>JARFIW010000867.1:0-5224757 GCA_036346225.1 Platerodrilus igneus | reverse complement strand
AAATAGAGGAAAAAAAAATTAGATTAAAATGGTGGGGATTAATTTGGGCAAAAGAAAAAAAGTTTTAATAAATATATCGTGTGAGGTATCATTTGAAAGAGGATTGATTCTACAAGGCTTCTAAAAATTTTTTTTATAATTTTCGGTCCAGTAGTCTTCATGATATAGCTCTAAATGTGCCAAAAATGACCGTTTATCTCCCCTGTACCAGTACAATGTGGGACAATATATTCATTTTTCAGTTATCACAATCAAATTTGGATAAGATTTAAATATACATAAAAAATAAAAACAGCTTAATTTGGTTTATTGATTGCTCACTGTAGTATTGGTACGGAACCCTAATAGTGCGAGCTCGATTTGTTCTTGGCTAACTTTTTGTTACTTATTCCCAATACATATCGAGCACCTCTTGTAGGTCTGAATTAATGCGATTATGCATCACACATACTTATAGTTTTAATAAAATAGGTTATGAAAAGAAAGATAGAAAGAAAGCCGCAAGGGTAAAGTTATGATAAAAATATAATATACCTAGGTAAATGAAATTGAATATAAGAGCATAATCAGGAACTAAAGTCAACAATGTTATATGATTGTTCAGTAGTGAGAAAATAATTTCTATAGTATTGGTAAGAAAGCAAATACATGTCTCGTACACAATTTATTTCCTTGTAATTCTTTGTTTACCAATTTTCATAATCCTTACAGAACTTTTTTATTTCACTTAAATTAAAACATATCTTACTTGTATCTTTTTTAACTCAATATTCTTTAGGTAGCAGTGCCCGTTTCATGTTTTGTTATAGTTCACCTTCATGCCATTATAGTAAACGTTTATAATAAGAGCACAACATGCAGCGAGCACGTACTTACACAACAACTACTGTTATTTTTTCTAAGTTCATACTCTAACTAGTTGACTTAAGCATTATTGCTATATTATATTATGAAATTTAAACAGTAAACTGTAACTTGCTAATTATCTGAATGCCAACTTGAGTTATTTTTCAATTTTGTACAAATTAATTTGCTTAAAAAATACATTGCATCTTTTTTATCATCATTTTGTTTGCGACCTTAATTAAGGTCGGTTTGACGCAGCTCTAACTTCTTTTCTATTCTGTGCTAATCTAAAAAGTGCTACATACCCTTCACAACCTAAATTTCTAATAATTTGACTAATATAGCTTGGTCTAGGTCTTCCTATACTCTTTTATCTTTTTCTTATCTACCTGGCTTTACATAGATATTAGCAACCTGATGGTTGTTAAAGAACTCCCAGCATGTTTACATGATTCCCATTTATAAGGAAATGAAATATTACTTGGTTATCCCTTCCAAAAAAAGAAAAGTGTTAAATTATATGTTATGGTAAGGCTTAAGCAACGAATCGCTGTCAACATGCCACACCGCTAACTAATTGTAAGTTATGTCATGGAGACGTTAATTAAGCTATATGTTATGGTAAGGCTTACGCAGCAAATCGCTGCCAACATGCCAGACCGCTAACTAATTGTGAGTTATGTCATGGAGACGTTAATTAAGTTACATGTTACGGTAAGGCTTAAGCAGCGAATCGCTGCCAACATGCCAGACTGCCAACTAATTGTGCGTTATGTTATGTTGACGTTTATTAAATTATATGATATTTTTATTTATTTTTTATTTATTTATCAATACAATGCTGTTGCCAGCGGTGGTAGCAATATAATTACAATTACAATTACAAACAAGAAATACTAATCTAATAGGTTAGTAAACTGGGCTTTTGTTCCAGGGAAAGGGTCAAAGACACACTGAGGCAGCACATTCCACAATACGATACCCCAGCCAACTGGGGAGTTTGCACCAAAGGAGCTTGTAAATTTCGGACGTTGGATCTTACACCAATGGTCATTACGTGAGATGTAGTTGGCCATACGTAGATGGTTATCAATCTCCGTTAAGGAGGGCAATTTAGTTATGGCTTCGTAAATCAAAATTAGCAGTCTTCGGTCACGTCGTAAAACCAAAGGCTCCCACTCTAAGAATTGTAAGAGTTCCGTGCAACTAATTGCATAGTCGTAAGTATTCAGTACCTGCCGAGCCGCTCTACGTTGAACCGCCTCAAGGGCTAAGGCAAGATACTTAGCTGGCAGACTCCAAACTGATGCGCAGTACTCCAACGTAGGACGTACAAGACTAATGTATGCGTGTCGCTTTGTCTCATAGGAAGCACCACGAAGACAGTACTTGAGAAAGTTTAGCTGCTTATTGGCTTTAGAAATAGCATAAAGAACATGCTCATTCCACTTCAGGTTTTGGTTGATAATAATACCCAGATATCTACAACTGTCTGTTGGAGTGAGTGTAGATAGACCCAGTCTGTAGGAGTAGGCAGATGAAGTTGAGCCGAATGCAACCCAAACTGTCTTGGTACAATTAATGAGCATCCCATTTGCTTCTGTCCAAGCTGTGAGGTGGGCCAGGTCTTTTTGCAGAACATTACAATCTTCTTTAGTCTTGATTGCCCTATAGAGGACAATGTCATCAGCAAAGAGTCTAATAGTGGATGATATGTTATTTACTATGTTGTTAATGAAGATTAAAAATAGAGTTGGGCCAAGTACCGAACCTTGCGGCACCCCTGAAGTAACCTCAACTGGTTCGGATAAAGAATCTCCAATCTTTACCTGTTGCGTGCGATCGGATAAAAAAATCTTTAACCAGGACAGTACTCGCCAGTCAAGACCAATTTTAAACAAGCGCTCTACAAAAAGTTTGTGGGGCACACTGTCAAATGCCTTAGCCATGTCGATAAAAATAGCATCAACGGGTATTCCTTTGTCGCGATGATCAGCTATGTCTTGTACAAAGCAGGCCAGAGCAGCCTCACAGGAGTACTGGGGCCTGAAGCCAAATTGGAATGGGCTTAAGAAATTAGTAGAAATTAGGATACGCATTATATAGCGGTTTAGGATCCTCTCGAATACACGACAGATAACACATGTTAGGCTAATGGGCCTATAGTTACCTGGCTGAGATTTAGACCCCTTTTTATGAATAGGCACCACGTACGCTTTGCGCCATTCAAGCGGTATATCACAGTTGTTAATGCACATATTAAATAGCATAGTTAAGTACGGCACGATGGAGTTGCCACAAACACGAATCAGTTGACCTGAGATGCCATCAGGGCCATAGGAGCCTGCTGTAACTTTTAAGTAAAACGTTGAGGACATCGCTGTCGTCGAACTCAAATGGCGGCGGCGGTACAGGATCCAATACTGCCATGCCAATACTCATTTGGGGAGCATCTGTATATGCTGATTTAAAAGTGTCACTAAAGACAGTTAAAACTTCAGTTGAAGTGCCTGGAAGCCCGTGACAGGATCTGGGTTTCCTTAAAACATTGACGTATTTATAGAATACATTCCAACTGCCAGGTTTGCTGTTCTTAACGAGAGAAGACATGAAATGGTGTAGAGCTGCAAGCTTTGCACAGTGAAGTTTCCTGGATAGTGCGAGAAAACGTGTCCTATGAAGCTGAGATAGTTTGCGATTGGTGTAAGCACGACGACAAGCTTTCCTTAATTGCCTGACCTCGTTGTTGTAATAAATGGGGTCAGGGTTGGAGGATAATTCTTTGGACGGCACATACAAATCACGAGCAGCTAGTAATAGGTATTTAAGTGACTCCCAGTAATCATTGACAGAGCCAACTTGGTTAATCCACCATAGATAACGGCTCGAAGAAACTTGCGAAGATCCATAACCCTGGTATTCTTATAATAAAATACCTTTTTATGCATAACCTGCGATGAAATGTACTGGTTCAAGACAATGTGGACTGGTAGATGGTCACTAAACGGGTCGAGGGCAGTGCAGGTGGACCAGTCCACAATAGAGTTAACCAGGACAACATCTAAGATATGCTCGCCTCTGGTGGCATAATCTACAATTTGTTGAAGATCCTCAGAAAGTAGTTGATTAATGAGATGTTGAACATAAGAACGAGAGGGTCTAATGGACCAAGTCACGTTAGGCAGGTTGAGATCACCACCCACAACTATCCCAACGGGAGTATCAGAACTAATGTTTGCCTGCGCTATTAAAGCTCTGAGCGGGCAAGAATATCTATGGAAGTATATTGCGGTCTATAGACTGCTAAAACACACAAGAGCTTGTCATTAAGGTGGATATTAACTGAGATAATTTCGTATAGTTCATCATTAGTATGTAGAAATGATGGTAATCTCTTGTGTACAGCAATAAGGACTCCGCCACCCCTTGAAGGCCGATCACGCCTATAGATACGGTAGTAGTCTAGTAAAATTAACAAGTCACTTACATCATCGGTGAGCCAGGTTTCGGATGCTATGATAATATCCGCACAATAACTTTCGCATAACGTGTTGAAAGCAGTTAGTTTATTAACTAAACTACGGCAGTTAACGATTATGATGCTCACTTCCTTGTTTACGTTGCTATCTTGTTCAGCACTGTGCGCTCGCCTAAAAAATCATTATGACTGGTGTTATTGGCGTTTCTGTCCTTAGGAGGTTTAAAGACGAATTCTCTGACCTGAACATTTGCAGGCCAGTACTGCGGGTTCATAAGGCGTTCCTTAACGTTTACTGGTATACCCAATTTGTAAGAACTAAAATACTTAGACGTGCTGATACGATAACAGACTGCATCAGTAGAATCAGTATTTAAAAACCTAAGGACGTCTTCAGGATCCTGGGGACTTCCACCCGCCTTATGCGCAACCCTACTAAGGTGAATCCACGTTCGCCGCTGCACACCATGAAGATTGTCTGCATTGTGAGCGGCATCAGAAGTCGCTGTGCCGACAATGACTTTAGGATGCTTCTTTTTACGGGCCACCGTGGACCACTCGTTTGGTACATGATGTGCGAGTTTAGAAGTAGCAATCTTATTACTAGTATGTGCTGGAGTTAAAGTATCATTTAGCATAGAATCAGCAAGCTCCTGGGAGTCAGTAGGCAATTTAACAATTGAACAAGCATTATCATTGGTTATATCAATGTTATCTTGCCTGTTAAAAGACTCTAAACTTAAGGTACTGTCTGTTATTTGTATTTCCTTATCTTCATCACGTTTTTGTTTAGAATTAGAACTGTGCAAATGTGTTTGTGATGGTTTGTTATCATATCTCAATTGGGCAGTTGTAGGTGTGGAAATGTCATTATTAATATTGAAAGCAGTGAATTTATTCAAGTTTAGGGTTTTTGCATTTTTAGTTTGTTCTCTCAATGTGGTGGCTAATGGATGGTGATCAGTATGCACATCAGGTTTTGTTAACTTATATCCAGATGTAAGTAATCTGATTAGTTCTATATTAGAGTCCTTAAGGTTTTTGACTTCTAAATTTAAATTTACGATTTCTTGAACTAGGGCCTGAATTTTTAATTCAACATTTTCCAAAATTATTTTAAACCTGTTGTTTTGTAGAAATTCCATATCATCGACTATATTACACTTTGAAACAGTGCACGATTCTTCACTTATACTATTCTGCTATTCTACTATTCTGGTAAGGCTTAAGCAACGAATCGCCACCAACATGCCAGACCACTAACTAATTGCGAGTTATATCATGTAGACGTTTATCAGGTTATATGTTATGGTAAGGCTTAAGCAACGAATCGCTGCCAACATGTCATACTGCTAACTAATTGTGAAATATGTCATGGAGACGTTAATTAAGTTATATGTTATGGCAAGGCTTAAGCAGCGAATCGCTGCCAACATGCCAGACCGTTAACTAATTGTGAATTATGTCATGGAGACGTTAATTAAGTTATATGTTATGTTAAGGCTTAAGCAGTGAATCGCTGCCAACATGCCAGACCACTAACTAATTGTGAGTTATGTCATGGAGACGTTAATTAAGTTATATGTTATGGTAAGGCTTAAGCAGTGAATCGCTGCCAACATGCCAGACCGCTAACTACTTGTGAGTTATGTCATGGAGACGTTAATTAAGTTACATGTTACGGTAAGGCTTAAGCAGCGAATCGCTGCCAACATGCCAGACTGCTAACTAATTGTGAGTTATGTCATGTTGACGTTTATTAAATTATATGTTATGGTAAGGCTTAAGCAATGATTCGCTACCAACATGCCAGACTGCTACCTAATTGTGAGTTATGTCATGGTGACATTTAGTTAACTGATTTTTATTTATTTTTTGTTTTGTTTCCGAACTTACGTAAGGTCGGTTTTACGCAGCTCTAAATTCTTTTTATTCTGAGCTAGTCTAAAAAGGTCTACATATCCTTCAAAACCTAAATCTCTAATAATTTGACTAATATAGCTTTGTCTAGGTCTTCCTACTCTATTTTTATTTGGTAGTCTATAATATAAGACCTTACTAAATAGTCCCTCATGTCATAACTGGTGCCTATCATTGTATCTCTCCTGACCTTAAATTGTGTCCACATTTAGGGTTCCTCACCTATCCTTCTATAAACTTCCTCATTTGTTACTCTATCTGTTCAACTAATCTTTAACATTCTCCTATAACACCAAGTTTCAAAAGCTTCTATCTTTTTCTTATCTATCTCTTTAATTGTCCAAGTCTTACTACCGTATAATAGAACGCTCCATACGTACGACTTTAAGAAACTTTTCCTATTATCTAAACTAATACTATTAGCTATTAGTAAGTATTTCTTTTTAACAACATTTTTCTAGCTTGAGATTCTAGCTACTATATCCCTTCTGCTGTGTCCGTCCTTTGTAATTATACTACCTAAATAGCAAAATTCATCTACCTCATCTAACTCGGTATTACCTATTTTTAATTTTGGTTTAGAACTAGGCTGCAACTCACTTGTCATTATCTTTGTCTTTCCTGAGTTAATTCTCGTACTACAGTTACTCTGTAGTAACTCATTTAGAATATTTAAAAACTCTCCTAACTCTTTTCTAGACTCTGCTATAATGGCTATATCATCTGCAAAACGTAACATGTCTATTTTCTTGCTCAACATAAACATTAAAAATCAAGGGAGATAATATACAGTCCTGTCTAACACCATTTCTAATCTTAGCTTCCTTTTCTATTTCATCAAATCTAATTACTACGCTTTGGTTTTTATATAGACTGTAAATAATTTTTCTATCCCTATGAGAGATTCCTATTTTTTGCAAAACCCTGAAATAACAATCCAATTAACCCTATCAAATGCTTTTTCTAAATCTACAAATGCGAAATGAGTTTTTTTAATTTTTTTGTAGTCTTTTTTCAATAATTACCCTAATCATTAGTATCGGTTCTCTAGTCCCTATGTCTTTATGAAAACCATATTGGTCTTCACCTAAATAATTCTCAGTCAAAGCTTCTACTCTATTTTTAATTATTATTGTTAGTATTTTGGAAACGTGGGAAGTTAAACTAACCGTTCTAAAATTCTCATACCTATCAGCTCCTGACATTTTTTAGGATTGGGATACTAATATTTTTTGGAAATCTATTGGGACCTCACCTGTATTATATATTACTTTTACTAGTTCATATAATCTGTCTAAAGTTTTCTGACTTGCATATTTTATTAATTTTGCGAGTATATTGTCTATCCACGGTGCTTTATTTAGTTTAACATCCCTAACAGCTCAATCAAATTCCTCAATATTGAGAACCCTATTTCTACATCCTCTTCTTGGCCGTTCTCTAACTCATCCATATCGTCTCCTTTATATAAATCTTCTAAATACTTTTTCCATCTATCTACTACCTCAACTTTATTTATTAGAAGCTCATTATTCTCATTTTTAACTTTTAACTGCCCTGTAAGCCCTGTCTGTCTTACCTACTATCAAATCATCTTGTATTACCTTAAAATTCTCTTCCATCCATTTATTTCTAGCTTTTCTACACTAATGTATTATCTTATTTCTAACTCTATTATATTTTTGCTTACTTTCACTATCCAATTCTCTGAAAGGTTTAAGCTTTCCTCTATTCTCTAATAAATCTAATATCTCCTTTGTTACCCAAGGTTTTCTCGCTTCTACTTTTTTCTTACCTATCATGTACAGTATCATGTACAGCCCTTTCTATTTCTTTCCATGTATTTTCTACGTTCCCTCCTATAGTTATCTCTTTGATCTTTTTGTCAAAAAAATATAAAGACCAACAAAATTATTATTTTAACGTTATAAACTTAACTGGAGTTCTAAGCAAACATTTCATTAAACAAAAGATTAAGCAAAGATGTGTACTGACCTAATAATTTATTAAATTTTTATACAGACATGAGAGATGCACATTGTATAATAAAAAGTGCACAAATAGACGATGTACATGTTAGATTGTTTTTGTATATAAATGATGCTCAATTGCTAAATGAAATGAAAGAAAGTTGCAGTGGATATTAAACCAAATGAAAGTTGTTTTAAATTGTATGAAACAATGTAAATGTATTCAAAATTAAATCAATGTTACTAATGATGATAGAACTGGTAAAGACTGTTAGTGTGTGTATGTTATGACTGCTTTTCAATAATGAAGGAATGGATAACAATTGAAAGTCACGTGAACGGAGTACCTAAGACCGTTGGTAGTATGTGGTAAAAAACTAAGCCAAATAAAAAAATTACATGTGTATTGATGTGTACTACCATAACTGTACATGAAATGTTTGCGTTGATGCAGAAAAAGAATAAAAGTAAATGAATACAACTAGAATGCAATATTTAAAAGATGTATCTGGTAAAACATCATTAGATAGAGTCAGTAATCATGAAGGAATGCAATTTTGGAATAAGTATGAGTTTTATGTTGAATGAATGCATAGTAAGTTTTCGATTCCGAGCTACCAGTCTCAGTTTGTTACATACTAAAGTATTTGCTTTCCTCAACTTCTGCTCTCGATTACTTTCGCAATTATTTCTTTAAGTTCTCAATATATCACCTATTAATCTATCACATTCATTTTCCTGCTATTTCTATTTTCCTATACCATGTCTGAAACTCTCAATATTAAAATATTCGTCCATAACAATACAACTGATATTTAGCAATTTTCTGCATCACACGATCTCAAAATTTTCTGATTTTGCAACTTATGCTTTAGCTGGTGTCACATTTTATGACCGTGTAATATTACACTCCACACATAAAGTTTCAACGATCTTCACAAGACAACTGCAGGTATCCTACATTTGAAGTATCATACTTTTTGTATTGACAACTTCCTTCCTTCCTTAGGCGGCGCTACATTTTACACCTCGTTTATTTCTATTTTCATTTACAATACTACTTCCTAAATAGAACACATCCTTTACTGTCTTTAATTTTTCTAATCTTAGATTTATACTTACATTTCTTTTATTGTTCTGTTTATTACTCTCATTGGTTTTCTTTTGGAATTGTTTCTTTTGCAGCTTAAATTTCTACCCGATATTCATTTCATCTAATTCAGTCCAATTTCTAAGTACGTACATCATGAAACATATCTCAGTCTTACTCCCATAGCAATTGTTAATTCTGCAATCTCATTATCTATTTCTAGTACAACCATTTAATTTCTATACAAATTATAAATCACCAATATGTCTCTAATCTATCTGTGCTTACTCTAAAATCATATTCAGTGCATTCCAAACCGCAATGTAAAAACCTTCGCCAAATTGTTAAAACTGATTGCTGTAGCTTTTCTTACTCCTATCCTTTCCTCTCTAAATAAAAACTAATCTGCTTATCCCTCCTATATAATGTGTAATTTTCAGACTAACCCCATATCAAATTAACCCTACTGGCAAGTGACATATTCTTAGAATTTTTCTTAATTTTAGTTTCTTTAATGGTGTTGAAATTCTCCTCAACTATTCCAAATTATGCTATATTTTGTGCAGTGAAACAAAAAGTTTCTGTATACTTTGACCATATTCTAGATATATATTTTGTTCCTGTTAACATTATTTTCTGTATGTTTGTTGAGGTTCTTTTGTATTTTTCTTGATCCTCTTTGAGAATTAATCTACTCATAGTTGTTCAAATTGTCTCTATTTACGTTTCGATCCATGACCTAGGATCGTTTTCAAAATTTTTAACAACGCTCCTAGGTCATAGATCGAAACGTAAATAAAGATGATTTTAACAACTATGAGTGGTTTAATTCCCAAAGAAGATCAAGAAAAACATTATTTTGTTAATCTTTCATTGCCATACTATTACTATAGTTTTTGCAGTGCTATGTCTGATCTACCATTATTTAGTGTTGGTGCCATTTCATCACAGTCGCCATGATCTCATTGCTGTTTAACCTTCCTACATAATCTATTTATCCTGTAAATACTCCCTGTATGTTTGTTGTGGTTTGTTTAGTATTCTTCTTAATAAAGATAATTTTAAAAACTATGAGTGGTTTAATCCTCAAAGAAGATTAAGAAGAATACTATTTATCCTGTTTCTCAGCTCCCTATATTTTTCCTATCATCCTCAGTTACTGTACTTTTTTATTTATTTTTTATGTAAATAAAATATCCTAAGTCACCAATTCTTCCTAAAATATACATTCTTTAGTTCATAATGTGTGCTACCTTGAAGACTACTTCCTTAAAGAACTCTCAATTTTCTTTATATTATAGCAAATTTCAGCTATTACACTCTACTCTATTTTTACATTCTGTAATAAACTGATTTGCTTGTTACTATATTAACTATCCTTCACCTGGGTGAATTTTCCTTCTTTTTGAAACTTACAAGAATATAAGTCCTTATTTTAGGCAGCGTTAGTTACGGTGTAGCTTTTCACTACTATTTCGATAATAATTCATATTCACTTATGTTTGTGAATAAAAGTTTTATGGAGCTACACAAACACAGGATTCAATTTTAGTTGTTCTTTTTTTATTGCACTTATGATTTACCCAATTTAATTTTATGAAGAAATTTGAGCAAATCAAATATTTGTAAATTTTCTTCACGTAAAGTTGTTCGCAATCAATAGTTCCAGCATAGAAATTTTAATCAATCAAGCTTCCTATGGCAAAAGCGCATACGAAAACTTTTCAATATTAAAATCGGCAAAAAGAGATATTCAGTAGTTAATAATCAGGCAGTCATACATTTCTTTCTTTCTAAAATACATATTGGTATCCATCTGTCGCTTGAAGATAATCACAGATCGGTCAACTTTCAATTTCTTCAGGTCTGTGCTAATAAACAGAATTATCTGTTTTCTTTTGATCATTATTAAAAACTACGCTGGGTGCATTTAAGATCAGATAATTTTAATGGTGCATTATAAATTTTGACTGAATGTTACATTTCAGAAAATTTAAGTTTGTGCACAGATTTAGGAAGATACGAGCTCTTTTCTTTATTTTATAATTATATAAATTTTTGTATATGTACGTTAAATTTTGTTTCTGCCCTTAGTGACTTCACATGAAATGTTAAAATATTATTTTGTATTTGTATATACTTGCCATACGTACTTATGTTTCATTCGATTTAAACTTTGTTCAGGTATAAAACAGACGCATTTGGATCACTGGCTGGAATACATAAAAAACCCACCGTTACAACTTGTTAAACCCTACAGATAAGAGTGAAAGCCAAAAAAATCAAAACTAAATTGTGAACTGTATATTTTTCTTTAATTTGTATAAGAAAATTATTTTTAATTCAAGTTCTAAATTTTATTATACAAACCAATATGCAATTAAAAAAGCAACTAATCTGTTGGTTTTTAATGACATAGTTTATACCTAATTTGAAAAATTTTACCCTCGCTTATATGTACTCTTTTATTTCATATCATATTTTGCTACTATTAAACTGTGATCACTATCTGCACTTGGGTAATTTACTTATCTGATTTAGAATTTATAGCTTAAAACACTATATAACTTACGCCAATAATTTTTAAACAGGTATTAGCTACAACTAATTTATTTCTGAGACAGAACTCCATTAACTATTAGTTCTTTCATTTCTCATTACTACATCATATTCACCTACTACTTTTCATCTTTTTCTTGATCCAAAAGTATGTTAAAATTTCCTATAGTTAGAAACCCCTCTGTATTTCTAATATGTTGTCAAATGTGGCCATGTATTCTTCCAGTTGCGTGATTAAAACCAACTAATATGTATGTATACCTGTACTACCACTGTTAGTTAGTTTATTGTTAATTCTGGCTTTTTATCCTATCATTGGCCGATTGAATAGAAAAATAGAAAATTAGAAAAATATATAGCAGCGGTTTTCCATTGCTTCTACCAAGAAAAGTAAAAAGATTTTTAAAAAGACAACAGGGGTAAAAAAGAACAATTGCTCTAGTAATTCATCTCTTACAACAGGCCGGGAATATCTACAACTAGTCAACTCCTGTCCTAGGAAGTAAAAAGAATATAACAAGAAGATTATAGAAGAATAAAATGAACAGAACAAGAGGTAAAAACCTGCTAAAAAATTAATGGACAATGTGAAAATATGTTTGAAGTTTTTAGGATATAACTGATATTATTGATATTAACTGAATATTATTGAAGAAATATGAAAGAAAGTATAGACTGAAATAGTAAGATACCGAGTATATTGGATAAGGACTTATATAAAATTTGACAAAACAATAAGAGAAAAGCATGAAGGGTATAAATGTAAAGTGTATGTATTTTTGAATACTTACTTCATGTCAATAACGAAATTCTCATCAGTCATTGGACTATAAGGGGTCTGTGGTATAGAAGAATACGTAGATGGTACCTCTGAATAATCAGAATAACTAGCATGTCTGCTGCGTCTTCTAGGAGACATTATATCTGACAAAGACAATGCACTGCCATATAATGAAGCAGATATACGTGAATTCATATAAAGTGATTGTGCAAGTGCCTCAGTTCTGCAACAAATGAAAGTGTGTTAAAAAGTCAAATATTAAACTAAAAATTAAATTTGATTGAATATGTTTCATCACATTACATATTTTCAGAATTAATTGTCTGTATTTATAACGTTAGTTAAACATATAACATTTTCAAAAGTAATAACAAAAATTTTAGAAATAGTTTTGGTATTACGCATTCTAAAATTTGTTATGTTATTATCAACATAAAAAGACCAGTTTCTACAGTGTACAGATAGCTTAAAAATTTAAAATACAAAAGTATTCAATGGAAATAAGTTAAATTTTTTCAATCTTGATTATGCCGTCGTGGTAATGGAATTCTTGTGCATTATTCGTTTAAGCTCCAGTGACACATTTGTTAAAAATATTTACATTGTCATTGCATTGAAATACAGCATCTACGATGGAAAATCTCTCAAAGATAAATTGTAACCACTATTGGATTTGTAACATCTTTTAGAAATGTTGGAACCGAAGTTCAATTTCAATTAATAATTACTACATTTGGGAATTTCAGAATTAAGTTATTATTATTTATTGTTAGAAAAACCTATTCATTACTAAAGGCATCATTTAACACATGAAAGTTTCTGTATTATGTCGAACTCTGTATATAAAGAAATTTTACTAAAACCATTATTTGGAGTATTTCATAGACTAAACAAATAGATAAACAACTTAATAGTAAGATTTTTAGAAATATAGCGGCATCCCTGCATCGTGGAAGAAATTATCACAAAATTTCTGATTAGTTAGACCAAGATTTTGATTACATGCTGACAAAGGAGGAGAATTTTGAAATTCAAATTGCAGATTGAGCAGCAGGCTTTATTTAAAATTCCAATTCCAAAAGTTAACACTTTATTTAAAAGAGGCATATCTTTTAAAATATTAAACAAATAGTACTAATTTAATAATAATAAACTTTATTATCCCTATAGTAGGGGATAAAGAATACTACTATAGTAAGCCTGCTTATCGTAAAAGGCGATTAAAAGGCGCAGCAAGGGACAGCAGCCTTGGTCTCGGGTGATCCTCAATAATTTACAAGCTTGTTGGGGGTTGGCCGTGACGGATACGGCTTTTTGCTCAAATCTTTAAAAACTGCGTTGTGGAAAGATATGGGAGCCTACCACAATATTTCCCAGGTGTGCATGGCCTAAAACACGAAATACATATTATGGAGAGCTTACAAGTAAAATTCTTGTCAGGAGGTAAAATACTCCCTCATTCGGATCTCCGGGAGGGCGTACTTGGGGCTCGTCATCGTAAGAATATAAAACAACAGTTCGATTTAGTGATAGGGACTTGGAATGTAAGGTCATTACTTAGAGTAGATAAGTTAACGAATTTATTAGTCGAAATGAGAAAGGAAAAGCTGGACATTTTAGGTATTAGTGAGGTGAGATGGCCAGATAATAATGACTTTTGGAAAGATAATTATAGAATAATTACAACTTCTTCAACTAATGGATAGGCAGGGGTAGGAATAGTGTTAAGTAAAAGATTAGGGGATAAAGTTAAAGAGTATTTACAATTTAGTGATAGAATAATTATGGTTAGATTGAGTACAAAACCCACAGACACTGTTTTAGTACAGGTTTACATGCCAACAACTCAGTACGAGGATGAGGAAGTAGAAAAGGTATACGAGGATATAAATAGTATAGTGAGAAAAGTAAAAGGAGATGAAAATTTAATAGTTATGGGCGATTTTAATGCGTCAGTGGGAGAAGGTAGTGAGGGGAAAATGGTAGGAAAATTTGGGTATGGCAGACGAAATGATAGAGGAGAAAGATTGGTTGAGTTTTGCCAGGAACATAGATTAGTAACTGTAAACACCCTATTCGAACAACATGTTAGGAGAAGATATACCTGGAAAGTGCCAGGTGATAGGGCTAGATACCAAATAGATTATATTTTAGTTAAACAAAGATTTAGAAACCAAGTTAAAAACTGTCGTAGTTATCCGGATAGATAGATAGATAGATAGATAGCGATCATAACTTAGTTAAAATGAATTGTAAACTAAAATTCAAAAAATTGAGAAAGGTTAAAAGAGAGGGATGGGATCTAGGTAAGCTTAATGATAGTAGGGTAAAAGAGGAATATAAAGAAGTATTAGATAATAAGAGCAAAGAGATAGCTGTAGGAGGGAACGTAGAAAATAGATGGAAAGAAATAAAACTGACTGTACATGATACAGCAACACACACTATAGGTAAGAAAAAAATAGAAGCGTGAAAACCCTGGGTAACAAAGGATATATTCGATTTAATAGAGAATAGAAGAAAGCTTAAACCGTTCAGAGAAGTGGATAGTGAAAGTAAGCAAAAATATAATACAGTTAGAAATAAGATAGTACATGAGTGTAGAAAAGCTAAAAATAAATGGATGGAGGAGAATTGTAAGGGAATACAAGATGATTTGAGAGTAGGTAAGACAGGCAGGGCTTACAGGGCAGTTAAAAAGTTTTTTGGGGAAGATAGGAAAAAATATAATGGTATTAGAGACGAGAATAATGAACTTCTAATAAATAAAGTTGAGGTAGCAGATAGATGGAAAAGATATTTAGAAGATTTATATAAAGGAGACGATATGGATGAGTTAGAGAACGACCAAGAAGAGGATGTAGAAATAGGGTTCTCAATATTAAGAGAGGAATTTGATAGAGCTGTTCGGAATCTTACACCAAATAAAGCGCCAGGGATAGACGATATTCCCGCAGAATTAATAAAATATGCAAGTCAGAAAACTTTAGACAAGTTATATGAACTAGTAAAAGTAATATATGACACAGGTGAGGTCCCAATAGATTTTTAAAAAAATATTATTTATCCCATTCCCAAAAAAGTCAGGAGCTGATAGGTGTGAGAATTTTAGAACGGTTAGTTTAACTTCTCATGCTTCCAAAATACTAACAATAATAATTAAAAATAGAGTAGAAGCTTTGACTCAGAATTATTTAGGCGAAGACCAATATGGTTTTCGTAAAGACAGAGGGACTAGAGAACCGATACTAATGATTAGGGTAATTATCGAAAAAAGATTACAAAAAGAATTTGATAGGGTTAATTGGATTGTTATGTTCAGGGTTTTGCAAAAAAATAGGAATCTCTCATAGAGATAGAAAAATTATTTACAGTCTATATAAAAACCAAAGCGTAGTAATTAGATTTGATGAAATAGAAAAGGAAGCTAAGATTAGTAATGGTGTTAGACAGGGTTGTATACTGACTCCCTTGATTTTTAATGTTTATATTGAGGAAGCTTTAAACTTAGCTAGAGAGAGAAAAGAGATAGGTATTAGTGTACAGGGACAGAAAATAGACATGTTACGTTTTGCAGATGATATAGCCATTATAGCAGAGTTTAGAATAGAGTTAGGAGAGTTTTTAAATATTTTAGATGAGATACTACAAAGTAACTACAGTATGAGAATTAACTCAGTAAAGACAAAGATAATGACAAGTGAGTTACAGCCTAGTTCTAAACCAAAATTAAAAATAGGTAATACCGAGTTAGAAGAGGTAGATAATTTTGCTATTTAGGTAGTATAATTACAAAGGATGGACGTAGCAGAAGGGATATAGTAGCTAGAATAGCTCAAGCTAGAAAAATGTTTTTAAAAAAAAAAACTTACTAATAGCTAATAGTATTAGTTTAGATAATAGAAAAAGTTTCTTAAAGTCGTACGTATGGAGCGTTCTACTATATGGTAGTGAGACTTGGACAATTAAAGAAGTAGATAAGAAAAAGATAGAAGCTTTTGAAACTTGGTGTTATAGGAGAATGTTAAAGATTAGTTGGACAGATAGAGTAACAAACGAGGAAGTTTATAGAAGGATAGGTGAGAAACCCTGTATGTGGAAACAATTGAAGGTCAGGAGAGATAGAATGATAGGGTACCAGTTAGGACATTAGGGACTATTTAGTAAAGTCTTAGATTATAGACTACCAAATAAAAATAGAGTAGGAAGGCCTAGACAAAGCTATATTAGCCAAATTATTAGAGATTTAGGTTGTGAAGGGTATGTGGATCTTTTTAGACTAGCTCAGAATAGAAAAGAATTTAGAGCTGCGTCAAACCGACTTTAAGTAAGTTCGAAAACAAAACAAAAAAAAATAAAAATCAGTTAACTAAATGTCACCAGGACATAACTCACAATTAGTTAGCGGTCTGGCATGTTGGTAGCGTTTCGTTGCTTAAGTCTTACCATAACATATAATTTAATAAACGTCACCATGACATAACTCACAATTAGGTAGCGGTCTGGCATGTTGGTAGCGTTTCGTTGCTTAAGTCTTACCATAACATATAATTTAATAAACGTCACCATGACATAACTCATAATTAGGTAGCGGTCTGGCATGTTGATAGCGTTTCGTTGCTTAAGCCTTACCATAACATATAATTTAATAAACGTCACCATGACATAACTCACAATTAGGTAGCGGTCTGGCATGTTGGTAGCGTTTCATTGCTTAAGCCTTACCATAACATATAATTTAATAAACGTCACCATGGCATAACTCACAATTAGGTAGCGGTCTGGCATGTTGGCAGCGATTCGTTGCTTAAGCCTTACCATAACATATAATTTAATAAACGGCACCATGGCATAACTCACAATTAGGTAGCGGTCTGGCATGTTGGTAGCGTTTCGTTGCTTAAGCCTTACCATAACATATAATTTAATAAACGTCACCATGACATAACTAACAATTAGGTAGCGGTCTGGCATGTTGGTAGCGTTTCGTTGCTGAAGCCTTACCATAACATATAATTTAATAAACGTCATCATGACATAACTCACAATTAGGTAGCGGTCTGGCATGTTGGCAGCGATTCGTTGCTTAAGCCTTACCATAACATATAATTTAACACTTTTCCTTTTTTGAAGCGGATAACCAGGTTATATTTCATTACCTAATAAATGGTAATCATTTAAACATGTTAGAGTTCTTTAACAACCATCAGGTTGCTAATATCTATGTAGAGCCAGCTGGATAGGAAAAAGGATATAGGAAGACCTAGACCAAACTATATTAGTCAAATTATTAGAAATTTAGGTTGTGAAGGGTATGTAGAGCTTTTTAGATTAGCACAGAATAGAAAAGAAGTTAGAGCTGCGTCAAATCGACCGTAAGTAAGGTCGAAAACAAAATGATGAATGATGAAACTTTATTATCCACATGAATGCACTGAAATTGAATTTAATTATTTGTTACAATATTTGTGTTAAATAACGTACATTGTTCGTAATAAAATTAAAGTGAAATCACGCCATATGGTAGGTATACTTAATAATAAACGGGCCAGAAACAAGAGTCTACTTATTATATACTATTGAAATTACACGATGACTAGTATGACATTTTCGATAATAATGAAATATCACCCATATTAATTTAATATCTCTTATGTGACAATATAGCTAAATTTGGGAATTTAGCATACAAACTTGAGTTTTTCTATATCTACCCTATGAAAAATACCTTGTATGTATAAGAAATTCAATATAAAAATTCGTACATGCCTTCATAAATATGAAAAGGTTTCCTACAAAACAGAAACGTCTATTATTTTATAATGATCACTTGATGGTAAGAAAAACACAAAGTCTTAGAATCATTATTAAACCTCTAAATTATGTAACAAGATTAATGTAAAGTTATTATCAATAAATTATGGATTAATAAGAAGAAAATCTATCCAAACAAACTATACAGATACACCATTGACCAAACGAGTGACATACACAAACCTAAAACAAATCGTGTATAATCGGACACCTTCGAGTCGAAATAATAACTAAAGCACTTTTCGCATTTGGGAAGAAACTAAAACATACACCAAAGTCGTGCTATTAAAGAATGTATTTTCCCTAGGGTGATTACTTCATCTTAATAGTAATTTTTTTTATTGGTGTCAAGAAATTGACGTCATTGGCATTATTATTATTGGAATGCTCAAATTGTCATAATACTCATATTTAATACAGCTAAGATATATCAAATTTTTGTGTAGTACATAATTGAAACTATGATATCCATTATACAATTAGTAGAAGTGATAGAAAAAAATCTCATTAGCAGGGTAGAGTTTATTTGCGCATATTAATTCAGTTCCTTTCCAATCGTGAACAAGGTTAACATTTAGTTTTGTCATGAATGGAATTTACTTGTTACTCTGTTTCAGTTCAAGGGTTGGAAACAATGTATTGACACATGTAGTTAAAATTCAAATATGTTTTAAACCAAACAAATTTTGTCAAAAGATTTGAAATTATCTAGCAAGCGCTTCATGGCCTTATATGAAGAATCACCACTCGAAAGTCTTAAGAAGCTAAATATCCTATCAGAAGAAGATAGCTGTTAATTATTGAATAACATCTTGGATATATCTGGTTATCCACAAATAATATACTTGGTCACAAAAGTTACTAAGAAAATAATCCATGAACCAGTACATAAATATTGTGAAGTATAATATTTTCATTGTTCTGCGTTAGAGGATAAGTAGGGACACTAGTCTACAATATTTAACGCTGACTAGTTACACTGAATTTTCGTTTCTATTGGCAAAAAACATTATCTGCACACCACCAATGCGAATTGTAGCCATACGGGCAATATCGTCATAAGTTCTCCCCATCTTCCAAAAGCAGCTAGTAACCTATGAAAAACTTTAAAATTTGAAAACCGATCTGAGGCACCCTTATTATTGTGATACTTTCGTCCTATTTAGCCAAGATGGTATCTCCTATAGATTTCAACATTCCCATGTACTGCAACTTAAACTGTTCACATTGTATAGTAAATTGAATTTAAAATTTAACTAGAAACGGCTTGTAGTCCCTTCAGGACTACGTTAGACGCCATATAACCTTTTTGCCCAGACACCTTATAACCTTTCATAGGAATCACCTTGCTGAGTTGATCGCATCAAGACCACTTAATCGTAGTAGACTTTGCCGAAACAACTTCGTGGAGTTGGTCGCAACAAAACCACTTCCCCTAGTAGACTTCATTGAAACGACTTGGAAAAGTTGATCAGATCAAGTTCACCTCGACCTAGCAAATATCGTTAAAACGACATCGAGAGGTCAATCACATCAAGATCACCTCACCCTAGTAGATTTCGTTAAAATGACCTGGAGGAGTTGATAGGATCAAGACGACTTCGTTCTAGTAGACTTCGTTGATTCGATCAAGACCACTTCGAAGAAGTAAACTTCATTAAAACGACTTCGAGAAGTTGATCGGACCAAGATCACTTCGACCTAGTGGACTAAGTTAAAACGACTTCGAGGAGTTGATCGGATCAAGATACAGAATATCATTAAATTAGGTAAAAGTTTAATGAAACATAAAATTTCTATTGAAAATTATATTCCAGCAACCTAAAAATGCACAGACAGCAATGATGATTCAACAAGTCATAGTAGGCCATTGAAAAGCTACAATTAGTTGATTAAAACAGTTAATAATTTCCAAGTCCACAGTCAACATGTTTGCTTGTCATAAATCATATCATTGTCAAAATAATTGTAAAAAGCAATGAAGAAGGAATAATTATTCCAACTTATGTCCTCACCGTAAATATTCTTCTGCCAATAATTTACATTAAAAACAGAATTCAGTCTCATATATTACAGACTTCAGCGAAAGAAATAGAAAATTTTATACTTCAGAAGAAAAAAAGTTTAGTAAACATAAAAGTATATAAAATTATGCATTCAAAAAACCGAAGGAAGATTGAAGACCTTTCTTAGCATTACTTGATGCTGGTACAACTGCCATTATTTTAGAAGAATTTGGTTAGATATACTTTCTTGAGTAGGAATCAAGTTAAAAACTAATTTATAAAGCTATAAATACAGTCTCAAAAATAAAAATGAAAACAAACAAGAAAAATTGGTTTGTAGTCACTAGTACAGTAATTCAGAAATAGGAGAATTTTTATTCTAATAAGAATACTCCAAAAGTGGACAGAATACACTAATTATATGAGGACAATCAACTGTGAGCATTAAGTGCTATTATCTTTTTCTTATTAAAATCTCTCACAACAAGAATACATGTGAATGGTATGAATGGTTAATACCCTGTTAAAGTTGAGTAAGTAATTTTAATACACTGTAATAGTCTGCACCATCAAAAAGTTAACTATTCATGTGATAGCCAGTAAGTTGGAAATGTGCTTGTAAAAATTGTCTTTATCCATACCTCTGCAAACTCCCGTTTAATACTATAGTTGCATTATATTGTAAAATAAACGTTTTTACTATTTTAGTTGCTTCTCCACTTTTATTTGAAAAGCTTATGAGACCTTGAAATGCAGTTGTTTGTCGATCAACCATCTTCATTACACTATGCAGTCGAGTACAATTGAAAACATCTAAAATAACAGTTTATCTTATGAAAAGGAGGTTCACATAAAACGTACTGCTTTCAAATGCAAAGATTAAAAAGTTAGCAGACACTAATATGGAACTGCAACCACAGTTTATTAGTATTTCAAAAAAGAAGTAGAAACAACAATCGATATGTTCTAATTAAAAATGAGACATTAAAAAATGTTTGAAATAAACTAATGTTTAAGTTTCTTAACAAGTTTTATGTAAACACAAACTTACTTTAGTGCAAGTATATTTTTTTACCAAAGTAGTTTAATAATCAATCGGGCTATTTATTTTACTAACCATAAAGATAATTATAAAAGACAGGTTTAGCGGCTCAACATATCAAATATCCAATGCAGATGCCTCAAAATAATTTGATAAATTAAAGAATAAAGAATATACATGCAAGAAGTTCCATAATTTTTAAAGCATTCGACTTGTACATTAATGTACATCAAGATTATAGTTAATTATCAGAGTGCACTATATAACCATACCATTGACTATTTTCAATATAATCACTATTAAAATAAATAACTTTAAGTTAATTAAGAGTTAGTCATACCTTGCATGAACTAGTCCTAGTGCCATATCAGTTGCTGCAGAACGTATAGACCGTGCTAGATTTGCAAGATATTGCTTGAATTCAGTCGCACAAGATTGCAGTTCCAACAAGAATTGTGGGGAATGTGTATACCATACTGATGCCATACGAACTGTTACCACAGCAGTATCTGTATAAAGAAAAACAAAAATTAAGCTATGAATCGTACTAGTACAACACACCTGTACCAAATAATATTTATTTTATCCACATAATGCATGATTCAAATGCAGGAAGTTGTATAGTTAAACTACAAAAAAATCAGTTCAAATGAAACTTTTATTTCATCAAGGTAGCCTTAGAAAATAAATACAATAAATTACATTGACATTTTTATATATTAATGTTAATGCCTTTAACGTTGCGCAAGTGCACCTATTCTAAACATGCCAGTAATTGAGAAGATACAATTGAAGTTAGTCCTTCACCATACTCAAAAAACATGCGACTGATTATTTGTATACAAAGTAGCTTTTCTCTCCCTATGCAAACTCTTTCCAGAAATCAACCTGGACTATTTCTGATATTTATGTAATTTCTTCATAAAATAAAAACTTCTAGAACAAGTGAACCTTGCTTATGTATCCATTACATTAGCACCGATAGGTCTTCAGCCCTGGAACTGGTTGGATGCGTACCTCCATTGTATCCTATTCTGAGCTAACCTACACATTTTCCTGATATTCCCAGAGCCTACATCTTTCACTATCTGTGTACAATAGTTTAATCTAGGTGTGCTTCTCTCTATTTTTCCTTTCTCTGCTCATAATGTAGCCCACACAATTCCTTCATGCCATAGAACTTACATATCATCCTCATCATCATTAAGTCTTCAGTGCTGGAACTGCTTAGACGTGTACCCTCATTGTTTCCAATTCTGTGCTAACCTACACATTTCTCTTCTTTTACTACATGTGTGCAATAGTCTGATTTAGGTCTACCTCTACCTCTTTTTCCTATCTTTGCTTGTAATATATACCGCACTATTCCCCACAAATGCCTTAAAACATATCTTGTCCTTCTATTTCTCCTATTTTTTTTTGTTTTCCACAGATATCTTTATTCCTCTACTATTTTTATACCATATTTCCCCGATATTCAGTGGTATGCGAAGGGGAGGTGGCTCCGTGGCATAGTGGTATGTGTGTGACTACTATGCCCAAAGTCCCGGGTTCAAATCTCGACACGATCCGCTTAAAAAATGTTAGGCGAGCATTTTTCACAAAAATAAACTCTCATTCGGATGAGAAGTAAAATATAGGTCCCGTGTGTGTGTGTGTGTGTGTGTGTTGTCACGCACATTAAAGATCCCTATCTTGCTTGGAACAGCAAGGGTTTGGCAAAATTCAAAACTTTCCGCGTAAAGAAACTCGCTTCCTGGCCAATGTAGTACCTTCGGGTGAAGCATTGGAAAATCACATGTAAGGTATGCGAAGGGGAGGCAGCTCCGTGGCATAGTTGGAATGTGTTTGACTACTATGCCCAAAGTCCTGGGTTCGAATCCCGACACGGTCCGTTTGAAAAATGTTAGGTGAGTATTCTTTACAAAAATTCGCCCTTGTTCAGATGGAGGTCCCGTGTGTGAGTGTTGTCATGCATGTTAAAGATCCCTACCTTGCTTGAAATTACAAGGGTTCGGCAAAATATTCAAAATTTTTAAGGTAAAAACTCTCTTCCTGGCCAATGTAGTACCTTTGGGTAGAGCATTGGAAAATCACATTGAGGGGATTTGGTATGTGAAGGGGGTTAAGCAGCCTGTGACTACCAAGATCCCCAATACCTGAACTGTTGCCGAATTAATAGTTTTCCAGTAAATCCTTTCGTACAATTAATTGCAAATCCAATACCTGTAGTTGCTTATCAGGTTTAAGTACAGTTATTCGTTTCATCATTAGGTCTCCATCTTGAAATTCGTTGAACGCGTACCTACACTGATTTCTATTCTGAGTTAGCTTGCACATTTCCCTGAAATTCCCACGACCCAAATCTTTCACTATCTGTGTGCAATAGTTTAACCTAGGTCTACATCTACCTATATCTACTTCTAATAAATCCCGCACTATTCTCTCGTGCCTTAGTATTTTGTTTTCCACACACTTCTTTCTTCCCCCTACCATTTCTAGTATCTCTTTGTTCTTAACTTTGTCTGTCCATGATATCTTCATCATACGTTTGTAGCACCACATTTCAAAGGCTTCTATCTTTTTCCTGTCTTTTCTCCTAGTGTAACAATTTTATTTTTTGGTTTTAAATCCGTTCATAAAAGTGCAAGATTTATAAAACACTTTTATTAAAGTAATATGTAAAATACATTTAACAACTTTGGTATTACGCTAAAGTTGTATCTATATGTAGCATTCTATGTATAGTCAAATATCTGTGCCTTCGATAACTATTCGCAGGCGTTTTGGTTGAAAGTCCCCTCCTGGAACAGGCCGTTCGTCCGAGCGGCGTGATAACCAGTCGGCCATGCGATATAGTAGAGTCAAGATGTCGAAAAACGCAGGCCGCCAATTTGCGTATAAATTTTAGCAGTTGAGACACATCTTTAAATAGCGGTTGGTATCCTATGAACGTTATTACTTTGTTTAATTGAGATATTTTATTTAGCAAGCAAAAACCACACTAAAATGTAACTTTGAAAACAACTAATCCATCCACTGATGTTAAAACCACTTTGTATTACAACCTGTAAAAAGCAACTTAGATGATGGAATATTTGACTAATTTATAGAAGACCATTTTATCACAAAACGTAAAGATGTTATTTGGTAAGGCAGCGGGGTTCAACATATTACAGCAGCTGACGGATGTATGGTGATTACGTTTGATATTACAACACCTCTTCACAGCTACAAAACGCAGCTTTGGTTCGTAGATAATTTTAAGTAATTTTTCGTGTTTCAAATTAGAAACACGCTATTTTGTTTAGTGCATAAAAGCACGAATATTATAAAATTTCAATTATTTGTTGTGCTGGAATTTTCCAGTGTTAAAATTATAATTCACAATTTTTAATGGTTTGAGAAACCATACACGTGGTTCATTTTGTACTGTTAGTAACAGCGACAGGTGTTATTGACGTCACTTGTTTTTCTGCAATATACTGCTTACACATGTGTTCTAGAAAACATATGCTTAGAACAGCGTTTGCCCAAGTTGAGTAAACAAGAATATTTTTGTGATCTGCTTTTTTTATTTGAAATTGAAACTAATACAAATAATTTAGAAAAGGAAAAACTTGAGTAACAATGTTTTAAATTGTAACCTTCTTGTACAGATCTGCACGGGTCAGACCTTTTTTTGTGTAACAAGTTCACACTAAGTTGTAAAATGTTTGATTATCAACTATTTTGATAAACCTTAATTTAAAACTCATGAACTCATTTAATTATTTATGAAATTTTTTTGCATTGAAATTTGTTTTAAAAGAGAATCTTTTGAGTAAATTATTGGTTCAAGATTAAAGTTTTTTATTTTGATCAAATATGGTCAAACCTAACAACAGGAAACTAATATCCTTAAGAGTAGATGTCAACTTTATATAGAAAATATTTTTTTTAATATTTCTTTAGGTATGTTTGTAGGACACAAATAGTGTTCCACCCTTCTATTAAGCTAATTATTGCAATTTCTTACAGGAGCAGCGTCTTATTCAGTTAAGACGGGTTTTTGTCATCGAAGGCGATTTTTTTTCTTTGGGTTTCCACGTCCGCCCCTAGAAATATACCACGCAATTATCATAAATAAGTCAGGACGTGGTGGCGCCTATTTGTTTTGGATTAAGTTCAACTTACAATCAGAATTCGACTTACCCCCCCATTTCTCATAGCTCTACCCAAGGAATAGACCCCTAGTTATGTAGGAAGACTTCGTTACACTTGCTCATAACGTGAGGCCAGCTATATATAAGAAAAATTAGTTTCACTGGCTTCCAATAAACGTGGGCAGTTGCCTCAAAAACTATATTCGTTTCACTGGCGCCGCAGCTAGGCATAGAGAAAATAAGTTTCACTGGCACACAACGTGGGGCTGGTGTTTTAGTGCTTCAAAAATTTGTTTCACTAGCGTAGCGTGTAGGGCTTGAAATTTGTTTGTTCAAAATTTATTTTGCTTCGAAATTTGTTTGTTCAAAATTAATTTTACTTCGAAATTTGTTTGTTCAAAATTAATTTTACTTCGAAATTTGTTATTTCAAAAATTATTTTGCTTCGAAATTTGGTTGTTCAAAAGTATTTTGCTTCGAGATTTGTTAGTTCAAAAATTGTTTTGCCTCGAAATTTGTTTGCTCAAAGTTTAGTTGACATTAAGATTTGTTTATTTAAAAGTTTGGTTAAGACGTTAACCCCCATACAGTCAATTAATTAACTTAGTCAAATTTATTTTTAACTTTCATTCCGTTTAGACCCAATATAAATTTTTTTGATATTGTTTTGGCAAAATTTATTTTACCAAATACACTTTTTGACTTTTACCTTTAGTTGCCCGAATTTGTTTTGATAATTTTTGTAAGGTTCAAATCATTTAGATCTTTCAGTGTGATTCCATTAGACTTTTGTAATCATGTCGGAAAAATTCCAAATTGTTTGTCTACTTAAAGAGGAACTGGAGTATGAACTGAAGATTAGAGGAGTAGTGAGTGAGAGACCAGTGTTGGAGAAAAGAAGAAAATTTTAGGAAGACTGTTAGATAAAGAGGCTGATGAGCCTGGAGTTTGATTTGCTTGAGTCAATAAAGAACATTTTTGTCCAAATTTGATGATAAGGCTAGAGATTCTATTTTGAGGGTATATTGGAGTGAGCTGTCGTCATGTCATTTGAGGATTGCTCTTGTGCATAAGCACGTTTTTGATTTTGTTAGCAGATTTTTATTTAGATCAGCATTGCAACGCAATTTAGTCTAGGCGGAACTTGTCGTCGTGGTTGGTCGCTCAGCAGTATGTTAGTCAGACGAGACTCAGAAGAGTTGGTCGCTCGGCATTACATAAGTCTAGACGAGACTCGAGGTGAGTTAGGCGCTCTAGAATTTTGCATCATATTTTTTGAGTTGATGTAATTTTGTATTGTTAGTCTAGGTGAGACTCGTAGAGGGTTTGTCACTCTAGCATATTTAGGCGTTGTGAAGCATTGTAGTTGTTTCGACAGTTCGATTGGTAGTAGGATGAGAGTGTACCTGAACACTCATTTTTTTTTGTTAGCTATCGTCATGATTAGTTTTTTATTGATGATTCAAAAGCAGGAAAATGACTTTTAGTTGTTGGTGACTGGTTCTCGAAGTATTCGATTTTACAACCTTTGCGTAGTGCCACGGCACATTTGATTGAGAAGTTTTTGGAAGAAAAGGTATTTCTTGTCTACGGAGTACCACAATTTGTTATTTGTGATAATGGTCCACAGTTGATTGGACGTGTTTTTAAAGCTTTGTGTGCAAGGTACGAAATCCAAAAGATTTGGTACAATGCTGTGTATGCTCCTCAATGCAATTTTGTGGAAAGGATTAATAAGACAGTTGGTACTGCAATTCGTTCAGCGTAGAAGAACATGATACGTGGGATGGTGAGATATCAATTCTCCAAATTTTTAGTCTTTGGTCGTCAGGTACCCTTAAGTGGAAAAGCTTATAGTGATAATTTTAAACCTGGTGAGGATGTGATGTTGTTTCAAGTAGTAGACCTTCTTATGTTTTGGATCGTCAACTTTTGTTTGATATTTTTGGAAATGTCCGTGAAAATTTGCATGTAGCTTATCAACGTTCGAGTAAACGCTACAACCTTAGAAGAAGAGACATTTCATTCCAAGTCGGAGAGAGCGTTTGGAGAGCTAATAAGGTGCTTTCAAGTGCTGGTGATAAATTCTCCGCTAAGTTAGCTCCAAAGTTCGTTTTGAGTAGAGTTCAAAAAACTTTCCAATTTAGTGTATGAGTTAGAAAATGAAGATAGAACAAGAGCCGGAAAATGGCATGTTAAGGACTTGAAACCCGTTGAAGCATCGTATCCAAATGAAAATGATGATCCTGACGATTAGTTCCAGTCTAGTCATCTCTTTGATGTTAAGCGAAGCAGTACTTGTTTGCCTTGTTTTGTTCTGACCTTTGATTTGGCATCGTTTCACTAATACTAAATGGAGGCTGCCATTTGGTAATTAGTTTTTTTTGAAACCTTTGTGTAATTGAAGCAAGTGTTTAAGGATTTTTGTAGTAGTTTTGAGGTGTGCATTAGTGTGCATACTGGTTGTTTTAGTCGCGCGTTATTTGAAGATGTTGTTAGAAGATGTCTTTGACAGATATCTTTAGGATGTAGAGATAAGTGGACTATTTAAGTTGCTATTCCTGATTTCTACACATTTAGGTAGAGAGAATATTGATTTATTCTCTCCCTTGTCTCTGACCTGTCAGAAAATTTTGTTTGATAAGGTCAAAGGTTTGCATGGTGAACCTCACCATTTGTTCCATCACTAATAAGATGTGTTGTTTGAAAATTAGTGATAGGATAATCAGTAGGGTGTAGGAGAGTACGGCCCTAACTGGTTCGATTTTGCATTCGAATTTTGTAAGTAACCTTTTGGTCAGGTTACCTTTGTTTTGATTATCACTTTGTGATAATACTATTTTGAATTCGAATTTTGTAAGTAACCTTTTGGTCAGGTTACCTTTGTTTTGATTATCACTTTGTGATAATACTATTTTGAATTCGAATTTTGTAAGTAACCTTTTGGTCAGGTTACCTTTGTTTTGATTATCACTTTGTGATAATAATATTTTGAATTCGAATTTTGTAAGTAACCTTTTGGTCAGGTTACCTTTGTTTTGATTATCACTTTGTGATAATAATATTTTGAATTTGAAATTTGTATGTAACCTTTTGGTTAGGTTACTTTTGTTTTGATTATCACTTTGTGATAATAATATTTTGAATGTAGACCTATTAGTTAGGTCACCTTTTTGATTATCACTTTATAGTGATAATATTTTGAATAGTTATGCTATTTTGATGTTGTAGCATTCCTTTTTTTGTAGATAAAGCTGCTTGAGCTCCAGGAAGTGGAGTCTTTATTTGTGGAAATTAGGGTGATTTCTAATGTGTTTGGTTATAGTTAGTAAATACTAGCCTCAGTAGGAGTAAGAACCTCTAGTTAAAGGGTTACTTTGAATTTAGCTTTTGATTAATTTTTTTTTGTCCCGTGGAGTGTTTGACTTTTTACTTTGACCCCTCCCAATTTTGACCTACACCGATTGTGACTCCCCGATTTTGTCTCCCTATGGACGTTAGGTACACGTAGCTACCGACACACTCAAATTTGTAAATATTTGTCCCCCTCGTTTTGATAAATTCATAAGAATTTGTTTTGATAATTAGGAATATAGGAGAGGCTAGTATACATATGTAAAAAAAATAAATTTTTTGTATATGTTACACTTAAAGTTTTTCTTTGTTAGAATAATTTTTTTTTCTTTTAGGAAAGGGGTAGTGTAACAATTTTATTTTTTGGTCATTAAATCCGTTCATAAAAGTGCAAGATTTATAAAACACTTTTATTAAAGTAATATGTAAAATACATTTAACAACTTTGGTATTACGCTAAAGTTGTATCTATATGTAGCATTCTATGTATAGTCAAATATCTGTGCCTTCGATAACTATTCGCAAGCGCGTTTTGGTTGAAAGTCCCCCTCCTGGAACAGGCCGTTCGTCCGAGCGAGCGTGATAACCAGTCGGCCATGCGATATAGTAGAGTCAAGATGTACGAAAAAACGCAGGCCGCCAATTTGCGTATAAATTTTTAGCAGTTGAGACACATCTTTAAATAGCGGTTGGTATCCTATGAACGTTATTACTTTGTTTAATTGAGATATTTTATTTAGCACAAGCAAAAACCACACTAAAATGTAACTTTGAAAACAACTAATCCAGCCACTGATGTTAAAACCACTTTGTATTACAACCTGTAAAAAGCAACTTAGATGATGGAATATTTGACTAATTTATAGAAGACCATTCTATCACAAAACGTAAAGATGTTATTTGGTAAGGCAGCGGGGTTCACCATATTACAGCAGCTGACGGATGTATGGTGATTACGTTTGATATTACAACACCTCTTCACAGCTACAAAACACAGCTTTGGTTCGTAGATAACTTTAAGTAATTTTTCGTGTTTCAAATTAGAAACACGCTATTTTGTTTAGTGCATAAAAGCAGGAATATTATAAAATTTCAATTATTTGTTGTGCTGGAATTTTCCAGTGTTAAAATTATAATTCACAATTTTTAATGGTTTGAGAAACCATACACGTGGTTCATTTTGTACTGTTAGTAACAGCGACAGGTGTTATTGACGTCACTTGTATGTCTGCAATATACTGCTGACACATGTGTTCTAGAAAACATATGCTTAGAACAGCGTTTGCCCAAGTTGAGTAAACAAGAATATTTTTGTGATCTGCTTTTTTTATTTGAAATTGAAACTAATACAAATAATCTAGAAAAGGAAAAACTTGAGTAACAATGTTTTAAATTGTAACCTTCTTGTACAGATCTGCACGGGTCGGACCTTTTTTTTGTGTAACAAGTTCACACTAAGTTGTAAAATGTTTGATTATCAACTATTTTGATAAACCTTAATTTAAAACTCATGAACTCATTTAATTATTTATGAAATTTTTTTGCATTGAAATTTGTTTTAAAAGAGAATCTTTCGAGTAAATTATTGGTTCAAGATTAAAGTTTTTTATTTTGATCAAATATGGTCAAACCTAACAACAGGAAACTAATATCCTTAAGAGTAGAATTTTGATGTCAACTTTATATAGAAAATATTTTTTTTAATATTTCTTTAGGTATGTTTGTGGGACACAAATAGTATTCCACCCTTCTATTAAGCTAATTATTGCAATTTCTTACAGGAGCAGCGTCTTATTCAGTTAAGACGGGTTTTTGTCATCGAAGGCGATTTTTTTTCTTTGGGTTTCCACGTCCGCCCCTAGAAATATACCACGCAATTATCATAAATAAGTCAGGACGTGGTGGCGCCTATTTGTTTTGGATTAAGTTCAACTTACAATCAGAATTCGACTTACCCCCCCATTTCTCATAGCTCTACCCAAGGAATAGACCCCTAGTTATGTCGGAAGACTTCGTTACACTTGCTCATAACGTGAGGCCAGCTATATATAAGAAAAATTAGTTTCACTGGCTTCCAATAAACGTAGGGCAGGTGCCTCAAAAAACTATATTCGTTTCACTGGCGCCGGCAACGGCTAGGCACTTACAGAAAAATAAGTTTCACTGGCACACAACGTGGGGCTGGTGTTTTAGTGCTTCAAAAAATTTGTTTCACTACGGTCCAGGTTTCACAGCAATACAGTGCTGTGCTCCACACGTATGTTTTAAGCAAACTTTTCCTTGATTCAATGATTATTATCTTTGACCAGAGTATTTGTTTTTTCTTGTAAAATGTAGCACGACCTTATGCTACTCTTTGTTTTATATCTTTTGCATTCTTCCCATCTTGCATTATTTGGCTTCCTAGGTAGCATAAATCCTTAACCTCTTGTAAATTCTCGTTACCTATTTGTATTCTAGTTTTAATTCATTTTTCCCTCTGTATATTAGTACTTTAGCTTCATTTTTGTTAATTTTCATACCCTATCTCTCTGTTAAAACTGTTTCCATTTCATTAAGAGCTGCTTCTAACTTGTCCTTTCTAGATGCTAATACTGCTATATCATCTGCAAATCTAAGCATATCAATTTTTTGTTCCTGTATAATAATTCCAATGTTTTCTTGCATTTGACAGTATTTATTGCCTCTTTGATGTACAAGTTAAAAATATGGGGATAGGGCAAGTCCCTGTATCACCCCTTTCCTAATATTTACTTCCCTATGTTCCTGCTCTAATTCCATTACCGCTGTATGCTCTTTGCATAAGCTATGTACTATCCATCTAGTCCTAAAACTGATTCCATTCTTTTTGAGTATTTCAAACTTTTTTTCCATTTTAGATTGTCGAATGCTTTTTCCAGATCTACAAACCCTTTATACACGCTTTCCTTTTTTTCTATTGTTTTCTTCATTATCACCCTGAGAGCTAAAATAGGCTCTCGTGTTCCCCTGTTTTGCCTAAACACAAATTGGTCTTTTCCTAGTATTTCTTCAGCTCGTTTTTCTATTCGTCTTTGTACAATTCTAGTTAATGTTTTTGACACAGGTGCTCTCAAACTTATGTTCGAAAATTTTCACATCTACTCAAGCCTCCCTTTTTGGTATAGTGACTATCATCCTATGTTTAAAATCTTAAAGTATCTCGCCTGTCTCATACATGTAGCTTAAAAGTTGAAAGAAACTATCTGTTACTGCTTGTCCAGTGGCTTTTAGAGTTTCTGCTTGCACCTTATCTGTACCTGGTGCCTTACCATTTTTCAGACCCTTTAATGCTAATTCAAACTCATCTCTAAGTATAGGATATCCCAAGCCATCCTTTTCAATGTTCGATTCCTGTTCAAATGCTGTTAGTTCCTCTCCTGCATATAAATCCCCTGTAAATTCTTGCCATCTATCTACTTTCTCTACATATTCTATAATGACGTTTCCTCCCATGTCCCTTATATTTTTCCTATACGGTTTTATATCCCTAAAATTCGTTCTAATTATTTTGTATGCTTTGACTGTCTTTCCTATTTCCATCTTAGTTTGTACCTCTTTGTACTTTTCATTAATCCATTGTTGTTTAGCTTTCCTGCATTTGCAAATCATTTTCCATTTTATGCTTTGTATCTCTGTTTTCCAGTTTCAACTGATCTATTTTTGTATTTTCGTCTTTCTTTTATTAGATTCAGGGTATCCTTGGTTATCCATGGTTTCTTATTTCCTTTTTGTGTATATCCCAGAATATCTCTCACCGTCATGTCTAAGCTGGATTTAATGTTATTCCATTCTGTTTCTACTTCCTTAGTGTAAGAAATTTTTCCGATCATTCTATATCTCATATATTTTTTTTTACTGTTTTCCGCTACTATTTCTAGAACCACTTTGTTCTTAACTCGGTCTGTCCATGCTATCTTTATTATACGTCTGTAGCATCTCATTTCAAAGGTTTTTACCATTTTCCTGCCTGCCTCTCCTACTGTGCACATTTCACAGCTATAATTTGATGTACTCCACACATTTGCGTTCAACAATTTTTAGCTTTTTTCTATATTTGACGTCTTAGAACATAGCAGCATGGCCTCGTGCTAATCTTTTCTTTTACATCTTTTGCACTTTTCCCATCATGCATAATTTGGCTTCCTAAGTAACAAAAATCCTTAACCTCTTGTAAATTCTCGTTTCCTATTTTTATTATGGTTCTTATCTTATTTCCTCCTGCTTTACATACTAGTGCTTTAGTTTCATTTTTGTTGATTTTTATATTATATCTCTCTGTTAGTACCATTTCCATTTATTGAAGATTTGCTCTTAACAGTTTCTTGTTAAATGCCAACACCTCAATATCATCTGCAAATCCAAGCATATTAATCACTTTTTCCTGTATAATTATTCCATAGGTCTTTCTGCATTTGACAGTATTCCTTACCTCTTTGACATACAAGTTAAAAATTAATGGAGATAGTACACATCCTGTCTCGCCCATTTCCTAATATTTACCTCTCTATGTTCCTGCTGTAATTCTATTACCGCTGTTTGTTGTTTGTGTAAGCTATGTACTAATTCTCTCCCTATAACTCTTTAAAAAATTTTTAGTATTGCGAATATTTTTTCCCATTTTACATTGTTGAATGCTTTTTCCAATTCGACAAGTCGTATATACACATGCTTTCTGCTTTTTCTATTATTTTCTAAAAAATATCTTATTTGACTGATTTTCAATTATAAGGGAAGGCCACTACTGAGATATTTGCTAAATCAATAGTTTTCCGATTACTTATTTCGAAAAATCAACATTTGCTGACAATATTGCAATATCAACATCTGTAGTTGTTTACAAGTCACAATGTTTAAATACAATTAACTTTTTTCATCATTCAGTTTCCATCATGCAACTGGTTGGACATATACCTCCATTGTTTTCTATTCTGAGCTAACCCACACATTTTCCTGAAATTCCCACAGCCTACATCTTTCACTAACTGTGCACAATAGTTTAATCTAGATATACCTGTAACTCTCTTTTTCCTTTCTCTACTTCTAATATATTCCACACAGTGTTGGTAAATTAGAGGATGGCAGTGATTTGAGTGAAGCAGGCAGTTCCATCAACAGTAGTGTAGAAGACATATCAGAATCTGATGCTTAGTGGTATTAGATAATGAAGATGAAGACTTTGTTTCCAGTTATGAGCATTAAAAGTCTAATTTACTACAAAAGTGTTCTTTTGAAAATATTCACGGGTGTGATGTTTTATTGGTTGAATTATCTGCCAAATCATGTAGAAATAGTTCTGTGCAAAAAAGTAGGTGTGACAAGTGTCATCCTATTTCACAATCGAGCACTTCTTCATCAAAGATTGTAGAAGTAAAATTTTTAAAGCAGTATCGTGGTAATACAGAGACATATATTTTCCCTGATATTGATAACAATAGCATCATTTATCCTCATGAAGTTAAGTTCTGTTTGAGTAATAATTAATAGCTCTACGTATAACAGAAAGAAAGATATAGCAGCGGTCCGGTTAGTTTATTAGCAAAGAATAGAAGATTTTACGACCGCGCATTTATATTTCCAATGCTCCACCCGAAGGTACTACATTGGCCAGGAGGCGATTTTTTTGTTGCCTGGAAATTTAGAATTTTGCCGAACTCTTGCCGTTCCAGGCACGGTAGGGATCTTTAACGTGCGTGACAACACTCACACACAAGACCTTCATTTAATCTCTCATCCGACGAGGGCGTAATTTTTGTGAAAAATGCTCACCTGCTATTTTTCAAGCAGTCGGCCGTGTCGGGATTCAAACCCAGGACCTTGGGATCCGTAGTCTTACACTTACTACATTGATCCATGGCGACGCCAATATATTAATTTACAACTGAATTGCCACAAACTATGTTTCTTATTCAAAGTTGTGGATAACACCGTTCTCAAATAAAAAAATTGATCTAATAAAAGAGTGGATACCTACCTATTTTAAAAAGGCACATTAATTATGTATCTTGACGCCTCAATTATATTTTAACTCGAAATATTCTCAAAAACATATGATTGTATCAAGTGAGGGGCGATTTGATGCAGCAATATTTTTGGTAGTCACATGCTAGTGATTTATGAAAGAGTGCCAATTTTCATGAAATAGTGAAACTAGGACAGAACTAAAATGCTGTCTTTTAAAAGAACTAATTATCACAACTCTCTAGGGAGTTATACTAATACAAAATAAAGACTGTATCAAGTCGTCCCATTTTACGGTACCCACATAAATCAGGTTTCTACAATTATATCATCACCCAGTAGAGCACTGCCAAATCCATTTTCCTGGTTTCATGCTTTAGTAACCTCTATACATTTTCCAGCCAAGTGTGTTAATTAAGCAAATATTCATAAATAGAAAAACATTTAATAATTCAAGTTTGTTAAATAGGTATTATCACAAAAATGCCTTTAAAATTTTATAGAAGCTTGGGTGCTTCATATTTAGTAACATAGCTATTTAATTATAATATTAAAATAGGACATAAATAGTAAAATACCTAGTACATCCTTTTACAACCAGCAATTAAGACCGGAACTTCACAGTGGGCATATTAAATTAGAAAAATACAAACACATTTCAACAGATTACCACGCCTAGGAAAGTGTATTCGTAACCAATCTCTCGAATTGAAAGAAACAAAAATCATTGTAAATCACTCAAGCAGACAGAAACCCATAAAATAGTATAAAATTTAGGGTATACTGACCAACCAACGACACAGATATCGATACTAAATAGAAACTGTGGGAATACATATAACCATTCTCATGCTCCAAAATATCCTTGAATGTAATCTTAAGACAGTTCAAATCGTACAAAGAGCCTCAAAACCCCCTTTAAGTTGACAATTATTACCTTATTATTTAGTTGAGATCAATACTAATTCTCTTCATATAGAATTTTAGGTGAGGTATTTCACTGAGTTTCTCTGTGAAATAATTACCTAATTTTCTGAACTGAAACTGCATGGAACAAGTTGCTTCATTAATGAGCTGTTTTTATCTGTATTCATAAATAACAACAGATTAATTGCTTACAACTTAAAAAAAAGGTATGAGAAATAAGCAAGATAAATATTATGGTAAAAAAATTCCCATACAAATTCGGCAAAGATTGTCAATTTCCTTTGGTGGTCTGATCGTATGGACATGATGATGCCATATAAAAAAAAATATCACAAAATGTCAGTAACAGAAAATGGTGATATTTAAAAAAATGTTTTGTCAAAATTCTTACAAAACATAATCAAATTTTCCTAAGCTTAAAACCTCACTGCATAATTAAGCAAATTTATATCCAATAATTGTTTAAAAATTACTTAAAAAGAAATTAAAAGTAAGATTCAGGGCATTAAGAACTTTCTCAGTATATTTAACACATTAAAACTTTACTTTAATAAGAAACCGTGAATTGTTAAATAAAGTAGAATAAAAAAATGTTATGAAAATTAAATCACATAAAAAAATTCAAAATTTTAAAAATCTTTAAAAAAATGTGCCATTTTAATTTTTAGTATTATATTACTCACCATTATTTTCACAGGCAGTATTTTCTACCCCAACTAATTTTCTATCAACTCTAAAGCTAAATGCTTTGTTTTCATCTTCCTGCATGCAGTGTGACATAACATACAAAGGGTGTGGACTTTCCAAAACAGGGTCATGTCCAACACTAACAATTCGCTGGTGCATTTGACCTTCAGGAGTTAAATCTAAAACTTGAAGACCTCCCAATGAGCCCTCCACCACAATGTCATTATCTAAAATTTATCTAATGAGTTTAGTTTAATGGTACTAAGAGCCCGTACCAACAGTTGTGTGTATTCTCGCTTCACTCATAGTAGCTGTTGCAATTTTCTTACCCCACAGAGCACCATCTTTAATAATGCCTCTTAGTATCAATACATTTAGTCTATGAAAGTCGAAATTTAATTCAGTATGACAAATACTAGGAGCAGAAGCATCTTCTATTTGTTCTGCTAGATGTGGTTCATCATCTACTGTCATAGGATTTATTGGTCCTTTTGATTTCAATTCTGGAAAAACACGTTGAGCAAAACCAATTAGCTCAGCAATAGTCTCTTGATTTGCTGAAAGATTAAATAAAGTATTATTACTCGGTATGTAAATCACCTACAATTTACATGTTAAAAATATATGTTGCTTTTTTTTTACTTTCAATATTCCTTTAAGCTAAAAAAATTCCAACCAAATACACAAACAAGACCAGCGGTGAAAAAAGAAACTTCAAACGTGTACTTGATCGCTTTGAATATAGAAAACTCGCTAAAACAATTGTTCTCGAAAACCAAGCCCAAGTAATAAATACAGTTCAAAGAACAATGTATACATTATTTTAATAAATACCTTTTCAAAATGAATATAAAACAAATGGTTAGATAAGCTAAAACATTAATTATAGTATTCATGAGAACTAGATAAAGTAGATTGCGTAAATTGACATACAATAATTTAGAATAATCAAAGTGGCACTATGAAATGTTATTTAAAAGGATACTGAATTGCTTTGAAATAGAAAATGAAGATAAGTAATTTGGAATAGTGGTTATGTAATATCTATTTATTGAAGAAAGAACGAAAAAAGGCACTTTGACTTTGAGAAAGATATCCACGAAAGATTTGAAAAAAGTCAACTAAATTGCGGAAAGACATCAGGAAAATTTCTGATACTAAGGAAGTAAAACAAAATGGAATAACATTAAATACAGGTTAGACATGGCGGCTAGAGATATTATGGGATATACACAAAAAGAAAAAAAATCCCTAGATAACAAAGGATATGCTGAATTCAACAGAAGAAAGACGAAAATACAAAAACAGACCGGACAAAGTAGGAAAACAGAGGTAAAAAACCATAAAATGGGAAATTATTTGCTAATGCAGGATAGCCGAAGAACATGGACTGATGAAAAGAGCAAAGAGGTACAAACTAAGATGGACATAGAAGAGCCTAATTAGAATGAATTTTAAGGATATAAAACTAAATAGCAAAAATATATGGGGCACAAAAGGAAATATCATTATAGAAAGTTGTTAGATGACAAGAATATATAGAGAATTTATATTTTGGACAAAAACTCGCAGCATTAGAATAAGAATCAGACATTGAAAAGAATGACCCAAAGATTTCAAAGGTAACATCATAGTCACTTTACCAAAAAAGAAAAGCGCAGATAGATGTGAAAATTTTCGAACAATAAGTTTGACAGCACATGTGTCAAAAATATTAACTAGAATTGTACAAAGACGAATGGAAAAACAAGCTGAAGAAGTACTAGGAGAAGATCAATTAGGGTATAGGCAAAACTGGGGAACGCGGGAGGCTATTTTAACTTTAAGGGTAATAATAACGAAAGCAACAGAAAAGGAGAAAGCATGTATATGGGGTTTGTAGATCTGGAAAAAGCATTTGACAATGTAAAATTGATTTATGTTCGAAATACTCAAAAAGATTGGAATGATTTTGAGGAATAGACGGATAGTACATTGCTTATACAAAGAGCAAACAACTATAATAGAATTAGAGCAGGAACATAGAAAAGTAAATATTAAGAAAGGAGTGAGACAGAGATAGGTCGTATCCCCACTAATTTTTAACTTGTACATCGAAGAGGCAATGAATACTGACTGCCAAATACAGGAAAACATTTGAAATTATTATGCAGGGGCAAAAGATTGATATGCTTAGATTTGCATATGATATAGCAGTATTACCATCTGGTAAGCAAAAGTTAGAAGCGGTTCTTAATGAAATGGAATCAGTACTAACAGAGAGCTACGATATAAAAATCAACAAAAATAAAATTAAAGTACTAGTATATAAAGAATGGGAAAATAAGTCAAAAACCAGAATACAGTAGGAAACGAGAATTTAACAAGAAGTAAATGATTCTTGCTATCTAGGATGCCAAATAATGCAAGATGGGAAAAATATAAAAGATATAAAACAAAGATTTGTACAATGCCGTGCTGCATAACTACTATGTTCAAAGACAACAAACATAGAAGCTAGGAAAATATTGCTGAAAGCATATGTGTGGACGACAGCATTGTACGCCTGTGAAACTTGGACACTAGGAGAAGTGGGCAGGAAAATGATAGAAGCCTTTGAAATGTGATACTACAGACATATGATGAAGATATGGACATACAAACTTAAGAACAACGAGGTTCATGAAATGGTAGGGGAAGAATGAAATATGTAAAAACAGTAAAAATACAAAAGATAGGATAAGAGGTCACATATTAAGGTATGAGGGAACAGTGCTGAATATATTAGAAGCACAAATAGGAAAAAGACAGGTAGATAGAAACCTAGTGTTACGTCATCATTGAACAATTTAGCAGTGGTGACAATAAATACCATTAGTGCGAGTACCCTACAGTTTTAGTGAAACCTTATGCCGTAGTGCGAGTGCGTGAAGTAACATGATTCGTACTCGGACGGTGACAGAAGACACAGTTGAACGGGAGTCCTGAAAGCGACACCACACCAAGCGCGCGTGTTCTTGTGTGTCCACTACCTTTGTGTGTGACTTCTCTTGCCCAGTGCGGCACAGGCTTAAGGTATTTATTATATTCTTGATTAAGTAGTTTAGCGTATTTGCTTTGTTTATTACATAACCGCTACACTACCATCAGAATTACTAAATAATAGCAATTGGTCCTTCCCTATCATTACCATTTTTCGATTAATCTTATCAACCACACCAACCACATTGATCCTTAATGCGATCCGAATTCACTTGTCCTATGTTTATACGCATGTCCTATACTGAATATTATTTTTGCATCTCAGCAAGCGTTGTTTTAATTATTTACTTTAGTTGTTAAATTTGTGTTTTAAACCCCATATTTAGCAGGTTAAAATGTGTAAAATATTAGCTATACACTCTTTACATTAAATTAAGCGATTTTGCCGTAATTAAACCAACAAGCGTTTAATTACAAACAAATCCTTTAATATAAAATTTGCTAGTTTGCAGTCTTAAACTCACTTTATATATACCGCATATAAGACACACAGGAAACTTGAAAATTATAATTCGCTTTTGTACTTCTCAAATAAGAAAGGTAAAGGGATTTGCTTTGTAATTAAAACCCATTGCGCGTTTTTTGTATTACATACAAACCCTACAGTCGGTTTGCAAACGTGAAATATTGAACACATCTGGAGTGGTCATAAAATTGTAAAAGCTGCAGCTTTCTTGAAATATTGTAGCCACATTAAATTTTTGGGTGGACCTTTGAATCTTTGAAGTTCAAAGCCGTCTGCTCTAAACTATGAATTATATCCTAACACTCCGTAAAGGTCTTGGCAAACCGTTAGGTTTTACAACTTGTTGCTTAAAACTTATTGGAGCCTAATAAACATAAACGTGATTGATTTATGGGATACTTTACATTTTCGTGCTTGAACAAAAACCCATAATATTTAATTTCTCAGCGCACAGCTGAAGGTTACTGTGAATGCAGGATTTGTACGTCTTTCAGAATAACATTTTCATTATGGCTCCAAAAAAGACATATTTAGCTCAACTTGAGTTAATAATCTATAGGAACACTGTGGCACGATTTAAAAAAATGAATAAAAACCCTTAACCACAAAAAATATTTAAAATACTAGATACGTATTTCGTATTCATTTTTATTTCAACTTGAGTTATTTAAAATACGCATTATGGAAATATTGGAACTTGGCAACACTATACAGAGTGATTCAAGTTTAAAAACGTTATTCCATAATCAAACAAGGGGAGTAAATGACATTTACTCCAATTTCAATAGGGTTTTAATTGATGTCTTGGCACCATGTAACGATGTAGAATTATTAGCTTTCAACGCTCTACGGAAAGAAGTAGATGCAGCTTATTATTGCATTTTGCTTCATCTTGAAGCGGTGCAAGAAACGCGGGCACCGCAAATTAGTGAAAGTACACCAAGCAGTAATGAATCAAAATTGTTGCTTTTAAAGTTGCCACATTTTAATAATGAGATAACTGAATTCTCATCCTTTACTGATTTATTTGACAGTCTTGTTTACAATAATGCTTCGTTAACCAATATTGAGAAATTAAATTACCTTATTAACTGCTATAGCGGAGAAGCTTTGAAAATTGTTAAATCTGTACCCGTTCCTGAGGATAATTTTATTATTTCATATAATGCCTTGCATGAACGATTTAGCAATTCACGGTTATTAGCAACTTTGCATTGGAAGGCTATGAAAGACTTTCCACCTTTAAAATCAGAAAACCTTAAGAAACTTAGGGCACTTATTGTTGTTTTTCAGAGAACCTTGCTGTTCTAACTAACTTAAAATTTCCTACTGAACATTGGAACTTTATTCTGGTCGATTTTCTTTTAGAAAAACTCGATCCGTTCACTAGAAAACGCTTTGAACTCCAATCGGATCCGAAGCAAATACCCAATATCGATGATTTGAGATATTTTTTAACTCAACAATGTGCAGCTTTGGAAACATTTTCTTCAACCGCACCTGTTTCTTATTCGACGACGGTTCGTACATCTCACACATCAATGCCTAAGAAATCCTCAGCGTTTCAATTTAAACCAAGTTTCTTCCAACGTAGTTTCACTGGATACACCAATTAGCTCCAGTGACTTAAAGAATTCATTTTCGCACCATTGTCCTTCTTGCAAGGGCCATCACTTAATTTACAGATGTCAATCGTTTCTAAATAAAACTCCGACAGAACGTTTCGACATTGTCAAACGCTTACGCCTCTGTTTAAATTGCTTACGTACAGACCATGCGTCCATGCAATGCAAATCTTATAATTCTTGTCGAACTTGCGCCAAGCCACATCATACCTTGCTACATTTTGAAGCGCAACCAGCTTCTAGCCGTTCACCTGAACCGACCGCTACACATATGCATAAAAATGCCAATAGGACGCGGTCAGCCTCTCCTATTCCGGCAAATGTTTTGTCTTCACAGACGAATTTAAATCTTGGGTTACTGTCTTACTCTACACTGCTGTTGTGGAAGTTCAAGACCGTTCTGGTAAATACAAACCGATCAGGGCACTCTTAGACCCTGGCTCCCAAGCTAGCTTTATTCGAGACGATTGCGTGAGCAAACTTTGGCTTCCACGCATACGTTCTCAAGTTCCGATTTATGGACTTGGGCAGACAACTTCAGCAGTCAGTAGGGGTGCCATCAGCTGCACCATTCGCTCTACTTTAGACTCTGAAAAATCTCTAGAAATGGTTACGTGCCAATTGACACTTAAACATTGTTTTAGGTTAAGTTTGATGTTCGGAGGTTTCGCGCCATAAATTTCAAAAGACGCGGTGTGCGGAATTTTAAAAGACTAGGAGCGTACTTCCGATACGTCACAGTGCGTTTGCGCAGATTGCGCGACGCGAGAGGGTTGGACGAATAACTTCGCGCCGACGTGTAAAAGACAAAAGAGTGGGGACAAGTTTCCGTGAGGCTCTTCAACGTGGCCTTTTTGCCTGTACCTTCGAGTAGAGTGGACGTTTTTCGGTAACGTATCGTTAGCTTTACCTATGTAGTTTCCTTGCTTGCTTATCTTTTGTTTGTCGCCCCTTTACCTGGTTTTTCCCGTCATTCCCTGCATAGGTAGGTGTCAATCTGAAGCCACCGAGGCGAGCCGTACTGCACGACCCTAGACGAGTCGGATGTCCATGTTCCGCCGAAGCACCGGAGCCGTACCATCTTTAATTACCGCAAAAGGGTCTTGAGTAGCCTGATGGACTTGAAAAGAAGTCAACTTTAACACAGGGACATATCCATGTGAGTAATTATTGTACTATCTTTTGTCTGAAATTTATGTATTTTTTTCCGATAATTGCGTCGCAATTCGTGCATTGGTGACGTCATTGGCAGTTGGCTGCGCAAAATCTGTAATAAGATTGGCGTTGCTAACAGCCCGCGAAGTTGCTTTTTCATCACGCTTGCGCGATGTAATTATCGACTTTTTAATTGTAACAATTATCGCTTTTTAAAACGTAAGAAATGGCGCCCTCACGTGTGAATATGGCATTTAGGGTCTTTCTTTTGTTTTTATAAACATACAATGTATTACCAATGTAATTTATTAGCTTGTTCGCTAAAAATGAATTATTTAATATCTGTAACCTTGAATTTTAAACTCGCGTTTCGGAACATGCCACATTTCTAGATGTCAAAACCAGTTGCTATGGCAATAAAAGGTGAAACGGCCATTTTGAAAAAATATAACTGTTGTTTATAAAATGTGTTTTTGTATAATGTTTTCCCAAATTTAGAATGTGCGATCTGTTTGTTAACTTCAATTATGTTGTTGTGTGATTGGTTTATTTTTGGATTCATATATGAACTTTTAGGAAACATCAATTATCTAACCCTACTTTTATGCATGTAAGTATATAAATAAATAAGCATTTACCTAATTTTATGCCTTTAAACACGGTTTATTACAAAATTATCTATTTATATTAAATTTAAACATAACCCTTGTTGTTTAAAAAAAAAACTGTACATAAATTACCTTGTGTGTTTACATTATCTAAAAAAAAAAGTGCCTTAGGCATTTCCCTGTTTGATTAGAATATTTGAACGTATTTTAACGACACCTTATGTTTAAAAACGTTATTGTAGTGAATTGCACCTTTAGAATATCTTTTGAAAATGCTAGTTTAACGGAGCCTTGTTGCATTTGGTAAATAACACAATATCTACTTTTTTTATAATTTGAAGTGTTTTCTATAACCGAAATTATTTAGTATAACTCACAATTACATATACATAACAAAATTGTTTGTCTAAATATAGATTTCCTACTTACCTGAGTTTTTAGTGGCTTTTAAAGCGTTATTTTGACCTAACCCTGATATATTTTTTTCTCTTAGATATTATCTTGCTTGGATATAGTTTTAAAAGCTGTTCCCTTGTATGTTTTAAACAGTATAACCTATAAATGCGTTTTATAGAGGTTCTTGCTTTATATATAGTAACGAAATTACCTAACCATATTTTTACCTTCCAAAATGTTGTAATAAACTGCATCTCTTTATATCTGCTAATTTGAATACTAAAATAAAGGAATTTCCGTTAACGTTTATTATTTAAACTCATTTACGATAGTTGTTGATAGCTTCTGCAATATTGAAAGAACATTCCAATAATTTGGAATACCTTTTGTATAGGTATCGTGGAATTTTTCTTTCATGTAGCGAGTATGATTTTGTCTTGATTGCATATTTTTTTTTAGTTATTGATATTTCAACGTACCTTAACATCCATTAAGCAAAATTTACTGTCGGATTTGGTCGTATAGCTCTGTAAGTCTAGAACGAGACCCAAGGGCCAGTCGTAGAGCAATATAAGTCTAGACGAGAATTTGCTTGGTAAGTTTGTCGCTTTACAATTTGTAAATCATTTTTTTAAGAATGATGTTAAATTTTTCTTTATTAGTTTGGGTGGAACTCAAACGAGAGCTTCCCATCCTGGTAAATATATGTTTTACAAGATATTCTGTTATTTAACAATTTTATTAGTGAATCGAGTCTTGATTACTCTTATCTCTTCACATATCGATTTAAACCTCATTAAATGCCTTAAAATTGTCTTTAAAATCGTTTAACCCTACGTATATCTAAAAGCTTTTCACGATTACTTCTTTGACAATGTACCTAATGTTCTTAGCTTTCACTTGGCTTAATAACTTAAAACAGCCCGCAGGTCGTTTGGCAAGATGGAACTTGCGTATATCTCAATTCACTTTTGACGTTAGGCATAGGCCTGGCAAATTAAATATCGTACCTGATGCCTTATCTCGTGATGTTGTCTCTCTTAACATTCCAAATTTAATCCCTGATGCCTGGTACCTTAATATGATTAAACCCTCACTATTTACCTAATATTTTTTGTTCTCACCATCAATTAGTTATCTTTAATTACTTATTCCTCTCTCATACAGTATATAATTAGGGGTGGGCGATACGGGATTTTGCGTATCGAATATCGATACATATTCTATATCGATATGTATCGATATATCGAATATCGATATATATATCGATACGTATCGATGCGTATCGATGCGTATCGATACGTATCGATGCGTATCGATGCGTATCGATTCGTATCGATGCGTATCAATGCGTATCGGTGTGTATCGATACGTATCGATTCGTATCGATGCATATCGATACGTATAGATACGTAGCGGTACGTATAGATATATATATATATATATATATAGCGATTCGTATCGGAACGTTTGGATGTGTAGATTAAGTATACATATCGAGACGTAGCGATACCTATCGGTACGAATCGATACGCATCTATAAATTTTTCTACTCTTTCTTTGGGAATAAAATCACAAGATTGTTTTAAAATAATGTATTTACTGACAATTCGATCTTTCACTTAAGATTGTTTGTTATCAAAATAATTAAAGTTTCAAGTTTAATATTTGTGACACAAGTATATGTATATAAGGGTGGGCAAACGGGATTTTGCGTATCGAATATCGATACATATTCTATATCGAATATCGATACGTCGATCGATATCGATGCGTATCGATACATATCGACACGATCGATACATATCGGTATCGATATATCGATATTTATTTTTGCTGTATCGGGGGTGGGGGTCGATACGGGGTCGTATCGATTACTTATCGATATATCGATACGCCGACCCAGCCCTATATATAATCTCTTACACGTTTAACTTTACTTACCTTAAATTAGCTATCTTTTTCTTTTGGTTGACTTTTCCTTGACCATACCGTTAGATATATATATATATCACTTCATCCTCTACACCCCCCAATATAACTCTGTTGTTTCATTTAATTAACCCTCGAACTTTTCCTACTGCATATTATTTGGTTTTTAGTATTTCCCTTACGTCATTTAATTTTGTGTGGTAATTGTCGTAACTTTGGTTGTAATAACTCATTGAATTTTTATGATTGGTTTTAGCTGATGTTGAGTGGATGATTTTTTTCTTTGGGCCAACATAGGAGTCATGACCTATGCCATTGTTAGAAATAGTTCATATTCGCAGTTGCAAAAAACTAGGATTGTCTATTCCATGTGTTTTTCCTCTGAATTATTGCAGTCGCCCACATTATACTACATCATTATTTCTTTCTTTTTCTACTAAATCAACATAACTTATAAACATTTTTTTTTCATTGTTTTTATTGAACTTTGTGGTGAGGTGCTATTGCTTTTTATTGTTATCTTATTAAATTCTCGGTTGTTTTAGCGTATTGGGACAGTGTACCTGTATTTAACTGCTTATAATTAGGTATTTTTGTGTGTTTAGGGTGCTACCGTTTTGAAAAACTACCTTAAAACAGTTTGTTTTTGTGTGTTTGTATCTGTAATGATACTTTTAAGTTGTTGTGTCAACTTTTGTCTGATTTTCTTATCGTAGTCGATGCACTCGTTAGGAAAATGATCGTATTAGTTCTCTTAAGAGTCTAGTGAATTTTAAATTTGTCTATACTTATCTTGTCGGATTAATATCGCAGGTGGTCCTTCAGACTGCGCTGTGCTTAAATAGGGACAACTCTCTACATTCTCTCGGACGCTTGTCCAAAAACTATACTTTTTCTTATCCCGCTGTCTCCGCTATGCCTTATTCTTCTTTCGGTGGACCTGTTCTTGTCCCGGAACACCCGTTTGCCACATAAGAGTGATGTTCCCTCACTCCGAGCTACTGACAACATTGGCTGGTTGAGTGGCGCTTTGCTATCCACCTTTCTCTGTCTCTTTTGCTCAATGCGAGCCCTTCCTCTACTTTCTTCTACCTGGAAGTGCCTCTTATGCATTCCAAAAAACCAACCTCCTTCTTTTTACGGTTCCTGTTTCTCTGCCTTTTCATTTCCGTTAGTCACCGTGTGGTTGCGCGGGAGGTTTTCACAGACACCTGGACCACGTCTCTGCGGATCTTTCGTGGGGTCATGCGGTGCCACTGTCAGTGCATGGGCACTGGCAGTGAAGGTATGTATGAGTGTGTGAATGTGTGAGTGGATGAGTATATCTATGTATATCTGCCATCTGCCAAGATGGCCGAAAGTAAAGTGACACACAGTGAATCTCCTCAATTAAACTTTAAATGCTGCAATAACAAAGCATGTAAAATATATGTGTGTAAGTTTTGTTTAAAATTATTTCATAAAAGTTGTCTTTTTCGTATCAAGAACAAAAAATTACTATATGATAATATGTTAGTTTGTGGTGATTGTGTTGACAAGCAGTTTGTGGACAATGAAAAGAAAACAGATGATTATTTGATAACTGAACTTGAAAAAAGCATTGCAGATGTTAAAGCCAAAGATAAATTTTTAAATAATCTCAAAAAGCAGTTTGATGAATTTGTTACAGAAGCAATTGAAAATGAAAATATTATGACTGACCTACTGCACAAATCTGAATGTAAACGGGTGGAGTTGGAGAAACTTCTACTTACAACCAATGTTAATAAGGAATTTGTTTCTACTCAAACTCAGACACATTTCATAAACAATGAGCAAAGTACACATGTAACAAGAAACGAACATTCTGACAAAAGCTTTTCTGATGAATGGTTTAAAATAATGACTGGATATTCGCCTATTTTTAAATCGAAAGATATAGTAAATACAAATACAGAAACAACATTAGTTAATAACATAATATCACCTGATAAGGTCATATACTTAAGTGATAAGTCTAATGTAAACAAAGAAACAGGTGCTCAGGAAAGGTCAAGTAAAACAAAATATGAAGATAGGAATATTAAGGTAAAAGATAGCAACATAAACAAACTTGGAACTGGTTTAAATTCAAATTTAGAAAGTATCTTAAGATACAGTAAAACATCTATTAATGCAAATTCAAAAACATACGCTGAGGAACTTGATAAGCAATCTCCACTTAACACTTCTAAGTGCAAAAATGATAGTGATAAAACATTAACATCTAAGGATACCACAACTGTCCAAAATAATGAATGTAGTACCATTGTATCTAACAAATTAAATTTTAATGAAGGAGGAAACATCAAATCAACTGCATCTAATAATGAACTGCCAAGACTTCCAAAACCTAAGATAACAATACTTGCAGATAGTCAAGGACGCAAATGTGTATCCATATTGCTTCACTGATAGGTGACAATTTTAAAATATCATGTTTATTTAAACCGGTGCTACATACGAAGCCGTTACTGAAAGTGTCGAATCTACTATAAAAAACTTTGACATGGATGACTATTTAGTCATTTTAGCAGGTTTCAATAATGCTATTCGTGGAAATTCTATGGATAAAGAGAAGTTTCGTATTATATTAAAGGTTGCCACAAATACTAATGTGATATTTGTAACTGCACCGTATTGGTTAGGACGTCCTTATTTGAATCAATTTATTTACAAACTTAATTTGGATATTTATAGAGAAGTACAGAATACTCACCATCACTATGTAGATTTAAATAAAATATTACATGCCAGGGATTTTACACAACATGGCCTTCATATGAACTCACTTGGTAAAATTAAACTCTGTAAAAAAATAGTTAACCTAGTACAAATCAAAAATGCAGGGAAAATTAACACATCCAAATGTAATGGCAATCTAATAGAAATAGCTCCAACATCAAAACAATTTAAGACAAACATTTGTGATAATGCTCAGATCTATACCACCATAAACACTTCAAATTCAATGTCAGTATCAACATCTGTAAGGGACCAAAATGTATATCAACATTTTTTAATTCCTTTGACAAGGCACTAAAGTGTACGCTCAATATTATTCATATTAATATTAGATCTCTTCGCAACTCTAAGAATCTTCAATTACATATACTAATAGAAAGTTATGACAAAAAATATGACGTTATTTGCATTACTGAACATCACTTACGATTAGAGGAAATTGAAATCTATAAATCATGTATACCTGGATATGAGATGATAGAATATTATTGCAGATCTCACAACTTACAAGGAGGCACCTGTATTTTTGTAAAGAAAGGTATCAAAGCATTGAAAACTTGTAGACTAAGTGAACTATGTGTTGAGAAGCATTTTGAGACCTCAATAATAAATGTTCAAAACATATTTATTGTGTGTGTTTACAGAACCCCAGATGGGGACTTGGAATTATTTCTGGAAAAATGCGATTGGCTCCTAAACAAACTATCAGTGGTTAAAAATCATATTGCATTATGTGGCGATTTCAATATAGATATTTCAGTTACTACGAAACAACAAAAACAAAAACTTAAAATTTTGAACTTTTTTGCAACCTATGGTATGCGGCCACTTATTCAAGAACCCACTAGGATAACAGTGTCAAGTAGTACATGCATTGACAACATATATACTAATTATCCTTATATTTTGCAATCAGGTGTAATACCTTATAAAATATCCGACCACTTCCCACTGTATGTAAGTATACTGAATAATATCAGTGGTGCATCACAGGTCAAAAAAGAGTACAAATGGTTTCGCACTTTTAATAATAATAACATTATAAAATTTGCTAATGAAATAGGAAACATTGTGATAGCAACAACTGATAATATAAATGCCTTAGCTAAGGATTACATGTCTAGACTGGTAGAGTGTTTCGATGAGTGTTTTCCATTGGTAAAATCCAAACAACGTAATAGAGATAATGAATGGATCACCAAAGGTATACGTGTTTCTTGTTGTAATAAAAGAAGTTTAATTTTGCTATGTAAATACTTTAAAGAATCCTGGTTTCATAACTATGTAATTGTGTATTGCAAAACACTAAAGACTGTAATCATACAGGCCAAAAAGAATTTCCTACATAAACAAATCTTATTGGCGAATAATAAATCTAAAATGGCTTGGAGTATAATAAAAGGCGAACTATCTAGCAACACAAATGTCAACGAAATTAAAATTCGGATAGATGACAAGGTTATATCGGACTCTTTACAAATAGCAAACTTGTTTAATAAGCAGTTTAGTTTTTATTCTCAAAATTTCAGTACATGTAAAGATAATTGTGAAGTAAATATAAAATCTAAATTGAATTCTGCGATGGCCCAAAATAGTAGAACAATCTTTCTAACACCATGTAATCGATATGAGATAATAGATATAATAAATGGTTTTCAAAATAAAACTTCATCTGGATTAGACTCAATTTCCATCACAGTAATTAAACATTGCAAGTATTCAATTGTTGAAAATCTGGTGTATATTTTAATTTGTTTTAGAACGAGGATTTTTCCAGAATGCTTTAAAACAGCCAAAGTTATACCAGTGTTGAAAAAAGGTGATTCATATAACATTAATAATTATAGACCAATAGCATTGCTTCCATGCTTATCAAAAATTTTTGAAAAAATAATTTACAACCGATTTATTAGTTTCTTCAAGGACTGCAATATTATCTCTAGTTTACAACATGGATTCGTCAAAGGACAAAGTGTAGAAACAGCACTTTATAATATAACAAAAGATATTCATACCAGCACAGATAAGAAGCTGTATGTTGGGTGTATATCCTGCGATAGTAAAGCATTTGAGTCCGTAAAACACGAAATACTGTTATTTAAATTAGAACATTATGGTATTAGAGGTATAGCCTATGACTTAATTTGTTCTTATTTGTTTGAACGAAAACAATATGTTGCAATTGGTGGTATTGATGGTAGGGTATCTATGTCATCGGAAGCTGTACTAAACCAAGGAGTTCCTCAGGGCTCCATTTTGGGACCACTACTATTTTTGATTTATGTCAATGATCTCCCAGCAAACATTGAGTTTGGACGTAGTTATCTCTATGCAGATGATGCTCTATGTATTTGTAAGTCGACGACTCCCTTAGGATTGAGTACATCAATACAAAAAAGCTTAAAGAGTATAAATGATTGGTGTGAATTAAATAGAATCACATTAAATTTGGATAAAACTAGTTGCATATTATTCAACAAAAAGATTACAATTTCCATGGACAACATTGGCATAAAGGTCATTCACGATATAAAATTCCTGGGAGCTACTGTAGATTGTTCGCTTGATTGGGAGAATCACATTACTCAAATTCATAAACGTCTCGTGAAAGCCAATTTTGCACTGTGCAAACTTCTCACAGTAATGTCACACTCAACACTATTGATGGTATATCATGCATACTTTTATAGTATAATGCGCTATTGCATTATGTTTTGGGGTATATCATCTCATGCATTTAGAATTTTCCTCGAACAAAAAACAGCCATTCGCATACTTAGTAAGTCTCCTAGACGAGAAAGCTGCAGAAAACTATTTGTATCCTTAGCGTTGTTAACCTTTCCATGTGTCTACATCTTTGAATGTCTGTGCTTTGTGCACAAATTTAAAAATGTATTCTTTGAAGTCGCCAAGATGATTAAAACCAGGCAATCGGGCCAATTGCTGGTAGTGCCACGACATGATACCAGAAAATTTGAAAACAGCTTGCAATATATGGGTGTTAAATTGTACAACCATCTTCCTAACAGATTTAAAAACCATTCACTTCTAACATTTAAAAGGGCGATTAAAGCTTTGCTGCTTCAGAAGGCATATTACTCAGTGCATGAATATATTGATGACAAAACCATATAAATGAGAGCAGTTGATACTACAGTGATATTTGTGACATTTTAGTTGTAATTAATACTAGTGATTTTATTAGATTAGGACATGTTTTAATAGTCTATAAGATAATTTTGTAAATTAATATAAGTGTAGTTTCCTACAACATGAAAATGTTTTGTGGAAATAAATAAATCAATCAATCAATCAATGTATCGATATATCGTGTGGGTATCGGGTGATCGTATCACCGATATCGATCAACGCCGGGTGCAGGGATGCACCCACATGCCTTTGCCGGTCCCTCGTGCCGTTTATTGTAAACGGGCCTGCTTCACAGGTTTCTCTTTTTAGAGGGCACGAGTCAATCCCCATTTAAACGGCTCTACCGGAGCCACTCTATCTTTACCTTATTCATTGTCTTGGGTAATAACTAGGCCAATACCTTTGTCTTCTTTATTATCTTTGATAATACCCTTAGTTTTAATATCGTTATCTTACCGATTACCTTTAATAATAACTTTAGTTGAATATCGTTATCTTACCGACTACCGTTTGGTTTAATTTCTCGTTATCTTCCGACTACCGTTAGTAATAACTTTGAGTTAATTTCTCGTTATCTTACCTACTATCTCTAATAATCACTTTAGCTTAATATCGCGTTATCTTATCTAGTATCTCAAATAATAACCAAAGCTTAATACCGTTATCTTGTCTATTACCTTTGCGGATAACAATTTAAGCTTAATATCGTTATCTTATCTCTTATCTTTAACAACAATTTGAGATCTTGCCTTATCTTTTTATCTTCCTAACATGTGATATCTATGACCAGACGTTCTTGAAATTTGAGTGAAAACCAAAGTACCAGTAACAAAATTTGCTAGAGTGCAGAGTGACGCACTCCATGAACATTTTTAAATTTGGGCACTTCTTGCCAAAAGAAGAATAGTTTTGATGCAACACTCATGTGTGTTTGCACATAAGAACTTTAATGTTAGCTTTAGTTAGATAGGTTAGGCGACTTGTCGCATTAGTTTTAATTTAAGTAGTGTTTCATGCTCCCCGGCAAATTTGTGCTGTCAATAATTAGCGTAGTCAAAGACTATAGGGCTACATTTTCCGTTTCCTGGTAATTCGGTAGACGTGTTATGGGTCAAAAAACCAGGTGGCGCCTTATACAAACATTTTGTAGGTTTTAAGTTAGGTTTTATGTAGGGTAGTTAGGATTTAGATTTTAAGCTGTTACTGTGCTAACAGACTTTTTCTTTTTTTACGTTTTTTCTTTTGTGGCTTTGGCGCGATTGTTACGTGCCAATTGACACTTAAACATTGTTTTAGGTTAAGTTTGATGTGCGGAGGTTTCGCGCCATAAATTTCAAAAGACGCGGTGCGCGGAATTTTAAAAGACTAGGCGCGTACTTCCGATACGTCACAGTGCGTTTGCGCAGATCGCGCGACGCGAGAGGGTTGGACGAATAACTTCGCGCCGACGTGTAAAAGACAAAAGAGTGGGGACAAGTTTCCGTGAGGCTCTTCAACGTGGCCTTTTTGCCAGTACCTTCGAGTAGAGTGGACGTTTTTCGGTAACGTATCGTTAGCTTTACCTATGTAGTTTCCTTGCTTGCTTATCTTTTGTTTGTCGCCCCTTTACCTGGTTTTTCCCGTCATTCCCTGCATACGTAGGTGTCAATCTGAAGCCACCGAGGCGAACCGTACTGCACGATCCTAGACGAGTCGGATGTCCATGTTCCGCCGAAGCACCGGAGCCGTACCATCTTTAATTACCGCAAAAGTGCCTTGAGTAGCCTGATGGACTTGAAAAGAAGTCAACTTTAACGCAGGGACATATCCATGTGAGTAATTATTGTACTATCTTTTGTCTGAAATTTATGTATTTTTTTCCAATAATTGCGTCGTAATTCGTGCATTGGTGACGTCATTGGCAGTTGGCTGCGCAAAATCTGTAATAAGATTGGCGTTGCTAACAGCCCGCGAAGTTGCTTTTTCATCACGCTTGCGCGATGTAATGATCGACTTTTTAATTGTAAGAATTATCGTATCATATTTTCGAATTGTAACAAAATCACAACTTTTGTGCTTTCATCAATAGCTGGTAAATTACCTAGCGTTGAAGTTCCTAATAATTGGGAACACTTATGCGGCCTGCACTTTGCAGACCTGACCTGGAACTCTCCAGGAACCATTTGATTTGATTTATTGATTTATTGAATATTGAATAAAATATACAAAATTGCAAGTACAACTACTGTAAATATTAATATATAAACATAAAATATATAATTTATAATATATGTAATTACATCTAAATAACTACATTTACTAGTATCTTATTCAAATTCAAAGGGCATGATTCATCAAAGATGATTTTCAATCATACCCTTTACACATGAGTAAGTCAAAAAGTTATCACCTAAGTTCTGTTTTTTTAGAGGCAAGTAGGCTATTCCTAATAGAGGAATTCAAAAGCGTTTTTGAGTCAGTTTGGCATAAGGCTAGATATTTGTTATACATTTTAGATACACAATAAGCAAAACAACTTTTAAATTTAGCAGATTTGTGTTTAGGTATACTTAGACTATTTTGGCTGCGCATATCCCGGAAATGAACTGTAAAACGTTTGTTGAGTAAGTTGAATAAATAACTGGGTAACTGATACTTAAGTATATTAAATATAAATGTAGCAAAAAGTAGCTCAGACCTGTAATTGAATTTCAGAATATTTAGTTTGACGTAATAAGGGGTTACATGTTCATATGAATGTATATTAAATGAAAACCTTAAACATGTATTCTGGATTAGTTGGATTCTCTTTTTCAAACGCATAGTTAAATAATTATAATATACTGTCGAACAGTAGTCAATATGACTTAATACTAAACTATTCACCAATTTCCACTTAATGTCTGAATGTAGTTCATATTTAAACTTGTACAATGATTTAAGCTTAAAAAAACTGCTGCTTGTTATCTTGTTAACGTGATTTTCAAAAGTTAATTGTGAGTCAAATATAATACCTAAGTTCTTCACATTATCACATATTTTAATCACTGTATTATTTATTTTTAAAGCATTGGTAATGTAAGTTTTGGATTTGAAACAGTTTAACCGTGTGCCAATACATAAAGCCACACTCTTGTTAGGATTAAGTATTAGACCATTTGCCACACACCATTTATGCACTGCATCTAGATTGTGATTCAATTTGCATATAGTTTCATTAGTATTAAGTGGTGAACATGACATATAAAGCTGTGTGTCATCAGCATACATTTGAATATTGCATTCTTTAGTTATACATGTGGGTAAATCTGCTGTGAAGATAACAAAAAGCAACGGACCTAAGATGCTCCCTTGCAGTACTCCATGCTTATTTGTAAGAAATCTTGACTGTTTGTCGTTGATCATCACAGATTGTGATCGATCAGTAAGATAATTTGTAAACCATTGTATAGCCGTATCATCATAACCATAAAATGAGAGTTTTGCTAGAAGGAGATCATGGTTAATCACATCAAAGGCTTTACTAAAGTCCAGTAGACATAAGTATGTTACTTCTGATTTGTCCATATTTGCTGCAATATCATTAGTGATCTTGGAGAGGCAGGTTGCTGTGCTATGCTTTGTTCTAAAACCAGACTGTACCATAGGCAATATATTGTAGTTCTGTACATATGCGAGTAGTTGCTGATGTACCACTGTTTCAATAATCTTGGACATGGTGGGTAGTATATTTATCGGACGCAGGTCATTGAAGTTTTTTGCCAATGTCACTTTAGCCAAAGGGGTGATTTTTGATTTTTTCCATAGGTTTGGATATACCCCATTGCAGATTGAATGATTTATAATGGATGTAATGGCATCTAAGCAGAAAGGTAGTATCAATTTAATCATCACTGTGTTAATATTGTCTATTCCAAAAGAATCTGATTTAACAGAATTAATAATCTTACTAATATCTTTGGTACTAACTGGATGGAGAGAAAGAACTGGCTTACCATGGTATCTGGCATTCCTATATTCATCAAGTTTTGTGATCGTAATACTTGGATAATCAATTGATGTAATGAAAAACTTGTTTATGCTATCAGGGTCTTGAATTTCAGTAGCAATCTCATTTCTGGGCCTAGAATGTATGTTGTGATATGTGAATATTTTCCAGAGTTTTTTAGTATTATGTTTATGTAACTGAAGTTGGAATTTAAAGTATGCTACTTTTTCATACCCAATGGCTTTGGTCACATAATTTCTTAGCTCTTTATAAAAGAGATAGTGGGCATTCTTCTTTGTCTTGAGATATTTTTTGTATGCATAATTTCTCTTTTTATCATAAGTTTTATTGTGTCTGTAATGTAGGGTGGTCGGTATCTTTTAAGGCAAGTATGGATAATCGGTGCATGAGTATTAAAGAGTTGTAAGATATGTTTATTTAAAAAATTAACTTTGTCATCTATATGTGGCATATTCTCAATCATATCCCAATGAGTATTTTTTGCATCTGTCACAAACTGTTTCATATTGAAGTGCTTAAAGCTTCTGAATTTTAAGACTTTCGGTTTGGCTTTAAATATTTCTAGGTTTAGGCTAGCTATCACCATTCTATGATCAGTGAGATTACCTAGATCTACAGTTTTACACTTGTATAAGCCAATATTTCTCGAACTGCAAAGTATGTCTATAGTACTCATTGAGAGCTCTGTGACTCTGGTTGGTTCACTTATGTGTTGAACAAGTTCATATATATCAAAGATAGCTTGTAGACGTTTTGTCTTTGAATCATTTGGTTTCATAAAATCGACATTGGCATCTCCTACTAAAATTATACCTTGGGTGTCTATGCACTCGCTAGATAATAAAGCTTCCAATTCATCCAAACAGTTTATGCTACTTGCGGAGCTCTGTATACTACTCCAATTGCTATTTTTAGTTTATTAATTTTTATCTTTATCCACAGTTGTTCTAAATATGTATTATCGATTTGAATATTGGAGACCGTGTATTTAATAGTACTTTTTATATAGAAGCAGAGACCGCTTCCTCTAGTGCTTCGATCTGCTCTAACAAGACTAGCCAGAAATCATAATGAGGTGTGATGGAAATTCAGGAATAATCCATGTTTCTGATAATGCAACTATATCCAGATCAAGTTCATTCAGGATATTTACTAATTGATCAAAGCAGTTATTAAGGGACCTGATGTTAACATGTCCTATTTGTATGGGTCACTTACTTATGGGATTAATTAATTGCTATGCCTTACCTCCATAGTTCATTCGTGTTTGATGTATCTTAAGTTGTCTAACGTAACACTGACAGTCTTTGGCCTTAGAGGTGTGGTTCACGTCTAGACCCATAGAAAAAGTGGAATTAGCATTTATACAGTTTATACATTTAGTATCCACGGATTTACATTCCTTATGGTTGTGATTACCAGCGCACTTAACACATACCTGCATTTTATTGCAATTTTTAGCGAGATGTTGAAATCCCTGGCATTTAAAACACTGAAGAATATCGACATGATTATAAACATTGGCTCTGGACCAACCTACAGTAAGTTTATCTCTGTTTATAAGAGTACAGAGAGTTTTGGCATCAACTTCCAATATAATTGTTGAAAAGCTGTACTTTCTGTTTTTTATAATCTTATTAATTTTCATTACAAAATCATTATTATCTGCATCTAATTTATTTTGTTTAATTAATTTTGGTATAATTTCATCCAAGTTCTCAATGTCATCGTTGTTTATGATACCTAACCTTAGTTTTGGGTTCTTGAGTTTGGGAATTTCCACATTGTAATTATCCTGCATTGTTTCAATAATCTTAGTGTGTAAAATATCACGATCTTGATGATTTTCACAACGAATGACTACTGCTCCTTTGACATGCTCCTCGGAGCAGATGTTTATCCGTTCATCATCACTGGCGGTGTAATACATGGCAAGTTTCTTCAGCCTGCCGCCATAAATACAATTTTTGGTTGGACTATTATTGGTCCCACAAAAAGCTTGCAGTCTGATACTGTCCAAGCATTTTTTACTTCTGTAGAAGATCCTATGGACCAGCGCCTAAGGCGTTTTTGGGAGATAGAGAAGCTGCCATCCAAGCCTTATACTTCTCCAGAAGAAGAAAAGGCTGATTGGATTTTCAAAAACACGTTTTCTCCTGACCCTAGCAATCGTTTTATTGTTGCGTTAACGTTCAACCATACTTTGCCCATTTTTGATAATTCCTTTGACATGGCTAAAAAAAGACTATTTTCGTTGGAGCGCAAATTGCATGCTTAACCGGAGCTACGTGCACAATACAACAATTTCATGCAGGACTATCTTGATACGGGACATATGGCATTACTCAATTTTCCACCCGTTAGGAACGATAATTATTTTTTACCCCATCACCCTGTGTTTAAAGAGGAAGGTCATACTTCTAAAATTCGTGTTGTTTTTGACGCCTCTGCAAAGGTTAAAAACAACATGTCACTTAATGACACTCAATTGGCTGGACCTAGTCTCCAAAACGACATTTCGTCAATCTTACTTAAATTTCGTACTCATCGTTTCGTTTTTACTTGTGATATTCACCAAATGTATTGACAAATTTTGGTTACCGAAGAACATCAAAAATTTCAATTCATTGTTTGGCGGTTCTCCGCAGAAGAACCCATTCAGACTTATCAGCTTAATACAGTGACCTATGGTATTAAGTCATCGCCTTATCTAGCATTAAAAACCCTTCAGCAATTAGACATTGACAAAGGCAAAAGGTTTCCGTTAGCCGCTGACGCTATACGGTCAAATCTATATATTGACGATTTCGTCGCCGGTGGAGATTCTATACAATCGGTCCAAGAAATCAAAGATCAACTCATTCGACTTTTACATTTGGCTGGCTTTGAACTTCAAAAATGGAGTTCTAATTCACTTTCCATTTTGGAAGGCATTCCGTCAGATGTTTGCCAATATACTTCTTTCGATTTAGATTCTGACGAATCAATAAAAATATTAGGTCTTCAATGGTCACCTACAGAAGATATTTTCTCATTTCGGATTAAACCATTAAACCCAAATGTACAAAGCGCAACATACTCTCGCAAGTTGCCAGAATGTATGATCCATTAGGGTTTTTAGCCCCACTAACACTTTTTGCAAAACGCCTAATCCAGCATCTGTGGATGTTAGGTTTAAATTGGGATGACATCCCATCAGCAGACATTTCGTCTCAATGGAAGCAGTATCAAGAAGAGTTGCCGTTATTATCGTCATTAAAGGTACCACGTTGTTTACCCCCTTCGGATCCTTTTACTTGTCATTTGCATGGGTTTTGCGATTCTAGCGAGGTTGGGTATGCAGCGGTAGTATATTTCCAGTTCATAAATCAAACTACTGGAGAAATAACTGTACAATTTGTAACCGCTAAAACAAAAGTAGCTCCAATTAAGCGCATTTCAATTCCACGTTTGGAATTATGTGCCGCCGTTTTATTAACCGATTTACTTTCTTTTACCATTCGGTCTTATCAAGGCTTGATTGAAATCTCTGATGTGTTAGCATGGAGTGATTCTACGGTCGCTCTCACTTGGATACGTTCTCCACCTTTTCGTTGGAAAACTTTTGTGGCAAACCGTGTTAGCCACATTCAAGAAATCATTGCACCTAGTCGATGGTTTTATATTAAATCTTCACATAATCCGGCTGATCCTGCATCTCGGGGATTAATACCAAGCGCGGTTATTTCATGTTCGCTATGGTGGGCGGGGCCTGAATGGCTTCACTACCCCAGTGACTCGTGGCCGCCTCAACCAACATTGTCAACCTCAATTGCTGAGGTAACTACGGAAAAGAAGATCCTAACATTTGTCGCTCAAACAGATCCAAACATCATTGACATTTTACTAAGTCGCTTTTCATCGTTATATAAAATCCAAGCCATTGTGGCTTACATTTATAGATTTTCTAAACCCACGGCTCAACGTCATACGGGTCCCTTGACAGACATTGAATTACACAATGCTCTATGATTATCGTTCGGCATGAGCAAAATGTTACATTTTCAAAGGAAATAGCTTCGATCCATCTCCATTTGTTGATCCACAAAATATCTTAAGAGTAGGTGGGCGCTTGACACATTCTTCGCTTTCCTATTTCAAAAAGTTTCCTGCGTTATTGCCTCAGCGACATCAATATACGAACTTGTCATTCGGTCAACACATGAAAGGTATTACCATCCCGGTGTTAATACCACGGCGTATCTTATACAACAGAATTTTTTGATCATTTCTATTAAAAATTCAATCCGAAGTTATTTATCATCATGTCAAAGATATTTTCGTACCAGACCGGTCCTGGTAACTCCTCCTATGGGAGACCTACCGGCAGCACGTATTACCCAAATCAAACCCTTCAGTATTGTTGGGGTTGATTTTGCTGACCCTTTTTTAATAAAGGCTAGCCGCCTACGAGGCTCTAAAACTCATAAGGCCTATATTTGTATTTTTGTTTGTTTTGCCACTAAGGCAGCACATATTGAACTCGTTTCGGATTTATCGGCAGACACGTTTCTTGCTGCTTTGCGACGATTTATAGCACATCGAGGACGCTGTTCTCAAACATTCAGTGATTGCGGAACTAATTTTGTAGGTACCTATCGTCAGCTTACGAGTTATCTGCATAGTGCAGTAATCTCAGAAAAAATAATGTGGTCGTTTAATCCACCTAGCTCTCACTTCGCTGGCTTGTGGGAAAGCGGTGATAAGTCGGTAAAGACACACCTAGCTTGCGAAATCGGCGAACAAGAACTTACCTTTGAAGAACTTTACACAGTTCTACTCAAATTGAATCTGTTTTAAATTCAAGACCACTCTGCGCTTTGAGTTCGGATCCAAATGACCTGCGTTGCTTAACACTAGGTCATTTCCTAATTATGGAACCTCTTTCTGCACCACCAGATGAGGACCATTCAAACAACATTTTATCGCTGGAGCCATGAATCAGAATCAGAAGGTTAAATGGCACTCTAAGGTAGGTGTTCGACAAGTTGAAAAGAACACTATTGTCCTCATCAAGGACGACCAGCTTTCTCCACTTCAATGGAAGCTTGGTCGTATCATTAATACCTTTCCCGGTGCAGACGATATTATACGTGTCGCTGAAATCAAAACTGCACATGGCACATTAAAACGACCTTTGGTCAAACTAGCACCACTACCGGTATTTTAATTTGGTTTTATACTTAGATGTATATATATATATATATATATATATATATATATATATATATGTATATTATTTTTAAATATTTGTTTATTTACATATATATTTTTATTTTGCATAGTTGGTCATATCGCTCGCTGAAGTGTACCACCATAGCTTTCGTTTGTTGTTTTCCTAGCAAGGCCAAATCCCATGTCATTTCCTTCACCCAACCTACTTCCCTCCTTTTCAAAATTCTATGAATTTAGTGGGCAGTATGTTACGTCATCATTGAACAGTTTAGCAGTGGTGACAATAAATACCATTAGTGCGGGTACCCTACAGTTTTAGTGAAACCTTATGCCGTTAGTGCGAGTGCGTGAAGTAACATGATTCGTACTCGAATGGTGACAGAAGACACAGTTGAACGGGAGTCCTGAAAGCGACACACACCAAGCGCACGCGTTCTTGTGTGTCCGCTACCTTTTGTGTGTGACTTCCCTTGCCCAGTGCGGCACAGGCTTAAGGTATTTATATTCTTGATTAAGTAGTTTAGCGTATTTGCTTTGTTTATTACATAACCGCTACACAGCCATCGGTATTGCTACATAATAGCAATTGGTCCTTCGCTATCATTACCATTTTTCGATTAATCTTATCAACCACACCAACCACCTAGATTAAACTACTGCCTGCAGATAGTGAAAAATTTACACTGAGGGTATTTCAGAGAAATGTGTAGATTAGCCCAGAATAGAAATCAACGGAGGTATGTGCCCAACTAGTTCCAGAACATAAAACCTAATGATGAAAAAGTAATTGTACTTAAACCTAATGATTATTGTAAACAACTACTGATGTTGTTTTTGCAATATTCTCAACAAATGTTGATTGTCCAAAAAGGATTAATTCGAAACCATTAATTCAGCAAATACCTAGTGTTGGGGACCTTGGTAATTGTCAAATTGCTTAACCCTTCGCATACCATCGACTATATATTTAGAAAACAATAGAAGGAGTTGTCCTGTATCTAACAAGAAGAAGCAGCTGCTATGTTCGAAGACAACAAACATAGAACAAGGAAAAAATTGTTGAGGCATATGTGTGGAGCACAGCACTACAGCTTGAAACGTAAATTTCTGTCACTGAGTAAAAGTAATTCACTAATCCCCAAAAAAAGGCAAAGACACTCACACAAGCTACTATGAAGCCTCACACTACATGAGAGATGTAAGTTTTCCATCGAAATCCTTTTTGGGTCCTCGGTCTAGCTCTGAACTCTAACTTCCGCGGATTTTTGATGAGACACAAAGAAAGACGAATTTGTCAGGCGCGATTACACCTTTATAAAAATAACGTATTTGATAGACAAACCTGAAAAGAAAGTGTAGAAACCTTCCGATGAATTAACACAACGATGGTTACTAGAGTAACACTTGATACCTTAAATAAATTTACAGTGATATTAATAAAGCAACGGAAACAGCTATTTGTGTCTCAAATTAAATAACATACGAGTTAGGATATTTCCACCAAGTTTTACCCTCGAGCAATAATCTCACCTTTCAAAACTCAAAGATACTAAATAAAAGTTATTAAAATGTTTGACCATTTATAATTGCAACTGAATAATTTATCTTTAGTTTCACAAGATAACTATGTACAAAAAAAATTCAAGAGTATTTACAAGTTCAATCAATTTCACATACTAATCTTTAAGACTAAAAACTTAGGTCATCAAAAACTTATTTACACCAATTTCAGATCTGACATGTTGGTTCATGAACGTATTCAAATGTTTTAGTGCATCTAATTAAGAGAAATACTGCTAGAGTTATAGAATAACTTTTAAAAAAACTTTTATTTCACTGACATGTGTAAAATCAAATTACCAAAAATTTAAACCACTCAAATTTTATTAAGTTCTTATTCACGTCAAGCACATTTGACAAGTTTGTCAAGCAAACAAACATTTAATTTTTTTTCATAATTGACACTTTCTAAAAATATTCATACAGGCGGTAAAAATGCACGTACAAATGTATTAATTTACTAAAACATTCTTCATGATATTTTCCAATAATAAGTATCAGCCAAATATAACTGAACGCCAACAAATAAAAGATTTCTAGCTTACCGGTTTAGATGAAACTAGTTAAATGCATCATACTACCATAAGCTATGAATCAACCATCTGGAACTTCAATCTGCAAAACTGCTACGAAGTAGAACTTCTAACAGGACCTCTCAATTTATGAAAACCAAAAATCATTGCCTGTGAGAAGTTATTTATGAAAACCACAAAATCATTGCATGTGAGAAGTTAAAACTAATCCAAATCTACATCGACATTATATAACTATATAATAAAATCCCGCCATTTTCTTGGCCTCATGCTACAACCAGTAAAAGTCCGTTACTTCTCCTTGTTTGCGCTGTAAATTAAAATTGTTTGTGCATATGAAATGTAAATACAAGATTCATACCATTGATAAATGGACTATGAATTTCTGTTACTTAGAGACATACCCTCACTGCACTAACCTATTCGCATATCACATCTTAACACCTTCGAATATATCTTGAGGTATATCGATATCAGACGTGAATGAATGATCAAGCCTGCAAAACCAGTTGACGGTCGGGTCTCGTCAAGGACAATACGCGATCTCTCACATCATATTGGCCAGTGCCTTCAAAAACATGAACGTGGTTAACAATTACACTAAACAATTATTTCTAAATATGATAATGGTATATCAATATATTTTTATAACAATAGGAAATATGACAGCTTATTGTATGCTATATTAAAAGTGACAAACAACCCTTAAATTATTATGTGGCATAAAAATATGCTACAAGCTATGAAACGGGGACAGAAGGAGAAGCAGACAGGAAAAAGTAAAGGTATTTGGAATGTAGAGCTTCAGATGAATGATGATGATAGCATAGACAGACACAGTTAAGAACAAAGACGGTTTAGAATAGTAGGGGCAGAAACATATGTGGTATACAAAGAAAATAGGAGAAATAGTAGAATAGGATGTTGTAAATCATTGGAGAATATTGCGGGATATACTACAAACAGAGGTAGGATAAAAGAGAGGTAAAGATAGACCTGGATTAGACTACTGCATGCAGATACTGAAATATGTAGGCTGTTGGAATTTCAGAGAAATGTGTAGGTTAGCTCAGAATAGAAAACAATGGAGGTACACGTCTAATCAGTTCCAGAACTGAAGACTTAATGATGATGACATTCCAAACTCAAATAAATCAGAAAACCAAACCAACTTCTAATAAGAAAAAACAAGTAAAATCATTCTGCATAGATATGTTAGCAGAAAACGCCACACAATGTATATGTATCAACTTAATAGTTATAACGAAAATTATTATGAGAATTTTATTTTCTACACAAGCTACGTACGACTTAACAAATTTTCAAATCCTTTCTCTATTCTAATACTGACACTGTAATAAAAACGACACCATTTTCGGCTTTTGAGCAATTTTCAAATGATTGCAGTTATTTGTTCAATTTCTTTAGATTTGTTTAAATAATCGTATAACCAAATTTTTAAATATACATTTCTAGATGCTAATGTTAACCATGGAATGTAGTAATGTTTAGGTAGAGTAGAATTTATTTAAGAAGAGCTTGTACGTCATCATGCGCACATGACTAAAACGGTGTCAGATTAGTCTATTGTTTATAAATAGGCGTGTTCGTTCAGTGGCGTAGATAATTTGCTGTTAAATGTCACTTGACATTTGTGACTTTGACATACTATATTTACTTTTACGCTTTCATAGTTTTCTTTCTGTTCCTTTGTATTTTATGCCATGCTTATTAGCATATTAGCCATGTTAATTTAAACCACCAACAAAATAAAACTTGATTTTAGAATATTTATTCTATCGGAACCCTAAAAATTATTAAATCCGCTTCGTCACTGACTTTCAAGGTTTGCGCATATGTCAATTGACGTACAGGCTCTTCTTAAATAAATTCTTCTATAATCACAGATCTTTATGTCTCTTATAGAAGTAAAACCTCAAAATACAAAATAAAAAAGAAAACTATACCTATTATATCCAAGTTATTAAATTGTATATTAGCAACATGCATAGGTTCATTTCCACCAACAAGTATTACTTCAATTGTTATAAGAGCTTCGGAGTCCAAAACAATAGGTGTTCGCATTGTATGTGATGGTGGACAAGTAAGTACATTCAAGGCTTGTGTTAAAACAAGCGGTGAAGTTGTTAATGTAGGATTTAAGCTTGGATCTGGACTGCCTGGTGATGTAGGTGATGTTGGTTCACTGTCTCTTAAACTTCCTGATACAGAATCCATCCTAAAACGACGAAAGGAGTATTAACTATTAATAAATAATAATAAAATATCTAACTATATGTACAAAAGGTAATGGTACTAGAAAAATAGTAATTAAAGTGCCGATGACCAATATTTTACATCTATGACAACAATTTTAATATTCCACATTTTATTGATACATTCATAAAATAAAACAAAAATGTAATCTGAAGCTGCAGTTAAGGAATATTGATACAAAACAAGCAAATGCCCATATTATATACATCTTACTCGTTATTTTAGATGCGCCTAAAACATTTGTAACTCAATTTACACAAACACTTAAAATTATTTAAAATTGATAATAGCAATCGACACAATAGAGTAAGAGTATATAATAAAAAAATTCTAAATGACATTTTGTTTCTTCTTTCATATTTTTGGCATGAGGTTATGTTATACGACATGGCAAAATGATCTTTGCAGTTGAAAAACACTTTTAATAAAAAGAAAAAAAAACAATGTCTATAATCATAGAAATTTCAATTTTAGAATTATTTAATAACAATAACAACTGGTCAGGATATAAAATACCTTGCATATTAAATCTTTACTCATAAACAATAAGCTACTGTTAATCATAAGTTTGCATTTCAATTATGTATCAAGTTGTATCTAGTCAAAAAAATTAATTCTTCACCTGCAGTTTCATCAAAGTAAATGCAAGTTAAAATTAATCAGAATAGCTGTTATTAGTGAGAAGAGATTCAATGAAACAAAAACATACTACAAAACAGGTTTCAGTAATGCAAAGGAGTATGCATATGATGGCTTGGTTCATAGCTACAGGACATCATTTCAAAATCCTGATAAATGTAAAGCCAACATTTTCTCCAAATAATATGCTCTGTTTCAGATAAGAGGTCAAACAAAGTGCTAGCATGCAAGTTAAAGATTCCAACCTCGATGTAACAACAAGAATATTCAACATTTTTGGAAGTGCTTGCCTGGTGGAAATAGGCTGATGCAGGATGAATAAATAAATCAATAATGTAAAAGATATAAAAACAAATTTCCTTACCAAAAACCAATAAGAATAAAAAACGTAATTTATTTATTTATTTATTTATTATTAATATACGGGATAAATCCCCTTTTTACAAAACACTTGAATAATTTTGTGCAATTAATTAAAAAAATAATAAAAAATTATATAACAATAATAATAATTACATGCAGGTTTGTTATATCAATAAACGCTATTCATAACATTAAAACCTTCCATATACTTGCATATGGAATTTCCTCTTCTTTGCCTTTTTTACTGCATATTAACATTCTTCAATTGATTTCGAAAAAATGGTATAGTTACACCAAAAAAATCAATTTGTGAAAAAAATTCATTTCCCAAGACACACAGCCGAGTTATTGTGGAATTCATACCATAATTTGTTCTATGCAGAGGAATATGAAAAAGAGTCTGGTTACGTGTAGCCTTAGCAGGCACATGAAGGTTTATTAGCTGAAGGATCTCTCGTGAGTCAATATGTGAGTTTATCAATTTGAAGAGCAATAACAGATCATTAATGAGTCTTCTGGCTTGTAAAGACTTAATGTTCAACAACTTGATGGCATCATCATAAGTTAATGTATCAACTGGCAAGTATAGTTTAAAAAGCATAAAATTAATAAACTTTCTTTGAACCCTTTCAATTTGAGAGATTTGGTTTTGGTAAAATGGATTCCAGACTGGCGAATTGTATTCAACTAATGTGCGAACAAGACTAGTATAAAGTGTCATGATAGCAGCTGGATTGTTAAGAGTGCCACAATGTCTTTTATAAACCCTAACATCTTGTGAGATTTGTTAATTATAGCATTAGTGTGCTCATGAAAACTTAGGGACGAGTCAAAAACTATGCCCAAATCCCTTACTTTATTAACACGACAGAGACTAATTTTATTAATTTGGTAATCAAACGATAATGAATGATGTGATTTGATAAAGGTAATACTATAGCATTTTTTTATGTTGAAATTCATACCATTGTCAATGCACCACTGGAAGACGGCATCAACATCTTCTTGCAGTTTTATGCAGTCGTCAACAGTTCTTATGTGACGAAACAGCTTTAAATCATCTGCATATAATAAATGTTTGGAATTGATTATATATTGGCTAAGATCATTTATAAAAATAACAAATAGCAACGGACCTAGGTGGGAACCTTGAACACCTGATGGAACAAGAGTTTCATTAGAAGTGCAACCTACAATTCGAACGCTTTGCCTTCTGTCAAAGAGATAGCTTTGCAACCATTTCAATAAACAACCATCGATTCCAAGTGCTTCAAGTTTTGCTATCAAAATAGTATGACTTACACTATCAAAGGCTTTGGAAAAAATCGGTATAGATAGTATCTACTTGAAACCCTTCCTCCAAAGATGTGGAAATAAAATCCTTATACAGAATTAGATTACTCAATGTAGACCTTCCTGCAACGAAACCATGCTGTTGGTCTGTGATTAGTGGCCTGATAACAGAAGCTAATGTATCAGTGATCAAACTTTCAAGAATCTTGGGAATACAGCTAAGCACAGATATTGGTCTGTAATTACTAACTAAATTTTGTTTCCAGATTTGTAAATGGGAGTTACAAAACTAAGCTTCCAGAAGTCTGGCATACAGCCCTCCATTAGAGATGCATTAAAAAGTATAGAAAGAGGATAATATAAAGTACCAGAACAAAGATTTAATAATTTAGGAGGGATACCATCAGGACCAGCTCCCTTAGTAACATCCAAAGCCATGAGTTTTTCTTGTATTAATTCAGGCTTAATATCAACATGAGAAATATGAACAGTATGCGTAGTTAAAATTAAAATTACTTGCAGACAATTTATCCATTTTATAGGTACTAGCAAAATACTTTGAGAAACCGTTAACTATATGAAGACCACCAGACAGCTCCACATCATCCAGATACATTATATCTGGAATACCAGTATCTGATCTTAGAGAATTAACAAAGCTCCAGAATGTCTTAATATTATGTGGAATGCTACATCCAACAAGATTTATATATCTTTCATAACATTTTTCATGTAATTGTTTACACTCTCTCCTCAGATTAGTAAAATGCTTATATGCATTCAAAGATCCGGTACTCTTGAATAACTTGTGAGCCATTTTTTTGCGGTAAATTAAATGTCTTAATTTATAACTGTACCATTTGGGATAAGTTGTGGGTTTCAATCTCTTTACTGGGATAAACTTTTTAATAGCATCAAACATTATATTATAAAATTTGTTCACGGCTTCTAAGATACTGTTAAAAGCTAAATGATGTTTCCAATCAATATTCAGAAAATGGTTATTCAAGCCTAAGTAATTTCCATTATTAAAATCAAATGTTAGACAATCATAATTCAACTTACGAAATGACTCTGTTTTCACATTGATTTCAGCAGATAATGATGAATGATGATAGGAGTTCATAAACGGGGGATCCAATGCTGGAGTAACTAATGTGTTGTGTTGATTAGAAAAAATTAAATCTAAAAAAATTCCTTGTGAATTTGGCAAGTCATTAATTTGAAACATATTAAGAATTGAATAGGTATTGCAAATAATGTCACTGTTAAGCGAAGGAACTCTAACAATAGCAGAAGTACCATAACAATCATTTTGCCATCTAATTACATTAGGCAAATTAAAATCACCAAATACATACATAGGTAAGTTTGAATAATTATCGGATATATGTTCAATGTTTGTTGAATGATTTTCATAAATTTCAGGTTCGAATGCGGGGAATGTAAACCCCACCAATAACCACAGTAGTAGATTTGTGTAATTTCACCTTAACATATAAATCTTCAGCAGTATCACAAACTGTAGATATAATAGTGGACGATAGGTGCTTATTGACTGCAATCATAACCCCACCCCCTCTTGTTTTCTTGCTTGTGATAGAAGATCGGTCTTTTCTATAGATGTTATAGTTAGTAAGACCTAATTCACTAGTTTCTATGTCTGACGATAACCGTGTTTCACAGAGAATAACAATTTCATAGATAGAAAAGTTAAGTTCATTCCGCAGAATATTTAGTTATGTTCGCAAACCACCAACATTTTGAAAATATACATTAATTAATGAAAAATCGGCACTATTTAAATACACTGCAGCATTAGTTTCACATGCTAGTTTTTTTTAGAACGATTGTTAAATATTTTTGGTACACCCCTAGTATATTTAATATATATGTCTTCTTCACCATTAGCTTTTCTTGCTATTAATTCTTTGCGCAAATCTTGATAGTATCGTCTCTGCATTGGAGTTTGATCAGAATAGATTCTAGCATTAAAACCCAATTTGGGAAGTTTTGATTTATTTCTCAGTATTTCTGCCACCTCCAATGGACTGTTTAGTATGACTTTCAAGGGCCGATTCTTATCACCTCTTTGGCCTAATCTGATCAATTTCTTTATGTTAATATTGACGGATGGGTCTAATAAAGGCGTTATTATAGACTCAATTTTTGTTTTATCATCTTTCATTCTTGCCTCGCTGTTAGATGAAGTAGATTCTTCCACATTAATAACCATTATATTATTTGATCTCAGCTGACGTTCCTGAATTTCAACGAACATATCCTCAAAACTTCTGCTTTTGAGTTTTTCAACTTCAACTTGTAATTCAAGAATTGTTTTCATCAAAGAGGGGATGTTTAACAACCCCTCTTCACAATCATCACAAAAGTATTTGAGAGTGCGCCCACCTTTCAATTCAATCACTTTAATTTCAGAAGCTGTCAGTCCAGAACAACTTTTATGGATAGGCCTTTTACAACCATCACAATGAAGGAAAATATCTTTCTCAGGATTCAATTCCTCTTTACATTTTATACAGATCATGTTACTTTATGTTGTTAAAACAGTTGTAAATTTATGTTTGATTATCAAAAACCGGCCAGATGATACACCACTGGATATTAATTTAAGTACAAGTCAGATCTGCTGTATAACTTGTTTAACTGTTATCACTATCTATTGATTATAAAACACCAAATGTTAATAGATTAATGGCTTTTAAAATTAAAACTTGTATAAATTATAGAATTACAGCACTGAATAAGTAACAAATATCTCATGAAAGAGAAATATTTCATGGCAGTTAGGTGCCTTTTTTAAAAATATGACTATTTGTGTAAATATTAGATTTTAAACTGCACTTAAACTGTATGAAAATTAGCACTTTTAGCAGAGCAAAATAAACACATGCACACATCAATACTTCAACACATTAACATATGAATATAATATTTGCCAAAACAAGCGAACAAAGAGAGTGAGCTTTGCAAATTACACAAATCAAATAACACATCTTTTCATAATGTATTGCGTACTAATTTTGTCTAACTTATCTTTTATTATAACCCCGTAAACGCGGTCCATGAGCCACAAATAACACTCGGTAGCGATATTACATAATGTGAAAATTGACGCGCAAATTATCTATGACGTCACACAATATGCAAATTATTGCAACACATTTTTAAAGTATACAAATTTTACAGAACCCCCAAGGGGTACTCACGTGAACAGGTAGGCCTCCCTCAGGATTACTCCATGATGGTCGCCCGCGGCTTCGCTAATATTTCTCGCGTGTGGGCTGCTCGTGGCTCTTTCTTGGGTGTGGGCTGCTCGCGGCTCTTTCTCGGGTGTGAAAACTCTTAAGCCAGGTTGCATCCAAATTTAATTGTCTTCTTCCTATATGTAGACAAATATGGTAGGGGAGACAGGTAAAAGGTACGATAATTTGGGAACACAGGAAACCTACATATCAGAAAAAAGTCACGGTAAGATACCCCACAACTGCCATTGTTCGCGTTTTGGAGGCAAATCCTAACGCGTCTTTCCGAAATTCCCCACTTCCTTCTCCCGCCACACGCGTCGGCGCGAAATCTCGCGCAACGCACTTCTGAAGTGACGGAAATATGCGCAACAAGTCTTTTAAATTTATGGCGCAAAATCCTTACCAATTTAAAACTTATATGAATGTTTAGTACCGAAATTTTCAGCACGTAACACTTTAAAAGGATATAATTTGATATTATTCAAAAATACGTTAACCTTCAACTACAAATTAAAAATCATGATTAGTTTTTTTTGAAAATATAATAATGACAAATGTGAAATACAACCTTTTAGTATAAATACATCTGTATGTTTAGCAAGACTAATTGTCCAACAGCTTGCTTTACCAAATGCTGCCACATACACTGGACATTGCTTCCGATGATCAACAGTGTGTTTGTTTGCAGAATCAAGTGCTGACATATTAAAATTTAAGCAATATGGTGCTGAAAATCTAGCACCAATACAGAAAGATACCTCTAATGTTCAAGTAATTTGTTTCAAGATAAGTAAATTTATCAGGGTCAGTGTCTAAAGTTAATTAAACATCTTGAACAAATTATTTCAAGGAAAGCAATAAACTGCTTGTAAGTTCAAGGTTGAGTTTTTTATTGTCAATGTATATACAAACAACTCAAAAATAATTATTTTGTAAGTTCAAATAAAGTACTTTCTGTTCCTTAGTTTTAAAGTTGAATCTTAAATATTAGTTATATAAAAATTCATTATATCACTGGCGATGTAATGAAAAATTTGACACTACCTAATGTCAAAAATGCATTTTTTAGGGTTCAGTACCTTAAAAGGTATAACGGAACCTTCATACATGGGTAAAGTTTTCCAGAACAAAATGCAAAGGCAGAGAAACAACCTAGATCAACCTTGTACATCAAAAAATGTTTGAAGTACAAGAACCGATTTTGCAGCACAAACAAAAGAAGTTATTCTTTAAAAGCTTTGAGATGGAAGTAGATTGGAAACGGAAGAAAATCTATGTGACTAGTTTGATGAAAAAGAAATTTGTTGGTAGAAAATTCGTTCAAGAAGAGCCTCTACCTATGATAATTTTTTACAAATTGTTACAGAAACAAAATAAGTTTGTAAACATGTTTCTATCTACCTTGGGACTAAAAATTTACATGTTTCACAAGTTGTGTTTGGTAAGCAGTCATGGTATGCACATTTCTTATAAAATAATCAATTCTAGCCAAAAGAATGAAAGAGCATTTGCAGATAGATAAGAAATAGTAAATACTCAGAAAGCATACCTCACAAAATTTATTTCAAATTCACCTAGGATGCCTTCTTACTACTGTCAAAATGACACAAACACGTTATACCTGCAAACTGACTTGAAATCAAAGGCAGAGCTTTACAGATTATACAAATCAACCTGTGAACAAGGATTTTAAATGTACAAAATATGAAAATTTTCATATTTTGTACATTTAAAATTTTTTCGATATCCTTAGTTATATGTATACAGGGTTTTTTACGATGACCGTGCATTAGACATTTCTCAGAAAGTACAGGAGATAGAAGTATGCAATTTTATATGTACTGATTGTTCGACATGCCAGGTTGATCTAAAATATTTTCGTTTTGATAGCACTTCCGGTTGTACCGGAAGTTGATATTATCTTTGTTATTTTAAATGGAACACCCTGTATATTTTTGCATTTTTAGATTCTACACACAATTTTAACTTAAATTCCTTTAATAAGTAACATCTCAATATTTTAGTTTTCGAGATATTTAGCTTTTTATGTTTTTTTTGTAAAAAACTGACATACCTTCTTGACAATACTGTACATTTAAATTTACAGTTTAGAAACCAATTATAAGCAGATATACTATTCAAATGTTTGATAAACATTTAAATGTATTTGTTTCCATTCAACACCATACGAGGTGTCCGACTTTTTTACTTAAAGTTTCTTACATAAAAAATCTGAAAAGTCAATTTTTCTAAATGGAACACCCTGTATATTTTTGCATTTTTAGATTCTACACACAATTTTAACTTAAATTCCTTTAATAAGTAATATCTCAATATTTTACCGTTTTCGAGTTATTTAGCTTTTATGTTTTTTTTGTAAAAAACTGATATACCTTCTTGACAATAGTGTACATTTAAATTTACAGTTTAGAAACCAATTATTAGCAGATATATTGTTCAAATGTTTGATAAACATTTAAATGTATTTGTTTCCATTCAACACCATACGAGGTGTCCGACATTTTTACTTAAAGTTTCTTGCATAAAAAATCTGAAAAGTAAATTTTTCTAAATGGAACACCCAGTATATTTTGATATTTTCAAATTGTTCAATCATTTTTAAGGTAACTTTATGTAACAAGTCCTATTCTGAAGTTCAACTGTTTTTAAGTTATTTGATTTTAATGACATTAAGTGGGTCTACTACGATAATAAAAATAAATATCAGCATTATGTTCGTAGGAGACTTTAATGAAGGTTGAAAAAGAATAAAAGAATAATTAATCTTTATACTATAACATATGCTCGAAAATGTCACCATTTCTTTCCAAACATGCATTTATTCTTTTAATAAGGTTATCGTGTGTTGCTTTTCTTATTGCTTGTGGTGTTAATGAATTTATAGCAGCTCTAACTCTATCTTTCATATTGGCTTTGGTTGTGATAGGATCTGAATAGACGATGTTCTTTAAGTAAAGAAAAAATCTAGTGGATTACCATCTGGAGTTCTCGAGGGTCATCGAAATGGACCATTATTTGCAATCCATCGGTCTTGAAAAATTCCTGTTAAAAAATCGCCAACCAGTCGGTAATTGTGACATGGAGCACCGTCCATTTGATACCATACGTAATCTCTTTGTGGATGGTTTTGTATTATTGGCTGCACTCCATTTCTTAACATATGAACATACCTTTCTCCAGTTAAATTTTCATCGTAAAATTCGAGATAAAGGATTGAATCGCAATTAATGGCACAAAATACATTAAATTGCCATTTGTCTTGAAAATTTCTTTCACGGACTATGTGTGGATTTTGCGGAGCCCAATAATTGATGTTGTGCCTATTAAAGACTCCATTTTTGGTAAACTTTGCTTCGTCTGTCCAAATAATGTTTTTTAAAAAGTTTTCGTCCTCTTGACTTTTAGTTAGCAACCACTCAAAAAACTGAACTGTCCGAGGCAAATCAGTGTCTTTTAAATGTTGGATGCAGTAAAATTTATATGTGCGCCATTTGTGTTTATTAAGTATACGATAAATGGTCACATAAGGTATACCTATTTCTCTTTCGGCTTCGTGAAATGAAACAGTTGGGTAAGCAGAGAAAAATCCTAAAACAGTGATTTCATTGTCTTCATTTTCAACTTGCAGCTTTATGCGTTTTATGTGTGTAAGAAAATCTCCATTCGTTCTACAGTTTTGAAGTAGACGATTAACTGTATTCTTATTGGGTTTTTGGAGATGCGGGTATCTATCTGCAAATAATCGACAAGTTCGACTAATTATTCTATTACATTTACCGTAAGTAATTATTAAATTTAAGAAATCATTACTATAATCTAATCTTGACATTTTTATTATTTTATAACACACACAATCTAACACGTAATCTAATAAAGTAATATTGACAGTTTGATGATTCTGTATCACTGTTCGATTATTTGTCAAAGCCTCCTACGAACATAATGCTGATATTTATTTTTATTATCGTAGTAGACACACTTAATGTCATTAAAATCAAATAACTTAAAAACAGTTGAACTTCAGAATAGGACTTGTTACATAAAGTTACCTTAAAAATGATTGAACAATTTAGAAAAAAGGACTTTTCAGATTTTTTATGCAAGAAACTTTAAGTAAAAATGTCGGACACCTCGTATGGTGTTGAATGAAAACAAATACATTTAAATGTTTATCAAACATTTGAATAGTATATCTGCTAATAATTGGTTTCTAAACTGTAAATTTAAATGTACACTATTGTCAAGAAGGTATATCAGTTTTTTACAAAAAAAAACATAAAAAGCTAAATATCTCGAAAACAGTAAAATATTGAGATATTACTTATTAAAGGAATTTAAGTTAAAATTGTGTGTAGAATCTAAAAACGCAAAAATATACAGGGTGTTCCATTTAAAATAACAAAGATAATATCAACTTCCGGTACAACCGAAAGTGCTATCAAAACGAAAATATTTTAGATCAACTCAGCATATCAAACAATCACTACATATAAAATTTCAGACTTCTATTTCCTGTACTTTCTGAGAAATGTCTAATGCACGGTCGTCGTGAAAAACCCTGTATATAAAACTCATAACCATTCCTGATGAAGATAATAAATTTATCGAAAGCTTGAATGATTGAAAGAGTATTTTATTAATCCATCAAATTTGACTGCTTTCCCCAATAATAAAACAAATTAAATAATTATTTAACCATTCGAGATATCTTAAATATATATATATATATATATATATATATATATATATATATATATATATATATATATATATTTGAAAGAAACCCATTGTAGTACAGCTTGTATGATTTTTTTATTGTAACGACCTTCTTTTTATACGATTGTGTTGAAATTAGCAGGTTTAGGTGCTGGTAATAAAGAAAACTCTTTTTATGGCCTGTGATCAAGCATAAAATTATATGCGAAAATTTAGGCCATAAAAGAGTTTTCTTTATTACCAGCCGACCTAAACCTGCTAATTTCAACAATATATATATATATATATATATATATATATATATATATATATATATAGGGTGAGTTTTAGTGTGTACGTCGATAACTCCGTTATTATAAAAGCTACGTAAACCAAATTTGGAGGCATATTAAGCATGCCTAAAGTGCATATTTTAAAAATATTTGGAAGCATACAGAGGGTTTCATAATTCCAGGGCATATTAAACTTATATTTTTTTAAATGGAACACCCCATATATTATTACATTTTTGGAAAGCCCATAAAAAGAGTTTTAATTTGATATAAAATTGTATCTGTCTATTCCTTTTAGTTTTTGAGATATTCAACTGTTTTTAGAAAAAATGACCTTGATTAGATACATTGCCACTGCACTAATACACAACTTACGTTAATTTTCAAGATGCAGAAAATTTTACTATATACCATAGTATATTTGTAATTATCACTTTTTTGAAATTTCTTCACAGTATACACCCTACACACTACAATTAATAAACCTAAATGACATTTTAATTGTAATAGTTATTTTTTCAAAGCCTGCCTGATTTCCTGCTTGAACATTTTCTATAAAATGCATATTGTTGATCTGGTAGAATTCTGTTGATAGCGTATTATTGTAGGTTGTTATATCTTTAGTGAAAATTGGTATTGGATAAATGTAGTTAATTGTTAATCAATATGTATTAATTGTTTTATAATATTCTCCAATAGTAAGTTATATTTAGTTATGTAAATTTAAAACATTCTTAAAATTTGAAGAAAATCAAAAATATCTCAGAAAGTAATGGATTTAGGTATAGAGAATGCTTAACAAAAATCAAAGGACACTTAATGAACTATCTCCATTGTAGCAATAAAATTGGTAGGGTGCCATTTAAAAAAAAATTTTTAAATTGCATTTTGCCAAACCTGACACATCCTGTATACTGTGAAGAAATTTGAAAAAGTGATAATTACAAATATACTATGGTATATGGTAAAATTTTCTGCATCTTGAAAATTACATAAGTTGTGTATTAGTGCAGTGGCAATGTATCTAATCAAGGTCATTTTTTCTAAAAACAGTTGAATATCTCAAAAACTAAAAGGAATAGACAGATACAATTTCATATCAAACTAAAGCTCTTTTTATGGGCTTTTCAAAAATGTAATAATATATAGGGTGTTCTATTAAAAAATATAAGTTTAATATGCCCTGGAATTATGAAACACCCTGTATGCTTCCAAATATTTTTAAAATGTGCACTTTAGGCATGCCTAATATGCCTCCAAATTTGGTTCACGTAGCTTTTATAATAACGGAGTTATCGACAGTTGTCACACTAAAACTCGCACTGTATGTATATATATATATATATATATATATATATATATATATATATATATATATACAGGGTGTTTTTTAAGTGGGAGGTCACCTGTATATGGAAGACCAATGGTACAAGGAAGCTGAAAATTTGCACTAGAAGGTTATCGAATGTGCCCTACACGTCTAAAATAGTTTCGTTACGTTAGCACTTCCGGTTATACCGGAAGTCGGTATTACTATCGTTATTTTAAATAGAACACCCTGTATATTTATGCATTTTCGAATTCCTTGTCGAAGTTTATGTGAACTTTTATAACACAACCATACCTCTATCTAATGCCGTTTTCGAGATATTTTGACTTTTAGTAGATATTTGACATTTGCACGCAGTCACATAAATTGGAATAACTAGAAAGTGAACGAACTTACAAAATTGTTTTTGCAATCACATTAATAATACTTGATGTTATTTCTACGTGCAAAAAAATCTGATTGCAATGTACAGGGTGCTAGAAAATTCATTTTATAATTTGACTAATAAAATGTCAAATATTCAGTATTTTTTAAATGGAACCTACTATATTTTGTAATATTAATCGATTCTATGGAAAAAAATACCTTAGGTATGTAATTACAACAATCCATTTATTGTAAGCCGTTTTTGAGTTATTTGCATTAAAAGAGAAAATGCGCTAGTTCAGTAACATAATAACATTTACTACTATCAAGTAGCTTTTGTCCGATACATTAACAAAAGAATAATTGATTATTTTTACGAAACGTCAAATGTAGATAATTCTACGCAGGTTGCAATTCCTGTACTCTAGTTATTTATGAGAGTTAATCGAAACAAGTTCTAATTTGCAGTAAACTAATACACAAATGTCATTGGCCGAAAATTTATAAATTTTGATTGATATTTTAATCCTAACAACATGTGCTAAATAATTTCTATTTAGATGAGTTGAATGTCTACAAAGTTGCAAGAAGTGAAATTCAATGACATAATGGACTTACAACTATATACTGAAAAGTAAATAAAATTTTTACATCTTATAACTAACTTAAATCTAATAAAAACATAATTGACTTTAATTTTTTAGGCTCTTTATGTACATATTCAAATGAAAGTGAAACTTTAACATCTTATACCTAACTTAAATCTAATGAAAACGTACTAAGTGACTTCAAATCTTAGCTCTACATACATATTCACATGGCAGTGAAGTTTCCTTTTAAATATTGAAACAAATTTTTATGATATACAAGCAACAGCAGTTCACTTCATTGGAACATACTTTTCAAAATTACTTTATGAAATCACCAACACCCAATTTGAAATCTTAAAACTCCAATTTTCTCTGAAATATCATTTTACATATCTTTAACAAGTAACTGCCCTCACCATCTCCTTCATCAATCATTTTATGAACTAGAAGTCTAATATCTGCGTGGTACTTCAGTGCATCAAGGTTCAAATATCATATATATCACATAATATATCACAATATATATATATATATATATATATATATATATATTATGTGATATATATATATATGATATATGATATATGATATATATATATATATATATATATATATATATACATGGACTAGTGATATTAATATTTTTGGGATGACGTCGCTCACAATAAAAACAGCATATAACGTTAAATCATTTGTAACATATTGTGTTAAGTAGCTTTTGAAGATCTCTAAAACTGCATCTGGAATTTCGCAAGCATATAAACAATCAATAAGGATGTCGTACGATACAGTGCCACACACCTTTGCAAGATCTAAAAACATCACAATACATACGTTATTATTATCCAAAGCACCGACAATTTGATTAGTAAATTCTATCATGACATCATTCATGCATTTACCTGCAGTAACGCCAAATTGACTAAGGCCTATTATATTGTTTAATGTCAAGAATGCAGTCAACCTTTCACAAATACATTTTCAAAAAGTATAGCAATATTATCAATAACATTAATTGAATGACTGTTAGAAATGCTATGTGTATTACCAGATTTGTGAAGAGGGATGACTATCGAAGTTTTACATTGTTTTGGAACAGCTCCTGTTTCAAATATCAGATTAATAATGTGACACAGTGGTTTAATTATATGCATGTGTATAGCTTTTATGATTTTCACATTTATTCCATCATCACCAGAGCTAAAGTTATTTTTTGGAGAGTTAATGTACTTAATTATTTCATTTGGTGAAATATAAAATAGGAAAATAGGCCACTGAACATATGAGTACAATTTAAATTCTCTTTTGTGTTAATTTTTGGTCTATTCAAGAAAAATAGTCATTACAAAAGTCATTCTTTCTTTGTCAGATTTCACTTTTTTTATTTTGGTCATCTTTATTTCTAAGGTAGTATTCTTCGGTTTGGTTTCTTTATTATCAACTTGTGATATCAGCTCGTAAGTCTTTCTGACATCTTTTATATTTTCATTAATTTTGGATTCATAAATAGTTCTTAACAGTAGATAATATTGTTTTCAAATAGTTTCGGTGCCATTTATACTCATTTTCTTTTGCAGTCGAGCATTTATTCTTAAGGGACCTATACATGCAGTTTCTAGTTTTTAAAGATTTTACTAGGTCACAAGTAATCCAGAGCTTAATTTTTTTGCTACCTGTCACACACTACTATAATCAGAGAAATTGGTGAATCCGAATGCACAAAAAACCAAAATGGCATCCATAAGAAATAAGAAAGTTAATAGTGGTCAGGTAACAACAAAATGTTTTTTAACAAATTGAATTGGGCTATTCGATAGGGAGTAACAATGGCCACAAAAAGTGCTTTTAAATTTTGAATATTATTTGAAATAACGGCACTAAAAATAAAAAGCAGAAATTCAGTTTTTTACATTTTTGGAAATATCTTGGATGCCAAATAAAATATGTCAAATTGCTGTGCAGATTATTAATTAGTTTAAAATTTACCAACTTTGCTGAATTTAAATATACCCTCTATTTCCATGTTTAGGCAAAATCGCCATAGTGGCTCGCAAATTTGAATTAACCTGTGTACAAAAAAAATTATTACAAGTTGTTATGGGTGCACTATTTAGTATGTGAAAAATTGTTTGTCAGAGAATTATTTCATATCATTATACCTATATGATCACAGTGGTATAATTAATTCTAGAAGATAAGCATCCAGAAAAAGCATCAGAGAACTAGCAAAAATAATCAGAAGACGGGTAATTAGGCTCATTCATACACAGCAACATGTATAAACATCTGCAATTACCTGAGCGATTGTTCCAGATACACAATGCAAACTTTTAAATATGAACAATCAAATCTAGCTTAACATTTACTGTAATAATCTTAGAATAAAAAGTCTAGGTTATGAAATGCTACTTACCCAACATGTTTGTGACTCGCAATTAGGAGCTCAAAGTCAGCACCAAAAGTCTGAAGAGCGTCAACTAACAACAAACTATGCACTGATAAGGAAATGCTAGTATCAGTCGGTCTTTTACTAAAGGCTACCTTAACACCAGCTACTTGCAATTCAGCAATACTTCTACCACGACTTTGTAGCTCTAATGCTAACTGATCGACACTAAATTGAAATACCAATAGCCTAGACATTTCTATACTAGTATCCATACTGATTGTTTCTTCATCATCCTCTGTTATGCCTTCTTCTTTAACGGGTACATCAGCATCAGGAGTATTAAAGGGAGATGGTAAGCCTGTTACACGTATGACTTCAATTAAACATCGTGCAGCTGCTATTTTTTGCTCATTAAAATGTGCTACAAGTTTGGGTAAATTTGCAGTCATTGTCAAACTAGGATAAAGGGGATCACAAGTATGTACAATACGATGCTCTATTTGTAATGAAATATTAAAACGATCCAATATATGCATTGTCGATGAACCTCTATGATGAGCATATCGCCAATTATCTTTGACTCGGCCAATTAAAATTTGTAAATCTGTTAATTCTACACAATATCGATCATATATTTTATCATGGAAATTCTGTTCATTCAATTCGTCCATATCGTTAACTGGGATAAAAGTATGTATGTTTTCAGAAAGACTAGTTGCTTCACTCCCAGGTGGTGTGGAGCAAGGTGTCATGAACATATCTATAAAGATAAAAAGTAAATTTTAGCAAACATTAAAATAACTAGATTTCAAATACTTCAAACAAAAACATTAAAAAAATGCAGTATTAATAATTCACAATAAATTGTTGCGTTCATTATCCTATTTTAAAATATTTCAATCTCTTCATTAAATAATTAAATATCAAGTTGTAAAGGTTGTTAAAGAAATAATTTATAAGTCGCTTTTTGAACTGAACTACTTTTGCTTTGTTCACAGAAACACAATCTTCTTCACGAAATTGTATATAATTAAAGCGAGGAAGTACATGAATAATTCTTTTTATTACTAGTCTTGCCCATGTATTTGTCTGTTTTTGGTCAGGCTTCATGTTCGTATGCACAATTGTGTTTCATAATGAATTAAGCAAGCACAGATAAGGGTTTGAAAATCTCACAACTATTAACACACTGACAATGTTTGTATCTTCACTATACATCAATTTCATCACAACAAGTTACAATAATGGAAGATGTTAATTTACTTCAAGTACTCAGTTCAAAATATCATTCATGCACCTGAATCTACAAATTCAGTTACAAAAATTCAACTAGTAAAAGTATGATATTTATACAGGAAGAATAATTCTAAAACAAATTTACTGTTCCAATTTTGGAGAGTAAAGTGGGTTGTGGAGTATCATTATTGGAAACGATTTTTTAATAAAATTTATTACCAATCTGTAAAGAGTTCCATGTTTGAAGACACGGTCACATGAATTTATTCATGAGATTATTAACCTAATCATAATTAAAACCGTCAGTCAAAACGTATCATTGAATAAAATCCTTTGTATTTTATGTAAATTTTATTAAATAAAATTTCTAAAAGCAGCAAAGCTCTTTTAACAAACAAAATCGTAAGTAAATTTGCTTGTCAGTTACAGTTACAGTTGTTATATAAAATTACTACTTTATTAGGGTTGGCTAAATTTAAATAAAGTTTTTTTTTTAAAACATTGTGTGGTACTTTTAGCTGCAACTTCGCTTTTAATTTGTGTCCAAATTAACTTGTTTGCGACATATATGAAATGTGTCAAAGATGCAATGTTTTTTTAATGACGATATCAATGTTTGCTAATTTGTTGTTTGTATGAACTTTTATTTAATTAAGGACAGTGGCAAAAATTGTAATTCTGATTGGAAATAAATAAATTTGTGTGATAATATTTTTCTAACTTTATCAGTAATCGCAGATAAATAAGTACCGTAAAAATGTGCAAAAGGTCTGTGAAATTAGAAATTCGGTGGGCTCCTTGAAAATTAGTTTGTACGAAGTTGTTCCTTTAAGAAATGGAATTATTCCAACAACTAAATTATCTACTGCAATTGGTGGTAAGTTATGTTCAACTAATTGAACCCATAACTATGTAAATTGTACCCAACACGATTATCCGATATCATCGAGTTAATATAGTTGTAGTAGACACTTTCGTACCGAGGGTCAACCAAAACGATTGTGTTTTGTCTGAGAGCCATTATCGTGAATGCTGTCGATGTCGTGTTCGTTATCATTCCTCCCTTCTTACCTTTCCCTTTAGGGACAACAATGAACATCAGTCAGCACGTCCAACAAATCTACAGGAATTCGATCCCCACTAGAACCCCTGAGATGAGCAGAAAAGCTTGTCACTGCAAAATTAAACGGTGAATGTTATAGTTTTAATGTTTGTGTGTAGAAAATTGCTGTATTCAAAACCCCAAATTTAACCAAGTAAAGGGTTAAATAATAACTTAGCATCTACACATAACATATAATATATATACTGTCTAATCGTATAATTTCGTGATAGACATTATTTTTGTCTTTAACAAGCACCTGAAGTTCTAAAATTTTGGTCATAAGAAGTTCACTTATGGTATTATTATTTATGGTAGAAGTATTAATTATTTCCTACTTTATTTAAGAATAATGATTCTGGGATTGAAGTCATTTTAGCAAATTGTCATCTAACGGTCTTGGTTTAATACAATTTCCAAGTTTAATACTGCTGTTAAATGATTTGTCAATCACAATGTCATCACCTTTCATCCCTTAAGACTAAAACTGTACATTCAACCCCACTGCAACTAAAAGGCCACCTACCAAAAGCTTTAAATTTGAAGGCACAAAAGAATTCCAACTTAAAACAGAATATCAGGGACGTTTACCTCAATTGACACAAATCTTATATATACACTCTTTCAATTTGTGATGCCACTTTAACCAACTTAAATTTTAACCACCTTTGAAATCCAATTTATGCAAAGCACGAATTACACTTACATTGTTATTAATTAAAACATACACTCTGTGTTTAATGTTTGTAATGAATAATTAGTTCTAGAGTTTATTTATCCCAGTGTCAGAACACACAATATAATTTGCGAAATAAAAATAGATCTATCAGGAATTTTAAATATACGTCTGTCTTGTTCCATGCCGCAACCAAGTGTGTGTGTGTGTGTGTGTAGTTTTTGGGCAGGTGCGCAATATGTTTTTTCATTAAGCAAAAAATCTAAACTGTTAAAACCGATGAAGTGAGCTGTTATATCTTAAGCCTAAAAGTTTGCTGTACCTATTCAGAATATTGATGAGATCTTATGTAAATGATTAAGGATAGCTTTATAAAAAAAAAACATTACCTTTGATGTATTCATTTTGAAATTTAGATCGCACCAAGTTTTGATTGCTGTCAGATCTTTTACTATTAATTGCTCTAGTGTAGATGGCTCATGGGCACTTCTAGTACAGACCCTAGGAACACCCCCATAAGCTACATTTCTGGAATTTGAAATGTACCCATTTTTTCAGACAAGTTGTGTCCTGTTGCTGATATAAGAACAAACCATGCAAGTGCAATTCCTCATATTACACAAGAAAAGTTTTTTTAAAATTCCATGGTTAATGTAGTTGAAAACTTTAATAAAGTTTCAAAATATTGTTGTTGAAGTAAGTTTATTAATTAAGCTGGTGTATATTTTGTAACAAATTTAAAATGAGATGTTAATTATTGCGTTAAATTTGTTTGCTAGCGCACTCAGTTATTCTCGCTGGGCAATATATTTCATATTTAAATATAAAAATGTAGTTTCATTAATAAATTACTGATATAAAGTAAGTATGTAAAAAGATTCACCTTAAAAATTCATGTTTTCCTTTCGCATCATAATAATTAATTCTGTGATAGAAAACTGCTTTCATTTTATTTATACAAGGCTTCTAATCTACATGAAAGTTAAAGAGCACACATTGCAAATTGTTATTGGTGTATGTGTAAAAGGTATAATGTTCTCTGAAACACGAAATTAACAGTCTGCTACTGATTGAAGGTCGACAGGTGTGCTTGTTAAGCTTGTCGCTTCGGACCACAGGGTAGTCCCATAGATTAGGTATTAGAATTTTGAATTAGAGACTAAGATTATTCGTAAAAGCCTAATATGAGTGAGATGTGGATTCCTCACCATAAAACAAGCATTTATAATATGAGCATTTTCATTGTTGTGGCATGGAGTCGGGATGTTTCAAACAATTAGTGATAAGTTGTTTTGCAATGAATTTTAAGACAAAGAGGTGATCCTTTTACAGGGTGTCTACTGAGATTCAAAAAAGAAAATTGTGACTTTTAGTGACCACTTTATAAAATATTACTGACCTGTGTTAAAAAAAACTGACGTATTTATTCTATTGCTGTTAAGTTTCATAACAGTATAATCACAAAATTAAGTAATTAGGACATTTGTCGTACTTAAGTATATAAAGGTTATTTGAGAACAACACAATTTAAATTCATAATGGTTTTAATTGTTTCTTTAATTTTTCCAACTCAATGTCCAATGCTTTTAGTTCTTCAAAATCATGCTTCTCTATGACCTTCCATTTCTTTTGTAAGTCTGCAACTTCCTTCACCATCAGCTATTTACTGCATACTTCCTTTTCCTTAGATTTCTTTTTTTCGGCAATAGCTTCATGTCTTACAGAAGATGCATTCCTTACAGCATGAAGCATTTTCGCAGTTATATCTAAATTCTTAAATGTTTCTTCATGAATTAATCTTTGTGAAATCAATAATCTTTCTTCTACGCTGCCTGTAAGCATTCTTTGTTTATAGAGAACCCTCTTTCTACCATAGCATTGCTATGACACATTGTCAAAATTATCCTAACAAAAGTAAGAAATTGTTATCGTTTATAGAGGATTATACAAAAAGTTCGGTCAAATATATATCCAGCCTTTCATTACGTCATTCTTTTAAAGAATCACGTTCTGATACACACAAAGTTTCGTATTGTCTTTATATACCATCAACACAATGTTTCTTTTTTACAAATTCTTCTAATGCGTCTTGAATCCTCCGTTTCCCAAGTGTTTCACTTTTCATTACATACGGAGAAAGACATGATGCACCTCTAACAATTATATATCTAAGAGGTGACTTTTCACTGATTTTCTTAAAAAGGAGTTTAAGAAAGGTCTGACAATTTTTTTAAACACTAAAATTTGAAGTTCTGAAACAGTTTTTTTCAAGTTCTTGATGGCCATTTTAGCACCAAAGTCAATATCAGTCTGCATTGGTGATAACAAATTTGTGGCAACTTCAAGTTTAATATTAATTAAATCCAAAGACGCTTTTGCACTTTTTATTAATTCGTTTTTTATAAATTTTTTCCCAATACAACGCAGCAACGAACTTAGATCGTGATGAAGAAAGAGCAACATCTCGGCTCATTTGATATTTAGTTAAAAACGGTTCGAGATCAGACACTATGGACAAAGGAAATTCTAGTTTTGCTAGCAAGAAACTATCTGACAAAGCTTTACTGATTTTCTTAAAACTAGCACAATCTGGTGAACAAGTTGAAACTGCTGTAATATACTTTTTAAGAGACTCTAATAGCTTTATTGCTTGCTGTAAAACATCACCATTTTCCACCCATCTTATTGAACAAAATTTGTGTGAAAATGTTGTTGTACCTGTACGATAGATAAAAGTTCCTCTTCTAGTAGGAGTGTCTTTGAAAAGGTAATACAATGCACGTAGAAATTCATGGATAAACCAACCAGTGCCATTGTGTGATGTTTTATACGCTCCATGAACAATGTGCAGCCCACACGTACCAAGATCAAACATTACGGGATCATCATCACTACCAGAAATTCGAACGTGTTCTTTTAGTTCCCGAAGCATCTTCAGATTCACATTAGGTCCATCTATGCTGATGTTACAAATTTTCTTAATGGGTATACTAAGAGAATCCAGGGTATTTAAAAAACCATTTAAAAGATCGATGACAGTGGTTTTTTCAAGAAAACACGAAGACAAATAATTTGTTTTAACCATATTATCTTCATCATCCCATTATCTGACAAGAATGTCCATTTGGTATTTTTGCACAACTTTATTCAGGCTTTCGACAAAAAAATACAATTTTAATTTTATTCAAAAGTTTGTATTGGTAAAACGGACCCACGCCAAAAGTAGCTATATAACATATTTTGTCTTTGTGTAACTGCATGTTTTTCGCTATAAATGAATCTGGGAACATTATTGGAAAAAGTTCAGTAGCATCCTGATGAACTCTTGACGAAAAATAAGATACTATCTTGTACATAGACCATAATATTTCAGCTTTAGTAATCTCGTTTCGAATCATGTATGATGCAATATTTTTATTTTCACGATCAGCTTCTTCAGAATACACTTTTGCAGGTAAATCAGCTGTTACTGAAGCTGAAATATCATTTTGTTGAGAGTCTGAGACCGGAGTTCTAACTAAATTATTCTCAATAGTTGGTTGCTTCATATTGAGTATTGGATTAGCTATTTTAGAATGCTTTAGTCCCTTGGAATGAAGTTTTACATTATATATTCCAGCTTTTGAAATATCAAATTTTTTTGCAGTAGACACAAAAAGCAACATGAGCATTGCCAGGTACTGGTTGTAACCAGTTTTTAAAACTCGGATTTGTCAGCCAAAGCTCAGAAAACGAACACTTTCCAGGCATTTTTACAAGAAAGTTTTCACTTTAAGTACATACGCACTGTGTAAACTTAATAACGTAAAATCTTGTCGCGTTACAAATAATCAAAACGAAACACATCTCATAAGGTTTTATTTACGACTGACTTGCGGTAATATTCTTTAAATGCAGTCGTCCGACTGCTACCTACCCCACATTCCAATTCCCTATTACAATGAAGATCATTGGTGCCACGGCCACAGTGTCTGGGGGTTGATTACAATAGCAGGTATTTATTACGGCCACATACAATAATTAAAAAAGCATGTCAGAAACATACATACAAAACTGCTGCTCATGCATTGATAAGCCGCGATTTCTAGATTCAAGGCATCGAACAAAAACCGCAGGGTTTATATAACCCAACCGAATAAATGTATAATGAAAAGAAGCAGGCTGCTTTCAGTGCGATGAAGAAATTTTTTGTCCTTTAACATTTATTTGCTGCAACATCTGAAGTATGGCTATAAAATTTTAGGACGTATTTCTGGAAATACATACAATAATCAAACACTGAAAAAAAAATTCATGACAGATATAGGAGTTAGTGACTTTTCGTTCCTTTAGTTACCGCAAAACAAAATTGTGACTTTCGTGACTTTTCGTGATAGTAGACACCCTGTTTTAGTACAACAAAAAGCAGAAGCAAAAAATCCAATATGAATGAGATGTGAATTCCTCGCCATAAAACAAGCATTTATAATATTAGTACTTTCATTTTCATTGTTGTGGCAAGGAGTCGCTATGTCTCAAACAATTAGTGGTAAGTTGTTTTTGCAATGAACTTTAAGATAAAGATATTGTAATCCTGTTAGTGCAGCAAAAAAGCAGAAGAAAATGAATATTAAAGTTAATATGAATTAAAATTTGGATTTTCAATATTAGGCGAATAGTTAAATAATGTAGTGTACGAATTCAAATTTAGATAGCAGATTAATAAACCAGTAAAAATTGGGGATAATATAAGTTGATTGAATTTGCATCTTTAAGGATAAGAAATTTCCAATGGTAGGCCTTTAGTTTTGAATATGAGTTTTGAATTAAGCAGTTGTTATATGCAGGTATTACATGTTTAGTTCAAATTTAAAGCAACACATGTAGTTTGGAAAATCCAGGGTATTTTTGTTAACAGCAGTATTATCTATCGATAAGTGTTTTTCACTTATTTTTGGTAGATGTTTGTGCCGTCTTATCAATGTCTTCATTTAAATAAAGCAAAGGAATTCGTAAAATGATGGTTTAATTTGTTGCAAGAATGTGAGTATGAAATTTAAGTAGATAATAAACAAGTTTTGTAGTTTCGAGAATTTTTAGTAATTAAAAATATTATTGTTATGTTAATTTAATTAAAAGTACAAGATGTTCATATTCTTATGTTGAGAAAATTTTATACAACTAGAGAATTTTTATTATTTTATATGAAAAAATTATTCTTGAATTTGAAACATTTTTAATGAAAACTTAATATTGTTTGAGACTTACATATAAAATAAAAATTAAGTTTACAATATATTCCAATCCAATTGAAATAATCTTTTATTAGAAAATTGATTAAATTATTGAAAGGTCATTTAAAAATTTTAATATCATGTATTTTCTTTCAGGTCGGGCATTAAGGTAAGTTGAAGAGAGCTGTTGGCAACACTTGTGCTACTCACGCCGCTGAAATTGTTGTCGTCCCGGTAACGCTATGAACTAAAGAGAGGGTGCCCTGAAAACTGAATGATTTAAATGTCAAAGAATTGTTACCGTTTATTACTTGAATTTATTTAGAACTAAGCTGTGTATTGACGAGAAAAAAAGGGAAAAAAGGGAAACCAAAGTAAGTAGTGTAAGTAGTGTTATTGTGCAAATTTTCTAAACCTGTTGGAAAATTTGTTAGAAGAACTAGTAGAATCACGTGGTAGTGAAGATATCATTCTGATTGGGGATTATAATATTGATTGGAATAAAATAAATGATTTCTATACAATTAAGTTAAAAATATTGTAAAGGACTGTGGATTTGTACAACTAATTTCTGAGAGTACAAGAATTACTAAAGAATCTGAAACATTAATAGATTTAGTGATAACTAATAATAATGGATTAAAAGTACAGTATGGCACACTCCAAAAGTTACAGATCATAGCATTGTTGTTGCAGACATTAGTCACATCACACAAAACCTCCAAGTTGATGCCGAAAGCAAAATAAAGAAAATTCTTAACTATGAGGCCATAAAGAACGAGTTAATATTGGCAGATTGGAAGTATGAAATAACCAACATCGATAAACTTTATAAAACATTTTACACAAACATTAAAAATGCAATTGACCATAATTCATATGACAAGGAGGTGTCACAAAATAGTTCAAAATTATGGTTTAATGGAGAAATACAAAGAGTAATTAATATACGAAATAAATTTTATAAAAAATTTACATTCACAAGAAGTATGGAAGATTGGAAAGCATACAACGAATGCAGAAATAATGTGATATTCATGATCCGTAGAGCTAAGATTAAATATTATGAAAAGAAAATAGATGAAAATAAAGGTAACCCAGTAAAAATGTGGAAGACTTTAAAACTTGTATTAAAACCGAACGTATTCAAAATAGTAAGCACATTATATTTGAAAATACACTAAAACCTAATGACAAAACTATTGCTGAAAACTTCAATACTTACTTCATAAATAGTATAACAGAAATTACATCATCAATTGGTATTGAAAAGTTTGAGTTTCACGATCCAATACGTACAAGCCTGAAGGAATTAAGTACTTTTAAATTATTAAAAATACATGAACTAAAAGAATTGGTATATAAGCAAGCAAATAAAAGCAGCCGGATGGTGTAAACAGTAGAGTTCTTAAAGAACTTTTTATATTATTGGTTATCCGCTACTAAACATAATAAATATGTCTCTTATGCATGGTATTGTGCCCAAGGACTTAAAGATATCAACAATTACACCAATTCAAAAAGTAGTATCAACAAAGAAATGCGAAGAGTACAGGCCTATAAATATGTTGGCCACAATTGAAAAGGTATTAGAAACAGTAATATATAAGCAACTGAAGCAATTCTTGGATGAGACTAATATATTAACCACCTATCAGTCTGGTTTTCGAACGAAACACTCGTGTGAAACAGCGATTCAGCTAATTATAAATGACTGGAAAGAATCAATGGATAAAGGAAAGGCAGTGTGTGCAGTCTTTACAGATTACAAAAAGCATTTGAGACTATAAGTAGAAATATTCTCATTAAAAATTGGAAAAATATGGGGTTAAAGACAATGCGTTAGAGTGGTTTAAAGACTACCTACAAAACAGAGAGCAAGAAACGAGATGGCAACGGAAACATCTAATAAATCAGAAATTGAGTGGGGTGTTCCACAAGGAAGTATTTTGGGACCATTGCTTTTATAATTTACATAAACGATATAGTGAATGTTGTGAAGGTAACAAAGATGCATATGTTTGCTGATGACACTTTAATATATGCTGAAGGTGCAAATGTAATAAACCTGATTCAATCTGTAAATAGTGACTTAATAAGAATTAGCAAATATTTAGTTGGAAATAAGCTGAAGATAAATGTTGATAAAACAAAATGGATGTTGTTAACGAATGATAGAAGTTATCAAATGATAAAAACAGAAAATAGGAATGTACAAATAGATGGGTCTGATATTGAACTGGTAGAGAACATTAAATACCTTGGCGTAATAATCGACCGAAAATTAACTTTTAAAATGCATCTACAGATGGTTATAAATAAAGTAAGCAAAAGGTTGGATTTCTGAGAAGAATTAGTGCAAAGTTATCAAGTTTTGCTCGAATAACTTTATATAGAGCAATAGTTTATCCACACCTAACATATTGCAGCACCATTTTATTTGTCTCAAACCAAGGTGATTTGGAAAGATTGCAAAAGATACAAAATCGTGCAATGAGATGTTTATTAAAATGTAGCAGATTTGCCAAAGTCCGTAAAATGTTAGAATGCCTTAATTTTTAAATGTTCAGGAACAAATGAAATATAATAGTATGGTTTTTATATATAAAATTATCAATGGTTTGCTGCCTTCGTACTTGGTTAGCAACTTAATTAAAGTGTCAGATATACATAACTACAGCACAAGACAAGCAGACAATTACTATATATACAAGAAGAATAAAACGATAACCACAAAAAATGTATTTCATTATGGCGTTAAGATATATAATATATTACCAAATTCAGTTACAAATCAGCCTTCTCAAAGAAAATTCAAGAGTAATTTAAAAAAATATATATATATATTTTAAGTTGTAGAAATGAAAACTAATTATATTATTAACTGTATTTTAATAATTTGCTTTATAGTATAATATTTTTGTTTTATACTTATTAACCTATATTGAGTTATGCAATAAATCTACTTACTTACTTACTATAACTAAAACGAATTGTAATTATTGTTTCAATATATAGTTTTTTAAAGCGATACGTTCGCTAGAAACCTGTGTTTGAATCTGGCGGACAAACTGCTCCGAAAATTGGAATCCTGCTTTAACAAAATCTTTAAAAATTTGGAATATGAGTCATCATTCAGACGTCACATACTGCGCCACATGCAAGCTGCCAGAGGACGGTGACATGGTCCAATGTGACGATTGCGATGATTGGTTCCACTTTCACTGTGCTGGTGTTTCCGCTGGTATCGAGAGGATAGCCTGGGCGTGCTTTAATTGCAAACACAAAGAAAACCTCAATATCGAAATCCAGCGGCAAGAAGACAGGGTAATAGTGAACAATAAACAGCATACGCGCACTGTGAGCGTTGAGCAAAATCGAATACACACTCAAGCTGAGTTTACTAATAAGCCTAGTATTTCTGATACTGAATTAGAACTTAAGTACCTAGAAGAAGAGCGACAAGCTAATTTGCGCTACTTGCAAAAAAGGTATGAGCTATTGCAAAGGCAAAATAATGCGTGCAAAGACAACTCGCCTGGGCGTTCGAGCATAATAGACTTAAGCTACACAAAGTATAAAGACTACATTGCACCGGGCTGTTCTAGCAATAGCATTACGGGTGACTGTAGTCCGACACAAAACTTGCTAAATTATGAATCTTTGCCTCTGTTTACACCTGCTACACCTTTGCGAGCAGAACACATTCATGCTCGACAAGGGTACCAGAGACTTGCCGGTTTTCAGTGGAAAACCCGATGAATGGCCGGTCTTTATAAGTAGCTACGAAAACTCAACTAGACTTTGCGGTTTTAGCAACGACGAAAACCTACTTCGCCTGCAACGATCATTAAAGGTAAAGCCTTAGAGTCGTCAGTAGTCAGTTATTAATTCCGCTCTGGTTCCTGACATCATTTCTACGCTAAGAATGGTATTCGGAAAGCCAGAATATATAATAAATAGTTTGCTAGAAAAAATACGCGCCTCTAGTGGTGTTAACGTCAACAAACTTGAAACGTTGATCGCCTTCTCGCTGGAAGTTAAAAATTTAACAGCAACTATACAAGCCGCAAGACTTGATTGGCATTTAAATAATCCTTTACTTGTCCAAGAGTTGATCAGTAAATTACCAGCCCAAATGCGTCTAGAATGGGCCATGACCACAAAACGTAATGTCGAAGTTAATCTCTTGACCTTTAGCCTATGGCTTTACGAATTAGCTTGTGCGGCGAGTTCCGTAACATCAGTTCCTCCAGCTGCAAGTCAAGACGAAAAGCGTAAAACGCACCGCGTCGCTTTTCACAAGGGACAAGAGACATTGGAAACCAAACCAAAAAAAGATTGGCGTCAAGCAGAAACACACAATTGTGCAGCGTGCTTACAAGATCATAGCATCGAAAAATGTGACGTTTTTGAGAAAATGACATACAATGTCAGATGGGATGTTGTCCACAAGAAACGGTTGTGTCGTTCCTGTTTAAAGTTTCACAATCCACGATTTTGCAAAGAACGACACGAGTGCGGAATAGAGCGTTGCACTGCAAAGCATCACCGGTTACTACATAAAACGGTAGTAACACGCGATACTAACGTACAGCCAAATACCGTGGCAATACATGTACAAAAACTTCAAACGTACTGTACCGAATCGTCCCTATTGTAATTTACAGTCAAAAAGCTTCTGTAGCAATTTATGCGCTCCTTGATGACGGTTCTGGGCCAACCATAATAGAAAAAGGCGTGATAAGGCAACTGGATTTAAAAGGTGAAACATCTGAGTTATGCTTGCGGTGGACCGATGGTTCTATTCGTGTCGAAAATAACTCAGAACTTGTAAACCTTAAAGTGTCCAGCAAACACAACCCCAACCAAACCTTCACGTTGCGGGACGTACACACCGTTAGTAAACTAGACTTACCTACTCAAACATTATTCATGAAAGAACTTGAGGTGAAATACAAACATTTAAAAGGTCTACCGGTAGAGTCGTACCAAGATGTTGTACCACGAATGATTATCGGTCTAAACAATAAGCACGTGGCCATGCCCATGAAGTTTAGAGAAGGCAAAACCACGGAACCAGCTGCTACTAAAACACGTTTGGGTTGGACAGTTTATGGAGTGTTAGAAAAGGAAGACGTTTGTGGGTCCGTAAATGCGTGCTTTCAGTTACACATCTGCGAATGCGATAGCGACATGGCATTACACAAACTCGTTAGCGAAAGCATGACGCTTGCGATATGGGCCCGAAAACCCAGCACGAAATCACACCGATTCCGATAAATTGAAAATGCTCGAAGCATGTGTAAAACGAACGGGAAACCACTTTACTTCTAAGCTTCTGTGGCGTGCAGATAACATAACTTTACCCGATAATTATAATATGGCTATGCGCCGACTAGTATGCTTGAAAAGAGGTTAAATCAGGATGCAGGGCTCAAGGGTTTAGTAAGTACTCATATAGACAGCATGCAACAAAAGCAGTATGTGTGAAAGCTTACCCCATCTGAAATAAAGCAAGAGTACAAACGGCAATGGTACTTACCTATATTTTTAGTGCGTAATCCGAATAAGCCAAGTACAATAAGATTAGTGTGGGACGCAGCGGCTGTACACCATGGTACCTCCTTAATGACTGTCTTGAACAAGGCCCGGATTTGTTACGTCCGCTTCTTCAAGTTTTATTCAACTTCCGTATTGGTAGAGTTGGAATTTGTGGTGACATATGCGAGATGTTTCATAGAATTCACATTGATGTAGAAGATCAGCAGTGTCAAAGATTTTTGTGGCGCAACTGCGAGAAGAATCGACCACCAGATGTTTATGTTTTGCAAGTTATGAGCTTTGGCGCATGCTGCTCGCCATCGGTAGCGCAGTATGTCAAAAATAAAAATGCCGAAGAATTTTCTAGGGAGTTTCCACGCGCCGCTAAAGCAATACAAGAACGTCATTATGTTGACGACTGGCTCGACAGCGTTGATACTCAAGTGAAGCTATTGAATTAGCCAAAAATGTTATTGAAGTTCATAAACGTGGGAATTTTCATATTCGTAACTGGCTTTCAAATTCTCGAGAGGTAGTGGCTGCGCTCGGTCCGCCAGAAGTAAAAGAAGACTTTTGCCACGCAGGGCAATCAATCGATCATGTGGTTCAGCCAGAGAAAGTACTTGGTCTGTGGTGGCAAACAAGTAACGATACTTTACGTTTAGTTTAAAGTATACAAAAGCCAGCACTGAAATTCTACATGAAGGAAAGGCACCAACCAAAAGAGAACTTTTAAGACTGTTGATGTCAATCTTTGACCCCCTCAGCCTGCTATCATGCTATACGATTCAACTCAAAATCCTGCTGCAGTGCGTCTGGCGTACTGGAATCGAATGGGACGAAACAATCCCTAGTGAGTTGATACCTAGTTGGAAGCAATGGCTTTCACACTTAGAGCTAGTGCCGCAAATTCACATTCCAAGATGCTACAATAACGACGTGAGAGCACAAGACTGCTTAATTGAATTGCACGTGTTTGTGGACGCAAGTGACGGTGCGTATGCCGCTGTCGCATACTTCAGATTCGTTTACGAAATCAAAATTCATGTTTCACTGATAGGTTCTAAGGCAAAGGTAGCGCCATTAAGCCCAATATCTATACCCGCATGGAACTTTCGCTGCAGTACTGGGTTCTCGCTTGCAAGGCATATAGTTAAAGAACATGAGCTTGTAATCAGCGATATACATTACTGGTCAGACTCGTAAACTGTTCTAGTATGGATTCGTTCTGACCCACGAAAGCACAAACAATTTGTGATGTACAGAATCGCTGAGATACAAACGAATACAAATGTAACGCGGTGGCACTACCTACCATCAAGACTAAATGTTGCTGACCTGGCTACAGTGGCATAATAAAAATGTATTTGAACCGTCGAGCGTGGTATTCGGGTCCGGAGTTCTTGCAGCTACAAACTGACCAATGGCCCCTGCAAAATTTTAAATCAACGAATAATTACATTTTGAACCGCAAAAGAGATGCCTGAAAAATCGTGGCGGTCCAGATAAAATGTTCTCCAGCTGTTGATACCTTCCGCTTTTCAAGATGGGAACGCTTGGTGAGATGCGTAGCTTACGTCAAACGGTTTATAAGAAGGGTGCGCAGAGCGAAGCAAAACGACTTACAAGTTAGTACGAGCGTAGTGGAACTAGAATCGAACCATCTGACAGGGGAAGAGTTAACACAGAGCCTAGAATTTCTTTACAAGCTTGCACAAACACATTCGTTCTCAACCGAAATGGTGAATTTGCAACGAGACCCCAGATATATTCTAGACAAAGGAAGTACTCTTAGGAAACTCTCTCCCTTCGTTGACAACCTGGGAATACTACGACTGCATGGACGGTTAGATAACGCCCCAAAGCACCCAATCATTTTACCAAAAGATCATAGAATCACGTATTTGCTGATTGACTGGTACCATCGTAAGTACCATCATGTTCATCACGAAACCGTTGTTAACGAAATCTTTCAAAAATTCTATATCTCAAGTTTGCGACGTATATTGCGAACAGTTAGAAACAACTGTCAAGTCTGTAAAAATCGTAACATTAAGCCCAATCCGCCAGAAATGGGTCAACTACCCGAAGCACGTTTAGTACCGAACTCTCGCCCGTTCACATACGTTGGGGTAGACTTTTCGGACCATTTCTAGTGGTAATTGGAAGACGTTCGGAAAAGAGATACGGCGTCCTGTTTACGTGTCTGACATGTCGTGCAGTACACATTGAAGTAGCCTATTCGCTGTCCATGAACTCGTGTGTAATGGCGATTAGGAACTTTAGGAGCAGGAGAGGCATGCCGGCACAGATGTTTAGCGACAACGGCACAAATTTAACGGCAGCCGAAAAAGAGTTAAAAGAAGCTTACAAGCAACTGGACTTTAACGCCTTGCAGGAACAATTTACTACACCGAGACTAAGTGGACCTTCATCCCACCCGCTAGTCCTCACATGGGAGGTTCCTGGGAGCGGATGATACGTTCTGTGAAAACGTGCTGTACCATATTGTAACACCAAACGAAATTATCAGATGAAAAAATGCATAACCTTTTCCTAGAAGTTGAATGTATTTTAAATAGCCGACCGCTTACTTACCTATCGCTAGACACCGCAGAACAAGAGTCACTCACACCAAATCACTTTCTGTTGGGCAGTTCTTCTGGCGCTAAATTGCCAGGCAAATTTGACGCAACCGACCAATATATTAGAAGTTCTTGGAGACACTCTCAGTTTTTAGCTGATAAATTTTGGAAGAGGTGGGTGACTGAAGTGCTACCGACTCTTACTAGAAGAAGTAAATGGACCGATCAAGTCAAACCGCTGGCAGTAGGTGATGTAGTAATAATCATCGATCCGAACTTTCCTCGCTGCACTTGGCCCAAAGGGATCGTAATCCAAACCTTTGCTGGTAAGGATGGCCAAGTTAGGAGCGCCCGTGTTCGAACAACCAATGGAGAGTACCATCGTCCGGCAACCAAGATTGCAGTGCTTGACGTGAAGGGGATCGCTCCGAACCACGCGTAGTTGCCACTAGTAAGGTATAAACTCACTCGGATCGTTTTACCGGCGGGGAGTATGTTGGCAACACTTGTGCTACTCACGCCGCTGAAATTGTTGTCGTCCCGGTAACGCTATGAACTAAAGAGAGGGTGCCCTGAAAACTGAATGATTTAAATGTCAAAGAATTGTTACTGTTTATTACTTGAATTTATTTAGAACTAAGCTGTGTATTGATGAGAAAAAAAGGGAAACCAAAGTAAGTAGTGTTATTATAACTAAAACGAATTGTAATTATTGTTTCAATATATAGTTTTTTAAAGCGATACGTTCGCTAGAAACCTGTGTTTGAATCTGGCGGACAAACTGCTCCGAAAATTGGAATCCTGCTTTAACAAGAGCTTTCTGCAGAACTTTTAGTAGTTTGGTAACAGGAAATGTTTTATGTGCAACCAGTATTTATAGTCCCTGTGATCCCGTAAGTTTCAGTATCTTCTCGTAGGGTAGTATACCATCTTTATAGAGGTTCGTTGGTTTTTATTGATGATGTGGCCTTTGTTTTTGTTGTCCAGGTCAACAATCTCATGATCTACCCCTGAAGTAATCATTTAAGCTAACCCTTCGTATTAATGGAAGATTTCCTTACTTACTAGACATTCAGACAACTATCTTCTTTTAGCTTAAATATAGTAACAGACGTGGGAATTGCAGTTTGGGTTATTCTATCTTAAAAGGAACAACTCCAATAATAAATATTGAGATTTTTAAGAGAAAAATTCAAAGTTTAGTTTTCAATTTCTGATAAAAAGTAAGTATTGCATCGTTAATGTTATTGTTTGATAGGAATCCGAACTTTTTTCTTTAAATTAAGTGCTTTCCAACAAAGGATAATAATCTAGATTGACAAGTTGCTCGATTATTTTTGACTGAGCTGAGGGTAGGGCAATTGCTCTATAATTGCTGACATCTCTACTTCCTCCTTTATGTAGTGGCTTTATTATTGCAGTTTTGAGACAGTTTGAAAACTCCTTTTTCAAATGATGCATTAACCAAAGTAGTCAAAGATAATTGTTATATTGGGTAGGTAGTGCAACATTTTGGTGGAGATTCTGTCTACATCACATGATGAAATGGATTTTATCTATATAATTGCCTTTAGTATATCATTAGAATCAACTAAAGTAATAAAGAAACTGGCAGTTTTTGTTGCTGCTAGAAAGATATGTGTATGGATCCTTATTTGATATTATATTGCAAAGTAGTGTTTTGGTTACATTCGCAAAATATTAATCTAAATCTTCAGAACTAGGGCCTATCACTTACAGTGTTCTATCAAAATAAATATTGGATCAGGTTTCTTTAGAAGCATTTTTTGCATATTGCATTCTGTTTGAAAATGTACATATTTAGCTAGTTTGATACTATTTAAATAATTATTCCGTCTTTTAAAATATCGCACAAGAGTTATTAATAAATCTTTTTATATATAAATTAAAGAACTCGTGTTTTTGAGCAATCCTAGTTTTAGTTCAAGGGTTTTCGCGTCTTCTTTTCTCAAAACTTTGAGAGGAAATGCTATTTTGAATACCTTTCGAATGTTATTTAGGAGATATTCAAAACTCTGATCAATGCCTTGTCCATATATGTTCCAGTTGGTTGTCATACAAATAGCTTGAAATGAGTGAAAATTTCTTTCTGAGAATATACAACCTTAGTAAAATATTTTTAGTTGGAAATTATTAATGGGAAAGGAAGCAAATACTGCCTCGTAATCAGAAATGTCGTTAGTAATAACTGTAGTTTAAACTATCAGAGTTATTAGAGATTATATAATCAATAGTATTGTAGCTATTAGTGATCCTTGTTGTAGCATTAACGTGTATTGAGTCCAAATCTTGCAACAATATTATTTAAAGATTAAAGAATTGAGTGTAAAACGAGTATAATAAATAATTAAGAATGAACATAAGAAGTTTAGTTAAGGTTTATAATCTCTTTTGGCGCCTTCTAGTGAACCATTATTACATATGTTTATATGCAAAGCCAATTTCTAATTTACATGGAGTAGATGAAAAAAAAATTGTCAACTATTCTACAAAGTTGTTGTTTCCTATTGCAAAAGCTAGATGATAGTGCAGCATCCAAATTACTACATTATTTACCCAACTTACCAAATTTTCGCTACTAGCAATAATAGATTATTCTCTAAAACTAAAAGAACAAGATTTTTTAAAACAGTTATGAATGTGACAAACGAGTAGTTTGCATAAGATGAATAATTCTTATTAAACGCGTTACAAATGATAAAGTACTGCTGAAAAAGTAAAGTTCAACAGTCACTACTATGTTCAAAAATAAAGCAAAAATATTGTTTTGTTTTTATATGGAGTAGGTAAGGGTAGAGCATTATTGTGTTATTAATATTTGTCAAAAATAAGGTGCCTATTTCAAACTTTGTATCCCATGAGTTAGAAATGTACGAATTATCAAATGTATTCTTCTTAATCTTCTTTGGGAATTAAACCACTCATAGTTTTTAAAATCATCTTTATTTACGTTTCGATCCATGACCAAGGATCGTTGTCAAAATAATAAGAACTTCAAGTTTGACATTTATAACATACATTGAAGGTGACTTTGATTTATTGATGTTCGAAATATTTGGTTTGAGTACACTAAGCAAAAATTTTTAAAGTATAAAAGAATGATTGCCTTCAATTTGTGTTGCGGCCTACGACCGACTTTTTTTAGATAACATTGAAAGTTTTTCCTGGGTTTTCCTTGCGATATTAACATAAAATACAGTCTACATACATGATTTCTATTTATACATACAATAACTAATTACATAACAATAAGCATATTAACAACCCCTGTAAAACAACATTGGTATCTGACAAGTGTAAACCCATAATAGGATTACTCAAAACCATATACAATCTCTGTTGAAGAGTATTGGTATCTGACAAGTGTAAACCCGCCATAGGGTCGCCTCAGATCCATATACAATCTTCATTGAACAATATTGGTCTCGGACAAGTGTAAACCCGTCTTAGGGTCGCCTCAGAACCATATACGATCTTCATAGAACAACATTGGTATCTGACAAGTGTAAACCCGCCATAGGGTCGCCTCAGAACCATGTTAAAATCTACCAAAGAGGTAGCCTAAATCATAATGATTTTCCCCCTCAAAATAAATATAAAAAAACGACTGCTTAAGCCTTACAGTAATGCAATCGCACACTTCTTTAATAACCATCCTCTCAATTGTATAAATAGAAACATGTTAAAAAATGTTTTCCAATCCCCAAGTTATTGAATTTATATAAAATTCACCAATAAAATTAATCAGCTGATTTCACGTTAAGCGTATTGGCTACCTAAAAAGTTGGTCCCAGACCACAACACAAATTGAAGGCAATCATTCTTTTAAACTTTAAAAATTTTTGCTTAGTGTACTCAAACCAAATATTTCCAACATCAATAAATCAAAGTCACCTTCAATTTATGTCATAAACGTCAAACTTGAAGTTCTTATTATTTTGACAACGATCCTAGATCATGAATCGAAACGTAAATAAAGATGATTTTAAAAACTATGAGTAGTTTAATTCCCAAAGAAGATTAAGAAGAATGCTAAACAAACCACAACAAACATACAGGGAGTAATTATCAAATGTATATAAATATAAATACATATAACATACCATCATCTTCACTTTCCTTTGTGACTGTAACAGATTGAGGTTTATACTGAATATTTTTTAATTGTAGTCGTCCAAAGTCTATGACTGCTATTGATGAATTTGTATCAGTAAATTGCTCGACAAAAATTATTTGTGGAGCTGATATATCCAAATGAAGCTCCCAATTACGACGATCTTTCTATATGAAAATATGTGATATATAAACACATTTTAGAAAGTTGAAACTTACAATACGACCATCAAGTATTTGTTCCCAATTTTTTATTAATTCTTTTTTAGTACGAGATTTAACTTGTTCAATCTGAGTTTGTGTTATAATTTTCTGATGTGGAAGACAGAGAAATTCTGTCAACCACTTCACGGCTGATGGTTGATATACTACATCCAAAGATTTAGAACGTACAGTTAATCTAAAAATTTTTTAGCTACAGTTATTTTTATTCTTCGCTAATAATAAGAGGAACGAACCTATAATCACAGTTGCTGTTTTCAGGTTTTCTTTCATAACCCAAATAAAACAAGGCATCGAGTTCATCAGAACTTTTACTTAGAGGAGATTTAGAACCAACACTGCGTGCTTTTGACGATTGCATCAAACGCTCCTGTACTGGAGGACCAATCAAAACAGGAAATAAACTATTGGATGTTAATTTGTCATTTAAGCATAAAGTACCTAATGATAATTCTACTAGGTAAGTTGATGTTCTAGGCCGACTTATTACATTCAGTGAAAGATTTTTAAACTGCAATTCAAGCATAGGAAAGACTCTGAAACAAAGTATACTTTTAACAAAAAAAAAGTTATTCAATAAATTTTAGTACTTCACATCACTCGTACACAGTGTAAGTGCACCACTTTTTAATGAAAAGTTAAATTGTCCAAAAACTGTGTCACGTTTCAGTACACTGTGATCAATTGCTGAATCCTGTAAAGCTTCTAACAAGGCACCTTCAAGTTGTGTTGTGTCAGTTGTAGAAGTACTGGATGCACTTTCTGTGTTAGTAGAAGAATACCAGCCCATCCATTGTGGAAACCAACTAACCAGTATACTGCGGCCAGCTGAATTTCCAGCTGTAGAAGTTTGATTTTGCCTGGGAACTGATCTCATTGCAATCTAAAAATTATATGATCTACAATTACTAGATTAAAGAAATACATTAAAAATAGTAATAACATACATAAAAATGAACATAATCCTGAAATAATATACAAGAAATTTCTTATTACAGTAAAGTCAATGACTAAGTACAGTTTTCACAATTAAAGGTAAAACCTATATGCATTTATAAGTATTCTGCTCCTGGTGCAATGATTCTTTGATACACAGGAGTGGATTCCTTGGTCCATTATGGTTTCCTGTTCTTCCTGGTGTTGCCTCGCGGTAGCTCTCATAGACGACGTGTCCACACGATATGGGATAGGTATGGAAGGTGGGAGTCATTTGATCGATAGCACTATGCACACATCAATACTAGACTGATGTTGGTAACCAAGTCCCAAGTTTCGATACATTTGCTCCCACAAAAATGTATATCCTCCAGAAAAGATTAAAGTTCTCTGGTGGGTACAATGCCGTTCGAAACCGTGAAAAAGTGCAATGTTAGCAATTTTTCAGACCACAAAGATAAGCCAATGTCTGGACCATCCATATGGACCACAACTTTATGTGGTTTTCGTGTAGGCCGACATTACAATATTACTATGCTGGGAATTTTGCAATGCAGGGTTTTAATTAATACAATAAATGTTAAAGCTTTATGAAAAAAGCAAAATACATCCTGAGGAAGAATTTCCCACAGTATCTGGAAGAATATTTTTTATTAACTGCATGGGGTGCATGGTTGAAATATTTCTCAAGCTTGGCCGGATTATTATCCCAACTTCTGTGGTCCTGAAACAATATCGTACTCAAAAATTTGCACATCTCTTGTATAAATCTCTCTGCTGAATTAAATTGCAGATGCCGAATACTATAGAAGATGACTCCTACATCTTGATCTTCCCAGTGTGAGACGAATAGTTTATTGTTAAAGTACGTGGTTTGTCGGCCAAGATCTTTTTAAATTTTCCCACTTTCGAATAAATTGTTCTAACTTTTCAATGGTCCATACCACAATTTTTAGTAAGAAACAACCTTGCACATTTGGAGAAGATATCTACAATGACCAAAATATGTTTGTTCCTTTTTCTCCTGAGTACAAAACTACTCATAATCTATGGCTATCAATTCCAACGGATTATGTACCTGAATAATACTTCTTATTACATTTTCACTCGTGTAATTTTTATATTTTCCGAGTATACATAAGTTGCTTACACTGGCCGCTTCTTTGATTATTCTCAAATCTTTATATGCATAAAAATTTTACAGAAACCATAATTTTCGAACTCCAATATGTCCATACTTAATATGCAAATCTGAAACAATTAATCTAGTATGTGCCCCACCCAACACATATAAATCACTACCATTCAAATGTTTTATAAGAAAACCTTCAACAACTTCAAAACCCTTATAAGTGGGATATTCTCTCAACTTATCTTTTGTTATTCGGCAACTCTCACTACTTTCTTGCATTTCTTGAATTTTTCATGTGAATACAAAGTGTCATCTTGCATTACAATAAATTTATCATCTGATTTTAGATTATCATTCACCTTGTTGAGACTCCAGGCATCAGCAACTACATTGTTTCTTCCATTTACATATCTGATACCAAAATCATACTTTTGCAATAGAAGACTCCATCTATTCACCATGTTATTTGTAAATCTCACATTAAGTAATGAACATAATGCCGAATGATTCGTCTCAATAATGAAATGCCTATCAAGTAATATTGCCACATAGTGTACTTATAAATTTTGTGAACTAACAAATAACTGAATTTCCTGCATAGATTTGCAGCAATTTTTCTTTTGCTTAGCTAAATATGTATATATGAAAACGTTTTTCAGTAGGTTTAGAACGAGAGTGGGCAAATAGCAGTCTATGAGCCATATAAGACCTGCCACATTGTTTTAAGTTGCCATCTAGACAGTCAGAAAAATTTACCTTTAACCGAGATTTCCTTCCCATGCATGATCTAAGATTTTTCTCATATTTTGCACTAGGACAGCTAAAATGTGCGACCCTCTCTTCTAACCTCCGCTCCCACAAAGTGACCACGGAGCCAAAACAATTGCCCGCCTCTGGTTTAAAACTTTTATTTTGTTTTCGACCTTCCTTAAGGTCGGTTTGACGCAGCTCTAACTTCTTTTCTATTCTGTGCTAATCTAAAATGCTCTACATACCCTTCACAACCTAAATTTCTAATAATTTGACTAATATAGTTTGGTCTAGGTCTTCCTATATCCTTCTATCTTTTTCCTATCCAGCTGACTCTACATAGATATTAGCAACCTGATGGTTGTTAAAGAACTCTAACATGTTTAAATGATTACCATTTATAAGGAAATGAAATATAACCTGGTTATCCACTTCAAAAAAGGAAAAGTGTTAAATTATATGTTATGGTACGGCTTAAGCAACGAATCGGTGCCAACATGCCAGACCGCTACCTAATTGGGAGTTATGTCATGGTGACATTTATTAAATTATATGTTATGGTAAGGCTTATGCAACGAATCGCTACCAACATGCCAGACCGCTACCTAATTGTGAGTTATGTCATGGTGACGTTTATTAAATTATGTTATGGTAAGGCTTAAGCAACGAAACGCTACTAACATGCCAGACCGCTACCTAAATGTGAGTTATGTCATGGTGACGCTTATTAAATTATATGTTATGGTAAGGCTTAAGCAACGAAACGCTACCAACATGCCAGACCGCTACCTAATTGTGAGTTATGTCATGGTGACGTTTATTAAATTATATGTTATGGTAAGGCTTAAGCAACGAAACGCTACCAACATGCCAGACCGCTAACTAATTGTGAGTTATGTCCTGGTGACATTTATTTAACTGATTTTTTTTTTTTTTTTGTTTTGTTTTCGAACTTACTTAAAGTCGGTTTGAGGCAGCTCTAAATTCTTTCCTATTCTGAGCTAGTCTAAAAAGGTCTACATACCCTTCACAATTATATATTTAATGTAATGTAACAAAAGAAATGTTGATAATTTTATAAAACATTGAAATAGATAAATATAAATATAGCAAAATATTGTATTAAACAGAACGCAGTGTTTCAGTGGTTTTTGTAAAAATGAAACAAAGTTATAAATAAAATTTTTTCAGATTAAGAAATCCTTTCTTGGTTGGCTTAAGTTACTTATAAAAATATTACTTTTATTGCCATAATGTGCTTTCTTAAGTTAATACTTCTAGATTGCATCTTTTAAACTGGTATTGTACAATTTACATCTGTTGCACTCTTGATTTACATATTAAATTAGATTTCTAGAAATAACTACATTATCATCCAGTGGAACGCTATCAAATTTATTTCTTAATTTAATGCTCTGGTGACTTCAACATTTTCAAGCCAGGATTACTTAGAAAAGAGCCTCTAAAATAGTTAGGTGTCGTTCTACAAAAGCATCAACTTGACAGGTATTCCAAAATAATAGTTCTTCAGCCCTGTTCAAATACTTACCCTTACCTTCCCCTAAGTTAGTTGGCACATATACCTTGTTTATAGTTGAGGTCATTTGTTACAGCCCGATTTAGCAATCGTTCTGTACATAGTTTTGTAAATATATTTCATGTTTAATTACTGTACAAGAGGGTGATGGTGATTATTTGTTTATTTAAAAAAGGTATATAATTCACAATGAATTTCCAAAGAAGTTTCTGTAGACTATACGAATAGTTTAAATTAAATTTTTGTTACGATTCATGTTTACAATTTTGTAGGATTACGTCTGTTTAGATACATCAATGCCATTGTGTTTTAAATTTGTAGTTGAAGTTATTGCGCAATGGATAAAATCGGTAATAATGTAGATAGATTAGCTTTTAATGATCATCAGGGGCGGCTGTGAAATAATTTCATTAAATTTAATTTTCGTATATCTGTAAGAAATTATATTCAGTCTTGTTTAAGGAGTATTGAGTTTAGTAATAGTTTTTCGATAGGGTACAAGTTTGTTCCATATTTATATTCAGTAGAGAACAATAGTTATCGTCATTTGAATTCTTCTTAAAATTGACGACTCCTATGTGACAGGTGTGGTTTCCGATTCGAATCGTGTTATCGCTTGTTTTCGACAAGTGAATGCTCTCTTTAATTTTACACCTTAACAGAGCAAGCACGAATGGTTTGGAGTTCCTCCTAATTATTATTCAAATTTATTATTTGAAAATTTAGTCATCCGTATTATTTATTACGGGATTATATTAGTGGAGTTCTTAGTGTACAGTGTGTCCCAAATTGGATGTATTAAATGGGTAACTTAGTTGTTATTAAAGATACAATAAAACTGTGTGCGCAGTCATGTGCCAACTTTTTGTGATCAATTCAATGGTGAAATCACAAATGAGCGATCTTCTTTTGTTTTCGAGTTATAGCCAAAAATTGATATTTTTGACAATTCTATTAATTCGTATAACTCGTTTGGTTGCAAAAATATCCAAAAATACCGTAATAGTTTTTTATACAGTTTTTTACGTAGAATACAGTGGCGTACGCAAATATTTAATATTTATAATACTTTTGAGGTTATAATATAAACTTGCATTTTTTAAATGGAAACCACAATCGGTTGTCGCTTTATTTAAAAGCTCTTTTGACAGCTTTTCAAAATATATAGTTTAGTATAATTATTTTTCTAAATGGCCGATTTATTCCATGTTTTGGTATAATAAAATAATTTATTGTATTGGTGATAAATAGTTGGCCATGAAACAAAAGGTAAACACAAAACAAGAGTTTATTATTGTACCACACCACATTTCTAAACAACAAAGTTTGAAAGCTAGAAGAATACAATATCATAACTACATATATTACAAAATTAATATAACTACATCTTAAATTGAAAATTATATCTCTCTATCCACATTTAAACAGTCTATAATCCATGTATGGATACACAAATACACACATACTCACACACCTCATATCCTCACAAACACACACACACAAGCACGCACCACGCATGCACGCACGCATGCGCACACAACCACACACAACCTCACCTACACACACCCTCACACATAATATATATATAAAACACTAGAACACAGATGGGAATACTACAATAGTTTTATTTACTGATAATTCAGAGATATTGTTCAAACTGGCCTCCATTCTCTCTTCAACAAAGTTCGCATCGTTTTATTAAAGACTTAATAGAATTTAATAAATAAACCGCCTTAACTTTACGAAACGCTGCTTCAATTGAATTCCGCAACTCTTCAATACTATGGTTCTGGGTTTTATAGATTTCCTCTTTCAAAAAATTCCACAAGAACTAGTCCAATATCGACAAGTCAGGAGATCTAAGCGGCCACTGAACAGGTCCAAACGTACCCATCCATTTATTGAGATATAATGGTCTACTTCTATTTAAATAATCACGAGTAATTATAGCGTTCTGGGGTGCACCATCTTGTTGGAACCACACTTTTGTCTTTTTCGAGAGGCATGTCCTCCAGTAATTCGTGCAAGTTGGTATACAAAATTTCAATATAGCGACAAGCTAAATGATTGTTTTCAAAAATATGGTATTGAAATTTGCCATCAACAATGTAGCAACAAATATTCAAACCATAACGGCTTTGTTGACGCCTCGTATGTTTGATAGGTATTTTCATTCGACCAGCAAGTGCTTCATCAGACCATATAATGTTATTTCCAAAATTGTTAGTAGCAGAACATTTACGGGGATACCATTTACAAAATCGCCTTTTTGAAAATCGTCGGAAACAAACTATGTATAATTTTATTTTTATAGGGTCGATATTTATTACGCTTCAATATTCTTGAAGCGGCTGATTTGGAAACACCCATTTCCTTTTCAATTTTCCTACATGATGTTCTTGGGTTTATTTCCACACATGCTATGGTTGAAACAGTAGTTTGCTCTTCATTAAAACTGCATACTGTTCGTTCTAGGTTTTGCAAAGCAGCCAAACTGTTGTAAATTACTATCTATCCTTTTAAACATGTTAATATTAGGTTGTTGTCTTTCAGGGTATCTGTATTATTTACAAACGACATAGTAATATTATTTGCTATTAGTTACACAATTACCTGTTAAAATATAAAGTTTTTACTGATAGAGGAATTCTCGCAGACTCAATAAATGCAACTAGCATATCGTATTTTTCGTAATTTTCAAATTTTGCCATTTAGTAACAGACTGATGCCTCACTTACAAACTAACAATACAATTTATTGCATGTGCAATAGATATGATTGAAGCTCGTTGACGTTTGTTATACAAACAATTGACGTTTTTGTTTACCTTTTGTTTCGCGGCCAACTATTTATTACCAATATAATAAATTATTTTATTATATCAAAACATGGAATAATTCGGCCATTTGAAAGATAATTATACTAAACTATATATTTTGAAAAGCTGTCAAAAGAGCTTTTAAATAAAGTGACAACCAATTGTGGTTTCCATTTAAAAAATGCAAGTTTATATTATAACCTCAAAAGTATTATAAATATTAAATATTTGCGTACCCACTGTATTCTACGTAAAAACCGTATAAAAAACTATTACAGTATTTTTGGATATTTTTGCAACCAAACGAGTTATACGAATTAATAGAATTGTTAAAAATATCAATTTTTGGCTATAACTCGAAAACAAAAGAAGATCGCTCATTTGTGATTTCACCATTGAATTGATCTCAAAAAGTTGGTACATGACTGCGCACACAGTTTTATTGTATCTTTAATAACAACTAAGTCACCCATTTAATACATCCAATTTGGGACACACTGTACAGTAATAATTATTTATTATTGTATTTAATGGGATTGTTTCCGATTTGTAAAATTACCAATTTCGTGCTAAAGCAGGAGCATGCTTGTACCCTTTATATGTTTCATGTATTTGCAATTTTAACATTTTTGTTCTTGTTAATATTTTAACTGTAATTCTGGTTGATGTATTAACTACATTTACTTTCCGTTACTCGAAAAGTATTGAAGTTATTAATTGCCTTACTCGGCGTGTTGAAATTTATTGTTTAAAGTTGGAATTTGGTATTAAGAATTTATTGGGTCATCGTTGGTACGATATTTCAGTTCGATTTTGGAAGTTATGTTTAGAAGCTAGTTATAAAGTTATCTTCTTGGGAAAGTGCTATTTATGGAGAGATCCCAATTATCCTCATTTCGTAGCTTATCTGCTAAGTTGATCCTGAGCCGGGGATTATGTACTTACATCAAGGTGTTCCACTGAATTAAATCATGTTTGGTATCGTAAAATGTATATTAGATTAATGTTCCCCAAATGCATACACTTGGCCTTTGATATTTTATTTATGAAATTTATAAGTTAAATGTTTATAGTGATTATTGGAAATGAGTAAAAGATACCACAGGCCAATCCAAATCTTTATTTACTTTATATTTTTTGTGTACTTTAATAGGGCCGATGGATCCACTGAGGTATATAGGACTTGGGCTCAGTATAGAGTTAGCTGGTAATTTAACAATATATTAATGCAGTAGGTAGTGAACAAGATTATTCATCGTGGTGGTGAGTAGAGGTATTTATTCTGCTTCAACTTGAGTAAGCAAGAGGTGGTAATATTAGAAATTGTAATTATAGTGTTCATCTGAGTACTTAAGATATTTAAAGTGTTTTATATTACTCGTTTTAAGGCCATAACAGTCCTAATTTTGAAAATATACTAACACCCCTCCCAGAGTGGTAGTACATTCTTGCTATTACACAATTTTGGGAAAGATACTTGACCGAAATTTTCTGTGAAATATCTATCTAATTTTCTAAACAAAACCGCTTGTTCAAAACCATCAATTCGGCATGTTGGACCTTCTATTCAATAATTAATAACTTTGATTGTAACAGACATCATCTATATTTCAGATGTAAGCTACTTTGTCAATAACTCTGACTGGTGTAGTTAGTCACGCTTACATTAAAGCTGGTATAACTTTTACTATTACCAACAATAGAAAAAGTTAAATTGGATCAATATCTAAGTTTTTCATTTATTACGTAGAAATTTTGGAAAAACACTCTCAAATTATGTCATACGGCATGTACTTCTCAATGTGTAAACTGCTGATCAAAAAATGCTTATACATTTTTTATAGCAGTTAAAATTAAATAACTTAATTCGTTTATTTATGTACATGCAATTTTGAAATTTTGAAGTATCGAAAAAAACAATAAAAAGCACATCTACTACTCTTAACAAAAAATATATACACATTCGAACAAATGGTTCAATTTGCTACATTACCCAATTAAATAAATTAAATTCAAATCAAAATTCATAAATTAATAAAAGCAAGAAAACAATACAAACCTCTCGTAACACTTTAAGTTCTTCATAATTTCTAGACCACTCAACAGTATCCTTCAATTTCTTTAACTCTGGAGATAAGGAGATAGCAGGTGTTACAAGTATTTTGGCAAATAATTTTACATATGCAACATTCTGTCTTGCTCGTTCTAAGCATGAATTCCATGTAGGTCTAGGTTTACAAATACCTGGTTGCTTATCAGGGTATTGACAACTTATTGCATACAGCCACCAAGCTCTAGCATCTTCATGAACTTTACAACTAGGACGATAATGTCGAAATTTACGCAATCGACAAACTTCCTCCAAGCCTTTCGTACATTTTACAATTTGTTCATATTGTTGCTAAAAATTTAATTCTATATACAAACACTTAAATCAGTTAACTATATTACATCTAGTAAAGTTAGTGGAACTTCCTGTAAATGTAAATCACAAACAATTCTAGGTGTATCTTTGGAACGTAATGGTTGCTCACTTCTGTTTCGTTTTACATGAGCCTGTGCACTTACAGGGCTTAATATATAATGTTCGAAAAAGGTACTATCTTTACCAGGAGCCATAGCAGCCTGCAGATATATAAAATCTAAGCTATATATCACTATATACAAAAAATATAATTACCACAAAATCAGTACCAGACAAATGTGAAAATAGTTCTGAATTATTTAATGTAAGACAATAAAAAGCTAATTTATGCATTTCTAAAAGCTTAAAAGATTCAACAGAGCTGTTCCAATGTGTAAATCCTGGCATCCAATTTGTATCACAGCTTTGAACAGACAAAAAGTCCATTGTAATACCAAAACATATTGACTGATTAGGAATACTAAAAGAATCTTCATAACGCATATGTACATCCCGTATTTTTAACTGAAACAAAACGATTATAGTTGATAATAATCATTTATGTGATAAGTAATACAACTTTTTGGATGAATTAAAGTTCGTGGCAGAACAGTCTATATCAATAAAAAAAAGTACAAAACCAATTATGTACAAGTGGCTTAAAAATGTTATGTTCAACTCTCTGAAATATTTCAATCGTAATTAATTCTATCATAAGCTTTAAAAGTATTATTTAGTAATCTAATAATATCTCAAAGTTTACACTGTCCTACTGTTAAGCTTAAACTGTCAAAATGCATTAATGAAATATTTGTATAAAATCGAACTATCTTTCCGTTACTCTTATGGAGTAGCTACAGTTACAACTTATTCAATTTAGTGTATTTTAAAGTACCAACCAAATAAAATATCTAATAATGAGCACTATAAGAGGGTCTAAAATCAAGTAACAGAGGCGCATGCAAACGTAAGTTTCTTTTGGGTTACAGTATTTTCAAAACTTTAGCTAGTTTTGTTTAATAATAGGAGTTAGATTTTTGACTGGGACTTAACATATTCACTGAACTTCATGGCAAGTTAGATTGACACAATGCCTTTCATTTTTTGCCTTCTTGACATCTTGCGTTGAAGGTACTTTATTCCTATCCCGCCGTCGAACGCTCCCTAAGAGAACACATAGCCTAATCTTTCAAACAGTTTCCTGACAACATTAACCTACCCTTCCTTAACTGTTCACCCTCAGTCCTCCCCTAAAAAGGAGGGTTTTCGACAGACGCTTGTTAGCCGTATTTGTGTGGCTAGACATACCTCTTCTTTTAATTCAGACAACACTTGTCACTCTACTCCATCTTCCATTTCCAAAACAATTTGTTTCTCAAATTCCTTCTATTCCTACATACTTTAAAATTTCGCTGGGTCTTTCCTCAGTCAGTTTAGCATTGGACTTACGGTTCGGTGCTCTACCAAGGGTCACAGAAGTTCTTCAATCCATCACTACTGCAACAGTTAAAAGTATGGGGGTTCCATAAACTAGATCTGCCAGAGGGGTTAATTTAAGGGAGAGATTTTTTTGGGGTGAGAAATCATTAAAGGGAACGCGAGAATCAGGGCTGGGGACAATTTACAAATGCACTTTCTACTTGATTGAGCAATCATAAATTATGCCCAAATGGTTAGGATATTACTTGACTGGGGGATGTAGCTTGCTTCATTTTTCAGATGGTAATATCTTAGCAATCCAGCACTGAGGTTGAACCACCTGGACCCCTGTGAATGGTTAATTCCTTTGAGGAATAGAGAAGGCCGCTTCACGACCTTTCTCCTTCAACGGCAATTGCAATATTGTTGGTTATAGGTCGAAGAACTTAAAATTTTTTGATTTTTTTACCTACTAATTTTTTAAATCTTAATTTGAATGGACGTTGGACGTTAGAATAGTAGATTTTTGGAAAAAATCTTGTTTGTACGAGGGATGTAACATTTGGGCATAACAAGAAATAAAAATCAGATGAGAAAGGGAGAAATAATTTAAAATGGACAACTTAATATTGAAGTAAACTGTGTAATTTTGATTTCAGTATAATAGTGTTTAATAAGGTATTGCAATAAATAGGAGTTCTATAAAGATAATAAATTTTTGAAAGTAATGACTTACAATAGAAAAACTTATGCAGTGTGTCGTATGGAGTGCCAGGTATGCTTGGATTGAAGTAGGGCTTTTAGTAAAAAGTTAAAGAAGTTCTGCCACAAAACAAAAAGATTTTACTGCATGAGAAACCGAATAGACTTCCAAAGCATTTGTAAGAAGTGCCCAACTATTTGGTGACAAAATCAAGTGCTCTCGATACCCTTCTGTTCAAAGAACTAAGCAAAACCATAAAATCTAATAACGAAATTCTTCTTCTCTATGTATACTGTTGTTCATTGGTTATCAGAAGAAAATGTTATTAGCAGAGTATCTGAATTGAAAAACAAAATAAAACCTTTTATAAATGAAAGAAAAACAAAAGTTTATAGCAAACTTAAGAATTCAAAGAGTAGCTTATTTATCTGACACCTTGATCAGCTAAACAAGTTAAATTTGAAACTGCAGCATAAAGAAATGAATATTATTCACTCTAGAGATAATATCCAAGCATTTGTATTGAAGTTTCAAAACTGGCACGGTAAAGTAAATCTTGAAAACTTTGCCATGTTTGAAAACCGTTACATTAAGACTAAAAAATCATAAACGAGAATTGTAGATGATTTAAAAGAGAAAATTAACAACCACATTCAAGCTCTTGAATCTGAAATTCAATATTATTTCCCAGAGTTGTCTGAAGTACAAAATCTATTTCATGTATCTATAATGTGACCATACGTCCCGCTTTGGGTGGGAGAGTCCCACTTTCACACTGTCTGTCCCGCTGTCCCCAAGAGAGCAAAAATGTCCCGCTTTAGTCTTAGGCTAAATGAATGCCATATTGATCACCAAGACAAACATCAACAAATCATGTAATCAGCTCCATTCTTACTTGAAAACGAGATCCGATATTTTGAAACAGATTTGCTTCGCCGACAAATATAAAACAAGTCTCTAGAGACGTTATATTTAGTAAATTCATTCACTTTCTTATTATTAATAAATAAAAAGCAGTTAAAACAGCAATTAGTTTTTGTTATGTTAAAAATTCTGCAGGTGTCCCGCACTGACCAAAATTATAAATGGTCACGTTATATATCTATGAATGTTACAGACATTCCCAATAAAATACAGAATGAATTTTTGAAGCTGCAAACTGACTCGGCACGTAATATATTTCAGGAAAATTTATTATCTCAATTTTGGTGTGCTATGCATAATTCATATCCTAAAGTTCCATGTTTTCTTTGTAAATATTAGTGTTTTTGCTTCTATTTCTCTAGATAAGACAAAAGCCATGAATAAGCCGAATGTTCAAATGACATGAAATTGACCTTATACATAAACTCGATCAGGAATTGTACCACTTGTTAGGTAGATGCAAGCTCGAACATCACATTAATCGTTAATAAAAAATACCGCTCTTGTGGCAGATGAGAAAGAGGAGTCAGGAACATTTTTAAAAATCTAACAGTCATAATTAAAAAAAAAGGTTGAAACCACTGTAACTTACCAGAGAATACATTTTGGTTTAACTCATTATGTTTAACTTGTTGCTAAAAATAGTTAGTTGAATATTACTTTTTTCTTCTATGATGTGGTGCCACAAAAATTGGTCTGTTTTATCAGTGCAAAAACAGGTTTTGAAGCTATTGCCTTTTATTTCAGATATAATTTAAACAGCATTTGAAATATTCTTTATAATCTGTTTAGATTATATGTACAAAAAAAATTTAGGCAAACAAGTTTTACTTAAAAATAAAACATACATAAAGATTCACATAAAAAGAAAGAGCATATTTTATAGTTATGAACCGTGTTTTCTGTAACATAAAAACTTAAAGGTCAACGAATTTTTTGATTTTTACAAACTTTAATGGTTCCTCCTGTGAAGTTGAATTTTGGTCCCTTATAACCTTTCAACGGTCAATATGCAATAGTTGGCCAACGTTGCTTATTTTACACCAAGGAAAGAGTTCTGTCACAAACCGTGTGCTGTGTACAGTCAAATATTATAGTCTCATATTTCGCAACTGAACTGGGTGGTGTTATGTGCTAATTATTTATTCTGTTTACTTAACGTTCAGAAATCTCTACTTCAAATTGATAGCAATTAACCACAATACAATTAAAAGATAAGCACAGCTGTATGATAAAAAGAACACTACCCATAGGTATTACGATATTAAATAACTAAGTTGAATAATACTAAAACCTACCTGTAAATTTTCAATTATATCCGTAATTAAACCAGCACCAAAATTCAACCACGAAGAATATGTCGAAGCATAATACGTTGTATTGTCCTTTGCTTCAGTTTCTATTCTCCATTGCACTTCTATAGCATCCAAAGCATTTAATTTTAATTCCTGTGCAGCAGTTTCTTCTACCAATGGATCCCACTAAAAACAAAATAGAAATACATTTACAATAAAAAGCAAATGCATACCTCTTGTACTGGTAAAGGACTGGCAACGACATATAACTGTTCGAACACTATTACCCATGGTGCTGAACGTATTTGTCTTACAGGTATCTGAAGCTTCACTTTTCCTATGCAACCAGCTTTGATAACAACTGGAAGACCTAAATGTCTCAGGGCATTTTTGCGAAGTGGTAAGTTTTCTAATTCTACTTCACCTAATCAAAAATGTTAATTAAAAATATACACTTGTCATAAACTGCAAACCTGACAAAAGGGCAATACTTAATTGAGCGGTATTTAAATTTTCTACGTATTTCCCCAAATAATTATTTAAAACCCATGCTACTAAACCTTCCAACATTTTGATTATGAAAGCCTTAAATCAGGGTTTCTTCATAACTATAACCTATAAAAAATGGTAAAATCCAATATTTGAGTGTTTAAAGAAAAAAATATAAAATATTATATTTCGTAATTTCGTAGACCTTGTTTAAAATTGGTTTTGGAATTTTCCGGTCAAAACAAACCCTTTGAATATTTAACCCTGACCTTGCCTTCAAAACAAAAAAAAATCATTAGATCTGGAAGTAACTACGTTAACGTCAAAAATGTTTTGCTTAATTACAACATTGGCAATGGTTAAAAACCTATGAATATTGGAATTAGCTTGTAACCTGTTGAGCTTTTGTATTAAACTTTCATAGAAATATATTTTAAACACCTCTGAATACGAGTTGGAAAGAATTGAACAGTAGAAGCCTGTTACTTAGATGAAGGTTTAAATTTTAAATTAAAGAAATAGCTCACAATCAATGGCGAAAATATAATACAACTATAGTTAATCATATACAAAAACTTTATTGCTATGGATTGAATTTTTCTGTTCATAATGATAACATTAAGGGCAAATGACAACTTCTAAAGAAGACTAAATTGTGGTTGAAGGAGAGTAATGTTGCTGACAGTTTGTGCGAGTCAGTGAATTCCATATAATATAGCATTCAGAGCAGCTGTCTTGGTCAAAACTACAATTGGTGTATCATGCGCAATAGCAATTGTGCGAGGAGTTGTCACTTTTAATACACATTACATTCAAGTTTAACGCAGGTAATAAGGTTACATTTTAATTATGGATTAGCAAAGTACACTACAATAATTGATATTTTACAGAAACTAGTAAACTTGCAGTAAACCGTTTGTGGGATTCAACCACTAAATTAATATGGATGCTCGAAAAACATATTCAAAACTGATGCAACGTCAAGCATTATTTGCTTTTGCAAAAACTGCTAAATTCTGCTCCTTCTAAACTATACAAAGATCATTGCACCCAACTGTTGGAATTTTTAAAATTATGTATTGTTTTTGTACAGCTTTGAATTTTAGCCTGTTGATTTATACGAATCACGCAATCAGAATGAACTGTAAATGAATACAAATACTACATGTTCCTCTACTAAGTTTTGAAAAATAGGTAATATATTGTTGCGATCCACTATAAGGCAACCCGTCAAACATACAAACGCTCGGGGCACAGCGTATTCTCAAGGATTCCAGAATTCTTCTTGAAATTACGGGAGCATGAGTCATCCTTGTAATCCAGAGTATATATAAGACCGCTAATGAATGCAAGGGTCAGTCTATACAAGAATGTCGTATATAAATTATAACGTGTTAAAGTAATAGTAGTTTTGAGCTTTTAGAAGTTTACATAAATGTGATATGCTGTGTCTAATGTACATGCAGCTTGTATTATACATAAATAAATAGAAGTGTATAAACAAATAGTTGTGCTAGTGTTGTTAATGAACCTATGGTAAAGGAGTTAGTTTAAGAAGATATTAGTGCTTGTAAATTCATTAGTGTAATAGTGCTTCATTGTTGAGTGGACTGAAAACATCTATAAATAAGGCATATACTGTTAATTAGACTTGTGAACAGTGAGTAATAAAGACCATTATTATTACTTGTTTTAAATTAAAGAAACGCGGTTGTAGTAGTCCGTTACACTGGTGTCAGCCTGTGTGGGGTATATAGTGATTAATTTAAAACACAAGTCTAAAGACATTTAAGTAGTTTATATATGCCAGTTACAAGAAATCAGAGTAAGATGGAGGCAGAAACTGTAATGAATTTCCTCAAGGATTTTAAATCCGGTATGGAGGAAAGGTCGGCTAAACTAGAATTGACACTTAGTAAAAATGCTGAGAAACTGGAGGAGAGGTCGGCTAAACTAGAATTGACACTTAGTGAAAATGCTGAGAAAATGAAGGAGTGGTCGGCTAAACTGGAAGTGACACTAAATGAAAAGTTTACTGAAAATGCTGAGAAAATGGAAAGGTTAAGTGAAAATGCTGCCAACATGGAAGAAAAGTTGAATGAAAGTACAGCCACGTTAGAACAAAGATTAATGGAAAGTTCCATTGCATTGAAAGAGGATTTCACTGAACAGGTAAAAACAGTTGAGCAAAAGTTGGATAATAAATTGGTAAAAATGGAAGAAGATGTGATGAGGCTGCAAGAACAAGTGATTTCACTAACAACGCGACCTCTTGAATTACCAAGCCAAGTTGTTAATCAGAACATTCCAGAAATAAGAACCATGGAAAGAAGCGAGTCAATTCCGTCTAAATTTAAAGTAAAACCACCTACATTCGATGGTAAAACACCTTGGCCCACATATTTGAAACAATTTGAAGCTGCTGCAATAGCCAACGGTTGGTGCGACAAAGAGAAGGCTATCTCCTTAATAGTGGCCCTACGGGGGGAGGCTCTTAACATCTTACAAACGATTCCCGATCACCAGCAGAATGATTACGGCCTCTTAACATCAAAGCTTAAGATGAGATATGGAGATGCTCACCTTCAACAGGTTTACCACGCACAAGTTAAGAACCGCTCGCAAAAGACAAGTGAAAGCCTGCAAGAATTCGAAGCCAGGTTAGTTAGATTGGCATACCCAACGGCACCAGACAGCTTCCTCGAACAACTTGCTGTCCAAACATTTGTGGATGGCGTTAAGGATGGCGAAATACAGCAAGCGCTAAGACTAGCACGGCCAAAAATGTTGGATGACGCACTGGCTCATGCGCTTGAATTTGAAGCAGCTAAGCAGACATCACACAGAATGGGTCACAAAGTTCGGTCTGCCTTAGAGGAACCTGATCACGCGCAGAACAGCATAGATGAAATAATCAACCGTGTGGAAAAGCTTGAAAGACGACGACCGCGGAGATGGGGTCTGCGATGCTGGAACTGCGGCGAAGTTGGTCATATACAGAGACGCTGCACTCAACCAAAAAACAACCGGTTGAGCAGCAGGAAAACTAAAGCAAGTCGACGTAAGGGGGCGAACGTCGACAGCACAACGTAGTGCCCCGGAGATTATCATCCGTGCTGCATCGTCGGTGGAAAGTCTGGTCAGCATTTATATCGATGGTAGAATTAATGGTAGGGTGTCCGATTACTCGTGGATACAGGAGCGACAAAACTATTGTGAGACCAGATTTGGTTGGTCGTGGAAAAGTGCTACCTGTATCGGTGTGTCTTCGAACGGCAAGTGGTGAGAAAATTTGTACTCACGGAGAGACTGCCGTTATGTGGACAATTGGGGACAAATTAATTAATCATCGAGTGATGGTAGCTGAAATTACAGAAGAAGTGATCTTGGGAATAGATCTCATGAGAGAATATGGGTTTCATGTGAACATGAAAGAAAATGTGCTTCGGATAGATGATGATGAGATTCCATTTCAAGGTAGGAGTAACCAGACGATGCAAGTTCGAATGATTTGCGATATGAAAATACCCGAGAAGGCGGAAATGATAGTAATGGGACGCCCGGATGGTACGCTCCGGGAAGGACAAGTATGCATGATGGAAGCAACTGAATCGGGAATGGGTCAGGAGGGACTTCTGATTGGAAGAACTCTGGTAAAGTCTCGAAATATGGTACCAGTAAGGGTGCTGAACATTAACCTTCATACAGTGACCCTGAAGAAAGGCATGATTGTGGGAAGTTGCATTCCAGTATGTCATATTAAACGTTGTATGGACGACACGAAAAATAAACCAACCAACGGTTGCTCACAGAAATTGCTGGATATGTTGATACCCTCGTGTCAAGGATTAAATGGCGACCAACTGGGCAAGGTAAAAGAACTGGTCGGACGATATCGAGGTGTGTTTGCACTGGATGATAGTGAGAAGGAAGGACGAATGTTGTGCAACACAAGATCAATACTGGAGATGCGCAACCGATAAGACAACACCCCAGGCGGCTTCCTTTGGCAAAACGTAAGGAAGCTGAGCAAATTATCACCGATATGGAAGAACAGGGAGTGATTGAACCCTCGAATAGTCCATGGGCATCCCCGGTAGTGCTTGTCAAGAAAAAGGACGGGTCGACAAGGTTTTGTGTAGACTACCGGCGGCTTAACAATGTAACAAAGAAAGACAGCTATCCTTTGCCCAGAATTGATGACACCTTAGATACTCTTTCCGGATCTAAATGGTTTTCGACCTTGGACTTAAAAAGCGGATACTGGCAGGTAGACTTGGAGCCAAACGATAAAGAAAAGACTGCCTTTACAATTGGAACTGGATTATGGCAGTTCAAGGTCATGCCATTTGGATTATGCAATGCCCCTGCTACTTTTGAACGATTGATGGAGTCGATACTGCGTGGACTGTCTTGAAAGACTTGTCTGGTGTACCTGGACGACGTGATAGTGTTAGGCCGGTCTTTTGAAGAACACCTTAAGAACCTAGAGGAGATATTCCAAAGATTACGCGGGGCAAACCTTACATTGAGCCCCAAGAAGTGTCACCTATTTGGAAAAGAGGTGAAATACCTAGGACATGTCGTTTCAGAGACCGGAATAAGAGCTGACCCTGACAAATATAAAACGGTACAAGAGTGGCCTACACCAGCAGATATACACCAACTACGCAGTTTTCTAGGATTGTGCAGATATTACCGACGTTTTATACTTGGGTTTGCAAACATTGCCAAACCGTTAACGAAATTAACCGAAGATGGACAAGAATATGATTGGAATGACGACTGCCAAAGGGCATTCGAACAACTGAAACGGCTACTAGTTACAGCACCAATTTTGAGTTATCCACGGATGGAGGAAATTTGTGTTGGATACCGATGCCAGTAACACAGCTATAGGAGGCGTTCTTTCTCAAGTGCAGGACGGACAAGAAAAAGTTATTGGGTATTTCAGCAAGGTCTTGTCGCGGCCAGAAAGGAACTATTGTGTGACAAGAAGGGAGCTGTTGGCCGTCGTCAAATCCGTAGAGCACTTTTATAAGTACTTATACGGCCGTAAATTCCTGTTGAGAACAGACCATGCTGCACTGAAATGGTTATTGCAGTTTCGAAATCCTGAAGGGCAAGTGGCAAGGTGGATAGAGCGGCTGCAGGAATATGACTTTGATACAGAACATCGTGTAGGAACTAGCCATCGGAATGCAGACGCTCTATCAAGGAGACCTTGTCCGGTGGACTGCAATCATTGCTCCAAGATGGAAGAGAAAATAAGTGTCATCCATAGAATGACAGTAACCGATGATACTTGGCAACCCGAAAGAATGCGAGAAGACCAGGAGAATGACGCCGAATTGGGACGTATTATTGAGTGGAAAAATAGAGGACAACGACCAGCTTGGGAAGAAATTAGTATTTTAAGTAGGAACCTGAAGGCATACTGGGCACAGTGGGACTCCTTGATGATGGAAAATAGAATCTTGAAACGACGCTTGGAATTTGAAGATGGCACTGAGAGACTTCAAGTGATAGTGCCGAGAAGCAGAGTGCCGGAAGTGTTGCAGCACTTGCACGACGGTATTTCCGGAGGGCACTTTGGCGTGAAAAAAACTCTCGAAAGAGTGAGAAAAAGATTCTATTGGGTGAACTGCAAAGAAGATGTGAAGGAGTGGTGCCGGAAATGTGAATTGTGTGCCTCTGCAAATGGCCCGGTCACAAAACGGAAAGCCCCAATGAAACAGTATAACGTGGGGAATCCTTTTGAGAGGGTAGCCATTGATATAGCGGGTCCGTTTCCTGAATCAGAGAAAGGGAATAGATACATCTTGGTTGCAATGGATTATTTTACCAAATGGCCGGAGGCATATGCTATACCTAACCAAGAAGCCGAGACCGTTGCAGATGTACTAGTGAGGGAGTTGTTTTGCCGCTTTGGAGTTCCGTTGGAATTACACTCCGATCAAGGTCGGAACTTCGAATCAGCGTTGTTTCAAAACGTCTGCAAGCATCTTGGAATCAGGAAAACTAGAACCACGCTACTTCATCCTCAATCGGATGGAATGGTTGAAAGAATGAACAGAACGTTAGGAAAGTACCTGGCCAAAGTTGTCTCTGAACATCAACGGGACTGGGACCAATATCTACATTTGTTCCTACTGGCGTACCGATCTTCGGTACATGACAGCACAGGGTACTCGCCCGCTTGCGTAATGCTAGGACGTGAATTGCGGCTACCATGTGATCTTCGGTTTGGATTTAAACCTGGAGAAGAGATCGCCGGTGAAGATTACGTTAGTAAGCTTCGTGAAAGATCAAATAGCATTCACGAAAACGTCCGAAAGAATATACAGGCAGCAAGCGATCGAATGAAATCACAATATGACACGAAAGCACAAGAAGGTGGTTATCAACCTGGAGATTTAGTGTGGTTGTACAATCCACAAAGAAAACGTGGATTGTCGCCAAAACTACAAAGACAATGGGAAGGGCCGTACGAAGTGTTAAAAGGATTAATGATGTAGTGTACCGGATCAGAAGATCCCTCGTGGTAAACCGAAAGTGGTACACTTTGACCGTTTAACATCCTACGCTGGCAACAACCAGAAGACTCGAATAATGATAATGGTGTTCGGCAAGTTGTTAATCATGAGCCAAATGTAGATTTTGAGAGCTTTATGGCGGCGTATGGTGGTTCCGCTAAAGCGAGATTTGGCGTTGTTGTTGAAAACAGCAAGATCTGTTTAGAGCACCAGAAGAGTATTCCTTGCATATTGCATAGCTCAAGATTTGGCAATGTCAAGGGGAATAGCTGTTGTTTTTAAGAAAAAGTTTGGATGTGTAGATGAATTAGTACAACAGCAGCCAACTGTAGGAAAAGCTTTGGTTCTTCAAGATAAAGATCGTTATGTTTACTATCTGGTCACCAAAAATTCTTCATGGCAGAGACCTAGTTATGAACATCTATGGGAGGCTTTGCTAAATCTTAAGCTGCAGATATGGAAATGGAACAATCTAGCGTGCCCAGGATGGGATAAACGGCCCATGGACGTCGGGATAATAGCTCTCGTCGCACTTTGTTCGTGGCGATAAACTAAGATTGCAGGACAGAAAATACGTCACTTCACAGGGACAAATGTTATTAAGTCTCCGGTTAGCACAAACACAACTTAACTAAACAATTCTAAAGTCCTTATTTTATGAATATTAACAACAGTTCTGGGTGCAAACACCCCAATACATATAATTAATTAACGCTACCGTAGTCTACTAACTTACATACTGAAACGACCTTCCTTTAAGCCTGGGGTCATCAAATAACAGGAAAAACACGACCTTCACACGGGTCAAATAGTACAATAACGGAATTCGTGGCTTAGTTATTACAAGCCTCGGACAACGTCGAAACACAATAAAATAAGAAACCCTTCAAACGATGCGGTCGTTAACAATAACCTTACGGGATAAAATTACTGTAACGGAAGTTTAACCCGAAGTTGTATGTTATGAAAGTCGACAGATATTGTATTTAAACAAATAAATGACTTATGATGCATAACACAGCTTTGAGTTCATAGTAATACCATATAGAATAATTACTTACTCAGAGAAATAAACTAACTTTGAACATAACGGCACGCACTTGAATTCAGAGAAATAAAACACTTATTCAATCTTGCAAGTCCGCGAGCTTTTAGACTCTAACGCGTCTGGAAATAAACAACCCCGATTCCCACCGGCTGGCATCCTTATATACATTTAAGTTAATTGAAAAATAACCCCTTTCTTGGCTCTCATAATCGGCTTAGGATACGCCGGTCGTAAATCTTTAAGATCAATTAAACTGCCCATTGCCTAAGATAGCCACACAAGTAGATCTCGGAACCAATTTTAGTTGAGCGCTCCGCTAATTGAAAAATTGCTTCAGACCACCCTGACATAAATAGGATCCTAAAGCATGATTGACATCTAATCATAGATAGCAACTAATCTGACATATTTAGTGCCCTTAAAGTAAGTGCCTTTAGAAAACTGATTGACCCTTGGATTAGATCTTCCTGGAAACTTCGCTAGGCCGCTACTTGGGTAGTCTAGCAACTGTTAGCTCCAAACCTTTATTCTAATAATTAGAATGCTAAAATTAAACTAGAAAATAACTATTTTTAGAATTCATAGAACTAATTAGAGCGATATTAAAACAGTATGTTACACAGCCCCCCTCGAAAAATTGAAATTGCTCTTAGGAATTTCAAGCAAATTGAAATAAAATAAATGTAGAAATTAACACATCCAACCGCAATTATGTATAAGACAACTGAGTCTTTTCAGAAAATTGGCGGAAGGAAAAAATAAAAAAATTGGAAAAAATAAAATATTAGTGAGGTTTTAGGTCTTGGACGTGGAACACCCTAGCGGTTTTCCGTCCATAGAAGATAGTCTATAAGTGGTAGAACCTAAAACTTCCATCACCTTTGCTTCTAGGAACTTCGGGGCTAATTTTTATTGAAATGTTTAGAAGCATCTGATAATATAAAATTGCGCTTCCACACTAAATCCCTACTTTGAAATTTAATGGTCTGCGCCTTAAATTGTATGAGTGCGTATTACGTTCATACGCCAAATGTATGTTTTCTGAACTTCTTTAAAGATGGGCGATAATTCATTGAGGTCTTGAACCAATTGTTCTCGAGTATCAATTGTTAGATCCTCTGGATTTAAATCCTTTAATTTATTATAGAATTCCCCGGTCAGAGGAACCGTGCGTCCAAAAGCTAAAAATGTTGGGGAATATTTTGTGGATTCATGAACAGCATTACGAAGCGCATGGGCAATTTTGTGAATATTATCGTCCCAATTCTTCTGAGAATCTTGAATGTAACTGCGAATGGCAGCTCAATTACCTTGTTAACGCGTTCTACATAATTAACTTGAGGATGGTAGCTGGCGTTAAACCAAACCGAAGGTATTTTATAATTTGTCATGAGATTGGAAAATAAATTACTTTTAAATTGAGGGCCATTATCTATCATACAAATTTGAGGTACCCCATATACCAAAAATACAAAATTTTCCAGGTAATTACAAATTTGTTTTGTTGAAGCGCTGCGCATGGGATGCAATAAAGTGAATTTTGTAAAGCAGTCAGTAACAACTAAAAGGTAAGTATTCCCCAATTTGGAGCGCGGAAAGGGCCCCATTAAATCAATCGACAAACATTGAAACGGAAATGAAACTTTTTTCTCTTTGCCAGCACGTAACACATTTACTAATGTATTTAGAAATATATGACCGCATTTTGGGCCAGTAATAGAGCTCTTTGATTTTTGTATATGTTTTAAATACACCCAAATGGGCCGAAACTGGATCATCATGGCATTCTTTTAAAATTTGTGCACGGCATGATTTCGGCACTACTAATTTCCACTCAATAAAATTGGCTTTGATATTCAAATTATTCGGAATAAACTTATACATTTTATCATTTTCTACTCTCCAATCGGGATATAGATCTGGCTTTTCCTTAATATTATTTAACATGTTTTTGTACCAATCTTCGACCTCGTCTAAAGAAAAATTTAAAGAATTAATAGCATAGGCTCCACTAGGAGCTCGGGATAATGTATCTGGTACCACATTAAATTTACCCTTCCTGTGGATAACTTCGAAATCAAATTGTTGGAGTTTCACACTCCATCTAGCTAAACGTCCCGCAGGATCTTTTAAGTTGTGGAGCCAAATTAAAGAATGATGGTCCGTAATGACCTTAAAATGAGTTCCTTCAATATATGGTCGGAATTTTGAATAGCAAAACACACCGCCAAAAGTTCCCGTTCTGTGACTGAATAATTTTCTCTGCTGAATTTAAACTGCGAGAAGCATAAGCAATTACATGTTCTTCGTCTCCTTCTCCCTGAGTTAAAACACAACCAACGCCGTAATTTGAAGGCGTCACATTGTAAAGAAAAACTTTCGAAAAATCAGGACTCCTTAAAATAGGAGCCTTTGTAAGAACATCTTTAATTTTTCAAACGAAATAAGAGCCTCGTCCGTCCATTTAATCGCTTGCGATTTCTCTTTCCTTTAGTAAATCATTAATAGGTGCTATAATTGTAAAAAACCGAGTAATAAAAAAGAAGTCTTCTAATCTTCTAGTTACAAAATCCCACTATCTGCCCCATTATATGTCAACGCCCGCCGTATCAATTAAAGTGGTGTTAGTACATGAGATGAGTAATAGTGGTTTAAAGAGTATAAAAACCTGCTATTTTCCTAATAGCGTAAAGCGATATTCAATATGACTAATTGTATTCTAATTTTAACGGTGAAGTCTTTATAAGCATGTTCTTTCATCTCAAAGTACTCAAAGTATCCGTATTTTTACACTTTCTATCCTATTGCTTTTTTGTACCACCGTTATTCTGTAGCCTCAAATTGCATCATTTAGTGTCGAGATATCCGCTAGTCGCAACTATCAGTGGACTACTACATCTTCATACGCTATTCACAATAACATTACTATAATACCTCCAAAATCTTGAATAGTTATAGTTCACTTGTAAACGAGCCTATCACTACCCAAAGTTAGCGAACCACAGTTGCTATGGCGGTGAATACAGTTTGTAAAATATTAAGTATTTTTTCACACATTAATCACTAACAATCGCAACATATTCAAATGGTTTAAAATATGTCGATCATTAAAAATGGAGGTTTTAGTTTTAAGCTATGTACAATTTCTCTTTGGTCAAACTTTATAAACTTTTTCGCTATTGCTTGTTCTAATGACTAATTTTCATTAAATCATTTTTATTTGTGTACTTTGCTCTTTTGCTGTTTGCTGGCTTTCTTGTTACTATATATTTATTTGTGTTCAAATTGGTTTTTTAGTGTTTGTATTTTTCGGAATGTTGATTATCTAAAAATTTTTTCGTATATCTAACTTTATTGACTTTCTAATAACGTCAAATTTTCTACTAATTTTCTTTCGAGGTAAACAGGATTCGATAGAGGAAATTAAGTAAGAAAATCGACAGGATCACTACATTATCGTTTTATATTGCTCTACTCCTGCACAAGCGGTTATTGATCAGGTAATCAAGACAATAATCCCTCATGGCGCGCTTCCAACAACTAGTCAAACCACAACTTTTCTGTTGTTGGTTGTCCTGATTGGTCGGGAAAGCGCCATATGTTTATTACGAACCGTGGAAAGTTATATTTAACATTCTTTCCCATGGTATAAAAGCGATTACTACGCAACCATAAAAAGTAATTCACAGAATCCCAATTTCTAAAAATAGATTACGTGAAATTTGTAATACACCTAAATGAATTACACAAAGAATCCCTTACAATTAATTATTTTGCAAAAATTTTTATAAAGTATTTTTTAAACACTACATTTGATTTTCCAATGCTCCGCCCGAAGGTACTACATTGGCCGGGAAGCGGGATTTTTTACCTAGAAATTTTGAATTTTGTAGAACTCTTACTGTTTCAAACAAGGTAGGGATATTTAACGTGCGTGACAACACTCACACACGGCACCAACATTTTATCTCTCATTCGAACGAGGACGTATTTTTGTGAAAAATGCTCGCCTAACATTTTTCAAACAGACCGCGTGGGGATTCGAATCTGGGACTTTGGGCATTGTAGTCCCACGCATACTAACTACACCACCGAGTTGCCTGTTTTTTAATGCTAAACGACGAGAAGAATCATCAGTTACATTTCATTTGTTTATTATTTAAGTGGTGTAAGATCTTCTATCGAAAATACAAGATCAGAGCATGTATTGTATTGCTTTTTTTGCTAGTATCATGTAAGTAATTTTTGCAAACACAATATCTCCTATAAAATATCTTGGTAAATTTCAGAATTGCTTTCCTTTAACCTGTCTTTTAATCTTTATACTAATAACGACGTGATTTTAGAAGAAATTAAAGCAAACATTCAAACATTAGTAAGAATGGTAGCAAGCTTTAAGCAGTTTAAATTTCATGTTTTTGGAATGGAAAGGAAATACCTTAGTGCTCGAGAAGGAAATCGCAATGGAATCTGTTAATTGTTGAAGTAATCATATTAAGGTAGGTACTCATATATAAATTAGAAAGCGATGTAGGAGATCGATTGTAAAATTGTACCGGAGTACTATCAATTATCGCTCTGCATTACCGTAAAAAATATATGCAATTATTCACTTGCAAGAAAATGCCGTCCAAATACCAATTTTACGAGGATGTAAAAAAAATTCAACAAATATTGTGCGGGCTATTTGCTCTTTACATATAATGTTTCGGAATTTACGCACTCCTAAAAATGAATTCACGCTTCGTTGAAAACTGTCAAATTTAGTTAATTTTCATTCGCTAAACTATTAACAAAGCAAAGGCAATATGCAAGACGTCCCAAATGGTCTGTTGCCAAAAGAGCTAGATACGATTGCATTCTATATCCTTTACGATTGTTCGAGACATTTCATAAGGTCAAACGTTGTAAAGGTTTTAAAATTCTTCTTGCTCTATACATTGAAATTAACAATCTTTTTTGATACAATCAGTTAGTTTACCAACCCCTTTTTTCATAAAGCTATAGACCCATTTAACACAAAATATATTAGTATAATTTGTAAAGTCGCCTGAATATTTTTTGGTATTACTTAAGTGTGCTAAATACTCTTTAAAACTGTCCAGATGTAAACGTTAACTGCGTTCTTAAATTCTATTTCTTATCATCAGTTCGAAAATATGTTTCAGTTGTAAAAACCGCAGATACAAATCACAGTAGAAGAAAATTTTATCAGAAGACTTCTCAAATTTTTACAATAACAAAATTATTTGACTTCATTACGGATGCCTTCAAATCCATATTGATTTTAGTGTCACGGTATTTACCAATGTTTACTATAACGATAAACTTGCTGGATAGCACTTGCCATTATTTAATTAACGTTTTATACCATGCTAAAGAAAATCCGCTTCAACATTTAATATTTGGTTTATCTGTTTGTGTAGTAAATTAAATGACTTGCATCTATAAATTTTCTTTTGTAGGTTTTATTAAATGGCAATCTAGTTTGCTATTTGTATTATTATTTCTCCATATGTGTAAACTGAGCTTTCGTAATTTTTATATTTTAGGCATATTCATTTTTGCACTTTGTAAACGAGAAACGTAATCAAACAAATAAAATGTCGCCACTTGTTTATTTCCAGTTCGTAATAAACTGCCACACATCTGATTTCTGTAAAAAAAAAGATTCAAGAGATTATAAGTATTACCAGTTTAATTAAAAAGAAGGTGCATTATGATGATGCATTATTTAAAACATTAAAGGATAGTTAAATTTGTGATTGAGATCAAAACATAATAAATTTAGGAAAAAGTGTGTAAGGTATTGGTCAAACTAAAGAAACTGTATAATCGCAGGGTATTAACTGAACTTTACCATGATAAATCTCTGTGAAGAACTACATTAAGTAGATCTTGGCGTTAAAATTATGTGAGAGAGTATCAGGTACCTTTTGATTCCGCGAAGATTTTAATAATAATATCGGTAGTCCTTTTCTTGAAGAATTAAGTAAGTTATGACGCATTATATAAATACGGTTTTAAGTTCCAAGCACAGTTCGGGCCTTTTAGAAATAGTTTTATTATATTCATTTTGTATTTCCCATACTTCGAAAAATGTACGTCGTTATCTTCGACTAATCAGAACGCATAACAAGGTAGGGTGGCGAGTTGGATAGAAACAAGCCAGCCGCCATGACGGCAGATATTCTTTATTGATCTATGCGGCAGACTACACTGGGCTACCGTACTAAAAAGACGAGTGACAAGTAGTGCGTTGTAATGCAACAAAGTTACCGGTGTTACGCCGCAGTCTCACTGCTGCCACCGCTATCCATAGCCATCAAGCACCACCCACGTCCATCAATTAAAGTACATCATTCTGCCAATCACAGGCATAGAATATTTTTAAATTTCACACCATTTCACAATTACATCTGACAATAGTGTCAATACTCTTAGAATGTTATCAGATCTAGAGAGTTCTGATTCTGAGGATGTTATTTTATATTTCACCTCCTAGTAATTTAGTCATAACACCTAGGATACGAGATATGTAAACATATCCATAACACCCAGAGCGTAATGCACGACGTAATGGTTTCATAACGCCCGCTCATTATTCCCCAGAAACAAATCAATTTTTTAGCTATTTATGCACCACGTGTGTTATTAAGCTTTCTCATAGCGCTGTTTAGATTTAATGGATAGCAAACTTTCAGTTGCTTTTAGAGCTTGCTTTGCAATTATTGCTGGCAACTCTTGATCAGCCATTTTGCACTATTAATATTAAATCAATGTGACAAATGTCCAAAACATAGGAACGTCAAACTGTTTATTGTCATCATGGAAAACATGATGTAGGTGTGTTTAATAGTTATCGGAGGTAAATTCTAAAATAGAAAACCTTCCTATCACCTATTTTTTATTTTATATATGAGGTGAAATATAAAATCTTGTATGCACCACTTGTGTTACTAGATGATAACGCCCATCGAGCAACTCGATCCATCCCTCGGGCTGGTGCATAAATAGCTATTAACTTATAACTTATGGAAAACGCAAAAAATGTGGGTGCGCCAAATATTTCTCCATAGGGAACAATTGGGAGAGTTTCTCACTTTAATACCACAGCTTGCTACAAATGAAGAAAAATTTTATAATTACTACAGAATGAACAAAGATTGTTATAAATGATTATTATGTAAAGTAAGACCATTGCTTACAATTGGCAATACCAATTTCTGTGTAACTATAGGTTTTGAAGAACGCTTGACCGTTACCTTAAGGTTTGATTTTAAATCTAATTGAATTGTAATTGCATTTGTTTCAGGTATATAGCCACTTGGGAATCTTATCAATCAGTGTCATTTAGATTTAGGATTAGTCATAAATCACATTAGTGTTATCGTTGATCAAATGCTATCTCTAATTTACGTGGCATTAGAAAGCACCTATTTACAATTTCCAACTAAGGAGGCATTTAATAAAATTGCTGACAAATTCTTGCAAAAGAAGATATTTCCTAATTGCCTTGGAGCAATTAATGGGAAGCATGTTAGAATACGCAAGCCCTTTAACTGCGGGTCTCTATTTTATAATTACAAGTTGTACCATTCAATAGTTTTGTTGGCGATAGCAGGTGCAAACTACAAATTTACCATGATCGATGTTGGTAGTTTTAGTAAAAATAAAGATGCGGGCGTGTTTGAGCATTCGACGTTCAATAAACTGTTTTTACATAATAAGCTTGATATTCCTGAAGACGCAGCTAATACAAATTACCCATTACGATTCGCTTTTGTAGGGGATGAAGCATTTGCATTATCAAAGCACCTAATGAAACCGTATCCAAAACGCGATTTAGATATCAAGAAAAGGAGATATAATTATAGACTATCGCATGCACGGCAAACGGTTGAATGCACTTTTGGTATTTTAGCATCAAAATTTAGAATATTTGAAACCAGTATTGCAATTTTTCTGAAAAAGTTCATAAAATTATCAAGACTGCATGCGCTTTGTATAATATGATAAATGTAGAAAAAATGGAAAATTGGAAACGCAGCTTCAAGATAATATAAGGGCTGGTGCATTTGAAAATCTGCAAAGCAGGCAGAAATCAAGCAGGAACCAATCAACACGTTTAGCACGAGCAGTCCGTGATAAGTTTTGTAATTACTTCAGTAGCACAGGAGCTGAAGAGTGACAGGATGCAGGAAGTCGGTTAAAAGATGATAAAAATCAAACTCTAATGCAAAATTGTAATTAAATACTTCTGAACAAGTTTAAAAATAAAGTTTGCACTACAATTTTGTTTATAAATATTTATCGTGGGTTTTCAAGTTTATTGTACATATTATCCAAGGTTTCAGTTTTGAACGCTCTCAGTTTTCTTTGAGATAATTTATCCATATTGTCCAATAAACTCATTAAAAATAACTCGTTTGAGGACTTTTTGGGTTTCTGGTTAGAGTGTGACTCTAAATAATTTACAAACTTTTCATCCACATAACTCAGTTTTCTTTTTGATGATTGTGATGCATTCATGGGTTTTTAAACCTTTGTTGCGTATTCTCGTCAAAGTAGATGGAAAGTTATTTGCCACTTCTTTGCTTGTTTCAAAGTCACTATTCGATGTCAACTCATCATCATTGATTATATAACCTACATCTAAAACATTATTTAATTATAATTATCAAAATTATTACAATTTATTAAATTTACCGTCTACTACGTATGCGACTGCTGATTGATCTAAGGCATGATCGTCAAGGTCCATATTTTGTGACTCATGCAGATTAGATGTAGAACTGGTGGGTCAGCATTTGATAGTGAATGATAGTAAGCGGTGGCATAGTGAGACCAAGCTCATAAGATTACATGTGTTGGAATTTTCATTGCTGGCTAGTAATAGTTGTAATTCGATCAGTGAGACTGCAGCCGCTTCCTTGCCGTCCCTTGCCTAGAATAACTGTTTGTTCCCTGTTTTAATGTTATAGGTTATCAACGAACTCCACTGCAATCTGATAAAAGGAGGCTGCGAAAACCCATAGAATTCGAGCATGCGTAGTTTGAGGAACAATTTATAATAATATTTTCAGTGCGGCAATTGCCGTAATACAAAGATTCAGTAATTGGCTTTACCTTAACTTAACTATCTAGACGGATGAAAGGTAAGTTTGATTTATTCATTGAGTTAATTAGTCATTTTTATTGTGAAATTTGTGCAATATTATTGCTCCCTCTGCACGAGCACGCAATGAACCATTGTATCATTTATTTGTAATTTACAATTAGTAAGAGATATCATATATCCTAGCTTTCAAAGTTTATCACCAAGATGGTATTGTTGAAACTATTTATTTACTCATGAGGCTACAACATATTGCAGTAGTATACAATAAACTACTCCTTTGTATTCTCTAAATTAAAACGTATATCTAAGCTACCAAGGTTTAATATACAACGTGATACAGTAAGGCCCCAAATAATCAGTAGTGAAACTAAGTTGGCGGTATCTCTACGCGTGAGTCGTTATAAACAAGGTAACTTGTATATACCTGTCAAATAAAGCGCAAACAATTAATTAGTAGGGCCTAATTGTTAGAAATGGTGTTAAGTAGAGAGGAAAAAGTGTTTTTGGTAGAGCATTATTTTCGCTTATAAGTTTAGAAATACTGGCAGTGTATTGTGCCAACGAAAAGGAAACTCGGGTCGTAGCTGTACAGTTAACATCAACAATAACCATGAACGCGTTTTTGAGCAGATCTTACAAAACCCGAACGCTAGTCAGCGAAAGGCAGCGTTGGAACTTGATTTAAAGAGAAGTTCCTTGCAAAAATCTTAAACGAGGTCGGTGCATTTTCGTATGTGATTCAGATACACCAACAGTTAAATCCTCGAGATTATCGAAACTGAGTTTTTGAAAAATGTATGGTTTTCAGACGAAGCACATTTTCATTTATCGGCCCATGTGAATCGGCGCACAAATCGATTTCTGGGATTTACCAGACCCGATCAGGTTCAAGAGGTTCCTTTACATAGTGCAAAAGTGAGTGTCTGGTCTGCAGTTTTGGGATATGGAATCATTTGTCCGTACTTTATCAAAGACAATAGTAGACAAGTCACACTTAATCAACAGCGGCACATACACATTTTACAATTTTACTTTATCCCTGATCTACATCGATTTTGTCTTGCACGTAATTTCACACTTCGAGACCAAGTTTTTCAACAGGACGGAACAACTTGTCACACTGCTGTCGCAGTTCAACAATTTCTTGAGGAACATTTTCAAGATAACATCATTTCACGATTTACCGACTTCCCTTATCCATCACATTCGCCAGACCTAATACCTCCAGACGCATACATTTGGGACATAGCTAAAGATCACCACAAACTGTTGACGAATTAAAGGAGTTCATTCAAGCATTTTTCGAACAACTACACAACCCTTATTTGATAACATGAAGACCAACTTGGAACTTCGTTATGAGGTCTGTCTAGAACGAGAAGGTGCACATTTAGAACATATCATAAAGGGTAAATAATATGTATACCTTAAATAAATAAAGTTCAATACTGTTTATTTCGGCCAACTGTATTTTAATTCTTTTTATAACAATAAAAAAATAAGTAATAGAGTTCAATCTCTGTGAATGTAGAAAATGTCGATTGCATTTAAAGAAATCGGTTATGCAGCTAGCGTGTTTCTATTTTGTTTACGATTTTTAAATCCTATTTGCGCTTACATTTTTTATTTTTCTATTATTGTGAATGCATTACAAATTTATCATGATAGCAATATTAATAATTATTGATACACTTCTTATCTGGCTACTAAGGTTAGTTAACAGCTGTTTATACGTTTATTTTTCTTTGGTTTCTCTCTTCAAATAAAAATACCAACTATAAGCGATTTTTCGCGACATACTTGAATTGTTCGAGTATGGTATGTTGAAGTATCCCCCCACTATTTAAGAAACATTTACTTGTGCGGCACCGCGAAAACGTATTGTAGTTTCCTAACCTCGCTTTGAATAATTACCCAGTAAAAGTCAAGTGTTTAACATACACAAGCATAACCTGGTACAGAACAGGGTATGTTCGTTTATCTGATAGAATGGTGCCGTACAATTTCCCCTCCAGTAAATTTTATCGCCAAAACGCAAGTTTAACACATACACACATAATTAAGTATGTTAGTTTATGTCGCGAAAAATCGCTTTATTGTTCACTTTCTGTACTGTAATTTAGATTGTAGATAAATGTTTGAAGACGGTGCCGTATTGTTAGTTACAGTAGTAGTAAGTGATCATAAGTTGAAAATTGGATATCAGAGGTTAGGTCTGTTTATCATTTGCCCGATTTAAAGAAGTGATTGGGAAAAGCATATAAACGAATTTTTTTATATACACCATTAGGATTACTCCTACAAGTGGAACTAAACATGTGCTAAGTAAATATGATGCATTTATTATTTATTTAAATTGTCACATTGCATAATGAACGGAAATTTCTCTTTTAGTTTCTGGCAGATCCAAATAATATATTGTGCACTGTACTGTAAGATTGACAATGTTATCTAAAAAGCTAAGAGGTTGGCGTTACGCCGCGGTTGTAGGTTGTATTGGTACGGTAATAGCACTTGCTCTGTATCCAGTAGTAGTAGATCCTATGCTTAATCTTGATAAATACAAACGGATACAACAACAAACAAGAGCTGGGATAGATCAGCAATCTGTACAACCGGGGAACATGAAAGTATGGAGTGATCCTTTTGACAGAAAAAAGTAATCAATGCTAGTTTGTTTTATTTATTAGAATAATATAATTGTTACAATAGTTCTGCCTTAAATTTCTCATCCTCCTCAAACCAAGATTTATGTTCCTGGAGTTTTTTCATCCAGTAATCTATTAAATTCTGGAAACTATCTTCATATCCACCATATTCAACAGGTAAAATATCTTTAGATATAAGGTCGTGCAACGATTCAATTCCTCCAAAGTGAACGTTAACTCGTTTCTTTAGTTTATTAGTCATAAAACTTTTAAATACTTTTAAAACAATATTGACGTAAAATGGTGCATTTATGAATTCGAGTTGTTTGGGTCTGCAATGATAATTTTGCCAAGCATGCACAGCTTTTTTAATAACATGCGGTGGCAATTGTTGTGCATGTCCTAGGGTAACATTTTTCATATCTAAAATTGCGGTAACTCCATAAATAGTTGCATTCTCAAAATATTCCTTTACGGCAATATCTAGAATCATTTTTCCAACTTTAAAAACATCGTCCTGTTTATGAATATTTGGATTATGTGCTGCAGTTCTTATAATAACAACAAGTTGATTATTGTGGAATTTTTTTGGGAACAAAAATTCCTAATTTAACTAATTCTATAATTTCAGGAAGACTTGGATCTCTATTTTGAAACCATTCTGTTCGTTCACTCTTCATTATGTAGAAATTCTTGAGTTTCTGCTGAGTTTTTGAAATATTAAATTTGCATCCTCTTAAAAATGCTAAAATTGATAGATCGTCTGTTTTTGCATGTAGCTTCGGGTTTTCTTGAAGCCATTTTCTAATTGCAAGTAGTGATTCAACTCTTGCTTCATTTGTTTCACCAATTTGCAATAATGCAAGTTCTTTTTCTTCATTTTCATATGAATTTAGTATCATGTTGCTTTTGTTGTGATAAGATGCACTTTGAGCACGTACACCATGTAATGTACGGATGAAATTTTGTAATCTATGTAAATTCTTCAAGTAACAATTAACTTCTATTAGGAGAGCTATTTAAATGTGTATTAATTGCTTAATTGCTAATGATTATTAGAGCATAGTACTTTCATATTTTTATTGGTTCTAATGTTTATAGATTAGCAAATGAATCATTTATATTAATGTTTGTGTACAATTAGGTCAACTTGACCTACACATTCAGATATCACATGTGATAATCATACAAGTAGAATTTCAAGTTAATAAGTGTGGAGAATTCAAAAAGTTTTAAAAATGGGTAATCTTAAAATAAAAATGTCTGAAGGAACCCATCTTTTTAATTTTATTATAAAAGTACAGCTGACTTTACAACTATGCATATAAAGCTAATAGTATAAAAAGGAAGATCTATTGCTACTAACAAAATATGAGATGGTCCTGTTATTAGGTTAACGGGAGGCAATTTCCGCAATTGAATATAATTCATGGTACAAGGTTTACATTTACGATATTAAGCGTTTAAATTACAATGAACGTTTAATACAAAGTCTGCCTTACGTAAATACATTATCAATAGATAAATGTGTTGCAATCCGGCATCGAACAAATACTAGTGCTATTTTTTCAATAGTTACGAATTTGGAACAATATATCATTTTAAGATGAGAGGATAAATAGTCCACCATTGTTAAAAATAAGTTTATTTAAATCTTGCATAATACCCTAAGACGATTTGCTTAAATTTCGGACATAAATTAGCTTAAATTAGAACTCTTTGTTTATACTTATTATTTTTAAGATGCATTGTATTACAAGGTTGCAATCTAGATTAATTTATGGGTTTCAATTGCAATACATACATGTACTAACTATTTATGTAGACGTTTCCCAATTTAATACACCATAGTTTTGGTTTGAATAGTAGCAATGTGCAACGTTGCCAACTCCTACAATTTTAACGGGCGGCTCGTAGACAAAACTATTACGTCACGGTTTGTGCATGAGGATCTGCGTTGCTTAGCGTCTGTGATTAGCTTTCCCGGTTATTTAAAAACTTCATAGTTTAATGCACGGCTGAAAGAAATACCTAACTGAAGTTGGAAATTATTCATATGAAGTGTGAAGATAGCTATAGTTGAAATCAAATAAAATCAAGCATGACTCATTATTCAAATCTGTAGAAACTAATAGAGTACAACGTATTTCTTACCTTTATACAGTCGTCGGTTAAACTTTATTAGAGGTGGGAAAAATAGCAACGATTAAAGAACACGTTCAATACATTAAACGAACGCGCTTTAAAGACGAGCGTTTCGCGGCAGTAATGACGCGGCTGCAATGACAGTTGCAGACAGATTGAGGTTACTTAATTTTTTTTGTTTACATAAATTGTATGAAGTCTGTGTTAATGTTAAATTGATTGTTTATCTCGTTATTTATATAGGAGGAGTAAAAAATGAATATTTGCCAAGATTGTGGTTCTTAAGAAAATTTCATGATTTGAATATAAGAGACCAGTTTCTATAAGCAACCAACTATGGATAAAAAAGAAGTTAAATTCAGTGCAATGAAGGAAATTAACTTTACACGAATGTTATCTATATATGTTAGCTCTTGTATGTAAACAACTTGGTATTTTGTACTAACTTGTTGCTATTCTAGGTATCTTTCGTACTTGTGTCAATATGCAGTTTAAAAGTAGTTTGCTGGTATTTCTTTAATTTGATTTGTAAATTATTAATTACTTGAGTGAAATGTGTTTAATAATAGTAATAGAGGCTTGAGGTGTCAAAAATTGTATTTTTATTTTTTAAAAAGTGAACACGTTATGTACCCATATACATTCTCAATAAATACCTAAATTAATTAAGAAAAAAACTAATTTTATTTTGTCTAGAATTTTGTTTGCACCGTCAGTCGACTAAAATATGTAAAAAAGCAAGGTAGAAAATTAAGATTGTTTTGGTACTCCGACTAAAAGTGAAACTAAAACACTGCACTGTAAATTTAAGAACACTCAATCGGGCAGAATTTACGAAATTACAAAAACTTACCAACGCTTGTAACACTGATAAAACAAAGTGAGAACTGAGGATTAAATTAGATTAGTCGCGTACTTGTAGGTTTCCCATCAAAATCGCTGGGATTGTAATGATTTCCAGTAATTTGTACATGTATTTCTGCCAGTGGTTTCCCCATCGGATTTTATTCCCAAACGAGAGAAAGAAGAACAAAATCCAACCTTATAAGCTTTAGCGTTAATTAAACCTACTTTCTACTGAGGTAATACACTGTCTTATCTTAACATAAAATCAGGTGATGTATGATCAGATCTTGTATGAACATTAACATTAATGTTTGAGTTATTAACCAAACCATCCCTAATAAAAATTTCTTCTGTTAGGGTAGGCTTTTTAAGATCATTATTCCTTGTTGATTTCTTTTTTGTTAAAAAAACCCGCACCTGATGTTCAACTTTTTTATTAATATTAATCTCCTCTGTAGTTTTTAGATCAATAGATTTTTCTTCATTTAATGTGTCAATGATTTTATCAAATTGCCTTATTATACCCAGATGTTCGTCGTCAGTTAACGAAGCATTCTCACATAGGCCTATTATTAGCTCAGCTTTTTTTTAATAATATCATTTTTTGAAGATTTTGCTTCATGTAAAATATTACTGCTGCAAAGTTCATTAATGTTACTAATATGCAAAGGTGTGGCAATGTCAAGATTCGATTTGTAAAACTGTATCGCACAAGCATGTATGTGTTTGCAAATGTTAAGCTTTATCATGTTGTCAATACAGGTGCATTGAAATGTATGAACACATATGCTGCACTTTGTACAACTTAGACATGAACTTTCACAGACCTCATCTACTCTGGTAACTTGATACTGTTGAAAAGCACAAGTGGACGACGTAACAAAATAACCCTTATCATTTTCCAGACGTCTAATAAAATCTGATGTAATTGTTATCCTTGGAAGTATTCTTTGCAAGTTTAATTATACGTTTAAACAAGCTATCTCGAGCAATTTTCATTACTGCATTAATGCTTTTGTCCAAACGTTTTACTTTCCGACCTTTCAAATACACATACTTCAAAACTTTGTGCATCGATTCAAGATACATGTTAGTGTTTATTCCTAAACCCAATCGATATCAATATGCCCAAGATGTTGGACGATTTGCATAATTATTATGAAAATATTCAGCAAATTTTCTTGTTTTAAAGCAGAATCACGAACATCATCCAAAATATGTTGAAATGTAACACCTTCCTTTAATTTTCCTGAAACACATCAACTGTAAAATTTTAAACTAGAACTTATGTTCGAAAATACCTGCAATTTCTGCTTTACTCTCTTTACTTAAAAAAACTGGACCAATATCGTTAGTATGTTCAACATGAGTTGTCCAGAAATCTACTGCAACAGACTCATCGTTCTTTATCGTCGCTTACATTCTTTAGGGACAAACACTTCCAATTTTATTAGTGCCTGTGCTTTTTAAGATTGTAAAACCCTTGCCTTTTGGAATGTAGTTATACGATCGATGGCAATTATAGTACTCCTTTTTGGTACCATCAGACAATAATTTAGCTGAAGTGTGAAGTATATACATTGTCAAAGATTTTTCCTGTTCTTGGTCTTTCCAGTTTTTGAACTCTGTTAAACAGAATAAAATTAGTATATAATTAACACTTTGCATAATAATCTTCAAACCTAATTGTGAATTAAAATGTAGTTGATCAAGTTTAGTTTCAATTGGATGTTCATTTGCCAAATGTTGTCGAAGTTTTTTATATCCCTTTAGATGAGTTGTACAATTTTCATAAAAGCACCTGATTCTTGACAAGTTTAGAATTATTGGAATACTTTTAAGAACAGTTCTGCAATGACGACTTAAAGTTGATTTACTGGTAAAGGATTTGCCACATGTATCACACAAAATTTACTAGTTAAAGTAACTGGTTTCCTATATTCAAAATCATGAATCTTTCTTAAATGGGCATACAAATTCTTCTTTTGTGTAAACTCAAAACCACAATCTTGACAAGTATTCATTTTTTACTCCTCGTTTACAAATAACACGATAAACAAAATTAATAGGTAATTTTCATAGATCTCATTCACTATATGTAAACAAAAAAATTAAGTAACCTCAATCTGTCTACAACTGTCATTGCAGCCGCGTCATTTCTGCCGCGAGACGCTCGTCTTTAAAGTGACTCGTGATACCTGGATTGAAAAATATTATTGCAAGAGCGACTCATCTCTACACTTCAGTCGGTCCATGAACAAGTTATAGGTTATGACGGTTATGTTAGGTTTCTATTTAATTACCCAATTGGATATTTTGTTCCGTGAACAATTATATTTAGATTATAAACAAAGCTATGCAAAGGTTTATTGAAGAGTATGCAAGAATCAAACTGTTAAATTTATTACAATATTAAAACATCGAGCGTGCGTGTACAAAATATCTGAAATAAAATTCCATATTGTAGTTTGTCTGGTTGAAGAAATTTTGTTTTTGAATACGTACAGAACTAATAATTTAGGGGTTCTACAACTTGCCGATTTACAATATCAATATAATTGGAATAGCGAAAACACTTTCAGTTTACTGAAAGCCCTAACGTATTCCTTTCCCTGTGGTAGCCAACACACTAGAACATTCATCACCAACAACTGAGCTTGAGAGTTCAAATGTTTGTTACGAAGCGTGTTCATTTTGATAAGTGTTGACCAAACACTATTCAAATGTAGAAGGTTCTTAGTTTAAAAAAAACTGTTTGTTGTATATCAGAATTATCTTTAAAAGAAAAGTAGAAAATCGCAAGTTAAATAACAAAGCACAAATTCTAACCTAACCTTAAAAATGTTTGACAATTAATTACAAACGGAAATATTTTATGGACATACGTTCAGAGTAGTTGCATTGAATTATACAGCCGACGAATATTTTTCTAGCTATCCTTTTTAGATGGGGGAGAGCCAGGTAATAGAGTAGCATAACAATATTGTGGCTGTGTTTTATTCATATGCGCAACGATGAGTCATGCTTGACTTTATTTGATTTCAACTATAATTTTTTGTCTTGCTATAACAGTTATAATTTTGTGGTAGTATGTTATAAAAGGTAGACAAGCAGTAAACAATATTTTAAATAAAGTTTCAAATTGATGTTTCATGTGTGGTTTGACAGTATTTAATATAGAGTATATGTGCAATACTGGATAACGTGTTGTCAAAAACAATATTTTACATATGTATACTATCAGTAATCGTCCAAGTTAATTATTATACATATGTTGTGGTGGAATGTTAATTTATATGTAATATATTTTTAGGAAACTTCCGTTACTCCTCTAAGAAAATGAACGTTAAAATCTCAGGATTTCCAGAAAATTGAAAACACGTGCAGTTGCTATTTTATTGAAGAATCTAAAAATATATAGTAAATATAAATATAAATATATATAAATATTTAATATATATAAATATTTCCAAGCCAATTATGATATGGCATTCAGCTACAGCATATTCGTATACCTGATACAACTAAGAAAAATATTGTTAAAGAATTAGCATTTAGCGTATCGCAAATGTGATAGCATTGGAGTTTATAGTGTGACGAACTGATGACAAAGAAAGTTATCACCAATATGGGAAACGCAAAAAATTGAAATTGACATGTTTTGAAAACTGTATTGTTATTTAAAGCATTTTCACATTTATCCGTATATATTATCATCTAACATTTACTTATGTTATTTGCTCTTGAATACAATATTGTGCGCCTGTGCCACACAACGCGGATCCTCATGCACAAACCGTGACGTAATAGTTTTGCGTCTAAGAGCCACTCGTCAATTTTAAAACTGAATATTAAATATTGATGTCAGATTTTTAACGACAGTCTCACGCAAGTAATGCCGTGGCTGCAATGACAGGTTAGGTTACTGTTAGAAATAGATATTATTATTAAAAAACACAAATTAGATATTGTTATTAAAAAACACAAATCACGTAACACGCATATCAGAACAGTCTGCAATAGTTTTACAACAACTGTTTTGATATGCGTGTTAAGTGATTTGTGTTTTTTAATAATAATATCTATAGTCAAAACAAATTAAGCTGACCGATGACACATCTTGTTATAGCATATGCATCAATGCAATCAGAACGTATTTCTAGCATTCAGATTAGTTCAGTTGTTTATACAAAATGGCGCATGAATTTTATATTGTGACAAAAGAAGCTGAGATGTCCCAGGGATTTTATAAATGATCTTTTAATTTCTACTAATTGTAAGAAATGTTTGTTGGATATGCAGTTGACAATGGCGTTAACATAAGTATAAAATACATTTCTTTTTTATAAAAATTAAACAAAAAAATTTAAGGTAAATTGGAAGTTTGGAACGGAAATAGACCAACATTTTATTTAGATGAATTGTGTTTAAATGAAGATATTTATAATATATAATATGGAAATGAACAAGTTATTATCAGGAATGTAGATAAAATCTTGATATAGAAATGTACAACAGATACTGGATATTTAGGTTCGGAGCATGGTGACGCAGATATTCCTGGTTTTTGAAAACAAAGTGATTTTTCAGGATTTTATATTGTTATTAAGTATAGAGACGCGTGTGTTCTAATTGATTCGATAATACTTGAAGACTAAAGATTACTGTTGGAATTGAGACTGTTATTCACAGGATTATCAGGGAAATTGTAGTTTCAGGATTTTATATTGTTCATGTTTTAAATGATTAACAAACTTGGTTGTACATATAAAAGTGTATTTGTAAATATTTAATTTTTAATCAAATTTAGTATTAAACAAACAAAACGGTATTGTATTATCTTATTGTACTATTGTTCTACTACATTAAGGTAGGCAAAAGTCTTCTTAAGCTAGTTAATTTGAAATTATATATGCCGGCAGTAACAAGCTCTTTTTGGAGTGTTTTGCAGTTACATGAAATCCTAAAAATATAAAAATCAGTTACTAATTACAATTAATTTTCATATTACTTTTAGAGTGCATCTCATAAATTTTACGTATAACTGCATCTGTATTTACCCTATATAATGTGTAAACTACCTTTTAGTTTTGAAAAAAACTTTTGTATTTGCGATTTGAGCTAAATGTAAAAACGTAAATACAACAAAAAAGCAAGAACTACGTGAAAAGACAACAAAAAGTGACAGGAAACTAAAATTATTTATAGGTTATAATAATACATAAATATTAGTTATAACAGACATACGTTTTGATGCTGCCATATTAATCTTCAAAAGACGTACTTTTTTCCTATCCATCCTGTTTTAGCGCAGAGTAGTTACATATGCTGACAAAGACAATGCAGTTTTCATGATCATTTTTAATAATGTACCGCGGTGAGTCATAGGTCAGCTTAAATGGTTTTGACTATATTTCTAACAGTAACGTAACCTATCATTGCAGCCACGGCATTACTGGCGTGAGACGGTCGTGATTTTTAGGTTATATGTCATTCGTTGTTTAGTAATGACTATGAACCTCTCTACTTAGGACGTTAATCTTCCTATCCTGCAATAGTATAAAACTGTGACAAATAATCTCTAGTTAATAATGTTGCCGCTAGGGAAAAGGAGGGTCAATTTTCTATTGTGTCATATGGCGTATCAGTATTGTAATCGCATTTTTATAAAATTGTGAGGTCTAATTATACTAAGATCATATTATAGTTGTGATAGTCAATTGTGTGTAAAACTTACGGCCTATAACTTATCTATAGATATAAAATATGAAGTGTTGTTTTGTCCCTGGGTGCAAATCCGGATATAAATCGTTCAAACACGTAAGGAGAAGTATTTATTCTGCTCCCAAGGTATTTTTGGTCCTTAGTGGTACTGTTGAGTTTCTAAATACATGTCTTTGTAGGATGTGGAAACATTAGAAAAGTGGAGACAAGCTATATATAGTACTTACAAATTGAAATACAACTATATTGCTTTACGTACCGTCGTACCGATGATTTTGATTCCAAAATGTATCCATATAATAAATAACGCTGTATGGTATCTTTGATTTTTGTTATATTCAAAACCAGTTTATTTTTCAATTTCTCACAAATAAAGACTCCCAACATTTAAATAATATTGAAAAGTCTTAAAATTTCTAATTTTTATAGTATAAGACTTAACTACATAAATTAACAATAACTTTAAATTGATCTCCTGAAAATTAGTGTTACCAGAGATATAACATTCTGTATTTGTGTCATAAAATGCTTTAAAAGTGCTTTGAATAAATATTATTTATGTATGGTTACATTGCCCAGCATGCTATCTTGATTCTTTAATAATTTCAAATTCTTATAGGAATACGAGAGTATTAAATTGGTATTTGTTAAAAATTTGTGTATATTTCAACTTCTAATGACTGGAATTTTGAATAAAATCGGAATTTATAATTATTTATGAGAAAATTAACGGATGCTCCATAAGACTGCATGTAAAAATCGCCCTACATTTCCCTAGCGGCAAGTCGCGAACTATGAATACAGCGCTGAAATATGCACAGGTTTCTGGCCGAGATTAATGTTCTAAGTAGAGAGGTCCATAGTAATGACCTAAAGTTTACATAAGAGCCTTCCTCGTCTGCGAGTGCCTTCTCTACTGAAATGTATGGCTTTGAGATGTTTGAAAAATGGTTTTTTGTTATTTTGTTGTAAGCAAAATTGAATGTGTGTGTGCGTTATGTAATAAAGCTAATGTTCATTTGTCGATTTTTCAGTAAGTTTTAATACCTAAGAAATGTAATAAATCGTCAATAATCAATGATGCGTGCGTTCGAATGCAAAGGTATTTTAAAACTAAAAAAACATAAATTTACATAAATTATATTATGCACTAGTTCCAATTCAAATAAATAAGAACTAATGGGATGCCATTTGCAAATAGTTCGAATTTTAGGGTGTTCCGGAAGTGTATTGTGTAGCTGAACACGCTTTCAGTTTAGTTTGCATTCTAGTTATGGTTCAGGTTCCCGTTGAGGGTGGAGGTAGTAGTGGTTGTTGTGGTTTATGAAAATCATTACACATGCTAGAAGTCCGTTTTTTTTTAGTATTGGTTGTAAGAGAGTCAACGTTAGATAAAGAAATGGCATTAGCTGTCAGAGTATCAACGCGAGTTATGTATCCCCCAATTAATGTATACATATTAAAATAGAATAATTAGGAAATTATTAGAAAGTGTAATAAAAAGTTAAGTGAAGTGCAAACAAAGTAAATACAAGGACAATTTTAAAGTTTTTAACGTTCATGAGAACGGATGCGCTACTTTGTATCGCAGACGATAGTGACACCGCAGATGTCAGGTCACAGACGGTCAGGTACTGTGATTACTTAGAAATTAAGATTACAACAATGTAATTATGAATAGTATTAAGAATAAGCAGACATGAGATCTGCAAGTTCCCACAGCCATGTGAGGGCGTAGGAACACTAGAAAAAGTCCGGGAGCTCAAGGACCCGCCAGTCAGTCAAGTGATCCGCTTTTGCATTGCAGTTTACTTACTACTCAAAATAGTACATTTATTAATTAATTTCGATTTAAAGTAATGTTTAATTTTGCTTGTCAAAATTCCACATTTAATTTATGTATCATAAAATAAATTTGTGTGTGTGTTTCTGTCTGTGGTAATGTCCTTGGGTTTAGGGTTTGACCATTTTGTAAGTATGCTTAAATGTAGATTATAAGATTTATTTCTCGATATTTTGAAATATTTAGGTCCACACTGTATTATGTAAATTGACGCTTTGTGTACATCACGTTGTAACGAACAATTACGTAAATGTGTTTTGACTTTTATAAATATTCTTTTGGGACTGTATGTTTTACTTACAGGTTGCAATATGATTTTTCCTGAGGTTTCCCATTTTTTACTTTCTATATCACCCATCACACACTACGACAGTTTTGAGCTAGCCCGAACTCTAATTCTTTTGGAGTTCGATTATACCATTCTGTCTCTGTTTGTTGCGTTATTCGGTGTAGGCGGTTTTCTTTACTTTGCTGCGTTGTTTCTTGTCTGTACGGAATACCGTACAATTTCGTTAAAGTAAAGCGAGTAAAATTTTTACTTTTGTTATGCACGCAATCAAGCGTCTATGAAGATTATTGCCAGAAACAATTAGTGATGGTTTATTGAACAATTTTGAGCTTTACATTTTTGAAAAGTATGACTATTTCAATTGAAATTAAATATTAAGATACAATTCAGAAATAATAGTGTCAGAAATTTTTGCATTTTGATAAAGTACAACTTCATAGCGCATTAGTGAACTGGTTTGAAATTAATTTTCTATTGTTTGTCTAATAAAATACTCCAAATGTGCTGAACATAATGATAACAAAATTAAATGTTTAATATACGATTATTGAATTTACTAAAAATATTTAGTAAGATAAAGGGATAATTTTACATTATATACGCTCAATCAAAGATCTCTGATCACTGCAGGTAATTTTACTTTGGTCAAAGTGCTAAGCACTTAACTTGTAACAGGTCTAGTCTATTTTAATTATTGTTCAGTATAAATTCACCCTCCAAAAAATAAATAAATAATTTTATAAATATATATTTTGTCATCACGATCATCATTAGGTCTTCAGTCCTAAAACTGGTTGGAAGCGTACCTCCTTTGTTTTCTATTCTGAGCTAACCTACACATTTCTCTGAAATTCCCACAGTTTACTTCTTTCACTATTTCTGTGCAATATTCTAATCTAGGTCTACCCCAACCTTTCTTTTTCCTCTCTCTGTTTCTAATATATTCCGCACGAATTCCTCTTGCCTTAGTTTGTTTTCAATCAATCTATCTCTTCTATTTTTTACTATTTTCCACATACTTCTTTCTTCTCATACCATTTCTAGTACCTCTTTGTTCTTAATTTTGTCTATGATATTCTTTATCATACGTCTGTAGTACCACATTTCAAAGGCTTCTATCTCTTCCTGTTCGCTTTTCCTAATGTCCACGTTTCACAGTCGTACAATGCTGTGCTCCATACTTGTGCTTTCAGCAATCTTTTTCTTATTTGTTGTTTTCGAACATAGCAGCTGCTTTTTCTTGTTAAATACAACATGGCCTTGTGCTGATCTTTTTTTATATTCTTTGCACTTTCTCCTATTGTTTTCTAAAAATATATTCTATATCACCGATATCCAAACTACGTGACGGCCACCAAGATCCCCCCCTCCACTTAGACATTTGTCGAATCGATAGTTTTCCAATTACTCCTTTCGCGCAATCAACATTTGTTGAAAGTATTGCAAAACCAACACCTGTAGCTGTTTACGATAGCCTACAAGTTTAAATATAATTACTTTTTCCTACTTAAGATTTCCGACATGGAACTGCTTGGACGCGACCTCCATTGAATTCTATTCTGAGCTAACCTACATATTTCCCGGAAAATCCCACAGCTTACATCTTTCACTATCTGTATGCAATAGCTTAATATAGGTCTACATCTACTTCTTTTGTTCTTTTTTATCTGTTTCTAATATATCCCGCACTATTCCCTCATACCTTAGATAGTATCATATCATCCTATCTCTTCTATTTTTGTTTACTTTTTCCACAGATATCTTTCTTTCCTTACCATTTCTAGAACCTCTTTGTTATTAACATTGTCTGTCTATGATATCTTCATCATACGTCTGCAGCACCATATTTCAGAGGCCGCTATTTTTTCCTGTCCGTTTCTCCTATGCTACACTTCGTTTACAGTTTTACCTGGTCGGTAATGCAGTTAACAAAATGTTACGCTTAGATTCTGGTACATTGAAATGGCGATAGATGGCTCTTAAAAGCCGGTAATACAATTACCAAAGTTCATAAGATACACATGACGTCACTGATAATTTATATTGCGCCATAATTAAGAGAAGGTACATAAAATTTAAACAATAAAATTAGATAATCTACTCACGTGAAGGATCAGCTAACCGGCAGGAAATCCGCCACGGTAACCTCGGCATCGCTGCTGGTAGAGTTGGACATCCAAATTATCTCGGGGTCATGGGATGCTCCAGGGTCATCTCCGTTCCTATATGCAGTGGAAGACAGGAATAGGTAATTAAGGAAAGATAATCAAGATAAGAAATCTACATAATAAGATAACACGACACCCGGCACGACTGTTCACTTCAAAGTTCGGCGTAAAAAGCCACGTTTCCGCGCGAGAACCGCGGAACTCCTCCTCTTTGTAGCATTGCCTTACCCCTATGGGGATAATTCACACTTGCCAATTGCACTATTGTGACGTACCGGAAGCCCCGCCCAGTTCATTTAAAAATGTTCGCGCGTCTTGCGTATTTAAAATTATGGCGGGAAGCTTCCGCACATTAAAAAACTACTTAACATAAAATGTTAAAGTGCAAATTCAGTTTGCACGTAACACCTACTGTCCACGTTTCATAGCCGTATATGACCGTACTCCACGCATATGCTTTCAGCAGTTTCTTCATTATTTCTATGCTTGTTGTCTTTGAAGATAGCAGCTGCATTTTATTGTTAAATACAACAGGGCCTTGTGCTAATCTCTTTATTAAAATCGTTTGCATTTTCCTCCTTCTATTATTTTTAAAAATATACCTACTTTCGCGGATATTCAATGGTACGTCAAGAGGCTAAAGCAACCCGAGGGCTACTAAGATTCACCATTACTTAGACATTTGTCAAATCAATAATTTTCCAATTACGTATTTCGCACAATTAACATTTGTTGAAAATATTGCAAAACCAAGACATGTGGTTGTTTACGATAATCGTCAGGTTTAATTAAATACAACTACATTTTTCATCATTAGCTTCTCCGTCTTGGAACTGGTTGGACGCGTATCTCCATTAATTTTTATTCTCACGTAACCTACACGTTTTTCTGAAATTCCACAGCCTACATCTTTCACTATTTGTGTGCAAAGTCTAGTGTAGATCTACCTCTACCTTTCTTTTTTCTCTTCTCCAGTTCTAATATATTTCGCACTATTTCCTCATGCCTTGGTATGTGTCCTATCATCTTATCCAATTTTTTACTGTTTTCCACAAATTTCTTCTTCCCCTACCGTTTCTAAAACCTCTTTGTTCTTAACTTGGTCAGTCCATGCTATCTTCGTCATACGTCCGTAGCATCACACTATAAAAGCTTCAATCTTTTTACTGTCCGCTTTTCCTACCGACCACGTTTCAGAGCCGTACAGTGTTGCGCTCAACATATGTATTCAACAATCTTTTCCTTGATTCTATGTTTGTGGCCTTTGAACATAGTAGTTGCTTTTCTTTTAAATGCAGCACGGCCTTCTGCTAACCTATGTTTTATATATGTTGACCTTTTCCCATCATGCGTTGTTTGATTTTCTAGGTAGTACAAATCCTCAATCTCTTGTAAGTTTTCGTTTTCTATCTGTATTCAGGTTCTTGACTTATTTACCCTTTACATACTAGTATTTTAGTTTTATTTTTGTGAATTTTCATACCGTATCTTTCTGTTAGAAGTGTTTCCATTTAATTAAGAGCTGCTTCTAACTCTTCCCTACTAGATGATAATACCGCTATATTATCCGCAAATCTAAGCATAATAATTGTTTGTCTTTGCATAATAATTCCAAATGTCTTTCAGCATCTCACAGTATTTGTTGTGTCCACAATGCATATCTATTTAGTTAAGTTTTGTTTAAAATATAATTCTTCACTATAAAGAACTTCGCAAATATTTACATATAACACAAAACAATTTAATGTCTACACTGCAACGTCTTGATCCATGTTCTAGTTAAGGTGCATTTAAATTAAATAATGCGATGTACACGCCATCGCTTTAACGCCTTAATGAACTATGCAACGATTAGTTAGTTACGTTATCACCGACATGACTGGCTGGAAGTAGGTAATAGCAATGTACCGCCATCCTTTGCCAGACAAACACATCGTTGCTTTCGCTACAATTACCTGCAGGTGTGCGTGCGTTGTCGTTTTATGTAATTCAAAGTGGTGTCTGTGTGCTGGAAGATGTTTACCACAATCAGTTGACCATAATAGAAACGATCTCCACACTGCAACCAGTTACAAGGTAAGTTGTAAAAGGGTGACTTTTAATATTCAAACGTAACGTAACAACACACTGTAACAACACACGTAACACACACTTCATATAATTACAGTCCACTTTATCTCTTCACTGGAACTATTATGATTGTTTGTTATTATACTATTGGTTATTCAAATCAATATCTCTTTGCCTGTTCTTGTATTGATTGCCTCTTCGCTATACAAGTTAAAAATTAATGGGAAAAGCGCACACCTCTGTTTCACTCCTTTCCTAATATTTACTTCTCTACGTTCTTGCTCTAATTCTATAACAAAAGCTTGCCTTTTGTATAAGTATGTGTACTATCCGTCTACCTTTATAAATCATTCCAATCCTTTAAGCGTTTTTCAAAAATTTATTTGTAATTTTTCATTGTCGAATCCAGATCTACAGATCTACAATCCAGATCTTTTTCCAGATCTACAATCCCTATATACACGCTTTCTACTTCTCCTATCCTTTTCTCCATTATCACCATTATAGCGAAAATGGTCTCCTGTGTTTACCTGTTTCGCTTAAACCCAAATTGATCTTTTTATAAGATTTCTTCAACCCGTTTTCCATCCGCCTTTATACAATTCTAGTTAATATTTTTGATACATGTGCTCTCAAACTTGTTTGTTTCGTGTTCGAACTTACTTAAGATCGGTTTGACGCAGCTCTAGATCCTTTTCTATTCTGAGCTAGTCTAAAAAGGCCTACATACCCTTCACAACCTAAATCTCTTATAATTTGACTAATATAGTGTAACAATTTCGATTTTCTGTTATTCAAATACACAAGTTTTGTTCGATACACCTAATCAATAAATGTTAAATTTCTATTGGAACCTTTTATTATAAAATTCATACATAGTACGCCCTCTACATTAGAATAGCAAAAGTACACTTCAATTGAACTTCTAGTTGTTTGTATCTTGTTTCAATAACCTCCTTCCCTGCACATACTAGTATAATTAAGGTTGCCTCGTAGAATAAGCCATTTTTTAATATCAGATGTAGTCCGTAGAGACGCATTTTTCGGGGCTTGCAAGTTTTTAATCGAACATGCCGCCCGAGCAATTATTTAGGTGGAGTCAACATGTTCCATAAGTTAGTTTTGGTAATAGTATCGACCTAAAATGGTTGTGGATATATTTTTACGCGCAAGTTCTTGAAGTTCTTCAAGTTTTTATTCATTTTTTAGTTTAGCGTTTTAAGGATTGAACTACCTATCATTAAATATGGAGATAATTATAATTCCGAATTTTAAAATATTAAAGTCAAGTTACAAGTAAAGAAGTTATGGAAATTTAAGTATTGTAAAGTATCCAATCGTTAATCGTAAAACATACACTAAAGTGAGAAGCAGTTTCAATTGTTACTAGGCAGGAATGTAGAAACCCGCACATGTTATTGGTTAATATGAAGGTTAAATCCGGACCCCTTTGTCAGCTACGCTCAACTATAAGAGCAAGGACGCAGATATAGCAGATGGTTAGCGGTGAGTCATCCTCCATTTTTATTCTTATATATTTTTCAAGAAACTTGCAATTAAAATGCTCAGATAAATTTTCGAAGAAGTTATACCTAACGTTGTTTAAAATTAATTCTCAAAATTTTGCTAAAGTTCATAGTTCAATTAATTTGTTTCATTTAAAAATTTAATTAAAAAATTTAGTATTTGAATAAGGCATAATTGATCTTAACATTTTTAAGATCTTTGTATAATATTATGTGTGAAGTTACAAAGTTGTATTAAAGGGTTTGCTTTATCGAACATGTGATATGATAAGAATTGTTTGCCGAATTGTAAAGTATAACACATGGTGATAATACACCTGATGTATAATTCAATGTCGACAATAAGTACTTTTCTTTGACCTTTGATTTTATTAAAAATTGTTATTAAGACTGTGTAACCATAACCTGAGAAATTACTTTTGAATATGTAAATTTTTTTTGTGAACTGGAAAGGATCCTATTCAAGTAACATGAAGTCATTGTAACGTAAAGTAAAAGTAACATATTTCTTACAGAAAACTAAAATAATTTATGCATTTAATAAAACAATATTCCAAGAATGCTTAGATATTAATATTAAATAGTGAAAACGGAACTGTTTCAAAAGTCTCCGTATAAATAAGTTGTATAAACAATGTATATATAAATATTTTTTTAAAAACAAAATTAATAGAAAAATTTTAAGTTGTCTCAAAATTTTCTTTCTTTGAAGTCAACAGTGCTTGTCCTACAGAAGCAAACTGTTATAATTTAGAAGCTTTAGTACTGAAGGAAGGTATTATTGGTGTTAAAGTTAAAAGTTTTTTTTGAAGGTATAATTTTGATTAGTGATTTACATATAATTATTTTTGTGATAAAGTGACTAGGCTCTCATGAAACCCTAATTGAAAAATGTTTAGGTGTGATTAAATTTTCAGATAGCACAAGATCGTCGTTCCTATTCCAGGTTGCAGAGACCACAGTAAGTATTTTTATATATGTTGCTTGTAGTAAATTTTTTTTTCTCTTTCGAAGATTTCCGTATCTGATCTTTGAATAATTTCTTATAAAACACTCATTAAGATACAGTGGCGTCCAATAAAATTCCTTTTGTTTTTTTTTTTGTATACCATCCTACGACTCTAGCTCATATCTCTGCTCTAAGTTGAAGAAACTTAGCTGGCTGGAAGAACTCCTTAGAGGGATCCTTTTTTCTCAAAGCCATTCAACATCCTTTTACCCTGGGCTTGACCATCAAACAGGAACCCCTCGTAATCTATCGAGACTCTGCCGCCTGTATGGTAGAGCAGACATATTTAATAAAAGGCTCGAATGTTACAATAGCTTTGTCTAGGTCTTCCTACTCTATTTTTATTTGGTAGTCTATAATCTAAGACCTTAATAAATAGTCCCTCATGTCTTAAGTGATGCCCTATCATTCTATCTCTCCTGATCTTTAATTGTTTCCTCTCAAACTTATTGTACGAAAATTTTCAGATCTATCCGCACCTCTCTTTTTTGATATAGTTACTATGGTGTTACGTTTAAAATCTTTGGATACCTTGCCTGTCTTATAAATAAAACCTACAAGTTCAAGGAGACGTTTTGTTACTGTTTTCCAGCGGCTTTTAGAGTTTATGTTGCACCTTATCTATACCCGGTGCCTTACCATTTTTCAGACCCTTTAGCGCTAATTCAAACTCATCTCCCAAATCATCCTTTTCAATGTCTGATCCCGTTCTAGTGCTTCTAGTTCCTGTCCCGCATATAATTTACCTATATGTTTTTGCCATGTATTTACTTTCTATACATTTTCGATAATTATATTTCTTCCCACGCTCTTTATATATTTTTGCTATACGATTTGATATCCCTAAAATTCATTCAAATTAGTTTGTATGCTTAGCATGTGTTTCCTACTTTCATCTTAGTTTGCACCTCGTTGCACTGTTCATCAATCTATTGTCCTTTAGCTCTCTTGAATTTGCTAATAATTTTTTATTTTATGGCTTTGTATCTCTGTTTTACCACTTCGCTTGGTTTGTTTGTGTATTTTTGCCCTTTTTTTTAAATTAAATTTAGAATATCCATTGTAACCTATGGTTTCTTATTTTCTTTTGTTTATATCCCAGCATATCTCGGGGTTGCCATACCTAAGCTGGATTAATGTTATTCCATTCTGTTTAAAATTCCTTAGTATCAGAAATTTTCCCGATGTCTTTCAGCAATTCGTTTTACTTTTTTTTTAAATTTTTGTGTATATCTTTATTTTTTAGTTTTTAAAGTCAAAGTGCCTCTTTCTATTACTTTTTATCCAATTTTTAAATTGAAGCACGGTTTTCGTAATTACTGTGTTGTGATCAATGTCTATATCGGTTTTTCAGTAACTTTTATAGTATTTTACTTGATTCCTAAATTGTCATCTAACAAGAATATGATATATTTGATATCTCCCTATGTCTCCTGACATCTTTCACTTTTATCGTCTTCTAGCATGTTGAAATACAATGTTTGTAATTGTTAACTTTTTTGTCGAAAAATTCTACTACCCTATTTCCCCTGTCGTTTGTCGTGCCTAAACCAAATAAACCTACTATCTCTCCTTCCCCACCCTCACCTACCGCTACATTTAAATCTCCCGTAATTATTCAATTTTCGTATCCTTCTACAAATCCTAATGTCTTCGATATCTTTGTAGATCACTTCTACCTCTTCCTCACTGTAGCTAGAGGTGGACATAAAAATTATAAGACAAACTTTAATAAGTCTTCATTGCAGGGTATTAAAACATTCAGCTCGTTTTTCTTTACTTCAGCGCTGTTTTTTCTTAGAATGAAAATAACAAAAAATTATTTATCTATCAATTTAAAACAGACTTCTGATGTGATGAACAGTAGACCACATTATAGTTTAGGGCCAATATCTTAAAACACAAAAACAACATGGTAAAACATTTACATATATTTTTGGGCCCAAATGATGTTCGATGCGTTATATTTAATGCATTGTTTTTCTTTCAGGTCAAAAGAGATTTTAGGATGTTTTTTATTCTAAATAAAATCGTTGCTTTATACTTGAGGCTTATATGCGTCCTGAACTTTTTTGTCAAGATGTCACGGCGCCCTATCCGTTAGTTTTATTCAATTTTAAATCAATATAACAACCCCCTATTTATTCACAATTCATTCGTGTCTTTGCAAGAATAGGCTCCGAGTTCAGCCCGCAGACTTTAATTTCTTTCTGTTCTTCTCACTTTGACTCCTTGACATCCTTCCCTTAGGTCAATAGCAGAAAAGAAAAAATTGAACAACATTATAGCGGTACAAATTTGTTACGATGTCAATTATTGTACATGAAGTACTGGCTATTCCACTAAAATCGTGAACGTTAAATTCTAACTGTAACATACTTATAAGGTTTTTATATTTTTTGCTCAATTTCACTCCTTTAAATCCTCTAGTTAGAAAATCAATGATAATCTCCTGTGATGAATGGTAAACAATAGCTTATATGAATATGTAGAATTTTAGAATAAAATAATTAAGGGATGCGGTGAATTTGAATATTGGGAAGCGCTCCAAAGATGAAATGACGGTGCCGGTTGTCTCCACTGAGAGATGACGGCAGCAGGTAATCGGCCACGACAGACGGCAGCGCTTTGTTTTACACACGTTATACAAACGCCTGAAGAACGAATAGTCATGGTCCGCTAATACGTTTAACTTTCATTGTCATCTAACGACGTTGTACTTTTAAAAACTTTTTCGGGTTCTGTACTTTTAATCTTAAAAGATAAACAACACTTCTAAATAATTTATTTATTAATAATTATGCAATACATGTGCAATTTTATTTATTTTTTGCCATTATCGATCATATTCCTGGGAATTCCCATGATAGAATTGGTAAGCTCTGAATTTCTCTTTCCATGGATACTGGAAACGCGATAGGGCACAGCTGGGACTGAAGCATCTTGATCGCGCATAGCTAGTTCATAACGACGCAGCTTTGAAATTATCCAACTTGCTAACTGGTGAACACTTGGTGATGCAAACTAAAAACGTATTAGATTATACTTAAATATAATAAGAAAGAAAAACACTGCACCTCATTATAAGTTTCCAAAACACCGTCATTTTCTTCATCAAAATGATTAGGAAATGCCATTACAAATTCACAGCAAATCAAAACCAATAAGATGCCCATTTCGGCTTTATTTTGCAGTATCCTGAAAATTAAAAATATATAAACTTGTATGTCACCTATCAAAAGTTTCTCTAAAAGTGCTTTCACAACTAAAGTTAATTGTGGACAAGGGTTGTAATAGTATTGTTATGAGCTACTATTAGGCAACCCATCAAACACACAAGCGCCGTAAGCAATGTATATTCTCCACGAACCGAGAATGTTCGGGCACATACCAGAGAATGAATCATCTATTTTAATTCAGGTTATATATAAGACCGCTGATAAATGTAAGAGTTTAGTCTATATCAGAATGTCGAATATAAATTATATCGTGTAAAGTTAAATAGTTAAGCTCTTGGAAGTCCAAGAGTAAACATAAATTTGAATTATGTGAAAGTGTATATTGTACCGACAGCTTGTGGAATACATAAATTGACAAAAGTGTAATAAATAAATAGTAGTGTTTAGTGTTGTTAATAGACTTATGGTTAAGAATTTAGTTTAAGAAGATATTAGTGCTAGTAAATAGCATTAGTGTGATAGTGCTTCATTGTTAATTGGACTGAAAACATTTATAAATAAGGCATATACTGTTAATTGGACTTTTGAATAGTGAGTAATAAAGACTTTTATTACTACTTGTTTTAAATTAGTGAAACGCGTTACTAGTAGCCCGCTACAGTATTTTACATTATTAACCAGATAAGTGTGTTTTTACTGGTGGTACGAAGATAAGGCGAACCAGTCACCTTGTTGAACCAGTAAAAGCAATTACCTGCCGTATAATGCAGAGAACTTTAATTTTTCTAATTTATAAATTACTTTTCTTGCATTTTATGACATAAGGGGTTTGAATACGAAACAACTCACAATTTCATAAGGAAAATTTCAGACGTGTGTATGTGTATTGTCAAATTCGTCTTTTGAAATTTATGAGTGCTGATTATTTATATATTATTTTATAGCTAGCGGTTGGAGAAAGATATGTGAAAGACTTCTTCAATCAAACAATAAAGATTGCAAAATTGGGAAACCAAAACTGTAGTATTATTGTAGATAACAAAATCACTGGCACCTATCAAATATTCTACTATTTTGTAAAGTAGAGTTTTAGGAGCTACATATGTAAAGCATAACTTTCATTGTTTGTTTTGGAAGTTTACAAATGAGACACAAATAAAGATGTTAATAAACATGTATTATTCGTACAGAATAATTTATTCTCTATTATTGATACCATTCTATACTGCAAATAAATATATTGTCAGTCATAATAGGCCACAAGTACACGGCAAGGTAAAAAGTTTTCGGCCTGGCATAGAGATGACATTTATATCGATAAAGATGTTATTTTTGTTTAATTCGGGTATCGTAATATTTATACCAAGATGTGACATTCCCTTAGAAATAATTATGATCACATTTCATTTTAATAGTTTCTGCATACGTCCATCAATAGGTTAGGTTATTCCCTATAGGAAATGTGTTTCAAGCTTCTATAAATTCTAATCTAAGAGAAAATTATTTTGCATTATATTTGAACCGTAGTCAAAGGTTATAAAATTAATATGTCAGTCTTTAAAAAGGTTAGAGGTGATTTCATCATGGTAATTAATACAGTCTGATTTGTTTTGTCTAGAAAAAGTATAATGGCGCCAAGACGATCTCATCGTCTTAAAACAAAGACAGGTCATATACAGTTTTGTGCTGACTCAGATACATGTAAAACCCGATTTCTGATTTTAGATCTACGATACATTAGTTTAAATATATACAGGTTGTGTAGTAAAATACTATAGGTCCAATTTTGATCCAATCGTCTGAAGTTTACAGAGAATGCCTTGTGTGGTTTTAAAAAGATCAATTTCATTCTTCAAATCAGTACTTCGTCTCCAACATTCAAACGCCCAACTAGCCGTTTCGGTAGAGCAAATACCTTGGTCAAAAGATCGCGAGCTAGGTGAAGTGGCTAAATATGTTTGGATAATTCCTTACGAAGCGGCTCAGTTAATTTTTTAGGAGCATATCGGTTCCCAAAGAGTGAACCTGTGCGTTAGAATAAAGTTGAGATAACCGAAAGTTCAAAACTTTAACTGAGCAGTACTCAATCATCTGTTTGCAGATACAAAATTGAAATCATTAGATGCTGAAACTATACTAGAATGGAGGTTAGTACTTGAATGTATCATTGAATATATGAATTGAACGTAGTTATAAGTGCGTCTGCGTTTAGACTAAGTTTTTAGTCAGTAGATTTACGACATACTGGACGTTTGATATTTGGTTAAGATTGTGCTGTATAACGATGATGAAAACGTGTGTATTACAGATTTAAAATTGTATCAATTGCGTAAATAGTGTGTATCATTGGTTTTCCATTATTGTAAACGGTATAGTTACAGTTTTTGCCGTAATAAATTGTTTTGTGATTTTTAAAAAATGTGATTGAATATTTCAAGTCTTATTTAACCTTTACTTTTAGAAATCTTCCTTGCCGTTAGCAGTCATAAATAGGTCTACGGACTTAGGTTCGTTTTAGATTCAAAACAATTTTGGTTTTAATGAATTTTGAGGTATATTTTAAGCCAGAGTCGCGCTCCTGATCTCAAGAATTTAGCACCCGCTTGTTAGTCATTTTAAGGTTTTTCCCCAGCATCCCTGCGAGATTAAATGGTGTCCAAGGTATTTCTCGATCAAGACCATATTTCATACCTGATAGCATTTTGAACCTTCGTCAAATACTTACACCACCCGTCCCATTGAGTTAGTCGGCAGAACAACTTTTTCTTTGTACAGTTGAGGTTTTCGGTATTTTACCTGCGCGGGAAATTTAGTGGAACAATTTACTGCACTTCTTTTTTTATTACCTGCTAGATATTCCGAAGGCCCAAAACTGTACGTAACAAAGTTTCAATGTGATCTGTCAAATAATTTGCAAATATCTTGCAAAACTCTTAACAGTTTGCAATAAGTATTTTTTTTTTTTTGGTTGTGAATAAGTTGGTCGCTAAATTCATGCGTGGTCGTATTTCTGTTGAAGATCTTTGCCTGAGTATACGAAGTGCAGGCATTGAGAGAAACCACTACCACTACCATATACTATACCCTGCCACCTACCACATAAGACCTTTCACATCACATAAGCTGGATTTGTGTTTATTACACTCGTTTACTAAATTATGTTTAAACTAATTAGAGCTACAATACTAACAGTAACTTAAACGTCCTATTCGAGGAAATCAAATGAACATTAAAAAGTAATAAAAAATCGATTTTATAGTTTTCTGCATTACTATAGGATATCGTGCGACGCAGCCATCAACTCTGTACGTTGGGCAAATATCGAGGACTCTTGTATGATTTTCGTAAATCGCTAATTGACCGTTAAATGACAACATTTTTGTAAATTATTACATCCGCCGTGACTAATTCTTCCAATTAAATCTGGAATCGTATGGAATTCAAGTGACTTAGTTAAAAATTTTTTATATATAAGCCGGAACTCTATTAGAGGAATTCTTTCAAGAATTAATTCGCGTTGCCCCAAGTAACATTTAGGAATTGAGATTTAATATTCGGCGATTCATTCATAATTTGCGATTTGTCACCAAGTAATATGTAACGTTGATTAAAAATTTGAACGCATAAGTGTGAGCGATTTATAATATTACCATATACAACAAGCACCGTAGAACTTTGCATAAATATAAAACATAAATTTGAGTAGTTTTAAACACGGAAGTTAAAAATAGAAAGTAACATTTTTGCAAACTATTGCTCTAAAAGGAGATTTGAGTTAATATGGGCAAACTGGTAAACTGGGATTTAACGTCAATATAAAATAGAAAATACCGTTAATGACGAGCTGGATAAGCGCTATTTGATTTTACAAGTATAAATTTAGATTTCTTTGTCTGTTACTTGATAAAAATAATTGAATGTTTTGTAATTTGAGTTTAGAATAAGTTTTCATTTTATAATTTGTGAAGGGGATAATTTGAATCGAATTTTTGAGGTCGAAGTTCGAGGCCTTTTAACATTTAATAAAATATCTGTAAGCGTTTTTGGTAAAACACACAAACGTGGTAATAAGAGATAGGCAAATTAACCAGTTATTAATTAAGTTCGATTTGTACCTTTTAACAAAAATTAGGTAAGGAATATTTTAATAATTAAGTAACTCGTAGGAATTATTGTATGTATGAACTGAAACTGTAAATTGTTTTCTAAACTGTTTTGTACGAAAGAAGATTTTTTGAATGCATAGATATTTTTTTGAGATTGTTGTGTTTTATTTCATTTTGTAAATTCCATAACTTCCGTTGAGCTAGCCAGGCAATGTAAACTCAAGGAAGGTAAGATAATAATTTCAAATATAAAATTTCTGTACTCGTGTCACAGCACTCTTTTGGTGACATCCAACAGAAAGCGTGTCACATCACTCTTATATATATATATACATATATATATATATATATATATATATATATATATATATATATATTGTGAATAAGATGAAATAATAACTTAGACTTTTATGCAAAGCCAAAATGATTATTTCAAATCGAGCTAGTAATTGAAAGATGGAAAATATAAGGTCTTGTGCAGTCTAAGTTATTATTTCATCTTATTCACTATAATACGATAGTATTTATTAACTTACCTTGTGTAATTAACTACCTAAAATATCTATATATATATATATATATATATATATATATATATATTATATTGCTATGATAATAGGGTTATTTAGGGGTATATAAGATTATAGAGGAGGTACACTTTATGTAAACATCATAAAATAAAGAAAACCAAACAGTTAAATAATAAAAAGTACATAATTCGGTCATTATGCCAAAAAGTAAAGTCCAATTATCTTGTATAAAGTCGACAACCAGCCACAATTAATAAAAGAAACCTCATTCTGTAATAGCTGAACCACATTTAGTAGAATAAATAATTTTGGGCGCAACCCAATTCATTTTAGAAACATTTAAAGCATTCATAAACTCCTAATAAATACAAATTAGACATATTTAAAAGTGAAACAAAACTCTTTAAAACTCGACGCATTGCAAGGAATGGAAGGCAATAAAACGCATAAAACAAACTTTTGAGCAAGCGTGTACTTCATTTATTTTAGGTTTATAGTTTAGTAAAAATGAGTATACTTAGTGTACAAAAATTAAAATATTTTACAAATATCTTAAATAGCAGAATTTAGTAATTTACGTTTAGTTTCATCCTTCATTTGAAGGAGTCCTAACCCCCTTTTCTGCTTTTAATCCTGGTAAGGTGGCGCTCTCCCCATTTTTAAAATTAACCCTTTAATTCTTATCTTTCTCGCCCATGCCTCCACGCAAAAATTTGCTCAACCGTCCTCCCGAGTCTTTACGTTCGAACGAGTCCCGGATAGACTTTTTGAGGTTAGGTTACTGTTAGAAATAGATATTATTAAAAACACAAATCACTTAACACGCATATCAGAACAGTCTTGTTTTATTTTGTTACTAAAACTATTGCAGACTGTTCTGATATGCCTGTTAAATGATTTGTGTTTTGTGTTTTTTGGCAATAATATCTATTTCTAACATTATCCTAACCGAGGACTGGTTCGAGTGTAAAAACTTGGGAGGATAAGAAAAAGTACTGCTGCCTCCACCGTCTTATCCCGGCTAGTTATTTTCTCTTTCTGAGTTTTCTTTAGCCATTTATTCTATTTCCTTCGCCCATGGGAAGGTTTGTGACAAAATCTCCTTTTAACACGCGGTTTTGAGGCAAAAATTCACTGCTAAAAATTTTACCTAGACTTCAACATACAAAATTTAGCCATAATAAAAGAATTAAATTATTAGGCATGCATTGAATTTATATACTGATGTAACATTTCGTTTATTATACGAGGGTCGTTCAGTAAATCCTAGAAAATCCAAGAGATGGCGCTCGTAGTAGCAGCACTCCTAACTAGTCAGCTGTTAGAGTTTCAACCGTATCCAACACGTAGTTTCATTTTTGTTGTTGATTGAAGTAAAAACTTTCATTTGATTATAACAATGGATAAACGTGAGTTTCGAGCAGTGATTAAAGACTTGTATTTAAAAGGGTCAGCGGCGAAAGAAATCAAAGTTGAGTTAGATGAAGTTCATGGCACATGTGCTCCTGTGGCCGTACATCTACAAAAGATGAACATCTTTCCGGACGCCCCGTGGAAGTGTCTACCCCCGAAATGATTGACAAAATTCACAATATGATTTTATATGATCGACGAATAAAAGTGCGCGAAATAGTTGAGGCCACAGGTATATCGCAAGGCACAGTCGCTTCAATGTTGCACGAAAAATTGGCTGCGAAAAAATCTCGGCAAGATGGGTGCCGCGTTTTGCTCACCGAAGAGAGAAAACGCAATAGTGTGGTCAATTCTGAGGCTGTTTTGGCGCTTTTTCGTCACAATCCTGAGGATTTTCTGCGTCGATTCAAACTGTCGACGAAACATGGATACATCACTACACTTCAGAGACAAAAGAACAGTCAAAACAGTGGATTTTTGAAGGCGAACGGGCTCCGAAGAAGGCGAAGACTGTAAAATTAGCCGGGAAGGTTATGGTCACGGTCTTTTGGGATGCACATGGAATCATCTACATCGATTACTTGGAAAAGGGAAAAACGATAACAGGAGGTATTATGCGTCGTTATTGGACCGGCTGAACGAAAAAATCAAGGAAAACGTCCTTATTTGAAACGGAAAAAATTCTCTTTCATCAACACAATGGACGGGTGCACACCTGCGCAGTTGCAATGGCCAAAATTATGGAATTAAAGTTCCAATTGTTACAACATCCACCGTATTCGCCAGATTTGGCCCCCAGTGACTTTTCTTATTTCCCAACTTGAAGAAATGGCTTGGCGGACAAAGGTTTACGTCTAATGAGGAGGTCATCGCCCAAACTTCCGAAATTCTATTTTTTGGTAGGCTTAAAGGATTTCGAAAAACGTTTAGAAAAATGTATAGAGCTGAAGGGAGTATATGTTAAAAAATAAAAAAAAATTTACCCAAAAAATATTGTTTCTACTTTTTTTAAGGACTTATTGAACGACCCTCGTAAAACAATAGTATAAGGCCTTTTGTGGGTACTATATCCATAATATATGAAATCATACCAAAAGTAGTGTCAAGTCTATTCAAGTAGACCTACGTTTTTTTACGATATTTCATGCGGACAATAACGAAAAAGTTAAGTAAAGTAAGCAAAGAAAATAGCTCGCACCGAGTATTGCAACAAAAAAAAAAAGAAGAAGAAATCCAAAGAAAGCCGTGCTAACTAAAAAGTTGTATAGTAGGGTGGGTCGCACAGAGAGAAGTAGAAAACCTCAAGAGAGAAAATTTATTTACAAACCCTTAAGAAATAAACATGTTATAAAGAGCAACGAAACTTGCATAGAAAACAACATTTGTCCAAAACATATCGCGAAGGATTTACACAGTATAAAAATCTACGCAAAAATAATTTATAAATTCCTGACTACCTCAAACTAATTGTTACCTTCAATCCTAATTTTATATAACACAGAAATTAATATATATATATATATATATATATATATATATATATATTATTACAGTCAGTTTTTAACCCCACATTAAATCTTTGATATCAAAATAGTAATAAAAAACGACGTATACTTACATATTGTCCATAAGTAACTCTTTATAAGTAAAATATTAGGAAAAAGTCACACTTAAATAATAGTGTACTCTAAATTTTATATAGAAAATTCTTATGGTCATTTAATGTAAAATTTAATATCTAAATAAATATCCAAACAATAACAGTCATTGTCATAAAGCACATTCCGACGATCCGAGTGAAACAAGTCAAATTTCAACACTTTCAATTGTGCGATGAGTAACCTGAAAAATCCAGATTCAATTCTTCTCGATAGATGTCATCAACTCGACTCTTCCAGGACTACCCTGCTCGGTACATTTTACATTAGTCGGAGCTCTAAATGGAGCCAACAATCATTTTGGTACTACTTAACTGAATATCGAAAATATCATCTCAAGAATTTATTTATCTCCAGCCAAAATTGTGATGTTCTGGCACTGTTCTTCATTAAATAAAGGTTTACATAAATAGTAAATTACTAGAGGTCGTTATCGTCGTATAATAAATACTAAATCATTGACACACTTCATACCTATATAGCAACCAACTCGTTGGAGCATTTCTTCTTATCATTAACAACATGAATGAAGTTCGAACTAACAAAGGAGACTGGTCGGCAAGCTGCACATTAAAATTGTTCATTTATCAAATCAGAAATGAATAACTTCAGTAGTCGTCAAACAATAATCCAAACTCACGATTAAAAGATTAAAAGATTTGAATTATTTAAATTTATAACTGGATATTTTAATAGAATTCCTACAGGGTGATGAATAAGTAACCGTTTCAGTTTAGAAAGCCGTAAAATTGTAAATAAAAATTCGCAAATGACCGTGAATAAAGTAAGGAATATGAAATTTAATTGAGTAAGAGCGAAAATATTCACAGTCTGTTGTCACAATTGTTCAGTACGATTTGCATGTACCAGATTTATCACGCGTGGTATAAGATGTCATAGAGTACACTCCACGTGGTCAAATTTGAAAACCATACCGCATGAAACCTAGGTGAATTCAACCCCACTCTGTTTAATAATATTGCTGTATATAGGAATCTAGCTTGGTAAATGGGCATTTGTTTTATGTACCTCTTAAATTGTTGCAATTCTTATATTTATATGTTGTGAATAAAATTAAGAATTGAAGTTCAGGTACATAATTTCCGTTAAGAGTAAGTGTGTAAGTGAGGCGAATCAGAACACTCTACATCGTGGACTCTTGCTTCGCCCCTTATTATTACCAAGTGCCAAAGGGTTTCCTCGACCAGTGACGAGTCACCTCGATAAAAATAGGCACAGTGACATTACTAGTGGTTCCCACCCAATTTTGTCGTCATTAGAATCGACCCTTATTTTTGTCTTGGCTGATCACCAGAAATTACGATTCAGGGCCGTCAAGCCACGCAAACTACAATTTGTACCAAACCCACCCCATGTCGACTTGAGCTAGTCACCTTAAGGATTTCGGTCCTCTTGTCCCCGACGCCGTAGTGTCATGGGAGGCCGTAACAATGGCTCAATTTTTGTTTTTAGGAGAACAATTATATACCAAAATAGAAACATTAAAAATATTATTAGATGCTCATTTATAAAATATTTACACCTATTATTAGTGAGGTGGACGCCGCACCTCTATTTCACACAGTCGGTCCTGTTACTGAATGTATGCCAATAATACTTTCCCAACTACTTTATATAAAAGCTTAACGTCTTGCACCGTATCTAGGGGTATTAAACTACCTCTATTCCTTTTTCAAATTCAAAATACAATAGCAAATTTATTACCAAATTCTTAGCCTGAATACGTAGTTTTACCCTTCACAGACATGGTATCAAATTTATTATGAAAATAACTGTTTAACAACAATAATAGTATCCCAATTATCTAATGCAATAATACCATAAAAGTATAGAATTAAGTTTAGAACCGTGATAACAAAGATAAAACTTAAATTTAGTAAAAGCGAAATTAAGGCTGTACAACAGTCATTTCCAGAATGAGAATGAAGTCAATAGAGCTTTTGTATGTATTCGTTGATTATATAGAGTAATAATTGTACATTCCGAAGTATACCATTGTAACACTACTTTGAAATGTTTATAATCATATTTTATTTTAATAGTTTCTGTATTGGTAATGCCACTATTACGGTTATGGTTACTTTCTTTAAGAAATGTAATTTTTAGGTCACATGCATTCTTGATCTAAGGAAAGATTATTTTTGTATCTAATATTGTTCAAATTCATTATGATAGTTTTAGGTTAAGAATGGTATCATCGCTAGTTTGTATTCTAAATTAATGCAGATTTATGATACGTTTGTTTTAATTAATGATGTATAACCCTGGCAACTATGACCTCATTGTCTTGAAACGAAGAAGTTTAACATGCAAAATTATGCTAATTCAGAAAATCAAAAAGTTCTTTTCTTTGGTTCAAGTTAATACCGTGGTAACATAATATTACATATGCTAGATAAAGCAAAACGAGAAACGTGATTTTAATGTGCTGTCCTAATTCATTTGTCCGAGTTCTGCCGAAGATAATCTTGTGAATGAAGAGAAGATATTTTTTTTTGTTAAGCACTTCGTCATTACCATCGAAACAGATAACATGTGTGGGTACAGTTGACCGCTGATAATAAGATATTGACCTCATTGATGTGATTAGTCAATGAAGTTCGGAATAATTCTCTACCAAATTGGTTACTTTTAATTTTAGGAAAATTGTTCCTTCAGTAGACAACTTAATGTTGGGAAAAAGTAATCTTAATAAAGAACATCAAACTGTTTTACCAAGTCCCAGAAGTCCCGTTGGATTCGAGTCAAAAATATCATTGATTTTAGTTGTTTTCGAGATATCTACAGTCTAAAATCATTCATCAGATATTTATAATAAATCTTCTGAAGCTATAACCTACAAGAACGGTAAATAAATAAACATTTTTACTTAATTGCATAAAGTTATAAACGTATCCATCGTACGTTCTTGTTATTAGTTTAAGCACTTAGAAAGTAGTTTTATTCGCCTGAAACCTTTTCAATTAAGTTAAGTAATTTTTGATATATTTGGTTTTTATGCTTAAGAATGTTCATATATACTTATAATAAAACAATTGTGTACAAGTCCTAAATTGGCGTTTTTCAGAATTAATGTAACTAGGTAATAGTTCCAGCTTTGATGTAATAAAATATATTGCAATTACCCAGATTATTATATGGGTAAATCAGCATTTGATTTGGAAAACCCATGCATTTCGAGATTTGGTGTCGTCCAAAATAATTCCGATTAAGACTCGTACTTTCCATACTATAGCATTTCGAGGTCCTTTTCAAACACTTACACCACCCTTTCCACTGAGTTAGCCGGCAACCATTCTTGTTAGTACAGTCGAGGTTTTCCATACTTTATCGGAACACAAAACTTTTAGCGTTTCTATGTGGATTACCGGCTAGATTTTGTTTGGCCAAAGCTGTTTGTAACATCCTTCTCTTTCTACATTGTAACCGAGGAGGCGTACGTCATAAATTGAAATAGACATACCAAATATTTTCTCTTTATCTGATACACCAACCTAATTGTAAATGTTTTCCATACAGCATGTGTATAATACGTTCACACCAGTGATGAGGGGTTCTACCTCATAGTTAGAACTATATGCTTTATTTGAAGTTGATATTCGTGCGTATTTGAAGGTGCCATTTATTTGCAATATTCTATTCAGTTGTTCGTTTTTGATATAAATTTGGACTAAAATAATGAGAATTTTTGATGTTTAATGCTTTTCTAGTATTGCAATAAGAAATTCAGTGTAGGAGAAAAGAATGGTATGCACTCTGCATATAACTCGATCTACCTTGTTATATCTTAAACTTATATAAAATTCTTGTTAATTATGCATCATCACCATGTAATTCCATCAAACTTTTACATCTACGTTAGCACAACTATTCTACATGTGATACGTCTTTCTAGTTTAACCACTTGCTCTTTCATTGCCTTTTACTAACAAGGGAATTATTTATCTTGAATACGATCTAACATACAGTTTTTTCTATGGTTCAGAAAGGGTAATAATTTTAAATAATCGAAAATTGGTTCCGGAATGCCGGATTTCAAATTTTTCAACACAACTGAAGTTGTTTTATGAAATCACATCGAAAATAAAATGGTTGCACTTTCTATTAAGTGGTATTTAATTATGTAGAAACTGATGAACGTCTATACACAAATTAACCTATTATATCTATAGCACGTATAAAGCTTCTACAAGAACTAAAACGCTTTACAATTTAGTTGTACCTTCTTATGATAAATAGTAAGAAATATCATTCGCAAGTGATTAAATTTTTCTTTTAAATCTTTTACGTGTAGTTTACTTTAAGTATCAATATTAAGAGAATCTCGGGGTTATTTTAATTTGTATCAACATTTTAGGTAAAATTTAAAAGGTTTTATATATCGATTCTTTTTTTATTCCTACTAAGATTAAATCATTTACTATATTTTATTCTTTGACATTACGTTTATGCTCAACTCGCTGTTATTAAATAACTTCCGCTTATGTATAGACAACCAACGCTCGTGATAACTAAATTTACCGTAAAAGTAATACCAGTACATACAAACAATTCGTTAAATCTTAAATAATATACAGTTACATACCTCATTGTCGTATGAGTGTCACAACTAAACAGATAAATTTCTCTATGCGCATTTCTTTATATATCAGTTGATGATGAAGCATTTCAGCGTTATCAAGGGGGTTGTGCCGTAATTTATTGGAAATGTCTGTCACTGACGTGTTATATTAAACCAATTTTACCTGTGATGAAGTTGTAATATACATTAACCCAATATTTGTAATACAAACGCAATTATACTTCAGTATTATAAATACATATATTTTATCATCAAATGTAAACAGCTCAGATTTTTTCATAATTAACACAGTTCGGTAAGTACCTAACATACATTATTATGTAATAAAATCATGTTTAAGCACCATAATTAAAAACGTCTTGAACAGAAATGGTCAATGGAGCGTTCTTTATTTAAACCCGACATCCTGTAATGGGTTTCAATAAATAAAAAGTATATTTTGAAACTGTGACAGTGACACGAACTTTATTTTAAAATATTCATTCTAAAAGACAGAAATTTTACTATGATGGACGTTTATTAAATCGTCGTCTAATGTAAGAAGTAGCATGAAAGTGAAGAATAAAGCTAATGCACTTAAGAGATGCCAAACGTCATGGTAGTCGTAGAAGTTCAGGAGTACACAATGGGTGTTGAATTTACGCGATTCAGCAGGAGTAACCTGAAACAAACAGAAATTTAATTTTCGTAAACATGTTTGATTACAATGCAGTTAAAAAATGTTAGCTAGTCTTTTAATGCAAGAATATTAAGTTATACCACGAACAAGAATGTAATAAAAACAAAATCGGGTTATGAATGAAAGCTATTCTCCATCTCATACATTTCTTAATGTGTCGTAAGCTGTGGACACTATGACTAATTAATAACTTCCTTTGCTTTCATATCCACGCATGCACACGTATGCACGCATACACACGTCCACGCATAACACGTACACTTCCTCGCTCGCTCACTCACTCACACCCGCACTCACCCGCACTTTAACGCACACACACCCATACCTACCCCCCTCCGCACACTACACTACGCGCACACGTACTCACGCACGTGCATAGTATATTTATACCTAATACTGGTGTTCAAAAATTATTTGACCTAGGTGGCTGTAGAATTCAATGCCAATGTCAATTTTTTAGATTGCATCGTTGAATTGATGTTTCAAGTCTTGGTTGTCAAAACAAATTCACTCCTGTTTACGTATTAATAGCTTGTTGCATTTTAAAAAATAATTATTAAAAATCTTTACACAATAGCAGAAAGTATTCTTCATATTTTCTCAACTTCCAATGTTTGGAAAATAGAGATGTGGAGTGTTCCAAGAATGCTGCCGTGGACATTTCGCAAATATTTCTATACCATTTTTTCGCATTAGTCGAAAGTGTGGAACGTTTTACTGATACAGTATCTCTGAAACATGAAGAAGTGAAGATTTCGTACAGGACACGGGAATCGTTATTGTAGAACAACATTTGACTCCGATAAAAGGTTAGTACAATGTTTAAATTGCAGAAGAATAGTCACAACAATCTCACCGAAAATCGTGGATTACACAAACAGCAATAATGATAACGTATGAGATTGTATTTTCTTCACGGATGACATTTGGTTTCGTGGAATTTGCATCCAGTCGAAAAAAGGTTCTGGTGCAGAACCGTTAACCTGGCCCCCGCAAGTCTGATTATGCTGAAAATGCTAGTGCAGCTTAATTGTACCTAGCGCAACCTAGCGCACCCTTAACAAAGCTAGTGCAGCAAAATTACCGTATTTAGAGGACTAAATCGGTGGGGAGCTAAATTAACGTTAGCCCCCCCCCCTCAAGTTGGAAATAGTTAGAGTGCTAGCGCAGATTACTTAGACCTAGCGCAACCTAGCGCAGCCGAAATAATAGCTAGCGCAGGCATACAAATTTCATTATTTTAGCTTTTTATCTGAGGGGCTAAGTTAACTCCCCCCCCCCTGCAGGAGGAACTAAATTTTACTGCAGGCACAGATTACATAGGACTAACGCAACCTAGCGCAGTGCAAGAGATAGCTAGCGCAAGCACAGAAACTTTATTACAGTTACTTATTTCTGAGGGCTTTCAGCAATTAGTTATGGCTGTTTCCAAGCAACTCGCTTTCAACATTCTTTTTTTTGCTAATCTAGATCTAATCCACCTACGAGAATTCAGTTTTCTTTAAACAAAAAACTTATAAGGGAATCTAGTCCAAAGAATAGTAAAATCGGAATAACGTCAGCAGTTTATCTTATAGAGCAAAACTTTTGTTTAACAAGTACCCCCATAGTAATCATCCTGGAAACATCTTGTGTACATGCTGAGAGTACACTATTTAAGGCGATTAATAAATCGTTTGATAACTTTTATATGGCGCGGACTCATACCTTACATTTGATTTTCCAATGGTCTACCCGAAAGTACTACATTGGCCAAGAAGTGAGTTTCTTTTATCTGAAAAATTTGAAATTTTGCCGAACCCTTGCTGTTCCAAGCAAGGTAGGGATTTTTAACGTGCATGACAACACTCACACACGGGACCTCCATTTTACCTCTCATCCGAACGAGGGTGTATTTTTGTGAAAACTCCTCGCCTAACATTGTTCAAGCGGACCGTGTCGGGATTTGAACCCCGGACCTTGGGCATAGTAGTCACACACATACCAACTACGCCACGGAGCCGCCCGCGGACTCTTACCGTTCATTTACATTTCCAATGCTCCACCCAAAGGTACTACATTGGCCAGGAGGCGAGTTTTTTGTTGCCTAGAAATTTAGAATTTTGCCGAACTCTTGCCGTTCCAAGCAAGGTAGGGATCTTTAACGTGCGTGATAACACTCACACACGGGACCTCCATTTAACCTCTCATCCGAACGAGGGCGTAATTTTTGTGAAAAATGCTCACCTGCCATTTTTCAAGCAGTCGGCCGTGTCGGGATTTGAACCCAGGACCTTGGGATCCGTAGTCTTACGCTTACTCGCGGACTCTTACCATATGTACTTTCTGCAATACTGAAATAATAGAAGAACTTCATTTTGTTTCTGTGAAGGTGCATGATACTCGAAAGTTAAATACAGAGGTAGTTGATCACATATTTTCAAAAATGGTATTTAAAAGTTGCGTAACCTGCTCTAAAAATACGAAGGACAATAATTTTTGAAAATACTTTTGTATTGATCGAACACATAAATATTGACAAGGCTACTTTAGAACTACAAGTGCCATTAGATACTATACCAAAGTCCTTAAAAAATTTTGAACAAACATTTATTTTAAGAGTTATCGGTTGTCGAAGTACGTCCAATCCAGATCACTTTGGTCATTTTGTTGCATATGGATACCGAGATAATGGAAAATGGGTATTTTACAATAATTTAAAAACAAAATTACAACCTGTATCGCCAACCACATTTATCAAATGTATTTTGTTGTTTTATACTATTTAGTGTTAAATTTCTGTATAGCTTAACGATTGACAATTCATATTATATTTAATAAACACTGTCTTGTGATGTTGTTAGTTTAACTATTTAAAGCCACTTGCATGGATCTTTAATTGCATTCTTCCGACTTTGCAATCGCATAAAAGAATATTAAGACAGAATGTCGCCTATTATATATTTTTGAAAATTTTGTAAGCTAGAACGTTCTTTTCAAGTTAACAGGTATTCTTAAAATACTAATTTCCCTAATATAGCCATTATGTTCCGCTATAGTGTGTTAGACGAACATATTCAGTAAAGAAAATAATTGGTTGGGCTTTAGAAGCGCGAAACACACTTTATTCGCAGCGTAGAGAATGACACACCATGAATGGATATATGATTATCCCACCAAAAAAGCAACCATGTAGCTTTTATGCCTGCGCTAGCTATTTTTTTCGGGTGGGCTAGGTTGCGCTAGCTCTAGGTACCCTGCACTAGCATTATAAGTAAGTACTTTTAACATCGAGCGGGAAACGTCAATCTATCCCCGTCCCTAACCGATTAAATCCCTAAATGCGGTAATTTTGTTGCGCTACTTTTGGTATGGTGTGCGCCAGGTTGCGCTAGGTCTAGGTAACCTGCGCTAGCAATATAACTAAATACTTTTAACATGAAGGGGGTAACGTTAATCTAGCTCCGTCCACAACCGATTTAATCCTTACATGTGATTTTCCAATGCTTCAGCCGAAGGTACTACATTGGCCAGGAAGCGAGTTTTTTTTACCTGAAAAATTTGGAATTTTGCCGAACCCTTGCTGTTCCACGCAAGGTAGGGATCTTTACCGTGCGTGACAACACTCACACACGGAACCTCCATTTTGCCTCTCATCCGAAGGAGGGTGTATTTTTGTGAAAAATTCTCGTCTAACATTTTTCAAGCGGACCGTGTTGGGATTCGAACCCGGAACCTTGGTCGTAGTAGTCACACACATACCACTACGCCACGGGAGCGTCAACCGATTTAATCCCCTAAATGTGCTAATTTTGCTGCGCTAGCATTGGTAAGGGGTGTGTTAGTTTACGTTAGGTCTAATTAAGCTGCGCCAGCGTTTTGAGCAAGGGGGGGGGGAGGTTAACGCATCTGTCTGGTGCGTCATATCACGTAGAAGAAGGATTTCTCCGATAGTTTTTAATACAAATATCAGTGCAGAAATCGATCAATAAAATATTCCGAACAGTTGATAAACGAACCCAACGATGATGAGTTTCAAAATGGGATTCTAACAAGATTCCGTATGGCCTTATGTGATTCATGCCATTATTGTTTATTTATGTTAAATAAGCGTAGATCGGTTCCCTCCACAATCTCGTGATTGAACTCCCCTCGGTTTTTATTCCAATATTTAAAAATAGGATTTTTAAAACTTTGGTACCTTAAAAGATTTAGAAACATCTTTTACCAGGCAATATAAATTAGTTGACTAAAGTATACATATGAATGTGTTCGATAAATTAGAAGAAAAATGCGTTAATTTATGTTTGGATGCTAACAGAAAGCATTCTTTAGCAATTATTACTAATGTTTAACTTATAGAAAAATTTTTGCACTTCGTGCTAATGAAGTTTATTGTTATCTTTATTTCAAGTAGAAATGAAATAGCTCTGAGAAATTGGTTTTGATTTTACAAATATTAGGTTCTGTAATTTTGTACAAAGTAAGAATCGATAGTTGTGTTTGATTCCACAGTCACTCGATCTACAATAATTGTTGGACATCTCCTTTATATACAGGGTTCGTCAGTGAAGCGGAAAATTTTAAAACTACTGTATCTACAGAAGTATTTATTTTAACATTAATGCTTTTATAATTTTTTTTAAGTTAGACTTACCATTTTCGTTTTTAAAAACAGTACTTGACTGGTGGCACCATTACGATCTACGCATTCTTGTAGTCTTATTTGAAAATTTTCATTACTCGCCGTAACATTTCCGGTGTAATATGTGCAACTTCTTCCTGAATTTTTAGGGTTTCGTACCTTATAAGATATAACGAAACCTTTATAAGATCACTCTCGTGTCCGTCCGTTCGACTGTCACAGAGGTTTTTCTCGAAAACTATATAACGTAGGAATTTGAAATTTGGCACAATGCTAGGTCTTTATGGTGCGCACATATATCGACAGTCAGAAAATAGAAAAAAAATATTTTTAGATTAAAATGGCGGGGGTTAATTCGGTCAAAAGAAAAAAAGTTTTAATAAATATTCGTGTGAGGTATCATTTGAAAGAGGATTCTAAAGGCTTCTAAAAATACTTTTTTAAATAATTTTCGGTCCAGTAGTCTTCATGATATTGCTCAAAATGTGCCGAAAAGGACCGTTACCGCCTTGTTTCCCTACATTTCAAAAGCTACAATTTTGATTTTAATAAGGATAGTAGCTATTGAGTCATAGATTATCGGAAACTGCAGTTTTTTTTGACAGTTGCTAAGAAAAAATTTTTTAAACACTAATAGACAACGTATTTACTAATAATGTATCAGTACAATGTGGGACAATATATTCATTTTTCAGTTATCACAATCAAATTTGGATAAGATTTAAATATACATAAAAAATAAAAACGGCTTAATTTGGTGTATTGATTGCTCACTGTAGTATTGGTACGGAACCCTTATAGTGCGAGTTTGACTCGCTTTTAGTTAACTTTTTTTAAGTTTTAGTTCCTGTAACGGTTAGGGTTGCTCAACGTACACTCTTGAGTCAACCCTAAAGAAAGAGTCGGATGTGGATAAATGAGGCAATCTTTCTAGTCAAACAATGTCTATATTTCTGGATATGATATGGTTCGGCAATAGTTCTTTTAAAGCAGCAATAGACATACGAACAGTATGAGTAGTAGCAGCGTCTTACAGGAACCCTACATGTGATTTTCCAATGCTCCACCCAAGGAAGCAAGTTGTTTTTTACCTGAAAAATTTTGAATTCTGCCAAACCCTTGCTGTTCCAAGTAAGCTAGGGATCTTTAACGTGCGTGACAGCACTCACACACGGGACCTCCATTTTATCTCTCATCCGAACGAGGGTGTACTTTTGTGAAAATGCTCGCATGATATTTTTCAAACGGGTCGTGTCGAGATGTCTTACTGGAACCACGTAGTCTGTAGAAATCGAACCAGTGATGACCTCAAAAATGATGTGACCATATTTGTGTAACGAACTGCAGTAACATTTCCTCGACGTCCTTAAAAGAATGATCCAATAATTCTAGATGTGTAATAATTGCATAATCAACCGTCCGTCGAGGGCCTGTAAAGACCAGTCAAGACGGTTAATTAAGGCCAGGCAGACTAAACTCAGCGGCGTAGGTCGTGGTTCAAACTCTTAACTAAACCCTTGCTTGTACTTACCAAATATGCGATATGGATAAAAATCATCAATACATATATTAACAATTTATAATAAACATGGGCGCCAATCAGCGGAAAGGCACTGATACCTAATAAAAGTAATCATGAAATAAACTCGTAGTTTAGAAAAAGCAATAACATTTTATTATACCATCGACTGTCAGGAATAGCATGTATAAACAAATAAATAACAGTCTGGAACTCGAAATTCAATAAGGCCTACAGGGCCCACTATTCCGACATAAAATAACGTAACTCTATCTAACCTAATTGTTATCTTGGGACGTGCACGTCATCACATATACCTAACCTTAGCCTAACTATGATTAACTTAATACCTTTAATTAATTTAACAAAAGCACTAATAAGATTGCATATCCTATTTTTAATTGTTTACAGATTACTTGTTTTACAAGCAACTATGCTAATTGATAAAACAGAACTAAAATTCCAAATAGACGCAATACCACACCTTATCAAATGTCTGCATCAGCGTTTAATACAAAAAGTACAAGAATCTATTTTAAAATTATACAAATAAAATTAATATTGTGCACAGATGCAATATATTACAAAAGTATTTGTAAGTATAGTATAAAAGCGAAACGTTATTTATAAAAATATATTAATGCTGTACATCTTGTGTTAAACCATTTCTTACTTTACAAAGAAAAACAACAATGAAAAGTCTTTGTAACCAACCATTTGTAAATATTCATAACACAAAACAACAAAATAACTCGAATCTCGAATCCTTGCCGCTTCTTTACATCTGCCCACATTCCTGCAAACCCCCCAATGAATCCGTCCGGCCCTGCGGCCGCACCATATGTTTAAATACCAGAAACTCACCCTCTCAATACATTGTATTGTAAATATTATGCGATCCCAGGTACCGTAGATGTAAAACGAAAGCTTTTTAAAATATAGAAGCATTCGCTTGTATGAGATTATTCCACCACGGTCTATGCAGGCTTTGTAACCCGTACATATAATAATTCAACCACGGTTCGTGAAATATACAAGTAATAATTAAATTGTGTCAACTGATAATAATCTAAGTTTTGGTACGCAGTAGCGTAACATTATATAAGAAATAATGATACAATTTTATGCTCAACAAAGCGATTGAAAATCGGGTTGTTTCAGATGATGAAAGCGCACCATACTGTCACTTTAGGGCTATGCAAGGGTTTCTCATGTAACTGAAGCGGGTTTCAGCGCTCCAATACCAGCAATTCTGCTTATTTATATAGCCGTCAAGATGAAAATGTGCTTCATCCGACGTAAATATATGGTGGATTAAGTTTTCTTCCCTATCCAAACGCTGCAACATATCTTGATAAAAATTCATGCGATTAATCATATCAGCTTATTTTAATTCTTGGACAACTTGAGTTTTTTATAGGGGTAAAACATTCACTGTTCATGCATGTTTAATCGCAGGACGTTTTGGACTACGTGTTATGACAGTTCGAAGGCTCTCGATGTTTTCTGGCGTTCTAGCACTTCTTGCCGCTCCTTTATGTTTTAAATTCAAAGTATCTTCAAACTTTTGTACCCACAAATTAATTGCGAAGACCAATATGGTATTCGTAAAGACAGAGGGACTAGAGATCCAATACTAATGATTAGGGTAATTATCGAAAAAAAGTTACAAAAAAATAAAAAGACTCATTTCGCGTTTGTAGATTTAGAAAAAGCATTTGATAGGGTTAATTGGATTGTTATGTTCAGGATTTTGCGAAAAATGGGAATCTCTCATAGGGATAGAAAAATTATTTACAGTCTATATAAAAACCAAAGCGTAGTAATTAGATTTGATGAAACAGAAAAGGAAGCTAGGATTAGAAATTGAGTTAGGCAGGGCTCTATACTATCTCCCTTGATTTTTAACGTTTATATTGAGGAAGCTTTAAACTTAGCTAGAGAGAGAAAAGAGACAGAAAATCGACATGTTGCGTTTTACAGATGATATAGCCATTATAGCAGAGTCTAGAAAAGAGTTAGGAGAGTTTTTAAATATTTTAGATGAGATACTACAGACTAACCGTAGTATGAAAATTAACTCAGGAAAGACAAAGATAATGACAAGGTAGGTAGGTACTATGACGAGGTAGATGAATTTTGCTATTTGGGTAGTATAATTACAAAGGACCGACGTAGCAGAATGGATATAGTAGCTAGAATAACTCAAGCTAGAAAAATGTTTTTAAAAAAGAAAGACTTACTAATAGCTAATAGTATTAGTTTAGATAATAGAAAAAGTTTCTTAAAGTCGTACGTATGGAGCGTTCTATTATACGGTAGTAAGACTTGGACAATTAAAGAGGTAGATAAGAAAAAAATAAAAGCTTTTGAAACTTGGTGTTATAGAAGAATGTTAAAGATTAGTTGGACAGATAGAGTAACAAATGAGGAAGTTTATAGAAGGATAGGTGAGGAACCCTGTACGTGGAAACAATTAAAGGTCAGGAGAAATAGAATGATAGGGCATCAGTTAAGACATGAGGAACTATTTAGTAAGGTCTTAGATTATAGACCTAGACAAAGCTATATTAGTCAAATTATTAGAGATTTAGGTTGTGAAGGGTATGTAGAGCTTTTTAGACTAGCTTAGAATAGAAAATAATTTAGAGCTGCGTCAAATCGACCTTGAGTAAGTTCTAAAACAATAAAAAAAAATAAATAAAAATCAGTTAGCTAAATGTCATCATGACATAACACAATTAGTTAGCGGTCTAGCATGTTGGCAGCGATTCGTTGCTTAAGCCTTACCATAACATATAATTTAACACTTTTCCTTTTTGGAGGGGATAACCAGGTAATATTTCAATTCCTTATAAATGGAAATGAAGTAAACACGTTGGAGTTCTTTAACAACCATCAGGTAGCTAATATCTATTTAAAGCCAGGTAGACAGAAAAAAGATAAAAGAGTATAGGAAGACCTAGACCAAGCTATATTAGTCAAATTACTAGAAATTCAGGTTGTGAAGGGCATGTAGAACTTTTTAGATTAACACAAAATAGAAAAGAAGTTAGAACTGCGTCAAACTTACTTAAGTAAGGTCGAAAACAAAATGATGATGACCTTCTTTCATGGCTTAAAAACAAAAAGTAGAAGTGGTTTCCGTTATAAAAATGCATGATATTTCGAAGCCTGTTACGTGATATAGATAGTATTCTTCTTAATCTTCTTTGGGGATTAAACCACTCATAGTTTTTAAAATTATCTTTATTAAAAACTATGAGTGGCTTAATTCCCAAAGAAGATTAAGAAGAATACTAAACAAGCCACAACAAACATACAGGGAGTATTTATATAGATAGTGTTGTACTTTGTTCTAAGTTTGCTAATATTACGCATTCGGTAATGCATTTTTTGTAAGTTGGTTATACTGTAACAATTTTATTTTAGCAGTAAAGGAACATACTCATTAAACGTACCATGAATATTGAAATACCTTTATTAACTAATATAAAGATTCAAGTAACAATCAAATTTTTATAGTATTGCTATATCTAGGATTAGTAGTCTATTTGTTTCGGAGTTCGGTGCAAATCCACAAGCCACTAGCGCGCGCGTGAGAGGTTCGAGAACCACACTTATGATCCTCCCACCTTGCAGGAGCGCGGCGAGCGCACTCGTCGATAGTTTAGGGCAGCGTGAAGATGCATTCGAAGAGAATGACGAGTGACCTCCGGGTCGCTTTGATTTGGTGAAGCACTTCCTGAGTAACGGTTAGTACTTAATCCATATATTGCATATTCGTTATCATATTAGCTAATTTAAAATTTATTTAGCGCAAACAACCATACGTTAGAAAAAACAACCATACGTTAGAAAAAGCAACCATACCTTAGAAAAAGCAACCATACGTTAGAAAAGCAACAATACGTCAGAAATTGCAACGATAAATTAGAAAACCGCACGACCACTTTGAAATAAAATTAGACAACGGAGGAGTACGCTGTGAATAAAAGATGCCGTGAACCAATGTAAGAAATCCGCTTCGCTCTTGCATCTGTAATAAAGCATGGAAAACAAACATATTTAACAGCAGGCCCCGCTCTGCGAAGTTGTTTCCATTGCAACCAAGGACGACAGCCGGTATTTGGGTTCGTAATAGAATTAAGAATTCCTCAGTACTTCCTTCTGAAAGTACATTATTTCGTTTTGTTTGTTAGATGTACAAAATTGTTATTCAGTTTACCTGTAATTAAGCTGGTTTTCCCAGTATCAAAATTTGATTTCACTTAGTTTTGTAAAGATGTGACTACATATGGCTACAACGTAAATTAACAGCTGCTATTACGTCACCTGTTTATTTGAACAATGCCGTCAACAATTGCATAATGGCTAACAGATGTTTAACATTACAGTACTGCCACTTTTGATAAAATTAAAGAATATCTTGGTGATTCTATTAACTTCAAACTAATTTTAATTTTGTTAAATTAATGAGAAAATTTCATATATTCATTTGTAAGTGACCTACACAGATCTGGTTGGGTTATAAAGAAACTTAATATTGTTAGTTACACTGAAGTGTTATATATTTGAGTAAGGATCAGTTGTTAAACCTTACAACAATTTTGCAAGAATATCACATATTTATTTTATTTAATTATCATGAAATTTTATTTACTGAAACAAAGAAAATTCTTTCTAGTAAATTAATTATCTACATTTAAAGTTTTTATTCTGATCTGGTTTGATCAGACCTGATAAACAAAACACAGAAAGAGTTAAATTTTATGATTCCATTATGTAAGAAATATTCTCTATGCATTTTAGATATACTTGAGGGACGCAAATAGTGTTCCCATTTTTTAGGTAACCTAATATTATTCTTTCTTACAGGAGCAGTGTCTTATTCTGTTAAGACAAGTTTGTATGTCAGCGAAGGCGATCTTTTTTTCTTTGGGTCTCCAAGTCCGCCCTTAGAAATTTGCTATGCCATTAATATAAATCAATCTGGACTTGGTGGCGCCTGTTTGTTTTAGTTTGAGTGTGACCCCCCACAGATTTCGACTTACCCCCCCATTGCTCATAGCTCTACCCAAGGAATAGACCCCTAGTTACGTCGGAAGATTTCGTTTTGCAGACACCTAACTTGAAGTATGGTGTTAATAAAGTAGTGTTTTAGTAGGCCTTTGAATAATACGTTTCACTGGCGCCCATGCGTGAGGCTAGCGGAGCCGAGTCAGTCAGGCCTTAGTTAGAAAATTTGTTTCACTGGCGCCGGCAACGTTTGGGGCGTCGAAATTTGTTTGTTCAACGCTAGGGGTGTCGAAATTTGTTTATTCAACGAGTGATTCGTCGAAATTCGTTCGTTCATAATTTAATTTAGCTCGAAATTTGTTTGTTCATAATTTGATTTACCTCGAAATTTGTTTATTCAAAATTAATTTTACTTCGAGATTCGTTCGTTTAAAAATTATTTTTACTCTGAAACTTGTTTGTTCAAAAATAATTTTACTTTGAAATAGTCTGTTCAAAATTTATTTTTGCTTCGAAATTTGTTTATTCAAAAATTTAATTTGCTTTAAAATTTGTTAGCTTAAAATTTATTTTGCTTTGAAATCTATTTGTCCAAAAATTATTTTGCGTCGAAATTTGTTTGCTTAAAGTCTATTTGACATTTAGATTTGTTTGTTCGCTTTTGATAAAAGATTGGTTGTAACGTTAAACCACAGTCAATCAATTAATTAACTTAGTTAAATTTATTTTTAACTTTCATTCTATTTTGACCCAATATAATTTTTTTTGATATTGTTTTGGCAAAAATTATTTTACCAAAAACATTTTTTTTGTGATTTTTACCTTTAGCAGTACGAATTTGTTTTGATAACTTTTATAAGATTCGGATCAGTTAGATTTATCGGTTTGATTCCATTAAGCTGTTGTAATCATGTCGGAAAAATTCCAAATTGTTTGTCTACTTAAAGAAGAATTGGAGTATGAACTAAGAATTAGAGGAGTGTTGAGTGAGAGGCCAGTGTTGGAGAAAAGGAAAATTTTAGGTAGATTGTTAGCTAAAGAAATAGATAAGCCTGGTTGTTTGATTGATCTTTCGTGTTATGAAGTAGATTTTGCAACGGAAAGTAAAGAAATTTCAGTTTCAGTCGAGTCAATTCGTAATGTTGTGTCCTGAATTTGAAGGCGACTCATCAGACTCAATTTTAGAAGAGCTTGTTCAAGGTTAAACCACCTTTCAGGGCGAGTTAAGCGCATGAAAATTCCTTCAATAAACTCCGATGAAGCAATTAAGTTCAGAAATGAGACAGTAGCAACGATATTAACTCTTGAAGCTGACTTATACGATAAAATCAATAAAAGTACAGAGTCCACCATTTGGATCGGTCCGTTGTAGTATCTCCTTCAGTTGCTAGTGCACCTATTCATTCGACTTCGTATATAACACCTTCAGTACCTATAGGTTCATGGCCTGTAAAATTCTCAGGTGACCCCAAACAACTACATTCATTTTTGATAGAGTTAGTGATTTAGCACAATCACGTAAGGTATCCGAAGCTGATTTATTTGGATCAGCATGTGAACTTTTGTGGGTGACGCTTTGGTTTGGTTTAGAACAGTGAAAAATTCCTTGAGAGACTGGAACTCCTTGTTAGAACGTTTAAGAAGATTTCTACCTGGTTCTTCAGATGATGACATTTGGGAAAAGATCAGAAATCGTCGTCAAGGTAAAGACGAAAAATTATTTTATTTGTCGCGCATATGCAAACCCTCTTTAGTAGACTGACCAACGAGCCAGCTGAAGTTACTAAAGTTAAGATGATAAGAAGAAATTTGGTTCCTGAATATATTTCAGCACTTGCATTGTCGGACATTCAAGATTTGTCTACCTTAGTAAATTTGTGTAAGAGGTTAGAAGAGCTTCTTTGATGAAACTAAATTTGGTTTCAGCATCTTCTAGTAAACCTAACAAGAATAGCTACCCTCTAAACATCCATTTGAGAACAAACATCTTGGGTTGAATGAAAAGTTTGTGCTGTTAGAGTAGAGTGTTTCAGAATAAATTAGTTAATCCTCACGTAACAGTACCGGATAAGAGCTCTTTGGAGTCCTCAGTTTGTAATTCCTCTAGTCCCGATAAGAGGAATAACTTTGTTTGTTGGAATTGCTCCCGTAGTGGACATTGGTTTAGAGATTGTAGAGCAACTAAAAAAATTTTTTGTTTTGGATGTGGTCGAAAAGGCGTTAAGGCAACGTCATGTCCACAATGTTCAAAAAACCAGTAAGGCGGCAGGTACATAGTGGTCGGTATCCTGTTACGCGTCATAAGGCTACGGTTATGATTTGTAAACAAGAAAAATATTTTTGTAAAGACGAGTGGTCGAGATGGCTTACAGTTGTTAAAAATTTTTGTCAGGACTCCCCGAAGCCTAAGAATAATACTCTGTTTATTGAGAAGCAGTGTGATAATCGACCTTATATTATGGTGAAATTAATGGATAGAGACATTACCGGTCTTCTAGATTCGGGATGCACTACCTCAGTAGTAGGATCCTTAGCACTTTCAATTGTTAGAAATTAGACTTGAAAATTTTAGTTCAGCAAAACGGGTATCACTACAGCTGATGGTTCAATAAAGTCTGTTGTAGGCTCAGTAGATTTGCCAATTTGTATAGGTAATGATTGCCACATCCTTAATGCATTAGTGGTTCCATCCCTACCGCATACATTTATTTTCGGTAGTGACTTTGCAAAATTATTTGGTGTAGTTGCTGACTTTAGAAGTAATAATTGGTTTATCCAAAGTAATGCTGGGAACGACATAGGGTATATAGATTCGTTTTCCATCCCTTTGAACACTGAAGATTCTCTATGTGGTTTACATGACCTTTCAGATGCTCAAAGTGCGCAGGCACAAGAGTTAATAAATTCATTTAGTGAGATTAGCAGCGAAGAAAGATTAGGACGAACTCACCTAATCGAATTGGACATAGACACAGGCAATGCCAAACCCTTCCACAAGAAACCATATGTCATGTCACCATATATGGGTAAGATATTGAATGAGGAATTGGACGACATGCTTAGACTTAAAGTTATAGAACCGTGTACTAGTCCGTGGTCCTCTCCAGTTTTGTTGGTTAAGAAGGCAGATGGAGAATATCGCTTCTGTTTTGATGGTAGAACCCTGAACGACTTAACTGTTCATGATTCGTACCCCCTTGCGAACGTAGATAGAATTCTCAATATGTTGAGAGGTGCGAACTACATTTCGTCACTGGATTTGAGAAAATCGTTTTGGCAAATCCCTCTTAGTGAGTCGTCTAAGGATAAGACTGCCTTCAGTTTATTTCACGAGGACAATTTAGATTTACATGCATGCCATTTGGGTTGAAGAATGCTGCGCAGACGCAACAACGTTTAGTAGATGTAATTTTGGTCCACGTTTTGAACCCCATGTATTTTGTTATTTGGACGACATAATTTTATGTTCGTCATCTTTTGAAGAACACCTAAAGTTATTGGTAGAGGTTAAGCAACGGTTAAAGAAGCTAACCTTACTATAAATATAAGTAAATGTGAATTTTTAAAAGACACTTAAATTTTTGGGTTATATAGTAGGTTCTAACTCACTTCGTACAGATCCCGATAAGGTGTCGGCGATGGTTAACTTTCCCCGTCCGAAAACCACAACGGAGATTAAAGGTTTATAGGAATGTGCAGCTGGTACCGGCGCTTTATAAAGAATTTTTCGTCTTTAGTTTCGCCTATTAATGACCTCATTAAAAGTAAGAAAAAGGTCAAACTGTAAACTGGAGTGCGGAAGCAGAAAATTCATTTGTGCTGATCAAGCAAGCATTAGTTTCTGCACCTCTTCTTTCGCAGCCAGACTACTCGGCACCCTTTATTGTGGAGTGTGACGCAAGCAACACTGGGTTAGGAGCTGTGTTGATTCAGAATGTAAACGGAGAAGAGCGTGTAATTTCGTACGCAAGCAAAACCCTGAGCCGTACTGAGCGCAATTATTCCACCACTGAAAAGAGTGTTTAGCAGTTATTTTTGCAATTGAGAAATTTCGTCCGTGGGTAGAAGGAGTTCGATTCACCGTTGTCACCGATCATTTTCGTTACTTTGGTTGAGTAATCTTCAGAATCCAACTGGAAAACTCGCCAGATGGTCAGTTCGATTAAGGCAACACTCATTTGATTTGGTGCATAGAAAAGGAAAGTTCAATATAGTTCCAGATTGTCTTAGTCGTGGTGTTCCTTTAGAAAATCCAGAAGTTAATTTAGTAGAGATTAAACTTGATACAGTAGACTTGTGGTATGAATCTTTGAGAAAGAAAATTTTGTTGTCACCAAATGCTACCCACAATGGAAAGTAGAAGATGGGTTTATTTATAAGTTTATACCTTCCTATTACCGCATTCGGCGAATGTTGTAGAGTGGAAACACTTAGTGCCAAAGTCTCAGCGTTTAGATGTCATTAAATCATGTCATGACCCCCTTCAGCAGGACATTTTGGTTCCTTAAAACTTTGTCTCGTGTTCAAGAATTATATTATTGGCCAAAGATGATCTTTGACGTACGTAAATTTTGTAGGAAATGTTTGATTTGCGGTGCTCAAAACCACCCAATAAAGGTCCCCTTGGGATGATGGGAAAGGAGAAAGAGGTTGGACTACCATTCCAAACCATTGCATTAGATTTGATGGGTCCGTTTCCTCGTTCCAAACGCGGACATAAATGGCTCTTAGTTGTTGGTGATTGGTTCTCGAAGTATTCGATTTTGCAACCTTTCGTAGTGCCACGGCACATTTGATCGAGAAATTTTTGGAGAAAAAGTATTTCTTGTCTAGGAGTACCACATTTGTATTTGTGATAATGGTCCACAATTAATTGGACGTATTTTAAAGCTTTGTGTGCAAGGTACGAAATTCAAAAATTTGGTATAATGCTGTTTATGCTCCCAATGCAATTTTGTGGAAAGAATCAATAAGACAGTTGGTACATCGTTTAGTAAACATTTAGTGTATTTAGTAAGTTCCAACGCATACTTGCAGCCAAACAGAGTCCACGCAATATTCACCCTTTTAGTTTTGTCTAGGTACTTTACATGGAAGTTTAACGGAAATTTTATACTGGAGATTGATGCGTCTAGTAGTAGACTTCTATTTTGGACTCATGTGAATTTTCGAATGTCACCCTGAAAATTTTTATGAATTATAACTGGAAACCTACAATCTAGAACAGAGACTTTATCGAGTGGAGATATTTTGGAACAATATCCTCTCGACAGGATAATTTTCGTAATGCTCCTAATTCTTAAGATTCGAAACTTCGTTAATAGATTAGAAACGAACATGGAACAAAACAGAAATGGCCATAAAGCTAAAACCAGGAGTTCGATCCATAAAAGATGATCAATAATTCCGGTCGGTATCCTTGATTAATAACGCAGTGTAGGGCTGTAAGCCATCGATTAAGGCAAGGCACTAAATGAGATGGTGGGTTAAAGTGGTAATTTTGTAATTACGGATATGCGTAAACGCGGTATTCTAGCATTTCCAAGATGGACTGAGGTGTCTTAAAAATATCCTAAATTAGTAGTTGAAAATTTAATATTTCCTTATCACATCAGGATAGAGATAAAAATTTCCTATCGTTCCTGGAACTCGAAATTCTAGATTTGATTAGGCCAATACTTCGCATTAAAAACGTCTCGTCCTCACTAATAGATACTTGTCAGTACAACATGCCATAGACGTTCATATTTAATTTACAAAGCACTAATAAGATTGCATATCCTATTTTAATTGTTTACAGTTCTTTTTTAAGAATATCTAATTATAAATAAATATAAATAATAAATACAACCTTATAAATTCTGCAAATTTATAACATAAATGTTTAATAATCGTTATAATAGCAGTGCACAAAATAGCGAAATATCACCCTTTATCAGGTGCACTCAACAAGTATTATGTAGTATAGCGCTTTTACAACCGAAACGTGCTTTATAAAATTATTTCAAATGCTACAGTTGGTACAGCAATCCGTTCATACGTAGAAGAACATGATACGTGGGATATGGAGATATCAAAGATCCAATACGCAATCAACTCAGCAAAACATGAGTCCACCAACTATTCCCAAATTTTTAGTTTTTGGTCGTCAGTACCTTTAAGTGGAAAAGCTTATAATGATAATTTTATACCGGTGAAGATGTTGAGTGTCTCCAGTAGTAGACCTTCTTATGTTTTGGATCGTCAACCTTTGTTTGATATTTTGGAAATGTCCGTGAAAATTTGCATGTAGCTTACAACGTTCAAGTAAACGCTACAATCTTAGGAGAAGAGACATTTCATTCCGAGTCGGAGAAAGTGTTTGGAGAGCTAATAAGGTCCTCTCGAGTGCTAGTGATAAATTTTCCGCTAAGTTAGCTCCCTAAGTTCGTTATGAGTAAAAGTTCGGAAAAAACATTCCAATTTAGTATATGAGTTAGAAACGAAGATGGGAACAAAGCAGGGAAATGGCACGTAAAGGACTTGAAACCAGTTGAGCATCATATCCAAATGAAAATGATGATCCTGACGATTAATTCCGGTCCGTCATCTCTTTGATATTAAGTAATGACGTAGTGGTTCGTTTTGTTTTGTTCCTGTCTCTGATTTAGTGTCGGTCCACTAATATTGAGTATTTTGTTTGAGAAGTGAATAAGTGGTTTGAGATTTTGTAAGTTTTGTAGTTTGAGGTGTGCCTTGTGTGCACGCTGGCATTTTGCTCGCGCGTTGCTCAGAGATGTGTTTGGAGGATGTCTTTGACAGATATCCTTACATGTAGAAGTAGTGGGCTATTTAATATTGGTCCTGATTTCTACATATCCAGGTGAGAGAGTATTGATTATTCTTTCCTTGTTCCTTTTGACCATTAGAAGTTCTTTGATTTGATAAGGTCAAAGTTGGTTTGGTGAGTCTCACCGTTTGGTCCATCATCTAATGAGAATCAGTTGTTATTTAGAATTAGTTGATGATCGATATTACAGTAGAGGTTGTAGGATAGTATCGCTTCCTTGACTTATTGCGGTCTTCAGCTTTTCGTATATTTGCATTTGAAAGTAAACCTCATGGTTAGTTTAAGCCTTTTGTTATGATTATCACTGTTTTGCGATGACAGTGATGAATCAGTTTTGTATTTGAGATTTGCTAAGTAACCTGTTTGGTTAGGTTACCTTTGTTTTGATATCGCTTTGCGTAATAAGTGATGATATTTTGTATTCCTGATTTGTAAGTAACCTTTTGGTTAGGTATACCTATTGTTTTATTATCCCTTTGCTGAGTGATAATATTTTGATTTGAATTTTGATAAGTAACCTTATGGCTTGGGTTACCTTTGGTTAATATGATCATCTCTTTACGATGAAGTATGATACTTATGGTTAGGTTATTCGGTTCATTTGTTTTGATGATGTAACCTATGTTGATTACTGTGTCACCTTTTGATTATTGATTATCACTTTGTGATGATGGTGTTTAAATATAAACCTATTAGTAGGGTCTTACTTTTGATTATCACCGCTTAGTGATGATGTTTTGAATAGTTATGCTGTCTTGATGAGGAAGCATTCCTTTTTTGTAGATAGAGCTAAATGAGCTCCTGGAAGTGAAGTTTTTTGAAATTAGAAGTAAGTTGTAAGTGTTTGGTTATAGGTAAGAAATATTAGCCTTGTTAGAAGTAAGAATCTCAAGTCAGGAAATATTGTAAATTTGAATTTTTTTGTAGCTTACCTAAAGATCAGTTAATTTGTGTGATTGTTGTTCTCGTAGAGTACTGATATTTTATCTTAGATTTTGTACACGATTTCTTACTACCCATGTATTTTGAATTATTACCGATTGTGACTCCTCGATTTTGTCTCCCGATGGACGTCAGGTACGCGTAGTTACCAACACACTCATTTGTAAATATTTGTCCCCCCCATTTGAATAAATTTATAAAATTGCATAGTTAGTTAGGAAGGTAGGAAAGGCTAGTATTGTTATAAAAAATTTTTTGTATTTGTTATATTTAGAGTTTTTCTTAAAAAAATTTTTCTTTTAGGAAAGGGGTAGTGTAACAATTTTATTTTAGCAGTAAAGGAACATACTCATTAAACGTACCATGAATATTGAAATACCTTTATTAACTAATATAAAGATTCAAGTAACAATCAAATTTTTATAGTATTGCTATATCTAGGATTAGTAGTCTATTTGTTTCGGAGTTCGGTGCAAATCCACAAGCCACTAGCGCGCGCGTGAGAGGTTCGAGAACCACACTTATGATCCTCCCACCTTGCAGGAGCGCGGCGAGCGCACTCGTCGATAGTTTAGGGCAGCGTGAAGATGCATTCGAAGAGAATGACGAGTGACCTCCGGGTCGCTTTGATTTGGTGAAGCACTTCCTGAGTAACGGTTAGTACTTAATCCATATATTGCATATTCGTTATCATATTAGCTAATTTAAAATTTTTTTAGCGCAAACAACCATACGTTAGAAAAAACAACCATACGTTAGAAAAAGCAACCATACGTTAGAAAAGCAACAATACGTCAGAAATTGCAACGATAAATTAGAAAACCGCACGACCACTTTGAAATAAAATTAGACAACGGAGGAGTACGCTGTGAATAAAAGATGCCGTGAACCAATGTAAGAAATCCGCTTCGCTCTTGCATCTGTAATAAAGCATGGAAAACAAACATATTTAACAGCAGGCCCCGCTCTGCGAAGTTGTTTCCATTGCAACCAAGGACGACAGCCGGTATTTGGGTTCGTAATAGAATTAAGAATTTCCTCAGTACTTCCTTCTGAAAGTACATTATTTCGTTTTGTTTGTTAGATGTACAAAATTGTTATTCAGTTTACCTGTAATTAAGCTGGTTTTCCCCAGTATCAAAATTTGATTTCACTTAGTTTTGTAAAGATGTGACTACATATGGCTACAACGTAAATTAACAGCTGCTATTACGTCACCTGTTTATTTGAACAATGCCGTCAACAATTGCATAATGGCTAACAGATGTTTAACATTACAGTACTGCCACTTTTGATAAAATTAAGAATATCTTGGTGATTCTATTAACTTCAAACTAATTTTAATTTTGTTAAATTAATGAGAAAATTTCATATATTCATTTGTAAGTGACCTACACAGATCTGGTTGGGTTATAAAGAAACTTAATATTGTTAGTTACACTGAAGTGTTATATATTTGAGTAAGGATCAGTTGTTAAACCTTACAACAATTTTGCAAGAATATCACATATTTATTTTATTTAATTATCATGAAATTTTATTTACTGAAACAAAGAAAATTCTTTCTAGTAAATTAATTATCTACATTTAAAGTTTTTATTCTGATCTGGTTTGATCAGACCTGATAGACAAAACACAGAAAGAGTTAAATTTTATGATTCCATTATGTAAGAAATATTCTCTATGCATTTTAGATATACTTGAGGGACGCAAATAGTGTTCCCATTTTTTAGGTAACCTAACTATATTCTTTCTTACAGGAGCAGTGTCTTATTCTGTTAAGACAAGTTTGTATGTCAGCGAAGGCGATCTTTTTTCTTTGGGTCTCCAAGTCCGCCCTTAGAAATTTGCTATGCCATTAATATAAATCAATCTGGACTTGGTGGCGCCTGTTTGTTTTAGTTTGAGTGTGACCCCCACAGATTTCGACTTACCCCCATTGCTCATAGCTCTACCCAAGGAATAGACCCTAGTTACGTCGGAAGATTTCGTTTTGCAGACACCTAACTTGAAGTATGGTGTTAATAAAGTAGTGTTTTAGTAGGCCTTTGAATAATACGTTTCACTGGCGCCCATGCGTGAGGCTAGCGGAGCCGAGTCAGTCAGGCCTTAGTTAGAAAATTTGTTTCAATACGATGGATATATATTTCGGATAATTCTTTTAAAAAACAGTTGTTTTGTTTGTGTAAAATTAGAAATACGATACTCGTTTAAAATAATATTTTATGGAATGTTTTTAGTGAAATCCTTCGGTCTCTTAAGTAATTTTTGTTTTGGTACAATGTAGCTGGAATTCCCATACGACCCAAAAGTTCCCTGTGTCCAGTGTAGATATTGGAATCATATCCTAAGTGTCTCGTGCTGACTCAGCTATCGGAGCACTTAACTACATCACCAGCCGGAGGGACTTCCCAATACCTTCATTAAATTCGTTATTTTTCCGTGGCAGATAATTAGTCGAAGAGGTAAACATTTTGATTGTGATTTCTTAATTGAAGTGAAAATATGAAATTGTACAACCAATAGAAATGGCGCTTCTACAAAATAGCGGGCTAATTTGGGTAGGTATAATAATCTCAAGTAATGTGGGTACAAGCATTCAACAATCTTGAATGAAGGTTCATGATCGTTTCAAATGCATTTACTCATAACACTATCATCGCGTTATAGTAATACAACTGCATTAGCTATGGCAGGATGTTTTGTAGGTTTCTATCGAATTTCCAGCGTATGTGATGTTCCAAGCAAGGTAGGGATCTTTGACGTGCGTGACAACACTCACACACGGGACCTCCATTTTACCTCTCATCCGAACCAGGGTGTATTTTTTTTTTTAAAATGTTCGCCTAACATTTTTTAAGCGGACCGTGTCGGGATTCAAACCCGGGACCTTGGACGTAGTAGTCACACGCGTACCATTCCACCACGGAGCCGCCTGTAGCAATAAGCCGCTCAATATTGATTACAAGTTAACCAATAGCCAAACATGAAGTTTACTGAGAGAAAATTGCCGCCAAGTAGAGATAATTTTTGGAGGTCCATTTTTACGCCTTCCCTCTCCCATAATAAGAATATGAAACGTTTACCTACGTCATTCGTTTGTGCACATCGTAGGTGCGCGAATGTGCACAGTATACACACTCACATTTTTGCAGTTCTTCATTCCAAGATATAGCAAAATTAAGTTGGAAGGCTGTAGATACAATAACCCTACACTAAAACAATTTCCACAATCGTTTGTGCATTATAGCTGCACAAATGTGCACAGCATACACAGGTTTGTGCACTTCCCCATTCAAAGATATGAAAAATATAAGCGGGGGAGGCAGCTGTAAAAGAGAACCTTCCCTATCAAAGCAATTTGAGATTTTTTAGTTGCAATCGTTTGTGCATCGAAGATTCTAATATATAGAGAAATTAAGTTGAATGGACTGTAGAAACTGCAGCCCCCATCATAACATTTTTCGACTTTTTTAGAGGTAATCGTTTGTGAATTGTAAATGCACAAATGTGCAGTTTGTACTAGCGGTTGTGCACTGTCCAATACCAAGTTGGGTAGAAATTGATTTTGTGCATTTTCTTCTACTAAGATATTAAGAAAATGATTTGTGGAGGCAGTTTAAATGATAGCTTTCTTACAAAAAAGTTGCTTGTTGTTCTTTAGGGATAATCGTTCGCTTAGGGTCGAAGCATATGTACACTTTTCCAAATTATTATATATAAAAATTTACATGAAAAAGCTACCGAAGTGGAAGGGTCTGTCAAATAAATTGTCTGATATTTACAAAAATTTGTAAGTTCATAGAAAGTGTTATAACGTAAATTACTCAAATTACTGTTTGGGTTAACTAGTTAGGTGTTATTTTTATATCCCCAAATGTGACCAGTAACCTTTAAGGCAGGATTTCCTTAAAATGATGGAACGCAAATATCTTCCGACTATGCTAGGGGTCTATTCCTTGGGCAGAGCTTATGAGGATTGGTCGTGGTTCTTTTTACAAAGCATTATTTTAATACTAGGGCTAGATTCTCGACAAAACAGGGGTTTGAATAAGGGGCCACCAAGTCATTAACTTTAAACACAGGGTTTCCCTAAGGGGGACTTGGGCGTCCTTAGGGAGGAATACCGTATTAACTGCTAACGCAGGAGCTGTAAAGAAAATTTAATTAAATATACAAAAATGAGGACACAAGAAGTATTCTCTTGCTACCTCATATAAAAAAACAACAACAAAGATTAATCAGGCAACAATAATATGAACACAGATTTTATGCTTCAAATACTGAAAAGGACATTAAAGCTTCTTGTTAAATTAGGTTTAGCACTTTACTCTATTTGATCTTATACCTTGTTACCCTACTTCTGAACGTACTTGTTCAGAATAAAACAATTAATTAAGAAAATTAAATTGTTTCTTTAATTAAAATTGTCCTTTTATAAAAATTGTAAATATAAAATTCATGTTTAAGAAAAGATAATACAAGTTTTATCTACTCATACGGTAGGATTATATATTCAAAGAAAAATATCAAAACTTTAAATGTTTCTTTAGTTACAATAGTTTAACTTGAATTTATACCAGAAATATCAGATCTGTTTTTTCTGTTTACATATTTATAAAACTTTAACTACTTTGTCTATTAATTCATTATTCAAAAATTGTAAGTGAAATCATGCATATATGAAACATCAATAAGAACTCTTTAAGTTTGCCTAAATTCATAAAATTTAATAACTGTAATTATACTGAACTAGTATCGACAACAAAAATTTACTAAGGTCCTTCTTAATATGCGAAACGGATTTGTCAGAATAGATAGTTACAAAGATATTTTCTGAAGCAGCCTGGTATCAAAGATCATCAAATGTAGACGTGATGCAAGAATAATTCTAAACTCTTACCTTGGCTCTGCAGGTGGTCTTTACATGTTGTCGTCACAACATGTTAGGGCAGGTGTTAATACATACATTTTTCAGAAAACAAGTGACGTCAAATCCACATGTTCCACAGAACACGAACAGCTGCGTGACCCTTGGACTGGACCATGCTAACGTCTATGCGATTTTGTTATACGCACGAACTGGACCAACCAAATTCCAATACTAGACGTAGACGTTCTGCTGTTGTAAATCTTGAACGAAAGTTTCAACAGTACCATTCTAATGCATCATCGGACTTAATTTACAAACCATAAAAATTTCTACATATTTTGTAGAACGTTTCCTTAAAATTCGAACTTATTGTTTTCTCCATAATATTAAATCAAATACAACTATCCATCGTACGGTTGAAGGACGTTCATATTGGATCGATATCCTATCGCAAAGTTGACGCAAATGAACCATAAGTTGATATTCCAGATACAAAAGTAGAATTTTATCTTCCTTTAAATACAGCATACTCGCTGTTTTAGTTTTATAAAACCAGATAATACAAAACGACTTCTTAAAGTTGAGAATTATAAAATAAAAATCTAATTGAGGACTTCTACAAAGCGTTGAAAAACATATTTTATCGTACTTTTACGAAATCATTAAAGAAATATTTTATGTGTTATTTACACAAATGTCTAAAGAATTATTAAATGAATTTATCTAAGGAATTATCCAAACGAAGTTATTTACTAGAAGTCATTTAAAAACGTCTTTAAAAGGAACGTTATAACAGAAGAAATGAACAATTACTAAAAGAAAAATTACGAAAAGTGCAATTATGAAAAGAGCGCTACAACAAATTATTTAGTTGGTCTAATTAATTATTATTTTAATTCTTACCATCGTTAAAACATCAATGGCCTAGTGTCCAGCGCACTAGGGATTAACTACCGCACAAAAAGCCAGATGCAAGTTGCATGCTAGAACCCTTATTAGTGCCATTATCGTTCTCGACGAGAGCTCTAGCTAATCTGAGCGCAAATGTGCTATGCACGAAACAGGAAAGCTGTTTGGCCTTGATAATAATTGTATCAACATTCGGCGCCTGATGTTAGCAACCAAACTAGCATTTCTGTATGGCGGTTAGCACATACAAAAAAACTGTTACAGTGTATAAGTATGTAAAGGTCCTCGACCATTGTAGGTTACAATTTCTAAAAGATACTAATCTTGATACGCCTTTTGGCTACACAAAGTTTTCGTTTTAATATTAAGAATAGGGGATTTTATATTCCAATAAGGAAAAGTTTTTTTCCCCATCATTAATTTAATTAGGTTACTACGTGTAAAGTCTGTACTTTTGGGTTCATTCGAACTGAGGTCGAGAATCCGTAATTTATCAATGTATTTGTTTAAGCACGCATTTTTCAGAGTAAGAGAATGTGTGGTTATCGCGTTTAGCCATAGGCATTTTTATGGTAGGGACAACAACGAGTTTTAAACGGAACTTGACCGTCAACTACCATACGATATCGCTTTATTAAACGCGAGTGCTCTAAGTGTACCTTCTGCATAACTCTACCATTTCTCCAATTACCATAACAATGCTTAGTGTTCCCTAAAGTTGTAAGTTTTTAACATTTCGCTGCAAGAATCTGGACCAAACATAAGAAACGGACTTCTACGAAACTCTGATCTATCTGAAGACGTGATTTTCGGCTGTAAGCGACGATCGGTGCATTGGCTATACTACATTTGATTTTCTAATGTTCCACCTGAAGATATTACATTGGCCAGGAAGAGAGGTTTTTTTACCCGGTAATTTTGAATTTTGCGTAACCCTTACTGTTCCAAGCAAGGTAGGGATCTTTAACGTGCGTGACAACACTCACACATGGAATCTCTTACCGAACGATGGCGTATTTTTATGAAAAATGCTCGCTTAACATTTTTCAAACGGACTGTGTCGGGATTCGAACGGGCACCTTAGGCTCAGTAGTCACACGCATACCAACTGAGCCACGGAGCTGCCTTACCTTGGCTATTAATCAAGGAAAGTTTTTGCATATTTTGTAATTGCTTTCTGGCATGTAAATCAGGCGGCTTCGTGGCGTAGTGGTATGTGTGTGACTACTACACCCAGGGTCCCGGATTTGAATCCCCGACACGGTCCGCTTAAAAAATGTTAGCCGAGTATTTTTCACAAAAATACACTCTCGTTCGGATGAGAGGTAAAATGGAGGTCCCGTGTGTGAGTGTTGTCACGCACGTTAAAAATCCCTACCTTGCTTGGAACAGTAAGGGTTGGTAAAATTCCAAATTTTTCAGGTAAAAAAAACTCGCTTCCTGGCCAATGTAGTACCTTCGGGTGGAGCATTGGAAAATCACATGTAAGGCATGTAAATCTGTAGTCGTTTGATGTATATAATTTGCGACCACATTTCGGACATAATAAATTATGTTCGGAGTAATAATTTACGTTCAGCTTATAACGTAATAATCTGGACATTGCTTTTACAAGTATTTCAATAGATTTAAATATTTGAGCAAATGAATCAGTTCATAAGAAATTTTTTGCTTTTAAAACTAAATACGGATTAACACCAGGCATTACCAACCACAGCGGGTCACACACCAATATTATTCAAGCGTTGATTAAATAGACACGTGCATACATTTCAGACACGTGCCAAGTAAGGACGACGTATTGTTTCACTGTAGACGTGGCTCAAACATAAAAGCTATTCCTCAGTGCCCTCATTCTAGTTTATCGTTATTTCACAATTTCTTATATACAGTGTGTACAGTATAAAATGCAGTACATGGGGATTTTGGAAACTGTAGGAGATACGATCTTGGTTAAATGGAACAAAAGTTGCATAATCATGAGGGTATCTCAGATCGGTTTTCAAATTTCAAAAATTTTTCATAGGTTACTTACTAGATAGAGGCAAAAAACACAAAATTGACGATTTCTTTATTTGCTCGTAGTTAGTCTACTAATTGAAATAGAATGTTTAAATTTGGTACATCATGGTAATTCCCCATTGTGCTTCACATTTTCAACTTAGATTTTGTCTAGGGCATCTAGATTTTGCGTGACGACGTTCAACTTTTTATTTTTAAATAGCCGCCATATTGGATTTTTACATTTTTGAAATGCTGACAAAAAACCCTTTCCAAAGAGGTATAACATAACTATGTTTGATTGAATCAAAATACTAAAAATCACATAACTATGTTTTGGTCGTAGTAGGCTTTAATTTCCATTATGACAAAGAGAAACAATTGCTCAACATCTGAGAAACGTCAAAGTTTATCCTTTATTTTATGTTTCAAGTAGTGCAGTTTAAAAAAACAGTTAATTAATTTACATAGAAATTTAAGCAAAGCATTTGCGCTTGAAATGGATCGCTTTACTAACCGTGATAAATATCAAGTGTTAGAATGTTTTATTCTTTCTGGAAGGAATGATGTTAAAGCTGCTGAATTGTATTTAAATAAATACATCAACCAAACAGATGTATGTTTCGGAGATTACTAAACAATTTAATAAATTATGGTAGTTTTGGCTTGTCTAAGAGAAATAGGCATATTAAAAAAGATAATAAAAACAGCGTTTTACAAACAGTTGTCGAAAATCCTCGTACTTCTCTTAGACAAATTCAGAATATAACAGGTGTTGCTCATTCTACGGCAAGAGCTATTTTAAAACGTTTCAAGTACCATCCATATCATGAACGACCATGTCAGGGATTGCGTACTGAAGATCAAATACGAAGAATGGAATTTTGTGCTTGGTACATCAGAAAGTGCAACGAAAATTCAAATTTTGCATATACAATTTTGTGGTCTGACGAAAGTCGATTTACGAATTGTGGTATGTTCAACCGCAAAAATACAATTTTTTGGTCAGATGAAAATCCACACTTGAATCGCCAAGTTAGACATCAAGTTAAATGGGGATTCAACGTCTGGATTGGTATTATTGGAAGGTACATTATAGGTCCGTTTTTTTTATGATGCAAATTTAAACTCTGCGAGATACTTAGATTTATTGCAGGAAAATGTGGCAGATAGACTAATGGAGCTTCCACTCGCTACTTTGCAAAATATGATTTTTCAAAATGATGGCGCTCCACCCCACAATGCTCTGATTATTAGAAATTTTTTAAATTCTGAGTATAATGAAAACTGGATTGGAAATCGGGGACCAATTAAGTGGCCGGCGAGATCACCGGATTAAACTCCTCTAGATTTCTTTATATGGGGCCATTTAAAAAGTTGTGTGTACTCAAAAACGTATGATAATGTAGGCCAATTACAACAAGCAGTCCAAGAGGCCGTAAATAAAATAACTCCAACTATGATAAGACGATCTTGTAAAGATGTTTATAAAAGGTGTGTTCAACAAAATGGGGGGTTATTTGAACATTTAAAATAAATAATGAATTCATGTGGCTGATTATTGTTATATTTTTTTTCCTTGATTGTTAATTTGCAATTGTCTGAACATGAATGACAACTAAAAACAGCTTAAATAATATTTTGTATTGAATAGATGCTAGTTTGTATTTATTCTTTGTTAATGCATAGTTATGTAAGTTCTGATTAATACAGATTTATTTTCAATTTTCTACGTTTTTTACTGTTTTTATTACCACTGAAAATTGAGTTTAAAATTTTTAGAGCAATTGTTTCTCTTTGTCATAATGTAAATTAAAGCCTACTACGACCAAAACATAATTATGTGATTTTTAGTGTTTTGATTTAATGAAACATAGGCATGTTATACCTCTTTGGAAAGGGTTTTTATCAGCATTTCAAAATGTAAAAATCCAATATGGCGGCTATTTAAAAATAAAAGTTGAACATCGTCACGCAAAATCTAGATGCCCTAGACAAAATCTAAGTTGAAAATGTGAAGCGCAATGGGGAATTACCATGATGTACCAAATTTGAACATTCTGTTTCAATTAGTAGACTAACTACGAGCAAATAAAGAAATCGTCAATTTTGTGTTTTTTGTCTCTATCTAGTAACCTATGAAAAATTTTTGAAATTTGAAAATCGATCTGAGATACCCTCATGATTATGCAACTTTTGTCCTATTTAACCAAGATCGTATCTCCTACAGTTTCCAAGATCCCCATGTACTGCATTTTATACTGTACACACTGTATATATATATATATATATATATATATATATATATATACAAATTTACTGTACTTCTCATATTACTAAATTAATTTAGGCAGCTAGTAGGATAAATAAAGTTGATACTTACCCTCCATTCAGTCGAATTGTTTACAAAGAAATAACAAGCTGCAGCCCATGCAACAATCGCTATTATTCCACATAAAGCAGTATGTACGCAGATTTTTTCACGATGAACAGTCTAGAAGTGAGAATTCATTTTTCTGATTAAATGTTATAAAAACTTACCTTCATAATAATATAGATAGTAGCGTACAAGATTGCATTTCCCATCAAGAGGCTTAACAAATACGTAGCAAAATCAGTTTCGTATAAATAGCATACGATTCCGTAACCAGCCAGGCAAACGTTGATAATATTTAATATTAATAGTAATACAAAATGAGCTCTTCGTTTTGGAGAGATAGCATTAAATACGTTATGTTCTTCATTTAATTCGTGAACAACGCTCAAAAGACCTTCTTTAATATAACTCAGAAAGTAGACGTTAAATGAAACATAGAAGCAGAGTAAAATATACACTATTATAAATAAGATCCATAGCACAATATGACCATTTAATACTCCAACCATAGCTAAAATTATGATTATTTAATAGCTAAATTTGAAAAAAAAATCAGGGCATATGTACATTGTTTGAATAAAATTAATTTTGAGCTACCCTGTAGAAATCTTTTTTACGTACTAACGTGTGTAACAAAAATTCCTAGTATTTTCGTTTAGATATTCTAACCTTAATAGGTTTGAGAAGGTAAGGAGCATACAACTTTAGAGGAGCAGTTCCTTATATTACACGTTATAAGCTTTTAAAATAAGTTATAAGACGATTTATTCAGCGAGGTCCATACAAGGTTACAGAAAGCATACAAGTGCAGTCAATTAACTTTCCTCGAAAAAGGCGTTTGTAATTTAAGAAGGGAAGATTTTTAAAAATTTTAAATTAGTGGAGTTATCTAATAAGGTCGAAACGTGTTTAACTTATATGTTTGTAGTTCATAGAATATTATAATTAGGATAGATAAGCTATAAAAACCATATAAAGAGAATTTATTTCATACTGATTTCGAGAAGCAGTTATCGTTTATACCCGCACGTGTTATTTTACATGCGGGTGTTATTTTTGATAGTTTGGAGTTCGGTGAAAATTTTGATAGCGAAGAGAAAAATTCAAAAACGAACAGCTTGTGAATAATTAGGTTTAGTTCAACTCAAATAATGTTTAACAATTGAGAACGCGACCAACTACTATATTAAGGAAAACAGAGTTCGGCCTCTTGAATTCGAGCTTTTTTCTTAAGCTATTGATTTCGATCTTTTATTGTGTGCGTTTGATGAGAGCTTTTATAAAAAGTCTCGTGTATGTTTTTTATGAAAACTTCTTTTATAATTTATTGGTGCATCACCGATTACAAGTAATTTGCAAATGGGTTTAAAAGCAATTAATAAAAATTAACAAAACGTTAATTTATGGAGAAAAAATGACAAATGTTTGGGGGAATTCCGGGACGTCATTTGTTGATAGGTGACGCCCAGGGACACCTATACCTTGAAAATTATTTATTAGGTGTGTATCATATTTCATTTGATTATTTATTTGTTCTTAGTTTGAGATAGAATTAAAATTAAATTTAAATATATTTTTGTATACTTAGTAAGGCTCATTTGTATTGTAAATTAAGCGTTGTTATAGTTAAGGATATCATATAAAAATGTTCCGGAACATATGCTGATGCATACGTGACTTTTGAAGTGCAATCGATATCGCTATTAGGTTATACAGCAAATTTGAGTTTAGATCTAAATTCCCGATACTACATTATTTTGGTCACGTAGCCATGGAAGTGGAGGCTCCATGTGGCATTGGAGATTTTCTTTATTTCTTTGGAGGATATGGCTCGGAGGACGGCAATGAGGTAGAAGAGGCTTTTAATTTAATTTCATAAATTGCGAAAAGAAACTGATATGCCACGAATAAAATGACACGATTTTTTTATATAAAAAAATTATTGTACATTGTACAATATTATATATCAGCTGGTGCAACGATATATTCAGCATGGTATTATTTGATTCCGAGAAGTAGCAGATACCCAGGCAAAAGTCCAAAAATGGAATCCTTGAGTTGGCTGAATTTGTACAAGAGAGAAACAGAAAACTTGAGTCTAATACAAATACTGTTCATTAAACCAGGAGAACGAGCACAAGGAGAAATGGTTTGTGGTTTTAGATCTAAGTATCACTTTACATTCAATGGTGTATTCTAACATAACTTGATTTAATTGCAAAAATTGATTAATTTATACTACTTTAGATTTAAGACAATTTTTGGTTTTCATTTAATAATAGATGTACTGAACAACTTGCTGGATGGTCATCGTAAATGCAGTAACACAGTGCTGCATGCGTGGGACTTTATACTAACTCAAATAATTCCACGCAAATAAGTAATATTTTTTACAACGTATTGTCTGCTAAGAAGTTAATTTTCTAGATCATGGTTTCATAATATATATATATATATATATATATATATATATATATTTCTGTGGATTTATAGGTTATAATGGGTGTTACATAAGGCAGATAATTATTTATGGCAGGGTACCCCATGAATATACAATTCAACTAAAATTTAAGACGTTTTTCTAAACGATTGTATAGGATTTACAATTTACAATAAACTTGAGGGTTAATTTTGAGCCGTGGTAACATAACTGTAAATATTAATTAATATTTATTAGGTAAGAAATGTACGAGCGTCTCACGGCAGAAATGCCGTGGTTGCAATGACAGGTTAGGTTACTGTTACAAATAGATATTATTATTAAAAAACACAAATTAGATATTATTATTAAAAAACACAAGCACAAATCACTTAACACGCATATCAGAACAGTCTGTAATAGTTTTAGCAACAACTGTTCTGATATGCATGTTAAGTGATTTGTGTTTTTTAATAATATCTATTTCTAAGAGTAACCTAACCTATTATTGCAGCCACGGCATTACTGCCGCGAGACGCTCGTGGAAATGTAGTTCCATAAAGGGTAGTGTAAAGACTTGCATCTTAAAGGAGTAGCGTGTAGGTTTATTAATCCAAAGGTTTTCAGATTCGGCATATAGTGAAAATAAATAATTTAGAAGAGTGAATTGTTTAATTGCATAAAGTAACTGATATTCAAAGCGTACAAATGCTTTGTGTACATAATTTAGCATAGTATAAAACATTAACATTGGTTAACCTTGCAAAGTTATAGCATAAGATAGGATAGTGTGGTCGATAAACAAGTTATAACGGCTAAAGGTAGAGGGAAGATATGGATCGATATTAGATAGAGAGGTCGTGTTTTAGCATGTATTAAAATAAGACAAAATTTAGGTTTAAAGTGTAGAGTGCTTGACTTCTACAAGGACTAATAATAATGGGCATATGAGAAACGGAGATAGTTGGTTGGACTCCATATAAAGAAACAGGATAGACGATACTCAAGAGAGGGTAGATGTTGTTAAGATATTATTGTACTGGTAGACAGGGAATATAAAGGAAAAAAGATATAAAATACGGGTAAGGATACAATAAACTGGTAACAGACATAGAAAATATAGGAAGGGTACAAAATTTTATTCGATTGACAACTGGTATATAACATATATTTAGTATTGATTTATTGTTTATGTTGTGAAGTTGTAGCTATTTTGAAAATGGTCCATCGGACCAAAACGCGTAAATAGAGAAGAATCTTCATGTAATATAAGATTATTTCAATCTGATTTAGTTTATATTGACTTACTCCCAAGAACAAAGAATATGTATATATTATATATATATATATATATATATATATATATATATATATATATATATATATATATATAAATTCACACAACGCATTCATTAAACCTATCCTCATCCTCTGCAGGATATTAATATTTGATAGGCGACAGGCTACACTTTATTATTTATTATTAAATTATTTAAAACATTTGGTTACTGTTTTTATACCTAGATCTTTCACTACTAAGATGTAGCTGGTCTATTAGGGGCACGTTTTAAAATTACTTTAATATTGTACACGTTGTTCCAAAAGTACAAAATATATCAAAACTGTGTTTTCTAAACGTAAACTCCTGCAGATTATTTCATTTTCGGACTTTTTCGGCAAAATGAAGGTGAGCTTAATTGAAGTATATCTTACTTAAACCTTACGCTTTTTGAAATAAATCACAATATGCAGTACAAACTACAACGTGTAAATGACACCACATTCTCATTCCTTAAACCAAATTGATAATTTATAACACGAGTTACGTATCCCCCAATCCAAATATGTACAATTAAATAGAAATTATTAGGAAATTATTAAGAAACTTAAGTTAGATGCAACATTGTTAATTCAAGGATAAATAAGAAAAGTTATTGAAAGTTCACAAGCAAGTTGTGAGAACGGATGTGAACACATTGTATTCCAGACGTAAGTGATACTGCAGGTGCAGGTCACAGACGATTAAGAAACCGCGATTACTTAGAAAGTAAGATTGTTACATTGTATAAGTCAGATCAGTCAGTCAGTCTTGAGTATTTCGGCTTTAAAATTGTTGTTTGCTTAGGCTACTCGCCCTCATTTAAATTTAATTATTATTCAATTTCAACTTAGTATAAATTATATTAGTTTGTCAAAATTCCATTGTAATATCTGTTTAAGAAATAAATTTGTTACAAGAAGTTTTGGAAAAAGTTTTTAAAAAGATCGCTCCCAAGACCCGAAACGTAACTGGTGCAGCGTACGGATCCAAAAAGGCACTAAGAATCCAAAAATCGAAGAACTGGTAACCAAGAATTTTAATTCCCAATCTGGAAGAACCCAAAGAAACAAAGCGTGGACGAGGTACAAGAATCGACCGATCCCAACCAAACAAATGTGGACAAGGTACAAAATTGGCAGAACCCACAAAAGAAAGCAAATGAAATCGACGATGAAAATTATGTAAGTTCATTTATCCTAAACCAATTTATTCTCTACAATTTATTGATGCTTGCTAGTAGGAGATTATTTTTTATGCACTGAAATATTTTTTATCGTAATTTAGTATTTTATGACAATTTATGAAAATTATTTATTTATTTACTACGAAAACTTATTTTTAAAACAGGAGAATTTATTTAAACAAGAGAACTATAAAAGATGCATTTATATGCGCAAATTAGTACAAATTATTACGAATTATTAATACAAAACAAAAAAACAAAATGAAACAAAGTTAATTCAGCAAAACTGAGATTAATTTTACCAATTTTATGTACAGCAAAAATTATTACTGAAAGCTTAATGTACAAAACGCAATTCTTATAACAATTAATTATAGAAACGATTAATCAAAACCTTCATTAAATTCTATAATTAAACGCTTTAGTGTATAATTGTAGAAGCATTATTATTAAAATTAACTCAGCGTGCAAATCTAAAACGCGTTCCTCATACCGGAAACCATCACGGAATAAAAACCATTCACAACTTTAACTATAACTAAATATTTTTTAGCACGAAAGAATTTAGTTATACAAAAGCATTACGCATTTTATTTAATTATTACTGAGACTGAAATTACACCATTCAGGAGACTTAAAACTTTGTAGTTAAACAACTTCATTGTATAAATTATTAAGGAAATGTTGATGCAATTTATTAACTGAAAACTTGAAACTCTATAATTGGACATTCAAGGTAACAAGATTGTGCAATCGTAAAGGAATCAGTTTATGCACTTATCAATACAACACCTATGAAGACGAGATAATTAGAGTAGACACTAATTACTCAGCAAGACTGAAATAAAGACGTAACTAGCGCAAGTAAACGTACAATTTATAACGCAATTATTGCAAGAAATTATTAACCACATAAAAACCTTTCAAAAAATTAAAACTCGCGATAACTATAACATCGGCAAAGTATAAAAATATACGAATCCAAGGCTACAGCAATTGATTAGACATAACCAAGCACAAATTTCTAAGTATAATTATAGCAACCGATAACTACGTATAAAATATAAATATAGCGATTCTTTAAATAACCCAATACAAAACAAGCCGAAAAGTAAAACTCAATTAATACAAAAACTTGATATTAAATAAAACCGAAAGCAACCATTAACGACCATGAGTTCAGATATGAAGATTTAGTTCAAAAGTCTTCTCCAATTTAACGGAGATCAGACATTATTAGAAATTTCATTACCGCGTGTGAAATATTTTTAAAAACCTTTTACAAACCAGGAGATAACGAACGAAATGTTCTACTTTAACGCCTAATAATTAGTAAATTGACCGAAAGGGCACTAACACTAATAGCCATCCGAGACGATCTTGAACAATGGGAAGATTTTAAACGCATATTAATAGCATATTTCGGCCACCAAAGAAACATCAAATATCTTATTTTCGATCTAATAGACTTAAGAATGGAAAGTAACCAATCCCCATATTAATTCGGAATGAAATATCAAGTTTAATTCTAACAAAACTAAAAATCGAAGAACCCGACCAAAATATCCACTTATTAAAGACAAAAATGTATGACGAAATGACATTAGACACCTATGTAAACGCACCACCAGTACGATTATCAATTTATATATGCAGAAAAACACTAAAATATTGAAGTGAAAGCTTTTAGTTTTTGGTATATCTATAGTTTGTACTTCAAGGATGACAGGTATTTGTTGCAGGATAAATTGTTGTTCTTCAGAAATACATTTAAATGTCAAACCTTTTTTAAATCATCTTAATTCCATAGACAAGATGTTGCAATTATAACAATGGATTTCAGAAAATTATATTATAGAAACTTATAAAAGGTAGATAAGAAAACAAAAGGCTTTTATACTTTTCGAACCGTTCAACTAGAAAGCAGGGTTTGGTATGCAATTTTTGGTATACAACTCACATGGTTTCTCAAACAAGTACATTGTTAAACAAAGTTTACAGGTTTTGCAAAATAAATATGAATCATAAATAAGAAAAGCCAAAGATACTGAGTACGGTTTATACAAAGTCACGATAATCCATGAGAAAAACAGTATGTAGAGGTTGCTGCTTAGCTTCTTATGTTAAGGAAGGTTATTCTTTTTAAAAGGTATGAAGTGATGTATGGGGTATAGAATACTTGGACCCTAAAAAGATAACAAAAATTTCAAACAATATTTTGTTTAAATGTATCTTTTATAAGTTTCTTAGGAAATATTTATCTTTAGGTAAAAATGTAATCCCAAATTTTGTTGCATCGCCGTCGGTTGATGTATAATCGTAAATTTAATTTATTCGGCATTTTAAAGATTCATGCAATATTTAACGATTTTGAAATGTGCTAGCATATATTGGGCGACGTTTGATGATATATTTTTGGTTGAGACAAAAGAAAACATTTTCCCAAGATGATTTTGTTAATAAGCTGCATTTATAGCTGACAACTTATTGTAGCATGTGATAGATAGTACATACCTAGTTATAAATTGCAATTTTAACCAGGACTAAATACTTGCAGAAAACAGTGATTTGAAATTTAATAGATTTTGCAAAACTATGGTAAAAGATTTTAAATCCCGACTTGTCCGCCACTTAGTCATAATATTACATGGTTTTTTAGTATAGTATACAATCTTTTGGTTTGAATGCGTTTAATTTGCATTTATTGTTATAAGAAGAATGTTGAAATTAAAGGGCATTTTTATTAATTTATTACTTTCAGATGAAAGATTTTCGGTCGTAATATTAAGAACGATTTAAAGAAAATACCTGAGATAGTGATCAAATAAAAGTTGATTAATGCAATCAATTTTTAGTACTTACAGATAATAAACTGATTGCATAATTTATTTTTTAGCGTTTACTTTCATTTTCCATAGTGTTCAAATATAAATATATTAAGGTAATTTTCGCCTGATGGTTGCTTTCGAACTTTCGGGCTACAGTTACTAGCCACTCACAACAGAAGCAATTTAATTTATTCCAGTTTCAATATTTAAAACCGCATATAGGTACTATCTGAAGGTATTGCTCACATAGCAATTGGTGGTTCAAAAATATTGTTGCAACTTGCAGAGCATTTTAGAAGTCGAAAAATCGAGTAATCTCGACTTGACATCGAAAACGAGACGAGAAACATCCTTCGAGAACGAGAGCTCAACCAAGTTCACGTCTCGAATTTCGAGACGAGAACGAGAAGTAAGCATTTCTCGTCTTGTTCTCGTCTCGCGGTATTACTATCTGAATGCATTCATGCAAACCTATATGCAATCACTGATTCATAAAGATAAAGCGAAAACTTTGTAAAAAAGTAGAGCTGTGGAAGGCAAATTCCACTTCTGAATAACTTCAGCATCAAAGAAGATATCTATACTCGTACTTCGTTTCACGAAGCAATAAAGCGATGAAAAGTATAGAAAATAAAAATCCTCAATTCCATTGGTTGAAACATGAGACATTTATACTGCATAAATATTACGATTGTGGGAATATTCTGTGACAAAAATATCACTAACGGGTATTCATTATTTGAACTTCCCATAAGTTTTAATTTTGATTAATATTGCAAAGAATAATTTGCCATTAAGCCACTAGTAGAAGTTGGTGGAATGAGTACAACAAAATTCTTCAGTGACCAAACAAAAAGATCTACCAATGTGGCGCTTTGTAATATAGGATAACGCAGTAACGTTTATTAATTTTTGCGAAACAAGCTGGTAGCTAACTTAAATAAATTTCTTGTTGCAATCCAACAAAAAAGGTCTACCAGTCCGTAGCAGATCTTTATAATATATGAAATATAACATGCACTTTCTGTTACTTCTAATTCATTATATTAAATCGTAATAAGAAAGTAGCTTAAATGTAAAATTAAACTTCTTTTAGAACAATTATTTTATTGTTTTAAGAAATAATTAACTGCAAATTTAATGTTTATTGGAAGTAACATCCAATAAATATATCATTCTTATATTATTTAAAATGTGCATTTCTTATTCTATTTCATCATACCGTGGGTCTCATTTCGGGGTGCATCATTCGTAACAAATTTTACTAATTAGTTGCTCAAAATGGTGTACGATTTTTTAAAAAGGGATAGAATAGGTTTAATTTTTGTATCTTAAACATACGTTTGTAACGTTCGGTTTAATTCAACGTTTAGTATTGTATAGTTTACTTTAGCGAGCATATTAAACATGCCAATTTGTGATAAAGGACAGTCAAGTAAACTGTACACTTTTTCAAAATTGCGAAGAAGGCTAGAAAGTGACAGGAGAGGATTGTCAAATTAATTAAAAAGTGTCGAGTCGCGTTTTACGTTTGGGGTGTGTTTAATTAATCTTTTGTAGGTCCACTCTACCATCCGATGTTATATACCGTCATTGTTATGCCTATAAGATGCCAATTCATAGTGAGAGTTTATTTGGATGAAAGAAAAGTGACCTCAGATTACATTTAGTCGGGAACCTGATGAATTAACACACACCTATGATAAAGTTAGTTGGGCTGTTGCATTATACCGACACCCACTCTCCTCGCTGTGTCTATAGTGACCTGATTCACCCCACAAACCCTTCAAGGTAAGCGTTGCACTGTAGTAGTTTCTAAGTGACCAAACTGGTTCGCACGCTGGTATTGGGATATTTTACCCCGAACTATAGAATGTTCTTTTGCATCTACCGCCAGTGAAGCTAAAAGTAGATAGTGTGTTTCGCCCCGTATTTACCCTACTTTCACTGTAGTCAACAGTGTAAAACAGAAAGCCGCTTGTGTGCGCATTGTACATCTATTAGTCCGTAAAATTTTAAAGCTGCGATACCTTTCCAAATTGTACCACTTGTTTCGTAACGTAAGACTGTACCAGTTGTAGCGCCTAGATAGTTCAAGTAGACTTACGTCTACCGTCCACATTGTTACCGGAGGTTTGCATGCACCCGGTGTAACACGCGTGATATTTCGGGCTATAGTCTACACTCTTTTGGTCGTCAAACCTAAGAACCCGTACTGCCGTGAGGCCCAGGTGCATTCAACCCTACCCCATCTTAGAAATAATTGTACTGCAAGTATATCTTTGGTAGCCCTGGCCAGTGCGAACTTACACCTAGTTGTTACTTTTGGTTAGTTATCATAATTAATTTGATCGTAGTTGTGGCGTACTCAATATACGCCGTACCTACATTTGCTTATATACACCTTTGTTCATGTTTGTTACTTACTGTACTTAATTAATGTGTTCTTTTCAGCCAAGTGTTTGTAAATAGAGTTAAGAGTATAATCCAGGTGCATTATTCTGTTGTAGTAATTTGCGTGAGTAGGGTGAATCAGTACATTCTACACCGTGAGTTTTCTTTACCATCATATTTTCTTATTATAACAAGTGCAGGGGCGTTTGCTCGACCAGTAACGAGACCCCGATTATATCTAACACAGTGACATTACTGATGGTGCCCACCTGATTTTGCCGTCATACCCGATTTTTGGCATACTACCAAGTTTACGACCCATTATAATTGTCATCTTAGGGCATATAGCAATCCCGACCTACGACTTTTATCATGCCCACCCCTCACCGGCTAGAGCTAGGCCGCGCACGGATTCCGATCCGTCCCTTGGTGTCGTAGTGGCCCGTAACAAATTAATTTGGCGCCCATTGCGTGTGGCTCGATTTGTGTTCCTATAAGTTGCATAAAATACTTTTTTTTTGACGTTTGAAGACTATTTTCTTTTTCTGGGTATTGTTGTTTAAAGATTTGTCAATATGGGTTTACGAATGATTGTTGAACGTTTGAGTAAAGAGGAGGTGCAGTATACACTTGGTATTAGAGGTTGTAAAACGGAAGGTTTAGTTAAAGAACTACGGACTAATTTACGTAAGGTTCTTAAAGAAGAGAAAGAGAGCGGCGTGGTAATTGCTGTTAAGATTCCAGAATTCTCTGTCGATGTTGAAGCTGTCGAGAAAGGATGTTCTATTTTAGAAAAATTAATTGAGGCGTATGAATGTACGCATTGTAAAGAATCTGCGCTATCTGTTGAAACTAAATTATCGCATTATCTTGACCGTGTGAATAATAGTCGTCCCGATGATCAAGAAAAAGCTGTGAAAGAAAAACTTTTGACGAAAGTTTCATTGTTGTTGTCTCGTTATCAATTACTGTCGCTTAAAGTTGATTCCGATGAATTAGTAAATGAAGGTACTAGTTGTATGGACGATACTGTTGTTGATACTAATCCTGTAACGCAAGTGTCAATGTCTCAAAATTATTCGACAAAATCAGTCCCAGTTGCAAAATGGGGATTTCAATTTTCGGGCGAGCCTCGAACCATGTCGCTAAGCGCGTTTCTTGAACGTGTAGATGAGCTGAGGGTAGCTCGTAATGTTAATTTTGTTCAGTGATTTTCAGAGTCGGTTGATCTTTTTACCGGTAGAGCGTTGTTATGGTACCGAGCCAATAAATGTTCCGTAAGTAATTGGGAAGCATTAGTTCGTCTGTTACGCTTAGAATTTCAGCCAATTAATTATGATGAGCGCTTGATGGAGGAAATTAAGCGTCGCACCCAAGGCTCCGAAGAGACTATGGGGATTTATATTGCAGTTATGCTGAACATGTTTAGTAAGTTAAGTGAGATTGTTTCGGAACCAGACCAACTTAAAATTTTAATGCGTAATATTGCTCCTTTTTATCAAAATCAGTTAGCGCTTGTTGAAGTGCGTTCTGTAAATGAACTATTGTCGTATGGTAGGAAGATGGAAGAGAGACGTTTTTCTATTGATACTTATGTACCGCCTTCTCGTCGTCGCACAGATTTGGAAGCTGATTTAGCTTATATGGGTTCTTCTAGTGATTTATGCACTACCGAAGTTGCTACAACTGCAGGTCGAAGGTTTGGAGGCGATATCCGTCAGAAAACACTCCGTTGTTGGAATTGTGATAAAAGTGATCACAGAGCCAGTCAATGTGATGTACCGCGCCGTCGTCAATATTGCTACCGTTGTGGAAATCCTGGTTTTACCGTGAATACTTGCAATAAGTGTCGTAGATTTTTGGAAAACGGCCCGAGGGGAAATTGAATGGTCGAGCAATTTTGTCCCGTACGTTTACTAACTCGACTTTTTATGTACAAAATTTAGTTAAGGTTAGGAATGCCGATTTCGTTAAGAATAAAGTTATTCTGGATTATGTTTTGAGAATTCTACACCCGATGCGCGACCTCATGTTACTGTTGATATTTTGGGTTATAAGTTACTTGGACTTTTAGACTCTGGTGCTAGTAGAACAATTTTAGGTTCGACAGGTTGGGATTTATTACGTTTGTTGAAGTTACCGATAAGAAAAGATTCTCGTCCCGCCTGTACCGTAGCGAATGGTGAAAAAGTTAATAGTTCGGGGACAATTATGTTACCGATTACTTTGAAGGAACGAACTGTTACTGTTGAAGTATTAGTTATGCCTGACGTTAAGCATCCGTTAATTTTAGGAATTGATTTTTGGTCGTCTATTGGTTTAGTCCCAGATATTATGAAAGGTCAATGGCAGTTTACTAATCCTGATATTTTGTCTGTTGATAATACGTTGAGTAATTCTGTCTTACAGTCGGCTCATGATTTGTCTTGCGAAAACGTCGGAAATTAGAACGGCTGGTGAATGAACATTTTGCTAAACATTCTGGTGAATCTCTAGGTTGCACGAATTTAGTTGAACACGAAATTAAGACCTCTTCAAAACCGATTCAGCAGAGATATTATCCGGTGTCGCCGGTTATGCAAAACATATTGATGACGAATTGGAGAAGATGTTAAAGTTAGGTGTGGTGGAGCGATCGAACAGCGCTTGGTCTAGTCCGATTTTGTTGGTGAAGAAGCGTGATAATACGTTTCGATTTTGTGTAGATTTTCGTCAAGTTAATAAAGTTACGGAGAAGGACGCGTATCCTTTGCCATATGTTTCGTCTATTTTAGATCGTCTTCGTAATGCAAAGTATATTACTTCGTTAGATATTAAGTCAGCGTATTGGAAGGTCCCTGTTGCTAAGGAATCCCGTCAGTATACAGCTTTTACGGTACCAAACCGTGGTTTATTTGAATTTTGTCGTTTGCCGTTCGGATTACATAATGCTCCGGCTACGTGGCAACGTTTAATAGATACTGTGTTGGGTCCCGAGTTGGAACCCTACGTTTTCGTTTATTTGGACGATATAATCCTATGTACACCTGATTTTGAGAGACATATCGAAATGCTACAAGAAGTATTTACCCGTTTAAGTAATGCTGGTCTGACGTTAGGTCGTGAGAAGTGTCAATTTTGCAAACCTGAACTTAAGTATCTTGGATACATTGTGAATAGTAAGGGGTTATTCCCTGATCTTGAAAAAGTTACCGCTATTCTGAACATACCGCCACCGAAGTCTGTTAGCGAAGTTAGGAGAATTGTAGGTATGGCTTCGTGGTATAGACGTTTTATTCCGAATTTTTCGTCAATTGTCGCCCCGTTAACGGCTTTGCTAAGAAAGAATTGTAAATTTGATTGGTCCGAAATTTGTAATGTTGCGTTTACTACTATTAAGAACCATTTGATTTCCGCTCCTATAGTTAGATGTCCTGATTTTGACTTACCGTTTTGTGTACAAACAGATGCCTCTGGTTATGGCTTAGGCGCAGTCCTAACTCAAACCAAGGATGGTCAAGAATATGTTGTATGTTATACTAGTCGTCCTCTTACTAAAGCTGAAAGAAATTTTTCCGTTACCGAGCGTGAATGTTTAGCCGTGATTTGGGCTATTGAGAGGTTACGTCCGTATCATGAAGGCGCTAGGTTTACCGTTATTACGGACCATCATTCCCTAGTGTGGTTAAATAATTTGAAAGAGCCATCAGGTAGATTAGCCAGATGGGCTATTAGGTTACACAGCATGATTTTGAGATTTTACATAGGAAGGGTAAAGACCATCATGTACCTGATGCGTTATCTCGTTCCGTGCCTGAGGTTAATGTTGTCAATGTGGTTGTGGAGGAGCGTGAAGAGGTGGTGCCTCCTGTGAATTCGAAAATTGATCGCTGGTATAATCGTATGTGTAAGCTTGTGCAGACTAAACCGATTGTCTATAATAGTTGGAAAATTGTTGGTGATACTCTGTATAAGCGGATGAAAGTTGATTATCCGGATGTTTCTGAAGAAGATGATTGTTGGAGAGAAGTTGTCCCGAAATTTCGCCGTAAAGATCTTTTAGTAAAGTTTCATGATGAGCCTACTTCAGGTCATCTAGGTATTTTTAAGACTTTTAGTCGTATTTCTCGTTTACATTATTGGCCGAAAATGAAAGCTGATGTTACTCGTTATGTGAACCATTGTAAAGTGTGTTTAGAGCAAAAGCCTGAGCAGAAGAAACCTGCAGGTCTGATGTCCAGACACCCCATTGTTAAGAAACCTTGGCAGATGGTATCTTGTGATATTATAGGTCCGTTACCGCGTTCTTGGAGGTTATTGCTATATTTTGTCAGTTACCGATTGTTTTACGAAATTTTCATTATTTTTCCCGTTGCGTTCTGCTACAGCTTCAGCTGTGGTGCAACGTCTTGAAGAAAATGTTATTTTAGTGTTTGGTGCTCCGCAATATTTACTTACCGATAATGGTGTTCAGTTTCGTTCTAAGGAATTCAGCAAGTTGGCCTCCTCGTATAAAATTCAGATAATATTTAATGCTTATTATCATCCTCAAGCGAATCCGGTTGAGAGAGTACATAGAATTTTGAAGACTATGTTGTCGTCGTATGTGAAAGATCATCACAAAGATTGGGATCGTTATTTACCTAAAGTAGCTTGCGCCGTACATACGGCTATTCATGAAGTTACCGGTATGTCGCCATATTTTGCTAATTTTGGTCGTGAGATGAATCTTGAAGGAAGTCCCGATGTAATTGATAATTCTCGTGATTTAAATGGTGTTGATTTTGCTGATCGAAAAGATCTCCTATCGCATTCTGCTGCGATGCAGAAAATTTATGATGATATTGTCAAGAGACTTAAAGTGGCATATGATCGCGCAAAAATCAAATATGATTTACGAAGGCGTCCAGCAGATTTTGAAGTTGGTGATACCGTGTGGAGAAGAAATTATGTTTTGTCTGACGCGTCGAAATATTTTACCGCGAAATTAGCCCCTACATTTGTTGGACTTTTATTATTCGTAAAAAGTGTCTTATTCGACATATGAGTTGTCCGATTCTACTGGCATGTCTAAGGGCGTATGGCACGCCAAAGATCTTAAACACCATCCAGATTAGTTGTAGATATATTTTGGTTTTATGTTTTTCTTTTGTTTTGTGTTCTCAGGTTGATTTTCTTTAGATTTAGGTTTTGGTTACTCAAGCCGAAAATGGGATTTTCGTCTTCACGTAAGGGAGGTGTAACGTTCGGTTTAATTCAACGTTTAGTATTGTATAGTTTACTTTAGCGAGCATATTAAACATGCCAATTTGTGATAAAGGACAGTCAAGTAAACTGTACACTTTTTCAAAATTGCGAAGAAGGCTAGAAAGTGACAGGAGAGGATTGTCAAATTAATTAAAAAGTGTCGAGTCGCGTTTTACGTTTGGGGTGTGTTTAATTAATCTTTTGTAGGTCCACTCTAATATCCGATGTTATATACCGTCATTGTTATGCCTATAAGATGCCAATTCATAGTGGGAGTTTATTTGGATGAAAGAAAAGTGACCTCAGATTACATTTGCCGTACGCTGTAATCAACCGATTTAGTCGGGAACCTGATGAATTAACACACACCTATGATAAAGTTAGTTGGGCTGTTGCATTATACCGACACCCACTCTCCTCGCTGTGTCTATAGTGACCTGATTCACCCCACAAACCCTTCAAGGTAAGCGTTGCACTGTAGTAGTTTCTAAGTGACCAAACTGGTTCGCACGCTGGTATTGGGATATTTTACCCCGAACTATAGAATGTTCTTTTGCATCTACCGCCAGTGAAGCTAAAAGTAGATAGTGTGTTTCGCCCCGTATTTACCCTACTTTCACTGTAGTCAACAGTGTAAAACAGAAAGCCGCTTGTGTGCGCATTGTACATCTATTAGTCCGTAAAATTTTAAAGCTGCGATACCTTTCCAAATTGTACCACTTGTTTCGTAACGTAAGACTGTACCAGTTGTAGCGCCTAGATAGTTCAAGTAGACTTACGTCTACCGTCCACATTGTTACCGGAGGTTTGCATGCACCCGGTGTAACACGCGTGATATTTCGGGCTATAGTCTACACTCTTTTGGTCGTCAAACCTAAGAACCCGTACTGCCGTGAGGCCCAGGTGCATTTAACCCTACCCCTATTTTAGAAATAATTGTACTCACAAGTATATCTTTGGTAGCCCTGGCCAGTGCGAACTTACACCTAGTTGTTACTTTTGGTTAGTTATCATAATTAATTTGATCGTAGTTGTGGCGTACTCAATACACGCCGTACCTACATTTGCTTATATACACCTTTGTTCATGTTACTTACTGTACTTAATTAATGTGTTCTTTTCAGCCATGTGTTTGTAAATAGAGTTAAGAGTATAATTCAGGTGCATTATTCTGTTGTAGTAATTTGCGTGAGTAGGGTGAATCAGTACATTCTACACCGTGAGTTTTCTTTACCATCATATTTTCTTATTATAACAAGTGCAGGGGCGTTTGCTCGACCAGTAACGAGACCCCGATTATATCTAACACAGTGACATTACTGGTGGTACCCACCTGATTTTGCCGTCATACCCGATTTTTGGCATACTACCAAGTTTACGACCCATTATAATTGTCATCTTAGGGCATTTAGCAATCCCGACCTACGACTTTTATCATACCCACCCCTCACCGGCTAGAGCTAGGCCGCGCACGGATTCCGATCCGTCCCTTGGTGTCGTAGTGCTGAATTGGCCCGTAACTCGTTGTCATGAAAACTATAAACATCAAATGTCAAATTCAAACCAGTGCATCTGTATTTACGAGTACTTATAATTTCATACACTACTTAAAAATCTACGTGTATTACTTTATGAGTTAAATAAGGGAGGCATCCAGGGCCGGATTTAGAGTCTTTGTGGCCCCCGGCGGAATATTGAAGTAAGGCCTCTCCATATTTAATTATATTCCCAGGATAAAGAACGTTTATATTTTAATATGTAAATTAGAAGTGTTCTCTTTTTGCTAAATGAATTTTGCCTTTATTAAATTCTCTCCGTGTACATGCTGCCTTTTAAAAATTGAACGTACTTTTTTCGCCAAAGGAGGCTCAAAGTGAGGCCCCCTCCGACCGAGGCCTCCAGCGACCTCCGTGTCCGCCGTTAGGTAAATACGGCACTGGAGGCATCAATGTAAGACTTTTTTTAAGGGCGCCGTAGCATTATAAGGTTTGAAAACAACTGACCTGTCATTATAAATTACTGATTTTAATGTGTTGGTTAAAAGTTTTTATAAATTTAATATTTGTGCTCCACCTAGCTTTTGAGGAACGAGTCAATACTGCATATTAGAAACTAATAAAGTCGATATTTGGTTTGCTGTTGTAGGGGCATCATAGAGACAAGATGTGGAACACTACATTTGCCAGACCCACTAGCGCAATCAACCCAAAGGTGTTTTGGGACAAGGTAATTGAAGAATAGTAACTTCCTTGCATGCACCACTTCTCAGCTTAATTGGGCGTGTGTCTGCATGTCCAGAAGTACTGTTCCACATCTTGTTCTGAGGACAGCAGCGGACAAAACGTCGACTTTATTGGTTCCTAATATGACACGGTTCAAACACGAAAAAGTATTATTAATACCGTATGGTTTAGTTAGGATAACTTGAACCAAAATCACCTATGTTGTAACAGCAAAAGTTAAAAATGAAAGAATATGCCCGAATACCATTTAAAGAACATAACTTTGATACATTTAGTACTTTTGGAATAATTTGTTAACATGAAAATAATTTTAAAAAGTACCTCTGATATTTCTCCTGCATTTGTATCATGAAAGTTTTAAAAAATCCCTGTAGTTTAGCCATACTACAACGTGTCGAAGAACGTGAAACGCCGGTATGCTGCAACGCAGTTTGAGCCAATTCTTTTTAAAGAGGTAATAGTGATGTTGTATTTATATACATATTTATAGCTAAGTAAAATATAAAAATAACATACCTGCAAATATTGCAAATCCTAAAACCATAAAAGTAGCATATGCAGTTGCGTTTATATCCGGGTGTCGGTTTTGATACAATTTCACCAAGCATAACGTTGCCATAATATACATGAAGCTTGTGTCTAAAAAAAAAGGTGTAAATATACATTTCTTTATATACATTTTCTGCAAAGATTATACGTCGCTACTGTCATATCGTTTAAGTGAATACGCGTATGTTGTGGAGCATTGTGTAAATTAATTACAACCTATCCGATTACTTGCAATCTCTACTAATAGCAGGAAAAGGTTGTTACGCTAATCCGTGCAGACAAGAAAGAAAAAGTAAATTAAGCAACGGAATTAGCCTGCACCGAGTACCGCAACAAAAAGAGAGAAGAAGGAATCGAAATAAGTAATGCCGTGCTAGCTAAAACGGCGTAGAGTGGGATGGGTCAGAGAGAAAGCAAAAGGAAACCTCAAGAAAGGAATTTTATTTACAAAACTGTAACAACAAAACATGAGTCACAAAGAAAACCAGCTTGCGTAGAAAACAACATTTCTCCAAAACATATCTCGAACGATTTACACAGTATAAAAATCTACGCAAAATAATTTATCGCAAAATTAAGGTATACCCTTCTTTAACTACCTAGAACTAAATTCTAACCTGTACATAAAGCAAATATTAAACAAAATCTGTAATGGACTGTTGCGAGTACTGTGGTTACCACAAACTTTAAATCTGTATATGTAAAATATTCATTAGAAAATGTATATACTTACAGGATACACACGGAATGGTTACATTCTAACATGTATATAAAGCAAAAATTAAACAAAATATATAAGGGGAATGTTTTTCAGTCCTGCAATTACCACAAATTTTAAGTATCAATAAAAAAAGGTGTTTACTACATACGTACAGCAATAAAAAACACATCTACCGGTTGAAATGCATTTCGCCCGCCGGTGGTCCAGAAGTAGGTACTAATGTGACCCCTATACAATAGGGTAACTCTAAAAAAATTATATAGGAAAATATTTTATAGACAGTCAGTGTTGATCAATTATTTAGTAAATACTCAACCAATCACCTCTGTCACCGCCCGCATATACCGGCGATCTAAGCTAAGTAAGTTCAATTTCAACACCTTCAGTTGTGCGATGAGTAACCTGACAAAGTCAGATCCAATTCTTCCCGAGGGAGATCATCAAAGCGATGTAAAGAAGAAACAGCAATTCCCACGGGACATGACGTCCTACTTACAATAATTTAGTTGTGGGAAAAGTTCCATCTCTCAAAGGAACAACTTCGTACAAAGTAATTTTTAGAACTCAGTGTTATAAATTTATTAACTGTAGAAGTCCACTGCATTTCTAATTCTCCAATTTTCTTCATTATATAAAAGTTCATGCATACAAATTAACAGACGTCGTCATTGTCGTATAAAAAACACTGCACCTTGATACCTTTCATATCTGTGTTGCAAAAACCCGTCGAAATATTTCTTATTATCGCTAACAACATGAGTAAAGTTCGAACTGACCAAGCGTACAGGACAGCAAGGTGCACATTGACATTATTCATTTATCAAATAGGAAATAAGTAACATCAGTAGGCGACACACAATAACCTCAAAACAACTGATTAAAGTGTCCCAGATCATATTACTTATTAACAACCGGAATTAATACCATTATCGCATAAAATAAGAGCGCGTATGTTTTACACTGCTCTTAACAGACCAAACGGTTTTACTAAAAACATTCCATAAAATAAATCATATTTTAATGAGTAGAATAATTCTAATTTTACACAAACGAAACAACAACACTATCTAAATCAAGTCACGGACTTCGGAACAACACATATTTTTATAACGAAAAGCTCTTCTACTTTTCGTTCTTCAGCTATGAAAGCAGGCACAATAATAATTTTATTTCGCTCGCAACGTTTTTTGTAAATATCGATCTGTGTAGACAAGAGTAGCAAGCGAACTCCGATCGATAATTGAAAAAGCCCTGTTTACTTTTTGTTCCGTAAAACAGGTTGCAAAACGCTCTAAGCAACATGAAAATGGCTCAACGCATGTAACTAGATAAAGAATATCTGCAACCAAGCTTGCAGAATCATGGAGTATGTGTAGGATTGGTGGTTTAAGTTTCGCATAAAGTTGTAGAAATTTAACACATCAATTAATAATTCGTATAAAGATAGCGAAGCGAAAATAACCTTTTAGAAACACGTACATAAATTAATTGTAAAATTTCCAAAAACAAATGCTTTTGATAATCGAATACCCCATTTAAACGCTATGTAAAACAAAGCAGATTGCAGTACCCTGTCAATAATAAAATCCCAGTTGTTAAGGCTTAATCAAAATAGATTTAAAGCATTTAAATTTACAGCTGAATATTTAAACTGTAATTAAATATACTAGTAAAACCTACAATCGTTTAAATTAAGAATGCAGTTGGTTGTTAATGAAAATTCGCAAATAACCGTGAATACAGTAAGGATTCTTAAAGTTTAAATTAAATATGAGCAAAAAATATTTAGACGCAGGGACGGCACGTAACAAGGTACTTCTCTATTTAACTTGGAATTTTAATTGAACGACATTTTTGTATTTTGAGTGCTTGCTTGGTCTTACTTAATGCCTAAGTTCTTTTATTTATACAGGGTGGGTATTTAGTGTTTGTATTTTGAGTGCTTGCTTGGTCTTACTTAATGCCTAAGTTCTGTTATTTATACAGGGTGGGTATTTAGTGCATGGTTTGGTTATAAATTATCATAATTCATTTTATCTACATTTAAAAAATATTTAGATACATACAGGCTGATTGCCAAAGAAGAACGCTGACCCAAACGTGTATTTTTTAGATTGAAAATTTCTCGTGTTATTTACAACTAACAATTGTTACGCCTGTGGGGCACAAACCTTTTGTTTTTGAATCCAATAAGAGAAAGGTTTTTCCCATTCTTAATTTAATTAAGTTATTACATGCAAAGTTTATGGTTATAACTTCCCACAAACCCCTAATTTATTGCATTTGTTTAGGCTAAGCACGCATTTTCCAGTCAGAAGGAATGCGTGGTCAGCGTGCTTAGCCAATTAGAGACTTTTATAGTGGGGGTAGTAATAAAGCCGTGGGAACGACGCGTTTCAAAACATTACTATCTATTGAACAATATCGAAGTAAAAAACGCAGGTGCGCGTTAATTCCGGGCCAAGTGCTGCTTTTGTATCATTTACCTATCCAATGATCTTGAATTTTCCTTTTTATAAATATTAAAATTAAAACTATATTTGCATAAATACACTTTCCTTTAGAAAAGCAAGCGAAGCAAATTATATTTTTACATATTGCGAAAAAATTACTGGAAGAGACCCTGCATCGAATCCGTCTCATTTTCCCATATGTATATAACGTGAAATATAGCTTCAAATTTTAAACTTAACCTTTATCTATTAAAGTAAACGGTAAACTTAATTCAGTGATGGTCAACTAGTCTGTGCACGATTCAGGTCAAATGTAATAAAAAATTATTATCGGTACACTATTTTAACCCATACATATTTCGACTTCCAACTGGTCATCAACAGGCAATATTTTAAAAACATTTGGGGTTGTTCAGGAACCCTTCTGAAAATATTCTTCTCGTCAAGACTACTGATGCGAAGCTTTCCAATATACAAGTAACTAATATTATTTTGAACTCTTCTCACCGTGCCTTGAATTGTAACTCTAACCCCAAAAATTTCTAGAACTTCTTAAGCGGACTAACACAAAGTTGCCTATTGCCTGCTAGGTCAACAAAAAGAGTAAAGTAGACAAAGCGGTTGGTTCTTTATCAATTGCTTGAGAGGGATCCCTTGTGTTTATCTATTCCAATCGATTCATATGCATATAGAAAGGAATTGTAACGCTAATGCGTTAATTAAGCATACATTTGTAAATAGAAAAACATTTATTAATTTAATTTAGTAAAAGATGTTTTACCGCGAGAATACCCGTAAAATTTTATAGAAGCTTAGGAAGTTTACGATTTATAAAAGGAATATTCGATTGCATTATTAAAGTAAAATACTGAAATAAACAGGAAATGTACTCAGTACATTCTTTTATAACCAGCAATAAAAGGGATTTTACATGTTAAATATCAAATTAGAAAAACGTCAACATATTTTTCCATAAATAATCATCCTACGAACGTGTATTCGAAAACATTGTCACGAATTGTAAAGACACCGAACTTATTGTACATTACTCAAACCGACAGAAACCATAAGAACAGTATAAAATTTAAAACGTATAGATCCACCCAATGATGCAGATATCAAGATTAAATAGCAACATACATAATATTCCCATGCACTGAAAAACTTTTGCCTTGAACCACAAGTTTCGTTCAAATCGTACAAACCGTGTGATAGAGGATTTAGGAAATCCCCTACAATAATATAGCTTTTAAATACCGCCATAGCATAATGGAAGGGGCGTGCATTCAGATTCATTCAAATCTTGGAATATGTTACAAGACATACAAATTTTTTATTACCAAACATAAAAACTCAGGCATAATTTATTTTGCTCTGATCACGATAACGCCTGCAATCAGAAGAGGAAAAACATATAAACAGCTCCGAAAAATTCAGTCCTTATCGATTTTTATCCAAGGAACAGTATCTACCAGAACGTTGTGATTGCTATCCAAGCAATCTAATATTACGCTTCGTACAAGCTTAGCCTAATTAAATCACACTACAAACAATCAGTTGTCGTTATTCTGGTTAACACATATTACTTTCTCGTTACAGCGCAGATGTCAGGTCACAGGCGATCACCGACGGTCACATACCAAGATTACTTAGAAATTAAGACCGCAACAATGTAATTATGAATAGAGTTAAGAATAAGCAGACATGAGATCTGTAAGTTCTCACAGCCATGTGAGGAGGTAGGGATATTATAAAAAGCCCGGAAGCCCCAGTAGAAATCAGTTAGTCAAGTGAACAGCTTTTACATTGCAGTTGCTTACTACTCACAAAATAGTACAATTATTATTAAATTTCGGACTTAGAATAATTTCAATTCAAGCTTTGTAAAATTTCATAATTAATGTCTGTTTAAGAAATAAATGTGTTAAGAAGTTTGGAAATGGTTTTGTAAAAAGGCCGCTCCCAAGCCCCGAACCTTAACTCGCATAGCGTTAAAATTCTTTTATCTACTCACGTACAAAAACGGGCATATTTATACCTAGTTTATTGTTTGTGAAGTTTCATATTAAATATAATCGTGTGTAAAAAGGCAAATCATGCGTAAAAAAATCAATGTAAATTAAACAGACTCTTATTATTATACGATTTCTAAATAACAAAATTAGCTAAGAGACCTAACAAGAAACATCAAATTAAGCGTCATATTCTATACTAACTGGACATTCGGTAAAAGATAGCTGAAGCTGCAAACAACAAAACATCAAATTTGCTACCGGCAAAATCCAAAAGGCTCTGAATACATAACCGAATTCATAAATTGGTGCAACAGAAAACAAAGTAAAACATTATACAGAAAATGTTATCATTGCTTATTTTTCGGAGAAATCAAATGATTGTAAAGCATCGTCTCTATGGTCCCATTATTCGATGTTAAAAGTCTCTTTCAATATAAATAACAACATTGACTTAAGTAAATTTAATAAACCGATTACCTTTTTAAAGCGAACATCGGAAAACTATAAACCCAAAAATTCAACAATTTTTAGCCTGCAAGAAATTGTAAAATTTATTAGTGAAGTTCCGGATGAGAAATTTCTGATGATAAAAGTAAGAAAATCAAAGATTATAAGTTTTTATATAAATATATAAATATTTAGATTGCGGTAATATTTGGAATTGGCAAAAATTCTAATAGACGACATTCAAGACGCTGGAAGTGCTTTAATACTCACTATCCGAGAATGCAAAAACAAAATTCCAAGAACTTTCACTGTTGTTAACAACAATGATAAAATTCCGAATTTTTTACAAATATATCAAAAGTATGTCAGTTTACGACCACCAACAGATCATAAACTTTTTTTTGTCTTTTACAGAAATAATGTGTACAAAGCAGCCCGTCGGTATTAACCAATTTGGCAAAATTCCTTCTCTGATTGCACAATTTCTTATTCTTCCATGTCCTGAAAGCTATAGGGGTCATTCTTTCAGGAGATCGTCCGCTTCCTTATTGGCAGATTATGGTGCAGATATTTCTGCAATCAAAAGACATGGTGGATGGAAATCCTCCACCGTCGCAGAGGGCTACATAGAAAACTCTTTGCAAACTCAAAAAGAAACATCAAAAAAGATCTTTGGAACAAGTACTCAAGAACCATAGACCTCTTATACATATACAATGGATGCAATGAATAAACAAGCTAATGAAAAAAGTTGCGTCATAATAAGTAATATTAGCAATTGCCCAAATTTGACAATCATATTAATTCTAAATAACTAAACTGATCTTGTGTTAAACATATATTGTATTTTCTGTGAAATAAGTTGTTTATTATTTTGCTTTAAAATTAGTTTACATATAAATTTTAGTGCAATATAATATGTATCAGGACTTAAATGCGTTCTTTGTATTTAAGGCAAGAGCCCTAGACGAGTAATAATTGTAATCGGTAATATTAGCAATTGTCCGAATTTTACCATCGCACTTTTTTTCTGAGCGAACAAAATCAAATTGTGTTATATTTTGCAAATTTCGTGTACAAAAGTTATGTAATTAAGAAGTATATTAGACTTTTCAAATTAGTTTGTAGATAAAATTTTGTATGATACATGTGTGTGAAGTAGGGCTTTTATGCACTCCTTGCGATTAAGGCACGAGCCGTAGGTGAGTGTCTTAAACCTCGCAATTCGTGCATAAAAGCCCTACTTCACACACTTGTATTCCTACTATATCTTGTTTATTGTACATAGTGAATTTACCTACACGTTCATGAAATCATTTACTTTTATTTAGGGTTATGCACCTTAACTACAAATTAATATTATTTCGTTCAGAAATCGGATTGCCCTTAGGAACAGCTGCCGCTTAGTTATTGAGTATCAAAGCATTCTTTTTTTGGTATTGTAATTTTTTTATTACTTGATTTATTCTTTGGTTGTGCAGATTAATGATCTACCATTACTTTATATTTTTGTATATTAATAATTTTCTTTTCAGTCGGGCGAATTGTTGTTTTTGGATATTTTTATTTTTCGCACCTCAATCTACGACTGCTGCTAGTCATTGCATCTTTTTCCTCCTTTCTTTTGTGTATCGGTAATTTACGAAGTCGTCAAGTTATCGGTTCTCCGAGGATTACCGCGACAAATCTTATTTGTATTACTAAAGCAATTTTAAAATTAGCTTATGTAAATATCTTATTAAGATCGTTACATATTCTACGAAAGTTCATTTAATATTGTTATTCGTAGTAGTTGGTTGCAAAAAATTTATTTGCGGACCCCGTTTTCATTTCTACATTTTTTTGAAAACATATATGATAAATAGTAAAGAAACCATTATAATCTGCTATTTGTTTAATACGTGCGAGTGCGAGCTACATATTAATCTGTCTTTATTAATTAATTTATTAACTACATTGTAAACCGTGATTAGAAGAAGAGAATAAAGATAATGGATTTACATTGGGTTTTTCTATAAATATTGAATTCTAATTCATTACCGTTCCTTATTACTAGAATATCTAAAAAAAATTGCTACTATTGCACTTAAACGTAATCGTAAATAATTATTTAACATGCGGTAATAAAACCAAGTGCAACATGACAATGTTTATTCGCTTTTATTTCGGATATCTTATCTACAACGAATCCTTTTAAAGTGTAATGATATTTGATGTTAATCGAGTACATAAGTACTAGAAGTTTTCAAGGTTTGAGTACAGTAAAACAACCTTCAACCATAAGGGATTGGCCGATAGAACTGCTATACATAAAATAGCCTTAATGAAAAAAATGTTAAAGGGTACAGTAAAACCACATCACATTCCACTCAATAAAAATAGTATTGTTAAGATAACAAAATTTTACATAAATTAAATAAATATAAAACTACAAAATTCGCTGATAAAATAATAAATATGCCTCTGCCTAAAAGATCTTTTTTTAGGGCACTTCTGAAACATAAGAATCACTGACGTTATACCACTTCCCCAAAGAATTTTAAAGTTTGCTTCAAATTTTTCACACTGTGAAGACAATATTTGTTTTTGATTTTTAGATAAAAATTGACAACGTGTTACAGGCGGAAAAGCTACTAAGTATATTATTTTCACTAAAATTATAAAATGGGGGCGGCGTGTAAAACAAAAATTAAAGGGGGGTCAGCGGCACTAGCTAGCGGAAGGTCGTGGATCATATAGATGGTTAAAATTTTGCAGAAAAGACTAAATTAATATATAATATACAACAGAAAAATTTGGCACTTGCCTTTCATAAATATTGTGGTTTAATGACAATTACCAAGGGCGCCAGACAAGTCGAGAATGTCCAAATGTTCATGCAAAACCTTGAGAGACTTGTCATCCCAAGGAGGACAATTGTTTCTTTTAATCAATTCTTACCTTTTTGACTACTTATGCAACTTTCGCGATCATAAATAAAAAAAACTATTGACTTAATCAACGGCAGACAAAAACTATTTAATTAACAGAGCAATAAACGTGAACCTCTTACAGTAGGAAATTTATGGATTTCAATTTAGAAATTTAATAGAATGGTTGATATGGAACTATGATAATTTTACGTACATAAGTAATTCCCAAATACTTTATATAGAAGAAAACTCATCTTATAAATTTTACACCAAATTAATCCTACGGTTTATGGCCAAAACGTCTTAACAAATAAATTAACTAAAAATTCGTCATGCTAGCTTAACTATAAAAACTTAGTTACTAAAAATCGTCAATTGGTTGATGGCTTGGATTCCAACACAGAACAGCTTTTAAATTGGGGGGGGGGGGGAGAGAATCTTGCTTGTTGCTCTGGTTCTTCGCAACTATTCAAATAATACAGTGGCACACGTACCCGGCAGGATCTTGTTGAGTTTAACTTAACTTGTGCATCACACGCATACAAGCTTTTTATTATATACTTTAATATCACTTATAAATCCGCGAACACACGGGCATCAACCCTCGCGAACTGGATGAGTTACTTACTTCTTTCCATTTTTACTATCGTGGTACTAAGTGCAATATCATATCTGTGATGAGGGAGAACGCTACCAGCAAACTTCTCTGGCTACGGTTCTTTCTACCTTTTGACAACGGATAACCCCATTGGAATCTCCGTCTTTTGACTAAAGCCTTAAGTTATGTATTAATCCTACTCTAAACCATTATTTTACGTCATATTTCTGTTATCCAATGACTATTAACAAAACCTCTTAAAAACAAGATTTCAGAAACCCAAATCCAACCCCTTTAAAAATGATGGTCACGGATAGCAACTATTTCTCTAAGAGTTTAAATATGTTGTACATTCTTGGAATTTTAATACTGAAATTGTTGACCATACCTATTGGTGACAGTTGTCTGCCATTGACAAAAGACCGGATAGCCGAAATGGATTTTAATACAATGGATGTCTCCAAACTACTTAAAATTACTTGCAATCTTTGAACAAATCAAATTGGAAAATAGTTTGGCTATTTGTAATGTTTCGTTTTCTGTAACCCTTATCAATCACGAAAATATTAAGAAAATTAAGTTTTACAACTGAAAATTGCTTTTCTTTGTTTACGTTAAAAGGTACTATTCCATTTAAATTTATCAGGTTCGTCAATCTATAACCGACATAAGTTTTAAAAGGGTTATTGTATTCGGTTTCCAAGGTTGGAGCTTTAAATTATGATGACAGCTGCTGGAATTTATAATATTTAAGGGTAAAGCTATTTCTAAACCTGGTCTTTATTATAAGGGATGCTTACTAAAATATAACGGTAATTTATTATGGAATTTGGTCTATAAGTTATGGAAGTTATTGAAATTTAATTAATTAATTAATCTATTTATACGTTAACATTTCAAAATAATGTTACAAACGGTAACTATCTTTTCCCACGACTACACAGTAATGCATTTCTTACGCGTTAAGAATGGGTTAATAATAGCACTCATTATATTGTGGATGTATATGAATTTATAATCCAACACCTTTAACCAATCAGGGACATCCAGGTCATGGATTATGATCATAATCTAACACCTCTGACCAATCAGTACAAACCTTCATTTTTTATAATTCGCGAGGTATATTTTTGTATTATGCGAAGTAGGCCGTTACACTTTGACAAATAAATTTCTGCTTGTCAGTATTTATGATATTGGTTAAAACGTTTAGAAAATATATGATATTGGCGATTTGTGTAGTCGTGGGAAAATTATAGTTTTGTACTCACGAGTTATGGCCATTACTTATTCGAATTACGCCGTGATCCCTAACGGGCTCGCGGCGCAAACTTTCCCAATGAGTAATGGCTATCATAATTCGCTCGTTGAATAATATACTATTTCCCACGACTACCTAGTAATACATTCTTACGCATTTAATAATGGGCTAATAATAGTAGTAGGTGTATATGAATTCATAATTCAAAACCTTTAACCAACCAGGAACATCTAGGTCATGGATTGCAATCATAACCCAACACCACTGACCAATCAGTACAACCTTTCATTTTTCATAATCCGCTAAGTATAATTTTCGTATCATGCAAAGTGTTATGTACTTACGGTTTGAGTATTTAATGCAGCTGGATTTTAACACATTTATTGGTAATACACATAATATACATTCATGAGGTGCTATGCACACTTAAACCATATATTTTATATATTACAACACACAGCTATCAATCTATTCATAAAACCGTTTGTCATCCCCCTGAACAATTACCATGGCATTCATCGATAAACTATTCCAAGCTACCTTTTTACATCTTTTACATAACACTTCTCCCCTGCTAAAGAGAGAGCTTACTTGGAGGTTTAATGACTCTGCCAAATCTGGTCATTGTCCGTGATGATGACTGTAATCCCTCATGGGAAAAAGGAACAGCGCTAACAGGATCTTTAACAGGACTCTTATTATCCAAACTGGTATTGAACTCTTTACCAGCCTTATAGACTTTGGAACTAGTACTAGCATCAAGACTATGCTCCTTCCCCTGAGGTATTACTTGACTACTATCAACTAGGCGGTTGCCTTCTATTATACTACCGGATATCCTAGAGTCCCCACTGCGTAACGCATTTTTGGGCTGTTCTAAAACTTTCGGTATCATTACGGTGGCTGTGGCTGCCCTAATGAAATGAGCGGAACAAACCTAATGACACTATTTACACTTACTAGATATGTACTATAGCTAATGACTTTAACTATTTTCCCTAAGTCCCATACATGAGTGTGAAAATTCTTAATATATACTGCATCATTAACATTATATAACTTATTATTTTTAGTTTCTTTTTTTAGAATTGTGGAATGACTATTTTCACCGGGTTTTAGTAAGTCATACCTGGTTCTAGGTCTAATTTTAAACATGCATTGAGCTAGTGAGATTCCACTTACTGTTGAAGGTGTGTTTCGATAAGAGAAAAGGAAATTGGTTAATTTCATCTTCATGTCATGCAACGATACTAGACCCATGCTAGTAAATAAGTTACGTTCTAGTGCCCGTTTTACCGTCTGTACACCTCTTTCTACTATACCATTTGATTGTGGATGGTAAGGTGGTGATTTAATCGGTTTTATGCCATTTCTCAAACAAAATGATACAAACTCAGCTGAACTAAAGGGTGGTAGTAGATAGAATAGGTATGTTCTGGAACACTCGTGCCCTCCAACACAGCAATATATACATATATATATATATATTTTTGGATGTAAATTCCCATGGGAGGAGAGGGATTTTCTCCCTGATCCCTCCTTGTGGGCTGCCTTGGGGGCTCTTTGTAGGATTTTTATCCCGATGGAACCCCCACCCTTCCTCGATCGGCTTGCCCCACCCTACCTACTATTTAATTTACATGTAAATTCCCGTAAGGAAGAAATGAGGAGAGGGATTTTCTCCAGGTTCCCTGGGTTTGGCACACTTCGTACCTGATCGAACCCCCCACCCTATCTACTTGATCCCCACCCTACCTACTTGATCCCCCCACTCTACCTACTTGAACCTCCCACCCTACCTACTCGATCCCCCCACCCTACCTACTTGATCCCCTCGCCCTACCTACTTGAACCTCCCACCCTACCTACTCGATCCCCCACTCTCATACTCGATCCCCTACCTACTGATCCCCCACTCTACCTACTTGACCCCCACCCTACCTACTCGATCCCCGCCCTACCTACTTGATCCCCGCTCTACCTACTTGAACCTCCCACCCTACCTACTGATCCCCCACTCTACCTACTCGATCCCCGCCCTACCTACTTGATCCCCACCCTACCTACTTGAACCTCCCACCCTACCTACTCGATCCCCCACTCTACCTACTTGATCCCCCACCTACCTACTATTTGGCGGTTGTTGGCGGCCTGACACGTGCAGACTTCCATCAATAATATCGTGACGTCATAACGTTATAGTAGATAGAGGAAGTCGGTCCTGGATCCTCCACCACCACCACCACCAAATAGTTTTATTCGACCAAGCATTGCATTTTTCGAGATAAACCTATCTTGTTTGGTATCAATTAATATTAGATTTTTCTCAGCTATCCGAATCTTTAGGAATTTTTTAGATAACATTATCCCCCAGGAAGCTACCCTCATTTTAAGATTTTTAACCGATAGCGATTTCTGACCGTTCTTATAAATTTTTTAGCCCTGCGATACATCAAATTAGTCTAGAATTTTATGCAAAATTCGAATTTGCAAACATATTTAAAATCCGACCATCCCTTACCGTTTTACATACATACCCTCTGCGGGATAAATCTTTCTCCACATTTCCACCCACGAGATAAATGTACCTTGTTTGAGCACAGAAACAGAAATAAGCCTCAATATATATAAAGTAAAAATGTATTATACAATCTATACACAGTAGTAATAAATTCTTTGTATATATCTATATTTACAATAATATTATCATTTCACTGGTGTGTGCGATGATCAACAGTGTACACCAAATAAATTACGCTTTAAACATTAATAGAGCGATGCAGTAAAAATGGTGCCTCCCCATAGGTATAACAATAAAAAGGGTGGCAAACATAGACCCAAAATAAATAGGCGTCTACTAAAAGCTACTACAAGTATATGTTACAGTATATGCAAATAAATATAAAATTAAGTATTTTTCGGTAAAAAAGATTAAAACATATTTATTAGTATTGTGCACGCTTATAGGATAAACATATATTTACATTGTGAGCCCTAAAACGAGCAAGTAATATATATATATATATATATATATATATATATATACATAATTTAAATCTAAGCAATATATACAACTTATAAACTAGGTGAAATAAAATCTATCTATTTCTTTATGCCCCCATGCATACGTTAAGGTCGTGTTAGGGATGACGAAACGCTTGTCATCTGCGCCTGATAAACTAACCTTGCTAAGTAACAGCGTAAACAAATCATGTTTTTGGCTCCTAATAGACCGCATCGTATGCACGAGGGCTCGGAAATTGCTGTTGCGTGCTACCTCCTTAAAACTATTAACACTTATACCCTGCACAACACTACGCTTAACCCTTTAATCTTTTTATTACATCCCTTTCGCTAACTATACAGTAACTTTTGGCGCGAGTACCCGCAAACTCTAGAATTAACTCGCCACCAAACTCATCCTTAAATTTTCCGAGCACTTTCTTGTTTACAAGTGGGATCTTATATTTATTGTCTGGGTGGTAGTCACTAGTATCGAATAGGTCCAGGCGGGCACGAATATCACTGTACAAATCTTCTGTTTCTACACTATACACGAGCGAATCGGTATCTGTATACAAAAGCGAAAGCTTAGACCCATACAGAGGCATCATTTCCTCATAGTGAAAGTCGTAAATCAAGGTTTTGATAGATCTAAAATCGAAAAGCCAGCATATATAGGCTTGTTATATGTAACTCTAACGCGGTCCATCTGTATGAGTGCTAAATTTTCGGCTAGTACCAGATTACAATTATAGTTCGGGCGGGCAATCAGGGTACTCGCGCACAAGGTCTTTCGGTCACACTCCCACCGAGTCACGAGCTTGACATCGACGCGCTTGTCTACGTTCTCCATGGTTTTACCAAAGATGGCGTTGTTCATGAGTTTGAAAAGTTCTTCTCAAAACGTTGGTAGCACGAGTGCGAAGTTCCGTGTTCAACTCGATATAAGGCTTCAACCATGGAGACTGGTCGAACTCGAGAACCCGATGGATGGAGGTCAACACTAATCCATTCCGCACACACTGCTGTAGATTCCTGTAGTGGATAATGTAGCGGCGTTTGTCTTCTAAGGTGGCGAGGAGCTTCGAAGCCTTAGATGTAATATAAGGCGGCGTCTTCATTTCCGGGCAGAATGGAAGGTCATTATGGAGATCGTGTAAATGTGGAGGGTACTCCAAGTCGACCTCCAAAATGAATCCTTTCACAGAGTCCTTGGGAACATTTAATATGGTGGCTTGGAGACCGGCTGCATCGGTAGGGGGCAGCCATCGGAATCCTCCAATAGGGAGAGCCTGGCTCATGGCACAGCCATATAAGTTATTGGCATCGTAGTAGGCCAAATACTTGGACGGAGCCGTAGGATCGTACTCTTCCATGTACTTATTATTGGCAGCAGCGTAACGTCCACTACACTGGGTCAGACCCCCTCTAATTCCAGACTTTATAAAATGATACATATCAATATCCGTGAGGAGCTCCAGGTTCACGCCGGTGTATTTTAACATAGCGTCCCAGGTTAATGAGGGCGCTGTCACATACTGGCACGGATCAAGGTCATAAGTCGACATGCACACCCGGCGAAAGTTCTCGAAGACGTCTGCCAACAACAGTACATCTGTCTTCAAATAGAGGTCGCTATATTCTCCGAGCGTGTTGAGACCAAAGTCGCGCCACACCTTCTGAGCCCTCTCGTATTCATCGGTGGTAATGGATGTAGAGACGAGATCATTGTAGAAGACAGCCTGTGGTGGGAGAGTTGTTTCCTCCAATACTTCCATACTTTGTATGTAACTGTATGGAAACACTCCTTTCTTGGTAACCAGTTGGAACTTGGAGTCCTCGGGGAAGTGACGTCTGACCTCTACAAACTGGTCCTGGGTTAAATTCTTCGCCAGTGTATCCAACCCGGACGCCATAAATCGGAGAGAGTCGATAAACCGAAGTTGGACATAAGACCTGCTGGCAGTCTTTTCTTCATCGTCCAAGTTCACTTCTGTATCGTATAGCCGTACAGTTTTCGAAAACGAGATGAATCGTTCTTTATTGTTCGGTATAACATTAATCTTCTCGTTATCATACCCCAGTTCTTTTATGATGAAATGAGCGTCGTATCCACTAAGGTTGTGGAACACTACTGGAATAAACTGCGGAATTCGATAGAGGATGTTACACTATGAGTGTGCAGGGAAGCGGTTCGCCCCATTCATGTGGTTATGATCCCGCACACGGTCTGTTCCAAGCGGTTTCTTGCATATTCCACAGTTTTCGGTAGTGTGGAACAAAAGCTCATTCTGGGCATCCAAAGGAATCATGGGCACATTCGTCGTCAATATCTTACCCAGACGTCTAGCTTCCTTTCTAAGTTTGGTGATAAATTCACGTGCAGCGTCTGGACCCCGGTAGATCTCAAATTTATTGAGGGAGTCGTCATAGCAGCATTTGATGTAATATGCCCAGCTATAAGGGGTATGCAGTTGGAGCGGTGTTGTAGATGATGTGGAGGGGTCGGGCGTTGCAAAACTGTACGGCTGTAGGAGCGACTCAAAGTCGGCATAAATAACGAATGGGACCTGCATTTGTTTTGGAGACTCGAAAATTCAAAACGTTGTTGAAGACGGCGGGCATTTGAGTTACGACATGGTTACAGTCCTGCTCAGTATGCCTGGTCAAGGCTGCCTCAGTTGGAAAAAAGATTAAACAGCCATCGCAGATCCATTTATGTAAGCATTTTTTTGATAACTGTTTACCGACCAGACGACCCAAATTCTTGATCCAACAGAAATGACCTTTTTCTTCGTGCTGGATGTAGAGCAAGTTAACGTGCCGAGCTCTCCTGCGTTTAGTAAAATGCAGAGGACCAACAATAGACCTTCCTTCCACTCCGAATACGTTGATACTAAGATCGTTCAAAGCCTCAAACTTGGCAATCTTGTCAAAGGCCATAGGGAACTCTATACCACCAATATTTAAGCAGCCCGAGTAATGGGGGTACTTGCTAAGACGTTGGGGGTTATGCTTAGAAGGATACAGCGCTGCTACAATGGAGTATGCAAAACAGGCTGCGTCTCGGTTTTTCACATTCACCACCGCCTTTTTAGCTTTTATCCAGCGTGGAAGGTCAATGTAAGAGGATCCCCTAAGTGGCTGGTATTTGTTGATGTTTAGTTCTAAATGCAGGACACGTTGTAAGGCCCAACCAGACTGGTGATGTTCAAATTCTTGGGATTTATCGAGCATCTCCCGAGAAAGCGCCGTATACACTTTGTTCAAATCGCTCGATCGGGTTATAATTTGATTCTTGGTATTGAAAGATTTAGTTGCTTCAGTATCACCCAAGTCCATCTTTGTGTACATACCAAACACTTTCACATTAATTTTAAGGCTCGTGTGGACCTTCAAGGTGTCTTGGATCAACTTTACAAAATGCTGCTTTTGTTCAAGTAAAAAGTCTCCAATGTCTCTACAACCCGACAGATTATTAATGCGGTAATTCGCGATCCGGGAGCGGAAGGCAGACGATAACAGTTGTATCGCTTCTTGTTTGGGGTCTCCGGATTCGGTCTTATGCGCGGCACTACGTAGATGGCCGGGAAACTGGCGTGAAGAAACGTCCATATTGCAATCCTCGCAATATCGTATATCCTGTCGCTGGCGTTTTGGGACGGGTGCAGCACGTGGTGGTGATGCTCCTCGTTTGGCAGACATCGATGTAGAAGAAATAGTATCTCCGTGGTGGGCGTGCTGATACCGGGTTAAATTAGCTCGATGCCCGAACCCCAAACCGCACAAAAATGTTGTTGGCGCTGGTAATCCAGTCGGTGGAACTGGGGCTGTAACCTGACGTGGTGGTCTAACGATATTATGGACCTCCTTTTTGTGTCGGTTAAGGTTGCTCTGGGTCGAGAGGCTTTTCTGGCACACATCGCAGGCGAATACTCTGATGGATTCCATTGTAATCTGCACAATAAAACGATGTTTATTACTCAGTTTAAAACACGTATACCACAATGTTTTGTAGTCGTAGAAGAAACACAACTAAGGAAAATGGGCTGAGACTACTTATAAATAGCCAAATAAATGATCAGAAAATAGACAAATTAGAGCGCATGCGCACAGTCGGCCGATATATAACGTCGCCCCAGGATTCTAATGTAATTTGCACATTAAACGACGCTTAATACTCAGTTTAAAACACGTAAACCACAATGTTTTGTGGTCGTAGAAGAAACACAACTAAGGAAAATGGGCTGAGACCCCTTTTAAATAGCAAAATGATCAGAAAATAGACAAATTAGAGCGCATGCGCACAGGTTGCTGATAAAACGTCGCCCCAGGATTCTAATGTAATTTGCACAATAAACGACGCTTAATACACAGTTTAAAACATGTAAACCACAATGTTTTGTGGTCGTAGAAGAAACACAACTAAGGAAAATGGGCTGAGACTCCCTTTAAATAGCAAAATGATTAGAAAATAGACAAATTAGAGCGCATGCGCACAGGTTGCTGATAAAACGTCGCCCCAGTGGGGATACTCCTAGAGGAATGGGGCGCAGTAACGTCTGGGAAACTTGCAATACAATAAATAGGTATTCTACGCTTTCGGGTCCTATACAATATTAGGTCCATGGCTCCAATCGCACCAAATGCTGCTCCAACCTTTGATCAACCTGTCCCATATATGTCTCAAATTGTCATATTTACTAAGTAATTTACTACAGTTAATCACAATAGCATATTGCAATATAAAGCCTAGGGGTGGGGAACGATAGTTATTTATAGCCACCAGGCAACGCTTTCTTTATACTGTATATACCTGGCGTTTTAAGAGATAACAACTCGCTTTGTACGCAGGGATTAGAATCATCCAATGCCGATACACTCCCACATTGTGGTACCTATCGTATAAAGATAGCCAACCACCAGTTTAAACCCCAAACTAGGTACAAATATGAAAATAATCCCTCTCGATGCGTCATACTCTATTATAAAAATAATTGTTCTTGTAAAATTTAGCTATCTCTAATCGTTTTCATGCTATTAACAAAAAACCAAAACGGCACTAGGTACAAATATGAAAATTATCCCAGTCAATGCGTCATACTCAAATTTGAAAATAATTGTTCTTGTAAAATTTAGCTATCTCTAACCGTTTTCATGCTATTAACAAAAAACCAAAACGGCACTAGGTACAAATATGAAAATTATACCAATCGATGTGTTATAGTCAAATATGAAAAGAATTGTTCTTGTAAAATTTAGCTATCTCTAACCGTTTTCATGCTATTAACAAAAAACCAAAACGGCACTATGTACAAATATGAAAATTATCCCAGTCAATGCGTCATTCTCATTTTTGAAAATAATTGTTCTTGTAAAATTCAGCTATCTTTAACCGTTTTCATGCTATTAACTAAAAACCAAAACGGCACTAGGTACAAATATGAAAATTATACCAATCGATGTGCTATAGTAAAATATGAAAATAATTGTTCTTGTAAAATTTAGCTATCTCTAACCGTTTTCATGCTATTAACAAAAAACCAAAACGGCACTATGTACAAATATGAAAATTATCCCAGTCAATGCGTCATACTCAAATTTGAAAATAATTGTTCTTGTAAAATTTAACTATCTTTAACCGTTTTTATGCTATTAACTAAAAACCAAAACGGCACTAGGTACAAATATGAAAATTATACCAATCGATGTGTTATAGTCAAATATGAAAGAATTGTTCTTGTAAAATTTAGCTATCTCTAACCGTTTTCATGCTATTAACAAAAAACCAAAACGGCACTATGTACAAATATGAAAATTATCCCAGTCAATGCGTCATACTCAATTTTGAAAATAATTGTTCTTGTAAAATTCAGCTATCTTTAACCGTTTTCATGCTATTAACTAAAAACCAAAACGGCACTAGGTACAAATATGAAAATTATACCAATCGGTGTGTTATAGTCAAATATGAAAGAATTGTTCTTGTAAAATTTAGCTATCTCTAACCGTTTTCATGCTATTAACAAAAAACCAAAACGGCACTATGTACAAATATGAAAATTATCCCAGTCAATGCGTCATACTCAATTTTGAAAATAATTGTTCTTGTAAAATTCAGCTATCTTTAACCGTTTTCATGCTATTAACTAAAAACCAAAACGGCACTAGGTACAAATATGAAAATTATACCAATCGATGTGCTATAGTCAAATATGAAAATAATTGTTCTTGTAAAATTTAACTATCTTTAACCGTTTTCATGCTATTAACTAAAAACCAAAACGGCACTAGGTACAAATATGAAAATTATACCAATCGATGTGCTATAGTCGAATATGAAAATAATTATTCTCGTAAAATTTGGCTATTTCTATCTGTTTTCATGTTATTAGGCACTATGCACAAATATGAAAATTATATATATAATTGTCTTTGCAAAAATTAGTTGTCTATATCCGTTTCAACTTATCATGTGACCTTGACTCATAAAAACTTTTATAGCAATATCTTTATAGACAAAAGTTTTACAAATGTTCTTAAGCATGCATTTGGAGCAAAGTTTCTACTTACACAAAACACTCTGAAGACACTTTTATGATGGATATATTAACCACTCTATACACTATTATTATACAATTAAATTTACAAGTATTAATTTAAACGTGAACTGAATAGAATGGCATAAAGTCGAGCCTTTTCTAAATACTGATAATCATATATGTATCGTGATTGAACACATTTATCCATCTGATGGTGCAAACAGAAAACATTAACATAATGTTTTATACGAAGTAGGAATCTAATTATCATGGTTACATTAACCACCACTAGATGGAGATAGGTTGTTAGATAGGTTGTGTCGCCGGCGTATTGCTATGAAAGTTTTTATATGAGTCAAGGTCACATGATAAGTTGAAACGGATATAGACAACTAATTTTTGCAAAGACAATTTTATATATAATTTTCATATTTGTGAATAGTGCCTAATAACATGAAAACAGATAGAAATAGCCAAATTTTACGAGAATAATTATTTTCATATTCGACTATAGCACATCGATTGGTATAATTTTCATATTTGTACGTAGTACCGTTTTGGTTTTTTGCTAACAGCATGAAAACGGTTAAAAATAGCTGAATTTTACAAGAACAATTATTTTTAAATTTGAGTATGACGCATTGACTGGGATAATTTTCATATTTGTACATAGTGCCGTCTTGGTTTTTTTGTTAATAGCATGAAAATGGTTAGAGATAGCTAAATTTTACAAGAACAATTCTTTTCATATTTGACTATAACACATCGATTGGTATAATTTTCATATTTGTACCTAGTGCCGTTTTGGTTTTTAGTTAATAGCATGAAAACGGTTAAAGATAGCTGAATTTTACAAGAACAATTATTTTCAAATTTGAGTATGACGCATTGACTGGGATAATTTTCATATTTGTACATAGTGCCGTTTTGGTTTTTGCTAATAGCATGAAAATGGTTAAAGATAGCTGAATTTTACAAGAACAATTATTTTCATATTTGACTATAACACATCGAGTGCTATAATTTTCATATTTGTACCTAGTGCCGTTTTGGTTTTTTGTTAATGAAATGAAAACGGTTAGAGATAGCTGAATTTTACAGGAACAATTATTTTCATATTTGACTATAACACATTGATTGGTATAATTTTCATATTTGTACCTAGTGCCGGTTTAGGTTTTTTACTAATAACATGAAAACGGTTAAAGATAGCTGAATTTTTCCACGGTTATGTTAAAACTCGTCTATCTGGAAACGTATCGTCCAGCAAGTTACCGCTTTGTTGACCTATTTTTGCACATACTTGCAACAGAAATACTGTTTTTTCCTCATTATGTTTCGAGTTGGGTAAAGATGTGCCAAACGTAAATGATGAACCAACAAAATTTTTAAAAATCCAATTTATGGAAATCTGAGAGAACAAAACCGTATCTGTCAAAATAAAATTTTGTTTCAAAATTGTTACAACATTACCAAAAAGTGGTTTGTATACCTACCAAATCGGTTTATCAGGACTGATATTATTAAAAACCTATTTTACAAAACCGATTTCACTAAAAACGTTTTTAAACGGTTTTTACCGAAGCGGGTTTTACCAGAACCGGCTTTCGGTTAATAAAACCGCTTTGTCAAAATTGATTTACCAATACCGATTTTACCAAAACAGGTTTTAGTGAAAACCGATTTTACCAAAATCCGGTGTTACCAAAAGCGGTTCTATCGATACCGGTTTACCAACACCGGCTTGCAGTTTCGATGTTAACTGAGCGGTAAACCTGTTTTAAACACATACACTTGCAGATCGGTACTCGTATATTTTATTATTTAATCTAACAGAAATTACATATGTATAGTCATTATTGTAAAATTTAAAAATAAAAGTACACTTTGCAGAAAATAATGTTGTTCCAGTAGTTATACGATACAGATAACTGTACGTACATTTATTAATACAATCTTTAGGAAATATACAGTCAGTAAACTATCATGTGGAGAACGTGGGGCATAAAGTAGGTAATTGTGAACCCATTTTCTATAAGTGGAAATTGTTAAACTGGAAGATTTAAATACATGCGAACAAAAAATAATACTTGTACACGATTATACCTATTAATATTAATTTCTAATTACAATTATACGTAATTGCATAAAATGTTTATAAAAATGCAAATTTACAGAAATATTCACAAATTATGAAGAGTTTTTAAGTTTTTTATATCCAAATGGCTGTGAACTGTGATTATCAAGAAATTTACGTTTTGTAGAATTTGGTTTGTACATTTTGCTCTCAGTTCTTGTCACTACTTCGTACTTCTCTGTTCTTCTGATACTTCTTAAAACTATAAATAAAGACCGCGATGGGATTAAAACCATTACAATTTCTAAGCAGTACATAGAACTGCGTATGAAGTTGTCATGTCGTACACTTTTACTCTAACGGGAAACACTTCAGTTTTAGCAAGCAACTTTAATCTGCTTATAAACTTGGATAATGATTCGGAGTACGTATTAGGATTAACAAATTTTGAGTCTTATAACACAATTCCAAACATAGAAAAGGAATAAATAATAAATTTTATTATGGATCTAACGGAGAATTCATAGAAATACCTGAAGGTGCTTATGAGATTAGAGAAATTAATAAATATCTTCAAAAGCTTTAGGCGATAAAAGATGGCGTGGTCGTATGGAACAATCACGAAGCGCTGGAAAGACGCCAGTGTATATAGAAATTACAGCTGACAATAATACACTTAAATGTAGTATTAAATGTAGTCTAGATGTGGATTTTACCAAAAAGTATTCAATTGGTTCTCTACTCGGTTTCAATCCACGAAAATTGCTAGCATATGCCACACATCAAGCAGACTACGCGATCAACATTTGTAAAGTGAATGCAGTTTTAATCGATTGTAATATTGCAAGTGGATCCTATTTAAATAGTAAACCAGCCCATGTAGTACATGAATTTTTTCCTCAAGTACCTGCAGGTTTTAAAATTGTCGAGTGCCCACCTACGATTATATATCTACCAATCAGGTCACGTATAATAAATGAAATAATAGTTAAAGTGTTAGATCAAAATGGAAATTTAGTTAATTTCAGAGGAGGACTGCTAACTGTAAGGTTGCATTAAAAAAAAAATCGGCAATAGCCATGGGTATTAAGTATAATGCACGCAACATGTCAAGAATTGCTATAAATGTTGGAAATTTTAAAGCAATCGACACTCGATTGATTGTTTCAAGACCGCTAACAACACAAAACCGGTAGTTTCTACAATCGTTAGGACTGCATCTATTTAATTAAAAAGTTGAATGAATAGTGAAATAATGAACGTGCGTGAAAAAGTTTACTTCGACAATGCAATTGTTAATATTGAAAAACATATTCATCAGCCTTATGTTAACACATCTTTAAACAATAATGATGAAATTGGAATCCCTATACAACTACAAGATGTATACACCTTACCATCGAAGAGTATACTGTACATAGAAGTTCAACTCGGACAGTTTGAAAGGTATCCTATTTTTAGACACATCCAAAAAAGAAAAACGGTGTACTTGTGCAGGTATAAACATAACACTGAGGTTTTTATAACTAAAAAAATATTATATGTTAATCGGGATAAAATAAATTGCATTCTTTATTTGAGCCAGTGGTTGAAGCTTTACAAGTCATTTCTGAGTGTATAGTTATACCCCCAAGGTTTAGTATCAGTGGTTGAGGTACTAAGAATTCTTTTATCATCACTTGGAATAAGAACAATTTTGTTTTGTTTAATAGTAAACACATCATGTTTAACTGATCTAATTAAACATCTCGTGGGTGGAAATGTGGAGAAAGATTTATCCCGCAGAGGGTATGTATGTAAAACGGTAAGGGATGGTCGGATTTTAAATCTGTTTGGAGATTCGAATTTTGCATAAAATTCTAGACTAATTTGATGTATCGCAGGGCTAAAAAATTTATAAGAACGGTCAGAAATCGCTATCGGTTAAAAATCCTAAAATGAGGGTAGCTTCCTGGGGGATAATGTTATCTAAAAAATTCCTAAAGATTCGGATAGCTGAGAAAAATCTAATATTAATTGATACCAAACAAGATAGGTTTATCTCGAAAAATGCAATGCTTGGTCGAATAAAACTATTTGGTGGTGGTGGTGGTGGAGGATACAGGACCGACTTCCTCTATCTACTATAACGTTATGACGTCACGATATTATTGATGGAAGTCTGCACGTGTCAGGTCGCCAACAACCGCCAAATAGTAGGTAGGGTGGTGGGATCAAGTAGGTAGAGTGGGGGATCAGTAGGTAGGGTGGGAGGTTCAAGTAGGTAGGGTGGGGGATCAAGTAGGTAGAGTGGGGGATCAAGTAGGTAGGGTGGGGGATCGAGTAGGTAGAGTGGGGGATCAGTAGGTAGGGTGGGTGGTTCAAGTAGGTAGAGTGGGGATCAAGTAGGTAGGGTGGGGGATCGAGTAGGTAGGGTGGGGATCAAGTAGGTAGAGTGGGGGATCAGTAGGTAGGGTGGGGGATCGCGTAGGTAGAGTGGGGGATCGAGTAGGTAGGGTAGGAGGTTCAAGTAGGTAGAGTGGGGGATCAAGTAGGTAGGGTGGGGGATCAGTAGGTAGGGTGGGAGGTTCAAGTAGGTAGAGTGGGGGATCAAGTAGGTAGGGTGGGGGGATCAAGTAGGTAGGGTGGGGGTTCGATCAGGTACGAAGTGTGCCAAACCCAGGGAACCTGGAGAAAATCCCTCTCCTCATTTCCTCCTTACGGAATTTACATGTAAATTAAATAGTAGGTAGGGTGGGGCAGGCCGATCGAGGAAGGGTGGGGGGTTCCATCGGGATAAAAATCCTACAAAGAGCCCCCAAGGCAGCCCACAAGGAGGGATCAGGGAGAAAATCCCTCTCCTCCCATGGGAATTTACATCCAAAAATATATATATATATATGTATATATTGCTGTGTTGGATCGCACGAGTGTTCCAGAACATACCTATTCTATCTACTGGTGGTCCATTATCGGAGACCAGCTCCACTGGTAAGCCAAAAACAAAAAAAATATCTCTAAGGGTTGTTATAATTTCCTTAGCGGTAGTACCCTTTTCCATTATTTTTACTTCAATCCATTTGGATTTATTATCTACCAATATTAAAAACAAGAAATTATTCTTTTGAAAGAAATTAACATTTACTCTATAAAAGTTATGTGGTGCTGAAGGCCAGGCTATGGTTAGAAAAATTTTGGGTGGCTTGACAAATGAAACAGGACTGGACAAGCTGTTCAATATCTTCATTTATTCCGGGCCACCAACAATATGACCGCAACAACATTTTCATTCGCACTATACCTGTATGCTGTTCATGAAATAGACAAAGAACTTTATTCCTTAACGTCGCACGTATTACCACCTTTGTGCCTAATATTAAACAATTTTGTTCAACTGATAACTCATTTCTGTGCTTAAAGAAAGGTTTTAAGTCTTGAGAATCTACCGAATTCGGCCAACCTGATAAAGTCAATTCAATGGCTTTTGATAATACCACATCACTTCTGGTTGCACGTGCAGCATCGGCAAAATCCAACGGCGCTTCATTAACCATATTAAATGAATACATATTACAAGTTACATTTGTACCACTTTCCGACGGTAAACGTGAAAGTGCATCCGCATTAGAAATAGAACTACCTTTCTTGTACACTATATCATAATCATAGGCAGATAACGTTAGAGCCCATCTCGTAATTCTAGATGCAGTAGTAACAGGTATCCCTCTATTTTTCCCAAATATGTATTGTAAAGGCTGATGATCACTTACAAGGGTAAATTTACGACCATAAATATATTTATGGAACTTACGCAGGGCAAACATAATAGCCAATGCCTTCCATTCGATGTTCGAATAGTTCTGCTCGGCCATTGTTAGAGTACCAGATGCAAAACAAACTGGTCTATCTTTGTTATTTATTTTGTGACTTAGAACAGCCCCCACTCCAAACCCACTACTGTCACAGGTGACATAAATAGGTAATTTAGGGTTGTATATAGTGAGCACTCTATTCGATAAAAGCAACTCTTTACTCCTTTCAAACACCTTCTGACATTCTGATGACCATGTATATGGTACTTCCGACTTACACAATTTGTACAAAGGGCTCAATTCTGAAGAAAGCATTGGAACAAACTTTGAATAATAATTAAGTAGACCTAATAAGACTTTAATTAAGTTAGATTATTTGATGGTTTTGCATTTTTAATGCACTCAACCTTTTCTTCTGTAGGATATATTCCCGTTTCATCTATTTTATGCCCTAAAAATTCTATACTCGAATCATAGAATTTACTTTTTTTTTCGTTGATTTTAACATTAAACTTCGTGAGGCGTTCACAAACCTTTAAAACATTTGCATGACAATCTTCAACTGTTGCCCCATAAACTAAAATGTCGTCGATGTAACATTTTGTGTTAACTAAACCCGCAAGAATATTTTCCATTATTGTTTGAAAAATTCCGGGTGCTGAACTGACGCCATACGTTAGTCTGTTAAACGTAAACAAACCCAAATGAGTGTTAATTGTCAAAAGTTACCTGGCACTTTCGCTCACCTCTAGCTGCTGATAGGCCCCTTTCAGATCTAGGACCGTAAAAAATTTATTTTCAGACAATCCGGAAAATATATCTTCCGGTAAAAGCAAAACACAATGATCTGTTTCAATAACTTTATTAATAGTTTTTTAAAACCTACACACAACCTAAAAGAACCCTTTTCCCTTTTTGGCACTACCACAATGGGACTAGCCCATTTACTTGTGTTTACTTTACTTATAATTTCTGCTTCCACCATCCGTCTTAACTGTTCCTCTACTTTAGGTTTTAGAGCATATGGCATCTCATAAGCTCTATGGAAGATGGGTTTCACATTTTCTTTTAATTTTGTTAAATAATCTCATTAACTTTTTGTTTACCTAAGTCCGCCAGTACAACGAAAAGAATACCCGTAGTTTCTTAGAGGAATAAAGTGTCACTCTTATAACAGTATATTCAAATTCAATTTGTCCTAGCGTTATAAGTAATTTTTTAGAAAGTCAAATTTTGATAGATCTCTTTAAACAATCCTCATTGATTTCAAATCCTACTAGATCAATCATTACAATATGATATTTTCATTCTACCAACTTATTTTAAATTAACGTGAATACAACTTAAACTTTTAACAACCTTTAGTAACAAATTTAAATTCTACTTTAAACCCTTTTATAGCAGACTTTGGGTCATCTTTAAATAAATTTGAAAAATTTAGTTTTACTTCAGACACATTACGATGTTTACTGCTAGACTGGTGTTCCATGATATGACTTACATTTAAGTTACTATCTGGTACTAATAAACTATTTGCTAATTTTTGTTGGGGCTGCTTTTCGTTTACGTTTACTACAAGCATCAAAATATCTGAGTTAGCTACTAAAGACTTAAAAAAAAAGTGTTTTCCACAACGGGTTAAAAACTTTAAACCAATTTCTTCCCATTAAGGGTACAACTCTAGTTAAGCATTGAACGACTATTAACGGCAGTAACACTAATTTATTTTTAAATAACACATGAACCTCAATTTGCCCTAATACAACAACTTTGTCTCCAATTACAGCTCTTAACTTAATATTTGTCTCGAATATTTGACAATGGTTAAAATGTTCTCTAAAATCTGCTACATGTACAACTGATTTGCATGCCCCACTATCAACTTCCATAACTAAAGGCTTACCTTCTATATGAACTTTAACCTTCAAAGGTTCATCTACCGATCCGCTGATTGATGAAATGTAACCTAATTCAAGATACTCTCGAGTTTTATCTTCCAATGCTTGCTCAACTTGCTCCAATTGATTAACACGACGGCTTCTGCACATTCTATTAGTGTAGACCTCTTTTTTACATTTGAAGCACTCTCATTTTATAGATGGACAATTTTCGGGCTTGTGCCATCTTCCACAACGCTTTGTATATCCTGCATCATTGTTAAACGTTTTTGTCTTGGCTTGGTTGAAAGGTTGTTTTTTGGATGTATGTTCCTGTAACTTACATAGTGACATGGCTGGAAGCCCAAGAACTAATTTACTTTGAGTTTCAGCTGCCTCTTGACTTAGTGCTTTGTTGCAAGTCTCTTCAAATGTTAATGCTTCTGATTCCGGTAACAATCTGGTTTGGATACTACTGCTACTAAGCTCACACACAAGTCTATCTTTCTATGCTTGGTCTAAAAAATTTTCAAATTTGCACAATTTAGATAGCGATTTTATTTCTTTTATATATTGCTCCACCGATTCTTCGGAATTCTGTTTTCTATTATGAAATTTATACCTTTCAACAATGATACTGGAGGCTGGTGCAAATTTTGCTTTTAAAATTTTTACTAATTCATCATAAGATTTAGATGCTGGAGTAGTAGGAAATAGATATGTTTTTAAAGTATCATAAGTTTTTACTCCCATGAAGGTTAAAATATTCGCAACTTTTTTGTTGGTTGTAATTTCATTAACTATAAAATATTGTTGTAGGCGTTCTTCTCACGTGTCAAAAGACTCCTTTATCAAATTCATCAAACTTTGGCATACAAACTTTATACAATATTTACTGTATGATGGTTTATCCTCGTCGCCAAAATATGTTATGTACTTACGGTTTGAGTATTTAATGCAGCTGGATTTTAACACATTTATTGGTAATACACATAATATACATTCATGAGGTGCTATGCACACTTAAACCATATATTTTATATATTACAACAGACAGCTATCAATCTATTAAAAAAACCATTTGTCATCTGCCTGAACAATCACCATGGCAATCATCGATAAACTATTCCAAGCTACCTTGTTACATCTTTTACATAACACAAAGTAGCCTGTTACACTTTGACAAATAAATTTTTGCTTGTCAGTGTTTGTGATATTGGTTAAACGTTTAGGAAATATCTGATAATGAAAATTTGTGTAGTCGTGTGAAAAGTATAATATTCTACTCGCTGCGCAAACCTTCCGAATGAGTAATGGTTATCATAACTTGCTCGTCGAATAATAATATACTATTTTCTAATAGTTCTTAATTTTACATATGCGTCATAATGTCCGCCATGAATTGAACCGCTGTGTTGCACAACCCATATAATGTATACAGCATTTTAGTTTGATTAGAATTGAATGCTGGAAGCGTTTGACATCGTATTGAACAAAAAGGCGTTAAATCTAGTAATATGGGCAATGAAACATGCTTATTCAACTTAGCAGATTGAATTCTTTAAACCTGAAATCGTTTACGATGTAAAATCAGCACTGCAGGTGGGTTGCAAACTAGAATTTGTTCAGTGGTATTAGTAGTAGATATGCTACCTTCGTTCTGGATTAAAAAATTGTTTTCTTATGTGAATTGACATGGGATAATCTAAGGTCCAAAAAGACCATTTTGTAAGATACAAAATTCATTCACCCCGCATGACCCATACATATATGTTACTCATTAATAAATGTAAACTGGAATTCCTTTGCAAAGAGCAGGAGATGGAGGGGGTGTGTGTAGGTCGAGGTTATGTGTGGAGGTGAAAGTAACGTTAGGTTATGTAAGTGGAGATTGTGTGTGGTGGTGTATATGAGAAGCTCCGCTCGGGTCCCGACGCACCCTACATGCGACTAGACTCAAACCGATGAGCCCCGGACATTCCCTGGCGCGCGACAAAGTGATGTAGTGGGTGTGGTAACTAGAGATTTAACGAGCAATTGTCGCTATCGCCAACCATTTGCGATCAATATTGAATAATTGATTTAGACTGAAAATATTCTCAAAAGGAATTTTTAAAGGTCATGTTGCATGTACATACTATGGTATGCTATTTAGGTGCAAGATAGTGTTATGGATTAACTAATTGTCATGCTTACACCTATTGACAAATAGACACTGTTTTCTTTATATGCGTAAATAAATTCCAACTTACAAAGTTTAGACTTGCCGCTATATATTAATAATGATAAAAGCCGAAGGTCAACTGTCGAGTAATTTATAGCCATTACAGCTCTTTGGAAGTCAAATGCACAATTCTTATGGCTCAAGGTAGGCGGATGTTACGGCGATCAGTATTAAAGCTAAGCTCACGGTGTGTATAGGTTTCTAAGGAAACATTTAGGCATCGAATGTCGCTATGGACCGAGTGTCACAGGCATAAAGACTGCTGAACACACTTGGGTGATCATTGTAACAAACCTTCCACCAGGAAGAGTAAAATGGTGATATAAAAACATCGTATTTATTTATCATTCCCTATGAACTTTATAAATAAAAATTATTGTCATGGTATTTAAGTACAAGGTAGTACAGTGCGTTAACGTTTATCTCATAGCCTACTTCCAGGGCTTGAGACGTCGAGATGAAACTATGCCGCGGCGATCGTCATGCACCCAGCATCCGTCAGAGGCACACAGTGGACTACTATGCGCACAAAGGCCATAACAACGTAATAAATATCTATATAACTATATATATATATATATATATATATATCTATATATATATATATATATATTATATATATATATATATATAAATATATATATATATATATATATATATATATATATATATATAAATATCATTCTATAAATGAATCATAGCTATTAAGTTAATATTAACAAATCATACAAATCATACTCCTTCAGAGTATCTGGCGTCAGGAACTTTGCCATTAGAGCGGCCGCAGTCAGATATAGATCTGACTACACAAATTAGAGAATGGCTTAATATTATTGCAATATCACAAAAACTGGACTCAACTACAATCCTTAAGTAAATTATCATTGGTATATAAAGGGATGCCGCAGGCTAAGCTTTACGACAACTACGCCACTACAACAGGGTATACCCGTCAGTATACGCGTCAGTTAATTAGTGGTATTATGCTGCTTGTCATATTAATATTTAACGCCCTTTCGACTTTTTTACTTATAACTTGAAAACGGTTAGAGAATCAAAATTTTGCAAATATGTTTATTGTTTAATGCAGTAGTTTCAAAATTCCAATCTAGTGCCCTTTTAACTTTTTTTATAACTTGAAAACAAGTCGAGCAATTTATATTTTGTCAGATGTAATTAATATTTCTGCTCCAGTTAGAATACATGTTTGTATATAGTTGAGGAATAAGTAATTATGTAATAACCTTTGGTTTAGGAAGTGTCGTAAGTATCAAGATCTTATACTAACATTGGCCAAGTAAAAAATATCATTTGTAATAGCTAACTATGTTCTTATTATAATGATTTGCTTTTATTTTAGTTCACAAGCTTATATCCGCTCTGAAGACCTACACGGTTTTCATACATAAACAACCATATCTGCTGTAAACTGATTAATCATCAACTACTTTTGATATATCCGTATACCTCAGGTAAGGTAAGAAATGGAGCTGTAAATGAATAAGCAAGAAAAAATGTATTATGTAATATGAAAAATGGATGTGTAGTAGGCTTTCTTGTATACAATTGCGTGGACTTGATAGTTTGAAAACGGTCCGCCACGCAGGTTGAGTTAACTACGAAAGCGGAGTGTACTGACTGCTTACTATAAGGATACTTTTTTAGCCGAGCCCAACCCCACCTGTTGCGTATCCAAGTGCCAATTCATCTTGTTCCCGCAGTCGCCCCATGTTGCTACACTATTTCCGGATATACACTGTTGTAGTGGCGCAGTTGTCATAAAACTTAGCATGTGGCATCCATTTATGTACCAAAGATGATTTACCTAAAAATTGTAGTTGAGTCCGGTTTTTGTGATATTGCAATTATATTAAGCTATTTTCTGATTTACGTTGTCAGATCTATATCTGACAATGGGCGCTCTAATGCCAATGTTCCCTGACGGAAGATACCCTGTAGAAGATCTACAAATTGGGAATAGATTATTATTATATAAAAAAATGTTCACATTAAACTGTATTGTTTAATTATTATAAGTTATTTTACGATTTTTACAGTGCAGTAGTGCACACAGTTTAAGAAGTTGCTTTTCGCGCTTTTGTTTCCAGAAACTTTTTAATAACTTTTGCAAATCAAATGTTTTGCACAGTTTATGTTCTAAACAAGCATACGGCAATACAGTTTAATTGCGAGCTTTATGACTCCTATAACAAAATGTGTATTGATCCGAAGAGTATGGATGTAAAATCGTTTAACGTGAAAAATACAATTATAACATCTGGCGGTAATCTGCAAAACGAGTACGAGAACTTGTGCGAGGTTATGCAACAAAAATCAGAAGAATTTGAACACTGCGGGCCGTGATGGTCTATACAAAAGGTGCATCACTTGAAATCGTTACTAACAAATGTATTCCGCTGTGATGAACAGCGTGCATTATCCAGTGGATTAAAGAGAAAACATATGCAAGACGAGAATAAAGATTTGATTTTTATACCTAAATTAGGTTAGAGAAATTCTGCATGTAAATATATATATGTATTAAAATAGGCAGTGAGTGCAAATAGCTAGTAGTGAAGAACTATATATTTATAAGTAAATTAAAGTTTTTAAAAAGGAATGTGTACCTACTTTTGAAAATCTGTAGGTCTTGTCTATGGATTGCTCGAAGGTTAAATTAACTCCAGATTCGGACTTCTAGGGAAATTTGGACCTATTAAATTCTTTACACCCTAAGAAAATGTTTATAAATAAAAAATAGCTTTTTAAGGATGTCTACAATAACATAGAGAATGGAAGCTTTACACAGGAAGTGGTGGAATAATATCCTTTTTTAAGGATATAACACAAGATTTTGTTGATACATTTAACGAGAAGATAGACGTGTTTAATTACTGATCATAACTTGTACTAAAAGTTTCACTTCTAGATTTTATCAGATAGTAACATTTTCCATTTCAACAAAAAATCTCGGCTTAAAAAGTGTCTATAAAGACTTCAACTTGAAATTGATTTCTAGTTTAAATAAATCTTATATCTCTTTCCACACTTTTACACCCACATATAACCTTCCACCTTCCACATTTTTCCTTCCACTTTCTACCTTCCACATTCTAAGTTTCACATTCCATATATAAAGACGTAAATTCGAATAAATAAAAAGTTTTACTCTTACAGTTGTTATCAACGGAATAAGTGAGTTTAAGAAACTGTAGGGTCGACTTTGTTTAAAGTGCAAAAAAAATGTAATAATGTAAGTAGAATTTTAAATATTAAAAAATACTTTGTTTTTTAATTGTATAGGATCCATATTAATTAAACTATAAAACATTGTAAAAGAACTTTAATGGTTTGACGATAGCATGAAGGATAAAGGTTTTAACAATATTGCTACATTTCGGAAAAATGATGAATGCAGATTCAGGATAATTCTTATCGGTTTGGATTGTTTTACCAAGTATGCAATTGCTAGACATTTAAAAAGTAAAACACGTCCAGAAGTAACAAATGCAATGAAAAGAATACCTAGAACAAAGCTAAAGTAATCCACTCCCACGCCACTGTAGTTGACCGATGCATCCTTATTTTGTTATGGAGTTCACACCCCTTTTGGGCAATTCCAAATTTAAAACTTAATGCTTCAAACACCCGTAACATATCCATAGTTATATCCTAGAATAACATTAAATATGAAATCGTTAACATGTGTTATACGGGTATATCCCTTTAACTTTACCGCACTTGTGCACTTTACATTTCGCACATACAGTAGTGGCGGATCTGTGGGAGTGGATGATAGCTCATATTGTGAGACATAAGAAAATTTGAAGATAGTAATATAGCGCAAAGTAGAAGGTCAAATATGAGAGATAAGAAAGAGCTCAACTATATCGGCCAGATTTATAAAAAAAAAGTTGATAAAATTGACCACAGGATACTGGAAAAATTAGATTAGTATAGGAGAACTGAGTCAAATCCTAGATGTGAACAAGGAAGAATGAGTTAAAATTGACTTTATTTGATTTTTATTTTGTATGTTTTTTGCGGTGCTATACATTACATTTTCATGGCGATAGATTAAAAATAACGGAAAAACAAAAAATAGGGAGTAATGGTACATTTCAAACGCCTATTATTTATTATTTAATTGTTAGAAATTGTCGTCTCTAAAAGCTTTGAAAATCACCATGCATCAAAAACTGTCCAACAAGTCTTGCCTCCCCCTCGCGCGACAGTCTTTGTTATAAGAGGCATACTTAGAGTCATGTATACGTACCAAATTGAAAATTTGTCTGATTTGGACAGACATGGTAGCAAGCCGATAAAATTCCTTCCATTATTAAGGAAACTCCCATTGCATAAAATAAACCGTAATGTTTCGGTATTCCATATTTCTAAAGCAAAATTATGCAGACCAACAGATTATTTTGTTCCATTTACTTACATCTCTACAAACAACACGTCGATTGCGATAAAATGTTATTATTAAGAACAAAATTCCAGCCAGTGCGTAACCAATATTAGAGAATACATGGTTAAAATCGCTTAGTCCAATTAAGGGAAGAGCACATAAAAAATTATAGTAACAAATGTCTTGATTTCCACTTATATTGACCACCTAAAAAAAGAGTTACTGAAAAGATTAAGATAATAACCCATGTATATACTTACTCTTTGGTAGGAAATTACTAACTGTATTACTGGAATACCATAAAAAATTGCAATGCTAATCACATGCCATAAATAATTTGATGATTTTTTTTCGTAATGATCTGAATCATACATGGCAAGATCACTTAGTTTTAATTTAATAGCGCCAAGCCTGGAATCGATTTGATCTGGTAAGCGTTCCAAACTATTTTCTAAAATATCAAAAGTTAGACTAATCAGTATAATTATGCCTTACGTAGAGAAAGAAGTGGTAATGACAAACGCCTGACAGGTACGTATTTCTAGAAAATAAACATTTATGCAAAAAAATAATCATCTTAAGATCTTCTAAATTAGTATTATTTTAAAAACAATTTTTTCAAATTTATTGCTATCCACGTTCTTTAGGAAATTGCGTGCACTCGTTTTCCATTGCAAGATACAAGATTCTCATAAAAATGTTTTAAATATTTCTTAAAACCTGCTAGATATTTTAATAGATATTAGAATTTATAAGGATAAAAGTACGAGGAAGTTCAATGGAAACACGTTCGAGGCTGTAAAGTAGTGTTTATTTAACGAATTTAAAGGAAATCTCCTTAAACATTAAGACATAAGTCTTACTGGTGGACTAGTCTATATATTCCTTCTGGTAAAATTCTTGCGGCTATTTGCGGAACAATTCTATAACAGCAATCTCTACCTCAGCATCCGAATTGAACCGCCAATCTGTTAATGATTGTTTAAAAGGATTAAACATATGAAAATCGCGTGGGAACAAGTCGGAGCTGTAAGCTGGATGTTGTAAAATTTCCCATTTCATACGACGAAGTATATCTTGAAGCATCTACGCTACATGGGGTTGAGCATTGGCAATCACAAGAATGATACCATTTCTAACCATCCGGGGACGTTTATTCTTGATGCTGGCACGTTTTAAGGTAACGCATAGTGCTCAACATCAAGGTCGACACTGGATTCTTTAAAATCCAAAAACAGCAAACCCTGGTAATTAAAAAGTATTGTCAACATCACTTTTCTTCTTGAAGGTTGATACCAAACTTTTTGCCTTGTGGAATTGTGCACGCTTCCACTGCAAACTCCGAGGTTTGGATTCATGTTCGCAGTGACAGCATCAAGACTCATCACCGGCAACAACTTGGTGTAGAAAAACATTACCTGGTTGTTGATAGAGCATCAAGTGTTGTATTAATTAGGCCGAACACAAACTATTCTGCTCATTAGTAAGCAATCGTGGGATCCACTGAATGGCAACTTTGCAATAGCTAAGACTATGTGCGATGGAATGAACAGTACCCACGCTGATGTTCAACATTTGAGAAAAACATCTAGCTTTAATGCAAATATTTGCGCTCAATGCAGTTTCCAGCTATATCATATTTTCATCTGATGCTGGCTGGAATACCTGCAGATCCGGGACGGTCCAAATATTTAGCGGATTCTCTTCCCTGTGGAAATTTATTGCATCGTTCAGCTACTACCGTATGAGAATTACTACAGTCACCATATACAGCTTTTGTTTCCTTATAAATTTCCATTGGTTGACACCCTTCAGCGGCAAAAACTTAATAACGGCACGCAAATTACCTTTGAACGGATTTTCTATCGTAGATGCCATTTTTAATTCAGTTAGAACACTTATAGAAAAAAAGTAAGTTGCAAATATTTTTCACAAACACGTTAGTACTACTTACAAAAAAAATATGCACAAAAGAAGTCCGTTGTCATAGAAACGACATCATGGCTACGCTGATCAACCGTATTTCTGTATAACTATCCTCATAGTTGTTATGAAAAAAATGAATACAAATCATTTTCCCACCCATTGCAAGTAGTATGAATCCAGTCTTTATTCTTGGAACACGTAAATTATGCACATGTTTTTGTGTTTAAGAACTAAAACAATGATTGCTTAAATTATAATATGCCGGATTAGTATAAAGTCACGGAACGGTCGAATACCTTTTTTATTTGAAGTGCATTTCTTTTTTAAAATTGGTATGGATATGTGGTTAAAATTAATGAATTTATTTATGCCATTTTAAATTTTGTGTCACTTCCTGTTTAACTGGAAATGCCTATCCCTTTTTTCTGTTAATTGAGATACTCATTATATTTTTACATTATCGGATGGAGATTAAAAACTACCTTCAGAAATATCAACATATTTTTTCAGTTTTAAGAACGCATTACAAAAAAATAATAAAAACTACCGATAACATAAAATCAAAATGTCCTTGAAACATAATTTTACTGTAACCTGTCAGATTGCAATTGTTTCGCAAATTATTGTTGTCACTATTTTTGTATTTGCTTTAAGAAACACTTTGAAAATGGCAATGAAATTAACAGAATCTGAGCGGATTCACACTTGGATCTTGCGTGGGTATGGTGACCGTCGACGTTCTTTTGAAGAGGTTTGCCCTATATTTAGCGCGCGATATTCGTAATTAATTAAACGAAATATTTCCTACATGCTGGATTAGGCGCAGAGGACCAATTAAATGTCCAATTCCTACTCCACATTTATCACCTCTCGATTTATCCTTGTGGAGTTACTTGTCAAGGGTATAAAATTCGACCAATTAATCTACAAGATTAGAAGAACGAATAGTTAGATAATTTAATCGTATCACGCCACAAATGATACTGAATTCACTAAGGCATTTCATTGATCGATTATTTCATCGTGAAGTCTTAAACGGAGCACAATTTGAACATTTTTTGTACCGTCAATTAAGATTTCAAATAGTTTTCAATGACATCTTGATTTTGCGTTATCAGGTTTCTGGCATTTGATGAGCCAGTTGTGAGGCGTGCATTAAAGTTGCATTTGTATTCCAGAAATATGATAGCGCAGATATTGGCGCTCGAGTGGGAACTGAGATAGAAGTACATAGCAGGTGTTGACATCCAACGTTATGATTTTTTAGAGTCGAGAGTAAATTTAATGAGTACTAAATTAATACAAAGTGAGAAGAACTAACGGCAAATGACTCAAAATAAGCATCCCGTCGACGCATTTCGCCCTAATTTGTACTCATCAGAACAAGAGTAGCGAAGTTGTAATTTTTAACATAGGCACTTTATGGGAACTACCTAGCTCGCAGTTTGTGCCTTCGTGTCATTTCACCAGACATCGCAAAGTCAGTAATTAAAAATTTCAAGTACAAGTGCACGTTCAAATATACAAGTGTAATAGAAATACGCCGTCGACATAAGACGTAAGTCCAACTTTTAATTAAGGAAACATGATCTTTAACATTTATTAACTTAGGGCACTGAGAAATTCTCTAAGAAATCTGCTAAAAATATACTGAGAGATTTACGATGCGATTCAATAAACAATTCACGAAACAAATTCAATAAGAAATTTAAAGTAAAAATCCAATACTACAAGTAACAGATATAATAAAGGGGAAAACTCTGAATCAGGACGTTAAGCTGAAAGCAACCCAAGGTCACTGGTTAACAGCACATAGCGGCAGGTGAAAGGATTGAGGTGTACGCAGAGCTACAGATTCGAACCAGGAAATCAGCCTAAAAAATATTAGGTTAGCGATCATAAGTAATTAATAGCATAAGACTTTTATTTTTGAACATTTAAAACTTGCTTGTACTCAGATATTTATGTGAAGAGTCATAAAAAATTTTGATTGATACTGGCTTTATATATTTTTAATAAGGTTATAATTTGGTGGTGAACAGATTTATATTTTTACTTTCATTCAAGGGTTTTAAATAGCAAATAATATTACGAAGGTTGTAGAAGTACAAATTGTACATATTTTTTTGGTTTATTATACAAATTTTTCGTTATACAATTTATCTTACTTAGGTATGAAGTGTTAGAGAGAAAGGAGGAAAAAAAATTTCTTTGTTACCGTATCGACATGCAGAGTGGGGTTGAACTGAGCTAGTCGAGGCATAAATAATTTATTCTAGATTATTTAGGAACACAGCGGTGGCGAGCAGCAGGCAACTGAGCGTTAATCGAAGTACGACGATATCGTCACAGTAATATATATATATATATATATATATATATATATATATATATATATATATATATATATATATATATATTATATATATTGCTGTGATACCACCAAAATCCGGGTACTCCGCTTTTCGAATCGAGCCCCTACGAATTGGATGTCAAGAATGCTGTGAATCCTACAAAAAGCTATTCATTACCTTAACTGTGTTGGTCCATTGACTTTCTTCTGTTAATCGCCTCGGCTGCTCCTCTAGATAGCTTTCATCCTCATACATAAAAACAAACACATTCCTACCACAAACATCAACGTCAACTCTATTTACATCAATATTCACAATACATTAAAATTTCAAAATTAATATTCAGCATAAATTTTAATATCGGAAAATTTCAAAATTAAATTTATTATCATTTTAATGTGCATCTAGAATTAAAGTCCTTGTAGGATGCCTACTAATTACTATAACAATATATGCAGAGTACAAAGGGATCATCTACCACCCCTTTACGTTAATTAACCAGGTTCGTCTAATTGAGCTCAAAGACATACCCTAAATTTTCATCATAATCCAGAACATCAATACTAAATACCCCTTTCAACTTAAACAAGCAAATTTCACCTTAAAATTAAAATATTATTGTTAGTACCATTTCACTACTGTCCATTTTGAGTAAATCAATTATAAAGTTATTCAACACACACAACAATATCAAAGTTCAAACAAAATAGTATAATTTACCTGAAGGTTACTTGCACTCGTAGCTTCAATGTACATCGCCCTTTGTTAATCACACCATTCCAACTGGGTTATATTTACGGCTTCTGATTCTCAACGCTTTAAAATTTTCTCCATCACCATTTATTTAAAGTTGTTTCAGGGTTTTACGGAACTAATCTGTGTATATCTGACCCTAGTCTTGTGGATCCAGACACGTTTATGCACCATTTAATTATTAATACCCCGAAAATAACAAAGAAATTCATACTTCTTTCACCAATATACGCCAAAACTGCCTACTTTTGTGTATATATTTGTCGTTGTAAATTTTACCAATTGGTACAGTGATCCTAAATTTTATTACCTTGTATCTAAGTGCACTAAAGTACATTCATGTTAGCACGTAAATAACAAACTGTTTTAAATCACATAATATTCGAGCAAACTGTTTAAATTATTTAATATTAAAACCGGAAAACTAAAAAAACACTGTTTAACGCGTTCAATCAAGTCGAAGATCTAAGAGAGCTTGTTTATATTCACCTCGGTATATATAGCGGTTAGCCTGTCTGTCGGTCGAGTCTCCAAAACGGACAATTCTAAAGAATTTCGCTTGCTCTGTTCCCAGTCCGTAGCCCGCGCGTCGGTTTTTACGAATTTTGATCTCGCCCCAGTTAAATCGCAGAAAATTTCCACACGGCACGCAACGTCTGAGAATACCTAATTAAATTTTATACAGAAATCGTTGTTTCTACCTCTGATATTTGCATCCTACTTTCAACCAATCGTGACCCTCGTGACGTTGCTTAAATCACGCCTTTTACTATATGTGTCTTTGCTTGACGCATTTTCTCTTTCCTTTTCTAACCTGTTCGTATTGGTGCAAATTGATATTCTTTATTATCGATTATTTTCAGTCCATGTGGACTATCTGGGTTAAATAACCCCGTATCGCGCCTTCCCGTGAATATTAAGCCCCGGTTTCTCCAAGATTCTTTGTAACCATTAATTATCTGCAAAATTTACGCAGAATGAGCTTTTAAACTACGCAGGTGTTCAAACATAATATTAATTCTCAGAGCTTTATTTTCTGGTATTTTAATCCTGGATTTTCACAGACTTTTATGCTTATTATTAATAATGGTTTAATTAACTCCAACTAAAATTGACTTCTATCCTTTCATTTTTAGCGAATACAAATTAAATGTTAATTATTATGTGTACACTTTGTTTAATACCGGTTACTTAAAATAGGGTTAATTAATATAAATTTTGCACGTAATTTCCATTTGTTTCTTTTTAGGAATAATTAAATTACACGCAGAGCTTTTTAATACTGTTTCTTTTGATATAAAGCGTCTTGTACATGATTTAAATCTCTTATTTTTACTGAAACGACCGAATTTATTTATGCTTCATGGTTTTAATGAAGCGTACCTTTTCCCAAAGCTTCTACACGGTGATTAAAATTATTTGATGTGATTATTTAATTTTCTACCCTGGTCTACATATGAGTATTTTCCCCCTATTTGAAAACAAATAATCCCACTTATTTGAATGCAAATATAAAGCATTTAGACAAAAAATTACAAAAAAAAAAAATTGCCTATCTCTCTCTATCCTTATCTATCTAACTTACCTACTTTATCTCCAATTCAAAAAATATTTACACCTATCGTATATCCCTATCCTATTCCTAACTCTCACCTAATTCTATAAATTGAAATTATCCCTAACTTCATCCTACTTATCCATCTTATCCTATATACATCCTATATACCTATCCTATTCCTAACTTTTTAACTAATCTTCACTATACTTTACTTCCCCCTAACTAATTCTATATACCTATCCTATTCTTATTCTATTCCTAACTCTTCACTAATCTTATATGAAATATCTATACTTAACCTATCTTATTTTCTTCCTACATTTACTCTTTATTCTCATCCTAAACCTATTTCTACTTATCTCCCATATTTATCCTATACCTAGCTTTATTTTCTATAACTATACTAAAATTCACCTATCTCTATTCTTTGTTCATCAAGTTATTTAAATCTAACTCTCTTCTTGACCCTCCACGTCTTTCTTCTCACCATCCTAATACTCTTCATCCCTATTTCTCCCCCTTCTATATCTATACTTATCATCCTTATTATCTCACATACAATAAACTTATTATCCTTACTCTTAAATATTACTTCTTCTTCAGTCCCTAAACTTGTCTGTTTCTTATTTATTGTTATTTTCTTCTCTGCCGACAAACCAAACGATACTACTTTAAAATTATCAATTTTTCCCTCTATGGAAACTCCTATGTACCCTCTAGAATTCTTATGTAATGGAATCCGCCAGAATGAATTCCTTAAATCTACTTTATTAAAAACAAACTTGCCATCTTTACTTAATTCCGCCTTCACCTGCTCCCGATCTGCTGCTGTTGCTTCTACCCCCAATAATTCTGCATGTTTTTGTACTAAAGCTTGAACTTCTACTATCCTATCCTCTGGACATCTTATTGTGTTGATCTGTTTACCTTCATCATCCTCTACCTCTACTACATTAATACTAAACCCCGTGTCATCCTCTGTGACTTCATAACTGCCCTTCCATGGCACTACCCTATCTTTAATCCTTACTACCTTCCTTTCCATATCTATCAAAACCCCTAACTTCATCATACAGTCAACACCTAAAATGCTCTGAAACTTCAGTCCAGGTACAATTACAAACTCCTGTTCACAGCTTAAACCTCCTATATCTATCCTAAGCACCACAACACTATTTACTACAGCAAACTTCTTTTTATTTGGAGCTACTAAATGACTACGCTTTATAGGCATAATTCTATCACAAACCTTATCCCTAATTTTGCTGACGAATTCCTCCGATATTAAACTCGCCTCTGCCCCTGTATCAAGTAATACTTCTACATTATTCTCAAAAATTTCTAAATTAATAATTGGCAAACATAATTTTTCCTCAGTTTCTGGCTCTACTTCCTCCTCAATTTTGAAAAATTCACGTGGATGTTCATATACATTTACTCTGAAATCTAGTGGTCTGTCGCGTTCTAAAAATCCTGTCCAGGTCTGTTTTCCTACTTGGTCCTGGTCTAGCCGTCACCTCAGCGTATGTCCTAGGCGTTTCCACTCGTTCCGTGTCTGTATTAGCAGTCCCGCTCATGTACGGTGAACTATTCCTTCTGGTAGGTTCCGGTCTCGGTGCAGGTCCCCTTCCTAAACTATTACTTCTAAAGTATGGTCGTCGCTGTTCCCAATTCTGTCGATGGTATCCGTAACTATTCCCCCTTCTAGCATAGTTGTCCCGTCTATTGTCAAACCTAACTGTGTTGATCTGTCTTTCCCTATTATCCCGAGGTCGTCCACTACTTACGTCGTCGTACCTCTGCAGGTATTCTAAAAACATTTCTCTGTCTACTATGTTCTGTAGTGCTACGTGTTGTCTAACTTCTACCTCGAAGTGTCGTGATAAATACTTAATAATTTGTCGGTCCGTCAGTGGTGGGTTCAGTTGCTTTGCTATGCTATACTTGCGTATAGCATATTGCTCCTACTTCCTGAAAATTCTCTCTTAAATTTCCTGTGATTAAGTCGTCTCGTACCTGGTCTTGTCTGTGGTCACTCAGTAGTGCTTTAAAATCTGTCTTCAAACTCCGTGTAGGTGTCTATGTCCTGTCCTACTAAATTGTACCATGCTTCCGCATTGTCCTTTAATAAAGCCTTTATCGTATTCAGTTTAGTCTGTTCGTCAAATAAATTTACCACTAGATTTCTTACACTATTAATAAAAATTTGCGGATTTACCCTGTTATCGCCATAAAACTTCATGTGTTGGTCCAATGATACTCCACCTGTATAAAATCTGGGACCATCCCCCGTTAAATTTGACATGTTGTATATGATAATACTAACTTCGCGTTCTACCCTGCCTAACTGATCCCTACATGAGTCCGTTACTTCAGTCATTTTACATTAATCTCTTCTTCACAAAAATGCGTACTTCGGACCTTAAATGTCCCATTTCCTGTCGAAGACCTGTAATATCACGCTCATTTTTTCAACCCTATTTTCAACTTCCCCATTTTACGGTAAGACTATCTTTAAATTCTATAAATTCTTTAGTATTTTGTTCAATTTTCCCGCTTATCTGCTCTAATTTTTGGTTGGACTCCTCCCTCGCTCTATTCGATTCTTCCCTAGCTCTATTGGCTTCTTCGTTCATCCTCTCTAGCATTCTCATTATCATCTCGTTTCCTTGATCCCCTGATTCCGTCCTCGACTGATCTCTACTGCATCCAGCTTCTTCCATTTTCGAATTTTTCTCACACAATGCACTATCGTCACTTCCAATTTCCACTCCTTGACTCCTTAACCACTCCTTTCTCTGCATACGTTCTAATCACTCTCACACACTCTAAAATACTCTTAAATTTATACACACACACAGAAACTCCCTCTCTCAGATCGCCAGTTTCCTGGAATAAAATCACAAAAATTTTATTTGGAACTCGAGCCTCACTTTTGGGTCGCCAAGAAATGCTGTGTATCCCTGTATTATTGTCGAGCCTCACGAATTGGGCGCCAAGGATGTTGTGATACCACCAAAATCCGGGTACTCCGCTTTTCGAATCGAGCCCCTACGAATTGGATGTCAAGAATGCTGTGAATCCTACAAAAAGCTATTCATTACCTTAACTGTGTTGGTCCATTGACTTTCTTCTGTTAATCGCCTCGGCTGCTCCTCTAGATAGCTTTCATCCTCATACATAAAAAAACAAACACATTCCTACCACAAACATCAACGTCAACTCTATTTACATCAATATTCACAATACATTAAAATTTCAAAATTAATATTCAGCATAAATTTTAATATCGGAAAATTTCAAAATTAAATTTATTATCATTTTAATGTGCATCTAGAATTAAAGTCCTTGTAGGATGCCTACTAATTACTATAACAATATATGCAGAGTACAAAGGAGCATCTACCACCCCTTTACGTTAATTAACCAGGTTCGTCTAATTGAGCTCAAAGACATACCCTAAATTTTCATCATAATCCAGAACATCAATACTAAATACCCTTTCTACTTAAACAAGCAAATTTCACCTTAAAATTAAAATATTATTGTTAGTACCATTTCACTACTGTCCATTTTGAGTAAATCAATTATAAAGTTATTCAACACACAACAATATCAAAGTTCAAACAAAATAGTATAATTTACCTGAAGGTTACTTGCACTCGTAGCTTCAATGTACATCGTCCCTTTTGTTAATCACACCATTCCAACTGGGTTATATTTACGGCTTCTGATTCTCAACGCTTTAAAATTTTCTCCATCACCATTTATTTAAAGTTGTTTCAGGGTTTTCCGGAACTAATCTGTGTATATCTGACCCTAGTCTTGTGGATCCAGACACGTTTATGCACCATTTAATTATTAATACCCCCGAAAAATAACAAAGAAATTCATACTTCTTTCACCAATATACGCCAAAACTGCCTACTTTTGTGTATATATTTGTCGTTGTAAATTTTTACCAATTGGTACAGTGATCCTAAATTTTATTACCTTGTATCTAAGTGCACTAAAGTACATTCATGTTAGCACGTAAATAACAAACTGTTTTAAATCACATAATATTCGAGCAAACTGTTTAAATTATTTAATATTAAAACCGGAAAACTAAAAAACACTGTTTAACGCGTTCAATCAAGTCGAAGATCTAAGAGAGCTTGTTTATATTCACCTAGATATATATAGCGGTTAGCCTGTCTGTCGGTCGAGTCTCCAAAACGGACAATTCTAAAGAATTTCGCTTGCTCTGTTCCCAGTCCGTAGCCCGCGCGTCGGTTTTTACGAATTTTGATCTCGCCCCAGTTAAATCTCAGAAAATTTCTACACGGCACGCAACGTCTGAGAATACCTAATTAAATTTTATACAGAAATCGTTGTTTCTACCTCTGATATTTGCATCCTACTTTCAACCAATCGTGACCCTCGTGACGTTGCTTAAATCACGCCTTTTACTATATGTGTCTTTGCTTGACGCATTTTCTCTTTCCTTTTCTAACCTGTTCGTATTGGTGCAAATTGATATTCTTTATTATCGATTATTTTCAGTCCATGTGGACTATCTGGGTTAAATAACCCCGTATCGCGCCTTCCCGTGAATATTAAGCCCCGGTTTCTCCAAGATTCTTTGTAACCATTAATTATCTGCAAAATTTACGCAGAATGAGCTTTTTAAACTACGCAGGTGTTCAAACATAATATTAATTCTCAGAGCTTTATTTTCTGGTATTTTAATCCTGGATTTTCACAGACTTTTATGCTTATTATTAATAATGGTTTAATTAACTCCAACTAAAATTGACTTCTATCCTTTCATTTTTTAGCGAATACAAATTAAATGTTAATTATTATGTGTACACTTTGTTTAATACCGGTTACTTAAAATAGGGTTAATTAATATAAATTTTGCACGTAATTTCCATTTGTTTCTTTTTAGGAATAATTAAATTACACGCAGAGCTTTCTAATACTGTTTCTTTTGATATAAAGCGTCTTGTACATGATTTAAATCTCTTATTTTTACTGAAACGACCGAATTTATTTATGCTTCATGGTTTTAATGAAGCGTACCTTTTCCCAAAGCTTCTACACGGTGATTAAAATTATTTGATGTGATTATTTAATTTTCTACCCTGGTCTAAATATGAGTAATATATATAATGAAATAATAACTTAAACTTTTATGCAAAGCCCAAATGATCATTTCAAATCGAGCTAGTGATTGAAAGATGGAAAATATAAGGTCTTGGACTGGACTTGACAATGTTAGATATAATTGACCAAAATGCCAAACGTAATTGAAAGTTAGGTTTATGTATAGTTGTGTACACGATTTAAACTTGTAAATTCCCCAATTGTCGTCATCGGTCTCGGTGGCGTAATTGGTAATCGCATGGTTCCGGCAAAACCAAGATACAGGTTCAAGCCCTGTCCAAGATCTTATATTTTCAATCTTTCAATTACTAGGTCGATTTGAAATGATCATTTGGGCTTTGCATAAAAGTCTAAGTTATTATTTCATCTTATTCATTGTAATACAATAGTATTTATCAACTTACCTTGTGTAATTAACCCCTTAATATATATATATATATATATATATATATATATTACTCATATTTAGACCAGGGTAGAAAATTAAATAATCAAATCAAATAATTTTAATTACCGTGTATAAGGAATTTCATTAAATAATACGCTTTATTAAAACCTTGAAGCATAAATAAACTCGGTCGTTTCAGTAAAATAAGAAATTTAAATTATCTATAAGACGCTTTACATCAAAAGAAGCAGTATTGAAAAGCGCAGTGGATAATTTAATTATTCCTAAACAAATGGAAATTACGTGCAAAGTTTATATTAATTAACCCTATTTTAAGTAACCGGTAGTAAAACAAAGTGTACATATAATAATTAATATTTAAGTTGTATTCGCTAAAAAATGAAAAGGATGGAAATCAATTTTAATTGGAGTTAATTAAACCGTTAATAACATATAATAAGCATAAAAGCTTGTAAAACCCAATAATAGTCAAATCGTAGGAAGGTTATTTAAAATGTTACGTTTGAACACCCCTGCGTGTTTTTAAAAGGCAATTTCAAGTTAATTTGTTTGGATAAACATGTTGATTCTAAGGATATTGGAAACGATCAGATGCTTTAGCAGGAAATACAGAACACCTGCGTATTTTTAAAAAGCTCATTCTGCGTAAATTTGGCAAATAATTAATGTTTCAAAGAATCTTGGAGAAACCGGGACTTAGTATTCACGAGAATGTGCGATACGGGTTTATTAAACCCAGATAACAGTCCGCGTGGACTAAAATATAATCGATAATAAAGAATATAAATTTGCACCAATACGAACAGGTTAGAAAAGGAAAGAGAAAATGCGTCAAGCAAAGACACATATTGTAAAAGGGCGGGATTTAAGCAACGTCAAGGGGTTGCGATTGGTTAAAAATAGGATGCATATATCAGAGGTAGAACAACAATTTCTGTATAAAAGTAATTAGTTTTTCTCGGACAACTTTGCGGGCCGTGTTGAAATTTTCTGAGATCTCAATGGGGTGAGTACTAAATTCATAAAATCGACGTGCAGGCTACAGACTGGGAACGTAGAATGAGGAATTCGTTGGAATTACCCGTTTTAGGGAACAAAGCGACGTGTCGGCTATTCGCTATATATACAGGCGGGAATATGTGTTTCTCTCTTAGACTCTTAGACTTTCGACGATTCGATGCGTTAAAAGCTCGTGCATCCGCGACTTGATATTAAACAGTGCATTTTAGTTTGATTAAATAATTTAAAGTGTGCTAGTATATTTTAGTGACTCAAAATAGTTGGTTATTTTACGTGCTAACATGAATGTACTTCAGTGCACTTAGATACAAGGTAATAAAAGTTTATTATCACGGTACCAATTAGTAAAATTTACAACGACAAATGTATACCCAAAAGTAGGCAGTTTTGGCGTATATTGGTAATATTGGTAAAAGGAAGTATGAATTTCTTTGCTATTTTGCGGGGTGTTAATGACTAAATGGTTCGTAAATGTGTCTGCATCCACTGAACCAGAGGCAGATATACACAGATGAGTTCCGGAAAAGCCTAGAAACAACTTTAAATTAATGGTGATGGAGAACATTTTAAAGCGTTGACAACTTGAAGCTGTAAATAGAATCCGGTTGGAATGGTGTGATTTACAAAGGACGATTACACTGAAGCTACGAGGACAATAACCTTCAGGTAAATTGTACTATTTTGTTTGACGTTTTTGTGTGTATTGAATGACTTTATAATTGATTTACTTTAAATGGACATTAGTGAATTTTTCTAACCATAAAAATTTAATTTTAAGATGAAATTTGCTTGTTTAAGTAAAAAGGGGTATTTTGTTTTGATGTTCGGGAATAGGATGAAACTTTGGGTAGGTCTTTGAGCTCAATTAGACAAACCTGGTTAATTAACGTAAAGGGGTGGTAGATGCTCCTTTATACTCAGACTCCGGTCTGCTTATATTGTTATATTAATTAGTAGGCATCCAACAAGGACTTTAATTTTGGATGCACAGTAAAATGATAATAAAATTAATCCGGAAATTCTTTTAAAACTGAATTTTATGTTCAAATTTAATTTGAAAATTTAATGTATTCTGAATATTGATGTAAATAGAGTTAACGTTGATGTTTGTGGTAGGAATGTGTTGTTTAATTTTATGATTGAGAATGGAAGTTATCTAGAAGAGCAGCCGAGGCGATTAACAGAAGGAATCAACGGACCAGGTGATTTAAAAGGTTTCACAGCATTCTTGGCGACCCAAAAGTGAGGCTCGAGTTCCAAATAAAATTTTGTTATTATATTCCAGGAAACTGGCGATCTGAGAGAGAGTTTCTGTTTGTGGATAAATTTAAAAGTATTTTAGAGTGTGTGAGAGTGATTAGAACGTATGCAGAGAAAGGAGTGGTTAAGGAGTCAAGGAGTGGAAATTGGAAGTGACGATAGTGCATTGTGTGGGAAAAATTCGAAAATGGAAGAAGCAGGAGGCAGTAGAGATCAGTCGAGGACGGAATCGGGGGATCAAGGAAACGAGATGATATTGAGAATGTTAGAGAGAATGAACGATGAATCTAATAGAGCTAGGGAAGAATCCAACAGAAAATTAGAACAGCTAAGCGATGAATCGAACAGGAAGTTAGAAGAGATTAGTCAGAAAATAGATAAGACGAATCAAGAAGTTGTAGAATTTAAAAATAGTCTTACTGTAAAGATGGGGGAAGTTGAAAATAGGGTAAATAAAATGAGCGTGACATTACAGGTCTTCGACAGGAAATGGGACATTTAAGGTCCGAAGTACGCATTTTCTGTGAAGAAGAAATAAACGTAAAAATGACTGAAGTAACGGACTCATGTAGGGATCAGTTAGGCAGGGTAGAACGCGAAGTTAGTAGTATTAAATACAACATATCAAATTTAACGGGGGAAGGTCCCAGATTTTATACAGGTGGAGTATCATTGGACCAACACATGAAGTTTTATGGTGATAACAGGGTAAATCCACAAATTTTTATTAATAGTGTAAGAAATCTAGTGGGAAATTTATTTGACGAACAGACTAAACTGAATACGATAAAGGCTTTATTAAAGGACAACGCGGAAGCATGGTACAATTTAGTAGAACAGGACATAGACACGTATCAGGACTTTGAAAACAAATTTTTAAAACACTACTGGAGTGACCACAGACAAGACCAGGTACGAGACGACTTAATTACAGGAAAATTTAAGGGAGAGTTTGCAGGATCTAGGGAGCAATATGCCATCCGCAAGTACAGTGTGGCCAAACAACTGAATCCACCATTGACGGACAGACAGATAATCAAGTACCTATCACGACATTTTGAACTGGAAATTAGACAACACGTGGCCTTACAAAACATCACAGAACGGGAGACATTTTTAGAGTATTTACAGAGATATGACGATGTATGTGTTGGACGGACAAGAGAGATACGAGAACGAAACGTTAACACAGTTAGGTTTGACAACAGGACACCGAATTATCCGAGACGGCCTGACTACAACAGAAATTTTCGACCGAATTGGGAACGACGAGGACAGGAATACAGGAGCAATAGTGCGACTAGGGGACCGACGCCAAGACCTAGTTACACGAGACAGAACAGTTTACCGGAAGTAAACAGGACTGTGACCAGCACGCCGAATAGAGATAGGGACACGGATATTAACACGAGGAGGACGTACGCACAGGTTGTAGAAGGACAACCAGGACCAAGCACGGAAAACAGGATGAGACAGGATTTTTAGAACGCGACAGACCACTAGATTTCTGTGTAAATGTATACGAACATCCACGTGAATTTTTCAAAATTGAGGAGGAAGTAGAGCCAGAAACTGAGGAAAAATTATGTTTGCCAATTATTAATTTAGAAATTTTTGAGAATAATGTAGAAGTATTACTTGATACAGGGCAGAGGCGAGTTTAATATCGGAGGAATTCGTCAGCAAAATTAGGGATAAGGTTTGTGATAGAATTATGCCTATAAAACGTAGCCATTTAGTAGCTCCAAATAAAAGAAGTTTGCTGTAGTAAATAGTGTTGTGGTGCTTAGGATAGATATAGGAGGTTTAAGCTGTGAACAGGAGTTTGTAATTGTACCTGGACTGAAGTTTCAGAGCATTTTAGGTGTTGACTGTATGATGAAGTTAGGGGTTTTGATAGATATGGAAAGGAAGGTAATAAGGATTAAGGATAGGGTAGTGCCATGGAAGGGCAGTTATGAAGTCACAGAGGATGACACGGGGTTTAGTATTAATGTAGTAGAGGTAGAGGATGATGAAGGTAAACAGATCAACACGATAAGATGTCCAGAGGAAAGGAAAGTAGAGGTTCAAGCTTTAATACAAAAACATGCAGAAGTAGTGGAGGTAGAAGCAGCATATCAGAGCAGGTGAAGGCGAAATTAAGTAAAGATGGCAAATTTGTTTTTAATAAAGTAGATTTAAGGGATTCATTCTGGCGGATTCCATTACACAAAAATTCTAGAAGGTACGTAGGGTTTTCCATAGAGGGAAAAATCGATAATTGTAAAGTAGTATCGTTTGGTTTGTCGGCAGAAAGGAAACAAGAATAAATGAGAAACAGACAAGTGTAGGGACTGAAGAAGAAGTAATATTTAAGAGTCAGGATAAGAGGATGATAAGTTTATTGTATGTGAGATAATAGAGATGTTAAGTATAGATATAGAAGGGGGAGAGATAGGGATGAAGAGTATTAGGATGGTTAGAAGGAAGACTTGGAGGGTCAAGAAGAGAGTTAGATTTAAATAACTTAAGGAACAAAGGATAGAGATAGGTGAACTTTAGTATAGATATAGAACAAGGGATAGAATAGGTGTATATAAAGAGTAGAAGTAAGTGGTTATAGAAAATAAAGCTAGATATAGGATACATATGGGAGATAATTAGGAATAGGTTTAGGATGAGGATAAAGAGTAAATGTAGGAAGAAAATAAGATAGGTTAAGTATAGATATTTTATATAAGATTAGTGGAGAGTTAGGAATAGAGTAAGAGTAGGATAGGCATATAGGATTAGGTAGGGGGAAGTAAAGTATAGTGAAGAGTAGTTAAAAGTTAGGAATAGGATAGGTATATAGGAGGTATATAGGATTAGATGGATAAGTAGGATGAAGTTAGGGATAATTTCAGTTTATAGAAGTAGGTGAGAGTTAGGAATAGGATAGGGATATAGGATAGGTGTAAATATTTTTTGGATTGGAGACAAAGTAGGTAAGTTAGATAGATAAGGATAGAGAGAGATAGGCAAAATTTTGTAAAGATTTTTGGCAGTCTAAATATTTGATATTTGCATTCAAATAAGTGGGATTATTTGTATTCAAATAGGGGAAAATACTCATATTTAGACCAGGGTAGAAAATTAAATAATCAAATCAAATAATTTTAATTACCGTGTATAAGGAATTTCATTAAATAATACGCTTTATTAAAACCTTGAAGCATAAATAAACTCGGTCGTTTCAGTAAAATAAGAAATTTAAATTATCTATAAGACGCTTTACATCAAAAGAAGCAGTATTGAAAAGCGCAGTGGATAATTTAATTATTCCTAAACAAATGGAAATTACGTGCAAAGTTTATATTAATTAACCCTATTTTAAGTAACCGGTAGTAAAACAAAGTGTACATATAATAATTAATATTTAAGTTGTATTCGCTAAAAATGAAAAGGATGGAAATCAATTTTAATTGGAGTTAATTAAACCGTTAATAACATATAATAAGCATAAAAGCTTGTGAAAACCCAATAATAGTCAAATCGTAGGAAGGTTATTTAAAATGTTACGTTTGAACACCCCTGCGTGTTTTAAAAGGCAATTTCAAGTTAATTTGTTTAGATAAACATGTTGATTCTAAGGATATTGAAACGATCAGATGCTTTAGCAGGAAATACAGAACACCTGCGTATTTTTAAAAAGCTCATTCTGCGTAAATTTGGCAAATAATTAATGTTTCAAAGAATCTTGGAGAAACCGGGACTTAGTATTCACGAGAATGTGCGATACGGGTTTATTAAACCCAGATAACAGTCCGCGTGGACTAAAATATAATCGATAATAAAGAATATAAATTTGCACCAATACAAACAGGTTAGAAAAGGAAAGAGAAAATGCGTCAAGCAAAGACACATATTGTAAAAGGGCGGGATTTAAGCAACGTCAAGGGGTTGCGATTGGTTAAAAATAGGATGCATATATCAGAGGTAGAACAACAATTTCTGTATAAAAGTAATTAGTTTTTCTCGGACAACTTTGCGGGCCGTGTTGAAATTTTCTGAGATCTCAATGGGGTGAGTACTAAATTCATAAAAATCGACGTGCAGGCTACAGACTGGGAACGTAGAATGAGGAATTCGTTGGAATTACCCGTTTTAGGGAACAAAGCGACGTGTCGGCTATTCGCTATATATACAGGCGGGAATATGTGTTTCTCTCTTAGACTCTTAGACTTTCGACGATTCGATGCGTTAAAAGCTCGTGCATCCGCGACTTGATATTAAACAGTGCATTTTAGTTTGATTAAATAATTTAAAGTGTGCTAGTATATTTTAGTGACTCAAAATAGTTGGTTATTTTACGTGCTAACATGAATGTACTTCAGTGCACTTAGATACAAGGTAATAAAAGTTTATTATCACGGTACCAATTAGTAAAATTTACAACGACAAATGTATACCCAAAAGTAGGCAGTTTTGGCGTATATTGGTAATATTGGTAAAGGAAGTATGAATTTCTTTGCTATTTTGCGGGGTGTTAATGACTAAATGGTTCGTAAATGTGTCTGCATCCACTGAACCAGAGGCAGATATACACAGATGAGTTCCGGAAAAGCCTAGAAACAACTTTAAATTAATGGTGATGGAGAACATTTTTAAAGCGTTGACAACTTGAAGCTGTAAATAGAATCCGGTTGGAATGGTGTGATTTACAAAAGGGACGATTACACTGAAGCTACGAGGACAATAACCTTCAGGTAAATTGTACTATTTTGTTTGACATTTTTGTGTGTATTGAATGACTTTATAATTGATTTACTTTAAATGGACATTAGTGGAATTTTTCTAACCATAAAAATTTAATTTTAAGATGAAATTTGCTTGTTTAAGTAAAAAGGGTATTTTGTTTTGATGTTCGGGAATAGGATGAAACTTTGGGTAGGTCTTTGAGCTCAATTAGACAAACCTGGTTAATTAACGTAAAGGGTGGTAGATGCTCCTTTATACTCAGACTCCGGTCTGCTTATATTGTTATATTAATTAGTAGGCATCCAACAAGGACTTTAATTTTGGATGCACAGTAAAATGATAATAAAATTAATCCGGAAATTCTTTTAAAACTGAATTTTATGTTCAAATTTAATTTGAAAATTTAATGTATTCTGAATATTGATGTAAATAGAGTTAACGTTGATGTTTGTGGTAGGAATGTGTTGTTTAATTTTTATGATTGAGAATGGAAGTTATCTAGAAGAGCAGCCGAGGCGATTAACAGAAGGAATCAACGGACCAGGTGATTTAAAGGTTTCACAGCATATATATATATATATATATATATATATATATATATATATATGTATAAATATATTATATATATTGCTGTGATAAGGGGTTGTTTAAGGGTGCACGTTATAGTAAAGGTCGTTCAGGAATGAGTAATTAGAATAGGCAGCAGAAAACTGCACTTATTTAAGGAAATAATTAAGAAATAGACATAGTTTGTAGATAGTAAGTAGTCAACACCCTGTATATAAAGTAGAAATAGTTTTTGGGCGACGCAGGTAAACATAGGAAGACGCATAGTTGGCGTAGGAATGAGAAATACATGTATTAAGTAGATAGTAAATATTAACTACCCTGTAGATAAAGTTTAGTTAATTTAGGTAAAACAAATAAGGATATTTTTCAGTGGAAGCACGCGTATATTTAGAAATAAATGATAAAGTGTAATTAGGCACGCATTAAAAAAAGAGTTCCAGACGGCTAAATTAATACGGATATAGAAATAGAGTTTCAGGTAGTTAATATAAATGCGTACAAATATCTAACCATTTTTTGATAAGAGAAATGATTAAAAATTGCGTGAATCGCATGTAAACATGAAAATTTAAAGTCGAGTTGCATCAGTTGTTTATGGAAAAGCAAGTAATCTATCAAAATACAGCATGTTGATAACGAAAGACAGCTGCGGGCAGGTTGTGATTATGGGGAATCGTGGAGCATCACATCAGAAACTGCTCTAAATGAAATTATTTGATTGGTCAGAAACAAGCGACAAGTTCTAGACCATACCCACGGATGGAGTGGGAATTCGAGAATATATTAGCAAGCACCTTGATAAGAAAGTCAGTTTTGAACTCAACGAAGGCCGAAGTGCGTTGCCATTAAAACAAAGTAACACGTAATAATTACAAAAGTGAAATAAAATGAGTGCGAATATGAAGATTATAATTGCCGTTTAAACGTAAGTACGCTTTTAATGAATTTATTGTAAACTAAGACATAAAAATAATAGGGTTTCGAGGTCTGAGGGAAATAGACTATGATTCTGATGTTAAGGGAAAAATACAGTAATACAATTTAGATGTCCAGGAAAAGAAGAATAATACAATTTTGAAGTACAGGGTGAAACAAACTACAATTTTAAGTCTGGGGCAAGAATGATAAAAGTCTAAGTTTGAAGAATTGAAATAAATTGGGTGTATAATTTAATAATGGTGGTCCATAGTGTAATGGCAATAATTTGAATGGAATCCAGAATTGGGAAGATCATTTTATTGGAAGCGTCGATGTGAAAAAGATAAAACCAGGTCAGATTTTTAGATATAAGACATTTGTTTTTCTATATAAATTTTTATTTTATTTTTAATATTGAATTTGCTAAATATGATATGCTTGTGAAGAAGTCAACAAAAGAGGTTGCATACGTATAGAATGAGTAATATGATAACAGGTTTAGAATATTCTACACTTTGTTGGTAAAGATAATAAGTTTTTTTTGGTGACTTTGGGTTTTTGAGTACATAGTAGATGGTTGTTAATAAATGAAATTTATAAGGTTAACTAATTGAAAATGTATTACAAATAATTTCAAAAGCTGTACATAACATATTGGTTTCATTATATAAAATCGAAATTTACTGAATTTTACAATTCCAAATAAATGTTAGCCGAGGTCATAAGATTTAAATAGTACAAAGGCGGAGCCACAAGTTGAATAGGAAATTGATAACCCGCAAGGCGGTAACGTATCGAATTTTGCCATTGGTAGATAAAGTTGTTTGAAGATAAAGTCCAGTTGATAGCAATATTAAGAAGACAGCCGGCGGAGGAGATAACTACAATTTATAGTGAATATTAAAATGGTGGTCCAATAATTTAGAGTACGTAGAAAATTAATAAGACGCACAACGAAGGGGATCAAGAATTCCAGTTCATAGAAATAAAAATAACAGCCCAAAGAAAGGGGCAAGAAAATTCCGCGATTAGTATAGCAATATATATATATATATATATATATATAATAATGTAATGTCAGGGGGAGGTACAAGGCTTCTAAGGGTAGATTTGTGTTAAAAGGGGTGTATGCCAAATAAAATGATTCATATATCAGATCCAGTAATTCAAAAACTATATTTTGCCGTACTTTACATATGCTAAAGTATTTACCATGTTAGTTTGAAACATATGTGCCAAAAGGTAAACTAAATGACTTGATGACGTTGATAAAATGCACAGTGCTCAAGGTTTTATACTAAGTTGCATTTTAATAGGCCATTGAAAGTACATTTGCCGTCTGAAAACCGGATGCGTCTACGGATGTCTACTATCAACCAAGCATCCAGGTCATGTGTGAATTATTTTGGCTTTTTATTTAAATAGAATCAACTTTTGGACGAATTTGTAAATTCAAAATTATAAGTTAATAGCAGTATCAAATATAATTGGAGAATTGTGAAGTATTTAGGACCAATGATAGAATTTAGGAATGTGTATAAAGACAATAGTGAAGGTATTTGTGACACCAAAAAAAGGACAAATTGTTATTGGATATATTTATGTAGGTAAAATGTAATTAAGTAAGCTAGTTTTGTTGTGCTTATTGCCTAGGAGAGTAAACAAGAGGATTCTTTTTCGATTAAATTTAGTATAAAGACGTGTTTTTGCAAACCTGCGTTAAAGTTGTTAAATATTTTGAAAAAATAAATGTGTTTGAATTTAAATAGTCTGATTTATTAAAGTGGAGGTACAAGAAGCATCGGTGGTTAAATAAGCAACAGCGACGATAAAAGAAGTGTAAAGATTGATAATAGTGCGACGGGAAAGCGACGAATATTTAATTAGTTTTGGAACGATATTGGGAAAAGTAGTAGGACATTTGAGTGGTTATACAAAAGGACGAAGTTGGATTTGGATAGAGGTTTAAAAGGCAGAAGGACATAGAGTGGTTATACAAGCGACGGCGAAGCGACGGATATTTAAATAGATTTGGGATTGATTTGGATAAAGATTTAAAGGCAGTAGGACATCGAGTGGATATATAAAAAGGAACGAAGATCGATTTGGATAGAGATTTATAGGTAGCAGGACATCGAATTTATAGCAGGGCATTTAGTGATTTGGAACAGGACGGCGGTTAGATTTGGATTGAAGACGAAAAGGCGGACGGATTAATTGGAGCACGAAGAGTGAAATTAGGAGAGCAGCAATTACAGGGGAAGATTCAACGCAGAAAAAAAGGAACACGGAAGAATTAGCGCGGGGGAAGTAATTACAACGGTTTGTCAAAATTCTAAAATTCGGGTTATTCATTTCAGATTTGGGGTCATCAAAATTGTACTAAGACACCTGGAGGCGATACGAAAGTTTCAATAGTGATTGTGAGTCCATGTAAAGACGCATACGGCGACTAAGATCTTGAGCCAGCATTAAAAAAGGGCATCAGCGAAGTATAATTCAGGTGAGTACCGTGCAATATCGTAAAACGTCAAAAGTCAGAAATTGTGTACATTAATTAATTTGGCACAAAGCTACGTTGATCAGTAAAATTTGGCATATACAGTAATAAATTCATATAAAAGTAGTAAAACAAAAGAGTGTGCAGTTTGGTTGGGCAGTGCACATCTACTTACGACTGAACCCACGGTAAGTAGGTGAACACCCTGAGATAAAGAGTTCATATAGTCGAGGCATAATAATAGTAAACATTGTAATTAGATAACCAACCAAACGTTGCACATTATATAAAGATCATTCATTTAATAATGAAAATAGGGGCGACGACGAAAGTTGAGTGTATAAATAATTTGATATTTAAATAAATAAAAATATATAAAAGTAGGGGGGGTTAGCCAGTAGAAGGTGGCGCCCAACGTGGGGCTAGAAAAAAGGCTAGAAAAGAACTAGATAAGAGTAGTAGCAGGATACGGGATCCCGAGATTAGGTGGGCCCGTAGTTTTTTTTTAATTTTGCAGAAAAAGGAGTTCAAAAATAGGCAGCAGAGATGACGGACGCGGACACGAAAAGGATTACGAGATCGGGACGAATATACGGAGTTGAAATGGAATTAGGGACACATGACATGGAGCTAGACGCAGGGGGAGACATACAGGAGACGGACGTGAGGCAGACAGATCCGGAGGTGATAGGCATGGACACGGACCAGGCGACGGTACCGGAGGTCGAGGTAGCAGAAGCCGCCGGAACCCAGGATATAATGCGGTTCCTGATGAGTTTGCAAAACCAAATTGCCGAGTCACAGACGATTCTTATGACGGTACGCACGGAACAAAAAGATTCACAGACGGAACAAAAAGAGGCAAATACGGCGTTAGCTATAAAAATTACAGAGACACATACGGAACTAAAAACCGTTAAAACAGAGTTGACAAACAAAATCACAGATTCACACAACGAATTGAGGAATGAGTTTAGGACGGCGCACGCGGAACTGACGGCAAAAATGAACTACACGCAGGACTATCTACTCACACAAATGCAAAATGTAAAGGACGACCTAAGGACAGAGGTACAACAACAAGTAGACAGGGTGGACGACAAGCTGGAAAACACACGGGTACAGTTTCAGGGAGACTTGAACGCGACAAAGACGGACCTAAGATCGGAATTCAAGACACGTGTGGATACAGTAGAAGAGACGATGATCAGCGGTTTTTCGACATTAAATACGGAAATACAGACATGTGAAAAAAGACATACGACACATTACAGAAATTTAGGACAGACGTTAGAGACCCTACAAAATGAAAATGTAAACGTTAGGACGCAACTGGACGAAAAACTTGACGACAAAGTTACGGTATTAGAAAACAGGGTCGGACATGAAGTAAGACAAATACAGGACAAGTTGGACGAACTAGAAAGGAGGCGCGTAGGACTGGACTACGGACAGCACATTAAATTAAACCGGGACGCATTACCAAAGTTTGAAGGACGGAGGACGGAACAACCAATGGGATTTTTAGACCGACTGGACGAAATCGTAGGGACTGAAAATGAAAGAACTAAATTACAGATCGTGGGGGCGACTTTGACAGGCAACGCCAAAAAATGGCATAATATCATCCGCAGACAATACGACACGTACGCTGAATTTCGACGACTTATTATAGAGCAATTTTGGAGCAACACACACCAGACCGACATACGGACGAATTTAATCACCGGACATTACAGCAGGACACACGGCACACGCGAAGAATACGCGATTGACAAATTTAACCAGGCACAACACTTGACAACAAAATTGGGCGAGGACGACATAGTACTACTACTCGCAGGACATATGGAACCGGAAGTGACAAAGGTGGTCGTGGTACAGAACGTCAAGACATTGCGGGAATTTTTAGGGGTGATGAGGAACTTTGATTTAGCAACAGCACTGGAGGCAAAAACGCGAACAAATTATTGGGAGCAAAACCGGGGTTATAGGGAAGACAACCGACGACAAGCGTACTACGAACACCGACCTAATTACAGACAGGACAACTTCAACCACGGACATCGGAATCATTGGGGACACGACGGAAACAGACGACCTTATTACAATAGGGAACACCGGGCGAACGAATACCATGGACAAAACAGATACCAGCACAGCAACAACGAGGGTGACGGTCGGATTACGGGAGGCGGAACGCACAATGGAAACAGCCGGACGGACAGGGACGTAAACGTCCAACACATGATGACAAGCGCGATGACACCGGACCCAGATAGGATTGAGGTGGTGCAGATACACGAGGCGCCGTCGGGACAAAAAAAAACGCAAATTTTTGGACGACCGAATGCTTAGGGATGAATATAGACGTGTGTTATAGTATAAGAGATTTATTGTTAAATAGTTATACCTTTAATAAAAAGAACTTGTTGTTTATTAATATTAGTTTAAGGGATTGTTTATATGTTGTTTTAGTTGATAGTGGTTCGCAGTTGTCGCTGGTAGATGAGAATGTGGTGATAAAACACGAAGAATTTTTAAAGGGACGAATAGGAACGATTGATGGAGTTAATTTATGGTCGGCAATGAACAAAAAGCTAACGACGATTTATAGGGTTATCCGTGTACCAATATTTGTAGGGGATAAAAAGGCAGGAGATGCAGAGTTTTTGATTACAAAGGGGTTGCAGCTTGATTTCATATTAGGAATGGATTTTATAGAGGATTTTGGGTTGAATATAGATGGAAAGGATAGGTCGATTAGGATATTTGATAAAGATAAGTTATGGGTGGTGCCTACGGTTAGTTCGGAATATAGGAATGGAAATGATATAGATAGTTCAGGATTAGGAATGATTAAAGAGAATAATTATAGACGGGTTGAAGTGAGATTATGTAATATGTTTGCGAGATTAATTAATGATGAACAGATAGGAAAGTGAGTATTGAGATTAAGGCGAAGCTAGGGGAGTTATTTAATAAATATATAGGGTTGTTTAATGAAGAGCCAAGATTTGCGAGGCGATATATGCATAAGTTGGAGGTCACGGAAGACAACGGGTTTAATACAAAGGTGTATCCAATTCCGTTTGCAATCAGAAATAGGGTTAAAGCCGAGATAAACAAAATGTTAAAAGAAGGTATCATCGAACCAGCGAAAACACCATATGTGAGCCCGGATAGCTCAGTCGAAGAGGGTTTAGTAGGATAGTTTATTATATAGTTCATGCGACGGAAAGTTTAGTTTTGTTTGTTTTTGTATAGGTTAGTATATAGCGTAGTTAGATAGACGTGAGAGAAAGGCGAATAGGGGTTGACTAATTATTATGTAAAAATGCGGGGGGGGGGTGATTTTAAATAAAAATTAGAAATTTATGCACACCAAGAGAAGAGTAAAAACAGACGAAATTTCCAATTTCATTCAAAATCAGTGGGGCCAATGTAATGTCAGGGGGAGGTACAAGGCTTCTAAGGGTAGATTTGTATTAAAAGGGGTATATGCCAAATAAAATGATTCATATATCAGATCCAGTAATTCAAAAACTATATTTTGCCGTACTTTACATATGCTAAAGTATTTACCATGTTAGTTTGAAACGTATGTGCCAAAAGGTAAACTAAATGACTCGATGACGTTGATAAAATGCACAGTGCTCAAGGTTTTATACTAAGTTGCAATTTAATAGGCGATTGAAAGTACATTTGCCGTCTGAAAACCGGATGCGTCTACGGATGTCTACTATCAACCAAGCATCCAGGTCATGTGTGAATTATTTTGGCTTTTTATTTAAATAGAATCAACTTTTGGACGAATTTGTAAATTCAAAATTATAAGTTAATAGCAGTATCAAATATAATTGGAGAATTGTGAAGTATTTAGGACCAATGATAGAATTTAGGAATGTGTATAAAGACAATAGTGAAGGTATTTCTGACACCAAAAAAAGGACAAATTGTTATTGGATATATTTATGTAGGTAAAATGTAATTAAGTAAGCTAGTTTTGTTGTGCTTATTGCCTAGGCGAGTAAACAAGAGGATTCTTTTCGATTAAATTTAGTATAAAGACGTGTTTTTGCAAACCTGCGTTAAAGTTGTTAAATATTTTGAAAAATAAATGTGTTTGAATTTAAATAGTCTGATTTATTAAAGTGGAGGTACAAGAAGCATCGGTGGTTAAATAAGCAACAGCGACGATAAAAGAAGTGTAAAGATTGATAATAGTGCGACGGGAAAGCGACGAATATTTAATTAGTTTTGGAACGATATTGGGAAAAGTAGTAGGACATTTGAGTGGTTATACAAAAGGACGAAGTTGGATTTGGATAGAGGTTTAAAAGGCAGAAGGACATAGAGTGGTTATACAAGCGACGGCGAAGCGACGGATATTTAAATAGATTTGGGATTGATTTGGATAAAGATTTAAAGGCAGTAGGACATCGAGTGGATATATAAAAAGGAACGAAGATCGATTTGGATAGAGATTTATAGGTAGCAGGACATCGAATTTATAGCAGGGCATTTAGTGATTTGGAACAGGACGGCGGTTAGATTTGGATTGAAGACGAAAAGGCGGACGGATTAATTGGAGCACGAAGAGTGAAATTAGAGAGCAGCAATTACAGGAAGATTCAACGCAGAAAAAAAGGAACACGGAAGAATTAGCGCGGGGGAAGTAATTACAACGGTTTGTCAAAATTCTAAAATTCGGGTTATTCATTTCAGATTTGGGGTCATCAAAATTGTACTAAGACACCTGGAGGCGATACGAAAGTTTCAATAGTGATTGTGAGTCCATGTAAAGACGCATACGGCGACTAAGATCTTGAGCCAGCATTAAAAAAGGGCATCAGCGAAGTATAATTCAGGTGAGTACCGTGCAATATCGTAAAACGTCAAAAGTCAGAAATTGTGTACATTAATTAATTTGGCACAAAGCTACGTTGATCAGTAAAATTTGGCATATACAGTAATAAATTCATATAAAAGTAGTAAAACAAAAGAGTGTGCAGTTTGGTTGGGCAGTGCACATCTACTTACGACTGAACCCACGGTAAGTAGGTGAACACCCTGAGATAAAGAGTTCATATAGTCGAGGCATAATAATAGTAAACATTGTAATTAGATAACCAACCAAACGTTGCACATTATATAAAGATCATTCATTTAATAATGAAAATAGGGGCGACGACGAAAGTTGAGTGTATAAATAATTTGATATTTAAATAAATAAAAATATATAAAAGTAGGGGGGGTTAGCCAGTAGAATATATATATATATATATATATATATATATATATATATATATATATATATAACAGAAAAAATGCCATCTTAGTCAACATGGGCAAAATCGAAATTCGCAGTTATTAATTTTAAAAGCAAACTTTCATTAATAACGCTTCGTGTATGAGACTTGTTTTATATTAGCTAAATCGATGCATGTTTTACTCACGCCATTCATGGAGTATTTAGGCAGAAATTTTAATAAGAAAGAGTGATTTATTTTGCGAAATAAATTTGTCTACAATTTTTATATAAAAGTGCTATAAAGAAATAGTCACGTACGCACTAGTCAATTCATTGAATAAAAGCTATCATTTGTACAATATCGGCAAATCGAATCAAATTTACTATTTATCGAGAAACATTTGGAATGTTTAATAGTTGGTTATTAGCTGAAACGTTTGCTATGGGCTTAATTTATGTGATTAATAAACAGTTTCTTATTTGGTAATTTAGTGAATTTTCAAAATGCATTATTTTAACAATCTAATTTAGACGATCTACAGGGTGAGCTTTTAGTGTGGCAACAACGGTCGATAACTACGGTATCACAAACACTATGTGAACGAAATTTAGAAGTGTAATAGGTACACCTAAAGTGTACATTTTAAAAATATTTGGAGCTATAGCGCGTATTCCTTAATTCCAGCACAAATTAAAATTATTCTTTTAACATAACACCCTGTATATTATTATATTTTGAAAAGCCCATAAAAAGAACTTTAATGTTATATCAATCAGTATTATTTTTGTCAAAATATAATTTTTTTATTTCTTGTAAATGTTACCCCACCTTACGTCACTAGATGTTCCACTAAGTTTTCTTTCATTTTTGTTAAGCGTTCCCTATACCTAAATTCATTACTTTCTGAGATATTTTTGCCTTTCTTTAAATTTTTGGAATACCTTTCATTTGTGTAACCAAAAATAACTTGCTATTGAACAAACATTTAACTATAACTGCAATAGTATAAAATAATTTCAAAATAAATGTTCAAAATATCCACTCAGAACATCTATGCAAGCTTCTAAGCGATCTTTAAAGAACTAGGATGCGGCAATACTGTTAGAAGTTTCTTTAATTCTATTTTTCATATGGTCTGATGTTGTTGGAGTTTGGAGTTTGGAGCCCCCACATAAAAAATTAATTTTGGATAATTCCAGTGATTGAGGCGAATTGTCCTCTTGTCTCTTAGCCACATTCCAGGAAAGTCGTTATTAAGATAGTTGTGAACTAGTATAGTGTGCGAAAAAGGAACACCATCGTGTAAAAACCACATTCTTTGCCGAATATTATGTGGTACCTCTTCAAGCAATAATAGCAAACAATTTTCAAGAAAATTTAGATATACCGCTCAATTTACACAACCGTCAAAAAATGTGATCCAATTACGTGCTTCCCAAGAATTCCACCCCAAACGTTTATAGACCACCTGGTTTAACTATGAGTTTTTATAAAATAAGGATTGCTTGTTGATTAGTAATGGAACTTACTCTTATTCACTGCTCCATTTCTCTGAAAAGTAGCCTCACTTCCAAAAAGCACAAGTTCGAAAAACAATCTCTCATCATGGATTTGTTGTTGAGCCCATTTACAAAAATCACATCTGCCGGAATAATCATAGTCATTCAATTGTTGATGCAACTGATAATGGTTAGGGTGCGTTTTGTGTTTGTGAAGGATATTTACAGCAGATGTTTGACTAGCGTGGTGTTAACGTAAGAGTCCGCGTGTGCTGATGAGGGGATTTTCAGTAACGAATAAAATGATCCATTAATCTTTCAAACACTTAGATTTGGATGTCCTCGCTTAGGATATCTCTGTTGATATATTCTTGATGCAAGTAGGCAATTTCTCAAACTTTCTACCAATAAAATCATATCGGTTTGTTCTTCCACAGAAAAATTCATTTCGTAAGCTCCTTCAAAGATCTAATTTATAACAGATAACACACTATTACTAATATTGCGTTAAATGACAACACACTGTTATTAATACTTACTTAAGTGACAGGTTAATTATATTGTAATCGTCATTTTTTCATAAAATCGTATTGCTGATCTGGCAGAATCGGGTTGATATCATATTATTGCAAGTTACTATATTTTTAGCGCAAATTGTTATTGGATAGTTATAATTAATTGTTTATTGAATAACAATAATTTTGTTACAGTATTCTCCAAGAGTAAGTTATTTTTAGTTACAAGATTAAAGTTATTCCTAAAATTAGAAGAAAATCAAAAATATTTCTAAATGTAATGAATTTAGCTATAGGGAACGCTTAACAAAAACTGAAGAACACTTAATGGAGCATCCAGTGTCGTAATAAAATTGATGGCGTACCATTTAAAAAAATTAAAAAAATATTTTGAGAAGAATGATATACCCTGTATACTGTGCAGAAATTTCAAAAAGCAATATTTGCAAAATACTATAGCATATTGTAAACTTTTCTGCATCCTTAAAATTAACGTAAGTTGTATTAGTCCTGTGGCGAAGCATCCAATTATGGCATTTTTTTCTAAAAACAATGGAATATTTCGAAAACTAAAGAGAACAGACCCATACTGATTGGTATCAAATCTAATCTCTGTTTTATAGTTTTTCCTATCTCTGCTTGTAATGTCTCCCATACTATTCCCCAAAAATGCTTTAGAACGTATTTTGCCCTTATATTTCTTCTATTTTTTCCACAGATATCCTTGTTCCCCTATTATTTCTATAACCTATTTGTTATTAACTTTGTCTGTCCACGCTATCATCCTCATACATCTGAAGCACAACATTCCAAAAGTCTGCTGCCGTTTTTTGTCTGCTTTTCCTACTGCCCGTATTTCATAGGCATACTGTGCTGTGCTCCACACATATGCTTTCAACAATTTTCTTCTTGTTTCTATGTTTCTTGTCTTTCATCATAGACGCTGTTCTTTCTTGTTAGGTGCAGTTCGGTCCCCTTTTATTGTTTTACAATTATATGCCATATTTCTCCAACATTCAGTGGTTGTGAAGGCGGGGCGGCTCCGTGGCGTAGTGATATGTGTGTGACTACTACGCCCAAGGTTCCGGATTTGAATCCCGACACGGTCCGCTTGAAAAATGTTAGGCGAGCTTTTTTCACAAAAATACACCCTCGTTCGGATAAGAGGTAAAATGGAGGTCCCGTGTGTGGGTGTTGTCACGCACGTTAAAGATCCCTACCTTGCTTGGAACAGCAAGGATTTGGCAAAATTCCAAATTTTCCAGGTAAAAAAAACTTGCTTCCTGGCCAATGTAGTACCTTCGGGTGGAGCATTGGAAAGTCACATGTAAGGTTGTGAAGGGAGGTAAGCAGCCTATGGCTGCCAAGTTCCCCCAGCACTTGAACTATTGCCGATTTAATATTTTTTTCCAAGATATCTTTTCGCACAGTCAACATTAGTTGCAGATATTTCACAACCAATACCTGTAGTTGTTTATAATAATCATCAGATTTATCTGCGCTTATTTTTTCATCATTAGGTTTTCTGTCTCAAAACTAGTTGGACACGTACCTGCACTTATTTATGTTCTGAGCTATCCTACGCAGTTTCCTGAAATTCTCACACAGCCTATATACAGCTCGGTTCCCCTTCCATTGTTTTATAATTTTAGCCCTTTTTCACAGAGATTCAGTGAAGGGGGTTAAGCAGCGTGTGGCTGCCAAGATCTACCAACACTTAGAAATTTGCCGAAGTAATAGTTTTCCAGTAAATCCTTACACACAATTCACATTATTCGAGAATATTGCCCAACCAATACTTGTAGTTGCTTATAATAATCATCATGTTTAAGTACAGTTTCTTTTTCCGTCATTAGTTTATCCATCTTGCGACTGGTTGGATGTGTATCTCCATTGATTTCTATTCTGAGCTAGCCTGAAATTACTATAGCCTACATCTTTCACTATCTGTGTGCCGTAGTCTAATCTAGGTCTATATCTACTTCTCCTTTTTCCTATTTCTGCTTCTAATATATTCCGCACTATTCCCACATGCCGTAGCATATGGGCTATCATCCTATCTTTCCTATTTTTTTACCGTTTCCACATATTTCTTCCTTCCCCTACCATTTTTAGTACATCTTCGTTCTTAACTTTGTCTGTCCATGATATCTTCATCATACGTCTGTAGCACCACATTTCAAGGACTTCTACCTTTTTCTTGTCCGCTTCTCCTACTGTCCAGGCTTCACAGCCGTATAGTGCTGGACTCCACACATATGTTTTAAGCAATCTTTTCCTTGTTTCTGTGTTTGTAGTCTTTGAACACAGCAGTTGCTTTTTCTTGTTAAATGTAGCACGACCTTGTGTTAATCTTTGTTTTATATTTTTTGCGCTTTTCCCATCTTGCATTATTTGGCTTCCTAGGTAGCAGAAATCCTTAAGTTCTTGTTACCTATTTGTATTCTAGTTTTTGATTTATTCTCCCCTCCTTTGCATACTAGTACTTTAGTTTTATTTTCATTAATTTTCATACCGTATCTATCTGTTGAAACCGTTTCCATTTCATTAAGAGCAGCTTTTAAAACTCTTCCCTGCTAGATACTATTACCGCTATATCATCTGTAAATCTAAGCATATCAATTTTTTGTCCGTGCATAGTTATTCCAAATGTCTTCCTGCATTCGACAGTATTCATTGCCTCTTCAATGTACAAGTTAAAAATTAATGGGGATAGGGTATCCCTGTCCCACCCCTTCCTTAATGTTTACTTCTCTACGTTCCTGCTCTAATTCTATTACTGCTGTGTGCTCTTCATAAAAGCTATGTACTATTCGTCTATCCCTATAACTCATTCCAATCTTTTTGAGTATTTCAAACATTTTTTTCCATTTTACATTGTAGAATGCTTTTTCCAGATCTACAAACCCTATATACACGCTGTCCCCATTTTCTATTGATTTCTTCATTATCACTCTCAAAGCTAAAATAGCCTCCCATGTTCCCCTGTTTTGCCTAGACCCAAATTGATCTTTTCTTAGTATTTCTTCAGCTCGTTTTCCCATTCGATTTTGTACAATTTTAGTTAATATTTTTGACATGTGTGCTGTCAAACTTGTTGTTCGAAAATTTTCACATCTATCCGCGCCTTTCTTTTTTTTGGTATAGTTACTATGATGTTACGTTTGAAATCTTTGGGTATCTCGCCTGTCTCATACATATAGCTTACAAGTTGTAAGAGACGTTCTGTTACTGCTTGTCCAACGGCTATTAGAGTTTCCGCTTGCACCTTATCTGTACCCGGCGCCTTTCCATTTTTCAGATCCTTTAATGCATATTTATGTAGAGAAAATTGCATTGAAAATCTCATTTACCGCAAGTTTCTTCTATTTTCTGTAGAAATAACAACAACCCTCTATTGAACGCCTTCGTCGTTATTAATAACGTGTAGAGGTTGTTAGCAAGTTGCTAAACGACACTTTTTTAAGGGTTATGGTTTTTAAGGAAAACTAGAAAAATAAAAAATGCACAGTATTATTTATGACTGACCATGTTACAACAAGATGGATGCTACCTATTATTGCAAAAATTTGAAATAGCATAACACGGAAAACATTTTATATTGGTATGCATTTCTAAATATTTTTGAGGATAGGTATTTCTATAAATAACATGCTTTTGTTAACACACTATTTACTGCATCAATTTCTCAAAGGTTCTTAAAATTAAAGTGCCAAACAATTTGTGGAACTGAACACTTAAGGTACATGCACAAAAATATTTAAAATTGACCTACCTGAATGGAACCCATTTAAATTTACATCCTGATCGGTGGGATTGTCACTTTTACGAAAAACTTTTACATATCGATAACAACCACACATTATTAAAATAAAGATAACATAAAAGATTGCAATTACTCCAAATGTCGACAAAGCTGCAATTAGATAATCATCGTATGAAATAGTTGCATGTATTATGAATGAAACTGTCGAAGAACGGTTCATTTGTATTACTTCATCATCTTCTAAGTGGGGAATTGTTGAGGTACCTCCACCACATTCATAGTTATCTCCTTTTGCTACCAGCACTAAGAAAAACCCATTTGGAAACTCTCGGCGCTAAAATATATATTCTAAGAAGTAGGTTTTAGAATAATTACTTAAACTGCCCTCTGTTGACAATTATTCAATACAGTTTAATAATCTCATACAAAATATTATTGTGCAATACATTGCTGGAAGGTTAAATGTTTTGATGAGTTGTAATTGAATAAATGTAATAGGTTATTTTCGATTCAAAGTTGGTCAAATTTTGGCGTAAAATTTACAAAATATGCCGTCCGACCAAAAGCTTACTTTTAACTTAAACTAAAGCGTTACTTTATTTGAAAAGTGGGTCGGTCGACTAAATGCCATGCAACACATTCAACTCAAAAGTAAACCAAGATTGGCTTTGGAGTGTTATTAATTTTAACATTAGCAGTACACTTAGTTGTTGACGCAAATCAAAAAGTTTTTAAAAATTCTCATATAATTCGAAAATCATTGACAAGATTATCGACATTAAAATTTATATTTTAGTATGAACAGCTTGTGAATGTTTTAGAGGAAAACAATAGCATTTGAAAAATATTTACTTTGGTTGGGATTAATTGAAGCAGACACTTTCATTAAAGATGTCAGTGTGGGATTTCATTACAAAAACTATTGTAACATCTCGGAATTCATATCAATTTTCATCAAAAAGTAGTAAAAACCCGTTGTTTGCGAACTTAATTGTTCCTAAAAATGATTCGTCAGATATAAGTAATTTTTCTTCTATAAGAAGTTTCTAGATGGTGGAGTATAAGTCTTTTGTTGCAGTCAGAATAAGTAGCTTTGATTCCATGTTTTTATATGTTATCCAACGCGTTCCTAATCCGTCCTTGCTATCCATTACTATTTTACGAAAGCCACATTTTATTATATAGAAATTTTGCAGAAATGGGTATTAATTCCTTGTTAGTTAATACACGCTTTGGCGAGTTGAAAGAAATTTATTTCAAAATTTTAATGGAACTAAAAGAATGCTCAACCCCTGCTTCTATGGTTTAGTATATATTAACTTTTCTAACTGTAAATACCTTCCTTGGGTTTGTTCTGTCTCTGGTTTAATGTAAATTAATCTTTTTAGCACCTTCGACGTATGAAAAGTTTTTGCAATTCCCGCGCTTCTCCTGTACGTTCGGCTTAATTCAGCAAAAATAGGAATGAATAGTAGGAAATATTCTATTTTGCTATTGTTATTGGTTTGTTATATTGTTTTGTATTTCATTTTATTGGCAGCTTTTATAGTAATTTTAACTGCATCCCTAGAACCTCTTCCTTTAGAAATCTTTAAAGCTTCGCAAACATGTTCATAACACCTTCTAGACCTAGTGCACATGCGCCTTTTTATTCTAATAGTATTGGATTTATTTTGTCTTATTGCAACTCGTATTCAAGTTATATTAGCTTTTATTGCAGCGGCAACTCTAAGTGCTGCAGAAGTGTTCTTTGGATATATGTAGCTGTTGTAGCTAACTCTGGTCCAACATCGTGATGTTCAAATAGGTTTTTTTCGGTGCAAACATAGTGTAACATGCAAACTGCTTCCAACTAATAAGCTGTGATCCTCATGATTCCTATTTGTGCAATAGACACTGCATGCCCCTTTCTCCTCTTCGCTTGCTTCGGTTCTACATTGTGTTCAGGGATAATTGAGAATGTTATAAATAGTTCTTGATCCAATCGTGTTAAGCAGGAAACAAACAATTGCCGAAAAAATTATTATAATTTAACTACTTTTACGTTTCTAATAGTATGCTATATACTAGACGTAGAAAGCTCATACTATAGCCGAGCTCAGAGATTGCGGCTGAAGCCACAGATCTGAGCAAGACATTTAATATGCGTTCTACTGTGTGTTATTCATCCAATTTTTTCGAACTCCTTATTTAAATAAAATAATATATGTCTCCAGCGCAAGGCCGCCGACAAAGGGGGTCAATGGGGGTCGCCTGACCCCTCTGAATATGTTCCTTTGGTTTTTTTTTCGTTAGAAATCGCAACACGAAGTGCACCTTCACTAGAGATTGAAGAAGATTACGATTTCATTATCGGTTATACTATTATTTAAAAATAAAGTAAACCTAAATGTTGAGATTACACTACAGGTATGCCTATTGTGTAACTATAAATAGACCGACTTTGTATGTCATTTTAAGCAGGAAATGCGAATTAATACGATTACCTTACAATAGTAACCCTAACCGCCTATAACAAAACTGTTATTTTCATTCTTTATTCTTTAATGTCTAAATATCTTTACCCTGAAAGTTTCTATTCAAACGAAATATAAATAAAGGCTTTCATAATGGTTTCTTTCTTATTGTACAGGTTCGGGTACTCTACAACTAAAACTTTGGAATGTTCTACAAATGTCTCATTGTGTTCTATTCTGAGAAAAAATATATTCTTTATCTATAACAGTAAAGTACGTCTATATCTTCAGTGACTTCAGTTTGTATTCAGTGTTTTTCGAATGCGGTGTACTTTTAATTTGTGACTTAGGAAACTTTATCTGACTGTTGAATTAGTAGAAGACGTGTATGTTGATAGATATTGATTGGTCATTTTCCTTGTAGTTATTGTTATCAGTGTTGATAAGTAGTGTAGTTACTGGTTTTGTTTTAAAGAAGGCCGAAGATTGCAGTTACAGTTTAGTTACGGATAGGATAGCAGTAAGTACTAATGTACCTAATGCGTGAGAATACATATTTAAAAATAATATTTATTTGCAATTGGGAGATTCTTATTTTTTTTTCTTTAAAGTCTATTTGATTAACAAATCTCTTCTTTTGAAGTATCAGAAAAGTAAAGCGTGTTATTTTTTTTCAGAAATTCAGATCTAAGATCAGTAACAATACTAACAATGGATATTAGAAAATTTTTCAAACGAAATGAACTAAAAGAATCATCTAGCATAGGCTGTAGTAGTAGCGGTGCTGGTGCTAATGCTATTTTTGAGTGTAATAGTATAGTACATAATAGTGTCGATGATCTAAATAAAGCTGGTAGTTCGTCACCTAATACTTTAAAATCTCTCACATGTGAATATGACGCCAATCTTTCAACTGATAAGAATGAGTACATGCTCGATTTGGGCAATTTTGTTAACTCGAATGAAACACTTTCCGACGATGTTCGCTTTTCATTATTAACAAATCCTTACAAACCAGATCCTAAATATAATTTCAAGAACGATTCCGAAGAAAGAAGACGTGCTTTTAGATATGACTGGCTTCAACAATACGATTGGGTTGCGTATTCTCCAAAACTCAAAGACGCACTTTGCAAATATTGCGTAGTTTTTCGGCCAACTGTTAAAAGAGGGGTTCTTGGTTTTTCATTGTGAAGCCCTTCACAAAATATCATGACTTTGTCGCTTCTGCAAAAGCACATGCTACAACCGAATGGCATCGTGATTCAACTATAAAAGCTTCTAGTTTTATAAAAATTATTGAAGGAAAACGTCTATCAATTACCTCTCAAATAAATGAAGCTGAGCGGGATTTAATTGAATCGAATCGCAAAAAACTTATACCAATAATATCCACCGTCATTTTTGTGGTATGCATGATTTGCCATTACGAGGTGATAAAAAGGTAATTTTGAGGATCTTTACAATTCAGAATAGAAAGTGGGATCACATTCTAAACGAGCACTTAAAGTTTTGCAAGAAGAACTCAAAATACACCTCTCACAGAACTCAAAATCAAATAATTTCAATTTGTGGAACATTAATTAGGGACAAAATTGTGAAAGATGTGAATTTGAGTGAAGCATTTTCAATTCTGGCTGACGAAAGTGCAGATATTGCTGGGGTAGAACAGTTATCACTTGAAGTAAGATTTGTTAGTAATGACAATTCGGTCAAAGAAGAATTTTTAGGCTTTGTAGTCCTTACATCGATGAACGCAGAAGGTATAACTGCTGCAATTTTAAACGCTTGTAATGAATATGGTCTTTGTATGGATAAATTAGTTGGATTAGGGTTTGATGGTTGCTCGACGATGGCAGGTCATGAGCAGGGAGTCCAAAAACTTATTAAAAATAAATATCCAAAAGCGATATATTTTCACTGCGCGTCCCATAGATTAAATTTAGTGATAAATGATTTGAAAAAGATTCCGGCTATTCAAAATTCAGTAGGTACCATTAAAGAAGTAATTACTTTCTTTCGAGATAGTCCATTAAGACGTAGATATGTTTCTAATATTCCACTATTATGTGAAACACGCTAGTCCGCCAAATATAAATCAATGAGGTTGTTTGCGGAACATTTTGCAGATACTATGAACGCTCTGGAAAATGTAGCTCATAACCGTGAAATAAATGCTCAGAAAAGAAATAGGGCCAGTCAACTTTTAAATTGAAGTTTCTTCGTCGAAATTTATTCTTTGTCTGCATATTATGGCCAAATATTCTAGCAAATTGGAACCTGTTTGTAATGCACTGCAGTCTAAAAGTATAAACTTATTTTCCGTTAAACAGCACATAGATGAACTACTCAAACTTTTTAAGACACACCGTAGTGATCCTGAACAATATTTTAAAGAGGTTTATAAAAAAAAGTGTTGAACAAGCCCATGGTTTTGGATTGGAAATTACATTACCACGTATTGCACCAAGACAAACTCATAGGTCTAATTATCATATGAGTAGTGTTGAAGATTACTTTCGAGTAAGCCCTTTTATTCCTTATTTGGATTCTGTTATACAATCTATTTCCACAAGGTTTTCTGAAGACGCTACGACTTCTTTTTTACTCTCTGGATTACATCCAAATAACTTAAAGACAACAATATAAAAGAGTATTGTTAAATAAAAAAGAAGAAATAGCCAGAAGTCACAACATTGATAACTTTTCAGAACAGTTGCAAACATGGGTTGAACTTTGGCAAAATAGAGAGATTCAACAAGATACAGATTTTGTACATTTGCTTGATAATGAAGTTTCTTTTTTTCCGGCCATCAAAACTGCGCTGAATATTTTTTGGCATTACCTCCAACTACTACAACAATAGAAAGGTCATTTAGTACGCTAAAGCGGGTAAAATCGTGGCTTAGATCAAGCATGTCAGGGATAGATTATCAGGTTTATGCATGCTTAGTGTACATAAGGACATGGTAGGTAGGAGAAACAAGCATTTATAAATGAAGTCCTAAATAAATTTGGTCAAGACCGAAGAAGATTGATATTTTATTCAAAATGATGATGATTAATAAAACGCGAGAACAGTCCTATTCAGCAGTGCCAGTTATAATAGTTTGTTGTACCCTTCTTAGTTCTTAGTCATGTTTGTTTGTGCAACAAATATTAAAGACACTATTTAAAGTGCCGGTCGGATATTTATTTACTATTAATTAATATCTGTGGCTTGTGGCCATTTGATTGACAATGTGGCTTTTCTGTTTCCGTTAAATATGGTTGTGTCGTGTCTGTATTTTTACATTTTCTTACGGGCGGCTTATTACGTGTATTGGAATAAGTCGATTCAATTTTCAATTAGTGTGTGTTAATGTAAAATCCAATCTTTTCCATTTGCTACCATGTGCATCATCAAGCCAAAATAATTGATAGCCTGCTGCACCAGCAATTTACCAGATTGGTAAGTAACTTTACACTTTATGAAAATTCGATTAATTACAGAATGCTGCATTTATTAAGAAACTATCAATCCTACGTTTTTCTTTCAATTTCAAATACTATAGCCGAAATCTCGAAAGAAAGCATTCGCGTCATATGGTTTCTGAATTAAACACCGACATACTTTTAATGTATATCGCTTTTAAATTCAGTAACCTATGGCGTGAATGCATTCTTTCGTGATTTCAACTATAATATTAAAAAACGCTGCATTATCGATGGTCCTAACTGCTTTTGAGCTACTCTAAGGAAATAAGATTTTATGCCTTACATTACTTTCCAATACGTCCGGTAACGGGGTTGCATTAACAGTGTTCATTCTTTGTGTAACATAACTAATATTTTTGAAAGTAGTCTTGACCCCCTCTACAAATTATTCTGTGGGCGGCCTTGCTCCAGCGTGATTCATTAAGAATGGCAACCCGCCGTATATCGGAAACCGTTTGTCCTAGAACTTGGCGAAAAATTCGTACAACAAATTCGACCCTAAAAAATTCTTAAAAATGTTTTTAAGTCCGTAGTTTTACGCTAGATGGTGCAATCTATCACTTACAAAATATAATTGCGTTCTTTACAAAATATTCCTTAATTATGGTTGATAAAAAATATCAACACTAGAAACTAGTGTCCTTATTCTACAACCTTTGTTTAAGTCATTTTTTTGTATCACCTATTCCTAAAGTGATGGGAAAAGTCTAATTTTTATAACAGAAGAGAGACTCTAACTTCCATAATGCTGAATCGATTTTCAGAAACGTAGGCTCCGTGCAAACAGCATTAAAGGTAGATTCTAGAATTAAATAACAATAATACATTTAATCTTTCAATCGGCAACTAGAGGGCGTTATGTAACACCTAGTTGTATCTATGATTTTTTCTGGGAAATTTCAAATGCAATGCTGAAACTCCAACTAGCTTACAAAAAGGCAAATAAGATGACTTATTGACCTGTCAAAACCGCAAACTGATATTTTTTGTCTTTCCAAAGATATTGACATTTTTCCAATTTGGATAAGTGCTGGATCACCCTGTAAGTTGTAAAAGACATTATGTTGTTAACATTATTTTGAGAACTAAACGCTCAAAGTGTTTGCCATCATTTATTATAAACAAATTTAGTCATTCTCTAATGTAATTAACACTAGTCTCAATTTCAGTCAAAAATACTTGGAATGGCTTCCGATTCCTATCTTTCATACCTCACATGTAGTAAGACGTGTTTTAAAAACTAAACCTTTGATGCTTTTCCACAAGTAAAAATCTAAAACCGTAAGGTCTGGTGACCTTGCTGGACATAGAAAAATACTCCCTCGTCCAATCCATTTATCTGAAAACGCAGTATCTAAATATGACAGTGCATCTGCTACAAAATGCGCTGGGCATCTATCTTGTTGGTACCGCATGTCTAATTTTTCAACATCATCCAGCTAGCTTTGAAAATGACACTAACATTTTATTATTGTTTACTTTTAAGTTGTTGTTGCTATCAAATTGATTTCGAACGTTTGCAAACTAAGTCTTATGTTATTTCTTATTATTCAAATGAAGAGGTATATGATATGCTTTATGTGTATTTTAAAATGAAGTAATTGCTGAAAGGGAATATGCGGTACAATATTCTAAAAGGCGGCGTCATTCTAGGAAAGTATTCAAAAGATTGGCACGAAGATTAGAAGAAATCAATGCTCACTTGTTGCAGTAAAAATAGGATACTTAGAAGATCTCACTAAATAAAATGTTATTAACGTATTGGCGTATTTTAATGCTGAACCACACTTAAGTATTCAGGAAATTGCAAGAAATTGCAATTGAATAGAATAATAAAGGATTTTAAAATGTATCCTTATTTATTATTTAAACCAAGAGAAAGAAATAGATTTTGACCGACGACAGGACGGCGCTTATGCACTCTTCGAGTGTCTTCGACAATCTTTGATTGTTTCCAAAGAAAATATTCAAGCCTACCATTTCCGAAAATATGACGTAGAAGTTATTTAAAATTAAATTGCTTTATTAGTAAGTATCCTGTAGACAACAAGTTTGGTATTCCCTTAGTAAAGGTTTAAAGCGTTTTATTTAGTTTTTGTTTATAGTAGCACTACATCTTCTACTGCAAGACTTGCAACCAATTTGTGTGCGTGTGCTTCCACCCTTTTGGATTTTTAATATGCACGCGATGCGATTGTTAATCCGCATAACATGGAAGACGTTTCCGATGTTTCTACTAACTGCATTCGCAGCATGGACGAAACGAACCGGGCGCATGCATTGGTGCTAAATGTACTGGACGAGCAGCAAGGATTGGTAAAAGGTGACGTCATTTAGTTCCCCGCTGAATCCTCAACTTCGTTCGGCTGTCTTCGGAAACCTTCGGTTTGCATTCTATAGGGAACATAAAGCAGCTACGGAAGAGTAAACCCTTTAGTTATAAGTTAGTTCGCTTACAAGTTTAACCAAAGTCCTATAGTGGGGATTTTGTTTTGTACTAAAATGGTACCTGCAAACGTTTTTAAATGCAACTCTTGCGGTGCTTCCTATACCTGGAAAGAATGCTCTCAAACGGCACCAGAACAAATGTCGTGGTGTAACATCGTCCACGGTTAAGCTTATACATCCGTCCGCAGCAAAGTACTTAAACTGTATGTCTTGTGGTATCGCTTTTACGAGAATGGACAGCTTACAGCGACACAAGGAAAAACAGCACGGTATGTCATTAAGCCGTAAACGTTCAGCTCCGCCAGCTGTTAAAGGGTCTTGTACGAAACAACCACGAATTATGTGTAAAGCATGCGACATGGAGGTGTTAAAGTCTGCATACCCTGGTCATCTACGGAGCAACAAACATAAAAATGCATCAGTTACCGCTACTAGCGACGATGGTGTAGAAATGGTTAGCACTGCGTTTAACAACCGTATGACTAGCTATCGCATAAAGAACACCAGCGTTGACGATGGAGTGTCCGACTTTCTTTGGAAGCAGAAAGAGCGATTTATTCGATTAATTAATGAAAAAAGAATACAACATACAGCAATAAAAGTCTATTGCGAACTCTACGGCATTTACACCAAAATGGGAGAAGAGACTACCGATGTGAAATCTTTTAACACAAAAAATATGGTAATAACGTCTTTTAGTAATCTGGAAAATTTGTACGAGGTCTTAAGCGAAACCATGCGAACAAAATCAGAGGAATTTGAAACACGTGGGACCGGTTGGTCTTTGGAAAAGGTGCTCTATTTAGAAATAAATATTAATAAGTATACGCCGATATGAGAAGTTCTAGGTTAAGAATAAAAAATTGTGAATATGTATTTAGAAATGTGGTTTACAAAATTTAAACTGTATTAGTAAAAATTGTCTGTAATAAAAAGTTTAAGAATGGTTTTTAGATTTTCTTTTAGGTATGAGCTGCAGGAATGTTATAATTTAGAGGGTGTGTGTAAAATAGTCAGGGGTTGTTCTATTTTAAATCTGTTTACAGATTCGAATTCTACATAAAATTCTAGCCTAATTTGATGTATTGCATGACTAAAAAAATGTTTAAGGACGGTCGGAAATTGCTGCCGGTAAAAAATCTTAAAAATCGGGGTAGCTCCATTGGGGATGATGCTATCTAAAAAATTCTTAGAAATTTTGATAGCTGAGAAAATTTTAATATTAATTGATACCAAACAAGATAGGTTTATCTCGAAAGATGCATTGGTTAGACGAAGAAAATTATTTGGTTCAGATATGGGAGCAAAGAGCAAAATTTAGAGGTTTGTGAGCTTTAAAGGGGTATAACTTTGCAGGGGGTGCTCCGATTTTAAATCCGTTTGCAGATTCGGGTTGTGCATAAAATTCTAGACTAATTTGATGCGCCGCATGGCTAAAAAATTTATAAGGACGGTTAGAAATCTCTGCCGGTAAAAAATCTTAAAATTGGGGTAGTTCTCTGGGGGATGATGCAATCTAAAAAATTCCTAAAAATTCGGGTAGCTGAAAAAAATTTAATATTAATTGATGAGGAGGAGATTCGTCTCCCTCATTTCCTCCTTATGGGAATTTACATGTAAATTTGGTCCAGATTAGTGAGGAATTGTGGGATTCTGGAGGAAATGTGGTTCTGATTATCCTGTCATCCATCTACTAGTATGTGATTCTGTTCTTTTGCATTGTGTAAATTTCCGTTATAAGTAGTCTTAGATTAATTATGTTTCGTTATTTATGTTATTAAATATTTTTGCGATGCGTTTTTACTAGTTACTTAGTTTAATAATTTTAGCAACTAATTTCTCTTATAACTTACAGGATGACCCAACACTCATCAAAATTTAAAAAGTCAATATCTTTGGAATCACACGAGATATTAGTTTGTTTTTTTGACAGGTCAATAAGTTATCTTATTTGCCTTTTTGTAAACTAGCTAGAATTATAGCATTTTATTTGAAATTTCCCAACAGAAACCATAAATACAGTTAGGTGTTACTTAACGCCCTCTAGTTATCAATTGAAAGATTAAATGTGTTATTATTTAATTCTGAAATCTACCTTTAATGCTATTTGCATGGAGCCTATGTTTGTGAAAATCGGTTCAGCATTATGGAAGTTAGTCTTTCTTCTGTCATCGAAATTACACTTCTCTTACCACTTAGAAATAGGCGATACAGGAAAATGATTAAACCAAAGGTTGTAGAATAAGGACACTAATTTCTAGTGTTGATATTTTTTACTAACATTAATTAGAGAATATTTTGTAAGTGATAGATTGCACCATCTATCTAGCAGAAAACTACGAACTTAAAAATATTTTTAATCATGTTTTAGGACCGAATTAGTTAAAAGAATTTTTCTCCAAGTTCTAGGATATACGGTTTCCGAGATACGGCCGGTCGCCAGCTTTAATGAATCACCCTATAGTTTGTTCTATTGATTAACACTTTACGCACGTTTGCCACCAACAAGATAACTTGACTTATATGAATCATCCTACAGTGATCCGTAATTTTACAATTAACTACACTGGTCTCGAATAAATAAGTGGAAACACACTTTCCCATGCAATTTCAATATATTTTTATTATTTAACGGCGGAGTATAAAATTCAAAAATTTCAACGGTGTGAAATAATGAAATCACTTTATATAGACTTATGCATAATAATGTATGAAAATTATAATACGCTTGAAAAAAGGGTGTATTAAATTTCTACCAAAGCTTTTTTTACGTTTTAAGAAATGGTTTGCGTATCTTATTGCCCAAATTGTAGCTTACTCTCTTATCTTAATAAGCCAATAAGAGGCAAACTTAGGGATCTTATAAAAGTTTATGGTTTTATATTAGATATTACGTACACTATCCTATGAATTTCGGTTATAAGATTATTCATTAAAGGATGCTTGCTTAAAACAGCAAATATTAGTTTAAGATAAAAATTGTATAATGTAGTTTTTCATCATTAAAATCAAATATTTTGAATCTGTTACAAAAGTGCACAGGTCAAATAATTAGTTGAGCAACTTCGTGAGATACGGACTACGAATTAGTAGTTCGCCCGCTCCTTAAAATCGTTTCCAAGATTGTGACACAGATCGGCTGCTTTTGATACCCAAATTGTATTAATATAGCATTTCAGATTTATAACAAAATAAAAATGGGATTTGCTTTCGATTTGAATGTCACTCCCGTATTGACACCCCATCAAAAATTCCCGTTATTTATTATTTTTACTTTTTGTTTTTCTTTCTCTTCAAAATTTGTCTAAACGTTTTGTAGAATTTTGCGATAATTTCGAATAGCTCTGTGGTAAAGAAAAGTGGACATGTATACGAGAGATAAATGATAATTAACAGACAACATATAATTAATAATTTTAACCAGACCAAACAATTACTTCAAACACTTACCTGTTGTTTACGAGCGTAGCGACGCACATTTGTTTATGCAGCCGTGTCAACGGAAAAACGATGTAAACAAAACTGTAGAATCTGTCCGTCTTTTACGGGAAACGAAAAAATCTACTCCTCTTTTGGCGGGTGTAGCGAAGCACATTTATTTCGATAGCGGTTGTGTTGAAGGAAAGCGGATCTTCTAATTAATGGTTCTACGTAGAACATGTAAGCAGTGATGCGGCCTTTAAGAACGACAAATGGATACAGACTTGCTTCGTGTGTTTTCCAAGTTAATACAATGTTCTTGCACATGCGGATAACAAAGTTTATCACTCGCGGCACTTGTAGGCACGTGCTTGAAGTAAAACATGGAATTTTACACTAACAAATTTAAATATACCGAAGCGGACGTAAATAATCAACAAACTCAACGGAAAATAAATTAACTGTAAATTCTTTACGAAATAAATGGAACATACCGCCCACCAAAATTCAATGCATTTTAAAGAAAAAATAATCATAAGGCGCGAGGGCGGAATGAAAAAACGAAAAGAAAAGATTTACAAAAAAAACAAAGAAAAAAAGGATTCTTTTTCTACATTGAGGACAAACAGCAGAGTTTTGACACAGGACGCTTCAGCTCGCTATGAGCGATTTTAAGTGTGACCACCCTAACAACACCATCTGTCCGAGGATGCACAGCCACAACACAGCCGAAGGACCAACGAAGGGGAGGAACATTAGCTACCTTAATCAGCTCTAAGGTGCCCAATTCAACTTGAGGAGACGGTGTGTGCAACTTTGAGCGCTGTTGTAGCGAGTGCAAGTACTCTTTGAACCAATAGGACCTAAAATCTTGTTGAATTCGCTGGTGCAATTGCCAACGAGAGAGGCGGTTAAGCGGTAGATAAAAAAGTGCGGGCTCCGGGATGGCGATTAAAGGAGCCAAAGTTAAAAAATGACTCAAAATACGACGAATAGATTGCCTTCCAGAAATAAGCCAGAAGTGCTGACTGACGAGAAAATGGACCATTTGAGCACCCGCGTGGAAGTGTTTTAAATGAACGTAAGTGATATACAGATCAGTTAATCGACTTTTGCTAGGTAACAAAACGAGAAATTTACGGTCAGAGGACAAAGGCACGTGAGCCAGGCGACCTCCGACCCGCAAGATTCCATCACGAATAAAAGGGGACAACTTGCAAAAATTCTTTTTTAAAGAGGGTGCGGAATGAATGGCCTCAAGCTCGACAGCAAAATATGATTGTTGAGCATACGCAAGCAAAGAAAGCATTGTGCAACTCAGAAGATGACAAAGGTCCGGAATGCCTTTCAAGAGGGTGACATAGATTATGACGAAAACGGAGAATCCAAGCAACAATGCGCGTAATAAATGGAAAGGAAGAGTGATTTTCTAGAATTGATTGAATCCAAGGGGAAGTTACGACAGCGGATAAAACGATAGAGCGTTGTTCAGTGAGAACATCAGGAATATCTGAAAGCGGAATATGTGGACTATAGTTTTCGAAAAACCGATACAAGGTTGGTGAAGCGCCCACCATAAAGAACATTGGCACAAGTTGGTAGGGAGTAAACCACGTGACCCGATATCGGCAGGATTCTCGGTGGAGGGATGTGATGCCAAGAGGCGCGAGACGTATTTTCCTGAATAAAAGCAACACGATTGGCGACGAAAGTCTTCCAACGCTGCCGCGGGGAATGAATCCACGAAAGTACTACCATGGAGTCAGACCATCAGTAAATTTAATGAAAAGTAAGGTTTAAATCAAATGTTTTGAGGAAAAAGATTAATAATTGAAAAGCCAATGTGGCGGCCAAAAATTCGAGTCGGGGCAAAAAGATTGTACGAAGGGGTGCGACCTTAGACGTGGCACACACTAAGCGAACTTTAACGGCGGAAGTGGTAACAAAGCGAAAATAAACAATAGCACAGTAGCCACGTTAGAAAGCGTCAGCAAAGCAGTGAACTTCGCACATAGTAAACCGTGGCGGGATAAGCAAGCGGGGTAAAGCGAAATCCGAAAGAAGCGGTAACTCATGCAAGTATCTCTCCACAAACGGAGGAAGTCGATGGGAGGGGGAGCATCCCATTCTAATTTTAACGACCATAAACGTTGAATTAAATGTTTTACCAGAAAAGTAAGAGCGGATAAAAGTCCCATGGGGTCGAAAATACGGGCTAAGTTAAAAAGTAGGTTGCGCTTGGTACAGCAGGTACTTAGTGGCTGAACCAGAAAACAAAAATTATCTGAAGTGGGATTCCATTGAAGACCTAAAACTTTTAGGGGTTGATTATCAGGATCCTCAAAGGAGCGGGGTTGCGCGAATTGCTGCGTACCGGAAAGATCTTTTAACAATTCGGGATGGTTATTTAACCATTTATGAAGTTCGAAACCACCAAGTTTTAAAAGAGCAATTAGTTGATTACGTAGAGCGAGGGTTGATTCAATAGAATCTCCACCAGTAGCGATGTCATCAATATAAGTATGGTGGCGAAGTGCGAAAGCGGCTAACGAATAAGAATTCCCTTCGTCCACGGCCAACTGCTGAAGCGTGCGTATGGCAAGAAAGGGAGCACAATTGATTCTATAAGTAACGGTATTTAATTTAAAATCCTGAATGGGCTCCTCAGGGGAGAAGCGCCAAACAATTCGTTGATAGTCACACTGAGGGGGATTTACAAGAATTTGTCTGTACATCTGACGAATATTGGCAGTGGTAACATAAGGATGTAAACTAAATTGTAACAAAATTGCGGTAATATCGGGTTGCCACTTCAGCCCAACAAACAAGTAATCGTTTAAAGACGATTGAGACAGGGTTTTAGCGGAAGTGTTGAAAACAACTCGTAATTTCGTACTTATGCTTTTGGATTTCACAACGCAATGATGCGGAATATAATAAGGAAAGTTCAAATGAGACCCAATAACAACGGATTGCATATGTTGAGACTCCAGATATTTCCGCATGAACGAAACGTATTGTTCGTAAACACGAGGTTGCTTAAGTAGACGATTTTCTAAAGAAACAAATCGTTGTAAGGGAAGATTACGACTACATGGAAAAAATGGTTCTTGATCTCTAAACGGCAGTGAGACAAAATATCGACCTTGTTCATTGCGGCGAAACGTATCGACAAAATGTTTTTCAACAAGAGTTTCTTCAGGCGTGAAAGGTTGAGCGGCGGGGACAACTTTGACTTCCCAGAATTTAACTACAATATTTTCCAGTGGGGAAGTAGAATCTGTTATGCAAAACAAGCTAGTTACTTCAGAAGCGGGCGAGGAAGATATGCTTCCCATTAAAACATATCCAAAAATATTATTAATAGCAACAGGTTGATCGCTATCACCCTGGATGCGACTGTCTAATAACACTTGGGAGAAAATATCCGCGCCAAGTAAGACATCAATGGGTCCAGATTGAGCAAAGAGCGGATCAGCTAGCTTGAGGTTAGCCAGATGATTGAAATGTTGTAATGAAATATTAGAAGTAGGTAAATTTTCACAAATTGTGGGAAGTACTACAGCTTGAAAATTAATAATCGGTAAAGGAACACCTATTCAATTTGGGAAATTTATCTATATTGTTCCGTAGAGCTGAGGTAATGTGACGAACATTACGATATTTTTCGCGAAGTTTGGTGTATGCAAGAGGATAATTGGCTTCTGTAAGGTCAAAGTTTTTAATGGTTAAGAGTTCGGAATCTTTTAGTGCTGTATGAAGATACGAAAATTTATCTACGTCCGACAAATCGTTATTAAGATGAACTAAACTATCAAAGCGGTCAATAAAACTTCCAAACTAACAACTTTCTCATCAAATGTAGGTATCGTCTACGGGGGGAGCGAGACTTTCGACTTTGAAGTATCTAGTGGCAGGGACACATTAGCCCGAGGCGACGATTGGCTGGTAAACAGCTTGAAATAGAGCGCTTTTATTTGAAAGAAAGCGTTTACGAATAGCGTCTTCTATTTCAAATTATTCATCAGCGCCACCTGCGGAAGAAATTGCACCTACTATCCAATTATGGTGTGTAAAGAAATTTTCTCGAACCATGTCGATAGATTGGTACTTTGCGCGAAATAGATAAAAAAAGGTTGCTTCAGCGGTATATTTTTGCGCTATTTCAAACATTTCCTCCAGCGAATTAATTGCAATATTACGTAGAAAACAGTTACGTTTCAACCTTTCTGCCATGGTTAAAAAATTAAATAAATACAAAAGACCTGACGAAATAAAAGCGAAATCTCGATGAATTAAAATAGCCTTGGGGCGATAACAAATACGTAAACCTAGTACAACAAGTTCTAATAGCAAACCAGATAACAAGAAACGCTCGTAAACAACTCAAACAATAGAAATGATGCTAATTAAAACTGCCAATGCTTTGATAAGCGGTATGATTAATTGTATGAAGTGATCAATGTAAAATTTTGCGATAATTTCGAATAGCTCTGTAGTAAAGAAAAGTAGACAAGTATACGACAGATAAGTGATAATTAACAGACAACATATAATTAATGATTTTAACCAGACCAAACAATTACTTCAAAAACTTACCTGTTGTTTATGAGCGTAGCGACGCACATTTGTTTATGCAGCCGTGCCAACGAAAAAACGATGTAAACAAAACTATAGAATCTGTCCGTCTTTTACGGGAAACGAAAAAATCTACTTTTCTTTTGGCGGGTGTTGCAAAGTACATTTATTTCGATAGCGGTTGTTCTGAAGGAAAGCGGTTCTTCTAATTAATGGTTCTACGTTGAACATGTAAGCAGTGATGTGGCCATCAAGAACGACAAATGGATACATACTTGCTTTGTGTGTTTTCCAAGTTAATACAATGTTCTTGCACATGCGGATAGCAAAGTTTATCACTCGCGGCACTTGTAGGCACGTGCTTGAAGTAAAACATGGAATTTTACACTAACAAATTTAAATATACCGAAGCGGACGTAAATAATCAACAAACTCAACGGAAAATAAATTTAGCTGTAAATTATTTACAATATAAACGGAACACGTTTGTAAAGTTTTACCTAAGCTAGATTCTCAAAAGATCAGGAATCAATTTTTGGAACTGGGCGCTATTTTTTAACGCTTTATTTATTTTTGAATCCTGACAGGTGCAGGTTTTATCTTTTTTTGCGAAATCACATATTTCACATGTTAGTAATTTTTTTCAAGTTTTTGTAATCTCATACAGTTTATAGATCCTATGAAAAAGTAATCTTGTACGACCCTTTACCTATCCTGTTGAATATTTTTAATTTCCTGTTCAGTTTTTTCAAAAGAACTATTTACTCGGAATCCCAAGATTAAGATAGGTCCCGGGTTCGAATCCCGACACGGTCCGCTTGAAAAATGTTAGGCGAGCATTTTTCGCAAAAATACACCCTCGTTCGGATGAGAGGTAAAATGGAGGTCTCGTGTGTGAGTGTTGTCACGCACGTTAAAGATCCCTACCTTGCTTGGAACAGCAAGGATTCGGCAAAATTCAAAAATTTTCCAGGTAAAAAAAACTCGCTTCCTGGCCAATGTAGTACCTTCGGGTGGAGCATTGGAAAATCACATGTAATGCCATAGAAATAAAAACCAAAATTACTTGCAATTTATAAATAACCCAGTCACAATCTCTGCAGCACTTTGATGGTTCTTGCCACTAAGCATTTCTGTTCATTAGCGCATTTGTCGATTTCCTGTCGTTTAAGTTTTTTCTATCCAGATATCTTGCGCACAACAGGAAATTATGTCAATAACTTACGCACTGAAATTTTGACTACTTTTGTAAAGAAGGTTTTGTAGTCGTATGATGCTGCACCTAAACACAAGATTTCAATAAATCTGTTCCTAACACCTAGAACTATCTTAGTCATACCTTTCATCCCAAAGGCTTCCTTCCTTGGACTTATTACATCAGTTTTATTCCAATAGTCACATATGATTTAACTTCCAAGGTAGCAAATTACGACAGGAAGAAAATACGATCCAAGACGATATGCCCCTACTAGTATAGATCGAAAAGAAACTAAACTCAAGTACTATGGAATGGAGATTAAAAGTAAAGAAAATTAAAGGTGGTTCATGTAAAAAAAAATGATATAGTGATATAAGCAGACAGAATAAGAATGATTTACTTTCGATCCACGGTAAGTAAAGAAACGAAAGGTGAGAAAAGATAAAGACGCGTATAGCAGGGAACCACATAAAGATTTATCAAACAAGGAAGATATACGTTTCCTGTGGGGTAAATTTTTTATAGATATTAAATTTGAGTTTTATCACAACGGAAAAGCGCAATTAAAGGCACTTGAAATGTGTATTTGGTGCAAATAAAAATTGAGTTGAACAGATAATATTAAAAACGTCAAGGTCTTACAAGGAGTAAGAGAAGCGGGTACAGTCATAAAGAAAAAAGCGATTAATAAAGCAGTCACTTAGAAAGTAGTTTTGCATAACCAAAGATGTGATAGAAATATGAATAAAAAAACAGAAAGCAGGCAGAAGAAAAAAACCTGGTGATTCATAAAACTCACTTCAGTATTTCCAATGATAGGTGTCATTAAATAAATGTTAAACTATAGAATTTGCTTGGTATTGGTAAAAACCTAGTATTTTTATCTATAACGCTTTATGCAATGTGATTGATTTTCATAAAATCATTGTGAATCATATCTATCTCAGAATTCTAAATATGAAAATCCACTTGTTATCATAAGATTACCAGATAGTGATAGTAAATCAGTTCTAATAAACAGTGCTAATAATTGTTTTTTCTTATCGAAAATATTTGTTTGGTATTTTTCAGTTGTTCAACGAAGTATTACATCGAGTCTGTTATTGGTTTATACTAACGTGGGACATATACTTTTTCTGGACTATGCACTTACCTAGTCACTAGGTAGTCATCATGTTTGATGATTAATTAGTTTTCAAATCATTTTGTATGCGCACTTACTTTAAGCAAAGGAAGTAGTCGTCGGCATTCATGCCATGCTCTTGTTATTTTCTGAGATTCAACCTTGACCAAGTAGATGCATTATAGAAAAATAAAATTAAACCCATTGCATTTTTTTAATTTTCTCATTACTCCTTATTCTATACCTTAGGATACCTAACGCCATAGGCATCGCATCGATTAAATAAGGCAGTTTAACGAATGCGCTGCACTAAGAGCAACATGTATTTAATATGATTTCTTAAATGTTAAATTTTAATTAAATTTGTTTTTATTGTGTGGGGTAGAAAATGCTTAAGGTGGCTCCGTGGATTAAGTGATTCGCGTATGACTACTAATACCCGACGTGTTTGACTTTCTAAACCTCCATCCGAAGGTACTACATCTGCCAGAAAGCAAGTTTTTTACCTGAAAGTTTCAAATTTTGGCGAACCCCTGCTATTCCAAGCAAGGTAGGGATCATTTAGCGTGTGTGAAAATACTCACACACGGGACCTACATGTTACCTTTCATCCCAACGAAGGAGTATTTTTGTGAAAAATGCTCGTCTAGCATTTTTCAAGCGGTGCGTGTAAGGAATCGAACCCAGGACTTGGGGATAAGCAGACATACGCAAACCGGTTTGGCTAAAGAACCGCAATGACTACTAATACCAAGTTTGTAGGTTTGATTGCCGAAACGAGTCGCTTGAAAAATGTTAGATAGCATTTTTTTTTAGAAAAATGTTATTTCATTAGGATGAGAAGTTAAATGTAAGTCCCGCAGTACCTTCGTGTGGAGCATTGGATAATTTAAATATACGGTAAGAATTTTCTAACTTCTTAACAAGGAATGGTGTAGCGTACGTGATTGGAAGTACGTTCTCTTTTTTCTTGTGTTTGGTGTGTGATAAGAATTAAGGAACGGATGACAAAGTCAGCTAAAAATAGGATATTTTGCTCTAAAAACCAGCTGCTAACAACTAATTATAAATAATGTAGATAACAGGTTGATTTTATAATCTCAAGTTGGATTACTAACCTTGAAATGTGTGCAATGAGTGCTCCAATTGTAGGTGGTTGCTTGCAATGGTGCGCCGGTACTTGTGAATAGAATCGATGCACTACTCAAACTTGAATAATAACCGATATAGTCTTGGAGTGTTCACATAAACACGCGGATCTTAAAGCATGTATATAAAATGAAGTTTTTAAAAGTAGAGTTATACGACATCGTTACGTCCAATTTCACACTTCTGTATATTTTCGTACCGCCAGACTTTTCAAATATCGCAAAACTTTCGTTCCTACCTTTTGAAAAAAAATTATAAGGGACGTTATTGTAATTTCTGGTATGTTAATAATTTAATTTAAACAGATAGGAGGACGTTATATTTTTTTTTTGTTATAAATTTGGTTCTAGTCTATCCTTGCATCGCCAAATAGATATCATTTCTTAGTGTTGTTAAAATGTTTGAATTTATTTCTAAGGTTTGCAACAGATTTTCCGTATTTTGTTTTCTAAATTTCGGAGGTCACTCTTTAAACTGTATTGTAGTGTTGCCTTTTTACTCATTTTTCTAGTCTTTTCAAGGTCGTGTTATCAAACCCTATATCGATTAAATAATTGATATGTAACTTTTGGTATTAAAATAATTTGTTTTTAAAACTATTTCACATTCCACTCTGTACGACGTTCCCGACTATGCAAGATTCTCGAGTTTTGAATCGAAACCAGCAATTTTCACGTGTTCGGTGTTTTCTTAGCGAGATTGATAAGAGAGGTTAAGTTTAATACGTAACTAATATAAACTTTATTTTTAGCTGGTTTAGTCTAGGTTTAGCATTTGGTTAAAACTGTGTATTTACGTCGTATATCTCTTTTTCCGCAACGCTTGTTTTTGATGGTTAGGTCGTATTAAAAATTGCCACTGAATTCATTACTAATCTAGGGTCCTGGTGTTTGTGATTCCTTTTTACTGTATACAGTCTGTTTTGGATAACACTTACTCAAGCAAAGTAGATGTTCTAATTCATAAGACGCAAGTTGCATCGATCTTATCCGTAAGTTTTGAAGCCATAACCATAATATTAAATTATTTTCTTTGTTACTAATTGAATAAATCCTACTAGTTATTTATAACAGTGAACCAGCAATATGTGTATTGGGTGGTTCAATATAATGGTTCGTCCATGTGTCGTTATACTACTTCTTTTATAAGCCAATATTCTATACATATGATTTGGTACACGTGTAAATTCGGGTATTTGTTATTTAATTATATTATGTACCGGAGCAGGTAATATGTCATTGTATTTCGAGGGTCTGCATGCTTACTTTTAGATGGGCTTGGTATTTACATAAACTGCACATATTTCTACTCTTATTAATTAGATATAACTAATGAGGTTTTGTGGATAGAGTTAAAAGTTTCGCCCAAAAGGCAAATGTGCTTGTCGATTATTGTTAGGAATTTTGTTCTTATTTAATTAATCTATGGGCAAAAGGGCAAAGTTAAAATGTTTGCGTGTAGTTACCTTAACAATGATTCAGTCCATAATGTACGTTTATAACTCTTGTTTGGTGATTTAGTGCGACTTTTACAATTACGTCAATTTTATGTAGTTAATATTATCATCATGAAATTTATATAAATTGTTTCAGTTCAATCATAATGGTAAATGTTTTATAAAGGTTTCATAATGAATACAAAAATATTTATACATATTTTGCTAGTATTCTGTAGGATAAAGATTTGTATTTTAGGTTTCTGTTTTGATATGTTACAAATTGAATATTTTTTGCATCCCTAAATGTGGTTGCGTCAGAAGAATTTAGTATAACTTATTTTAAATGTATTAGTTTTGTTTAATAAAGAATGCCATTGTACCATTGTTGTGTGTTTTTATTTATGCTGTCTTTTTTTACTATTATTATAGACACTTATTTATTCTATTGGATGGATTTATAATATTTCAACAGCCGTAGGTGCTGTCCTTCATTTTATTTTCCTGTTGTTTACTAACCATTAATTTCTTCTATTTCAGCGAGGCCAATCGGTCTTAATTTTTTTTCTTTTAGTATGCCGCCCCCTCACTCCTCTACGAATGGTTAGTTAACGCGGCATTCTTCTTGTTGTAGTAATCGGTGCAGCCTATTTAGGTTACCTTCGTTGCTCGCTTCCTTGTCCGTACCACCGGCGCAACCACGGGTGGGGGGGGCAATGGGTTCATGTCCCCCACCAACACTATCATAACCCTGCCTATAGAGCAAAAAAATCTAAAAATAAATTAAACTTCACACAAACATGTTCCTCTAATTTAATTTATGGATGGGGTAATAAGAACAATAGTGTTGTTTACTCGTTAAGTTGAAATGCTCAGAAATAAGTCATCAGACGTCTAATGAAAACGCTATAGTTAGGACATAAGAATGAACTCAAAGATGATTATATAAATCTAGTGTCAACATAGTTCCGTTCCGACGTGTGTTTATTGCAACTTGCTTTTCTAACATTTGTAAAACTATATCCTCGTTTTTTTATTTGGTCCTCACCAATTGATTTAATTATAGAACACATACGCTCATAAGGAGACGAGACAAACAAGGTTTTATACAAATATATTGTTCGTTTGTCAATTATACAACAAATGCGGGTGGAAATACAATGAGCGCATATCGCCTAAATGAGACAGTAAGCGCTATGTATGTACATATGTGAAAATAAGGTTTTGGATAATTTTTTTGGTAATTAAATATTTCTAGCGTATTTGCAAAAATAGTGGTGATTCTTAGAGACCATGTTGGTCGTAGAAATGTATACTACTAATAGAAATTATCCGCAACGACTATTTTCGCAAATTTAGGAAAGACACTCTGTATAGCATTTAGCCACTCATTAAATACATACTATCGACCATCCGATGTTGGCACGCATACATTGTACATACTTTATATGTAGCTTATGGTAACTTCTTGCTTCTTATACGTCCTTGGTTGTACTACTGTGTAGTGTGTAGTATTAGTAAATGTCGTCAAGTGCTCCAACCTTCACTACAACAAGATTAGCGGCATGCGCCGCGCGCGGGAACTGGATTACAGAGTGCAGATCTCAGACAACAGGCATATCTATGACAGACATTCCGCTGGTCGCCAGGCGGAAACGTGGGTCGCACAAAGTTATCAACGATTGTTAAATTTCATCGCTTTATTATTCTACAATTGACATATACAGAAAAGTTATACGGTTATAGTCTGTGTGATATAAACTGCTTTATTTGGATTGTTATTTGTTAAAAGTGAAGTGTTGGCTGTAGGTTATTTGTGTGTTATTGTTATTCTAACGATGAAAAGAAAATACCAACCGCAACAGACACTGCATAAGTTTTTTAACAAAGACAGCATACTGAAACTGAACAATCTTCACGCCCTCACGTTGGCTTCATCTTCACATATTGATTTGAGGGATGAAACATTAAATTCTCAATTGTATAACGACAAACCTGTCTTGGCTACAGACATAAGTATTTTTGCAAACAAGCATGGATTTAGTGATTGTTACGTCATCATCGAACAATTCGGTATTTTGTGACAATAAATACCGTCAGTGCGTGCATCCTACAGTTGTCAGTGAAACATTATATACCGGCAGTGAGTGCGTGAAGTGACAGTCGTACTCGAGCCTTTACAGAAGCAAGTCGCATCCGAACCCTTGCAAAGGACGGTCGTGTGAGAGCTTTTGAAAGCGACACCATCACCCGGTCGAGCGTGTTACTGGTGGTCCGTCGGAAGCTCTTTGTGTGTGAATGTTTATTGCCCCCAGCGGCACAGGATAAAAGGTATTTATACCCTTTATTAAGTAGTTTGGTGTAGTTGTAGTTATTACATAACCGCTCCACCGTTATCGTTATTGCTACAAAAGCAATTGGTCCTTCCCTGTAATTAGCATATCTTTATCAATTTATATCAACTCCTTAACCCCCCCTAATCAGTGATCATGAAAAACTTACTGTCTTAAACAACTTCTGGAAGCCAGATAATAATTTTAAGTTCCCGATCTCTAGCACCAGACAAGGGCAAGGTCAGAGCAGACGTTTTTGCTACTCTTGGCTAAGAAGATATAAGGGCTAGCTTATTCTAAAACAGAGGATTCAGCCTAGTGTAAGATGTGTTGTAACAATTTTATTTTCGAATTGATAATTCTCTTCATTAAAGGTACGACAATAGTTAAACACCTTTATTAAGTAAAGTCGTAATACGTTTAACAATTAAAATATTACATTGTAACAGCATCTTGACTCGTTAGTCTAGTTGTTTTGGATGTCGGTGTATTCCACACCCAGTCGCAAGCGCGTTGAGAGGAATGACAACTCCCCCCTTGGGATCCTCCCATCGTCCGAGAGCGCGGGATAAGCACTCAGCCATAGGTAAAAGAAGCAGCAAGATGTTTAGGAGAACAATGGCCAGTGACCTGCGGGTCGGTTTGATTGAGTGAGACATTTTCTGAATAACGGTTGGTAATGTATACTCGTTATTATAGTATTTAATTTGAAAATTTGTTTAGCGCAACCAAGATTAGACGACGAAAGATTACGCTACAAAACTTAGGCGATGAGAATTTAAACGACAAGAACTTAGAACTTTGAATCAACGTTAAGAAAACCACTTCATTTTAACACGTGTATTTAGAGGATGGAAAGCAGATCTAATTAACAGGAGATCGTTTGTTGGTCCGAGCCAAGATACTACTTTGATAGGATGTAAGCAGTTAGTACCGCATGGCGATGCACGTCCTAATCCAGTCTAGGAAAGCAGTTTTGTTTGGTTCGTAGTAGCTTTAAGAAATTCATTTGTGTTCCATTCAGGAAGCACGCTATTTTGTTTCGATACGTAGAAATACGATTTTGTTATTCACTTTATCTGTTACTAAGCTGGATTTCCCAGTACCAAACTTAAAATTCACTCAGTTTATTTTGTCAGAACAACACGTTGCTTCAGTATAAAATAACAGGTGTAACTACGTCATTTGTTTGTTTGAAATATGATGCTGACACTTGTATCTTTGAAAGCAGATGCTTAGTATTATATTACTACCACCTTTGAAAACGAGAATATCTTTGTGAACATTTTCATTTTAAACTGAAATTAGCACATTTAACTTAACGAGTAAATTTTGTATTTTAATTTTGATAATGTAATCAATCTAAACAGATCTGAATGGGTTAGAAAATATTAGTGTAACAAGTTACACTTTGTTGTAATATATTTGATCAAGAATCAGGTTGATAAACCTTATCTTAAATTTACAAACTACTTCAAGTAATTATTTAATTTTGTTGCATTAAATTTTATTTAAAGATAAAGGAATTCTTTCTAGTAAATTATTAACTCAAGCTTAAAGTTTTTTATTTTGATCTAGTGTGATCAAACCTAATCACCGAAATTTAATATCTTTAAGAGTTGTATTTTGATACCACCCTTATATAGAAAATATTTTTTTTATATTTCTTTAGGTATATTTGCGGGACACAAACAGTGCTCCCATTCTATGTTGATTTAATTATTTTACTTTCTTACAGGAACAGCGTCTTATTCTGTTAAGACAGTTTTTGTCAACGAAGGCGATCTTTTTTTCTTTGGGTCTCCACGTCCGCCCTTAGAAATATGCCATGCCATTAACGTGAATCAATCCGGACTTGGTGGCGCCTATTTGTTTTAGTTTGAGTATGATCCCCCAACAGATTTCGACTTACCCCCCCATTGCTCATAGCTCTACCCAAGGAATAGACCCCTAGTTACGTCGGAAGACTTTGTTTTGCTGACCCCCAACTTCTAGAGTCAGATATAGGTATTAAGAAGAGAACGCTAGTGTTTTAGTAGTTCAAAAAAAGAGTAATTTGCAGCACTGGCGCCCATAAAGAAATTTGTTTCAGTGTGTACTATTTTCTCCTCGAGAAGTAGGGATGATGTCAGCCCAAGCCGTAGAAAACTTTGTTACTAAGGGTTTCATCAATTAGAAAAAAGCCATAGAAGAGTTTTGGCAACATCCAAGCTCCCAATACCATAAGAATTCCTTTGAGGAGACTAAGTTGTTTGTTGATGTTATGGAAGGCAAGAAGTAGTTATCTGTTGATAAAGCAGTTGATAAGGGAAAAGCAGCTCAAGTACTGAAAAATAGGGAAATTTTACATTCAATAATAGAAACTGTTATACTGTGTGGTAAGGAAAATCTTCCATTGTGTAGGCATAGAGAGCACGGCCAGTTTGATCTATCATCAGAACCTCCAAGCTATGAGGGCAACTTTAAAGCACTTCTAAGATTTAAAGTTCAATCAAGAGATATTGTTTTAGAACAGCATTTAAATTCATGCGCTAAAAATGCTACATATACAAGTTGGAATGTACAAAACCAAATCCTAGAAGCTTGTAACCAAATAATTTTAAAAGATATCGTTAATGAGGTAAATGCAGCCAAGTGTTTTTCGGTATTGGCCGATAAAACAGCGGATGTGTCTAATATAGAACAGCCTACATTCTGTGCTAGATACCTCAAGAAATTGGAAGGAAATGAATTCAAAGTTTGTGAACAGTTTTTACAGTTTCTTCCATTACATCAAACAACAGGAAAGGTAATAGGTGAATCAATTTTACAAGGACTGGCCAACTGTATCATCTATGTAAACAAGGATATGATGGTGCTGGTGCGATGAGCGGTATCTATAATGGTGCACAATCTTATTTACAGAGTCAGTGCCCAAAAGCATTGTATGTCCATTGTGCATCGCACAATTTAAATCAGGCTGACTCAAACGCTTGTGAAGTTCAAGCTATCAGGAACTGTTTTGGCACAGTTAAAAAGAAATATGTGTTGAACCTAAAAAAAAGATCCGTCGAAAAACAGTAACTGGAGAAGATAATGCAATGGCAGGATTAGCCGCAGTGGCTTATAATTCTCACGTCGGTACACGAGAAATAGCTCGCGATTGCGGAGAGTACCAAAGTAGTGTTTTGAGAATTTTAAAGCACCATAAATACCATGCTTACCACGTATCTTTGCACCAAGATCTTCATGGCGTTGATTTCGAAAATCGCGTAACATTTTGTCAGTGGGTACGGGAACAAATACAAATGAATCGTAATTTCTTTCGTTAGGTATTATTTTCTGACGAATCAACTTTTACAAACCACGAAGCTGTTAATCATCTCGACATAATCGACATAACATCTATTATTTGAGTGTTGAAAACACATACAGGATGCGTCAGGTTGAGCATTAGCGTCCTTTGTCTATCAACGTTTAGTGCGGGATAATTGGCGACAAACTCATCGGTCCCCACATCTTTGAAGGCAATTTAAACGGTGAAATGTACCAAGACTTCTTGGACAATAAACTGCAACAGTTACTTGAAGACGTAAGTTTATAAGTGCGAGAGAACATGTGGTTTCAACATGACGGTTGTCCGGCTCATTATTCGGTAGTAACACGCGAAGTATTTGATAGTGATTTCCACGGTCGCTAAATCGGTAAATCTGACGTCGTCGGATTAAGAATGCTTGTACCCATATTACTAGAGACGTACTTCTCGGTTGTGTACAGTCATTTGAAATGCGGATCGACAATTGTATTGAAGTTCAAGACCAGTATTTCGAGCATTTACTTAAACAGTGAGAGGCAAGGGGACTCACGTCAATCAAGTACCCCGAAGAAAACAGAGACCTACTACGTCCTCGTCGTTGTTCCAGGGTTACTCTAAAAGTAGTAATTTATTAACCAAACACCCCACCCACAGGAGTGGGGGGCAACCGTAACATCATTGAATAGCTCGTCGAAAAATATTAAATACGCGTTTCTCTGTTTTTGATTTTTTTGATTTCTGATTTCTTGCGATTACAGCGCTATCTGTCGCGAATAGAAAAATTTTTTACGGACAATCTGCGAATCTGCGATAAAAAATAAGGGTTCCTGTTTAAGATTTCTAATTTGCCGCCCGCCCCGCCCAGAGGGAGTATGGGGGTGCGCGTAATTTAGTACTAGTGGATGCCCCCCTCTGAGACATTATGGTTTTGATTCGACCATTTTTTCTGTACGATGTGTATTTTTCGAGGTATTACAAAAACCAGGTTAAATGATTTACTCGGTATAGTGTTGAAATTGTAACAATTTTATTTTTGATAATAAATCCCTCCATAAAATTGCGAGAATAATTTAACAATTTTATTTTTGATAATAAATCCCTCCATAAAATTGCGAGGATAATTTAACAATTTTATTTTTGATAATAAATCCCTCCATAAAATTGCGAGAATAATTTAACAATTTTATTAAAACAATAGTAAATTACATTTAACAACAAAGTAATACGTTAAAGCCGCATCGTCCTTTGGTATTCTATTTGTGGTTAAATATCTGTGTCATCTACAGCTATTTACAATCTGTTTGACGTCCTCCCCGGACGCCTCGGCCGCCCGAGCTAGTTTTGTAGTCAGTCGGCCATATGTGGAAGAAGCAATAACATGTACCATAGATTGCAGGCCGGCAATTTGCGAATCCACTTCGATGAGTTAGCACATCTTTGAATAACGGTTGGTAACGTATAAAGTTTATTAACTTGTTTAATTTGAGATAATTTATTTAGCGCGACGACATATACTGCTACAACTTACGATGCAACTTTTAGAATATAAAATTTAGGAGGCAATTTTAAGAGGACGACACTTGTTATGCAAACTTTTAAGACACACAAGGACAATGTAAAGATGCTACTACTTTAGTAAGGCGGCGTAATTCAACTACAGGATTACAACGGCTGCAGAATGTATCGTCACCGTATTTGATTCGACACGTGGAACGACTTCATAGTAGAAGTTGTTTTGTATGAATTTGGTTCACACTACAACGCTGTGATCTTTGCATGAAATAACGAGGATCTCATCCTTCCTTGCAACAAGGCGAGAAATGCAGTTTTGGTTCGTAGATAGCTTTAAGTTCTTTTATGTGTTTCACACTAGGAACACGGTAATTTGTTTTAATGCGTAAAAGCATGAATATTGTAAAAGCTTCAACTATTTGGTTCATTAGGAATTGTTAGTAACGTCAACAGATGTTACTGACGTCATATATTTTCTGCGGTATACTGCTGACAGATGTATTTTTGAAAGCAAATGCCTCGAACAGCTTTAGTACAAGTGATGTAAACACGACTATTTTTGAGATCTGCCTTATATAAATTAAAACTTGCATATGTAATTTAAAAAACGAAAAACTTGAATACTAACATTTTTAGAAGTAATTAATTTGTCATCTGCCTGAACAGATCTGCACAGGTCGGAGCTCTATTTGTGTAACAAGCTTATATTATACTGTAAAGTATTTGACTAAAAATAATTAAGATAAACCTGAAGTTGAAAACTATGGATTGATTCAGTTATTGATTAAATTTTTGTTATAAATAATATTATTTTAAAAGAGGTTCTTTTTAGTAAACAATTGGTTCAGGATTAAAGTTTTTTATTTTGATCAAGTATGATCAAATCTAATCACATAAAGCTAACATCCTTATGAGTAGGTCTTTGATGCCAACTTTATATTGGAAATATCTTTTTACTACTTCTTTATGCATTTTTGCTGGACACAAATAGTGTTCCACTTTTTTATGTATTTAATTATTACAATTTCTTACAGGAGCTGCGTCTTATTTTATTAAGACAGGTTTTTGTCAGCGAAGGCGATCCTTTTTTCTTTGGGTCTCCACGTCCGCCCTTAGAAATATGCCATGCAATTATCATAATTAAGTCAGGACTTGGTGGTGCCTATTTGGTTTAGATTAAGTTCGATCTACAAACAGATTTCGACTTACCCCCCCATTTCTCATAGCTCTGCCCAAGGAATAGACCCCTAGTTATGTCGGAAGACTTCGTTATACTTGCTCACAACGTGAGGCCAGATAATTATAAGAAAGATTAGTTTCACTGGCACACAACGTGGTGCAAGACATAATAAGGAAAAACCGTTTCACTGCCACCCAATGTGGGGCTGGTGCCTTCAGAAAAAATTCGTTTCAAAGTTACGTTATCGTTATGAATGTTTTCCTACTAAAACAAAGTACTCAAACTGGTGCATGGCCAAAAATGGTGTTGTGGTTAAGCCACCGTTAGAAATGTTTTACTACTAAGAATAAATATTGAAACGCCTGCATGCCGAAAATTGTATTGAGCTTAGGTTGGCGTTAGGAATGCCTTACTACTAAGAAAAAATACCCAATACCAAATACACATTACTCACATTTCCTTAGCAGTTCCTTTATTCATGAAAGTTGGAGAGCGTTCGTAGTCCAAGTGTGGTAGAAGATTACCGACTACTGTCTTTTATGTAAACTAAATTTTGGACACGCTGACCGGGTATACATATCATTATTTTAATGCGTTTTATGTCCAACACGAAAACTTTAATTATATAAGTAACTGAGAAACACTTTTGTCGGATCCTTAGATTTTTTATTTTAAATACTCAACTACGTGATCCTCGATTGTAAGGAGAAAGACAGTAAAATATTCAGTATACATCGTGTAACATATCTTTTTGACGAGATTTATAGACAGGCGTACATTCTTTGATTTACTACAATTAGTGTGCTAGTTGTTGGATTAAGTGATTGATTTCTTAATATCAGTTACCACCCAAGCATTTGCAGTATTAGCCAATTAGGAGTGGAATATTATTTAAAATAAACAACAGAGGTGCATGCTTTATCGAATGGTTGCTTGATCTCTTTTCGATTGTAAGCAACACGAGGTCGCTCCACTGGTACGTGAAATCGGACGGCATGTGCTTTCGGTTCCTGAACAAGAAGGGATGGTTAAAATAGCAACGCAGTCTGCGATTTGCAAATAACTATTTTAGACTTGCATGAGGTCCCATATAAGACCGCTCTTTGTTAACGGTAGGCAGGTAAAAGTATTAAGTTGATTGTCTAATTTAATTTCGTTTACAGCACTATTTTTCTACAGATAGTTTTAAGAAGATTATTGTACCCCGAGGTCAGTTCCTTCTAGATAGTTATGGCGTCTTGATTTGCGTGGTTTCAATTTAGTGGTTTGTGGTTGACGAGAAATAAATTTGATAAACAAGTCATCTTCAAAGTTTTAAGGAAAACTGCACAAGGATTCAGTTCTTTGGTAATTTGCAGTTCCGAAAAATTCCTATAAAAGATCAGTTTCGTTCTATTTGAAACATATGGCTCGTTTGTGTTATCTTCTGAACTGTGAATGTTGGTTTGGCTTATTATATTGCTACCTGGTCGTTTTAAAGTCGTTTTAAAGGAAAAAGCGCAATCCGAATGTCTCATGGAAAGTATCAATTCTATATTTCAAATAATTCTAGTAGCTTAAACTAGTTTACCTTGCTCAGGATAAGTGAATTAATAATTCCAAATGTCTTCCTGCATTTGACAGTATTCATTGCCTCTTCCATGTACAAGTTAAAAATTAATGGGGATAAGGCACATCCCTGTCTCACCCCTTTCCTAATATTTACTTCGCTACGTTTCTGCTTTAATTCTATTACCGCGTTTGCTCTTTGTATAAGCTATGTACTATCCCTTAAACTAATTCCAATCTTTTTAAGTATTTCGAAAATTTTTTTCCATTTTACAATGCTGCTTTTTCAGATCTACAAACTTTATATACATGCTTTCTCCTTTTTTTATTGTTTTCTCCATTATCACCCTCAGAACTAAAATAGTCTCCTGAGTTCCCTTTTTTGCCTAAACTCAGATTGATCTCCTGGTATTTCTTCAGTCCGTTTTTCCATCCGTCTTTGTACAATTCTAATTAATATTTTTTCACGTGTGCTGTCAAGGTTATTGTCCGAAAATTTTCACATCCATCCGCGCCCCTTATTTTGATATAGTGACTATGGTGATACGTTTGAAATCTTTGGATATCTCGCCTGTCCTATACATATAACTTACAAGTTAAAAGAGATGTTCTGCTACTGCTTGTATAGCGGTTTTTAGAGTTTCTGTTTGCACCTTATCTGTCCTAGTGTTGCTAGTTCCTGTCCTGACTATAAATTTCATATATATATCCTTACTATCTAACCCTTTTCTCTACATTTTCTATAATGGTTTTTCCTTCCGCGTCCCTTATATTTTTGCTATATGGTTTTATATTCTTAGAATTCATTCAAATTAGTTTGTATGCTTCTTTTGTTTTCCCTATTTCCACTTTAGTTTGTACCTCTTTGCATTTTTTATCAATCCATTGTTCTCTATCTCACTTGAATTTGCGAATAATTTCCCATTTTATGCCTTTGTATCTCTGTTTTTCAACTTAGTCCGATATGTTTTTGTATTTTCGTCTTTTTTCTATTTAATTCAGGATATCCTTTGTTATACATGGGTTCTTATTTTCTTTTTGTGCATACCCCAGAATATCTTTGGCCGCCATGTCTAAGCTGAATTTAATGTTATTCCATTCTTGTTTCTACTTCCTTAGTATCAGAAACTTTCCCGATATCTTTCAGCAATTCATTTGACCTTTTTCAAATCTTTCGAGGATATCTTTATCTTTTCGTTTCTCAAAGTCAAAGTGTCTTTTTCCTCCATTCCTTTTTCTCAAATTTTTTAATTTAAAGCCGACCTTCATAACCACAATGCTGTGGTGGTCAATCTCTATATCTGCTTCTGGGTAGCTTCTACAGTCTTTTACTTGATTCCTAAACCGTTGTCTAACAAGAATGTAATCTATTTAATATATTTTTATATCTCCTGGCATCCTTCACGTGTATCATCTACTAGCATGATGTTGAAATAATGTATTTGTGATGGTTAAATTGTTTTTGTTGCAAAGTTCTACCAGTTTCTTTCCCCTATCGTTTTACTTGCCTAGACAAAATAAATCTACTTCGTCTCCATCCCTCCCTCACCTACCACTACATTAAAATTCCCCGTAATTATTATATTTTTGTCCTTTTACGCATCTTAGTTTGTTTTCGATATTTTTGGGGATTGCTTATACCCTTTCCTCATTGTAGGTAGAGGTAGGAATGTGTACTTGTATTATTACTGTATTTACCGGCTTAGATTCTAGTCTAATCTTGAGTTCTTTTGTATGAAGTAAGGAGTTTTCTACAAACTGCCATATTGTTTTCCGCATAACTATCCCCACACCCGAAGTAGTTCCCTCCCGGAGATCTGAATGGCGGCTATTTTATCTCCGAAATCTTTTACCTCAAAAGATGTCATCATCTTTAATAATTTAAGTGCGCTGTGTACTTGGGAGGTAATGCGGTGGTTTCTCGTTGCCTTCCACATAGTAGTAGTATGTCTTATACTCTATCCGGTGAATCAAGGCTATGACGTCATATGTCAGCTATCGACTACGTTGCCAAATGTGTTTTTCATTTAAACACACTACTAATTATTGCTACGGTGTATATGAACGCTTCTAGAGACTCCGATCATGTACCAAACACGCCCTAGGTTGTTATGTAGCAAAGCATACCAAGCAAACAGGCATTTCGCGGTGCAACAACGATTAGTTTGTGAAGAAATACATTATAAGAACGAGCTATCAATTATAGTTACATTAAAAATAGTTCGTACAATATTAGGACGACGTGAAATCATCTACAAAGTTAACAGTTCTGAATTTAGCTAAAGTTATTAAAAAAACTGGTTATGTTTTTAGCAATACGGCAACACCAATATATCCTCACAGTGGTTGGTCAAATAAAAATATTACTGCAGTTAATGAAACTATATGAGATGATCAGACCAGGCTTGGCAACAGTGCATTGTAATGCCAATCGTAAAAATCAGAATGCTCTAGAATGTAATGTCAACGTACTATATCTTTTCATACAAATTGGCATTTAGAATTTGTCTGCCTGGATTACTATTATTGACTCTCTAAGTACCAAAATAGCTGATGGCCTCTCTCAGGGATCTGTCTTAGTCTGGTTTCTTACAAAATACGTCACTAACTAAACCTATAGTTTGGCTTTTTAGCTCACTGAACACGAAGTCATGCTACCTGTTCTAGTAATCTAGAACTTCTTCAAGATGCAGGTCCATTCAGAACGGAAATAATTCAATATTAATAATAAATGCCATCTCACATAAAGTATAATCATTTTAAAACTACAATGTTTAATCCCCAATAAAACGTCATAAATATACCGTTTTGAAACCTACAATTACATTGACAAACCGCTATCAAGTAGAGGTCTAAAAAATTCAATTTCTGTTTTAATACAAAATTTTTATTTAACTAGGAATTCTGCGCACATTGTATTACTGCGACGCATGGGTGTTGATATTTTAAGTTAATTATCGAATAAAGTATCTAAATCAGACTAAAATTAATTAACTATGTTAAAAGGGAGAGAGAGGGTGAGAGAGAGAGGAAGAGAGAGCGAGAGCAAGAGAGAGAGAGAACAGCTGTTACATTTTATGTATTTTTTTTATTATTTCCAAAGTTTTTAATTGTTTACACAGATCACTAATTATGCTTATGCTATTTTTATTTTATAAATTATATTTGTAACAATTGTGCCTTGTAATTGTACATTTTTTCATTGCCTTGAATAGTACATATTTTAATTTTTTGATATATTGCTTGTTCATTATAGACATAACTTTTATGTTAGTGATCACATACATTGGGCAATTCCGCTTACGATATACCCTTAATAATCTTTTCTTTTTAATTTAGTATTTTATTTTCTTATAGGTGATAGAGAAACCAGCTGCTTTATTGTCATAATTACTGGCGCCTTCCGAGTAATTAGTTCTTATGTTATTGTTTCTTGCTATTTTCTGCCCACGTCACTTCACCGCGAACCCGTAGCCAGAATTAGGTAGCTTTTCACACCGACCGCTACCTTCCCGTCTGAATGATTTGTTTAGATTTTCTTTTCTTTTTCTTTCTGTGTTCGGTTACTTCTATTCCAGTTCTTAATTTTGGCACACCCTTCGTCGGGACTAGTTCTCAAATTTGTGAATTTGTCTTCGTTTCCTCGTTCCCGAGGTCAGTGTGTTACAAATCTCTTCTCTTTTATGATTGGATGAATATGTCAAATAATAATATGTATGACTTTAAATTAATCTTATATAAAAAAAACTCAAAAAGCATATAAGAACCAAAACACAAGAAAGAAACTAAGCAAAATAAACTTAGAAAAGTTGGTGTCAAATGATGAATTTGGTATTGGTTTACAAAAATTTTGAACAATAAGCAAAATAACGTAAAAATATCTGGTTATGGGTATCATTAAACAAATACCATGCCTTAAATAAGTACCTAGTAAGACCAGTTTTATTGATTTTTATCTATAGCCCTTCCTTGAAATGTCATTTTGTTAATGCCCCCCTATACTATACTATTCTGCGAATTCAATATAAAAAATCCACTCTTACGATTTTATGATTACCTAGGTACCAAGTATGCAATAATACAAGATCAGAATGGCAAACTAATAGTTATTTTATAACTATTAACTGAGAGCAGTTATTAATTACTATAGAACGCTTACCTTTATTATGATTCCGCCTTTAGTTTCCACTGTTTGACGCTTTCCGTTAAAAAACATTTCATTATGGTTTAAATCACTAACAGGACACTAAAAAATATACGTAGACTTTAATATACAACAATAAAGCAACAAACCGTAGCATTTTGAATTGAAACTGTTAAACACACATTATCGGCAGATGCAATTTCGACTATAATTGCATTGACATCGTCTTCAGTATCATCTAAAAATTTATAGTAAAAGAACTTAGGTTCGCTTGGGGACACCATTGCCGTATAATTCTTATTTTCTATAATGTAAAAATTGTCTTCTTCTTCAACGTTAACAAGAACAGTAGTTTTTCTTTCTGATGCCGTTGATACTGACACAGTGAGGTGTTTGTGCAAACTAGGAATTGCAGCGCGGTTAAATTCAGAATTATGGGCTAAAATGTTAATATTATACCATATAGTATACACAATTGTTTATATTTCACTTCGTTATAATTTAGTCGTAACACCTAGGGTACAAGATATGTAAACATCCATAAAAACCACAGAATAATAGATTCATTATGTACTCTCGTTATTCCTCCTCATATATCTGTTTGGATTTGCAGGGAGCAACTTGCGGTTGCTTTTTGAGCGTTTTTTAAATTAATTCTGGCAATTCTTGATCATTCATCGCGCTACTAAATAAATATGGCAAATATTTAAACGTAAAACTGTTATTATGATCATGAACAACACGAATAGGTGTATAGTTATATAGTAAAATCCGAGGTAAATTGTAAAACACAAATACCTCCCTATCACCTTCTATTTCTATTTTGTGTGAAGTGAAATATAATCTTGTATGAACCACTTGTGTTACTGGATGATCACCCCCATACGATAACTCAATCTATCCCTCGAGCTGGGTGGGTCGCCCTCGTGGCGTAATCATCTTAATAACACACTTGGTGCATAACTAGTTATTATTACTAATGTTTCTTGGAAGCTCAGCTATTATATCCATGTTACTGTGGCATAATGTTCGTGAAATATCTATAAATTTAAATGTACCACTGTGACTTTCTACTGGTAATGGCAGTTCCCAAGATAATATATCTGCTTGTTGTCGTACTACAATAAACACAGGATAGTCGTAGAATGTTTCCACGCTCCATACATAAATAGTATAAGGATTCTTAGACTACAAAAAATTTGTTAAATATACACAACATTCTGAATATAGCTAGCTAGACTTACATGTGAATCGGGAAATCGTATAACGAACTCTTTATTTACATCGACTTCAAGTGTTATGTTTTTTCCATACGTCTCCTCTATTGCTATCGATTCATGCATTCTGTTAATATCAAAAAGCCCTTTCGTAAAAGATATTGCAACAGTTATTAAAATAAATAATTCCCAATACATTGTGTAGTTTAAATAAACTATCTATGTTTGTGCTGAAATTAAATACATTTGTTTCAGGTTGTTCATTATTCAATTTTGTCAGTTTGTTATCTAATCTTATTCATTCTAAATAAACCCGTTAGTTATATCGTTACATTGGTTCACTTAAGCGAACTCTGATTCATTTGTTACGCGATCTACTAGAATTCGTTTATCAGTTACCTAACCACAAAAAACTATATATAGATATAGGTGTGTGAATAATTAATTTTCCAGGTATTATAGATTTGAACAAAAACTCTAATCTCTTCTATATTAAACATTAAACGTGTTCCTGAACTAGGCATAGCAACTAACTTTGACAACTTAAAACAACTTATTTGCAACTTATTCTTGCAACTTTCGGAACAGGTCTTTTTTAAACATTTACTAAGCAGACAAGCAGCTAACCTAGACCTACCCATTCTTTATATAGTGGTTATTTCTAGATTAAATATTTGGTTTGTAATAAAACTTCTCATTTGTATACAATACAATAGATAACACATTAGGAAGCCACCTTCATTTATCGTCAAACGAAATAAATAAAACTGACAAAGAGATTTTTGTCTGTAATTAGTGTTTTCTAACAAAGCGAGAACCATGCCAAAAAGTCTGCCTTGTTTTGCTTGTGTTGGTTAGTCAAGTACAGGCTTTAGCCGATATTAATTTCTTTATGATTGGTCCTAAAAGAAGTACACTTTTATTATTGCGAGAGATTTCTTACTGCCAAACACGACTAACAAGGTGTTTTCAGAGTATGGACCTAGTTATTTTATACCGTTTTTAAATAGGAGTGATTTAAAAAGACCGATTTGCAATTAAAAAAATACACATTCAAAATATTGCCGTTAATTTAAATGATGCTTTGAAAGTTGCCTACACTTGTAATATTTTTGTAGTAGCAAATTTATATTACTTGTTTGGTTAAAATATGGACATCATTATAATACTGAAGAAACAAAATACAAATACAGGGTTTCTTGTTTATGTAATAAACCAATAAACAAAATTAATTTTTAAATTGCATTAAAGGCATGGTTATCACCACTACCACCACCAGAGTGACGCTTTCCGCACTGAAACAATTAACAGTTCAATAATATTAAAACTTTTCTATCTGTTTGCCTAATTAAATATTTCGTATTTTTTTTATTGACAAGTAATACCAGTTCGAGCGAGCTAGCCAGATTGATGGATGATAAATGGATTTAAGGTAAAAGAAAAAGCAACCTGTTCACGGTATGCACGATAGGTAGTGGTCGGTTGTAACTGTCATTCAAATTACTAAGGGTGTCGCGATATCTTGTGAACCAATGAATTCTAAAACAGTGTCATCGTTGACGATATCTAAATTTCAGCAAAGTACAAACACGAACTAACCTAATAACCACGAATCGTGTGTATATACCTCATAATAATAAAAAAAAATATTGAATTGAGTATATTTCCAGTATCATTTATATAAGTTTATATATATATATATATATATATATATATATATGTGTGTGTGTGTGTGTGTGTGTGTGTGTGATATTATGTGATATATATGAGATTTGAACCTTGACGCACTGAAGTACCACTCAGATATAGACTTCTAGTTCGTAAAATGATTGATGAAGGAGATGGTGAGGGCAGTTACTTGTTAAAGATATATAAAATGATAATTAAGAGAAATGAAGTTTTAAGATTTCAAATTGGGTGTTGGTGATTTCGTAAAGTAATTTTGAAAAGTATGTGCCAATGAAGTGAACTGCTGTTGCTTGTATATCATAAAATTTTGTTTAAATATTTAAAAGGAAACTTCACTGCCATGTGAATATGTATGTATAGCTAAGATTTGAAGTCAGTACGTTTTCATTTGATTTGAGTTAGGTATAAGATGTTAAACTTTCACTTTCATTTGAATATGTACGTAAAGCCTAAAAAAAGTCAATTAATATGTTTTAATTAGATTTAAGTTAGTTATAAGATGTAGAAGTTTTATTTACTTTTCACTATATAGTTGTAAGTCTATTATATTATTTGAATTTCACTTGTTGTTAGGATTAAAATATCAATTTATAAATTTTCGGCCAATGACATTTGTGTATTAGTTTACTCCAAATTAGAATTTGACAAGAGCAATAAGATCTATTAATAAAAAGTTGGATCATAGAATGTTAGTTGGAAAAGAATTGTAAAAGAGGAGGCTGGTTTAATGTTTTAAGGGGCATCTCCATAGAGATAAGTGACAGTTGTTGAAATTAAAAATTAAGAGAAACTGATTTTGAAAAAAGACTGAAAAAAGAACTTTACAAACTATAGAACAAAAAGTATAATCTTTTTTGTAACAGTTTACGAATTGTATACCTTTTATTATTGTAATCTCCAACATAAAATTCAACGTATGAAAAATGTATTTGTGATATTCAAAGTATAAAGGAACTGTTGATATTAAAAAGTGATAAATGTAAGAGTCCTTGTCATTGTCTCATTATTGACCATTGGATTTCTGGGAGTATTTTTGTGTAGACAGAGGAGTTCCAAAGTGCTGAACTTTTGGTGTCGAGCACGGCGTTGATTTCACGGATCTGAGTTTCCTGTTAAGACCAACCACGATAAGTATAAGTGTCTCTAAAGAATTTTTGGCGTACCTTAAACCCTAAATAAAAGGCGTAAATTCAGTAATACAAATTTTTAAAACGTACTTATCCACAGGTATTAAGAACCCACATCTGGTTCGAATCGTCGCTGTAGACAGTGGAGCTTCATTGTTCAGCAGCAAGACGTTTCATTGGAAGTTCAGGTTGTATTATTATTATCAGTGTCATATTTTAAACACTTAATCCGTAATACTCGATTGAAATCTTAAATTATTAACTAATATAAACTGTTTTACTGCGCGTATTTTTCAAGTAATTGTTTACACTGTCACATTTAAAAATTGCTTTAGTAGAATTAACTAGAGGTTATTTGACTGGCAGTGTCACATACATCTGTATATGGTTCAGAACTCACGCTGTATACAGATATAGATTTATTCACAAAATTAACTTGAGATAAGAGTTTCATTGGCCGAGGCGCAGATTTAAAGACCCAATAGAGAAGTTAGTAAATTATTAATTAAAGAAAGGAAATTATAGGGCAATTTGGAGCATTGCTAATTTGCTCATATATTATAATTGTCAAAGCCAATAAAAGGGGGAGTTATATTATAATATATATATATATATATATATATATATATATATATTACTCATATTTAGACCAGGGTAGAAAATTAAATAATCACATCAAATAATTTTAATCACCGTGTATAAGGAATTGTATTAAATAATACGCGTTATTAAAACCATGAAGCATAAATAAACTCGGTTGTTTCAGTAAAAATAAGAAATTTAAATTATTTATAAGACGAAGCAGTAGTGAAAAGCTCTGCGCGTAATGTAATTATTACTAAACAAAGAGAAATTACGTGCAAAGTTTATATTAATTAACCCTATTTCGAGTAACCGGTATTAAACAAAGTGTACACATAATAATTAATATTTAAGTTGTATTCGCTAAAAATGAAAAGGATAGAAATCAATTTTAATTGGAGTTAATTAAACCGTTAATAACATATAATACCTATAGAAACTTGTAAAAACCCAAGATTAAAATACCACGGAATAAGGCTCTGAGAATTAATATTATATTTGAACACCTGCGTAGTTTAAATGTCACATTCGGCGTAAAGTTTGCAGATAATTAATGTTTCAAAGAATCTTGGGGAAAACGTCGCATAATAGTTACGAGAATTGCTAAAGCTGGGTTATTTCACACTCCATGTGGACTAAAATAATCGATAATAAAGAATATCAATTTGCACCAATACGAACAGGTTAGAGAAGGAAAGAGAAAATGCGTCAAGCAAAGACACATATTGTAAAAGGCGGGATTTAAACAACGTCACGAGGGTCACAATTGGTTGAAAATAGGATGCAAATATCAGAGGTAGAACAACAATTTCTGTACAAAATTAATTAGTTTTTCTCGGACATGCTTGCGTGCCGTGTGGAAATTTTCTGAGATTTAAATGGGGCGAGTGAAAATTCGTAAAAATCGACGCGCGAGCGACAGACTGGGAACATGGCATGAGAAACTCTTTAGAATTACCCGTTTTGGGGAACCGACCGACAGACAGGCTTTTTGCTATATATACCGAGATGAAGATAAACAAGCTCTTAGACTCTTAGACTTTTGACGATTCGATGCGTTAAAAGCTCGTACATACGCGACTTGATTGAAGATGTTAAACCGTGCATTTTAGTTTGATTAAATAATTTAAAGTTTGCTAGTATATTTTAGTGATTCAAAATAGCTTGTTATTTACGTGCTAACATGAATGTACTTCAGTGCACTTAGATACAAGGTAATAAAATTTAGTTTCACTGTACCAATTAGCAAAATTTACAACGACGAATGTATACACAAAAGTAGGCAGTTTTGGCGTATATTGGTGACAGAAGCATGAATTTCTTTGCTATTTGTCGGGGTGTTAATAATTAAATGGTTCAAATACGTGTCTGGATCCATGAAACAAGGGTCAGATAAACACAGATGAGTTCCGGAAAGGCCCAGAAACGACTTTGAATGGATGGTGATGGAGAAAATTTTAAAAGCGTAGAGAATCAGAAGCCGTAAATATAATCCTGTTGAATGGTGTGATTAACTAAAGAAACGATACTTTGAAGCTACGAGGACAGTAACCTTCAGGTAAATTATACTATTTTGTTTGACATTTTGTGTGTATTGAATGACTTTATAATTGATTTACTTTAAATGGACATTAGTGAAATTGTTCTAACCATAAAAGTTTAATTTTAAGATGAAATTTGCTTGTTTAAGTTAAAAGGGTATTTTGTTTTGATGTTCGGGAATATGATGAAAATTTGGGTATGTCTTTGAGCTCAATTAGACGAACCTGGTTAATTAACGTAAAGGGTGGTAGATGCTCCTTTATACTCAGACTCCGGTCTGCTTATATTGTTATATTAATTAGTAGGCATCCAACAAGGACTTTAATTTTGGATGCACAGTAAAATGATAATAAAATTAATCTTGAAATTCTTTTTAAAACTGAAATTTATGCTGAGTTTTAATTTTGAAATTTTAATGTATTCTGAATATTGATGTAAATAGAGTTAACGTTGATGTTTTTGGTAGGAATGTGTTGTTTTTTTTTATGAATGAGGAGGTTTATAACATTAGGTGAGCAGCCGAGGCGAAAAGCGTAGTTCACGGATTTTAAAGGTATCACAGCATTCTTGACGCCCAAACTGTGGGGCTCGAATGTTTTTTTGAAAGGGCCAGTACTTGCAGATATGAGAAGATTCACAGCATTCTTGACGCCCAATCTGTGGGGCTCGATTCTAGTAATGGAGTTCCCGGAATTTAAAAGGTTTCACAGCAATATATATATATATATATATATATATATACGATTGTGTTGAAATTAGCAGGTTTTAGGTCGGCTGGTAATAAAGAAAACTCTTTTTTATGGCCTAAATTTTCGCATATATTTTTATGCTTGATCACAGGCAATAACTAAAACGTACAAACTATTAACAAACTACTAAAGTGAATAAAATAACTACTTACAGTGAGGGTATTTACATTAGCTTATTCTGAAGAAATTTTAGAACATTTTTCTTTAATAATTAAAAAGAAATAATGTGTATATATAAAAAATTTGATGAAATAAAATATTGGTTTGATAGAAGTAAAAGTCAATTTTGATTAAATGATTTTTATATATATATATCTTGATCTTTTTGTTTAACTTGCATGTGTGTATGTATGTTATGTATATATTAATTATTTTTTTTTTCTGTTTTAATATTTAATATGATACATATAATAGCTTCCTCATGTGTATGTTTATATTAGGAGGAGGGTGAATATTGAATGTATCATATTGTTTGGTGTTTTGTGTATTGTGAGTATTTATTTTGTGTGTGTGTGTGTGTGATGTGTGTGTGAGAGAGAGAAAGGGAGAGAGAGAGAAAGAGTGGGTTTGTAGGTGGGTGTGTGTGTGTATGTGAGTGTGCTTTTCATTATAGTTAGATGTAATGAAGAATGCACTTGTATTTATTTTGTGTGTGTGTGTGTGTGTGTGTGTGTGAGAGAGAGAGAAAGGGAGAGAGAGAAGGAGTGGGTTTGTAGGTGGGTGTGTGTGTGTGTGTGTGTGTATGTGAGTGTGCTTTTTATTATAGTTAGATGTACTTAAGAATGCACTTGTAAAATCAATTCTTAGACTTATTGTTCTTTATATTTTTCTTTAAAGTTTAAAAGGTATGAGTATATACTGCTCAGATTATCAATATCACTTTTGTATTTAATGAATTTGAATTTCTATAAATATGGCACATTTCTAAAATGTTCTTTTAAATTTGTTAATTTCTATTTGTAAAATTTGTGGATTTTGAAATTTATTTTATGTTCATCATTAAGTGTGTGTATTGCAAGGGCACATGCTTTAGGTTTAACTTTTATATCGCTTTTATGTTGTATGATTCTTTGTTTTAAATTTTGAGATGTTTGGCCAATATATGAACGATCACAATCTAAACAATTTAATTTATAAATTACATTTCTTTGTTGCAATTCATTGGTTTTGTCTTTAAGTTTGGAAAATTATTTATTTATAGAATTTACGTTTTTTTAGCAATGTTGATATTAAGGTTTTTAAATATGTTAATAATTTTATGTGTCAGTCCTTGTATGTATGGAAGAGATTTATAGATTTGGTTATGGATGTTGTTGTTTGTATTATCAAGTTCTTTATTTTGGTAATTTGTCTATGTTCTTGGTTGTATAATAAATTGTTTATTAAAGAATTAGGGTAGTTGTTATTTTTTAAAAGCTTATTCAGTATTTTTAAATTTTTTTGGTATAAAGTAGGATGTGATATATGTTTAATTCTATTTTTTAATCCTAAAATAAAGTTAATTTTATATCAAATGAGTGGTACAGTGATAATTTATATAGCGTCCAGAGCTAGTGGGTTTGATATACCAGTCAGTAATTATTTGATTATTGTTTTGTCTGATAACAAGAGCATCTAAAATGGTACCGAGTTGTTACTTTCAGTTTCTATTGTGAATTTTATGTTTTCGTTATATGTGTTGAATGTTTCTAAGGTGTAGTCTATTTTATCTTTTGGAATAGCGGTTAGTATGTCGTCTACAAATTTTTGATAAATGGTAATTTAAATGTAAGATTAGGTATGATTTTATCTAAAAGTGTATTCATTATAATTTCTGCTATGATCGGACTTAAGTTAGATCCCATTGGACATCCTGTAGTTTGTTTATAGAAAGATTTATTATAGCAAAAGTAATTGTTGGTAAAAATAAAATCTATGATGTCTAAAATATGGTTTTAGGTATATTACAATTTTGTTTAATGCTATTCCAAATATTTTCTATGTTGTTTAGGACTAAAACTTTTGGTATGTTGGTGAATAGTGATACAACATCTAAGCTGATTATTATGTAACCATCAGGTAACTTAATATTACTTATAAATTCAACAAACTCAAAAGAATCTTTGACATTGTAAATGTTTTTGGTTATTGATTTTTTTAAAATTTCTGAAATAAATTTTGATAGTTTTTCTGTTGGACTATTGTTTGACGCTATTATTGGTCTCATTGGATAACCTGGTTTGTGAATTTTTGGAAGAGCATAAAATTTAGGAGAAACGCTACTGTAATTGTTTAAGCTTGAAAATTGTTCTTGGCTAATATATTTTTTATTTTTTAAATTTCTAATGATTTCTAAAGTTTTTCTTTGTATTGTAGTGGTTGGATCTTTTTGAATTTGTGAATAAGTATCTGCATCGTTTAATAAATCTTTAATTTTATTTTCATATTGGGTTTGTGACATTGCTACGGTTAGGTTACCTTTATCAGATTTTAAAATAATTATGTTATCGGCATCTTTTAAATATCGCTTGCTAAAAGTATAATCATAAATAATTTTTTATTTCTGGTTGTTGGTTTTATGTAAAAAATTAGTTGCAATATTGGTAACTTGAGCTCGGTATATATCTCGTTCCTTTTCTGATTTAACTTCAAGCATAATTAAACGTAAAACTGTTATTATGATCATGAACAACACGAAGAGGTGTATAGTTATATAGTAAATTGTAAAACACAAATACCTCCCTATCACCTTCTATTTCTATTTTGTGTGAAGTGAAATATAATCTTGTATGAACCACTTGTGTTACTGGATGATCACCCCCATACGACAACTCAATCTATCCCTCGAGCTGGGTGGGTCGCCCTCGTGGCGTAATCATCTTAATAACACACTTGGTGCTTAACTAGTTATTATTACTAATGTTTCTTGGAAGCTCAGCTATTATTTTAGGCCATAAAAAAGAGTTTTCTTTATTACCAGCCGACCTAAAACCTGCTAATTTCAACACAATCGTATAAAAAGAAGGTCGTTACAATAAAAAAAAGTTATACAAGCTATATATATATATATATATACTGTGATATTTTATTCTCGAATCTTGCCCTCGGCTACTCCTAATAATTCCTTTTATCTAATTTCCTAAATAATATTGTTGACCTACCTGCTACATTCAAAACCTCCTCTCAGTATCCGCAGGCTGAAACTTAAATAGACATTCACACCAATCACACACTCAAAAATAACTCAATTGACCAAATATATCACACTTTATTTACATTAGATTCATAATACATTTTAAAACACCATTCCTTTAGGTACATCCATAAAGGTCAATAATTTTATAACAATAATCATGCAAATTGATAACCTTTCAAACACATAAATTTTCATTTAAAGTAAGGGGGCGTTCCTCATACCTTACGTTACCCTTTTAGTCTTAGCATGAGCTCATAATAAAACTCTACAACTGGGCATATAAATTTCCTGCACTACTAAATATCAATAAGCCCTCTATACCTCTTTACAACATTTGGTTATCTGTAAATTCATTAATTATTTTCAAAGATCAGTTTTCTTTTAAAGTCCCATAAATGTCTGTTCATAAAATATCAAATAATAATAAAACACATCAAACTCAAATCCAAATAATCATAAACACCATAAAAATATTCACCACTTAATATTCTATTCTATCGCCTACCTGGCTTTTTATCTTTTAAGTGTGCTCCACCATCTAGCTCCTTGAAGATGCTGCTGTCTAGTAGATACCCACTCCATCAGCTAACTCCCTGGTCCAATTACCATATCTGCCATGCATACCGCTGCTTTCAATTTCTACTCCAAAAATTCCAATCTCCTAACTTAACTTTTATTATTCAAACATCGCTTTTTTGTATCATCCAAACACTTTCAAACTTTAAAATTTTCGTGCATTCCAATACCAACTTTGTACTTACGTACCACTTTAACGTTTTAACACAAAGATGCTTTATCAGCTTCTACATAAAATTTTATCAAATTGCACTAGTTCACTTGAAAGTAACTCTTATCACCAATGCTGGATGAAATCAAAACGAAAAAGAAAGAGCCTGGCCCTCACTGCCAGTGATTATATAAGTAAAATTCACCCCCCCCCTTTTTTATATTGGCACGTACACTTATATACCCGTTCCTAAAATTCTTGAAAATCTTTTCTAACCGCTCGTTGTTTCAGCGAAAAACCTCTAACGAACCTCGGATTTTTGTGAATTTTCATAACGAACATAACAATACTCGGTAAATCGCTTCAAACTGTCAACCGCCGTTCTAATTTAGCCTTTACATCTTTATTTGTCAACACCTCCAACTTGGACAAACATCTCTCATCTCCTTTATACCTATAGCTTTATCTCACACATATGCTTTCACCAGCTGGATATCTACTCTTCTTATACAATTCACACCAATCACTTTGCTTGACTCTATTCTCCCACTTTTTAACAGGCGCGTGTTTGCTTTTAAATATCCTTGAAATTATCGATTTTATTTAGGTCTCCCAACTATACTGTCTTCTGAATTAAGTACACGCATCCCTCTTGCGCTCAATACACTTTTATTCTGTCTTGATCTTTTGTTGGCTTTTTGCTATACTACCTCCAAGATTAAAATCAATATTTTAATCACCAAACCGCGTCTACATTAATCCCAACGGCTGCTCTTTTCCAATAACCCATTAAAGTTTATTTGCTGCAAAGCTTACCGAGAAATATTATCTCCCCTCGTTGTTTTTGTTTTAAACTTGATGAATTTTACGTTTAAGAACAAATGTTATTTTAACACCTGCTCCGCGCTTCTAGCTTTTCGTATAACACTTTACTACAAATTTAAATACGTTAGAATGACTTTACCCTAATTATTATTTATTCTGCCCTATGTTTATACAAATATTATGTTACATTATCCTTGGCTAAATTACATTGATCCTACATTGCTATACACTACTTAAGCTAAAAAAAAATAATTTCTTAAAAATATTCCAACTCTCTAATTAAATAACTTTGTTTTCTCTTATTCAAAAGCTCTCAACCTATGAGTTTACATGTGCCCTTATATATCCCAATGACCCCTTAATTACACGATAGTATATATATATATATATATATATATATATATATATATATATATATATTACTGTGAATATTCGAGTTCAGCCGACTTGACCAATATAAGGATGCAATGGATGCTTGTAGGAAATGTGAATTCTTGTCTTACCGGGCCCGTTTTTTTTACTAGCTCAGCGACAAATACGCTGTGAATTTTAAGAAAATGAAATGAAATAAAAAATCTAAAGAAATATTTCGGAACAATCCTCTATGCATTCAAAAACATCTTTTTTTTACACACATTATCTATGAAATCTACTTACACTCACACATATAAATAACGCTTATAAATGCAATTTACAACTTAAGTTTAGAAAGAAACATTATCTTATCACTACTTACGTATTAAAATAATCTTTATCTAATCCTTGTTAATTTTTTGTTACAAAATTTTCATGGATAATTTTAATATTCTTGTCTCACCCCGTCTTTCAATGTAGTTGATCAACGACGTCGAGCAGAAATTTTTGTAATGGTCAAAATGTCCCTTGCTCTGTCCTCAAAATTGCTAAAATCGAACTATCCATTTATAAATAATTTTTATATGAAAAATAAAAACTTATCCTAGCTTAAGCCACTTAATAATACACAAATGGTTGTTTTAGGTTTCAAACAAAGTTATACTTGCTCTTTGGGTCGTCAAATTCTTGCTGATATTCTTATCTTTATATTATCTGTCTTTGGCTGTTTAACAAATCATTTCCATTGGAATTAACTGCATTGAAACTTTTCTGATTCCAAATTTTTAGATTTCCATTTTTTAATTAATCTCCATACATCTAAATATTTTGCTTTAGTTTTGTAAAGTACTTTTTACAGATTAAAGTAGCGGGTAACCTTGCACTAAGATACTTTATTATTTATATTAAAGCAATAAGTCGTCGTAGTACTCCATAAAATACTTATCTATCAATGATCGAATGTTTCATAACTTATGTTCAAAGTTTCTGTGTTAAATCTTGAATGCCGAAAGAATAAATAAATCGCTTTTACTTTCATCTTTATATAATACAATAATCTTAACACGTCATCGTTTCCGAATTTCGATTAAGTTTTCAAATATGAGTCATCGACATGATGTAACAGTTACCCACAATTTCACATTCATATCTCTTTAATAACCTGTCAGTTTAAAATTATTGCGGTCATAAAACTTTTCCCATTTTTTATTGGCGAATAAAACCAGAGATTCTTTACTCTCTCCAACGAGTTTTTGTATAGCTATTAAAACTAATTATCTTATCTGGTTTATAGTCTTTCGGTGTTATTGCTTTTCCCAAATCGAGGTGTATTCATTGACAGAAAATAATTAACAGTTCTTTGTTTATGATTTAAAGCTTCAGGAAATTCTCGAAGGAATGCCATATTTTTCGAAGGTACTGGAGCTATTTGTCATAAAAACATGTAAATAAATGCAGTGTATCACGTTTATTGAGTGATATTTTTAAAAAAATATGAATGCATTATGGAACTAGTATTTGAGAAAAGTACGAATGTTTGTATTTTCTCAGTCTGGAACTTGTTTTAAATGATATATCCTAAAAAACATAGTTTGATATCGAAATTATTTAGTGTTCCTAAAGCAGATAGAATCTTGGACTCGATTTACGGCCTTTTAAATTGAAATTCTTTTAGAATATTTAAAATGTGATCCTTCAGTTATTAATTGAAAGCTTCTTTGAGAATGTTCAAAAATGCAATTTTTCCTTTATTAAATATAATTGGAATTTTCTTTTAGAATGATGTATATGTGTTAAACTAACTAATACAAATTTATACCGAACATTTCAAACATATGTTCCGAATGTCCTATATGTAAATAAATGGTTAAATAAATTGCTGCCTTTTCACACTTTCTAGACTTATTAAATTAAATCCGTGTCATACTCCCGACGACGTGGGGAACCAAGTAAGAAGTGCTGTGGACCGTAGATGGTTCAAGTAAAATTGTTGCCTTAATTATTTTGATAGCTCAGTTTAAATCAAACCACTAGAATCAGATATCAAACTTATAATGACATGAAATATTTTTTTAACAAACAATCATTCAAATAACAATTTCTACATCCACATACAGCTTTCATTTAACAAGCAATATCTTACATGTAACATCAAAAAGAATACTTTCATACAAACATTGAAATCTAAAGATAGAGTTCAATATTACCACAACGGCTTTTAAACAATATCTTAAGTCTAAGATCAAAAATTATAACGACTAGGTTATCACTTACACTAATATATAGTAAAAAATTTTAGGATTTTTATTCAGAAATCACTCCCTATTTAAAACTTATATACATAATTTTAGAAATTAAATCGGTTAATTTTAACTTCTTCTTGAAATCGTGTGTAAACGTATCTGATCAGTTATGTTTAAAAATTTTCATTATATAACTGACAGAAACCTACGACAGGTCAGCCACCCTTAAATCAATATATCCACTTGTACAACTCACACAAAGACTAGCACACAAAATCTTAAATAGTTTAACTTAACTAAATGTTCTTTAAAAATTCTAAAACAATGGAATTTTTATTTTTACCGTATAAATTAGACTGGTCGTCCTTTTTCACGTCGTAAGCTTACATCGATGTTCAAAATTGTTGAAAAATACTATTAAAATTGCATTTTAAATTCACACAACAAGATTGTCCAAATCGTTTAAAATTAATTTACCATTAAATAACATTCCAGTTTTATATAAACTTTCATTTCAATTGATTTTAATTCTTTATTACATTTCTAAAACAGTGTAATTATTTACTTTTTCTGAATGGTAATAAACTTTCAAAGACGTCTGTTTGCTATATAAATACTTCACTACTAGAAACCACTAGCATGATGACGTTTAAAATAAGTATTCAACAACAGATCATCAACTGCCTCTTTTAATTGCTTATAAAAGATTGAATCCTGCTACGTCATAAATCTAGAAAAATCTCGTTAAGTCTGTTCTGTTGTAATTGGTTGATATTTAGAAACCCGTCTGATCTAGCATCGCCCTAATGATGCAACTTCTACAGAATGTGACACTTTAAAACATGAGGCTACCGTTAATTAATACATTTACACGCGTTATTTTTTATCTTCAAGCTTTATTACTGTAATTCGCCTCATTTCTAAGACACCTATCGCTAAATTTATGGCTTCGTTAATTGTTTTATCTGATATTAAAACTGCTAATTCGAATGTCTGTTCACCTTTATTACCACTCAAATTTTTCGAGGTTTACTGTATCACGTTCTTTAATTTAAAATACCTGTATGCTTGTTATTAAAAGGCAAATGCAATTGAATATTATATACGCTCTTTATGTCAAAAATATGACCATATGTTTAGTATGAAGAGAGTAGTATAACTATGGAGAAGCTGGGACAGCCCTTTTTAAAGGGTCATAAATATCTTGTAAAGGGTGTGTGTATTATGGAAAAGAGAAGTATGTATGTGTGAAGGTCATGTATGTGTAGGTGTGTGTGTGTGTTAGTATTAGTTAGGTTTGAGGATAACGATAGTATGGCTATGGAGAAGCTGGCCGGCCCTTTTTAAAAGGATCATAAATATCTTGTAAAGGGTGTGCGTATTATATAAAAGAGAGGTATGTATGTGCAGGTGTGTGCGTGTAGGGTGTAGGGTATGTATGGTTTGTCGGTGATGTTAACGTGGAAGTCGTGCCGCCCTCGTGATAAAAGTGTGTGTGTAGATATCGATCGGGGGCGGTGTTGTTGTTGTTTTATTTTCGAAAAGAAAGGTATGTATCGTTATGTGTATAGGTGTGTAGGGGGCGTGCGTGTTTTAGTCTAAGACGAAATATCGTAAGGGCGCGCAAGTGGTGCGAACGTGTTTTTGTTTTAAGAGTGTGTTTTCGGGGGTGGTGGTCGCGATCGAAAATAAGTCTGGGTAAATAACCGCAAGGGTTTTTTATTACAGGTGTCGATAAGAAAAAATTGCGATGGCCCTTTTAAAAGGGCTGTCTCAGCTTCTCCATAGCTATACTACTGACGTAATCGTATTTTTGCTCAAGATGGTTCGATCGATGACGTGTGCGTGTATTTTTGCCCTCCGAGAGAAAGATGATGAAAGTGCGCTATTTAATTCGTATACAAATACAGGGTCATGATTATCTCATCGGACACACGTGCAAGACGTTTCAAGTAAACTTTTAATAATTTGGAAATGTTACGCTCGATGTTTTCGTAGGCAATTATGATGAAGTATTTAAAATAACGCAGAGATTTCAGATCGTCGGGCAAGAGAAAAAACGGGGTCGCGATTATCTCATCGGACACGTGCAAGACGTTTTAAATGTAATTGTTTCGGTATAAATGGTAAAAAAGTTCTTCCTTAATTTTGTGTGCATTATATGAACCCAAAGCATATACGATGACGAAATCGTATTTTTGCCGAGAAATAAAAAGTGGTCGTAAATTTTGTATAGTATACATTCATTATATAAAGCGGAAGTTAAAATATAAATGATCGAGTATGTTTGTATAATTATTTTTTATTATCGAAGTCGGGAATCGCTTTTGTTAAAACATTATATGTATAAAAGATAGCTTCTTGGAACGCGTTAAGAAAATACTGTAGTTTAAGATTACATCATTCGTGAGTAAGTTTTAATTTCAGTACACATCGTTTTGAATCATTAATTATATAGGAACCCATTACTTTTAACAAATATGGTTTATAAATCCTCGAAATATAGACGATTGAAATTTTTTATATTCTTTTATCGATGCCGAGTCGGCGAAAATGTCTTTGTTACTTACATCTTTGAATAAAAATATGCTCATTAATTTTATGCGATTTCAATATCCGCATAATAAAAGATAACGTTTTAATTTGAATGAGCTTTTTTGTCCAAAACAAGGGCAATGCTATTTAATTCTAATGAATTGCTATCGTTAATGTCTGAATCGTGTATGTGGGGAGCGGTTTTCAGATGCGTAATAAATTGTACGTCATTCGGAGTGATATAAATAGAGGATCCCTTGTAAGGCTTTTTATCTTGTAAAATATAAGTTTGAGAGTCGTGCAACGTGTTTTGTCATCGTGCAGCTTGCATTAAAAACAGGTAATAATTGTAAATATATTTTTAACTTTATGTAATTATATTCGTAATTAGAATTAAAATATGGAGTTAATTAAAAAAATCAATTCAGTAAGCCGCATCGATAGGAAGAAGACCGTAAAAGTCAAAGATCTCGAGCTACAGCGCCCTTATCCGGTTTTAAGCATCAAATCTCTTCAGTCAAAGAAGAATTCTCGGCTCATTCTCGTCGAATTAGAAGAATGCGTTGTGTTCCTTCCGCAGAGAATCGCGGACGTAATTAGCGACAAAGATATCGAAGAGCTGAATAAACAGGAATGCCTTTGTTTGCACTACCTAGGATCGTTCGAAGTTGGTTAGTATTTAATATTTTAATTTTTTATTTAAAAAACTAATACGAAATTCGTTTATTTTAAAGGTAAACCTAATCCTGCAGCGAGTATTTCCTTCTGCTGCATGGGCGAAAAACAAAGGATCCATCATCATCGGCCCTCACGGATCCTCCCAAGGAAAATCAAGAACGGCAAGAGCAAAAAAGCCATCCGTATCGTCATCACACTAGAATACCTACCTATACATGGTAATTAATTTTTATAATTTTAGTATTTTTACATCTTGATTTTTAAAGTTATGAGTATTGAATATAGAATTAGATCAGCAACCCATTACAATCGTGATATGCTAATTGCGGATTATCCACATAATTTTATAGAATCGCATGCAAGGAATTGCCTGCTTATTTAAAAGACTTTAAATATCGGGACGGTTTTTGATTGGGTCTCGAGCCCTTTTTCTATTTTGCATGCAATTTAATTTGTTCGACAATTTAACGTGCTTAGAAGATTCGTATTCTAACACAATAGCGTTTTGCTTCACCGACGTGTCTCGTATGAAAGAAAAGCTTTTAATTTATGTAATTACGACCAAAGGGCATTTTATAATATTAGCGAAAGCATCTCGGCCGGTATTAGGTTGTTTAGATTTGTAGATCAATCTGCCGTATCGCCATTAAAAACAGTGTTTAATTTTCAGTATAAATGTGAAAGTGACATTTTCTTTTATGCAATTCTAAGAACCGATTGCCTATACGTGGACTTAAAAATAGAGAATTCGTGTTTTCAACTCAATTTATTAATTCTTTGTTGATTTGCAGAAAACCCTCCACATGCGCTTGCATGAAATCGGCGATTTATTTGTCTATAGTAAATGTGTTAGAACGACAGATGTATTTTCTATAAAATCAACTAAAAATTACAGATTCAGAAAAATATGCTATAGACTTATCCTTTTGTATAAGATTTTAAACTCGTACAAATTGTTAGAATAAAACGGAACTGCATGCCGAATTAGAAGCCATTTTATGGTCCTGCGATTTATCGCCCAAAGACGATACGCCGAACGTATTAGTAAAATTGCACGGTTCAAAATACAGAAAGTTGGCATTGAAATACGAAAAAAAGTTAACTAACAGAAAAATCGAAGCGGACGCGGGCGTTTCGATGTGTTGTGATCAGATGCTACAGTTGTATCGAAAAGTGCACGCAATTTTAACGAAATGTCGTAAAACTAAAGTATTTCGCAATTGGGTTCGAATATTAAAATCACACATTCACAACACCGAATCGATTTTAAGAACGGTGAAACAAACTTCTTCTTCGCTCTCGGCTAGTTATCTGAATCTATTCGAAAATCTTCTATGCCATATGAAAAGATATAAAATGCTATTTAAAAATCTATTAAAAACTACTGCGGCAGAATGTTCCTAAACAATGGATGTATTCTCGGAGCACGCCTCGACATTCTGAATTGGTTTGAAGCCGATCGTGTCTGCGTTTAAATCGAGAATTCAAACAGCTCAAATTATTAATGTTGCACATAAAGATCTTAATTTATTTATCGAAGATTGTAAAAACTAATTTTATCCAAATTGTATACGATTTTTAAAATCACTCGGTAAACCTTAAAATTAATGTTGTGTTAGCGTGCGATTTTTCAAATTTTCCGTCGCGCTCAACGAAAATGAGTTTCAAACTAGGTATTTTCGACGCCCAACTTTTTAATTTGTTTCGGCAATTTAGAGAAGTTTAACGAGTGGTTTGCGTGCAATATCGCAACACGCTTGTTGGATAAAATAGAGAACGACGCAATGCACGGGTCAGGATTCACGCTATCCGAAATATTATTTTAAATGTTAATATTAATAAATGCTATGATATGTTTCACGCGAGTTGTTTCATGCCTCTTCCTATCGCAATTCAAAACAAAAGGCCTGTTTAAACATTAGAAACAATGATTTTTCATGCTTTTATTGGAGCGTTTTAGCCGGAATAATTAAGCCTACAGCAGGTAAGCATGCTAATCGCACAACTTCGTATCCGCATTTTGCAGAAATTTTAATATGAAAAATTTCGTCAGCCCCATGCCTATATCGGATATATCGAAATTCGAAAAGCAGAATGATATTTCTGTAAATGTTTTGCTCTTATTTTAAAACGCGCTCGATACATCGTAACACCGGTACAATTAACTAGCCAAAACGAGATAAACACGTTAATCTGTTAATTGTTGAAGATGCGTATGTCGACGAGTCGTCAAAATTTAATTCTGACGACGGCGAAGACGTCAACGGCGACGAGGACGACGACGACGGCGACGAGGCCGATAAAGTTGGAAAAGTTTGGAAGAATTAAAAAAATATTAAAGATTATAAACGGGGCGTTAAATATCATTATTGTCTTATAAAAAATTTAGCCTCACTTGTGAGAGGTCAATTAACTAAACATACGGGTCACTTTTACGTATGCGATAGATGTCTCTCCTATTTTTACGATCGCAAACGTCTCGATGCCCACGAGCAAGTATGCGAAAAACTTAACGAGTGTCGTGTTATTTTACCCTCCGAAAAAACAAATATTTACAATTTAAAGATTTTAAGTATAAAATACCTGTGCCGATGGTGGTTTATTCTGACATAGAATGCATTATTAAAAACCGAAAGAGCTTCCGAATCAGAACGCACTTTCAAATACCAGGAACATATTCCGTTTTCAATAGGATATTATTTTTATTGTGGATATGACGAATCTCTTTCATATTACAGTTCATACACGGGCACAGACTGCATTTCTTGGTTTGTGCGACAATTAAAACATATTGCCATATGTTATGGGAGCGCATTTTTAAAAACGAGCCTGCTACGTCCTCTATAGATGCCTCGACGGCAAAAACGTGCTTTATTTGCGAAGTCGATTTCTTGCCGGACGACGAAAAGGTTATCGATCACGATCACATGAATGGTTCTGTAAGAGGTGTTGCGCATAGCAGCTGTAATTTAAATTTTAGGTTATTTCCAATTATTCCCGTAGTCTATCATAATTTGAGCAATTATGATGCTCATTTTATTATTAAAGAGCTTGCTAAAGCTTTCGAAGGCCCCATGAATATAATACCCTTGAATAATGAAAAATACATAACATTTTCTAAAAATACAACGACGCAAATGTGACGTTCAGATTCATAGATTCCTTTCGCTTTATGGCAATGTCATTGGAAAAATTAGCATGCGAGTTGTCTTTCGATGACTTTAAAGTTTTAAAAAAGGAATTTAGCTCGCTAAACCCGGATCGCATTAAATTGCTAATGCGCAAGGGTATTTTCCCTACGAGTATTTGGATGACATTTTGAAATTAAGCGAAGAAAATCTTCCTCCTATAGAATGTTTTATAGCAATCTTAATGAATCACATATTGAAGAATCGGAATATATTCATGCGCAAACCGTATGGAGCACTTTTAAATGCAAAATTTAGGCGACTACGCGGACCTATATTTAAAATGCGACATTCTTTTACTTTGCGATATATTCCAAGACTTTAGAAAAATTGTCTTGAAACATACAAATTGGATCCCTTAAATTTTGTGACTTTGGCGAGCTACTCGTGGTCTAGCATGTTATTATATACTAAAATCAGGCTAGAACTAATTTGTGACGTCGACATGTTTTTAATGATCGAAAGAGGCATTCGGGGGCCTTACTCAAGTCGTAAAACGATATGTAGAATCCAATAATAAATATTATCCCCAAACGTATGATCCATCCAAGCCGAATAAATTTTATTTTACGGAGATATTAATAATCTCTATGGTCATGCCGAATCTTGCTATTTGCCTTACGGGATTTCAAATGGCTAACGCCTGAAGAAATATTAAAATTTAATGTTACAACGGTGAGCATTACGAGCGATAAAGGTTATATTATCGAATGCGACTTGGAATTTCCTACGGACATTCACGACGCTCAGAAAGAGTTGCCGATGTGCCCAGAACAGGACACGCCTCCGGGCTCGAAATTTTCAAAATTAATGTGCACTCTCACGAAAAGTTCAACTACGTTGTGCATTACAGAAATCTCCAGGTTTATTTATCTGCGGGCGTAGTTATGACGCGCGTTCATAAGGTTTTAGAATTCGGTCAGTCTCCTTGGTTGAGACCGTTTGTCGAATTAAATACAAGAATGCGCACGGAAGCTAAAACGGAATTTGCACAAAATCTATATAAATTTGCAAACAATTCCATTTTGGTAAAACAATGGAGAATGTTAGGAAAAGACGCGTCATAAAATTAGTGACTCATTGGAGCGGTCGGTATGGTGCTCTATCTTTAATTTCCAAACCAAATTTCCATTCGGCAACGATTTTTGACAAAAATCTGATCGCGATCGAATTGAGCAAAACAGAGATAGAGTTCAACAAACCTATCTACATAGGTATGACCATCTTAGAATTATCAAAATTGAATTATATAATTTTCACTACGATTTCATGAAGGCAAAATTTGCAAATAATTGCGAATTATGCTACATGGACACCGACAGCCTTTTGTATAGTGTGACGTGCAATGATTTCTATGAAGAGTGTATAAAGACGAATCTAGAAAAATTTGATACGAGCGCTTATGATCCCGATAACATCTATAAAATTCCTTTAATTAATAAAAAAGTCATTGGTCTTATGAAAGACGAAACTAGAGGTCGTATTTTAACGCACTTTGTAGGCCTTCGATCGAAAATGTACTCTTTAAAAATAGAAGGCCGTGAGATAATAAAGAAGGCTAAGGGTGTTAAAAGTACATTATCGATCAGCAAATCTGTTTCGATCACTATCTCGATACGTTACGAAATAAAGTAGTTATAGAACGAGACCAAAATAGCATACGATCATATTTGCATAAGGTATATTCCATACGTCAGACGAAAATTGCTTTAAGTTATCAAGATGATAAAAGATACATTTTATCTAACGGAATAGATACTTTGCCTCATGGGCACTATCTAATAAAGGACCTTTGAATAAAACCATATTTTATTTTGTGAATTGCATGTTTATTATAAAAAATAATTAAAATCTTGTAACGAGAAAGAAATTGCATTGTCTTTTGTATTTTTATATTATAAAAACCGCATTGTATTTTTTTAAATTTTTATATTATGTATAAAATTAATTTAAAATATATTTTAAGCGCTGTTGTAGAGGTTCTCTTTGTTATATTGTAATCAAGAAAAAGCATTGTATTTTGTTATTTTTTATATTTATTATAAAAATTAATTAAAATATTGTAACAAGCCAAGATAAAAAACTGCATTGTATTTTTATTTTTTATATTATGTATAAAATAAACTAAAATAATACATTTTAAGTGCTGCTGCATGTCAAAGTATCGCAGTTGTAGCGTCTCTATCTTTCTTATTTTTACAAGATCAAAAAAATGTATAATAAAAATCAAACAAAAAAGAAACAAATTTTTATTTTTGAAATGTAACATATTTATATAATAAAAATATAAAAACAAATGTTTTATTTTTAAATGTAACAATCTATATAAGATCAGCTTTTTGAATCCAGGAAGGCTCTTGGAAGCCCAACCATTTGACGAGAATTTTGGTTCCTTTTCGCCTTAGTATTTTCTCGATAAGGTAAATATTTGGAACTCTCGTTTTCTGCAGCTCAGCTTCATAAAACTGTCCCAATACTGGATCGCCATGCATGTCGACGAGTAAATAAGTAGTCGGATTTGCTCGAAACACTTTACATATTTTAAACGTCTCCTCGCTCCAGTTTGCATTGTAGCCCTTAGAAAAATACTTCTATATTTTGAAATGCGTACAAAGTCGTCCACGGCATAACGAGGTTTTCTAGTCGCCAGTTTTAATTTATCGTAAACTTTCAGACGCGTTTTCGCGGTCACATTTTGGGTTTTCTTTTAGTGGTCGAATGCACCGTATCGTTGTATTTCGATACAATCGAATCGATTATATCAATCCACTTCCATTTGCCTCTCAGACTAAAAGCTTTATACAGTTTGTTTTTATCGTTCTGATTGCACGTTCTACGATGGCGGCTTTGATTGAGCTATATGTGGAGTAATGATTAATATCGCCATATTCCTTCATCAGCCGTGCAAATTGGCCGTTATAAAATTCTGTACCATTATCTGTTTGCAGATTTTTCGGTAAAGGCGGCCGCGATCTTTAATTTCATTTAGAATCTCGCGCATCGCAGATGTGACTTCATGACCATTCTTGGATTTAAGCGGTCTCGTCCATAAATATTTCGAATAGCAATCGATCACGAGTAGAATATACTTATGCCCTTTATTATATTTCGAATATGGAATAAATTCAGCAATATCGGCTTGGAATAAGTCGTGATAAGATTTGATGATCGTTCTTCGACGTGGAAAATTTATTCTAACCCCTCTGTGCAGTTCATCCACTAGTATTTCCTTATCGTTATATTTCTTAGACATTTTAAGGTTTGACACGAGTATGAGAGTTAGACGACGAGGCTTTATCTTGCTCCAATAACACGTGCAGGTGTCTTATAACGTCGGTATTAATTTTGTGAAATTGTAAATCGTCTCCAGCAGACGTCTTGACTCCGTCTAATTTCAAGTGGTTGAAAATCAGGAAGTTCGTGTTTAAAACAACTTCGTTCAACACTTGAACGACCGATTGCAATACATCTCGAATGATCACGTTATCGCGGTGAATGGCGACACCTTCGATAAGATTTTGTATTCTCGCGTTCACATAGAACTTAGAAACTGCATCGTGCTCATCTTCGGCCTCGCCTATGTTGACAATTCTCAAGCCTCGAGAGTCGAAGTTCTTGGCCTTACCGTCGTCGATCGTGGTTAGTTTCATAAAATTTTGCGCTTTTTCTGACAACGTCGAGTCCACGTATCTCTTGTTAACGGCATCGCCGAGCTCTGCGGGGTCGTGCAAATTTACAATGGATCGCGATTTGGCGTCAAATTTAAGTTTCTTATTAGCATGCGTTTTTCCCGAAGATGAAGCGGTCAAACATATTTCCAATGCTTTGCCTATACGCAGATTGAGTTCTTCGCTGCAAAATTTTAAGTTTACGCCGTCGTTTGATTTTTAGGATCGGCCAAATTCACTATTCTAAAATCCTTCAAGTTAACTATTTTCTCGTCCTCGTCCAATACCAAGGCGCTTCGTTTATTTACCGCATCCGTTCCGGTCACGGGATTGCCTACGTTGCAAAGTTTTCTATTTTCTATGTTGAAATCGCCTTCCGGAGTTAGTTTAAAGCCTACACCAGGAGGCCCGCGCGCAGCGGTATTACCAAACCCTCCGCCTCCAGAGTCTCTGGCAACATACGCTCTTCCAAATTTATCGACGACCATTTTATTTCTGAGACTATTCTATAGAACGTGTATATTTTATTAGGCGATTAATTTCGCCTCCTTTAATTCGGATATAATAGAAAGAAATTCGTTTTGATTCTGAGAGCTATTGTTGCCCGCCGAACGTTCGGCCATCAACAAACGAAGCCTGCTCACCAGCTCGGCCGGCGAGTCCCAATGAACGTATTCTATCTCATGATTAGAATTATCGAATTTTTTTGTATCGCCAAATTCTGCTTATATTACTCGATGACTGTCTTTTTTTTTCGATAAATTATCCATACCGAGACCTTTCTTTTTCTTCGTTATTTTGGATCGTAATTGCATGGGAATCGTAGGAGTCGCCGATGCTGTATTCATCTCTCTTGACGACAACGACGACGGTGACGGCGACGAAGCATGCTGCGGCGAGGGAGGAGGCGTAGATATTGTAGTCGCCACGGGCGACGGTGTTAAATTCGGAACGATATAATTTTTATATTTGGGCGTTTTAGGCAGATCCTTGCAAAACAGTTTATTATATGCATTGGTTTTCTTCAAAATATCGATGTAATTTTTACATCTAGCTCGGAAGGATTGCCAGCAGGCGTTTTCTTATTCGAAGGATTTTCTTATAAGTTAACAATCGAAGTAAGCCCTCCGTAATAGGATATTTTTATTTCTAATATTAATCGTAGATCCGTCGTCTGCAATAGCTAACTCTGAATTGCCCATAGACCATTTATTCGAAAGGTCGTCGTATTGAATGCCGATTCCGGTATCGTCTATATTGGGATCCTCGCTTTTGGACAGGATGTCGGCATACTTTTTAAGTAAGGCATCTGAACCGTCGCCGACATTATCAGATTCGTGCTCCGCATTCTGACGTCGAATATAATTAGGATTTTTACTTGCAGAGAATTTTGATAGCGATTTTAACGGTTCTAGTAATTGAGCATGCTTCATTCCGTATTTTAATTGAGCTCGATTTTGATCTCGTTTAAAATCTAAAAACTTTTTTCTTATCGTTTTAGTGGCCTGCACTACGGCTCGATTTAAATTCGTAGAGTGACGTCGTCGTCGTCCTCGTCTCATCGCAGCCGCAGACATTGCGTTGATGAAAGTTCGCTCGAACGTCGTGATTTTAAATACATATGTAATGATCGAATCCTTTACGGTAGCGGCCCTCGTTTATGGCTTTTTCTTTGTCTACCACTAAGAATCCGTATCCGGCTTTATTGCCATCGCCGTCTTTTTTTTTCCCACGCTAGACGGCACATCTTTTTGAAATCTTCGAAGCTCATGTCGGTATTAGTGTGCTCCGAATAGATATGTTTTAAGTTCATTTCGTCTTGCAAAAAAACTATAATTAAATTTGTATTGTCGCGAATAAGATGCTTCGGTATTCTTGCATACGATTGGCTGAGGTAGAACGCGTCTATATTCTTATGACGGCTCATTGAAAAATATTGACGAATCGCGTTTTGTTCGTGACATTGAATGTCGTTGAAAATGAAAATCGAATTACTCTTAGCATCTTGCGGTGAAATTATTTCAGAATTTTCGCTAAATTCGTAATAGCCTAGTCCCTTGATCGGTCTCAAAACTCGACTCAAAAATCGTATTTGGGCTGAAATAGCGACTTGGAGTAAATGTAAACGTTTTCAAATTCCAATCCGTTGGGTGCCAGTAACAAACTCAAAATCAGGTTTGTTTTACCGCACGCAGAAGGTCCGCATACGATGCATCTTATGCTGGCCGGTAAGAGATCTCCGTGCTTTTGCGCGTTCCAAAATAGGAATAAGGATCATCCTGCTCGACCGTTAGATCCATATTTGCAACCGGTAGAGATTGTTTCTGTTTAATAACCTTCATGTCTATTATTCGCTAATATGACGCGTAACGATTTCCGTAAACGGATCGTATTCGAATATAGAGTCGTGCAAAATTAAGCAGTATGCTTTAGTGGTTTGATCGAAAATGTTGCTGGATTCGATTTCGAGACGTATATCGACGGCCGAATTTTTAATAGATTCTTCTTGACGACTGCAATCGATCACGAACACGGGACAATTGCCAAATTGCTGATAGTCGTTCAAACAACACAGAGCGTAGCTCAAATTGCTCGCGCCTGCATAATAGTTTTCCGGAAATTCCGAATAGTGCATGAACGGGGTCGAATAATCGTTATTGGCAAAGTCCGAATTCATATCTTGAAGTGGAAATTCTTGGGAATTAAGGTATAGTTTTAAATTTGTCAGATTGCAGTGATCGAACTGGGCTGCCGATTGCTTCGCATTATCATACTTGCCATGCTGAAGAGTAAATAGAATCCATCGAGGTTTTTCTAATTCGTTTGAATTCTTAATACGCCAAACGTGAATTTTCGAAGACGGAAAGGACGGCAACTCGTGAAGCTCCCAGCGACGAAAGTAAACCACAATTCTGGGATTTTTATGCAAATGATGGAATAAATTTAATTTCGATTCATCGCTAAGCTTTAAATGCGGAACCTCCCACGATATTTTAGTAATTTTAAATGTTAGCTCGTTTTCGTCGCTCTTGTAACAATTGACGTCGCTCTTGGATCTAATTAAAACAAGCTCTTGCGGCATGTTTACGACGGCTCGTTTATAATCCTCGCAAAATCCAAAAATATGCTTTAGAGGCACATTGCACGAGAAGCGTCCGTTCTTAAAAATGTCGGCGTTTGTATCTCCTCGAGGGTCCCAGGTGCTATTGCTCAAACCGTTGAATTTTTTGTGATACGAAGCGAGACCCTTCATCGTGCACGTTATACCAGGCTGCTTACAAACGTCGACCACATGCGTGCTCCCCATTTTGTACTGTATTTCATCGAACAAGAATAATATTGCGTTGTTCGTTATCGTATACGGTTTACCTTCGGTTTTCACCGAAAACGTTCCCTTAATATTAATGTAACTGTCGTAGGTTGCGGTTATAGCATCGGAATTTTGGATTTCTATAATCACTCTATCGCTGTGGTCTGTGTTTCGCGTGAAGGGTAAATACGAATAATAATCTTCTTTCGAAATTGTCTCTTCGTAGCGAGGCCTTTTGAATACGTCTAATTTGGCCACCTCGTCGAAACGTAATTTCTTCAAAGGAGAACTAATCACCGACGAGATGTGATCTGCGACCATTTTCGTGCTACTACCAAAATCACCACGTATTTTACCGCCACGTTTAGCCATTTCTAGTACTTTTTTTCTATCTCGTATTCAAAAGCTTGTAGCCGAGCGCTTTTAAGAAACTTGCGTCTGCGCGACTAAGAGCGAGGTTCTTCTTCCTCTTCTTTTTAATATGATGTCGCTTTTTCACACCTCTTCCGCTTTTTATTTCGTTATGGCCTAACGATGATTTGCGTGCGACTGCAGATTTCGAGAACGTTTTTTGCGTTTTATATAGGTTTGTTTTTGAGGAAGAAGAAGAAGAAGAAGAAGACTTCGGCAGCAACGACGATAACAATGCCCAACGCGCGGATTTTTTCTTAGGTATATTGACGACTGCGGCTAACGTCTGTTGCTGCTGCTGCTGATGCTGACGCTCGTCAACGTAAACGACGCCCATTTTAACTTAATAATAATTTTATTATTCGCGTCTTAGCTCTAGGCGAACGCAAAGGTACGTATCCTTCGAAAAATTAACCGCTTCACCCGTATGATCCACCAGTCTCAACGTAATGTTATCGAATTCGTCCACGCACAGAGGGAAACGAATTATATTGCTGGGTTGTTGTTCTATGCTGTAGCCTGGGGCACGGTTAGGCCAAATTCGTAAATGCTATGACAAAGTTGGTTATTGCGGTACGCTCCCGTCGTAATGTTAGTATCTACGAAAATATTAGATACCGAAATTATTTCCACATCGCGATCGGACGTATGCGAACGACCTTCCTCTAAAATTCGATCATAAAATCCCAGCATTCGACCGATGTTGCCGCGCTTCGTGAAGTCTACGGAGTATTTCGATTTTATTTCGCACTTTAGGGTATTATTATTAGCTCTTAAAGAAAACAAGCCGTCGACCAATCTGTCGTCGTCCAAAGTTACGGACGAATTAATTTCTTTGTGGGCTTTAGCCGACTCCAATATCTTTTTTCTCAGGAACGTGTTTAGCTCGTCTATTTCGTAGCATCCCTCGTCGATGGTGATTTCTTTATCTTTATCGTAATAGAACTTATTATTTCCCTCGTAAATATTTCGAACGGTGTTGCACGTGTAAAGACCCACCAAGCCGCAGGTGTACGTGCCGCCATCGTTCAGTCTCACAGGTGGGTATAGCGTACCGCTGCTGATGGTATTTCCATACCCGAATATCGTGAATGTCCTAGACATGACTGTAGCGCTGAGGGCATTATGGTTCTTTATGTAAAAATTTCAACACTAAATGACCACACACGATCGTGTTAAAGTCTTGCTCCCTTTCCACGTTATAATATATATCGCTACCGTGAAAATATCTTAAGACTTCCTCGGGAGGCCTCAGGTCTCCGAAACTATCGAAGTATATCACCGTATTGGCCCTTTTTTTATAACCGACCCAATGCGTGCCCGGACCGGATCCATCGTCTAAATTTATAATACCACTTTCGTTTCGCCACGGCGGTGCTAAGCTTCCGTCGCGTCTTTTTAGCGGCAACTCGTCTCGCATGTACACGCCTCTAAAATACGGAACACCTTTAGCATATTTGTGCAGATCGAGATCGGTCAATGCGCGCATGGGAGGTATAAGGGTGGTGGTGGTGGTGGTGGTGGTGGGGCGAGTTTAGCATTCCTCGACACCGTCGAAGTCATCCGTTTTTTGAATCCCCCGGATAAGGTTTCAAGTACAAGGCGCTACCTTTCTTGTGAGGCTTTAAATACAATCCGCTGCCGACTTTTTTCTCTTCCATGGCTCTGTTGTGACGCGCGTTCTCGTCGAAATACCTCTTTGCATTTTTGGCCGAATTGATGGCGTTTGCGACGCTCGACGCTCCGCCGGCCAGTGCTCCGAGCGCCGAAAGACCCGCAAATATCGGAATCAAGGGCAATAAGCCTCCTCGCTTGGGCACCGGTATTATGCGGGGTACTTTAATTTTCGAACGACCTCCCATCCTGTTGACTATAATTTTTGCGGCATTCATCGCGCTCGAACTGAGACGATTATGCTAAGCATCTCCGTGTCCTTTACTCTTGATGCTTTGTTTTCTGATTTCTTTAGATATTTTACTTATAAGACCGCCCCTGAAGGAGCATTTTCTGCCGACGTTGCCGTTATTGTCTTTGAATTTACCCTAGCATCGACGTACTCGACGTCGTCGTTTTTGTCGTCGTCGTCGTCCTCCTCCTCGCTGTCGACGATCCAGTTTCACGCCCATTTTCTTGTCTATTCCCATTCCTAGTTTGCGTTTCGCTTTCATTGCAGCCGTTACGCCCAACGCTGCGAGCTTCTCGGACCACTTAGAATCTTTGGCCTTGACTCGCCGCCAAGCCGCTTCTTGCAAGACCTTGTCGGCCTCGTGCCTGCGCTCCACGTCTTTGTGATGCGAATACGCGATGTCGTGCTGCTTGCACGCTTCGTCTAGAGGATTGATACCTTTGTCTCCGCGGTTTAAACGCTCTTGTAGCCTGGTTCCGGGACCGCAGAAGTTATGACCAGGAAGGTGCAGTTCGAAGGGCAATTTATTTAAGAGGTTGTTGAACAACCCTTCACCCCCGTGTACCAACATTGACTAACATCTCTCCTGCAATAACGTAACAATTTAAATATATATATATATATATATATAAAAATAACTGCATACAGAATAAATTTTATTTACAAAAAAGGATCATACACTATCTTTAAAATACAAAGGTTTCATTTCGACATTTAAATTCTTTTGATATAAACATAATACGTCATCGACAATTTCGTGAGGGAAATGGCGCGTGATTTCTAATAAGCCGAGTCTGTTGATGTCGTAAAGAACGTTTAGGGTACTTAGGGATGGATTTCCAAATACGTATTCGCTTATCATCTCGACTCGACATAAGATTTGATCCTGCACGTTCGAATAAAGTCCAGCATCCTCGAGGAGGGGGACGCCTTCACCTCCATCGTCGTCGCCGTCGCCGCTACTGCTCTTGCACCTGTTATACGCGTAAGCTCCGAACTCTTCGGGAAGGCAAGTGGCGACGCACTCTATATTTCTATCGTAGAACTCTTGAAAATCTTGTCCTTTCAATATTTCTAATTTGAGCATTATAAGAGGCGCTAGAGTAAACACTTTTGCAAATTCTTCGCGGAGAGAGAAATTCGCGCAACATTGTATCCGGATCCTGTTGTTGTTGATTCTAATGCGGCGAGAGCCGCAGCAGTTTTTGCACCTCGACTCTATGAATGGACTCGTATTCGTCTTTAAATTCCACTTCCAAGTATCCGTCGATCGTCTGATGCATTTCACGCCTCCAGTGCCATACGTCTGCGACTACGGAGGCGGCGGTAGCGCCTGCAGATGCAACCGTGGCAGTATCCGAGCGGTTGGAAAAAATTTTCTAAATTTATGTTCGATATTGATAGACGACAAATCTTTCCACTCGTTTTCGTCCATTTGCAATTCGCCTTCTTTACAAAATCTGTTGGGGCATATAAGTCTGATAACAGGGCTAAAATCCATATTGCTCTTTCGTTTGGTTAAGCCCACTTCGATCGTATGACCGTGAGCGCACCATTGCGCATTCTCCTTGGAGGAATTCAATCGGTATTCGGTGCTACATATCAGGGATCCATCGCCTGATCGTTATCGTAGACATGAATACCTGACAAAACTTGCGGCGATCCAGATACTGCACGTAGATGATGATGATGACGAAATTACGTCATCATCATCGTTATTTAAAATACTTGACTGTCGTCACCACTTGTATGATTATTTTCGTCTTGAATATACTTCACCATAATTGCTATTTAATTAAGTGCAAAATTTCACGCACACATACACACCCTGAACGAAGATACCTCCCGGTTAGAACTGAAAATTATTTTGCATGCGTAGGTTTTCGTTCGAGCTCAAACGATGTTGCTCATGCGCGCATAGTTTATTTTATATTTGTAATAGATGTAGTATGCCCACGCTCCTATTAATTGCATAAGTACGATGTGTTCTAAATACGTCCATACACCATCTGAACTATCAAATTCTCGATCTTTTTTTCTCGCTCTCTTTCTCTTTCGAAGGCGATTCGTTTATGATTCCATGGCATGACGTACCATTCGGTCTCCGTAAAACTGCTATTATATTTAAATCTTATTTTAAACATCAGAAAAGGATCGATGCCAACTCCGTCTCCGACACAATCGCCCGCGGATCCATTGTTCAACCATTCGGCACCGTCGTCGTCGTCGTCGTCGCCGTCCTCGCCGTCGCCGGATCCATCTACGTTTTCTATTTCTCGTCGTCGTTGAAGGCGTCCTCCTCCTCCTAGATAACTTTTATAAATTAAAAGGTCTCTCGATACCGCGGACGATGACGACGACGACGACGTCTCTGATGATGGCGATAAGGGAACCTCTTCCGAATGGTTCTGTTGCTGCTGCTGCCATTGCTGTTGCAGCTGCATGGTAATTAATTCCATACGTTTCCAATCTTTAGAGCGAGAGCATCTTATTTGTTGTTGTTGTTGTGACGACTCGGACTTCGACAATGCCAAAACGTCTTTATTTTCAACAACCTCGAAACATACGAATGCATTCGGAGGATCTACGGAACCGGATTTCTTTGCCAGGAGGGCACGCTCGGTTTAAATATGTATAGGTAATTATTACATATTAAAGAGTAGGCGAGATATGCTGCGACGGCTGCGGGCGGTCCTTTAGGAGTCATTTCGAACAATGAGCATTTTTAATTGCATTCATAGGTTTTATTGCAGGGCTGCGATGTGTTGTTGTGCGCGCGTACATATGGGGTAGAACATGCGCATTCAGGACACGATTTTATTTGCAGAGGAGGTCCATCTATCTGATCTGCATGCGACGACGATTGTAAGCCATGCGCTAAACAATAGCGATGCGTCCATAATTGTTTTTGCAAATACTCCGGTAATTTATCGAAATTTCTGGCGACGTCTTTACTTGCATGCCTCTCGATATACTCGAGCGGTAATTTCGTAAGATCCTCGACCGTCAACATTCTTCTATATTACAAACGTATATGATTATTAAAAATAAACATATCATCTCGTAGACAATTTTCTTATCCCCCTTCCTTAAGAATGCATACTATAGGTTCCTGCATGATTTATATTGACGCCTAAATTTAATATTCTCGAAAGAGCTAACCCGCTCTGCTTCTCGGTATATTCGTCCAGTTTATTGTTCAATTCCTGAATGGCTTCGGGTTTAACTTGAGTTTGAAAGTCTTCAATTTTTAAAATTTTATAATTTTTAGTAGTAAAATGTCTGAGCGATGACGACGATGATGAAAATGACGATGTATCCACGGCTTCTGAAGACGATGATGTTGATGCGTTGGGCTTTACGTATTCACCGTTAAACACGAAATTAATTTTAAGAGATCCAAATTTTCTCAAACATTTTCTCAAACGTCGCTCTATTAGGGCGAATGCATCTTCTAAAAATTGCATGGGATCTATGTGATATAAATTGACCACAGCACTCGAACGTATCCTGCGGGCGAAAGCCGATTTCAAATCGACCCACACGATATTGTTCGACGTTCTACGTCTTTTGACATTCTTCTTTGATGTTAATCTATCGAAATTTTCAGCAGGATCGTCGACTTCGACGTCGTTCGCATAACCCTCGTCGTCGTCCTTCGCACTAGTATTATCGCCGGATCCATTCTTTTACTAATACCTGCCCTCTGATCGCCCTATCACGCTTGCTTTTTGCATTAGAAACGATCTGATTACATTTCAGATTTAGCAGCATCGATTCATAGTGACGTTTTCGACCTACGTTGCAAGCACTTTTCAATTGTTTTAAAATTGCACGCGTTGAGGTAGGCGCGTCTGGAATTTTAATTCGTCCGAAGCTTGAGACATTTTTACACTTTCGACACACGATGTTTACCGTTCGAATAATTACACAATAATAAATAGAAAAATATTTTGGATATTCTTTTACCAAGACGACGAAACTATTATTCGTAGTAGGGGAGAAATTTTTTTCAAATACAAACGCAGCACGCAATTTTTCTTATCGACACCTGTAATAAAAACCTTGCGGTTATTTCCCCCAGCCTTATTCTTCTTATACTTCATCATAATTGCCTACGACACATCGAGCGTAACATTTTTCAAATTATTAAAAGATTACTTGAAACGTCTTGCACGTGTCCGATGAGATAATCCCGAAAACACACTCTTAAAACAAAACACGTTCGCACCACTTGCGCGCCCTTACGATATTTCGTCTTAGACTAAAACACGCACGCCCCCTACACACCTATACACATAACGATACATACCTTTCTTTTCGAAAATAAAACAACAACAACACCGCCCCCCCGATCGATATCTACACACACACTTTTATCACGAGGGCGGCACGACTTCCACGTTAACATCACCGACAAACCATACATGCCCTACACCCTACACGCACACACCTGCACATACATACCTCTCTTTTATATAATACGCACACCCTTTACAAGATATTTATGATCCTTTTAAAAAGGGCCGGCCAGCTTCTCCATAGCCATACTATCGTTATCCTCAAACCTAACTAATACTAACACACACACACACCTACACATACATGACCTTCACACATACATACTTCTCTTTTCCATAATACACACACCCTTTACAAGATATTTATGACCCTTTAAAAAGGGCTGTCCCAGCTTCTCCATAGTTATACTACTGAAGAGAAACACGTACTTGAATAAATACACGCATTCTGTAACTTTTTCAAGCCGCATGTTATCATTTTGAACACGCTCAAATGAAATATTTTAAAAAGCGTTTGTTTACGCGGTTTTATAATCTTATGTAATAATCGCATTTACTCGTTGAGTACCTTAATAGCAAATTAATGGCCGAAGAACTGTTTCAAAACTGTAGTTTTACTCACGGGACTTCCATATTCAAACTAAAAACACGATTTTTTAGTGATTAAGAATGAAAATGCTTTCAATGCATTTATAGTCCAATATACTGAGTGTTCCAATACGTTACTATGAAAATTAATATTTACTAAATTTGAACTTCTTAAAAATCTCTCTTCTTTTGTTTACGTTTGAGTGATATTGTCATATTCAGAACGCTCCGTTTAAGAAAAGTTTAATATACAGGGTGTTTCTAAACATAATGTACATACGGAAAGGTGTAATTCTTTGGTTTATTTCATGACTAAAAATTCATATAAACTTAGGTCCGCAAACGCTTAGTTACTGATCTACAGGGTGTTGATTAAAATTTTGAAATTTCTTTTAATAGCTCTAGCAGTGTTTGAGATACTTAGATCAATTCGGAATATAGCTTACGCTGTAGGGCTTACATCATTGGGTATGTCAGATGATTGCTAGAATCTCGAGGGTGATATTTTTTTAGGGGCCATACCCCTTCTTCTCCCCCTGAACTTTTTTTGCGGTGCACCGCTGGTAGATTTTAAAATACAAAATGAATTTTTTGTTTCATTTAAAAACTTGTTGGTCTCACATTTTTTTCGTACCAACGACCGTTATCGGGGAAAATACAAAAACGATTTTCCGTAAATCGCTAGTTAAAATTAAAATTATTAAAATCGTCTAGCAGGCTCTGGCTATATTGCAGAGAATATCTTGTTTTTATTAATTTTGACAGTTCGCATTTAAAATCATAACTTGTGTCTGCATATGTTTATAAAATGAAAGGTTTTAATTGTAAACTATAAGGTATAAAGTACTTTATATACTCTCACAGGGTGTTGAAAAGAAAGCGTTACAGCAACTGTTCAAAGCGACCTCCTCCAATCCTCATACATGTACCCACTCTTCTTCTCATTGATGCTCGTGCTCTTTCGAACACCCCCGGAGTATTTCTTACTGTTTTAAGTGCATCTATTATTCGGTTTCGTAAGTCATCAACGGTATTCACTACTGTTGTATACACTAGAAATTTGGGATTCCACATAGAAAAAATCTAGGCTGTTAAAGTCAGGGGACCTAGTGGGCCATGACTCAGGTTCACCCAGTCCTATTCGCGTGTTCTCATACACTTTATTTAAATACTTTCGATTCAAAACAGGGAAATGTGCTAGCGTGCCATCGTGCATATATCACATTTGATTTCTTAGCAAAAGAGTATTAAAGGCTCTTGAAAATGCGTGCCTGCCATTGCATGTGAATTTCTTCCGTGCTTGTGAAATTTCTAATCGAATTTCTTGAAAAACTGGCTTCGTTGGTAAAAAAAATTTACAATCAAAATTGGGGTTTACTACTAACCTATTAGGGTACCATTAGCAGAAATTAATCCTTAAACTGAAATCTCGATGAAGGTGCGCTTGCATCCTTTGAAAATTACGCATTATACGACAAGTAACTTGATAACTAATATTTAAATGTTCATCGAATTTTCTGGTGCTCGTGTCTAGATGCTATTCTATTTCATTAAGAATTGCTTCTTCGATCTGTGGTGTTCTAACAATACCTGGTCATCCTGCATCTTTGATACTCTTAGTAAGAGTTTCGTTTCTCAAAACGCCTATAAATATACGGAAATACTCGTTGATCAGGATCATTTTATTGGGATGGCGCTCCATGTACAGATATTAACGTCTCTTGCATTTCCATTCGGCTATTTCAGAATTCATAAATTTTTGCATTGTTATGGGATTATCACGCGTATTTAAAACAGCTTTACACCTTACAACTTAAACCTTTAATTTTATCTACATATGCAGTCATACCATTTCTAATGGACCTGCACCTTGCCGAAGTTATAGATTACTAGAACAGGTAAAATGGCTTGCGTGTTCTAATGCGCTAAAAAGCCAAACTACATGTCCAACCAAAGTAGTAGGGTCGTTAGCGAGGAACCAGACTAAGACATGTCCCCGAAAGAGGGCAGCGGCTCTTTCGGTACTTAGATTGGCAGAGACCATAGGGGTCGGTATGGCAGTCTAAGACACACTACCGCGATGTGGAAGGCAACAGGAAACCACCACATTATCTCCCAAGTACTAAGTGTTGGGGGATCTTGGTAGCCACAGGTTGCTTAACTCCCTTCACTGAATCTCGGTGAAATAGGGCATAAAATTAGAAAATAATAGAAGGGGAACGAGCTGTGTATACACATGCTGTGTGAGAATTTCAGGGAACTATGTAGGATAGCTTAGAATATAAATAAGTGCAGGCACGTGTCCAACCAGTTGTGAGACGGAAACCTAATGACGAAAAAATAAGCGCAGATAAATCTGATGATTAATATAAACAACTAGTTGTTGGTTGCGAAATATCTGTAACTAATGTTGACTGTGCGAAAAGATATATTAGAAAATATACTAAATCGGTAAATGGTTAAGTGTTGGGGGAACTTGGCAGCCACAGGCTGCTTACCTCCCTTCACAACCACTGAAGGTCGGAGAAATAGGGTATATAACTGTAAAACAATAGAAGGTAACCGAACTGCATCTAACAAGAAGGAACAGCGCCTATGAGGAAAGACAACAAACATAGAACAAGAAAAAAATTGTTGAAAGCATATGTGTGGAGCACAGCACAGTATGCCTATGAAATACGGACAGTCTGAAACGCAGACAGAAAAACGGTAGCAGCCTTTTGAAATGCTGTGTTTCAAATGTATGAGGACGATAGCATGGACAAACAAAGATAATAACAAATAGGTTATAGAAATAGTAGGGGAACAAGGATATCTGGGGAAAAAGAGAATACGTTCTAAGGCATTTTTGGGGAATAGTATGGAATATTTTACAAGCAGAGATAGGAAAAAAGAGGTAGATGTAGACCTAGATCAGATAGTGGTAGATGCAGACTGTGCAAATTTCAGGGAAATCTGTAGGTTATTTCAGAATAGGAAACAATGATGGTACGCGTCTAACCAGTTCCAGGACTGAAGACCTAATGATGATGATGCAGTCATAATTTACAATTTCAAATACGAACTGTCAAAATTAATAAAACCTAGAGATAATCTTCAATAAAGCCAGACCCTATTAGACCATTAAAAAAATTTTAATATTATATAGTGATTTACAGAAGATCGTTTTTTAATTTTTTTCCTCGAAAACAGTCGCAGGTATGTAAAACTACAAGACACACAAAAGTTTCTAAACAAAACAGAACATTCATTTGTATTTTAAAATCTTCCAGCGATGCACCACTAAAAGTTCAGACGGACAAATGGGGTATGAGCCTTGAAAAAATATCACGCTGTAGATTGTCATAACAAATTTTACATTCCCAATGATGTAAGCCCTGCAGCGTAATATATATTTCAAATTTGATCTAAATAGTAAATATCTTAAAAACTGCTGAAGCTATAAAGACACCCTGAAGATGGGTAACTAAGCGTTTACAAACCTATGTCAATATAAATTTTTAGTTATAAGCTAAGCCAAAAAATAACACCCTTCCATATGTACATGATATTTAGGAACAACCTGTATAATAAAATTTGAGTTTTTGATGTGATTTTGTTATTTTTACAATAGATTGTTATGGTTTAGCAAAAAATGGGTTTTTCAATAAGGACTTAAATTTTGTATTTAAATACGTCACACATTTGTCAATATCAAAATGTCAGTCAAGGCTTACATTTTTATTATACTAAAGTTTTCGAACGAAAAACGTTTGGAAATTATTAAAAATTACTACCAAAATCTGAATCGGTGGTTGCAACTTTATGAAGGCCGCTACGTGGCGTAGTTGGTATGCGTGTGACTACTACGCCCAAGGTCCCGGGTTCGAATCTCGACACGGTCCAATGTTAGGCGAGCATTTTTCACAAAAATACGCCCTCGTTCGGATGAGAGGTAAAATGGAGGTCCCGTGTGTGAATGTTGTCACGCACGTTAAAGATCCCTACCTTGCTTGGAACAGCAAGTGTTCGGCAAAATTCAAAATTTTTTAGGTAAAAAAACTCGCTGTAGTATCTTCGGGTGGAGCATTGGAAAATCACATATAAGGTTGCAACTTTATGAGCGTTTACTCCAATTTTAGGTCGTAATAATCGTCCCACCAAACAGGCCGTGCGTGCTATAGCGGAAAAATTCGATTCAACATATTCATTATTGAATGTCCCTGTGCCAGTAGGTCAACGCATCGGTAAGTACCGAAAATATCGCAGCTGAAAGTGTTTCAGTTCAAAATGAGCCAAATCAGTCGATTTCACATCGTTCACAAGAATAGGAAATTTCTCAGTCCACATTGTGGTGAATATGCATAAAGATGTTTACCTACACTCTTACAAGATCAAATTAACTCAAGAACTAAAGTCTCTTGATTATTTGAAGCGCCGATTGAGCTCTGATGGAGTTTGAAGAAAATCCCGAATATCATTGATCAGCAATGAAGCTCATTTTCTTAATGGCATTGGCAATAAACAAAATATGCATTATTATACAGCAATGTACTTCAAGAAACTTCATTGCATCCACGAAAAGTGACCATGTGGTGTGGATTTTGTCGGATGTGTAATTGGATCGTATTTTTTCGTAGATGAAAATGATTACCATGTCACGGTCAATGGAGTTCTCTGTCATGGCATGTTGTTAAACTAATTTTGGCCAGAATTGGATGGATTTGACATCAGTCATATGTGGTTCCAACAAGATGGCGCCACATGCTACACAGCTGGTCAAATAATTAAACAATTGAAGAGAAAGTTCGGTAATCGTGTAATCTCGAGAAGTTGTACGGGCGAATAGCCATTTCGCTTATGCGATTGAACGCCGTTGGATTTCTTTTTATGAGGCCACGTTAAGTCGTTCGTTTATGCCAACAAGCCAACAACGTTAGAGAATCTCAAGAACAATATCGAACGTGAAATTGCCAACGTTCCGGCCGATATGTGTGGAAGAGTGGTGGAAAATTGGCTCCAAAGAATCGATCACTGCCATCGTGCTCGCGTTGGTCATTGACCGATATCGAATTCCATACTTAAATGTAACAATTGTACTACACCTGGAATAGATTTCAACCCGCTATTTGAATTATTCTGTGTTTTATTTAAATACAAAATTGTCATGTCTTTATTGAAAAACCCCTTACAACCAATTATTTCACTAATGTACAGATTTTGCGTGGCAATAGACCGCTGATAAAAAAGTGTTCTTGGTTTGTTCTATTAGAGCACCTGGCACATGTCTGTTACGAAATATCATTTTTATAAGTTTTGTTAGCTTTTTTTATTGCAATAATCATTCTTTCTGCTGTAATAAGAACTCATTTATTTCCAAAAACATTTTGAAGAGATGATAGTCAAAAATATAAAATGTCTTACAACATAAAATAAATTTAATATCAAAATCTGATTCTGCCTATTAAACAAAAATATGATGTCGCTCTTTTAACGTTTATTGGATAGTTTTATAGATATATCATTAATTAAAAGGTCAAAAGAGTTTCAAGTTAGCAGATTTTAACGATATACCTAATTTTGCTAAAGAGATGTTCAAATATAAGTAACATTTCTTTGTTGTATTTATAGTCGCAGAAATGGAAAAACGTTAGTACCTACAGAAAAATCTAAAAAATTTACATAGCTTATATAAATATTTGTTAAACAAATTCCGTTAGCAAATACTTGAAACTACTCGCTACAGCGATTGCAATTTATCTTAAATATTATTCAAACATTAAGATATCCATCATTTACTCCTCCATGGTATGAATCATCTGACCATTGTTCCTAACAACAAAATTAAAGCAGCCACAATAATTTAAACAACCCCTCCCAAAATTCTACTTGAACAAACACGTCAAAAATATCAATCGTAATGATATATTTTGATGTTTAGTTCAATCGGAATCTACAAAGCAGGTTGAAATCCCACATCAAATATTTTCAGGTCCTTGTACTCTTCTATAGCTCAATTAACATAACAAGATATCGATACTTGCTGAATTCAAAGAAAGAAAAATATAAATCACTTTGGGATCGGCTTTTTAACCATAACCAAATGCATAAAATCAAACTCGACGATGATGATAGATTAAATAATATAGTTCAACCTTTAAACTAGTTGGTTGACATCCATACACAGGACGTGAACTTCATAACAAATTATTATTTGATAGGTTGATGTTGGTTTGCATACAAAGTAAACTCTGTTTATAGTAATCAGTTATTTCAAGGTATTACACTTGATCGGCTATTGTTAAACAATGTTAAACGATTTTTAATGTCTCTGGAACTTGGAATTTATACATTAGTTTTCCCATCAAAAGTGTCGTAAAGATAAACAATACCAAATTCTTTTGTTACAAAAATGTGTCTATTACCAAGCTAATCTCTGCTTATTGACTTGACTCCAGTTCAAAATGTCGGCTAACAATAAAAAGCTTAAATAATAAAAATGTCATTTAGAAATGGAATTTGCGGATTGAATTCTTCAACCACATAAAATACGAATTATTAAAATTTTTGAATTTTTAAAGTGTAAGCGAGGTCCTGTGGTGTCAAAAGCCGTCCGCGCGCCACTACATATTTAGGCATCCTCTGATGGATGATTCGGATACACAAAAATTCGAGATTGTTTAACAATTGATCATCAATTAAAATAATAGCTTTTTACCTGAACATATATTGCTAAAATAGAAAAAAAGAGACGTAATCACAAAAGCAAAAAACTTAAAATTTCTAAAAACTTAAAACATAAACTTGCGTTGCTGAATTAAAAATTAAAAAAATCTATGCCGCATGTACGCCATACAACCAAACTTAAAGCCATTATGTAATAGAAATTCACACAATTTTATTTTTTATATCGTAACAATTTTATAAAATTTTTCGAACATATTTTTCAAAGTCGAAAAACTCGAAAACCAATAGACATAGAGTATTGATGCTATGGAAAAATATGCTCAGGAGGTCGATATTAACCTAAAAATAATATTTATATTTTGTTATATTGAAGTTTTATATAACCAAAATTTCGACTTTAAAGTCGAATTACTCGAAAACTAGATGAGATATCGAAAATTAGCTAGCATATTCTTAATCATCGTAAAAAACTGAACAAGATCCATATATCAAATGTTTGTAAAACAAAAAAAACGTGCAACGGACGACGGCGGCGACGACGGCGACGTAGCGATCTTATTAACCTAACTTACTTCGTAAGTTTGGTTGATATGATAAATAGGTATGTACGTAACTGTATCTTATAAATGACGTTATAAATCCAAAAATGTGTTGCCAGTCAGAAGAATTATACGCAGTTAAAAATTTCCCGCAAATTTTGCAACAAAAATATAATTTTGTGATTTTATTTCGGGTTTGATCCTCATTGGACGTTGCTTGGCGAAATATTTAATAGAAAATTTTATTCAGTTTTCGTTAATAGGATAATTACAGGTCTTCACTTTACCAAAATTCATGAAATTTAATCCGTTATGAAGTAAGGTCATAATCCTGGATCAATCCTCTGACGTGAATAAAACATTGAAATGTAAACGAGGCATTTTACACCAAAGTTGATTGATGTCTCCTGCGGCGCGAGATCTCTAGATAGTCTTGTTGAACATTCTTTCTTCTTTACAAGCACAAGAGACGATGCTCAGGTGCTATCACAGTGCTCAGTAACTCCTTGTCCCTCCATATCTCCAATCATTTTATCGGCCTCCTCGCGTTTGGCCAGTGGGAGCCTTCCTGCATGTGGTCTTATTGGCCGGACACCTCCTGTATCGATTCAATGCTCGATTATTGCAGTTTTCCTAATTGACCACGTCGACCGCGAACACGTCCGAGTACCGTCGAATCAAGTTGTTGTTTTAGATGCTAGCATGGTTTCGTCAACTGCTCCAACAACTTCGCAAAACACTCTTTGGTGGGTGGTTCTCTCTCAACAGCGGTACAGCCCGCCACGTGAACAACCGAAGAAAACCACACAACCGTTGCATTCTGAAGAAGTATGGATCTTATGTAGATATGAAAGAGGGTGTCTTAAGAGTAGGAAACGGGGAAGCACCATTTTGCGAAGCAGACGACATGTCTGTGCTATTTTGTCTGACGGATGACGTTATCCTACCTAAACAGACAGAAAGTGTGGTGATGGGACACTCTAGAGGGGCTTGGTGCGCGCTATTGAGCCGATTACTGGCAAATACCTCAGAAAGGGCGAGCTCGTAGGGGGGTGGGGAGGGCTCGAACCAAAGTGACTGATGGTGTATCTGGTAGGCTTTTAAACGCTAATAACTACAATATCGCGTTGAAAAAGAATGCAACAATTAGGTGGTGTTTTATGATTGTCCACGTGACGGGGTGTGCCGGTGTTGAGAAATAACCATCCACCAAAGAGAGCTCCACGATGTTATTGGACCAGTTGACAAAACCATACCAGAATTTTGAACAACAACTTGCATGACATAAACTTGATCCGACGGTACTCAAACATGAGACGGCTCCGTGGTGTAGTTGGTATGCGTGTGACTACTATGTCCAAGGTCCCGGGTTCACATCCCGACAAGGTCCGCTTGAAAAATGTTAGGCGAGCATTTTTCACAAAAATACGCCCTCGTTAAGATGAGAAGTAAAATGGAGGTCCCGTGTGTTAGTGTTGTAACGCACGTTAAAGATCCCTACCTTGCTTGCAACAGCACGGGTTCGGCAAAATTCAAAATTTCCAGGTACAAAAAACTCGCTTCCTGTTAATGTAGTACCTTTGGGTGGACCATTGGAAAATCAAATGTACGGTACTCAGACATGTCCTGGAGAAATTTACATTTATATATTTTCTTGTTTTACTCCTTGATTTGTTATGTTTGCTGTTTTGCCTGTTTTTGGTCGTATTATCTACAAAAAGGGAGATTAACATAAGAATAAATCAGTTGCGGAACGATAATAAATGTTAGCGACGAATTTAGGCTGAAGTTAAAATAATTTACTTAGACTAGAGTGGACGATATTGTTAAATTTATAGAGTAGGAACAAATAGCTGAATTCGTTATTAATAAATTTGGCGTATGCTTAAAAGTTTGAATCCATTGATAAATATTAGTTAGCTAGATTTGGATAGTTGTTGGTCGACCGTTCACGTCGCCCCGGTAAGCAGAGCCGATGGCTGCTATCCGCTATTACGGATCCCCCCCACTTTATTTTTTTATAGTGTCCTGTTGATCAGACAGACTCTAAAGTCAACGCTTAGGGTACCATTATTCAAACTCTAACTATAGTTTTAATTTATAAATTATATTTAACGATTGATTAATTTTGAAGTCAGATCTACATGAAGCATGTAATTATTCGTGAGTAAACCCAACGTTGTACCTTCTGGTGGAGCATTGGGGATGTGGCTGCTAGTGTAGCGGTCCTTACTCAAATTATAAGGTACTCAGACATGGGTAGCTCCCTAGCTTAGTTAATTTACATGTGTCTACGAAGCCCAAGGTCCCGGTTCGAATCCCGACTCGGTTCGCTTGAAAAGTATTAGACGACCATTTTTCACGAAAAAAAAACGCCGTCGTACGGCTGAGAGATAAAATGTAGGTCCCGTAAGTGAGTGTTGTCACACACGTTAAATGCCGCTACTTTGCTTGAAATATCAAGTGTTCGGCAAAATTCAATAGATTTTGCTACGTACCCTGACGTAGCCGGAGAAAACATAAATATACCAGGCTAATTATCAATGCGGAGAGGGGAGGTGTTCCTAGCAACACAAAAATATTACATCGCCAACGATTTTCTATTACAATAAAAAAACAATAATATAAAAATTCCTATCGAAACAGCAAAACAAAATTAACTAAGGTTACTATTTAATAAAACAATTTTACTCTATGGACAAATTCACTAATTGTTCCAGGAAGTGCGCAATTCGTAGCTAACATGCAATAAATATAATCAGTATCAAAAACAAATACCGCTGATACTTTCGAATAAGCGAAGGTGTTAATAAAAAAAAAAGCATTAAATTTAGAAACCTTTCTAGTAAGGATTTTGCCACACGAAGCATTTGTTATAACTCTAATCAGTAAAAAAAGGATACTGCTGGTACTCCCGTATAAGCAGATGTGTTAAGTACAAAAAGCAAACGTATTAAAGTTAGAAACTTTTCTTGTAAGGATTTTACCATAACAAACATTAGCGTATCTAATTTCAACTTAGGTTTATCTCAGGGTATTTTAGAAAAGGAAAACAAGTCACATACATGTGTCGGGATACTTATCTGGTCATCCCTCGGAAGCGAATTGACACAGCATCGCCGCGGTAGTCAGCAACAACCATGCTGCTAGCGAAATTGCAACGGCGGTCTACATGCAAGAGCAGTTGATTTACATCAAGGAATAATCGGGCTACGCAACAAGCAATTTAGCCTCCAGCTAAAAGCGATACACACCAAATCTACACATTTGATAGAGGATAAACGTGCATCGCTCTTGGAGTAACAGAACGAGTAGTTTTACAAGTGAATCAACGCACAAGCTGCAGAATCAAAGTTTAAAAGGAGTTCAAAATAACACGAATTCGAAAAGCAAACATCCGCGTTATTGAAACGCGATTGAAACTGGAAAGCACAGTTTTATCGGATAGTACGCGGCTTCAGTTCGACGAATCTTTCGATGGAAAACACATAAGAATCAATTATCGGATACCTAGAACAAGTTATTGACTAGTTAATTATAGCATGAAATTTACGTTGAGGAACTCTGAGAAAGAGTACTTATTATTATTTAGGCGGTAGGATTTAACAATAGAAGCAGAATTTATACGAACGGAGAATGCATTAACAAGGTAAAGGGTTATCTTAATTTACCGAATTAATTTTTGTTGGTAAAGAAAAAAGGATTTGAGTTGAAAATCATTAAACAGCGTATTTATTATTAATTATGAATTAACGATTTTATTTAACTGTAGAAACAAGGGAGAAAAGGGGCAATTAATTTGTGCTAAAAATAAACGTAACAATTTCCAGGTAAAAAGCTCGCTTCCTAGTCAATGTAGTACCTTCGGCTGGAGTATTGGAAAATCAAATATAAAGTACTCGGACATGTTCGCGGTCAACGAATTTTTAAATTGTTCCGAATACTTATTTAATGTTTTCACAGATCAAAACACAAATAATTGGTAGAATTCAAGAAACGCCATTGTCAGCTCGAACAGTTCACCATCGCATTGAACATATGTCCAAAAATATGAACAGATCAAATATGATTTGTTATCTAGTGACGTAATTAGCATTGCACTCGATGAATATATCGATCTAGTGTTCTATCAATAAATAGTTCGACAGTCAGTAAAGAATTTGTTTCAATGAATGACACGACTACAGGCGCTCACATTTTTTCTCAAGAACTAGAGTTCCGTAATTTCAAAAATGAGTAAGTATTGGATTTAAATATAAATTGTTCATCATAACTGATGGTGCTCGAAGAGAAACAAGAGTTTGTTTTGTGAAACTAATGGAAATCACTTTTATCGTTTCATTGTATTATTCACGGGGAAAATTTATTTACAAAGGCATATTAACATCAAATTAAAGACGTACGGAAAATGAAATTAAAATCCTAAATATGATACCCTTCGAAGCTATTTTTGACGGAAATTGAATAAAAGTATCGAGATTTACTGTTATATTCAGAAATACGATGATTAAGTCAAGACAACATTCTTAATAGACTTGTAAACTATTTTGATGAGATACAAATATCGAGTGGCCTATAAAGGAATGCACATTTTAACAATCTCTAGAAAAATAACCATAATAGCTATCGAATAATTATTTAGTACAAAATAAAAATAGAGAATGGAAATTTAAGTTTTGAGGATCACATCGTCCAAGTGATTTCCTCTACGGTGCGCACATTCTTCCAAACGGGCTTGTATATTATAGAAAACACGTGTAGGTTATGCTGCAAAATGCTGCAATTTCTTGTGGAATATTGAACTTCAGGTGAGCGATTGTCCTTGGGAGAATGCAAAAAACTTTACTCTCCATAAGGAGAAATCCGTTGGGGTTAAATCAGGACTATGCAGAGGTTATGAAATGTCCCCTAGTCTCGAAATTAGCTTTTAGAGGAACATTTCCTTCACTGTTTGGATGCTAGCATTCGTTGTGTAGTTTGTGACACCATACTCTTGACACCGCGTATTTCTATTGCAACCTGAAACTTCTTGTAGTGGTGGCATTACATTTGATTTTCCAATGCTCCACCCGAAGGTACTACATTGGCCAGGAAGCGAGTTTTTTTTTACCTGAAAAATTTGGAATTTTGCCGAACCCTTGCTGTTCCAAGCAAGGTAGGGATCTTTAACGTGCGTGACAACACTCACACACGGGACCTCCATTTTACCTCTCATCCGAACGAGGGTGTATTTTTGTGAAAAATGCTCGCCTAACATTTTTCAAGCGGACCGTGTCGGGATTCGAACCCGGGACCTTGGGCGTAGTAGTCACACACATACCACTACGCCACGGAGCCGCCTTGTAGTGGTGGCACCATAAAATCTTTCAGCATGGTACAGTAGCATTCAGAAGTAATGGTTACAGTACGACCACAACAGTCTTCAAAAAACAGGGATCGTGATACCCGACGATGATATTCCAGTCCAAACCGTTGCCCTTATTGAAGGAAGCGGTCGGCTGATGCTTCCAACGGGGATTCTCGAAAGCCCAATAGCGATAATTTTGCTTGCTGATAGAGCTGTTTAAATAAAATGTATCCGATTCGAGAAAATAATGTTATCGAAATTTGGGAATTAATGCAACGTCTCTCTTGCAAAATGTGGGTAAAGTCGGTGTCCAAATCCCGCGCTGATTGCAGTTTGTAAGGGCGTAACTACTGGTCAAGATGTATAATGCATTGCACAGTTATTCGTTCCAAAAGAACCTCCGACCGCCTACGAGTCGACATTCTTACACGTTCAACGTTCTCACAAGTTCGAACAACCCTTGTACCTCCTTGAATTCGTATATTTGTGTTGATTCTATTGCCTAAAACCGTTTGACCTGTTGCTTACTCATATTTGTGCTAGGAAACCAGTTAATATTACGCAAACCATATTTAGCACGAAACTGATAACAAAACGCACGCCGCACTCCCGGGTAACTACCCATAGCACCTAATATTTCTGTAACAAGGCTACACGTCAACACTACCACGGCGACGCGCGCACCAGCATCTGTCCACATTTGATTCAACTTATAAATGTAAGCAAATATTGTCACACATGAAATTTATTTTAAGTAAGAACAAGGTCGGCATGACTACTAAAAATTCAGATACTTGTATTCGTCTAAAGACGACCAACTATAAGCCAAACTTGACGTCACATGTTCAGCATCGGAGGAACCGCTGTTATCGAAGACAACTTTTATAAATAGTTCATTCAATTATGTTTGTTTTTATAATAATTAAAATTATATTTATAAATTTTTATGTTTAAAGTTCAAAACCGTATTGTAGTTACCTTATCAATAAAATTTATTTTATAATTCGTAAAAAAATATTTAATACTTCTATTATACGATCAAGCGCAGAATCATTATTTTGTTTTTCTAATTCTGATTATTTAAAATTTTGTGTGTCAATTGTTGTCGTATTCTTTAACGCCTTTTTGAAATCAATCTTCTGTCTATAATTTTTGAAATGGCTTCACAAAAATGTTGACAGCTAACCACGGTTGCGCACCACATCCGGATTAGCAATTGACCTAGTGGCTTCGATATCAACCAAGCATGTAGCAGTCTTGCCGTTAAACTGTTCATGTATGCAAATGCTGCCTGCATGCTTAGATTGTGAGATGCGGATTATGGTCTCCGGGACAGAATCCGTTAACCTGTTAACCCTATTTAGTTTTCCAGCTTCTCTGCTTCCTTCTTGGGCTTTTTACATTTGAACTGTATATACCCAAACTCGCTACAATTCTAGCATCTGGGTCCCTTCTTCTTTGGTTGGTGTTCAAGAAGTACCCGCCGAATCACTTCCTCTATGCTTTCTTGACCCTGCTCCTCTACGAAGCATCTTGCTTTGCCACTACTACGATACCAAGAATACTTTTTTGGCTTCAAATCCAAAGCATAAGTTAGCGCATCATCTAAGATCCTTAGTCAAGCCAGCCGTAGTGCTTGCTGAATCTCTCCGTCGAGTCTCCCGCTAACAAAAGTCTATCCTGCCAGCTGTTCTATGAAGCTATCCGGCGCTATTGGGTAGGTTAGCCTCACCAATCGAGAAATATCTGCTTCAAACTCGTTCAAATTTTTGTTGTCCTTTGATAACGGTTCTTCACTTGAATGAGGTACACTTGTTGCAGATGTGAGTCGCGGTATCTCATTTCCAGCCCTGATATTAAGGTCACGTAGCTTCTTTAGTAATAATCTGGTATGTCCTGCAGAATATTTAAGGCCTCATCTGGTAACGCGGCAGCATCACCATCGTTCCAGCCGTTAGTTTTCGCTTCTGTCTTGAATTATTTGAAATATGTCTGCCAAGTTGACTTTCCGTCAAATACGGCTGTTTCTATTAAAACCTTGATGTTTTTTTGCTTTACCCGACATTATTAAATTCTGAGGCTTGCGGTTTTGTCACTAATGCCCAAAGTTACAGTGCTTGTGCTATTAGCGAATTAATTCGTTCTTCCATCCTCAGAACCTCTTATTCCATTTTTGCGAGGTCTTTAACAACTTTGTTTCTAGTCTTGCGAGTTGTCCACCAAATGCATTCCCAGTTTCTGTAAGCCGTAGGAAAACTTGGTTTCCAGCTTTTCGCGGTTTTAAAAGTTTCCTGTATAAACCTCTCTATCAATTGGCCGTAATTTTCAATTAGTTATTGTTCAACCGCTTTTACGTTCCGACGTAGTTTTTCGTAAGGTTTGTAGCGGTTCCTTCTTATTCCCGGGTTCGAATCCCAACACGTCCGCTTGAAAAATGTTAGGTGAGCATTTTTCACAAAATACACCCTCGTTCGGATGAGAGGTAAAATGGAGGTCCCAAGTGTGAGTGTTGTCACGCACGTTAAAGATCTCTACTTTGCTTGGAACAGCAAGGATTCGACAAAATTCCAAATTTTCCAGGTAAAAAAAACTCGCTTCCTGGCCAATGTAGTACCTTCGGGTGAAGCATTGGAAAATCACATGTATGGTTCCTTCTTATTTCTCAGTAAGGTTTGCTACAATTTCCTATACTTTTCTGTAAAACTTGTGTTACTTTCTTCTAATTTCGTTGTCTGCTTCATAAGTCTTGTTTTTCTGCGTGTTTTTGTAATTTTTTAAATGGAATGCGACATCTAGCGACAGTGACTGGAATAGGACTTGTGTGTTTCGGTACATTGCGGTTGGTAGGTGGAGATGAGTGTATACGGGCGGGATCCATCGTTGGTAGAAGTAAGAGCAAACTGGTGGCGGAATGTTCTCGAGCTTAGCGTGAATATTGGCGTCAAGAGCTCTAGATGGTGGTTCTGATGGCTTTGGAGTTGGAGCGAATCCAAGTTGTGTTATGGTGGGCTCCTGCATCCGTAGTGTGATTATGAAGGTTTACTTAATTTTATTTTGTTAGATTTGGTCGTCACAACAAGATAATCTGAAGGAAAACCCTTAGTGCACCAGGAGCTTGGCGAGTTCCGTCTTTCATTATCTTAAATTCTCTCCAAGAAGCTTGGTGACTACCTTAAGAAGAGAATAGTTGAGATGTGATTTCCTCTAGCATTTATAGCTCCTTTTATATCCTGGGTTTGTTTGTATTGTACATTTCGACGATTCTATTATATATTTCGAGAGGTGTCGGACGAGTCCATTATTGTTTGAGAGGTTTTTTAAGCGTGCATGCTATTTTTTGCATGCTGCGCGCTTATTGGTCAGTTATTGAGGAGTTTGGTTAGTTATATACTTTTACAGTGTCTAGTATACACAGTAGCGGCTCGGCAGTAAGTTAAGAATTAGTAAAGAAGCAATGTTACTATAGTGATTATTTAATTTAATCATTTTGTCATATACTTGCTCTATATTTAGTAACAATCGTAAAATATAGAAATTTCTAAAGTTATAAAGCGCCCATAGATCTTTTTCAGCATGAAACTGTATAAGAATTATTCATATCGTAACATCAGTTTTAAAATAATACTGCAGCAATGTCAACGCTGTCGGAGACATTACTAACATTCCACAAGTATATTTTCACTTTGGTCTTTAGTTTTGTCAGTAACATTTGGGGTTTCTGTGCAAATCGCTGAAATTTTAGAAAACATATACCTCACTTATAGCTTAAAATCACCTCAGAGTCATTTGTCCGTCAATCATAGATATGACATGAACATGTTCATTATAACAGCACGTCTAAGTCACTTCCCACCGTCTCTAAGTTTAATTAGAAGTCCTTAATGGTGATTTGAATTGAGTTTCGTGTATTTTGACGTATAAATGGAATTAAATTCTGAAACTCGTCTTGCTTTCATAAATTAATTGGAGTGTACATAATATTTTAAAAACAATTAAAAGAAAGGATTCGGTATTAATACGTATCCATCTAGATTGTTTAAATGGATATTACTCTTGATGTTAAATTATAATTTGAAGAACTGGTTTAACTAATTCTTGGTACACTTATTTGTGATCAATGAACTTTTTAATCGTCAATACAAGTTAATGCGGTATGCTGTTTATAGATCCTTATGTATAACATTGTAGTGGATTTGCTCCAGTGTTTATATTTTAATATTTGTTGTCAAATAAAACAATATCCCTTTGGATGTATACATTTTTGAGTACCATGTTTAAGTTGTAAATATTTTAATGTTTGGAATTACACAAAATTCTGTCTGTTTAGTTGAAGCGCGACTATCAATGTACCATAAACTATCCGTTTATGTTTCGTATAAATAATCGAACTTTCCAATTATTCTTCATTCTACAAACAAGATAAAATCATCCTTTAAAACACTAATGATTCGATTAAGAAATACAAAACACGATTAGTGTAATACGTTATATAATGTTAACATATAATTGACAAATTATAGCGGTTTCAAAACCCCTATAATGAATTATTGATATAAATTATTACGATATTCCGCGCAAACACGAAAAAAACAGTAAGAGGAAGTAAAGAAATCATTTACGTCGAATACCGCAACAGAACGGGGACAGAATGGTAGAATTTGGGCTAGCTCAAAAACATCGTAGAGGGGCGTGAGTGAAATAGAAAGAACGCATTGGAAACCTCTGTAAAACTATATTGTTAACATCCAAAACAATAAAACAAATAAGTTGCGTAATCGTTTGTTACGTGCTAGTAAACAAAGCGTCATAACATAAGCATATAAAATTGGTAAGCAAAATATATAACATCTTATAGTCTAAATACTTACAATGGTTCACCTTAAATACATATAAAAGAAAATTAAGCATAAATTGTACAGTAAATCTAGGAAAAGAAATATACCTAAATTATGTATACCTTCTGCTTTATGAAGTGCACCTCCTCAAGAAATAGTATAACACTAAAATTAAACAGCCTAACTTAAATTAATCAAATATTAATTACTTTTAAATTGATGCGTAAGTTCTTTTCGTTAATTTTTATACAAAAAGACAAAAGAAACAGTAAAACGGACTCTAACACAAACTTTAAATAATTAATTTTTAATTTGAAGAATGATTATTACATCGTCGCTCGTGCATTGTGAATGTGTTTGGTAACATGGTGTTGGTAATTTAATGGATAATCATGAGTAGCAGTAAATAAAATGTCTATCCTCCACAGCAGCATAAAAGAATAACGAAAATAGAAAACTGTACCTTGAACTATTTGGCTACGTATCATGTTGTTGATGGAAAAATTTGACTGCAGTTCTTTATTGGCTGCACGCTGGAACCACCAACTTCACTTATACTAAGAAAGCACTTTGAGTAGCGCGACTTTACAACATGTATCTTCGGTAAGAAGATGTTGTTTTTAATCTTGTCTTTCAAAGCATGGTTTCTATTTTATAAGGACAGAATCATGTATGAGGATGGGGGTATTTGATTTTCAAAGATATCGCCAAAGAATCATGTGCGCAGAATTCCCAGACAACAGCTGCCGAAATACAAACTGTAACAGCTTGCCAACAAGCAGCTAACGCAATTATCAAAGGATTTTTAGACAAAGGAAAACAATCTTGTTACTTTGTAACATATTAACAGCTGCAGAATACCAGATAATAAGTCCATTGTAAGCAGATGTAGGCAGGTGGTGAGTAGTCTTAACTTTTAGAAGAAAGCTGTGCATTTACATGCAGCTTCTAATTAAAATGTAATCACTGCAAGTATTGCAACTACTTTGTAACGTAATGTTTCCTAAGCAGCTGTTTAATTTTATAAGGAAAATTGTTGTATAAAGTAATTACTTGAGAATTTTTTTTTAAATAACACTAATTCAAATGGCGGGAAATCGAGTTTGTTGAGAAATTTTAGGGCGTTATAAAAATGAAAGCAGAAAAAAGTACTTGCAGGGTTTTGAACGTAACAAAATGTTTCTAATTTTCTATAGACACGTCAATCATTTCCTTTCTATTAAAGTGCCACGGGCCTGTGTGAATTCTAACACGAAGATATCCTTTAAATATAAAAATTTTAATCTCTTTTAAAATATTCCAATAAAACAGCACCCCGTTCGCGATATTTCCAGTTTCTTAAGTACCAAATAAACTACAATTGTTCCTGACGTAATCACGGTCAATTTTCAAGGCACTATTCATGTTTTTCGGTAAATATCCAACTTCTTTCTCTTTCTCTCTCTACCCCTTCCCCCCAGGTCTCCTCTCTCTTTTTTATTTGTTTATTTTTGTACACAAATTATAATAAAATGTTGTAGTCAAAGAACAAACGTTGGTGTTCTATTAATATGTGTGATTTTGGTGTTCTACTTTAAAAATTCAATTAGCTAAAATTAATTTTGCTCTCATTAAAAAATTAATTTTTCTAACAGTAAAGGAGTGAAACTTGTACTCATTGGTAAATATAAAATATTTTCGGTACTTTTAACGGTAATAACATAGCGTACTCTTTAGTCTACATATTTTACAGTTTTATTTCAGAAAACTTAAACTATATTCTGAAAGCATCAGTTGTATTTCATATTAGTTAATTATATATCAGAAAAGATCACTTGAATTTTGCAGGTAATTTTTATTTCAGAAAACATCAATTAAACTGTAGATTTAGTGCCTTATATTTAAACGGTAATTAGTTGTATTTCAGAAAAATTCACTTAACTATAAATCTTTATAATACCCAAAATGACTTACTAGTTTAGTTCTGCGATAACGAGCGTATGCTTTGTCACGCAGCTTTATCATATTTTTTATAGTTGTAGTTAGGTAAGGTTTATTCAGACTACTAGTTCTAAATGATTGCATGGGCGCATGTAAATCAAATAATTTCCTTATCATATTATTAAGACAACTCACTTTGTTATCAATATTTTGCATATTTAGAATTTGCTCCCAATTTAACAATTTAGCATCATTGTTAAATAATTCCAAATCAAAATACTTAAAATTTCTTGCTGTATTATATTTTACAGAGATATGTATCTGTTTTTATATTTCCATATATAAGACGATGATCTGACATGGTATTTATATCCAGTGTACCACACTTTTGGATACTGATGTTGCTAACACATAAAATGTTGAGTAGCGTTTCTTAATGTTCTGTTACTCTTGTAGGTTCTATATTACATCTTATTAAGTTGAAACATTTTAATATCTGATTTAAATAATTACTAGCTCTGGTAGTTTGGAGCATATCTATATTAAAATCACCCATTAATATTGTGTTATCGTATTGAATGCTACAATCACATAATACGCTCTCCAATTCTTTCAGGCATGTTATCGATTTTGTGGGACATCTATATATGACACCCATTATATATGACTGAGATTTAATTTTAAATGTAATCCAGTGCTGTTCTAGTTCAGCTCCTGTTATATAACTTATATCAACACTCTTCCAATTGATCCATGTCCTTACGTAGAAACATACTCCGCCTCCCCTACTTGGCCTGTCTAATCTTGTTAATGTATAACCTGGTAACATGATTAGTTCAGACGGTATATCCTTTGTGAACCAAGTTTCTGATAATGCTACGATATCAAACTTCTCATTATTCACAAAGTCTGTAAAATGTGAAAAGCACGATAGCAACGAACGTATATTTAAGTGACATACTGATAAGGTTTTAACATTTTGATTTTTGATATGTATATATTGCCTATTCCGGGTACTGAAACACTGTTGTTTATGCTGTGATTGCTAAACTTGTTTGCCATAGTCAACTTTGGAACGAGCTATCTGCAACTGCTTGCACCATGTGTGACAGGTTTTATCAAAGGGTGAATGGTTAATGTTGAGCGTTAATGAATATTTGATATCCATTTCTTTGCAGTTCGGACATTGTGTTTCCAAATTCTTACATACTTCCCGTGGGTGATTTTCATATCCACATTTAGAACAAACTGGTTGTTTCTGACAAACGTTTACATAGTGATTATACCCATAACAATTAAAGCATCTTTTAAGATTAATATGCTCATAAACCGCACAAGCTGAAAATTCAATTCAAAGAGCACCATTATCTAATATGCTATTATATGTGTCAATATCCACCTGTATAATTGCAGTCCATTTACTATTGTTATTTACCATCCTTTTTATATTAATCACTTTGATTTCAGCATTGTCACTAATACATCTGTTTTGTTTGATAATAGCATTTATTAGAGAATCAGGTGCAATCTCTTCTAAAATACCAACAATTTTTACACATGGTTTTTGTTTACTCAGTGTTTTAATTAAATATTCACTATGTAATTTATTTTCAGTTTCTGTTTTCAGTTTGATAAAATCTTCTTTTGATGAACAACTGATAGCAAGCCCACCCTTATTAGTGCCTCTAATTCCTGCAATAGTCACCCCTAATTCACTAACACTAATCTTTTCTTTAATTTCATTTCTGGTCTTGTTTGAATTTTGGTCTTTTTTTGGCTTGATCAACAAAACATTATCATTGGTTTTTAGGGCATCTGCAAAGCTTTTTGATTTTCCACTAGTAACAATTTCATTTTTAACATTTGGATCCACATTATTATTTGTTTGTGTTTTCAATGTTGTTTTTAATTTATATTCTAGGTCATTTTCCTTATCTTGTAACAATAGTATTATTTTTTCCTTATCAGTTATGAGAGCATCTTTCTGTAGATTTAATTCCTTTAATAGTAAAACCTGTTCCATTAACCCATTGTGATTATCACCATTGAAGGTTAAGGTATTTTTATCTATACAGCACGTGACTTTTGAATTATTAATGATTTTCACATTTTTCAATCTATCTACACAACTCTGGTGAAATATTGCATAACAATTTACACAAGTTACTAATGTACATACTTTATTTTTATAGCATTTAAAAACTTTCTCTCGAGCACTTTTAGAACCATTTACATCAGTGGCCAACTTGAAAAATGATGCACTATCACACTAATGCTATTTACAAGCACTAATATCTTCTTAAACTAAATTCTTAACCATAGGTCTATTAACAACACTAACATTACTATTATTTATTTATTACACATTTGTCTATTTATGTATTCTACAAGCTGGCGGTACAATATACACGTTCACATAACACAAATTTATATTTACTCTTGGACTTCCAAAAGCGTAACTAATTAACTTTACACGATAAAATTTATATTCGACATTTAGATATAGACTAACTGTGTACTTCATCAGCGGTCTTATATATACCTTGAATTAAATAGATGATTCATACTTCGGTATATGCTAGAAAGTTCAAGGCTTCTGTAATATATACATTGCTGACGGCGCTTGTGTATTTGGCGGGTTGCCTAATAGTAGCTTGCAACAATATATAACTTTGGTTGCGAATAGACGCAGCGAATAAAATGATTATATGTGGTGAGTAGTATATTAAGTGGGATGATGATATTGATGTTCAAGTCGAGAAAGACTAAATTTGAATCAGTGTGAATTAGAGGAAGTAATGGAGGAAGTAAATGACGTAGAAGTAAAGATTATAGAGGATCCAGGCGAAGTAGAGGATGTAGTACAGACAACATTAACATTAATTGAATATTCCAAATTAGAGGATAGATGGTTGGAAAATGGAGACTTTAGTGTTCCTACAAGTTACGAATTTAAAGCAAAGGAGATTGAAGAAAAGTTGAATGAAGGTGATCATACTATTGCGATAAATCTTCCTTATTGTTCGATAACTTCTGTGTTGCTTGTGAAACTCCAATGGAATAGATTTCAAATCGTTTGAAGAATTATTTCTTTACTCAAGGTTACATAGTCGATCACGTAAAATGAATTCTGGACGCCGAATTCTAAATGAAGGTCGAAACTTACATGTTATTTGAGTTTAGAAAGAATGAATCTGAATCTTTGAACTCTCCTTTCTTTTTCCTTTGAGATGTTGGTAGAAAGGTACAGTCCAAATCCTGTAGTAGAATGTAAAAGAAAAAATGGATTTCTTCCGTACTAACCAGGGGTCTATTCCTGCAGTGGCATGAGATTGCAGGGGTGGGTCTATATCAAAAATATAAACTTTATCAACGGGCGCTATCGCGTTTAAAATAAATTTTAAGGGTTAACGCAGAAAACCCTTTAACCAAAACAATTATGTTGTACTTCTAATCAAATTTATAGAGTGTATTTTGGTAGGAATAATTCAACTGCGACCTGAAATAAATGTTTTGGATGTTTAGATGACAAATTTAGTTAAATGAGAGCACTACTTATGTCCCAATGAATTAATAAGCAAAACATTAGTATTATGCAAATAAAGATAGTATCATATTAAATTATATAATATTCTCTTGTTTAAATTTATATACACTAAATCAATTCAACGCTATATATGTATAAATATAATATTACATTCTAATTGTTAGGAAACAGCGAAAACAATCAAAACAATAATTATGATGGTTTTTGGTTGATGCTAACTTTAATAATGTACAATCACCACTGGCTTGCATTAGAACCATTCTTAGTTGTAGATCTTAATAGCCTTTTCCAAATAATTAAATCTTGCTCGTTTTGGAGCTTTATTCACGTGCTCCAATCCTATCCAAGGTTTTGCATTAGCATTGGTGGTAGAATTACCTCTAAAATCTTTCAAATTCATAAGAAAATCATCTTCGTCTATAAAAAGAGGTTTTTCCAATGAAACAATAGTAAATTTAAACTTTTCCCACTCCTTTTCTGGTACACACAGTTTCTTTTGTATACGTTCTTTCACTTTTTTAAATTGTTCACCATGTTTAATTTTGATAAAAAATGGTGTTCCAAATGTGGAAAATATTTCCTTTTGAAAATGAGCACATGAGACTAACATCTCGTCATCTTCGAGTCTTAATTCATCATTAGGTATTTCCTCTATCCTGTATGTTTTGGCTCCTGCAAAAGATAACGACTCCAGTGGAGCATCTTCCTTTGGCCCATAAGCTACCTTAGAACAATTTACTTCAATTAACCTTAATTTTCCACTACCACCTTCACTAAATTCTATTTGTTTTTTAGCTTCTTCTAAAAGATCTCCTATAGTGCCTCCTTTGTTGGGATATAATGTTAATTCCTTCTCTTCTTTTAACTTCAATCCAACCCATATACATTTAAATTGTCGTTTATTTTCTAATTCATTAACTCGAATGTTAAGCTGTTGATAAAAATTTTCTTTGGTGTTTTATAAAACTTCGAACATAGTAGAAGATCTTTTAATGTACCTTCATATGTACATCTTAATGGATGACCAGGACTATCTTCATAACTTTGACATTTGAAGAATTGTAATAAATACGGATTTGTACCAACCCTCTCTGCTACAGCCCGAGCTAATTGATCATAAGTCATTCGCTGTGACAATTCCATAGTAAAACCAACATCATTAGGAATACATCTATCCACAAAGTTAACTTCTACTCGGTAATACAAATCTTTATAATAGTCTATACAGTTTGGAAGATCAGACTGTTCTTCCATTTCATCTTTTTCAAAATAATTATATCACCATTCATTAATTCGTCTAAGACCTTTTCAAGTGTTTCGTTAACATTTGTAATTCTTTCAATACAATTAGGTCTAACTTCTTTATATAATAAAAGTTCTGTACCTTGTGAAAAACCTGCTCTTTCATTCATTAATGATATAAGATCCGAAAAACGGCCGTTAATGGAACAATACTGATGTCCACAATAGTGTATTCTTTTTTGTTTAGAATCATAAAATTTAAAAAATAAAAGGACATCAGCATTACTATCAAAAATAGGTAATGCCATTAATCCCACATCAGGTGGCAATAGTTCTAAAAAAACAATCCAAGGATTCTGATTTTCTGAAGCATCTAATATATTTTTTTGTGAGTCTGCCTCCGAATCAAGCAAACATGGACGGAGAGTGTTATTTGATCTGCTACCAAACGGCCACATTTTCATTTGTTCTGGTGGATATTTAAAACCATCCGTAAGCATTTCCATCAGTTCACCACATGTTGCAGTCTTTTATCCTAAAATTCTATATGATGCTTTTTCAGGATCATGCAAGCCATTGCCTTGATGACCATCAAAGCTGTCTTCCAATAAAATATTTACAGTCATATATAAATGAGCATCGTTGCATTCTTTTTGGCGTAGTTGTTCAATTAGTTTTTCTTCTGCTAATCTAAATGCTAACTCACTTGGTATGTCAGCATCTGTAACCTCTTGAAGGACATGATGTAGTTCAGAGTCGCGAATATAAACTAACATGTATGCACTTGTACAATGTTTAATAGTCATATTCATGTCATCTTCATGACCACCATAATTATGTTCAATTGCTTCTAGTTTAGAACATCGAGAAACAACATCATCATCAAACTTGCACCACTTACCATCACCTTTAGGATTAATAAAAACAACATAATGGCCACCATGATTATTTCCTGAATGCACTAGAACTACATGCAGAGTGTAATTTGCAGGATTTGTAGGATCTGGTTTTTGTAGATAACTATCTAGAGATATTTTCTCATAAAACTGAAAGCGGTCATTAAACTTTACTGAACAATCTGTAACAGGATCATACTGGAATCTCATCAAATGTAAATGTAATATTGGTGGAGATACTGCAAAAACAACACCCATTTCAGCATCTTGTAAACCATGTTCGCCTGCATCATATTTATTATCACCATTTAATGTTTCCTTAGCAATGCCGTTCTTAAACGATTCTTCAATGTTTTTCTTTCCCTTCACATTTAATTGAATGTCGTAAAATGTTTCAGTACGTGTACTAGTATAATCCACATTTTTACATCGAATGTACAACATCATTTTATTTTCAAATAGTTTTGGAACAGCACCTTCGACACATGTACCTTTCATTTTACTTTCTAATTTATCCAGTAATATCCGTAAAAATTCTTGTACATCATGTTGCATAAATGAATCTAACGTTTCCCATCCAAAACTTTTTGTTAGTTTTTTTGTTCCAACTGGTTTATCGCTGAATTGTAATTCGTGAAAAACCCTTTGTAATGCTAAAGTAACCGATTTAGTGGAGTCATTAGATTCAGTCGGCATTTTGTAAAAAGCTCTTCTTAAATGATGTGTAAAATATAAAGTTTGCAACAGCGAATTCATATAGCAAGTTGCACCTTGATTTTTAAGTCCTACGAATCCGGTATGCTTTTTGCTATCCCATGATACACCATGAGGCGCGTCAGTTACTACATATACTTCAAAAGTAACAGTGTCATTTTTAGCAAAACCCTTTTTTATGTCTAAAACTTCTTGCCATGACATAAAATGGTAAAAACCCCAATAATTTTCTTTTGAGTAAAACAAGTGTTGTATTTTTCTTGAAAAAGTTTTGATGTCCGATCTAAATGGAATTAATCGTAATTCTGCAACGGCATAGCATGACCAAGAACTCGATTTACTTTCACCATTGCATTGTAAAAGGAAACTTAATGAACGTTGGGCAGAACGATCTTGATTATGTGTTGTTTTTGGCATTATCATAATTTTTCATGGCAAATATAAATTCAATTGTATAAATATTATTCTTTTCACTTCTATTTGATCAGTCTATGTTTCTATTCTCTTTAACAAAATAATGCAAACTAAATTAAGATCAAATCATAATACTTTACTATCAGCAAACTAATAATGGCATATTAAACTTCTTACGGAATCATGCAAAGATATCTTTGTTTCACCGGTACATGGTTATGAATCAATAATGTTAGTTCAAAATTATACTCAACATTTTTAGGTCAAAACAATTAATTTTATACTAATCGCATGAATCAATATTATTTTAACAAAACTATACTCGAATCCAAAAAGCTTTAGAATTAATCCTAATAGTTATTAAATTCTTTCCAGGCTACAATATGAACATGTTATTTAATAATTCTCATTGTTGCTCTCAAAGGATTTATTAAATGAAATATCTAAGGATGTTTGTACTTATCTTTCTAGCTCATTCCAGCTGTTAAACATGTCAACAAAAAGATGTCTTGAACATCCGCTATTCGTAGGTCCCCAAATATTTCATGAAATCTAAATTAAATTTTAAAGATAATTTTCAATGATCTTAGAAACTATTGTATTATTCAGATCAAATAAAACAATGGATTTCTACAAACGTCCTCTAAATCATTATTTATTCCAAATAGACAACCTCCATCTAAACTAAACCAAATAAGCGAATTACAAAATCTTTACAAGGAGATCTTCTTCTTGGAACTTACGTTTCATTTCATATCACCATTTAATCAAATATACACACTGCTTTGGGTTAGTAATTACCCATTGCTATCCACAACTGCCATTCTATTCTAAACATTTTAACGGCTCAAAATCGTCGCTTACAAGACACGTGTTATGTCATTTCTGAACCTCAATTCCCAATAAGCGCGCATGACTATCTTCTCAAATTTCCAACTAAAACAAATGTACAACGACAGTAAAATCCCCTGTAAAGCAGATAAGCAACTCATCGCAAGTTTGCTATGCGGGTTATACATAACAAAATATCTATCTGCACTTTTCTTATATTACGTAAGTTATCTACAAAAATCGTATGATTACCGTGTCCAAATTTTGAACACCATTCATCTTAAATGTCAAATACTGTATGCATGCCGAATACTGAATGACCTGTTCTGATAATGTTCCGGTTTATATACCAAAACAAAATCAATATGTTATATTTTATAGCCGTCCCGATTTATTTAGAAGCATGAGTCACTTTGGGTGATGTAATATTTACGAGAATGTCGGCGTTTTAATGGGCTAATTAATATCAAACTATCGCGGCTGTCATGATTTATGTTTATCGTAAAGCGCCTTCTTTTCTTTTTCTAATGCACGAGGTTAATTCTTCGCAGTCTCCTTCTTTTATATTGTAATACGTAAGTTTATTAAACTCGCTTGCTTATCTTATCTCTGTTTTATTTTACGGCTCATTAATAACTACGCGATTTTTTTTATTTTATTTATTTATAGAAAATAATTGATTTTTAGAACATTTCTTAATAACCTGGCGCATTCATGTATTAATAAAAGAAATTCTGGAAGTTTTAACAAGAATGAATATTTTTAAAATCTACACAGGGAAATTAATTACATAAATAATAAAATCTTCTTTATTCTATGGAAATGCAATAAGATTTACATTGATTTGTATTCTAATAGGGTACGGATGCATATTTAAAAGAAGATAGCCTAAATCTAAGTTATTTCTATTATTTTTAAACGCGTTTTAAGGTATCTTTAGAAAGAAAGAATATTTTTTAAATCTACCCACGAAGATTAATTACATAATTATTAAGGGCTTCTTTATGTTTAGTAATGACGCGAGTTACGTATCTCCCATATTAATATGTACATAAAATTAAACGCATTTATTGTCTTAGTAATAGTATGTTACAATGTATTAATTGAAGGTTATAATATTAAAGGTTCATCAAAGTTTATATCAGACATGAGAACGGAAACAACTACTTTGTATTCCAGACGCAACCTGATACTGCAGGTGCAGACACAATGAACTGCAATAAAGCAGTCTTAATTAAAATTACGTAGAATAAGGCATTGTATGTTTATCAAGAAGTAGCAGACGGTGGGATTTGCACTTCCTACGAGATGATGTGAGCAGGAATTCTATAAATACTGTGAGGAGCCCCTGATAGTCAGTCAGTCTTCGAGCTTCACAACTTTAACGTTGTTAGTAGTTCAAGCTACTCATTGGTAATTATTAAAATATTAATTTTGATTACTTTTGTCAACTAAATTAAGTCACGTTAATGAACATACCGTACAAGTTGTTATAGACGAAATAAACCATTTTTGTAATTACTGTTTAAAAATAAATTTGATAGAAGTGTATTTAGGAAATACATGTTTTTAAAAAGAAGCTTCCAAAGGCTCAAAACCTATCTGGCGCAGCCGGAATGGATTCCAGAAGGGTACTAGCGGTTCCAAAATTGAAAAACTGGAGACCGTGAATTTCAATTCTTAACTGGAACAATAACACAGAGATTGGACGAAGTACAGAATCGACCGAATCCGATACAGAAGGAAGGCTAATGGAACTGGCAATCAAATTATTGTGAGTACCTATAATTCATTTTCCTTACCATTTTTTTTCAATTGCATATTGATATTAGCAAGTAAGATTTGAAACGAGAGAATGTATGTACAATTTATTACTGAAACAATTTATTCAGCAAGAGTCTGAACTTGATCATAACAAAGGTTTATAATTATACACATTTTATGTACGATTTATTATTGCCACAATTATTAACGAAACAATTATTCAGTTAAAGTTTGAAGTTAATGTAATTATAGCAGAGGTTTATAATTACACGCAATACATATAACAATAAGTGATTCTTTAAATAACTTTAGTGCAAACTTGAATGAAGTAACAGCGAATAAATAATTTATAAAGATAGACACTGAAAACTTAAAGTTATATTTAGACTCAATATCAATGGATGGAAATCAAATTTTATTAGGCATTTTCATTACCGCGTGCGAGATATTTCTATAATCATTCTACAAACAAGAGGACATTAACCGGAACAATTGGCTATTAGGATTGATCCCGAGTAAGCTAACGGGTAAAGCCTTGACCTTAATTGCAAGTAGGCATGACCTGACGGATTGGGAAGACTACAAAAAGATATTGATCGCTTATTTCGGAGACCAGAGTAATATAAAATGCCTTATCAGAGACTTATTGAACCTAAGAATGAAAAATAATCAATCACCATATCAACTCGGTTTGCGATGTCAAGACATAAGAAGTTTAATTTTAACCAAACTGAAATTAGAGGAACCCGATCCAAACGTACGTGTAATTAAAACTAAAATATACGACGAAATGGCTTTAGATACTTATATAAACGCGTTACCAGAGCGGTTATCGGACAAGATAGGATTTATAAATCCCCAAAACTTAGAGCTATACCCGAAGACACAAATAATTATACAAATTCAAGTAGAGACGACGAAGTAAATTACCCAGAAAACTACGAACGTAACAACCCTTACGAAAATTACGAGAAGTACAATGAAGAAAGCGCGTATTCAAATTTTCAATTGGACAGAACCAAGTACGACCAGACATAATAAACTTAAACAACATTAATCAACACATTTTACCCTATATAGAAATACCTCATGCTGAAAATAAATTATTAATCGATACAGGATCTTCAAAAACTTTAATTAGCCCCAAAACCGTGCAGAAACATTATTTAGATTTTGTAGAAAGAGAACCTTTTAAAATCAGGTGTTACATTCCAAATTTGGCAATGTACATTCTTTAAATTTGTAAATAAATTCCCGCAAATATTTTTTAATAAATTTGTCAATTTCGTCATTCCGGACAGTTGCGTTTGCGCGAAAAGAATGCGCAGGTGCGGAGTGCGTAAAAGAACGCGATTAAGCGACGAGACCAGAAGCCAAGAACATCTACCGGTGTCATGTGGGTGTCTTTTCTCTTTTAGGATGTAGGTTCCTTATCTTTATCTTTGTGTTCCTCATACCTGGTTGTTCCTATCATTCCGTTACGAGGGGAAAAGAGGGTGGACGGATTGTAATCTGATAAAAAGCTTGTCTAAGATCGATAGATGATATAAATTTAGCATTTCAAAGCCGACTTAAGATAGAATCTGTACGAGGTAAGGGATAGGCATCGGCCACAGTTACAGAGTTAAGCTTTCTACCGTCAAAACAAACACGCCATTCATTATTTTTCTTACGAACCAATAACACGGGAGACATCCATGGCGAATTTTAAGCACAATATAAATAAAAGCAATGTACTCACTTAAATCGCACCTTACAACCAAATCCCAGGGCCATCACATCTTGTGGGTCACATCACGCCATTGTTGACTCAGATTCCAATCCATCCATCCTCTTTTCCCCTCGTAGCGGAATCATAGGAACAACCAGGTATGAGGAACACAAAGGTAAAGATAAGGAACCTACATTCTAAAAAGAGAAAAGACATCCATACGACACCCGTAGATGTTCTTGGCTTCAGGTCTTGTCGCTTAATTGCGTCCTTTCACGCACTCCGCACCTGCGCATTCTTTTCGCCCAAACGCAACTGTCCGGAATGACGGAGACTGACAAGTTCATTTAAAAATATTCGCGGGAATTTATTTACAAATTTAAAGAATGTACATTGTCAAATTTGGAATATAACACAGGACAGCACACAAAACGACACTACACCAATTTATCGCAAATTAATACCGGATAAGAGAGGAGAATTAAAGATTTATGTTTCGAATACCGAGATATGTTCCATTGTGAAGGAATACCTTTAACTTTCACCAACACAGTCAAGCACAGTATTCAATTAACAGACGAGAAACCGATCTTCACCGAAGCGTATAGATTTTACATGTAATTTTCTAATGCTCCACCCGAAGGTACTACATTGGCCAGGAAGCGAGTCTTTTTTACCTGGAAAATTTTGAATTTTGCCAAACCCTTGCTGTTCCAAGCAAGGTAGGGATCTTTAACGTGCGTGACAACAGACACACACACACACACACACGGGACCTCCATTTTGCCTCTCATCCGAACGAGGGTGTATTTTTGTGAAAAATGCTCGTCTAACATTTTTCAAGCGGACCGTGTAGGGATTCGAACCCGGGACCTTGGGCGTAGTAGTCACACACATACCACTACGCCACGGAGCCGCCAAAAAGAAGCGTATAAACTACCTCAAGCAAGTCAAGAAGAAGCAGATAGACAGGTAGCAGACTTACTAAACCAAGACATTATTCCACACTCGAATTTACCATGGAGCAGCCCCGTACTGATTGTACCGAAGAAATTAGATGCCTCAGGCAAACGCAAATACCGAATGGTTATCAATTACAGAAAACTCAACGAAAAGACTGTAGACGATAAGTACCCACTACCAAATATTACAGAAATATTAGACAAGTTAGGAAAATGTTAATATTTTTTGACATTAGACCTCGCCTCAGGATACCACAAAGTAGAAATGGACGAGAAAGACGCAACCAAAACAGCTTTCAGTGCGCCCAGAAGACACTATGAATATAAACGCATGACGTTTGGCTTAAAGAACGTTCCTGCCACTTTTCAGAGAGTTATGGATAATATTTTGAGAGGAATACACAATGAAAAATGCCTTGTGTATCTGAACGACATACAGTATTGCCCGAAATAAACAGTACTGAAACTAAGTTGGCGGTGTTTTTATGCGTGCGCTGTCACACTCAAGTTAGCTAGTATAGACCTGTCAAGTAAACCTCAAACAAGTAATTAGTAGGGCCTAATTGTTAAAAATGGTGTTAAGTACAGAGGAGAAAGTGTTTCTGGTAGAGCATTATTTTCGTTCATACGGAATCGGCCGACGTAATGGTGCAAGTTTGCTATACGTGTCTGATCAATTCACACAAAGGTTTAATAAACGTTCTCCAAGTAATGCTGTAATTTTGAAGGTTATTGAAAAGTTTAGAAATACAGGTAGTGTATTGTGCCAACGAAAAGGAAACTCGAGGTGTCCCAGGACAGTTAACAACAACAATAACCATGAACATGTTTTTGAGCAAATCTTAGAAAATCCGAAAGTCAGCCAGGCAAGGACAGCGTTACAACTTGATTTAAAAAGAACTTCCTTTCAAAGAATCCTGAAGGAGCTGGGTACATTTTCGTATGTGATTCAGGTACATCAACAACTACATCCTCGGGATTATCGCAGTAGAGTGGAATATTGCGCCAGAATTCTCGCGTTACAGTATGAAAATCCTGAATTTTTGAAAAATGTTTGGTTTTCAGACGAAGCACATTTTCACTTGTCAGGCTATGTGAATCGTCGCACAAATCGATTTCTGGGCTTTGCCAGACCCGATGAGGTTCAAGAGGTTCCTTTACATAGTGAAAAAGTGAGTGTCTGGTGTGGTGTTTCCGGACACGGAATCTTTGGTCCGTACTTTATCGAAGAGAATGGTAGGCAAGTCACACTTAATCAACAGAGGTACAGACAAATTTTAACACGATTTATCCCTGATCTACGTCAATTCTGTCGTGCACGTAACTTGGCATTTCGAAACCAATTTTTTCAGCAGGACGGGGCAACTTGCCATACTGCTGCCGCAATTCGTCAATTTCTTCAAGAACATTTTCCAAGCAAATTCATATCACGATTTACTGACTTCCCTTATCCTTCACATTCTCCAGACCTCACACCTCCAGACGCATACATTTGGGTCATGGCTAAAAATGCCGTTTTCAAACGGGCACCACAAACCATCGATGAATTAAAGGATGCCGTTAGAGTCTTCTTCGCAGCCCTGAGACAACCCTTATTCAATAACATGACCAGAAACTTAGAACATCGTTATGAAGTCTGTCTCGAACGAGGAGGTGCACATTTAGAACATATAATAAAGTGTCAATAATATGTATTTTTTAAATATACAAAACAATTACAATTTCAGTACTGTTTATTTCGGGCAATACTGTAATTGTATATTCACACATCACTCAACGAACACATTGAGAGATTAATAGAAGTTTTTGAGCGTTTAAGAAAAGCTCACTTTAAAGTACAACTCGATAAGAGCAAATTCTTGCAGAAAGAAGTAGCATTTTAGGACACATAATAACGCCACAAGGTGTTATGCCAAACCCAGATAAAACTAATGCCGTACTAAACTAGCTTTTACCAAAAACAAACAAAGAAATAAAATGATTTCTAGGACTCAGTGAATATTACAGAAAATTCATTAAAGGGTACGCACAAATAATCAAACCATTAACGAATTGTTTAAAGAAGGGCAATAAAATCGAACACACCGGAATTTATTAAAGCAGTAGAGATAATTAAGTGTATTCTTACGAATCGCCCTTTGTTAGAGTACCCTGACTTTTCAAAACCGTTTATATTAACAACAGACGCATCCAATGTTGATTTAGGCGCAGTATTGAGTCAAGGAAAAGTAGGTAACGATAAACCAATCAGCTACGCATCACGAACATTAAACGAAACTGAACAAAAATACAGTACTATTGGAAAAGAACTATTAACCATAATTTAGGCAACAAAATATTTTAGATCTCGACGACCTCAACCACGCAGTGAAACTAATGGACAATTATAAAGAACATTTAAACGAATTAAAAGTATCAAAGTTACATTACGGCAATATTAGTGCATGGACTATCTTATTGATCATTGTAGTATTTTTATTATCTGTATATGTATTGTATACAATGTACATTAGATATAAGATCAAAGAAACAGACGTGAACAAAGAAACCACGAATGAAACTTTAGGGACAATGAGTTTTAAAAATTACATACAACTCTTAATTTTCATCTAAGTCGGGTGGAGTTACATATCTCCCATATTAATATGTATATAAAATTAAACGCATTTATTGTCTTAGTAATAGTATGTTACAATGTATTAATTGAAGGTTATAATATTAAAGATTCATCAAAGTTCAAATCAGACATGAGAACGGAAGCAACTACTTTGTATTCCAGACGCAACCTAATACTGCAGGTGCAGACACAATAAACTGCAATAAAGTAGTCTTAATTAAAATTACGTAGAATAAGACATTGTATGTTTATCAAGAAGTAACAGACCATAAATACTGTGAGGAGCCCCTGATAGTCGGTCAATCTTCGAGCTTCACAAATTTAACATTGTTGGTACTTCAAGCTACTCATTGGTAATTATTAAAATATTAACTTTTATTATCTTTGTATACTAAATTAAGTCACTATAATGAACATAACGTACAAGTTGTTATTAAAAAAATAAACCATTTTTGTAATTACTGTTTAAAAATAAATTTGATTAAAGTGTTTTTGGGAAATACGTGTTTTTAAAAAAAGTTCCTAAAGGACCAAAACCTATCTCCCGAGTTAAATAAATGCCTTTGTTTTTAATGGTAATGAAATACATTAATTTTTTTATGCAGGGTGGAAAAATCAAATATTGGAAAATTTTAATTTTTCCCGTTTACTTCTTTTTGGAAGGGTTTTTTCATAGAATTTGGGTGTTCAATGACCTCTCGTGACCTCTTCATCCCATCACATCACGCTAGATGCGTCCAAATTTTTCCATGGGGTTTCAAAATGATTTATTCGCGTATCCTTTAATTGTACCATCTAGCATTCTTTTGTTACTAGACGCTTATATTGTTACTTTAATGCGATTAGTGTTAGCATCGCACTCAACCTTTCTCCTTTTCTTAATTGGTAGGATATAAATAGCCGACACAGGTTTGAGATCTTTTACGGTGTGGGGTGTGCATTTATTGTTTTTTTTTCTTTTTCTTTTCTGGGGCAATATATTACTTGTAGTGATCAGTACTAGATCGTCGACGTTTATATCTTCTGGAATTGGACAAAAACCATTTACAATCGATACTTAGTGTACAAATGCATTTCGCAAGTATAATTTACTATATTTCATCAAAGTTAGACACTCCGTTAATGGTTCATATACATCATTTACTATATGCATTAATATCTGCTTGCTATTGTCCTGACTGGTCACTTGGCATAAAAACTTGTTATAATATTTTAACGTGACAATTGGAAGTTATTCACGCTAATTAGTTTTTGCCAGCTGTAGTATAATCCGGCGTCGCCGTGGATTTATGTAGTAAGCGTAAGACTACGGATCCCAAGGTCCTGGGTTCAAATCCCGACACGGCCGACTGCTTGAAAAATGGCAGGTGAGCATTTTTCACAAAAATTACGCCCTCGTTCGGATGAGAGGTTAGATGGAGGTCCCGTGTGTGAGTGTTGTCACGCACGTTAAAGATCCCTACCTTGCCTGGAACGGCAAGGGTTCGGCAAAATTCTAAATTTCCATGAAACAAAAAACTCACCTCCTGGCCAATGTAGTACCTTCGGGTGGAGCATTGGAAATGTAAATGCAATGTAGTATAATCCAAAATTACATTATCGTACTTGTTCTCCATGTCCGGAAAAAGTAAAAATTATTTCTTAAGTATTCGGTCATTTCCGCCTTGTTAACTAACCCGCTAAGAATTGCGTTATATCGAGCTCTAGTAGATAGTAATATTCGCTTTTTGATTCGTACAATATATACGGCAGTTCCTCCAACAAAATTCTAACTAAACACCTACTAATTCCACCTTGTGCAGAATACATATTGGATCTTGTTTATACTATCCAGACCTTCTTCTTCAATAATATAATTTATTCTTCGCGCCGATTTATTTTCGCTTTGTAGTGGGAATAGAAGTGTAGCTTTTACTCCATGTAGCAGTTACAAATTTCAACCGCGTAGGTAGCTAGTATAAGAAGAACGTGTCGGCGTGCACCATGACATGCGCCGGGGCGCACAGGGGGCACACACCGGAGTGCACCAAAGCACGCACCGGAGTGCACCGGAGCACGTGCCAGGATGCGCCGATTTGTTGGTCAGCTATAAAGAATAAATACCAAGGTTCTCTTGGCATAGTGGAAAACACTTTAAAAATAGGACATTGAAATTTAAGGTTGTATTGTATAGAAACCCCGAAGGGCAAGTCGCCAGATAGATAGAAAGGCTGCAGTACTATAACTTCGACACGGTAGCTTAAATAAATCGATAAATTTATAAAGTAATACATGTTAATAGCATAAATGAACTATGCAAAAACATCGGCATAGTTATTTCAGAAGGGCTCCTCAAGTACTCTGTGGAAAAGGCTTCTAAGTTCTTAACGCACCACTACTTAGAAATCACCCGGTGAAGCTTTTCTCCAATGTTGTAAATCAACCTGTATGTTTGAATATTAAATATTTGTTTTACAATTTTTTGTGTGTAAGATTATTCAATTTTTTAACTTTGACTCTATAAACAAATTAATTCGTTTAATAATTTTTATTGTACGGGAGAATTTTTTTTCATTTTGATCCAGTACATTGGAACTACTAGAGTCGACCCTGGAAACAAGCATTGAACAAAAATTGTTCAAGACGCCGATGACGAATGAATTTTAAAATTAGTGAATCTATATCGCCGAAATCAGCAGGAGGAATACGGGAATTTTGTGAATTTTTGATTCTAATAATTTATGTGTATCTAATTTTTAAAAAAGCGTCTCGTAATGTAATTGTATTATTCTAGAACTACCAAACTGACAAACAGAAATTTCTTATCTGCATGCTAAGCGCATATTACCAAAACAAAATAGGTTTGCTAAATACCTTTAACGTAGCTTGACATCAAGATTCAAGCTATTAAGAATTCAGATGATCGAACCGGGGACTACTCTATAAGAAGACGTGTCTTGACAGTTAAACCTTTGTATTCATTGTCGATCTCGAGGGTACTCCACGGTCTCGTAGAAAAGGTGGTACGTTATTTACAAAGTGTTTTATGTTTAAAAAACGGTACTTATCGCTATCTTTATTTGTTTTAACGTTTTAACATTCATCAATTTTTCCCATTCCTGCAATGCACTAATCGGATAAGTATTTCCTGTGCACTTTCTGGTGCGGTTTGGAATTTTAACGCGACCGTTTCTGAATTTTGATTAATTGAATTATTGTTATGTTGGTCACTAGAACTCACGTAAATTTGATATTTTCAAATTAATATTGTAAAGACCATAAAACTGGCATATTGAGTGATTTTTTTTCGTATTATGAATTAATTTGGTCGTGCGATGAAGCCAATAAGTTCTACGGTAAGTAAATATTTTTAACTTATTGAAAGATAATTTTATAAACATTGTGTGAGAACTTGTTAAAAACCATTTTTAAAATTTTGTACAGAATTAGTGCAAACTTACACAGTGTTTATATATCAGATGCGTTTGAACTTAAATGACCCGATATTCTTAAATTAATTAGCATATTTATATTTATAAATTGTTGAACCTTGCCAGTGGCTAAATATTAATTTAGCTGGAATGCTTTAGTTCTTTTACGGTATGCAACATAATAGCTAAGTTATTATGGAGAGCTCGTATTTCCTACTTTTTCTGCATACTTAAAAAATTATGAAATGCATTTTTATACATCGCCTTCGTGCCTAAATTTTGTAACTTTGTTACAAAATTTTTCCATCTGAAAATTGGTTATTTCAAACCTCTACATTCCAGCAAAGCTACAAAAAAAGCTTGACTGCTATTAATTTACATGTCGTTAATATTCAGGGCATTGTCGCGGTCGAAACAAGAATTCCCGCAATCATTTCAATGGCATTAACGTTAACGTGTTCGTTGCCACTATGCTCAACGTCGCCAACAGATTACGAAATGGGTGCCTTTTAATTAATAATAAATACGTACTTACGTTATAATAATATATAATTGAAGAATGTTTGCAAGTTTTGTCGGAATTTTGCATCATTATTATCACCCCCACCCCCTCACGTTCAGTTCCGTAAAAAAGACAAATTTGTCATGTTTTGCATAAACGTTTATACTAATTCAAACTTAACTTTTTTCTTCGTTTTCAAAATATCAATTTAAAATTTCGATATCGGAGTAAAAACCTTTTATTAAGCGTAAACAAATTCAACATTATCTAAATCGCTTTAGTGAGGCTCATATTAGGTACTTTCTGTCTGATGATATTGTTGATGTCAAAATTTAAAGGTTTCGGTAGCCCCTTTGCTAAGACTGGATAGTTTTTTGTTATTAGAAAATTGTGAAGAAAATTTTGAAGCAAATATTTTAAAAATAAAGAACTATAACGTTACTACAATAATAAATTGATGTAAATGACATTTAACTTACCATTATTACAATCTTTTTATGTCGTTTTTTATGTCGCTCATAAACCAAACAATGCCAACAACAAATTTTTTACAAATCTTAAGCCTAAAGCTGTAGATTTATTTATAAGGATTGTGGGTTTCGGGTCTGCTGGACTAAATAATACTCTTGTTTATCACCTAAATTTTCGGATATATTTCTATCCTTTTTCAAAGGTGAAACAATAAGAAAACGCTGTTACAATATTAATCACTAAAATACCTACTAAATTGAGATTACCAATAAATTGGCGTTGTATAAATATAAAAAGCAAGCACAATTCTACAAACTAGAAACATTAAAAACATGAGTATAACATTAAAAATTTCAAATTTCTGTATATAGTGACAATTATTTGAAAGTTTGATTTTGTATACAAAACTTTGTTTTCTAATTATGTGAGAAAGGTGTTGCTAGATTTTTTAAGTAATAAGTATGTACGTGTATGTGAGTGGTTGAATATCGATTACATCATTTGGTTGGAGTAAGATGTAATAAATTTGTTTATCTTGGTATAGTACTTATATTTGAATTATCATCAGACTGAAAACGTAATATGTGTATATAGTACTCCAATTATTTGTATCTGTTCTTCCATTCATGGTGTTAGGGTATCTGTAAATGTAGCACATTTCCGGAAATTCTTTTTTTTGTTTATTGCTTACTATATTTAGAATTACTGCTTCTGAATAGTTAATCCTATGGGAATTATTTAAATTTGCATGGATACTCAATGCACATGCATTAGGTTTAACGCTGATATCACTTCTGTGTTGAGTTATCCTTTGTTTTAGATTTTGTGAAGTTTGGCCAATGTATTCTTCATTGCAGTCTAAACAGCTAATTTTGTAGATTACGTTTCTCTGATTTAGTGGTGAAGTTTTGTCTTTAATTTTTGAAAATAAGTATATTTTTCTTGCAAAAGCTTTTAAAAATATTATATAACTTTGGTGACAGTTTTTTATATAAAGAAAGGAATGGTATTGTAAAGTGTTATTATTAGTAATGTTCACATCATTGTTTAAATTAATATTATTTGTATTATTAGTTGGATGGTTATATAACAATCTATTTACTATTTTTGAAGGGTAATTGTTATCTTTTAGAATTGTTCGTAATTTATTTAAATTTTTTTGATATAATGAAGGATGACCATTTTTTTTTATTTTGTTTTTAAACCTAATATAAAATAGATTTTTGTAATTATGGTATGAGTTATAATTTAAATATCTACCCGAACATGTTGGTTTTTGATACCAGTCGAGAATTATTTTATTATTACTATTATGAATGAATAAGGTATCTAGAAAAGGTACTGTATTATCTTTCTCTTTTTCACATATAAATTGTAATGTTGGATGAGAGCTGCTAAAATTTTTTAAAGCTTCATTGACCATTTTTTTGGAAATTGCAGTTATTACATCATCCACAAATTTCTTTAAGAAATTGGTTTTGATGCAATATCTTTATTTACAAATATTCCAAAAGATTTGGTATTAAGTAATATGACAACATCATGGAATAACATCAAAAAATTGTGCAATACCAAGAAAAAACTTTTTAGAAGTGATTGAATTTATCTTTGACAATAGTTATTTTAGTTTTAATAATGAATACTATCTACAAATTTTTGGATCTCCGATGGGTTCAAATTTAAGTCCAATTATAGCACCTATAGTCATGGATATTCTGATTGAAATTGTATTTAGTAAATTGCCAATAATATAGTCTAGCTTTTACTATGCATCGTTTTCACCACCATTTCACGCTTCCCACGATCAACTGTCTAAACATACCCACATTCTTTTAGTCGGGAACGCAAACGTACGCGGTTTACATACCCTAATTCATGGAGTTAATGTCCTGAGATTCGTAGGAAACTATAATCATGAAACTTTCCACATAGAAACTTAACTTAACGAGAGGAAAAAGGTTTCCCATGCTGGATTTAAAAGTCCCCTAAATTTAAATATTAAAATAAAATGTGGAGCCAAAAAAAAGGCGGAACAACTTAGTGGTACCTCTACTAGTTGATTGGAAGAAGGTGAATATTTTTTTACAAATTATTTTAGGTGTTCTAAGGTTAATACCGTAAGTAATCTCACCTTGAAGTAAAACCGTGTTTTCTTTTTTGTGAAAAATAAACAGTTTTGTGTTGGAAAATCTAAAATGCCAGGCTGCAGGAATTTTTACAATTTTTTTGCTTCACTTATCTAATCTCGTATGGCTCATACATTACCTATTATTCTAACTCTGACGTGTTTAATTATTATAGCGTTGTGGTGGCTGAGTTCCTAGAATAATGGGAGTTTGTTTAATGTCCTCCTCTATTAGTCCAAACACCGAGAAATGAAGGAGTGCTGTACATTTCGACTTGTTAGGTCAATTGTTTTAATATTCTCTGGAGATTCTTTAAGAAGCCAACACGCCAACATTGTCATCATAGTTGTCTTCTTGTTTTGACCACCACAACTTTCGACTAACAAGTTAATTTTTGTAATAGAAGGGTCGGCCAATATGTGTTCGGTTATTTAATGCATCTCTAGCTGCCGCTATTATTGTGTTCGTATTTTTTGCGTATCAACTATACTATCCAAAGATACGCATATACGTTTGCAGGTATGTTAATTTAGTTTTAGACAATACAGACTATGGTAAAGTTATTGTATATTATCTGCTGGGTGAAGTGTGCAACTTGGTCGGGTAAAAAAGGTAAGGCCAGGTTTTGCTGGCAATCTAAAGAAAATGAAACTGTTTGTTTTTTGATGTTTTAAGAAGCGGAAAACCGTTTTTAATTTCAACAAGTAAACGTCATTCTCTGTGGTTAATACATATCTTTGTTCCGATGACGTTGTCAATTTTAATTGCTTTTTATGGCGTAGACAGGTTCAACAGCCATCTGTGAGTGAAGTTTCAAACAGTGTTGTAATTTGCGTTCACAAATTTTCTAGAAATAAGTTTTAATTGCAAATTTTCAGGAACAGTCCCTTGATAAAGAGTGTAATGTTTTATAAAATTTAATTTGCATGCTAGGTATATACAATAGCTGGTTTTGCGCCTGAAATAATGAGATTCGACACATTTTAAGGATTCTATAAAGTTTTTAAGTATTTATATATTTGCGTTTTTTATCAGTCTTGCGACTTACTCTATCCTCCCTCCTCTTTGTTCTTTTAGATGTTCTCCATTTCGGACAAAATTTTGAAGTATCTTTGAACTCTGTTACCACTAAATTTTTGTAATACCCAGAAACGCATTTTTGCACACTCTTATGAATCTTCCAGTTTTAAACAGATTTTGTATTCAATTGATACTTAAGCGCGATTGGATTTACTTCTCTTTGGTTTATTTCCACTCTAACAGTTTAATATTAAATTGTCCTGGTCTATTTGTAAATTCCTACATGTAAGCATGAAATTGTTTAACTTCGGCCATTGCTAATATTTTTCAAAAGTATTGTTGTCCGGGTCTACCAGTCAGCTCCGTGGCATAGTTGATGTTCGTGACTACTATGTCCAAGGTCCCGGGTTCGAATCCAGACACAGTCCGCTTGAAAAATGTTACCCGAGCATTTTTCATAAAAGTGCGCCCTCGTTCGGATGAGAGGTAAAAAAAAAAAAAATAAGGCGGCTCCGTGGCGTAGTGGTATGTGTGTGACTACTACGCCCAAGGTCCCGGGTTCGAATCCCGACACGGTCCGCTTGAAAAATGTTAGGCGAGCATTTTTTGCAAAAATACACCCTCGTTCGGATGACAGGTAAAATGGAGGTCCCGTGTGTGAGTGTTGTCACGCACGTTAAAGATCCCTACCTTGCTTGGAACAGCAAGGATTCGGCAAAATTTCAAATTTTCCAGGTAAAAAAAAACTCGCTTCCTGGCCAATGTAGTACCTTCGGGTGGAGCATTGGAAAATCACATGTAATGAGAGGTAAAATGTAGATCCCGTGTGTTAGTCTTGCTACGCACGTTAAAGATCCCGACCCTGATTGTAACAGTATGGGTTCGGTAAAATTCATAATTTCCAGGTAGAAAACTCGCTTCCTAGCCAATGTAGTATACCTTCGGGCGGAGCATTGGAAAAGCTAATATAGTGTCCGAATCTACCATTGTGACCATATCTTGGAAAGTTTTGGAGTGCATGTGGTATGTGTTTGCAAAAAACATAATGATATTTATTAATTTGCAATCAGACATCAATAGTTCTCTGCTAAACCGACAGTGCCAAATATACCAACGAAAATACCAAGGTCTATAAATTACTACAATAAATGTTATAGAGTATGCTTATGTTCTAAAATTGTTTTTAAGACATGTATGTTCTCTTTTTAATATTCCTAGGATAGTTTTGTGGTTGTCGCTCTTTTCTGCCTATCTTCCCTCCCGGAGAGGTTGATCTCTTATAATCCTTATTTATCTCATCTATGCTGTCCTTAGAATACAACGATTTACAACGAAATTTTTGTTGTAACTAAAACTCAGGCGGCTCCGTGACGTAGTGGTATGTGTGTGACTACTGCGCCCTATGTCCCGGGTTCGAATCCCGACACGGTCCGCTTGAAAAATGTTAGGCGAACATTTTTCGCAAAAATACACCCTCGTTCGGATGAGAGGTAAAATGGAGGTCCCGTGTGTGAGTGTTGTCACGCACGTTAAAGATCCCTACCTTGCTTGGAACAGCAAGGATTCGGCAAAATTCAAAATTTTCCAGGTAAAAAAAAACTCGCTTCCTGGCCAATGTAGTACCTTCGGGTGGAGCATTGGAAAATCACATGTAATGTAACTAAAACTCAACCGTATAAAATTCGCTGCATGTGATCAAAGGACCGCAATAGTCACGTGGACTAAACAACCCCGTGTTTATTGGCTATCAATCAAACAGGAAGTTTTGAAATTAAACTCTCATAACAAGGAGACAGTTTTGCAAATAACCGACAAGTTTGAATCAAATTTTAGATAAGAAGTAAGCAGTTTTGAAAAGTTCTGACGATAGCAATACACTCCTAATTAAAAAACTTGATAAACTTTGCACAAGAAGTGAGATTTGATAATTTTGACGATTAGGGACTTTTGCAAATAATGGCCTCAAATATTCTATTTGTTATAGTTTTTATCTTGTTATAGTTTTCACCTGTATTGTGTTATTTTCTTTAATTGGAAGTTCGAAATAAAATTGTGTCTAGAAATTGCTCGTAATAAACACGAATATATTTGGCTTGTGATTTTGACGATAAGATTTTTAAGGAGATTATTTCTGCCACCTCCACATTTACTTGCGGTGTATTTTCACTAGGCGTCGCCGTGGATCATTGTAGTAAGCGTAAGACTACGGATCCCAAAGTCCCGGGTTCAAATCCCGACACGGCCGACTGCTTGAAAAATGGCAGGTGAGCATTTTTCACAAATATTACGCCCTCGTTCAGATGAGAGGTTAAATGGAGGTCCCGTGTGTGAGTGTTGTCACGCACGTTAAAGATCCCTACCTTGCCTGGAACGGCAAGGGTTCGGCAAAATTCTAAATTTCCAGGCAACAAAAAACTCGCCTCCTGGCCAATCTAGTACCTTCTGGTGGAGAATTGGAAATGTAAATGAACGGTGTATCTTCACTAGGCGTCGCCGTGGATCAATGTAGTAAGCGTAAGACTACGGATCCCAAGGTCCTGGGTTCAAATCCCGATACGGCCGACTGCTTGAAAAATGGCAGGTGAGCATTATTCACAAAAATTACGCCCTCGTTCGGATGAGAGGTTAAATGGAGGTCCCGTGTGTGAGTGTTGTCATGCACGTTAAAGATCCTTACCTTGCCTGGAACGGCAAGGTTTCGGCAAAATTCTAAATTTCCAGGCAACAAGAAACTCGCCTCCTGGCCAATGTAGTACCTTCGGGTGGAGCATTGGAAATATAATTGAACGGTGTATCTTCACTAGGCGGCTCCGTGGCGTAGTGGTATGTGTGTGACTACTACGCCCAAGGTCAGGGGTTCGAATCCCGACACGGTCCGCTTGAAAAATGTTAGGCGAGCATTTTTCACAACAATACATCTTCGTTCGGATGAAGGTAAAATGGAGGTCCCGTGTGTGAGTGTTATGCTCGATAAAGATCCCTACCTTGCTTGGAACAGCAAGGGTTCGGCAAAATTCCAAATTTTCCAGGTAAAAAAAACTCGCTTCCTGGCCATTGTAGTACCTTCAGGTGGAGCATTGGAAAATCACATGTAAGGTGTATCTTCACTTCACTGGGCAGCTCCATGGCGTAGTTTGTATGTGTGTGACTACTACGCCCAAGGTCCCGGGTTTGGATCCCGACACGGTCCGCTTCAAAAATGTTAGGCGAGCATTTTTTACAAAAATACACCCTCGCTCGGATGAGAGGTAAAATGGAGTCCCGTGTGTGAATGTTGTCACGCACGCTAAAGATCCCTACCTTGCTTGGTACAGCAAGGGTTCGGCAAAGTTCCAAATTTTCCAGGTAAAAAAAAACTCGTTTCCTGGCCAATGTAGTACCTTCGGGTGGAGCATTGAAAAATCACATGTAAGGTGTATCTTTACTAGGCGGCCTCGTCGTGTAGGTGGTATGCGTGTGACTACTATGCCCAAGGTCCCGGCTTCGAATCCCGACACGGTTCGCTTGAAAAATGTTAGGCGAGCATTTTTCACAAAAATACGTCCTCGTTCGGATGAAAGGTAAAATGGGGGTCCCGTGTGTGAATGTTGTCACGCACGTTAAAGATTCATACATGGCTTGCAACAACAAGGGTTCTGCAAAATTCAAAATTTCTAGATAAAAAAAAACTCGCTTCCTGGCCAATGTAGTACCTTCGGGTAAAACACTGGAAAAAATCAAATAAAGGGGTGTATCTTCACTAGACGGCTCCGTAGTTTAGTTGGTTTGCATATGACTACTAAGCCCAAGGTCTCTGGTTCGAGTTTCGACACGAACTACTTGAAAAATGTTAGGCAAGCATTCTTCACTAAAATACACCCTCGTTCAGATGAGAGGTAAAATGTAAGTCCCGTGTGTGTGAGTGTGTGTAGTCGCGCACGTTTAAAATCCCTACGTTGCTTGGAATAAGTAAGGATTCGGCAAAATTCAAAGTTTCCAGATAAAAAACAGACTTCCTGACCAATGTAGTACCTTCGGGCAAAGCATTGGAAAATCAAATCACCACTACCGTCATTGTTTTTTGCGCTCATTATATTAAATTGCATATTTATTTGACCATTTATATATTAACAACCAGTTTAATATGTTATTGTTTGACGCTTTGCAAAAATTTTTCAAACTCTGCTATTTACAGAATAAAAGCCTTACGCAACAAAATAAAAAATTTGTTTTCACTGGGTTTACAGTATGTAATAATGATATCTCACTTCAAAACTCAATTAAGGTTTATAAATAAAAGAATCACATCACGCCAGGTTTCATAGTAAAAAACGCTCATTCATTTTTTAAATTATACAAAATTAGCGATATAAAACTTTAATTTTTCATTAAAAAACTTCTTTTTGAACAATTGGCTTTCCTCTTATATTCAATCTTCGTAGTATATCTCTGAAGATGCCAAAAGAAGTCTTCAAGATGGCTGGCCGGCTCCCATCTACCCTGATAATGTTTCTCAAACTCTGCTATTTTGTGATGAAAGCGTTCGCCATGTTTATCGCTTACTGAGCCCATCTTTTTTGGAAATAAGCTTAAATGGGAGTGCCCGAAATAAATTTTTCTACGTCCGTTATATTGTACATTGTAAATTGTACATTTAATATTAGTGTTACATCATCATTGAACAATTTAGCAGTGGTGACAATAAATACCATTAGTGCGGGCACCCTACAGTTTAGTGAAGCATTTATGCCGCAGTGCGAGTGCGTGAAGTGACAGTCAGTCGTGCTCGGACGGTTACAGAAGACAGTAGTTGTACGAGAGCTTTTGAAGGCGACACCACACCGAACGTGCGTGTTCTTGGTTGTCCGCTAACCTTTTGTGTGTGACTTTTATTGCCCAGAGCGGCACAGGCTTTAAGATATTTATATCCTTTATTAAGTAGTTTGTCGTAGTTGCTTTATTTATTACATAACCGTTACACTGCCATCGGTATTGCTACAAAAAGCAATTGGTCCTTCCCTATAATTACCATATCTAGATCACCTTATCATCCCTACATTTGGTTCTTCGAGCCGGATTTTACTAGTCCTATGTTATATGCATGTCCTAAACTGAATACTATTTTGCATTTCAGCGAGCGTGTTTTTAATCATTTACTTTAGCTTTTAAATTTGTGTGTAAAGCCCATATTTAGCGGGTTAAAATGTGTAAATATTATTTATACTTTCTTTAAACTAAATTAAGCGATTTTGCCGTAATTAAACCAACAAGCGTTTAATTACAAACAAATCCTTTAGCATCAAATTTGTTAGTTTTCAGTCTTAAATTTATTTTAGCAGCATATAAAACACACGGCAACGTGAAAATTATAATTTGCTTTATACTTCTCAAATAAGAAAGGTAAAGGGATTTGCTTTGTATTTAAAAGCCATTGCACGTTTTGTATCACATACAACCCTTCAGTCGGTTTGCAGTAAAATATTGAATACATCTGCAAAAAGTAATAAAGTTGTAAAAGCTGAACCTTTCTTGCAATATGTAGCCACATGTTCAAATGTTGGTGGACCCTCTGAGCTTTGATGTTAAAAGCCGCCCGTTTTTAAACTGTAAATTTTATCTTAACACTTTGTTTGACAAACCGTTAGGTTCTCGACGTGTTTTCTTAAGACCCATTGGAGACTAATAGTCATAAACGTGATTTATTGATTTATGCGCTATTTTACATTTTCGTACCTTGAACAACAACCCATAATATTTTAACATTTTGCAGCGCACAGCTGAGCGGTTACCGTTTACAGCATTTTATTGTAGGTCTTTCAGAATAACAGTGTCATTATGGCTCCGAAAAAAACACATTTGGCAGAACTTGAGTTATTTAAGATACGCATTATCGAGATGTTGAAACTGGGCAACGCTATACAAAGTGATTCAAGTTTAAAAACGTTATTCCATATTCAAACAAGGAGAGTAAATGACATTTACTCCAATTTTAATAGGTTTTAATTGATGTCTTAGCTTCGTTTTACGATGTAGAATTATTTGCTTTCAGCGCTCTACGGAAAGAGGTGGATGCTGCGTATTATTGGATACTGCTGCATCTTGAAACGATGCAAGAAATGCGAGCACCGAAAATTACGGAAAGTGCTCCAAGCAGTACGGGATCAAAATTGTTACCGTTAAAGCTCCCACATTTTAATAATGAGGTAACTGAATTCGCATCCTTTATTGATTTATTTGACAGTCTGGTTTATAATAATGCTTCGCTGACCAATATTGAAAAATTAAATTACCTTATTAACTGCTGTAGCGGGAGTCTTTGAAAATTGTTAAATCGGTACCTGTTTCTGGGGATAATTTTATTATTTCATATAATGCCTTGCGTGAGCGATTTAGCAATCCGGTTTATTAGCAACTTTGCATTGGAAGGTTATGAAAGACTTTCCACCTTTAAAATCAGAAGACCCTAAGAAACTTAGGGCACTTATTGATTGTTTCTCAGAGAACCTTGCTGTTCTAACTAACTTAAAGTTTCCCACTGAAGATTGGAACTTTAATCTGGTCGATTTTCTTTTAGAAAAACTCGATCCGTTCACTAGAAAACGCTTTGAACTCCAATCGAATCCGAAGCAAATACCCAATTTCGATGATTTGAGTTATTTTTTAACTCAACAATTTGCAGCGTTGGAAACCTTTTCTTCAACCGCACCTGTTTCTTATTCGACGACTGTTCAGACAGCTCACACATCAGTGCCTAAGAAATCCTCAGCGATTCAGTTTAAACCAAGAGTTTCTTCTAACGTAGTTTCACTGGACACGCCAATTAGCTCCAGTGACTCAAAGAATTCATTTTCGCACCATTGTCCTTCTTGCAAAGGCAATCACTTAATTTATAGATGTCGATCGTTTCTAAAGAAAACTCCGACGGAACGTTTCGACATTGTCAAACGCTTACGCCTCTGTTTAAATTGCTTACGTACAGACCATGCGTCCATGCAATGCAAATCCTATAACTCTTGTCGAACTTGCACCAAGCCGCATCATACCTTGCTACATTTTGAAGCGCAACCTGCTTCTAGCCTTTCAGCTGAACCGACCGCTACACCTATGCATAAAAATGCCAATAGCACGCAGTCAGCCTCTCCTATTCCGGCAAATGTTTTGTCTTCACAGACGAATTTAAATCCTGGGGTTACTGTCTTACTCTCCACTGCTGTTGTGGAAGTTCAAGATCGTTCTGGTAAATACAAACCGATCAGGGTACCCACAGGGTCCCACAAAAAGCTTGCAGTCTGACACTGTCCAAGCATTTTTTACTTCTGTAGAAGATCCTATCGACCAGACCCTAAGGCGTTTTTGGGAGATAGAGGAGCTGCCATCCAAACCTTATACTTCTCCAGAAGAAGAAAAGGCAGATTTGATTTTCGAAAACACGTTTTCTCGTGACCCTAGCGGTCGTTTTATTGTTGCGTTACCGTTCAACGATACTTTGCCCATTTTTGATAATTCCTTTAACTTGGCTAAAAAAATACTATTTTCGCTAGAGCGCAAATTGCATGCTCAACCGGAGCTACGCGCACAGTACAACAATTTTATGCAGGACTATCTTGATGCGGGTCATATGGCATTACTCGATTCTCCGCCCGTTGGGAACGATAATTATTTTTTACCCCATCACCCTGTGTTTAAAGAGGAAGGTCATACTTCTAAAATTCGTGTGGTTTTTGACGCCTCTGCAAAGGCTAAAAACAACGTGTCACTTAATGACACTCAATTGGCTGGACCTAGTCTCCAAAACGACATTTCGTCAATCTTACTTAAATTTCGTATTCATCGTTTCGTTTTTACTTGTGATGTTCGCCAAATGTATCGACAAATTTTGGCTACCGAAGAACATCGAAAGTTTCAATTAATTGTTTGGCGGTTCTCCGCAGAAGAACCCATTCAGACTTATCAGCTTAATACAGTGACCTATGGTATTAAGTCATCGCCTTATCTAGCATTAAAAACCCTTCAGCAATTAGCCATTGACGAAGGCAAAAGATTTCCGTTAGCCGCTGAGGCTATACGGACAAATCTATATTTTGACGATTTCGTCGCCGGTGGAGATAATATACAATCGGCCCGAGAAATTAAAAATCAGCTTATTCGACTTTTGCATTTGGCTGGTTTTGAACTTCGAAAATGGAGTTCTAATTCAGCTTCTATTTTGGAAGGCATTCCGTCAGATTTTTGCCAATATACTTCTCTCGATTTCGATTCTGACGAATCAATAAAAATATTAGGTCTTCAATGGTCACCTACAGAAGATATTTCCTCATTTCGGGTTAAATCATTAAACCCAATATGTACAAAGCGCAACATACTTTCGCAAGTTGCCAGAATATATGATCCATTAGGATTTTTGGCCCCACTAACACTTTTTGCAAAACGCCTAATCCAGCATCTGTGGATGTTAGGTTTAAATTGGGATGACATCCCACCAGCAGACATTTCGTCTCAATGGCAGCAGTATCAAGAAGAGTTGCCGTTATTATCGTCATTAAAGTTACCACGTTGTTTACCCCCTTAGGATCCTTTTACTTGTCATTTGCATGGGTTTTGCGATACTAGCGAGGTACGCTATGCAGCGGTAGTATATTTCCAGTTCATAAATCAAACTACTGGAGAAATAACTGTACAATTTGTAACCGCTAAAACAAAAGTAGCTCCAATTAATCGCATTTCCATTCCACGTTTGGAATTATGTGCCGCCGTTTTATTAACCGATTTACTTTCTTTTACCATTCGGTCTTATCAAGGCTTGATTGAAATCTCCGATGTTTCAGCGTGGAATGATTCTACGGTCGCTCTCACTTGGGTACGTTCTCCACCTTTTCGTTGGAAAACTTTTGTGGCAAACCGTGTTAGCCACATTCAAGAAATCATTGCACCTAGTCGATGGTTTTATATTAAATCTTCGCATAATCCGGCTGATCCTGCATCTCGAGGATTAATGCCAAGCGCGGTTATTTCATGTTCGCTATGGTGGGCGGGGCCTGAATGGCTTCACTACCCTAGTGACTCGTGGCCGCCTCAACCAACATTGTCAACCTCAATTGCTGAGGTAACTACGGAAAAGAAGATCCTAACATTTGTCGCTCAAACAGATCCAAACATCATTGACATTTTACTAAGTCGCTTTTCATCGTTATATAAAATCCAAGGCATCGTGGCTTACATTTATAGATTTTCTAAACCCATGACTCAACGTCATACGGGTCCCTTAACAGACATTGAATTACACAATTTTCTGATGATTATCGTTCGGCATGTACAAAATGTTACATTTTCAAAGGAAATAGCTTCGATCAAGGCAAAACGTAAATTACCTAAAACCTTGCGAAATCTTTCTCCATTTGTTGATCCACAAAATATCTTAAGAGTAGGTGGGCGCTTGACACATTCTTCGCTTTCCTATTTCGAAAAGTTTCCTGCGTTATTGCCTCAGCGGCACCGATTAGCCGAACTTATCATTCGGTCAACTCACGAAAGGTATTACCATCCCGGTGTTAATACCACAGCGTATCTTATACAACAGGATTTTTTGATCCTTTCTATTAAAAACTCAATCCGAAGTTATTTATCATCATGTCATAGATGTTTTCGTACCAAACCGGTCCTGGTAACTCCTCCTATGGGAGACCTACCGGCAGCACGTATTACCCAAATCAAACCGTTCAGTATTGTTGGTGTTGATTTTGCTGGCCCTCTTTTTATAAAGGCTAGCCGCCTACGAGGCTCTAAAACTCTTAAGGCCTATATTTGTATTTTTGTTTGTTTTACCACTAAGGCAGCACATATTGAACTTGTTTCGTATTTGTCGGCAGACGCGTTTCTTGCCGCTTTGCGACGATTTATAGCACGTCGAGGACGCTGTTCTCAAATATTTAGTGATTGCGGTACTAATTTTGTAGGTGTCTATCGTCAGCTTACGAGTTATCTGCATAGTGCAGTAACCTCAGAAAAGATAAAGTGGTCGTTTAATCCACCTAGCGCCCCTCACTTCGGTGGCTTGTGGGAAAACGGTGTTAAGTCGGTAAAGACACACCTAGCTCGCGTAATCGGCGAACAAAAACTTACCTTTGAGGAACTTTACACAGTTCTTACTCAAATTGAATCTGTTTTAAATTCAAGGCCACTCTGCGCTTTGAGTTCGGATCCAAATGACTTGCGTTGCTTAACACCAGGTCATTTCCTAACTATGGAGCCTCTTTCTGCACCACCAGATGAGGACCATTCAACCAACGTTTTATCATTAAAGAGCAGGTGGAAACTCGTGCAAAAACCCCATCAAGATTTTTGGGCTCGCTGGAGCCTTGAGTACTTACATACTCTAAATCAGAAAGTTAAATGGCACTCTAAGGTAGGTGTCCGACAAGTTGAAAAGGACACTATTGTCCTCATCAAGGACGACCAGCTTTCTCCACTTCAATGGAAGTTTGGTCGTATCATTAATACCTTTCCCGGTGCGGACGGTATTATACGTGTCGCTGAGATCAAAACTGCACATGGCACATTAAAACGACCTTTGGTCAAACTAGCACCGCTACCGGTATTTTAATTTTGTTTTATGTTTAGATGTATATACACATTTCTTACATGTATGGTAGTATATTATTTTTAAATATTTGTTTATTTACATATATATTTTTATATTTTGCATAGTTGGTAATATCGCTCGCTGTAGTGTACCACCCTATCTTTCGTTACCTGTTTTCCTAGCAAACTCAAATCCCATGTGATTTCCTTCACCCAACCTACTTCCCTCCTTTTCAAAATTCTATGAATTTGGTGGGCGGTATGTTACGTCATCATTGAACAATTTAGCAGTGGTGACAATAAATACCATTAGTGCGGGTACCCTACAGTTTAGTGAAACATTTATGCCGCAGTGCGAGTGTGTGAAGTGACAGTCAGCCGTGCTCGGACGGTTACAGAAGACAGTAGTTGTACGAGAGCTTTTGAAGGCGACACCACACCGAACGTGCGTGTTCTTGGTTGTCCGCTAACCTTTTGTGTGTGACTTTTATTGCCCAGAGCGGCACAGGCTTTAAGGTATTTATATCCTTTATTAAGTAGTTTGTCGTTGTTGCTTTATTTATTACATAACCGCTACACTGCCATCGGTATTGCTACAAAAAGCAATTGGTCCTTACCTATAATTACCATATCTAGATCACCTTATCATCCCTACAATTAGTGTTAGTAAATAAATAAAAATGAAGGACGATTTTATCGAATTTATTTATCTACGGACGTAGACAAAACTTTGTATGATACTCTTGAGTAAAGTAACTTTTTTCACTCGCAGGAATTGTCGCACTCGCTTTCAGCTAGTTCGGTCAAATTTTGCTACTCGTGGAAAAAAGTATTACTTTACTCACTTGTTGCATACATAACTATTCCGTTCACAAAGTATGTGATTATTGAATCAATCAAAAAGCGTTAAAAAAAGTGTCCGAGCAGTTCATTTCTTCACGCGTTTGCGTTAAAAAAAAATCGTAGCGTGTCATTTTTTAACGCAATTAAAATGTTTGTGCAAACGTAGCGTGCTTTGAATGCTTCGCTCTAAGTCATCAATTAATCATCTAAACTGTCAAAACTGTTCTTAAACGATTTGAGATAGCTACGAGGGCAAGGTGAAAAGTTCTCGGCTTACAATAAAAGACTGCAATTTTCAGTAAAAAAAAAGATTTTATTTTTCGACATAATTCCCCTTAACTTCAACACACTTTCCCTTCCCGGAAGTGAAAGTCTGGAAAGCTGTGAAAATATTCGTCTACGGCCCTCTCAACTTTTTCATTGGACATGAAGCGCTTCCCAGAAACAAATTTCTTCAAGTTTGTGAACAGATAGAAGTCTGAGGGCGCCAAATCGAGGGAATAGGGGGATGGCCGAACAAGTCGTACTCCAAACCCATCAATTTTCACATCGCCAACGAACCCTTGCGTGCAGGTGCGTTGTCTTGATAAAATATGATTTTTTTCTTCTTCAAGCCAGGCCTCTTCTCGCGAATTTTGGCATCCAGTTGGTCAAGAAGGGTGGAGTTATATTGGCCTGTAATTGTTCTGCTTTTTTCAAGGTAATCTATTAACAGGAACCCTTTCGCATCCCAAACACGCTGGCCATCACCTTTCCGGCAGATGCGATCGACTTCGCTTTCTTTGGCTCTGAACAAGCGGCTTCCACCCACTGCTTCGACTGCTGTTTCGTTTGTAGCGTGTAATGGTGGACACATGTCTCATCCATAGTGACAAATCGCCGCACAAAATCGCTGGATCATTGTTGAACTGGGCCAAACATTGCTGCGAAACTCATTTTCGCATTTGCTTTTGATCGGCATTCAGCAAATGCGGCACCCATCTTGCGCAGAGCTTTCGCATTCCTAACTCTTTGTGTAAGATGTTTCGCACCCTTTCGTCCGATATCCCTACAGCCTCAGCTATCTCCTTCACTTTCACTCGCCTATCGTCCAACACGATATCATGCACTTTTTCGATCGTTTTCGGTGTGGTTGCGGTTTTTGGTCGTCCTTCACGTGGGACATCTTCGAGAGACTTGCGACCACGTTTAAATTCAGCTGCCCACTTTTTAACGGTTGACAGGGAAGGGGCAGAGTCTCCGTAAACTTTTGTCAACTTCGGATGAATTTCCTGAGAGGTTAATCCGTCCAAAATGAAGAATTTTATGATCGCACGATATTCAATTTTATCCATCTTAAGGAAACACGTATAAGACGTCTGCTTGAAAAAATTCGTGTAAACAAACTACTTAAGATAGCAAGTTGAAACTTGCATACGAACTAATGACATGTGCACGCAGGCAGGAAGCACAAATTTTGCTGATTGGAACGCCATCTTTGTGTCAGGCTGAGAACTTTTCACCTTACCCTCGTATCTGTGGAAGATATTATGTCTATAAACTCATTAAATGTTCACGATTTGAATACGAATATAGCACCTTTAACTTCACCTTCATTACAATTTATTAATGCTAAAAATTGTACATTTAATATAGTGTTACTAAATAAATAAAAATGAAAGACGACTTTATCGAATTTGTTTATCAACGGGCGTAGAAAATTTTTTTTATGAAACTCTTGATTAAAGTAACTATTTTTCACTCGTAGGAATTGTCGCACTCGCCTTCGGCTCGTGTGGTCTAATTTTCCTACTCGTAAAAAAGTACTACATTTCTCACTTGTATAAATAACTATTTTAACCATATTGTATCGAAGTTTATAATAGATATGCAGCATTAATTTTAATTTTTCATGGAAATATTGTGACTTTTCTGCACATTTCTGCTAATTGTACGTTGTATATTTGATCTTTTCCAGAATGAATTTTAAAATATTGTTTTTTAAGTGAGCGCCATAAGCTACATACAAAGACAAATATATTATGTTGCCCTTATGGAGTAAAACTGTCTTAAGACTTAATTTTGAACCGTAATGGAATAGTCTCCATTGTTCTGGCAATTGGTGGCGGCCCAGTGCCAACATTAAGCCATCAATATTTTTACAGAAAACTAAATTGTCTTCTTTTGAATAACAATTAGTTGACGAACTATGGGGCTTCTAGTACATTGTCATTTTAACGTCAGTTTGTAAAAAATCCACTATTTTAATCTCGATCCTAATATTTCGGATTTTTCTTTCGTCACATCTAAATCTCTGACAAGGTCGTTTAGTTCCGATTGATTAATGAATTGTCGTTCTTTAATAGTTGGATCTTGAAATACCTTTCCATTAGAAAGGTTGGATTCGCAATCTTCTTCCATAGATAAACTTAACGAACTTGAAAATCGTTCCGGTACCGGAATTTTTCCAGAATGGGGTAGCGATATTGATACCGATGGTACATTGGCGTATTTCTCTGAACTTTTAGATGTTTTGAAAAACCTGTTAACTTTGTCAAACAGAAGTAATAGTCGTCTATGTGGTTCTTGGATTTGCGCCACTGCATTGGCACACCAAAAGACATCTCTTTGATAGTACCATTGGACCAAGCCGTCAAATATTTGTAATAATTTATATAACACAGTTGGGGCATCCGTGATTTGTCTTGATTTTTATAATAGTTTTAGAATAAGTTTGATCACACTTCTCAAGCAGCGGAGAAAATGGATTTTTTTCAATCTTAGAAGTGAATTTGACAGAAACGTAACAAAATATGCTGGTAGAATTAACACAAACGCGCTGCATTTTATAGATTTATAAGTAACAATCTAAATTTTAATGACTTGTATGCAGGGATGCGACGGTTATAACTAACCTCAAAAAAAGTATTGTCAAAACCCAAACCGAAACTACTCTACGTTTTAAGACATGATATCTAAATAACACTTTTCTTTTGTAGACCAGGTATACCGATTACAGGATACTGGTGAATTTTTTAGTGCCGCATAGTGATATCAATCTTATATTTTTCCTATAGAACATATGAATAAAGCTAAATAGAAATTATGCTTTATTGCAATGTGCACGAAAATAACTTTCCGCTCACGTGTGGAAAGTACTTTCCGCCCATGTGGGCACTTTCTATAGAACTATACAGTGTGATTTACTTATCTTCCCTAACTATAGGTACTTTTACTCTAACACAGAGTATCTATAAGGTTTCTTTGTTTCGAGTTCACTGAATATTGTAAGCAAGTTTTTACCATCATCCAGTTTATATGGCGTTATACATTTTTACACGAACCAGTTTCTTTAATTTACTTTGTTTTTGCTAAAAATACTCCAGTTGTTATTGCATTAAACGAATGTCATGTCTTGTATCTATTGTGGACCGGTTTGGAAAGATAAATGACTTGTCTAGACAATTTACATTAATTTTATATTACACTTTATATCTACTCTGTTGTTAAGGTAATGACCGACAACCGATTTTAAAATTTCCATATAATCATTAGTTACTGGGATTTGCTTACTCATTTGGTTTGTTCTTAATTAATTCATTATTAAAAAATTTGCATTTGCTGAAGCGTACAAACCTTTTTAAACAACATTGGGTACAAAAGTATGATAAATTTTAACTCTTACTTTGAAACAAAAAAGCATAAGAACGTGATCTTCATTCAGAATTATTTTCAGTATTCCGTGTTTTGCCTTAGACTGCAATTGGATTAGAAAACGTAAGATTTTCAGTTTTTAAATTTTTGAAAATTTTCAATAATTGAGAAGCAGCGTGCAAACGTTAGATTTTCGTAAAACAGCAATATATCATTTAAATCTTAACAATGGTATGTTAAAGAATATATTTCAATTAATCTTTTTATTAATGTTAATGACTCGCTTCAAAGAAAAAGTAAATAATGCTCTTTTACGTAGATGGTCAATTTGAGAATAAGTCACCCAGAAAGATGATGTAGTAGACTTTGTTTAACAAAAAAAAAACTCTATAATAGCGTATTGAAAAATAAACTGATAACAGCTTTGAAAAGTTATAGTATAAGGTCAAACTCAAAAATCAAAACAATTTTACATTCTGAACCGTAGCTTCCTCTTTTATTGTAAAATCTATTTGTCTTTAAATTTTTAACTTTTACTTGATTTATTCATTTCGAATGGACCTGCACCTTGCCGAAGTTCTAGATTACTAGAACAGGTCAAATGGCTTAAGTGTTCTAATGAGCTAAAGAGCCAAACTACAGGTCTAACCAAAGTAGTAGGGTCGTTAGTGAGAAACCAGACTAAGACAGGTCCCCGAAGAAGGGCAGCGGCTCTTTCGGTACCTAGATTGGTAGAGACTATAGGGGTCGGTATGGCAGCCTAAGACACGCTACCGCGATGTGGAAGGCAACGAGAAACCACCACATTACCTCCCAAGTACACAGCGTACCTAAATTATAATAAAATGATGGCATTCTCTGGGGTAAAGAATTCCGGAGTTAAAATAGTGCCCCATTCGGATCTCTGGAAAGAGACTGCTTCGGAGGATACGATCGGAAAATCGAGAATAAGAGTCGGGAACATTTAAAGAGTCGGGGCGTGGAAAGTTAGAAAGTACAAAGCAAGTAGGTAAGCTAGAGAACCTAAAATGGAAATGAATAGGTTTGCACTAGACATAGTACGGATCAGCGAAGTTCGGTGGAAGATGCCAGGAGATATAGGAAGATATCAAATAGATTACACTCTTGTTAGACACCGGTTTAGGAATTAAGTAAAAGACTGCAGAAGCTACCCAGAAGCAGATATAGACACTGACCACAACATCTGAATTATGAAGGCCGCACTTAAATTTAAAAATTTGAAAAAAAGAAACGGAAAAAGACACTTTGACTTCTAGAAACTAAAAGATAAAGATATTCAAGAAAAATTCCAAAAAAGTCAAATGAATTGCTGAAAAATATCGGGAAAATATCTGACACTAAGGAAGTAGCAACAGAATGGAATAACATTAAATCCAGCCTAGACATGACGGTCAGAGATATTCTGGGATATACACAAAAAGAAAATAAGAAACCATGGATAACAAAGGATATCCTGAATTTAATAGAAGATAGACGAAGCTACAAAAGTAAATCAGACGAAACAGGAAAACAGATATACAAAGCCATAAAATGGGAAATTATTCGCAAATGCAGGAAAGCTAAAGAACAGTGGATTGATGAAAAGTGCAAAGAGATACAAACTAAGATGGAAGTAGGAAAGACAGATGAAGCATACAAACTAATTATAATCAATTTTAGGGATATAAAACCGTATAGCACAAATATAAGGGACGCGGTAGGAAACGTTATTATAGAAAATGTAGAGAAAATGGGTAGATGGCAAGAATTTATAGGGAATTTCCATGCAGGAACTAACTGCATTAGAACAAGAATAAGACATTGAAAATGATGACTTGGAATATCCTATAGTTAGAGATGAGTTTGAATTAGCATTAAAGGGTTTGAAAAATTGTAAGGCGCCGGGTACAGATAAGGTGCATGCAGAAACTCTAAAAGCCACTGGACAAACAGTAACAAAACGTCTCTTCCAACTTGTAAGCTATATGTATGAAACAGGCGAGATACCCAAAGATTTCAAACGTAACATCATAGTAACTATACCAAAAAAAGAAATGCGCAGATAGATGTGAAAATTTTCGAACAATAAGTTTGACAGCACGCGTATCAAAATATTAACTAGAATTGTACAAAGACGAATGGAAAAAAGAGCTGAAGAAATACTAGGAGAAGACCAATTTGGGCTTAGGCGAAACAGGGGAACACGGGAAGCTATTTTAGCTCTGAGAGTGATAATGGAGAAAACAATAGAAAAAGGTGAAAGCGTGTATATAGGGTTTGTAGATCTGGAAAAAGCATTCGACAATGTAAAATGGAAAAAAATGTTCGAAATACTCAAAAAAATTAGAATGAGTTATAGTGGCAGACGAATAGTACATAGCTTATACAAAGAACAAACAGCAGTAATAGATTTAGAGCAGGAACGTAGAGAAGTAAACATTAGGGAAGGGATGAAACAGGGATGTGCCTTATCCCCATTAATTTTTAACTTGTACATTGAAGAGGCAATGAATACTATCAAATGCACGAAGACATTTGGAATTACTATGCAGGGACAAAAAATTGATATGCTTAGATTTGCAGATAATATAGCGGTATTAGCATCTAGCAAAGAAGAGTTAGAAGCTGTTCTTAATAAAATACAAACGGTTCTATCAGAAAGATACGGTAAGAAAATTAACAAAACTAAAACTAAAGCAAATAAATAAATCGAAAACAAGAAAACAAATAGGTAACAAGAACTGACAAGAGGTTATGGATTTCTGTTAGCTAGGAAGCCAAATAACGCAAGATGGGAAAAAACTCAAAAGATATAAAACAAAGATTAGCACAAGGTTGTGCTACATTTAACAAGAAAAAGCAACTACTGTGTTCAAAGACAACAAACATAGAAACAAGTAAAAGATTGCTTAAAACATATGTGTGGAGCACAGCACTGTATTACTTTGAAGACTAGACAGTAAGAGAAGCGGACAAGAAAAAGGTTTCAGAAGCTTTTGAAATGTGGTGCTACAGACGAATGATGAAGATATCATGGACAGACAGAGTTAAGAACAAAGAGGTACTAAAAACGGAAGGGGGAGAAAGAAATATGTGAAAAACGGTAAAAAATAGGAGAGATAGGATGATAGGCCACATACTGCAGCATGAGAAAATAGTGCGGAATATATTAGAAGCAGAGATAGGAAAAAAGAGAAGGAGAGGTAGACCTAGGTTAGACGACTGCACACAGATAGTGAAAGATGTAGGCTGTAGGAATTTCAAGGAAATGCGTAGTCTATCTAGCTCAGAATAGAAGTCAATGGAGGTACGCATCCAACCAGTCCCAAGATGGATAAATTAATGACGAAAAAAATAACTGTACTTAAACATTAAGTAATATTCTCGAATAATGTGAATTGTGTGAAAAGATTTACTGGAAACTATTAATTTGGCATATGTCTAAAGCGTTGGGGGATCTTGGCAGCCGCAAGCTGCTTACCTCCTTCACTGAATCTCTGTGAAATAGGGCATAAAATTAGAAAACAATAGAAGGAGAGCCGAACTGTATACAGGCTGTGTGAACATTTCAGAGAACTGTGTAGGCAAGCTCAGAGTATAAATAAGTGCAGGTACGTGTCCAACCAGTTTTGAGACGGAAAACCTAATGACGAAAGAATAAACGCAGATAAATTTGATAATTATTATAAACAACTACAGGTGTTGGTTGTGAAACATCTGCAACTAATGTTGACTGTGCGAAAAGATATATTGGATAAAATATTAAATCGGTTAACGTTCAAGTGCTGAGGGAACTTGGCAGCCACAGGCTGCTTACCCCCCTTCACAACGACTGAATGTCGGAGAAATAGGGTATATAATTATAAAATAATAGAAGGGGACCGACTTGCATCTAACAAGAAAGAACAGCGCCTATGATGAAAGACAACAAACATAGAAAACAAGAAGAAAATTGTTGAAAGCGTATGTGTGGAGCACAGCACTGTACGCCTATGAAATACTGGCAGTAGGAAAAGCAGACAGCCTTTTGGAATGCTGTGCTTCAGATGTATGAGGATGAAAGCATGGACAGACAAAGTTAATAACAAATAGATTATAGAAATAGTATGGGAACAAGGATATCTGTGGAAAAAAATAGGAGAAATAGAAGGGCAGAATACGTTCTAAGCCATTTTTGGGGAATAGTATGGGATATATTACAAGCAGGGATAGGAAAAAGAGGTAGAGGTAAAAACCTAGATCAGATAGTGATAGATGCAGACTGTGCATATTTCAGAGAAATGTGTAGGTTAGTTCAGAATAGGATACAATGATGGTACGCGTCTAACCAGTTCCAAGCCTACCTATTCTGCGCCAGTTACTTTGTCAACATAATTGCTGTAACCCGCATAATTTATAATTTCTGTAGAATACTCAGGTCGTAGTCTACCTACCGTTTCTTTTCATCTACCTTTTTTTTCATTATTAGCGAAACCAATTTTGAAAGTCGCAAGTGATGGCTTATCAGTAAATCCATTCACTTAACTACATGGTCCCAAAATTTTCACCAATTCGTTTTAATACTTCTTCATTTGTTATCCTGTCTGCACAGTAGATGTGTATCAATTTTCTATAGTACCACTTTGCAAAAACTTCTATCTTCTTCTTCTCCATTGTTTCGTTTCACGACCGTACAATGCTACCTTCTATACAAATGTTAATTCATTTAGATTTTGATTAATATTTCATATGAGAAAATTATATAGTTCAAAGAATAGTTTGTTTGCCAGCGCAATTCTGCACTGTATACTACTTTTAGTTTTTCCATTCTTTATAGTACTGCATCCTATATAACAAAATTGTTTGTCTTGGACAAATTTACTCTGCACTATGTAGAATTAATTTTATTATCTTTAACCGCATGCCATTACCTTTGCTTCCTCTTTATTCATTCTCTTGTTGCAACTCTTATTTGAAATTTTATCTATACTAAATAACAGGTTCTCCAGATCGATTGTACCATTTGCTAGAGATATTACATCATCTGCAAATCTTAACATGGATATTTTTCGCTTTGTATGTTTATTCTACTATCCACTGGTTGTTTTATTCGTTAATTGCTTGCTCAGTGAATAAATTCAAAAGCAAAGGAAATAAAAAATATCTTTGTCTGGCACTTTTCTTTACGTTTACCTCCATCTCTTGATCATTTACTAAGATATCAGCTATTTTCTTTGTATATATTTTCAATTACCTGTCTTGAAAAATTTCGCATATCGTATTCCATTCGACATAATAAAATATTTTTGCCAAATTTAAATCCATAATTTCAAATACAACATTGTTTCTCGTCTACCTTTATTTTTTCTATAACTAAATTTGTCATTTCCTAACCTATTTTATTTCCAATCTTATGTAAAGAATGGAGTTAAAAATTTAGACTCATTCAACGTTAGCCTATTGTTCCATAATTTTTACTTCTGTCTATTTTACCTTTCTTTGGTATTGTGGTCTTCTGGTTCTGGGGTCATCTTGTTAATGCTTCGTAGTAACAGAGATACCACTTATTTACAAGTTAAAAGAATATGAACTTATTGTACATTAACATTTAAGGCATGATGCACAAAGCAAATATTTACATAACTGTCATTAGTAAAAATAAAATGTTACAAATGTCTTTAATACTAGAACAGTAGGTATTGAACACTTTACTCTGTAAAGTTGCGGAACGCGTTTCTAGTCTGAAAAATTTGGATGTGGCCGCTTCACGACGAGGACCTGGTTTGTAAGTAACCTTGGCGCGGATTACGCTGAATGCAATGCTACACCTCGTGGCGGTCATTGCTGTCGGATATCTGTAACTTCGGTACCTTGAGGCTGGTGGACGGACACGGCTGCGTACGGATGGCTTCCTTGGTTGATAGTAATCGAAGCGGACTGGTAACAGAATGTTCTCAATCATTGCGTGCTGGTCCTTGCAGCCGTGATGACTTCGGAAGTGAATCGGTTAAAGTTATGGCGGTATTCTGTCCATAGCGTTGTGAGAGTTCACTTCATTATATTAGTAGATAGTTGGCAGGATTTCTGGAATCTTATTTCCTCCAGAATCCCTCATTTCCTCACTCATCTAGACCAAATAGTTTTCTTTGAATAACCATTTTTCATCTTTCGAGATAAGTATATCTTGCATTTTCATCTTAGCATCCTCATTTCCTCCCACATCTGGACCAAATGGTTTTCTTCGACTAGCCATTTTTACCCACGAGATAAACCTATCTTGTTTGGTATCAATTAATATTAGATTTTTCTCAGCTACCTGAATTTCTTGGAATTTTTCAGATAACATCATTCCCCAGGGAGCTACCCTCATTTTAAGATTTTTTACTGGTAGCGATTTTATAAATCTTATAAATTTTCTTAACCATGCGACACATAAAATTAGTCTAGAATTTTACGCAGAATTCGAATCTGCACACAGATTTAAAATAGGACCGCTCCTTACAAAGTTACACATATACCCTCTGCGAGATAAATCTTTCTCCACATTTCCCCACACGAGATAAATCTATATTGCTTGGTATCAATTAATATTAAATTTTTCTCAGATACCCGAATCTCTAGGAATTTTTTAGATAGCATCATCCCCCAGGGAGCTACCCCAAGTTTAAGATTTTTTTTATGAATATCGATTTCTAATCATCTATCCTTTTTAATATCTAGAATCCTTTAACCAAACACTTAGCGGTATTAACACAAAGAAATTAAGCACGCAAAAGTTTAATAATTTATTTTATCCGATTTACAGTTTAATAAACTAATTGAATACAATATTTACAAAGTATAACATTATCTTCTGAGTGTAGCCGAATCCAAGCAGGTTAAAGTAACCTGTAACAGAAAAAACATTAATGTGTTTAAAAATACCTATAACCAAAAAAGAGATTAATGCGCTGTTTAAAAAAGAGAGGAAACGTGTTTCAGTCAATAAGACATATCGTAGTTAATCTAACAATATGAGAATAATGTAAAACATTCCAATGTAATGTGTTTTTAATATGTAAATGGGAAGGTCGAGTTTAACGTCATCATCGCCCCGAATTACATGTGAAAGCGGTGTATAATAATTTTTACTAATACAGTTTAAATTTTGTAAACCACATTTCTAAATACATATTCACAATTTATTCTTAACCTAGAACTCCTCCGATGTTTCTACATTGGTGCTAAATGTACTGGGCGAGCAGCAAGGATTGGCAAAAGATGACTTCATTTAGTTCCCCGCTGAATCCTTAATTTTGTTCGGCTGTCTTCGGAAACCTTAGGTTTGCATTCTATAGGGAACATAAAGTAGGTACGCTAGAGTAAACTTTTTAGTTATAAGTTAGTTCGCTTACAAGCTTAACCAAAGTCCTATTGGGCGGATTTTGTTTTGTACTAAAATGGTATCTGCAAACGTTTTTAAATGCAACTCTTGCGATGCTTCCTATACCTGGCAAAATGCTCTCAAACGGCGCCAGAACAAATGTCGCGATGTAACATCGTCCAGGGTTAAGCTTATACATCCGTCAGCAGCAAAGTACTTAAACTGTGTGTCTTGCGGTATCGCTTTTACGAGAATGGACAACTTACTGCGACACAAGGAAAAGCAGCACGGTATGTTATTAAGCCGTAAACGTTCAGCTCCGACAGCTGTTAAACGGTCTTGTACGAAACAGCCACGGATAATGTGTAAAGTATGCGATTTCGAAATGGAAAAGACTACGTTTGCCGCACACTTGAAGAGCAACAGACATAAAAATGCATCAGTTACCGCTACTAGCGACGATGGCGTAGAAATGGCTAGCACAGCGCATAAAGAACGCCAGTGTCGACGATGGAGTGTTCGATTTTCTTTGAAAGCAGAAAGAACGGTTTATTCGATTACTTAATAAAAAAGAATACAACATACTGCAATAAAAGTATATTGTGAACTCTACGGCGTTTACACCAAAATGGGAGAAGAGACTACCAATGTGAAATCCTTTAACACAAAAAATATGGTTATAACGTCTTCTAGTAATCTGGAAAATATGTACGAGGTCTTAAGCGAAACCATGCAAACAAAATCAGAGGAATTTGAAACATTTGGGGCCGGTTGGTCTTTGGAAAAGGTCCTCTATTTAGAAATAAATATTAATAAGTTTACACCGATTTGAGGAGTTCTAGGTTAAGAATAAAAAATTGTGAATATGTATTTAGAAATGTGGTTTACAAAATTTAAACTGTATTAGTAAAAATTATTATACACCGCTTTCACATGTAATTCGGGGCGATGATGACGTTAAACTCTACCTTCCCATTTACATATTAAAAACACATTACATTGGAATGTTTTACATTATTCTCATATTGTTAGATTAACGACGATATGTCTTATTGACTGAAACACGTTTCCTCTCTTTTTAAACAGCACATTAATCTCTTTTTTGTTATAGGTTTTTTTAAACACATTAATGTCTTTTTTGTTACAGGTTACTTTAACCTGCTTGGATTCGGCTACACCAAGAAGATAATGTTATACTTTGTAAATATTGTATTCAATTAGTTTATTAAACTGTAAATCGGATAAAATAAATTATTAAACTTTTGCGTGCTTAATTTCTTTGTGTTAATACTGCTAAGTGTTTGGTTAAAGGTTTATCTCGAAAGATGCAATGACTAGTCGAAAATAACTATTTGTTAGGTTTGCTATTAGAGCAAAGAGCAAAATTTAGAGGTTCAGGACTTTAAAGGGGTATAACTTTGCAGGGGGGTGGTCCGATTTTAAATCTGTTTGCGGATTCGGATTCTGTGTAAAATTCTAGACTAATTTGATGTGTCGTATGTCTAAAACAATTTATAAGGACGGTTTTTTCGCTACCGGTAAAAAAAACTTGAAATGAGGGTAGCTCCCTGAGGGATGACGCAATCTAAACAATTTCAAGAAATTCAGGTAGCTGAGAAAAATATAATATTAATTGATATCAAATGCAAGATATATTTATCTCGAAAGATGAAAAATGGTTAGTCGAAGAAAACTATTTGGTCCAGATGAGTGAGGAAAGAAGGGATTCTGGAGGAAATGAGGTTCCAGAAACCCTGCCAACTATCTACTTATATTCCATTAGATTTGGTGGTCACAAACAGATAATTTGAAGCAAATCCCTGAGTGCACGAGAAATTTGGTGACTTCCGTCTTGCACTATTCTTAAGTTTCCCCCAAAAAGTTTGGTGGCTTTCTTAAAAAAAGAACGAAAAGAAGTGATTTGTTCTAGCGTTTGGAGCTCCTTTTATACGGAGGTTTTGTTCATAATGTACATTCAGACGCTTCTCTTTTGTATTCGAGGGATGTCACACGAGTCCATTATTGATTGAGGGGTGTTTTAAGCGTGCATGCTATTTTTTTGCATGCTACGAGCTGATTGCTTAGTTAGTTAGGGGTATGGTTGGTTGTATCTTCTGTAGTATCATTACAAGGGCACTTTTTGTAAAATCTTATGGTACTTCATTAGCTTCGTTAAAATCTTTTACAGATTAACAGTATGCACTGTCGAGTTGGCTTCTAATAACAATACGGCCTAGAATGCTATAGTTTATAGGTTTATACAACAATTTATGTGAATCGTTGAAGATAATCTTTTCTTGGCTTTATCTTTTATATATTTAATGTCTGTAATTCCACGTTTCGTTCATCTTACATTGTCGCAGAAAAAAGAAAGGATAACAAAGAAACGCATTTTTGAAATTACATCCGCAAATCCATTCACAAATATTACCTGCATGCTTGAAAAATCTCTTCTATCTTTACCTCTGTCTTTTGTGGTTTGCTTCAGTGCTATTGTTGGTTTAGAACTTTTAAGTGTTCCGGAAACGTTGAATCGTTGCCTGATTTTAGATTTTGAATTTCGTAGACCCGCATCTTAAAATAGCTTAGCAACGAAAACATTAATATTGATAACCGTGAAATTATTTTCATAATAAATAAAATAATTGAAAGCATTTAGATTATTATTTCAATATGTATACTAAGATACTTTCTTTATTAGCTACAAACTAAATTACAATCACACACCAATAAACCAAATTCAAAGTGTCACGAGTCAAAATTTACCAACGTTAGATTTTCTAATCGTAATACAGATTTTAGTGGGTATTAGAAAATCCGAAAGGAAATCAGGCAAGAAAACCACAACAATGTTTTGGAATTAATGTTTGGATGAGTATTTTACGTAACCACTATAATTGGTCCATTAGCCTATGACAAATCATTAAATGAACAAAAATATTCAAACCGTCTTCGTACGTAAGTGTCCGAGTATTTAAACGATATTTCGTTAAATCAACTTCAATGTTTGTGATGACAGCACCGGCCGTAAATATTACAATTGAAAATGTCTTAATCGTTGGATTGAAAATAGTAGAGTAGTCAACCACCTGATCCAACACCATCGAAGATCAAGTTTACAAATGGAATGTGTATTTGGCGCCATACCTAGAAAATCTATTCAAAGAACTGTGTTAAATGCCAGGAAACGTGCACATTTAGGCATAAAAGGAAAATGACTAGTTGTTTGAACATTTAGTGTAATAAAAGTTTTTTTTAGCTACATTACTTACGTTATAAAAAAGTTGTTTGAGTTTACCATTTCTATATATCTAATTAATACACCATTATTGATGAAGCTGGTATTGTTTAGAAAAGTGCAATAGATAGTTGTCGTCAGAAAAAAAATAGGTATATTGGAACAAGATCCTGAAAAAAGCATAGCATTTTATGAATGAAGTTTAGAAAAAAGCCTAAAGGAGAGAGAATTTTTTAATTATGTTTTATTTTCTGATGAAGCTACTTTTACAAAAACTGGTTTATTAATATACATAACTGCCACTTTTGTAATTATAATACCGACCAACCACGTTCTTGTACGCAAAAGTTTTTTCTTAACCATCCTCCCTAGTCTTTACGCTCGAACGAGTCCCGCGATAAGCTTTTTGAGGTTAGGTTACTGTTAGAAATAGATATTATTATTAAAAAACACAAATCCCTTAACACACATATCAGAACAGTCTAGTTTTTTTTTGTTGCTAAAACTATTGCAGACTGTTCTGATATGCGTGTTAAGTGATTTCTAACAGTAACCTAACTGAGGACTCGTTCGAGCGCAAAGACTCGGGAGGATGGTTAAGAAAAAAATTACTGCCTGTACTGACTGCTTGTCAGACAAAGTAACTCTTAAACGTTTGGAGTAGTATAATAGCAAATTGTATTATTGGGCCAAATTTTTTGATGACATTGTAGCTGGAGTGATTTATTGGGATTTTCTGCAAAACCAATTATCTCAATTAATACTACATTTGATCAATGAAGTCAATCAAAAAATACGGAAAGTGACGGGGCGTCAGTTCATAACGCCGAGCAGGTAAATACATTTTTAAATAATGAATTTTCTGAAAGATGAATAGGTAGAAGAGGACCTGTTAAATAGCCATCCCGTTCCCCAGAGTAATCTAAGATTGATTTTTTTCTGAGGGGGTTATATTAAAAATCAAGTATCAAAACACCTGCGAATCACAGACTTTTGAGAAATGTTAGCAGGACATTCGATGATTACATGTATTACTGTTTAGAAGTAAATGATGGTCAGTTTGAACATTTGATAAAATAACTTATTTCCTAGTTTTTTTGTACAACTAATTAGCCTTATTGTTTTCATTTATTTAAAATTATTTTACTTTATTAATTCTTTTATAAAAAGCGTTCCCTTGCTGATTCTACTTCAAAAATAGTATCAAATTTAAAGAACATTAATGCTATGCTTAATTAACGTGTTTATAAAAATAACACCTTACTTAAGAAGAACACATCAATATTTCAACAAAATTGTCAATTTCTCAAAAACAACTAATTTAGGAGATCGTATGGTATATGTATACTTGAATTGAAGAGTCTTGATAACTTCATCAAAATGCAAAATAAGTTACAAATATTCCATTTAAAATAGCCAAGTTTTTGCTATTCGAAATTTGCAAAAGCTTAGGAACGATTGCAAACACCCTGCATGACTAAATCGCCAAATTGTAAATAACAAGGAACGACCTTTGTTTATCTGAATTTAACTAAAACTATTAATAACCGAACGGGCCTACGAATTATTAAATCAGACAATATTTTTCAGGAATTTTATGAACGCTGCATTTAAAACAAAGAAAAATATTCTCGTAGGTCGTTTAAAGGGAGCAATCGAAATGTAACATAAAATATAGGATGTTCTTTTAAAAAAAAACAGATGGGCGCCGAACCACGAATAAATGAAGCACCCTGTATGTTTAAAATGTTTTACAAGTATGTAATGGTGCGCATCCTGCAACTTTTATCTGAAACATTTTTTAATAAATTGTTACGAACTCTGTTAGGCAACCCCTCAAACACACAAGCTGCATAACCGAAGGTATATCCTACGAAAGTCTCGAACGTTCCAGCAAACAGTAGAATATGAGTCATCTATTTAATTATAGGGTATATATAAGATCGGTAGTGAAGTACAGAGTTAGTTAGTCTATATCCAAATGTCGAATATAAATTATATCGTGTAAAGTTAATTAGTTAATTAGTTATGTGAAAGTGTATATTGTACCGCCAGCTTGTAAAATACATAAATGAATAAAAGTGTAATAAATAAATTATAGTAGTGTTTGGAGTTGTTAAGAAGACTTATGGTTAAAAATTTAGTTTAAGAAGATATTAGTGCTTGTGAATAGCATTAGTGTGATAGTGCTTCATTGTTAATTGAACTGAAAACATGTATAAATAAGGTATATACTGTTAATTAGACTTGTGAATAGTGAGTAATAAAGACTTTGTTATTACTTGTTCTAAATTAATGAAACGCGTTAATAGTAGCCACTACGCTGGTGTCAGGCTGTGTTGGGTGTATAGTGAGTAGTTTGTATATGCCAGTTACAAGAAGCCAAAGTAAAATGGACGCAGAAACTTTAATAAATTTCCTTAAGCAGTTTAAATCCGGTATGGAAAAAAACTTTTGTGAAAATGCTGAGAAAATGGAAGAGAGGTCGGCTAAACTAAAAGTGACACTTGGTGAAAACATAGTGATGTCGGTTGAACTGGAATCGACACTTAAAAAAAAGTTAAGTGAAAATGCTGAGAAAATGGAGGAAAAGTTAAGTGAAAATGCTGAGAAAATGGAGGAAAAGTTAAGTGAACATGCTGCAAAAATGGAAGAAAGGTTGAATGAAAAGACAGCCACGTTAGAACAAAGATTAATGGAAAACTCCATCGCATTGAAAGACGATGTCACTGAACAGGTAAAAACAGTTGAGCAAAAGTTGGACCGTAAATTGGTCAAAATGGAAGAAGATGTGATGAGGTTGCAAGAATAAGTGATTTCACTAACAACGCGGTCGCTTGAATTAGCAAACCAAGTTGTAAATCAGAACATCCCTGAAATGAGAAGCATGGAAGGAATCCAGTCAATGCCGTCAAAATTTAGAGTGTAACTACCCACATTCGATGGTAAAACACCTTGGCCGACATATTTGAAACAATTTTAAGCTGCTGCAATAACCAACTGGGCAAGGTAAAAGAACTGGTCGAAAGACATCGAGGTGTGTTTGCACAGGATGGTGGTGAGAAAGGAAGGACGAATGTTGTTCAACACAAGATCAATACTGGAGATGCGTAACCGATAGGACAACATCCCAGGCGGCTTCCTTTGGCAAAACGTAAGGAAGCCGAGAAAATTATCACAGATATGGAAAAACAGGGAGTGATTGAGCCTTCAGATAATTTATGGGCATTCCCGGTAGTGCTTATCAAGAAAAAGGATGGGTTGACAAGGTTTCGTGTGGACTACCGGCGGATAAACAATGTCACAAAAAGAGATAGCTATCATTTGCCCAGAATTAATGACTCCTTGGATCTATATGGTTTAGATGTGAATTGCGACTACCATGTGATTTTCACTTTGGATTTAAACCTGGAGAAGAGATCGCAGGTGAAGATTACGTTAGTAAGCTTCGTGAAAGATCAAATAGCATTCACAAAAACGTCCGAAAGGATATCCAAGCAGCAAGTGATCGAATGAATTCACAATATGACACGAAAGCACAAGAAGGTGGTTACCAACCTGGAGATTTAGTGGGGTTGTATAATCTACAAAGAAAGCGTGCATTGTCGCCAAAATTACAAAGACCCGTACGAAGTGTTAAAAAGAATTAATGATGTAGCGTACCGGATCAGAAGATCTCCCCGTGGTAAACCGAAAGTGGTACACTTTGACAGTTTAACATCCTATGCTGGCAACAACCAGGAAGACTCGAGTAATGAAACTGTAGATTTTGAGAATTTCATGACGACGTATGGTGGTTCCGCTAAGGCGAGATTTGGTTTTGTTGTTGAAGAACAGCAAGATCTGTTTAGAACACCAGAAGAGTATTTTCCTTGCACATTGCGTAGCTCAAGATCTGCAAATGTCACAAGAGGAATAGCTGTTGTTTTCAAGAAAAGGTTTAGATGTGTGGCTAAATTAGTACAACAGCAGCCAACTGTAGGTAAAGCTTTGGATCTTCAGGATAGAAATCGTTATGTTTATTATCTGGTCACCAAAAATTCTTCATGGCAGAGACCTAGTCGTTGACATCTATGGGAGGCTTTGCTGAATCTTAAGGCTCAGGTGATGGAAATGGAGTAACGAGACTAGCGGTGCCCAAGCTCGGCATATAACGGAGTGTGAATCATCTATTTAATTCAGGGTATATATAAGACCGCTGATGAAGTACAGAGTTAGTCTATATCCAAATGTCGAATATAAATTATATCGTGTAAAGTTAATTAGTTACGCTCTTGAAAGGCCTATAGTAAATATAAATTTGTGTTATGTGAACGTGTATATTGTACCGCCAGCTTGTAGCTAAATAGACAAAAGTGTAGTAAATAAATTATAGTAGTGTTAGTGTTGTTAAGAAAACTTATAGTTAAGAATTTAGTTTACGAAGATATTAGTGCTTGTAAAGAACATTTAGGTTATAGCGCTTCATTGTTAATTGGACTGAAAACATCTATAAATAAGGTATATACTGTTAATTAGATTTGTGAACAGTAAGTAATAAAGACTTTTGTTATTACTTGTTTTAAATTGGTGAAACGCGTTAATAGTAGCCCTCTACAATATTGTTTCTTCTCCAGCGCCATCAGGTGGAATGGTACACTAACATTATAGCCTGAATGTTACACATTTAAACCTGTATATTTGCCCTCTGGTATTATTGTCGACCACAGAATAATATTAACAAGAATTGACACACTACGTTTTTAGAAAGACCAAAATTCTTTACGTATGTCTAGAATCCGCCGTTATTTTGTTGGTATATCCATAGAATAACAATACAGTCACGCTCATGTTCTGTATTATTATTCTATGGTATATTCTTCAACCTTCCTTTAGTTTATTGTGCTGTTGTTATTCTACGTTGTAATTTCACTTCAATTGGTTCCATTATTACGTTAGAGCCTAAATTATACGGTTTTGCATACAATAATCTATTTAAATATTTAAAACAATTTCTAACCCAACGTTTTTAAATTTCCCACTGCATCTGTGTACCTACAAAATAATGGCTGAAGGTCAGGTATTTTTGATGTATGAAAAGCGGTATGATTTATGAAGAGTGTCATTTCTTTGCGATGTATATTATTATTCTATGTTGTCGACAAATTAAACTGCATTGTATCTTCAGTACAATATTAGCATTCTCGTGTTGTATTTTCTTTTGTAGTTGTGTATTATACCATTTATTTGGCACTGCAAATTTCAGTTATCGCTGTTGTATTAGTTACGAACTTAACAACTTCATAAATTATTATTAAATTTTAAATTACGGTTTTAAAACACAATGTTTTAGTTTAAGAAAAGGGTTTTTATCAGCCCTGGTGTTGCAATTTGCAACAAGTAAAATAGCTCGTGTGTTTAGTGTTTAAAACGATTATGTGTAGTAATTACAAATCTTATATAATACAAAGTTGCTGCAATACCTCAGTTGTGAAAAGATTGACTCTAGGCAAAATTGTATGTCTTCAAGCGTACAGTAAAATGATACGAGGCTAATAGTTTATAACCCGAGAAACTTCCTTAGCTAAAAGTTCGTATAGGAAATTCGATCGAAAGCAAGTAAAAGGGTTCAATAACTTTTCTAATGGCTATAAAAATCTTTACGATAATCAAAAGTGCTTTCTTGCGTTACAGAAACCTGTTTGAAAAAGTTTATATATAAAGAGTCGCAACTAGAGCAATAATCATCTAATACTTTAATTGTAACTACAGCACTAGAGTGGTCAGCTGCAACGGTGACGTCATGTATGTAGCTTGTTCAAACATTTTCAAGCCGCACTCGGTACTTGTATGTAACCAGTTATAGTAGGAACATTAACTTATCTAACCTATGGTAGGAACCACGAAAGAAGTCCTCTACGTCGTAGGTGTCTAACTCAATTCAAACATACGTTTAAGATTATTTAAAAGCTTAACTAATATATATGATAAAAATAGTAATACGATTTGTACGTGTTTTAAATAAAGACACGTGAACACGTTCATTTGGGAAAACGACAGAGAAGAGAAGAGTATGTGTCCGTATGTTTTAAACTTTATATACTTAACAGTCTATCCTTCGGTAAAATTATGCTTTTTCTTTAAAATAGGATATCTTTTTTGGTTTTTTGTAAATAGAATATAATTTTTAAAAGTTTTAAAAGAATAAATGAAAATTAAGTGTTTGGTGTAAAGATGTCATTTTATTAGAACGTAAACAAGACAAATGTTAATTTTTCCATAAAGCACGGTTGCCAAAGTTATCGTACCTGGAAAGATTTCAATGCAGCTGCCGTAAATAGTTTATATTGCAGTTATTGTACGTTTCTATTCAGATCAATATATGTTACTCAATTTATGAAAATGCGTTTTATTTTAACTGAATTCATTAAACTTGTAATACAAGAGGACGATAATTTAAAAATGGTTCAAGCAGCTATCTCTATGAAAATAAAATATTATTGGCAACCATGCTTCATTACGGTTTGCAGATGCGCGAAACTTGACGGAAACTTCCGAATCGGAATATTTATTGGGTATTTATGAACTAGATCATAGATAAACATCCATCCACAATAGATGGGCAACGGCCTAATACTAACTCCTTATGAAGTTCGTCGCGACCTCTAGCGGGCGTAGTCTAAACAACTATTGTGGCGGTAATATTTAAATTATGTAGCTTCTACCATCGATTACTTTTTCTTGAAATAAAGAACCATGTGCAAATAATATCATTTGTCAGACGTTTTCAGAAATCAAAGCGTTGGATAAATACTATTTTCTCAAGAAAAAGAAACTATGAACATGATCAATGGGCAGACTTCAATATTTTGGGTATACATATAGAAGGTCGAATTCGTTCTGTTAAACTGAAATTTTAATTTGAAAGGGTTTCTGTAATTTTAAACAACATTTCAAGTCTTTATTACTTAATTATATTCAGTAACATCAGTACAATATCTCACAATACACAGAAGTTGTATAGGAATTTTACAATTATATTTTATTATTTCACAAAACTTACAATGTCATCAGTAGAAAACCGGTGCATTTTCGTTTCAGAGTTTTTTTAAAACGCAAAGGCACACAGTACAAGAAAACCATTGTTCCTATAGATTTATCTAACCTGCACTGAAGTTATCATTTTTAAATACAAAAATTAAGTCAATAAACGCGAAACACAATAAATTAATCTGCAAATAAAAACACTAAATATTCAGAATGAAGGTTCAACAAATAAGAATAATTAAACAATACCTACAAATTTCACCACAGACAAAAAGTTTTAACTATGAAATGTTATCTATCGTCCGACAGTTTCCTGCATTACAAATTACACGTACCATCTCGCGGGCGTAGTATGAACTAAATCAATGAAAAATCGCGGCCATAAATGTTACGCATCTAGTGTGTGGTTTTATTTATGGAACTAGATGCTACCCATCTTTATTGATCCCTGGATGCTACATTGACTTAAAATTTTCAACTTAATTCGTACGAATACAAGTGATGACGCAGACTTCTTTTATGGTTTCGACTATACGAAACATTTATTAATGCTTATTACAAAATAAAATATTTCTTGTAAATTTCATCATCTTAAATTCTTGATACTATGGATACAAATCAAAACAAAATGGTTGAAGTTGGAAGATTTCAAAGTTACAGTAGACAAATTAACTGCCAACCATTTATTACGAGGTATAAAGTATAAAAAGTAGCGTTCTTGTGAACACAAAATTAGTAACGTTAGTCATGCAACTAGTTTAAATAAATCCTCGAATACGTTTCAAAACAGCGTATCGCTAGAAACATCTATGTCTATGACAATAGAACAAATTAGTAGTTTTAAGCTGAAGGTAGTTCGTTCATGACCCGAGCCTTTTCCTTGTGTTGATTTCCTAAAAATTTCTAAGGAGTAGTTCGAGGGTTTATGTATAGTAGAATTATATAAATGCCAATATTTGTGTTAAATAGTAAGATATCTATGATAGGTGATGGCTAGTGAATCAAGTTTATTATAATTCCTGGAGCATTATTGGGTAAAATTACAAGATTTGATTTCTATCTGCAGGGAATTCTTGCTGAAAAAATGTAATTAATGAAATAAATCATTTTGCAAGTTCAGTTAAGAATAGATAAATTTGGTTTTATAAAAAATTGCATTAAACATTGAATGTATGCAGTATGATTCTGAACGAAATAAAGCAGATGAATAACGTTCTAAATTTAAAAATTTATACTATGGTCTGCTTTCAGCTTTCAAACAATTAATGGATCAGGAGGAGTAACTATAATAATCAGAAATTTTCTAAAAACGGGTGTTTTGTAAACCTACTTATAATTTTTTTTTTGGATTTTGCCTAAATCCAGAGCTGTTATTAATAACAAAGAAGCATGGGTTAGCAATCTCGAGCAATTATTGCAGTATCAAAGGTTACAACAGTGCTTATGAATACTGTATGAAACATACGCATTGTATGAACTCGCCGCATATCATAGACTTTGCTTTATCTATTAATTTGTTTTACTGTCATTTAGTTGTCAAAGTTGTTGCTGATCAAGCTGGCATGTTACAAATTTTCTAGTGGTACTTACATTGAAAATGAACTTTGCAAACATTGTTATTGTTATCCACTATTTTGATAGGGACACCACTAAAGTATTTGAGAATGAGTGTTTTTCACACGATCTGTGTTAGTGAAGGACCAAACGTCCATTAGGAGACCTACTGATGCCTAAAACTTAATACAACAATTAGCTACAAAACATTTTTTGAATATAACCACCTTCCCCTGTAATTAATGTGGTATTGGTGTCTTAAGTCACTGGTAAAGTTATAACTAACCTAGTATCAGTGGATAAAAAAGTACAATGCAACAAAATCATTTCTTCCGAGACATATGCAGGCTGATTCAAATTCGTTGGCCACTATGGAGATCTCGCTTATCAATGGAGATTAGAGGATATGTTTAAATTCGGCAAATGCTAAACTTTACACTAATTAATAATCTGCAAAACAATTTGACATATCTTATTTGGTGTCTGAGATATTTCCAAAAATGTAAAAAGCTGAATTTCTGTTTTTTATTTTTAGTGCCGTTATTTCAAATAATATTCAAAATTTAAAAGCACTTTCTTATGACCACTGTTTACCCTATATCGAATAGCTCGATTCAATTTGTTAAAAAACGTTTTGTCATTACTCGACCACCATCAACTTTCTTTATTCTTATAGATGCCATTTTAGTTTTTTGTACATTCGTATTAACCAATGTTTTCTGATTATAGTAATATATGACAGGTAACAAAAAAGCTTTTTAAACAATCACTTAATCGTAAATAATAGTATTTTAATACTTAAAATGGTAAACCTAAACCAATCTTTTATAGCTTAAATGATATAGCAAAGAAACAATAGCGTACCATCATCAACTTTCTTTATTTCTTATATGTTCCGTTTTGTGTTTTGGTACATTCTCATACATCTATTATTCTGATTACAATTATGTGTGCTAAGTAACAAAAAACTTTTAAAACAATGGCTTTCTTGTCAATATCGATGTTTTAGAACTACTGTTAATATTAGCAGGCCATGAAACGTCTGCTGACTAATGTTATTAACTCCTGTCAATACACTTATCTAAATAACGCATTATTTCTATTAGTAGTAAATATGCCTTTTTCATATCGAGAAGGGAGATATGTTGCAAGTTTTTTATTCCTCTCGTAAAAATTCATATACTGCAAGCTGGAGATACCATCAGGTGACTAGAATATTGCAATTCACTGTTAGGAATGCTAAATAATGATTATGATTTTTTGAAGAAAATCATTTGATCAGACGAATCTAAATTCACAAACGCTGGTATTTTTAATAGTAATACCGAACATTACTGAACAATAGAAAATCCAAGCCAAAATCGGGAAAAAAGACCTTACATGTGATTTTCCAATGCTCCACCCGAAGGTACTACATTGGCCAGGAAGCGAGTTTTTTTTACCTGGAAAATTTGGACTTTTACCGAACCCTTGCTGTTTCAAGCAAGGTATGGATCTTTAATGTGTATGACAATACTCACATACGGGACCTCCATTTTACCTCTCATCCGAACGAGGGTGTATTTTTATGGAAAATGCTCGCCTACCATTTTTCAAGCTGACCGTGTCGGGATTGAAACCTGGGAACTTAGGCAGGGAAAGAAGACCACAGCAGCGTTTGGCATAAATGTTTGGATGGGTATCTTAAATGACCGTTTAATTGGACCATTCATGTTTGAGGAATCATTAAATGGAAAAAAATATTTGAATACTCGTGCACGAATATGTTGTGACTGCAGGACGGCACACCAGCGCACAATGCAGTAATTGTCAAAGAATATTTAAGCCAAGAACTTCACAATCATTGGATTGGAAATGGTGGAATAGTTGCATGACCTGCTGGAAAGATCCCCATAGTGTCCCTAGAATTTGAATCAGCCCGTGTAGTTGGAAGTTGCTGGATCAGATCTGTTTGGGTTTGCAGGTCCAGGTTGCATAGTCCAAATTGAGGAGATCTTGAATACAAGTCAAAACTACAACACGGGTAGTTTGGTAGATCAACGAGATGTTTTGGGTATTTATGATACCAGGACAAAGGCAAGTTATGTTGTTTATGTAGCAAACCGTTCCTCTGCAACTTTACTGCCAAGCATCTGTGATTATGTGCTACAGGGCTATAATTTGAATGGATGAGTGGCGAGCATATAAAGGTCTAGGTTCCTTAGGCTACACTCATCAAACAGTAAACCATCAAATGTATTTTGTGGGTCCACTAATTGTAGTTTGCACGAACCAAATTAAAGGTTACTAAAGTAGATTGAAGGGTTTTTGCAGGATGTTATTGGTGTTAAGTTCTCCTATGATATGCGAGTACATCAACAAATACATGTGAATGCAGTACTTTAGCAATAGCAACGCAAATGAAACGTTCTATAATTTAATTATTCATATTCAGGAACGCTAACGTGTGTAAATATGCAACAGTAAAACGTTTCTACCACTAACCTAAGATGAAACTCAACACTATTTTTGCATCAACACTGTTTTTGCACATGTGCCCCTTATATTATTTTGTATCAGTAGCAAAACATTTCGACTACTAACCTAAGTTGAAACTTATTTTTGCCTTTACACATTTTGCCACAACGCTATTTTCACCTCAATAATATTTTTGCAGATGCACAGATTATAGCAAGTACAATTCGACATCGCAATAAATTGATAATAACCTTTGGATGGTTTGTTTGCTAACTATTCCATGTTGGCAACAGTGATAAATAGAATAAAGTATTGTTCTTCATGCAAAAGAAGTATTGTTGACCACGTTTTGATTTTAGAACTATATTGATACTTATGGATGAATAAAAAAATTGGAATTTTTAAATAAAAACAATATACCTAAGAAAATTTATGTTGATGGAGGTTTTTAATTATCCTTCATTTACATCAAGATAGTTTCTATATGTGGTCTGGAATATCCACCAGGAGCAGTTTATTTCCAATTTTAAGAATAATGTTATGCCAGCCACATTTAAAGAAAGTAAAATATGAGTATTTAATTACTGCTTTTGCAAATTCCTATTTATGAAAGTTCGTATGAGGAGTACAATCAATTCCATGATATTTTTACTACAATTATCGAACCAAACCAAAAATTTGAGTGAGGTACAAAATTGTATTAGTTAAATAAAAACGCCGGTTGGGAAATCGTCACAGGAATGATACAGACATTGGAGATAAGTTCCAGTACTTACAAGTGATTTGTTACAAGAACGCTTTATTAATAAACCTTAACCGTTTTCTATCATTTAAAAGGTTTGTTTGATTTACCTCCAGTTCAAAAGGATAATGGTGCTATAAAGTTACAAATTTATCGGATTCTTATCAAAGACAATTGAGAGCCTTACAAGCTAAATGAATATGTTCAAGAGTGGAACATCATATTTTTAATATTTTAAAAATTAAATCCCGCTAGCTATAGGGATTTTGAAGAATAGCAATCAAAATATGTCATATCAAAATTGTCAGATTTTAGGGAATTTCTGAAAAAGATGTGATTTGCTTGAAAAAATTCAGAGCAATGTACTATAGGCAAAGGGTAGGACTAGCGTAAACTCTAAGGTTCAAAGTCATTCATTTAAGTGCACAAAGCGAATGTTCATTATGTAAACAGAAAAATTACGCAATTTATTGCCAAACAAATTTTTTACAATTTCCAAAAAACTAAAAGTCGAAGGAAGTGCATTGACTTTATACTATGTATAAATTGGTCCAAGCCTAATCATTTTTGTAAAGTGCATGGATGTAAAAATGTGGCAAAAATGATACTTCACTCCATTTTGAACCGGAAGCAAGTTCTGTAAGTACAAAGATAGATACACAAGGCAACACTCCGATTGTGGGTGAAGTTATTTTATGTTCACAAGCACAGAACACAGTTATACAACAAACTTGCTTTCTACAGCCAAGGTGAAAATTTATAACAGTAGTGGAAGAGGTCATAATTGTATAGCACAGTTGTATCGTAGCTCACAATCAATTTTTATTACAGCTGATTTGTGTACTCTTTAAAACTTAACAGAGTAAAAAAATATATGGAAGTCTCGGGTATAGTGAAACATCCGATTAATAGTACAATGCTGCCACTAAATGATACAACATGAAGCAGGACAAATATACCCATGAAGCAGCAGGAGACAGACAGAAATAATCCAAACCTAACGTAGTCATAAAGAGGGGGTGGGTTCACTCTAATACGCTCCTTTGCCAGGATGATAATATAAAGCTCTATAATAAACCCTTAAATCAGCACCACCTATGTCAACAAATATATTCAGGCGAGCTCCTTCAAAACCAACCTGGTAAGTCCCTCAAATGCATGGAAGTACCGCAACCTACATACCTAAGTGTTAAACGTACAATAAAACAAAATTAAAAAATGATTAATGCAGTAATAAATTTAACCAAGTTTACTGTTAAGTAAAAGCCATTATATGATTGCATTAATTTTACAAGTTCTTGGATTTGTAATAAAATATAAATATTCATAGAAATTTCAATACTTTGGTCAACATATTATTTAACGATTAATTTAAACATCCAGTTATTTATTAACAGTAATGAGGAGCCTTGTATATGTCTAATCATAACTCTATTATATTGTAATCGACAGATTCCTATGTTAACCAAAATACTCAACTAAGGGAAATCTATTTACATTCCCAATAAAGCAAATTAAAATAGAGGGTCTAAGTTCACAATTCATTAATTTTACTTACATTTTTGGTAATTTTTATCTTAAATTGAAGAATACATTCAAAACCTATTATTCAATTTGCAGAAGACTATAAAATTAGTTTTGATTTATTTGTCGTTTCCTTTTCATAATCTATTGTGTCATTTATTATTTAGGCGTGTTTTTAAGGTTCTATTAATATTTTAAGTTTTGGGTATTTAGGTGCAATATTCTGCTGAATTCTCTCGTACATAATAGAATAGTTATGTTTTTGGTGTCAAGACTCAATGGTAAGTTTATAGTAAAGTTCCAACCATTTTAAAACCACAAATTAACTAAGGCTTAAGGTATACTCTTTTTGGTTTCCTTACAAACATTTGCTATTTTACTGGAATATTTCAAATTCATTCACTTTCATAGAGTAAAGCAGCAATAGAGTTTTTTTTATTTAAAACCAAGATAGGGTAGGTTCCTCTCAGTCAGATAATGCACAATTGTAAAATGTGGCATGTAGCGCAAAAGAAATTACTGTTGTTAGTACTCTTTTTTGGTATTCAAATAACAATTTTGCATATACGATGTTATGCAAACTATAGCAAAATTGACAATTTATTAAAGCATAAACTACTTGTATGTCCCTGGACCCCAAGAGTTTCTGTAGTAAACATGGTAAGAAGTACATTTTAGGTCGGTTCTTAGTTTCTAAGTAACAAGACACTCTGGAAATCAAAATTTTAAGTTCCAAAAACAGTGTTGACTCATTAAAATTAGCAATAACACAGTCTTGTTAAACTTGATATATTAGAAATTGTATAGAAACAATTTTGTCGATCAGAAACTTTTTTAGAGATTTTCCTAAAATACTAAAGTTTTAAAAACAAATATAGAAAAATAATTACCAAATTCTAAGTGGCAAAATCTTACCGCTATATGTACGGCCAGATGGGTTCAAAATCATAATGGCGTTTTACTTTTTAAACAAATATATCAACTGATCGTGAACTCTCTTGAAGAAATTACTAAAGTGGTACATCTTGAAACTTAAACTACACTGCCTCTTGTGAAGATATTTATTTATGGTTGAAATTTTAAAGTGTATCTTATGTTGAATGTCGATATCGTATTTACCATACTTTGTTCTGTAATGCACATGTTTCTTTGTAAATTAATTTATTATATTTTGCATGGACCTGCTCCCAAAAAAATTAATATACAACTTTGACTATATACCTAGTAGGTTAGTAGACTATTTGCATTTTGTTTTTGTACCATTATCAAGTTTTATGCAACTTAAAAGTCACAAGAATAAGTAAACGTGCATGATATGCCTAATTAAATGAATTTAATAGTGAAAAATTGTTGAATTTTAAGGAAGATGGTTATCATAGTGGATATTGTCATTTGACCAAATCACAAAGCTGTTAAAAAATGTAAAAATGACTACTATATGAAAAAAATTACTGCTGCTAGAGGAAATACAAGGCAAATCTGGCAAATTATAAGTAGTAGCATCAATAAAACGCAAAGTAGCACCAACAAAATTGCTAAAATAATTACCGAAGAAGGTATTGAGGTAAAGGACACACCAACAATAGTAAACATATTCAATCAGTATTATATATCAGTAGGTCATACACTAGCAAGTAAAATTAAAAACAACAAAAGCACGTGGGAAAGTTATGCATCCCCATTTCAACAAAACCACTCAATGTTTTTAGAGCCTATAGGTGAAGAAGAAATTCTAAGTCAAATTTCTGCACTAAAAAATAATACCGCGCCTGGGTTAGACGCGATATCCACTAAAACAATCAAAATAGGTACACAGTCATTAATAAAGCCAATTCAACATATTATTAATCTTTCTTTTGTTACACGCATTTTTCCTGACGCATTCAAACATGCGTTCATTACTCCAATATACAAATCTGATGATAATAGTAAAGTACACAATTATAGACCAATATCGTTAATAAGTAATTTAGCCAAAATAATTGAGAAAGCCATGAAAGTACGATTAATAAAATACCTGGAAAAAAACCACTTACTATCGGAAACACAATATGGCTTTTGTGGAAACCGCTTTACTGAAAATACTGTTTTTAAATTAACAAACAATATTGTTGAAGCCTTAGATACTAACAATAAAGTAATGGCTATATTTTTGGACTTAGCAAAAGCTTTCGATACAGTACAACACGACATTTTATTACAGAAATTGAACCACATGGGTATCAGAGGATCACCACTGGATCTCCTAACCAGTTATTTGTCCAACAGACAACAAATGGTCAAATTAAACAATGTAGTAAGTTTACCAGCAACTGTAACGTGTGGCGCACCACAAGTGACTGTGTTGGGCCCATTACTTTTTTTAATCTATATAAATGATTTGGCATCAATTGATGCTGGCGGAAATATCATATCATATGCAGATGATACGGCTGTCACATTTGTAGGAGAAACCTGGCTAGAGGTAATAAATAAATCACAACATGGAATGCAAAAAATTAAAAATTATATGGATTGTAATAAACTTACTTTGAACATGGACAAAACTAAATATCTTACTTTTACCATTTATAAAAAAAAACAACCACATACCACACCTAACAATACATGAAGCGACTTGCCAGATAGCTGATAAGTGTGATTGTAACCAATCAATAACCAAAGTAACAACTGTTAATTACTTGGGTATAATTATTGATAAATGTTTAAAATGGAAAGCTCATGCTGAAAAATTGAATATGAGACTACGTAAGACTATTCATATCTTTAGCAAAACTAAATATTTTCTAAATTTGAACATGTTTAAAAATTTATATTATGCTCTTGTTGACTCACTAATAATCTACTGCATTTCTATTTGGGGAGGAGCTTACAACAGTAACATTAAACAAGTTGAATTTACACAAAAGTTGATACTGAAGTGAGGAAAAATATTAAATATAACTTTGTTACTTTCTGTGGCCCTAAATTATATAATTTACTCCACTTGGAAATAAAGAACCTCCATAACTACCACTAGTTTGCAAAAAAAGCCACAATATTTATCCAGCAGAAAACATCCTATTTCTGACTAATTTGTGACCATCATTTCATTTCATTACGTCCAGACATATCTTTTAATCCCTTTATGATTTGTTTTATTTTGGCATTTAAACATGAATTTACTAATTTAAAAAAATTAAATAATAAATAAAGGATTTAAGACACTGTAGAAGACACCTAAAACTCTGATATATGCCCTTTGTAATTATACTGATGCTTCTCCTGCACATGCAAGAACAACTACAGTTCTTAGGTGCAGCGGCTTCTTGTTTAAGTTTCTTCCCTTCAGTTTATGTATGTGTATGTGTATATATGTATATGTATATATATATATATATATATATATATATATATGTTTTTTTAAATTAGTTTTATCGATGAAAAATTGGGATAATGTAGTCCAAATCAAAATCCAATATTGTATTTAGCACAACATTTAATTAAGACCTTACGTTTCGGCAAAGGTTTTTGCCTTTTTCAAAGGTACTGCAAAAAATTGACACATGGAGAGTTTGTCCACTTTGGTTGCGAGCAATGCAATTGTGTTTTCCATACGGTCTATACGATCGATTATATTAGTCGGAATTGTCGAGCCTGAAACTGTTGGGTAATAATAGTAGCTAATTTATCGGCCATACAGTCAATTTATCTAAATGGTTGCAATTTGCAGTAAGGATCGTTTGAGTTTTAGTTGGTAGGCACTGTAACCACAACGATTTTAGGAAATTGTCAGGTATTTTATCTCCCACAAGATTTCTTAACTGTTGTAACAATTAAGATGGCTTGTTAGCTCCAATTTCCAATTTTGTTAGCAGTTTGTCCATGGTCTAACACATAATTCTTATATTTAGTAAAATATGCTCTCCAAATTCTAATCGCTTATAATTTGTTATGTATTCTGAATAAGATATGAAATTAGTCACAAATAAATTATACGTTTCAGGTATTATACATTACAAAGCAAGATGTTGAAAATAAATGAATTAATACAAAGAAATTAACAAAGGATTTTGTCACTAGTTAAGAAAAAGCAACAAGAAAACATTATTAGTAACTTTTGAGTTTTGTATTTTAATATTCTTATTAAGCTATAGTTTACAACTTAACCTAAAAGATGGAAAAGTAGTTTGAAATTAATTTGTTTTTATAATTACAGATATTTATACTACTGCTTTCTCTTTGTGTGACACAAGAAAAGTTGCTACGAAGGAGTAAGCGAAGTCTTCATGTTCCCCCAATTGGTACACCATCCTTCATAAGATCAGCAGTCGAACAACCACCAACTTTTGATTCATCCAATACCAAGGCTACATATAGAGACTTCTCAGATTTTGGCAGTCGATCTTTACCTTTACGAGCTGCAGTAGAAAGAATTCCTAATATGTACGTATAAAATTGGTATACATTAATATAAATCAATATTTTCATTTGCAGTAAAGATGCTAGTCATCGTTTACCGCTACGTGATGCTGTTGAGAAACGACCTCCACCTGATGAAGCATTTGAGTTGGAATCAGATTTACCAGAAGTATTGGATTTACAACGTCCACAAATTTTTCGTAATGATGCTCCATTTACTGTGTATGATAAATATTTACTGTTACAAAGTTACTTAGCACCCTTAGGAATTTCACAATCATACACTTTATCAGAACCAATCAACTTTAGAAAGCAAGGAAGAAGAGCATTAGGTATATAAAACATTTAAGTAAACATTTTATATTGTGTATGATTCCTTGAAAAAGTACTGTTCTCACATTTTAACTTTTAAATATATATTTAATGCTATAATTATAGGGTAGTTTAGGGGTAGGTTAAGTCACAGGGGTCGTGGAATAAATAAAAGCAACTTCCAGTTTAATAAAAACACATAATTCCAGATATTATAAGAGTAAATAGGTCACTATACATATTTGTTAATTGAGAGCACTCTGTATATAAAAATACATGAGATTAAATGCATGAGAACATAGAAATATCCAAAAGTAGTTTACAAGTTAAGATAAGATTTGAAAATGCATCAAAATTAAATCAACGGGAAACCTATATGAATTGGCTTTAAAAATATTTAACAAGTGAGTTAAAAATATCATCGTACACACAATCTAAATTATGCATTATTAAAAAATCATACGTGACTAGAAGAACCACATTTGTTCAAACTCCAATATTAACTAGGAAATAAACAAGCACCAGATTATTTTGGTTTAGATTATAATAAATAACAAACATTGAATAAAAGGAAATTGTTGGAATTTCTCAAATAATACTATGATATGTAAGTGGATTACGTGATGAGCCAGGCATCCATTTGAATATTTGGACTGGATAATTGGTGAAAATCCCGAAATACACAAAGATAAAGGTAAAAGGTGCCGTCCCAACACGTGAATGAACGAATGAAATCAGGTAGAGGTACGACTCTAAATACGTTAAAAATGAAGCGACGAGTTGAGTATACATTTAAACTGGGCAACGAGTATATTCTATGTGCTAATTATTTACGTAACCAGTGAAAAGAAAATTAACGTAATATCATTTTGAAAGTGTACAGATTGTGCAACGCATAAGCCGATCTATTATAGACGTAAGTAATAACGACTTAATTAAAAATTCATTTCTAACATTAATAAAACAGGGCTTTTATTACTGATGTGGCAAATCTTTTAATACCGACATGAAATATTTTATTACTGACTTTTAGTACTGATGTGGAAAATCTTTTAATACCGACATGAAAATATTTTATTACTGATGTGGAAAATGTTTTATTACTGACATGGAAAATGTTTAATACCGATATGAAAATATTCTATTACTGATATTTAAATTGGATCTTAATAATGGTAGTTTAAACTGGATTAATTTATTACTGGTATCTTAATACTGGCTTTAACACTGAAATTTAAATGGGATTTTAATTTATTGAATTGGATTCTAATAACGATTGTATTTTGGTTTTGATGTTGACTTCCAAATTCGACTCTCAATATTCAGACTGGGCACGAAAACTCTTGGGGGATGCAGATTACATAGCTGGGAAGGAACTGCAGAACCATTTCAGGTTAGCGATCTTGATATAATTTATTATTGAAAACTGTTTTAATTCAATACTTATCGTTTTATCTGTAAGAGTCAACAAAACATAGTAGGTTCATTGATAAATTTATGACAAAGGTAATAGGTATCTTGGAACGTTTCAAAGGTCATAAATATAAGCAAAAAGGCTAGTTTTGCTGGCTTCAATTTCATAAATCTGGTATATGTAAATATTCTGAAAAGGGAAAATTTTAAAGTTGTAAATATTTAATCATTATATTGCGTATTGTAGAATTGCTTTATTTAATCAGCTAGTTGGGGCAAAAACCCATAACTTAACATTTCACATCATAGGTGCTTGATTATTAGGGGTAAATTTTACAACAAAATTTTATGACATGCCCAAATCGTGGGGCTTAAAATAAAATAATAATAAAAGCTTTCAGAGTAATCACAGCATTTTATGTAGACCCAATCGTGGGGCTAAATATTAATATAATATTAAAGGGGCTAATAGAAATATCACAGCATTTTATTATGCCCAAATCGTGGGGCTGGAGTATCAAAGCAATATATATAAAATTATAAAAAAATATTAATAAAGTAATATAAATATTGTGAACTATTATAAATATGACCTGCTTCTACGATCAGTTCCCAAGTTTCAACAAAACAATGATTAGTGTTTTTTATTGTATGATTAGACAATTTTGAGTTACATATAGAATATATATAAACAACTTATGATGCAATGAAACTTGTTGAAAGTAGCTTTCATAAAACCAATTTATTTAAAAATGTTGTTCTGCAAATACTCAAACGTCTGGATTTCCAATGAATAATGTTTTCCATGCAAAAGTTTTTCCACTGACTAGAACTTGACATCTTACTTAATAATATTATTAATTGATAAAATGAAATTGTAAGTAAGATATCCATAAAATCAAATCATACCAATTACTGACACACTTAATGTGAACAATGACATTGAAGCTTCTTAGAAAGTTTGGGTAAGTCCGGTTTGTATGTTTGTCATTTTTTATTTTAGACAGGATTCCATATTCTTGTGAAACCTGTTGAGAAAAGCTTCCCTCAAATTTAACATTGTTGTTTTGAATAGAAGTGTCAATATCAGAACTATTTTCTTGATGTTACAGCATGCTTGGAAAACGAATCTAAGTTTCTTTTTCAAAAAGTGATAATTTATGTTAGATTGAAACAACTTCTTCTAACATCCAAAAAATTGTTTCCTTAGTCTTGTAGTTTACAATTATGCTGATTTATAAGAGAAGGAATACCTACCATAAAATCAAATTTTTAGATCCATTGATCGTCCATTAGTTCTAGATAATGAACATCCTTATTAAGGAAAAACGCTTTAATTTCTGTTAATAAGGAAGCAAAATGTTTTAAAAAGTTTTCCTTGATACCAACATATCTCATTATTCGGCAAAAAATCCGTGTTTTGGCTCCAATTCAACTAAAAATTCTTTAAATTAGCGATAATTAAAAGCTTTAGCTATAATGAAGTTGATAATCTTAATTATCAGATCCGCAACTTGACAAACTTCTGGGAGTGTCTATGCACGAAGTGCATCTTAATGAATAATGCAATGGTAAGCAAGTATTGCGCGGTTAATTTATTCTTTCAAAATAGTATTGAAATCCATTTCTTATGGCAGTCACACTTTTTGTCTGTAGAGATTGACACAATTTTATCAAATAGAATGTTTGTTTTTCCGCATTACCCTCTTCTGATGTTTCACCTTTGAATGGCAATAATTCTAAAAGTTTTTCTTTATGGTCCATAAAGGAAGTAAATCATATATAAAGTGAAACTTGTGTTGTATCACTTATGTCACAAGACCCGTCAACAGTTATTGATCAAGTTGAAACCAATATAAAATCTTCAATTGCTGGTTAGTTATATTCGATGTCATTTTTACTCTGCTTTCACTGTTTTAGCAGACAATGGTAACTCTTTTATTTGTTCTTAAAATCCCGAAATAACCTTCAGATTGCATTTATAAAATAACTTTTTATATTTGCTGTCTGTGTATGATTTTCCTATTAGTAGTCTTAAGACTAACCATAAAACGTGCAATACTAACAGTATGGGAAGATTGCATTCAGTAATTAAATACAGGATTTCATTTTTTTTTACTCTTCGAAGTTCCTCGACTACTTTCTTCCTTGCATCACCCGCCGACAGGATATTTTGTGGTAAATGATGCGTATTTAATTGTAAACTGCCTCTCCAAATTTGACTCCTTGTCATGAGCCAATTTTTTCTGAATAATAATACAGGTTGGAATTCTAATTTAAATTTAAATTTTGAAAAATGCTATAGTCTCAGTCCATCCAATTTTAAATTCATGTTTTTCTTTGCTTCTTTGTAGCTATGTCAACCATGTAGCACCTAAAAAATATTTCATTTTATAATAATGAATTCACCAATACCACAAAATTACAATTTTTTAAAGTAATGAAAAAGTACCTTTAGATTTGGAGCTAGTTGGAAATATACAAGTAACTTTATGCTTTGAGAAAAACTTTTGCCACCTGCTTGCATTTGCAGATGCAATGAGCACTAACTCCTATATACATTTCATATTTAATGTATGTTGTAGAGGTTATGCTGAGAAGAATTTTATTATAATAACAATTTTGGCTGCATATTTATAGATATTTATGAACTAATTTCAGTTTTATTTATTTGTATGGTGCAATTGAGAGTGCCATAGAGTATTGCCCATTATATTAGAAATTCATTTATATAGTTTTTAGGTTAATGTGAAAATAATCTATTACTCAACGAGCGAGTTATAGTAGCCATTACTCATTTGGAAGGTTTGCACCGCGAGCCCATTAGGCTCGCCGCGTAATCCGAATTAGTACAGAATACTATAATTTTCTCATGACTACACAAATCTTCATTATCAGTTATTATTTAAACATTTTAACTAATATCGCAAACACTGACAAGCAAACATTTATTTGTTAAAGTGTAACAACCTACCTTGCATGATACAAAAATTATACTTCGTGGATTATGAAAAATGAAGGTTTGTACTGATTGGTCAAAGGTGTTGGACTATGAATTCATATACACATACAGAATAATGAGTACTATTATTGACCCATTCTTAAATTACTGGATGGTGGTGGGAAAATGTCATTTTTCTAACTTTAAATGGAAAAGTTTATAACCTCGAATGTGTTGTATTATACTTAATAGGGATACACTCTTCTGTGAAGGTATACAGTTGTTTGGATTATGGTTTTCTACTATACCATTCCATTGCATCGAATTGCAAGTATGAGTGCACGAAAAATAGCATGTTAATCTTGTGTTCCTATTCTTTTCGTGACCTATGCAAATGAGTGAAATGAATAACTAATGGTCACCTGTGAAAAGCTTTTCACATGCTATAGTTTGAACTCAGCTTTTATTGCATTTCCGAATGACACAGGATACATTAACTACACAGGTTAAAGTGATTCTTGTTGATTTAATAGTAGAAAGGAGAAAATGCATTGTTGTTCGAGTTCCGCAATATAATTATGTTGATAGTTAATGGTGCCAGTGCACAGGTAGTTTTCAAAGCTCAAAGTTGTTGAAAATGGACGTTGATATTTAATATACAGCTTGCTTGTATGCTTCTACATATAAAACGTAGAAAGCATCTGTCAAAGGAAGAATCCTTTTTTTCTAAACAATTTTGTGTTATCGGACTTTTAATTTTGCTCTTACAATATAACCAGTTTTCAAGCTTTCTTATTATTTTATGCTATCGCAATTGCAAAACACCATCAGGTTATGGGCCCAGATGCGTTTGCGTGCGTAAAATAAGTAAAAGTAATATCTTTCACGTTTAAAATATATATAGTGACGTTTGTTGATATTTCCGAATCGATTTTGGTGAAAAACAAATTGGCTTGTTTTTCTAGACAAAATGAGTGTTCCGATGTCTGATATTAAATTGCACATTGACAAATTGGAAGATGTCTCTGGATGGCCTAAATGGAAGTGGCAAATGCAAATGTTGTTTGTGCAAAACAAATTGACGAGCATCGTGGACGGATCGGAAAAATGTCCAACTTTAGAAGCTGGCAATGACGCCAAAAAAGCTAAATATGAAAGCTGGGTTACAAGCAATGCTGCTGCCTGTAACAATATAATGGGTACTCTGGGCAACAACTTTGTAGATTTGGTTCTATCAACAACCACAGCATCAGTGATGTGGACCAAATTATGTGCTCGGTTTGAATGCACAAGCACCCAAAGGCGTGACAGATTATTTCAAGAGTTATTTAACATGGCGCCAACCTCTGTAGAAGATGTGGCTCAATTCATTGCACGTGTGACGAACACTTTTCAAAATCTAAATGCAGAATTAAAACGTGGTAAGCGGAATGAGCTAGATGAATCCGTTTTAATCGCACGTGTTCTAACAGCGTTAGAAAAGGATTCGCGTTTTATAGATTTTTGGAATATTTGGGAGGTTGTTCCAGAAGATAAACAAAAATTAGATCTATTGACTGAAAAACTGTGCACAATAGAGCTGCGAAAAATTGAATCATATGATTCAGGGTCTGCATTTACGATTAAGGCTAAATCAGCAAATACGTCTAATAGCAAATTAGACAAATCTGTTTCCTCGAATCATAAGAAACGGCGGGAGAAATTTATTGCAGAACAAAAGAAAAAGCGTCCGTGCAATAAATGTGGTAAGCTCGGTCATTGGGCAGCTGAATGCACTGTAACTGGGTGCGGAAAAGCTAACCAAATTAGTGCAAAATTTGGTAAATCTGACGAGTCCGGTTTTACTGCCCAAGACGCAATATCACTAAAAGAGTGTGATGTTTGGATTTGTGACTCAGGCGCGTCGCAACATATTACCCCATACAAAGAATTTTTCGCGACGTATGAAAAATTTGTACCGCCAAAGATAATTCATATTGCAAAATCTAAGAACTTTATGCTGGCCTATGGTTGTGGGCGCATCAACGTAGAAATTTGGGTACATAATAAATGGCAATGCAGTCATTTAAATAATGTGTGGTTTGTACCAGACGCAGAAAAAAGTCTGCTTTCTGTAACTCGTTCAACGGATTTAGGACATGCTGTAACTTTTGATAAAACATCAGTTATTTTTCGTCGTGAACAGGTAACTACCCTTACTGGCTACAAACTTGGGCGAGCATATGTATTAAAGATACGTATGATTAAACCACAGGTTGAAGCAATTGTTAATTTGACAACTAATGAAGAAAGTATACAAGTCTGGCATGAAAGGATGGCGCATATTAACAAGCACCAAGTAAAGACCGTGTTAAAGCGCATGGGTATCGATATTCCTGTTGTCGATGGAGAATTTTGCGACGGTTGTGTATTTGGCACATCGGCTCCCTTTTCGAACTCGCACTCATTTAGCTACATCAGTTGGTGAAAAGATACACGCTGACGTAATGGGACCTACAGAAAATTCATCATTTACCAATAAACGCTATTATGGTTGTTTTAAAGACGAATTTTCAAAATATAGGGTACTGTATTTTATGAAACAGAAAAATGAGGTTGCTAGTTGTCTAAATGCCTATATAAATGAGTCAAAGACGTATGGGCACACCATTAAAGTGCTCCGCATGGATGGTGGTGGTGAATTCGACAATCAAGAGGTTCGTAATATTCGTACTGCAAATGGTATTTTATCTGAAATTACACCTCCTTATACACCTCAATTGAACGGTGTTGCAGAACGAGAAAACAGAACAATTGTTGAGCTTGCTCGTTCGATGTTGTCTTCGTCACGAATGCCAAAAGTTTGTTGGGCTGAAGCATGTGCAACTGCTGTCCACGTATTAAATCGGGTAGGAAAATCTACCATTGCACAGAAATCTTCGATTGAGATATAGCGAGCTAAAGAATATGGTAGTCTAGAATATCTACGCATTTTTGGAACTGAATGTTTCGTACATGTACCGAAACAAAAGCGGCGTAAATTTGACAATAAAGCTATCGGTGGTCGAGTAGTTGGCTACGTTAATCATCGTGATGGTTATCGCGTGTATATACCTTCAAAAAATCAAGTTGTTTGCAGCCGTGACGTAATTTTTAAGTCTGAACGTACGTGTTCAACATCTTGTATTGAATTATCACCGACTCCAACGGTTGTTGTTCCAGAGGAAGTTTTGAAACCTTACAAAACCACTATCAATTCAACTGCATCTGAATCAGTATCAGATTCACAAGAAAAACGCTATGAGACACGCAAAATTGAAGAACGTCAAAAGCCTAAGAAACTTGATGACTATTATGTTTATTCAGCTTCTGATGATTTTGTTTTCTCCGCTGAGGAATTTGTTGATACTATTCACCCTCGTTCTTATCGAGAAGCAGTATCTTCAGTTCATTCTGATAAATGGCAGGAAGCAATGGAAGAGGAATTACAATCCCAATATAAAAATGAAACGTGGGAACTAGTAGAAAAACCCCCAGAAGCCAAATTGTTAAACAGTCGATGGGTCTATCGTATTAAAGTCGATTCAAATGGTCAAACGCGTTTTAAAGCACGTTTTGTAGTCAAAGGATGTGGTCAAACCTGCGGCTTTGACTACGATGAAACGTTTAGCCCGGTAGCGCGTTATGAAACCATTCGAAGCGTGCTGGCTATCTCTGCATGCGATAGACTACAGTTGCGACAATTTGATGTAAAAACTGCTTTTCTCTATGGTGAACTTCATGAAGAAGTTTATGTAAAGCAACCAGAAGGTTTTGATGATAACACAAGCCGTGTTTGTTTTTTAAAGAAAAGCGTATATGGACTGAAACAAGCGCCACTTTGTTGGAATGAAAAATTTGTTGGGTTTATGCAATCAAGTGAAATGCAACAGAGCAAAGCTGACCCTTGTCTGTTTACTCGTGAACATGGCAAAAAGCTGCTTGTGGCCATTTACGTTGATGATGGTCTTGTAGCAGGAAGCGATCTTGATGAAATTACTGTTTTCACAAACGATCTTAAGAAAAGCTTCAAGATCACCTTGGGTGAACTGAACAATTTTCTGGGTTTTCAAATTCTGCAGAACTCTGATGGTTCCATCATTATAAGCCAGTATGCATATACAAAAAAAATTTTTAAATCGTTTTAATATGGTTAACTGCAAAAAAGTTGCTACACCATGTGAACGCAATGGATCTGCAGATTCAAATCCTATTCAAGATCAGGTACCATGTCGGGAAGCGATAGGTTGTTTAATGTATCTGACAGTAGGAAGTCGTCCCGATATACCTTTTGCAGTAAGCAAAGCCGCACGCTCCATAGAAAGTCCAACTGAAAATGATTGGTATGCCGTTCAGCGTATTTTTAAGTACCTGCAAGGTACTAGTGATTATGGCATAGTCTATAAACCTCAAGACCTTGAACTTCTAGTATACAGTGATGCGGATTTTGGAGGTTGCTCAACGACACGCCGATCAACAACGGGTGTTATTTCAATTATATCCGGTGGAGCAGTTTCGTGGACCAGTCAATTTCAGCGTTCAGTAGCGCTTAGCACTACTGAAGCAGAATTTGTGGCAAGTAGTGAAGGTGCCAAGGAACTTATTTGGCTTCAGCGTCTTTTAATTGATCTTGGTCATTGCATTTGCAAACCAAAATTGTTTGTCGATTCAGCAAGCGCTCTGAAACTGACTAAGAATCCCGAATTTCACAAGAGGACCAAACACATTGCAGTGCGATATTTTTCATTAGGAAAGATATTTGAATGGTGACATCGACTTAGAGTACATCAGCAGCGATATGAATCTAGCCGATATCTTAACAAAACCCTAGAACGTCAAAGTTCACACAAATGCGTCGTGGAATATCTATAACGGCGCTAAGTGATTATAATTTTTTTAAGTAGACGCTTTTGTGAATTTAGTTTTTAGATTAAATACTCCACGTTGGAGGAAGTGTTGAAAATGGACGTTGATATTTAATATACAGCTTGCTTGTATGCTTCTACATATAAAACGTAGAAAGCGTCTGTCAAAAAGGGAAGAATCCTTTTTTTCTAAACAATGTTGTGTTATCGGACTTTTAATTTTGCTCTTACAATATAACCAGTTTTCAAGCTTTCTTATTATTTTATGCTATCGCAATTCCAAAACACCATCAAAAGTGAGTTTGAGGATAGTAAACATTACCTATCATTAATAAACTTGCATTAGGTGGTTAAATTGAGTCTTTCCATCGAGTTGGAGCGGTAGGTCTAACTACTTCTTTCGGGGAAGTCTATCAACTTGTTCAAATATTGTCTGAATGACAGTATTTTCAAATAATTTTCCTTGATCGGTTTTAATAAACCTAAATCTTTATCTTCTTTGCCTCGGTGGACTTTTGTTAAGTGTTAGGTTTTCGTGGATTTATTTGACAAAGTTATATTTGCTTAGATGGCACATAGATAAAGTACTATACCCTTAACGGAATAAACCATATTTTAAATATTCAATACTATATTCTCTGTATTTTTCTTCAGCTCAATCATACTGTTATCTGTAAAGAAAACACAAATTTAAGATATAAGAAAATAAAATACATTATTTCTTTACACAAAACCTTTATCATTTAATTATGTAAGATATATCTAAGGATGAAATTTTAAAAGTGTTATGTATTGTATAGAAACATGATTAAAATGTTTATGTATTCACACAACTGGAATGGACTTGGCATTTGGATATGCTGAGGCAAATTGTCAAGTTATGGAACCAGTCAATCAGTGGGTTGTTTCTCTCTTACACATTATGTTTACACGCGCTCTAATGTAATTTTCCACCATTTTATTGATTAGTTTATTTTATTCTATGTTTTAAGCAATTTTTTTGTGTACTACTAATGTTATAAAATATAATACTAAAAGGAAATGCATTTTAAGTTTGAACTTTTATATTAACAATTCCTTAAATAAATTAAGTTTGGAAAATTTTTGATGGTATTTAAAGGTTCAAAAGTAGAATCGTTTCATTGTATGGAGGAGGATATACTTTTTATAACATTTGGTTTTTTGTGTAGAAAATATACACCCTCGTCTACTATTTATTACTTTTTCTTTATTATAAGTTAATAGAAATTTAGAGGATACTACCAGGTAGTTTGATAGTCTAGAATGGAAAACTGATATCTGTACATCCAACAGATTGAAATTCGAGACAAATGCTAAAATTAAAATTACTAATTTATAGATTTCTTTAAATCCCACATTAAGTTTATTTTTACTCATTAAAGCAATTAACTTGGAAATTGATTGATTTTTAAATTTGCGAAATGAATAGATAAGTTAAGTGATTTTTAAATTTAATAAAAAATTAAAATGTTGTATAAACCTTTAAACTTTTCTGATTCACTAGTATGAATTATTTTGGAAATAGAAAATTTCTCAATGTAACAACAATATTTTCAACATGATTGAATAATACCACAAACGTTTGGCTAGCACTTGCATCAGTAAAGTGAATGAATGAGATACAATTGCAAACAAGATACAATAGCACATTAACAGAGAAACTTGTACATTCGACAGCTCATACACTGGTTAATTTTGCGCATTTATAATTGTAGTTGTGCGTTAATTACATGCAGTTAAATGCAAAAGTTTTCAACACATCATTTGTAGCTTCTTTTATCTATATAGGCACATACTACTGTGATTTTGCAGTTTAATGTTTAGCATTCGGCTATTTTATTCCAAATTGTTATTATTAATTCCAACTACATATCACACAATTCAGGTTTAATGAATGTGGCCACAAATGTGTTAATTCAACTGTTTTTAATGTGATGTCCATAAATTGAATTCTTATTTTTTATTCTATTATTTCATGATATGAGATGCATGCTTAACTCATTGAAAGAAATCTCCACTGGAAGGAATCTATTAAAACCATGAACACCTAACTTTTCTTTGACATGATGTACAATGTGATTTTTAGTATTAAAAACTTTTTTTACTATTACATGGTGCCAATCTTTCTTTAAACATACATTGTATGAAAAACCATGAAATAAGTAGCCAGAGACATACCAAGTATTTACAGCTGTCCTAATTTGTTTGAGCATGTTTGCCCAGTTGGAGGCTGTGGGTGTTGACATGAAACCAACTGATCTATCATTATAGTAAATATACTAAATACATCTCTTACTTACTGTTTATTTATATACAGAATCGCTGACAGTTACAAACCTTTCATTGTATTGGACGTGATGGTTGAAACCTGAAATAAACCAAAAACCAACTGACCCAGAAAAAACATGAAGCAAAATATTATTCAGGCAATGTGGGCTTTGATATCTCTAGAATGTTTATAATTTATTTACAACTTTGTTTACTTATCACACCATAAAATCTTCTTCACGAAAATAATAACTGAAAAACACTAATCCAATATGAAATACTATTTACAACTCTGAAAATGTAATTACAAAACCAAATCATCATTTTTCTTTACTTAGTCATCATACTTTATAAGTAGTTTACTTAAACATAACATTAATGATAAATATTATTCGGTCAACCCCCTTTAAAACACACCTCATTAGGTTTGATCAATTTTAACAATAAGACACAACACAATCTTAAGATACATGTGAATTTTATAAATTCTTACTTTAATTAAATATTCTCCAATGCAATTATTTATTTGCCCTTGTGAGATCTAAAAATATACCTTGTCCACTAATAAAGCTTATCTATCCAAAACAAAACTGCCCAGGTTAAACACTTTTTATTCAAATACAAAATCAAACAACGTAAGGCACTCCACAAATGAAATTACTGTCTGTATTTGCGTCTTATAATGACCTTGTCTTAATGCGGTCAGTGACATAGATTCCAGCTATTTCCAAACTGATTTTAATTTATAAATTTTCTCTTAACTTAACCATCCCGTGCCATTGAAAATTGTTCTTCAATATAAAATAAAATTCATACAAATCTATGCTCAAATCTGCTTTTGAAACTTACATATTTTAAATTAATTGATTCCTCGAATTGTACAAACAAAATCTGCCATTATCTCTTGTCATAAAACATTACTCGGAACTTTTAAGTGAGATGTTTATTACATCATTCGAGCATATGAAGCGTTTAAATTAAATTACTCTATGAAAACTTGTATTTTATTTTCGAAACTGCCTACTTCATAAATTCCAAGAATTGTTTCTGTTACAACTTGTGCATTTTAATAGGGCCTGTGGTGACTATTTAATTTTTATAAAGAAATAAAAATATACACACGCACTTTTACTTTGCATTTTTGATACCTGTTTTTCAAGCAATGTTCGTTTAAAATGATATACTGTGACAATTCTTAAGAGATATAGGCCATGAATTAGTGTTCTAGAAATCTCCCGCTGCCATCTTTAAGATTGGGTTATAAGAAATGGAGTGTTCTATTTAAAAAAAATTATGTTGGCCTTGACCTTGCCCTAATGCCTCCACTCAAAATCAAACTGATATGATCCTTGAATAGTACTTTTAGAACCCTACAATTTTGCTTCACACTTTATTATGGTGCAGTAAAGAGGTAGTGATATAAAATCAGAATGATGCTAGTTTCTAAAGCCACAAACAAGGAACATAACAGTATTATTTGAAATCAATTTTAAAGTAGTAACCGAAGCAATAAATAAACAGAATATTGAAGGACAGACAAAATCCTAATATCAAATAATTTAAAGAAATTTCAATTATAATTAATATCCCAGATTACATTTACAACACATAACTTTCTTATTTGGAAATAGAAATTTTATTTAAACTACACAAGAAAATTTGGTTTTAACAGTGAAGTAATTGAACAGCAATGTTTATAATTTGATAAAGAATGGCAATAATTTGCACGATTTGAAATAACTACAAAATAATGATTTAAATCCAACATTCAAGATAACTTTGTAGAATTGCAGTTACATAATTCTAAGAAAAATGCTGCAATAGAAAGTAAAATGTTACAATAATTGTGAGAACTATAGTTATTTACAAAATCATGCACAGGAAAATAGTATAAGTGATTAATAAAATCTGTTTTGGTTATAGATAAAAATTTTAATGTTGCTGAAGGTGATTCGAAAATGATAGTCTGTTATGTTGACGCTGTAGCAGTGTATCGCAAGCAACCACTTGCTTTCAGTATTGCTGACATAGATCCTTTCTCTTGCACACATGTTATTTATGCATTTGCTGCCATTGATCCTCATACTTATCAAATGATATCACGTGATGAAGATTATGATATTGTACATGGTAAGACAATTAAATTTATATGAACTAGATTTATATAGTATATATTCAATTCAACTGTAACATCAGTTTATGCTTTTAGGAGGTTATCTTTCAGCAACAGGTTTAAAGCAAAAAAATCCTAACTTGAAAGTTCTAATATCTGTTGGAGGAGATCATGATCAGGGATCACGTCGTTTTAGCCAATTAATATCTAGTGCAGTACGTCGAAGAAATTTTATAAGATCAGCCATTACCTTCATCAAGCAGTTTAATTTTGATGGTTTAGATTTATATTGGCAGTACCCTGGAGCTGAAGAATTTGGTGGTCATGCCACTGATAAAGATTATTTAAATTTATTTCTAGAAGAACTGAATGAAGTGTTTAGATCTAAAGATTGGTTGTTAAGTGTATCAGCACCAGCATCCCGCTTTAGAGTTGAAAGTGGCTATAATCCACAAAATCTTGCTGATATTGTTGATTTTGTTAATGTACAAACATATGACTTTCACAGAGATCGTGATTCTGTAGCTGATCATCATGCACCTTTAAATTATCGTCCCCATGATAATGATTTAGATTTATTTTATAATATTGTAAGTAATAATTTAATTTATATATATATATATATATATATATATAATATGTAAATAATAAATATATATATATATATATATATATATATATATATAACTACATATTATTTTAGGAATATGCTGTTAAATATTGGCTAAAAAAGGGATTGCCTCGATCTAAATTAGTCTTAGGTTTGCCATTTTTTGGCAGAACATTTACTCTACAGTATAGTAATGTTTCTGAAATTGGTGCGCACATTAAAGGTCCTGGCAGAGAAGGCTATTATACCCAACATCCAGGATTTCTTGCCTATTTTGAAATATGTGATATGGTCATTAATGAAAGATTGGTAAGAAGAACAGACAAAATTGGAAGTCCTTATGTTGTAAACGGTGATCAATGGATTGGGTTTGATGATGTTGAAAGTATTAAAGAAAAGGTAAGTACATACATATCAAGTATTTGGTGAAAAATCTCCAAAGGAGACAAACTATTGCAGATTAAAAATAAGTTCTTTACAAATAAGCGATTTCAATCAAAAATAAATTTTGATGTGCACCTTGTGTTAACTGAAATAAAAACAAACTTTTGCGCATTTAAATTAAATGTATAATTAAAGATTTCCAGAATCACTAAATCGATTCTTAATGAATTCTATATATAATTTGATTGAAAGTCCTTTAAGTTATTTCCCAAGGTGCTCATCTCAGAATTAGCAAATTCAATTTTTAACAAAAATGTAGCTCACTCTTGATGTTTTTATACAGCACTAACTCATCATGCATTCATTGATGCAGTCGACCATATTAAAAACTTCATCATCATCATTAGGTCTTCAGTCCTGGAACTGGTTAGACGCATACCCTCATTGTTTCCTATATTGAACTAACCTACACATTTCTCTGAAATTTGCAGTCTGCATATATCACTATCCACATGCAAAAGTCTGATCTCGGTCTATCTCTACTTCTTTTTTTTTCCTATCTCTGCTTGTAATACATCCTATAGTATTCCCCAAAAATTCCTTAGAACGTATCTTGCCCTTCTATTTCTCAAAAAAAAAATTTTTGTTTTCTACAGATATCTTTATTCCTCTACTATTTCTCTAACCTATTTGTTATTAACCTTGTCTATCGATGCTATCATCCTTATACATCTGAAAAACAACATTCCATAAGGCTGATACCGTTCCTCTGTCTGGTTTTCCTACTGCCCGTATTTGATAGACGTACTGTGCTGTGCTCCACACATATGCTTTGAACAATTTTCTTCTTGTCTCCATGTTTGGTGTCTTTGAACATATCCACTGTTCTTTCTTGTTAGATGCAGTTCGGTCACCTATTGTTTTAAAGTTATATACCCTATTTCCTCGATGTTCAAAGGTATGTGAATAGGGGTAAGCAGTCTGTGGCTGCCAAGTTTACTAACACTTGAACATTTGTCGAATTAATAGTTTCTCCAATATATCATTTCACACAATAAACATTAGTTAAAAATATGTGGCAACCAACACCTGTAGTTATTTATAAAAATCATCAGATTTAAGTGCGCTTATTTTTTGTCGTTAGATTTTTCGTCTTGAAACTAGTTGGACGTGTGCCTCCACTTATTTATGTTCTGAGCTAGTCTACACAGTTCCCTCAAATTCCCATAACAGCTTATATAGAGCTTGGTTCCCCATCTATTGTTTTATAATTAGATGCCCTATTTCACAGATGTTCAGTGGTATGTGAAGGGGGGCGTCGCCGTGGATCAATGTAGTAAGCGTAAGACTATGGATCCCAAGGTCCTGGGTTCGAATCCCGACACGGCCAACTACTTGAAAAATGGTAGGTGAGCATTTTTCACAAAAATTACGCCCTCGTCCGGATGAGAGGTTAAATGAAGGTCCCATGTGTGAATGTTGTCACGCACGTTAAAGATCCCTACCTTGCCTGGAACGGCAAGGGTTCGGCAAAATTCTAAATTTCCAGGCAACAAAAAACTCGCCCCTGGCCAATGTAGTACCTTCGGGTGGAGCATTGGAAATGTAAATGCACGATATGTGAAGGGGGTTAAGAAGCCTGTGGCTGCCAAGGATCCCCCAACACTTATACATTTGCCGAAATATTAGTTTTTCAGTAAATACTTTCGTACAATTAACATTTAGTTGAGAATATTGCAAGACCAATACCTGTAGTTGTTTATAATAATCATCATGTTGAAGTACATTTATTTTTTATGTCATTAGTTTTCCATCTTGGTACTGGTTGGATGCATACCTCCATTGATTTCTATTCTGAGCTAACCTACACATTTCCCTAAAATTCCCACATCCTACATCTTTCACTATCTGTGTGCAATAGTCTAAGCTAACTCTACCTCTCCTTCTTTTTTTTCCTGTCTCTGCTTCTAATATATTCCGCACTATTCCCTCGTGTCTTAGTATGTAACCTATCATTTTATCTCTCCTATTTTTTACTATTTTCCACATATTTCTTTCTTCCCTACCATTTCTAGTACCACTTTGTTCTTAATTTTGTCTGTCCAAGATATCTTCATCATATGTCTATAGCACTACATTTCAAGGGCTTGTACCTTTTTCTTGTTCGATTCTCCTACTGTCCAGGCTTTGCAGCCATACAGTGCTGTGCTCCACACATATGTTTTAAGCAATCTTTTCCTTATTTCTGTTTGTTTTCTTTGAACACAGTAGTTGCTTTTCCTTGTTAAATGTAGCACAACCTTGTGCTAATCTTTGTTTTATAGCTTTTGTGCTTTTCCCAGCTTGCGTTATTTGGCTTTCTAGGTAGCAGAAATCCTTAACCTCTTGTAACTTCGTGTTACCTAGTATTTTTGTTTTTGGTTTATTTTCCCCTCCTTTGCATACTAGAACTTTAGTTTTGTTTTTGTTAATTTTCATACCGTGTCTCTCTGTTAGAACTATTTCCATTTCATTAAGAGCAACTACTAACTCTTCTTTGCTAGATGCTAATACCGCTATATCATCTGCAAATATAAGCATATCAATCTTTTGTCTCTGCATTGTAATTCCAAATTTGCCAGTATTCAAAGGCCTATGTACAAGTTAAAAATTAATGGGGATAAAGCACATCTCTATCTCACCCCTTTCCTCATATTTACTTATCTACATTCCTGCTCTAATTCTATTACAGCTGTTTGCTCTTTATATAAGCTATGTACTGTCTGTCTATCCCTAAAACTCATTCCATCTTTTTGAGTATTTCGAACATTTTTTCTATTTTACATTGTCAAATACTTTTTCCAGAACTACACGCTTCCCCCCTTTTCTATTGTTTTCTCTATTATCACCCGCAGAGCCAAAATAGCCTCCCGTGTTCCCCTGTTTTGCCTAAATCCAAATTGATCTTTTCCTAGTATTTCTTCAGCCCGTTTTGCATTCGTCTTTGTACAATTCTAGTTAACATTTTTGACTTATTGTTCGAAAATATTCACATCTATCCGCAACTCTCTTTTTTGATATAGTTACTATGATGTTACGTTTGAAATCTTTGGGTATCTCGCCTGTCTCATATATATAACTTACAAGTTGAAAGAGATGTTCTGTTACTGCTTGTCCAGTGGCTTTTAGAGTCTCCGCTTGCACCTTATCTGCACCCGGCGCCTTACCATTTTTCAAACCCTTTAATGCTAATTCAAACTCATCTCGCAGTATAGGATATCCCAAGTCATCATTTTCAATGTCTGATTTCTCTTCAAATGCTGTTAGTTCCTCTCCTGCATATAAATTCCATATATATGCCATCTAACCACTTTCTCTACATTTTCTATAATGGTGTTTCCTCTCGTGTCCCTTATATTTTTGCTATACGGTTTTATGATGATAATGTTAATTGTGTGAAAAGATTTACTGGAAAACTATTAACTCGACAAATATCTAAGTGTTGGGGGATCTTGGCAGCCACAGGCTGCTTAACCCCCTTCACTGAATCTCGGTGAAATAGAGCATAAAATTAGAAAACAATAGATGGGGAACCGAGCTGTATATAGGCTGTGTGGGAATTTCAGGGAACTGAATAGGCTAGCTCAGAATATAAATAAGTGGAGGAACGTGTCCAACCAGTTTTGAGACAGAAAATCTAATGACGAAAAAATAAGCGCAGATAAATCTGATGATTATTATAAACACCCCGGGTGTTGGTTGTGAAATATCTGCAACTAATGTTGACTGTGCAAAAAGATATATTGGAAAAATATTATATCGGCAAATGTTCAAGGGCTGGGCGAACTTGGCAGCCACAGGCTGTTTAACCCCCCATCACAACCACTGAATGTACAGAGAAATAGGGTATATAATTGTAAAACAATAGAAGGGGACCGAACTGCATCTAACAAGAAAGAACAGCGCCTATGATGGAAGACAACAAACATAGAAACAAGAAGAAAATTGTTGAAAGCATATGTGTGGAGCACAGCACAGTATGCCTATGAAATTCGGGCAGTAGGAAAAGCAAACCGAAGAACGGTAGCAGCCATTTGGAATGTTGTGCTTCAGATGTATGAGGATGATAGCATGGACAGACAAAGTTAATAACAACTAGATTATAGACATAGTAGGAGAACAAGGATATCTAATAACATTTTCGGGTACTTAAATTGTACCTTGTTTCTCGATCCCCTTATAATGGAGGGAAATTGACAGTCTTCTTTCTCGGGCTTATGAGGAATAACCGTGGGTCTTATAACAACAATTTTTAGAACTGACTTATTACTACAATAATTAAGGGGTGCAGGGGGCGCCACCAAGTCGTAGGTTTAATAAAGCAAGGGGTACCCTAAGGGAGAACTTGGAAATCCTCAAGGTGAAATATCGCTTTTATTGCGAGAACGCAGGATCTGAAAGATAATAATGTTATTAGAACAAATGAAGGACACAAGAAATACACTCTTGCTACCTTATACAGTAAAGAGAAAAATAGTTACTATTAAATTCTGAAATTTAAACACAAATATTAAAAGAAAATTTAAATATCACGCTTCTTAGGAGCGCTGTTTCTGTACTTCATAACTGAGTCACTGCTAATAATCTTATAAAAGAAGATCTATACTTTTTTTGCTTATTTTCCCTACATTTGGACGCACTTGTCCAAAATAAAACAGTTGTTTTACTAACTCAAACGATTGTTCTTTAATTGAATTAATCTTTTTTTATTCTAAAATTCATATACAAAGATGTATTATAATCATGTGGTCTAATCTTTTAGGCTTCAATACGTAAATATAAAAATATTTAATAATGTGAATTATGATCCAAACATGACCTCCAAGTTTTTACCCAAAATGTACAGATCTATTTACTTTGGTTTACAAATATTTATTATGAAATCAATGCGAAATAAGGATAATTTTGATATTACTTGCCTTGAATGAACATGCCCATTTTAAATTACTTAATGAAATTAATAATTTTAAAAAATAACGTAGCAACTTCTAATACAAGCAATGATTTAGGTAATATAATGATATTCGAACAGTAAAATTCTCTCAATTTTTCGTAATACAATTTTAAGTCCAAGGTTACCATTTTAAATTCAAGCATTTGCTTCATAGACAAATTACTTGAAAACAACTGTTGACGGGTCAAATTCTTAAGCTAATCGCTTACCTTGCTCGTTAATAGTACATGGAAACGTCGTTACAAACAATAGATTGATGGTACCACATGTTCCAACTTTCAATTCGTGAACAAACAACTTACGTCACTGGACTTTCCATCAACTTTGGACGAATTAAAATTTAACAGAGCTAGTGAAGGAAGCCATTAAACTGAACCACATTTTCATCAATTGACAACGTGATCCGTCGATATAAACCAATTAAAGTAAATTTATCTATAAAAATGGATTATTCGACCAAGCTATAAAGTGGGCTATTAAATTGACATCTTTAAGTTTTCATGTAAATTAAAAGTGAGCTATTAAATATGAGATAATAAAATGAGCGAATAATTTGAACTAGTAATGTGAACGCTACAATAAATTTATTTAATTTACTTTAATACTTAATTTTGCTTGCTTACTAGCAGAAACAAAAACTCAAGTGCTTTTAGCACTGTAAAGCACTGCCACGTTTTTGGCTACTCTCAAATCGCTGGCTCGGACCCTTATAAAACCCATGTTGCGTCTTGTTGCAGCTAAAGGCCGATAGTGACTGGTACTTGTTTGGCAAATTTAACTCGACGAACAAAAGTCGTCTGTCATTGGAAGTACTGTTCAAACAACCATCGTTTAAAAGAGTGTGTCTATAATGTCCTTTTTAAATATTATAGACTCGTGATTGGGCAATACGGTACATCTCTGAATATTCACTAATATTGTGAAATTAATTATTTGTCTTAATACATGTTGCAGTGTATAGAATAATTAAACAATATATGCTTTTATAGGTGTCAAAAAAAAAATTGTTACAATCTGTGGGAAAAAAATAGACGAAATAGAAGGGCAGAATACGTTCTAACACTCTGTAGGGGAATATTATAGGATATATTACAAGCAGAGATAGGAAAAAGGAGGTAGATGTAGACTTAGATCAGATAGTGATAGATGCAGACTGTGCAAATTTCAAGGAAATGTGTAGGTTAGTTCAGAATAGGAAACAATGAGGGTACGCATCTAACCAGTTCCAGAACTAAAACCTAATCTAATTAATTTGTATGCTTCGTCTGTCTTTCCTATTTCCATCTTAGTTTGTACCTTTTGTGTATCACTTTTCATCAATCCGTTGTTATTTAACTTTCCTGCATTTGCGAATAATTTCCCATTTTATGGCTTTGTATCTCTGTTTCCCGTTTCGTTTCGATCTATTTTTGTATTTTCATCTTTCTTCTATGAAATTCAGGATATCTTTTGTTATCCATGGTTTCTTATTTTCTTTTGGTGTATATTCCAGAATATCTCTGGCTGCCATTTATAAGCTGGATTTAATGTTATTCCATTCTGTTTTTACTTCCTCAGTATCAGAAATTTTCTCGATATCTTTCAGTAATTCATTTTACATTTTTCAAATCTTTCGTGGATATCTTTATCTTTTAGTTTCTCAAAGTCAAAGTGCCCTTTTCCATTCCTTTTTTTCAAATTTTTTATTGTAAGAGCAGCCTTCATATTTACGATATTGTGGTGAGTGTCTATATCTGCTTCTGGATAGCTTCTATGGTCTTTTACTTGATTCCTAAACCGTTGTCTAATAAGAATGTAATCTATTTGATATCTTCCTATATCCCCTGGCATCGTCCACGTGTATCGTCTTCTAGCATGATGTTGAAATAATGTGTTTGTGATGGTTAAATTGTTTTTGTCGCAAAATTCTACCAACCTATTTCCCCTGTCGTTTCTCGTGGCCAAACCAAATAAACCTACTACCGCTCCTTCCCTACCCTCACCTATCACTGCATTAAAATCTCGCGTAATTATTAAATTTTCATGTCCTTTTACACATCCTAGTACGTCTTCGATATCTTTGAAGATTGCTTCTACCTTTCCTCATTGTGGCTGAAGGCAGGCATGGATACTTATATTATTACTGTATTTACCAGTTTAGATTCTAATCTAACCACGAGTACTCTATCGTTCTTTTGTAACTAGTTTTCTACACAGTGCCCTATCTTTTTCGCATAACTATTCCCACACCAGAATTTCCTTTCTCTGATCCTGTATCAGTTACCCTAAAGTCTCCACTCCAAAAATCCCCCGCTTCTAGCAACCGAACTTTGCTGATCCCTACTATGTCTAATGCTTAACCTATCCATTTTAATTTTTAAGTTCTTTAGCTTACCTACGTGCTTCATACTTCTGACATACCACGCTCCGACTCACAGAATGTTCCCGATTTTTGTTCTAAATTTACTGATCAAGTCCTCTGAAGTAGTCCCCTCTTGGAGATCCGAATGGGGGACTATTTTACCTCCGGAATCTTTTAGCTCAGAAGATGCCATCATTTTAAATACAATTTAAGTATGCTTTGTATTTGGGAGGTAATGTGGTGGTTTCCCGTTGCCTTCCACATTTCGGTAGTGTCTTAGAATGCCATACCGACACCTATAGTCTCTGCCAATCTAAGTACCGAAAAAATCGCTGCCCTCTTTCGGAGACCTGTCTTAGTCTGGTTCCTCACTAAAGGCCCTACTAATTTGATTGAACCTGTAGTTTGACTCTAGATCACTGGAACGCGGAAGCAATTCCACCTGTTCTAGTACTCTAGAACTTCTTCAAGGTGTAAGTCCATTTGGAATGGGTTAAAAACTTATTTAGGTTAATTTGTGATGATAGCCCTTTTCAAGAATTTAAACATCCACCTTAAAATTGAGAATATTTATTCAGTTAAGTATATGACACTAAAAGCCCCACACATCTTATCAATTATCAATTGACAATTCCTAGCTGAACTCTTATAGTAGAAAAAGAAAAGAAGAATCTCTGTTAAAAAGTTTATAATATCCTCGTGAGAAGTAGTGATTCAATGTTGGTTTCTCTGGCTTATTCACTATTTTCTTTGAATTGATAGGACTGTATGTAGATTGATGTTGAAATGATCGATAATAATTGGAAACTATGTACACCTTTTGATTAAATACAGATTTTCAAAGAAAAATTCATAAAGATGTGTCCATGACTGAACGCTGTGAGCAACTTTTATACACTGCGGTGTAATTGCTGAGCCTTCAAATGAATACCTGGGGTCGATAAAGTAGTGAGGCACTGTCCGTAAAATCCCAGTTCATTTACAACATAATGGTTAGCACAGATGATTGTTAATCTAATAAAGATTGGTGATATAAACTTAAAATAAGATACAGCATTAAACTTTTGAATGTATTAAAAGAAAACCTTTCAAATACCAAGAAGCTGTGGAGCCATTTCAACACCAATTTTTGAGTATCATGGAGGAAATGAGATTAATGCCAAATTAGTATAGAATGCTTATGAATTCAGACTCGTTTGGAAAATGCTTCCAGAAAAACATTTGTATATGATTAAAAAGTTTCATCTCAGACCTGTTTACTTTAATTTGTGGATATTATAAAATTTACTTCAGCTACTTACTTTGCAGAAATTTCAGTGAGCGCGTCACTTTGTGAGTTCAAAACAGAAATTTATCAAGAGTAGAATAAATATTATGTAGGCAATACCCACTGATTCATATATAAAAAGCATGCACTTTTATTATCGTTGTTGTCTGTACTTTGTGTATCAAACATAAGATTTTTCTGCATCACCTGTACTATTTTATACTTAATTAGTATTTCAATATCAGTTCAGAAAATAAAAATGTATTACTTGCAGAACCTTCCCTACTTTCAATAGTAGTAGACATCTTAAACATATGATAAGGACAAAATATAGGTCATTAAAATATTTACTGCATACAGAAATTTATGGAATCCACTTGAAGCATGTGTAGAAAATAAGCAAAAAAATTGCTAATACTTAAAAGATTAAATAACCACACTTTTTTATCGATTTATGACAGATAAAAATAACAAAAACTGAATTTATTAATTAAAGATTACAAGTTTTAAAAATTATTGTGAGAATTTGTAATCTTTACTAATTTCAATTTGAATTCAACCATGGAAATGGTTTTTCAATTAGTAAATTTTATTAAAATATAATACTCTTCAACTATAGGGATCACCATTTCAACATTTTCTCTACTGAAAATGTTTTCATCGGTGTGGTCCTGGTAATTAACATTTCTTTATTTTATTAAAGCTATACTAGTTGTTTGGAAAAATAACGTAAGAGATACAATAATATAAAGTGGCTGCAATTTAATTGTTCAGTAAAATAGAAGAGAACCTCAAACGATAGCAAGTTCCTCAAACTCATATTCCATATTTCAAAAGAATCTACATGCTATTCATTCTGTTCCTTGTGAATTTTCCATTTAGTACAAATAAGTAACCTTGGCAATCATAGCGTTCTTTTTGTACCCCACAATTCAGCACTTCTTAAACTTTGTTGAGGTAGATAGTTTGGAAAGGAAGCCGGATGTTAAATAGAAGAAAAATAAAAATTGTTGAAGGAACTAAGTAGTACTCACATTAAGTGGTAGTCATAAACTTTTAATTTCAACTTTCTTCTGAAACGCTCACTACTTTTTAGCTTGGCGATTAAATAGGCTAAGTCGAAATTGGTGAAAACACATTTGCTGACACCATCTATTCTGTAAAATCTCCATTTTTATTTATAGGGAGATATTTAAATTTGCACAGAAGAATGTTTCTTGCTCCAAAGAGGGGGGGGGGGGTTGATTGTGATTGGATGATAGCAGTAATGACACTTTGATTGTGATTTCATGTAGATCTGGAATTTTAAATTTATTCTACATTTACAGAACTACACAAAAGTCGATTTTCATTAAGCTTATTTCATTATAGATGAACAAATGTTGGTTTTGAATTTGCTATAGTACTTGTTCTGTTTTAACCTTATCCTATAAACTTTTTACTTGTATTATAATAAAATTTCAAATCAACTTATAATAACCTTTTGCCTATTGTTAATTGTTTTAATTCTTTTTGTATAGAGTTCCTGAGCATGCGTAGATGAGAATTGCTGAATTTTTGAAAATACCCTTAGCAGTCAAAATATTGTCCTTTTATTATTTTTAAGAATCTGTGAGGAACAGTATTGCGGTTGCTAATGGTACATTTTCAAAAATTCAGCCTCTCCATTTCCATCCACATATACCCAGAAATACGATACAAAAAGAATCAGAACAAAAAATAAAAAACAAAAAAATTACAGCATCCACAAAGGAGAAAACTTTCTGTATAAGAGTGATTTCTTCCATGCAAGTGCTGTTCACTTTTTTTGTATACTGTTCTTTGTTCTGATTCTTTTTGTATTGTGTTCCTGGGTGTGTGTAGATGAAAATGGAGAGACTAAATATTTGAAAAATATTTTATTTCAGTGTATTTTTGCATGTTGGACAAGTTTTGAGGAATATGTTCTTCCATGTGGGCGCTGTAACTTTTTTTGTGTATTGTTTATTATTCTAATTCTTTTTGTATCGTGTTCCGGTGCGTGTGTAGAAGAGAATGAACCGATTGAATTTTGAAAATGTCCTTGGCAGGCAAAATATTGTCCTTTTATTTATTTTTTAAGAATTCTTCTGTGTGCAATAGTATTTTGGCTGCCAAGGGGGCATTTTCAAAAATTCATCCTGTCAATTTTCATCTGCACACATCCGGGAATACGATATAAAAGAATTAGAACAAAAAAGAACACAAAAAGGTTGTCAACGAAGCCGACTTCTGCAGCTAGTTATTACATAAATGTCCATTTTTTCGCTAATCTGCATTTATAGGAACATTTTATGCTTTCGTTTTGTCTGCAAATACAACAGCCAGTTGCTTTTGTATTTTTTATAGAAATTTGTTGATGATTCATGCAGTTGAATGAGAAATGAAATAACATTATTAGTTCAACATAATGCTACAAACCGATTTTAATTGCCAGTTATGGCTAGCGCTCAACCTGTTGCACTGCACACGAATTTATAAACCAGTATGTTGTATTTACAAAATTTAAAAAAGCATTGTAGATATCAGTATTCCAAGTTTTCTCTTTAAGAGGAATTATTGTCAGAATTCTTTAAGTGGTATGTTAGAAAATACCATCTCTCATTTCGGTGGACTTGTCAAACTGCTAAAAAAAGTACATACAATGATATATATATATATATATATATATATATATATATATATATATATTTCAGTTTGTTTTTTATATCGTTGCTCATGATCTCGACACCTCATATATTACTTGCATCATTTTTAAATGTAGAATTAATACATGTATATTATGTTCTGTGCAATAAATTGTTTTTGTAGGTAGAATATGTCAAGGAAATGAAGCTTGGAGGGGTTTTTATTTGGTCTGTAGATCTAGACGATTTTAAAGGAATTTGTGGTCAAAAATGGCCATTGCTTACTGCTGTCCAAAATAAATTAAAAGGTATACTACAAAAAGCATATATTCATGAAATTAATTAAATATTTTCGTAGGAAGTAAAATTGCTTCAATATACACCACTCTGCCAACCAAACCACTAGGAACATGTGATACCGAAGGACTGTTTAGTGATCCAAGAAGCTGTGCTAATTATTATTTGTGCCGTGGAGGTTTATCATATCATTTATCTTGTGGTGCGCATATGCTGTTCAATCCTAATACTGGAAATTGTAATTACATAGAACCAAAAATATGTCGCCCAGGACAAATGGCACATATACCCAATTTATTTAGGGATATAGATAATGTTTTACGAAGTGAGAAGGTCGTACGAAATACACCAAAGGTATATATTTTGTTATATAAATATAATTTTTTTTATTTTAACAATATTTTTGTTTCCGTTTATGAAATGTTATTATCTGTAAATTAATTTTTTTTTGTGTATTGGTTTATTTATGTCTACTATCTATCAACATGTCAAAAGCAGTAAACAGCTGAATTGTAATTGCAAAAGATGTTAAATTGAAAAAATTGGCTGTATATGTACTAATTTATGTATTGAAAATGGCAACCAACAGAAATAAATTCCAATAGCAGGTTATTCAAAACAACATAAACAAATGCTTCTGAGTACAAGATTATTAATATGTTAGATATATAACAACTAAAATTGACAATAACTTAAGAATAGTTTATGCTAAAAATCAAATAATATGTATTATATATCCAACATTATCACACTATCACTTTAATAAACTATTCTATAGTTTGTTGTAATTACAAAAATATATTATATTAAAATTTAAACTTAGTTTAATACTTAAACAAGTGATTTAAATTAGGTTGATCTTGCTCATACACAATAATAAACCATTTTCATGTTAGAATTTTGTTTCTGAAACAAGTAGGAAACACTCAACTAAAGTAAATTTGGGTCTGTCATTAAAATGTTTTTTTCGTGTTTTACTAATCGCACGAATTATGTAGACATAATTAATGCATTTAATACTTTGGACTTTTTAAATTCTACTTTTTCTTCTAAAAGTAGTATCGACACTTGCATATGTGGTGAAAATCTTCACCTACAAATAACAGCCATCAAATCCTTATGTTAATAGTAAGCAAAAAGTTTCTTAGAGTGACATGTACAGTCCCTAGTGAATATCGTTACATAACTCCATATAGGTTAGTGGTAAAAGCAGTAAACATGCAAAATGCACTTCAATCTGTTTCAACAAATAACACAAAAAAACACAAGTGATTAATATTTTAATCAAAAAAGTAAAGAATTTATAACAAATAGAATTCTCCATAATTTTTAAGGCACATGAAGACATTAATTCGCCTATGAAACACACAAAAACTAAATTTATGTAGATACATCACTCTTAACTAACCAACACAATTCTGGCAGAGACATACCTAGGAGCATTCATCACAAAGTAATGATTTTGAGAAGTAATTATTCATTAACTAAAAGTGTGGAAGTCTCATTTGCATATGTGTAACATTCTAGCTATTTTTTCAATTTTAAATTAGATTTTCCATTGTTGAACTTGGTTAATATTATAACACATAAGGAAAACTTGTATCAAAGAAGACTTGCACTAGCTGTACATATGTTCCTAAAAAACTCAATCATGAACATTCTCAAATTTTAAATACCTAATATATTTAGACCACTTACATGAATAGAATTTTTAAGTTATTAATTAAAATGTTAATAGTACACTTTAGCTGTTAATGTCAATATACTATTTTTATTAATGATTAACAACAGTATAGCTAGCGTCACCAAAAGCTATGAGAATTATATTTATATTGTTTGTTAATTAAAGATGAAGAAAGTTTAAAAAATATGTATATATTGGCCACTTCTTATTTCTTATGTATTTAGCTAGTCCATTGGACATATTTAATATAACCAAATCAATGCTAGTTTGTGATATGCTATCCCCAACTTTTAAAATACCCTGTTGAGAAACATTTACATTGTATGTAGGTGATTGTATATTACCCCATCCTCTATCGTATATCCCACACATGTTTGCTGGGTGAGAAGCTCCGTGAGAGAGATAAAGTTTATCAACAGTAGCAGTGTCTAGAAAATCTAAAGTAACCCCCACGGTATGTAGCCGTGCATTATAAAAGGATTTACCAGTTGTTGAAGATAAGGTATTGTAATGAAAACTGTTTTTCAATAACGGCAGTTTTTATTATTAAACTGATTAATACAAGCTTTTTCAACTGCTCGTAACTATAGTGAAATTCTAACATACTCATAATGATTTATTTCAGTTAATCACGAACAGTACAAATACTAACCTCTTTAAAGCTACAACACTATCTTCTTATTATGCGATGCACTTATAATTAATTATCGAAGCATTAACTGTTAATTTATGTTGATCACTACAATAATTTACATCACATAGAGTTATTTGTTTTATAACTAGTATTCTAATCAAAACTTGAATTCGAACTAATAATAAGTTCACCCTTACTATTTTACACACAACTAAAGTAATGTAGCTCGTTCACCCGATGTGTCTACTCATTAACATCAATCTTACACTTTCTATATAACTTCTCATTGGAAACTAATACATTTCCTACTTTAGGGAAAAACAATTTTGTTATTTCTCTGTTCAAAAGCAGCGACACAGAAAATATTCGTAACTACAGACCCATTTGCATGCCTTCAGGAATTCCAAAACTTTTTGATAAACTGGTTGCAGACTATTTGACTATTTGTTGCAAATACATCTTAATTCCTGAGCAGTATGGTTTTTCTTCTGGTAAATTAAATCTAACTAATCTGCTATTATAACAACAATATATTGTTAATGCTTTTGAAAATGGTTTACAATTTGATGCTATTTATACTGATTATGCCAAAGCCTTTCACATTCCACTCGTATAAGTAAGCTCGGTAGAATACGGTGTATTAAATTTAAGAACTACTTATCAGATTGCATTTGTATTTCTTCTGGAATAGCACAAGGCTCCTATCTAGGGTCCCTTTTATTTAATTTGTTCATTAATGTTCATTAGTAGTTGCACATTAAATGCTAAAGTTTTATTATTTGCTGATGACATAAAGATATTTCTAGATGGAACCAATTCTAGTGATTGTTTACAATTGCAAGTAGATACCATCATTACATTATGTACAATTGCAAATTGCATGTTTCATAATATTGAAAACTGTATTTCTGCTAGTTTTGCTCTATGTTCTTCAAATATTAACTTTAATTGCAAATTAATTAATCAAGCATTGAATAGAACTATGGATATTCGTAATCATGTAGTAATTTTTGACATTAAGCTTACGTTTAATAAACATTTATTAATTATTGTAAGTCAAAGCTTAAGAAATCTAGACTTTATACTTAGATATAGCAAGAATTTTACTATTGATGCTTTAAAATCGCTATACTTGTAGCTTAATTTGCTTAAAATTAGAATATGTGCCACCAATGTGGTCCAGCTATATCAAAAGTGTACTAAATTAATTGAATTGGTACGGAAGTAATTTCTCAGAACATGTGCATTTATGGTCTTCACAGAATTAATTATCATATTGATTATAACCATAAACTATATGAATTGAAAAAACGAAGGATTAATGCAGATCTCATCATATCAAACAAGTATGAGTTCAGAGTTATTCACAACTACTACAATTCAACATAGAGAAAAAAATCACTCGCAATACGAATCGTTTGTATGTTCCATTCTCCAGAGCCAACTGTGGTTTTGACTCACCCATTTCTAGATTCTCAAAACTGGGTAACAATTACATATTAGATTTTTTTATACATTCAATCAATACATTCTAAACACAATTATGTGTTATATCAGATATATAGGGTATATTTTATTTCAAGCCCGTGTTAGTACTTTACATATCATTAATAAGTTAAAGCCATGTGCACATGTGATGAAACTAAAATAAATGAGTGGATGTATACATGCAAAACAATTTTTTAATTTTTATGTTAGTGTATAGCACTTTTGACCGACGATAGTTGAACTGTACATGGACCAATTAAAACAATCATTTACTCCACATAATTCAGAAATTTTGGGATGGTTTCGTTATGTGGACGATTGTCTGGCGACACGGATACTGTTCTGTCCTTTTTACGCAAAATTAATTTCATCAACCCTCATTTAACTTTCACCATTGAATTTGAAGAAAACAACAGTCTAAATTACTTAGACTTGAGCATAAGGAAAACTTTTGTTAATATGTTTGACTTTTCCATCTTTAGGGAAAAAAACCCAAACAGGTCGTCTCATTCAGGCCGATTCGATTCACCCATGACAACAAAAACTAACTGCTTTCAACGCCTATGTCCACAGACTGCTCAATATACCTTTGCGGGATTGAATTTCAAAAAGAAGTCAACATACTTAAATACATTGCCACTAGAAACAACAACGATCCTAATATTATTGGGAAGGTATTCAAAAATTTAAGTTCAAAAAGAAAAAGGATCTAGTTTATTCATCCACTTTTTCCAATTCCATACAAAGCTTGTATCCATTCCTTATATTAATCAGGACTTGACCAGTAAAATATACAATTTAATTAAAAAATATTGTAAAGACATTAGTATTGCTTACAAAACTTGTAATTTTGTGCAGTCTTCCCTAGTTAACAGTAAAGATTTCATACTCTTTTCTTTTAAAAGTGGTGTATATAAGCTTTTTTGCAATCCCTGGAATTCCACTTGTATTGGTCACACTTCCACACCCTTAGATATATGGATGAGGGAACATGTCAATCGTCCATTCACTCAGCATTTGGTTTCTATCTTTGATTTAACAACCATTCATTTGACCCCAAAAATTACAGTAAACTTATTCAACATGTCGCATCAAATAACTTTACTAGACTTCAACTTTTGCAAGATTTAGAAATTTAGTATGATACATCAATAAAATTCCCACTGATTTAAATGTCTAAACCAGTTAAAATATAAATTATTTCTCCATATATAAAAGATTTTGATTTGTTCTGGTTTGGTTATATCATTAACCTTACCTAAATTTTCATCAATAAGTGTTTTTAGTTTGCACTCTGGGTGATCTTTTTTTTTAATTTTTAACTTTGTGGTTTGTATAGTTTCAACCATACAATTTTTAACATGTTTTTATTGTGTACTGTTTGTACGTACATTGTAGCTAAATATTTTTAAGATGTTATTTTTCTGTTTTTATTGAACAGAATTCCTTTAGATGTACCTACAGATGATGAATTGTTCGGTTGAAATCGCTATGCGTTGATATAAAAATTAATTGAAACATTTTTACACGTTCACATTCATTGATTTATTTTAATTACATATCATAGTTTTGTATACGCGCTTTAAGTTGCAATATCGTTATTATATATTCATTAGTGTACATTTCTGTTTCTTTAAATTTTGTTAATGTAAAATAGTGTTTATCTTATTTATTAAATAAATTGAAAATATTTTATATTGGACCTAACAAAGATTTGAACATTAATTTGTTTACATTTATACCATAGTGATTTTTTCTTAAAGCTGTAAAATTTTGAAAAACTCTCCTACATGTTTTTGTTCTAAAAAAATTTTGCTAAAATGTAGTATATTCTAATATGCAAAGTTTACAGACTTTTATTTAAGCAGACAATTATACAGGGTAATTTGTTTAAATTATAAAAATTAGATGAAGGGATTGCTTCTTATAGACCAACTTTTTATACAAGTATTTGCAGCATATGGTTTATGAGCATAGAGTTAGTTCAAATTGTTATATTATAGCGATGACCAGAATATAGACTTTTATTGATATGTGGTGCAGATTTGCATACTGCATTTTTTACTTTTTAAGCTGATTGTAAACTATTGGAAGCAGCTTTGAACATGTTCCTTGGTTATACTACACGTTAACCTTCTATCATAACAGTGTGAACCAACTCTAATAAAAAAATGTTTATGTTTTTTATAATTTTAATTTCAGTTTAATCAGACACAGTCATTTTTTTCATAGGTTGTGTGTTATGTAACGAGTTGGTCTTTTTACCGAAAAGGTGAGGGAAAGTTTGTACCCGAATATTTAGATCAACGCTTATGTACTCATGTAGTATATGCATTTGCCAGTTTAGACCCAGAAAAGCTTTTGATGAAGGAGTTTGATCCATGGGTTGATTTTGATAATAGTAAGTAATATTTTTATACTAAATTGCTTAGTAATTTGTGTGTTCTAGATGTTTATCAACGAATTACATCACTGCACGATACTGAAGTTCTCTTAGCTTTGGGTGGATGGACTGATTCTGTTGGAGATAAATATTCTCGATTAGTAAAGGATGCTTCCGCACGCAGTAAATTTATTAAATCTGCCATAAAGTTTTTAACAAAACATGGATTTGATGGTTTGCATGTGGATTGGACATATCCTATTTGTTGGCAAAGTAACTGTCAAAAGGGGCCTGCATCTGATAAACCAAACTTTACCAAATTTATTCAGGTACTTTACGAATAGTGTGAATTTTATATAACCTTGTTGTTTAGGAACTTCGACATGAACTTGATAAAGAAAACCCACCCCTATCTTTAGCAGTATCTATATCTGGGTATAAGGAAGTGATAGATGCAGCTTATAACTTACACGCCTTGGGTAAGGTAGTTGATTTCTTTTCAGTTATGACATATGATTATCATGGCTACTGGGAAAAACAAACTGGTCACGTGAGTCCACTATATGAACATCCTCGTGATAAATATCCACAGTACAATACAGTATGTGCAGCAGTATATATTCCTACTATAGTCTATTGTGCAATTTTAGAACTTTACAATGGAATATTTAGTAACAAATGGTGCTCCTCGAGAAAAGTTATTGGTCGGTATTCCATTCTATGGACAGACTTTTACTTTAGCACGAAGTGCAAAACAAGATCCAGGTGTTCTTACATCAGGCTTTGGCCAACCTGGAGAATATACAACACAGCCAGGCATGCTTTCATATTATGAAATTTGTAATAAAATCAAATCTGAACATTGGCAAGTAAATCAAGATCCATATAAAGCTACCGGTCCTTATGCATATAACAATGATCAATGGGTTGGTTATGAAGATGTACAATCTGTGAAAACAAAGGTAATTAGTAAAGCTTTTTAGCTGTTGAAATAATTATATTGGAGTAACTTTTTGGATGGAATACTCATATTATATTTTGGTTAAAAACTGAATTATTACTTGACAGTACTTTACAGAAACTCAAAGTAGTATTGAATTTTTTTGCATTAAAATTTAATGACGGAATTATTGGCAGAATTGAATGTCTAAATTGCTTCTTGGGAAACAATTGAATCAATATAGGGTTTGTGGCATATGCGATTGGTTATACAAAATTGCATCTAATTACAATAAAAACAGGAATTATAATTACATTTAGTTTTCTGTGCCACTCTAGACAACATGCATTACAGCAGAAAAAGTAATTAGCGCATCAAAATGCATGTTTTTGTTTTGGTGTTACCAACCAGAATCATTAAAAGTCACTGCTCTTAACTAATGTGCATGAAATCTAGTCTTCTCTTGGTACACATGTTGCTATTAACTAAAGGAGCATTTACATTATACAGTAGATTTACCTGCACTACTATTATCTATTTACATACATGTTGGTACTTATAGTTCACCCTGATGGAGCATTTTGGCCGCTAGATTTCCAGAATTTTAAAGAAGAACGTAAGTCGAATTAAGGAAATCACTTGGAGTTTGCCTTGCAAATAATTCGAAAAGAATGTTGCAACAGTGTAACAGTTCGTTTTCCCTCTTCTAAATTAACGTATAAAAATTATGTGTTGTGTTATAAAAATTTTAAATTTACTTTTATAATTCAATATAAATCGAACTTCTACAATTAATACAAAATTAAAACAAAGTATCATAATTTCGAAACACCCCAATTATTGTCCTTCTTTATTCTAATTATATAGTAAATAAAGCCCATAGTTATAAATGTCCAGTTTGTATTGTAAAATTTGCACAAAGTATCTTCAAGGTGATATCGAATAGCGCGCTTTCGCGCACCTGCTTGCTAAGCTTGTTGTCGAGGAGCCGAATCAGTCGGCTTTCGATCATTGTAACGTCAATATGGTTAAATTCATATCCAAGGCTGACTTACAAGTCGCAATTTAGTTTCAGTCAATCCATTGATCTGAATGCTTAGAAACTCATCATGGTTTGTAATTTCTATATCTAAATGATTTAAACTAATTTTTATTTGGCTTTCCTTAACGCAACATTAAAGTACGGAAAAAACAACACGTAATAACTGAAGCAATAATGGTCATGCGAGACTGTTAAATTTTTACTGCGTATAACATATATACGTTCCTCATATTTCAACATGGAAATTTTGTTTTAATTCGGAAGCAACACTTAGAGCTGATTAATGGTTGTAAGAAGAAGTTAATTTAATTGCGTATAAAACGATTACGCATTAGAAGCTTACAATGTGGTTCTAGTTTACGAGGCGTTGTTATAGCAACGTAGACGACTGCTTTTTCATGTGTTTGTTCAATGCTGGAAGTCCACATGTGGATTGAACTTGTTTGTTAATTAGTGCAAACAGCCATGCCCTGAGTTCAAGGTGGTAAGTGATTTCCATTTGTTGAGGCAATCATCTGTTCGACGTTTAACCTCATGTATAAACCTATCCTTGGTAGTTTGAACCCATGGAAACTAACATCTTTGTGATAATATTTAATTATGAATTTAAATTTCCAAACGTTACTTCATATCAAAATTATGCTTTAAAAATTGTTTATCTAACAGAAGCTTTATGAATTTGCATTATGAATAATATAGTCATGTAACTATTTAACGAAGTTTAAGTTTACTAATTTGAAAGATCTTATTGCAAACTTATTTTGTATGTATGTGAGTCATTTAGTCAGTACTGAAAAGGTGACATAAAAAATCTCATAAAGATGTTAATGATATTTATAGTGCCTATTTGCTTTAGATACTTTTTTATTTAAATTGTCCAAGATTAACAATTTAAATATATAAAATTAATTGAATATTCAGAAAACTTATAATAATTATCTGTCAGAATAAATCAGAAATATTTTTCAGTTAATATATGTGTTGATACTTAACAGCCTTAATTTCTTTATAAACTTAAACAAGGTTAATTACACTCATAAAAGCACTTAAGCAATAGCATTTATTTTGTCCATGCTTATCACTGGATTCTATGAATTATATATAAACCAGAAGTGCATAAATTTAATAAGTAGAGTGTCAATGCACTATTACACAAAAGAGAGAAATCATAGATGTACAAAACCTCTCTGATTTATTGATTTTATTTAGAGGCGCAAACTGCTGTCTCTAATATTATTTTATGTATTTTATTTTATTTCAGGATAAACGTAGTACCATCTATCTAACAATACAAAATCTTGTATTCTTATAACAGAATATACTTGTTGAGGTTCCTGTATTTTTCTTAGCGATATTTCTTGTTTTTACACACTATCTAAGTACAGTGGCCCCTATTCATCCATATTCAATTAACGACCCCCCTGATAGTCTCTCTAAACTGCTGAAGATAGAGTTCAGAGCTAGTACGGAAGTCTTCAAAAGTCAGTTGTGTTAATACGGATACAACTACGTCTTCTGCACGACTTTTGTAAGAAAAATAAACATCCCTTTAGAAAGTTTCACTAACGCCCAGAATGCTAAAATGTTTCAAATGACATTAAGTGACAACACCTCGTGTTGGTCGTCACTAAAAAAGGGCTGTGACACCGTCTCTTTGGAGTAGGAGCTAAAAGAGTGCTGACAGTAAATTAGTAAATTTGAAATTATCATCTTACGTTCCTTTTATTTTCTTTGCCTGGCTAGCTCAATGGAAGTTATGGAATTTACAAAATGAAATAAAACACGGCAATCTCAAGAAACATCTATATGCTCAAAAACATTTTACTTTCATATAAAAGAATTTATAAAACAGTTCACAGCTTAATTTCTTACAGAAAAGAATTCCTACAAGTTACTTAAAAATAATTCTTACCTAATCCTTGTTAAAAATTACAAAATCCTCTTTAATTTCTATGTGGATAATTCACCTATCTCTTATTACCATGCTTGTAAAGGTGATTGGCGAATAACTCTTGAAAGATCAAAACGTGTCGCACTTCGATCTCAAAAGTTTCTGGTAATTATCCGCTTACAAAAACTATATGATTAAGACTTATTCTAGCTTCAAATTATTAAATATTCAAATATTATCAATTAACAAACAAAGAAATCCAAAATTTTATACTTGCGAAAAATAGTGCTTAACAAAATTTCATCACCAAATTAATGATATTAAATACCTCCATTTTACATTGACGTTAAAATCTCGGTATACAAGATAATCCATATTCTTTTAAAACTCCATTTAGAATATTAATTTCAAAGTGCATCTTCTATTTTTAATTAACCCACTTTAGAGCAGCTCTTGTATTGAAGAATGTTCAATCTTCCATAGTATTTTACAAAACAAACGATGCTTCATCAAATAATTGCGTTTGATAACTTCTGTGTTTGTAACTACTCAAACTTATAAGTTTCATATTTATGCAAAGTTCTACGATGCTTATTGCATATCGTAATATTATAAATCGCCGAAACTTATGCGTACAAATTTTTACTCAACGTTATATACTGCTTGGTTTAGGACCGAATGAAATGCGAATTAATGAATGAATAAACCTTGAATGAACCGTTCTAATCAAGTTCCGGCTTTTATATTAAAATTATCTCTATATGTCATTCTCGAGATTTTTCCGGATTTAACTGGAACATAATACACACTGGTGATGCAATATTTTTGATTTGTATTTTAATGGCAAAAAAGTACACTTATTTTATACAGTATGGAACAATGAAAATTCGGAAATTTCAATTTTTCTAGTTTCCTTCTATTTGGGTGGGTTTTATTGATAGAATTTGGGTTTCCATCACCTCTCGCTTATCACATCATTTTTTCTCAAATTAAAATATGAAATTCGAAATCTACGTACTATATACCACTATTTCTTAAAGATTTATAATGCACGTGCATAATTTTTTTCATACTCGGGTTTTCTCTTTAATAATTTATCTATTTATATCTTAAAATTAACTAACTTCCCTTAACTCTATTCTAACATCATCTACAATCTAAGATTACTATTCTGTATTTCCAATTTTCTCATATTTACACACGGTCTCATCAAGTTTCATCTCAAACAGAATTCTCTTCACTTACATATATTATAGTAAATTCAATTCCTCTCTAAACAATCACAATTTTGGAAAAATATGTGGTGTAAAATTTTCATGAAGTTGGCCCAGCAACTACACAGCTATACTACGCGTTATAGAAATTTGTGGCCTAGAATCTGTATATCTGGCCTATTTAAATTACTTTCAAATCGGATATCTTTCAATCAATCTTCATTATACGCATAAACTTTAATCTTAAATGGTTCACTATCAATAACTTCCAACCAATTTTTTACTCTCTATCTGCCAACTCAGAATATTCCTCCTTCAATAAGGAATATACTTCGTTCATAACTTCACCTGGACATTTAACAGCCATTCTTACTTCCTCCTCTAATTTTCTCTCAAAATAAATCACATTTATACTGTTAACTCCCTCGTCCTCTTTTCCTTCATCAAATCCTTTCTTTTTCCTACTCTTCCAATTCCTTCTTACATTTGCATAATTGAATAAATGTTCTGACAAAGCAAACACCATTCCTCCATATTTGTACATACGCCATTTCACTAAAAGATTTTATTCTCTTATAGAAATTATTCCAAACGAATTATTAAACTATGCTTTCCAAACTACTTCATCCTTATTTAATATTTTACTACCTTTATTCATTTTATTTTTAAAAGTTGCATTCACAGAAAGTTCCTTTATCTCTGTTTCAACTCCTGCAATCATATTATTTTCATCAGTTTCATCTATTATTTCCACCTCTTCAATAATATCTTTGAAAATAGTTTTACATGTTGTTTTTAATACAATATAGTTTACTGTGTCTTTATTTGTATACTTCAATTTTCTTGTTTTCATAATATTACCGTCGATTTGTTAAAAACAGTTCTTCCCAGAACTACATTTTGCTTTAAATGCCGACTAGGAAAGCCTTTGTTCCCAAGCCCAGCAGCTTGTACTGAACCTGTTAGACTATTTCCAATTGAAAAAAAAGGTAGTCATTGAATTTTGGTGTGCAAGAGGTAACATTGTATAAATTGGAAATTTGTCAGTACCATTCTACTGTACTTAAAAAAAGCCCAATATCACCATGGAAGAAAGGGATATTGTGCACTGGCTAAAGACAGCAATATACTATGATGGGTGCACATTTAAATTGGAATTATTAATGTAGCAAAAGCACAAACAAAGAATAAACGTTGTGTTATCGCTGAACTACTGCAAAATCATGGTCATGAAGTTGTTAACTTTTTTATTTTTTAAGGTATCTCCTTCTGTACAATTACAGATAGATGTATAAAGGAATAATGCCTTGCAACTGAACTCCGAACTTTATTTCAGGCAGTGAGCGGGGGCGTTTTTATGTAGCGACTGACTAGATATTATCGTAAAAAGGGATTGTAGAAGTGTCTCTACATCTATTAAGCTTTAGGTTTTGCAAAGTGCAGGAACCCAACTCAATAGAAATGTAAGCACGACAAATATACCTGAAAGAAGTTGGTTGAAACATAAATCAGATATAGCAGTTTGCATCTCTACATAAATCAAATGAATAAAAAATATCAATTAAGTAATCATCATCATCATTAGGTCTTCAGTCCTGGAACTGGTTAGACGAGTACTATCATTGTTTCCTATTCTGAACTAACCTACAGATTTCCCTGAAGTTTGCACAGTCTGCATCTATAACTATCTGATCTAGGTCTACATCTACCTCTTTTTTCCTATCTCTGCTTGTAATATATCCCATACTATTCCCCAAAAATGCCTTAGAACGTATTCTACCCTTCTATTTCTCTTATCTTTTTCCCCAGATATCCTTGTTCCCCTACTATTTCTATAACCTATTTGTTATTATCTTTGTCTGTCCATGCTATCGTTCTCATACATCTGAAGCACAGCATTTCAAAAGGCTGTTACCATTTTTCTGTCTGCGTTTCAGACTGCCCGTATTTCATAGGCATACTGTGCTGTGCTCCACACATATGCTTTCAACAATTTTCTTCTTGTTCTATGTTTGTTGTCTTTCCTCATGGGCGCTGTTCTTTCTTGTTAGATGCAGTTCGGTCACCTTCTATTGTTTTACAATTATATACCTTATTTCTCCGACCTTCAGTGATTGTGAAGGGAGGTAAGCAGCCTGTGGCTGTCAAGTTCCCCCAACACTTAACCATTTACCGATTTAATATATTTTCCAATATATCTTTTTGCACAGTCATTATTAGTTGCAGATATTTCGCAACCAACAACTAGTTGTTTATACTAATCATCAGATTTATCTGCGCTTATTTTTTCGTCATTAGGTTTTCCGTCTCAAAACTGGTTGGACATGTACCTGCACTTATTTATATTCTGAGCTAGCCTACATAGTTCCCTGAAATTCTCACACAGCATGTGTATGCAGCTCGTTCCCCTTCTATTGTTTTCTAATTTTATGCCCTATTTCACCGAGATTCAGTGAAGGGGATTAAGCAACCTGTGGCTATCAAGATCCCCCAACACTTAGACATTTGCCGAAGTAATGGTTTTCCAGTAAATCCTTTCACACACTTAACATTATTCGAGAATATTGTCCAACCAATTCTTGTAGTTACTTATAATAATCATCATGTTTAAGCACAGTTATTTTTTTGTCATTAGTTTATCCATCTTGGGATTGGTTGGATGCGTACCGCCATTGATTTCTTTTCTGGGCTAGCCTACACATCTCCCTGAAACCCCTACAGCCTACATCTTTTACTATCTGCGTGCAGTAGTCTAACCTAGGTCTGCCTCTTCTTGTCTTTTTTCCTATCTCTCCTATTTTTATCGTATTCCACATATTTCTTTCTTCCCCTACCATTTTTAGTACCTCTTCGTTCTTAACTTTGTCTGTCCATGATATCTTCATCATACGTCTGTAGCATCACATTTCAAATGCTTCTACCTTTTTCTTGTCCGCTTCTCGTACCGTCCAGGCTTCACAGCCGTACAGTGCTGTGCTCCACACATATGTTTTAAGGAATCTTTTCCTTGTTTCTATGTTTGTGGTCTTTGAGCACAGTAGTTGCTATTTCTTGTTAAATGTAGCACGACCTTGTGCTAATCTTTGTTTTATATCTTTTGTGCTTTTCCCATCTTGCGTTATTTGGCTTCCTAGGTAGCAGAAATCCTTAACCTCTTGTAAGTTCGTGTTACATACTTATATCCTTGTTTCATTAAGAGCAGCTTCTAACTCTTCCTTGCTAGACGCTAATACCGCTATATCATCTGCAAATCTAAGCATATCAATTTTTTGTCCCCGCATAGTAATTCCAAATGTCTTCCTGCATTTGACAGTATTCATTGCCTCTTCAATGTACAAGTTAAAAATCAATGAGTATAGGGCACATCCCTGTCTCACCCCTTTCCTAATGTTTACTTCTCTACGTTCCTGCTCTAATTCTATTACTGCTGTTTGCTCTTTGTATAAGCTATGTATTATTCGTCTATTCCTATAACTCATTCCAGTCTTTTTGAGTATTTCAAACATTTTTTTCCATTTTACCTTATCGAATGCTTTTTCCAGATCTACAAACTCTATATACACGTTTTCCCCTTTTTCTATTGTTTTCTCCATTATCACTCTCAGAGCTAAAATAGCCTTCCGTGTTCCCCTGTTTCGCCTAAACCCAAATTGGTCTTCTCCTAGTATTTCTTCCGCCCGTTTTTCCATTCGTCTTTGCACAATTCTAGTTAATATTTTTGACACGTGTGCTGTCAAACTTATTGTTCGAAAATTTTCACATCTATCGGCGCCTTTCTTTTTTGGTATAGTTACTATGATGCTACGTTTGAAATTTTTTGATATCTCGCCTGTCTCATACATATAGCTTACAAGTTGAAAGAGACGTTCTGTTACTGCTTGTCCAGCGGCTTTTAGGGTTTCTGCTTGCACCTTATCTGTACCCGGCGCCTTACCATTTTTTAGACTCTTTAATGCTAATTCAAACTCATCTTTAAGTATAGGATATCCCAAGTCATCATTTTCAATGTCTGATTCCTGTTCTAATGCAGTTAGCTCCTCTCCTGTATATAAATTCCCTATATATTCTTGCCATCTACCCACTTTCTCTATGTTTTCTATGATGACGTTTCCTTGTGCGTCCCTTATATTTTTGCTATACGGTTTTACATCCCTAAAATTCATTCTAATTAATTTGTATGCTTCGTCTGTCTTTCCTATTTCGATCTTCGTTTGTACCTCTTTGCACTTTTATCAATCCATTGTTCTTTAGCTTTCCTGCATTTTCGAATAATTTCCCATTTTATGGCTTTGTATCTCTGTTTTCCTGTTTCGTCTGATTTGTTTTTATATTTTCGTCTTTCTTCTATGGTTTCTTATTTTCTTTTTGTGTATACCCCAGAATACCTCTGGCCGCCATGTCTAGGCTGGATTTAATGTTATTCCATTCTGTTTCTACTTCCTTAGTATCAGATATTTTCCCCGAGATGTTTGAGCAATTCATTTGACTTTTTTTCGAATCTTTCTTGAATATCTTTATCTTTTAGTTTCTCTAAGTCCAAGTGCCTTTTTCCATTTCTTTTTTTCACATTCTTAAATTTAAGTGCAGCCTTCATAATTACGATGTTGTGGTCAATATCTATATCTGCTTCTGGGTAGCTTCTACAGTCTTTTACTTTATTCCTAAACCGTTGTCTAACAAGAATGTAATCTATTTGATATCTTCCTATATCTCATGGCATCTTCCACGTATATCGTCTTCTAGCATGATGTTGAAATAATGTGTTTGTGATGATTAAGTTGTTCTTGTCGCAAAATTCTACCAGCCTATTTCCCCTGTCGTTTCTCGTGCCTAAACCAAATAAAAATAACTACCGCTCCTTCCCTACCCTCACCTACCACGGCATTAAAATCCCTCGTAATTATTAAATTTTCATGTCCTTTTACGTATCTTAATATGTCTTCAATATCTTTGTAGATGGCTTCTACCACTTCGTCACTGTAGCTAGATGTGGGCATGTATACTTGTATTATTACTGTGTTTACCGGTTTAGATTCTAATCTAACCATGAGTACTCTTTCGTTCTTTTGTAAGTAATTTTCTACACAGTATCCTATCTTTTTCCACATAACTATCCCCACACACAAATTTCCTTCCTCTGCTCCTGTATGAATTACCCTGAAGTCTCCACTCCAAAAATCCCCCGCCTCTGGCCACCGAACTTTGCTGATCTCTACTATGTCTAGTGATAACCTATTCATTTCGATTTTTAGGTTCTCTAGCTTACCTACTTGCTTCATACTTCTAACATTCCGCGCTCCGACTTGCAGAATGTTCCCGACTCTTATTTTTAACTTTCCGATCGCATCCTCCAAAGTAGTCCCCTCCCAGAGATCCGAATGGGGGACTATTTTAACTCCGGAATCTTTTACCCCAGAGAATGCCATCATGTTTGTTACAATTTAAGTACTCTGTGGGAGATAATGTGGTGGTTTCCCGTTGCCTTCCACATCGCGGTAGTGTGTCTTAGACTGCCATACCAACCCCTATGGTCTCTGCCAATCTAAATACCGAAAGAGCCGCTGCTCTCTTAAGTAATAGTACGTCAATATATTTTGTGTGTGTTTCAAGAATTGTTAATCTAGGTTTTCAATTCAATACAAGAAATATATTATAACCTTTCTTTAATACTGCTAGATCTTCCATAAGAATACTTTCACTTAAAGTAGCTAGATCCCACAATGATCACTACTTACAATGTTAATGGCATAAGACTAACGAATATTCCTTATTACCTAAGTTTCATTTAATATCTGCAATAATAATATCCCTTTGGTTAATGAAGACAAATAAATGTTCTCTAAATTGTAGTTAGTTATATAATGAAATCACAATATTAAAGCATAGAAAAAAATATTATTCTTTTCATTATTAAAGTAAATGATTATTCTAAAAGATGTCTTGCTTTTTAAATTTCAATATAAAAATATAAAATATATCTATAATTTAGGTAACAGTTCATAAGTAATACAAATAAGATGTTTTTCATTTTACAGTGACTCATAAATCATAATTATATGGATGTAATTAATTATAGCACAATAATATTTTAGAATGTAGTTTTTGTTGTTTGAAGACAAAAGATTATTTCACTACTGAATGACAATACTTCAAGACACAATTTTATAATTTTTAAGAACAAAAGTTAATTTCAGCAGCTTTGCATTATATCCTATACAGATGCTTAATGACTGTCTGTTTTATTAATTTATTGTAAATAGCTTAACATTTCAGTTCTGTTATACAAAACATTTATCAGAATATAATAAGACCCTTACACTTTATTTAATATTAACCCTTTAGAGTGGTAGTATTAACTTGTATGTGCTAGATCAAATCCTGCCACCCAACAATTTCTAATAATCTTCTTAAGTCAGTTTATTAATCAAATACAGAAATGGCATGAGGTGTTAAACAGATGTAAACAATAAACACAATTGCACTTTGGAAATAAAAGCCGACACTTATCGGAGCCGTTTCAAATGATAGTGAAAGAAAGCATACCAACCGGTTTTGGTTTTGACTTATTACAAAATAGATAATTTACGAAGTCTGCCATGTTGTTCATGAATGTTCAACAGGTAGCCTTCATAATATTTTCATACGAGTGTATGCTAAAACGTCTTCAGAAGCATCCCTGTAAAATACCATGGAAGGTCTTCATAAAACTGCACTACGTTTTGTTATCAAACATTTCCTACAAATGTTAAACTTCACTTTTCATCGTTAGATGAAAATATACTCGGATGTACTTTAGTTACACTATAACGTATTGTTATTTTTCAAAATTACCTAAATTAAATGAATTATGAACCAGATTTATAAGCTGATTAAGATTCAATGTTGTAGTCACAAATAGAATAAAATTGCATTATGTAAATTAGCCAATCCCAAATTACCATGCATCTTGTTCTTACCATCTGTCCAGGTCGACTAAACTCGGGTGGATAACGAACAAACTATATAACTTAAGATAAATGTAACCGTGAAGTATACAAGTAACAGTGTTCCTTATATTGTTGGAAAGAGAAGATTATTAAGCTATTAAAGGTAGTATATATGAAATAAACTGAGATAGTGGATGAGTACAGTGGGAAGCAAAATATATCGCTTCAAAATTTTGCGATTGTTGTCTTATCATTGCCAGTGTAATGCAATTCAGATTATTTGGGTTCATGGTTGAAGATATTATGACCAGCACATGACGCGATGGTTATACTGATGATGATGTAATTACTATAAATTAAGCATAAATAAAGCACTGCAACAATGCTCTCTAGAATTATGGCAGAAATGTGTGTGACATGCAGAAAAACTCAAAGTAGTGGTACATTCACGAAGAACAATTAGATGTGTCTGTCAATGAACTTGTTATCAACGTAACTGGTAATGATTCCAGTTCAGAAGAACGTGGAATAAAATGTACACATTCATATTTGTCATATTGATGTTTAATAAATGAAATATTTAAAACACTAGATAAATTTCTAAATAAATGTTTGAAATGACTTAATTATTTTAATACCTTTGTCCATGGTTTCGTTATACAAATATGAAATTTTCATCCAAGACGTCTCGGTTTGGCTAAAATACATAATTAAATTGATATTTATAATATATGAATCATCTCCTACTTACCTATTAAATTTAATAAATTAGTCCACACTTATTGAAATCATTGCACAAGTTGTAGTTCGTGATGTACTGTACATCTAACCCTCATAACCTCACTTTAATTTATATTGAGAGTAATTGGTATGCTAACTTCCTTTAACATTAGTCTAAATCTTGTGAAACCAGACTTAATAGTTATATGAAATATAACTACATCATCGAGAGTAAGTTTAAAAATTAATTCTTTGATAGTCAATTCTCTCAAATACAATTTTGATTTATTGAAAAAGGTGTTGTTACCAGACAATAAGCAAGGTGCATTGCTAACGTATCATTTTTAAAGATTAGAATGAAATATAGTTAATGTACCAATATTTATATAAATATTACTTAATTTTACTGAATTGCAATTGTTTGCTTGATAGCAGGTGTTTTGTAACTCATATCATATATGAGATTGACTACAACTTATTATTAAGTAATTAAAGTAGTGATGGCTATGAGAATAGAGCGGTATTGACAACCCTGTTTATTATGCAGATCGTAAGTATTAAGTGTAACTGGAAAATATCCCATCATCCAATGTGAATATTTTTATATTATTTTGTTAAACATTAAATTGACTAATCTTGATGCATATGAATACAGTCGACGACGTAAATGTATTCCTTTGTGATTTCTACTATAACTAAACTGGTGTACACAATACTTTAGATGTACTCATTCTATGAATGGTTTTATACATGCATGTCACTACTTATTGTACAATAATGATGGAACAATTTGCATTAAATATTTAATTATTGATTGATAGCGATTTTATAAAATCCACATGTTCATTCTATTTAAAAGAAAGTACCATTTTAACATGTTCAATATTTATATATACTAAAAGGAAGTATTTTTTTAATAGGCTCAGTACATAAAAAATAATGGTTTTGGAGGTGCTGTGGCTTGGACTGCAGATTTAGATGATTTTCATAATACTTGCTGCCAGGGATCATTTCCACTACTACACAGCTTAAACAGAGGATTAGGATTGATCTCTGATAGTGGTGTATCTCATGTCGATTGCACTAAACCCCCTGAACCTGTAACACCGCCAGCACCAACTTTAACTACTGGTTTTGATACAGGAGCTCAAAGCAGCCATCATGATCACACTATACCATCTAAACATACTACTGTGACTAAACCATCATGGACATCTAGCAAGATTACCACTACCAGTCCTTTGTGGGAAACTTCTAAAATTACAAGCTCTAACAAGCCTTCTACAAGCATTCCGCCATGGTGGGTTCCATCTACACAAAAAACTACGACCACTACAACTGAGAAACCCACGACTGATACATCTACAACTAGTTCAACAACGACATCTAGTACTATAGTATGGTGGCCAACCGAAGGTAAAATTTAGTTTTTAAAAATGTTGGACATTTAGGATTTATGGACATTTTAATTGAGTTGTGTATTGTTCTTTGCTGACTTATTTCTATGTAGATGCATACATAATACCTGTTTCTTATGAGATGGTCAATCAAAACGCGACTGCTGAGAGTAATTTTAATTTATGTCAAAGTTATTGCATAGCTGATAGAAGTGGAAAACAAAATAAGAATGACATGTTTTTATAATAATGACCAATATACTACCAATTATTGTCCATTTAAATTATTAGCAGCTGATTGGAAATTAATAGTAGTATTTTTTACCTTAACCGTAATGTTAACATGTAACAGCAAACTAATCGAGTGAAGGATTGGGTTTACAAACTGGTATTAAATTCGATCACCAGCTCCTATAATTTAGGATTATTCAATTTTTTCTTTCATTGATTGTTATGTCCTTTTCTTGAGTGTTATATTTTTTCATTCACCACAAATAAAATATTCTCTGTAATTGATGATTTAAATGACATGCTATTTTATTTTATTTTGGTGTTGCTCAGAATGCTTTAAACAATACAATTCTCATACTTTTGTTCTCTGAAACACGTCCATTCAAAAATCGCCACTATAACATGAGCTCCAATGCGAGTTCAATATAGCACTTACATTTGTTAGAGATTTGATTTCTACTTAATCCACTTTCGCCTGTTATCTCTCTATTCAGTTTGTAAATGATTTTATTGTTTCTGTCATTTTGGTTTTACCATTACTTTTTTTAATTTCTTAAAGAATACTGCTTTATTTTAACAAGTTTGTATGAGTGCAGCTGGTTGTTTATGTTGGTGCATTATAATTTTTTTCATAAGTGCTTCTAGTTATATAGCAATATTTTCTATTATATTAATTTTTGACATGTTTCCATAGTGTCATTAGAACAGCACATTATCTCAACTACTATTTTATTGGAATGTTTAATGAAACTTTAACTGTACTTGCTGTTTTACCACTTTATGGTCTAGAAATCTACCATTCTTCAAAATTGATAACTTTACATTTTCAAATTGCATTTTGAATAGTTTTAGCTGTTATTTATTTGACAACTTTTATAGAAGTCTTATTTTAGTTCATATATATTTATGTTAATTCGTTTCCAATTTAGTACTATAATTGTTAATAATTGTCATGTTAGCCTTTAGTGATTTAAAAGATTCACATGTAGGCTGACAAAACTAGTTGCATTTGCAAATAATGTAGATAGAACTCTAACAATGATGCCAAAGAATCTAGAATTGAAAGAAATAAAGCGATTAAGCAAACAATAGTGTTATTAACAGCTACAAGGTGGTATTCAAAGAAACCTATATAAAGTAAACAAAACAGGTGATTTGAGAAACTTCTGCAAGCCTCTGAAAGTTATATTAGTTATATATATATATATATATATATATATATATATATATATAAACCATACGATCAGACGGTTTAACCAGTCCTAATATTAATCCACAAGTAATATGAAATTGGTTATTGGACCGATTCTTTAGATAAACATGCTTAATGACTATATAAATTAAGATAGAAATTGTATGCATGTGTATTTAATAATCTATAGGAACACTGTGGCACGATGTGTACATAAATATTAAATAAAACTTAACCTACAGATATATTCTAAATCTACTAGAACGGAATCATTTCGAACTATGTTTTCATTCAATCTAGGAACCAATAGGGAAAAGGAAAGCAGATATTCTATTGGCCTTTATCGGTGTTTAGAGGGTCCTTTATGTTTAACAATTTTAATTGATTCATAGGCATTTAAGGGAAAACGTTGGTACCGCTTTTAACAATTTAACATTTTCTGAGTTTAACGGTGGCTGGTTTCAAATATGTTTTGGCGACCTCTCACATATTTGAAACCAGCCACCCCTGTTAAACTAGAAAATGTTAAATTGTTAAAAGCGGTACCAACGTTTTCCTCCTTAAATGCCTATGAATCAATTAAAATTGTTAAACATAAAGGACCCTCTTAAACACCGATAAAGGGCCAATAGAATATCTGCTTTGCTTTCCTATTGGTCAACAACCAATGAGAAAGCAAGATTAAACTGGTTCCGCTTCAGTAGATTTAGAATTAGTATAAATTAGGTAGTTTTAAGTTATAATGTCACACCACTTGTTTGTTGTTGAGAACACCAGCCTGCGGGTGAGGAGAATATCCTCGATAGTGTTTAAAGCAACAATATAGTAAATTATACAGCTAATTTTTTTTTTTTTCCTACTGATGATGACCACATAGTGGTCGAAATACGTATCTAGTAATTTAAATATTTTTTGTGGTTAAGGGTTTTTATTTAATTTCATGTGTATTTAAATGGCATAGTTGAATTTAGTAATAATAATAGTATAATCATTGTGTTAAGAAGAAAATTAGTACAATAAATAGTGTTGTTGATATCATCAGTGATCTCCATTGCAACATATAAGAATATTAAAGATTCTCTGTAAATAATTGCGACCTAATAAAAAACAGTAAATTGTAGTTCATTACAGAATCATATCATTAGCTAGAATTAAACTGGCCATGTGCACTATTAGTTACTTTGAAAATTATTCACAGACAGTATCTAATCTACAGTTATGACTGTAGCATATTATTAATACAATCAACCAGTTGATTGTTATTTGTAGGTTAGTAGTATATAAAGAAAGAACAGCTTCTGATTAATAATACCCATGGTGTAACTAGTTCATTATAGTAACTAGCCCTATGCACAGTCCGTAGACAAATTTAAAAGTTTTATTAACCCTATTATTTTACACACCATACATTTAGTTGTGAAATTTCTTATCCATAAAGGCAGCTTAACATGTCTAATGAGCTGTGACAATAGTGAACTGGGCATGTGTTGTTCTTTCTTTTTCAACCGCCAAGTTTAACATTTCCTTGTGTCAATACCATACTGAATGGAAAATCAGATGGACGTATAATGCTCGCTTAGATGCTCTTTTCAAACTGCTCACTATAATAATTGTTGATAGTGTACACTGCTTGTAGAGTGCTTTATAACTAGCTGTAGTTTCAAGGATAATCAAAGGAAAATTATGCATAACTTTCTTGAAATTTTTAGTGAATTCTGAAGACTTTTATTGGATTTCGTTCCTCTTGGAAGACCCATACAGTCGACTGCTTTTTACTTTTGAGCTAATACAAGATTCGTCACCTGTGTAGATGTTATACACTGCGTTTGATGCACGGCAATTATATATATATATATATAGTTAAACACCACCAAAATTGAAATGGTGAGGTATATATATATATATATATATATATATATATATATATATATATATATATATAGTTAAACACCACCAAAATTGAAATGGTGAGGTCCCAAATCAAAATAATATAATGGAGCACTCACTAGGGTGTAGAAAGTTATTCTAATACAAGATTGTCATTAATACATATTATAATGACAAGTGACAAGTAATGACTGAAACAATTTTGAAAAGAATGCGTGAATCATATGTAGCCTATTAAGTTATAATAAAAAGCTAATTAGGTGACATTCGGGTTGTTATTAAATGTTTGGTAATTTCCTTGAAATCCTGTACAAATTTTCATATATGGGATGCAAATTTTGTGTATCTTGTCTGAAGTTAATGGCATTAAGTTCATTGTATATATAGTAAGCCTCTAAGAAAAGTCTCATTTTATAATTAGTTACAGAATCTAAGATAACTACCTCTTTATAATTTGGAGTGTGAAGGGTACTACTGATGTGTTGAGACAAAGCACAGCTTTTTTTATGTAACTTTGCATCAGACCTGTGTTGAATAATACGATTTTTCAACCATTGGGTGGTGTTACCGATATAGGTTTTTCCACAGGAACAAGTTATTTTATAAATAACATTACTTCTAAATAGTATGTTAGTTTTGTCTTTAAATCTTGTGAAAAAGTTTCTCATTGATTTTTCATAAATATTTACTATTGAGAGATGTGGTTGACGTAAAATTCTTGCTAACAAAGGAGTTAAAGTTTGTATAAAAGGTAATTTTTTATAAATCAAACTGATAGGTTTGGGTTCAATATTGCTAAAACGTATGTTGGTGTAAACTAATTTTTTAACCAGTTGTTTGGGGTATCCATTATTGCAAAGGGTCATTTCTAAAATTTGTAGGTTTTTCTTTATAAACTGTGGTTCTGCGATCATCTGTATCCTGTGTTTTAGAGCAAGTGCAGTGTCAATCTTATGGCTAAAATAATGATTGGAGAAATAATTTATATACCTTCCAGAGTTCGTGGGTTTTTTTATAATAATCAAATAACAATTTATTTGCTGAATCTCGGATGACTAGAGTGTCTAGAAATGGAATTTTACCTTCAACTTCTAGTACATTGGTAAACTTCAGATGTTGATTGAAAGTATTGAAACAATCTAAAATATGTGGTATTTTTTCAGGTGGAGCTGAACATAAGATGTCATCCACATATTTCACAAGAAAAATCATTTTAAAATTCAAATTAGGTATAACAGAGTCTAGCAAATGATCCATTATTATTTGGGCAATTATAGGTGATAATGGGGAACCCATGGGGGTACCAAATTTTTGTAAATAAAAAACGTCTTGGAAAATAAAATAAGTGTTATTGAAAATTAGTGTAATAGATGCCAGAAACAATGATTTTGAAAGGGTGGTATGTGGTTTGATGTTATCCCATTTATTAGAAATTAAGTTTAATGCCATGTCTAAAGGTATATTAGTGAAGAGGGAGGAAACTTGTCATTATAATATGTATTAATGACAATCTTGTATTAGAATAACTTTCTACACCCTAGTGAGTGCTCCATTTTATTATTTTGATTTGGGACCTCACCATTTCAATTTTGGTGGTGTTTAACTATATATATGTATGTCTGCATTAACAACTTTTAAGTAAATATTTTTAATCTTTTACTAACTATCATTCTATATGTCAATTTATTGCATTACCTTTGAATAAGGCAAAAACCTTTGCCGAAACGTAAGGTCTTAATTAAATGTTGTGCTAAATACAATATTGAATTTTGATTTGGACTACATCATCCCAATTTTCATCAATAAAACTAATTTATAAAAAAAAACATAAAATATTAGACCAGTCCATTAACTAAGAGTGAAGCTATATATATATATATATATATTGCATTAAACATGCACGTGCAGCAGAGATTACATCGTAAGAGTACATGGTGAGATACGAGAGAACTAAAATAAGCATAAAAGAACTTATTTTAAAGTCAACCCAACCAAGTGTAAAGAATAACTCATAACTATTTACATATTTAAATACAAAATATATCAAACATACTAGCTTTTTATCGATAATGGATATAATTTGACCAAAATTATTGCTATTATTCACCATATGCTATATTTACAGTGATTTCTTACATTCGTCACATCCCAAAAATGTAATTTTAAAATTTTACCTCATATCCATTGTAGAGGAGAATTATCTTCTTTAATCAAAACTAAGTTCAAGAATTTACAAGCGGAGATTGTTTCTTTTAGTTGTTTTTTTTGAGAATGATGTTCTGATATTTCCCATGCCACTAACTCCAAGCAGGTGTTTCCAATTCAAGTCTTATAATTGAAATCTTGCTTTTTATAAAAAAATAGAGGATATGTTAAATTTGGTATTTTTGCACTTTTTAAAAAGGAGTCGCATCAAAAAGAAACATTTGGTATATCTGAAACCATTTTTAAAAAACTTAAAAATTCAAAATTTCAAAATACACCTTTTCTGTATAAGTTTATTTATTCTTCAAAATTTTTAAAACAAATTACACTTACTTAAGGCAACTTTTTATGTTATATCATAATCCATCCACAAGAAGTGTTTCTACTGTTTTGACTTTTATAGACCATCTTCAAATACTTTTTAAAATAGTGTCATTCATGTTTTTTATTTATATGGTGCAGTTTTTTACTACAATTACAATGATATATGACACAAGCACATTCAGTATTTGTTTTTGATAGAAAGCTCGAGAAATCTATAAAACGCCTACTGAAGCAACTAAGTCTAAAAATGCTTAATAAATTTTTAGAAAAAAGAAACTAAAGCAAAGGTTCAAACAATGATCCATTTTTTCTATGCACAATGAACATGTTTTTGCTTATTATGAATATCTCGTTGAATTGTGCGTATTGGAAGTTGATTAAATGCATTCAAAAAATATTCTTGAAGTTGGTTTACATCATCTGCCGAGTTTTTGTATAATTTGTTTTTCACTGCACCCCCACAGAAAATATAATCAAGTGCATTCAAATCTGTACCCCTTGCTCGCCATGCAAACATGCTTTGGTTGCCGATCTATTTATTTGGAAACACTTTGTTGAAATAGTTTCCACCATCTTATTGCCACCAGTGACCTTGCATAAAATTTAATGGGATATCGTCAAAATAATTCCAGAGATCGTTTCTTAGAACATTTAGATACCTCTCTGATGTAAAAGTTACATTAAATAAATAAGGACCAATAAAACGATTATTGCACATACCAACCCACATATTTACTGAAAAATATCCTTGATTTCTCATTTCACGATTTTGTAAGGGATTTCTGTAGCCCAGTAATATTCGGTATTTCTATTGAACATATTACAACTGGAAAAATTACATTCGTCCATCCATATATTCTTTAAGAAATCATCATCTTGGTTAATTTTGTTCCTTATCCAATTACAATTCTGGTCGAAGATATATTAACAACCTGGTTAAAGGTTGTGACTAATATGAATTTTGTATGGTTTATAGTTATTCAACCTTAAAACTCCAAATTTCATTCGAGGTAAATCCAACACAACAGACATTTCTTGGGTAGAAACTGAAAGATTATTATGAACTTAAAGAAATGCAAAAGCTTTTCAAAAATGTTTTTGTTATTTTAGTAACCTCATTTAGAATTGCTTATCTATTTTGTGCTCCAACTCGATCCTGTATTTACTGCGTGGTTTTATACATGAATCATGTTCATTCTAATTTCTGTTCACTTGAAGAAAATATGTATAAATGGGGTTGACGTCATTTGGGATATTTTTGAAGGTATCTTTCATTGGCAATTTGAAAATTTTTCTTGCACTTATAAAAAAGCACATATCACATCACGTTGTTTCTCGTAATTATAACATTTTAAGGTTTAAAGATGAAATAAACGATAGTGTAAAATAAAATCCAACTGTCAAATATACAAGGAAATAAACCAAAAATGTTTTGTTTAACCATGGTTGCCTTATAATAAATGTGTTTATACAAATTGAGACAAAACAAATACTGAAAGTGCATGTTTCGTATTGTTACGCCTATTTGGCTTCACAAAGTTTCGCTTTAATATTAGGTGTAGGAATGTGTTTTTAATCCAAAAGGGAAAGCTTTATTTTACCATCATTATTATTTGTATAAATTAGATTACTATGTAATAGAAATTGTTGTTTCTGGGTTCACATGAACTGGGGTTCAGAACCCATCATTTATTAATGTGTTTTTTCAAGCAAACATATTCCCACGTTTCGAACAAAGTGCGGTTATCATCTTACCCAATGAAAAACGTTTTATAATGGTGAGGACAATGAGAAGTTTCATGTGAAAGCAGGGTATTTCAAACACTTTATTATCACACACCGTATCGACATGCTTTAGTTACGTGTTAGTGCAGCAAAGTGTACCTCAACTCGCTTGCACCTTTCTTTTAATTACCTTTCGTGTTCCCTAATGTTGTAGGTTTTACACATTTCACTGCAGGAATCTAAAGAAAAAAAGCACCTGGATCCCACACAACCTGCTGAATATTTAAATACTGGCATTAGGTTTTCAGAAGAGCATAGAACATAAAACCTACCTTAACTACTAATAATTAAGGGTAAACCATTTTTAGTTTATTCATAATTTGCATTTTCCATTGTATGTAAATTTGTGTAATGTTGTGCATCTGCTGAATCATGCTGGTATTAAATGTTTACCTTTAACCACTTTTTACTATAATAATGAATTGTTGTAATCGTATGAAGCCGCATCATACAAAATAAAAAACATGTATGGCATCATTTAAAAAAGTATTTGAAAATGGTTCCGTAGAGTCGAAACATCATAGACACTCTTTATGGCTAGATTATGATGTAGCATAAAAAACTGCCTTAAGAAAGTGCTATTTGTTTTTAAATATTTTAAAGTACAAGTAGTCTGTAAAGAAAAGTGTACTTCGAAATTTTCAGTTTTTTAACCTCTTCAGGGATACTGACACATATGTGTACATTTAAATGAATGCTTAAAAGTTTTACAAATTTTTGGTTAATATTCACACAAACGTCATTATTGTGGACGTTTGTTCCCCTTCTATAACTTAGAGTATTTGGACGCCAGTTTCATTGTGGACGTTTAGTCTAGCACGTGTTTTGTTATTAAGACGTATGACATATAGTTATGAGTATATAAAACAAAATATTGTTATATATAAAATATTTAAGTATTTTGTTTCCAACAACATAAAATTAGGTAAGTTTGTAGCAATATATTCTATATCAAACTAAGTAATGACAGTATAAGATTTATTAGTAACATTAAGCAAAATATGCAGATTAGCATATGTACACATTTGTGTATGCAGCACAACAATGCATGCGCTATATGTATATAGTTATTTTATTATTACGTTTTTTTTATAATATTTGCTTCTGGTTATCTCCGAAATATTTTGTTGCATTTAGATTTACAATGGCTGAAAACTTCTCTACAATGCCTTGTCGCAAGTTTTTTTGAGAAAAAAAGAAAAAATCGATATTGTGGATTTCATAGGAAGTACAAATTCTGATCTTGAAGATATAGATATAGATGATGAAGATGATAATTTTGAAGAACAAAATTGCAAAATTGATGAATGTGATAGTACCAATTCTAGTAGCAGTGACTATAATAGCGACGACAATATTCCACGTAGTGAGTTTGTAAAAAGCATTGTGTTCTGACTAATAAATCTGCAAATACAATTTAGTATGCTGAAAAAGATAACAATTTTACAGCTTGTCCACCAGGTTTCAAAGGATTGCATAAAATAAATATTGATGGAGAAACTCCAAATTCATTTTTTATTCAATTGTTTCCAGAAGAAATTTTTCATCTAATAACCACAGAAACTATACGATATGCAATATAATGCGGAAAGCACGCTTTTATGGTCACCGTATCTGAAATTAAACAATTTATTGCCATAAATATAATGATGACTTATCTAAAATATCCATCATACAAGATGTAGTGGTCATATGTACCTGGTCTTGGGTTTTCACTGATTGCAGATACTATGCCACTAAAGAGATATGAAGAAATAAAAAGATATTTACATTTTATGAACAATGACGATAATACAGATTCCTTTATCAAAATTAGACATTTTTTAAATTTGCTACAAACGTCATATGCTAATGCTGCAACACTAGCGGAATATATGGCGATAAACGAAATGATCATTCCATTTAAAGGGAGGCACAAAACAGAACAATATATAAAATTTAAACCAAAGAAGTGGGGTTTCAAAGTATGGGTTCACGCATCAGCAGATGGATATGTATTAAAGTTCGAAATCTATTAAGCCTCCAAAAAGAAGTCACAATATAATCTAGGAGCGATTGGTGATACTGTTATTAGACTCTGCTCTGATATTCAAGGTATGAATCACAAAATATTTATGGATAACCTTTTTACTTCAATAGCTATAATTAAATATTTGAAGAACTTGGTATTTATGTAGTAGGAACTGTTAGAAGTAACAGAATATCAGAGGCCACCAATAAATTAGTTGGTGAGAAGTCTCTTCAAAAGTGAGGTCGAGGAACATGTTCCGTAACAACTTCTTCAGATAATATTACAATATTACGATGGGCAGATAATAATATTGTACATATGACATCGACTTTTGCCGGTAAAAAACCCCAGGACGAAGTTCGAAGATGGGATAGGAAAACAAAACAGTATATTGAGATATCTAGGTCTCAAGCTGTGGGTTCAGTATAATCGGTTTATGGGTGGAGTTGATTTATCAGATAGGATGATTGCGCATTACCCACATGCGATCAAATACAAAAAATTTTATTGGAGAATTGTTTTTCAGTTTTTGAATGTCTCAGTTAATGACCGTCTCACGCCAGTAATGTCGTGGCTGCAATGATAGGTTAGATTACTGTTAGAAATATATATTATTATTTAAAAAACACAAATCACTTAACACGCATATCAGAACAGTTGTTGCTAAAACTATTGCAGACTGTTCTGATATGCGTGTTAAGTGATTTGTGTTTTTTAATAAAAATATCTATTTCTAAAAGTAACATAACCTGTCATTGCAGCTACGGCATTACTGGCATGAGATGCTCGTCTCAGTTATAAATGCTTGGATCCTGTATAAGCAAAAGAAAGGAATAAATATTCCTTTACTCGAATTCGAAGCTTCAGTTGATACAACTCTACTAAAACTAAATGAACCCAAGAAACCTGGCAGACCATCACTCAATTCCTCCCCCACTTTTGTATCGAAAAAAACTAAGTCATGGACACGGGTTGTGTCAGAAGTTCGCTTGGATGGAATAGGACATTATCCTGTTAAAATCAATGTGCCAAACCCTCTAAGATGTCATTCTAGAAATTTTGTTCGAAGAACAAGATACAAGTGTGGAAAATGCTTTGAAAGCGTTTGTCCCGAGTGTATAGAATCATTCCATGAAAAGTGAACAGAATCGCTCATTGTACACGAGCGTGGCCATATTAATTTTTTAATTTTAATAGCTTATAAATTAAAAAAATCTGAAAATTATGTTTTAGAATTAATTTTTGTTTGAAACTATTGTAATTACAAAAATATTTACACTTATAATAAAATAATTTTTTTTCTGTCCCTGAAGAGGTTAAAGTTTTTTTGAAAATGGTTTAAGATACATCAAATTTCCTTTTTAGTGTGGTTTCTTTTTAAAATGTGCAAAAATACCTTATTTAAATATAGGCTCTATCTTTTATAAGAAGCGAGATCCCAGTGGTGAGACTCCAATTTGGGGCTGAAAAAATTACCAGCAAGTATAAAAAATTCAAACTACTAACGTTAAGGTCAGTAATTACATACATTGGTTTCACATTAAAAAATGCATGGAATTATATACAAGAACTTACTAGGATTATTGTCCAAGAGTCCATCCTAGAGTTTAAAATAGCTCCTGTCTGCGTAAAAACTATAAGAAACTTTGCAAATGACAATATTTGATCCCCTGTGGATTATGCTGCAACAGTCTAAAATAATTAGCTGTCAGACAAAGTGAACGAGGCAGCAAAGTGGGATTTTTGCATCAATCAATAACTTTTTGACATGGGCTTGTTTAACTGACAATTTTCAATGAACTTAGCAAATGATGTCTCTTTTGGCATATTTAACTGATAAGCGAAAAGCAAATTCCATAGCAATTTCTCACGTCACCTCTTTACATGGAAGAGGTTCTCTAAATTTGAAAGAAAGTCATAACAATATACAATTATCTAGACAATATTTTGCAGATTTCAAAATTCATTCACAAATAGTCTAATATGATTTCGTGAAAAAGAAAACAAAAAATTCTTTATAACTTTCAATATCACACCCCAATTTCATACTATTTTGAAGAAATTTTCTAACTCAACAATGTTAAACAGCCAATATGAAACCACTCGCCATAGTCATTGGTCAGCAAGATCTGAATAAAATAAACCTCTTAATGTTCAATCAATCAATTCTGGCAGCATAGTTTTATTAAGTGGCAGGGTCTTCTATTCGATGCATCCCATTAATACAATATCATTATTTAGAGTATAAATGAAAGGAAAATATATAACTGTTGGATAAACTGTTTCAGAACAATTGCAAAAATCATGCAACACAGTCGTTTTTAAATTTTCCCCTACATCTGGAAGTTTCAAATCTCAGACACCAGGTAATTCTAAACATGGATCCTAAGCCTAATCCCGATTAATACCTAAACTCCGTAGCTTTTGGACAAATATATTTCCGAGAACAACGAATGGTGATAGCAAACTGTAGTCAATCCTTAGACTACCATTTCTGCCTAAATATTAATCTTGGTACATCACTTTTCAACATGCAAAGTTTATAAAAATGTGACATTTTAGGGATCCATTGTAGTTTTGAAACAGTGCAAAATTGTAAGCAACAGAGTAATGTATAAATATTTACACATCATTTAGAGGTTTAGATAACAACTTATTCAATTGTAAAGTTTAATTATACGTGAGCTCTCAAACACTAAAGGATTACTCTGCACAATGTTGCATGTAAGTAACGAGGTGCATTTGCTTATTAGCTATTTTGAAAACATGCAAAGATCACTTTGTCATAAGGGAACTAGTGCTTGCCAAATTAGATATGTGGCGAAGCTGAATATACAGATGAGTAGATGGGTACCTAAGGAGAGAGAACATCTTTGGAGTATGGGATTGTTGATGGATCCTTTGCAGGAGATACAGAAAGATGACGTTCCGAATACATGGAGAAGATGGCATCATTGCGGGTGTTTGATGCTTGAGTGGAGGGAGGGAGACACAACTTCAACCAATATGATAGGGGTATGGGAGTAGCACGCATTGGGTTGTACAGGCATACTTAATGCAATGGTTGCAACAGGCACAGGATTTTACATAAATCATTAAAGACTAGTCCTCAAACCAATTCTTTGATAACCTTTCTGATGTTTTGTTTTTTGTTAGAAGTTATGACAACAAAATTAAACAAAATTGTAATGATAATATGATACAATTGTTGTGCTGAACTGATTGAGGAGAAAGCTCCTGTTTAAATAGTTTCCAAATGAACCTATACAAGAAACGTCAGTTACTACTAATTTTATGACAATTTGTCTATTATGTACCGCATATTGCAGTCATCATCTGAGATGTTCTCTGGAATTTTTACAACTGCTAGAGACTAAAAATATCTGTAGATGCATTTTATAAGTTAATTTTCGGTCGCCAAGGTATTTAATGTTCTCTACCAGTTCAATATCGGACCCATCTATTTGTACATTCCTATTTTCTGTTTTAATCATTTGATAACTTCTATCATTCGTTAACAACATCCATTTTGTTTTATCAACAGTTATCTTTAGTTTATTTCCAACTAAATATTTGCTAATTCTTATTAAGTCACTATTTACAGATTGAATCAGGTTTATTACATTTGCACCTTCAGCATATATTAAAGTGTCATCAGCAAACATATGCATCTTTGTTACCTTCACTACATTCACTATATCGTTTATGTAAATTATAAAAAGCAATGGTCCCAAAATACTTCCTTGTGGAACACCCCACTCAATGTCTTATCTACTAGATGTTTCCCGTTGCCATCTCGTTTCTTGCTCCCTGTTTTGTAGGTAGTCTTTAAACCACTCTAACGCATTATCTTTAACTCCATATTTTTCCAATTTTTGAATGAGAATATTTCTACTTATAGTCTCAAATGCTCTTTTGTAATCTATAAAGACTGCACACACCGCCTTTCCTTTATCCATTGATTCTTTCCAGTCATTTATAATTAGCTGAATCGCTGTCTCACACGAGTGTTTCGTTCGAAAACCAGACTGATAGGTGGTTAATATATCAGTCTCATCCAAGAATTGCTTCAGTTGCTTATATACTACTGTTTCTAATACCTTTTCAATTGTGGCCAACATATTTATAGGCCTGTACTCTTCGCATTTCTTTGTTGATACTACTTTTTGAATTGGTGTAATTGTTGATATCTTTAAGTCCTTGGGCACAATACCATGCATAAGAGACATATTTAGTATGTTTAGTAGTGGATAACCAATAATATCAAAAAGTTCTTTAAGAACTCTACTGTTTACACCATCCGGGCTGGGCTGCTTTTATTTGCTTGCTTATATACCAATTCTTTTAGTTCATGTATTTTTAATAATTTAAAAGTACTTAATTCCTTCAGACTTATACGTATTTGGTCGTGAAACTCAAACTTTTCAATACCAATTGATGATGTAATTTTTGTTATACTATTTATGAAGTAAGTATTGATGTTTTCAGCAATAGTCTTATCATTAGTTTCTAGTGTATTCTCAAATATAGTGTGCTTACTATTTTGAATACGTTCGGTTTTTAATACAAGTTTTAAAGTCTTCCACATTTTTACTGGGTTACCTTTATTTTCATCTATTTTCTTTTCATAATATTTAATCTTAGCTCTGCGGATCATGAATATCACATTATTTCTGCATTCTTTGTATGCTTTCCAATCTTCCATACTTCTTGTGAATGTAAATTTTTATAAAATTTATTTCGTATATACAGTATATACAGTAGTAGGTAAATTCTGAAGTACTGGTTGTGTAAGCACTTATAGTACGTAATTCTCCAGTAGCATTATCGTGAATGGTCAAATTGTAAGTTTATAATTGTCGCTTAGAGAATGCCACTGAAAAACCAATAAACATGAGTAGGCAAACACTGGTGAAGATCAGAACTGTAAAATTTTTATTGGGATTTGTTTTGGCTTCCTCTTTGCCTATTTTTTTGCCTCATACACTGCATTAACCTATTCTTGATGTAAATGTTGTCATTCTGCATTTAGTATATTTTCTTAATTTTTGCATTATTAGCAACTTGTATTTTCATATGAAGGATATCACGTTTATGACAGGTATCAACATAAGGTTTTTAAGCTCCGACTTCATATTTTGAAATTTCCTCATGTATTGTTTGGCTAACAGAATTATTTCTTCCTTCTATATATAAATCATACATAATTCGCATATTCAAGTGACAGAAGAAATCTTTTGTCATTTGTACAACTAGTATAATGACTTTCATAGGATGGGAATGATGCAATATGTGCTTTCACTTTGTTCAAATCTTCTTCAGTTTATTTGTTTGCCGAAGATGTCTTACCTTGTTGATCACTATTATTATACCAGAAATACTGTACTTTTTATTTTTTAGTGTAACCTTAATTTTTGTTTTTCATCTAACGTTTTGCAAAAGCAATCTTTCCATACTTAAACTCTTTTACCACTAGTTTCTAAAAATACTCATATATATGATTTCCTTAAGTGTTAAACTATCTGACTTTCTTTTGCGAGGAACTTGCTTTTCTTTGGAATTTATAAGGTTTGCCATATACATATCCTTCTTGTCATGGGATCCCAGTCTCCAGCATTCTTAAAAAACTTTTTTTTTAATTTCATTACTTAGACAAATTTGGCGCTTTTTCTACATTGTTTTAAATCTTTAAATTGTCTTGCAGCTACTAGCTTTCCAGTTACACCCACGTAATATTGTCCAATATGAATGTTTGTAGTTTTTTCTTTTCTAACAGCTATTGACCATTTGTTTTACAAGACCGGTAATCTGATTTTTGAACTTTTCCTTATTGAAATGCAGAAATTGACAATTATTATGATTGTTTATCAACGGTTCAATTTCTGGTATAGCTAAAATTACAAAAAAACGTCAGTTTAAATTACTATTAACTAAAGGAAACAGTTTTTACTTATGGCTTCCTTAGAAACAGAACATGAAACCTTTATTTTCTTTTTTGTTGCCAACTGATCCTTACCACCATTATTTTCTACACTATAATCATCTTCCATTTCTGGTACATAATTGCTATCGAGTATATTGTCATCATAATTCAAGATGCTTCGATAATCTAAAAGTACTAAAGGGGATGGCGAGGATGATTTCGAATGCATACTTTCGTTGTTATCAGAGATCTTTGGCATTTCTGCAAGATAAATCTAAGAATTATTTTTTGTATTATTTTATAACTGGGTGCGTGCGATATTTGTTCTCGAGTGGATGGTTGCATCTAGAACTCTACATAAAGATAATCTTTATAATATTAATGAACATTAGTTTGATCTTGCCAATTTCACATACCTGGAACCTAGAATAACTATTAAAATCTTCAAAACAAAGGATTGTACTGATTTCGCCATAACATCAAGGAATGATAGTAAATAACAACTCATTAGTGAGTAAACATGGTATGAACATATAGGTTACCTTTTTTTATATTTTGAATTATTATTAACGCAAGGTTGTACTACTATAAATAAATAATATTTTGTAAACAAAGTACTTACCAAAACCTTATACTGCTAATTACCCTAAATTTTTGTCTTTGACTCGTTTTAACACAAACAACTTGAGCACATGCTACTTGTACAACACTGCAGTGCTGAATGATGCAACAGCTCCAAGATTCTATTGGGTATAAAAGACTTAAGACCTTATAACCATCTACAATATTTTTATATGTACTGCTTTTATAGACTTATGTGAACTTAACAATATGAGCAGTTATCTGACTTACTAGTTTTGGATCAATTTATGAAGTAGAGATAGTATGTGCTAGAGTTCTTAGTACCAAACAATGGAGAATGAAATACGGAATTAAGTCCGACATTTTATTCAAATATGATAATTTTTGGATTAAGGCCTTAATACCTAACACCAAAGAAATGATATAGCATTTATTCTCTGTAGTTACCAACGAAATTCTATCTAAATTGCCAGAATGTTTACTATTTTCTAAAGAAGCAACATTTTCAATGACACTATGGAAATTGTAACATCCGAAATAATTTCATGAATTCCTAAAACATATTGTTTTGCTCAAATGTCATTTAATCATTAAAAGTAGACATTTTTGCTGAATTTTCTAGTTAAATTCTTTTGAGAATTTCACTATTTAATTTTTTGAGAGTAAATTTATCTATACAAAATTTAAAGGATCTTAATCTAATTATTTTAATACCAACAATTTTTTGTCAACACCAGCAACTAATGCTTAATTCTTATAAGATTTAGAAGATATAACTTTGGGTATGCCTATAATGCATTCAATATGAATAAGTGAGAAATCATTCACTGAACTTTTTTGGAGAAATAAACTCGCCTCATTAAACTTTTCCTTATCGACATGTAAATTGTTTTAGGACATCAATACCTAATCCAGAGCTTTTAAAAGGTACACATATTTCTTCAACGTTGTCATATTTTCATTATTATACATCATTTTTGTATACACTGCATTGCAATTATTAAAATCTTGAAACCTATCCCAAAAATGAACCAATTTTAGAATCTGTATTCTCAAATTTGTGTTTGCATAATTAGCACTGTTGATGATATGCACTACTTTTATACTCCAAAAGGATACATCAGAAACTGCAGTTTTTGTTTAAATCAGTTAACTTATATTTGAAATGTAAATCTTAATCATACTGAACTTTAATGTTTAAAGAGATAACAGACAGGTCACAGTCACACTATGCATAACATTTGAACTTATTTAATTGTATTGTATTATACATATTGTATAATATTGTTGGTGATTGCAATAGGTATTTAATGCTTTTAGGAACAACATTACCTACTCCGGCAATTGTTGCTCCAGACGAAACTGGTGTACCTGAGAAATGTGAACAAGGACAGTACTTACCAGATCCGAATAACTGTAATTCATATTTTCGATGTGTTTTGGGTGACTTCAAGAAACAATACTGTGCAGGTGGTTTACACTGGAATAGAGAAAATGGATATTGTGACTGGCCATCAGCAGCTAAATGCAAGGAAGATTCATGTAAGACTACAATTCACATTTATACACATATTGTAATTATAATTGCTATAAACTAACAGCATCAGGTAACAAAGAAACAACAACTTCTCTTAAACCATTTACTACTAAAACCACTACAACTACTACTACTACAACTACAAGTAGCCCAGAAATTTCAGAAACTCCAGATGATTGCACTACAGGCGATTATTACGCCCATGAAAATTGTAATAATTTTTATGTATGTGTTAATGGCAATTTAGTAACTCAAAAGTGTGGGACTGGGCTTGCTTGGAATGTGCAAACCTCTACCTGTGACTGGAGTTTTAAAGTAAAGTGTGTTAACCGTAAATTTTTGGCATTACAAACATACATTTTTAAGGATATTAGCGGTATAATAAATGCTCAGGCCGAAAAACGTTTCTTTTTACATAATTATTGTTTGTAGATGCAGGTCATCAACCACATGCCAGCTGTGATATTGGTACATTTTCTGCATATGAAGGTGTTTGCTCGAAATATTTGTTTTGTTTATGGGGACAGTATACAGCTTTTGAGTGTTCACCTGGATTACACTGGAACAAAGTAAGTAAACAAAAATGATATATAAGATTCTATATTTTCACTATTGTAATTTTTTGTTATATTTTTAATGATTTTACTCAAGGTTGTGCAAAGAAGTGTACAATAATTACTTACATTTGTAATAAGATAACCTCAGAGCATTGATGGCTCAATCTATCTTTTCAATTTTACTGCAATATCTCCTGTAGTAATGACCTAATATAGAGAAAAGCTAGGGAAGTAAAAAGGTATAAAGAAATAGGCTGCACTAGCAGTATTGTTCCCAGCTGCTAACTGCCTCAAGACACCAGTGCCTTGTTCAGTATCCAGGAAGCCATTCTATTCCCCACTTGTGTAAAAATGAATTCTCATTGGCTTACGATTGTCAAGTTACAATTTTTCCGTTTGAGAAAATTTGTATGCCTAGCAGCTAAACTCTAGACTTCACTCTAAATGGTAGATAACAACGGAACGGACGTGGAGGTTATTTTCAAAGATGTTTTAATGATTGTCACTAGATTTAGTAAAAAGGGGAATGTAGAACCAAAAACAAATTGATACTAATACAAAAAATTTAACACAACGATGAGATACCTGCAAGAAATCATAATTTAAAAATAGGACACATGAGGCAGCTATTTGCTTCTCCACTGTAGTTCAAAATAAAAGCAATACCATAAAGTTTTAATTACTGTGAAACCTTTTTTATAATAAAAGAGATGAGAACTTCTTTTGGATCATATAAATGTAAAGCAACAATATTTCCGTTACAAATTAGCAATTTTGGTTCTTAAAGTTACTACAAAGAAATTTACGTAGCAAACTGGATCCATTTTCTACTCACAATCAAAATGTATAGATCTTAAGTACTTCATAATTATAAAAAAATTCATAGCATTACCAAAAATAGATGTATAGAAAAGCATAAATATGTTTAGATTTGTAAACAAAATTAGATATATAAATAAGAGGTGTTCTGAGTATTAATATAAATGCGGTCCTCTTCCTGCATATTCAAAGAGTGACATATAACAAGTTAATTATTAAATATTATAACAAGATAAAGCTAACAACATTGTTTGTCTTGTTTGATGCAAAAGAGTACTAACCTTGATCGTGCAATTTAAATTAATATTAATGAGTAATGAGCATTGGGAAAGTAATTCGAGCATAAAAGAAAAATTAATGTAAATATTGGTTATTTTGCAAAAAAAAAGGCCATTACCAGTTTCGCTGTGTTGCAGCTCATCAGGTGGACGCATCTCTTTTTGCAACTGGTCTAAATTAACGGATAATAACACGACGCCACTGCTTTGTTAATTTTCATCTCTAACTGTAGAACACTAATAGGAAAAAGTAGAAACCATTTAGTGTATAAACGTTTCTTAACTCGAGTTTGGTTGTTAAACACTTAATCTCGTGCCTGCAAAAATCGAATAAATATTTAAATCAAAGGGATCACAATATTTACGTCTCTGGATATCTTATCAAATTTATAAAAAATATACCACTGTCCACAGCCGTACGAATACTTAATTTTATGTACCTCTTGTGTCGGTGGATGATTGAAATTTGTAATGACATTTGGTATACTAGATTCAACGTCTTACTTTTTTTTTATGATTGATAATTCTTTGTTCGTAATTACTTCATGTTGTTTAGAGCACCAAAAATAAGAATGATTACCAAAATTTATACACCTATCTTAACAGAAAGTTTATCAGTACAATTTTAATTGACATTTAAATTTCTACTAAATCGCCACTAATTAATTTTAGACATTTATAACATTTTAGTAACAAGTCTCGGTGTTATCGTAGAGATCCGATCTGGTGTCTTCGATTTACACTAATAATCAAATGTTATTTATCTTATAATAATTACGGTACGTTGAGTTACGTGTTCAAAAAAATGATCGAATTAAATATTTAGTTGATTTCTATTAAGGATTAATGTAGAAACTAATTTTAATACATTGAGTTTTAAATAATTACGCTTATCTAAAGTAACATTTTCATATTCAAAACAAAAATTCTGAAATAAAATCATCTGGCTTGGACAACAAAAGAGAATTCTTATTACAACACTCACCAGCTGTTTTCCTTGTGTGGTATGTGACAAACCTTGAAAGGCGGACGACCCAATAACAACGGTGTGCCATTAGGGGCCTCCTAGAATAAATTCTGTATCTCAGCCAAACGGGTGGAACGCATGTTCTGACGAGTGTTAACCAAAACGAAAGGATTCCACTTCAAACGATGTGCAGTAGGGAACCTTTTTGTCTTATCCAAATCACTGCTACGACACGCCTTCACATAATTGCTGTCGTATTTATTTTATACGAAAAACCATTTTTTATAATTGAAACGTAATTTAAAGATACCTTATGGTTGGGAATTATTTTACATCATTATCTGTAACGTTTGTAAGTTTTATAATCGACGACATATTGAGGAATGATTAAATTGACATATTATAAAATAATGTGATAACTTAGAATAACTTCATAGCTTCATAACTTCGCAACTTCACAACTGCGCTGCAAGAAAATGGAGAAATTAGACAGGGTTTTCAAATAAGGAAAATATACGAACCATTGATTAATAGTGCCCCAATTTCCATCGTACAACATTTAAGTAAAACTCATGGCGATTCTCCAGTCTGCTGTCTTAGAACTAGGGAAAGACATCCTCATTCCTCAACAGATAAACAACGACTAATTAGTTTGGACTCCACAGATGAACGATGCATAGAGAAGCAAACAACACCAGGCATGGCCTTGAATCGAAAACTGTACAATTTTGGAAAATAAACATGCTTCACCATCTTGCTTTGTTGAAGGACAACCTTTGACTGCCTTTTTATGATAAGGGACTAGTTGTATGAATGGTTATTTCTAGTGATGTTCTGTTAAACAGTATCTACTAGTTTGTGAATATCTATGATAGATGGCTGCACTACTTCATCAAGCAATATATAATAAACAAATATAGATGTTTGTTTACCTGGTATCTAAACCAATTATTCAAATAAACGTAATAGAAACATTAACGGTGTTCTAAATGGGAATAAGTGATTATTTGAGATATGTAATATTTGTGAATTTTGGTTTTAATAAGCGTAGATGTGGATGGATACTCAATGCGTATTTTGTTTTGTATTTTGGGTTGCCTAAATTTAACAGTTTGCATTGTTGCATACAACAATAGCTATTAAGATTAGAGTTACCAGACGTCTTCTTTTAACCGGACAAGTCCTCTATTTGGACAAACTTTCTGTGTCCGGTGTACTTTTACAATTAAAGCGGAAATTGTCCTCTTTTTCATTGATTTCATATTTGCTAATAATGCTAATTATAAAATTAAAATGAGAATATACACGCCGCGCATGGAATACATAAATTCTCGATCCAATAAATCACAATGTGAATGCACCCTTCAACGTCCCACTTACTTCTCCCTTTCTATTGTTTGTTTCTGAAGGTCGACTTACTCAACCTCAACAGAAACTTGACGCGATACGAATACAATACAGTAGGGTACACAATGTGGTTTGTGGTAGTGGACTGACGAACGTAACAGGCTACATATATCTACTGCAAGGTCCATTTTGATGACCCAATATAATTTTAAAGTTTTTAGTTTTGAGCAATTTTATGACTATATTATTAAGAATAAGTATGTATTGGAGAATATATGCAGATTCGAAAAATATGAAAATAAAAATTAGAAAACTATTAAAACATTTTTTAAAAAAATTCATATTTCTTTGTTAAATTTGTATAACTTAAATATGTTAGTTTCATTTTTGTTTTTATATCAGCTTTTCTGTTTATAGTAGTATACCCACAAACTAAAAATTTTCTTATAGATGTGTCCTCTTTTTTGGTATACTATATATGGTAACCCTAATTAAGATCATAATATATAAACATAATGTGAATGTAACATTTAAAATGTTACTCTGCCCCTCTTCGAAAAAGAAAAAATTTTTTGATGAACCCGAGTTCTTGATTTAAATCAAAGAAAAAAAATTTTTAAGTGTACCTTAGTACATTTAAATATTACTTACTAAATGTCCTAAACCTAACAAATCATAAACTAAAGTTATTTTAACAAAATATTATCGTGCTTAAGTTGGAAAAACTGGATATCCTTGAGGGGCTTGTATGAAGAGTGTGTGGTAACTTCGTGTACTGGACGTTCTTTGGGGGAGACATAATTGGGAAGACTAAATAGGGAAACAGACATAATCAGTGGGGGTTAAATAAGGCAGAATACATTCTTATATCCACGGGAGTAGCAAAATGATCCATCTTGCTTTCTTGAAGGACAACCTTTAATTGCCTTTTTATGATGAGGAATTAGTTGTACAAGTCGACACGGATGGTTATTCCTAATGGCACTTAAACGATATCTACTAGTTTGTGAATGTCTATGGTAGATGACTACTTCATCAAGCAATATATAATTTTTTATTTATTTATTTTGCAGCTGCCTTACAGATCAAAGATTCAATTACAAGATAGGAAAATTATATAATAGTGCAAAATGCAAAACGAAATACATAAATCAAAATAAAACAAAACCATATAAAGTTCAGTTATATTCAGATTAGGCTAAAAGTAATAATGCAATCAGCTTCATAGTTCTATGCTTTTAATTTTGGTTATTGATGTGTTAAATATATCAATATCATTTTAAATCTTAGTATAATTAATACATATCCGTTAAAGAAGCGAAAATTTTAGAACGTTAGTATGTGGTGTGGGACAGAAAAATGTTTGGAGGTAAGGAGAGGATAAACGAGGTTTATTCAATAGCAAACGATTAAGTATTTCAGGACATTGATTGATGAAGAGAGTATTGTATAAAAATATTATCAGGTGCAAGGTACGTCTTTTCTCCCTAGATGATGTATTGAAATTTGCTAAAATAAGGTAGTTCATTTGCTTTGCAGCAACGGTAGAATAAAGTAACATCTCAAACGTAATTCCAGAGAGATAGAGAAATACCTAACTATTTATGGTTTAGAGTATTGTTTAGGTAAAATAAAATCTCGAAAACAATTTTGACAAGAAAGATAGGTAACAGATCATTTGTAGTTTGAAACGTTAACCAGGTAAGGTAAAATCTCAGATATTTTACAGGAAAAGGTAACTAACCAACTGTTTACGGTCATATATTAATTAGATGAAGCAAGAACTCCAAGATAACTTCAAAAAGAAAGACTAACACAAAATATGTATGACGTAACCTGATAATTATAAAAGATAATTTCTTAAGAAAAAATTCAAAGAAATTTTAGTTAGGAGGTCTTGTTAAGGCACACCGCCCCTCCTACTTATATAGTAACAGAAAAGGGGCTCACGGGAGTAAAGGGATCTTGTAGGATCATGAAAAAGGGTTTTTACTCTGCCTTCCAAAAGGAGTTGTGTTAAGTGGCACTCGTTCATATGAACAGCATGAGAAACCAAATAGAAATGGGAATGCAATCCCTGTTCTTGCGTCATTAACGAAGGAATCAGTCCACAGACCAAATTAGATAACATATTGCACTGTCGACGACTTTACGTAAATCGGTGGAAGACGGTGGCGATTTACAGCTAGACGGAGGTTTCCCACACCCACGACCAAATATCGTAAGACAATAACTCTCTAACTATGCAGTGACTTAGAAAGTAAAAGAAAAAATAGAATTTTAAATTACTATTGTTATTAAAATGTAAAAGGTTCTACAAAACCAATAATTGCAATATTCTGTTTTTAGGAAACAAGAATTTGTGATTGGCCTATTAATGCACATTGCACAGAAGATAGCAGTGGATCTCAAACAATTTCTCCACCAGTCAAACCACCAACTCCTCCTGAAATAGATGAAGAAGGTCCTCCTGAAGTCTCTCCATCAACTGAAGCTCCCATTCCTTCAGAACAACCACCAGAAGAACCTCCTATTGAACCACATTCTAATTATTTTAAGATAGTGTGTTACTTTACAAATTGGGCTTGGTATCGCAAAGGTATAGGTAGATATGTACCAGAAGATATAGACCCAAACCTTTGCACGCATATTGTATATGGTTTTGCTGTTTTGGATTACGAAAATCTTGTTATAAAAGCACATGATTCATGGGCAGATTATGATAATAGTAAGTTCCAATTAAACGTATACATTTTAGTTAAATTAAACTTTGCAGAATTTTATGAAAGAGTTGTAGCCTATAAAAAGAAAGGCTTGAAAGTTTCACTGGCTTTGGGTGGATGGAACGATTCAATGGGTGACAAATATTCCAGACTAGTAAATAATCCAGCTGCACGGGCCCGTTTTATTAAGCATGTACTGAAATTCTTAGACGAATATGGCTTTGAAGGTCTTGACCTTGATTGGGAATATCCAAAATGTTGGCAGGTAAAATTATTGACTTGACATTCTAAAAACGTGCTGTAATATATACTATTCTAAAAATAGCACAAATACTTACAAGTGCCCTCTTTTCTAATCCAACAGCAACAATTTCTACAGCACAAATAGTCTTCAATTATTATTTATTTGTAAATTTCAAACACAGATGATATTTATTTATTGTCATCATCATTAGGTCTTCAGTCCTGGACTGGTTAGACGCGTGCTCTCATTGTTTCCTATTCTGAGCTAACTTATACATTTCCCTGAAATTTGCACAGTCTGCATCTATCACTATCTGGATCTAGGTCTACATCTACCTCCTTTTTCCTATCTCTGCTTGTAATATATCCCATACTATTCCCCAAAAATGCCTTAGAACGTATTCTGCCCTTCTATTTCGCCTACTTTTTTTCCACGGATATCTTTATTCCCCTACTATTTCTATAACCTATTTGTTATTAACTTTGTCGGTCCATGCTATCATCCTCGTACATCTGAAGCATAACATTCCAAAAGGCTGCTACGGTTTTTCTGTCTGCTTTTCCTACTGCCCGTATTTCATAGGCATACTGTGCTGTGCTCCACACATATGCCTTCAACAATTTTCTTCGTGTTTCTATGTTTGTAGTCTTTGATCATAGGCACTGTTCTTTCTTGTTAGATGCAGTTCGTTCCCCTTCTATTGTTTTACTATTATATACCCAATTTCTCCGACATACCATCGTTGTGAAGGGGGGTAAGCAGCCTGTGGCTGCCAAGTTCCCCCAGCACTTGAGCATTGGCCAATTTAATATTTTTTCCAATATAACTTTTCGCATAGTCAACATTAGTTGCAGATATTTCACAACCAACACCTGTAGTTGTTAATAATCATCAGACTTATCTGTGCTTATTTTTTCGTTATTAGGTTTTCCGTCTCAAAACTGATTGGACACGTACCTCCACCTATTTATATTTTGAGCTAGCCTACTCAGTTCCCTGAAATTCCCACACAGCCTATATACAGCTCGGTTCCCCTTCTTTTGTTTTCTAATTATATGTCCTATTTAATCAATATTGAGTGATATGTGAAGGGGAGGCGTAGTTGGCATGCGTGTGACTACTACGCCCAAGGTCCCAGGTTCGAATCCTGACACGGTCCGCTGAAAAATGTTAGGCGAGCGTTTTTCACAAAAATACGCCTTCGTTCGGATGAGAGGTAAAATGGAGGTCCCGTGTGTGGGTGTTGTCACGCATGTTAAAGATCCCTATCTTGCTTGGAACAGCAAGGGTTCGGCAAAATTCAAAATTTTTCAGGTAAAAAAATTTACTTCCCGACCAATCTAGTACCTTTGGGTGGAGCATTGGAAAAATAACATGTATGGTATGTGAAGAGGGTAAAGCAACCTGTGGCTGCCAAGATCCCCCAACATTTAGACATTTGCCGAATTAATAGTTTTCCAGTAAATCCTTTCACACAATTAACATTATTCGAGAATATTGCATAACCAATACCTATAGTTGCTTATAATAATCAACATGTTTATGTACAGTTATTTTTTTCGTCATTAGTTTATCCATCTTGGGACTGATTGGATGCGTTCCTCCATTGATTTCTATTCTGAGCCAGCCTACACATTTCCCTGAAATTCCTACAACCTACATCTTTCACTATCTGTGTGCAATAGTCTAATCTAGGTCTACCTCTACTTCTCTTTTTCCTATCTCTGCGTCTAATATTTTCTGCACCATTCCCTTATGCCATAGTATGTAGCCTATCATCCTATCTCTCCTATTTTTTACCGTTTTCCACATATTTCTTTCTTCCCCTACCATTTATAGTACCTCTTTGTTCTTAACTTTGTCTGTCTATGATATCTTCATCATTTGTCTGTAGCGCCACATTTCAAAGGCTTGTACCTTTTTCTTGTCCGCTTCTCCTACTGTCCAGGCTTCACAGCCATACAGTGCAGTGCTCCACATATGTTTTAAGTAATCTTTTCCTTGTTTCTATGTTTGTTGCTAATCTTATCTTTTGCACTTTCCCCATGTTGCGTTATTTGTCCTCCTAGATAGCAGAAATTCTTAACCTCTTGTAAGTTCTTGTTACCTATTTGTATTCTTGTTTTTGATTTATTTTCCCCTCCTTTGCTTACTAGTACTTTAGTTTTAGTTTTGTTAATTTTCATATCATATCTCTCTGTTACAACTGTTTCCATTCCATTAAGAGCAGCTTCTAACTCTTCCTTGCTAGTTGCTAATACCTGACAAGTGATTTTTCAATGCTCCACCCGAAGGTACCACATTGGCCAGGAAGCAATTTTTTTTACCTGGAAAATTTGGATTTTTGCCGAATCCTTGCTGTTCCAAGCAAGGCAGGGATCTTTAACATGCGTGATAACACTCACACGGGATCACCATTTTATCTCTCATCCGAACGAGGGCGTATTTTTGTGAACAATACTCGCCTAACATTTTTCAAGCGGACCGTGTCGGGATTCGAACCCGGGACCTTGGGCATAGTACACACATACCAACTACGCCACGGAGCCGCCTTAGATGCTAATACCGCTATATCATCTGCAAACCTAAGCATATCAATTTTTTGTCCCTGCATATTTATCGATTTATTTTATTTCATAAATTCTTCAATTGACTTTTTCTGAATCAAGTTACTTATGCACATATCTTTCAAATTACTATGATTTTGTAATGAATAATTTTGTCTGACATTGGGAAAGTACTTGGAGTATAGTGTACGAAAATTAATTTAAAATTGTTGGTTAATTTGTAAAGAAAAAGCCAATGACCCGTTTCACTGTTATTGCAGTTTGTCAGACTGGTGCATTTCGCTTTGCAAAACAACCAACTAAATTCTTGAATTATACACAGATCGTATAAAATGTATCTCATGCGCCCTCTATACTCGAATGTAAACCAACTATCGGCGACTTTTTCAAGTCTCCGATACTCTAGTATCGATGGCATTGCCAGACAAAATTTTAAAAAAACTAGTCAAAAACAAGATGGAAATAAACAAATGACCGATTACCTACTTAACACTAGCAGACCTAAGAAAGTACTACACTCAATGCTAAATGAAGAAATTGGCCAACAGAAACTAATACGTTTCCAGCTAAATAGTAATGAATAATTTTGTCTGACAGGAAAGTAATTCAAGTATCATCATCATTAGGTCTTCGGTCCTGGAACTGGTTAAACGTGTACCCTGCATCTATCACTAGCTGCCTCTACCTCTTTTTGCCTATCTCTGCTTGTAATATATTCTGTACTATTCTCCAAAAATACCTTAGAACGTATCCTACCCTTCTATTTCTCCAATTTATTTTTTTTTATTTTCCACAAAAGTTTGTGCATGTGGCCTGTTATAAACGCCTGACATAACACATGCACCATCATCAACTTGGCCCCTGCACTTGCTTAAGTTTATACTGTTTTTTTTTCAAAAAAATCGATTATACTGTCTTTTAATCCAGTTTCCGAATTGTTAAATATGGGAAAAATCCGCCATACGATTCTTCTAGCACCAGTTTACTAGGAGTTCTGCTCTGATTTCTTATAACTTTGATATAACGAAAAACAAAGTTCAACTGATCAATTTTGGAGATATCTGATGTCATGTCCAAACTCTGAGAAAAAACGGAGCTTCTTTGAGTGCCAAATATATCAAAATTACGTATCGTAAGGGAAAACGTTTTTGGCGAATAAAGTTACTTTCTAATTTCCTAAAACTAATAACAAGAACATACTGTGGGGATGTTCATAAGTTAGTAGAGTTCAAAATGTTCATTAATTGAAGGCGATTGTAGGTGGAACTTTCAAAATTTGTATTATAAATATCTGGGGATAATTTGACTGTAGATACCTTGGAAGCAACTAGAACCTACTGGATATTTGGGACTTCATTAAAACTTGGATGTTTCTCAATCAACATGCCTTTCCAACATGAAGTCGCGATTACTTCAGGAACCAATTCTTCCTATAGGTAAAATTCACCAACTATAATTTCGAACATTAATTGACTAATCACATTACTAAAGTTAGGTACCTAATTATTCAAAGGTTAACTGTACCTACACAAGTTTGTATGTTATCTTTTTCAGTGCTCTTTACTAAGTTACAGGTTGACTTTTTTTTCCATAAAATGACTCGAAATTATCTTCGGCGAATTAGGATAACGTTAAGACTGCAAATTGAAATTATTTTTGTTTTTTTCTCTCTAACATATGTAAAACTATTTTGATAAAACATTAACTTGTGCCAAAGAAAGACTTTGTCATTTCTTGAATCGACATCATTTAGCATGTGAACATTTTTCTTCTCATGACCAAGGTGTCACTTTATACATTATTCATCAAAATCGATGTTACGTATCAACAAGAATTCTGCTAAATCGTTCCCGATACATACCAATTATTCATAATAGTCTTTCCTCCTTTATCTAGCAGGTTTTGCAATGTGTACACAATTCGCTCTGACATAGATAGAGGTTGTACCAGGAGTAAATGATGCATTATAAATATCCTTTCCAATACAGAGAGCAAAATTATATGTATATCCTCTTAGATTTTATATATTGTTCAAAGTTGTAGCAAACACGCATCTAAGGCAAAAGTTGGTCTTACATCTATCATTGTTGTTGTGATTTCTCTAATAGCCTTAAAAACATAAACAGCCTATCTCTGCCCATGACTTTTGCTGAAAAAATTGAAGTCCTTCCATTAATAAGTCTTTTCTCCAATAATCACGTAGATCGGGATAGTGCATGTCCTTACAGAAAAATAAATGCAATAAAAGCATACATCTCACTTGCTATAGCATCGCGTCATTTCATTGAGTGCACCTTCAAATTCTCTTTCAGATTTAGCTCTTTCACTTGTCCATTTGCAAAGGTTACTTACAATATCTGGTGTCACAAAAGTTTCAAAACACTCAAGAGATGATTTTATATTTTCTAATTCAATAGCCGGATGAACATCATAAAATAATTTATATTTCACTACAGACCCTGAACCCCCTTGTTATTGAATATATAGGATACAATTTTCTATTCACCAAATTATGTTGATTCATTTTCTTCATCGTTTTGTTTAGATATTGTAATTTCATCGTCAATGCTTGAAACATCATTAGAATCATCGTCAGAAATGTAATCATAATCACTATCAGAGTCATATACACACTAATGTAAATAGCAATATGATCAGAACGAAATCTAGACACGGGCTAATTCACATAACTGCTGCAACCACTATTACCATCAGACACCATCATCTAAACCGATAATAATATAAGCAGGGTGTGGACGACTATTCCCACTTCTTAAAAACAATAATGTTATATCATTTGCCACGTCCCAGCTTGTAAATACAACTCCTGCATTTAAATCCTAGAATTTGAAGCATACGTCTAAAATGTATACCAGAAAAGTATAATGTTGCAAATGGTTGTGGCATGGAATATAGCTTTACCCTACAAGTTCATACATATGTCGCACCCAATTGGATTCAGGGGATTAATGGTTTAGTTATTATCAGCAACTGAATTTTATGAAATTTCTGTATGCACATAATCATTTATAGGGTGATCATAAAGTTGTACGAAATAAATTAGTCTTTTCGTAAGTTTGTGTACAATATATAACCATTGTTTAAAACTTTCTAGGTTGACTGCTCAAAAGGCCCTGATTCTGACAAAACCGCTTTTGCTGATTTTATAAAAGAAATAAAAGAAGCTTTTAAACCTAAAGGTTATCTCCTATCATCAGCTGTATCGCCTAGCAAGACTGTTATTGATGCTGGTTATGATGTGCCAACTTTGGGAAAGTATCTTGATTGGGTTGCAGTAATGACTTATGACTTCCATGGGCAGTGGGATAAGCAAACAGGGCATGTAGCACCGCTTTATTATCATCCTGATGATGAAGTTGCATTCTTCAATGCTGTAAGTATTCATGTAATATTTCAAACATTTTTATATCTATTGTTTCAGAATTACTCAATACATTATTGGATTTCTCGAGGTGTTCCACATCGCAAACTTGTAATGGGATTACCACTTTATGGGCAAAGCTTCCAGTTAGAAAAAGCTACTGAGCATGGACTTAATGCAAAGGCTTCAGGTCCTGGTAAAGCTGGCGAATATACAGGAGCCGATGGTTTTCTTGCATACTATGAAATTTGTGATCGAATTAAGACCAAAAGCTGGACGGTTGTAAATGATCCCCAGCACCGAATGGGTCCTTACGCATATAAAGGAAATCAATGGGTATCCTTTGATGATCCACCCATGATTAAGTATAAATCAGAATACATTAGAAAAATGGATTTGGGTGGTGCTATGATTTGGGCATTAGATCTAGATGATTTTAAGAACAGATGTGGGCAAGGACGTCATCCATTACTAAATATTATACGTAAGGTATTAGCAGCACCTGGTAGTGGAACACCAGAACTTGATGACAGTGAATCAAGTACTGTGAAAGAGCCTACCAAGGATTTGTCTGAAACTCCTACAATATCTTTAGTAGACAAAACTTCGCCATTTAAAGTAGTTTGTTATTTTACGAACTGGGCTTGGTATAGACAAGGAATTGGTAAATATTTACCCGGTGATATTGATCCTGATTTGTGTACCCATATTGTTTATGGATTTGCTGTTCTTAATGGAGATCAACTTATTATTAAACCTCATGATACATGGGCAGACTTTGATAATAGTAAGTAAATTACTTTTAGCGTCTTCTATTTCACTCTATTTTGTTTCTAAAAGTTTAAGACCAATACTTTTATTATCATTATGGTAATAATTATAATTTTCTTTTTCGTACATAAGGATAACCAGTGCAAATTAATAATGTGAGAGGGTTACCTAATTAACCGCAGTAGGACACTTTGAATTTAAGTAATTCAGTTCAGTGTCAGAGCACATCCAAGTGAAGCTTGTAAGTTAATAGAGTCTTTCCTTTTTAAGACGAGAAAAATATGTTAAAATAAAAATAGTTTTAAAATGAAAAAGATTTTCAGATAGTGAAAGATGCAGACTGGAAATTTCAAGAAAATCTGTAGGTTAGCACAGAATAGGAAACAATGATGGTACGTGTCTAACTAGTTCCAGGACTGAAAACCTAATGAGGATGATAATATGTTTTACTAGTGCTTCCTTATCCTAATTAGGGAAATTTATAAAAGTTTCAAATTGGTTGATTTAATGATGATGAATTGTTTATGAATTTTCAATACATTTTGTTTTGTCAAAATTAAGTTGTGTGCATCTGTTGGTCCACATCAATTACTGTATTTCTCTATTAAAATTTTTTTTATGATAATTCTACATAGTTGTTGGATAGTATGAAACCAGAGATCGTTTATGACAATATTTTCCCAGACTCGTAGTTAATTGGACACACATTTTGGCATAAAGCATTTTTATTTTGGGTAACTGTTAAAAGGTAATTGATATTAAGAAGAAACACACTCACCAGAAAAAATGTTTTTGTCATAATTTTGTGTTCTAAATAATGTCTATTCTCATAATTTTTAAGTTATGCAGTGCTACAATCTAAGTACGTATTTTTTTTCAAAGTAATAGAAAAAAATGTTAGGCCCCATTTCCTGCAACGAATTCGGAAATGATCTGATAACTTGTGTAAAGTTGACTCAATGTCAGCTTTTCACTTCAGAATTATTACTATTCGAAAAAATAAGGATCTTCTTATCTCTTTTAGAAAGTTATCGCCCTTTATTGATTCCCAAGGATTGTTTAGGGTGGGCGGTCACTTGAAATATTGTCAGTTGTCCTATGCTAGCAAGCATCCTATATTATTGCCTAAACGGGTGACCTTATATAAACTAATGTGCAAACATTATCACCTTTTATCGTTACATTCCGGCCCCTCTATGACCCATTCTCTTATTCTCTGAACTTATTGGATTTTTGGGCTATGCTCATTAGTTCGGCAAACTATTTACCATTGCTTGTCTTGTTTCCGATTAAACGCTAAGCTCCCTCAGCCAATATTGTCCAATCTGCCCCCTTCTCGTGTGCAACTAACTCGCGTATTTACTCATACCGGAGTTGATATTGCCAGACCCTTTTTAACGAAAACATCATTTAATAGTAATGCTTCTAATCGAAAATCTTATCTGTGTCTTTGTTTGCATGTGCACAAGAGCTATGCATTTAGAACTGGTTTCTTAATTTTATTGGCTCGGTTCGCATGTTAAAAGAAGCCAGTGAGTTTTTGTGTCAAAATCAAGAATAAATATTTTCTGCAATGGCTGTTCTTCAAGTTAAGTGGCAATTTAACCCCACATATGCACCTAATTATGGTGGCATTTGGGAAGATTGCGTAAAATTCGCAGAGCATTTGCAGAGCTCACCACTATATTTGTTCGTCATCGTAAATAGCCGACCTCTATCTTTCTCCTCTTTGTGCGCTACTGATAGCCCTGATTACCTAACCCATGGTTATTTTCTGACTGGGGGCCCAATTCTGAGTTTGCCAGAAATTATTCTTCCCGAGAACATCAAATTATGTTGGAAACACCTATGTCAAATCACTCAATCTTTCTGGCAGCGGTGGTCTAACGAATATTTACTTACTCTCACGCAGCGGACAAAATGAAATCGTTTCTTGGATGCTGACCTGAAGCTGGGTCATATAGTTTTCCTCCTAGGAATATATACCTCTCCTTTGTCGTGGCCACTAGGTTGCGTCGAAAGGCTATATCCTGGTCGCGATGGGGTGACTCACGTTGTTTCGGTAAAAACATCTCATGGTACCTTCGTTCGTCCATGAATAAAGTTATTCCTCGTCTTTTAGAGAACTAATGCTTTAATTTTCGTTTGGATAGTTTTAATTTTACGAAAGTAGTTTCAAGTTTAGTTTTTTTTTTGTTTTTTCTCTCTTTGTTTTCTTCTCCCCACCAGAGTATCGGCGGGTTAACCATACTCTGTGGCTAGGAGGAAATGCCTAGCTCTAATTATATTTCTTTGTTTGTAAAATTCTTAATTTTAGGTGTGCCGTATGTACATGCCATATCCGTTCCCACTCGGGGCATTCCCTCTCTCCGTGCGAAAGAGTCAAAATGATTCGCACCAGATATCCACAACCAGTCGATTTGCAGCTCTTGTGATAGCAATAACTATATAATATAAACTGTTGCTAGCTTCGTCTAATCCGGTATTGGCCTCTTCCTTTCCTGTCTCACTATTTTCCTTCAATCTCCGTCCAAAAATTAAATACAGTGGTTAGTGCCTCTCTAGTAGTGCTTAAGGACTTATCGGTAAGTGTTTTTATGCCTTTGTATTGTAAACTCCAATAAACTGACCTCACTCCTCTACCCTTAATTAATACAGTCCATGCTTCATCTCAGAGCCCCTTGTTTACGGCCATTAGCACTTAAGGTGGTTCTATTTGCATCCGGTTACGGAAAACGGGTATTCTACAACATACTGCTATTAACAATTTTGGAAATAAAATTCTATGGTCTGATGAAGCACATGTAAGCGGTGTTGGTATATTTAATAGCCATAACAATTGCCACCGGTCTAACAAAAATACCCACCAAACGTTAGTGAGGTGTCAACAGGGCCATTTTGGCTTAGACGTTTGTTTCTACCTAGTTTGTAGTAAATTTTGATACAATATTTTCGAATGTAATATTACAGCTGCTCGCCATATTGAAATTCTGATTACAAACTTGCACGAATTACTGAAGGATATGCCTTTGGGAAATGGACGTGAAGTGTGGTTCTAACAAGATGGTGCACCCCCGATGCAATGCCAGAGTCAGTTGCAATTATTTGAATAGATGATATTCCGATAAAGAATCAGTAACGCAGAAAATACGTGTCAGGGTGAAATGCAGAATAGAATTTAAATTGCATTGAATTCATTTAAGTATTATTGCGCTTCAAAATTCTTGCTAAAATTGAGAGAATTTTTGATTGTATGGGATGGCTTTATGAATGGTAGAAATTGAGTTTTATTCTGTTGTAGTGACATCTGCAAATAAAATTTTATTCACTACGGCTTTAGGAAAGCCATTGTTAATAAAGGTACGTTGAAGGTCCAAAAAGTTGTTTGTAGAAATTCAGGATTACATATTTTCAGAATCCGATTCTTCGTGGTCAAAATAGTGTTTATTTTGTGTTGGTAAGAATGATTAAAATAGTAATTTATGTAACGGTCTGAGTTTGTTGGGTTTTTTATGCCAGTCAAACTTGATAATGTTTGCAAAGTCTCGTATGACAACAGTATCAAGAAAAGGGATTTTTCAGTTGACTTCTATATCATACGTAAATTGTAAGTAGACACTGAATGTATTGAAGACATCCAACACAATGTTAATCATGTTTTTGGGAATTCTACAAACGATGTCATCAACATAGTTAACAAAGAATGGAAGATCAAACGGTAGTTGTGGTAAAACTTTGTCAATCAAAGAATCTATCACAATTTGGGAAAGAACTGAGGAGAGAGGAGAACCCATAGGTGCACCAAATTTTTTTAAATAAAGACTATCTTTAGAGTCATGCCATATCAACAGGACTAAAAATAATCTAAATTCTAAAAGTGATATAGACAACTTAAGTGCAGTTTATACTTCGCTTTATAAATTTAATAATTAAAAAGATGCAAATCTATATATTAAGCCAATTTGTACTTTTGTATTAGCTTTTTTCAATAAATTTCAACCAAAATTTTTACATTAATAGTTAATATTTAGTTTTAATATTTTTTATACTTTTAGCGTTTTTAAAGTTTAGATCATGGAAGATTTTGCTAGTTGAAATTAGAATGCTAGTGTAAATTTATAAACATGTCTTTAGTCTACAATACTTGTAGTATGAATGCTTTTTATTCTCTTATCGGACACCCTCATCGATTGTCTCAATTTTAGAACATTTCAGTTCGATGTCGCTGGAAGAATGAATAGATTAAATTTCTTTCTGTAAAGAAGACACCATCAGAACAACCACAGACACCGACAAAACATATTTGTCTCTACTAGCTTGCAAATTATTTAAATTTATGCATTTAATTTAACCTTCATATACAAACTTATAATATAAAAAAATGTTCAAATCAGATCTATCAATCAGAATTAAAAATTTCTTATGCTATTCATATTAGGTCTTCAGTCCTAGAACTGGTTAGTCGCATACCCTCGTTGTTTCCTATTCTGAGCTAACCTACTTATTTCCCTGAAATTTCTACAGTCTGCATCTTTCACTATCTGCGTGCATTAGTCTGATCTAGGCCTACCTACCTCTACCTCTTTTTTTCCTATCTCTGCTTGTAATATATTCCACACTATTCCTTCATGCCGTAGTATGTGGCCTATCATCCTATCTCTCCTATTTTATACTGTTTTTTACATATTTATTTCTTTCTAGTACCTCTTTGTTCTTAACTTTGTCTGTCCATGTTATCTTCAACATACTTCTGTAGCACCACATTTTGAAGGTTTGTATCTTTTTCCTGTCTGCTTCTCCTACTGTGCATGTTTCACAGCCGTACAGTGCTTGTTCCACACATAGGTTTTAAGCAATCTCTTCCTTGTTTCTATGTTTGTTGTCTTTGAACGCAGTAGTTGCTTTTCTTGTTAAATGTTCCACGATCTTGTGCTAATCTTTGTTTTATATCTTTTGCACTCTTCCCATCTCGTGTCATTTGGCCTCCTAGGTAGCAGAAATCCTTAACCTCTTGTACGTTCTCATTACCTATTTGTATTCTTGTTTTTGATTTATTTTGCCCTCCTTAGCATACTAGTATATTAGTTTTATTTTGGTTAATTTTCATATCGTATCTCTCTCTCAGAACTATTTCCATTTCATTAAGAGCAGCTCTAACTCTTCCTTGCTAGATGCTAATACCGCTATTTCATCTGCAAATCTATGCATATTAATCTTTTATCCCTGCATAATAATTCCAAACGTTTTCCTGCATTTGACAGTATTCATTGCCTCTTTGATGTACAAGTTAAAAATATGGGGATAGGGCACATCCCTGTCTCACAATATTTACTTCTCTATGTTCCTGCTCTAATTCTATTACCGCTGTTTGCTCTTTGTATAAGCTATGTATTATCCGTCTATCACTAAAACTCATTCCAATCTTTTTGAGTACTTCGAACATTTTTTTTTCCATTTGACATTATCAAATGCTTTTTCTAGATCTACAAACCCTATATACACACTTTCCCTTTTTCTATTGTTTTCTCCATTATCACCCTCAGAGCTAAAATAACCTCCCGTGTTCCCCTGTTTCGTCTAAACTCAAATTGATCTTGTCCTAATATTTCTTCAGCTCGTTTTTCCATTCATCTTTGTACAATTCTAGTTACTATTTTTGACACATGTCTGTTAAACTTATTGTTCGAAAATTTTCACATCTATCCGTGCCTCTCTTCTTTGGTATAGGGACTATGATGTTACATTTGAAATCTTTGAGTATCTCGCCTGTCTCATACATACAGCTTACAAGTCGGAAGAAACGTTCTCTTACTGCTTGTCTAGCAGATTTTAAAGTTTCTGCTTGTACCTTATCTGTACCCAGCGCATTACCGTTTTTCAGACCCTTAAGTTTGGTGAAATTTGTGTTTAGATTAGTACTTCGAATGTGTAATAAGATATATTTTAATATATGGATATGTGTTGTAATGACATTTATTATTTTTTAGAAAAACAACAAGGACTCTTATGTAATATTACACAAACTAGATCTATTCATATGAGATGTAGATCACTTGATATAACTGATTCCAACATCTCCACTTGATCTACATTTGTAAACCAGCACTTGCAAAACATAATTTGTGTTTGTTTGTAGACACGCCTTTTGTGAGGAAATCAGCAACCATTTCCTACGTGCTCACATAATTAAATTTCAATAAACCACTATTAACTTTCTCCCTTAAGAAGTGGTATCTTATATCAATATGCTTGGTGCGAGGTTGATATGCAGCTTTGTCACTCAAGCAGATTGCACCTTTATTATCTGAATGAATAATAATTGGATTTGAATCTTGGCGGAACAGTTCTTCATACAGGTTCTTTAACCATATAGCTTCTTGACACGCAGACAACATCGTTTAGGCGCCCAAGAAATAGCACCACCTTGAATACTGAACAAGTATCCTGTAGTGGATCTTCTTGTTTCACAATCGTTTGCCCAGTCGGCATCACAATAACCAATAAGCTTAGAATCGGCATTCTTATTAAATACTAATTTTGCATTAACGGTACCTTTGAGAAAACGCAAAATTCGTTTGACAGCTAACCAATGTCTTCTAGTCGGTTTGTTATTAAACCTGCTTAAAAAACTTACAGCGTATTGAATATCCGGCCTAGAAACTTGTGCTATATACAGTAAACTTCCCACAGCTTCTTGGTTTGGTACATTAACCGGTTAATCAGTATTTTCATCAAACTTTGTGAGCTTTTACTGATGTCAACTGGAGTTGTAACACCTTTACAGTCACTCATACCAAAACGATCCAAAACTTGGTAAATATATTTTGACTGGTTGATCGAATAAGCTTAATTCTTATCATCTTTGGTAATTTGCATACCTAAAACATATCTGGCTCTTCCCAGATCTTTCATTTTAAATTTCGATGATAGTTTCGACTTAAATTCGTTTTTGATACTAACGTCATTGCTAAAAATCAGCAAATCGTCAATAAACACGGTAACTATGATAATTTTTTTATCCATATATTTGTAGAATACACAAGGATCACTTTTGCAACTATGGAAACCATAATCCTTCAACCATTTGGTTAGTTTAAAATTCCAAATTCTACTAGCTTGTTTAAGACCATAAAGAGATTTTTGAAGTTTACATACTTTAGGACTACCATCTGAATATCCTTCAGGTTGAAGCATATAAACTTCTTCAATTAAGTCACCTTGTAGGAAGGCACAAATTGCATCCATTTGGTCTATGATAAGATCGCATTTTGCTGCCAATGCTAGTAGCAGTCTAATAGAAGAATATCTTACAACAGTTGAATAGGTATCTTGATAGTCAATACCTTGTCGTTGAGAACATCCTTTGATTACCAATCGCGCCTTGTAACGAGCAATAGTATCATCTTCATTATATTTAGTTTTGAAGATCCATTTGCAATTTATTGCTCTGCGATTAGGTGGTAATTCAACAAGTTGCCACGTATTGTTTTTTAACAGTGATTTGTATTCTTTGTTCATGGCTACATGCCACAAAACATTATCGCTTCTCTGCAAAGCTTCAGTTAATGAAACAGGATCACTTATTTCTTGAGATGCGCACATTACATTGCCATCCAATTTTCTTGGTTTTGGAATATGTTCGGATCTTCTCAAGTGACTAAACTTTTGAATACGCATTGTGGGTACATAATCAACATCAAGCTCCGATTGCTCTTGATCAGACGATTCATTGCTAACATCTACAAGCTCATTACCACCATCTCCACTGCTTGTAGATTCGTTAGCAGATTGATCTTCTACGTAATCATGAGCATGAACAATTTGATCTACACCTCTGAATTTTTTGGGTGACTCCAACAACGGAAATAATGAGTTACTGTGTATATCACTATTTGTTTTGATATTAAAGCCACTGTTCTCCAAAAACTGCACATCTCTACTGATTACTAACTTCTTGGTTTTTAAGTTATATAATCGATATGCTGTAGATTGATCAGCATATCCCATCATTAAGCACTCCTCAGCTTTTGCATCAAATTTCTTTCTTTTTTCCTTAGGAACATGCATCATTGCTTTACAGCCAAAAATGCGTAAATTCGCTAAGTTAGGTTTGACATTTGACCACATTTCCTCCAGAGTTTTAAGCAAACCTTTACAAGGTGATCTATTAATTAAATAAGCCGATGTGTTAACAGCTTCACCCAAAAATTCTTGAGCTAAACCAGCGTCAAATAACATACAACGTGCACGCTCAACAATTGTCCTGTTCATACGTTCTGCCATGCCATTGTATTTAGACGTGTATGGACAAGATAGCTGGTGCTGAATTCCAGATTCACGTAATAATTTACTCAATTTTGAGTTACAATATTCTCTACCATTATTGGTAAGTAGTACTTTAATCTTTTTACCCGTTTGATTTTCAACAAGCTTTTTGAAATCCTCAAATTTTTCACACCATATCCTTTCTTTTCATAGTGTATATAAAACCTTTTCGAGTAATGTCATCTAAAAGCACTAAAAAATAACGCGAACCACCAAGTGAATTTACAGCCAATGGCCCACAAACATCGGAATGAACCAATTCTAAAATTGTTTTAGTGCGAGTACCTTGTAATTTAAAAGGATTTCTATGTTGTTTTCCTTTAAGACAAACTACACATTTACTTTCTTCATTAACGGTATTGCAGTTAAAATCGATGCCTTCAACTAGACCTGACCTTAACTTTCGTAGATAAATTGAATTGATGTGACCCAAGCGACGATGCCAAAGATCTTCAGTATCATTCCTTCTTATTACCATGCTATTATGTACTGTTGCATTGTTTAAACGGTACATTCCATTAATTAGGCATGCTGTTGCTATAACTCTATCATTTTTATCCAATATTTTACAACCATTGGGATCAAATATTACTACATTCCCACCTGCAGTAATTTTACTGACAGATTGACACAAAGATTAGGAACACATTGAACATCCTTAATCTTGATACATGTAGTTGTTTTACCTTCGGTAACTTTTAAAGCAACCTCATGTGAGCCGATGCTCTTGAATCCACATACCAATTTTGATCCATAGAATTTCCCACAGCAAAGTATACGAAATTTAATTTTTCTGGTTGAGTATTCAACTGCTTGCATTTCTTATGCTTTTCTGGGCAATTTTTAACAATATGCCCCGATTTATGGCATTCGAAACATTTTAAAACCCTTTTTTTGAACGTTTGCTTACCAAACATAGCAGTAGTTTCACTTCCAGATAAGTCCGTTGCTTCTTTAATTTCTTGCAGTAGTTTTGTTTTTACTAGATCAGAAGTAATTTTTAAACCAGATGATTCTAGACCCATTATCATAGGCTTATATTTATCGGGCAAACCTGCCAACAATAAAGTTCCTATCCATTCATCGTTTATATTCATTTTTACATTGCGTAGCTTATGAGCTGTCATTACAATAATTTTGACATATTCCTCAATGTTGCTGCAATTTTCAAGTTTCGTGGTTGTCAATACTGCTACCTTTCTACTCAAACCAGAGTCTTCAAAGGCTTTAGCTAAACGTTCCCATATATCTTTTGCAGCATCTTGAACGTGAACAAAGTTAACAGGTTCAATTAGTAGTATTAATTTTGACTTTGCTGTCACTTCAGTCTTTTTATCAACATCTATATCTTCAATGCACTTCCATAAACCTTCAAGTTCGAAGTAAGCTTTCACCGCAAATTTCCATGATTCGAAATTCTCACGGCCCTTAAGCTTTTCAATTGCAGGTAATATGCCAGATGCCATATTTTTTAAATATAAAAATTACAAGTACCAAATTTAACATACACTATTGCACGACTGGGCCCATAACCTAAAGTTTGGTGAAATTTGTATGTTTAGATTAGTACTTCGAATGTGTAATAAGATATATTTTAATATATGGATATGTGTTGTAATGACATTTATTATTTTTTAGAAAAACAACGACTCTTATTTAATATTACACAAACTAGATCTATTCATATGAGATGTAGATCACTTGATATAACTGATTCCAACACCTTTAATGCTAATTCAAATTCATCTCTAAGTATAGGATATCCCACGTGATCCTTTTCAATGTCTGATTCCTATCCTAATGCTGTTAGTTCCTTTCCTGCATATAAATTCCCTATAGATTCCTGTCATCTAACTACTTTCTCTACACATTTTCTATAATGACGTTTCCTCTCACGTCCCTTACATTTTTCTAATTAATTTATATGCTTCTTCTCTCTTTCCAATTGTCATCTTAGTTTGAACTTTCTTGCACTTTTCATCAATCTATTGTTGTTTAACTTTCTGCATTTGCTATTAATTTTCCATTTTATGGCTTTGTATCTGTGTTTTCCTGTTTCATATGATCTATATTTGTATTTTCATCTTTCTTCTATTAAATTCAGGATATCCTCTGCTACCCATGGTTTCTTATTTTCTTTTTGTACTCCAGAATATCTCTGGACGCCATGTATAAGCTGGATTTAATGTTATTCCATTCTGTTTCTACTTCCTTAGTATCAGAAATTTTCCCGATATCTTTCAGCAATTCATTTGACCTTTTTTCAAATCTTTTGTGGATATCTTTATCTTTTAGTTAGTCAAAGTGCCTTTTTCCTTCCTTTTTTCAAATTTTTTAATTTAAGAGCAGCCTTCATAATTACGATGTTGTGCTCAGCGTCTATATCTGCTTCTGGGTAGCTTCTACAGTCTTTTACTTGATTCCTTAACCATTGTTTAATAAGAATGTAATCTATTTCATATCTTCCTATATCCCCTGGCATCTTCCACGAGTATCGTGTTCTAGCATGATGTTGAAATAATGTGTTTGTGATGGTTAAATTGTTTTTGTCGTAAAATTCTACCAATCTATTTCCCCTGTCGTTTCTCATGCCTAAACCAAATAAACCTACTACCGCTTATTCCCTACCCTCACCTACCACTACATTAAAATCTCCCATAATTATTATATTTTCATGTCCTTTTACGTATCTTAGTATGTCTTCAATATCTTTGTAGACCGCTTCTACCTCTTCCTCACTATGGCTAGAAGTGGACATGTATACTTGTATTATTACTGTATTTACCGGTTTAGATTCTAATCTAATCATGAGTACTCTTTCGTTCTTTTGTAAGTAGTTTTCTATGCAGTGCCCCATCTTTTTTCGCATAACTATCCCCCACACCAGAATTTCCTTCCTTTGTTCCTGCATGAATTACCCTAACGTCTCCACTTCAAAAATTCCCCGCCTCTGGCCAGCGAACTTCGCTGATTCCTACTATGTCTACTGCTAACCTATCCATTACAATTTTTAAGTTCTCTAGCTTACCTACTTGCTTCATACTTCTGACATTCCACGCTCCGACTCTCATAATGTTCCCGATTCTTTTTTTAAATTTTCCGATCACATCCTCCGAAGTAGTCCCTTTCCGGAGATCCAAATTGGGGGACTATTTTAACTCCGGAATCTTTTACCTCAGAGGATGCCATCATGTTACTTACAATTTAAGTATGCTGTGTGCTTGGGAGGTAATGTGGTCGTTTCCCATTGCCTTCCACATTGCGGTAGTGTGTCTTAGAATGGTCTCTGCCAATCTAAGTACCGAAAGAGCCGCTGTCCTCTTTCGGAGACCTGTCTTAGTCTGGTTACTCATTAAAGACCCTACTACTCTGGTTGAACCTGTAGGTTGACTCTTTAGGTCACTGGAACGTGGAAGCCATTCCACCCATTCTAGCAATCTAGAACTTCTTCAAGATGCAGGTCCATTCGGAATGGCTTATGCTATTACCTAATGATATTTTAAATTACATATCAACTGAATCAAGGGAATGAAACGTTAAGGAATAGATCCAAAACATATTATAATTTCTTATTTATTTTTTTATAGAATTTTATGAAAAAGTGACCACATATCGAGCCAAGGGAATTAAAGTTTTAATAGCAATAGGAGGATGGAATGATTCTGCCGGTGATAAATATTCTAAATTAGTGAATAATCCGTCAGCAAGACGTCGATTTATTGCACATGTGGTTGAGTTTATTGAGGAACATAAGTTTGATGGATTAGATTTGGATTGGGAATATCCTAAGTGTTGGCAGGTTAAAACGAACTATCATAAGTTTTTCAATAAAAATTTACATTTTATATTATATTCTAGGTGGATTGTAGCCAAGGTCCTGAATCAGATAAAACTGCCTTTGCAGAGTTTGTTAAAGAAATACATGCGGTATTCAGTCCTAAGGGGTTGCTACTTTCTTCTGCAGTATCACCAAGTAAACGAATTGTCGATGCTGGTTATGATGTGCCTACTATATCACAATACTTAGACTGGATTTCAGTAATGTGCTACGACTACCATGGTCAATGGGATAAAATTACTGGACATGTTGCACCAATGTACTCACATCCTGATGATATCGATGTTACTTTTAATACAGTAAGTTCTTTTCACATTCTTTTATTTTGCCTGTAAATGAAACTCGTTTCTCACACAAATGTCAAGTTTTTTATATAAAATTGGTTTGTTATAGTTGTTTATTTTAGTCTGTCTGTGTTGTTTGATTATAATTGAGTAAAAGAGTATAATGGTGTATTACCCATTGAGCATAACCGAGATTAATAAATTACAATAATGTTTGTAAGTGATTTACAGAAATGTGTCACTGCTCCTTGGGGAACCTGTGTGCGTCAAGTTTGAGATAAAAGGTGAGAATGCCAATTAACTTAGTGTATGAAAAAGATTGACTTCTACCATAACAATCTTTGAACGTAAAATACTAAAATGTTATCAGGGAGCTTGTTTCTAACATAATATATTTAGAGTCTATAAGAGAAAGAAAGACCTACAGCACGAAGTGCTTTACTGATCCATACAAATGTGGGCAGGTGTAATCAATAACCATTTCAAATATTTTTGTTAGTGTAAACAATGACTATTTTGTAAATTTCTTTTAATGAACAAGATCTATAATATCATAAATCTTTCTTTGATCCTTAAAGATATTACCCCTAATTATGTAATTTTGACAAAATGCAGCTGTATCATCTACATACAATAAAATTAGAATTTTTTCCCAATGGGAAAATGTAAAAAGGATACTTTCTTTCAAAGTATTTTAAACGTAGCAAAACTTAATTTCTACTTGATTTTTTTAATCATAGATAGACACTTTCAGATGAAGTATGTTAGCATTATTATCTTTGTTACATACAGTTTTGACTCCAGAAAATCTAGCTGGTAATTCATAGAACAATTCTGTGAAGTACCACACTAGAAATTCTGTTTTGATAAAATATTGAAAACCTTGACTGTACTAACAATAATGGTTACTGATTAACTCAATGTTTAAAGAGGGTCCCAGAATGCTGTCACGTGTGAAATACATCTTAACTGGGAAGTATCTTGGACTAATTATGAAATACAGGGATTTCTAGGGAAAACCCCCAGAAGAAATAACAAGAAAATACCAAAACCCGTTATCCGAAAAATTCTGACCTAAAATTTACACGAGGAATAATTAAGTACACTAACGCTAAAACAATTTAAAACAAATGTTAACGATAAAACACTAATATACATATACCTATTTAAAACTGCTTGCTGAAAGGAAGGTTTCCAAAATCAAATATTACATTACCCGAATTTTAATCACGCCTCTAGGTAATTGCAATATAATTTTTTACAAGGATAGCACTATTATTTTTACATTAGTTGTTAAAAAACACCAATATAAAATAGTTTTTACTACACAATTGTTTTAAACTTATCACAATTGTGCTTTTACCACAAGTACAAAATAAACATTCTTAAGCAAAATTAAAAATAGAATATATCAAATTAGCATGATGAAAAACGTTTTTGGCAAACAAAATTTCTTTCTACGTCCTTAACCTAATAACAAGAACGTACTGTGTTTATAAATTTATACTTAAATAGAAAAAAAGTTCATTCACTTACAGTTACTCGAAAACAACTAAGAGCCATTATCTCCTGGATTTAATTTGTTTTGACCAAATCCTACCGGGACTTTGAAAACTAGATGTTATGAATCAACATGCTTTTGTGCAACATGAAATTGTCGAACCAAGGTGTTCCTAATATTAAAAGTAACCAATCTGGTAGGGTATTATTCGAACTCCATTCACTAATCGTATTAATAAGTTCAAAATCTAATCTTCAAGGTTAACTAACCTACTCAAGTTACAGAATTATAATTTATTTTTCTACACTACTCCTCTGCTGTATAGACTGCCCTTTTGCGTTATAATATTTTCTAATTTCTATGATGTCTTTCATGAAGTCATTTAATACCACACTTAAATTATGAGCAGCGCAATGAATAAAATTGGCATTATTCATTCGATTTTTAAGTTTGGCATGTATCCCAGCATACTTTCCACGCAGGTTTGCAGCGCCGTCATATTCCTAGCCACGACATCTGCTAATATTAATTCTTTTCATTGACATACATATATTGAAAAAATGATACAGAAAATGATACAGAAAGAAGCATGTTACCTCTTCAATATTTCCTTCTGAAACACAAAGAGAAAACAAATACCATTTGATTCTGAATGCCGAGATGTAAGTATTTAATTCGGTAATATTTGCTCAAAATGTATGCTTGAAGTAATGGGTCATATTTTGAAATTTAATCAGTTGCATTCCGAAAATTACCATTTTCTGGTGTGGCTGGACCATTAACTTCTCGATGTCCCCATAGTAGAAAGTTGCTCACTGACAGTACGAATCACATAACATATGCGAATTAAAATTGATTTAATCTTGTCTTTTTCTCCATCAATTATAGTATCAACAGTAGTATTTAAAAAATTATAATTGATCGGACGTTTACAACCCATTTCGTACATACGCTATAAGTTATGCATATCCTAAATGGGTTGTGAACTTCCTGTGAGTATTTTTTTTTGCAATGGAGGTAGAATGCAGGTTTAATATGTAGGTGCTAAGGTGGAATAATTGCCAAATGTATCTTATTTTTCATGAATTGTTATCTTCAAAATGAATGTCTATTAAAAATTATGCATTTGTGTTCACTATTTATCTTTTATAAGAACTTTGTGTTACTGCCTATAAAAATAAATATACCTAGTCTACTATTTTTTGAAATCGAAGATAGCAATATGAAATTTTCATAGACTGTTTAATTTCCTACTACAAAACCTAATTTGGAGCAACAATTTTCATCGTTATAGGTAACCTTTTTTGGCTGCACAACTAAATCTAGTTAAATTTTTCAATAATTCAGGAACAAAACACTCTTTCTGCTTAACACGAACTTTAAATCTACTGTTATTAATTAAATTAACAGATATTAAGTCTTTCATTCATTTGTAACATATAATGACCAATAAATCTCAATAATACACTTCTGTTAGTGGAAAATGACAAAGTTGACACAATAGAGACGAATTGATACTGGAATAACACTAGTGCACGAGAAAAAGTTTCAACTGTTACAGGCTGTTAACCTTGAACACAGTGTTACCAACAAACGGCTGAGAAATGAAAGTTTACATATGCGTAACTTCTATCTTTATAGGGTTGTATCTTTTTTAAACAACTGCTAATCTGGGCTGTTTATAGACTATTTAATTAATACAAATATATTTTTAGAATTTCACAATCAATTATTGGATAAGTCAAGGTGCAGATAGGAAAAAGCTAGTATTGGGTATGCCTATGTATGGACAATCATTTTCATTAGCAGATAACTCTGATAATGGGCTAAATGCACCAACCTATGGTGGTGGGGAAGCTGGAGAAGAAACTCGAGCTAGAGGATTTTTATCTTATTATGAGGTAAGTGAGCATCCTAAAGACTGCAATTTAAGTTTTGGTTGTGTAAAAGATAGTAAATAAATTTTAAACGCTTGTAATCATGAGAATTTTTTTTATCTAAGCAGTAAATAAATAGTCAAAGGGTTTTCAGCAAACCGTTGGATCAAATTTGAGCTCTATGCAGTTATTGTTGATGAATTTTTTGATGTATATTTTTGTTGAATGGTGTTTTCTTCGGTGCTAAATTAAATGAATATTTGTAAAAATCAGTGTCAATCAAAGTTACAAGACTGAAGTATATTGGATTTTCTTCGAAAATCTGAGTTTTGCATTTTTTAAATTTGTTTCGGTGTGCATATTTTTTCACTGTCAATAACTGGCCTATTAATGTTGACTGACAATATTCAGATTTTTTATAATCTTGTATGATAAATCGAACCGGAGTCCCTGGAGAAGCAATCCGTGTTATCCACGGATTCCCAAGTATATCAAATTGTCAACCAAAACAACTTTTCGATCGAAATTTAATTCTGAGTTACAAATCATGAGGTTATTTTTTTCTACTCTATATAGTATGTTGTATTCATAATCAAACTGATTTCTTACGTCTTTGAGCATCATGTTTTTTTAAGCAAGGTTGTAGTTATTGTACGTAAGTTTCCATATTTAATGAACTTAAATTGAATGTAGTTCTTCGTTAATTGCTCTTGTTCACATTCAAGTTGTGAACCTTCATATGTTATTTTAAACTCACTACACCTAAATAATTGTGATTTTTTTTTACCTAAAAGAAGTAACTCAAAAAATAATTACATTCCACTTTTGTGTAACGTCTTGGCTCTGAAGTGGATTAGAATCGGCACTACCACCTCTACTGCCATGCTGTGTATGCTTTTGACATATATCTATATAAAATGCTTTATTTGCTTTCCTGTTTATTAGAAGACTTAACTGAAAATGTGGAGTAACCAAAAAAGATTCTGATTAAATATATAAATTAACAAAATACGGTTTTGCTCTTATTACATTGTCAGAAAGATTAATCGCTAAAACTAACAACTATTTCTTCCATTTTCTTACATATTTTGTCTTACTCTTTTAAAATGGCTATAAATATGTGCAGACTGCAGTAAAATGTAATTTTAAAAAAGCTAGAAGTTTCCTTGTTTAAGCCTGCTTACTTAATGACAACTTTGACTTTAGTTATTATGAAAGTTCCATCTTCAATTGTATCAATAGCAACATTCCTATTATTAATGGGAAGACCGCTTTACACCCATTATTATAAAACACATCAAAATGTAGATGCTAAAAGATGCATTTGTTATTGTAATGCTATAATATTGGCTGATATGTAGCTTTGTATGTATTAATAACATTTCATTGTCAGAATTTTATAGGTATTCCAATTGCACAAACAAAACAAAGCTATTCTTTAATATGGCATTTGCATACCACACTAGATGTTATCGTACTTGACTTATTGGTATCAAAAGCATAACCATTTTATTCTAACTCTAAATATGAACTATACTTGATACTGTAAGAAAATCTATTGTGATATATAATAAATTGATATTGTGTATAAAATATAACTTGCGCATATATAACACTTCCTTCCCTATTAAAATTTTTTGTACATTTTAAAAATTTATCACTGAAAGAAATAGGATATGAAATAATTTGTAGTTTACAAAACACGAAAAATAATTAAACAAATTAATTTTTCTCATTAACGTAACATCGAATAATGCCTTAAAATAAAGTATTACTTGTAGTATTTACTTAGAAAACTTTAACTTAATAAATCCTAATAATTCTAACAGTTTATAGTTTAACTTTTCTACAGGTTTCCCTTCTCTAGCCAAATAAAACGACATTCAGGTGTCCGATTTGGTTCATTAGTCATCGTTGGTGAATGGATACTAATGTTCTTTTATTGGACTAATATGTCTCATTCGCATGTTTGGCATTACAGGTTCCTCCAACTAAGGCAACAATAAATTTTATGCATTATAAAAATTTGCATAAAGCTAGCTCGAATGATAAGGTAGATTAAAATCAGAATTATTTGAATTTATCATGTTGAACCAGCGAAATACATTATTAGTATGCCGTACTTAACAACAATCACAGATTGGATGTGGGGAACTAAAGAAAACTCAAGAACACTATTTGTCCCATTGAAATAAGATTAGCTTTTGTTGATTTCTTTAATTAAAAAAATTCTGACTAGATTTTTCAGGATCACAATATGTAGAAGTAGCAATGGTACAAGACATACATACAACAGGCGTAATTTAACATACATATGTGGGTACACTACTACAAAACACGAGCAGTTCACCCTGGATACAACTAATACTAGAACCAACTTAAACACTATTAAAATTACCGAGTTAGTAAAAATGACAGCCTTAGACATTATGTAAGAAAGGGTGGTGTGTTTTATAAACAAGGTACTACGCATGATAAATGTATCAAAGATCTTAAAATCACAACCAAAGAACTCGAGGCGAATGCTTATAAAACAATCCACCCAGTACAAAAAACATATGCATACAATATAACAAATATATAACATCTGCTTAGAAACAACGATGTGACAACACATTGGCGAACCTTTAGAATAAGTATTTTTATAAATAAAGAGTTGCCATTAATAGGTTATTAAAAATATTTATAATTAAAAGTCAAATACTTTAGAAATTCACATGTGTTAATAAACCTGAGAGCTTCAAAAACTTATCTGCGGTTTTGTAATTCACTATGAACCACGTGTGTTGGCGTAAGTCATCGGCTCTCAGAAGTCCAAGGTATTACATAGAATCCAGAGGAAGCATGTGTAAGAACGTAAAACCTAACCCAAAACGAGCTGAAACAGATGAAGTTAGTAAATCACCGCAGAAGAGATGCCTATCAAATACACACATCGGGTCAATAAAAGACAAAAGAATATTTGTGTAATTGCTCGCTACAATTATAGAAAATCTCACTAAGAAAATTATGTTTGCAAGAACAAAACCACCGTAATACATTCAAATAACGATGTATAAATTATTTTAATAAACACGGACTTTTGAAATATTAAATTGCTGTTTATTACTTTACAAATCAGTTTTCAAAACAGCTGCATTGTTTTCTACATCATTTTGAGTACAAAATGTTGAACTTAGCCTTGTAATTGATTCAAACTAGAAAATAACAAATCACATATGGGACCAAGGACTCGTTATAAATTCGATAATCTATCTGAAATTGCAAAAAAATATTCTTGGCAAATTTTTTCATTTTTTTTCTATTGCCTTAATATTTCTGAGTTGTTTCAAAAAGCAATTTTTTACCTAGCAAACAAATTGTTACAATATTATGTTGTGCCTGTTTGAATGTGTTGCGTTAAGAAAGGAAAAACAATTTGTGATGCAATTTTGGACTGGTATTTGCACCCTTGAGATGTCTGATTGCAGTATCCTAAGCTTGTATTTTGTGCACTGAATGCTATAACTATTAGAGTGGTCTTGTTTGTACACCAATCTGTATGTGTCAGGGTAAGTTTAAAATAACAACACCACAACTATTTAGTTCAAGATGAACATATACATAATCCATGTCTGTATCATCTTTTAACAAATAATTTTGTAGGTATATTATCAAGATTCTTACAGCTGTAGATGTCCTGCATAATTTGTTATTAACAAAATTGCAGTAAATAACAGCATCATAATATAAGCTATTATAGTTGAAACTAACAAACTTGTTGGTAAAAGGTTATGAAAACTGCTTCAACAACTAAAAGTGTACTAGATCAGGAAAGCTTACTTCATGTCGGTAGTTTTAACTATAGTTATTTAACAGGAATCCAAAAACGAACATTTTCTAAAACAACAAGATGTGATGTTCTTTTAAAATTTTTTGATAATCTTATTTTGTCAGATGCATACAATTCAAACTACAAATAAGCAAACTATGTTACTTATAATCTTCCAAACTATTCTAAAGAGTTTTATCGGAAAATTGTTTACGTTTTACAATTTGAAAATCCCAGTAACTGAAATAATCTTAATATGGAAGACTGTGCACTGTTTCTCGACAAAGATTATCAAATCCTTAAATTTTGTAGTGTTTAGAGTATTTTTCAGATCAAACTTATTTTACACTATCAATATTTAATTTTTTATTAACAACCAATCTAAATTCAGTTACTCTGTAACAAACAATTTTTACATACATGAGAAAATCTCTTAACTTGGTATGTAAATTTGTGGACATACTTTCAACCCTTTCTAAGATATATGATTTCTAAAAGCTTTTTCCAATTTACAACAAACAAATGACACATTATTTTTAAAGACTGTGCTTCCTCGATGAATTAATCATGGGAAATATAATTTCATTACACACTTAACAACAATTGTTTTGAAGGTATAACTAAGTAATTTTGTAAAAACCTAGGAATATTTTTCCGCTGAATAATTAGTTTTATGTAAATCAACCCTGGGTATCGCCCGTGGAAATTTTATCTAGCCTGTGAAGCATTTTATGAATTACATGTTCTGAAAAAATTTAATGCTGGGTAGCATTTATTAAAATTAAATAAAATTACTCAGTGACCTGAATTTATATAATATCACATGTTCTTTAATGTTTAATTGTAATCATATTTAGCTAATGAAAAATTGAACCTTTTGTAGCTTCAACGTTATATGCCTTTATGTAGATAAATATATTAGAAACTACGAAAGAGGACATCTACATCACTTATATTTGTATGAATTAAGTTGGAACTTTTAAGTCAATCTAGTGCACAAAGAACAAATAAATATTCCAATTTTTTGGTAGTTTTCGTAAAGCTTTGCTTATGTACAAACCGTAATTTATTTATTTATTTACTGTTAAACAAACCATTTAACAATAAAAGCTTATATCAAATTAAATTAAATGTAAAAAAGAAAAATGACACTAAAATTTTTTTATGACCTATGTATTATCATTCAAATTAAACAAATTCCTCCGCAGTAATGTCTTAAACTTATTGAAACTTAGATTAAAAATATCAACATCTTTCAAATATAAATTTGCAAAATGCAAAATGCAAGAAGTAATACAAAAGTGCTTTCCATAATTTGTTCTATGAAAATCAACATTAAATAAATCTTGATTTCTTATATTAAATCTATGAGTTAAAATACAAAAATTTTCTAGAATTTCACAGCAGTTAATTACACTATTGAATACTTTATATAAGAAACAAAGACCAAAAAAATAAATGCCTTTTTTTCTTCTAAAGTAGTTAAATCTAGGTAAGTTAAAATAGTAATATAGTTTTCAGACGAGTGCATAATATTAAATTTAAAACAAATAAATTTAACAATTCGTTTTTGGACATTTTCAAGTCTATTTTTATGACTCCAAATAATTTAACAATATTCTAGTATGGAGCGCACAAAGCTAATATACAATAATAAAACTGTTCTTAGTTGATGAAAATATTGAGATTGATTGTCTTTTTACAAAACCTACCATTTTATTGGCTCTGTTGAGAATATAGTCAATTTGAATGTCCATATTTAAATTTTTCTACTAAATAACACACCTAAGTCACGAATATTTAAAACAGTGTTCAAGACTACTTTGGAGATAGACTAATTATAACTAACTATCATCAACACGTTTCTGGGAAAATCTTATACATTTACATATGTTCAAATCTAAATAATTTTTGTCACACCATGATTTTAGTGAATCTATATCATTTGAACTAACAAGCAATCCTGTACTTGTTCTACTTTACTGAAGATTATTAAATCATCAGCATACATCAAAATTTCACAGCTCTTAATTACAGATGTAACATCATTAATATACAAGACAAACAACAATGGACCAAGATGTGATCCCTGTTGAACACCAGAGTAAACAGTAATTGGATGAAGCAGGGTTGCAAATAATATTTTATTTTCACATAGGTTGCTTTAACCATTGTTAAATCAACAGTCATAACGTTTTATTAATCTGAATATAAAGGTGTAATAATTGCAATTTAAACTATCAACTTCAGCTGCAGTTGAAAACTTTCGCAACTTTGACAACCGTGCTGTAAAGAAAGACTAAGCTTTTGCTTTGTTGATATTTTAATAAAATGACAATATTCACCAAATAAATTAATTTTTGTTAATGCTTTTAAAACTTTACAAAGCGTATTTCATTTACGATGAAACTAAGAATGGTATCCTATTTGAAAAGGACGTGTGCAGTATAAATTTTATAGCAAAAGTAAGGTTCTGTTGTAATTGTTTTTTAGAATGCATCCCATGAAATTAGTTTTCCCTAATATAAGCTTAAAACTTATAGCGGCAATGCTTCTTAAAGATTTAATTGCAAATTTGTTGTAAAAAGAATAAAATCACATCAATTAAAATAAGAAAGAATTATCAAAATAAAATGAATAAACAGTCGTAAAAAGCACTTTTATTTAACCTTCGCCACTTTCAGCATTTGACCATGAATCTTCACCAACTTGTATTATAAGATTGTCGACAAGTATATGAAATATCTTTCTCTATCATACCATTTATTTATAACGGCATCTGTGTGATTGATACAAGCTTGCCAAACATCTCCGGTACACTGATTTGGTGATTCTTTCCTCATTGCCGCAACTTTGTCATTGCCATATCCATTACGACCAATATTTTTTTGTAGTATTTCTTATCATTTACCCGCACCATCTCAATTGCATTAAATTCGCAATGATAAGGTGGCAATCGCAAAATGTATGTCCACAGGTTTGTAGCAACTCGTCCAGCTGATACTGCTTGCTAGGCGGCTCCGTGGCGTAGTGGTATGTGTGTGACTACTACACCCAAGGTCCCGGGTTCGAATCCCGACACGGTCCGCTTGAAAAATGTTAGGCGAGCATTTTTCGCAAAAAATACACCCTCGTTCGGATGAGAGGTAAAATGGAGGTCCCGTGTGTGAGTGTTGTCACGCACGTTAAAGATCCCTACCTTGCTTCGAACAGCAAGGATTCGGCAAAATTCATAATTTTCCAGGTAAAAAAAAAACTCGCTTCCTGGCCAATGTAGTACCTTCGGATGGAGCATTGGAAAATCACATGTAATGATACTGCTTGCTTAATGTTATGTGACTTAGCCAATGTCAACAGTTCAAATTTGAACATTTGCTTGTTACACTGCATTTTATTGTTCATTAGCCACTGTTTAATTGTATCTTTATTCCATGATGACGATGGCATCTTTACAATGATGGGCCACATTATCCATAACAATCAAGTATGGTTCTTCAAGGTTGTTTATTAGTTGGTTATCTACCCATTTCAAAAACGTTTCACTATTCATCTCACCATGATAATCCTCCTGCTGTGATCTTCACACAAAAATAATAATCCAATATTATTCACAAAACCTGTATTAGCATGTGCAATTGCAAAACTTTGCCATCACAACTTCCTAGTTTACGGATACTTTTATCTTATCATCTTGGCACGAGCACCCTGGATTTCCTTTAGAAAATAACCCTATCTCATCTATAATGATAACATCTAGTTTAACATGTGAATTCATGTTATATTTATATGCTTTAAAAAATTGTAGCCTTGCATCAGCCGATGGATGCTTTTTCAGTCAAAGCACGATGGTTGTCTTCTTTCTTAAACTTAAAGCCAATGTTATAGAGTGCAATTTAAAAGCTGGTATTGTTTAAAAAATTTGGTTTTCTAAAGTTCAGCATTTAGGATTTTCAACTATGACATGTTTCTCTATAACAAAGAAACTGATTTTCAGGTAATTGGACAAAACAATATCACTTACATTGGGCATACATATCATATAAAGCATTCCTGATGCTCATTTTTACACATTCATGCAAGTCAATCTATTGCTTTTTACGAGATCGTTCCTTTCCAGAACTTAATAAAATTGAATTTATGTCACAAGTACTTTAATTCGACTCACAGTAAATAAGCTAATCTTCAACGCATTTGCAACACGCTAAAATAATACGGATTTTATCAACAGTAAGAAAAGTGGTTTTTATAATATACTATACCTCCTGCACTACACTTAAAGAAATTAAAAGTCCACAATTATTCCATTTATGCTGGAAGTATTGCAATAAATTTACAACTAATTGTTGGGCTTGTGAACTCAAGTTTTCTTGTTTGCCAACATGACTCCGCTATAAGTTCTAATAATAATAATAACTGTTGTAATTAATATTTGCTAATTTCAATGAATTAACAAAAAAATATACATAACCCTACATATAAAAGCCTGCAAAACAAAAGGAATTAAATAAGCAAATGAGGTTATGTAAAACAAATTTAATTTGACCGATTACATTACCGCCCTAGTAAAACCTTGTCCATTAGTCTGTTAAAACATACGAACATATAACATATGTCTTTACTTAAAACATGCACACATCCTATTGCTATCTTTAGCATATGTTTCGGAAAACGTTTAAAGAATCTTAAAGGTATGTTGTGAATGTAGTCAGACACATATGACATAGATGTCATCTTTCCTGGTTTCTAGTACAGCATTCTTTTAATTGTAACGACTATTTAAGCCATACGATAATGTAATCGCACACTTCTTTAGTAACCATGCCCTTAATCTATAAATAGAAACATGTTAACAAATATTTTCCAATCCTCAAGTTATTGAATTTATATAAAATTTAACTATATTAAAATTAATCAGCTAATTTCACGTTAAGCATATTGACTACCTCAAAGTTGCTCCCAGAGCGCAACACAAATTGAAGACACTCATTCTTCTAAACTTTGAAATTTTCACCTAATGTATTCAAATCAAACATTAATAAATCAAAGTCACCTTCAATGTAGGTCATAAATGTCAAACTTGAAGTTTTATATTATTTTGACAACGATCCTAGGACATGGATCGACACGTAAATAAAGACGATTTTTAACAACTAATGAGTGGTTTAATTCCCAAATAAGATTAAGAAAAATACAAAACAAATCACAACAAACATAGAATATTAATGTTTAATATTTTCATTTCAACTCTTTTATTTAAATTGCATAATTAATACACTTTTTTGGGTTTTAAAATATTGTTTTTAAAACTTATAAAATAACCTTTCTAACTTAAAAACACTTTAAAATGATATATTTTATAGGATAGCTCGCTGTCAAATTGTCATCCACATTGTTCCCCCGATAGCTAAAAGATTTGTGCCCTTCCTGATAATTTAAACTTACATCTACTGAAGTTTTGCTGCTTTCCAAAAAAAGAACACTCATAATGAAGCAACTTATATATTACGATTATGTGTGTCGCATAAAAGTATGAAGTAGGTGTAATAATGCAATGTATGGGCTCACTCTTCTCATTCCAATGGCAGGATTCCTATAGACAGCGAAAAACTGCAAAATAAAGGATTGAAAATAATAGCCACAAACTGTTTACGTTTAAGTAAATTTTTATAATAAACGATGCACTTACACTTGTAAATTAATCATTAGTTTTTTAAAGAAAAATGATATTTTCCACTGCAAGGTACTGCTGGTTAGTAGTAATTATTGTTTTGCATTCTGTAACCATTAATCTTTTGTTACTGTTTATAACACAAAAGCGATGATATCCTGCACTCAAGTAAGGATCACTGCACAGTGAGAAGCAATCGACAACCATGGCAAATAATTTTGTAAATATAATTAAACTTAATTCAAAATGTTTTCAAAAATCTCAACACTAATCACATTGTATTGATATCTTTGTAATAATAACACAGGGGGCAGTACTTGTATAATTTAACAATATTTGTTTTTAGATTTGCACTAACATAATCAAACGAGGATGGGTTACAGTACACGATAAAAAGAATCGTATTGGACCTTATGCATACCTTCGTGACCAGTGGGTATCATTTGATGATGTACCAATGATTAAATATAAATCGGAATACATAAAAGAAATGGGACTAGGAGGTGGTATGATTTGGGCTCTTGATCTTGATGATTTTAAAAATGTGTGTGAGTGTGAAAAATATCCATTGCTGAGAACAATAAATAGAGTGCTTCGAAACTATGCCATACCTGCACCTACCTGCAAATTAGGAACAGACCAGCCTCAAACACCAAAACCACCTAAACCAACTACACTAAAACCTCTGCAGCCTTGGGAGACAACCAAGAAACCTACCACACATGTAGAATCCTCGAAACCCACACAAAAACCAGTCGTTCCTACAGAAACTGTTCCGCATATACCTTGTAATGGTGCACTATTTCTTCCTCATAAGGAAAACTGTAATCAGTATTATTTGTGTAACCAAGGCTTACTGATGCTTATGTCTTGTTCTGAGGGACTGTTTTGGAACTACGATCACTGCGATTGGCCAGAGAATACAAAATGTCATCCTGATGCAACAACCCCAGAAAGTCAGTTACCTAGTGAATCAACTTTTATTGAGGAAGCTCCATTAATACCACTACCATCTGCAACTACTCCACCTTTTGTTGCAGATACTGGATACAAAGTTGTTTGTTATTTTACAAATTGGGCACGGTATCGGTGAGTTTACATAAATTTTAATATGTACCTTATTATACATGATTTTTGTAGGCCAGGTAATGGAAAATATACTCCAGAAGATATTGATCCCAGTCTGTGTACACACATTACTTATGGGTTTGCAGTGCTCGATGCCAATACTTTGACAATAAAACCCCATGATTCTTGGGCTGATATTGATAATGGTTTGTTGTCTCAGTCAAAATTACACACATTTACTTTGTATTTTCAGAATTCTATAAAAAAGTAGTTTCCTATAGATCATTAGGTATTAAAGTTCTAATTGCATTAGGGGGCTGGAATGATTCATTAGGAAATAAATACTCACGGCTTGTAAATAATGCTCTGCTCGAGCAAACTTCATAGGTGATATTATTCGTTTCATTGAAGTATGGGAATTTGATGGTTTAGACTTTGATTGGGAATATCCCAAATGTTGGCAGGTTGATTGCAATAAAGGACCACAATCTGATAAACAAGGTTTTGCTGCACTTATTACGGAATTGAGTCAAGCCTTTAAATCACATGGTTTACTATTATCAGCTGCTGTCTCTCCTAGTAAAACTGTAATTGATGCTGGTTATGATGTTATTAGCCTAAGTGAGCATTTTGACTGGATTTCTGTAATGACTTATGATTTCCATGGGCATTGGGATAAGCAAACTGGACATGTTGCACCTCTGTATTATTATCCTGGTGACATATATGATTACTTTAATTCTGTAAGTATGCTTTTATTTCAATTTAATTGGAGTATTCATTGGTTTAAGTTTGACTTAAGGTGTTTTTGATTCTCGTTTGTATCATGCTATAATATATTGAAGTAAAAGTAACTCGATTGCTTCTTGTAAGTACATACATTTTTGTCAATAGTTATCAATAAGCTATTAAAATAAAACTAGACAAAGACATTCTTGCCTATCATGCGTTAGCATAAATATTGCTAGATTTTCTGAAGTAACAAAAATATTATGTAATTTTTGATAAAATTAAAAAAAACCTTAATAAATTTAAACAATTTTATTCATAATAATGTGACTCTAAACACTGCAAGTATTTTTTTTTGTTTATTGGTAGCACTGAAACACAATATTTCGATACCTAAATTGTTACTTCAGTTACTTACGAGGGATGTCTTATGTTTTACATACTGGGACATAGAGGGGGTCATGAATCAAATGTCGGTACTAAAAATTTCCATTTTTAGTTGTTAACCTAAATCCAAAGTTTAAGTGCGATGCGTGTAGTGTTGTAGCTACAATGAACTATCAAAGTTAAAACAAGTTAATCAAAAAGTGGAATTAAACCGTGAAAATTATTGCACAATAATTTTAATTTTCGAAGATAATTATTTCAACAAGAATGTCTTATCAAGTTGGTTTCTGTTTTCTGCAATGAAGCACCACATCAACCAACAATTACTCGTTAGTATGGAGAATTCAAACGTGGAGGAATTACTCAGCGTCGTCCAAAATAACCCCATCATTACCATGATGCACTTCAACGATGCCACCTAAACGCCACTTTAATGGAGGAACTTGTGCCTCCCTGATAATTACCAACCACCCGAGATCAGTTTGATGCAATTTATTAACGAACCATTTTTTTTCCTGTAAAGTATGTAGATACTCTATGCTCCACTTCCTCCAGAAACTTTGTTACATTTCTTGTAACAACCGCCAACAATCTTACCGTGAAATTTTTGTGTTTGATACGTCAGGTTCTGGTGTAACTGAAACTGGATCCAAATTTTAAAAATGACCTGGTGCCAAAACCGAAAAATCATTGGGGGTTTGCACTCATTGCACATAATGGGAGCGAGTTCAGTGCCACTTCAATTTATACCAATACTGTATACATTTCTTTGTATGTCAAAGTCTATCTGAATAATCTTATATAAATGACCTTTCACAGATTTAATTCCAGACTCCCAGAGACGTCCAAAGTGAGGTGACCCATGTGGATCAAAACTTGAACTTTTGTCCAATGTAAATTTGCCAGTATTTTCTGTAGAGCGATAAAAGTAAAATTACTAATTGTGAGTTGTGTAACAAAGAAATTTTCATTATTACTTGTCATGATCTAAGCATAAAGGATGCACCGAAAGCACCATGCATATATGACAGATGGAACAAGAAAAGGGCAGAGGGAACATATAGGGGAGAATCGTAGTAGCGGACAACGGCTGCTGTAGAAATGGCCAGCTTACAGGTAGCTGCTCTGTGGTAGAGTGGTCATAGAAAAAGCACACAAGAAATAAAATGAGAACTAAAGCAGACTTCGTGGTCCCGCTGTGAAGCATAGGTACCATGCCGAGCCACGAAGATAAGGAAAACTAAAATCAATAGAGTAGAAAACTAAGGAACCTAGAATTAATGGTACCTGTAAGAAAATAATAATTATAGCAATAAAATACTGGTAACTGAAATAGGCGTATAATGTAACCGAATAAACAATGGTTTGTTCTTAAAATGAGGGACACCGAGCTTAGATACAATGAAATTTACAATCTATTAATTTTATAAAGGGAGCTACTGTGCAACACATAATATGAGTTCAGACTTTGTCCTGGAATTAAATTCACCACGAAGAAAAATATGATATTACACTCGAGACAGCCAAAGCGCTTTCATGTCGTGGTGATCCCAAAATATAGGGCTGGTTAAACAAAGTCTAATGTGTCTATTTAATTCCCATAGAAACACATACAAAGTAAACTACTGTCAAATAAACTAACTGACACTTTGAATCCTATAACAAGGGAAGGGTGAATTATTCATCGACTTAAACTTAAATTTTAATAAGAACTATATGTTAATGATTGTAAGATCTTCAAATATTTACTGTTGTAATCATCCTTCATTGTACTAGCACAGGTGGTGTAGATCCAAGCCTTATCAAACTACATTCCACAGTAATTTATTCATGCAACAGGTATCCAAGAAATCTTTTAAAATCAACTAAATAATCAAAATTAAGTAAAATTGTCAAACAAAACTGAACAAGAGTGATAAATAATTAAAGTAAATAGTATAGAATTGGAACAGATGATATTGAATTGAAGTATAGAATTAGAGCTAAATCAAATAAATAATAAACCGTAAACGCAATTTGAATAATTCTGCCTCAGAAAATCAGAATCGATTAAAAAAATTATTAGAACTACAACTTACAATTCCTATTATAAAGCTAGACATATCTATTATTGCAGCGAAAGGAAATGAATGCTGATATGTCAGAATGACAATCTTAAGTTTGAAAACTGATAAGAAGAAATAAATAGTCATGGGAACTCTGATATTTGACTAACAAAATGCTAATCTACAAGTAAGAGTTACCAATTACATTGTTTATTACTACCAAATACAACTAGTTTACCCTAGAGGACACTGTTGGTGCTAAAAGTGTTATTAATTTTAGATTGTTTAGAGGAAAGTGTCTTAAGTTAACAGAATATCCTCATATAGTAATCCAACATACATTTCAGAAAAAAATTTCTATTAATCTTTGGTATGGTACAATTTGAGGAACGTTAGTTGGTCCCTACCTATTTCATGAAAATTTAAATGGCAATGGCTATTTAAGATATTTGGAAGAAACCTATCAAAGTTATTTCGACAAATTTCCTCTTTCTACTTGAAGAAAAATGCAGTATTTTTAGCAAGACTTTGCTTTTGTCCATAACCACCAGGTGTGTGCAATTTTTGGACAAAAAGTACTCGCACAAATGGATAGGCCATTGCAAAATGCTATTATATCTGCCTTTAGTGGACTAACTACAAAGGTTATGGAGAATGGTTGTAAAGATATAGTCGTTCATGTACATTGTGTTGAAAAAACGGTAGTTATTATTCATCTGTATTGTTAAATCCATTTCTTGTTATAAATTTTATTGGGTATTATATAGTTATGGCTGAAATACGACGATGTACATTGTTTGTGTTTAGTTTCATAGCTATCTTAAGCTAAAGTAATAAATCACTCTATTTTGGAAATTTAAAAAAAATAAAAATTACATTATCTACAAAAATAAGCTGAATCAATTTCAAAATGGTGTCCATAAGAAAGAAACAGTTGGCAATCGTTACTTAAAAAATATCGCAGCTATGTCAATTTTAATGCCATATTAATACTCCTCGCACAAAAAAACTTCCATAAACCAAAAAATATGGAAATAACTTCATACAGTATAAAATTATGTAGAAAATACTGTGATATAATTTTCAGTTTTTCCCAAACATATCTAGTCCAGTCATTGAAGCTTTTCCCCTCTGAAATCTTTGTATAAAAACCGATTGACTTGAAATTTGGTAAAAAGCTAGAGAATATGTCAACTAACATTAGTGACATAGCGCCGATTGCCGCTTTCACCCTGGGGGTGGATGCCACCACTTCTCGGGAGTGGGAAATATTTTATTCAAAATAACTGCAGAAATCGATAGATTGGCTAATTTTAGGGGGCCTGTTTGGGATAAAATTTTTTCAAAAAGTCGACACTTCTTGAGTTATTGGCGGTTGAAAAGTTAGAATTTTTATGAAAAAAACACATTTTCTAGTAGAATGATGCATGCATCATTTCTCCGGTACAACACACAATTTTAGTGTATACATGTATATAGCCAGTATATTTCCGACATGGAATGAATAAAAGCACGTGTTCATTAATGCTTCAACGATATTAAATTTAATATTAAATTTTTGTTATTGTTTTTTTGGAAAATAGAGACGTAAGTACATACATGAAATAATTATTTATTTAAAGTTCAATTATATAAAAATTTTGTGAGTATCTCGCTACTCTCTAGCAAATGGTGGTTTTTGAGGGTTGAAAAATTTAAAAATAACATATACCATTTTCCATGTAGTGATATTAAATATTCATGTTTAAAATATATTTTTATCAATATAACGCTTAAACCTTGATTTTGGAATTTTTTTCGCCAAGGGGTAGTTTTCACCCCTAAAAAACTAAAAACGGCAGTCGGGCTCATGTCACTTTTGAAACTGAGGGTAAGATAGACCTTGTATCAAATTTTCATCCAAATGGGTTCTTATACAAAGAATTCGGAGATTATCGAATACTTTCAGCTTCAATGACAACTAATCATGAAACCCTTCAAGATAAATTCTGAAAACTTATTTTGAGAGAGTTCAAAATGGCACAACGTTGGTGTAATCTAACCAAAACTTTAATGCATTTATGTCAAGTTTTATTTGACATTAGGATGTTGTAGAGGCAAATTACTTTAAGAAAGAACCCACTGTCATAATGCGTACAATCCAAACATCGGTTTGGGAAAATTCATTATATGTAATTAAGGATTGCAGTATTCAGGATTCACTGGCATGGAATTTTGTATAATCAACCAATCAGAAATTACCTAATGTCCGCCTAGGCTTGCGTTGTAAAACACAGTCCAAATGTCAAGTGTTTTGTTTCCTGTTAGTTTGACATTTTGCAATTTACATCATCATCATCAATAGGTCTTCGGTTCTAGAATTGGTTCGATGCATACCTTCATTGTTTTCTATTCTAAGCTAACCTACAGATTTCCCTGAAATTCCCACAGCCTACCTTTGACACTCTCTGTGTGCAATAAGTCTAATCTGGTTCTACCTCTTTCTTTATTCCACTCTTTGCTTCTAATATATTCCACACTATTCCCTCATGCCTTAGTATGTGTCCTACATACTATCTCTCCTATTTTTTTTTTACTGTTTTCCACATATTTTTCTTCCCCTATTATTTCGAGAACCTTTTTTTCGTAACTGTATCCATGATATCTTCATCATACATACATACATACATTTCAAAGGCTTCTAACGTTTTCTTGTCTGCATTTCACAGCCGTACAGTGCTGTGTCTTACACATGTTTTCAGCAATCTTTTCCTTGTTTCTATGTTTGTTGTCTTTGAACATAGTAGTTGCTTTTTTTTTGTTAAATGCAGCATGGCCTTGTGCTAATCTTTGTTATATATATATATATATATATATATATATATATATTATGTAGTCTTCCCATTTGTGCTATTTGACTTCCTAGGTAGCAGAAATCTTTAATCTCTTGTAAATTCTCATTTCCTATTTCAATTCTGGTTTTTGACTTATTTACCCCTTCTTTATATACTAGTACTTTAGTTTTATTTTTGTTAATTTTCATACCATATCTCTCTGTTAGAACTGTTTCCATTTCTTTAAGAGCTGCTTCTAACCCTTCCTTGCTAGATACTAATCTCACTATATCATCTACAAATTTAAGCATATCAATCTTTTGTCCCTGCATAGTAATTCCAAATGTCTTTCTGCATTTGACAGTATTCATTGCGTCTTCGATATATAAGTTAAAAATTAACGGGGATAAGACACATCCATGTCTCACCCCTTTCCTAATATTTACTTCTTTACGTTCCTGCTCTAATTCTATTATCGCTGTTTGCTCATTGTATAAGCTATGTACTATCCATCTATCCCCATACTCATTCCAATTTTTTTTTTGAGTATTTTGAACATTTTCTCCCTTTCTACATTGTCGAATACTTTTTCCAGATCTATGAACCCTATATACATGGTTTTCCTTTTTTCTATTGTTTTCTCTAATAACACCCTTAAAGCTAAAATGGCCTCCCGTGTTCCCCTGTTTCGTTTTACTTACTTACCTACTTACAAATTGTAAGAGACATTCTGTTACTGCTTGTCTAGCGGCTCTTAGTGTTTCTGTCTGTATCTTGTCTCTATCTGGTGCCTTAATGTTTTTCAGACTCCTTAATGCTAATTTAAACTCATCTCTAGGTATAAGATATCCCACATTGTCCTTATCAATGTCAAATTCCTGTTCTAGTGCTTCTATTTCCTGTCTTGCATATAAATTCCCTATATATTCGTGCCATCTAACTACTTTCTCTACATTTTCTATAATGATGTTTCCTACCGAGCCCTCATATTTTTGCCATATGGTTTTATATTCCTAAAATTCATTCTAATTAGTTTGTATGCTTCGTCTGTTTTTCCTATTTCCATCTTAGTTTATACCTCTTTACACTTTTCATCAATCCATTGCTCTTTAACTTCCTGCATTTGCAAATACTTTCCCATTTTATGGCTTTGTATCTCTGTTTTCCTGATTCATCTGGTCTGTTTTTGTATTTTAGCCATACTTCTATTAAATTTAGAATATCCTTTGTTACCCATAGCTACTTCCTAGTATCAGAGATATTCCCGATGTTTTTCAGAACTTCGTTTGACTATTTCTCAAATCTTTTGTGAATATCTTTATTTTTTAGTATCTCAAAGTCAAATTGCCTGTTTCTTCCATTCCTTTTTTCAAATTTTTTAATTTAAGCACGGCTTTCATAATTACAATGTTGTGGTCAGTATCTATATCTGCTTCTGGGTGTCCCCTACACAATATTTTACTTGATTTCTAAACTGTTGTCGAACAAGACTATAATCTATTGCATATCTCCCTATGTTTCCTGGCATCTTCATTGTCTTCTAGCATGATGTTGATGGTTAAATTGGTATTGTAGCAAAATTCTAGCTGTCTATTTCCCCTATTGTTTGTCTTGCCTAAACCAAATAGACCTACTACTGCCTCTTCTTCTGTAATTGTTAAATTTTCATGTCCTTTTATGCATCTTAGTATGTCTTCGATATCTGTAGATCTCTTCTACCTGCTCATCACTGTGGAGGTGGGCATGTATACTTGTATTATTACTGTATTTAACGGTTTAGATTTTAATCTAACCATGAGCACTCTTTAGGCAGTTTTCTACACAGTGTCCCTATCTTTTTCCGCATGACTATCCCCACACATGAATTTCCTTCCTCTGATTCTGTATGACTTACCCTAAAGTCTCCGCCTCTGACCACCGAACTTCGCTAATCCCTACTTTAATGTTAACCTATTGATTTCAATTTTCAGATTCTCTAGTTTACCTAGTTACTTCATTCTTCTGACATTCTACGTGTCGACTCGCAAAATGTTCCATGCTCTTCCTTTAAACTTGTCGACCACATCCTTCGAGGTGTACTTGGAAGCTAATGTGGTGGTTTCCCATTGCCTTCCACATCTCAGTAGTGTGTCTTAGAGTGTCATACCGACCCCTATGGTCTCTGCCACTGAAGGAGCTGCTGCCCTCTTTCGGGGACCTGTCTTAGTCTGATTTCTCACTAAAGACCACACTGGTTTGGTTAAACCTATAGTGTGTCTCTTTAGATCAGTGAAACATGCAAGCCATTCTGCTTGAGTATTTTAGAACTTTTTCAAGGTGCAGGTCCGTTTAGAATGGTTGCAATTTACATAAGTTGTTTTTTATCACTTGTATATTATTTCATCTCCTACAAAACAGTTATTTTAGAACTAAACTATGTCGTGTGCGGTAGTATTTATAAAACGCATCCCCCTAACATCAACGTAATAATTCAACTACACCACTGTTACTAGATTTCTGTGCAATCTGTCAAATGCCCTGGTCTTCTTAACGTGCTTTGCCTCTAGTAGTAATTTGTCTGAAGGATATAATTAAAAATAATAAAATGACAACAGCAAATTTAGAAAAAATATGTATTGTCTTTGGAATGTTAATAGTTTTATGTAACAACTTTAAAAATTAAGTGAAAAACAGCATATACTTGTACTGATTATACCATCTCCAAAAAAAGTGTATATATACTCCATTAAATATTAATAAGATATATGCACTTATAAATAAGGTCTTATAGTAAAACGACCATATAAATATTGAGGTAGACCGTTTATGACATGTTATATTGTTAATGCTATTTAGTCTAGTCACTGAAGGTTTTGAGGTCTCGATTCGTTGAACCTTCATCGATCGTCTTGAAATTTTGACAGTTGGTGAAGAATAGCATAAAAAGCAAAAGTGACCAAGTGCCAATATGAGCTTTTTCCCTAGGGGTGGTATTCAGCTCGAAGGGCTCACATTTTTAATTTGATATATCAACTGTTGCTTCAGTTGTGAGTTATGACGGCACGGCAATACAAAATTGCACTTCTCTATCGGTAATGTCGGGAATCGTGTGACATTTATTTATGGCATTTTTTAATAGAGTTTTATTAGGGGATGATTTTAAGGAATGAAAAGTAACATCCCCAGTTTACGATGTAACATACAATTTCTAATAATGTAAAATGTTCTTTATATAAAACATTTTTAATATGAAAAAAAAATTTTTAATGAATGTTTTGAATAAACTTTCATTAGGGGATGATTTTAAGGGATGAAAGGATATTACTTTATACAAGTAGCTAATAAATAGTAAAGATATATTAAATAAGTAATTGCAATAAGTTATTTATGAGTATTATAATTTTTTTCATTAAAACTCAGCAAAATGATGCCATTCTTTTAATTTATATTCTAGGGCGTGTAACTGTCTTTATTTATTATGTTTAAATATAATTAAAGTAAAATATTTGCTTATTATTACATTATTATTACAATTTTCATACAAAGGGGTGGTTTTAACCCCTAAAAAATAAAAAGCTCATATTGGCATAGGGTCACTTTTGAATTAGGGGGCAAGACAAGCTTACTCCTACAATTTCATTAAGATCCATGAGGGTTCAACGAATCGAGAGGTCGGACCCCATTTTTACCTTCAGTGACTGGACTAATTGTATTCTTTAAACACTTGAATTTCTTTCAATGATTAAAGTGTAATGCAAACCCCATCATGTACAAAAAAGACTCTCATTAAAAATTTGTAGAACTATTCCATAAACTATTGGCTAGAACTGGGAGCTCTCTCTAGTAAGTTGATAATGGGGATGCCCTTATATGGTCAGTCTTTTACATTGGCAGATGGTGGGGACCATGGTTTAAATGAAAAATCCTATGGCCCTGGAGATGGTGGAGAATTTACTAGAGCTGGTGGTTTTCTAGCATTCTATGAGGTACATATATATTCTAAAAACTGTCCGTTATTAACTGATAACTTTCTAGATATGTGAACGAGTCAAACGTAGATCATGGACTGTGACAAGAGATCCTCAAGGCAGAATAGGCCCATACGCATATAGTGGCAATCAATGGGTGTCATATGATGATATTGCAGACATACGACGAAAATCAAAATTCTTAAAGAATTTAGGGCTTGGTGGTGGTATGATATGGGCACTTGATTTGGATGATTTTAAAAATACTTGTGGTTGTGGTAAACATCCCTTGTTGAAAACATTGAATAACGAATTGCGTGGCACTCCAAGTGATATTAACATAATCAATTGTACTTAGTGGATTAAGGTTTAATGGTGAATTGCTATTTGGGAAAGCATTTTTTAACTTCTTCGTTATATTTAATGTTCATATTTCGAAGAACTTTAAAAATGTGTGTATTTTAAGTAAATAATAAGTTATACTTACTGTGTAAGGAAATTGTGCAATACAATTTTATGAATATTGAGTTTTATTGCACAGAAACTACTTGCCCTTTAGACTTACTTGAAAGTACTATTAAAATAAAGAAATGACCTTGGAATCAAACTAGATTTAATACCTGCAACCCTACAGACGAGAAATTACTTGGATCTCTTAAATTTGATTGGTTTTATATAATCCAATGTTGCATAATCGCTGTTTATGTAAGTATATAAATCTTAACTTTATCTGACAAGTTGCTTATTTCCAAGTGAGCAAAACAAAAAAGCTAATAAAATAGAACCAGTTAAATAAAGCAAGTTTCTTTGTAAGAGTTGCACACAAAGTGTATGTTCAACTGTAAAAGTTGTGGAATTATTTCAACGAATGTGATTTAATACAAATCTGCTATTCTTGACAGAAAAAAATTTGAATGTATCATAATAATATTGTTCAAAATTGGTTTTGTTGTAGTGTGCTTCGTTAGTTACTGGTTTATTAAATAAGTACATGTTTTTAAGAAACAAATACAAACTGATAACTAATTGAGCAATTGGAGATGAAAGTAATATTGTTGCTAACATTAACAATTTTACCTGCAAAATGTAGGCATTTGTATGACAATTTACATATCCTAAGTACTGTTCTTATAAGAAACTAAAACTATTTGAAGATAGCAGTACATTTTGGAAGTGATCTTTCACAAAACGAATTTGCCAATTTATTTATATATATATATATATATGATATATATATATATATATATATATATATATATATATATATATTGCTCTGCTTTCTCGGGTACCTTGGTGATTTCTTCGTGCCCCTTCCTTACTATATCCACATGAATCTGCATCTATATCTATTTCATATCTTTAATTAGTTTACCATATGTACCTAACACAAACCTGATTATCAGAACTCAGCTGATAATAAGTTGTTCTTCAAATTCAATATACAAAGATGTAGCAAGTTCTGATATAACCCTCGGGTTTGATCTTTAAAAATTACTCTACTGAATTCCCCACCATTAGTAGCACTACTTCACAACTTTTCAAAATTTAATTTGCTTTTATTCAACTACAATTTTAGTTTATTTACATAGCACATGTTTAGAAAGCTAAACTAAAAGAATTATTTATCTACCCCAAGCTCGTGTTCCTTGAAATCTTTGAACGTTTTAACTTGTTTGCCATCTTAAACTTGTAGCTTTCTACGAATGCTTTAGTTTATGATATTAAATAAATGTATGTTGCTTAAATTAACATATACAATTTAAACCTACATTAATAGCATGTAATTTTATTCCAATCTAACTATACTGAAGCTTAATAAATAAATTATTGATTTTTACATACTGGTCCCCCAAATAAATAAATACTTGTCCTATTTATACATGTTTACGCTTAGCCGTACACAGTATATTCCCCCTATTTGAATACAATGATAAACAACTCCTTGGCTTTATTTGCATTCAAATAAGAAGCATATCTCCCTACTATGTCCCTACATAATATTTACCTATAACTATCTATTCAACCTACCACCATGTATTTAACCTATCTTTATGTATCACTATCTATTCACACCTATCACTATTTATTTAACCTATCTTTACCTATTTCTATCTATCTACACTTATCTTTATTTATCTAACCGATCTTTACCTATCACTATTTATTTACACCTACCACTAATTGTTTTTATCTATCACTATCTATTCACACCTATCGCTACTTGTCCAATTATCCTTATCTATACTTATCTATCTACACCTATCTCTATTTATTTAACCTATCTCTATCTATAACTATCTATTCTCTATTTCCCACTATCTATCTACACCTATATCTATCTATTTAAATCTAACTCTTTTCTTAATTCTCCAAGTCATCCTCCTCACATATTTGATAACTTGCACCCTTGTCTTTTCTCCTATCTCTATTACTATTATCATCTTTACTTCGTATAAAATAAAATTATCCTCGCCGTCTTGATTGTTAACTTGCTCCTGTGTCCCTATACTTGTCTGTTTCTCAATTCCTACTACTGCCTTTGATGTGGACAAACCAAACGATACTATCTTACCATTACTCCATTTTCCCTCAATGGAAAACCCCTTATATCTTCTAGACTCCTTGTGTATTGAAATTAACCCAAAAAATTCTTTAAATCCAATTTACTAAATATCAATTTGTCATCTGGCCTTGTTATGCCTACTTCTAAAACTTGCTCGTATCCCAACGCTGTGCTCGCCTCTACACCTATTATTTCAGAATGTTTATTCAATAATGCTTGTACCTCTTCTACTTTTTCTCCTGAACATTTAATTGTGTCGATTTCTTTCAACTCTCCTTCATCTAACCCCATAACATTAATACATAAACCCGTGTCATCCTCTGTGACTTCATAACTTGCCCTCCAGGGCAATATCCTGTCCCTAATCCTAACTACCTTCTTCTCAATATCTATAATTAATCCCAACTTCGCCATGCAATCAACACCTAATATCCCTTTAAATTTCAGTCCAGGCACAATTATAAATTCCTGCTCACTGAACCTAACTCTACTCTTAATACCACAACGCTATTCACCACAGCGAATCGCTTTTTATTCGGAGCTACCAAATGACTCCTTTTTATTGGCATAATTCTATCACACACCTTTTCCCTAATGTCGCTGATGAATTCCTCCGATATTAAACTCGCCTCTGCTCCAGAATCGAGCAACGATCTTAAATTATAATCACAAATTTTAACATCTATTATTGGCAAACAAAATTTTTCCTTTATTTCCGGTTCAACTTCATCAATTTTTAAAATTCCCTTGAATGTTCATATTTATACACAATTACGTCTAGTGATTTGTCACTGTCTAAAAATCATGTCCTTGTCTATTTTCCCTACTTGGTCCTTGTTGTCTTCCTACTACTTCCATGTACGTTCGTGGCGTCGTCTCTACTCTATTACTCCTTTCGTTATCCCTAACTGGTGTCATCACCTGTGTCCTTTCAATATCTGTCTGTGATAACTGTCCCCTCTGTTTTCGAATCTAACCACATTAATATTCCTTTACCTATTTTCTCTGTGTCGTCCTGTGCTTACATCGTCATCCTCTGCAGGTATTCTAAGAATGTTTCCCTCTCGACAATATTTTGCAACGCTACATGTTGCCTAACCTCAATTTCGAAGTGTTGCGAAAGATATTTTATAATTTGTTGATCCGTTAAAGGTGGACTCAACTGCTTAGCTATGCTGTACTTGCAAATTGCATATTGTTCCCTACTTCCAGCATATTCACCCTTATATTTTCCAGTGATTAAATCGTCACGTACCTGATCTTGTCTGTGGTCACTCCAGTAATGTTTTAAAAACTTGTCTTCGAAACTCGCTATACGATTCTATTTCCTGTCCAATTAAATTATACCAGGCCTCAGCATGGTCTTTTAACAACACCTTAACAGTGTTTAATTTCGCCTGTTCATCATATAAATTTCCAACCAAATTTCTAATGCTATTTATGAAAATTTGAGGGTTTACCCTATTATCCCCGCAAAATTTCATTTGCTGCTCTAATGATATGTTACTTGTGAAAAATCTGGGACCATCCCCCATCAAAGTCGACACATTTTGTTTAATGCCGCTTACCTCTCTCTCAACCCTTCCAAATTGATCTCTACATGAATCTGTTACCTCGGTCATTTTTACATTTATTTCTTCTTCACAGAAGATTCTTACCTCAATCTTTAATTGTCCTATTTCATGACTCAAAGCTCTTATATCTTTTCATTCTTATCCATCTTTGTATCTACTTCCCCCATTTTCGAACTGTTCTTAAACTCATTGAATTCTTGGGTTGACTTATCAATCTTTTTACTTAAAGTTTATGTCATTTCTACGTTTCGAGTCTTAACTCAGTTGTTCGAATTTTTGATTCGAGTCTTGACTCAGTTGTTCAAATCTTTTATTGGATTCTTCACTCATCCTCTCTAACATCCTCAAAATTAATTCATTACCTTGTTCACCTGATTCCGTCCTCGACTGATCCCTACTACCTCCTGCTTCTTCCATTTCTTGTGTTGTTTTCTCAAATAAGGCACTGTCACTACTTCCTATTTCAACCCCTTGACTCCTTAACCACTCTTTTCTCTGCATACGTTTCAATCACACCTACACACACACTCAAAAATATTTACAAAATTTTACACTCTCAATGCTTTCTCAGCTCGTCAGTTTTCTGGAATAAAATTTTAATTTTATTTGGAAAATCGTACCCCTCACTTTTGGGTCGCCATAAAAATGCTTTGCTTTTTCAGGTACCTTGGTGATTTCTTCGTGCCCCACAGTTGGGCTGTCATAAAAATTGCAGTGGTTTCCTTTTAGTCGGCTCGCTAATTCTTGCCCCACACTTACGGCGTCATAAATTCTGCGAATTTCTCCTGTGATATTATTCTCCTTACTTTGGGTTAATCATAAGAAATGCTACGTACTCACCTATTAAATCGTATTACTAACTTAGGAAGTTGTGCCTCTCTTTACGTCGCTATACTTTAGCTGAAAAAAAAACTCCACCAATTTTCACTTAAAGAAAATTTCGAGTCTACGCTATGATTATGATATGTCTAGGTTGAATATCTTCTGAAAATGCTTTCCAAGTTGATAATACCATGGCTAGCTCTGCTCACTGCATCCCCCCGGATACTCACCACAACTACTTATTCCTTTAACATCTTTGTAATTATTAAAAAAATAAAAATATTTCGACACAAAACATACAGTCCTTTTATTAACACAAATAATAAATTCTCAATATGTACAATTAATATTCAAGTTAAAACATTTCATATTTCTGCTCAATAGTAAAACATCAGTCTAAAATCCCCGTGATTTTATGCTCCTCTACATTTCATATTTTTATTTAAACGTAGATGGGCCTATCCTGTACCCTTACTTTACTTCCTCTAGGTCTATTTAGAGCTCAATACAAACCTTTTTATTTTCTGTGCATAAATTATTTGCATTGTCAAATTATACTAAAGACCCGTTTACTTCTTACATCTATAACATATTATTCAAGTATCTACACCCTCAGATTAATAATAGAAAAATTGTCTATAATATATGTCCATAAAATTACTTTTTAGTTTATAAAAATTATCACCATAAATAAATCAAATCACTCATAGTTTAAAATAGTTAAGCACCAGCAGAACAGTGTCGATAAAAAAAAATCGCTACCTGGAGTGTGTTCTTCCAGATCACCATCTCTATAGATGACTTACTTTCCACAAGACTGTTCGCTCCTGGATTACTCCATCTTGCTGCTTTCCAAGTTGGACAGCAATACTATCTCATACACGTTCATCCAAATCATTAACAATCTGAAGACGCCTTCCACCAGACTGCACATACAACAACCAAACCACACCTCTTCTTCTATTTAATGTGCCACTAGCACCCTCGTTCAAAATATACATAATTCTTTTACTTCTAACCCAAGCTTGCGTTCCTTGAAATCCTTGAATGTTTTAACTTGTTTGCCATCTTAAACTTGTAGCTTTCTACGAATGCTTTAGTTTATGATATTAAATAAATGTACGTTGCTTAAATTAACGTATAAAAATTAAACCTACATTAATAACATGTAATTTTATTCCAATCTAACTGTACTGAAGCTTAATAAATAAATTACTGATTTTTACATACCGGGTCCCCAAATAAATAAATGCTTGTCCTATTTACACATGTTTACGCTTACCGTACACAGTGATATATATATATATATATATATATATATATATATATATATATATAAATTAAGACCGAATAATCTTTTTTGGGTTTTATTTCGTCCAAATTTGAAGTTTACAATAATGTCATTTGTGAATAACTGACGTTTCGGGAAATATGTTCCCTTAGACTTAGTTCTAAAATTAGAGTAAAAAGTTTACATATTTGGAGATGATTCAAATTTACTTACATTGACTTGACCGAAAACTAATTAAAAATACTTATTTGTATGATGTGCATTCATCCTGTGTAGTACAATTTGAATAAACACATTTAAGAATTAAACAATTTTCAAAAGCTTACTATAAATAAAAACATTGATAATGTGAAAACAGTAATCATTAAAATTCATTTTTGAAAACAGCATACCTAGTTAGTTAATGTATGTATGTAGATGTGTATTATCTTCGATTTATGTGTTCTTATCTGATCTAAATATTGATATTAAAAGTCTATGTAGTGGAATGTGTAGTGGTATAAATCTATTACAGTTAGATTAAGACGTGCTGTTTGTTTGCTTAATTGAAAGAATATAGAAAAGCATAATTTTTATCAAGGTTTTCTATATCGTTTGTGTAATTTATTGTGTTCGTTTGTTTCTGAATGTGGTAGCTTTCTAAGAAGAGTCTCTTTTTATAGGTTTCTTCTGTCTCTAATATTATGGTATTTTCATAGTCTGCCTTGTGGTGATGTTCATTTAAATGCATGGCAAGAGCGCAAGATTTTTTATTTAATTTGTGATCGCTTCTGTGTTGAGTGATTCTGTTTCTAAGCCACTGCTTGGACTGCCCTATGTAACTTTTGCCACAACTGCATGGAATGCTGTTTGTTTGGAAAATTAATTTATTGGTTAGAGGTTTAGGATATCCATTGTTGAGTAGAATTTGTTGAAGATCTTTAAGATTCGTTTCTAGGAAACGTGGATGACAAATTTTAATCATTCTGTGCTTTAATGTTAATACCGTATTAATTTTATGTTTGAAAGAATGATTGGAGTTAAAGTTTAAATAACGGCCTGAGTTTGTAGGTTTTTTTATAGAAATCAAATATGAGTCTGTTGTTTGAATCTCTAATGACCATTGTATCTAAGAAATTTAGTCTTTTGTTGATTTCAATTTCTGTCGTAAACTGAAGTTTGGGGTGGAAATTATTAAATGCTGTACATGTTTCTTCAACTTTATTTTTGGGGACAGAACAAATGATGTCATCAACGTATTTTACAATAAATTCCAGTTTGAACGATAACTGAGATTTTGCAGTCTCAATCAACTTATCCATTATCATTTGAGCGAGAATAGGAGATATTGGAGATCCCATGGGTGTGCCGAATATTTGTTGATAGAATATATTCCGAAATGTGAAGTATGTGTTGTTAATTACTAAATTTAGGCTCACAATAAACAAATCAAGTGAAAAAGTACAGTATTTTTTAATGACACTCCATTTTTCTTTAATAATGTTGATAACTAATTCGGTAGGTATATTTGTGAATAGGGCTTTGACATCTAATGACATTAAAATATTTTCCTTTGGAATTAGATAATAGTTAAATCGTTCAACAAATGTGAACGAGTCTTTAATACTATAACTCGTTTCGATAGGAAAAGCGCAGTTCAGAATTTTTGACAGAAATAGAGCTAACTTGTATGTAGGTGTCATAATGGATGCAATTATTGGCCTAAGTGACAGTTGGGATTTTCGGAAGCCCGTAGTATTTTCCCGGAATAGAGTTGTTTTGACTAATATCTTTCTTTTGCTTTTCTGTAATAATTTGTTTTCACTAGTACATTAAAGTGGTCGTTTACTTTCTTTTGTAATGTAAACGTCGGATCTGTGTTTAACTTTTTGTAGATTGTTCTGTCATTTAATAGTTCTTCTGATAATTTATTGTACTGGTTTCGGTTCATAACTACTGTGACCGCGCCTTTATCGGCATTTGTAACTATTAATTCCGGATGTTTTTTTATAAATATGTATGCTTTGCATTTAATTTTTAATTAATAATTTCATACATCAATAAATATAAAGCTACATGACCAGGAAGGAATAAAATCCAACACTTTGATGGATAGGAAGCAAAGTTCATCAAATTTACTACACAAACAAGACCTACGCGATTTGTTAGACCATGGAAGATTTGAAAATCCAACGAATCTATACAAATAACTTGAAATTCTACGTGGCGGGACAAGCGTCTCGACTTCGTTGTACATGCAAAATTCATAGAAATACCCAAGCCTGCGTGTGAAGATTGGTACAAGGCGGTAATTATTGTTCTGTGTGCTTGACCGACCACTTGTAAACAGATAGGCGTTCTCTTTAAATACAACAGGATTTCGTAAACAAATCAGTTTGAATTAAATGAACGCATGGTTCACATCACCTGAAACAAGATATTTACGTAAAAGAATTACACGTGATTTTATAATCAATAAATTTTAATGTGGTGATAGTGCATAATTATTATAAGGTTCGTCGTTTAATCCTCAAAAAGACTCTAAATAATTCCTGGATTCTACCTGGATGTCCAAACAATCTCTGGATCAACCAGAAGAAGAGAAACAAGAATATCCAAACAATCTCTGGACCTACCTGGAAAAATTATATAAGAATATGCAAACAATTTCTGGATACAACCCGAAGGAGAGGTTAAATAAGTATATCTGGATCCAACCTGGAGTATTTGAATGAATAAGCTTAAGCTGAAACGACGAATAGTTGGAGCAGTAACTGTCTGAATTAGGCGAACAAGACACGCCAAAAAGGGACAACAGGTTAGCCATTCTAAATATTTTGTAGCATTTTTATTTCGGAATATTTTTAAATATTGCATTCATGAAAATTTTATGTGAGGGTCATCAAAAATCGTTTTAGCACACGTTATAATTTATGTAAAGAATTAAGGAAGACTGATGAACGTTCATATGGCTTCGAATAATAATAATAAGGGCGATTTTTGCTGGATTTTTGTTCATTTAAAGGGAATTATAATTATTGAGAGAACTTAATTCAATTATTTAAAAGAGGTTCTATTTAAAGACATCACAAACGCTTTGTACATATTGAAAACATTATAGTAATTGTGGGTAATTGTTTTTTGCTAAAAAAGCATAGGAAGTAGAGGTGAAAGGAAAAATTAAAAATTCTTTGTTGTCGTATTGTCGCAAGCTCCGTGCGTGGTTAAAACTGAGCTAGCCGAGGTATTAAAATTAAAATTGACAAAAAAGAAATTTTTTAACCTTTTTATTTCACAAAAAGGGAGCAACGGGTTATTGCAACGGTATCACAGCAAAGTAAAATAATGATGCCACCAACGTGGGGCTAGAAAATCGAAAAAGTAAATTAATGTCGCATCAACGTGAGGCTAGAAAAACACACTAAAAAGTAAAATTGGAGATCCGAATGTGGAGCTAGAAAATCACACTAAAACAGAAAAATTGTTGCATCAACGTAGCACTAAAATAGAAATTAAAGGCAACGAAATCGAGGACCTAGAAGTTAAAAATAATTGTAGAGCATTAAAAATGGATAAAAGAAGGAGGGGAGCAAGAGAGGCATTAATGAATGAAGGAGTGGAAATAGGTTCACAGGAAAGTGTGATCTTGCACGAGACATCAATGGACACTGAAGGAAGAATGTTTGAGAGGAGTCATAGCAAGGAACACCAGACCACCCAAGACTCAAAAATGATGGAAATTTTGATGACACTGAATGACAAGATGGAAAAGAATGAACAGGCCATGAAAAATATGATAGCAAGAAACGACAAGGCTATGCAAGAATTTGGGAAAAATTTGGATAATTTGGGGGAAAATTTAAGCTCCAGAATAGAAAGGTTAAGTGATGATCTAAGGGAGATGAATCGGAAAATGGAAGAGATGCGATTACAAACACAAAATAAAGTTATAACTATCATGATAGTTAGTGACTGCATAAGGGGCAAGGTTATTAAGGTAAGATCAATGCAAGAGGCCAATGAAAGGGAGACAAACGAAAGAATTATGAACATAGGGGAAAAAGTGCAAGGACATTGAGAGAAATTGTGGAACTGAACTTCGCAGAGTAATAAAGAAATAGGCGATATAAAATTAATGTAATGAATTTTAGCATGAACAGCATGACGAATAACCAGGAACCCTTAAGAATAAATCACCCAAATTTAACATTGGATCAATATTCAAAATTTTCAGCGGACAATAAACTTAATCCAAAATTATTCTTAAACGACATTAAAACACTGACACATGGCATAACGGATGAGCAGTACAAATTGAATTTAGTAAAGGTTATAGTAAAAGGAAATGTAGAAACGTGGTTTGATCTAATCAAAGACGAGTTAAGAACTTCCAGGATTTTGAAAATAAATTTTTAAGACATTTTTTGAGGATAATCAACAATATAAGGTGAGCGATGATTTAATCATGGGGAGATACAATAGAAATTTAGGTATAACCAGGGAACAGTACGCGATCAAGAAATTTAGTATAGCCAAACAATTGGATCCTCCATTGAAAGAGAAACAGATCATTAAATATCTAGCAGGACACTTTGAAGTAGAGGTGAGGCAGTATATCGCGCTACAGAACATCATCGATCTTGATGTATTTTTAGAATACTTGCAGCGATACGATGAAATGGGACTGAACCATAGGGAGAAAATTCGAGCGAATACTCAACCAGTAAAACTAGAGAGAATGCCGAGAAGAATGTCAATTAACCGACTGAACTATGAAAGAACCAATCACAATTATAGGGTAAATTTTAGGAACAATTACAACAGTAATTCTAGACATAATTGGAATGTGAGAAACCGACCATGGCAAGAGATAGGAATAGTAACCGAAATGAAATTAATCAAGAACACGAGGAAGGAACAACGGAACCAAGAGGGATTAGTCGCACTTACGCCGAGGTTACAAATCAGTTAGGCCAATCTACAACGAGTAGAAATTTTTAAAACAAGACAAACCAAATAAGCCCTTTGCAACGGGAATTCATAAAGCTTGAAGTGGAAAATGATTTTAGTAGAAATTTATTGCCTATAATTAATTTAAATGTAGAAAACAACGTAATTAAGAAACTCATTGATACCGGAACGGAAGCGTCGCTCGTCTTAAGATTTTATTAAACGGGGAAAGTTAATGAATAAAATAATGCCGATGCGGAAGTATAATTTAGTAGCACCAAACAATAGAAAGTTTGCAAGCATAAGCAACATAGTGATTCTGAAGTGTGAGCTAGGAAAGGAGAAATTCGAAAATGAATACATGATTGTACTTGGATTAAAAATGGACGCTATATGGGGAATGAATATTAAAGATAAGTTGGGGATAAAAATTAATGCGGAAAGCAAGGAGGTAATATGCAAAGGGAAATTCATCAAGTGGGATGAAGAATTGAGAGTAGATAGTGAATGTGTAAATATAAATCAATTTGAGGGGAACTTAGATAGTGAGGGAAATGCAAATAAAGATATTAAGTGTCCGGGTAAAATGAAAAATAGGGTTAGTGCACTATTGGAGAAACACTCAGAATCATAGGATCAAGAAAGAATTTATACAGAGGTTAAAATTGAATGGAACATTAAGTCAGAATTGAAATTGATAGGAATATAGGGTAAAATTTGAGAAAGGTTAAATTTCTGAGGGCTTACTGGAAATATTAGAATATAATAATACTTAGAATAAATTTATATAAATAGGAAGAAGTATAGGTAAATAGGAATTAAGTTAATGGTCATAGTAGGATAAATAGCGTTAAATAGGAAAAATAAGTACGCGTAAATAGGATTAGTGTGAGCGTCATATGGTAAAAACATCTATGGCAAGAAGTATTTGGAATGAGTGTGAAATAGGAATCAACATTAGGGAGATATTATAAAATATTCATAATAGAGAAAATATTTCCTACTGTATAAATGCTTTGTGATATTGCCGTTTTATTTCATTTTATAAATTGCAACATTTCGGTTGAGCTAGTCAGGCAAAATTAGAAAGGAAGGTAAGTGAATAATTTCAAATTTTAAAATTGTTGTATCTGTATCACAGCACCCTTTTAGCAGCGCATCAAAGTGCGGGCATTGCCATATCACTCTTTTAGTGACGTTCCAAAGCGAGGTGTTGTCACAGCAATCTTTTAGTGACGCTCAATCGCAGGGCTTACCACATCAATATACATATATATTATAAAACTCTACTTTACTGACCAGGAATCAATGTTTAATATAAAGATGAAATTAATTTATTGGGATATTTTTGGTCATAAATAAAACAACTGTCAAATAATCTTTCGTTTTTAACTTGACGTTTCGATCATTATTCAGATCTTAAAGCTAAAAGTTAGGTAATTAGAAACTAAATAATACATATATCAATACTTACATAAAACTTGATTATTCTTAAATTTAAGGCTTGTATAAACTAATTTTGAATGACATAAGCAAAACTTGAGTGACAGAATTAAAATTGTTTTTTGTATGCAATTTTGATGTTACAAAAACCAAGTTAATTTAAATAATTTTTGGATATAAAACGATAAAAATGAAAAGAATGTATAAATATTGTTCATTAAATAACAGCACTACAATTAATGTTTATATAAATCGGAGTAAACAACACTTAAGTTATTTAGGTCCTGTTTGTTGTTGATGCACTTTTTCCTTTTTGTATATGAAATGATTCGAGTAATAAGCGTTTCTTGTAATTGTGTTCTATTTCTAAAATTTTGGTGTCTTTGAGTGAAGGTGTGTGTTTGGTAGAATGTATATGTGTTGAGAAGGCACAATTGTTTTTCCCAATTTTGCATCACTGCGTGTTGAGTTAATCTGTACTTTAACCACTGACCAGTTTGACCAATGTAGGAGTGGTTGCAAATACATTGAATCTTATATACAACGTTACTGCACATTTCGGTGTTTGTTTTATCTTTAAGGGCGAAAAAGGTTTTAATCGACTTCACATAGTAGTATGCAATGCCTATATTTGGTTTTTAAAATTTTAGTAAGTTGTGGAGTTAGTTTTCAATGTATGGAAGCTTGTTGTAGATCAGTTGTTGTGTTGTTTTTGTTCTGGTAAAATGTTGGTATTCAACAATCTGTTGACAATTTGAATGGGATAACCATTACTGATAAAGACTTGTTTTAATTCTTTAATGTTGTTATGTAGAAAAATTGGATTGCTTATTTTTGTAATTCGATTTTTTAGTGCTAAGATGGTATTGACTTTGTGTTTATTGCTGTGATTGGAGTTGTAGTTAATGTATCTATCAGAATTTGTAGATTTTTATAGTAATTAAAATCAAATTGTTGTTCTCTGATCGAATAATCAATGTGTCAAGAAATGAAATTTTTCTGTCTTCTTCTTTTTTTAAATTGAATTTTAGATGTTCATTAAAGCTATTGAAGTGTTCAAGAGTGGTGTCAACTTGATTGTGTGGTACAGAACAAACTATGTCGTCTACATACTTCGCTAAAAATGTAACTTGAAATGGAAGGTTAGGAATGATTTTGTCTAGAAGTAAATCCATGGTAATCTGGGCTAAGATTGGTGAGAGAGGTGAACCCATAGGAGTGCCGTAAAGTTGCAAATAGATAGTTTTTTCATATGTAAAATATGTGTTGTTGAATATTAGATTTATAGTACTAATGAACATTTTTTCTGAAAATTTGCAGTGAGGTTGAATTTTGTCCCATTGTTCTGATATAATTTCTATTGTTAATTCTCTCTCACCAATCTTAGCCCAGATTACCATGGATTTACTTCTAGACAAAATCATTCCTAACCTTCCATTTCAAGTTACATTTTTAGCGAAGTATGTAGACGACATAGTTTGTTCTGTACCACACAATCAAGTTGAAACCACTCTTGAACACTTCAATAGCTTTAATGAACATCTAAAATTCAATTTAAAAAAGAAGAAGACAGAAAAATTTCATTTCTTGACACATTGATTATTCGATCAGAGAACAACAATTTGATTTTTAATTACTATAAAAAATCTACAAATTCTGATAGATACATTAACTACAACTCCAATCACAGCAATAAACACAAAGTCAATACCATCTTAGCACTAAAAATCGAATTACAAAATAAGCAATCCAATTTTTCTACATAACAACATTAAAGAATTAAAACAAGTCTTTATCAGTAATGGTTATCCCATTCAAATTGTCAACAGATTGTTGAATACCAACATTTTACCAGAACAAAAACAACACAACAACTGATCTACAACAAGCTTCCATACATTGAAAAACTAACTCCACAACTTACTAAAATTTTAAAACCAAATATAGGCATTGCATACTACTATGTGAAGTCGATTAAAACCTTTTTTCGCCCCTTAAAGATAAAACAAACACCGAAATGTGCAGTAACGTTGTATATAAGATTCAATGTATTTGCAACCACTCCTACATTGGTCAAACTGGTCAGTGGTTAAAGTACAGATTACCTCAACACCGCAGTGATGCAAAATTGGGAAAAAACAATTGTGCCTTCTCAACACATATACATTCTACCAAACACACACCTTCACTCAAAGACACCAAAATTTTAGAAATAGAACACAATTACAAGAAACGCTTATTACTCGAATCATTTCATATACAAAAAGAAAAAAGTGCATCAACAACAAACAGGACCTAAATAACTTAAGTGTTGTTTACTCCGATTTATATAAACATTAATTGTAGTGCTTTTATTTAATTAACAATATTTATACATTCTTTTCATTTTTATCGTATTTATATCCAAAAATTATTTAACTTAACTTGGTTTTTGTAACATCAAAATTGCATACAAAAAACAATTTTAATTCTGTCACTCAAGTTTTGCTTATGTCATTCAAAATAAGAATAATCAAGTTTTATGTAAGTTTTGATATATGTATTATTTAGTTTCTAATTACCTAACTTTTAGCTTTAAGATCTGAATAATGATCGAAACGTCAAGTTAAAAACGAAAGATTATTTGACAGTTGTTTTTATTTATGACCAAAAATATCCCAATAAATTAATTTCATCTTTATATTAAATATATATATATATATATATATATATATATATATATATATATATATATATATATATTATCCTTAGACTATAAGTATATTTGTAAAGAAGGTATTTAAACCTAAGAAGTCACATTGGCTAAACGTCAGATAAAATTTGAATAAAAACCAATGATAAGGAACATTTGTTGTTTAATATGGTAAGAATTTTAATAACTTTTTATTCTACTTCTGCCACTAAAATGTTACTTTAGTTTGTTCTCATATTTGGAGTAGTTGGCTCTTACAGGTATCAAGAGCTAACCCGTTTATGGTCAATATGCATTGAAAATTGCTAAACAAAGCTTGAAGATGCTAAAATTTGTGTAGATTGATCATTTGTAATAATAACTGATTACTTCCAAAATATTGTTCTACTGAAACTTATTAGAAAATAGATTGCCCTTTGAATAATCAAGACAGCTAAATGTTTTTTTTTTATCAATTACACACAAAGGCCAATATAGCACTTTGTTACAATAATATGAATAACAATATATTTTCCCACGACTATCGATATAACAGACCTCTATTTAACGGACTTTGGATATAACGGACAAAAAATCCGGTCAAATGTAAAAAAAAATGCCCTGTTAATATTATACATACTTAAATTCAAGTGTCGTTGCATGTAAGCAATTTTTAGTGGCCATGTTAATCACGTAATGCATATAGCGCTAGAATTTGAGACATAATGCCGTCCTGCTCGTAGACTGCACCTAGCTGGAGCGATAGTATATTAGGAGATACCCTGATATAATAATGGGTTTCGTACAGCACATGTGTTTGCCATGCTGGCCGGGGATTCACGTATCTCTACAATAGTTTAACTTGTTTACTCGAAATGAATGAACACATTTGATACTCCAGTAAATAAATTAAAATTTTCACAACCCTACCCTTTAAATATGGGCAAACGGAAAAGAATTAATCTAACAATCAAAAATTAAAATTATACAAACGTTGGAGTCTGGAATGTCTGTGTCTCGCATATGTGAACAATATGGCATAAAAAAGCAAACTGTTTCGGACATAAAAAAGCAAAACAAATAAATTTGCGTTAATGCGTGATGTACGAAAAAACAGCAATCCCGGAAAACGAATGAAAATGGCTCGTGAAACTTCACTTAAAGAAGCAATCTTAAAATGGTACAGCGTGTACAGTACGTTCTTGTGGAGTTCCGGTTCGGAGCAGTCGACCTAAAATCTGGCGCAATTAAATTAGCAAATCATATGACCATACAAATTGTTGAAAGCATATGTGTGGAGCACAGCACAGTATGCCTATAAGATACGGGTAGTAGGAAAAGCAAACAGAAAAACGGTGCAGCATTTTGGAATGCTGTGCTTCAGATGTATGAGGATGATAGCATGGGCAGGCAAAGTTAATAACAAATAGGTTTTAGAAATATTAGGGAAACAAGGATATCTGTGGAAAAAAATAGGAGAAATAGAAGGGCAGAATACGTTCTAAAGCATTTTTGCAGAATAGTATGGAATATAGTACAAGTAGAGATAGGAAAAAAGAAGTAGATGTAGACGTAGAACAGATAGTGATATATTCAAACTGTGCAAATTTTAGGGAAATGTGTAAGTTAGTTCAGAATAGGAAACAATGAGGATATGCATCTAACCAGTTCTAGGACCGAAAACGTAATGATGATGAATGGCTCTGGCACTTTCGCAAAAGGCACGGAATCATGAATAAAAGAATTTACGGCAAACTTCAAGTGCACCAAATGAAGAAATTGAACCTTTTTAGGAGAAAATTAATAGAAATTATAAATTACTAAACGCTATTAGAATCTTAGATTTATAATGCTGACGAAACTGGTTTGTTATGGCGTACTTTGCCTGAAAACACACAAGCCTCCAAACATGAAAAATCGAATTCTGGAAGAAAAATTAGTAAGGACAGGATCTCGGCACTGCTATGTGCCAATGTCGATGGATCGCATAGACTGACTCCTGTAACTGTTGGCAAATCTCGTAAACCTAGAGTTTTAAAAGGTATAATGCATCATCTGCCCGTTCTATATTGTAACTCTAATAAGGCATGGTTCAACTCTTAGAATATACATCTGGTGACGTCTAGTGACTTATTTGTACACGTAACTAACCTATTGCATAATTCCATGATATAATACAAAAATATCAGTTTTTTTGTGTTAGAACACTTTTAAAAAGCAATAGCTAACAATTAGAGTTTTAATGGAGTTTAATTAAAGTTGTAGTTTTGGGAATGTTTAACGAGATTTGTGTCTACTTACTCGAAGAAAAATTTTATGTAAATAACTTGGACGTATCTCTAATTCGCTGTTGCAGAAAAATATGTTTCTTTTTACAGTAAAGTTTGGTTTAGGTAAGTTTCATTAGTATACAGATTCGTATTTCATATTAACCTTTAAAATATTTATCTTGTAGTGATTTTTACTAATTTATTATTACTTTGACGCTCAATACATTTTTCCGGTTTGAATGATAAAATTTTTTTATTTAAGTACTTGTGAAAAAAATTTTTGTCAAATATTTTGCTGACATATTCATTAAATTAATTTGGCATATGCTAGTTTTTATTTGTGAGAATAAAAACTCGCAAATTAATTTTTTAGAAATTTTTTTTCCATAACATTTGAACCTTAAAAATGAATTATTTATATTTAAAAACAAAACAGGTTTTTTGGAATCTTATTTCACATAATAGTTTCCTTGCAAAGACCCAAAATGGCTTCCAATTGCAATTAAGCCGATTTTTACTCGGGAAAAAAAAGGTACACCAATTCCTCGTACCATGAATTTAGATATTAATAAAAACGTGGAGAACTTACCAATTCGTATGACGATATTAAAGTAATTGCATAATCTACCAATCCTCTGTCAACAAAAATTGAACTGTCACGAATTTGCTTTAATTCATTTAGAACGTCTCGATTTATTCTTGTTTTTGCATAATGAGAAAACTAAAAATGAATTGGCTGAATTACTGATTATCAAAGGATTTGACCTAGAAAAATTAAACCTCGTTCCTGATACCCATGAAACTGCTTTAGAGTTAAATAACTTATCTTTATCTACTGATAACGAAGATATTTGTAAACCCACACCTGTATATAAATGGAAGTTAACTTTTTCAGGTTATAATTCAAAATTTTTTTTGGCTTCATTTTTCGAAAGGATTAATGGTTTAAAAATCTATAGACGAACAGCTGTTTAAAAATGCTGTTGAACTCTCTGGTAGTTCCTTAGCTTGATTTCGTAACAATAGACATCAAATCCATAGTTAGCCAGAACTAGTTCTTAAAAAAACATTTTGCTACTTTTGATGACTATGAAATTTTATCTCAAATTCGTGCTTGTTTCCAAGCTCCGAATGAAAACATTGTATCTTATATAATAGAAGTACACACATTTTTTATTCAATTAAATAAAAAAACATGATGAAACGGAAATTCTGACTCAATTAATACATAATTTAAATGCCTACTATTCTAAATATTTAGCTCTTCGCAAAATAAAATATATCTCTCCTCTTAAGGACCTTTGTCATTCTTTAAAAATAAATCTCCAGGCTGTAATGTTTCGGAAAACTACCGAAGGAATGCTTTTTCTCGGGGTGTACGCGTTCCTCCTTCCCACAATTGCCCACCACCAACACAACAAAACTATAATCGACAGAAATTAAATTTAAATTCTACCTTACCTTTACGTTCATTACTGAAAAATGTTGATCCTGTTCCTACTAACTTCAATGAGAATTTCTATTCCTTTAACTAAAATGTGTCGTTAAAAACTGTATATGCTTTTCATCATCCTAATTCTGCCTCCGTAAAGCTTAAAACTAAACCTCTTGACAATCGTCCTCACTTACCCATCTCTACTGCTTCGCTTTCCGTTGATGCACTGTTAAATACCTGTTCCTCTTCTCTGATTAATTCTACAGGCTTATGACAATTAATGAAACAAAATTGATTTAAAATAATCCCTAAAAGTACCACTATGGTTGTCTCTTGAACTTGAAGTTACACCTTCAGTTGTACCCACCTTAGCCTACTCTTTTCTTTTGGGAGTTGATTTTCGCCACCTTTTTATTTTATCACTAAACTTTTGGATTTTACCTGGTAAGCTAGCCTCGAGAAAAACGATTGTGCTCCTTTGGAGATTGCAAATAAAATTTGCCGAAAAAGAAAACATTTTTAAAATAACGATAAATTTCGTGAACTATCTACTGAACTATCTCGTGAAGTTTTTAAAACCATTTAAGCAAAGGGGTAAATAGAGAAAACCCTTTTGTATCACAGATTCTTTAGTTTAAAAATACTTGAACAAAATTTTGTTACATAGTAGTTATCCTTATGAATGAATGTCAAATCTGGCAGTCACGTAGAATTTTAATAAAAAACTGAAATTTTAAGCAATGTTAATATGAATCTTATTTTCTTACTAGTAAAACATACTCCCGTTTAAGCTTCTCGTAAGTGAGAGAGCTTCGAATATTACAAAATTTAAGGAGAGATTTTTCTTTCACAAAACATGGAGTTACGAAAAATTGGTACATTTAAGTGCTATTACGGCATTCCACTTCTGTTCACTTGCAAGTATGAAATTCAACGGACCCCAGACTAACTCAGAATTGTGGTACTTATTGACCTGAAAGTTTTTGAGCTAAAATGAACAAAAATTAAGGAACTTGATTTTTCACCACTAATTTTACCATCAGCGACTCATCATGCTTTGCTCGAAGATTAACACAGAAGTGAGCGGTTTAAGAAAATAGATTTTGAAGACAATTCAATCTGGGGAATTTTATCTTCACGGAATTTTATGCTAATCAGAACAAATGCTTGACGACCACACGTTGTGTTAAAGTAAAGTAAAGTAGATTTATTGCATAACTCAATATAGGTTATTAAAGTATAAAAACAAAATATTATACTATAAAGCAAATTATTAAAATACAGTTAATAATATACTTAGTTTTCATTTCTACAACTTAAAATATATTTTTTTAAATTACTCTTAAATTTTCTTTGAGAAGGTTGATTTGTAACTGATTTTGGTAATGTATTATATATCTTAACGCCATAATGAAATACATTTTTTGTGGTTATCGTTTTATTCTTCTTGTATATATAGTAATTGTCTGCTTGTCTTGTGCTGTAGTTATGCATATCTGACACTTTAACTAAGTTGCTAACCAAGTACGAAGGCAGCAAACCATTTATAATTTTATGTATAAAAACTATACTATTATATTTCATTTGTTCCTGAACATTTAAAAAATTAAGGCATTCTAACATTTTACGGACTTTGGCAAATCTGCTACATTTTAATAAACATCTCATTGCACGATTTTGTATGTTTTGCAATCTTTCCAAATCACCTTGGTTTGAGACAAATAAAATGGTGCTGCAATATGTTAAGTGTGGATAAACTATTGCTCTATATAAAGTTATTCGAGCAAAACTTGATAACTTTGCACTAATTCTTCTCAGAAATCCAACCTTTTTGCTTACTTTATTTATAACCATCTGTAGATGCATTTTAAAAGTTAATTTTCGGTCGATTATTACGCCAAGGTATTTAATGTTCTCTACCAGTTCAATATCAGACCCATCTATTTGTACATTCCTATTTTCTGTTTTTATCATTTGATAACTTCTATCATTCGTTAACAACATCCATTTTGTTTTATCAACATTTATCTTCAGCTTTTTTCCAACTAAATATTTGCTAATTCTTATTAAGTCACTATTTACAGATTGAATCAGGTTTATTACATTTGCACCTTCAGCATGTATTAAAGTGTCATCAGCAAACATATGCATCTTTGTTACCTTCACTACATTCACTATATCGTTTATGTAAATTATAAAAAGCAATGGTCCCAAAATACTTCCTTGTGGAACACCCCACTCAATTTCTGATCTACTAGATGTTTCCCGTTGCCATCTCGTTTCTTGCTCCCTGTTTTGTAGGTAGTCTTTAAACCACTCTAACGCATTGCCTTTAACTCCATATTTTTCCAATTTTGAATGAGAATATTTCTACTTATAGTCTCAAATGCTCTTTTGTAATCTATAAAGACTGCACACACTGCCTTTCCTTTATCCATTGATTCTTTTCAGTCATTTATAATTAGCTGAATCGCTGTCTCACACGAGTGTTTCGTTTGAAAACCAGACTGATAGGTAGTTAATATATTAATCTCATCCAAGAATTGCTTCAGTTGCTTATATATTACTGTTTCTAATACCTTTTCAATTGTGGCCAACATATTTATAGGCCTGTACTCTTCGCATTTCTTTGTTGATACTACTTTTGAATTAGTGTAATTGTTGATATCTTTAAGTCCTTGGGCACAATACCATGCATAAGAGACATATTTATTATGTTTAGTAGCGGATAACCAATAATATCAAAAAGTTCTTTAAGAACTCTACTGTTTACACCATCCGGGATGCTTTTATTTGCTTGCTTATATACCAATTCTTTTAGTTCATGTATTTTTAATAATTTAAAAGTACTTAATTCCTTCAGGCTTGTACGTATTGGATCGTGAAACTCAAACTTTTCAATACCAATTGATGATGTAATTTCTGTTATACTATTTATGAAGTAAGGATTGAAGTTTTCAGCAATAGTTTTGTCATTAGTTTCTAGTGTATTCTCAAATATAATGTGCTTACTATTTTGAATACGTTCGGTTTTTAATACAAGTTTTAAAGTCTTCCACATTTTTACTGGGTTGCCTTTATTTTCATCTATTTTCTTTTCGTAATATTTAATCTTAGCTCTACGGATCATGAATATCACATTATTTCTGCATTCTTTGTATGCTTTCCAATCTTCCATACTTCTTGTGAATGTAAATTTTTTATAAAATTTGTTTCGTATATTAATTACTCTTTGTATTTCTCCATTAAACCATAATTTGGAACTATTTTGTGACACCTCCTTGTCATATGAATTATGGTCAATTGCATTTTTAATGTTTGTGTAAAATGTTTTATAAAGTTTATCGATGTTGGTTATTTCATACTTCCAATCTGCCAGTATTAACTCGTTCTTTATGGCCTCATAGTTAAGAATTTTCTTTATTTTGCTTTCTGCATCAACTTGGAGTTTTTGTGTGATGTGACTAATGTCTGCAACAACAATACTATGATCTGTAACTTTTGAGTGTGCCATACTGTACTTTTTAATCCATTATTATTAGTTATCACTAAATCTATTAATGTTTCAGATTCCTTAGTAATTCTTGTACTCTCAGAAATTAGTTGTACAAATCCACAGTCCTTTACAATATTTTTTAACTTAATTGTATAGAAATCATTTATTTTATTCCAATCAATATTATAATCCCCAATCAGAATGATATCTTCACTACCACGTGATTCTACTAGTTCTTCTAACAAATTTTCCAACAGGTTTAGAAAATTTGCACAACTTCCACTTGGTGAACGGTAAAACACAGCTATACTTATACTTCTACTATTCAACTTAATATCACCAACAATACCCCAATATTCTAAATGGAGGCTATACTCTTTTAATATTTCAAACTGTAGAAATGACTGATAGTAAATTATGACACCTCCTGTGTGTCGTGAACTAGAATCAACCCTACCTAAACTGTATCCTTTAATGCCTATTTCATTACTTTCAATACAATTTGTCAGATGTGTTTCTGTTAAACATAACAATATTGGTTTTCTCGATTGATTAGCTGTTGTATTTCGTCAAAATGTGTAGTTAAGCCTTGTGTATTTAAGCATAAAATTATTGACTTCTAGTCTGCTGTTATATTTAAACATCTAGAAGGTAATTGCTATATGTAGTTTATTTTACGCTTTTGTAATTCAATAATCCTTTTAAAACATGTACAATTATAGTCCCATACTGTATGCTGTTCATCTAATTCTATATTAAAACGACTTTTGCTTCCACACAGTTAATACACTTAAATTGACTTTCTTGACAATCTGCTTCATTATGAGATTGTGCACACCGTGGGCACACTACACTCCTTTGCATTCTTTGGCAATATGCCCAAACTTACAACACTTATAACATCTTTTATTGCCACATGCTCTAATACCTTACATCTCCTCCATCCTATTCTCAATAGTTCTTCTCTCATAATGTATTTAAATGTATCTGTATCCACTTCTACAATAATGTCGAATAACCCTTTAACAATTTTGGTTTCATACTTAATATTCATTTGAAAATTTTGTTTATGCTCATCTAGCTTATTTTGATTTATTATTTTTTTGTAAATGCCTTCTTTGTCACTTTTATCTACTCCTATAATTTTTATCATTGGAAGTCTTTTTAATGGAATCTTTACTGTATATTCTTCTCCCATTTTTTGTGATATAGTTTTCTTCATCACTTCTACTGCCCAATTATTTTCACATTCAATAACAATACCACCATTTTTGGTAGTTTTCCCTACACTTACTCCAATTTCTAAACTAACAGGGTCAATATTATCTTTCAATTTTTTAAGGATTTCCTTAGAGTCTGTTTTTCCACCAATTTTATCTATTATTACTATAGGAGGTTGAGATACATTCCGTTTAGTGACTGCACTGTACAATTTATTAACATTGAGTTCTGCCTCTGGACACTTTTGTTCGAATAATTTATTTTTTATTTCTACCAAGTCTTTACTCTGTTCATCAAACTTTTTTAAAAGTTCCTCATGAGTTTTTTCCAGGGATTGTAATTTTTGCATAACTTCCCCAAGTACATATTTCGTCTCAGTCACTTGCTTTTCACACTTTAAACAATAAAATTTTAAAACTCTTCCTTTTTTTAACTGCATACATCTTATTTCAGAACTTGATAAGTCTGTACAGTCAAAATGTACTATTTTTGTACACCCATCACACTCACAACATTTGTCATCTTCTATATTTAGATTACATTCCCAACAAACTTGCATATTATACCCTTATTATTAATACTTTTACCAAAACAAGTTGAAAACCTTGGGATATACGTTAACAATAAGTTATTTACATGTACTTTTAATGATAAGCATGTGCTACGACATTCCTCGCAGACAAGAAAGAAAAGTAAAGTAAGCAAAGACAATCATCCGCAACAAAAAATACAGCAAAGGAATCCAAAGAAGGCCGTGTAAAGTAAGCAAAGACAATCATCCGCAACAAAAAATACAGCAAAGGAATCCAAAGAAGGCCATGCTAGTTAAAATGTCGTAGGGGTTGGTCAGAAAGAAAGAAACAGGAAACCTCATTAAGGGAATTTTATTTACAAAACCTCTAGTTAAAAAAACAAAATTCACAAAGAACAACTCGTGTAGAAAAAAACATTTACTCAAATCATCACAGTACAAAGGTCTACGTAAAAATATTTTTTATCCTTCTGTAGTTGCCTTAACATAATTTTCTACCCCGATCCTAATATTTACATAAAACAAAAATTAAACAAAACATACGTATAGTGCACTGTTTTCGATCCTGTGGTTACAAAAAATTCAATCTTTGATAGTAATAAAAATCCTATACTTACGTATTGTCCACAAGTAACTCAAGAAAATTAAAGTAATAGCAAACAACAGCAATAAAGGAAAAACTATCTACCCACAAAATGCATTTCGATGCAGCTCAAACAAAAAATTATTAGGAAAAAACGTCACATTTAAATAATAGTTTACTCTAAATCTTTATACGGCAAATTTTTATGGCCAGTCCATGTGATACCTAATCTCTCATAAGCACACTCCGATGATTTGAGTGAAGTTTCAATTTCCACACAGGACCATCCTCAGTTGTGCGAAATCATCAAAATGATGTAGAGAAAAAACAGCAATTTTACAGCTTGGCATGATATTCCGGCTTTTAACTTGTCAAAGCATGGTCTTGGAGGTTTTGATAATTCACAGTTGCGGCACAACAACTTTTTCTAGTGGACATTAAGGCATCAAGGACAAAGGTATATGATATTATGTTTTATTACCAACCATTTCAAATACTTCAATTAAGAAAATTAACCATCGTCATACTACTCTAATTAGGAAGGGATGAAATTTTCACCACATTGCTAAAGATAGCCAAACATTAGATGTACGATGTCATTCCATTCAAATAAATAATTTGTTCTTGACTTCAGCTTGTGCAGTTTATGTTGTCTTTTTAAAGCACTTTTTAAAGGAGATAACATATTTCTAATTTTTCACAAACGAAACTAAAACGGTTTCTTAAAAGAAATTAACAAGGTATATCCAACTTATACAAGCAAGATAACCCGAATCTGCCACAGAAAACTCAAAACCAGCCACAACTGATAACGGGAAACCCATTTGATAATTTCTATTCCATTATAATATAAGTTATTTTTCAAGAACAACCATATATGGATAAGAAACCGGCAAATTCGATTTGAATCGAACTCCCTAATCACATGGGTAGATAAACCAATCTTATATAAAACTTGTAATACTTTTAAATAATTCGAGCATTTCATTTCAGAAAGAAAATGCTAATAACCAAATACATTTTCAATCCTATAGCAAAAATAGAGATAGATTGAGATAGTTCAAATTATACTAATAAAACGTACAGGGTGTTGAATAAGCAATCATTTAAATTGAGAAAGTGGTTGATTTTGTTAATGAATACTCGTATGACATGAAAAGAGCGCAAGAAATGTAAGAACGAAAATATTCAAGTGCGGGAACTGCACGAAACGCATGCTATTTAAAAAGTTCTAAGCAAGGTTTCAAAACACCTGAACAATTTTCAATACTATTATGGGTACAAAATGTGGAGTTTAGCCTTGTAATTTAATTAAACCGTTTGTTGTTTTCCCTACGGGACCAAAGATTTATTAAGAATTCGAAAACTTATATAGGTTTGCAAATAAATAATTTTTAGCAAATTTTTTCATTTCTTCTTCCTGCCTTAATACAGTGTTGTTACACTGTAAATAAATTTTGTTACACAAAAAAAGTTACATGTAACGCTAAATACATATCCTCTGTAGATTTTAAAAAAATCTTTTTATCAGATACTTTCGGAACAATCCTCTAGTCAAAAACTGCATTTTGTGTACATATCTTAGCTTTAAACGAAGTAGTTGATTGTTTAAGTAATGTTGGTTTTAAAGTCAAGAGGAAAATGTAACTTTTGCTGTTCTTCTGTTCTGTTCTGTTCTTCTATTAAAAATAAAAAAAAAGGGCACTCTATTGATTGAAGTTCCGATACAGAAAAAGCCTTTAAAGAAATAAAAGTTTTAATTATCTTATAACCTTAACCTCGCATTCAAATATAAAACCCCGGGCAATTAATATTCATTAAACAATTACCCTAGTGGTCCTATAAAGATGTGGTTTCGGACCTCTGGCTGTTTCCTGCTGCCTGGTGTGTTGCTGCTTCGTTGGTGCTCTAAGTCGATATAATATAGGGATGGAGAGGAAAGGCAGGAACTACTAGAACAATAATTGAGGCACTCGCACGTTAGTACTCCACAGAAGACGGTAAGAAATTGTCTGAGATATGCTACATTATATCCCACCTAAATAATTATCCCCCCAACCAAGGGTGACACACTTTCATGCACTTTGGTGGTTCCTACGTGAGAATCGTCATGTCAGCATACTCGGCGACCACAAAGATAAGTCAATGTCCTAAATATCCGTGTGAACAACTTGGTGTGATTTTCACAGGCGTTAGCGTTATGATAGTTAAATGCTATGAATTTCCCCATGCAGAGTTCTAAAAAGTCCCTAAGCCTAAATTATTACAATATTATGTTGGAGCTTTAAAATAAAGGGTAACAACCTCTACCCCATTTAAATTTCACCAAATTTTGATGAAACCCGATGCTTGATCTAATTGCTTATGCTAATTGTACTCTAAACTAGCGCTGAATAAAAGTATTCTGCTACCAAACAAGAGTTTCTCAGAGTTTCGGTATTTAAAAGTTTGGAGGTTATGTTGAAGGAACTTCCTTTATAGTTGTTACCGATTGTGCCACCCTTGCCTGGTTAAATAATTTAATGCAACCTGCTGGACGCTTTGCCAAATGGAGCTTCAGTATCTTTCATTTCACTTTTACTGTTCGCCAAAGACCTGGAAAATTTAATATCATGCCTGATGCTCTCGCTTTAAATCTTCCTAATTTAAGTCATCATATATGGTATTCTAATATGGTGAAAAAAGTTATCGGTCATTCTGAAAACTACCCATCATTTCGTTTTATTGGAGATCGTTTATATAAACATGTTACTGCCTCTTCCTCGCCAAAAGTTGTAAATATACCTGAATGGAAATTAGTTATATCTACCGCTAATAGACCTGAAGTTTTAAAAATATTTCATGATGATACAACCTCTACACATTTAGGCGTTACAAAAACTATAGCAAAATATCCGATTTTATTACTAAAAGTCTGCTTATCGATACATTAAAAATTGTAAAATCTGTGGTGCGCAAAATAGTTCGCAAGAAGCTTGACTGGCTTAATGGGCACCTTTAAAGAGAATCTTATCCATTTCCATTAATTCCTCTTGATTTATTAGAACCAGTTCCTGGATCTAAGAAGGGTAAACAATACCTATTGGTGTTAATGGTGTTACAGGTGTTTGAAGCATTAAGTTTTAAATTTGGAATTGCCCAAAATGGTCGAGAATCCCTTAGCAAAATCAAAATACACCGGCTAATTACAGTAGTTCAGGAGTGGGTTCCTATAACAATATATGGCAGAAAAATTGAACAAAATTGTGTAATTATTAAATTTTAACTTAGATGCGATTTTAAACCAACATTATTATTAGCACTTACCCTAGGTTTTCAATTCGTAAAGTTTAAGGGCACCAACCTAATTCTAATAGAATTTTCTCTGGATGTGTAATTCAGAGGATTGTTAATTAGGGGTATTCTCGCGATGAAATGGATTTGCATGCGATAGGTGACGTCTGTTTGAACAAATAAAACCATTCTCCACTCGCCTTGTTTAAGTCTATTCTAAAATAGAAATATTTGACCATTTCTATAAACAAATAAACATGACACAATTTTTATAATGTACTTACATTAATATTTGGGTTAGTGATCGAAAGATATTCTTATAACAAAAATTGTAAAATTCCTTGTTTCTTTATGGTTAAATATCACAATTAATTGCAATTAAATTCATTATATTCCTAATAAAGTTACACTACGTATTGGGCTATACTGTAGAAATGCTATCAACCATAAATAACGTCCAAATTACACATCTAATTCTACAAAATATTTTCATTACAGTTTCGTTTGAAAATCAACATGAATTCCATTGAAGTTGAGAGATATCATTTCATCCTTGGATTCATTGAATTCCAAACTAGTTTGCTAGAAAATAAGCCATCCCTTGGGTAGGTTATGTCGGAAATCCATAATCAATCATGTGGACCCTCATTTATTATTCTATAATCAGTAGGGTGTTTACGACAAATCAAACCTTTTTCTTTTTGTCTAACTCCACATTTCTTTGTATTAATGACTTCTAAGGAATTGAATTCTTTAGTTCAAGTGGCTGTCTAGTGATGTCATTATCCCCACTTTTCTGCCTCATAGGGATATGCTATTAATATATATCTAACCCATATTAGATGCCCGACTGTCATAATTTCTTTTTGTTAACCCCACGTAATTGCGATATAAATGAATACATTGTCCTGTATAACAATGTCTGGTTGATAATTAAATCTCTGTGGGTTTCATTAACTCATGGTTTTTTCCTTTGTATTTAACTACATTGTAAAAACTCGATTTTTATCGCGTCTTGCATATATTGTAACTGATATATGTAATTAGGGTGTTGTATTATCAAACTGAATATATTTAATGAACGATGTGCGAAAGATTTCTTAAAATTTTATGAGAAATGTATTGAAATGTTTTCCTTTTCGGTGATTTTTAAATTAATTACTGAATCGAAGTTTCATCTCAAATATATTGTACAGAAATAAATTGATGCCTTTGTGATTTCTAAATTTGTGATTTTTTATAGAGCTGTTATTTAGTGCAATAGCTTATTAAACACTATACTGCAATCAACATTATACAGTGTGCTTCCATAATAAGTTGCCTATTTTAAATTACTCCCCATCCCTTTTCATCTGATTTTTTTTTCGGGGAACGCCCAAACGTTACAACAGATTGGTTTTCCAAATTTGTTTTCGTTCATCATTTAGCAAAGGCTATATTTTCAGCAATTATGAAATTTTTAGAGCAGTACGTTTTTCTTAATTTTAGTGTTCCCCAAATTATTCTTTGCTATAATGGTATACAGTTTATTTCAAAATTGATGGTAGTTATTATGGTTCTGTTTCTGATGATACCGATGTAGTAATGAATTTGATGAAAAAGTACGATGGAACAAAGATTAACAGTTGTTACCTTCTATTTTTACTGATGTTAGAAAAAATTTATTTTTAAGCTTATAAAAAGAAAAATCACGTTCTATCTGATACGACTAAAAAGTTTTCTGTTAAATTAGTTCATACATTTATTTTTATGTAAAATATCTCCAGTGATTTATGAACTACAAGATTCAAACAGCAATTCCTCAAGGACGTTGGCCTATTAAGGATTTAAAACCATTTCCAGCTGTCCCTAACGAGTAGTATTTAGTCATACTTATATGTTTGTATCTATATCTAAATATATTCTCTCTTTATTTCAACCAATTGTTTTCCATTGACGTTACCTTCTCAGTATAAGTATATTTCATCCTTGAACTTTCAATTCCTTCACTTCTATCCAAATTCAATTTATTCCTTTTAGTCTCATCCTAGCGTATACTTAAATGTACCTTACCCTTGAAACTTGAATCATTTCAAACTTTTTTATTTCATAAATAACGCCTACATTTCTAAGTGATACCCTCCTCATCTATAGTTATAAAAAAAACTTTTTCTATTTGTCATTACATGCAAATAATTCTATTTCTTTTAAATTTGCATCTTTTTCTTATTATTTCACAACCCGCTACTTTGGTTTGTTACGATAGACATATCTTTCGTTTGAACAACTCAGCGAATCTTTATGACTAGTACTACGTGATGCCGAGTTGATACTTTGCTCTTTGGATACCCATAGAATCGAAACCTGCACCTCTGTAGTAACAAGTCGATTTCCACAGTTGCAACTACAAAAATTTTCGTTCAATGTATTTTGTTTTGCACATATTTCAACCATTTGTTATACATTCCATTATCAATTATTTTATATCATAGGGACATTAATATATTTTTTTCTTAACGCATTGGTGAGTGGCTGTGCCCTTTGACATTTTGACGTTATTCCTTATTGTTTTGGTGCATTACAAATATTCCTACTTTTATCTTCGATTAACTGTCTATCATACAATTATTCCTGTTTGTGGTAATTATCAGTCTTTGAAATTACTGTGTGGCTATATTTAAGTTGGCCATGTTATCTTTGTGTTCTGTTTTCTTACCGCAGAAGATGGTCGAGTAGTGCTTTGCTATCCGCTGTTTTTTATTGTTCTCCTCTCTTCTACTTGATGCTATAAAGCTCTAAATATCTCACCTCCCTACTTTTATACTTTCTGTCTTCTATCTTGTTAACTTTTCAAGTCGCCGCGTAGTGAAGAGGATTGATACCTCATGACATTGGGCCGAGGGGGACCTCCAACTAGCTGTGTATCGCCACTGAATTCACATAAATCCATCAACAGTGCAATTACTTTCTAATCGACACAACAGCTTTTGTTTGCTTTGGTTTGCTGGCTGATTCCTTTCTAATCACTGTTGCACCCTACCCTTTTTCCAGGTGTTTTAAAAAGGATAGGCGCACGACAGAGCATAAAAAAAATTACACTCTGGCACAGCTAGCATCGACTGTTGAGGTTGCAGAGGCTGCAAGAGACCTAAAATCTCGAAGGGGAGAAAATTTGTGAATTAATAACTGTAAATTAAACAACTGTGAGAAACTATGAAAAGTTATATAGTGTGTTTATTAAATTTTATAGAAAATAAATTTTTGAACAAAACATAAATATTCTATGAATTCATATAAAATGAATGGATCAGTAAAGATTATGATACATGTTTCTTTTTTTTTGCAACTAGTCAATGTAGGTACATAAGTCTAAGAGAGTTTTTAAAATATGTGAATGTAACATATAAAAAGTCAATAAAATATTTAACGTGAACTAAACGTTCAAAAATACAAAGAAAAGTATCTTGTGCTTTTAAATGCGTAACGAAATTAATAAATGTACTTTACTACCATAAGTTTCATGAAACGTGTGGCTTACATTTGGACAGTATGCGTCCAGTAAGACTATGTATAAAAAGAATTACTATTTGTGAACACCAGATAAATTATCTGTAAGATTTATATGTTTTACAAGTGTAACATAAAGAGAAAATTTAATATTGTATAAATCAGTTCATTAAATTTTGAGTAGATAAATAGTATTTTAGTTTGTCATACCTGACATGTGCATTGAATAACATATTTTTTTGTTACCCTGATATTCTTGAACGGAACATCCGTAGAAATCCAAATCACATGTGTAGAAACTGCAGGAGTCCCAAGTAACATCAAAATAAAACAAATGATGAGGTAGAATTCGCTAGCATACAAACAAGTTGAAAAACATTATTCTGTGTTAACTTCATAGATCCATATTAAACCAAAATTTAAGAGAGTAATTAATAAAACTAAAATGTATGTTGCGGTAGCTTAATTTAAATGTACAACGCCATCGTCATCTCATGGTCAAACGACAGCAAAACACATTTGCTTCTTTACGGAGCGTAAGGTGCAAATATAGGAAAACTGAGGGTAGAGAACGACCCTAAAATACAATATGTGAATTAGTTAACACGCAAAAAGTCAAAAGGAAATTAAAATACATCTGTTAATTTCTTACCATCGGAAAAGCAATCCGGTGGGATTCGCAGCCCATGAAGGAAGGAAACGCTAGATAAGATAGCTGTAATATTATTTAAATGATTACACATCTTTTATTTAACAAAATAATACATACTTGATACGACCTCATGGTCAATTTTATCACCTTGAACTCAAAAGCGACCTGTTGTGCACAAGTCAAGACAAGAAATGAAACTTTTGTCAGAACGTTTTGACAGGCAAACAATCTGTCTCAAATATCAGAGCGGGGTATTTAGGATTGTAAGGAAAGAAAACTATAGAGCTCTTCTGCAAAGTAAGTGTGAAATTAAATACCAAGAATACTGGATTGTAGGCAACTTTACAAACAAGTATGAATATTAGAAAAACAAACACGGTACTTTATAAAGTACTATAACCTTCTTATATTCTGAGATTATAATAAATCTATTAAAGTAAAAGTGTATATTAAGGTTCAAAGGACTTTTAAAGTAAAATCTGAGGTTTAAAGAGAGATAAATCAAGCTGAAACGTGGCGTTTACCATAGGTAAAATGACATGTTTCACTGCCTGAACAAAAGAAAAAAATATATGAAGATATATTTTTATAAAATCAAAATTGGATTGAAGTGAAAGACTTATTAAAAGAAAATAAAAATTGTTTGAAAAAAATTTGAGAAAAGAAAAAAGTTTGAGAAAAAATTGTTTAAGAAAAAAATGTTTGGAAAAATGTTTGAGAAAAAATGTTTAAAAAATTGTTTGAGTGGTGGGATATCTAACGCGTATCACACGTCCCAAAGGGAAACAAAATTGGTAAAGTCAATAATCCGTGAAGTCAAAATCAGTAAGGACTAAACCACTCGACACGGGTAAAAAGATTAGAAATAAAACAAAAAATTGTAGAAAATGGCAATGGGGGTTATAGGAGGGTATAACTGTTGTACATCAGTTATGTATGTAAGTGTGGGGGCTAGATATGATATGTCATCAAAAAAAATTACATCAAACACGTGTAATGTTACAAGAAAAAAATTTTAGTTAAGAAAGATTATGTTTAGTATTATTTAAGTTAAGGTAGGTATATTTAGAAAATTTATTAAGTTTATATCAGTGCCTGTATATGGCTTTAAATCTTTTATGTGCCAGTTATTTGTCTTTGACCCATCTGGGTTAGTAAGATTATAAATTAAATTAGATAGTTTTTATTAACTGTACATAAAATATATTTGGGTGCAAGTTTTGCAGTAAAACATCAGCGGCACTAGACAATACTTTGTTTGTTCTCCAAACTGTATCACCTACATTGAAAGTAAATGGTCTGCGTCGTAAATTGTAACGACTAGACATTTTTTATAGGCAAGATGTAATCTATTTTTACATCTTTGAAGAGATTAAAAGACCTTGTTGGTCGGTAGAATATGCGGTCCTATCTTCAGGCATTATATCTACGTCATCAGAGGGTTTATAAGACGAACTATAAAATTTTCCTGAAATAGGTACATGTCTACCAAAATTAAAAATTTGGCGAAAAACCCGTCACCTCATGTTTTGCTGAATTTATAGCGTACTGAATTTTGCTATATTTTCATCCCACATGTTGTGTGTTTCGACATATGATCTAATCGCCGTACCTACAGTTTTATTTATTCGTTCTACAAAATTACATTGTGGGGAATATACTGCAGTGTACCATATTTTTCAACATTATAATTAGCAATTAAATTTTTAAAAATGTTTCCAGATAGTTGTGATCCATTATCACATATTACAAATTTAGGTACCCGTGAGGTTAGAAATACTTTATTTTCGATATGTTTTTCGATATTTGGTGCTGTAGCACTATGTAAAGGAAATAATAAAGTGAATTTAGAAAACCAGTCTCCTACAACAAGTAACCACTTGTGTCCTTGTTTTGACCTAGGAAGGGGTCCTATGAGGTCTAAAGCAATTGTGTGAAACGGAAATGTAACATCTTTTCTTTTCCTGCTAAACCTAATGGTTTCATATTTGATGCTTTTGTGCTCCACATATTAGACAATTTTACAATACTTTATGACGTCATATTTCATTTTAGGCCAGTAGTAATTTTCTTGAAGTCTAGCTAATGTTTTATAAAATCCAAAATGTCCAGCAGTAGGTGGATCATGACAAGTAGAAATTACTTCATTTCTTTGTTTAATAGGTACTAGGATTTTCCAATTATTTATATTCGTAGTTAACGGTAAATTTGAAGGTAGGAATTTGTATAACAAACCGTTTTCTATTTTCCATTGCGGATAGGTATCTGGAGAATTTATAATTTTATTTTTTAAAGATATATAGTAATCATCTATGTTAGCTAAATCTATTTCTAAGGTATTTAAATTTACAGTGTTATCTTGTGTTGATCGACTAAGGGAATCAGGTATTACATGTAGCTTGCCTTTACGGTGAATTAAATCAAGGTATGTTGTCTTAAACGGGTGGCCCATCTTGCCAGTTTCCCAGAAGGATTTTGGATATTATTGAGCCATAACAGACTGTGATGATCTGTTATGACTGTAAATTTTGTTCCTTCTATCCACGGACGGAATCTTTCTATAGAAAAAATAACTGAGAGACATTCGCGTTCTGTAACGGAGTAATATGCGTTCAGAACGTGTAAGTGATCTGCTTACGTAAGAGATAATGTGATCTTCACCATTTAGATTTTGTAATAGAACTCCTCCTAAACCAGTATTTGATGCATCAGCTTCTATCGTGAATGGTTGGTTGAAATCAGGTTGAGATAAGATAGGCTCAGATACTAAGATTTGTTTTATTTTTAGAAAAGCTGACTCAGCCTCGGAATTCCAAACTATTGGTTGTTTTTCTTTTCCTTTTAACAGATCATTAATAGGAGACATAAGGGTAGAAAAGATTTTATAAACCTTCTATACCAGCTAACCATGCCAACAAAACGTTTAATTTGTGTGGTTGTTTTAGGTCTTGGATAGTTAGTCATTGCTGAAATTTTTTCTGGATCTGTTCTAATAGAATTTGAACCAACAATGTATCCTAGGAATTTTAATTTTTTTTTAAAAAACTCACATTTTTTGAGATTTATAGTTAAATTTGCATCTTTTAAACGGTCACGAACTGTTTCTAGTAACTTGATGTGTTCAGAAAATGTTGAAGATATAACTATAATATCGTCGAGGTAACAGAAAATATGGGGTTCCAACTCCGGTCCAAAAATAGTATCAACGAGACGTTGTTGTGTTTGTGCAGAGTTTCTTAAACCGAAGGGAACTGTAACGAACCTAAATTGGCCTCTGGAGATTACACTAAAGGCTGTTTTGTCCTTAGACTCTGTAGTTAAAGGTAGCTGCCAAAAGCTATGTCTTAGATCAAGACTAGAAATGTATGTAGCACCTCTTAGCAAATTCAAAATTCGGTCTACATTAGGCATGGGGTAGCTATCGTGGGTAGTTATTTCATTTAGAGCTCTTCCATCAAAACAAACTCTATAGTCACCAGAAGATTTTTAACTAGTAAGATAGGAGAACACCAAGGTGAGGTACATTTTCAATTACACCCAGCTCTAACATTTCATCTAATTTTTCATTCAATATTTTTGACATATATGGAGACATTGGGTATGGACGTTTTCTGATAGGTTTGTGGTCACCAGTGTCAATATTCATATAAATTTTATCAGTGCGACCTATATTTGTATCAGTGCTTGCAATTAAATTGAAGGAATCTATTATTTGTTTTGCTTTAGGTAATTGTGTAGGAAGTAAATCGTCTAACGTGCAAAGTTTATGTTTATCCAAATTTTTAAAGGAACTTTTCCACAGGTATAGGTATATTTGTAGATGTGTGAACATCCCAGGAATTATTTTTAAAATTGATAGATAGTTCAAACTTTTCGCAAAATCTGAACCAAAAATAAATGAGTGAGGTAGTGCAGGAACGACTAAACAAGTAATGAAACAACATGTGTCACCTATAAAAATAGGCAAGTCTAAAGTACCAGAAATATTTTGTGGAGTGCCATCTGCAGTTAGTAATTTATGTGTAGTTAAAGGAAATATATTTAGATTTAAGGTTTTTATTATAGGTATGCCTAGAGATCCTATAACAGAAATGTTACTTCGAATCGAAAAGTGCAGTTATATAAATGTCTAATAATTTTACTTTAAGATATGGTCTAGTATCTAAATGTTTTGTAATTAAATTATAAGTTTCTATTGAATGTGTTTTGATTTATAGAAGTTTCTAACAGTAGTCAACCATTTTGACCAGTTATCATTGTTTTGAGAAATTTTATGTAAGTTAAGGTAATTTTTCTTAGACAAACTTGTTAAGTTATAATTTTGTTTTATAACAATGATTTATTTTTGAGGGTAAGGTAGGTTTTGTATAAGGTAAAGTAGGATTTGTACTAGGTAGAGTAGTCATTTGTTTTTAGAAAAATAGTGGTAGAGACAATTTTATTTGGTTTAAGGTAATTTTGGGTAGCCATAGATATCTCAGTACAGGGTTGGCTATATGTCCTGTACTTTTTTATTCGTTTTTTGAGCAAACGGGACATGTGGATATTTTTACATTAGGAATGCCACATCTGTAGCAGAAAATTTTTCTTTTAATATTACAATTAGGATATGTGTGATCTGATTTTAAACAGTTCCAACATTTACTTGTGGTATGTCTATAGGTATTTGAGAAATAACGTGTATTTTGAGTTGAAGGAAAAGTAGGTAAATTTGTATTTATATTTTTATTTATTGTGGTATGTGGTTGTGTTTGAATTTTTGGAATCGTATTATATTGAATGGCATTTAATTGAGACGAAGCATTTTGTATTTTAGGTTTATTGTTGTATGTCCAAGTTTTCGGTTTACTTTCTTGAAATTTTGTGTATAAAAATTTTGTGGAAAAGAATTTTGTTTTGTAGTGAAACAGAGGTAGTTGGTTTAAATGAGTTATTATTAGATATAAGTTGATTTTTATACGAAAAGATTCTTCTAATCTTTTGTAGCTGTAACGAGATCTGAGATAGTATTAATTGTAGGTAGAATTATAGAAAGTGGTGTAATAAAATCAGGTAATAGATTTTGTGAAATAATTTGTATTCTTGTTGATTCTAAAGGTAATTTTGAAATCTGGAATAAATTCTGCATTTTCATTATATAGATAGTCACTGCTTCATTCGTCTTTTGTTTTCTAAGTCTTATTTCGTCCCATAAAATAGTTTCTATGTTAGGAGGTAGAAAATCTTGTTTTAAACGAGTTATTAAGGAGTTCCAATCTGTTACAGAGTGTTTTATTTCCCTATACCAAACAATTGCATCTCCGTCAAACAATTCCATCGCAGACGAAAACAGATCTTGTAGTGAAACATTTCTGGTTTCAGCTAATTCAGATACTCTTTCTAAAAATTCAAAGACTGTGTCTGGTTTACCATTAAACTTTATTGACCAAGAAGAAATTGGAGTAGGATTAGATATATAAGTTACTGTTGGTGGATGAACATTTATTGTGGGGTAGTATTTGTTAAAGGTACATTAATTTTACCGGTAGTAATTTCATATTTGTCTATTTTTCATGAAGTTCTGCATCTAACAAAAGTGCAGTTGAATAACTTTCATTTTTAAAAGTTGTTACAATTTCATTATCATTATCAGGAATAGTTAATCGGTTTATTCTGCCACATACATGCGCCAGTCGAGACATAATTCTTTTATAAAGTGAATCTTTAACATCACCATCAAATTCTTCTATTAAATTCGTAATTGAATTTATAGTATTAGTTATTTGCTCACTATCTTGTTCGAAAGTTATAGTATATTGAGATAGTTCTTTATGTGGTGGTGGTTTATTTGATTCAATTCTTAATTGACGAGCCAAAAGTTTTCTTTTATCCTCCATAGTTCTCTTTTTTGAACTAATGGACCTTATGTAAAGTTCATACTCAAGCTCCTCTATTAGTAAATAACCTGCTTTTAAGTATGCTTCCATTTTAGTTTTTATATTTTACAAAAGAATATTTATTTATATTTCAAGGTAAAAATAGGTATAAAAATAAATGTTGGCTTCACGTGACAGTGTATGCAGGAAAAAAACGAGATACGTTGAGCGACACGTGCAAACATGCACGAGAAAAAAGAAAGATACGTTGGGTGTCACGTGTAAACGTCGCAAGAGAGAAAAAATTGAGACAGGTTTGGCGTCACGTGGAAGCGTGGACATGTGCTGTATAAAATATTAAAGAAACAAAACGCGTTGTATAGAAAATTTAAAGAAAAATATCGTCGGGTTGTGTTATGTCAAAATTTAAAAATTTATATTGGGCACAACGTGTATGCGTGTGCCTGATATAGAGAAAATATTAGAAATTTGGGTGCCACGTGTAGACGTGGGTGAGAGAAAAAATTAAACCTGTTGGGCGTCGCGTAAACGTAGCCAGGTATAGAAAAAATTTCGTGTGTCAGATATAGAAGAAAAAATAGGAGGTTTGGCGTCACATGGAAACGCGCGGAGAAAAAATGGAGAGAGAAAAAGAAAAAATTTAGATAGTTGGGCGCCACGGTAAACGCGCGAGAGAAAGAAAGAAGATAGGTTGGGCCACGTGCACCCTACCCTTTTCCAGGTGTTTTAAAAGGATAGGCGCACGACAGAGCATAAAAAATTACACTCTGGCACAGCTAGCATCGACCGTTGAGGTTGCAGAGGCTGCAAGAGACCTAAAATCTCGAAGGGAGAAAATTTGTGAATTAATAACTGTAAATTAAACAACTGTGAGAAACTATGAAAAGTTATATAGTGTGTTTATTAAATTTTATAGAAAATAAATTTTGAACAAAACATAAATATTCTATGAATTCATATAAAATGAATGGATCAGTAAAGATTATGATACATGTTTTTTTTTTTTGCAACTAGTCAATGTAGGTACATAAGTCTAAGAGAGTTTTTAAAATATGTGAATGTAACATATAAAAGTCAATAAAATATTTAACGTGAACTAAACGTTCAAAATACAAAGAAAAGTATCTTGTGCTTTTAAATGCGTAACGAAATTAATAAATGTACTTTACTACCATAAGTTTCATGAAACGTGTGGCTTACATTTGGACAGTATGCGTCCAGTAAGACTATGTATAAAAGAATTACTATTTGTGAACACCAGATAAATTATCTGTAAGATTTATATGTTTTACAAGTGTAACATAAAGAGAAAATTTAATATTGTATAAATCAGTTCATTAAATTTTGAGTAGATAAATAGTATTTTAGTTTGTCATACCTGACATGTGCATTGAATAACATATTTTTTTGTTACCCTGATATTCTTGAACGGAACATCCGTAGAAATCCAAATCACATGTGTAGAAACTGCAGGAGTCCCAAGTAACATCAAAATAAAACAAATGATGAGGTAGAATTCGCTAGCATACAAACAAGTTGAAAAACATTATTCTGTGTTAACTCATAGATCCATATTAAACCAAAATTTAAGAGAGTAATTAATAAAACTAAAAATGTATGTTGCGGTAGCTTAATTTAAATGTACAACGCCATCGTCATCTCATGGTCAAACGACAGCAAAACACATTTGCTTCTTTACGGAGCGTAAGGTGCAAATATAGGAAAACTGAGGGTAGAGAACGACCCTAAAATACAATATGTGAATTAGTTAACACGCAAAAAAAGTCAAAAGGAAATTAAAATACATCTGTTAATTTCTTACCATCGGAAAAGCAATCCGGTGGGATTCGCAGCCCATGAAGGAAGGAAACGCTAGACAAGATAGCTGTAATATTATTTAAATGATTACACATCTTTTATTTAACAAAATAATACATACTTGATACGACCTCATGGTCAATTTTATCACCTTGAACTCAAAAGCGACCTGTTGTGCACAAGTCAAGACAAGAAATGAAACTTTTGTCAGAACGTTTTGACAGGCAAACAATCTGTCTCAAATATCAGAGCGGGTATTTAGGATTGTAAGGAAAGAAAACTATAGAGCTCTTCTGCAAAGTAAGTGTGAAATTAAATACCAAGAATACTGGATTGTAGGCAACTTTACAAACAAGTATGAATATTAGAAAAACAAACACGGTACTTTATAAAGTACTATAACCTTCTTATATTCTGAGATTATAATAAATCTATTAAAGTAAAAGTGTATATTAAGGTTCAAAGGACTTTTTAAAGTAAAATCTGAGGTTTAAAGGGAGAGATAAATCAAGCTGAAACGTGGCGTTTACCATAGGTAAAATGACATGTTTCACTGTAGGGATGCAGCAACTGCATTTCTATTTCTAGATGTCATTCATGCTGTTCATATCAAGAAGTACCACTTTACGTAACTTCTCCTTTTGGCATGAGTAAAAATCTTTTCAGGATCCTACAGGATCACTCTACACCCTTAGAAGCCCCTTTCTGTTACTACACTTGTAGGAGGGGCAATGTGCCTTGACAAGTGTAAGGTCTCCAAACCAAAACCAAAACAGTAATCTAAACCATGAATGGTTAAGTATTTATCTTTCTCTCTGCAATTATGTTTGAGTTGCTACTTAATCTTACCATTGCTGCAAAGCAAATATGCTATCTATAGCTTTCTCTTTGGAAAAATACATTTAAGAAATTACCTTATCTATTTGGCATTCTGAACCTTGATATTTATGACCAAAGGTAGGATTTATTATAAAAAAAAGCTATTCTGTTATTTTGTTTTGTATTTGGTAGGATATATTTAAAAAATTACGGATCGCTAATGCAGAAGTGCTGTCTAATTCGTTAACTAAACGTTTTTCCTGCTGCAACGTGTTATAATTTATCTAGCTATAAACCAGCAAGTACTTTGTTTAACTTAAGAGAATACCTTCAAGGTATTAACAAAAAATAGTGTTAGTTTTAAGTGTTTGAGTCTAATACTCTCCAACTAAATTTGTGCGGTTGGTGTGGCGCGAGCAAGACCTTTGGATGATTAGATGATTTAGCCTGAATATCGAGTGGTTACCTATTTCCGTTTCCTGGTATTGCAAAGATTGCTATGGTTTAAAAATCAGGTCGCGCATAAAGACATTATTTAATTTAAGTTTTCCGTGCATGTAAAATCTCGTACAAAGAATCTTTTTTCTTTATATATTTTTTCTTTTTGAAGCTTTGATGTGATTGTTAGCATTTTCACTGCATAGAGTTTTCGCTTTAATATTAGGAGTAGGGGATTTTTAAATCCAAAAATGCAACCTTTTTTAACATCATTAATTAACTAGGTTACTGCATGTAAAGTTTGTGGTTTTGGGTTTGTACGAACTGAGGTTGGAACCCATAATTTATCAATGTATTCTTTTAAACATACATTTTACCAGGCCGAAGGAATGTGTGGTTATCGCGCTAAACCAATGAGAAACGCACTATACGATATAGATGTATTAAACGCAAGTGCACGTTAATTGTAGGAAATGTACCAGTGACATCCTTTACCAATCCCATATCTAACCCCCACAAGTATCTGTTCTCTAAAAGTGTAGGTTTAACATATGTTACGTGCCATTGCACTTAAACATGTTTTTAGGTTAGTTTTTTGATATACGGGAGTTTCGCGCCATAATTTCAAATTCGCAGTGCGCGGGAATTTTAAATGAACTAGGCGGTACTTCCGTACGTCATAGTAGTGAGCTTGCGCAATGTGCTTATCCCTAGAGAGGTAGAGCAATACTAGACAAAGGGTGGGGACAAAGTGGTGAGAGGTTTGGGTGACGCCCTGAATCGTGGCTGTTTTGCCCGAATTTTCAAGGTGTGTGGTCGTTTGGGAGGTATCGTATCGTAGCTTTTACCTATGTAGATTTCCCTTGTTAATTATCTTTTGTTTGTCGCTCCTTTACCATTTTTCCGTCATTCCCCGCGAGGTAAATTTACAGCAACCTTCGCTACTGGACCCGAGACGACCCTGAGGTACATGCGCCGCTGGCAGATCCGGAGGAATCAACATCTTTAATCCCTCCGACATGAAGCCCTGATAGAGGCCAACTTTGGTTCAACCCGCCGAGTTCGGATTTCGGGTGAGTAATACCGTGTTTAAATTGTTCACGAATATGAACTCTTGTTAATTGTTTATTTAACTTTTTATATTTTTCCGGTTATGACGCAATGTAATTTGTATTGGTGACGTCATGGTGGATTGCCGCGCCCCAAATCTGTAAAAGGGTTGCGCTTTCCTCCGCTAGAGGCGTCACTCGCCTTATTCATTGCGCGATGTATCTTATGAACTTTGGTAACTGTATTACCGGCTTTTAGGAACTATTTATCACCATATAAATGTTTCACCATCTAAAGTGTAATACATACTTCACTGCAAGAATCTGAACCAAACATAAGAAACGGACCTCCTTGACACCCTGATCTATCTGAAACGTCAACGGTGATTTTCAGATGGAAGCTACAAGCGGAGGTATGTCTTGGCTATATTACATGTGATTTTCCAATGCTCTACCCGAAGGTACTACATTGGCCAGGAAGCGAGTTTTTTTTTAACCTGGAAAATTTGGAATTCTGCCGAACCCTTACTGTTCCAAGTAAGGTAGGGATCTTTAACGTGCATGACAACACACACACGGAACCTCCATTTTACCTCTCATCCGAACGAGGGTGTATTTTTGTGAAAAATGCTCGCCTAACATTTTTCAAGTGGACCGTTATTCGAACCCGGGACCTTGGGTGTGGTAGTCACACACATATAACTATGCCACGGAGCCGCCTATGTCTTGGCTATAGCTATTAATGAAGGTAAGCCTTTTGCATATTTTTTAATTGCTTTCTTGCAAGTAAATCTATAACCATTTGATGGCAATTGTTTGTGACCACATTAGAGGTGCAATAAATTACACCTGGGGATAACTTAATAATATTAAACACAAATAACTGAATACAAAGTACATTAACAAAACGTGTTTGCGGTATAAATCATTTTACAGAATTTAGTTGTGCTTTTATGTTTGAAATAACTTGTAGAAACAAAAATTATCATGATGCAACTATTCATATACTCCATCCGTCGAATCAAGGCTATAATGTCAAAAATAGTAATTCAGACAGCCAAATTCTAAATGCCAATTCATATGAAAAGATATAGTACGTTGACATTACATTTTAGAGCATTCTGGTTTTTACGATTGGTATTACAATGCACTGTTACCAAGCCTGGTTTGATCATCTCATATACTTTCACTAGCTGCAGTAATATTTTTATTTGATCAACCACTGTGAGGATATATTGGTGTTGCCGTATTGCTAAAAACACAACCAGTTTTTTAATAGCTTTAGCTCAATTCAGAACTGTTAACTTCGTAGGTGCTTTCACATCGTCCTAATTTTTCAGGCACAATGCAAGCGAAGTAAATACCACATATTTTACTTACCCAACCTTAATCTCTTCTCTATGAAAATATGCTTTGCTACATAACAACCTAGGAAGTGTTTGGTACGTAATCGGAGTCTGTAAAAGCGTTCATATACACTGTAGCAATAATTAGTAGTGTATTTAAATGAAAAACTTTTTCTAATTTGTTGAACTCTGTTGTTTTGTTACAAAACAAGGAAGTTTGGTACATTAAGGCACTAATATTTCTAGTTTGGGAAATGGTTTGTCGGCATGTATCTATATATAGGAACAATCTGTGAACGTTTATATCTAAATACTGAATACATTTTTAACATTTGACAACGTAGTCGACAGATAACATATGAAGTCATAGTCTTAATTCGCCAGATCAAGTATACCATCCGAAATCTATTAATTTGTTATTCACCTATCGACCATCCCTAGAATATACATCATTTTGTCTGGCTTTCTGATGGTTTAATTTCATGCATTTTTATGATTTTTCAATTTTATTCAACTTTATTAACAGTTCTTATCAAAAGTGCATAGTTTCATTGCTACATTAAAGGTTTGTTCAAAAAATTTATATCATGTAGTTGAAATAAGTTTTACATAACCTCACATTACTGAAATTTATAATTAATTTTGTCTTTAGTTAACTAACAAAAGTTTTTTTTTGTTGGTTTTATTGCCAAACCAGTAATGACACCTTAATCGTGAAGCTAAGAACATCATTAAATGTCATTGAGTTTTTGGATAAATAGAAAGATGCAGGTATGGTCATTTCCTTTATAGAAGACAAATGAACTTGCTGCTGCTACATATATATAGTTATTAAGATGAAATGAAAACCCAACTTTGTATTTAAAGTTGAATTACCATTTCAAATCGAACTAGTAATTGAAAACCACTAAAACGGCTACAGCAGGACTTGAACCTGCAACCTCTGATTTTCGGATCAGCGCTCTAACCAATTGAGCTATCAGCCCAATTGTTTAGATGATGTTATACTTAATACTACTGAAGCTTGGCTCTTGATACGATTCAGCTTGCATTTAAGGAAATTGAATCTTATTAGTACATGAATTATGTATAACAGATTCAATTTCAAATGCAAGACGTAATTGAAAATCGTTAACAAGAGCTAAGCTTCAGTAGTATTAGTATAACATCATCTAAACAATTGGGCTAGATAGCTCAATTGGTTGAGCGCTGATCCGAAAATCAGAGGTTGCAGGTTCAAGTCCTGCTTGTTTCAGTGGTTTTCAATTACTGTGATTGAAATGGTAATTCAACTTAAATACAAAGTTGGTTTTCATTTCATCTTAATAACTATTAATATATATAGCGTTCATTTGCATTCCAAATGTGGATTATTCTTCTCTATTAATAATGTATATATATATATATATATATATACATATATATATATTGTTATGTTATGTAATGTTCTATATAATATCCAAGGTTAGACGCACTTATTTAATACTCATATTCATGAAATATCTAATTTAAAACTAATGATAAACAAGATCGTACAAAATTTAATTACTGAATTAATATCGAATGCTATTTCAGTGTGATAGAGCTTTTTGAGATTTCAAATAGGTGTTTATTTAATTTAATTTATAAAAATCAAACGTAATTCCATTTGAGGAAGCTTCTGTGGATTGTATCAAAGGTTTATGTTCACTATTTGAATGGACACTACTGTTAAGAGTAAGACATACCACAATATCTAAAAAATTAAGTCATTTAGCATGTTTTAGAAGAAATAAGTAGTTATAGGATGTAAAAATAATGTTTGTTTAATGTATGTTCACTATATGTATGTTTATTATAAGTAATAGGTACCATAATATCTGAAACAGAATCATTTAGTATGTGATGTTAGAAAATAATTGTAAGTCAAAGGAAATATTGAAAACAAAATGTAACCAATAGAAATAGGACCAAGTGATCAGAATGAAATGTTTTGGAAGAGTTATTAGAGATGTTTATAAATAATTGATCAAGGAGTGTAACTTTATTAACTTTATAGATATAGTAGGCAAATGTAAAATTTTTAAGAGATCTCCTAGGTGATAAGGATATAAATAAAGAGGCTTATAAAATTTGTAATATACAGAATAGATGTGTTTTACCTGCTCTCGTGTTTTATTCAAGTATTAAGAGCTGAAGCTAGTTGAAAGAGTAATTCTGAAGTTAAAAGAGTTTGTGCAACGGGTAGTAAATTTAAACGGTTTATACAACAATTAGAAGCACAGAAGATGATTTGTTCTTCAAGTGAAATGTATTTGGCTTCCAAGCTGATGTGAATTGAGGTACCGAGAGCTACAAATAGTCCAGAAGATTCCATTATTATGAGCAGTGTTCCCGCAGTGATAGTTTGAACGAGTCCTAGTTAGATCGCCAATTCGGAGTATCATTTTTCATTATAACATCCTTTTAGTATTTCTAAAGCCTGAAATTAAAGCGTGAAATTTTAAATACAACATATTAAAACTTAATTTAACAGGTATTGGGTACATCCAAGTTTTGGTGGTCTGTATGCAGTCAAGGGTCCATTCTTGTAAACACAGGCGGACTTTAGTGGAATTATACAGGTATAAAATAAAGTAGTTTTTATAATTGTAACACCTAAAAAGCTGTGGTATTCATTGAAATCTAAAAACTTTTATCAAACGTTAAGCATTCTAAACCTTGCTTACTGTCTGAATAAAATTGGTAATAAAGATCACACCCAGTTTTAGAGCAAGTATATTAAAAAATAACTAGAAGGTGCTGTATCTGGCAGTGGTTAAAATATAGGCATACAGTTTTGTACCCACACTGTTTATTATTATTATTTAAATTCATTAAAACCTGAGATAAGTTTCAATAAGCCGTGGCATATTATTGGTTCACAACCAAGTTTACTTTTATCCATTTATTAAATCAATATAACAAAGAACAGGCCAAAATATAAATACAGATAAATATTAAGGAAACGTAGCAGACACGAGATATATATATATATATATATATATATATATATATATATATTGAATTCGGGTTAGTATATTTATTTTGGGATACTTTTGATCAAAATTAAAAATGGTTGCTTTTTAAATTCATTTAACTGCTGCTTGACATTTCGGTCTAGTTTCTGACCTTAATCATAAGCATTAAACTGGATAATGTAATAAATACAAGTAAAAATGTATAAATAAATTTTTGCTTCTGTCTTGCATATAGATGACAGATATATATATATATATATATATATATATATATATATATATATATTAAATGTTATGTAATTAAACCTGATCAATCGAGCCCCAGCGTTGGGCCGTCATAAATACTGTTAGGTTATCCTGGAATCATGGCCCACAAATTGGGTGCCAAACAAAATGCTATGTAATTACGCTCAAATCTTGCCTCGGCTGCTCCTAAATCGTCCTCTTAATTCGATGCTCCTATATATTACATACACCTACCTGTTACCTCTAAAAAACTTCCTCTCATTGTTACCATAGAAATCTAAATAGAAATCCACATCAATCATGCATTCAAAAATAACTCAACCAAAATATCACACTCTATCTGAAATCCAAATTACATTTTTTTTTCAAATACCATTGCTTTATATACATTCATGTGTTCACTAAATTTTATAACAATCATTTTGCATATTGATAACCCTTTCAACACATAACTTTTTATTAAAGTAAGAGGGCATTCGTCATACCTTACGTTACCCTTCGTCATAGCATGAACTCATCTTAAAACTTTATAGATGTGCATATAAATTCTCTGCACGACCAAATATCAAAAAGCCCTCTATACCTCTTTACAACTTTTTGGTTATCTGCAAATTACTGAATAATGCTCAAAAATCAATTTCGTTTTAACAGTCCTATAAATGTCTGTTCAAATAAAAATCAAATCAAATAATAATAAAACACATCAAAACACCACAAACACTATGAAAATATTCACCATGAAATGTCTTATTCTATCTCCTACCTTGTACTTGTCTTCGTACTGTGGTCCACCAACTAGCCCCTTTTAGATGTTGCCGTCTGGTAGATCCTCCGTCTATCCATTAATTCCATGGTCGAATCCCCATGTGTACCATACATGCCTCTACTCCAAGAATTCTTCTTTTATAAATTCCAGTCAATATATCCAATCTCCAAATTTCGTTCTTTTTATTGCAAATAAATTCTACTACCCAAACATCGCTTTTATCCTCATCCAAACAATTTTCAAATTCCACTAGTTCTCGTGCATCCAAACAAAAATCTTTGTACTTACATCTCAACTTCACTATTTAATAATAACGCTTTATCAGCTTTTACATAAACTTTATTTAATTAAACTGCACTAATTCACTTAGAAGTAAACTAACTGTATCACAGATGGAATAAAAAGAGAGCGAGACCCCTCTCTGTTACTGATTATATAATGCAAACTGTCCCCCCGTTTACAAAATAGCAGGTATACTTGTTTAACCGATACTTTATTTTCCTGGTGTGAACTGTTCTCAGGCCTCATGTTTCAGAGAGACAAACGACCTTGTTAATACATCGTACACACTTCGAGTTCATTGACCACACACCCGTTTGTAAATCAAGATTATTCTAAAAACAAGCAGTTTGTTATTAACACTGAAGTTTGAATTAATAAGAAACTGTATCACGATAATGTACATGTAATTGTAATACATAATTCTGTAACCAATTCCAACTGTCACTACCTAAATAACACGATTCTACAATAATCATTCAATGGAACGAAGTTCAAATTGCTTTAGAATAAATTTTTGACAAGTACGATTCTTGTAAAAAAGAAGGCAACTAAAAAAATACATATCAAATTTCAAATGGTGACAAAATGGGTAGTTACATTTAAATAACTGTGGTTAGGTGTAAATATCTATGTCTTTGCAGCTCTGTCTCTAATGATAAAATTGCGATCTTAACAGTTGTTTTAATGTTTTACTTTAATACTTCAGGAGAAAAAAAATAGTCAAAACTTAAAAACAATATTTTATGAGATAGTTTTAGTTTTAAATCTCATGGCATTATAGAAAATACAACTTTTTAACAAACATTAATATGCCATGTTGTCTGGGGTAACCTTGTTAATGTTTCATAGCAATAGAGATAACATTTCTTTACAAGTTAAAAATGCGAACTAATTATACATTAGAGGCATGATGCACAAAGAAAATATTTTCCGAAGTTTTGGTGTACATAATTATTGCAAATTTCTTTAATCACTGAATGCACTTTAATTTGTAAGTAGCTTTTGAAGAATTGAACATTGTAGCTTCGCGACAAAGACCTGGATCTGGTATTGTGTGTAGATGATATTCGTCATAGCGGCGGTGATTGGAATAGGACTTTCATGCTTTGGTACACTGTGACTGGTAGGTAGAGATGTGCGCATACGAGTGATGTCCTTAGTTGGTACAAATTGGAACGAGCAGGTGGTTGAGTGTCCCCAATCCTGGCATGTATGTTTGCATCACGTGCTGAAGGAGATAGACATGATGGTTTCGGAGGGTGGAGTAGATCCAAGCTGTTTTATGATAGGTTCTTGCCTCCCGTTAAATTTGGTGGTCACAACGAGATAATCTGAAAGAAACTCTTAGTGCATGAGAAGCTTAGTGACTTCCGTCTTGCACTATTTTAAATTTTCTCCAAGAAGTTTGGTGAATATCTCACGAAGAGAATAATTAGGATGGGTTTGTTTGTATTGGACGGTTCAATTTGATACTTTGAAGGATGTCAGATGATGTCATTATTGTTTGAGAGGTATTTTAAGTGTGAATGCTATTTATTTGCGTGCTACGTGCTTAATTTATTTATCAACTTATGGTATCTACAGAGAAACTCCAAATGGTACAAATTGTTATAAAAAATTAATTCAATATGAATGAAAATACATTGATTCTTTAATTAATGATTTGAACATATTCAAATTTTGGGCATTAAATAAATCAATATTTAGAAAGCTTGTATTGTAATTCTTACACAGCCTGTTAATGCAATCCGTTAAACCATAATTAGTTTTATGAGGAGCTTCGACAAAAAAAAGCTTTATGTCTAGTAAATCTAGATGGTACTCGTTGTACACGCGCGGGGGGTCTTATAAATTTATAAATCGACTTACCTCCGCGGTGTTTTGTTTTTCTATGCTGCAGTTCCTATTCTTTCAACCAAGTGGACTGTATGCGAATTGAGTTTATATGTTACGTAACACTTGCACTATGTTTTTTAGGGTTTAACAACGAAAGTCTGGGGCACTTGACTAACTTACGGTACACTGAACGAAGAAACCGACGACCGTTCTGCTTCAATATCCATAAGCAAGTGTTTGTTCACTACTCTGTCCACTTATTCACACATGCCCAACGAATTTTTATGGCAGGATATAAGGGAACAAGGGATGACAGTTTTACTATTAGATTTACGACTACAAAATTTACGACTTAAAATTAAACACGCAAACGTGCGACAAAGAGACCGAACATCCGCCCACCAAAATAAGTATGAACTAACTTATTTTATATTTAAAACTAATTAGAGCTATTAACTAAGAAACCTAACCGACAAACTTATATAAGTGAATATATGTGTACATACCATTAAATATCAAGTAACTGGCAGTAAACATAGTTTCACTAGAGGGCGTTTAACTAACCCTTGGGATGTCTTGACTGTAGCTACCCGAACGATACCGTCTCTACCAGGGTGAACATCTACGACCCTTCCTAAACGCCACTGTAGAGGGGGGTTATTTTCTTCCTTTAAGAGGACAAGCGAATCAATAGGTAGGGTAGCGGAATTCTTCAACCACTTACCTTTCTGCTGCAACGTGTGCAGGTATTCAGCACTCCATTTCTTCCAAAACCCTTGTTGCATTTGCTGCAACAATTGCCAGCGATTCAAACGAGAGGGGTTTATGGACAACAAATCTGGATCTGGTAACACCGAAACTGGTTCAACATTAAGAAAATGACCCGGGGTCAAATACGAGAAATCATGCGGTTCGCAACTCAGTGCGCATAGTGGACGTGAGTTGAGAATCGCTTCGATTTGAATCAATACCGTCGAGAATTCTTCAAACGACAAAATTTGTTCACCGATAATTCTCTTTAAATGGGATTTTACCGATTTAATCCCGGCCTCCCACAACCCACCAAAATGAGGAGCAGCAGGAGGATTAAACACAAATTCGATTCCCTCAACGCCTGCCGAATGGCGCATCAATTGAGAGATTTCACGAGAGGCCCCAACGAAATTAGTACCATTATCACAATGGATTTGAATACATTTGCCTCTTCGAGCAATAAATCGACGTAAAGCACCCAAGAAAGCGTCTGTCGACAAGTTAGACACTAGTTCCAAATGGATGGCTTTAGTGCTGAAACAAATAAATAAGCAAATGTACGCTTTCAATGATTTTGCGCCACGACATCGATTCATCGTGACAGAGAAAGGTCCACCAAAGTCGACTCCGTATGTAAAAACGCCTTACCTGGAGTTAACCTAGAAGCTGGTAAATCCCCATAGGGGGCATAAAACCACAGGGTTTACACGAAAACAGCGAATGCAGGATTTCAGACATTGCCAAATAGCCCTCTTGGCGCACAAGATCCAATAATTTTGAGTTAGTAAAAATTGAGTTGTTCGATTTCCAGGATGTAAATGTCTTTCATGACAATCTAATATAATAAGTTCAGTCAACCGATGCGACCGAGGAAGCAAAATTGGAAATTTTGCATCATGCGACAACTCTGAGTTACGTGGCGACCGCCCACCCTCAACAAATCATGATTATCTAGAAACGGACTAAGGCTACGAAGTTGTTTACTAACAAGTTTTCCAGTTTTAATATTTGCAATGTCTTGAGCAAAAACATTTGTTTGAACTCTTTTAATCAATAACTGTATAGCCTCTTGCTGTTGAGCTAGAGACAAACTATCAGCATATTTTGAACGCAAATCTGGACATTGAACATTACGAATGAAATGACGAATACATGTAATAATCCTACAAATTTTCTGCAGTTTTGAAAATTTATCCAACAACAAATCTAAGAAATTCTCAGACATAACGACTGTTAACGACAGAGTACGATATTCGACGTCCATCTGAGATGAGTCGATAAGTTTTGGCAGCGATGTTACTGGCCATTCTTCATTACGACGCACTAACCAAGAAGGTCCTGTCCACCATAATGGATGATGAACCAACTCTGAAGCCAAAAGTCCACGTGAGGCACAATCCGCAGGGTTATCCTGGGACTTAACATGAAACCACGAAGATGGAGGAATACGTTCTTGAATATGCGAAATCGATTGCTAACGAATGTCTTCCACTTATGCGAGGAAGACCGAATCCAAGACAAAACAACAGTAGAATCTGACCACGCGAAAATATTACTAAATGATAAAATATCTGTATAAGTATTTTTGACAAAATCTACTAAATCTGCCAAGAGTACGGCAGCACACAATTCGAGACGGGCAATGAAACGCGATTAGTAGGAGCAACCTTCGATTTTGCGCATACTAATGAAATGGTAATATTACCTTCTAGATCGAACGAACGGAAATAGATGACAGCTGCATACCCGGCTTCAGAAGCATCACAGAATCCATGCAACTCCACCCTTTTAAAATTATGACATACGATGCGACGAAATCTCAATATTCGAAACCGCTGGCAAATCACCCAAACAATGTTTCCATTTTTGTATGACTTCCAATGGAGGCTCTTGGTCCCACCCGAGACCTAATAGCCAAAGATCTTGAACTAAACGTTTAGCGAACAGTACTACAGGTGCTATCAAACCGAGAGGATCAAAATTTTTGCGATAGCCGACAAAATATTACGCTTAGTGCAAGTGCGCTCTTCAACGTCTAAGTTGTATAAAAATGCATCTGTAAGAGCACGCCACGAAAGGCCCAAAATTTTTATTGAACCACTATCTTTATCTTGAAATGTAATTGCGTCCGAACTGGACAGGGACTCCCTCAAGTTGGACATCACTTCCGGGCAATTACTACTCCATTTTCTTAATTGAAACCCACCACTAGAGCAAATACTATTCAATTCACCAATTAATTGATTAGCAGCTTTAATCGAATTGCATCCAGTGACTAAGTCATCAACATAGGTATCGCCGCCAATACCGATGACGCGAAGGAAAATTAATCGACTCTAACCTTGCCAATTCTTGAACAGTACGCAAGGCCAAAAAAGGCGACGACGAAACTCCATAAGTTACAGTATTTAATTTAAAGTCCATAATAGGATCTGACGGAGAAAATCTCCAGACGATACGTTGATAATCAGGATGAGTATCTTTAACCAAAATCTGCCGATACATTTGTTTAATGTCAGCTGTAATTACGATAGGATGTACACGAAAGTGCAATAACAAAACTGCAATGTCCTTTTGCAAAGCAGGGCCAATAGCCAAGCTATCATTTAACGACTTTCCAGATTGATCCTGACACGAAGCATCGAAAACCACGCGCAATTTGGTGGTAGTGCTATCCCGCTTATGTACAGCATGATGGGGAATGTAATACATTTTTTCATAACCTGACGAATTTTCAGGCGATTTCACTTGAACCATGTGACCGCTTGTCAAATAATCCTCCATAAATTTTTATAATCTGAATACAATTCAGGATTTTTAGCAAACGACGTTCTAACGACAAAAATCTTTTAATACAAATTGATCTCATACCCACAAATGAGGGTTCCGAAATTTTAAAGGGCAAGGACACTACAAAACGACCGTCCTTGTTACGTCTATAACCTTCCACAAATTGATTTTCACACCTTTCTTCTTCAGGAGAAATGTGTTTTTGAAGGAATATTTTCTAATTCCCAAAATCGACGAATGTCACTGTCTAAGGGTTCAACGAAAGTACACAACGACGTAATAGAACTATTCGGGAAACGACCTTTCCGTTAAAACCCAACCAAAGGTTGTGTTAATAGCAACTGGCTCGTTAGCGACACCCCAACGAGACTCGTTCAACAAAACCTGAGCAAAGATTTCCGCTCCGAGTAGCATGTCAATTTTACCAGGAACATTAAAATTAGGATCAGCTAAGGCCAAACCTCGAGTATGCGACCATTCCTTGACCCCTATCGACGACGAAGGTAATTGATTACAAATGTTAGGTAAAATATAACAATCAATTCCATATGCTGGAGACCGTGCTCGAGGGCTGACTACACACGATAGTGCACCAGACACCAACGACGAATTCAAGCCAAGTCCTTGAACAGTAACATTGGCTCTCCGTTTCCTTAAACCTAATTTCTGACGGCACCTTTCAGTCATAAAACTTTCCATGGATCCGTTATCTAATATTACACGAACAGATTGCAATGTTCCTGTATAATCAAGCACCGACACCATTGCCGTAGCTAACAGCGTGGTTGTGTGTTCTAATGATGTCGAAATCAACGAGCTAGTGACAGGTTGTTCATGCACAACCGACGGCGACAGATTGTCTTCACTAGGTCTACTAGTAGAAGTAAGTCTAGGCGCCGCTCTCCGAGGAGACGCTGACCTTGACGATGGGTTTGTCGGCGTGGCGACACCGATTTTCTTGTTTATCGAAGTGAAGCAACGAATTGTGCGACTGATGACATTTTCTACACGACCAATCTAACGTACAATTTTTCATCGAATGTGAAGGATTTAAACATTTAATGCAAAGATTTTTAAGCTTTACCACCTCAAATCTTTCTTGAGGGTTTTATCGAGAAACTGCTTACATCTATAAATAGGATGCACAGCTTGACAGAAACTACAATTTTAACATCATTGGTGGTACTAACTAAAGAAGTTTTAGCAAGTGCTAACGAACCTTCCTTTTTCTCTTTCTTTACGGAATCTCGAGATTTTAAGCATGTTCCTGACGCAATGTCATTTATTTCCAACACCTTACATTGTTTTTCAATGTACGACCTTAAATCTTTGAACGAGGAATTTCGTCATTATTTCCTAATTAAACGCTTTAAAATGTTTGTATCTAATTTTTCGATAACAGATTAAACAACATGAAATCTAATAAATCTATTTCCATCTGCCTTAACGCGAATATATTTTCATCAAAACAACTAATTAATTGCGGAGTTCCGCATGCGAGTCTGAGGAACTGACCTTAGGGCATTTTTCGAGAGCATTAAAATATGTTGAAAGTAATAACCCTTGGACTGAAAACGATTAGTAATGATTTTATAGGCTTCCACGTATGCATAATCATTTAATGGCAAGTGTTTTATCAACGCACGCGACGACTCATCTAATGTATCAACGAGATGGCAAAATTTTTCAACGGGTGACAAACTGACATTATCATGAATCAACCGCTTATAGATTGCATTGTAACTCTCGAAATCTGAAATTCGTCCGGAGAAGCGGGAACGGAAAGATGTTTCAAGCGAATTCCACAGCTTGACGAAAAGAATTATTCATATTTTCCAACTTTGGCTTATTTTCTACCCGATCTAATTCGCATTGTTCAGCGATAATACGAATATCTAATAGATAATCATCGATTTTCACCCTAAGAGCCGAAAATTCATCCAATTGTTCACTTTCTTCATCAAAGAAAATATCCTTGCAAAAGGATTTGAAAAGCGTTTCAATCTGTTCGACAGTTTTAATCGACGCTCTAATTAAAGCAATCGATACGTTTTCCGGTTGGTTGATTTTGCTGTAAATGTGATCCAACCTTTTAACTACAAATTTAGCTTCAAGAATAGCTTTATCAATTGATATAACCATATTTGATTAATGATTAATGAACGACAATAAAATTAATATAAAAACAATGCGTAACTCGAATACGCTAAATTACTAATTCATCTACGAAATTAAATTATTAATAGAAAAGTGCAACTAACTACAGTGCTTGCCCGACAAAGCTTTTAAGGTTTCAAATAAATACCAATAACCCCTTTGTTATACAAGTTGCATGAACCCGAATGGTTCCTCCAACTTGAACCGACAAATAAGGTAAAGCTTTACAATACAATAACCCCTCATAAATAGTTTACATAAAAGGATACCGACGACGACGACCCTAATTTTTGCCACAAAGGATAAGGAATGTATTGTAAAATCTACCGTTATAACCAGATGTATTTAGCATTAAATGTGTAAGCAAGATGTTCTTTTCTGTGTAACACGTTTAACCATAATAAAAACTACAACAATTTTATAAATTTAAATTTAAATATAAGGAGTTTAAAGGAGAGGAACTAATTATTTAATTAAAGATCCAGCGATGAAGGCCAATTTTGTACACACGCGGGGGGTCTTATAAAATTATAAATCGACTTACCTCCGCGGTGTTTTGTTTTTCTATGCTGCAGTTCCTATTCTTTCAACCAAGTGGACTGTATGCGAATTGAGTTTATATGTTACGTAACACTTGCACTATGTTTTTTAGGGTTTAACAACGAAAAGTCTGGGGCACTTGACTAACTTACGGTACACTAACCGAAGAAACCGACGACCGTTCTGCTTCAATATCCATAAGCAAGTGTTTGTTCACTACTCTGTCCACTTATTCACACATGCCCAACGAATTTTTATGGCAGGATATAAGGGAACAAGGGATGACAGTTTTACTATTAGATTTACGACTACAAAATTTACGACTTAAAATTAAACACGCAAACGTGCGACAAAGAGACCGAACACTCGTAGTGCAATGTAATTTAGAAGTTCCTCACAATCAATGTTATTGTTCATAATCTTATATAATAAACAAGCCATACTGTTATTGCGTCTTTGATTTAAACTGGGTACGCCCATTCATTGACGTCTTACACTATGGTCTAAATGATCAATACCTATAATCTAGTTTATACAACATAATTTACAAATTTATCCTGAACCCTTTCCAGTCTATTAATATGACACTTGTACATAGGTACCCATATAATGTTGTTATATTCTAAAATACTTAAAACTAATGCATTATATAATCTCTTTAGGATAGGAATATGATTTATATCCTTAGTATTCCTTTTTTAAAAAAAACCTAATAATCTAGATGACTTCATAACAGTATAGTCCGCATGAGTAACGAAAGACAAATCTTTATCGAAAAAAACACCCAAATCGCTGAAGTGTGACACACACTCTAATGGTTCTAGATTTATGAAATAAGTATATGTAAGAGAATGTTTTTTACACCTATAGAAGCTCATAGCTTTCCATTTCGAGACATTAAGACAAAGCTGATTTCTCATACAATAAGCTACTAAATTATCTAAATCCCGTTGAATGCATAAACAATCTTCAAAAGAGTTTGCACAGGCATAAAACTTAAGGTCGTTAGCATACAGCAAACATTGGTCAGTTAGTTAGGCGTATGGTTGGCAGTATACTTCTTCGACCCCATCTAATTTATTGTTGTAACTAACATTGAATGAGAAATGAAATTTTTTAAAGTTTAGAAAGACTACATTAATTACTGCATTCAAATAAAACAATTTAAATATGACATATAATTTAAAAATTAAATCTTCTGTATAAACCTCTTTGCTAAAACAGTTTGAACTGCATGTGTGTAAGATTAATAACATACAGTAATTATTTAAAATTTGAAACGTTCGAACATGTGAGTAGAATAAAGTATCCCACAACTGACACATCTATAAAACATACCACTTCCTTTCATGGCTCATATGACGTAGTCTTGATTGAATGGACTACATTTATGACTTGGCATCCCTTCTGTACAGTGGGCTCATCTTTATAACAAACATAATCATCTAAAATGTCGAATGTAATGTCTATATAATAGAAATTTTTACTATTATGCAGTGATGCAAGCTCATTTTTTGGGCACCAGGGAATGGATGTATTATCAATTATGTTGTAAGTTACTTCCAAAATTTAAATAGATAAATTTAGAATCACCAACTATAAAAAGGTTTTCTGTATCTACCCTATTTTTTTTTTATTAATACTTGCTAGATACAGTGGCGTCCAACTTTAAATTAAATTGTTTTCTTTTTAACTAAGAAAATTTCAACCCAGACCCATCTCTAATTCACCCTAGGGTGATAGCTAAGTTAACCCCAACAAAATAGTTTTAGCATTTCCAGCTTTTCAACGTAAAAACTTTAATTTTTTAAAAGTATATTACTACCGTGTGTCGCATACAATAATTGTAAGAGTTATAGCAAGATCTTAATCTGTTCTTTAACACGTTCAATTTCATATAAAACCTGTTTCATTAATGTCTGCAATGAGGGCATAGTTTCTTTAAGCAAGCATTATTTATTTAAAACTCTTGAGGCAAAACTCTGAACGTGTTTATAAGTATCTGCTATATTAACACCTAATCCTAGGGCATTCTTAATTTTGGCAGATTTAACCATACAATTGGCATGTGTACATTATTTAAAAATTGCTAAAATCTAGCGAGATAACGAAAAATGATAGGTGAAGTTAATATCCAGCATTTTGTTGGATTAAGAGTTCGGCGACCTTTGCAGGTAGATGCACATGGTAAAATTATATATCCCTCAAAGAATTCCTTTTGTGTTCATAGAATCCACCCTCTCGCCACTGTAGCCAACTGGCATAATTTTTCTGTTACGCTTCCGTGATAAAGTAACTATAAAATCATTAGTGTGTCAATTTCATGCACAACAATGACAAGAAACATCAATGCTGTAGCAGTGAATATGACATCAGCTACTTAAAATGATAAAAACGTGGTTAGTGAAAATGAAGATGGGATAGAGAGGTGGAGCTCAACTGTAAAAATTAATTGGCTTACACAAACAATTTAAAATCATTTTTTTGTGTTAAAACTGATGGTGATAAAGCATTTCACGTTGTTCTTCACTGCAAATGCCTGAACAAGTAGAGATTTAGAAAGGGAAATAAACATAAGTAAATAGGTAATACACGAGTGTTCAAATATATAATGTATTTTTATAACATATAGCCAAATTGTCTAACAATTCAACAACGACTACTATCAATTTTTACACTAAACACAGTCTATACATTTATGTTGTTTGCTGTGCTTTTTCAACGTACTAGAATCATAAAAACCTTTATCACAAACTCCACAACGATAAGGTGTTTCACCTGTATGTGTTCTAATATGCACTGTTAAATTGCATTTTTCAGCAAACTTTTTATGACAGTATATACAAATGTGACGTTTAACTCCTCTATGTAATAATAAATGTCGTTTTAAATTAGAACTTTGTGCAAATGATTTTAAACAAATTTTACATACATGAGGTCTTTCTCCAGTATGAGTTAACTTATGCAAGCTTAAAGCACGCTTGTAGATAAATCCTTTTGGGCACGAGTCGCACTTGAATGGTTTGTCTTCTACAACAACAAAACAAATTATTGAAATGAAGAAGAAATTTATGTTACAAGTCTGGTAACTGAGTTTTCCAATTAATCCAAGAATTAAATGCAAAGCAATACAAGATAGGAATATATAACGTCTTAATTCATATTAGTAAAATTCTTTTACCGAACTTGTAACATGTAATATCTTATTTCACATGATTTTGCATCCTAGACTCGATATGATGTCAGATAGGCAGAATTGTGTTACCAAATACTAGAATTGTATCCAGGACAAACTATAAAATATTCAATTTCATTTTTAATGCCATTAATTCATTTATAGTAAAAGGAAAATTAACACAATCAGTGAACAATTTTCAATATAGTGAATTATTGTGATTGGCATACAACGTGATGTATTTGCTTCAATGTAATCTATTATATTTATTTGAACAAAAATAAACTAAATAATTTATAAACATATTAACAGTATGAATAGAAATATTTGCTAGCTGCATTCTTACTGATTCACTTCAAAGCAGTAGTATAAAAATATAAAAAGGATACAGAATGAAAAACATACAAATGTAAGTCTATTATTCAAAGACATTTTATAGTAAATTTTAATATTCCTCAGATATTATTCAATTCGATTAAACATACAACGCTATGATGATACATTAAAAACTTGATGACCACACTGCATGTGCTAAAGAATGCAATGTTCGAAGAAGGTGACACATTGTTACAATAACAAAAACCTACATAATCAAATCAAGCAGTTTCCTTTGATGTAAAAGTGTTTATTAGTGCATTAGTAATTAGTACAACTATTATGCAGATTACATTAATTATATGCAGTCAATAAATATAGATCTGGCAAGACAATTGTGAATGCCTAAGAGGTTCATGTGGTGGCCGGGCTGCTTTCTAAAAGAAAAGCTTTTTAAGAGCAACCTTTCCCTTAGTAATTTTGTTTTACAGACTGCTCCATTATAAGCAATAGTGTGTGAATACTGTTAGTGTACCTCTGCAATGAGTAAAGATTTGTTGCTACCTTTTCTCTTTCTTTAAATATCAGAATCTGACAAAATCGAGCGGCGATTCTGTATACAGACACAATATCTGTACCATTATCGAATATATCTTCCAATTCAAGTGGTGAATTGAATTTTTGTTTTGTAAAGTCGTATACCTGATTTTCCAGAGGTCTAGAATTTCCCAGTTTTAAATATTACATTTCTTGATATAGGGTGTAATTGTTTACAATAATATTAAGATTTAACAACCAAAAACCACAAGTTCTAGGTGCAAAAACCTGTGTACACATTGTGTGTGTGTTGTCACTCGCTCCTCAAGTTAAACCATTAGTAAATGGGATTACCGATCCTCGAATAATGTGGTCGACATTAGAATCCAACTTTGAGCCATCATCAATGACGATGCTTGGGCGGCTTCTTAGAGAATTTTACTTTGCGGTTATGCAAGAAAATGAGTCAATCTCAATATATATAGTCAGGCTTGGAGATTTACAGCAAATATTAAATAACCTGAAATGTGAAATTAAGGACTTATATGATGATTAGTGGACTACCCGAAAGATTCAATGTAATCGTGCAGCAGTTATATCAATTACCCGATGAACAGTTCACGTCTGATGCAGTTGCAACAGCCTTATTTGCAAAAGATTGCTACGTTCAACGACGTAGTCTAAAAAAAAAGAAAATAGAAACAAGAAAAAGAAAAAATTTACCAGGTTCAATCAGCGAGTGGGTGGGGTATTATACCTACAAAAAAAAAGTTAAAGGAGGCCTGAAATAAAAATATTTTCACTCATGCCACAATCAAATATTTACAAACTAAAAAACCTCTAATTTAAAAAAACAAAATTATATACAAAACACAATAGTACCAAAGATGAACAATTCGTAGGTACACAAAATACATATTTACGAATAAAAAAGAATCATTTTTAACATGGTGAGCTGCAGTTTTTAGGTCATCCTCTATATTAATCTTCAAACAAGAAAAAGAAACAAAATTACCCCACTAAAAATAAGCATTGTAAGTACGGAATTCTATACATAAAATTATCCTAATAAAGAAATCAGTAAACATTATAACATCCTCGCACATACAAACAACCAGTCATTTTACCACCAACAAGGTGATGCATCCGTAGACCAGTGTACATATGTTGTTTCCAACAACTACCGGGTACCCATATAAGAAAATTAGTAAATAAACGCTCACCCTCGAGTCACCACCGTCGAGTTGGCTACTACCATGTGTAAAAACGGTGCGAAACAAGGTGTGTGTGATCCCGCGTTGGGGTGGTCCTCCCATCACAACAAGGGGCAACCATTCATTGTGGCTTTAAGGGTCACCGGAAGGAGCACGCTGTAAGGCATGCGCTAACTTTTCATACAGAAAAACGGAAACAATCAACCATTCTACACGTGTTTTCGTTGTGTAGATTGAAAAGCAAGAGAATATTAATTTCGTTTCACTAATGACCAGAGCTCAAAGTAATATTGTTGTTAAGGAAATAAAACTGGAAAAACACGGTTTATTGGGATAATACGCAGCTTTAATTCGAATACGCTTTCAATGGAAAAGACATAAGAATCAATTATTAGTTACCTAGAACCAGTTATCGCCTGTTTAATTTTAGCATTAACTTTACATTGAGGAATTCTTAGAAGGAGTATTTATTATTAATTAGGCTCTAGGAGGTAAAAATAGGAATCGAATTTATACAAATAGATAAATGAATTAACATGTGAAAGGGTTATTTTAATTTACTGAATTTTCGTTTTTAACGCCAAAGGGATTTGAGTTGAAAATTATTAGACCTGCGTATTTCTTATTAGCAGAAAAAATGTACGAGATGTTCAAAATAAACGTAATAAGATGGTCGTTTGCAAAAGAAGTTGCCAAGTTTAGCTATTCATCGAACAACGATGTTTCTGAAGCATATGCAATTTGTGCTAACATCATGAAGAATAATGGTATACAAGTCAGTAAACAAAAACCATATATTAAATGTTTTAGATGTAATAAGAAAATTGTAAGTACAAAATTAGCGATAAACGTCATTATTCAAACAATCATAAGTTTGTTAACAAGAATCATACTAGTACCTAGAGTCATAAAAATGTTTATGTGTCGGTGATTGCATCCAAAAATGGTTTCAACGTTGAAGAAAAGTGGTTTTTAGAGCTTCATAATGTGAAGAGTTCTAAAACTATGTAAGAATTTGTACTTGATATCGGCATTACTCACCACTTTTGCAATAACAAAAAACATTTTTACCAAATTTCAAGAAATTAGTAAAAACACTAAACAAGGTAAAGGTATGATTGAGGCCAAGGTTGTAGGAAAAATCTATGTTAATTCGTGTACAATTAAAGGAAGTTTTTTTAGGTGCTAGAGCTATTAAAAAACTTCATTAGTCCTGGATCAGTAGTAGATTATAGGTTTTGTTTTGTAGGTAAGGGTGATCATTTACATGTTTACACAGCAAACAACGCCTTGTTTATTCCAATCTTTTGAGTATTTCGAACATTTTTTTTCTATTTTACATTGTCGAATGATTTTTCCAGATCGACAAATCCTATATTGAGCATCTAGAAATAAAATTCATCGTCTCATAATTCAACGCTTTAATTACTTTTTAAATCTGCTTCTGGGTAGTTTCTACAGCCTTTTACTTGATTCCTAAACCGTTGTCTAACAAGAATGTAATCTATTTGATATCTTCCTATATCTCCTGGCATCTTCCACGTGTATCGTCTACTAGCATGATGTTGAAATAATGTGTTTATAATGGTTAAATTGTTCTTGTTGCAAAATTTTACCAGTCTATTTCCCCTGTCGTTTCTCGAGCCTAAACCAAATAAACATACTACCGCTCCTTTTCCATCCTCAACTACCACTGCATTAAAATCGCCCGTAATTATTAAATTTTCATGTCCTTTTACAAATCTTAGTGTGTCTTCCATATCTTTGTAGATCGCTTCTAACTCTTCCTCACTGTAGCTAGAGGTGAACATGTGTACTTGTATTACCACTGTATTTACTGGTTTAAGTTTTAATCTAATCATAAGCACTCTTTCATTCTTTTGTAAGTAGTTTTCTACACAGTTTTCGTATGACTATCCCCTCACCTGAATTTCCTTCTTCAGATTCTGTATAAATTATCCCAACCTCTGGCCACAGAACTTTGCTAATCTCTATTACGTCTAATGCTAATGCTAATATCAATTATCAGATTCTCTATCTTACCTACTTGCTTCGTGCTTCTAACATTCCAGGCTCCGACTCACAAAATGTTCTCTGCTCTTCCTTTATACTTGTCGATCACATCCTCTGAAGTAGTTCCCTCCCAGAGATCCAAATAGGAAACTATTTTAACTTAGGAATTTTTTACTCCAGAGGAGGTCATCATTTTAAAACATCTTCAGTGTACGCTCTGTACTTGAGAGGTAATGTGGTGGTTTCCTGTTGCCTTCCACATCGCAGTAGTGTGTTTTAAAGTGTCGTACCAATCCCCAAGGTCTCTGTCACTCTAATCACCGAAAGAGCTGCTGCCCTCTTTCGGGAACCTGTCTTAGTCTGGTTCCTCACAAAAGACTCCACTAATTTGGTTAAACTTACAGTTCGGCTCTATAGCTCACTGAAACATGCAAACCACTCTACATGTTCTAGTATTTTCATGGTGCAGATCCGTTCAGAATGGAACATCAATTTATGAAATTTTTTTGTACAAAATCAAGAATTCTTCTTCAAGATGCAGCAGCAGATACGTATTTTTATTACGCGCTTGGAGACGTGTTCCTTTTTAAATCTGAGTTCGTAGAGAATTATACAAATCCCGTTTTATGGGGCTGTGTACAATGTATGCTTTACTAAAGAGCTGTTCATTTTGAGTAAACCTTTATGTCACATTTATATTACCCCGTCTGTAGCTGATGCCTATAGTTTAAGATTTTTAAACCAATAAATAATGATTAAACGTTCTTAAGAACTTATTAATGCTATAAAAAAGAAGAACATTATTTTTTAATTAAATTTTTTTTAAAGCTATTAAAATAGAATTTTGTGAACGATATGCACACCTTGTTACATTTTTTTTTGTTAAAAGAATTTAAGCTCATTCAGAAAATGAAATATTTTAATTATTAATATTTCTTTTGTAGACAGATACTAACTTATGATCAAAGCTTTCAGCAAAGTCAAGATTTAGTTTTGCAGTTTCCTTATTATGTAAATAAAATTTTTATTTTTCTTGCTACGAACATAAGTGTGCATTAAATTTACGATTTCTATCTTATTTCTTGAGGCAGTTGAGATATTCATAAATTTAGAGACACTAGGCTACCACCTCCAAGTTTGATACTCTGTCTACAGGCGGCTACAAAAGTAAAAAATTATTTCCATTTTAGATATTATGAGCATAAACTTGTTATTTAATTTTTTTGTATAGTGTAAACTTGTGCGTTAACAAGATCTACGTTGATTAATTGTCCAAGTAATTTTGCTTCGTATGTTAAGTTTATTGAGTGGTTTATGAAGATTAAAAGTACAAAAATTGGTGTGCTTTAAGTGTTCACGAAGAACTAATGTATTTCATGTAAAAATTTTTGTAGAGTTTAGACATTTCTGTTTAGTTTCGTCCTTTATTTGAAGAACCCCTCCCTTCACTTTTAACTCTGGTTGGTGATGCTCACCACATCTTTTAGTATGACCCTTTTTTATCCTCTCTGTCTCTCACTCATGCGTCCACGTTCTTAGACCAAGTAGCTATTTTCTCTTCCATCCGTGGATAGATTTCGAAGAAAAAATCTCCTATTAAAATCTCGATGCACATTTAAGCAAAACTTCGCCATTTAAACGTTTTGTCCATGTCTCAAAGTTAAAAGTGTGATATAGAGCAAACAGCAGCACTCATCAATCGAGAAAGAATCTTATGCTACTGTAAAGCTTTAAAAAAATTTCAGCATTTTTTAATAGGAGACACTTTAGACTAATTACTGATCAAAAGTACCGATTTCGTTTATGTTCAACCAGAATCATAGTAGCAAAATCAAGAATGAAAAAATGCAAGATGGAAGCTACAGTTAGCTTGCTACAATTTTGATATAATGTACCTCCAAAGGAAAGATAATACAGTAGCCGATGCACTTAGCAGAATATGCTGCTCTTCAAATAGCAAATAGAAATTTTTAGAATAACAGAACTGTATGTCAGCCGAGTGTCGCTAGAATAACTCACTGGTTGAGATCGAAAAACATGCCCTTCTCAATAGAAGAAATACGAAAGATGACTTCTTCATGTTGTATATGTGCTGAATTGAAACCGATATTTGTTAAGAAGGATTGTGGAAATAGCATCAAGGTGACTGCACCTTTTCAAAGACTAAATGTAGAGTCTAAGGGCCCTATTAAAAGTCCTTGCAATAAATTCATTGTAACCACAGTCAAAAAGTATTCCACTTTTACCTTTGCGTATTCTTTTACAAACACATCAGCCAGCAGAGTAATTCAACGTTTTCATAGGCTGATCTCAATATTTAGTTTGCCATCATATCTTCACTTGTGCATTTTTAAAAAGAGTTTACCTTTTATGGTATTGTTTAGGTTCACGGAAATTTTAAACCTTGCACGGCAAATTCCCCAGTATTATTAGATTTAATATAAGCGCTGCGTGGACACCACACAAAGCTTAGGTTCTCACGTAAGTTCGGACATTTAGATATGAATTGTGATTTGGGAAAACACTAGGATTGTGCGGTTATCATACTTAACACACAGCTGTGCTTAGCAGTTTTGTGTCAGAACTTTAACCTCTCTTGGAAGGGAGACAATAATTCGTGAGAGTGGATGTCTAAACAAAGGAACTTTACTACCGACCTTCCTCGAGTGTCGACGTGTCTGTAGTGTTCCGACAATCGGCAAAGTGGCCTATTTTCCTTCTTCCTGTTATCGTTACACAACATACTAGCACTTTGATGAAGAGAGCTACAGCCAACCAAACAAGGGGACATCCGGACGCCACAACCACGAGAGTAGAAGACGCAATGGTATCAAGATACCTAAGGGGTAGGTGCAGCTCTTATAATTTGAAGCACATTTATCGCCCTGCAAAATTTAATCCTGTGTAAATTTGTTAATAATTATATGTAGCTTTATAGTAAAAATAAAAATGAATAGAAACCCTTGACCACAAAAAATATTTAAAATGCTAGATATGTATTTCGACCACTATGTGGTCATCATCAGTAGGAATTCGCATTTAAATAATAATTAGCCGTTGTTCCGGAACACTTCAGAGGATATTATCTTCACCATTCAGGCTGAAGTAAACCTTCCCAACATACAATTTACTATAATGTTGCTTTTAACACTATCGAGGATATTCTTCTCACCTGCAGGCTGGTCTTCTCCACAATTCACTTGTTTGCTGTTGAGAACACCAGCCTGCGGTGAGAAGAATAACTTCGATAGTGCTTAAAGCAACATTATAGTAAATTGTATGTTGGGAAGGTTTACTTCAGCCTGAGTGGTGAGGAGAATATGTTACGGGCCAATTCAGCACTACGACACCAAGGGGACGGATCGGAATCCGTGCGCGGCCTAGCTCTAGCCGGTGAGGGGTGGGTATGATAAAAGTCATAGGTCGGGATTGCTAAATGCCCAAAGATGACAATTATAATGGGGCGTAAACTTGGTAGTATGCTAAAAATCGGGTATGACGGCAAAATTAGGTGGGCACCACCAGTAATGTCACTGTGCTAGATATAATCGGGGTCTCGTTACTGGTCGAGCAAACGCCCCTGCACTTGTTATAATCAGAAAATATGAAAGTTAAGAAAACTCACGGTGTAGAATGTACTGATTCACCTACTCACGCAAATTACTACAACAGAATAATGCACCTGGATTATACTCTTAACTCTATTTACAAACACATGGCTGAAAAGAACACATTAATTAAGTACAGTAAGTAACATAAACAAAGGTGTATATAAGCAAATGTAGGTACGGCGTATATTGAGTACGCCACAACTACGATCAAATTAATTATGCTAACTAACCGAAAGTAACAACTAGAGGGAAGTTTGCACTGGCCAGGGCTACCCAAGATATACTTGTGAGTACAATTATTTCTAAGATGGGGGTATGGTTGAATGCACCTGGGCCTCACGGCAGTACGGGTTCTTAGGTTTGACGACCAAAAGAGTGTAGACTATAGCCCGAAATATCACGCGTGTTACACCGGGTGCATGCAAACCTCCGGTAACAATGTGGACGGTAGACGTAAGTCTACTTGAACTATCTAGGCGCTACAACTGGTACAGTCTTACGTTACGAAACAAGTTGTACAATTTGGAAAAGTATCACAGCTTTAAAATTTTACGGACTAATCGATATACAATGCGCACACAAGCGGCTTTTTGTTTTACACGGTTGACTACCGTGAAAGTAGGGTAAATACGGGGCGAAACACACTATCTACTTTTGGCTTCACTGACGGTAGATGCAAAAGAACATTCTATAGTTCAGGGTAAAATATCCCAATACCAGCGTGCGAACTAGTTTGGTCACTTAGTAACTACTACAGTGCAACGCTTACCTTGAAGGGTTTGTGGGGTGAATCAGGTCACTATAGACACAGCGAGGAGAGTGGGTGTCGGTATAATGCAACAGCCCAACTAACTTTATCATAGGTGTGTGTTAATTCATCAGGTTCCCGACTAAATCGGTTGATTACAGCGTACGGCAAATGTAATCTGAGGTCACTTTTCTTTCATCCAAATAAACTCCCAATATGAATTGGCATCTTACAGGCATAACAATGACGGTATATAACATCGGATGTTAGAGTGGACCTACAAAAGATTAATTAAAATACACCCCAAACGTAAAACGCGACTCGACACTTTTTAATAAATTTGACAATCCCCAACTGTCACTTTCTAGCCTTCTTCGCAATTTTGAAAAAGTGTACAGTTTACTTGACTGTCCTTTATCACAAATTGGCATGTTTAATATGCTCGCTAAAGTAAACTATACAATACTAAACGTTGAATTAAACCGAACGTTACAAATATTCTCTGAAGTGTTCCGGAACAACAGCTGGTGACCACATAATGGTCGAAATACGTATCTAGTATTTTAAATATTTTTTGTGGTCAAAGGTTTCTATTCACTTTTATTCAAATCGAGCCATAGTGTTCCTATAGATTATTAGCTTTATAGTAGTGAAATTAACGTTTCCGTAGCGCCCAACAATATGGGGATCCCTTTTATAAATTTACTATTTATAAAAACAAAAGTTGGCTTTATCACGTATAAATTGATTTTCTTAGCTGATTATCTATTTAATTTCATGTTTGTCTTGTATCTAATACCTAACCAAGAAATATAAAAAATTTGTATGTTTAAACCTGACAACATTCTAAATATTCTATAAAAAATATTAAATTATCGATTTTAAAATTTTATCCTAGGTAATATCTTCGGTAACTTACAATTCCATGGTTGGCAGTGCAGTAAATATAATATTAAATATGGTTGATATGTCATTTCATGGTCTAAATTAATTCGCATTTGGCATTATAAAAACATGAATTACATATTCCAGTTAACGTCAAACGAATTTTATTGTGTTCAGTGAGTAATTTTAAAATTTATCTAAATAATTGTGTTGTGTGCTTCTGTGAGTTTTATCGTTACATGGAATAGCTTTTGGTTACATAAATTCAGGAGAAAAATCTTCGCTATTTCTGGATTAATAATATCCTCGGTAAGCTCTAATTATTGCCTGTTACTGTTAGAATACTATATGTCTTCATTTCTATTCACCTTCCTTGAGAAACTTCTAATTAAAAAAACCCCTAAGCTTTCAAACTGGCATTTGTTTGTATTAGGTAAAAATCAGATGTTAAAACCTTTCTTTTGGTTAAGCAAATAAACTTTTGATTTGAATCCGTAATTTTTATGTTAACTACCTACATTTAAAAAATAAAATCTCTTAAAAATATGAATATCTAATTTTAAATTTTGTGTATTTATAATGCCTTTGTTAATTACGAAATAGGTTTTTAATTAAATGTCATAACTAATTTACAAACATCAATCTACTTTGTGTGCATAACTCTGAATAAAAATTACCTTCCATTTTGGTGGATTTGTGAGATCTCATTAACAGTCTAATATCCTGCTTATGCAGGCATTTCCAAATTCCTCGTGTTTTATTTTCAATTTTATTGAGTGTTTTGGTAAAAACCTAACATTGTTTTTCCTAGAATGTATCAATTTTTCTATATGGTGCCATTTTGTGTTAATTATTCATATTTAAAAATGTTGTTTAAAAACTTAAAATAAGACATTTAATTCCGTTTATATCATTCAATAACGATAGCGAACTATCTCTGTTGGTTACTTATTTGGCATAAAATTATAAAATTCAGGTTAACGTGTTTATTTTTAAATTAAAAACGTGAATTATCTGCATCTAAAAACCAAAGAGCTCTCTTGAGAATTAATCGCTCATAGTATAGTACCAGCTTCCACACCGAATAAACATCGTCTTCAACTGAAATGTTTTACTGCAGGAACACATCATCCTGTTTGACTCTAGTGTGAATACTATGGACACGGACAAGAATTTAGAAGAAGGCACTGATCCACGGATGACATTAAATCTATTGTTTATTTCACTGAACCTTTGCATACGGAGGTAGAGCTTGCACAAATCCATTCTCGTTTAATCCATGTAAAACGTTTCGATTTAGTTGCTGCCTCAAGCCCTGACGAAACTAAAAATTCAAGAGCGAACTTATGTTCGAATTATTCCTTGTTGAAGGATTGTTAGAAAAGTTAGATATTATTCCAGACCTTCCAGTAGCTACTTCCAATTTAAATAATCTATCATTACCTATAGAGAATGTAGATGTTAAGTACCCACCTATAAATGGAACCTTACTTTTCAGGCTATAGCTCAAAAATCTCTTTAGCATCCTTCCTTGAACGAATAGATGACTTAAAATTTCCAGACACTGTACTGACGATCGGTTATTTAAAAGTGCCGTTGAATTATTTTCCGATAGTGCGTTAGCATGATACCGTAATATTAAACATCAAATTCCTAGTTGATCCGAGTTAGTAGAACTTTTGAAGACTTTGCAACGTTTAATAATGATTATGAGATCTTATTTCAAATTCGTAATCGTTTTTAAACCTTTAACGAAAATGTTTTATCTTACACTATAGCAGTATAGACACTATTTAATTGTTTAGATAAAAAGCCTGACGAAACAGAAATTTGAACCCAATCAATTCACAATTTAAACGCCTATTATTCTAAGCATTTAGCTCTTCAAAAAATTGATTCCATCACTCAAATTACAGCTATGCCGTTCTTTGCAAGAAGTAAAATTCCAATTAGAAAAATATCACCCTTCAGTAAAATCACAACTAAAACGTTCCCATCAAAATGTCTCGTGCCGCAGAGATTCTTCTCGCAATTTCAATAATTTTTCGTCTCCAATAGCAAATATCGAAGAAACTAATTCTCTTTCTTGATGAAAATCGGAAAGGTGACGACACATCAATTGTACCAAACGTCGTAATGTTTTTTGTTACGGTTGTGGGAATCACAACGTATATAAAAATAAATGTCCACGACGTAATGTTTGGGAAAACTACTGAAGGGATACTTTTGCCCAGGGTGTACATGTTCCTTCATTACTAAATCACACACCAACATGACAAAATTAGTCACTGTACAAACTAAACTCAAACTCTACTGTACCGTTACCTTCATTATAAAAAAATGCCGATCATGTCTCTACTAACATCTTCAACAACTTCTATTCCTTTAACTGAAATGTGTCGTACAACCCTACCTGAATGGTCAAACTGGTTGAAAACCGCTTCTGCTTTTCACCATCCTAATTTTGCATCTGCAAAACTTAAAACTAAACCTTTTGACAACAGTCCAAAAGCATATATTTCTATTGCTTCTCTCTGTCGATGCATTGTTGGACACTGGTTCTAAGTCCTCTTTAATTAATTCTGTAGGCTTACCACAATTAAGAAAATAAAACATTGATTTTAAAATAATACCTCAGATCTCTATCATTATTGCAGATTCTGCCCAAGTTCAGGTAATTGGATCTATTAATCTGAAAATTCATATAGAATCTCTTGAAAGTTGTAACGTTTTATTTTAAATCTTTTAGGAATTCTATTCATTTAATTTAGAATTTAGGGGGACTTTATTTTAATATTTGTAAAAATCCTTGTTAAATAGTGCAATTATGCTGATGTTGTGAAACCCTGGGATTAGTGACGTTCACACGGATCTCGGCGTAAGTTGCTTATCTTTGCAATAGTAAGTGGTGATGCAGAGTTCTGGCATGAGAAGAAGTTCATCTTCCCACGAACGCAGGTGGAAGCACATCGATCTCGGTTGGTGAGGGAAGACATTTAAGGCTAGGACCACTGATTAGTTTGGCAGATTCTATCGTACCGCCACATCTATCTTACCGATAGATTTATCGTACCATTACCAGACAGTGCTGATGTGAGTGCTTTTGTTCCTTACCTTTTTTTACCTATTCTATCATCTCGTCAGTGAAGCTCTACCAGCAGAAGCGACGCAGAAAATCAACTCAACAGGACAAAGAAGAATGGACCACACCTGAGACCACCAACATAAAATTATATTTCATTTGCCCGGGGATTTATTGAAAGGGTTGAAGTGTTACAACGTGAAGTTACATTGTTAATCGTACCTACTTTAGCGTAATCTTTTCTTTAAAGAGTTGTTTTTGTTACCTTTTTAACTTATCGCTAAACTTCTTAAGATTTTACTTGGCAGGCTAGCCTTAGGAAAAACGATTGTGCTTCCTTGAGAATAGCAAATAAAATTTCTCTTACCAAAAACAAAACATCTCATTAGAAAAAAATATGAATAAATTTCCTGAACTATCCCCTTCTGAGCTAAGCTGTGTTACAACTGTATCTCATGAAATTTTAACTGCTGATGCCGAACCGTTTAAACAACATCAACATCCTCTATTGCCGGCGTTACAAGAACACCTATATGCCAAAATTGAAAAATAATGATCCAGTCTGGTGTTATTTCCCCCAGTTCTTCTTCTTGGAGTAGTCCCGTTTTATTAGTTGGAAAGAAGAACGGAGATTATCATGTCTGCTTCAACAGTCGAAAGTTAAATTCTGTCACAATTACTGATAGGATCGTGTACCACAAACCGATTCGATTTTAAGGCGTTTACGCAATGCTAAATACATATCGTCCATAGATCTTAAACAAGCTTTTTATCAAATACTTTTGGAACAATCCTCTCGCCAAAAAACTGCATTTTGTGTACCTGAGAAAGGCTTATATAAATTTAACTTCTTACCTTTTGGTTTATCTAATGGCCCCCAAATGCTTCAACGTACAGTGGATAGAACACTAGGTCAAATTTTGCATCAAGAAAATGTCTTTGTTTATTTCGATGAAATTTTAGTTATCTCTAATACTTCTGAAAAACGTGTCATAACTTTAAATAAAGTAGCCGATTGCTTAAATAATGCTGGTTTTAAAGTTAACTGGGAAAAATTAACTTTTGTTGTTCCTTTTTTTCTTTTTTAGGGTTCATTGTGAATGAAAATAGCTTGCAAGCCAATCCCCATAAAGTAAATGCCATCACCAATTTTAAAACACTTAAAAATGTCACTGAAATTAAACGTTTAATTGGAATGATATCTTATTATCGCATATTTTTACCTAACTTGTCTACTGTCTCTGAGGCTCATATTACTGCTTTAATTAAAAATAAAAAGAAAGGGAAATCTAATGATTGGCCTTCCGATACACAAAAAGCTTTTGATCAAATAAAACTTTTAATTACATCTGCCCCCATTCTAATTTCACTAAATTTCGAAGAAATATTTACATTCAAACTGATTCAAACCTCCCACCTCCCTCTTTTATCTTTTCTTTATTTTCTACTTTTTCACTTACTTTCTAAGCCTCTGCATAGTGGAAGGTTGTTAATTCACCACATTGAGCCATGGGCGGGAGAACCCCCGTCTAATTGTGTATCGCCACTGTCTTCCGTTGTTGTACGTTATAGCCGTCGACAGTGAACTTGTTATTTGATTTGATCTATTTGCTGATCCTTTTAATCAAAGCCAGGATGTAGGAATTGCATTCCCTTTTCCATCTGGTCCCTGATGCCATTTGTATGAACGAGTGCCATATCACGTAACTTCTCCTTTTAGATGGCATGAGTACAAACCCGTTTTCAAGTTCATACGGATTCACTCTACTCCTCGGGAGTCCACTTTTTGTCATTAGATTTATAGGAGGGGCGGTGTACCTTGAGTATAAGGCCTCCGAACCAAAATTAGGTTTTACATTCTTTAAAAAAAAATATTTCACAATACATTATCTTATCGTAATTTCTAGGTTAAATCACAAATGTTTAGCGTTTACCTTTTTCTTTAAAGTTATCTTAAGAATTTTATTTTATCTAATTAACATATGACAATAACTGGTTAATTATCTTATCGTACCGTAATTAACATTCTAACCCATAGATGATTAGTTATTTATCTTTCTCTCTCAATTATCTCTGAGATGTTATCCTAATCTTGGCTTTATCTTCAAGTAAATAAATTATCTACATCTTTCTCATTTGGAAAAGCCTTAAGAAACTATTTGATCTATTTATTGTTTTGAACCCTTGATATTTATGACCAAAGGTTGGATTTATTAATATAATGTGAAAAAGCTGATTTGCACCTTAGTCCCGCATTTGATAGGGTACGATGAAGAAATTATGTATTGTACATGTAGAAGCACTGGCTAATCTGTTAACTTAATTTTTTCGCTGGTACATCATATTTTGTCTTACTCTGTTAAAAGCCAGAAAAATTTTGTTCAGCTTAAGAGAATATCTTCAAAGATATAAATGTAAATTTGTACGCATTCATATATGAATGTGAAAATAACTTTTGTATTTAAATTTATAGTCAAGTTAAGTGTTAGTCATAAGTATGAAAGTTTCATGCTCCCGACTAAATGTGTGTGGTCGATTTGGCAGCAAACAAGACCTGTGCATGCTGAGTTAAGTAAGTCTTAAAATCGGGTGGCTGCTCATTTCCGTTTCCTGGCATTGCAAAAATTGTTATGGTTTAAAAACCACGTGGCACCCATAGACGAATTTAATTTAGGTTTTCTGTGTATGTGTGAGTTTCTGTACGAAGAGACTTCCTCAAGAGTAGATGCGTCTGTAGTGTTCTGACAGTCGGTGAAGTGGCTCATTTTACTTCTTACTTTTTTCATGTTATCATTACACAATACACTGGCTTTGTTTAGAATAGAAGACGCAGCGGGATCAGGATACTGATGGAGTAAGTGCCGCTCTTATAATTTGAGACATATTCACCACTCCAGGGAATTTAACACCATGTAATTTTGTTAATAATTATATGTAGCTTTATGGTAGTGAAATTAACGTTTCACACCAAGGAGCTGCTTTCATCTCAAATAAATTGAGAAAATACTTAACCTTGCATGAAGTTGCTACGATTCGATCTTCACCTTACAATTCACAAGGTAATGGTTTAGTGGAGAGGTATAGTGGCATAATATGGAAAGCAGTTGCACTTGCTCTTAGGTGGAAGAATTTGCACATTACGCAGTGGAAACTGCACTCCACTCTATAAGATCATTGTTTGCACATCTACAAATATCACTCAGAATGAAAGAATGTTTAAACATCCTAAAGCTCTACCATCTTGAGTTTTGTCTCTTGGTCCTGTTCTGCTAAAACGGTTTAATAGGAATAACAAGTAGAAACCTCTTGTGGAAAAGATTAACCTTATAGATGCATGTTCTGAATACACTACTATCAGACACTCTGATGAATGAAAAGCTGTCATATCTTTAAGACATTTGGCTCCTAGGAGCACTGAAAACATTGAGAATATAGATATATATAAACCGTGATGATCTTTTAAATAGAAATACTATAGTGAGTCTGACGGCGATATTTCATGTTTAAGTTTTGACACCAACTCAGATAGCTGAGAATAGATTAAACAATGGTTATGATGACTCCAATGGAAAAATACACAATAAAGGCTCGTCTCAGTCGGAAACTGCTAGAATCCAATAAACACCGACAGAACAAATCCGACGGTGAGTATGTTTCGAGAAGCAACCCAAGTTTTATTTGAATAGATGTAAATGTAGTGAAAATGATTTAATCAATGTACCATACTAGTAATCAGTAATCACCTGGGTTACTGTTATTTATTATATTGTCAGTTTTCATATTATGTAAAGTTTTATGCAATTAAAACCTAAAAAGGGTAGTATTTGTAATAGAATTTGTTTCCAATATATGTCTAACCAAATGTCTTTCACCTGCACCCTGCACATATCTCCAAAAAATTTATTAAATGTCCTTCTCTAACAGTCCTTTGGCATGTCAATAACAAGTTCAATTATTTAGAAAAAATATTCTATAAGCATTGTAGACATTTGTTCCATCTTGACAAACATAATCGAGAATTTCTTGTATATAAATTGTTAGCTTATACACATGAAACACGAGTTTTAAAAAATACACAAGAACTCTGATATTACTGCAAAGTTATAAACATTTTTGAAAATTTTGCAAATGTAAACCTTGTGTATCGCATTCCATTAACTAACCCACCAAAGCTGTGTAAGATTCAAATAGTAAAAAAAACTTCTAAGGTCGAGAATAAAAAATAACTTAACATAAATGCAAGATATCAGATCAGACAGCTATTTTAATATTTATAGACAAAACTAACCACGATTGCGTATGATGTCAAGTTATTTATATTGAGAACTTTATATACAGATATAGAAATGCTGATCTAACACTATTTAGGTGATATAACTTGCTGATTATCCATGCGTAGAACTCAATAAATAAGTACATCATAAGTATAATACAAAATAAGTTTGTTTGAGCAAGACTAAAATTTTTAGGGATCATACAGATATTTTAATTGAAAACCATCTCTAAGTCCAAATATGTACATCATTTAACACAAAAATGTCCCCTTAAAAATGTATGTTTATTTCCCATAATAAGTCAATGGTAATTTTAATATTATAACCCATAATAAATCTAGGAGACCATATATTATAAATGGTTACCAAATGTAACCTAACCTAATCTTATATTTAACAAACAAATTAATAAACAAAAGATTACCTATTTCAAAATTTATTCAGATGGTGAGAAATACATATTCATCGACAATTAAACTCGGAAATCACCATACCGATGGCAGATGATTTGCAAGAGGCATCAACTTATTTTCTTTGTCATAATCACAAGCCATCTTCAGTGTCATGTCCAATTATTTTAAAAACAAATCTTCTAGAAGATAGCGACTATGAAAAATAGTTTTTGCTTAGAATGGGAAAATAAAATTCACTACTATGCTAAATTATGCACATATTTGGTCGACCTATAAAACTTTGTCTTGCCACTGAGTCAAAAATTATTATAACGGTACCTGTATGTGAATGATAATGTGAAAAAAAAGTACTCTTATGTGCAAACTGTTTTCCACATATGTTGCATAAGTAACATTTGTCTTTATGCTTCAGCATATGATAGTATAAAGCAGATTTTGAGGTTAAAAGTTTGTCGCATATACTACATGAAGCTTTAAGCTGATTCTCTTCTGTTGGTGGTTCGTGAGTTAATAAATGTCGTTTTAAATTCGATAAACGGTAAAATGGTGCTGCACAAACATCACAACAATAAGGTTTAAAACCAGTATGAACATTTTTATGATCACTATAGTTATCTAAACGAGTAAATTCTACAACAATATAATTGTAAACCAGTTAATTAATGTAGTGTTACCTTTTGGACATTTATCACATTTGTAAGGTTTTTCCCCTGTATGTTTTCTTTGATGCCGAATTAAATTGGCCCCAATAGAAAATCTTGTAAAACAAGTTTTGCATTCATAGGGCTTCCCTCCATTATGCAACACCAAATGACGCTTCAAAGTGTGCCTGGATTTAAAACTTTTTGAACAGATAGCACATGAGATTAGAGCAATACTTTTAATTTCATGTTCTTCATTAATGGAATTAACATTACAATCTTTCGCAATCTCTTTTTCAGGTAAAACTTCAAAACCTTTTTCAGGTTGTATTTCAAAATCTATTGCAGGCCAAATATTAAGTACTTCAGTTTTAATTTCAGTTTTAACTTCAGTTTTAATATACTGCAATATATCATTGGAATGTTTGCATTTTCTAATAAAATCATGTGTTCGTAGCAACTGCATAAGGCATTCTTCACAGATATATTGTGGCAAATTATCATTTTCGTCCACCTATAAGCAACAATTTTAACAAATATTTTATATTTTGATGCATAACTTACCGAACTCTTTGTATAGGATTCAAGAACTTCTTGCAATTTAATTTCCACATCGTTTTGTACAGCAAATGTAAATATAGAAGTATTGCCCTCTTTGAAAAAACAAATTCGACATATGGCCTCTACAGTGTCCAGAGATAATATATAATCCAATTCATTGGAATTCATGTTACCTAAACCTTTTACATTACCGAGTACATATTTAGCACTTAAGGGATCGTATTTTGCTTAACTTATAAAAAGATAAGTATTCACCTCATTAATACAAGAAAATCAATTTTCTATTTCATAAATCACGCTACAAATTATTCAAACATGTAGGAAGTTTAACCAACAATAAGTTTTTAATAACGCCGAGGCTATCGGCACACTAATGTGCGGCTAAAAATTAAAATTAACCACACAGGAAAGGTTAAGACGTCATTAGTGACGTACTTGATGTGTACAAAGCCACAGTATAAATCGTCTGTTAAACAACAATTTATATTATGGTTTTGTATATAAAAATAATTTTATATTATTTCATTTAAAATAATTTTGATCGCATAATTAAATTTTAAAATCTGCCGTGTTAAAAGGATGCAGTTAAACTTAGGAGTAAATATTTAAAAAATTAACTGCTTATGTATGTCACTGGGTAGCGTAGTGGTTAGGATGTCTGACTTTGACGCGGGAAACCAGGGTTCGATCCCTCTTTACGGATTCTTTTTATTATAATTTCCAACAGCTAGATTTTACAATTTTGTACAAGCACTACACATGACTTATGGGAAGTAAATTTTGAGCTTCTAAATTGGAGAGGAGAGGTATAAAAAATTTGGCTATATAAACCCATATTAATTTGTATTAATATTACGCTTCAAAAATTTGAAGGACGATTTTACAGATTGACTAGCACGAATGGTAAACTTTGGCATTTTTCTGCCTCATATTTTGCAGCAGCCGCTTAAATTCTTCAATGTTATTAAAGCATTGTCCAACAAAAAATCAGCATAAACAGCACTCATGATGAATAAATTTACTGTTAACAATTGGAACTTGAAACAGTAGCTCAACTCAATACACTTCGAAGATTTATAAACAACAGCTAAAAATATTGGTAATTTCTTATGGGGATTATGAAAAATAAGCTACGGCGCTAAAACTGACACATAGGTTAGAAACTATAATCTTTGTTGATATACATAAACAAAGCTAAAACCAGTAACAATCAACTGAAGAACAAACCAACACCTTCCTGGTAAATACGAACGTACGTCATTAATGACGTCACGAAAATTTCCTGTGCCCTTAATTTTTATTTTTAGCCACACATTAATGTGCCGATAGCCTCCGCGTTTTAATAAATGCCAAACAAAATGTAAAGTAGGGTTATGGTAAAATTTTGATTATAGAGGTAGTATAATAGGGAGAAGCTGTGATAAAAATTGTATCACATCGGCCATGTTGAGACGACGATTAAATCACTTGTATATACCGCAAAAAAATTTTCTTAACCATTCTCCTGAGTCTTTACGCTCGAACGAGTCCCGCGATAGACGAGCGTCTCGCGGTAGTAATTGCGCGGCTGCAATGACAGTTGTAAACAGATTGAGGTTACATTTTTTTTTGTTTACATAAATTGGATGAGGTCTGTGTTAATGTCAAATTGATTGTTTATCTCCTAATTTATATAGGAGAAGTAAAAAATGAACATTTTCCAAGATTATGGTTCTGAATTTACGTAAAATAAAACTTTGTATGGCCACTTAAGAAAATTTTATGATTTGAATATAAGAGACCAGTTTCTACAAGCAACCAACTTTGGATAAAAAAGAAGTTAAATTCAGTGCAATGAAGGAAATTAACTTTACACGAATGTTATCTATATATGTTAGCTCTTGTATGTAAACAACTTGGTATTTTGTACTAACTTGTTGCTATTCTAGGTATCTTTCGTACTTGTGTCAATATGCAGTTTAAAGGTACTTTGCTGGGATTTCATTGATTTGATTTGTAAATTATTAATTACTTGAGTGAAATGTGTTTAATAATAGTAATAGAGGCTTGAGGTTTCAATAATTGTATTTTTATTTTTTAAACAGTAAACACGTTATGTACCCATATACATTCTCAATAAATACCTAAATTAATTATGAAAGAAACTAATTTTACTTTGTCAAGAATTTTGTTTACACCGTCAGTCGACTAAAATATGTAAAAAAACAAGGTAGAAAATTAAGATTATTTTGGTACTCCGACTAAAAGTAAAACTAAGACACTGCACTGTAAATTTAAGAACACTCAATCCGACAGATTTGACGAAATTACAATAACTTACCAGCGCTTGTAACACTGATAAAACAAAGTGAAAACTGAGGATTAAATTAGATTAGTCGCGTACTTGTAGGTTTCCCATCAAAATCGCTGGGATTGTAATAATTTCCAGTAATTTGTACATGTATTTCTGCAGTGGTTTCCATCGGATTTTATTCCCAAACAAGAGAAAGCAGAACAAAATCTAACCTTATAAGCTTTAGTGTTAATTAAACCTACTTTCTACTGAGATAATACACTGTCTTATCTTAACATAAAATCAGGTGATGTATGATCAGATCTTGTATGAACATTAACGTTTATGTTTGAGTTATTAACCAAACCATCCCTAATAAAAAAATTTTCTTTTAGGGTAGGCTTTTTAAGATCATTATTCCTTGTTGATTTCTTCTTTGTTGAAAAAAGCCGCACCTGATGTTCAACTTTTTTATTAATATTAATCTCCTCTGTATTTTTAGATCAATAGATTTTGCTTTATTTAATGTGTCAATGATTTTATCAAATTGCCTCATTATACTCAGATGTTTGTCGTCAGTTAACAAAGCATTCTCACATAGGCCTATTATTAGCTCGGTAAAATATTACTGCTGAAAAGTTCATTAACGTTACTAATATGCAAAGGTGTTGCAATGTCAAGATTCGATTTGTAAAACTGTATCGCACAAGCATGTATGTGTTTGCAAATGTTAAGCTTTATCATGTTGTCAATACAGGTGCATTGAAATGTATGAACACATATGCTGCACTTTGTACAACTTAGGCATGAACCTTCACAGGCCTCATCTACTCTGGTAACTTGATAATGTTAAAAAGCACAAGTGGACGACGTAACTAAAAATTCCTTATCATTTTCAAGACGTCTAATAAAATCTGATGTAATTGTTAGACTTGCTTTATGACTTTGTTTAATTCTATTAATTTTGTCATTGGAAGTATTCTTTGCAAGTTTAATTATACGTTTAAACAAGCTATCTCGAGCAATTTTCATTACTGCATTAATGCTTTTGTCTAAACGTTTTACTTTCCGACCTTCCAAATACATATACTTCAAAACTTTGTGCATCGATTCAAGATACATGTTAGTGTTTATTCCTAAACCCAATCGATAGCAATATGCCCAAGATGTTGGACGATTTGCATAATTATTACGAAAATATTCAGCAAATGATTGTGTATCAACATCAGCATAAAGATCTTCTACTACCTTATTTAAAATGTCATTAAATTCATCAATAGATACACACTGTAATAAAACACGAAGGGATTTATATACTACTACTTTCTTTTCAATCCCTCTATTGATTTTTGACAAATTCTTGCGCCAATTACGATCCACATGCCAGGTACATAGCAACTGGTGAGGTACCTTGGCCATAACATAAGACCATGCATTATAAAATGCTGGAGCATCATCAGACATAAAAACAGTAGTTGATATAATACCCACTCCTGATTTAATTTTTCCAAAAAACAACTTGAAAATCATTTCGTCAGCTCGATTTGAAAAACAAAATGCCACTGGGCACCCTGAACCAAATTCATCCACTGTCATTAGTGTGTAGAGCTGAAAATCGTAACTATTTGTACCGTGTGTACCATCAACGCACACTTTGTTGTTCCCAAATTTAAGCAACTGTTCACGTTGAAAAGAAGTCATTATGACTAATGCAAAATCTTGAACATCTAAAATTATTTCTGAGTCATTTGGGTTTCCTTCTATACCTTGGCTTTTATAATATAACACTGGGCAGTCGCTTCCTAAGTTCATCATCTCCTCTACCCAGAGCCGTACGCTAATTGCATCATTTAGGTGACGTTTCACACCATACTCAATATTGAAGTCCCTAACAATATTGTGCATATCTTTTGTTTCTAACAACAAAATTCTCTGTGAATTTTCTTGTTTTAAAGCAGAATCACGAACATCATCCAATATATGTTGAAATGTAACACCTTCCTTTAATTTTCCTGAAACACATCAATTGTAAAATTTCAAACTAGAACTTTATATTCGAAAATACCTGCAATTTCTGCTTTACTCTCTTTACTTAAAAAAACTCCACCAATATCGTTGGTATGTCCAACATGAGTTGTCCAGAAGTCTGCTGAAACAGACCCATCGTTCTTTATCGTCGCTTCCATTCTTGAGGGACAAACACTTCCAATTTTATTAGTGCCCGTGCTTTTTAAGCTTCTAAAACCCTTGCATTTTGGAATGTAGTTGTACGATCGATGGCAATTATAGTACTTCTTTTTTGGTGCCATCAGACAATAATTTAGCTGAAGTGTGAAGTATATACATTGCCAAAGATTTTTCCTGTTCTTAGTTTTTTCAGTTTTTGAACTCTGTTGAACAGAATAAAATTAGTATATAATTAACACTTTGCATAATAATCTTCAAACCTAATTGTGAATTAAAATGTAGTTGATCAAGTTAGTTTCAATTTGATGTTCATTTGCCAAATGTTGTCGAAGTTTTTTATATCCCTTTAGATGTGTTGTACAATTTTCATAAAAGCACTTAATTCTTGACGAGTTGAGAATTATTGGAATACTTTTATGAACAGTTCTGCAATGACGACGTAAAGTTGCTTTACGTAACCTCAATCTGTTCACAACTGTCATTGCAGTCCTGCTATTACTACCGCGAGACGCTCGTCGCGATAGGCTTTTTTGAGGTTAGGTTACTATTAAAGATAGATATTATTATTAAAAAAAAAACAAATCTTTTAACACACATATCAGAACAGTCTTGTTTTTTTTGTTGCTAAAACTATTGCAGACTGTTCTGATATGCGTGTTAAGTGATTTATGCTTTTTAATAATAATATCTATTTCTAACACTAACCTACATAAAGACTCGTTCGAGCGTAAAAACTTGGGAGGATGGTTAAGAAAAAAATTTTTGCGTATACATCTGTAAGTTTTTAATGTATTTCCATAATTTACTGAGTATGTATGTGTATATAAATTATATTTAAAGTTGCTAATCGTAAGATAACTATGGTGTCGTGTACTGTTCGCGCTTGTAGCAGTAACGATGCCGTTGATAAGAAGAAAACTACTAAAGTAACTTTTCCTAAATAAATAAACAATGATCAGGTACAGATTTTACGTAATTTTTAGCACGATACAATACGTTCTGGTTGCTTGAAAATACAACGATTTCTTAATTGTTTATATTTTTTTAGATTTCAAAAGGATCTGCAGCAACAGAACTTGTGCCATTATTATAATCGCCACCACTAACTAAAGTCAGCTGATACGTAACAACTGGGATTGGGTTACTCAGTAGAATTAGCGAATACGAACTTGGAAAATCGTATACTGTATACCAACTTAGCCAAATCTCTTAAAAACTTTTTATCATTACGAAAAAGCACTGTGATGGCGACTGATTTCACTATACTACCTCCCTGATATAGATTCTACCATTGTCAAAAATTAAACGATTGGAACCATTAACACCATGGAAGTAATAAAATAAAGAGACGCTACAACAATGCTCTTTCTAATGAGAAATAGGTGCCAAGAGGTATAGCTAAATATTTATACAATATAGCGGTTTACCACGTTGTATTAGATTTATTCTATTGAGAAACCCAATCGCAGTTATTACGTATCAGCTTACTGTAGTGGTGCTGATCATGATGATGGCACAAGTGCTGTCACTGCGGATTCTTTAGAAATCTAAAAAATATAAATATTAAACTAATTATTTTATTTTCAAGCAATCGGAATTTATGTTGTCGTACTAATAATTGTGTAAACGCAAATGTCACACGACACCATAGCTATTACCAACTTCAAATATAACACGCACGCATGCCTCCACGGACGCAAACACACACACACACGCACGCACGCACACACACACACTATTACGTTTTAAAAAGTCGATAATTACCGTTAAAGAACGTCGATAAATACATCGCGCAAGCGCGAAATAAGCAAGCGAGCAACGCCCCTGGCGGATGGTAACGACAACCTTATTACAGATTCCGCGTTGCCAACTACCAATGACGTCACCAATGCAAAATTTATATTGCGCAATACTTCGGAAATTTACATATTTAAAACAATAAAAGATAAAAGCGATCAATTAGCAGATAGAATACTCACATAAGATATCCGGCATTCGACGGAGTTGCGCTAAGGTAGGCCTCCATTTAAGTCCATCAGGCTACTCAAAGCCCTTTTGCGGTAATTAAAGGTGGTGACTCCTGCCAACGCTCCTTCAAGCGCTCCGGCCAGCTACGGCAGTCCTAAGATCGCTCATCCCCGGGTCGTGCAGTACGGTACGCCTACGTGGCTTCAGATTGGCACCTATCTATGCAGGGAATGACGGGAAAAACCAGGTAAAGGTCGACAAACAAAAGATAAGCAAGCAGGATATCTACATAGGTAAAGCTAACGATACGTTACCAAAAAACGTCCACTCTACTCAAAGGTACTGGCGAAACAGCCACGTTATAGAGAGAACCGGAAACTTCTTCCCCACTTCTTGTCTTTTTCACGTCGGCGCGAGGTTATTCGTCCAACCCTCTCGCGTCGCGCGATCTGCGCAAACGCACTATGACGTAGCGGAAATACGCGCCTAGTCTTTTAAAATTCCGCGCACCGCGAGTTAAGGTTCGTGGCTTCGAGCGGTCCTTTTTAAAAAGACTTCTTTGAACTTTAACAAATTTATTTGGTTTTATGTACAGAAGTTAATTATTGAATTTTAACAAACTTGAATAATTAGTCTAAGTCGAAATACATTAATTAATGTGTACAATGAGTTATCTTACGAACTGCAAGGTAAAAGCTGACCGTTTGATGAACTGACTAGGAGTGGAGCTCCTGGTCCTTATATAACTTTCTCCCCCTCACAATTCTGTGGGAACCTGCGGACGTAATGTCCGCTTACACTTCATAATACATAGTTGCTATCTTAAAAGCTATTCATAATTACAATGTTGCAGGCTTATTCTGCGTAATCTCGGTACGTGACATCCTACGACCGTCTGTGACATGACATCTGCAGTGTCACTTATCCTTGTGCTACTTTGTAGCGTTTCCACTCGTGGGAACTGAAATCATCATAATAAAATGTAATAAATTGTTGCAACGACATTGTTGCACTGTCCTAACATTTCTTAATGTTTCCTAATACAGATAATTAGTTTTATATGTATAATAGATGGGGGATACTATAACTCCTCCCAACGTACATTAAAAATTAAGGGTTTTTTACCTTATCTTGATTTTTAATTAAAGTCATTTTCGTTTAATCTCATTTAAAATTCATATTTTCTAGGGGTACATTTGTTTGTTTGGGTTTCTTAAATCTAAAACTGTTTTCTTTATTATTCTTAAATCTAATACATATTTTGTACATTACATAAATGATCAATAAAATAGTCAATAAAATCAATATAATTGTCCATACACTAATATTATAATAGTGCACTTTGGGCGTCTTGATCTCGTTCAGTTTTTCTTTATATTCTTCCATGAGTTTCATGGCGTGGTTTAAGTTGTCTAATTCCAGGTGTTCCAATTGCATTGGTTTTTGAAGGGTTTCTTCATCTTCTTCTTGGTTAATCTTGATTTGCAGATCGGGTAGATTTGCTAATTTCTTGCTTTGTACTGGATCTTGGTAAACTCTAATTATTTCGTTTCTTAATTTTAAATAACAATTTTCCTTAAGGGTGATTAATTTACTTCCTGCTAAATTACTTTCATCTTGATTGCAATACATTGTTGCGATTACTTCGGTGGGAAAGATGGCTATCCATTTATTTTCCGTTACTTTCTGAATTTTCATGTTGTTGATTAATACAGGTTTGGCTTCACAATTTTCATAGTAATTGGTAAATTTTAGTAGTTGTACTTCGCAAGGGCTGTCTTCTTGAATTGTTTTTTTATTTGTTAATGATTGGCATAAGTATTGATTGGGTGTGACTTCATTACATTTGTCGTTTGTATAACCATATCTTTGTTCATTTAAGGATACGAATTTGGTTTTTGGAATAATAACTTGGTATGTGCTAGTCATTTTCATTGGAAAAGCAAATAAGTGATAATAATTGTAATTGTTAATCTCTACTATTGGTATTTCTATTAAAAATGTTATATCGTTATTTTTTACATAGCCTTTAACTATGGCTATTTTTTCAAATATTAAAATGTTTGATTCTATTACATCGAAAGGTAATTTACTATTAGTTATAAAAGATTTTATTCTCAATAATTCTTTTAATAAATCTATTGGTTCTATTATACTTGAATGTAGGGTATTTAATTTTGCAAAGGTTACTGCGTTTTCTAATGTTGCTAGGATTTGTTGAATTAAAGTTAGGGTTGATATTATTTGGTTATATATCGTATTGAATCTGATTAAATCTCGCATGCCTAACATAGTAGTTCGCATGTTATTTTCTAAGGGTTTCATTAAATTTGATGATCGTTGATTGTGTTAACGATATTTGATTACTAATTATGGTTTTAATGTCGTTTTGATTTTCTATCAATTGTTGTATCGCGTTGTCATAGCGTTCTGCGTCTTGGTTATCTAAATTTCCGGTAATTGCTTTAATTACGTTTCCTAATCCGTTGATTAGTCTCTCTTTCTTCTCGTCATCTGCTCTGTAGGTATTAGTCGATTAAATTTGTCTTCGATATTTTTCAAAATGCTTTCTGTTATACTGTCGTAGTTCATCATTTCTATTGCGTATTCTTTTCCGAATTTTGTTGTGTCCATTGATTGTTTTAGTTGAAAATAATTATTTTTTATTATTTGAAATTCCTGTTTTAGCTCGGTTAAATCGAATTTTTGTGCAAAGGTCCAATAATCTATAATGTTTTGCATACTGCCTAATTTAATTGGTAGTATACCGGGGTTGTTCTTTATGTCTTCAATTATAATTTCTGTGTCCATTCTACCTGGGTGGAGGTTGACGCTAAGAGTGACGATTGTCCATCTGAAAGTACAGGGTGTTTTAAATTTTTGAGGTGAACATATTTTGTTATCTTGCCGTCGTCTATCGCGGCTACGTTTTTTCGGATATTCTTTTGATTTTAAAGGGTCCTAAATTTCTCGGTGCCGTTTTGTGTCTTTTACTTTGGTAATTTTCTCGAATACGGTTCGTCCTATGGAAAATTTGTTTATGTCTGAGTTTTATTACGGGTCGCGGTAATGCGTTCTTTATCGTTATCTAACTTATCCTTCACTTTGTCATAAGTTATTTTAGTTTCTCTTTGTGATCTTTAGCGTATTGCTGGTAGATTTCTTTGTTATAATGTATATCGTACGGGTTGCGTGAATCTGAGTGTCCTAAGGTTAGTTCTAAGGGTGTAAAATTTGTAGTTGAATGAATCGTGTTATTATACGCGATTAGTGCGTATGACATTAAGTTGGTTATGTGTTCTTTCTTGTAATTTAATCTTAATAGTCTGATCTGTTCTAATAGGGTTGAATGTAGTCTCTCAATTAGTCCGTTTGATTCAGGGTGGTTTTCCGTTATAAAGTGAATTTTTATTTTGTGTAATTCTAAAGTGTTTTGAATTGTTTCGTTTTTAAATTCGCTTTCGTTATCTAATGTTATTGTTTCGGGTGTTCCGTAAAATGTAAAATAGTGTAGAAATCCTTGGGTTACGTCTATACTATTTTTAGAAGTGATTGGTATTGCTTGTCCTATTTTCGTAAATGCGTCCACGATTGTTAGGTAACTTTGTGCTTCTACTATTAGAGTATCTGCATGTAATTTTTGGAAAGGTTTGTCTGGTGTTTTAGTTAACATTAAGGGTATCTTTGGGGGTTTTCTGTTATATTTGGCTTTATCACATAATTCGCACTGGTTGATAAAGTCTGTAGTTAATTCTTTCATGTCCTTGAAATAGTAACGTCTCATAATTTGTTTTAGGGTTTCGTTTATTCCTCGATGGTTGGTCTTTCCTTCGTGTTGGTTTCTTATTACGTCATTTATTTCGTCAGGGTCGTCTAATGTTATTAATTTTCTTGTACATCTTATAAGTTCGGGGCCAGAATTGTTAAATAGTTTAACATATATTTCTGAAAATCGTTTGTATAAGTTTTCCGTGTTAAAATAAAAGTAAAATCGTTTTTCTCGGGGGTGTATTCCTTTAATATTTTAATTATTTGTGACTCATTGTCGTCTTTGGTTATTTGAACTTGGTAAATTTTCTTATTATCCACTTTCGTGTATTTTACAGGGTTGGGGTTGTTTAAAACTTCTGTGATTATGAATTGATTGGGCTTCATGTCTATAGCTTCGTTTAAAATTTTTATTGCGGTTTCCGGTTCGTTATTTTGTGTCGAATGTATGGTTTCCATTTCTTCTGGGTCTTCTCTGACTTCGGTTTCGTCTATGTTTCCTACTAATGATTCTGTCTCAAGTGCGTTAAGTTGGATTCTACTTAAAGCGTCTGCATTATTGTTGTAAATTCCCTTTTTGTATATGATCTCATAGTCATATTCTTATAGTCTAATTCTCCATCTTTGTAGTTTCGAGTTAGGTTCTTTGAGTTTGCATAGCCAAACTAATGGTCTATGATCGGTATATATATAGAATTTCCGTCCGTATAGGTATGGTCTAAAATATTTTGTTGCCCAAATTATGGCTAACAATTCTTTCTCTATCGTACTGTATCGTTGGTCTGTTTCGTTGAGGGTTCTTGATGCGTAACTGATGGGTTTATCGTTACCTACTGTTCCTTGACTTAATACTGCGCCTAAGGCTACATTTGATGCGTCTGTTGTTAAAATGAATGGTTTCGAAAAGTCTGGGTATTCTAATACGGGGTGATTTGTTAAAATGCTTTTGATTTTGTCTACTGCTTTTATAAATTCTGGGGTATGTACAATTTTGTTTCCCTTCTTTAAACAATTGGTTAGGGGCTTTGTTATTTGAGCATAACCTTTTATGAATTTTTGGTAATATCCGCTAAGGCCTAAAAATCCTTTAATCTCTTTATTCGTTTTGGGTATGGGGTAATTTAATACAGCGTTTGTTTTGTCGGGGTTTGGCATTACTCCTTGGGGTGTTATTACGTGTCCTAAAAAGGTTACTTCTTTCTGTAGAAATTCGCTTTTATCTAGTTGTACTTTAAATTTTGCGGTTCTTAATCTTTCGAACACTTCTCTTAATCTTTCTATGTGCTCCACTAATGATGTTGAATACACTATTATATCGTCTAGGTACACAAGGCATTTTTCGTTGTGTATCCCTCGTAGTATGTTATCCATTACTCGTTGAAAAGTTGCGGGTGCGTTCTTCAGTCCAAATGGCATCCGTTTATACTCGTAGTGTCCTCTAGGTGTGCTAAAGGCTGTTTTGTGTGTATCTCCTTCTTACATTTCTACTTGATGGTATCCTGATGCTAAGTCTAGCGTCGAAAAATATTGGCACTTGCCTAACTTGTCTAATATTTCGGTGAAATTCGGTAACGGGTATTTATCGTCTACCGTTTTTTCATTTAGTTTGCGGTAATCTATTACCATTCGGTATTTCCGTTTTCCTGATGCGTCTAGTTTCTTTGGTACTATTAGTACAGGGCTGATCCATGGTGAATTGGAGTGTTGTATAATATCTTGATCTAATAGATCGGTTACTTGTCTGTCAGCTTCTTCCTGACTTGCCTGGGGTAATCTGTATGCTTTGGTGAATAGGGTTTGTTATCCGTTAGCTCAATGTTGTGCTTAACTGTATTTGTAAACGTTAGGGTATTCCTTCGCAATGGAATATATCGCGGTATTCATAACATAATTTTGTATTGCTTTTGTTCTTCGTGATTTATGTCGCGGTTAAATCGGATATTATTTAAATTTTGTTTTAACATTTCGTCTTTTCTACGGGGTTATAATTTTCGTTTGGGGTTTCATCTATTGCCATTTCGTTAAAGTTTAATTCTTCTACGTTTATCGGATTTGTTAAAGATAGTTCTACGGGGTAATCGTTCGAGTTTAATATTGTTGTTGTGGCGTAATTGTCTTTGATTTTTACTAATGCGGTTGGGGTTTCTACTCCTTGTTGAAAAGTTATGTGGTTTATTATTCCTAAGTTTTATTTGAATTTACGATTCTTATTTTTTCTGTTCGGGGTTCTAATGTATATTTTCGTCGATTTGGGTATTTTGAAATTTAATGGGGATTCGTCCATACTTGGTTCTTAATAATCGGTTTTTGATATCTATGTTGGCTCCTAATTTTCTTAGAAGGTCCATTCCTAATAGTCCGTCATATTTGTCATTAAATTCAAATATGCAGAATTTGTGTTCATCTTTACGTTAAAGGTTTTTGGTAAAGGTATGTTTGCTACGAATTGGTGTATGGTTGTTTAATGGGCGGTTTTAATTTTAAAGGGTTCTCTCTCTACATAGTTTAAATAATGTTTTTTTACTGTTCGCGGGCTTATTAATGTTTTAGAAGATCCGGTATCGATTAGTAATTTAAATTCAGCGTGGGGTATTTCGATATAGGGTAATACAAGGTGATTCATATTATTTAGATTTATTACGTTAGGTCGTTTATAAAATGGTCCATGCGAAAATTTGAACATGTGTTCTCTTCGTCGTCTTCCTCGTAATTTTCGTGTGGTTCTTCGCGTTCATAATGGTTTGATTGATTTTGTTCGTTATTCGTACACGGTTGATTATTATTATTCTGGTCATCTTCATACTCTTCTACTTCTTGGTGAAATAGCTCTTCTGAAGTGAAAGTGCGTTTTTGATTAGGGTTTGGTCTTATGTGCGTTATTTTTGTGTTAGGTCTGGTGTTACCAGATGAGGTATCCATTGGTGTAGGTTTGTAATAATTATTGGGATAATTAGCGTTTATCATCAGTGAGTTTCTATTAGTATTCGCGTTAAATGCTGGTCTTTGTTGATTTATATTTTGGTTAAATCTCGGTTGAAATGCGGGGTTTGAAAAGTTCGAGTTAAATGTTGGTTGATAGGTGGGTTTTGAAAAGTTCGGGTAAAATGTTGGTTTTGAGAATTGTTTTTATTGGTTGTTAAAGTTTGAGTTATTAAAATGTGGATTATTTGTTCGCGTTTGGTTTGTTTGTGCATTGAATGAGTTAAATTTTTGTTGTGGATTTATTTGTCTTGCGGGTTGTATAGTTTTTATTGGCGTATAGCTTTTATTCGCGTTGGGGTTATATAGTGTCGGTTTCTATAGTACATTACGTTTTCTTCTTCAATTATCATATTCATTGCTTGTTCTAAGTTTTGGGGATGTTGAAATCTAATTTTATCTGAAAGTCTTTCGGGTAGTGCATTTAGATAGGTATCTAATGCCATCTCGTCATACATTTTAGTTTTTAATAGTCTCACGTTTGGGTCGGTTTCTTCGATTTTGAGTTTTGTCAAGATTAAACTTCTTACATCTTGGCATCTCATTCAAATTGATAGGGTGACTGGTTGTGTTCCATTCTTAGGCCGTTAAGTCCTTACTAAACATTTTAAGTTCCGTTGGTCGCCGAAATATGCAATTAATATTCGTTTAAATTGTTCCCATTCGTCTACGTCTTCGCGACTGGCTATTAACGTTAGTGCCCTTCCGGTTAGTTTACTGGTAATGAGACGGATCAGTAAAGTGTTTCTGTCGTTATCGCCTGGCTTATAAAAGGTCTTTAAGAATATTTCGCTGGCTGAAATGTATTGCTGAGTAACAGGTGTCATTTCCATTAAAGCTTGGGATCATTTCAGTACAGCTTCATTTCATTAGTCATCTTGGCTGGGGTAATATTTGGGTAATTTTAAAAAGTAAAAAAATTATTATTTTTTGAAAATTTAGTTTTATTTTGTAGTTTTGGGTGTTATTTGATGAGTTTTACGCTTGGTATTAGTTTGGTTGAGTTTACTTTTGAATTGCCGATTTTTAATTTTAATTTTTGAAGTTTCAATAGGCTGGGTTATTTTTTGTGGTAATTTATCGGGTGTGAATGTTTTGCGTTATTTGCGTCAGTTATTACTTCTTTAATTTTTTTATTATGTCGATTTTATTTAGGTGCGTAATAATTATCTTGTCGGTTTATGCGATTGTAAGGTGTCTGCAATGCTTACAATGTTGTTATCTGTTACAGAATGTTGGTAGTTACTTAGTTGCATTTGCGTCTCTAATATAAGTTATTTTTAATTTTACCGTGGGTGTAATTTATTACTCGCAGTGATTTTATACAATAGAATTTGTGCGTCTTTAATTTATTGCAGTAAAATTTTCACGTTATAATTTGCGTTTTAGTACCGTACTTATTTATTCTCTTCCTGAGTTGGTTTTAGATTGATACTTAAATAAAGTTTCCGATTGTAATTTTATGTTTTTAATGCTTGAATTCTGAAAGGTTTCCGGATGTATTTAAATAGCTTTTGATGTGATTTATTATTAATTTTATCCGTATTTATTCAAGGTTAGTTTCTATGAAGTATGAGTTTTAATTTATTTCCTAATTTTTTAAAGGGTATTCCAAAGCCGTCATATTTGTCATTAAATTAAATATCAAATTTGGTTTATTTTACTTAAATTTTTTAAAGGAGTTTCTAGAAGGGATTTTTAATCTTTTAATTTTAAAGTTCTTCCAAAAATTTTTTAATTTGGGTTATTATTTTTAAAGATGGTATGTTGTTTTATTCCTGGGTAATTTTGAACCGGTATTAAAATTTAGATTTTAGGTTTCAAAAGATCCAAAATTGAACAGGTTTTTTGTCTTCCCAATTTTCTGTGGTGTCTTCGTCATAAGCTTTGATTTTCGTATCGACACGTTTTATTTTTTGGCATCTATACTTCCACTTCTCGGAAAATCTTCAACGTGAAAGTGCGTTTTAATTAGGTTTGCAATGTGCGTATTTTGTTTAGGTCTGGTTTACGACGTATCAATTGTAGTTTGAATATTATTAAAACGTTTATCTCAGGATTCAGTTTCTTGTTTTAGTTTTATTTGTAATTCGTATGGATTTTCAGCGATTCGAAAATTTTCAGGCTTTAAAATTGCGATTTTTTTAGATTTTTTTTATAGTTTATTATTTAGGGTTTTTTTGGTTTTTTGTTTTAATAGGTTTAAGTTTGGGATTTGTTTATTTTAGTTTATTGGCATAGCTTTTTTGGGTTCCCGGGTCTTTCATACTTTTTTTTAATTTCATGCTTTTTAATTTTGAGTTTAACATTTTAAATTCGGGGAATAATACAGGTATTAGCACTTCATTTTAAGTTTCTTTATCCTTTTTGGTTTTTTGTCATTTTCTAGATTTAACCCGATCCATTAAATTACGGTATTCCCATTTCCTTATTTTAAATTTAACGGTTCCTGCATTGCAAAATTTCTTTTCCCTATGTCTCAACTTCAAAGGCACTTTCCCCGGTTTTAACGTAAAACCCATAAGTTCTTTAGCCTTTAATAGGCTTTAAATATTGCTCAAATTATTACAGACGCATTCCATTAAGCATGGTCATTTCACATAACTTCTTGATTTCTTGCGGGGTTTAAGGTTTGAGTTAAACAACTATTTATATTTATTTGAATTTTTATTGTTTTTTACTTGATTCGTGTTGTTATAAAGGTTACAATTTTTTAAGACCCAAGTGCGTTTTTGGGTAATTTCCGCGGGGTCGCGTTAATTTTTCATTTTTCATTTTATTCGTATTTTTTTTATTTTTCATGGTTTATTGCCTTTTTCCCGTATTTCATATTTTAAATTTGCTTTAATTTTTTATTATGTCGATTTTATTTAGGTGCGTAATAATTATCTTGTCGGTTTATGCGATTGTAAGGTGTCTGCAATGCTTACAATGTTGTTATCTGTTACAGAATGTTGGTAGTTACTTAGTTGCATTTGCGTCTCTAATATAAGTTATTTTAATTTTACCGTGGGTGTAATTTATTACTCGCAGTGATTTTATACAATAGAATTTGTGCGTCTTTAATTTGTGCAGTAAAATTTTCACGTTATAATTTGCGTTTAGTACCGTACTTATTTATTCTCTTCCTGAGTTGGTTTTAGATTGATACTTAAATAAAGTTTCCGATTGTAATTTTATGCTTTTAATGCTTGAATTCTGAAAGGTTTCGCGATGTATTTAAATAGCTTTTGATGTGATTTATTATTAGATTTTATCCGTATTTATTCAAGGTTAGTTTCTATGAAGTATGAGTGTTAGTTTTGCGTTCAATTTGAATTCGCGTTCGTTATTTCTCGTACTAAGATGTGGTTTTAATAATAGAATGCGATTTGTCTATTTATGGATGGTATTTGAGTTTGAATCGTGGTGTTATAAGGTTTTGGTTTTTAATTTGCTCGTGGTTTTGCTTTCGCGTTTTATTCTTGGTGTAATTTAAATTATTTTGTGCGTCAGTTAATTCTTTTATTTGGATTAGAACTTTTATTTCAGTTGAGATTGTAGAATTAGAGTTCTAAAAATTTCTTCGTTAGTTAGTTAAGATTTAATTCAAAAATTCTAAAATTTGTTGCGCCAGTTAATTTTGAATCAAAAATTAACTGGCGCAACAAATTTTAGAATTTTTGAATTAAATCTTAACCTAACTAACGCAAGAAATTTTTAGAACTTCTAATTCTACAATCTCAACTGACACAAGAAATAAAAGTTCTAATCCACAATAAAAGAATTAACTGACGCACAAAATAATTTTAAATTACACCAAGAATAAAAACGCGAAAGCAAAACCACGAGCAAATTAAAAAAACCAAAACCTTATAACACCACGATTCAAACTCAAATACCATCCATAAATAGACAAATCGCATTCTATTATTAAAAACCACATCTTAATACGAGAAATAACGAAGCGCGAATTCAAATTGAACGCAAAACTAACACTCATACTTCATAGAAACTAACCTTGAATAAATACGCATAAAATCTAATAATAAATCACATCAAAAGCTATTTAAATACATCGCGAAACCTTTCAGAATTCAAGCATTATAAACAGCATAAAATTACAATCGGAAACTTTATTTAAGTATCAATCTAAAACCAACTCAGGAAGAGAATAAATAAGTACGGTACTAAAACGCAAATTATAACGTGAAAATTTTACTGCAATAAATTAAAGACGCACAAATTCTATTGTATAAAATCACTGCGAGTAATAAATTACACCCACGGTAAAATTAAAAATAACTTATATTAGAGACGCAAATGCAACTAAGTAACTACCAACATTCTGTAGCAGATAACAACATTGTAAGCATTGCAGACACCTTACAATCGCATAAACCGACAAGATAATTATTACGCACCTAAATAAAATCGACATAATAAAAAAATTAGAGAAGTAATAACTGACGCAAATAACGCAAAACATTCACACCCGATAAATTACCACAAAAAATAACCCAGCCTATTGAAACTTCAAAAATTAAAATTAAAAATCGGCAATTCAAAAGTAAACTCAGCCAAACTAATACCAAGCGTAAAACTCATCAAATAACACCCAAAAACTACAAAATAAAACCAAAATTTTTCAAAAAAAAATAATAATTTTTTTTTACTTTTTTAAAATTACCCAAATATTACCCCAGCCAAGATGACTAATGAAATGAAGCTGTACCTCGAAATGATCCCAAGCTTTAATGGAAATGACACCTGCTTACTCAGCAATTACATTTCAGCCAGCGAAATATTCTTAAAGACCTTTTATAAGCCAGGCGATAACGACAGAAACACTTTACTGATCCGTCTCATTACCAGTAAACTAACCGGAAGGGCACTAACGTTAATAGCCAGTCGCGAAGACGTAGACGAATGGGAACAATTTAAACGAATATTAATTGCATATTTCGGCGACCAACGGAACTTAAAATGTTTAGTAAGGGACTTAACCGGCCTAAGAATGGAACACAACCAGTCACCCTATCAATTTGGAATGAGATGCCAAGATGTAAGAAGTTTAATCTTGACAAAACTCAAAATCGAAGAAACCGACCCAAACGTGAGACTATTAAAAACTAAAATGTATGACGAGATGGCATTAGATACCTATCTAAATGCACTACCCGAAAGACTTTCAGATAAAATTAGATTTCAACATCCCCAAAACTTAGAACAAGCAATGAATATGATAATTGAAGAAGAAAACGTAATGTACTATAGAAACCGACACTATATAACCCCAACGCGAATAAAAGCTATACGCCAATAAAAACTATACAACCCGCAAGACAAATAAATCCACAACAAAAATTTAACTCATTCAATGCACAAACAAACCAAACGCGAACAAATAATCCACATTTTAATAACTCAAACTTTAACAACCAATAGAAACAATTCTTAAAACCAACATTTTACCCGAACTTTTCAAAACCCACCTATCAACCAACATTTAACTCGAACTTTTCAAACCCCGCATTTCAACCGAGATTTAACCAAAATATAAATCAACAAAGACCAGCATTTAACGCGAATACTAATAGAAACTCACCGATGATAAACGCTAATTATCCCAATAATTATTACAAACCTACACCAATGGATACCTCATCTGGTAACACCAGACCTAACACAAAAATAACGCACATAAGACCAAACCCTAATCAAAAACGCACTTTCACTTCAGAAGAGCTATTTCACCAAGAAGTAGAAGAGTATGAAGATGACCAGAATAATAATAATCAACCGTGTACGAATAACGAACAAAATCAATCAAACCATTATGAACGCGAAGAACCACACGAAAATTACGAGGAAGACGACGAAGAGAACACATGTTCAAATTTTCGCATGGACCATTTTATAAACGACCTAACGTAATAAATCTAAATAATATGAATCACCTTGTATTACCCTATATCGAAATACCCCACGCTGAATTTAAATTACTAATCGATACCGGATCTTCTAAAACATTAATAAGCCCGCGAACAGTAAAAAAACATTATTTAAACTATGTAGAGAGAGAACCCTTTAAAATTAAAACCGCCCATTAAACAACCATACACCAATTCGTAGCAAACATACCTTTACCAAAAACCTTTAACGTAAAGATGAAACACAAATTCTGCATATTTGAATTTAATGACAAATATGACGGACTATTAGGAATGGACCTTCTAAGAAAATTAGGAGCCAACATAGATATCAAAACCGATTATTAAGAACCAAGTATGGACGAATCCCATTAAATTTCAAAATACCCAAATCGACGAAAATATACATTAGAACCCCGAACAGAAAAAAATAAGAATCCCCGTAAATTCAAATAAAAACTTAGGAATAATAAACCACATAACTTTTCAACAAGGAGTAGAAACCCCAACCGCATTAGTAAAAATCAAAGACAATTACGCCACAACAACAATATTAAACTCGAACGATTACCCCGTAGAACTATCTTTAACAAATCCGATAAACGTAGAAGAATTAAACTTTAACGAAATGGCAATAGATGAAACCCCAAACGAAAATTATAACCCCGTAGAAAAAGACGAAATGTTAAAACAAAATTTAAATAATATCCGATTTAACCGCGACATAAATCACGAAGAACAAAAAGCAATACAAAAATTATGTTATGAATACCGCGATATATTCCATTGCGAAGGAATACCCCTAACGTTTACAAATACAGTTAAGCACAACATTGAGCTAACGGATAACAAACCCCTATTCACCAAAGCATACAGATTACCCCAGGCAAGTCAGGAAGAAGCTGACAGACAAGTAACCGATCTATTAGATCAAGATATTATACAACACTCCAATTCACCATGGATCAGCCCTGTACTAATAGTACCAAAGAAACTAGACGCATCAGGAAAACGGAAATACCGAATGGTAATAGATTACCGCAAACTAAATGAAAAAACGGTAGACGATAAATACCCGTTACCGAATTTCACCGAAATATTAGACAAGTTAGGCAAGTGCCAATATTTTTCGACGCTAGACTTAGCATCAGGATACCATCAAGGTAGAAATGAAGAAGGAATACACAAAACAGCCTTTAGCACACCTAGAGGACATTACGATATAAACGGATGCCATTTGGACTGAAGAACGCACCCGCAACTTTTCAACGAGTAATGGATAACATACTACGAGGATACACAACGAAAAATGCCTTGTGTACCTAGACGATATAATAGTGTATTCAACATCATTAGTGGAGCACATAGAAAGATTAAGAGAAGTGTTCGAAAGATTAAGAACCGCAAAATTTAAAGTACAACTAGATAAAAGCGAATTTCTACAGAAAGAAGTAACCTTTTAGGACACGTAATAACACCCCAAGGAGTAATGCCAAACCCCGACAAAACAAACGCTGTATTAAATTACCCATACCCAAAACGAATAAAGAGATTAAAGGATTTTAGGCCTTAGCGGATATTACCAAAAATTCATAAAAGGTTATGCTCAAATAACAAAGCCCCTAACCAATTGTTTAAAGAAGGGAAACAAAATTGTACATACCCCAGAATTTATAAAAGCAGTAGACAAAATCAAAAGCATTTTAACAAATCACCCGTATTAGAATACCCAGACTTTTCGAAACCATTCATTTTAACAACAGACGCATCAAATGTAGCCTTAGGCGCAGTATTAAGTCAAGGAACAGTAGGTAACGATAAACCCATCAGTTACGCATCAAGAACCCTCAACGAAACAGACCAACGATACAGTACGATAGAGAAAGAATTGTTAGCCATAATTTGGGCAACAAAATATTTTAGACCATACCTATACGGACGGAAATTCTATATATATACCGATCATAGACCATTAGTTTGGCTATGCAAACTCAAAGAACCTAACTCGAAACTACAAAGATGGAGAATTAGACTATAAGAATATGACTATGAGATCATATACAAAAAGGGAATTTACAACAATAATGCAGACGCTTTAAGTAGAATCCAACTTAACGCACTTGAGACAGAATCATTAGTAGGAAACATAGACGAAACCGAAGTCAGAGAAGACCCAGAAGAAATGGAAACCATACATTCGACACAAAATAACGAACCGGAAACCGCAATAAAAATTTTAAACGAAGCTATAGACATGAAGCCCAATCAATTCATAATCACAGAAGTTCTAAACAACCCCAACCCTGTAAAATACACGAAAGTGGATAATAAGAAAATTTACCAAGTTCAAATAACCAAAGACGACAATGAGTCACAAATAATTAAAATATTAAAGGAATACACCTCCGAGAAAAAACGATTTTACTTTTATTTTAACACGGAAAACTTATACAAACGATTTTCAGAAATATATGTTAAACTATTTAACAATTCTGGCCCCGAACTTATAAGATGTACAAGAAAATTAATAACATTAGACGACCCTGACGAAATAAATGACGTAATAAGAAACCAACACGAAGGAAAGACCAACCATCGAGGAATAAACGAAACCCTAAAACAAATTATGAGACGTTACTATTTCAAGGACATGAAAGAATTAACTACAGACTTTATCAACCAGTGCGAATTATGTGATAAAGCCAAATATAACAGAAAACCCCAAAGATACCCTTAATGTTAACTAAAACACCAGACAAACCTTTCCAAAATTACATGCAGATACTCTAATAGTAGAAGCACAAAGTTACCTAACAATCGTGGACGCATTTACGAAAATAGGACAAGCAATACCAATCACTTCTAAAAATAGTATAGACGTAACCCAAGGATTTCTACACTATTTTACATTTTACGGAACACCCGAAACAATAACAGTAGATAACGGAAGCGAATTTAAAAACGAAACAATTCAAAACACTTTAGAATTACACAAAATAAAAATTCACTTTATAACGGAAAACCACCCTGAATCAAACGGACTAATTGAGAGACTACATTCAACCCTATTAGAACAGATCAGACTATTAAGATTAAATTACAAGAAAGAACACATAACCAACTTAATGTCATACGCACTAATCGCGTATAATAACACGATTCATTCAACTACAAATTTTACACCCTTAGAACTAACCTTAGGACACTCAGATTCACGCAACCCGTACGATATACATTATAACAAAGAAATCTACCAGCAATACGCTAAAGATCACAAAGAGAAACTAAAAATAACTTATGACAAAGTGAAGGATAAGTTAGATAACGATAAAGAACGCATTACCGCGACCCGTAATAAAAACTCAGACATAAACAAATTTTCCATAGGACGAACCGTATTCGAGAAAAATTACCAAAGTAAAAGACACAAAACGGCACCGAGAAATTTAGGACCCTTTAAAATCAAAAGAATATCCGACAAAAACGTAGCCGCGATAGACGACGGCAAGATAACAAAATATGTTCACCTCAAAAATTTAAGACACCCTGTACTTTCAGATGGACAATCGTCACCCTTAGCGTCAACCTCCACCCAGGTAGAATGGACACAGAAATTATAATTGAAGACATAAAGAACAACCCCGGTATACTACCAATTAAATTAGGCAGTATGCAAAACATTATAGATTATTGGACCTTTGCACAAAAATTCGATTTAACCGAGCTAAAACAAGAATTTCAAATAATAAAAATAATTATTTTCAACTAAAACAATCAATGGACACAACAAAATTCGGAAAAGAATACGCAATAGAAATGATGAACTACGACAGTATAACAGAAAGCATTTTGAAAAATATCGAAGACAAATTTAATCGACTAATACCTACAGAGCAGATGACGAGAAGAAAGAGAGGACTAATCAACGGATTAGGAAACGTAATTAAAGCAATTACCGGAAATTTAGATAACCAAGACGCAGAACGCTATGACAACGCGATACAACAATTGATAGAAAATCAAAACGACATTAAAACCATAATTAGTAATCAAATATCGTTAACACAATCAACGATCATCAAATTTAATGAAACCCTTAGAAAATAACATGCGAACTACTATGTTAGGCATGCGAGATTTAATCAGATTCAATACGATATATAACCAAATAATATCAACCCTAACTTTAATTCAACAAATCCTAGCAACATTAGAAAACGCAGTAACCTTTGCAAAATTAAATACCCTACATTCAAGTATAATAGAACCAATAGATTTATTAAAAGAATTATTGAGAATAAAATCTTTTATAACTAATAGTAAATTACCTTTCGATGTAATAGAATCAAACATTTTAATATTTGAAAAAATAGCCATAGTTAAAGGCTATGTAAAAAATAACGATATAACATTTTTAATAGAAATACCAATAGTAGAGATTAACAATTACAATTATTATCACTTATTTGCTTTTCCAATGAAAATGACTAGCACATACCAAGTTATTATTCCAAAAACCAAATTCCTATCCTTAAATGAACAAAGATATGGTTATACAAGCGACAAATGTAATGAAGTCACACCCAATCAATACTTATGCCAATCATTAACAACCACAACAATTCAAGAAGACAGCCCTTGCGAAGTACAACTACTAAAATTTACCAATCACTATGAAAATTGTGAAGCCAAACCTGTATTAATCAACAACATGAAAATTCAGAAAGTAACGGAAAATAAATGGATAGCCATCTTTCCCACCGAAGTAATCGCAACAATGTATTGCAATCAAGATGAAAGTAATTTAGCAGGAAGTAAATTAATCACCCTTAAGGAAAATTGTTATTTAAAATTAAGAGACGAAATAATTAGAGTTTACCAAGATCCAGTACAAAGCAAGAAATTAGCAAATCTACCCGATCTGCAAATCAAGATTAACCAAGAAGAAGATGAAGAAACCCTTCAAAAACCAATGCAATTGGAACACCTGGAATTAGACAACTTAAACCACGCCATGAAACTCATGGAAGAATATAAAGAAAAACTGAACGAGATCAAGACGCCCAAAGTGCACTATGATAATATTAGTGTATGGACTATTATATTGATTTTATTGACTATTTTATTGATCATTTATGTAATGTACAAAATATGTATTAGATTTAAGAATAATAAAGAAAACAGTTTTAGATTTAAGAAACCCAAACAAACAAATGTACCCCTAGAAAATATGAATTTTAAATGAGATTAAACGAAAATGACTTTAATTAAAAATCAAGATAAGGTAAAAAACCCTTAATTTTTAATGTACGTTGGGAGGAGTTATAGGATCCCCCATCTATTATACATATAAAACTAATATTCGTATTAGGAAATATTAGGAAACATTAGGAAATGTTAGGACAGTGCAACAATGTCGTTGCAACAATTTATTACATTTTATTATGATGATTTCAGTTCCCACGAGTGGAAACGCTACAAAGTAGCACAAGGATAAGTGACACTGCAGATGTCATGTCACAGACGGTCGTAGGATGTCACGTACCGAGATTACGCAGAATAAGCCTGCAACATTGTAATTATGAATAGCTTTTAAGATAGCAACTATGTATTATGAAGTGTAAGCGGACATTACGTCCGCAGGTTCCCACAGAATTGTGAGAAGGAGACAGTTATATAAGGACCAGGAGCTCCACTCCTAGTCAGTTCATCAAACGTTCAGCTTTTACCTTGCAGTTCGTAAGATAACTCATTGTACAAATTAATTAATGTATTTCGACTTAGACTAATTATTCAAGTTTGTTAAAATTCAATAATTAACTTCTGTACATAAAACCAAATAAATTTGTTAAAGTTCAAAGAAGTCTTTTTAAAAAGGACCGCTTGAAGCCACGAACCTTAACTCGCGGTGCGCGGAATTTTAAAAGACTAGGCGCGTATTTCCGCTACGTCATAGTGCGTTTGCGCAGATCGCGCGACGCGAGAGGGTTGGACGAATAACCTCGCGCCGACGTGAAAAAGACAAGAAGTGGGGAAGAAGTTTCCGGTTCTCTCTATAACGTGGCTGTTTCGCCAGTACCTTTGAGTAGAGTGGACGTTTTTTGGTAACGTATCGTTAGCTTTACCTATGTAGATATCCTGCTTGCTTATCTTTTGTTTGTCGACCTTTACCTGGTTTTTCCCGTCATTCCCTGTATAGGTAGGTGCCAATCTGAAGCCACGTAGGCGTACCGTACTGCACGACCCGGGGATGAGCGATCTCAGGACTGCCGTAGCTGGCCGGAGCGCTTGAAGGAGCGTTGGCAGGAGTCACCACCTTTAATTACCGCAAAAGGGCTTTGAGTAGCCTGATGGACTTAAATGGAGGCCTACCTTAGCGCAACTCCGTCGAATGCCGGATATCTTATGTGAGTATTCTATCTGCTAATTGATCGCTTTTATCTTTTATTGTTTTAAATATGTAAATTTCCGAAGTATTGCGCAATATAAATTTTGCATTGGTGACGTCATTGGTAGTTGGCAACGCGGAATCTGTAATAAGGTTGTCGTTATCATCCGCCAGGGGCGTTGCGCGCTTGCTTATTTCGCGCTTGCGCGATGTATTTATCGACGTTCTTTAACGGTAATTATCGACTTTTAAATTGTAAGATTTATCGATTTTTAAAACGTAATAGTGTGTGTGTGTGTGTGTGTGCGTGCGTGCGTGTGTGTGTGTTTGCGTCCGTGGAGACATGCGTGCGTGTTATATTTGAAGTTGATAATAACTATGGTGTCGTGTGACATTTGCGTTTACACAATTATTAGTACGACAACATAAATTCCGATTGCTTGAAAATAAAATAATTTGTTTAATATTTATATTTTTTAGATTTCTAAAGAATCCGCAGTGACAGCACTTGTGCCATCATTATGATCAGCACCACTACAGTAAGCTGATACGTAATAACTGCGATTGGGTTTCTCAATAGAATAAATCTAATACAACGTGGTAAACCGCTATATTGTATAAATATTTAGCTATACCTCTTGGCACCTATTTCTCATTAGAAAGAGCATTGTTGTAGCGTCTCTTTATTTTATTACTTCCATGGTGTTAATGGTTCCAATCGTTTTATTTTTGACAATGGTAGAATCTATATCAGGGAGGTAGTATATTGAAATCAGTCGCCATCACAGTGCTTTTTCGTAATGATAAAAAGTTTTTAAGAGATGTGGCTAAGTTGGTATACAGTATACGATTTTCCAAGTTCGTATTCGCTAATTCTACTGAGTAACCCAATCCCAGTTGTTACGTATCAGCTGACTTTAGTTAGTGGTGGCGATTATAATAATGGCACAAGCTCTGTTGCTGCAGATCCTTTTGAAATCTAAAAAAATATAAACAATTAAGAAATCGTTGTATTTTCAAGCAACCAGAACGTATTGTATCGTGCTAAAAATTACGTAAAATCTGTCCCTGATCATTGTTTATTTATTTAGGAAAAGTTACTTTAGTAGTTTTCTTCTTATCAACGGCATCGTTACTGCTACAAGCGCGAACAGTACACGACACCATAGTTATCTTACGATTAGCAACTTTAAATATAATTTATATACACATACATACTCAGTAAATTATGGAAATACATTAAAAACTTACAGATGTATACGCAAAAATTTTTTTCTTAACCATCCTCCCAAGTTTTTACGCTCGAACGAGTCTTTATGTAGGTTAGTGTTAGAAATAGATATTATTATTAAAAAACATAAATCACTTAACACGCATATCAGAACAGTCTGCAATAGTTTTAGCAACAAAAAATACAAGACTGTTCTGATATGTGTGTTAAAAGATTTGTTTTTTTTAATAATAATATCTATCTTTAATAGTAACATAACCTTAAAAAAGCCTATCGCGACGAGCGTCTCGCGGTAGTAATAGCAGGGCTGCAATGACAGTTGTGAACAGATTGAGGTTACGTAATTTTTTTTGTGTACATATAGTGAATGAGATCTATGGAAATTACCTATTAATTTTGTTTATCCTGTTATTTGTAAACGAGGAGTAAAAATGAATATTTGCGAAGATTGTGGTTTTGAGTTTACACAAAAGAAGAATTTGTATGCCCATTTAAGAAAGATTCATAATTTTGAATATAGGAAACCAGTTACTTTAACTAGTAAATTTTTGTGTGATACATGTGGCAAATCCTTGACCAGTAAAGCAACTTTACGTCGTCATTGCAGAACTGTTCATAAAAGTATTCCAATAATTCTCAACTCGTCAAGAATTAAGTGCTTTTATGAAAATTGTACAACACATCTAAAGGGATATAAAAAACTTCGACAACATTTGGCAAATGAACATCAAATTGAAACTAACTTGATCAACTACATTTTAATTCACAATTAGGTTTGAAGATTATTATGCAAAGTGTTAATTATATACTAATTTTATTCTGTTCAACAGAGTTCAAAAACTGAAAAAACTAAGAACAGGAAAAATCTTTGGCAATGTATATACTTCACACTTCAGCTAAATTATTGTCTGATGGCACCAAAAAAGGAGTACTATAATTGCCATCGATCGTACAACTACATTCCAAAATGCAAGGGTTTTAGAAGCTTAAAAAGCACAGACACTAATAAAATTGGAAGTGTTTGTCCCTCAAGAATGGAAGCGACGATAAAGAACGATGAGTCTGTTTCAGCAGACTTCTGGACAACTCATGTTGGACATACCAACGATATTGGTGGAGTTTTTTTAAGTAAAGAGAGTAAAGCAGAAATTGCAGGTATTTTCGAATATAAAGTTCTAGTTTGAAATTTTACAATTGATGTGTTTCAGGAAAATTAATGGAAGGTGTTACATTTCAACATATATTGGATGATGTTCGTGATTCTGCTTTAAAACAAGAAAATTCACAGAGAATTTTGTTGTTAGAAACAAAAGATATGCACAATATTGTTAGGGACTTCAATATTGAGTATGGTGTGAAACGTCACCTCAATGATGCAATTAGCGTACGGCTCTGGGTAGAGGAGATGATGAACTTAGGAAGCGACTGCCCAGTGTTATATTATAAAAGCCAAGGTATAGAAGGAAACCCAAATGACTCAGAAATAATTTTAGATGTTCAAGATTTTGCATTAGTCATAATGACTTCTTTTCAACATGAACAGTTGCTTAAATTTGGGAACAACAAAGTGTGCGTTGATGGTACACACGATACAAATAGTTACGATTTTCAGCTCTACACACTAATGACAGTGGATGAATTTGGTTCAGGGTGCCCAGTGGCATTTTGTTTTTCAAATCGAGCTGACGAAATGATTTTCAAGTTGTTTTTTGGAAAAATTAAATCAGGAGTGGGTATTATATCAACTACTGTTTTTATGTCTGATGATGCTCCAGCATTTTATAATGCATGGTCTTATGTTATGGCCAAGGTACCTCACCAGTTGCTATGTACCTGGCATGTGGATCGTAATTGGCGCAAGAATTTGTCAAAAATCAATGGAGGGATTGAAAAGAAAGTAGTAGTATATAAATCCCTTCGTGTTTTATTACAGTGTGTATCTATTGATGAATTTAATGACATTTTAAATAAGGTAGTAGAAGATCTTTATACCGATGTTGATACACAATCATTTGCTGAATATTTTCGTAATAATTATGCAAATCGTCCAACATCTTGGGCATATTGCTATCGATTGGGTTTAGGAATAAACACTAACATTTAAATTATTTTGTGCGTCAGTTAATTCTTTTATTGTGGATTAGAACTTTTATTTCTTGTGTCAGTTGAGATTGTAGAATTAGAAGTTCTAAAAATTTCTTGCGTTAGTTAGGTTAAGATTTAATTCAAAAATTCTAAAATTTGTTGCGCCAGTTAAGTTTTGATTCAAAAATTCTAAAAATCTTTGTGCCAGTTAAGGTTGTCGAGTTAGAGGTTTTAAAAATTTTTTCGCGCCAGTTAAGATTTAATTCCGCAATCTTAAGAGGTTTGGTTTTGTTTCTAAGAATTTTTCTTACGTTTAGTTTAAACGTGATCTAGTCTCTTGCGCTTTGCGACTTTTTTAATAATTGTCTCTAGTTTTTGTTTCAGAATAATTTTTCTCAGTTCTTTGTCTCAGAATTTTTTGTTGTTGTCTCAAGTTTTCATAAGTTTTTCATATATACAAGTAAAATAATAATAAAATTTCAATAAAGGCTTGAAGATAATCTCTAGCGATTGCTAAGTCGATTATTTTCAAAAAATGGCATAAAATATTTGTAACAATAGTCAATATATACATAAATAAATTCATAAACTAGCAAATATCAAATGTCTTTGTTAATAATAAAATAAATTTCAATTGGTTTAGGAAAATGAACTTACACTAGTTGCTTGGTTGCTTTCATTGTTTCTTTGTTTCTGTTTTTCTTTTGGCTTCTTGGATTTGATCTATGCTTGTATCGCCTCCAATTTTTTTCTTTTGTTGAATTCGAACTATGCTTGTTTCTCCTTCAACTGCTGGACTTGAACGATGCGTGTTTCTCCTCCAACTTTTTGTTTTGTTCTGCCCAAATCGGAATTGAAATTCCCGGACCACCAGTTCCTCGAAGTTGGATTCGCTAGTGCCCTTTTGACATCCGTACGCTGCGCCAGTTAAGGTTCGTGGCTTCGAGCGGTCCTTTTTAAAAAGACTTCTTTGAACTTTAACAAATTTATTTGGTTTTATGTACAGAAGTTAATTATTGAATATTAACAAACTTGAATAATTAGTCTAAGTCGAAATACATTAATTAATTTGTACAATGAGTTATCTTACGAACTGCAAGGTAAAAGCTGAACGTTTGATGAACTGACTAGGAGTGGAGCTCCTGGTCCTTATATAACTTTCTGCCCCTCACAATTCTGTGGGAACCTGCGGACGTAATGTCCGCTTACACTTCATAATACATAGTTGCTATTTTAAAAGCTATTCATAATTACAATGTTGCAGGCTTATTCTGCGTAATCTCGGTACGTTTCATCCTACGACCGTCTGTGACCTGACATCTGCAGTGTCACTTATCCTTGTGCTACTTTGTAGCGTTTCCACTCGTGGGAACTGAAATCATCCTAATAAAATGTAATAAATTGTTGCAACGACATTGTTGCACTGTCCTAACATTTCCTAATGTTTCCTAATACAGATATTAGTTTTATATGTATAATAGATGGGGGATCCTATAACTCGCGTCTTTTGAAAATATGGCGCGAAACCTCCGCACATCAAACTTAACCTAAACATGTTTAAGGGCCACTTTGGCACGTAACAACACAAAAACTTGAATTGTTGAAATGTACTAAAAACAACGTGTATCAAGCGACAAAAAAAACGATTCAACATGTCTAAAATGGTACCAATTTTATCAAGTAACAGCGTCTCCCTATTATTATACTTCCATATTTAAAACAAAAGCAAACTGCTGTCAAATGTGTGACTTTCCTTGCCTGCATCTATAAACAGACGAGACGGTATTCTTACATACTTGGTTCTAGAAGTTGTTTCTACAGAAACAAGTGACGCTAGTTTTGTATACTGCTTTACATAGCAACGGCAAGAAAAAGCTTCTAATATTGACACTATCTTGCTATTATATACATAACACAAAATCTATTTAATTGTAAATAAAGCAGTAATTTTAAATAACAATTCATTGTTTAGGTTCTCCTAACCTTCTTTATTAGACTCTGGAAGATACTATACTAAATTTTCTGACATAACCTAACAAACGATGTGTGAAATTGTAGAAAGAAGCGAAGACGTTAAAATTGAACCAACTTCTTTTTACTGTTGTGAACCAGCCTTAATAAAAGTGGTTGTTAAACAGGCCATACAAATACAAAAAGGACATCATTGGTAGAATGACACCGCCACTTATGCCATGAATGGAGTACCTTTCGAATTATTTGTAAATAGAGAAAAAACTGATTGTGCTGTTTGCAGCGGGTGCGATCCGAACTCTTGTAGGCGGGAAGTTTAAATAATAGCCTAACTTATTCAAATATACTTATTAAATTAAATTTAACCAAATACATTGGTTTGCTTAGTAAATTATACTTAATACATCTTACTGATTGTAAAATAAGCAAAGAACATGTTAAGTAAAATTGTTTAAAAGTAAACCAATGTTGGCTGAATTTAACCTGTGCATAAACTTGTATTTATAATTTCCATGCATTTTCACAGTATTCACGGGATAGCAACAACATCAAATTGAGGATTTTGAAAAGAACAATCTTATTGTTAACTGGAATTTTACTTTTAAATATGTATTCCATTTGTAGGAGAAGATGCTATGTGAACTAAAGGAATCCATTATATTAAATAATTTTATTATTGGAAATAACAATCACATATGAAGTAAACCTCATAATTATTAATAATGAAGTGGCATTTATTTAGGAATTTGCTATACATAATTCTTATTCAAAACAATTATTAGAAATTCTGCCTTATGTATTTAGTACAATCATAAAATCATTTTTACCTGTGTGCAATATGTTATGCACATTTACAACATACCTAATGCAATACATAATAACCGACAATATTTTTTTTAATCTTAAATAATAGTTTTAGTACATTAAAGATGACTGCATAATATTTAAGATACTTCTTCTGTCCCAAAATGGGTGCCAGATTTCTATATTTCTTAAAACTTCGTTATCTCCCCAATTTCAATTACAATTTAATTTTGTATTCCATATTAACAAACCTACATCAAAAATTACATTTGCATGTTGCCAAAAAGTTTGAACACCCAGCTTAACTTTTGGGTAATTATTTATTAACCACGTGTTCTAAAAAACTGGTGTGGCCACACAATAAACAGTGAAGTTGCTCTATTTGCAGGCCCAAAAAAGTCAATACAACACAGTAAGCACATCAAAGTGTCTATCATTACTTGCTACAACCAAGTGTAAATGCTAAACCTATAAACATAAGTCAATAAAAAATGAAGTCACTGATGGTCTGTATAGGAGAGGATAATCCAAATCTGGCATCGAGGAAAACTATGTTTATGTAACTGATCAGCAAATGTAAATATAAAATCTCACAAGTAATGTATGTTAGAAATGATGAATGTCAAGGACAGCAACAACTCTAAATCAACCCATTTAGCAACGTGTAGGAATACTATCACTCTGTCTTAAATGTGATATGGAGCTTATCGAAGCTACCCAGGCAGAGATTAGCATTTACCTACTACTAATCATTAAGGTCGAGTGTTGATCCCGGGCATGATGGTAACCTTTGTCGTTATGTTAAGGTACTACATAAAATGTTTTGTTATGGAAATATATTCGGTTGCATATATCCTGATTACATTATTCTCGAATTTAAATTTTACCAAGTCGGACACCTATCATGGGACAAATGAAGTATAATGTATCCAACATTGTAAATGATAAGTACTTACTGCAGTCATTGCATATCAAGTTTGTTTAGATCATGCATTAGGAGACAACAGTATTTAAAATGCAGTGCAATTAATGTCTTATAAACAAAGCATCTAGAAAATACTGTAAACAAATTTGATCTTCGGTATACAAATCAAGTCTTGTTTGCAATATTTTAATAATATAATCACAATTAGTTTTGAAATCTAAATATTGATCAATAAATTAACCTAAATACTTAAACTGTAAATTGTAATACTTTATCAATTATTAAAGGCATAGTTATTACTGCATGGTTCGTGTAATTTATGCTTTTTCCAAATAACGCATATTTACATTTCTTGATATTCAGTTTAAGTATGTTGTTGCATAGACAAAAAGATTACTTAAATTATGACTATTACCACTGTATGGTTTGGTCTAAATTAGACCCCTACTGTTGTAGGAGCATAGTACGACACAAACATTAAGTGGAAATTGCAGTGATATACTCAGTTGACTATCATTTATGAACCCATTATAATAATTTGAAGATAAATCTCAAAATGGGGTTTAGTGTTAAGTAAATAAAAGTGCTCCGAATATCCCCATAAACATAAAATTTAATAAAACCATAAATAATTCTTCGCTACATGTTTCGGGCTCATACTAAGCTCATCCTTAGACGGTACAAATCAAAGCATAGTTGAAATCATATAACATCAAAAAAAAGCATGGTCACTAACCTCACAATTTTATTTAGTAACCATGCTTTTTTAATGCTTTACTATTTGGTTTGATTTGTACAGCCTGAGGATAGGCTTAGTATGAGCCTGAAACATAAAGCAAGCAATTATTTATGGTTTTATTAAATTTAATGTTTACGGAGAGATTCGGAACACTTTTATTTGCTTATGATTTATATAAAAAGTATTGATTCCATGCAGATCCTCATGGTACTAATATCGGTGGCTCAAGATTTTGTGCTGGCTACACAATTAGTATATTGTACAAGTATGAAATGATGTCCATTTCTCAGGAGCACGATAGATTGCAGCACAAGCCGCAGGCGAGCGCTGCAAATCATACACATGAGAAATGTGCAATTGACATCTACATGATTATATACTTATACAAGACTATACAGTCACAAGTTCATGAAGTAGTTATTCAATAGTACTAGAATTTTCTAGATATTCTTGCAAATCAATAACAAATTTAATAGGCAATCTCATATTATCTTTTTAAGTTTCTGGTAATAAATTTAAAGTAGTTGCATTTAAAGCTTCCACTATATTTTAAGGCGTCAATTGTAATTCACCTTGACTATAATTAGTTATTAACTTTAAGATTTTAAATGCTTTCACAGAACGGTATTATTTATTTGACATCTGTTGGTTTATTTGTTTGTTTTATACGATAACTTGACTGTCGTCATTGCAAATAATACCCAAGACAAGAGCTATTTCAGTAATAGAAAATACTATATTATTCAACGAGCCTATAATGATGGCTATTATTCACAAGGTCTAAGTTTACGACACATGCCATTTTAACTCAAGTTATCGCAGGTTTAAATTTTTAAATAATATTAAGGAAGTGTTATTGAAACAAATGTTATTTTTTCGATTTTTCAGGTATAAAGTTCAAGCTTGCAGTTTTTGCTGCTTCCCTTAATCTAAGGGAGCACAAGCCATCTTATTTTCACTATATGTACTCAGTTTTTACTGAAGTACTTTAAAAGCATAGTGTTTAAATAAATTCTGCAATAGTTTTTAGCAACAACTGTTCTGATATGCGTGTTAAGTGATTTGTGTTTTTTAATAATAATATCTATTTTTAACAGTACCTAACCTATCATTGCAGCCATGGAATTACTACCGTGAGACGGTCATGTGTAGCTTGATTTCCAGCATGTAACTGCGATTCATGATATTTTTTAATGATCACCTTGCTAATGGCATGTTTCGCGGGCAGAAGCAATTGATGTTTTTTGTCATATGCAAACTCTGAATTTTGTAAACGGCTACCTACACGCAGTGAATTTTTGTATCTAAAAACGAATCTAAAGTTAATAATTTGCTACCCTTTGAAATCGGTTTTCGTGCTGAAAAATTTGTTGCCTCGTTATTAAACTCCTGTGATTGAATAATTTTTATTATTATATTGTGAACGTTATTTATCTCTAAACACTTTAAACAGCATGCTAATAATTTAGACTTATTTCTACAATTATAAATGAATTTTAAACAATAGGCATTACATGCTGAAGTTTAATAAAGGTCGAGAATCGTGTAAAAACCGGTAATTCTTCAACGCTCATAGATACAACGAGCCGTGTAATTTTACGTTTTTCCAGCACGTCTATTTGACCTAGGAGTGAACTAGAATTGTCCCAGTGGTAATTTTCTAATCTCAACCACTGAGGTCCATTTCACGATAAATTTGATTCTGCTAATTGTTTTGTTAAAGCACCACGCGTTATGTTAACGGAATTGTCATTACTTGCAATATGGCGCCATTCATCTATACTTGTAAGTGATTGAATTTCTGGAACACGATGTGCAATAAAAACTTGCCATGTATTTGGCTCTGTGGTTAGCCAAGCAAGCCCAATGTTAGACTCGGTAAAAAATATCTTTGTTATATATTTAAATTTAGTATTAGTTTTTCTACCAAAGGAGCTACGAACAGGGCTGCGCATAACTGTAACCTTGGTATTGTTACAGTTTTTAATGCAGCCACCTGACTATTAGTACATAAAATTTGTGTTAAATAATTAACACGCATCTCGTGACACAATTATTTTTAGCTGTTTCAAGGTCAACTTTGACGTTTCGGTTTAAATTCCTATTTAAATTATCCGTTAAAACTGAACTATCTATAATAGTATATTTTAATTTGGACAGTAGCGGAATCTAACTGCTAAAACGCCTCTTCCGCTTATATTTTATAGATCTGTACATAAAATAATAAAACATATACTTTTCGCATAAATATTATAAGTATAAAACATCACCGCGCCATATAGGTTTTTAATTTCATTTTTATTTGTTTTAACTTTGCATAGAATTATTAGAATTAAGATTAGATAATAGGTTTCGTTAATAAGTAATATGGAAGAGGAAATTATTTGTGAAAAGTGCAAAGGTTAACATTTATACGTCAAACATGACCTAGAAACAGTCAAAAATTGTGTCCCGAGGCGCGTGTAAATAATTATCATAATTGTCTTTAACTCTTAAATATACTGTTACGAACTATAAAGCAACCCGTCAAATACGCAAGCTGCATAACCAAGGTATATTTTACAGAAGTCTCGAACTTTCCAGCAAACACCAGAATATGAGTCATCTATGTAATTATAGGAGATATATATATATATATATATATATATATATATATATATATTACTCATATTTAGACCAGGGTAGAAAATTAAATAATCACATCAAATAATTTTAATCACCGTGTACAAGCTTTGGGAAGAGGTACGCTTTATTAAAACCGTGAAGCATAAAAAGGTTATTAGTTTCATTAAACATAAGAGATTTAAATCATGGACAAGACGCTTTATATCAAAAGAAACAGTATTAACAAGCTCTACGTAAGAAACAAATGGAAATTACGTGCAAAATGTATATTAATTAACCCTATTTTAAGTAACCGGTATTAAAACGTACAGATAATAATTAATATTTAGTTGGAGTTAATTGAACCATTATTAATAATAAGCATAAAACTTGTAAAAACCCAATAAAATGCAAATCGTAGAAGGGTATTTAAAATGTTACGTTTGAAAACACCTGCGTATTTTAAAAGGCAATTTCAGTTTAATTTGTTAGATAAACATGTCGAGTCTAAGGATATTGGAAACGGTCAGATGCTTTAGCACAAAATACAAAACAGGGTTTATTTAAAAAGCTCTGAGAATTAATATTATTTTGAACACCTGCGTAGTTTAAATATCACATACGGCGTAAATTTTGTAGATAATTAATAGTTTCAAAGAATCTTGGAGAAACCGGGGCTTAATATTCACGAGAATGTGCGATACGGGGTTATTAAACCCAGATAACAGTCCACATGGACTAAAATATAATGGATAATAAAGAATATCAATTTGCACCAATACGAACAGGTTAGAAAAGGAAAGAGAAAATGCGTCAAGCAAAGACACATATAGTAAAAGGCGGGATTTAAGCAACGTCACGAGGGTCACAATTGGTTGAAAATAGGATGCAAATATCAGAGGTAGAAACAACAATTTCTGTACAAAATTAATTAGTTTTTCTCGGACATGCTTGCGTCGTGTGTTGAAATTTCTGAGATTTAAATGGGACGAGTGAAAATTCGTAAAATCGACGCGCGAGCGACAGACTGGGAACATAGAATGAGGAATTCTTTAGAATTACCCGTTTTGAGGACAAAAGCGACGTGCCGGCTTTTTGCTATATATACCGAGATGAATATAAACAAGCCCTCTGAGACTTTTGACTATTCGATGCGTTAAAAGCTCTTACATCCGCGACTTGATTGAAGATGTTAAACAGTGCATTTTAGTTTGATAAAATAATTTAAAATTTTGCTCGATATTTTAGTGATTCAAAATAGTTGGTTATTTACGTGCTAACATGAATGTACTTCAGTGCACTTAGATACAAGGTAATAAAATTTAGTTTCACTGTACCAATTAGCAAAATTTACAACGACAAATGTATACACAAAAGTAGGCAGTTTTGGCGTATATTGGTGAAAGAAGTATGAAGTTATTTGCTATTTTTCGGGGGTGTTAATAATTAAATGGTTCAAATATGTGTCTGGATCCACGAAACAAGGGTCAGATATACATAGATGAGTTCTGGAAAAGCCCAGAAACAACTGGTGATGGAGAAAATTTTAAAAGCGTTGAGAATTAGAAGCCGTAAATATAATCCTGTTGGAATGGTGTGATTAACTAAAGGGACGATGTACTTTGAAGCTACGAGGACAGTAACCTTCAGGTAAATTATACTATTTTGTTTGACATTTTTGTGTGTGTTGAATAACTTTATAATTGATTTACTTTAAAGGGACATTAGTGAAATTGTACTAACCATAAAATTTTAATTTTAAGATGAAATTTGCTTGTTGAAGTAGAAAGGAGTATTTAGTTTTGATGTTCGGTAATATGATGAAAATTTGGGTATGTCTTTGAGCTCAATTAGACGAACCTGGTTAATTAACGTAAAGGGGTGGTAGATGCTCCTTTATACTCAGACTCGGTCTGCTTATATTGTTATATTAATTAGTAGGCATCCAACAAGGACTTTAATTTTGGATGCACATTAAAAGGATAATAAAATTAATCTTGAAATTCTTTTGAAAACTGAAATTTATGCTGAGTTTTAATTTTGAAATTTTAATGTATTCTGAATATTGATGTAAATAGAGTTAACGTTGATGTTTTTGGTAGGAATGTGTTGTTTTTATGAATGAGGAGGTTTATAACATTAGGTGAGCAGCCGAGGCGAAAAGAGGATCACAGCCATTTATGACGCCCAATCTGTGGGACTAGAATTTTTTGTTGAAAAGACCCAGTTCCCGCATTCAAAGGAGTATATCACAGCAATATATATATATATATATATATATATATATATATATATAGGATCAGTGATGAATGTAGAAGGTAGTCTATATCCAAATATCGTATATAAATCATATTGTACAAAGTTAGTTTTGTTTTGAAAGTCTTATAGTAAATAAATTTGTATTATGCGAACGTGTATATTGTACCTCCAGCTTGTACATAAATAGACAAAAGTATAATAAATAAACTATAGTAGTGTTAGTGTTGTTAAGAAGGCTTATGGTTAAGGATTTAGTTTAAGAAGATATTAGTGCTTGCAAATAACATTAATGTGATAGTGCTTCATTGTTAATTGCACTAAAAACGTCTATAAATAAGGCATATACTGTTAATTAGACTTGTGAATAGTGAGTAATAAAGACTTTGGTCATAGAATAATTATAACAAAAAATGACACTCAGGGTTTTCAGAAAGTCCAAATTTCTTTGCGGATGTCTAAAATCCGCCATTATTTTGTTGGTATATCCATAGAATAATAATATGCTCATGCTAGCGTAGCGTATTATTATTCTGTGGTATATCCTTCAACCTTCCTTTAGTTTATTGTACTGTTCTTGTTCTAAGTTGTAATTTCACTTCAATAGGTTTCTTTATTACGTTAGAGCCTAAATTATGAAAATGTAAGACAAGTGAAATTTTATACTTTATTGAAAGCTATTGCAAAAGTTAACGAATGATTTATACTATGTAAATTGATAAAAATACAGGATATGAATTGACTACCTGAGGGTACACAAAATTATCTTTGAATGTAATATAACATGTCATAAAAGACTCACTCAACAGCATGGGACATTAACTACAATTTTTAAAGTAACTCATTCAATAACAGGAACATTTTATAAAATTTTTAAGTATAATACCTTAAAATAATTAATAAATATATTATAGTATTTCAATACAACAATCACAGCTATCGATATTCATTACTGGTTTCAGTTTCAGTTATAAGATGCACCCTTTGATGTTTTTTCATGCTAGTTGAAATACGAAATCCCTTATTACAAACAGGACATATGTAAGGCAGTTCGGCTGTATGTGTTCTTAAATGCTGTGTTAAATTTCCCTTAAGTGCGAAAGCTTTGTTACAAAATCTACAAGCATACTCCTTAACTCCGGTATGTGTTAACAAATGATACTTCAAATGTGCTGGTTGTATAAAACATTTGCCACAAAATTTACATATATAAGATCTTTCACCAGTGTGAGTTAAATGATGCATTCTTAGGGCTGTAGCATTCATAAATGCTTTTTCACACACTTGGCATTTGTAAGGCCTTTCGCCTAAAAAAAAGTAAAAATTAACTTCATAAAAGAAATTTCTTATTAATAAATAAACCTGTGTGGGTACGATAATGATGGTCCAGTCCCATTTTTGATAAATACTCTTTTCCACAAATACTACACAACCAACGACGTTTGTCCACATATGTAGTATGATTCTTAGAGTGACACACTGCAGTATAAATAGTCCTACATTCTTTACACATGGCACTATTTTTCTTACTTCTTTCATTTGTACTTTCACAATATCTTCTCAGTGAAGATGTGCAAAATGTATCAGAGTGAAACGACTTTCCACAGCGGCATATATATGGCTTCCCACCTGTATGTAACCGTAAATGGTTACTTAAAGAGGTTGCTTGTGTAAATCCTAAAAAAATTTTTGTAAGTAGTGCAATTTCAAAAGACAAGAAAGTGTATTTTGGGCTAATAAATTGAACTGCAGAAATATAATATTCGTTATTATATTGTAAGGTACTTCTACACTTATTGTTTGTTTGTGAAAGATCTTGTTTTATCTGTTACTAGATGATTTTGTACAACTCTACAATCTAGTATAATAATACATAGAGGCACACCTTCATATATACAAGGTAGTTTCTAACTTCTACACCACCTTCAAAACTAACCCATACACAAACGCAAATAAACATTAACAGTTCCTATTTTGCATTCCAATTAAACTACGTAGTTTTGAATACTGGCCAGCATTGAGCGATTTTGTCATTAAACATGCAAGTTGATATTCAGTGCTAACATATTCAACTGCAATATCACCAGTTTCATATTGTCCACGAACGTAATAGTAACGAATTTCGATATGCTTCGGGCATTTGTGAAACTCAGGGTTTTCAATTTTATAACATAGCACTATCACAAAATAAAATAGGTACTTCCAATTCTCTGTCGCTAATTTCGGTATGCAAACAATGTAACGATATTAATTCTTTTACACCTTGTTGCTGCAACAAATTCAGCCTCAGTGGTAGATAATGCAACGACTGAATTTTGCAACTTTGACATCCATGAAACTGCACCATTTTCACAAAGAGACATGTAACAATTGGTCAAACATCGAGTTTTGTTATCTCCTGCAAAATCTGCATCACTGTAGTTATTCAGACCAGTTATTACCAGAATAAAACAGACCAAACTCCATTGTTCCACATAAATAACAGAGAATGTGCTAAACTGTAATCCAATCAGATTCAGTAGTGCAATCGATTGAGCAGCTTTTCCCACTGGAAATGCAATATGTGGACACATAGCACACACCAAATATAACAAAGATTCGAATACGAAATATTGCTCTTAATAGGCAAATCTTCATTTCCGAAATTAGCTTCAGTTGGAGTTTTTACAGATTTTGTTTCAAGCATTTCATAGATGTGCAAAAGTGTGTGGATATATGCCTTCTGGTTTACAAATATCCCATTTTGGTCTGGTTTAATTTGCATCACTACGTACATATTTAATGCACCATCAACTGTAATTTTAAATTCACTTTGCAGTTCCTTAACCTTCGAGCAAGTGCACAGCCATAAAATTCACGACGAACTTATTAAATTTCTAATAAAATACACTTACACGTGTAACCCTCAGAAAAATCCTTATCTATTCTTGGAACAATGCTTATAGGTGATGTTGGTCTGGATTATTTGCTTTTATGCCACAAAATTTAGTCTGCATTGAGTTATAAGTGAATGAATATGTTGGAAATAAAGTTTAAGGTGCGCGACTACTAGTGTCGTATTATAAATGTAGTGTAATTATTGATATTTGCCAGTCTTGTAAATCAAAAAAGGTATGCATATATAATATAATAATTAATAAAATTTATTTACTTATCTATACATATTATTTTTAAATTTTTCTTTATAGGTAAGACAAAATGGCAGATAATAAAAAGCCTCTTACGGAAGCAGAACTCAAAAATATTGTTCAGCATATGTTTGAGGAAAACAAAAGTGATGATGAAAATGTGGAAAGTGATTCTGAGTTTAGTGAAGAGAATATGGACACAAATGACTTTGATAGTTTGTCGGAACAAAGAATTTCAGATGAAATAAATGAACAAAATAAAGAAAACGAGGAAAACACTTTGTGAAAATTTTTATATTGGAAAAGACAAGACAACCAAATGGTTCAAATTTGAAAATAAACATGTTTCAAAAATAAAAAAAAATTAACATAGTAAAAGAAGCTACTGGCCTACAGCAATGTGCTAAAGATATCAGTAATGAATTAGACGCATTTTTGAAAATTATTGATTTCAATATGATAGACGAAATTTTAACATTTACAAATATATACATTGCTCAACTAAGAAATATCCATACATATTCCAGAAAACGAGACTGCATAGAAACAACAAGAAGCGAATTTTTGGCTTATTTGGGTCTTCTTTACTTGATTGGTATGTCTCAGTTTGCAAATGTGAAGGAAATTTGGACAACTGATGGAACTGGAATAGAAATTTGTAGAGCAGTAATGAGCTACAAGCGTTTTTTATTTTTGAGACGCTGTCTGAGGTTTGACGATAAAACCACAAGAGTAGAAAGACAAAAAATAGATAAATTGGCGGCCATTCGTAGATTTTTTGATGCATTTGTACACAATAGCAAGAAGTGCTTCAAATTAGGTGAATATACAACCATTGATGAAATGTTACATCCGTTTAGAGAATGCTGCAGCTGGGTTCTATATATTCCTAGCAAACCAGCTAAATATGGGATCAAAATGTATGCATTATGTGATGCTAAAACTTTTTATACCACCAGTTTGAAAATTTACTGCGGAAAACAGCCAGATGGTCCATACGTATTGTCAAACTCTCCTTTTGACATTGAGAAACGATTAGTTGAACCAATCGAAAATTCTAACAGAAATGTGACGACAGACAATTATTATACAAGTGTCCCTCTCGCTGACTATTTACTGAAAAAAAAATTACTCTATTGGAACCTTGAAGAAGAATAAACGTGAAATTCCACCACAATTTCTTCCCCATAAGAGTAAAGAGATTCAGACCAGTTTATTTGGATTCCAAAAAGACAAAATGATCACTTCTTATGTGTCTCGAAAAACTGCTGCGGTTACATTATTGTCAACATTACACCACACAAATAATATAGATCCTACAACTAAAAAACCACTAGTTATTGTAGATTATAATGCTACGAAAGGTGGTGTTGACACAGTTGACAAAATGTGCTCGACATATTCTGTTTCCAGAATAACTAGACGATGGCATTGTGTAATTTTTTCAGTCTTATGAATATAGGCGGAATAAATTCACAAATTTTATATTCTTTTGCTAACCAGCCCGATAAAAAATTGCACAGAAGAATATTTTTGAAAAATTTAGCTCTTTCCCTTATGAAAGAGCATTTGACATTCCGAGCGAGCCTTCAGAACTTACCAACAGAGTGCAGGCATTTTTGAAAATAAATTATGGAATGCCTAAAGAGAGAGTTCGAGAAGAACAACAAGCTCCAAAACGCGGTACATGTCGTTCGTGCGCACAGGACATAAAAAAACCTCAGCATCAATGAAATGCAACAATTGTCAGACATTTACATGTAGGCTTCACTCTTTAACAAAAATTATGTGTGTTGATTGTGCAAATATAAATGAGTCCAATTCTGACTAAAAAATTGTTTTTTCTTGTGTTTTTTTTCTTGTTTTTTTATTACGTTTTCGTTTATTTATGTTTATTATTAGCTTTGCAAATAAAATTTTTTTTAAGCTTAAATACTATTTTTCTTTAATTATTAATAATTACCAAACTCTATGCTATCATAAAATAGTGAATATTTGTTGTAAACTGTATGACATAAAATTTACGGCGCGTCCTCGCTCGTGTTAAAATAAAATGAGCACCCGCTCGAAGGTTAAAGAACTTAATCAACAGCATCTCGTGAAGATCCAGCTACTAATCCATCATCTACATGCAGTGCAACTAACAACTTAACACCATCACAGCGTCATACATAAATACACGGATCTGCATGACTCAATATAACCAACATTTTTCACGAACGTTCAAAAGCGGTTATTCCAGCATCGAGAAGATTGCTTTAGACCATATAGCGACTTCTTCAAGCGACAAACACAGGCGCTACCATCATCAAAAACAATTGACTGTGTCATGAATATTCAGAATTCACAGAACCATTTTAGAAAGCCACTTTGATGTCAAATTGTTTAAGTATAAATCCCTCTGATGCATCAATTGCAAGTATATGGATAGCATCGAGGCATGCAACTGGACTAAACTTTTCATCATATTCTAAACCTTGTCTCCGGTAACAGATTGAAACGCCTTTTTGTCCTTTTGTACTGAAAGCACCACTGAAACGTTATTTCTTCTACAGTAAGGCGCTTGTGAACAAAAATCTTCCGACATAGCTAGGGGTCTATTCCTTGGCAGAGCAATAAGAAGTGGGGGGAGTGGGGGAGTCAAGTTCTGTTTGCAAGCCAAAGCCAAGCTAAATCCAATAGTCGCCACCATGTCCTGAGATAATTACGATAATAGCAAAGCACAGTTCTAAGGGCGGACGTGGAAACCCAAAGATAAAATGATCGCCTTTGTTAACAAAAACCTGTCTTATCTAAATAAGACGCAGCTCCTGTAAGAAATTGCAAAGATTAAATAAATAAAAAAAAGTAGAACACCATTTGTGTCCTATAAAAGTATAAAAAAAATTTTAAAAAAATGTATATCCAATATGATATTGGCACCAAATTATTACTCAAAAAACTTTACCTTTGTGTAATTAGATTTGATCGCATTTGACCAAAATAAAAGCCTCAAATTTGAACTAATTGTTTACTAAAAGAACTCTTTTAAAATATCGGAACTTTTTAACAAGAAAAAAATTTGTCATTAACAACTACATTAAAGTTAAAGTTTTTACTTTTTTTACAACAACCAACTATACTTTAAACATGAACCTGCTATAAATATTTGAATGAAAATAATTTGTAAGCATAATACACTGACTTACGTTCTAACCTGGGCAGATCTTTTCAGGTAGATTACAATTTCTAGAATCTTACATAACGTGGATTTGAACTTTCATATTTAGATTTAATAATTTATATGTAGATAAAAACTAATCACAAAAATAGGAATGTTTGGTTTAAATTCCATTACAGCTGCACAAAGCATCTGCTTTCATGACAACATCTGTCAATTGTTCGACACAAAAAATACGACGTCGAAAACATACGTTGAAATTATCGAAGGTTCAAATGGAACAAAGCTTGTAATTATAAAAACCTAATCTGACAAAATTTTGTTCTACGGCTTATAAAACCAGTTCAACAATAATTGAAAATTACACAATTTACATGTTGTAAACATAATAGCAACTTTACGTGCTTTAACCTTCAAAACACATGCATGAAATATCTTACAACTAATAACAAACCCAACTGCTCCACGATCAATCGAGATGGAAAATTTACGTTCTTCAAACAAAGTTACCAGCCATTTCTAACTAGATACGACTGCATCCAAACTAACATCCATAATTTCTTAATAGACAAATTTCTTATCGACAGTTCCTAAATAACGGTAATTCTAAATTTTTTGAATCCTACATGACGCGCTAAATAAATTAATTCAAATTAGATTAGTTCGTAAAATATATACTCTACCAACCGTTAGTAGAAGATATCTTACTAGTTAGTAATTGATGCGAAGGTCGCCAGCCTCTAGCTGAGAATACATGTTTATAAAGCTGTTGCCAGCGGCCGACTAACTTGACGAAACAAGAACCGAGTGGCCGCGACGTTAGAGGCGTGGAATACGAAAGAAACAAATAGAGATGCGCTTGGAAATAACTTTATGTGACACAGATATATTAATATAAGTAGATTAATAAGGAATAATGCACGCTTAGCGCATTATCCTCGTAATTCAATGCGGATAATTACTACTGAAATTAAACATGTTACACTACCCCTTTCCTAAAAGAAAAAATCTTTTATAGCAGAAAAATTTTAAGCAAAAAACAAAAGATTTTTTTTTTTATTATAAGAGCTTTTATTAAACTCTTAACTAACATCACAAATATTTACTAAACATACTTTACGAATTAGAATTACTTATTTATTCAACATCCACAATAATTACAAAAATTATGAAAACGAGAAAGTCTAATATATACAAATTTGAGTGTGCCGGTAACTACGTGTACCAAACGTCCATTGGGAGACAAAATCGGGGAGTCACAACCGGTATAAGTCAAAATCTAGAAAAGTCAAATTAAAAAGTCAAACACTCCATGGGACAAAAAAATTAATCCAAATTTAAAGGAATTCTTTTATTAGAGCAAGAATTTTCTTACTCCTACTGAAGCCATTATCTACTAACTATAACTGAACACAACACAAAATATCCAAACTTTCCAAAAATAACAACTCTACTTCCTGGAGCTCAAGCAACTTTACCAACTAAAAAGGACGCTACCATATCAAAACAGCATCATAATACAAAATATCATCGGCTCAAAGTGATAATCAAAACCAAAGTGAACTAACCAACAGTTTACTTACAAAAATGGAGGTGAGTGCACATCACCACTATAACTCAAAGTGCTGGAAGTTTTGTTTTTACTAAACTTAAACTTCTACACAAATATTTCTCAAAGCAAAACTCTTAATACAAAACCGAACCAGTCTAAAATCTCCTTCACCCTACTGATTATCCTATCACTAATATCCAAACATCATCACCTATTAGTGATGGATCAAATGGTGAGGTTCACCATGCAAACCTCTGACCTTACCAAACAAAAAATTAAAGAAAGGTCCAAATCAAGGGAAAGAATAAGCCAATATTCTCTCTACCTAAATATGTAGAAATCAGGACTAACAATTTATATAGTCAACTGATTTCTACTTTCTAACAATATCTTCTATTAACGCGCGACAATCTTAATTAGTATGTACATCAATGTACACTACAAAACTACTACTAAATTTTGACTACAAGTTTCCATACCCATACAAAATTTTCCAAATAAAATAAGTTGCAAAAGGACAGTCTTCATTTAGTATAAGTTATAACCATACTAAATCAAAAATCAGAACAAAACGAAACAAACAAACAACTGATTTACTTATAATCAAAGAAATGACTGAACTGGAACTAATCTTCAGGATCATCATTCTCATCTGGATCTGATGCAGCAAAGGGCTTCAAGTCCTTAACATGCCATTTTCCGGCTTTTGATCCATCCTCATTCTCTAATTCATATACTAAATTGGAATGTTTTTTACGAACTTTGCACAAAACAAATTTTGGAGCTAACTTAGCGGAGAATTTATCACCAGCACTCGAAAGTACCTTATTAGTCCTCCATACTCTTTCTCCAACTTGAAATAAAATGTCTCTTCTTCTAAGATTGTAGCGTTTACTCGAACGCTGATAAGCTACGTGTAAATTTTCACGGACATTCTCAAAAATATCGAACAAAGATTGACGTTCCAAAACATAGGAAGGTCTACTGCTAGAAACAACATCAACATCTTTACCGGGCTTAAAACTGTTACTATAAGCTTTTCCACTTAAGGGTACCTGACGACCAAAGACTAAAAAATTTGGCGAATAGTTGGTGGATTCGTGGTTCGTTGAATTAACTGCATACTGAATTTTTGATATCTCAATATCCCACGTATCATGTTCTTCTACGTATGAACGGCTTGCAGTACCAACTGTCTTATTAATCCTTTCCACAAAATTGCATTGAGGAGCGTAAACAGCATTGTACCAAATCTTTTGGATTTCGTACTTTGCACACAAAGCCTTAAAAACACGACCACTCAACTGTGGACCATTATCACAAATAACAAATTGTGGTATGCCGTAAACAAGAAACACTTTTTCTTCTAAAAATTTTTCAATCAAATGTGCCTTGGCACTGCGCAAAGGTTGTAGAATCAAATACTTTGAAAACCAGTCGCCAACAATTAAGAGCCATTTATGTCCGCGTTTGGAACGAGGGAACGGACCCATCAAATCTAAAGCAATGGTTTGGAACGGAAATCTAACCTCTTTTTCTTTTCCCATCATGCCAAGAGCACCTTTATTTGGTGGTTTTTGAGCACCACAAATCAAACATTTCCGACAAAACTTACGTACATCAAAAATCATTTTTGGCCAATAATACAATTCTTGGACACGAGACAAAGTTTTCAAGGAACCAAAATGTCCTGCTGTAGGGGGTCATAACATGATTTAATGACATCTTTACACTGAGATTTCGGTACTAAGTGCTTCCACTCTACAATATTCGCCGAATGAGGTAATTTGGAAGGAATAAACTTAAAAATAAAACCATCTTCCACTTTCCATTGTGGGTAGCTTTTAGGTGACGACAAAATTTTCTTTCTTAAAGATTCATACCACAAGCCTACATTATCAAGTTTGATCTCTACTAAATTAATTTCAGGATTTTCTATAGGAACAGCACGACTAAGACAATCTGGGACTATATTAAATTTTCCTTTCCTGTGTACTAAATCAAATGAATGTTGCCTTAATCGAACAGACCATCTGGCAAGTTTTCCAGTGGGATTCTGAAGATTACTCAACCAAAGTAACGAAAAATGATCAGTAATAACTGTAAATCGAACACCTTTCACCCACGGACAAAATTTTTCAATTGCAAAAATTACTGCTAAGCACTCTTTTTCTGTGGTGGAATAATTGCGCTCCGTACGGCTTAGGGTTTTACTTGCGTACAAAATTACACGTTCTTCTCCTTTTATATTCTGTATCAGAACAGCACCTAACCCAGTGTTACTGGCGTCGCATTCGACAATAAAGGGGGCCGAATAATCTGGCTGCGAAAGAAGAGGTGCCGAAACTAAGGCTAGTTTAATTAACACAAATGAATTTTCTGCCTCCGGACTCCAAGTTACAGTTTGACCTTTTTTCTTTTTCTTAACGAGATCATTAATGGGCGAAACTAATGACGAAAATTTTTTTATAAAGCGACGATACCAACTGCACATTCCTATGAATCTCTTAACTTCCGTCGTGGTTTTCGTTCGAGGAAAGTTAACCATAGCCGATACTTGATCGGGGTCTGTGCGAAGTGAATTTGAACCTACTATATAACCCAAAAATTTAAGTGACTTTTTGAAGAATTCACATTTTCTTATATTTATAGTAAGGTTAGCCTCTTTTAGACGTTGCTTAACCTACGACAATAATTTCAGATGTTCTTCAAACGACGACGAACATAGTATTATGTCGTCCAAATTGCAAAATACATGAGGTTCAAAATGTGGACCAAAAATCGCATCTACTAATCGCTGTTGCGTCTGCGCAGCATTCTTCAACCCAAATGGCATACACGTGAAGCTATACTGTCCTCGCGAAATAATACTAAAAGCAGTCTTATCTTTAGATGACCCACTAAGAGGGACTTGCCAAAACGATTTTCTCAAATCAAGTGACGAAATAAAGTTTGCACCTCTCGACATATTGAGAATTCTATCTACGTTCGCAAGCGGATACGAATCGTGAATGGTTAGGTCATTCAAGGCTCTACCATCAAAACAGAAACGATATTCTCCATCTGCCTTCTTAACCAACAATACTGGAGATGACCACAGACTAATACACGGTTCAATAACCTTGAGCCTAAGCATGTCGTCCAACTCATCGTTTAATATCTTACTCATATACGGTGACATTACATACGGTTTCTTATGGAAGGGCTTAGCATTACCTGTATCTATAACCATTTCGATCAGGTTAGTACGTCCCAACCTATCATCACTGCTTATTTCATTGAATGAATCTATAATCTCTTGTGCTTGCACACACTGAACATCAGAAAGGTCATGCAAATCAAACAAGTAATCATTAGTGCTCAAAGGGATAGAAGATGAACCTAAATACACAATACTATTCTCAATATTACTCTGAATAAACCATTTATTGTTCTTAAAATCGGCAACTACACCAAATAATTTTGCAAAATCACTACCAAATATAAAAGCATGAGGTAGGGACGGGACCACCAATGCATTAAGAATACGACAATCCTTACCCACACAAATTGGTAAATCAACAGAACCTAAAACAGACTTTACTGATCCATCAGCAGTAGTAATACCTGTCTTTGCTGAAGTAAAAATTTTTAAGTCTAACTTTTCAATTATCGGAAGAGCTAACGATCCAACCACTGAGGTAGTACATCCTGAATCTAGAAGACCGGTAATATCTCTATCAAACAATTTCACCATAATGTAAGGTCGATTATCACACTCCTTTTCTATGAACAACGAATTATTCTTAGGCTTCGAAGAAATCTGACAAAAATTTTTTACAACTGTAAGCCATTTCGACCAATCATCTTTCCAAAAATATTTTTCTTGTTTACACAACATAACTGTAGCCTTATCACGCGAAACAGAATGCCGACCACCATGCACCTGCCGCTTTACTAGTTTTTTGAACATTGTGGACACGAAGTTGCCTTAACACCTTTTCGACCACATCCACAACAAAAAATCCTTTTGGGTGCTCTACAATCCTTAAACCAATGTCCACCACGGGAGCAATTCCAACAAGCAAAATTATTGTTCTTATCAGGACCAAACGAATTAAAAACTGAAGGCTCAGAAGTACCATTATCAACTACTTGTACTTGAGGATTAACTAATTTATTTTGATAAACCCGACTCTTAACTGCATAAACTTTTTCATTCGAAACGGGATGTTTAATCTCAAATGGATGCTTAGAAAAACTACAAGACTTGTTAAGCTTACTAGAAGATGCAGAAACTGAGTTTAGTTTCATCAAAGAAGCTTCTTCTAATTTTTTGCACAACCTTACTAAGGTAGGTACATCTTGAATGTCCGAAAACGCAAGTGCTGAAATAAAATCAGGAATCAAATTTTTTCTTATCATCTTAACTTTAGTTACTTCTGCTGGCTCATTAGTAAGTCTACTGAATAAGGTTTGCATATGTGCAACAAATAAAACGATACTTTCATCTTTTCCTTGACGACGATTTTTAATTTTTTCAAGTATCATCATCTGAAAAACCGGGTAAAAAATCTTCCTTTAAACGTTCTAATAAGGAATTCCAATCCTTTAACGAATTTTTCACAGTTCTAAACCAAATCAAAGCATTTCCCACAAAAAGTTCACATGCTGATCCAAATAACTCAGCTTGGTACCTTACGAGATTGCGCTAATTGCTGACTCTATCTAAAATGAATATAATTGTTTACGGTCCCTGAAAATTTTACGGGCCACGAACCTATAGGTAAAGAAGGTGTTACATACGAAATTGAATGGGTAGGCACACTATCAACTGAAGGTGATACTATAACAGACCGATCAAAATTAGTGGACTCTGTACTCTTATTGACTTTATCATATAACTCAGCTTCTAGGGTAAGTATGGTTGCTACGGTTTCATTTCTGAACTTAATGGCTTCCTCTGAATTTATTGAAGGAATTTTCATGCGTTTAACTCGACCAGAAAGGTGAATCAACCTTGAACAAGCTCTCCTAAAAATTGAATCCGACGAATCACCGTCAAATTTGGACAAAACATTTCGAACTGACTCAACCGAAACAGAAATCTCTTTACTTTCCGTTGCAAAATATACTTCATAACTCGAAAGGTCAATCAAACAACCAGGCATATCGACTTCTTTAGCTAATAGCTAATAGCTAATAGCTAATCTTTTCTCAAGAACTGGTCTCTCACTCACTACTCCTCTGATTCTCAGTTCATATTCCAGTTCCTCTTTGAGTAAACAGACAATTTGGAATTTTTCAGACCTGATTGTGATAGTCTAATATTTTAATGAAATTAAATTGATAAATCTAAATGATTTAAGCCTTACGAAGATTGTCAAAACAAATTCGGGCAACGAAAGGTCAAAGTCAAAAAGTGAATTTGGTAAAAATAGGTTTTTGTCAAAACGATATCAAATAAAATCTTTATTGGGTCCAAATGAAATTAAAGTTAAAAATAAATTTGACTAAGGTAATTAACTGACTGGAGGAAGGTCAATGTCTCAACTAAATTTGTGCCAAAACAAATTTCAAGAACAATAGCAAATTTAAGCAAACAAATTTCGAAGCCCTACACGTTGCGGCGTCACTGAAACAACTTTTGTTTTTCAGAAGGCACCACACAGTGAGCGCCACTGAAACGCCTTTTTGTTCTTTTGTACTGAAAGCACCACTGAAACGTTATTTCTTCTACATTAAGGCGCTAGTGAACAAAAATCTTCCGACATAGCTAGGGGTCTATTCCTGGGTAGAGCAATAAGAAGTGGGGGGGTTAAGTCAAATTCTGTTTGCAAACCAAAGCCAAGCTAAATCAAATAGGCGCCACCATGTTCTGAGATAATTACGATAATAGCAAAGCACAGTTCTAAGGACGGACGTGGAAACCCAAAGATAAAATGATCGCCTTCGTTAACAAAAACCTGTCTTATCTAAATAAAACGCAGCTCCTGTAAGAAATTGCAAAGATTAAATAAATAAAAAAAAGTAGAACACCATTTGTGTCCTATAAAAGTATAAAAAAAATTAAAAAAATGTATATACAATATGATATTGGCCCAAATTATTACTCAAAAAATTTTACCTTTGTGTAATTAGATTTGATCGCATTTGACCAAAATAAAAGCCTCAAATTTGAACTAATTGTTTACTAAAAAAACTCTTTTAAAATATTGGAACTTTTTAACAAGAAAAAAATTTGTCATTAACAACTACATTAAAGTTAAAGTTTTTACTTTTTTTACAACAACCAACTATACTTTAAACATGAACCTGCTATAAATATTTGAATGAAAATAATTTGTAAGCATAATACACTGAATTACGTTCTAACCTGGGCAGATCTTTTCAGGTAGATTACAATTTCTAGAATCTTACATAACGTGGATTTGAACTTTCATATTTAGATTTAATAATTTATATGTAGATAAAAACTAATCACAAAAATAGGAATGTTTGGTTTAAATTCCATTACAGCTGCACAAAGCATCTGCTTTCATGACAACATCTGTCAATTGTTCGACACAAAAAATACGACGTCGAAAACATACGTTGAAATTATCGAAGGTTCAAATGGAACAAAGCTTGTAATTATAGAAACCTAATCTGACAAAATTTTGTTCTACGGCTTATAAAACCAGTTCAACAATAATTGAAAATTACACAATTTACATGTTGTAAACATAATAGCAACTTTACGTGCTTTAACCTTCAAAACACATGCATGAAATATCTTACACCTAATAACAAACCCAACTGCTTTTGTTGCTCCACGATAAATCGAGATGGAAATTTACGTTCTTCAAACAAAGTTACCAGCCATTTGTAACTAGATACGATTGCATCCAAACTAACATCCATAATTTCTTAATAGACAAATTTCTTATCGACAGTTCCTAAATAACGGTAATTCTAAATTTTTGGATCCTACATGACGCGCTAAATAAATTAATTCAAATTAGATTAGTTCGTAAAATATATACTTTACCAATCGTTAGTAGAAGATATCTTAATAGTTAGTAATTGATGAGAAGGTCGCCAGTCTCTAGCCGAAAATACATGTTTATGAAGATGTTGCCAGCGGCCGACTAACTTGACGAAACAAGAACCGAGTGGTCGCGACGTTAGAGGCGTGGAATACGAAAGAAACAACTAGAGATACGCTTGGAAATAACTTTGTGACACAGATATATTAATATAAGTAGATTAATAAGGAATAATGCATGCTTAGCGCATTATCCTCGTAATTCAATGCGGATAATTACTACTCAAATTAAACATGTTACAAAATTATTTCATCATTAGTTTTGTATTTAATACGTAACACCCATCTGTTGTCTATCATATGTTTACCATCTGGAAGCGGAATTAAATCCCATGTTCTAACTTCATTAAGTGCTTTAATTTCATCCTCCATAGCAGTTAACCATTTATTTTTGTCAACAGAGGCCATTGCCCCAACGAAAGTTTGCGGACATGCATGTTCTAATTGATCCATGTCTAACATATAGCCCACTATACTATTTGACAATGGGCAACATGGAAGATAACTAACCTGAAACTTAATTATTTTTTAATCTTTCTGGAATACATGTGCGGTGGCTCAAATGACCAGCAATCGAGTCTACAGGTCCTGATTCGAAGACTCCACATCCACCCCACTTTTGGCCTGCTTAATTAAATTAAGAGAATCACTACTGGATGGTTCATTGAAGGGAATTGCTTCTGAAGAAGTACATAAAGTTTACACTTTAATGTCCATATTACGTGACATATATCAGATTCCTTTCAGATACCTAAACTTTATAGCCATCTTTATCATACACACATCCTATAAAACGTCCAAGAAGCGCCTTGTTATCAAATTTTCTACAAAATTTTTAGGGATATGTACATGTACCAAAAATGCGAAAGTAATCGAAATTGTCAAAAACAATCCCCACTTCATAGTTCATAAGGAGTTTTTCCTGGTAAACGAGATTTTCCAGTAGGGTTAATAATAAAAGCTGCAGTATCACACACATGAGTCCAAGATTTTTGTTCTAATCTGCTTACACATAACATTGAAGGCGCTAATTCTACTGCAGGATGGATATGATGGATGGATTCTTCTGCAACACCGTTTTGTTGGGGAGTAAGTTATCGAGAGCCAATTAAAAATTCAATTCCATGGTCCCTGAATAGCTTTCCGACTTCTAACAAATCAAATTCGCGGCCTCCATCAGAACGAAACCTTTTTACTAAATGCCCCATTTGTGCGCATTCAAAAAAGAAATCTTTCAGTGATCCAAAATTTTGGATTTGCACTTCAATGGTAGAACTCAAATAGTCGTCTTTAAATACCCTACATGTAATTTTCCAATGCTTCACCCAAAGGTACTACATTGGCAAGGAAGCGAGTTTTTTTAACCTGAAAAATTTTGAATTTTGCTGAACCCTTGCTGTTCCAAGCAAGGTAGGGATCTTCAACGTGCATGACAACAAACACACGGGACCTCCATTTTACCTCTCGTCCAAACGAGAGCGTATTTTTGTGAAAAATGCTCGCCTAACCTTTTTCAAGCAGACCGTGTCGGGATTTGAACCCGGGACCTTGGGCATAGTAGTCATACGCATACCAACTACACCATGGAGCCGCCCGCCTTTAAATAGCTTACATTTGATTTTCCAATGCTCCACCCAAAGGTACTACATTGGCCAGGAAGCGAGTTTTTTTTTTACTTGGAAAATTTAGAATTTTACCGAACCCTTGATGTTCCAAGCAAGGTAGGGATCTTTAACGTGCATGACAACACACACCAACTACACCACGGAGCCGCCTACATATTTAAATAGTGAAAACCTTTCATCGAGCGTTCAATAGGTGTCTTCATCAGAATAAATAAGTTATCAAATTTCTTTACTTGAGCAAAATCGGGTCTCGAGTTAAATAGCTTCAAATGCGATTTACCTAAAATACATGTTGCCCCATTTCTCTGACTAGTAACACCACTTTAACTAAAGGTTGAATATGGCCTTTGCTTGCAGCTTGAGGAATAGACAAGAGGTTATGTTTACAATCTGGCACATACCAAACATCTGTCAGTGTGACTGATATCCAGCCACTGTGAACCAAACATCAATCTACATTAACAGAATCTGAACGATAGGCATAAATTACATCATGCTCTGCAGTAATGATTGAAATAGGCATACCATGTTTTGTGTATGTTTCAAAATGTTGCTTGTTAGCTGTCATACGGTATGTAGTGCCTGAATCAGCAATCCAGCTTTCAGCAAATGCAACTAGTGATACATTACCAATGCCTTCTTTTACATCTCTCGTAATTGATTTACTTATTCCTGCATTTGTAATACCATTTCTTTTATTACAGTTATTACTCCAGCTTCAATTTGTTCGTTGTTATGCTTCTTTTCGCTTTGAACAACTTGCAATAAAATGACCTGGTCGATGAAAATAATGACATTTCCGTTGGTCATTCGTCCTTTGGTCAAAGATTTTCCGAATTGGCAATAACAGCGGTTTTGTGGCATGTTTTGAAAGAAAAACGTTTCCATTTCAGCTAGCATTATTTTCATCACGTCCAATATTGTGCAAGTTTTCTACCAAACATTTTGTAATCTGATCTTCTATCGACTTTTAATACCATGTTGGCTGAAAAAATTATACTCCAGACCCGCTGTTATTAAAATGCGATAATGTAGTAACAATTCCCACGTATTTCATTTATAGTTTTTTAATTCTCGCTGTAATTCAAAATATACATTTGACAGATTTGGTGCATGCGTAGCGATATCCATAGCCACGTTTCTTTCAGTGCTCAAAACTCATCACAAACAGAATATAACCTCTGAACGCTAGACTGTTCATAAATACCCAATAGTGTATTCCACATGTCTTTTACTTTCTCCATATGACAAATGCTGCCAGCAACTTCAGAAGTAACACACATAGAAATCATCATGCATGCTTTTGTGTTCCTTTTTATCTATACCATTGCAACTCTTTATTGGTGTCTGTATTTTCTGGACAAGAAGTGACACTGTTTACAATGTCACTTCACTTGATTAGGCATAAACTAAAAATTCATTTCCCACTTCTAATCGGCACAATTTTCTTGACCTTTTAGCTCGCCATGTGAAAATAAGTATTACTTATTTCAAACATATTTTCTAAAAACGAGGTCTTTACATAATTCGATTATGGTTCCAGGTGGTGGAAATCCCAATTAACTCAAAAAATTACAATCTAACAACACTTTCTACTACTAAAGTTGCACAGGCACAGCTACTAGGATTGGGCCCATAACCAAAAGAAGATAAAATGCATTTTGGACTAATAAATTGAACTACAGAATTATAATACTCGCTATTATATTTTAAGGTTCTACACTACACTTATTGTTTGTTTGTGACAGATCTTGTTTTATCTGTTACTAGATGATTTTGTACAACTCTACAATCTAGTATATCAATACGTAGAAGCACATTGTTTAGATTTGTACGTATTTCGCTATTCATAAATTCAAATTGTGCCGCTTAATTTTCAAGTAGTGGTAACCTTGCTTTTAAACAAAGACAGTATCGATTTTTACCTGTTTAAATGCATGGTTTTCTTTCTCTCCCCTCTCGAAACAAGACTTCCGACCGAACGTTGGTCAAGTGCGGTTGTAAAAATGTAACTAAGTTGTTTTGTCTACGTAAAAATGTATAGTGTACATAATTCGCCATTCTAAGTTACCAATTCATTATTTGTCTATATGAAGATTCGTTATTTATGTTCAATATATTACAATTTCGCAAGAACACATGTAGGGATAAAGGGATGAACCAATGATATGGAATTCACCTACCTTTAATGACTGCGATCTTGATTCAACGCTGGTCGATCAATGTAACGAAACTATTAATTGATTGCGGACTGTAGTAATGTTAATTAGCACACGAACCGATTGTACGGCACTAATTACTGCAAAATAACCACGACAACATATTGCGTACATGTGACGCTTGCTACGGCTTTCGAAGCACTGGTATTTCAGTCTTTTCTCACAATTTAGTCCCTTTTCTTGTAGGTAGGTAGTGGATAGAACCGGATTATAGGAAGGGGTTAAGTACTGTTAGGTTAAAAGATAAGCGACATTAATTAATATCTATAAGCTTAAGGTAAAACGTGTAAATAGGGTAAATAAGACTAAACATACCGCCCACCAAAATAAGTGTGAAGCAACTTATTTTAAAAGTAAACGGCAACAAATACTTATACGTATACACTTACGAAAAATACTAAAACTATTTTTACAAAGGAAGAGGACATAGTTTAACAAGTGGTCTTTTGAGAAAACCTTGCATTGTTTTCACACCTGCCACGCGCTAATTTTGTCTGAACCAACATACAGTTTTTCTATGCCCTAATTTCCAATGTAAAGGTGCGACTTGATTGTCATGAATTAAGACTAACGTTCCAATTTTCGCCTCAGAAGTAGGGGTAAACCATTTTGCCTTCTGTTGCAAAGAATGCAGATATTCATTACGCCAACGCTTCCAAAATGATTGTTGGATGCGTTGAATAAGTTGCCAACGATCTAATTTTGATATTTCCAACTCAAGTAGAACTGGATCGGGTATGACAGAAACAGGCTCTATATTCAAAAAATGGGACGGACTTAAAATGAAAAATCATTCGGATCTGAGCTCATGGGGCACAGAGGCCTTGAATTTAAAATGGCTTCAACCTGAATTAAAACCGTGTTTAATTCCTCGTATGATAATATCTGGTCGCCAATCACTTTTTTTAAATGTGTCTTGACAGACTTAATTCCAGCCTCCCACAACCCTCCAAAATGAGGAGCTGAGGGAGGATCGAACACGAATTCAATTCCTTCAGCATGCGCTGATTGAGTCATCAGTTGCGAGATTTCGTTCGATGCTCCAACAAAATTGGTACCGCAATCGGAATAGAGTTTTAGGCATTTACCCCGGCGGGCTATAAAACGTCGTAACACGGCTATAAAAGCATCCGCCGACAAACTTGACACAAGCTCTAAATGAAGAGCCTTTGTGCTGAAGCAAACAAATAAACAAATGTAAGCCTTTAGTGACCTTACACCTCGATTACGGCTCATGAGAATACAGAGAGGACCTCCAAAATCAACTCCCGTGTGTAGGAAGGCCTTTACAGAGGTAAACCTTGATGCAGGCAAATCACCCATCGGAGGACAATAAGCAATTGGTTTCACTCTAAAACATCGAATACAAGATTTTAAACACTGACGTATGACTCTTTTGCTGACAAAATCCAATAATTTTGGGTTAGTAAAATTATGTGGCTTTAAGACCAGGGTGTAAGTATGTTTTATGGCAGTCCAAGATGATTAATTCTGTTAATCTGTGAGTGCAAGGAAGTACCAATGGAAATTTTGTTTCATATGGTAATTCCGAGTTTCTGAGCCGACCGCCCACCCTCAACAAACCACGCGAGTCGATAAAAGGGGTAAGAGGTCGAAGATGTTTACTAATTACCTTACCCGTTTAATATTTTCTATATCCTGACCAAATGATTCTTGCTGAATTCTCTTAATCAATAATTCCATAGCGTGTTGCTGAGACACAGACACTTTATCCAAATTCTCACCAACTGCCTGTCTAGCAAATTGTAACTTACGAACAAACTGGTAAACATATGAAACAATTCTACATATTTTTGTAGATTTGAAAATCTCTCTAGTAATGAATTTAAAAATTATCTGTCACAACAACATTTAATACCAATGTACGTTTCTCCACATCTATTGGAGATGTATCGATTAACTTTGGCATGTGGGTAACCGGCCAATTTTCTTCTGGAAGTGACAACCATGGAGGCCTGTCCACCATAACTGATGATTGACTAAATCTGATGCTAACATCCCTCTACAGGCGCAGTCTGCGGGGTTATCATGTGACCGAACATGGTTCCAAGATGCAGGAGGAACGCGATCCTGAATATGCAAAATCCGATTACTTATAAAAGTTTTCCAGTTATAAGATGACGATCGAATCCAACACAGAGCGACTGTAGAATCGGACCAAGCAACTATACGATCTAACGACAGACGAGTTTTATATGTATTTTGGGCAAATGCCACTACATCAGACAATAACACAGCACCGCACAATTCGAGTCTTGGCAACGATATGCGCTTTGTGGGCGCAAGTCTAGATTTTGCACATACTAAGGCAACCTTTATATCACCCTGTATGTCAACAGTACGAAAGTAAATCACAGTAGCATACCCTGCCTCAGAAGCGTCACAGAACGCATGCAACTGTAGATCTTGAACATCATCAGAAATAATCCACCGAGGAATTTTAAGGTCTGATAATTGCGACATTTGTTGCAAATAAATTTTCCACTTTGAACTTATGGTCAACGGGGGACTGTCATCCCATTCAAATCCTAAAATCCATAACGATTGTATTAAATGCTTGGCCAAAAATACTAAAGGCGCTAATAGCCCTAACGGATCAAAGATCCTTGCTACTTGGACAACATATTTCTTTTAGTACATGGTCTGTCTATGATATTTGTATCATAGAAGAATTGATCAAGCGACGGTTGCCAACGCAAACCTAATACCTTTTGGGTAACATTGTTAGATTCCTCGAAGGAAACAGCTTGTTGATAACGATAAGATTCTGGTAAATCATCAATGATACTAGCAATGTTACTATTCCATTTTCTCAATGTAAAACCTCCAGCCTCACAAATCTGATTTAATTCAGAAACTAGACGTTTAGCTTCATCAGGTGAACTGCACCGGTAATCACATCATCGACATAAACATCCGACAACAAAACCTTGGCAGCGTTTGGATATTTAGGTGCTTCAGCATTCGCAAGCTCCTTAATAACACGCATTGCCAAGAACGGTGATGAAGTAACTCCGTAGGTAACAGTATTCAATTGATACTCGACTATTGACTCTGATGACGTTGGTCTCCAAAGTAATTTTGATAAGCCCGATGATTCGAGCAACAAAAATCTGCCTGTACATCTGTTTAATATCGGCAGTTAATACAATGGGATATAAACGAAAATCCAACAACAAAGCAAAAATATCTTTCTGAAGCGGAGGTCCTGGCATCAAATGTTCATTCAATGAACCACCACTGGGACAAACCGCGGTTGCGTCAAACACCACTCGAATTTGTGTAGTAGTGCTTTCGGTTTCATAACCGCATGGTGCGGAATATAATATTCCGGAGATGGAATATTGCTACTCATTGAGGCATTTAGTGGTGTCATATGCCCACTGTCGGAATAGTCTTGCATAAATTGTTTATACAAAGTGTATAATTCCTGATTCTTTTCAAGCGACGTTCTAATAATAAAAACCGATTAAGTGCGACATCCCGAGACCCAACAAACAACGGTTCAGGACCACTAAACGGCAACGATACAACGAAACGACCTGTTTTGTCTCTCGAATAATTGCTACGAAAGTGTTTTTCACAAATTTCCTCTTGTGGGGATAACTTGTGTGTTGGAATGTCTGGAATGTTTTCCAGTTCCCAGAATCTAGCGATCCTAGACTCTAAGGGTTCTACGAATGCACACAATGACGTGCCACTTGTCACTGGAGACACAAATTTGCCTGTCAGTAACCAACCAAATGAAGTGCGAATTGCAACTGGTTCATCAGGTGAACCCGAACGAGTTTCATTACCCAAAGTGCGGGCAAAATATCTGCTGCCAACAACAAGTCTATATTACCTGGTTTATCAAAGAGGGTCGGCTAAGTCTAAACCTTTTATATGTATCCAATTTTTCGAGGAGATTGGAGCCGTTGGTAACTTTCCACAAATTTCTGGCAATACAAATGCTTGAACTGAATATTCTGGCATTGTGTGTCCAACGGGTTTAATTTTACAAACTACCTTTCCGGTAATATGAGATGACGCTAACCCCAACCCTTCTACTTTTAATGCAACCTTTGATTTATTTAATCCAAGCCGTTGACGGCATTTTTCCGTTATAAAAGATTCCATACTTCCACAATCCAATAATGCTCTTACGATTTGCGCTTGTCCAAATTCATTGCGAATAGAAACTTGAACTGTTGATAACAATGTAGAAGCACTTGACAATTTCGACGAGAACAATGTACTACAATTTGAAGTAGAGGCAACATTTGAAACATCTGCAGCAGCAGGTTTTGTTTCAACAACAGCAGCAGAATTTTCAAAATGAAGGAGGGTATTGTGACCCTTTTTGTGACATTTTTTACATACCGATTTTGAAGGGCATGTTGCAATTTTATGTGTATCTTGAAGACAATTGATACACAAATTTTTATCCTTTGCAGTATTATACCTTTCTTGAGGAACCTTATCCAAAAAATTTGACAACGATAAATCTGATGATTACCATTGCAAACCAAACATTTTACCGCGTTTGAAGTTGTAAGTAATGAGGTTTTAACATATGACTTCGGATTAAAAGAAAAACGCTTTTCCTTAATGTTTGTATTCAATGTGTGTTTTGAACTTGACTTGATGGTTCGGACGAAATCATACTACTAATTTCCAAAGCTTTACACTGTTTTTCAAGAAATGATTTCAATTGCTCGTATGTAGGTATTTCTTCATTATTTTCAACCTCAAATGCCTTTAAGAGGTCAGCATCAACCTTTTGCTCAACAAATTAAACAATATTAAATTAAGTAAATCAATTTTTATTTGACGTAAACCTGACAATTTCTCTGTAAAACAATTCAACAAATCCCTAAGTTCTGTATGTGATTTTGCTTTCACCTTAGGACAATTTTCAAGAGCTGACCAATATGTATTGACAATCAAACGACGTGAGTCATAGCGTTGTACTATAACGGAGTATGCAATTTCATAATTGTCATTATTTATTGGTAGATGACGAATTAAATTTCTGGAATCTACATCCAACGCTTCAGTAAGAAATAAAAACTTTTCGATTGGTAATAACTGTGTATTTAAATGAATGAGATTTTTATACAAACTATGAAACGATTCCCAATGCTCTATGCGTCCAGAAAAGCTCCCAATTGCGACCTTTGGAAGTTTTAAATTAATGGTGATACCTATACTAGCGGTATCATACGACGATCTACTTGTAGAAAACGGTTTCGCTTCCTGCTTACTTTCAACCAAACTAACAAATTTTGCCCCAATAACTTTAATCGATATTAAAGTTTTATCCAATTCAATTCTGATTGCTGTAATTTGACTCAAACTGTCCGAATCATCCTCGTCTAACACACACCTTTTGTAGGATGCATCAAATTCTTCCTTTATCTCTACAGCTGACTGTACCATCATCGAAGCGATTGCTTGGTTTTCAAGATTATATTCCAACTTTGAAATACTTTCAAACAAATTTTCTATTCTATCCAAACACCCTTTTCCATCTACTATAAGACGGCCCATAAGCATCTGAGTCATTTCAAACAAAATAGCTATTCCCCTAAACACGAGTACCCTTGTCACAAAAATAACAAATCTTAAAGATGTAGACCCAAACTAATGATGAACATGTAACTACTCTACCAATTTTCAGAAACTAGCAATTATGTCGCTAATCCTGAGTGACACTTTAATTTAACGTTAAAATGAGACTTGTGTTGACCACAACCCTTAAGATACCTCGAGGAATAACGGTTCTTTAAGCTCTCACCAAAATAGATTAGTGCAGCTTCAGGTATACAATGCAAGTTCTTAGAACAGGGTATCGCAATGATGTTTTTCCTATTTGTATACGCTTAATTTAAATTAACTGCCTTTTAATGCACTTAAATTTTAAGAAGTAACTTTTTAAAATGCAACGGCATGCACAAATATTATGAAATTAGTCTAACTGCAATTACTATTAATGTGTAAAACTGACCTGATTACTCTAATTGTTTGATTAGATAATCAATTTTTATATGCAAATATTAATTAATGCGGTCGAAAGGAACCAAAATGTAGGGATAAAGGGATGAACCAATGATATGGAATTCACCTACCTTTAATGACTGCGATCTTGATTCAACGCTGGTCGATCAATGTAACGAAACTATTAATTGATTGCGGACTGTCGTAATGTTAATTAGCACACAAACCGATTGTACGGCACTAATTACTGCAAAATAACCACCACAACATATTGCGTACATGTGACGCTTGCTACGGCTTTCGAAGCACTGGTATTTCTGTCTTTTCTCACAATTTAGTCCCTTTTCTTGTAGGTAGGTAGTGGATAGAACTGGATTATAGGAAGGGGTTAAGTACTGTTAGGTTAAAAGATAAGCGACATTAATTAATATCTATAAGCTTAAGGTAAAACGTGTAAATAGGGTAAATAAGACTAAACAACACATTTCTTATTTTGCAGAACGAACCAGCAGCATTTTTCTTGAGTACGAAATATCGGTTTATTTGTAAATAGCCCTATGATAGTATTCTACAGTTGGTCGAACTTCGAGCCGGACGTATTTAATTGCAACAAGACTTGATTTACGAGCAATTAAATCAACACATGGTTTTGTAGAAGTATTTATTTCAAGGTCCTTCATGTATAACCTGCAATTTTAAGAAGTAAAACTTGCAAATTAATTTGGAATTTTAAAATTGGCGAATTAATATTCAAGGTTAGTAAAACTCATATTTCTTCTGTTTGTAGTTGCATTGGTGCGAGAGAGATAAAACGTCTTATCAATCGATATTCCGTTTGCTTGATAGTAAACAAGTTTGTACAAGATTCACGCTATATTCTGAAGGTGAAAGCGAGGACGTCGCTACAACCATATATGTTAAACAAAGATACAAGAACACTTACATACTCGGAGCAGTGGGTAAGTCCGTTAACCTTTTTCATTTCTTGCATCTGTTGTTTACAAATTGTGCATTTCCATTTACATGTTGATTTAATAAATAAAGTGTTTTATTTATTTAGTATTAAGTTGGGTTAACTGCCAATTTATGAATACAATGTTGCTTTATTTGTTTGCTCATTTATAAATTCAAACAGTTTTAAAATTACGTATATCTGTCAAATTTTGATCGCCAGCGGCGGCGCGTCAAAACGGTATAGGGTGTTCAAAGGATAACGAGTGCTTATAATTTTGATTATGGAGTCATTAATTATAACAAAGGATTATATTCAAGCACGGCTCACGCAGTTTACTACTTACGTAAATTCGCTTGAGTCATTAAATCTTTCTGAGGAAACTTTAAATTCAAAGCAACTAACTGAGTTGCAAAAAAGGTTAAATGATATTTTGCCTTTATTATCACAATATTACGAGGTTGATGTTCAAATCCGAGGTCTAAAACCCCAAGGTGGTGATTTAGAAATGGAATTTGAAAGTATATATTATTCAGCCATATCGCAGGCAGAAGATGTTTTAAAGAAATATGCTACGGTGTATCCAGCCCGGTCTGTTTCCCCAAGTTCTAGTTCAGGATCGAATCATGGTGATTCGTGTCCTACATTTCGTCTTCCTACTATTTCAGTTCCAAAGTATTCTGGCTCCAGCTCTGAGGACTGGTTGGAATACTATGAAGTATTTAAGAATTTAATCGCAGATAACAAGTCCTTGACTAACATTCAGAAGCTGCATTTCTTGAAAGCTAGCCTTGAAGGTCCTGCAGCGCAAGTAATCAGCTCATTAGAGTTTTCCGCAAATAATTATTCGGTAGCCTGGAGTGCTTTGTGTGAGCGCTACAACGACCCTAGGATGTTGATCCATAACCATTTCAAGGCAATCGTTGAACTAGAACCAGTTGGTAAAGAATGTGCAACAAAATTGCGAAAAATCAATGATGCTCTCTTTAAGCATTACACGGCTTTGAAGTCGCTGGCTTCAGAACCAAAATTGTTGGAGTTCATTATCATATTTATGGTCTCCAAGAAGCTAGATCCCAATACGCTTCGTGAATGGGAGATGCTGAAGGGTGCACAAGGGTCAGAGTTACCCACACTCTCACAATTCAAAGAGTTCTTAAAGAATACGGCCAACTTACTGGAAACTTTGGAGTCAAGGTACAACAAAGTTGTTCCAGGAAAACCTCTAAAGGTGATTTCAAAATCATTTGTTAGCAATACACAATCGTGCTCTTATTGCAAGGGTAATCACGCCCTAAATAGGTGCAGTGAATTCAAAAAACTATCTGTTGGTAGTAGAATCGAGAAGGTAAAATTACTTAGAGTTTGTTTGAATTGCTTATCCAAAGGACATTTTGTCAACCAGTGCAATTCTAAATTCACGTGCTTGAAATGCAAAGGCAAACATCATACACTGATCCATGAGGATAATCTTCAGGTTCAAACTAGGATTGAGAGTCAACCAGGGCCTGCACATGCTGCAACCCCTGTTGACAATACAATTTCTGCTTTCTGTGCAAATGATAGTCAAGCACTGCTGCCTACTGCAACTGCTCGAATTCTTTCTAATGATGGAAAATTTCATACTGTACGATTGTTGTTAGATTCAGGTTCGCAATCTAATTTTATTAGATCGGACTTATGCAAAAAATTAAATATCAGAGAAAGTGATGTAAATATCACAGTGTCTGGACTGGGCCGAGCCAAGTCTAGTATACGTTCAAAGTGTGATGTCGAGCTGCATTCTGTACACACAAACTACAAGATAAGCATTTCATGTTTGGTCTTAGATGAGATAACATGCACTACACCTAGTTGTCATGTTGATCGAAATGCATTTAAAATTCCAGATAATATCAAATTATCTGATTCTAACTTATTTAACTAGAATAAAAAAGAACCGAACAAAGATTCCACTTCTGAATATTGAGATTGTAATATTTCAGAAAATACATAGATCACTACAAATAATGAATGGCAGACACTGAGAATGACAAGGTTATTCTGTAATAAAATTTGTCATGCTGTAATTAATTTTTCTGTTTCATAGGGTATGTCAGTGATAAATAAGGACGAAACTATTCCACTGGGGATATTAACAATACTATGCATGTTTTTCTGGTTACTATGAATATTCTTCAAATATTCATACATTTTTATCCTATACGACATTGCAAAAAATGTGAATATTTATTATTTACCTTTGTTGCACATGGTACAGATGTAAGGTTTTTCTCCAGTATGTATACGACTATGACGAGATAAGTTACAAAATAAAGTAAATGTAGCTGTACATTTATCACATTTGTATGGCCTTTCTTTAGTGTGGGTTCTAAGATGTTCGGTTAAACGAGTTTGCGATGGACATGGCTTTAAACAAATGTTGCAGGAAAATTTACCACTATTCTTTTCTTGCCAAGCCCTTTTACTTTCATAGGCTCTGTCATAGTCATCATTCGATACCATATGATTAATTTTGGTATCACTATGTGTTTCATGATCTGCACGATACTTTCCATTTACTAGAGCTATATTGTCCGATATTATCTGTTCTGTTTTAGGTATTATAGACGTAACAGTTTCTATTTTTATTATCTCCAATTTACTATCTATATCTGAACAGTTATTTGCAGTCTCCGCAGTATCTTCTTCACCACAAAGGTTTTCCATTACGTAAAAATTATCATAATCAAAGTTTTCCGCCAAACCTACTGTACCCGACAAAGTTTGGTTAGTTTGATTATTCCAGCAACTAGTCAACACTGGTAACTTAGTTTTGGTAGAGTCATTTTTAAAAGATCTTAACATGGTTTCTGAAACTTTACATTTTTTAATAAAACGATGAAGATTTATTAAATTAGTTAAACAATCGTCGCACACTGCTTTAGGAAGCTCGTCATTTTCATCAACCTACAACAATTGGTATTTAACACCGGTGTTCTATAAACTGATAACTATTATTACCAACATGTCAATACAATTTTCGTACACTTCATGGAGGTTAAACGTCTCATCTTCATCATAAACATCAATAAAAAGTGAAATACTAGAAGTGTGTTTAAGACAGGCCCTACACATTTCTTCCAAATTTTTTTCTGCTAGAATGTTTGAATCCATTGTACAGTGAGGGTCGGTTTATTACAGTGCGGAACTATATCTTGTTAATAAAAACGTTCAACAAATTATCTTCAGAAGATTTGTATAAACATGAGAAAATACAATTGAATCCAAGTATAAATTTAGGCTCTTACGACTTAGGTTAGAGAAATAACCAGTTTAACAGTATACACTGAAATTACTTTAATTTAAATAAACAACACTTAACAGAAAATTATAAATAAATATTAGGTTAGAAAGTTACCCACATTTCACATACCAGCACCCACATGAATACAACTTAACCAGATCATAGAGACATATAGAAACACCACTACCACTAAGATATCGTTTGCTGAAGATTAAATCTACGTCATAATGTTTGGACTAATAGGCGCCAAATCCTTTGTGAACTGCTCGTAGGAAGTCGGATGCAACGATGTATTAAGCCAGAAAGACTTTTTTAAACATTACTTATTTTTACGTAGCGCCTAGAGTATGTACCTAGCTATTACTTGATTTTAAAAAGGAACGAATGTGTAAGTAATATATACATATTTTCTGCTAAGAAATCCTTCTTTTATATATATTAAAAGGTGGGGGGTGGGAGGGAATACAGGAGTACAGACGGTTTTCATATATATTGCAATACAAGATGAAACATAAAAAAATTAGTGAGGTGAGAAACGATTCTAATTTGCAAAATGCTTTATCTTCGAGTGAATATTACCGTGTAGATCAATAATTATACTTGTCCAGGTGTTTGACTTTTAATTTAGAAATAAAATTAGTAGTAGTCATATTTAGAATTTGATGAGGGTGAAACAAAAAAAAAAAGGTCTAAATATGCTTTTTAAGCTTAATGAATATTATACAATGCAATATTTTTGATAACAATCAAAAGCCATGTAATGTATTTATTTATGTAAAAGCAAAATAGTAGGTAGGATTGGGGTTGCTAAGTTACGAAACCAAGTTGTTATTGTTGATTTTTTTTATATTTGATATATTTATTGGGGTGATGATGATAAGCTGTTAAATAAAATAGTACTTGTTGGGAGGGCTGTGGTTTGAGTCCTAAAAGAAAATTATTAGTAAAGTGATAAAGTCCAGGTTAACAAACATAATGTACATACGCTATTGCAAAGAATATAGAAAGGTGTACAAACCACATTTGAAGACATTAGGGGCAAGCCGTTTTGGGTGCAAAAAGTTATTGGTTTTGGGAACTCAGAATTCAAATAACATCCTAAAGAATTTAGCAGAGCCCGCGAGGCATAAATAGGAGACACGTAGAGCCTAGAAGAAAAACACTGCTGGTAACATTTGTATTGGTCCAAATCAGGAAGGTCAGTAATTTTTTTTTTAACCATCCTCCCGAGTTTTTACGTTCGAACGAGTCTTTGGTTAGGTCAATGCTAGAAATAGATATTATTATTAAAAAACACAAATCACTTAACACGCATATCAGAATAGTCTTGTTTTTTTGTTACTAAAACTATTGCAGACTGTTCTGATATGCGTGTTAAGTGATTTGTGTTTTTTAATAATAATATCTATTTCTAACAGTAACCTAACCTCAAAAAGCCTATCGCGAGACTCGTTCGAACGTAAAGACTCCGGAGAATGGTTAAAAAAAAATTATGGCGAAGCAGCATACAGTACAAGTATTTTTAGTATCTATTTAAATAATTAATTCATTCTTAAAATCATCTAAAATTTACGAAATATTAAAACAAACTATATTGCTATTAGGTAACTGCCATGAGGTCCTGTAGGTGCACTGCAGACATTGTAAAGAAGCACAAACACACAAATCTGGATATTAAGGTATTGTTTCAAGTTTATTAATACAATATTAACTCCTAAAATTAAAATAAACCCCTTTAATCCAATGAGCATTGTTTTCACTAACATTCTTTGACAGTTAGTTGTTTTATATCGATCCCTGCTTGTTTTAACGTCCACTTCTATTCCTGGAAAATATTATTATAAGCTTGTTTACAACGCTCCCCATCCTTGAAATAAATCGTTAATTTAAACGTGCTATGATACTGGTCTTCGTAACCGTCGAGTTTGTTTTCAAAACACTTTAAAATATTCAGAAAACATCTCTTTCTACCAACCTCATGCCTTTAAGCTAAATTATCCCGTAGAAATATATTTACACACGCTAAATGATACTAAATCAATGTTTCAACTCCCTTCGAATTATACCCTTAAAATTAATCATTTTTACGCAAAAGTAAAATGAAGAAGCTTTTTTAACTATGATACGTAGACTTTATAATAATTTAAGCTGCATCCTTATACTGCACACTAAAGTTTTTACTCTTATGATAAATACGTAAAATTAATCGTTTCTTTTCGCTAAAGTATAAATATTATGAAAGTCCTTCGCGAATATTAGCAACGCGGAAACTAAAGTAAAATTAATTCTCAAATTCTTACTGTAAACTAATTAATTGTTACACTATATTTCTAAGACCTATTTTAACCTTTTAATATGTAATATTTATACACGGCAGCCTACCCTAAATTGTCTAATAAATTATCTAATTAATTTTAACCTTCAAATTACATAGTAATATATATATATATATATATATATATATATATATATATATAGGGGTTTCTTAGCAGAAAATTGGATGCCGACTTTATTTTAAGACTTCTAAAGAGGCAATGTAATTGTTGCATTTCCTGATATATTTCTTTAATTAGTTAGGAAAAACAAATTTAATTAAGGCAGTGATGCGCAAGCAATTAAATTAAAAAATCTGAAACGAAAGCATACCAATAATTTTGGACTATTGGTGGGTCTTGCGGAGTTCCCGGATTCGCAAAGTGCAGTACTTGTGTAATCATTTCAAAGCTTTTTGTATAGCTGTTTGGGATGGGCAATGGAAGAAGTGAGATCATTGGAAAGGAGGTAACACAGTGTTTCCAGTCTAATTTCAAAACATCACGATTTACTAATGTAATCTTCAATGTAATGTCAAGTTTATATTTTTAAATAAATAACTAACTTATAAGTGTGTATAATTGTGGCGTGCTATAGAACACGTAAATGATATCTTGATTAGAACACCAGGAATTCAGTAAAAAATTTAATTAAGCATGTGGTAGTTTGTGGCCCGTGGCGTCAGTAATCATATATACTAACAGAGATTAAATAAATAATAACTTTATTATAGTATTAGCTAAAAAAAAGTAAAGGCGTAAGCAACAGCAAAAATAATGTAAACATTTATATTTGTAACTATGTATTTAAAATTTCCAAAAACTATACAGATTTAGTTACTTTGGATTACTAATTGCAAAAAGAGATTTAAGGTATGCTTTTTTGGATACAGTTTTTGTCTTATACTTGAAACTATAATTTATGGTTGGTTTCTGATTATCCTGCTAACTTATAATAGTATATTATATATCAGGCGTAGCCGAGCTAAAAATTTGCAGCCGAGGCACTAGCCTAGGCTTACAGCTGAGCGAGATATTTAATGTATTTTCTACGCCGTGTTGGATATACTATTCTTTTCAAAGCGCCTTATTTAAATAGCACAATTGTTAGTTTATGTGTTGTGAGCGCTCTCTATTAATTCCATAGGAATACCAACATTGTAATTGTTTTTGTGGATGCGACATCTTGTGATTGGCACTTTACACACGTTTGATATAAACAAGGTAACTTTACTTGTTGAATTATTCTACAATGATCAGTAACTTTATAGTTAACTATGCAGGTTTTGAGTTAAATGTGATCGTTGAAATATCCTTCCCTATGTACTATCAATGTATTTGTATTATTTAATAGCGGAATATGAAATTCAAAATTTTTAATATTGTAAAATAAACTTTCTCTATAGACCCATGGGTGTAGTATAACGCGAGTTAAAGTTCGGGCCTTGGGAGCTGCCTTTTTAAAAACCAGTTCCAAAATTTCTTAACAAATTTATTAATTAATACAGAATTTACTTATGGAATTTTAACAACTTGATTTTAATTACTCTAAGTCGAAATTACATTAGTTAATTGTACTATGATGAGTAGCCTAAGCAACTGCAATGTTAAAGCTAAATACTTTGACTGACTGCCGGGTCTTGGAGTTTCCGGGCTTTTTATAATGTCCCTACCTTCTCACATGGCTATGGAAACTTGCAGATCTCACGTCTGCTTATTTCTTAATACTATTCATAAATACAATGTTGTAATCTTAATTTCTAAGTAATCACGGTATCTTGACCGTTTGTGAGATGACATCTGCAGTGTCACTATCGTCTCGGATACAAAGTAGCGCATCCGTTCTCATGAACTGTTAATAAACTATATAAATTGTCCTTGTGTTACTTTGTTGCACTTCACTTAGCGTATTCTTAACACTTTCTAATCATTTCCTAATTATTCCATTTTATAATACATATCTCAATTGGGGATACATAACTCGCGTTGCGCTACACTTGCAATAAATTAAAGATGAATAAATAAAATTTAGTCTTGAATGGATAAACTCGCTATTGACAGCATAATTTTAATTTCATGAACAATTGTGATCAAAAACAATACATGCAATCAAAACAGTATTTTTATTCAAATCATGGACTTAAACTACAAATGTAGTCGTTTTATTTCAGTTAAATACATATTGGAACTCAAATCAAGTATTATAAATTATTTTGAACCACAAAAATGTAAACAAAATATAACTGTAAATGTTGATAGTGGAATAATGTAATTTTTTCAGTAAGCTTTAAATTTATGAGATAATAGTGAACTCCTTATTATGCATTTCAAATATAAACTTTAAAAGTTTTAGTTGAATTAAATACATTTAATAGCTAGAGTTGAGGTTAAGAAATTGTTTTTAGGAATGAATATTTGTATGTGCACTCAAATTATCTTATGCGAGTGAGGTTAAGTTAGTTTCATTTTTATTTCAATTTATTTAGAAAATAGGTAAAGCTAGCTAATTGTAAAGGATATTTAGCTACCATGATGACAGTGTTATTTGAAAGAAGTATTTTAGTTACAATTTCATTTTATTACAACCAAAGCAAGGAAGTTTTATGCTATTGTTTGCGATCCACTATTAGGCAACCCGTCAAACATACAAACGCCCGGGGCACAGCGTATTCTTCAGCATTCGAGAATCCTTCTACAAAGTTCTAGATAATGAGTCATATCTTAATGCAGGGTATATATAAGGTCGCTTATGAATGTAAGAGTTAGTCTATTCTTGAATGTCTAATATAAATTATATCGTTGTAAAGTAAACGTAGTTGAGTTTTTAGAATATATACATAAATGATATGCTGTGTCTAATGTGCATGCAACTTGCAGTATACATAAATAAATAGAAGTGTATAAACAAATAGTTGTGTTAGTGTTGTTAATGAACTTATGGTAAAGGAGTTAATTTAAGAAGATATTAGTACTTGTAAATTCATTAGTGTAATAGTGCTTCATTGTTGAGTGGACTGAAAACATCTATGAATAAGGCATATACTGTTAATTAGACTTGTGAACAGTGAGCAATAAAGACCATTATTATTACTTGTTTTAAATTAAAGAAACGCGGTAGGAGTAGCGCGTTACACTGGTGTCAGGCTGTGTTGGGTGATTAATTAAGTCTAAAGACATTTAAGTAGTTTGTATATGCCTGTTACAAGAAACCAAAGTAAGATGGAGGCAGAGACTTTAATGAATTTCCTTAAGGATTTTAAATCCGGTATGGAGGAAAAGTTAAGCGAAAATACTACGAAATTAGAGGAAAAGTTTAGTGAAAATGCTGAGAAAATGGAGGAGAGGTCGGCTAAACTGGAAGTGACACTAAAAGAAAAGTTGAATGAAAGTACAGCCACGTTAGAACAAAGATTAATGGAAAGTTCCATTGCATTGAAAGAAGATTTCACTGAACAGGTAAAAACAGTTGAGCAAAAGTTGGATAATAAATTGGTAAAAATGGAAGAAGATGTGATGAGGCTTCAAGAACAAATGATTTCACTAACAACGCGACCACTTGAATTACCAAGCCAGTTGTTAATCAGAACATTCCAGAAATAAGAACCATGGAAAGAAGCGAGTCAATTCCGTCTAAATTTAAAGTAAAACCACCTACATTCGATGGTAAAACACCTTGGCCCACATATTTGAAACAATTTGAAGCTGCTGCAATAGCCAACGGTTGGTGCAACAAAGAGAAGGCTATCTCCTTAATAGTGGCCTTACGGGGGGAGGCTCTTAACATCTTACAAACGATTCCCGATCACCAGCAGAATGATTACGGCCTCTTAACATCAAAGCTTGAGATGAGATATGGAGATGCTCACCTTCAACAGGTTTACCACGCACAAGTTAAGAACCGCTCGCAAAAGACAAGTGAAAGCCTGCAAGAATTCGAAGCTGACATTGCCAGGTTAGTTAGATTGGCATATCCGACGGCACCAGATAGCTTCCTCGAACAACTTGCTGTCCAAACATTTGTGGATGGCGTTAAGGATGGCGAAATACAGCAAGCGCTAAGACTAGCACGCCAAAAATGTTGGATGACGCACTGGCCCATGCGCTTGAATTTGAAGCAGCTAAGCAGACATCACACAGGATGGGTCACAAAGTTCGGTCTGCCTTAGAGGAACCTGGTCAAGCTCAGAACAGCATAGATGAAATAGTCAATCGTGTGTTTGAAAAGCGAAAGGCGGAAAGGCTGAAAAGACAACGACCGCGGAGATGGCGTCTACGATGCTGGAGCTGCGGTGAAGTTGGCCATATGCAGAGACGCTGTACTCAACCAAAGAAACAACCGGTTGTGCCAAAGCTGGTCCATGTAAGGGGCGAACTTCGACAGCACAGCGTAGTGCCCCGGAGATTATCATCCGTGCTGCATCGTCGGTGGAAAGTCTGGACAGCATTTATATCGATGGTAGAATTAATGGTAGGGTTGTCCGATTACTTGTGGATACAGGAGCGACAAGAACTATTGTGAGACCAGATTTGGTTGGTCGTGGAAAAGTGCTACCTGTATCGGTGTGTCTCCGAACGGCAAGTGGTGAGAAGATTGGTACTCACGGAGAGACTGCCGTTATGTTGACAATTGGGGACAAATTAATTAATCATCGAGTGTTGGTAGCTGAAATTACAGAAGAAGTGATCTTGGGAATGGATCTCATGAGAGAATATGGGTTTCATGTAAACATGAAAGAAAATGTGCTTCGGATAGATGATGATGAGATTCCATTTCAAGGTAGGAGTAACCAGACGATGCAAGTTCGAATGATTTGCGATTGAAAAATACCCGAGAAGGCGGAAATGATAGTAATGGGACACCCGGATGGTACGCTCCGGGAAGGACAAGTATGCATGATGGAAGCAACTGAATCGGGAATGGGTCAGGAGGGACTTCTGATTGGAAGAACGCTGGTAAAGTCTCGAAATATGGTACCAGTAAGGGTGCTGAACATTAATCCCCATACAGTGACCCTGAAGAAAGGCATGATTGTGGGAAGTTGCATTCCAGTATGTCATATTAAACGTTGTGTGGACGACACGAAAAATAAACCAACCAACGGTTGCTCACAGAAATTGCTGGATATGTTGATACCCTCGTGTCAAGGATTAAATGGCGACCAACTGGGCAAGGTAAAAGAACTGGTCGGACGATATCGAGGTGTGTTTGCACTGGATGATAGTGAGAAAGGAAGGACGAATGTTGTGCAACACAAGATCAATACTGGAGATGCGCAACCGATAAGACAACACCCCAGGCGGCTTCCTTTGGCAAAACGTAAGGAAGCTGAGCAAATTATCACCGATATGGAAGAACAGGGAGTGATTGAACCTCGAATAGTCCATGGGCATCCCCGGTAGTGCTTGTCAAGAAAAGGACGGGTCGACAAGGTTTTGTGTAGACTACCGGCGGCTTAATAATGTGACAAAGAAAGACAGCTATCCTTTGCCCAGAATTGATGACACCTTAGATACTCTATCCGGATCTAAATGGTTTTCGACCTTGGACTTGAAAAGCGGATACTGGCAGGTAGGCTTGGAGCCAAACGATAAAGAAAAGACTGCCTTTACAATTGGAACTGGATTATGGCAGTTCAAGGTCATGCCATTTGGATTATGCAATGCTCCTGCTACTTTTGAACGATTGATGGAGTCGGTACTGCGTGGACTGTCCTGGAAGACATGTCTGGTGTACCTGGACGACGTGATAGTGTTAGGTCGGTCTTTCGAAGAACATCTTAAGAACCTAGAGGAGATATTCCAGAGATTAAGGGGCAAACCTTACATTGAGCCCCAAGAAGTGTCACCTGTTTGGAAAAGAGGTGAAATACCTAGGACATGTCGTTTCGGAGACCGGAATAAGAGCTGACCCTGACAAAATAAAAACGGTACAGAGTGGCCTACACCAGCAGATATACACCAACTACGCAGTTTTCTAGGATTGTGCACATATTACCGACGTTTTATACTTGGGTTTGCGAACATTGCCAAACCGTTAACAAAATTAACCGAAGATGGACAAGAATATGATTGGAATGACGACTGCCACAGAGCATTTGAACAACTGAAACGGCTACTAGTTACAGCACCAATTTTGAGTTATCCACGGATGGAGGGAAAATTTGTGTTGGATACCGATGCCAGTAACACAGCTATAGGAGGCGTTCTTTCTCAAGTGCAGGACGGACAAGAAAAAGTTATTGGGTATTTCAGCAAGGTCTTGTCGCGGCCAGAAAGGAACTATTGTGTGACAAGAAGGGAGCTGTTGGCCGTCGTCAAATCCGTAGAGCACTTTTATAAGTACTTATACGGCCGTAAATTCCTGTTGAGAACAGACCATGCTGCACTGAAATGGTTATTGCAGTTTCGAAATCCTGAAGGGCAAGTGGCAAGGTGGATAGAGCGGCTGCAGGAATATGACTTTGATACAGAACATCGTGTAGGAACTAGCCATCGGAATGCAGACGCTCTATCAAGGAGACCTTGTCCGATGGACTGCAATCATTGCTCCAAGATGGAAGAGAAAATAAGTGTCATCCATAGAATGACGGTAACCGATGATACTTGGCAACTCGAAAGAATACGAGAAGACCAGGAGAATGACGCCGAATTGGGACGTATTATTGAGTGGAAAAATAGAGGACAACGACCAGCTTGGGAAGAAATTAGTATTTCAAGTAGGAGCCTGAAGGCATACTGGGCACAGTGGGACTCCTTGATGATGGAAAATAGAATCTTGAAACGACGCCTGGAATTTGAAGATGGCACTGAGAGACTTCAAGTGATAGTGCCAAGAAGCAGAGTGCCGGAGGTGTTGCAGCACTTGCACGATGGTATTTCCGGAGGGCACTTTGGCGTGAAAAGAACTCTCGAAAGAGTGAGAGAAAGATTTTATTGGGTGAACTGCAAAGAAGATGTGAAGGAGTGGTGCCGGAAATGTGAATTGTGTGCCTCTGCAAATGGCCCGGTCACAAAACGGAAAGCCCCAATGAGACAGTATAACGTGGGAATCCTTTTGAGAGGGTAGCCATTGATATAGCTGGTCCGTTTCCTGAATCAGAGAAAGGAAATAAATACATCTTGGTTGCGATGGATTATTTTACCAAATGGCCGGAGGCATATGCTATACCTAACCAAGAAGCCGAGACGGTGGCAGATGTACTAGTCAGGGAGTTGTTTTGTCGTTTTGGAGTTCCGTTGGAATTACACTCCGATCAAGGTCGAAACTTCGAATCGGCGTTGTTTCAAAACGTCTGCAAGCACCTTGGAATCAGGAAGACTAGAACCACGCCACTTCATCCCCAATCGGATGGAATGGTTGAAAGAATGAACAGGACGTTAGGAAGTACCTGACCAAAGTTGTCTCTGAACATCAACGAGACTGGGACCAATATTTACATTTGTTCCTACTGGCGTACCGATCTTCGGTACATGACAGCACAGGATACTCGCCCGCTTGCGTAATGCTAGGACGTGAATTGCGGCTACCATGTGATCTTCAGTTTGGATTTAAACCTGGAGAAGAGATCGCAGGTGAAGATTACGTTAGTAAGCTTCGTGAAAGATCAAATAGTATTCACGAAAACGTCCGAAAGAATATACAGGCAGCAAGCGATCGAATGAAATCACAATATGACACGAGAGCCAAGAAGGTGGTTATCAACCTGGAGATTTAGTGGTTGTACAATCCACAAAGAAAACGTGGATTGTCGCCAAAACTACAAAGACAATGGGAAGGGCCGTACGAAGTGTTAAAAAGGATTAATGATGTAGTGTACCGGATCAGAAGATCCCCCCGTGGTAAACCGAAAGTGGTACACTTTGACCGTTTAACATCCTACGCTGGCAACAACCAGGAAGACTCGAATAATGATGATGGTGTTCGACAAGTTATTAATCATGAGCCAAATGTAGATTTTGAGAGCTTTATGGCGGCTATGGTGGTTCCGCTAAGGCGAGATTTGGCGTTGTTGTTGAAAAACAGCAAGATCTGTTTAGAGCACCAGAAGAGTATTCCCTTGCACATTGCGTAGCTCAAGATTTGGCAATGTCAAGGGAATAGCTGTTGTTTTCAAGAAAAGTTTGGAGTGTAGATGAATTAGTACAACAGCAGCCAACTGTAGGAAAAGCTTTGGTTCTTCAAGATAAAATCGTTATGTTTACTATCTGGTCACCAAAAATTCTTCATGGCAAAGACCTAGTTATGGACATCTATGGGAGGCTTTGCTAAATCTTAAGGCGCAGATGATGGAAAATGGAGTAACGAGACTAGCGGTGCCCAAGCTGGGCTGTGGACTGGATCGCTTGGATTGGAGGATAGTCCGAAATATGCTAGAAGTAGTTTTCCAGGAACCAACGTCCAGGTTCTTGTTTGTTGTTATCAACCGGTTGCCTACCAAGACCATGAAAAGAGTGTTGACTGTTACTTCCAACGACGCGGTGGATGCACCAGAGGAATAGCTGCCGATACCGTCACCAGTCATCGAATTGGCGTCAAGATGGATTTACAGTTACGAGACGTAACGGTTTTAAAGAGGGGCAGTGTTGCGATCCACTATTAGGCAACCCGTCAAACATACAAACGCCCGGGGCACAGCGTATTCTTCAGCATTCGAGAATCCTTCTACAAAGTTCTAGATAATGAGTCATATCTTAATGCAGGGTATATATAAGGCCGCTTATGAATGTAAGAGTTAGTCTATTCTTGAATGTCTAATATAAATTATTCGTTGTAAAGTAAACGTAGTTGAGTTTTAGAATATATACATAAATGATATGCTGTGTCTAATGTGCATGCAACTTGCAGTATACATAAATAAATAGAAGTGTATAAACAAATAGTTGTGTTAGTGTTGTTAATGAACTTATGGTAAAGGAGTTAATTTAAGAAGATATTAGTACTTGTAAATTCATTAGTGTAATAGTGCTTCATTGTTGAGTGGACTGAAAACATCTATGAATAAGGCATATACTGTTAATTAGACTTGTGAACAGTGAGCAATAAAGACCATTATTATTACTTGTTTTAAATTAAAGAAACGCGGTAGGAGTAGCGCGTTACACTATAAAAACTGCTTTCCGTATAAAAAATAACATTATGAAAAATTGTTGACAGTTTGGCGCTCCTCGATTTTGACAGCTGTAGGAAAAACTTTGCAGAGTAAGCGTTCACGTAGAATCTTTGCATTTAGGCCATGTTACTTACTATTTTTATAGTTCATTATTTTCTTGTCTTATTTGTCCATAGGAATCCACTCCCGTACCACTGCAGTTAACCGACGCACCCTTATGTTGTTACGGGGTGCTTACCCTGTTACGTTTATTTTCCGCATAAGTTGAATACACTAATTTTCGAATTGCGCACTTCGTGGAACAATTAGTGAATTTGTCTATAAAGTAGAATTGCTTTATTACATAGTAACCTTATTTAATTTTTGTTTTGCTGTTTCGTTAGAAATTTCTATAATTGTGTGTTTTTTATTGTAAATAGAAAATCGTTGGCGATGTATTATTTTTGTGTTGCTAGGAACCCCCACCCCTCCACGTGTTGGTAGTTAGCCTGGTATATTTACGTTTTCTCCCGGTAGCGACCCTTTTAGGAAAAATAATAATTTAATTCGTTTCACACTTATTTTACCCATATCGGTATTATATGGAAATTATTATACAATTTAAGAAAAAAAATACGTTTACTATTAACTCAATATAAAGGTTTTAAATAATTGGAAGAAGGGGATTTCTCTCACATAAAAATGAAGATCTCTCGTTTTTATTTATCTATGATTACTCGGATTTTGCTACAGTTTTATATTTAGAAGATGAAAAGTCTAAATAAACTATATGCCTTCGGCTAACTTGGGTATTACCGTAAGGAAGAGTTCGAGGTGGGGTCAGGACGGAATTTACTTAGTTGAATTAAAGTAAATGTAATTTTTAGTTGAACGCCATGGTGTCTAACAAATATTAATCAATTCTAAAGGGCAAATACAGAAAACCCTTTCGAGTTTTAATTCTTATTCTTTATCTAAATCCTTGGATAAATATAGTATGACAAAATATAAGGCAGATCTTCTCTCAAACAATTAGATGTCTTTCTCAACAAAAAAATATTTTAACATACGCACCTCTTAAATTCTAAGACACAAAAAAATTTATAACGTAATGACACTATACGACACTATAAAAATCATTTCAATAACTTTCCATATATCACGGGTTTTTGGCTTTAAATACTCAAACAGAATTTTTAAATAATTTAGGCATTTACAAATTTGTTATCTCAACCATGAATTGTCAGATCTGGCATATCATTTACATGTTCAGGTTTTTCCATAAAATAAATTACCTAAATTTCAATTTATAGAAGAGGAACATTAAGTGGTTTTTCTACTTATATACAAGGCAAATTTGTTGCAAATCATTACGCAAAGAAAACTTTTAACATATTTTTTTTAGGCCGGCCTCTTGGAAATGAGAAAGACAAACAAAGGAAAGCTTCAAGTTTTACAAATTTTAAATACGAATTTACTTAAGTTATCTTTCTTTTAATAAAATATCTGAAACCGAAGAATTAAAATTTTAATTATAATGGACTTAAATGATGGTATTTTTCCTTCTAGTTTAGTTAACGAGTGTCTTGACGTCTCAAGCTTTAAGGGAAGTTGTTTAGAGCAACCGGTTTTTCATAAACTTTTAACGAATTTAATAACAATAAATCATTCTCCTTTATTATCGAATTGTAGATAGTTACCTTGGTGGAAGTACTCTGCTGTGGTTTTAGGATTGCAAATTTTAGCAAATGTTTTCATTTTTCTTTCTTTTATAACAAAATTGTTACAGTTTGTATCGTCATGACTACCGCACGCTAGCGTGCAAAGTTCTGCTCAGTTCGCCACGAACTAAATACCATTTGTTAAAGACCCTTTTGAATAGTGACGTCATCAAGCATGTAATGGGATTGCAAAGTATATGCTTTTCTCTTACTGCAACATCAAGGTATTATGACTAATGAGCGTGACATCAGTATTTGTAGTTTTGAAATGGAATGAAAACCAACGACTTTTCAGTTTGGTCAGATTTCTAAAATTACGGAGAATTGTACTTATTCTGATAGATAATATAGAATGACAAATAAAAACTATTCATATTCGCATCACATTTGTTACTTTTTATTTATATAATTGAATGAATCATTGGCTAATAAGCATGCAATTACAACAGAACACGTGAATTTCCCATGTAGTTTTTAAAATTTTAATATCAACAGATTTGTCTAAAACAAATTAGTCAAAATGTTAATAATTTTGAGACATTGAAACTTCTACCCAGATCTGCATCCCTAATTTCTCAGGATCCAATGTAAATCCTTATCAGATACCAAAGATTCTTGTCTAAATAGGTACATTTGACTGTTTGTTAAGAGTATTAATCTTAAAATAATTCCTGGTTGTGCAAATGAAGTTTTATGAGTGTAAATGAGGTACAACGAATTCCGCCGCTTATTTAAACCAATAGTATTATCTGCCCGACACCATTATTCAAGACGTACTCCTAAGAAATGATTTTTAGCGTGTAGGGAATTGAATAGTACCTCACACGCTAGCGTGTTGTTGGTTACGGCTTTTTTTCTTGTAGAATTCTAGTTATTGGTTGCAGTGAGGTTAAGTTTGTTTTGTTTGTTTTTATGTAGTGTTTGGGGAAGTAAACAATATTGCTATTAAAACACTACTATTTAAGAATGGTAATTATTTTGCTATTGTATTTACGTTTTTAATTCATGTATTTTTAGGCCCGGAATGCCGAAAAAGCTATGTAAGTAAATTGTATATTAAATTCTCTAGAAGTGCACCAGTTCTTAAATTTTGGAGATTTGTTATACATCGTACTTTCGTCTTTGATTGGAAAATTCAAAAATTATATTTTCTTATATTATACATACTACAACCTTATCATTTTAAATTAAAACTTAGTAGTTTGATAGGGTTATAAATTCAAAATCATGGGGACAAAAATAACTCATTTCTTGATTTTTAGTTATGGTTGATAAATGGTACAGTTTAGTACAGTTTTATAACATTTGCGTTTAATAACCGTTCTGAATGGACCTGCACCTTGAAGAAGTTCTAGATTACTAGAACAGGTAGAAGGGCTTGCGTGTTTCAATGAGCTAAAGAGCCGAACTATTGGTTTAACCAAATTAGTGGGGTCTTTAGTGAAGAACCAGACTGACAGGTTCCTGAAAGAGGAGCTGTTTCCTTGGTACTTAGATTGCATTTAATAAAACTTTACTGTTAAAGTAGAACCTGCAACAACATAATACATACATTGCATTATTTCGTCTAAGCCACTTCCTGTTAAATTCATATGTGCAATGCTCGGCCAATAGCAAGGCTGTGTTAATACAGTTGCGTCATGATGGTATATTCAAATATTAATGTAAATCATATAAATAGGCTATCTACTACAATATGAAGGTCCAGATGGCAGTTAAGAGCATCGTGTGAATCAATTTTAAAACTGATGGTGTCTCAACTGATTGCTGTTGTATAAGGTTGTGGAGGTATTTTCTGAATGTGTTTTGATCTATAAATGATTCTAATGTAACTGTAAAACTCTTAAGCGATTTCCTTTTAGAAATCATTTTAATACATATTTACCTAATTAGTTTAAATGCATGATAATACGAGCTGTGCGCAATATGTATCAGGAATAAGTTACAACAACAAAACTTAAGGTGTGAAAACTTTAATGTTTTTCAAAATATTCTCCATAATGATTAATACACTTTTGCATACGTTGAAACCAATTATCAGAACATTATTTCCATTCTGATTGAGATATCTCCAAAACATGGGTTTTGAACTCATCAACCACCTCTTCTGGTGTCGAACATCGTAGTCCATGCAGTTTGTTCTCCACGTGTGGGAACAAAAAGAAATTATTAGGTTCCAAATCAGGACTATACATTACATGTGATTTTTCCAATGCTCCACCCGAAGGTACTACATTGGCCAGGAAGCGAGTTTTTTTTTTACCTGGAAAATTTTGAATTTTGCCGAATCCTTGCTGTTCCAAGCAAGGTAGGGATCTTTAACGTGCGTGACAACACTCACACACGGGACCTCCATTTTACCTCTCATCCGAACGAGGGTGTATTTTAGCGAAAAATGCTCGCCTAACATTTTTCAAGCGGACCGTGTCGGGATACGAACCCGGAATCAGGACTATACAGCAGATAACCCATCAATTCGATGTTTTGAGTGCTTAAATAGTCACTTGTTTGAGCCGATGTGTGAGAGCTCGCATTACCATGATTGAGAATGATTCGACATCGGTTTATTTTTCTTATTTCTCCTAAAACTTGGGCCAAACAAATGGTTGTATACCAAGCAGAATTAACTGTTCTACAATCCTCTAAAGCAATGGCCATGACATGTCCATTTATTCCAAAAAACAGGCAACCATTTTCTTCAAAGTGCTTCGCGCACTGACAATTTTTGTTGGATTTCGTTCATCTTGGAAGACCCATACAGTCGATTGCTGTTTACTTTCGTGTTCATTTGAATAAATCCAAGATTCGTTCACCTGTGTAGATGTTATACACTGCATTTGATGCACTGCATTCGTATTTTTTGAGCATTTCTTTGCACTAATCGACATGAGTCTTTTTTTGCGATTGTCAAATTATGTGGGATCCAACATGCACATAGCTTTTCACAGCTAAATGTTCATGTAATATCGAATGTATACTTGTCATTCTAATGCCCAGGAATGCCCGAATCTCACGATGTCACGTGATGATCTTGCATTATCAATTCGCGCACAGCATCGATGTTTTCTGGCACAACAGCCGATTTTGGACGACCTTCTTTAAATTCATCCGCTAGCAAACTACGGCCGCGATTGAATTCACTACACCAATGATATACCATGATTTTAGTTGGAGCTTTTTCCCCAAAAGTCGAAATAAGTTGATTCAGGCACTATTGTGGAGATAATCCATGTCGGAAATTGTAAAAATCATCGCATGAAAATGTTCACAAGTTAATTTCATTGTTTGGCCGAGACGAAATTTTCAACTCAATCAAAACAAAACAAGTAAGTGTTCATATGGCAAAATGTTATAAGGATGTATATTGTTAAAAATGTCAAGCTTTAGATTAGAAACGTCAGATCGCACCTAGCAATGCTAGTGTTGTCAGTTCTTAATACATATCGAGCACCATTCGTATAACAGTTACTATGTTGTTTCTGTTAAACTTCATTTTAAAGTTGTTTTCTCATATCTAACTTAAATCAATGGAAGTAAGTTATTTAATTAGACAGAAGTGATATTTTTTAATAATGTCATTGTTAAGTAAACAATTTTCATTTATACATGTTCTTTACAAGAACAGGTTTAAATCATGTGTTGTTCTATAAGCAGTTTTGTTGTGTATTATGAAATAATACATTCACATCATAAGTTTATGAATTAAAAACTACATACTTCTAAAGGATCTATCAGAGTATACTTAATACATAAGATTTGAAGGTATGTCATGTAGTAAGGGAAAGGAAAATTTGTATGCGAGAAATTGGAACAAGCATCTCAGAAATATTTTCAGAGTTATAGACAAGTGTGTTGTGATTATCGCTTTGCTCTTTAATATTGTGTGTGATGAGGCATAAGGTGTCTGCTACTGATTGTGTACCACAATACTAGCGTGTGAAATCTTTATCCTTTTTAATTAGTGGTATTGCTATATGTACTGCAATCTGCGTGTCATAGTCATCATCCTTGTGCACATTGAAGTTTAGCAAAATTTGGACAATCACATTTATTAAGAGGGTCAAGGGCAATATCATCCCTCTCATATTTACTTAAAAGAAATATCTGTAAATTAGCCAAGATGCCAGTATCATCTGTTTTGGAGTTCTTGCCAGAAAATCGGCATTCAATTATAATGATTAAAAATGCAAGTCCTATAAGCAGAAGTAAACTTATAATAATTGTGATAGTGCTAACTTAATACAAACTACATATACTCCCTGTACGTTTGTTGTGGTTTGTTTATCATTCTTCTTAATCTTCTTTGGGAATTAAACCACTCATAGTTTTTAAAATCATCTTTATTTACGTTTCGATCCATGACCTAGGATCGTTGTCAAAATAATAAAAACTTCAAGTTTGACATTTATGACATAAATTGAAGGTGACTTTGATTTATTGATGTTCAAAATATTTGGTTTGAGTACATTAAGCAAAAATTTTTAAAGTTTAAAAGAATGATTGCCTTCAATTTGTGTTGCGGCCTGGGACCGACTGTTTTTAGGTAGCCAATACGCTTAACGTGAAATCAGCTGATTAATTTTTATTTGTGAATTTTATATAAATTCAATAATTTGGAGTTTGGAAAACATTTTTTAATATGTTTCTATTTATACAATTGAGAGGATGGTTATTAAAGAAGTGTGCGATTGCGTTCCCGTAAGGCTTAAGCAGTCGTTTTTTTATATTTATTTTGAGGGGGAAAAATCATTATGATTTAGGCTACCTCTTTGGTAGATTTTAAAATGGTTGTGAGGCGACCCTATGGCGGGTTTACACTTATCATATACCAATGTTGTTCTATGAAGATTGTATATGGTTCTGAGGCGACCCTAAGACGGGTTTACACTTGTCAGATACCAATACTGTTCAATGGAGATTGTATATGGTTTTGAGGTAACCCTATTGCGGGTTTACATTTGTCAAATACCAATGCTGTTTTACAGGGGTTGTTGATATGCTTATTGGTATGTAATTAGTTATTGTATGTATAAATAGAAATCATGTATGTAGGCTGTATTTCATGTTAATATCGCAAGGAAAACCCAGGAAAAACTTGCAATGCTGCCTAGATATTGTGGGCATTTGATTTTCATTTGTTATTTCTTTTAGTAATGGAATCCATTGTTTACTGAAAGTCACGAATTCGTTTGCAATGCGGTTATTTTTATGTAGGGTTATATAAGCAGCTTCCTTAATTGTGCGTTTTTTGTGGTTTTCTTCTTTGTCGATAATTTTTGCGTCCTCCCATTTTATTTTATGACTGGAGTCTCATACATGTTGACAAATCATGGATTTTTTAAAATTTTCTATTTTTTTATATATGATTTATGTTCTTTTAATTTAACTTCAAATGGTCTGGAACTTTCCCCTACATAAAACTTGTTACATTCGCACGGTATTTTGTAGATGCAGTTTTTTGAACTTTGTATTGCGTTTTTGGGTTTTGTTTTTGTTAATTGTGCTCTTAGTGTATTGTTGGTTCTAAATACTGTTTTAATTCTAAATTTGTTTCCTATTCTTTGGATTTTTTCCGGAGAATCCTTTTATGTATGGTATTGAGAGCATTTTTTAGTGTGTCGTTTTTTGTTTTCTTTTTCTTTATTTTTAGGGTTTTATTCATTTCTTTCTCTATTATTCTTTTAGGATATTTGTTTTCTATTAGTGTACATTTGATTAGGTCTTTCTCTTTCTTTAAAATTTCTTCGTTTGATGATATTAATTTTGCTCTATCGTACATGGTTTTGATAATTCCTCGTTTGACATAGTGTGGGTGGTTTGAGTCGAAGTTTAAGTATCTGTTTGTGTGCGTTGGTTTTCTGTATACCGATGTATTAATTGTTTTATCTTTAATAACCATCCTCTCAATTGTATAAATAGAAACATGTTAAAAAATGTTTTCCAAACCCCAAATTATTGAATTTATATAAAATTCACAAATAAAAATTAATCAGCTGATTTCTCGTTAAGCGTATTGGCTACCTAAAAACAGTCGGTCCCAGGCCGCAACACAAATCGAAGGCAATCATTCTTTTAAACTTTAAAAATTTTTGCTTAATGTACTCAAACCAAATATTTTGAACATCAATAAATCAAAGTCACCTTCAATTTATGTCATAAATGTCAAACTTGAAGTTTTTATTATTTTGACAACGATCCTAGGACAGGGATCGAAACATAAATAAAGATGATTTTAAAAACTATGAGTGGTTTAATTCCCAAAGAAGATTAAAAAGAATACAAACTACATATTGAAGCAAATTAATTTTAAGAAGGATGTTGTTTCAATAGCCTTATTCTTCCTAACCAATTAGACCCTGTCCTCCTGCACTCCTTTGTGGTCTTCAAATACTCTGTGGTAGCTTTGATTTCCATGATGATCCACATTGATTTAAATGAAATTTGCATATTTTTAAAATACCATCCTAATAAAACTTTAAGTTACCTTTTTATGGTTGTTTAAGCCATGGAGATATGTAGAGTGATTTTTCCAACATACTTTTACGGTATGGTTTACCTACTTGTGGATTTTTCGTTCTAAATGCGTCACGAAGCAACCCAGGAGGGTCAGTGTCATAGTTCTAGAAATTTCCTGATAGTTTAATAGTGAAAATCCGATAGCCCACGCTTTTAGACAGATACAAGTCTTAGACATTTACACAGCAATCTCATACAATTATTTAGCAAACAACAGTTGCTTGAACATATATCAGCAATCCTGTTTTTGTAACTATGGAAGATATGATTGAATCGCAAAAAAATATCATTTTCATATTATTTCATAGTAGTTCAGAAATTGTTCAATGTGTGCAGTGTCAGCAATGTGCCCCTTGCTTATTGTCGTTGACACCACTGGTTCGAATTATATACAAAGAATGAACTACCCCTCTGTGTTACTCCCTGATATGGAAAGCAATTCAAATGATCAGTACTGATAATAATCAGAAGCAATAAATGGATCTATTTCGATATTTTATTTATAGAACTGTTATTTTTTTGTTCCATCACAACTTATCCTAAATTAATTATTTACAAACTCTGAATCCCAACATCTTCCCAGCTAAAAAATTAACATACCCGCTCTTCTTACAATCCATGTTAGATGCAATACAAGTACATATAATTCAAGATGGCGGAAAATAAAATTGGGCTGGAACAAGTTCTCCAAAAATCGTGCATTTATTGCAAAAAAAATGTTTCAAATAAATTTGTGCAGTGTAGTAAGTGTTGTGAAAGGGTTCATACATCATGTAGTGAAAGGATGTGCAGTATTAAGCAACAAGCAGATGGTTCTAAATTAATTGTTTGTAATATTTGTTCTCAAAATAGCAAAACTTCAACTTGTGAAACTGTTGATAAGACAGGACAACATCTGGTCAACAAGAATGACGCAATAATTAATTTTCTTCAAGGTGGTGAATTTAGAAAAATAGTCAAAAATATTGTAAAAGGTGAAACACAGGCTTTAATTCAGAAAATTGATAACTTACAAACAGAAATATATATTCTCAAAGAATCCAATATTGATTTGGTAAAATTTGTCAATAACACCATATCATTCTAAAGTACCACCAAATAAAACACATAAAGAAGGAGGCTCTTTAATAAATTCATGTGGTACAGCAGTTGAAATGATCACTGCAATAGCAGATAAATGTGATGAACCTGTCAGCAATAAAGCTTTAGTATGTGATAAGGAAAAATTTTCATATGCTCAGCAAGTTGATTTAAGTATATTAAAGGTAGATAAGACTAACTCTTATAATTATCATAATTTTAACCATGATAATATCACCTCTAATAATATACAAAGTGATATGAAGGCTTTTGGGAGCAAAACACAGCCACCTATTGATAACAGATCTCAATGTACTGTTGTTGTGAATAAAAGATCTAAAAAGAAAATCATTGTTGGATCAGCAGCACCTTAAGAAAATTCGGATGACACTTTAGTTGGTGTTGGCAAGAGGGTATGGATTCATTTAAGTAGAATAGCACATAAGCCAAATGGGGAGGCACGCACAGCCCAGGATATCATCAGCTATTTAAAAAAAGATGCTCTTGGCACAATCAATAGCAATGATAAGTTCAGTTCATTTAAACTTGGAGTTCCTAATCACCTTAGGGACTACTTTATGGAACCATCGTATTGGCCAAATAATGTTCTTATTCGTGAATTTAGCTTTAAGCCACCAAAGGTTGATAAACCTCCTAAAATGTACGATGCTGATCAGTCATTAAGCTCATCAAACTCTGCACCTTTTTTAGATGTTGGGACAATCAAACCAATCTCCGAGTAGCGGCCCATAATGATGTTTATGATAATGGCAACGGTTTAACATGCCATTTCAAACAGGAAAACGTAGTTTCAAGTTTGTTCTTATTGTTATCAATGAATTGCCAATGTTTAAACACATTTCGACCCAGATAGAAATTGCAATGAATTCAAAACTTTTGCTAGTCTCTGTGATAGTTTCTCAGTCAGAAATACAGTCTTTGATAAAACTCGTCAAAATTATACATTGAATTATATTTTTACTAGTACTTCTGTGTTCAAAACAAAAACTACCGTGATTGACACTCTTTTTTCCGATCACAGGGCACTTTTATTTCAAGGAAACATTAAAATGGGTCCAATTGTCAAAATTAAATACGAATATGTAAGAGCCTATCCTGAAGATGTCATCTTAAACTTTCTGTGCGATTTAGCTCATGAGACCTGGGGTGATGTAATGATGTGCACGAAAGTGGATGATGCCTTTGAAAACTTCCACAATATATTCTTGTTCTATTTTAATATTCACTTGCCACTAAAGTGCAAGTACATGAAGGAGAATAATGATAAAAAAAGAAATTGGGTTAACAATAGGTTAAAAAATCCAGTAAATATTTAAGGGATCTTTTTACATTGGTAAAATCTTTTCCGGAATATAGGGATTACTATAAAGCATATAAAAATTCTCATTCTCACCTAATTCGAGAAACAAAAAGATTATTTTATCAGAATAAAATAACCATGACTCAAAATCTGCTTAGATCCAGTTGGAAATTGATTAACTCTGTAAATAATCAAAGGCAATCAGAAGGTGAAATTAAAATTCAAGATGGTGATGTTTTAATTGAAGATCCTGCTCTGGTGGTCAATAAATTTAATGAGTTTTTTGTAAATGTGGCGGATAGGATTATCAGTCACATCCCTAAGGTACCTTTTTTCTACAAAAATAAAGAACAACAGTAACTCACTATTTCTAATTCCTTTTGTGGAGGAAGAGTTTATTTCTTTAATCAGCAAAAAACTAACATCAAAAAAGTAAAGTGGTTTCGATGAGATCCCAAATTTGCTTATAAAAAGAAGTCTTAGGGAAATTGTAAAACCCCTAACTTTTCTCATCAATCTCAGTTTTGAGTATGGTGTTTTTCCAAAGAAACTGAAGCTTACCAAGGTTCTTCCTCTTTTCAAGAAAGGTAATGTAGACTCATTGGATAATTATCGTCCAATTGCCCTCATTTCAGTTTTTTTCTAAAGTGTTTGAGTACTGTTATCTGGATAGACTATCGAAATTTCTTGATTCTAATAAAATCATAATTACAAATCAATTCGGTTTTCAACCAAATCATAGGACAGTGGATGCAATTTTCAAGTTTGTTGAAGTTGTTACCAATTCCATTGAATCTGGTGAGAATCCTGTTGGGATCTTCTGTGACCTTAGCAAGGCTTTCGACTGTGTGTTGCACTGGATATTTTTTATAAAGATGGAGAAATATGGCATTCGAGGAAAAGCTTTAGCATGGCTCCAGAGTTATTTAGACAGTCGTTCACAGTATGTGTTGGTTCAACACACTATAGGTAACACACGTAGGTTTATTAACTCGACGGTACTTGAAAATAGGGTCGGGGTGCCACAGGGCTGTTTTGGGCCCTGTGCTATTCCTTTTGTATATCAATGACACCAACATGCATTTGAAAGAATGCTCTCATTGTTTTTATATGCTGATGATGCTACAATTGTAACCTCTAATCAGGATCCTCCTACTCTCCAGTCAAACCTGCAAAAAATCTTGATCATTTGTTCAATTGATTCTCTATGAACTTTCTATACATCAATCCAAGCAAAACATTGACTATTGTTTTTTACAATTACAACAGCAAAAATGTGAACATTGGCGTTACACTCAATTGCACCCCAATACCTCAAACAGGTAGTATCAATTTTTTGGGTGTGAATGTAGATCAAAATCTAAATTGGAAACCTCATTGTGAGAAAGTGTGTGCAAAATTATATTCACTATGCTATTTGATCAGAAACCTTAAATCATTTTTGAATACAAACCAATTGCTGTTGGTATACAATTCTCATTGTTCCTCCAGACTGAGATATGGAATCAGTTTCTTGGGTGCATCGTCCGATGCACGTGATGTTTTTATTTGTCAGAAGAGGGTGGTCAGGAATATCATTAGTATTTCACAAACTACATCTTGCTGTGCCTTTCTTAAGCAATTATGTATTTTAACTCTACCTTCGATTTTCATTTTAGAAGTGGCCACTAATCTATAAGAATAAAACAGATTACTCGCATGGCTACGACTATCCTAACCATTACACTCGCAATAAAAGTGATATCAGGATTCCCAGCTTTAAGTATAGAATTGGAAGGACATCTCCCACTTATCTAGGTCAAAAATTTTTTAACAATCTCACTCAAGAAATAAAGTCCTCGCACAATGTAAAAATTTTTAGAGTTAAACTAAAAAGTTTCTTGATAGCTCAGAGCTTTTACAACATTGAAGAGTTTTTCTCCTATAGTTTGAAACTTGCCAAGTATGCATAAGTTATAGTGTGGTATATGAAATACAGAGATATATTTAAAATTTTAATGTTATATTTAATATTTAATGTTTCTATAGATAATAGTGAATGTTGACTTGTTCCATAATGTTTTTTATGTACATTTCTATGGAAATGAATTTCTGAAATAAATAAAAAATAAAAGTTAAACTGATTGAGCGGTTTGCACGCACAACAACAAGTTTAAAATAATTTGTAAAATCTCCGTATATATTGGATTAAATAATATTTTGAATAATAATGTTTGTTCCCAAAAATAGATAACAATGAATTGATTATTTTTGGAATTTCTCCAACACAGAAACTATAAATTGAAACTAAATTTTAATGTTTGGAATTTGTTCTAGTAAAATCATAACACAAAACTCTTGTATGTATACATACAAACTTTAATAATGAATATTTTGCACAAAAAGTAACAAATTAAGTTTTAGGATTTACTTGATATATAGACTATTAATTGAAATCATACTTTGATTTTCTGACATTTTTAAAGGAATGTTGCAATCTCTTAATATGCATTTTGCAGGAGAAGAATACTAAAATATGAAAAAAAATTTAGAACGACCAATATACTGTGATTATTTATATATGGTGGTTATCTTGTAGTTCATAAATTTTACTCTATCAGCCATAAGATTTTTGTGTATTTGAACATTAGTTCACTTTTTCTGTATGTATTATATTTAATTTCTTTATGTAGTGAATCATTTGTTCAATATCGTTCACAGAAATAATATAGCATTAAACTTGCCTTTGGAAAAATAAATAGTAACGAACATTTAAAATGTTTTAGGACCACGCTAGCTCGGTGGCGTGCTGCACAGTTAGGAGAATTTGATAAACAGAAGAAACGGAGACCATATTTAGCTTCAGAATGTAAAAGTTTATATGGTTGTGAAAAATGGAGAATGCAAATTATAAGAGAAATTGCCAAAAAAGTAGCACAAATTCAAAATGCCGGTTTAGGAGAATTTCGAATACGAGACCTTAATGATGAAATCAACAAACTATTGAGAGAGAAAAGGCATTGGGAAGCACAAATTAAAGATCTTGGAGGGCCAGATTATCAAAGAGTGGGACCTAAAATGTTGGATCACGAGGGTAGAGAGGTTCCAGGAAATCGGGGTTATAAATATTTTGGTGCTGCTAAAGAACTACCAGGTATTAGTTATATTACTTTCATATTTGTAAATATTTCATATTTTCATATTAATAGGGGTGCGAGAACTATTTGAACAAGAACCGCCATTGCCACCTCGAAAAACACGTGCTGAACTAATGAAGGATATTGATGCTGATTATTATGGATATAGAGATGATGATGATGGTATTTTAGCACCTCTTGAACTACTAGTGGAGAGGAATGGTAAGTTAGATCAGGTTCATTGTAACTGTAAAACTAATTTCACTTGTCTAGCTGTTCAACAAGCTATAGATGAATGGAAAACGGGAAAAGATACTAGCAGAGAAGATGAAGAAGAAACAAATATATATAGGGTCATAGAATCTTCAGATGATGAAGACGATAATATGCTTAAACTAGCTGATGGGTCACTGCAGAGATTTGTTTCTCATGTACCCGTTCCAACACAGCTAGAAGTAGAGCAAGCTTTATTACGTAGGAAGAAACAAGAATTGCTAGAAAAGTATGGTGCAGAATAAATCATGTTAAAAATTTCACATATTTTATTGTACGTCTGGTTTTATAATTCCTCTACATAATAAAGTAAATTCTGTAATTACTTCAGATAATCTTCGTCTATTTGCTTTTTCCCTAAAACTTAAGTATTTATTATGAATATTTTGGTATTACATTTACCTTAAAACTATTTTAATAAATTGTTCCTTTTGTTGTAATGTTACTAAGGCTGTTGGAAACCCTTCTCGACTCAACTGCGTGTTCAACCAGCGAGACAAATTATCACAGTACTTTTTGTTCAGCATTAACAAAATATCAGCTAAAAGATCTACTGTTGAACGAGGAGCTGCACCACCTAAAACACACTTCAATTAAATAAGCTACACTGAATGATTTTTGTAACAAGTTATACAAAAAATACTAAACATATGTCTAGTTATTATGATTTAGAAAACTATCTAGTACTGTGACCGCTCTTAGTTTTGACTTTTCTACACTATTTTCAATGTTGATTCAAAAAATAACAACCTTTTTTCATTTTAAGTTATGGAACATTTTCTATAAAAAATGTTTGGAAGGATGTATAAGACGCACCACAAGTTGTAATGTGATAGTGTTATTTTAGCTAAACATAAGGTAGTAAGGTTACGTTTATTACTTTAGGGTATAATTATTAACTTAAGATCAATGGAACGAATGTGGAAGTACCCGATATATTAAGATTTTAAAAATACTTAACACTAAAAAAACGGGATTAAAATGTACGCTTTCATAAACATAAGTATCAAATGACGAATGTTAGCAGGCGCAATGGTAGCACCAAGATGTGTTGAAATAGGGTACAATTACTTTTTCATCATTAAGTTTTCCGTTCTGGTACTGGTTGGATGTGTATCTCCATTGATATCTATTCTAGCTAATCTACACATTTCCATTAAATTCACACAGCCTACACCTTTCAGTAACTATGTGCAGTAGTCTAATCTATATCTACCTCTACCTCTCTTTTTTCCTTTCTCTGCTACTAATATATTCTGTACTATTCCCTCGTGCCTTAGTATGTCCTATCATCTGATATCCCTTTTTTTTTTACTGTTTTCCACATATTTATTTTATTCCCTACCAATTTTAGAACATCTCCGTTCTTAACTTTGTCCATGATATCTTCACATCAATGATTCAACACATTTCAAAGGCTTCTATCTTTTTCTTGTCCATGTTTTACTGCCGTGCAGTACTGTGCTTCACACATATGTTTTCAGCAATCTTTTCCTTGTTTCTAGGTTTGAACATAGTAGTTGCCTTTTTTTTCTTAAATGCAGCATGACCTTGTACTAATCTTTGTTTTATATCTTTTGCACTTTTCTCATCTTTCATTATATGACTTCCTAAGTAGCAGAAATCCTTAACCTCTTGCAAGTTCTCGTTTCCTATTTGTATTCTGATTTTTGACTCATTTACCTCTCTTTTACATACTAGCACTTTAGTTTTATTTTTTCATATAGTATCTCTCCGTTAGTACTGTTTCCATTTCATTAAAGGCTGCTTCTAACTCTTCCTTGATAGATGTTAAATGCCGCTATATCATCTGCAAATTTAAGCATAGCAATCGTTTGTCCCTGCATATTAATCCAAATGTCTTTCTGCATTTGACTGTATTTATTACCTCTTCGATATACAAGTTAAAAATTAATGGAGATAGGGCACATCCTGTCTTTCCCATTTTACATTGTCGAATCCTTTTTCCAGATCTACAAACCCTATACACACACTTTCTCCCTTTCCTATTATTTTCTCCATTATCACCATTTAAGCTAAAATGGCCTCCTGTGTTCCCCTGTTTCACCTAAAACCAAATTAACCTTCTAGAATTTCTTCAGCCCGTTTTTTCATCCATCTTTGTACAATTCTAGTTAATAATTTTGACGTGTTCCGTCAATGTTATTGTTCGAAAATTTTCACATCTATCTGCACCTCTCTCTTTTGGTACAGTGACTATAGTGCTATATTTGAAATCTTTATGGTTTTGTATTTATATTTTCCTACTTCGTCTGGTATGCTTTTGTATTTTCGTTTTTCTTCTATTAAATTCAGAATATCCTTTGTTAGCCATGGTTTCTTATTTTCTTTTTGTTTATAACCCAGAATATATCTGGCCGCAATGTCCAAGCTAGATTTAATGTTATTCCATTCTGCTTCCACTTCATTAGTATAAGAAATTTTTCCAGTATCTTTCCGCAATTCGTTTGGCCTCTTTTCAAATCTTTTGTGGATATATTTTAGTTTCTCAAAGTCAAAATGCCTTTTCTCTTCCTTTTTTCAAATTTCAAATTTAGGTGCATCGTTCATAATTACTATTTTGTGGTCAGTGTCTATATCTGCTCTGGGTAGCTTCTACATCCTTTACTGATTCCTAAGCTGTCGTCAAAGAAGAATGTAATACTTTTGATATCTTCATACCTCCTGGGGTCTTCCATGTATATCATCTTCTAGCTTGATGTTGAAATAGTGTGTTTGTCGCAAAATTCTACCAGCCTATTTCCCCTGTCGTTTTTTTCCTAAGCCAAAGAAACCTACTACTGCACCTTCCCTACCACTGTGTTAAAATCCCCTGTTATTATTAAATTTTCATGTCCTTTTACGCATCTTAGTATGTCTTCGATATCTTTGTAGATCGCCTCTACTTCTTCCTCACTGTAGCTAAAGGTGGTATACTTGTATTATTACTGTATTTACCGGTATAGATTCTAATCTAACCATGAGTACTCTTAGTTCTTTTGTAAGTAGTTTTGTACAGTGTCCTTTTTCCACATAACTATCTCCACACCTGAATTTCCTTCCTCTGATCCTGTATGAATTACCCTAAAGTCTGCTTAAAAAATCACCTGGCTCTGGCCGCCGAACTTTTACCCCAGAGGATGCTATCATCTTAAAAAAAGCATTTATAGTACGCTGCATTATAATGAAAAAATTGCAAAAACCAAGAAAATGCTTAGTCTTATAAAATCTTTAACCAAGCATTTCCAGAATTCACAAACTTTAATTATATTGTTTAGTTCGTTCATTAGAAGTCTTCTTGAATATGGTTGTATTACGTGGCAATCTTATTATGAGGTACACATTAATAGGTTGGAGGACATTCGAAATGATTTGTTAAATATCTCTTATAAGGAATACATTATTGCTAGCAGTTGATTACCACAGCTACTAATATGATTTACAATGTAGACTGTTAAAAACAACATTTAACAGGAAGTTTGTCTTTCTTATAAATTTTAAAATAATATTTCAATCATCTGCTTTTACAAAAATTTAGTATTTGAGCGTCTTGCTACGGAGTATGCGATAGTAATTTTTAGCACCTCACTATCATCGCACACTATATGGTTTATACTAATCAATGAAAAAGACAACAAATAAATTTTATCATAAAAATTGACATTTTTGGTTTCATATTTAAACAGTTTAAGGTTATTGTGCAAACACTATTAAGTTGAGAGTTAATTTAAATTGTTATATATATATATATATATATATATATATATATATATATATACACATCCTACTATCATTTTTGCACCCGATAGACCGGAATTTGCATTCAAACTTGCGTCCCTTGTAAACTTACTACCGTATATCGGACGCAAGATAGAACTTTTCACTTTTTAGCATTATTGACATTGCGCTTCCTTGTCTAAGATGTTTAAATGGAAGAAGACCCAAATTGGTAAGATTTGGAATATCTCAAAGTCAATAGGTTTTTGTACAGATTTTTATTTTAAATATTTAAGAAACACAAAATGGACTTAAAATTGATAGGAAAATGTACAGAAATCGTATAGTTTTAGTCTAGCGATTTTCCGCTGAGAGCGCCACAGAATATATTTTAATATACGGAATATTCTATTGTGTTATCATCTTTACAACCGCTAAATGGCAACACAGCGTGGCGCCAGTTAGTCTGCTTAGATGATAGTGCGACGAGCAGTTTCAGAGGCGTCCATAGAGTTTGCTGCAAACTTTCATTCGCTAATATATATTAAGTGTTTGAGTATTTAAAATTTTTAGCTTACCGCTTAGGTCATGGACCTGTTTATATGATGTGATATCGCATTTATATATTTGCATGAAGTTATTCACTGTTTCCCAGAAAAATTTTTCTAAGGTGTAGAAAATATAATTTATATATTGATAACAAATATTTCCAATTTTGCTAATTGTTTCTGAATACACCTGCACTTATAATTCTGTAAATAGTTCAACCTTACCCTACTACTCAAGGGGTAGCTACGACTTCCACACTAAATAAATTGTAGCTATTAAATGACGCAATAGAAAATATTCAAAATGTTTGCATGCAAACAACCTCTAATTGTCTATAATAGAAACGCATAAGCAAAGGTGCACAAAAGCTAATGTTGAGGGTAGTAGCAACCCTTATTGAACAAAAATTGTAGTTCAGAACGGCTGAATAGAAAATTTTAAAATTTGCAAGTGCAATCCTCTAATCGCATACTAGAAAATATTTTCAAGCAACGATACACAAAGTCTATCTTTGAGGGCGGCAACACCCCTATACTAAATAAATTTTAGCTCCTAAACGACTTGCTAGAAAAATTAAAAATTTAACATGCAATGCTTAATAGTCTATAACAAAAGCATCCACCAGCAATGATGTGCCCAAGTCATTCTTGGAGGTGGTAGCAACCCCCAAGCTAATTTAAGTGTTCCCCTTAAAAAGCTGGATAATTTTTTTTTTAAATTTGTACATGCAATCGTCTAATACTCTATTGCAAAAATAAACACCAGCAACGTTTTGGGGTGGAATCAACCCTATATTAAAAAAAAAGTAACTTGTAAACGGTGCTACAAAATTTTCAAAATCATCACATGCAATATTCTAATAGTCTCCTCAAAATTATCATCAAACCCTGCTGTGTCAGTCCGTCCTGGAGGGTAGCGGTAACCCTTATTCTGCAAAAATTTTAGTAGTGAACGATGCGATACAAAATTTTCATAATATTCACACACAATTCTTTAATAGTATCTTGCGCAAACATCCACTAGCAACAGTGCATTAAACTCACTCACGGGATGGCAGCAACTCCAACACTTAAGGAATTTTAGGTGGTAAAAACTCGTTAGAAAATTTTCAAAATTTTACATGCAATGCTTAATAATCTATAGCAAAAACATCCACTAGCAATGGTGCGCCAAGCCGTTCATGGAGGTGGCAGCAACCCCTAAACTAAATACATTGTACCTCGTAAAGCGTTGGACAAAAATTAAAAAATTTTAACATGCAATTTTTTAATACCCCATTAGAAAAATAAGCAACAACAACAACGGAGAGCGAAAACTAGTCTTGGGGGTAAAAGCAACCCCGATATTAGACAACAATATAGTTTGTAAGCGGTTCAATCAAAAATATTTAAAATTTCACATGCAACCTCCTTCAAAACTGTTTGCAAGCAACGCTATGTCAACGTCAATCTTGGGGGTAGTAGTAACCCCTATACTGAAAAACTTGACTCCTGAACGATACGATACAAAATTTTCAAAATATATTCACATGCAATCCTATAATAACATATTACACAAATATCCACCAAAAACACTTCACCAAATTGTCTTAGGGGGTGGAAACAACCCCTACACTAAGAAAAAATTCTGTTTGTAAACAACTCGTTAGAAAATTTTCAAACTTTTCACATGCAATCCTCTACTACTCTATTACAAAATAAACTCCAGCGACGAGGCGCGAAAGTCAGTTTGAGGGTGGAATCAACCCTATTTTTAAAAAATGTGGCTTGTAAGTGTTGCAATGTAGAGTTTTTTAATTTGCTACAAGAAATCTTCTAATAGTTTCCTTCAAAACTATCCTGAAGCAACGCCGTGCCCAGATCAGTCTTTATGGTAGTAGTAAACCCTATACTGTAAAAATTGTAGCTCGTCAACGATGCGATATAAATTTTTATAATATTCACATGCAATATGGTGTCCCAAAAGTAATGGTCCAAATTGAAGGGTTTGATAGCTGAGATTACTACCTATTCAAATAACTATATATGTTGTTATCCAATTGTTGATGGTTTCAAAGTTATAACAACTTTTGCGTTTTGTGTCAAAATTGTGCAGAACTTCGAATATTAATTTGCAATAAAAGAAATACTGACATTTGAAGGTAGTTCGTTTTCTGATGTATGAGTGAATGTTGCGTGTTTAATAAATGAGGACTTCCTCAAACATTTACTTATTATCGCAAGAGAAAATCATAATTTTTCCATAATTTTGGTTCTATGAAAAGAAAAGAAAAAGTTCTATTGTGCGTGCTTTTCAAACTAAAATTACTCAAAAAAAGTATTACCATCGAAGAGTGCACACCTATCCAAAAAAACTTCATTAATCTAATAACTGGTAGGTCTAAAATTAAATGCATAGAAAATTTTGAGTAATTTGTAGGTACAATCCCAAGAACAGCACTTTTATTAAAGAATTCGTAGTAATAGCTAGGACGGGCTCGGACTCTCGGGCCGGCCCGGCCCGATTTAGGGCTCGAATCCGGGCCGGGCCGTTAACTACTTTATTCGGGCCGGGCCCGGGCCACGCCTATCTTTTTTCGGGCCGGGCCGGACCTAACGATTCGGGCCGGCCTGAATTTTTCGGGTCGAAAAACACATGAGTAGATATTCCACTGTCCTTCCACTTCTATCTCACATTGAGTAAGTAAACGTTCTTAATTATATTTTCACGTAGTGTTTTCATGCACCCATTAATAATCAGTTTTTCGTCTTGTTTAGTATAAAGGAGACGTTATAACTCACCTCTTATTCCGAATATTTTTTTCTAGTGGTTTTTAATGTCGCTTATGTTGTACTTTAGGCAAGTTAAAAATGCCCAGGAACATCGAACTAGGTGATTCATTCATAATTCAAGAGTTTATACCATTCATATTATGTATATGTATATACTTCAAATTTCAATCATGCGTGAACGTCGATATTATGAATCGCGTGTATAGTTTATGTCTACCGCCTAAAATACCAGAGAGTTATTACAACGTTCATTTTACCAATTTTTTAATAAAGATTTTTTTTTAGCAAGGAATGCTTTTATTTAAGGCGCCTTAATTTTGACATATACCAAATGCCTAACGTACAAACTTACATTTAATTGTCTGATTTCTGTATAGATATTGTGAAATTAAATGGCTTTTTGTAGTGTTGTTTCCGTAATTAAATTTAGAGATATAATGTCCAAGTTTATAACACGAGAAAGATATAAAACGTCAACGCTCTAAATAGGATGATGCTCTTTTTTAATGCTTTTCCTAGAAGTAAGGTGTAAACATCCTTTTGATAACAGATATGCTATAGGCTTGGGAAGAAGTAAAGACCAGTGTCTTGAAGTAAACTCAAGAGTATTCCGTGAAAACACTTTGATAACACTTACAAATGTTATCGAATCAGTGAGAAATGAAAGACTCGAATAATAAAAAAAGATACATCTTTGTGTGAATAGAATTTTTTTGATCTTTTCAAATATAGTTGAACATGTTTTATAGGTCACCTAATCACAAAAGAGATTAATTCTTTATTCATTTTTAAAATATAACCTATAGATATAGTATACTAAACATATATGTCAAAATTAAGAGTAAAGGAAAAAACACTTGCTCTGAAATAGTGTAGGAAATTGAACTATGTAGTACTAACGCAGCCTCACATTTTTCAGGAATTTATTTATGAATACTGTCGATGTTTGAAATATATCATTTCCATAGCAACGTGTGATGTTAAGACACTATAAAAACATATAAATTCTAGCTATAGCTTAATCAGTTAAGTGAAAATTTTTTGTAATAAACCTAATAAACCTAGACCACGAAATTATTGTAGCGACCTCGAGATTATATTGCCTCCGTCGCAAGCGACCTATGCGATAAACTTTCTTTCGCAGCGCTAAAAAACAATTTCGCAGCCTTGATATACAAATAACTATTTAAACGCTACCATGTAGTATATATTAATTAGTGTTAGATTCTTTACTGCTGCATGTATTTTAAAATAACGATTTCAATAAAACTTTCGAAAACTATACGTTAATCGTCTATTCGTAGACTATAGGTATAGCAGACACTTCTAGGGTACATGAAACTTTGAATTTCATACTTTGATATTATCACCTTTTGTTTGGGGGGGACTGAACAGTCATTAATTATTTTCTAAATACAACTTTATTTTTAGCGTGTTCTGAACACCTTTCTTGGTGTGGGCTAGAATATTTAGGGTAGGGGGGTGCCCTCTAGCTACGTGCATGATTGTCACTTAGTTTAATGTTGAATAGTAGAATTTGGCTGCACATATAGTTTTCTATTTATTGTAGGAAAATGTATAATAATGCCATTATCGAACTCATGCCATAAAAAGGATAAAGTAAATAACATTTTATTGGTATATAAAAGGATCTATGTACTGATTTATACCTTTTGGTAATCATTTTTTAAAAAACTTTTCAACCTTAAACAATTACTTCATTTTACTTCCATTCCATCAGATAATATGTATTTCTAAAGAATATGGTATCCTCTACATACCACAATTTGAAAATTCGACTTTTTTTAAGCAAACATTCGGTATATTATTTGACTTTCAGGTTGGTACCGTTTATACTATGACCTATCAACAATTTATTTAATTTTTAGCATTCAGTAATTCACCAAAAGTGTTAAATCTTGAACTTTGGCATGATTTGTCAGTCGGTCAAATAAAAATTTAATAGAACTAGAACAAAGACAGTCAAATTATAGATCAAAGTTCAATTCCAAAAGTTTCAGTTTCTCAAAGTAAAAAAGGCTATAAAATCAGTCTGTAACAATTTCATAAACATTGAAAATTGCTAAACATTTTGTACTTTTATTACATATTTCTAGGATTTTTCAAAGAATCAAAAATCAAATGATATACTACGGTATGTTCCACAAGTATTTTGATTGTAACTCAAAATCATTATACTCTTAAATCAAACAAAGAACGATAGTTACTTGTTGAACACAACTGAAAAATATCTTCTCATTCACTGAATGAAAGTCTTCTGGCCCGGCCCGCCGGCGGGTCGGGCCGTCAGTTTTATTTCGGTGGGCCTCGGGCCGGGCCGGTCACTTTCTGCGTCGGGCCGGGCCGGGCTTATTAAAGCCCGGCCCGGCCCGGCCCGAGTTCATCCTAGAATAGCCAACTTATAATTTTGTAAAATATGAACTCAAAATAATCAAATGTATTTAAAATTCGTTTACAACAAATGATGGAATGTCCTGCCACCAGTTCTTATACATAAACGACACCGTCCCAAAAATTTGGTTTTAAAACCTGAAAGCGCGACCGATTCTCTCAGCCTTCCAACGGCTTCGCGTGTTTCTCTCGAAGGTCCTGCTCGTTTGTGGTATGTGTTTTATACACATTTTCTTTCATATAACCGCACAAGAAGTAATCCAGGGGTTGAGGTCGGGCGAACGCGATGGCCACTAGATAGTGCCAATGATTGGGATATGCAAGACTAAGTGTTCCCTAACATTACGCGCACTGTGTGCTGGAGCGCCATCGTGTTGAAACCTTATATGTGATTTTCCAATGCTCCACCGAAGGTACTACATTGGCCAGGAAGCGGGTTTTTACCTGGAAAATTTGAGTCTTGCGAACCCTTGCTGTTCCAAGCAAGGTAGCGATCTTTAACTAGTGGCAGGACATTCGAACATTTGTTGTAAACGAATTTTAAATACATTTGATTATTTTGAGTTCATATTTTACAAAAATAAAGTTGGCTATTACTACTAATTCTTTAATAAAAGTGCTGTTTTTGGAATTGTGCCTACAAATTACCCAATAATTTTCCATGCATTTAATCTTAGACCTACCAGTTATTAGATTAATGAAGCTTTTTGGATAGGTGTGCACTTTTCGATGGTGATACTTATTTTGAGTAATTTTAGTTTGAAAAGCACGCAAAATTTTTCACAGAACTAAAATTATAGAAAAATTATGATTTTCTCTTGCGATAATAAGTAAATGTTTGAGGAAGTTCTTATTTATTAAACACACAACATTCACGCATACACAGAAAACGAACTACCTTCAAAAGGTCAGTATTTCTTTTATTGCAAATTAATATTCAAGTTCTGCACGATTTTGGCACAAAACGCAAAAGTTGTTATAACTTTGAAACCATCAACAATTGGATAACAACATATACAGTTATTTGAATAGGTTTTAATCTCAGCTATCAAACTCTTCAATTTAGAGCATTACTTTTGGGGCACCCTATTACGCAAATATCCACCAACCATAGTGCACCAAACCCAGTCGTGTAGGTGGCAGCAACCATTATGGTAAAACAGATTTAGCTGGTAAACAACTCTTTAGAAATTTCCAAAATTTTTCATGAAATGCTAATAATCTATAACAAAAATATCACCAGCAATGGTGTGCCAAAGCCAGTATTTGGCTCGCAGCAATCCCTAAGCAAACTAAATCGTGCCTCATAAAGGGATGGATAAAAAATTTTAAAATTTTCACATGCAATCGTCTATAGTTTAATACAAAATAAACACCACCAACGGTGCGCGAAAGCCAGTCTTCGGGTGGTAGTAACCTCTATAGTAGAAAACATTACAGCTTGTAAACGACTCAATAGAAAATTTTAGAATTTTCATATGCAATCGTCAATAGTCTCCTACAAAAATATCTTGCACTTTTGACGTTAAACCCATATTTTACGTTTATTAGAATTCATTTCTATCGATATTTTACGAACCAAAACGAATATTTAAAGATTTTACGAACAGGAACAGCTGTATTGCCGACGGTTAAAAAATTTAAATTGCGCAGTAATTACAAGTAAATAACTGTATAACCATCACACCAATAAAACTAAATAGTGTATGAAAAAAGCAACATTTTTGGAATAAAACTGTTCTGAGGGGTAAAATTAGACGCTTACAGTATATTTAGCAAGCGCCCACACAATAAATATCAAGTTTTAACGTACGATTTATATTAATAAGATAAAAAAGCACCAACCTTTGTAGAATTAATAGAATTAAATTTTCTATTTAAAAAATAATATCATATTAAAATACATCTGAAATTTAAGCTGCTTCATGACGATAACAACGCTATGATAAATGATTTAGCATGACATAATTACTTTTATTTCATACATACTGCTATTTATAGAACATAAGGATGCATACATTGTTTTAATTTAGCGGCGTATCGGATACACAAAGTACAGCGATATAATATATAGTATTAAAACGGACGCAGCATTTTTAGAATGATTCACGTTCGAATTCGCCAGCCTGTAAAAACCAAACGATTAAATGTAGAAGTAGAATGTCTCATTACTCATATCTCACTCTCTTAAGGTATTATTTCTAAGTTTCATCTTTGTTACTTGGAAGAGTTACTGACAACATTGCTGGAAGTTAAACTGATAGAAATCTTATTGTAAAATGAAAGGAGATATACAACGGACGCGACAATAAATGCCTTTGAAAGGGTTCTAGAATGATAGGGAAATATAAAATAGTGTATATCGATATATTTCACTATTTTAAAAATTTTTTGTGATTTTGGGCTTCTTCAACAAGCAAGTAACAATATATTCTATATATGTAAATATCTATTTCCGCTATTTCTGGGGGATGCCAAAATGTATCAATTTTGTAAGGATGCAAAATTGCTAGTAGGATGTATATATATATATATATATATATATATATATATATATATATATATATGTTATGTAAGGGGGGGGGGGATATAAGGCTTCTAAAGGTATATTTGTATTAATAGGGGTGTATGCCAAACGATAGGATCAATATTTCAGATCTAATAATTTAAAAACTATAAATTTTGCTATACTTTACATACGTTAAAGTATGTACCATTTCAGATTGAAACTTATATGCCAAAAGGTAGATAACATGACTTTATGACGTTGATATAATGCACGGTACTTGAGGTTTTATACTGAGTTGATATTTCATGAGCCAGTTGAGAGTACATTTGCCGTCGGAAAGCCGAACGCATTTATGGATATCTGCAATATAACAAAGCGTCCAGGTCGTGTATAAATTATTTGGCGTTTCCTTTTATAGAATCAAACTTTTGGACGAATTGTAAATCAAAATTTAAAGTGAATCAAAATGTAAAAGGTTATTGGAGTTTAGTGAAGTGTTTTGGACCAATAGTAGAAATTTAAAATTATTATAAAGACTGTAGCGAAGGTATGTTGGACACTGAAAGAAAGATGATTTGTTATTGGATGTTATATGTTTAAAAATGTTATTCTAGTAAGCTAAGTTTGTTGATTTAATAACTAAGCAAAATAAATAAGGGACTTACTTTTCGAATTTGTTCAGATAAAGACCTATTTTATGAAACCTGCGTTAAGTTGTAAAATATTAATAAAATAAAAGTTTATATGTGTATCATCGAGTATTATTTAGTAAAGTGTGAAAGAAATAAGAAACATCGAGTAAATAAAGGCGACGAATATATAAAAGGAGTTTTTAAAAGTGGTTAATAGTGCAACGGAAAGGCAACAAGTATTTAAAGAAGATTTGGAAGTGGTTATTAGCGAACGGGAAAGCGACGGTTATTTGTTTGAGAAGATTGGTGTTGGTTTTGGAATAGATTTGGTATAACGGCAGTAGGAGATAGGAGTGGATAAAGAAGGCATCGACGACATAGATAATTTTGGATTGATTTGAGAAGATTAAACGGCAGTAAGGACATCGTGTGGATAATTGGAATAGCAGGACTAGGAGTGATTTATAATAGGACAGCGGGTTTGAATTGGATTGTGCGAAGAGAGGATTAATTGGGGTACGAAGCAGAGGAACAGGAGATCAATATACGGCGAGGAAGAATTAACGCAGGGAAGTAGACAACGGTTTTTGCTAAATTCTAAATTGGGGTAAATTTATTTCAGGTTTGGGTCATCGAAATTGTTTTAAGAACACCTGGAGGCAGTACGCAAGCGGACAACATTGGAGAATCTTTGTGAAAGTGCGTACGGCGATTTCGAACTTGAGCCAGCAGTTAAAAGAAGGCCTTCAGCGGTATATTTCTGGTAAGTACCGTAAATATATTATAACGTCAAAAATTAAAGTCATAAATAGTTACATAAATTAATTTGGCATCAGGCAACTTTGATCTATTAAAATTTGGCATACATGGTAAATTCAGTACATTAAAAAAGTGGTAAAACAAACGAGGGTGCAGTTTGGTTGGGTAGTGCACATCTACTCACGATTGAACTCACGGTGAGTAGGTGAGAAAACCCTGAGATTAAAGTTTCAAATAGTCGAGGCATATAAAATATAGTAATTAGTAAAAAAAGAACCAACCAAACGTTTGCTAAAGCACCTCGATTTGAAGTCATACATTAAATAGTAAATTTGTGACGACGACAAAAGTCGTGTAACAAATTTTGTTTAAAGTTAAAGTGCAATAAATAAAGAAGGTATTAGCCCAAAGTGAAAGTAAAGTAATAGGGGTGATATTAGAATATATATATACTGGGTGCTTCAAAAAAATGTATACACACTTTGAACTTCCATAGAAAATTTATTTACCGTTCTACAAAGTTAAATTTCAGGAAAATAGAAAGCTGAAAGTCCAATGTAAATGAAACATAAATAACAAATGTTAATACTGTTCAAATTGGTGACCTGCAGCATCAATACAATTCTGAGTACGAGTCACCACAGATTCTGTACATCGTATCAAAAGGTCCAATGAGATTTCTCTACACACTGCTTGAATCTCATTCCAAAGAATGTCTAGGTTACGTGGTTTACGTTTGTACACCTCATCTTTTACTGTGCCCCACAAGAAGAAATCCAGTGGTGTAAGGTCTGGAGAGCGTGCTGGAAACTCAATTGGCCCCTGCGTCCCTATCCACTGGCCCGACAAATTTTGATCCAGGTAAGCTCAGACGTCCCTGTGATAGTGCGGCGGAGCACCATCTTGTTGAAAATAAAATCATTATTACCGTATAATGCACGAATGGCAGGAAATATGGAATCAGCAAGCATTGTTAGGTAATTAATACCAGTTACAGTGCCTTCAAATCGAAAAGGCCCAATGAGTCCCCTTGAAGACAAACCGCACCACATATTTACACCAGGAAAATTTACAGCTTTTTCAATTGTAATGTGAGGATTTTCTTCACACCAGTAAACACAATTGTGCCTATTGACAGTTCCATTAAGTTTGAATTGGGCTTCATCCGACCAAATGATGCTACCCATAAATCCCGGTTCACGTATCACCATCTCCTGAATCCATTCACAAAATTGCAACCTTCGATCTGGATCGTCTCATTTAGCTGTTGCACCAGCCTTGAAATGTAAACACGATACTTGCCTCTCTTCAGAATGCGTAGCACGCTGCTAGCACTTACATCACTTTCACGTGCCCCTTGCCTTGAAGATTTGTTAGGAGAGCGTTGAAACAGTTCCAAGACTGTCGTTGATGACTCATCACTTGTAGCTGTTCGAGGCCGACCTGAATGACCTTTATGCACATCACACACTGTTCCATGAACTTCGAATTTGTCTCGTATGCGTGTAATTGTTAATCTTGAAGGTAGTTCTGTATCATACCCTTCTCCACTGTCTTTGAACTTCATTTACATTCTCAAACTTCCAGTACCACTTAATAACCTGCTTACGTTCTTCAAAACTCAAACGTACGTCCGCCTTGTTGATATTACAAATTCCAACTGATAATATAACATAGAGGGACGATTATGCTGGCACCTGGCGAAGAAATATAACATTAGCCTTGAAAAGGGAAAACTACAATAGTTTAAAGTGTGTATACATTTTTTGAAGCACCCAGTATATATATATATATATATATATATATATATATATATTTATATATATTGTGATATTATGTGATATGTATGAGATTTGAACCTTGGCGCACTGAAGTACCACTCAGATATAGACTTCTAGTTCGTAAAATGATTGATGAAGGAGATGGTGAGGGCAGTTACTTGTTAAAGATATTTGAAATGATAATTTAAGAGAAAAGGAAGTTTTAAGATTTCAACTTGGGTGATGGTGATTTCATAAAGTAATTTTGAAAAGTTTGTGCCAATGAAGTGAACTGCTGTTGTTTGTATATCATAAAATTGTGTTAAAATACTTAAAAGGAAACTTCACTGCCATGTGAATATGTACGTAAAGCCTAAAAAGTCAAGTAGTATGTTTTATTAGATTTAAGTTAGTTATAAGATGTAGAAGTTTTATTTACTTTTCAGTATATAGTTGTAAGTCTTATTATATCATTTGAATTTCACTTGTTGTTAGGATTAAAATATCAATTTATAAATTTTCGGCCAATGACATTTGTGTATTAGTTTACTCCAAATTAGAATTTGACAAGAGCAATAAGATCTATTAATAAAAAGTTGGATCATAGAATGTTAGTTGGAAAAGAATTGTAAAAGAGTAGGCTGGTTTAATGTTTTAAGGGGCATCTCCATAGAGGTGACAGTTGTTAAAAAATTAAAAAGAGAGTTGTTGACTTAAAAATTAAGAGAAAAAACTGATTTGAAAAGAACTGAAAAAGAACTTTACAAACTATAGAACAAAAAGTATAATCTTTTTTTGGTGACAGTTTACGAATTGTATACCTTTTATTATTGTAATCTCCTACATAAATTTCAACATATGAAAATTGTAATTGTGATATTCAAAGTATAAAGGAACTGTTGATATTAAAAAGTGATAAATGCAAGAGTCTTTGTCATTGTCTTATTATTGACCATTGATTTCTGGGAGTATTTTTGTGTAGACAGAGGAGTTTCAAAGTGGTGCTATCAGAACGCTGGAATTGCTGAACTTTTGGTGTCGAACACGGTGTTGATTTAACGGAGCTGAGTTTCCTGATAAGACCAACGACGATAAGTATTAAGAACCCACATCAAGTTCGAATCGTCACTGTAGGCAGTGGAGCTTCATTGTTCAGCAGCAAGACGTTTCATTGGAAGTTCAGGTTGTATTATTATTTTCACTGTCATAATTTAAACACTTAATCCATTATACTCGATTGAAATCTTAAATTATTAACTAATATAAACTGTTTTACTGTGCGTATTTTTCAAGTGATTGTTTACACTGTCACTTTTAGAAATTGCTTTAGTAGAATTAACTAGAGGCCATTTGACTGGCAGTGTCACATACATCTGTATATGGTTCAGAACTCACGCTGTATGCAGATATAGATTTTTCACAAAATTAACCTGAGATAAGAGTTTCATTGGTCGAGGCGCAGATTTAAAGACTCAATAGAAAAGTTAATAAATTAATTAAAGAAAGGAAATTATAGGGCAATTTGGTGCATTGCTAATTTGCTCATATATTATAATTATCAATCCTGAAAAGGGGGGGTTATATTATAATATATATATATATATATATATATATATATATATTGCTGTGATACGGCTGCGTTGGTGTGCCACTAAAATTAGTGCTGTGATACAGATAAGCAAATTTAAATTTGAAATTGTTGACTTATCTTCCTTTCTAACTGTACTTTGCCTGACTAGCTCAACAAATTAATGGAGTTTTCAAAATGAAATCAAACACAGCATTATCATAAAGCATTTATACAGTCTAAAATATTTTCTCTCATACAAAAGAATATAGAACATTTACAGCATAATCTTTTTCAAACAAAAGATTATTCCTAATAAGTACTCAACTATCAAAACTGTTCCTCACCTGAAGTCGCTTACAATTTACAGAACTCATATCTCTTCTCTTGTGGATAGTTTACCTGGCTTTTTATTCCCACGCTTGTAAGGTTTGTTTTGGTCAAAATAATCCTTGACAGATGGTCTATAAAAAAGGTCAGAGTGTTTAGAACTCTGATCACAAACTTTCCCGGTAAAGATGCTTACAAAATAAATATTATATGATTAAGACATTCTATCTTAAACTAAATGACAAATACTCAAATATCAGTTACAAACAATATTTTAAAAATACTTGCAAAAATCCACAAAGCGCTTCTCCAATTCGTAATTAGATATCTTCTGCTTCTTGGCTTTATTTTAAATTGACGTTCAAATCCCAGTTTACAAGGTTTTCATATTATTTACATCTCCATTTGGAAACTAATGTGCATCCTCGGCTTAATTATTTAAGTTAATTTTTAAATAGCTATTTATCTTGACGAATTTTCCATGTTCATTACATTTAATAACTTCTATATTCATATGCAGGTTACGTTTAACTTTATCATCAACCTTACATTTTAAGAATAACTTCTTTATTCACTGTCACATTGCAATCATTAAATTATAGCATGCGTAAGGCATACTTCAAAACAATCTCTTCGAAGTAATATTTTCTCGCTCGAACTTATGAATAAATCTTTTTAATAAAAGTTCCCGGTTTATATACAAAAATTATTTCTTTTCTAGAATGTACGAATGTTTACGGGATATTTTACACCATAATGATGCAAGGTTTCTAAGAAAAATATATTAGCATCAGCTTGCGTGATTGATTTATAATAGTAACGTGTGCTGTCCTTTCTACTCTATCTTTCAAGATTATTGTGTCGCATCGCATCTCTCCTACAGTGAGTGCGAAAGCTAATAAATAATTCTTATCAATTTTATTGGTTTTAAACGTTCCTGCCGTTTCTTAGAATAAATGTTTATTCATTAAGTTATCTTTAAACGTACCTAGCCATTAAACCTTTCTCTGTGTTTTCTGAGTTCTATTGACTTCAATTTGCAGGTGCCTTTAGAATAAACTAGCACTATATTTTTATTTTTATATTTTTATATACTAATTATTATAGTTCGTCTTGGCCTTAATGGTTTTAATAAATATGGCTGTGTTTTCTTAAATAATATGTTGATATTTTGATTCTGCATTAGTTTTAATTGTAAAACTGTTGCACATACAGACCCATTTGGGTCTAGGTGCAAATTTATAAATCAATGTTACACTTATACTGTAGATTGGTTGTAATTATGTTTTAATTGAACACTGTATCTACACGAAATAAATTTGAATTTGAATTAATTAGATATTTACGTTGTGCTAAGTACAGATGGCGCATTTTCTATATTCCTCTTGAAAATTCGAGAATGTTTTAATTAAAATGAATTTATTTTAATTTTTAATTTTAATTTATTGTTTTATTGCCCAACAGTAATAACCATTTACAGGACAAAAATATAGAACTAACAAATTATATACACATGTGACCTACAGACTAAAGTTTAAATATACAAACGTACATCAACATTATCTTTATATATAACAGAATCCAAAGCAGTGTTATTTATATCTATTTGAGGACTTAATCTGTTAAAATTTTTACACATTACATTTATGGGTGCTTTTTTGCCTATATTAGTTCTACTAGTAGCAATCTTAAATGTTTCTATATATCTTGCTTCTAGCCTAGGTACGTTAAATGGTATTTGCGATAACAAAACTGCACAATCTATTTGATTGTGTAACAATTTATATAAAAAACACAGACCAGAATTTATTCTTCTTGTTTCTAATGACAGCAATTTAAAATTGTCAAGTAACATAAAGGTCAATTTATATGATTAAAACTTTATAATGCAAACGAGGTGCATTTCTATAGAAAGTATTTGCTTTCACGGTAAAACGTGTTTTAATACACAAAATTAAAGCCACCATATCTTTAGTCACACATTTTAAGTTAAAAAAGCATGAATTTAACTACCAAAATACCTCTGTTTTAGCCATAGAAGATCTTACATGTCGTTTGTTTAAAAAACTTTATATATAAACAAAAAAAAATTCAATCAAAAAACGGATACTCAAAGTCTGTCGGCAATATACATTAACATTTTAATTTAGCATAACAAACCTACCGTTAACTTTATAATGATAACTATAACCGTAAGTGTATTCTCCACTAACTAACATTTAGACAAATTTTGTGACATTCAATTATAATGTCTTGTTTGGGTAGTTAATGTAATTCTTGAAAGGATAGAAAGCTGTCATTTCAAGAGTGGGAGAATGCCAGGATTAGTAATTTTAAATTTTAATTTATGTTAGTATGGTTTTGGGACAATACTAAAACTAAGAAAATTGGAATTGGCAAATTGATAGGACTTTTTACTATATAAATATTTCAATTACAGGTGGGCGCGCGTTCCAAATAAATAAACTTCATGATAATGTTCATTAATTTAAATCAATAATTTAATCAATAAATATGAATAATTTTTTATATATTTTATGATTTTCAAGCATTAAAAAACATGAATGCTGCATAACAGAATCATTTAGTTGCTACGTGATATTAAGTAAGATCATTTTGGATAGGGTATTTTTAGTTAATAGATTTCTTAAAATTGATCATGACGAGGTGCCGATTTAAAGAATTATAAACTGGATGCAAACGAAACTAATTTTTAATATATAAAAAAAGGCTGAATGCATTTTCCTCTAAAACAGATGTATACTGGGATTTTGTTAGCAGATGATATAAGCACAAATATTTAAAGAGCAGAAGCAGGGCTAGTCATTTAATTTGCATTACCTACGGTAAAACTTAAAATGTATAACTATGTAAACATGCTAATTGAAATTAAAAGTGACAAAAATATTTAATTAAAGTTAATTTATGAAGTGATAAAGTACTATCAAATTCGTTTACTAGATATTCCCTTATTTAACCACAAGAAATTTGTGTAAGTGTAAAAAGAAATCACATCTACGTTAAGTAAATTTATAAAATTTATAGGATCTCAATGGCACAAGCTTATATGCTTGGAAGTATACTAGCTATCTGGAGTGCAGAATCTTTTAAGGTTAACCTAAAGTGTTTGTAAATTATTTGTATAAAGATATGTATATAGTGATTTAGTTAATATCTTATCTAGACTTTTTTAATTTACTTAATTTAACATATCAAATTAGTCTGTTTTGCAGGGGTTTTGAATATAGGTTGTGGTTTGTAGAAATTTTGGGGGTTGAAAAAAATTACCGAAAACGGAAAATTTGTGTAGTATCATTAGCGATGACTTAAATTCTATTTGGGACATTGAGTTTGCGTTTATTTATTTGAACCCATCAAATGATGGTAGTACAACATTTTTACATTTTACATAAAAATTAAAAATGTACAGAACACGTTGCATATGCAAGCATATCTATAAAAAACAACTACAATAATTTAGGTATACACACACATTACATTCTATTTATTACAATTTATCTTGTAAAAACTCATTCACACTGTAGTAACAGCATTCACGTAACAAGACTAGCAGAGTTTTTTTTAAATTGTTTTTTTGGGATCTTATATTTGCTGGTAGCTTATTTAGAAAGATGGAGCCATATATATGAAAGATTTTTGTATTAGGGTGGAAATAGGAGTCACTTTGTATATATCACTGGACTGTCTTGTGTTGTGTGAATAGAAGTCATTTGAAATAGTATATTTATGCCTGTTTTTGAAGATTAAAATAAGTGTTTCATAAATGTATAAAAAATAAAACGTAAGTACTTGTAATTGTGTAAACAATGATCTGCAGTGTGCATTATAAGGAGCTTGAGCAATAATACGAACTGCACGTTTCTGTAGTTTAAACAATGTAGCAGTACTTTCAAGTGAAGCAGTACCCCAAAACGAAACTCCATACCTTAATCGAAAGTCAAAAATGCATAATATACTTTAAGGCAGCATTCAATAGATTTCCTTAGCGAGATAGTTTATATTGCATAGCAAGCAGATGTCAATTGTTTAGCAAGGATATATACATATATATATATATATATATATATATATATATATATATATATATATATATATATAAATATTGGAACGCATCTAGTGACCAAAAGTTTTTAAAAACAGGTGAGATCACCAGGAGGCTCATGTCCACACACAAAAATAAAAACAAGTTTTATAAGGAACATTTATTCATATTAACTACACGCATACTTAAAGCTAAGAAGGAATATATTCAATGATGCAATTACAAGGTTTATTAACACATTCACTGCGCCTGACACGTATTCGCGTCAACCGCCCATTTCGCTGGTGCGTCTGACGCGGATCCGCGTTCCTAGTATATGTGGATATATTACATCATTGCCTTGTTAGTATTGCTGCTAGAACGTTGTTATTGGAGAAGCACGTAGGTAGAAGATATCGAAAGCACGTGTTTTTTACAGTTTCCGTTTTAAGCGATTAGAAGTCAGTTTATCGTTTATTAAATATTGTTCGTTATGGCGGATAGTGAACCAGGACCTTCTAGTATTAAAAAACCTAAAATTGCAATTAGAAATAAGAATAAATTAATGACGATGAATTACGTGCATTATTAGAGCATAGTGACAGTGATTTTGATTACAACGATAATGAAGATGATGATGATTTCTACAGCCCGTCAGAAAAGGATTGTGATTCTGAAAGCATTCAAAATGGTATGGTTGTATAATTGTTGATTGTGCGTGCATGGTGTGTTATTGAATATTTTTGCGATTATGTATAGAAACTAAATATATTTTTAATTTTATTTCAGATGAAGAAGACTGTGATGTCGATGATGATAATTCGATTTCAGTAGCGCCACTAGAGGGGTGGCAAGATTCAGCCTTAGTGCAATTGTTGTTACTAAATGCCCATTCCTTATACAACTTGTATTCAGGAAAAACAAAGTTAAATTTATACGACTTTCGTTTAGCTGTTATCCGCGATTTGCTAGCCAAAGAGATAAACAAGACAGTAAAAAAAGGTTCAAGTGAAAGAGTCTCTAAACATTCTCTCACAAAAATAAATGTTACTAACCAAAAAGGGGAAACAAAAAGAAAAAGATGTAGGTACTGCAGTCAAAATAAAATAAGGGAAGATACCGTTTTCCACTGTGAAAAATGCTCTCAGGCGCCTGGTTTTTGAGTAGGAGAATGTTTTACTGAATATTATAAAAAGATATAATACTCAATGTTTCAAATTATTAGTTTTATTTTCTTGTTTTTTATGTACTATTTTTATGTGGTACGTGGATTTACGTTAAATTTATCGTCTTGTATGTTTTAGTTCTTTATTAATATTTTTCTATTTTGCAACGTTGTCTGATTTCTGAAAAGCAATCACCCATACTGACGCGTATCCGCGTCAGTTAGCACATTGGAAAAAAATTTAACTTATGTGCTACTGACGCGAATCCGCGTTTAATTTTCAAAAAGCCTAAAAATAACTTATGTTGTCTAGGTTTTATATTTTTGAGGTTTTCTAGCTAACAATAATGTCCCATAACAAAAAAATTGTTTTAGGTTATGAGCATGTACACTAAAAGTAAGACCTATAAATATAGTATAACCTATAAATGCCTTTTATAGAGGTTCTTGCCTTTATATATAGTTAACAAAATTACCTAACCATATCTTTTACCTTCCAAAATGTTGTAATAAACTGGATCTCTTTATATCTGCTCCTTTGAATACTGAAATAAAGGAATTGCCGTTAACGTTTTAGTATTTAAACTCATTTACGATAGTTGTCGATAACTCCCTCAATATCGAAAGAATATTCCAACAATTTGGAATACTACTTCTTTGTATATGTATCGTGGAATGTTTCTTTCGTGTAGCGAGTATGATTTTGTCTTGATTGCATATTTTTTTAGATATCGATATTTCAACGTAGAACTTTAAGATCCATTAAGCGGAATTTACTGTCGGATTTGGTCGTCTAACTGTCTATAAGTCTAGAACGAGATCCATAAAAGGGCCGGTCGTTAAGCATCATAAGTCTAGACGAGAATTTGGTTGGTAAGTTTGTCGTTTTAGAATTTGTAATCATTTTTTTTAATAATGATGTTGAAATTTTTCTTTATTGGTTTGGGAGGAACTCAAATGAGAGCTTCCCATCCCAGTAAATATATGTTTTATAAAATATCTTTTTGTTATTCAACAATTTTATTAGTGAATCGGGTCTCGATTACTCTTATCTCTTTACATATCGGTTCAAACCTCATTAAATGGCTTAAAATTATCTTTAAAATCGTTCAACCATACGTACATCTAAAAGCTTTTCACGTTTTACTTCTCTGATAATATATCTAATGTTTTTAGCCCTCATTATCAATTAGTTAACTTTAATTACTTATTCCCCTTTTGTGTACAGTATATACCTCTTACACGGTTAACTTTACTTACCTTAAATTAGCTATCTTTTTCTTTTTGGTTGACTTTTCCTTGACCGCACCGTTACTTGTATATCATTTTATCCTCTACACCCCCCAATATAACTCTCTCGTTTCATTTAATTAATCCTCGAACTTTTCCTACAGCATATTATTTGGTTTTTAGTATTTTTCTTACGTCATTTAATTTTGTGTGGTGATTGTCGTAACTTTGGTTGTAATAACTCATTGAATTTTTATGATTGGTTTTAGCTGATGTTAGAGTGGATGTTTTTCTTCTTTGGGCTCACATAGGACACACGTGATCTATGCCATTGAAAGAAATACTTCATATTTGCAGTTGCAAAAAACTAGGATTGCCTATTCCATGTGTTTTTCTTCTGAATTATTGCAGTCGCCCACATTATACTATATCATTATTTGTTTCTTTTCCTAATAAATCACCATAACTTATAAACATTTTTTTTTTCATTGTTTTTTGTTGAACGTCGTGGTGAGGCGCTATGGCTTCTTATTGATATCTTATTAAATTCTCGGTTGTTTTAGCATATTGGGACAGTGTACCTGTATTTAACTGCTTATAATTAGGCATCGTTGTGTGTTTAGGGTGCTACCGTTTTAAAAAAAACTACCTTAAAAACAGTTTGTTTTCGTGTGATTGTATCTGTAATGATACTTTTGAGTTGTTGTGTCAACTTTTGTCTGATTTTCTTATCGTAGTGGATGCACTCGTTAGGAAAATGATCGTACTAGTTCTCTTAAGAGTCTAGTGAATTTTAAACGTATATACCTTATCTTGTCGGATTAATATCGCAGGTGGTCCTTCAGACCGCGCTGTGTTTCAACAGGGACAATCCTCTACCTTCTCTCGGACGCTTGTCCAAAAACTCTACTTTTTCATATCCCGCTGTCTCCGTTTATGCCTTATCCTTCTTTCGGTGGACCTGTTCTTGTCCCGGAACACCCGTCTGCCACATAAGAGTGATGTTCCCTCACTCCGGGCTACTGGCCACATTGGCTGGTTGAGTAGCGCTTTGCTATCCACCTTTTTCTGTCTCTTTTGCTCAATGTGAGCCCTTCCTCTACTTTTTCTACCTGGAAGTGCCTCTTATGCATTCCAAATAATCACCTCCCTCTTTCTACCGTTCCTATTTCTCTGCCTTTTTCATTTCCGTTAGTCACTGTGTGGTTGCGCGGGAGGTTTTCACAGATACCTGGACTTCGTCTCTGGGAATTTTTCGTGAGGTCATGCGGTGCCGCTGTCAGCGCATGGGCACTGGCAGTGAAGGTATGTATGAGTGTGTGAATGTGTGAGTGGATGAGTTTATATATATATCGTGTGGGTATCGGGTGATTGTATCACCGATATCTATTAACGCCGAGTGCAGGTATGCACCCAAATGCCTTTGCCGGTCCCTCGTGCCGTTTCTTGCAAAAGGGCCTGCTTCACAGGTCACTCTTTTGAGAGGGTACGAGAAATGCCCATTTAACGGCTCCACGGAGCCACTCTATCGTTATCTTTATCTATTATCTTTGATAATAACTAGGATAATATCTATATCTTATTTATTATCTTAGATAATACCCTTAGTTTTAATATCGTTATCTTACCGATTACCTATAATAATAATTTTAGTTAGTCTCTTATCTTACCGACTACCGTTAGTAATAATTTTGGTTTAATTTCTCGTTATCTTACCGACTACCGTTAGTAATAACTTTAGTTAATTTCGCGTTATCTTACCTATTATATTTAGTAATAACTTTTGTTTAATTTCGCGTTACCTTACCTACTATCTCTAATAATAACTTTAGCTTAACATCGCGTTATCTTACCTAGTATCTCAAATAATAACTAAAGCTTAATATCGTTATCTTATCTATTACCTTTGATGATAATAATTTAAGCTCAATATCGTTATCTTATCTATTATCTTTAACAACAATTTGAGATCTTGTCTTATCTTTTTATCTTCCTAACGTTTGGTATTTATGACCAGACATGGGAATTATTTTTCTTGATATTAAGTGAAAAAGCTAACCTGATGTAGAAATGTAATTTGTTAGGTTAGCGATGTAAGGATTTAGTAGGGTGGTACTTTGGGTAAATTTGTTGATTCACAAACATTGTCATACACAAGTTTTGATGTGTATCGTTAGAAAACCAAAATACCAGTAACAAAAATTTGCTAGAGTGTAGATTAACGCACTCACATGAACATTTTTAAATTTGGGCACTTTTTGCCAACAAGTAACAGTTTTGATGCAACGCTCATGTGTGTTTGCACGTAAGAACTTTAATGTTAGCTTTAGTTTAGATAGGTTAGGCGACTTGTCGCATCTGTTTTAATTTAAGTAGTGTTTCATGCTCCCCGACAAATTTGTGCTGTCGATTATTAGTGTAGTCAGAGATAATGGGGCTACATTTTCCGTTTCCTGGTAATTCGGTAGACGTGTTATCGGTCGAAAAAACCAGGTGGCGCCTTATATAAACATTTTGTAGGTTTTAAGTTAGGTTTTATGTAGGGTAGTTAGGACTTAGATTTTAAGCTGTTACTGTGCTAACAGACTTTTTCTTTTTTTAAGTTTTTTCTTTTATGGCTTTGTCGCGATTGTTACGTGCCAATAAATTGGCACTAAACATTCCCTAGTTTTAGCTTTGATGTGCGGAAGTTTTCGCGCCTTAAAATTCAAAAGACCTGGGTGTATTTCCGTCACGTCAAAAGTGGGTTGGACGAATAATTTCGCGCCGACGCGTGAAAGGACAGAAGAGTGGGGTTTTTTCCGATGGGCTCTGTAACGTGGCTTTTGCCTCTGACCTTCGTGAAAAGCGGTTTTGTTCAGGTATCGTACCGTATCTTATCTTGTATCCATGTAGATCCTTGCCTTGTTTAACTGTTTGTCGCTCCTATACCTGGTTTTCCCTGTTTATTCTCTACATAGGTAGGAGGTAATTTGAAGCCGCCTAGGGCAACCGAGTCCACGACCCCGGGAACAAATTGGAGGCCATGCTCCGCTAACAGCACCGGAGCAGTCACCATCTGTAAAGTATCTTAAAGGGGGCTGCAGCCATTTGGAAGGCGTACCCTCCGTTAATTGCCTTAAAAGGGGCCATCAGTAGCCCTGATGGACGTCAACAGAAGCCAACTTTAACTCAACCCCGCAGGACGTCGGATTTCTTATGTAAGTACTTTATTTGCTTAATCTGTTCGCTAATTAAATATTTATTTTCCGTCAATTGCGCGTTAAATTTGTGCATTGTGCATTAGCGTTACCAACTGCCCGTGGTGTCTAGTATACCGCGCAAGCGGAGTTGTAATTATGAACTTTTAAAATGTAAGACATTTTCAACCATTTTATATGAGGTTTGACTTACTTTATAGGTATGTAACACTAATAAGCACAAAGTAACAACGATACAAAATAAGCAGAAACAGAATGTAAAATTTTCATAAACAGCTTGATTAAAAAAAATCCAATTTGGTAAAATTATTTAAATATTTGCTTATAAGTCCAAAATTAGTAGATTTAGGTATAGGAACAGTACACATAGAAAAATAGTATATTTTAGCAGCTATCTGAATTACAAATAATATACAGGGTGTTCCATTTAAAAATCCGAACACTTAATAATTTTTTTAATTAAGTAAGGAATAATTGCGCCTGGATCATCCTGTATATTTACGGAGGATTTGGTTACAGGATGTGGTGCCTTTGGGCCTTAACTAACCCCAACCTAAGCTAGAGTTCCATAGAGTTTAGAAGCATAGGTTTATCAACATTTAAAGTCATGTTTCCCTAATAAAAAAAACGGAAAATAATGAAAATCTCGAAAAACTATGACAGATAAGTATAGGATAGAATTAAGAAAAATTAATCAAAAATAAACAAGGAATGGAAAACTGGCATTAGTTATAGGGTATTTCATTTAAAATAACAAAGTTACTACTACGTTTTATTAGAATTGGCAACACTGCGTAGTTGAAAATATTTTAAATCGAGAAAGCATGTTCACTTACATAAGTGACCAAAAATTCAAAGTGCTATGTTGAGTAGTTCTCCGTAAAAGTCTAATAGGTCATCCACCGTGAATCACCCTATATAAGCCATGTATTAAACAGTACAGTTTTTACATATGTCAATATCATGATAACATAGTTACTTTACAATTAAGATTACATTAATTATAAAATTAAAATTATTAAAATCAGGATAGAGGAGCCAGAAGACGAGATCAGATGTCAACATATGTTCCATTATTGGTTGAGGATAATTGAGGATGGAACTCAATATTGAGCGAAACACAATAAATTTATTCCCAGATGTGCTAAAATACTATAGGAGGTAAAATTAACTTTGAAGCATTAAGAAATTCGTCAAAGGTGTAAAAAGCATTTGATAGTAAGGATTTCCTACAGTATTTCTTAAATTTTAACATACTTAACCGCCGGATGGTATTTGGTAGGGAATTATAAAATTTTATACCATAATAATTTATGACATTTCTAGATCTTAATAAGTGGATAACTAGGTAATAGTGAAACGACACATTGTTTGTTTTAGGAGACATGTCGGTAGTTATTATTAGAAACAAAATTTTAAAATTAACTTCATTTTAGTCTTTAGTTGTTTTTCACCTTAAATACAAAAATTAACTGATAATCCTCTTATGCTTCACAAAAAAACATATAAAATAAAAACTCACCCATATTAAGTAATACCCTGTGCATTAAGCTATCTCCATATTTTTGAACAATATGTGCTTGATCCCTTTCACGACTTAACGATATAAAATTTGATAAAAAGTGGACACATGATTTTATGGTTTGAACTTCATGTACAGCTAAACATAAAATTCCTAAAATTCGATATTAGTGTTGTATAAAATAGAAAGCGAAGCATACCACAATGGAATAAGCTATCACAATCGACAGCACTATCAAATATTATTGTACTGTTCTTTTTAGATAGTTGGCTTAATAAATTAAACAATCCTTCAAAAACATCAGACTGACTAGAAAGCTCATTACACTGATTTAACTGCACACATAATTGTAATGTACTATTTACGATTTCTTTTAAAAACTGTTGTAATATAGTTGACAAAGCACCATCTGTGCTAAATAGTACTAGAATCTATAAAAACAAATAATATCATTTTTAGCAAACTTGATAAGATACATACCGATTTTGACAAATTTATAATACTAGCACTAGGTACCTGCATGTAAGTACCCATTAATATTGTTAAAATATTAGGAATAAGTGATTTACAATCATCAAGCAATGTTGTAACTGTGTGCTTTAGTAGATTACATAGTACTTGTATCACTTCAGTATTATTATAATATTTCACAGCTATTTGCGAAAGAAGAGGCAGTATATTTTCCATCACCAATAAAATGGGTTGCTTTACAGGAGATTCGACATCCTCTGATTTTATATGTAATGTAGAAAAAAGTGATGAAAGTAGTTTTAACCTTGTTACTATTGAATTCACTGCACTTTTATTCTAAAATAAAATAAAAATATTAAACAAGCACTAAAACCTACAAGTAATTACAACTGTATTTAAACAAGTTAAATACTAGTTAAGCCTGTTTTGATTTAACAAAACCACTGTATATTATCAACTTATTTTAAGCCCTGCTTCTTAATTCCATTTTCATTATTTTAATGACATTTTCTTTCAGTTTGTAGTTTTGAACAAATACAATGCATGAATCTTGATATTAACAAATTTAGTATAGAGCACACTGATACTAATCAAATTAATAAAATGATTACTACATTTAATATCAATACTAATGCTAATCAAACCGGTATAATAGTATACAGCCGACATGCAAATTCATAAAATGTGTGACTTAACAATTGGAGTTTAACAGGTATTGTTGATAATGAGTTTATTGATGTATATATATATATATATTTATATATATATACACACACACGCGCACGCGCACCCCCACACCCCCCACACACGCACACGCACGCACGCACCCGCACACGCGCACGCACACGCGCCCGCGCCCGCGCGCGCACGCGCGACACGCGTACTCTCGCACACGCGCACACACACTCCCTGTATGTTTGTTGTGGTTTGTTTAGCATTCTTCTTAATCTTCTTTGGGAATTAAACCACTCATAGTTTTTAAAATCATCTTTATTTAAGTTTCGATCCATGACCTAGGATCGTTGTCAAAATAATAAAACTTCAAGTTTGACATTTATGACATAAATTGAAGGTGACTTTGATTTATTGATGTTCGAAATATTTGGTTTGAGTGTAAACAATAGGGTTACCTCACAACCATATACAATCTCCGTTGAACAGTATTGGTATCTGACAAGTGTAAACCAGCCATAGGGTCGCCTCAGATCCATTTACAACCTTCATAGAACAACATTAGTATCTGACAAGTGTAAACCCGCCATAAGGTCGCCTCAGAACCATGTTAAAACCTACCAAAGAAGTAGCCTAAATCATAATGATTTTCCCCTTCAAAATAAATATAAAAAAACGACTGCTTAAGCCTTTCAATAATACAATCGCACACTTCTTAAATAACCATCCTCTCAATTGTATAAATAGAAACATTTTAAAAAATGTTTTCCAATGCCCAAGTTATTGAATTTATATAAAATTCACCAATAAAAATTAATCAGCTGATTTCACGTTAAGCGTATTGGCTACCTAAAAAAAGTCGGTCCCAGGCCGTAACACAAATTGAAGACAATCATTCTTTTAAACTTTAAAAATTTTTGCTTAGTGTACTCAAACCAAATATTTCGAACATCAATAAATCAGTCACCTTCAATTTATGTCATAAATGTCAAACTTGAAGTTTTTATTATTTTGACAACGATCCTAGGTCATGGATCGAAATGTAAATAAAGATGATTTTAAAAACTATGAGTGGTTTAATTATACATATACACATATACATACAACGTTGAAACATAACTGATTCTATTTTCATTGTTAAGCTTATTTTATTAGTTAAAATAAATTTTACTTAGGCCCTTTACATCAGTTTTGTCAATAACTGATGAAGGATTTTTAGCAATGTAAATCATTTCCTACATCTCTTGTTTTCTTTGTTTAATTCAGTTTTAAGGACCCTTGTTTTATTGAATGAAACTTCACTTTTCATCCTTTCACTTGACCACCGATGCGATTTAAATTCACACAAGACTTCTTGTCCAAATTATTCAGCAAAGCTCAAAACAATTCACGATCGGCCCAAGGACCACTGGCCTCTACCTACACCAGTCTGTTACCCTTAAACCATATTTTCGTTCTTGCACATTTTTTTCCAAACTTCCATGTAATATTACAACCTCCCTCCTTTTGGTTAAAATTTAGCATTACATTCACATATGTAATACGTACAAAGTTTTCTTAGTGTCAATTTCAATGTATTCAGATTGTGTGAACGATCATTGTTCTGTAGTATTGTAAATCCCAAGAGAATTAATACAAATATTATTGTGAAGGATGATGTCCACAATCTTATTGGTAATTTTTCTTATTAAATATGACTAGTGTAAAACCCCTATCATTATTGCTGTTTATCTAAAAAGTACTAAGTGGTTTTGTGGTGTCTTTACTTGCCCTAATTTAAATATCATGATGAAATAGCCATATTAGTAAATTGTAAACAACACAACTTCTATAAAATTTTGAGAGTATATTCTTATTAAAGCTCCTAAACTAGCTAAAATTGATAAATGCTTATATATTGATGAATGCATGCTAAGGTGAGGCGTTACAAAACTAGATAAGATAAGACTTATTAGTTTGAAAAGCTTAACCTTCTTAATACTTTCGTTGATTGACAGCGGGTTATAGAAAACGAAACATTATAAATAGCGAAAACTATTTCCAATTTGATTTGTTCAAATATTACAAGTAATTTTAAGTAGTCTGGAGACATCCATTGTATTTAAAATCCATTTCGGCTCAAGTAGGTTAGCCGGTCTTTGTTAATGGCAGACTACTGTCGCCATAGGTAGGTTCCACAATTCAATAATTAAGAAATTCGTAGAAGGTACAATATAATTTAAACCCTTGGGAAAATAATTGCTTCCGTGACTCTCATCTAAAAAGGGGTTGGATTTGGTTTCTGAAATCTTGTTTTGTGGGAGGTTCTGTTCAGTCATTGGATAACAGAAAATGGCGTACATAATGATTAGGGTAGGAATTAGGCTATATAACTTAAGGCTTTAGCCAAAAAAGAGAGTTTTTTCCAATGGGGCTGTCCGTGGTCAAGAAGTAGAAAGAAACGTAGTTCGCGGGTAGCGTTCTCCGGTATCACAGATATAATATTTCACTTCGTATCACGATATTAAAAATTGGAAAGGAGTGATTACTTTTCCAATTCGCGAGGGGTATGCCCATATGTTCGCGGATTTATAGTGATACAAGGTAACTATTAAAAGCTTGTAGGCGTGTGACGCACAAGTAAGTGATATTGTCAAGATTCTTCCGGATTCGTGTGCCAGTCAATTCTTTAAAATTATAAACAGAAGCAACAAGCGAAATTCTCTTCCCAAATTTAAGAACTGTTCTACGTTGGAAGACAAACCCTCAAACAATGGACAATTTTTAGTAAGTAAGTTTCTATAGTTAAGTAGCATGACCAATTTTTAGTTACTTTGTTTGTTAGGACGTTTTGGCCATAAACCGTAGGATTAATTTAGTGTAAGATTTATATTATATGTTTTCGTTCATATACAAGTGTTTGGGAACTACTTATGTACTCAAAATGTTCATAAATTCCATAGTCACCTATTCACTTAAATTTCTAACTTAAAATCAATGAATGTAAGAGGTTCACGTTTCTTGCTCTGTGAATTAAATAGTTTTGTTTGCTGTTGATTCAGTCAATAGTTTTTTTATCATGGAAGTTTTATAAGTAGTAAAAAAGTGAGGAATTGATTAAAAGAAACAATTGTCCTCCTTGGGATGACAAGTCTCTCAAGGTTTTGTACGAACATTTGGACATTCTCGACTTGTCTGGTGCCCTTGGCAATTATCATTAAGCCACAATATTTTATGAAAGGTAAGTGCCAAATCTTTTGTAGTATATTATAAATTAATTTAACCCTTTTTGTAAAATTTTAACCCTCTATATGATCCACGACCTTCCGCTAGCTAGTGCCGGTGACCCCCCTTTAATTTTTGTTTTACAGGCCGCCCCCATTTTATAATTTTACTGGAAAATACATACTTAGTAGCTTTTCCGCTTCTAACAAAACTCTTGACACCCAACGTCTTTGGGATTACTTATGTAACAAAATTCTTGACGCCCAACGTCTTTGGGATTACTTATGTAACAAAATTCTTGATGCCCAACGTCTTTGGGTCTCGTTTTTGGAAGAATTAAAATTTTTTTATTTGCTTATTTCATTATCAATTTTATATAAACTACAACCTTTCAAAATTTATGTGGCATTTGAAAAAGAAAGAAAGAAAAATTCGAGTGTGAAATAATTAAAAGGAAATTTTTTGAGATATATTATTTTTACTTTTTAAATGAGAATTTTATGACAACATTGTACACATTCTTTAATTCAAAGATGGAATTTACATACAGTGTTGATAGGTTATTAAAAGATGAACTAATTTATGAAATAACTGTACGAGGAATAAACATGGAAAATATGACAGTAACTGATTTAAGAAAAACCTTACGAAAAGCGATTAGATTAGAAACTGAACCAGATGAAGATTTTGACTATCCATTTGATTTTACAGAAGACGTGACAGTTGTTAAAAATGTTTTAACGCTTTTACATGAACAAATTTCAGATTTAAATGTTTTAAATTATGACAGTAATAAAGTAAGAATAGAAACAAAATTTGCATATTGTTATTCTAGACTTTCCAGAAGTTTACCAGATGACGATAATGATGAAAAAATTAGGAATAATTTACAATTAGAGTTAGGACATTTAATTGAATCTTTTCGTAAAGTAGGAAATGACATTTTAAAGACAAAAACACAAATTGCTTCCAAAGAGGATAAATCAATTTTAGTTAAACTAGAACGAGGGGAAACGTCAGAAATAATTGACATAAATAACGTAGACTTGATCGAATTTGACAAAAACCTAGACTTAGCATCATCTACAACAAAACAAGAAAAAACTAGGGCCGAAGACGAGCACAAGCAAAATATAAATAAATCTTTTGAAAATAATAATCAAAATTTATCTCATAATAGTTCTGTAGTTTATAAGGTTACTCCAGTTGCAAAATGGGGAATAACATTTAATGGCGATACTTCGGTAAACGCATTTTTAGAACAGGTCGAAGAATTAAAATTTGCTAGAAATATGTCAGACTCTCAACTTTTTGCAGAAGCATGTGATCTTTTTGCACATAAAGCACTGATATGGTATCGTGCAAATAAATGTTTGATAAATAATTGGACCGAATTAAAAGAAGCATTAAAAGACGAATTTTTACCACCCGGTTATGATGAAAAATTAATGACCGAAATTAAAGCAAGAACGCAAGGAGAAAATGAAAGTATAGAACTTTATGCAGCAGTAATGACAAATATGTTTGCTAGATTATCAGAACCACTCACTTTGACAAAACAACTGAAAATATTACGAAAAAATGTTACCTTTTTACCTGTCACAATTGAGTTTAGTCGAAATAACTTCCATACAAGAACTAATAAAGTTAGGAAAAAAACTAGAGGAACATAAAGTATCAATCGAAAACTTTATCCCACCAACTCGAAAAACGAATACTTTAGAAACTGACTTAGCGTACACAGACGTTAACGTTTCACAGAGTAGGTCTTCCAATAGAAACCAGATTTTAGTAATACAAAGTGTTAATTCAAACAATTATGTAAAAAAAACTTGCACCCACGTGTTGGAATTGTCACCAGTTAGGACATTTTCAGATCGATTGTAAACAGATAAGACGAACGAACTATTGTTATAAATGTGGCACTGACAATGTTACGTTGAACCATTGAAAGTTTTAAGGGAAAACTGCTTAGGGAATGTCCAGGAATGCAGATTTCAATTTCTAGAACTAACAGGGCATTGAAGGAATTTCACTATTCTCTAAAGATGGTAACAAATGTTCCAGAGACAAGAAATTCTCTAGAGGTTATTCAGAAATGATTTGAGTATGCTATAGAGTACAATAGAATTATTTACAAAAAAGAGAAAATATTTTTCATTGATGAAATCGAAACACAGGTGTTTTCAAGAGCGAATTATGGAAGATCTGCACGAAATATACCAGCTCATGTGAAAAAAGCTCAAGTAAGTGGTAAAAGTTATTCAATTGCTGCTGCAATGAATGTAAATTCATTGTATTTCTTTCAATTGCAAGATAGACCATATAATGCAGAGCATTTCACCGAATTTTTGGTTAATTTAATGAATCATTTACAAAATGATAGCATTGATGATGGGTATTTTGTCATCGACAACGTAGGATTTCACAGAAACGCTGATCTTGTGAATATGATCAGAATCATGGTAATAATGTTCTTTACCTTCCTCCTTATACTCAATTTCTTAATCCAATTGAGGAATTATTTAGTCAGTGGAAGAATAGTAAAATTAAGCAAGCCCAATCAAACAATAATCAAACCCTAAGGAAGGTTTACACTTGTCATATACCAATACTGTTCAACGAAGATTGTATATGGTTCTATCATACTTGGTTTTGATAATTCATCGTTTGACACAGTGTGGGTGGTTTGAATCGAAGTCATTCTTGTGTAAAAGTCGTGTTAGAGATTAGAATTATTTGTTTTAGATATCTATGGCCTAAAATAAAAATATTAGAAATATGTAAATATTCACCTCACATTCTACTGCAACACATTTCAATTAAAATGATTTGAAATATAACGGCATTATCCCTATCATCTGGGTAATGTGAAGGAACTGAATTTGTTGAGCATCAGTTTAATAACATTTGTTGATAAAAGATTGTAACATGTCAACTCACCGTTCCCTTGCCATGTTACATTGTGGTCCCACTTCCTTCAATATACAAGTATTCTTCATTTTAATTTTATATTAATACTGTTAACAATCACAAGTTAGTTTTGATTTGTGTAACATTTCCCTTTAGTATTATAAAATAATACACTAAATAAGTTGATCTTGAGTTTTAAGTTAATGTTCCCTTTAAAATAAATAATATAAATAATTATGATCATGTGTAAAATGTGTCTTTTTCTTTTATTCTTCTTGATATACATAAATATCGTTTTAGAATACTAGCAAAATGTGTATGGAGAAAGTCTACCTGAATTACCCGTTCAAAATGAGCATGAATGGTAAGCTGACAACAGATAAACTTTCAGTTTGTTCCTCGTGGCGTATTACAATATTTCGTTTTTGTAACACGTTTATTTTCTAGGGTCCTCCGGTGGCATATCCTGCGATGATATATCCTCCGATGACATATCCTCCGCTGATTGGTAAAATATTCTCTGGTGGAGTATTTAACTATGCATGCTAGGCTATCTAAGCCTAATGCATTAATTCTACTACCTTACTAATATTATCTGTTATCGTACAAGAATTTCATGTTGTCGTTTTTATTTACCTTCTAAAATAAATTAAATGTCCGTTGAAGAAACATGGCTGTGGAACAAAAGGTTTGGCTCTTACAAATTTGAAGTTTGAGGTTAACGCCAGTTCTGTACAAGTCGGAGCTCAATGCGTTTCTATCATATATCATGAATGCAGGTATGAGTTTATCTTATTTACTTTTATGACGGAACAATGTGCATGTGTTACATTTTAAATTTCAAATATCTAGAAAAATAAAGCATGTAAAATATAGTCATACTTTTACTTACCTATTGCCTTAACTAATTTAATACAACCTTTGCTTTCCTGGTATAACCTTATAAGATGTAAATATAAAAACTTTTATGAAACCTTTTTTGTGGATTTTGATATTATGTTCAATTCAAATTCTCTTAATGTTAAGTACAACAAAGAGTATTTATGATTTCTTTTTACTTAGAACGTTAATTTGAAATTGTGTCTAAGCACAATAATAATTTTAGATTTTCAAATATATTATCTGGTAGAGTTTAAGACAAAATTTTTAAATTATGAGAGTGTAGATATATAAACTACACTTAGTGATTTTATCACATGAAAATTTGGTTATAAGAAAATAAGGATATATATTTAGTTTTTTTTTATTAATGTTATTAACTAAAGGTCAATATACAGGGTTGGGATAAAGTATGGAACCAAGCGAATATCTTTAAAACGAAAAGGACGATATTTATGAAACTTTGTAGATAAATGCAATGAAGCAAAATGCATCTGATGTGATTTTTTTGTTAATAATATACTTTCGGTTTAGCTGGAAATGCCCTCAATTTTTTTTAATTAAATGGGACACCCTGTATATTTTTGCAGATCTTGATAGATCTCATTATTTCGAATTCATACATACCGGGGTTAATGGAAATAATCTGTAAAAACGAGACACTGAAGCATTTCAGTACAATCACTTTTAAATTTTTACGCATTAGAATAAAAACCATTTACATTAGCAAATTGATGTTTACTTTGTATTAAACGTGTACTGTTTAGAAAAGTAGCTGTTGGAAAAATGTCAAGACAAACTGTCAAGTTAATTGTAATTTACGGTAATAAATTGTACGGTTAAAAATGGTACATTTAAGCGAGAAAGATCGAATTGAAATATTAATGCTGATTGGTTTTGGTGATCGTGTTAGAACTAGGGAAGAAGTTTGTCATATTTTTAATGATTTGCATCCTGAAAGAAATCCTATATCACGTTCAACAGTTACTAAAACATTACAACGTTTTAATGCAACAGGGATGGTCAAAAATTTGCCAAAAACTGGAAGGCCACAGACCGCAACGAACGAAGCTATTGGACAAAACATTGCTATTGAATTAAAGGAATCACCTCAAACTTCTACCACAGATTTGGCACTAAACCACGGTATAAGTCGACGTTCTGTAAGGAAGATATTAAAAAGTGAAAAATATCATCCGTATAAAATACAAGTAGTTAAAGAATTGTCTGATGATGATTTTGACCGACGGCTGGAGTTTTGCGAACGAATGATAGACACCTGTAATGTCGACGAGCATTTTGCAAATAATGTAGTGTTTTCGGATGAGACATCTTTTTGTTTAAATGGAACAGTTAATCGCCATAACTCAAGGTATTGGTCAAATGAGAATCCTCATACCCAACATCCCATACCCCATACCCATACCCATCCCAACATCCACAAAAGTTGAATGTTTGGATGGGAATTGTGAAAAATAGGCTTATAGGCTCATTTTTTATAGACGGAAACTTGAATGGTGACAAGTATTTAGATTTACTAAATAACCAAATTATTCCTGCACTCCATCAAAATGGACAGTTACCACAAAATGTTTGGTTTCGACAAGATGGAGCGCCTCCTCCCTATGATAGACGGGTTTTGAATTTTTTAGATGCAAATTTTCCAAATCGATGAATTGGACGTAGAGAATTTGTAGAGTGGCCTGGTCGTTCTCCAGACCTCAGTCCGTTAGATTTCCTTCTTTGGGGTTACCTGAAATCACATGTTTACGTTAGACGACCAACATGCCTGCAGGAATTGAAACAAAGAATCATCGATGAATGTGAACTCATCTATGGAGAAGTCTTGGAAAGAGTAATTCAGGAATTTATTAATAGACTTGCATATTGTCAGGAAGTAAACGGCGAGCATTTTGAACATTTAAAATGATTTTGTTTAAATTAAATTCAATATTATTCTCATTCTCGTTAATCTTATAAATAAAATTTATTATTGAATAAATGTAAAGTGCTTTAGTATCTTGTTTTTATAGATTATTTCCATTAACCCTGGTATGTATGAATTCGAAATAACAAGATCTATCAACATCTGCAAAAATATATAGGGTGTCCCGTTTAAATAAAAGAAATTGAGGGCATTTCCGGCTAAACCAGAAGTACATTATTAACAAAAAAGATTATATCAGATGCATTTTGCCTCATTGCATTTATCTACAAAGTTTCATAAATATCGTCCTTTTCGTTTTAAAGATATTTACTTGGTTCCATACTTTATCCCAACCCTGTATAAGTTGTATTAAGGTATTTTCTTTTGTCATGTTCTAAATTCCATCTCTATAACTTGTCTGGGTAAAATTTAACTGTGTTCTCTAAACCCCTGACATATATTCTTTTGCAATCTACGGCAGCCACAAACGGCCGATGCTAGTCCCGCCAGAGTTTTGTTTAGTCTCTGTTGTACACCCATTCCTAACTGTAAAAGGAAGGTTGCAAGATGATGAAAATTGTGAATTTTGGTAATTGACAATTATGTTGAAATGTTTTGAAGTTACGCAGTTGTCATGTGTTCCATTTAACAGAAATAAAACGCAGATGGACTACCTATTTAGAACATCTTTGCAATTGTTTACCATATATGTGTATATATTTCTTTTGGAACGCAAATTGCATTTTAAAAGTGTTATATACTATAATAATTATTAGTTTATGAATAACTTATTAAATTAAAGTAAGTTATTTATAAGCACTAAATTCTACAATAATTGGAACGAGTTTGAAAATAAAAATGTATTGGCAATGTTGCTTTTTCCTATAGCACTACTTAATTAAAGTAAGTGGATGTTCGTTTAACTTTGAAAATTCATATTACTTCAGAGGAATACAAATGATGATGTCATCGTCTTCTTTCGTGATTTCATCTGTATCTAATATACGTGCTTTATATTTCCACAGTCTATGCATTTTTGCATTTAAACATACACTTTCCAAACTTACATAACTCCCACATCATATGCGTAGTACCTCTAATAAACTACTTCAAACAACAAGATATTACAAAACTATTTGTTATAGATTTTGAATTTTTACAATATCAAACACATACAATCTATTACTAATTAAAATAAAACGTTTAAAAAATGTTCAGCTTGCATAAAAATATACATTCATCAAAATTATAACAAATACAGCAACACAGACTATAGGTAAGAAAAAAATAGAAGCGAGAAAACCCTGGGTAACAAAAGAAGATATTAGATTTAATAGAGAATAGAAGCTTAAACCTTTCAGAGAAGTGGATAGTGAAAGTAAGCAAAAATATAATACAGTTAGAAATAAGATAGTACATGAGTGTAGAAAAGCTAGAAATAAATGGATGGAGGAGAATTGTAAGGAATACAAGATGATTTGAGAGTAGGTAAGACAGACAGGGCTTACAGGTCAGTTAAAAAGTTTTTTGCAATTGGAACATGTAGGTTTCTCATCACCATCCAATAGTGTCTCTTTGATAAAATAGTCGAAACATTGTTGTAGCTTTACCTGGTCACCATCTTGAGGTATAGAAAGCGATAAATCCCAGAACGGGTCAAAAGTAACAGAATAATGTCCGCAATGTGTACAACATAATGTAGATTTCAACTGTCCTGCATATATGTCAACAACTTTGGAATTTTCCATTCTTAAATATTGTTTCCAGGATGCGGAAGCTTTATCACCCTCGTTGAATTTTTCATCTATTTCTGATAATATCGATGTAGATGTATTAGTAGCCTGTTTGACGTTTTTGTGTAAGTCTTCTAGTAAGTAACGTAAATATTAGTGTTAATGTCTTTTATGAAAATATCATTTCTAACATACTCCAACAGTAACTTGGCGTTTGAGAAACACTGAATTACAGACTTCATGAAACAAGTATTGCCGATATTATTTAATCCATTCAGGTCTAAACTTTGAAAAGTATTTGAAGCGCCAAGTGATTTCTTATAAAAAGCATTGGTGTTTAATGAATTATGAAAATCCCTGAGATTGTTAGAATTGTGTGTATAAGTATCAGGAATGTGATTAAGATGTTTCGGTATTACAATGCTATTCAATTTGGAAGTTTTCAGGAGTAGTAATTTTATTTATAAGATATTGTTGAAGTTTTTGTTGTTTTTGTTTGAGTTATCATGAGTAATATCTGTAGAACAAAGAGGCATCAAAAAAAGTTCGTCCAAAGATTTAGAAGGTGAGATAGTACCTAGAACAAAGGTGGCGTTGCCTTGTTGAAATGCAATACTGATTCTTTGTAAGAGGAAAGCGGTTGCTCTTGGATCAAATGAGCATTCAGTGATTTTTTTACCAGATCTTTTAAAAAATAATTGCAATATATCCATACACACCAAAAGTTTCGATAGCAATAGGATAAAATAAATAAAGTTGTGATAAGTATGAGTATTTCTTAATTTTAATATTTTCACCATAAGAAGCCGCGGCACTTGGGTTTTTTTGCACATGCAGTAGAATGTTATTCTGCTAAGGTATGGTTGCAAGTAAAATCACAAATTGCTGACTTTCCGCATTTTCAAGGAATTAGGGTGATGTCATCAGGTCGTTTACTATCATTTCTGAATCTGTTTATCAGTTCCAATATAGCAGGGGTTTGTGCGAAAACTAAAGCACGTTTAATTATGTCATTGACGACTATGTGCCGAGAGTTGGGTCCTTTACTTAAACGGCAGCTTAATCCATGTACACCTGATTTATCTACTAAACTACCGCAAATGCATGTGTGAGGAATGCATAAGGTTGCTCCAAATCTGAGTCCAATAGCAATCCTGAAATATTGATCGTCTAAAAGTGTGCCTAAAGTAGGGACAGGTAGAGCATTTAGCCAAGCGCTAGAATGCTTTGAAGAAACTGCTTGAATTCTAGCTTTGTGATTGTAATAGCTAATTTAAGTAAATTTTCTCTATGTCTAAAAAAGGATTGTCCCATTCTTTTTGTAGTGATTTGTGGATAATTACTTCATTTTTCTTTGTTCTATAAAGCTAAAGTTTTTCACTTTCTAAAGAATTGTGGTCGACCATTCCGCTTGAAGATTTTGCTAAAACAAGATTAACCGAAGAAAGGGATGCATTAAATGACGATAAAAAGCAAGGTAGTGATAATGAAGATGAAAGACGGATTCCCAGTCCTCCTCTGTCTATTGGAAAAGTTGATTGTATCCACTCCTTATCTTCTAATTTAACATTTGTAATATTTTGCAAAATATTCCGAAGAGTTTTGTCAAATGAGTTCAGAATAGTTTGATGTGTTCATGTTGGAAAGCATCTTAAAATATATAAAAGTTTCGGGATAGCTAAGCAATTTTTTGGCAGTATATAGGAGATATGAGTTGGTACTCCAATAGAATCTAAACGAGATGAGAAAAAAGATAATATTTCTATTTTGTTGTTTAGTTATTTAAGCATTTCTTTAAAGTTCCGGAAGATAATGGGGCACCAAGTAAAGTCCAATTTGAACGTGGACATGTTACTATTCCTGGGGCAATTGAGTTTATTTTTGAAAAAGCATTACTTTTCTCAGGTGACATAATAAATAACACATTTGTTGAAATTTAGCTCTAAACCTAAAGATTTTGATGTATTTATTATTTGCTTAAGGTCGTTAAAAACCGATGTAATGTTTCCACCTATGCAGCCATCGTCGAGGTACCAGCAATTAAATTCTGATTTAATTAATTTTGTAAATGAATTTATAGCCAAACAAAAAAGTGGCGGTCCTAGAGGATCTCCTTGTTTGAACCCCCCCCCCTTTCTGATGAAATAGTGTTTGATCCAAAATTTAGAATTCTTCTTATTTAATTTTTTAGAGAACTTCAGAGACACTTTCTCACTTGTTGGTGCAGAATTACATAGCTAATATAGGTTCATACTGGATCAGACTTACATCCAAACAGCGCGATATCCAGTTAACAATTAAAAAAAAAACTATATTATTTGGTGTATAAGTACCAATACGTTCAAAGCACATAATTCTGCATGATCGATAATAAAATGTATATAAAATGATTTTCCCTTAGATCGTTAGAATTATTGTATTATTAACTTCAAAAAATTATATGAACATGATCTCATTACTGAGCTATAATCAAGCAAGTAATCAGCTGATATGATTATGTCATGTGCATTGATTATATTTTGGACCATCCTCTAGCAAGAATTTTCATGTATTAACAAGCATAACCAACCACAAACAGAAAGAACTTTTCTCAACTATCATAAATTTATCCTGTTACATACGAACTAATAACTTACATGTGCAGAATTAACCAGTGATTGAATCTCATCTAAAGAAGTTCCGACAATAAAATTTAAATACTCCATTATCCTATTAACGGGCAAAACACTTAGTATATAACCTAAACTGTACATTATGCGAATTTGCTCAGTTAAACGTAGCTGTTCACTTTGTAACGCAGACTACAAAAATCATTATGTGAAACACGGCATACTATAACAAATTTTACCTGACATGTTGTTAATAAATATTCAGCATAAGGTTCTAAATACTTTTGGCAGTAGCGTGATACATCTTTCAGGGCCATTGTTGCATTGGATGCAACATCATGATTCTCTAAACCAGACACGATCAAAGGAATAATATTGTGGACAGTAGAAGGGCTATCAGATAACCACTCAGCATAAGAACCTATTGTATCTAACGCAGTTGCTAATACTTTAATATGCAAACTACCATATGGTATGTTTTTCAATGTTAGTATTAACTGAGGAATATGTATTTCATCCCACTCTAGGCATTCTGAAATAGCAGCAAATGCATGTAAACAACTTTCTATCTCATTCCAACTGTGCTTTTGAAGTGCTTCATTTAGTCTTGTATGTAGTATACTTAATGTTTCAATGTTTAACATATTATAGCAATAAGTAAATGTATCAGATACGTCTTGCCTATAACAACGGAATGTTTCGCAATCTTCTCGAGACCACCCAGTATTTGCACTGAAGTATTCATCCCAATTATAAGGATACATTGACTTGCGTAGCATGATGCAAATTAATTGACGATAATATGGTTTAATAACTTCTAATGTGTCTGGTATTTTTTCTGATTCCAGATTTGAAATTTCATCCTGTAAATAAAACAATATAGTCACAAAAATAAAATATTGATTAAACACAGATTTTTCATAGATAATAATGCATTTCAGGCTTATACTTTTACAAATAGTTTAAAGAATGTTCACCCAGTGCAACCATTAGCTACTAATGTAAATTTATCGTGGCTAGGTTATTTTTCAAATCGATATCAAAGGTAATTAGATTAATCAATACTCAAACTAAAAAATCATTAGGTTTTGTATACATATGAATAAACAATATATCATTTGCAGCACAAATATCAAGACGATCATTTTTATTTATAAAATAAATGTCCTTTTCAGCTATAGAATTCAAGGTAGCCGAATCTTTTGATAGTTGGGAAAATAAACCTTCTTTCACCTCAGCATGAACTTTAAATCCATTGTCGTTAGTTAAATTAACATAGTTATTAACTATTTCTTTACCAAGACTGTATTTTCGTGTGTATCGTTAAATGCACTTAATAGTTCCTTACTATTGCAAATGTAATAACTTACTCCTATATTAAAAATGAATTCATACTCACGCATATTTTCAATATTAGTAGCTCTAAGAACCAAAACCCTTCTACATAAATATATTTTGGTTCACACACTTGTAATATTTTTACGTAATAACGTACAAATTTATTTAAGATTAAATTCCCCCGTGTTGTCAGTTCTGCATAAACTTGACGTAAAATATTACGTCCACAAATTGGTTGTATAGCTGGCCAGGCAAGCGAGTACACAAATTAATAGTAACAGAAACTTACAGATCGATCAATAAAGGTCTGTTTGTGTTCCTTCTAAGGGGTAAATCATAGGCTCGTAGATTCTTCAGCGGGGGTTTCCTCAATGTGGTGCAGCTGTCCTCGTCGATGAAGCAAAGATAATTGTATAGATATAGGAAAGAGGTTGCAAGGAAAGGAATTACTCATTCAAACTCGGAACTTCACCATGCATGTGCGAATTCATCCACGGTCGATAGTCTAGTCCTGTCCCTTAAGAGGCTTAGTTCTATCAACTATAGTCCCCCATAGATATATAGATAGATTTATTTGTTCCCATCAATGTGATGATAATGCACACTTCTACAACCATTATTAGAAATAGTCAACAATGTGTATAAACAAAATTAAAATATACATAAAATATGAAGATTAGCTACATTTATGTAGATAGTCATTAATTAAAATTAAATATTACATACATAGTCAATTATTGTAACTATTTAAATCGTATCTTCAAGAAACTCTGCTACGTTATAATAACAGTGCTCACAAAACAAAGATAATAGTGCTGATTAGAATGACAAGAGATTTAATAGTTGCTGGTAGCTTGTTATAAAGAATTGGCGCCATATACAGGGTGTTTTATTTAAGTGGGAGGTCACCTGTATATGGAAGAGCGATGTTAGAAGGAAGCTGAAAATTTGCACTAGGAGGTTATCGATTGTGCCTACACGTCTAAAATAGTTTCAATACGTTAGCACTTCCGGTTATACCGAAAGTCGGTATTACTATTGTTATTTTAAATAGAACACCCTGTATATTTATGCATTTTCGAATTCCTTGTCGAATTTTATGTGAACTTTTATAATACAACCATACCTCTATCTAATGCCGTTTTCGAGATATTTTGACTTTTAGTAGATTTTTGACATTTGCGCGTTATCACTTAAATTGGAATATCTGGAAATTCAACGAACATACAGAATTGATTTTTTCCAATCACATTAATAATACCTGATATTATTTCTACGTGCAAAGAAAATCTTATTGCTTTTAGTTATTGATGATAATCGACAGCAACTAATAAGCAACATTTTGAGGAATTTATGTCTCGAATATCAGATACAAAAAATCTGGTATAATACAGTTTACTCGCCACAGTGCAATTTAGACGAGAGACTGAATCGTACAGTTAGTACAGCCGCTCGCTTGTACGTGCTCAAACACAATATGTGGGATATAAATATATCTAAAATTCAGTGTGCCATTAATTCAGCAAAGCATATGTCTACTGGGTATATGGAAGATGGAAGCGTGTTATTTTCCAAATGTTGGTTTGGTTGTGGGAAGCTTTTTCTTTTAAAAATAAATTAAATTGCCGGCTAGGGGTAAGCTGATTTTATTTATTATACAATGATTTTTAAATAAGGTTATCTGTTGTAGCAAATTAATTTAATTTCTAAAAACCTTTGCTCACTTCAACATGGCTTTTGCTATATTGCCATTTAAGTGAAATATGAACAGTTGTTCGAGTATTGTAAAAAGAGTAAATGGGAAAATATCAGCAGAGGTATTGAGCTAGTTTACACTGTTTCTACATCTTGGATTGAATTCTGGAAGACTTGCTTTTCCTGGGTCAATATTCTTTGGTTTAGAGGATCAGGAGTTTGGGTATCCGCCATGATGTCCACCATCTGTGGTTAGTTCAACTGATTGCATTTTGTCTTGACGTGTGGTTGAGGTCAAGGACTTTGATAACATTTTATTCAGGTATTTATGTATATATCCGTTTAAATTTTTGTAAAAGAAAAATTCATAATAATTGTTTGTTTCGCAAATCTTTTAATGCTAATAGCACTGTGAAGATGCAATGCTTTAATTAATGTTTGAATTAGATACGCTGTAATTTTATCTTGTAAAATCCCCGAGACATGAGCTCATATCAGGTAGGTTTATTTTGTTAACTTTTTGATACTCTGTAGTTATTAAAAAGAAAAGAAAGAACATTTACCGAAGTAAAATTTACTTGTTTTGTTAGAGTCTTAAGAGAATTAAAATTGGTTAAAGATTTATTTTTTATTTTACTAAAATAATCCAAAGTTTGATTACTTTTGTTAGTTCAATTACAATTATTATACGGAATTATATAACATGTTGTTGTCTTATTCAAAACTGAATCAGTGAAGTACTTGTTAGGTAAATTATTTCCATATGTATGCTACCGCAGGGATAAAACAAAGAACCCACTGTTTAGCCCTGATGATAATGTCTCTCTATAGATTTAAGTAAGAAAGATTAAATAAATACAATAGCAGAGGGTCATTCATGCACACGTTACAAGCAAGTAAACGTTACACGTAAGTACAAGTGACAATAGCAGTCGACTGCATGGGTCTTCCAAGATGAACAAAATCCAACAAAAGTTGTCCGTGCTCGAAGCACTTCAAGAAAAAGGTTGCCTGTTTTTTCGTAATAAATGGATGTCACAACCGTTGCTTTAGAGGATCGTATACAACAGTTAATTCTGCTTGGTATACAACCATTTGTTTGCCACAAGTTTTCGGAGAAATAAGAAAAATAAACCGACAATGCCGAATCATTCACCATCATCATACGAGCTCTCGCACATCAGCTCAAACAAGTGACTATTTGAGCACTCAAAACATCGAATTGATGGGTCATCCGCCATATAGTCCTGATTTGGCACCTAATGATTTTTTTTGTTCCCACACGTGAAGAACAAACTGTGTGGAAAGCAATTTTTGACACCAGAAGAGACGGTTGATGCGTTCAAAACCCATGGTTTGACGATATCTCAATCAGAATGGAAAAAATGCTATGAAAATTGGTTCAAGCGTATGCAAAAGTGTGTATCAATCATCGTGAAGAATATTTTGAAAAACAGTAAAGAAGTTTTCACACCTCAACTTTTGTTTTTGCTACTTACTCCCGATACATATCGAGCACCCCTCATACCTTCGCCATCCCAGCTGCATTTTTACATCTTGGAATGACTACACTTTTATAAGGTGTTCTAATCTGCTTGCCAAATTAAGAGTCACAAAAAAGTCTTCTTTATTCCTAACTGTCATATTCTGAACAAAATCTTCTGACTTTTTAAGTGCAGTACAATTAACATAACCAAATTGATCATATAGTTCATTCGTTTTAACTTTAGGATCCAGTTGTGTTGTCATCCTAAAGTTAAAGCAAATGTACTATACCTAAACACTTTAAGACACTTGGGCATTACCTGATTTCACATTTGGCTTAGTTTTAAAATCTATTAACCAAATTTTTTTCCCCGTTCCGACACAGGTACTCCAGAATCACGAAATTCACACTTATTTTTATAGAAATGGTGTGTTAAGTTTGTATCTGCCATCGCTACCACTGAAAGCAAACTTGGGCTAGGTTCTGGAATACACAATACGTCCTGTATTGTCCCATCATACCAGTCCATATCTACTAGTGTTTGAATATTAATATTGCCTTTTCCTCTGGCAGATATCAACTTATCCTTTGCTATTCTCACTAAACTGGTTCATATATCTGGCCAATGTCTGAAAACGATCTTACTTCACTGGTCATGTACATACTTGCTCCTAAATCACATACCATTTTTTCTGCATATAGTGAGGAAAAATAAATATAAGCCAAATTCGAGCTTGCACATTGATTTGAATTATTACTAATCCAAACAAGCCTATAATATGTTGAATCCTACCTAACCGAATGTGAACAACGTATACAAGCCATAAGTGGATCTTCTAATTGGGTAGTAGTCACCAAAGGTGTTCCCCAAGGTAGTGTACTTACGCCATTGCTTTTTAGTTTGTTCATTGCCTCTATTAGTAAAGGTTTAACCTGCCGTTATAATTTATTTGCGGATGATTTTCAAATATACAGGCATTCAGAGGTACAGCATATTAATACTACAATTGGTCTAATAAATGAAGATTTGAGCAAAATAGCCGATTGGATTAATAGGCATGGTCTAGCAATTAATCTTAAAAAACCCAATGTATTATTATTAGCTCACCTTATACTAAAGTACTTATACAGAAGAACACTCTTACCGATATAAAATTTATTGACACAGTAATATCTATTAGTAGTGTAGTTAGAAACCTAGGTATCCATATCGATGATACTTTATCCTGGATTCCACATGTAAATAAAATTAGTCAAAATTTCTTTTTTACCTTCCATAAGCTAGCATTATTAAAAAATTTTCTTCCGTTCCAAGCTCGCTTACGTTTAGTCAATGCACTTTTAGTTCCAAAAATAAAATATGCTGATGTAGTATTTACAGATATGGCTAGGTATCTGCGTAACAAACTCCAACGTTTACAGAATGCTGGTATCAGATTTATTTATAACTTACCTAAATTTGAACATATTACTCCATACAGGAATGAACTAGGTTGGTTAACCATGGACGACAGACGTAGTATGCATTGTGCTGTATTACTTTACAAAGTGGTAAAATCACATACTCCTCAGTACCTACAAACTAATTTTCACCTTTTGTCATGACAGTACTCAACAAGATCGACTGATAATGTTCGTTTTACAATTCCAATTCATAGAACTAATTTCCACAATGATTCATTTACTGTTAAAGCTATTCGACAATGGAATTTGTTTCCGATAGATATTAAAATATCTAATTCAATTAGTATTTTCAAAAATAAAATCAAACTGTATTTCTTCAACAAGACCTAACTTTCATGTGATATGCTTTCTATTGTTCCTCATTCCCATCCGTTTCCGTCCTTTCCCATCCCTCTATGTTTTTCGTTTAACGTACAAATAACTATGCATTTTTATTTATTAATAGGTATACAAATCCGATTACTAAGTTAATATTTTCAATTGTTTATTAACTTGAGGTTTCGCCAATGGTAAATTGGAAGAAATCGCCAGCTGGCGATAAATTCACCATTTGTGAACTTTGTAATTAGTTTATTATTTTTTCTATTTTATGCACACATGTATAAATGTACAAGTTCTCAATAAAGAAGTCATTATATTTAATATTACTTACAGTTTGATTCACCTATTATAAGGTTCAGTTTGTCCAGGTCATGCCAGCTTCCATTTTGTTAATAATATAATTCCTGTTCTTTTTTTCAGTTTTGAACGACAGCAGCAACACAACCCAAAATTACAATTTAATGGTGGGATGAACTTGAACTTCAACCCCTTTCAAACGGTTACAACAATAATAATTCCACCCTCAGGTCCATGGAAAAATACCTTGCCCCGTGCAAGAGTAAGTTCGCGTGTTTTATTGTATGCTGTGATTCTGTCCCTTGAAACTGCATTGTTCAATTGTCTACATTTTATTCACCTTACTACATTTTTCAAATCTAAATTAACTTTCTTTAATTTCTACTTTCAAAACTTTTAGCTTGTCCTGCGGCCTCACATAGAGCAGACGCCTTCTGCCCACAATCTCACATTTTCATATCCCTACATATTCAACTTTTCAGTTTAATTTCCTATATAACTTCTTTTATTTCTTTTCCGTTACGTCCAATAAATCTAATTTATTTCCACTGTATATCATATTAATTACAATCAGCATCTGGTTAATACAATATATTCAGTTTAATTTATGCTTACCACACAAATTCTTATGCTACAGTCTATGACAATCTATACGCAAGTGATTGTGACATTTAGATGTCTGCTTTGTGGTTTTTTAATTTTGTCATCGCCCTGCAGTCTTACCATACAGTGTATTTAAAAAATAATGTTGAAACTTATTATCTGAATAATTTTTATAGCAACAAAATTTGATACACGATGTTTAATAAAGAATAAATATTTACGAAATCTTTTATGCATAGCACGTCCATATATTTTGACCATTCAAAATTAAATTTTCTTCCTTTCGCATCTAGTTTATGGTTACCATAACGCAACTAGTTACACGCTCCAAAATAATTTGTTTAAAAAGCATTGATGTTAATTGCTTTGTTGCATGCCGAAAATCGGCTATGTATCATTTTTGGTTTAAGTTTTAAATATGTGACTGAATTCGCGCCAATATTTTAAAAAATAAACTTGTTCATTTCCGTCACTTCGGACAGTTGCGCCGGCGCAAGAGAATGCGCAGACGTGGAGTGAGGAAGTAAGTGCGTGGTTTCCGACACGACGATTATTAACCAACAGACGTCGAACAGTGAGGTTTATCTGTGTCGTTCCTTTTGTCTTTTCTCTTTTAGAATGTGGGGTTCCTCCTTACCTTTGCCTTTTATAGTGCCCTATCTATCCTTATCGTACCGCTACAGACAAAGAAGAGGGAAGACAAGGCAATCTGGTTTCAACGAGGGCATAGACCTACCCACGCCCAACAACGCCGAGATCCACGAAAATGAGTATGGCTCCTGCGCAAGAATAACCGCAAAGTCATGAAGCGTTCAACATTTTTAAGTGAGTACATTTTATCTTTTCCTTTGCGCCTCTTGTATCACTGTAAACATTTTTGGTATGTGATACAATTTGAGACGCAATTATGACGTAATATCTTGTTGTGCAATATTATGTACGTGGTTAGTATGTGTTGCCAACTGTCGTAGTGGCGCTGAACACGCGTGCGCGGCACTATAACAGTTATACCTTAGACTATAACAGCTTAAATATATATCTTTACACCATAAGAAATACCTCAAAAAATTTTGAATAAGCTTTTATAAATCGTAATGAATTGAATTGTGAGTTTGATCTTATAATTTTTGCAACATAGTGAATTAGCAGAATTAAACGATATCAATTAATTTGGTATACCTGGTACGATGAAGGACACAATAAAGGTGATTGTTTGTATTAGTAAAATTGCAAGATTAAGACTGATATAAGACATAAATCGTAAAACATTAATACCAAGGCTATTTTTTATAGTTTCAGTAATCTAACGAAAAAATTAACTCATATATGAAGACTATTTGTCAATTTAGTCGCTATCAGCATTGAGGCATTTTCTGCAATTGAGGCACTGGCTTTTGTATACCCTCCTTATAACATGTTGCTATCTGGGTTGTCAGCCAACCTCGGTTTTCAGCTCGAGGTTAGTGTTAAACCAATGTTCCCAACCATACTTTCGTCTTGGTGAACAATGGAGATCGCTTGGTGCCAAGTCGGAGCTCAAGGGCATATGGTCGAACAACTCAGATCCAGCATGCCTCGTGTTGTTTTGTATTGCTATCTATAAACATTTAACGATTTCACGGTACATTGCTGCACTAATTTTGTTGCAGGTCCATAAACGCCACCAATAAAACTTTCCCAAAGTTCCAGCACACTAGTTGCAAGTTTTGTTGAATTTCTGTGGTTTATTAGGTAAGCTGGTAAGCATCTATTACATCGACTGCTCTTTTGCCTCTGCATTCACTAACTGAACCCACTTTACATCTTCCGTTATAATTTCTCAAAATATTTCTCTTTCATCACTGTAGGACTGAAAAAACGCACACACAAATGCATGCACACGCAAGCACAAGCACGCATGCACACGTGTATGCATGCACAGCACGCAAACTAGCAAGCACGCATGCACGCACGCATGCACACACACAGATAATTATAGTGGCTTATCCGAAACTTTGATATGGATGATGAATCTCTAAAATGACGAGGAATGGTATTTCAATAAATAGCACCAGATTTCAAGAAAAAAGTATGATACATATATGTGTGATGAACTGGAATCGCTAGTAAATCATTTTCTCTAGTGTTGTATAGTAGCTGGGATAGTTTTTAAACTTAGAAGCTAAGTAAAAAGAGCCATTTCCAGTAAAAAGTTTAAATAATTGTGTTGCCTGTTGAAGCTTTCTATGGTTAATTAATTTTAACCAGGACAGATTTCTGTAAAGCGGTGAAACGTGATTGCAACGTTTAGAGTTAAATAATATAAACCGAATACAGCTATTCTGCACTCCATAGATAGGTCATGATAAACAAGTTCGGTGTAATGAAAAATTGGCTGTATAAGCACCTGCACAAGCTTTACTTTTAGTTGAATTGGCAAAAAAGACCCTAATCTTTTAAGACTGTGCAGTGAATAGAATATTTTCTTACAGATTGCGTTTGTCTGCGGCCTCCATGACAATGTAGAGTCGATGACCAATTTTTACAAGTGTGTGAGAGCAAAATAACACAGTCATCTAATTTCAATGCCAGGAGGGATTGGCTGTCTACCTTCTTCAATTGTTTTGAAGTTCCAACTAGCATTGCTTGGTACTTGTTAGGATTTATTCTAAGCATATTATATCACCTCATGTTCTAATACTCGACAGGTCTACGTTTACGAGGTCGAAGGAGCTTGTAGCATCTTTAGCATGGAAATAATAATAAATTTGGATGTCATCAACGTAACAATGGTATTTACAATTTTGTAGGGCGCTAAACACCTCTTGAATATATAAACAAAACAAAATTGGTTCAAGCACGCTCCCTTGAGATACACCAGATTGCAACAATAACCATTCAGATGAGGTGTTTTCTTCGTCATTAATATCCCGCTGCTTATGCCCAGTTTAGTACAATTTAAACCAACCTAAGGCTTTTGAGATGAAGTTGTTCAACTTATCTAACTTGGAGAGCAGTATATCAAAATTTACTTGATTAAAAGCTGAACTAAAATCCAAAACAACTATAATAGTGAGTAGACCATTGTCCATTGCTTCTTTTGTGTCATCAGTAAGGCTGTAGTAGTACTGCGGTTACTCAAAAAGCCCAATTGATGTTCGTCGAAAAATATTATTCATATGCAAATACTCATTCAGTTGGTCTAGTGCAATGTATTCTAATCATTTTGACACAGCAGGCAAGATGCTGATTGGCCGATAATCTGACGGTAATTTGGAGGAAGACATGTTTGGCATAGGACGAACATATGCAAACTTCCATTGTTCTGGAAAACTGCAAGTTTGAAAAGATGTATTAACTACTGATGTTAGGGAATTTAGTGGCATAGATGATATGTGAAGAAACATAGAGGCAGATATTTTGTCAAAACCAACAGCACGTGATTTTATCCGTTGCACTGCTTTAAGAACAAAGTCAAGTGACAGCGTAAAGAGAAAACTTAAGATAGTTTAAGGGTCTGGGAGACAAAATATTACTAGCGGTAGTTTGGACAGCAACAGGAATCGATGGGGATTCCAGAAGCAAAATAAATATTTAAGGAGTTTAAACACATAAGTGGTTGTAAAGGAATGGAGCTTTTAACAACACCAAGTAATTTTAGTTCGCGCCACGTTCTAGAAGAGTTTAAGTTTAAAGACAAAGAATAGAAGTAACACAGTTTGGAGTTTCGTATCAGTTGCTTGGTGTTGTTTCGAAACCGTTTATAATGGGCATAATTATCGATTGTCGAAGCATGCCTGAACTGCAATGCGGTTGCGTCTCTCATACGTCTCATATTTTGGATTTCATCTGTTAACCAGGGAGCTTTTGGTTTAGTAATTCGAATAATTTTAAGCAGTGCATGCTTTTGATCTGTTGGTAATTTATGTGATTCCAGATATTCAGTTGACAGCAAACATCTTGGTTATTACAATTCTAAGTATCTTGCATTTGAAACTAAATGAGCATTTTTTATTTGAACTGGTTATAATTTTAGTAAACAAAAATGTCGTATCTTATTTACCTGTAATGTGTACCAAAATCCAAAAGCCATAGTACTACATGTTTCATCTATCGGATACACTCCATGTATATCAGAACATGCGACAATTGATTCTATAAGCATAATTGCAATTTTTCGTTCTTCTGCTTTTGTAGAACCTTTTTGCAAATTTTTAATAAATAATTTGCAGTGATTATCACTTATAGTAATAAGTAAACCATAGATACCATTAACAATATCCTACAAAATTATACAATTAAAGCTTTATTTTAAAAAGATAATATTAAAAAAAAACCTTATTAACATTAAAAATGTGTGCTTCTGCATTTAATATTTTTCCAAATTTTTCTAATATATTTTTGGTGTGACTTAAGATGTGGTTTTCATATTTATACGTCTCTGGTTGAAGCATAATAGCAGACAGTGACTCTAAAGCTGCTTCGGCTAAGTCCACTTCATCTAAGAGCATAGTGTCACAATCATTTTTATTCCTAGAACATTGGTCATTTCAGACTTTACATAGTTCAGTAACTTTACCAATAAACATAACAAGTTAAATCCACTAATAAATGTAAAATATGTGAACAATCTTCTATTGTAACTCCTTTTAATTGCATCCATGCTGAACAACATTTTGTCGCATTGTAATAAGTTGTCAGGTTATCTATACTAAATCCAATTCCAGGTATTGGTGTAATACACATTTCAACAACCTTTAATATATCTTTTACGGCAGCTTGTAGAATTGCATTGACCTTAGCTTTCTTAGAAATAGCTAATGGAATACTATGAAACTAAATATAGCATAATTTAATAGTGTTCTTTAAAACAAGTCATATTTACCTCTTCGGGAATGATGGAAAATATTTCAAGTAAAATCCATATTACACGTTCTGGTTCTACATTAGGTAAATTGTGTGGTTGAAAACTGGACACCAGTTCTTCAAATGCATTTGGCCAATACTTTGGAATAGTATGGATTACATAGGCAGATAACTATACAATCAATAAGAAACAATATAATACATAATTAAATATGGATAAACCAATACAAATTGCTAATACCAATAACTGGTCAATAACCATAAGCAACTATCTCTATACAAAGATGATTTATTTTAGCCAAATATTCTATAAATGATTTAATTGAAAATGTTTTGATAAATGTTAAATAATTGAAAAACTTAAAGAAAATACGAGTTTGATGTGAATGTTGCAAAAGTCAGATGAAGGTAACTAAATACGTAAAAGCGAATAAAAGTGTTAATATTTATATCAGTTAAAATAAAAGATATATAGTGTGATATTTGGAAATTGCTATGTACATTACAGTTATTTACATAACCAGTTACGAAAAGGTAAATTTAATTTGACAAAAGTAATATTTATCAATTATGAGAGACAAATAGAAATATTACACACAATATTTTATCTAACTCCACTTTAAAAGGAATCAAAACATTCTTGAATTGCATTATTCAGTTTCACAACATACACCAACTTTTATTACTTTACCTGAGCGTTACTATGGAATTTGTATAAACAAACACAATTTAATTATTGTAGTCTATTAAAACTTAATAATAAAAATGTAGATATGGATAGATATTCCTTCAGATATAGAACGGCTAGGTAATTTAGCAGCAAATTTCATAATATAGTTCATTTCACGTATCAGTGGTGTGACGTAACAAGCAGAATTTTTGATTGCCAAATGTAATGCATAACTAACTCACGTAAGTATTTGGAGAATTACGCTAAACATTGAAAACCATTAGCGCTACTGCCACCACTACTTTTGCGAATTTCCTATAACATGATTTGATAACAGTCAGCTGTGTTGTCGGTACTGGTTCTTATCTATTTTACAAATTATTTTTATTTAATTGGAATTAAAACTGTTCTTTATAGTACAATTAACTTTTTTTAATTGTTTTACTGTGTTTAATCATGTAGAACATGCCTAAAGCTTTAGACAAGTGTTCTAAAGAAGTTTTAAAGCTTACTGCATAGTTTGAATTGGAACTTAGTAAAGGGGACTCTTACGTCCTTTACATGCAGTTCGTGATGTAAGTAATTCTATATATCTTTTTTAAAATACATTTTTTATCGTTCTAAAATACATTGATATCTTTTAAGCGAAAATTAATGAAAAAAATAAAACCTAACTAAAATGTATTTATAATTTTCAAACTTCTAGTTAAGTAATAGTTGCTTTTACTGATACTTAATTTTTCTTTTTGGTCTTGAGTAACTTCTAAGTAACACTAAATGTATTTGTATTTATATTTACTTAAATTAAGAAAGCACGTTCTTTTTATTTTCTATTCTAATGTATGTAATATTAGGATTACCTACTTTAAATAAATAAATAAATAAAAATTCATTTAACATATATAGTTTTTTGTTAAAATTTGAGGTTAGATATTTTATAGGCATGTTATCTAATTTGTAATACCTATATTTTGTTACAGCTTGTCAGTGCCGCATTAAATTTAGGTCTCACTACAATGAGCAACATTGTAGCTAAAGCTAATCAAGGAGTACTTCCAGAGAGCCCAATTCAAAGTAAACTCCGTTTCAAACCAGTAGTTGATATTGATCATTGTGACAAAACTAAAATTCGAGATTTTATTTATGACATGTATCAAAACAGCAAGTATCAGTTACTTACTACTTCACTGATCAATTGCCACTTGTTTTAGAGAAACACATTACGTTAAATTCATTACGGCAAATGCTTACGAATCGTGAGATTTTTAAAGGAAGCAGGTCGTCATTGTGGAGAATTATTCAGAATATTGGATTAAGTACTGTAAAGATGACCCTCGTCGTGGTTTTTAAAAATATCCCAAATCGCGTTGAAAAATGTGGATTTTTAAAGTAAATTCATGAAATTGAAAAATGAAGGAGTTTCTTAATTTGTTTTTATTGACGAAACATGGCTTTTTAAAGATGGGACCATTGGCTGTTCATGGCAAGATATAGTGTAAAAAGGGTAAAAGAAATAAAATTGATGGAGCAAGATACGTTGTTGTGCATGGTGGTTGAATTCTGGGTTTATATCTGGTGCAGAACTAGTGTTTGCTTCCTAATCATAACATGCAGATTATCATAGTGAAATGAACTAAGAAAATTTCTTACGATGGTTTGAACAGCAACTTCTTGTAAATTTAGAAGAACCATACGTAATCATTATGGATAATGGTAGTTACCATAGCACTGTATTGTAAAAAGTGCCCATGACAGCGTGAAGAAAGTAGTCATTCAAGAATGGTTCGCAAGCAACATGTTCCTTACAATTCAGCATGTTCAAGATATAATTACTTGATTTGGTTCAAATGTGAGTACACATTTAATAACTTTTATGCATAATTAATATTATTTGTTTCCTTATTTTAGACATAAACCTCCACCAGTGTACGTAACAGATACTTTGGCTGAACAATATGGACATAAAGTGCTCAGTCTTTCTCCATATCATTGTATGTTTAATGCTACTGAGCAGATACGGGAATTGCAAAATTTTTGACAGGAATCATGTTGGCAACAGTGATGGTTTTGTCGAACAATGTTTAGATACATGGAAAGAAGCTCTCCGTCAAGTAAGTCCTGAGGTATGGAAGAAAACAATTCAGCACACTGAAATGGAAAACAAAGGTGGTGGATTAAAGAAGTTGGATTTGAAAGAGATAATGTAGAACCGTTAATTATAAACTTCAACGACAGAGATGATGATGACAATAACATTTTAAGCGATTCAGATTCAAAGTAGTTTATGAAATTTGTTATGTTAGTTTTACTTGTGTTACGTTTTCTTTATTACATAAATAGTTTCGGTTAACCCGTGCAGAAGTTTTTCAATTGATATAATTATTTTACAATAAAGTGTTTACTTGCACAGCTATGAAACAATAACTGCAGTTGTAATAATAAACAGTGCCTATTAAGTTTTGAACAGAGGAAAGTCTGAAAAGGTAAGTATTTAATAGTTTATACGTAAAAGTTGAGTTAGGTACGTAAGAAACAAATTATTCTTTAAAAATTATACAAGTTGTTGAATTATTTTCACTTCAGGAATACGTATGTTTTCTTTGTTAAATGATGAATAAACATTAAACGTGTAAAAATCGAGCTAACTACTTGCACACATTTTTCAGTTGATATAAATTTACCCAGTTATATAAAAAAGTATTTGCTGGCATATTTATGAAGCAGTAACTGCAGTTGTAATAAACAACACCTGTAGAGTTTGTAACTAGTGAAAAGAGCAAAAAGAGAATTAAATATTTAATATGCAAAAGTTAGGTTATGTATATAATGTTGTGATAAGGGGTTGTTTAGGGGTGTATTGAGTAGTAAGGGTCATGTAGTAACTGTAAATAGCAATGGCAATCAGAAAACTGCATTTATTTAGCAGAAAATAGGTAATTCGTACATTATGTAAATAGCAAGCATTTAATACCCTGTATATAGACCGTAATTAACTTTAAACAATGCAGGTAAGCATATCTTTCAACAATAGAAGGCGTATTTAGCAGAAAAATACATTATGTAAATAGCAAGCATTTAACACTCGGTATATAGAGCTTTATTAATTTTAAGTAATGCCAGTAAGAATATCTTTCAACAATAGAATGCGTATTCAGAAGAAATAATCGTACATGTAATTGAGAAGTGTCTAATTAGTTATAAAACAAATACGAAGATAAGAGATAAAACCTAACAAAGCTTTATGCAATTACGCAAAAACAATAACGCTTTGATAAGAAAACGCAGTTTCAAGATGCACAAATACATGAACGAAAACAGCATTAAGGTTACATCATTTATTTTGTACAATTATCCATAAGGCGATATCTATACAAAACAACGTATGGCAAAGATAACGAATAACAAAGTATCAATAGCAAATAAACACTATTACGCGGAAATCCAAATTAATTACATCAGAAACCACTTCAAAATGCAGGGAAAATTAAAGACCTGGTTGGTTGAGATAATCTTCAGGACTTCTTGAAAACATTTGGTGGGAAGAGGCTATATAACGCAGCAGTGATAACACAAGTCAGTTCAAACTGATGCACGACGAAGTTGCGACATTGTTAACCAGAAATCCACACGTAAATAAATAAAGTAAAATAGAATTATCAAGTTTAAGTTACAGTGAAAAGCAGTGCAACAATTACGAAGAATTTTTGCCGTTTTTTTATAGAAAACGTGAGTAGAATTGGGTAATTGATTTAAATTAAATATTTATAATAATAGGGCTTCAAGTCTGTGAACAATTCAAGTATGCGTCGATAATAATAATACTTCAAGTATGTGTCGACAATAGTAATTCAAGTCTAGACATTTCAAGTCTGTGTCAACAATAATATTTGTGATATATTTCTGGACATTTCAAGTCTGCGTGGATAATAACACTTCTGGTGTGTTTCTGGACAATTCAAAGCTGTGTGGATTTTATGGGGACAATTCCAATTGAATTTTGGAACTATTCTGGTAGAATTCTAAGCTGCATCGGAAGCATTTGAAGGAGGAAATTCAAAGCATATGCAGACGAATAAAAAAAATAAGGAAGCACGAAGTAATTTTTTGAAAACAGGGGGTGGCTGTATTCAAATACTGGTTCTACTAAGCAGAGCATTGGTATACGAATGAAGAGGGGGTGTTGACCCACAACACGAACAACATATCACAGGTCAGATCTATTTAATTTTAAGATATTTTTGAATTTAAATTTTAATACTGAATTTATTCAATTTATCCCAACTTGTAATGAAGTCAACAAGAAACATTTGCATATGTTAACCATACGTAATAAGTCATAAAGAGGTCTAGAACGTTCCAGATTTTTTTGTAAAGAAGGAGTAGTTTTTGGTGACTTTATATTAAATTAAAAGTATATAAATTTTGGGATAAATGATACGTACGATATTAATTGATTGAAGGGTGTATTTAAAGAATTTCAAAAATTGTAATTATTATTTCCGTTCATTATATGAAATTAATTGACTTCATTTTATCAATTCAAATAGGTAATCAAAAAGGAGTGAAAAGAGAAAATTGATCATCATAACGTTGTGCACTCTGTGTAGATTAGAAAGGGCTAGCCATGGCATAATAATAAAATTACTAAGATTGAAGTGAGAACACAGAGAGGTGGCGTTAAGTAAAAACGTTCATAACACCGAGCACGGCGTTATCATATCAATACATTACAAACAAACCTTTAGAAAATGAATATATTTCAACACTATGACAACATGGCAATATCTAACACATGTGACGTCACACCACTGATCCGTGAAATGAATTATACCGGTTAAATCAAGAAAAATGTACTGAGAAGGTAAATATAAAATTTGATAAATAGCGTAAACAACAATGGGCAAAAATTATTTGTAAACAGAAGATGCTAATGTACTTTGAAATGATGAAAAATTGTAAGCATATACACCTACTAGATGTTAGAGGCCAAATTAAATATTAAAAAAACAAGTATTTTATAAGATATATAAAGTATTCTCTATTTCCTAAGTCAAAGTTGAAAAACTAAATAATGGCTTAAATATTCAATTACGTAAAAATTCATTAAATCACTAGTCATGTAATGAAATTGAATTTTGAAGAATTTGACATTATGTAATGTCTAAAATATTGTAGTTAGAGTAAAATCATATTACCTTAGCACAAGCTATTAACATCAATGACCAAGAATATGTTTATACTTCTACAAGTGAACCAAAGTTGTGTACATTGTTATAACAACGCCTCGTAAACTAGAACCATATTGTAAGTTTCCAATGCGTAAATGTTTGATACGCAAATAAATTAACTTCTTATAACCATTAATCAGTTCTTAAGTGTTGTTTCTGAATTAAAACAAAGCTTCCATGTTAAAACATGAGGAACGTACATATCTTACATGCAGAAAATTAACAGTTTCGTACAACCATTATTGCTTCAGTTATTAAGCATGATGAGTTTCTAAACCTACAGATCGATGGATTGCTTGAAACTAAATTGCAACTCGCAAGTCAGCCTTGGATATCAATTTTTCCATGTTGATGTTAGAATGATAAAGGACCGACTGGTTCGGCTTGACGACAACAACAACCTCAACAACCAGGTGCGCAGAGGCACGCTATTTGATATTACTTTGAAGATACTTTATGGAAATTTCTGAATAGCATATTTAAATAAAATACTTTCTTTCTACTATAATAGCACAAAGAGAAAATACAAAACTTCCTATAAGCATTGAAATTTAATCCAATTTTTCTTTATAAAATTTGACCTTGTATCCTATAAGTTGAGATGAAATAACCACTATTTTGCAACACAGGGGCGGCTTCTCCGGTGAGGCAGTGCCTCACCATAAGATGCGAACAAAAAAATCTAAATTTAAAACTAACTCATACATATCAATTTAAAAATTTTTTATTTAAAATCTAGCCACACCTTTATTAATTTCTGTTCTATTATAACTGACCATGGATCCTAATTCATAATGATCAACGCTCATTGCAATTCAGAAACTTTAACCTATTTTTATACATAACTTTGGCCTCTGACGTTTTAGTTCCGTGCTTTATAACTTATAAGCTGCGTTGAGAGGCAGACCGGTACCTGGCCTCAAGTGCACTTATATTCAACAGACAAAATAGTAGTCCATGTTTAATATACAAACGATTTACAATTACAGGTTTGACGAAGAATGTAAATTTATAAAATCAACTACTTAGTGCTAATTAATACAGGCTAACTTTTAAAGGAATCACTTTTAAATGAGCCGTGGATTATTATTTATTATACTATGTAATCCGAACCGCCAAGTATAACAAACATACAGAGCAAAGGGTTTTGATTTGGTTTTTTAAAATAATAATATGTCTATTCATTCGATATCGAATTCTAATACACAGAATTATGCGATATATACCTAATCTAATAATTATTTACAAACAAGAAGGGAAAGAAATGAAAATTAGAATGAGTGTTTGTTTTTCATATTTGCTGTGTGAGACAAGTATTCAAACTGCCTCTCATGGTAGTTATTGCGGATGCGATAAACCCATGCCAATAGTAACACAAAGCCTTGTTGTACTTTCCGAGTCTGACTCATTTCTATGACATATTTTTATATTGTTAATTAGTTGTTACCTACCTGTTATTCGAACATAATGTAAAATTTTGAAAATATACTTATAATCATTTAAACGTTAGCTTGATTTTCAACTGTACATACAGTGTTCGTTTTGTCTTATGCGTTATCCGTACGAGTATTCAGTTCAAATTTATCTAGTGTTTATTTAAAAACTGCAGTTGGGATGAGGTGCTTTGACTAGCTTTTAGTTTAATTAATTTAGTGTGTAATTAGCGTTGGCGGTAACGGTAATAGTTATTAATTACCAGAAATAAAAGAGTCAGCGTTTGCTGTATATTTTTGTATGTATGCATCTTTAGCAATAGTTGTAAAATGTCAAACCAAACTAAACTTGGAAAGTGTGACGACACTGTACATTTTGTAATTCAAAACGGATTTACATCGTTAACCTACGAAAATAAAATGTACATTAAAAATTTAGGAAGACCTTGCCTAGATCTTAGCAAATCCTTAATCAATGTAGAAAACCAAACAGAGCATTTGCTAATTAATGGTACCGAAAATGCCTGTGGTTGTGTGGTGCACATAAATTAATAAATTACTCTGCTGGCCGTGTGTTCTATTTTCTACGAGTAGTGAAGTAGTATGGTATAAAACCGGTTACTCAAACATGAAAATTTTATCACGGTCAATTTCTAAACATGAAAAATCTAAAGACCACATTTCTTCCAATTGCAAATTACAACTTTTGGGTAAACAAAACATTGTAAACGTTTTGGATAGTGCACGTGTTATTGAAATTAAAAGATATAATGAACAAGTGTCAGAAAACCGGGAAATAGTTAAAAAAATATTGGAGATAGTCCTGTATTTGTGTTATCAAGAACTACCATTTTGTGGACATGATGAAAGTGAATCTTCATTAAATAAAGGCAATTTCTTAGAACTTTATCTGGTTTCGGTAAAAAATCCTCTTTCAAAAAAATTTATAGAAGGCGATAGCGACACTAAGTCGGTGTTTTTAGGTTCTTCAAAAACAATTCAGCACGAGTTAATAGAATCGCCTCATCATGCGATTATTTTTCTTGGTAAATCGATGAAACCACAGACATATCAACTTCATCCCAGTTATCAGTAATTATCAAGTATATCAAAGATGGAACCATAGTAGAGCGTTTCATGGGATTTTTTGATGTAAATCCAAAAAAAAACCTCAGACTGCCTGTTTGAATTTCTAAATTCTAATTTTGCTAAGTTCGACTTTAAGAACAAACTTATTGCTCAAACGTATGATGGTGCTGCAGTTATGGCTGGTCACCTTAACGGGCTACAAGCACAAATTAAAGCAGTCGCTTCGCAAGCTTTGTTTACACATTGTTTTGCACACGTACTAAATTTAGTGCTAAGTGATGCTTGTAATTCAATAAAAAAAAAACAGAATATTTTTTCAAACGTTATCCGGATTTTTTTCGTTTTTTACTAGATCGTCTAAGCGCATTGCTTTATTAGTCAAAATCTGCCAAACGTATACTTCCAACTAACACTTCAGCACGATTGAACTTTACATCAAGAGCTGTGCTAAACGTTTCTGCTAATTGAAGCAATTTAATAGAAGTTTTTAGTAACATCATTGAAAGTGATAAGTTTGATAGTACTACTGTACGGGAAGCGTCAGGTTTGAAAAAGTTTTTAGAAGATAATGATTTTATATTTTGTTTAGAAGTATATAAATAAATTTTTGAACAAACTGACATAGTGTTTTCTATTTTGCAACACAAAATCACTGATACAACATACGCAAGAACCAGACTGCAATCGCTCTTAATAAAATTAAAAGAATTCAGATCAAATAGTGTGTTCTTTGTTCAAATTTATGATTCACTAGAAACTGTTCGCGTTAACAAGTCAACGGCTTCTACTAGCCATAGACAAAGACGGGAAGATTTACCAGGCGGACATCAGAAATATACAACACTATTTTTTGAAATTTAGATGTTATAATCAATCAGATTGAAGTAAGATTTAGTAATCTAGATACTGTTTTTTTTAAATGTTATATATGTAACCAAATTTGAAGAGTATCTGGATATGCGTAAGTTTCATCGCTACTTGATGAGTTGAAAAGTCAGTATCCATTTTTCGATAAAGTTCAACTCAAAGGTGAATTGCTGGTTATATATGGTGACAAACAAATATTAAGTAATTCAAGTTCAACTGTGGAGATGCTTAAGTTTATGTATAAAAATGAATTACGTGGATGTATGCCAGAATTGCATAAACTTCTCAGTATTTATTTAACTATACCCATAACATCTGTACCTATAGAAAGAGCTTTTCTGCCTTAAAACGTATAAAAACGTATTCTAAAAATATTATAGGACAAGAACGGCTGAATTATGTATTACAAATTGCTATAGAAAAACAATTAGTTAAAACTTTAAGTAATGATGAACAGTTTTTTTGAAAATGTGATAGATTATTTTGCAAAAAAAAAACAGACGAATACCATTGGTGTTTAAGAACCTTTAAAAAAGTGTAAATAAACTTGTTCAGCTTGTAATGCAGCTTCTAACATCCGTACATTTTACTTTGGTGAGTAATGATTTATGATTGATGCTTTGTGTTCTATTGTCTTGATCACAAAAATATTGTGTCTTAAGTATATTTTTGTACAGTTTAAACGTCCTATGTATAGATACTTTGCATTTTGTTGCTTTTGCAAAAGTATAAAGAGTTACTTAGGCAATTTGCTATACTTACCTCACCACTCTGTTAAAGTACGAGACACCACTGGTGCAAAAACATTGTTTTCATTATTGCAAACAACCTAACTACATGTATAACAGTTAAATATGATTGTCCGTGAAAAAACCCCCATTACTGTGCATGTATGTAGATAGTTCAAGTTATTAGCTAATTCTATGTTAAACACTACACTCAAGTAAAATAAGTACTGCAGAGCATAATCTAATTTGACTAACATACCTGGTTTTTTTTAATTTCATTGCACTTTTCTGTTCCATTTTCTTTCAATCTCTAACAGTAAACAACAGTGCAATAGCAGTTTCCATTTAATACATAACCCCAGATATAATCAAGCTAGAATGTCAAAGTACATAAACTAATAAAAACAACTTAAACATTCACTAGCAAATATGCTCCTTGTAAATCACATACAAACACTAACACAGTCTTTAATAATACACAACGCATTTACTAATACTTATACAAATAAAACAAGTTTTGTTCATATAAATGATTTTGCAAAAACAGTGTGTATTAGATTTGACAAGTTATATTGGTGCAAAGGAAATATAGATGACAATATTTTGAAACAGTAACAGTTATGGATTACGAGTTTTGCTGTAACCAGCAGATTTTGTGACCAGCTTTACACTGGATTTGGTAACTATTGTTCGAACTTTCTAGTAATATTTTATTTTTTTCTATACACAGAAATGATTGCCTTTATAAAAATATTTTGAGTCTAATTTGGATAAGATGAGTTTTGTTCTAGTCCTACTTAATTATATACTACAATTTAATTTTTAAAAAAGGCATTCTACATATGCCGGTTCTTTATGTAGTATGAACTTAAAGTCTACCTTTTTAATTATATATAATTTTTCACACTTACTGGCCAAAGTTAAGAACCAATATAGAAATTTCTATCCATTGATCTTATAATCGGCTAAAGGGCAAATATATCAGTATTAGACAGTATGTATTGGTTCATCCATGCGATTATACCTACAGATATACACAAACGATTCAAAACAAGTTTGGGTCCCATAGCGTATGTGACTATAGAATCCAAAATGTGTTTTTTCAATAGTTCATAGTGATCTTCGGGCACTTCATTCCAATACTTTAGTAACTTGGTGTGCAATGTGGTGGCTCCAAAAAACTGAACTTCAGAACTCTGGAAATAAAGCAAGTATTACACAATTGGTTTTATTGTCGTTCAAATTACTCGACGTGGGTCTAACAATTCCCAAACAAAACTCCAAGCTTGAGAAGAATTCTGAGCATCAGTTAACCATTGATGTGCATCGCCTTGCTGGCCGTTTTTATAAAAAATGGTCACAGCACTTTCAATATTTTGTATTGAATAATCCATCATTCAATTCAATAAATTCAAAAACTTACATTCTTCTTATTCTAATTCTTAAAAACAATAACAAAATTCCAAATATAGGTTAGGATACCAACTACACTCAGAATGTCAAGCTGAAAACCATAGACAACATACAGAAACAAAACAAACAACAGAAGTTTAAAGCACCAAACTAAAACATCCTCGCAGCTATGAACTGATCTGCCTACTAAAGCGATATTGTCGCCAATCCGGGGTATTCCACAACTAGGTATTATTAAGACATGAGAATTACTCAAAATTCAAACCTATTGAAAATTAATGATTATTTTGTTGCCTGAAATAATATTTAATGTTTTTACAAACATTATAAGGCAATTGTCATGTAAACATAATATAACGCTGGAATTAATTTATTAAATAAAATTTGAAGCAATCAAATACAGTTATCAATTTATTCAATAACTTGAAATATAAGCAAAACTAACAAAGTAGAACAAACAACCATAATAATTGAAAATGTGCTCAATCTAAAATGATTATTATATTACAACAGAATCCTTTATTTACATTATTTACATTATTATCAAAATTGTTACACACTTTTGCTAATAATTAGCATTACAAACTTACATTAATCTAATTTTTTGATAACATTAGTGATATTTGTAATACATGCTACATTTATTGCTATAACATAAAAGGGAGTTGGAAATCTATGTCGCCGGCTAATACTATCAGAACATCCAGGAATAGCACATTGTTCAATCTGTGGACACATTTTTTGGAACCTTCAACAATACACAATAATTAAATTAAAGTAAAATAGAGCCAGAACTTCACAATTTATTACACAGTTAACGAATGAAAAACTGATCTTAATTCAATTTAATTTAATTGTGTTCTATTGTACTTTTAAAACCTTTAATTCAAAGGTATAAAAAAATAGTCGCTCATTGATGTGTATATACAGTAAAAAGATTAGATGATACTAGACACAAGTTCAAACACTTACCATTTATTACGCAATATTTTTCTTCTACCACTAAACACTACCGAATTGTTTTTTTAGGTTAAACTATACTATCTAATAACTAATATAGGTCACTTATTCTACCGATAATATTAAATCTGCAAGAAAAATTAGTATAAGAATACAGGAATTAGTAAATAAGGTTTAGACCATGTGAGTGTCAAGATGTCAAGTACTTTTTTATGTCAAATGCTTGATTTGTGCAAAATATTACGATTGATCACGTGATTAAACTAAGCGCCTCTACTTTCTGACCTGACAACTAAATAGTATCTCAAGGTCGCCTACTAATCTTAATGAATGTGCATACAGACGAGAGTGAACAATTTTGCGTAAAAGTGAGAAAACAATGGCGACTAAAACCGGTGGCGCCTCAAGGAATTACTAGTGAAAACAAAAGCTAATAGCGCGAAATTTAAAATACCAAGGTTATAAGATTAACCTAAAAACTTATTTTCAAAACTCAACAATATGTATAAAACAGGTTGAATAAAAATTCATTTAAGCATATATGAGAAATAAATGAATTTTAATTCAACCTGTTTCACACATATTGTTGAGTTTTGAAAATAAGTTTTTAGATAAATTTATTGATGGCAGCTAAAAAGAAAAAATTAATATTAATGGTTTATTAATGTAAATATTCTTTATTATAAATTAGCAACTTAGCAACAGTACAAAATAACGAATTAATAAATAACCTTAATGTATCATAAATATAATAAAAATGCAATCATCATATCAAATTTAATTAAATAAATAATCAAACACAAATAATTGCAATATAAAGAAATAAAGGAGATGTTGTAACCACATTTTTGTTAGAACAGGAAACAAGTGTAAACATTACTATGATGTTAAATCATTTTAAAAATCATAATCCAGCATGGGTGTACACAAGAATTATGCTAAATGATAAAGATTTCTCTGAGAGGAGTGCATTACAGTTAGAATATCCTGATGACAAACTAAAACTATGTTTATTTCATACTTTAAAGGAATTTTAACTACCATTATGGTTAACGGAATGGCAGTAAACTCCTTCCAAAGAGACGGCATTTTAAATATGGCCTATTCAAAGATTGTAGATGACTATGAAAAATGGTTTATTTTATTACAAAATTTAAATTGCACATTGGTGGCAAAGTATTTCCTAGAAAATTGGCATATCAAAGAAGAGAGGGTTACATTATACACACACCATTTAGAATAGTTGAACAATAGAATTAAAAAGTTTGCTCAAAATTTAATAACCTGGAATGTTCTATGAGGAGTTCTTTTTTTTAAAATTATATACACAGAAAAAAATCAAAAGCTAATAACATGTTTTATAAAAAACTTAATTATGAAACACTATCTGAAACAGAAAGTAACTATTGCATATTACTTGCACCTTCTGCATTTGGAATTGTACAAAAAATATATAAATGCAATGTTAAAGTAGAAATTGAACTTGTAGATAATGAAAATTATCAAGTTACAAAGATTGTATATATATATATATATAATGCTGTGATAAGGGGTTGTTTAGGGGTGTATTGAGTAGCAAGCGTCGTGAAGTAACAATAAATAGCAAGAGGAATCAGAAAACTGCATTTATTTAGCAGAAAATTAGGTAATTTATATATTATGTAAATAGTAAGCATTTAACACCCTGTATATAGACCGTAATTAACTTTAAACGATACAGGTAAGCATATCTTACAACAACAGAACGCGTATTTAGCAGAAAGATAGGTAATTAATACATTATGTAAATAGCAAGCATTTAACACTCTGTATATAGACCGTTATTAATTTTAAGTAATGCCAGTGAGCATATCTTTCAACAATAGAACGCATATTCGGAAAAAATGTTCGTACCTGTAATTAAACATATGTTGAGAAGTGTCTAATTAGTTATAAAACAAATACGAAGATAAGAGATAAAACCTAACAAAGCTTTATGCAATTACGCAAAAACAATAACGCTTTGATAAGAAAACGCAGTTTCAAAAGATGCGTAAATACACAAACGAAAACAGCATTAAAGTTACATCATTTATTTTGTACAATTATCCAAAAAGGCGATATCTACACAAAACAACGTATGGCAAAGATAACGAATAATAAGGTATCAATAGCATAAACACCATTACATGGAAATCCAAATCAATTGCATCAGAAACCACTTTAAAATGCAGGGAATGTTGAATACAGGGCCTGGTTGGTTGAGATAATCTACAGAACTGCTTGAAAACCCAATCCACAAGTAGTGAGAAAATGCTATTTAACATCCATTCTGTGATAAGACGGGTCAGTCTACAACTAATGCACGTTAAAGCTGCGACACTGTTAACCAAAAATCCACGCGTAAAATAAATAAAGTATAATAAAATATCAAGTTTATGTTACAGTGATAATAGTGCAACAATTACGAAGAGTTTTTGCCGTTTTTTTTTTTATAGAAAACGTGAGTAGAGTTTGGGTAATTGATTTAAATTAAATATTTATAATAATAGGGCTTTAAATCTGGGTCGACAATAATACTGGACATTTCAAATCAGCGTCGACAATTATATTTGTGGTATATTTCTGGACAATTCAAGTCTGCGTCGATAATAATACTTGTGGTATATAGAAGTTCTAATTATAAGTGGATTCAAAGGGGACAATTCTAATCGAATTTTGGTACAATTCTGATTTGCGTCAAAAGCATTTGAGGGAAGAGATTTAAGGCATATAAAATAAAGAAGCACGAGGTAATTTTTGGAAAACGAGGGGTAACTGTACTCAAATACTGGTTCAACTAAGCAGAGCATTGGTACACGATTGAAGACAACAAAGGGGTGTTGAACCACAACACGAACAACATATCTCAGGTCAGATCTATTTTATTTTAAGATATTTTTCTATTTAAATTTTAATACTGAATTTATTCAATTTATATAAAACTTGTAATGAAGTCAACAAAAAACTTTTGCATACGTTAAACAAATCATAAAGAGGTCTAGAATGTTCCAGATTTTTTTGTAAAGAGGGTGTAGTTTTTGGTGACTTTAGATTGAATTCAAAGTATATAAATTTTGGGATAAATGATACATATGATATTGATTGATTGAGGAGTGTATTTAAAGAATTTCAGAAATTGTAAATAATATTTCTTTTATTATATGAAATTAATTGACTTCGTTTTATCAATTCAAATAGGTAATCATAAAGGCGTGGAAAGAGAAAATTGATCATCGTAACGTTGTGCACTATGTGTAGATTAAAAAGTGCTAGTCGTGGTATAATAATAATAAAATTAAAAATTTGAAGTGAGAACACACAGCGGTGGCGTTAAGTAAAAACGTTCAGAACACCGTGTACGGCGTTATCATATCAATTTCCATGGTGCCCAACGTCGTGCGAAAACTACATAGTATTTTTATGTGGCTGTCAAGCCTGGGGCCCGAATTAGATCAAAATAAATTTGAAAATACGACCGTTAGATTTAAAATAAAATTATTAAATTAAACTAGAACTATAATTAATTTGCGAAAAATTACGAAACTAAAAATTCAGAGAAATTTGTACAGATCTATTTTAGTATTTAAAAGTTTAGTGTAACTATAATAATTTCAAAAATGAAAAGAGGATTCCAAGAAAGTATAACATTTCAAAGGAGTTCTATCGAGGAAAGGCGGACCTCACAAGAAACGAAAATGGTGGGGATTTTAATGGCACTGAATAGTAAACTGGACAAAAATGAGGAGGCCATGAAAACCATGACTACGAAAATGGATGAGAACAGCGAAAAATTAGGTAAAGAAATTAAAATTCTAAGTGAAGGATTAAGGGAAACCAACCAAACAATTGCTGAAATGAGAGCGCAAATGCAAGAGAAAATCATAAGGATTACGGAAGAAATAGACCGTGTATGGGATCATATTGGAATAGTGAAATCAAAACAGGAGAGATATGAAAGCGAGTCAAACGATAAAATCACGAATATAAATATCAAAATACGAATACGAATAAAGAGATTAAATGTTCAAAAGATTTAAGAAATAGGGTGAAGATATTATTAAGAAAGCATTCAGAATTAATAGGGTCGAAATCAAGAATTGCCACAGGTTATGTGCACAAGTTAGAAGTAGTAAACACTGAACCGTTTAACACTAAATTATATCCTATTCCAATAGCATACAGGAATAGAGTAAAGAAAGAAATAGAAGAAATGTTACGTGAAGGAATAATAGAAAGCCCCAGTACACATTTTGTAAATCCACTAGTCGTAGTAAAGAAAAGTGATGATAGCATCAGATTATGTTTAGATGCAAGAAAAATTAATAAACGAACGAAGCCGCAATACAATTGTCCACCAACAATGGATAGCATATTAGCAAGAATATGTAATAAGAAAATCTATAGCAAATTAGACTTAAAGAATTCATTTTGGTTGATTCCATTAGCATTTTCAGTAGAAGAAAAAATATACCAATTTAAAGTGGTCCCCTTTGGTTTGTCCTCGAGTACGGCTGCATTAGTCAAGGCTATGCAGAATATTTTGGGACCGTATGAGGAATTTTGTATCCACTACGTGGATGATGTGTTGATATTTAGCGATAGTGTAGAGCAACATTTTGTGCATTTGGATAGAATTTTATTAGAGTTAAATATAGCAGGTTTAAGTTTGAATTTAAAAAAGTGCGAATTTTTTTTAAATAGGGTTAAATTTTTAGGATATCGAATAGATAGCAAGGGTTCATTTTTAGAACAGGGAACGAACAAATATGAGCTAAAAGAACATAAATTCAAAAACAATAAGGGGAAAGTTAGAAATAGTTTTGAATCACCCATACAAAGGGACACAATAAATAAATAAAATGTAAAATAAATTTAAGTATAGGCATACATATAGTAGTAAAACAGGATATAAATATAAGAATAGGAATAGGTATAAATAGGGTAGTAAAATAGGACATTAAATATAAGATTAGATAAATGTAAATACGGGATTAACAAAGGGAGAGTTAGGTTTATATAATAAAATAAAATATAAGAATTTATAGACCAATGTGAGTTTAACTTCACGTTGAGTGCCAAAAATGTCATTGTTTTAAAATTTTATATTTTTATTTCGGGGAATAATGTTGTGATAAGGGGTTGTTTAGGGGTGTATTGAGTAGCAAGGGTGGTGTAGTAACAATAAATAGCAAGAGGAATCAGAAAACTGCATTTATTTAGCAGAAAATTAGGTAATTCATACATTATGTAAATAGCAAGTATTTAACACTCTGTATATAGACCGTAATTAATTTTAAACGATACAGGTAAGCATATCTTACAACAACAGAACGCGTATTTAGCAGAAAAATAGGTAATTCATACATTATGTAAATAGCAAGCATTTAACACTATGTATATAGACCGTTATTAATTTTAAGTAATGCCAGTGAGCATATCTTTCAACAATAGAACGCATATTCAGAAGAAATGTTCGTACCTGTAATTAAACATATGTTGAGAAGTGTCTAATTAGTTATAAAACAAATACGAAGATAAGAGATAAAACCTAACAAAGCTTTATGCAATTACGCGGAAACAATAAACGCTTTGATAAGAAAACGCAGTTTCAAAAGATGCGTAAATACACAAACCAAAACAGCATTAAAGTTACATCATTTATTTTGTACAATTATCCAAAAAGGCGATATCTACACAAAACAACGTATGGCAAAGATAACGAATAATAAGGTATCAATAGCATAAACACCATTACATGGAAATCCAAATCAATTGCATCAGAAACCACTTCAAAATGCAGGGAATGTTGAAGACAGGGCCTGGTTGGTTGAGATAATCTGCAGAACTGCTTGAAAACCCAGCCCACATGTAGTGGGAAAATGCTATTTAACACCCATTCTGTGATAAGACGGGTCAGTCTACAACTAATGCACGTTAAAGCTGCGACACTGTTAACCAAAAATCCACGCGTAAAATAAATAAAGTATAATAAAATATCAAGTTTATGTTACAGTGATAATAGTGCAACAATTACGAAGAGTTTTTGCCGTTTTTTTTTATAGAAAACGTGAGTAGAGTTTGGGTAATTGATTTAAATTAAATATTTATAATAATAGGGCTTCAAATCTGGGTCGACAATAATACTGGACATTTCAAATCAGCGTCGACAATTATATTTGTGGTATATTTCTGGACAATTCAAGTCTGCGTCGATAATAATACTTGTGGTATATAGAAGTTCTAATTATAAGTGGATTCAAAGGGGGCAATTCTAATCGAATTTTGGTACAATTCTGATTTGCGTCAAAAGCATTTGAGGGAAGAGATTTAAGGCATATAAAATAAAGAAGCACGAGGTAATTTTTGGAAAACGATGGGTAACTGTACTCAAATACTGGTTCAACTAAGCAGAGCATTGGTACACAATTGAAGACAACAAAGGGTGTTGAACCACAACACGAACAACATATCTAGAACGTTCCAGATTTTTTTGTAAAAAGGGTGTAGTTTCTGGTGACTTTAGATTGAATTCAAAGTATATAAATTTTGGGATAAATGATACATATGATATTGATTGTTTGAGGAGTGTATTTAAAGAATTTCGAAAATTGTAAATAATATTTCTTTTATTATATGAAATTAATTGACTTCGTTTTATCAATTCAAATAGGTAATCATATAGGGGCGGAAAGAGAAAATTGATCATCGTATCGTTATGCACGCTGTGTAGATTAAAAAGGCCTAACCGTGGCATAATAATAATAAAATTAGTAAAATTTGAAGTGAGAACACAGAGCGGTAGCGTTAAGTAAAAACGTTCAGAACACCGAGTACGGCGTTATCATATCAATATATATATATATATATATATATATATATATATATATATATATATATATATACAATCAAAATGTCATTTAAGTTTATTAATTGTAGTGTGTTGTCATTTAACAGGATATCTCTCTTGGTATATTCTTGATGCAAGTAGGAAATTTCTTAAACTTTTTCCCAATACCCATATCAAATTTACTTGTTCTTCCACTGTAAAATTCATTTTGAAAACTCCTTCAAAGATTATATTTAAAACAGAACTGATAATGTGTTAAATGACAACACACTACAATTAATAAACTTAAATGACATTTTGATTGTAATTGTTATTTTTTCAAAGCCTGCCTGATTTCCTGTTTGAACATTTTCTATAAAATGCTTATTGTTGATCTGGCAGAACTCTGTTGATAGCCTATTATTGTAGGTTGTTATATCTTTAGTGAAAATTGTTATTGGATAAGTGTAGTTAATTGTTAATCAAAATGTTATTAATTGTTTTATAATATTCTCCAATAGTAAGTTATTTTTAGTTATGTAAATTAAAAACATTCTTAAAATTTGAAGAAAATCAGAAATATCTCAGAAAGTAATGGATTTAGGTATAGGGAATGCTTAACAAAAATGAAAGGACACTTAATGAACTATCCATTGTAGCAATAAAATTGGTAGAGTGCTATTTAAAATTTTTTTAAAAATTGCATTTTGCGAAACCTGACACACCCTGTATACTGTGAAGAAATTTTAAAAAAGTGATAATTACAAATATACTATGTTATATAGTAAAATTTTCTGCATCTTGAAAATTAACATAAGTTGTGTATTAGTGCAGTGTCAATGTATCTAATCAGGGTCATTTTTTCTAAAAAACAGTTGAATATCTCAAAAACTAAAAGGAATAGACAGATACAATTTGATATCAAATTAAAGCTCTTTTATGGGCTTTTCAAAAATGTAATAATATATAGGGTGTTTTATTTAAAAAAATATAAGTTTAATATGCCCTGGAATTATGAAACACCCTGTATGCTTTCAAATATTTTTAAAATGTGCACTTTAGGCATGCCTAATATGTCGCCAAATTTGGTTTACGTAGCTTTTATAATAACGGAGTTATCGACCGTCACCACACTAAAAACTCACCCTGTATATATATATATATATATATATATATATATATATACTTTGAAACTTTTGTAAATGAAACTAGGTGTTCGTGTTTATTTTTCAAAGATCTAAGTTTACCTTGCGAACACATATTTAGAGTGAGACATTTTAAACAAGTGCTTCTATTTTGTGAAGCCTTAATACTAGGAAGATATAAAAAATAAAACTTTATAGATTGTTATTCTGAATCAAATTTAGAAACAAATGATATTCTTGAGCAAGGCACACCAGATCGGGACAATTTGTACTCTTCTAATAATTCACACATGACCAAAAAAAGAAAAAAAGTCTTTCACAAAGTAAAAAGTATAAGTTGTCGATAACTAAATGTCAACAATTTTGTTCTGCAATAACTGAATTGGGCACCGGGGAATTTTATTAATGCATGAAAAAGTTTGACAATTTTGTAGATAATATTTTTTCTAGAAAACAAGATAATTCATTCTCCGAAACCAACAAAAATAGAACACCAGGATTCAGTAATTTTGAATATTTCAATGTGGATGATATGCCTTATCCAATTGAAGCAAATGATGTCAACGTGGCTAATGTTATAAACGACAGCGTTTCATCATTAGCGGCTGCAGATATAATAAATGAATATTTGGAACCAGAATTTGGTGCGGATAAAGAAGACCATTTCCGGCCGACAGATAACGAAATTATTTACGAGTTTCCGAATTTACTCTACTACCATTACCGTCCAATGACAATATGCCAATCTATCAAAAACAGACGCCTCTTAAGCTGGCAGGACCAAATGGGCAAAATCGCTTCGGACCAATTGCATTATTTAGTACTCATTTTGTACCAATTTGTACCACCAAAAAAATTTGGTATTTTGTACCGTTTTGAAGAAATGCGCAAAAAATACGAAAACAACAAAAACAAAAATAGTATCGGAAAGTGCTGATTGTGTACCAATTTGTAACTCAAATAAAAAGTTTGTACTTTGTGCCGTTTTTTAAAAAATGCGTGGCGCTGCTACCTTAATATTAAGCTAGCAGGACCACGCCGCAAAAAATACCAAAACAATAAAATCAAAAAAAGTTATGAAGAGGGCTAATTTTGTACCAATTTCTTGCGGTGTAGTCATGCTAGCTTATTATTAAGGTAGCGTGCGCTAAGCATTTTCTTTAAAAACAGCACAAGGTACAAACTTTTTATCTGGGTAACAAATAGGTAGATAATCAGCCCTTTTCATTTCTATTTTTATTTTTGTTGTTTTCGTATCTTTTGCGGTGTGGTCTTGCTAGTTTAATATTAAGCTAGCAGCGCCACGCATTTTTCTAAAAACGGCCAAGATATAAACTTATTATCGGGGGTACAACTTGGTACAAAATTGGCCCTTTTCATTTCTATTTTTGTTTTTATTTGGTATTTCTACGGAGTGGTCCCGCTAGCTTAATATTAAGGTATCAGCGCCACGAAGTTTTTAAAAACGGCATCTGGGATACAAGTTATTACACAATCAGCCCTTTGCATTTCTATTTTTGCTGTTTTCGTATTTTTTACGATGTGGTCCTGCTAGCTTAATATTAAGCTAGCAACGCCACGCTTTTTCTAAAAACGGCACAATGTAAAAATTTTATCGGGGGTACAAATTGGTACAATATCAGCTCTTTTTATTTCTATTTTTTTGTTGTTTTCGTATTTTATTGCTGTGTGGTCCTGCTAGCTTTATGTTAAGCTAGCAGCGCCACGCATTTCTTCAAAACGGCACAAAGTACAAAATTTTTTTTGGTGGTACAAATTGGTACAAAATGGGTACTAAATAATGTAATTGGTTCGAAGCGATTCTGCCTATTTGGTCCTGCCAGCTTAAGAAGCGTCTGTTGCTGATAGATTGGCATAATTGTCATTGGATGGTAATGGTAGTTTACACAATGACTATTAAAATGCCAACAACGCTTGAAGAAATGAATGCAATCAGCCAGGAAATGTACAATTTTCGCAGATTCCTAAGGTGCATAGAAGCATTGGATTGTACACATGTAAGAATTTCTAACCCAGCAGGTGACGAGCCTGAAATTTTTAGAAACAGAAAGGGATTTTTCTCCTTCAATGTTCGAGCAGTGTGTGATGCTACGGGTAAATACCAAAATATTATGTCGGTGGCCAGAATCCTGCCATAATGCTACTACATTTAATAACTCTAATGTAAGAGTTAAATTTGAACACGGAGATTATAACAATAAATTGTTAGTTGGAGATGGTGGTTATGCCATTCTCACTTATTTAAATACACCATTTCGAAATCCGTAAACACCTGCTGAGAATTTATTCAAGGAATCCCAAATTAGAACCAGAAATGTTTTCGAACGGAGTTTTGGAATGTGGAAAAGAAGATTTCCAGTTCTAGTCCTTGGGATTCGACTTAATATTTAAAAAGTAGAAGCAGTTGTAATTTCTACGGCTATTCTTCATAACATCTCAAATTTATTTAACGATCCTATGCCCCTTATCACTAATGAGGAAGAAGCTGCTATTGAATTTGTTAATAATGTACCATTAAATACTGCAAAAAGAACTGGCGAAAATAACGCTGTTCAACATCAATTAATTCACAATTATTTTAGTAGGCTATTGTAATATTATTAACTTGCATAAGTTCAAATATTTATTCAATCTATTAATATTAATAATCTAATACACGTTTACAATAACTATTTTTTAATGCTTTTTATTAATTTTTCCTTTTCTAATTGCAATATCTCCATTTTAAGTTTATGCTCTGCTCTCTGAATCTCAATTCGAGCTTCGCATTCTTGTCGCATAAAAAGAAGTTCTTCATTGTGATTTTCTCTGAACAATTCCAACTTCAATTGATGTTCTTCTAATAAAAATTGCTGTTTTTCTTCTTCAATTGCAGATTTAGCTTCAGCCCATTGCGTCACTCTTGCATGAATGGAAGCGTCTGATTTGTATCCTTGTTTCGTGGGTGTACCTGATGGCAAAACTTGTAGCTTATACAAATTAAATTTTTCAGAACTTACTCTTTTTATTTACTATCAACTGCAAAGATTTAGGTTTCCTTAACAATGCAAGAGCTTTTGGACCAGGTTTCTGTGAAATTGTCAGCAGGACAATCAACTGAAATAACAACGATTTATTCAAATTACAAAACTAATACAAATCTACTAAGAATTTGATTACAATCTAATTCAACCTCTTCCCCAATATTCAAATTGCTTCCTTCAGCATAGCCCGCTATTGCACTATAAGCTATAAATAAATAAATACTATGTTTAATAAGAAACTCAAGTTATTCATATTTTACAATGTTCAATATTATAAGCAGATTCCATCGCTTCATCCTTGTAATTAGAAGCTAGAAAACTATTTTTTCCGCAAATCGTTCAGAAATGTTGGCATTTTTGAAAAAATTTCTTAAAGAAAAAGTTGAATATTTCAAAGTGTTTAGACGTTGCCAAGTAACGACAAATCACTGTAAAGAAATATTCATTACTGACTGTACAGAAATAATATATGTATACATATGCACTACAAAAATGACTCAGAACATGCTTTCATGGTATGTTCTATTTAAACAATTTCACCACATTATGTAAATATCAGTGGCGTATTCTGGTACCATATACCGGGTGTGCTGTATGCTGGTCGCTTTTGCCAGCATAAGCGATAACCTACATGCAGATGCAGATGTAAGTACTATTCTGTTTTATGCTTGCCACATGCACGTTTTGCACTAGTAAATTTTTTAAATTAAAAGAACCTAAAAAGTCATAATTATTTTTTAGTTTTTGATTGAGAAACGCTAAATACAAATTGATAACGGGTAATAATAACGAAGAAACTATTACAGTAATCGCTTTCAATTTCTGTAATACACTATCAGTTGATATACAAAACAAGTACATGTACATACACTAAAAAGAATATCAATAATGGTATAAATACTTTGAACTTCCTTGTACTGCTCTGGGCAACGTCAAAATGTATTGATACCATAAACAAATAGATGGTGGACACTAAACTAAAATATACGCATTCCGCTTAGCGTCGCTAACTACTCTTCTTCAACCGGCACTGCTGCCAATTTACGAGAACAAAATTGTACATTCTCGCGCACTCACATACGTTACTGTTAACTAAGACAACATTGACAGATAGGCACTGTGCTGTAGAATAACCCGCACTATTGTTATTGCATGTTACCTCGGAATGGTTCGTTGATGACGGGACAGATATAATTATGTATTTAATTTTTTCCCATATCAATAAACAAAACTTTATTGAAATTGTCTATAACATTTTTCATTTATTTATAAATTAACTCTAATCTTTTTGCTTTAATCAAAAACTTTTCAATCACTAAATCATAGAAAGAGTCTTTTAATTTTAAACTGTGTAGTATTTCTTTCTCAATTGATATTAAACTTAAGCCACTCAAACGGTCCTGACCTTGAGAACTCCTGCGGTAAGAATGAATTCGCTTTAAAGCTGAAAATGAACGTTCTACGGAACTTGTGGTACTGGGAATTGTCAAAATAAGCTCCGCCAACTTATATACTTCCTTAAGTCCAGATAATAAATCGTTATTTTCCAAAAACCGAACAAGTTCAAAAATGGGCTTACCTTGAAATTCGGGGCTCGTATAAATGACACTTAGTTCACTTTTAAGAAGAACGTAATCGAATGTGGTTCCGTAAGTAAATCTTAAGGTATTTACAAGTTCATTAGGAAAATTGTTTTTGTAGTGCTCAAATTTTTGATGGGCGAGGAGATAAAAAAAATGCCAATTTGGAAAACGAACCATACCTTGTGTTTATCTGCTCTACAATGTTGTCAATAATTTCAAAGTACAGTCGGCGATAAGTCAAGTTATCACAATTATTTTGACCCCTTTTAGTTCTTGGTTTTGAATCGTTGCCTTCTTTTCGAGATGTTGCCGATTTCCAAAGTGCTTCAAAATTCACATCATCTCTGTCTTTTTCTAGTTGAGAAACCATATTGCTTATTTTTGCACTACAATAAAGAATGTCTACTGTGGTTGTCTGCAAAATGTTATATAATACATCTGTGTAGGAAAACAATTTTGTAAAGATTTCTAAGAAAAAAGTTGTTTCAAAATCGGTCAAAAATGATAAAAATCCTCTTGCTTTTACAATAGCATCCGCGTCTCATTTGCTTGAGTTATTAATTAGCTACTCAAAAAACTCAACCAGTTTCTTATGATATTCGTTGACCGTATGGACTAACCGGGATGTAAAGTTCCATCTTGTGGGGGCCACTGAGGGTAATTTTTTTTTAACGAAATCTTGAAGTTTAACTGTTCTTTTGGAAGAGTGTGAAAAAAATGCCGACAGACCACTAAGGGTTTGAAAGAAAATTCTGCACTCTTTGATGTTAGACAAGCCTTGTTGTAGGACTAAGTTTAACACATGCGTATAGCAATGTGTAAATAGGGCTTTTGGGTATGCTTCCTTAACTTGGGCCTGAAGTCCGTTTAAGTGGCCACTCATTACAAAAGCCCCGTCATATGTTTGTCCGACTAATTTGGCACTTAAATTATATTCTTTTATAATGTCAGATACATGAGTAAATAATCCATTTGCAGTTCTGTCCGAGCTGACGTCTTTAAACCCTACAAACCGCTCACAAGGAATACCATCCCTTACGTACCTTATTACAGTTGACAGTTGAGATTTGCACATTACGTCTGATGTTTCGTCAAGTATAATAGATACAAAAGTAGCTGTATCAATTTCTCTTTTTATTTCATCTAATATAACATCACTTAGTGCAATTACAATGTCATTCTGGACAGTTGGAGAAGTACCTCAAAACACAGTTGCATTTTTTAAATGCGAATCAAGAAGGGGATCATATTCTCTAAAGGCGTCCAAAAATTCTAAATAATTTTCTTTGTTGAAAGACGTACTTGATTCATCGTGGCCTCTCAAAGGAAGTTCTTGTTTCGATAAAAAGCAAATTGCATCTATAAGTCTTTTAAGTATGTCTCTATTTTTTTACCTGCTCGTTGTGTTGGTTTATGTTTGACTTGTATTGTGAATCAATCAAAACGTCAATTCGCTGTTTGCCAAACAATTTACATTTTACAAAGGAATCAACATGCGCTTGGGACCGTTCGTGCTTGTGTTGTGCAGAAGACAGGTGACTTAAATCAAAAAACCCATTTTTGGTCCACACGCCATTATCATTCGAAAACAGTAAACAGGGACAACAGAACCGTTTGTTTAATTTCGGACAGCCTGTTATCCATGGAATCGATGTGTATTGTGATACAGAAAAATGCCGCGTGTATTCTTCCTTTTTAGTTTTATGTTTGGTTATTAATTCAGATAAAGCAGGGCAAGGTCTTCCATTCTTAACAATTTCCAATTTTTCTTGAAAATCTCTTGTCGAAAACTTGTTTATTAAAAGTGCATAAATTATACATTTATGGTTTTCCATATTAGAAGAAACACACTATTATATTTAAACGGACTTTCAGTTCCTTAACGCAAGAAGGTGCGGTTATCTTGCAGCACAAGCGAAAGCGTAGGCCGAATTAATTTTACGTACTCACTTTATACTGTATATACCACTACCATAAATTGTGTTAATTCTTCACTATAAAATAACAAATAACAATAAATTAAATACACTACACAAAATAAAATACGATTAGCCAACTAAGAAATACCGCTAAAACGAAATTAAAAACAAGGATCTTTCCGTCGAAGGTTCATTATTATTATACTACCACTAAATTAAATTACTATTAGAAACTAATTAAAACTAGAACGCATCTTAATAAAAAAGTACATATGTCCAATAACAAAAACGTCAAAAACACGAAGAATTGCACGGCGTAATGGTAACAATTTGTTAGAACTGAAAACCCAGAAGTAAAATATTTAGCAGATGTGCGATACTAAAACAGCACACGAGGGAGGGATACCAACCAATGTAGGTATATAGCTTTTAACCCTCCGAGTGAGAGTGACGTCAAACCGAAGACAGTTCAATTGCATTTCTCCTAATGCAGTAAGAATAAGGCGTTGTGCGGTCGTGATACCGCACACTAACCTGTTGACGAATTATATTATGAGTAATAGAGTAATACGAACACGGCGTTAGGTATTATAGCTATACCACAATTACACTGAACCACTTTTTTTTATAAATATAACTTGAGACACAATTTATATTTAAACAATTGAAAATACACATTACTTAAAATGTTAAACGTTAAACCAAATTTACTAATCTCATAATTTTTTAAGGTGTGCGGCGCACACCTAGCACGCATGAAATATCTGCCACTAGTAAATATAACAAACAACTAACTTCAGAATGTGATATTTTCAGGTATTTTACAATTAGTACAATTATAGAATTTGTATTGGTACTTTCAAAAATACCAGCAAACATATTTCAATGTGTCAAGTTTGACAATTCAATATCTTGATAGGAACGTTTCCATAGTTACGGAAAAATTTTTACTAAGAATTTGACAGCACGATATATTTATAAATAAAATTAATCCGGTTTTTAAAATTAGTATTTTAATTTCTGTCGCTTTTAACGATTTGCGGAAAAATAGTATGTATACCACATAGGAGAAGCAACAATCCCGGACTCCGTGTTGCTTGTCTCGACTTGCGCCTGGACAAGCAATCTTCACGTTGTCCTGGAATGTTGAGCTTTTCCTACTGGGTGTAGAATATACTATTAATAAGCATACTTTAGGTTTTATATACTAATCATTTACATCACCATCAAATTCAGGGATAAATCCCTCCATACGACTTCCTAAAATTTCCTTTATCTCGTTGTCCGTGTCTGTAAATATCACTTCAACCGGAGGACCTCCACCTGTAGCAGTTTTTAACAATTTTTCTTGTGAAAATTTTTGCTTAACTGGTTTTTTAAGTTTTCGTATTTTTTTCTTAATACTCTTCTGTCACGAAAACCTGGGCCACCTGCAGTAAATTCTTTTTCAATGGCCATTCAAATTGCTGCTTTATTATGGTTAGTGATACTGTTCGATTTCTTATTTTCCGCTGCATGTTGATATTTTTTCACAACATTCAACAAAATATTCTCCTCCGAGTCGGTAAAATTAGATGCTCTTTTTTATTTTTTTTATCCATTTATTATTTTTTTAACCAATAAAATATGTGTAATTTGTGTATATTAAAGGTCAATTCAGTCCAATGTTTCTGTAAAATACGTTTGACATCTGAAATTCAATATCGCGCATGCTTTAGTATTGCCAACAGTAATTACAACATAAAAAACTGTGGTTTAGATAAACCGCAGATATCAACTTGTACAACAGAGCGTGGATTTAAATTCGGGCTTGTTTGAACTCGAGTTCTGGTGAGATTGCGCTGAATCAGCGATTGTACAACCGGGCCTAAGAGTTTCTAAAAACATAACTAGCTTTTGTACCGAGATGAGCATTAAAGCTACTCTGTAGTCGTTCCTTGTATTAATTATTTCGTATTGTGTGATTAATACCTGTAATAATTGTGTATGACCATCTATTAAAAACTTGACAAATCAATCAATTTATATGACAGATTTTCGTTACCAATACTAACAAGAAATATAGTATGCTGTTGTAAGCTGTGTGTGATCATGAAAAACGGACGTATCTTATGGGGAAGCAGAGTCAATTATTAGATAGATTATCGCTGTATGATAAAGGAGTTAATGGTTAGGAAACGATGTACTGTTAAGAAATTTGGCTTACCCCTGTAAACAATGTCTTATACCTCCATACAAAGACATTGTCAATTTAAGAAGGAAGCAACCATTATTTAATTATAAGCATTCAGCAACTAGAGTGGTAATTGAAAATGCTTATGATCTACTCAAAGAAAGATTTTGCATGTTTAAGAGTTTTGAATATTCAAATATTTTCTACATAGTTCAGTGTATGGTAACTGCCAATGTATTGCATAATATATGTTTAATATTCAACAATGAAATATATAGAGGGCATGATAAGGAAGCACTTGTGTGAAAGTTTGATGAAGCAACAATACAAAATTTTGGTGGTATTGTACCACATGCCTCCAAACGAGAAGAAATGTTCAAAATACTAATTGATTTGTAAATATAATATTATAGAAACTAGCATTTTTTTAGCCCGAGTATTAAGTGTAAGGCTGATTAGTTTATACACCTAGTTCATTAGTTGGCTTTTGCTATAGGTGTGTACATTATATAGACGTTTATTAAGGGATATACAATCTTAAAATTAAAAATGCTATTATATACATTTAACATTTCTTAAAAACCCTTAAAGTACATACTAATTTACATAATACATATACTTATTTTATTTATCATTATTGATTATTGTATTACTAAATTATCTCTGTATTTATATGTTCTTTTAACGTTTTCGAAAGCCCCAACTTTACGTTCCTCCAATGCCAGTTTTTGTTTAAACAATTCTAATTCATTTGTACGATATTCTTGACGCTGTAGATGGACCAGGACTATGATTCTATTGTCAATTATTTATGACAATTATATTACTTTTAAAATTGCCTACGCGGCTCACATGTGGAATATTTACTGTTTGTAGACTACAATTAAATCCTTAAAAAGTAGAAAGCGGTGGCTCTTTTGCTGGTTTTATTTTCGAAGTCTTTGTTTTCTGGTATGTCAACTAAATTATTCCGTTTTTTCATTGGATTGCATCTACCTTACAAAGCAACATTTTATTATACACATCTACTTAAAAATTAATTGCTAGTTACAATTATATTTAAACTAATTAACTCCCCACAAATAACGTCCTAAAAATGCTTTCTTTAGTTGGGTGATACATATCTGTATTTTGTTTCTATTGCAGAAATTAAGGTTAATGTATCATCACATACTGCCGCTGATGATCTAATTTTTCCTCTTGTTGGGAACATAATGACATTGGTGGACCATGATCTTTATTTAGTGTTTCTTATGCCTTGAAATCTTCTTCATTATCATTCGAATTTAGCAATCTATCTTAATAATTTAGCTAGCTCTATGAGTTCCTTTTCAGGGGTAAAGAGTAAGTAAAACATCTAAATTTCTCTGAATTTCTAAGTGGTACATTGAACACTCCAATACTTTAGACTTTAAAGATTACCTCCGTTTTCTGGCAAATACAACGCAGCTCTTACAAATCCTTATATTACAATATTTCTCTCTTTTTGGTTAAAATTTCGTTTTCCGTTCGCACATATTATACATTTAAAGCTTTCTTAGCGTCAAGTTCAATGTCTTCAGATTGTGTGAACGATCATTGTTCCCACTATTTACCGTTATTACTAAAAACTATTCCTTTCTTGTTCGCAACGCATTAAAGTTTACGATGTCTTATTATTCTGTAGAATTTTAAATCCCATGAGAATTTATACAAATATTATAGCGAAGGGCGATGTCTTCAGTTTTATTGACAGTTTTTCAACACGACTAATGTAAAACCCCGATCGCACTGCCGTTTATTGAAAAATGTAAGTGCTTTTTGGTACATTTACTTGTCCTATTTTAAGGCCCGGTTTTCAATTCTGGTTTAAACTGAGTTTTACCGAACCAAGTTTATTTTCTGATCTCAGTTCAGCCCGTGGTCGGTATTTCAAACTCCAGTTTAGATGAACCTAGATTTTATTTTCTTAAAATTAGGTTGGTAGGAGATTTACCAAACGCGACTGTGTGAATAGTTTGACGATAATTTCATTGTTGTTGACATACTGAATTGTAATTCTTTTGAATTTAATAAATATTCTTTAAAAATGGATAATGCTAAAAATGCAACAAATTTTAGTAGAGCAGAAGAGCAACTATTGGACCATATTTTAGTAAAACAGCATCTACTATATTTCTATATTACTTATTTTGTTGAAATTACCTAATTTTAATAATTGGAGATAAATCGTTAGTGGTAAAACACTGAAAAATATTGGAATGTAGGAAAACGGATGCTGTTTCATCACAAGCTAAACAAGCAGGGTGGAAATTGCTAGCTGATGAAATTAATGTTAATAGCAATACTTTTCAGAACCACCTAACTCTTCATCGGAAATACGAAAACTTAAAAGAGCGATCCAAAGAAGCATTTTCTGATGAAAAATGTTACAACCTAGGTACAGGAGGAGGTCCTGCATCTGTCGTTAAAATTACCGAAACGGATCTGCACATTAAGGAAATGTTAGGTGCACAAGTGACAGGCATACAATCAGAATTTGATGATGATGTGGAAGTCAGCGCTACTAAAGGTTTATATTATATTTTATTACGCAAAAGAGTTCTAATAATAGTTTCCTATCTCAGAGCAAATGATAAATCACGTTGAAGATGACGACGAAAATGAAATAGTGGAATTCGCTTATGAATCACAATTCTCCGATACACATATCACTGAAATCGTTGGATGTAGTAGTGCAACAGTTAGTAAGATATTTTATAAATCAGAAGCACCTAGAAATACATGGGCAACTTACACACCCAGCATGTTACAAAAACCTAGGAGCATGCAGTTGATGCCAGCACCATTACAACACAAAATAAGTAAGCATTCTCAATTTGTATTTAAAAAATTACTTATACAGTACATATTTTGTTTTTAAGTAATTGAAGAAACTTAGAGTGGGACCAAAGAAAATAAAGAACTTTCTGCAAAACAGGATATCCATAATAGGCCAAATACAAGTATGTAAAATCATTTTTTTACTTTAATATTTAACTGTATTTACTGTAGACAGGCTCCACAAGAACTAAGCGGAACAATACAGTAGATACCTGGAATTCTGTTGCAGAGACAAAATTAGAATTAATAAAAATGCAGAAGCGAATTTTAATAATGGATATGGAGCATAAAAAGATGGAACATGCACTGAAAGTGCAGCATTTAAAAGAAGAGCATGAATTAAAATTAAAATCGCTCCAATTAGATATTAAGATAAAGGAGAAGCAACTTAAAAAATGTTAAACAATATTTTTATTTACATTTATGTACCTATATAGAATAACTTATAAAAGTGTATCATTAGTGTTAAATAGTTACATGATTTACAAGGCCGTAGGATGTATAGTTCAAACGCTGGATTTTTTTTTCAGTCACATGATAACAAAGATCCTCGTTTATTTCATTTGGAATTGTCAGCGACGTGTTTCTACACATAAAAAGACAATCACAATATCATTTACAATACTACTCCATGCTAAATTAATCAAAACAGAATTGTTTGTCTTTGAGTATAGCCTGAAATTGACACGTGACTGCATAGGTTCAGCATTTCAACTACATGTTATTGATGTATCATAATGTGTATTATGTTTAGGTTGTAATTTTTTGGGTAAGATTTTTGTTTTAGTGTTCTTAAAAGTTTCTGTTATTATTTACTTAAAGGATTTGTATTATATATTTACTTAAAACCTTCCTAACAGCTTTATATTTCTTTATACCTGTTTATTAATAAAACATTATCAGAATTTAATTTTATTTTCAATATTTGGGTGCCATGAATTATATACAATCAAAATATACAGTATTTAATACCTACCCAACTAAGCAAAAAACAATACTTGAATATTGCAACAACATTACAGTGTAAAGTAGCAAAAATACATTATAAATTTAACGTTATGTGCATGTCGCAGTGACAATACAACTAACTTCACAATAATAGGATTATGCAATATTGCTGCAATAATATGTAATGCTGCATGTAGTGGGTATTAAACTTAATTACCTATGTGTAAAATGCTAATTAAACTAATCTCTGAAAAGTACTCATTAAATAAAGTGTTTCTTATAAAATTGTTAAGATGTATATTGAATCGTGCACAGAACCCGGCCAAAGTGCTACTATGTTTTGTATTCTTAAATCTGGTCCAGCAATAGTTTGAATATTAAAAGAAAAGAAATTTTTCCTATTTCTAAACGTTTCCGCATTGTCGCCCCCGGGTAATTGAATCTTAACATGGGAACAATCAAGAGCACCTATACATATAGGAAATGTAGCTATATTAAAGATTTCTTGACGAATTTTCAATATTTCCTGATTAGTGCTTGGCATCTTAATATAGTGTGAGCGTAGTTGTGCTAAAGCACGAGAAACTTTATAAATTGCCTTGCTTGCAGTACTCATGAATTCCCATAAAATCACCAACAGCAATAAGAAAGGATCCTGTAGCATAAAATCGCATGGTTTAAGAGCACCATTATAACAGGCGAAATTGCACGATTCCTAAAAACAAATATTATCAAATCTATACATTTTAAATGAAATATATATTACCTATTAGTATTGGAACTAATTGCACCACCAATTTTATTTACAATCCTGTAAACAGTTTCTTTGGACAGGCGAAACCTCAAAAAGAAATCTTAATTATCCCACCTTTCAAAATGGTCTGTTCTTTCTCCAATAGCGGGTAACCTCCTTGGCTTAATCAAATAATTTAGATACTCCATTATATCTTCATCCTATAACATAAAATCAGCCATAGCCAATTCCATAATTTAAAAGTAAACAATTAGATATATACCTACTGACAAATCTGAAAAGTTATTGAGGTTAGGTTTATTGGTTTAAACCCTGAACAACGAAGGATCAAGTTTAAACCAAGTTCACTCACTGAACTGGTATTGAAAAACTAATAAACCGCAGAACGTAGTTTAAACTATGAACTCGGTTTAAACCTTAATTGAAAAACCTGCCTTAAATATCATAATGAAATAGAAAATGTAAATGACCAAACTTCTGTCCAATTTTTCAAACATATTCTTAACAAAGCTCCCGAGCTAACCGTAATTAATAAATGTTTGTCTATTCCTGAATGTATGCTTAATTAACTTAGAGCATTAAGCATGTTGTTAATTCAACTCAATGCAACAACATCATAACTGTACAAACAATTACTACCGATTATATAACCTCACTTTTGTAATGAACCCATAGATTAGTAAGTAGGTTGAACCTTAACTGTCAAGCATACTGGTAGCTTAATCGAATTAACGCAACACAATTTTTTGTGTTAACACATAATATTTTATACGGTATAAATTTACATTAACAATAATAAAAATGCTCTTATGAGAATTCTCTCTTTTTTATAATAATCTCTTTTTTGAAGAAGTTTTTTTGTAACTTTAGGTTTTCAACCCGAACACATTATCAGAACGCATCTAAGGAGTATTAAATATGCTATTTTCAAACGTCATTCTACAAAGGTTTAGCATTACAATTTGGTATATTTGTTATGTACAGCATAAATAATATTTATAGAAATTAGTTTTTATAAAGATTATTGATGTCTAACACATTTTAATTATGGTTTGTTTTGAAAGAATAACTTTTGCATTCTAAATTTACTACATTATATCGTGTCAGAAATTTACTCCCTACATAAAGGTGTATTTATTTGTTCTAATCAAGCATTTAAGTTCCTTAGGACTTTCTTAGTTGGTAAGAAAAATTGTAAAATGGCAGATGATAACACAGAATCAAGTAAGTGATTGAAATATTCAAAACTTTGTTTTTATTGTTGTGAACTTTAATAAATATTGTTTGTACTTTTGTGAATAAAATTTTTAATTTTGTAGGTGATACATCAGAATTTTCTTCTATTAAAAAATCTGAAGAATTCGCAGACTATATGCAAAATAAAGGTATTGATGAAAATTTGAGACCTTATTTGTATAGTACTGTTGTTGTAGAGCTACCATACAGTCTTGATGCCACCCGAATGTGTTCACCTAACGTTTTGTCTACACCTCGGCTTAAATCAAGTTTTTCGTTTACATCAAAAGCAATTGATTTGAAAAGTAATATACTTGAGTCGTCACAACACAATGGAAATGCCAATTTAGCAAAGTCCACGCCTGCATTTATTTTAAACCCTAGTAAACTTAACCTTTTTCTAAAACCCCACAAAGTGAGGATGTCAAAACGAATGTTAAATCAGAATTCTCACCTAAATTTCTGCCTCTTGTACAGAATGGAACCAAATCTGAAAGCAAATGTGAAGTATCTGAAAATAAGCAATTACCATCCACTTCACAGTCAAATTTTGTATTTGGTCAAAATATTGAGGACAGGGTGGTGTCTGATAAACCAAAATGTGATGTAATAAATGCTAATGGTACAACAGAGTCCCAGATGTTGTTTACAGCAGCAGTAAAAGACACTTCAGGAATATCTGCAAAACCTGTTAATAGTAAAACGTTAAGTGAATCTGCACGTGAATATGAAGAATCACGAGCTATTAAGCGAAAATATGATGAGGTTGAAATTAAAACAGGTGAAGAAGAAGAAACAAATGTTTTACAGATTAGTTGTAAGTTATTTACATTTGATAAAAATGGAGGAGGAACCTGGCAGGAACGTGGACGTGGTACTTTACGGTTAAACGATCAACAAGTTTTGGAAAAAATTGATCATAGACGTAGTCGATTAGTGTTTCGAACATCTGGAAGTCTAAGAGTTATACTTAATACAAAAGTAAGAATTCATATTTTTATATAAATTATTCACATATTATTTTTTAGGTTTGGGGTGAGATGGCCGTACAGTTAGCTAGTAATAAAAGTATACGTTTTACAGCATTTGATAGTAATGGTGAAATTAAAGTGTTTTTAGTAACGGTGAGTGTTAGTTTAAAAAAATTATTGTAATGGAATAGTTTCATGTTGATTATATAGTCCTATTTCAATTGCATAAAACAACTAGAATCTGAGAAATTGCTTTGGTTGCTACTAATAAAAAATTAAAGTTACGAATCTGTAGTCAAATGGTTATGGTAAGATATATTCCCGACAAACAATTTAAGTTTATTACTAATTTTATCAAAGTATAACAATAAATATTATATCAGTGTTCTTGTATAGAAATTGAGCTCAAAAATTATGAGCGAAATAAAGATATGGATAACTACAACAAATCTGCAGCACTTACTAAATAATAAAAAAAAACATTAAAAGTTCTCAGCAAGCAAAGTTATTAGTTATCTAATTCTGAACTTAGGTTGTGATTTTTTTTTGTCTTCATAATTGCAAATAAAATTGAAACAATGCACCAGCATTGTTTTTTAGGTATATTTGCGATATAGGTGTTAGTAATTGTTCTATCTAAGGAACTTAGTTTTTAGTACTGAAGGAATACTAAATTCTTCAAGTATTGTGAATTTTTGCCAAAACTGGAATTTTGAAGTAGAAGAAGAGGGACAAGTGCTTGAGATATCTGCTAGTACTATAATTAAATATTATCATGACAGGTATGCGCATCTACATTATGTGCAAAATGTAGATTGTTTTAACATGTCAAAAAAGTATACATGGTCTTTTATGTTTTAGTTTTTTCTTATAAATTTTCGCAAGTCTTTTTCTTCAATCCATCTTTCCTTATTTTCTATTGTCATTTTTTTTTATCCACTAGTGGTATAATTCTTTTATTTCTCTGGTATTTTCTGTATTGTCATGTTTTCAGAGGTTATATTAATGCATTGTGCTTTCAATTTGGTTTCTTTACATAACTCTTGTTTACTCATATTGTTTAATACATAACAGATATTCTTAGACTTTTTGATTATTTTTGTAATTACTACATCTATTATTTGTTCTTGTATAATAATACTTCCAGAAATTCATTTTGTGACTTTTTCAATTCTCATCTCTTACATTAGTCACTTTTTATCACATTTCTTTATTCTGCTATTTATAGTTCGTAGCCTGGCAATGTTTTGTTTTAAATTTTGTAGTAATCTATTATTATGAAAAGCAATGGCGTTACTTTTGTTTTATTTTTTGTTGTAGTGAATTTCTTCAATTTTCTGTTCTGCAATTGTTTTTTTCCCCTACTTCCATATGCCTTCAATTCCATGTGGTATTTTTTGAATTATTGAAAAAGTTGCTTTAAATATTTGAATATGCTCACTAAGTTGAACTATGTTATTTTCTAAAGAGATAGGGCATATGTTACCTTGTAAGATACAAGCAGGGCTGGTTTTGAGCCGATTGTGCCTAATCGGACTCCACGAAACCGGAGTATGAGGTGCTAAAATTAGGGATGACATATTACTTTATCGTCTTCAGTCCTGGAACTGATTAGACGCGTATTCTCATTGTTTCCTATTCTGAACTAACCTACACATTTCCCTGAAATTTGCATAGTCTGCATCTATCATTATCTGATCTAGGTCTACATCTACCTCCTTTTTCCTATTTCTGCTTGTGGTATATCCCATACTATTCCCCATAAATGCTTTAGAACGTATTCTGCCATTGTGATATTGTCGGAGGCTGTCACGGCCGGAGTCATTATAAATATTTATGGTTCGGGGTTAGGACCGTGTCATTTTATACATTAAGGTCGACGTTTCGCTCACTTTTGTAAGGGGCTTCATCAGGACAAGTAAAGAAATAAAGTAATAAAATAAATATAAAAATAATAAACATAAGAATGATAATATTAAGCAGACAAGTTAAAGTGTAAAGAGAGAAGAGTTACTCCTGAACTAGCAGACTCACTAGCCCATTCAAAGCCAAAAGGTGTCGCCACACAACACCTTTTGGCTTTGAATGAGCTAGTGAGTCTGCTAGTTCAGGAGTAACTCATCTCTTTACATTTTAACTTGTCTGCTTAATATTATCATTCTTATGTTTATTATTTTTATATTTATTTTATTTTAATACTTATTTCTTTACTTGTCCTGATGAAGCCCCTTACAAAAGTGGACGAAATGTCGACCTTAATGTATAAAATGACACGGCCCCAACCCGGAACCATAAATATTTGTATTCTGCCCTTCTATTTCTATATATTTGTTATTAACTTTGTCCATGCTATCATCCTCATACATCTGAAGCACAACATTCTAAAAGGCTACTACCGTTTTTCTGTCTGCTTTTCTTACTGCTCGTATTTCATAGGCATACTGTGCTGTTTTCCACACATATGCCTTCAACAATTTTCTTCTTGTTTCTATGTTTGTTGTCTTTCATCATAGGCGCTGTTCTTTCTTGTTAGATGCAGTTTGGTCCCCTTCTATTGTTTTACAATTACATACCCTATTTCTCCAACATTCAGTGGTTGTGAAGGGGGGTAAGCAGCCAATCAGAAATTACCTTGCGTCCACCTAGACTTGTGTTGTAGAACACAGCCCAAGTGTCAAGGGTGTTTTGTTTTCAGTTGGTTTGACATTTTTCAACTTACATCAGCTGTTTTTATACTTTGTATATTATTTCATTTCCTGCTATAAAACAGTTATTTAAGAAATAAATTATGTCATTTTTGTTATTGTATATGGGAGTATTTATAAAATGCACCCCCTAACATCACCGTAATAATTCAACTATGCCACTGTTACTACAATGCTGTGGGTTCTTCTTCAAGTGATATGCCTCTACTTGAGATTCTTTTGCTACTATTTACTTTTGCGAGGAGCGGTAATAAAAATGTATTACATTGAGTATTTTACTATTGGCAAAGTGAAAAGGAATAATACGTATTGTGCGACTCTTATCATAAATATATATATTTTGTACAGTTAGTTTTTTCATGGAATTCTTTTGAACTATATATGTATGTTCCTAGAATTTATTTCTTTATTATATGTTGCTCTGTTACATTTTCTTAACATTTAATATTTGTCCTTCTTGATCGCAATAGAATAGAAAACATTACATATTTTAAAGTGAATTGTACGATATAGTGGAGTGTTGCTAAAATTACTCAAACAATATATGTAAAATTTAATTAATTATTTTGTTACAATATTTGTGTAAATAATTATTAATTTTAGTCTTGCATCGCCTCATAAATCTCTGAAAATAGAAATTGAAAGTGCTTATTTCGATAGTTTCAAACATTTACTTTTAAATCGAATAATCACTAAACCGCACTTCTAAAAAGAAGAACTGCATAAATTTTGGTTAACAAGCGAATGCAGAAACATATTAATTTAAAATTACAACAGGTAGGTAATATAAATTAAGACATCATTTTACAATATGTATATTTTAATATTTTCTCCATGCCGAAAAGGCATGAACAAGTTATCAAAAACAAGTGCTGCCTCATAAAATATTAAAATTACTTTAAATTTAAATAATAATTAAAAAGTGCTGTCTTATTTTATATAATATACTATTTTATCTTTTTTTTTTATAATTTCTTCTTATAATTGCATCTTTATGAACTAAAATTTATGTAGTGTTTTTTATTTCATAATTGTGAATAATTGTTTATTTGATAGTTATAGAAAGTAAATGATTGAAATATATTTTCTCGTTCACTTATCAATAATCATTTTCTTTGGTAAAATATTTTTGGAAATATATTTACTATTCAACTTGTTTCTCCAGATGTCAAATCCAAAATGTAACAGAGATATAGGAAGACAATAGCAAAGTGGTAGTATGAAAAGAAAATTAAGAACGAAAAGAAAATTGTCACTTGAAAAGCAAAAGAGTGCCTTTGCCAAATTTTTAAAAGTTAGTCATGTTCTATAGAAATTTGTAAACGCTGTCTTGTACATCTAAAATAATGGCAATGACAAAGTGCCTTTTGTTTTTTTATTCCTTTTCAAATAATTTCAAAAACAAAAACAAAATTGCGATATTTTGGACATTTTCGAATATCTCCGGAAGTATGCTAAATTTTGGGATTTTCTTCACAGCATATTATTGACCCCAAATTGCACAACTTTTTTGTAGTTTAACCATCTTCGTAACTTTTACGATATCCGAGATCCCCGTGCTGTTCATCCTTATCTTGGGCACGCTATATACAGGCTGATTCAAATTCGAGGGCCAATATGGGTATCTCACTTATTAATGGAGATAAAGAGTATGTTTAAATTCGGCAAGGTTGCTAAACTTTACATTAATTAATAATCTGCAAAGCAATTTGACATATCTCATTTTGCATCCGAGATATTTCCTAAAATGTAAAAACTGAATTTCTGTTTTTTATTTTTAGTGCTGTTATTTCAAATAAAAAATTTAAAAGCACTTCTCATGACCACTTTTTACCCCCTATCAAATAGCCCGCTTCAATTGGTTAAAAAATGTTTTGCCATTACTTGACCATCATCAACTTTCTTATTTTTTGGATGCCATTTTGGTATTTTATACATTCGGATTCACCATTTTTTTCTGATTATAGTAGTGTACAACAGGTAGCAAAAAAGCTTTTTAAACAATGTCTTAATCGTAAATAACAGTGTTTTATTACCTAATTTAAAAAATGATAAGCGTAAACCACTGTTGCAGGTAATATACTGACCAAACAATAATTGCAATGAATTACAATATATATATATATATATATATATATATATATATATATATATATATATATATATACTCCTCTTTGGAACCAGTCAGTTAATTCGTGCCCCACACTTTGGGCATCATAATTACTGCGAGCTCCTTCTGGAAAGTTCCATAAAATTTGTGTTGTCATAAATGCTCCGGACCTACTCTGGAAATGAAGCTCTACCACCTAGACTTGCATTACATATCACCCTATAATAATACTCTCTGAAGATGCTTTCCAATTTGGACGCCAAAACCAGCTTGTTGTTCAGCTTCCTCAGGGGTATTCGCCACGGCTGCTCACTTGCTTTCTGAAAATAATACCTAATATTTGAAAAATAAATAAAATTCGAAAAGTACATCACGCTTTATTGGAACATTAATTCGCAATTCAAAAATTTTAGTCTTACATACTGCATACACCTCGGATCTTTAACATATATAATCAAATTTTAAATGAAGTCCTTTTAAATAAAATAATTTGGAAATTTTATTAATTTACATCGATCATTAAATAACAGTAACTGGGCTTATCCCTAAACTTTACTTTAAAACCCCAGGTCTATTACGAGCTCATAGTAAAAACCTTCTTTTTGGTCAATCATGCAGTGACCCTATCCAGACACAAAAAAGTCATTTCAAAAGGGTTGAGAGAAATTAAACTGGACCATGTTTCAATGGTAAACAGCTACCTATTAACCTTGTGCCAGGTAAATCATTGTCATAATTGTTACTCTAAAATATTTGTGTTACGGAGTAATGATGGTCATGAAAACTTTACCGTTCATTTACATTCCCAATGCTCCACCTGAAGGTACTACATTGGCCAGGAGGCGAGTTTTTTTGTTGCCTGGAAATTTAGAATTTTGCCGAACCCTTGTCGTTCCAGGCAAGGTAGGGATCTTTAACGAGCGTGACAACACTCACACACGGGACCTCCATTTAACCTCTCATCCGAACGAGGGCGTAATTTTTGTGAAAAATGCTCACCTGCCATTTTTCAAGCAGTCGACCGTGTCGGGATTTGAACCCGGGACCTTGGGATCCGTAGTCTTACGCTTACTACATTGATCCACCGCGACGCCCATGAAAACTTTACCCCTGAAGATACAATTGAAACATTTTTCTCACCTGCAAAAAACTTTGGCAAAGTGCATGGTGCTTGTAGTCTGTTAAGTTTATTGCGTGCTTCAAAGATAAGAAACTTAGTTATGACAAAAGGGAAAATGCTATAAAAGCCAAAGTAGACACAGTGTGTTAAGTAATGAAGAAAAATCTAGAAACATCCTTTGATGTTATTATAGGCGATGTAAATGAAAAGCCCCAGACTTTGTGTAATGATTACAACGAATGAATTGATAAGCTGAAAAACAAATGTGCTATGGCTCTGAAAGAAGATAAAGTAAAAATCCTTAGCTTACTTCCTAGTTCATGGTCTCGCAAAAAAAAAACATCTTCAGAATTCAATGTTTCTGATCGTCTCGTTAAATTAAGCAGGCAAGTAGTCAAAGAACAAGCAATTCTCCCTGAGTTAGGAAAAGGGTAAGACTATGAAATTTCAAAAGAGACTGTGAAAATAGTAACAGATTTGTATGAAGATGATGAGTATAGTAGAATATGTCCAGGCAAAAAAGATTATGTATCAGTTAAAACGGGTGTGTCAAAAGTGAATAAGCAGAAGCGTTTAATATTGATTAATTTAAATGAGCTACATGTTGCATTCAAAGACAAATATCCCAGTTGTAAAATAGGGTGATCCAAATTTTGTGATTTTAACCACAAGTGGTGTATCTTAGCAGGAACTGCTGGGACTCGCACAGTTTATGTTTGTCTGAATTATCAAAATGTAATGCTTATGATCTTTAAACTAAATGCATATTACAAAGGCCTCGTTGACTTATGTGTATGTGATTCAGGTAGCTACAATTACATGATGAACAAGTGTGATGAATGCCCAGGTAAAAAATTCATATTAGTCATGCTTAAGGATTTCGAGAAGTATCAGTCATTGTCTGACAACATAACATTCAAACAATGGATTACAACAGACAGAGTTACGATAATTACATTAACAAACCCAGGGATGAGTATTTTGAATTCCTGGCAGAGAAGTTAGAACCACTGAAGGTGCACCATTATATTTCAAAAGTTCAGAGTCAGTTTTTGAAAGAAAGGAAAACAAATCTCGCAAGTTCAGAATGTATTGTTGTGGCAAACTTTGCTGAGAACTTTTTATTCGTCATACAAGATGAAATCCAAAGTTGTTACTGGATAAAACAGCTGGCTACAGTTCGTCCATTTGTGTATTATTACATAAAAGAGGATAAAATAAATAGCTACTGCGTCTGTCTGTGTTCTTAGTGACTACTTGGAGCACAATACAGTTTCTGTTCATGCTTTTCAAACACATCTCATTAGACATATTAAAGAAGTTCTTCCACAAATAGAGAAAATTATCTATTTGTCATCATAAGCAGGTTTTTGGGCTTGATGCAGAGTGGAATTGAAAGATGGAAAATATAAAGTCCCGGGCAGGACTCGAACCTGTATCTTAGGTTATTGTGGCCCATGCGTTTTCCAATTATACCACCGAGACGACAATTGGAAAATTAACAAATCTAAATCATGCACACAACCATAGAGCAACCTAACTTTCAATTACGTTTTGTCATTTTTGTCAATCATATCTGACAGTTTTTTACTTAAGTCAGTTATAGACAGGAAGTGACACTCTAAATTACGAATTATAAACCAAGTATTAAATATATACATATAATAGGAAATTAACTACACAAGATAAGTTGATAAATTTTTACTGTAGTTTACCACCATATTGTGGTGTGTGCAAATTTTAAATTTTTATCAGATTCCCCACCAGTGACATATACAAAAAAAATAGAAAAGTCTTATATTTGTGGGGCCCTGTAATAAAAAAGAGACAAGTATCAGTGCCCAATTGTGTGATTACATAAACTACCCTAATATAGATTTTTGAGAAAAAAAACAGGGTCTGATATTTTAACCCTATCCAAAAAAAATTATGAAATTAAAAGAATATTAGTTTATTGCTACCAACATATAGGGGTTATCACCTACAAAAATTAATTTTCTTTTTAAAATGGTCTAGCAACTAATTATTTCATTTCTGGACCACTTACGATGAATTGACTCCTATACAAAATTTTACACTTGACCTTCAATAATGTAAATTAGATCAAATGAGAAGAAATTTGACAGTTAGTTACAATGTATATTAATATTTATATGCTTTAATTGTGCAGATCCAAAGCGAAGATTAAAAATTCAGTTTTGAACACAAACAAAATTTTTAATTCCAAATGATCTTTTCTGAAGAACCACGAAACTTTTCTCTTTATTGCTTAATTTTGCACCCTGCATAGTGCATTACACATAACGTCCTTTGTTGTTTCTGTAATTGCTAATTTGTTATACAATTCCTCTTACTTCCATCGAAAATTATAAAAAAACATCACTCGAAAATCACAAATCGGAATTTCTATTTTTACTTTATTAAATTTTGTTGAAAAATAATTGCTATGTTTGAAATCAAATTGTCAACTGATTTATAGATTTAAAATGTCAAATTTTACCAATATAAGAATAGCAGAACACTAACAATACAAGGTGTACTGGATTCCACAAATTAAGCAGTCATCCTCATGTAAGATTGACCAAACTGTATTTTTTTTTTATTTGCAGGGTAGTCCAGATGATATTAAACAACTTCACAGGCATTTAGAAACTAGAGTAAATAAAGAAATTGAGTATCAGAAATGTAAGGATGGTGATGAAACTGTATTAACAGAACCAGATAGGAAAAAATTGTCCACAACTAACGAATAATGGTTTAAGATATATTTTCCAGTTTCCTAGATTTCAGATGTTTGTTAAAATTCTGTTTGCTAGAATGCTTTTTGGTATGGTATTTGTTAAATTTTTACTTATATTTTATACATTACATTATTAAGCTAAATAAATTGAACAAATCTGTTAGTATTTTTTATTAAGTTATATATACACAAAACATATTAACAAGACCCGGCCAATTCTCATTAATCTCAAAAGCAAATTAAGATACTACCACTAACAGCTGTGCGAAAATCTGCACGGTTCATGAGTGACACATACACATGTTCACGCCCACATGCACGCTCGTCCATGCATGTGAGCACCTACTTATGCATGCACACACCCACGCATGCATGCACCCATGCACGTATGCATGTGCACACACACACACACACACAATGTGTAATAAAACAAATTTGTTTTTCAAGAATCACAAATAAAATCAATGCTGTTCCATGTGGAATGATCGAGCGAGTAATTTCAGTTCTAGGCTAGATGAGTGGAAGAAACAGATGGTGTGTATTTACAAATGGTTTGTCATAAAAATTCAAAACATGTTCTTTAGCTTAACAGTAATTAAAACGAGTTTGAACTAATTCTGCTGTTTTATCTGTAAGTATCTGAAACTATAAACATTGGTGTGCATGGGAGGACAATAACATTTTGTTAATATTGGTTGTATAAATTTAGATTTCTTATAATACAGGTGGATTGTCCTGTTTCATCTTGGTGTTCATCATCACTGGGTCTATCATCGTGCATAGGCTCTAATAAAACATTGAGAGCGGCACACTTGCATTACATCATTTCTAAAAATCTATCTATATTAAAAATAACATTTATAAAAGAGAAAAACACTCACAGTGCTCTTACCGATGTTACAGGTTCAAAAATAGCAGGTGGAGGTGAGAATCCGAATACATCTTCAGTTACATTGATAGTATTGAATATAAATTGTTGTATGATCCTCCACGTTTGTTGCGGTTGCTATTTTTGCTCAAATATCAGAAGATACCGAATGAACTTTATTTTCTGTGAAATTACATTTCTTTTTCTGCTTTGTGCAAGTAAATGCCATTTCGAATGGACCTGCACCTTGACGAAGTTCTAAATTAATAGAACAGGTGAAATGGCTTGCGTGTTCTAATGAGCTAAAATACAGGTCCAACCAAAGTAGTAGGGTCGTTAGTGAGGAACCAGACTAAGACAGCTCCCCGAAAGAGGGCAGCTGCTCTTTCGGTACTTAGATTGGCAGAGACCATAGGGGTCGGTATGGCAGTCTAAGACACATTACCGCTATGTGGAAGGCAACGGGAAACCACCACATTATCTCCCAAGTACACAGCGTACTTAAATTGTAATAAACATGATGGCATTCTCTGGGGTAAAAGATTCCGGAGTTAAAATAGTCCCCCATTCGGATCTCCGGGAGGGGACTACTTCGGAGGATGCGATTGGAAAGAGAGTCGGAAACTTTCTGCGAGTCGGAGCGTGGAATGTTAGAAGTATGAAGCAAGTAGGTAAGCTAGAGAACCTAAAAATCGAAATGAATAGGTTGTCACTAGACATAGTAGGGATTAGCGAGTTCGGTGGCCAGAGGCGGGGATTTTGGAGTGGAGACTTCAGGGTAATTCATACAGGAGCAGAGGAAGGAAATTTGGGTGTGGGGATAGTTATGCGGAAAAAGATAGGATACTGCGAGAAAATTACTTACAAAAGAACGAAAGAGTACTCATGGTTAGATTAGAATCTAAACCGGTAAACACAGTAATAATACAAGTATACATGCCCACCTCTAGCTACAGTGATGAAGAGGTAGAAGCCATCTACAAAGATATCGAAGACATATTAAGATACGTAAAAGGACATGAAAATTTAATAATTACGGGGGATTTTAATGCCGTGGTAGGTGAGGGTAGGAAAGGAGCGGTAGTGGGTTTATTTGGTTTAGGCACGAGAAACGACAGGGGAAATAGGCTGGTAGAATTTTGTGACAAGAACAATTTAATTATCACAAACACATTATTTCAACATCATGCTAGAAGACGATATACGTGGAAGATGCCAGGAGATATAGGAAGATATCAAATAGATTAGACAACGGTTTAGGAACCAAGTAAAAGACTAGAAGCTACCCAGAAGCAGATATAGACACTGACCACAACATCGTAATTATGAAGGCCGCACTTAAATTTAAGAATATGAAAAAAAGGAGCGGAAAAAGGCACTTGGACTTAGAGAAACTAAAAGATAAAGATATTCAAGAAAGATTCGAAAAAAAGTCAAATGAATTGCTCAAAGATATCGGGAAAATATCTGATACTAAGGAAGTAGAAACAGAATGGACTAACATTAAATCTAGCCTAGACATGGCGGCCAGAGATTTTCTGGGCTATACACAAAAAGAAAATAAGAAACCATGGATAACAAAGGATATCCTGAATTTAATAGAAGAAAGACGAAAATACAAAAATAAATCAGACGAAACTGGAAAACAGAGATACAAAGCCATAAAATGGGAAATTATTCGAAAATGCAGGAAAGCTAAAGAACAGTGGATTGATGAAAAGTGCAAAGAGGTACAAACGAAGATGGAAATAGGAAAGACAGACGAAGCATACAAATTAATTAGAATGAATTTTAGGGATATAAAACCGTACAGCAAAAATATAAGGGATGCCCAAGGAAACGTCATTATAGAAAACGTAGAGAAAGTGGGTAGATGGCAAGAATATATAGGGAATTTATATGCAGGAGAGGAACTAACTGCATTAGAACAGGAATCAGACATTGAAAATGAGGACTTGGGATATCCTATACTTAGAGATTAGTTTGAATTAGCATTAAAGAGTCTGAAAAATGGTAAGGCGCCAGGTACAGATAAGGTGCAAGCAGAAACTCTAAAAGCCGCTGGACAAGCAGTAACAGAACGTCTCTTCCAACTTGTAAGCTATATGTATGAGACAGGCAAGATACCCAAAGATTTCAAACGTAGCATCGTAGTAACTATACCAAAAAAGAAAGGCGTGGATAGATGTGAAAATTTTCGAACAATAAGTTTGACAGCACACGTGTCAAAAATATTAACTAGAATTGTGCAAAGACCAATGAAAAATGGGCGGAAGAAATACTAGGAGAAGACCAATTTGGGTTTAGGCGGAACAGGGGAACACGGGAGGCTATTTTAGCTCTGAGAGTGATAATGGAGAAAACAATAGAAAAAGGGGAAAGCGTGTATATAGGGTTTGTAGATTTGGAAAAAGCTTTCGACAATGTAAAATGGAAAAAAATGTTTGAAATACTCAAAAAGATTGGAATGAGTTATAGGGATAGACGAATAGTACATAGCTTATACAAAGAGCAAACAGCAGTAATAGAATTAGAGCAGGAACGTAGAGAAGTAAACATTAGGAAAGGGGTGAGACAGGGATGTGCCTTATCCCCATTGATTTTTAACTTGTACATAGAAGAGGCAATGAATACTGTCAAATGCAGGAAGACATTTGGAATTACTATGCAAGGACAAAAAATTGATATGCTTAGATTTGCAGATGATATAGCAGTATTAGCGTCTAGCAAAGAAGAGTTAGAATCTGCTCTTAATGAAATGGAAACGGTTCTAACAGAGAGATACGGTATGAAAATTAACAAAACTAAAACTAAAGTTCTAGTATGCAAAGGTGGGGAAAATAAATCAAAAACAAGAATACAAGTATGTAACACGAACTTCCAAGAGGTTAAGGATTTCTGCTACCTAGGAAGCCAAATAACGCAAGATGGGAAAAGCACAAAAGATATAAAACAAAGATTAGCACAAGGTCGTGCTACATTTAACAAGAAAAAGCAACTACTGTGCTCAAAGACCACAAACATAGAAACAAGGAAAAGATTGCTTAAAACATATGTGTGGAGCACAGCACTGTACGGATGTGAAGCCTGGACAGTAGGAGAAGCGGACAAGAAAAAGGTAAAAGCCTTTGAAATGTGGTGCTACAGACATATGATGGAGATATCATGGACAGACAAAGTTAAGAACGAAGAGGTACTAAAAATGGTAGGGGAAGAAAGAAATATGTGGAAAACGGTAAAAAATAGGATGATAGGCCACATACTACGGCATGAGGGAATAGTGCGGAATATATTAGAAGCAGAGATCGGAAAAAAGAGAAGAAGAGGCAGACCTAGGTTAGACTGCTGCACACAGATAATAAAAGATGTAGGCTGTAGGGGTTTCAGGGAGATGTGTAGGCTAGCCCAGAATAGAAATCAATAGAGGTACGCATCCAACCAATCCCAAGATGGATAAACTAATGACGAAAAAAATAACTGTGCTTAAACATGATGATTATTATAAGTAACTACAAGAATTGGTTGGGCAATATTCTCGAATAATGGTAAGTGTGAAAGGATTTACTGGAAAACCATTATTTCGGCAAACGTCTAAGTGTTGGGGGATCTTGGTAGCCACAGGTTGCTTAACCCCCTTCACTGAATCTCGGTGAAATAGGGCATAAAATTAGAAAACAATAGAAGGGGAACGAGCTGTATACACATGCTGTGTGAGAATTTCAGGGAACTATGTAGGCTAGCTTAGAATATAAATAAGTGCAGGTACGTGTCCAACCAGTTTTGAGACGGAAAACCTAATGATGAAAAAATAAGTGCAGATAAATCTGATGATTAGTATAAACAACTAGTTGTTGGTTGCGAAATATCTGCAACTAATGTTGACTGTGCGAAAAGATATATTGGAAAATATATTAAATCGTTAAATGGTTAAGTCTTGGGGGAACTTGGCAGCCACAGGCTGCTTACCTCCCTTCACAACCATTGAAGGTAGGAAAAATAGGGTATATAACTGTAAAACAATAGAAGGTGACCGAACTGTATCTAACAAGAAAGAACAGCACCTATGTGGAAAGACAACAAACATAGAACAAGAAGAAAATTGTTGAAAGCATATGTGTGGAGCACAGCACAGTATGCCTATGAAATACGGGCAGTCTGAAACGCAGACAGAAAAACAGTAGCAGCATTTTGAAATACTGTGCTTCAGATGTATGAGGACGATAGCATGGACAAACAAAGATAATAACAAATAGGTTATAGAAATAGTAGGGAAACAAGGATATCTGGGGAAAAAGAGAAATAGAAGGGTGGAATACGTTCTAAAGCATTTTGGGGAATAGTATGGGATATATTACAAGCAGAGATAGGAAAAAGAGGTAGATGTAGACCTAGATCAGATAGTGATAGATGCAGACTGTGCAAATTTCAGGGAAATCTGTAGGTTAGTTTAGAATAGGAAACAATGATGGTACGTATCTAACCAGTTCCAGAACTGAAGAGCTAATGATGATGATGCAAGTAAATGATCTGGAACCCATGTAATCATTCAATAAAGTAACGAGTAATTGAAATTCTTAAACGAAGGATGTTTTACACAATCAAATTCTAAACTTGTGTTAACATGTTCAATAGTGGGATATCAATGTACATACATAACTTTTAAACAAATCTGTTAGTTGCCTCCGTTGCTTTAGTTTTATACATATAAAGCATTGTTCATAAAGACTTTACTGAAGGGATTGAAGAAAAACAATTCATGTGACCTTTGCTTTTATTATTGGTCAGTGCCACTAACTTAAGCTCGTTTGTAATAGAAGATAACACAGTTTTAGTAGAACTTGTAACACTTTATTTTAAAGCGTTTAGGAATTAACTTGCCATAAGTAGTTTACAAAGCAGTAGATGCGATTTAATATTGAACAAGTATTCCACGACTTCAATATGCCAGATTTTCCTGATAACCAAATATATTCATGTTGTCTTTATTCAAATATATATTCCTCAGCACTTCTGTATTTTCATGTTATTAAACATATCCTTCAGCGACGTGCGCTGAGTGCCATCCTCCATACCACATAATGTCGGTCATGTTACCTCCAGAACTAACAACTAATTAGCAGATGTTCTATGAAAGCAATGATAGTGAAATTGTTTGCGTTAGGCTATTTTAAAAAGCTTGCAGCAAAACTAGGTACCCTTCCAATTTTGTGAATTCCAACTTGTAGAGTGCAACTTTGTTGCACTAATTAACAAAAAAAAATGTTCATGGGGAAAACCTTAAGTTGAAGGTTGATATATTTTCTAATGATGTCCAGAACAAAACCGGCTCCTGCTAAAGTAACAAAACTCCTGTCTTTGTATCAATGATCTTTACAAAAAGTATGTTTAACTGTCTTCTTAATTTATTGTAAGTAATGTTATAAGTTCATGATGTCGATAGGTGCCACAAACGCTAAAATTCAATATAATCTGGTACAAGGAAATTTCTTACTTTCTAAGTCAAACTAATCCATTAATTATAAACCTTATTAACAAATGTAATTCATTTCCAGCACTGTATAAAAATGATTGAACATTTTATTTAGATAAAATAAGTGACTTCTTAGCCTTGAAACCATCGCTTCTTTGTTATGGGCATTTGAAGCATTAAGTTTTTAAATTTGGAATTGCCTAAAGGGGGCAAAAATCTCGTAACAAAATAAGGATGCACTGGACAACGACATTGGTGCAGGAGTGGGTCACTATAGCAATAAATGCCAGAAAATTAAACAAAATTGGATAACAATCGAAACTCCACTAAGGTGCGATTTCAAGCTACATGTTAGGTTTTCAATCCATCACGTTTAAAGGGCGCCAACAATGTATGGGTTAATATAATTTTCTCTGGCCAATGTATAAACCAGGGGATTGTTAATTACAGGGTATTCTCTTGGAGAAATGGATTTCCTTACAAAAGGTCACCAGTCTGTTTGAACATATAAATCTACTCTCCACTCACCTGGTTTAAATCTATTCCAAAATAACATTATTTAAGCATTCTGTGAACAGACAACAAATTTTTAATAGTCGGGTTAGATTTTTCTATAGCAAACACATACATTAAACAAAAAGTACAGTCAATCTATTTGCAGACTTATTTTTTGAAGTGTACATCAACGAATGTGTATACCAAGTGCTCCAATTTACAACAATAATGTAAATACCACAGATTTCAATGAAATTGTGTTGAGTAGCGAGGAGGTTTTGAAGCCCTTCGAAAAATAAAACCCTCCAATTCAACTGGACCACATGGTATACCTGCCAGTGTGTTATAAAGATGTATTTATAGTTTATGTACACCTCTAACCAACCTATTTCATTGTTCTCTTATGCAAGGCCAATATTCAACAACATGGAAATTAAGTTTCATAAATCCTATATTTAAAGCAGGTAATAAAAATTCGATTCAAAATTATAGAGGAATTTGTGTCCAGTCGTCAATTTCTAAATTACTAGACAAACTAATACTAATCATCTATCCTGGAAATGCAAGGAGATCTTTGCCAATAATCAACATGGATTTGTGTCACGGAGATCAACAGTTACAAATCTATTAGTTTATACTAACTATATAACACAGGCATTAGAAAATCGTTACCAGGTTGATGCACTATATACAGATTTTACCAAGGCTTTCGATCGACTAAACTTAAATATACTCATGTCTAAACTGTATAACGCAGGTTTTGATGGTAAGATGCTACAATGGCCCAGTACAGTCAGGAGTCCCACAAGGCTCCCACATTGGGCCCTTATTATTTCTTTTGTTTATTAATGACATAAACCTTGTCTTTAAGCATTGCAAATTCCTAATGTTTGCAGATGATTTAAAAATCTATCTCAGTATAATATCGCCAAGTGACGGTACAATGACTCAAGATGATTTGAACTCGCTGCACATATGGTGTAAACTTAATAGACTATCTCTTAATATCAAAAAATGCAATAGCATTACCTTCTCCCATGTTATATCACCCGTGGCAACACAGTACCACATCGATGGCATCGTATTGAGTAGAGTAGATGAAATTAAGATGTTGGAGTAATATTAGATTCAAAACACAAATACAACATTTAACTAACAAAGCAATGAAAATGCTAGGATTTATATTCCGTTACTGTCAGGGATTCTCAATTGCAACTTACACATTGTTATACTGTGCCTTAATAAGAAGTATTCTTGAATATGCCTCCATCATCTGGTCACCCTATTACAAAAATAGCATAATTAAAATTGAAAGAGTTCAGATGAAGTTTATAGCATATAAAATGGAATTACAAAAACAACAATACATTGTTCAGGATACTTTAGACATACTACAACTTATCTCGCTTCACGATAGGCGTACATTAAATGACCTACTTTTTCTACATAAAACTATTAATGGTTCTGTTAACTGCCCTGAAATACTCGAATTAATTAAATTAACAGTTCCTTCTAAATTAACACGTAACTTCGACCTTTTATATCGTGAATGCCATCGAACTAATTATGGTAGTCATTTCTATCTAAATCGAACTGCAATTATTGCAAACAAGTTTAAACAATTAAATTGGTTTAATAGCAGTCATCAATCCTTTCGAATGTCTGTATTAGCTAATATTAAAAATAAGTTATAGATTAAGCTTGTATGTATACACATTTTTGTTTATTGTAAATGGGGTTTCCCATAAATGTATGAAAATTACAAATAAATTATAGAAATTACAAAATTGGTAAAATTCATTATCAGTTAATTCTTAATGCATCTAACCTTTATAGTTAAATATTTTGATTACTTAGTATGTGGACAAAGTTCAAACCCTATATTCCTAAAAATGTAACACCACACATTGGGTAATACTGTATAAATGCCATCACCCATACAATCCAAAATACACATCTAAGTCTATAAAAGTTTTACCCTGCAGGTCCTGAATTCCATTGAACCAAGAAATATCCCTTCATCCTTCGGGGCCATTGAATTCCAAAATATTCTGCTGGGAAACAAACTGTCCCGATTTCCTTTGGTTTGTAGGTTATTTCGAAAATTCGTACTCAATCATGTGAACCCTCATTTATTATTCCATAATTAACAGGGTGTTTACTACAAACCAAGGAAACTTTGAAGGAATTGAAATTCTTTTGTTCAAGTGATTATCTTGCGATTCCATTATCCCCACTTGTCTGTCTCAAAGGGGTATGCGATTAATACATACCTAACATGTGTAAGATAACTGACATGATTTATTTGCGTTAACCCCACGTAACTGTGATATAAATGAATACATTGACCTGTATAATGATGTCTGGTATGTAATTTAATCTCTGTGAGTTTCATCAACTCATGGTTTTCCTGTTTATTACATTGTAACAACTCGGTTTTTATTGCATCTTGCATACATTGTTAACTAATATCTGTAATTATGTAGGTGTATTATTAAATGGATTATTTTTAATATACAAAATACAAAAGGTTTCTTGAGAAATGTATTGAAATCTGTTTTCCTTTTTGTTGGCTTTTAAAATAATTAATGAATCAGAGTTTCATTTCAAATGTATTGTACAGAAATAAAAAGCTACTTTTGTAATTTCTAAATTTATGATTTCTATAAAACTTTATAGAACTCGTATTATTACAATAGTTTATTAAACACTATTATACTGAAATCAAAATTATACAGAGTGGTTCAATAATAAGTTATCCGTTTTAAATTACTTTTTCTTCTATTTTCAACTAATTTTTTAATTTCCCGTAACGTCCAAATATTACATCTTCTCTTCAAGTACAGTATAATACTTGAAAATTTGCTTATATCCATTCCTTCATTTAAGTTGATGGTAGTATGTAGCATCGAATATTTACTCTATAAACTGAATAACTTATAACAAGCCAATTTGGTATTGAAATTGGTCAAAAATGCATCTTCAGTGGTTCTTGTTCTTCACGCACCATTTCTTATAAACGGTTCAATTTTCTTCATATAAATGTCTAGACTCACTCAAGAGAAATGATTCTTTTACTTTTATTGCAATTTTAGATATTTCTTCCATTTCATACACTAACATCTTGTAGTAGTAATTTTTTCATGCTTCCATAGAATGCTTCGGTAAATAACTTTAACAAACAATGTAACAACTGGCATAACCAGGAAAATTATACCATATGACTTGATATTTAGAAATTGTAACCAATAGTAACACCATTTTAAATTGAAATATATGGACCGAATCCAACATAAACTATGTATGTAATTCGTACATAAACATACTTTATAAGCTTATCCTACATTTATCAGTCTCACTTGTTCGGGAAATAAACATATAGAACTACTGTATGTACTTATACACAAATAGCCATGTCAAGAACCTTATTTTCGTTAATACTTTATTACCCTGAATGTTAAAATGAATAATAATGATAATTCTGATATTAATTGTACCCCTCTAGCAATCAAGGAACAAATTAAATTTTGTTAAATTTATTACAGACTATTTTGTTGTTCAATTAAAAAACTTAATAAGGTTTTTAGTTTTAGCGATGGTGTGGTTGTATAAAAAGTATACTGTGTGGCACTTGCTAAAGCTCATGCCGCAACTTTTTCAAACTCCAGAAATTTGCATTTGTTGCACAATATAATATTTTGTGTTGGTGCATTTTGAGTTATAATATTGTGTTTTACCAATCTCTAAAACCGCATCATTTCCGTGAGGACAATTTACTTATTCCAATGCGTACGCTTCGTCCACTTCGACATCATTTGAGATTTTATTCACATTCAAATTATTGTCTATAATGTTATTCATTTGCAATAGTACGTATGATCATCACTGCAGCCATTACATCTACACCCATTTATTAATCTTATACTTTTATTTATTAATTTCTTTATTTTGCTACTTTGCTGAAAAGAAGCGGTGGTAGAACAAAAAAGACAATTACATTACAGTGTTATAGCAGAAATAAACTGGCCAATATTTTGCAGAAAAGGGTCAAAAATTTGTTTGGGAAGATCATTCCATAGGTTTATTCCCACCCCGATGAACAAATTACAAGTAACGCTTAGGTACAGTGGATATTGGATCTTAAAAGGATGATCATGTCTAGAAACATAACTTACCGGTTTTAGACTATTGCTAAGTTTTAACAGAGCAGGTTTACCTGCTATTTCTTCATACATCATTACTAGAGTGCACTTATTATGCCTAATAACAGAATCCCATTTTAACTCATTGACCAATTCAGTCACACTAATTTGTTTGAACATGTACCTTGCAGCACAACAATGAACTGAGTCTAATTTGTTTATTAGATATTGAATTTAGAGGTTCCATTGTTGTTTTTTTTGACATCACAAGCTATATTTTAATAATTAAACATAGACGATGCCCAATCCTAAAATGGAAAAAGCATTTCTCACCATAATATAGCTAGTACAAGTGAGTTATGACACATAAGAATGTGGTTGTTGAATTCCCATGTACTGTTAGGGGAATTATGATATGTATTTGCTGCACAAGCCTTTTTGTACACTTTGAAATAATGTGTGCCTTTGCCTCAACTAATGAAAACGGCGATAGAATAGAGGGCTTTTACAAATTGGCGTGAACGCATGATCAGGCATGAGTTACCTTATTGAACAGGCTATGTGCCAGTCAGTGCGGTAATGTTACCTGTGCTATCCTTACCGTTCCTTCTGTAAATAGCTTATCCGCATTATCGGTTTTCTATGTTGTAGGTTAGCAACAAACTACTGCTTTTGATGAATGAGGCCAATGAACAATAAAACCCAGACGAACTTTATGCATTACAAGAATCTAGTGTTTTGGATCTACTTTAAACTACACCTAAAGGTATGCAGTTTCTTTGTGTTGTTTACAATGGGTCAATATATTATTGAAAAAATACACTTATAAAGTACGTTTACCTGTAACTATCATTTAAGTATAACACCATACTGTAACACGGTATTCTAAAATTAAACAGATGTGTCAAATATCCATGGAATCGCTGACATGGTAGTGTTGCGTAGGCAGGATATGACTAGATGTCAACATTTTAGGGCTTTGATAATCACTGAGAGAATATGTTCAGTCCACCATAGATCTCTGCTTATGTCAAGATATTTGTAACTTGAAAAAAGTAGTTAATGCATATTTACTTGAATAACTTGAGCGAAACCTAAATTGTTAGGGATGTAGACAATTAGAATTGTGACGCAGCTTTATAACATATTTATTCATGATGAAGCAACAAATGGCACATGTTAGACTAATTCGTCTGTAGTTTGCAAGGTAAATTTTTTGTCTATTTTTATGTATAAGTATGACACGAGCACTTATCCAATTGCCTAGAATATCATTGTTGTTAATACACATGCTAGAAAGAAGATTCAAGTATCTTACAATTATGTAACTACCTAACATAATTAGTTGACTTGAGATGCCATCAAGTCATCTGGTGTGTTTATTCAAACAAATATCTTTAGTGCTGAACTGAAAAGCACTTACAGATTTATTGTTTACAACAGTTCTATTGGCATGTACTTGGGTATTTGTAATGTAGGCTTCTTTGAAGTTACTGCTAAGATAGTTAAAGTGTCAAACCTACTATCAAATGTAAGTATTTCATATATGGTGTCCAAACTTGGATTTTTTCAAACTAAGTTTAGTGTGTAGGTAAACAACCCCCACCACCAAGAGAGTCTCTATCATGTCTGTAATATGGCTCACCTTTCTAATTTAGATCGTAATGTTCCTCGATACCCATACTAGTTCAATTAAACTGAACACATCTAGCTATATCATTTACTAATAACAATTAATGCAAACACATTATCTTGAATACCATAGTTTAGCGTCTCACAGTACTCTTCAATAGATTACAATACAAAATACGCTTATGATTATAATTACTATTACAATTGATTGAGTTATGCACTTCTTTGCAATATATATCCTTAAGTAGATAAATGTCAGAATTAGAGAACGCTGACAAATAATAACAATATGACATTGCTTGTTAAATACAACTGAATGTCAAGTATCTGTCACAAGTATTTCAGATTATTTTATTTCTACAATTTATTAAGTTAAAATATTTTACAAGAAGACTTTTTTAGTAATTTTGGAGGTTTACTTTATATGGAGAATATATAGTTTTTACCCTTATACCAATGATCTTTGCTTTTGAAGAGATTTTGTAGACTACTGTCACTATTGTGTTAAACTTGGCTAAGATAACATTTTTTTATAAACGAATAAATTTCTTTTTAAGAAGATCTTGCATGCGGACAAGGGATCTGGTACAGAATTGATTGACCCAATCCTTATTCAAAATGAATATTTTTACAAATTCATACAAAAAATGTGACATCATTAACAAAATGGAAAATGTCAGCGACAATATTACAATTCATGATAAAACCAAATATGATTTAAATTTCTGTAATATATGCAAACGAAGATTTAAAAATTCTAAAGGACTTAACATTCACTTTAGTAAAATACATAAAGAAAACAGCAGTAACTGTTACCAGAGCCAAGTTTTTAAAGAAAATAGCCAAATTTTACAATTAAGTGATAATAAATCTTTGAACAATGACGAAGTGCCTGCATTAGAATACATATTAGAAAAATCTGAAATTGTTAAGAGTTTTCGTCGTTAAGCGTATACCAAAATCAGCGAGAGCTCAGGTAGCAAAGAAATTATGTGAGCTTATTGACACTTGCGTTAAAAAAAGCTCAATGTCAGCATGGAAAGAACTCTTATTATTCCCTTACCTATCCCTATCGATTCCTAGTGGAAATTTAAGCAATAAAGACAAATCAATTTCGAAAATAATATTAGAAAATTTACGAAACCCTTTGTCCGTTGAAGAAGTTGTTTCTCTCAGTAGTAGAAGTGGCATAGCTACCTTTAAAACGAATATTTCCAAACAAATCATATCAAAAGTTTCAGATGGCAATTTATCCTCTGCGGTTAAAATTTTAAGTTCAAATGAATCTTTTTTAAATATAGACGCTACAGTTTTAGAAGATATACAAAAGAAACATCCAAAATCAATTTCGCCGCCAATTTCCTTTATGAAAACTAATTCAAATTCAAGTTTTAGCAGGTATCAAATCTTTTAAGTCTAGTTCCGCTGGAGGAATTGACGCCCTACGGCCTTCACATTTACAAGACATTTTGAGTTATTCTACTGGTATATTTGGACAAAAGCTTTTATCATTGTTAAATAATCTCATTAACTTTTTGTTTACCTAAGTCCGCCAGTACAACGAAAAGAATACCCGTAGTTTCTTAGAGGAATAAAGTGTCACTCTTATAACAGTATATTCAAATTCCTACAATTTTAGGTTTAGAACTAATTGGAACATATTTCTACTTACAATTTGTCCTAGCGTTATAAGTAATTTTGTTGAAAGTCAAAATTTGATAGATCTCTTTAAACAATGCTCATTGATTTCAATCCTACTAGATCAATCATTACAATATGATATTTTCATTCTACCAACTTATTTTAAATTAACGTAAATACAACTTAAACTTTTAACAACCTTTAGTAACAATCATCTTTAATTGATTTATGTAACTTAATGCTCTCGGGCAAAATATCTTCCGAAATTTGTCCTATTTTATATGGCGCCTCTTTATGCACACTTAAAAAAAGGACGGCAGCATTAGACCAATAGCCGTAGGTACTTTTTATCGAAGACTTGCAGCTAAATTATCTTGTTGGAATATAAAGGAGAAATTAGGAAATCTTTTCAGGCCCAAACAGTTTGGATTTGGGACTTCAGGCGGTTGTGAAATTGTAGCACACGCTGCACGTATATATTTAATTAATAATTCCAATAACATTCTTCTTAAGCTTGATTTTAAAAATGCTTTCAACTCACTTAACCGAGATATTTTATTACATAATATTTACAACCACATTCCCCATCTATTGCCTTTTCTTCAACAATGTTATGCAAATCCTTCATTTCTGTTTTTTGGTGATAACATAATTAATTCGAAAGAGGTATACAACAAGGCGATCCTTTAGGCCCGGCAATCTTCTGTCTGGCAATAAACAACCTTGTTAACTCATTAAACACAGAGTTTAATATTTGGTATTTAGATGACGGATGTATTGGTGGTGAGATTCATTCCGTAATCCAAAATTTCGAAAAGATAATTTCAATCGCTAAGTCGTTTGGTTTGGAACTCAATTTTAATAAATGTGAACTGTTATGTTCACCTCCATCCAATTTTAACAAAACCATTTCACTCTTAAACATGATCGCACCAGGTATTCAGATACCAAATAAAAGTAATTGGACCCTACTTGGCACACCACTCTGTACTGAAGCGATTCCAGAAAGTATCAATAAAAAATCGAATTGATGTCCTCCATTCACTCGTTTAAAGTCATCTTCTATTCCAAATCATATCTCATTTTGTCTGATTAAGAATTGTTTTGCTATTCCTAAATTGATGTACATCCTCAGATGTAGCCCAACTTGGACTTGTATGCAATCTCTTGAGATATTTGACGAACTATTACGATGCACTTTGGAGGAAGTAATAAATATCAAACTGAACCATTTCGAATGGTCGCAAGCATCTCTTCCAATAAACAGAGGCGGATTAGGTGTCCGTATTTCAACTTCACTTTCACTACCTGCTTACCTGTCTTCTTTTCATTCATCTTTACCTACAATTAGATCAATCTTTTCTAATGCTATTTGCAATATATCTATTGATAATTTCTTTTTGCAAGCTGAAGAATTTTGGAAGTCTGCAACAAATTTAAATGAAATTAAAATCAACAAACTCGTCCAAAAAGAATGGGATATACCATTGCTGGATATATCTTCCAATAAGTTGCTAGAATCAGCTACCAATAATACACATAAGGCTCGTATTCTTGCAGTTTCTTCGAAATATGCCAACGCATGGTTATTCGCTCTTCCAATAGCATCTCTGGGCACATTATTAGATAATCATTCATTTAGAATTGCTGTTAGGTATACATGGATTAAGTTGCAGGCTTAGTGCAGGAAGGCATTCCAGGCACAAAGCAGTTAACGATTTAATTAAACGAGCTTTAGTCTCTGCCGATGTTCCTTCTATTCTGGAACCTACATATTTATTCAGAGAAGACGGTAAAAGACCTGACGGCATTAGTTTAATTCCTTGGAAATACGGTAAAGCAGTAATGTGGGATTTTACATGTACCAACACTATCGCTAGTTCTCATGTTACTGCTTGTTCCAACAAAACTGGAGCAGCAGCAAAAGCTGGCGAAAGAATAAAAAACAAAAAATATTCCTCTTTATCAGACCTTTATATCTTTTACCCAGTTTCAATTGAAACCTTAGGAGTTCTAGGTAGTCAAGGATGGGAATTCATATAGGAAATTGGTAGACGAATCTATTATAATACCTTTGATCAAAGAGCCACTTCATTTTTATTACAAAGAATTGGCATAGCTATTCAAAGAGGTAATGCTGCATCCATATTAGGAACCATTCCACCTTCCAAAGATTTAAGTGAAATTTTTGACCTGCCTTCAAAATGTTACAGTTTAGAAAACCAAAACATTCGATCATCTTGCACTGTCTTTAAGAAACAGCTAAATAATGTTGACATGGAAGAAAATAAAACACTGATCGCTTTTACAATAGAAGAAATTTCAAAAAACCCTAATTACTCTAACAGATTGAGCCATTCTTCAAATACATCTACTCATCTCCAACATACAATTAATGCATCGCAACTCGATCCTTACTTTAAGAACTTAAATGATTTTTCAAATACAATTACAAATTTAGGCAAAAAAGGATTGGAAAATATTGGCAATACTTGCTTTATAAACTGTATAGTTCAGTGCCTCTCAAATACAAAATTATTACTTGAATATATTAAACATAATGCGTTTTGAAGCATATCAATACTAGCACTTCAACCATGAAAGGAGCTTTAATTAAATCTTTTGCACAAGTAATAAAAGATCTGTGGTCTGAAGATACTTTCGACAAAGTGATAAATACTAATAACTTGAAATCACACTTTCATCGATTTGCACCTAGTTTTATGGGCTTCTATCAACAAGACGCACAAGAGTTTATGCGGTACTTGCTAGATGGTATTCATGAAGACGTTAATCAGGTTACCTCCAATCAAATTCCTATATTGTCAGAATTAAATGAACCATTAAGTGACTCTGACAAAGGTAATGAATCCTGGCAGCAATATTTAAGAAGAAACAATTCCAAAATTGTTGATATTTTCGCTGGACAGTTAAAATCAACAGTACGTTGCACACACTGTAATCATTCTTCTGTAACTTTCAAAGTGTTTTGGTATCTATCACTAGCTATACCTAAGCACACTGGCTGCTTAACGTTACAGCTTTGTCTAGATCATTTTACTAGGCCTAAAACATTGGATGACGACGAAAAACCAGTATGTTTTAAGTGCAAAGAAAGGAGAAAATGCATCAAATCACTGTCCATACAGAGGTTTCCTAAAATATTGGTGATACACTTAAAACGGTTTTCACCTACAGGTACATATCAAAGAAAGCTAACTACGCCTATAGATTTTCCATTAGAAGGTCTAGATATGCGACACTACACTGCAGAAACAAATCTTGGAAATTGTCATTATAACCTGTATGCAATATCGAAACACAGTGGGACTACTTTGAAAGGCCATTATATCGCATACTGTCGACACCCGTATTCATTTGTATGGCATGAATATAACGATTCCAAGGTGTGCAGTATATCCTCTAAAACACTTGTAAAAGCAGAAGCATATGTTCTATTCTACGAAATGCATTCTGAAGAAATGAAACGAAGTACCTTAGTTTCGAAAGTTCCTAGAGATACAATGCATGCAAGAAACCTGTATCGGCCTAATTCTGAACTACATTGCGATTATCTGACAAAACATAATAAACCTGCCAATAGACGAACAACCGATCCAATTGTTATACTATCTAGTATTCTTGAAGAAATCTTAAATGAACTTCATGATATGCCAGATGTACAACCATTCTTATTTCCTGTTAATGCGAATTTAGTCGAACACTATCAAAATATTATCCAACGACCCGTGGATTTACAGTCAATTCGAGATAACTTGCAGCAAAAAAAATACCATACTCGTGAAGAATTTTTGGTTGATATAGATCAAATTTTTAAAAATTCTGCTTGCTATAACGATGCACCATGGTGTGGACATTGTAAAGCCCTTGCACCAGAATATTCCAAAGCTGCAAAAGAATTAGCAGACAAAGAGTCAAAGATAAAGCTTGGTAAAATTGATGCTACCCTTAAATTCTTTAGAAATGGACAGCCTATTGATTATTCAGGAGGACGTGATGCTGCCCAAATAGTAGCTTGGCTTGAAAAGAAAACTGGTCCTGCAGCTAAAGAGCTTAAGACAGTCGAGGAAGCTAAACAATTTATTGAAGAAAATAAAGTTGCAGTTGTTGGTTTCTTCTCAGATCAAACTTCAGATAAAGCTAACGCTTATTTATCTGTTGCTAATGCTGTCGATGATTATCAGTTCGGAATCACTTCTGACGAAGCAATTTACAAGGAATATGAAGCTAAATGTGGTTCTATTGTCTTATTTAAACAGTTCGACGAAGGAAAATCCACTTTTGAAGGTGAACATACTGAACAGAACATCAAAAGTTTTGTTACATCAGAGTCGCTACCAAACCTCGTAGAATTCAATCATGAAACGGCACCTAAGATCTTTGGAGGTGAAATTAAGAGCCATTTACTCATCTTTGTATCTAAAAGTGATGACAAAACCAGTGCTATTGTATCTGCTGCTCATTCTGTCGCCAAACCTTACAAATCTAAAATTTTGTTTGTTACAATCGATGTAGAGGAGGAAGACCACCAGCGAATTTTAGAATTCTTTGAAATTAAAAAAGAAAAGGTTTCCACTGCACCTATTATTAAACTTGAGGAAGAAATGTCAAAATTCAAACCTGAATCGTCCGAACTTGATGCTGAAAACATAACTACATTTGTAGATAAGTTCTTAAAAGGTGAGCTTAAACAACATTTATTAAGTCAAGAACTTCCTGAAGATTGGAATAAACAACCCGTGCGTGTTCTTGTTGCAATTTCGATGAAGTTGTATTAGATAAATCCAAGGACGTCCTTGTAGAATTTTATGCTCCATGGTGTGGTCATTGTAAACAGTTGGTCCCTATTTATGAAAAAGTTGCAGAGCATTTTGAAAGTAATGTTGATGTTGTTATTGCTAAAATTGATTCCACAGCAAATGAACTCGAACATACTCGTATTACAAGCTTCCCTACAATTAAACTATACAAGAAAGAAGACAACAAAGTTATTGATTACAATGGTCCTAGGACTTTTGAAGGGTTATCTAAGTTTGTAGAGTCAGGTGGTGTTGAGGATGTTGCAGCAGAAGAGCCAGTTTAAGAAGAGACTGAAGATGATGATACTGCACGGCGAAATGAATTGTAATTGTAGTACTGACATATTTTTGTTCGTTTTCTTTTCAGATTAATTGTTTTCACATTTCTGTATACTAAATCATGACATGATATTACCATATATCATATTGTATAAAATATTTTCATATCTGATATTGCACTATAGGGAAAATGTTAATAAAATTCATATCATTTTATATATTTATATTTTAAATGAAAAAAAACACAATCATGTAACATAAGATTTGTTGTATCTAGAATATGACATTAAGTAGTTATGTAGTCCAGGGTATTGCAAATGTATGTACACAACAACATTCCTGTGTTACTATATTAATTTGGTTAATAATTACTCTATACGTTGATAGATGGTATAATATGAGCGAAACACTTGGGCATCTGCAATATGTTCAGAAAGTAGCAAGTATGATGTCGTCTTATAATTGCCATATAGATTATTACATGCTAAAATTTTATATGTTTTAACAGTTAACTTCCTAGCGACCGCATTCACGTGATAAGAAAATCACATAAAGGTAACACGGCCAACTTAAATATACCCACACGGTAATTTCAAAGACTAGGAGCTACTATGGACACAGAAATAATTTGTTACATGCCAAACTGGCCATGTATCATGTTTAGGTTTAGATATAATTTGTAAGTTAATTGCTGCGTATTTTTGAATTAATACGCTAACTTCCGTCGTTGTTGACAGTCGAGTCTGCGCAGAAGGAATGTGGATGTGCGCACGTCGAGAAAGCGGCATTAAGCTACGAGACATGGACTAAACAACAAGTAAAAAAAGTGCGTGGTAGTTTTTTAAGAAACAGGTATGTAGGTTTCCTGTACCTTGCCTTTATCGTTCCGCTACCTATTTCCTTCAACCCCCTATGAGTGCAATAGAAGTTTAGAGAGACCTATAACAATTTGAGTTCAACATGGCGAAACGACAACTCTTAACCACCTGCTGGACCCTGAGATTAAGTTCCGAGATACACCTTACGTAAGTAATTTGATTTTTACCTAGAATGTGCATGTAAATTTGACTTAGACAGCGATTGCATCACCCGGTAAAATGTGATCTGTAGATGTTATAACAATGGCGTTATAGCCACGCCTAAAGTGTGAAAATAGCGCGTAAATATGCCGCGTAAATATAACAAATTATACGATAGACAGTTAATCGAGGATAACAGTGGGAAAATTTTCAATACACCAACACAATAAGGAATAATGTTGAAACGACAAAGACGACAGCCCCTATCAACATATTCCGAAAAAAAATAGAAAAAATGCATTTACGTCCCTATGATATAATAACGAGTGATAATGGAATTTGTAACAAATGATTGAAATATATGTGAAAAAAAAACAAATAGATATTTTTCTTAGTCGCAACTGTGGAAATCGACTTTTTACTACAGAGGCACAGGTCGCGATCCTGTATAAAGCCAAAAAATAAAGCTTATTCAGACATAGGCTAGTACAAGTCCTAAAGATTCACCTACTTGCTCAAACGAAAGATATGTCAATAACGATAAACAAATGTAGTGGGTTGTAAAACAATAACCGAGATAAAAGATTGAAATTAAAAATAGAATTATTTGAGTAGGAACGAATAAAATTTTAACTCGAAATGAGGAATCTATCATTTAGAAATGAATAAGCTATTTATGACATGAGAAGGTTTGAAACTATCCAAGGTTCAAGGGTAAGGTACATTTAAGTATACGATAGGATAGGTCTAAAAGGCATAAATTGAATCTAAGTAAAAGAACAAAATGAAAGTTCAATGGCATGATATATTTATACAGAGAAAATAACGTCACAAAAAATTTAATTCAATTAAAGATATAAATGACAATGTATATTTGCATAATTAAAGTTAAGAAAACAGGTATAACGTACTTATTAATTATTAGAAGTAAAGAGAAAATATTGCAAATCTTTTATTTGCCGTGAGTCTTGACATTTACAATTAAAAACGTGTAATTTGTAAGTTAATGGAGGTACTATGTGATATAATTTACATAAGATATAATTAGAAATTAGTTTTAGAAAGTAATTATTAATTGTTGCATTTTAATTTTAAAATAGCAAAGTAATTTTATCTAAATAATCATGCACATAATTTATATGGGTATCGTAAATGAGAAAGGAAATTAAGTTAAAAATAGATACTGCAGTTCATTAACTTTACAAGATTAAAACAATTTTTCTTTGCTTCTAAGAAGATTTTAAGTTATAATTAAAACCGATCGATATTTCTAGTAAAAAAATTGGAATATTTATCATAAAAACAACTTATAGAAGTAAAAATTAACAAAAGACACTTGGGTAAATTTGGTATTATTTATAAAAATTTAAATTTAATTTACAGAAAAAAATCTCTAAAAAATCAATTTACGAATTTTTATTTGCAACTCGGCGAATATAAATTATGAGAAACGCTAGATTACTTTAATAAATACGCAAGCGAAATATTCGACAAAGGAACTTTTCACAAGTTTATTTAAATAAAAAAAAGTTTCAGCATTCAAACAGGAAAAATGTATTGAATATCGAATTATTTAATAAATTCGTGAAATCACTATAAGGAAAATGTTTTAAAAGTTATTACGAATTAGAGTAAGCGTCCTAAGGAGATTTACCTAAATGAAACTTTAATTTAGAAAGAAATTTTTTTTCTGTAATGGCAATTTATAGACAAGTCCAAGTCGTTTATATAAAATTTTCTTTCGGGTAGATGTTAAATTTGTTAAATATTCACAAAACCACAATTTTCATTACACTTTATTTAAACTTAATTATTAGTTATTGTTTTGACAAAAGTGTTCTAATACAGGGAAATAGATATTTTGTATTTCTCCAAGGCATTATGTAATAGGTTAGGGTAAAGTGTACAGATAAGTTACTACGAGTTCCACCACAATATTCTAATATGTCAAAATCATTGCAGATTTTACAACAAGGAACGTTTATTTAAATACAAAATTAAAAGATGTTTTTTTGTTCGATACTAAAATTGAAATACATTTTGTTTAGACAATTATTATACGACAAACATAAAGGATGTGCTGCATATTCAAATTAGTATAGCTGTGTATGATGTAATCTGTAAAAATTTGTTATTAATACAGAGAAAGAGCCAACTTTTAACATTTTTAATTACCAAACATTAAACAGTTTGTCATAAAAACCTCACGTTGAGCGCCAATTATTACGTTTCTAGCTGGATATTAATTATTACGTCACCAGCTTGGGCCTAAATTACTACGTTGATGCCGGGCATAATTTATTACGCCCCAAATTACTGCCATTAAACGGTACAGATTTGCATGCAAAAAGTATTTATAAAGAAAACAATATGCTTACCTTGATTCACAGCAGTAGCCAAGACATGTCTCCGCTCTCTGCATCCAGCCGAAAATCACTGCTGACACTTTCATGTAGATCAGGTTGTATGGAGGTCAGGTTTTTTATGTTGTCCCAATTCTTGTAGTGAAATGTTAAAATCTACAAATTTAGAGAACGCCAGGCATTACTAAGGTAATTGGAGGAACGGTAGCGGAATGTAAAGTTACATTTTCCAGGTGAAGCTCAATTCGTGTGAAATATCGACATAATTTTCTGTATTGAAGCTACATGTAACAGCTTCTCATATAAGACTGATTAAAACTGAATAAATCTGTAATGCTAATTGTAAAAGATTTACTTTGTCATAATATACAATTTAAAGTATCATTAAAATCTGTAAAACTACTAGTTAGTTGTGGTTCCAAAAATAGAGAAATGTAAGTAAGCATTATTATTCTGACACGAACGTAACGAGTTTTAAAAAGCATTGTAATGAAAAATGGAGACTGTAATTATGCAGTTAAGTTCGAACATTGTTTGCTAATAATTTTCAAATTCACAACAAAAGTAAGGTCACATTTACACAAAAGCAAAAGGACAACAAACTTGTTTGGGCAAGAAGCCATAAAATTTGTCTCAACATCAGGACTCAATTGTGTGGATTAATAAGGCAAAAGTTGAGGTTTGTGTTGGTATACACAACTGCTCTTTGTATAGTATTGTTAAATTTTTATTTATACTTTATACAGTAACTTATTAAGCTAAATAAAATGAAACAATTCTGTTAGTGTTTTAATGAAGCCGTATATATACAACAACCTATTAACAAGACCCGCTAATTCTCATTAATATCAAAAGCATTGTTAAGAATATTAAGATCTCTATCGTCAACAGCTTTGCGTAAATCTGCACGGTTCATAAGTGCTACACACATACGTAATGTTGTCCATATTGTATCAGACATTTGAGATTTTGATTCTGCTCGAGCTTGTTGGTTGAGAGCCATCAAAAAATGTTCCACTGCTTCCCTAAATAAATATGTTAAATACATGTTTTTCAATTTTTTAAACTTACTTATAAGCGCCTAAGTTAATGCATGTAATTCCAACATTGTAGCGTGCTCTTATGAAACCAGGTGCTAAATTTAGAGCTCGATGGTAGGCATCTACTGCTTCTTCAGGTTTGTTACCATTTGCCAATGTCGCACCTAATCGATTCCATAAAAGTGCATCCTAGAGTAATAAAATAAAAGGTTTTGAGATATCTTTTCTGATTTATACAGTGTGCCCAAGGTAATCATGGCTACAATAGGGATTTTGGAAATACAAATACAAATTTGGGTAAATGAGAAAGAAGTTGTCAAATAAGAAAGATAATAATATGCTTAATTGATCACCTTCTTAATGTGAGTAAAGTAGAGTAATAACATTTATCCATAAAAAGAAACCACTTTTAATTAAGAATACAATTGATGATATTGCTGTGAATATAATCAAAGATCTGGGTATTTATTTTGATAATACCCTATCATACAATTGTTATCAGAAACCTGTAATTCAGCCATGTACATGCTTTGACTCGTAATAAAAAACTGCAATTATTTATCTAACACTGATTAAAATTATTATCATCAGTAAGATCACAACTGGAATATTGTTCAATAGTTTAGTCGCCTTTTACAAAATTCATAAACATAGATTAGAACGTGTTCAAAGAATATTTGCAAAGTATTTAGCCTACAAAGCTGACAAAGTATATGCTGAGCATCGTCGAGTTTTAACCATATTCAGCAGATTTAACATTCCTTCTATATTGATAGAAAAAGTAATTTTATTACTTACTACTGATTTAACTTCATTTTACTTTTTACAATTATAACTCTACTTTATTGTTCTTTTGTTTTGTTTTTTTATATACTGACTATATTAGAATTTTATATTTTGTGTGTTTAGAATATTTTATATATTTTTAGACTATATTTGTGGTTATTGAAAAAAGAAAAACCCATACCTGTAAATGCAGAATTCTGTTGTTGGCTATATTTGCTACATAAATAAATTATGATTTTTGGTTTACAAATGATTTTTAAAAAAAAACATCATCTTTGGCTATTCTTAAATAATTTTTCCATATGTTAGTAATCTTCAAGCGAAACCAATAACACATCTGCATTAGCAACTTTTAATAGGCTTTCCATAGGATATAACCAGATTTTCATTATGACATTTCATATTTTTGTGATCATCATCAACTTTGGTTTTTAAATGTGACCCTGGGTAGTGTTATTTTAAATTTATCGATAATTTCACACTTAATGATTGAATAACGTTTTGAGCATTTTTTCAGCAGTGAGAAATTTTAAAACAATTAAATTTTGCAATACTTAATTAGAACAACTTTTGCAGAACGTTAAGAATTTCTAAATGTATTACTTTTTACATCGATATCTATGTATTATGAATTATGGTTTCCACTCTTATTTCAATCGGTGTGCAATATACTCAAACACGGTGCCACAACTCGATTGGTTTTCCTCATCCTTTGTGTTTCATTCCTGTTTGCTGAAGATATTGGTTTTAAATAATTAAATTAGAGATTAATGTTTAATTAGATTAATTAATCATATTTTGCATTGTGTTTGTAAGATTGTTCTTTTGTACTATCATGCTGATGTACCTACTTATTTATAAATTGTTATTTAAAAAGGAATTCTCGTTTAATAATAATAAACATAAAGCATTAAAACTAATCTTCAAACAAAACTACTAGTAATAAAATTATAATTCAAAGTATTAGAAATACATTTAGTAATACAATTAGTTTTCATTTCTACAACTTAAAATATATTTTCTCTAAGAAGGCTGATTTGTAACTGCTCTTGGTTGATTCATTATATAACTTGTTACGTTTCATTTTGGCCCCAGAAAATCTAGCCAATAATCCACAGAAAACTTCGACAAAGTACCACGGAGTACTTCACTCTGTTTCAGTAAAGTAACAAAAAACCTCAACTGTACTAAGAAGAATGGTTGCGGACTAACTAAGTGGGACAGATAGTGTAAGTGTTTGAAGAGGGTCCCAGAATGTTCTTCGTGTGAAATACGTCTTAATTGGGAAAAATCTTGGATGCCACTGAATATTGAAGTATAAGCGTTGCTAGTGAAAAGCACCGGAAAGAATAACAAGAGGATGTTAAAACATGAGATCAGGAAAGTGATTTTGGTTTAAAATTCATATGGTAAATCATTACGTTCACTATCATTAAAATAAACCTAAAACAAACCTTAACCATAAGAATACTAATATATCTATTTAAAACTGCTATCTGAAAGAAAAGTTTCTAAAATCAAATGTTAAATGACCTGAATTTTAATCATACCTTTAAGTAACTGCAAACTAATTTATTATAACAAGGCTGGAAGTATTACTTTCGCATTAGTTATGAAAACCACCAATGAAAAAAAGTCTTTACTCTATTACGCAATTATGTTTTCATTACAAGTACATGATAGACATTCTTAAGCAAAAATTAAAACTCAAATATATCAAAAATTACCTTACTTATTGGAAAACGCTTTCGACGAATATTACTATCCAAATTCTTAACCTAATAACAAGAACGAACTCTGGATACGTTTATAAATTTCATTCCATTAATGAAACAACGTTCGTTCATTTACAATAACTGCAAGTCATACTTTGAAAAATTTTAATCATAAATTCCTAACAAGTGATTTTTGCCTGTAGATAACTCGGACACCATTAAAAGCCGTTTGTCTCCTGGACGTATTTTGTTTTTATCATATCCTCCTGGGACTTGAAAGAGAAATCTAGATATTCTAAATTACCAACATGAAGTTGTTAATTTAATGGGAACGAAGGTGTCCCTAAAATAAAAAGCAACCAACCTGGTATAATATTACGTGAACTTTATTGACTACTTGCAGTCAGTTTGATAACTATTCTGCAAGGTAAACTAACCTACTCAAGTTACACTTTAATGGTTCAGATCATAAATACAAAGTGTTCTATAACACATTTTCCCTCCATAAAGTAATTGGAGACATCTTCAGCAGAGTTCGGACAGATGAATTAAGACTGCAAATTGAAATTATGTTGTGTGGTTGTTCTCTATTTAATACATGTAAAATTAACTTATAGGTTAATTAGAACAAGAGAAAGAGACATCATTTTTGACTTGGCACAATTTTGCATGTGAATGTCTTCGTGCATAGACAATAAAGTCATGGGCATTAATGTTATACATTATTAGTCAAAACAAATGAATCAAAAACCTGTAATAGTTCTACAGTATAAAATTACAATAATGCTATTTCTAAGCTTTAAAACGGCCATAATGAATTTAACAACCCTGGAGAATGAACAATATAAGTTACAGGAACAATTCTACCTTAGATCAAGAATGCATGTACCTTAAAAATTATATTTCTTAAAGAAATCACCTAACTCTATTGGTGGGATTTACTAATACAGAAACTATTAAAATGAAATTTGATTATAAACATTTCAAAGGGATGTCGTAAACTTAATGCCATGATGAAATAAATTTTTGGTAGTTATTGTTTTATTCTTCTTGTATATATAATAATTACTTGCTGGTCTTGTGTTATAGCTATGTGTATTTGGCACTTTAATTAGGTTGCTATTCAAGTGCAAAGGTAGCATATCATTTATAACTTTATATATAAAAATCATACTATTGTACTTCAGTTGTTCCCAAACATTTAAAAAATTTAGGCATTCTTACATTTCACGGACTTTGATAAATCTGCTACATTTTAATAAGCGTTTAAATGTGCGATTTTAGATCTTTTGCAATCTTTCCAAATCACCTTGATTCAGTGCTGCAATATGTTAGGTGTGTTTAAGCAATTGATAGATTTGTGCTAATTCTTCTCAGAAACCAAATCTTTTTGCTTACTTTATTTATAACCATAAGTAGATGCATTTTAAACATTAAATTTCAATCTATTACTACTCCGAGATATGTAATGTTCTTTACCAGTTCAATATCAGATTTATTTATTTGCACATTCATATTTTTTGTTTTTATGATTTGACAATTTCTATCATCCATCAGCAACATCCGTTTTGTTTTATCAACATCTAACTTCAGCTTGTTCCCTACTAAATATTTACTAATTCTTATTAATCATTATTAACAGAATGAATTGAGTTTTTTACATCCATACTACCTTCAACATATATTACAGTATCATCGGTGAGCATATGCATCTTTCACTATATCATTATATAAATTATAAAAAGCAATGGTCCTAAAATACTTTCTTGCTGAACACCCCATTAATTTTTGGCCTACTAGATGTTTCATGTTGCTGTCTCGCTTTTTGCTTTCTGTTCTGTACGTAGTCTTTAAACCATTCTAACACATTGCCTCTAACTCCATATTTTTCCCATTTTTGTATGAGAATATTTCTACTTATAGTCTCAAATACTCTTTTGTAATCAGCAATTAAAAGTTGATATGTAGATTTCTTAGTATTGCTGCAACATTGATAATAACACCAGAAAAATAATAATTAAAATATTCAAAAATTATGAATTTTATAAATAATTTGAAAATCAAAAATCATAATGCTGACTAGAAGTGGTTTCTTGCACGTGGGACCGTTCTATGATCATTTTTCTTAATCTTCTTTGGGGATTAAATCATTCATAGTTGTTAAAATTGTCTTTATAAAAATGTTAAACGCGTCACGATTTTGCATGTCATCATTCCCAAAGAAGATTAAGAAAAATACAAAACAAACCAGAACAAACATACAGGGACCGATGGATAATAGAGTTACACACGATTTGTGCAATTCCTTAACAATGCAGTTTTTCCAAAAGTTCGAATGAAAATAAGAAAATGTTAACCCTTTCAGACCAGCACACATAGAACGTTGGTATTTCAGTATTCCTCATCTATCCTCGAGTGGCGTGAGCCCGAATGCAGTCATTACCGGTCATCTTAATTAAATGCACATTTTCAATTTTGTCATAAAGATGAGTAAAAATAAAGCAAACAAACAAATAATATTTACTTACTTAAACAATAATTTAAATTAAAAAGAACAGCAAGAAATTTGAATATTTTAAAGAATTATTTCCACCAATAACAACAAAAGTTCATCTATATACATAGTTGTCTCGTTAAACAATACTTAAACCAAATATTCAAGGTATAAAACACTTTTGTAAAACTGAGCAAGCTTAAGGTTAATCACAGTACCCCAAATTCCTTCCGGGAATTAATGAAAACTTAAAACTAGAATTGTATTGTATTGAAATATGGAAAAACTGTGAAATCGACTTTAATGAGAAAAATATGTGTTCATGTGGATCTCACGTTAACTTGTGTCTGTTATGTGAAGAGAACAGTGGTGTTTTGGGTTAAATGCAAATATTCAAAAACACAGTAATGAATTGATATGTTACCCACACTTTTTCAAACTTCCCAGCGAGATAGATCCAGTGTGTTTGCAAGTATAAATTGTAGTTACAAAGGTTAATTGGAATCTGATAATTATTTTTTTAACTGTTTACAATAAATGACTAATCTTGATTTTCATATTAACTTACAAATAGAATTAAGCTCAAAACAGTGTTTATTACAACACAAACTATTTTTCATTCTTTGGCATGAAATTCATTGTTATATAAAAAATTTGATTACAGAAATCTATAGCGATATTGAGATTGTATCTATTCAACAGATCATAGTTCAAAATTGTAAAATGCAACGTTTTAATAATAATGGACTTTATAGTTAAGGTAAAAATTTGATTTACAGAAACCTGCAATTTTAAACATTAAATAAATTTCTAAAGTTATCACACTTTATGTAAATTTGTTGAAAATTTATACTTTTACAAGTCAAACAAAATTCATTTTTGTTTTGTGCACGATTTGGAAGCTCGGCCTGAATGCCTACTTATAGTGCAATTGACGAACAAATTCGGTAATTAAAATAATAGCCACGGCTTTAGTTGCATAGTACAAACTGAGCACAAGTTTTATTCATGGCAAGCAAATTACACATAGTGGTAACTACAAATACGTGAATTGGTTGAATATAATTTCAAAAAATTCTAAATATATTATCACTATTCCCATTGGTTGCTAAAAACCACATTGCAATTAGATGTTCAAATAAACTAAAAAAAAATTGCAATTAACTTTTCAATACATCAGAAATGTAAAGAAAACGAACCCACGTTTCAGAAAGAAACACGATATTATTTAAAGTTTGTATTTTTTCATATTGTTTTAGTACCAGGAATCGACATGATGTCACACAATTTCCTGTACTATTAGAGGTCATGTCCTTTAAGTTTAATATGATAGGATGTAATTAAAAGGATACAGTACTAGACAAAAACACAAAAAAAAAACGTGAATAAAAATAACACAATGACAACCAAAATGAAAAGCTAATTGATATTTGTGGATTAGCAATTCAAAGTTTGGCAAATGGTTGTGTGAACTCTACCAACCAATACATACAAAATTTCTATTTAAGTTTGGCACTCATTTATGGGAGGAGCACTTATTGAATGTGTTCGTTAAATGCACTATAGTAGTGCATAGATGTAAATCAATTTCTAAGTAACCCTTACAGACTCATTTTTTGTAAATTGCTAGAATAATGTCAAGATCGTGCCACCTAACTTTTAGATTCAAATGAAAAATAGACAAGTGATACACATATGTCTAAGAGAAAATGCTTTTCTGTATTGTTTTTGTGTTTTCAGCGTTGCAATTCCACTAACCTAGAAGGCCCTCGGCAATTCGATGTCGTTCTAGAATTCGCTTCCAGATATTCTTTCCAAAAACGAATGCTTCAGAGTTCTCTCAATTTTTGGTAAGAAATGGCCACATCAAGATTTATAGTTATTGATTTCTACATGGCATATTATTATCTTTCCAATTGGACAACTTCTTCACCATTTCACCTAATCTGCAGTTGTTATCATTACTAGGATCCCCCATATAGTGGCCCACATTATCTCGGGCACGCTTTATAAATAAATGCAAAATGTACATCAAATCGATGTTTTGTCAGTTTATTGAAAAGCTTGAATTGTGTGTAATTAAGTATATTTTCTTGGAGTTTTTAAATTTTACACTAAGTTAATGAAAATGGATAATTTTTTTTATACAGTATGGTCATTGAGTATTTTTTAAAGAATGGTATATGCTTTATTGCAATCCGCAATGGCAAGACACACTGAAAGAAGATTGTCCTCATACACCATCAGAAAGTGAGAAATGAATTTAAACATGGCAGATCCAGTTGAGAAAAAAGCCCTTGCACTGAACATAATTCTAGAAATAATGCTTAAAAAAAGTTAACGATTTTGTATCAAGTGAGTGAAGAATGAAAGCATCAAAAATAGCCAGGGTGGTAGGTATTTTAAAGAAACATGTTTTCTATTTTACTTGAAAAATTCGGTACATGAAAGATCTTGGCAAGATGGGCTACCACAATACTGATGATGGAGCAAAAGACAATAACTTAGATGTTTTATTGGCAACTACAGATTTTTATGGCGTTGCTTGTGATAAAACATAGGTTCATCATTATAAGCCAAATTTCAAACAACAATTAAATAAAATATATAAATCAAACCTAAACAACCAGTTTTTGCTGTTTGCTGTTTCATAACCATCCTTTATGAAATTTGTACATCAAAAAGCAGTATTTTTCTTTATCCTTATTTGACAAACTTGCTTAAAACCATAATTTAATTCTTGCTTTGATGTTTATGTCGATACTTGATATTGGACTTCGTTTTATCACTATCACACAGGTGCAGGGAAATTCGAGTTTATTGGTTTCGAATATCAATGGAATCATAATGTTGGTGATTATTATTATGTTTGTTGAAAGTCTGTTCGGCACCTTCTGACTTGACATTTTTGCTAATAACTTAATGCAGAACTTTCTGCTTATGTTTATAGTGCTTTCTGTTGTTGTTTTTCCTGATCTGATGCTGTGTGCACGTAGCATAAAATCGCAATTAGTGATCTTGTAGCTAATTTGCTATCAATTAAAGTAATTCCTATTTGTACTATATTTTCGATGGATTTCTGAGGTGGTTTTCTATTTTTCACTGTCCACAATGTTCCGCTTGTCGGATTTGAAATATATTTTAATGGTACTACTCACTGTTCTGTTCAGATCTTCAACACGAAATGATTTGTTGCTATGTGTTAAAAAGTGTTCCACAAATTACTTTTAGTAAATAATTAATTTAAGGGATTTTTGTATAACTAATTTGGGTATATTACACTTAGTTGTGTAATATAGTTTTAGAAATTAGGCTTGTGTGAATAACCTTTGTGTTTTCATAGTAACAATTTTTTTATACCGTGGGAAAGAAATGTTAAAAATATTTCCCATGGTTTGAAATATACATATATATATGCCGTTTTCCGCAACCAATCAGGATGGCAAACGAAGACGGGTATTTGCAGCAATTTGTGCATTGTTATTGTTAAAACACAAAACTTATAAGGTGTTGGCGTCTAATTTTACTGTAACTTAACAAAGAGGATTATCTTTAAGCGAGATGGTATTTATTATTAATATTGTACTATTTAAGAATCGGATGTTGTTGCAATTTTATGCTTACAGTCTAACCAAACTAATCTCCTAGTTATTAGTTTTGCAATTATTGGTCCTTGCATACATGCTTAATGCTGGTATTTTATCTTATTTTGTGTTATTAGTATAAATATAGTAACTAGTTTATTTGTTCCAGAGTGTAATATTCTAGAACAGGTAAGTCATACTTTGCTGTTGAAGACGGTTTTTCTTGGTATGTATTGGTTTTCCTTCGCCTTGTATTTTTTTTAACTTTTCTTTCAGGTAATAGAACGATCAACACATTTCGCAGTGAGTGATAATTCCTGGCAAAGTGACTCCATTGATCAGACAGGTTTGTGGTCCCAGGTTCTATTCCCGGCAAGCATTTTTCACAAAAATATGCCCTCATTTGGATGAGCTAAAGTGTAGGAACCGTGCTTAAAATAGCAAGAGTTCAGTAAAATTCAAAACTTGCCTCCTGGCCAATGTAGTACTTTCGAGTGGAGTATTGGAAAGTCAAATGTAGGGAAATTCCTGGCAGGCGGCTCCATGGATATGACAGATTTACATACGACTACGGATCCCAAGGTCCCAGGTTCGATTCTCGCCACTGGCTGCTTGAATAATGTTAGGTGAGCATTTTTCACAAAAATACACCTTCGTTCAAATGGGAGGTCCCGATGTGTGTTGTCATGCATGTTGAAGTTCCCTGCCGTGCTTGGAATAGTAAGAGATTGATAAAATTTAAATTTTCTGAGTAAAAACTCACTTCCTGGCCATTGTAGTACTTTCAGGTGGAGCATAGGAGAGTCAAATGTAGGAGTAATTCCTTGAACATTCTGAGTAATAAGTTCTCATTTTCTGTTGTTTTCTGGTCCATCTCAGTCCATCGCAAGATGCCAGCTGGACAGGACAGTTTTTCAATCATCCAGCTGCTACCTTCGGCCTGGAATATTTTATTTAAGATTTTCTTTTCGTTTTTTATCTTCCCGTCACTCTTAGTGCATTTCTTAATTTTGGCAGGACCTCCAGGATTAGTTATTAAATTTCTAAATTTTTCATCCTTTTCCGGTTTCCGAAGTTGGCTCGGGGTGTTACACAACTCCAAACAAAATAAAGACAGTTTTGTTACTAGAAAGGCGATTGAGCAATGGAAAAGGAACGCTGTAGATGACCATTTTAACAAGGTAAGACAAAACTAGAGATTATGCAAATCATTTGGATTGTTTCAAAACAGTATGGCTGTAGAAACCTAGAAATGCTTAAGAAGAAAGTGCTCTTTTGCCATGACAATACACCTGACTATTAAAATGCATTGACGAATATACATACATATATCACACTTCTTTCCTGAGATTTGTAATTATAAAAAATTTTTCAAGTTTTTAAAAATAGAAAAGACATAAATATGAAATATTATTGACCAATTTTGACAATGACAATTTTTGAGTCTATTACTTATGATTTAATTTTAGTCAATTTAAATTGAATTCTTATTAATTAGTAACATGGTTTCACTAAATTTAAATCAACTACCACTAATCTATATCAATTTAAGGAATATTTAATATCGAATATTGAGAAAAGCTTCAACGTAGCTTATATTTGGCAACTTTCAAAATGACGTTGACAGTGTAACGATCATTTTGCTCATTTTAAAACTAAATGCTATTAATCTTGGCAATATTGTAGTCATCTTTTAGTCATCTTTGACTGGTATACATTGTGTATGCCTCATTTTAATGTCATTTCAAGCTTTGCCCCATAATTGCTGGTAAGTGCCCAACTGGTAGATACTATTTATTCTAATAGAAATTTATAAGAAAAATCTATTGAATGATTTAGACAATTTACATCACGAAAAAATTTTCGTGTGTCTATCTCCATCCTTAATACAGCCTAATGTAGGCACCCCATGTTCACCATCAACAGTTGGTGCAATCTTCGACACAGGATCAAAAGCTGCAGACCCAAACCGCCCACAAATGTTATTCTTTCTGCACCTGTCTAGGAATTTCACCTAAGTAAAACGATTCTTTAAATTTGATTAATTATAAGCATATTTGCTGTTTATTTATAGTAACTAAATTTAAATCGTCCATGTGTGATTTGAGTAACCATATGGTACGTGGCTAGTGTTTTTGGGTAACTTAAGTTGAAAAAGTCCCCTCTATAACGTTCATTATAAGTGTAATATACATTGTCAAGGCTACACCATAGTGCCTGTAAAGTACTTTTCTTAATTAGTGACTTGATATGATCATATCTTGTGTTGGTGTATCTTTATATTTGTTTTAAAAAATTGTAGTCCAAACCTATCCTTCACCATAGTGTGATTATTTCACAAGTTATAGCATTAAGAATTGGCTTTAATTATTTATAAATCGATGCTTCCTTGAGGTTAATAATTGAATATAAAATTAGCACTACTAAATCCATGATTAGTTTTGTGTTGTCATCAGTATAACATGTTGCCTATAGGTGGTTTTCTGACGTGTCATTAGAAACAAAGTATTAACCAATGTGTTCATGTGAGACAATTAGTACATGCTGTAATTGAAAATATTACTGTTTAGCTTTAGGTATTTCGGTAATTGCTGTACTGATATTGCGTAGCTATAAATTTGGAGAGTCGCCTAAAGAACTTCTGCTTATTTCACTACACCATACCTTTTTTAATTTTTGATCTTTCCTTCACTTTATTTTATTTTCGGAACCCTCGACTTTTCTATCGGGTCAACTAGTTTTATTTATTGGCAGTGTTATGACAAGTATTTGTAGAGCTTAGTCCTAAAGTGTGAACTTGCCGTCACATATCGATTCCACTTTCCCTTGTTCCAGTGTAGGATTAATACCTCTGCATCTCACATTAGCTCAGCTACTAGAGCACTTCACTAGGTCACCAGCCTGAGAAACCTCCCAATACCTACATCATTCCTTTTTTCCCCCCATGATAACACAAAGATATGATCTATGGGGTTGTTTGAGGATAAGTGTAAAACAGACTGGTTCAATTTTTAAATAGCTTCTTGAAGCAATCACCTTAATAAAGTTCTAAGTTATAACTTGTTGTTTTTTCATTAATATTAATTATAAATTAAATGCAATTTGCATTTGTTTTTCTATGACACATAAAATTATTAAAAACTTAATTTTGAAGTTTAAAATTAAGAAAAATATTTTTTAAGGGTCATGATGTAACGGTTTAGTTTGTTTTGTATTCAAGCCAATGATGTATCAGAATTTTTGATGGTATGACTCAAGAAAATATCACATTTTAAATTTCAAGATAGGTCCAATGCAAAACTTACATTAGGTTTGATATTTAAAGCAACTCTAAAGCAATCTGCAGCTTTCTCGTATTCGGCTGATAAGTTAAATAAAACTCCTAAGCCACACTGTACTTCATAATCGGGATTAATGGGTTGGCGCTGTGCTACTTTTATAAACAAATCCTGTACAGCTTTATGTTGTTCACTGTAAAAAGTAATATTATTAAATAAAATATTAAAATAAAAACTAACTAATAACTAAGCTTTCTTAAACCAATAGAAACCCCACCAAGCACTTACGGACTAACCAAGGTTGTAACTTGCCCAGTTAATTGAAAATCCGGTGGAACAACATTAGAATATTCTGGATGATGTAGTAACCAGTTTACTAGTGATTGACAGGCTTGGAGATGATAACTTTCATTTGTGTAACTTACAGCGAGTGCCATAAGAACACCAAGATTATTCGGTTCAATCTGTAGACAACGTTTTAATGCACATATGGCATTGGGATCCTAAAAAAATTTAATTAGTTACCAGAAAATGTTAGATATTTAATATTTCTTTTCATTAGTCATACATCAATAAAAATTACTTTTGACAATAAAATTGTATGCGTTCACGTTACTTTAGATAGAAACCAGATAGGAAAGGAAATAATTAATTTCAAACGGTCAGAATAAATATGGATGTACCTTGTATTGTGTGATTTCATAAATAGTAGTGTTAATTAAGCATGACATTGTAATATTTTTGGTTCTATAAAGGGAATTTTGGTAATAAATTTAAACCACAAAATCAGAAAAATAGTTGAACGTAACTCAGGTCAGTTAACTCATTTCAAAACCGCAAAAGAAAAACATTTCAATGTTATGTGTTACGAATCTGAATACAAAGATGCAAGTATAGGTAATTACCATAGTTAGTTTAGGTAAACAGACCAATCGGAACAGTAAATTTTTATAAGATAATCATGTTACTTTAAGAAAGCTTTTAAATTAATTAAACAGTAAATAACAGTGGAATGAATAGTCAATATTAATTTTTCATACAATAATTACCCTATAGATAGGTGACCTTTTTACACTTCTCAGTAGAATTGCGCAAAATTAACAAGGAAACAGTGTAGTTACAGTACATAGTAATCCCAAATAAGATAAAAGTTAGTATTAAGTGTAATTTAATCATGTAAAAACAACTGATGACCTATGTGGAATTCACAGATATCATGTTACGAATGATCTCACCAGACATAATAATAAAATACGACGTTAAATGATTATAATGTAACCACTTATAGACTGCTGAAGAAATAAGATAACAATAATCGCATATCAAACCATAGAAAATCACGCATTTTTCATATGATACAATGTACGCTCAATATAGAGACTGTAAAACAAAGACATACCCTTCAAATGTGTAGAACGTGGGCAACAGGATAAAAGGAGCTAGACTATGGATGGATACAATTAATGAATTACTCGCGAACTGGTGATGAGAACATGTAAAGAATAAGGTTGATAAGATAGTAGAGAAAACCCATTGGGCTGTGAGATTAGCCAACGAGAGTTAAACATGGTGATATCCATGGATTAATTTGATAACGACCTGACAACAACGGAAGAAATTGGAATGGACTGTTTCCAAACCAACAGAAGTTGGACATAAATTACCCGTTGGAAAATGAACTCAGTCCTGGCTCCATGGAAATCTTTATTCACACGAAGATTCAGCTATACGTTTTATTAACTAGTTTTATATATATTTTTTCATTTGTTTATATAGGGACCCACTCTTGCATTTAGCTGGTGCACCCATAATTTGTTATGAAATTCGTGCCCCTTCTGGGCAATTCAAAATTTAAGTCTAACAATAATTCATTCTCCCGTAACAAAACCTCAAAAATAAACCAAAAATCTTTTTGACTAATTTTGTACATAAAACTTAAAACATTTAAAAGTTAGCATGCAACAAATGTAATATTTTTAATTGGCATTTATGCATGTTATATGCATTATGTAACTGAAGTTACTAATCCTAATATTTCATCATGAAAATATATTATATATAATTGCATCTTCAATTATTACTATAATGATTTTTAGTTAGCTACGAACAGAATTCATTAATACAATTGGATATTTGATTTCGGCATTTTATTTTAACAAAATATTTTTGAGTATAAAGCTTACTATTTTGGCAGTCAAGGGTTTTTTACTTGAACTAAATTAGATGAATGAAATTTAAAATTCCATAATTTTAAAGGTTAAACATTTTCAAGTTAAACGTTAGTAAAAATGATCACAATTCAAAAAGAGATGCTACTGTCAAGTGTTTAGTGTCAACTAGCAGAAAACATGTGGTCCATTGTTCAATGAAAAAGAAAATCAAACCATCAAAATTTAGTTCATTTTAAAATCGGATAGCTTTTCTTAAATATGTAGCATTAACTTTGTATTTATGAGTATTCCTTCTTGACAAAAATCTTCAATCTCTCATCTACACCAGTCTTTTATCTCAGAAAATAAAGTTTTATTTGAAATATTTCCATAGAATGTATCTTCTTTGTTAAACCTGTATGATTTAACTAAGTAAACTTATAAATACAAATTCGCCTGTATTTCGTGAACACAAAATTACGATGTTATTAATCAACTGTTCTTCTAATGTGTCAAATGTTAGTGTTTCCTTAATATAGTTACAACAACTGGGGTTTACAGTGACGATCCAAGACTGGTGTGGTATAAATGAGTTTCACGCAACAAACAATAAGTAAAATTTTATTAGCAAAAATATTATTCTATAGCAAAAGTGTTTCTGGTTTTATATATAGTGAAGAAACACAGAATAAGATGAATCAATAAATTGTATTCGTTTATGTGTCTGAACCTGATCTAGAAAAATTATAAGCTGAAGCCAGCAGCTTTCGTAACAAATTTTATTAACTAACTTATCAAATGATAATGACTTTATTCAGCATGCGATAAATAGAAAGCAAAATGATTAAATTTGCGATTTCTGCAAAAAATAAGTTATTTGTAGCGTGAAATATCTACAAGGAATAGATATAACAAAACCTAATGTGTCATAGTGATAATGGTTCCATATTATTTTCTTTAAGAAAAACCAACTTATTTGTATTTGCACTTAACAGTTACCTGAATTCTATAACTGCACATGGATCTGCTAACATACCATCAAAGACTGCGGCATTCAGGAACACCCCACTTTGGACTGCAATAACCTTGACTACAAGCTGTAACCATATTACCACGAATTCACCTCGTCTACCAAATTGATAGTGCATCCAAACTCTCCAGACCCTCTACTGAGACCATTAATTGTTGGTAATTACCCCATCGACTAAACATTGACATCTACTCCATTTTCCAATCGCATACTTCGTATACTCATTGCAACTTTAAAGCAATACTGTTTCTACTTACTTAATTTAAACTTTCATGCAAAACGTAAAAGCATTTTGTATGGAGCTGTCAGCTTGTTGAACATTAATAGCAACAAGAGCTTGTCGAAGACTAAGAAGACCTTCCCTACATGTTCTCCAGTTTATATAATGCCCCGCATCCCCTCAGTCTTTTAATTCCAGAAAATGTCAACCATCCAAAACACTTTTGCACAACAATTCTTTGAAAAACTTCAACGGCCACTCTTTTCCACAAACACTTCCTAACGTACACAATAATTCCAGAAATTATTTCTAACTGCCACTCATTTCTTTGAAAATCACGTGAAAACTAACAAACACGACGCACATTACTACAATTTCCTCGTATTTGGATTCCCTCCCTTAAAACAACCTTGTACGAACTCCAATCAACAAATGCTATGGTTTTAAACTACGCCCCTAATGCAACACGTTAACCCCATTTCGCTCTAACCAACACGCTAAATCCACTATCTCTCTTATACCGTGTTTTCAAGTTTTGTTGTAACTGAGTCACTGCTTACCCACTCCAATTAACATTCAAACTATGCCTATCTCACTTCTACACCTGCTATCAAATAATCCCTCTTTGTTTCTTTGTTGGCAAGCTTCATTTGTAACGGACCTCAGCTGCCGTTAACTCACACCATTTCTTAAGTTTTATGTCGTTTTAAGAGGCTATTAATCTTTCTAATTGACATCGGGGCCAACAACTACCTGGAATTTATGTTGTTTGTGCAATCTCATCGCTCCTCATTCCAGGAAACATATGACGGTTACATCTGTTTATAACTTAATGATACTAGGAAAGTTTCTTCAAAACATTTTTAAAAGCTTTATTAAATATAACTGCCACTTTGCTTATAAACTAAATGGTTTTAAATCTTAGAACTGAAGCTAAAAGCTTTTCAGAAATTACACTTATTAAATACGACGATTAAAATGTTTATGATATGACCTTTTAAATGCTATTTTACACACGGAATGTTTCTAACCTGACACACACTACACTTCATAGGTATATACATCTGCGGGTTACTGAAAATTAAATTTGAGCTTCTTGAAATTTTTCAGTAAAATTATTAATTTCTAAACCAATTGATTTTGAAAAACGTTTCAAAATTGTTTGTTGTTCTTTCACATGATGAATCACGAAATAAATTACAACATGAATAAATACTACTTCACAATCCCTACGTTCTAGGTGCCAAATTGCTACGACCCGGCTGCTCCATATCTATACTTAAAAACCTCTACTTATCAAATTTTCCACGGCTGCTATGCTCACTTTCCCGAAAATAAACTATCTACACTAAAAATCATGCTACGATAAATACACGCCATTTATTTACACTCCAACTAAAAAAGAATATGCAAGCCAAATCAAATTAACCAGCTCCTTTACACCTTTTTCAAGTTATATACATCCCCCTTGTAATACTCCCTTATACAGTAACATTTCAAGCTCAATATTTACACACGATAATATATTTTATATTCATTGAAAGCAAGTAATAGGGCTTCAACACATTTCTTACTCTATCTCTGTGTAAGGTGACGGCGTACTGCAATTCACCTTACGTAACGAGAACACAACGGTGTTTTACCAATATTTCCTTTTATATTAAAATAAACAGGAGACGAGATTTGAGCATCTTTATTTCGGTACGAACACAAGAATACTGAGTATAGACATTTACAGCCACCGCATGGTGGGGTGAAAGGGCAAAACTGGCACGCAGACCGTCTCATTTCCTAGCTATAACGGTCCATTAAAAGAATGTACTAACATACTACCAAAGTACAATTTATTGTCATGATGGGACGTAACACTCTGTTTCAATACAAGCTTATAGTAAAACCTTGACCTTTAGTGACAATTTTTCACACAAATATTTAAACAGACCCTTTTACCTCGTACATAATATCAAATATTTCATATATCATAAATTAAAATATACAATCAAGAAACTTTCCCCCTTTTGTCCTTTAAGTTAATATGAAATCACACTCCCAATTCACAAAGTTATCATTTTCATATTTATAACATACATCAATAATACAAATAACCCTAATTAAAATATTCAATCAAGAAACTTTCCCCTTTTTAGTCCGCTGAGTTAATATAAAATCACACTCCCTATCCACAAAGTTATCATTTTCATATTTACAACATACATCGTAAAGCACAGTTACCTGAGGTTCATATTTCCACATGGAGTCTGCTACCATTCTTCCCAGGACTGCTGCATGCACGAACAACTCCAACCTGGATTGCCTTTTCCAAACTCCTGCAAACTGTAACTAAATTACCAAGAAGTCCGCTCTCATCTACCATTCGGCAGTGCATCCCAACTCCTGCTGTACATCAAACTTCTTCTTCTAGTTCCATAATTTTTAAATAGTAAACCAAACTGGTAAGCAACGACAATTACTCCAAACTAATTACATGCTCTACACTAGATGTGCAATTAAATCAAACTGTTGTTACTATAAACCATTTACCGTTGTTCAAATTCAAAATATTCTGCAAGCATCAGAGTATCAGCGTCGTAACCAATAAAAGCTTCATAAAAATAAGAGCGTAAAGAGAGCTTTAAATCGGTCTCATGTTGATTATATACAATTCCTACACCTCCAAAGGCCTGTTAAATTCCTGAAATTTTCTACAACCACAAGGCCTTTCTGCAAAACCCCTCACACTAGCATTTACACAAATTCCGTGTATTTCTTTGCAACCACCACTCATTAGTTACACAATTTTGAAAAACACTTCCCCGTAAACAAACTTGAAGCGAACAAGAACTGCACAAGTATTAAATGTTTCGTAGTATTGGAAAAATCAATACTCAACACTAACCCTGGCATTCACCCCGAGTCAACGAAACTAACGTCTATAATATGCCTCTAACCAACACGTGTTACCTCCATCTTCCTCATACATACTCGCTGAAATCAACTTCCTCTGTTACCGTGTTTTCAATGTTTGTTGTTTAACGGACAATTGCTGCCCCTTTCCAATTCCAATTATTAGGTTTTATGCTTTTTCTAGCAGTCATAAATCTCGCTCACCCCACTTAATTGACGTTGGTAACTAGAATCGTCGTTGTTTGTCCAGTACTTATCTCCCCTATTTATAATACAAGGAAAACTAGCTTCTTCAAAACACATTCAAAAAGCTTTTAGCAAATATAACCACCAACTAAAAGTAAGAGGTTTGAATTTTGTGTTTTAAAATATAAAATTTTAAATGCCGTACTATACACGAGATGTTGTTTATATATCATGCGCCATATTTCCTGAGTACTTGTCTGGATTAAGAAATTAAATTTTAACTTCCTGAAAATTTCTAAAATACGTAAATTTTCTACTATTTACTATAAAAGAGTTTCTAATGTTGTTTGATGTACTTTTACATGCTGAATTCAAAATTTACGTTCAAAATGAAAAATAACCCCTTTCAGTGTGTTTTTTTAGAACAAATCTGGTTAAAGGCAAAATTATTTTGACACGTTACAGAGCTTAAATCACCAATCCTCTTTATTTGTCATAGTTATGGCTAGAGTTTTTTGAGCAAAACATTGTTTAGATGCAGTTTTTTTCATATGTTTCTTTTTGTGGGTTAGTTAACACACTTTTTGTCTGTACAAGAATAGTAGTATTTAGTTAATTTTAATGTCAATCCAAAATTAATTGAAATTCTCCCAAATTGCATGAGAACACTGAAAGTGTCTGAATCCGATAATAAATCAGATGTTCAAAGGAAAAACTGCCACTTGGAATATCAGAATGAAGTAAACCTTATTAAATGACGGTTAATCAATATTTTAATTAATTAACCAGTAGAAACAAATAATCAAATAAGTTTTAAAAACAAAGTCCTAGAACAAGATTTCCTGGTTTGCATTAAAAACATCAAAATGCTATATCAAAGCCAGACTTGAACGTGTTAAATATTTTAATGATGTATATTGTATTATTTGCAATTAGTTCGAGTCATATAAGCTTTACTGAACATATTAATTAATCATTTTAACGTTAATGCACAATAATATGCTTGCAAAGCCCTCGCTTAGTAACTAACTATTCCTTGTTGTAGCAGCCCTAATTTATTGTAGACACAAGGTATCATAGATACATATTAGAAACTAGACTGACACAACAACAAAAACATTATTTAATTATATATTACAATGCATACAACAGAATGGTTCAGAACACATTTTAATGGAAAATGAGTATGTTGACAAGAACGACAAAAAAAGATAGAAAATAATAAAATATTACTAACAATAAACTCAAAATGCTGAAGTAAGCTTCATTTCCAAGAAAACTGTTCAAAAGTGTGTTGTTAATGACTACTTCCTACACGTAAAACAATATCTCTAGGAAATGTAGGTCATAGTCAATCTGTAATAGAAATAATTTAATCCTACTAATCTCAATTTTTCTGAACAATTTTCAGGTATCTAAACAATTTTCAATTTTATCTCTTTATGTATAGTCCATTTTGAATTATAAGTATCACTTAATTAGAATAAACTGAAGTTTAAATGTAAACTTCTAGAACGTTTGTTTAAAGTATATAAGAAATTATTATTATAGATCAAGTTAGTTCGAAAATAAACACCATATCTCAAACAAATTGTTGTTATAATATAATACAAAGTCATTTCCAAGATAACCACATATATCTAAATTAAAGTATGAAATTTTGATAAGAACTGTCAAACCACCATAAAGCATTTCAAGGAATTAGTTCCCACCCCCATCCTTTGAAAGAATCAGGGCTTTCTGTTAATTTATAACATTTAAATAAAAGTTTCCTTTTAACAAACAATACATCAGCAAATTTCAGAGTTAACCTAACATCGGATAATTCATAATTTTTTAAGTCTTTGAGAAAACATCACATTTACGCAGATCAAAAATTATTTTTGATTTTTAACTGTAGATCATAATCAATTCTCACAAATAGGTTCGCCTGTGGATTGTTTTTAAGCCCTTTCACCATGAGATTTAGTGATATCATCTCTCCTACAAGGTCTTATCACTTATTTTCTTTTTCTTTTATGAGAATATTTAAGGAGTGCTTTATACACTGAACCTGCTATATGGAGCAGCTTAAAAGACAAACTTTCTGTCGGGATATGCCAAATGCTGTACAAGAATTTAAGGAAAAGACTGGAAGAACTTTATAAGTGCATATTTGATATTATTGTATAAAAATCCGATATGTATTTGTGTTGTAACGCTGTGATGCTTAATCTACCACTGACCACAATAATACAGAAGAATGTAAGAGAAGCATCTTACACAAAGCATAGTTGATAGTCAACTTGTGGAGTAACATCTTCAGATAGACTTGATTGACAAGTTATAAGAGTTGGCATTTAAAAGCTTTATCAACCTTATAATAGGAAATTTTAGATATTATTTACTTAATTCTAGTACGTTCTCGAAATAATCTAGAGCAATTGAATAACATACAAAATTGCCCGTTAAGGGTTTGGAAGATCAGTCCTAATTTAAAGCTTTGATTATAATATTATGTTTTTATTCGAACTATAAAATTGTGATATGAAATAAATTAGTGGTACATTCTGTTAATATAAATTACCCTATGTGATATAAATTATTGTAGTGATCGATATAAATTAATTATAGTGCTTCGATAGTAATTAAGAAGATAGCTTTAAGAAATTAATATTTGTATTGTTAGCAATTAGCCGAAAATAAATCGTCACGAGTGCTTTAAGAATTTCATTGTAGCTACGAGTACTGAAAATGCTTGTGTAATCCGTCGATAATAAAGAACTGTTGTTTTGCAAGGGTTTTGTTAGTCTTCTGTTGTATATCTACATACAAGTTTCCCAACAGTTTAATAACTGAAATTTACTATGAGTTGTCCATTACTATACAGAATACTAACCTGTTCATTCTCTGCTTGGCTAGTACCTAGTAACTGCCAGGCTTCAGCACACTCGCTATTTTGTTTTACTGCAGCCTCAAAACATAAAACTGCCCCTGGCAAATCCCCCAACTTCAGTAATTCTTTACCTCGATCTAATGCATTGGAGGTCTCCATCATCGGATTGTCGTCAACGAATTCATATTCCTATAAAACAATAATATCTATAATAAAACAAAAAAACTAATACTAAATTACACAGATCTAACATTATATCACCTGCTTATAAACACTAAACTCATATAGTCAAATAGCAAAGTTTTCAAGTAGGTAAATTTTAAAATTTTCAACACATGAAATACTATTAAATGTAAAAGTGTGAAAGTAGAAATATAATGTACAGACAGCATATAATAATAATGAAGTAAAATAGCAAATTGCATGCAACAAATCCCACTGAATATTATAAAGTGTTCTTTATATTAAACTTTCAAGAATCTAGAAACACTATCTTTTTCTTAATTTAATTTGGCTATATACGTTTATAATTTAAACTAAAAGTAAAAGCTTTCAGAGTAAATAAATAAAAACATAATTTTTAATTTTTTCAAAACCTAGGTTTTCCTAAATATGCTACATCCAAAAAAATCGTTTTAAAAAAATATAAGTTTTACCAAGGACTATTGAATAAGATAAGAAAAGTAGGGACTAGAGTGGACTCCCGCATGAAATGGCCAAAGCCATTATTTCCTTGGTGGTGTAAAAATGCAACGCATTTATGTCTTCTAGGATGCAAGTAGAGAAGTGTATAATGTTAACTGTTCTTAGTTACATTCCGCTATATAAAATATCTTATAATTAATTCCATTGGGCACTGAAGTACACTAAACATAAAAATAAGCCAAATTCTTCTTATAAGTTGTTCGAAATGTCACTGGTTAAAATATATAGTGTTGAAAGTAAAATAATTAGTTATTCATTTTATTATTTTGATTAACACAATACAATGAATTAGTAATAACAGAATTACTTTAGTAAATGTTGAAAACGGTCACCACCCACACAATATGTTTATTTAAACTTTAAACTAAGTAACGTCTTACTTTTGGGTGCTTTGTAATTATTTTTAATCACATTAGTGGCTTGAGCACCATCTTGTATGAACCACATATTTTGCCTTAGGTTTAAAGACACACGATCTAACAGATTAAATAAATAATTTTAGAGATGTGTAAAAAAAACCATCACCATCAAGTTTTTGTGGAAGTTTAAATAGCCCTATCAAGAAATTGTCAATGATACTGCACTAAATGTTGATCGAAAACTCATGCTGAAAATGCATTTCTCTCTGCAAATGTGGATTTAAAAAAAAAACAGTAATGAGCATTTTCCAATCAATAAATAAAGTTTCACTGAATCCTCCAGATTTTGTTTCTTTTCTTCAGCAAAAGCAGGATACATTTTGAATTGCACATCAGTAACTTTGCTTATACATACATAATATGAGTACAATTTTTCTGTGTTGAATCTCCAAAATATAGTAGCAGTTTTCAAAATCCGTGGTGTTTACCATTTGCAAAACAAATCTAAATCTCCTCTTATTGCACCACCGTTATTGCTCTCGGTCTACAGCTAAGATTTTAGCCATAAAAGCAACCTCTTTTGCCCAAGTAATTGTACATATTTTGAGATGTTTTTCTCTCTTGTTGAAGTCTGTTCGGATATATCTCTAAATCGATTGTCACAGAATCTCCCAATAAAAATTAATTTAATGCAAACTTATAAGTTTGGCAGAAACAATTTTATTGACAAAAGTAAAATTTCATTATTTGCATTCTTTTTATGATCCAGACTACTAAGCTTGTTTGCAAGAGTAAGGCATATTACATTATGATTTATTTTCCAAAATAAACGTTTACTTTGAATACCATACATCTTTTTAATCTGACATCTCAAAAATTATATCACTGGCTTATTTTAATATCTACAGTTGTCTTATGGACCATTACTTAAGAGGCACCTCCATATCAATTTATGGAACTTACGACGTTGGTTTGATTAAGTAAACTTTGAATATAGGCATTACATTTTAGTATTTAAATTGATTGTATCTAGTATTTAAATAGTAGTTTCTATTTTATTATTAGGTCTAATTTATTAGTTTTTGAGATCCCTAAAAATGGTATCTATATTTGATCAATTGTTTTAGATTGCTTAGACCCCAAATAAAAACCTATTTGCCTTCTAGATATTTCTTTAAAAATATACGTGTCATAAGAATACTGGTGCACGAGAAGCATACCTGACCTGATATAAAGTAAGAAAGAGTGTTTCTACCCAAACAACAGACCGTAGTTTCAGTAATCATAAATTTAATTGACATATGGTAGGGCTTTAAAGCGTTTTACGTTATCGGGATGCAAGGAACTAATTCAAGCTATTGTGCAAGCATGAAGTTATGCAAATAAACAAGCTATAACTACAAGTAAACTGAGAATAAATTGGGAGTGAATAAATTTGAAGGAAAATAACCGAGTAAATAGAACTACAAGATGATGGATGTTTAAAATTCAATTGGAACTGGATTTAGATTAATTTCAAATAGCTTTTTGTTTGCAATTTCCATTGTTCACCAAGAAGTCAATGGCTTTTCAATTCAACGTGTGGTCAACAAGCGATATGGCAATCTTTGAAAATTGCTATTGCTTTGACAACTGAATCCAGGTAAGTTAATCTCAAAACACAAACTTGAAAATTGTTTATAGTAAGAGTACTAATATGATATTTAAGTGTAATTACAAATTCGTATTGATGTTAATATTTTATTTTACAATTGTTTGTCAAATTTTACTTACGTAGGATTTTGGTTAGCCAAAAGCTTCTAAGAAAATTTAAATCTTGCAAAATTAATTACATAAAGCCCAAAAGCTTGTTTTAAGAATATTATAGTAAAGCGCAAATTAGTTGTTTGTATCTGAGTAGATTGTAGGTTTATCATAATTGCTCACAACAGGTAATGTTTTGTAATCGAATTAGTGTTATAATATTTTCTAGGAACCATTTGAATTAAATTAATATATTTTTAACTTGTTATCATGGAATAAATTTCACATGCTGGTACTAGCTAATATTTTTGTTAATCTAATAGTGTATTTGTTACGAGGAGTTAACATTTTTGTGTAAATAACTTGGATGAATTTATTTAAAAAAATTGATGAATAGGTTACAGTCTCTAAATTTAATGACGATTATCTAAACATATAGTGATATTGTAAATAGTTTTATGATTTTTATTTAAAAAATATTAATATTGTAAATATTTTTCCGATTTTATATTCAAAATTTTCAATTAACGCTATACTGTTTCTAAACTTTTTTAGCTTTTGTTTAAATTACATTTAAAGAATACTTTGAGATATCAACTAAAAGATTATAAGTGTTGTACAGAAATACAGTTTATGAAATTTTCCAGGTACAAAAGAAAACATTTAGAGATCTGGTATGATAAATTCTACCCTTAATGGTAACTGATGCTTTGTATACAGGGTTCAAGCAATAAAGTTTAAATTTTAGTGAAAAGTAGCTCTAAGTTCTGTAATAAATGTTGCTCTTCCCTTAATATACGGTACTTTTGAGATTTATTTGTGAGTCTTGCGAAACTGAAATGTTATGAGACACAAATAGTGATCTCAATGATAATATAACAGGGTAATATTCTCTTTCAGGTCTAGCTACTATACATAAGTATAGATATTCTGTAAAAATATACAGAACATCCTCAACAGGTTCAACTGTTTAAAGTAATTCTCAATTTCACAACAGAAGTAAGTTAATGCTAAAGGATTGCATTTCAAAATCGTGGCAGATAACTCCTATTAAACTTTCTAGGGTAAAGTAGAATTGGACATACGAGAACTTAAAAATAAGATGACTGAAGCATTTAATCAGATACCGTCATTTTTAATTCATGACTGCAGACGCGTGCTAATTAAACCATTAATATTGAACGTACCTATGAGGTTGTAGCTAGAATATAGCAATTTACATACCTTGAGATACTATCAAAGGACGAATTTTGCTGGCCCAACGATTGATAGCACGACGAATTTGTGGACTGTATTTTAATGATGTAGTAGTGCTTCCTCTGCAAGACGAGACGAAATATCCATTGAACGATAAGTTTATTATCACTTACAAAGTTCGCACAGTTATGGCCATAACACTTGTGTAAGTACCACCCTTTATTCCAATTACTACACGATAATTAATCTTTATAATATATAACGAACCATAAAAAGAGCTTCAAAAACACACCGAATTGTATGTTGCTCTAAATAACGTCTTAACGACTCAAACGAATAACGACAACTATTGTTCTTACACTGTATTTAGGGGTGCAGGGAAAACGAAACAAGTTTCCACCTGTTAAAACTGATCACACGTAACCTTCGTGATAAAGGGGTGTTAGATTCAGGATGTGTATTTCCAACGTCTACATTAATAGGATACAGGAGCGAGTCGTCTTCAAATTAAATTTAATAAAATAATAAAAAAGACCGAACAAATATTTTTATTCATTGTTGAACAACTTGGCTTCTCTTATGTATAGAAAGAGGCTAAAATCTATCCAATACTCAAAGGTGGGAACACAATAACATAGTTTTAGTGATGGAGACTATAAAGATTCGAGTTAATATGCATCATATGGGCTTGAGAAAAGCGAATATTTAATAGTGCAGAGGAAATAAGTAACACTAGAACGTTTTTAGAGTAGATTCTGTTCTTTTGATATTTACAAATTTCGGAATTAACAGTTTCAAAGATAACTGAATATAAAATATATTAAAGCATTTGTATAAAAAGTTAGCCAAGAGCGAGTCGAGCTCGCACTATTAAGGTTTGGTACCAATACAGTTAGCAATCAATAAACCAAATTAAGCTATTTTTATTTTTTATGTATATTTAAATCTTATCCAAATTTGATTGTGATGACTGAAAAATGAATATATTGTCCCACATTGTACGGTACATTAGTAAATACGTTGTCTATTATTGTGTTTAAAAAATTTTTTCCCAGCAACTATTACAGTCAAAAAACCTGCAGTTTCTGATAATCTATGACTGAATAGCTACTATCCCTATTAAAATCAAAATTTTAGCATTGGAAATGTAGGTGAAGGGGGGGAGGAGGAGATTTTGAGCTATATCATGAAGATTACTGGACCAAAAAGTATAAAAAAAATGTTTAGAAGCCTTTTAGAATCCTCTTTCAAATGATCCCTCGCACGATATATTTATTAAAACTTTTTTATTTTGACCGAATTAACCCCCACCATTTTTATCTAAAAATATTTTTTTTCTATTTTCTGACTGTCGATATATGTGCGCGCCATAAATACCTAGCATTGTGCCAAATTTCAAATTCCTACGTTACATAGTTTTTGAGAAAAACCTCTGTGACAGACGGACGGACGGACACCAGAGTGATATTATAAAGGTTCCGTTATACCTTATAAGGTACGGAACCCTAATAAAATTGAAGTTAGAAACTGAAAATTATTTATTATTAAAATTGTACAACGCATTAAATATGATTGCATTTGAATAGTTGATACCAGAATTTTCTGTAAGTATAAAGGCAATTTTCTTAATTAGTAGGCAATGTACAATTTTTACATTAGGGTTCTAAGTCAGGGCATATCAAATCTAAGTCTGAGAACAACAAAATTATACAGATTGTGATCAACAATTTTAAAGCTGAGTATAAAGTTTGTGACGAAACTTTATTATAAGGAAAAGAATTTAAATTCTGGGAATTGCAATTTAAGGGTGATAAATTTGAGAGCTTGACAATTAGTGAGACAAGAGCAACATTTTGAGAGCAGTCACATTGAAAAAGGTATAACACTTTAAATTCTATATTCGGAAGTATTGGGAGCCGGAATATACGTGATTTTAAAAGATCTGTATTTAGGTAAATTTTGAAAATTATGATAAAACATTTTTCAAATTTAAATTTTAGTGAAATCTGATTGAATTTTAATTAAACTAGTATTTTATATGAATTTTGAAAAGTAAGATGATTGTAAATTTAATGAAGTTGAATTAAAATTAGGTATTGTTGTAAAGGATCAGTACATTTTTCGGGGAAATAAAATTTAAATGATACTTAACAGAAACTGCAGTTTGAGCGTGCACACATACAATTGGGATAAACAATTCACTGGGCAGTAAGTGTAAGAATCCTATTTATATATATATATATATATATATATATATATATATATATATAAAGAAATTAAAGTATCATTTAACTGAAATGCTTTGTATATTCTTGAATTAATTTATGATAATATTTATTGAAGGTAACTTCCATTTTTTGGGGAATTGTTATGTTTCTTTATTGTACTGATTAGGAATTTGTATATTTGACTCAATATTTGCTAATAAAACTGATACCTCTACATTTGATTTTACAACACTCCATCTGAAGGTACTACATTATCCAGGAAGCGATTTTTTTTTACCTGGAAATTTTGAATTCTGCCAAACCCTTACTGTTCCAAGCAAGGTGGGGATGTTTAACGTGCGTGACAAAATTCACACACAGGACCTACACTTTACCTTACTTCTGAGCAAGAGCGTATATTTGTGAAAAACGCTTGGTAACAGTTTGCAATCAGTTCTTCTAAAAATATGTCTTATGTTTCAGGAGCATTTGCAGTTGGTGCTTAAGTGAATAAGAAAATATTAGATGTTTTAGATGTAGAGAATTGGGTCATATTGCAAAGCTCTGTAAGGTAAACAAATGGAGAGCTGATGAAAATAAGCAGCATCATGTAAGAAATGTTAAATACCAACAAGGCTCTAATAGCAACAATGCTTAAGTATCTTGATTTGTGCAAAGTTCGTCTTCTAATGTAAGTAGTAGTTGGTTTTTATAACTACATAACAGAAAAAATAACGTCAGAACACAAATTTATATTTGATACTTATGCAACTAATCATTTTTGTAATGATAGAGATTTATTTGTTGATTTTCAAAAGATTGACAAGAAGGATAATCGGGAAATGATGTTTTGGTAGCTAGAAGAGTTGGTAGAGTTTATATTAATTTAGATAATGATGTAAAAAATACCAGTTAAATTAAAAGAAGTGTATTTTGTACCAGATTTATCTAGGAATTTAATTAGTTTAAGCTGTGTTGCAGAAAATGGGCTTTACTTTGTTGATAAAAAGGATTACCGTGAAATTTATATGCCAAGTAATGCTTTGTTTATTCGAGTTAATAAAACAAAGAGGTTGTATGTAATTAAAGCATATAAGAGTAAACCATTTACGGATGTGAAACCTAGTTTGAATATAATTTCTACAGATAAAAGTTCCTTATCGCTATGGCATGAAAGATGTGCACATTTGAGCCCTGGTAATATTTATAGAACAATTACAAATGGTACTGGTTTGGGTGTAGCCAAATCAATAAAGAATATATTACCTGTCACTTATGCGTCGAAGGGAAACTTAAAAAGGGTCCATTAAAAGGTTTACTAAAGTTCGGTCAAACAAACCTTTGGAATTATTACATATTCATCTGTGAGGAAAAGCTCCAGTAACTAATGCTGGAAGGGCTAAATATTTCCTTATCATTATTGATTTCTCAAGATGGATAGCAATATGTACACTCAAAAGGAAAGGGGAGTCCTTTGAGAAAATTAAAGACATTGTTGCTTGTGCTGAGCGAATGTTAAACTTACGAATGGTATCAATTCATTCTGATAATAGAATAGTATTTTCTTGAAATGAAACTGAAAAACTACTTTTGTCACATTGGTATTAAGCACCAAGTAACAAGTGTGTATTTTCCAGAACAGAATGGTGTTGCAAAGAAAATTTACTTTGCTGCAGTGAACGTTGTTAGAACTTTATTAATTTCTTCAAAGTTACATCTTAGATTTTGGGACGAAGCATTGCAGTATTATGTACAGTCTAAAAATAGAATCCTTCATTCAACTAACCCTTCTAAAACTCCATACGAGTTGTTTCTGAAGAGAAAACCTCTTATTTCATATTCCAGAAAAATTGGTTTGCTTGCATTCATTCATATATTTAAGCGATATAGAACTAAACTTAAACCAAAATTAAGAAAATGTATTTTGGTGGGTTATGGTGCTTTTATTCATGGCTATAGAGTATTTGATCATACTGAAAATGCTGTTGAATTAAAGCATATTAAGGTGGATGAATCTGTTTTTGGTATAAATGGTATAAAGGATAAAATTACCCCTTTAATAAATTCGGACGTTTCCAGTGATAAGATGAAGAACAGACTTTTGATAATTCTATTTTAAACGATTTAGTTTAGGAAATTTTTGAAAATCAAGGACCACAAGTTTCAAATGTTAATGAAAATTCTATCCAGTGGAAACATAAAGAAGTTCTACAGAAGGATACAACTTGTACTTATATATATTATTGGTATGGCTTGGATAGATGACGCTCCAAAAATCATGTTAAAAGCATCTGCATAAAAAAAAGGTTGTAATATAAACCTGAATTGTCTGATTTTCCTGCAAAGTTTGTAGAATGTAGAATGTAGAATATTTTAGCTTGTTTTGTGCAAATGCCGAATAATTATAAAAATGTGCATAAAAGTAATTATCATTAAGAATGGGAAAAAGCAATGAGTGAAGAAATCTCTACAAGTGAAAAGCGGGATGTATGGGAAATGGTTTCTAAGCCACCTAATCAACAAATTATCACGTGTAGTTAGGTCTATAATTTAAAAATGAATGCCGGTGGTACTATTAAACATTTTCGAGCTAGTTTAGTAACTCATGGTTTTAAGCAGCATTTGGTGGAAATAAGGAAGCTTTGAAAAAGATTTTTGGTCAGTTATATAAACATTGTGAACTTATAAATCTTGGACCAATAAAACAGTATCTTGGTGTTGAGTTTGAATGTTTAAATGGAAATGAATATATTTTGCATGAGAAGAAATACATTGCAAAACTGGTAGAATGTTTTCATATTTGTTTAATGATACCTGTGTATACCCCCAGGGACGTCACTGTTCTTCTTGATAAAAACTCTGTATCTGATATGCATATGCCATTCAGAGAATTATTAGGTTCTTTGTTTATTTTTAGCAAACAAAACACGTCCTGACATTGTTTTCTGTTATCTATTTTGCTTAATTTTCTTCAAATCTGTAAATGAAAATTGCAATCACTTGTTTGGAACTATCGAGAAGTATAGTATTAATTTGTCAAGACTTTGTTCGTGTGAATTAGTGATGTATACTGATGAATCATGGGCTAGTGCGTTAGATTCCCATACGTCATGGTGTTTTTATTGGGTGGCGTACTCACATTCACAAGAGAGGCATGGAAGCAGGTTATATTGCCATGGATTCTGTATGTATAGAGATTATGTGGATTTCTAAAATATTAGACAAATTTGAAGGTTTTCCTTTTACTAATATTAAACCGGCAGCATTATGTTAAAATCAATCTGCTGTTTTTCATAAATAACAGTACTAAACATATAAATATCACACAATTAAAGAACGATTAAATAATGATTGTTTAGTGCTTAAATATGTAAATACGAAAAGCAATGTAGCTGACCTTTTAACTAAGCAATTGCTGCGTAGTAAGCAAAATGAATTTAGCAATTACGTATTCAATATTAGAAATATTTTGAATGGGGAGAATGTGTGAGATATTCGTAACATTTCTGATTGCGGTTGCCGTGCTTCAATATATTATTAAGAGTTTAGTGTTACTACGTACACACACAAATATTAAGTAACTGCACAAGGCAAGTTGTTGGTTAATAATATGAAATAATAACTTAAACTTTGATGCAAAATCTAAATGATCATTTCAAATTGAACTATTAGTTGAAGTATATTTAATGGTTATACATCTGATAATTTATAGTAACTTCTGGCATGCCTCAAGGTTCAAATCTAGAGATCCCCATTTTCCTGTTTATAAATGATGTTGCTAGGAGATAGATTATAAACTACTGCAAATTGCAATTAATTTGAAAAGGTATGCCACTGTCAATGATATGGGACTGTGAGTACTTACAAGCTGCTTCGATTAAAATTTATGGTTTTACATTTGCAATTATGTCATTTAAAAAATACTGTACTTCAACTTATTCAGAACAAAGCCTGAACATTGCAGTTTATATGGAGTACAGAGTATAATGTTTATATTTATAACCTGGAAACTGTTCAATGTAAGTTTGAGAAATTTATTATGTTTATGGATATTGAAACCTATTGGCAAAGAGATGCGAATAAAAACAACAGAGTGCTCCTTATAATATGCTGTAGATTAAATGCAAACTAAGCAGTCAATTATTTTTATATAAAATCCCACATGTTTTCACCAAAGCGAATGTCCAAATTATATTTTATTTTTCCATCACAGAATACAAGAAGTATCACAAGTTATTTTACCAATGTATACAATCAAACTTGTTAAATAACTCTCTGGTTTGTATGATGTCAAACGTGTTTAATGCATTAAGGTGTGATTGTGATATTTCTGTACTATCATCGAAGCAATTTTTAAGTTATATAACATTAATTTAAAACAATAAACTCAAATTTGCAACAATTTTTGTGTTTTTTGCTATTATATTTTAATTGTATTAGTGTATATTACTAACTTATTTAGGTAGTTATTGTATGTACTGAATTATGATATTCTAAAAATGGGTGTGATACTGTCGAAAAATAAAATATATGAATAATAATTTCTGATGCTTATGTTCATTTTCCAGCAGGTTTCTGCTACCTCCCTCAGGTTTTTTTATTTTATTTAGTTTATATTTTATAAAGCAGCCATGTGGGACAAAAAAACTTTTTATTTAAATCATTTCGCCATAGGCATTAAAATGTGCCTTTAGATAACTATAAATTTGTCTTACAAACTGATCGACCTACCATAGCATTTTCAGCTTCCTCACAGAAGAACCTATAGTTTTGGAATTTTCGTGATTTAACTTGTTTTCATTACTTGCATTAGTTTATATATAAAATGATTTATTGTTTGCTATAGCATTAAAAATGTCTGTTAATCTATGATAGAAAGTCTAACTAAACCAAATTATTTTATTTCAACTTCTGCCTGTTCCTCATTCACTTTAAAAATTGCACCACTTACAAGCATTATGCTACAAATAGCATACTTGAATTCAATTACAGACCCCTAGGTGCATGAAGACTATGTTTGGTGTGGGTGTTAACAAGCGCTGGCCTGCTTTTATTTCTTCTACAATCAACAGTAGTGTGTAGACTCTCGTCTATGTCAATAGTCAATTATGCGTTTATGCTATAATGGCAACTATAAGTCACGTTTATTGCAAAATATTCGGCCACTCTAAATTATTAAGTTTACGTGTATTACCTACTTATCGCGATATCATCTTACACTATTTATTTGTTCACAATGATTTAAAAGATAAATTTGCTGGAAAAGATCCGGATGTCGTTGAGATACTTAAAATTAAAGAGATTTGGCAAAGTGCATCAATTCATCCCGTTTCAAGAAATCGCATCTGGGATAAACAAACTTTAAAAGAAAATACTTCTAAATTATTTGGTATAGCATCTTGCAAGTATGACTTTGAAATGCGTAGTTGCGAAAAATTCAAAAATGTACCTTTAAGGTACCGGGTAACTCTTATCGACCAGAGAAGTAACAGAATTATGACTATAGGAACAGTAGATGTAGCAATTACTAATAAAATAAAAAGAACAGGGGAAAGGAAAGAAAAATGGCCTCCAGTTTAGCGAAATTCGAAAACTTGCCCTCTTGTAGTAGTTCTGTTATATTTAGTAGAGCACATCTCTCATTTAGTTCGACTAGTAGCTAAGAACATGAAAATAGTTTTGAACTTATAGGTATCATACCAAGTAAGTTGCGTTTGTTTAATTCTTATGTGCTTTTAGATGAGAAGAAACCAACCAAAATGAGACTTAAATTTCTTTCAGTTATACTTGCTTGTGAACGCGTGTCAGATCTTGCAGCCACTATAATTGTAAAGGCAGTATTGGAAGATTTTGGGGTGGTGTCGAAACACAATTATACAATGGCAATATATAGAATGAAGTTCAAAAGGGCAAGAAAATTTAAGCACGAAGTCTGTACGAATGCCGAAGTTAAAACTCCGACAATCGGTCTGTTTTTTGATAGTTGAAAGGATCAAACTCTGGTGCACAATAAAAATAGCAATAAACAAAATCGGATTATTGAAGAAGATTTCTATTGCAGGTAAACGTGGTTCTAAGTACATAGGTCATGTAATGTCTGAAAATGCTTTTCATATAAAAATGTCATTACTCAGCTTCTTTAAACAAAAATTTGACATATTTGAATTGATTGCAGTGGGGTAAGATGGAACTATTGTAATACTGGAGTAAAAAATGGAGCTATTCGTTTATTAGAAAAAGAGCTACAACAACCTTTACAGTGGTTAATTCGTTTATTCCATCTAAATGAACTACCATTACGACATCTAATAAAAGAACTGGATGGTGAAACTTTAGGCCCCCGTGGATGCAAAGGTGACATTGGACAGAAACTAGAGCAATGTGAACTTTCTGTTGTAAAGTTTGATGTAGTAAAAAGTAATCCTCCACAAATTGACACTAAAGAATATGATCTACGTACAGATCAAAAGTATCTTTTAGAAATGGTTCAGTCAATTGAATGCGTTAACCTTTCTGTATAGCATAAAAAAACCCAGGAAAATTTTCTCACATGCGTTTTCGTTCCACCTTAATGTCTATTTTTCTTCATATGTGTATAACTTAAACCCAAGACAATTTTCCTTGTTGGCCATTTTCAATAATTTATTTAAAGTCTAATCTATTCAATTTTAAAGAGATGGTTTATTAAGATCTGAATAGCAAAAACATTCAAAAATTATGGAAATAGTAGGCATGCCTATGGTTTCTGTTATTGCGATTCAAGTACTGTAGATAAATTACAAGACTGATTAAATCCTTAGATTATAGCTAAAATATATTACTCAAATACAATATTTCATAACAATTTCAAAATAATTATAATTACAATACATATTATGATCAGTACTGTAATAATAACTTCTGTGTCTTACATTCTTGTTAGAATGCTCAAAGAATAGAAAAAAGTTTATTATACTAGTGGCATATGATTAAAAAATATTTTTTTCTTACATTTAATTGAACAGAGAAAAGAGAAAAACTCTGAACTGATAAAAATAAGCTTCGGTTAAAAAAATTAGAATATCTTTCATTTCTTTCAATAAAACATGTATTTTCTGTGCAGGACAAAATTTGACATTTAATGTTTCTTGACAGGTAACAAAATGTCACTTTTTATGAATTTACTTTTTTCCTCGGGAAAAAATGAGTATTTTTTCCCAGGTATGTGCAAATAAGTAAGAACATGAAAATATTTAATTTAAAGCTAGGTCCACACTTTTAGCATTCAGGTGTAACATAACGTCATATCATAACTTCGTCACGTTCAAAACACCTGATATAAACAACTTAAGTAAGCAATTTTTGAAACCACTCGCAGACTTAAATTGGCAGATATTTGATTACTTTAAAGGTTTCCTTAGCAACGCAAGTCTAACTGTCCCTATAAGTACAACAGCCTACTTGTTTGAAACTTCAAATTTGACAAACACACCTCGAGCTAAAATCTAGTACTTTTTCCCATTGTATAATAAATAACTATTATTACATCTGATCTAAATATACCCTTTAGACAAGATTTAATACAAATATTTAAATGTATCTTTTGAACTGAGAAAATACATAAACTTAGTATTTTCTTCTATTTAGAGAAAAGGGAAACAAACTGTAAAAGATATTCATAATTTACAAACCTTATATGGGTCGTAATAATTATTATACTGCGATACCCAAGAGTCATCTGAATTATCCTGCTCGGACATCTTTTTCCATTCATCTTGTAATTTATTCCAAAATTTATTACTTTCGGGACCATTTTCTAGGAAAAGTCAATAATGTATCATAAAGAAGTTTTTGTTTAAATAACATTAAAATATTATATTTACCACTATTAACTAATTCCTCATCCCATGATCGAGAAAGATTATCATCACCGGTGGTATTCAAAATTGCAGAAATATCATCACCATACTGATCTGCCCATACTTGAGCCTCGTCACTAATAACATCTCCATCATCAGCTTGTTTCATAAATTTTAAAAACTAAGAACAACTGTAATCATTATGAATATCAATAAAGAAGTCATAAATACTTTGGAGTAAGCAAATTTGGGATCATCAAGTGATTCAACTGCAGCACAGGCACTTTCTTGTAATTCATGGTTAGCTATTGCTTCTTGGTATTGTGTGATCCATTTGTTTTCTGTAACCGTTAAATCCCTTTCCCTGGCAGTAATTTCTGCCCAAACAGCATGATGTGGTGCACTTGCCTCCTAAAAGCAATAATGAATAACAGCAAACTAAAAAGTTCATTTAAATTAGAACTGTAACTGATCTTCCATTGTTTAAATTAAATATAGTTGGGACCACGAAAAAGGCCACCACTTGAACAGTATTGGTATCTGATAAGTGTAAACCCGTCTTAGGGTCGCCTCAGAACCATATACAATCTTCATAGAACAACATTGGTATCTGACAAATGTAAACCCGCCATAAGGTCGCCTCAGAACCATGTTAAAATCTACCAAAGAGGTAGCCTAAATCATAATGATTTTCCCCCTTAAAATAAATATAAAAAAATGACTGATTAAGCCTTACGGTAACGCAATTGCACACTTCTTTAATACCATCCTCACAATTGTATAAATAGAAACATGTTAAAAAATGTTTTCCAATCCACAAATTATTGAATTTATATAAAATTCACCAATAAAAATTAATCAGCTAATTTCACGTTAAGCGTGGCTACCTAAAAAAAGTAGGTCCCAGGCCGTAACACAAATTGAAGGCAATCATTCTTTTAAACTTTAAAAATATTTGCTTAGTGTACTCAAACCAAATATTTTGAACATCAATAAATCAAAGTCAGCTTCAATTTATGTTATAAATGTCAAACTTGAAGTTTTTATTATTTTGACAACGATCCTAGGTCATGGATCAAAACGTAAATAAAGATGATTTTAAAAACTATGAGTGGTTTAATTCCCAAAAAAGATTAAGAATAATATTTATGTATTTCGCAAGTCAATTTACTATCTAGAATACTACATTTATTCGATTTACATGGAAAAGCAGCATGCCAATAAGAAATTATTTTCTTAGAGCTTATGAATTCAAAGATTTAATTACTGAAGTTTTTTATTTTTCTGCCTCGCTTGCTGTTGCACAACAAATTTTTATTTAAAATATATAGATTATCAACTTTTGTTCTATAAGTTATAAGCAACTAATTTGTTAAAAACCTGAGAAATGTAAATCTCGCCACATTTTAATCCTATCAAGATTGACCTGACAACAAAAACAAACCAAGTACGTAGTTAACCTCAACAGTAAATGACTTTGGCATCTGCAAATTCTACACCACAAGAAATTTGACAAGTACTTGATGAAATAATAAATTATTCATCTACTTTAGCACGAATATCAATTAAACGTGGAAACTTCAGTTACGGATGTAAGCATTGAGTAATTGACTAAAATTGATTGTAATTAAAATTAGCATAAAAAACATCCCCCAACATAGTTGTAACATAGAGAAAGTGGATGTTATTACAGGTAAAATAGTCGTTAAATGAATTAATTTTGATTTGCCCTGAAGGTGCGGGGACCCTGTAATAATATTAGTGTTTCTCGGTTAACTGCAGTGGTGCAGGAGTGGGTTCCTACGGGTAAACGAGACTGAAATATTTTTTTTTCTCATGCCAAATACCTCAGGATTGTTCTATATTATCACTATGTCACATATCTTTTCAAAACTTTATCAACAATCAAAAATAAATCTAAAAATTCAATTATTCATCCGGTCTTAAAGAAGTCCCGCGTCTGAGAGCAAAATAATTTCCCCCAAACTTTATTTCTGACTCAATAACTAACTCCATGCCATCGTATGTCATAATTGTGTTTTTCCGAAATTTATTTTAATCCGATAAATGTCAAATTATTATTTTTTTCCATATACTAACTCGTAATGCATAACTCAATTCCTTTTTCAATAAAAGGCCTACATTACGTGTATATTTCTATAAAAAATTCTCGTTTTAAAGTCGTGATCAGTCAATTATGTCTTCAAAAAACCCTTAAGATAAGTTTTCGAAACAGCTCAACAAAAAATAACCAAAGTTAGAAAAAAGTTATTTTAAAATAATGAAAAAACTAACCCATGTATAAAAATTTTTGTCCTAACAATAAAAGAAGCAAGTTCAAAGTTTAGTGCTAAAAAATTTAACCCTATAAAAAATACCCTATTGAATAAAACTACCGTAATAAAAACAAATAGGCTTGAAAGTGGAAAAAAACTACTATCAATTAATAAAACTATCATAAAAATCTACATTCTGTTAAAAAATTTACTCTCTTGATAAAAACCTAAATTTTATTTAAAAAAAACTCCTACAAAATGAACATTGGTCCTTATGAAAAAAGAATTTAAAAGTTAAAAAAAGCCCTAACATTTAAAAAATGCCCTATCAAAAAAGGCCCCTGATTATGTCTACAAAAATTTTTACGAAACAGCTAAAATTTTAAAAAATTGCTCAACCAATAAAAAAGAGAGCTGAAGTTGGGTGCCAAAATTACTATTACAGGTGAAATAAGCATTAAAAAAATTAAATTTTGCTTTGTCCTGAAGGGGTGGGAATCCTGTAACAATATAAAGGTGCGTCGGCTAACTGCAATGGTGCAGGAGTGGGTCCATATGGAAAATTGAGAAAAGAAAATCTTTTGATGTCATTTTTATGTGGAAGACTGTTATTCTGCATAAAACTCCCTTGCTTTGGTATCCTAAAGTTAGTCATAATTAAAGAAATTTTCTCAACATAGCAGCTCATCCCAAATACAAATATCACTGGGGTAGCTAGATATCCTTTGCAAATCACTGTCTACCTATTTTCTAAATAATTGAAATAAAAATCAACCTAAACTTAAACTCTATTAATATAAAATCATTTCAATACACATAAAAAAACTGTCACTGGTGAAACAAGCATTAAAAGAATTAAATTTTGATTTGCCCAATTTTCCTCCCCATATACGGTCATGATGACACTGTTTCCACCTGTAGTTGTATTGAAAATACTTCGTCTAGCGTGAGATAAGTTCATATAATTTATCGTATGCCTCGTTTCTCTCCCGTTAAGCTGTGTTCCGTTCAACTTTCTGCAATTACCTAACATCATTACATTTTTAAATTCTAAACTAACATCCCTTAATTTTTGCTTGCCAAACTTAATTTGTCATACGACCTCATATCAAACAGCCCCCTCCCCATCCACGAACTCACATTCTAGTATCCCAAAAATAATTGATGTTTTCAGATCAACGTTTCCTATCTAACTCACTTTAATTCTTCTTCCGTTGCATCCAACAATATATATTTAACAGAAATAAAACGATTATGTTTGTGGTTTTCAGTTTATGATTTGAATGCGAATACTGATGTAATTGCAGGTCTTATTTTTGAACATTATTCTTCATGAAATTAAAATTATAAAGGTTACTTCAATAACAATTTAGTCCAATCAGAATTAATTCCTTTTTTCCTTTATCTCTAATTTATTGTCAGCGTAAAGCATCGATAAAAGATATTTCATTCATTTACTCTAAAAGAACAATTTGGATTTAGACGAAACAGGGGAACACGGGAAGCTATTTTAGCTCTAAGGGTGATCGTGGAGAAAACAATTAGAAAAAGGGGTAAGCATGTATATAGGGTTTGTAGATCTGGAAAAAGCATTCGACATTTTAAAATGGAAAAAAATGTTCAAAATTCTCAAAAAAATTGGAATAAGTTTTAAGAATAGACGGATAGAACATAGCTTATACAAAGAGCAAACAGCTGTAATAGAATTAGAACAGGAATGTAGAGAAGTAAATATCAGGAAAGGGGCGAGGGATGTGCCCTATTCCCATTAATTTTTAACTTGCACATCGAAGAGGCAATTAATACCATCAAACGCAGGAAGACATTTGGAAATATTATGCAGGGACAAAATATTGATATGCTTATATTTACAGATGATATAGCGGATTTGGAGAATAGTGTGGGATATATTACAAGCAGAGATAGGAAAAAAAGAGGTAGAAGTAGACCTATATCAGAGTATTGCACGCAGATAGTAAAAGATGCAGACTGTACAAATTTCAGGGAAATGTGTAGGTTAGCGCAGAATAGAAAACAAAGAGGGTACGCAGCTAACCAGCTCCAGGACCGAAGACCTGATGATGATGATAGTGGTATTAGCATCTAGCAAGCAAGAGTTAGAAGCTGCTTTTAATGAAATGGAAACAGTTCAAACAACAGAGAGATACGGTATAAAAATTAATAAAAAAAAGAACTAAAATACTAGTATGCAAAGGAGGAGAAAATAAATTAAAAACAAGAATACAAATATGTAACACAAACTTACAAGAGGTTAAGGATTTCTGCTACCTAGGAAGCCAAATAACGCAAGATATGAAGAGCGCAAAAGAAATAAAACAAACATTAGCACAAGGTCGTGCTACATTTAACAAGAAAAAGCAACTACTGCGTTCAAAGACAACAAACATAGAAACAAGAAAAGGATTGCTTGAAACATATGTGTGGAGCACAGTACTGTACGGCTGTGAAACCTAGACAGTAAAAGAAGCGGACAGGAAAAAGATACAAGCCTTTGAAATGTGGTGCTACAGATGTATGATGATGATAATATGGACAGACAAAGTGAAGAACAACGAGGTACTAGAAATGGTAGAGAAAGAAATAATTATGTGGAAAACACTAAATGTAGGAGAGATAGGATGATAGGCCACATACCATGGCGTAAGGGAATAATGTGATATATTAGAAGCAGAGATAAAAAGAGAGGTAGAGGTAGACCTAGGACTACTGCACACAGATAGTGAAGGAATAGAAATCAATAGAGGTATGCATACAAGCAATTCCAAGATGGAAAACCTAATGACGAAAAAATAACTGTAATTACACCTGATGGTTATTATAAGCAACTACAGGTATTGGTTTTGCAATACTCTCAACTAATGTTAATTGTGCAAAAGGATTTACTGGAAAACTATTCATTCGGCAAATGTCTAAGTGTTGGGAATCCTTGGCAACCACAGGTTGCTTAACCCCCTTCACACACCACTGAATCTTGGTGAAATAGGGCATATAATTAGGAAACAACAGAAGGGGAACCAAGCTGTACCTAGGCGGTATGAATTTCAGGGAATCGTGTAGGTTAGCTTAGAATAGAAATATCAGTACGTGTCCAACCAGTTTCAAGACAGAAAACCTAATGACGAAAAAATAATTGCACTTAAATCTGATGATTACTATAAACAACTACATGTGTTGGTTTTGAAATATTTTCAAATAATGTTGATTGTGCGAAAGGATATAATGGAAAACCATTAATTCGGTAAATGTTCAAGTGTTGGGGGATATTGGTAGCCGCAGGCTGCTTAACCCCCTTCACATACTACTGAATATCGGGGAAATAGGGTATATATTTGTAAACAATAAAAGAGAACCGAACCACATCTAACAATAAAAAGCAGCGGCAATGTTCGAAGACAACAAACATAGAAACAAAGAGAAGATTGTTAAAAGCATATGTGTGCAGCACAGCACAGTAGGTCAATCAAATAGGGACAGTAGGAGAAACAGACAGAAAAACGGTAGAAACCTTTTGGAATGTTGTGCTTCAGATGTATGAGGATGATAGCATGGAAAACAAAGTTAATAACAAAGAGTTATAGAAACAGTAAGGTAACAAAGATATCTGAGGAAAACAAAAAAAAATAGGTGGAAATAGAAGGGCAGAATATGTTCTAAGGCATTTTTGGGGAAGTGTGCGAGATATATTACAAGTAGAGATAGGAAAAAAGACATAGAGGTAAACCTAGATCAGACTATTGCACGCAGATAGTGAAAGATGCAGACTGTGGAAATTTCAGATAAATGTGCATGTTAGCTCAGAATACGAAACAATAAGGGTACACGTCTAACCAGTTCCAGGACTGAACACCTAATGATGATGATGATTACTCTAAAATAAATAAGTTGTGAATATAACAATTACTGAAAGTGAGGTTAACGTCGATAAGCTTTGTGTGAATAGTCTCTTTTTCAACATTATTTATTGTATTCTTCTTTCAGGCTTAGACCAAGATTGATGCTAATTAAATTAACATGGGACACCAACCCAAATGTACGTTGAACATGAGCAACTAAGAATTTTTTTCTGTAAATATAACTATAAAGTGGTCATGTGAAATGTACATTGCGGTCATGCTTTATTTTGGTATACAAGTACTTTACAAAGAAAATAATTAATAAAATGACTTATATTGCATCCATAACAAATCTGTCTCTAAAAGTTAAATATCATATGGTAGATTGTAGTAATATATGGTTAATTAATTAATAATCGTTTCCTAAGTCACTTACTTACTTCTAATATACATCGTGTACATGGCATCCCAAAAATAATATTTATATAAAAAAGTAAATTTAATGAGTACTAAATTAATACAAAGTAAGAAGAATTAATAGCAATGGATTCAAAATAAAAATCCTGTCGACTAGTTTCGCCCTAACTGGCACTAATCAGGACAGGAGTAGCAAAATTGTTATTGAATTATTATTGGTGTAAAGCTGTTAAGGTGTTGTTATTTGGGTCATTCTGGATAATAGGAATGTTGTATCATTCTCCAAGTGCTAGTGATGCCATGTCTCTGAACAACTTTAATGAATGGAGTGAAAACTTAGAGTTAATGATATAAATCAATTAGTGACAGAATTAACAAGAAATGTTTAACATTAATTGACCAATATAAAGCAAGTTGGGGCTGTTGCACCTTAGGTACCAACAATTACTGATCATAATTTAATATCAGTAACCATTTCTAAAAAACTTAAACATTATAACATTGATAAACAGAAAGTTCACTCCAGAAAATTAAACGATACTAATATACATATTATTCTTAAGCCTGCTTACATGTACATGATTGTTAAATATCACAAATATAGATAGAAGTTTGGATGATATTCTAGATAAAGTTGGACAAGCGTTAGATTATGAAGCTCCTAGCCAATCTCAATATAAATAATGGCCTTAAGTGTGATAATGAAGTGCATACAAAAACTAAAGAATAAGACTGTGTTCAAAACATTCATGTAAAATAAATGTGACTTAAGCTGGCAAAACTATAACTATATAAAACCTGTAGAAATCAGTTTGTTCATACATCGAAGAGAAAAGAAAGGAAATTTTATGAAAACCAAATTGATAGTAATAGAAAAGACAGTGCTAAAATATATAGAAAATAATGAAGAAGCTGGTTAGTAATAAAGTAAATGATAGAACATTTAAATAATTGAATTTGAAAATGGCCATAGATACATTATTATAATAGAAAATAATGTTATTGTGGGACACTTTAATGACGTTTTGTTAATAGCATTGACGAAATTGTAAGGGGCATTCCTGACTCAAATTCATAGGGTGAAGGAGCAAACCCGCGCCATCTGATTGTACTTAATAGGATAGTGTTAAAGAATTAGGTGTTATAACTGCAGTAGCACTGGTTAATTTGTTAAATTAACGTTTCAGCTGCTGCATTATATTTTGACTTATTTGCTAAACCTAGTATAAATTTGTTCAGCTTTAGAAAATGTCTTCAAGGAGACAGATGAAATTTGCACGTATTCATAAATGAATGTGAAAGAAAATCTTTTGTAATTAGATTTATAGTAAAGTAGGTCTAGTAATAAGTATGTGAGTCTTGTGCCTTTGGCGAAATTTGTGCGGTCGGTGCGGCGACAAACAAAACCTGTGCACACTGAGTTCAAGTAAGCCTTAAAATTGAGTGGCTGCTCATTTCCGTTTCCTGGTATCACAACTTTTGCTGCTTTAAAAAACCAGATAGCACCTATAAACCAAAGTAAGTTAAGTCTGCTGTGAATGTGTAAGCTCATAAGCTCTTGTACAAAAGGACTTTTTCTTTTTGAAGTTTTGATGCTATTGTTACACTTTATTATAAAGCTCCAACATTTATTATATTAATTTAGATTTAGGGACTTTTTGTAGAACTCTGCTGGGGAAATTCCCAGCAGACAATAATCAGAACACTAACGTCTGTGAAAACTACAAAATTATCATCGAAAAACAAGGTACAACACAACTATGGAAGATAACAATATAAATCTAATACAAGATAATAACAAGGACAAATAGGAACTATACAACTAAACATGATTCCTATATATAGCAAGCAATGCTACCTCCATCTGCTTTTATTATTAACACTATATAACCCCGAATATACCACATTTAAATTATTAATATCCAACTTGTCATTTAAAAGATTACATTGTCGGTAAATATGAAACGATTCTAGGAACAGTCTTTTGTTGTTTTTGGCGAGTATCTATTATAATTCGATAGGTAGGTTGTTTGCGAAATTAAAAAACAAGACATAAGTCTCTATGTAGTAATATTATTTATCAGATCAAGTGTAGTTGTAAAAGAACGTACGTAGGACAATCCAAACAATGGTTAAAAAACCGGATTTTACACCATAAAAGCGATGCCAAGATTGGTAAATCGTGCTGTGCATTGGCTTCACATCCTTATGATTCTAAACATCATGTGAATTTTGATAACACCAAGATTTTGAATATTGAGAGTAACTATTACAAAGACTTCCTAGAATCGTTTCATATTTACTGACAACGTAATCCTTTAAATAAAAGGTTGGGTATTAATAATTTAAATATGGTATATTCGGGGTTATATAGTGTCAATAATAAAAGCAGATGGAGATAGCATTGCTTGCTATATAAAGGAATCACGTTTAGTTCTATAGTTCTTATTCGTCCTTGTTATCTTGTATTAGATTTATAATGTTATCTTCCGTAGTCGTGTTGTACCATGTTTTTCGATAATTTTGTAAAAACCATTATCAATAGTAATTGTTGTGTGTGTGTGTGTGCATCCATGTTTGTGTGTGTGTGTGTGTGAGTGCATGCATGCATGCATGTGCACTTGCATGCGTGCATGCATGGGTGTGTGTGCACGCATGTACGCACGTGTGTGTATATATATATATACATATTTATGTATCTATATGTAGCCATTAATTGTATTAAACATTTGCATATGAAATGTCCAGTTTATTAACTTCAAAAGCATCAACTGTGTAACGCGGGCACGTTACACTAGATAAAAAAATTAAATTACTATAGGAAAAGTAATCTAAAACGGACAAAATGTATGTTGATATACACTGTATATTTTGATTTCATACATAAAAGTGTTAAAAGGTGTGGCATTGCAATAAATTGATAGTTCTATTCAAATCATAATCTTAAAAAATCACAAAAATAATCGGTTTATCTCTGTTAAATACATATTAGAAATCAACTTAGGGTCATATATTATTTTAAACCACAAATATGTAAACAAAACATTTATAACTGTAAACTTTCATTGTGATATCAAGTCATTTCTTTAAGAAAACTTTACAATAATTATGTCAATAACAATAAATTTAATTATATCCATCTCGAATAGAGGCGAGCTTTTTTTAAAAATTTTATTTAAATAAATTCCACGCAACGCTACATGGTTTCAATATAAACTGTTGCAATTACAATTTAAAAAACCCAGACACTGATTAAAGGAAATTCACTGATATTAGAGTGCAGATTATGAATTAATTATTTCATACAATACATTACAATGTATTCAATTATAGTGCAAATTAGAAGAAAACAAATGTTAATCTAAGTAAATCACATTGCAACACAAGTACTTTCCTGGGAATTTTCAATAGGAAGGCTATGACAAAAAACCTCAACAGCATAAGATAGTGGGAAAAAAATATGGTATTTAGACATCCGATGGAGAATGAATTAGTCAGTTATTTGCAAACAGGTAACACGAAAACGTAATACAGAGGTAACATGTGCCAAAGAAGTCGATATGGTGCAAATTTAACTTTTGAAAACTGAAATTGGGAGAAATTAAGTTAGAATTTAAAATTGTAGCAAGGTGAGTGGCTGATAGAACGCTGAAAGTTCAGAGCGCCAAGAAGAATTTGATTACATTCTTGCAGGAAAAATAGGTGGCGATCGAACTGAAACATGCTGGCAGCTGCAAAAATGTTGAGATGATCGTTTAGAAAAGAGGTTAGGACCTGCTCAAACCCCCTTCCCTCAATTAAATTGGATTTTTTTTGTTATGGCAAGGGGTTTTCAGCATAGTTGCAAGAAAAACAATGGTGTTTAATTTGTGTGTTTTGGGTGTGAATATAGTTGGTATTTTATGACACAGAATGTTAATCGAAGATGAAAGAGATTATTTATATTGATTAAGGATATGCCAATGGAACGAGTGTTCATTAAAGAATAATGTTTTGGGTTAAAATATTAAGAAGTATATACGTATTGATTTTACATTATTTTGGAATGGACAAAGAAATAACGACAAGTAGACCGGTTGCTATATTTGTTATGAACAACATTTCTAGTAATTGAGATTTATAAATGTCATGTAATTCAAGGAAAAATGTGGAGTGATGGGATTGTTGATGGATTAGGTTTAAGGTCGTTTTAGGATTTTTCATTTAACAATACCTGGCGAGAATTGAGGGTACAAAATTGGTTTTTTAAGTAAAGGATTTTATGTAACTTTATTAAAATTAATTTATGTTAATAGACCTTAAGTTTAGGTCAAACTTTTTATTTGCATTTTTTTTTTAAAATAAGGAAATAGATAATTGTAAACGGTATCCAGTTGCCCCAGTGATGGAATCGTATTTGGAAGGTATTTTATTTTGAGGCTTTTCTTTAATTATAACCGAAAAATTAATGTGTTTTAAGGTATTTTCGAGAAAGTAAGATATAAGGTTATAAAGTTTAGGATATCGAAGCAAGGTAGATTTATGTGGGAAAACAATCTTCCGTATAGAAATATTATCAAAAGGAATTGCTGTGACGGACAGTTTGACACCCCTCAATTTTAGAGAAACCTTTTTCAGGGTAAGTGATAGTGTAACAGTTTTTTGTAGTTCAGGCCTCTTATTTATTTTATTTATTCCTTTATTCTTTTTATTTCAATTTTTTTTATATTCTTTTCTCATTCATCCATAGTAACCTACTACCGCACAACTGCAGTTAGCCGCACACCCTTACTTATACTGTTACGGTATTCCCACCCCTTCAGGGCCAAAACAAAATTTAGTAACTTAATGCTCATTGTACCCGTAACAATTGTTTTGATCAACTTAGCCTTGGTTTACTTGAGCTGTTATTTAGTTTTAGTTTAGACACATAATAAACATTGATTTTCTTATGACAACATAACAATCACTTTTCAACAACTCTATAAAAAGTTTCAAAAAGTCAATAAATACTTTTTCTTTTTCAATCTATAAAAAGTTTAAACGTCACAGCAATGTCTAAAAACCAGTCATTTATCAACACTAATAACAATTGTACCGTGTGGTGTTAGTTTGCAAATTTTACCTCGAAAAATGAACCATATTTGTTAGGTAGTAGCACAAGATAGTTCATTGTTAATATTGTGATATTAGTTAATAAGATGAAATAATGACTTAGACTTTAATGAGAAACCTAAACGATCATTTCAAATCAAACTAGTAATTGAACAATGAAAAATGTAAATTATCGGACCAGTAACCTTCGGCTTTATTTGCCGACACACTGACTAATCGAGCAATTGGGGCCGGTGAGATTCAATCAAAAAGAGACAAATCTAAATCGTGTATGCTACCATACATCAACCTAACTTTCAATTACATTTTGATATTTTTGTCAATCAATTACCAACTCAATTTGGAATGATCAATTAGGTTATGTATAAAAGTCTAAATTATAACTTAATCTTATGAACTAATATTATAATATTGATAATAAACTTACCTTGTACAATTACCTATATTTGTATTTAATAATTGGTTTTAGTCATGATTTTGACTATTATTTCCTGTCAGTATCTGACAAAGTCACAATTGGCACTGTGAGATATGATTGACAAACATGTCGAAATGCAATTAACAGTTAGGTTGATGTACGGTAGTGCACTTAATTTAGTCAATCTTTACATTGAACTTACTGGCGCCAGTGGCTCAATTGGTTAGTGTGTAGGCGATCAAAGTCAAAAGTTACAGATTAAAATCCTGTCATATTTTCCATGTAGCAATTACTAGCTCAATTCGAAATAACCATTTAGGCATTGCATAAAAGTCTAACTTATAATTTCAGCTTATTAACTAATATTATAATATTGATAAGCAATTTTCCTTGTGCAATTACCTATATTTGTGAATATACATTTGTGTACCATCAGAAGATTAAATTCAGCATCATTGTCATTATTAAATTATTAGCACGTTGCTGGAAATACACAAGAATTCTGGGAAGCTCTATTGGCAAAGAGAGACAATATGATTGCACCTTATATAAATGAACATTCAAATAGTCCTTTATGATTGTTGGTAAGTTCATAATAAAGTCCGATTATTTGAGACAAACACATTAAAGGTTTTAAAGGCTCATGTTTTATACATTGACAAACTCCACTAACGTCAATATGTATGGTTTATCCCACTAGCACAAAAACCTTTCGGTAAAAATTATAAGGTTTTGGAAAGTATTTTTTACGCAGCCCAAAGATAAACATTAACTGTATTCTCAATTGGTTAACACACCCTTCGAAAATATGCTTTGAGCATATAAGTTCAGGGGTCTATTGCGAAAACCATATAAATACTTTAAAATTCATAGATATCTTCGACCAGAATAATCTTTGGTATCGTGCTGTATCATTGTAAGGCATTAGCAAAATTAACTATAAAGGTAAAAGGTTTCCACAGGGCAACAACTGTAATAATGTCACGATAAAGTCTTTTTGAATACTATTGTCTTTGTTGCACCGTATTTTTCTAAACACTAATTGATGTTGTATGCTAGACATACTGTGATTGTGGAAAGTCTTTGTTATCCACTTCATTTACCACTTGTCTTTCAACAGAAAAACTTCAATCAGATCAAAAAGTCCACAATGTGTCAAAACAGTTAATATACGAAAAATGATTAAATTACCTTCTAACGCTACACAAACCAACTATGTCATAAAGGAACTGTAGCATTTTTGCTAATTTTTCTTATTTACATTAAGCCAAAATAAAAGTCGCTTTCAACCAAAGCTACTATTTTAAGCACACAATTATCAATAAGTAATTTGTATATAGAATGTGTTTAAAAGTCAATAATGAAAATGTTCTATCCTGCTATTCGCATAACCTTGTGAAAAATTTTCAATTAGTTATCAAAACATAGAGAATTGCTAATCTATGTCATGCACATATTATAGACTATGGTTTAAAACACTTGAATAAACAACATTTTAAACCATAATAAAACAATTAATTAATTGCATTACATCATAAGCTCTTTGTTGTCCTAAATACTCGACTGCCCATATATTATCACTCAAATGGTCTTTAACAGCGACAGCTGGTACTGGAGGAATTGCTGTTCTCTGTGACTCAATTTCGTGCATTTCACGCATCAAATCTATAAAATTTGAATGTACAATTTTCTTCAAATTAGAAACATATACAAACCCCCCATTCGAAAAGTTTGAGGTGCAACTCGAGTTTCTTCCAGAAACTGTTGCACGAGTTGATCTGAACTGTTTGGAAATGCCGTTTGGCCAACATTTTCAGCAAATGTATGATCTCGCGTTAAATGTGTTGTTAATTGTACTAATGGATTGTATTGACCACAATCGGCTTCTGTTAGCTGCCTAAGAGCCATGGAACTTCACCAATTATTTCTAAAATAAACTGTACATATTACAACACCTTCTGAATATCATTGTAGCATTTTTAGCAAATCAATATCGCCTTTTATGAATGGACTTTGGATATTCTTGATTAACCTAAAAGTTGAAAGTCAGAAATCTTAACTACTAAGTAGTAGGATAAAATAATGCGAATTGCATGACGTTTGTCACCGCAGCTTAATAATCAGTACCAGAACTAATTACCAATATCAATATTACAATTTCATGCAACCATTATCAAGCAACTATTCTAATAGAATACAATCAAATGTTAGTTTGGTTTCGATTAAATCAAAAAATATAGTTTCCGCACAAATCAAAGGGTGTGTAATGTGCGAATTTTCAATAAAGATTAAAATAAACTATAACAACAGATGGTAATACTGTAGAAATTTATAAGAAGCAAACATAAATATAGAATTTTAACGAAATTATGTACATGTAAAGTTTAGCATGATATTCATTAAAGTAAAGTATAGTTGGGAGACGCTGTTACGTTATAAAAATAAAACCATGTCAGCCATGTTGAGTCGATGTTTCTGTCACTTATATACACGTTTGAATTTTTATCATATTTCAACAATTTAAAGTGTATGTAAATTATATTTGAAGTTGTTAATCATGAAATAACTATAGTATCATGTCCCATTTGCGCTTGTAACAGTAGAGATGCTGTTGATTAGAGGAAAACTACTCGAGTAGCCTTTCATAAGTAAGTAAACAATGGTCAGAGACGGATCTTACGCAATTGTTAGTACAATATCAATAATTCCCGATTGCTTAAAAATATAATAGCTTATTTATCGTTTATATTTTTAGATTTTCAAAGGATTCGTAGTGACGTAACTTGTGCCATTACCATTATTGCCACCGCTAGCTAAAGTCAGCTGATACGTAGCAACTGGGATTGGGATCAACAATAAAATTAGTCGAATACGACTCTGGCAAAGCGCCATATTGAATATCCACCTAGCCGCACCTCTCGATACATTTTTTTCGTTAAGAAAAGCATTGTGACGGCGTCTTCCTATAATGTTACTTCAATGTGATAAATGATCTTTCATAAAACTAAAAATATTGTACATTAGATATATCAAACCTATAAAATACGCCAATTACGTTCCAATGCCAAATCTGAATTGATAATAAATCTCAGCAAAAAAATGTAGAAATTTTTACAAATTAGTCTACACTTGTAGGTAGAGGTCTTTCAAAACTTCATGGGCTGTTGCGCAGAACACCAATTTAAGTTATTTACGTTAAAGGGCATCCTAAAATATTGACAACTCAGCTGTCGATTTTTAATTCATCATCATTAGGTCTTCAGTCCTAGAACTGGTTAGACGCGTACCATCATTGTTCCCTATTCTGAACTAACCTACAGATTTCCCTGAAATATGCACAGTTTGCATCTATAACTGTCTGATCTAGGTCTACATCTACCTCTTTTTTCCTATCTTTGCTTGTAATGTATCACATACTATTCCCCAAAAATGCCTTAGAACGTATTCCGCCCTACTATTTCTCTTTTTCCCCAGATATCCTTGTTCCCCTACTATTTCTGTAACTTATTTGTTATTATCTTTGTCTGTCCATGCTATCGTCCTCATACATCTGAAGCACATCATTTCAAAAGGCTGCTACCGTTTTTCTGTCTGCGTTTCAGACTGCCCGTATTTCATAGGCATACTGTGCTGTGCTCCACACATATGCTTTCAACTATTTTCTTCTTATTCTGTTTGTTGTCTTTCCTCATAGGCGATGTTCTTTCTTGTTAGATGCAGTTCGATCACTTTCTATTGTTTTACAGTTATATGCCCTATTTCTCCGACCTTCAATGGTTGTGAAGGAAGGTAAGCAGTCTGTGGCTGGCAAGTTCTTCCAACACTTAACCATTTGGCGATTTAATATATTTTCCAATTTATCTTTTCGCACAGTCAACATTAGTTGCAGGTATTTCGCAGCCATTAGGTTTTCCGTCTCAAAACTGGTTGGACACGTACCTGCACTTATTTATATTCTGAGCTAGCCTACATAGTTCCCTGAAATTCTCACACAGCATGTGTATTCAGGTTAATCTTAATTGGGAATTAAACCACTCATAGTTTTTAAAATCAACTTTATTTACGTTTCGATCCATGACCTAGGATCGTTGTCAAAATAATAATAAAAACTTCAAGTTTGACATTTATGACATACATTGAAGGTGACTTTGATTTATTGATGTTTGAAATATTTGGTTTGAGTATACTGTAACGAGCTACTGCTACCGCGTTTCCTTAATTTAAAACGAGTAATAATAATGGTCTTTATTACTTACTGTTCACAAGTCTAATTAACAGTATATGCCTTATTTATAGATGTTTTCAGTCCACTTAACAATGAAGCACTATTACACTAATGAATTTACAAGCACTAATATCTTCTTAAACTAACTTCTCTATCATAGGTCCATTAACCACTAACACAACTATTTGTTTATACACTTCTATTTATTTATGTATACTACAACAAGCTGCATGTACATTAGACACAGCATATCACGTTTATATATACTTCTAAAGCTCCAAACTACTATTACTTTACACGATATGCATATGCATTCATTAGCGGTCTTATATATACTCTGGATTACAAGGATGACTCATGCTCCCGTAATTTCTAGAACAATTCTGGAATCCTTGAGAATACGCCGTGCCTCGAGCGTTTGTATGTAATTGATTGCTGAAAGAATTCTCGTATCCTGAAAGGTATGCAGAGTATACAGCGCTTGTGTGTTTGATGGGTTGCCTAGTAGTAGCTCGCAACACTGCCCCCTCTTTAAAACCGTTACGTCTCGTAACTGTAGATACATTTTGGCGCCAATTCGATGACTGATGACGGTATCGGCAGCTATCTCCTCTGGTGCATCCACCACGTCGTTGGAAATAACAGTCAACACTCTTTTCTTGGTCTTGGTAGGCAACCGGTTGAAAACAACAAACAAGGACCTGGACGTTGGTTCCCTGGAAAACTACTTGTAGCATATTTCGGACTATCCTCCAATCTAAGTGATCCAGTCCACAGCCCAACTTGGGCATCGCTAGTCTTGTTACTCCATTTTCCATCATCTGCGCCTTAAGATTTAGCAAAGCCTCCCATAGATGTCCATAACTAGGTCTTTGCCATGAAGAATTTTTGGTGACCAGATAGTAAACATAACGATTTTTATCTTGAAGAACCAAAGCTTTTCCTACAGTTAGCTGCTGTTGTACTAATTCATCCACACATCCAAACTTTTTCTTAAAAACAACAGCTATTCCCCTTGACATTGCCAAATCTTGAGCTACGCAATGTGCAAGGGAATACTCTTCTGGTGCTCTAAACAGATCTTGCTGTTTTTCAACAACAACGCCAAATCTCGCTTTAGCGGAACCACCATACGCCGCCATAAAACTCTCAAAATCTACATTTGGCTCATGATTAATAACTTTCCGAACACCATTATCATTATTCGAGTCTTCCTGGTTGTTGCCAGCGTAGGATGTTAAACGGTCAAAGTGTACCACTTTTGGTTTACCACGAGGGGATCTTCTGATCCGGTACACTACATCATTAATCCTTTTTTAACACTTCGTACGGCCCTTCCCATTGTCTTTGTAGTTTTGGCGACAATCCACGTTTTCTTTGTGGATTGTACAGCCACACTAAATCTCCAGGTTGATAACCACCTTCTTGTGCTCTCGTGTCATATTGTGATTTCATTCGATCGCTTGCTGCCTGTATATTCTTTCGGACGTTTTCGTGAATACTATTTGATCTTTCACGAAGCTTACTAACGTAATCTTCACCTGCGATCTCTTCTCCAGGTTTAAATCCAAACTGAAGATCACATGGTAGCCGCAATTCACGTCCTAGCATTACGCAAGCGGGCGAGTACCCTGTGCTGTCATGTACCGAAGATCGGTACGCCAGTAGGAACAAATGCAGATATTGGTCCCAGTCTCGTTGATGTTCAGAGACAACTTTGGCCAGGTACTTCCCTAACGTCCTGTTCATTCTTTCAACCATTCCATCCGATTGGGGATGAAGTGGCGTGGTTCTAGTCTTCCTGATTCCAAGATGCTTGCAGACATTTTGCAACAATACTGATTCGAAGTTTCGACCTTGATCGGAGTGTAATTCCAACGGAACTCCAAAACGACAAAACAACTCCCTGACTAGTACATCTGCAACCGTCTCGGCTTCCTGGTTAGGTATAGCATATGCCTCCGGCCATTTGGTAAAATAATCCATTGCAACCAAGATGTATTTATTTCCTTTCTCTGATTCAGGAAACGGACCAGCTATATCAACGGCTACCCTCTCAAAAGGATTCCCCACGTTATACTGTCTCATTGGGGCTTTCCGTTTTGAGACCGGGCCATTTGCAGAGGCACACAATTCACATTTCCGGCACCACTCCTTCACATCATCTTTGCAGTTCAGCCAATAGAATCTTTCTCTCACTCTCTCGAGAGTTCTTTTCACGCCAAAGTGCCCTCCGGAAATACCATCGTGCAAGTGCTGCAACACTTCCGGCACTCTGCTTTTCGGCACTATCAATTGAAGTCTCTCAGTGCCATCTTCAAATTCCAGGCGTCGTTTCAAGATTCTATTTTCCATCATCAAGGAGTTCCACTGTGCCCAGTATGCCTTCAGGCTCCTACTTAAAATACTAATTTCTTCCCAAGCTGGTCGTTGTCCTCTATTTTTCCACTCAATAATTCGTCCCAATTCGGCGTCATTCTCCTGGTCTTCTCGCATTCTCTCGGGTTGCCAAGTATCATCGGTTACTGTCATTCTATGGATGACACTTATTTTCTCTTCCATCTTGGAGCAATGATTGTAGTCCACCGGACATGGTCTCCTTGATAGAGCGTCTGCATTCCGATGGCTAGTTCCTACACGATGTTCTGTATCAAAGTCATATTCCTGCAGCCGCTCTATCCACCTTGCCACTTGCCCTTCAGGATTTCGAAACTGCAATAACCATTTCAGTGCAGCATGGTCTGTTCTCAACAGGAATTTACGGCCGTATAAGTACTTATAAAAGTGCTCCACGGATTTGACGACGGCCAACAACTCCCTTCTTGTCACACAATAGTTCCTTTCTGGCCGCGACAAGACCTTGCTGAAATACCCAATAACTTTTTCTTGTCCGTCCTGCACTTGAGAAAGAACGCCTCCTATAGCTGTGTTACTGGCATCGGTATCCAACACAAATTTCCCCTCCATCCGTGGATAACTCAAAATTGGTGCTGTAACCAGTAGCCGTTTCAGTTGTTCGAATGCCCTTTGGCAGTCGTCATTCCAATCATATTCTTGTCCATCTTCGGTTAATTTCGTTAACGGTTTGGCAATGTTCGCAAACCCCAGTATAAAACGTCGGTAATATGTGCACAATCCTAGAAAACTCCGTAGTTGGTGTATATCTGCTGGTGTAGGCCACTCTTGTACCGTTTTTATTTTGTTAGGGTCAGCTCTTATTCCGGTCTCTGAAACGACATGTCCTAAGTATTTCACCTCTTTTCCAAATAGGTGACACTTCTTGGGACTCAATGTAAGGTTTGCCCCGCGTAATCTTTGGAATATCTCCTCTAGGTTTTTAAGGTGTTCTTCAAAAGTCCGGCCTAACACTATCACGTCGTCTAGGTACACCAGACATGTTTTCCAGGACAGTCCACGCAGTATCGACTCCATCAATCGTTCAAAAGTAGCAGGAGCATTGCATAATCTAAATAGCATTACCTTGAACTGCCATAATCCAGTTCCAATTGTCTACGCAGTCTTTTCTCTATCGTTTGGCTCCAAGCCTACCTGCCAGTATCCGCTTTTCAAGTCCAAGGTCGAAAACCATTTAGATCCGGATAGAGTATCTAAGGTGTCATCAATTCTGGGCAAAGGATAGCTGTCTTTCTTTGTCACATTGTTAAGCCGCCGGTAGTCTACACAAAACCTTGTCGACCCGTCCTTTTTCTTGACAAGCACTACCGGGGACGCCCATGGACTATTCGAGGGTTCAATCACTCCCTGTTCTTCCATATCGGTGATAATTTGCTCAGCTTCCTTACGTTTTGCCAAAGGAAGCCGCCTGGGTGTTGTCTTATCGGTTGCGCATCTCCAGTATTGATCTTGTGTTGCACAACATTCGTCCTTCCCTTCTCACTATCATCCAGTGCAAACACACCTCGATATCGTCCGACCAGCTCTTTTACCTTGCCCAGTTGATCGTCATTTAATCCTTGACACGAGGGTATCAACATATCCAGCAATTTCTGTGAGCAACCGTTGGTTGGTTTATTTTTCGTGTCGTCCATACAACGTTTAATATGACATACTGGAATGCAACTTCCCACAATCATGCCTTTCTTCAGGGTCACTGTATGAGGGTTAATGTTCAGCATCCTTACTGGTACCATATTTCGAGACTTTACCAGTGTTCTTCCAATCAGAAGTCCTCCTGACCCATCCCCGATTCAGTTGCTTCCATCATGCATATTTGTCCTTCCCGGAGCGTACCATCCGGGCGTCCCATTACTATCATCTCCGCCTTCTCGGGTATTTTCATATCGCAAATCATTCGAACTTGCATCGTCTGGTTACTCGTCCCTTGAAATGGAATCTCATCATCATCTATCCGAAGCACATTTTCTTTCATGTTTACATGAAACCCATATTCTCTCATGAGATCCATTCCCAAGATCACTTCTTCTGTAATTTCAGCTACCAACACTCGATGATTAATTAATTTGTCCCCAATTGTCAACATAACGGCAGTCTCTCCGTGAGTACAAATTTTCTCACCACTTGCCGTTCGAAGACACACCGATACAGGTAGCACTTTTCCACGACCAACCAAATCTGGTCTCACAATAGTTTTTGTCGCTCCTGTATCCACGAGTAATCGGACACCCCTACCATTAATTCTTCCATCGATATAAATGCTGTCCAGACTCCCCATTGACTATGCAGCACGGATGATAATCTCCGGGGCACTACGTTGTGCTGTCGACGTTCGCCCCCTTACGTCGACTTGCTTTAGTTTTCCTGCTGCTCAACCGGTTGTTTTTTTGGTTGAGTACAGCGTCTCTGTATGTGACCAACTTCACCGCAGTTCCAGCATCGCAGACGCAATCGCCGCGGTCGTTGTAGTTCCAGCCTTTCTGCCACACGGTTGACTATTTCATCTATGCTGTTCTGAGCTTGACCAGGTTCCTCTAAGGCAGACCAAACTTTGTGACCCATCCTGTGTGATGTCTGCTTAGCTGCTTCAAATTCAAGCGCATGGGCCAGTGCGTCATCCAACATTTTTGGCCGTGCTAATCTTAGCGCTTGCTGTATTTCGCCATCTTTAACACCATCCACAAATGTTTGTACAGCCAGTTGTTCGAGGAAACTATCTGGTGCCGTTGGATATGCCAATCTAACTAATCTGGCGATGTCAGCTTCAAATTCTTGCAGGCTTTCACTTGTCTTTTGCGAGCGGTTCTTAACTTGTGCGTGGTAAACCTGTTGAAGGTGAGCATCTCCATATCTCATCTCAAGCTTTGATGTTAAGAGGCCGTAATCGTTCTGCTGGTGATCGGGAATCGTTTGTAAAATGTTAAGAGCCTCCCCCCGCAGGGCCACTATTAAGGAGATAGCCTTCTCTTTGTTGCACCAACCGTTGGCTATTGCAGCAGCTTCAAATTGTTTCAAATATGTGGGCCAAGGTGTTTTACCATCGAATGTAGGTGGTTTTACTTTAAATTTAGACGGAATTGACTCGCTTCTTTCCATGGTTCTTATTTCTGGAATGTTCTGATTAACAACTTGGCTTGGTAATTCAAGTGGTCGCGTTGTTAGTGAAATCACTTGTTCTTGCAGCCTCATCACATCTTCTTCCATTTTCATCAATTTACTGTCCAACTTTTGCTCAACTGTTTTTACCTGTTCAGTGAAATCTTCTTTCAATGCAATGGAACTTTCCATTAATCTTTGTTCTAACGTGGCTGTACTTTCATTCAATTTTTCTTCCATTTTGGCAGTATTTTCACTTAACCTTTCCATTTTCTCAGCGTTTTCAGTAAATCTTTCATCTAGTGTTACTTCCAGTTTAGCTGACCTCACTAAGTTTTCATCGAGTGTCACTTGCACTTCGGATTTAAAATCCTTAAGGAAGTTCATTAAAGTTTCTGCCTCCATTTTACTTCGATTTCTTGTAACTGGCATATACAAACTACTTAAATGTCTTTAGACTTGTGTTTTAAATTAATCACTATATACCCCACAAATGCCTGACACCAGTGTAACGAGCTACTGCTACCGCGTTTCCTTAATTTAAAACAAGTAATAATAATGGTCTTTATTACTTACTGTTCACAAGTCTAATTAACAGTATATGCCTTATTTATAGATGTTTTCAGTCCACTTAACAATGAAGCACTATTACACTAATGAATTTACAAGCACTAATATCTTCTTAAACTAACTTCTCTATCATAGGTCCATTAACCACTAACACAACTATTTGTTTATACACTTCTATTTATTTATGTATACTACAACAAGCTGCATGTACATTAGACACAGCATATCACGTTTATATATACTTCTAAAGCTCCAAACTACTATTACTTTACACGATATAATTTATATTAGACATTCAAGAATAGACTAGCTCTTGCATTCATTAGCGGTCTTATATATACTCTGGATTACAAGGATGACTCATGCTCCCGTAATTTCTAGAACAATTCTGGAATCCTTGAGAATACGCCGTGCCTCGAGCGTTTGTATGTAATTGATTGCTGAAAGAATTCTCGTATCCTGAAAGGTATGCAGAGTCTACAGCGCTTGTGTGTTTGATGGGTTGCCTAGTAGTAGCTCGCAACAATACTAAGCAAAATTTTTTAAAGTTTAACAAAATGATTGCCTTCAATTTGTGTTGCGACCTGGGATCGGCTTTCTTTAGGTAGCCAATACGCTTAACGTGAAATCAGCTGATTAATTTTTATTGGTAAATTTTATATAAATTGAATAACTTGGAATTGGAAAACATTTTTTAACATGTTTCTATTTATACAATTGAGAGGATGGTTATTAAAGAAGTGTGCGATTGCATTATTGAAAGGCTTAAGTAGTCGTTTTTTTATATTTATTTTGAGGGGGAAAATTCATTATGATTTAAGTTACCTCTTTGGTAGATTTTAACATGGTTCTGAGGCGACTCTATGGCGGGTTTACACTTGTCAGATACCAATGTTGTTCTATGAAAATTGTATATGGATCTGAGGCGACCCTATGGCGGGTTTACACTTGTCAGATACCAATGTTGTTCTATGAAAATTGTATATGGATCTGAGGCGACCCTATGGCGGGTTTACACTTGTCAGATACCAATACTGTTCAACGGAGATTGTATATGGTTTTGAGGTAACCTTATTGTGGATTTATACTTGTCAGATACCAATGCTGTTCTACAAGGATTGTTAATATGCTTATTTTTATGTACTTAGTTATTTTATGTATAAATAGAAATCATGTATGTAGGCTGTATTTCATGTTAATATTGCAAGGAAAACCCAGGAAAAACTTGCAATGCTACCTAGATATTGTGGGCATTTGATTTTCATTTGTTATTTCTTTTGTTATTTCTTTTAGTAATGGAATCCATTGTTTACTGAAAGTCACGGATTCGTTTGCAACTCAGTTATTTTTATGTAGGGTTATATAAGCAGCTACTTTGATTTTTCGTTTTTGGTGGTTTTCTTCTTTTCAGGGAGTATGTGTATTCAGCTCATTCCCTTTCTATTGTTTTCTAATTTTATACCCTATTTTACCGAGATTCAGTGAAGGAGGTTAAGCAACCTGTGGCTACCAAGATCCCCAACACTTAGACATTTGCCGAAATAATGGTTTTCCAGTAAATCCTTTCACACACTTAACATTATTCGAGAATATTGCCCAACCAATTCTTGTAGTTACTTATAATAATCATCATGTTTAAGCACAGTTATCTTTTCGTCATTAGTTTATCCATCTTGGGATTGGTTGGATGCGTACCTCCATTGATTTCTATTCTGGGCTAGCCTACACATCTCCCTGAAACCTCTACAGCCTACATCTTTTACTATCTGTGTGCAGTAGTCTAATCTAGGTCTGCCTCTTCTTTTATTTTTTCCTATCTCTGCTTCTAAAATATTCCGCACTATTCCCTCATGACGTAGTATGTGGCCTATCATCCTATCTCTCCTATTGTTTACCGTTTTCCACATATTTTTTTCTTTCCCTACCATTTTTAGTACCTCTTCGTTCTTAACTTTGTCTGTCCATGATATCTTCATCATACGCCTGTAACACCACATTTCAAAGGCTTCTACCTTTTTCTTGTCCGCTTCTCCTACTGTCCAGGCTTCACAGCCGTACAGTGCTGTGCTCCACACATATGTTTTAAGCAATCTTTTCCTTGTTTCTATGTTTGTGGTCTTTGAGCACAGTAGTTGCTTTTTCTTGTTAAATGTAGCACGACCTTGTGCTAATCTTTGTTTTATATCTTTTGTGCTTTTCCTATCTTGCGTTATTTGGCTTCCTAGGTAGCAGAAATCCTTAACCTCTTGTAGGTTCGTGTTAAATACTTGTACTCTTGTTTTTGATTTATTTTCCCCACCTTTGCAAACTAGAACTTTAGTTTTAGTTTTGTTAATTTTCTTACCGCATCCCTCTGTTAGAACCGTTTCCATTTCATTAAGAGCAGCTTCTAACTCTTCCTTGCTAGATACTAATACCGCTATATCATCTGCAAATCTAAGCATATCAATTTTTTGTCCCTGCATAGTAATTCCAAATGTCTTCCTGCATTTGACAGTATTCATTGCCTCCTCTATGTACAAGTTAAAAATCAATGGGGATAGGGCACATCCCTGTCTCACCCCTTTCCTAATGTTTACTTCTCTACGTTCCTGCTCTAATTCTATTACTGCTGTTTGCTCTTTGTATAAGCTATGTACTGTTCGTCTATCCCTATAACTCATTCCAATCTTTTGAGTATTTCAAACATTTTTCCAATTTACATTGTCGAATGCTTTTTCCAGATCTACAAACCCTATATACATGCTTTCCCCTTTTTCTATTGTTTTCTCCATTATCACTCTCAGAGCTAAAATAGCCTCCCGTGTTCCCCTGTTTCGCCTAAACCCAAATTGGTCTTCTCCTAGTATTTCTTCAGCTCGTTTTTCCATTCGTCTTTGAACAATTCTAGTTAATATTTTTGACACGTGTGCTGTCAAACTTATTGTTCGAAAATTTTCACATCTATCCGCGCCTTTCTTTTTTGGTATAGTTACTATGATGCTACGTTTGAAATCTTTGGGTATCTTGCCTGTCTCATACATATAGCTTACAAGTTGGAAGAGACGTTCTGTTACTGCCTGTCCAGCGGCTTTTAGAGTTTCTGCTTGAACCTTATCTGTACCCGGCGCCTTGTTACGTGCCAAGGGTCACTTTAACATTGTATTTAGGTTAAGTTGTTGTACGGAAGTTTCCCGCCATATTTTCAAATACGCGAGACGCGGGAATTTTTAAATAGACTAGGCGGAGCTTCCGATACGTCAGAGTAGTGAGTTTGCGTAGTGTGCATATCCCTATAGGGGTATGGCAATACTAGACAAAGAGTGGGGTCGAGTTTTGGTGACGCTCGGAATCGTGGCTGTTTTCTGGGGATCTTCGAGTGAAGTGGAGTTAAGTGGAGGTTTTGTGGTGACGTATCGTAGCTTACCTATGTAGTTTCCCTGCTTAATTATCTTTGTTTGTCGTACCTTCTACCTTTTTCCCGTCATTCCCTGCGTAGGTAAATTTACAGCAACCTTCGGCTACTGGACCCGAGACGACCCTGAGGGACATGCTCCGCTAGCCGCTCCGGAGAAACAGCCATCTTTAATCCCTCCGACATGGAACCCTGATAGAGGCCAACTTTGGTTCGACCCGCCGAGTTCGGATTTCCGGGTGAGTAATACCGTGTTTAAATGGTTCACGAATGTGAACTTTTGTAATTGTTTATTTAATTTTTATATTTCCGGTTATGACGCAATAATTTGGGCAATGATGACGTCATGGTGGTTGGCCACGTGAAACCTGTAAAAGGGGTTCGCGTTGTCCTCCGCTAGAGGCGTCATTCGCTTTCCTTATTGCGCTTGCGCGGTGTATCTTATGAACTTTGGTAACTGTATTACAGGCTTTTAAGAACCATCTATCGCCATATAAATGTACCACCATCTAAGTGTAATATTTCGTTAACTGTTTTACCGACAATATAAACTTTCACCAGTGATAGTCTATAAGAGCCTTACCATTTTTCAGACTCTTTAATGCTAATTCAAACTCGTCTCGAAGTATAGGATATCCCAAGTCATCATTTTCAATGTCTGATTCCTGTTCTAATGCAGTTAGTTCCTCTTCTGCATATAAATTCCCTATATATTCTTGCCATCTACTCACTTTCTCTACGTTTTCTATAATGCGTTTCCTTGTGCGTCCCTTATATTTTTGCTATACGGTTTTATATCCTTAAAATTCATTCTAATTAATTTGTATGCTTCGTCTGTCTTTCCTATTTCCATCTTAGTTTGTACTTCTTTGCACTTTTCATCAATCCATTGTTCTTTAGCTTTCCTGCATTTTCGAATAATTTCCCATTTTATGGCTTTGTATCTCTGTTTTCCTGTTTCGTCTGATTTATTTTTGTATTTTCGTCTTTCTTCTATTAAATTCACGATATCCTTTGTTATCCATGGTTTCTTATTTTCTTTTTGTGTATACCCCAAAATATCTCTGGCCGCCATGTCTAGGCTGGATTTAATGTTATTCCATTCTGTTTCTACTTCCTTAGTTTCAGATATTTTCCCGATATCATTCAGCAATTCATTTGACTTTTTTTCGAATCTTACTTAAGTATCTTTGACTTTTAGTTTCTCTAAGTCCAAGTGCCTTTTTCCGTTCCTTTTTTCAGATTTTTAAATTTAAGTGCGGCCTTCATAATTACGATGTTGTGGTCAGTGTCTATATCTGCTTCTGGGTAGCTTCTACAGTCTTTTACTTGATTCCTAAACCGTTGTCTAACAAGAATGTAAGCTATTTGATATCTTCCTATATCTCCTGGCATCTTCCACGTATATCGTCTTCTAGCATGATGTTAAAATAATGTGTTTGTGATGATTAAATTGTTCTTGTCGCAAAATTCTACCAGCCTATTTCCCCTGTCGTTTCTCGTGCCTAAACCAAATAAACCTACTACCGCTCCTTCCCTACCCTCACCTACCACCGCATTAAAATCCCCCGTAATTATTAAATTTTCATGTCCTTTTACGTATCTTAATATGTTTTCGATATCTTTGTAGATGGCTTCTACCTCTTCGTCACTGTAGCTAGAGGTGGGCATGTATACTTGTATTATTACTGTGTTTACCGGTTTAGATTCTAATCCAACCATGACTACTCTTTCGTTCTTTTGTAAGTAATTTTCTACACAGTATTCTATTTTTTTCCGCATAACTATCCCCACACCCAAATTTCCGTCCACTGCTCCTGTATGAATTACCCTGAAGTCTCCACTCCAAAAATCCCCCGCCTCTGGCCTATTCATTTCGATTTTTAGGTTCTCTAGCTTACCTACTTGCTTCATACTTCTAACATTCCACGCTCCGACTCGCAGAATGTTCCCGACTCTTATTTTTAAATTTCCGATCGCATCCTCCAAAGTAGTCCCCTCCCGGAGATCCGAATGGTGGACTATTTTAACTCCGGAATCTTTTACCCCAGAGAATGCCATCATTTTATTATAATTTAGGTACGCTGTGTACTTGGGAGGTATTGTGGTGGTTTCCCGTTGCCTTCCACATCGCGGTAGTGTGTCTTAGACTGCCATACCGACCCCTATGGTCTCTGCCAATCTAAGTACCGAAAGAGCCGCTGCCCTCTTTCGGGGACCTGTCTTAGTCTGGTTCCTCACTAACGACCCTACTACTTTGGTTGGACCTGTAGTTTGGCTCTTTAGCTCATTAGAACACGCAAGCCATTTCACCTGTTCTAGTAATTTAGAACTTCGGCAAGGTACAGGTCCATTCGAAATGGATTTTTAATTCATTTGTCATTTATTTGCGAATTAAGATTTGTGGTTCACTATTATTGTTTTGGATTATTATTTATGAGATATCAGCCTTGATTCAACTTCAACGAGTTTTTTCAAAACTATTGCAACTCAGTCTAGTTTTTTTATTTGTAGGTACAATGAAGGTTTCAATTCAATTAGACGAATAATGCTTGGTTTTATAGATTATTTTGTTATTTCTGAGCTTTTAATTTTACAATGAGTAACCGTAAGAAAGCAGTTCACAATCAAGGAACAGAAATTATTTATAGTGTGTACAAGTTTATGAGAGAAAAAAGAATGGAATGCCTGTCGTTCTTATGAATAATTTACAAAACCCAGCAGCAACAGTAACTGGAGTTGAACTAAACACAGTCGAGCGAATTATTGCAGAAGCAAAGAGCAAACCGGATGGTGGCACAATTAATAAGAGAAGTCCTAAATCTAATGTGAGCCAATTTGATGATTGTGGTAGTAATTTTATGACTTTTTAGATTAAATTTCTATGAAATATGCATTCATAAAAAATAATAAGAATACAGTATTTTGGCTGCTAAGAGTTTTAAAAAATTTAGCCTGTCTATTTTTATCCACACACGCACGGAAAGATGAAACACGTAAAGAACAATAAACAATACACCAAAAAAGTTACAGGTTCCGCATACAAACATTGTCGTTTTATAATTTATATTATATTGAAAAATTACTGGTTATGCAATCCACATAGCATAGCAGTTGAGTTAAATAAGAATACGCATCCGAAAATTTAATGTTTTTAGATTTTACTTATATTGTATTGTTCTTTCTTTTTATACGACACCTCTCGCTTCCTTCATTGCGCATCTCACAGCCCATGAGCTTTGAAAGACCTATACAGCTGTGAAATCAAACAATTGACATAAGATTACTTTAATAAATACCATAGATACTGTATGTTCTCAATGATATAGACCTCGCAATTTCTATATAGGCTGCATCGTCAATATTGTGACGTCAATTGTGACACCGTTGTCATTACCAAAAACTATTATCACGTGAGTATAATAACGCTTTAACTGATATCATAGAATAACAATCTACGGAGCGTTTATTGTATACTGACAGTGTCTTCATAATAAAGTAAGTATTTCTAATTAAAGATGCGCATATAAAGCTTACAATGAATTATATATATATATATATATATATATATATATATATATATATATATATATATTATTAAATCTTTACTTTACTACTTTACTATGTAATCACTCACTCTTTATTCTATAAAATTTTATTTGATTTTACCCCTTTTTTGTCGCGCCTTTTTTTATGCAATGTGCACACCTAATGCACGCCCCGGACTTGCAACGTTTGGTTGGTTCTTTAATTAATTATTTATTTCAATGCCTCGACTATTTAAGCTCTTAAATCTCAGGGTGTTCAAACTACTTATAGTGAGTTCTGTTATAAGTAGATGTGCAAAGTCCAACCAACGTGCACACTCTTTTGTTTTAGTACAAAATTTTACTCTACTTTTGTGTATGCCAAAATTTTACTACGATCAAAGTCGCTTTGTGCCAAATTAAATTACTACCAAATTATATGACTATTTCTGACGTTTTAAGATATCTCAGCACTCACCTGGTTTATACTTCGTATCGTGGCCGCTCTAACTGCTGGCTCAAAATCCTTATCGCCGTATGCGTCTTTACACTGATGTCCTATCTGGTTGAATGATCGATACCGCCTCCAGGTGTTGTTCTTAAATTTAGCTGCTCCCCAATACCTGAAATAATTAACCCGAATTTAGAATTTTGAATACCCTGTGCTGTAACTTCCCCTGTGCTAATTTCTGCTTTAATTCTCCACTACCAATTGCTGCTCTCCAAAATTCCGCTCCTCGTGTCTTCAAATAATTCGTCCGCTTCTTCGTATCTAATCCAATTCTACTCGTCGTCCTAATTCAAATTGCTCTATGCCCCGCTACAAATCTATAAATCGCTATCCAAATCCAACTTCTTTCCTTTATATAATTCCTCTCGATGTCCTGCTACCTTTCTATAAATCGCTATCCAAATCTCACTTCTTTCCTATAAATATTTCCTCTCGATGTCCTGCTACCTAATATCGCTATCCAAATCTCCCTTCTTTCCTATATAATTCCTCTCGATGTCCTGCTACCTAATATCGCTATCCAAATCCAACTTCTTTCCTATAAATATTTCCTCTCGGTGTCCTGCTACAAATCTATAATCGCTGTCCAAATCCAACTTCTTTCCCTTGTATAACCACTCAATTGCCTGCTACCTTTCCCAATGCCGTTCCAAATCTATATACTTTTCGTCGTTTCACCGTCGCACTATCACTACTCTTTACACATATTACTTTCGTCGCTGTTACTTCTTTATCCTTCTTTACTAAATCAAACTCTTTAAAAACAAATACTTTTATTAACTTCTTTTGAAATCGTATACAAATTAGCACAGTATGAAAAACACGTCTTTTTACCAAAGAATTTCGAAATAATCTCCTCTGTTTACTTTCCAAGGCGACCATTTTAACTTTTTTCTTACTACACTTTAAAATACATAACTAAATCGTCCAATAACATCCTAACATTTCGTTTGTGTCGCACATACCATAGTTCATGTCCTTTTACACTTTCCTTAATTACATAAAATTCTAGTGTTTGTCCTAAATATTTACAGTTCACCAATCATATTTGACATTGTTATAACTAATAATTTTGAGTTTACAAATATTGTCCAAAAGTTGATTCTATTTAAAATGCAAAACCAAAACAAATAACACTTGAACCTGGATGCGTGGTTGATAGTAAACGTCCATAGACGCATCCGGTTTTTGGACGGCAAATGTACTTTCAAAGGCCTTTAAAATTGAAACTCGGCATAAACCCTTGAGCACTGTACATCTTACTACGTCATTTAGTCATTTTAATATTACCTTTTGGCACTTAATTTCAACTACCATTTTGAATGGTATTTTAGTATATGAAAAATATGGCAAACATATATTTTTAAGTTTATGTGATCAAATATGTGTATAATTTTGCTTGGCATATACTACCTTGTACTAAACAACCCTTAGAACTCTTGGTAGCTCCCTATACATAACATTATATATATATATATATATATATATATATATATATATATATATATATACATAATAATGGATCACCAAACCATCAAAAATCCGAAGTGTAAGCACATGATGAGTGGGCAAAAGCTGATTGTCTATAATGTATATTTGAAAAATCCCGCAAATGCATCCAAAACCCAAGCTATAAAGCAAACTGCGTTAGAAGTGTTCGCTCAATATGGAATATTGTAAAATAAATGGAAACTACTAGTACTGCTTTTCCGCCAAAGACTACCAGAGTGCACACATCAATCTACGACGTTCTTAAAGAATTTTACTTTAAAAATGAATTACCAAATTTGGAGAAAGTAGTGCATGCGGTAAACAATGATGAATCTTTACCAAACTTCAGTCGCATATCACTTTCTCGGGTAATGATGAAATTGGGTTTCAAATACGGAAAGCGTAATCGGAAAAACAATTTTAAATAAAAAGCCTGAAATTGTGTTGTGTCGAACAAAATATTTAACTCCAATTAAAAAGTTTAGAGCTGAAGGCAAAACAATGTATTATCTTGATGAAACATGGATGAATGCTGGACGTGTAAAGAACAAGGTATGACAAAACATCACTGTAAGAACAGAAAGACAGGCATTCATCGAAGGTTTATGGTCCGGTACACGAGATCTCTCTGGCAGGGACAAGAGGTTAATTGTCGCGCATATGGGTAGTAATATTGAATTTTTCGATGGTGCATATTTAAATTTTCAATCTAAGAAAACAGGTAGCGTAATTAACACTATAAACAGCTTAAAACCCTGAATTTATATTTATCATTTACGCCCACAGAACGCACACCAACGATTCATATTCATATTCGGGTAAACCCTCGCCGTTGTTCAAATTAATTTGAATAACATGTCCGACAAACAAAGACTTGAATGAAAATTATCCAGCATACCTATAGGTAATTCATATTACTAACTGTTTTTATACATCTGGTAGATTACATTTCTAATTGCATCTTTGTCGAAACCATCTATATCAACGACAGGTTTCTTGTGTGGACGTATTTTTTTTTACCTGTTAGCGCTTCATCCTTATTGGACCTAGTCTTAATGCTGTTTACAGTGCCTATACTAATATTTAATGCTGATGCAACTAGCTATAACAAATAACTTTAAATGAAACTGTTTAGTTTACTTAATCTCATCATATTTGAAATTATTCGATTGGAATCAAACTCATTAACACAGAAATTCTTTACGTCTCTTACAGAAGTGAATAGTAGATAAGGCTCATCATTATCACGTTATTTCTTAAAATAGTCTATTAGTGTAGCCACCATTTCTTGTGCACGCGCATCCAACAGCTTAGACCTCAAACCCATTAATAATATATCGTATATATATATATATATATAATTGATTATAATTATGTTAGCGGGTATTAGGTCTGCTGGGGTAAAAGAAAACTCTTTTTTATGGCCTAAATTTTCGCATTTATTATAATTATAATTATAATCAATTATCTAAAAGGAGGTCGTTATTGCAAAAAAGATTGAAATATATATATATATATATATATATATATATATATATATTGTTATATATACTGTGATCCTACCTTATTAGTGATAGGCGTAATATATATATCTGTCACTCATTGTCTTATTTTAGAGCCTTGTTGAGTTATGCCACACAATTTATCTTTAAATATTTTACACGGCTGCTGCACTTAAATATTTTACAGGGCCGTCAAACACGTGGCGGAATCTACCTAGGGTGGGTCCGTCCTAAGCAAACACCTCTCAACTAGACACCCAAACAAATATTCAAGGATTTTTCAAATAATTTTAAAAGCCAAAAGTATTCCCAAACACTAGTTCCACTTTTATAAATTTGATTAAAGCACTGCGTAGATATTAAATACTAATACCTGGAATCCAGATACAAGCGCCGCCTTCCAGCCGTCCTGAAACCAAGTGACCAACTGCAGGCACCTCCTGTAAATAATAAGTAACTCGAGCAACTGGTAATCTCCAGACTATAAAACTACTAATATTTCTACAAATTTTATGTTATACAAATACTCAGATAACTCCAATTCCACTATGCTTTCGTCTTCAAACAATAACGGTACAGACCAGCACTCCTCTTTTAATTAACTTTTATTCGCCGTAAAACTGCTACTATTTGCTATCTCCAGGTACAACTTGACTTTCAAAACTTTCTCGTAACTTTTAAATGTAATAAAACTCATAACAGTACAAAACACGTCTATTTTTCAGTAATATAAATTTGAAGTCCCTTATAAATAAAATCCGTCTTCTTTTGTTTCCGTTGCCATGACAACTATCTCTACGCACACTATGTAATTTATAATTATTAATAATTGATTAATAATACAGTTGTTTTCTAGATACATTCATTTTCTAGATGGTTTGTAATCCAGTGATTTATGTATATTGAACTTTTTACAATATTGAAAATAGCTAACAAACTTTGATGGTTCAGCTTTTAAATTGTACGCAACAGACATTTATGTCTTATTCGGTAAACGTCCTGTCATTACATAACCAATCTTTAATTGTTAAAACATATTCAAACTGAAATTGATTTACAAATTTTACGGGAGTATCACTTAACTCCTTAAAATTTTAAAAGCGTGCAGTATACCAAGCAATTTTGATATTTGTTTTACATTCAAATGGTTCTGAAAACGCTAACTCCAAATTAAATTTCATATACGTGCAACCATAACAATTAAAATACGTATACAATGCAAACTTATAACTAGCTTAGCCTGGTCTATGGCCGGTATATGTTGTTGAATGCAATGCAGTTTCAAAAGCTTTATAAATTTATAAACGTGGAATAGTTGTTGTTAATTTATAAACCAAAATACCTGAAAGAAATACTCAAACAAAACCAAATATACCCCATTCTAGCAAAGTCGTTTAAGCCCTATTTAAACATTTTATAAGCCCACCCCTTCTTGACAGTATATAAGGCCCCACTGATTTTAAATAAAATGAAAATTTACTTCCTGGATATAAGTAATTCTTTTAATGGTTGAGAAATTTTAAATTTTAGTTAAAATCACTATAGTTTTTTTTCTTTATGTATGAGGATTAAGTGTTAGTTTCTGTATGTTCTGTATAGTTTTAAGCTCGTTAGTATTATTTACAGTGTTAATTTTATTCTTGCGATACTTTACTTTCCACATGGAAATATGGATACAAATTTTCTATATGAAAACGTCCCCGACATTCACCCTGTCATTCTCCAATTCGTAATTTCCTTCTGCAAAATTCTTCTCACTCGATAAGGACCTTCGTATGGAAATAACAACTTGGCAAAATATTTCTTTCCCAATTTGACATTCTCAATCTTTTAACAATAACAAGATCCCCAACTGAAAAACCACTTGCTTTTGATTTTCTTGTTACGTTTCTCCAACTCCCTTCTTTGTATCGTTTCGACTTGTTGTTTGGCTTTATGCAACAACTCCGTTATATCCTCCACTTTTGTTCAGCTCTCCACGGTCTTGCTGGAATCACCTTCTTCATCAATGTCACAGGACACATTCCTGTCACTGAACTTGGTACAAAATTAATATATTCTTCTATTTGCGGTAAATACCTTACCCACCGATCATGTTGTTCCTGCGTTATTAACCTCAAAAACTTTATTACTTCTCGAATATATCTTTCACACGGATTTCCTTGAGGATGTCTGATACTACAGAATGTCATCTTTATTCCATCCTTCCTTAATTTACTTTCAACCCTTCGATTACGAAAATACGTTGCATTGTCCAACAATACCCTATTCATCTTACCTATTCGTTCTACAAACTTTCTTACAGAACTCAATACATGCCTAGAATTACATCTCCTCGCTGGATAAAGCTGCACAAACTTTGTAAAAATATCAACTACAACTAAAATATGCTGATATCCGTTCCTACCGGTATCAAATTACTCAAGTAATCCATTGCCACAATATCTAATGGACCTTCCGCTCTTATACATCTAACTTGATTCTGCAACACCACATTCTTATCCTTTCCTAACAAACACGTCTCACACAGATTTATGCAATTTTTCACCAATTTTCTATCGTTTCGTGCATAGAAAGCTTCCTAAATATCAAGAACGTCTTACGAATCCCTATATGACCAAACGTAGTATGAATTTCCTGGATCAGCTCAACGGCTACCTGTGTCGTTAACACTAATAATTCATCATCCCATAACCTTTTCACCAAAACTCCCTCGACCATATAAAACCTCTGTCTTGTTCTAAATTCTCTTGAATAATTTTTCTCCGATCACCCTTATTTCTTCGTGTGTTGCATCCGATGAAATCTGGCATTCGACCATCTTCCCAGATCTTCAAACACTTGCAATCAAAAAATCCATTCCTACTATCCGTTAGCAACCTTCATCCTTCCTACTAAAGAAATCAGCCGTAACATTTTCTTTACCAGGTTTATGTCTAATCTCAAAATCATATTCCTGCAATACTAACGCCCATCTATACAATCGACTGTTCAAAACTCTTTCTTCTTCAGAAACGTGACCACTGTGTTATCCGATTCAACCAGAAATTTATTACCCAATAAATAAAATCTTAACTTCTTCACAGCATATACGATTGCCAGCATCTCTTTTTCCGCTGTCGAATACCTAGTCTCGCAGTCTTTCAGAGCCCTCGAAATAAAACAAATTGGCACTTCTCTCCTTCTTGAACCTGCACCAACTCAGCCCCTATTGCAAAACTCGAAGCGTCTGTCCTTAAAATAAATGGATCCGTAAAATTGGGATATTTTAATGACAGTTCCTATAAAATACCGCCTTCAACTCCCGAAATGCCTGCTCCTTTGCTCGTTCCATTTCCACCTTTCGTTCTTTTTAACAACTCCAACAATGGAATGCACAACTCCGAATATTTTGGTATGAATCGACGATAATAATTTAATACACCTAAAATCCTCTTAAACCTTTCAAATTTCTTGGCTGTTTCAAATTCTTCAACTCGTCCAAGCGTTTTTCACAAATTCTAATTCCTTCGCTGCCAACGACAAACCCCAAATACTTTACCTGGTCCTTAAAAACTCACACTTCTTCGAATTCAACCTCAAACCTCCTCGTCTAACCTTCGGATCACTTTTCTTAAATGTTCTAAATGTTCTAACTCGTTCTTAAAAAATCAAAATATCATCGACATAGTGCGTACAGAAGTCTTCGTACTCATCTAATAACTTCTGCATGGCTCGAACTAATGCAGCGGATGACGTTGAAAGACCAAATGGAACAACTCTGTACTGATAAATCTCCCTTCAATGCTAAATCCAGTATACTTCCGACTTTCCTCATGCAAAGGAATTAGCCAAAAGAATTCTTTAAGTCCAGTTTGCTAAAAATTTTCATCTCGCTTACCTTGTATAACAAATTATCTAGTGATTTTGGTTGTTCAAATTGTGGTTTAGTAATCGCATTCAATCTCCTAGCATCTAAACATATTCTTAATTCTAAATTATCAGATTTAGGCCAACCCTACCGGATTGATATAGGGTGTTCTCGCTGATTCAATAATTCCTCTTTTAACATCTTTTAATCTCATTTTCACTGACCCCTTAATGCAAATGGTATTGGATATACCCTAGTACGAAAACTTCCTCGTCTGTGACCTCTAACTTATGCGTATACTCCCGCAAACCTAGGCTCATTACTAAAAACTCTTGCATGTCTATTAAACACCTCATATAACATTTCCTTCATATCCACCCTATTAATCCTATCTGTTCCTCATCAAATACCTTCTCAAATATATTACATAACCGTAACTCATCAATTCCATCATAAATTCTATTCTTAGTCTTTCCTGATGCTATACTATCTGTATTTATCTCATCCCTAGTATCCCAATTATCCTTAGGCACCACCCATTTCTTCTCTAAATTTAATACCTTTACCATTCGTGCTTTACCATCTATAACCAGTCCAAATTCCTCAATTACATCTATCCCTACAATAAAATCTAAATATAATCCTCTTGCTATCCAAAACTCTACTTCACCTAGTCTGGTACTTCCTAATACAATCGATACTGTACAACTTTGTCTATCGTAGTTAACTTCCTCTTAATCGCAGACCATAAATTAATACTCTTAACCCTACAAATTTTCCCTTTGAATAATTCTGCATGTTTCAAAACTATTTCCTCTCACCAGCGATAACTGCGACCCTGTATCTATCAATGCCGTGTAAACAGAATCCCTAAACTAATATGAATAAATGGTAACTCCGCCTTCTTTCAAACTTATTATCTAACAACTTATCTACTAAACTAATACTATGCTGTGTCCCTAAATCTGATTTTCCTAACACTAATAAATCGACGTTTTTTTTGTACCGTGGGTTCATCGTGGACCTCCACTTTCTCTATCCTATCCTCCGATCTCTGTGGTTCTCTTGTTGTTACGTGTTGGATCGTCAAGTTTCTATCTGTCTCCGTTCTCGGTCTCTAATCCCTGTCGGTATTTCCCCTGATCCGTTGATCTCTGCTCGCTTTCTTTGCCACCTCTGTCCAAAACTCGTTCTTTGCTGTCCAAAACCTCTGTCATTCCTATCAGTCCTGTTCCAGTCATTGTTCTATAATTATCGTCTCTATTAAAACGTTGTTCCCAATTATTATTCGTTCTCCTTTGATTTCCTGATATTGCTTTCTGTAGTTGTCCTGTCCATTCTCCCTATAATTGTATCCTTGCACCCCAGTCCTCTGGTAGTCTGTGCTATTCCTATTCCTATCCCAATTCCTATTATCACTATTTTCCCTGGTATTCGTTTCAAACGTCCTAGCTACGTCATAATTTCGCATCATTTCCAAAAAGTTTCTTAAAGTCCGAACGTTTTGTATCGCTACGGCCCTAGTTATTTCCGCCTCCATATGCCTTGACAACAATAATATAATTTCATCTTCTCTTAATTTAGGAATCAGGTGCTGCGCCTGGTTATACTTTTCAATCACATAATTTTCTCTCGATCCTGGTATGACCTATAGTTCCCAGTGTTTAAATCCGTTCGAATATTAGCCTGATGCGTGTTTCCCAATATTGTTCTATGAATAGCCTTCGAAATTCCTCGTACGAACTATATTGCCTCCTCACGATACAGTGCCATTTCTCTGCACAACCCCCAATGTCACGCTCACCATCTGCATCTTCACCCTCTCAGGCTCACTCTCTACCATCTCGTCCAACTTGCTAAGATAGACCATCGGCTGCTCATTCTTTCTGCCTTCAAACCTCGGCAAGGTCTCTTTCCTAGCCTATACTGGTATCCTACATCACAAACAACTCTTCCCTTTCCAATTCAACCAACTGTTCTCTCATCTGTCTAACATTCCTTCAAGACCAGACAATCCATTTACCGTATTCCCCAGAACCGTCGTATCCCTTCTCAGCTTCTCTGCCACCTCCTGACTCGCCCGCAATTTGCCTATAATTTCGTTTTTAAAATATTGTCCTCCGTCTGAATCCGAACTATTTCACCTAAATTCTGCAATTTTTCTGTCTGTCTAACTTCGACCATGTACAGCTCTTCCCTTAATTCATTTAAACCTGTTGTTACCTTCCCTTCTACAACCTGGACTCTATCCTCTACGTCCTTCAGAACTTCATCCTTAAATGAACACAAACTGCTCTGTATTGATACATTAATTCCTTCAATTTTCATTTCCATCATATCAAATTTTTCCTTAACTTCCGCTTGTGAATTTCTAACCTCGGCCAACAATGATCCTCTCAATTCTTCATGCGACTTAGTTAACGACCCTTTTAATTCCAACAAAACCATCATCACATCTTGGATCTGCATATTCTCTTTTCCCTTATCAATTTCATTTTCTCCCGATGTATCCCCTGAATTCACAATAATCACCTCCGGCTCCACATATCCTCCAGCTTCATCCCTAGCATCCCCTGCTGCTACAGTCTTAACCACCGGTTGCCCTCTCACACCAGTCTCAACTCCATAAACTTTCCCTGACCTCGTGATTCTCCCTCATCAGACATGTCCCTTTAATTTTCAAAATAAACTTCAATGATGTGCCCCACTAAGCTACACAACCTCTGCAAATCTGAATCAGGCCTATCGAGCCCCACCTTTAGGCGAACAAATATTTTGTTGCGAAGTTATTTACCTATTCGAGCCCCACCTAATGTTTTACCGCCGCTAAAATCGACCAAAGTGTGAATATCAAATTACGTCTTAGCCTACTACAATAAATTCAAAACCTTCAACAACTGTCAAATAAATATATTGAAACGTCAATCAAATATTAATTTTCACTTTTAAATAGAATATATGCAACGTACAACTAACAAATCTACTCTGCCTCACGTTGTTAGCGCCATCTGTTATATATACTGTGATCCTACCTTATTAGTGATAGGCGTAATATATCTATCTGTCACTCCTTGTCTTATTTTAGAGCCTTGTTGAGTTATGCCACACAATTTATCTTTAAATATTTTACACGGCTGCTGCACTTAAATATTTTACAGGGCCGTCAAACACGTGGCGGAATCTACCTAGGGTGGGTCCGTCCTAAGCAAACACCTCTCAACTAGACACCCAAACAAATATTCAAGGATTTTTCAAATAATTTTAAAAGCCAAAAGTATTCCCAAACACTAGTTCCACTTTTATAAATTTGATTAAAGCACTGCGTAGATATTAAATACTAATACCTGGAATCCAGATACAAGCGCCGCCTTCCAGCCGTCCTGAAGCCAAGTGACCAACTGCAGGCACCTCCTGTAAATAATAAGTAACTCGAGCAACTGGTAATCTCCAGACTATAAAACTACTAATATTTCTACAAATTTTATGTTATACAAATACTCAGATAACTCCAATTCCACTATGCTTTCGTCTTCAAACAATAACGGTACAGACCAGCACTCCTCTTTTAATTAACTTTTATTCGCCGTAAAACTGCTACTATTTGCTATCTCCAGGTACAACTTGACTTTCAAAACTTTCTCGTAACTTTTTAAATGTAATAAAACTCATAACAGTACAAAAACACGTCTATTTTTCAGTAATATAAATTTGAAGTCCCTTATAAATAAAATCCGTCTTCTTTTGTTTCCGTTGCCATGACAACTATCTCTACGCACACTATGTAATTTATAATTATTAATAATTGATTAATAATACAGTTGTTTTCTAGATACATTCATTTTCTAGATGGTTTGTAATCCAGTGATTTATGTATATTGAACTTTTACAATATTGAAAATAGCTAACAAACTTTGATGGTTCAGCTTTTAAATTGTACGCAACAGACATTTATGTCTTATTCGGTAAACGTCCTGTCATTACATAACCAATCTTTAATTGTTAAAACATATTCAAACTGAAATTGATTTACCAATTTTCGGGAGTATCACTTAACTCCTTAAAATTTTAAAAGCGTGCAGTATACCAAGCAATTTTGATATTTGTTTTACATTCAAATGGTTCTGAAAACGCTAACTCCAAATTAAATTTCATATACGTGCAACCATAACAATTAAAATACGTATACAATGCAAACTTATAACTAGCTTAGCCTGGTCTATGGCCGGTATATGTTGTTGAATGCAATGCAGTTTCAAAAGCTTTATAAATTTATAAACGTGGAATAGTTGTTGTTAATTTATAAACCAAAAATACCTGAAAGAAATACTCAAACAAAACCAAATATACCCCATTCTAGCAAAGTCGTTTCGAAGCCCTATTTAAACATTTTATAAGACCCCTTCTTGACAGTATAATATATATATATATATATATATATATATATATATATATATATATATATTTTTCACAATTCAAATAATATAATTTAGTTCTGAAAAGAACTGTTTCATAAAATATCCAACAACATACGCGATAAAAACAAAAATAAACAAGAACCAGCTGGGCAATAAAATGGCAAGATGTCGAATGACAAATGCTTGGATTTGCAAGAGAAATTGATGGCAACACCGTACAGAACTGCCAACCTTTATTGTCTTAAATGACAATCTTCTTCAAGCTTAAGTCTATGTATTCATTTGCATATAGTTACCCACACTTTATTACTACATTTGACGTCATCCTAAAGTTATTTTGAATGGACTATAGTACGTTTAAAGTTTGTTTTTTTAATTTTAAATTTTTAAAAAAAAAAAAAAAATTTTTTTTTAAACCCAAAATTTTTAAAAACCCAAAAAAATTTAAGGAAAATTTTTAAAAAAAAAAAATTTTTCCCCCCTTTTTTTTTTAAAGGAAAACCAAAAAAAAAAAAAATTTAAATTTTAAAAAAAAATTTAAAAAAAAATTTTTTTTTCCCTTCCCGGGGGGGGTTTTTTTTTTTAAGGGAACCCCGGGGCCCAAATTTTAAGGGGGAAAAAAATTTTTTTAAAAATATTTTTTTTTTATAAAAGTTCCCCTACAGCAATGAGAAAATACATTCCTTTTATTATACTCACTAGGTTAATGACCGAGATAGTTTCCTCCTAAAATATTTAACAAAAAAAATTTTTCCAAAAAAAAATTTTAAAAAAGGGGGGTTTTTTTTGGAAAAAACTGGGAGATAGTACACTTAATTTGCAACAAAAATTGTTAATATGATCCCTGTCCTATCTCAATTGGTTTAGGAAATATGTTTTTTTTAGTCTGTTTCTTAATAACGCGACTTCTTGCAGTAAAAGTTAAATTTCTCGGCTTCTGCTTCAAATAACTAGATAAACAATACGATTTTCATAAACTACATTAAATTTCCTATAAAAAACAACTATTTCAATTTTTTTAATTTTAAAAGTAACATTTATTATAAACATTAAAAGTTACTCCCTAGGGTTTTTGGTTTTTTGCTTCTTTTAACTTCTTTGGGAATTAAACCATCTGTTTTAAAATAATTTTTCGCCCCAAATAGGATTTTCAAAATAAAATCAAAACAACCCATAAGATAAACGAAATGGTTTTAAAATTAGTGGTTTTTCCCAAAAATTAAAAATTTAAAAGGAAAAATTAAAAGGAAATTTTTCAAAGTTTAAAATATTTTTAGTTAAATCCCCCCATTTCCCCAGAATCCCACTTTTAAATCTAAATTTCATTAAATTCCTAAATAAATAGGGAACAATCCCAGCTTCCCCTTAAGAATTTTTGGGAATTTTTAAACCATTTTATTAATAACCCCATTCTTTACCCGAAAAATCTTTCCCAATTTCCCCCAGAATAAACCTTTTTTTTACAATTAATATTAAATTTTTAACCAATTCTAAATTTTCAATTTATCCCCAAAGACCCCTTTTAAATTTTTCCTTGGATTTTATTTTAAAATTTTTTAACACGAACATTTTTATTAAAATTTTAAGTTCAAACGAAACAATTTAAATGGAATGGAAAGTTATCCCTTTGTTGTTTTAAATTTTGCTCTTTGCTTTAAAGCAAACCTCAAAAGTTTTTTCGTCTATCCATTGACTTTCAATAAACCATCTTGTTTGGTAAATTTAATATTGAATTTTTCGTCCCAAACCTTGGTTTTTAGTTCCCATCCCCAAAGGCTACCTAATTTTAAATTTTTCCGTAGGACTTTTACGCTTTAAATTTTTAGTAGCTACACTTTTGGTCTTTTTCCTTTGTCGCCGATTTGAAACGGAAACCTGCAAAGTTCACATTACCCTTGCGGAAAATTTTCTACATTTCCACCACGAATTCCTTGTTTGGTTAACAATTTAAATTTTTAAGCACCCTCCTTTAAATTTTTTCCCCCCCAGGTACCCCATTTTAAACACCGTAGGACTTTTAGCGCCAAAATTTTTAAATTAGCCACGTTTTGAATTTTATAACAACCGAATTGAAACAGATTTAAAACGGCCCAACCATTTTACCAACCCTCTAAAATAAATTTCCGCCTCATACCTGTCTGAAACAATTTTAAAATTTTTAAAACAAAAAACGTTTAAATTTTTAAACCCATTTTAAATCATACACAAATTTTAACCAGAATAATGGCTTATAAAAATTTATTTCTAAAAACACCTTTTCCAAAGAAACCACCCCATTTTAAATTTTATTTTGTTCTTATTTTGAAGCCTGAATATTTTCCAATTATAAAGGCGATAAACCCTTTTTGTTTAAAGGATTTCCATTATTTCCCCATTTTTTAAACGCCGTAATTGAATAATTTTATTGAGTTGATTCTTTTCATTTTTAACAAAAATCGCTTTTCTGTTCCGAAACTAACCTAGGACACCTTCTTTAGCGATGCAGCCATCTTTTAAACCTCTAACCATTTCCACCTTCGCTGTATAACTTGATTTTTACTTTCCAAATGGCGGCATATGTTTTCCACGAAATCGATACTTTCAATAATTGTGGTTGTTTCGTCAAACCCTTTCCTGGGGAGTGAACGTTTACCTTAAGACGCCGTCTGTTTTTCCTTTTCCGAATTGCCCATTTTAAACCCCGAAGTCCCCGTTTAATACTTTCGAGACGGTTTAAAACAAGGCGTGTTCACCAAACTTTTTCTGGTGCCTTTGGAAGTTTTGGAAAGTAGCTAAGGTGCATTTAAAAACTTTCATACCATTTTAGTACAAAACAAAATGCCTATAAATTGTTGTAAGCCTAACTTTCTAAAATTTACCTCCCACCGGTTTATTACCCTTTAAGAATCAAACCGAACCAACACCGCAAGTTAATTCCGAAATTAGCATAACCTTCTTTCCTACATTTGGTAACACACCGTTCGCTTGTGAGGTAAGGTTTGTGAAAACCGGAAAAGTTTCCCATTTAAATCCGGGCATTTAAAAATCCAAAAGGGTTCAACCCACAAATTTTAACGGCTTAAAGTAATCTACATCCAAAAACTTTCCATTACAAGAAAATAAATTTTTTAAGGAACTTCAACAATTTAATTTTTAAAACTTTGTATTTTTAGGAAAGGGGGCTTGTTTTTCCAAATGAACCCAACAAAGTATTCAAGGATTAAATTACCCAAATTTCCTATTTTAGACCTTTAATTAAGTTTTTAATTTTCCTTCACTTTGTAAACAACATATTTTAAACAAGGTGTATTAAAATATATTGCCGGTACCTATTTTTAATTTAAAAACATTCCTTTTTACTTTAAGCTCAAACACCATTTTATCTTTCTAAGACATGCCTTTTTTAAATTAAATTTTGTTCGTAGGCTTTACACTTTCGCAACGGTGGCCGCATAATTTTAGAACCGGTAATACTCTTCCCCAAAGGAAATTAGAGCCGAGTTGAATTCCAACCCTAAATAAAAAAACAATATCCATTAAACTTCCACCCCTACCTTTTTAAACAAAATTTTAAACCAATGGGTGAGTTTTAAACCTGGGGATCTTTTCGGATAAACAATATAGCGTAAACAACTATTTTACCGATAATACAGCAACCCTTCCCCTTAGATTTTGTGTTGCTTAAAATCGTCCCCTTTTCGCAGGGCGCAAAAGCACCTTCCATACTTTTTTAAAGGAGGCACCCACTTTTGCGGAATTAAATTTTTGTTTAAGCCTTTAATTTGATTTAAAACTAATAAAAATTAAATTTCGATTATTCTAACAAAACCAACACCCAGCATGTTCTTTTTAATAAATTAGGGTTACCAAACACCTCTTTTTTTTTAATTTGTTAAAAAAACTATATCGCCATTTATAAACGATTTTGGTTTTCTTTAACCATATAATTAATTAGTCAAGTAATTTGCCCCAAAATCTATTTTCCCACAAAAAATCCCTTTTGGTTTAACACACCATTTCCCAATACTTGCTACGTACTGGAAACTTTAATTTCTTTTGAGAATTCTTTTCTCCCCCACGTGCGTAGGACCACCCCTTTTGGGATACTGAAGGTTGTAAGACCCTCGGTTTTATAATCAAAGTAACCCTTTAATTTTTACGACTTTCTGTACAATAAAGGGATTAAATTCTCCCAAATTTAAACACCCCTTAAATACTTTTAATTTTCCCAAATTTTTCAAAGTTTATAGAATTTTGGGGGTTTTTTTAAATTTAAAAATAATTTTTAAAATTTTTCCCCAAATCTTAAAAGATTTTAAATATCCCCCATCAAAGTTTGTTTTTTTTTCCTTTTTTTAATCCATTTTCCCTTTTTCCCCAAAGCATATGCTTTCCCCTTCCCCGAAATTTAAAACCGTTCCCCCGAAACCACGTGGGAATAACCATACTTTCCCGGAAAAGGGAAATTTGGAAGGGGGAAGAATTAAAATTATGGTTTAAAACTAAATTAAACAAAATTAAACAATTCTTTTTTCCCCCACGAGGTTTACTTTAGGAATATTACCTTTTGCATCTTCCCTCGATAAACAATTTTTAAATGCGCGGCAAACTATTTTTTACCCGGAACATCCGGCAAGACTGTCCACCAAATAAAGTTGGAGCTTTACGTTAACATCCGCCCCCGGAACGCCCCAAAAAACATCCCACCCGGTGCACCCCGCCCCCTCGCCCCCTTGTCGCTCTTTTGGGGAAGTCACACCTTTTAAAAAAAGAAAATTTTAACATTAAAAAATTCAATTTCATAACAAAAAAATTTTAAGCCAAGGGCATTTAAATTAATTTTAAAAGGTTAACAAGGCACCTTTCTTTTTTTTTTTAATTTTATTAATTTTTCAAAAAAAACAAATTTATCCCCCCCCGAATTTAAAAATTCAATTTAAAGGGAATTTTTAATAAATTTTGGGTTTTTAAGACCATTCCTTTAAGGTTTTACTCCTTTTGCCTTTACAATTTCCCCAAAAGTATTTGTAAAATGATTTTCCCTCGGTTTGAAAATTTTTAAACTTGTTTTTTTTAATATTTTGATGTAAGACCCTGGAAATGATGAAAGGTTTACTTTAAAAAATGTTTCAACCCCTCCCTTGGTTTAAAAAAAAAAACCCTCTTTAGGTTTTTTTATTTTTTTAAATAGTTTTGAATAACCTTTTAAAATTGGGTATCCCCTTTAAAACCCAAAATAAATTTTTTTCCCACCCAAAAGGGGTTTCAACAATTATTTCAAATTTCGCCTTCTAAAATTTTTAAACTTTCTTTTTCCAATGGTTTTTTGTTAAATTTAAATGGGTTTTTTTTCTATTTTGAATTTGTTTTAAACCATTTTAATTTATTTTTTTTATTTACAAAAAAATTTAAAGGAAAATTTAAAAAAAAATTTTTTGGGAATTTTCCCCCTTTTAAAATTTAAATTACCTTTTCAAAAAGTTTTAAAATTTAAAAACAAAATGGGGTTTTTGATTTTTTTTCCCTTGAAAACATTTTAATAAAAGGGTTAAATTCCAATGGTTTTTCCAGGTTTTTTCCCTTAAAAAAACTCTTTTTTTTTAAAAAAAAGTTTTAAAATTAAATTTATTAAAACCGATTTGGGGTGTTTAAAATTAAAAATTTAAAATTTTTGTTTAAATATTTAGTAAATTATTTTAAAACCCAAAACCCAACCCAAATTTTATTTAAATGGGTGTTTTTTTTAAAAAATTTTTAACCTTTTGGACGTTGTTAAAAAAATGGGGAAAAATTTTTCCCTAAAGGGAAAACCCAAAGGGTAGGATTTTAAGTTTAAATAAATAGGAAAAATTTAATTTCGAAAGGAAATTTTTTTTAAAGGGTTTTGGGAATGCAAAACCAGGTAAAGGGCCCTTTTTAAACCAAAATGCCCAATTTCGAAAAGGTTTCCTTATTTAAACCCAATATTTTTTGGTTAAAATTTTAAAATTTCACTTAAACCCCGGGTTTTAAATTAATTTTTAAAAATTTTATTTTTCCCAAAACCCAATTTGGAAAATTTTTTTTTGGGGGGAATTTTGGGAAAATTTAATTTTAAATGGGGAAATTTAAAAACGTTTTGGGTTTAAAACTGCCCTTTAAAAATTAAAAAAAACAAAATTTTTAAATAACAAAAATTTTTTAAAAAAAAAATTGTGCAAATTTTTTTTAAAAAAAATTTTTATTAAAAATAAAAAGGGGGATTTTGTTTCAAATGAGGAAAATCTTGGTGTTATGGTGAAGCCCATAGGATGTTGGTTAAAAAAGTCGGTGGGATTATTTGGGCCCGTTAGAATTGAAATGGAATTATTGTTTGTGAAATAAGGAAATGAAAGGCCCTTTAAAAAAATTTTTGACAAAAAGGGGGGGCCCTTAAAAAAAGTATGGAATGGTTTTTAGCGATCTAAAAAATATTTTCCGAACAAAGTGCAGTACCAAGAAGGATGTGTTTTGTCGAAAAAGTTAGTTTACGGTAGCCAGTGAATTGATCAGTTAAAATTGGGGTTTAAAATTTCGATTGTGTTTGAAAATTTTGGAAATTTAAAACGGGCGGGTAAGTTTAATGGTATTGAGGTTTTTATTTGAGGGTTGGGTTGACAGACATCGAGCATCTAATTTCCTTTGGAGGATATCGAAACCCGGTTCTGAAATCAAACGTGCGGGCCGCTATGCGGGAAAAACGAAGAAAATTTAATTATAAGAAAAGTTGGCAGGCATGGAAAAAAAAGGTGCTTTCTGCCCTTAACAGAAAAAGGGAGGATTTTTCGCTTCAAAATACGAGCCGAAGGGGTTATTTTATAACCAGTTCCTTAAAATATGTTAGTTTAAAACTCAACGTGCCAAAATTAAATTTAAATAATTAACCCTCTAAAATGGGAAATTTGGGTAATTTTCCGTTAAGTATCTTTGCTTGGTATTTTTAAAAATTTTGCCCCCATTTCCTAAAATTGCGTGGTTTTTAAAATTAAATTGGAAGTTCCGTGACAACGTTGGTTTTTTGAATGGTTTAAAGTGTTTTTGGTTTGTAATGATTTCTAAAAGAGAACAATTTTTGGGCTAACCCTTTTTGGAAAGGTTTTAACTTAAACCCTTTTCAAAATAAAAGTTTCAAAGAGAAAAATAAAATTTGTTGCCCTTTTTAAACCCCGGGATGAAAATTAAAAATTTAAAGACCCTATTAAAATTTTTTTTTTAAAAGAAAATCCCCCAAAAAAAAATTTTATGTAAATTTTACCAGGGGGAAAAGGGTGGGCATCCCTTTATCCTTTGGAGGTTCGGTCTTTTTAAAAATTTTTAAAATTCAAATTTAAAAAAGAAAAAATTTTTTTTAAAAATTTTATTTTAAATAAATTTTTTTCCGAAACTTTGGTTTTTTTCCGGGGGTCCTGGGGCCCGGTTTGGGAAAAAAGTTTTTAAATAAATATTTTTTGGAAGCTCGAATCCAATTTAATTTATTATAATTAACCAGGTTTAATAAATTAATGGGTAATTTATCCGTGTTTTCGTGTGTTATTTGGAAATTTGAGTCTAAAGTGAAGTTTGATTACAATTGTTGTACAGTATCCTTAGCAACAAGTTGGCTAATTTTCATGTACATGAGTTTAAAGTGTTTTTGGTTATAGTAGCATTGCATCGTTCAATACAGCACGACTTGCACGACAATTTGTAGCTGTGCTACCACCCTTTTGCGATTTTAATATGCACGCGATCCAGTATGAACATGGAAGACGTGTTTCCGAGTCGTTGGATCTACTAACGGCATGGTCGCACCATCGACGAAGTCGAAGCAGGTGCATGCATTAGCGCTAAATGTATTAGGACGAGCAGCAGGATGTATGACATCATTTAGTTCCCGCCGAATCCTCAACTTCGTTCGGTGTCTTCGGAAACCTTCGGTTGCATTCTGTAGGGTCATAAAGCCGGTGCGCGAGGTACAACTCTTTAGTTGCGATGATTAGTTCGCTTACAAGTCCAGTCTTATAGTGCGGCGTTTTGTTTTGTACAAAATGGTATCTGCAAACGTTTTAATGCGACTTGCGGTCTACTTTACCGAATCGAATCTCTCAGATACGGCATCCAGAACAAATCGTCGTGGTGCAACATCGTTCAAGGTTAGCTTATACGATCCGCGATGAGCAAAGTACTTAAACTGTGGGACTTGCGTTTCGCTTTACGAGAATGGACAACTTACAGCGACAGCAAGGAAACAGCACGGCTATGTCATTAAGCCGTAAACGTTCAGCTCCGCCAGCTGTTAAAGGGTCTTGTACGAAACAACCACGAATTATGTGTAAAGTATGCGATTTCGAAATGGAAAACTACGTATGCCGCACATTTAAGGAGCAACAGACATAAAATGCATCAGTTACCGCTACTACGACGATGGTGTAGAAATGGTTAGCACGCGTTTAACAACTGTATGGCTAGCTATCGCATAAAGAACGCCAGTGTCGACGATGGAGTGTCCGAGTTTCTTTGGAAGCAGAAAGAGCGATTTATTCGATTAATAAATGAAAAAGAATACAACATACAGCAGTAAAAGTCTATTGCGAACTCTACGGCGTTTACACCAAAATGGGGAAAGAGGCTACCGATGTGAAATCCTTTAACACAAAAATGTGGTTATAACGTCTTCTAGTAATCTGGAAAATATGTACGAGGTCTTAAGCGAAACCATAAGAACAAAATCAGAGGAATTTGAAACATGCGGGTCCGGTTGGTCTTTGGAAAAGGTGCTCTATTTAGAAATAAATATTAATAAGTATAAGCCGATATGAGTTCTAGGTTAAGAATAAAAATTGTGAATATGTATTTAGAAATGTGGTTTACAAAATTTAAACTGTATTAGTAAAATTGTTTGTAATAAAAGTTTTAAGAATTGTTTTAGATTTTCTTTAGGTATGAGCCGCAGGAAATTTATAATTTAGAGGGTGTGTAAAATGGTAAGGGTAGTCCGTTTTAAATCTGTTTACAGATTCGGATTGTATAAAATTCTAGACTAACAAGATGTGCTACATGTATAAAAATTTATAAGAACGCTCAAAAGTCGCTACAGGTAAAAATCTTAAAATGGGGGTAGCTCTTGGGGATGGTGCTATTGAAAATTTAAAGAGATTTGGGTAGCTTAGAAAATTCTAATATTGATTGATACCAAACAAGGTAGGTTTATCTCGTGGGTGGAAATGTGGAGAAAGATTTATCTCGCAGAGGGTATATGTGTAACTTTGCAGGCGTGGTCCGATTTCAAATCTGTTTGCAGATTCAAATTCTGCGTAAAATTTAGACTAACAAGATGTTCGCATGACTAAAAATTATAAGAACGCTCAAAAGTCGCTACAGGTAAGAAATCTTAAAATTAGGGTAGCTCTTGGGGATGGTGCAATCTGAAAAATTCCTAGAGATTTGGGTAGCTGAGAAAATTCTAATATTGATTATACCAAACAAGTAGGTTTATCTCGAAAGATGCAATGGATAGACGAAGAAAACTATTTGTTAGGTTTGCTTATAAAGCAAAGAGCAAAATTTAGAAGATCAGGACTTTAAAGGGGTATAACTTTTGCAGGGCATGGTCCGATTTCAAATCTGTTTACAGATTTGAATTCTGTAAAATTTTAGACTAACAAGATGTATCGCATGTATAAAAAATTTATAAGAACGCTCAAAAGTCGCTACAGGTAAGAAATCTTAAAATGGGGTAGCTCCTGGGGATGATGCAATCTGAAAATTCTAGAGATTCAGGTAGCTGAGAAAATTCTAATATTAATTGATACCAAACAAGATAGGTTTATCTCGTGGGTGGAAATGTGGAGAAAGATTTATCTCGGGTGGAAAGAATGCGGGTGTGATGTAATCAAAATGGTTGGGGTAAAATTCCACAAGGAGGAGATTCATCTCCACAGGAGAGAGCAGGTGAGATTCATCTCCTCATTTACTCCTTATGGAATTTCATGTAAATTGGTCCAGATGTGTGAGGAAATGGGGGGGTGGTGCGCTTCACTAAAATATTAGCGAAATTATTTTATCTACGAATGAGCAAATGTCACAAAAACAACCTCACTTGATAAGGTTTCCAGCAGTGCGAAATACTTTCTATTTGATTTTTAATTTATTAAATTATTGCTCCTCCTAAACCAATCGAGATAGGACAGGGGTCATGATAACAATTTTTGTTGCAAATTAAGTGTACTATCTCCCAGTTCATTTTTGCACAAACAATACCATTCACCCTGTATATATGTACACTAAGTTTATTTAAAACTAGGTAAAATAGATATTGTCAGAGACTTTCACGGCCGGAGTCATTATAAATATGTATGGTTCTGGGTTCCATGTCATTTTATAAATTAAGGTCAGCGTTTTGCCCACTTTTGTGAGGGGCTTCATCAGGACATGAAAAGAAAATAAATAATAAAAATACAAATAATAATAAAGATAAGAATGATAATTCTAAGTAGACAAGTTAAAGTGTAAAGCATATGTAAAATTACTTCTGAATTAGCAGTCTCACCAGCCCATTTAAGCCAAAAGGTGTCTTGTGGCAAAGTAACTGGTGAAAGTAGCTAAAGTGGTAGTTTATATTGGCCGAGAACTTAATGCATGAGTGATCATGAATAGAGAGGAGTCTCGTAACGGATCAGTGAACGTCACGGTTCTGCTTTTGTAAACATAGGCTTGTTTTCCAAATAGCGGAAGGTAGTAGCCATCGTCTTTGTTTAGATTGTTAGAAGCCCACTAATAAAATTTCACGAATATTACCAACCCTAAAAGATTCTAAAAAGCCCCAGGCGTATATAATATATCTAGAAGCTACGGTTTAGTATACATAGGAGAAACAGGACGGTTAGTACACACTTGGCTAAACAAGTATAAGCGATCCTTACGAACAAGCCACAGTACAACCGCTCAGCGGTGGCCGAATACCAATATGAAACAGGCTATACCATTAACTCTGACAAGACGAAACTAATTGCCAGAATTCCATTTTGCTACAATAGAAAAATCAGAGAATCCGTAGAAATCACTAAAAATTCTAACAATCTAATCAAAGACGACGGCTACAACCTGTCCTCCATTTGGAAAACAAGCCTATGTTCACAAAAGCAGAACCGTGAAGTTCACTTACAAAAGTGGGCGAAACGTTGATCTTAGTTTATAAAATCACATGATCCCAACCCGGAACCATAAATATTTACTGGTAAAATAGAAGTTACGTCGTTGTTACATAATGCATACGTTTGCGAACTGAGTTTGTTCATTTTCTGTGTATAGAGTTGATGTTTGTCACTTTTTATATACAAGTGTAACAGGATAAATTCCTTCTACAAATCATAACGCTAGGCAACCCAATGTATTCTGCTTGCGTTTCTACATTTTATATATGATTTAAATTAAACCTGGTTCACTCATTCGGTGAATCTATTGTAGTTATAATCTAAAGGTATTCGTTACGGAACGAATCAAGAGTAGAAGAGAGTCGGGGGTGGCAATTTGATGCTCCGCGATCCGATCGGATCCCGAATCTTTTTCTTTTTGAAATAAACCGTTAAGCAATATGGTCGACTGCAAGTACCTGATTGCGAAGTTAACTTTTGGGTGGAAAAGTGTGCGACTCAAATTCTAATTGTATCAGATTGATTGTTGATGCAGGCTAGGGCTTTAATTATTACTTGATTAATTGATCGCTGGATTATAAGAAAAGGATTGAACGAACCGCATGTAAAACTACACGCAGGATATCTATAGTCCATTCCAAATAAGAATAAAGCAGATGACCTTGTACGCAAGGTAAATTGACACAGCAAATTAATTATAATTTCTATATATACATACAGAATAATTATTAATTCCTTATTTGAGTGATTATAAATCGTGACTAGTCTAAATTAATTTGCATAACCCGTTTTTATTGCAAATTTGACAATGGCCCATTATATATATTTTAAATACAAATTTTTAAAATTAAGCTGTGTAAATCAGCATCATGTTTTAACCAATCAAATCGAAGGCTAAATATTCCCTATACCTTTCATCGCTATATTCTTAGCTGGAATGGACTATAGCAAGAAGACGATCTCTGCTAATAGCAAGAATTATTATTTTACTCAAGATTTAACACTGTAAATGACTTGAAGAAGCTAATGTTCTGAGATACCTATGGTTAAACCCACGGAGTGCAACGAATCTCCATTTATCTAAGAAGGCAGTATTAGCTGAAGCGGATGTACCATATTTCAGGACGTCTGCAATTTTGGATAAATTTCATAAACAGGCAGGTTTATAAACTCCCACAGCGAGGCCTCCAAGAATCCAGTCAAGTGATGTGCACATGTGGCCGCTAGATGTTTGTTTTCGTTGAGATGTAAACTGCAGGTATTTAATGATAACGTTAATCGAGTTCAATGACGTTACGATAGTGTCAAGTTCATTTTTTTAGACTTCGAGGTTATTCAAATTGTGGTTTAACCTAGAAATTGTTAGTAAACTAATCTTTTAGTAGTCATTTTAAATAATCAACATTTAATACTCATACCTTAGTTACTTCCAAATTTATACAAATGCACACCGTGTTTTGGTACAGAGCTCCTTACTATCACCGGTTATTATTTTGTAACATTTAATTGCTACTGCTTGTCTTCAATCAATCTTTTATGTAAATATTTTGTAAATAGCAATTGTAAATATTTTCCCTTTAGGGAATCGTAGATTTTTGTACATTTATTAAAATTTGATGGCGATTTAATATAGTTTGGTTAACCGACAGCATAGAGTAACTTTCAGAGTGTTAACTTATTAGGAAAACTTGTCCGGACGCTATAAAAATCTACCTCACTTCATTATATAGATTGAAGGATGATACTATCTTTATCCATCAATATGTAAAGTGTACTGAGAGGGCGCAAAATGCAATCATAAATTTTACAGATTTCTAGATATTTTCCGGCACGCAACTGTCAGGTTTACAGCTATCAGTGTTTAGAAAGTTAAACCAGCTTATAAACAAAATGGCTCCTACTTTTAAACGTTTTTTGTGTTTATATTTAACGTTTATGTTAATTTTTTCGTTTATGTTTATGTTATTGTTTCGTTTATGTATATGTTATTCTTTAGTGTAGTTTGTTGTATTGAACTAAATAACAGCGCCATAATATTTTCACTAGAAAAGTGTGTTTAAATTTAACTGCAAGTTGTTATATTATTGACCATTAAGAATTTTATATGAACTAACAACGAATTATCATTATAGTTGATTTGGTAAGTATATATTATCATTGATTTTACATCACTATTAAAAAGTTTGTAACCCTTTACTAAATTTGGATTTTTTGGTGAATGGTTAAACACCTAAACCATATAATGTTATTCATTCTAACTATTGCTTGTTTTTAAATATAAATTTGTCAAATATGCTATAATTTTTAAAATATGTATTTGTCTTTACAGATTAATTTTATATAATGGTTTTCTGTTTGGTGTGTGGAAATGCTGACACAGAAGTCGAGCGCATGCATAATTTCCCTCAAAATCTCGAAAAGTGAGTATTTTTGTATTTAAATCCCTATATATAAGTAGTTGAATTCTTTTGTAGATCGAAATTGTGGCCGGAAGCAGTAGGCATGCACTATAATGGGGACTCATTACACACCTCTTTTATTTGTAGTCAACACTTCATAAATCCTTTATTATATATGCAATAACAAAATCTGTCTGTCGTATTGATATCCCTTGGTTCTGTACTCGACGCAATCGTTCACATCAACATGCAAAGAAAAATTCCACAGCGCTAGCACGTAAATTAAAAAAATTCCAAAATTTGCGATTTAAACATTGATTCATTGCTGTGTAGAAACTGTGCTCTTTTATTAGTTATCTATGACGCTAAAGCTAAAATACATTAAGAAACGTAAGGGAGTGATCAACTGTGTATATGCATGTAATTTATATTATAAAATGTAGAATTTTATTATATCATTCACTATGTTTTGCAAATTGTGTATTTTAAAAAATCGCTTTGCATTAAAATATACAATAAAGACCACGTGGAATTATTTTTTATTAAGTTTGTTCAACGCTAAGAGTTTATCATTTGTAGTGTTAAAATTGACTGAGTAAAGTTGAAAGCAACAAATTGTTGAAACGTTAGATACAACTCGAGACTAAATTACCATATGTAAAATTTTAATAATTAATATAAAAGGGAAATTAAAATTTTATATTGCATGGTGATTTGATCTTGAGTTGTTTTTGAAGTTTCAACTAAATTACAGTATTTGAAATTCCCGTCAAATTCCGCGCCTAATAATTTGAATTAAAGCGTTTCCCGCCATTTCCTCCCACCGACATTTGTGGAACCCCCTCAGTACACTTTGAAACTGTGTAAGAAAGATGAAAGTATATAAAAATTGCTATCTCTGTCTCTCTCGCAGCGGATAAAAAATTAGCATTAAGTTGACTCTGAAGGTTACTCTATGACTGACAGCAATCGTTTTATTTGGTAGACCGATTGACACTTCAATAAACAAAATTTATAACCAATTATTCTTTATTGCTAAGCAAAACAGTTGTTGTAAGTATCCCATGTTCTCTGAAGTTTTTAATACTGGTGAGAGTGACCTAGCTGAAGCCAAATTCAGTTGGCTTACCAGTGTTTTGTTAGCTTGCATCGTATAGTGTTACGGAGACAAAGTCATAAGTGACGCACTTCGTCCTCTCTTTTTTTTATATGTCCTATAGGCAAAGCTACACAACTTGCTGACATTTAATTTTTATAGAAATGGGTTCAGTGTATTTCGTGATGTACAGGTGACGTTACACTATTTGCAAACCACGTCTTTAACTCCTTCGCTAGACCTGTTTGAAAATTTTAGATACTAAAACCAAGGAGTTTAATTTAGCATGTTAATAACACACCTGTTACATACATACAGTAAAAAAATACATTGTTAACTATTAATATATCTAAACGTACACCACATACGTTTTACGCGTCGCCTGTATTTCTGTACATTCTCCATATTTACATAGCACACTTGTCAACATTTAATTTTTGAAGGACAGCTAACAAACCATAGTTATCAACTTATAATTACGACAGAGCAGACATTTTGTAATAAAATTTAACCCTATACAGGTACGCTGGGTTGCTTGAATTCATACGAATATATTATACATTTTTACCAATTCTTAGCTACAACATGTAAGCTATAGTACACATACACAATTTTTAAACCGTGCAGTCATCTGTTAGTTTTTATAGTCATTCTTTAAACAGTGCTACCATCTGATCATTGTTACCCATAAAGCATATTTTATGGTTATTGTTTACCTTCAAATCCCATTCACCGCTAGATTTTAGCTCTATTTTTATCGTTTCCGAGAGCACAGTGGGAACCGCAACTATTGTATTTTTACAACCTTCAAAGGATCATGAAAACTTTTCATGAAGCCACCTCTAAAGATGCTCTCCTTTATCGACGGCTCGTGCCAGGATCACTCCAGATTGTGTTACATGCCAAAATTGGCAATGTACCATATTTAGATTTAGCTATAATTTATAAGTAAATTCCCGCGTATCTTTTAAATTAAAAATGTTGACTTCCGTCGTCACTAACAGTCGCGAATGCGCAAAGTAATACGGAGTGCGCGCGTGGTGTAAAAAGACGCCATTAAGCTACGAGAGATGGACGAAGCCACAACTACCTAGTAGTGTATATGTTTTTTGTGTATCTCAAGTATGTAGGTCCCTTTTTATCTTGCTTTGTGTCGTTCCTTTACCTGGCGTTCCTTTATCCCCTACGACTGGAAAAGAGTTTTAGGACGGATGGAAATTTGATGTCAACAATGACGTAAACCCAACCTCAAAAAGCACCGAGGGACCCTGAGATGAATTTCCGAGATGCCACCCTGTGAGTAATTTGTTTTGATTTAAACTGTGCATACAAATTTGATTTAGATAGCGATTGCATCACCCTAAAACGTGGTCGGTATAAGTTACAATATGGCGGGTAAAATTGCCGCGTAATTATGCGTTAAATTACAGCAATGACGTGTAGTTGTTCGCGAGTATAACAATTGCTGCATTTTATAAGAAACAGCAATTATTCCTCGAAACCGCTTGGTATCCAAATTACAATACTCATACACCCTCTGGACTGCCGCTACAGATCCATAAACATTCTCTTTTTTCACCCAATGTACAACAAGCATCATCAACCAAATTATGAAGAAGTCACTACTTACAATTCATCCTGCTTTATTTTACAAATCAATCTTATACGCTTCACTCCGATTTTAAATGTTGCACCAACTTGTGCTTCAATCACTTGTAATATAAAATGTCGGACTGCACTAGTCGCGTACTGTAGTCTAAAGCCAAGATGAAGATGTTCAGCAGAATCGAAAACTAAGAGAGCGAATGCCGCCTCCAGGTCGTTCATATAGTCATAAACTCCCTTCCAAGTTGCACGTATCTATAACAAACATTCTACGAAAATCTTCAACGACTGACGCTATTCTTAAAATAACCGTGCACAACAACACAACCGTCGTTCTTTTCTGCTAATTTCGCTTCTTTTTCAACCGTCTTCTAAAACTTAGAATTTTGTAGTACAAACAAGTGTTTTACTCCGAAAAGTTCGTTAAATCTTTTAACCGTTTTGGTTTTTTCTGAAACCCTTACTTCTGCTATCACCCCCAAACAACTAAAAACACGCCTCTCACATGCGCGTACATACCATTGTCTCACTTCTACTCCAATTATCACATCTTCCTATGTCATTTCTACTTTTCTGATATCCTTGTCTATACTACGTTTTCTATCTCTTTTGCCTTGTCCCTCTATAACCACCTTGTTCATAGTTGTTCTCCCTATTTTTCTGTGCACCTTGAAAATCAATATCATCGGCAAACATGCTGCATCCTTATCCCACTTATTGCCTTTAAAAATATCCTCGTCTTACAGACGTTTGAAAGTCACTACAACTGACCATATGACATCTTGCCTCTGTTTCTAACACAAGCGAAATATCTTCTTGCTGGATTTTATCAATCTGTTTATACATGTAACCTTCCGTTCCCTCTTATAGACCTGTTGTTTAAGTTAACGATTTTTACGTAGAAATATATTCTCAACGTTTAAAAGTTTTACTGGAATCGTTTTATTTGTTTGTACGTTCCTTCTTTGAAATTTATAACAGTTGTAGCTTGTTTTCGTATATTGAACCTTGACAACTTACATAAATGTTTAAGTTTTATATTACAATTATGAAATTCACCTTCCTCGCGTAAATTATCGGTTTACACTACACCCGATATGAAAAGCTTTTATAATAACACATTTATACACCTATTACTAACCTTGCCACCGAACCGATTAGTAATTAATTATTATTGTAGTTCTAAATTGAAGCACAAAAATTAAACCTACATATTTTACATTGTCCTATTCCTATTTAATTATACTGAAACGTTTTAAATTCAAAATTGGGTACCGACAAATAAATAATTGTTTGCCTTATGTACATTGATTTAAGCCTAGAAATCCACAGTATTATATATATATATATATATATATATATATATATATATTGCTGTGTTTCCCTGTATTTGAATCGAGCCTCACGAATTGGGCGTCAAGAATGCTGTGAATCCTACAAAAAGCTATTCATTACCTTAACTGTGTTGGTCCATTGACTTTCTTCTGTTAATCGCCTCGGCTGCTCCTCTAGATAACTTACATCCTCAATCATAAAAAAAACAAACACATTCCTATCACAAACACCAACGTTAACTCTATTTACATCAATATTCACAATACATTAAAATTTCAAAATTAAAATTCAGCATAAATTTCAGTATCGGAAAATTTCAAGATTAAATTTATTATCATTCTAATGTGCATCCAGAATTAAAGTCCTTGTAGGATGCCTACTAATTACTATAACAATATATGCAGACCTGAGTCTGAGTACAAAGGGAGCATCTACCACCCCTTTACGTTAATTAACCAGGTTCGTCTAATTGAGCTCAAAGACATACCCAAATTTTCATCATAATCCAGAACATAAATACTAAATACCCCTTTTCTACTTAAACAAGCAAATTTCACCTTAAAATTAAAATTCTGTTGTTAGTACAATTTCACTACTGTCCATTTTAAGTAAATCAATTATAAAGTTATTCAACACACACGAAAACATCAAAGTTCAAACAAAATAGTATAATTTATCTGAAGGTTACTGCACTCGTAGCTTCAATGTACATCGTCCCTTTTGTTAATCACACCATTCCAACTGGGTTATATTTACGGCTTCTGATTCTCAACGCTTTTAAAATTTTCTCCATCACCATTCATCTAAAGTTGTTTCAGGGCTTTTCCGGAACTCATCTGTGTATATCTGACCCTTGTTTTGTGGATCCAGACACGTTTATGAACCATTTAATTATTAACACCCCCGAAAAATAACAAAGAAATTCATGCTTCTTTCACCAATATACGCCAAAACTGCCTACTTTTGTGTATTCATTTGTCGTCGCAAATTTTGACTAATTAGTACAGTGATACTAACTTTATTACCTTGTATCTTCTTGTCTGAGTGCACTAAAGTACATTCATTGTAGCACATAAAGAACAAACTGTTTTAAATCACCAAAATATACGAGCAAACTTTAAATTATTTTATCAAACTCGGAAAACTAAAAAGCACTGTTTAACGCATTGAATCAAGTCGCAGATGTAAGAGAGCTTGTTCATATTAACCTCGGTATATATAGAAGTTAGCCCGTCTGTCGGTCTTGTCCCCAAAACGGTCAATTCTTTAGAATTTCGCATGCTATGTTCCCATTCCGCAGCCCGGCATGCGATTTTTACGAAATTTGCACTCGCACCAGTTACATCTCAGAAATTTCGACACGGCTCGCAACTTCTGGAAATAACTAATTGAATTTTATACAGAAATGTTATTTTTACCTCTCAATTTTGCCTTTTATTTTCACCCAATCGCAACCCCGTGACGTTGCTCTACTCACGCCTTTTACTATATGTGTCTCGGTCTTGCGCATATTATCTGTCTCTATCTAACCTGTTCTTATTGGTGCAAATTAATATTCTTTATTATCGATTATTTCAGTCCATGTGGACTGTGAAATAACCCACCGTTAGCATTTCTCGTAACTATTATGCGACGGTTTCTCCAACATTCTCTGTAACCATTAATTATCTGCAAAATTTACGCAGAATGAGCTTTTTAAAAATACGCAGGTGTTCAAACATAATAACACTTCTACGATTTGCATTTTATTGGGTTTTTTCAAGTTTTTTATAGATATTATATGTTACTAATGGTTCAATTAACTTCAATTAAAATTAATACCCTTTAATTTTTAGTGACTCCTAATCAAATATTCAATTATTGTCAGTACATTTTGTTTAATACCGGTTACTTAAAACAGAGTTAATTAATATAAATTTTGCACGTAATTTCTCTTTGTTTCTTTACTATAAATAATTAAATTACATGTAGAGCTTTTTAATACTGCTTCCTTTTTTTATAGCAAGCGTCTTGTAGATGATTTAAATCTCTTATGTTTAATGAAACGAATGAATTTTTAAGCTTCACGGTTTTTTAATAACGCGTACCTTTTCCCAAAGCTTCTACACGGTGATTAAAATTATTTGATGTGATTATTTAATTTTCTACCCTGGTCTAAATATGAGTAATATATATTATATTATGTATATATATATATATATATATATATATATATATCCATTTCAAATGGACCTGCACCTTGCCGAAGTTCTAAATTACTAGAACAGGTGAAGTGGCTTGCGTGTTCTAATGAGCTAAAGAACCAAAGTGAGGAACCAGACTAAGACAGGTCCCCGAAAGAGGGCAGCGGCTCTTTCGGTACTTAGATTGGCAGAGACTATAGGGCTCGGTATGGCAGTCTAAGACACACTACCGCGATGTGGAAGGCAACGGGAAACCACCATATTATCTCCCAAGTACACAGCGTACTTAAATTGTAACAAACATGATGGCATTCTCTGGGGTAAAAGATTCCGGAGTTAAAATAGTCCCCCATTTGGATCTCCGGGAGGGGACTACTTCGGAGGATGCGATCGGAAAGTTAAAAATAAGAGTCGGGAACATTCTGCGAGTCGGAGCGTTGAATGTTAGAAGTATGAAGCAAGTAGGTAAGCTAGAGAACCTAAAAATCGAAATGAATAGGTTATCACTAGACATAGCAGGGATCAGCAAAGTTAGGTGGCCAGAGGCGGGAGATTTTTGGAGTGGAGACTTCAGGGTAATTCATACAGGAGCAAGGAAGGAAATTTGGGTGTGGGGATAGTTATGCGAAAAAAGATAGAATACTGTGTAGAAAATTACTTACAAAAGAACGAAAGAGTACTCATGGTTAGATTAGAATCTAAACCGGTAAACACAGTAATAATACAAGTATACATGCTCACCTCTAGCTACAGTGACCAACAGGTAGAAACCATCTACAAAGATATCGAAGACATATTAAGATACGTAAAAGGACATGAAAATTTAATAATTACGGGGGATTTTAATGCCGTGGTAGGTGAGGGTAGTAGGTTTATTTGGTTTAGGCACGAGAAACGACAGGGGAAATAGGATGGTAGAATTTTGCGACAAGAACAATTTAATCATCACAAACACATTATTTCAACATCATGCTAGAAGACGATATACGTGGAAGATGCCAGGAGATATAGGAAGATATCAAATAGATTACATTCTTGTTAGGCAATGGTTTAGGAATCAAGTAAAAGACTGTAGAAGCTACCCAGAAGCAGATATAGATACTGACCACAACATCGTAATTATGAAGGCCGCTCTTAAATTTAAGAATGTGAAAAAAAGAAACGGAAAAAGGCACTTGGACTTAGAGAAACTAAAGATAAAGATATTCAAAGATTCGGCAAAAGTCAAATGAATTGCTCAAAGATATCGGGAAAATATCTGATACTAGGGAAATAGAAACAGAATGGAATAACATTAAATCCAGCCTAGACATGGCGGCCAGAGATATTCTGGGGTATACATAAAAAGAAAATTAAAAACCATAGATAACAAAGGATATCCTTAATTTAATAGAAAAAAGACGAAAATACAAAAATAAATCAGACAAAACAGGAAAACAGAGATACAAAGCCATAAAATGGAAAATTATTCGAAAATGCAGGAAAGCTAAAAAACAATGGATCGATGAAAAGTGCAAAGAGGTACAAACGAAGATGGAAATAAGAAAGACAGACGAAGCATACAAATTAATTAGAATGAATTTTAGGGATATAAAACCGTGTAGCAAAAATATAAGGGACGCACAAGGAAACGTCGTTATAGAAAATGTAGAGAAAGTGGGTAGATGGCAAGAATATATAGAGAATTTATATGCAGGAGAGGAACTAACTGCATTAGAACAGGAATCAGACATTGAAAATGATGACTTGGGATATCCTATACTTAGAGATGAGTTTGAATTAGCATTAAAAAGTCTGAAAAATTGTAAGGCGCCGGGTACAGATAAGGTGCAAGCGATGCCTTCTGCCTATATAAATCTCGTTCCAATATCCACTTATGTTCCGCCGGTTTGCTGTCGCACTAATTCCACTCTTAAACTTGTTGCTCGTCGTTGCTATTAATTATTTATTCACTGTCGCTTATCCTTACTCTTCCTTTCTATAAATTAAAACTCGTACACTTTCAAACTCATTTATTAAATCTTCAAAATATTCAAACAATTTAGCGCAGTTTACAAACACGTCTTGTTACAAAAATATGTAAAAATCGACTTCTTGTTTACTTATCCTAGGTGATAATTACAATTTAAATATGCCTACTCTTTATTACATTGTATACAAAAACCATCCAATAACATCGTCCCCAACAAGTTCGTGTCACTAATACCTTATACTTTGTCTTTTGCACTTTCCCTTTTCATACATAAATGTTTAATCATTGGTCCTAAATATCGCACAACCCTTCAATCATATTTGACAATGGTATTACTTATAATTTTGATATTACATGTTTGTCCAAAGGTTGATTCTAGTAAAATAAATGCCGAAATGTTACACATATAAACCTGGATCTGCGTGGTGAATAGTGTAATTTCTACAGACGCATCCGGTTTCTGGATTAGCAAATGTACGTTCTATGGCTTATTCAACATACAACTCAGTGTAAAACCTTGAATACTGTGTGTTTAATCACGTCATCAAGTCATTGTTTTTACGTCTTGGCACTTACATTTTGACTAATATTTCAAATACTTTAACGTTTGTAAAGTACGGCAAACATAAATTTCTCAGTTACGGGATCTGATATTTGGCTTACTTTATTTGGCATACACTACCTTTAACAAAACAACCCTTAGAACCCTTTTAGACCCTACTAACATTTCATTATATATATATATATATATATATATATATATATATATATCACAGCTGTGTTATCGGACGTTATATCTATTAATAATATAAATTTTTAAGTTGTTAGTTATCTTCTTTGGAAATATGTTCGTCTACTAACTTATCTAACCTATGGAATATTCTATGATCTAGTCAACTACAATGCATGATTTCAGAGTTATGTTATTAATGTATACTATAATAAATGCATATATTTCCTTTTTAGGTGTGTAGTATTATTATCACATGGCGGGTGACGTCACATGCGCAATAGGTTCAATTTAAACTTAAACCTCAAGATTCACAACGCTACAGTACAACCCACAAACATCTTGCTAGCAATGTGGTTTTAATACGTCGTCACGAATATCCCATTTATTACGTTAAGTAAAATATTGTTTGTAAGGACCCAGTTCATGCTGGCGGTATCTAGAAATTCATAAATATATGAAATAAATTCAGACCTCCATATAATATCGGAGCTTTTACTTGTTTTTACTTATAAACAATTCTAGGTTCGTAGTTTATTTATCCGTAAATATTTGCTGTGGCAACAGTGCACATACTCAGCGGATCCCAATACTGTATATACCGAATGTAAACCGTAACTGTCATTGTCATTCTCGCTCTTATCAAGGTCTTATTGTTTCCAGTTTTCCGTTTTAATATTTGTATCAAGTAATAGTCATCAAAACAGTTTTTTTCAAAACTAACTGATAGTTAATTTCTTCAGCAATGTAAGTATTTAAAAAGAATGTTCGTTCAATGATTAATTATGATATTTTTTAGAGTAATATTATGAATAAGAAGGAGGTGATTCATAGTCAAGGACGACAGATTGTTTTTGATGTGTTTCAATATTTGAAACGCATAAAAGATTCGGGCGCCTCCAACCTGAACAATTTGCAAGAGATATATGCAATTTATAATAATATTAATATAACAAATGATATAAAAACCTTTTGGTATTAATTAAAAATTGTTTTTGTTTTGTTTTTGTTAGTTACAACAGCATGAGTGTCATTGTGTAAACATATTCTTAAAACGTTTTTGTAATAAATCTTAGTAATATTTTCGAGGTGGGCATTTGACATTTTTATAGTGTTTATAGTTTGTGTTTAAAACAAAAACGTCTATTGATTTGAAAAAACGAATATGTAGTACTACCAAATTGTTTTTGTTCTACTAGTGACTATAAGTGATAAAATATCTTGTGTACACTGATCCAATCAATCAATAATCTGGGGTATCACATCTAACAATACGCTCAGATCATTTTTATAGAAGAGCAAAAACAACATAAAACTATTTAAAACACATTCCTTGGTTGCTCGACAATTTTTGCTCTGGCAACACTGGACGTGCAAGCAGTCGATGTTTTCTAGTCTCACTTTTTTATTTTTATTATTAATATAGCTCCTCCTCGCGCAGGTTTTTTCAAGAATAGACAAACAAGTATATAGTTGAAATCAAATAAAGTCAAGCATGACTCATCGTTGCGCATATGAATAAAACACAGCCACAATATTGTTATGCTACTCTATTATCTGGCTCTCCTCCAACTAATAAGGATAGCTAGAAAAATATTCGTCGACTGTATAATTCAATGCAACCACTCTGAACGTATGTCCATAAAATATATCCGTTTGTAATTAACTGTCAAACATTTTTAAGGTTAGGTTAGAATTTGTACTTTGTTATTTAACTTGCGATTTTCTACTTTTCTTCTAAAGATAATTCTGATATACAACAAACAGATTTTTAAAACTAAGAACCTTCTACACATTGAATAGTGTATGGTCAACACATCAAAATGAAAACGCTTCGTAACAAACATTTGAACTCTCAAGCTCAGTTGTTGGTGATGAATGTTCTAACATATTTTGAAAGAGAACGTGATAATCATGGAGCCTTGACCCCATTTGAGTCAGTATTGCAGGTATAATGAAATTTTCATATATTTTCATAGTTGAAATCAAATAAAGTCAAGCATGACTCATTATTCAAATCTGTAAGAACTAATAATAGTGCCAAAGAATATTAACTATTCTATAGTTAACATTCTTTGGTAGTACAACGTATTTCTTTGATCCGTATTGAATAGAAACGACGACGAGCTATAATCTCTCAAGGACACATTTTTCATCCAATCATAAATTTAAATGCGGAATAAGAATTGTCAACATTTACTTAACCGATAGTTAGGTAACAAAGACTTGAAATGTGGCTAAATAAACACCAACTTGATTAACAGAGACTTTGACTGACGGTTATTTCTAACCATCAGTTAGCTAGCTACAAGATTTACGAGCGTCTCGCGCCACATCTGATCTTGGCTGCCGCAAGGTCATCATACTCGTCATTTACATACTTGCAGCTTTCCAATATGCTATAGTGATATTATTGCCTATTTGGTGTCAATATTCGAGATCCACCATTTTGCTGAGATTATTATCCTCACAAGCGGTTTCCAAAATTCGATTTAATGATTTATTCTCCTTTCTGTGAGATACACTACTGATACAATAAGTGATTTACTTTTTCTACCACCAACGAACATAACATCTGTGAACATAAACATAACCTCTCATACATAAATCTATCCAGGCAAATGACAACAAGGAAGCTATGGCCTTGACGGCAGCCAAGATCAAATGTGGCGCGAGAAGCTCGTCAAGATTTGACTGAGAATTGATAAACCGGCCCTGATAGCTGTGAACCTCACAGTTGCGTGCCGGAAATTATCTAGAAATCTGTAAGATTCATTATTGCGTTTTGCGCCCTCTCAGTACACTTTACAGATTGATGGATAAAGATAGTATCATCCTTCAGTCTATATAATAAAGTGAGATAGATTTTTATAGGGTCCGGACAAATTTTCCTATTAAGTTAACACCAGGGGGTAGTCACTCTATAGGCGGTTTTAAAATAAAGTTTTTGGCGCCACCAGCCGCATTGAAACTGAGTAAAAATTGAAAATTTTATAGATATCTGTAACTGTTAATCAAACTGAGCTGCGCACGCTGCGCGTCTCACAAAAGGACAGACTACACCGACCAATGTTTGTTTCAATTCCGTATCTATTTTTGGTACAGTATCAGTAATTTTAGACGAAAAGTATTATAATATCACAGTTTGGAAAATGTGCAGTTTTCTATTGTGAAAACAGGGATGCAATTCGCCATAGATTTCCCAACCCAAAGAAATTTTTGTATGTTTATTACTAGTGGATGGATTTAATTGGAACAGCTTCTCTGAAAAAAATGGATCCTGCATGGGTCTACAAAAATTTACGAGTTTGTCATGCTCATTTTGTTCCAGAGAATATTTGTCGAAAATGGGAATGTAGTTTCTAATAAACATCATTATAAATTTATTTTAACAATATATAAATTTAAATATATACTTGTGAAATTTAAGTTTGTATTGATTTGATTACATTTTAACATAAAAGCATAAATCTTTCTTAAGGAAACCACAGGTTTATTTACCCCTTTTAATGAATGGAACAATAAGTGATTTGTTAGCTCTTTCTTATAACAATTTTGAATATACAGTTAGTAAAATATAAAATGTGGTACAGATATGTAATACATTGAACAAACTTTAAGTGCAATATTTAAACTGAACAAGTCTAGTACTCAACAGCAGTGTTCAATGAATTACAATATGATATTACATTTTATATTTACCTAATTTGTATACATTTCCAAGCAATACATTTGAAATTCCTGCTAAATACGCATTTCGTGGCATATTTTCCGACAGATGGCGCTCATCACTAGTTAAGCTTCAATCTGCATGGTGGCGCTAAACTTAAATTTAAGTGTTTACGTACAGTGCCGCATCTCTTGTATTATTGGTCTGTGGTTAACACTCTGAAGGTTACTCTATGCTCCAAAAGACATAATAAACCCCAATATTTGTGCCGGAGTCGGCATGTCGATGATAGGGTTGAGGGTCCTGAGATCATACATCGGGGGTAAGTTTTTATCATAGATAAGACCACACAATAGATGGGTAAATTTATGGCCTCGATTTTAGCATTGATTTAGTTCATACTACGCCCGCGAGATGGTACGTGTAATTTGTAATGCAGGAAACTGTCGGACGTTAGATGACATTTCTAACATAAAACTTTTGCCAATGGTGACATTTGTAGGTATTGTATAATTATTGTTATTTGTTGAACTTTCATTCGGAATATTTAGTGTTTTTATTTGCACATTAATTTATTGTTTCGCGTTTATTGACTTAATTTTTGTATTTAAAAAAGATAACTTCAGTGCAGGTTAGATTAATCTATAGGAACAATGGGCTTTTTGTGCTGTGTGCTTTTGTATTGTAAGAAAAACTCTGAAACAAAAATGCACCGGTTTCCTACTGATGACATCGTAAGTTTTGTGAAATAATAAAATATAATTGTAAAATTCCTATACAACTTCTGTGTATTGTGAGATATTGTACTGATTGTTACTGAATAAAATTAAGTAATAAAGACTTGAAATGTTATAAAATTACAGACACCCTTTTAAATTAAAATTTCAGTTTAACAGAACGAATTTATAGCTTTTATTATATATGATCTGTATGTATATAATTTTACCCAAAATATTGAAGTCTGTTCATGTTCATAGTTTCTTTTTCTTGAGAAAATAGTATTTATCGAACGTTTTCATTTCTGAAAACGTCTGATAAATGATATTTTTCTTGCACGTGGTTCTTTGGTTCAAGAAAAAGGATATAATAATAGAAACTGCATAATTTAAATATTACCGCCATAATAGTTGTTTAGACTACGCCCGCTAGAGGTCGCGAAGAACTTCAAAGAAGTTAGTATTAGACCGTTGCCCATCTATTGTGGGTGGGTGTTTATCTATGGTTTTTATGAATCATACATATAAATAAATTTATATTTTCATTATTGTAGATGTGGATCTAGATTTGGACCCTATACGCCTAATAGAAGACCTTGTACTTCGTCACGATATTGGGAGTCATTAAAAAAAATATTGTATGAACATAAAATAGAAGTTTAATCTAAGACTTTTTATTTCTATATATAATTTATCAAATTTTAGCAATACGTTAATCAGCTGTGTGATAAGGTCTTAAACAAAGTTTTATGAGTCGATTTTACAAATACTGTTACTTTAAAACGAAACAATGTCTATAAATGCCGTCTTTAAACATACAGTCTTGCCCGAATAAGTTTTATCCAGTTGCTACAATAAATGCAGTGTTGTGTAAGGTTACATCCTATGATGGACGATGTATCACCACAAGTATACAAAATTAAAAGCATAACATTACTAATTAAATTTTATACTTTGCTCGTTAAACATTTAAAAATATAGGGGTTTTTGTTGTTAGGTCTTTTCACTTAAATTATATGTAAAGAAGAATTGTAAAATTTAAAAAACGTGAAAACTTGATGATTTTGGTTTAGTAGTAAAAATAATTATTATATTTTTCTAAATGTTTATATAAGGAACGAAACTTGCCATAAAAGGCATACACAAAAACATCATTTTATACTCTTTTACTTCAAACATATTAAAAAATGTGAATCAATTGCGGAAACTTATTAACATCTTTTGATTTTAAAAAATACGCAATTTTAGATTCTTAGGAAGCGTCTTTGCCAACGTAAACCTTATACACAAAAATATTAAAATCTGTAAAATATATATTAACGTTAGCAAAAGGAAACTGTGCTAGACAAGATTTTCTAAAAAGATTTAAATACGTCGCAGAAAAACTTGAAACACATACCTTCTGATAGTTTGTAAAAATTTTCGTTGAATCATTTTTAGCTGAATGAAAACACTAAATTGTATTTCTAGGTTCTAAGTTTTACTATAATAATTAAACTATTAAAACTTTCTAATAGGGATGTGAAAACAATTATGATTTCATTATCCGTTATTTTGATGCATTACTAATCCACTTTTTTGTAATTACTGGTTTTTGGAATTGCATATCAAAGTCGAAAAGTGGTAATTAAACTATATTAACATTCTTATGTTGTATGTTTGCAATTGACGAATCTATTATTCTACATGAAATGTTGTACATCTGTTTTGACAAATTTTATAAAAATATTGTTGGAAAACAATAAATGTACATTTTGAGATTCATCGCGCTATCTAATTATATCTTTTAATGAGTGATACATCGCCCACCACCGGATGTAATCCCACACAACACAGCATTTATTGTATCAACTGGATAAAACCTATTTGGTAGAAACTTATGTACTTTTTTGCTCCTAAATTGACATTTGTACACTCTTATATACTTTTGAGAACAGACCCCACCTGGGTGCTGGTGGCCTGTGGCCGTCGTGACCACAGACCATGGGCCACGGCCACACCTGGGCATAGGTGGCCGTACCAAGCCTCCCAAAAATAGATCGCAGACCACCCTACGGTAGATGTCAGACCGCACAGGTCTCGCAGGTGGCCACACACCTGAGATCATCCAAATTATTTAAAACAAAATAAAATTTTTAACACACAAATTTATTAAAAGTAACGCAAATACATAATATTATAGATTACTTAATTGTAGAAACGGAATGTGGACCTCAAATGGTAACTTATTTATTACTTTATTGACCAGCCCACCACCTGAATTCACAATCATGTATGCATGCACATCAACAAACAACAACTGAATGAACAATATCCACAAACATCTGTATTTATAGTTTTACAAAATACATTTTACATATAAATACATTAATTTATAAGGTTATGCTGGAATTCTTCTGGTATTAACGTTACGTTATGTCAACCATGTTTGTAACTGCACTCGCCTTTTATAGGATCGTTGCGGATCATGTGCTGTGGTAACCGAAATCTTCGGAAAAACACTCTCTCTCAAACATTTGTGCTAGCGATAGTGCCACGGTTACATCATCGGCATATTGGTCGGGGTGACATGTAATTATTTCCAGAATTGTATGATAATTTACATTGGTGCAGTCATCAAATAGATAACGACTTGCTCGGAGTTCACTTTCTATTAAAGTTGTATCTCTTTCTTCATCCGTCAACTCGATATTTTCTCCACGATTTATATTTATTGCACTGCCGATAAACGCCTCATAAAATGCCGGAAAGCCTCGACTATTTAACCCTTACAGCTTGTAGCTTATTACTTCACTCATCTTGAATATCTTAAAGACTTCGCTTTGATTCAAAATAATAACATCTCGTCCTTTTGTAATTTCCTTGTTAAAGGCATTTTCTTCTTGAAAATTGGCTCCCATCCCCACACGTTTAATATTGGATGTGTCCACTACCAATTTCAATTTAAATTCGTGATCTAGTTGTATTGCAATCTCGTCATCTTCATTAGATAACCCATTTAGTGAAACTTGATTTGCTTCTCGAGCAAATTCTCGAATTTTGAACTCGACTTGAAAGTTGAAGAAATTTGTCCAATCATTGTAACTCATTTTTACAGCATAATCTCTACCTATACCCGTGCAGCAAACAATTGAAGCACTGGTTCCAGACCGCCATATATATCGAGTCCAACTTGCACATTGTGATGGTGTTGTTGACGTGGGAATCTACTTAAAGGGTAAACAGACTTACTTACTAACTTGTTTAGGTCTATCTACGGCGCAGGGAAATCATCCACAACGTCAACACCAACAACGTCCATTATTTGAAACTTTGATACCCGATTAACTCGAAGATATTTTGCAAACTGAATTTTTAGCTTCACATTTCTCGTCTTATATATTGGATGGTGGGGTCATGCGCCGATCAATCTTGAACTTGTTTAAGTCAATAACGGATTTACATAATGGTATTAAATACAAGTCTTTACAGGAAAAACCTAACCCAAGGCATAATTAATTATATTATCGTAGGTTTTCCTTCTAGTTGTCATTAACATACCAGTATTTGGAAAGTATACACAGACTCAAAGTCCAACTTGTTCAACATTTGATTGGATGTTCAAATTAATCGTGTTGGGGGTAAAACCAAACCTTCTAAATATTTCCATTCTAATTGAGTAGTTCTGGGAATTTCGTGTCATTGACAAACAAGTCTCGACAGCGATCTATATCTAGGAAGTATTCAGTCTTGCTCCTAACAACACCCATTTTAAATACGCGCTCTTCTAAAACCTTGTTTATTGTTACAGAAGAAAAAATGGAATCCTCAAAAACGTTTGTTTGTGATGTTTGTTCGGCAGCATTCTCTAGAAAAGATAGCCTCAAACGCCACAAAGGTGCTAAGCACGGTGTTTCAATGTCTGGACCAGGTTCGAATCAATCGTATGACATTTGTAATGCTGTTTTTTCGAGGAAAGATGCCCTAAAAAGACACCTAAATATTCATCAAGGTTCGTCTATTTTTACACGTACAGCACCTATAGCAATGAGTGCAAGAATTTCAAAGGGTAAACGTCAGGTGCTCAATTCTGAAGCACCCCCTGCTAAAAACCACGTGTAGATGAAATGATGCAATGTACCGTCTGCGATATCACCATACTTAAAAATACGTTTACTCACCATCTTCGTAGTAATGCGCATAAAGATGCAGTTGATAGAGCTCCTGATAATGCAGTTCAAATCATCAACTCTGCTTTTAAAACTCGCATAGTAAGCTATCGAATAAAGAATAGTCATACTGTTGGAGACATTCGAGAATTTCTTCTGAGACGGAAGCTCAATTTGTATGTTTAATTAAAGAAAAATTAAAAGAGCATACAACGTTGAAAATCAACTGTGAAACCTTTGTTAATTATACAAAAATGAGCGGATCTGATCTGATTGAAGACATAAAGTCCTTTAATACCAAGAATCAATTACGGTATCTAGCGACTTGAATAATATCTATACAGAATTCATGGAAACGATGGTTTCAAAGTCTGAAGAGTTTCAAGAACGTGACTCTGGTTGGACTTTGAAGAATGTTCTACATCTAGGTGCCCATATAAACAAATATATTCTTTGCATGGCTCAACATTCATAGAATTATCGAAATGGGTGCAAAACAAAAAGGCTGTGGTAAATATCATCAACAACGATGACGCCTGCTTTGCGTTAGCAGTTGTTGCAGCGCTGTATCCAGCAGACACTAATTCAAATAGAATATCCAGCTACCCCGACTATCGTGCTGTGTTAAACTTATCCGGTGTTGAATTCCCAATGAAAATGTGTAACATAAAAAAGTTTGAAGAGCTAAACGATGTGAGTATTAATGTTTTTGGAATTGAAGGAAAGTCAGTTGTTGCACCTTTATACCTTACATCGAATAAATGAGTCATGCACATCAATCTACTTTATATACAGGAAGGAGGGCGAAGTCATTTTTGTTGGATTAAGAATTTAAGCAAACTCGTAGGACATCAGCTATCAAAAGATCACTCATATAAATGGTTATGTGATGGTTGTTTAATATACTTCAGTTCAGCTGAAAAACTTCGCATTCATGCAGAGCATGACTGCACACACGTGGTGACTACTTTGTCTACGGCATTAAATAACATTTTAGAATTTAGAAATTTGCATAAACAGTTGCGTGCATCATTTATTATTTATGCAGACTTTGAGTCTGTTTTGAAACCGATTAGTTCAACTCTTTCTAACACCACAACATCGTTTACCAACAACATTCAACATCACAATCCATATAATTTTGCGTATTACATCAAGTGTTCTTACGATGATTCTTTAAGCAAATTCGAATTATACAGAGGATCTAATGCTTCAGCAGTCTTTATGGAAATGCTTAAAGAAGAGGCTCATAGAATAGGAACTATTTTAAAAACCTGTGTTCCAATGAAACCTCTAACACCGCACGAGGAATTGTTATTTCTTGAGGCTATAGAGACTGCAGGATTTGTAAAAACCCTGTAGGAGATTATGAACGTGTTAGAGACCATTGCCATCTGACAGGAAACTTTCGTTTCGCGGTACATGCTGAATGTAATATAAAATACAAAGTACCTAATTTTATTCCTGTGGTGATGCATAATCTTAGTGGGTACGATTCACATTTTATAGTAAAAGAGCTGGCATGTGATAAAGAAAATATTACGGTTATTCCCAATAACAAAGAAAAATATATCTCGTTTACTAAAAATGTGCGATTATCTGACTGGGATTCTGATGATGAAGAAGGTTGCGAAGATGAATATAACGGTAAAGCTGATAAGTCATACATTCAATTAAAATTTATAGATTCTCTTAGATTTATGTCCTCTTTTTTAGATAAGTTACCTCAAAATTTGAAATCCGATCAGTTTGCAGAAGTTCGTAGATATTTTCCTGATGATAGAGAATTCGATTTAGTAACGAGAAAAGGTGTATTTCCTTATAACTATATCACAGATACTCATGTGCTTAACGAATCAGCATTACCGCCAAAAAGCGCTTTTTACAATAACTTGACATCGAGTGATATCACTTTTGCTCAATACGCCCATGCTCAGAAAGTATGGGCAGAATTTAATATTACAACACTCAGAGAATATAGCGATCTGTATTTAAAAACAGACGTGTTGTTGTTAACCGATGTTTTTGAAAACTTTTGTGATATCTGCATTTCTACATCCGATTTGGACCCTAGCCACTACATTACTGCACTAAGTTTAAGCTGGGATGCAATGCTCAAGTACTCTGGAGTAAAACTGGAACTGCTTACAGATATTGAGATGCATCAATTTCTCCGACGAGGTATCCATGGAGGTCTAACCCAGTGCTGTCGGCGGTATTTGAGGGCTAACAACCAGTACATGGATAGCTATGATCGTTATGCAGCATCCAAATATTTGATTTACTTGGATGCGAACAATCTGTATGGTTGGGCTATGATCCAACATCTGCCCATAAGAAGGTTTAACTGGTTAAACGATAGTCAGGTTAGTATGCTTCAAGAGCAAATTTTAAACATTTCCCCAACCTTTGATAAGGGATACATTTTAGAGGTTGACTTACATTATCCAGAACAGTTGCACGATTAGCACAACGATCTCCCGTTTTGTCTCGAGAATATAAAATCGCCCTACTACAAATCAAAAACATTTAAGTTAATTGCAAATCTTGAAAACAAAAAAAAAATGTCATACAATATCGCAACCTACAACAGTGTTTGCATAACGGTCTCATATTAAGTGCTGTGCATAGAGTGTTGGAGTTTGATCAGAACCCGTGGCTAAAACCGTAGATTGATTTGAACACTGAACTACGTACACGTGCCAAAAACGAGTTTGAAACAAAACTTTTTAAACTAATGAACAACTCGATTTTCGAAAAAACAATGGAAAACGTGGACAAACGGATTGACGTTAAAATTGTAAACCGATGGGCCTCTGATGGGAACAAGTTGTGTGCGAGCTCCTTAATATTTAAACCAAATTTTAATTCTCGAATGGTGTTCAGTGAAAACTTAATTGTTGTGCAAATGAATCGAGTTAAGGTGCATTATGATAAACCAATATATGCCGGTTTCAGCGTTTTGGATTTATCAAAAACATTAATGTATAAATTTCATTACGAAACAATGAAACGTATATAGGGCGAGAAAATTCAACTTTATACCGATACCGATTCCCTTATGTATAGCATAGAAACCCTCGATTTTTACAAGGACGTGAATGCTAATTCTCATTAAAAACCCATTAGCACTAAATCGCTTTTTAATATGTTTTCTCAGCGGGGAGAATTTGCAGATCCGGTGGTCCTGGGAAGGATGCCGGGGCCCGACGGTCCAGATCAGGGTGCCGAGAGCACGATCCATGCCCCAGAAGCTAAAAAATGTTTAGTTGAAGAAAACTATTGTGCCAAATTTAAGATGACAATGTTATTTAATACTGTTACCAGATGTGCGATTATTTTTTGCATGTCGTGGTGGTGGTGGTGGTGGTGGTGGTGGTGGTGGTGATGGCAGTCCAGATCAGGGTGCCGAGAGAAAGATCCGTGCCTGGAGCTAAAAATGTTTAGTCGAAGGAAACTATTGTGCAGATTTAAGATGATAATGTTTTTTAATACTGTTACTAGATGTGCTGAGAAAACCCATTAAAAACACTTAGTGCTAATGAGTTTTTAATGCGAAAACATATTAAAAAGCGATTTAGTGCTAATGGGTTTTTAATGAGAAAACCTATTAAAAAGCGATTAGCGATAATGGGTTTTTAATGAGAAAACTCATTAAAAAGCAATGAGTGCTAATGGTTTTTAATGAGAAAACTCGTTAAAAAACAATTAGTGCTAATGGGTTTTTAATGAGAAAACCTATTAAAAAGCGATTAGTGATAATGGGTTTTTAATGAGAAAACTCATTAAAAAGCAATTAGTGGTGGTGGTGGATACAGGATGAAGGTCCTCTCTCTACTTCTACAAAAATTGACTTGCACTTGTGTGTTCATTCAAGGCACGGGTGGTATGTTGACTTTGATAGGAAATCAATATTACAGTTTCTACTTATTGTATTTTTTTATTAATTTTATGGTTGTTGTGTAGTATTGTGTTAGCGTTGTTCTTTATTAATATTAAACCATTTTGATTTCGTTGATTATAGTTGTTATAGTGTTTAAAGTTAGTTAAGAAGCACATTGTAAATAAGATTGACATTCATACCATACAAGCATTTGTACAGTTTATATCTTACAAACAAATCCATTAACAGAAAACTTGTAAATTGTTCAACTTATTTTACGCCAGTGTTTCTAGTTCTTATTAGTTATGAGTAGTGCATTTAACTTGTTGGTAACTTCCAATCATAACGCTTGGCCCCTTTAAAGATAAATTTATTTGTAAATTTCTCACTTTTTAACTCGGGGCGGTTTTCCAAAAAAGGCAACCAATTTTTTTTTCGATTCGGGTACGATATAACCTACGCGCCTATCTATTGCTGTTTTGTTGTATAATACATTAAAACTACTTAAAATTATACAGATAAGCTAGAGAATGTTTAATATTTAGCTTCTAAATAGATACGTTGCAAAGGAGCTTAATAATTGCATATATAATTCTGTAAAGATGCGGTCTTTGTATTATGAAACGTTAAGCAATAAGTATGCCATACTTGTCATGAAAGTCTGTTATAATGAAAATTTTGAACTAGTCTATAATCAGGGGGAAATATGCTGGCATTGACTTATTATTGAAAAATATCTTAAATAAAAACTAGCGATTTAACTTAAAATTCCAGTTTTATGATCAGTGGTTGGATTGCTCGCCTTTCTTGAATTAATGTATCATCACAAATATTGAAATGTTGAAGTATTGTGGTACACACTAGCATTTTTTAATTTGACATTATGTTGTAGGTCTTGAAGTTATCAGTGTTATTTGTGATTAAGGTGCAACAAATCGAAGTGCTATTGAAGGCCTCGTGTTTGAAGCTCATCAGAAATATTTGAGAAATGGAGAAATTCCAAAAAGACGAATCATCATAAACGTGACACCTATTATTCCATTATATGATTATCCACACTTGCTCAAAGACATACGTAACCTACAACTAAATTATAATTTAGTATGGGACAGTCCAGATGATAAATGTGTTGCAATATGGGATGATATTTGGAAGGCATATAAAATAGACAGTACGAGTGCAGAAATTTGTGCACTCCCAAAAATAACGGATTTCCATGTTGTTAAAAAAAAATACGTAAAATGAAAGTATCTTGTGCAACACAAGTTTTAAGTCATTCAATGGCTGCTGCTATTTCCTGTATAGCTCGAAATAGTAAGTTTTAAATTGAAATCTTAAATGAGATGCTGTGTGCAATAGGAAAAATTATTCTAAATTTTTTTAATTTCTTAGGAAAGAGTCCATTTTGTTGTCAAAGGCTAACAATTTGTTTAATTATAGTAGTGCGCTTCATCTTTGACTCATCAGGTACATGCACTTATAGGATGCATTAAAAAGTTTTATAGCAAGTTGTCACCAACAATGCCACTTGCCTTAGATAAGCAAATACTTCTAGTTAATGGTAGTAGTGCACCACTAGAAATATTAACGTATTCGAGGCCTGCGACATTGCTAGGGGCGGTACACTGCTTCAGAACAATCTGTAAAAATATCATACTTCTGTGCCCAGCAAGGGCAAAAATCAGATAATTTGTTTATTTTTTTTCTGTTAGACTTTGTAATAAAAATGACTTAGTGATAGGTGGATAAGAAAATTCATACAAGCTTTATTTGTCTTAGATGAATCTGACATTACTGGTGAAATCAAAATAGAGACAAGGGCCCATGAAATTGCTCAAATTCTTAAAAATTTTTGACAACCGCTTTGATAGTGTAAATGGAGGTCAATATTGGGGTATTCCAGGAAAACCATTAACTGCAGCGGTGAAGGACAAGTCGAAACACATTAATTTTTGGAAATGGTCAGTGCAGCAATTACGGAAGATGTACTTTCAGAAGCCCAGAGAAGTATCCAAACTTGTACCACCATCATTAAAAACTGGATAGTTACACTAGAAAGTTTGATCGAGATTAAGGATTTTCTGCTTGAAAAAATTTTAAAATACTTTCTCCCAAGGAAATTCAACCAAGATGTTTTAGAAAATTAGTTTGGTCAAATTTGTCAACATCGGTTACGAAACAACAATCCAACTTGTCAGCAATTTCATGATAGTTAGGAGTCTCTTGGTTAGAAATTGGACGGGTACACATTCTGTTGGATCTAATTGTGAGTTAACTGATGATACATCTTTATTGGGTTTAAAAGATATGTTTTTATCTAATCTTAAACAAATTATTGGTAGTGAAAACATTGACATTGTAGTTGACTACAAAATAAATGCAGCTTTGTCACAACTCAATGAAAACTATCTTAACAGGAAATTAAGAAAAGTTTTTTGGGTATGTCTCTGGCTATATTGCAAAAAAATTACTGCGTAAATTTGATTGTAATTTTTGTTGAAGAATCAGTTTGGGGGTGATGCAGAATTTGCAGTTTTAATAACTAAAAAAGAATATAAACCGTATGGGACTCTTCACTACTGTTGCGATACTTTCATTAAATATATATATATATATATATATATATATATATAAAATATACAATATAAGCAAGTATATACTATCAAACTGCAATATTTCCATTAATGCTAAAAAAAACTACCGCAGAATGGGGTGAAAAGGGACGCTGGTATGAATAGGGACAAAAATCAGTAAAAGTATATTTACGTTAATATTATCCAGTTTAGAGAATATTTTTTAATGTTTTATAATTTTGTAGTAAATAATACATGTTTGGTGTCCAGTTTGACTCCATTAGTACACTTTGTTTCAGTCAGATGTCTCACCATTTTGTTTTGCCCATGATCAGCTGATTAGTGGTTTTTGAAAGAAGAAAGTAGCTTTATCTGTATAGCAAGGTAAATATCAATATATTTTTTACAATTTCAGTTCACATTGTGGAATATACTTGTAGGTTTGTGTTCTGTCCTTTATTATTATTTATTTCATATTATTTCAAATTATACAACCTAAAAATTGAGTGACTTTTTTTAATGTGAGTTGGGGTGAAAAGGGACACCTTGAAAATATACTATTTGTGTTATCTCTTTAGGTTTTCTCATAGGTACTGTAACTATAATAGCAGACTTATATGCACAAAATTTGTTGTAGGTGAATGAATAAGATAAATTGAACAATGTCGAGAACCTATAAACCTAATCTGAGAGGGAAACATCAAGTTCTGCACACTGCTGCTGAAATCGAGGAGGCTCTAAACGCTGTTTCTAGAAGTCTGTCTTTAAGGAAATATGGCATTCCCAAGTCAGTATTACATCAACATAACAGATGTTCTGAAATGCAAAAGAAACCGTTAAAGGCCGGTGGCCAGCCTGTTCTTTCTACTCAAGTTGAAGAACATTTAGCGAAGCGCCTAATCATCTGTTCTGAGTGGGGTTATCCGTTAGATGGTTATGATCTACAGTGTACAGTTAAGAGTTATCTAGATTCTAAAGGTCAAAATGTGTCAAAATTTAAGAACAATTTCCCTGGGAAAGATTTTGTATATAGTTTCTTAAACCGTTATAAAGGTGCCTTGACTGAAAGAATGTATCAAAATGTTAAACAGGCTAGAGCAGGAGTTAACCAGGAAACAATAAACTCTTATTTCACTAAGCTTGCAGAAACGTTGAAAGACATACCCCATCAAATATTGTTAATTATGATGAGACCTGTTTGAGCGATGACTCAGGTCGTAAAAAAATTATTGCCAAACGTGGTGTAAAATGCCCTGATCGTGTAATCAACAGCACAAAAACATCATCTTTGATGTATGCTGCTGCAAGTGATGGTGAGGCGTCGCCGTGGATCAATGTAGTAAGCGTAAGACTACGGATCCCGGGTTCAAATCCCGACACGGCCGACTGCTTGAAAAATGGCAGGTGAGCATTTTTCACAAAAATTACGCCCTCGTTCGGATGAGAGGTTAAATGGAGGTCCCGTGTGTGAGTGTTGTCACGCACGTTAAAGATCCCTACCTTGCCTGGAACGGCAAGGGTTCGGCAAAATTCTAAATTTCCAGGAAACAAAAAACTCGCCTCCTGGCCAATGTAGTACCTACAGGTGGAGCATTGGAAATGTAAATGAACTGCAAGTGATGGTGGCGGCTCCGTGGCGTAGTGGTATGTGTGTGACTACTACGCCCAAGGTCCCGGGTTTGAATCCCGACACGGTCCGCTTGAAAATTGTTAGGCTTATGCATATATCCTTCACAAAAATACACCCTCATTCAGATGACAGGTAGAAACTGGAGGTCCCGTAAATGTGAGTGTTGTCACGCACGATTAAAGAAATCCCTATCACTTGAAACTCCTGGAACAGCAAGGGTTCTTCAAAATTCTACTATATTATTTCATGTTAAACAACTCGCCTCCTGGCACAATGTAGTACCTTCTGGTGCAGCATAGGGACACTATTATCATATGTATATTAGCAACTGATGTTATTGATTCTCCCATGTATTTATAATTTTGTACAAAGCACTAAACAGAATTATGTACTGATAAGCTGACACAAAACTCCCAATGGAAACTGTTCTCTATTTAAACAAGCTTTAACAGATAACAACAAATGAAATGTAAACAATAACTTTTTCTACAGTCACTTAACATGTTTGCTGCGCCCTCAAATTGAATATAGTCTCTAAAAACCTGATTGATTTTTTCCTTTTAAATAACCTTTTTGATGTTGCTTATAATGAATCTACACTTTAAATCAGTCTAGAAAACTGGCTATATGAGTCATGTGCTACTGGACGCAATTATGCATCTATATGTAAATCAGAAAAGCTATCTTTATAAACGGTATTTTGTTTTCAGAAACTCTAAAAAATGTATTGTTGGTTAAAAATTCATGCTTGTTACTATTAGAATTAATATCTATAGTAAGAAATATAATAAAGTAGAAGATAAATAAAGTATGTAAGTAGTGAAATGCAACATACTTCAAAATATTAGACATATACATTAATTGCATAATCAACAACTAATAAAAACAAAAAAATTAATTCTAAAACAACCTATTGAATTAAATTGTAGTCTATAAAAATTAATCTATAATACTATACACATAATACTAAAAGAAAGCGTGAAGGCAAAAGAAAAATTAATTGTTTTTATGGTAAATTTTAAAACAGGGTTCTAAACATAGACCATGATTTTCAGGACACTTGTTACAGTAATAAATTGTGTCTTTACGCACTTTTTTACTTGTACACATGCGACACCTTTTTCTTAGTTTTTCTCTTTTCACTTTTAGTTTCAATTTTTATGGGTAGATGTTCAGGTATTATTTTAGATGGTCGTGATATTTTGTACGAGTTTGAGGCAAAAGCTGCTTTAAAACTGTTAGACGAAAATCGTAGAACGAAAGACGTTTGTCAGAAAATCTGTTATACAAGTGAAATGAGTTATGCAAAAGCGTTTGCAATACATGAATACCCACTTTCTTATACCATCTCATTGTTTTGCGGGAGCACGGATAATACGACATCATTTGATCAAATCTGTCAATGCCACTCATATTTTTATTGTACTGCACAACAGGTAGTGGGGTTTTCTTTGTCTCCTCCATATTTTGTTTGAATATTAGCCATATCATTAGGAAATTGTGTGGATATGTATGTAACGTCCCTTTTATCCCGCCACTTTCCTATCATAACGCCATTTTTATATAAAGCATCGATGTCACCATTTTTCAACTTTGCCACCACAATTTCTTTGGGAGTATCTTTTCGGTCTTGTCTAAGTGTTCCAGTACAATAAGTATTTTTTGCCAAAAGTTGCAGTGCCAGCTCATAGCTATTATAAAAATTGTCCATAAACACCGAATGACCGTTGTTTAAAAAATCCTTCAGTAAGTATAGGACAACTTTGTTAGTATGCCCTTTGCCACCCAAATTGTCTATTTATCCGGTGTAGATAACCATATTTAAAACTAAACCGTCTGGTTCGGACAAAACAAAATTTTATTCCGTACTTATGACGTTTGTTTTTTATATATTGTCTAAACATCAGTCTACCCCGCCATAACAGCATCGATTCATCTAGCATTAAATTTCGAATAGGATAATAAACAGACAACATTTTATTGGTAAAGTAATCCAGAACAGGTCGAATTTTATATAAACGGTCATTTGGTTCTCTAGGCTCAGGATTTTTGGCAAAATGCAAACAACGCAAAATAATCAAAAACCTATTGCGTCCCATATATTTAGAGAAACATTCTAATCCAAACAACTAATGCTTTTTCCAATAATCTTGAATTTGATTAAACTTTATAGTGCCAGTGTGAAACAACAACCCTATAAAAATTAACAACTCTGATATTGTAAGAGACGTCCATTTTGTTATTCTGGAATTTGCTGAAGTGGACTCGCTAAGAAGAAGATGTTCTGCATAATTATTTGTTTCGTCCACTATAAGTTGTAAAACTTGTCATCAACTAGCAATCGAAAATAATTATACGGATTTGCATTTGCATTCATATTCACTAAAAGCCTTGGAATTTCTGTAAAATTAAAAGCTTTCATACAGCCGCTATCACTGCCCCTTTCTGTATGTGCACCTTCAGATTGTTCAAGCTGCTCCATGTGCGCTGTCACATCTTCTGTAAATTTTACATTAATTAATTTTATATCTTATTCGTCCTATTCATAAACTTACCGTCATCTGATGTGGAATCGTTGTCATCTAGATCATACTCATCGCTACTATCTTCAAATTCAGAAGCTAAAGCAGCTTGCAATAACTCGTCGTCAGTTAATTTTTTTGGATTCTTAAATGTTAATTTAGGTCTTTTTGATGTAGAAGGTCCTTCATTAGAACACTATTTTTAAATACATACGAAAACATTAAAAAAACACGAATTTCGAAACGGTTAAGTAAATTCGTAACTACAACCTCTACCTATATACTACACTAACATGCACCATATTACTTCCAACGCTACAGCAATACTAACTACTTAACTAGCATAAAGTAGAACAGTACACGACACACAAGTGAGTTGGTCGCATATAGTTCTCATCCGTCCTGCCGCACATGTGCATCAGTCGCAGTGAACGTGTTAAAAAGTATCCAATTTAATCCTAATAACACAATATACTGTGTGGCATTCTTCATGTGTAATTTGTGAACAGGGAAATGTACCCTGTAAATTTTCAATAAATAAATGAATTGTGCGAAGTTCTAAGACAGCTGGGATTTCTGCAACATTCTCAAGGCTGTTTCTTTTAAATGAATGGGGAGTAATAAAATAAAATGTCATTCATTTTTGTATAGTTTACTTCTGTTGATTGCTGTTTTATGTGCTAAGTTTTTGTTGTTGTGATTGTATTGTATTTAATAAGTCTAAATTAAAGGATCTTTTTATTACACTGTTGGGACTCTACCAGACTCTACTGCCTTTATCCTATCAGTATTGTTTATGCATAGATTAGGTTGTATTTTTAGCAATAAGCACACCTTCACATATATCATTTATACTATTACTAAATCTGTGAAATATTGTTTGTTTGACTGGATGTCTGACAGTTTCAAGATATTCTTGTCTATTCTATTATAGACTCCAAAAGTATATAAACATGTACATTTCAGAATGTGTTTTCTTTGTACTAATATGTTATGTTGCTATATAATAAATGGTTATTATGCATTGGTGTTTTAAACATACGTATTACTTGGTTTTATTTACATCAGAGTTCGCATTAATAATATTTGGAACACCATTTTACCTTTTCGATGTGTCAACTGTATGCATTATTAGAGAACGTATATATCAGTGTATTTAAATCAATTTTCTGAAATTTTAATTTCAATTCTTAATTTTCATGGGCGTAGATGTTGCATGTAATTAATGTATACTGATTATTGCTCTTGCTACCTGATTCATGTTTCACATTGGAATTTTTGTCATATAAATACTCTGGAAATAATACCTTCAAAAGCATATCTTGCATACAGCATTTGTGTTAAAAGGAAAAGGTCTAGAAATAAATTTATATGTAAATACAATTTAAATAATTTTGAAATTCCCACCAGGGATGCATTTAAACAATTTTGAACTTCCCGCCACCGGATACATATAAATAAATTTAAAATTTCTCCACCGGATGCATGCTGAATCGAGGTTAAAACGCTCGCTAGATGGCGCGGTGCTGCTAACAAAAACTAACGGAGTGATTAAATTAAGTTATCTAACCTATGAAAAGTACTATTAAAATTCTTTAGTCCAACTGCTAGGGTTTTAAATTTTATCACTCCTCTTAGTTGACTAAAATGCAACGTTGTCAAGTATATCGTGCGACATTTTAGAGCATACGAAATTTAGTACCACATGGTATTTGAAAATACTGTTAAGTACACTTTTGTTGATTGTTAGATATGCTTTTGGCGTAGCTAGGTAGAGTCTTTCGTAACGAGAGGTGTTACTTAACTCAGGTCTTGGACCTTGGGATCGATTGAGAAGTGTTAGTAAAAGTATCAATTACCTGAATAGAAGTAATGAAACGATGAAATCAAACAACAGCATTTAATAATGAATAAACTTAAAACTAAACAACAGGTTAATAAAATACGAAGCAGTAAAAGAGGTAAACAGTTATAATAATAAAGAGTTAACTTACGGTTGAGATTCTAAGTGACCATCTTGATTAGGGTTTCTCAGCATCTATAAAGGGCTAAGTCACCATTTCGATGAGAGCCAACTTGCTCTTCAGCAGACGACCAATGACTTGGCTAGCTATTTAGCTGCCCACAAACTACCGATGAGTGGAAGGGTGTCTTGGCCTTTTATACATGCTGACCCGAGGATACTGGTTTCTACGGAAGGTTTTGGCATGTGATAATCAGTACAGAAGTTAGCCAAAACTTCCTAGTTTGTAATAATTTTACAGGAAAACTGATTATGAAAAATACATAGTAACTAACCAATGTGCTACAGATTACGAGGAAATAACATGAAACATTACGGTATGGTTTGAACAAGATAATGACAAAGTAGATTGCAAAGTTTCCTAAAATACAGGATCCGAAATGTATTGATTGTTACAATGTTGCCCTTCTAAAAGTAATCTAAAATAATGGCTTCGCTATATACAACAATACCTCTTCGATGTTGTATGCGATAATTTTTAAACGTTCGAATGGTTGGTATGTCGAATGCGATAAATACCACATGAGTTTGAAAATAGATACCCAGAACTGGGTATCTATTTTCAAACTCATGTGATATTTATCGCATGCGACACACCAACAATTCGAAATACCCAGAACTAGGTATCTATTTTCAAACTCATGTGATATTTATCGCATGCCACACCAACCATTCGAAATGTTTAAAAATTATCGCATACAACATCGAAGACGTATTTTCAAACACCATGCGATAATTAATTTTCGTATGCTTTAAAATGCCGCACGATGTACTTGGCATCGTTGCATTTTAGTCAATTATGAGGAGTGATCAAATTAAAAACCCTAGCAGTTGGACTAGAGATTTTCAGTAGCATCTGTTTACAATCTAAATATTAAACATTCTTTAACGTATCTTTATAATTATAAATAGTTGTAATTTATTATACAACAAAACAGTATTAGATAGGAACATAGGTTATATCACGCCCAAACAGAAAACGAAGTTGGTAGTTTTTTTGGAAAGGCGTCCCGAATTAGAAAGTGGGAAATATACTAAGGAGATTACTTTTAAACAGGGCCAAATGTTATGATTGGAAGTTGCCAAAAGGTAAGTGACCTGCCCGGAAGTAATAAGTACTAGAATACACTGGGGTTAAAAAAACAGTCGAATAATTTACCATTTTTCTGGTAGTGGATTTGTTTGTAAGGTATAACATGTACAAATACTTCTATGGTATTAAGTCAATCTTATTTACAATGTACTTCTTAACTAACTTAAACACTATAACAACTATAATTAACGAAATCAAAAATGTTTAATATTAATAATAATAATATTAATAAAATATATAACAAGTAGAAACTGTAATATTTATATTCTATCAATCAAACATCAACATACTACCCCTGCATAAAATGAACACGCAAACGCAAATCAATTTTCGTAGGCGACCTGGTATTTCGTGCACGACTACCCATCCGTTGCAATTTCGCATGAGCACGTCGCATGCGGCTGTGTCGCATAAGTTCGAAAATACCTTACGTCTAATTTCATGCGATAATGCTACATTTTCGTGCACGACATCAAGTCGTCTGAGTTCGAAAATAGGTGCCCTGATGTGTACACTGCCAGAAATTAGAGAAGCGGCTCGTATTACGACAACTAACCTACTACCGGATAAATCGCATGATAAATATCAAGCTGTATACAGATGTTTTATTGACTGGAGCACTAGAAAAAATATCAAATTATTTTCCAAAAATGTACTTCTTGCATATTTTAGTGAATTATAATTTTTTTAAAATAATCTTGATTACATGTGTTTATTAAAACTTGTCACTGTGCTTATAGTCGTAGATAAGTATAGTATTCAACATACGGTAATGGCAATAACTCACTTGATGAATTACGGCACTCGCCTTCGGTTCGTGCCGCAAACTTCATCTGCGTGAGTTATTGCCTACATTACCGTATGTTGAATGATATGCTATTATTTTTATGCACGGAAAGTGCATTTTTATTACAAATAAATGGTACTGTATTTATTTTAGAGTGATTAATTGCAAGCACAGAACTGTCTTTTAATAAGAATTAATAAAATATCGTTTATACATTCTTTGGTTTGATCGACAAATGATAAAATTTTCTTTTCTGATATTACCTCAGCAATGTTGGTTGTGTCAGTCACATGTCACTAGGACAGTAAAGCGAATCAGGCTTCGCTCACCATACCGAACATAAAAAACCCCACTTGGCATCAATCTTGTAAAAGCAAGATCGGGGGAAATAATGTGAAGACTTAATGTGAAACCATTTGTTGGATGCAAAAACTTCCTGGATGTGATAATACCAATTGCTACAAAGGTTTTCCAACATACAGGTGTAGAACAATTCAACTCAGAGCGACAGTAGAATTACAATAAGCAAAGTATCAGAGATTTTAGTTAAGTTTTGTTAAAATTGACTTACAAAGGAAATTAAATCTGTTGATGTAGATAGAACCGCGATAAATAATTCTCAACGTAGAATCCAAACGCGCTTGATTGAAGCTACTCTTTTGTTAGCTGTGACAAAATGAACAGTAATTCCTCTGGTAGTTTGGTAAATAAATTGAAAATTAACTACCGCAGCATACAAAACCTAGTCAGAATCGCAAAACCTATACAGATGACAAGTATAAAGACCGGAAGGAGGTAGACAACGTAGAATTTTTAGTGGCGATAATAATGGAAATTCTTCCTGGTATTATTGCCATCATCATCATTTTGTTTTCGACCTTACTTAAGGTCGGTTTGACGCAGCTCTAACTTCTTTTCTAATCTGTGCTAATCTAAAAAGTTCTACATACCCTTCACAACCTAAATTTCTAATAATTTGACTAATATAGTTTGGTCTAGGTCTTTCTATATCCTTCTATCTTTTTCCTATCCAGTTGACTCTCATAGATATTAGCAACATGATGGTTGTTAAAGAACTCTAACATGTTTACATGATTACCATTTATAAGGAAATGAAATATAACCTGGTTATCCGCTTCAAAAAGGAAAAGTGTTAAAATATATGTTATGGTAAGGCTTAAGCAACGAAACGCTACCCACATGCCAGACCGCTACCTAATTGTGAGTTATGTCATGGTGACGTTGCCACTGAGACGAAATAACTACCGATGTGATGTCATCTCAATAAGGGTCTAACATCCACAAATGCTCAACAAAGCTTCTTTTGTTGTAAATTTTGGACTAATATTATAATTTTGGAAACTCACTAATTCTGAAAATTTTCCATAGTTTCTATAATAATAAGAAGCTTAGAGAATAAGTCCAATTACTTTTAATTTGCATATGTAGTTTCAAATCGTTTTAGTAAAAACAACCTTACGCCCACCAAAATCTAGATTCTTTTAATAAAAATTTGCATAATAAATTTTTTCTAACATTACGTTCTGTAATACTTTACCGTCCCCATATTTTTTATAAAATAGAAAGTCACGATATACCTATAATGTAATTTTTAATTTTGTGTTATTTATTTATATCTATAGTGGCTATAAGTTTTGTTATTGGTCTATTCATTTAAATGTTGCATTAAACATTTTCCGTTTAAGATACCATGGGCTATATTTTAGAAATTTGAGAGAAAACGGTTTAGATAAGCATGCGCTTAGCAAGTGTTTGAGTCCTTGAACCGTGCTAATAATTTATAACCTTAGAAAAGTTTATTGGCATCGGTATTTGAAACCTGTATTTTTGCAGCATGATTCAATTTTGATAGTTTTAGACCCCCACTATCCTAGCCTTGCATAAATATGCTATACTTAAAAACCTAGCTCAAATTTAAGATATTTGATTACGAAACATTGTTTAAATATACCGCTTTGTTTTCATTGTTCATATTGCACACACAAATTTGTTGAATATATCCTTATGGAAGAGTTCCACAGAATTGTAATTCAAACAAACTACCCTACTCTGGTAAAGGAATGTGATGTGAACGTATTACTTCCTATATTAGTGCAGAAAAAAGTATTTTCAGAAGAAATGATCACCAAGTACATTGTAAGTAAAATTGTTTGTTTCAAAACCTGAAATTGCATTGTTGCAGAATGAGCCCGATGATTTAAAAAAGAAACGGAATCTTTTTATGGATGTACAATTGCGTGGACCTTCTGCATTTAGAAATTTGGTAGCGGCACTTCGTGAAACCAACCAAAATAGTATTGCCAATCTCCTTGATCCTAATAGTAATGCTATTCCAACACAATTTAAAAAATGTTCTCACCCTTTTATGCTACCTATAAATACAGAAACAACCAATATACAGAACATCCATAATATTGCCAATTTATGTCAGGATGTTGATCGCATAAATTTCAACACAGAACCGCTAAAAGTTGTTGTAAAAGGATCCACAAGTTTATACGATGATCCCACTAAAAGTGTTGCACCTATATATAGTACGCATTCAAAAAAACGAGGAGTAGTTTTAATTATAAACCTTATCAATTATTGTAATGGAGTGTATCCTACTCGAGTTGGTGCAGAAGCTGATGGTAAAAATTTAAAAGAATTATTTTTACAAATGGGATTAATAGTAGAGATTTGTGAAGACCTAACGGGTGATGTATGTACTAGTTATTTTAATACTGTATTAATTTTGAATCGATATTAATGCATATATTCTGTAATAAGTAAAATAGATGGCATTCTTCTTAGTTTTGCAATATGTTTCATAGACTTTAGACTAAACGTTTGATATCAAAATAGTCTAAAATTGCAATTGAACTTATTTTGTAGCACTAGTTTTTTTAAAGAAATTTTTATATATCAGTTACGACTTACTATTCTAGATAAATCTCAATAACTTGTTTATGTCATGGTTCTTGTGAGGTTTTCCCATTTTTAAGTAATAAGTAAAATCCCAATGAAATCGTTGCAATCTTACATCAGTGTTGTTTCTTTTGTCTAATAAGTAATAAATGGAACAGTGTAGATAAATTCATTAAATAGTTTGAATTTGAAAGACATTTTTAAATAAGTATTACAATCATTAATTAATCTTCAGAACTTTGAACTAAAAATGCTAGTGTGTTTGTTTTAATTCAATTTTTTGATCATTAGATAATTATTTATTTTCCAGAACCGGCATAAAACCAACTTTCTTGCTTATTTGTGCTGATAAATTGTCGTTTGAATTATATTCGATAACATTAATAACTACACCTTATACTTGATTTCTAGTGTAGGAAGATATTCAACCTCACTATTATGAGATTTCAATAGAAAGTGCTAACTTGCTTTGTATATAGACAAGTATTAAATTAGCTTCTATAGAAGTACATTTAAAAGTACAACTATCTTCTGAAACCAGAGGCTAGTAATTAAAATCAAAGGCCAATAAGTATCAACCTATATTTTTATTTTAATTAGCTGATCACCTTATTAATTGTCAATATGGTAGATAACATTTTGATACCTAGTTATTAATAGATTAGGTTCTAAATATTGAACTTTCTATTTATTAGAGTCTGGAATAAGACACAAACGTAATAAAACGTATATTGAAACACAACTTGTTTGTGAACTGTCAAAAGTATTCTGACAAAAACTGAAAAAACAACTTTTTGAAATTACAGCTGCTAAGATACAGAACGTACGTTTTGTATATCAGAGGCACTTACGCATCTTTAATTAAATTATTGGTAACTATTTAGTTCGAAAGAAATGCTTCAAGAAGGGTGTATTTATTTGTATTCCTGACGTTTCGAACCAATTTGGGTTCTTTTTCGAAGGCTAAAATGGTGACACAGTTAAAATAAAATTGCTTACTAGAAAATACACTTATCATTTTAAACTTTAACTAACGAAATCTTCAATAATTTAAACTTTAAAACCACGAAAACTATAAAAAAAATATTAAAACTAAATATTAACAATTAATGTAAAAAATTTTGATTGAAACTTATCGAAAAGTAATACAAAATGTCAAATTTAGAATAAGGCATACGCCTTCTAAAGAATCAAAATTACTGCATGTCTGTGAAACAAGGTGTTATGCTAAATATATAACTTAACACATTTACTGCCCTTCAAAAAAAGAGCCCGTTGTCCAAGTGCCACGATTATTTTTTTCTTAAAAAATGTGTAGCGGACGTTTGATTTGGGTTGCATATAGACTCTAGACTGAACATCTGTAATTTTTTTCTTCAAAAAAAGCAAAACGCACTATGCGCATTGAGGGCACAGAGCAATGAACACACGTGTGAGTTGCTCTGTTGTTCCAAAACTGATTATATTGCCATTATTTTTTATTCTATTATGATGTATATAAAACACAAAGTCCTTGTAAACAAGCTAATTATTAAACACACTTCAAAATTAAACAAAATTCCATGTAAAATGTAATTAAAAACAAAAAGTTATATAAAAGTTTAAAAAAAAACAGATCTAAAACAAGTAAAAAAAGTTTATACTAATTGGTTTGTGTGAAACAATTTAAAACAAGGAGGGAGGCAAAATCTGGGATTATCGGGGCACTGGGGGCAATAAAAAAATCGAATCTTTACATTGTTTTTTTACTGGTCCAACAAACTCGATATCTTCTTCTTTTTGATTTTCCATGTTCTCCTTTGGACAATATTCTATAAAATGCTGCTCATTATTTGACAGCGGACTCTGCTGTATTTCCGAAGCTGGTAGTGTTCCAAGAAGTTTCCGAATCACTTTTATTCTAAAATTGTAATAATCGATACGACTTCCGACTCCTTTTTTATACAAATAGAAAAAGTTTAGCGGCATCATTTGGAAAACATGGATGGCAATTTTTTGTACCATATGAGGGTTTTGTGTTTGCAAGAATAATATCACATCATTTGGTCGCAGTGGTCAACACCTGACATATATTTGTTATATTCATTTATTAGTTGTGGCTTTATTTTTCTCCTGGCCAAGCTGAGTAATAACATTTTCCAACTTTCCAGTAAATTCGCTGGAAATTGCCAATATTTCCCTGCGATCTTTCCACTTGATTACACAGATACCCTCAGTACTAAACTCCATCACCAGCTCTCCTTTTTTTAAATTTTTTTGAGACCATACTGGGCGGGTTCTCTTTTCGATTTGATCTCAAAGTCCCTGTAATATATGTTTTCTCATCTAACAAGTCTTGCTAGTTTTACATTGTTGTAATAGTTATCCATATAAATGGAATACCCAGCACCAAGATTATTTTGCAGGAGAGATAAAACAACTTTTTCTGTGTGTCGAGGACCAGACAACTCGGGATCAGAGGCTCCAGAGTAAACAATTATTTTTAATGATAGTTCATTAGGATCGCATAAAATGTATAGCTTAACTCCAAACTTGTGCCTTTTCCCCTTTATGTATTATCTGAATTTCAACCTTCCATGCCATAACACCATAGATTCGTCTATGGATAGCTCTCTAGTTGGATAATAAATATCTATCATTCTTTCATTGAAAAAATTTATAAGGGGAAGTATTTTTCCCATTTGTGTGCTCGTTTCTTCATCTTCAAAATGTAGTGCTCTCAAAATCAGCAAAAAACGATTGCGACTCATAAATGACGGAAATATTGATAACCTAAATAAATAATCTTTTTTCCAATAATCATTTAATCGATTAGTACGAATAGTTCCCATATGAAATAACAATCCAAAGAAAATTTTTATTTCAGCAACAGCTACATCTTTCCATCTAGTGATTCTAGATGCAACTCCTTCACTTTTGGAAAGCAACTCTATTGCATGCGAGTTATCTTTTTTTTGCAGAGGGAATCAAAAAGTCATCTGTTGCAATTATACAAAAATAATCGATTGGTTCTGTTCCACCAACGTTAACATGAATACCTGGGACACCAGTAAATGGTTAGTTTTTTGTTGGAACTCCAGCGGATGACCACTGGCTAACAGCAGAAGGAATTGCACGACATGGTAAAGCTGAAAGTGTTTGAGGTCTCCTCCTCATCAGAATCACCCTTATAGTCAGGATCGTCGTCATCACTGTCGTTTACGAATGGATCTATTTCCACATCATCTTCTAAATATTCTAGAAGCTCAGCTAAGAGATTTTTGCCAATACCGATTATATTTCGCTCTCTTTTTAAGAGAATCGACCTCTTTAGAAGGCCCAGGTCTTGAATCCATAACTACCTGTAACAAAAATATATATAAGTGAGTACTGCATGGCCAAATACATCTAGTGCTGTCATAAGGTGTGGTTAAATCTAAATTACATTTATATAAGATCTACATTATTATTATTATACCATTATTAGCATGAAAAAATTATAACATAATACTTACCACTACAAAATGTGAAACACAAATATGTATTTCAAACAATCGCGTATAAAAGTGCATAATTTCTAATTTGACTTAAACCAACTATCACTTCGCAGAGAATAGACACTATTGGCATGCCTTAGTGTTTTAGGATATCGTTCCAGCCGTGCCCCACTCTAAAATCTACAGCAGAACTTCAAGCTGTATCAAACGTGCCTGGTGCAGTGGAGGCATGTCAGGTAGTACAAGATGAACACCTTGTGCGTTGTGGGCAGTCAATGTGTTAATCTATAGATTTGCTTCTTTTTAACTATTAAATGTGTAAAGGGAAGTGTAAACTGCACTTAAGTTGTCTTATATCACATTTTGAATTTATATTATTTTTAGTCTTGTTGATGTGGTATGAGTCTAAAGTCTTTTCTTGTATTCACTTTCAACTTCAATTATTTTAACATCAACAAAATTGGGGTTGTGATGAGTGGCTTGGGTGCAGGACATCTTTCCAAGTTTGGCGTCACTTTTATGTTGTGTTAATTTTCTGCAAATGTACTGTTTAGTTTGTCCAAGGTATAAGCCCCCACATGAACACTTCACTTGATAGATGACGTTGCTTAACCATTGTCTGTCTGTTTTATCTTTGATTTGAGTGAATAGATTTCTTATTGTTTTGTTATAGGTATATGTAATTTTAGTATCATTCCGCTTTAAAATTCTTGCTAAAGATGGAGAGAGTTTCTGAATGTAAGGGATGGTCTTATGAGTGGTAGCAAGTTTAGTTTTAATCTCTTCATATTTCTTTTTATCGACGTACCCATAAGTATACCAAATTTTTGTAAATAAAATCTTTTTCATAGCAGAAGTACATGTTATTGAATATCAAACTGACTGAACTTTTAAAACTGTCTAAAGATAAATTGCAATGCGGTGATATTAGATTCCACTTTTCAGTTATGATTCTTTGCGTTAAATCGAGCATTATGTTAGTGAATAGCGATTTAACATCCAAAGAAATTAAGATGTGATTATCTGGTAATTGAAAATTTTTAAATTTAGTGACAAAGTTGAAGCTGTCTTTGATGTTATATCCTGTTGTAATTGGAAAGGCTTTGCTAAGAATCTAGGCTAGCCATTTGGTTAAAGGATATGTTGGTGTATCGATACAAGAAATGGTCGCAATTTCATTGTAGGTTTGTGTAATTTGAGTAATCCATAATATTTTCCAGGCACAGACTTGTAGATTTTTAGTTGATTTTTAATCTCGGTGTTGATCAGTTTTTTATTAAATAAATATTGGATATGTTTGTTGTTCTTTTTTTTTATGTTTAGTGTTGGATCTTTAGTTAGAATATCATAAGTGTTGGTGTCGTTTAAAAGTTTTAAAGACTTGTCTATGTACTCTTGTTTGTTCATGATTACTGTGACTGCTCTTTTATCAGCTCTGGTTACTATTAGATCTGCATTTTGTTTTAAAAATTTTTTTGCAGGTTTCTAGAGTTTCTTTGTATAAAACCTAGCATCTGCAAGGCTTTGATTTGAACATAGGCAATATGTGAAATATATGAGAGCTTAGAGTCAATTACAACCCCAAGATCGTTGATTTTTACAACACGTTAAAGAATAACATTTTCTATAAAGTAATCCATATGATCTGTATTAGTCGCACGAGAGTAAGTGATCACATAACATTTATTAGTATTAAGAAAAAGTCTATTTAATTCACACCATACAACCAGCGAATCAAGATCAGCTTGAATTAATAGGTGATCACTTGCGTAAAAAAATGGATTTGTATAGCTTTAAATCATCAGCATATAACAGGAAGGAGCAGTATTTGAAGCAGCTGACAATGTCATTAATAAAAAGAAGAAATAATAGGGGCCCAAGGTGCACAGTAAATTTGAATGATACAAATTGTTTGTATTTAACTGCTTGAACTCTGCCATAAAGATATGATGAAAGCCAGTTGTAGATGTTTCCTGGCGGCTCCGTGGCGTAGTGGTATGTGTGTGACTACTACGCCCAAGGTCCCGGGTTCGAATCCCGACACGGTCCGCTTGAAAAATGTTAAGCGAGCATTTTTCGCAAAAATACACCCTCGTTCGGATGAGAGGTAAAATGGAGGTCCCGTGTGTGAGTGTTGTCACGTACGTTAAAGATCCCTACCTTGCTTGGAACAGCAAGGATTCGGGCAAAATTCAAAATTTTCCAGGTAAAAAAAAACTTGCTTCCTGGCCAATGTAGTACCTTCGGGTGGAGCATTGGAAAATCACATGTAATGTAGATGTTTCCTCCTAAACCAATCTTGTCTAATTTCTGCAACAGAAGATTTAAGTTCACTCGATCAAAGGCTTTAGAGAAGTCCGTGTAAATAGTCTCAACTTCTAGACCATTCTCCAAAGATTGTATAATTAAATTAGTGAATACTAGTAAATTTGTTGTGGTGGACTTGTGTTGCTGAAAACCATGCTGGTTACAACTTATTATTTCTTTACAATTCCAGTATAGAAATTTAGAAATCAAGAAATCTAACAGTTTTGGAATAGCAGATTGAGTACATATACCTCTATAATTAGATACATCCTCTTTGTCTCCGGCTTTAAATATAGGATTTATATAACTGAGTTTCCATTCTGAAGGGAATTTGCCAAGAGACAAAGAAAGGTTAAATAAGTCTGTTAATGGTGAACAGAGGCCATAAATGCATTTCTTTAATAAGATGGAAGGAATACCATCTGGACCAGGTAACTTGCAATTTTTTATAGTGCATATAGCTTTAAAAACGTCACTTTTACTAAATTGTAAATTCTGTAAATTTAGTGATTGGGAGACAGTTGTGTCAGGTGGAACTATGTCTTCTAAATAATAAACTTGTGAAAAGTATTCAGCAAATAAGTTCACTATACTCAAACCATCAGTGCCTTTGGTATTATTAAATTTCATTTGTTCAGGAATTCGGTTTGTATTTTTCAGATTGTTTATATGTGTCCAGAAGTTTCGAGGATTTGTTTGTATACTATGTTCTGTACATATTATGTACTTCGAATAAAGTCGAGAACTGAGACGTTTGGCTAGGCTACGATAAAAGATAAACCTTTGATAAGACTCCAACTTATTTGACAATTTATAATGCTTATGAGCAGCTTTTTTCATGTATATAAGATTAATAAGTTCCTTACTGAACCAACTAGGAAATGTAAAGGGTTTAATAAGCTTCTTAGGAACATAGGATTCTAAACCATGTTGAAGTAAATAGTAAAAATGTTCAGTGGCATCATCAATATTCTTCATTGTTGTACAAAATGACCAATCAATTGTATTAAGGTAGTGGTTAAGGGATTCATAATCCACTTTATGAAAATCATATCTATATTCCTCATATTGTAGATAAGGTTGCTCTTTTTCAATCAGTACTTCAAAAGTTAATGCTCTGTGGTGATAACTGTTATTCATTATTAATTCTATGGCTGGCAATCATTCAGAATGGGAATGTTAGAAAAAACAAGATCCAAGAGTCGGTTGTTGTTATTATAAATCTTATTATGCTGTTTCAGATTAAGCAGAAAAGAAGAGGCAATTAAAGGTTCAGGTGCATCCCCATAGTTGCATAAGATAAATTCATTATTATTCCAGGTTGCTCGAGGTATATTAAAATCACCACATAAAATTATTTTAGCATTAGGGTAATTAATACCGACCTCTTCAATAACACTACAATAAGATTCGTAAGTCTGAACTGTAGAGGAGGGAGGAATATATACACCCGCAATGATAACTAAGCAACCAATGCCATTGCTAGCAATAAAGAGCTGTTCTACATCAAGTACCCTAGTTTTGATTAATTGTTCAGAGAACGAGGACCGCCCTAAAATAAGAACACCACCACCACGCATTTTAGTACTAGTATATTGGCTTCTATCAACACTGAAAACATTATATAAATCAGTTGTAAGTTCATTATCGTAAATTGCATTATTAAGCCAGGTTTCGGTTATAACTAAAACATCGTAATTATTACTGAGGATAATGCTATCTTTAAACTCACTTAAACGGGATCTAAGACCGCCCACATTTTGATAGTACACAGTTAATTGAAAAAGGGGTAAATCTAGTTTTTTTGTGTAATGTTTACGATTAGTCGGTACAATAGTAGGTGTGTTATTTAAATATTTGATTGTCACTGCTTCCCCTTTTTTTTTGGCGTTTGCTAAGTTCACTTCTAAGCATTTGCAGATAATTTCTTTGTTGTGCAGTGGACTCAGCAGCAACACGAAAAGGTGTATTGACTAACTTTGCACTGTTTTTTAGAATAGAGCGGGTAATAGCACTGTCACTACAGATGACTTTCAAAGGCCTAGGTTTATCTCCTTTCTTCCCCAATCGAGTGACGGCCACCGGAGCGACATCATAAATTTCTAATGTGTTTAATACCTGGGTAACAGCGGTTTTATCAATTTGTTGACGTTCAGATACATTAGCAGAGTTGGGTTCAGTAACATTAAAAAGTATAAAGTTCCTACTTCTACTAACCCTTTCATTGATTTCAGAGTAGAAAGATTCACAATTTTAGGAAAAATTTAGAGCTTCTAAACGTTTAACGGTTTCTTTAAGATCTTGAACTTCATTTTCCAAAATTTTACATTTTTTAATTATCATTGGAAAAAGTTTGATTGCTGTTGTGCAATCATCACAAAAAGAACAGTGATCTTTGTTTCCTTAGTTGCATAACTCGAATTTCTGATGATCCTAATTCAGTACATTTATCATGAAAAGGTGTACTACACGAATCACATATCAACATTGAGTCATTTTGACATGTGGTGTTACATTTTGAGCACAAATCCATAATATCCACTAATTTTCACAGCAGTGAGCCACTTAAAGAAGAAAGTAGATAATGAAGGCTACCATTTAAGTTATAAGCACTAATATAAACAAATAGTTTTTATATGCATCAACAAAACATATTACATGTAACTTGCCATAATAACAAGTGTTATCACCACCTGTTCTACTAGATAATATGGTTATTCTAATGTTGAAATATAACTTATAAAGTCCTAATTATCACTTGTATACTTGAACCAAACTCCAAAATTTGTTTAACAAGAAAATCACTACAATTTAAGGAATAACTTGATATCACTTTTAAATAATATTAGAACTGGGAACGATTAAATTAAAGCTTTTATATGAGAGGCACATCTACATGCTGTCATGTTAACCCCACTACATGCCAGAAAAAGTTTAGTTTAGTTTAGGGGTAGGTTAAGTCATGGGGGTCGTAGAATAAAGAAATACAACTTCCGCATTAAGAAAGGCACACAATTTCAGCAATTATAAGAGTAAATCGGTCACCCTACATGTTGTTAATTGAGAGCACACTGTATATAAAATACACGGGATTAAATGCATGAGAACATAAAGAGGTCTAAGAGTAGTTTACAAGTAAAGATAAGATTTTAAAACGCAACAAATTGCATCAAAATTAAATCACCAGGAAACCTAGATAAATTGGCATTGCAAAGATGTAACAATTGCGTTGAAATATCACCGTACACGCATTCTATATAATTCATTATTAGAAAATCGTACGTGACTGGAAGAAATCACATTTGTTCAAAAATCCAATATTCTGTAGAAATAAACAAGCACCAGGCGATTCAATTTAGATGATAAAATGTAACAAACATTCGAATACATGAGTTAATAAAAGGCAAAAGTTGGAATTTCTCAAATAATACCACGATATGCGGGAGGCGTACGTGACAGTCAAGGGATGCATTGAAAGATTTGAACTAAATAATTGGTAAAAATCCCGAAGTATGCAAGATAAAGGTAGAAGTATCGTCCCAAAACGTAGACACGCCAATGAAATCAATAGGAGGTAGGGCTTATGTATACGATAATGACGAAGCGACAAGTTAGTCTATATTCAATCTGAGCTACGACTATGTTCAAAAGTGTTAAGAATTTACGTAACCAGTGAATTAAAAATCATAATAAATAAGAATTAAAAAGTGTGGGAATTTATGCAACAAAATAAGCCGATCTATAAATAGACGTAAGTAAAACGACTTAATTAAATCTTTTTCTAATATTAATGAAACAGGGCTTTTAATTTCAATCTGGATTTTAATAACGACTTTTAATTTCAATCTGGATTTTAATATCGACTTTTAATTTCAATCTGGACTTTAATTTTGGCTTTCAATATCGACATTTCAATTTCGACTTTTAATTGGAGACATATTTTGATTGAGATGGCTCTAATTTGGGATATTTAAGACGATTTTAATTTGGGGACTTCAAACTTTGAACATGCTCAAACTTTGGAGATAGTTTAAAAATGAAAGTATTCTAATTTGGACATATTTTGACCTGGTTTGATTTTAATTGGAAACAACGATATGGAGCAGGCACAGTAATAAGGAAAAAGGACACAAAAAGGGGATGCAGATCACAGACTAGGAAGGAACTACAGAACCCATTCAGTTTAGCATCTTAATACACTTTATTATTGAAAACTGTTTTTAATTCAATATTGATCACATTGTGTATTTGTAAGTCGACAAAAAGGGTCACTTCACAATTTATGACAAGGGAATAGGCATCTTGGAACGTTCGAAGGTCCCTGAATAAGTAAAAGATATTTTTGCTGACTTTCAGAATACCATAAATCTGGTATATGTAGATATTCTGAAAAAGGGAAAATTTTGAGAGTTGTAAATATTATCAATCATTATATTGTGTATTATAGAATTACTTTATTTGATTCAATAAGATCTGTTCAGGGTAAAAACCTAACTTAACGTTTTATAACATAAGGCCTTAAAATAATAAAGGAATAAGGGGCGAATATCACAGCAATTTTATGACATGCCCAATCGTGGGGCTCAATAATAATATTAGGGAAAAATATTACAGCAATTTTATACGGCCCAATGCTGGGACTAAATAAGATGAAATAATAACTTTGACTTTTATGCAAAGCCCAAATGATCATTTCAAATTGAGCTAGTAATTAATAAGTAACAGTTTGTTTTGTACCAGTATTGCTACTATACATTGGGTATAATAGCACACCACAAGTCTATTTGTTTTATTTTATCAATATAATACGACTAAAGCCGTGCTATATTCATAATAATTTTTGCAGGAAATTACAGAAGCAATCCTCGATTTTAAATCTTCACCTAAACTTAAAGCTGTGGATATGGTGTTTGTAATAATCATGGGTCATGGTTTTTATGCTGGCGAAGGCTGTCTGATACCAGGAACCGATAACAAAATTATTTCCACAGTATGGATTGAGCAGCAGTTCGATAATGTACATTGCAAAATATTACATAACCGTCCAAAAATTTTTATTTATCAGACATGCCGGTAAGTACCTTTGTTTGTTATTTGTAAAGCTTTACACTGAATTGCGTGCGACTGGGAAAATATGTATAACGAAAAAGGTCTGAAAATTTTATTGACAAAATAATGTATAAAGCTCTGATATGCGTTTGTGCTAAAATTTTCAACTGATATTAATAAAAGTCTTGTACGTATTTCAATTATTTGAACATGTTTGCAGTTGTATGAGTACATAATGCACAAAACACATGTTCAATGACATTACCTTATAATTGCAAACTGAAATAAACAACAAGATGTTGTTGAGTGTATTCTGTAATTGCTTTGTCGTATATTTATTTTCCTATTAGCTGTTTGCTTAAAATTTATGAAAATAAATCCTTTGAACTATTTTAGTGTAAACAACTCAAATTTGTTTAATTTCCTTGTTATTGAATGGTTATCTTGTTTGTTATTTAGTTTCTTATATGTGATCGATGGGTGCTCTCTTTAAAAATTTATGAAATTTTAATCTTTTCGGTAATACTTGCAATTTGCAGTACAATTCATAACTTGATGATTGAATGTTAAATTTTATTTGTTAAAAAATCTGGAATTGTGTTACCGTGTTTGATTGTAGACATACGAGAATGGTAGATGGATAACAGCTTAGATCTATATTTATTTAATTTATTTTGGTTTTGGGATAAACATTGAAGTAGTGACGATAATTATTAAGCAAAATAGAGATAACAACTAGTTTGAAATTATTCTTACAAGGCCGAGTATGTTTTTAAGCTGCATCTATTCTAATTGCCATCAAAAATTAACATTTCTCTTTTATGCGTCTGAGATATGTAACTATTTTGTTATGTTCTATTTCATATTTAAAAAATAATTTACTACCTTATTACTTTAAAAACCTTTTCAGTTCCTACTTAATTGTTTTATGTTTAAAACAGCAAACGAATACTTGTGTATGGAAAATTCTTGGTATTGCATAAGATACTCAAAACAACGGAAAAAAATATACCTAACTTTATTTTTAAACTTAAACGACAACTTTTACTAAAATGCATGTATTCTATATTGCCCAACGAAACTTCTAATAACATCAAACTAGTACATTTTTAAATCACATCAAAAACAGAATTACATATTACCCTCGATCTCGAACACTACGAATGCCAGGAAAAACCATTTCACACTCGACGCATGTAATCAAGTTTTCGTGTGAGATACGACACCAGAATATAAACAGGTGGACTTCTATAGATAAGAGACAGGAATATAGACAACCGAACTTGTGGATTTAATGAAGGACACATATAGTTGGTTGTCCATCTATGTGGATTGAAATTATAGCAATGTAGCAAAGTCAATTTAAATGATTGGGACTGAATGGTGTTTTTAAAGTAATGAGGCATTAAATTGTTTTAATATAAATAGAACGTACCAATTTTTATATGGGTTCATGGTTATTTTATTAACCCTCATGTTGGATTATGTACGTTTTGCGCTATTGTAAATATTTAAAACATGCATGTCAATTTTAAGTATTTGTTCTTTACCTGTGTACCGAACATACAAACTTAATGTTTATGATTGATTCAACATCCTTTTGTTTTGAAACTTTACTCTTAAGTTTTTAATGTTATTAAAATAAAATTAACAAAACGAATTTTTTAACGAAGGTGTAGCGGGAACTGAACCCATTACTCAAATCTCATTTGTTTTAACTGCAATAGATGAACGGGACTTGGTTGATCAAAAGTATTATCTACCAATAATGGAAGGCCATAAAAATGTATTAAGTGAATCCCTATGAATTTTATTATTAAGGAGTCTGTCTTATTTTGTCGACTAACAAAATCCAAATTATAGCTTACATTGGAATTAAAATGAAATTAAATAGCCAAGCTTGATTTTTCTGTCATTGAAGAAACTGAATGAAAATGGGTATAATTCGTAACGTAACAGATCTGCAACATCTTCATCAATCTTTTTTGCAATAATGGTTCTTTGAAATATCATTGAGATGGTCAACAACCACTGATTCATTGTTTCGATAGACTGATTTAATTGTTTATCTAAACAAGTCATGTGATGTACATTTAACGTTTCTGATTGGTTATATTTTGTATAAGGGAAATAATCTGTTTTAATTATTATCTAGACGTGCTTTTGTTCAAGTAATGCCTATTTAAGGGAATTTTAAAACTATGTGGTTATTGACTCCCTTCTAAATTTGAAAATATTAATCCTACTGAAATACGATAGGCATCATTTTTGCACAAAATTTTATATAGATTAATTTTGTATATGAAGTGTTTTTCTAAAATTGTGTTCGAGATATTTACAAAAAATTAATTAAAACTACTTAAAACCTCCTCCATCTTAGCATTGGATGGGCACAAATAAAAAATCATCTAATCACATTCTTTTAACCTGGGAATGCGGGTATATGCCGTTTACATACCATAAATCATGTCCTAGAATTGGTGGGAGCTCTAATTGTGAAACTTTAGACGTAGAAACTTAAATTAAGGATGGGAAAAAAGCTTTCCAATGCTGGGTTTAAAAATCCCCTAAATTTAAATATTAAAATAAAAAGGGCACAACAAACTAATACTGGTTTATCGCAGTGGGATTCACCTTTATATTCAATAACCTTTTGTTCCAGAAAAATCTAGAATGAGTCTTCAAACATTTTAGAACAATCCTATTATATTACCATATTGATCACCATGCTTACGGCTAAACAGATACGTGACCACTTTTATAAAAATCGAATAAGCATAATTTTTAGAGTGTTTACGCCCCCATCTGGTCTATCGCAGAATATATTCCGGATCGGAAGTTTGATGTCCCTGTGACGATAGGAACAATGAGAGTCATTCTTACATTTCCCATATTGATGGATGCTCAAGCATGACTCCAGAGTGCTACTTAACAAGCCAACATTCTAGATGCTCTCCTCTGATTTTCTAATTCATAATGATACCCAGGTCTAGGTCATTCCCTTGTTCGGTCTCCAGCTACTATGACTGCCAATTGTCGTTAATCACAGTTGTCCGACAAAGAGAATAACATTTCTTCTCCAACGAACCATGAACAATGGCTGCAATCTTCAGAACAAGGCAGTCTCAACAATGCATTTGCATTATGGTGACTTGAACTCGCTTAATGTTTAATGTTTAAATTTTATTCCGGTAGCCCTTCTAACCTGTTCTTCCAGGTTCTTGAACTGCAGTAGCTACTTATAACGTACAACTGTATCCCAATAAAACCCCAGGTAAATAAGAGTAATAAAACACTTACCCCGTCATTCCAATTGTACGTGGCTGTCGTCCTCGGATAGTTGGTTCCTGCTCTCCTTGTTGTGGTTGGTGGATTGCCGGTTCAAGTGCTGCTGCTAGTGCCTTGTAGGATAGGTAAAAAGAGTGGGAACGACGTTAATCGAAGCATTTACGTCAGCACTACTCGGCAGGTGGTAAAGTAGTGCTCATTCTACAGAAGGTGGTACGGTAATATCCTGAGCTGTGCTGCATTCCTCACATAAGATTTCTACTCCCTCCAACCGAGATCGGCACACTTCCGCTCGCGTTGGAGGGGACCAAACTTGTTGCCATGGGCGAACTGTTGTCAACATTTTTGCGACCACAAAGATAAGTCAATGACATCAACAACCGTGCGAGCACCAACAAAGCGTGGTTGTCACGGCATTGGCGGTATAGTGGTAATCTACAGGGAATTTTCCATGCAGAGTTCTAAAAAAGTCCCTAAATCTAAATTAATGCAATAATACCTAGGAGCTTTAAAATAAAGCGTAACACACTTCAACATTGCATGATCTGTTCTCAGGTGAAACTTTCTACCATAGAGATTCTTAAAAAGTGCTCTACCGATTTACACCACTGCCAACTGTACTTTCCTCATTAACACAATAGTTTCTTTCTGGGTTCAAGACCCCCTGCTGAAATAACCAATCATTTTTTTTTCTCCGTTCTGTATCTGGAATAACACTCTTCCAATGGTGACATTACTGGTGTCTGTGTCTAATATGAATTTTCCTTCATACCAAGGGTCCCTTAAGAGCTGCTGCCAATAAATATCTTAGCTGCTGGATTAAATTTTGAGAACCTTCGTCTCGTACATAATCATGTTCTTCTGTTAATTTAGTCAAGGGCTTGAAATATTCACAAATCCACAAACAAATCTTCTGTAATATGTGCATAATCCCAGATTACTGTGTGGTTAGTGTTTGTCTTTGGGTGTCTGCCACTTTTGTACTCCCCTAACTTTTTCTGGGTCTGTCCTAACTCCATTTTGTGAGACTGTCCCAGTTATTTTATCTGTCTGCCGAGCAGGTTGTACTTCTTTGGGCTCAACCTTAGAAATATTTGTTATAAATTGGTCGTATTCTTTAAATGTCTTTCCAATCATGATTATGTCATCCAAATACATGAGATATGTTTTCCATGACAGTACACATAAGATATTAACCATTAAACACTTGAAGGTGGCAAAGTTCAAATGCCATAACGGTAAATTGCCATAGGCCAGTGCCAATGGTAAAAGCCATTTTCTGTTTATCTTTGGCATCCATATCTACTTCTCAGTACCCGCTCTTCAAGACCAAGGTCAAGAACCTTCGTGATCCTGGGAGTGTATCTAGGGTGTCGTTAATCCTTGGTAATGAATAACTGTTATATTTCGTCATGTCCTCCTTCTTCAGATACCCAACATGCATTACCCAATGGCTGTAGAAGCATTTGTTCACACCCTGCCCTTCATTACTCCAACCATTTTCTTGGCCTCTTCATGCTTGTCCAATGGTAACCTTTTCGGTCATTGTCTTATTGACCGGGTATCCCCGGTATCGATTTTGTGCTTGACTACTGCAGTTTTTCCCAACTGACTGCCGTCAATCGCAAATAGATCTGAGTATTGTCAAATGAGACTACCAAACTGGGTAGATGATAGGTGTTGTAGAAGTTTTAGATATGCACTATATGCTGTACTTTGCTAAATGTAATTATTTGTTTTATTATAATTTTGTTTTGTTTCTAATAGCTTTTTGTAAAAGCTCAGAGATACTTTTTTTTTCAGTGGTAATGTCCCAGATCATGGTGTCACACAGCGCATAGAAACTGATTCGGCAGCAAGAGTTGTCCGAACACGAACTGATATGTTAATTGCTCATTCTACATTACCTGGTATGCATTTTAAGCAATATTTAGAATCTAATTTTTTATTTTCTAGGTAATGTTTCTCACAGAGATATTTATTTAGGATCATGGTATATACAGAAGTTCTGTGAAATGATGATGAATCACTGTCATAACACTCACTTGGAAGATATATTCAAGATGGTAGATGTGCAATTATCTCATCTACAATCGCTTAGTCGTACTATGCAAACTGCTGTATATTCAAATCAAGGTTTTAAAATATGCTACATGCATCCAAAGATATATGCCGAAAATGGAATAATTAAGGATATTTTTACGGATATGCCTATTTTTACCTAGTATTACATGGTGCATTTTATACAGAGTTTTCATACTATGGCTGTGGCTGTAATTTGATTAGATTTTGAGCTAAATCTATGATTGATGTATGTATAATTCAATTGTAACGTTTAAGACTGAATATGTGCTCCTAATAATTAACACCGTGTATTTGGAGTTTTTATAGCAAACAGAATATGAACATGCACTTAAGTTTAATTGATTCTGTTATGGAATAAGTTTGTTATCGTCTAAGCAACATTCAAGCGAAAAAACTAGGATCATAGCCAGAACAATTAAACAGCTAATGAAATATACACTGTGAGAAATTAAAACTGTTATAAGCAGAAATATAATGGAAATGTATCATTATTATATACAGATTTTATTATAGTTATGATTATGCAAACGTCTTATTTATTACCATTATATTTTTGTAAATTAGTTTGTTCTTTATCTCTTATACTTTATGTTATTCATGCCCGTTTTTAAAATAAAATGCCTAAAGTAGTTTTTAACATTTATATAGTTTATAAGATGAAGAAAATTGTTAATCAAACATTTCTTCAATGTACACTTGCAAACGGTTATACTGAATTAGTGTGCCGAATATTAATCAAAATTTTGGTTTATTAGCTTGAAAAGAGTTAATATTTGTTTGTGTTTATTCACCACAATGACATGTTGGTTGCTCAACATCGTAATATTTTCAATTGAGACTGATTTTAAAATGCTCTATGTAAAATATTTTGTGGTAGCTATTTTTTTGATGTTTTTCATTGTGTATGTATTCTGTGAGATTCCACCCTGTCACATTTTATTTCTAACACAAACACATGCATGCATGCATGTTCACATGCCACATCTACACATATTTTTCCACACATTTGTAAATGTTTCAATGAAAGTTAATAATCTTGCTGTATTGTGTGTGATCAAGTATTGTATATTTTCGAAAAATCAGAAACTTCTATATAGCAATGTTCTTTCATCGCAAATTGTGATGCTACCCTTATGACTTCTTACCTATCTAATATACTAAAAGAAATTAGAGTATGGAAAATATCTGACATTTCTTTTATCAGTATGATAATTTCCATTTACAAGAATTGTTAATTTGTAGTGCAATAAAGTTTTATGCTGTTTGTGTGTTAACTATTGTTGTAGATTTTAAAATACATCTTTAAATATATGCAAATATGTTTTTTGCTCAATTTATAAAACTTTATGTTTCACTTCAATAGATAACAGAATATCAAATGCTGTTATAAAAATGACAATTGACAGTTAAAGTTACTGCACAAATTCAAAGTTTCTTTGGGCCTAACTATATAAAGCTCACTAGTATTCTTTTACATATTTTTATTGATCTTATTAATAAACCGAATACATTTAATATCTATAATAAAAGGTCACGGGACTATATATTTTGTAAATTTGATCTCTATGTAGTTAGTAAACAATAGTTTAAGTTTTGAGCTCATCTGTTTATTTAAGTTTCAAAGCAAATCACGCCGAGGTAACTACCTGTATTAGCATATAGTTTTTAACTTCTGTTAATCGTTTTTATAGTGTTATTATTATCAGAATTGTTAGAGTTATAGAATAGATTACAAATTATAATTGGGCAGTGCTATATATTTCTTAAGTTGATATTGGTTACATTAGTTTTATATTATATCACCAAAAAATTCGCTTATTTGTTAACATGTTATTTAGCTAATAAGCACTATCTTTTCAGGAAGTAAAACTTACAGTTGTGATGTTTTTTTTTCATTTGAGTTTTATATTTATACAAAATAATTTTTTTAAATTGAGAAAATTTAACATTTTGAAAGCAGGGCTTATTTGGTATAAAAATGTCTCTTAATGTTACTATTCATGTAGGTAAGTTTCTCTTATAACCATTATATCTTTAATAGAATTTGTTAAAAGTCTTAAAACGTTGATCATTACAAAGCTCATAATTTATGAAAATTGAAAAATTTTGTAGTGTTAATGGCTAATTTTGTTGAATGGGTACTAATTGTAACTTTTATAATCATCTAAGATTCTAATATAATGATTATATTTTATATTAACATTTTTTTTATAATAGAACAAGTATTGATTAAACTAAATATACATTTTATTGTTTATGTTTGTAACTTTAATTTAAAAATATCAATGATGTGTATGTAGATGAAATAACATATACGAGGTTGCCTTTATTTATGAATCTACACAACTGCTTAATTATTGAAAAATGCGTTGTAACTTAAAACGTAATGGTAAAAATTATATATCGGCGGATCAGTAACAATGGCCATTTTCTGTATAATCATTATGTGGCTGCAATTGGAAAACTGGTGCCCTAGTAGTGCGTTTAGATCTCCTTAGCATTACAGAAGGTGCACTAGATCTAAATTCATTAGCTACTTGAGAATGTGAAATTGGACTAGACAGAACTCTTGCCGAGTTACCTACATACATGTTTGTATTAGGGCTATGTCAAATTTTGTTTCAAGTGAAGCAGTCGCATCTGTAAATGTAGGAGCATTAACTCCACTTGGTTCTGGGACAGGATCCCCTGGTAGTGTTAATAATGGATTAGGTTGATCAATTTGAGGTATAATTGGTGTATTTTGCCCAATACTTCTAATTTGATTTACGTGTCTTTTCCAAACACTTGAATTATCAAGTTCAATCAAGTAATGTAGCTTACCTAACTTTTTGTAAATTCCCATTTGTCAACGTGAATGTAATCGTGGCATTCCACTCTCTCCCCAATATCAAAAATTCGGGAAGACTTTAAAATACTTCCAGTAGCACATCAGAGTGTACAATTTCATACAGTTTTAAAAGGTCTAAAGGTGTTCTTATTTCTCTACTGAACATTAAATATGGACTTACTCCCGTTGTAGAATGGAGTGTTTCTCTGTAGTGTAATAAAAATTTTGAAAGCTGTTTTTCTCTATCCCGTGAATCTCCCTTTAAAGCTTGTTTCAAGGTTTGAACAAAGCATTCAGCTGAATCATTTGAAGCAGGGTGATTGGCAATGTTTCAATTTGGTCAACTTCAAATTGTTCTGTAATATCGTAGGAAAATCACCAGTATCTTTGATGTAACCGTGACAGCATCTGCATTTGAATGTAATTTAGTATTTTTGTATTTAATTGTGTACGTAAATGCTCGTAGAAACAATGCGTAATGTTACATTCATGTAATTGTTAGTGCAGAAAGTTCTTTCGAAGGTGAAATGATTTGCACCAAGGATTGGTTGTCAACATATAATATAAAATGTCGACCAAATAAATGATAATAAATTTCTTTACGCCGAATATTATTGCATATGCTTCTTTATCAATTGATGAATACTTTGGGTCGCTCGGTATCATTGGGGTACACATGCGATAACACTGTATATGGACTTGCATCCGTAGCTAGAATCAATGGGAGACTTAGGTCAAAATGAGCCAAGACTGTCCGATACTATTTCTTTTTTTATTGTCAGAAGTTCATTTTGACAAGCTTTATTCCACACGAATGGTACACCATCTTTTAATAGGGTGTAAGGTTGAACTAAGGTTTTTCAAAAACCATGCATAGTAATTTACTAGTCCTACAAATGCACATATTTCAGTTTTATTAGTAGTAACTTTTGCATCTAGAATTGCCTTCATTTTGTCTTTAGTTTTATGTATGTCGGATCTATCAATGGTGTATCCACAATACTAGATTTGATCCGCAAAAAATGTACATTTATTGTAATTAACGCGTAAATTGTATTTTATAAGTCTATCTAAGACCATTTCTAATCTTTTTAAATGTGAAGCATTATCCGACCCTGTAATTTTTGTGTTGTCTAAAACGACATACACCTGGTATATCCTTTAATATATTTTCAATGGAGCGTTGCCAGATTGCGGGGGCACTTGCAATTCTGTACATTAATTGCGTGCTCGCGTACAATCCTTTTGACATGCTTAATGTAAGATACTTTCTATCTTCAGTCCTAACTTCCATTTGTAAATAAGCTTGCTGTAAGTCAAGTTTAGTAAATTTATCACCTGCCGTTGAAGTGAATAATTCTTCAATTGTTGGCAGTGTGTTCATCTATAACTAAGTTGGGATTGAGCGTACAATTGAATGCATCGCAAATTCGTACATTGCCATTTGCTTTTAAGACTGGAACGATAGGGGTGACATATTCAGAGCTTTCTACTTTTTCAAGAACGCCCTGCCCTGTTCAAATTTTGGTAATAATGCATATGGTACCTTCCTTGCTTTAATAAAGAAGGGTTTCATATCACTTTTAACATTTAAAGCGGCATGTATGCCTGTAATTTTACCTATATCTTGCTTGAAAAGCACTTCGTATTTTGATGAAAGCTGTTCCAACTTTGTGTTAACACTATTTATCTGTGTACCTTCTGTAATGCCCGTAAATCCTATTTGTAGTTGTCATAACCACTCACGCCCTAGTAATGGTTGTTTATCATTATAAATAACAAATTTAAAGTTTTATTAGAATTGTTGTAATTTACTTCAACTTTTGTAAAGTCAGCAACATTTAATACTTGCTTACTGTAACTAAACAGTTTGATATTAGTATTCTGTAATTGTAATTTGGAGAAATATGTAACAAAGTCGTTGTAATTTATTAATGTGACTGTTGCGCCTGAATCGAGTTCAAAATCAATATTCACATTATTAACATTTATGGATATTATAAATTTTTACTGAAACCTACATGTTCAGAAGAGTTCTGAATTGAAGAAATTTCATCAATTTGATTTACCGGTCGCTTACCTCACTTCATGCAAACCTGGACCGTATGCCCTTTCCTGTAACATTTTGTACAATTTAAATTTTTAGCATGACACGCATTTGCATTATGTTTAGGAGATCCACATCTAAAACATTTCAAATTGGTATTAGCTTGAAAAGTATTGTATGAATAGTTTTTCTCTCGTTTTTGAAGAACTTGGTTTGTAGTGTGGTTTTTATTCCCCTGGTGTTGTACGCTGTGTATTGCAGTCACATTTAAACTTGTAATTGTGCGGCACCACGAGCTGACGTTTCCATACTCACTGCAATTTCAATAGCCTTCTCAATGCTTTTCTGCTCTAAGAGTCGACTTTGTATGTTTTTTGTTCGAAGGCTAAACACAAACTGATCCCGTAAGGCTTTTTTTAAATAATCTCCAAAATTGCATGTAGTAGCTAATCTTTGTAATGTAGTTCGATATTACCTTGTATATTCTCTGAAAGAAACGGAAAATTTCAGCAATTTTTAGTGGTTCCGGGTTGTAATGTTGCTTCATGATAGTTACTAAATCATTGTATGTTTTTGTTGAAGGCAATTCTGGAGAGACTTTGTCGCATAAAATATCGTATGGGTCAGGGCCCATGTAAAGTAAAATGTATGCAACTTTCTTATCCTCGGGCACCCCGAATACGTTGAATGCACTTTCAAGACGAATCAACCACCTGTCGAATTTTTTTGTAGTATTGTAAGTTTCTGTTGAAAATACTGTATGTATTGTATCTTGTGACATCGCAATTGAATTGTTTTGTATATATGTTTCGTAAATCAACGCTTCTCACGTTTGCACGTGACGGTTGTAAGGTTAATTTTTGTAGATTCGCCTGAATTCGTTGCCAATCTGTTATGTATCTAGATGAAATAACATATACAATGAAGTTGCCTTTATTTATGAATCTTTACACAACTTTTTAATTATTGAAAAATGTGTTGTAACTTAAAATTTTAATGGTAAAAATTGTATATTGGCAGATCAGTACCAATGGCCATTTTCTGCACAATCATTACGTGGCTGCAATTAGAAAACTGATAGCATGCAACTAAACTAAGTATCTACAATACTCTTAATGGAACTGTATCAGATGTCACATGTAATTTATTTAGATTCATCATTAGGTCTTCAGTCCTGGAACTAGTTAGTTGCGTGCCCTCACTGTTTCCTATTTATTCTGTGCTAACCTACTCATTTCCCTGAAACTTCCACAGTCTGCATCATTCACTATCTGCGTGCATTAGTCTGATCTAGGCCTACCTTTACCTCATTTTTTCCTATCTCTGCTAGTAATATATCCCACACTATTTCCCAAAAATGCTTTAGAACATATCCTGCCCTTCTATTATTTTTTTTTGTTTTCCACATATGCTTTCAACAATTTTTTCCATTCTTATGTTTGTCGTCTTCGAACATAGCCGCTGCTCATTCTTGCTTGATGAAGTTCGGTTCCCCTTCTATTGTTTTACAAATATATACCCTATTTCCCAGATATTCAGTGGTATATGAAGGGGGTTAAGCAATCTGCGGCTACCAAGATCCCCAACACTTGAACATTTGCCGAATTAATAGTTTTCCAATATGTCCTTTCGAACAAGGTTTAGTATCTTGAAACTGGTTGTACGCATACCTCCACTTATTGCTATTGTGAGCTAGTCTACACGGTTCCCTGAAATTTCCACAGCCTAGATGTCTCTGTTCCCTTTCTATTATTTTTTAATTATATGTCCTATTTTACCGAGATTCAGTAGTATATGAAGGGAGTTAAGCAGCCAAGATCCCTCAACACTTAAGCATTCACCAAATTAATAATTTTCCAGTAAATCCTTTCACACAATTAACATTAGTTGAGAATATTACAAAACCAATACTACAGGTATGCTTATTATAATTATCAGGTTTAAGTACAATTACTTTATTTGTCATTAGGTTTTTCTCTATTGGAACTGGTTGGATGCCTACCTCCATTGATTTCTATTCTGAGCTAGTCTACACATTTCCCTGAAATTCCCACATTCTACATCTTTTACTATATATGTGTACAATAGTCCAACCTAGGTCTACCTCTCTTTTTTCCTATCTCTGCTTCTAATATATTCTGCACTATGCCCGCATGCTTTAGTATGTGGCCTATCATCCTATCTCTCCTATTTTTTACTCTTTTCCACATATTTCTTTCTTCTCCTACCATTTCTTGCACCTCTTTGTTCTTAACTTTGTCTGTCCATGATATGTTCATCATACTTCTGTAGCACCACATTTTAAAGGCTTCTATCTTTTTCCTGTCCGCTTCTCCTGCTGTACAAGTTTCACAGCTGTCCAGTGCTGTGCTGTACACATATGTTTTAAGCAATCCCTTATTGTTTCTATGTCTATAGGAGGCAACTGATCTTTACTTTTTGTAAAAACTGGGATAACTAATTTAGCTCTGACATCCCAATATCTCTCTTACTAGAAACCCCCTATCTGTTAATACTGTACCACCAGGCTAATTTTATTTAAAAATGTACTGAAATCAACAATTTGTCTATACACCTCCCCAAGCATCGCTCATATAATAAATAGTGCCTTGAGGCGTAATTTCAATTAAAAATTTAATTGTATGATGATGTAAATACTCTCTGTATGTTTGTTGTGGTTTGTTTAGTATTTTTCTTAACCCTCTTTGGGAATTATTTTGACAACGATCCTAAGTCATGGATCGAAACGTAAATAAATATGATTTTAAAAACTACGAGTGGTTTAATTCCCAAAGAAGATTAAGAAAAATGTATGATGATGCTTATAATTAGACCAAACTTACTGCTGTGTTAACAGAATTGCACGATTTTCTATAAAACTTCAAAACAATCTAAAATTAGGGTTGTTTTTCCATGGAATGCATAGTAGGTATATTTTATTGCGACCTTAAAACGAAGATCTAGTCTTAACCTAATTAAAGTTAATACTATTTATAGAACTTGAAGTGGAAATGCAACTTTTAATAATAGAAACCAAAATTAAATTTACAGTTTTATATGTAAAACTTGTATAATGTTTCCACTTATCATTTTCCTGGCCTGCAGCGAGTCGAAAAGATGTGTTTTCTAACTTGTTTTTCAGTTCAGCAATTTTTTTATGCAAAACTTAGATGTTGAAATTTCCTTATAATTTCTTTTTTGGTTGAACCAGTTTGACAGGAAATTCTGGTCTCCTGCTTCTCAGTAGCATCTTCAGCATAACTATTCACAACATGAACTTCCTTTTGCTCAGTATGTTCTACCTGCTTTTAAACTAATTTTCTGTTAAAGAACTCTAGATCCAACATTTTTAAATATTTACTGGTATTCTTTTACGCTTATCAACTCTATTTTTTCTTTCAACACTAAGAAAGCACTTTGTAAGAGCTGCAGAATGATGGGCCATACATTGAGAGGAAACCCAGTCAGGATGGTTCACATCTCTTAAAGCAGCAGTTTTACCTAATGTTACGAAAATCTGTCAAGCTATAGGAATAGAATTGAAAGATGTTATTACCTGTTATAAAATGCTTGCTCCACACTGATACTTAATTTTTGAATGTGTTAAGTCCGATCGCCTTATTGCAGGTAGCCATTGAACTGTTTGCTTTTTTGAAAACTCATTTTTTCCTGTTATGAACTTATTATTTAAAACTAGATACAGAATAGAACACTATTTTATCTCTATTACTGCAACTTCCACAGTCAGGCATTTTTGGGTCTTAATCTTTAAATCAATAAAAACAAGAGATTCAAAGTCTAAATAAATGACATAAAAAGAATTTTTGAACCAATATCTTAAACCTTCTTAAATATTTTCATTACCCCAAAAACATCTTTTAAACCCATGCTTATACAAGAATGTTGTACAATCAAGTGGAATTTATAAAAGGTTTAAAGATAGCAGAACATCAGAAAATTAAGCAAGCGTCTATTTTATTAAAAAACATATTAGAAATATTTTTTGTACAAGCATGAATTTGGCGAGCGGCTAAATCTAGTCCCAAATGAAAAAAGTGGTGTTAGCAATTTTATTTAAATAAAGCATATTATTTGTAACTTGCCGTGATTCGTTGGATGTGTAACGTGTTTGTTTTCCTAGTTTAAAAGTAAGCCTGATATAAGTGAAATGTTGGTAGTGTAAAGCGTTCTTTAAGTCGAACTCTTTCATTTTGGTTGAAGTATCTAATAGAAGAATTAATTTTAATTGGTTTTGTTATTAAGCATAGATTTAAAAAAGGAACTTTCAATAAAACTCACCCGGTATATGCAGTTTTTTGAATACTATATGAAATATTCCTTTAAAAAGGAATATCATGCAGTATTTGTGTGATCTAGCGCTTTTATTACTTGTAAACTTCAATAAAATTAATGTAATCTTAAGTAGGATCGACCGCAAGCGTCAAGATTAAAAGTTGGTTCATTAGGGTTTCGTTTTAAGATAATCAATTACATCTTCGCAAGTAGAAGAGAAACATGGTAGGTTTGGCAAAATCAGACTTATATAGGTCGGGAGATCCAGTAACATCGCCGAAGCCAAAACTTGTGAGTATACACCAGAACAATAGCAAGTGATTTTTTCTGTAAACTTTAGGAATTACCATAATTTTGGGATAAATGCAAGTAATATAGGCTAACGCAAGTAATGTGAGGTAACTGCAGTTAACTTTTGAGTAATATGAAAATTATTTGGATTGATGGGTGATGAAGAATTATCAGTATTATGCAATATGTTATAATTCCTTTCTTATGGCTGAATTTGGAAATATTGTTCTACTTATAAAACTATGAAATCGATACTTAGAGTGGCAGAGGCCACATGGGTTGGTATGGCATTCTATGACACACTACTGCGATGTGGATGGCAATGGGAAACCACCCCATTACCTCTGAAGTACACAGTGCACCAAAAGTTTTTAAAGTGATAGCTTCCTTTAGAGTTAAAATATTTCTCCATTTGGATCTCCAGGCGGAGACTATCTCAGATGATGTGATCGACAAGTTTAGAAAAAGAACCGGGAACATTTTATGTGTTGGAGTGTGGAATGTTAGAAGCATTATGCAAGTAGGTAAGTTAGAGAATTTCAAAATTAAAATGGATAGATTAGAATTAGACATAGTAAATACTCCCTGTATGTTTGTTGTGGTTTGTTTAGTATTGTTCTTAATCTTCTTTGGGAATTAAACCACTCATAGTTTTTAAATTCATCTTTATGACATTAATGTCAAACTTGAAGTTTTTATTATTTTGACTACGATCCTAGGACATGGATCGAAACGTAAATAAAGATGAATTTAAAAACTATGAGTAGACATAGTAAGAATTGGCAAAGTTCGGTAGCCAGAGGCGGGGTATTTATGGAGCGGAGACTTTAGGGTAATTTATACAAGATTAGAGGAAGAAAATTCGGGTCTGGCAGTAGTTATGCGGAAAAAGATAGGACACTGTGTACAAAACTTCTTATAAGCGATTCAACCTTGAATATGCTGTTATAGTATGGGAACTGCATTAGGTGTATGGAGGCAATACAACGTCGATTTCTGAAATTTTTAACTTTTAAGATGAAAGGAACGTATCCACCAATTGGTTATTCACATACTGCTCTGCTGAGGAAGCATAACTTTCAAAGTTCATAGGTAGTACATTTTATTATTATTTTATATATAAGATTTTTAATCAACAAATTATATGTGATGATATTAACAAATCCTTTCAGTATAACACTCCAAGGTTAGCATCCAGGCACCCACAATACTTCTATCTTTCATCAAATAAATTAAAATATTCTCCACTTTATCGTTTGTGCAACGCATATGAAAAAATAAAAACTGACAATATTAATAGCTGCACTGTTGGTTCCTTAAAAGACTTTGTCTCATGTAAATATGTATAACTGTCTGAATGTGTAATATTGTAATTTTCATGTTAGTCCTGTTCCAATTTATAGGCATCTGTCTTTGGAACAGTGTATATATAAATAAATAGATTAGATTCTACATCGGTAAACACAGTAATAATACAAGTTTACATACTCACCTCTAGCTACAATGAGGAAGAGGTAGAAGCGATCTACAAAGATATCGAATACATAGTAAGATGCATAAAAGAACACGAAAATTTAATAATTAGGAGGGACTTTAATGCAGTGGTAGGTGAGGGTATGGAAGAAGCTGTAGTAGATTTATTTGGTTTAGTTTGACACAAGAAATGATAGAGGAAATAGGCTGGTAGATTTTTGCGACAAAAACAATTTAACCAACACAAACACATTTCAACATCATGCTAGAAGACGATACACGCGAAAGATGCCAGGAGATAGAGGAAGTTATCAAATAGACTACATTGTTGTTAGACATGGTTTAGGAATCAAACAAAAGACTGTAGAAGTTACCTAGAAGCAAATATAGACACTGACCACATCACAATTACGAAGGCCGCACTTAAATTAAAAAATTTCAAAAAAGAAACAAAAAAGGGCACTTTGACAAACTAAAAAATAAAGATATCCATGTAAAATTTGAAAAAAAGTCAAATGAATTGCTGAAAGACGTTGCGAGAATTTCGGATATCAAGAAAGTATTAACAGAATGGAATAACATTAAATTCAGCTTACATATGGCTACCAAAGATATTCTAGGGTATTCACAAAAAGAGAATAAGTAACCGTGGGTAACAAAAGATATTCTGAATTTAATAGAAGAAATGCGAAAATACAAAAACAGACCAGACGAAGAAGGGGAACAGAGATATAGTCATGAAATAGGAAATTATTCGCAAATCCAAGAAAGCTAAAGAACAATGGATTATACTAAGGAAGTAAGAACAGAATGGAATAACATTAAATCCAATGGATTGATGAAAAGTACAAAGAGGAACAAACTAAGATGGAAATATGAAAGACGGACGAAGCATACAAACTAATTAGAATGAATTTTAGGGATATAAAACCTTGTAGTAAAAATATAAGTGACACAGGAGCAGACATCATTACAGAAAATGTAGAGAAGGTGAACAGATGGCAAGAATATATAGGAAATTTATATGCAGGATCGGAACTAGAAGATCTAGAACGGGAAACAGATATTGAAAAGGATGACATGAGATATCTTATACTTAGAGGCGAGTTTGAACTAGCATTAAAAGCCTGAAAAATAATTATGCCCCAGGGACTGACAAAGTGTAAACAGAAACTCAAATAGCCGCTGAACAAGCAATAACAGAACATCTCTCCCAATTTGTCAGTTGTATGTATGAAACAGGCGAGATACCCACAGATTTCAAGCAAAACACTATAATCATTATTCCAAAAAGGGGAGCGGATAGATGTGAAATTTTCAAACAATAGGTTTAACAGCACACATCAAAAATATTAACTAGAATTGTATAAGAACGGATGGAAAATCAGGTAGAAGAAATACTAGAAGATCAATTTGGGTTTAGGAGAAACAAGGGGACACGAGAGGCCACTTTAACTTTAAGGATGATAATGGAGAATAGAACAGAAAAAGCGTGTATATATGTATAGGGTTCATAGAACTGAAAAAAGCGTTCCACAATATAAAATGGGAAAAAATGTTTGAAATACTAAAAACAAATAGAAATAGGTTATAGGGATAGACGGATAGTACACAGCTTATACAGAGACCAAACAGTGGTGATAGAATTACAGCAGGAACAAGTAAATATTAGGGAAGGGATAAGACAGGGATGTGCACAAGCCCTGTTAATTTTTAATTTGAAAATCGAAGGTGCAACAAAAACTGTCAAATACAGAAATACATTTGGAACTATTAGGCAGGTACAAACGATTAATATATTCAGATTCGCAAACGATATAGCGGTATTAGCATCTTGCAAGGAAGAGCTCTTAACAAAATGGAAACAGTACTAACAAAGGAGTACGATATAAAAATTAAGAACCAGAATACAAATTAGAAACAAAATTACCAAGTGGTTAAGGATTTCTGCTACAGTCAACTGCCCATACTTGGGACAATTATCAGTTTCAGATGCAAATAGACATATTTAAAAAAAAAATAGGCACAAAATATGTGAAAACTTTGGTACTTTTTGAATTGGTAACCACTTTTCTGTGTATTTTACACAAAATAAAATAAAATTAAGTTGTCCCAAGTTAAGAAATACCTGCGCTAACTGAATACAGTCTGCTTCGTCAATTATCTCATATTAGAACACTTTAACTGTACTTGGAATACTTTATTGTTCTCGACACAAACTTATAAAGGAATAAATTTTTACTGGTTTTCACACAACAAAATCCTTTATTAAAACAAATCTAGTGGTCAATGTATCAAACAATGTGAATGGTCAGTAATAGGTGTATTACATTATTGTTTTATAATAAGCTTAAAGTGTTCTGAACTGTACTATAACATTTTAAACGTTTTTTTTTTAACAATAAACTACAAAATGGCAATTTATAAGTAAAACGTGTATCGTCCTCTCACTTCAGTAAATGGTTCAACTCCTTTGATTCGATGAAACTCAACAGCCTTATTCACATCTTCAACATTTGGAAAACAAAAACCTCTTGCGATCCTTTACAGTTTCGTATATAGGTAATTTTAAAGGTGGTAATGTTTCTTTTCTAAAGTTTTACACATAAACTCTTTTTAGCTTGGTTCTTTTTTCCTTCATCATAGGTAAACACAACCACAACAAAATCATTTTCTTTGATTGAGGCATTGAACTGCGTTTGACTGACGGGATCCATCTCCATTTCAAGAACATTGTATAAATGAATCTATGTTCGTCTGATGTTTCTAGATCAAATTCTTCATCCAACAATGTAGCGAAATCTCCATCGCCAGTTGAAGAGTTGCTGTTATGTAAAGCCATGGCACCATCAGTTTCTCCTGAAGCAGAAGCATCTTGATAAGCTTGCATTTTTTTACTTTTAGTTTTTCCTGACTATTTTCAAATCGTTGTGCATCTTTATCCTTCCCCTTTTCGTGCTTTTTTTTTTGTTTTGTTGTTTGGCAGGTTTAATGTTTTTTTGTAAATCCTCTACAACATGATGTTCAGCCGAACTCTTGCACTCAAGAACTTTGTTTCTGTTTAGAGGTTCAATTTCACTCTTTTTGAATCGAGCGTTTGGATTTGCTGCTGTGTTGTCTATAGTCAAAACCATTTAAACTGACCGATGACTCACCGCGGTACATTATTAGAAATGATAATGAAAATTGCATGTCTTTGTTAGTATATGTAACTATTTGCCCTAAAACAGGATGGATAGAAAAAAAATACGTCTTTTAAGGATTGGTATGGCAGCATCAAAACGTATGTCTGTTATAACTAAAATATTTATGTATTATTATAACCTATAAATAATTTTAGTTTCCTGTCACTTTTTGTTGTCTTTTCACGTAGTTCTTGATTTTTTGTTGTATTTATGTTTTTACATTTAGCTCAAATCGCAAATATAAAAGTTTTTTTCAAAAGTAAAAGGATTTCTTACACTTATAAAAAGTAAATACAGCCATCCTATAACAACACAAAATACTATCACCTCTTTGCTTTTTAGTTGTTCAAAATGCTTCAAACAAAACATCTCAAACCCCAAACACACCAGGTGATTTTGAACGTCATGGATTATTTTGAAAGAGAGCGTGATAATGAATGTGTTTTAGTTTCGTTTGGAAGTGTTATGCAGGTACAAAATAAACACACTTAATCCTTCAAATCAATTAATCATTTCTTCAGCAAACCTCTGAAACATGTGCTTTAGCCTTAGTGTTTTAACAAGGATTAAGAGAGGAGGCTCACAAGCTCTAAAGGAAAATTTTCCAATTCATTCGACGTGCAGGAAACGCAACCAAACAAAAAGCAGATCTTGCGATGTTGAAGATTTTATAAAACATGCAGTTAAACCTAAAATTTATGAGATGCACTCGAAAAGTAATATGAAAATTAATTGTAATTAGTAACTAATTTTTATATTTGTAGGACTTCATGTAACTGCACAAGCACTCCAAAAAGAGCCTGTTACTGCCAGCATATGTAATTTCAAATTAACTAGCTTAAGAAGACTTTTACCTACTATAGGATTTTTTATAAAGTAGATGATGGAAGGCAAGGATTGTTCGAGAAACAACATATAGCTGCTGCACGAATAAAATTCTTAAAGGATTACCGTTCCAATAAGGAAACGCAACTATATGAACCTGTTTTCTTGACGAGACTTGGCTTTTTAGTAGGGGATCTGCCAAAAAGAATTGGCATGATAATTCTCACAAAAGCATCAAGAAGAAGCCATTTGGAACAGGAAGATGGTTAGTTGTTAATTTGTTGTTGTCACTGTGCTTTGTATAGTTACCAAATGTTGTTTTAAATTTATTGTGATACATGCTGGAAATACAAATGGTTTTATACATGATGCATCTCTTTTGTTTTCTTCAAAATCACAATATGCAGATTATCATGGTGATATGAACACAGAAATGTTCACAAAATGGTTCCAAAAAGTTTATTACCAAATTTAAGCGGTCCAAGTTTAATCGTGCTAGATAATGCTTCATATCATTCGCAATTAGTCGAAAAGGTTCCTAACAATTTTCAAATAAAGAGGAATTCATTAATTATTTGCTTCGACATAACATATTTGCTGACACTTCAATGTTAAAAGAAAATTACTTGCATTAGTAAAGGAAAATGTTTAACCAAAATATTCATACTTGATGAACTTGCAACACAAAGTGGCCATAAAGTATTAAAGCTCCTCCATACCATTGCCAATTTAATCCAATAGAATTAATTTGGGGTAATTGCAAAGGCTATTACGACCAAAATTTTGGAAGATTTAATGACGAGCACGTACAATTGATATAGCAGGAAGCACTTGGAAGGATAGATGACAAATATTGGCAAAATGCACTCACCATTGAGAAAAATGTATGATAGAATGGTGGCAAATTGGAAAAAAACTTATTATCAACTTAGAGGATTCAAGCAGCAATGACTCTTATGAAGATGATTCAATTTCAGAATAATTGATTAATATAAAATGAAGTGGTGTCCTAGATTTATACTTTCTTAATGTAGTAGAGCAATATTACAATAAAATAATACACTACCGTTTTGTTTATTTAATACTAAATTTGATTAAATATTTACAAATACACTTTCATATGTACAACCATGCTATGCTTGTTGACCATATAAAACAGGAATAAAATAAAATCCGAAACTACAATTTCCTTGATAATTGTGTGAATAACAAGTCTAATTCCAACAGAAATTATTAGTCTTCAGATATTATCGAATCAATTAGAACACACGCATCTTTATACTTAATAACAATATAATATCTTGAAAATTCACTTTATGTTTTCAAAAACCAACAATATCGCGACACCATGCTAAATATCCAGTATCTGCAGTACATTTCTAAACTAAGATTTTATCTACATTCCTGAAAATAGCTTGTCCATTTCCATATTACATATTATTAATATCTTCATTTAAACACAATTCATCTAAATAAAATGTTGGTCTATTTCCCTTCCAAACTTCCAATTTACCTTAAATTTTTGGTTTAATTTTTATAAAAGAAAATGTATTTGATACTTATGTTAACGCCGTTGGCAACTGCATATCCAACAAACATTTCTTATAATTCGTAGAAATTATAGGATCATTTATAAAAGCCCTGGGACATACATTCTCAGCTAGTATTTGTCACAATATAAACTGCATGCGCCATTTTGTATAAACAACTGAACTAATCCAGAATGCTAGAAATACGTTCTGATTGCATTGATGCATATGCTTTAACAAGATGAGTCATCGGTCAGCTTAACTGGTTTTAACTATACACGTCCATCTAGCATCTTCTTCACAAGTTTGGGAAATTGCCCTTTTCTTATAGCCGTTCATTTACATTTCCAATGCTCCACCTGAAGGTACTACATTGGCCAGGAGGCGAGTTTTTTGTTGCCTGGAAATTTAGAATTTTGCCGAACCCTTGCCGTTCCAGGCAAGGTAGGGATCTTTAACGTGTGTGACAACACTCACACACGGGACCTCCATTTAACCTCTCATCCGAACGAGGGCGTAATATTTGTGAAAAATGCTCACCTGCCATTTTTCAAGCAGTCGGCCGTGTCGGGATTTGAACCCGGGACCTTGGAATCCATAGTCTTACGCTTACTACATTGATCCACGGCGACGCCCCTTTTCTTATAGCCCCCTTGTATTTAAACCTTCATTCTTCAATTGTTTGTGCTATGTGTTTTTAATAGGCTGAAACATGCCAAATGTGTGCTGTTTGGTGACAATAATAGGAACTGAATGTTGTTCTTAATGTAGTGTATCAGAATGTTGACCGATATATGACATGCTAGGTTGTATCCTATTGTAGCTTTTTGAAAATCAAGCTTTTTAGATATGGCAATGCAATGGTTAGAAGCCAATGTTCGAAAATATTTCTTGTTAACCATACAGACCTTGACGTGTTGAACCTTGTTCCTTCAGGTACGCAATCTGCCCACATGTCATATAGATCATATGTCCTGGACACAATGTAACGCGGGAGAACTTGGTTTAGTATTCCATGCAAAAAGAACGAAAGTAGTAAAGTAAGAAAATCTCCCACACCGAATACCACAACAAAACAGAAGGGTAGAATAGAAATCCACAAGAATTGGATTCCGGGCTAGCTCAAAATGTCGTAGAGTGGGTTGGATCATACAGAAAGAAAGAAATTGAAAACCTCAACAAGTATTTTATTAGTTAAACAGTATAAAAAGGAATATTTATAGAGACCAACTAGAACATTTACATAAGCGTCCTGTTATAACGTGATGTAAAAAAAAGTGTCACTCTACATATAACATAAAAAATATACATTTAAACAAATCACCATCATTAGGTCTTCAGTCCTTGAACTGGTTAAATGCACACCCTCATTGTTTCCTATTCTGAGCTAACCTTCACTTTTCCCTGAAATTTGCCGTCTGCATCTATCGCTATCTTGGTGCAATAGTCTGATCTATGTCTACCTCTAGCTCGTTTTTTCCCCTATCTCTACTATCCCATACTATTCACCAAAATGCCTTAGAACGTATTCTGCTCTTTTACTTCCCCTATTTTTTTCCACATATATCTTTATTCCCCTACTATTTCTATAATCTATTTGTTATTAACTTTGTCTGTCCATGCAATCATTCTCATACATCTGAAGCACAACATTCCAAAAGACTTCTACCATTTTTCTGTCTGCTTCTCATGCTGCCCCTATTTCATAGACGTACTGTGCTGTGCTCTACAAATATGCTTTCAGGAGGGGCTACGGCAGTTTGTATTTGTTGATGAAAGCTGGATGTTTAAAAACGGCAGTATTGGAAAATCGTTGCAGGGTTCTGACGCTAGAAGTGTTAAAAAGCTTGCTGTTGATGATGGACGGTAATGCTAATAATTATAAAAATATGATTTTGCTAACTATGTGTTTCTTTACTAGGTATATAGTTCTTCATACTGGGTATGAAGAGGGATTCATTCCTAATGCCGAACTCGTCTTTGCTTCAAAAAAAATGGAGGGTTACTACAATGGCGAAATGAATAAGGCAACTTTTTACAATTGTTTGAATATCAGCTTCTAATTAATCTAAGCAAGCCATCGACTATCGTAATGGTTAATGTTAGCTACTATAGTACGCAAATCAATAAGGCACCAATGGGTTCCTGAAAAAAACCTGATATTCAAAAGCGTCTGCAAAAAATATTTATTACGATAGCACAATGCTAAAATGTGAATTAATAACATTAGTGAAACAGTAAGTTATATTATTTTACATAACCTTTTTCATATTGTTTGTATTTTTAAGAATAAGCCCAAAGTTACATAAGCATTACATTTGATTTTCCAATGCTCCACCCGAAGGTACTACATTGGCCAGGAAGCGAGTTTTTTTTTACCTGGAAAGTTTTGAATTTTGCCGAACCCTTGCTGTTCCAAGCAAGGTAGGGATCTTTAACGTGCGTGACAACACTCACACACGGGACCTCCATTTTACCTCTCATCCGAACGAGGGTGTATTTTTGTGAAAAATGCTCGCCTAACATTTTTCAAGCGGACCGTGTCGGGATTCGAACCCGGGACCTTGGGCGTAGTAATCACACACATACCACTACGCCACGGAGCCGCCTAAGTTACATAAGCATTACATGTGATTTTCCAATGCTCCACCCGAAGGTACTACATTGGCCAGGAGGCGAGTTTTTTTTACCTGAAAAATTTGGAATTTTGCCGAACCCTTGCTGTTCCAAGCAAGGTAGGGATCTTTAACGTGCGTGACAACACTCACACACGGGACCTCCATTTTACCTCTCATCCGAACGAGGGTGTATTTTTGTGAAAAATGCTCGCCTAACATTTTTCAAGCGGACCGTGTCGGGATTCGAACCCGGGACCTTGGGCGTAGTAGTCACACACATACCACTACGCCACGGAGCCGCCAGTTACATAAGCAGCTGATCAAATCGCTGAATGCTACAGTCTTACGGTTTTGAGACTTTCACCATATTACTGTATTTTTAATCACATAGAACAGATTTGAGGTATAACAAAAAATTATTATAGGGATCACGTTGGATACAGCGGTATCTCAGTTGAGAAGTCACCAGCTACATGGAAGGAAGCTCTTGCGACTGTATCACCTGATGTGTGGGCAAGCACAATCCGCCATACACAAAAAGAGATACAATTCTGGTGGGATAGGGAAATAGCATTTGATTATGAAGATGCACTACCATTGATTATCAACGTAAATAGTGAAGAGGACAACGACTATCTGTGGAATGATGAAGCATAATTTATAATTTGCTCTACAGCTTTGGTACAATATAAATATACATTTCTTAATTAATACATTAACGAATTAAATAAATTTTACAGTATTACTTAATTTTGGTTTAGTTGCTTTACGTGAAGTATAAAAGGCATTTTTAAAAACATGTTGAAATGTATCGAGATTATATTAATATATTCCTCCTAGAGGCGTTATTGTTACAAATTTGAAAGTTGTACCCAAGACATCAGTTCCTCTAAAATTCAAACTTTGTGTATATTTTATATTGAACGTATTTACATACCTGTTAAAGTTAATAAACTATTTATAAATATGTTGTTTATTTAAAACCATAAACAGTTCATGACCTCAAATACTTCATGAAGTATTGTAAATTTTAAGGACCTCACTTTTTAGTAATACTGCAATAAATTTGTGCGTGAAGCTCCTTGTTGTTATCCTAAACTGTGGGATCCAAGATGAAGTATAACTATGTTATCAAGAAGAAGTTTAATAAATGGACGAATTTCATTATGACGTAGCACCGCTAGCGCCGTAGAAAAATTTGTAACTATCCGTACAAACAAATGTCTGTTATAAAAGAAGAATTCAATATAATTTCAATATAAAATATATTCTATTCAATCAAATAGTATATTTATAGTGCAAATACATATAACTAGTAGAGTATAGTTCATTTTTTAATATTTATTACCATTTAAATTCAAGATACATAAACTAAATAAAACAATAAAAAATACGAGAGGCTGTTGCAGCAGATATTCTAAAAAAGTACCCAACTCTTTTAAAGTAAAACCTCTTCTGAGACGCACTATTGTTAATAAAAGTTTATCTTTATCAGACAATGTAGCACTGCTCGTTCTTTTAGTTTTTGTTCCAATCAGTTGCATTTTTAAAGATTGAACTTTATCTGGACCCAGGAATGTATATAAAGTGTTGAATATTTCCAAAGAAAGGCCACAAAAAGCAAATTTTTCTGAAGTGGTTGATAAAATCCCGTAAGACATTTTAAACTCTATATGTTTATGACTCTCCTCAATTGAACTAGTATTTTCTATATTTTTATACAGTTTGAGAGCATATTGAGCACTAACAGTTTGATTATCCGCTCCATATTCATCAGCCGTGTCCACGATTGCTGAAACCTCCATAATCTCAATTGCTACTGAAGCTTCCTGCTTTTTTAGAGATTTACGTAGATCATGCCTTTCCTTAAATGGTAGTTTTCGTTTTCGAACGATGCCCTCTGTTTCCTAAAAACAACACAGATTGTAAACAAATAATTACCTAAGTATAAACTGTAAAAAACTTACTTTGTGTTGCGGAATTGGTTCAGGGTATTCTTTAGTCGGTCCTTTGCCACCCACAAAATGTTTTGTACACACGTATGTGTTTAATGAAACATTATTAAAGGTAAATCCACTTCTACCACAAACAGGCACCCATTTTTTTACATTTATTAATGTTTTCACGAGGCTTTGAAAATAAAATAAACTCAACATCTTTCATATATTCTTTATATCTATATCTTGAATCACTATTAAATTTACCATACGCACACCTCATTTAAAACTATATTCGAAATTTATCACATAACTATAGGATAGATAAGTTACTATTCATAAAACGCTTCCATTCAAAGTTTTGCTTTTAATTGATGCGCTATCTGTTGGATTGTGTTACCACTACCGTGGAATTAGACTAAGGTTTGCATCCATGCTAGCAAAATGGTTTAAAACCTTACTAGAAAATATGACATGGATTCATGTAATATTGACTTTTGTAGAGAAGCTCAAACTAAAGAAAGAAAATCGTTATAATTGCTTGTATTTCTAATAGTGGTATCTATGCTTAAAAAGTTTAGAGTAATTTTTTAACATAGATACAACAATATAAAAATACAAGCAATTACAATGATTTCCTTTCTTAATTTTAAGCTACTTCAAAATTCAATACATATGGCTTAGTACAGTTTACTTCTGTAATTTATACATACTTAACATTAGTGATAAAACAAGACTACCTGTAGTTGTTTATTGTAAGATGGTAGTATAGCTACAAAGGTGTTTACAAAAAGTTTATTTATTCACAAACAATTTTAAAATACACATTTAAATCTAACTTTTTAAATATCGTGATAGGCATTTGAAATGCCATACCCTTGGATTAACTACAGATTCTAAATTGTTATTTAAATTATTTGGCTAAATGGAAATAATAGAAATCACTGATTTCATATTAAATCATGTAAAATAACTACCATTGGAACACTGCTGTAGTAAACATAGAACCGTTGTATATCTTTAGTAGGATTTGGAAAATGGTGTCTGATGACAGTTCTATTAACACAAGTAGGCACGCAACAAAGAACATATCCACCACCCATGACGAAGCTACAAAAACATCAAAATCAATACTATTAAAAATATAATTAAGAAAAAGTTTAAATTATCTAAGGTATATGTTTAAACCAACAAGCCTTACTAAAAATTTTAAAATTGTTTTCACTGCAATTATAGAAATGGAAAAATATATTTAATTAATTTTAACAAAAAATGCATACCTTTTTACGCACATATACGGTTGAAATAATTACGAAAGCGTAAAAACAACAAACCAAATAGAGAAATTTTTAACAAATAAATATAAAACATGTAGCATAGTTTCAAAGAATATTAACTATAGTTAATATTCTTTGATAGTTTTAGATATCTGTAGCCTGTTGTGGCGTCTAAATTTAGATCTAGGGTTTCTAAAATTACTTTTGTGACCCTATATTTAAAACAGCGCCATCTGAACGGATTGTGTTACCATTAAAATCGTAATAACAATGCTGTGCATAAAGTGACTACACGCCCATAACACTATAGGTAAATATCAATTCCATTTGTTTGTACTGATAGTCACCCATTTTTCCGTGGGCGCTGCGGTCGATTTCTTAGTGAAATCCATCCAATATTACTGTTTTGTATGTCAATATACTATCAAAAAGTTTTATTTTGAGATATGGAATGTGTCATTGTTGTCAGACATACCGCTGCCTGCATTCCTAGAGTATGCACACTTAATACAGCCTTTTGTTGTAATTCGTAGGTTGGCCTAATATATAACTAAAAGAATAATGCCACACAAAGATATTTCTTCTATATTAACTATTTCCCATTTAAATAAGATTTTTCTTCTATTTTAACTATTTCCCATTTAAATAATTTACAAACATAACCGTAAACTAGAAACTATCTTTTCACCATATCTTATGTAAACATAATGACAAGAATACTAACATAACCTGCCTCTATCTTAACTGCTTGGAACTAATGGCTCTAAATTCAAATTTAAATTACTAGTTTACCACACTTTATCTATACAATTAAAATTGTACATATAACATTGGTAATGCAGCATTTCATCCACTTGTGACGTCATCCTAAAGTTATAGCAAATGGACTATAACCCTTGTTTATATACTCCCTCGATCAATACAATCACCTTTATACTAACAATACAAAATGTTAGGCCCCCTCCCCCAAACAAAGTGAAAAGTACCAAATTGTAGGAAGTCAAATGGAAAAGTGTAAAAAATAAAAAACAAAGATTAGCACAAGGCCGTGCTGCATTTTGTAACATTATATTTCGCACTTCTAAATTTTTTTCCCTCTTTGATTTAAAGACGATTTCAGCTTCTACTTGTTTAAATATACAGATTCGCTACTCTTTCAGTATTTCAAGTGCGTAATCTCTCAATTAGACAACCAACTTTGCTAATCTCCTTTTATTTAATTTACGGGTTTCTTACCTAGACATGTGTTTGATAGTAAAGAATTCCTTAAATGTTAATATTTTAAATAAAAGTGGATATCACTCTTTGTATCTTTATCACTATATTTTCAAGTGTTGATTTGTCCGAGTTTTTATGTGATAATAATATAAATCCAATCGGGCAGTTACAAAATCTTTATGGAGAAATATGTGCTGTCTTTTTTTACGTGGCTGTCCAAATTTTAACGCACATTCTTAGTAGAATATTTTAATCCCACATTCGTAGCTTCTTTAAACTAATGCTTACTTGGTCATAGCACACGCTGTATGCAGATAAAGTTATAGTGAGATAAGAACTTTGCAGATACCCTCAAATGCCTACGCGAAAGAACATCATTAAATGTCAAAAGGTGCTATTGCTCGATTTACTTACGGTAAGTGAATTTGCTTGTAGTAGGTAAAGATTTAGAAATTAATGAGCAATGCATTGTTGTCCACTTAATACCGTCATTATTAGAATAAAAATTTAGTGTAGTTTTGTATACTAATGTTTTTATATCGATGGATAACTGTGTCAATTGGTTTCGAAATTGAAGATAGACTTGATAATTATGCATCAGCTGTGTTAGAGATTAATTATTGGGTTGGTTGGTCGTTGCGAAATATGTATTTTTACTTTATATTTTAGTACCTTCTAGTTGAGTGAGCTTATTCGCGTCAATCTAGTAAGTAATTAGGTACAAATTATTCTTAAGTCCTATTGGCTTATTAGTGTATTTAGAATTTGAAATTGCTTCACGCTTGTCGTCATGTTTTCCATGTATCATCGAGTTCAATAGATGTAATCTGAATTCGTCGTTATTGTGTTTTAACCGTTGTGTAATTGTATTTAATTAGTTGTTTGCTGTGCAAATGCAGAATATTATTCATTACAGTTGTTAAATGCTAAACACCCTTTAGTTTGATTGTTACTTAGATATAATTAGTATTTAGTAATATTTAATATTAGTAAGTTAGGAGTGAAGTTGTTCGTCTTCAAACCAAGAATTTAGTATTGTTTGCTACCTACATTCATTAAAGTTAGTTATTAGAGTTATATTTTACACGTGTTTTGTGTTTAATTATCGTTTCAGGCACACACGCTCTAAAAAGGGCGAATTAGGTCGTGTGTCTTATTATTTTGTTCTTTACACCCTCACATCTCCGACTGTGTTAGCGTGGCATTAGTTGTCTTTCGTTTCCTTCCTTTGGTTCTGTAATCCAGGCGAGCATTTCGTTACTAATTTTGTTCTTTTTTTACTGGCTCGCTTGTCTTGCGAGGTAACAATTTAACAAGAAAAAGTAACTACTATGTACGAAGACAATAAACATTAAAACAAGGAAAAAACTGCTGAAAGTTATGTGTGGATTACAGTACTGTACAATTGTGAAACGTGGCCAGTAGGAAAATAGACGAGAAAAATAGAAGTCTCTGAAATGTGATGCTGTAGACATACGATAAAGACATCATGGACACACAAGTTAAGAACAAATACGTGCTAGAAATAGTAGGGTAAGAAAGAAATATGTGGAAAACAGTAAAAAAATAGGAGAGTGAGGATGATAGGACACGTTCTAAAGTATGAGGGTATAGTGAGGAATATATTAAAAGCAAAGAAGAGAGGTAGAGATAGACTTCCATTGCACTATTGCCTACAGATAGTAAAATATGTAGGCTGTGGGAATTTCAGGGAATGTGTACGTTAGCTTAGATAAGAAACAGTGGAGGTACACGTTCAACCAGTTCCAGGACTGAATATATGTTAATCTTGAGGTTTCTGAGGACGTTGTCTTTGCTATGTCAGTTTTCCTGATATTCTTCTGCATAGCTGGCGGTTCTGAATATGTAGCAGAACAAAGCTACGGTTTTTCACTAACTGTTTAACCTACCCAGCCTAAAGATGACTAATATGATTCTGTCGAAGCGTCGGCGAATTGACAATGCTTCATTTCAGAATCAACCAGCTATGTTGAGAATTAAGTTTTTTCTGAACATTTACGTTTGCTTGATGTTCGTCGGCCAATGTTGGGGGGGATTGTATATCGTCCGTTGGAAATTTCCGGCAGTGAATTCGACATCTTCTATCCATGCTTCGTATGTAAAGACGTAAAGTTCAGAAATAGTTCTGTACTCCAGTACTTTTATCCTTGTCCTTTCTGCGGAGAAAACATATGTCGATCACAAAGAATTACCACTGCAGCCTGATATTGTCGTGAAGACTTCGGAGTTAATGTAAGTAGAAGTTTTCCTCCATTCCTTTGCCGTTAAATATCTTATTATATATGCTATCTAGTAGCAACAACTAATTTGTAGGAATATAATAGCTAATAAGATGAAATAATTATCTAAACTTTTATGCAAAGCCTTAATGATCATTTCAAATAGGGCTAGTAATTTGTAGATCGAAAATAGAAAATCCCAAAGAGGATTCGTACCTGTAACCTTCAACTTATATTTTCCATCTTTCAATTACTCACTCGACTATTTACTTAATATTGTATTTACGTTTTTCTTTCGTATAACACACAACAAACAATGCTGCTCAAAAACTTACTAACTTATCATTGTACGCTGGTAAATTTTAACACAATCCGACTTGGAACAAAAGACTAATAAGCTCAAAGCTGAAAGATAGCAATATACAATGAAACTAGAATTTCGCTGCAATATATATATGTGAAAAAGTCATGCGGTCTGATATCAGAAACAAACAATGCTTGTTTTCCAAGTTTTACTCAAAACCATAAATTAATCAAACCCTTGCGTTTACAAAGTCTTAGAATTCTAACAGCGCTGGGACCTGATAAAAGTTCAATATTAACTTCTCTGCGAATTAATCTACAGAAGCGTGTATTGTTTCTAAAGTATGTTTTGACTTAATTGAGTGCTTGAATTATACAAACAAAATATGCTGATATCCCTGTGATAAAACTTTAGGAGTAATTTGTAAGTGTGGTGTTTTGTTAGTCCTCATAACTAATAAATTTGAGCATGTGAAATGTTCCAAATGAATGCATCTAGAAAAATTTATTAAATTTAGAAAATTGTTTCTTTGACAATGCGTGTATTTTAATAGGGCTTGTGAGCATTTGATTATTTATAAAGATATGACAGGTAAGATACGAAAGCAAACCGGTCGTTGAAAAATTATAAAGGTCTTATTCTGGTACCAGTAAATGTTTGGAGAGGTGGAGTATCACACTGAAAACTTTTTATTGTCACAATTGCTAAAGGAGAGAGAGTAACGTTATTTTTAATAATTGATTTGAACCATACGAAAACAATAGATTTAACCTAGCGATTTATAAACGCATTTCTACCAAAATATTACAGAAGGCAGAAACATTTTTACTGATAACTTACGAATTAAATGTTTGCAAATGCATCGGTGAGCTGGTAAGAATGACAACTATAAAAATGCTTCAGTTGTGTCAAAACTATGAACCCCCTCTACTTAGGACGTTAGTCTTCCTATCCTGCAATACTATAAAACTGTGACAAATAATCTCTAGTTAATAATGTTGCCGCTAGGGAAAAGGAGGGTTAATTTTCTATTGTGTCTTATGGCGTATCAGTATTGTAATTGCATTTTTATAAAATTGTGAGGTCTAATTAACCTAAGATCATCATATTTGGTACTTTATAGTTATGATAGTCAATAGTGTGTAAAACTTGCCACGCTTAACTTATCTATATATATAAAATATGAAGTGTTGTTTTGTCCATGTATGGTATCTTTGTTTTATGTTATATTCAAAACCAACTTATTTTTCAAATTCTCACAAATAAAGACTCCAAACAGTTAAATAATTTTGAAGTCTTAAAATTTCTAATTTTAATAGTATAAGACTTATCTACATAAATTAACAATAACTTTAAATTGATCTTCTAAAAACTAGTGTTACCAGAGATAAAACATTCTGTATTTGTATCATAAAATGCTTTAAAAGTGCTTTGAATAAATATCATTTTATATATGGTTACATTGCCCAGCATGCTATTTTGATTCTTTAATAATTTGAAATTCTTATAGGAATACGAGAGTATTAAATTGGTATTTGTTAATAATTTGTGTAAATTTCAACTTCCAATGACTGGAATTTTGAATAAAATCCAAATGTATAATTATTTTTGAGAAAAATAACGGATGCTCCATAAAACTGCAATAAAAATCGCTCTACCTTTCCCTAGCGACAAGTCGCGAAGTAGGAATACAGCGCTAAAATATGCACAGATTTCTAGCCGAAATTAATGTCCTAAGTAGAGAGGTCCATAGTCAAAACCACGGTTAATTTCATATAGTTGTAGTAGTGAAGTAGAAATACTAACATGCAGCTTTGTTATTGTAATTCTATTTTTTAACAATAATTTTTATTGCTCTTCAGCTTGAAACACGATCCAAATAACATAACTTCGTCTACATACATTTACGCAAGAAAACAATTGTAGATTTGTTATTATACCGATAAAATTACCCTTAGCACTAATCTTTAATTTTTGAAACACTTATGTTAGATATAATCCTTATATTTCTTCTTAACTTGAGCTATAGATTCTAATAAATTTGATGTGACAGTATTTTTAATTGTATTTATTCATGTATTCGGTCATATCTAACAAGTGTCTAGCTGCATTTTAAGCTACTAATTTTGTTTAGATTTATTTAAATTGCCGTATTTATATAATTGATAATTGACAATTAGTTAAATTATGAGAAAATATTAAATAGTTTGTGAAATTGCTGATTTGCTATTGGAGGGTTTAACCCTAAAACTAGACACTCGTAGATTAGCAGGTAGTAAGTCATATTGCTCGCTCAAAGGGAATAAAATTAAACGCCCTGAAGCGTATGGAAAATCACTGATTAAAATTTGTTTTGAATTCTAACCACACAACACACTCTAACCTTTTCTTTAAATGTGTTGGTTTTGTTTATAAATGTTACATGGTTTTTTAATAGCTAATAGTTAAAAATGCCAAAACAGAAGGTATGTCAAGTTTTTAGATTAAAACTATATATTTATTATATATTCTCAGATCCAAAGGTATTTTGAAACGAGAGACGATGAAGTAGAGTTACCCAAAGACCGAAATGAAAAGCAAAAACCAATTATGTACAATGTGGAAGTTAAACCTAAACCGTGGGGTCGTAGATTTCAAGACAAATCTGCAACGGGAATTAAAAAGAAAATACATAGTAAACAAAACATTCCTGTTAGAGGAGCGATTGCACCTGAATTGTTGGAAAAACATAGCCGTGGCGAAGGACTTAGTAAAACTGGGGTACGCACGGGGGTACACAAGAAAAAATTACAACGAAAAGAGGACAATATTAAATTTGCGAATGAATTAGCTGCTAGAGCAGAACTCTTACTTCCTGAAGAATCTGGGTAAGTTATTTAAAATTTCACACATGCGTGGCTTAAATAGATTTTAACAACACTGTAGATTTTTAAACGCTGATGCTGGGGAAACAACAACACAGTTTACACAAAATCAAATTGTTAATAGTGTTGATATTACTGCAGCTGCAAAACAATTTGAACTTCGTTTAGACAACTTTGGACCTTATCGTGCTTGCTATACACGTAACGGCAGACATTTATTACTTGGTGGTAAATTGGGTCATGTAGCAGCTTTTGATTGGGTTACAAAAAAATTACATTTTGAAATTAATGTGATGGAGTCAGTTCATGATGTTTGTTGGTTACATATTGAAACTATGTTGGCTGTTGCTCAGAAGAACTGGGTTTACATTTACGACAATCAAGGTATTGAATTACACTGTTTGAAACAGTTTAATAAAATTCAACGGATGGAATTTTTGCCATATCATTTTCTTCTTGCAACTGCAGTAAGTTAATATATAATTTTTTTTTTAGATTTTATTAGCTCGTATTTTTTGTATTGATTTAAAAATTCATTATAGATTAATTATTTAAGTATAGAGCCAACTCTTATTAAAATACTAAAGAAATTAAAGTTCAAAATGTCGTTTCTTGTCTAATGCAAGCTTTTTAAAGGATTGTGCCATTACAGTATTTTTTCTGATTCACAAAGTTGGAAAAGTTACTAACAACATACATTTTTTTCTCAAGTGAGTTCTGACTGACTTATGTGTTTATTAAATTTAAACTACACTTCACCCTATGTTGCATTTTGTTTTAAAAATACCTTAAAGAGTCCAGCTTTTTCATATAACTATGAATATGACTTAGACAAAAATAGAAAACGTGTAATATAATTAATTATCTATCTCAGTTGTTTATAATATAATTGAAATCTTTAGGAGCAAAAACAGAAATTAACTGGTCTTTTTCTGGAAATTCAAAGTTGCACACTGAAAAAGAATCATGGTCTAAAAGACAAATGAAATCTAACTGATTAATAGGAATTATAAATGTCACTTTTTATGTTATGTTTTGTGCAAAATACATCTGTAGTATAATTTTATGATATTTACGTAATGTTCCTTTCTAGGTTCTCTACAAAAAGTAAAAGCTTTTTTATTATATTGCATGACTTTTGATATAAAACGTGCTTAGGTGCAATGCATGATGTGTGGGGCATACATTGGTGTGTGCATGGGTGCATGCATGGACTGGTGAATGCATGTGTGCATGAACACGATAAAGTGTTTATTTTTATTTTATTGATTATGCCTTATCTAAATTTGTTCCACTTCCGTTTTCTTATTGCAATATTAACAAATGATGGAACTAAACACAAAGTTTCTCAAGCATGTCATTAAAAAAGATGCACATTTCGTTTGTTTTGAAAATGTTAAGCAAATACACAATTAGTATATTGTATACCCAGTAGGAAATGCTCAACATTCCCGGACGACATGAAGATTGCTTGTTGAGGTGCAAGTCTAGACAAGCAACACGGAGTCTGGGAATGTTGCTTTTCCTACGTGGTATACATACTATTTTTTTGCAAATCGTTAAAAAACAATAGAACTTAAAATACTAATTTTAAAAAAACCTGATTTATTTTATTTATAAATAAATGGTGCTGTCAAATTCTTAGTAAAAATTTTTGTGTAACCATGGAAACGTTCCTTTCTAGATATTGAATCTTCAAACTTGACACATTGAAATATGATTGCTGGTATTTTTGAAAGTAACAACACAAATTCTATAATTGTATTAATTGTAATATACCTGAAAATATCATTCACAACTTCAGAATGAAATACATTTGAAGTTGGTTGTTTGTTATATTTACATAATGTGTTAAGATTGTTTAAATAGAACTTACCATGAAAGCATCTTCTCAATCATTTTTGTAATCCATATGTCATCATCATTAAGTCTTCAGTCCTAGAACTGGTTGGACGCATACCCTCATTGTTTCCTAGTCTGAACCAACCTAAACATTTCCCTGAAATTTGCACAGTCTGCATCTATCACTGTTTGTGTGCGAAAGTCTGATCTCGGTCTACCTCTACCTATTTTCTCCTATCTCTGCTCGTAATATATCCCGTACTATTCCCCAGAGATTCCTTAGAACGTATCCTGTTCTTCTATTTCTCGTATTTTTTTCGTTTTCTACAAATATCTTTATTCCTCAACAATCTATTTGTTATTAGAGTTGTCTGTCCATGCTACCATCCACATACATCTGAAGCACAACATTCCAGAAGGCTTCTATCTCTTTCTGTTTGCTTTTCCTACTGCCCCTATTTCATAGATGTACTGTACTGTATTGTACTGTGCTCCACACGGTTTTCTTCTTGTATCTATGTTTGTTGTCTTTGAACATAGATGCTGTTCTTTCTTGTTTGATGCAGTTCGATCATCTTCTATTGTTTTACAGTTATATACCCTACTTCCTCGATATTCAGTTGTATGTGAAGGGGGGTAAGCAGCATTTGGCTGCCAAGTTCCCCCAGCACTTGAACCTTTGTCGAATTAATAGTTTTTCCAATTTACCCTTTCGCACAGTCAACATTAGTCGAAAATATTTCACAACCAACAGTAGTTGTTTATAATAATCATCAGATTTAAGAGCACTTATTTTTTCATCATTGGGTTTTACGTCTTGAAACTTGTCGGACTTGTACCTCAGATTATTTATGTTGTGAGCGAGCCTACACAGTTCCCTGCAATTCTCCCAACAGCCTATATACAACTCGATTCCCTTCTATTGTTTTCTAATTATATGCCCTATTTCACCGAGGTTCAGTGGTATGTGAAGGGAGTTAAGCAGCCTGTGGCTGCCAAAGATCCCCCAACACTTAGACAATTGCCGTATTAATAGTTTTCCAGTAAATTCTTTTGCACAATTAACATTAGTTGAAAGTATTGCAAAACCAATATCTGTAGTTGTTTATAATAATCACCATGTTTAAGTACAGTAATTATTATTGTCATTAGGTTTTCCATCTTGCGACTGGCTGGAAGCGTACCTTCATTGATTTCTATTCTGAGCTAGCCTACACATTTCTCTGAAATTCTTACAGCCTACATCTTTCACTATCTGTGTGCAGTAGTCTAACCTAGGTCTACCTCTACTTCTATTTTTTTCCTATCTATACTTCTAATATATTCCGCACTATTCCCTCATGTCTTAGTATGTAGCCTATCATCCTATCTCTCATATTTTTTACTGTTTTCCACATATTTCTTTCTTCCCCTACCATTTCTAGTACCTCTTTGTTCTTAACTTTGTCTGTCCACGATGTCTTCATCATACGTTTGTAGCACCACATTTCAAGGGCTTCTACCTTTTTCTTGTCTGGTTCTCCTACAGTCCAGGCTTCACAGCCATACAGTGCTCTGCTCCACACATATGTTTTAAGCAATCTTTTCCTTGTTTCTATACCTTTTTCTTGTCTGGTTCTCCTACAGTCCAGGCTTCACAGCCATACAGTGCTGTGCTCCACACATATGTTTTAAGCAATCTTTTCCTTGTTTCTATGTTTGTGGTCTTTGAGCACAGTAGTTGCTTTTTTTGTTAAATTTAGCACGACTTTGTGCTAATCTTCGTTTTATATTTTTTGTGCTTTTCCCATTATGCGTTATTTGGCTTCCTAGGTAGCAGAAATCTTTAACCTCTTGTAAGTTCTCATTACCTATTGGTATTCTTGTTTTTGATTTATTTTCCCCTCTTTTGCATACTAGAACCTTAGTTTTATTTTTGTTAATTTTCATACCATATCTCTCCGTTAGAACTGTTTCCATTTCATTAAGAGCAGCTTCTAACTCTTCTTTGCTAGATGCTAATACCGCTATATCTTCCTGCATTTAACAGCATTCATTGCCTCTTCTATGTACAAGTTAAAAATTAATGGGGATAAGGCACATCCCGATCTCGCCCATTTCCTAATATTTACTTCTCTACTTTCTTGCTCTAAATTGTATTACCGCTGTTTGCTCTTTGTATAAGCAATGTACTATCCGTCTATCCCTAAAACTCATTCCAATCTTTTTGAGTATGTCGAACATTTTTTTCCATTTTACATTTTTACTTTCCCCCTTCTCTATTGTTTTCTCCATTATCACTCTCAGAGCTAAAATAGCCTCCCGTGTTCCCCTGTTTCGCCTAAACCCAAATTGATCTTCTCCCAGTATTTCTTCAGCTCGTTTTTCCATTCGTCTTTGTACGATTCTAGTTAATATTTCGGAAACGTGTGCGGTCAAACTTATTGTTTGAAAATTTTCACATCTATCCGCGCCTCTTTTTTGGTATAGTTACTTTGATGTTACGTTTGAAATCTTTAAATCTCGCCTGTCTCATACATATATCTTACAAGTCAGAAGAGACGTTCTGTTACTGCTTGTCCAGCGGTATTTAGAGTTTCTGTTGGCACCTTATCTTTACCTGGCGCCTTAGCATTTTTTCGGCTCTTTAATGCTAATTCAAACTCATCTCTAAGTATAGGATATCCCAGGTCATCATTTTCAATGTCTGATTCCTGTTCTAATACTGTTAATTCCTCTTCTGAATATAAATTTCCTATATATTCCAGCCATCTAGCTACTTTCTCTACATTTTCTATGACGTTTTCTCCCGCATCCCTTATATTTTTGCTATATGGTTTTATATCTCTAAAATTCATTCTAATTAATTTGTATGCTTCGTCTGTCTTTTGTATTTCCATCTTAGTGTGTACCTCTTTGCACTTTTTATCAATCCATTGTGCTTTAGCTTTCCTGCATTTGCGAATAATTTCTCATTTTATGGCTTCGTATCTCAGTTTTACTGTTTCATCTGATCTATTTTTGTATTTTCGAATTTCTTCTATTAAATTCAGGGTATCCTTTGTTGTCCATGGTTTCTTGTTTTCTTTTTGTGTATACCCCAGAATGTCTCTGGCCGCCATGTCTAAGCAGGATTTAATGTTATTACATTTTGTTTCTACTTCCTTAGTATCAGAAATTTTCTCGATATCTTTTAGCAATTCATTTGACTTTTTTTTCAAATTTTTCGTGGATATCTTTATCTTTTAGCTGTTCAAAGTCAAAGTGCCTCTTTCCGTTCCTCTTTTTCAGATTTTTAAATTTAAATGCGGCCTTCATAAATACGATGTTGTGGTCAGTGTCTATATCTGCTTCGGGGTAGCTTTTACAGTCTTTTACTTGATTTCTAAACCATTGTCTAACAAGAATGTAATCTATTTGATATCTTCCTATATCTCCTGGCATCTTCCACGTGTATCGTCTTCTAACATGATGTTGAAATAATGTATTTGTTATGGTTAAGTTGTTCTTGTCTCAGAATTCTACCAGCCTATTTCCCCTGTCATTTCTCGTACCTATACCAAATAAACCTACTATCGCTCCTTTCCTACCTTCACCTTCCATTGCATTAAATTCCCCCGTAATTATTAAATTTTCATGTCCTTTAAGTATCTTAGTATGTCTTTGATATCTTTGTAGAAATCCTCTACCTCTTCCTCACTGTAGCTAGAGGTTGGCATGTATACTTGTATTATTACTGTGTTTACTGGTATACGAGTTTATACACTTTCCACGATATAGAAATTTTAAGTAGGACTGTAATTACATAGGATTTTCAACAACTAAATAAAATGAAATATTCAGAGTTGGAGACAATGCAAACAATTGGTTTCTATATAATAAAGTAAACAAACTCACCTTGTCCTTCCAATAGACTTGCATGTACGAGCGCTCGTTTTGTGGACACATGGACAGAGAACGTGAATTGCCTGTTCTTTAATATACAGCTATAAACCAAAATACACTGACTCCAAATCACACAGTAACCACTACATAGGATTTATATGCGAGTTAACCGAACATTCCGCCCACCTTAAAATACCCAATTGTACCCAAATAAAGACGTGTAAGATAAATTCATCTTATTCAAAACGTCAACAAAAAAAAAAATACATAAACAAACAAAAAAATAATAAATACTAAATCAAGATTACATAGTTAATCATTGATTAGGAAGAGGACATAATTTAATGACAGGCCTCTTTAAATAACCTGTAGAGGTTCTGAGAGTAACTACCCGAGTTTTCCCGTCAGACCCGGGATGGAGAGAGACAACCTGCCCCAACTTCCATTGCAAAGGAGGCAAGAGTTCATTGCATATCAAAACGAGTATGCCCTCTTTGACAGGATTGCCCTCAAGAAGAAATTTTGAACGCTGTTGCAGAGTGTTCAAATATTCATTCCGCCAGCGTTTCCAAAATAATTGATGAAGCGCTTGTATTTTCTGCCATCGAGATAAACATGACATGTTGATGTCTGACAGGTATTCATCAAAAAAGGTTCCTAAAGGTTCGATCGTTAAAAAATGATTTGGAGTAATAGCCGTCAAATCGTTAGGATCAGAACTATTAGGACACAACGGTCGCGAATTGAGCACAGCTTTGATTTGCGAAAAAAGAGTACACATCTCTTCAAAGGTGAGTATGTTGTCTCCAATAACCTTTATTACATGGCGTTTGACTGCCTCCCACAAGCCACCCATGTGGGGGGCTGCCGGCGGGTTGAAGTGCCAGACCACATGTTCGGCTTCAACCGCTAAACGAAAATACTGCACAATTGCTTTATTAGCTGCCACAAAATTAGTGCCACAATCACTAAATATTTGGGCGCACAACCCTCTGCGGGCTATAAAACGACGCAGAGCTGCTAAAAATGCATCTGTGGAGAGATCAGAGGCGCACTCCAGATGAACCGCTTTTGTTGAAAAGCAAACAAATAAGCAAAGATAGGCCTTCAACACTTTTGCCCCTCTAATTCTACTGGCGGTAATAGAAAAGGGTCCACCAAAATCGACACCCACAATCTTGAAAGCCTTTACCTCAGAAACTCTGCATTCTGGCAAATCGGCCATAATAGGAGGAGTGAAAGGAGAAGGGCAAACACGAAAACATGTGTAGCAAGTTGATAATACTGAACGGATAGCCCTTTGCGGGGATAAAATCCAAAATTGTTGCCTAAGTAGGGACAGCAAAGTGTGATATCCGGGATGCAAATAAATTCTATGAAAATGACCAATAATTAAACACGTTAAGTTGCCTTTTCTAGGCAACAAGATCGGGTGCCTTTGGTCAAAACTAAGTGAAGCATTCCTAAGACGACCTCCCACACGGATTATATCATTATCGTCCAAGAATGGATTCAACTTTCGAATAGTTTTACAACATACCTTACCCTTTCTCAACTGGCTTATTTCAATGCTAAATTCAGTTTGTTGGACAAGTTTTATTAAAACCAACAGAGACTTTTGAAGTTCTGGAGTAGTAAATGCTCCAGAAAAATATTTAATCTTACGACTATAATAAATAAATCGAAGACAGTAACCAATGATTCGTTGCAACTTCGGTAAAGACGAAATTCTATCGATTACAGCCCCTGTATCCTCCATCGAACTTAGTAAACAAATATTCTGGTTTACTTCCTCGTTAGTCTTAATCAAATTTGGTTGAACGGGCCAACCAACTCTCGGTCCAATAAGCCAAGGGGGACCCGCCCACCATAGGGGATGCGACTTCAAATGAGAGGGTAATAAGCCTCTCGAAGTACAGTTACAAGGATTATCTTGTGATGGAACATAAAACCAATGATCTCCAGGCAATTGCTCTTGGATTAGGGACACACGATTCGCCACAAATGTCTTCCAAGTATGAGACGGCGACCTAAGCCAGGACAGCACCACTTGCGAGTCAGACCATGCAATTGTATCGGTAAATGTTATTTTTTCTTTAATAGCCTTTCGGACGAAAGCTATCAATTCCACCAAAAGAAGAGCAGCACAAAGCTCCAGGTGAGGAATGGATAATCTTTTCAGAGGGGCTACACGAGTTTTGCTAATTACTAAAAAAGTAGATATTGCCTCATTTGAATTGTTGGACAGCCGAAAATAAACCGCAGCTGCATAAGCCGCTTCAATGCTATCACTGAATCCATGCAATTCACAAATAGACGACTTATAGACAATTCCTGGATTAACGGTAACTCCGACTGAAACTTCTTCCAAGAATTAACAATTTCAAGGGGAGGTTCTTCGTCCCAACTCAAGCCCAAGATCCATAATTTTTGAATTGGACATTTCGCAAACACCACTATTGGCGACACAAAGCCCACAGGATCAAATATCCGGGCTAATTCCGAGAGGATGTGACGCTTTGTGCAATGTGTTTCCTGGGAACAAATATTATATGAAAAGCAATCTGTCGCAGGAGTCCATTCCAAACCTAAGACCTTTACAGATGAAGGTTCATCAGGGCTAAAAGATATAGTCTGCTGTCGTGAGACATCCAACCCTTGTAAAACAGTAGAATTATTACTAACAAATTTCTTACGCTCAAGCCCACTTCTAAGTAATAGTGCGACTAAATCCATCGCTAACTGGCGAGTGCTTTCTGACGAGCTAGAACCCGAAATTATGTCATCCATGTACACTTCAGACAGCAAAACCTTGGCTGCTATAGGGAAGTCCACTGCCTCATCCCCAGCTAGTTGCTGGATAGTTCGTAACGCTAAAAATGGTGCAGACGATACACCAAACGTGACTCTATTCATAACAAATTCCCGAACAGGAAGTTCCTGAGAAAAACGCCATAAAAGACGCTGAAAATTGCGATGCTCCTCACAAATGTATATCTGTCGATACATTTGTTTAATATCTGCAATGAGGGCATACCTATGCAACCTAAAATTCAATAAAATTTCAACAATATCTGTGTGTAATTTCGGACCAGGTAGCAAAGCATCATTTAACGAGATGCCGTTCGAAGACCTACTCGAGGCATTCATCACTACATGCAATTGCGTTGATGATAATTGCAATTTACAAACCCCATGGTGAGGTATATAATAGACATTCGAATTCTCTATGGGAGCAGCTTCTGTCATGTGCCCCGAATCAATATAATCCTGCATAGCATTTATGTATAAGCTACGTAATTCAGGATTGATAGATAAACTCTTTTCTAATGATTTTAAGCATCGTAGAGCTGTAGAATAGCTTTTTCCAAATATAGGAGGACAACCGCCTACAAATGGCAGACTTACTGTATAACGACCCTCACTATCTCTTCTATATTTTTTTTTAAAATCTTCTTCGCAAGGTTCTACCTGGTTGTGAGAAGGCAACTTTTTAATATTTTCCTCTAATGCACTCTCAACAAAATAGCAAGAAGTCTGATTTGGCTCCTTGGCCGAAATCTTACCCATTAAAACATACCCAAAAATGGTATTAATAGCCGATGGCCCTTTGTGATTGAGCCCCGAAATTACATTACCCAATAAAATCTGGGGAAACACTTCCGCTCCTAGCAGCATATCCACAGGCACTTTAACATCAAAATTTGGATCTGCTAAGCATAAGTTTTGTATATGTTTCCACGAATTATTCTTTTGTAAATTATTTGCAGGCATTTCACCACAAATAGACAATGAAATTTGAGCACTGAGAGAGATCAGGGGGCCTACTCCCTTCCTAGATTGCAGGGAACAAGTGACAAGCCCTCTACTCTTAACATAGGTTTGACTCAAACCACGAATAAACATACTTGAATGTTTTCGAATAAAACCTAATTTTTGCACACAATTTTCTGTGATAAAATTGACTTGTGAACCACAATCCAACAAAATGCGAATAGGTACTGGCACATTACCTGCACTTAATACATTCACAATCGCTGTACCTAATAGAACCGTTGGATTCAACTGGGCCATCTCTGAAAATGGGGTCACCCCAGGAGGATAGGATACTCCACTATCTTCTGATGAAGCCAATGGCTCTGATAAAGTGGAAGAATTGTTCATCTCGGGCACAGATAACTTTCTGAAATGCAGCAGAGTATTATGACGGCCAGAACATATCGTGCACGATTTCTGGTCCTTACAAACTTTCACGGTATGTGTATCTTTCAAACAAACAAAACAGCGATTCCGATTTCTAATCCATCGAAACCTCTCAAAAGCTGATTTATCTTTGAATACATGGCAAGACGAGATATCGTGTTCCTTTGAACATAGACAACCAGTAGCTGATTTAGCAAACAATACTGTAGATTTAACTTTAGGGTTATATATTTGATCGCCTTTAACAACTTTTTTAGACTTTGAAAAACCTAATGTTCCTTAATTGTCTAAAGCACAACTTTGTTTCCCTAAAAACGTTAATAACGAATCAATACCAGGGATTTTCTTACGTTCGTCAACAATGCTTAGCTCAAATTGCTCCCTAGTAACTACATCTAATTTCTGTAGTAACATATTAACCAATAACAAATTCAATTGTTCCTCCTGGTCAGGCAATAAAGCTTTGAGCGCGGCCTAATTTTCATTAAATTGGTCCACCAATCCCTTCATTGTGGAGGGTGAACGATCAGAAATATTTTGTATCTTATACAAATTACGAAGATAATTATTAGCAATTAATCTAATATTAAAATATCTATCATTTAATATCTTCAAGGCAATAGAGTAATTGGCTGCTGTGACCTTTAAACTTTTTATAAGAGAGGTGGGTTCAGATTCTAAATGCATGACCAAGAAATGGAATTTTTCTACATCGAATAATTTCCCATTACTATCAATTAAGCTTTTAAATAATTCCATAAACGATTGATACTCGGCAATATCTCCAGTAAAAACCTTTAATTTAATAGATGGAAGCTTTAAATGTGGTTGATCAGTAGTACCACAAGATTCCACTTCTTTAACATCTGGAGCTTTATTTAATAACCTAACTAAATTTCGATGCTTTGTTCGAATTGAGTAGGAAATATCATCAAAAGTTTCTGTTAAAGTATGACTTTATCCACTAAATTATCGGGATTACCTGACTTCACTACACGCGTTTGATAATCACAAAAACGCTTTCTGATGTCGGTGAAGTCTTCCGTGCGAATTATGCAATTTTCGATTTCTTCCCTTATACCTGAACTTTCAGCAGCTTGCATTAAATCCAGTAATTTCACACTGGGTTTAATCAAACCTTCAAGCGTTTCAATACCCTCTTCAAGCTTAGGCATTATTAATAATAAATAAAGCAATAATCCAAATTTAAACTATAATAAATCAACTATTGATATGCAATGAACTAATGCGCGTAAATTATTAAAATCTCTGCAATGTAAACAAACACGCATTACCTCCAAAATGGCATGTAACCCCCAAATAACGTCAAAACACGAAGCAAGGTTAGAACGGAATGCCGAGGAAATACGAAGATTTACGATTGCGTACAAAACAACCAAGTACAAATTAACTTGATCGTTGTACTAGATTTCGTGGAAAATGAACCTAAAATAATCGATATTTAACAGATGTGCGCTCAGTCAAACACATCGCCGACTTAAACGATAACAAACCAGATGCGGCCGAAGTGACCAACTGTACGGGTTTTATACACTTTCCACGATATAGAAATTTTAAGTAGGACTGTAATTACATAGGATTTTCAACAACTAAATAAAATGAAATATTCAGAGTTGGAGACAATGCAAACAATTGGTTTCTATATAATAAAATAAACAAACTCACCTTGTTCTTCCCATAGACTTGCATATACGAGTGCTCGTTTTGTGGACACATGGACAGCGAACGTGAATTGCCTGTTCTTTAATATACAGCTATAAACCAAAATACACTGACTCCAAATCACACAGTAACCACTACATAGGTTACATACAAAAAAAGGGACGGTACACACATTTAACCCTTCTATAATATATTTTTACATGTTGCTTCCACCAAGTATGGAAAGTAACTCTTATTTTAAAAATACCAAAAGAGTGGGAATACATTATCACTAACATATATCGGAATTATTCGCGAACTAACCTAATATTACCGATCCGACCAATATACCGGATTTATACGCGAGTTAACCGAACAACTGGTTTAGATTCAAATCTAACCATGAGTACTCTTTGGTTTTTTTGTAAGTAGTTTTCTACACGTCGTCCTGTTTTTTTTCGCATAACTATCCCCACACTCGAATTTCCTTTCTCTGATCCTGTATGAATTACCCTGAAGTCTCCACTCGAAAAATTTCCCACCTCTGGCCAGCGGACTTTGCGGATTCCTACTATGTCTAGCGCTAACTTATTCATTTCGAATTTCAGGTTCTCTAGCTTACCTACTTGTTTCATACTTCTGACATTCCATGCTCCGACTCGTAGAATGTTCACGGACCTTTTTCTATACTTTTGGATTACATCTCCGAAGTAGTCCCCTCCCGGAGATCCGAATGGAGAACTATTTTATCTCCGGAATTTTTTACCCCAGAGGATGCCATCATCAATAATAAAAATTTGAGTACGCTGTGTACTTGTACTTTTCTATTTTTATTTCTTTTTTATGGAGAAGCTCGTTCTTATCTGGAGTGTCAGTAAGAACTTTTGTAGTTCCGCTGCGTTTTTTTGTTTGTTTCCCGGCAGGTGCTTTTGGGAAAGACTTAATCTGCTCAGGACTCATAAATGTGGTTGAATAAGTCTCATGAGTCTGTAAATTAGACGACAAGGCTCTATAAGGGCCTTCAGTTACTTCTAAATTGTCAGAAGCCCGTCTATCCATAACAGATGAAGGCAAAAACATATCTTTAGTAAAAATTCCTCTATGTAGGAGGTAAACTCTAGTAGCCTTGAAGCCATTATAGATGTTGGTGGTTGTAAAAGTCGGAGGAAAAGCAGTCCCCATCACTTCAGCCGTGTTGTAGATAGTAAACGTTTTAACTTGGATTGTTGATTTGCTATGGTTCTAACCCTTGATTGTAATAAATTTTGGAATGTCCATTCACGGTAACATCTAGTGGCTGTAAGTAGTAGCTGGTATGGGATGGAAAAGTTTTGTTTTACTCCATTTTTGAGGCAAGTTCCACAGCATCGAAAGAACAGTGTGTTTCATGGTTATCAATAACAATAAGCACAGGTTGTTCTGGGTTAGGTTTTACGTGTTTTATAAAGTGCTCAACATATTTAAAAAATTGTTCATCGGTGGACCAGCCAGAGGGATTGACTGATCTAAGAGTGCCAGGTGGAGCACCAATTGCCATGAAATCCTTAAAATTTACCCTTGGAAATATTAACATGGGGGTATGTGATTACCAATAGCATTGATTGCACAAATCACTGTTATCAACTGCTCTCTTTCTGCAGAGGTGATGCTTCCCACTTGCTTTAAACCTTTGGGTGCCACAATTTTTGGTGGTTGGTGAACTGTTGTGCAACCAGTTTTGTCGACATTCCGAATACGTTCAGGAGGAATAGGCCCAAATCGACTGTGTACATCTACCAAATTAGAAAAGACTTTATCAATGTTTATAGGGTTGAAACTTGTAGCTCGTGCCAAACTAGTTGCTTGGTTTTCTGATAGACAACTTACGACGGTGCCGCTTCATAAAATTCCGCATCCACTCTTCAGCTGCAAGTTTTTCAGTTTTCCAGTTTGGTGGAATTTTTTTCGTGTTTACTTCTACAAACTTTATGCAAGTTCACACACGTCTTTCTTTATCAAACCATAATGCATTTTAGCAACAGTTTCGATGTAGTTTACTAGACTGTTTTCTTCTTCTGCTGAAAAACTTTCTTCATGGCCGAATGTATTTCATATTTAAATTCCTACGTATCTTTTTTCTGTAGGTTCTTGGATGTCACGATAATGTAGCAATGGACACATTATAAACTCTGGCAGCTTCTCTAAGAGAAATAGTTTTACCAGGGCCAGTAACTGCTTGAACAGTGATGTTACATCACAACTTAATACTGACTGATACACACTTATTTAAAAAAGGAATTTTACACATTTACCTACCTTAATATTACCAGATTATTGCTCCTACTTAATATAACTTCATAAATATGAACCAATAACAAAATACTTAATTTGCAACTAAAATAGTCTAATTTATCAAATCTCCAACTATAGGTCTTTCAAAATCTCATGGGCTATGAGATGCACATTGAAGGAAGCAAGAGGTATCGTATAAAAAGAAAGAACAATACAAGTAAAATCTAAAACATTGAATTTCCTAATGCGTATTCTGAATTAACTCAACCATTATGCTATGTGGATTGCATAACCAGTAATTTATCAACATAATATAAATTATAAAACTACAATTTGTATGCGGAACCCGTAACTTTTTTGGTGTATTGTTTATTGTTCTTTTCTTGTCATGTTTCCGTGCGTATAAGAATAAAAATAGACAGACTAAATTTTTTAAAACTCTTGGCAGCCAAAATACTGTCCTTTTATTATTTTTAAGAATGCATATTTCATAGAAATTTAATATAAAAAAATCATAAATTTACTACCACAATTTTCAAATTGGTTCACATTAGATTTAGTATTAATTTTCTTCCTTGGTGATACAAATTTACCACCCTCCGGTTTGCTCTTCGCTTCTGAAATAATTCGCTTGACTGTGTTTAGTCCAACTCCAGTTGTGTTGCTACTCGTCCTTGTAAATTATTCATAGGAATGACAGGTATTCTATTTTTTTCTTCTCTCATACACTTATACACACTATAAATAATTTCTCTTCCTTGACTGAACTGTTTTCTTGCGGTTACTCATTGTAAAATTAAAAGCTCAGAAATAACAAAATAATCTGCAAAACCAAACATTATACTTGTAATTGTATTGAAACCTTCATTATACTTACAAATAAAAAACTAGACAGATGCAGTTGTTTTGAAAAAATTGATTAAAGTTGAATCAAAGCTGAAATCTCATTAATAATAATCAAAAACAATAATAATGAACCACAAATCTTAATATGCAAATAAATGACAGATGAATTAAAAATCGACAGATGAGTTATTGTTTTTATGATGCACTTTAACGTAAATAACTTAAATTTGCTGTTAATTTAAAATAAGAAAATATTCAATTACGAGGAGCCTTTTTCTGAATTCTACAAGTATTACTTATATATTATTATATTTATTTATTTTTAACTCATATTGGAATATTTGTGTCTAATTTAAGGTAGAATAATAAGTGTTAATCATATAATATTTTTTTGTAAAGGATTTTTACCAGGAAAATTTGTGATCAGAGTTCGAAATACTCTGTCCTTTTAATAGATTATCTGTCAAGGATTTTTTGGCCAAATAAGCTGTATCTGTACAAGCTGTATCTGTATCACAGTACTCTTTTCAGCGGCGCCTCAATGTGCAGCATCCGCCTTCTTGTTGTTTATATACAATAAAACATGTACAATAGGGGTATGAGTAATTGTTTTCTTTGGTCAAGAAATTTAATTCAAGTAGGGTTTCTACTTTATATTATGAAACTTTATGTAGTTCATTTGTTGAATATTATATGGGTCTCTTTCTTATTGCATTTTTTTTTATTTTATGTTATATCTATAATGGCAACTACTTCATTTTATCCTTTTTGTCAAAAACATGAAGTTAGCCGTTAAGTTTTTGTTGCATAACTTTCTGCAACAATGTGTTTATTAGCATTAATTTTTATGTACCATTAGTTTTACATTCACATTTTATTTTTTTAGTTAATTTTTGATCACGTATATACAATTTAAAACTTTTAGAGTGATGAAGGTTATTTAAGTTGGTTGGATGTATCTATAGGACAAATGGTAGCTCAGTATAATACAAAGTTTGGCAGATTGACGATGTTGACTCAAAATCCGTACAATGCTGTTTTATGTTTAGGAAGTGCAAAAGGTGTTGTGTCAATGTGGACCCCCAATACTCCTGAGCCAGTTGCAAAAATGCTTTGCCACAAAAGTGCAATGTCTGCCATACACATTGATCCTAAAGGATTGTATGTATCTATTTTGATTTTTGTTTAGAACTTAATTTGTGCAATTTTAGATATTTATCAACAGCAGGCTGTGATCGCACATTAAAAATATGGGATGTACGTAAGTTACATGGACCAGTACAAATCTATGAATTAAAATCTGCAGCTAGTAATTTGTCTTTCTCACAAAGTAGCATGTTAGCTGTTGGAATGGGAAATTTAGTTGAAATTTATAGGTACGGTTCATTTTTACTAATTTTTTTAGTTGTATGAAGTTATTTGTTAGATTAATAATACTAATCATTGAGATGAAACAGTAATTGTAAATTTACAAAATCAAATTAAGACCACAAATCCGATGTTCACACCTCAAGTATCTTCTGTTTAGTACTACGAAGTACATACTTTAGGATTTTATAAAGAAAGTCGTCAAGAACAAACTAAAAATACCTATGAACAAAGTTGTATTGTCTACGAGATAGTTGTAGTTGTTTGGATTGTAGTTGTTTGATGCACTTTGCGCAAATAAACAAATTCACTTTATGACTTACCAAAAATTATATACAAATAAGATATTTGGATTTGGTTTGGTTCAACTTATAAAACAATTATATTTATAGAAGTAGGCGTTCTGTGAATCTAATACTGTCAAATTGGATATTTTATGTCTAAATGAAATTTACTTACATAATGAGGAATTACAATCTTTGAAATTTAATAACTATGTTCCTGTCTCGGGATACTCTAGAAATAAGTTGTCTGGTGTGACTATTTTTGCCGAGAACAATGGCATCTATAATTCAAAATGTCTAGAGTGTATCAATGAACGTTCAGTCGATCTATATGTTGAATTAGCTGCCATTACCATTCAAGTATTAGATCTAGTTATCACTGTTTATAGATCCCAAATGAAAGGATCTATAATACTATTTTGTGAATTGTTTCATAAATTGTTTCATCTACTTAGGCCTCATAAAATTTCAAAACATTATTATTTATGGCGACTTTAAGGTGCATTTTGGCACACATGTATCTAATACATTTCTTTTTCAACTTTGGTTTTTATTATTTAAATAAGCAACCAGCGTGATTTCTAAATTGTTTAAACAATATTTTTTACAAATCTAACACTTCAGTCTTGCAAATGCAATATTGTGTGTACCTGTATATCAGATCATCTTGACGTTTCTTTGCAATCCAATCATGTCTTTTGCACTAAAGTATATTCCTATACTTCAGTCCTCTAACTAGTTTTGCTTTTCCGACAAAGATCCGAAAGACTACTTCCAACCAGCTCTATTTAATAAAATGGTTCACCAATGATTTAAAGACGATGCATAAAAACTATCTTCTTTTATGTGAAAATTGCCCTCAATGTCCCACCAAAAACTATATAGCTTATCTAAAAAAAATAAAATATTAACATAGAGCGGCTATCAATCAGACTTAAGCGCAAAACCTATGACAGTTACATACTTAAATATGGTAATAACAGGGCCAAATGGAATTTAATAAATCAACAATGAAACGTTATTACTAGCCCACGCATATACAATAAGATAACTGCTACTGAATTCAATAGCTTTTTTGTAGTCAGTTAACAAAATTGTAATCACCTCACTGCTACTGCTGTTATCAACTTATCCTCTCGATTAAATCAAATGCATAGTTGTTACAGTATACCGAAATTTAAATTTTCTGATAGTCTCACTTGCCCCGGTTTAATTGTAAAGATATTTATAATCTAAACATCATCTTAATTCAAGTAATAATTAATCAAAATGCTGCTTATTAATTCGTGTATAAATAATTCAATCTTTCCTGATGCATTAAAACATGAAAAGTATATCAATTTTTAAAAAAGGCATTTGAACTGATATATAAACTTACCTCCCAATTTCTCTAGTACTTGTTTTTTCGAAAGTATTTGAGAGATTACTGAATCTTCTATTGAATCTTTTATATGCTCAGTAATTATGCTTTAGAAAAAAATATGTCAACCATAGATGCTATTATCACTCTAGTAAATAATGTTTCAGAATCTTTTGATAAATGTAAATATCAAATGGCAAACTTTTGTGACTTAAGCAAGGCTTTTGATTGCATCAATCACCAATTATTAACAAATAAGTTACTAACATTAAATTTTGAAAATAGTAGGGTCTCTCTAATTGAATCTTACTTAAAGAACAAAACTCAATGTGTTTGGTACAATAATCAACCCTCTAATATTGTTAGTGTGAATCGTAGAATTCGACAAGGTTCGATCTTTGGACCACTCATTTCTTTACTTTGTTAGTGATCTACCCCTATATGTTAATAAGGTAGACATTATTCTCTATGTTGATGATACCACATTATTTATTATGCCAACCATTTTGATTCTATCCACAGACTTCTTTTTCTTCACATTCTATCTTTTTCAGACTTGTCGCGGTACAATTTTGAATGCTTTTCTCACATTGTCAGAAATTCCTAGGGTGCCACTAAGCAGTTTCTGTAACTCACCAAAAACGCATCCAAAAGCATTGCATTGTATTGACATTTTAAACTACCTTCTGCACCACATTTCAATGGGTTAGCATAAACCGGAGTGAAGATGTTTAAGTAATACTTATTTGTGTCACTGGTGATCAAAAGTTCGCATTCGAGAAAATGAATATTCTTCTGCATGCCTTGTGTAGTAATTTTAATGGTTTCTTCTCCTTTCCCAGGCATTTCTTGAACTCTTAAACTCAATTATCCTGGAGATGAATCGGTATGATGTAGAACTTGACTATCTTTCTAGATGTCAACTCATTCAGAAATTGCAACATGATTTCTGAAAATGGATTGATTAGAATATCAACAGAAGATAAAGAACACCGCTTATAATACTGTACCTCTCTACTCTTTACAAAGGACATAATTCTTTTTAATTGGCTGCTCAGTCACATAATTGACTTACCCTAGTCATTTCTGACAAATTTGTGTAGTTATGGTCAAAACTTCTATAGGTATCTTTCAGCTTCCAGTCCTTAAACTATGCTCCTTGTCGAATGTTTAATTTATTTCCTTTTCTTGGAATAGTTTTTCTTTCGTGTTTATTTTTAATTAAGTAAAACATGCTATGTTTTCAGAGTGCGGCCATGTTACAGCAATGTGGTCATATTTATTTGTTAAATTTCATTGTAAATTTAAACGTTTGTTTACAATTATTACTTTTCAACAATTCATCGATTAGTATCAAGACTTGTTCATTGTGATTGCATTAAACTTGTATTTGTTATTGCACTCAACAAAGTGGACAAGTAAATTGGTATGCATACAGTTGAGTTATGTGTTGTAAGAGGAAGGTTAAAAAAGTGTTAAAATTAGTCTTGTATGTGCTAACGTGTGATTCCGATTCTCGTCTTTCAAGTACCTACATTACGTGAAATCAGTACAGAAACAGTCCAAGATACAACTAAAGGCACAACAACTAACTATGGTGCATCATTGTTTAATGATACCAACTTTTTATATTTTATATTTTTTTTCATGTATTTTTATCTTGAATTTATAATACAATGGTCCACTATATCAAAGCAATTTCTAACATACAATTTTTTTCCCTGCAACAACATACATTTCATTTCCTGATTCTACTGTATAAGTAATCTCCTACAGCTATTTTGATAAAATATTTATCTTCCAATTGAAATGTATATTAGGTACAGCATAATGTTGATTTAAAACTTTAATTTTGGAAATTGTGTGTCGATATATGAACTATACTGGAACCATTGAATAAGGGCCATGGCTTCATATCGTTAGCTACGTAGCCAAATGTTGAAAATGTGTATACTATTTATATATATATATATATATATATATATATATATATATAAACATTCACAGATCTCTTGTCTAATATAGACACACGCCTACAAACCATTTCCTAAACTAGAAATATTCACATCCTCGTATACCCAACTTTCTTGTTTTGTATCAAAACAAATTAGAAAAAACCTTTTTCATTTAAATACACTACTAATTGCTATGGTGAATACGAACCCTTTTAGAGGCTCCGATCTTGTACCATACACTTCCTAGGTTGTTATGTTGCAAACCATATTTTTGTAGAGACGAGATTAAGGTTGCGTATCTAGAATATATGGTATTTACTTTCGCTTGCATTTTGCCTAAAATATTCATTGTGATTTTAAACATAACAGCAAATGAGAAAACCTGAAAAGTTGTTTTTATTCGTAGATGGTACAGTTTAAACTAGAAGATTGGGAAGTTTATGTGTAAATAAGTGCCTTTTTTTGTTCTAATTAAAGCACAATTGATATATACAGTTGCCAAAATTGTTTAGTTTAACTTTTATAGTTGTGCTAATAGTAATAAAAGATGTCCCAAAATGTGTGTATGATTTGAATTGTGCACCACTTTTTTCCCTCAGTTGCAAACCAAAACAAATAAACATGCATTTTCACGGGTCAACAACAATTAGTTTGTGAAGAAATGCATTAAAAAAAAGTTGGTGCAATATTAGGATGACGTCAAAGCACCTACAGAGTTAACATTTCTGTATTTAACTAAAGCAATTGAAAAAAACTGGTTCTGTTTTTAGCAATACAGCAACACTAATATGTCCACAGTGGTCAGTCGAATGAAAATATTGCTGCAGTTAGTGGAAGTATATGAGATGATCCAATTCCATCAGTTCAATGGTCTTCGCAATTTAAAAGTGTAAGCCACTTGCCAACAAGTCAATAACAATTAATGACCTACCGTAATGCAAACATTAAATGTGTTATTTAGAAAATAAAACCAACTTGTCCCAATGTAATGGAAAATTTCACCAAACGAATGGCAATTTTTAAAAAATGACAACTCAATGCAGCAGCAAGATAACTGACAGTTGACACTAACATGAAGATAGGTTCAGACTTCATATCACGATAGTAGTTAACTTTAAACCGAACAAAATAGGCTTGTCAACAATGCACAAAACCAGAATACTCTAAAATGTAATGTCAACATACTATATCTTTTTACACACGCATATTAGAATTAAGAATTTGGCTGGAACGTGTGTAACAGTTTTATGATATGTGGAATACATTCTTAGATTTTTAGAAATTAAGCTTTAAAACACTTAATTTTAAGAAATATGAATATTAGGAAAATAAACTCTAGAAACGGCAGAGTACAATTTGTGCCCATAGTATACAAATAGCTATTATAGCTAAATTATTGCACTAGAATATAATTTAATATTATTTTTAATAATATTAGAGACTGTTGTTTGGAATCAGCAAAGCGAGCATACCTACGTCATCGAATGGATGGAAATATTGGAAACTTAAACTTTTGCCCTTATGAAGATGTACTAGGTGTTGCTAGTGCACGTGGATTTACTAGTATATTGGTTCCTGGGGCTGGTGAAGCTAATTTTGATGCATATGAAGCTAATCCTTATCAGACAAAGTCTCAAAGAAGAGAAGCTGAGGTTAAGTCGTTATTAGAAAAGGTAACAGGAAATTGTATAAATTTACTGTATTATTAAAACATATGTTTCAGATTCCTGCAGATTTAATTTCATTAGATCCACAAACTATAGTTGAAGTTGATGTACCTACATTACGGGATAAAGTAGAAGCGAAAAAGAAGCTATTGGTAAATTTGTGTATACTCTGGGGTTAACTGCTAATTTTGTGTGTTTACAGTTTATAAAAGCACCAAAAATTAATTACGAACCACGTAATAAAGCTAAGGGCAAAGGGGGATCAGTTAAAATAGCACGAAATAGGAAAATTGTTAGAGAAGAAGCGAAAAAGGTAGTCAAATGTTTAACAATACATTAGTTTCAGAACTTTTTTTTAGGAATTTATAAAAAGTGTCAAAGAATCCAAATTACAGCTTGGTGATATTATAGACCCTGTTGCAGATGAAAACAAGAAATTAATGAAAAAGCCTAGAACGGGATTGGATCGATTTTTACCTAAACAACAAATGAGTAAAAGTTGATACACATTTTTCTGTTTTATTTTAGAAACGTTTTATTATAATCTTAATCATATAAAGATTTATGTTTATTGAAAGTGGTTGTTATTGGAGTATTGAGAGTGGCATGAAAAAGTTTGTTTTGTTTTTATGTCATATAAAACAGCACTGCTATTTGAATTGATTTGTGAATCATAAACTATATAAGAAGCAGCCATTTACAAAGTTTGTGCTTTATTTTTGTAATTATTGCTGTGAAAATAAATGTGAAGGAACTTCCAAATGTCGATACCATAAAAGTTATTTACTTCAATTTTATTTGAATGTATTACTGGGTGAATTTTTCGATGCCCACCGTTGGTATCATGTAATCTACAAAAGATACAGGGGCGGTTAAATGTGAAAAAACTTGCGCATTTTAATGCTCTACAATTTGCCATCAAAAAATATCTACTACCTTCAACTGTTCTCAAATTATGAAAGAAAATTTGAAAAATGCGATTTTTTCAAAAGCTTGTATCTCATATCCACAACCATAATTTATGTTACTTGGTAGTTATGTATTTTTGACCACTGCCATTCAATGGCATCCAAAGATATTTTCTAAACCTTTTATATTTTGAGTAACAATAGTCAACTTTTTTCTTATGGTGGCCATGTTGGATTTTTGTAATTTTAGATAGCACAAAAAATTGTCTTTTCATCTATATAAGACAACAATATGACTTTTCAAAACATTTAGCCGAAAATTTAAAATAAAACGTATCAGGCTTTAATGTCCTGAAAAATAATTAAACGTGTACAAAATGTTCGAAGTTACCTATCTGAAAGATATTTGTTTATTGCTGTTGTCACTCCACCCAAAATTTGTGGATATTTAATAAATTATTTATTTAAACATTGAAAAATTACAAACAACAAAAACACGAAAATGGACAAAATTGCTACATAAATTTGTCAAAAATCATTGTGTGTAATTTAAATAAATAATTTATTAAATACAACAACACAGCAATAAACCAACATTCTTCAGATAGGTAACTTCGAACATTTTGTACACGTTCAATTGTTTTTTCAGGTCATCAAAGCCAATATGTTTTTTCTTTAATTTTCGGCTAAATGTTTTGAATAGTCACATTGTTGTCTTACATAGATGAAAAGAGAATTTTTTACGCTATCTAAAAATTACAAAAATGGAAGATGACTACCATAAGAAAAAGAAAGTTGGCTATCATTACCCAAAATGTAAAAGATTTAGAAAACTTCTATTGCAGTGGTTAGAAATATAAAACTACCAAGTTTCATAAATTTTGGATGTGCAATATGAGAGATACAAGCTTTTGAACATAATTGCATTTTCAGATTATCTTTCATAATTTGAGAACAGTTTAAGGTAGAAGATACTTCTTGATGGCAAATTGTAGAGTATTAAAATGTGCTACTTTTTTCTCATTTAACTGAACCTGTAGTTTGTAGTTTACGAGATACCAGTGGTGTGCATCAATAAATTTACCACCCTGTATACAGTTAGTGGTTTGTGTAGGATATTATGACATATGAGTTGTTCAATCATCATAATCATCATCGTTAGGTCTTCAGTCCTGGAACTGGTTATACGCGTACCCTCATTGTTTCCTATTCTGAGCTAACCTACACATTTTCCTGAAATTTTCACATTGCATCTTTCACTATCTGCGTGCAATAGTCTTATCTAGGTCTACCTCTGCCTCTTTTTTTTCCTATCTCTACTTGTAATATATCCTGCACTATTTACCAAAAATGCCTTAGAACATATCTTGCCCTTCTATTTCTCCTATTTTTTTCCCAAATATATTTATTCCCTTACTATTTCTATAACCTCTTTTTTATTAACTTTGTCTGTGCATGCTATCATCCTCATACACCGAAGCACAACATTTCAAAAGGCTTCTACCCTTTTTCTGTCTGCTTCTCCTACTGCCCCTATTTCATAGACGTACCGTGTTGTGCTCCACACATATGCTTTCAACAATTTTCTACTTGTTTCTGTTTGTTGTCTTCGAACATAGCCACTGCTCTTTCTTGTTAGATACAGTTCGGTTCCCCTTCTATTGTTTACAATTATATACCCTATTTCTCCGATAGTCAGTAGTATGTGGCTACCAAGATCCCCCAACACTTTAACATTTGCCGAATTAATAGTTTTCCAATATATCCTTTCGCACAATCAACATTAGGTGAAAATATTTCAAAATATCAACACCTGTAGTTGTTTATAATAATCATAAGATTTAAGTGCAATTATTTTTTTCCTCGTTAGGTTTTTGTCTTGAAACTGGTTGGACACGCACCTTCACTTATTTCTATTCTAAGCTGGCATGTTCCCTGAAATTCCCACTACCTAGATACAGTTCGTTTCCCCTTCATCTGTTTCTTAATTATATGACCTATTTCACAGATTCACTGGTATGTGATGGCGGTTAACCAGCCTGTGGCTACCAAGGATCCCCCAACACTTAGACATTTGCGGAATTAATAATTTTCCAGTAAATCCTTTCGCACAATTAACATTAGTTGAGACCTGCAGTTGCTTATAATAATCATCAGGTTTAAGTACAGTTATGTGTTTCGTCATTAGGTTTTCCATCTTGGAATTGGTTGGATGCATACCTCCATCGATTTCTATTCTGAGCTAGCTTGCACATTTCCCTGAAATTTCCACAGCCTACATATTTCACTATCCGTTTGCAATAGTCTAACCTAGGTATACCTCTCTCTCTTTTTCCTATTTCTGCTTCTAATATATTCCGCACTATTACCTCATGCCTTAGAATGTGGCGTATCATCCTATCTCCCGTATTTTTACTTTTTTCTTCCCCTACCATTTCTAGTGCCTCTTTGTTCTTCACTTTGTTTGTCCGTGATATCTTCATCATACGTCTGTAGCACCACATTTCAAAGGGTTCTATTTTTTTCCTGCTCCCTTTCTCTTACTGTCCAGGTTTCACAACCATGCAGTGCTGTGCTCGAGAAATATGTTTTAAGTAATCTTGTTCTTGTTTCTATGTTTGTTGTCATTGAACACAGTAGTTGATTTTTCTTGTTAAATGTAGCACAACATTGTGCTAATCTTTGTTTTATATTTTTTCTGCTCTTCCCATCTTGCGTTATTTGGCTTCCTAGGTACCAGAAATCTTTAACCTCTTGTAAGTTCTCATTACCTATTTGTATTCTAGTTGTTCAGTCATATCCAGACAGAATGTTTTTCAGTTTGAAATGTTACCGTTTGGGGCATTGTCGATATCCGTAATGGACTTATGGGATAGGTTTGTAATTGATTGTCATTGAAAGTCACTTTGAAACATTTATATAATTTATATCTTGATGATAAGTGATAAGTAGCAAAATTAGCACTTGAACACGTTGTAGGGTAATTAAATTTCTGAAGTTAATATTGGTAAAGCATTCCAAATAAGTTTATTTTTCTTAATCTTCTTTGGGAATGAAACCACTCATAGTTTATAAAATCTATTTTATTTACGTTTCGATCCATGACCTAGGATCGTTGTCAAAATTTATTTTGACAACGATTTTATAAACTATGAGTGGTTTCATTCCCAAAGAAGATTAAGAAGAATGCTAAACAAACCACAACAAACATACAGGGAGTATTTACAAGTTTATTTTTGTTTCCAAGGTGCACCATAATTAGACATCTGTCTTTAACATAGATTTTTGTGTCTTCTGTGCTATTATTTAGAAACTATATGACTGCTACGAATAAACTTTTATTGGTATACACAATTAGTCATTCTTCGACCTACACTGTTCGAACTGATTCAAGTTTACCATGTCATTCCATTTAAATCTTTTTGTCTAAATATTGCCGCCTACAAATCTATCAATTAAATTTGTTATTCACTAAACTGTTTAACATACTTAAAACTCATTCGCTTTAGTATTTTATAGAATTTAGAGTCCATCTGCTTAAGATTCTATGATTTTTGTGTGGATGTGTTTCTGCATAGGTCACATTTTTTCTTATATAACATTCGTGTATAACATAGAATACTATTTTTTTCATTGTCAGACCAACTATTTTCATTTCAGTTCCTTATCATTTCTTAAGAAATGAAAACAAACAGAATTTGTTTTCTCTTTTTTGAACCTCTTCTTAATCTGTTTGTAAGTGCTTTCATGTATTTTTTCCAGTAACTGATTTACCTGTTCTCTGGTGTTTGACAAAGGAATAAGGGTTTTGCTTCTTGCTTAATAAATTACATCATTTCTTGGGGATGTGTATAAAGTTGTAACATGTAAAAATTTCGAACGGAATTATTCATCAACATTACTGCTACAAGGCCGTTATTTTAGCATTTATTTATTTAACGCTTTACCTAATATGACTTCCAATACTTTTGTATATTTAGTAAACCAATAAAATTAAAGCATTTTATTAATATAGCTGATAACACAATTACAAATCTTGCGCGTGCTTCCTACTCGTAAGTGGAACATCTATGAGCCTCATGTTGTTGGTCGACTTGTGTGACATGCTCACTTTTTGTCCTCTCCTCGAGCCGAAAGGTCACTGCTCTGCGATAAAAGCAGACGACATGTTACAGGAAATTAAGTTTTCCTAGCGTAAGTGCCGAAACAAGTAAAGTTTAATCTTACAGATATGAAGTAATTAATCTTTACAACGGTTTGTTTTATAGGTAATTAATTACGATTTCTTTTAATAAAGTATATTGCAGTGCAACTTCAGTAAATTTCAATGCAACTTCCGTAATTTTCAATGCAACTTCAGTGATCAGCAAAGGTTCTAATGGAATATTAAGATTATTCTACTTAGTTGATGTGTAAATAAATTATCTACATGGAAATCCAGTTCATACAAAATTGGTAAGCAGATTTGTTGGATAATACCGACACGTGACAGGATGCTGACGTCGAAACAAGTGCTAACAGGTTGTTAGGTCATTCACGCCAGTGGGTAAGCCCATTTAATTTCCTGAAATTTTGCTGCCTGTGCCGTATTTTATTTCATACACACTTATATGACTCGACGTAACATTTAATTGTTCGTTTGTGAATTACTTTATGCTTTGATATATAAATACCGTCCCGTATAGATAATTTAGCAACCTATTTATTAATAGAAAGAAGCTTAACTTTTAACGGTTCAATATTCAAATATATAGGAAGGTTTTTGTTTATTAATCACATGTATAAAAAGATATTAAGTTACATCAATCATAATAACGCGTTGTTTGCAGCATTTGTTTAAACAAATGTAATTCTTATCTTGTTTACCGAAACCATATTTCAACACTTTGTTTGCGTGCTTTCATTCTAACAAATGAAATTTTGATTAGAGATTAATTAACAAATACATTATTGCATGTATAAAATATTTGCATTTCTTGTGAAGTTCCCGTAGCGCTACTTCGAACTATTAAACATAAATGAATATTGTTAAATAAAATACACATTTCAATTAAAATTCGGTAGACATAAAAAGCTAATTTTTCATCCCTTAAGTAACGTAATAATTATATTCATAAGGATTTATCTTTGTTGACTTACATTATCATGTACATAATTGTTTAAAATGAGAATATAGAAACCTTTTTTCTTCAGTTCATTTTTTATGAAAATTTAATTTCCCCGAAGATTTATGACTGTTAAAGGAATTAATATAACGATTCAGTGATAAGTATTTGAAACAAAATTAAGGACTTCCTATAGTCACAGGATTATTAAATAAATTACATGTTTGCTAGTAGTAATTATGTTTCAGAGTCATCCTAGAGCTTCGTAAGAGCAGAAAGAAAGTAAGTAACATATTTGTGACAATCAATCTTGTATTTGAAGTGGTTTGTGATAATATAGGTTTCCAAATTTTTCCTTTAAGCAAATCCATTTAGTAACTTGCTTTATAAAAATTTAGGTGGCGTCCATTATCCTATTTTTTTAAACTTTAATTAATCCACTGACCCAATCTCATGCGACAGTGGGTTAAAAGCTCAGCTAGCTACAAGTCATAAGAGTTTTCTTTTTCTAAAAGCCGCTTGTCATCCAACCTTACCCTGGGCTTACTACAATTTACAAGAATTCTCGATAGGTATAGAAAATCAACCACGATTTTTGATAACTTACTACCACCCATGGTATGGGGCGTGATCGAAGGTTGATTAGAAAATTTTACATTGCAAAGTATCTGACCCTGTGAGTGATAGAAGTGTTTCAGAGTAGTGTTCATCTATGTCAAAACATAATTTTTATTTAAATTTTATAAAAACAGTGATACATTAGAGCATGAAGGCCTCTAGCCACGAACAATGCCTTGGTGCACAAGCTTGTAAGCAGGTATTTGTGACATATTTTCATTTTACAAAGAGTATTGCTTTATTCAAATTTGCACACTGTGGACATTGTTTGTTGTTGTGTTGTTCTGTATACACTTTTTGTTGCTGTGACTCTCAAGAAAGTGAAAAATGGTGACAGTGGTGTATAGAAAAGTCTAATTGTATTACAAAAGAAACGAAGATAAAATTATATTATTATATTTTTGCCATACATAAACCCATAAAGGATTAAAAGGTAATATGTCTCTGGAATGAACGAACTGATTAATTGGATTTGTATTAATTTGGGAAAGTAATTATGGTTTGCAAACATTTCAGTTCCCAAAGAGCAATTTAAGTTTATGAAGATACCAGTGTGCAAAAGATGTGATGGAGTTCTAACAATAACTGTTTTTATAATAAATACAATAAACAAAACACAAAATTATGAAAACAAGACTCACATGGTAATGCGATGAATACTTAGCTAATTTCTATCGTGTGTCAAATGTTAATATTAAATATTGTTGTGAGACCACAATGTACATCACAGAACCACAGTAAACAATTCTACACTGAAACACAACATTCTACCACACTCTTAATTAGTAGCAATAAATCAGTCCAAGATTGTTTACGTGTTTTTCTTAAAGGAATTTACTCAAGTAATTGTGCTATTTTGTTGACAGTTTAATAAAAGTTATGATGCTATATATTACAGAAGAATATGTTTTAAAAATTAATTTGAGTTATATATTTTTAATATATTAACTTCTCCACAGTGCTTTAGATTCATATTTTATTATTTCTTTGAAGTTTTTAAGGATTCAAAATTTATTTGAATTACGTTAGAATTAAACATCAAAGGTTGAGTTTTAAACGAATCCAAGAAGTTTGTATAACATTCAAGATTTTTAGATGAATTTATTAATTAGAAAATTCAAATCTACAGGGCTGAGAAGAAAAGCTATAGTGGTTTGTAATTAATGAAAGAAAATTGTGGTGAGTCTGAAATAAAACACAAAATTTAGATTACATAAAAAGGCATGAATCAAACTTCGCATAGTACATAAGAATTGAAATAAATCAACGGATCATTTTAGGTGCATGGAAATAGATTGGTCAAAAGATCACATTTTATGCAGGGTGATATATCAAAATGGAAGTATTTTTATGTCAGGCGAACCAGTTATCTTAGTATTGTTTATATCTCTAGGCTCGGTGCCTTTTGCTTTGCTGATCTATTGAAACATAACTAAGCTCAATAATATAATTTCAATAAACTTATTTACAAAAAATTTTATTTAGAATAAATAACACTTGATGTGTTGATTATGTGAATACCTTAGTTTATGGATATGGTAAATAGAATATATTTGCTTGGATAAAAATTATAGTTCTGTCCTGCTAGAAGTGAATGAACTATATATCTTTGGTTTGAATGATTTGTTAGAACACAAACAGGAACAGTGGCTTTAACATGTTACTGATGGTCACTTGACATAAGAATTTTAAGTTATGGCAGGCTATCTATTCGCCTTGCAATGAAAGTTTTGTTCGAGTGATTATTATATCTCTTGTAGGATCCTCATTGTGAGTGGTGAGTATTAAATTAAGTTTAAATAAGAAGTTAATTTCAACGTGTTGCAGCGCAAATATATGGTGGAACTTGAAAAATATGATGTTTTAGTTGGAAATTACCATGGTTGGGCAGTTACAAATTGTGAAAACTAGGATGGAAAAGTGTTGATTTAATAATTAACTCTTACAAAGTAAATGGTTTAAATATATAAAATTTGCACTGGAATGAGTGGAAGTTGTTTCTTATTTTTAATTCAGGATTATCTTTGTTACGAACTAAATTAAACTTTCTTAACAAATTTTGATGGTAAGTGCAAATTGTCTTGTCTGTATCAATGCCATTTGTAGATTTCAACAGATTGTTTGTTTGATTGAAGATAATGTAAGATTTGTTTTTTAATACGAAATTAAAATGACATCAAGCGAAGTTGTGCTTTAAAAAGAAAATTTGGAATAACACTAAAAACTAATCGATACAATAATATCCTTTGTATTTTTGTAGTGTGTATTAATATTTGCAACTAAGTCACAGAAGGACGAAATATGTAGTTGAAGAATGATTTGTGATTCCTTGTATGGATTGCTTAATTATAATTAAACAAACATATTAGTTGCAGATATAGGATATCGGTGACACAAAAGTGTAATTAAGCACATGTAGTTTGAGGATAATTATTTGAAATTCTCATGTTAAATACTGAAATTTCAATCTTGTGAACCAGCTGACAGGCTTTGATTTTTGGTGTGTATTATTATCAAAATCAATTGTTTAATTTTGATTTATCTCGAATTTAAGAATATTGAATTTAGTTGTTATTTAAACTAGATGCATATCTTTTCCATTATTATTGTATATACAGAGTGGGTAACCTAACGCTTTTCACCCCTATATTATATATATTGATCAAGTTTCAAGAAAACGCTGAGACTAATCAATCTACGATTTGACGGGGATATGTTTTTATGTGGCATTCAAATTCCAAATCTCCTTTCAAGTTGTTATTCTAAAATTTAAATAGTATACCACAAATGGCATATAGTTGAAAAGGCATTTTTTTGAAAATTCAGAAATATAAATTAAAATAAATCTTATGTTATAAGCCGTAAGGGCCCCTCTTGTAAATGGTAGTAGAAATTGGTTTCTATACTCTTGGTTAGCTTGAAGAACCAGCCATTCGCAGAATGGCGAATTGTTTAATTGAATTAAAATGCTTATTACCTGTGACTTTTATTCGTGTTCTTATATTACACACAAAACTAAACATTAATTAAAGTAAATATTGATCTTTATTAAACATTATACATTTAATAGCACCTTTGCAGGTTGGTGGTCAGCAAGCGAGTGTGAGCAACCACAGTAATACAGTATTCAAACTAGAAACGCAGGGAGCTTCGTGCATCAACGAAACTCAAGAGTTTTATAATATAGCGAAGTAATTCATAAAGCTTAACATGTTCCCAACTTGAAAGGTGTGCCCTTCAAAAGAAGCAACTAGCTTATGTAACATTAGAAACTAAAATACATAAAAAAATGAAGCAAAAATAAAGGTATTTTAAAACAATAGTTTACAAAAATGGCATAAGCATTGTTGTGAGAATGCACACTACACAAGCGCACACAACACTAGTGATGCACAGTTAGACAGAATCAATTTTAAAAGGATATATTTTACTGAAAGTGCGACCAATAATACCATTGCTGGTCTTGATTAAGGTAATTCTGGAGACTTCATCTTTGCTCGGATATAAGGAAGTTATATGGCCAAGTCTCTATCTTAAAGGAGTTAGATTGACATCCTTCACAAGTACCAAAGCATCGATTGATTGATTTTCGCATCACTTAGTGCGCCGTTGTAGCTCCGAGATATACTCCTTGCTCCAACATTTCCATAAACGTTGATATACTTGCTGTAACCTTTTGAAATAATGATAAATGTGGCACCGTTATATTTGTCAGATCAGGATCTGGAATTGAAATCATCGGCCGACCAATTAAGAAATGTGCTTGCACCAATGGCTGTAAATCATTGGGGTCAGTAGATAATGTAGTGATTTGTTCGAAATTCAAGGTAGCTTTTACATGGGTAAGTAATGTATAAAATTCTTCGTAGGTTAAAAGTGTACAAACAGTGACTCTTTTAAGGCGATGCTTGCAAGATTTAACCCCTGCTTCCCACAAGCCACCAAACTGGGGGCTGTGAGCTGTACAGAGTGCCCATTAATTTCTTCCTTGTAGAAGTTTCAGTAATTGAATCACTATTGTTTGTTAAAAATTCACCTAGTTTACAAAGCTCAGAGTTAGCTCCAACAAAATTAGTACCATTATCGGAATAGATGCGCACGAGTTTACCACAGTGAGTAGTAAAGCACCTTAATGTCATCAGGAATGACTCAGTGGAAAGATCAGTTGCAAGTTCAAGGTGAACTGTCTTTACAGTAAAACAAATAAATATGCACAAGTATGCTTTAATCGTTGTATAGGAACAACCCTTCCAGCCTTTGATCATTAGTGGACAAGCATAATCCACTCCGTTAGTACAAAATGGAGAAAACGGATGTACGTGAGATGCTGGTAAGTCACCCGTTATAGGTTGAGCTGGATGTTCTCACAACACTAATAATTTGATTAGGCGATGATGACCGGAGAGTAAACTAGTAAATTCAATTCGAGGAACGCGATAATACTAGAAAAGGTTATAAAACCAGATAAGATTACAAGTTTAATGGCTATACAGAAACTCGTTGATATAGAGATAGGAAATTTTTATGATTGTAATAAATTTTAAACTGACGGGCCATTAAAGATGACAACACGCGAAATTGCGGTTAATTATTACATCATGAGGATGACTCACCTCCTAAAACCATAATCAGAAGGTTTGAGACTGATGACATATTGATAATTTTATTATATAAAGATGGAAGTTAATGAGAACGAGGCATCAGTTCAAAATTTGAACGTGTACTCCGATATTCGATCATTGATAGTTACTGAATAGTTTTTTATGGAGTGCAGCGATGATTAATTTATTGCTCCAATACAAATAATAAGTTATCTTAATGTAAGGTCACTAGCTATTTTATTCTATCAAAAATAAAGGAACTTTCGAAAACTGATATACTCGGACGAATGAAGATTGATTAAAATGGAAATCTAAAAATTTGGAGCAAGGAATTTTTCGATGCAGTTAATTCCAACGGTCAATGTCTTTTAGCTAGCTATTATACGCAAAAGCAGATAGAGCATGAATAGAGCATGAATACCAGCAAGAATTTGACGATCCAAAGCACAGGTATAACGTTGTTTTGAATCTAGAAAAACAATTTGTGTATTATTATTATTGTTATTATTATTATGTGGTATAAGTTATTTTGCATATAGAAAATTGTTTGTGAATGGATAGTTTTTTTAGTAATTTTGAGGTCAGATCTCGAGGTAATTTGATCCTTACAAAAATTTCTGCTCAAGGTTGCTGATAAGCTACACTGAGATGGGGTAATAGAAGAATATTTAAATTATCCATAAAATTTTTAAAGAAAATTTTGTGACTTGCATGTTTTGGGGTTATCTAATTATCAACAAGGATTAGGTAAAGATTGTATTATTAATATGTAAATAGTGATATAATGTTGTTTCTTTCTAAACTTAAGCGGTAACAAGCTTTATATCTATATGTGTAAGTAGATTTCTTAGATAATGTGTTTAGAAGAAAAATGTTTTTGAGTGTATTGAGGATTGTTCATAAAATTATACCTGTAGTGTTGAGATTTCTTTGTTTCATTTCATTTTCGTAAAGTTCACCGTATATTTATTCCTGAGCTAGCAAGAGAAAACAAGCACGTTAAGGTAAGAATTCACATCATATCAGTTTATCTTTTCAATTAACTTATTCTAGCTTAAGTTACTAATATTTAAATATCCTAGTATGTTACAAAAGAAAAAAAAATTATACATGCAGGTATTTCCATTGTAATCAACGGCATTAAATACTTCCTGGTTCCATTTGAAATTTCCATTTATAACCAATCTGGACATTGAAATATCAGTTTGAAAAGTGGATTTATTTTTAATCGATTGAAATCAGCAGCTGTGATCTTGTACGAAGATTATTTAAATTATTGTGACAAATCTTCATTGTACTTTATCAAATACTTACGTTTGATAACAACTGTTATTTGTGGAACGCCAATAAAATAGATTACAAATTGCTCGATCACCTTTTCCTTATATATTAAAATTCTAAATACATCATTTGTTTATTCCATTCTAGATTTATTTCGAAGCATTAGTCACTGGATGATGTAATAATTATGCGGATTTTGCGTTTCAATGAGCTAATTAAGTATAGTTATAGCACTTGTTATAATTCATGTCTAACATAAAACGTCTTCCATTCTTTATTGATGCATTAAAGCATATCCATTGTCATTTATCCCAGAGCCATTAAGCACTTATCTTATCTTTTATAGCTTTTCTGGTAGGAGCGCATTCTTTCAATTGGAACGTTTATTCATTGATACAAAGTAATTAGCTTATTTAATGGCTTTTAGAACATTTCTAGTAAATGACGTATTCTTTTATTAAATATTCCAAGATTCTGGAATTAATTCGAAACTAACTTCATTGAAAGAAAGATACGTTTTATTTAAAACTCATAAAGTGGTACTTTTAACGAGATTGAATATTTTATGCAATTTGTTATAATGCTTATTATGGCATTCTTAATGATTATTTGCATTATAACATGGTACGGATTTTAGTATATTAAAAGTGTATGCAGCTCATTTTTAATTTGCAATAATTGCCTATACACGAATTTTAATTACATACTTAACGAGGGCTTTGTTCTTATGATTTGTAAATGTAATGGAAATTTGTTATTAAACAGTATTTTTCAGGAGAATAGAATATTTATTTTTACACGGCTGAAAATAATTTTTTTTATTTACATTGATATAAACTTGTTTTAAGATATTTTTCTCATGGAAATTAACATTAACACACAGATTTGAATAAATGCTTATTGGTCTTCATTTTTGAATGGATGTGTCCTTAAAGAGTGCTAAATGAATACGCTTATGTTTTATACAGGGTGGAAATATTAAACATTGGGAAATTTAATTTTTTCCAATTTTTCTTCTCTTTGGGTGGTAATTTTTCATAGAATTTGGCATTCAATGACCTCTCGTGACTTCATTATTACATCAATATATTTATATGTATATCCTGCTATCATTTTTGCACCCAATGAACCGGAATTTACATTTACACTTGAATCTCTTGTAAACTTACTATTGTACTTCGAACGCCAAGCTAAACCTTTTCATTTTTTGACATTATTGACTAAGATGTTTATAAGGAAGAAGATCCGAATTGGCAAGACTTGGAATATATCAAAGTCAATGGGTTTTTGTACAAATTTTTATTTTGAATATTTAAGAAACACAAAGTGGCTTTAAAATTGATAGGGAAATGCACAGAAATCGCATAGTTTTTGTCAAATGATTCTCCATTGAGGGCGCCACAGAATATATTTTACGAAGGTAGCTAGAAAAGTAATGCACACATGCTTGTAGAACACGAACAAGATAACCTACAAAAGCGCATATGGTGGCATTCTGGTCACAATCCTCCTTTATACACATGCCCATTTTGAAGGCATTGCATTTAACAGTTTGTTTTGGGTAGCGAAAGGATGAAGACATGTTCTAGTGATATTTCAATGCGAGTTAAACAGCATGCTGTTATTGAATTTTAAACTATTGAAAATGCGACTTCCACTGAGATTCATTGCCGTTTAAAGACTTTATGGTAATGATATTGTGTTGATAGATCTACTGTAAATCGATGGGTAATAAAATTTCGTGGTTGCGTGCTTGGAAAAGCCATAGTTGTTGATGAAACACGCAGCAGACGTTCGATCACTGTCACAGGCGTCAACTTGTCAACGAAATGATTCAAAATGACCATTGAATCACTGAAAAGCATATCGGGAACCATATTGGAATATCTAAGAAACATGTCAGCTTTGTTGAACAATTGGGTACTATAAAATATATAGAATATAGAATAGTTTATTAAATAATAAATTATAAACATAATAATTATTTAAAGAGTACATTGTCAGCAAAGCTGATATTTACAGAGTACCTCTGTACACCAATTATATGTGGTTCTGCCTTTCAATAATTCTAGTTAACAATGCATTTTTGAAGGTTTAAACTGAACTTGCTCTTAAATATAAATCAAAATATTTATTACATATTATTGAAGCATGATATTAGTCATCTGTCTGATGTAACAATCTATTGCAATTTCATGTCCTTATCTTTTTAATGAACTGCCAGTTTTAAAATTTATAACAACCGTAAAAGTTTTTCATTCTTTACTAGTGAATACAAGCAACAGTTGTTATCTTTTTCCTACGAACTTGTGTAATATCATTAAAACTTGTTATTTTATATGGCTTTTCGGTCTTTCTCAGCGCTGTAATGTTTCGCCAATTGAACCGTTCATTCATTCAAGATAATTAGCTTGTTGATATAATTTATTCTAGAATTGCCCTGAAAGAAAACTACTTGCCATTGCGTTATAAGGTTTTGAATAAATAACGTTTATTAACTGATATTTCTAAAAAGTATGAATGTATTTATATTTTAACAAAGTGCAGATTTTTATGTTTCCGCCAGCTGGAACTATTTCTCTTTCAAACAGTGTATTATGTTTATTAAATGATATTTTAAAGAAGCATAGCTCCACATCAAATTTATTTAGGATTCGTAAACTATTTTACAATCTTTATAAATGTAAATAAGCACTTGTTTTAAAGGAATGGTTCCAAAAAAGCATTATTCACCCGCGAATTAATCCATAAATGTTTGATTTTCATAGATTTCAAAATTGGGCTTTGTTCTTAAATAGTATCTCACAACACTATATGTACCTAAAGCATTTTATTTTACAAGGGAATCTTCACTTATATGTTAAATGAATCTTATGAGAATATTATACAGGGTAAAAATCAAATATTGAAAAGTTTACTTTCTTAGCTTTGGGGTTTGTTTTCTCATAGAATGTCGTGCTCAATGACCTCTTGTAAACTCATTATCACATCAATATATAAGATTAAACCACACTTTGGTATTCATCATTTTCTGAGGTATTTGGTAATTAGTAAGATGTTTTTTAGTTTAACTCTGAAAGTTGTATGTAATATTTATTTTAGGATTTGCAGAATGAAATTACTGTATGGCCAAATTAAGATCACTATTTTGATTTAATTATGCTTTTCCCTTTCAGACATTTCTCATCTTTTGAGTGAAGGTGCAGATGGCAAAGTTATTTCCCCTCAATGCTTTATTCTTATTGTATAAGTACAGTGACTCTCAAAAATGTTCTGGTGATTAATCCATGGATTGTTTCATGGCTCTTTGTAAAAGTATTGTTCTAACTAGACCATGATTAATTGACTTCCCCATTACACTATGACAGTACGATATTCTTCAAAGTTATAAATTAGATGAAGCTTTCATTCTTTTTGTTTCTGTGGGTCAATCAAGTATATATATGATGAATTTGAATTAATTTATCTAATCTTCTGGAGAATTTTTACATGAGAACGAACATCTTGTAGAAAAAATTTAACTACAATTCTTCCCCAAAATAGTCATTTTCGAATCATGTTTTTAAAGTGAATGTTATAACTAAGTTTACTTAAAAATGTACTTTGCCAATGCCAAGTCAATACTGTTTCCTTGACTGAATCACACTAGCTACATGACCTTTACTTATTGTGTCATTGTTTTAAAATAGTTCTAAGATTACACCATAGAGGCTCTTTTTATAATCATTATCCAAGTGAGTATTTTGGGGAACATTGGCTACCTCACATAACATTAAATATTAGATTCTATTTTAATACTTAAATTTAATTAAAATCTATAGCAGAAACTTGTCCTTAAACCATCATTCAACTGCACCTCAAATTTTTACAATTTTTATGAATTAAGGAAAATGCAGAAATTTGTGGTTATAAATAAATGTGATTTCCCTGAACAACTAACATTTGACATAATAATTGCAGTCATCAAGTAAATAACTATAGGGTTTGGGGATAGGAAAAGTATTGCCAACCTCAAAAGAATTACCGAAAAAGGTAGCTATTGTCTGTTTACCTACTTCCGACCTCATAGTAACACGATCATCAACATTAGGTCTTCAGTCCTGGAAATGGTTAGACCTGTACAATCATTGTTTCCTATTCTGAACTAACCTACACATTTTCCTGAAATTTGCACAGTCTGCATCTATCACTATCTGATCTAGGTCTACATCTACCTCCTTTTTCCTATCTCTGCTTGTAATATATCCCATACTATTCCCCAAAAATGCCTTAGAATGTATTCTGCCCTTCTATTTTTTCCCACAGATATCCTTGTTCCCCTACTATTCCTATAACCTATTTGTTATTAATTTCGCCTGTCTATACTATCATCCTCATACATCTGAAGCATAGCATTTCAAAAGGCTGCTATCGGTTTTCTATCTGCTTTTCCTACTGCCCGTATTTCATAGGCATACATACTATGCTGTGCTCAACACCTATGCTTTCAACAATTTTCTTCTTGTTTCTATGTTTGTTGTCTTTCATCATAGGCACTGTTCTTTCTTGTTAGATGCAGTTCAGTCCCCTTTTATTGTTTTACAATTATATACCATATTTCTACGACATTCAGGGGTTGTGAAGGGTGGTAAGAAGCCTGCGGCTGCCAAGTTCCCCCAGCATTTGAACATTTACCGATTTAATATTTTTTCCAATATATCTTTTCGCACAGTCAACATTAGTTGCAGATATTTCACAACCAACACCTGTAGTTGTTTATAATAATCATCAGATTTATCTGAGCTCATTTTTTTGTCATTAGGTTTTCCGTCTCAAAACTGGTTGGACACGTACCTGCACTTATTTATATTCTGAGCTAACCTACACAGTTCCCTGAAATTCTCACATAGCCTGTATACAGGTCGGTTCCCCTTCTATTGTTTTCTAATTATATGCCCTATTTCACCGAGATTCAGTGAAGGAGGTTAAGCAGCCTGTGGCTGCCAAGATCCCCCAACACTTACACATTTGCCAAATTAATTGTTTTCAAGTAAATTCTTTCACATAATTAACATTATTAGAGAATATTGTCCAACCAATACCTGTAGTTGCTTATAATAATCATTATGTTTAAGTATAGTTACTTTTTTCGTCAATTTATCCATCTTGAGACTGGTGGGACGCGTACCCATTGATTTCTATTCTGAGCTAGCCTACACATTTCCCTGAAATTCCTACAGCCTACATCTTTCACTATCTGTTTGCAGTAGTCTACCCTAGGTCTACCTCTACTTCTCTTTTTTCCTATCTCTGCTTCTAATATATTTCGCACTATTCCCTCATGCCGTAGTATGTGGCCTATCATCCTATCTCTCCTATTTTTTACCGTTTTCCACATATTTCTTTCTTCCCCTACCATTTTTAGTACCTCTTCTTCTTAACTTTGTCTGTCCATGATATCTTCATCATATGTCTGTAGCACCACATTTCAAAGGCTTCTACTTTTTTCTTGTCCGTTTCTCCTACTGTCCAGGCTTCACAACCGTACATTGCTGTGCTCCACATATATGTTCTAAGCAATTTTTTCCTTGTTTCTATGTTTGTTGTCTTTGAACACAGTAATTGCTTTTTCTTGTTAAATGTAGCATGACCTTATGCTAATCTTTGTTATATATCTTTATAGCGTGATAAAATCTGAAAATTCTACTGTATTTTTAGCACACTCGCTTTTCAGGTACCGTTTCATTCAAATTTTGTCACTTCCCCAAACTTTTAAAAAAACTTATATCTTAATTTTCATTAGTGAGATCTAATAAAGCTGCAAGATTATGTAATCCAACATAATTTTGAAAAGTTGAACAATTCTGATCAAGTTTCAAAATATCTGCATAAATTTTATGGTTTAGTGTTATACTAGCATCATAGGCTTTTTTTTTGTTTATAAGCTTAGTGAGATAAATATAAAATAATCTATTGTGCAGTAGCCTAACATGCAAACGTTTTTGAGACCAGCTTTTTAGTTAAAATTGAAGGTAGATCCCAGAAATGTAGCAAATCACGACACTAACCAACACAAGCAAGGTTTTTGTTATTGAAATAATGTTACATAAGATAAATAAATAGCATACGTTTGAATTCCAAATCAGTACATATGAAACACAGAAAATAGTTTTTTACTTTGCATTATTTCTTAGTGTTATATCATTTTGATGTGTATCAAATTCTTTTGTGTTTCACTTCATTATTACTTTAAGTTTAAAGTAAGTTTCTTTTTTTTTTAATATTTACTTGATTTTATGTTTGAAACTGTGCAGTTTGCTGTTCACGGTTACAGATTGTTCGTTAACCAATGAGAATAATAATCTATAGGAACATTGTGGCACGATTTAAATAAAATTAAATAAAAACCCTTAACCACAAAAAATATTTAAATTACTAAATACGTATTTCGACCACTATGTGGCCATCATCAGTAGAAAACCTGTAATTAAAAAAAAAAAAAAACTGTTCTGGAACACTTCAGAGGATATTCTCCTCACCACTTAGGCTAAAGTGAACCTTCCCAACCTATAATTTACTATATTGTTGCTTTAAACACTATCGAGGATATTCTCCTCACCCGCAGGCTGGTGTTCTCAACAACAAACAAGTGAATTGTGACATAACTTAAATCTACTTAATTTATACTAATTCTAAACCTACTGAAGCGGAACCAGTTTAATTTTGTTTTCTCATTGGTTGTTGACCAATAGAGTCCAATAGAGTCATCTGCTTTGCTTTCCCTATTGGTCAACAACCAATGAGAAAGCAAGATTAAACTGGTTCCGCTTCAGTAGGTTTAGAATTAGTATAAATTAAGTAGATTTAAGTTATAATGTCACAATTCACTTGTTTGTTGTTGAGAACACCAGCCTGCGGGTGAGGAGAATATCCTCGATAGTGTTTAAAGCAACAATATAGTAAATTATAGGTTGGGAAGGTTCACTTCAGCCAAAGTGGTGAGGAGAATATCCTCTGAAGTGTTCCAGAACAGTTTTTTTTTTTTTTTTTTTTTAATTACAACCAATGAGAGAGGACTGTTTTGGATAGGTGGGTATAATATTGTCCCCGACAATGAAATGAACAGTTTTTGAAAGTGTTGTGACTTGTGAAGGTGTACGGAAACGGCCCCATCTTCCTCTACCTTATTCTGTCTAATTATCTTGTAATCACACCGTGCGATTGCTGTGAATACGTCTGAGTTATTGTAAGTAGACATTAATTAAGATAATATACCAACATTCCATAGTCTTTAAATATATTTTTTAACTATTATAGTATAAGTGATCTCTCCAAATTTTTAATATGTAATAAAATAATAAGAGTTATAGGATCATAGAAAATGTCAATTTATAAGTTAATATCATACTTATAATTCTGAATGCTTGTGTATGTCAAAACAAGTTGAAAATAATTCTTAAAGGCTTAGTAGGTTTAGTAATTACTACTATTGGTATATTTGTGGGGGATATTTGTTCTGCCGTTATGAATCAACAAGTCCTGTTGATGGTCTGTTTGAAGTCCTTCTTTTCTCCTGGACACTAATTTAATTTGCCATTACAAATCCTAACTCCTGGTATGCATTTGATTTTAACTATAGCACAATTTGTTTAGAGAAAGTTGTCCAAGTAAGAGCCAGGTATATACGTTTAAAGTAGTTTTCTATTATTTAAAATTCCTTATTGTTCCTGATATTTCATCTGTGGATCTCTCAATTTGATTTATGCAGTTTGAGATTTAGAATTTTTCGATCATGGTAAAAGACAGTATGAGAAGCAAACCAGAAATAGATGGAAGCATTTGAAATGTGGTGCTACAGACGTATGATGAAGATACCATGGACAAAGTTAAAAACAAAGAGGTTCTAGAAATGGTAGAGGAAGAAAAAATATGTGGAAAACCGTAAAAATAGAAGAGATAGGATGATAGGTCACACACTAAGGTATGAGGGAATAGTGCAAAATATATTAGAAGCAGAGAAAGGACAAAAGAGAGGTGTAGGTAGACCTAGATTAGACTGTTGCACATAGATAGTCAAAGATGTAGGTTGTGGAAATTTCAGGGAAATTTGTAGGTTAGCTCGGAATCGAAATCAATGTATGTACATGTCCAAACAGTTCCAAGACGGAAACTTAATAATGAAAAAAATAATCGTACTTTAACCTGATGATTTTTATAAACAACTACAGGTGTTGATTTTGTAATATTCTCACTAAATGTTGATTGTACGAAAGGATTTATTGAAAAACTATTAATTTGGCAAATGTTTAAGTGTCGAGGAGCTTGGTATCCTCAGGTTGCTTAATCTCCTTCACATATCGGTGAAATAAGGTATATATTTAGAAAACAATATAAGGGAAGCTGTGCTGTATATAACAAGAAAGAACAGCTGCTATGTTCAAAGACAACAAACATGGAAACAAGGAAAAAATTGTTGAAAGCATATGTGTGAAGCACAGCAACAAAGAGGTTCTAGAAATAGTAGGGGAAGAAAGATATCAGTAGAAAACAAAAAAAAAGATAGAAGTAGAAGGATAGGACACGTTCTAAGACAGTTAGGGAATAGAGCTAGATAAATTACAAGCAGAGGTAGTCAAAAAAAGAAGTAGAAATAGACCTAGACTAGACTATTGCACACAGAGAGAGTAATATGTAGGCCGTGAGAATTTCAGGGAAAGGTGTAGGTTAGCTCAGAATGGGAAACAATGGAGGTACATGTTTAACCAGTTCCAGGACTGTAGACCTAATGACGATGGTAGATATTTTGTGTACTAAAAATCAAGTGTACATAACAAACTGGCGATAGTAAAAGTTATGTTAGCAAAAATTATTTACTACTTAGTTTCATTACTGTAAATCATACTTTACTGAAAACATCAACCCTATTACAGGACTTTAAAGTATCCATCATTTTCGTAACTAAATGAAAGTGGAAGCTTTCTTAGTGTTTCTTAAATTTTATCAGAAGAAATTTCATAATAATTTCACTTCTTACTGTAAAACATGCATGGGTTTAGAATACATTGCACACGATCTCTAATTGACGTGCTTCTGTATTAGTGTCTGCATAACTTATTGCATAATACTTAAAAATTATACAGAAAATTTAATCTTTTCATATCTAGGCAGGTTTTTTGAAGTAATGATTAATGTGTAAGCTTTAATAAAGTGAATCAGTTAAAACTGTAGGTTTTTAAAAATAATTCAACGGAATTTACATTTATTTGAAGGTAAAGCTTTAAATTTTGTATCAAATAACGCTTTTAGATCTTGTGTTTTATACGTAACTTATAAGTAATTTATTTTCGTAATTAGTCATGTATAAATTAACTTATTTTAGAGTACCACGGGATTTATTTTAACATTTTTTAATAAATGACTTGCACTTGTCTGTAATTTACCTATGTCAAATAAAATTTTTTCTTTTTCGTATTAAACTATAATGTAAAATTTCATAAATTAAATACTCGTAATTTTTAATGTTTTTAAAATATATACCTTACACTGATTTCTACTTATTTATTTAAAGTTATTCTTTTCCTCGTTTAAATAGTAAAAATTCTTTAGAAGAACGTTTGTAAAAATTTCCTCTGTGCATTTTATTTACCTACTTATTGACTTAACTTATTGTTTAATAATTTTTATTCACCGGGTTACAAATAAAAACTTGTGAATAGAATGTTTTGGAGATTTTTGAAAATTAAATTTAAACTTCCAAAATGACTTACCTACATTAAAAACGAAAGAAGTTTCTTTTGAACCTAAAACATTTCTGTTAATGTACCTCTAAAGTTTATCTTTTGTAAAGTGACACAGGTTGTTAGTCCGCTTATCTATGAACTTGAAGATCTTGATGTTCATCACAAGGAAAGTGAAATATAAACCTAAAACCTTTTGCTGATAATACTCTTTCACAATAATTAATATTTTGGTATCCACCTCGTTTTATAAAATATTTTATCTCATAATGTCTGTTGTCGTTTCCCTTTGCTTGTGTTTTCTCCTTATCATATATTAAAAAGATATTCTACCTTTGATATTTAAATGTGTAAAACACTTTGGTTATCTGTATTTCTTTATTCTTTTGATAAACTGCTGAAATTTTGTTGTACCTATGATGTTGATTTTTCATCTGTATTTTTATTTTTTCGCTACTTAGATATTCAATGTATTTTCACCAATTTCTCTAATCTTTTTTCGGTTTTTTACACCTTGCCCCCTTCTGCCATTTATAATTAATATATCTTTGGCAGGAATAACACAAGAAATTTTTAGGGCTTGTCGTAGCTGGTATAGATTTGATGCTTTCAAATAGGGTAAACATGGTAGTCGAGAACCATGCCTATGTAGGAAAAATCAATATCTGCAGTTGCAAAGACCGGCAATTTATATTTCTTGTGTTTTCATTCTGTATTATTTTCACTCATTAACCTATTCCGTTTTCTCTTCCCTTTTTCCTTTATTTGTGACCTAGAAACTTCATTGTATTTTTTTTTGTCTAACATATATGTGAGACGTCGTGCTTCTTGTATGCCTCTATTGATTATGGTGGTGCGAATTTACCATGTCTTTCTCTTATCGATTTCTGAAGCCTTTAGGTTGAGTATGCCTACTTTGGAGAATAGCAGCACATGGGACGTGCATCCCGCTGTTTCTTTTTCCTCCGACGAGTACGTCTTAAGTCCCATATGGGTGGTGTTCCTCCACTCCAGGTTACTGACTCCGTTTTGGCGAGTTGAGTAGCGCTTTTCTATCCACTTTGTCTGCCACTTTTCTTCGTCTTTTGTCTCATAACCTATTATGACTTGCAACTGATTCCAATCTCCTTCTTGTAATACTCTTTTCCTATATATCTACCTTTTCTTTTCTGTTACTCGTTGTATGGTCTGGGAACCAGGCAACCCACAGCACTGGTCCATGTTTGTTAACCTTGTTTTCAGAAAGAATGGTACATGACTAGTTTCACTATTATTTTTTCATAAATTGGTAATTTACAGTTAATATATATGTGTTATATTTATAGAACAAAATAGATTTAATAATGTAATCTAAAATTACCATCCCCAAACTGATTGTTTTCATATGGTAGCTAATGTTTACGCAAAAGAACCATTTATCTTATAGCATTGTACGGTTAGTTCAATATTAACTGCCTTTTGGCTTTATTCAGATTGCGCTCTTAAAATGATGGAAACAACTCTCTGTTTGTATGTTTTCTGCATTACACTTAATATGTATCTATTGCAGTGCATTCTTTGAAAACTAATCTATTAGCTCTTATCAGACGTGACTAATGTAATCCAATAATCTTATCATAGTAAATTTTATTACTTTTATTAGTACTGTTAATACTGTAAATACCTTAAAACATGTAAAAATTCTTTTAGAAGAGATGTGGCCAAAGTAATAAAATTATCATTTTCTAATAATGAGTATTGTGTTAAAAATTTAGATTAGGTTGAATTTAATGTTATCTTTATAGGTAAACAGAGCAGAGTAACTTATATGGAGGAGCAAAACAATGCGAGTGTATGGCAAAAATTTAAAATATGGATTGAAAAAATATCTACTGTAAACCAAAATAACAATGACAAGTTTTGCAGATGTCCAGAACGAAAAACACTGCTATTAATAATTCTTTTTATTCTTTTTGCTACGACTGTTCCTTTTACAGTATATCATTTTTGGGTACAAAATGTTATTTACGAAACTACTAAATCTTACACCTGTGTAATTGATCCCACATATAAAGTACCATGTGGTTTGCTTAATTTAACCTGTGATTTAGTTGAATGCTGTTATGATCCCGAGATTGATCACTGTTATCACAGAATTCCTGCAGCATACAATTATGAGAAACATGATGAATTAACTTATAAACCAATTCAATCCACAACTCCACTTTTTACAACTTCAATTGAAAAACTTATGTTAACTGTTAGAGATGTTGATGCTTCAAGAACTCAAATTATATTACATGACACCACTGTTTCTTATAATGCAAATGAAATTACAGAAAAAGATTATATTATTAAAAGAGATCACACTTTATTAGGTGTTGAAGTTTTTCGAAAGACAACTTTAGACAGGCTACTTACAACATTCAGAGGCCCTTTGATTGCATCAGAGGGTTACTGGGAATGGAGTTTTCAGTTAACTGATGAACATCTAATTGGACTTGGTGAAATGTTATTTAACAATGACGCAACTATTACTAAGGTTATTTATAAAAATGAAAATGATCATAATACTCTTCCAATTTTCATGGCATATACTAATGGTAATTTTCATGGAGTTGTAGTTGAACATCAGGGACTTTTGGAAGTTAGCGTTCTTCCTTCCAAACTAATTATTTTGAAAAGCTTATCGGGTTCCAAAATAATTTTGGATTTATATGTTGGAGGTCCTAATCCCAGAGATGTTGTGAATAAAATGCGATCTTACAAACCTGCTCCAATTCCTTATTGGGTTCTAGGTGCACACATTTGCAGGTATGATTTTGTAATTACCTTTTAAGTAATCAAAACAGTTTTGGTATAGCAATAGTAAATAAGCAAAATTCACATGTTTGATGTGTAAGTAACCGTTATTTCACTATTTATTGATTTATTTTAAATAATAGTAATTATTAAGATTTATTCTTTTTCATTTACAATTAACTTAATACATGTACTGTATATTTTCATCATTTATAATGATTTGATGTAAAATGGTATCAAGTAGTAATTAGTAAAAAGGAGTCTATAGTAATATCAAATATTTCAGATGCATAATTTTTGATAAAGTACTTTTTTCGTTCACTACACCAGTGCAAAGCTTGTGCAGTTTCCCTTTATACAATGAACTTTAGTGTATCAAACAAATGGTTTTTACATTAGAAAATTTACTGGTCCTTCTTTCGTGGAATACAAGTAAATAACCTTACAACGCTATGGAGTATCCACTCGTTAACATATCGCAGTGCCTTTTAACAACCATCAACTGAGGTCAAAATTACGAGCTCATACAAGCATTGAACCTGCATGTTTCCAATCAGTGGCAGGCAAAAAATATTTCTACTTGCGAGTTTGTTCCATTTATTAATACACTCATTTATCTGCACGCATTGATTTTACGTTTTAATATTACATTTCAAAATTCATCTAGTTTATTTAACAAATTTTAAAAGATAAAAATACATTTTTATTCATCATAACATTGCACATATTAGGAGTATGAAATATGGTATAACGTTTAGTTATTTTGCATATTTCATGCCAGATTCATTCATATAGCACACATTTTGCAATTATATTTCTTATTTGAATTTAATACAGTATTAGTTCCTTATAAAATGTGATAGAAATAACAGCGTTAGTTTCAAAACAAGGAGCGCTTAAAGCTCAACGAGAGTTAGTAAGGTCATGGAATCCTATGATATTGAATGAATGAGTGTCATTGAATTATAAGAACGGCTGTACAATATAGCGCAGTCGTGTTTTTCAGTTTTTGATGATATATTCAGACACATATAGAACTTATGAATTCCAACCAAGAGAAAGAGAAAGCTTGTTTGAAGATAATTGTTTCACAAGCAGAGGATTAATTAATTTACATGGCAAATCGGGGGGACTGCCAACGCAATTAGTAATCCATTATAATTATTTGAATTGTCTCAAACACAAAGTACAGTAATATAAATCTTCCAATGATTCAGTTACCACACTTCCCTTCTGGTCGCGAAAATTGGATCGAGTTTTGTGATATCTTCAATTCATTAACTAATACAATTCCTCAAATAGATTCTATCTTTCATTTCCGCTATCTGCCATCTTTGGGGAAGCAGGGCATATTACAAATTCTTTATCGATTTTCAGCTCAAATTATATTATCGTGTGGGAGCTATTCATAGTAGATATGGCAACAAACAATTAGTTATTCATAATCACCTAAAGGCATTATTCAACCTCCAAAAGGTTAGTAAAGGATCTTCATCTCAAGTGTGTAATATCGTTGACAATATTAATAAAAATCTACGATCTCATGAAACACTTGGACAGTCAACCAGAGAATGGGATCCTTTATTAATATTCATGGTATCGAACAAGTTAGATTCCGCAACTGCTCGTGATAGGGAGGGAGAGGCATATAAAACCACAAATTTGCCAACACTAGATCAGTTTCTCAAATTTATAAAAAAATAAGGCAGACATTCGGAGGAACTGATTTAAACACTAGGAGGCATGTGCATTTAAATTACATTCACAAGGGATAAAGTTCAAGCTAACTAAGTAGTTCATCAAAGGACGTTTGTGACTACTAAAGAATTTTGTTCATATTGCAAACAAATGAATAAAATTGACAATTGCTGTAAATTTCACCTATTCCTTTCGTATTAAGAATATCCAAAATGCACATTTATGCATGACTGGTATATATTAGAGACATTCACTAAATGATTGCAGTTTTGGGCCATGTAGAAAGTGTCCACAGAGACGTTGCTTCACAAAGAAAATGCATCTGGTTTGCTTTCCAGTTACACACATTTAAAGAATCAGACTTTGTTATCAATCGCAGTAATAAATGGCTTCGATAATAAATGTAAAACTCATGATTGCAGAGTGCTACTTGACACTGCATCAGAATCTAGCTTTATTGCACTAACACTGTGGGATTCATTAGGGCTACAGAAAACTGCCTTCCATATTTCAATTGTGAGTATAGGTCAAGTATCTTCTTGTGTTAGGTACAAATGTGATCTATAAATAAAATAGCGGCATAACGATTTTGCATCAGCACTTGTATAACGGTTATGGGCGCTCGAAATACAAGGACAACAAGCAAGGTGGGATTTCAAATTGAATTCCAATTTACAACTAGAATCGCTAATAAGGTAAGCAAGGTAAATGCTTATTGGGCCAGTCGGAGCAAGCAGCTTCAATGTACCTTGAGCTAACCCAGTACTGAGGCAGGGGGTGGGGTAAACCATCAACCAAATCTCTTACCAAAAATGAGCGCCACCTAACTCTAACAGCTGGGCTCCGACGGAACTGAGATAAGAAATTCCTCACGGTCACAAATAATACCCACACAGCATACTGCTGTGTATTATATTAAGCGCAGTATGGATTCAAATATTTTAATTAGCAATTTAACTCAAGAATACATTTCTTAATACAACAGTAAAAACTAACTGCTAACATACTACGACTTACTTTTTGACTGTCAGTCGTGTTTCCCGTCACGCTACTTAAAACTCTCGTACAGAAAACAATATATAACATTTCTCCCTTCTTTATAAATGAACGAACTTAAAATACTATCGACTTATAGATGTAATCTTACTGGAGCCTTAGAAATTCTACCAAAGCGAGTAATTTGTTGTAGGCCCTTAGGGGTATGCTCTGTATTAACTTCCTTCATTATATTTTCTGTTGAGTGAAAATCTCTCTTTGCTGTAATTTCCAAGGCTTCCCCTGCACTAGGAGTAATGCATTTAACAACAGTGTCTGTATCATCATTCTCGCAAGTATTACTGATGTCTGTCTGTAAAGGAACTGACGTAGGCACATTTAATTTTTGATATACATTTTTATCATTTCCTTTATGCGAAGCACTGTTTGTACACGAGTCAGTCATCTCACTATACGGATTCATTCTGATATCATTAGCATGGACAAACTTAACAACACCATACACTTGTACTAAGTATGTTGAATGACTAACAATTTTTATGATTTTCCCTTTCTCCCATAACTTAGATTGAACATTTTTAACATAAACATGTTGATTAAGAGTATACAGTTTAGTTTTTCTGTAGTTATCGGCATTACTTGAAATGGTGTCATAGAACATCGGTTTTATTAAGTCAAACCTTGTATGAGGTTTAATTTTAAATATACTTTGTGATGGAGGTAAATTGGTTGCACTTGAAGGAGCATTTCTGTAAGTAAAGAAAAAATCTGATAAACGACTCAAAATTATTGTTTTAGTTGTTTCCTTTCCTCTTTCAAGAAAAAGTGCTTTTTCTAAACCTTTTTTTATTCTCGGCTAACCCATTACTTTGGGGGTGGTACGGTGGGGATTTTACTGGTTTTATACCATTTGCTTGACATAAATTTAAAAATTCAGATGAATTAAAAGGTGGACCGTTATCGGTAACTAACTCTACAGCAAGACCAAAGCTTGCAAAAAATTCTTTAAGTTTCAATATTGTTTCTGTAGCGTTAGTTCAACATTCCATTAATTTAATATCAATCTATTTTGATCGTTGATCAATGATAATTAAAAACGTAAAGTTAAATTTAAAAAATTATTGGGTGCACTTGGCCAGGGTAATAAAACACTACCGTTTGAAAAATTCCGGGTCTGTTGACAAATATCACATACACCTATATATCTCTCAATAGCATCATTGATGTTTGGCCATCAACAATAGGATCGCATTAACATCTTAGTTCTAACAATACCTAAGTGCTGTTCATAGAAAAGTTTTAACACTTGTTCTTGTAATGAATTTGGAATAACGACTTTTGTGCCTAATAATAAGCAACCTTTTTCTAGAGACAAATTATTTTTTCTTTGAAAGTATGTTTTTAAATTGTCTTCAGTTATATGATTAGGCCAGCCAGAAAGAGTTAGTTCACAAACTTTAGTTAAAACCATGTCAGTTTTTGTAGCAATAGCTATATTTTCTGAGTTTAAAGAAATATCATTAACTAGACTAAAAGAATATAACAAACATGGAATATTAGTTTTGCTTGCCATTGGTAACCTTGTAATCCATCAGCGTTACTGACAAGTTTACCCTTTTTATAATCTATGTTATAATCATAACCAGACAATGTTATAGCCCAACGAGTGATTCTAGCAGATGCCGTTACTGGAATACCTTTACTTCTACTTAAAATAAATTGTAACGGTTGATGATCAGTGACAAGAGTGAATTTTCGACCAAAAATATACTTATGGAATTTTTTTAATGCAAACATAATAGCTAAACTTTCACGTTCTATATTAGAATATTGCTTTTTGGCTTCAGTTAGGGTGCTTGAAGCAAACAAAACATGTTTCTCTTTACCATTTACTCGATGGCTTAATACAGCCCTGACGCCATAACCACTTGAATCGCAGGTTATAATATTAGGATATGTTGGATCATAATGCATGAGAACATTATCTGACATTAAGTGAGTTTTACTAAGCCTAAAGGTTTCTTCGCACTGTTCAGACCAATGAAAAGGTACACGCTTTCTGTACAAATTATAAAGAGGAGTAAGTTTATCCCATAACATTGGAATGAATTTTCCATAATAATTAATTAACCCAAGATGACTTTAATTGTGTTAAATCTGTAGGTTGGTGTGCTTTGTTTATGCATTCAACTTTTTCATTTGTGGGGTGGATCCCTTGGGCATCAATTTTATGACCCAGGAAAAATACCTCTTTTTTAAAGAAACAACATTTCTGCTCATTTACTTGTACATTATTATACTGTAGTCGAGCTAAACATTACTTGTATTTTTGTAACATTCTTCAAAGTTCTTACCATGTACTAGTATGTCATCTAAATAGCATTTGGTGTTAGAAAGACCCACTAAAATTGTTTCCATTATGGATTGGAAAATGCCAGGTGCTGAACTTATCCCATAAGTCAAACGATTGTACTTAAACAAACCTAAATGAGTATTTATTGTAAAAAGTTCCTTTGACTGGTCGCCAATTAAAAGCTGCTGCTGCTCCTTTCAAATCTACGACAACAAAATAGGTACTACCACTAAGACTAGCAAAGATATCTTTGGGTAATGGTAAAATGCATCGATTACTATCAATAACTTTGTTAAGCGTGTTTTTAAAATCAACACAGCCTGATTTCACTACAATTTTTCTTGGGTACAACTACTATAGGGCTTGCCCAATTACTTTGACTAACCTTAGTCAAAATACCTGCCTTGACCATTTTTACCAATTCTGCCTCAACTTTGGACTTAAGCGCATAAGCAATTTCATAGAGTCTATGAAATATAGGTTTAGCTCCTTCTTTCAGGACAATTTCCACAGTAAACTCTTTAATATGTGAATTAGGTTCCTCTAAAAATACTTTTGAGAATTTGTGTTTTAGAGTAACAATAGCATTTTCAATTTCACGAACTTCTTTAAATTCGCCGACTGTATTTAAGACACCAGGTTCAACAATACCAACACCTACAAAGTTTTTCCATGTAGAATTAACAACATTTAACCAGTTACGACCTAGCAATGGTATAAACTTGTTTTTACTATTTAATACCATAAGTGGTAACATATGCTTATTATCCCTATATATGACTTCTACATTTACTTGACCTGCAATTAAGACACTATCTCCGGTAACTACTTTTAATTTAAAATTAACTGGTTCTAGAACTAGGTCAGGAAACAATTGATTAAAATCATCGACATGCATTACACTTTTACATGCTCCCAAATCAACTTCCATTACTACCGATTTATTAGAAATAAGCAATATTACCTTCAGACTGTCATTTCCACTTTCGGGATTTATTAGATTTACTTCTCCATTAGTAGCGACTTCTTCGATAAATCCTAGCTCTAGATCATCATCCACAATTTCATTATTATCGTACTTTTCTGATCCTTCTAATTTCTGAACTTTATTTTGACACAACGGTGATTTAGCTGTATGATCCCTCAGGTTACAAGCATAACATGTCCAATTTACTGCAGGGCAGTTGTTATCCTGATGAATACGCAAACACCTTCTACATTTTGACTGACTATTAAAATGTTTTGGTATATGACTGGAACCTTGATTACTATTACCATAACGTTTTCCAGACTCATTCGCCTGTTGCCATTTTGGTTTACCAAACCTACACCCCTGACTTAAATTATGCAAGACAACCCCAGATTCAGGCCCCATAGCTTTCATCTGTCCTTTTGCTAACTCCATACCTACAGCTATTTGATATTCTTTCTTGAATGTTAGGTTATCTTCTGTTAATAATTTTCTTTTGATGCCTTCTGGGTTAAGACCACAAACAAATTTATCCCGTAGGGCCTCTTCCAAGAAAGCCCCAAATTCGCATAGCTTTGATAAACTTTTAAGTCAAGCTGCATAGGTTTTCACATCTTCAGATAATTCTTGACACAAATTATAAAATTTGTAACGTTCCACGATTGTAAGACGTTTTGGACTATAATGTTGTAATAATGCTCTTTTAAGTTCATCATATGTATTGTCCTTTAAAGGGCTTGGTGCTAGAATGTCTTTCATAACACTGTAGGCTTCTCCTCCTATTAATGTTAGAAATAAAGTCACCTTCTTTGTATCTTTAACCTCATTGCATGTCAATAATTGCTCTAATCTTTCTATGTATGTTGTAACATCAGAATCTTTAGGGTTAAACGGTTCTATATTTCCTATTAAAGACATTTTTTCTTAATTATTCAGATTTTTAAACCCTTAGAAAGTGTTATGTAAATGGACATACATAACCTCTTTATCAAGACACGTAGGTACGTCCGTTTCGTCGCCAATATATATGCTGTGTATTTAATTAAGCACAGTATGGATTCAAATATTTTAATTAGCAATTTAACTCAAGAATACATTTTTAATACAACAGTAAAAACTAACTGCTAACATACTACGACTTACTTTTTGACTGTCCGTCATGTCTCCCGTCACACTACTTAAAACTCTCGTATAAAAAACAATACATAACACATACAATTCAGCTAAAATACGTTGACACACAGTAATGTAAACCTCATAGCTAATCAATACGTTTACTATACAAAGATAAATGAAGTTAATAACAATAAACACATACACTATAGTTTAATTAATAACTGGACCCATCCACTTGTTAAGGTGTAATTCTAATAATACACATACCAATACACCGATTGGCTAATTCGGATTTTACTTTAAATTCAAATATTAACACAGCCAACAAGGCAACATAAATTTGCGACCAGACGGCCGATTTAAATGATTATAACGCAAATAGGGGGTTGCACTAGGTTCCTAGTAGGATAACCCTTAAGTACTAAGGGTATCTGCAATAATACCTGTAATAGTAATAGGCTTAGTTGAAGTAGTTGGCTTAGTTTTGCATACTCTATTAAGTATTGTAAATATGCAATGTTCAACACCCTAAATTAGAACCCAACCCTATTATAATTATATGAACACAGCAACCCTAAACCCAATAATATTACAATGTAATTCGCCAGCATGCAAAGTCAACCAAACGGTTGCGATGATAAGATAGATATGGAACGGACTCACCAACTGCTGATGCTCAAATGGCACGTGCAGGTAGAATATCGCTACAATTATATTCGCATGGGTCCATTGGATCCTTACTTGTAAACTTCTTCTCCTTTTAATTACATATGCCACATCTAGAACTCGAAATTCAACGTATAGTTTACAATGGTACTTGAACCTAGAATAGTAGAGCATAGAACGTAGAACCCTTTAACTTCAGTCAGTAAAATCGCGACTTCCTTACCGATCCACAATCGGGTTCAATGCACAAACAAACAAATGTATAACAGGTGGTTACCAGATAGCATTCGAGAACTCAACTTCAGATGAATCGCCATAATCACCAATATGGTAATAAGGAAAATTATAGTAAATCACCTCAGAATAATTTCCTTTCAAATTAATTCGCTAAAATCGCTTTAACGAAGGCGGGCATATATACGAACCCAAAGCGTAAATTAAAAGTGTACGATTCAAATTAAACATCACGTGAAGATGATTCCACTAAAGCTGGTTTGCAAACTGGTACCTGATAACGTGGTGCGCTATCAATATTGTAGTATGTACAATCTAATACGGAAAGAAATAATTATTTAATACACTGCTAATATGCGAATGTCGTAGTGAAAATATCAATCATAACACTTGCATGCTTAGTTATTTAAAATATTGTGACCGTATGCCCATTAAAAATATTAATACGTCTTCGTTAAATATTCCTAAAAATATGTGGTTTGCTGGTACGTATTTTCACACTGTTCCTCAATCGACTTGCTTCTAGGTGTTGATTTCTTTTGGTAATTGCTTTACGTCATACAGACTAAGCTTGGAATTCTTTTAAAAACTAAGCTTTGCCGGATCGTATTAGGTCCTATTTACAATCTTTCATATAATTCTGAGCATTGTTATTGCAATTTTACTAAGCATATGGACTTTGAGGATCAACTTGCTTGCTTTTGGTAAATCGAAGAAATAGATACTTCAAAAAATATATTTTCAAAGAGGAAACAGATGTCGAGAATCATTTTATTTGTACTTCCAAGAGACATGGTGATGGAAGATTTATAATCTCAATTCTATTCAATGAGTCAGTAAATGTATTGTACAATTTCAATCAAATAGCTAATAAGCGGTTTTATGATCTTGAGCACCAACTTCAAGTAAATTCAGAATTGTGTGAGATACTTCAGTTCATGTATGAATATTGAATTTTGAATCATATGTCTCAAGTGATAGGTTCTACTTCAGTTTCTGATGTTAGTAATTTCTTTTCGCACCATAGAGTATTAAAGGAAGACAATGTAACCACTAAACTCAGAGTTGTATTTGACAATTCTTGTCCAGTAAGCCATGGGGTGTCCCTAAATCATATTCAGGTGGCCGGTGCTACCTACAGAACAATTTTTTTCAATCCTCTTATGTTTCAAACAATTTTCTTATGCCATATCTTCTGACAGAGAAAACGTATAGGTGTATGTGTATTATTTCAGAACAAAAATTCTTGCAATAAATCTTTTGGCAAACGGATCCTGAAAACCCTCTAGAGCTTTACCAATTACATACAATAACATATGGTAATACGAGTGCTTCGTTTCTTGCAATAAGGTGTCTGCATCAATTATTCATCGAAAATTCAGTCATTTTCATCAGCTTCCCATGCAATATCACCAATTCATTCAATGTAGATGATTTATTGCATGGTTCAGACTCCAAGAAGCTTACACAAATGTGTGTAGAAGTTTTAAGATATTCTGCACCAAACAGGTTTTAATTTACACAAGTGAATATCAATAAGGCTTCAATCCTTAAGGGCATTTAATGTGCATTTAAAAAATTTGATTCGCCTACTAATATTTTGCAGTTTGGAATTTTTGAAAATTGAAAGACATTAGCTATCTTTTGGTTTCCAACAAGTATTTTATCGTACAAAATATTAGCCCTGAATACTTTAAAGCAAAGCACTAAGAGATCAATCTTAACAGGTGTTTCACAAACATATGATCTCCTAGGTGTTTTAGCAGCTTGCATTTAAGTTGCAGAAATTTTGCTTTAGAAATTGTGGTCCGAAAAAATTCTCATATTAAATGGGTTACTTTCGTACATAAAATTCTTCATTTAAATCATATTCAAATACCAAGACACGTCAGATACAAAAACAGCATTTGTACAGAATTGCACCGTTTCTGTGATGCGTCTCAAGATGTATAGGCAATATGCATTTATGTTAAGAACATGAATGAACAAGGCAATTCGCAAGCTCATTATTATGTGCAAAGGCAAGAGTTGTTTATCCATTGATGCTTTTAACCATTCTTGAGCTTCAAGGAGCACTAATTTTATCACAATTAGCAAACAAGGTATAGAAGTCTCTCACAATTAATTTTGATGAGATATTTTATTGGAGCGCTTCAACTATTGTTTTTGTTTAGCTATGTAACTCCTTCAAATATTCGCCAAACATATGTTGCAAACTGCATATGTGAAATTCAAACAAATACAGACATATCAAATAACATAATATTCGTTCTTACAACAACCCAGCTGACTTAGCAAGTCATAGAATAAATCTAACTGCATTAATTTTCTGTGATCTGTGGTGGCATGGACCTAATTGGCTTGCCAAAGATATGCATGAATGGTTAATGTCAGGCATTTTGAGTAGTCAGGATTTACTAGAATGAAAGTGCGCAAAGATTTCATTTTCCGTAAAACATGCTTTTTACTTTTTATTTGACTGTTTCTCAGAGATTAATTCGATGCATGGCATATTGCTTTCGTTTTATAACCATTTTAAGAACAAAGGGTTCCTCTAAAAATATTCAATGTCTTCATACACAAGAAATTCACATGGCCACTAGAGCAGTAGTTCAAATGGTACAACAAGATTGTTTCAGTTCAGAGTATACATTGTTATCTCGGGGGAAATGCTTACATCCTAAAATCCAATTATTAAGGTTCAATCGATTCATATCAAAAGATGGAGTCGTTAGACTTAGACATTTATAGTGTAATTTCAGTATGCAGCATCCTATATTGCTTCCTAAAAATCTTAATTTTGCTAAATTATTGCTACGAGATGAGCATAAAAAAATGCTGGTCTGCAGTAAATACGTGCCTCAATTAGTAATATCACATGGCTAATTGGTGGAAAAAGTAATGCAAACCTAATAGTACGTGAATGCATTATGCATTTTCATGCCAAACCTCTCAGTCATGCTCCGTTGATGAGTGATCTTCCCTATGCAAGGGTTTACTTCTTCACCAAAAACGGTTTTGCCAAAGCCGGTTTTGCCGAAACAGGTTTTATCAGGCCGTCGATTTTATGGATACTGGTGTACCGACTTTAATGAAAATCAGTGTTGCAGTTTTAAACGAAAATAGTTTGTATTAGCTTTGTAGGAACGAAACAACATTTTATCATGCCATTACTAAAAGAAAAGAAATGTGCTGGTTGCCAGTTAAATACTTAATACTGGTGCACGATTTATAAAATCAAAATCAATACTAAAAGGTATTACGTTATTCATTATTTCTGTTGAACACTACAGCAGAACATATGGCTTTCAGTTGCAGCAAACATTAATAGTCCTTTTTTATAAATAGGTATTCATTTTCCAAACATGAAGCAATTTATTACAAGTTAAATTAGTTCTATTCTAATAATTGATACTATGACGCTGTCTTATTTTATAAATGTAATTAACCTCTACCGTACACTAACTAGTATAAACAAAAATTCAACAGATATGTCTTATTATAGTAAGCAATACTTTAGTATGGTTAGATTTACCCTTAATAAAATAAGGTAATGCTGTAACCAGCTTTAAAATTCTACTTTCCCTTATTTCTTAGTAAAAAACACTAATACTTCATATGCATTCCATTAGTAGAATTTCAACTATGAGTATTTAACCAGAAAATTTCCGGTTGGAACCTAGTAGAATCGAGATTACGTTCTAGGTAAAAGTGCTACACTCATATAGTTATAGTTATTTCCTTTGTGCATAATTTTGATGTGCCAAGTTTGATACTGCTTATGTTATGCTATTCTTAGAATTGAGCTTTATGAATAAATATGGGCATAGCAGTACGTCTTCATTTTTGTCCCAGTTATAATACACTAAAAGTCAATTGAATGCAGGTTATGTTGTATTAAAGATGACATGTATTCATATACCAAGCTATTCGATTTAAAGACTTCAATTAACATTACTATAATGAAGATACGATATGCAACAGTGTACTTTTCTCCTTCCTCTACAACGTACGTCCTTACTAAGGTACTTTGTTTGAAACATGTGCTACTTGTATTCTTTCTTTCTATGATGTTTTAATCATGCCAATTGTATATGCTGAAGTACATCCTGAATTGAATCGTAAATTAATTATGTGAATGCATTCTTTAATGATTTCTACTATACTATCAAAGTTGGCTGCTTGATAATTAACGCAGTGGCATGATACCGATACTTCTTGCATAACTTTTTAATCACAGCAATAAATACCAAAATCTGTTTAGCCGAAACTGATTGTACTGAAATTGGTTTTACCAAAAACCGTGCATGCATGCACATGCATATGTGGGTGTGTGTGTGTGTGTAGGTGCATGAACGCAAAGATTTGCATCTATGCATGAGTGTGCAACATGCATATACCCGAGTGCATGATTGTGTTTCTGTACATGTGTATTTGTGCGTGTGAAGTCGTTTTCTGTCTATCATTTCAGCTGATGATATGTTGTTACTCAGGGTAAGACTAACTTATTAATTTCTTGTTCAGATCTTTTGTTTTTGTGTAAATTACGGTGTTGTTTAATTGACCAATGGTTTCAAACAGTTGTCAATCTTAAAGAATGATATGAAAATGCATGTTTGTTTCTTTTTTACAACACAAAATTGTATCTTGTAATGACCACTACATCCAAAGCATTGGAATGAATCAAATTTAAATCAGAATTTTTATCACATAAATGTTTCTACATTAGGAAAGGTTGAATCAACATTTACTTAAGATTACATTAAGAGTTTGGTTGATATGTTATCAAGAGACCAGCTATTCAAATGCCCTGGATCTTTGTTACGAAAAAAACAAAGTGATATTGAAAATCTAAAACAAGTATATTACACTTGCTCTAATAAGATGAGCTGCTAGAATGTGCAGGTTTATCAAGGTTGTTCAGTGACAAATATAGACAAAACATTTGGCATAGTAAGAAATGTTTGATGGACTGGGACAAAATTTTTATTATTATGAAACTAGCAGTTTAGTGATTGCAATCCCACCTACATTGAGCACAGAGCTTTTCAATTGGCTGGCATAAAATAGGATAAAGTTAATTAAAATAATTGAAATTTCGCTATAACGAACCAAAAATATTCACCACATGGAAAATTACTGGTAAATAAAAACAACAAATAGTATGTTAATATCTTTTTTGAGGTTAGTGTTCATTCAATAGCGAAATGTAGCATTGAAATGATTTAGTGTTCCATATGAGCTTATTGTTGAGTATACTAAATTTTGATTTATTCGAAATTTCCCACAACCAAAGGCATCCCACTTATGATATTCTTATTATTTAGAATACAAACTAGAATTGTGATAAAGTTTTGAACAGGATGTTTTTTAGAGATGGCTTAACAACCCTTGGCGATGCAATTGACGAATATAATGATTTTGTAGCATCTGAAAATACTGTTCACTATTCGTCAGACTGTCTACATGAAGATCTTTATTTTATGTTTAATGGAGGTGCAGAAGGTAAAGAAGAAGTTAAGACTCTTATAGAAGACCTTCAATCAAGGTCATCTCACTTCATGATGTCCGTTACACCTCATGTAAACTCTGTTTATTTTTTTTAAATTATAAAAAATATTTTTAGGTACAAAGTGGACTTCTTCATGATAAAGCAGTTGAGCTAGATCTACTATATTTGTATAAAAATAATATTTTGAATGGAAATTACCATGGACAGAAGGTTGTGTATCCTGATTTTACTCATCAATCCATAGAAACTTGGATTCAAGAATTACCTGCTAGTTTTCCGGCAGATAAAATTGATGGATTTGTATTAAGAGACAATTGGCCTGTGGATGAAAATTATCAGTTCATTAACAATTTGCGATTTAGATATATTACCAAGGTAATTATTAAGCGAACCTTTAATTTAATAGTAACCATTAGAATGCATCACGATGTTCACTTAATTCAAAAGAAGACATGAATATCAATTTGTATGGAAGATTAGTGCAGCAAGAGCTTTTCTAACACAAATTTACGTAGATTGATAATTTTGTAAACTATTAGTATGTAGTAGGTATGAAAGGAAATATCAAAAACTATGTACTTTGGCAGACTCTTTAAAATATCTTAATTTTTTTGTTAAAGGCACTTTGATTAGTAATCGATGCAATTTTAAAAATGCATTAAGACAGGAGGAATGTCAACAACAAAACAGCAGATTAAATTCCTATATAGCAAACAGGAGGAAGCGGATTTATGCTTATACGGTATACTATATAAGCATAAATCCTTAATGTATCACATACAACGGACGTAAAATCACTTTAAAACATTACTTTTATATATATATATATATATATATATATATATATATATATATATATATATAGCTGTGGTAGTCACCAAAATTCGAGCCCCAGCATTGGGCCGTCATAAAAGTTGCCGTGGAAGGTCAGGAACACTCGTATTGCTCCTACTACAAACCAATTGAGTCCCACGAACTGGGCGTCATACAATTGCCGTGAAACCTCTGTAAAATTCGTGCCCCACCTGGGCTCCACTTCTAAAATTAAAAAAAAATTTCTTACCCTTTTATTAGGACGCCTTCGAATTTCTCTGCTCACCCTGGCTAGCTCAGCGATCGGCCTCTTCTTGAATACTTATTTTTACGGACATACCTCTCTCACACTCACACACCATCAAATGAAATTACCAAAATAATACAACAACCATACAACCTTTTATTTACACATATTAACAGATAACATATTTACACATGAGTACACACGGTTTGGTACAATTATTACCAGCTCAATTTATTGAATGCTTTTAAAGTCCTTGCTTTTAAAATGATTTTAAACAAATTCGAGTAGATATGAGTAGATGGGCCCCACATGTAACCCTAATTTGACTTCATACTGGTGTATTGTGAGCTGGCGGCTCCGTGGCGTAGTGGTATGTGTGTGACTACTACGCCCAAGGTCCCGGATTCGAATCCCGACACGGTCCGCTTGAAAAATGTTAGGCGAGCATTTTTCACAAAAATACACCCTCGTTCGGATGATAGGTAAAATGGAGGTCCCGTGTGTGAGTGTTGTCACGCACGTTAAAGATCCCTACCTTGCTTGGAACAGCAAGGGTTCGGCAAAATTCCAAATTTTCCAGGTAAAAAAAAACTCGCCTCCTGGCCAATGTAGTACCTTCGGGTGGAGCATTGGAAAATCACATGTAATGTATTGTGAGCTCATTATAATTCAGTTTTGTTTGTATATGCTTTTTAAACCTTGCATTATTGAAAACAAATTTACAGACCCATTTACTCCCTACAACCACAATTTATAGCCTGAATAAATTTTTATATATCCTCAATAAACTCTTTTTCAATACTCAAAATTATTAAATTGTGCTGCACATGCACCTTTTTAAACAAGTTTTTAAAAACAATAAATACGCCACCAATAAGTCAAACACACAACACAAAATATCCACAAATGTTTATATAAAAACAGAAATTTCAAATTTATTACCTGGAGACACATTCGGTCTTTGTCACCGCTGGAGATGGCTACCAGAAACCCCTCGTCGTTGTGTCCATCTACTACGCTGGTTCCAGGATCCCCACCATCTAATATTTCCGCTACCACTCCAGATATTTCTTGCGTACAAATTGCTTTCCAGTTCTGCTTACCCTAAATATCATCCATCCATATAATAATTTTGTCGTAGTAGCAGGACCTTTTATTTAAATAAGCACTAACTCGCGCAATCACTTGTATAACTTGAGGTCCGCTACTACAACTTTTATAATTTCAAATAAGATGTTAAATGTAACTTTACTACACACACAAATTCTAACCGAAAGCTTTTACTAATATGATGTAGAACTGAACCCGTATTCAGAACTCGATGGAAGGAAAAAAGCTTTAATATCTTTGCCCGGGTATTTATATTATTCTCCAATCCCCCTAGTGGGACCCGTTTCGTGAGAAAAGCTTGTTTTCCAAGCGGCTTCTTAAAATTTTGAACGTAACCGACTATAGCTTCTGAAAAATGTCTCCCGTCCCTCGTGCTGTTTACATAGAATTCGTTTCCTACCTTACCGTATGCACTCTTTTCGAAAACTGCTGGCTATCAACCAATGATATAATTTCCTGTCGTCACAATGCTCCACCTATCCGCTATCCCTCTCTGTTCTATGCATGTTTGTTGTCTCCTGTCAAACCCCACTTGAGTTACAGAAAATCGATATTGTAGACGTCCTTCACCATATACACGTGTATATCCTACGTGACTTTTATCCAACGCTTGCTTTATCTGCTTCTCTATCTGTCTTACATTATCGATTGTTCATTCCACTCACACCTTAAGATATTTGTTATTGTAGTTGCTTATACCCAATTGACTGTTGAAAACAATTTCTATGGAATTCTATATTAATATTCGTTTAATATTCTCTGAATGTAACATTTAACCAACGGGTGTTTCTTGAAATTATCGACCGTTTGAAAATAACATTTCCTAGATTTTCCCCTTCGTAGTATCTGTGTAAATGAACTTTGGCTTTTAAAACGAATACATTTGCGTTAGAAATTATTCATTTTCTTATTCAAGCACGCTCCCTTTTTGCTTTCATGCGTTTGATTAAAAGAAATTATAATTAATTATGCGTATCCTTGAGCTTTTATGTACTTTAAAGCTTTTCTTCACTTATGTAATTTTCACATTCCAATTTATATATAAAAATACCTCAATACCTGTCCGTTTCCATTATATAAATTAATTAATTTGGCGCATAAATAATTTGCTCATTTCCATATACACGGTTGCTAAAATTTTATTGTCTACACCTATTTACCCTTTAAATCCACAACAATATATATATATATATATATATATATATATATAATAATGCAATTAATAAGATGAAATAATAACTTAGACTTTATAAGTAAAGCTCAAATGATCATTTCAAATCGAGCTAGTAATTGAAAGAAGGAAAATATAGGGCCTTGGACAGGATTTGAACCTGCATCTCAGTTTTGCCGGAACTATATATATATATATTGTTGTGATACTGTGCCTATGTGCCCTTTTTGTGAATTAAAAAGGTAAAAATTTTTAATGTATAATTTTAATTGCGTCGGCTAGCTCAGTTTTTAAATTACGCACGGAGCTTGCGACAATACGACAAACAAAGCATTTAACTTTACCTTCTACCTCTCCTTCCTGTTCTAATCTTTAAACCAAAACACCATTAAGCACAAATTATTATATTGTTCTAAAAAATATTTACAGCGCATGAAAAGTTTAAAGAATTCTCTAACTAGAGCTTTCTTCTAATAATTGAATACAAAATTTAATAATTATCATTCCCAAAGATGATCAGAAAGCCAGCAAAATCGCTATTATTATTATTATTATTAACTGAAGCCTGATGATCGTTTATTCAACCTCCTTAAATATTTACGTAATTTACAACGTATACTCAAAAAACAAACCTTGCCGACCCCCTAAAATAAATTGTCATGAAAGCAATTTTTAAAGTATTGAATTAGGAATATTTAATGCAATGTTAATTTTTAAATCATTCAGTTTAGCAATCTACAACGAAATAAAATAATAAAACATTCAGATTGGCTAACCTGTTGTTTTCAGCTCGAATCAGTCCCTGGTCCAACTGTTTTCGATATTGTCTGCATTCCTCATAGCATAGCCTTAAATCACACTATCGTCTTCCATTAAATTCCTTAACAATTCATCGTTGAAGTAAATGCTTGTTGCATTTCCTCATTTGTTCCCGTAATCATTTATAATTGCTTCCAGTATTTATTTAGACTTGTTCCCCAGTAATCATTTAGATTTGTCTTCCAGTATTTATTTAGACTTGTTTTCCAGTATTTATTTAGAGTCCTTTTATTAAGGTTAATATTAGAATTTAAATTAAAACAACTTTTAGTTACTTACGCCTTTTAAGGATAAAACGACAAACCCATTAATTTTCCATAATTGCAATGGTATTATTTTACACTTTACAATTAATCACTTTACACAAATATCTCTATTTTCAGAGACGTGAACTAAGCCTTACTTCATGGCGAATTGATTTGTTTACAAATCCGGTCATATTTAAATGCACCGTCTATCTATTGACAAGCGCAAAGTTCGTTGTTGTGTATAAAACTTTCATACCAGGTTTTCGGATATTCCATCGTACTATATTGTATGTTAACATCAACACGTTACTTTTGTCATGTACCATTTTGAGTTAATAGCATTGATTCCTTTGGATTTTCATACTTCTAGATAAGTAAACCATTGTTTGTTCAAATTAATTTGGTGAACTTTGATTTTAATTACTGTGCCTTGCTTGTTTCCAATAAATCAGGTGTCGATTTTAATTTTCTAGTCACGTAGACTTAATACAATTTATGAATTAAATTATATGCGTTTGCTATCTTATGCATTTTTAAACCTGCTTGTTTTAATTGGGATCCTTGACTTAATAATGATGCGTTATCCATGCGTGTCGCGTTTCAGCTTGCAATTATGTTGTTTAACGACTTGCGAATTTGTTTATTCAAATAAATCTTCAAAATATTTTTCATTAACTAAATTAATTATGATTATGATTTATATACAGGGCGTTGTCATTTACTTTCCAGTCTAATTATTGTATTTCTTATTTTCTTCAGAAAACTCTCGTTTTCTGAGCCCTCATGTATTTTATATGAAGTGCGCTATACTATTGGTCCTAACTACCCCTAAATGACCTTATTAACACAGCAATATATTATATATATATATATATATATATATATATATATTACTCATATTTAGACCAGGGTAGAAAATTAAATAATCACATCAAATAATTTTAATCACCGTGTAGAAGCTTTGGGAAAAGGTACGCGTTATTAAAAACCGTGAAGCATAAAATTCATTCGTTTTATTAAAATAAGAGATTTAAATTATTTATAAGACGCTTTATATAAAAGGAAGCAGTATTAGAAAACTCTACATGTAATTTAATTATTTCTAGTAAAGAAACAAAGAGAAATTATGTGCAAAATTTATATTAATTAACTCTATTTTAAGTAACCGGTATTAAACAAAAATGTACTGATAATAATTGAATATTTAATTAGGATTCACTAAAAACTAAAGGGTATTATTTTAATTGAAGTTAATTGAACCATTAGTAACATATAATATCTATAAAAGCTTGTAAAAACCCAATAAAATGCAAATCGTAGAAGGGTATTTAAAATGTTACGTTTGAACACACCTGCGTATTCTTAAAAGGCAATTTCAGTTTAATTTGTTTAGATAAACATGTCGATTCTACGGATATTGGAAACGGTCGGATGCTTTAGCACGAAATACAGAACACCTGCGTATTTTTAAAAGGCTCATTCTGCGTAAATATTGCAGATAATTAATGGTTACAAAGAATCTTGGAGAAACCGTGGCTTAATATTCACGGGAAGGCGCGATACGGGGTTATTTAACCCAGATAGTCCACATGGACTGAAATAATCGATAATAAGGAATATCAATTTGCACTAATAAGAACAGGGTAGATAGAGACAGATAATATGCGCAAGACCGAGGCACATATAGTAAAAGGCGTGAGTAGAGCAACGTCATAGGGTTGCGATTGGTTGAAAGTAAAAGGCAAAATTTGAGAGGTAAAAATAACATTTCTGTATAAAATTCAATTAGTTATTTCCAGACGTTGCGTGCCGTGTTGAAATTTCTGAGATTTAACTGGGGCGAGTGCAAAATTCGTAAAAATCGCATGCCGGGCTGCGGAATGGGAACATAGCAGGCGAAATTCTTTAGAATTGTCCGTTTTGGAGACTCGACCGACAGACAGGCTAACCTCTATATATACCCAGGGGAATATGAACAAGCTCTCTTAGATCTTCGACTTGATTCAACGCGTTAAACAGTGCTTTTTAGTTTTCCGGTTTTGATTAAATAATTTTAAACAGTTTGCTCGAATATTTCTGTGATATAAAACAGCTTGTTCTTTTCGTGCTACAATAAATGTACTTTAGTGCACTTAGAAAAGAAGATACAAGGTAATAAAGTTAGTATCACTGTACCAATTAGTAAAATTTACAACGACAAATGAATACACAAAAGTATGCAGTTTTGGCGTATATTGGTGAAAGAAGCATGAATTTCTTTGCTATTTTTCGGGGGTGTTAATAATTAAATGGTTCATAAACATGACTGGATCCACAAAACAAAGTTCAGATATACACAGATGAGTTCCGGAAAAGCCCTGAAACAACTTTAAATAAATGGTGATGGAGAAAATTTTAAAAGCGTTGAGAATCAGAAGCCGTAAATATAACCCAGTTGGAATGGTGTAATTAACAAAGGGACGATGTACATTGAAGCTACGAGTGCAGTAACCTTCAGGTAAATTATACTATTTTGTTCGAACTTTGATATTTTGATGTGTGTTGAATAACTTTATAATTGATTTACTTAAAATGGACAGTAGTGAAATTGTACTAACAATAATATTTTAATTTTAAGGTGAAATTTGCTTGTTTAAGTAGAAAGGGGTATTTAGTATTGATGTTCTGGATTATGATGAAAATTTGGGTATGTCTTTGAGCTCAATTAGACGAACCTGGTTAATTAACGTAAAGGGGTGGTAGATGCTCCCTTTGTACTCAGACTCCGGTCTGCATATATTGTTATAGTAATTAGTAGGCATCCTACAAGGACTTTAATTCTGGATGCACATTAAAATGATAATGAATTTAATTTTGAAATTTCTGATACTGAAATTTATGCTGAATTTTAATTTTGAAATTTTAATGTATTGTGAATATTGATGTAAATAGAGTTAACGTTGATGTTTGTGGTAGGAATGTGTTTGTTTTTTTTATGTATGAGGATGAAAGTTATCTAGAGGAGCAGCCGAGGCGATTAACGGAAGAAAGTCAATGGACCAACACAGTTAAGGTAATGAATAGCTTTTTGTAGGTTTCACAGCATTCTTGACGTCCAATTCGTGAGGTTCGATTAGAAAGAGGAGTACCCGGATTTTGGAGGTTTCACAGCAATATATATATATATATATTGATATGATAACGCTGCCTGCCGATGTAATAAACGTCCAGTTTCCAGCTGTCCGCCACCGCTCTGTCGCTCTCTAATATTCTAATTTTAATTATGCCACCGCTAGCTCAGTTTAACTCACACAGAGTGGACAACGTTACGATGATCAAATAAATTAACCCCTTTTCCATAAAACTTTTCCTGTTTAGAATGATAAAACGAAGTTGATCAATATCTGTATAATTAGAAAAAAATAATATCTACACTTCACAGTTTTACTATATGAAAAATAAACCCTTGAATCAATTTATAATATTTAGATTATTTATCCCCAAAGTTGTAACTCCCTTAATTTAATTTAAAGCCACCAAGAATGATAACGATAAGGAACGTATCATCACAACCCATAATAAGAATACCGACGCAAACAAATTTTCAATAGGACAAACCTTTGTTTGAGAAAAATTTCCAAAGTCAACAACATAAAACGGCACCCAGAAATTTAGGCCCCGTTAAAATTAAGAGAATATCGTACAAAAACATAGCCATAGTAGACAACGGCAAGATAACAAAATATATTCACTTGAAAAACTTAAGACACCCTGTACTTTCAGATAGTTAATCGTCACCCTTACCGTCAACCTCCGCCCAGGTAGAACGGACAACGAAATAGTAATCGAAGATATAAAAACCAACCCCGGTATACTACCAATAGAATTAGGAAGTATGCAGAATACCATAGACTATTGGAGATTTGCATAAAAATTTGACTTAACGGAACTAAAACAAGAATTTCAAATAATCGAAAACAATTATTACCGATTAAAACAATCAATGGACACAGCAAAATTCGGAAAGGAATACGCCATAGAAATGATGAATTATAACATTACATGTGATTTTCCAATGCTCCACCCGAATGTACTACATTGGCCAGGAAGCGAGTTTTTTTTTTACCTGGAAAATTTTGAATTTTGCCGAATCCTTGCTGTTCCAAGCAAGGTAGGGATCTTTAACGTGCGTGACAACACTCACACACGGGACCTCCATTTTACCTCTCATCCGAACGAGGGTGTATTTTTGCGAAAAATGCTCGCCTAACATTTTTCAAGCGGACCGTGTCGGGATTCGAACCCGGGACCTAGGGCGTAGTAGTCACACACATACCACTACGCCACGGAGCCGCCGATGATGAATTATAACAGCATAATAGAAAGTATTTTAAGAAACATAGAAGATACATTTAACAGACTAATACCCACGGAACAAACAGCAAGACGCAAAAGAGGACTAATTAACGGATTAGGTAACATAATAAAAGCAATCACAGGTAATTTAGATAACCGAATACAAACCTTTGAAGCTAACATGCAAACTACCATGTTAGGCATGCGAAATTTAATTAGATTCAATACGATATTCACCCAAATAATATCAATTCTTACCTTAATTCAACAAATTTTAGCTACATTAGAAAACGCAGTAACATTTACAAAATTAAATACCTTACATCTAGTATCATAGAACCAACCGATTTATTAAAGGAATTATTAAGAGTTAGATTATTTGTAACCGATAGTAAATTACCCTTTAATGTAGTAGAATATTTGCTTTTCCAATAAAAATTACTAGCATGTATCAAGTTATCATACCCAAAACCAAATTCCTATCCTTAAGTGAACCAAGATATGGTTATACAAACGAAAAATGTAACGAAGTCACACCAAATCAATATTTATGCCAATTATTGACAACTCTTCAGGAAGACAGGCCTTGTGAAGTACAATTATTAAAATTTTCAAATCATTATGAAAACTGTGAAGCCAAACCTGTACAAATTACCATGATGAAGATTCAAAAAGTTACAGAAAACAAATGGATTGCCATTTTCCCAACAGAAGTAATAGCAACCGTCCACTGCAATCAAGACGAAAACAATCTAGCATCGACAGGAAGCAAATTAATCACCCTCAAGCAAGACTGTAGTTTGAAACTAAAAAACGAAATAATCAGAGTTTATCAAGATCCCGTAGCAACCAAGAAACTCGCAAACTTACCAAAGCTACAAATCAAGACAACGCAAATCGAAGATGAAGAAATAATCCAAAAACCTATGCAGCTGGAACATCTAGAATTAGACGATATCAACCACACCATGAAATTCATGGAAAATTAATAAGAACATTTAAGTGAACTAAAAACGCCCAAGTTACACTACGACAACATAAGTGTTTGGACAATTGTATTAATCATTTTCTAATTATATATGTATTTTACAAAATGTATCTTAGATATAGGAATAAAGTTTTAGATTTTAAGGAAACAAAAGTAAACAAAGAAACAAATACGTCCTTAGAAACCATGAAGTTTAAACAATGAATTTAAATTATGAATTTTAAATTAAAAATTAAGAAAGGAAAACCCTTAATTTTTCATGTACGTCGGGAGGAGTTACATATCCCCCAACTATGTATGTATTATAAAATAGAATCTAATAGGAAATTATTAGAAATTATTAAGAAGTTACTAAGTGAAGTGCAACAATGTAATACAAGGACAATTAATAAAGTTTATTAACAGTTCATGAGAATGGATGCAATACTTTGTATCCAGACGATAGTGACATTGCAGGTGGCAGGTTACAGACGGTCAAGATACCACAGTTACCTAGAAAGTAAGATTATAACATTGTAACAATGAATAGAATTAAGAATAAGCAAACATGAACTCTGCAAGTTCCCACAGCCATGTAAGGGGGTAGGGACATTATAAATAGCCCGGGAGCCCCAAAACCCAGCAGTCAGTCAAAGTATTCAGCTTTAACATTGCAGTTGCTTAGGCTACACAAAATAGTACAATTAATTCTTTTTTCGACTTAGAGTAATTTCAAATCAAGTTTGTAAAATTCCACATTAATATATGTTTAATTAAATAAATTTGTTAAGAAGTTTGGAAGTGTTTTTTAAAAACACAGCTCCCAAGGCCCGAACCTTAACTCGCGTTGGGAGCATCACTAAAAGAGTGCTATGATGCAGATACAGCAAATTGTAAAATTTAAAATTATTCACTCACCTTCCTTTCTAACTTTTGCCTGGCTAGTTCAACGGAAATGTTGGAGTTTTCAAAAATGAAATCAAACACAGGAATATTAAAACATTTATACAGTATGAAATATTTTCTCTCATACAAAACATATAGGACATTTACATCGTTTCTTTCAAACATAAACTAATTTCTAAGAAGTATTTATTATAAAAAAAAAATTCCTTACCTTATTTTAAATTTACAGAACTAAATTTCTTCTTTTATGGATATTTTATCTGACTTTGTTTATTCCTACGCCTGTAAGGCTTGTTTGGCCAAAAAATCCTTGACAGTTAATCTATTAAAAGGTCAGAGTGTTTCGAACCCTGAACACAAACTTTCCTGGTAAAGAATGAATTTTTCCGTGGAAGAACTAACAGATATTATTTGGGTATTGGGTTTTGAAAACTCCTTCAAAGATCGCATTTAAAACAACTGATAATGTGTTAAATGACAACACACTACAATTAATAAACCTAAATGACATTTTAATTGTAGTTGTTATTTTTTTAAAAGCCTGCCTGATATCCTGCTTGAATATTTTCTATAAAATGCATATTGTTGATTTGGCAGAATTCTGTTGATAGCCTATTATTGTAGGTTGTTATATCTTTAGTGAAAATTGTTATTGGATAAGTGTAGTTAATTGTTAATCAATATGTATTAATTGTTTTATAATATTCTCCAATAGTAAGTTATTTTTAGTTATGTTAATTAAAAACATTCATAAAATTTGAAGAAAATCAAAAATATCTCAGAAAGTAATGGATTTAGGTATAGGGAATGCTTAACAAGAATGAAAGAACACTTAATGAACCATCCATTGTAGAAATAAAATTGGTAGGGTACTATTTAAAAAAAGTTTTAAAAATTACATTTTGCGAAATCTGACACCCTGTATAGTGTGAAGAAATTTCAAAAGAGTGATATTTACAAATATACTATGGTATATTGTAAAATTTTCTCCATCTTGAAAATTAACATCAGTTGTGTATTAGTGCAGTGGCAATGTATCTAATCAGGGTCATTTTTTTAAAAAACAGTTGAATATCTGAAAAACTAAAAGGAATAGACAGATAAAATTTGGTATCAAATTAAAGCTTTTTTTATGGGCTTTTCAAAAATGCAATAATATATAGGGTATTCCATTTAAAAAAATATAAGTTTAATATGCCCTGAAATTATGAAACACCCTGTATGCTTCCAAATATTTTTAAAATGTGCACTTTAGGCATGCCTAATATGCTTCCAAATTTGGTTTACATAGCTTTTATAATAACGGAGTTATCGACCGTTGCCACACTAAAAATTCACCCTGTATATATATATATATATATATATATATATATATATAATTAATAAGTAGTTTTTTTTTTACACAAGGTAAGTTATAAATACTAACGTATTGCAATTAACAAGATGAAATAATAACCTAGACTTTTTAAGTAAAGCCCAAATGATCATTTCAAATCGAGCTAGTAATTGAAAGAAGGAAGATATAAGGCCTTGGACAGGATTTGAACCTGCATCTCAGTTTTGTCGGAACTGTGCGTTAACCAATTACACTACCGAGGCCGATGGCTATAATTGGAAAATTTACAAATCCAAATCGTGTACAGTACCATATATAAACCTAACATTCAATTACGTTTAGCATTTTTGTCAATCATATCTGAAATTGTCAAGTTTTTGACTTATGTCAGATATAGACAGGAAGCAACGCTCAAAATCACGGCTATAAGCCAAGTATTAATATATAAATATTATAAGTAGTTTTTTTTTACACAAGGTAAGTTATAAATACTAACGTATTGCAATTAATAAGATGAAATAATAACCTAGACTTTTTAAGTAAAGCCCAAATGATCATTTCAAATCGAGCTAGTAATTGAAAGAAGGAAAATATAAGGCCTTGGACAGGATTTGAACCTGCATCTCAGTTTTACCGGAACTGTGCATTAACCAATTACGCTAAAACCTACACGAGTAAATGCTAGTCGACAAAGATTTCGACGAGATGTAAATGTTGAAGAACAAATACTCAATGCTGTTCAGTTATCTCCTAGTACTAGCACCAGAAGATTGTCTCTTTGTTTTGGTGTTTCATCTGCAAGTGTTTGGCGAACTTTGCACGAGCAGCAACTGTATCCATTTCACGTGACATCTGTGCAATATTTGTTACCGCAGGATTACATCAAACGAACTAATTTTTCGCAGTGGTTAATTCGAAAATGCACACGACATCGTAACTCCTTGACCCGTTTGCTAGTGACTGATGAATCTACCTTTATAAGAAATGGAATTACCAATTTTTGCAATACCCATACTTGGGACAAAGAAAACCCCCATACCACTGTCACAAATCGTTATCAGCATACATTTTCCTTAAATGTCTGGTGTGGACTTCTTGGTGACAATCTCATCGGCCCCTTCTTTTTACCACGAAGACTTTCAGGAGTGTTTTATTTGAATTTTCTGCAAAATAATCTTTATGAGCTGTTAGAGGATATTCCAATTCCCGATAGATGTGGGATTTGGTTTATGCATGACGCCGTGCTGGATGCTGCATACAACAAAATGGTGGTCATTTTGAACAGTTACTTTAAATGTTTAATTGTAATAAATATTTCAACTCTCAACATCTATGTAGGTATGTAAAGTATCATAGGTCATCCTGAATGCTTCACCCCACTTAACTCGAAAACGGCTACAGATATCGATTTCAAACAAGAGTGACTTTTTTACTCAGAAATGTCAAAAGATTCTAATTCTGGCATTATAATTTATAAAAGCTTACACACAAAAAAATTACAGGGTTAAACGTGATTTTTCCCCTCCGAATGGGATGCTCCTGATCTTATTATCGAAAAATGGATACGCCTATCTTATTTGGCATAAAAACATGGGTAGGCAGCAAAAATCTGAATAAAATATCTTTTGTGGTTCTTTAGATAATTAAAAAAACTCAATTTCACCTAGCCCCTGTAAAGGGGTTATAACTCCATAGGGGTACATTTTAGGGCATACGTTTATTAGAAGTTTTATGTTTATTTTGTGCTAAAGAACACTCCCATAAAATAGTGCTATGCAATTTTGAAACACCTTGTATATATATATAAGCATCAGTTCAAAATTTTCAAAATGTTAGAAGACATCAAAATCTTACTGAAAAAATATTCAAGAGGTAATGTATTGTAATGTTTTACAAGTTCATAAGGTGAAAGGTAGAATCACAGTGGTAACTAAGCTACGGCCAAAAAAGTTTATTTTTGCTTTTCCCCTAATGTAGCTTTTCTGTAGGTAGGACAAACATTACAAGAACTTTGTTATTACCAATGAAGAAAACAATTTATTCAATGACATGCCATATTATGGCTTTTGCACAAGTATAGATAAATTCATTTATTCTGTATTAATTAAAATAGTGTTATTGTAAGATATAGCAATTAATTATATTTTTAATTTCAGGATATATCTGAATCACTCAGTGAAACAATTCACCTGGATGCTTACAGCAAAAGTGAAACAACTCCACTGAGGCACATTTTAAAACATAATCAATACGGTGCTGCTCAAGCAAAGGCATTCCAAAATCTTGAACACGAGTTTTTAATGACATCATCGTATGACTACAATATTCCAGAAGCTGCTCTTGTTCAAAATGTTAATATATCATGGATTAATTTTAAGAAGGCAATTACAACAACATTGTATCACAGTGTTTTTGGAAGCAGCTTGATTAGCATACCTATATGTGGTTCCACCGAATACTACAATAGTGATTTTCATGAAGAGTTATGTATTCGCTGGTATATACTAGCTGCCACTTTTCCCTTATTTAGAATTTCTTCTGAATTGCCCAGAAGAGATCCTTCTAGTCTGGCTACACAATTTGCAAAAGACATTGCAGTACAAGCTTTAAAGAAACGTTTATTACTGTTACCCTATTACTATACAACATTAAATCTTGATAACATATTAGTAAGACCTATGTTTTATGATTTCTATTTTGATAAAGAGGTTTGGAGTTTGGACCAGCAGTATATGATAGGGAATGCTTTACTTGTAGCGCATCCCGTTTTACCTCAAACTAGTATATTAAAAGTTTATCTTCCACCTAGTACAGGAGTTTGGTATGAATATTGGGGAGGAAGGAAATATGATGCTAATGGCTGGTTAACTATTGATTTTGTAGAATCAGACTGGGTAATGTTTATTCAACATGAACATATTGTACCATTACGGAATGTAAGTATCCTGCTATTATAAATTTATTTTTGTTATTATAAAGCCATGTATATCTACAGAATTGAATCGAAACTACATAGTAGATTCTATAGATCTATAGAATCTACTATGTAGTTTCGATTCAATTCTGTAATTCCACACTTAGTAGTGTTGGTGTTTTATCACCTGATGGCGGTTTTATTTACTTTTGCCATAGTACAGAGATTGTTTCGAAATTATATCATTATAATAGCTTCGATTACTTCATAGGGTTGGAAACTAATCTGCTCTGATGAGGCTCAACAAAGTCGAAACCGTCGGTCAGTGGATGTTTCCTCCCCTGTGAAGTAATAAATCTAATGTTTTGTTAATGCCTATATAACTACTAGCCCGATTTGTATTCGTCAATAAGCTCTTATTATTTTTATAGGAGCTTGTTTTTACAGATACATCTTATTTTATATATTGTTCTACCCAATTTCTTATTGCGGACTGCATTTAACTTGTCTCTCTCTCTCTCTCTCTCTCTCTCTCTCTCTATATATATATATATATATATATATATATATATTATACAATTGCACAAGGCTAGTTGATTAATACTAAACTTTCTAGTTATCGCTTGAAGCGAACGGACGTGTTTTTCAGTGCTCCCGCTTCTGCAGTAAACAAGTATGTTTTTTGATATTTATTATTGTTTTATTATAGTTTAAGCTTTGCTTTTTATTGTATTTTATTCTTTATTATTGTGTGCCGTTAATTTTAATATACAGGGCATTAAATAAAACCAAAATAATAATTTAATCCGTTAAATACTAAATAAACCGCGTTTTAACTTAAATTTAAACCAAAATTCGCGTTTTAAAATAAACTAAATCAAATTTCGGGCTAATAAATCAAAACCAATAACCAAACACCCCAAATAATTTCAAAAGGCGTTTTTAATAAATTTATTGGGAAATTTAGTAAATCGGGTTAAAAAACCGCGTAAAACAAGCAAATAAATTCGGGAAAATTATATAACGTGCGTGTAATAAAATAACAATTTAAAAACTAAAATCTAGCCCTTTTTGCATCAAACAAATAACTAAAAACCGTAAATTTTAAAATAATTTGAATATAAATTTTCCATTTTTAAGTACAGCGTGTACTCTAAGGTTCCTAAAAGTCGATCTTTGGTTATAATTAGTGGTGTAACATTTCAAGGTCGAGTAAACACCGAGTAAACAAGCGGTAAGTGCTTCCGGTACCGCATTCCAATAACTCATGTTTTAATTAGTTTATTTCTAAATTTAAAGTCCGGTATTTTATAAATTTGTTTTTGAGGTAATTAGTTAGTTTGAATTTTAAATAAATAAATACAGTTTTGTTATAGTAGATTTTTAATTGCGTATATTTATTGGGCTTGCTATCTTATTTCGTCCTCCTTGTTATTTTGACGTTAGTGTTTATTTTATTTCTCATAAATTTGAAATTTCATTTGGCGGTTTATAAAATTTGAATAAATAAATAAAAACAGATAAGTTTAAGGGTCATTTGAAATCTAGGTTTTTTATTGGAGCAGCGTTTTTGTTCTGTACTTGTTGTTGTTTTGCCGTTTAGCTGCACATCTTAGCTTCGAGTTTATTAAGTGTCGTCAGGGCATTTTGATCTGGTTTTTGTTTGTCCTTGTTGTTTTTGTTATCAGATTTTTCAGCATGGTTGTACATCGAGATGAGGAGCCGTTGCCGAAGAAGAAGATGGGTGGTAGGTCGGAGTCAGTCAGGGCTGAGCAGTCGGAGGCTGGGGCGAACGATAAGGTCGGAGAAAAGGAAGTCGTGGTTAGGGAAGAGAAGTCCGAGTTGCAGCTCGACGGGGAGGTAGTCGTGTCGCAGAGGGAGCCTGCGTCTGTGGTGGTGGAGTCGCAGGGGCCGGCGCCTCTTGTGTGTGGAGCCGGGCCTGAGTCGCCCGCAACTTCGAGAGGCCAGCGTCGCCGTTCGACTAGCAGCAACGGAAGCGTTGCGGCTAGCGATCTAGACGAACTGGATCTCTTGATGTTCCGGGCGAGGAAGGCGCACGGCCTTATACACAAGCGGATCCCTTCCACTTCGGCAACCATCACCGTGGACGACAGGAAGGTGATTCGCAACGCCGCGGACGAGTTCCGAGACGTTGCGAATCAGCTTTTGGGGATGGTTAGAGGTCTTAGGATGGTGCGAGGCGAGGTGAAGGAGGCTGTGGCGGAGGTAGCAGTCGCAGCGGTGAAGACAGCAGGTCGTAGTGGGGCGGGGGGATTAAGAGGTCGTTTGGTCCCAGGGGTAGCTTCGTATGCAGGTGCAGTGGCGAAGAAGGCAGCGTCGACGGTCGCGGTTCGTGTTGACGCCAATCCAGGGGTCAAAGAAGACGTCATGGCGACGTTGAAGAAGAAGGTTGATCCGGCCAAGGATGGGTTTGTTGTTGTCGGAGCACGTCGGACGCGTAGGGGTGGCGTAGTTGTCGAGTGTGCTGGTCGGGAGGACGCCAAACGGTTGCAGTCAGTGGTGGGCGGGGCTTGTCAGGGTCTGACCGCGAGGACCATTGAGAAGAGGAGGCCGCGCATCGTGCTCCCTGGGGTAGAGAGGGAGATGAAGCAAGAAGAGCTCGTGAAGAGGTTGATTGTTCAGAACCCCCGCTTCAGGGGGCTTAGGTTCGAGGAGGAGGTCAAGGAGAAGTTTCGGTTTGGCGGCAAGGGGCCCAGAGATCCGTTGGCCAGCGTTGTTTTCGAGGTGTCGCCGGAGGCTAGGAGGTGTTTCTTGGTGGATTCGGTCAGTCTGGGTTGGCGTAAGATCTGGGCTCGTGATCACTTTTCGATGGTGCAGTGTTATCGCTGTTACGAGTTCGGTCATAGGTCAGCGGAGTGTAAGGAGCGGATGTAGTTTTGCGGTAACTGCGCCGAAGTGGGGCATGAGTTCAAGAACTGTAGGCGGGCAGTTTCTTGTTGTGTTGTTTGTGAGAGGTCGAACGATAGGGTTGGTAGCGTCAGGGTCGACACTCGTCACGACGCCAAGTCCAGCCAGTGCCCATCGATGCAGCGTTTGAAGGCAGTCATCACCAGGAACATCGCCTATGGATCCTAGGCCATTAGACGATATTCCGAGAAGCTCGAAAATTAAATGTGCGCAAATTAATTTAGGCAAGGGCAAAGGGGCCACAAATAATTTCGTTAAATTAATGAACGAAAACAAAATTGACATCGGGCTCATACAGGAACCGTACCTGTATAGCCATAAAATAACAGGTTTTGGTAGGGGGTTTACCGTCTTAAACGCGAACAGCGAACGACCGCGCAGCGGAATAATAATAAATAATGGGGCGTGTGCAGGAATTATATTAAATAATTTATCAAACGAATTTCTAACGACGGCTGAAATCAAAACCGGATTAAATACGTTTTACGTGATTAGCGCGTATCTTCCACCGGTCGACTCCCGGCGGGAAAATCCTCAAACAGAGGACTTAATAAATCAAATTGAAGGAATTCTTCGTAAAATCGGTAGGAATAAAAATCTAATTATCGGGGGAGATTTTAATGCCAAGTCGCCACTATGGGGTAGCCCTATAGAAGACGATAGGGGTTCACAGGTTGCTGATCTTTTAACGGAATGGGATCTTAGTGTGATAAACACTAATGATTCACCTACGTTTGAGGGGCATAGAGGCAGCAGTTTTATTGATATTACTGCAGCCTCGCACGAGATGGTAGGAATCATTTGTGATTGGAAATTGAGGTCGGGCGAAAAAACGCTCTCTGACCATAAATTGATAACATGGGACGTTGAGACCAAAACAAGCGCAAACGATCAGCTAACTATATTTCCGCGGTTCTGTAATAAAAAAGCAAATTGGGAGCTGTTTAAACAAAAATTTGGCGAAAGTATCCCTGCGCTCGAAAATATGCTATTTAACTGCCGAGAGCAGACGAAATAGAAACACTCGCGGAATATTTAAACGACGCGGTGGTAGACGCGTCGTCGTACTCTATGCCGCGAAAGAAAACATTTAAAGAGAGCGTACCTTGGCGGACCCGGGAACTAACCACCAAGCGGGCAGAAACGCGTAACCTAAGGCGCCGCTATCAACGCGCCTCGGGAGAAATAAGAGAACAACGGAGAATAGAATACAATCAAAGTTACCGCGAATATAAGATATTAATAGAAGAAACGCGAACAAATAAATTCAAAGAATTCTGCACGCGAAACTCGCAGAAAGAACCTTGGGGAACCGCATAATAAGGGGTAAACAACAGAAAATCGCGCTCGGTAACATAAGAAAGACAAATGGCGAATATACGGAAGGTTTTAAAACCACGGCGGAATATTTATTAGAGAAATTCTTCCCTTCGGATAATCCCGAGGAAGATGAGGGGTCGCACGATTTAGTACGTCGGGAAGCTACAGAGGTGCAAGGAACAGGTGCCGATAAGGCAATCCTAGTTCACGAGGTCGTCAGGGCTCTTAGGAGGATGAATCCTAAGAAAGCACCGGGGCATGACGGAATCACTTCAGACGCAGCTCTGAAGGCGTGCCGGTTAGCCCCGTGTGTCTTTGTCGGGTTGTTTAATCTTTGTTTAGAAAGGGGCGTCTTTCCGCGTTGCTGGAAAGTCCAGAACGTGAAATTCATACCTAAACCTAAAAAGGCGGATGCGTCAGACTCGGGCAGCTATCGTCCAATTAGCTTGGTACCGGTGCTGGGGAAAGCTTTGGATCGCGTTATGACTACCCGAGTTTAGCACTTAGTGCGCGGCAGCGGCGGTTTTAATAACCGACAGTTCGGTTTTAGGAAGGGAAAGTCGACTATCGACGCATTAGAGTTCGTTGTCGGGGAAATTAAGCAGGCGAGAGATGCAAAGGAGTATTGTGTTGTTGTTGCTTTGGACATTTCAGGAGCATTTGATGCTGCCTGGTGGCCATTGATTGTTTGCGAGATGGAAAATAGGGGTTGTCCACTTGATGTCTTTGGTCAAGAGTTATTTCTCGGGGCGATTGGCACAGGTTGAAATACCGGGAGAAGTTTTGTCGCGCGAGGTGGAAAGGGGATGCCCGCAGGGGTCATGCTCTGGTCCCACATTTTGGAAGTTATTGTATGAGAGCATCTTTAGGGTCAAGTTGCCCACAGGATGCTCAATCTTTGGGTTTGCGGATGACACGCTTTTAATTGTCAGATCGCGATTGTTAATGGATATGCGCACAAAACCGAACGAGGCGCTTAATAAACTACACGAATGGTCGCAGGCGGTAAAATTAAAATTTAACCCCGGAGGCGCTTTATTTCGGAAAGAAACCGGGACAGCGACCCCCTAGGCTAGAGCTGGGAGGAGAAAATACCGTTTAAGGAAGCAATTACATATCACGGGGTAAAGATTGACAATAAGTTAAATTGGAAAGCTCACGTGCAGTACATTAAAAGCAAAGGCAGCGAAATATCAAACAAAATGATGGCGGCGGCGAAAATCAACTGGGGTTTCAGGGGCGAATCGCTGAGGACGATTTATGCCGGAGCAATTGAGCCGGCTATGCTGTACGCAGCTTCTGTATGGGCGGAAGGTTGTAAAGTCCGGGAGATGCGTCAATTGACTAGCGTACAACGCATAACCGCTGTGAAAGCGGCCAGGGCGTACAGGACCACCTCCACGGAGGCGGTCCTGGTGATCAGTAGGACTGTTCCTATCGAATATGTCGTTAGGAAGATTAGAGATTGATAAATATAGGGAAAGGGCGCGAAATTATCGAAGATATTCATCTTGGTAATAGGAAGGTAGAACGAAAAATCGTTGTATCGGAGTTGGGACACCCGGCCGATATTAGAGGAATCGAGTTTGTAGAAGGCGATGGGGACGCGGCGGGTATCAGAATTTATACGGACGGCTCACGCATGGATGACGGGCAAGCAGGCGCGGCGTTTGTCGTGTATAAGCAGGAAAGGGAGGTGTTTCGGTTTCAAACCAAACTCGCAAACTGGAGCACTATTTTCCAGTGCGAATTGGTAGCCATACGAGAGGCAATCGATTACGTAATAAACCACGTGGGCAGAGATGAATATTATATAATCAGCGACAGTAAATCACATTCATCGATACCGAGGTCTTTAATCAAAAGAAAGCTGCGCGAAAAATCAATTCGCCAATGGAAACAGAGGTGGAACAACTCTGCCACGGGCAGGTTGACCCACAAATTCATACCGAGCATAGAAGCTAGAGGTAAGATCGAGGTTAAGCTCGATCACAAAATGGTGCAGTTGATAACAGGACACGGCGCCCTGTAGGCGTATTTACAAAGGTTCGGTCTAACCAACAGCGACCGCTGCGAATGCGGTGAAGGCGCGGAAAGCGCAGAGCACGTGCTCTTCTACTGCCCGCTTGAGGCGGGAAATCGAGGGTTGGCTGATAGAAAACTAGCTATCCTAGGTCTGGCATGGCCAAAGAGCCTAGAGGAAGTCGGGAAGTGGTTATCCAGAAAGCGTTCTGGACAGCCTCAAAAGAATTCGCGGGTAGGGTCGCGAGATTAGACAATGACAACCGCGTGTAAAATTCGGTGGGGTTGGTGGGAGGATTGGAAAATTTTAGATTGACTTGGCGTAAGTAAGGATACGAGCATAGATATAACCAAAACCTGATTAAAAAAATTAAAAAAATAAAAAAAATAACATGATAATTATACCCAAATGTCCAATATGCACGAGAAACCCCCACACCATTAATACAGTCACTGCCTATCTTCATAATTATGTGCGGAAAATCGGGAAATCGGGAATAAATAATAACAAATAAACAATAACAAATAAATCAGAAACCCTTATTAAATTAAATCAATAAAATAAACAAAGATAATAAAATAGAGTGAAACCGCGCATCCCCCAGGACTTGAAAGTAAAGTGATAGTGATAGTGATTGTGATCCCCCCCCCCAAGAACATTTAGTGCATACCCACCAGGACTTTAGCAGTGCACCCCATCTTCTTCTTAGAAGTAAGTTACAGTTAGATGTAGGCAGACGACCAGATCTTCGGATGCTGGAGCATTTTATTATCGAGGTAAGACTTAAAATTGTGGCGGCTGTACTCGCACAAGCATTGATTTACATTAATTAGTAGTTTTTGAAATAATTTAACAAGCACGTTTTGTGCGTAATGGCGCTAGCCGACATAATGCTTGTGCGAGTGCACCTGATAAATAGGGTGATGCTTTTGCTATTTTGTGCACTGCTATATGCTTAACGCTTATTAGACATTTATTTATATATTTATATAATTATATTTATTTATATTTTATATTTACACTTTATATTTATTAGCATGTATTGTAGTATTTTGTGGCATATTTGTTTTGTTTGACGTTCTGTCGCCATTTTGGTTGCAGTATATATTTGGGAAGGAATGCTATGCTAACACAGTCAGAGAGTAAGGGACGAAACAACAGTACACACGACCTAATTTGCCAATTTTAGAACATCTGTACCTGAAATGATAATTAAATACAAAAACACATGTAAAATATAACTCTAATGAGGAATTGTCGGAGGCTTTCACGGCCGGAGTCATTATAATTATTTATGGTTCCGGGTTGGGACCGTGTCATTTTGTAAATTAAGGTCGACGTTTCGCCCGCTTTTGTAAGGGGCTTCATCAGGACAATAAATATATTAAAAGTTAAGAATGATAATATTAAATAGACAAGTCACAGTGTAAAGAGAAGAGTTACTCCTGAACTAGCAGACTCACTAGCCCATTCATAGCCAAAAGGTGTCTTGTGGCGAAGTTACTCCGCTCTGGATTCACATGTGCTCACGAAATTGTTGAACGATTATTCTACCTTATCAAAGGCACAGTGGGTTTTAGCTTATATATTACGATTTATTGCACGTTGCAAGAAAGTTCCTTCCACATATAATTCATTAGCATTGTCATCTAATGAACTCCGTTATGCAATAATTCCCTTGTGAAACATATGCAACAAGCACATTTTTAGAGGAACTTACCTGTTTAAAAAATAGTAGGCATTTACCGAAGACTCTCAGCAAATTATGCTCTTTTCTAGACTCTCAGGACCTACTGTGTTTAGGTGGGAGGTTAGGTTTCACTCCAGTCCCATTCTCAAATAAGTGCCCTTTTTTTGCTGCCCAGTTGCTCCATATTTACTTCGTTATTAATCGATTATATTCATCATAAGCTTTTGCATGTCAGTCTTCCGACTCTGCAGTGTATACTTGCACAAGAATTCTGGATTCTAGATAGTAAACGAGTTGTACGTTGCATTGTTTCAAAATGTTTATCTTGTTGGAAAACTCATTCTATAGGAGCTGCAACTCCTCTTACGGGTAACTTACCTCGCCGCGCGAGTCTCCGGCAACCATAAATGCTTTCTGCACAGCGGTGTAGATTTTGCCGGTTCATTTAAGGCTTACTATGAACAAACATCGAGGTGCCAAGTCCAAGTCTTCAAAGGCTTATGTTTGGCTTTTTGTGTTTTGCAACTAAGGCCATCCATCTGGAACAAGCATCCGATGTTACAGCTTACTGTTTTTTACCAGCACCACAAGTGGCATAAGGACACCCCCGAAAGATACTCTAGTAGTCTTGATTCAAGATAAAAATATACCGTTCATTTATATTTCCAATGCTCCACCTGTAGGTACTACATTGGCCAGGAGGCGAGTTTTTTGTTGCCCGTAAATTTAGAATTTTGCCGAACCCTTGCCGTTCCAGGCAAGGTAGGGATCTTTAACGTGCGTGACAACACTCGCACACGGGACCTCCATTTAACCTCTTATCCGAACGAGGGAATAATTTTTGTGAAAAATGCTCACCTGCCATTTTTCAAGCAGTCGGTCGTGTCGGGATTTGAACCCGGGACCTTGGGATCCGTAGTCTTATGCTTACTACATTGATCCACGGCGACGCCGATAAAAATATACCCTCGTTAAAATAGACATAGGGTCAAGTAGTAGAAAATTATCCTGGTACAGATAATACTGTACGTGTTGTGTCAATTCGCACGTCGACCGGCATTTTGCGGCGGCCGGTATCGAAATTGTATTTGCTTCCTATAAGTTAATTCTGCAAAATGCTTTGCATTTTGGGTGGGCGACATGTTGCGTCCACAATGCGAATCTATTTGATTTAAGTTTAGTATCAAATCAATTCAAATCAAATCACTTTATTGGTTTTATACCAAAAGGGATAGAATTCAGCACTGCTGATTTTAGATTCCACCCTTAGCAATACATGAAAACAATAAATATAAAATACAAAATATAGGATTATGTAGATATTATAGTAAACATCTAGGATAGTCTAAGACTGTCGCTGCTCTCTTATTAATATATCATAAAATATAATTATTTAATATTAAAAAACTCTGTGAATATTTACATATAATACACAACAATTTAATGTCTACACTGCAACGTACTTATACATGTTATATAGCTGAGTTGAATTTAAATGCACATGCCATCCCTTTAACGTCTTAATGAACTCTATGATTAGTTACGTTATCACCGACATGACTGGCGAGGAGCAGGTCGTGGCATTGCACCGGTATCCTTTGCAACATAAACACATTGTTGTTTTCGCTACAAATACCGTCAGGTGTGCGTGCATTGTCATTTTGTGTAATTCAAAATGGTGTCAACGTGCAGGAAGATATTTACTAAAAACAGTTGGCCATAACAGAAGTGCCCTCATCACTGCAACGAGTTACAAGGTAAGGTAAAAAGGAGCGGCTCTTAATATTCAAAAGTAACATAACAAACACGATAAAATACAGTTCACTTTATCTCTGCACTGGAGCTATCATAATTGTTTTTTGTTATACTATTAGTTGTTAAGATCAATATCTTTTTGCCCACTCCGTAACATTAGAAAAAGGGTTAAATAGGGAAAGTAGTGCAGTTTTTTTAATGCTGCGTTCAGCCATGGAAAGATAATATACAAGTGTAACAAATGTTTTGTACCAAAATAACGTAATTTTTATTTTTTTGTTTTGATTGGTGGTTTATTTATTGTAATGGATAGAGTAATACGTTGTAGATGTTTTTTACACTATTTCAAAAGGAGAATATGATGACTTTATTTGTTTTTATATAGCTTTGGTCATTTTCGAGTAAATGAGTAAGTTTATGTTTTTTTAAATGGGAACTACAATTGGTGATAGTTCAGACAGAAAGGCATTTTTTCTCTTTCCAATGATGTACTATATTTATACATGACGTAACAAAAATATCGAAAACAAATAATGGTTAAAACTTCTAAAATAATACTACTGCATTAAGTGTTCAAAGTGCCCTCTGTTTTGTTGAAAGCACTCACGTCGCCTTCTAACATTACAAAATGCTAGGTCTTTATGGCACGTACATATATCGACAGTCAGAAAATAGAAAAAAATATATTTTTAGATTAAAATGGGGTGTGTGTGTGTGTGTGTGTGTGTGTGTTAGTTCGGTCAAAAGAAAAAAGTTTTAATAAATATATCGTGCGAGGTATCATTTGGAAGAGGATTCTAAAAGGCTTCTAAAAATATTTTTTTTATAATTTTCGGTCCAGTAGTCTTCATGATATAGCTCAAAATGTGGCAAAAATGACTGTCCCCCCTCTTTTCTCCTACATTTCCAAAGCTAAAATTTTGATTTTAATAGGGATAATAGCTATTGAGTCATAGATTATCGGAAAAGTGCAGGTTTTTTGACAGTGTAATAGTTGCTGGGAAAAATTTTTTTAAACACAGTAATAGACAACATATTTACTAATGTACCAGTACAATGTGGGACAATATATTCATTTTTCAGTTATCACGATCAAATTTGGATAAGATTTAAATATACATAAAAATAAAAACAGCTTAATTTGGTATATTGATTGTTCACTGTAGTATTGGTACGGAGCCCTAATAGTGCGAGCACGACTCGCTCTTGGCTAACTTTTGTTTTAAATAACCCCACTAATAAAAATCTAACAGTGTAAGTTGTGGTGTATGAGCAGACTCATCAATTTCCATTTTGTTACCAGTCACATGTTCAAAACGACCAGTTAAGTATTGTTTTACTGCTCTAGCTTTATCTACAGGTGCACCATCGTGTTGAAGATGCTTTAGTCTGTAATGGTTATTAAGCAGTAATTCATTCGAATAGTCCTCCAATTGATTTCCTAAAAAATTCTAATAATTTTCTGCAGTCAAATTATTGTAAAAAAAAGGTAAGGTTATGTTTCCACAAAATATTTCACATCAACAATTAATTTTATATCATGACTACTTGACTCTCAAAATCAGATCAAATGTTGACTTATTATTAAATTCAAGGTTTTTGTATTTCGTGAAAATGAATTTTCTTCAAAAATTTTTAGGTTAAACTTGTCCACTGTAATACATCATTGGAAAGGAAAAAAATGTCTTAATGCCTGAACTACCACCAATTGCGATTCCCATTCAAACAAACATAACCTTATTTATTTACTCGAAGATGACCAAAGACATTTAAAAACAAATATGATAATCTTATTCTCCTTTTGAAATAGTGTAAAAAATATCTACAACTTTTTACTCTATCTGTCACACTAAATGAACCACAAGGCAAAACAAAAAACTTAAAAATTATATTATTTTGGTATAAAATATTTGTTACTCAGCATTACAAACTGCACAACTTTTCCTATTTAACCTTTCTCTAATATTACATATAACCAAGTTACCAATACAACATGCAAGAAATAGGACACCCTGTATGTATGTATAGTGGGTGTTTAGAAATGATGTGTAAATAATTTAGGTGGAGATACCATGAGAAAAATTAATGTTTCTTACATTTAAAAGTTAAATTTACAATCCCGCAAGCGCGGAAATAAATGACGCACCGGCAGGTGGTCGCTCTATATTTTATAAAGGTTTCAGCGCGCCCATCTGTCAATGACGTCACCAATATACAAATTTAAATGCGCAATTGACGGAATATAATAAACATTACAAATGCAGTATAGACAATAAGGTACTCACATAAATAGGTCCAGCTTCCCACGAAGTACGCCAAGGATGGCATCTTACAGGATAGCGTCCTTCAGGATTGCTGGAGCCCCCTTTAAGATAGTTTACGGAGGGTACGCCTAGCATCTTTCCGGATGGCTCCGACTAGCTACGGCGGTCATGGACTCCGGTTCGCCCTAGGCTGCTTCAAATTATCTTCTTTGCTATGTAGAGGTAACGATAAGGAAAGGTTATGGAACGACAGTTAAACAAAAGGCAAGGAAATCTACATAAAAAAGATACAGACACGATACGATACCTAGACCAAACCACTCCTCTTGATGTTCCAAGGCAAACAGCCACGTTACCGAGTCTCTCGAAACTTCCCCACTCTTGTTCTCCCGCCACTCGCGTCGCGCGATCTGGCGCAAACGCACTCTGATGTGACGGAAATACACGCCAAGTCTTTTGAATTTAAGGCGCGAAAACTCCCGCACATCAAAATTAAGCTAAGGAATGTTTAGTGCCAATTTGGCACGTAACAATCGCGACAAAGCCATAAAAGAAAAACTTAAAATCAAAAAGGTGATTCGTTATAGCATTCATTAATTAAAGGTATGATACAGGACTAAAGAGAAACATCATTTAACAAGATAACGAATAACTTTGAAAATTTTAATCAAAGAATGCTCTACTTAAAAAACTAATTTTAAGTACTGAAAATATAAATTAATTAAAGTATAGCTTATAAGTTATAAAATTATCATAGTACTCAACGATCAAAAATTACTAAGATATAGATAAAAGTTAAGTAATTGTACTGAGTAATGTAAAAAGTTAGAATTATGGTTAACAAAAGTTAGTATGTGGTAATGGAAGATAATATTGAGGAAAGAAGTTATAAGCTATAATAATCTCCTCTAGCGGTTCTCATAACAAGATAAGGACTAATAACGAAGTAACATAATTAATTATATGTCTAAATTTAAAAAATTCTCATACTAAGAAAGTCTTAAATTTTCTAAGGGAATATTTTTAGGAAGTTTAGGTACTATCAAGTGTTTAAAATTTGAGCGCAAGTAACATAAAGTTATTTAGTTAAGAAAATAAGTTAAAATAATATATAGTAAATAACCATAACCATTATTAAGAAACTTCAAATAAAAATAGAATTGTTGATACAAATTAGAGAAAATTAAGTTGTTTTTCAGATAAAGAATCCAGTTTAAAGATGATATAAGGTAAAGGATTAACATTAACGTTGAAGTATGGATATTTTTAATACGATATTTTACAATTTATATTAGAATTAAAAATTTTAAATATATTGTTAATAGTAAAATTATGATACAAATAAGAAATTTTTATATATTCAAGACAGATATTACGAATGTTGCAAAATCAAGAAAAGTATGTAGGTGATATAAATATTGTGCCTTAATAATGGAAAGCCAATAAAAGCATCATGAAGGATTTAATTAAGTAAGTTCCTATCAAAAAAGTTTATTAAACCAATTACAAATATACAAATCTATATTGTTGCCCATGTTATGTAAATAATTGTAAAAGAGATTACCATGGTGAATGATAGTAATATAGTAAGCAACATGAGTTAAACGTAGTAGTTACTAAATTAATTTTTTATATATGTAATAATTCATAATAATATATTAAATTGCATGAAGTATAAATGTTTGATATTTACTAGATTACAGACAGTAATATTTTGTAACAAATTGAAGTATATAATTCAGTAATGTACTTACAAAAGGGTTGAATTAGAATTAAAATCTTCAAGTAGGTTTTTTAACTAATTCTTACTAATATAAGCTAAATTATGAGAAAAAGTCTACTTTTCATTAATTAAATTGCATATAATAGTGTAATTATTTATGTAGATGAAAGAAATTAAATTATAGATTCATGATTACAAATAAATTAATTAGGCATCTTTGAATTAAAATTTGAGGAATTGGTTAAAATTGCAAAATTATGGATAATTCATAGAAACATTAAAAAACCATTTATAAGATATTGTTTAAAAGCAAGTGAATAAATTAATTTATAGGTTAAATTAATTAATTATTAATTTTAGAAGTAAATTTAGTAATAAATTTTATATTTATATGAGTATAAATAATGTTAGAATTAAAGAATACAATCAAAATTTTATTTCAAATTGTTAAGTAAGACATAAGTATGGATTTTCATAAAGGGTATTAAGATTATAGTAAATTAAAATAGAAATAGGAATTTAATTAAATTTATAGATTTGATTATAATAGTAAAATTTCTTTCTAAGGAATTTTTTAAAAAGTTTCCACTAAAGAGTATTAGAATAACATGTACATAAATTAAATTAAGAAATATTAACTTAATCTGTATTAAGGATTAATTAGTTGGAAATCAGTTTAATTTTAAGATTTTGAATGAAAATGTATTATAGTTCACCATTAATAAAGGAGATGTCACTATAATTCATAATAGTATTTTTATTATAGTGTAATTATTAATATGTATTTATATGCTATAAGGAAGTTAAAGTAGGATTAGTGGAATATAGTATGTGTAGAAGCAGTATTCATGAATATTTCGTTAAATTGATATTTGTAGTAAATTATGTAAGTTATGTGATTTAATGATATAAAATTTTTAATAATTTGGTAATAAATTAAATTAATAAGTTAAAGTATAGAAATATATCTTATAGAAGATTAAGTTGGAAATATCTTTTTATAGATGATAGTAGTGTTTAAATTTAATCAAGTTTATTAAAAGAAACTAGATATAAAATTCTAGGAAGTAATTATATTTACGTAAGATTAAATAAATTGAATATTTTTAATAGTGAAATTGAATGTTATGTATAATTTTGTTTATAAATGTTATTGATAGTCAAATATATTTAGGTAGTAAATACATTCAATTGAAATAATTATAATCTTAATAACAAATATTTCAGATATTAAACTTTTGATTAAGTTCAAATATACGTAAATTAATACATCTATATTAAAATTTAAGTTTTTAATTTTTGAAATTAATTATAAGTAATATATAGGAGATTGGATATAAAGTAACGTTACAATTTTGAAATTAGCTAACACTAAATACGTCTAAAGTAATAGCGTAAACGCAGTAGTTGAAGACAAGTTAAGATAGTCAAGTATATTAAGTATACAGTACTGATAAAGTACGATAATTTACTGTACTATTAGATAGTACAATGAAGATGTAGAATTAATACGATGCTATGTAAATATATATACAGTCTAAGTACGACTATCATGTTAAGATACATAAAGTACTTAATCATATCATCAGAACATTAGATATAATGTCAATCATTTAATAATATATCAATAGATAGTAGCTAAAAGAAAATTGTAATAAGATGTAAGTAGTAATGAATAAATAAGTAATAATTAGTTAATAACGATATCATAACGATATAAGTCATAGAATCATATAGACTATAGTTATAGATAGTATGAGATTATTGCAAATAGAGCAGAGTTGATGCAGATAGGTATCTAAGATTACACGTAATTGAACGAAACTATTATGCATGGTCATTAAAGATGTTGAAATGTAACGCTAGTCCTAATGTAAGTAAGTAGTAGATCAGTATAAAGAGTGAGCTGAAATGTAACTAAAGATGACAAGCATTTTCTAGCTAACAATTGAACGAATAAATCATGAAAAAGTTGAACGAAAATACTGAAAATGAACAAGATAATGAAATTTAGACTTAGATAGTTAGAATAGTAAAGTGACTAGTAAGATAGTAACTGACTAATTACTGTATAGAATAACATAGATATGTAATTGTTGCATGGAATCAGGAAGTTTAGAGATTAACATAAGATTAGAAGAAAGATAATAATTATTGAAGTATCATTATATAGAATCAGTAATTATATAGATATATTGAGAATAGTAATATGTGATAGAATAGATATAATCATAGTAGATAGATTAGATGTACTGAAAATAATTGTAATGTGTATGTAAGTAGATATCAGTTTTAAGAGCTTATCTTCATGCAGTTGAGAGTCATACATATGTATCTAAATTAATTGTAAGAAGAATGACTGTATGTTTTGACTAGCTATTGATATCAGGTAGTGATCACTAGAAATGTATACTATAGTATCGTATAAAGAATTGAATGAATGTGAATTAGATGCTAAACAGTAGTAGAATAGATTCATAAGAGTATGTCATAATGTTACGACTATGAATATCATTGTTGTATTTAAGATCTAGATACTGATAATTAATGCTAGTCAGACAGACATTAAATCAGATACAATTAAGGATTATATGATTGATACTAATTCAAATTTAAGGACTAATAGATTATTAGAAAGTTACAAATTAGTATAGTTATATAGCATGATCTATTTTTTGTAGAAGCAGTAATTGATGTGTAACTAATCATATAGTTAACTATCTAATGCATGCATGAAGGATTAGCATACAGAGCATCCTGAAATTACTGTAGATGGTTATCAATTCAAATTCATGAATATTAATGTAGCATATGAAATTAGCGATCTAATTGATTAAAGTAGTGAGTTTAATTGTATGCATTGTAATCAATATTAGAGTGTATGCTTAATTAAATATAAAATAGTTAATAAGATTATTAGTTCTAAGGTATAATGAATTTCAATCTAATTAAGTACATGACAGCATGTCAATAGTAGAATAAAGTTAGCAAGTATTAAGATAGTTCAAGTCAATGTTATATAGATTAGTTTAGATAATGTCAAGGATTAAATAATCGTAATCGATAATTAATTGATATAGTCATGAATAGTAAATATATAATGTGTAAGATTGGTAAATTAAGATTCAATGAATTAAAGATTAGATCGAAATTAGAAATTAGCTGATAATATTAAGTTCAAGTATTCGGTAATTTATGAGTATAATCTGAAAGTAACTGTAATGAATATTCAAAGTGATATTGAAGTAGATGATTATAAGTAGATAGTTTAATTACTGTAGATGATCGTGATATTGGTATACTATTAATACTATAGTCCTGTTTAATATATACGTACTAAGTTAAGTAACTGACTGCTAAGCATCACGATACTATTCATTTACTAAATGTTAATCAATTAGAGTCGAATGACTGATAAATTAATTATTATAGCAAGGTTATTACGAGATCTAAGTGAATCTAGAAATTATCTTATTGATAATGTATGTCATACTGATAGTAACGTAACTATCTCTAAATATTTATCTAATCAATCAAGAGTCATAGTGATATTAATCTTATCAGAGTTACACATCTAATTTCGTATTAATACATGTATATGCGTCTAAATACGTAGCATATTACATGTAATTCGAAATCGTCACATTTACGTTAAATAACGTCGATACAATTCAATTTACGTACTCATCACTACAATTCAAAGCATTCATGATAACTAGATACTATCATGAAATTAGTACCCAATCTTAGATAGTCGCACAAATCCACTAGCCGACTATCATCAAGTATAGTCTATCATGCAATTGAATGAACTATTTCAAATCAGTAATTGCTGATGCTCAGTCAATAATCTATTTTAATTTAATAATCTATACAATAATATGTCTTATTTATGCATCGAATTAACTTGTAGACTCTTTACCGATACCTTAGAAATTGGATCTCTAATTTCCGGTACCAGATCAACGCTGAATCGGAAAACAATTCACCCGCTGAAACAAATAAATCCTGATCGGTACATTGTCGAGAAATTTTAAAATCGTTAATTCTGTCGAGGAAAGACATTAAAGAGATTTGAGAGTCGAATCCTTGAAAAGTTATACCCCATTTGTAAACAGGTATAGATTTTCCTAATGGTTGAGCTTGGGCAATTACGAGATTTGATAACGGTAGCGATATATCTGTGTCTGCGTTTGGATTGAGTCTCTCAAGAACTATCCTTCGAGTAATGATATATCTGATAGAAAAGTTTGTTTAGCTTGGTTCGCTTGTTCATTGTCATATAAGCACAATAATTCTATGCGCTGTTTAAGATGGATGATTCTCGAAACTAAGCGTTTTAACTCGATATCGCTGGGGCCAGGGTCTGTTTTATTTATTATATTAGTTATATCGTCAAGAGACAGTTTGATTTTAAGTTAAGTCGGAAACAATTTTTTTTAAAATGGGTAAGCCTTTCATTTCCTGGGCTAGAATGGCCCCACGTTGGGCGCCAATTTTTACATTTAAAAGTTAAATTTACAATCCCGCAAGCGCGGAAATAAATGACGCACCGGCAGGTGGTCGCTCTAAACTTTATACAGGTTTCAGCGCGCCCATCTGTCAATGACGTCACCAATATACAAATTTAAATGCGCAATTGACGGAATATATAATAAACATTACAAATGCAGTATAGACAATAAGGTACTCACATAAATAGGTCCAGCTTCCCACGAAGTACGCCAAGGATGGCATCTTACAGGATAGCGTCCTTCAGGATTGCTGGAGCCCCCTTTAAGATAGTTTACGGAGGGTACGCCTAGCATCTTTCCGGATGGCTCCGACTAGCTACGGCGGTCATGGACTCCGGTTCGCCCTAGGCTGCTTCAAATTATCTTCTTTGCTATGTAGAGGTAACGATAAGGAAAGGTTATGGAACGACAGTTAAACAAAAGGCAAGGAAATCTACATAAAAAAGATACAGACACGATACGATACCTAGACCAAACCACTCCTCTTGATGTTCCAAGGCAAACAGCCACGTTACCGAGTCTCTCGGAAACTTCCCCACTCTTGTTCTCCCGCCACTCGCGTCGCGCGATCTGGCGCAAACGCACTCTGATGTGACGGAAATACACGCCAAGTCTTTTGAATTTAAGGCGCGAAAACTCCCGCACATCAAAATTAAGCTAAGGAATGTTTAGTGCCAATTTGGCACGTAACAATCGCGACAAAGCCATAAAAGAAAAAACTTAAAAAAAGAAAAAGTCTGTTAGCACAGTAACAGCTTAAAATCTAAATCCTAGTTACCCTACGTAAATCCTAACTTAAAACCTACAAAATGTTTATTTAAGGCGCCACATGGTTTTTTTGACCGATAACACGTCTACCGAATTACCAGGAAACGGAATATGTAGCCCCATTGTTTTGACTACACTAATAATCGACAGCACAAATTTGTCGGGGAGCATGAAACACTACTTGAATTAAAACAGATGCGACAAGTCGCCTAACCTATCTAAACTAAAGTTAACATTAAAGTTTCCTACTTGCAAACGCACATGAGCGTTGCATCAAAACTGTTCTTTGTTGGCAAAAAGTGCCCAAATTAAAAATGTTCATGAGAGTGCGTTAGTCTACACTCTAGCAAATTTTGTTACTGGTACTTTGGTTTACTAACGATACACATCAAAACTTGTCCATGACAATGTTTGTGAATCAACAAATTTACCAAAAGTACCACCCTACTAAATCCTGATGTGGCTAACCTAACAAATTACATTTCTACATCAGGTTAGCTTTTCACTTAAATTTCAAGAAAAATAATTCCCACGTCTGGTCATAAATACCAAACGTTAGGAAGATAAAAGATAAAACAAGATCTCAAATTGTTGTTAAAGATAATAGATAAGATAACGATATTGAGCTTAAATTGTTATCATCAAAGGTAATAGATAAGATAACGATATTAAGCTTCAGTTATTATTTGAGATACTAGGTAAGATAACGCGATATTAAGCTAAAGTTATTATTAAAGATAGTAGGTAAGGTAACGCGATATTAAACAAAAGTTATTACTAAATATAATAGGTAAGATAACGCAAAATTAACTAAAGTTATTACTAACGGTAGTCGGTAAGATAACGATATTTAACTAAAATTATTATTAAAGGTAATCGGTAAGATAACGATATTAAACTAAGGTTATTATCTAAGATAATAAATAAGATAAAGATATTAACTTAGTCATTACCAAAGATAATAGATAAGATAACGATAGAGTGACTCCGTGGAGCCGTTAAATGGGCATTTCTCGTACCCTCTAAAAAGAGAGACCTGTGAAGCAGGCCCGTTTGCAAGAAACGGCACGAGGGACCGGCAAAGGCATTTGGGTGCATCCCTGCACCCGGCGTTAATCGATATCGGTGAGTTGATCACCCCATACCCACACGATATATATATATATATATATATATATATATATATATATATATACATGCACTCACACATTTACACACTCATACATACCTTCACTGTCAGTGCCCATGCGCTGACAGCGGCACCGCATGACCTCACGAAAGATTCCCAGAGACGGGGTCCAGGTGTCTGTGAAAACCTCCTGCGCAACCACACTGTGACTAACGGAAATGAAAAGGCAGAGAAATAGGAACGGTAGAAAGAGGGAGGTGGGTATTTGGAATGCATAAGAAGCACTTCCAGGTAGAAGAAAGTAGAGGAAGGGCTCGCATTGAGCTAAAGAGACAGAAAAAGGTGGATAGCAAAGCGCTACTCAACCAGCCAACGTGGTCAGTAGCCCGGAGTGAGGGAACATCACACTTATGTGGCAGGCGGGTATTCCGGGACGAGAACAGGTCCACCGAAAGAGGAATATGGCAGAAACGGAGACAGCGGGATATAAGAAAGTAGAGTTTTTGGACAAGCATCCGAGAGAAAGTAGAGAATTGTCCCTGTTAAAACACAGCGCGGTCTGAAGGACCACCTGCGATATTAATCCGACGAGATAAAATATATCATCGTTTAAAAATTCACTAGGCTCTTAAGAGAACTAGTACGATCATTTTCCTAACGAGTGCATCCACTACGATAATAAAATCAGACAAAAGTTGACACAACAACTTAAAAGTATCATTACAGATACAATCACACGAAAACCCAACTGTTTCAAGGTAGTTTTTTTTTAAACGGTAACACCCTAAACACACAAAGATGCCTAATTATAAGCAATTAAATGCAGATACACTGTCCCAATATGCTAAAACAAACGAGAATTTAATAAGATATCCATAAGAAGCAATAGCGCCTCACCACGAAGTTCAACAAAAAACAATGAAAAAAAAAAGTTTATAAGTTATGGCGATTTAGTAGAAAAAGAAACAAATAATGATATAGTATAATGTGGGCGACTGCAATACTGCAGAAGAAAAACACATGGAATAGGCAATCCTAGTTTTTTGCAACTGCGAATATGAACTATTTCTTACAATGGCATAGGCCACGTCTCCTATGTGAGCCCAAAGAAGAAAAACATCCACTCTAACATCAGCTAAAACCAATCATAAAAATTCAATGAGTTATTACAACCAAAGTTACGACAATTACCACACAATTAAACGATGTAAGAAAAATACTAAAAACCAAATAATATGCTGTAGGAAAACTTTGAGGATTAATTAAATGAAGCGACAGGGTTATACTTGGGGGTCTAGAGGATAAAATGATATATATCTAACGGTATGGTCAAGGAAAAGTCAACCAAAAGGAAAAAAGATAGCTAATTTAAGGTATGTAAGTTAAACGTGTAGAGGGTATATACTGTATACGAGAGGAAATAGGTAATTAAAGTTACTAATTGATGGTGAGAACAAAAAATATTAGGTAAATTGTGAGGAGAATGGAACGTGAGAAACTTAACTAGCATTTGGGTCAGCAGAGAATGGCTTAAGGTCTTTAATATGCCACCTGCCTTGGCGTTTTCCTTCAGCATCTTGAAGTTCATAGATAAGGGGACTAATGACACGAGCGACCTTACAAAGAATGAATTTAGGGGCTAATTTTGAAGAAAATTTCTTAGATGCATCGGATAAGACATAATTCCTTTTCCAAACTTGTTCGCCCAAGGCGAAGGAACTATTTCGTTTACGTAAGTTATAGTGGTCCTTACTCTTTTCGTAAGCTTTTGACAAATTTTTTCTAGCGTCGTTAAAGATAGAAGGTAATGACTGTTGGTCTTTGTCCCAGCGTACTTTATCGTCAAATTCAATTACGTTAGTATCGTCAGGCACTAAACCATAATAACTCCCATCGATTGGGGTATATCTTCCAAAAACAAGAAATGACGGAGTGAATTGGGTTGCTTCGTGTTTAGATGTACGCAAAGCTTGAGCAATTTTAAAAATATGTTCATCCCATGTAGTATGGTCTGAATCAATATAAGAAGAGATAGCGGTAACTAAAACTCTATTTACTCTTTCGGTAGGGTTTACTTGAGGATGGTATTTTGCGTTAAACCAAATTTTTTGTACTTTATAACTTTTGACGAAATTCTGAAAATCTTTAGAGATAAATTGTGCCCCATTATCACAAAGAATAATCTGAGGAACACCATAGATAAGAAATACATTTTGCTCTAGGAATTTAATTATAGCAGCAGATGTAGCTTTACGTAAGGGTTGCACCATAACAAATTTAGAAAACCAATCGGTGACAACTAAAAGCTATTGGTTACCTTTTTTCGATCGGGGGAGAGGTCCTAATAAGTCAAGCGATATTAATTGAAAGGGATAAGATACACGTTTAAAGTTACCCATTAAGCCAGAACGAGCGTCCTGCGAACTCTTATGAGAACCACAAATTTTACAGTTCCTAATATAGCGAGAAACAGATTGCTTTAGTGTGGGCCAGTAATATAATTCAGATATTTTAGCGAGAGTTTTTGTAACACCAAGGTGCGCAGCAATGGGATCATCATGACATAATTTAAGCACCTCACTGCGGTTAGCGGTAGGGACGACAACTTTCCATTCAGGAATATTAGATATTTTATGAGGTGAAGAAGATACAAATTTATATAATCTATTGTTGGTTACGCGAAAGGTAGGAAATTTATCGGGATTATCAGAAACTTTTTTAATCATATTAAGATACCAGGTATCAGGAATTAGATTTGGGATGTTAAGAGAGACAACATCACGAGATAGGCATCAGGTACGATATTTAATTTGCCAGGCCTATGCCTAACGTCAAAAGTGAATTGAGAGATACGCAAGTTACATCTTGCCAAACGACCTGTGGGTTGTTTTAAGTTATTTAGCCAAGTGAGAGCTGCACAATCAGTGATTACGGTAAAATGTGTACCTTCAACATATCCTCTAAACTTCTCGATGCCAAAGATAACGCCCAATAATTCTCGTTCAGTAGCTGAGTGTTTTTGTTCGGCAGAAGTTAAGGCACGACTTGCATAGGCGATTGGGTGCTCTAAACCATTGCTCACCTGGAACAACATTGATCCTAAACCAGTAAGTGAGGCATCGGTTTGTATATAAAATTTTTCATCGAAATTGGGTGAGATCAAGATAGGTGCTGAAGTGATTAATGTTTTAATTTATTCGAAAGCCTGTTGAGATTCTAAATTCCACTCGATAGTTTGGGATTTCTTTTTATTTTTAATTAAAGCGGTAATGGGTGCAGATATAGTTGAAAGATTGGGTAAAAGATGCGATAGTAGCTAATCATTCCAATTAAACGTTTGATTTCAGTAACAGTTTTAGGTGTTTTGAATTTAGTAATAGCGTCAACTTTAGCAGGATCTGCTCGTAGGCCAGTTCCATCGATAATAAAACCAAGAAATGTAAGGGACGAACAACAAAATTGACACTTTTCCCAGTTTATCTTAAAACCTGCTGCGTTTAAGCGTTCTGACACTTCATTCAATGTGGCGATATGTTCATCAAAGGAACTCGAGATAACTAAAATATCATCCAAAATACAAAGGCACGTTCCTGATGTAAGATAGGACCTAACGTTTGATTCATAGTATGTTGTAGGGTTTGTGGTGCGTTACAGAGACCAAATGGCAAAAAATTATATTCGAAAAGACCTCGGCCTGGAACACAAAAAGCAGTTTTTTGACGAGAAGATAGGTCGAGAGGTATCTGATAAAAAGCTTGTCTAAGATCGATAGATGAAATAAATTTTGCGTTTTGAAGCCGGCTTAAAATAGAGTCAGTTCTTGGTAGAGGATAAGCGTCAGAAACAGTTACAGAATTCAACTTTCTGTCATCAAAACAAACACGCCATTCGTCATTCTTCTTACGAACTAATAATACGGGAGACGTCCAGGGTGAATTTGAGGGAGAGATAACACCAGATTCTAACAGTTTATCTATTTCAGCATGCAAATGCTTTTGCACTGCAGGCGATAATGGATATTGGCGTTGCTTAAAGGGAGGGCATCACCTGTAGAGATAACATGTGTTGCGGTAGTAACGCAACCGAGTTCAGAGGTATTAAGTTTACGAAATTTGTCAATTGTAGAGTTAAGAATTACATTTTGGGAATCAGTAAGAGAAATTTTGTTAGATATCCCTGCAGATGCACAGGAATTTGTTTTAAGAGAAGTTTGCCAAGAAAAATCCTGGAAGTAAAGCGACAAATTAAAAAGTTTACAAAAGTCCACGCCTAGTAGGAAAGCTATTACATTTAAGGAACCAATCGAGATGGGTAAGTGTGGACGATTATCAAAGGGTTTCTTAACAAGTTGTAAAGCGGCAGACTTTTTATGGTAAAAGGAATTAACGGTTTGTAGCCAATTAGACCACTCTGACGGAGTAGTATAACATAATTCTTCTAATGAAGGTAAGGCATTTTGTACATTGACAGTGGCGATATTATTGTTAGATAAATTTAATAAAGGTACAGCGTTAGAGGTAGTTTTATGGTTTAAGTTTATTGACGTCTGGGTCCGTTGAATGATTGGTGTTGAGGACGATTTTGATTCCTTGAGATATTTATGCCCTGAGTAGAAATATCTCGACGAGAGTTTCCCGATACGTTAGTATTACAATTCGTACAGTTAGATTTATAGATATTTGCGCGACCACAGCTATAACAAAAAATATTTTTAGGGTATGTGCAAACATTATAGTTATGTCCACTTCTCTTACAGTTCCAACAGGTAAGTGAGTTATTTGTTGCGGTAGAAGGAACATTAAGGGTAGATACTTTATGAGAAGCTCGAACTTGACACGCTAAATCTGGTTCTAAAAGGCCAGATTGTTTTTCTGGGGGAGGACGGTATTTATCAACTCTTAGCTTTACTTCCTGAAGGGAACGACCTAAATCTTTAAAGTGAGCTAAGGAAGAAATGTGTTGTAACGCTAAACGTTCGGAAAAATAAGGATTTAAATTTCTAAGTAACTGATTGATAATTTCAGATTCTGAAGGTTTATTATCGAGTCTACTATATAAGGCTTCTATTGAGGTAATAAAGAAACAACATTTTCATCAGGTCCTTGGGTTCGATTTCGTATCTCGTTCCAAAGGTCGGTAATATAACCATGAGGTAGGAAGTCTCGTTTTAAACACGCAACTAACTCCTCCCAGGTAGAAATTTGATCTCTAATGTTCCGGTACCAGATCAACGCTGAATCGGAAAACAATTCACCCGCTGAAACAAATAAATCCTGATCGGTACATTGTCGAGAAATTTTAAAATCGTTAATTCTGTCGAGGAAAGACATTAAAGAGATTTGAGAGTCGAATCCTTGAAAAGTTATACCCCATTTGTAAACAGGTATAGATTTTCCTAATGGTTGAGCTTGGGCAATTACGAGATTTGATAACGGTAGCGATATATCTGTGTCTGCGTTTGGATTGAGTCTCTCAAGAACTATCCCTTCGAGTAATGATATATCTGATAGAAAAGTTTGTTTAGCTTGGTTCGCTTGTTCATTGTCATATAAGCACAATAATTCTATGCGCTGTTTAAGATGGATGATTCTCGAAACTAAGCGTTTTAACTCGATATCGCTGGGGCCAGGGTCTGTTTTATTTATTATATTAGTTATATCGTCAAGAGACAGTTTGATTTTAAGTTAAGTCGGAAACAATTTTTTTAAAATGGGTAAGCCTTTCATTTCCTGGGCTAGAATGGCCCCACGTTGGGCGCCAATTTTTACATTTAAAAGTTAAATTTACAATCCCGCAAGCGCGGAAATAAATGACGCACCGGCAGGTGGTCGCTCTAAACTTTATACAGGTTTCAGCGCGCCCATCTGTCAATGACGTCACCAATATACAAATTTAAATGCGCAATTGACGGAATATATAATAAACATTACAAATGCAGTATAGACAATAAGGTACTCACATAAATAGGTCCAGCTTCCCACGAAGTACGCCAAGGATGGCATCTTACAGGATAGCGTCCTTCAGGATTGCTGGAGCCCCCTTTAAGATAGTTTACGGAGGGTACGCCTAGCATCTTTCCGGATGGCTCCGACTAGCTACGGCGGTCATGGACTCCGGTTCGCCCTAGGCTGCTTCAAATTATCTTCTTTGCTATGTAGAGGTAACGATAAGGAAAGGTTATGGAACGACAGTTAAACAAAAGGCAAGGAAATCTACATAAAAAAGATACAGACACGATACGATACCTAGACCAAACCACTCCTCTTGATGTTCCAAGGCAAACAGCCACGTTACCGAGTCTCTCGAAACTTCCCCACTCTTGTTCTCCGCCACTCGCGTCGCGCGATCTGGCGCAAACGCACTCTGATGTGACGGAAATACACGCCAAGTCTTTTGAATTTAAGGCGCGAAAACTCCCGCACATCAAAATTAAGCTAAGGAATGTTTAGTGCCAATTTGGCACGTAACAATCGCGACAAAGCCATAAAAGAAAAAACTTAAAAAAAGAAAAAGTCTGTTAGCACAGTAACAGCTTAAAATCTAAATCCTAGTTACCCTACGTAAATCCTAACTTAAAACCTACAAAATGTTTATTTAAGGCGCCACATGGTTTTTTTGACCGATAACACGTCTACCGAATTACCAGGAAACGGAATATGTAGCCCCATTGTTTTTGACTACACTAATAATCGACAGCACAAATTTGTCGGGGAGCATGAAACACTACTTGAATTAAAACAGATGCGACAAGTCGCCTAACCTATCTAAACTAAAGTTAACATTAAAGTTTCCTACTTGCAAACGCACATGAGCGTTGCATCAAAACTGTTCTTTGTTGGCAAAAAGTGCCCAAATTAAAAATGTTCATGAGAGTGCGTTAGTCTACACTCTAGCAAATTTTTGTTACTGGTACTTTGGTTTACTAACGATACACATCAAAACTTGTCCATGACAATGTTTGTGAATCAACAAATTTACCAAAAGTACCACCCTACTAAATCCTGATGTGGCTAACCTAACAAATTACATTTCTACATCAGGTTAGCTTTTTCACTTAAATTTCAAGAAAAATAATTCCCACGTCTGGTCATAAATACCAAACGTTAGGAAGATAAAAAGATAAAACAAGATCTCAAATTGTTGTTAAAGATAATAGATAAGATAACGATATTGAGCTTAAATTGTTATCATCAAAGGTAATAGATAAGATAACGATATTAAGCTTCAGTTATTATTTGAGATACTAGGTAAGATAACGCGATATTAAGCTAAAGTTATTATTAAAGATAGTAGGTAAGGTAACGCGATATTAAACAAAAGTTATTACTAAATATAATAGGTAAGATAACGCAAAATTAACTAAAGTTATTACTAACGGTAGTCGGTAAGATAACGATATTTAACTAAAATTATTATTAAAGGTAATCGGTAAGATAACGATATTAAACTAAGGTTATTATCTAAGATAATAAATAAGATAAAGATATTAACTTAGTCATTACCAAAGATAATAGATAAGATAACGATAGAGTGACTCCGTGGAGCCGTTAAATGGGCATTTCTCGTACCCTCTAAAAAGAGAGACCTGTGAAGCAGGCCCGTTTGCAAGAAACGGCACGAGGGACCGGCAAAGGCATTTGGGTGCATCCCTGCACCCGGCGTTAATCGATATCGGTGAGTTGATCACCCCATACCCACACGATATATATATATATATATATATATACATGCACTCACACATTTACACACTCATACATACCTTCACTGTCAGTGCCCATGCGCTGACAGCGGCACCGCATGACCTCACGAAAGATTCCCAGAGACGGGGTCCAGGTGTCTGTGAAAACCTCCCGCGCATCCACACGGTGACTAACGGAAATGAAAAGGCAGAGAAATAGGAACGGTAGAAAGAGGGAGGTGGGTATTTGGAATGCATAAGAAGCACTTCCAGGTAGAAGAAAGTAGAGGAAGGGCTCGCATTGAGCTAAAGAGACAGAAAAAGGTGGATAGCAAAGCGCTACTCAACCAGCCAACGTGGTCAGTAGCCCGGAGTGAGGGAACATCACACTTATGTGGCAGGCGGGTATTCCGGGACGAGAACAGGTCCACCGAAAGAGGAATATGGCAGAAACGGAGACAGCGGGATATAAGAAAGTAGAGTTTTTGGACAAGCATCCGAGAGAAAGTAGAGAATTGTCCCTGTTAAAACACAGCGCGGTCTGAAGGACCACCTGCGATATTAATCCGACGAGATAAAATATATCATCGTTTAAAAATTCACTAGGCTCTTAAGAGAACTAGTACGATCATTTTCCTAACGAGTGCATCCACTACGATAATAAAATCAGACAAAAGTTGACACAACAACTTAAAAGTATCATTACAGATACAATCACACGAAAACCCAACTGTTTCAAGGTAGTTTTTTTTTAAACGGTAACACCCTAAACACACAAAGATGCCTAATTATAAGCAATTAAATGCAGATACACTGTCCCAATATGCTAAAACAAACGAGAATTTAATAAGATATCCATAAGAAGCAATAGCGCCTCACCACGAAGTTCAACAAAAAACAATGAAAAAAAAAGTTTATAAGTTATGGCGATTTAGTAGAAAAGAAACAAATAATGATATAGTATAATGTGGGCGACTGCAATACTGCAGAAGAAAAACACATGGAATAGGCAATCCTAGTTTTTGCAACTGCGAATATGAACTATTTCTTACAATGGCATAGGCCACGTCTCCTATGTGAGCCCAAAGAAGAAAAACATCCACTCTAACATCAGCTAAAACCAATCATAAAAATTCAATGAGTTATTACAACCAAAGTTACGACAATTACCACACAATTAAACGATGTAAGAAAAATACTAAAACCAAATAATATGCTGTAGGAAAACTTTGAGGATTAATTAAATGAAGCGACAGGGTTATACTTGGGGTCTAGAGGATAAAATGATATATATCTAACGGTATGGTCAAGGAAAAGTCAACCAAAAGGAAAAAGATAGCTAATTTAAGGTATGTAAGTTAAACGTGTAGAGGTATATACTGTATACGAGAGGAAATAGGTAATTAAAGTTACTAATTGATGGTGAGAACAAAAAATATTAGGTAAATTGTGAGGAGAATGGAACGTGAGAAACTTAACTAGCATTTGGGTCAGCAGAGAATGGCTTAAGGTCTTTAATATGCCACCTGCCTTGGCGTTTTCCTTCAGCATCTTGAAGTTCATAGATAAGGGGACTAATGACACGAGCGACCTTACAAAGAATGAATTTAGGGGCTAATTTTGAAGAAAATTTCTTAGATGCATCGGATAAGACATAATTCCTTTTCCAAACTTGTTCGCCCAAGGCGAAGGAACTATTTCGTTTACGTAAGTTATAGTGGTCCTTACTCTTTTCGTAAGCTTTTGACAAATTTTTTCTAGCGTCGTTAAAGATAGAAGGTAATGACTGTTGGTCTTTGTCCCAGCGTACTTTATCGTCAAATTCAATTACGTTAGTATCGTCAGGCACTAAACCATAATAACTCCCATCGATTGGGGTATATCTTCCAAAAACAAGAAATGACGGAGTGAATTGGGTTGCTTCGTGTTTAGATGTACGCAAAGCTTGAGCAATTTTAAAAATATGTTCATCCCATGTAGTATGGTCTGAATCAATATAAGAAGAGATAGCGGTAACTAAAACTCTATTTACTCTTTCGGTAGGGTTTACTTGAGGATGGTATTTTGCGTTAAACCAAATTTTTTGTACTTTATAACTTTTGACGAAATTCTGAAAATCTTTAGAGATAAATTGTGCCCCATTATCACAAAGAATAATCTGAGGAACACCATAGATAAGAAATACATTTTGCTCTAGGAATTTAATTATAGCAGCAGATGTAGCTTTACGTAAGGGTTGCACCATAACAAATTTAGAAAACCAATCGGTGACAACTAAAAGCTATTGGTTACCTTTTTTCGATCGGGGAGAGGTCCTAATAAGTCAAGCGATATTAATTGAAAGGGATAAGATACACGTTTAAAGTTACCCATTAAGCCAGAACGAGCGTCCTGCGAACTCTTATGAGAACCACAAATTTTACAGTTCCTAATATAGCGAGAAACAGATTGCTTTAGTGTGGGCCAGTAATATAATTCAGATATTTTAGCGAGAGTTTTTGTAACACCAAGGTGCGCAGCAATGGGATCATCATGACATAATTTAAGCACCTCACTGCGGTTAGCGGTAGGGACGACAACTTTCCATTCAGGAATATTAGATATTTTATGAGGTGAAGAAGATACAAATTTATATAATCTATTGTTGGTTACGCGAAAGGTAGGAAATTTATCGGGATTATCAGAAACTTTTTTAATCATATTAAGATACCAGGTATCAGGAATTAGATTTGGGATGTTAAGAGAGCAACATCACGAGATAGGCATCAGGTACGATATTTAATTTGCCAGGCCTATGCCTAACGTCAAAAGTGAATTGAGAGATACGCAAGTTACATCTTGCCAAACGACCTGTGGGTTGTTTTAAGTTATTTAGCCAAGTGAGAGCTGCACAATCAGTGATTATGGTAAAATGTGTACCTTCAACATATCCTCTAAACTTCTCGATGCCAAAGATAACGCCCAATAATTCTCGTTCAGTAGCTGAGTGTTTTTGTTCGGCAGAAGTTAAGGCACGACTTGCATAGGCGATTGGGTGCTCTAAACCATTGCTCACCTGGAACAACATTGATCCTAAACCAGTAAGTGAGGCATCGGTTTGTATATAAAATTTTTCATCGAAATTGGGTGAGATCAAGATAGGTGCTGAAGTGATTAATGTTTTAATTTATTCGAAAGCCTGTTGAGATTCTAAATTCCACTCGATAGTTTGGGATTTCTTTTTATTTTTAATTAAAGCGGTAATGGGTGCAGATATAGTTGAAAGATTGGGTAAAAAGATGCGATAGTAGCTAATCATTCCAATTAAACGTTTGATTTCAGTAACAGTTTTAGGTGTTTTGAATTTAGTAATAGCGTCAACTTTAGCAGGATCTGCTCGTAGGCCAGTTCCATCGATAATAAAACCAAGAAATGTAAGGGACGAACAACAAAATTGACACTTTTCCCAGTTTATCTTAAAACCTGCTGCGTTTAAGCGTTCTGACACTTCATTCAATGTGGCGATATGTTCATCAAAGGAACTCGAGATAACTAAAATATCATCCAAAAATACAAAGGCACGTTCCTGATGTAAGATAGGACCTAACGTTTGATTCATAGTATGTTGTAGGGTTTGTGGTGCGTTACAGAGACCAAATGGCAAAAAATTATATTCGAAAAGACCTCGGCCTGGAACACAAAAAGCAGTTTTTTGACGAGAAGATAGGTCGAGAGGTATCTGATAAAAAGCTTGTCTAAGATCGATAGATGAAATAAATTTTGCGTTTTGAAGCCGGCTTAAAATAGAGTCAGTTCTTGGTAGAGGATAAGCGTCAGAAACAGTTACAGAATTCAACTTTCTGTCATCAAAACAAACACGCCATTCGTCATTCTTCTTACGAACTAATAATACGGGAGACGTCCAGGGTGAATTTGAGGGAGAGATAACACCAGATTCTAACATTTTATCTATTTCAGCATGCAAATGCTTTTGCAATGCAGGCGATAATGGATATTGGCGTTGCTTAAAAGGGAGGGCATCACCTGTAGAGATAACATGTGTTGCGGTAGTAACGCAACCGAGTTCAGAGGTATTAAGTTTACGAAATTTGTCAATTGTAGAGTTAAGAATTACATTTTGGGAATCAGTAAGAGAAATTTTGTTAGATATCCCTGCAGATGCACAGGAATTTGTTTTAAGAGAAGTTTGCCAAGAAAAATCCTGGAAGTAAAGCGACAAATTAAAAAGTTTACAAAAGTCCACGCCTAGTAGGAAAGCTATTACATTTAAGGAACCAATCGAGATGGGTAAGTGTGGACGATTATCAAAGGGTTTCTTAACAAGTTGTAAAACGGCAGACTTTTTATGGTAAAAGGAATTAACGGTTTGTAGCCAATTAGACCACTCTGACGGAGTAGTATAACATAATTCTTCTAATGAAGGTAAGGCATTTTGTACATTGACAGTGGCGATATTATTGTTAGATAAATTTAATAAAGGTACAGCGTTAGAGGTAGTTTTATGGTTTAAGTTTATTGACGTCTGGGTCCGTTGAATGATTGGTGTTGAGGACGATTTTGATTCCTTGAGATATTTATGCCCTGAGTAGAAATATCTCGACGAGAGTTTCCCGATACGTTAGTATTACAATTCGTACAGTTAGATTTATAGATATTTGCGCGACCACAGCTATAACAAAAAATATTTTTAGGGTATGTGCAAACATTATAGTTATGTCCACTTCTCTTACAGTTCCAACAGGTAAGTGAGTTATTTGTTGCGGTAGAAGGAACATTAAGGGTAGATACTTTATGAGAAGCTCGAACTTGACACGCTAAATCTGGTTCTAAAAGGCCAGATTGTTTTTCTGGGGGAGGACGGTATTTATCAACTCTTAGCTTTACTTCCTGAAGGGAACGACCTAAATCTTTAAAGTGAGCTAAGGAAGAAATGTGTTGTAACGCTAAACGTTCGGAAAAATAAGGATTTAAATTTCTAAGTAACTGATTGATAATTTCAGATTCTGAAGGTTTATTATCGAGTCTACTATATAAGGCTTCTATTGAGGTAATAAAGGAAACAACATTTTCATCAGGTCCTTGGGTTCGATTTCGTATCTCGTTCCAAAGGTCGGTAATATAACCATGAGGTAGGAAGTCTCGTTTTAAACACGCAACTAACTCCTCCCAGGTAGAAATTTGATCTCTAATGTTCCGGTACCAGATCAACGCTGAATCGGAAAACAATTCACCCGCTGAAACAAATAAATCCTGATCGGTACATTGTCGAGAAATTTTAAAATCGTTAATTCTGTCGAGGAAAGACATTAAAGAGATTTGAGAGTCGAATCCTTGAAAAGTTATACCCCATTTGTAAACAGGTATAGATTTTCCTAATGGTTGAGCTTGGGCAATTACGAGATTTGATAACGGTAGCGATATATCTGTGTCTGCGTTTGGATTGAGTCTCTCAAGAACTATCCCTTCGAGTAATGATATATCTGATAGAAAAGTTTGTTTAGCTTGGTTCGCTTGTTCATTGTCATATAAGCACAATAATTCTATGCGCTGTTTAAGATGGATGATTCTCGAAACTAAGCGTTTTAACTCGATATCGCTGGGGCCAGGGTCTGTTTTATTTATTATATTAGTTATATCGTCAAGAGACAGTTTGATTTTAAGTTAAGTCGGAAACAATTTTTTTTAAAATGGGTAAGCCTTTCATTTCCTGGGCTAGAATGGCCCCACGTTGGGCGCCAATTTTTACATTTAAAAGTTAAATTTACAATCCCGCAAGCGCGGAAATAAATGACGCACCGGCAGGTGGTCGCTCTAAACTTTATACAGGTTTCAGCGCGCCCATCTGTCAATGACGTCACCAATATACAAATTTAAATGCGCAATTGACGGAATATATAATAAACATTACAAATGCAGTATAGACAATAAGGTACTCACATAAATAGGTCCAGCTTTCCACGATACAGACACGATACGATACCTAGACCAAACCAATCCTCTTGATGTTCCAAGGCAAACAGCCACGTTACCGAGTCTACCGGAAACTTCCCCACTCTTGTTCTCCCGCCACTCGCGTCGCGAGATTTGGCGCAAACGCACTCTGACGTGACGGAAATACACGCCAAGTCTTTTGAATTTAAGGCGCGAAAACTCCCGCACATCAAAATTAAGCTAAGGAATGTTTAGTGCCAATTTGGCACGTAACATGTTCTAATTTTCTATATCAGTTTTCTGAAAACTCAAAATAATGGAGCTACAGTTCTTTTATGTAATTAAAAAATTTCTCATAATTGTACTGACATTCAATTATTTAACTCTGTTGACGGCCGATTATTTATTGGATCAGCGCTCTAACTTGGTACCACATTAGAAATGGAATCTCTACTTTTGAACAGTTTGTGAACTACCTCAAAAAATACTTTTTTATTTGGGATTATAATTTTGAAATTTTAAATGAAATTCGTAACCGAACTCAGGGTGCAAACAAAAATGATATCTTATATATTATATCTATAGAATCGTTTCGATAGCAAACCTAAAGAAACTGAAATTATTCAGTTACAAAAAATCAAAAATGTCTTATGTTAAATAACTATGTCTTTCTCAGGATGTTAAATTTCATTCTCAAAACTATTCTGAATTCGTTTATCAATATCAATGATCCTTAAAGTAACTTCTATCTCTTCTAATGAGTTGTCTAATCCCATACTTTCTACAGTATCTTGTTAGAATTGTAAAAAACAGGCCTGTGTTGAACCCAAGACAATATTCTTTGTTGGTTGCGATCTAAAAACTGTCATCCAAATGCTGCTTCTCAGGATGTCAGTATTCATTTAACATGAAATCGTCCTACTAAAAATCGACAACACCATCACAACCCAAGAGTAAATAATAAAACCTAATCCATCTTTACCTATTCATTGAAAGATGGAAAATATAAGGTCCGGGCAGTATTCCAACGTGTCACCGTTGACTTTAACCATCCATGCGCTAATCAATAGCACCACCTGGACAGGTGATTACAATTGGAAATACTAATATAAATCTCATACGCAACCATACATCAACATAATTTTCATTTACAATTTGAGAGTGCAAAACTTTTGACTTATGTCAGATATAGACTGTTCAATATCACGACATTAAGCCAAGTATTAAATATAGATATTGGGCAATTGCACAAGGCAAGTTAATTATAATACTATAATATTAATTGACAGTTAAGTAGGTGTATGGTTGCTTACATGATTTAGATTTGTATAACTTTCCAATTTTAATAACCTGCCGAGTGACAAACTTGCTAGCGCATCATTGGCGATCACAACCTTAGGTTACAGTTTCAAACCCTGTACGGTACCTTATGCTTTACATCTTTCAATTGCTAGCTCGCTTTGAAATGATCATTTAGGCGTTGGATAGGAGTCTAAGATGTTATTTCATTTTATTAAATTATTGTGTTATAATCTACTTGCTTTATGCAATTACCATATAGAATGCTGTGAATCCACCAAAATCCGGGAACTACGGTTTTTGAATCGAGCCCCACAGATTGGGCGTCAAGAATGCTGTGAAACCTACAAAAAGCCTCTCCATTAACTTAACTGGTCCGTTAACTTTCTTCTGTTAATCGCCTCTTTACTCTTTTCCGCCTCGGCTGCTCACCTAGTTAAAACTTTCATCCTCATTCAAAAAAAAAACAAATACATTCCTACCACAAACATCAACGTTAACTCTATTTACATCAATATTCATAATACATTAAAATTTCAAAATTAAATTTCAGCATAAATTTCAGTATCAGAAAACTTCAAGATTAAATTTATTATCATTTTAATGTGCATCCAGAATTAAAGTCCTTGTAGGATGCCTACTAATTAATATAACAATAGATGCAGACCTGAGTCTGAGTACAAAGGGAGCATCTCCCACCCCCTTTACGTTAATTAACCAGGTTCGTCTAATTGAGCTCAAAGACATACCCAAATTTTCATCAAGAACATAAATACTAAATACTCCTTTCTACTTAAACAAGAAAATTTCACCTTAAAATTAAAAATTTGTTGTTAGTGCAAATTCACTACTGTCCATTTTAAGTAAATAAATTATAAAGTTATTCAACACACACCAAAACATCAAAAATCGAACAACAAAGCATAAGTTACCTGAAGGTTAATGCACTCGTGGCTCCAATGTACATCGTCCTCTGTTAATCACACCATTCCAACTGGGTTATGTTTAGGTCCTCGGATTACTGGTCGCCTTTAAAATTTTCTACACTACCATTCATCTAAAGTTGTTTCAGTGCTTTTCCGGAACTCATTTCAGTATCTTGTTTTGTGGATCTAGTCACGTTTACGAATCATTTAATTATTAACACCCCCGAAACATAGCAAAGAAATTCATACTTCTTTCACGCTATACGCCAAAACTGCCTACTTTTGTGTATTCATTTGTCGTTGCAAATTTGAATAATTGGTACAGTACTCGCAATTATAACTAGACTTTATTACCTTGCATCTTCTTTTCTAAGTGCACTAAATTACTTTCATTGTAGCACGTAAAGAACAAACTGTTTCAAATCACCAAAATATACGAGCAAACTGTTTAAATTATTCAATCAAAATCGGAAAACTAAGAGCACTGTTTAACGCATTGAATCAAATCGAAAATCTAGAGAGAGAAACTCATATTAACCCGGTATATATAATGGTTAGCCTGTCTGTCGGTTTTGTCCCCAAAACGGCCAGTTTCTAGAATTTCGCATACTATGTTCCCATCTCGACCGCCCGTGCGTCGGTTCTTATTAAATTTGCACTCGCACCAGTTAAATCTCAGAAATTTCGACACGGTTCGCAACGTCTGGGAATAACTAATTAATTTTATACAGAAATGTTATTTTACCTCTCATGTTTGCCTCTTATTTTCAACCAATCGCAACCCAGTGACGTTGCTCAACTCACGCCTTTTACTATATGTGTCTCTGTCTTGCGCATATTATCCGTCTCTATCTACCCTGTTCTGAGTGGTACTAATCGATATTCTTTAGTATCGGTTATTTTCAATCCACGTGGACTGTGAAATAACCCACCTTATTAGCATTTCCGTAAATATTAAGCGACGGTTTCTCCAACATTCTCTGTAACCATTTGTTATCTGCAAAATTTACGCAGAATGAGCCTTTTAAAAATACGCAGGTGTTCAATCGTCCTACTTCTAAATAACACTTCTACGATTTGAATATTATTGGGTTTTTACAAGCTTTTATGCATATTATATGTTACTAATGGTTCAATTAACTCCAATTAAAATAATACCCTTTAATTTTTAGTGAATCCTAATTAAATATTAATTATTATTTGTACCTTTTGTTTAATAACGGTTACTTAAAATTGAGTTAATTAATATAAATTTTGCACGTAATTTCTCTTTGATTCTTTGAACAATTAAATTAAATACACGTTGAGCATTTTAATACTGCTTCTTTTTATAGAAAGCGTCTTGTAAATTCAAGTTTTAGCCCCTGAATAGAACATTAACATTTACCAAATTTATAATTTCCTGAAAGCCAGCAAAAATATCTTTTTAATTACTTTTAAGTATCTTTGAACGTTCTATGATGCTTTCCCTGTTTTCAAATTCTCAAATGACCTTTTTGTTGACTCTTACAGACATACAATATATAGCAAATATTAGAATTGAAACAGTCTTTAACTAATAAAATATTTAAGATCGCTAACCTGCGTTTTTCTTTCTTTGTCACTGGAATTGCCTCAGAGTATCTGTGTTCAGCATCCCTTGCTACACTCGTTCTACTTATTGCTTGTAGTTTCCCTAGGATTCCATGAGTGTCCTTATTTTTGTTTAATTGGTCGTATTTTCAGACGTATTTTTGTATTTTCCTTTTAGAGGTAATTTTAGAAATATATTCAGATATTTAATTTAGATGTGGGACGATATTGACTTCGATCAGTATCAGGATATTGATTTAGATCAGTATTGGTTTAGAGCCCTGAATTGTAAAATATTAGAATAAATTTTATTTAATAGTTTAACTTACATCTATGTGTAGATTGGCTATTATTCGTTGCATAAATTTGGCACTTTTAAATTTTTACTTATTCTAAATTATAAACTTTTCACTAATTAATACCGTTACGTAAATTTCTACTGCATACTGACGTGATTCGTGCCTTGTTATAGATGAACTAAATGTTTATTCATTCCCCATTGTATTTATAAGCTCTTCTATCAATGCTTTAATTGGTGCGCATCACGTGTTAATTGATAATCTCTGCCTATCTCTGTAGTACCTTGGTAATTCTCAAATTCCCTGGTTTTAATTATTGTTCCTACCATACATCCCACACGTAGACATTCAATATATCATAGCATCTTCTTAGAATTTCCAAATATTGCTTTTATTCTGTCACGTATTTTATATTTGTTGTTTAAAAGTCCAAAACTTATCGTACAATTAACCATCTGGTGTTTATTTGTTATTAAAATATGTTGGTTTTCTAAACAAATGTACTATTTCTAGTCACGTATTAGAATGCGTTTTCTTATACATGCGTTGATATTTTCGATGCAATTATTAAATATCCAGAATGCCAGTTTATCTATCTTTCCCGATAATGTATTTACATTGATGCAATTAGTTGCTTTTAAAACCTTATCTTAAAACATATTACACAACGTACACATTATTATTTTTGCTAAATGTATCGGATTATTGCAAAATGAGCTTCTTTCTTATGCTTTAAATCAAATATACTATATATATACAGTGTGCTCGCAATTGACTTTTTCTAAAATAGTCGATTTACTCCTATAATAGATAGAATTATTTGGTTTTCTTAAAGTTAAAATTATTTATATCTATCCTACAACCCCTATGACTTAATCTACCTTTAAACTACCCTCTTATCATAGCAATATACAGTGTGTACAGTATAAAATGCAGTACATGGGGATCTTGGAAACTGTAGGAGATACGATCTTGGTTAAATGGGACAAAAGTTGCATAATCATGAGGGTATCTCAGATCGGTTTTCAAATTTCAAAAATTTTTCATAGGTTACTAGATAGAGGCAAAAAACACAAAATTGACAATTTCTTTATTTGCTCGTAGTTAGTCTACTAATTAAAATAGAATGTTTAAATTTGGTACATCATTTCCCCATTGCGCTTCACATTTTCAACTTAGATTTTGTCTAGGCTCTAGGGCATCTAGATTTTGCGTGACGATGTTCAACTTTTTATTTTTAAATAGCCAACCATATTGGATTTTTACATTTTTGAAATGCTGACAAAAAACCCTTTCCAAAGAGGTATAACATGGCTATGTTTGATTGAATCAAAACACTAAAAATCACATAATTTTGTTTTGGTCGTAGTAGGCTTTAATTTCCATTATGACAAAGAGAAACAATTGCTCAACATCTGAGAAACGTTAAAGTTTGTCCTTTATTTTATGTTTCAAGTAGTGCAGTTTAAAAAAACAGTTAATTAATTTACATAGAAATTTAAGCAAAGCATTTGCGCTTGAAATGGATCGCTTTACTAACCGTGATAAATATCAAATGTTAGAATGTTTTATTCTTTCTGGAAGGAATGATGTTAAAGCCTCTGAATTGTATTTAAATAAATACCCAGAAAAATATCAACCAAACAGATGTATGTTTCGGAGATTACAAAATAATTTAATAATTTATGGTAGTTTTGGCTTATCTTAGAGAAATAGGCAAATTAAAAAAGATAATGAAAACAGCGTTTTACAAACAGTTGTCGAAAATCCTCGTACTTCTCTTAGACAAATTCAGAATATAACAGGTGTTGCTCATTCTGCGGCAAGAGCTATTTTAAAACGTTTCAAGTACCATCCATATCATGAACGACCATGTCAGGGATTGCGTACTGAAGATCAAATTCGAAGAATGGAATTTTGTGCTTGGTACATCAGAAAGTGCAACGAAAATTCAAATTTTGCATATACAATTTTGTGGTCTGACGAAAGTCGATTTACGGATTGTGGTATGTTCAACCGCAAAAATACAATGTTTTGGTCAGATGAAAATCCACATTTGAACCGCCAAGTTAGACATCAAGTTAAATGGGGATTCAACGTCTGGATTGGTATTATTGGAAGGTACATTATAGATCCGTTTTTTTATGATGCAAATTTAAACTCTGCGAGATACTTAGATTTATTGCAGGGAAATGTGGCAGATAGACTAATGGAGCTTCCACTCGCTACTTTGCAAAATATGATTTTTCAAAATGATGGCGCTCCACCCCACAATGCTCTGATTATTAGAAATTTTTTTAATTCTGAGTATAATGAAAACTGGATTGGAAATCGGGGACCAATTAAGTGGCCGGCGAGATCACCGGAGATAACTCCTCTAGATTTCTTTATATGGGGCCATTTAAAAAGTTGTGTGTACTCAAAAATGTATGATAATGTAGGCCAATTACAACAAGCAGTCCAAGAGGCCGTAAATAAAATAACTCCAACTATGATAAGACGATCTTGTAAAGATGTTTATAAAAGGTGTCGGTTGTGTGTTCAACAAAATGGGGGGTTATTTGAACATTTAAAATAAATAATGAATTCATGTGGCTGACTATTGTTATATTTTTTTTCCTTGATTGTTAATTTGCAATTGCCTGAACATGAATGACAACTAAAAACAGCTTAAATAATATTTTGTATTGAATAGATGCTAGTTTGTATTTATTCTTTGTTAATGCATAGTTATGTAAGTTCTGATTAATACAGATTTATTTTCAATTTTCTACGTTTTTTGCTGTTTTTATTACCACTGAAAATTGAGTTTAAAATTTGTAGGGCAATTGTTTCTCTTTGTCATAATGGAAATTAAAGCCTACTACGACCAAAAAATAATTGTGATTTTTAATGTTTTGATTCAATCAAACATAGCCATGTTATACCTTTTTGGAAAGGGTTTTTTGTCAGCATTTCAAAAATGTAAAAATCCAATATGGCGGCTATTTAAAAATAAAAAGTTGAACATCGTCACACAAAATCTAGATGCCCTAGACAAAATCTAAGTTGAAAATGTGAAGCGCAATGGGGAATTACCATAATGTACCAAATTTGAACAATCTATTTCAATTAGTAGACTAACTACGAGCAAATAAAGAAATCGTCAATTTTGTGTTTTTTGCCTCTATCTCGTAACCTATGAAAAATTTTTGAAATTTGAAAACCGATCTGAGATACCCTCATGATTATGCAACTTTTGTCCCATTTAACCAAGATCGTATCTCCTACAGTTTCCAAGATCCCCATGTACTGCATTTTATACTGTACACACTGTATATGTAAGTTTTTCCATGTTTCTAGGGGGTTTCCTTGTAAATTTGATTTTTGGCAGTTCCCCATAAAAAGTTGTCTAAATCTTGGTATTTAGCAGGTTATGCAACTATTCCACCATTTCCAATTCAACGATTTCGAAATTTTTTGTTTAAATATTCTTTGACAATTACTGCATTATGCGTTGGTGCACCATCCTGCTGACACCACAAATGTCTATGTTAATTAAATGGAATGTCATCCAAATACTTGTGGATATATGTGCATGGAGAAGATTCAAATATCTTTCTCCATTTAATGATTCCTCATATATGCAAGGTCCGATTGAACGGTCATTTAAGATACCCGTCCAAACATTTATGCCAAAATGCTGCTGTGGTCTTCTTTCCGATTTTGTCTTGGTGGCGTTTCTACTCTCCAGTAATGTTCAGTATTACGATTAAAAATTTCAACATTCGTGAATTTAGATTCATCAGACCAAATGATTTTCTTCAAAAAATCGTTATCATTATATAGCATTCCTAACAGCCAATTGCAATATTCTAGCTGCCTGGTGGTATCTCCAACTTGTAGTGCATGGCTTAGATGAATCCTGCATGGTTTATACTTATTTGCACGTAGTTCTCGAAACTTGTGTCTGCAGTATGTTTAATTCAACAGCTACTTCATATGTGGATGTTGAAGAAATATTATTTATCTAAACAACAAAATTGTTAGCTACATCAGTAAAAAGTATTTTAGCTTTATGGTTTACCATTTGTAAAATATCATGCTGGTTATTATTTAAATTTTCGTTGCCATAAATATTGAGAGGTTGAGTAAACGATTCGTATTTGGCTAAGTTCGTATCAAGCTCCAGAAACTTAGTACGATTTGGTTGTTAGCGTTCTGGATACAATCTTAAATACGTTTCGGCACTTATTGTTGAATTTCAACTAGAGGAATAAAAAACAAGCAACATATCTCGTTTCTCGATATGACTAAAAGGCATATTTACTGCTAAGAGAAATAATGCATGATTTAGATAGTGCGTAGTGACAGGAGTTAATAGCATTAGTCAGCAGATGTTTCTTGGCCTGTTAATATTAACAGTAGTTTTAAAATATCGATATTGACGAGAAAGCCATTATTTTAAAAGTTTTTTCTTACTTAACACAGATAATTAATTAGAATAATAGGTGTATGAGAATGTACCAAAACACAAAACTGCACGTATAAGAAATAAAGAAAGTTGATGATGGTCAGTTATTGTTTTTTTGCTACATCACTTAAGTTATAAAAGGTTGGTTTAGGTTTATCTTAAGTATTAAAATACTATTATTTACAATTAAGTCATTGTTTAAAAAGCTTTTTTGCTACTTGTCATACACTACTATAATCAGAAAAAATTAGTGAATCCGAATATACAAAAAACCAAAATGGCGTCCATAGGAAATAAAAAAGTTGATGATGGTCAAGTAACGATGAAACATTTTTTAACAAATTGAATCAGGCTATTCAATAGGGGGTAAAAAGTGACCATAAGAAAGTGCTTTTAAATTTTGAATATTTTTGAAATAACGGCACTAAAAATAAAAAAACAGAAATTCAGTTTTTTACATTTATGCCAAATGAGATATGTCAAATTACTTTGCAGATTATTAATTAGTGTACAATTTAGCAACTTTGCCGAATTTAAACATATCCTCTATCTCCATTAATAAGCGAGATTCACATAGTGGCCCTCGAATTTTAATCGGCCTGTATGGTTTGGCAATTGTTGGTATTAAAGGTATTAATATACAAGCTGCAGATATATTCGTGGTTATTACATTATTGATGTTAATCATAGCGAACTTATGCAAGTTGTTAAATTATATTCATGAGTGAATAATTACTGGTATTGTACGTGCTGGAGTTTCTTTGTTAAATGCACTGAAAGTTTCATAATATATTTACTAAGGGGAAAAGACTTGATTAATAACAAAAATGGACTATTTATTTATGTAGTACTGTTCATCCATTTATGTCTCTTTTTTTCGTCCACATCATTTACCACTTTGTGAACAGAAGTTTAGATTTTTATATTTATACTTGTATTGTATTTATAGGCAAAATATCCCAAGATTGGAAGTTATGGTCCTGATGATACCTATACGTTTGCTATTGCTCTGAACTGTAAGGAGACCGCAGAATGCAAATCGGAAGGTCAAATGATGTTAACATCTGCATCTTTAAAGCTAAGTGCCAATTATAAAACACTTGTAATATCTAATATAATGCTTGCTAAAAATGATATTGGATGCGATCTACCTGAACGTAAATGGCCTAAAATAATAGAAAGTGCTATGGTATATGGTATCTATAGTGATAAAGTTAGTTATTCGAGTTTCACACCTGTAGACCTCTGTGCAGCCAATTCAGATGAAATTTTTATTGAGATATTTATGTAGATTTAGATATAATGCAGTGTGTTAATAAATGTGAATGCTCATTATATGTCAATTTATTAACTGAGGAGAATAAGTATATGGTGTGATAAAACATTTACCTTATGAAGTAGATAGGAAAAAGTCAATAATATGAAGTTATTACATACCGTTTTGTCTATATAACTATTTAGGTAAAAGTCGCTTTTTTTTTTTATTAAAACCATGTAGTGTGGAAAGTTGAATTTTGTGTTGTCGTCAACTCGTTTAATCAGGCTTGTTTCAAGTTTGGAAACACTCGGCATGTACGAAATGACGCTAGAAACATGAAAGTACATTTTCCAGCCAGTAACAGTAGATTTTTAGTGTAAGCTAGCGTTCCCGTGTTAGCTCCCTAATGAAAGTGTTTTGTTTTGTGGCATAAACGTAAACGAGATAAACTTAAATACGTCCCTAGTACTCTATTTTTTTTTTGCTTAGCACGTCGTGAAATGTTGAAGAACTAGCTGCTAACTTCAATCTAAAGGAATAAACCGTATGCTTACAAACAACATAGATCTAAGAACTATGTAACTTTAATATGCATAGCAGTCTTTAATTTTTGGTGAACACTATTTTAGGTAAGTGTATACACTTGCAGGATTGGCTATTTTCCACCATTAAAACTGGAACATTCTTTGTGTGCCTATCGAAATTGGCACAAATGAAGATACCTTACCTTACCGATTTCATATTTATCCTCACAATACATTGTAACAATTTTTTTTGGTTAAATGAAAAAATTTGCCAAAATATTTATTGCAAATTTAAATGGATCTTAAAATTCTGAATAAGGCCTTCGTCCCATATGGAAAACCACATGCGATCTATTATTTCCTAGTTTGGTTAAATTGTAAGGCTAAGTTCCAAATTTTGTATCCACAATCATGTAGAAAACAATTCATTGGTTTTAAAACTTGGTTTGGAAAGTCGAAATTGCAATTTAATCTTTCAATGTCTGTATAAACATCTAAAAAAACCTTCAGACACGTTGGGCGCCAATGTAACACTTTTATTTTGATCATCATTAGGTCTTCAGTCCTGGAACTGGTTAGATGCGTACCTTCATTGTTTCCTATTCTGTTCTAACATACGCATTTCTCTTAAATTTCTACAGTTTGAATCTTTCACTATCTGCATGCAATAGTCTGATCTAGGTCTACCCTTTCCTCTTTTTTCCTATCTCTGCTTGAAATATATAATGCACTGTTCCCCAAAAATGCCTTAGAACGTATCCTGCCCTTCTATTTCTCCCATATTTTTGTTTTCCACAGATATCTATATTCTCCTACTATTTTATAACCTCTTTGTTATTAACTTTGTCTGTTCATGCTATCATCCTCATACATCTGAAGCACAAATTCTAAAAGGCTTTCAACAATTTTCTCCTTGTTTCTATGTTTGTTGTCTTCGAACATAGTCGCTGCTATTTCTTGTTAGATGCAGTTCGGTTTCCCTTCTATTGTTTACAAATATATACTCTATTTTCCCGATATTCAGTAGTATGTGAGGAGGGTTAAGGAGCCTGCGGCTACCAAGATTCGCCAACACTTGAACATTTGTCGAATTGATAGTTTTCCAATATATCCTTTCACACAATCAACATTAACTGAAAATATTTCAAAACCAACACCTAAGTGTTTATAATAATCATCAGATTTAACTGCAATTATTTTTTCGCCATTAGGTTTTCCGTCTTGAAACTGAATGGATGCGTACTCTCACTTATTTCTATTCTAAGCTAGCCTACACCGTTCCCTGAAATTCCCACAGCCTAGCTACAGCTCGGTTCCCCTTTCGTTGTTTTCTAATTATCTGCCGTATTTCACCAAGATTCGGTTTTATTTTATTATCTATTTATTATTTATTAATGTATGGAGAAAGCGTTTCAAGCCATTGCTCCAATGCAGGAGATAGAACAACAATTTGGGCCTCACGATGCGAGCGTCATTGTAGCAGTTCTAAATTTTGAATTATAATGTTGAACACGTTTTAATAATAACGCACTAGAGATGCAGTAATTCACAACTTCAAAGGTACTTAATACTTTTATGCGTATAAGATGCAAAGATAAAAAAATGCTGTGCTGACGGCTAGCTCCAAGGGAGTGTTAGTGATGGGCTGGGTTGAAATATTCTTTACAAAACTGAAAACAAAATAAATTATAGTTGTACACCACTGTATCTAGCAAGTATATAAAAAATTATAATTTTAGGGTAAATACAGGAACCCTATCGAAATAGATAATTTTAAAATTTTCGATTTAACCTTATGTAAAATTGACCCGTAGAATCAGTATGCTTCTATTCTATAATAAATAATCCGTATCCAATAACAATATTTAACAAAAAAAAAGTAAATAATTTCACACATTTTAGTTACATATAAAAAAAGGTATTAGTTGAACAAATTTTCATTACTTAATATTTAGATGAGCATCAGATTTAATAATCACGTACAAATTTAATCAAAAACAGTAATTCAAGTAATCTTAAACTAGTTAATAGTGAGAGTTTCAAATATAACAAAGTTGGAGCAAATATTACTTTCAAGAAAATATACGTTCATAGTAAAAAACAAATATTAAATAATCAACAAAAAGTCGATTCTGGCTACCAGGTCTTACAGACTGGAACGATGGAGGTTTTCACGGCTCTAAATTTAGCCGTTTGAGGGAAAAGGGGGTGTGAAATAAATCCATTGTGGGATTTAACAAAAATAACTAACCCTTAGCCGCTGGCTGCTACCCTTAGATTGGTTGGGTTCACCAGCTGGATGCTTGTGGTGAAAAAGGCAATGGCCACAGACTAATTTTATAGTACTTGATGGATGAGCTCGAGGGTGATCGTTGGTTCGCGGATGCTTGAACATCAATCAGTCTTAGGGGAACTTCGCTCTTATGGATTTTAGGCAATCCCAAGCTTTACAGATTGCCTAAAATCTATAAGAGCAAAGTTCCCCTAAGACCGAATGTCTTTTCGATTAATTCACCTACGTATAAACTATCTGCTTTTGTTGCGGATATACTTACCAAATCGTTTAGTAATAAAAACAATTATAATACTACAGATTCGTTTACTTTTGCAATGGAATTTCAAAATTATCTTATTCCTGATTGCTTCGTTTTAATATCACTAGATGTCATTTCCTTGTTTACCAACATCCCTTTAAAATTGGCATTAAAAATAATTACAGACAAGTGGGAAATTATACGAGACTATTGTGAATTTTCCTTAGAATTGTTTACTGAAACCCTAAGTTTTTTTTAATCACACTTTCACCTTTGACAACAAATTTTATCTACAAATATTCGGAGCACCTATGGGTTTACCACTCAGTCCCATAGTTGATACAATAATAATGGGTTATCTATTTGACGAGGTTATTCCACAATTACCCACGTCTCCAGCTTTTATAAAAAGTATGTGGATGATGTGATTTGTGCTGTACCTGAAAATCAAATAAATGAGGTTTTAGAAATCTTTAACGGCTTCAACAAATACATACAGTTTACTCTGGAAAGAGAACATGAATGTACAATTTGCTTTTTGGACATGAAATTAATTAGGAATACAGACAAGGTAATTATGTTAGATTGGTACAGGAAAACTACAAGTTCAGATAGGTACATACACTTTTTTTCTAACCACAGCCTCCGTCAAAAGGTGAATACCATTTTATGTTTAAAAAATAGAATTCCTAAAATTTCACATCCTTCTTTACATTTAAAAAATTTTAACGTGTTAACAGAAATTGCGATAAACAATGGCTTTCCAAAAAATCTAACTAAGAAACTTATTTTCGGCAATAACTATAATAATAAAAAATCAAAATCTGATTTGACACCTGTAATAGAAATTGTTTATAAGAGATTACCGATGATTAAAAATTTAACATTCAAATTACTTAACGTCCTACGGAATGACTCCATCATAATTTCAAAATATAACCTCGTTACTACAAATCAATTATTTTCTGCCATTAAAGATGAGAGTCCTATGCTAACGTCATATACTCTATTCCATGCAGTAATTGTGATAAGATCTACATTGGACAATCTTCACAGTGGTTACATTCCAGGATTGTTCAGCATAGGAGTGACTATAAAATCAAAAAAGATTCGTGTGCTTTATCTTGCCATGCAAAAAAAGCTAATCATTTTTCGGATTTTAATAAAGTAAAAATTTTAGATAGGGAAGTTAGTTACAGAAATAGACTTTTTCTTGAAATGGTGCACATTAATAATAACAACAACGTTTTGAACTTCAAATCTGATACTAAACAATGTAAGTGTGATTTATTCTTATATTTTAAAACTAAGTAATATTAACAGAAAGAAAGAGACACTAAGTTGAATTTTATGCAATAATTTCTGTAAGTATTGAAATCAGGTTCTACCAACACGTCACTTCATTAGGTTTGCATACTTGGTCAAACATATCACCATGTGGAGTTACAATTTTAATCTATTAGTTTATTTATTTAGTGCCAAGAATGTTAACCTAGTATGTTTCAATGTAGTTACTATTTTACACTCCAGTTTTTGTAAGTTAATGTATTTTATTTGAATGTTGACGTGGATGTTTGTAATATTGTAGCACCGTTAAGAAGATATAAAATTAAATCATAAGCTTGGTAAAGAACAAAGACTTTTTAATTTTACCTTTATGAACGTAGACCTATAAACCCGTTACTACACTTCAACATGATCTGAGTACAAGAGATAAGAAATAAATTATTTGAGTTGTGAAAATAAATGTACTTAGTGTCTATGTAAATTATGATACGACAGTGAGTTATATGTAATATATTAGGTCTGCATCTCACTAGGTCATCACAGTGATGCAACCAGTGACGCCAATAGGTTACTGCAACTACCAAAATAAGTAACTAATTGGGCAACTTTGTGCAATCAGTACTAATCATTTACAATATGGGCATTCAAGAAATCGCATTGCTGTATTATGTACTTTGAAAAATGCTAGAAGAAAAAATTTGAATACATCTTTTTGTTGATGATCGTGTCGAAAGTGGATTATTTTTAATCTTATATGATGATTTAAGAAACTATTCTAACAAATTTTTTAATTGTGAGGACGTTATCATGTCATGTGATAAACTACTAAGTTTGTACAAGAATGATTTGTCAAAAGAAGACATCATCCTGCGAAAATCTATAGCAGCAGAAGACAAATTTAAAGCATTTTTTTATAGTAAAATACTCAAATTCCTATACGGATAGTTTTAAGTTTACAAATGCTTCTATATAAATAGCTAGATTAAGTATTATTAAAATTACCAAAGGAAGTTATTTACAATTCAAGTCATATGGTTGTTTTTGTATATCCTTTATTTGAAGATTTTACGTTAAAAGAATAAGTTTAATTCCATAAAAATACAGTTTGAATGACAAATTATCAAGCTAGATGTTCAAATTCCTAGTTTAATCTTAATACGCAGACAGTGTATCGTCCCGAATCGTGCTTGTAGCTGGCCGATTCAAGAGAAATTATTAATCGTAAGGAGTCACATTATGATTTTTAAGCATTCTAGATGGGTAAGATTTTGCTCTCAAAGGCCGACTTACGGCTTGCTATCATAAGCAAACTTGTCTTCGGATGGCGCGTTAGTGAACATGCAGTGTGGAAACTATTCTACTGTCAGACTATTCAATTATTTGACTATTTTAAAGAGGGAAGTTGAGTACTTTCGAAGTCCTGGAACACAATTGGATTTTTCAGGTATATTTCTGCCGAAATTGGCATTTTTGCATCGAGGCCCAAATTGCGCCTCATATGAACTGTAAATGTATTATGTTTTATTTCAAGAATTGTGTCTAGAGATATTGTTAAGGACGAGCCTTATTGCTGTTGAAACACCAATTAGTCCCCAAGGTTTCTAAGCCTTTCTTAGCGACATAGTCTCGTTAGTAATTTTTATATAGGCTTAGTGGCACCTGATATATCCGTATTTGTCTCAACCGCCTTGTTAGTCTCCTCAACATCACTGCAGAAGTTAGAGTTGAGAGTTATACCGGAAGTCTCCAAACATCACATTGTATAGATGAATAATGCACATCCTTTATAGGATCTTTGTTAGAGTCCTATTTGAGTTAGCTTTGCTAATTATCTAGATTATCTAAAATATTTACCATCCAGGAATATAACGTAAACGATAAGTTTGCTCGAATTATATAAAATAGAGTAATAAATTGTTCGACACTTTAAGGTAAGTCTTCTGAAATTTAATTCACCAATTTTTCTGCAGTGTTTTGTATCATGAATTAAAAACATTTAAATGTATAAAACTAAGTCGTTATTATAATATGAAAAAAAAACAGTGTTACATAAGCTACATTATTTTAAAACAGGTCCATGTAAGAGATGAGAAATGTTTTTATCAGTGGGTGACGACATTTTCGGGAGATTGAAGGTTTACTACGTAACTTTGCTAAGAAGTCTCAGCAACAGTTTCATGGTTAGTCATATCATGTACTACATTTGAACTTAGATTCCTGTACCCAACGCTATAGCTTTCGCCATAGCCAGATGTAAGGCTATTGGAATAATTGCATAGCTTCATATAAAACAGACATCGGTCTAAGTTTTGTAAGTAATTTTTTGTCACAAGGTACAATACACAAACTAGTTAGCAAGAACAGTAAAAACAATCCGTCTGGGTTGTTTTCATATTGATCACTTTGCTATCTGCTTTCAATGGATCTTCTATTTAATGCTGTAATGAACGGATCCGCATTGCAAGTAGCATCTCCCTTTTCCTTTCTTGTTTGCTGTTTTCTCTTGATAGCAATTTGTAATTGGATCTTTGTCGTCTTTTCCTCACTATCAATTATTTCCTTTACTGCTACCACTTTTTGTAAGAACTGCTTGAAATAAATATATTTGTGTTTCATTCACCTCCAGACCTGGATTTTAGCGATGTTTATCTCTTGACTTCTCGTGCATACATGACCTTTCCATCTCTTTTGGAGTGCAAACAATGAAATGTAATATATTTACTTTTTTTAATATTTTGAAAATGGCTGTTTGTTTAGGGAACTCTTACTATTTTTGACTTGGATATACAACAATTACAACATCGGTAAGAATAGTTTGTGCGGTGGATTATCAAAATTTAGTAATATGCTTAAAATTGTAAACCACTGAAGAAAATAGAAAGAATTCAGCATCAGAATTTGAAAAACACCTCAACTTTGCTCACTGTAGTAAAGCTATTCTTGTTCTTTGTAGTATATCTATAAAAGTTATTTTTTTATTCTGTTACTTGCCATATATGATGTACATTATATAACTTTACTTATATTGTCATTGGTGCATGCAAAAAAAAGCAGCTAGTCAAGACTACCTCATTTATGTATGTGATGGAGCATTTGGAATAGATACACATCTATTGCGACCATATGAAGGAAATAATAGGCACGCTAAAAAATACAGCAGAATCACTGTAGTCACACAGTGAACAATAAGCAGAAACCAAAAATTGAGCGAGCAATTAAAGATGTAACATTTGGAACAGCTTATTATACAATAAATACATATTCACAGTTGGTGATTTAAGTAATATATTTGTTCTGGCAATCTGAACATAAAAAGTAGGACCAACTCTGTTAACTAACCTTGATACAAATATATCCATTTAGGTTAGTAAGTAATTACAATCTATTTGATGATGAAGTAATTTATATAAAAACTTTAGTGACGATATTTAAGCAATATATCACTAGTAACTTTTCTTACTGGATAAACCGAATACATTTCATACCACAGGAACTTTAAAACTTGCCTTGCGCATTTTCAAGAGCATCAATATCACACTGATATCACGGAGCCCAAATAAGACTGCAGTGCTCAAGGTGAACTCTAACTAGAGATTAATATAAAATGCATAATTGTTCATAAGCTGTGTACAATTACATATTATAAATCCCAGTATTTTATAAGAAGCACATTATTCGAGTAATATGTTTGCTGAATGTTAATTCTTTATCAAAATAAATACCCAAGTTTTTAACTTCCCTGCAGTAATTCAATAACACTAAGTTAATACTGTAGCAAAAATTTATAGGATTTTTTCCTTGTATAGGGAACTGATTTACATTTATTAATAGTCAAATGGAGGCTATTTGATTGGCACCATCCATAAATTCTATTGAGATTTAACTGCAAATGTACACAATTAGATAAGGTCTTCACTGGTGCAAAAATTTCAACACCGTCTACAAACATAAACGTTTTACATTGAAACTGGTGATCTACGCCATTAATACAGAGTAGGAACAATAATGGTCCAAAGGTGGATCCGTACAGTGCTCCAGATTTTGCTACATACGTTTTGGAGGAGTAACCATTATACGTCACAACTTGTAGCCTGTTTAATAAATGTGATGCAATCAACTTGCACAATATTATCAATGGTTTCAGCTACAAGTTGCACAAAACAGCAGAGTGTGACAGTCCAAAACAACACAACACAGTGGTTGACGTACTTGAGTAATATCGTTCAATAATAATCAAATAAGGACAGGGGTAAATAATACCTTTCCGGGGTAGTCGGAGCTGACAGCTTTAATATGTCCTCGACTAACCCAGTACCGAGGCCAGGGTGGGGTAGACCATACATCAAACAACCGTCTGCCAAATCAGTGTCAACTAAATCTAAAATAGCTGTACTCCGATTGAACTAAAATAGGAAGTCCTTCATGCTTACCTGTAAATTACTGCTAAAATTCTCCTTGCGCTTCACACTCGAGTAATACAACGATTTCTTTTTACATACACTACTAATGCTTTACTACAAAACTTAAGGGAAGAACAATAAACACATAAAAAAGCTTCAATAACCCGTTCACTTGTTATGGTCTAATTTTCAATAAGCAAAATAGCAATTAACCTGGTTGCATAATTTTGATTATTAATTAATTTCAATTACCTATCTCAATCCAGCCAACACGATAAACAGATCTGCACCAAGGTGGCAGAACAACTGACTATTACGTTATTAAGGGTGATATGCCAGGATCATCATAGAATAACACTTGAACACTGAGGGCATCGGTAATGATTATCCTTGTAACAATATGCTCGTTGGCTAAACCTTACATACAAAATTGTGACAATGTAAAATACAAATTGCTAAATCTGAACCCACTCTGTACTAATCGTGTAGATATATAACAATCTTCAGTTAAGTGTTATTAATAAGTGTCAATCACCAGTATGCAACTTCAACCAAACGGTTGCGGTAGTAAGGTTAAATGAGGAATGGCACACACACAGCTGCACTCGTTGCGGAGCTACTAACAGCATAAGCCCATATAAGGTTTGTGATCGCGATTACGACTGTAACTACTACTGGGACTAAAACTGAACACTGCAGATTGAAACTGGATACTAGGAACTGCAAATTTGAAACGCAATTTGAACTGGTAACTTGAACTGGTACCTCGTAAACTGGAAATTAGTTACTGGCACCCGATCTACTTCGGGTTCAATATTCGATGCAAAACAACAAACGAAGTAAGTACAACAAGTGGTCACCAAATAACGGCCAAGGATTCACTTTAGATGAATCGCTGTAATCCCAATAAGGAAAATTATTACAAATTACAACAAAAATAATTACCTTCAATTAATTCGCCAAAACCCTTAAATTAAGGTGGAAATACAAATGTTCCAACGGCGTAATTAAAAATATTCAATTCAAATGAAAAGTATGTGTTGAAATAAATAAAGCTCGTCCAGTAACTACTATCTGATAGCACGGCGCGCTATCAATATTCGAGTTCATACAATCTTATTTGGGAAGAATTTAATTATTAAATACACTGTTAAATGCGAATGTAGTTATGAAAATTTCGACCGTAACAAGAGATTGGTGCACATGGAGCGGTTATCCACAAACCCATGCTGGTTTGGTGATATATAGCTCTTAATTGAATTATAAATGTCTGTAGATTATAACTTCAAATATCTTTGAGAAGTTTGATACAATTGCAGTAGACCTATAAGTATGTACATCAGCTATATTACCATTATTACCACTTTACATGCCTTTATATTGGTAAGCTTCCACTTTGTTGGATAGGTGGCCGTTTTTAAACAGAGATTAAAAATAGTAAGTAATGGCGATATAAACCTATCGACACAAGCTTTAATGATATAATCAGGAATTTGATCTAATGACTAGATGCAATCTGCGTGGTGTCGCTACTGGTTGCACCACCGTGGTGCCCTAGTGAGATATGACTGTTAGGGCTTGTAATAATATATTAATCATGCACAAATCAAATATAATGTATGTACTTAGATTAGTAATAATATTGTATAGTAGTGTAGTAATTATAGATAGTAAAAACTGCCATAGTGGCTTCCTGTAGATTAAAGTTCTTTGTAGATATTTGTGAATAATCATATTTAATTGGACCCAAGAAGACACTTTAAATTGAAGTATGTTATAATGACATCAGTGTGGGGTTGCATGATAAACAAATAGAACTCTAAAAATATTTGGACGATTTTCTTTTGTATTGCATGCCTGGTAGCCAAAAATAAAACGTAGTAATGAACAGAGATTTTCTCCGTTTGAAGTTCACCTCAGAATTGAATCTCTGCCTGTTTTACAATAACGCCACCTTGAAACGAATACTCAAAGGCTATTGCTTTAAAAAACTATTTATATTCAGCTAATTAATGGTGGACCAAACGTATAAAACAAGATAAATTTGTGAAATCAACAGTTGGTAAGAATTCAATTAGATGATTCATAAATGAAGTTGGGCAACGATGTTTTCATACGGAGTTCATAATGAAGAGTGCTGATTGAGGCGCCTCCTGCTTTTTTGAGCTTGAACTTATCTGATGAACAGAGCGGTCTTGCGAGTTATAACTATATTGTTTGGGGTACGGCGTGACCTTAAAATGAACGAAAAGCTTATAGGGTACTCGTTGTAGTTGCGATCACGTGCCTTTTGGAAGTTTTTAGGCATGTAAAACGGCTTCTGTTTAAAAGAAGACTACAACATTGTTCTACACGGTGCTGCAGGTTTAATAATTCAGCGTGCCAAAAACAATGTCCCACTCTGTGAGCACTAATGAAGAATTTTTAATAATACGTGCTAGTTATTCAAATTATGGCCTTGCTATAATTTTTACAATTGCTACACAGGTTTTTACTTGCACGTGATTTGCTACAAGTATTACACAATAAAACTAAAGTTTTATATGTAGAAGACGGAAAGGCTAAAAACTGTATGCCAATGGCTAACTTGGCTATTACCCCAAGGGAGAGATAGAAATGGGTCAGGGCTGAATTTACTTAGTTAAATAGAGAACAATATAATCTTAAGCTGGACACCACTGTATCTAACAAGTAATGATCAATTTAAACGAGTAGGTACAGTTTCTGCATGCTAATATTTTTGTTCTTATGTAATCAAATCATACATTGCTTATGTTCTTTTCACGGTAATTTGAATATTTATTAACAATTTCGACCGCTTTCTAAATTGAAATGAATGCTTATTCAACACCCTGTAGGTTTTATTAGTACATGTAATTATAATTTACATACTGCAAATCTACTCATTTCAATAAAACATTGAAGCTGGTATTTTTCTTAAAGATTATAATAAGTTTAGAACATGGAATAATTATCAGAATAATTTGTTTTCAAAAGATTATAATGTGTTACGTACGGGTACCTGAAAGGTTATTTCAAGCCCGCTTATCTGCAGACTGTATTTAATATACCATTATTAAATTGTTTTATATAATTTTATACAAAAAAGTAGGCAACACATCTTATGGGTATGTACTAAGCCCTCGAATTTGATGTATATTCATGTTGTTTTGAAGTGCAGCGACTGGTTCTAGAAAGCAGACGTTAAACGTGGGTTCTTCCATTGATCGATCGTAGTTCACTTGTTGGAACAATATCATGTGTTTTGAAAAATATTATTTAGTTATAATCTAGAAAGAAATGTTTTGAAGGAACGCTACGTGGCTAATTATGATTATTGACATGTGCATCTTCCTTCCGAGAAAAGAACTGAATTTTTTCAGTAATGTCCTACGAGTTACCTCAAATGATTTTTTTAAAGAGCATTACTTAATCTTGTTGGTGCAAACTTAGAAATATTCTATGCCCTTTAATAAGGAAAGATATAATTGTGTAATGTTTAGTGAATAATGTACGCAATCTCATTTATGCTATGATGATATTAAATTCCAGTTGATAATAAGTAACGCGAACTGGAAATTCAATTGGTTGTTTGTGTTATTCAGCTTGCTGTCATGTCCGCTTTGTTTTGTTTAAACTTCACTCTTGCTGTTAGTGATAAGACGAAATACTTCGACGAACCACAGATATGATGTGTTGAAACATGTTTATTTTCCAGAACCTCTTTTAACTAAACATTTTTGAATTGGAATCATTTGTAGTTTCATAAATTTTTGTTTTGGTAAAATATTTAATTCTATATAATTATAAAGCAACCGGTGTATTTTCGTCTCTCATAAACGAAGTTTCATTTTTGTAAAACTGTCAATGTAAGATTAAAGTTTGTTCAAGTTCAAATAAGGTTAATACAGAAAGCGTGCAGTTTGCGATACAAGGTCACGCCTAATGTTGTTTGTTTCTATAGGCGGCACCGACCTGCAACGTTACTAACAAGTTAGTCACTTCTTATCTGTCGTAGAAGAAGGATGTCTTTCCCAACTTCTAGGACAAGCGATTGGAGAATTGCATTAAGTTTGCCATCTCCTTAATATTAGTTACGTAGAAAACTGGGGTGATGTTAATCAATGCGCAGTTATAAAAAATTTTGAAAAGTTATGAATAGTTAAGCAAAGTTAAATTTAAACTATGAAATTTTATAATCTTTACGGTTAATAATTTAATAAATTTTTACATCTACAAGACACCTTTAAAATATGTTTTAACTGTAATTGATGGTTTATCGAATAAAAACTTCTACAATGGCATTTATGTAAAGGCGTAACTTGGTGGTGATTTAGATTAAAAGAAAATTTCTACCTCACATCTTTTGAAGTTGGTCTTTGATGTCTTTGGCTAGCAATGGTCTGAACACTCATTCTACCCTTCTAGTTTAAATCTGAGATTGATGCTAAGAGGCTGCTATGTACCTAGACGTAGCTGGAAGAAAAGTAGATACCAGGCTAACTACCAGACGCGGAGAGTGGGGGGATAAAATAAACAAAAAAACACATCGCCCACGATTACCTATTAACACATACAAATAAATAAAGAATTCTGTACAAACAAGCAAAAAGAAAATAATTAAGGGTTATTATTTCACAGCAAACAATTATATTGTACGAACAATTTAGAAATTTAGATGCGAAGTGCGCATCTCGTATTTACACAAAATAAAATTAATCAGTAGTAAATCAATATGTGAGAGCTTTTGTCAAGCGTTTTTAAAATTTCACCTAATACTTTTTATAAAGTAACTAATTACTAGGAAGGAATTAACGATTGAGAGCTTTTATCAAACGTTTTTAAAATTTCACCTAATAATTTTTGTAAAATAACTAATTAGTAAATCGAATAAACGTGTGCGTTCTTTTGACACGCAACTTTAAAAATAGTACATCACACCTGTAGAGCGATAGTATCGATTAACGGCCACAAACAATAGTCTGCGATATCACGTTTCTACACCAAACGTTGATTAGGAATATGCCATTGACACACAATTTTTACCATTAACGACCTCCATTCCGGTTTACTAGAAACATCAAATGGAAGTGATCAGATTATTAAAACGATTCATAAAGACAATACGTCCTGGAAAATCATACCCACTCAAAACCTTATGCTGATCAAAACAGATGCTTAACTACCACGCGCCGTGTTTATGGAACAACTTGAAAAACCTTGACATATTTGTGAACAATAACTTATTTATTTTTAATTCCGAATGATAAAAAAGCTATTTCAAACAATTACCTTGGCGTTCATAGCAAGGTTTCAAACACCTGAAGTATTTAAATTTTACTATTGTAACAAAATGTGAAATTTAACATTGCCATAGAATTAAAATAGGAATTAACGAATCGTTTATTGTTTTCCATATGGGAGTAAAACATTATTATGAATATGAAAACTAGATTTGCAAATACTTAAATAAATTTTTTCATTTTTCTTTCCTTTATACAAAATGGTTACATTCTAAAAAGAATTGTTACACTGTAAAAAAAATTATACAACGATGATACTTTGATGAAATAGGGACTTGATGTCATATAAAACCACAGTAAGATGCCTGCATGTCATGTTCATGGTCGGATACTGAGCCACATCAAATGGCGTTGACGACTGTTTAGGTACGACAACCGAAACAACGAAGACAATGAGCTGCCCGTAGCCAAAGGCGACACAATAAAGCTTTAATCTCTTAGTGTTCTATAGCATAGAGGTCTAAAAGGTGTGGTGAGTCATGGATTGAGTGGGGTAGCAATCCCCAAATATAGATAACCAGTGCAACAGAAGGTTCTCCATGGAACGACCCATGTCTGTCAGGACTTAGGCCAACTTCAGAGCCGTAGCTGAAGACATCATTACCTGTAGTAATTCGCGGCAGCGACAATTTCTGCAAAGAAAAAACTGTGAACATAAAGAACAACAAGTTAGGACCGAATTTCCGGTACTACAGAGGGCGGCGAACAGTTTCTCCAAGTCGTCCTCTAAGAGAGGACAACAGAAAAAGGAAAGGAAATTTATTCGTTTATGGCCTACTCTACGTGTGCATATCTGCTTATTGATACACATGCTTTAAATCATGTCTGTACAGCTGTTTAAGCATCGGCAGACATTTTCATAAACTCTAAAAAAAAGTGATTATGAGCAGCATCAAACTCTCTATATCGTGATTTTTCTGGTAGTGAAGATGTTATAGAAAATTATTACACCATATAACACTCAACCCTTTCAATAAATCCCCGGGCAAATGAATTAAAATTATTAAAAACACTTACCCAGGGGTATTATTAGGGGGTGGTTCATTCTGCTTAGTCCTGTTGAGTTGTTGGAGTCGCTGCTTCTATCTGTAGGGCTCCCCTGACGAGACGATAGGATAGGTAAAAATGGACGAAAAAGAAAGCATTCGCGCCAGCACTGCCCGGTAACGGTACGATAAGTTTAACGATAACGTGGATGTGGCGATGCGATAGGATCTGCCGAACTAATGGGTGGTTCTCGTCTTAAACGTTTTCTTCCACTAATCGAGATTGACTTACTTTATTATATCCCGTAAACGCGATATGCGCGCCACAAATGACAGTTGGTAACGATATTACATAATGTGAAAATTGAGGCGCAAATTTCGATGACGTCACACAATATGCAAATTATGTCACGTAATTACCAATTACACAAATTATATAAAAACCCCCACGGGATACTCACGTGAACAGGTAGGCTTCCTTCAGGATTGCTCCATGATGGCAGCGGCTTCCTTCAGGATTACTCCATGATGGTCGCCCGTGGCTTCGCTAATATTTCTCGGGTGTGGGAACTCCTAAGCCAAGTTGCATCCAAATTCGCTTTGTCTTCTTCCTATCTAGAGGTAACGACGGGAAAGGGTATGAGGAACGATAATCTAAAGAAGGCAAAAAGGGACCTACATAACAGAAAGATACGGTAAGACACCACACAACCACTCTTCTTCGCGTTTCGGAGGCAAGTCCCTACGCGTCTTTCGGAAATTCCGCACTTCCTTCTGCCGCCACACGCATTGGCGCGAAATCTCGTGCAACGCACTTCTCAAGTGACGGAAAAACGCGCAACCAGTCTTTTAAATTTATGGCGCGAAATCCTGACATATTAAAACTTAATTAAAAATGTCTAGTGCCGAAATTTTTGGCACGTAACAACTTCCGCCCGCGTTTGTGGGAAACTGAACTTCAACTCACACCAAAACCTTGTGTCAGCGCTTACGTTTGCAAAAATAAGCAACTGGCGTCGAGATCCGTGTGAACGTTACTAATCCCGGGGTTTTATAAATCTAATTCCTGAAAGCTTTAAAATAATACGTAGCATCTATTAAACAACCAGTAACAACGCCAACGGTGTGAGAAACGGAAATGAGGCGGCTCCGTGGCGTAGTTGGTATGCGTGTGACTAATACGTCCAAGGTCGTGGGTTTGAATCTCGACACGGTCCGCTTGAAAAATGTTAAGCGAGCATTTTTCACAAAGAACGCCCTCGTTCGGATGAGGGGTAAAATGGAGGTTCCGTGTGTGTGTTGTCACGCACCTTAAAGATCCCTACCTTGCTTGGAACAGCAAGGGTTCGGCAAAATTCAAAATTTTTCAGGTAAAAGAAACTCGTTTCCTGGCCAATGTAGTACCTTCGGGTGGAGCATTGGAAAATCACAAGTAGGTGTGAGAAAAGGAGCTACTTTTGAAGTATCCCTTGTGAAGTGGGCTGCCAGTTGTTTTATTTGATTGTTGTCGCGGAAATAATTGTAGTTTTTAATTAATTTGACAGTTCAGTTGATTGATATTTTTTTAAGCACAGTTAAAAATGTTGCACGAAGAACAAGTTTCAAGTAAAATTGTAAAAATTGGCAGCCGGGGCTAAATCAAAACTAATTCCAGAAAAGTCTGGATAGAGAAGAAATGTACCGTGAGTGTTAATGAATCGATGTGTTAGCTGATATGATGGAAAAGTTCAAAACATATAAATCTTCCTCACTTTGGTGTTCCTATTCGAAGCTTGAAGCAATCTTAGGTATAAAAAGTAGTAAATATTTAGCATGCTACTATAAATTACATGCATTTATGAGAAGAAGAAAAAAAAGGACATGATCCTTAAAAGTTTTTAGTTTTTACCGAAGAACAGTTATGTAAGTGTTTCATTCAAGCCCTGGATATTTTTCTAGTTTTGAAAGTTGGCGCTATTTGTGGTATTTTTGGCTCGCGGAGGAGGTACGAAATATATGATTTTCTTATTAATGACATAGCATTCGTTCATCAAAAACTGATAAGGGTAAAAAAATTTGTAGTAGACTATTCTCATATCGAATATATCTGGATATTTAACAAGTACGTTTCTTTGTTACCGAAGAATATTGACATAGGGTATTTTGAAATATTCTAAAGGAAAGTGCTTCAAATAACCAGTGGGAATTAATACCGTTGAGAAATGTCCTTTTCGTGTAGCACGTGTTTTAAACCTACCAAAAGATAAATACATCGGTCACGCTTTCAGGCAGACGTCTGCGACAATTATGGTTAACAAAGGGATGACAGTGGACGAACTTAAATGGTTGTTCTCTGCTGTTGCTCTTAGTTGTATTACCAATATTGTATTCTGGATTATATTGAAGTCTTACAATGAACAAGATTAAAGTTAATGTTAAAGAACCATCAGCATCATGTTGAGTGCCTGTTACTCGCCTTGCTAGCTTGGCTCATAATCTTAGATTCGTTTGATGAACTTTACTGACTTGCTACATAAATAACTGTAATTATAAATTACATTTTTATAATGCTATAATTCTAAATGAAATAAGATCATGTATAATATGTTTGAATATAATAATGATGTTAAAGTTGTATTTGTGTTCCCGGTGTCCTATCAACCAAACTTACGAAGTAAGTTAGGTTAATATAATCGCTACGTCGTCGTCGTCGCCGCCGTCATCCGTTGCCATATTCCCATAATGATACAATAAATAATATATATGTACCTTGTTTAGTTTTTTACGCTGATTACAAATATGCTATACACTTTTCGATATCTCATTTAGTTTTCGAGATAATCGAATTTAGTTGAGAAATGTTAACAGTACAAACTAATATAAACTTTAATAGATATCCAAATGATTCTTAAACAATAATATAGTCTAAGTTGAGTTATCTTTTTGGGAAAACATAGGCACTCAGAGTTTAACTGAGTCATTTAATTTAAAATATATAATTTCCTTTTATAAAATTTCCGTAAGTTTGGTTGTAAGGCGTACATGCGTCTTAGATTTTTTTACATATGAAATTAGTAGTATTAATTAAGTAATGTTTCAAACCTAATATTTTTTTAAATAAAATGATCTAGTTTCGCTATACTCAACCTGCGGCCCGCGGAGGCTTTTTGGTTGGCCCAATTGTTAAACTAGGTAGTTACAACTTATTTATAAACAACTTCAAATTTCGATATCAATAATTTGCTTAAATTGGAAACGCAAACTATCCTAATCTATGGTTGCGCAAACGATACGGAATACGCGGCGCGGGAATCCCCTTAAAGGTCTGTAATCTATGGTTGCGCGAACGATACGAAATACGCGGCGTCGGGAATCCCCTTAAAGGTCTGGTCACGCGCAAACGCGGACGGCGGAGCGACTTGCGAAGCTCAACATTGCTTGTCATGTGTAATGAGACGTGTGTTTTACTAATTGGCAAGTCGCCCCGCCGCTCGTGTTTGCGCGTGACCAGACCGTAAGATCCATGGACCTAAGTGCGTGTCGCTTTGATTGTCGATCGAAACTAAACTTGTTATAAATTTAATCTAAATTATTAAACTAAATTTGTGTACGTACCCGCGTCCTCTGCCAAATAATAGTTTTGTTTTGTAAATTAAGTATACCTATTATTTTCAAAGTAATGTCAGGAGTGTCGTCGAAGTATAAAAGAAAAATATCAAGTGAAAATAGATTGTTTCAAGATGAGTGGGAATCTGATTATTTTGTTGTACCAAATAAAAACAACGCAGCTACTTGTTTGATATGTCGGGAAAGTATCATATTGAAGAAATACAATATTTCTCGTCATTTCACTTCAAAACATAAAGATTTCGACGAAACGTTTCCTCCCGGATCGTCTTTGAGAAATGAGAAATTGAGTTTTTTTTAAGAGATCATTGCATGAGCAATAAAATGTTATGTTCGCGGCATTATCACAAGACTCGGCGGTAACAAAAGCATCATATGAAATTTCTTACATTCTTGGTAAGCATATGAAACCATTTACCGATGCGGAGATTGTAAAGGAATGCTTTATTAGTGCTGCTAATATACTTTTTGATAAATACAGTAACAAAAAACAAATAGTATCTGATATAAAAAAAATACAGCTTTCGTATTCAACCTGCACCATGCGTATTGAAGACATTTCTAAATTTATTTCCGATGATATATTATAAAACCTAAGAAGATGCAAGTTTACCAGTTTAGCATTTGATGCCAGCACCGATATTTCAGCAACATCGCAGTGCTCGATGTTTGCTAGATATTGTACAGAAAACAATGAAATTCATGAAAACTTTTTAAAATTACTGTCAATGAAAGGTCAAACCCGAGGCACAGATTACCTTGATACTATTTGTAATTTTTTAGAACATCATGAAATTGATGTGCAAAAAATCGTGTGTTTGTGTACAGATGGTTGTCCTTCAATGACTGGATCCGAAAATGGCTTCATTTCATTATTTAAGAAAAACTATAATTGCTGCAATTTAATAACATTCCATTACATTACATCAAGAAAACTTGGCGGCCCGTGCTGTACAACCAGAAATAGAAGCTGTAATGAAAACAGTTATCAATATTGTCAATTATATACGAGCAAAAGAACTGAACCATAGAAAATTTAAAACCCTTCTTGAAGAACTGGGAAGTGAGCACAGAGACGTTCTTTTGCATACCTCGGTGCGATAGCTTAGTAGAGGAAAGGTTTTGGAAAGGTTTTTTTCATTACGCCATGAAATAATTCTATTTTTAGAGCAAAATAATAAAGGGTACCCAGAATTACAAAACGATGAATGGTGGTGTCTTTTAGGTTTTCTATGTGATATTACGGAAAAACTAAACAATCTCAATCAGAGTGTACAAGGCGAAAATAACATAGTGACCAATATGGCAAATAAAGTGTTTGCATTTGAGGAAAAGCTAAGTATTTATTATAATGAAATACAGAACAAACAGCTGCACAATTTTCCAACTATTATAAAAACCAGAGAGGACGGTATTAACATTTCAGAAGAAAACTGCTCCATAATTTCAAATTTTATAACTGCACTATTAAACGAATTTCAAAAAAGGTTTCAAGATCTCAGAAAATAAAAATTGTTTGTTACTTGTAGAAAATCCATGGCATTTAAAGACACCAACTATTTCTGAGTTGGCTTCAGTTTTAAATTGTAATTACTCAGTTGTTTGATGAATTTATTGATTTTAAAATGACACCAACCTGGAAGTAATTTACAAAGAAAATAGGGAAAAAAGGGAATATGTGGAATTTTGGAGCATTGTTCCCCAACAATATAAAAGCGTGCAAAGATGTGCCCAAATAATGCTAACATTTTTTTGGGTCAACGTATGTGTGCAAATCATCTTTTTCAAAGATGAAATACACAAAGAGTGTATATAGAAATAAACTGACAGATTCCCATTTGGATGATATAATAAGAGTACTATGCAACGACAAGCCAGATATTGATAAAGTTTTAAAAAAATGCTCTCAGTTCCAAAAGTCTCATTAGATATACATATAAGTAAGTAAGCATCTTTGTTAAAAGTTCTTTTTTACATTAAACTAAATAATTCATTAGGTTGATATTACTTTTTCTAATTATTTTTTACTTGCGGCCCGGGCTACCGTGACTGAAACGTGTTTGTGGCCCCTATAAAAAAAAAGGTTGAGTATGGCTGATCTAGTTTATTGCTTCATTACTTAATTTAATAATTTTTCTCCCTAGACGCGTGGATGGTGCTTTGCGCTGTCATTTGTTTTAGCATGCATTGTAATTTATCCTGTAGGGTAGATTTTTTATGTATATAAATAAGCAAGGCAATAATTTGGTAAAAATAGACGTAAAATTATCAATACACACTGTCCTTTAAGTTTTCATAAAGGTGTGGATATAATACACGATTCTTGTGCGCATTTTAGTATTAACACTATCCGAATAGATGGCGCCTCTCAATTTTAACACTTTTATTGTTGGGTTCTCTGACATTATTTTGACGTTTAGATTTATTGTCCATTAATTATTCTATGTTCCTGTAGGTTAGCAATTCTATGAAACTAACTTATCTAACCTATGATTCCTAACCTCAAATTTGACGATAAACATCTGTTTGAATTACTTTGTATGTGTAATTATTACTTGAAAATGGAAGGAGATAAACTGTTAGAGTATTTACCATTTAGTTCTACGGTGAATCCAAGTTTTTGGCAAAAGTTTACGGATATTAAGTTGGACATAGACAAGCTTGAAGTAACAACTAGAAATATTTGGGGCGTTTTTTCAAACAATTCCTTTAATTTTTGTAAAACTGCTTTATTAGAAATTGATAGCACGTCTTTTAACAAGTAAGTAATATATTACTACATTCAAATGCAAATATTGGTGAATTTCACATATAATACTGTTTAAAATTGTTATGGCATAAAATGTATTGAACACAATTTGAAATAAATTACAAATATCAGAAAATTTTGTAAGCATTACGCATTTCTGGACATCCAGAATTCTAATCAATATCTGGATGATTCTACAAATACGAGCTATTTAGACAATTGCATGTGGAAATAGTCAAACATTTCTAGAAAGACTTGAATCTTGGTATATAGCATAAATGTTTGATCCCGATCACATTTTATGATCAGCAGAGCTGAATTTGAATTTTTCCAAAATTTAGAGGATTTTAAAAATTTAATCAGCCATGCTAATGACATGTTGTCCATTCTAATGACACATATTCATATTTATCTGTGTCTGTGTCTATAATAAGCGGAATAAATAAAATAATTTCAAAAATTTTATTAATAGTAATATTATTATTTTTAACTTAACACAAATAGGAATGAATGTGTGAAATTGTTTTTTTTTAATTAACAGAATCAAATGTGGCAAACTAAACTTTAAACGTTAATGTTATTTCTAAAAATTTTTTGGTAATCCGGGATATAAACTGACAGATAAACCATATTTTTAGTTAATTGATTCTATCTAGGATGATTCACTGAAATTAAAAAAGGCAGCTCGAGAACTACATAGCAGAGGAGAATTAATTTTCTTCACAACCTCTTTTAACTGATAGTGATGGATGTTCTTGTGAATTGGCCATTTATATTTTTTCGTATTAAAGTTGGGTGCATAACATCAAGTTCAACAGAATCGAATTTTATGGATTTTACCTCTCCTGGATATAAAATATTATCGTAGTTTACAACAATCCAGTCGCCAACTTGTAGTTTAAAAGAATCTAAAACAATCACAAAAATTTAGTAGACTGCTGACAGCTTAATGCTTAGAGCAAAACACTAGGCCTATTTAGTGTTATTAATATTTTTTAATGTTTAACGTTTCAGCTCAAATTATATAAGTGAGTGTAAAAATCTTACCTTCAAAGACTAGAGGGTCGAGAGGCTGATCAATGTTTGTAGCAGTTGCTCTACATTCTGATTCCAAATTCATTGATATAAGTTGATAATGGTTACATAAATTTTCACAAGAAAAACAGCTTAGTTTTCTGAAAACAACTTTGTTGCTATCTTTTTGCCACAACTTGATGTACTTGCATCGATCCTTTCACTGGTTTAAGTTCTGGGTGGTTGATTTTATGTTGACTTCTTCTTCTTCAATAAGATTTTCATCAATATTTATCAAAGATATTTTATTAGTGTTTATTTTCAAAGCACTTGCGGATCATCACGTTCAATACATTATGTATGTTGTGGTCTGGATCGTATAGTATTTTATAATTCGGATCACGTGGGTTTCATACATATTTGGCCGGTTATTTATGCCAACGACTGATTTACGAATTATTTCATCAAGTTCAGCTGCATGAGAAGGTAGACAAAATGCTTTCAAAACGAAAACTCAAAATTTTAACTATAAAAGAAAAGCTTGATATATTAACAAGACTAGAACGGGGCGAGAGCGGCAAACAGTTATTTCTTATGGCGTGGGAACATCTACGATATCGGACATAAAGGAAATGAAACAAAAAATAGAAAGGTAAACAGACCTACATATGCATGTACATTAATTGTTCTATAATAAATACGTATGTATTTTGTGTTTTAGTTTGGCAAGTGTGATCAAATTCCACATGCTAGAAAGACATTAAAACAAGCGGACTTCCCAGAAATAGAGAAAATTCTCTTTGACTGGTTTTGTAAACAAAGATCCCGGCACGTTCCCATATCATATGAAGTTGTCAGCAAAGGCAAGGCTATTGTATCAAGCAGTATATGGACAAGAAAATTTCCAAGCAAGTCGAGGTTGGATTGCAAATTTCAGAAAAAAGGTATGGTTTGCGTTTTTTAAAGGTGTGCGGTGAAAAGTTGTCCAATGATGAAACTGCTGTTGATCCATTTTTATCTACATTTTCACAGAAGATCAAAGAACTTAACCTGATTTTAGCTCCAATATACAATGTAGATGAGTCGACACTGTACCGGTAAATGCTTGCAGAAAAGACTGCACCTGGGTGGAAGTTAAGCAAGGAGCGTGTTACATTCCTAGCTTGTGCAACTGTTAACAGTACACACAAACTCCAACTTCTGGTGATACGAAAAGCACGAAATTCCAGAGTTATCAAAAATCAAAACATTCCAGTGTAATATAAATCCTATTCCAATGTTTGGATGACAACAGCAATATTCCAAGAGTGGTTTTACAAATCATTTATTTGTCACGTAAGAACTCATTTAAACAGCAAAAAATTGCCAGAACACACTCTTCTTCTTATTGACAATGCTTCAAGCAATGGGTCTATTGAAGATTTGTCTAGTGATGATGGCCAGTTTAGAGCATTTTTCTTTCCACCAAACTGCACCGCACTTCTGTAACCGCTTGATCAGAACGCCGTTAGACTGACTAAGTTATTTTACCCAAAAAGTCTCTTGGTGCATATTTTATCCAAAGAAGAAAAAAACGTTGCTCAGCTATTAAAGAATATAAATCTTCAGATGCTGTATACTTGCTTAGCAATGCATGGCTTAAAGTATCTGCTGACACGATAGTGAAATGCTGGAGTAAAGTAATGTGGTGTATCCGAGACTCTTCAAGTTGCGGTTCGGAATGGGAAACCAAGGATCTGATTACATTAAATGAATTGCAAGATCAGCAAGTTGCACTGAAGGATGTTGCACAAATGTTAAACACTTTAAGTGTAGATACTTTTGATGATCCAGATGTTAACCAGTGGATAGAAAAAGACGAAGACTTGGTTCCAAATGAAATGGAGACCAGTGAAGAAAGTGATGGCAAAGCTGAAGTCATAAATGAAAATCCTAAAGTTAAAAATGAGTAGACAGTTAAAAGTTTTAATGTGTGTTTAAAATGGGCAGAAGGCAGCACAATGGGCCCACCAGGAGGCCTAAGTGCGCATGACTTTAAGTCACCCTTCCTAATTTAATCAATGAGCAGAAGGTTCCAATCTACAACATATTAGTTCTTTAAAAACTTAAACAAACAGCTTTCAATATAAACAAGCCAAACAGACAAAAATTATATGTTTTTTTAAAAAGTAACTTTTGTTTGTGTTGCCCTATGTACATACAATTGTGTTAATTTTTTGCTATTTTTAGTAGTTTTAGTATTTTTTTGGAGTTTTGTGTTTTGCAATACATACATGTATACATAATTATTTATATTATTTTTAATAAAATGTGTTTCCTACAGAGAATAGTCTGTAAAAATGGGCTGTTTTGCTAATCAGGATTTTTCACTAATCTTAAACGGTCTGGTTTTAATTAGTCCGGATTATCAAGGCTGTACTGTATCGCATTAAATTGACGAAAATATGTAACACCTGCATTCTTGCATATAATGTCTGCTTCAATCCAAAACTAAAAGACTACTATTTGAACCTCTGCAAACTATTTAAAATTATTATTCTTAAAGACGCAAATTGAACCACTCGTAATATTGTTACAGTTTTACAATAGCTACGCAATTTCACACTGTAAAGATATAAAGTTTTATACTTACAAGGTGGAAAGACTAAAGACTGTATACCTTCGATTAACTTGACTATTATTCCAAGAGAGTTAGAGATAGGTTGTGGATGAAGAAGTTGGATGTCACTGTATCTAACAAGTATCGATTAATTTTGAAGGGCAGATACAGAAAATTCGTTTGTGCTTGTTAATCCTAAATTATTTTACCTAAATCGTTGGATAAATATATTTTGACAAAATATAGGGTAAATCATGCCTCAATCAATTAGACGCGTTTCTCAACAAAAAAAGGATGTGTTAACATAGGCGATTTTTAAATTATAAGACACAAGAAAATTGCCAATGTAATAACCCGTCTATTTTATTATTGAGAGTAAATGTTTTTATCCTAACAATTCTATAAAATTCATATTCCATAACATTATCAAATATTATCACAGGGTAAGTGCTCAAACATGATGTGTAAATAGTTTATGCATTCACACATTTTGTATTTAAATCATGGTGTGTCAGATCTGGCATTCCACTTACATATTCAAATTAGCTAAATTTAGAGGAATGTTAAATGTCTTTTTTTTTACTTTTATACAAGTCTAATTTTTGCAAATCATTACCTAATTTCTTAAGACTGGTTTCTCGCAAATAAAAATCTTTAATTGTTGCAAAATTTTAAAGGGGAACTTACTTGAGTTATTGTCATTGAACAAAATATTTGATGCTAAGAAAAATCGAAAATGTTAGATATAATTATTGTTTTACTGAACGAATTCCATGGACTGAAATGATGGCATTTAACTATTAGTTGATTAGCGAGAGTATTGACATTTCAGGCTTTTAAGGGGGTTGTTTAATACAACTGGTATTCTTTTATAAATTTGTCGGGGTATTCGGCAAATAAATCACTCGCCCTTACTTGCATGTTGACTGCCACCCGTGAAGTATTCACCTGTGGTACAGAATTTAACCCAGTTTTAGACCATAAACTTCATCGATTTCAGCAGCCCATGTTCGTGTAATAGAATAAACAACCTCATATTGATATTTCGGAAAGGAAAAGCTGCATTAATGTCCTTAGATTTTTTGCACCAAAGGAAACAGATTAAAGCGCTGTCTTACTACCTAAATCAATTTTTATCATCAATAACTCCATTACTAACTTTTCAGAAGATGAAATGGAAGTAATCAAATTATTAAGATGATTCTTAAGAACGACTTGACTTGAAAAATCCTACCTACATGAAATGTATGCCAATGAGGACAGATGCTTAACAACTAAGATGGGTCACATGCCGTGTTTATGAAACAACTTGGAAACCTTGACATATTTGTGAATACTAATTTATTTACTTACAATTTCTAATGATAAAATGCCATTTTAAACAACTATCTTGGCGTTCATAACAAGGTTTCAAACACCCGAAGTATTTAACTTTGTTATTACAACAAGGTATGGAATTTAGCCTTGTGATAGAATTAACAGGAAATAACAAATCGTTTAGTGTTTTCCATATATTTTGAATATGAGAATTTGTTTAGAATTGCAAATAAGTAATTTTTAGCGAATTTTTTCATTTTTCTTTCTTTTATAGAATATTGTTACACTCTAAAAAATTGTTACAATATTTCCCATCATTTACTGGGATATCAATCTGCCATGTTTATTTGAATTCGAACGCTATGCCATTTCTGGATTAAAGTATTTGTATAAATTGCGAATTTTAATTCATCTTATGCAACCTGCTGCACTTCTTGTCATATTCTTGCCGTATTTCACTGTTTACATTAGTGCATACATTATTTTGCTAAATTTTTGCTGCACACTAATTACTACAAAAATGTCGACTTCATCGAAAACAATGAAAGTGCTCGTAGAATAAACGCTTGCCTTTTATTCGAAAATTATTATTTTCTCCCAAAAGAGCCCTTATCAATAAGTGAGTTCCACATTAAAAAATTTACACTTCCAATTTACATGAGCATGCCATACTTGTCAGTGACATAATGTAATGAAAACACCTGTCGGCTTTCAATCAGTAACAGGCGCTTTAATTATGTTTCTGAAAACATTTAACCTTTCACACAAGCACTCATATCAATTTACGATGCATGCTCTTTAACTTTGTGCAGTTTAGATACCAAATAGTATTTTATGACAACATTTTTCTGCAATATATATTATCATGACATGAAACGATAACATGAATTTTTAGGCAAAACTTTTTAAATTACATTATATTTTTATATTTAAACATGAAATATAATGCGCTCAGAAAATAATTGACATCCTTAACAAACACATTTAACGGAATTATGAGCAACGGAAATTAAATTCCTTACAACTCAAATTGATTTTCTGCACTTCAGTAACTCGATTGTAATTTGACTTGAGTAGAAACTCAGGTAGTTAAACCTTGGTTCGATATTGAACTTAAATTGAAAGCCACAGTAATGAAATTTGAGTAAATTTTTTACTCGAATCAATTTTTTACTTGGTTGACTCAAATTTAAATTCCCCTCTGATTGTCCTGCAAGTACTGTTCAATCAAATGTAAGAATTTTGGAAACTCAACAAATCTTATTAGATATATGATAAAAATCATCCGTTTCATGATGCAATTTTACAGAAATCAAACCAGCAAGCATGCTGCTCTCAGCATGAAAAATCAAATGAATCAACCACAGCAGATGAACCATATCAATCCCCATCAATTGACGACAATACTTCGAGAAATATTAAATTGCAGCCCTCGATGCTATCTCCAGGACGAAAGCGTTCATATTTGTATCAGTTGATGCTGTCATCTTCAAGGTTTACAAAAGGAATGTCAGATTTTGCGAATCATGCATTGGTTGATATTATTTGTTTAGACTTTCAACCTTTCCAAATTGTTGACAATAAAGGATTCAAATTATATACTTCGTTTGAATAATCTATATAATTTACCATCCCGTAAAACACTTTCTGATAAACTTTTGTATGACAAATATGCAAAAGCTCAACACTGTGGTATTTGAGAAAATTTAACAAAAATACAATCCCTCACTGCTGGTATGTTAACTTCTCATAACAATAAGAGTTATTTAACTATTACAGCTCTTTTCATAATTAAAATGCAAATGATAGTTTGTTACAGATGTTTGAAGCATTAAATTCTTAAATTTTGAAGTATCCAGAAGGAGCAGTAATCTCGTAACAAAAATAAGTAAAGAAAATAGAACAAAAAGAATTCAGAAAATGTAACAATTTGCTAGATGCTACTTGTAACTACATTACCAATAACACTTACCTTGAAAGGTGTTCAATCTCTGTCCAGTTTATAGGCGCCGACTCGTTTAGTTTAGTAGGATTCCCTTGGATGACAAATAATCCAGAAGATTTTAACTATGGTGATCGTGATCTCCTGGTGAATTAGAATTCCTTTTACAAAATGCTACCTCTGTGTGTAAGTAAATAAAACAACAATTTCCACTTGGTACGTCACCTAAATCTATTTTATTGCAAAATTATTTTATTATTCTCATAAACATGTATACATACAAAATGTTAAAGTTACTTACAACAATTTAAACTTCAGCAACATAACAATGTTCCTGTAAACAGATACACACAAAATTGTAAAATTTTACAAACAGTTCATATTCAATTGATCATAACCGTGATGAGTGTATGATAATATTTTACAACACCTCTCAAATTTTCCACTTAAAACTATCAGTGTCCAGATTTTATACATTTAATAAATTAACTCTATACTGTAACTAAGTGTATATTGTATAATCTTATCAATATTTTTCAAGCAACAAACATCATGCATAAATGCCACAATACAAAAGAAATAACGATCTCTAGTTAGCTATGAGTTGCAATCTTCAAGTGGCTAAAGGAATTCCATGGAGCCAAGAGTAGTTTTAGTTTAGTCGAAAATCTGCAGGATCTTACCACATACGTAACTGCCCATTTCTTAATTTATAACTACAGGGGTGTACTCAACTAACTTTTTTCATGACCGCCCTTACATGTGTTTTTGTTTATGGCTTGTGAGTAATTAAAATTGTGGTTTCTCTGCACTATTTAGCGTTCATCCTGTTTTTTTCTACTCTTATGTTTGGTGGGGGTTGTCATTGTCTCATATTCCTATTCTACATTAATCAGGAATGAATTCATGATCCTATTATGCAAGGACCATGTGTCCATGACTTGTATTTCCTAATCAATCTGAATAAATACATTGAAAACGTTTTTACTTTGTATGAAATTATATAATTAATTATCTGTAACTTGATATTGGTCAGTTACCATTATTTAGAGTTTGGGTTTTTAAATAATTACTATATTGTACGAAAATATTTCTAATATAGCCTGGGGTTTATTTAGATTAGCAACTATGTATTATTAATTGTAATTTATCTTATTAAAATTTGTAAGAAGCTCTCGTACATATGGGATAATTTTGTGTTATTTACTTTGTGATTCTAAATCTTTCTTAAAATGACATGACCACATTATGAAAATTTACGGTTACAATTATTATGTTTATCTTTTTTGTGGTTTTAAAATAATTTATGAACTTGAGTTACATTCCTATATGTACTACCCAGAAATAAAACTATACTTTTGTGTTCTTTTTTCATTTATAATATGAATTTCCTTTAATATAACAAAAATTTTATTGAAATATCATGCTTAATGAACATATTATTCACAAAATCAAAATATACATATTTATTCATTTAAGATTAATGTTCATCTTTTGGCATCCTTTTTCTATTTAACATAATGCCAAAGCGTTACAAGTTTTTGCTTTGAATACCAAAGAAGTACCAAAAGAACACTTCCAAAAACAAAACTTAATTAATCGATGTTGTCTTTGATGATAGGAAATTTTTGACAAGTTTAAACTTACAATTTCAGGTATTTTATCATTGTACTTAATTTTCAGTATTGGTATTAATTTCTTCGGGTACTACATTTCCCTTTCTTTCTAAATGTAGTGGCGCTTTTGTAAATATCTTTGAAAACAACACCCACACCCGTTCCTTGTTACCTACCCATTAGAGTAAAGTCTAGAGTTTAGCTGTGAGGCACATAAATTTTCCCAAAAGGAAAAATTGTAAGAATGCTTTTGTAGAAATATCAACGTATGTTTGTTATTAAAAGGAAAATGAAATTAAAATATTATACACAATTGAGTACTTTGATGACAAAATGTGGATGAAGCACTTGTTTATGCATAATGAATATAGCTGAACATAGACAAGTTATTAAAGTATCTAATTAGGGATGAAAACTGAAAAACACCTCCTACGCGAAGAATATAGTGACTTTTCAATCATCGAAAGAGCTAACGATCCAACCACTGAGGTAGTGCATCCTGAATCTAGAAGACCGGTAATATCTCTATCAAACAATTTCACCATAATGTAAGGTCGATTATCACACTGCTTTTCTATGAACAACGAATTATTCTTAGGCTTCGAAGAATTCTGACAAAATTTTTTTACAACTGTAAGCCAATTCGACCAATCATCTTTGCAAAAATATTTTTCTTGTTTACATAACATAACTGTAGCCTTATCACGCGAAACAGAATGCCAACCACCATGCACCTGCCGCTTTACTGGTTTTTTGAACACTGTGGACACGACGTTGCCTTAACACCTTTTCGACCACATCCAAAACAAAAAATCTTTTTGGGTGCTCTACAATCTTTAAACCAATGTCCACTATGGGAGCAATTCCAACAAGCAAAATTATTTTTCTTATCAGGACCGAACGAATTAAAAATTGAAGACTCAGAAGTACCCTGATCCACTACTTGTACTTGAGGATTAACTAATTTATTTTGATAAACCCTACTCTTAACTGCATAAACTTTTTCATTCAAAACGGGAGGTTTAGTCTCACATGGATGCTTAGAAGAACTACAAGACTTGTTAGGCTTACTAGAAGATGCAGAAACTGAGTTTAGTTTCATCAAAGAAGCTTCTTCTAATTTTTTGCACAACCTTACTAAGGTAGGTACATCTTGAATGTCCGACAACGCAAGTGCTGAAATAAAATCAGGAATCAAATTTTTTCTTATCATCTTAACTTTAGTTACTTCTGCTGGCTCATTATTAAGTCTACCGAATAAAGTTTGCATATGCGCAACAAATAAAACAATACTTTCATCTTTACCTTGACGGCGATTTTGAATTTTTTCCCAAATATCATCATCTGAAAAACCGGGTAAAAAATCTTCCTTTAAACGTTCTAATAAGGAATTCCAATCCTTCAACGAATTTTTCACAGTTCTAAACCAAATCAAAGCATTTCCCACAAAAAGTTCACATGCTGATCCAAATAAATCAGCTTCGGGTACCTTACGAGATTGTGCTAATTCGCTGACTCTATCTAAAAATGAATATATTTGTTTAGGGTCTCCTGAAAATTTTACGGGCCACGAACCTATAGGTAAAGAAGGTGTTACATATGGAATAGAATGGGAAGGCACACTATCAACTACTATACTATCAACTATACTCTTATTGACTTTATCATATAACTCAGCTTCTAGGGTTAGTATGGTTGCTACGGTCTCATTTCTGAACTTAATGGCTTCCTCTGAATTTATTGAAGGAATTTTCATACGCTTAACTCGACCAGAAAGGTGAATCAACCTTGAACAAGCTCTCCTAAAAATTGAATCCGACGAATCACCTTCAAATTCGGACAAAACATTTCGAACTGACTCAACTGAAACAGAAATCTCTTTACTTTCCGTTGCAAAATCTACTTCATAACTCGAAAGGTCAATTAGACAACCAGGCTTATCGACTTCTTTAGCTAACAGTCTTCCTAAAATTTTTCTTTTTTCCAGAACTGGTCTCTCACTCACTACTCCTCTGATTCTCAGTTCATATTCCAGTTCCTCTTTAAGTAAACAATCAATTTGGAACTTTTCAGACATGATTGTAATAGTTTAATATTTTAATGAAATTAAATTGATAAATCTAAATGATTTAAGTCTTACGAAAATTGTCAAAACAAATTCGGGCAACTAAAGGTCAAAGTCAAAAAGTGTATTTGGTAAAAATAGGTTTTTGCCAAAACAATATCAAATAAAATCTTTATTGGGTCAAAATAAAATTAAAGTTAAAAATAAATTTGACTAATGTAATTAATTGACTGAAGGAGGGTCAATGTCTCAACTAAACTTATGCCAAAACAAATTTCAAGATCATTAGCAAATTTAAACAAACAAATTTTGAAACTAATAGCAGATTTAAACAAACAAATTTTGAATTAAGTAAATTTTGAGCAAACAAATTTCGAAGCCTTACACGTTGCGGCGTCAGTGTAACTATTTTTGCTAGGCCTTACGTTGGATGGGTGCCACTGAAACGACTTCTGTTTTACAAAAGACTGAAACGTCTTTTTTTCTACATTAAAGCGCTAGTGAACAAAAATCTTCCGACATAGCTAGGGGTCTATTCCTGGTTAGAGCACTGAGAAGTGGGGGGGGGGGTTAAGTCGAATTCTGTTTGCAAACCAAAGTTAAGCTAAATCAAATAGGCGCCACCATGTCCTGAGATAATTACGATAATTGCAAAGCACAAGTCTAAGGGCGGACGTGGAAACCCAAAGATAAAATGATCGCCTTCGTTAACAAAAACCTGTCTTATTAAGATAAGACGCAGCTCCTGTAAAAAAATTGCAAAGGTTAAATAAATAAAAAAGTAGAACACCATTTGTGTCCTATAAAAGTATATAAAGAAATAATAAAAAAGTATTTCCAATATAATATTGGCATCAAATTATTACTCAGAAAAATTTTATCTTTATGTAATTAGATTTGATCGCATTTGACCAAAATAAAAGCCTTAAATTTTGAACTAATTGTTTACTAAAAAAAACTCTTTTAAAATATCGGAACTTGTAACAAAAAATTGTCATAATCAACTACATCAAAGTTAACGTTTTAACTTTCCTTTTTTCTTTCATTAACAACCAACTGTACTTTAAACATGAACTTGTTATACAAATTAAAGTGATAATGATTTGTAAGCATAACACAGTGAATTAAGTTCTAACCTGGGCAGATCTTTTCAGGTAGATTACAAATTACTAGAACCTAACATAATGAGAATTTGAACTTTCATATTTACGTTTAATGATTTATGTATAGATAAAAGCTGATCACAAAAATAGGCATGCTTGTTTAAATTCCATTACAGCTGCACAAAGCATCTGCTTTCAAGACAACATCTGTCAACTGTGCAAAACAGAAAAATATGACGTCGAAAACATACGTTGAACTTATCGAAGGTTCATATGGAACAAAGCATGTTATTATAGAAAGCTAATTCGACAAAATTTTGTTTTACGGCTTATAAAGCCAGCTCAACAATTAATTGAAATTTACACAATTTATGTGTACTAAACATAATAGCAAGTTTACGTGTTCTAACCTTTAAAACACATGCATGAATTATCTTACAACTAATAACGAACCAAAAACTGCTTTTACTGCTTCATGAAAAATTATGACGGGATTTCCGTTCTTCAAACAAGGTTACCAGCCATTCCAATTTGATACGACTGCATCCAAATTAACATTAGGCAATTTTCAAATCGACTGTTCCTACATAATGGTAATTCTTAACTTTTACTTGGATTCTCGTTGACGAATTCTGCATGTTTCATTCTACGTTGTCGCATTTTACATTGTCGCATTATACATTGTCGCATTCTACATTGTCGCATTATACATTGTCGCGCGTTATTAGAAGATATCCCAACGATTAATAGTTGATGCGAAGGTTGCCAGCCTTCAGCCGAAAATACATCTTAACAACGCTGTTGCCGGCGGCCGACTGACTTGTCGAAACCAGAACCGAGTGGTCGCGCCGTCAGAGGCGGGGAACACGAAACAAATAAATAGAGATGTGCTTGGACATAGCTTTATGCGACACAGATATATTAATATAAGTAGATCCCTAAGGAACAATGCACGCTTAGCACATTATTCTTGTAATTCAATGCAATTAAATTATGACTGAAAATAAAAATGTTACATCTTTAATTTTTTTGCATAGATGTATTATAGGACTACTTGGTGTAGAAGTTTCAAGCTGGAGAACTTTGTACTTTTTAATATGATTTTCAAAAATTCTTACATTTAAAAGTTCATAAATACAACACCGCAAGCGGGGTTTACTAGACACCATCGGCAGTTGGTAGTGCTAATCTTATATAGATTTTGGGCGAGCTCATCTGCCAATGACGTCACCAATGCACAAAATTAAGACTCAATTATCGGAAAAATATATAAATTTAAGACAATAGATTATAATAGCGAACAAATTAACAAGAGAGTACTCACATAAGAAATCCGGCGTCCGGCGGGATTGAGTTAAAGTTGGCTTCTCTAAAGTCCATCAGGGCTACGGAAGGCCCTTTTTAGGCAATTAAGGATGGTGACTCCTGCCAATGTTCTTTCAAGCGCTCCGACCAGCTACGGCAGTCATGGGCTCGTTCATCTAGGGTCGTGCAGTACGGTTCGCCTAGGCGGCTTCAAATTCATTCTACCTATGGAGGGAAAGACGGGAACCAGGTATAGGGTGACAAACAAGATAATTAGCAAGGAAATCTACATAGATAAAGCTAAAGGCACGATACGATACCTCAAACGTCCACTCCACTCGAAGGTTCAGGCAAAAAAGCCACGTTAGAGAGAGCACAGGAAAAACCCCACTTTTGTCCCTACTCCACTCGCGTCGCGCGATCTGGCGCAAACGCACTGTGACGTAACGGAAATGCGCGCCCCCGAGTCTTTTGAAATTGTGGCGCGAAACTTCCGCACATCAAAATTAACCTAAAACAATGTTTAAGGGCCAATTTGATTGGCACGTAACAAAATGCCCAAAAAAGCGTAATTTGGCAATATTTAAAATTGAATATCTCACTAGGAACTGTGTGAAAATTATATAATTAATACAGGTAACACTTCTTTATGACATAAACATCATCATCGTCATAGGTCTTCAGTTCTGGAACTGGTTAAACGCATACCTTCATTGTTTCCTATTCTGAGCTAACCTACACATTCCCCTGAAATTCCTAGAGCCTAAATACAGCCCATTTTATTGTTTTCTAAATATATTCCCTGATTCACCGATATTCTGTGGTATGTGAAGGGGGGCTCCGTGGCATAGTGGTATGTGTGTGACTACTATGTCAAAGGTTCTGGATTCGAATCTTGACACGGTCTGCTTGAAAAATGTTAGGCGAGCATTTTTTACAAAAATAAACCCTCGTTCGGATGAGAGGTAAAATGGAGATCTCGTGTGTGAGTGTTGTCACACATGTTAAAGATCCCTACCTTGCTTGGAACAGCAAGGGTTCGGCAAAATTCCAAATTTTTCAGGTACAAAAAACTCACTTCCTGGCTAATGTAGTACCTCCGGGTGGAACATTGGAAAATCACATGTAAGGTTGGTTTACTTCATGTGCTTCAGATACCTTCTTCTTAAATTTAGTGAGAGTTCGGAGTGCTATACCACAGGCTTCAGTGGTACGCTTAAAACAACCTAATTAAAACAATTTGTTTTTTAATAAACTTGAGCTAGCATTTTGTTCTTACCTGTATTACAGATTCAAATGGAAAAAACAGACCATGATTTTTACGTTTTCTTTCGAAGTGCTATATCTTCATTACAACATTTCTATAGCTGTTCTATTTTATAACCGTGAAATTAGTATAGACACAAGTAACATATATTATATTATAGTCGTGTTTTCTTTCTATATATTGCAATGAGTCACATGCAAGTTTATTTGATTCCGACTATAAGATACATGGTGTTTCATTTTATTGAATTATTTGTTGATGAATGTAGTAACCATTGTGTCTACAACCGCATTCCTCTGGATAGTTTTGGCAATTACAAAATTCAATATCAACCTACTGAAAACATACAGGGCTCTGAATGTTTCTCTAGCCCTGTGATTCCATGTAATAAAACAGTTTCTAAAGTCGCATACATATTATTTTGATTTTTGTATTATTGGTGAGGTGTTTGAGTGAATATATGCAGCTATCATACACACTATTACTCGGATATGCACAAACTTTACTATGGAATTTGTATACCCTGATATGTATTATATTGGTGGCAAATGAAAACATAGCTTTTATGAGTTAAATGATGTGCTTTTATCAGAGAAGACATTTATAATGACAATACGCTTTGTTTCCTGTTACAATAAATGATTTAGATTGTTACAAACATTTGTCACATGAATACATCTATCGGTTTGTTTGTTTTGCTTATATTGTACATTTTTTGTGCGAAGAACGAGTTTGTGAAATTATTTATGCAAAAAAGTTCTTTTTGTGAACTTAATGAAACTAAATACTCAGGTCTGTCATATGAAGAATGTATCAAAATATGATGATCTTTTACCAAAGATGTTGTGAACTTAATGAAACTAAATACTCAGGTCTGTCATATGAAGAATGTATCAAAATATGATGATCTTTTACCAAAGATGTTGTTTAGTGATTCTGTCTGTAATGCCAAGTTTGGCAAAAATCTAGTTTTAGCAATTTGTTTAGTGATGCTGTTGAAGCATTTTGTCATAAACATTCTAGTTTTAGCTTTGTGTGCGACGTTATCAGATGTTCCGTCACGTCAAAAGTGGGTTGGGCGAATAATTTCGCGCCGACGCGTGAAAGGACAGAAAAGTGGGGTTTTCGATGGGCTCTGTACGTGGCGTTTGCCTTTGAACATCGAGAAGGGTGGTGTCTGGTATCGTATCTTTATTTTTATTATGCTAGATTTCCTTGCTTATCTTTGTTTGTCTTTACCTGATTAACCTATTCCTTATCGTTCCGCTACAGATAGAATTAGATACGACCTGGGTAATCCACGACCCTAGAACGAGCGGATGTCCATGCTCCGCTAACAGCTAACCGAGCAGTTACCATCTTTAACTATCTTAAAGGGGCTCCAGCCATTTGGAGGCGTACCCTCCGTTAATTGCCTTAAAGGGCCATCAGCAGCCCTGATGGGACGTGCTGGCGACATCTATATTTAACCGGAAGGAAGCTGTACCTATTTAGTCAATGACGTCACACAATGCACAAATTAAATGCGCAATTACGCAATAAATAAATGTTCGCAATGCAGTATAACAATCAAGGCACTTACCTAAATAGGTACAGCTTCCTTCCGGTTAAATATAGATGTTGTCAGCACGTCCATCAGGGCTGCTGATGGCCCCTTTTAAGGCAATTAACGGAGGGTACGCCTTCCAAATGGCTGGAGCCCCCTTTAAGATAGTTAAAGATGGTGACTGCTCCGGTTAGCTGTTAGCGGAGCATGGACATCGGCTCGTTCTAGGATCGTGGATTACTCCAAGGTCGTATCTAATTCCTATCTGTAGCGGAACGATAAGGAATAGGTTAATCAGGTAAAGACAAACAAAGATAAGCAAGGGAAATCTACATAATAAAAATAAAGATACGATACCAGACACGACCGCCCTTCTCGATGTTCAAAGGCAAACGGCCACGTTACAGAGCCCATCGGAAAAACCCCACTTTTCTGTTCTTTCACGCGTCGGCGCGAAATTATTCGCCCAACCCACTTTTGACGTGACGGAAATACGCGCACCGAGTCTTTTGAATTTTAAGGCGCGAAAACTTCCGCACATCAAAGCTAAAACTAGGGAATGTTTAGTGCCAAAATGGCACGTAACAGTGTATGTGTATATTTCAGCCTGAGAATAATAATGAGACTTATGTGCCTAATTATGAGAAAATGGATCAAGAAATATGCAGATGTAGGTTCAAGTGGAGGCAATGCTTCTGGTGTGGAATAGGAAAATGCTCATGTAGAGTATCAGACACAGGAAATCGACATTGGTCAATTACTTGAAAAAGAGCAGGTGGCAATTGCTGAAGAACAGTCCAATGGTGAAGAAGAGCAAAATATTCAAGTAAGCGATTACTTTTTAGGAAGAGATAAAAATCACAAAATAGAGTAAATTGGAGCCTCCAGCTCATGGTCCAGTTGCCCATAATATCATGGAAGCATGTATCAATCTAGGACCTACAAATGATACTATTGTTTTAAGCGCTGTTGGTACTTTCAGAATGCTTATCAGCAATGAAGTTTGCAATATCATTATCTTAGAATCACACAGATGTGCAAAACAAGCATATACTAAGTGGAATAAAAGTTCAGCTAGAAGAAAAAATTGAAAGGGAATAACTGAAGCAGAATTTGATGCATATTCAGGTATACTTCTGTTTGCAGGAGTTAGCTATTCATGTCATTAGCATACCAAGGACCCGTGGGCTAGTAAATCACATCCATTGTACCGAGCATCAATGGGAATACAACATTTTTGTTCAATAGGTAAATATATTTGGTTTGACAATGGAAACATCCCTGCAGAGAGAGAAAATAAGGATATAGATGCCGAAATAACAGACATCTGGCTGATGCTTAAACATAATTTCCTATCTAGGTACTTTGAATAAACGAAAACCATTTATTCCACAAGTTTTCTCTTTGAAAAAAAGACAGAGATTGCTTATATCTCATCCTGTATTTTACTATTTGGAATTCTCAAAACATAGCAATATGTTTGTATGTGTCAAAACCACGAAAAGCAAAGGTGGTACTTTTGTCAGTGAGCCTATAAATTTGACGGAGGTTTGAACAGAACACAAAACCAAAGATAATTTTGGATTACAACAGCACCAAAGGCGGTATTGACAACATACATAAAGTGCTGGTCTAATATTTCTGCAAGAGACCTACTCAGAGATAGCCATTGGCCTTTTTTTATAATATGCTACATGTTGTGCCATTAGTTTTCTATATCATGTGTAAAAAAACAATCCTAGGGAAAAACAGACCATCAATAACAGTAGGAAGTTTCTATAGGTGCTAGATATACAGTCGGTAACTCCAACTGTAGAGTATTGTGCAAACAGCCTAAGAATAACATGCCACTTTACTATTCGGAACGGAATTGAATGATTTTAAGCACTTCTCTCTGGCCATTCCGGCCACCATCTATCCAAGGAACATCATTTTCGACGTCTGAACCCAGAAACATGGTTGGGAAATTAGGCACAAAGGTAATTACTACCTTTACAAAGCACGACGGTCTACTCACCATTTATGTGCAAAATATAATAAATTGGTATGTGATTTTCATTCAGAGCAAGAGTATACTTGCAAAAAGTTGTATCTACGCTTAGAATGTTTTCATAGTTCACAATAAAAAAGGTTTCTACCTATATGTACTTGTTTCAATCATTTGTTGCCTGTGTTCCTATTTAAATTACAAAGAAAAATATGTGCAAGCCTGGTTAAGCACCTGTAGACTAGAAGGGTAGAGTTTGGTTGTAGACACAACAGTTAACTATAATGCGAAAATATTCAAAAACACCTTTATCTAAATTCAAGAACTAATGCAGTAGGCGACTTTATGAAAAGTACTACCATCATTCGTGTTAGTGGCTGTATAGATTGTTTCCAACTTAAAATTAATGTATATCAGAGAATTGAAAATTGCATTTCTAGGTTATTTTATTCTCTTAGTAATTTTAGAATGATTCTCCTGACTTCAATTTTATATTCTCACAATGTAAACTTTACTTTTTCCAATTCTGATTGGTAATAAAAAGACAATTTGAGAAGTTTGTGTGGCTTCTGTTGCATAAAGTCCACCTGAACTTCTCTGTGAACCCTAATGTAAATTATGTATTTTTAGAGAATGCCAATCAAGTTTTCTGCCAGCATATGGTGTATTATTAAATAAAAATACAATTGAAGAATTTAAAGAATGTGATAAGAATGAACTTATTTTAGAACAAGGCTTAAATCTATGGAAAGTCATTACTAGTCAATCTGTTTTAGAAAATCCATATTTCTTGAATTATTTTTTTATATTGTCATTTGCAGTAAGTGTTAATATTTAATTAATTGTTAAGGAAGCTATTAATTTATGTTTTTAGGATTTAAAGAAGTATCACTATTATTACTGGTTCTGCTTTCCAGCGCCAAAGTTAAAAATATTTCTTTTAAACATTAATCCATTGTGTAAAGAGTGGAGTGAAGATGTGGTGAGTATATAACAAAATGTTAAATATGTAAAAAATATTTTTTATTATTACTAGACATGCTCTTGTGAGAATATTCCTTAAATTTGCTTTCATTGTTTATTGTTCAGATTTCCAACCAGATCAGTAGCGCTCACGTGGATGTTGATGCCGTCTAGGGCAGCAATAGTGAATTTAAAGAAATTTCTGGCTGTTCGGGCAATCTAGGGGTTGATGATTCTGTACAGAATAAATAATTGGCGGCTCCTTGGCATAGTTGGTATGCATGTGACTACTATGCCCAAGGTCCCGGGTTTGAATCCTGACACAACCCGCTTGAAAAATGTTAGGCAAGCAGTTTTCATAAAAATACGCCCTCATTTGGATGAGAGGTAAAATGGAGGTCCCGTGTTTGAGTGTTGTCGCCTACGTTAAAGATCCCTACCTTGTAACGTATTTTTTTTCCTAGTTACACTTCGTTCTTTAATATAAAATAAAACAGCAATAATATAAAATATATAATTTATAAATTTCCGTTCAGTAAAATTAATACATAAAATTAATAATAGCATATAGACTCCTTTACCTTTGTGGTTTAAGATTTGTTACTAAGCTCCGTCGAGTTGTCAATTTGATGACTTTGCTATCAACGTTTGAAGGGACAAGCTGCGATAAGCGGTGTAGTAAAGTCAAGATGGTCGTGTCTAAACACGTGGCCTGTAACACAGTCCGAAAGAGAAATGTGATTGATTGAATCTTCGTGTCTGGAGGTTGAACCTAGCTACTTTAGCATGATGATATTCTTGTATAAGTTCCACCTAGAGCAGTTCAGTTGATCCCTGCAGGCCTAAGGAGATGGAAGCTCCCCCTCATCATTAATACATGCAATATCAGATATGATAATATTTTATACAATATGATATATGGTAATATCATGTTATGCGGTTTCATATAATTCAACATCATAAATAAGTAATATCGAATAAGCAAATCTTGGATCTAGAAAATTTGTTGGAGTACTAAATTTAATATGATGTAAAATCAAGCAGATGTTAGTTTCGTTAAATAATGGTTGTATTCAGAAGAGTTCTAGCAATTCCAGTAATAAATTTTGTAAGTATTCACGTGGTTTCTATTTGTGCGTCGCAGAAAACCGATGTTTATGGAATTTCCGACAGCTGAGGTTATAGTCCGATTTCTTTCGTTCACAGCAGTATTTCTACACGTGAGTGTTTTTTAGCATTTAATCACTTTGAATATTAATTAAGTTGCAATAAGAAAAGATTACATTGAACTTTCGTGACGTAAAAATCGTTTAAGGAAAGAAAGAATTAAATAACAAATTTATTGTTTGTCAGAATGTTTGCACATACAGATAAAGTTAACTAAGCTAAAAAGTTGTGAGTGACATATTATGTCAGATATAAAAAACATAGATTCAGTTGTCCTATTTAGACCTCGCATGTCATCTTACGTTAATTTAAAAATATGTTTAAATATTATGAAGTCATGAACTTTGATTTATAGTCAACATGTAGAATTCGTCTAATAACTGTTAAGTAAAAGTAACTTTAGGTTGATACATGCTAGTTTATCAGCACTTAGGTAATTAAATTTCATTGTTAAGGTCAAAGTAGTACTACTATGGCTTGGAGAATTTGTAATATAAATAATTAAGAAAACTCGAATCCTTACATGTATAATATTAAGAAAGATCCATTTTGAAATCTTTATGTTGTTGAATACAAATCTTTATTAGCATATTTCTGTTCCATAAAAATTATTAATTGAAAAATTATAGTAAAACAAATTGAAAATATTATAGTAAAACGAATCCTGAAATTTAATCAAATAGAATCTATTTTTTTGCATGACTTTTTATTATTTAAATTCAAGTAAAAATTACAAGTCATCCCTGATCAGAAATTGTGTGTAATGGAAACAAATACCCTGGGTGTATATTTTTGAAACCTAAATTCTATTATTTTATTTTTGGTAAATATTTTTGAGGACACAAATGGTGTCCATGTTGTACATTTGTTTGCTCACAGGTCAAGCCGAGACATCTGTATGACATATGGTGTTTGAGGTTTTGGTAAGTGTGTTTAAAGAGTGAAATTCAGGTTTTATGGCTATGTTAGTGGTGTTGATATAAGGTTTCCGCATTCCCCTAATACAAGCACAGTTAAATTTTGTTGGTTGTTGTATTGAAAAATACGGTGGCGCTCATTATTAATATTTTTGGTCTTTTGACAACTCATGACCCAAGCTCATGATCTACCCAGAGCTAACACTCTACTAGCCGTTTATGTCTAAAGAGTTTTTCTTTTCCTCAAGCCGTTTTCCACTCAACTTTACCCTGGGCTTTCATTGATAATAAGAAATTCTCGACCTTGTGATATCAGGTTAGGGTTTAGGAAATATAAAGATGTAATTTATTAGCTGATATTCACGAGGGTAAAAATAAAAATAAAAAACAAATTAATATTTTTTATTACAACCTTGCTTGGAATAGCAAGGGTTGGCGAAATAAAAAATTTTCCAGGAAAAACTCGCTTTCCTGGCCAATCTAGTAACTTCGGATGGAGCATTGGAAAATCAAATGTAGGGTTCAAAATAAATCAATGACATATATTTAAAAATTAAATAATTTCGTGACTTTGCAACTAGATAATCATTGAATTTACGAGTGTTTCTCTAACTCTGACTCAGCAACGTTATAGTCATATAGAAAAATAGCTTTTAGCAATAGTTTTTGGATGTGGACGTTTCAATTATAACCTGTATGGTCTCAAAATTTCATAATGCACACAGATCATAAACTATTAGTGAGGTTACTTAAAAACCTCTTGGTGAAATGTCTCAGTGCATACAAAGAATGGTTATTAAATTGTTGAAATATTGCTTCATTTTAGAGTTTGTGTCAGGAAACATCTGCAAGTACTAGATACTCATAGTCGAGAACCAAATAATTGCCAATTTAACACTAACTATTTGGATGCAAATTTAAAAGTATTCTCAATTATTGCAGTTAGACGGGAAACTGAAGAAAAATTCAAAGTTCCATTAACGATGATCTTATTCTAGAAAAAAATTAAATTGTTTGTGTTGAGTGGGTAGCCACCACATAAAAAGTATATACCGCCTGAAATTAAGCATTTTTGGTCCCTTAGAAATTACATTCATCTATTCGAAGCGATGTTATTTTACAATATAAGTTGGATTTTACCCACAAGTTTGCGTCAAGAATTTTTAAATTTAATTCATCAGCACCATCAAGGAGTGGTGTCATGTAAAAAGTTAGCTGAAAAAGCGATATATTATCCTGGTTGGTCAATGGTCATTGAAAAATTATTCTGTTTTGTCCTATTTATCAAAGCTACTGTTGCTAAAATTTTAAAGAATCTTAAATGCCACATAACATACCCTATTTTTCTTGGCAAAAAATTGACATAGATTTTAATTCTGTGGGAAATCAACAAGATCGTTTAACTATTGTTGACTACTTTAGCAAGTGCACTATTGTCAACCGTATCCACGGTTATCACAAATTAAAAAAATTTATTCATAAGCCATGGAATCCCTGTTGAAATATTTTCTGATAGCTGTAGATTATAAAACTTACATTGTTTTTCTCAAATACTTTTGGAAAAAATTGCATTCATTGTGATTTGATTAGTAATTTTAACGTTTTTTAACAACGATTTGTCGAATACATTTTAAAGGGAATTTTTTTGAAGTTCCTCTGAAACAAATACTTTTGAATTGCTTCCCAATGAATGCTCGTCATTTAAAGGCTGATGCAGTACCTGCTTTAAATCTACCTGGAAGTTTATCAGATACTGTTTAAAAGCAGAAATCTGAAGAAAGATCACTGAGGATCGCAAAAAGAAAATCCAGGGAAGAGGTGGAAGATATTATGAAATCATCAGTTGGCACTTGTAGTTGCACATTGCAAGCACAAAACACGAAAATAAATACAAAGGAGTCAGAGTTTTCAAAATCTATTCCAACATTACAAAATCCTGAGTAAGTGAAAAACACTACTACAAAATTTTGATGTGATTATAATTTGCATTTTTTAAATTTTTGGATAAACAGTATTTTTTAATGATTTGGCAAATGCTTTAAAAAATTCTTGTACTGTTATGTGGAATTCCAAGTAACATGATTATTTTATTTTCAAGAGAGATCAGTCTGAACTAATTGAGTTCAGACAAAAATAAACATTGAAATCACAGAATAAAAATCTGTTGAAGCAATCCAAGAAGTTAAATCTGTTACTTCCCAAAAATATAACACTCTTTTAGCAAAAGAGTGTTTACCGCAGGACAAACAAAAAAGATGTTAAATCCAAAGAAAAATTTGAAGGTTTGTTGGTCTACAGAAGATATTGCTTCAGCCATTTGACCGTGGAGTTTAAGCTCGGAAGCTTACAGATATTTGAGGGGAAATAAATATCTTTTACCAACTATGTTGGCATTAAGGAGTTGGGTTAGCAATTTTGATGTCAACGGGGGGGGGGGGGGTTTAAAAAGTGTTCTAATGCTAATGAAGAAAAAGTTCTCTGATTTCAGTATTCTTGATCAGTTATGTATTTTGACATTTGATGAAGTTTATGTCTCAAACAAAATGGATATAGAGAAAAACAAGCGCAGGCTATTGGACTACACAAATCTTGTCAAACAGTTTGATGCGTGGATTGATTTCAAATTAAAAAAAAAACCCTTTTACTATAAATTTGATCGACCAATGTCAAAAGAAATCTTTGAAGATATTATTTCTGAAGTTTTTCAAGCAAATTTCATTGTGGTTGCCATTTCAAGTGACATAGGCCCTGAAAATGTTTCACTGTGGAATAAACTGAATGTCGCACATGATAAAAGTTTCTTTTTTTCACCTATGTGATTGGAGATTTTTGATTTTGCAGAAGTGCCCCACCTAATAAAACCTGTAAGAAATTACTTAATCGACCAAGGATTCATCATTGATGGTACTGATAAAATGGATTATTTTGAAATATATCTGCCTTAGAATTATCCTATGCCCATAAATTGAAAAAACGACATTTAAATGTAAAAGGATCCTTGCAACAACGGGTACGTTCAGCAATACAACTTTTATCAAGCTTGGTGGCAAAAGCCTCACAATATTGTGGAGAGTGACCTCATGTCGAAAAATAGCTTTTGGATAGAAGCCTCTGATATGGTCCAGCTATTCGATAAGTGGTTTGATTTGCTCAACTCGCGTTCAAAATTCACTCAGAACTGTTCAGGAAGGAGTGGTTTCGGTACATATATTAACAACCAAAGAAAAGGTGCTATTCATCACGTCTATGAGGGCTGGCACTCGCAACGAAAGGATTCTCATTCAAAAAGGGATGTTATTCACTAATTAATCACTATAGGAAAAATATGTTTATTTAAAGAAAAATATGATTTATATATTAAACTGATATTTTTGAAAACTTCTTTGCTTATATTCGAGGAATGGGTGAAAGTAACGATCACTCTTCCCCTCTTGACTTTAGGTACAGACTGTGCTGGTATAAGCTAGGCAGACATTCTCAGTAATTTTTACGGAAAACTGAAATATGGTAGAATCTAAGAAGGAGTGTTTGTTGATTATTTTCAAGGACTCTCGTAACTTAACATCTGACGAAGAAGTTTGCTTAACACGGAAAATGTTGATTTACCTTTCAAAAAACGGAGAGCCGCTTGAAGAAAAAGAGCATGTGGAAAATGAACTAATGACAATTTCTTTCATAAAACCATTTTATTTAAAAAGAAGTTGTCGGCAGAGAAATAATGTAGCTTATGCAAAATTTTGAAGCGAAAGAAAGAGTGAGTCAGGAAGCACTGAAATATATAGCAGGGTGTGTAGCATTCTGGTTTAAAAATAAATACTCTCTCCGATATGAATAAGACCTCTGACTGGATACAAGCTATTTCCAGAGATTCTCTTCTACATCCAAATGATAAATTGTGGGAAGATGCTCTGAAGGTTGACTCTGCGTTTCATAAAATGCATGGGTAGTCTTTATCTAAAGATGAGAAAATTTTTCAGAAATTAGGCAAGAAAAGTGTCACAAATAAAAACCACATTTGTGCTTTACAAAGTTGTTCTGTCTTTTGCCAGAACTCGAACCTATATTCGACTGCGGGATTTGAACAGAGAAATCAGTTTCAAGAATGCTGAAAGAAAACTAGACAAGAAAATGTCGAAATTTACCAACTTTAGGAAATAGTATTTCTGTTTTACTTATTCCTCTTGCCGGTATGTCATATATGGTATGTCACATAAACCTGAAATTCATGGGTGCTTTAAGATGGACTTGGGGGCCGAGCATGGTATCAAGCAACACAAATCATATTATAAGCAACACTGACAAATATAGCCATAGACGAAAATAATTCGTCTTGAGAACACGCCAACATTTTGGTTCCTCTTTTGGATTTTTGGAAAAGAGGTATTTTTAAAATTCTATATAGGAAGGGGATAGTGTACCCATAAAAGGGGTACGTATAGTAAACCTAATATAATAACTAATAATATATTTATAAAATTGTAATTTTTATTTTTATAAATTTGTTTTGAAATATCTCAACCAAATGAATTGAAAAAGCTTTCTATATTTAATCTTTTCAAAATGATCGTAATAGAAAACAATGATTATTTTTTGTCTCTGAAAAGTCCTTGCTTAAAATATAAAGCGTACATTTTATTGACCTACATACAATGTACAAATCTGAAGGAAGACTACCTCATACATCTACTTTCTCCTTCGATCATATTTAATAAAAAAATCAACCACCATAACTTTAAAATGATAAAATTCGAATGCACACAGCGAAATACATTGGATTGAGTGAATAACTTTCGTACCTTTTCTCGTATGTGACGTCACAAGCGGCGAGAGGGAAGCGCTCATGCACAATAGCATACTGCGTTTATGTGTATCGTTATACAGATCGCTCCATGTGATGTTACTATTTCATTTAATTTTTTACTAGACGTAAGAATACATATGGAATATTGTATTTGATTGGTTGAAATAATTAGGCATGCGCTTTGTAAAATGTATATGATTTTATCAGCTTTGAATTTCTATATTTAATTGGTTCAAGAAATTCATAGTTACATAATATTCGTCTACTTGGTTAATCATTCAACAAAACTATTTTAACTGCAATATTACTACCATTACAATTTTATCAAATACTTATAAATGCCATTGGTAATATCGAGGTAATGAAAAGTTTATGTTTATGATTCATTATGAAAACGGTCTATTGAGAATATTTACTGTTGAACTTTTACAGTGAAACAAAAAGTGACTTTAAAATATGATCTTAGTTTTTTTGTAAAATCTAATGCTGCATTGATGGCAAGGTGTCATCGGTTTTGGTCACCATAGTATAACACAGCTTAGCCTGAAAAAAGGTTTTTGAGTTATAATTGTTTATTTTAGGCAACCGAATTATATAAACAATATAAGCAACTACCATGTAATCAAAAGCCATTTTTTATTATAAAAAGTGGTGCAGTTAGTGGACTAGAAATCTTGTCATTACAACAGCTTTATGAAATTGAAAAATCTGAAGATCACTATTTTGCTTTTAGTGATCCATCACATTTAAAAGATATTCCAGGATGGCCGTTACGAAATTATATTGCTGCACTTCTGCATCATTGGTAAGTATATACTGTATTAAAATTTTACTTTCTTTCTTTTTGTCAATTTTAGTCCTCTTGTACTTGGGAAAGTTATCAAAGTTATAAGTATTCGAGTAGGTCGTCGCGAGAGTACAATTCATCTTAACGATAGCATTGTGTTTACTTTAAAACTACCAAACGATCTGAATTTTGAAAAGAAATGGATAGGTTGGGAAAAAAATGAAAGTGGAAAATTTTGTCCACGATTTTCTAACATGAAAAAATTTTTAGATCCCAAGTGGTAAGTACTATTATTTATTGTTATCCTTAAATGTTTACAGTAACATAAAATAAGAAGTGCTGTTTTAGTAACTGATTTTTGTGAAATGTTACTTTATCTCAGTTGCAACTGAATCAGTATGATTTTTCTAGGTTTCAAATTCGAAAAGGTGGTTTCTTAATTTGCATATATTTGATGACTGTGTACATTATAGCAGACAAGTTGCTAGATCTTACTCTAAAAATTATTTTATTAGTAATTCAATTGCCATTATATTTTACAGTTGTTTGTAAATAGTGTATTATAAACATACATATTTGAATAGTTAGAGATAAGTTTATTTCATAGGCCAAAGAGCATTGAAATACATCTGAGGTATGCTCGAATACAGGATTTAAGTTGTTATGTGTTATATAAATTAACCTGTAACACGCATTTTTCAATCGTTGGATAACCATTTTTCATTTCTTATATTCATTAAATCTACTATATTTCATTTAAAAGCAAAAGTAATTTCCATTGTTGCTTGACTCTGGCCTTAGTAGGTTATAACTTAATAATTAAATTGTAGGCTTAGAATGGTGTAGAATATAAAAATTTGTTAAGATTCCCTCAGGGGTTTATATCCTTCTCGTCGGGTTTTTTTATCGGGGAAGATAATGCAAAACTTTTATTGCATCTTGAACTAATTCTGCCGGGAATTACGCCGACACTTTAGTATCGGAACTTGACTAGAATGGTTATGTTTTGGTCAGTGTGCTGCTTAGTGCACTTTTTTTGATGTAGTGACCTAATTATCGCCTCCACCCATCTGTATCTTATTCTTTTATGGAAGATTCGTGTAACGAAAATTTGATGAGAACCCGGACCATGGCTCCCTAAAACCAGGACGAAAATGTAAGTAAAAACCTATTATAACCTTGATATAAAAATGTGTATGCCTAAATCATAAAATTTATTATGTAAGGGTTAAATGGTGTTTAACGTGTTGTAATTGATGCTCGAACAAGGCTGTAATAATTTTCACCTGTTGGGTGAAATATAATGAAGTTTTATATTAATTTGTCAATTTATTATAAGTATTAAAATAAAATTATATAATGTAATTAGTTACCACAGGATATCCTACAAGAAATCTTCTAGGTTTTCTGTAACCAAATAATAACATTTGTGAACTAGTATTATCTTTAGATGCTTTCTAAGACAACGGAGCAACTGTGTCTTATAGTAAGTGGAACCTGATTAAAAAATTTTTGTGCACTGTAGATGCATGAATTGATATAGGAATTTGAGCATAGCATTTGAAATGATAAAATTATGCGGATTGCACATGCAATAATGGAAACACGAAAGCTAAATAGGGATATAGTGCTTTATTTTGGTAGACAAAACTCAAGAATTAGTAAGCTGGCTAATGTGTTTCCAAATTTTTAAAAAGCAACCTGCTGTTTTGCTTACTATCAAGTTTCTTAATAACATGTATGGCTTTTTTTTTGTTTTAAAAATATTTAAAAACTGTCTAGTACAAAGGAATTTCCAGAATATAATGTCATATTGAGCAATCGATTGAAAGTGTGCGTAATATATTGTTTTACCCAAACTCCCGTGTACATCGTGAGTGGCAGCTCTTATCGAGTACACTGCAGAGTTTAATTTAGAGCTGATTTCATTTACATGTAATTAGAGCACTATTCAGCAGTATTTCCATAAATTTGATGTAATTAATAGCTTCCAAGCTTTGATTATTGACTCTAATATCCAATTTTGCATCGTAAAATTAATTAGTTTAGTTTTGTTAGTGTTCAGTGTAAAGTTTATGCTGTTGAACTAGTTTTTCATTAATATAAATTTCTTGTTTATTGTTTTTTGTAGTTTGATTAAGTTACGATGTTTCCAGACATGGCTGGTATCATTAGCAAACGTGGTTACATGAGCTTCTGTCACTATGTTCGGGAAATTGTTTATATATAAAATAAAAAGCAAGGGACTACAAAAACAACCTTGGAGGGTATCCTAAATAAGATGCTATTCATGTGTGATCTATTGCTATTGATTTCAACTACTTGTTGTGTATCCATAAGGTAAGATTTTAAAAGAGCTAGCAAGTTTCCACTGAAATCCTATGTTTCAGCCATGCAAAGAAGAATGACGTGGTTCACACAGTCCATGGCCTTATACATTACAGAAAAAGGCAATTATGTGTAATTTATCATACAAAGCATTCACTATGAAATGATATAGGTTATATATTGCCTGACTGGTGTTGCTATGAGATCTAAAATCAAATTGAGTAGTTGATAGGTCACATTTTTCTACAAAATTAATCATACAAACCATTATAAGGGTTTTAATGATTTTAGACAGTGCATAATAGCAAGATTTGTCTAATTTTCCATCGCATCTTTAGCAGAGCATTTGTGTATAGTATAACAATAGATGTTTCAAACAATCTGAAAAAATAGCAAATTCAGAAACCTCATTCATAAGGACTACTATGTAGAAGATTATTTCCGAAGGGAGACATTTGTAAATTTGAGAAGGAAGATTGTCGTTTCGCATAGAGGTTTGAATGAGAAAGTTTCTGTAATAGTCGTCGAATGCACAAGCCATTTCTTTCGATGATTGTTTTATTTTCGTCTTAATTCAACAAATAAATTTTCTCTTTTTATGTATTTACCTTGAATTTCTTTAATTATAGTCCAAGAGTCTTTCATGTTGTTTTTAACAGTGCTTATTCTCTTTGAGTAGCACAATTCTTTGGCTTTAGATACAACTTGTTTTAAAATTTTGCAGTATTGTTTATAATAGATGGTAATAGCCACCCCTTTTTTTGATGGATTTAATTGAATTTTATAGCAGTTTCTTGTTTCTTGATGACACCCGAATACCATTTGTAATTCATTTGTCTGTTTCCTATTTTTTATTGTTTTTAAGGGAAAGTAGTTGTTTAACGCGGTTTTAGGAGAGCCATGAAACAAGAGAATTTTATGTAAATCAGGTATTGTGTGTAGATGTTCCAGTTTTAAGTTTTCACATTCATAAAACAATTTCTTAAAGTTGTACTTAGAAAATATCCTTTATTAAGACCAATAAACCAAATGACTAATTATAGAAGTGCATATTATCGTCATTTACTAACTAGTTTTTCTACAGTAGCACTCAGCAAAGTTTAAAGTTCTAATAATCAATTATAACTATAACTTGTGTTTTATTGAGATAATATTTTAAGCACAATTACTGTTGATTACGTTTGTTGGTATTTTTATTATGAATTTAGCTTTTGAACGTAATGGATATAACTATAAGTATTAGAACACAATAAACTTTTCTACCGTATTAAGATTTATAAATTTAAACCATAGAAAGATGACCCTGGATCTTCTAAAGTAATTCTGCTTCAGGTCGATTTGTATTTTCATTATCACATCATTAACCATGTTTGGAACATCATAAAAATGTGTAATAGTTGTAACCTTAAAAAATAACATAATTTTTAATGCGGTAAGAAGTTGTTTGGAATGTTCTAAAGCATCTATTTGACTTATTTAGGCTATTTTTAAAGATTGCAACGTTTACAGTGTACATATTTTTACATTTTGAATGCAATATTTAATAATTCTTCTTATGTTATTTGTACATATACAAATTAGTCGCTTGTAGTTGATTAGTTCTTGAAAACAGTTTTATAGTAAAAGTTGTATAATGATTTTTTAATGGCTCCATCTAGTGATCTACGAGATTCTGTTCAGGTGATCTTGGTGGTGAGAAACGCAATTGCCACAATTATCCCTTGTTTGTATTTAGGCGCCATTTGCAGCCATAGCATCTGACTATGTGTTGAGTTGTAATTTATAATGTATAAGAAAATTTCAGTCACTTGCCAACTGAGATACGATCTGTAATTCGATTCTTGATTGCAAGCAACTTTACAGCATTGGAAATTCATCATCAGGTTTGTGAAATTTACGGTGATAATGCTATCAGTGACAGTAAAGTTTGTAAGTTGATGAGAATGTTCAAAGAAGGGTGAATTAATGCGCATGATGAGCCAACCTTTGATTTCTGAAAATTTGGTTCGTGATACGAACTACAAAATTCGAAAGGACCGACTGATACACAAAGTTATGAATTGATTTTCCCCATTGTGTAGTTAGTGGATTCTAAAACTGCATTCTGACGATCACAAAACGAAAAGATTTGGTTGCGCTTTATTGTTTTTTACGACCACCTTACAGTCTAGACCATAGGTTCCCAACCTTTTCTGAACCACCGCCCCCTCTACTGGAAAAAAAACTTCCAACGCCCCCCTCCTCATCATAGTGCATTATAACGAATATTAAAATATTGTTGCATAGTATCTATCTATCTATTATATATATATATATATATATATATATATATATATATATATATATATATATATATATATACATAGATACTCATATACGAACGTTGCACTTTGACTGCTATTACAAGCGTTCACTAAAGCGTTGGACAAGGTATATATATTAAAAATCGCAAAAGTAAACCTTAATTAAAACGACTATCAAATGTAGTACAAACTTGTTTATTAAAAACTTAAATATGAATACATAATGAACAGAAAAAAAGATTAAGAAAAAAAAATAATGAGATAGGTGAGGCTGGTGAAGTTTTAACAATTTGCTAATGTCGGGTGCCAATTTCGTTAACATCAGCCGCAAATCGCCATGTTCAGTAATGTGCAGTCTGTTCCTTTTCTTAGACAATAAATTAGCTACTGCACTGAACCCACGCTCAGCCAAATAAGATGAAGGAGATGCAATTAAAAATATCTGTACTCTTGACCACAATCCAGGGTAAAGAACTGGTATTGGTTTTTGAAGCCAGAACTCTTGATATCCATTTCTGAATTTTACTTTTAGTTCTTCGTTAGTTGTGAGTTCTAAGAGTTCCTCTTCTAAATTTGATGATTCTGCTGTATCTGCATTTGCGAAAGGATCTAAAACCCAACCCGGTATATTCATGTTTAAAATATCCTGGAATCGCTCCACACAATCAACATGAAGAACGTCCAAGTGTTGGCAGTAAGTAAGTAAATCTTCATGTTTTGCAGAGACTGCTGATAATGTGGGAAAGTGGCTGTATTCACCTCTCCCTAGATTTCGTTTGAATAGAAGAAGTTTTCCCACAAAAGCAGCTATGACGTTTTTGTTTTAATTAAATTCAATTCGTCACCTTGCAATTGTAAATTGACTTCATTAAATATTTTAAACAAGTCTGTCAAATAAGCGATGCCATTTTATGTATAATCAGGTTTTCGCGCAATTTTTCGTTTCTGTTTTCAAGAAAGTCCAGTACTGAATCAAATAGTTGAAAAAACGGTTCAAACAAGTACCTTTTGAGAGCCAACGAACTTCTGTGTGCAGCAGCAAGCGATTGTAATCTTCATCATTTTCACTACAAAGTTGACTAAATAATCTGTCATGCAATGAATTGCTTCTAATCGTATTTACTGCTCTAATAACGTAATGAAGCGACGAATGCAAACGTTCGTTCAGATTTTTGCAACCAAGTGCTGACGATGAATAATGCAATGTATAGCAGTACATTTGGTACTGCTTGTTTCAAATGAGCTATGAAACCCTTATGACGTCCCGTCATTGCTGGAGCACCATCAGTAGCTGCCGACAAAATATTATGCATAGGTATTTCTTTCTCTTGAAAAACGTACTCATGGTATTAAATATCGTTTCTCCCTTTGTATCAGTTTCCAAATTTTTGCAAATAATAACTCTTGATAAATTTTTCGTCTTTTATGAACCGAACGTATGATAACAGCAGTACTTCGTTATTTGGTAGAGTGGATTCATCAAGTTGAATGGAAAAATTGCAAGTTTTAAGTAATCGCATAATGATATTTCAACGTCTTGAGCCATTTCGTCTATTCTCCTTTGCACTGAGTTATTACTCAGAGGAATTTTTCTGATGACATCTGCCGATGTCTTATGATGAAGAACAGTTTTATTACCTCTCTGACTGCCGGCAAGATAAGTTCCTCGCCAATGGTATGTGGTTTTCCCGTTTTGCGATTAACAATGAAATGTTATATGATGCTCGTAGTCCATCATCTTCTTGTTTAGAAGAGACGCAAATAGGTTTGATATAGTTGGCTGTTTCAAATATTTCTTCTGCAGTTCTTGAAAATAGGACAAATCTTTGTCCTTTTTATCAGTATGCATTTTATTTAAATGTTCTTGTAGCCTAGAAGGCTTCATGGCTTCATTTGAGAAAACTTTTTGGCAAAGTAAACGCATGGGTAATGATGGGTTTACAGGAGAGTGCGTAAATCCATATTTCAAATACAAAAGACTGCCGGCATTTCTTCTTAGATTCAGACATTTTGAAATCCAAAACTTGCCACGGTTTAAAATAAATTAACTTTTCAACGAATTTATAGATAATTATAAAATTAATGGTTATAATGACTTATATAACTTATCACTCACAAACATGGATTATTTGCGAAGCACACAAAATAATAACACATTCCTAGAGCTATCCCTGCCTTTTATCGTTTGATTTCATACAAGCATCAACTTGTATGTTTTATCTTGTTTGCGATGCCGGTGCACTTTGTAAGCAAGTCATATCGCGTCTTTGCTTATCAACTTGCAAAAACTTGTTGCGGACAATATTAAACGGAATTAGGTATTCATAGACCTAATGCTGAATTAAATGTTTTAAAGTATATTTTCTCGATAACAATAACATAGACATTTTAGATAGCTAAATAAACTGTCTATTCATGCCAACTAGGTATTTTCAAAGTATTTTAATATATTTATTTTCTAAAAAGGTAAGTACGTCACGAACGCCCCTTGATCCTCCTAACGCCCCCCTTTTGCCCCTGTACTCGCTACCGCCCCCTTAGAAAGCTACAGCGCCCACTGGGGGGCGGTACCGCCCACGTTGGGAACCTATGGTCTAGACCTTGCACTCAATGATTTTCACTTGTTTTGATACTTACATGAGTTCTTTGGTGGTCAGCAGTTCAACAACGATGAAGAAGTGAATGTTGCAGTCATGGATTGAATTTCTTCTCAGGTGGCAGATTTCATTAACGTCAAATTTAAAAAACTTGTTGAGTGCTATGAGAAATGTTTAAACCATTATGGAAATTATGTAGAATAGGGAAAATATATTTTTATGGTATTTACATTATTTCTCTTCTTATTCAAAAAGGATCTTCTTTAAAAAATAACCCTCGTACATTATCGAAGCACTTTACTGTTTTGGAGATACAGTATCCTGTTGAAACGCAATCTCTAGGATTTCACCAAAACTATTCTAAACTAACCTACATATTTTCCTGAAATTCTCGTAGCCCATCTTTCTTATTAATAAAAAAATATTATGCAACCAGGTAAACAACTGTCCCTTTTGATATGATCAAGTAATGCACTGACACTGTAAAAAGATGTCTAACCTCAGAATAGATTTTAAAAATATTCAGCAAAATAACAATGTTAAAAAAAGGTCAAACAAAAAGCAGGCTTTATATTGTAATTATATTTGCATAAAACAATGGAAAATATTTTAGTTTTTCCCAAAATTTATAGCCTTGTATCCGAATTATACATGTCAAGACTTCCATAAATCCTCGGAGATATTTTGTTGTTGACTACACTATTTCCTTCTGATCAAATATCGAGCTTATTTAAGAAACCACTATATATTCTTAACAACAGGACTATTTGGTTCTATGCATGCTTATGAAGTTACACCTAAACCTACACATTGTTTTTAAGACATGATTACAATTTTGGTAGACTCTTAGGAAGTGATAAGTAAACCACATTCCTCAGGCGAAACAGGCCCTGGTGTTGCGAATAATCGTAAAGGGACGAACTTAATCTGTACTTCTTTGTCGTAACTAAATCATATCGCAGGTCTCAGTACAAAACTTTTATACATCTACCGAAAAGAACAGACATTAATTGATAATATAATGATTAGAAATTGCTTGCTTTGGGAATTAAAACACTTAAATTTCTAGATAGAGATGAACGAATTGCATAACCCAAAAGAAATACTAATGATGAATTTAAAACAATGGCTTTATAATATGCCTCTACATCCAGGATTCTATTTAATACAAAAGCTTTCCTGGGAAATAATACCTTGAATAATGAATAGGTTTTTTCCAAACTAAACAACGGTGAATTAAGTATTCCCTTAACATAGAAACTATTAATTGAAATGAAATTGAATATAAATACATAACCTTGTAAGAATATTGACAAAATATATTTAAAATAATTTGTTCTACAGGTTCAATGTAATCCCAAAATAAGTAACATTAAACTAATTTTTCTAATTTCCAAATGCAGAAACTATTAATTGAAATGAGTTTTGCTTCTTCTATTTCTAAAGGAATGTTTCAAATAGTTCTTGGTGCCTCCTTCTTTATCAGCCATGATCAAATAATTATCATATCTCCCACCAATAGCTTTGTTTCAGTCTAGTTAAATACTAAAAGATAATGACTAATTGTTTTAACAATTGTTTGAGCATCTAATTCTAAAAACAAAGCTAAGGATTTTCTCCTCTACAGTTTCTTCCATTTTATTAAAATATCGCTCATCTAATGACAGTTGTTCTGTACTGGATATTTTTGCATCAGCAAGACTAGATAATGAATAAAATGGAGTTACTAATATCAGAATTTCCTCTAACCAAATTTACACAGATACTTATTAACTTGTGCTTACCCGAAATACCTAGCAATTAATAACATAAGCACTAACAAAACAATTTTGTTTGCATTTGAAGTATCTTTTGTAATTTAAAGGTAGTAAACAGTAAGTAACTATACATAATTGAACTGATTTTCTTAGTATGGCGACTAGTATTAATTATCAAATGCACAATGCATAGTGAATAATACAGTGCAAAAAGAAGCATGTACTAGTAGTTAGTGACAACAACAATATGCATGACACTGCTGGAATGTATTGTTATCATGCTTTGTCAATTGCTAGAACTAAGAAACTCGTAATATTAAGAACCCTGGCAATACCATTAAAGCAAAAATAGGTATAAAAATATTTTAATTTTTTTCAGTGCTGATTGGTATATTAGAAAGCAAAAGCAACACCCACTTTTTAATAGATGCTTGTTGTCGTTGGTTTTCCAAGTATGAAAGAATAATGTATTGTCTTTCGTTATATCGCACAATGTATCAAAATATATAGTAATGTAATCTGTCGAATGAAAATAAGAACAACCAAAAAATACCTATTTATTAAGGTTATGCGATTTTTAATACTTGATTCACTATTGCTTTATGAATGCTCATTGCATGTTAGTTTTATTACGGTATAGTCTTAATACGAGGGGTGCTCGATATGTATCGGGAACTGACAACATTAGTGTTGCTAGTTGCGATCTGATGTTTTCAACTTAAAGCTTGACTTTTTTACATTTTGCCATATGAATACTGTTTGTTTTGTTTTGATTGAGTTGAAAGTTTCGTCCAGTGCCTGAATAACCTTATTTCGACTTTTGGGGAAGAAGCTCCAACTAAAACCACTGTATATCGTTGGTATAGTGAATTCAATCGTGGTCGTAGTTCGCTAGCGGATGAATTTACAGAAGGTTGTCCAAAATCGGCTGTTGGGCCAGAAAATATGGATGCTTGTGCGCGAATTGATAATTCAAGATTTCCATGTAACTTATCGTGAGATTCAAGCATCCCTAGGCATTAGTATGATAAGTATATATTCGATATTACATGAACATTTAGCTATGAAGAAGCTATGTGTGTGTTGGATCCCACAATTTGACAATCATTCAAAAAAGAATCGTGTCGATTGGTGCAAAGAAATGTTCAAAAAATACGATTGCGGTGCATCAAATGCAGTGTATAACATCTACACAGTGACGAATCTTGGATTTATTTGTATGAGCTTGAAAGTAAACAGCAGTCAACTGTATGGGTTTTCCAAGATGAACGAAATACAATAAAAGTTGTCACGGCCATTGCTTTAGAGGAACGTAGAACGGTTAATTCTGCTTGGTATACAACCATTTGTTTGCCCCAAGTTTTCGGAGAAATAAGAAAAATGATTCGACGACACTCATTCTCCATCATGACATGCGAGCTCTCATACATCGGCTCAAACAAGTGACTATTTGAGCACTCAAAACATCGGATTGATGGGTCATCCGTCGTATAGTATTGATTTGACACCTAATGATTTCTTTTTGTTCCTACACGTGAAGAACAAACTGTGTGGACAATGATTTTCGACACCAGAAGAGACGGTTGATGCGTTCATGTTTTGGCACCCATGTTTTGGAGGTATTTCAGTTGGAATGGAAAAAATGCCATGAAAATTGGTTCCAACGTATGCAAAAGTGCATCAATCATTGTGAAGAATATTTTGAAAAATAGTAAAGAAGTTTACACACTTTAAATTTTGTTTTTGTTACTTATTCCTGATACATTTCGAGCACCCCTCATACTTGCTTGTGTTTCCATTATGCAGACAAAGATTACAAATGTCCTGAGGCATGCTGCAGTTTTTCAAATTAAGTGTATAATTAATTGCTCAACATATTCGTCAGATTTTGTTTAACGGATTCTGCCCACAATTAATGCTTAGAATTACCTTTTATCCCTGCAAAATGTATATTTCAATTTTTGCTGTTTGATTGTCGCTATTTCTATTTTAATTTTCCATTTATCTTCCCTTGATATAAGATTCTTCTATGGCTCTTCTTTTTAATGCATCGTTGTGAGTTAGCAGTTAAAAGGGAAGTACCGCATAGTACTTTTTACCAATTACCATGGTTTTCTTGATGAACAACTTCTGTTGCGACAATTTCTGATTTTCTCAACTGTGAGTCAAAAGGTTAACATCAATATTTTTCCTTTCTGTCTGTTTCAGGATTTTTAGTCTTTTCTGAAATGTTTTTAGTTTGGCATTAAAAATTGACAATAAAAAAAGTACAAATTATATATTTTATCAATATCGTTTTACATTTTTTCATTATATCTTGGATGGTTACATTTTAATACTTGAATTCTTTGGCCACTTTACTTGATTGTTGATCACTCTCTTGCTTACTACATATGTCTTCAATTTTTAACTCATTCAATATATTTCGCCTTGTTTTGTTATTGTCGTGCAACTTGTGGCTTCACAGGATTTACATCAAACTTTGTATTACAAGTTCAGATATTTTGCAGAGTTGCTTAAGACATACAAGTAATATTATTTCACAAGGATTGGTAATTACATTGCCGCATAAATAGATCAGAAGCAGCGCTCCCCCTCCATTTATTTTTGTATCAAATTTAAAACGACTGATTTGTTGGAAAATTGTTTTTGAACACGCTAAAGTTATGATCAGAAAAATTTTTTTTAATTTTTAGCTTGGCAGAAACTTCAGTAGATTTAAATTTAAAATTAATGAAATGGCAGCTTCTACCTCAAATAGATTTAGAAAAGATTAAAAACACTAAATGTTTACTTCTTGGAGCTGGTACATTGGGATGTTCTGTTGCAAGAACTTTACTGGTATATAAATAACTAATGATTAATTTTATTCTAATTCAGAAGCTTATAGGGATGGGGAGTAAGAAACATAACGTTTGTGGATAACGCATGTGTTTCTTACTCAAATCCAGTACGACAAAGTTTATTTAATTATGAGGATTGTATAAAGAATAAATCAAAAGCTCAAACTGCAGCTGAAAACTTGGTCAAAATATTTCCTGGTGCTGTATGTAAAATATATACTATTTACTATACAGTTAATAACCTCTTTCATTTTAGAAATCTATAGGGTACAACTTTTCTATACCAATGCCTGGACATCCTATTGGTGAAATTCTATTACCCAAAGTTGAGGAAGATGTTAGTCTTTTAACAAACCTAGTCATTGAACATGATATCATATTTCTTTTAATGGATTCTCGAGAAAGTAGATGGCTACCAACACTCTTAGGATCATATTTTAAAAAAGTAATTACTTTCCATGTATTATTTGTATAACTATGTTAATTAAGTACAGATCGTTATTAATGCAGCATTAGGTTTTGACACTTATTTAGTCATGAGACATGGAACTAGAAATGACGAAAATATTGAAGAAGAACTTCCTATACATTCTGAAGGCTTATTTGCTATTTTAGGATCTAAATTGGGATGTTATTTTTGCAACGACGTAACTGCACCAGGAAATGTTTGTGTACATTTTTATATTTTTATTTTCACATGCCCAATGTTTTTAGTCATTGAGATATCGTACTTTGGATCAACAGTGTACAGTAACACGCCCTGGAATATCAGCCATTGCTGCTGCATTAGCTGTTGAACTTGCTATTTCTATAATTCAACATCCAGATGGGTATGTATGTATACTATAATTGTTGGTGATTTATATCTAAAGGTTACTTCTAGTTGATTTATATTTTTATATAACAAGTTATCACAGGCATGTTGCTTATTTAAACAATAATTTAAAACAAATTGGCGGGTTAGGTCTGATAACAACAAATACATGGTAACTTACCAACTATTATATATATATATATATATATATATATATCATATATATATATATATATATATATATATATTACTATGTATTTATTCCCTTCTCCCGTTATTGCGTTTATTTAAATATAGATGATAACGCCGTACTCGGTGTAATAAACGTCCAACTGAACGCCACCGCTCTGTGTTTTACTCTAATCTTCTTTTACTTTCATTATGCCATGGCTAGCCCTTTTTAATTTACACCGAGTGCACAACGTTACGATGATCAATTTTCATTTACCCCTTTATGATTACCTGTTTGAATCGATAAAACGAAGTCAATCAACATTCATATAATGAAAGGAAATAATATTTACACTTCACAATTTTTGTAATTCTCTAAAAACACCCTTCAATCAATTAATATTATATGGATTATTTATTTCAAAATTTATATCCTTTTAAGTTAATATAGTCACCAAAAACGACAGCTTTACAAAAAAATCTGGAACGTTCGAGACCTTTTTATAATTTTTACGTAAGTTTTAATGTTCCTGTTGACTCTTTACAAACTTTAGAGAAATTTAATAAATTCAGTGTTAAAATTTAAATTAGAAAAGATTCCTTAAAACTAGGTAGGTCTGACCTGTGATCTCCTGATAAGTTGTTTCGTGTTGTGGATCAACACCCCCTCATTATCTTCAATCGAAAACCAATGCTCTGCTTTGTACTCTGTAACATACGTTGAACCAATATTTTAGTGCGGTTACCCCTTGTTTCCCAAATCACCTCGTGCTTTATTTTATATTTCTCTGTATATGCGTTGAACCTCTTCCTTTAAATACCACTTGAATTCGTGGGTTACGTATTATTATGAATTTCTGAACACCAGACTTAGTATCTTGGATTAGAATTGTTTTAGACGTGGATTATAAGTAGACCATAATTGAACCAGAATTCCAGTCTTCGGATCAGAAGTTGATTAGAAATCGTTTTCTGCAAAAACGGCAAAAGCTTTTTTACGTAATTCTTAAACAGCACTATTTTTACTATAATATAAATTTTGTTTATCTGACGCGTAATATTTGGTTAAAAGTATTGTGGATTCAATGTGCTTCAAGTTGAGACTGACTGTTTCTTATCACCTGTGGGCGTTATATAGCTTTTTCCCATTACATTTGGATTGGTTTTCCAAGCAGCCTTGCAAAGTGTTGCAACCAACCGCGTTTGTTTTTAATATTCCTAGTATTTTCAAGCTGATTTCTGATGAAACTATTTTGATTTTCGTATCATACTGTTATTTACTATTGTTATCGTGGTCGGACTTTTAACTTATGTCTGTTGTTTTGTATAGATGAAGCTTTCGGAGAATTGTACAAAATAAATGATGTAACACGTTTACTGTTTTCGTTTATGTATTTATTTGAACTATTATTTGAAAGTGCGTTTTCTTATCAAAGCGCTTATTGTTCCAGCGTAATTGCATGAAGATTTACTAGGTTTTATCTTATCTTCTGCGTATTTATTTTATAAACTTGTAGAACACTTCTCAACGTAGTTTAATTACATGTATGATTATTTCTCTGCTGAATACGCGTTCTATTATTGGAAGATATGCTTACTGGCATGGATTAAAGTTAGTTTACGGTCCATATATAGGGTGTAAAATGCTTGCTATTTACATAATGGTCGATTTATTTATTTTCCTGCTAAATAAATGCAGTTTTCTGATTCCCATTGCTATTTACAGTTACTACACAACTCTTACTACTCAATACACCCCTAAACAACCCCTCATCACAGCAGTATATATATATATATATATATATATATATATATATATATATATGCAAATAGGTTTATTCTTTCTTGACCTTTCATGATAATTAACTATTTTATATCTTGCAAATTAATATGGTTTATTCTTTCTGCCCCAGACGTTTCAACCTTTCACATCGGGTTATTATCATGATTACTATAACAGAAAGATACATACAACTATATTTGCGCATTTTTACTGTTACCTTAAAACGGAACATTCATCACCACAATTAATTTTCAAACACATGCCGATTACACTGTATCAGTAATTAGAATATTTATCAATTCTATTTGTCAACACTATTTAAAATTATAAAAACCCATGCACATTACATGTTAAAATATTAATGCTTTTCACAATACCATCAATTTACACAAATTTATTTACATATAGGTAGGCTAGTATTGTTCGTCACAAATGTTAAACTAATATTCATTTTATCCGAAATGATAGTTATAATGTTAGTAATATATGGTCGTTATCTCTTTTAACTCGTGAATTACATTGAAATGTATTTCTTAGATTTAATATTAATACTATATGTAGAGATTATGAATCAATGTTTATTGCTGTGTTTTATTTAATTATATTATGGTATATTTTATTTTCATTAACTGCAGTAGGGGGGTTTTTGCTATATAAATCATTTCAAGTACTTCTGGTTTTTTTTTGGTGTATTTCAGTTTTTATAATTTTTGTTTAGTTAAAATCAAAATTATGCTTTGCTGTTTTCTCATGCTTAGTAAGTACTGTCTGATTTTTCTTATTGTATTTATGACCATTAATGTGTTTTTCAAGATGTTGTGAGATTTGTCCGATATATACATGTTTACAGTTTGTTTGACACGCAATTTTATATATAGTGTTTTTTTAATTTTTTGGTACTTGATCTTTCACTTTACTAAATAAATTTTTGGTCAAATTAAAACTTTTGTGTGCTATTATTGCTAGGTTGTATTTTGAACAGGTTTTGTAGTTTCTCTGAAAGCTTGGGTAAATATGGTAGTGATATGTATTTCAATTTTTTATTGTCTGTTATATAATCCTCACTTGAAATATTGTTGTAGAATTTGCAAATGCGTTTTTTAAAATTTTTATTAATTAAGTCTTGTGGATAGTTATTATCTTTTAACTTTCTTAATTGCTTCATATCTGAATTCCGCATCTGATAATTTGATTGCTATATCAGCTAGACCAATTATGACCAATTTTTTTTGAACTAAAGGATGTTGTGATAAAAAATTTATATACCTGTCTGACCACGTTGGTTTTATATACCATTTGGTTTTAATTTTGTTTTTAGTTCGATATAATGTCATATCTAGGAAATTAAATTTTTTATTTATTCGTATTCAATTGTGAATTATAATTTGCCGTGGTAGTTATTAAAAAGGTTTAAAGTATGTTCTCCTTTGTCTTTAGGTATTGCACACACAATCATCAACATACCTGTAGAAAAGTGGTATTGGATAATTGGATGGTAAAATTGTTTATTGAAAACGATATAAGTTGAATTTAAAATTTCTTTGATTACATTTATGAATTCCTTCTGAGGGATGTCTAGAATATTTATGTATAATGCTACTACATCCAGTGAGATTATGTAGTCATCTGGTATGTTTTTCATTTTTAACTTTCCTTTGAAATCCCAGGAGTCTTTGATATAGTGTTCATTTTCATAGCACATGTTTTTAAGAATATTTTTAAGAAAACTTGATAATTTGTTGTACGGTGCTTGTGTTGTATCAATTATTGGCTTCATAGGGATATCGGTCTTGTGTAATTTTGGCAGTAATGCATTGTTTATTGTTAGGTTTTTCGTTATTATCGGTGATATATATCCTTTTATTTCCCAGTTTTTATAATGTCATGTTAATTTTTTGGTACTTATCTGTTGAGTTATTTTTAATAGGTTTGTATGTCTGTTTATCGTTTAATAGATTTGTCATTTTATTTTCGTATACCGCTTTATCCATAATTACCGTTTTATTGGATTTATCAGGTTTTAATACTATTACATTGGTATATTGATATGAAAAAGGCCTCACGTTGAGGCGCCACTGAAAGAGTGCGGTGACAACGCTACATTGAGAGCATCACTAAAAGAGTGCTGTGACAACGCCTCGCTTTGGTGCACCGCTAAAAGAGTGCTGTGACATAGATACAGCAAATTGTAAAATTTGAAATTATTCACTTACCTTCCTTTCTAACTTTTGCCTGGCCAGCTCAACGGAAATGTTGGAGTTTTCAAAAATAAAATCAAACACAGCAATATCACAAAGCATTTATACAGTATGAAATATTTTCTCTCATACAAAAGCATATAGAATATTTACAACATAATTACTTTCAAACATCAAATAATTTCTAAGAAGTACTTATTTACTTAATTATAAAGATGTTGCTTACCTTTTTTAAACGTACAGAACTAAATTTCTTCTCCTATGGATGGTTTACCTGGTTATGATTCTCGCGCTAGTAAGGTTTGTTTTGGCAAAAAAATCCTTGATAGATAATCTATTATAAGGTCAGAGTGTTTCGAACTCTGAACACATCTTTCTTTTATATACCATCTAAAGAATTTCTTACATTCAATATAAATTACTCTTATAAAAACAATTTACAGCTTACTGTTACATAGAAAATCTTACCTAATGATTGCTTACTTATGAAAATAATCCTCACATAATCTTTGTTAACAATTACAGAACCCAAACATCTCCTACGCAAGTAAAAAACTCTAATTTTTTGATGGATAATTTACCTATCCTTTATTGCCCTGTTTGTCAGTGTAATTGGCGAATGACGCCAGACAGATAATTTAGTAAACGCCAAAATGCCTTCACCTCTGACTTCAAAAATTGCTGGAAATTATCACCTTGAAAAATAATTTTATAAAAATAAGATTCCTATTCTAGCTTAATTTACTATTAGGTTACGAAACACAAAACAAATTATACTTGCAAATTGGTATCGTCAAATACTTCTTTATAGCACTTTATAAAAATATCATTTACATTGTAATTAATGGCATTGTATATTTTCTGGTTCCATTTGAAATTACCTTTTCAAATCTTGACGTTGAAATATCAGTTTGAAAAGCACATTTATTTTTAATTGATTAAAATCGGCAGTTGTTCTTGTATCAGAGTTGTTTATAGCGAAGATCATTTAATCTTCATAATATTCTTAACAATAATTATGCTTCATAATTGAAAGATCTATGTTACTTGTGGAGTCAACAAATAAATTACAAGTTACTCGAAACGTATATGTTTCATGTCATAATATAAATTAACGAATAAAGCTTTGCCCGAAACTTACATGTTGTTTGACTTTAGAAAAAAATCACTCCGATCCTCGATCACTTTCTCTCTATATACAAAAATTTTAAATATGTAATTTTTCCCGTTCCATTTTAGATTTATTTTGAAGCATGACACATCCTGAATGATGTAAAAGTTATGCGGATTTCACATTTTAATAAGCTAATGAAGTGCGGTTGTCATGGTCGTTATAATTTATGTCTATCGTAAGCGTCTTTCATTCTTTATTGATGCATTACAGCATAGCTGTTGCTATCTCTTTCTTTCTGTAATATGTAGAACTATTAATCTTGTTATCTCGGTTTTATAGTGTTTTCCTATAGTTTGAAATGGAGCGTTTATTCATTGATACAAAGTAATCAGCTTATTTAATGGCTTTTAGAACATTTCTAGTAAATTTCAAAACTAATTTTTTTAAAATGAAAACTTGTTTTAAGGTATCTTTCAAATGCAATTATTTACACACACGGCTGAAATGAATTAATTCTAAAATTGCGAATTTAAGTTTATATAGGGTGGAAAAATTAAATATAGGAAATTTTATTTTTGTTCCTTTTCTTATCTATGCATGTTTTTTCCATAATATATGGCATTCAATGACCTCTCTGCAAAAATTAACATATAGAATGACAGTCAGTAATAAAATTCGAACTACGTACTTAAAAGTTGTTAGTGCAGAAATACATATAAATAATTAAACACCACCTCAAACATGGCAATGGTGAGTTGTTAAATTAAAATAATAAAATGGTGTACCCACTAGGATGTAAACAGTTATTTTTAACATAGATTGTAACTACTAAATATTAAGATGTTAAGCGACCAGCACTGAATGAGTACATATTGAAAACAACTTTGACAAGAATAAGTATGCGACGTATTAAATTCTAACAAACAAGCTCATTTGGTGACTTCTGAGTTGTTATTAAATATTTGGTAATTTCCTTGAAATCCTATACAAATTTTCATATATGGATTGCAAATTCTGGGTATCTTGTTTGAAGTTTATGGCATTAACTTCATTGTATATATAGTAAGTTTCTAGAAAGTCTAATTTTATAATTATCTTCAAAATCCAAAGTAACCGCCTTTTCATAATTTGGAATGTGAAGGGTGTTGCTAATGTGTTGTGCCAAAGCACATCTTTTTTTTTATGTAATTTTGCATCTAACCCATGTTGAATAATACCGTTTTTAACTATTGGGTGGTATTGCCGTCCATAAGAACAAGTCATGTTATAAATAATGTTACTTCTAACTAGTTTGTTAGTCTTACCTTTTAATTTTGTGAAAAAGTTTTTCACTAATTTTTCATAAATGCCTACTATTGTAAGGTTTGATTGAGGTAAAATTCTTGCTAACAAACAAGTTAAAGTTTTTACAAAAGGCAATTTTTTGTAAATCAAAGTGTTAGGTCTGGGTTCAATTTTTGCCAAACCGTATGTTGGTGTAGATTAATTTTTTAACCAGTTCCTTAGGGTAACCATTATTGCAAAGAGTCATTTCTAAAACTTTGTAGGTTTTCTTTGTATATTGTGGTTCTGCGATCATCTGTATCCTGTGCCACAACACAAGTGCAGTATTAATCTTATGGCCAAAAGAATGATTGGAGAAATAATTTACATACTTCCAGAGTTTGTGGGTTTCTTATAATAATCAAACAACAGTCATCCGAGATTCACCAAATAAGCTGTTTAATTATTATAAAAAACCCACGAACTCTGAAAGGTATGCCAATGATTTTTCCGTTTTCGAATTTATGCTGCCACCTTTTTCAATGGTACACTGAAAATATTGAATTTTATGCTTAAGTGCGTTACACATTTGTTTGATAGTAATTAGTAGCTGTTTCTCTTATCTTGCAATGGAATTTATTCATACTACTGTTTCCGTAATACTGTATGATTTCATACATGCATACATACATACATGTTAATTTTTGAACTAAACTAATTTTAAACTTAACACTACATATAAACATATTTAGAATGTTAGTTAATTTAACTACATAACATATTTATTTTACTATATACAACATATATGTCTTAGTTGTACATCAATTTTTGTAATAATTCACACAAATGTTCATACAATTAATACAATTATAGACAGCTAATTTATGAAAAATTTCTTGTTAATGAAAACATGACTCGGCAAACTTTGTCTGCTTCCTGACATATAGGCAATTTTTAGTTCTATATTTACTATCAAGATCTCCAAATTTTATTTAATTAAATTGTAGTATACTTTCGCCAGGTTTTTAATGTTGATCTTATCATTAATCACATTGGCATTCTTTACTCTATAAATCATTTCCAAGATTTCATTTTTCTTTTTGTGTAAGTTGGTTTTTAAGAATTCGGTGTCATTGTATTTAAATTTATGTTTTCATTTTTCCTTGTTTTTATATGTAAAATAGGTCACCTCAACTGTTTTTACAAACACGTGTAAAGGTACATTTGTGTAGGGTTTGATATCCTCCCATTTGTTTTTAATTATAGTTATTACTATATCTATGGGAATGTTTGTATAAAGTGAAGCTACATCGAGAGAGATTAGATTATATTCATTTGGCAATCTCATGTTTTTAAATCTGCTTTTTAAGTTGCCAGGTATTTTTTAAATAATATTTATTTTTGTTTATAATGTTTGTCAATATTTTTTTTAAAAATTGACATTTTATTAAATGGTGTTTGTATAGATGCTGTAATAGGTCTTAGCTGATTATTCTGTTTATGTAATTTAGGGAACCTGAATAGCCCGGGCAGTAAAGTGTTATTTATGGTTAACTATTTATATGTATTTGGCCAAATATAGCCTTTTTGTTCCATTCATTAATTATTTCATTGTTAAATTGAAGTTCTGATTTTGTTTTAAAAATTGTTTTGTTTTTAACTTTATTTAGTGATTCATGATTTGCCTTATTATTTATATTTCATTTAATATTACTTTGATTTTTATATGTTATTACTGTGGTTGCTTATTATAGTCGGGACCAAATAAACTTAGTTATAACTCATCGATGTTTGGAACATGAAAACACGACATACAATAAAATTGTCTTGCTTTATTTAAATACTATAAAATGAGATGTAAACATTCGCATTATCTTCCGTATAAGGTATAGGAGTTAATGAAACGTCAGGTAGGTTGAAAAATACCGACATATTATAGTTAATAAGACGAAAAAATATCTTAAACTTTTATGCAAAGCCCAAATGATCATTTCAAATTCAACTAATAATTGAAAGATGGAAGCTATAAGGTCTCAGACAGGATTCGAACCTGTACCTTAGGCTTTTGCGGCTCATGCGTTTACTAATTATGCAACCGAGACAGGTGAAGACAATTGGAAAATTAACCTAACTTTCAATTACATTTGGCATTTTTGTCGATGTATATATTATATGTGTTATATTATATACTATTATATTGTTGCTCTCCCTTTTAAAACCCAGTTCACGGTTGTGCTTTCGATGAATTTCTGTACTGCTAGCCCCTAAATGTTTACTACCCAACTTATGTACTATCAGAAAATTAGCATTCCATGTGTTACAAATGAGAATGCCTACACATCTGATCAATAAAATATATAAAACGTATTTTATTATTATAAACCACAGCTTTTATCAAATAAAATCTCAGGGTTTTATTAATATTGTGAAAAAGCCGTGTACAAAAGTTTGTCTTTCTCATTTATGTTTTAGCTCAAAATTAAGTATACAAATAGATATAAACAAAGCTATAAAAATGTGAATACGCAATACTCGTGCTTTTCTGCTATTTTAGGTGGCCGCTATCTTCAATTCCTCTGCTCTAAAGTAACTTTTTGACCTCCAACGGTGTCTACACCTGCTCGTATTTGATACTACTCATTGGATAATTTTAAGACCCTGCCTCAAATATGGGATATCTCTCCAAAATTTAATTTTGTCGTTGATACAATTGATTACAGCTCCGTTTAGTGTTTACTGTTTCTTATTACACATTTTTTACTTGAGAAAAACTTTTTACAGATTCGACACTTTTAAATTTTAATAAAACAGGAGCCAAATTAGAAACGTGTATATTTTTATTTTTCAAAATTAGTATTAATTAATCATTAAGCAAAATCACCTTGGTAATCTTACAAAACTTATGCTATGCCTTCTTTACAAATTATATAAAAATTTACACTCATAGGTGCTTTTAACACAAATACTCTTAATTCCTTGTAATTATTCATTTTGGATCACTTTACAAAATATAAACCTTTATTACATAAACCTTTATTACCTTCAACTTCATATTAAAAAACATTTCGGCCTCATTACTTTAAAAACCCTTTCAGTTCCTACTTATTTAAATTTACGAGTTTAGTTGCCTATATTCTTATCCCTTATACATAACCTGTTAATGCTCTGGTTTTTTTTGTTGTATTTATTTATAAGCAAGGAACGAGAGCATCGATAGGTGGACTTGTATAGTTAAGACATAAGAATATAGACAACCTAACTCGTGGATTTAATGAAGGATGCGTATAGTTGGTTGCCTATCTACGTAGCTTAAAATTATAGCAAACATAAATATAAATAAGTAGGAACTGAAAGGGTTTTTAAAGTAATGAGACCGAACTTTTTTAAACAAGAAATAGAACGTAACAAGCGCGCTTCCCCCCAGCAAAACAAAAAGGTCACAGAAGCAACGGACCAAGCAATAAATATACTAACAGGACAAACCACAAGAAAATTTGTTTTAGAAAATTAAAGAAAAAAACTTCTGTCCAGCTTGAAGGGCGAAATATCGGACAAAGCAAAAAATGTAGAGGATTATAGGAAAATAAAAGGTGTAGGGTAGCAATCAACGAGGATAAAAATGGAATGACATCAACACTGCAAAAGTCATTGAATGATGGAAATCAGTAACAAAGGATCAGTAAAGTTTTCAAATATCATGAAAAGAATTGGTTTCTCGTAAAAAAAAACAAAGAAAAGTAAGCAACGAAATGAGGGAGAAAACCAACAGTAAAAACCAAAACGAGACAATAATTGTCCAGCCTCAAAATTTGCTAGTTTCACCTCGTGAATGTCCTCACAGGCTTGTTGTGCGATCGCTCCTACAGGAGCTCTACGAATGCCAGCTGAACAATGCATTGGATCTATCAGCAGGTGTAAATGTTGTGAATCTATATCTTATTCGGGGTCTAATTCGTTACTCAGGCATAGTTTGGGTGGTAGTTGGAATGATAACAACAAACTTAATTCTGATTCCAAGACGGAGGCTAGGTCTAGAAGTAAGCCTAGGTCAAGGTCCGGCGCTGTCCCTAAAGTAATATTCTATAAGCACAAAAGTTAAAGTAGTAGAATGATGCTATAAATTACCGCACAGGTGGGAACAACAAGGGATCCGATAGTGTAACTATTGATAATACAATCTGAGCTAGAACTAATTCAATAAAATTCTTGAAGACTAATAATTTGCTAATGCGATTATGGGCTCTCACAATGCATAAACAAAAGAACGCGCCACATAAAAAGAAATCCTCTGCTAAATTCCGCAACCAGCATTTGTAAGGGAAGCAGGGCCAACCAATGCCTTCAAAGAATGGTAGTAAAATAAATGAAGAAGTATCAGCTGTTATCAGAAGACTTGGTGATAACCACATTTTGGAGAATTTCAATTACGAACCAATAAACAATTTACATGCTAATAAATGCAAGTGACAGAATGTCAAATTTGCAATTCAAAGCAACGACAGGAAGTGTCTAAACTACGGCTAGCAATATTATGACCATTTACCGGGTTTTGAGATTTAATAATATTAAGGGAGAAAAATCTGTTACAAGGTTCGTTCGAACTTATATCAGTAATAACTTCGATTACTTCATAAGGGTGTTAGAAAATACTCTATTCTGATGAGGCCTGAAAAGTCGAAACTGGTCAATGGATGTTTCTTCCCCTTGTAAAGCAATCAAGTTATTGTTTTGTTAATGGCTGTGCACATATTAGCTCGATTGTATAGGTAATATATATATATTATTGTGTAAGGGAGGGGGTTATAGAAGGTTTCTAAAGGTATATTTGTACTAATAGGGGTGTATGCCAAACGATAGGGTCAATATTTCAGATTTAATAATTTAAAAACTATAAATTTTGCTATATTTTACATACGTTAAAGTATGTACCATTTCAGATTGAAACTTATATGCCAAAAGGTAGTAACATGACTTTATGACGTTGATATAATGCACGGTACTTGAGGTTTTATACTGAGTCGATATTTCATGAGCCAGTTGAGAGTACATTTGCCGTCGGAAAGCCGGACGCATTTATGGATATCTGCAATATAACAAAGCGTCCAGGTCGTGTATGAATTATTTGGCTTTTCCTTTTTATAGAATCAAACTTTTAGACGAATTGTAAATCAAAATTTAAAGTGAATCAAAATGTAAAGGTTATTGGAGTTTAGTGAAGTGTTTTGGACCAATGGTAGAAATTTAAAATTATTATAAAGACTATAGCGAAGGTATGTTGGACACTGAAAGATAGGAGATTTGTTATTGGATGTTATATATGTAAAAAATGTTATTGTAGTAAGCTAAGTTTGTTTAGTTAATAACTAAGCGATATAAATAAGGGACTTCTTTTTTAAAATTTGTTCAGATACAGACCTATTTATGAAACCTGCGTTAAAATTGTAAAATAGTTTTGAAATAAAAGTTTATTTGTGTATTCATCGAGTATTATTTAATTCAAGTATAAAAAGAGTTTATAAAAGTGTTTAAAAGTGAAAAGGGAAAGTCAGCGTGTATGTAAAGAAGATTGTGGAAGTGGTTATTGGTGCAAAGGAGAAAGCGACGGTATATTATTTGAGAAGATTAGTGTTGGTTTTGGGATAGATTTGGGTATTACGGCAGCAGGATATTGGAGTGGTTAAAGAAGGCATCGACGACGTAAAGAATTTTGGATTGATTTGAGAAGATATAACGGCAGAAAGGACATCGTATGGATAATTGGTATAGCAGGATTAGGAGTGATTTGTATTAAGACAGCGGGATTGATTTGGTTGTGCGAAGAGAGAAGTAAGCGGGATACGGAGCAGAGGAACAGGAGATAAGAATACGGCGAGGAAGAATTGACGAGGAAAGTAGATAAAGGTTTTACTAAATTCTAAATTGGGGTAACATTATTTCAGGTTTGGGGCATCAAAATTGTTTTAAAACACCTGGAGGCAGTGCGCAAGAGGACAATTTTGGAGAATCTTGTGTAAAAGTGCGTCGGCAATTTCGAACTTGAGCCAGCAGTCAAAGGAAGGCCTTCAGCGCGGTATATTTCTGGTAAGTACCGTGAATATATTAGAACGTCAGAAATTAAAGTCATAAAAGTTACATAAATTAATTTGACATCAGGCATCGTTGATCTAATAAGATTTGGCATATTAAAATAAATTTAGTACATTTCAAAAGTGGTAAAACAAACGAGGGTGCAGTTTGGTTGGTATTGCACATCTACTCACGATTGAACCCACGGTGAGTAGGTGAGAAAACCCTGAGATTAAAGTTTCAAATAGTCGAGGCATATAAAATATAGTAATTAGTAAAAGAAAACCAACCAAACGTTTGCTAAAGCACCTCGATTTGAAATCATTGTGACGACGACAAAAGTCGTGTAATAAAATCTTGTTTAAAGGAGGAGTAATTATATTATATAAAATAGTAGAGACAAAAACATAGTAATTATATACAAGAAGGTGGCGCCCAACGTGGGGCTCGAGAAAAGGTTAAAAAGGTGTTAGAGCGAAAGAGAGTAGAATCCGGGAGCCCGAGTTAGGTGGGGCCCGCAAGTTTTTAATTTTTCAGGAAACGAGTTCAAAACAAGGAAACGGAGATGACGGACGAGGACACAAAAAGAATCACAAGATCGGGACTAATATACGGGGTTGAAATGGATGTAGGGAGACAAGACATAGAGCTAGACGCAGGGGGCGACCTACAGGAGACGGACACGATGCAGACAGAGTTGGAGATGACAGACACGGACTTGGACCAGGCGACGGTACCGCAGGTGAGAGCAGCAGAAGCCGACGGAACCCAGGACATTATGAGATTTCTGATGAGCATGAAAGACGATCTCAATGCATCACGCAAGGAACAAAAAGATGCACGCAAGGAACAAAAAGATGCACGCACGGAACAAAAAGAGGCGAATGCGGCGTTAGCCATAAAAATTGTGGAATCACATACAGAACTGACAGACAAAATTAATGAATCACGCAAGGAACAAAGAGAGGCACACAAGGATTTAATGAACCAAATGGACAAATGGCGGACAGATATTAAGACGACATGCAGGGCACTAAAAACCGATGTAACTGACACAATTACAGAAACACACACGGAACTATAAACGGACTTAACAGACGCAATCGAAGAATCGCGGACAGAGGACGAACGCGGGACGGAATTACAAGACAACGTAGACTGTGTAGATGACGAGACTAAAATTACACGGGTACAATTGCAGGGACAGACACAGCACTTGACACGAAAGTGGTCATGGACGACATGGTATTACTACTCACAGGACAAGTGGTACTAAACGTTAAAACATTGAGGGAATTCTTGGGAGTAATGAGAAATTTTGACCTAGCGACAGTACTGGAAGCGAAAACGCGGACACACCATTGGGAACAAAACAGGGGTTACAGGGAAGACAGTAGACGACCACCGTACCACGAAAACAGACAAAATTATAGACAGGAAAATTTTAACTACGGACATAGGAATCATTGGGGACACGAGGCACATAGACGACCGTATTTCAATAGGGATCACCGGGATAACGCCTACAATGGACAGAACAGAAACCGGCACGACAACGGCGAGGATGACGGCCGGACGACTGGGGGAGGAATACAAAATGGAAATAGCCGGACGGACAGGGACGTAAACGTCCAACATATGACGACGAGCGCAAGTACAACGGACCCGAATAGGATTGAGGTGGTGGAAATTCACGAGTCGCCTCAAGAAAAAAAAACGCGAATTTTTGGACGACCGACTGCTTAGGAGCTAAGATTGATGTTTGCTATAGTATAAGGGATTTGTTGTTAAACAGTTACATTTTAATAAAAAGAATTTGTTATTTATAAATATTAGTTTAAGGGACCGTGTTTATGTTGCTTTAGTGGATAGTGGGTCACAGTTGTCGCTGGTAAATGATAGGGTAGTAGTCGAACATGGAGAATTTTTAAAGGAAAGAATAGGAACAATTGAGGGGGTTAATTTATGGTCAGCGATGAACAAAAAGCTTACGACGATTTATAATGTTATCCGTGTACCGATATATATAGGAAATAAAGAAGCAGGGAATGCAGAGTTTTAATTACGAAAGGGTTACAGTTAGACTTCATATTGGGTATGGATTTTATAGAGGATTTTGGATTGAATATAGATGGAAAGGATAGGTCAATTAGGATATTTGATAAAGATAGGTCATGGGTGGTACCTACGGTTAGTGAGGAAAATAGGAATGGAAATGATATAGATAGTACAGGATTAGGAATGATTAAAGAGTATAATGATGGACAGGTTAAAGTACGATTATGTAATATGTTTGTAAGATTAATTAATGATGAACAGATAGGGAAAGTGAGTATTGATACTAAGATGAAGCTAGGAGAATTATTTAATAAATATGTAGGGTTATTTAATGAAGAGCCAAGATTTGCGGTACACACATAAGTTGGAGGTCACGGAAGACATCGGATTTAATACAAGGGTGTATCCAATTCCGTTTGCCATAAGAAATAGGGTTAAAATAGAGATAGACAGGATGTTAAAAGAGGGTATTATAGAACCAGCGAGAACTCAATATGTGAACCCAGTAGTTATAGTACCAAAACCAAATAAAAGGGATATAAGGATTTGTTTAGATGCGAGGAAATTGAATGCGATTACAAAACCGCAGTATGAGCAACCACAAGGGTTGGATAATTTATTGTATAAAGTATATGAAATGAAAGTTTTCAGCAAATTAGATTTAAAGAATTCGTTTTGGTTAATTCCGTTGCATGAAGACAGTAAAAGTTTACAGGATTTAGTATCGGCGAGATTTATATGTTTTCTGTAGTTCCATTTGGTTTAAGTAGTTCTTCAGCAGCACTTGTAAGAGCGATGCAGAAGTTGTTTAATGAATATGAATGTTTCTGTTCGCATTATGTCGATGATTTGTTAATTTTTCAAGGGACGAGCAAAACACCTGGAGCATTTAGAAAAGGTGATCCAACGACTGGACGAAGGAGGTTTAAAGCTGAACGTAGAAAATGCGAGTTGTTTAAAAGCAAGGTTACATACTTAGGGTTTGAAATTAGCGAACAAGGGATGAAAATTTGCAATAAAAGATTGGACGAGTTGAAAACATTCAGCGACCAAAGAATGTGAGAGGACTGCGAGGATTTTAGGGTGCTAAATTATTACAAACGGTTTATACCGAGGTATTCTGAAGTGTGCGTACCGTTGGTGAGTTTGTTAAAGAAAAAGGAAAGATGGAAGTGGACTGCTGAACGAGAGAAGGCGTTCCAGGATTTAAAAGGTGCATTTTACAAGGAGTTAGCATTAAAATATCCCAATTTTAAAGATGATTTTATTTTGAGGACGGATGCGTCGAAATATGCAATCGGGGCTGAGTTGGTGCAGATACAGGATGGAGTTGAAGTACCAATTGTTTTCATTTCTAGGGTGTTGAAAGACTGCGAAACCAGGTATGCGACGGCAGAGAAGGAGATGTTGGCCATAGTATACGCGGTGAAGAAGTTGCGTTTTATTTGTTAGGTAAGAAATTTCTAATAGAATCCGACAACACGGTGGTAACGTTCATGAAGAAAAAGGAGTTTTTAAACAGTAGGTTGTATAGATGGGCATTGGTGTTACAGGAATACGACTTGAAATTAAGCATAAGCCAGGAAAGGAGAATGTGACGGCGGATTTTCTGAGCAGACCGCAGGTGGAATCGAATCAGGACATAAACGGGTGTTTAATTGCTTTGCAGGAGTTCAGGGATGTTGGACGATGGACAAACACCAGACTTATAGAGGCGCAGAGGCACAGCGAGGTGAGCTCGATACGAGAGAAACTTACAAGAGAAAATATGGAAGAGTACAGGGATTTACCATCGTAGGGCAGTTTGTGGTAAAAAATAGGGATGCAGAGCTGGTAGTGCTATCAAGAGACGTTGCCGCTGAAATCATAAACGAAATTCATTTAAAATTCGGACACATAGGTATCAGGAAAACATTTTTAGTATTCAGAGAGGCGTTTTACGCAAAAATGATATAACGGTGATAAAGGAAAGGATAAATCGGTGTGAAATTTGCATTCTAGGTAAAGACAAGAACGTGGTGCTGCAGAATATGCCGATGAGCGTGAGCGTAAATGGACCATTGGAATTGGTGGCGATTGATTATTTAAGCAACCTGATCACGAGTGAACAGGGGTATCGACATATTTTGGTGGTAGTCGACGTTTTTCTAAATTTGTAAAATTATTTCCTGCAAGACGGAGTAACACGGTGCATGCATTGCAGTCAATTGGAGAATTTGAAAGCCAAGTCGGGAAGATAAAAGAATTTTGGTAGACAACGCAACGTATTTCAACAATCAAAGATTCAGGAACGGGTTAAAAGGGCAAATATTAAAGTATCATTTAGTAGCATACGACATCCAAAAGCTAATCCATGCGAACGTTACATACGAGAAGTGATAAAATATTTACGATTAGCGACACAGGAGCATCACGACAGATGGGTTAGGTATCTACCACAAATAGAAAATTTTATGAACAGCGTGCGAGTTCGGTTACGAAAACATGTCCGGTAACATTAATGCGAAGGATTATACCAGCTAGACCATGGAGGAGGAAGTCGAGGTACAAGACATAACAGAGTTGCTAAGTAATGCCAGGCGTAGAATCGAAAGGATGCAGCATAGGGACATCGAACGAAGGTGTAGAAAAATTAAGAAAAGAACGATTTTTGGAATAGGGGATTTGGTAGTCGTCAAACGATTAAGGGTTTCAAACCGCGACAAAAACATTTGCGCGAAGCTGTTGTTTCCTTATGAAGGGCCGTACAGGATCACGCGTAGTTTTGCTGAAGGCAATACGTTTGAGCTGGAGAATATGACAGGGGGATATCGCGGGCGTTTTCATTTGGAGAATTTGTACCCATATAGAGTAGTACAGGAAGAGGGTTTAATAGGATAGGTTAAAATGTGGTTCATGCAACGGAAAGTTTAGTTTAGTTTTTATTTTTGTTTTTGTTATAGTAGTAATAGTATAGGTTAGAAAATAGCGTAGTGTAATAGATGTGAGAGAAAGGCGAATGCGGGTTGCCAAGGTAAAATAGAAACAACGAAAGGATGGTTTTGAATGAAAATCAGAAATTTTTGCACACCAGGGGAAGAGAAAAACATATGAAATTTCCAATTTCATTAAAAACCAGTGGGGCCAAATATTGTGTAAGGGAGGGGGTTATAGAAGGTTTCTAAAGGTATATTTGTACTAATAGGGGTGTATGCCAAACGATAGGGTCAATATTTCAGATTTAATAATTTAAAAACTATAAATTTTGCTATATTTTACATCGTTAAAGTATGTACCATTTCAGATTGAAACTTATATGCCAAAAGGTAGTAACATGACTTTATGACGTTGATATAATGCACGGTACTTGAGGTTTTATACTGAGTCGATATTTCATGAGCCAGTTGAGAGTACATTTGCCGTCGGAAAGCCGGACGCATTTATGGATATCTGCAATATAACAAAGCGTCCAGGTCGTGTATGAATTATTTGGCTTTTCCTTTTATAGAATCAAACTTTTAGACGAATTGTAAATCAAAATTTAAAGTGAATCAAAATGTAAAAGGTTATTGGAGTTTAGTGAAGTGTTTTGGACCAATGGTAGAAATTTAAAATTATTATAAAGACTATAGCGAAGGTATGTTGGACACTGAAAGATAGGAGATTTGTTATTGGATGTTATATATGTAAAAATGTTATTGTAGTAAGCTAAGTTTGTTTAGTTAATAACTAAGCGATATAAATAAGGGACTTCTTTTTTAAAATTTGTTCAGATACAGACCTATTTATGAAACATGCGTTAAAATTGTAAAATAGTTTTGAAATAAAAGTTTATTTGTGTATTCATCGAGTATTATTTAATTCAAGTATAAAAGAGTTTATAAAAGTGTTTAAAAGTGAAAAGGAAAGTCAGCGTGTATGTAAAGAAGATTGTGGAAGTGGTTATTGGTGCAAAGGAGAAAGCGACGGTATATTATTTGAGAAGATTAGTGTTGGTTTTGGGATAGATTTGGGTATTACGGCAGCAGGATATTGGAGTGGTTAAAGAAGGCATCGACGACGTAAAGAATTTTGGATTGATTTGAGAAGATATAACGGCAGAAAGGACATCGTATGGATAATTGGTATAGCAGGATTAGGAGTGATTTGTATTAAGACAGCGGGATTGATTTGGTTGTGCGAAGAGAGAAGTAAGCGGGATACGGAGCAGAGGAACAGGAGATAGGAATACGGCGAGGAAGAATTGACGCAGGGAAAGTAGATAAAGGTTTTTACTAAATTCTAAATTGGGGTAACATTATTTCAGGTTTGGGGCATCAAAATTGTTTTAAAACACCTGGAGGCAGTGCGCAAGAGGACAATTTTGGAGAATCTTGTGTAAAAGTGCGTACGGCAATTTCGAACTTGAGCCAGCAGTCAAAGGAAGGCCTTCAGCGCGGTATATTTCTGGTAAGTACCGTGAATATATTAGAACGTCAGAAATTAAAGTCATAAAAGTTACATAAATTAATTTGACATCAGGCATCGTTGATCTAATAAGATTTGGCATATTAAAATAAATTTAGTACATTTCAAAAGTGGTAAAACAAACGAGGGTGCAGTTTGGTTGGTATTGCACATCTACTCACGATTGAACCCACGGTGAGTAGGTGAGAAAACCCTGAGATTAAAGTTTCAAATAGTCGAGGCATATAAAATATAGTAATTAGTAAAGGAAAAACCAACCAAACGTTTGCTAAAGCACCTCGATTTGAAATCATTGTGACGACGACAAAAGTCGTGTAATAAAATCTTGTTTAAAGGAGGAGTAATTATATTATATAAAATAGTAGAGACAAAAAAACATAGTAATTATATACAAGAATATATATATATATATATATATATATATATATATATATATATAAATATATATATTGACGTGAAAAGGAGTCACAAGAGGTCATTGAAACCCAAATTCTACAAATAAATCCCACCGAAAAAACGGACATTTTTGTAAATTTATGGTTATGCCCTGTATAATACAAGCGTACTTTTATTCATTAAGGTACAAGAGGAAAATCAAACTCCCCATGTATAAATAATCACCCTGCATGATATAAGTGTATTGTAAATACATAGTAAATAAATGTAAGCTGTAAATGTAAAAATAACTAATCGTTAAGGTACCTTAAAACGCATTCAATGCGAACGCAAGTCGATCATTTTAAAAAAAATACAAAGCCATTTATTTTCACATATTATCAATACATTTTTGATTAAAACGCTTTTCATTTGCTGTATATAGCATAGAATAGCACTAGCTTGGCATTTAGCATAAAAACTACAATCAATCTTGTATTTAAAACCCTAATTTTAATCTCAAAACACGTTTAACCGTGAAAGCAAATATTTGCTATAAAATGCAACTAATTTGCATTATAAATCCATTAAAGTTTAAATAATTACCCGGTGGATTACATAAATTTATTATAAATAGAGAATTTTCTGGAATAGACGAGGTTAAGATAGAAGTTTTGGGAGAATATGTCAAATTCATATGAACTAATTAATGAAGAAACGTTTATTCCAAGAAGCGGCCCGATCATTGAAAAACTCGTAAAATCCATGGAATAATTGATAAAAATTATTTATTACCTTTTGCATTCGTTGGAGAGCAGGGATGCGACACAATAACCCTGGGTGTTAAACAAAGACGAGGCAACGCACGTCAACTGGAACGAGATAACGAGTAATAAAATTCGGCAATTTTGAACGCTAATGAGGATTTCCAAGAAATTACATCATATAGAAGCATGTTGAGTTCTTTGGAAAAGAATTTTATACCAACCTCGATTGTACTAGAATATAAATATATTGTATATAAATGGAGGCGTTTGTTAAAAAATGTCATTCTGAAATTCGATCGCGAAATGTTATTTTGATTTAAGTTGCCAGCTGTTGCTTTGTGAAGATGATATTTGAAGTATGCAGTAAGCATACTGTAATTTAATAATTACGATGTTACAATGAATATAGAAGTGATATTTTAAACGTAACTTATATAAAAATGGAAATTATTAAATTATAATGAAGAGGAAAAATTTTTCAATATCACGCTATTTTAAAAATTTTATTAAATAATCGAAAGGAAGAATGTACTTTGGCAACTGCTGTTTGAAACGAGGATTTTAAATATGGAAAATCTTGTAAGCTGATTTGGGCATCAATATAAAATAAGAAGATATTTAATTACGAGCTGGATAAAAAAGCGCTTTGTGGATTTTTGGAAGTATAATTTTTTTGTAACTGATATTTGAATTTTGTCATTTAGTTTAAGATAGTCCTAATAATTTTTTTGTAAAGGATCTTTACCAGGAAAGTTTGTGTTCAGAGTTCGAAACACTCTGACTTTTTAAGAGATTATCTGTCAAAAGATTTTTTTGGCCAAAACAAACCTTACAAGCATGGGAATAATCATAACCAGGTAAAACCATCCATAAGAGAAGAAATTTAGTTCTGTAAGTTTAAAATATGGTAAGGAACTTTTTTTTATAGTTAAGTAAATAAGTACTTGTTAAAATGAATTTGATGTTTGAAAGAAACATGCTGTAAATGTTCTATCTGCTTTTGTACGAGAGGAAACGTTTTATGTATAAATGCTGTATTTGATTTCATTTTTGAAAACTCTCATATTTCCTAGCCAGGCAAAAGTTAGAAAGGAAGGTAAGTGGATAATTTCAAATTTTACAATTTGCCGTATCTGTATCCCAGCATTCTTTTAGCATTACATTAAAGTGAGGCATTTTCATATCACTCTTTCAGTGGCACATCAAAGCGAGGCATTGTCACAGCACTCTTTTGGTGGTGCATCAACGTGCGGCTCTTTTCATATCTCTCTTTTAGTGTCGCTCCATCACGGAGCTTGGGCTTACCATATCCCTGTTTCAGTGACGCTCCAACACGGGACTACATCAATATATATATATATATATATATATATATATATATATATTGCTGTGATATTCTCCTTTGAATGCGGGAACTGGGTCCTTTCAACAAAAAAATTCTAGTCCCACAGATTGGGCGTCATAAACGGCTGTGATCCTCTTTTCGCCTCGGCTGCTCACCTAATGTTATAAACCTCCTCATTCATAAAAAACAACACATTCCTACCAAAACATCAACGTTAACTCTATTTACATCAATATTCAGAATACATTAAAATTTCAAAATTAAAACTCAGCATAAATTTCAGTTTTAAAAAGAATTTCAAGATTAATTTTATTATCATTTTAATGTGCATCCAAAATTAAAGTCCTTGTTGGATGCCTACTAATTAATATAACAATATAAGCAGACCGAGTCTGAGTATAAAGGAGCATCTACTTTACGTTAATTAACCAGGTTCGTCTAATTGAGCTCAAAGACATACCCAAATTTTCATCATATTACCGAACATCAAAACTAAATACTCCTTTCTACTTCAACAAGCAAATTTCATCTTAAAATTAAACTTTTATGGTTAGTACAATTTCACTAATGTCCATTTAAAGTAAATCAATTATAAAGTCATTCAATACACACAAAAATGTCAAACAAAATAGTATAATTTACCTGAAGGTTACTGTCCTCGTAGCTTCAAAGTATCGTTTCTTTAGTTAATCACACCATTCAACAGGATTATATTTACGGCTTCTGATTCTCTACGCTTTTAAAATTTTCTCCATCACCATTTATTTAAAGTTGTTTCTGGGCTTTTCCGGAACTCATCTGTGTTTATCTGACCCTTGTTTCATGGATCCAGACACGTATTTGAACCATTTAATTATTAACACCCCCGAAAAATAGCAAAGAAATTCATGCGTCTGTCATCAATATACGCCAAAACTGCCTACTTTTGTGTATACATTTGTCGTTGTAAATTTTGCTAATTGGTACAGTGAAACTAAATTTTATTACCTTGTATCTAAGTGCACTGAAGTACATTCATGTTAGCACGTAAATAACAAACTATTTTGGATCACAAAATATACAAGCAAACTTTAAATTATTTAATCAAACTAAAATGCACTGTTTAACATCTTCAATCAAGTCGCGTATGTACGAGCTTTTAACGCATCGAATCGTCAAAAGTCTAAGAGAGCTTGTTTATATTCATCTCGGTATATATAGCAAAAAGCCTGTCTGTCGGTCTGTTCCCCAAAACGGGTAATTCTAAAGAATTCCTCATTCTATGTTCCCAGTCTGTCGCTCGTGCGTCGATTTTTACGAATTTTCACTCGCCCCATTTAAATCTCAGAAATTTCAACACACGGCACGCAAGCATGTCCGAGAAAAACTAATTAATTTTGTACAGAAATTGTTGTTCTACCTCTGATATTTGCATCCTATTTTCAACCAATTGTGACCCTCGTGACGTTGCTTAAATCCCGCCTTTACTATATGTGTCTTTGCTTGACGCATTTTCTCTTTCCTTTTCTAACCTGTTCGTATTGGTGCAAATTGATATTCTTTATTATCGATTATATTTTAGTCCATGTGGACTGTTATCTGGGTTTAATAACCCGTATCGCACATTCTCGTGAATATTAAGCCCGGTTTCTCCAAGATTCTTTGAAACTATTAATTATCTACAAAATTTACGCCGTATGTGATATTTAAACTACGCAGGTGTTCAAAATAATATTAATTCTCGGAGCTTTATTTTCTGATATTATAATCTTGGGTTTTTACAAGTTTCTATAGATATTATCTGTTACTAACGGTTCAATTAACTTCAATTAAAATTAATACTCTTTAATTTTTAGTGAATCCTAATTAAATTTCCATTTGATTCTTTACTTTGGAATAATTCAATTACACGTTGAGCATTTTAAAACTGCTTATTTTTATATGAAGCGTCTTGTAAATAATTTTAATCTCTTATTTTTAATAAAACGAATGAATTTTTCTTCTCCACGGGTTTTAATAAAGCGTATTATCTAATAAACTTCCTTATACACGGTGATTAAAATTATTTGATGTAATCCATTAATTTTCTACCCTGGTCTAAATATGAGTATTTTCCCCCTATTTGAATACAAATAATCCCACTTATTTGAATTCAAATATAAAACATTTAGACAAAAAAAATTACAAAAAAAACTGCATATCTCTCTACCCTTATCTATCTAACTTACCTACTTTGTCTCCAATCGAAAAAAATATTTACACCTATCCTATAACCCTATCCTATTCCTAACTTTCACCTAATTCTATAAACTGAAATTATCCCTAACTTCATCCTACTCATCCATCTAATCCTATATACATCCTATATACCTATCCTATTCCTAACTTTTAACTAATCTTCACTATACTTTACTTCATCCTACCTAATCCTATATACCTATCCTATTTCTAACTTTATTCCTAACTCTCCACTACTCTTCTATGAAATATCTACACTTAATCTATCTTATTTTCTTCCTACCTTTACTCTTTATTCTCATCCTAAACCTATTCCTAATTATCTCCCATATTTATCCTATACCTAGCTTTATTTTCTATAAACACTTACTTCTACTTTTCTATATACACCTATTCTATCCCTTGTTCTATATCTATACTAAAGTTCACCTATCTCTATCCTTTGTTCATTAAGTTATTTAAATCTAACTCTCTTCTTGACCCTCCAAGTCTTCCTTCTTACCATCCTAATACTCTTCATCCCTATCTCTCCCCCTTCTATATCTATACTTAACATCTCTATTATCTCACATACAATAAACTTATCATCCCTCTTATCCTGACTCTTAAATATTACTTCTTCTTCAGTCCCTACACTTGTCTGTTTCTCATTTATTCTTGTTTCCCTTTCTGCCGACAAACCAAACGATACTACTTTACAATTATCGATTTTTCCCTCTATGGAAAACCCTACGTACCTTCTAGAATTTTGTGTAATGGAATCCGCCAGAATGAATCCCTTAAATCTACTTTATTAAAACAAACTTGCCATCTTTACTTAATTTCGCCTTCACCTGCTCCTGATATGCTGCTTCTACCCCACTAATTCTGCATGTTTTTGTACTAAAGCTTGAACCTCTACTATCCTATCCTCTGGACATCTTATTGTGTTGATCTGTTTTACTTCATCATCCTCTACCTCTATTACATTAATACTAAACCCGTGTCATCCTCTGTGACTTCATAACTGCCCTTCCATGGCACTACCCTATCATTAATCCTTACTACCTTCCTCTCCATATCTATCAAAACCCCTAACTTCATCATACAGTCAACACCTAAAATGCTCTGAAACTTCAGTCCAGGTACAATTACAAACTCCTGTTCACAGCTAAAACCTCCTATATCTATCCTAAGCACCACAACACTATTTACTACAGCAAACTTCTTTTTATTTGGAGCTACTAAAGGGCTACGTTTTATAGGCATAATTCTATCACAAACCTTATCCCTAATTTTGCTGACGAATTCCTCCGATATTAAACTCGCCTCTGCCCCTGTATCAAGTAATACTTCTACATTATTTTCAAAATTTCTAAATTAATAATTGGCAAACATAATTTTCTACAGTTTCTGGCTCTACTTCCTCCTCAATTTTGAAAAATTCACGTGGATGTTCATATACATTTACACAGAAATCTAGTGGTCTGTCGCGTTCTAAAAATCCTGTCCCATCCTGTTTTCCGTGCTTGGTCCTGGTTGTCCTTCTACAACCTGTGCGTCGTCCTCCTCGTGTTAATATCCGTGTCCCTGTCTCTATTCGGCGTGCTGGTCACAGTCCTGTTTACCTCCGGTAACCTGTTCTGTCGCGTGTAACTAGGTCTTGGCGTCGGTCCCCTAGTCGCACTATTGCTCCTGTATTCCTGTCCTCGTCGTTCCCAATTCGGTCGAAAATTTCTGTTGTAGTCAGGCCGTCTCGGATAATTCGGTGTCCTGTTGTCAAACCTAACTGTGTTAACGTTTCGTTCTCGTATCTCTCTTGTCCGTCCAACACATACATCGTCATATCTCTGTAAGTATTCCAAAACGTCTCCCGTTCTGTGATGTTTTGTAAGGCCACGTGTTGTCTAATTTCCAGTTCAAAATGTCGTGATAGGTACTTGATTATCTGTCTGTCCGTCAATGGTGGATTCAGTTGTTTGGCCACACTGTATTTGCGGATGGCATATTGCTCCTAGAACCTGCAAACTCTCCCTTAAATTTTCCTGTAATCAAGTCGTCCCTAATCTGATCCTGTTTGTGATCACTCCAGTAATGTTGTAAAATTTGTTTTCAAAGTCCTGATACGTGTCTATGTCCTGTCCTACTAAATTGTACCATGCCTCCGCATTGTCCTTTAATAAAGCCTTTATCGTATTTAGTTTAGTCTGTTCGTCAAATAAATTTCCCACTAGATTTCTTACACTATTAATAAAAATTTGTGGATTTACCCTGTTATCGCCATAAAACTTCATGTGTTGGTCCAATGATACTCCACCTGTAGAAAATCTGGGACCATCCCCCGTTAAATTTGACATGTTGTATTTGATACTACTAACTTCGCGTTCTACCCTGCCTAACTGATCCCTACATGAGTCCGTTACTTCAGTCATTTTTATATTAATCTCTTCTTCACAAAAAATGCGTACTTCGGACCTTAAATGTCCCATTTCCTGTCGAAGACCTGTAATATCACGCTCATTTTTATCAACCCTATTTTCAACTTCCCCCATCTTTACGGTAAGACTATTTTTAAATTCTGAAACTTCTTGATTCGTCTTATCTATTTTCTGACTAATCTCCTCTAACTTCCTGTTCGATTCTTCACTCATTCGGTCAAATTTTCGATTTGAGTCCTCTCTCGCTCTATTCGATTCATCGCTTAGCAGTTCTAATTTTCTGTTAGACTCCTCCATCGCTCTATTCGATTCTTCCCTAGCTAATCGCATTTCCTCTAACATTCTCATCATTAACTCATTTCCTGTTTCTCCTGATTCCGTCCTCGACTGATCTCTACTGCCTCCAGCTTCTTCCATTTTCGAAATTTTCTCACACAATGCACTATCGTCACTTCCAATTTCCACTCCTTGACTCCTTAACCACTCTTTTCTCTGCATACGTTCTAATCACTCACACACACTCTAAAAATACTCTTAAATTTATACACAAACAGAAACTCTCTTTCTCAGATCGCCAGTTTCCTGGAATAAAATAACAAAATTTTATTTGGAACTCGAGCCCTCACGTTGTGGTCGCCAAAATTTGCTGTGATATACTCCTTTGAATGCGGAACTGGGTCCTTTCAACAAAAAATTCTAGTCCCACAGATTGGGCGTCATAAACGGCTGTGATCCTCTTTTCGCCTCGGCTGCTCACCTAATGTTATAAACCTCCTCATTCATAAAAAAACAACACATTCCTACCAAAAACATCAACGTTAACTCTATTTACATCAATATTCAGAATACATTAAAATTTCAAAATTAAAACTCAGCATAAATTTCAGTTTTAAAAAGAATTTCAAGATTAATTTTATTATCATTTTAATGTGCATCCAAAATTAAAGTCCTTGTTGGATGCCTACTAATTAATATAACAATATAAGCAGACCGAGTCTGAGTATAAAGTGAGCATCTACCACCCTTTACGTTAATTAACAAGGTTCGTCTAATTGAGCTCAAAGACATACCCAAATTTTCATCATATTACCGAACATCAAAACTAAATACTCCTTTCTACTTCAACAAGCAAATTTCATCTTAAAATTAAACTTTTATGGTTAGTACAATTTCACTAATGTCCATTTAAAGTAAATCAATTATAAAGTCATTCAATACACACAAAAATGTCAAACAAAATAGTATAATTTACCTGAAGGTTACTGTCCTCGTAGCTTCAAAGTATCGTTTCTTTAGTTAATCACACCATTCAACAGGATTATATTTACGGCTTCTGATTCTCTACGCTTTTAAAATTTTCTCCATCACCATTTATTTAAAGTTGTTTCTGGGCTTTTCCGGAACTCATCTGTGTTTATCTGACCCTTGTTTCATGGATCCAGACACGTATTTGAACCATTTAATTATTAACACCCCCGAAAAATAGCAAAGAAATTCATGCGTCTGTCACCAATATACGCCAAAACTGCCTACTTTTGTGTATACATTTGTCGTAAATTTTGCTAATTGGTACAGTGAAACTAAATTTTATTACCTTGTATCTAAGTGCACTGAAGTACATTCATGTTAGCACGTAAATAACAAACTATTTTGAATCACAAAATATACAAGCAAACTTTAAATTATTTAATCAAACTAAAATGCACTGTTTAACATCTTCAATCAAGTCGCGTATGTACGAGCTTTTAACGCATCGAATCGTCAAAAGTCTAAGAGAGCTTGTTTATATTCATCTCGGTATATATAGCAAAAGCCTGTCTGTCGGTCTGTTCCCCAAAACGGGTAATTCTAAAGAATTCCTCATTCTATGTTCCCAGTCTGTCGCTCGTGCGTCGATTTTACGAATTTTCACTCGCCCCATTTAAATCTCAGAAATTTCAACACACGGCACGCAAGCATGTCCGAGAAAAACTAATTAATTTTGTACAGAAATTGTTGTTTCTACCTCTGATATTTGCATCCTATTTTCAACCAATTGTGACCCTCGTGACGTTGCTTAAATCCCGCCTTTTACTATATGTGTCTTTGCTTGACGCATTTCTCTTTCCTTTTCTAACCTGTTCGTATTGGTGCAAATTGATATTCTTTATTATCGATTATATTTTAGTCCATGTGGACTGTTATCTGGGTTTAATAACCCCGTATCGCACATTCTCGTGAATATTAAGCCCCGGTTTCTCCAAGATTCTTTGAAACTATTAATTATCTACAAAATTTACGCCGTATGTGATATTTAAACTACGCAGGTGTTCAAAATAATATTAATTCTCGGAGCTTTATTTTCTGATATTATAATCTTGGGTTTTTACAAGTTTCTATAGATATTATCTGTTACTAACGGTTCAATTAACTTCAATTAAAATTAATACTCTTTAATTTTTAGTGAATCCTAATTAAATTTCCATTTGATTCTTTACTTTGGAATAATTCAATTACACGTTGAGCATTTTAAAACTGCTTATTTTTATATGAAGCGTCTTGTAAATAATTTTAATCTCTTATTTTTAATAAAACGAATGAATTTTTCTTCTCCACGGGTTTTAATAAAGCGTATTATCTAATAAACTTCCTTATACACGGTGATTAAAATTATTTGATGTAATCCATTAATTTTCTACCCTGGTCTAAATATGAGTATTTTCCCCCTATTTGAATACAAATAATCCCACTTATTTGAATTCAAATATAAAACATTTAGACAAAAAAAATTACAAAAAAAAAACTGCATATCTCTCTCTACCCTTATCTATCTAACTTACCTACTTTGTCTCCAATCGAAAAAAAATATTTACACCTATCCTATAACCCTATCCTATTCCTAACTTTCACCTAATTCTATAAACTGAAATTATCCCTAACTTCATCCTACTCATCCATCTAATCCTATATACATCCTATATACCTATCCTATTCCTAACTTTTAACTAATCTTCACTATACTTTACTTCATCCTACCTAATCCTATATACCTATCCTATTTCTAACTTTATTCCTAACTCTCCACTACTCTTCTATGAAATATCTACACTTAATCTATCTTATTTTCTTCCTACCTTTACTCTTTATTCTCATCCTAAACCTATTCCTAATTATCTCCCATATTTATCCTATACCTAGCTTTATTTTCTATAAACACTTACTTTTACTTTTCTATATACACCTATTCTATCCCTTGTTCTATATCTATACTAAAGTTCACCTATCTCTATCCTTTGTTCATTAAGTTATTTAAATCTAACTCTCTTCTTGACCCTCCAAGTCTTCCTTCTTACCATCCTAATACTCTTCATCCCTATCTCTCCCCCTTCTATATCTATACTTAACATCTCTATTATCTCACATACAATAAACTTATCATCCCTCTTATCCTGACTCTTAAATATTACTTCTTCTTCAGTCCCTACACTTGTCTGTTTCTCATTTATTCTTGTTTCCTTTCTGCCGACAAACCAAACGATACTACTTTACAATTATCGATTTTTCCTCTATGGAAAACCCTACGTACCTTCTAGAATTTTTGTGTAATGGAATCCGCCAGAATGAATCCCTTAAATCTACTTTATTAAAACAAACTTGCCATCTTTACTTAATTTCGCCTTCACCTGCTCCTGATATGCTGCTTCTACCCCACTAATTCTGCATGTTTTGTACTAAAGCTTGAACCTCTACTATCCTATCCTCTGGACATCTTATTGTGTTGATCTGTTTTACTTCATCATCCTCTACCTCTATTACATTAATACTAAACCCCGTGTCATCCTCTGTGACTTCATAACTGCCCTTCCATGGCACTACCCTATCATTAATCCTTACTACCTTCCTCTCCATATCTATCAAAACCCCTAACTTCATCATACAGTCAACACCTAAAATGCTCTGAAACTTCAGTCCAGGTACAATTACAAACTCCTGTTCACAGCTAAAACCTCCTATATCTATCCTAAGCACCACAACACTATTTACTACAGCAAACTTCTTTTATTTGGAGCTACTAAATGGCTACGTTTTATAGGCATAATTCTATCACAAACCTTATCCCTAATTTTGCTGACGAATTCCTCCGATATTAAACTCGCCTCTGCCCTGTATCAAGTAATACTTCTACATTATTTTCAAAAATTTCTAAATTAATAATTGGCAAACATAATTTTTCTACAGTTTCTGGCTCTACTTCCTCCTCAATTTTGAAAAATTCACGTGGATGTTCATATACATTTACACAGAAATCTAGTGGTCTGTCGCGTTCTAAAATCCTGTCCCATCCTGTTTTCCGTGCTTGGTCCTGGTTGTCCTTCTACAACCTGTGCGTACGTCCTCCTCGTGTTAATATCCGTGTCCCTGTCTCTATTCGGCGTGCTGGTCACAGTCCTGTTTACCTCCGGTAACCTGTTCTGTCGCATGTAACTAGGTCTTGGCGTCGGTCCCCTAGTCGCACTATTGCTCCTGTATTCCTGTCCTCGTCGTTCCCAATTCGGTCGAAAATTTCTGTTGTAGTCAGGCCGTCTCGGATAATTCGGTGTCCTGTTGTCAAACCTAACTGTGTTAACGTTTCGTTCTCGTATCTCTCTTGTCCGTCCAACACATACATCGTCATATCTCTGTAAGTATTCCAAAAACGTCTCCCGTTCTGTGATGTTTTGTAAGGCCACGTGTTGTCTAATTTCCAGTTCAAAATGTCGTGATAGGTACTTGATTATCTGTCTGTCCGTCAATGGTGGATTCAGTTGTTTGGCCACACTGTATTTGCGGATGGCATATTGCTCCTAGAACCTGCAAACTCTCCCTTAAATTTTCCTGTAATCAAGTCGTCCCTAATCTGATCCTGTTTGTGATCACTCCAGTAATGTTGTAAAATTTGTTTTCAAAGTCCTGATACGTGTCTATGTCCTGTCCTACTAAATTGTACCATGCCTCCGCATTGTCCTTTAATAAAGCCTTTATCGTATTTAGTTTAGTCTGTTCGTCAAATAAATTTCCCACTAGATTTCTTACACTATTAATAAAAATTTGTGGATTTACCCTGTTATCGCCATAAAACTTCATGTGTTGGTCCAATGATACTCCACCTGTAGAAAATCTGGGACCATCCCGTTAAATTTGACATGTTGTATTTGATACTACTAACTTCGCGTTCTACCCTGCCTAACTGATCCCTACATGAGTCCGTTACTTCAGTCATTTTATATTAATCTCTTCTTCACAAAAATGCGTACTTCGGACCTTAAATGTCCCATTTCCTGTCGAAGACCTGTAATATCACGCTCATTTTTATCAACCCTATTTTCAACTTCCCCCATCTTTACGGTAAGACTATTTTTAAATTCTGAAACTTCTTGATTCGTCTTATCTATTTTCTGACTAATCTCCTCTAACTTCCTGTTCGATTCTTCACTCATTCGGTCAAATTTTCGATTTGAGTCCTCTCTCGCTCTATTCGATTCATCGCTTAGCAGTTCTAATTTTCTGTTAGACTCCTCCATCGCTCTATTCGATTCTTCCCTAGCTAATCGCATTTCCTCTAACATTCTCATCATTAACTCATTTCCTGTTTCTCCTGATTCCGTCCTCGACTGATCTCTACTGCCTCCAGCTTCTTCCATTTTCGAAATTTTCTCACACAATGCACTATCGTCACTTCCAATTTCCACTCCTTGACTCCTTAACCACTCTTTTCTCTGCATACGTTCTAATCACTCACACACTCTAAAAATACTCTTAAATTTATACACAAACAGAAACTCTCTTTCTCAGATCGCCAGTTTCCTGGAATAAAATAACAAAATTTTATTTGGAACTCGAGCCCTCACGTTGTGGTCGCCAAAATTTGCTGTGATATACTCCTTTGAATGCGGAACTGGGTCCTTTCAACAAAAAATTCTAGTCCCACAGATTGGGCGTCATAAACGGCTGTGATCCTCTTTTCGCCTCGGCTGCTCACCTAATGTTATAAACCTCCTCATTCATAAAAAAAACAACACATTCCTACCAAAACATCAACGTTAACTCTATTTACATCAATATTCAGAATACATTAAAATTTCAAAATTAAAACTCAGCATAAATTTCAGTTTTAAAAAGAATTTCAAGATTAATTTTATTATCATTTTAATGTGCATCCAAAATTAAAGTCCTTGTTGGATGCCTACTAATTAATATAACAATATAAGCAGACCGGAGTCTGAGTATAAAGTGAGCATCTACCACCCCTTTACGTTAATTAACCAGGTTCGTCTAATTGAGCTCAAAGACATACCCAAATTTTCATCATATTACCGAACATCAAAACTAAATACTCCTTTCTACTTCAACAAGCAAATTTCATCTTAAAATTAAACTTTTATGGTTAGTACAATTTCACTAATGTCCATTTAAAGTAAATCAATTATAAAGTCATTCAATACACACAAAAATGTCAAACAAAATAGTATAATTTACCTGAAGGTTACTGTCCTCGTAGCTTCAAAGTATCGTTTCTTTAGTTAATCACACCATTCAACAGGATTATATTTACGGCTTCTGATTCTCTACGCTTTTAAAATTTTCTCCATCACCATTTATTTAAAGTTGTTTCTGGGCTTTTCCGGAACTCATCTGTGTTTATCTGACCCTTGTTTCATGGATCCAGACACGTATTTGAACCATTTAATTATTAACACCCCCGAAAAATAGCAAAGAAATTCATCGTCTGTCACCAATATACGCCAAAACTGCCTACTTTTGTGTATACATTTGTCGTTGTAAATTTTGCTAATTGGTACAGTGAAACTAAATTTTATTACCTTGTATCTAAGTGCACTGAAGTACATTCATGTTAGCACGTAAATAACAAACTATTTTGAATCACAAAATATACAAGCAAACTTTAAATTATTTAATCAAACTAAAATGCACTGTTTAACATCTTCAATCAAGTCGCGTATGTACGAGCTTTTAACGCATCGAATCGTCAAAAGTCTAAGAGAGCTTGTTTATATTCATCTCGGTATATATAGCAAAAAGCCTGTCTGTCGGTCTGTTCCCCAAAACGGGTAATTCTAAAGAATTCCTCATTCTATGTTCCCAGTCTGTCGCTCGTGCGTCGATTTTTACGAATTTTCACTCGCCCCATTTAAATCTCAGAAATTTCAACACACGGCACGCAAGCATGTCCGAGAAAAACTAATTAATTTTGTACAGAAATTGTTGTTTCTACCTCTGATATTTGCATCCTATTTTCAACCAATTGTGACCCTCGTGACGTTGCTTAAATCCCGCCTTTTACTATATGTGTCTTTGCTTGACGCATTTTCTCTTTCCTTTTCTAACCTGTTCGTATTGGTGCAAATTGATATTCTTTATTATCGATTATATTTTAGTCCATGTGGACTGTTATCTGGGTTTAATAACCCCGTATCGCACATTCTCGTGAATATTAAGCCCCGGTTTCTCCAAGATTCTTTGAAACTATTAATTATCTACAAAATTTACGCCGTATGTGATATTTAAACTACGCAGGTGTTCAAAATAATATTAATTCTCGGAGCTTTATTTTCTGATATTATAATCTTGGGTTTTTACAAGTTTCTATAGATATTATCTGTTACTAACGGTTCAATTAACTTCAATTAAAATTAATACTCTTTAATTTTTAGTGAATCCTAATTAAATTTCCATTTGATTCTTTACTTTGGAATAATTCAATTACACGTTGAGCATTTTAAAACTGCTTATTTTTATATGAAGCGTCTTGTAAATAATTTTAATCTCTTATTTTTAATAAAACGAATGAATTTTTCTTCTCCACGGGTTTTTAATAAAGCGTATTATCTAATAAACTTCCTTATACACGGTGATTAAAATTATTTGATGTAATCCATTAATTTTCTACCCTGGTCTAAATATGAGTATTTTCCCCCTATTTGAATACAAATAATCCCACTTATTTGAATTCAAATATAAAACATTTAGACAAAAAAAATTACAAAAAAAAAACTGCATATCTCTCTCTACCCTTATCTATCTAACTTACCTACTTTGTCTCCAATCGAAAAAAAAATATTTACACCTATCCTATAACCCTATCCTATTCCTAACTTTCACCTAATTCTATAAACTGAAATTATCCCTAACTTCATCCTACTCATCCATCTAATCCTATATACATCCTATATACCTATCCTATTCCTAACTTTTAACTAATCTTCACTATACTTTACTTCATCCTACCTAATCCTATATACCTATCCTATTTCTAACTTTATTCCTAACTCTCCACTACTCTTCTATGAAATATCTACACTTAATCTATCTTATTTTCTTCCTACCTTTACTCTTTATTCTCATCCTAAACCTATTCCTAATTATCTCCCATATTTATCCTATACCTAGCTTTATTTTCTATAAACACTTACTTCTACTTTTCTATATACACCTATTCTATCCCTTGTTCTATATCTATACTAAAGTTCACCTATCTCTATCCTTTGTTCATTAAGTTATTTAAATCTAACTCTCTTCTTGACCCTCCAAGTCTTCCTTCTTACCATCCTAATACTCTTCATCCCTATCTCTCCCCCCTTCTATATCTATACTTAACATCTCTATTATCTCACATACAATAAACTTATCATCCCTCTTATCCTGACTCTTAAATATTACTTCTTCTTCAGTCCCTACACTTGTCTGTTTCTCATTTATTCTTGTTTCCCTTTCTGCCGACAAACCAAACGATACTACTTTACAATTATCGATTTTTCCCTCTATGGAAAACCCTACGTACCTTCTAGAATTTTTGTGTAATGGAATCCGCCAGAATGAATCCCTTAAATCTACTTTATTAAAAACAAACTTGCCATCTTTACTTAATTTCGCCTTCACCTGCTCCTGATATGCTGCTTCTACCCCCACTAATTCTGCATGTTTTTGTACTAAAGCTTGAACCTCTACTATCCTATCCTCTGGACATCTTATTGTGTTGATCTGTTTTACTTCATCATCCTCTACCTCTATTACATTAATACTAAACCCCGTGTCATCCTCTGTGACTTCATAACTGCCCTTCCATGGCACTACCCTATCATTAATCCTTACTACCTTCCTCTCCATATCTATCAAAACCCCTAACTTCATCATACAGTCAACACCTAAAATGCTCTGAAACTTCAGTCCAGGTACAATTACAAACTCCTGTTCACAGCTAAAACCTCCTATATCTATCCTAAGCACCACAACACTATTTACTACAGCAAACTTCTTTTTATTTGGAGCTACTAAATGGCTACGTTTTATAGGCATAATTCTATCACAAACCTTATCCCTAATTTTGCTGACGAATTCCTCCGATATTAAACTCGCCTCTGCCCCTGTATCAAGTAATACTTCTACATTATTTTCAAAATTTCTAAATTAATAATTGGCAAACATAATTTTTCTACAGTTTCTGGCTCTACTTCCTCCTCAATTTTGAAAAATTCACGTGGATGTTCATATACATTTACACAGAAATCTAGTGGTCTGTCGCGTTCTAAAAATCCTGTCCCATCCTGTTTTCCGTGCTTGGTCCTGGTTGTCCTTCTACAACCTGTGCGTACGTCCTCCTCGTGTTAATATCCGTGTCCCTGTCTCTATTCGGCGTGCTGGTCACAGTCCTGTTTACCTCCGGTAACCTGTTCTGTCGCGTGTAACTAGGTCTTGGCGTCGGTCCCCTAGTCGCACTATTGCTCCTGTATTCCTGTCCTCGTCGTTCCCAATTCGGTCGAAAATTTCTGTTGTAGTCAGGCCGTCTCGGATAATTCGGTGTCCTGTTGTCAAACCTAACTGTGTTAACGTTTCGTTCTCGTATCTCTCTTGTCCGTCCAACACATACATCGTCATATCTCTGTAAGTATTCCAAAACGTCTCCCGTTCTGTGATGTTTTGTAAGGCCACGTGTTGTCTAATTTCCAGTTCAAAATGTCGTGATAGGTACTTGATTATCTGTCTGTCCGTCAATGGTGGATTCAGTTGTTTGGCCACACTGTATTTGCGGATGGCATATTGCTCCCTAGAACCTGCAAACTCTCCCTTAAATTTTCCTGTAATCAAGTCGTCCCTAATCTGATCCTGTTTGTGATCACTCCAGTAATGTTGTAAAATTTGTTTTCAAAGTCCTGATACGTGTCTATGTCCTGTCCTACTAAATTGTACCATGCCTCCGCATTGTCCTTTAATAAAGCCTTTATCGTATTTAGTTTAGTCTGTTCGTCAAATAAATTTCCCACTAGATTTCTTACACTATTAATAAAAATTTGTGGATTTACCCTGTTATCGCCATAAAACTTCATGTGTTGGTCCAATGATACTCCACCTGTAGAAAATCTGGGACCATCCCCCGTTAAATTTGACATGTTGTATTTGATACTACTAACTTCGCGTTCTACCCTGCCTAACTGATCCCTACATGAGTCCGTTACTTCAGTCATTTTATATTAATCTCTTCTTCACAAAAATGCGTACTCGGACCTTAAATGTCCCATTTCCTGTCGAAGACCTGTAATATCACGCTCATTTTATCAACCCTATTTTCAACTTCCCCCATCTTTACGGTAAGACTATTTTTAAATTCTGAAACTTCTTGATTCGTCTTATCTATTTTCTGACTAATCTCCTCTAACTTCCTGTTCGATTCTTCACTCATTCGGTCAAATTTTCGATTTGAGTCCTCTCTCGCTCTATTCGATTCATCGCTTAGCAGTTCTAATTTTCTGTTAGACTCCTCCATCGCTCTATTCGATTCTTCCCTAGCTAATCGCATTTCCTCTAACATTCTCATCATTAACTCATTTCCTGTTTCTCCTGATTCCGTCCTCGACTGATCTCTACTGCCTCCAGCTTCTTCCATTTTCGAAATTTTCTCACACAATGCACTATCGTCACTTCCAATTTCCACTCCTTGACTCCTTAACCACTCTTTTCTCTGCATACGTTCTAATCACTCACACACACTCTAAAAATACTCTTAAATTTATACACAAACAGAAACTCTCTTTCTCAGATCGCCAGTTTCCTGGAATAAAATAACAAAATTTTATTTGGAACTCGAGCCCTCACGTTGTGGTCGCCAAAATTTGCTGTGATATACTCCTTTGAATGCGGAACTGGGTCCTTTCAACAAAAAATTCTAGTCCCACAGATTGGGCGTCATAAACGGCTGTGATCCTCTTTTCGCCTCGGCTGCTCACCTAATGTTATAAACCTCCTCATTCATAAAAAACAACACATTCCTACCAAAAACATCAACGTTAACTCTATTTACATCAATATTCAGAATACATTAAAATTTCAAAATTAAAACTCAGCATAAATTTCAGTTTTAAAAGAATTTCAAGATTAATTTTATTATCATTTTAATGTGCATCCAAAATTAAAGTCCTTGTTGGATGCCTACTAATTAATATAACAATATAAGCAGACCGGAGTCTGAGTATAAAGTGAGCATCTACCACCCTTTACGTTAATTAACCAGGTTCGTCTAATTGAGCTCAAAGACATACCCAAATTTTCATCATATTACCGAACATCAAAACTAAATACTCCTTTCTACTTCAACAAGCAAATTTCATCTTAAAATTAAACTTTTATGGTTAGTACAATTTCACTAATGTCCATTTAAAGTAAATCAATTATAAAGTCATTCAATACACACAAAAATGTCAAACAAAATAGTATAATTTACCTGCAGGTTACTGTCCTCGTAGCTTCAAAGTATCGTTTCTTTAGTTAATCACACCATTCAACAGGATTATATTTACGGCTTCTGATTCTCTACGCTTTTAAAATTTTCTCCATCACCATTTATTTAAAGTTGTTTCTGGGCTTTTCCGAACTCATCTGTGTTTATCTGACCCTTGTTTCATGGATCCAGACACGTATTTGAACCATTTAATTATTAACACCCCCGAAAAATAGCAAAGAAATTCATCGTCTGTCACCAATATACGCCAAAACTGCCTACTTTTGTGTATACATTTGTCGTTGTAAATTTTGCTAATTGGTACAGTGAAACTAAATTTTATTACCTTGTATCTAAGTGCACTGAAGTACATTCATGTTAGCACGTAAATAACAAACTATTTTGAATCACAAAATATACAAGCAAACTTTAAATTATTTAATCAAACTAAAATGCACTGTTTAACATCTTCAATCAAGTCGCGTATGTACGAGCTTTTAACGCATCGAATCGTCAAAAGTCTAAGAGAGCTTGTTTATATTCATCTCGGTATATATAGCAAAAAGCCTGTCTGTCGGTCTGTTCCCCAAAACGGGTAATTCTAAAGAATTCCTCATTCTATGTTCCCAGTCTGTCGCTCGTGCGTCGATTTTTACGAATTTTCACTCGCCCCATTTAAATCTCAGAAATTTCAACACACGGCACGCAAGCATGTCCGAGAAAAACTAATTAATTTTGTACAGAAATTGTTGTTTCTACCTCTGATATTTGCATCCTATTTTCAACTAATTGTGACCCTCGTGACGTTGCTTAAATCCCGCCTTTTACTATATGTGTCTTTGCTTGACGCATTTTCTCTTTCCTTTTCTAACCTGTTCGTATTGGTGCAAATTGATATTCTTTATTATCGATTATATTTTAGTCCATGTGGACTGTTATCTGGGTTTAATAACCCCGTATCGCACATTCTCGTGAATATTAAGCCCCGGTTTCTCCAAGATTCTTTGAAACTATTAATTATCTACAAAATTTACGCCGTATGTGATATTTAAACTACGCAGGTGTTCAAAATAATATTAATTCTCGGAGCTTTATTTTCTGATATTATAATCTTGGGTTTTTACAAGTTTCTATAGATATTATCTGTTACTAACGGTTCAATTAACTTCAATTAAAATTAATACTCTTTAATTTTTAGTGAATCCTAATTAAATTTCCATTTGATTCTTTACTTTGGAATAATTCAATTACACGTTGAGCATTTTAAAACTGCTTATTTTTATATGAAGCGTCTTGTAAATAATTTTAATCTCTTATTTTTAATAAAACGAATGAATTTTTCTTCTCCACGGGTTTTAATAAAGCGTATTATCTAATAAACTTCCTTATACACGGTGATTAAAATTATTTGATGTAATCCATTAATTTTCTACCCTGGTCTAAATATGAGTAATATATATATATATATATATATATATATATATATATATATATATATATATAATATAAGATTGCCACAAACTAATAAATATATTTTACATTGTATAGTTTTTACTTTGCACCTTAGTACAATAAGGGATCTTTGGATTTTATACTTTTGTATTACATAGCATTCTTAAACTAATGTTAATTTTAATGGTTTAAATTCAGACATTTTCCAGACCTATGGCACCAGCTTTTTATACATCTAGAAACCATTTATCAAGCAATGAGATACATGAAGATGATGATTGTATACTGGGCATTTTACCTCATTCCATTCGTGGATTTTTGTCGAAGTTTTCTCAAGTGTTGCCAGCAACAGAAAGATATAAGCAATGTGTAGCTTGTTCGGAAAAAGTTCTTGAAGAATATAGTAGGAATGGTTTTGAATTCTTACGTAATGTTTTTGATAGTTGCAAATATTTGGAAGAATTAACTGGACTTACCGAAATGCACAATGAAATTGCAGATTTAGAGGTATGTTTTATTCATCCACTTTTTTGTGAATTATTTTTTTCTAGGTGTGGGATTTTGATGACGATTCTTCCTGTTCTCATTAAATTAGTTTGCTCTAATATTTTTTTACTGGATTCTTTAATTAGCATACAATTTTATATAAGTTGGAAAGAAGTGGTCCACCAAAGAAAATAACTTATTAAGAGAATACTTTAGTTTTTTATATTTGTTAAAGATTTTATTGCACAAAACGTTGTTAGTGTACTTAAGGAGAAAGATTGTTAAACTAAATTTGTTAGAAAAATAAGGTAGGTGAAATAAGTGACATGAGCAATAGCATAGTTTGTAAGAACTTGCAAATTTGTCTTATTTTTCAAAGCTTGTTTAGTTTTCAGTTGGATTTATAGTGTAACATTTGATAAAATGTTTTATGGAAACAACAAATTCCTAAAAAATTTTAACTCTTGATATTATGTTAGAAAAATTAAGCTATTTACAGCATGAGTGTAGATTGAGCAAGCTTTTTAGAAAATTGATATGTCATATTTTTAAGGTTATTTTATATATAAAAGATGTCTAGAGATTCGATTTCTGCTTGTAGCAGCAATTATTCATCAGAGAGTCTGTTGTTACATTGTTTATGGTATATTGCATATTAGTAAAGGACTGATAACTTAACAGTGTGTCTTTTTAGTCATATTCATAATAAAAAAAAAGTAACATATTTATAGCTTGAATTTGATTTCCTGATTTATCATTGAGTAAGATTTTATTACTGAAATATTTTTATGTATGATAATTAATGTTCAAAAGCAGTTTTAACCTAACATTTTAAGTAGTTAACAATAGGTCTTACATAAAAGATACATTGATTATATTTCATTAGCTTTTAACACACGTGCTACGACACTATTTGTGTTTAAATTTACATTTTATGCAGTTAAAAGCTTTTGCATGTACTGCTACAGACGAATTTTTAAGATCATGTGGGCATAAAGTCAGTATCCAGAAATGGTTCAGAACAAAGTCTTATGAGTGTAATTAAATGGCATGGCAGAATGATAGGTCATGCTTTGAGGATGACGGAATGATTAGGGTAGTAATGAATGGCAGAATAGAAGGTAAAATATTAGAGAAAGATAAAGGCCCAATTAGAATGTGTATTTTTAAAGTAAGTTGTTTGTCACTTGCGTTATGGGCAGTGTTGTCCTCCATGAATGGACTATCTGCACACAGTTGCAGGTTTGTGTAGTAGTGTTTTTATCACGCATTCGGAATGTTCAAGACAATCTAACAACCTGCCAAATGTGAACTTTCCGTAATTCATCTTTAAATATTAGAAATATGCGACCAGTGACAGTATTGTTATAAGATGGGTTTGAATGTTTAATTCAAGACGATGGAATGTGCACGATGAAGTGAGAAGTGGATAACCATTTGTCATGAATACAACATTATTGCATGCTGTTGATAAAGATGTCCGAGAGCCACAACAATAAATTTATTTATTTAATATCAAACGGCAAAACCCAAATATTAGTAAAAGATATATATATATATATATATATATATATATATATATATAACATTTTATTTTAAAGCTTTTAAGAATTAGATTCATTTAATTTAGAAATTAGGAACTTTAGTTTAATATTTGTAAAAATCTCCGTTTAATTAGTGCAATTCTCTCGATGTTGTGAAACCCCGGGATTAGTAATGTTCACACGGATCTCGGCGCCAGTTGCTTATCTTTGCTAACATAAGCACTTATGCAGGGTTCTGGCATGAAAAGTTCATCTTCCCACGAACGCAGGCGGAAGCATGTCAATCTCGGTTGGTGGGAGCAGACATTTAAGGCAAGGACCACCGATTAGTTCTGCAGATTGTATCGTACCACTACATCTCCACCTTATCAATAGACATCATACCGTTACCGGGCAGTGCAGACGCGAGCGCTTTCGTTCCCACCCATTTTACCTATCCTATCGTCTCGTCAGGGAAGCCCTACCTGCAGAAGTAGCAACTCTAACAATTCAACAGGACCACCAACATCTAATAATACTCCAAGGTAAGTGTTTGTTATAACTTCAATTCATTTGCGAAGAAGAATAATCAACATTTGGAATGGAAATGCATGTCTATTAATATATTAACAGTTAATATATATATATATATATATATATATATATATATATATATATATATATATAGTTGAACACAGAAGTGACATAAAAGTTAAACCAAATTCCTGTGCTTTATCGAGTCATTCAACTAATTTAGATCATAGAATAGATTTCAAAAATCCAAAAATTTTAGAATTAAAGAAAGATAAACAAAAAAGACTATTTCTTGAAATGTATCACATTTTTATTGCAAAAGATAGTATAAACAAAAAAACTTGTATTAGTGGTTTGAGCTCGATTTACACATATTTACTTAATTTTAAAACATAGCTACATACCTAATGTAATATTTGTTAATATGTTTAACGTTATAAATACATACACACCACACAACCCAACGCATGCCCATACACACTCATACAGACAAATAACAACTATCACATACAACATAACACATACATTAAATAAGGTATCAGGTATCCTGTTAAAAAAGAAAATTTGAAATATTTCAAAATCTGACATAATTTTTATTTTTACATTTCTTCTTATACAAATTATATATCCTTCCTACATTTAAAAGTGAAAAACTAAAAAAGTTATGTTTAATACTTAATGTCGATGTTAATTTTTAAAACAACTCATCTTAAGCCTGTGATCAAGGATTAAATACATCCGAAAATTTAGGCATTATAAAATAGTTTTCTTGTTACCAACTGACTTCAAACCCATTAAAAACATTCAATATATATATATATATATATATATATATATATATATATATATAAAGGTTCTTGATAATTCTTGAGCGTAGTTCTTGTGCTTCTTGTGCTCTTTCTATACATTTATACAATACAAAACACAAAGTCAATTATGATAATGTAAAAATTTTAGATATAGAAAGCAATTACAAAAAAAGACTTTTCTTAGAATCATTTCATATAAACCAAGAACAAAATTCCATCAATCACAAAGAAGACATCAATAATTTACATATAGTTTACTCATACCTATACACTTTTAATTCAAAAAAAATATACTAACTATAATGATATTGCTTACACACAGAATTCTATTTAATTTAAGTCAAAAGTCAACCTGTTTACTACACCTGTAAAATATATGATTTTAAAATCTAACTATTTTTATGCAACCCACCATACATAAAATTTTTTACAAATAAACCACATACTACTATTTAAATAAAAATATAATCAAATAGTGTCATAATTTGTTGTTTGATGTCATCCTTGATCCTACATTTTGTCAAATAAGTGAACTGACATTTCATTCAAAATTAATTTTAATTCTTAATCAGTAATATGACAAGCTTCCTTCTGTTACTTTTATTATGGGTGAATACATAAAATAATTTTATCAAGTAATAAGTAAGTTAAACATATATTACCTGTTATATGAATTACCTATTTATATACTTTTTCATGTAGATCGATGATTAAGGTGTAAATTATCACCGAAACGTACGATTTAATACAAATGATACACATTTAATGTTTTGTGTTTAATTTATGAGCGACTTTATCCCAAGAACCAAAAAACAAAATCTTTTCTATATATATATATATATATATATTATATATTGTGATCCTACCTTATTAGTGGTAGGCGTAATATATCTATCTGTCACTCCTTGTCTTATTTTAAAGCCTTGTTGAGTTATGCCATACAATTTATCTTTAAATATTTAACACGGCAGCTGCACTTAAATATTTTACAGGGCCGTCAAACATGTAGCGGAATCTACTTAGGGTGGGTCCGTCCTAGGCAAACACCTCTCAACTAGACACCCAAACAAATATCCAAGGAGTTTTCAAAATAATTTTAAAAGCCAAAAGTATCCCCAAACACTAGTTCCACTTTTATAAATTTGATTAAAGCACTGCGTAGATATTAAATACTAATACCTGGAATCCAGATACAAGCGCCGCCTTCCAGCCGTCCTGAAGCCAAGTGACCAACTGCAGGCACCTCCTGAAAAAATAAGTAACTCGAGCAACTGGTAATCTTCGGACTATAAAACTACTAATATCTCTACAAATTCTATGTTATACAAATACTCAGATAACTCCAATTCCACTATTCTTTCCTCTTCAAAACGATAACGGTACAGACCAGCACTCCCTCTTTTAATTAATTTTTATTCGCCACAAAACTGCTACTATTTGCTATCTCCAGGTACAACTTGACTTTCAAAATTTACTCGTAACTTTTTAAATGAAATAAAACTCAGAACAGTACAAAAACACGTCTATTTTTCAGTAATATAAATTTGAAGTCTTTTATAAATAAAATCCGCCTTCCTTTGTTTCCGTTGCCATAACAACTATCTCTACGCACACTATGCAATTTTTAATTATTAATAATTGATTAATAATACAGTTCTTTTCTCTAGATACATTCATTTTCTAGATGGTTTGTAATCCAGTGATTTATGTATATTGAACTTTATACCATATTGAAAATAGCTAACAAACTTTGATGGTTCAGCTTTTAAATTGTACGTAACAGACATTTATGTCTTATTCGGTAAACGTCCTGTCATTACATAACCAATCTTTAATTGTTACAAACATATTTAAACTGAACTTCATTTACAAATTTTTCAAGAGTATCATTTAACTCCTTAAATGTTTTAAAAGCGTGCTGTATACCACACAATTTTGATATTTGTTTTTACATTCAAAAGGTTCTAAAAACGCTAACTCCAAATTAAATTTCATATACGTGCAACCATAAGAATTAAAATACGTATACAATGCAAACTTATCAACTAGCTTAGCCTGGTCTATGGCCGGTATACGTTGTTGAATGCAATGCAGTTTCAAAAGCTTTATAAATTTATAAACGTGGAATAGTTGTTAATTTTTAAACCAAAATACCTGAAACAAAATACCCTAACAAACCCAAATATACCCCCATTATAGCAAATCGTTTCGAAGCCCTATTTCTAACATTTTATAAGCCCACCCCCTTCTTGACAGTATATAAGGCCCCACTGATTTTTAATGAAAATTAATATTCGCATGACTTTACTGTCGAATGTGTATTTTGATAGGTTAATATATAATTTTACTTAAAAATCACTCTTTCAAATAAATTACATACTTTTTTGCGGTCGTTTTTATCAAATGCTCTATTTAATTTAACCCTACCGTTGCCGTCATAAATCCTATAATTCATCCATATCTCATTTCTGTCAAAAATATTTCCATTCCTTTTTCCCAAACTATTATCCAATAAATTCTCATCCTTTAAACCCTGCTGTCTGTCCTGATTAACCATTCCTAATCTAATACTGTCCGTAAATCCATTCCTAATATCATCTTGTCTATCTGCAATAACCAATCCAAAATCTATACTCCTCTGATTATTATTCACACGTTTGCCATTTTTCTCACTATTATTCTTATATCCCTTTTCCAAACTACCATTAGGTTCCACCCAAATCCTCTTTGAATCTAACATTTGTATCGTACAATCCCGTCCATCTAAAACAACTCCACGTTCCTTAAATCCTTTCCATTGATCGTAATTGGTATACACAGCATCCTTTTCGCTGTCGATAACCGCTTGTTCATTGCGGACCATAAATTAACCCCTTTTATTTTACAAATTCGATCTTTTAATACTTCCATATGTTTTAAAACTATATCTTCCTTAATCAAAGAACATTGTGATCCCGTATCACAAAGACCCCAGTATGTAACCCCATTTAACCATATTTTAACAAACGGTAACTTCTTATTATTTAAATATTCAGAAAACAATAAATTATTTACAGAACTAACTACACTAATATCTAAGTTACTATCAACATTTATAAAATCGGCGTTTTTTTTAAACCTGGTGGTGCGTGTACCTCCGCCACCTGAATCTCGTTATCTCTGTCAGTTGTGTCCTGGCGCGCCGTAATCGTTTGGACGAAAGTCCTAGGAGTGTCCGGTTGCCTGCGAACTCCACCCCCGGTGACTTTACTGTCATCGTAATTGCTCCGTTGTCTCGAAATTCTGTCTATTTTGTCGGTCCCTTCCTTGCATGTGGTAATTGTTGGCGTGATGCGTGGTTTGTCTTACATTTCGGTAATCGTCGTATGTCCCGTTCCCTCTTATAAAATCGTACCCATGTCTTTGTCTGTGTTCTTGTCTATCATAAAAATCGTTCTTGCTTGACGCACGGTGCCCTTCAAAATTATTATAATTCCCGCTACGTTTTTCATTGGCTCTTGCGGTGTCATAATTCCGCGTGATCTCAAGAAATTCCTCAACGTCTTTATGTTCTGAACCGCAATTGCGCGTGTTATTTCAGATTCCATGTGTCGCGATAACAACTGCACGATGTCCTCTTCACGCATTTTTGGAGTTAAGCGTTGCGCGAGATTATACTTCTCGATAACGTAATCTTCGCGTGTTCCGAAATGTGTTTGGTATCGTCCAGTAATTAAGTCGGTACGTATGTTTGTCTGGTGTGTGTGTCCCCAGTATTGCTCAATAAATAAGCGTCTAAATTCGTCGTATGTAGTGTACTGTTTCCGGATTATATTATGCCATTTCTCGGCATTTCCTTGTAACCCCGCGCTTACGATTTGTAGTTTGATTCTCTCGGGTTCGTCGAGTACAAAATCGTCAAGCTTATCAATAAATCCCATGGGTTGTTCGTTTTTTCTCCACTCAAATTTCGGCCAAGCGTCCTTTCCCATCCTGTTTTGAAAACTCAAATCAAATCCCCGCGTTCTTTCCAAATAATCAACTTTTTTTTCTAATATTTTGCACATTACCATCCACCCCTAATATCATTTCGTCAACCATCGTCCCAAGATTTGTTATCTTTGTCTTAAGTTCGGATGTGTCGTCCCCGTTTTCCCGAACTTGTGTTTGTATGTTCCCTAGCGAATGTCTGGTGTTCGTCTGTCAGAATCTTTAACCTGTCTGTGTGACGTTTGTCTAGGTTTTCCATGTCATCGCGTACGAATGTTATTGCATTTACAAAATTACCCTCGACCACATTTATCCGCGTGTCGAGTTTTTGTTGGATCTCCTTTTTAAAATTTTCATATGTCCCCTGTATAGACGCTGTAAGTTCTCCCATGCGGTTCTCTATAGCCACTATCCTTTTTATCCCGGCCTCTAACTTTTTCATCCCTTCGTTCTGTGATTTTTCTAATTTTAACATTCCCTCGTTCTGTGATTTTTCTAATCTTAACATTCCCTCGTTCTGTGATTTCTCTAATCTTAACATCCCCTCCTTCTGTGATTTTTCCAGTGTCTTTAAAAACCGCATTATGTCCATGTTTTCGCAACTTATCCGTTCGTCTTCTTTCCTAGCACTTGTCTGCCCGGCATCTAAAACACCAATGTCAGGTTCCACGTGTACGTCAGTTTCCTGTGTTGTGTCTGTCACCCTAAAATCTCCTATTCCTATTTCACGTCCGAAAACTCTCCCTGAGCGCGTTATATGTCTATCGTCGTCCGCCATTATTCCTTATAAAAAAATTTTTTTGTGATAATGGGCCCCACCTAGTGTTTTACCGCCGTTGAAATTGCCCAAAGTATGAATACCAAATTACGTCTTTGCCTTCTACAATAAATTCAAAACCTTCAACAACTGTCAACTACTACTGTCAAATAAATATATATGAAACGTCAATCAAATATTAATTTTCACCTTAAAATAGAATATATGCAACGTACAACTAACAAATCTACTCTGCCTCACGTTGCTAGCGCCATATATTATATATATTGTGATCCTACCTTATTAGTGGTAGGCGTAATATATCTATCTGTCACTCCTTGTCTTATTTTAGAGCCTTGTTGAGTTATGCCATACAATTTTTCTTTAAATATTTAACACGGCAGCTGCACTTAAATATTTTACAGGGCCGTCAAACACGTAGCGGAATCTACCTAGGGTGGGTCCGTCCTAGGCAAACACCTCTCTACTAGACACCCAAACAAATATCCAAGGAGTTTTCAAAATAATTTTAAAAGCCAAAAGTATCCCCAAACACTAGTTCCACTTTTATAAATTTGATTAAAGCACTGCGTAGATATTAAATACTAATACCTGGAATCCAGATACAAGCGCCGCCTTCCAGCCGTCCTGAAAAAAATAAGTAACTCGAGCAACTGGTAATCTTCGGACTATAAAACTACTAATATCTCTACAAATTCTATGTTATACAAATACTCAGATAACTCCAATTCCACTATTCTTTCCTCTTCAAAACGATAACGGTACAGACCAGCACTCCTCTTTAATTAATTTTTATTCGCCACAAAACTGCTACTATTTGCTATCTCCAGGTACAACTTGACTTTCAAAATTTACTCGTAACTTTTTAAATGAAATAAAACTCAGAACAGTACAAAAACACGTCTATTTTTCAGTAATATAAATTTGAAGTCTTTTATAAATAAAATCCGCCTTCCTTTGTTTCCGTTGCCATAACAACTATCTCTACGCACACTATGCAATTTTTAATTATTAATAATTGATTAATAATACAGTTCTTTCTCTAGATACATTCATTTTCTAGATGGTTTGTAATCCAGTGATTTATGTATATTGAACTTTATACCATATTGAAAATAGCTAACAAACTTTGATGGTTCAGCTTTTAAATTGTACGTAACAGACATTTATGTCTTATTCGGTAAACGTCCTGTCATTACATAACCAATCTTTAATTGTTACAAACATATTTAAACTGAACTTCATTTACAAATTTTCAAGAGTATCATTTAACTCCTTAAATGTTTTAAAAGCGTGCTGTATACCACACAATTTTGATATTTGTTTTTACATTCAAAAGGTTCTAAAAACGCTAACTCCAAATTAAATTTCATATACGTGCAACCATAAGAATTAAAATACGTATACAATGCAAACTTATCAACTAGCTTAGCCTGGTCTATGGCCGGTATACGTTGTTGAATGCAATGCAGTTTCAAAAGCTTTATAAATTTATAAACGTGGAATAGTTGTTAATTTTTAAACCAAAATACCTGAAACAAAATACCCTAACAAACCCAAATATACCCCCATTATAGCAAATCGTTTCGAAGCCCTATTTCTAACATTTTATAAGCCCACCCCCTTCTTGACAGTATAATATATATATACCAGTATTTGTGTATGGCGGTTAGCACATACAATATCAATACTTGTATTTATTTGTTTAAAAATGGTTCGCATGATTTTAATGACAATACTAAAGTTATTAGGACTAAAAATTCTTTGATGTTAAACTGTGGTCAAAAAAACTGTTACACCCTTATGTAATTTTAACATTCCAATTTAAATATAAAAATATCTTAATACCCATCCGTTTTCACTATATAAATTAATTAATTTGGTGTGTAAATAATTTGCTCCTATTTCTATGGATTTAAAGGGTAAATAGGTGTAGACAATAAAATGTTAGCAACCGTGTATATAGAAATAGGAGCAAATTATTTACGCACCAAATTAATTAATTTATATAGTGAAAACGGATGGGTATTAAGATATTTTTATATTTAAATTGGAATGTTAAAATTACATAAGGGTGTAACAGTTTTTTTGACCACAGTTGAACATCAACGAATTTTTACTCCTAATAACTCTAGTATAGTCATTAAAATCTTGCGAACCATTTTTAAACAAATAAATACAAGTATTGATATTGTATGTGCTAACTGCCATACAGAAATGCTAGTTTGGTTGCTAACATCAGGCGCCGAAAGTTAATACAATTAGTATCAAGGCCAAACAGCTTTCCTGTTTAGTGCATAGCACATTTGCGCTTACATTAGCTAGAGCTCTCGTCGAGAACGATAATGGAACTAATAAGGGTTCTGGCATGTAACTTGCGTCTGGCTTTTGTGCGGTAGTTGAACCCTAGTGCGCTCGACACTAGGCCTTGATGTTTTAACGATGGTAAGAATTAAAATAATAATTAATTAGACCAACTAAATAATTTGTTGTAGCGCTCTTTTCATAAATTTAACTTTTCATAATTGCTCTTTTCGTAAATTTTCTTTTCATAATTGCACTCTTCGTAATTTTGCTTTTAGTAATTTTTCATTTCTTCTGTTATAACGTTCATTTTAAAGACGTTTTTAAATGATTTCTAATAAATAACTTCGTTTGGATAATTCCTTAGATAAATTCATTTAATAATTCTTTGGACATTTGTGTAAATAACACAAAATATTCCTTTATTGATTTCGTAAAAGTACGATAAGATATGTTTTTCAACGCTTCGTAGAAGTCCTCAATTAGATTTTCATTTTTATAATTATCAACTTTAAGAAGTCGTTTTGTATTATCTGGTTTTACAAAACTAAAGCAGCGAGTATGCTGTATTTAAAAGAAGATAAAATTCTACTTTTGCACCTGTGAATATCAAATTATGGTTCATTCACGTCAACTTTGCGATAAGTGATTGATCCAATATGAACGTCCTTCAACCGTATGATGGATAGTTGGATTTTGTGTAATGTTATGGGAAAAGTAATAAGTTCGAATTTAAAGGAAACGTTCTACAAAGTATGTAGAAATTTTTATGGTTTGTAAATTAAGTCCGATGATGTATTGGAATGGTACTGTTGAAACTTTCGTTCAAGATTTAGACACAATAGAACGTATAAGTCTAGTATTGGAATTTGGTTGGCCCAGTTCGTGCGTATAACAAAAACGCATAGAAGTTAGCATGGTCCAGTCCAAGGGTCAAGCAGCTGTTTGTGTTCTGTGGAACATGTGGATTTTACGTCACTTGTTTTCTAAAAAATGTATGTATAAACACCTGCCCGAAGATGTTGTGACGACAAAATGTAAAGAACACCTGCAGAGCCAAGGTAAGAGATTAGAATTATTATTGCATCACGTCTGCATTTGGTGATCTTTGATACAAGGCTGCTTCAGACAATATTTTTGTAACTATCTATTCTGATAAATCCGTTTCGCATATTAAGAAGGACCTTAGTAAATTTTTGTTGTCAATACTAGTGCAGTATAATTACAGTCATTAAATTTTATGAAATTAAGCAAACTTAAAGAGTTCTTATTGATGTTTTATATATGCATGATTTCACTTACAATTTTTAAATAATGAATTAATAGACAAAGTAGTTAAAGTTTTATAAATATGTTAACAGAAAAAGCAGATCTGATATTTCTGGTATAAATTCAAGTTAAACCTTTGTAACTAAAGTAACATTTCAAGTTTTGATATTTTTCTTTGAGTATATAATCCTACCTTATGAGTAGATGAAACTTGTATTAGCTTTTCTTAAACATGAATTTTATATTTACGATTTTTATGAAAGACCAATTTTAATTAAAGAAACAACATTTAATTTTCTTAATTAATTGTTTTATTCTGAACCAGTATGTTCAGAAGTAGGGTAACAAAGTATAAGATCAAATAGAGTAAAGTGATAAACCCAATTTAACAAGAAGCTTTAATAGCCTTTTCAGTATTTGAAGTATAAAATCTGTGTTCGTATTATTGTTGCCTGATTAATCTTTCTTGTTTTTTTTATATGAGGTAGCAAGAGAATACTTCTTGTGTTCTCCTTTTTGTATATTTAATTAAATTTTCTTCACAGCTCCTGGTTAGCAGTTAATATGGTATTCATCCCTAAGGACGCCCAAGTCTCCCTTAGGGAAACCTTGTGTTTAAAGTTAATGACTTGGTGGCGCCCTATTCAAACCCCTGTTTTGTCGAGAATCTAGCCCTAGTAATAAAATAATGCTTTGTAAAAAGAACCACGACCAATCCTCATAAGCTCTGCCCAAGGAATAGACCCCTAGCATAGTCGGAAGATATTTGCGTTTCATCATTTTAAGGAAATCCTTCCTTAAAGGTTACTGGTCACATTTGGGGATATAAAAATAACCCCTAACTATTTAACCCTATTAGTAAACGATAAGATTTTGTTATAAGGGAAGAAATTTTTTTAGAGTACCTAAAAAAGCTCGAGGATACGCATAAGTAATTATAATAATTTAATCAAACGCATGGAAGCAAGAAGGGAGCTTGTATGCATAGAAAATCAATAATTTTAAACGCAAATGTGTTAATTTTAAAAGCCAATGTTCGTTATACAAATACTAAGAAAGGAAGAAACCAAGAGTTGTTATTTTATAAACAGTCGGTTGTTTCAAGAAACACCTGCTCACTAAATGTCACGTTCAGAAAATTTTAAATAGACGTTAGCACAGAATTCTATAGAATTGTGTTTGCAACGATCAGTTTATAAGCTGCTACAATAACCAGTATCTTAAGGATGGAGTGGAATAAACGATCAATAATGTAAAACAGAAAGAGAAACGTATAAATGAAGCGTTGGATAGAAGTCACGTAAGATATACACGGGTATTTGTGAAGGACGACTATAATATCGATTTTCTGTAACTTAAGAGGGGTTCTAAAGGAGACAACTGATATGCGTGGAACGAAGATAGATAGCCGAGAGGTGGCGCGTCTGAATGGGGGAAAATTCTATCATTGGTCGATGACGAGCAGTTTTCGAGAAGTGCGAGTACGTTAAGGTAGGAAACGAAATTCTATGTAAACAGCACGACGGACGCGAGAAATTTTTCAGAAATTATAGTCGGGTACGTTCAAAATTTTAATAAGCCGTTTCGAAAACAAGCTTTTCACGCGAAACCGGTTCCACTGAGGGGGTTTAAAAATCATATAAATAAACGAACGAATATATTAAAGTTCTCTTTCTTTCCATTTAGACTGAATACGGGTTTAGATCTACAACATAGTAGTAAATGCTTTTACCGTAATCAATTATTGTGTGTTCAGTAAAGCTGTATTAAACATCCAGTTTAAAAATGATGAAAGCTGTAGTAGTGTACCGCGTGTTATAAAAGTGATATTGCATGAATTGGTGCTTGTAAATAAAAGGTGCCGTTACTACAACGAAGCGATTAAACAAAGAGATGATATTTTGGGTAAGCGAAGCCTAAACTTGTATGCTTGAAGTATATTTGAGATGGAATGTTACGTTTGAGACAAAGCTAATAGTGGTGGTAGCAGAGATTTGAAGGGTGGGGATCTGTGAAGCCAGGCATCATCGTACTAGATGGACACAATGACGAGGGTTTATGGAAATCATCTTCACTGGTGACGAAGAATGAAGGCGACTCCAGGTAACGAAATTTAAATTCCTGTTTTGTATAAACATTTTCGCTGATATTCTTTGTGTTTATGTGTTTTGACTTATTTGTGGCGTATTTATTACCATAAAACTGGTTTAAAGAGGTATATGTGCTGGACAATTATTTCTGATTATTAAAAAGGGTTTATTGATGATATAAAGATTTATTCATGCTATAAATTGTTGTTGTAAGGAGTAAACGGGTCTTTTAAATTTGTTTTCAATAAAATGTTAGGTTTAAAAAGCATCTACAGAAACTGGGTTATAATGACCTCAAAATAGACCAGAATAAAGTCAAACTAGGGTAGCATGTGGGGCCCATCTACTCATATTATATAGAATTTGTTCAAATATACTAATACCAAGGACTTCAAAATATTTAATGATTGAACTGGTAACAGTTGTAACAAACTGGTTGTACCAAGGTGTAAATATTGTATTTATAATGGAAACTTGTTAAGATGTGTAAATAAAAAGGTTGTATGGTTGTTGTATTATTTTGGTAATTTCATTTGACTGTGTGTGTGAGAGAGGTATGTATTTAAAATCGTATTTACTCAAGAAGAATCCGATTGTTGAGCTAGCCAGGGTGAGTAGAGAAATAAAGGGGCGTTCCAAAAGAAGTGCAAGAATTTTTTTTTATATATTTTATTTTTTTTGAAAATTTTTACATTGGTCCAGGAGTGGACTCGAATTTTTGTGAGTTCCACGGCAATATATATTTGTTATGTATTAAAACTTGAACATTTATTCATTAATTCTAATAAAGAGGAAATTTCAGCAGTGATGGGAATAACTGTTTCTGACTTTATTTAAGGAACTAGATTATGCAGCAGAAGATTGCATGACATTAAGTTGCAAGTACTGAAGGGCATATACCATATACCACAGGTTAAGTAGAGATAACAGTTTGCGTTGTAAACCTCTACTTGCGCAATCACTAGGATTGTCCTTGGTTGAGACGTGATACCACTGGGTAGGTAGAGTAGTTTCTAAAATTTCAACAATTTTATTAGACACGAAAGTATTTAAGGTATGAGGCGGTGTATGTAACCAAGCAAATACAATTGATGAATCTGTAAATAATTGAAGGAAAATTGGTTCGATTTGTTTTATGAAACATTCGACGGATTTTAATAGACTCAAAAGAACTGCAGCAGATAAATCCAAGCGAGGAATACTTAATATCTTGAGTGGGGTCATGCCACTTTTAGCCTTAAGCAAATAAATATTAACATCATTTTAAAATTTGCAGCGAATATAAATGACCGCTCCATATCCTTTTGAGGAATCATCAAGAATTCCATCACTTGACGAGAAAATGCTAACTTAAAATCGATATGATGAGAAAATTTATTCTGAGTTAAGGGTAAATCAATAACAAATTGTTTCCATTCTTCTTGGATTTTCTTTGAAAGTGGTTCGTCCCAGTTTAATCCTAAAAGCCATACCTTTTGAATTAATGATTTTGTATAAAGAGTAACTGGGATAAGCCACTCTAAAGGGTTGTTAAATTTTGCAATTTCAGATAGCATACTTCTTTTAGTCATAATAATTGAATTCGAATTTGTACAATATGAAAAACAATCTTCACATGGTTTATATTGAACACCTAGGATTTTAATGGAATTGTCATCTGTATTTAAAATTAAGGAGTGCTCGCGATGATTAATGGGTACACCATCAAGAATAGCTTGATGATTGCTAACCCATTTTCTTAAACGAAAATTTCCAAGTTTAAAAATATCTATTAATTGCATTTGTAATTGTAATGCTTCTTGGACGGTATCTACACTTTTACAAATATCATCTACATATGTTTATTGCAATATTGCCTTAGAAGCTAAGGGAAATTTCTGGACTTCATCTTCTACCAATTGATGAAGAATCCTTTGTGCTAAATAGGGTGCGATTGACACACCGAAGGTGATAGTATTTAATTCGTATTCTTAAATGATCCTGTCGGGCTCAGTGCGATAGTAAATGTGTTGAAATTTACGTTGATCCTTATTTATAAATATTTGGTGATACATTTGTTGAACATCCAAACTACTACAGCGTGAAGGTGAAAATTGCAAATGATATCTGTCATATCACGTTGCAATTGTGGACCCGGTAAGAGAAAATTATTAAGAGATTTAGTATTTGTGTTGCAGTGAAACGAGGTGTTGAAGACCGTTCTAATTTTTGTAGTACTACTAACTTGCTTTTCGACACAATGGTGTGTAATAATATAACTAGAATGTGAGGAAGCGATGTTCATATGACCTAAGTTTATATATTGTTCCATAAAATAATGATATTCAATATAAAGCATGTGTTTGTGTTGCGTTTTTCCAACTTAATTAAGTGTTTCTGAGTGTAAATACTAGTATTAGGAACAATGAGATTTTCTTCAAGAAACGGAAGACAAACAGTATATTGTCCCGTAGAATCACATGAACAATTCTTTACAAAATGCGATTCAACTATAGTATCTTCGGGATTAACAGGCAAAGGGCAGTTGAGCTCTTCAACCTACCAAAATTTGCGAAGGTACGTGTCTAAAGAATCACAACATAAAAAAAAGCGAAGTATGATCATAGTTATAACTTAATGATTGTGAGAGGGACTGAGACACTTTGCCGCACAACACCCATCCAAAATTCGTAGAAATAGCACTAGGCTGTTCCTTAATAATAGAATGAGAGTCTTCCATAATTTCTGTATATAAATCAGTACTCAATAAACATTCAATAGGGACCTTTTTTTATCGAAATAAGGATCAGCAAGATGTTAAAAAAGCATTTCCATACATATGGAACCAATGATGCATTGGGTTGATCACGACAAATTTGATCAACAATTAAAGTGTTTGTATGTAGTTTGACATTCGACTTATTCATTGGTGTAATCGAACAACTAACAAAACCTCTATTCCTTTCAATGGCGATATTAGACCCTCCTTTCAACGCAATGTGACTTCTATATGGTACGAGATCTAGTTTTTGTACACAAGCGTTGGTAATTAGGTTGATTTGGGAACCACTATCAATTACGGTACACACAGGAATTACATGACCACTTGTATCATACATTCTGATAATGGCAGTGCTTAACAATTTTAAAAAATTGGCCGTACAAAGATTTGTAGTAACAGCATGATAAAATCTACAGTGTAGAATTTGATTCAGTTACTACGATATTATTTCCATCTTTCCCCGAAACACTATTTTGAGCAAACGTAGAGTGATTATTCTTATCATTAATGGTATACAATTAACTATGATGCCTGGAATTTCCGCAATGTACACATCTTGACTGAGACTTACATACAGTTAATCTATGAAAACCCAAACAATTAAAACATAATGCAAATTTCTTTACAGTATCATAGCGTTGAGGAATTGTAAGTTCTCTAAACTTTTCATATGCGAATATTTTGCATGACAAATTACATAGGGGGCATGCAGTGTGTCCTCTTGTAATGTCCAATTTATTAGAAGCAACGGACAATGAATTGCGCGACTTGCTAAAGATTTCTTTATTTGATTTAGTAATTGTAAGAATAGGCTTACACGATTGTGCAGGGGTCGATTTGGTGGTTGAATGCATTAATTCAACAACTTTAATTCTGCCTTCTACGAATTTGATCAAGTCGCTGCATTTAGGAATATCAGTATCAGAATATTTGATTTCTAATTCCTTGCGTGCGGTAGCCGACAATGAACGTTAACCAGCGTTTAAAATAGCGAAATCAAATAAATCAGGAACTTTAGGTTTCTTTAAGGCGTTTAAATTCGTACTAAACACCTCAAGAAACGAATTTAATGATTTCGAGGAATCTTCATACAATGTACGAAACGAAAATATTTTATCTAAATAATTTGAGTCTAACAACCGTTTATTTTGAAAGCGTTTTATCAAGGTTTGCATAGCAATATCGTAATTCTGATCCAATATCGATAAAGGACAATGCGTGATTTTTTAACAAACTACTTAAATACGTTAATTTTTCGGTCTTCAAAAGCGATTTATATTTGTGAATCAGTGACGTGAAAAGAGCGTAAAAGTTTGGCCAATCGCTTATTTTTACCCCATCAAACGGTTCAATTTCTATTTGCGGTGATTTCACAGATTGAGATTCAATGTTTACTAGATTAGACGAAGTGGTGGAAGGCACTTGTCCTTCCGTTGTCGTTTGAATTTGAACATTTAATTTTCAAGATTGTGTTATTATACTGAAGCAAAGTTCATCATAGGTTAGTAAAGATTGATTAATGTCAATACGTTCCTTTTTCTTCAACCTTAAAATTTAAAATACCTATTTTATCATTAATACGTTCAAAAACATCTAAATCGTCATCTATTCTATTGAAATTCGAAATGAAAGTATCTAATTCAGCAGTGTGTGGTTGTACCTTTTCTAATAAACTAATACATTTTTTACTTATATCATATAGCACTTGAATTCTAGCAAAATATTTCTCCCTTTTAGTTACCAAAGAACTAAGTTCTGAATGACTAATTTTTAAAATAATCTTTTTTAATAATTAATAAGTCCACGAGTAAATAAATGTGTTTAAAGATTATGTATAACCTCGAATGTTTACTTATCGCAACACAGCAACAAGACTCACAGATGTTGAAACTCAAAATAATTGTATCATATATTTTACCACAAAAAAAGACATGAACAACAGCTCGTTTAAGGACCAAACGCTTAAGATGTTTAACGTTAGCGGTAGTCTTGATTCCATTAAATTCATCTCCCTCTGTTGTTGCTGAATCTAAGCAAAATGCATTGAAACAGTTTCTTTCGTTGGAAAAGAGACTCCAAGCAAATCAAAAAATCAAAAATTTGTATATTGAGTTCATGGCTAAGTACGAAGATTTAGGCCGCATGAAAAAGATTGATGAATCGTTAGATGTTTCTTCTTATTCTTATTACATCCCACATCATGGCTTTTATAAACAGAGTAGTTTAACAACCAAGCTACGAGTTGTGTTCAATTCAAGCACACCTTCCTCTAACGGTGTTTCATTAAACGATATTCAATTGAATGGCCCGGTCTATGCAAGAAGATCTCTTCTCAATACTCATACGATTACATTGATTCAAATATATTATCATCAGTGATTGCTCCAAAGTGTATCACTCTGTATGGGTGGAAGAAAAACAACGGTCTTTACAAAGAATCTTTTGGCATGCCGATCCCTCTCTAAGTCTCAATATCTACGAATTATGTACTGTTACATACGGTGAAAGAGCTTCAAGCCTCCTTGCAATTAGATGTTTATTCGTGTTAGCTGCACAATGTGAAGCAAAGCATCCCAACATTGCAAATATAATCAGAAAAGATGTATTGCGATGATCTTTTAACAAATTGCGAATCTTTTGAAGAAGCAACAAATATTTGTTCAACCATATTCAAGGTTCTGAAATCTGGCGGTTTCACTTTACGAAAGTAGAACTCAAACCTTCCTGAAATATTACAATCAAATAGATCTTTTGATATATCGAACAACATTTCGGATTGTGGTACAAACGAACATACCAAAACGTGAGCTTAATGTACAATAGCTACCTAGATGTTTTACTTTTCAGGCTTCAAGAGTTTAATTCAATGAAACAAGTTGGCACAAAGTGATCTGTACTGTCATTCATTTCTATGATCTTTGATCCGCTAGGTCTTTTGAGCCCGTGCACAATAACTGCAAAAAATTTTATGCAGCAATTGTGGTTAATTCAAATAGATTGGAACGAAAAATTACCAGACAATTTAGAAACCGAATGGAATCGATATTGTGAAGATCACAACTCAACTTGCTTAAAATTTCTCGACAAGTTATTTGCGTATTACAATTGCACTATAAGCTGCATGCATTTGCAGATAGCAGTAAAAAATCTTATGGCGCATGTGTATACACAAGATCTATCGATAATCAAGGTAAGGTATTAGTCAACCTTTTAAGTCCCAAAACAAGTCGTTAAAGGTACTTACAATACCGAAACTCGAGATATGTGGAGCGTAATGATGGCCCAATTCGTATACTAGGTTAAAACTGCCATGAATATCAATTTCAATGATATTATCTATTGGACAGACTTCAATATCGTATTGTTGTGGGTAAAGGCACAAGCCCCAGCAATTTGATACCTTTATAGCAAACCGTGCTTCTCAAATTCAACAGCTATGTGAAACCTCCAATTGGAAACATATTTCAGCTAGCAACAATCCAGCCGACTTACAAGAGGCGTCAACTCTGAAAAATTGCTAAACCTTTCATTATTTATTTATTTATTTGCACATACATGCATAAACGGGATACCCCATTTACATAAAAAAATAATATAAAATGTGTAATAATACATGAACTTATTAATTATACAAATTTAATAATTCTTCTTAATTTTCTTTGGGAATTAAACCACTCATAGTTTTTAAAAATTTTTAAAAACTATGAGTGGTTTAATTCCCAAAGAAAATTAAGAAGAATGCTAGACAAACCACAACAAACATACAGTAAATTTAATAATGTTTGCCTGAAGCTCTGAGGACTGCTACCAAACCAATTTAATTCACTAAATGTATTTGCAGAAGCTACAACTCGATTTAGATAGAAGTGACATCCATAATTGGTTCTGTGGCAATCACTGTGGAATAGGTGAAAAGTACGTGATTGTCTAACTGGAACATTGAATTGAATTAATACTAGTAATTCCGTACAGTTGATGTAACCATTAATAATCTTATGCAGAAGACATAAATCATTCAATATCCGCCTATCCAGTAATGAAACTAATCGAAGTGATTGTAATAGAAACAACTCTTGACATTGGTGCTCTTGAAGTCCCATCTTATATATAATAAATTTAAGAAATTTCTTTTGGACCCTTTCTATTTTAACAATATTATTTTTATAAAAGGGCGACCATATAATGGAAGCATATTCTAAGATGCTTCTTACTAAAGAACAATATAACAGTTTGCATGTGGTAGTTGAAAATTTGCCACTATAACGGAATACGAATCCTAAGATTTGCAAAGCTCTTTTGGTGATAGTATTAATATGGGAATTAAAAGTGAGTTTAGAATCTATCGAAACACCCAAATCTTTAACTTCATAAACTCGTACAATAACATCGGTATTTATATAATATTCTGTTATTGTAGTCGACACTGCACGAGAGAAGGTTATGGTTAGGCATTTGTTGATGTTCAAAGAAAGTCTATTTATTTTACACCAGCTGTTAAAAGAATTTAGGTCTTCCTGAACAAAGATGTGATCTCTTGTAGAAATAATATTTTTGTAAATTTTTAGGTCGTCAGCAAACAGCAAAAATTTACAATGTTTGAAGACTTGTTTAATATCGTTGACAAACACTAAAAATAGGAGAGGACCAAGGTGAGACCCTTGCGGAACTCCAGAGTATACCGGAAACTTGTAAGAAGTGAATTGTCTATACTTGACACTTTGCCATGTACCATATAGGTAGCTGCTAAGCCATTTCAAGATCATACCATTTACACCTGCCTTTTGTAGTTTAAGAATCAAAATATTGAGATTTACTTTGTCAAAGGCTTTGGTAAAGTCAGTATACAGAGCATCTACCTGAAGTCCATTTTCTAACGCTGCAGTTATGTCATTGGTATAGACAAGTAAATTTGTAATAGTTGATTTCTGGGATACAAATCCATGTTGGTTATTGATGATAAATTCTTTAAACTTCCAGGACAAATGATGAGTTATTAAGCATTCCAATAGTTTCGGTATTGAAGATTGAATACAAATTCCTCTGTAATTCTGAATCAAATTTTTGTCACCTAATTTTAATATTGGATTAATAAAACTGTGCTTCCATATTGTTGGAACCTTGCCTTGGCTAAGAGAGTTATTAAATAGGATAGTTAGGGGAATACACAGACTGTGAATACAATTGATTATCAAGCTTGCAGGTATGCAGTCCGGACCGGCAGAATTGGTAGGTTTAAGTTTACAAATAGCATCAAAAACCTCATCGGTTCCCAGCAAAATTTCTTTAACATCAACAGTGTCCAACGTGCAATTAATGTCTGCAGTTGTATCAAGTGGTACAATACATTCATTTTCATAAACCTCAGAAAAAAAGTCAGCAAATAAACTGACTATGCCTAATCCATCACAACTGACATGAGACTTGTATATCATTTGACTTGGTAAGTCATATGTATGCTTCAATTGATTTACATATTTCCAAAAATTAGCAGGAGATGAGTGGATAGTTCTTTCAGTGAAGTGAAGATATTGATTGTAGAGATAACTACTCATCCTTTTGCAACGTATGCGTAGCGAACTAAATAAATTATAATCCTCTATTCGACAAGAAGCCTTATACCGCTTATGAGCAGCTTTCTTTTTTACTTATTAAACACTTCAAACCACTGTTAAACCATACAGGAAACCTCGTTGTTTGAATGCCTTTTTTCGGAATATAACTTTGCAGTCCATTGTATAAGATATTATAAAAAAGTTCAACTATGGTATCAACATTTTCCTTTGAAGAACAGAATGACCCATCAATTGAGTTGAAATATAAGTTAAGTGACTTATAATCTCCTTTAACAAAATCAAATTGCGATTCCTTATAATGTAATGATTGTTCTTTTGTTTTCAATGTAATAGTCCCGTTTTTCTTAAGGATTTTGAATACGAGTTAGGTGCAGTCTCGCAATGCTTACCAGCATTCATTACTGCTCCGACTCAATCTCATTCAGAGCCTCTTGAAACATTATTTCTTTTCAATAAATATTCACGTTTACAAAAACTTAAATGCATTACTGCCTATGCTTTATTAAAAACTCCACACAGTTGGAGAAAAACCGAGCCTTTGCCCCCCAAACAACTATTGAACTACATAATTCACTTATTCGTTTAGCATTGCTTTCGCAAAGAGAATCGTTTCATCATGAAATCAAACAATTAACACATAAGTAAACAAAACGTATCAAATGTAAACTTTCTACGCTAAATCCATTTTTTTGACATACAAGGCATACTATGTGTTGGTGGACGGATCACTAATTCAAGTCCGCAATTATTACTTATTACAATTCGCGACCAATTTTGACCTCTAGGTAGAGGAAATCTGGCAAAGAAAGCTGTTCATAGTTGCATAAAATATTTCAAATTGCATGCAAAGGACATTCAAAATTTATTAGATAATTTACCCTTTGATAGAGTAAACCCACAGCCCCCATTTCACATTACGGGCACCAATTACTGTGGTCCATTTGTTTTTCTACAAAAGCGGTACAGTTTGAGTCAGTAACTGATTTAACATCAGATGCGTTTATTTTGTGTCTACGTAGATTTGCTGCATGGGCACACATATATTGGTAACCATTCTCAACTCATTGAGTTAGCTCACTTTCTAATTAACAAGAAAGATGAGTTAGAATCAGCTTTATCTAATTGTAATTTCAATTAGAAATTTTTGCCTGCTTAGTCTCTTAATATGGGTGGTATCTGGGAAATCAGGGTAAAATCAACAAAATTTCACCTTAAAAGGGTAATTGCAGACTCTTCATTTACATACAAAGAGTATAGCATATTCAAATAGAAGGGATTTTAAATTCTAGACCTTTGTATCCTTTATTGCTCGATGCTCAGACCCTTTTACAATGGTACCAGATCCCAATGTAACCCACCCACATTCAAGAAAATCTACTTTCTCTTTATCAACGGCTTCAACAAATCACGCAACACTTCTGGCATCGTTGGTCAAAGGAGTACATGTCCGAGCTTCAAATGGAAAGAGACTTGTCAAAGCATTAAGCTTGGTGCAGTTGTCTTCCTCAAACATGAATGTCTTCCTCCAACGAAATGGAAACTTGGCCAAGTTATCCAATTGCATCATGGTATTGACACCATTGTTTGAGTTGTCACCGTTCGCACACAATCTAGAACCACTCAGCGTTCTATATCAAGAATATGCCCTCTCCCTATTCAAGACAGTGAGTAATAAACTTTGTTATGTGCGAATTAGTGCTTAAACCATTATTGTTTAGTGTTATCCACAAGATGAACTCGTTTAGATATTTTGTTATAACTAGCGTTACAGTTAAGTGTTACTCAACAAATCATTGTTAATCAGTATACATTTAGATTTGATCACTTATATTGTTTAATGCTTTGTTAATTGTACCGTATTTTACTTACACTTAGATATTTAAAATTGTTGAAAGCTATAATCCATCTCTTTCAGAAGGTGGGCAGAATGTTAGAAATACTCCTTGTATTATTATTATTAGTTAAAGTAAGCTGGGAACAGCCTATCAGTTTTGTTATTTTACATTTTCATGAAAGAAACGATAATTAAACAATGCTTCTTTTATGTCATATTTAATATACATTTTTGAATAGTACGAGTAATCAATTCATTTCAAGTAATTATGCAAATTTTCTGGTCCTTCCAAGAGCTACAACCATCAACCATCTTAACCACTCTCCTTTATCATTATTTTCTCCAAATACATAGGCTATTGTAATTCGAGCCTCTTTCTTTACTGACCTGGCATTCCAGTCTCCATTATCATTAAATTTTATCTATTCTAATGTGTTTTAGCATTCCTCTATTTCTTTATAAAAAAGCTATACTTCTTGATCATCAATACTAATTGTTGGCACACACAATTGTAGTTGGTGCCTAAATTAAAATACTTTGGTATTTATAAAATCTGCTTATTGTCCTATCTTTCTGTTTATAACAAATCTCAAGCCTTTGCGTCTTTAACTAAATGCTATAAAAATTATCCTTGTCTACTAACCAAAGATGCTTTTTTTCTTTCTATCGACCCTTACTTATACTCACATCTGTCACTATCATACTTATCTAAAATTGTAAAGCTTCTAATGTATCAACTTTATTTAAATTTTGAATATTCCATGTTCAGATTCATAGAATGTTAAAAATTTGTCTATATTTTTTCTGACAGCCCCTTAGGTCAATATGACATTTTAACTAAGAGCTCATGTACTGTAGAAGAATAAACCTTATGGTGCTAGGACGTTTAACAGAGGAGAATATCCTCTGAAGTGTTCCAGAACAACAGCTAATTTTTTTTTTTTAACAAGTTTCCTACTGATGACCACATAGTGGTCGAAATACGTATCTAGTAATTTAAATATTTTTTGTGGTTAAGGGTTTTTATTTAATTTTATTTTGAATAAGTTTTATTTATAGAAGAATGCTCGCTTTGCTGGTGCAGTTTTGAACCTTATGTCACTTTTACTTCTTCCATCTTTTGTAATTCTACAAATTCTTAAAATTCTTTTTTGATTTCAGCAAATCTGTTAGTCCTATTAGTACTTTCATGGTAAACATTATCTTTATTACTGCAGTTCATTGCTTTTGCTTTATTATTATTTATTTTCATACTGTAGCGCTCTCCCTTGTTTACTCTAGTATTCACTTCTTTAATTTCCCTAATTGCTTGCTCTATGTATAAATTAAAAAGCAAGGAGGAAAAACATTCTAGTCAGATATCTTTCTTTATTTTGTCTCCTATTACCATCTACTGGGATTTTAGCTATTGTTTTTGTAGATATTTGCAATTGTTCTTTTGTTTCTATAATAATCTAACTTTTCAAGATCTCAAACAACATATTACATTCCACGACATCAAATGCTCTTTCTAAATCAACAAAAGCCAAATATGCCAGTTTATTCTTTGTTATTTACCTTTAATTAGTAACCTTAAATGTTGAATTGTTTCTCTTAACTCATATTTGTTCTAAAACCAAATTGGTCTTTTTACCCATGTCTACTTTTCTTTCCACTGCTTTTGCTGTAATATCATTACAAGAGGTCTTTTCATGAAATATGGCAGTATTTCTCTAGTGTCATATTACTTAGATAAATTTTGAATTCTTAATGTTAGTGATAATACAGGTATGTAGATGTCAGATGTCGCCTTTCCTTTTGTTTTTAGTATGTTAACCTTTGACACGTTTTCTCTATATAGCTCCACACTATATTCTGTTTATTTATTTATATTTTTTTTACTGCTATCAAAGTTCACGAGCTTGCTCAATAAATTATTAGTAGTGGTATTTTTTTTTGAAAACATTCCTTTTCTTATACTCTTTGCCTGTTTTACAACCAATAATTTATCTTTCAACCTCCGAACACCTTTCACAAAGATATTCTTGTGGACTTCAACACATTTACCACTTATTCTATTTTGCCTTTATGCATTATAATGTGTGGTTCTTGCATTCGTCCATCAACTTTAATATCTTCTCTTTTATCAAAGGTTTTCTATCAACTCACTTGATTATGCTAAGGTTCATTTCTGCTATTCATAAACTTTTTGTCTTAATAGTTATCCACTACCTTCAAACTTGTCTGTATTTCTTTTGCTATTAAGGCCATTTGCAACATGGTTCTGAAATTTTTCATTCCTCTTCATGAAATTTCTCTAAATCTCACTTTTTCTTCAGACTTCTTTGTCAAGTTTTTAAAATATAGTTGATATTTCATCATAACTAAATTGTGATTACTATCCCTCCTCCTGGATATGCTGTAAATTTTTGTATTAGATTTGCAAACCTCTCCTTCACCATGATATGGTCAATCTGATGTCTATCTTTATCTCCTAGTGCCTTCCACATGGATGCTCTTCTGTTGTGATTTTTGAAAAGGATTTATATTTTGTGCAGAACTCTACTTAAACACTTTCCTGTTATTTTGTTCCCATTATGGAGTTTCTATTATTTTAGTGAGTTGGACATTTCAACCTGCTATTATGAAGAAATTTTCATTTTTTTTAATGTATTTTATTGATTTTACTTTTTTTTCAGAAAGAAAATTTATTTTGTCATTATGGCTAGTGGTTATCATGTAATCACATCCATAAGTAATTGGAGGGAGCATTGAATTAATTCTACTTAAGATAATATGTCACTGTATGTTTCTACATTCATTATTAGAATTATTTTTGATCACCTAAACTTTGATAGTTTCAGATTTTAGTCATGACGTTGTGATAAGTTGTCATAACTTAGTAACCCGGCAAAATTAGCACGTTTGAGAAACTCTATAACAAAAGTTTTGGCAAATTTCAAGACGTATCATTGTTGAGGATGACATATTATATGGTTTGAATTCAAACAGATTTTACATTTAAAAAGATGTTGCGGTGTACCTGGGAGGTAATGTTGTGGTTTCCCGTTGCCTTCCACATCGCAGTAGTGTGTCTTAGAATGTCATACCGACCCTTAGGGCGTATTCACACTCACCGATATTATCAGTGTCGGTATCGGTAAAAGTAAAATTGTGTGGTTTTAAATAGACGGTTTTCACATTGACACCGATCCGATAAAAATATCGTTTTAGTGTAACGATATCAGTGTGCATGTTGGACAGACGACCAGTATCGGACGATATTTTATCGTTCCGATTTCAATGACCAATACAAATAGTGTGTTGGTTTTCACACATGACTGATAATATCGTCGTACCGAAATAGTTTTATCAATTTTCATTAATTTCTTCATTATTTCGATGATAAAGATAATCACGTGATTGATACAAATATAATTATTCAACATTTTTTTATTAATATTATTAAAATGAGCTTTTTATACGATATTCTAACATTAATTGAATTGGTGGAATCTAGGCCAACCCTTTGGGGTAAAACATCCACAGAGTACAAGTACAGAACAAAAAAACGTAATAAATGGAACGAAGTGTTTCTTTATTTAGAAAAAAATTATGAAGACAAATCTGCAACGAACAACAAGAAATTGGTAAGTTTATTATTTATAACAATAAAATATTTAAAAAATCAAATAAAATATTAAAATAAGACAAATACTATGGGACACCTGTTACACCTGCATTTTTATTTATATTCTCGAATGATTTTTACAATTATTAGACTTTATTTAATTGCCGAGGCAATTCTCCAGCTGGGCTTATGAAATAATTTGCGAAACTGTCTCGTATATAATTTACATTTGTTCCTCCTCTACCATGTATTGGTATATGTTCCAAATCATTTAGTCCATGACATCCTCTATGTATGATTTGTTCTCTTTCAGAACGAAATCCATCTCTTTCTCGTACAAAATTGTGCAGTATGCTTTTACGATGTCTTTAGCAAATTCCTTGGAAACATTTAATGGCCTGTGCAATATTCGCCAAAATTCCGAATGCACATTCCACACATCTTCTTCTCTTGTGAGACAATAGTTGAACACATTTTTTTATGCATACGTTTTTGCCTTCATAAGGTCTTAGTAAATTTATAGACAAAGCAAACGCCTCGTCACCTACTAGAACATATGGTAGATTGTAATTTGTGATAACTGATTCAGCATGTGGTATATCCAACTTGTTTGTCTCGAGTAATTTCCAAAACACAGTTTCTTTGAATACTGCAGAATCACAGTCTTTACCATACGCTCCTATATCCACGTAAATAAATTTATAATCCGAGTCAATTATTACCATCAAAAGTATGGAAAAGTAATTTTTAAAATTTAAATTCATAGATCCACTATCTGGGAAATTTTGAACACGAATATGTTTGCCGTCTACTGCCCCTAGAGAATGTGGAAATTGAGCAGTTTTTCCAAAACCATTTGCAATTGACTTCCACTTTTCTTCATTTAGTTTTGAAAGAGAATTATTTTTTAAAATATTCCATAATTTTGAACAAACTTCTCTTACTATCTTGCTAATTGTAGATATACCTAATCTAAAAATGTAATGCAAATCTGAAAATGTATTTCCAGATGCTAGATACCTAAAAATATGATATACGTAATCATTACATTAGTTTATAACAAAATACTGCTTAATATTATAAATATATATTATTTGTATTATTGATTTATCTTTTTTTTATGTTTTTAATTTTTTTATGTGTCTGTCGTCATAATTAAAATACTTTTAAGTAGTATTAATATATTATAAAAATATATATTCTTTTTGGTTATAATAACTTGTATTTTAGGAGATGTAATTATTGGAAAATGGCACAATATTAGAGATGCTTTTACACGATCATTAAAGAAAAAAGTGGGCAAAAATACATCAAAAATTATATTTATTCTGAACAGTTCAAATTTCTTCTGAAAATTGCTCGAAAAGATAATACAGAATCAAGTATTATTGAAGAGGAATCGACTGAAGATATTAACGTTGATGATAATGTTTCAGAAGAAGTAATAATAATAAATCGTAGTCCTTTAGCCAAAAAAATAAACAAAAAGAACATAGGAATAAACGTCATGCTGAAGACGACTTGAACAGGTAAATAATTAAAGCTTTAAAAACCTACGATACACCTAAGACTCATCCAGATGAAGATCAGTCATTTTTCGATACTATATTACCATCTGTGCAAAATATGACGGAAGATGAAAAATATGAGTTCCATATTTCAGTATTAAAGCTAGTTCATGATATAAAAAAAAACGGAATAATTTTAGTAACCCATCATTTCCAAATCAACCAAGAGCTCCACAATATTATGCTTCATCGACTCCAATAAATTTCCAACAAAACGTAACACCAGAGTATACTTCAATGAGCAATACCTCAGAAACTCAATAATCTTGTTCATCTTTTTTTGCAAACTATGATTTAAATGAATAAACTTTTTAACTACTCATTATTTTGATTAAAAGTATTTACTAATAAATATAATATAAAACTGAAAGTTATTGTTGTTTTTTAATATTGATTTTGATTATTTAATATAAAAATATAATAAATTTTAAAAGACGTTATGTTGACTGTTATTTAATAAATATTTAATTAGTTGTCTCATACCTTAGAGTTATAACCAACATCTCTTTTGGAGGCACGCACAAATGTAATTGCGTATCTTGACGGCGAATGAGATCTGCTATTTGGTCCAATAATAAGTTCAATGTCCCAAAACTCATGCGAAAATAGTTGAAAAACTTAATTTCGTCTTCTAATAATTTGTTAAACGTTGTATAAAATGCACCTTCCACATATCTAACTACTAACATGGGATGAACCCAATACCTCCTTGTTGAGGGTTGTTTATTCAATTTACGTTTTCTTCAAAGACGCAACAATGCAAGCAGTGTTAACCTTTTTTTATTGTTATTCTTTTTAATTAATTAAAAAGGATACTCATTCAAGTTAGGTACTTAAGTAATTGGAACTACGAACATGTATTTTACGAAACAGTGTACACGTACGAATTGTGTACGGAAGTCAGTGATCAGGTTCGTTCCCCACCGCCGACGATAATATCGGTTGTAATGTACAAGCAATATCCGATATCGTCCAACACCACCGACGACAATATCAGTGAGTATGAATATGTCCTTATGGTCTCTGCCACTCTAAGTACGGAAAAAGCTGCTGCCCTCTTTCGGGGACCTGTCTTCATAAACAATTCTCAAAGTCAACCTTAAGTGAGCTTTACTGAAGGTGATCTTGATACTCCAACTACATATGCTTTTCATAAACAACACTTCGGGTATTCTCGTGTAAGGTAGATTCTAGAGATATTTGTGCTAAAATTACTAGTTTTATTTTAGTTACTAATACTTCATATTTGTAAAAATTTTCATAACATGAATATAAGGTTAGTTTTTTTTTATCATAATTTGTAGTATGGAAAGTAAAAAGCCCTACACGGAAAAAGAAAAAAGTTTGTTGGTCTCCTACGTACAAGAGAATTTGCCAGTGTTTTAGAGAATAAAGCCACTGATGGAGCAACCTGGCATAAAAAACAACAATGCTGGCAAAAAATTGCAACATTTTTTAATGCCCAACTGGAAGTGTCTGCTCTGAGATCTGACAAACAGTTAAAAAAATGCTGGGACAATTTAAAACAAATGTACTTATTATTAAAATAAAACGTTAAGAACACATAATTGCAGGAAACGAAAATTAAATACATTGGAAAGGAGGAGCCTTTTGAACACAGGTGGTGGACCACCCATTGTATCACCGAAAAAAGATGTTATGGATATGATAGATGATATTGTTCCCAATTTAGATGTGGAGGTAGAAATTCTTACTTCATGGGATAGCAATAATTATTATAATAAGGGTTTGTAAATTCATATTCAATAAAACATTGTTATTTTCATGAATTGTTACAGAAAATACCTCCTTTGACAGTGTGACTTCAAATAAAAAATATGTTTAAATGAAGTTACGTATCATTACAGGTTGGGATCACACATATCCAGATACGCCCCATATGACAGTTATAAACACTAAAACAGATGGATCAGGTAGTTTTTTTAAAATAAAACTAGAAAGATCATAATTCTTGTAGAACCTAAATCAAATAAAAGTATATCTACTAAGTGGACTGGTCGGAAGAAAGTTTTTAAACAAATTGATGAAGAAAAAGAATTGAGAATTAAAAAATTAAAAGGGTCCATTAATCAGCAACGTGAATTTCATGCTATTCGGTTAGAAGCAGCAAAAGCTGAAGAACAATACCAAAAGCTTCGTTTACAATTATTCAAAGATGGCCAATTACAATAATTTTCAATTTTTTTTCATTATATTATCTTTTAATAATAAGTTGTGGTTGTAATATATATTATTAAATGAAGTTAGGTACATATCTATTTTATTCTTATTTTATAGAAGTAAAATTAGTACAGAACTTATTACTAAAACTGTGTTGTGATAAATGCTCTCCTGTATGCCAGTCCCGCAACATTATCATTTGCAACGTTTTCGTTAATATCATCTTCTGCTCTTAGAGGTTCATCATCCATATCATCCAAACTATTAGCAATAACATTGTGAAGAACTGCAGTGGCACATATTATAGCAGCAGATGTTTGTATGGTTGTACCAAGCTTTCTTCGAAGACATGGAAATCTACGTTTGCATATTCCAAACAACCGCTCTACAATATTACGTGTTTGTACATGGCTCCTATTATAATTAATCTTAGCTGGTGTGCTTGGATTTAAAACTGGAGTTAGAATATACGACTGACAAGCGTAGCCATTGTCTCCCAGAAGTAATCCATGTATGTTATGGTGTTCTAGCCTCGTACGTACAGCAATCCTTTCAAATATGGTGTTATTGTGTGCTGAACCAGGATGCCTAACAACAATATCCAGGATATCCATATTTGGTCCCGAAACAACATATTGCATTGGTTGCTTTATTTTAATACATATTTCGTTTTTAAATACCTACCTGAACATTCATTGAAAAAAACGTTTACGATTGCGGAAAACTTCTGCTGCATCGGTGCCTGGATTTACAATAGATACGTGCGTTCCATCAATACATCCACAAACCGAAGGGAATCCATGTTTCTCATAAAAATTTTGTATATTAGTACGCTGTTCGCCTTCTGTATCTGGAAATTTTACAAATTGTGTTGTTTTGTTTGCGAGAATAACAGAAACGTTCTTAATGATTCGTGAGACACTAGCTTGGCTTATACTCTCAAATGTCCATAAACTGTCTATAAAAAAAGGTATGTGTTACATGAACTGCCTATGTGGGCGTGTCACCTGAAAACTTCCAGTTGCGTAGAATCTTAAGGTTACCAATAATTGCAAAATTGTTGGTATTGGTAAACCACGATTGTTAATATTAGATGGATGATCTATTAGTGGCAACACAATATCTCGTATAGCCACTTTAGAAAAACGATGGCGTAATAAGAACTCTTTTTCACGATTAAATTCTAACGGATTTTCTGCATCTCGAATGTACCGCTTTGGAATCCTGTTGGATACAAATATATAATTTAATATATTAAACAGAAATTTTACATGCACCTGTTTTCTAAACAAACTATTCTTTGTTCTTCAATAATAATAATAATTGGTTTATTGAGTTACTTGAACGTACATTTGCGTAAGTAGGTACAATTTCCTAACTATCTTACTATACCTATCTAAATCTACACATTTTTATCTAGGAATATAATAATATTTTACATAGTTCAAGTCTCAAATAAACAGAATTTATCCGCTAAAGGAATGCTTGTGCCCGGATTTTTTAATATTAATACTTATTGAACTTACCTTAATTAATATTTACCTACTATCATCATTTTCTATACTTTAGTAATTTATTATTAAATTCTTATTTATTTATTTTGTTTCTCATTGCACTAGTACTTTTCAAGTATATTATTCATGTAGTTACTGCTTTGGTTTATCCACTTTTTACATTTATTTTTAAAATTTACTACATTACTACTATTCCTGATTTCTATCGGCAATACATTAAATATTCTTGGATCTAAAACAGAAGGTGATCTTAGTCCTATTTGTTTACTTGTTCTGGTTATGTTTTCCTCATTTCCCTGCTTTTTGTGTTATACTTATGTTCTGTTGTACGCAGTAGGTGCTTATTGTTGTACTGATAAGTGGCCAGGTTGTAAAGATACAATTTTTTAAAACTAAATATATCGGTTTCATTAAATAATAATTCCGTTGGGTGTCTCCAGTGTTTTTTGTATAGTATTCTAATAAATCTTTTTTGTACTATCTCTACATTCTTTAGGTATTTATATGCTTCTGAGCCCCAAGCAATAATTCCATACTGAATAATAGATTGTACAAGAGCATGGTATATTACTTTTAAGTTGTTCAAGTGCAATATTTTTTTAATAATTCGGAATTTGTATAATATCCCTCTTAACTTACTTATTAATTTGTTGGTGTGGACGTCCCATTTTAGATGTTTGTCGATATATATTCCTAGGTACTTTGTGTGGTCTGCTTGTTCTACTGTTATACAGGATCCAGTGTAATCATTTATGCATAGCTTGTTAAATGTTGGCACGTTGTAGTTATGGCAAGTGAAGGCAATATACATAGTTTTGTTGTAATTAACTGTTAGTAGCTTTTGTCAAACCAGTTTGTGATCATTTTTAGGTCCTTTTCTGTTTTTCTTTTTAATTCTTCCCATGTTGCGTCTGCATAGAAAATGGCTGTGTCGTCTGCAAAGGCAATAATTCCTCCAGTCGATTGTAATTTAAAGATATCATTTACATAAACTGTGAAAACGATTGGGCCAAGTACAGTTCCTTGTGGTACTCCACATTCGACTGTCGTCATATCACTGATTTTGTCGCCTATTTTGACACATTGTTTTCTATTATGGAGATGGCTTTTTATTAATATATGTGCAATTTCCGTTACTCCCAGGTGTTCTAGGCATTTCAATAGTTGCTCGTGGTTGACCGTGTCAAACGCTTTTGCTTAATCTATAAATATGCAAAGGGATCGTTGGTTTGTGTCCAAGGAATTTTGTATTCTGCTTACTAATTCAATTAGTGCATCTTGTGTTGATTTGTTCTCATGGAAACCATGTTGATTTGAGGATATTAAATTGTACTTATTTAGAAAATTTGATAGTCTGTCTTTTAAGATTTTTTCGAATATTTTACTTATACTTGATATTAGTGAAATTGGTCTATAATTTTCTGGATTATTTTTGCCCCCATCTTTATGTATGGGTATAATTACTGCCTTTCTGAATACGTCTGGGCATTCCGGATTCCAGTATTTTGTTGATTATTGTTGTTAATGCCGGTGTTATTATATGTTTAATGTTTTTAATTATTTTTGGCATAATGCCGTCGATCCCTGGTGTTTTATTTTCCTTTAGCTCCGTTATATATTTTATGACTTCGTCTTCATTGGTTGGACGTAGGAATATTGTATTAGGGTTTTTTTTTCTGTTTCAAATTTGGTTTTATCTGAAACTTTGTTGATCTTGTTTGCCAACTTTTGTCCTATTTTGGTAAAGTACATATTTAGTTCGCATGCAATTTGGGCTTCTGAAGTTAGTTTTTGTCCAGTTGCGGTTATAATTTCCTTGATATCCTTGTTGTTTAATCTTTTTTGTACTATTCTGTTAACAGTGTTCCATAAATTTTTGCAGTCCGAGTATTTATCTATTTATTCTCTATAGTAACTGTATTTTGTATTTTTTATAAGTGTATTGAGCATATTGCGGTACTTTATATAATTACTTTTTTTTATTTCATCGTTGATATTCTGCATCCATACATTATAAAGTGCTTGCTTAGTAATGGTTGCTTTGACTAGTCCTTCTGAGATTCATTCTTTTCGTTTTATTTCACTTTTTTTTATCTTTACCTGTGTTGTTGATTCAGTGATGGCATGTTGTATTTGCTCAATGAAATGATTTGTCGCATCGTCCATGTTCATACTCATAATTTTGTCTAGTGATATGTATTTCTTTAGCTTGGTTTCACACTTCGCTTTGTTAAGTCTGCTTATGAATTTGGGGCAGGGTTTACATCTCCCATTTTCGTCAGTACTGTAGAGAATGTTTACTGTAGTGAAGTGGTCAGGTAAATTTGTTTGTAGTATTGCTGGATTGCTTGTCGATTCTTGTATAGTTATTTATTAATGATTCAAATCCTTGTTCACTAAGAACATTAAGATATTCATTACTCGAATCAGTGTCAGCTAAAATATCTATATTAATATCTCCTATTATAAACTTATAATCTATATTTTTGAGATGCTATTAAATACTGATATACATCATCTATGAATTGACTGATGTAAGTTGAAGGTGGTGTATATATTGCTGCAGTGTTAATAGTTTTATTTTGATGCCTAATATTGATGTCAATAATGTTGGTATTGTTTTTTTGAACTATTTCTGTTTTTTGATTGAATTTACTTTTGATGTATACTACCACACCGTCATTTTGGTTAAAATGGCTCTGGTTATAAATTATTTCATATCCGTGTATTTGAAAGAGGTTGATATCTAGTATATTCCATGTTTCTGTTAACGCTATAATATCAAAATTGCTTTTGAACTGACAAATATACCAGAAACTCATCAAAGTTTTTTGTTATGCTACGAATATTTTGGTGAAGATATCTTCGTATAACGGTTGGTAAAGTATATATTATACAAACTTATGTAATTTGAGGTAATTTATTTAGCGCGACTATTTAGAAGAGAATTTAGAATACAATTTAGAATACAACTTAAGATGGGACAAATTAGAATTCAACCTTGAGAACACGACTACTATAAAATATAATGCGACAAGATGTGATTCAACACGTAGAACGCAACAAATATAACTCGACAAGAATAATTGATGTAAACCTTGCCTAACAAGAAATTTGTCTAGGAAGGAATTATAGATGTTAATTTGGATGGAGTCGTTTCAAATTGCAACGCTGTTATCTTTGCTTGAAGAACGGGGATCCCGTCTTGCCTTGTCGCGAGGCGAATATTGCAGTTTTGGTTCGTAATTAGCTACAAGAATTTCTTTTTGCGTGTGTTTCAAAACTTAGAACACATTAACTTGCTTTTATGTTTAGTACACGTAAATTGTAAAAGTTTCAACTGATTGTTGAGCTGGTTTTACAAGCTGTAAAACGAAATTTTGTTGAATTAGCGTTCTAAAAAAACATACTTTGTTCCATATGAACAGTCGATAAGTTCAGCAGGTGTTTTCGACGTAATATTTTTCTACTTTGTACAGCTGACATATGTTGCCTTAAAAGCAAATGCTTTGAGCAGCTGTAGTGCAATTTAAATAAACATGCCTATTTTTGTGATCAGCTTTATCTTCACTTAGATTATTATACGTAATTTTGAAAGCTCAAATTCTGATATTGTTAGGAGCTAATGATTTGTTATCAACCTGAAAAGATCTGCCCAGGTTAGAATTTAATTTACTGTGTTATGCTTGCCAACCATTATTACTTTATTTTGTACAACAAGTTCATGTTTAAAGTAAAGTTGCTTGATTAATAATAATGAAAGACAAAAAAGGAAAGTTAAAAGTTTAATCTTGATAATTGAAATGAAAAATAAATGAAAATTTTTTTTGTTACAAGTTACAATATTTTAAAAGAGTTTCTTTAGTAAACAATTAATTCAAAATTGAAGACTTTTTATTTTGATCAAGTGCGATCAAATCTAATTACATAAAGCTAAAACCCTTCTGAGTAATAAATTGATGCCAATACTATATTGGGAATACTTTTTTATTATTTCTTTATATATTTTTGTAGGACACAAATGGTGTTCCACTTTTTTATTTATTTAACCATTACAATTTCTTGCAGGAGCTGCGTCTTATTTTGTTAAGACAGGTTTTTGTTAACGAAGGCGATCATTTTTTCTTTGGGTCTCCACGTCCGCCCTTAGAACTGTGCTTTGCAATTATCGTAATTATCTCAGGACATGGTGGCGGCTATTTGATTTAGCTTAACTTTGGTTTGCAAACAGAATTCGACTCCCCCCCCCCCACTTCTCATTGCTCTACCCAGGAATAGACCCCTAGCTTTGCCGGAAGATTTTTGGAAAAATAAGTAACACTGACGCCACGCTCATAAAAAAAACCTACCTACAAAAAAATACGTTTCACTGGCGTTCACATCGTGGTCCGTTCAGTAAGAAAAAAAAGTACGTTACAATGCTCCTATATATCTTCGCTTGGTGACGTACTGAATTTTGAAGATTGAGCACTAAGCGACGATGATTGTAGGTTTTGCAAATCGATGTTTTTGGGGGTCGCAAAAATGACAACTCATCTATAATCCATTGCACAGCCTTGTCAGCGTTGGATTTTACTCCAAAACTGGTCTTCTCAAATCTAGGATCTAATATTGTGCTCTTAGCAGTAGTATTGTTACTTTCCAAAATGCCCAACCGCCTATTTAGTATGTCGAGCATTGAACGTTTTATACTAGCAACTAGTGGTGTAGTTGGTTTTTTTTTGTTAACACTTGCTTGTACATTTCGTACAAGAGGAATAACTGACGATAATGTAGGATATTTGTCCCCAGAGAGTATGCTGGTAAATTGTTTAATTGGAAACACAATTTGCTATTTCGCTCCACTCCTCAGAACTAACATTATCAGGAGCGTTTGGTAAAGCTGTGAGCGCTGCCGAAAGTGGAATTTAAATTTTTTCCAGTCTATCAAGCATATAATAAATAGAATTCTACCTGGTGGCGACATCTTGCTTTAGTTTTAACTGTTTTAAGCCCATTTGCTCTTGTATTTTCCGTAACTTATAAACTGCTACATTACTTCTCTTAAAGTATGCAACAATAGTACGGCATTTATTAACTAAATTCTCAAAATCTTTATTTTCCATAACACAATCACCAATTACCAAATTTAACGTGTGAGTAACACAATATTGATTACGTTTCTTTAAATCTTTGAAAATTGCTTTTTTATGTTGCCAGCATTATCGGATACAATTGCCACAAGTTTATCAAAAACTTTCCAGTCATCTAAAACGACTTTAATTAATTCAGCAATGTTGATGGAAGTGTGTTCTTTTGGCACTTCTTTCGTACTCAAAGCAATAACTATCATTTGTATTTTAATTATGAAATGAGCTGTAATAGTTAAATAACTCTTATTGTTATCAGACGTTCACATATCAGCAATAAGGGATATATTTTCCACTTGCTGAATTTTCTCAAATACTACAGCCCTGGTTTTTGCGTATTTGTCATCCAAAAGCTTATCAGAGAGTGTTTTAAGAGATGGCGAGACTGTTCAATCTTAAAGTATACAATTTGAATCCTTTATTATCAACAATTTGCAAAGGTTGAAAGTCTAAACAAATCATATCAACCAATGCCTGATCTATGGAATTCGACATTTCTTTCGTAAATCTTGAAGTTGAAGATGACTACATCAACTGATGCACACGCTTTTGTCCTGTAGGTAGCGTCGAGGGTGGCATTTTAGTAACTACCGAAGTATCGTCGCCGATTGATTCAGATTCATGTAGTTCAGCTGCTGTGGTTGATTCATTTGATGTTTCACGCTGAGTACAAAATATTTGCTGAATTGATTTCTGGAAAGTTGCGTAATGAAACGTATGTTTTTTTGTCATATGACTAATGAGATTTGTTGTGTTTCCAAAATTCTTATATATTATACTTGCAAGACTTTTTATCTAAGTCAAATAAACTCCAAATTTGAGACTTTCGTTTTTGAAATGCCATATTTCAATAGCTTTTATCTGTAAGAAACAATTATATAATTACACGTTTAATGCTGTGACACAAAGTTTCGTATCCCGACACGGTCCGCTTGAAAAATGTTAGGCGAGCATTTTTCGCAAAAATACACCCTTGTTCGGATGAGAGGTAAAATGGAGGTCCCGTGTGTGAATGTTGTCACGCACGTTAAAGATCCCTACCTTGCTTAGAACAGCAAGGATTCGGCAAAATTCAAAAAATTTTCCAGGTAAAAAAACTCGCTTCTTGGCCAATGTAGTACCTTCGGGTGGAGCATTGGAAAATCACATGTAATGTGACACAAAGTGCACGAGAAACCCCCCACACCACTAATACAATCACTATCTCACCTTATACGCGCGGAAAATCGGGAATAAATAATAACAATTAAACAATAACAAATAAATCAGAAACGTTAATTAAATTAAATCAATAAAATAAACAAGTATAATAAAATAGAGTGAAACCGCGCATCCCCCCAGGACTTAAAAGTAATAGTGATTGTGATCCCTCCAGGACGTTTAGTGCTCCAAAACTTTAACAGTGCATATTAATCTCCCTTTAGAAGTAAGAAACAATAGATGTACGCAGACGACAAGATCCTCGGATGCTGGAAAAACTTATATACGAGGTAAGAATAAAATTGTGGCGGCTGTACTCGCATGAGTATTGATTTGTATTAAATATGAAAATTTTGAAATAATTTAACGAGCACGTTTTTTGTGTGTAATGGCGCTAGCCACATAATGCTCATGCGAGTGCACCTGATAATTTATTTGGGTGATGCTTTTGCTAATACATGCACTGTCACATGCTTATGCGTTTAGATGTTATTTATTTGTACACATATTTATATTTCTTTGTATTTAGTTATAGTTATATTTAAATTTACATTTTATATTTATTTTGCATGTACTTAATTACTTTGAGGCTTGATATGTATTGTCTGACGTTCTGCCGCCATTTTGGTTGCAGTATATTTTTAGGAAGGAAGATTATAATTGTGAAGAATGTAATTGTAATATAGATCAGTTACGGAGTGATAGGAAAAACTAGGGATGGATTTAGGCTAAAGATAAAATAAATTACTTAGACCAGGGAAGACGAATTTATAGAGCAGGCAGAATAGCTGGATTCACTATTAAAATATTTGGCAAATGCTTAGAAATTTGAATCCATTTTAAAATTAGTTAGCTAGCTTTGGATAGTTTTAAGTCGACCCTTCAGGTCGCACCGGTAAGCAGATCCTTACCCCTTTCACTTTTGCTTGTGTCTTGTTAATCGGGCACGCTCCAAAATCAACGCTAGGGATACCATTATTTAAACCCTATTTCTAGTTTTTGTTTCAGTTTGTTAGATATTTGTTTAGGATGAATTAATTTTGAAGCTAGATTTAATTTGAAGCACGTTTATATTTTTCGCGTTTAAGCCCAATGTAGTACCTTCGGGTGGAGCAATGGGGACGTGGCCGCAAGTATAGCGGCCATTCACATTAAATGTGACATAAAGTTTCATACCTACCCAGTCAATAAAACTTATTGCAATATTTGTAAAGTACCCAAACACAAAAGTATTTAAATGAGTACTAAATGTGGCGCGTTTTAAAAATACATTAAACGAAACACCGCATAACTTGTATGCTGTAAACTATTTTCATTTGATACTGAAATGAAACTGAAGTAGACACGTAGACAGACAATCTGTGTATATTATACCCATACAATAGCAATTGCAACGACAAGAACTGCAAAAGTGCAAAATGTAACCTGTACAAACAAACTTGGGGATGCCCCGAACCAAACGTGATGAAATTGATAGTACTTTATTCAATTGCTACAGCTTCGCCTACACAACATCAAGATCGTGTATTTATTACAGATTACAGCGTTTTTCATCATAAAAAAATATTGATATTTAAATTTTTATAAAGCAATGAAAGGCGGCACCTCCAATCAGCATAGTGGTTACTCGCCATGTTGTGACTAGGTTTCAGTTTAAACTCGAATCAGAGAAGAATTTATATTAGAGTCACTCGAGTAAATAAATTGACTCGAGTCAAAAAATTAAATTGAATCCCATTACTAAATTTGTTAACTCGAGTTGAATATCGAACCGAGTTTTAACTCGACTCGAGTTTTTACTCAAGTCAAACAAATATTGCAATCGAGTTACTCGAGTACAAAAAATCGACTCGAATCGCATCACGAGATCTTGAGTAACTGCTTCCGAATATGTTTTTGCATTATTGTCCTGTATGAGGTTGGTGCGATTATAGATTTTGTCCAGTTTATCATTGATTTGTTTTAAGTTGGCATTAATATCAGAATTTATGTAAGCATTCTTGTTTGTTGCTAATATAACTTTTCAGGAACTTTTTGCATTTTGTACAAAACCAACTAACTAAATCACCTAGGATCATGATGGCTTCATAATTCTTTTCACGAACACTAATACACTCTATATGATAGCGGGCATTACAAGCGCCGCAACATTTTAGCACTTTTTTATTAGGTAACAGTTTCTTTTTGCACTTCACAGCGGCACAACCGTCCTGGTCGTCCGCCATAATCAAAGTACACAATTTCTATAAAATCTAATAATTCGTCATCCATTTATGCTTATTAAAATACGGCAGCAGTTAAAAAACATTAATAAACAAATCTGTAATGGAAATCTGCCAATTAAAAACAATAGAAACCAATAAAGGAACACTTACGGATGATTTAAACCTACCTTAGACCTAAGGTATACTTTAAGTATGAAGGTGTAGACTATGAAACGCAATTTTGTAAGCAAGGTATTCTTGAGGTTCAGGCGAACCTTAAGAATGGTCTATGAATACCGCCCCTAGTCTGGTTCCCCAACTAAAGACCCCCACTGATTTGGTTAAACCTATAGTTCGACTCTTTAGCTCCTTGTTACACGCAAGCCATTCTACCCGTTCTAATATTTTAGAACTTCGTCAAGGTACAGGTCCGTTCAGAATGGAATGTGAATTATGAAATACTTTTCCTTAAATGTAATCTAAACTACTAATCAACGTATCGATACAAGTGAATTACTATTCCAAATCAATTAATTCCTTGTAAACTACAACCGGTGCTTACTTGAATATAGGCAATTTGTATTACAGTATGTATTTGATACGAGGCTACAATCTTGTTAGTAAATTTAGCATATTTGAGTTCTCTAATATTTTTAATTATACCACAAATTAAATATGCCTTTATTTGTTATCATTTACTCACCAAAGTTAGAATAAAAATTAAAGTTAAAATATTGTATTATTAGAAAATGCACGTGAGGTAAACTAACAATTTAAAAACGAAATTTAATGTATTAAGGTTTGATTTTACTACCGCAAACTTGTTGCAAATATTTGAAATGTTTTTGAATAGTATTATCAAAACTAACTTCTAGTTATAGATTGAAGCTCCCTCGTTAAGCAACGCCAATCATCATTTAGTAGCGTAAAGTCAGTTTTACGCAGCATTTATATAGAACTATAATTAACCGCTTTTGCCTTTTAGTTAAAAATTAAACGAACTTTTAATAGTTATATGTCAGTGTGAAGTTTAGCCGATTCATTGTGTAGACATTTATTAAGTTTGATATCTCCACAACGTTAATGTTCAGATTGGAATGATTGAGCGGTGTACTTTGTACCGATTAGCTAGAGTGTTTTCCGCTAGAGGAGCAATGTAAATATTTGAGATGCTTCGCATACCATAATCGCAGGTTTGACCGAAATGTCAAATTCTTTGCACAGTTTCAGATGTTAGTGCGGTAAACAGTGTTGATTAGTACAATAGGGGGTGGATTTACCAAAGCGACAGCCTACTCTATAAATTTAAATAAATTAAAGGTAAGACAATAATTTATATCAATAGGGGTTGTTTGTCACTGACTGTTTTATTGATTTTTGGGGTGTAAACATATTTTCAATTTTATTATATTTAAATGAAAGCGTTCTAGGGGGGTTTTACTTATATCTCTATATAGATATTTTAATCAAATCCAGCAGCTTTAGGAATTTTGAAAATCAAGTATGTATAGTTAGAATATTTTTGATATTTAATCACAATAGATGGAATTTCTCGACAATTTTAAAGCAAGAACGCTAGAACAATTATGTGAAATTTTTAAAGAATTCAAAGTATCTAGGTAGATGATTGAGGTCAATGTTTTCCCTAAAGTTTTTTCCATTAATTCAACGCTCTTTAATTTCTTTGGTTATTTGATACTGAACGATAGTTTCAATTTTCTACGAGTATCTACGGACGGTAGGTTTGATTATTCATATATAAATAATAGCTATAATAATTTATATTCCGTACATTGTAGGTACTACATATTTATTTACTTCGTCATTCAATATTATTAAGATAATTATACAAAACTGGCCTAAATTCTTTAGGAGAGATAATAAAATGACTTTTGCCCAATGAAATGGACTTTCACACATTCAAAAGTAAATGAGTATTCGTATTTAATAGCATTCTAATAAAAATAAACACGATGTTTATCAACTCACGTGTCCTGTAATTTTATTACTGTACAGTGAGAGACTCAGACGTAAATTGTATGACCTTCTTGAAATTATTACGCACGTAAAACCTTATTGGAATTGATCTTTTAATAACCAAAGTCGACTCTCAAGTAACGTTTTTAAGGTTCAACATTTATTTGTTAAGATTTCCGGTTACTTATAAATGAACCTCTATTGTGCTGTATATAATACATATCCGCATCAAAAAGAAGCAACGTCGGTAGTCACTGTGTGTCTATTACTTGCCCTTGCCCTGAACTTTATTTACATATCGCCTCATATTTTGCATCAGCTTGTGCATTTGCATATGTAGTAGGGTCAAGTACGCGACTACAGACAGTATTGGCAGATTATCGAACGCGAGCAACAAGAACTAGAAAAAAATATCCTTGACATCCATAATAAAACCCGAAATTTAATATTGGGAGTATGATGTTTTTCTTTTTCGTCTGCTTAACTAGTGATAACAAACATTCAGCTTCAAAAAATTTCACATAGATCCGAAAATTGGTACGAATTTCAAAAATATCAATACAAGTGAAATGTCAGGAGTCCCATCTATTTTACTTGTGCCAATAATTTTACCCGTGAAAAAAAACGGGTTTTCACAAATATCACTAAAATTGTAAGAGTTACCTTAAAAATAGTTATTACAAAATTCGTCAGTACACTTCTCTACAAAAAGCGTCGTATATTTTTGCCTATGATTTATTATACTTAAGAAATCGCTTTTCTCCTACCCGATCGATATTTACATATTCGCCTTATCTTTTTCATCAGCTTGTGTTTTTGAATATGTAGTAGGATTAAATATCCGGCAACAGACGGTATGGGCATATTATCGAACACTAGGAACATGTAACTGGGAAAAATATCGTTGACATCTATATAAAAACACGAAATTTAATACTGGGAGTATATTGGGTCCCGGTGAAGTATTACAGACCACATATAAAATCTTTTACCCTGCTGTAAATGCAGGGCAATACCATAAAAACTCTCAATCAACATACATTTTTTTGGGTTTATTGCGTTTTTATTTAAAGCCTAATTTTATTCATAGATAAGTATCAATATATTTCTAAATTCAAAACATAGTTAGTAACACTTTTTTTAGAAGCAATACTTTATCTATTTATCACTGTTGCCAACGTGTAATAGTTAGCAATCAACAATCCAAGGGTTATTCTTAAGCACTATTGCAACCTCAAAATATACTTATTATTATAATCTGTGCATGTGCGAAAATAGTATCGAGACGAACATACTGTTGTGGCGAAAAATGTTGAGGCATCAGCTTAGGTTAGTAGTCGAAATGTTTTGTTACCAATGAAATATATTTTATTTTTTCTTACTTAGCTCCACACTTTGCGGTGCTAAAGTTACAATTTTTTTAACTTCTTTGCGGCAAGCGGTTGCCGGTTTGAATGAAATCTGTATGAGTACGATTGTATTTAAAGATGGGGTCTACAAACACGCCCTCTCCTAAAGCCGTACTCCAATAAAAATGCAATTTTAATCCGTAATAAGGGACTTTAAGGAGACTTCCGAACTAACTCTAAACTTTAACGTCAGCGGAGTTTGATAAGACTAACAGGGAGGTTCGTTACGGATTGCCCTTAAGCACCACTACACTTAACAACTGTTTGCGAAGAATACCGTCCGGAAAGTATAGTAACAAAACAGCAAATAACTGATTTAAACATAAATGCTTAAGTTGAAATACTTTCGTTGTGGAACCTGAAAGATGAAGGTACTTATATGCGTATGAACCTTATTTTATAAATGTTAAATAACAGGAAAAAACAAAACTGACCATGTATACTTGAACTCACACCTAAATGGACGCTCTACTTATAATGTGGAAGATTATTCATCACTTTTAGTATAATCTTTTTATCATTAACTGTTTCAATTTTTAGCATTTTTAGCTACAAACTGAAATCATAAGACCAAACAAAGCAAATCATATTTCTATTTCTCTTTAAATAACGATAACTACATTTTTATTGGAATATTTACACAAAAAAATCAAATATTTTTACTAAAATGAAAATAAGTTACACATTTGTTATCAACTTAAAATCTTACAGCCATTGTTGGCGAAAATTTGCGTATCTTTCAGATCTGAACTATAAACATTACAAGTTACGTTAACTGTATTTATTAATTAAGAATGGTTTCAATAAGAATATTGTTAGATCTTTAAAATGTATAGTCTACGACATTAACCACACTTCAGTATAACATCAAACAAGACTAGATCTTTTTATCATAACATACTTTAAACTTCTTATGAGAAGGCGAAGTATATTTAATTTGATCTAAACTAACTGTTCGGTCTCTTTGTCGCACATTTGCGTGGTTAATTTTAAGTTATCGTAAATTCATAGTTGTAAATCAAATATTGAAGCTGTCATCCTTGTCCCGCTATTTCCTGTCATAAAACCTCCTTTGTGCCTTTGAAATTACGTTGGACTAAGGGTAGTGACGAAAACACTCTCTCATGAACATCGAAGCGGAACGTTCGTTGGTTCGGTTCGGTAAAGTGAGTTAGTCAATAGTGCCGCCGAATTTATTGATAAACCCTTAAAAACACAGTGAAAGTGCAAAAGTAACACGAATTATAATTCGCATACAGTCTACTTAGTTGAAGAATAGGAACGACATTTAGAACAAGAAAACAAGCGCGGAGGTAAGTCGATATACAAATTTATAAGACGCCCCGCGCAGTAAACACTAACTTTTATAACCTTAGATTCACGGAAGAATAAAAACAAGAAAGAAAATTCTTAAAACTGTAGTACAACACTCACCAGAAATTTTGTGTAGTGTAATTAGAGGGTTATATAAACTCAAATGAACACCATCATCTTTGAGTCGGACTCGCCTCTGCAAATGTCGACAGGAAATACCACTGGATTTTCATATACAATTTCGTAATGGAATCTCTTCGATTTACATCCAACGAACAGCGGTTTGTCACAAATTAAACCATTCTATCTCGGATATATACGAGAATTTCTGCATACTGTTTCTTGTGTTGTATCAACAGATTATAGAATAAAACCCTAGATAGTTGAAAGTTGAAACGTAGTAATTTAGCGTAATTATTTAAATATAGTTATCGAAACGTCGTTATAAAAACGTTGTCATGAAAACATTGTTACGCACTTGATTTGACTACTTCAACATCTCTTGCTTATTCATTCAGATACCTACACAAAATATATTTAGAGTGAGCCTCCAGTCGCTCGTGGTCAATTTCATTTCCATGTTGTCTAGATTGAGGACAACGAGCAACTGTCGGATTGGAACGACCATCCTAGTGCAACCCAAGGATAGGACAGATCAGACATGCGCCATATGTTTATCTAGTTTTATCACGGTGTAATGGAACGCAATCAACTGAATATAGCTGGAGACTTTCATTACAAAGTAAAAAGTGTATGTACTTTGTTTTCAATAAATTCAACTACAAAAACCAAACATTTGTTTTGCAATATGCATTAGCTTATAATTTTGACTTGATAGAAAACCACAAAATATAATACAGGGTATATCGTGTCTAAAACGACTTGAAACCAAATATATATACGATTTTTATACATAAGGAAACTAAAACGTTACACCAATACAAAATAATCAAAGGGGGTATATGTGTGGAAACGTATTGAGGCGCAAACAGTGTTGAAGTTTAAACTTAGGTTAGCGCTAGATATGTTTTACAGCTAAGACAAGATAATCGAACAGATACTTGTGCAAAAATATTGTTGAAATGAAAAGTGTTGACGAAAATAATGTTGCGGTTTCAACAGTTTGTAAAGCATCAATCCGACCTCGGCTAGTACAAGTCTTAAAGATACGCTGAGTTGTGTGGACGAAAGATATGTCAATCATGATTAAAGTATGTAGTGGGTTATGGAATAATAGCAAGATAAAGTATGGAAATTTAAAAGAAATGGAATTACTAGAGAATTGGGACGAATAACGCTTCAAGATTCAAGGGTAACATCCGTTTAAGTCAAAGGTTATAAAATGAATTTACGTAGAAGTAAACGATATGAAAGTTCACTGGTAAGGTATATTTATTTAAGTAGGGAAGACATCACAAGAAAAAATGTAATTCACTGAAAGATAAAGAACAAAAGGTATATTTACTTAATTAAAGTTAAGACGACAGATGTAACAGTTGTTAATCGTTAACTGTAAAGGAAAAGGATTGCAAATCTTTTATAGGCCGGAATTTTTAAAATTTACAATTAAAATCTTGATTTATAAGTTAATGGAGGTACTATGTGATATGATTTACATAGGATATCATTAGAAATTAATTTTAAAAAGCAATTCTTAATTGTACTAGATAAGAAATGATTGTGTTGCATTTTCAATTTTAAAGAAGCAAAAGTAATTTTATATAGGTTTAAATACACAATTCATATCAGTGTCCTAAATGAGAAAGGAAATTAAGTTAAAAATAGATATTGAGATTGATAAAGATAGTTAGCTGTGTTTATTTATCAATTAACGAGATTAGAAACATTGTTTTTGTTTCTAAGACAAGATTTTTTTAGTTATGAATGCATATAATTAAAACGATCGATATGTTGAGTAGAGAAATTGGAATACTTATTCCAAAAAACGACTTTTAGTTAGAGGAAAAATTTACTAAAGGCACTTAGGTTTTAATATTATCAATAAAAGTTTAAATTTAATAACATTTACCATGACAACTTTAATGTAGAAATAAATATTTTTTGTGCAGGGAAAATTACAGGTGTTATTTATATAAAATTTTCTTTAAAATATGAATTTCCGTTGACATTTACAAAACCACACTTTTAGTTGTACTGTATTGAAACAATTATTTTAATAGAACACCTGTCCACTAAAAGGAAACCGCCATGTTTTCATTTTAAGAAATTGTGCAATAGGTTAAGTAAGGTATACAAATAAATCGCTAGAGGTCGCCACCGGTGTATTCTAAAATGTCAGAGTTCTAAGAGGTAGTTCACTACAGAAATATTATTTATGTGCAAATTTGAAAGATGTGTTTAGTTTAAACGATAGCATTTGTTTTTCGTTCAGACGGTAGCTACACGACGAACGTACAATATGGATGACGTACTCGGTAGAAATTACATTAAAATAAGAAAGAGCCAACTTTTAAAATACTTTTTTTTATTTAACATTAAACATTTTGTGTAAAAACTGCCTCATTGTTATAGCGCCAAATATTACGTTTTATCCGCGACGTAAGTGATTGTGTAGCCCAAGCGTAATTTATTAAGTCCTAAATTGGTTGCAATTATTGCTACCAAAATAAAAGTATGCCAGGCGTGTACCTGCTTATTAATTGCAGCCAATGGCACCCTCCTCTACTCTCCAGGGCATCAGAGTGGCGTGGGAGTAGTTTCTTATGTTTAATTAAATGCTGGCGGTGAAGCGAGTTAATCTACACTTTCACGGAACACGAGATGTTTATTAAGTAATTAAATGAAAGGTAAAAGAATGTGAAAGGAACTTTTCGTCAGGAATTAACACGCACCCGCGTTTGATATTTCGATATTGTTCGATAGACGGTAGTTAATTTTTTCATATAATGCTTCTCATTGGCTGGATATAATGAACGCATTTGTTTAAAAAGTAGGAAAATACGTGCTTGTGCGGGACACAGGTAATAAATTTCGGTTCTTCACCTCTGGTACGGGAAAAATTTTAACCATGAACTTTAAACATAACTTAATTGAATTAAGGATGGGAAAAAACTTTCCCGTATTGAATTCAAAAATTCCCTAACCCTAATATTAAAATGAAATTTGATGCAATCAAAAGGCGCAACAATTCTAATCGAACCATGAGTACTCGTTTCCTGGCTAATGTAAACCTTCGGGTGGAGTATTGGAAAATTAAATGTAGGGTATGTGAAGGGGGTTAAGCAGCCTGTGGCTGACAAGATCCCCAACACTTAGACATTTGCCGAATTAATAGTTTTCGAGTAGATGCTTTCGCACAATTAACATTAGTTGAGAGTATTGCAAAACCAATACCTGTGCTTGCTTATAGTAATAATCAGGTTTAACTACAGTTATTTTTTTCGTCATTAGGTTTTCCATCTTGGAACTGGTTGGACGCGTACCTCCATTGATTTCTATTCTCAGCGAGTCTACACATATCCCTGAAATTCTCATTATCTGTGTGCAATAGTTCAACTTAGGTCTACCTCTACCTCTCTTTTTTCCTATCTCTGCTTCTAATATATTCCGCACTATTCCCTTATGCCTTAGTATGTGACCTATCATCCTACGTGTTTCATTAAGAGCAGCTTTTAACTTTTCCTTGCTAGATGCTAATACCGCTATATCATCTGCAAATCTAAGCATATCAATCTTTTGTCCCTGCATTATAATTCCAAATGAAACGTGTTTCTGCATTTGACAGTATTCTGTTCTTTTTCGATGTACAAGTTAAAAATTAATGGGGATAGGACATATTCCTGTCTCACACCTTTCCTAATGGTTACTTGTCTACATTCTTGCTCTAATTGTATTACCGCTGTTTGCTCTTTGTATAAGCTTTGTACTATTCGTCTAGCCTAAAATTCATTCCTATCTTTTTTAGCATTTCGAACATTTTTTTCCATTTTACATTGTCGAATGTCTTTTCCAGATCTACAAACCCTATATACACGTTTTCCCCCTTTTTCTACTGTTTTCTGCATTATCACCCTAAGAGTTAAAATAGCCTCCCGTGTTCCCCTGTTGCGCCTAAACCCAAATAGATCTTTTTCTAGTATTTCTTCAGTTCGTTTTTTCATTCGTCTTTGCACAATTGTAGTTAATATTTTTGACACGTGTGCTGTCAAACTTATTGTTCGAAAATTGTCCCATCTGTCCAAGCCTCTCTTTTTTTGGTATAGTGACTATGATGTTCCGTTTGAAATCTTTCGGTTTCTTGCCTGTCTCGTACATATAGCTTACAGGTTAGAAGGTACGTTCTGTTACTGCTTGTCCAGCGGCTTTTAGAGTTTCTGACTTGCACCTTATCTATACCCGGCGCCTTGCCGTTTTTCAGACCCTTTAATGCTTTCAAGTATAGGATATCTCAAGTCATCTCTTGCAATGTTTGATTCCTGTTCTAACGCTGTTAGTTCCTCTCCTGCGTATAAATTCTCTATATATTCTTGCCATCTAACCACTTTCTCTACATTTTCTATAATGGCGTTTCCTCTCGCGTCCCTTATATTTTTGCTATGCGGTTTTATATCACCAGAATTCATTCTAATTAGTTTGTACGCTTCGTCTGTCTTTCCTATTTCCATCTTAGTTTATACCTCTTTACACTTTTCATCAGCACATTCAGTATCTGATAAATACGGAACGATACTTTTCAGTAAAACCGGCACAGAAGTGAACAGTACTGTCAGTTGAAAATGAAACATAATCTCGTCTTATACATTTGTTTCGCCTTATTGGTTGCACAAAATTTTATTTTAATATCAGGTATAAGGGATTTGTAATCCAAAAAGGAAAAGCCATTGAAGTCACTTTTCGCCTGTTCAAAACTAGCCGCAAATGGTTTCTCACTAGTATGCAAATCATAAAATACCGGTAAAGGAAAAGCGGTACAGTAATAGAAGTAAGTGGCTTTTCGCCCACGGGTACGCAACAAACATTAATTTGAAATGCAACTCGCCGGGATTATACATAAACTACAAGGCGACAGTTTCTCATCACTACGTAAACACAGTATTGCAATGTTAATTATAATGGATTAACCCTACCTAGACGCTGCAATCATTAGCTAGTAGGGCGCCGTGCGGTTATAAATCTGAAAACATAAGTTAAAATGCGTGTTCGTGGTAGATTACTTCTAACACGGTTTCTAAATACAAAGAACACGGTATTATTACAGTATCCCAATTACTAAATTAATTACATTTGGGTAAATTCATGAATAACAGTGATTATGCAACTACTTACTAGGCACAACATACAATACATACAATATAGTTCAATCGATATCCAGGAACAGGAATCAATGCTCGCTGCTTCCCAATAATTCCTTAATAAATTAACGGAACGAATACACCCAAAGCCACACAAAAAAATGGCTTTAACTAGAGTACGAACCCATGCAGATATCAGACATAATACCATAGATCATGAGTAGCAAGTGGCTACTGTAGGGAAGGTGCAAAGTAGTTATTCTACCGGATTGGTATCAGCAAGTAGCTAGTACTTCAAAGCTACTACAGATGAATATAGCAGTAAACAAGCCTGATACAAGTAGAGGAAGGAGAAGGACTAATATAATAATTTTAGTTGCTAAATTGCAAAAGGGTATACTTTACCACAGGTGTGGGTTTTAATGAATTAATAAATAGCACTGGGCAACTTTAAATTCGAATAATACAAAATTCTGAAATGTAAGAGATGAATATAGGAAAATCCATAAATGTTGCTTACCCAATGTGAATTAAAAGCAGAGAATATCCGTAAAGCGATAATGGGGAGTAGAAAATAAACGTATAAACTAATGAAATACTAAATTCTACTCCTCAATAATAATATGTAACACATCCAAAACCGCTACAACGCGAGATTCAAACGAGTGAATAAGACTGTTTTTCGAGACAGCCATCGCGGGAAGAAGAATAAGAATACCATAGCAGGTTCTTAGTAACCACATCTCAATAGAGTTAGCAACCTAACTAAACATCATATTTAATAAGTGCCAACCAAGAAGATATGAATTCGGGAATAATATTTGCATTAATATATATGAAAAGGGAATAAATAAACACACAAAACCAATGGTCTCAAAGTAAATATCACAAGCAACATTTAACTTGTTGAACATAAAAGATATACTGTAAGTTGGGGAGTAGTACAGCAAATTTGTGTGTGTTGTTTTCTTGAATAATGTGATACAAGTTCGTATAAGTCTAGATGGTTCATGAAACCGTAGCATTGATAACAACTTAGGAGCGTAAATAGACCCCATGCATAATTCTGTACAAAAACCAGCTGACTTCGAATTGCCCGCTTACGTCTAACTGTTTGAGTTCAATTAGGGATAGCAGGTTGTCTTGGCGCACTACCCTATCTGAATAGGACCCATTTTCCATCAAAAGACAAATTAAAAAAATTTACACTGTACACGTTCAAGTTCAAGTCGGTGCTTTTTATGTGATAGATTCTATATAGCATCACAGTATTCCAGTTTGAGTCTCGCCAAACCGACAAACTGTTATGTACAGTCATGACCTCAGGAAGTCTAAACGGTAATTCACAGAAAAACTCGGAATATTCCGCTAACAATTCTGATTCGGTAAAATACCGAAAAACTCGACTGTACTAACAAAATGGTTGCTAACTAACTCAGAGAGACGAGTGATGTAAGTGTTTAAAGAGGATTCCAGAATGTTATCGGAAGTGAAATATGTCTTTATCGGAAAATATCTTGGACACCATCTAATCTCGCAGGGTTTCCAGAGAAAAAAAAGCATAAAAAAATAACAAGAGGGTGCCAAACCTGAAATCGGGAGAGTGATTCTGGCGTAAAATTGATCAGAAAAATCAGCAAGAATACTTAATAAGAGCACATAGACCCATTTAAAACTGTTAGTTGAAAAAAACGTTTCTATAAGCAAATTTTAACCGACTTGAATATTTAATCACGCTTCTAGGTAATTGCAAAATAATTTTTACAGCAAAACTGTAACTATACCGTCACATTAATGGGAAAAAACAAATATAAAGAGGTTTTACGCTACAATACACGACTTGTTTTTAACTATATGCACACTTACGATTTTATTACGAATTCATAGTACAGTCTTAAGCAGGTATTAAAAATCAAATATATCGCAAATTACTTAACTAAAATTTTAACCTAAATACACAGATGTACTATAGGTACGTTTCATCAGTTCGTGCAATAAATTTCAAATGTTTATTTAGTACCAACTCTCTCTCTCTTTCTCTCTCTCTCTCTCTCTCCCTTTCTGTGGTATAGTTTCAGATTGATTCATAAATACTTGATGAGTGATTGACTGTCGTTAAGATGGATACCATAAGATACCTACAGGGACCTCTCAATCCTCAACATATTTATCTCCAACATATAGTTGTCGATCTGGGAACCAATGTGCCCTTAAAATTGAAAATAACCTGCTTGGTAGGGTATTATCCGAACATGGTTAGACTACTTCCAATTTTGTTGGATAACCTTGTAGTCAAAGGTAACCAACCTATTAAGATGGCATGTTGATTGTTTGGATGTTAGGCTGAATAATGGGTTTACCTTTTCTAAAATAATTCGAGACGTCCTCGGCAAATTTCGGACAGATGAATTAAGATGATAGCTAAACTACAACCAGAAACTGGGATTCTTTATTTATTTGAGTTAGCACAAATGTACCTATGAAATCTTCATGCCCGGCCGATGAAATCACCGGAGCTCCAGCGTAGTACATTATTAATCAAAACAAATGAATCATCAAACTGTACTAATTAAAAACCAAAATTACGAAGATGACATTATCTCTAAACTTAAAAACTGACATAATGAATTTGACAACCTTAAGTATGATCCATAAATGGTACAAAATAATTTTACCTTAGATCAAAATTGTAGTAACCTAAAAATTATATTTCTTACAGGAAATTGTCTAATCCTATTGGCGGGATTTTCTAATACAGAAATTATTAAAATGAAATATGAATATAAGTATTGTAAAGGAACGTCACAAAACAGTACCGCAGTGGCTGAGTAGTCGTATAAGATTTGCAGGTGTGAATAATAAATGCACTAATTTTTACAGCCGTTTTGGTGATATTATTAATGTGATAGGAGAAAGATGCCTCTTGTTAAACACACACCAATATCTTTAACATGTGAAACGTGCGTTAATTCTATATTACAAAGGGTGTTTTTGCGAAAATGAGATTACCTTGCATTTACTGGCGTTCGGCTGTAAGTGGTTGTCAATACACCAAAGGTGTAAAGTTGTAGACAATTCAGCTGGCCCTTCATTCTAATGGTAACGTTCGAATTAGATATCAGTATAAAGTTTAAGATCATTTAGGAGTAGAAACAACATAGATCCCAGGTTTGATCTTTGTGGTACTCTTGATTGCGCAAAAATGGTTAGATCGATGACCATTATATGCAACATACTGTACTGTGCTGTGTTGGTAGGATGGAAACAATTTTATAGTGAAACGGAAAACTCATAGTTATCTGGTTAGTTATGATACGGTCAAAGACTGTAGAATCCGTGTAAACAACATCAACTTGCCCACCATTATCAATCGATTTTAATAATTTGTGATTGGTACACAAAAATTTAAACTGTCGATCTTTTATCCATAAAAGCACGTTGTTCAACGCAGATGCAATTTCTAACAAGTGCATAACTGCAAATTTTAAAGGACAAGGACACTACAGTACGACCGACCTGGTTACGTCTATAATTTTCCACAAATTTCTTTTCACACTTTTCTTCTTCAGGAGAAACGTGTTTCTTGAAGGGAATATTTTCTAATTCTCAAAATCGACGAATGTCGCTGTCTAAGGGCTCGACGAAAGCACACAACGACGTAATGGAATTATTCGGCGAAACGACCTTTCCCGTTAACACCCAACAAGGTTGTTTTAATAGCAACTGGCTCGTTAGCGACATCCCAACGAGATTTGTTCAACAAAACCTGAGCAAGGATTTCAGCTCCGAGTAGCATGTCAATCTTACCAGGAATATTAAAATTAGGATCAGCTAAGGCCAAACCTCGAGTGTGCGACCATTCTTTGACTCCTATAGACGACGAATGTAATTGATTACAAATGTTAGGTAAAACATAACAATCAATTTCGTATGCTGGAAACCTTGCTCCCGAGGGGCTGGCTACACACGATAGTGTACCAGACACCAACGACGAATTCAAGCCAAGTCTTTGAACAGTGACATTGGTTCTCCGTTTCTTTAAACCTAATTTCTGACGGCACCTTTCAGTCATAAAACTGTCCATGGATTCGTTATCTAAAATTATACGACAGGTTGCAATTTTCCTGTATAACCGAACACCGACACCATTGCCGTAGCTAACAGCGTGGCTGTATGTTCTAATGACTTCGAAATTAACCAGCTAGTGGCAGATTGTTCATGCACAACCTTACATGTGATTTTCCAATGCTCCACCCGAAGGTACTACATTGGTCAGGAAGCGAGTTTTTTAACCTGGAAAATTTGGAATTTTGCCGAACCCTTGCTGTTCCAAGCAAGGTAGGGATCTTTAACGTGCGTGACAATACTCACACATGGGACCTCCATTTTACCTCTCATCCGAACGAGGGTGTATTTTTGTGAAAAATGCTCGCCTAACATGTTTCAAGCGGACCATGTCGGAATTCGAACCCGGGACCTTGGGCGTAGTAGTCACACACATACCACTACGCCAGGGAGCCGCCTGTTCAAGCACAACCGCCGACGACAGATTGTCTTCACTAGGTCTACTAGTAGAAGTAAGTCTAGGCGCCGCTCTCCGAGGAGACGCTGACCTTTGACGATGAGTTTGTCTGCGTGGAGGCTGGAGACACCGATTTTTCTTGTTTATCGAAGTGAAGTAACGAATTGTGTGACTGATGACATTTTCTACACGACCAATCCAACTTACAATTTTTCACCGAATGTGAAGTATTTAAACATTTAATACAAAGATTTTTAACCTTTACCATCTCAAATCTTTCTTGAGGGGTTTTATCGAGAAACTGCTTACATCTACAAATAGGATGCGCAGCTTGACACAGACTACAATTTTTACCATCATTGGTGGTCCCGCCTAAAGAAGTTTTAGCCGAAGTGCTAACGAACTTTCCTTTTTCCCTTTGTATCACGGAATCTCGAGATTGTAAGCATGTTCCTGAAGCAATATCATTTATTTCTAATACTTTACATTGTTTTTCAATGTAACACCTTAAATCTTTGAACGAGGGAATCTTCTCACTATTTTCTAATTTGAATCGCTTTAAAACGTTTGTATCTAATTTTTTTGATAACAGATTAAACAACATGAAATCTAATAGATCTATTTCCATCTGCCTTAACGCGAATATATTTTTATCAAAACAACTAATTAATTGTCGGAGTTCCGTGTGCGAGTCTGAGGAACTTACCTTAGGCCATTTTTCGGAGCATTAAAATATGTCGAAAATAATAATCTCTTGGACTGAAAACGATTAGTAATGATTTTATAGGCTTCATCGTATGCACAATCGTTTAATGGCAAATGTTTTATTAACGCACGCGATGACGAATCTAGTGTATCTACGAGATAGCAAAATTTTTTGACAGGGGACAAACTGACATTATCACGAATCTATCGCTTATAAATTAAAGTGCATGATAACTTTCAAACTCCGAAATACAACATGAGAACCGCGGGACTAATAGATGTTTTAAGCGAATACCACTATTTATCGACAAAGGATTATTTATATTTTCCACCTGCGGCTTATTTTCTACGAGATCTAATTCACATTGTTCAGCGATAATACGAATATCTAATAGATAATCATCGATCTTCACCCTAAGGGCCGAGAATTCGTCCAATTGTTCACTTTCTTCATCAAAGAAAATATCCTTGCAAAAACACTTGAAATGAGTTTCAATTTGCTCGACACTTTTCATCGATGCTTTAATTACAGCAATCGATACATTTTCCGGTTTATTAATCTTACTGTATGTATGATCCAACCGATTCACTACAAAATTAGCTTCAAGAATAGCTTTATCAATTGATATAACCATATTTGATTAATGAACGACAATAAAATTAACATAAAAACAAAGCCTACCTCGAATACGCTACGACAACTAATTAATCTACGAAATTAAATTATTAATCGACAAATGCAACTAATTACATTGCTCGCTCGACATCAAAATGAATACCAATAACCCCGTTGTTATTTATACTACGTTGGATAAACCCGAATGGTGCATCAAACTTGTCAACGAACGATAAGGTAAGCATTTAAAATACAAATAAATAGTACACCGACCGACCACTAATCTTTGCGACAAAGGAAAAGGGGTGTATTATAAATCTACCGTTAGTTCCAAATGTTCTACCATTAAATGTGCAAACAAGATGTTAGCCTCTTTGTAACACGCTCAAAAATATCAAAACTACGACAATTATTAAATTAAAAGTATTAATGAGGAACGACAGGAATAGGAACTGATTCATTAATTAAATAATCCGGCGTACGAAGGCCATGTCTTATTAACGCCCGGGGTCTTGTAATTTTACGTATCGACTTACCTCAGGCGTATTTTATTGTTCTAAGTGTCGTTCCTGTTCTTCAACGAAGTGTTACGTTTGCACTATCGCTGTTTTTAGGGGTTTATCGATAAATTCACATTCGGCGACACTATTGACTTAACTCACTTTACCGAACCAACACAACCGTTTGTCTTCGATGTCCATGAGCAAGTGTCTGTCACTACCCCTTTTTTCAACGTAATTGCCATCGGCACAAAGGACGTTTATGACAGGATATAACGGGACAACGAATGACAGCTTTACTGTTTGATTTAAAACTACGAATTCACAACGACTTAAAATTAACCACAAAAACGTGCGACAAAGAGAATTAAATAGATATGTTAAAAGGTTTTGTAAAAACTCTACCACAGTCTCGCACTAAAAAGATGGATTAGATCCAGTCCTATTGTTTTTAATTTTTTGACGAAACGTTCAACTTCGGCTTTCGTTATGGAATTAACTATTATTATTTAAGACTTATAACAGATATTTATTTAAGTGGGCTAAATCTGTATTAACACTGTTGACATAAACGCTACTAAAATATTGTTTAAAGGCACCAATTATGTTGCTAGGGATGCCGTATTCAAAATTCAGGCGGCTCCGTGGTGTAGTTGGTATGCATGTGACTACTATGTCCAAGGTCCCGGGTACAAATCCCGACACGGCCCGCTTGAAAAATGTTAAGCGAACATTTTTTACAAATCTACGCCCTCGTTTGGATGATAGGTAAAATGGAGGTCCCGTGTGTTAGTGTTGTCACGCACGTTAAAGATACCTACCTTGCTTGAAACAGCAAAATTCAAAATTTCCAGGTAAAAAACTCGCTTCTTGGCCAATGTAGTACCTTCGGGAGGAGCATTGCAAAATCGAATGTAGGGTATTTAAAATTTCCAACAGTGACAGTAGATCATATACAAGAAGTACTTCTTTTGGATTGTACGTACTTCTATAATTGATTAGGGTCGTTGGTCAGAGTATTTTAAACTTTTGTTTGTGTATTTGAAGCATTAAGTTTTTAAATTTGGAATTGTCCAAAAGGGTTGGAAATCCCGTAACAAAATAATGATGGACCGGCCAACTACAGTGGTACGGGAGTGGGTTTTTATAGTACTAAATGGCAGAAGAATACAAACTTGCGTAATGATCGAAATTTCACTTAGGTGCCATTTTGAGCTTCGTTATTACTGCCACTTACCCTATTAGGTTTTCAATCCGTCAAATTTAAATGGGTTAAAAGGATTTCCTCCGGCCGACGTGTAAATTAGGGGATCGTTAGTTTCGAGATATTCCGTCAGTAGAATGGATTTCCTCTCAAAATGTTACCTGACCGAACAAATAAAACTATTTTCCACTCACCTGGCTTAAATCTATTGTACAATTACATTCTTAAGACATTTCTGTGAACAAGTAGGCATAAACAAATTTTTATATATACTTACATTAATAGTCGCGTTAGTAACTTGCAATTATCCGTATAAAAAATACATATATAAAATAAAAATTAGTAAAATTCAATTGCAGTCCATTCTTAATATATTTAATCTTTATGGTAGTTAAATATCTTAATTACTTATTATTAAATTCACAATGTCTAAATATAATATTCCTAAAAATGTAACATCACACATTGACAATGCTGTAGAAACTCCAAATAACACATTTAAGTTTATAACAATTTTACCTTTCAGGGCCTGAATTCCATTGAACCAATAGATCGTTTCATCTTTTTGGGGGCTTAATTCCAAAATATTCTTCTGAGAAACAACTCTCTCAATCTCCTCTAGGTTGTGGGTTATGTGAAAATTCGTGTTCAAACACGTGTACCCTCATTTATTATTCCATAATAGGATGCTTACGACATACCAAACCTTTACCTTCAGTTTAACCCCCCATCTGTTCATGTTGATGACTTTGAAGGAATTGTAACGGTAAAATTTCTATGGTTAAAAAACGCAGAAGTACCGGGCTAACTAGAAATGCGGAGAATGGGGTGATTTACATAGCCTAAAAGTACATCGCCATCGATTTTCTATTTACAATTTAAAAAAATTTTAAAAAGCAAAAGAATGAATAAAAAGTTATTTAAACAAAGAAATTATAATCTACAAACAAATTTTAACAATCGATCAAAAAAATGTGCAGCTCGTAGCTAACAGTATATTTGCTATGTTATCTCAAACAATAAGGATAAATTGAACTACTTTTAACTTAAACTAAATGCGCTAATAACGTTCTACAGAGTATTGGAAAAGTACTCGCTTCAATTGTATCAGGATGTGCTTTACAGGAATCAATCAATTTATTTAATAATGAAACGTAATCAGGGGCGTTTCTCATGACAGACAGTTACACAGGATATCGGAACGGAAGCGTGTTAATATTTAAAAAGAATCCTAAATTAATCGAAAATATTTATAAGGGTAGAATTGAACGTAACAGAATTTCGATTTTTTTGTTTAAGTAACTGTTCTACGATGTTATTATCCTCACTTCTCTGCCTTAGAAGGGTAGTTTATTAATACATACCTGACTTGTGTAAAATGGCTGACTGTCGTTATTTCTTTGTGTTAACCACTGAGATATAAATGAATACAGTGTCTTGTATATTGTCTGGGGTGTTATCTGATCTCTGTGGGTTTTATGCGTTCATGGTTTTTCCTTTGTGTAACTTTGTTACTCGATTTTTATTGCATTTTGCATACTTCGTAACTAATATTTGTAATTATGTAGGAAATTATCTAGAAAAGCTTTCTTAATATGTTATGAGAAATGTATTGAAATTGGTTTTTCTTTTTGGCGGGAGTTATATTGTGCAGAACTAAAATGCTGTTTTGGGGATTTCTAAATTTATAATTTTTATAGAACTCCTATTTATTGCAATAGCTTATTAAACACTACTATACTGAAATCAAAATTACACAGGGTGCTTTAATAATAAATTATCCGTTTTAAATTACTTTCCCTTTTATCATGTGACTTTTAGTTCTCGTAACGCCCAAACGTTACGTCTTTAGCAAGAAATTATTGTAAGCCTCTGTAATATCCATTTTAATCTAAGAGCGCAGTATCATACAAGGTGTCCAGAAAGGACAGGGGAATTTGTAAATTCAATATCAAAAATACTACAAGTCAGAAAAAAATTTTTTAATTTTTAATCCTTAGACAAAGTTTTGGTAAACTACTTGCCAAAGATTATGTTATCCAAATATTGACCCTCGCGCTTCTTGCACTCCTCTAACCGAACACGGAAATTAGCCGACACACGGCTACACATTTCTCTGGAAACGGTGGCCATTGTAGTGCTGATATTGTGCTTCAATTGCAGTAGAGTTCGTGGTGCATACACTTTCTCTTTGAGGTATTGCCATAAAAAATAATCAATGGGTGTACGATCGGGCCTTCTAGTGGACCAGTTGATGGTGCCTCGAAGAGAGATGAAAAAGTTGATTGGCAACCTCAAGCAATTGGTTTGAGGTTAGGCAAGTGGCTTCATCTTGTTGAAACCATACTTCCACATTAAAACCTTCAAGCTTCTGTAGTTGTGGAACCAAAAAGTTTCTTTGTTCACCGTAAGTTCTCGCCCTCGACGATCTTCAAAAAATAAGGCCCAATGTTGTTTTCACCAGACATGGCATCCCACACAAAAACTTTTGGGCTATGTAATGGTCGTTAATGTTTCTGTCTTGGATTTTCCTTGGCCCAGTAGCCGCAGTTGTGTTTATTTACGCGACCACTTAAGAGAAAGTTTACCTCGTCACTAAACATAATGTTTTCGAACATTGGGAAACGTCGCATCATTTCATTTGCAAACTACCGCTGGAGAGGATAGTCGGTAACGTTCAGGTTTTCAACAAACTGAATTTTGTAGGTTGTATGATGTAAATCTTGCTCCAGAATCTTGTACAGCGACAGTTTTTTAATGTTAAGTTCTTGACTGCGTTTACGAACTGATTGAAACGGATTTTCACGCACTGAAACTCTCACTTTTTCAATCATTTGTTGGCTTCGAACAGAGTATGGCCGAAGTTGATTGTTACATTCGAACCGGTAATTTCAAACATTCGAATCAATTTTCTGATGGTATCGTCCTTCAGTGCATTCCGTACGTTAAATTCTGCACGATACAAACGTCGAGCTGTGACTATCGAATCACCATAGCGATAATAGGCGTGTACGCAAAAAACCCGATGATTTTGCGGCACACTTCTATGGCTACTAAATCTCCAAAATCAGTGCAACAACCTATCTGTACCGCGCCCTTCCAATCCGCGCCGTTACATGGTTGGCGCAGATACAAATACCCACCCTTTCTGGATAACTTGTATATTTTTATATCGACGTAAATGTTTGCTTTTTTTCTTTTATACGATGAATAATATTGGACGTAAACCATTTTGGATCTTTTCTTGCATACTTATTTTTGTACTGAGATACAAAACGATGAAGTATGTTGTATATGACCTTGAAAAAGTAGGAACATGCCAAGTAAACATCATTAAATGCGTACAGTTCGCCTCAGTTGCAAGCAAGTAAACCATTCGTACCAACATAACCGCGTTCTTGTAATTATACGATTTTGAAAAATGTTTATTGGAAAGTATCGACGAATTGCACTACTTATCCCTGGTTATTGATATATTGTGTACACAATATATCCACGACCGATCAGGGATGGGTAGTGCAAATCTTCAGTGAGCAGAGGTTGTATATCACGCTCTACGGTGCAGTTTATTGATTACTAGATCAAGTAGTCGGTTATCCTGGGAAATACCGCTACACTGAGGATAACCACATATGTCAATAAAGTTGTTTAGTTCATTGCTATACACATCACGGCTACCTGAGTTGAAATTTGGACAATTCAAATAGCCTAACAATAACGCGCTTGCATTATTCAGACAAAATGTTCTTCGGCACTTCAGGAACATTTCACGCGTTGATATAGTAGTCTCAAGAGGTACATATATGACAAAAATTAGTAAAAAGATGTATTTCGAAATACGTATTCAATGATCCAGATTAACAATGTTTCAGACCAGGATTTATTGCTGCAACTCATCTATTCAGTTATAAACAATGTCCCCGTATGCTTCATTACTATTTTTGTGATTTATTATGGATTCGACGAATGTTTTATCCTTTTTTCCCATGAGAATTTGTTACTCATTTTAAACATTACAATGTATTTTTAAATTGTTTCAGAAGAATTGCGTCTTTTATCCATAGCACCTTCGGGCGTCGCAGTTTGCACGTGTGGATTAAACGCCTTTTTCCCTACGGGTTCAACTTATCGCTAAATATACATATACAAAATTTATAGTAGAATTTTAAAGACGATCTTTTTGCACTTTTTTTATATAAGAAAGCCTCTTCGCTTTTTCGGAAACATTAAAAACATCCTTTTTGATTCGTAGCTTGAAATCTTGAAAATAAAGTATCTACGTATCACTTCATAATTTTTCATGTATAATATCACTGTGAAAAAAAACATAATAAATTAAAGAAATTGAAGCTGTTTTTATTGGGTGCAGATTTCAAATTTTACAAAATGACGACAGTACTGTATTAGTTAAAGCTACCTAAATTTAAAAGTCACTTTTAAGGGGTTTAAAACGTATCTCATTTATATGACTTCCTTCGACACGTGTTCTTTGCAGTTCCATAAGGTATCCATTATGTAGGCATCTGCTTGACCCTATTGTATATGCACATACGCAGACTGATGTAAAATATATTACATTATGTAAATGAAGTTCCTGTAGTTTATCACAAGGGCAAAGAGTAATACGCATATTGACTAAGATTTAATATTTATTCTTTTTTATGGACATGTATTATATAGCGCCATAAATGTTCACTTAATAAACAACCGGAAATCTTAATAGAGATGCATGATGGAAATGATTTTTTGTCAAAATAGACCTTTCATAGCTCGCTTTTTCTCATCGACACAAAACAGTCATAAATTGCCGAAAACCCCGCTTTTTTGTAGATGCAAAAAAATTTAGAAAATTGACAAAAAATCTCTTCTGTACCTTCGGATGATAATATTGTACAGGAAAAACCTGCTGCCACGGTGGATGTTGGAGACGATGACAGTATAATGTAAGTAAGGGCCGCCACACTTAGGCCACGTCCCCTATACTTCACCCGAAGGTACTACATTGGGTTTATACGCGAAAAATTTATTTACGTGCTTTGAATTAATTGGACTCAAGACTAAAACTAAGCATAGGTACCCATAATGTTGACCTTGGAGTGTATCTAATTAACAAGACACTAGCAAAAAAGTAAAAGAGGAGAAATTTGTAGTACCAGATAGCAGCCGCCAGCTTTGCTTACCGATGCGACCTAAAGGGTGGACATAAAAACTTTCTTAATTTTATTAACTTAACACTAGCTGAAGAAGTATTTACTAATGGATTCGAATATCTAAACATACGCCAAATTTATTAATAGCAAATCTAGCTATATGTTCCTACTCTATAAATTTATAAAATGTTCCGCCCTAGTCCATGTATTTTATTCTAACTTCAGCCTAAATTCGTCCCTAACATCTCCCATCGTTCTATAACTGAATTATTAAAATTTTAATCTTCCTTCCTAAAGATATTACGACCAAAAATAGACAAAACAACAAACAAAACTAATCGAGCGACAAAACAATAAAATATACGAATGTACAAGACAGGTATAAAATATAAATATATAAATATCTAAATAGAGCAAAGCATAAGCATATTACAGTCCATAGAATAGCAAAAATCTGATTTAGCTTTGTTGTTTATTAGCCCGGTTTAAAGTTTTGATTTAATATCCGGTGTTTGTTCCGCGCGCTTTTAGGTAAGACAGTGTAGAAACGACGACAACTGTCTTAATCTTCCTTCCTAAAGATATTACGACCAAAAATAGACAAAACAACAAACAAAACTAATCGAGCGACAAAACAATAAAATATACGAATGTACAAGACAGGTATAAAATATAAATATATAAATATCTAAATAGAGCAAAGCATAAGCATATTACAGTCCATAGAATAGCAAAAATCTGATTTAGCTTTGTTGTTTATTAGCCCGGTTTAAAGTTTTGATTTAATATCCGGTGTTTGTTCCGCGCGCTTTTAGGTAAGACAGTGTAGAGACGACGACAACTGTCTTAATCGGGGGGTGTGTAGAATGATTCGTATTTTGATTCACCGGGTTAACGAAGCCAGCGATAGCGCGCTGCCTTGCATGGGGGCGTTAGGCTGTGATGATCAAGTCGTTGTGTGTGTCTGAGGATGAGTTGATAATGTCCTCATTAAAGTTGAACAGCCTGCATACTCAGTCCTAGGAAGGTATGAGGATTATCACCCACCCCTAGGACGGCCGACTTGCCTGTGATCGGAACAGGATCCTTAATGTACGGGTTTCTAAATATTCTCATAGTACCTCGGTCTAAAAAATAAAAAAATTGTAAAATGCATGTAGCTGTTTTCGTACCCACGCATCAATGTACTCGAAAACCAGATGCATTCTGCTGCTATATTTGTAATCAATATAAGGAAGTGAAAAGTCAAAAATTATACCGGAAAAATAATAAAATTATATTTTGATTGTTTTGACTTGAATATTGTCCACCAACATACGAATTGGGTACCGTACATAATGTGTGATTCTTGATATAGTATGTTGTTCCGTTCGAAAAAGAAAATGTAAATGGATGTGTACTTCCACTTTTAGTTCAAACAAAATGTATAGAGCCATAAAGTTAAGACGTTTGTTATATTTACAAGACAGATGTTAACGGAATAAATAAATTAATTATTTCAAGGATTCCATACGCTGATGTTGTTACATTTTTTCCACTTATATGTGGCCTTCAACAAAGTACGAAAAATATAGTAAAAGTAGTAGATGAACTTGTTTCAGAAGTAAAAAAAATGTAAATTAAGGAAAATTTGAAAAGATAATATGAAAACGACGTGCACGATAACGATGAAGAACAAGCTGATGGAACCGACGATGACCAATTAGACAATGATGACAAGTACTGGACGATAGTAGTAAAGGGTGAAATCATGCATAAACAAAATCACTTACTTTAATTCCATCTTTGATGCTGAACTGTAAGTTGCTTTAATTGTACTGCCCTGGTGGCAAACGGCAGAGTTTCGTCACGGGTCTTTTAAAGGTACTGTGTGCTGTCTTAACTGTGACAATGCTCACGACGTTGTCCTTGCCAGCATGCAATGGGATGATCCTACCTAACGTCCAACGAAGGGGTGAAGCATTATTATCTTTGATTAAAACCAAAGTATTAAGTTTTAGTGATTGTTAGAAGCCGAACCATCTGGACTTTTTCTGATGCGTGTGGAGGTACTCCGATTACCAACGCTTCCAGAAACTTTGCTGTAACCGCTGGATCAATTGCCAGCGATGCCATCGATTAATAGGAATTTCTGGAATTACGGAAAGAGGTTCAAGGATAAAAAGATGGTTCGGAGTTAAACACGATAAATCGTTGGGATCCGAATTAAGTGACCCTAAACGAAGGATAGTTAAAAGTGCTTCAATTTGTACTCTTAACGGTATTCAGTTACTCATAAGTCAAGCTTTGCTCAGCAACAACACGAGACAAATGGGTTTTGACGGATTTGATTCCCGTTTCCCAGAGTTCACCGAAGTGTGGAACAGAAAGAAGGTTAAGCGAGCAATCAATGATTTTTGCTTCTGCCTATTGTTGTAAAAGTTTACAAATTCTGGAAGCAACACCAACGAAGTTTATACTACGAACGCTGTACGGTGTGTACACCTTCTACGTCGGGAAACGAATCGACGGAAAACTGCTTAAAATGCTTGCGCGGACAAATCTTAAACTAATTCTAGGTGCACAGCCTTAGTGCTGAAACAAACAAATAGGCAACGATATGCCTTTAAAGGTTTTGCTTCTCTTACTCGACTCATGGTTCTGAAGAAAGGACCTCCAAAATCGACACCAGTATGACGAAATGCTTGTTACGTGCCAAAGTGGCACTAAACATTGTTTTAGCTTAATTTTTATGTGCGGAAGTTTTCGCGCCTTAAAATTTAAAAGACTTGGCGTGTATTTTCGTCACGTCAGAGGGCGTTTGCGCGAGATCGCACCAATGCACAAATTTAATACGCAATTATCGGAAAATATAAATTTAAGACAATAGTTTATAACAGCGAAATACTCACATGAATATGTCCCTGGGTTAAAGTTGGCTTCTGTTGAAGTCCATCAGGGCTACTGATGGCCCTTTTAAGGCAATTAACGGAGGGTACGCCTACGTCCATCCAAATAGCTTCGACTGGATCTCAGGGCTCCACTCCGGAGTGTTTAAAGATGGTGCTCCGGCGTGGAATGCGGTTTGGCCAACGGCTACAAATTGCCTCCTACTTATGTAGGGAGTAAACAGGGAAAACCAGGTATAAGGGGCGACAAACAGATAAGCAAGGCAAGGAAATCTACATAGATAAAAATAAAGGCACGATACGATACCTGAACAAAACCGCTCTTCACGGTCAGAGGTAAAAAGCCACGTTACAGAGCCCATCGGAAAAACCCCACTTTTCTGTCCTTTTTCGCGTCGGCGCGAAGTTCCTGCGCGATCTCGCGCAAACGCCCTCTGGCGTGACGAAAATGCACGTCGTCTTTTAAATTTTAAGGCGCGAAAACTTCCGCACATAAAAATTAAGCTAAGACAATGTTTAGTGCCACTTTGGCACGTAACAGCTTGGAAGCAGCGAGCTTGGCGAGATGAATCAACTGTTTATGAGCACCCACAAAATTTGTGCCACAATCACTATAGAGGTGATCAGAACGGCCACGCCTGGCAATAAATCGGCGCAGAGCCGCAAGAAAGGCGTCCGTTGACAAGTCAGGTACGACTTCAAAGTGCAGCGCCTTGGTAGCCATACAGATGAAAAGACATAAATATGATTTTAAAACTTTAGCGCCCCGTAGTCGAGACATAATAGTAGAAAAGGGACCGGCGAAGTCGACGCCCGAACACAAAAAATGTTTGACTTGAGTAACTCGACATGAAGGTAGGTTGCCCATGGGAGGTTGCAATGCGACAAGATTGGTCTTCCAGCACGTTAGACAGTGACTCAAAATACGACGGATAGATCGCCTTCCAGAAATAATCCAGAAGTGCTGACTGACGAGAAAATGGATCATTTGAGCACCCGCGTGGAATTATTTTAAATGAACGTAAGTAATATACAGATCGGTGAATCGACTTTTGCTAGGTAACAAAGCGGAAAATTTACGGTCAGAGGACAAAGGCGCGTGAGCCAGGCGACCTCCGACGGCAAAATTTCATCACGAATAAAAGGAGACAACTTGCGAAAACTTTTTTTTAAAGGAGATCCAGAATGAATAGCTTCAAGCTCGATAGCGAAATAAGATTGTTGAGTATACACAAGCAAAGCGATCAGAGCATTGTGCAACTCAGAAGATGACAAAGGTCCGGAGTGCCTTTCGAGTGTGTGACGCAGATTGTGACGAAAACGGAGAATTCAAGCAACAATGCGAGTAATAAACAGAAAAGAAGCGTGAGTTTCCAGAATTGATTGAATCCAAGAGGATGTTACGACAGCGGATAATACAATAGAGCGTTGTTCAGTGAGAACCTCAGGAATATCTGAAGGCGGAATATATGGACTGCAGTTTTCGACAGACCCGTACAAGGTTGTGAAGCCGCCCACCATAGAGAACATTGGCACAAGTCGGTAGGGGGTAAACCACGTGACCCGACATCGGCAGGATTCTCGGTGGAAGGGATGTGATGCCAAGAGGCGCGAGACGTTTTTTTCCTGAATGTAAGCAACACGGTTGGCGACGAAAGTCTTCCAACGCTGCGGCGGGGAACGAATCCACGAAAGTACTACCATGGAGTCAGACCAACAATAAATTTTATAAAAAGTAAGGTTCGAATCAAAAGTTTTAAGGACAAAGGTTAATAATTTTGATGCCAGAGTGGCGGCCAACAATTCGAGACGAGGTAAAGAGATTGTACGAAGGGGTGCGACCTTTGACTTAGCGCACACTAAGCGAACCTCAACGGCGGAAGGAGTAACAAAGCGAAAATAAACAACAGCACAGTAGCCACGTTCGGATGCGTCAGCAAAGCAGTGACCTTCGCACGTAGTAAACTGTGGCGGTATAAGCAAGCGGGGTAAAGCGAAATCCGAAAGAAGCGGTAACTCTTGCAAGTATCTCTCCCACAAACGGAGAAGGTCAGGGTAGGGGGAGCATCCCAATCTAATTTTAACGACCATAAACGTTGAATTAAGTGTTTTACCAGAAAAGTAAGAGGGGATAAAAGTCCCATGGGGCCGAAAATACGAACTAAGTTAGAAAGTAGGTTGCGTTTGGTACAGCAGGTACTTAGTTGCTGAACTAGAAAACAAAAATTATCTGAAGTGGGATTCCATTGAAGACCTAAAACTTTTAAAGGATGAGTATCAGAAACCTCAAAGGAGCGGGGTTGCGCTAATTGCTGCGTAGCGGAAATATCTTTTAAGAATGCGATGGTTACTTAACCATTTATGCAGTTCGAAACCACCAAGTTTTAAAAGAGCAATTAGTTGATTACGTAGAGCGAGGGTTGATTCAATAGAATCTCCACCAGTAGCGATGTCATCAATATAAGTATGGTGACGAAGTGCGAAAGCGGCTAACGGATAAAAATTCCCTTCGTTTACGGCCAACTGCTGAAGCGTTCGTATGACAAGAAAGGGAGCACAATTGATTCCATACGTAACGGTATTTAATTTAAAATCCTGAATGGGCTCCTAAGGGGAGAAGCGCCAAACAATTCGGTGATAGTCACACTGAGCGGGATTTACAAGAATTTGTCTGTACATCTGACGAATATCGGCAGTGACAACGTAAGGATGTAAACGAAGTTGTAACAAAATTGCTGTAATATCGGGTTGCAACTTCGGCCCAATAAACAAGTGATCGTTTAAGAACGATTGAGACAGAGTTTTAGCGGATGCGTTGAAAACAACTCGTAATTTCGTACTTACGCTTTCGGGTTTCACAACGCAATAAAAAGTATCAACTAATTTTTGCAAACCGACGAGGTTATCGGAGTTTAATTTAGGAAATTTATCGATATTGTTCTATAGAGCAGAGGTAATGTGACGAATATTACGATATTTTTCACGAAGTTTTGTGTATGCAAGAGCGTAATTGGCTTCGGCGAGGTCAAAGTTTTTAATAGTTAGGAGTGCGGAACTTTTTAGCGCTGATTGAAGATACGAAAATTTATCTACGTCGGACAAATCGTTATTAAAATGAACGAGACTATCAAAACGATCGATAAAACTTTCAAACAGAGAACTTTCCCCATCAAATGTAGGCAGCGTCAGCGGGGTTAATGATACTTTTGGTCTTAAGTTATCTAGCCGCGGCTGGGACACCTCAACCTGAGGTGAAGATTGACTGGTAAACAGCTTGAAACAAAGCGCTTTTTTTTTTAAATAGTTGTCAAAACGTTTTCGTATAACGTCTTCCAACTCGAATTTTTCATCAGCGTCACCGGCTGAACAAATTGCACCCACAATCCAATTGTGATGCGTGAAGAAATTTTCCTTAACGGTCTCCAACGAGTCATATTGAGCGCGAAATAAATCTAAAAAAGCGGGTTCGACTGTAGATTTTTGAGCAATCTTAAACATTTTTCTAGCGAATTAATTGCAATGTTACGTAAGAAACAATTACGCTTTAGCTTTTCTGCCATAGTTAAATATAAATACAAAACAAACGCAGAGGAGATAAGAACGAAAACTTGACGATTTATAATGGCTTAGCGGCGATAACACATAAACCTATTGCACGGCAGATTAAGGAATACTCGTAAATAACTTAACGCTACAAATTATGATAATTTGTTGTCACTGCTTGACGAGCGGTAATAATGAAACATGTAAGCTTGCTGTTTACTCAAATCCGGCTCGAAGGCCCAATGTAATTAATTGCGGTGTAAATTTCGAAAAGCTAATTAGGAGAGATAAAGTGGACTGTATAAAATTTAAAGGATATTTTAACAAGCTACAGATAATTAAATGTTCTTAATCACATCAGAGCAAAAAGCGTTTACTATAGCACTCACCTGGTTGTTTACGACGTCGTGCCAATGCAAAAAAAACGATGTAGCATCTAATCTGCCTCGTACAGGAAAGCGAAGCACACATTTATTAAAATAGCGGTGTTCTACAAAACAAGCGGTTCATGCACAATTGTGATGCGAAGAGCCGAAAAACAAATCGATTGTCTTAACAAAGCGGTCCATCTAATTAAGTCCACGTAGAACGTGTAAATGCGATACGGTGTAGTCGACTACTAGAGCAAGACTCTGCATGTAGACCGTGAAAAACTAGCGATGCGATCAGATCCAACAACGAGACGAGACTGTTCGATACTGTTCGCACCTGAGGAGTAACGTTTATCACTCACCACACTGTTGCGTGCTTAAGTAAACACATGGGACTTTTGCACTAACAAATTTAAATCTACCGCGGTGAATTTAAAAATAACCATCAAGCTCAATGTAATAATAAATTTTAGTTTTAAATGTTTACAATAAAAACGGAACAAGTCGTAAACAGAATTGCACAAATTCAATCGCTCATTACTCCTTCAAAATGGAATCATGCTAGATATCAAGATAACCCTGCAGATTGTGGTTCAAGAGGCCCCTCTACATCTGAACTCATCAAGCATCCGTTATGGTAAGCGGGTCCTTTGTGATTAAAACTACCTAAGGGGAAGTGGCCTACACGACCATTTCTCTGTAATCCTACACCAAACATTCTATCGCAAGTCTCTCCCGAAGCAAAAGTATTGTTAGTTGTCATCGAATCTGCTACGTTCATTTTCGGCGGTATTTGGTTATTTCATTTACATCGATTCCGCTTCTACTCTTTCATACGCCGACAACATCCTGTTTACAATAAGTACGCTTCTTACTAATTTTCATTTTAAACTTACTTATTTCGAAACGTAAAGTTCATGCTAAAATTAAATAGTCAATACCTTGTTTTAGGTATCCGTTAACTTGTTATACTTTACGACCGCATATAATTGATTCGTATGTGATTTCCAACTAAAAACTCGTTGAAATAGTGTTTTGTATTATTTGATAAAGCTTGTGTCGAGTTTTCTAATCTCCTTTTTGGTATGTTGTTAACGCGAGAATCGAAGCTCGAATTCTTGTTGTTTAAAACAATTTCAATTTGATTCTGCCGTTCGTCCTCATAGGTATTTTTCTAAACTACTCGTTACATTACTTCAAGAGCGATGCACGTTTATTTTTTATAAGAAGTGTAGATCTTAGGTGTATCGCTCTTAGCTGGAGGCCTAATTGCTTGTTATGTAGGCCTGATTATTCTTTGACATAGATCAACTGCTCTTGTGTGCAGACCGCTGTTGCAATTACGATAGCAGCATGGTTGTTGCTGACCACCGCGGCGAAGCTGTGCTGATAAGCTACCGATGGCTTGCAAGATAAGTATTCCGGCACATGTATGTGACTTGTCCATGAACCTGTATTTTTAATGTCTGTTGCTGTTGCTGTCAAAATTTTACATATTCCTGCTTTCTTAAATGGTTCTACTCAAGAAATTTCTGTCGTGTCAGCAATTACAGCTGTAACTGATGTCCTGTTATCTAATGTTGACGAAGGTCAACCTGATTCTGTTTCCTTATCTATTGTGGATGAAGTTTTTTCTTCCTGATGCTGTTTGTTCTTGTAAAGTTGATGAAATTACGTCTGGTGCTGCTCCTTTCTTTCATGTTGATAAACTTTATTTTACTCCTTTATCTAACATTGGCAAAGTTCTACTTGATACTGTTTGTTCTTGTAACGTTGATGAACTTCTACCTGATTATGTTCTTAATATGGTTGAAGTGTTATCGAATTCTGCTCCTTTTCCTAAGGTGAATACTCCTACAGCCAATACGTAGGAGTATTTCTTTCCTAACTGTGATACTTCTAGTCCTTTAGCTAACGTCGTTGAAATTTTATCTACTTCAGTCCCTCTATCTCACATAACTGAAGTGTGCTCTGCTTGTGTTTCTTTTCGTAAGGTTGATTCTTTTACAGCCAATATTTTTTCTTTTTCTACCGTTGATATTCTGACAACCCATGAAGTTTCCTTTTCTGCTGTCAACTTTCTTACCACCAATACTAACAACAAACAACATCCTTCTATGACGCGTTTTGAGTTTTCTAAACTACCCTGGCCACCTCCTAAACCTCGTGCTACAACTACTACTCCCCTGCTGTTCCTGTTTGGCAGAAAACTACCCAAAAGAGGCAGACATTAGTCTGTGTTCCTTCCAAACCGGAAGATGTATGTCTTAATGTTCTTGATCTTGTTTCATTTTCCTTTTGGCGGCACAAACGCCTGAAGCCCAATATCTAGTCCTCGCGCCCGGAATTCTCATGCCGAATTTGCTCTCCTTAGGAATTGATTTTTGGACTTTACAATTTCCTTATTTACTTCCCTGTTTTGCTGGGTTTTCTTTCTTTTTCTTTCACCCGTGTGGGTTTGGGAATAGAATAGTCCCACGGTACGACCTACCTGTCGTAAGAGGCGACTACAGCGGTCCAACACATACACACACACACACACACACACACACACACACACACACACACACACCTTATACACGTCCAATATATACCCACACACTTCATACACACACACACACACACACACACACACACACACACACATACACTCACACACGTTGCTACGTACAATGACGTTGCCGGAAAAAACGTAAATATACCAGGTTAACTACCAATGCGGAGAGGGTAGGGGTTCCTAGCAACACAAAAATAATACATAGCCAGCGATTATCTATTTACAAAAAAACACAATTATAGAACTTTCTAACGAAACAGCAAAATAAAAATTAAATAAGGTTACTATGTTATAAAGCAATTCTACTCTATGGACAAATTCACTAGTTGTTCCACAAGTGCGCAGTTCGTAGCTAACATGCAATAAATCGAATCAGTAACAACAAAATAATTAAATAATGCTGATACTTTCGTATAAACGGATGGTTAATTAAAAGCAAACATTAAACTTAAGAACTTCTCCAGTAAGGATTTGACCAGAACAAACATTAGCGTATCTACTTTGAAATTGGGTTCCGCAATAGTAGCGTACATAATTTCAAATTGGGTTTATCCCAGCGTATATTTGAAAGAGAAAATAGTCACATACCTGTGTCGGGATACTTATCTGTCAGCCCTCGGAAGCGAATTGACACATCATCAAAGCGGTAGTCAGCAACAATCATGTTACTACCATAATTGTAACGGCGGTCTACATGTCCAAGCAGTTGAACTACCTCAAAGAATAATCGGGCTACGGAACAAGCAAATTAGCCTCCAGCTAAGAGCTGAAAAGGACAATTTTACTAATATTAACGACTCAGGAGCGTTTACCGATACATAAAAAAGATCTACACATTTGATAGAGGAGAAACGTGTATCGCTCTTGGAATAACAAAACGAGTAGTTTTTACTAGTGCATCAATGCACACGCTCCAGAACCAAATTCAAAATAACACGAGCTCGCACAGCAAACATCTTAGCTTATCGAAGAGCGGTAACTGGAAAACCCGGCTTATATCGCATAGTGAGCGAGCATTATCTCAAGTCGTTACTTTGGCACCATCGAGAAAACCCATTATACGCGGTCGTAAGGTTTAACAAATTGAAGGTTACCGAAAAACAGGATACGAACCATTCAATTGTAGCGTAAACTTGTTGTTTCGAAATAACTAAGTTCAACATGAAAATTTGTAGAAAGCGTATTTATTATTACTTATGAAATAACGATTTTATTGAACAGTAGACATGGAATTTAGACGAACGGATAATGAATTAGCAACGGACAGGGTTATTTTAAGTTTACTAAATTAATTTTCGTTTTTAACGCCAAAAGGGTTTAAGTTGAAAATTAGTGTAATTAACTTATGCGGAAAATAAACGTATCAACTTCATAAACACACAGTTCTACTTGGTTTTCCTTTCTTTCGTTTTCGCCTGGTACTCCTTGCACTCGTGTGAGTCCGGGAATAGAATAGCCCCATGGCACGACCACACACACACACACACACACACACACACACATACACACATACACACACACACGCACCCACCCTCACATACTCATACATAACTACACTAGAATTCTGTTTTACTTTCTTTTGTGCGATTCTTAGGTATTTTTTTGTGATTCTTGCACTTGTTGCTATTCTTTTCGGTTTTCTTTCTTTTTTGTCCTCTTTCCTTTCGTTCCACATTCCTCTCCTTTTTCCTGTGACTGGTTTTACGTTCTGTCGGTCCTCGTGCCAACTTGGTATATTTTCGATACACTTCCTGTAGTAGGTGCTTTCTAGTCCATTTTTTCTTTTCTTCGGAAACCTCGACTTAGTCGACTTTAGAACTAGTTAGTGTTTTGTTTTCTTTGGTTCTTCGGTTGTTGCGATTCTTGACTAAAACAGTTTGAAGTAATTTCATTTTCTTTTCTGTCCAGCATTCTTATTGTTCCCGAGCATACTTTGAGACTTGACACTTTTGCCATCTTGGCTGTTGCTATTGGTTTTCTTTCTCGCTTCTTTTCTTTACTTTTGGTTTTTCTGCAGGAAACCAATCTTCTTTTGAGGTCGAAGACTTTCCTGTTTCTTTTATGAAGAAACATCCATTACTTCAAGAGCGATGCACGTTTATTTTTTATAAGAAGTGTAGATTTTGGGTGTATCGTTCTTAGCTGGAGGCCAAATTGCTTTTTATGTAGGCCCGATTATTCTTTGACGTAGATCAACTGCTCTTGTGTGCAGGCCGCTGTTGCAATTACGATAGCGGCATAGTTGTTGCTGACTACCGCGGCGATGTTGTGTTGATTCGCTTCCGATGGTTTGCAAGATAAGTATCCCGACACATGTATGTGACTTGTTTTCTTTTTTTTAACATACCAAGGGATAAACCCAATTCGCATCGTGCTGACGCATAAAAACACGTTTTTTTAAAAACCCACTTTGAAATTAGATACGCTAATGTTTCTTATGGTAAAATCCTTACTAGAAAGGTTTCTAAATTTAATGCTTTTTTTTACTTAGCTCATCTGCTTATACGAAAGTATCAGCATTATTCTTTTTTACTGGTTAGATTTATTACATGTTAGCTACAAAATGCGCACTTTGTGGAACAATTATTGAATTTGTCAATAGAGTAAAATTGCTTTTTTTAAATAGTAACTTCATTTTTTTTTGGTGTTTAAATAAAAAATTTTATTTTGTTTACTGTAAACAGAAACTCGATGACGATGTATTTTTTGTGTTGCTAGAAACCCCCTCCCTCCTCTCCGCATTGGTAGTTAGCCCGGTATGTCTACGTTTCTTGTGTTCTGTTACGTCATCGTAATTCGTGCGGGTCCGCACATTCAATATCCTGTCTATTTCTATCTGACCCGTATGCTGCATAACGTAGCAAACCTTCAGAGAATGTATTGTCTAATCCATTAGACACACCGTCAGACTTACAAAAGATTTTGAAAATAATTGCTCATTGTTGTTGATTCGGGTTTAATTTAAGATAGCCCCACAAAAAATTAATGTATGCGATTACAGTCGCTGAAAAGACATCTGCTTTGGAATTAGTGGTTAAACAAGTTCAAAACAGTGCATTTTCGAAAGATTTGGAAAAATTGAAAATCGATAGTTAACCAACAAACAACTTCGTCCTCTTTTTCCGTTCATTGACAACCGAGGGCTCCTCAGGGTGGGAAGTCGGCCAAGACATTCGGACGTATCATGTAATGCAAACCATCGATTACTTCTCCTCCGGTCAAATCGCTTAACCATTCTGATCACACCCAATTGCTATGTTAAAAATTTACATTGCGGCATTCGTACTACCCATTCATTCCTACAGCAATATTTTTGGATTTTATCTGCTAGGAGAGCCATAAAACAGTGCCTACAGCAATGCATTCCTTGTTTAAAGGCTGATCCTATTTCGGCAGTGCCTTTTATGGAATATTTATCCACTCCGAGGGTTACTTCTGGAAAAGCATGTTACGTGCCAAAGTGGCACTAAACATTGTCTTAGCTTAATTTTTATGTGCGGAAGTTTTCGCGCCTTAAAATTTAAAAGACTTGGCGTGTATTTTCGTCACGCCAGAGGGCGTTTGCGCGAGATCGCGCGGGAACTTCGCGCCGACGCGTGAGAGCACAAAAGTGGGAGAAGTGTTTCCGTGAGACGATATAACGTGGCCGTTTGCTTTTGAACATCGAGAAGGGCGGTCGTGTCTGGTATCGTATCTTCATTTTTATTATGTAGATTTCCTTTTGCTTATCTTTGTTTGTCTTTACCTAATTCCTTATCGTTCCGCTACATATAGGAATCTGATACGACCCTGGAGTAACCCACGACCCTAGAACGAGCCGGATGTCCATGCTCCGCTAACAGCTAACCGGAGCAGTCACCATCTTTAATCACTCCGGAGTGGAGCCCCGAGATCCAGTCGAAGCTATTTGGATGGACGTAGGCGTACCCTCCGTTAATTGCCTTAAAAGGGGCCATCAGTAGCCCTGATGGACTTCAACAGAAGCCAACTTTAACCCAGGGACATATTCATGTGAGTATTTCGCTGTTATAAACTATTGTCTTAAATTTATATTTTCCGATAATTGCGTATTAAATTTGTGCATTGGTGACGTCATTGACAGATGGGCGCGCCGAAATCTGTACAAAGATTAGCGTTACCAACCGCCCGTGGCGTCGCTTGTTCCGCGCTTGCGCGATGTATTTACGACTTTAAAATTGTAAGAATTTGAACCTTTAAACTGTAAGAAAGCACCATATCGCGTGGCATTTTATACCGCCAGCTTCACCTCATTTTGGTGGCTTATGGGAAGCGGGTGTAAAATCTGTTAAGACCCGGCTACTAAGCACTCTTGGCGAGCAAGTGTTAACTTTTGAAGAGTTGGCCACCAGTCTTTATCCAAATTGAGGCCATCTTGAATTCACGTCCCTTCACATCTTTGAGCACTGACCCCAATGATTTGAGCTGTCTTACACCCGGTCATTTTTTAACTTTGGCCCCTTTAACCGCCATCTCGGAGCCCGCACTTTCTCACCTACCGCTTAACCGCCTCTCTCGCTGGCAACTGCTCCAGCCCATTCACCAAGATTTTTGGCCCCGTTGGTCCAAGGAATACTTACACTCGCTACAACAACGCTCAAAGTAGCACACCCCATCTCCTCAAGTTGATTTGGGCACCTTAGTACTAATTAAGGTCGCTAATGTTCCTCCACTTCGTTGGTCCCTCGGCCGTGTTGTGGCTGTACATCCTGGGACAGATGGTGTTGTTAGGGTGGTCACACTTAAAACGCTCATGGCGAGCTGAAACGTCCCGTGTTAAAGCTCTGCCCTTTGCCCGCAATGTAGAAAAAGGAATTCTTTTTTTTTGTTTTTGTAGATCCTTTTTTTCTTTTTCGCTTTTTTTTCGTTTGGTCATTCCGCCCCCCGCTTTATAATTATTTTTTTTAAATGCCTTGCATTTTGGTGAGCGGTATGTTCCGTTTTTATTGTAAACATTTAAAACAAATTTATTATTACATTGTGCTTGTTGGTTATTTTTAAATTCGCCGCGGTAGATTTAAATTTGTTAGTGCAAAAGCCCCATGTGTTTACTTAAGCACCCAACAGTGCCGTGAGTGATAAACGTTACTCCGCAGGTGCGAACAGTATCGATTGGAAAATACACGCCAAGCCAGGCAGAGTCTCGTGTCGTTGTTTGATCTGATCGCATCGCTAGTTTTTCCACGGTCTACATGCAGAGTCTCGCTCTAGTAGTCGACTACACCGCATCGCATTTACACGTTCTACGTGGAGTTAATTAGATGGACCGCTTTGTTAAGACAATCGATTTGTTTTTCGACTCTTCGCATCGCTATTTTGCTTGAACCGCTTGTTTTGTAGAACACCGCTATTGTAATAAATGTGTGCTTCGCTTCCCTGCACGAGGCAGATTAGATGCTACATCGTTTTTTTTGCATTGGCACGACGTCGTAAACAACCAGGTGAGTGCTATAGTAAACGCTTTTTGCTCTGATGTGATTAAGAACATTTAATTATCTGTTGCTTGTTAAAATAAGTATCCTTTAAATTTTATACAGTCCATTTTATCTCTCCTAATTAGCTTTTCGAAGTTTACACCGCAATTAATTACACGACTAAAGTTTTTGATTTATTGGAAGACGACTTTAACCAGGAAACTGTGATCATAGAGTCCGACCAATCCAATATGTTTGTAAATTCTACCTTGCAATATGTCATTTTTACGTAATTCACGAGATTTGCGAGTAAAGCGGCTGCGCACAATTCTAATCGCGGCAACGAAACTTTGTTGATGGGAACAACTTTACTTTTTGCGCAAACAAAATAAATGAAAATATTATTTTTATCTATGTAAAAAAAATACAATAGATGCATAACTTGCTTCTGAAGCATCACAAAAGGCATGCAATTCGACTTGCTTTTGCTCTTGACACATCAACTGACGAGGTATTTTTAAATTTGACGATACTCTAAGTTGCGACAAATATTTGTCCCATTGAACAATAAAGTTGTCTGAGGCTGAACATTCCAATTGATTCCCAAAATCTGAACGGAATGTTTTGCAAATAATGTACCTGGAGTTAAAAACCCTTGGGGTCAAATGTTTTAGCAACTGCCGAAAGAACGTTTCTTTTTGTACAAGGGCGTTTCCTGATTTGTATATCATACAAAATCTATCTGAATCATAACACCATTTTAAATCTAACACTTTTACCAAAGGGATTTGTTCCTGGTTACAAGTAATCGCAAGTTGTTCGATGTTTCAATTGGATATATTCGATAATACAATGGCGGAATTACTATTCCACTTTATAAGTTCAAAACCACCAAACTTACATAATTTAATCAGTTTTTGAACCAGTAAGTTGGGGTGTCGCAACAAGCGATGATGTCATGTGCATAGGAATTCAACGATAAAACAAGTGAAGCTCGTCGACACCGAGTCGCTTCCAAATTTGCTAATTCTCGGATTGTACGAAGAGCAAGAAAAAGCGAACCCTTTAATCCATAAGTGACTATATTAAGTCACAAATCAACTAAGGAATTAGATCGATCAAATCTTCATAAAATACGTTGGTGATCAGGGAAATCTGATGTCACATCGATTTAACTGTTTGATGTCCGTAGTTAAAGCAATGTTGTGAACTCTAAATTGTAAATAAAAGCTCAAAAATATCTCTTTGTAACGATTCACCCTGTAACAATGTGTCATTTAGTGACATACCGTGTGGGGTTTTTGCACTTGCATCGAAAACAACTCTTAATTTAGTTGTAGTGCTCTTTGGATTGCTTACCGCATAATGCGGAATGTAATTAACAGGATTAGTTTTCAACGATGAAAGTGGCACACCACTCATGTGGCGGCCTGCATTTAAATAGTCTTGCATGAAAACATTGTAGGACGATTGCAATTGTGAATCATTTTGGGGACTTCTTTGTAACAACAAAAACGACGCAACGAAATTGTACGAGAATCGCTGAAAATTGATTCTGGTTCTTTAAAAGGCAATGAAACCATGAACCTACTTACTACATTTCTAGAATAAATTTTAACTAAGATCTCTTCACACAATAAGTTTTCTGCAAGTGCCTGTACTTTAGCAGGAACGCTTTCTAATTTCCAAAAACGAGTTAGAGTTTCATCGATCGGCTCCACACAACGAAGTAGAAATAGTATCTGAACAACCTACTTTCCCAGTCAGAATCCAACCTAATTTGGTACGAATGATGACTGGTTTATCTGGTTGTTCGAGACGAGATTTATTCAATAAAATTTGGGCAAAATTGTCTGCTCCTACAGCAAGAAATTAATTTTAGCAGGTACAAAGAAGTTTGGATCAGCTAGTTGTAATCCATTGATATGATTCCATTGGTGTTTTGACAAAGATGTGACAAGCAACTGATCACATATTTCCGGTAAAACGAAAAATTGTAAATTAATATCTGATTGTGTATCAATTTGTTGACAAGAATTAATACAATACGACAAATTACTACTCATAGCTGACGAACTCAATCCTAACCTTTGAACCTTTTCTAGACTTTTGTGCTTCTGCTAAAAAATCATTGACGATACTTTTCTGTAATAAAATTTGAGCTACTCCCATTATTTGAGAGTACCCTAACAATTTCTAGTTTCCCAAACCCTTTGACAATTGCTAAATGAGCTGTGGCTAACAAAGTTGTAGTATTAACAACTGAACGAGAAAATAATGAATTCACTTCAGGCATTTGATTTGAAACTGAAAAAGCTTCATTGCTTTTAACTACATTTGTAGAGTAATCAGCGAGTGTACTTGGAGTATTTTCATTTCAAGGTACTACAATGCGTGATGGAATTTGCAATTTTTTTTTACAGCCAAATTTTGAATGACAATTTTTACAGGGGTGTGAACTAAACAAACAATAAAGAAAGATTGTTTTTTTAACGAAATCAAAACGTCCCTGGATGGATTTACTTAGCAACCTCTTGCAGGAATCAATTAAGCGTGAGTCATTACACACTAAGAATTTTTTGATGACGTTGTAGATATAAACGCCGTATGAGCTGAATTTTGTATATTCGAATACGAAGAGTTAGTTTTACCTTTGGTAGAATAATTGACGGTTGTCGAATGTTTTTCGAGACATCAAATCGTTTATCTCCAACGCTTTACACGATTGATCTAACATTGCCTTCAATTCTTCAAAGGTCGTTATTTTGAGAGATTTTCCATTTCGAAAGGTTGGCAGTATTTGAATCTAACGTCTGCAGTAACCAATTAAAAATAATAAAATCAAACACATCCACGTTGTTGAAATTATTGAAAGAACTAGTGCTTTCAATAAGTACATTAATAACGAGCGCACGTTTTCTGACAGCAGAGTTCACCTGCGAATCTCGTTTCATACAATTTAAATAAGTGGTAAAAACTAATCGTTTACTTTCATTTCGATTAGTGATAATTTTTAGGGCATAGAGTAATTATCATTACAAACAGCTAAATGTTTAATGAGCTGCTTAGATGTATCATCTAAACTGTTTTACAAAAAATAATACTTTTCAATTAGCGAACGTCGTACATAGGATCAAAGTACGAAAAGATAAATGTAACTACTTGTACCGGCGATAACCTTATGTTACTTGTCATTAGTTGAGTCACAACCACCTGCGGTGCGAGTGACCCTTTTACATCAAACTGTCTTTGCATTTTTATGAACGGTGTTTTAATTTGATGTTTATGGAAGTGATAGTTTCAGACAATTTGTTATACGTACCTGAGAAATCATTGGCTGTAAATATCTTTGGAAATAACTAAATCAATGATACTCTGGACTCCATTCATTTAAACCAGATTCTACAGCACTTCAGGGTCTTCGTTAAAAAGTTTGATGTTTTTAATTAACATGACGTTTTTCTAATATGAAGTCTTATGGGAAACAGTTGTTCCTGAAATTAAAAGTAATCAACCTGGTAGGATATTATTCCAAATTTCATTGACCAATAACATTAATCAGTTCAATACCTTATTATTCATAGATTAACTGTACCTACTTAAGTTGCGCGTTATCTGTTTCGATGGTAATGACGAAGTGCTCAACAAAAAAATGATCTTTCCTTCATACACGGCGGGATTATCTTTGGCAGAACTCGAGCAAATGAATTAGGGCTGCAAATTGGAATTACTTTTGTCGTTTTTTCTCTAACATATGTGAAATACTCGTACTGAAACTTTAACTTAAAGCAGAGAAAGGGGATTTTTAATCTTTTGAATCAGCATAATTTTGCGTGCTAAACTGTTTTGTTCTAAGACGATGAGGTGATAGGCGTCAACGTTAGGCATTATTAATCAAAACAAATGAATTATAGAACTGCAATAATTTTGAGTATAAATTAACCATGCTATCATTTCTAATCAAACAACCGCCATTATCAATTTGACAACTTTTGACTATGAACAATGTAAGATACAAAAATAATGCTTCTTTACATCAAGAATACATGCAACCTAAAAATTATATTCCTTAAAGGAAATAACCCTAACTCTATTGGTGGGATTTACTAATACAGAAACTATTAAAATGAAATATGATTATAAAAATTTTAAAGGAATGTTACACCCCCTCTAATTAATCAGATTTTTTCAAAAAATTTTAAGTGGATTAAAACAAATCGACATAGATAGTAAAAAACGGACAGCAAGACATCAACAGCCTAAAAATATGAAATAACTCGAAAAATTGTGTGTAGGTAAATATATTTGTGTTTTTGGGTATGTACGTGCTAAATTTAACCTTCTAAAGGGGCCACGGAAGGTGGCGACCTCCTCTCTACCTTTGAATTGAGAGAACACCTACGGTGAATCTAATCATGGGGGTCGCTCATGCGGCCACTCCAGAGTAGGTTTCGGAGAAGATCCTTCCTAACCTTATCTCTATCTCGAACTATTTATTTACCCAAGATTTGCACAAGGTTATTAACCCCGTATATTCCCAAAATATATCGCGTCCCCCCTTTTTTAAAAAAATAAACCTACATTTTCTCCCACGTATTCCCAATTTCCTTTTGGTAAACTTCGACTTAAAATGCAAAGAAAAAGTATTTTCGTTTTATTAAAAGTTGATCCCTGATTAAACCAGTATCCTGAAGGTGGATTCTGACATGGTTAGAGTGTATAATCTATAGTGTTATTCGGTTTTAAATACCACTCCAGCTTATATATTCTTCTCACGACTTGGGGTGGGGACAGACTCAACCGAAGAAAATTATGTACGATGTAGGGAAATGGTTGATGTTTAGGAAAGGAATACGCAAAGGTAAGAGATAAAACAAGAACAGATCAGCTGCCCATTCTTTCATAGGCAGACCCAGTAGGATGGCGAGAGACAAGCGTCATGGTCAATCAAGAAAGAAAAAAGCGTTATCTTAAGGTAGATATAATAACGAGTAACAGGAATAGTACCGCTAGGGGCGAGCGCACTTAGAGTGTCAGAAAAGAAAATAACATTGGTGGTCTCCTCAATATATTAGGAATTGCTACCTCCTGACTTTGATGTGAAATCACTTCCATGACTTTCTCCAACATGAAGTTGTCTTATGGGAACCAGTTGTTCCTAAAGTTAAAAGTAACCAACCTGGTAGGGTCATATTTCGAACTTCATTGACTAATCACATTAATTAGTTCGATACCTTATTATTCGAAGGTTAACTGTATCTACTCAAATTGCATGTTATCTGCTTCGATGGTAACGATGAACTATGCTTAAAAAAGAATTATCTTCCCTCCATACACGGCGAGATTTTCGGCAGAATTCGGACAAATTGAAATTACTTTTGTCGTTTTTCTCTATCTAAAGTATATGAAATTCTCTTTCTGAAACCTTAACTTAAAGCATAGAAAGGAGATTTTTAATCTGGTGAATCAGCATAATTTTGCGTGTGAAACTTTTTCGTTCTAAAACGATGAGGTCATAGGCGCTAACGTTATACATTAATAATGAATGCAAATGAATCGTAAAACTGTATTAATTTAGAGAGCAAAGTAACCCTACTATCATTTCTAATCTGGCAACCGCCATAATGAATTTAACAATTTTTGACTATGAACAATGTAAGATACAAAAATAATCCTTCCTTAGCTCAAAAATGCATGTAATATAAAAATTATATTTCCCAAAGAAAATTACCTTAACCCTATTGGTGGGATTTATCAATATAGAAACTATTAAAATGAAATATGATTATAAATATATCACAAGAATGCTACAATGTTTTTTATGCGGCTTACGACCGCATGTTCTGGATACATTGCTGTCGAAACTACTTATAAGCGTGAATGTTGATTTTGACTCGTATTAATAAAATGAGCGAAGTAACTTGGAACTCTGACGAAACTATGACACTAATTCTATTTAAATTTCGGCAATTCGGTTTAAAAGATTTTTGTGTTTAAAATCCGTCGAAAAAACCTCAAATCTTTGTGTTGATTTTTTAAACAGCATTTTGTAATTGTTATTATCTGTCTCTGTATTAAATCTCTTTTTTTTAATATATTTGATTTTTTCTTAAGTTTGCCTGTATTATCGAAATATGTATCCATCTCACGCGTTTTAAAGTCATTTTTAACTGAGAATTTGCACATGCCTATTTCATTTTATCTTTATTATAGCAGTTGAAATACACTTGATAACCTTACATTCCTGAAGTCAAATGATCATAATGGATAGTATTGAATCGCCACTGGAAGTTCTCTCCAGAGCAGCCATTATGTTGCAAGAAAGTCAGAATAGAAGTCTTTGCACTGGTAAGTACTTAATACCTTGTTTATCGAGCCTACTATTTTTGATTAGACATTTTGTTTTGTATAGGATTTGTAGAGTTGTCTTAAAGTGATAAATGTCTTTTTAATGCTTATCGTATAAACAAATAGATCTTCAAGCATTATGGATAAAGTGCTAGCTTTTCTTTACTTTCTTTATTTACATGATTTAAAAAATTACCACAATTATTGGTAATGTATTGAACCTTGAATGCAAGTATGTGGTCATATCAGTGCGACACAAGAGAAAAGTTAAAAATATTTGCTATCGTTACTTTGAATGATACGACGGTAATCCTTTTAAGAAAGCAAAGATTTCCGTTACTACAATAGATTTATCATTAAAAAGCTATTTCAAGTAAGGTACATCAAATAAATAAAATAAAAATTATTAGATGTTTCTTGTAAGTAGGCATATGTGGATGTTTCGAGACCGCTACTACCAACCTTACACTACCTGTTCTACACAGTGCCATATTTTCTACTGAAATAACCTCACTTTGTATTTTTTAGGTTGTTTTTTAAAAATGTCGTTTCTGCTGAAATGTTTATCGTGGGATGAATCTTTCTTCTCAAAAAATGAAATCCCTGCTAATGTTTCAGGTCTAGATTTCATTTCCAGTAAAATTCTTCACCTCGTGAAAGTAGAAACTTCTTCTTCGCACATTTTCTGAGTATGGAGCGTATAATTTTTCAAAAGCCAAAGACTTACATTTCTTTTAAGAAAAATGCAGATCCCTAGAAGAAGATTCGAACACACGGTTGTTTTACGAGTGTAAACCAGTTATTACTCAAATTGCATTGTTAGACCAGTTTACCACTCAACCATGAAACGAAATAGTAAAAGTTTTCATGTGTTATTAATAAAAACGGATGTAACACATTTTTAATTCTATTCGATCGTATATTACTTTTACTTAATCGATTTTTTTCGAGTTCTTATACTTTATACCATACGCGATAATTCGTTAGTCAATGTAAGTTTAATAATACAAATAAAAGAATTTCTAATTTCATTAGTTCGAATGTTGTTATGGTTTAATCAATTTATCTGAATATTTTGCATAATAATGCAATGATTTGTTATAATTAGATAGAGCAACTGTTGGAACATTTATTAAAGGTTATTTAAGAAAGATAGAATTATTTAACCTGTTATTTTTGTCTCAATAACAAAAACCAACTTTTAGTCCTTTTGATATACATGGTGGCCAAAATAAAAGAGGCCCGATATTTATTTAAAAGTAGTAAGTACAGAATATTATGAATAAAAAACATACTAAACATTAAATAGTTCACAGGAGATATTGAAAGTTTTCACCATGAACTTCTATACATAAATTAGCATGTCTCAACATGTTTTCGAATACTTTTGTCAGTTTGTTACGTGTCGCCACCAAGGCGTAATCTTCGTCGTTTTTTTTTCCTTTTGGTTTCTGCGTACGGGAAACCAAACCTTTTCTTGAGATTGAAAACTTTACTGCTTTTTTTAAGTAACATTTCGTCCTTTGACGACTTGTGCAGTGTCGATGCCTTTTTATCTTTGTCCTCATTGACTGCTACTATGTACCTATCTTCTCCTGTGGTTCTCTACATTCTTGCCTTTGTCAGGTAGCTTGGTTCTTCGAGCCCGATAGAATTTTTTTCTTTTGTGTTTTCCTTGTGGTTTGTCGATTGGTTGATCCCTTGCTTCTCGTTCCCTACCCCGATTTTTTAATTTTGTTGGGGCGGAATTTGTTACGTGCCGCCATCAAAAGGCGTAATCGGTTGTACGGTACTTTATTTAAGTATCTATTTGTATAGATTTCACTCTTTATATTCAAATACGACCTCGTGTATGATACGTTACTATAGAGGTAGTGTTCTTCAACAAGTTATTCAAACCAGCTTCGCCGCAAATTTGAAAGTTTGTTGAAATTGATTGTAGTCCGTATCTTGTTTAATAGAAGGCTGTATTAATATACTTTGTATTGGTTTACTTACGTTACGTGATTGGATTCCGCTTTTCGAAATGTTGATTGGCTTTATCAATTGATAAAGACTTATTGCAAATTCTACACATACCTGTTTTGATAACGCGTTGAATTAGACTTTGCTTGTGATGGAACAACACTCTCATTCTTTTGCTAAAAACTATATAACGAACAATATTCATGTTTCTACAAAAGCAAATTCCTTGTTCGTCATGGTCTTACTACAGATGTTTTCTCTCGGATTTGCACATGGTGAAGTAGACGCTGTGAGAGTCCTTGAAGCAATAATCTTTTCATGTGGTAAGCTAATTTGCAGTTTACAAATTGTAAATTTACTTGTGCATTCCTTAATTCGTTCATATTTGCTCTTCAGCTTCTTCCGTGGGCGTAATGCCTGAGATATGATGTTTCACTACCGTGTAGATGGTTGATATTCACTAGGTCCTGCTGTCCCTCCTATCGATGCGTGCAGCGAAGCCACCTTATACATCCATCTGGTGAGTCCTACCCATATTACCGCTTATATTTTGACCTTGTAATTAAGGGGTAAACATAATTAAACCTACTCCAAGGGAATCGTCTTATAGTACGATGCCACGAAACGAGTAGTCTATCTAGGATTGGTCCACGAATTTTATGATACTTGCCAAGTATGCGGTTATCTTCTTGATTCAACTTTCCATTTTACTGGTAAAATATTACCAATAGTGACATTATATTATAAGTAAATATTTTCTGTGTTTATTTTACAAATGCGTATTCCTATATGTTCATAGTTAGTATTAGTTTTAACTTTGAATTACGGCCCTTTGACGCATGGGGAGAACGTTTTTCTTTGGCGAGCAAAATTGCCATATTTTTTGATTACTTTAATTATACTATTTTCATGTGACTTATTAAAGCCTACGGGCTATGCAAAACGAAACATTATTGGGAATGATTACTCACTCATGTCGCTGATGGTTATCTGGATTCAAATCTTTACTTTTTCACAGATGACGCATTTCCACCTTAGCGGGTACGTGAACTTTTAAAACATTCGTTATTGGCCAACGAACAATCCCAAGGAACGTTTTGAAGTGCCTCTGCATGATGCAAAAATAGACGTTTGGTGTGCAGTTTCAGCCCAACGGATTGTAGGCCCCGTTTTCTTTAATAACACCATGACCTCTGAAGTGTATGTAACGGAATTGCTCCAACCATTCGAAGCGCAGCTGGCGGAAGAAGAATGAGAGTATGCGTTGTTCCAGCAAGATGGTGCCACGGCGCTTACTTCACGGTTTTCAATGTCACACGTCCATAGAATTTTCTGACATGAACGTAGTTTCCGCAGGTTTATGGTCACCCAGATCTGTCTGCCTGCAATTTTTATTTGTGGGGTAACTTAGAGGTTAAGTGTAGACTAACAACCCCCGTACAATGGAAGAGTTAACAACGAACGTTCGCAATACAATTGCGGAAATCACACCAAATGAACTTGTTACGTAAATCATAATACAATGGACAGAAGCAACAGGTAGCGGGCTCAGTGGGAGAGTAGGAGTGGGTCGTAGGAGATGAGCGACAGCCTCCGGTGCGCGACTGTAGGAAAAGTCGTATTGTGGTAAATATCTGAAATAAAATAAATAGTAAAATAACATAATAATCGTATAGGATATTTACCATATTTACCACAATACGACTTTTCTTACAGACGCGCACCGGAGGCTGTCGCTCGTCTCCTACAACCCACCCCTACTTTCTCAATGAGCGTTCATTTAATGTTAAAAACGATTTACATTCCAAATAAGTTTCAAGAATAAACACTCTTTGTTCGATTGAAAACGCCATTATGGAAAACCCTATTCAGAACCAACATTAACAACTGAAAACGCAACACTGACAAACGCATATGACCGCTGAACAGCACGTGACCTTTCTCGCGCTCCCGATTCAAATATAACGTACAATATAATTCCGGGTCTCTTTTATTTTTGCCACTCCATATAATTTATATTGAAGAATAATCATCATCATCATTAGGTCTTCAGTCCTGGAATTGGTTAGACGCGTACCTCTGTTGTTTCCTATTCTGAGCTAACCTACACGTTTCCTTGAAATTCACGCAGCCTACATTTTTCACTATCTGCGTGCAATAGTCTGATCTAGACCTACATTTACCTCTATTTCTCTTATCTCTGCTTGTTATATATCCCGTCTTAGAACGTGTCCTGTCCTTCTATTTTTCCTATTTTTTTTTTGTTTTCCACAGATATTTTTTTTTCTCCTACTATTTCTAAAACCTCTTTGTTATTATCTTTGTCTGTCCATTTTATCATCATCAAAAGGCTTATTACTTTTTCCTGCCTGCTTCTCTTACTGTCCGTCCCTATTTCGAAGCCACACACTACTATGCTCCACACATATGCTTTCAAGAATTCTTTCTTTGTTTCCATGGTTATGGTCTTCGAACATAGCCGCTACGCTTTCTTGTTAGATAACAGCTCGGTTCCCCCTCTATGGTTTTCTAAATACATACTCTATTTCACAGAGATTCAGTGGTATGTGAAGGGGGTTAAGCACAAGTGGCTACCAAGATCCCCCAACACTTAGACATTTACCGAATTAGTAGTTTCCAATAAATCCTTTTGCACAATCAACATTAGTTGAGAGTATTGTAAAACCAACATAATCATCAGGTTCCAGTACAATTATTTTGTTCGTTATTAGGTTTTCCGTCTTGGAACTGGTTGGAAACGTACCTCCATTGATTTCTATTCCGAGCTAACCAACACATTTTCCTGAAATTCCCACAGCCTACATATTTGACTATACGTGTGCAATAGTCTAACCTAGATCTACATCTACCTCTTTTTTTCTTATCTCTGCTTCTAATATATTCCGCACTATTTCTCCATGCCCTAGTTTGGGACCTATCATCCTGTCTCTCCTATTTTTTACTGTTCAATACATATTTCTTTCTTCTCCTACCATAGAACCTGGAAGAATAATAAAATTAATAAAATATGTATAACTGCATTACACACCGGTGATGTGCAATTGGAAATCGTTTAACTTTGTTTGAGTATACACTCAGGAATATGAAAATGACAACACCAAGAAAAACTAGTAATTTTTTTATCATTGTATAGATCAAGTAGTTACACAAGAGTAATAATTGCTTAAAGTTTATTTGATTGGCCAATGAGTAATGGCAAATCTAACATCTATAGTTGCTTCTTTTTCTAATATTGTAGTATATTTCATACGAATTATTGTTAATTTCCTTACCATTATGGTTGTCATTCTTCTGCTTCACTTGCTTTGAAAATGTTTTTTAAATCACCCTTAGTTAAACGTTTGTGTTAAGTCCTGATGTTACTGAGTATATTAAGAAGAAACTTTCTAGATATACTAAATGCCTATTTAGCTTCAGAGTTTTAAGAATAACCAAGGACCAGTTCATACCTTTCATATAAAAATTTGATTTGCTCTAGGTGAATCACAGAAGAGATTTCAAATTTTTATAAGCTAAACTATTTTTAATTGAGCTGATGAATTAATTTTTTAGCAGAGATTTATTATCGAAAAAAACCGTACAATTTTTCAAACGATGTGTTAATCTCAGACCATTAAATAATAAAGTTTAGGGCTGACACTTTGCAATCATATTTTTACTTTTTCGATTTTTAATTACAGCACGAACCTACAGTATTTTCTTGGTAATATTGCTTGGGTATTGCATCTAATTAGATAAATATCTTCTAAGTAATCTACAAGAATATAGCGAATTTGTTTTTAAGAGTTATTTAAAAAATCTCGTTGGGATAACATACTTGATTTAAATTCATTTAAAAAATCCATATATGATCACTATCATTATCTTCTAGTACTCTTGCACCATTTAAGAAAGCAAATTTTACTTAAGTAGAAATAAAAAAATATTAATATGCTTCGGGATTAGAACCACCGAGCAAACGGTTAGAAGATGCGGTTTTAGAATTTTTTAAATCGTATTCATAAAACATGTATTTAATTCTAATTAATAGCAATGTTAAATTACTTCTAATAATACCTCTATGAGATATAAAATCATACATTTTTAATATATATGATATATATAGTAACCAGTGGTGTTGTCGAGCCGGAACGCTCCGGAACGTCGTTCCGGTACTTCCTTTTTGGACAGGAACGTGTTCCGGAACTAAAGATGATTTCTGATAACGAGATTTGGCTGACGTATTGAAAAAAAAATTAAAAAGAATTGCTCATTTTTTGTTCTAATTTTTGACGAATTTTTATATGTATTATTATAAACAAGGGTTTGAACCGAACCCGAACCGGAACAAAAACCGGAACGAACCGGCTTGTTTTTCCGAACCGTGAACCAGAGTCCGGAACGTTTTTTTCCCTGCTGAACCGGAACTGGAACCGAACCGAGACAAATACGTGAACCGATTTTTGAACCGGTTCAACGGGAATTGAACTTTATTTATAATAAACATTAGAAGAAAAAAATATAAAATTTTAAAAAAGTAAAGATTTCATACATAAATTTTAATGCAAACGGCCCACGGACCGTACGTTACTCATCCCTGGCATAGTTTATTGCCATACCCAAATCGGCCTGCGGCTAATGCTAAGAATTTTTAGTATACATTTGTTGTGAACTAGAATTTCCAGATGTTGGTTTTCAAAATAAACAACCAAAATTTACGTGCGAAATTTATCTCATTTTATTTAATTTAAAGTATTAAGTATTACCATTATTTTACAAACAATGATTAAAATTTAGTAGGTTTGCAAAGGAAATAAATTGTGGAAGCCAATGCCATTAATTTATTAATTTAATTGAGTTTAATTGAACGGTTATTTACGTATAATATGCATAAAAGCATGAAAAATCAATAATACCAAGGTGAAACGCGTTGCTAACACATAAACAGCCGTTGGATATAAAATACGTTCAAAAGAAGCTCCTAAAAATGTTAGTTAAAACGTTCGTTAAAATTGAACACCTGCAGGTTATGTAAATGTCAAGTTCCACTTATTTTGTGCAGATAAAGCTCAAGATTTTACGTATATTGTACAAACGGTCGGATGTTTTCGCATTAAACGCTAATAAGGGGTTATTTAAAGCACGTAGGCAAGTCCACGTGAGGTTAGATAGCAGATGGACAGGAATATCGATTTCTACCACTCAAACAAGGTTAGAAAGAGACGTAGAATATGCATAAGCAAGGAACAGCGTTAGTATAGGCGGGATTTTTAAGACGCCAATGCATAGACTATTGGTCGATATCGTTAGTGTACATCAGACAAACACGGGAAAATTGAATGTTAATTTTTCAGAAAATATCGTAACGACGCGCTGAATTTCGAGGATTTAGAAAACGGTTGAACCCAAAATTTTAAGAAATATTATTGTAAATGAAAGACTTCGGGTGAAATGCGGCCGAGAGGTGGCATCGTAAAATGTATAAATACTTTTTGAAAATGAATAAAAGTCCCTTAGTATTTTGATCGCATGAGACTACGTACCGAAGTTACCACGAGCTTGTAAGTATAGAAAATTATTTTAAATAGTACAGTGAGCCTCATAATTTGTACGCGGATAGTGCCGAGTCTTAAGATTTATTGACGTGCAATTTATATTTTTGAACAAGCTCGTGTAGTGACGTTATGTAACGTGAATTAAATTAAACAATTATCAAAGAAGAGTAATAATTGAATTTGGAGTTGGAGGTAGCGTGTATGAACACCCTTGCAGCACAGCTTAGAGGGTGTGCAACTACAAATAGCTAGAGGCGAGAGCAGAGCAAAGCGAAACAACTATACGGCATCATCAACGGAGCAGGGATCTTCAAGAAATTCCAGGTAACGCTTTAGAATTTGTTGTTGTTGATAAACTAGGAAGGTTATTGTGATGGGTGAGAGTGAACTATGATGGTATTTTACATTATTTGGAGTTTTGAAAGTAATACGTATAACTAACTTTTATTGTGTTATTTAACTATAAAGCTAAATGTGTATATAAAGCTGATTAATGTTCCTCGGGAATTTAAATATTTTTTTGTTGAGTACATGGGTTTTTGTTGTGTTTGTAATAAGAATATGCCAAGTAAAGAGCATACATTAAACATAATTAACTGGGTTATCATGAGCTCGCCATACTCCAGAGTTGCCTAATTGAAATTAATTATAAATATAGAAAGAAAGATAAGGTATTATTCAGGGCCCATTTACTCAGGTTACATTCAATGTGTTTGATATTGCTAGTTAAAATTCTGGACTTTACGAAATAGAATTTATTGAGGTGTAACTTGACCACTGAGATGTATATAATTTTGAAGTTTTATTTGTAAATAGTGGAAAATAGATATTGTATGATTGTTGTATTATTTTGTGGTTATATTAAGAGTGTGCGTGAACGATAGAAAGTATGAGAGTGAATCTAGGTATCCAAGAGGAGGCCTAACTGAGCTAGCCGGAAGCAGTTGAAGAAAGCAATTCAACCGAGGAAGAGAGGAATCTGGGTAAGAAATTAATGTTTTTTTGAAAATTTTCTATTGTGTGCAAATTTTCGATTTGTTATAAAATTGATAATTAGAGGGGTTCGATTTTAATCCCTGTAGCACAGCTATATATATATATATATATATATATATATATATATATATATATATATATATATATATATATATATATTGCTGTGAAATGTACAAAAGCTATTAACTTAACTGGTCCGTTGACTTTCTTCTGTTAATCGCCTCTTTACTCTTTTCCGCCTCGGCTGCTCACCTAGTTAAACCTTCATCCTCATTCATAAAAACAAACACATTCCTATCACAAACACCAACGTTAACTCTATTTACATCAATATTCACAATACATTAAAATTTCAAAATTAAAATTCAGCATAAATTTCAGTATCAGAAAATTTCAAGATTAAATTTGTTATCATTTTAATGTGCATCCAGAATTAAAGTCCTTGTAGGATACCTACTAATTAATATAACAATATATGCAGACCTGAGTCTGAGTACAAAGGGAGCATCTACCACCCCTTTACGTTAATTAACCAGGTTCGTCTAATTGAGCTCGAAGACATCCCCAAATTTTCATCATAATCCAGAACATAAATACTAAATACCCCTTTCTACTTAAACAAGAAAATTTCACCTTACAATTAAAATTTTGTGGTTTGTACAAGTTCACTACTGTCCATTTTAAATAAACAAATTATAAAGTTATTCAACACACACCAAAACATCAAATTTCGAACAAAATAGTATAATTTACCTGAAGGTTACTGCACTCGTAGCTTCAATGTACATCGTCCCTTTGTTAATCACACCATTCCAACTGGGTTATATTTACGGCTTCTGATTCTCAACGCTTTTAAAATTTTCTCCACCACCCTTCATCTAAAGTTGTTTCAGGGCTTTTCCGGAACTCATCTGTGTATATCTGAACCTTGTTTTGTGGATCCAGTCATGTTTACGAACCATTTAATTATTAACACCCCCGAAAAATAGCAAAGAAATTCATACTTCTTTCACAAATATACGCCAAAACTGCCTACTTTTGTGTATTCATTTGTCGTTGCAAATTTGATTAATTGGTACAGTGATACTAAACTTTATTACCTTGTATCTTTTTTTCTAAGTGCACTAAATTACATTCATTGTAGCACGTAAGGAACAAACTGTTTTAAATCACCAAAATATACGAGCAAACTGTTTAAATTATTCTATCAAAATCGGAAAACTAAAAAGCACTGTTTAACGCATTGAATCAACTCGAAAATCTAAGAGAGAGAAACTCATATTAATCCGGGTATATATAGAGGTTAGCCCGTCTGTCGGTCTTGTCCCCAAAACGGACAATTTCCAGAATTTCGTATACTATGTTCCCATCTCGCCCGCCTGTGCGTCGGTTCTTATTAAATTTGCACTCGCACCAGGTAAATCTCAGAAATTTCGACACGGCTAGCAACGTCTGGAAATAACTAATTAATTTTTATACAGAAATGTTATTTTTACCTCTCAAGTTTGCCTTTTATTTTCAACCAATCGCAACCCTCGTGACGTTGCTCAAATCCCGCCTTTAATTATTAGTGTCTTTGCTTGACGCATTTTCTCTTTCCTTTTCTAACCTGTTCTTATTGGTGCAAATTGATATTCTTTATTATCGATTATTTCAGTCCACGTGTGTTCTTATCTGGGTTAAATAACCCCGTATCCAGCCTTCCCGTGAATATTAACCGACGGTTTCTCCAAGATTCTCTGTAACCATTCGTTATCTGCAAAATTTACGCAGAACGAGCCTTTTAAATAAACCCTGTTTTGTATTTCGTGCTAAAGCATCCGACCGTTTCCAATATTCGTAGAATCGACATGTTTATCTAAACAAATTAAACTGAAATTGCCTTTTAAAAATACGCAGGTGTGTTCAAACGTAACATTTTAAATAACCCTTCTACGATTTGACTATTATTGGGTTTTCACAAGCTTTTATGCTTATTATATTATTAATAATGGGTCCATTAACTCCAATTAAAATAATACGCTTTAATTTTTTAGTGACTCCTAATCAAATATTAATTATTATCTGTACATTTTGTTTAATACCGGTTACCCAAACTTAAATCAATTAATATAAATTTTGCACGTAATTTCCATTTGTTTCTTTACGCGGAATAATTATATTACACGTGGAGCATTTTAATACTGCTTCTTTTTATATAAAGCGTCTTGTAAATAATTTAAATCTCTTATTTTTAATGAAACGAATGAATTTTTATTCTCCACGGTTTTTTAATAAAGCGTACCTCTTCCCAAAGCGTCTACACGGTGATTAAAATTATTTGATGTAATTAATTAATTTTCTACCCTGGTCTAAATATGAGTAATATATATAAGTTTAATATGCCCTGGAATTATGAAACACCCTGTATGCTTCCAAATATTTTTAAAATGTGCACTTTAGGCATGCCTAATATGCCTCCAAATTTGGTTTACGTAGCTTTTATAATAACGGAGTTATCGACCGTTGCCACACTAAAAACTCACCCTGTATATATACAGTGTGTCCAAATTTCGAGTCTCTACATTGTGATTTCAGTTATTATAAGAGATAGAAATTGGATTAAATGGGGAAAGATTTAGAGGAATCCAGGCCAGTTTTGTATCCGTTTACAAAATTGGTGTAAGTTGTCTGGTTTTGGAGATATTCGAAGAAAACTAAAAATGGCGGATTTTGTTTTTTGATAATAAAACATGAATCATAAGTCGCACCATCACAAGACTTGCACATTATTAAGACACTTTTCTAAAAGGAGTATTTTAGCATAAACAGAATCATTCGACTGTCTTTTGTTTTCGAGGAAACGCCCACAACTTTTGTTTTTCTTATGGCCGCCATTTTGAATATTAAGTGAATATTATGCGCCTTAAAATTACCTTTTCAAAAATATGCCACATGTCTATAAAAAAATGCAAAACTATCCTAAATTTTAAAAATAACTAAATTTGTATGTTCTTTAACGTTTGGTAATCCCAACAGGGAAAAAATTTGATTTCTACTTTATGAAAAGTACAATACACATTTTATAATGTACACAAACAGCATTTGTCAGAAATTATTAATTATGGTGGTACTAGAGTTAAAATGATATCGTTTTATAATAGTAGGCGGTGGTATGTGACAAAACCAAACAATTGAATTACAGTTATATGTCAAACAAATTCTAAAATTTAGATAAACTTGGAGCCTTGTGTTCCTTCTACAAAGTTTGTAGCAATTTTTTTGTTATATAACAAAATTTCTTTTCACAACAACATAAGGTACTAAAACAATAGAAAAATTTTTTAAAAAAATTGCCAAGTATATTTATTTACAAATTCAGATAGATTTTCAAATACATAATAAGTTCTTGAACCCATATGGAAAACAACATGCGATCTGTTACTTTCTATTCTGGTTAACTTGTATGGGTAAGTTCAACGTTTTGTACCCACAACCATATATAAAACAATTCAGCTGTTTTGAAACCTGGTTTGAAAAGTCGTAAATAGCATTATAATCTTTCAAAGTCCGTGTAAACACCGCATTGTTCACAATATACCTTAATGTTTTCAACTTGATTCAAACACACAGAGCGTGGGCACTAAGCACTTATTCTGATAAAATATCCACCGGTTGAATTGCCTTTGTAAGTCGTATTCTCAATCCGCTCACTTCCACATCATCTTCGATTCAAGCAGCATGGGGAGTCGATGGTGAGAATTAATGGTGAAAAATATGTCTTAATTTGTATTTATTTCAACGTAGATATCTTCGGCCAATAAATCTCTTCGTGCTAATGAATACCTTAAAGCCAACAAAATCCCTTCGAGTTAACAAAATAACATAGAGCCAACAAAATGCCGTCAAGCCAATAAATACCTTCGAGCCAGAAGCACTTTCTAGCTAAAATGTACTTTCAAGCCTTGAGCCGACAATCACCCTTGAGCTCACCCGTAACTTACTTTGAGATCAGTCTGGGGCCATTGCCTTCTTCGCCGTAAGCAACCAGCTGGAACCTGTCCCAACCAATCCAAGGATAGCAGCCAGCGTCTAGTGGTTAAGAGTGAGTTATTTTTGCCTAATCCCGGAACGGATTTGTTTCACAATCCCAATTCTCACAAACTGTTAAGTTTTGAACCGCGAAAACCTACATCGTTTTAGTGTGTAATACCATGCACCCAACTGAATCGACTTTTTGTTAATCAATTAATATTTTACTACGAACGTATATTCTCTTGAAGGTAATATTTGTTCCAACTTTATTATTTGAAACTCTCACTCCTAACCATTTTAAGATTACTTGAATTACTGTTTTTGATTAAATTTGTACGTGATTATCGGAATCGATGCTCATTTAAATATTAAGTAACGAAATTTTGTTCAACTAATAATTTTTTTATGACTAAAATATGTGAAATTATTTATTACTTTTAATAAATATTGGCTGCAAAGGTTCTTTTGTTATTTCAGCTCTTAATGAATAACCATGTGTGACTGCCAGTGGAGAATTAATGGATGTTGTCCTAACTTACGGAGAAGCCATGCAAAATGCAGCAGCTTGTTACGTACAGTTTTGGTCCCCAGAATATCTATTATTTTTAACCTATAACTAACAGGAAACCTAACAGCACGTGGACCTATTTAAGACTGCTAACTGCAAAGAAGATTTTGAAAGCAAATGTTAAATAACCTGAAATACTCGATCACGCTTCTAGGTGAATCAGAAAACAATTTATTACAGCTTAACTGTAACTACACCGTTTACAATAATGGAAAAAGCAAATATACACAGTCTTTACCCAATATTATATGACATTTCTAACTATATAGCACACGCATTTTCATCACAAATACACATACTATCTTAAACAAGTATTAAACTTCAACTATATCACAATTTTGATAACTGAAAGTTAACCTATACACAGCTATCAATACGTTCAGTGCTTGAATCTAACAAAGATTGTTTATGTACTAACCTCCACCCCGGTATAGTTCTAGATGTTTTTCGTTAAACTTAATTTTTCTTTCGGGTGATTGATTTTGTTCGATTAAAGATTGAGATGGGCTCCGTCTATCCCTACACGGTTACTTTCAACTCGAGGGTTGTACCTTAGGCTACTTCGCCATGTTAGCAAACCTCTGGTTAAGATACTTGACCTTTCACAGCGGCATTTTGAGCGTTTGAATGTTAACAACGAAGTCCGTAATGAAAAATGAATATACTCTTTAAAATCATTCGAGGTTTTTTCGGCAAACTTCGGACGGATGAATCAAGGGTATAAAAATGAACATGCCTTGTGTCATCTTCGCCTACCTAACCTCGCGTGATACGTTAAAGGGTAGACCATTTTCACAGACTGAACGAGTTTGAATTTAAACAACGTTTTGGTTTAGGCAAACTTGTGCGATACATAATTCAAAAATTGCACCAACAGTTGCAACAAGAAGTAGCAGGTAGCAATTTGTTGAAGTTTGTTCATTGTAAAAAATATTGTTAATTACGTTGTGAGGAATAATGCTGTATCGCCTGAGAATATGGTGCTGTTAACGTTAAGGGTTTTGACTAGTAGTTCACTATTGACTGTCGTAGGTGAGACTCGGCTGAGGGGATAAAGCAATTGCAACAGTGGTAGAAGCACTTGCTACATTACCGCCAGAATATCAAAAAATGCTTTCAACGAAAGAAGAAATAGTTAAGCAAGGGTTTTACAACATTTTCAAATTTTCTAGATGTGCCGGGACGATAGATTGTACCCATATTAAAATACAATCACCAGGAGATAACGATACCGAATGTTTTTGCAACCGTATTACAATAATGCAAATTTAGTTAAGTTTTCACCCCCCACTTCCCGTCGCCATACACGCATGACCAAGGACGTAAAGTATTATGTTCACAAATTTGGCTGCAAGGGTTGCCGTCATGGGTAGAGCCCACAAGTTAACAAAGAAAAGCAAGGAGCTTACCTGGTTTTTACTAGAAGCCAAGACCCTCTACTACTTTTCAGATCAGGGTCACAGACGGGTAGTTTTTTGTGTGCACAAAATTTTAATAGCGAAACGGAGATGCCTACGCGGTAGCGGAACACAAGATAGTTTGTTTTAGGTAATAGGAAAAAGTACTAGGACATGAGAGGGAACACTTCGCCGAAATTACTGCACGCACGTCCGTTTTCCTCGACCGCCGATAGTAAAGTTCTCTGCTTTAAGATGCTTCGTTCTCGCGAGCTGTAATAATACCACCATTCGACGCTTCCCACAGCCAACCCAGGAACCACATCCACATTCTTTTAGCCTGGAAATGCGAGCATAAGCGGTTTTCATACTATAATCTGTGGGTTAATGTCATGGAATTTGTGAGAACTATAATCGTGAAACTTACAGTTTCAAAAATAAAAAATAAATAGGAAAAGTCTGATTGTACGAGAACCCACATGTATGAAAAACTTGAATTAAATAATTCCTATAGGCGCCACATGGTTTTTTAAACCGTAGCAGTACTTGCAATACCAGGAAACGGAAACAGAAATGAATAGCCACCCGATATTCAAGCTACCTCAACTAAGCGGGTAAACATCTTGTTTCCCGCCGCACCGATCGCACAAATTTAGTCGGAGAGATGAGATACACTTAAAACTAACACTATAAAACTTAGTACAAAGTTCATTTTTATATTTACATATGAATGCATACAAATTTTCATTAATACTTTCGTTGTCAGTAAATAAAGATAAGCTATTTAACTCTAACAGTTTCAAAAGTATTGGGAATGAGATCTAATTTTTCAAGTACAAATCGTTCTATGGATGGTCAGTTAACGATTTTTGTGTTTTGTGGGGTCATCTTTTGTTTCGTCAATGCATAGGGACAACAAATATGTACAATTTATTTACATATTTAGAATTAAACATCGGTTGTAAGAAATACATACAATAGCATAAAATTGAAAACAACAATTACAAAGATTCTACATACATATGTAATATAAAAATATCATTTAATTTATGCATGAGAACAAAGCTTTTATGTGAATAAATTTTATTCACGCTAGAAACGCAAGTGTTCTTTAGTGATAGAAAATTGATAGTGCGGTTTTGGATGATTGTACACAAAAAATGAAATTGCGCACTGGATGAATATTGAACTTTTACGAGCGTAGCTGTGAAGAAACGCGACTCAAAAAGAAGCCTATGCTAAAATGGATTAGCGCAGTAGTAGGTACTCACAGATGCGGTGTGGCCTGGGATCTACAGGTAGAAGTTTCGTTGGATCGAAGCCTGCATACGTTGCTAGATGTCGCAGGTCAATCAATGCATGTGCCGTGTATTGTGCAGGTCCTTTATCGGCTATATGAGGCGTGGAACGGCATAATAAGGGCGGATTCTTCGTAGTAGGCGTCGGAACTGGTGCGTAGTGTGGTATTCACACGTCCAGACCTCTATGCCCGCTTCAGTAATGGTGGGCTGCAAAGACGAGGGCATCACAGACGCCTCGGACATCCCGTCTTGGTGGACCGTGTTTGGCTTGAGTTCAACAGTAGATGCTGATACAAAAATGGTTTCTTAGGTGGAAGTCCAGGCCCTGATAGTAGGATTTGGAGCACCTTGCCGGCAGGGCGTGCGGTATCCACGCTTAGTGCATAGAGCACAACCTTCTGGTTTAACCTTCAAGCTTTGGTGCACCGTGATAAAAAGTTACGCTCAGAAAATCAGAAGCTATTGCTTGCTCCTGACTATTTCATGTCATCATATACCTAGAAACAAACGAAAGTATTCATCTTAAAATTTTAATGCTCGCCTCCTTAATTACCTTCAACTAACTTTTATCCTCAGTTCTAATATCTACATAAAACAAAATCAAGCAAAACAGCAAAATTTTATATAGTGGATTGTTTCCAGTCAAAATGGACACAAAATAGTTAATATCCTCAGCTACCTCAAATTAATTTTTAACCTAATACAATAATTAACAAAAAAATACATTATGGGTTGTTCCGAGTCCCTTGGTTACTACAATTTTTAAATCGTTTATGTTTAAAATATTCATTAAAAAATTATTTACATAAATATACTTACTTAGTGTTCAAAAGCATCCCTTAAAAAGTAACTCCTGATAAATAAATATATAAAAACAGTAATGTAATAGTAAGCAATAGCAATAAAGGAGAAAAACTCACCTACTGACCGAAATGCATTTCCCAGCAGCTATAACAGATAAAAAAATTAGGTAATAACGCCACACCTTAACAATCATGTAAATCTAAATTTTTTATGTACAAAATTTTATTTTATAATTCATATCCTACCAATAACAACTGTCGCATTAGCATATTCCGACGGTTTGAGCGAAGTAAGTTCAATTTCGATACCGTAACATCTGCAGTTGTAAAAAGTTACAGAAAAAAATCCAGGCCCAATTTTTCATGAGAGAAAACAACAAAACGACGGTGAGAAGAAATAGCAAGTCTTACAGCTTAGCATGACGTTCCGGTTTCAAGCTAATCACAACATGATCTTGAGGGTTCTAATAGTTTACAGTTGGGTTACAACAACTTTTGAAGTCGACATCTGCGGGATCACATAGCACGTCATACTGTTGATTCGAATATATAGCATTATCCTATTCGATATTAAAATACGCCAGCATAATTGCCTGTAAAAAAACAGAAGTTCCAGACATATTTCCTAGGATTCTTCAATAATTTTTATTGTTCCAGCACGTTCCACTAAAATAATAATAATAATGTACGTTAAGTAATAATTATTTTTATCCATTTAAAGTATATATGTAAATTTTATTAGAAATAGTTTGTAATTTAGACCGTAACAAGTCCTAAGATGGATCTTTTCTCTTTAAAATTTGAAATGGTGTGCCCTACATTATTTCCATCACCCAAAGTAACCGTCATACAACGAAAACCCAAATCTCCAACATTAGAAAACTCAGAGTGAACTAAAATCGATAAGGTAAAAACCACGTTTTCTTTGTGCAGTGGAACCGGACGTAAACAAGCTTGCAGAAAACACGTACACCGCATGTAATATTTCTGAAACAAATGTTATGACAACCCAAATACCACATTTAAACGCTATGTCAAGAATAAAATAGATTGCAATACTTTAAGTTATAATTACATGCACTAATAAAACCTACAGGGTGATGAATAAACAATCGTTTCAGTTTATAAAGCAGTCGAAATTGTTAATGAAATTAGCAAAATGACCGTTAATACTGTAAGGAATATGAAATTTAATTAAGTACGAGCGAAAATATTTACATGCAGGACTGCACATAACAACATTTTACTAAAAATGGGTAGTAATGGACTTCCCATTGCCATTCCCAAATTTTGTTTGTACAATAAGTCATTTATTTGAAAATATGTTAAGTTGACGCATACAGTACGTAGTTCCATGATTGATGGTATCTTTAGTTTTGTTCGTTCTTTTAGGTTATCATCTTTTTCAGTCTATTTTTTATAATATCAAGCGTTCTGTTTACGGGGACATTTGTAAAGAGGCTCACTATATAGAAACTTACCATTATATATGTGTATTTTGTATTTTTACATTTGATATTTTTTCTAAAAAATGTTGGTTGTTTTTATAACAAGGTTCTGTTTTGCCTGCTAATGGATTGATAATTTTTAAAAGATATTTTGGTAAATTATGATATTGCGAATTTATGGAGCTAACGATAGGTCTCAAAGGAACGTCTTTTTTATTCATTTTTGGTAGACTGTAAAAATGTGGTGGTTTACTCTAATGTGGGACTAATAAACAACCAACATAAAGATATTAAGTTCACTATAGAAATTGAAAAGAACGGGACTCTGCCATTCCTTGACGTTCTGGTAAGCGCCAACCTAACGGACGACTAGATCATTCCGTATATCGAAAACCCACACACACACAGACAGATACCTACATGCGTCGTCACATTATCATTCCTTACAAAAATCATCGGTAATCAACTCTCTAGTCCACCGTGCAATTAAGATTTCACAACTAGAACACTTATCTAATGAACTGACCCATCTTAAAAATAGTCTTATAAAAAACGGCTATCGTAACTCAGATATCGGCAGAGTAATAAACCGGCATCTGCATCCTACCGAACCCCAAACCACGCTGTTATCCCGATACACGATCTTTAGCAATCCTTTCATATATACACAAAGTAACAGACCGAATTGGCAAAATTCTACGTAAACACAACATCAAAACAATCTATAAACCCACCAATAAAATTTTACAAATTTTACCAACCCCAAAAGATTCTGAAAATAGTCTTAAAGCCCCATGAGTAGATAGTATACCTTGTAGTTGCGGTTTAGTATACACAGGAGAAACAGGACGGTCAGTACAGACTAGACTAAACGAGCATAAGCGATGATTAAGAACAAACCAGTACAATCGCTCAGCGGTGGCGGAACACCAACATGAAACAGGCCATACCATTAACTTTGACAAGACGAAACTAATTGCTAGAATTCCATTTTTCTACAATAGAAAAATTAGAGAATCCATAGAAATCAATAAAAATTTTAATAATCTAAACAAAGACGATAGCTACTACCTTTCCCCCATTTGGAAAACAAGCCTACGTTCACAACAGCGGAACCGTGACGTTCACTGATCCGCTACGACACTCCTCTCTATTCATGATCGCTCATGCATCCAGTTCTCGGCCTATATAAACCACCACTTTCGCTACTTTCACCAGTTACTTCGTCACAAGATACCTTTTGGCTTTGAATGGGCTAGTGAGTCTGCTAGTTCAGGAGTAACTCTTCTCTTTACACTTTAACTTGTCTGCTTAATATTATCATTCTTATCTTTATTATTTTTATTTTATTTTATTACTTATTTCCTTACTTGTCCTGAGGAAACCCCTTACAAAAGTGGGCGAAACGTCGACCTTAATGTATAAAATGACACGGTCCCAACCCGGAACCATAAATATTTATAGTCTTCAATAGTTCGTTGATATTTGTGTCATAATTATTTTCATTTATTATTACTGTTGCAGTGTCTTTGTCTGCAGGTAAAATTATAATTGATTTATTGTGTTTTATATTGTGAATTGCTTTTATTGCATCTCCACTTACATTTAGTTATATTGTGATTTTTTTCGATTTTAATTTTACATCTTACTCTGAATTCGGTAGCTGCATCTTCTTCAGAGGAACATGTAAAATCGAAAATAATCATAAAATAAAACCAAATATAAGTATAAATGACATAAAAGCAATTCACAATCTAAAACACGATAACTCAATTATTATTCTACCTGCTGGCAAAGGCAATGCAACAGTAGTAATGGATAAAAATAGTTACAATAACCAATCAACGAATATTAAACACTGATAACAAAATGAATTGAAAATAAAATACACAAGTATACAAATTCGAAAAAAAATGTCAATCACAAAAAAATTAAAACCCTTAATCTGGTGGAGATACGTAAATGATATCTATGCTATTTGACCTCATAATATATAACCAATTGAAAACTTTGTAGATTCGATTAATAAAACAGAATGAACTATTAAATTCACATACGAAATCGAAGAACATGAAAAGCTACCCTTTTGAGAGGTACTAATTAGCAAAAACGATATCTCAGTTAATACATGGGTGTCCAGAAAACCAACTTACACAAACAGGTGCTTTAGTTTTGAATCAAACCATCCAAATTGTGTTAAACATGGTATTATCAAAACCACGTATGATAGAGCAAAATTAATATTATCAAACCAAGAAATTCTAAAAGAAAAAAACCTCATAAAATACTGACTAATTAAAAACAAATACCTTAAAAGAGTAATAAAAAAAGAAATGAACAAAATTTAAAAAAAATAAAGAAGAAAACAAAAACAACCGACAATTTCAAAAAATACTTTCGATACCGTACATAAAAAGATTCTCCGAAAAAATCCAAAGAATAGGAAACAAATTCAAAATAAAACGGTATTTAGAACCAATAATACATTAAGAACACAATTGAAAAAACAAAATCTGAAAATAAAATACAAAGCTCAAAAAACTGCATCTACAAAATACCATGCTAATGTAATAAGTTTGATATAGGAGAAAGTTCTAGACTATTTGAGGATAGATTAAAAGAACATAAACCATGTATAAAAATGGGAAGTTTGAAAAATCGACGATTTTCTAACATGCATGGGACGTTAACCATAAAATAAAATGGGAAGAAGCTAACATCATTGATAAAGAACAAAATGACCAAAAACGTAAAATCAACGAAACTGTTACATAAAAATAATTGCGTAGCAAACAAATTCGCAACTTTCAATAAACAATGAATCCCTTTACAAAAAGAAAATTTAATACCTTTAATATCCAGATAACATCTCAAGATCTTCTTGAGTTTTCCTTGTGGTATTAACATGAAACACAACGTGACAACTATAATTTTTATTTATATTAAAAGTTGCTTTAATCCTTAACGTGACATATTTCTTTTTCTTTTCTTTCATTTTTAATAGGTTATTTAATGTATATATAATTTAATTAATGTACATACAAATCAGCTGATTTCATGATAAGCGGATTGGCTATCTGAAAATTACTCCCAGATATGCAACATAAATTGAAAGCAGTTACTACATTTGAATCTTTAAAATTTCCTTCTACCATCCATATCAAATATTTCAACAGTTGATAAATCAATGTCGTCGCCGATTTATGTAACAAATGTCAAATATGAAACGTTACTATTTTGACAACGATCCTATGTCATGGATCGAATCGTCAATAAATATACAATTAAAAAACTAGGTGGTTTTATTCCAAAAAAGAGAAAAAGGAACATAAAATCTAAGGTTTAACTAACACGGATTTATTTTCTGTTTGCACAATGTGAAACATGTTAAACCCGAGTTAACTATTAATCTGGAGTCACTACATCTTAGAGTAAACTCTGTTGGTACAATCCACCCTAAATGTTTGCTTTTCTTGATATGCAGTCTTACTATTCATAAAAATTAATTTCACTCTGACATCAACGCGGCATTAAAAATGTATTTCCAACTACCACGTGATACTTTAATCTGAAAAGTTTTAAAGCGCTTGGGATTAAAGATAGTTCATGTAATGAAAAGATTTATAAAATAAAATGAACACTTTACAAGTTTGATTGATTTTGTTCAAATATATTATTTTTATCGAAATAATTATTTTATTTATTTCTTATTTTTATTCCAAGGTGTTTTAAATCAAATCTAAAAAATGTTAACGTTAACCAGAAGAAACAATCGTTGTCATTAAAACGGTATTCGTTTATGTTTACTTTTATTACTTATGTTACAAGCAACCACTAGTCCAAGCATCAATGGGATTGATAAAGTAAATCAGTCATGTTGTTGCTGATAAACATTAGGTCAAGTAACAAGAGATTATTTATTATTATATCAGGAAGTGCAAGGAGTTCTATTTTAAAATCCTATGACTGCTTATAGTGTTCTGGATAAACTTAACTCATTCTTATTACATTCATAACTTAAAGTCATTTATGAGTAATAGAGTAAGATATTGTTTTACTTTTTTAAAAAGTAATGAAAAATGTTACATGCTGGCATTAAGTGTCTGAATTAATTTTACTCTACCGCTGAAGAAGTGACAACAGTCAATTAGTGCACCGGCTAGCTTTTTCAATGGTGTGGGATGGTTTCTATAAAAGAAAATAACTTTTTGGGGTATATAAATTCCAGTTCACTAAATATACTTACACCTACCTGGAAAGGTCTTTGAACTTTCTTTGTCTAATAATGCCTTTCAGCACCAACCCGCCTGGATAATGCATGCCCAGAAGATGAGTGTTCCGGCTTCCACTACAGTTAGAGGTAGATGGAGCCTTGCCTATTACCTCTCCACTTCCTTTCACTAATCCACTATAATAAAAAAACTCCACTTCTTGCACACCTAACGTATATTATGAAACATGATCATCACGGTTAAAATAAAGAAAGCTACTAAAATTTGCCCCTAATTTGGCCAAATATGTGTGTAACTAAAAAGAAGAGTCAACCAATTTAATTTCTAATTACTATTTTGCATTTACAACAATGTATGAAAAATGATGTATTTGGGTGATTCTACAAATACGAGCAATTTAGACAATTGCATGTGGAAATAGTCAAACATTTCTAGAAAGACCTGAATCTTGGTATATAGCACAAATATTTGATCCTGATCACATTTTATGATCAGCAGAGCTGAATTTAAGTTTTTCCAAAATCTAGAGGATTTTAAAAATTCAATCAGCCATGCTAATGACATGTTGTCCATTCTAATGACATATTCATATTTATCTGTGTGTGTCTATAATAAGCGGAATAAAAAAAATAATTTCAAAATTTTATGAATAGTAATATTATTATTTTTAACTTAACACGAATACGAATGAATGTGCGAAATTTTTTTTTTTTATTGACAGAATCAAATGTGGCAAACCAAACTTCTGATAAGTTGTACTGTGATTATAGTTAAACTCCAAGTATAAAACTGTATTTTTTTTACATCAATCACAGAATCTTTGAAGGCAAACCTCATTTTGAATAGAACATGTTATTTTAACCCCGCCGGTGCGGTACGCGAGCCACTACAGTCAGTTGATAGCAATGTTAAATAATTGTAAAAATGACGCGCAAATAAAAGATTGCGTCATATCAATGTTCGAATTATTACAACATAATAAAAAAGTTATACTAATTTTAAAGAAAACCCCAAGGAGTACTCACGTAAACGGTAGGGCGACTCCAGCATTACTCCATTCTGGCGAGCTCCTCTTCGGGCGTGGGTATTCGTTGGTCCGGTCGAATACAAATTCAAATTTGTCTTCTTCCTATTTGTATGTAGAGGGGCGACAAGAAACTGGATATAAAGAACGATAATCAGAGATAAGGCAAGGAACCTACATAACAAAAAAAGACACGATAAGACACAAAGATAACTACATTCGTTGGCCTCTCGATCACCAGTCTCGACACGTCTCCAAAAAATCACCACCCTTCTTGGCACACCGCGTCGGCGCAATCTCGCGGAAACGCACTGTCTAAAGTGGCGGAAATACGCGCACGTCTTTTTAAATCCTTGGCGCGAAATTCTTACAAATTAAAACTAAATTAAAAATGTTTAGTGCCGATTTCGGCACGTAACAATGTTATGCTTTTAACCATGTCTTCAGCATCTTTTACACGAATAACATTTAAAATGTAAAGCCTTTTTAGTCTGATATTTTTGTGTTTAATGCTTAAACCAGTGTCTCGAGCACTTAATTTTGGTTTCACTACCCAGAAGGTATGCAGTCTACAAAATAATGAATAGCTAATTTTCAAGTTCTCACATTGAATAAATTTAGTATGCAGATTTCGCATGGTGTCTGTCATGAAACGTTTTTGCTGCACAAGTCTTCGTTTTACTTTGAAATCTTTTTTTCTTGGACAGAGTATTGAATTTTCATTACTATTCCAAAAAGAAACCACCTTGCCTTTCACGTATTGTTTTCTTAGTGTTAACATTCTGTCAAATGTCAAAGATTTGCTTCATATTGTGTTAGCAATAAATAGTTTATGTGGAAGAAAAGATTGGCATTCTTTCAACAGCCTATACTTTTTAACATTCTCCCATTACTCGCCTGGGTGAAGATTTGTTTTTCTTTTTGCGTTTTGAAAGAATTGAAAGAAGTACTTAACTTAGTTTGTAAAACTTCCCCAAATAGAAGTTTCGTTTTAATAAGAGTAGAATCAATTGAATTCTTGTTCAATAATCTATTTACTTTAGAGTTAGGTGTCAGTGAGAGCGAATCCTTAATTTACTTGGTCTTTTTTCTAGTCTTTGCCAACGTTTTTTATACTTTGCTCTTATTTTTGTTATTTTTTCATTTTCCTTTTGCATGAATTCTAATTTTCTATAAGTCTTAGCTCTATCACGTCTAACTGCTTTCCGTCCCCCTTTTTTCTGACTACTATCTCCTACAGTTGATGGTGCACATAACTTTATTCATATTTTTAATTCGTTTTCGTCTATTCCCAGTCCCTCCACTTTTTACGTTGAGCTCGTTGGTCTCTGTTGTTCATATCATTAATTGATTTTAACTTTCCTGCCTTTTTTGCTTTCAGGTATATTTCATGTTTTTGTTCTTTTAGGTTCTGTAACTTTTAACTGTCTGCTTTTATGCGCTCTCTTCTTTTCATCTTGCATTCTCTCTTTCTTTCACCCTTTCTTCATTACTCAATACTTTACACTTAGCCATTTTTCTAATACCGCAAAAAAATTGTTCGCAAGTATTAATTTTGTTAAACACTGCCCAGGTATTGTATGATATATATATATATATATATATATATATATATATATATATATATATTGCTGTGAAACCTCCATCATCCGTGAACTACGCTTTTCGCCTCGGCTGCTCACCTAATTTTATAAACCTCCTCATTCATAAAAATTAAACAACACATTCCTACCACAAACATCAACGTTAACTCTATTTACATCAATATTCAGAATACATTAAATTTTCAAATTAAATTTCAGCATAAAATTCAGTTTTCAAAAAAATTTCAAGATTAATTTTATTATCATTTTAATGTGCATCCAGAATTAAAGTCCTTGTTGGATGCCTAGTAATTAATATAACAATATAAGCAGACCGGAGTCTGAGTATAAAGGAGCATCTACCACCCTTTACGTTAATTAACCAGGATCGTCTAATTGAGCTCAAAGACATACCCACATTTTCATCATATTCCCGAACATCAAAACAAAATACCCTTTTTACTTAAACAAGCAAATTTCATCTTAAAATTAAACTTTTATGGTTAGAATAATTTCACTAATGTCCATTTAAAGTAAATCAATTATAAAGTCATTCAATACACACAAAATGTCAAACAAAATAGTATAATTTACCTGAAGGTTACTGTCCTCGTAACTTCAAAGTATCGTTTCTTTAGTTAATCACACCATTCAACAGGATTATATTTACGGCTTCTGATTCTCTACGCTTTTAAAATTTTCTCCATCACCATCCATTCAAAGTCGTTTCTGGGCCTTTCCGGAACTCATCTGTGTTTATCTGACCCTTGTTTCATGGATCCAGACACGTATTTGAACCATTTAATTATTAACACCCCGAAAAATAGCAAAGAAATTCATGCTTCTGTCACCTATATATACGCCAAAACTGCCTACTTTTGTGTATACATTCGTCGTTGTAAATTTTGCTGATTGGTACAGTGAAACTAAATTTTATTACCTTGTATCTAAGTGCACTGAAGTACATTCATGTTAGCACGTAAATAACAAGCTATTTTGAATCACTAAAATATACTAGCAAACTTTAAATTATTTAATCAAACTAAAATGCACGGTTTAATATCTTCAATCAAGTCGCGTATGTACGAGCTTTTAACGCATCGAATCGTCAAAAGTCTAAGAGAGCTTGTTTATCTTCATCTCGGTATATATAGCAAAAAGCCTGTCTGTCGGTCGAGTCTCTAAAACGGCCAGTTTCTAGAATTTCTCATTCTATGTTCCCAGTCTGTTGCTCGCACGTCGATTTTTACGAATTTTCACTCGCCCCATTCAAATATCAGAAAATTTCCACACGGCACGCAAGCATGTCCGAGAAAAACTAATTGATTTTATACAGAAATTGTTGTTCTACCTCTGATATTTGCATCCTATTTTTAACCAATTGTGACCCCCGTGACGTTGCTTAAATCCCGCCTTTTACAATATGTGTCTTTGCTTGACGCATTTTCTCTTTCCTTCTCTAACCTGTTCGTATTGGTGCAAATTGATATTCTTTATTATCGATTATTTTAGTCCACATGGAGTGTGAAATACCCAGCTTTAGCAATTCTCGTAACTATTATGCGACGTTTTCCCCAAGATTCTTTGAAACATTAATTATCAGCAAAATTTACGCCGAATGAGCTTTTTAAATAAACCCAGGTGTTTAAACATACTATTAATTCTCAGAGCCTTATTCCGTGGTATTTTAATCTTGGGTTTTTAGTTTCTATAGGTATTATATGTTATTAACGGTTTAATTAACTCCAATTAAAATTGATTTCTATCCTTTTCATTTTTAGCGAATACAACTTAAATATTAATTATTATACGTACACTTTGTTTTACTACCGGTTACTTAAAATAGGGTTAATTAATATAAACTTTGCACGTAATTTCTCTTTGTTTAGGAATAATTACATTACACGCAGAGCTTTTCAATACTGCTTCTTTTGATATAAAGCGTCTTATAAATAATTTAAATTTCTTATTTTTACTGAAACAACCGAGTTTATTTATGCTTCATGGTTTTAATAACGCGTATTATTTAATGAAATTCCTTATACACGGTGATTAAAATTATTTGATGTGATTATTTAATTTTCTACCCTGGTCTAAATATGAGTAATATATATATATATATATATATTATATATATATATATATATATATATATATATATATATATATTTCATTAAACAAAGGACTTCAAATAACAAGAATCCTGAAACAATGTCATTAGAATGGACACAAGTCATTAGCATGGATATAGTACGTCCATGCCAAAAATCAAGATGGTAGGCATTTTTAATCCCAGGTGTTATGTTTAAGAAACTACAAATTCATGTTGATTATTTACGTATGATATGGTACTTATCTAGCCACAGTAGTAGATTGTAATTATTTTCCAACTTTATTAAAACTTGACCATGCTAATGATACCTAATTTATGAACTATCAAACATGTTGACACATTTATTATAACTATGACCACAATGAACAACAAACAAGCAGGTCAACTTCATTCTCAGAATGGTTGTTGAACAAGACTGATATATGCAGTGATGTATAGCTTAAAACATAAATTCCATAGCTTTGGTTGATTTTTAAAAAATTTCCATGCTAATGACAGAAACCTTGAGGGACATCCTTGGTGCCCTATTTGTGGCACTAGATCGAGTAAAATAAACACAAAAATGGTTTCCCTTATTCTGCTTTATATTAGTTCACTAATATAAATGATACAGTAACAACAATTTTAGCTATAAATATATATTGAACATTTTATAATTTAGGTTCACATGAGGGACAGCCACGCTAATAACAATTTGATTATTATTTTTTTTAATTACATAAGGCGAAGTTTAAAAAATGTTTAAAACATAGACACTATTACTGAAGATATGTACAATAATATAAGAATAAAGTGGTTTTAAAAAATACTCGTTTACCATTATAACACTGGGACATTAATATGGCTTGTAATTGTAGAATCACCCATTTACCATCCGCTATAAATAAGCGTGCATCAACGTAATCGTTTTTAATAATAGGTTTTACACATTCCAATCACAATTATTGGATATAATACAGCATGTAATGTTTATAAAATGGAAAGCAAAAATTCAATAGACATACAGTTGTGTATCTTTATCCTCTACAAAGCTCTGACGCTCTTGTAGTGCAGGAAATGGTTGCGTGTAGATTAATTGTTTCAACTCCAGGGTAAATCAAAGCTCCGAACACAGGCTATTTTCACAATTAACGGTATTTTTAGGCTCCACGTTCTTACTCGCGTTTGGAACTTGTTTAGTAACAGTTCCGGGGTTTTTAATACCCGATTTACAACTTTATCCGCACGGAGATGGTTACGTGTCGAATTCGATGCTCTGCTTCTGATCTCGAATAGCTGAAGATGATAGATAGATCGATTCCCTCCTTTATTATTCGTAGTATTTATGTTTTAATATTCCAGGGTTATGTATGCTATTTTTCGTTTTTACGGGCTAGTGCGTCTATCTGCTCGATCTTCGAGGTTCAAGTAGTTTTAATTATGCGACCAGTCATCTTGTTCTTGCACTTTTACATTTGATACCGAAAATGACGTGATCTGCTTACGTTCGCAACAGATCTTTTATGGCTGTAATTTATGAGTTTATGAATATTGGGGGTAATCTATCATGGTTGCGGGTTTATTGAATTCGTGTGAATTGTTAATTCCTTTCACGGTTTACACACAACGCATTAATTTTTATGGTTGGTTTTATGATGATTGAGATTGTGGAGTGTGTCGGTCTAATTCCCGAATCAATGGTTTGTTTTTGAACTTGTGTGAATGTGTACAAATAAACTTTTTATGCCGGTTATTTACCTATGTTTATCTGTATTTATCTAAATTTAATACAAAGAACGTAAAGTCTCGATCTCTATTGCTGTTTGTATACTAGGTGCTTTATTATTTTAATTCTTTATTCTAAATTAAGATCACATTGAAATAGCCGCGTTTTTATGTAAACTACTAAAGCTTCCATAAATTGACAGGTTGTTTTCATGATAAAAGCTCATTTAATTAACTGAAATTATATTCTCATTTCTGTTAATTAATGTTTGCTTAAATAACGAACTAGCGTAACAACGACTAGGTTTGCAAGAAAAATTTCAATGTGGCCATACTATAAAACATTATAGGATATAAATTTGTTATGGAAACTGTTTTTTGATAATTATTAATAAAGGTATGAGTATTATCAATGATAGCGAAAGTAAAATATGTAGGAGTATCTCATAATATAATCCAAATTTAGGATCAAGGTTTATAACAGGGGTGTCAGGTTGCACCTTTTGGGCCACATGCAACTCGTGAGAAATTGGTTGACAGTTCTTGTTATATGTTAAAATATTCTTATTATTTTATTCCAGTAATAGACAAATTAATAGGAAATTGTAGGAAGTCAGTGCAGTATTTATTTTCAGGATAGGTTCAGTATGTTGTTAAGTACCATTCAGTTACTTTCAAGTCCTTTTTGGTTCATTATTTTGTATATGTAAATTTTTTATAAGTTCATATTTAAATCATGCGCACTTTTACGTTATTTCCCATTAGGGGTGGACCCGACATAGAAAAGTGACCGACCCGGCCCGAGGCCCGACTCGAAATGAAAACTGACGGCCCGACCCGAAATTTCGGGCCGGCTCGACTTTCATTCAGTGAATGAGAAAATATTTTTTTCAGTTGTGTTCAACAAGTAACTATCATTCTTTTGTTTGATTTAAGAGTATAATGATTTTGAGTTACAATCAAGATACTTGTGGAACATACTGTAGTATATCATTTGATTTTTGATTCTTTAAAAAATCCTAGAAATATATAACAAAAGTACAAAATGTTTAGCAATTTTCGTTGTTTATGTAATTGTTACCGACGCATTTTTATAGTTTTTTTACTTTGAGGAACTGAAACTTTTGGAATTGAACTTTTGATCTATAATTTGATTGTCTTTGTTCTAATTCTTTTAAATTTTTATTTGACCGACTGACAAATCGTGCCAAAGTTCAAGATTTAATACTTTTGGTGAATTACTGAATGCTAAAAATTAAATAAATTGTTTAAAGGTCATAGTATAAACGGTACCAAACTTCATAGGTTAATATTTCAAGCAATTGAAAATTGGTACCTAGTGTTATTAGAACTTAAGGAACCTGAAAGTCAAATAATATACCGAATGTTTCCTTAAAAAAAGTTGGATTTTCAAATTGTAATATGTAGAGGATACTTCATTCTTTAGAAATACATATTATCTGATGGAATAGAAGTAAAATGAAGTAATTGTTTTAGGATGAAAAGTTTTTAAAAAAATTATTACCAAAAGGTATAAATCAGTACATAGTTCCTTTTATATACCAATAACATTTTATTTACTTTATCCTTTTTATGGCATGAGTTCGATAGTGGCATTATTATACATTTTCCCACAATAAATAGAAAACTATATCTGCAGCCAAATTCTACTATTCAACAATAAATTAAGTGAAATAAAGTTGTATTTAGAAAATGATTAAAGGCTGTTTAATCTTGAATTGGAATTATGTGGGGTTACCACAGACGGCGCTTCTTGAATGGTAGGGACTCCTTTTGTATTAGGAACCCTATGTCAGCTTTTGCATATTTGATGTGCCTTATTGTTATTTCACTGCATAATCTAACAAAGTTTAGGTTTGGAAACGCGGGAAAGGCGATTTTTTTTTATAGTAAACTTTATAAAATTTTGATATCTCAATCACAAACACGTCGTGCAATTTTTTGATAAAATAAAACATTTTTAAACTTAAAAAATTCGGATGTGTTATGCAAATTAGCTTTATTGATAAACATCACGAATTATTCTTTACAATTCTGCCAGAATAAGATCAAGAATAAATAGAAAATCTACTTTTAAGGAATCCTTTTCTGAAAACAACGCTGAGATGATGGGCATATTAGTTGAGTTTGTCCAAATCGGCACGGTTCCGTCGCATCTTCTGAATTTAAGTGTTTGCACTAAGTATTCACTTCTAACCAAATTTGTTGAAAACCATTTGCACCCATTTTTTCATGCGTTTAATACTGTAACGAAAACTCTATTTGCACAAACAACAGTTCTTTATTTTTAAACCGATTATACAAGCCTCTCCAACAACTCGTAGTAATAATAGAATTTGCTAAAAGCTCTCCCAACAATTGATTTTCAGCTAATTGCTAACAATGCAATTACTAGCTTCGTAAACTACCACGCTATCTTCTAAATTACTATCGAAGAACTATAATTAACCATCCAAGCACTAATTATTAGTTTATATAATCACTACAGAAATTTGTATCACATAGAGTAATTTATAACGACAGTAATATATGTCACATCTTTCGAAGTTTTAAACTAGAACATATTGTAACCAAAGCTTCAATCAGAACTCGTATTGTAATCAAAGCTTGTGTTAGAACTGAGCTTCAGAACCCCTTAACGGCTGTTTATACCGTATTCAATTGGCCCAATTATTTCTAGAACATATAGAATATGCAAATAATATTCTCGAAATTTCCTATTGTAATATAAATAACTCTTAAATGCAAAACCCTTGATCCTGTCAATTAATTCTATCTGAAAATATTACGCCACAGGGTGCCTTTCAATTATCTTTTGTGTACAGATGCTTCGTTCACGTTCTAATGTGATTTTACCGGTTGAAGGTAGACCAATCGGCGCTACACTGCTTCCCTCTTAATGCTGTTGTGTTCCAAAACACTCTGACCCGGACGTTTGAAGTCTTTGTCGCGGTAAGGACAGTCGAAACTATTTCTGCAGTTTCCATGTTGATGGATGTGGCAATCAACACTTTTCATAGCAAGCGCCATACCATTTGCATTGTAACCACACACCAAAATCTGGACCCCGTTTTTTGGAACAGTACTTCTAGCATATTTCCTGCCACCCTCCAGTCCAACCCATCGAGCCTACAAATGATTTTGTGCATGATCAACTTTTTATCTCCAAATTTGATCTGACCATTGAGGTCCACTAACGCCTTCCAATCTGGTAATTCGACTTGCCAGAAGTCTGTTGCTTAATCATTAACTAGTATGGTCTTTCCAATTTCTAGTTGTTGTCGGCGAGGTTGATCCAGACAACCAAATGTATTTTTAAACAACCGAGCAAATACTCAGGACATATTAAGGTCCGCCGCCACGCAATGTACCATGGAGTATTCCACATGGAATAGGTCACTTTGAATCTCTTCTGTGACTCCCAAATCTCGTTTTGCCCGTTCCGCTGTACACAGATCTGAAATAATTATAGCTCGGTCCAGACCTTCGTTCATCTTCACAAGCGTTGCTGTTTGTTCGTTTCACTGATTGCCGTTGTTCGGCATATTACGGCGTCACCAGTATCTTAGGATGCTAACCGATTAACGTGCCTCACTATTGTAGTTTCTTTTGGCAGCTTACGAATCGTAGATATCGCGTCGTTGATTCTTTTTGCAACTTTGTACGAACACTTCAATATCTTTGCAACTTTGGCGACAGTCCACGTCTTCGACTGGGAATGTATAGCCAAACGCGGTTGCTCCTTGAAACCAGACGCCTGCACCTTAATGTCATAACTGGTCTTCATACGATCGCTTGCTGCGTGGATGCTTTTCCTAACGTCAGCATGGATATCATGCAGCTTGCATTTGAACTTCTCAAAGTAGCAATTGTCATGATGTCATCTCTGAGCTTACACCTAAACTCAAGATCACACGATAGACATATCTAACGTCCCAGCATAGCACATGCAGGTGTGTTTCTAGTTGCTCTCATGAATCGAAGACCGATAGACCAATAAAAATAGATGTAAATATTGGTACGGGTCTCTTTGATGTTGGAAGACCATTGCAGAAAGGTACTTGCCTAAGGTGCCGCTTTTGGGTTTTTACTATACCATCCGATTGCGGGTGAAATGGTGTTGTTAGGATCTTTCTAATCTCCAGCAACTGCCATACTTCTTGACATAACGCTGACACATAATTTCTGCCCTGATCGGCGTGTAACTCCATAAGAACTCCAAAACGGCAGAACAGTTCCTCTACCAGTACGTCAGTGACGGTTACAGCTTCTTGGTTTGGTACAACATACGTTTTGGTCCACTTCGTAAAATAGTCCATGGCTACCAATATGTACTTATTCCGGGGTTGGTCTCGGGGAATGGACCGGCAATATCGATTGCCATTCTCTCAAAGAGGCTCCCCACGTTATATTGCCTGATTGAAGCTTTTCGGTTTCTCAGAGGTGCGCACAGTTGACACTTGCGGTATCGCTCATTTACAGCGTCCTTACAGCCTACCCAGTAAAATCTTGCTCGGACTTTCTTCAGAGTCTTCTTAATACCGAAGTACCCTTCCGGGGTCCCATTATGCAGATTTCATAAAACATCCGACACTCGGTTCTCAGGAACCACCACCTAAAGCGTACTCACGGATCCATCTCCATTCTTCAAGAATTGCACCAAGATCCCATTATCTACTTTTAAGGAATCCCATTATGCCCAGTACGATTTCAGGGTGTTACTCAACGGTCTAATGTTCTGGCAGGAGGGTCGTTTTTATCTGGCTTTCCAAAACATAATGACACCTAGGTCTTTGTCATTCTCGTATCCGTTTGCATCTCAAGAGGCTGCCAATCGTCATTGATCACGGTAGTGTAACCAAGTAGATCACACTTTGTTTCTAACCGAGAGCAATGGCTACAATCTTCGGGGCAAGGCCGTCTTGAAAGCCCATCCGCATTACGATGACCTATACCAGCATGGTGTTCCGTGTCGAAGTCATACTTTTACAGCCTTTCTATCCATCTGGCGACTTGTTCTTCGTGGTTTCTAAACTGTAATGGCTACTTCAGGGCCGCGTGGTTGGTTCTCAGGTGAAAATTTCTTCCGTATAGGTGATTATAAAAGCTAACGGTTCTCGTCTTATAATGCAATAATTCCGTTCCTGTTTCGAGAGCAACTTGCTAAAGTAACCAATGACTCTTTCTTGCCTGTTTTGTATCTGGGATATTACACTTTCGATGGTGACATTGCTCGCATCTGTATTCAAGATGAATTGCTTTCCGAGCGAGTAAAGCTTAAGATCGTAGCCAAATTTGTTGAAAACCATTTTTATTAATTTTTTATGCATTTAATACTGTAACTCTATTTGCACAAACAATAGTTCTTTATTTTCAAACTGATTATATAAGCCTTTTCAACAACTCGTAGTTACAATGGAAGTTATTAGAAGATCGCCCAACAATTACTTTCAGCTAATCGCAGATAGTATAAGTACTAACTTTAAGCTACAGCGCTAACTTCGAAGCACTGCAATTAACCATCCAAGTACTAATTATTATCTATATAATCACAACAGTAATGTGTTTCACATAGAGTAATTTATATCGACAGTAATTTATATCACATCTTTCAAAGCTTTACGCTAAAACATATTGTAATCAAAACTTCAATCAGAACTCATATTATAATAAAAGCATGCGTTGGAACTAAACTTCAAAACCCTTTAACGGCTATTCATACCTTATTCAATTGTTCTAATTATTTCGAGAACATACCAAAAATTAGGCAGTTAACATTTTCAGGATTTCCTATTGTAATAGAAATAACTATTAAATGCAAAACCCTTGTACCTGTCAATCAAACTCTATCTGAAGCTTGTCACGCCACAGGGTGCCTATCAATTATCTTGTGTGTACAGATGCTTCATTTATGTTCTAATGTAATTATTTTAGCCCGAGGCAGACCAATCGGCGCTACAATACCAACATTAACGCCAGAAACTGAATTAAGGACTGTTAGCAAAGGTTAAGTGAATTTTTCCATACGCGAAGTTAAACTTTAAAATAATTTTTAAAGTCCTCTTAATATTGGATGCTTGTTGTCAATTGTATTTTCGTTAGACAAAAGTGCTTTTACCATTTTACTTCCTTCATTCTATTTTCTTAACGAGTCAAGCATTGAAGTAATAGATATTTTGCTTTTTCTTCTTGGTGGTCAGTTTTTAAAACGTCATTTTTGTAAAGAATTTTCGTATTACACAATCTTGTATTGTATTAGCTATTTCTCGCATTGTGACCAACATATCATTCATTATATCTAATTTGCTAACTACTTTCTAAAGAACCTAATCTAGAGCATGTTTAGAAGGATATGATATGGGCGCAATACAAAGAAAGATTGACTAAATGGCTGAGTACGTAGAAAATTTTGTATTCGAGTACTTAAAACATCTTAGTTCTCTACTGAGCAAACGAAACTAAACATTACTGTTATCTTATGTGAGATTTCTAAAAGAAGAAAAAGCTTTCCCAAATTTGTTATTTGCCAAATGTTTGGAAACTGATACGAATCTAATGAATTAAAAAGATGCTTTCTATGTAAAAACTATAGTTTTGAGTAATAGCCTCTCCGTTGCATTTGACGGCTTCGGCAACGGTAGCAGCTTTCTGGGTAACTGAAAACACGTTGTGCCGAATTTATTTTTATCTGTACATTATGTCATTCATCGACAACATTTAGTAGTCCAAAATTTTACTAAATGCTTGCTTGGCCCACTAGATTAATAAAAGTTAATAAAATCGAAAGAAATGCCTTAGATGAAAGTTGTTCAACTTTGCTTGAAAAAGAATGACGCTGTAATCATTTATTACTTAACGCGGAAGTTCGTTGATTATCTAAAAGTGCTCGTTTGAATTATTTTTGTGCACTTTTAATTTAGTATTAGAATTCTTGGAAAGCAGAAGCAATGATTTGCGACTCAATTTAATAAATTTAAATATGGAAAAGGTTATATAATTGATTTATTTGCAAAATTCAGCGAAACCAATTTTAGGTCACAAGGTTATCATTAAAATTAATTAAAAATATGTGTAATATTTGCGTTTCTTGAAACACTTTTTCTATACAAGGGGAATGCTCTAGATTTCCCAGTTTTTCAAAATTTCATAAATGAGATGAAGATTTGCTTGCTTATTGTCAATACCTTACGATTCTTTATTCTGACCTCAGCCAAAAATTTGAAGATATTTTTTACTTAGTTATCCTATTTGGGTGTGGAACCCTTTGCAAGTAACAGACCCACAAACCCAGACCAATCAATTTTAAAACAGGCACTGTTTATTGAATTATCCAAATATGACGATCTGAAACCAATATTCGAAGAGGATACCACATATTTTGGTTCCCACTTGTATATCCTGCATTGTGTATCACTGTACAGAAGCTGTTTATTGCTTTTTCGTCCTCATATTTAGTAGAACCTGGATTTAGTGGTTATTAGTCTCATCAAGAAAAAAAGAAACGGACTGGCTTGTCAAGACTTACGAATGCTACGAACACGAGTCAAACATAGATAATTTCATATCATCTCATTGTGTTTACTAATCTCATCGAAAAAGATAAGTGATTTTGCATTTTAAAACAAAAGGTTCAATTTCGGTAAATACCAAGTGTCTCAAAGGAAAGTTTATATTTGATTAGCTTACAGCGCAACCGCAACAAATCTAAGAAGAAGGGGTATGCCATTTGATAGTCCGACTTTTAGAAATTTAGTTGACATGGAGCGCTCCTTTGTAGCAAACCGCGCGTTCTGTGAGCGAGAATTGTACAAGAACAGTGATTCGGCGACTATAGTGCAGAAGAAATTCTGCAGTCATCGTGGTTTGTATAACTTAAATGATGCGTCAATTGTTTCCCTTATCTGGAAATGGGTCAATGTTCGAAGGGACCGTAAAAGCAACATTCGGACAACCAAAGTCAATAAGAACGGACGGAAATGTGCAGTATAAATTAGTATATTCGCGCCGATCAGAACCTTTCCATTCGAAAACTTACAAATATTTTAAATGCATAAATCATTACTACAACGCATTTTTGTACAAAGACTTAAAACTATATCCTTACAAAATCTAATTTGTGCAAGAACTAAAGCCCTAGGATGCCAGATATAAGCTTCAATTCGTTAACCAGGTAAATTAGCGCTTTTTAATATTCAACAACTTGCTTTCGAATGAGGCTTATTTTCACTTCAACGGGCATGTGAATGGGCAGAATTGCCGTTACTGGAGAGCAACGAATCCGAAATGCCTAAAGTTACGTATGGGCTGCGATATTGGCATACGGAATAATTGCACTCGTACTTTTTGAAGACGAAAGGAGACGCGCAGTTACAGTGAATTCAGAACCTTATGTGCAGATGTTAGATGACTTATTGGTGCCTGGCTGAAAAACTTTCCTGTTATAGCCAAAGAACATGGTTCTGGCAAGACGGAGCCACGTCACATACGTCCACCACGTCTCTGCGACAAGTTCGTAAAATTTTCCCTCGCAAATTGATCTCCAGGAGAGGTATCAAATTGGCCGCCACGCAATCCCGATTTGGTCTCTATGGACTACGTCCTAAGAGACTACGTCTTAAGTCTAAAGTGTACGTCAATAAGCCGACTTTTCTGACGCTGTTGACAGAACATATCTGTAACAAAATGGGCAGCAATCACACGTCTACATGCCGAGTCGTTACGAGAAATTTTATTGTTCGTTTAGACGAGTACTGTGCACGTGATGGTCAGATGACATTATTTTTAGGAAATGAATTCCCAAAATGTGTATTTTAATAATTAATAAAGATATTATTGATAGACGTCGCCCTTTCTTTTATATTGATACATCAAATATAAACTTTTTTAAGACACTTAGTATTATTCTAAATACCAAATTGTTTTGTTTAAATTTAATTTTTACGTCACCATTTATTCCGTTTTATCTGCGTAACCCCGGGCGTAATGTATTACGCCCTAAATTCAGTTGCAATTATTGCCGTTAAACGGGTAAAGCTAACAATGTATAAATAAGCCAGGGACTTACATGCTTATCACCTGGAGCCAAAGGCAGCCTTCGCTCGTCTTCAAGTGGTTCTTGGTAGTGTAGAATTAGTTTCTTGTATGTTTAACAAAATGCTGTCGGCGAAACGAATGAACCTACACTTTCACGGAACACGAGATGTTTATTAGGTAATTAAACGAAAGGAAAGAGGATGCGAAAGGAATACCTAGCCCAGAATTAGCGCGCATCCGCATTTGATACTGTTCGAGAGACGGTAATCAAGTCCCTTGCTTTAAAATGCCGCGTTCCCACAAGCTTGTTGGTGTCTCCTTCATACAACGCTTATCATTGGCTAGACATAATAAATGCGTTTTGTTCAAGACGTGGAAAATGCATGCTTGTGCGAAATACTGGCAATAAATTTGTGGTTTTTCATCTCTAGATCGTGAGATATTATAACCACAAATTTTAAACGTATTAACTTAATTGAATTAAGGATAGGGAAAACGCTTTCCCTTATTTGATTCAAATATTCCCTAATACTAATATTAAAATGAAATTTGATGCAACTGAAAGGCACAACAATCGCCTTGAAACTTCAAAAAGAAAAAGTATTTTTGTACGAGAGCTAACATTCACGGAAAGCTTAAATTAAATAATGTATGTAGGAGCCACTTGGGTTTTGAACCGTAGCAATACTTGCGATACCAGGAAACTGAAATGAGTAGCCACTTGATATTTGGACTACCTTATCCAAGCGCGCTTAGGTATTGTCTGCCGCGGTACGGACCGCATAAATTTAGTCGGAGAGTATGAGACTAATACTTAACTTCACTATAAAACTTAAGTACATAGATCATTTTCATTGTTACGTATTAATCCGTACAAATTTTCATTAATATCGTTTAAGATAAATTCTTAAGCTAAACAGATTTCATATTGGCTTTGAGTAAGATAAGGACGAATTACATTGCGGCAGCAAAAGCGTTAACAGATTAGCCAGTACTACTGCACATTGATAATTTCTTAAATCCATCCTATCAAATACAAAATTATAAAACAAGTTAGCTCTTTTCTATTTAACAATAATAAATTCTACCTTTGGTCACAAATATTAATTATTCTGAACATCAAGTAGATAAGATAATTTCTCAAAGATATTTTCCCCGAGACAATTGCGGAGAGAAGAATAATTACCTAACCATTTATGGTTCAGAATATTGTGTAGATAAGTTAAAATCTCGAAGACGGTTTCGACGAGAAATATAAGTAAGAAACCATTTACGGACCGAAACGTTAACCAGGTAAGGTAAAATCTTTGAAATATTTTCAGAAAGGTAACTGACTAACCATTTATGGTCTTATATGAGTTAGATAAAATAATGTCTCCAAGATAACTTCAAAGAGAGAGATAAGTAGCAACCCTTTTGGAGGTTCGAAATGTTAATTAGTTAAGGTAAAATCTTCAAGATATTATCAAATAGAAAGACGACACTAAACATTAATGATTTAATCTAATAATTAGGAAAAGCTGATGTCTTAAGAAAAAATTTAAAGAAAAGATAACGTAAAAATAATTTTTTTGCTCGGCGGCGTTATACTTTTCAAGACAGACCACCGCCCCTCTTACATATATAATAACAGAAAATGGACCTCTAAGGGAGTAGAATGATCCCGCAGGAACATGAATAAGGAGTTTTACTCATGCCCCTCAAAAGGAGAAGTTCCGTGAAGCGGTACTTCTTCATACGAACAACGTGAGAGACCAAATAGAAAGAGAAATGCAGTCCCTACATCTCTGCGTCAATTAAGAAAGGATCAGCACTCACGTCAATCAGATAACAAATTCACTGTCAACGACTTTAATGTAGATCAGCGGATGACAGTGGCGATACACAACTAAACGGAGGTTTCCTTACCCATGGCCCCATGTCGTGAGGCAACAACTCTCTAACTATGCAGCGACTTAGAAGGTAACAGAAAAAATAGAAGTTAGAAAAAAGATAAAAGGGATGGGATATTTGGAACTTTAAAGCAACCAGGTAGAAGAAAGAAGAGGAAGGGCTTGCATTGAGCAATAGCGATAGCAAAATCGGTGGATAGTGAAGCACTACTCGACCAGCCAAAGTGTAGTCAACAGCCCGGAATGGGGAACACCATTCTTGACGATTGTCTCGCGACTAAGACAGGTTCAACAAAAAAAAAAATTGTTGAAAACGGAGATGAATGAGAAAAAGTAGAGTTTTAGGGTAAGCGTCCTAGAGAAATGGTAAATAGTAGAGAATGTCTCTATTAAAACAGATTGGTCCGAAGAACCACCCGCAACGTTAATCACAAAATAAGTCCTAATCCAACAAGTCGATACTTAAAAACAACTAGGCTTCAAGTAAGATCTAGATAGATCATCTTCCTACCGAGCGTATCCACTGCGATAACTAAATCAAATAAAGGTATTACGACCAACTTAAATATACTCACACACTAATTTCAAAAACAAATAACTACCACACACACTAAAATAATTGTACGATAGACAGTTAATCAAAAATAAAATTAGAAAAATTTTGATCACATCAACACAATAAGGAATAATATTGAAAATGACAAAGGTGACAGCCTCTCACCATCACGTTCAGGGAAAAACATAAAAACATGCATTAACCTCCCTATGATATAAAGCGATTGATAGTGGAATTTGTAACAAATGATTGAAATATGTATAAGAAATACAATGAACAGAAATTTTTTGTAGTCGAAACTGTGAAAATCAACTTTTTATAACAGAGGCTTAGGTCGCAATCCTATATGTAGCCAAAGAGTAAAGCAACAACTCGACATCAGCTATTACAAATCTTAAAGATTTGCTGAATTGTTCAGAAGAAAGATATGTCAACCACAATAAAAGATTGTAGTGGGTTATGGAATAATAACAAAATACGATATGAAAATTTGAAAGAAATGGAATTATTTGAGAATGGGGACGAATAAAAAATTTTGTGACCCGGGATGACGGATCTATCTTTTAAAACCGAATACGCTATAATGACATGTCAAGGTTTGAAATGCTTCAAGGTGCAAGAGTGACATTCATTTAAATGTATGATTGCATAAGTCAAACGTTATAAATTCAGTTTATGTAGAAGTGAACAAAATGAAAGTTCAGTGATAAGGTATATTTATTTAAGAAGGTAGCATGACAAGAATAAATTTAATTCAATTAAAGTTAGAGAAAATAATGCATATCTACCTAATTAAAGGTAACACGACAGGTATAACAGTTGTTAAACGTTTACAGTAAAGAAAAAGATGGCCAATGTTTTGTGTGCCATAATTTTTGAAATTTACAATTAAAATCATGTAATTTATAAGTTAATGGAGGTACAAATAGAGCCATCGCTTTTAGTTACCACTTCATATAATTAAAACAGATTGATATTTTGAGTAAAAAATTGTAATATTTTTGTAAAAAGCGATTTTTAGCTATAGGGAAAATTTAATAAAGGTACTTAAGCAGATCTAGTATTATTGACAAAAGCTTAAATTTAATAAGTCCTGCAATAGGTAAAGGTTTTCAGCAGTATATTCTAAAATGTCAGAATTCTAAGAGGTATTTCTGTAGAGAAATATTACCTAAGTGCAAATTTGAAAGATGTTTTTAGTTTAGATGATAGAATATATGTTCTGCTTTTAGACGATAGATAAACGACGAACGTAAAATATGGATGCCGTATTCGGTAAAAATTACATTACTATAAGAAAGATCTGACTTTTAAAACATTTTTTTAATTTAACATTAAACATTTTATCTGTAGAAACTGCCCCTTTGTTAGAGCGCCAAATATTACGTTTTATCCGCGACGTCAATGATTGAGTAACCACGGACGTGATTTATTACGCCACAAATTCGGTTGTATTTATTGCTGTCAAACGAACAGGCAAAACTAACAATGTAAAAATAATCCAGGGGCTTAATTGCTTATTAGCTGGAGCTAAAGGCATCCTCCGCTCGTCTTTACGTGGGCCCGGGTAGCGTGGGGTTAGTTTCTTCTATGTTTAACCAAATGCTGACGGCGAAGAGAATGAACCTACACTTTCACGGAACACGAGATGTATATTAGGTAACTAAAGCATAGGTAAAAGTATGCGAAAGGAACACTTCGGGCGGAATTAACGCTGACCCGCGTTCGATGCTATTCGTGAGACGGTAGTCAAGTCCCTTGTTTCAAAATACCTCGCTCCCACAAGGTTGTTGGTGTCTCCTCCATACAACGCTTTTCATTGGCTAGACATAATAAAAGCGTTTTCTTTAAAACGTTGAATATATACTTGGCGAAATGCTGGCAATAAATTTGGAGCTTTTGACGTAGAAATTATAACCACAAATTCAAACGTAATAAATTGAATTAAGGATGGGAAAAAGTTCTCATTTATTGGATTCAAAAATCTCATAATCGTAATATTAAAATGAAACTTGATGCAGCCAAAAGCTAAGTCTACCATTTTTTTATTATGTAATGCACGGGGGGGGGGTCATGGTCAGGTGATTGCTGTAAGAAGGTGGTTTGAGAACCACAGGTATAGACCGTGTGTAGAGAATTTTATATGAATAGTTCGAAAATGTATCTACCCTTTTACACGTTATTATTTTTTTAGTATGGGGTTTGCAGCCATGCTCAGGATTGGTTGTGATATAGCATTACAAGTAGATGATATAATCATAAATCATAGGTTTCCAATTCTTTTTTAATCACCGCCACCTTTACTAGAAAAAATTCCAATGCTCCCTTTCCCAAAATAGTTCATTGCCAAATATTAAAATATTCTTCCATATTATCAATACCTATTTTATTTATTAAACATCACGAAGTGGAAATTAAATAAAATGACCATTAAATGTAGTAGCAATTACTAATTTCGTGTTCCACTTTCGTTAACATCGGTCAAGAATCGCCACATTCAGTGATATGCAGCTTGTTGCTTTTTTTGGACAGTAAATTACCTACAACGCTGACCCCACGCTTAACCAAATAAGAGATAAGAAAATGGTATTGATTTTTGAATCCAGAACACCTACTGTCTATTTTTTAATTTTACTTTTAGTTCTTCGATGGTTGCGAGTTTTACAAAGTTCGTCCTCTAAATTTAATGATTCTTTTGTATCTGCATTTGGGTGACTCTGTGGCTTAGTCGGTATGCGTGTAACTACTAAGTCCAAGGTCCCGGGTTCGAATCCCGACACGGTCCACTTGAATAACGTTAGGCGAGCGTTTTTCACAAAAGTACGCCCGCGTTCGGATGAGAGGTAAAATGTAGCTCCCGTGTTTGAGTGTTTTCACGTACGGTAACGAACCCTGTCTTGTTTGGAATAGTAAAATTCAAAACTTCCAGGTAAAAAACCCTGCTTTCTGGCCAATGTAGTTTTGATGTAATGCAATAAACAACATCAAGTTTAAAGAAAGGTTTATTTAAATATAAATCAAGCTAAGCGACTACACATCTTGAGAGCTTCTTACGTTCTCACATTCTACTTACGTTCTACTGTCTCTGAACAACAAGTTACAGTAACCCCTTACTTACTCCGTCTACTACCCTTAGGTCCATCGACGCACGCAGAAGGCCTGTAATATTTTACACAGTAGTACATTCGGGTGGAGCATTGGAAAATCAAATCACCCATAAAAAAGTAACGCAAAAGTGGGACAGAGGCACTTAAAGTATTCAATTGATACCGCGACCATGGCTCAATGTTTGTAAATTACGTCGATAATAATGTTGTTGTTGTTGCATCAATAACTTACGTAATTGAACCTATTAGACATATACGTGAATACAACGCAGAAAAAAATATATTCATATTACAAGATCTAATATTAGCGGTAAATATAATAACGGTAAGGAAAGTACTGATTTAATGGATCAAAATATATCTTCGTACAGAATTGAAATTCATTCAAAGAAGTGGTGGTGTATTTTTACTTGGATTATAAACGCAAGTGTCAGCAACGCTTGGGTACTCTACAAACAGCGCTGTGATATACGTATGTTCAATTGGAGAAACTTTGCGTAGTCATATTTTCAGAGATAAGGAAATACCTTTAAAGGTGGAGAAAAACCTAGTTCGTCAAAATTTAATGTTTCTCTCAACAGAATGTCGGATTACGGTATGATGGGCATAATCACCTTCTAACTAGAAACGGTGCCGATGTTCAGAAAAGGTTGCAATAGCAACGCCAGAACAATGTGTTCAAAGTGTGATGTAGGAATATGCCTTGAGTGCAATTACCATTTTCATAGTGAAACACATTAAATTCTAAATTTTTATTGGCTTTTATACTTACGATGGTTTATAGTTTGGTACTGACGTTTCACACATAGCGGTTCTTGAACTATATATACATTGCTATGATATCGCCGCATGCCGATGTAATTAACGTTCAGTTTCCTGCTGCCCGCCACCGCTCTGTGTCTCTAAATAACCTCAACTTTAAAATTTAAATATACCTCTTTTTATATACCTTGACTAGCTCAGCTCAATTCACACAGAGTGGACGACGGTACGATAACAAAGAAGTTTCTACCTCCCCATTTTTCTCTAGCACTTTCCTACTTGCATGGTATAAACGAAACAAAATTTGTATAATGACCAAGAATATATACACTTTACAGCTTTATAACTTTTATAATGTGATTCACTATTCCAAAATAAACTCCTGAATCAAAGTAATAATATCAATTTGTTTGTCCCCAAATTGTTAACTCCCTTAAATCAAGCCAGCAAAAATACACTATTTACTATTGGAAATATCTTTGAACGTTCGATGATCTTTCCCTTTCTCTCTACGTAATTTTTAAAAGATTTTTGATGACTCTACATAAATATTTCAATTTATGAAAAATGTAAATGTTCAAAATGAAATTAATGCCTTATGCTATTAAAAATTGTTCTTATTTCTGACCTGTGATTTCCTGCGCGTTTCCAATCCTTTGAACTGCTGCTTGTTAATTTTGTAATACAGCTTGACCAAACACCCATTCAATGTTTAGAATAATACTCCGTTTACTACCCCGATGCAAATTTAGATTTAGATTTGTATTTTAAACACCCATTCAATGTTTAGAATAATACTCCGTTTACTACCCATATGCAAATTTAGATTTATATTTGTATTTTAAAGTTTCAGACCAATGTTTAGATTCGTATTCAGATGAAAATTTAGATGATTTTTAATTCCGATTTTTAATTTAGATCCTCATTTAGCTGATGTTTGTTTTTATGATTAATTAGATGTTTGTTTGGATGATGATTTAGAGCCCTAAGTTATAAATTATTAAAATTATGTTTAATTAAAAATTTCTAACTCACGTTTTTCATTCAACGGCTAACCTCTCTCGTATATTTGCACTATTACTATTATTTTTAAACTTTTATATCACGACTTCCACAAAATATAATTATTTAATTTTACTATGTCCACTTCACGTGATTTTCCGACTTGAACTGCTATAGAGCGTGCCTTGGTTGGAGAAAGAATGATTGTTTATCAAATTTGTGTGGTTTTTAAAACAACGCCTGCACCTGACATAATTGGTTTATCTGCGTCCTTCGGCCAAAGTTCGAGGCGTGTTCTAGGTTATTGTCCATACCTTGGGCTTTCTGTGGTATTAACTTGATAATATCTTGTTGAATTTCTGGCGTCGGTTACGTATACATCCCGTTTGTATAGTGTATTCCTAGAGCCATTGTACTTTCACCCATCATGCCTTGTTTTGATGTAGGAAATTATAATTGGGCCTCGCATGCAGACAACGTATGACTTTTATTTTTGTCATGATAATTTTTGGGTTTTGTATTGACTCTATGTTAAAGATCACGTAGGCGAAATTCTTACACAGACGTAAATTTAAAATGCGTTTATTTACTTCTTGCGTTTATGAAAAATTTTTGTTTTGAAGATGTTTTATTGCAAGGATGCATGGTTATTTCCTTGCCCTAATGCGTATAATTTCCTATTGTATGGCTTAGTGTCCCCATTTCGCCCGATCTGTTAATTTATTTTCACCTTTCTTTTATTAAATTCAGAATGTTTTTTCACCCACGTTCCTTATTTTCTTTTTGTTTATACCCCAAAATATCTCTAGCCGCAACGTCTAAACTGGATTTAATGTTATTCCATTCTGCGTCTACTTCCTTAGTGTCAAAAATTTTTCCGATGTTTTTCAACAATTGTTTCACTTTTTCTCATGTCAAAATTACTATGTTCTAGACACTGTTTATATCTGCTTCGTGGTAGCTTCTACAGTCTTTTATTTGATATCTCCCTGTCTCTGCCATCTTTCACGTGTATCGTCTTCTAGCATGTTATTGAAATAATGTGTTTGTGATCGTTAAATTGTTTTTGTCACAATATCTTTTCTGTCGATTCTCGTGCCTAAACCAAATATACCTACTACCTGTCCTTCAGTACTCTCACCTACCATCGCATTAAAATTTCTCGTAATTTTTAAATTTTCGTATCTTTTTACGAATCTAAGTATGTCTTGAATATCTTTGTAGATCGCTTCTATCTCTTTCTCACTGTAGTTAGAGGTGGGCATATAAACTTGTAAAATTATCGTGTTTACATGTTTAGATTCCAATCTAACTATGAGTACTCTTTCGTTCTGTTGTAAGTAGTTTTCTACACATTATCCTATCTTTTTCAGCATAACCATTCCCACATTCACATTTTTTTTCGAACCGGTATGAATTACTTTAAAGTTTTCGCTCCAAAAATCCACAGCCTCTGTGGTCACCGAACTTCACTAATCCCTACTATATTCAATGCTAACCTATCCATTTCAATTTTCAAATTCTCCGGTTTATTACTTACTTCATGCTTCTAACATTACACGCCCCGACTCGTAAGATGTTCCCGGTTCTTCTTTTCTGCTATTGAGCTTATCGATCACAATCTCCGAAGTAGTCATCTCCCGGAGATCCGAATGGTGGACTATTTTAATTCTGGAATCTTTTACCCCAGAGGATGCCATCATTTTTTAAACGTTTTTGGTACGCTGTGTACTTGGGAGGTAATGTGGTGCTTTCCAGTTGCCTTCCCAGTAGTGCGTTTTAGAATGCCATACCGACCCGTATGATCTCTACCACTCTGAGGCCGAAAGAGCTGCTACCTTCTTTCGGGGGCCTGCCCTAGTCTGGTTCCTTACTAAAGACCCCACTAATTTGGTTTAACTTATACTTCATCCCTTTAGCTCACTAAAACACGCAACCCATTCGCCCGTTCTAGTGTTCTAGAACTTCTTCAAGGTGCATGTACATTCAGAACTCAATTTTTTTTATTATTATTAATATATTTTTTTGAAAATAGAGTGATATGTTTAATTAATAAAGTTTTTACCAAAATACTCGAAGTTTAAAAATCTAATAGAAATTAAAAATTCAGGTTATAATAGGTTAATTTTATAAAGAGGTGGGTGCCACACGTCGTTTCTCTTGACTACCACTCAACATTTGATTCTGCATCTGTTATGTAAGTACGTCCCGGCTGCCCCTCTTGATATTTTTTAACTCCCCCTATTTTCCTCTGTACCCGTTACAACATCCTTGCAAAGTCCAGGGTCATCGGAGACGCTGATGTAAGAGCGTGGTGGTAGTTTTTGTGTCATGTGTATGTATAATTGTAAGCGTAGGCGTGTAAAATTTGATATATCTATTATATACATCAAAATAGACATTTTTTTGTGGAAAAACCATGCCTAACTTTACATAAATTCTATCTAATAGAATGGGAAATTACGGGTGGTACAGGCAAAATTCTAATTTGAGTAAAACTTAAGTGCACAGTTGCCTCTTTAGAAGTAGCCGCTTTATTTTTAAATCACATTTATATGAACAGGTGTTTTGATGTCTAATCAGAAGTGATAGTTTTATTGCTTTAAAAAATGCGTGTAGGTCGAGACTAATTAAGAAATATGTGAGAATGTATTGAATATAGGTACAGCAATCTCAGGAATGTAAAAAAGTTTCAAAACGTCCAAACAACTGGCTTCTGTAACTATTTACATGCTCCTTTCACTAAATATAGCCACATTGTTATCTAACATAAGACTTATTTTGGCTCGATATGTGTGGTATGCTATAGACAGATGCGCTGGTGTGAACTGAGAAGCATTCAGGCATTCCTTCTCTTTGGTATGCGGATTTACAAGTACTTGTATTTCTTAGTGAGAGCGACATTATACCACCAACAGCGATCAATTCTATAAAACTTGTTCTGTACAATATACAAATAACTTCTCCAACTGAAATCCATAAAGATGATAATCGACTGGGCAAATTGGATCGTTTTACCACATTTTCAGAGAATCTTCGATCGTAATATTAATAACACGTCGGTGTCAGCATCAGCACTTGCTGCAATTATGTATGATCTACAAACGCCAATAAATTATAAATTATGATGTCATTTTGCTACTGCTTCGTGATGTTTTTCTGGGATGCAATATAATTAACGACCAACATTAAAACATATTGCATAAACTAGATCTGAAGACTAAGGTTTTTTGCTTCCTTAAACATCTGATTGTAATAATCATCCACATACGCTTACCAATATTGTCATTGTGTAAAATCAAGATTTTCTTTAAATCTAACATCCAACGTACATTAAACCCAAAGAGAGAAAAAAATTAATTGAATAGGCGCCACGCTATAAACGGCCTTGCCTTATTTCACTATACTATACAAAAAAAATTCACCGGTTATGTACTTTATTTCGCTTTGACTTGAGGTAATTGTTATGCCGAAAGGACGTGATGTAAGATAAATTCAGAGTATATCGAGAACCTGCGGTAAAGACAAAGACGAAAGTTAAAAACTAGTCAAAAGCTGTTTTGCTAAAATAAGCTTTATTTCCACGTGATTTAACAACGTGTAGCTTCAGATTAAGGTAAAAAACTAATTACATATACCTGTTAGTTTTACCTGGTGGATTCTTATGAATGAAGCAGCTTTACTATTTGGTCAGTTATAGTTGAACGAGTATGAAGTAGTCGGATAAACGCGTCAATGAAACAATTTACATATAGTTTTTGGGCTTAATATGGATTTATCAATTTACATGCAAGAATTTGTACGAAATACATTTATGTTGAACGTCAACTCGCTCAAAATGTTAGAGGAAAATCAAGAAAATTCTTCCAAAAAGATTGTGTTTTGGCAGCCATGGCTTGATAAAGGTAATTTTCTTATAATATTTATTGCAAAATTTTAATTAAAGTGACTTGCTGTACATTTTTACTACTATAGTACCACAATGAACACTTGGTTGGTTTTGTTTAGGGTTAAGAAGATCACACCGGATGTAGTCAATCTTCTTATAATTACCATTCATGGTGCCATAACGTGAATGGAAAATAACTTGTTAATTGGCCTTTCAGATTTAAAAATTCAGAGCAATTAAAGACCGTTTGTATGCTAATAACCGAAATCTAATCAGTGTTGTTTGCTTGTATAAAATAATTCAAAATCGAATACACATTCCGAAAAATGATTCAAAACGGACAAAAAAATTGGATTGAACTACTCGTACCGTTTCCCAAATTACCCTTATAGTAGAGTGAATCCACCTGTTTTCGGCCATTTAATGATATTTTTTGACAATCTTTTTCAACTGTATATATTTTTTTACAATTCATTAAAGAATATAATTATAACTTATATCGTAGATTATTAATCCAATAAAGTTGATTATTTTTGGAATTCGTTACCCATTATAATAATTATTTAAGTAGTTAACTGATTATGTCTCGTATACCGGTTTCCAGCTAGATGCTTTCATTTGTCGGACAATTTTAACTTGGTTTTCGGACAGCTGGACGACAACATCCAGTTTGCTTCCACACATAAATAATATAAGAAAACCATGAACATACGTTTGTATTTTAAATAATCTACAATAAAAAACATTGGTGCAAATACTAGATAAAGTTTAAAGTAGAATAAACTATTGTTAAAGAGAAGTTATCACATCCGTAGTCTTCAATTGCGGCTTGCATATAGGTTGTCTTACCAAAAAATGATGTGCATTTTAAATGGAACCAACTATGACAATTATCGGGTCCAAAATTTTTATAATCATCACTTCCGCGTCGGTCCAAGTCTACATTGCACACGAAATTTTTGCATGTCTTTCATAATTTTGTCTAGTTTTTCATAGTTGACGTACATTTCTTTATTTTTTGTTTGTTTTCTTTCAATGCTTCTTCCCAGTTTTTTTACTTTTTTCCTTCTCCTTGTTCTTTTCTTAATTTTATTTGATTTATTTTGTTGTGCATTTCTTTGATTTATATTTCATAATAATTTCTTCATGATTTTTAGCTTATTGCACTTGGAAGTTTTCTTTTTGCGATTTTTTGGCTAAGAAGATTTGTTTATTGGTTCTGGATAAAATAAATGAGCAAAGGGATTAATTAGTATTAAAAGGTGAATTATTTTGCAGTGGGTTTGTTACTTCGCTATTGTCTTTATCTGTGTAGTTACTATTATCCATCAATAAATCTAATGAAGAAAGGGTTTGGGAAGAAGTCATTTGTTCATTTACATCTATAGTTCTAAGCACTTCTCTTTCAGGATCTTTTATTTTACAATTTTTTATTTCATTTGATGTAAGGTTAAGTCTTCTAATTTGTCTAAATTATTTGTAATTTTGATGAGGAGGTATTTGGCATTATCAGTCTGGTTTGATTGACCAATATGGTTTTGTAATTTTTTTGTATTGCACAAATCATCAAGATCCAAGTCATCAGTAAAATAATATTTTCTAGACACAATACGGAGTGAGTTCATTGGCACTATAGCCCCAATTTCCAAAGGATCAGAATTTACATTGAATGTCGATGATTATTTAGTGTCGCAGTTTCTTCCAGAATTAGGTTGACGTCAATTCCTGATGGTCTCTAAATGCTTAATTAATGTTTCTGCAACGTAAGAGCCATTTTCTGTAATAGTTTGAATACTACTAATTGGAAGATTGTTTAGTTGTTATAGAGAATTTATAACACAGTTGGTATAATGAACAGTCTGAATCTAGTCGATAAAGTCTGAATTTTCGATATAATCTACCATAGTAATATTGTCTTATGTCTCTTCAAAATTTTGCAGAAATTATTTTTATTGCATTTGAATATATTTCCGGGCATAGATTGCCAGTTAATAAGTTTTTCCCATTCCTACTTTAAAGATTGAAAACACTCATATTAGCAGGTTGAAGAATGTGAGTGGTATTAGGAATAAGGACATATAAAATTATGTCATTTTTGTCACAGAACTCACTAAAAGCTAGGATTGTCCAAAAATACAATAGAGGTTTTATTATATTATTATCTATAATTCAATTTTCAACGTATTCGCAAAGTATTCTTAAAATATCTCCCCTCTCGTCCATTTTGAATCGATTTTCGCTAACTTGCAACCTTCTGGCATATTGCCTGTTAAAGATTTGGGTGGTCTAACTTATAGAAATACCACTGTGATTGGCGGATATATTTTACCGATAGCGTTTAACAGTATTAAGACTGCTAGATTTCCTTTTTCATTACCTGCTTTTATGTTATAAACGTTTTTCTATCCCTTTCGAGCAAGCTCTTTGTCAATCTTTGAGCCCAACGAAAATCCAGATTCATCCTCATTAAATATCGTATGTGGATCATCAAGAATTAAAAATCAATTATTTTGTGTCTGAAAATCCAATTTTATAGACTCTTCGGTAACGATTGCCCTGGTCTTATTGATATTTTTCGCTTTTTCTATTGAAATTCCTCGATGCCATTTAATAAAATTTATAAACCATTTTTCACCAGCTTTTCTTTTTTTATTAAGTTTTGCTTACTGGTATTTTTCAGAATTTTACGTGATTTCAATTAACCGTAAGTTAGTTACTGAAAATCCGCATTTGTCTAAATTTATTACCCACGTACCTATTTTGTCTTCACCTTCTATACTGAGAAGTTGTAGAATTGGTTTTCGGATTTTGTTTCAGGTGAACTGAGACCGGTTATCCTACTCTGTATAGTTGATTTTGACACCCCAAACGGTCTACTAGGATCACGAATATTTAAGTTGTTATCTCTAATTTTTTGTGTGGCATATTTGTCTTTTAAGCTTTGCTTTGAAATTTGTTTTTTTACTGATGCCATGTAAAAAATAAAACGGTTCTTGGCCACCTCGGCTGGCGGCTTCGTAGATCAGATAGGTTCGCGTATGACTGCTAATCCCAAGGTCTTGGGTTTGAATCCCGACACGGACCGCTTGAAAATGTTAGGCGACCATTTTTCACAAAATAACACCCTCGTTCGGATGAGGTAAGATGTAGCTCCCTTGTGATTGTTGTTATGTGCCTTAAAAATTAAAAATTTCCCGATAAAACAACTCGCTTCTTGGCAAAATAGTACTTTCGGATGGAGCATTGGAAAATCAGATGTGGGGGCCACACCGGCCGTAAAAGAAATTCAGCTATTACTTAAATGCAAATTGCCGGTCATTCAATATTATTGCAGCCGTATTGAGTATTTACTGATTAAATGAAAGTACTAGCGTTCATCATTGCCTGGAGAATAACATTAACATTTACTATTTATCGGAAGGTTACTCGCTATAAAAAATACGATTGTTGCGCGCGTTTATGTGCGTATGTGTATATTGCTGTGTATTGAAGAGGTCCTATGTTGGGCGTCAATAAAAGTGCAGTGAGCCTAAATAAAAGATTGCTTCTGATGAATGTTTCAAATTTCTATTTTTCAAATGCTAATTACTACATCTACAACATCTTTCTCTTATAAACAATATCTTAAATACAACATTTATGAAAAAACACTTGCTCTCATCACAAATTTCCACAACAGCTTTGCCTGACGAACAATATCTTAAATATAACATCACTTATATTTATACTAAAAATAGTCTAAAAATTTCTTTTATAACTAGGATGAGCGCTCACAAATCTTAATCTTTTAGTTTTCATTCATAAACAACTCCATAATAAAATATTATTATGTGCAAAATTTTCCAAAATACGTCGTATAATTTAATAACCTCTCTCTTAAACATCGAATTTAAACATATCTGATTAGTTGGGTTTAATTATATACTTGCGAAAACCTTTACCAAAGGCTTTGCCTACTCTTCTAATCAAATTATCGATATGTACATTTTACTCTAACTCAAACTCATGTACATAAAAATCTTAACAAGTACTCTATTAATATGGGCTCCTCTATAAATTTAAACATTTATTTTACCGTTACAGATCTGCTGGTAATTGCCTTTGTTCAAAACGTAATTATCATTCCATGTTCCAAAATCGTTCAAATCGTCTTAAAAATACCGTATAACAAACCATTCCAACCATATATGCTTTTATTCTAATTTAAGAAACTTTATATTGCGGTAGTCTAATTATTTTCAATTATCTATTCTCCATTTTAAAACTATTGTAAATACGTCAAATAAGCTACTCACTTGTGAGTACCAAAAACATATTGATTTCGACTTTGACTGTTTCAATAAAATCGGCTCTAAAACCATATTTAAATAAATGTTACTTCTAAAACTGTAGTACTTTTTGCTACGTCACGTATTACCATCAAGTCTACTGCATCATGATGTTTGGATCAAGACTGCTCCTGCGACGTTATCATGTAGATCCTTCTCGGCCCTTTCCAGGAAAATATTCTAATGGATTTGTTTTCGAAAGCGTGTGATGCAACATTCGAAGGTTTATCGTTTTGAAAGGTGTGTTATATGTCAGCTATCAGTGTTCGAATATTTATTACTTTACTAATGTTCTTAAGTTATATTACAATTGGACGCGTTGTCTTATCTTATCGCTTTTACGAACTTTATCGTTTCTCAGGGCATTTACATCATTTTACATTTTATGATAGCATTTGATTGTTCTAGAACACGATCAATGGACACTTCCTCACTACTTAGAGATACGATTGATGTTTAACTTAATTTAGTACGCATTCGTCGCACGGTTGTTATAAAATGAAAAACGAAAATTAAAATATTCCCGCGACTTCACTTAAATTGAATATTTACAATCTTTTGAAAAACGCTTGTTTGAAAATCTTTTATAATATGTACATGCATTTACACGTATTTTATACACAATTGAGTACTTTTCTAAAGACCATGCTTCTATAATAAATTGTGAATGAAACTTTTTGAAAAACGCTTGTTTACGCAATTCCTTCGTTATTGAGTTATATAATAAGAATGAAAACTCTTTTCAATCACGGTTTTTATGCCGTTGTACTTCCTATGTCGAACGTTTTCACAAACACTTTTTTCTATACAAATGAATATCTAGACAATTGAGCTTCTTCTTAAATTTTTTCGGGTTTACGACGTACGATGTTTATGAGATGATGCAATATGATCTTTTTATGAACTCTAAACACACACACATACACACGCACATATATATATATATATATATATATATATTACTCATATTTAGACCAGGGTAGAAAATTAAATAATCACATCAAATAATTTTAATCACCGTGTATAATGAATATTATTAGATAATACGCTTTATTAAAACCATGAAGCATAAATAAATTCGGTCGTCTCAGTAAAATTAAGAAATTTAAATTATTTATAAGACGCTTTATATCAAAAGAAACAGTATTAAAAGCTCTGCGGGTAATGTAATTATTCCTAAACAAATGGAAATTACGTGCAAAATTTATCTTAATTAACTCTATTTCAAGTAACCGGTATTGAACAAAACGTACAGATAATATCTATAGAAACTTGTAAAAACCCAATAAAATGCAAATCCTAGAAGTGTTAGTTAGAAGTAGGATGTTTGAACACACCTGCGTATTTTAAAAGGCAATTTCAGTTTAATTTGTTTAGATAAACATGTCGATTCTAAGGATATTGGAAACGGTCAGATGCTTTAGCACGAAATACAAAACAGGGTTTATTTAAAAAGCTCTGAGAATTAATATTATTTTGAACACCTGCGTAGTTTAAATATCACGTACGGCGAAAATTGTGTAGATAACAAATGGTTTCAAAGAATCTTGGAGAAACCGGGGCTTAATATTCACGAGAATGTGCGATACGGGGTTATTTAACCCAGATAGTCCACATGGACTAAAATATAATCGATAATAAAGAATATCAATTTGCACCAATACGAACAGGTTAGAAAAGGAAAGAGAAAATGCGTCAAGCAAAGACACATATAGTAAAAGGCGTGATTTAAGCAACGTCACGAGGGTCACAATTGGTTGAAAATAGGATGCAAATATCAGAGGTAGAAACAACAATTTCTGTACAAAATTAATTAGTTTTTCTCGGACAGGTTTGCGTGCCGTGTGAGAATTTCTGAGATTTAAATGGGGCGAGTGAAAATTCGTAAAACCGACGCGCGAGCGACGGACTGGGAACATAGAATGAGAAATTCGTAAGAATTGTCTGTTTTGGGGAACAGACCGACAGACAGGCTTTTGCTATATATACCGGTGGTAATATGAATTTCGGCCTCTTAGACTTTTGACTATTCGATGCGTTAAAAGCTCTTACATCCGCGACTTGATTCAAGATGTTAAACAGTGCATTTTAGTTTGATAAAATAATTTAAAATTTTGCTCGTATATTTTAGTGATTCAAAATAGTTTGTTATTTACGTGCTAACATGAATGTACTTCAGTGCACTTAGATACAAGGTAATAAAATTTAGTATCACTGTACCAATTAGCAAAATTTACAACGACAAATGTATACACAAAAGTAGGCAGTTTTGGCGTATATTGGTGAAAGACGCATGAATTTCTTTGCTATTTTTCGGGGTGTTAATAATTAAATGGTTCAAATACGTGTCTGGATCCACGAAACAAGTGTCAGATATACACAGATGAGTTCCGGAAAAGCCCAGAAACAACTTTAAATAAATGGTGATGGAGAAAATTTTAAAAGCGTTGAGAATTAGAAGCAGTAAATATAATCCTGTTGGAATGGTGTGATTACTAAAGGGACGATGTACATTGAAGCTTCGAGGACAGTAACCTTCAGGTAAATTATACTATTTTGTTTGACATTTTGTGTGTGTTGAATAACTTTATAATTGATTTACTTTAAATGGACATTAGTGAAATTGTACTAACCATAAAATTTTAATTTTAAGATGAAATTTGCTTGTTTAAGTAGAAAGGGTATTTAGTATTGATGTTCTGAATTATGATGAAACTTTGGGTATGTCTTTGAGCTCAATTAGACGAACCTGGTTAATTAACGTAAAGGGGTGGTAGATGCTCCCTTTATACTCAGACTCCGGTCTGCTTATATTGTTATATTAATTAGTAGGCATCCAACAAGGACTTTAATTCTGGATGCACGTTAAAGTGATAATAAAATTAATCTTGAAATTCTTTTTAAAACTGAATTTTATGCTGAAATTTAATTTGAAAATTTAATGTATTCTGAATATTGATGTAAATAGAGTTAACGTTGATGTTTGTGGTAGGAATGTGTTGTTTAATTTTATGAATGAGGAGGTTTATAAAATTAGGTGAGCAGCTGAAAATGAACCAGGATCACAGCAGTTTATGACGCCCAATCGGTGGGACTAGAATTTTTTTGTTGAAAGGACCCAGTTCCCGCATTCAAAGGAGTATATCACAGCAATATATATATATATATATATATATATATATAATAAATTTGCTGTAGTAAGGCTTCGCGTTGGTGCGCCGTTAAATTTGCTGTGATACCCTCTTCCTTTGGTGCGGGCGCTAAAAGAGTGCCGTGACACGGTACAGTAAATTGTAAATTACTGACTTTCTTTCTTTTCTAACTTTTCGTTGCCTGGCTAGCTTAACGGAAGTAATGGAATTTACAAATGAAATCAATCACCGACAATCGTAAAAAGCATCTATACATTCAAAAACAATTTTTTTTTATACGAAGGAATACAAGAACAGTTTACAGCATAATTTTCAAACAAAATTATTCCTAACTAGTACCTATTTGGTTAATTATTAAAATAATTCTTACCTAATCTTTGTTAAAATTTACAGAACTCAAATCTCTGCTCTTGTGGATAATTTATTTGTCTTTTGCTACCTTAAGGGAAGATAAAATTTGGCCAATGATGCTCCAGATAATCTAGTAAAGGTAAAAATGTTTCGAACTCTGATCTCAAAACTTTTTGGTAAATATCCTTACAGAAAAATATTTTATGATAAATACTTATTTTACCTTAAATTCAAATGACAAAATACTCAAATATCTGTTACAATCAAGGGAATTTAAAATTAATAATTGCAAAATCCAATAGCGCTTATCCAATTCTCGTAATTAACGGTAGTAAATACTTTTTGCTTCTATTTTTAAGTTGACGCTAAAATCCCAGTTTATCAGTTTTGTTCATATAATTTTAAAGCTCCATTTACAATCTTAACTTTCAAAGTGCATTTTTTGTTTTTAATTAATTAGCTTTAATTAACGTTTATATCGAAGAATCTTCAACCTTTATAGTATTTAACAAAATAGTCATGTTTCACCAAATAACTGCATTCGATAATTTCCATATTTCAAACTATTGAAACGTATAAATTTCGTATACTGTGCATGTTATTTTGGCTTTATAATCAACGTTGCATTTTACTAGGTTTATGAAGGAATCTTGAATTTTACATTGTCGATCGCGTAAATTGAAATGAATGGCTCTTACTTGAATAAAGTTTCCGCTTATATATTAACTATCTAACTACATCATGGTTCTCCAGAGTTTTTCGGATTTAATTCGAATCTTAGTCTCAGACATGATGTAATATTTCTGGGAATTTCACAGTTTTATTGGCCTAATTAGTGTCAAACCGCCGCGGCCGAATGATTTACGAGCATAGGAAGGCGTTGTCGATTCTAGCCTGATGCACGAAGTTAATATTGCGTTTCCTCTTTCTTATAGTGACACGGAAAGGTAATAAATAATTCTAATTGATTTTATAGGTTCTTTAATTGACGCGGAAGTTCCTTGAATAAACGTTTGTTTATTTAATTAATTTAGACAATATTTCTTAGGAAATATGGCGAATTTGTCTTTAATAATAATCAACCAGAGAAATCTACAATATGATTTTATTTAAAAACCTTTAAAATTAAGTTAAACGATATCTACACACGTAATTATTTATTACATAAATAATTCAAGCTTACAACTTGCTTTGCATGCTAATCAGATATAGCTTTCAGTATAATTACATAATTAATTAAAGCTTCAATTGCTTGCAAATCCAAAAGATTTACATCTTAATAATTGAAAACCCAAGAATGGTTTTTAAGGTAAATATAACGAATTTTATGCACGGAAGGTGTATTTTATAATAAATGAAAATGAATGGATTTGTACATGTAATTAGATTCACTTCTATGGCGAATGAAGCGTGTTCTGATGGATCTTTATGGTTGTAGCAACAAAAAGATTGGTTTCTAAGGTGAATAAAACGATATCCAACGCAAAACTTATAAAAATTAAAGCGTTAGTTTTGAACAAGATAATATAGCTTTTATGATAACTGCACGAAAGTCAATTTATATAATTAATTCAAATTTTTATCTCTTAGAGTGATTATTTTTACATATACAGCTTAAATTTCTACACACAGCTATATTATTCATTTAAACTGGGTGCTTTTGAATACACGGGAGGTGTTTTGATTTGCATTTTAATGGCTAAGAAATGCATTTGTATTATACAGGGTGGAACAATGAATCTTCGGAAATTTCAATTCTTCTGGTTTCCTTTCTAATTGGGTGGGTTTTATTTGCAGAGTTTGGGTTTCCATGACCTCTCGCAACCCCCTTTATCACGTATATATATATATATATATATATATATATATATATATTGCTGTGTTTTTGAAGCTCGGTTTGTTAAACGCCAAATGCTGTGCTGTTGTATAACTCGCTTCGCTTACTTACTGTAGTTCCTGACTGAATTTCATAAAATACCGCTTTTCACCACAACAGACACAAAATCTCAAACCTAAATTTGAGAATCCACTTCTTCGACTATCTCACTTGTAGAATATTAAATAGACTCTACAAATTAGTAAAATAAATTCTTACTAAGATTAGTACAAATAAGTACGAGTATTCACAAATAATATAATAAAATATAGAAAAATGAATATTTTTATAGTATTAGATCACAAAAAATAAATAAAAAGTCAAAGTTTCAACTTACGTCAAAAATAATTGTATGTTGCCCTTACAGCGTCTGAGAATACTCACACATCCGTTTTTACTCTTTTAAAAATATACATTTTTTCCACAAGACGTGTAAATTATCCTTTTTAGTACAAATAGTAAATTTCCTAAATGAAAATCGTGAGATTTGAAATTGATTTAACCTAAAATTTACTACTTTTCACAATAAAATTATCAATTCTAAAACAGTATACAATCTGCAGATTTAAATATCTTGATAAAGTCTCTTAGAAAAACAAAGCCTAAAAGCTATTCCAAACTTTATTTTCTGGTGCCTTGAAATAACTCCCGATTCGCATAACCTGCAATACTTTAAACATCAAACACTATATTTGAATTACTATCAATACTTGCTTCACAACGAGATTATTTAGCTTTAATTGAATTATACATACTTTCACTAACGCAAAGCCTTTACAGATTCGAATTGAAGTTCTACTTACAATTAATCCAAAATTGGCAAAAGTCAATTAACTTCAGACACTTTATAATAATTATGAATACTTTAAACTTGCACTAATTTTTATTAAGCACCGTATTATTTTTATATTAATTCGTTTGTCCGCAGAACATCAAGAATAATCTCCTTTAAAACAACATTAATCCTATTCACAACTTATCTCTGATCATAATGCATAACATGGTTCAGAAAATTTTATATACTTAAAGAGTATTAGTCCTGCTAAAAATCTTGTATTCTTACCCCAATAATAGTTGTTTCTATTCACAACAAAGTACATGATTGGTTTAGCGCATTCAACAATGCGAAAATCGACTTTATTGACCAAGCGTAAAATCATACCATTTCAAACTACTATCTGTCCAAATGTTTCTTCATAAATACAATATTTACTTCGATATCTTGGCTTATCATTGCAAATTTTAATTTTATTGAATAGAATAATGAACTATTAAATAAAATTACGTGCCTGCTGGCATGCAGCATGCATGCAATTTTCTGTGAAATTTACGATTATTTCTTATTGAAAGTTTCATGCGATAATAAACGAATGATGCGAATAAAATATTCATTCATTCAAAATAAAGTAAAACGTAGTTTTATATACTAAGTGTTTTCAAGAAAGTTCAAGCTTTTATTATCAATTATTATAAATTAGAAATATGTCCTAATCTACAAAATGGCTCTTAATTCTCTCATCAGTATATATTAGTTAATATGATAAAATGATAACTTAGACTTTTATGCAGAGACTAAACCAGTTATCGGGGAACCATGGTAAATTATCCCAAATGATGTAAAAATGAAATTATTGGAAGTAATAAGGAAATTTTCTAATTTGCTATTTTATAAACGTGGCAGTATTTTTCCAAACCATTTTTTAAACAATGCGGCATACTTTACCGTTTCTGCGACGACCTTAATCGCTATTTCAGCAATTCTACATAGTAGAACTCAATTTTTTATTATGTTTATAGTTACTAACGAGGTTCCTCATACAAACTTATAATACGCCGTATGAGATTGACTATCGTTACGTTCGGACTTACCTACTTCTATGAAAAAGAGCTTTTATTTATGTTGATTGAACCCTTTTTAATTTTTTTCATTTTTCTACATTTTTTTGCAATACGTGAATACGAAGACATCATTTCATCACCGCATTTTGTGATCAAGGTAAGCTGGAATTTGAAAACTTAATTTAATCAAAGTGTTTTTCAACCGTTGATTCATTCACCTTTGAGATGACAGCATCTAGAAATAAGAAAAGTACATACAAGGAAGAATTTCTTAATTATGGTTTTACACAAATAGAAGACAAAGATACAATGAAACCACAGTGTGTTGTGAAAGTACTGACTTTAGGATCTTTAAAAAAAATCATTTGAAGAAACATTTGGATAATTTGCATTCACATCTGTCTTCCAAACCGCAAGAATGCTTTGTAAATTTAGAAATGTCTGTCAAAAGACAAAAACTGGACAGCAACATGTTAGGTACCTTGGGTCAACTTTCAGCACCAAAGGTTAGCCTTGACGTAGCCTGATTGATTGACCGAAACAAGAAACCATATACTATTGGTAAGGATTTAGTTAAACCAGCAGCTGTGAAACTGGTAGAGATCATGTGTGGTCAGAAAGAGGCGAAGTCATGATATGAGATAAATTAGTGGCACATACTGTTAAAATAAATTGTTTCATGTGATATAAATTATTATTGTGATCGAAAATTAATAATTAGTACTTGGATAGTTAACTATACGGTTTCGATATTAATTAATTATAGTGCCTTTGTACAAATATATTTATGCCAATCTTTCAATTAATATCTAAAGCTTCTAAAGGTCGACTGTTTATATAAAGTCAAATTCCTATCAGTTGATAGAAAAGAAAGTCGCTACCGGTGGTCTAATATATGAGTTATCAATATGATTTAATAGTTATTAACAGTAGTATGACAGATAGTTATCAAAACCCAGTGTAGATGAGAATGTTAACTAAGACACATCACAGTAATTCCCATTAATAGCTAGTTGAATTAGATTATTAAATCAAAAATGTTCCTGATGTACCTAAGATTAGATGAATAAAAGCGATTTTGAAAACATATTTTTAGAATGGAGGCTGGCAGGCACATCTAATGTGTAATTAGATGAGATTCAATTAAAATTGAGACACTCTTAATTTGTCTTTTCAATTCAATAAAATGTTTAATGAACAAAAAAGAATATTATATCACTTACAAGCGGATTGTGTAATTTAAAGTAAGTACTTTCCTATAAAATTACTATCAACTCTTCATATAACATCTACGGTACTTTTTTGTATAGATTTTTTACCACATGTCATTATATCTAACATATAAATATATTTTGATGATACCTACAATTGCATAGGTATTAGTTTTTTATTAGGTTCGTATTTTTTAATATCATTAATTTTAGATGAAAGGAAATCCTACAAGTGAAATTTAGTGTGATATGAGAACGATATGGTAAACAAATCAAAAGGCACAAGATAGATGAAACAATATCCGATTGTGAACTACTCACTGTGTTCTCATTGGCTCTATGTACTAGGTTTGAACCAGTAGAATATTCTTTTAAAGCAAAAAAAGCTGCAATAAATAGCAAAATTGTTTTGTAATATAAACAATGCTGGTTATCGTTTTCTACAAAAAATACACCCAAGAGTTTCAAACCGCTAAAATACAGAATAGCATCCATTTTTTGCAAATATTTATTAATATAATATAACCAGATGTTTCTACCATTAAATTTGCAAGCAGAATGTTATTATCTTTGTAACACGTTTAAACATACTCAAAACTACGACAATTATTAAATTTACGTATAAATGAGGAGCTTAGAGGATAGGAACTAATTAATTAATTAAATAATCCGGTGATGAAAGCCATTGTTCAGCGCGGGGGGTCTTATAAATTTGTACATCGACTTACCTTCGCGGTTTTTTGTTGTTCTAAGATGTAGTTCCTTACTCTTCAGCTAAGTGGACTGTATTCGAGTTTATACTACGTGTTACTTTGCACTTGCACTGTGTTTTTTAGGGGTTTATCGATAAAGTCGGCGGCACTATTGACAAACTCACGTTACCGAACGAAAAACCGACTGTTCTGCTTCGATATCGATGAGAGAGTGTTTTTCACTACCCCTTTTTCAACTTATTTACACATGCACAAGGAATTTTTACGACAGGATATAAGGGAACAAGGGATGACAGTTTTACTATTTGATTTAGAACTACAAATTTAAAATAACTTAAAATTAACCACGCGAACGTGCGACAAAGAGACCGAACATCCCGCCCACCAAAATAAGTATGAACTAACTTATTTTATAATTAAAAATAATTATAGGTATTAACTACGAAACCTAAACCGACAAACTCATGTAAGTGAATATATGTATACACACCATTAAATATTAAGTAAACATAGTTTCTATTGAGGACGTTTAACTAACCCTTGAGCTGTCTTGACGGTAGCTACCCGAACGATACCGTCCCTACCAGGATGAACATCTACTACTCTTCCTAAACGCCACTGTAGAGGGGGTTATTTTCTTCCTTTAAGAGGACAAGCGAATCAATAGGTAGGGTAACGGAATTCCTTAACCACTTACCTTTCTGCTGCAACGTGTGCAGGTATTCAGCACTCCATTTTTTCCAAAACCCTTGTTGCATTTGCTGCAACAATTGCCAGCGATTCAAACGAGAGGGGTTTATGGAGAGTAAATCCGGATCTGGTAACACCGAGACTGGTTCAACATTAAGAAAATGACCCGGGGTCAAATACGAAAAGTCATGCGGTGCGCAACTCAGTGCGCATAGTGGACGTGAGTTGAGAATCGCTTCGATTTGAATCAATACCGTCGAGAGTTCTTCAAACGACAAAATTTGTTCACCGATAATTCTTTTCAATTGGGATTTTACCGATTTAATCCCGGCCTCCCACAACCCACCAAACTGAGAAGCAGCAGGAGGATTAAACACAAATTCGATTCCCTCAACGCCTGCCGAATGGCGCATCAATTGTGAGATTTCACGAGAGGCCCCAACGAAATTAGTACCATTATCACAATGGATTTGAATACATTTGCCTCTTCGAGCAATAAATCGACGTAAAGCACTCAAGAAAGCGTCTGTCGACAAGTTAGACACTAGTTCCAAATGGATGGCTTTAGTGCTGAAACAAATAAATAAGCAAATATACGCCTTCAATGATTTTGCGCCACGACATCGATTCATCGTGACAGAGAAAGGTCCACCAAAGTCGACTCCCGTATGTAAAAACGCCTTACCCGGAGTTGACCTAGAAGCTGGTAAATCCCCCATAGGGGGGTATAAAGCCACGGGGTTTACAAGAAAACAACAAATGCAGGATTTCAAACATTGTCGAATAGCCCTCTTTGCGGACAAAATCCAATAATTTTGAGTTAGTAAAAATTGAGTTGTTCGATTTCCAGGATGTAAATGTGTTTCATGACAATCTAATATAATAATTTCAGTCAACCGATGCGACCGAGGAAGCAAAATTGGAAATTTTGCATGAAGTGATAACTCTGAGTTACGTAGGCGACCGCCCACTCTCAACAAATCACGACTGTCTGGAAACGGACTAAGGCTACGAAGTTGTTTACTAACAAGTTTTCCAGTTTTAATATTTGCGATGTCTTGGGCAAAAACATTTGTTTGAACTCTTTTAATCAATAAATGTATAGCCTCTTGCTGATGAGCTAGAGACAAACCATCAGAATATTTTACACGCAAATCTGCCGGATATTGAACATTACGAATGAAATGACAAATACATGTAATAATCCTACAAATTTTCTGCAGTTTTGAAAATTTATCCAACAACAAATCTAAGAAATTCTCAGACATAACGACTGTTAACGACAGAGTACGATATTCGACGTCCATCTGAGATGAGTCGATAAGTTTTGGCAGCGACGTTACTGGCCATTCTTCATTACGACGCACTAACCAGGAAGGTCCTGTCCACCATATTGGATGATGCACCAACTCTGAAGCCAAAAGTCCACGTGAGGCACAATCCGTAGGGTTATCCTGGGACTTAACATGAAACCATGAAGATGGAGGAATACGTTCTTGAATATGCGAAATGCGATTGCTAACGAATGTCTTCCACTTATGCGAGGAAGACCGAATCCTAGAAACAACAATAGTAGATGCTGACCACGCGAAAATATTACTAAAGGATAAAATATCTGTATAAGTATTTTAGACGAAATCTACTAAATCTGCCAAGAGTACGGCAGCACATAATTCGAGACGGAGCAATGAAACGCGATTAGTAAGGAGCAACCTTCGATTTTGCGCATACTAATGACATGGTAATATTACCTTCTAAATCGAACGAACGAAAATAGATGACAGCTGCATACCCGGCTTCAGAAGCATCGCAGAACCCATGCAACTCCACCTTTTTAAAATTATGACATACAATGCGACGCGAAATCTCAATATTCGAAACCGCCGGCAATTCACCCAAAAAATGTTTTCATTTTTGTACGACTTTCAATGGCGGCTCTGAGTCCCAACCGAGACCTAAAAGCCAAAGATCTTGAACTAAACGTTTAGCGAAAAGTACTAAAGGCGCTATCAAACCGAGAGGATCAAAAATTTTTGCGATAGCCGACAAAATATTACGCTTAGTGCAAGTGCGCTCTTCAACGACTAAGTTGTATAAAAATGCATCTGTAAGAACGCGCCACGAAAGGCCCAAAATTTTTATTGAACCACTATCTTTATCTTGAAATGTAATTGCGTCCGAACTGGACAGGGACTCCCTCAAGTTGGACATCACTTCCGGGCAATTACTACTCCATTTTCTTAATTGAAAACCACCACTAGTGCAAATACTATTCAATTCACCAATTAATTGATTAGCAGCTTCAATCGAATTGCATCCAGTGACTAAGTCATCAACATAGGTGTCGCTCGCCAATACCGATGACGCGAAAGGAAAATTAATCGATTCTAACCTTGCCAATTCTTGGACAGTACGCAAGGCCAAAAAAGGCGACGACGAAACTCCATAAGTCACAGTATTTGATTTAAAGTCCATAATAGGATCCGACGAAGAAAATCTCCAGACGATACGTTGATAATCACGATGAGTATCTTTAACCAAAATCTGCCGATACATTTGTTTGATGTCAGCTGTATTTACGATAGGGTGTACACGAAAGTGCAATAACAAAACTGCAATGTCCTTTTGCAGAGCCGGACCAACAGCCAAGCTATCATTTAACGAATTTCCAGATTGATCCGGACACGAAGCATCGAAAACCACACGCAATTTGGTGGTAGTGCTATCACGCTTATGTACAGCATGATGGGGAATGTAATACATTTTCTCATGAACTGACGAATTTATAGGCGATTTCACTTGAACCATATGACCGCTTTCCAAATAATCCTCCATAAATTTTTTATAATCCGAATACAACTCAGGATTTTTTAGCAAACGACGTTCTAACGACAAAAATCTTTTAATACAAATCGATCTCGTACCCACAAATGAGGGTTCAGAAATTTTAAAGGGCAAGGACACTACAAAACGACCGTCCTTGATACGTTTATAATTTTCCACACATTGATTTTCACACTTTTCTTCTTCGGGAGAAATGTGTTTCTTGAAGGGAATATTTTCTAATTCCCAAAATCGACGAATGTCGCTGTCTAAGGGCTCAACGAAAGCACACAACGACGTAATAGAATTATTCGGGGAAACGACCTTTCCCTTTAAAACCCAACCAAAGATCGTTTTAATAGCAACTGGCTCGTTAGCGACACCCCAACGAGATTCGTTCAACAAAACCTGAGCAAAAATTTCCGCTCCGAGTAGCATGTCAATTTTACCAGGAATATTAAAATTAGGATCAGCTAAGGCCAAACCTCGAGTATGCGACCATTCCTTGCCCCCATTCGACGACGAAGGTAATTGATTACAAATGTTAGGTAAAATATAACAATCAATTCCATATGCTGGAGACCTTGCTCCCGATGGGCTGACTACACGATAGTGTACCAGACACCAACGACGAATTCAAGCCAAGTCCTTGAACAGTAACATTGGCTTTCCGTTTCTTCAAACATAATTTCTGACGACACCTTTCAGTCATAAAACTTTCCATGGATCCGTTATCTAAAATTACACGAACAGGTTGCAATTTTACTGTAGAATCTGTCACCGACACCATTGCCGTAGCTAACAGCGTCGTTGTATGTTCTAATGACGTCGAAATTAACGAGTTGGTGGCAGGTTGTTCATGCACAACCGCCAACGACAGATTGTCTTCACTAGGTCCACTAGTAGAAGTAAGTCTAGGCGCCGCTCTCCGAGGAGACGCTGTCCTTTGACGATGAGTTTGTCTGCGTGGAGACACCGATTTTTCATCGAAGTGAAGTAACGAATTGTGCGACTGATGACATTTTCTACACGACCAATCTAACTTACAATTTTTCACCGAATGTGAAGTATTTAAACATTTAATACAAAGATTTTTAAGCTTTACCACCTCAAATCTTTCTTGAGGGGCTTTATCGAGAAATTGTTTACATCTATAAATAGGATGCACAGCTTGACATAAACTACAATTTTTACCATCATTGGTGGTACTAACTAAAGAAGTTTTAGCCGAAGTGCTAACAGACCTTCTTTTTTCTCTTTCTTTCACGGAATCTCGAGATTTTAAGCATGTTCCTGAAGCAATGTAATTTATTTCCAACACTTTACATTGTTTTTCAATGTACGACCTTAAATCTTTAAACGAAGGAATCTCGTCACTATTTCCTAATTCGAAACGCTTTAAAATGTTTGTATCTAATTTTTTCGATAACAGATTAAACAACATGACATCTAATAAATCTATTTCCATCTGCTTTAACACGAATATATTTTCATCAAAACAACTAATTAATTGCCAGAGTTCCGCATGCGAGTCTGAGGAACTGACCTTAGGGCATTTTTCGAGAGCATTAAAATATGTTGAAAGTAGTAACCTCTTGGACTGAAAACGATTAGTAATAATTTTATAGGCTTCTTCGTATGCACAATCGTTTAATGGCAAGTGTTTTATCAATGCACGCGACGACTCATCTAGTGTATCAATGAAATAGCAAATTTTTTCCACAGGGGACAAACCGACATTATCATGAATCAATTGCTTATAAATTGCATGATAACTCTCAAAATCCGAAATGCGTCCCGAGAATCGCGGAACAGAAACATGTTTCAAGCAAAAACCACTATTTAGCGACAAAAAATTGTTCATATTATCCATCTTCGGCTTATTTTCTACGCGATCTAATTCGCATTGTTCAACGATAATCCGAATATCTAATAGATAATCATCGATTTTCACCCTAAGGGCCGAGAATTCGTCCAATTGTTCACTCTCCTCATCAAAGAAAATATCCTTGCAAAAAGACTTGAAATGAGTTTCAATTTGCTCGAATACGCTACAACTAATTAATATACGAAATTAAATTATTAATGGACAAATGCAACTAATTACAGTGCTCGCCCGATAAAAACGTTTAACGTTTCAAATAAATTCCAACCTCCTTTGTTATATACTAAGTCTGAGATGAACCCGAATGGTTCCTCGAACTTGAGACGACAAATAAGGTAAAGATTTACAATACAATAACCCCTCATAAATTTAGTTTACCTAAAGTAAACTGTTCGACCACTATAATCTTTGACACAAAGGATAAGGGATATATTATAAAATCTACCGTTATAACCAGATGTTTCTACTATTAAATTTGCAAGCAGAATGTTATTCTTTTTGTAACACGTCTAAAAATACCCAAAACTACGACAATTATTAAATTTACGTATAAATGAGGAGCTTAGAGGATAGGAACTAATTAATTAATTAAATAATCCGGTGATGAAAGCAATTGTTCAGCGCGGGGGGTCTTATAAATTTGTATATCGACTTACCTCCGCGGTTTTTTGTTGTTCTAAGATGTAGTTCCTTACTCTTCAGCTAAGTGGACTGTATTCGAGATTATACTACGTGTTACTTTGCACTTGTACTGTGTTTTTTAGGGTTTTATCGATAAAGTCGGCGGCACTATTGACAAACTCACGTTACCGAACGAAAAACCGACTGTTCTGCTTCGATATCGATGAGAGAGTGTTTTTTCACTACCCCTTTTTCAACTTATTTACACATGCACAAGGAATTTTTACGACAGGATATAAGGGAACAAGGAATGACAGTTTTACTATTTGATTTACAACTACAAATTTAAAATAAATTAAAATTAACCACGCGAACGTGCGACAAAGAGACCGAACATGGAGCATCATATAATGAAAATATGTGATCTTAAGATGAACATTTTAAGTAGAATATTTTGGTCTATCACCTTACTTCATAGAATAAGTTTTTACAATTTTCACCTTAAAATTTCAATGATTATTTATGGGCAGATTGTAACACGTTGGCATTACTTTAAATAGAAACCCGATGGAAAAGGAGAACATTAATCGTTTTCGGGCATAATAAATACTGATGTACCCTGTATATTCTGACTTCATAAACTTTTAGTTCTGCAAACGGGAAATCAGGTCATAAATTTACAACCACAAAGGCACAATTCATTTTTGTGTAATACACATTTTAATGTAACTCAGGTCTATAAATTATTACAAAACCACAAAAAAAGTAAACAGATTTCAATGTTATGTATTATGATGTCGAATACAAAGATGCAAGCACAAGTAATTACCCGAGTATTTGTGTAAACATAACTAGAAAGTAAATTTTCATAGCATATTAATATAAAAAAGCTTTTAGAATAACTGAAGAAGTAAATAACAGTGAAATCATTAATATGCATTTTATATACTATAATTATCCCAAATATGGGTAAGCGTTTTACAAATTTTAGTAAAATTAAGCATAATTAACATTACATGGACACATGTGCAGCTATAATATAAAGTACCTCTTCCAGACAATATACAATGTACTTAATCAATTAAACACAGCGCTTATTTAGTAAAACACAAATATAAGGTTACACATAATTTCGACAGAAATAGAAAATAAATACAACGTAAAAATGCTTTCAATGTATCCATTCAAACTGATGAAGTGGACACATGATCTTTACAAGATGAAATCATATTGACTCACGTATTTGTCACGTGATATTACGCAAACCTATGCGAATATTATACAATGACATAGCCTCCCCCCACCTACCCAAACGTATAAAATGTGAGAAAATGACGAACGCTAGACAGTGGACGGAAGCAATGAATTAATTATTAGTGAGCAGGTAATTGGAAAGGTCAAAATGTAATAATATGAGCATTAATAAGGCGGTAAGGCCTTATATTGAATAAACAACGGATATAGTATTCATATAAACAGTTTCCACATTAGTCCATAAATATATTGCCCGTCAAGTTACGATGAGCGAAATTAATCAACACAGACAACTTATACACATTTCAATATCAGGACACGCGCTTAGGCACAACAGGCGCCCTTGTGACAATGAGATACACACGTCCAAATAATTTGATGTATAACATCGATATTAGGTTTGTTTTATATCGCCCGTCTAGTAAATATAAAAGTTATAATATTTATTAAGGCACATCTTGGCTCGTACTTATTAATAATTTCAAGCGTCTAATTGTCTAATTCGACTAATGCACACCGCCCTATTATTTTAACAATCGAAACTATAACCAATAATGGGAAATCCAGTTAAAGCCTTATCCAGTAGAACAGGTTGTAGTGTTCTAAACTGCAATGAATATACATCATTGTGTGTAAAAACGAGATAAAAATATATACAGCCAAACTCGTGGAATTATGAGGGACGCGTAGAAGGGTTTGCCTAACTTCCCGTATTGAAATTATAGAAACATAACATAAACCAATTATTAATTTATAGACACCTTTTCACAAATTTACTTATATTTTCTATATTATAAGTAACTTTAAATAATATTTCACCTAAACTTAAACTCTAACAATAAATTCCATAATTATAAATACACATACATTAACCTTAAAGAGAAACAAACCTGATGTAACATTTAATTGGCCATGTATTATTAACAGAAATCCTAAAAAGAAAATTCATCCATAACTAAACCTATCATGCCATTATTCTAGTTTCCAAGATTGATATATACGACATTTTAAAATGCAATGCGCGTTATAACAGCACATTGAAAAACAATTTAATACTAACTTTTCGATAACCATTCTAACATCCATTAAAAATTCTAAATTTTTGCTCTTTTACCAACAATAATTTCACTAATAGAGCTTACTTTTAAAATCAATATACACTAATTCCGTCCCTAATTTAGTCCAACAAAATAATTACTTTCATGATTTGTTAATTTCCAACTACATAAATACAAAGCATCTATATCAGTTTTAACATTCGCATGTACATAATTCTAAATCATTAACATAAAAGCTCATTCCACTAGTGGTTTGTAGCTAATTTAAGTATGTGCAGCAACCCATCCGTAATCAATTACTTGGGTTATCTAACAAACAACCGCTTTCTTAACACAAAACCAATTCCAAATCCACAAGCCTGTCCGCATACTGACACAAGCAACGCGGCCTTCCCGCCTTATTAATGCTCATATTATTACATTTTGACCTTTCCAATTATCTGTTGCCTAATAATTAATTCATTGCTTCTGTCCGCTGTCTAGTGTTCGTCATTTTCTCACGTTTTATACGTTTGGGTGGGTGGGGGAGGCTGGCATTGTATAATATTCGTATAGGTTTGCGTAATATCACGTGACAAATACGTGAGTCAATATGATTTCATCTTGTAAAGATTACGTGCCTACTTCAGCAGTTTGAATGGATACATTGAAAGCATTTTTACATTGTATTTATTTTTTATTTCTGTCGAAATTATGTGTAACCTTATTTTTCTGTTTTACTAAATAAGCGCTGTGTTTAATTGATTAAGTACATTGTATATTGTCTGGAAGAGGTACTTTATATTATAGCTACACATGTGTCCATGTAATGTTAATTATGCTTAATTTTACTAAAATTTGTAAAACGCTTACCCATATTTGGGATAATTATAGTACATAACATGCATATTAATGGTTTCACTGTTATTTACTTCTTCAGTTATTCTAAAAGCTTTCTTATATTGATATGCTATGAAAATTTACTTTCTAATTATCTGTTTACACAATTACTCGGGTAATTACTCGTGCTTGCATTTTTGTATTCGACATCATAATACATAGCATTGCAATCTGTTTACTTTTTTGGTGGTTTTGTAATAATTTATGGACCTGAGTTACATTAAAATGTGTATTACACAAAAATAAATTGTGCGTTTTGTGGTTGTAAGTTTATGACCTGATTTCCCGTTTACAGAAGTTTATGAAGACAGAATATACAGGGTACATCGGTATTTATTTTGCCCGAATACAATTAATGTTTTCCTTTTCCATCGGGTTTCTATTTAAAGTGATGTCAACATGTTACAATCTGCCCATAAACACTGAAATTTTAAAGTGAAAATTCTAAAAATTTATTCTACGGAGTAAGGTAATAGATCAAAATATTCTACTTAAAATGTTCATCTTAAGATCACATATTTTTAGTATATGATGCTCCATGATTTGAAATTTTCCTGTGTATTAATAATTATTTGTAAAAAATGGATGCTATTCTGTATTTTAGCAGTTTGAAACTCTTGGGTGTATTTTTTGTAGAAAACGATAACCAGCATTGTTTATATTACAAAACAACTTGCTATTTATTGCAGCCATTTTAGATTTAAATGAATATTTTACTGATTCAAGCCTATTAGATAAAGCCAATGAGAACACAGAGAGTAGTTCGCAATCGGATATTGTTACATCTATCTTGTGTCTTTTAATTTGTTTACTATATCGTTCTCATATCACACTGAATTTCACTTGTAGGATTTTTTTTTATCTAAAATTAATGATATTTAAAAAAGACGAACCTAATAACAAACTAATACCTATGCGGTTATAGGTAGCATCAAAATATATTTATATGTTAGAGATAATGACGTGTGGATAAAAATCTGTACAAAAATGTACCGTACATATTATATGAAAAGTTGATAGTAATTTTGTAGGAAAGTACTTACTTTAAATTACACAATCCGCTTGTAAGTGATATAGTATTCTTTTTTGTTCTTTAAACATTTTATTGAATTGAAAAGTAAAAATTAAGAGTGTCTCAATTTTAATTGAATCTCAACTAATTCCACATTAGATGTACTTGCCATCCTCCATTGTAAAAATATGTTTTCAAAATCGCTTTTATTCATCTAATCTTAGGCACATTAGGAGCATTTGTGATTTAATAATCTATTTCAACTAGCTACCAATGGGAATCACAGTGATGTGTCATACTTAACAATCTCGTCTACACTGGGTTTTGATAACTATCTGTCACACAACTGTCAATAATATTAAATCATATCGATAACTCATATGTTAGACCACTGGTAGTGACTTTCTTTTCTATAAACTGATAGGAATTTGACTTTAAACGAACAGTCGACCTTTTGAACCTATAGACGTTAATTGAAAGGTTGGCACAAATGTATATGTACGAAGCACTATAATTAATTTATATTGAAACATTATAGTTAACTATCCAGGTACTAATTATTCATTTTCGATCACTATAATATTTTATATCACATAAAACAATTTATTTCAACGGTATGTGCCACTAATTTATTTCCTATCATGATTTTATAGCGAGTATTAATAAAAGTTTGGATTAGAACTGAACTTCAAACCTTAGCGGCAATTTATATATTTAATTATATTGTTCTAGATTATTTTGAGAGTGTATCAGTATTATGCAAATAACAGCAAGAGAGTTCCCTATTGTAAAGTTAATTAAGTTCTTAAATGCACCTTGTAATCTGTCGGTCAAGTCCGTCTGAAGATGTTACGCCTACCAATCATTTTTTGTGTACAAATGCCTTGTTTACATTCAGCTGTATTCTGGTCAAAGGGTAGACTAAGCGATGTGGTATTACAGTACTTTAGTGATCTCAAAATATTTCGGAATCTCAAAATAACTTTTAAAATTATAACTTTTCATGAATTAGCTATATAAATGTAATCTATATAAATGAAATATTGAATATATGACAATAGCTTGTAATTTTAAGATCTGTACTATGAAGTTGTACTGTAAAAATTTGAATTAATTGGCTAATATTAACAAACTTCGATTAGGATCTTTTTAAAAATAAACTTAATACCTAAATTAAGATATGAAATTTAAACAGCAGATTTGAGAGTTTTCAGACCCTTAACACCGTTGTTAAGTCAGAGCATTTTTACCGCTCTACTTAAGTCTAATCAATGAATATGGAGATACAAACTTTCGAAATTTAAAAATTTGAAATTTGAAATTTATTAGCAAATTATTTTAAATCATTAAAAAATTTTAAACAATTACCAAAAGTTGAACTTAGGGCAATTTGAGTAGCTATTGTATTAAAAATACGAAACAAATAAAAATGCTGGCATTTGAAGGTCTGTGGGTAAATAACTATAAACACAACTGCAGCAAAAATTGTTTAGAGGAGCTCACTTTATACAAGGTGGCATACGAGGGTTGTTTTTAAGTTTTTCATATAGAGCTGGAATATAACAATAGATAGCTTTTAAAGACTTTATCCTTTTTCGAAGTATCCTCCACGGATGTTAATGCACTTCTACATGCGCTCGAACTAACTCTAAAAGCAGTTATTCCACTTTCTTGGTACAGTAAAATTGCATTTTTGAAGGCATCCATTGCTTCTTCTGATGACTGGAACCTTTGATCACGCAGTGCGTTCTTGATTTTCGGAAAGGTATAGAAATCGTTGGGACTTAAGTCTGAACTGTATGGAGGATGGTATAACAATTCGATATTTTGTTGAGTTAAAACTTCAATTGTCTTGCAAGCTGTGTGCCAACTTGCATTGTCTTGGTCGGCGATGAGTCGTCATTTGGGGTTGGTTTTGGAGCTCCACGATGACTTGCAGCAAACAAACGGTCGTATACCAATCGGCAGTGATACTTTTTTTATCTTGTAAAGGAATTGTTACTATATGACCTGCTTTTGAGGCACATGTTGCAACCATCTTTTTGGAGACACTTTGAGAACGAATCACTTTTGTCGGCTTATCTTCACATTGGAACACCCAAACAGACGACTGGCGTTTATTTTCTGAGTAAATCCGACATTCATCACCACTTACAATGTACATGTTTTTAGAGTTTCCTGCGTTGAAGCGGTCTAGAGTTTTTTGATACCAATTCACCCTAGCTGCTTTCTGTTCTTTAGTAACAGATTCGATATCCAACTGGAAACTAATTATTTTACATACAATTATTCATGCAAAATTTTTTTAATTGAAGTCTTTGAAGTCACCGCCTCAATTTTGCGATATGTCACATGTCGATCTTTTGTTGATGAGCTTGTACACAGCATCAACGTTTTTGCACCTACTCTTGGATTGTCGCTAAGACTAATTCGTCCACGTTTGAATTCTCCATACCAACGGAAATCGTTGATTGATGTGGTGCTTCGTTGCTGAAAATACAAACCAACTTGACAAAACATTCTTGTTGTTCCATTTTTCAATTAACTTGTTAGCTTTGACAGTTCGTTGTAGGTATAACATCACATGTATGACATTGAAACTTTGGAATTAGGTTAATCAAGGACGGATATTAATTTTTCGTATAGACATTTGATTAATGGCGCCCTCCATAAAAGATATCCTTTGTATGATCTTTTGACAAACCGACATCTTAAAAATTATTTTAACAACAATTTTGAAATTTGGAGGATTGAAATAGGTGAAAGCAATATCTATATCGGATACAATATTACCCAATGTAACTTTTTGTTTTTAGAGATGCCATTTTCATCAGAATTTTAAACAGGACACCATGTATTTTATTATACAGAATGAAAACTTAAACTGGAACAAATTCTGTAACTTTATAAATAAAGATTTATCACAAAATTCCTAAAATGTCAATTTTTATTTTCAATGGAGCTTATTACAAAGAGGTTTGTTTATTTTTTTAATTTTCTGGGGGGTTACAGCAACTCCCATCTCTTTTTTAAATAGAATGGTAGGTTGAATAATGTTTTTATCTTATAGCTTTTTCAATTGCAAATACAATTTCACATTTTTTTGTTATGTTTTATAAGCAAAAAATGGAAAAAATAAAATATGGGGATGTTTTCTGAAACTACTTTTATGCAAAGAAATATTCAAAGCGCCCTACGCCTTGTTGCTGACAATACCCTAACTGATAATAAAAAGCAATACGAACATTCAGCAACACGTTCGGCGTTACTTGCCTAATTTTATTCCTGATTCTTTGTTGAAGCTTTGCAATGTCGTTAGGTTTAGTAGCATAAACCTTCTTTTTTAGAGATCCCCATAAAAAGAAATCTAATGAGTTAAGATCAGGTGATCCTGCTGGCCATTCAGTTGAACCTCTTTTTCAAAGGTGGAGGGCACTTTGAACATTTTTTGCATTAAACTAGTTTCAGAAAGCATTTCCTTATTTTATTTTTTCCCGACACGTTGCTTATAAAAAGTAACAAAGAATACGTAATTGTATTTCCAAATGAAAAGGCTTTACGATAAAAAAATTAATCAACTTACCCTTCCATTTGAAAAAAAGTTGGTGTTGCCGCAACCCCCAGATAATTGAAAAATAAACAAACGTCTTTGTAGTATGCCACATTGAAAATAAAAATTGATATGTATCAGAAATTTTGCGACAAACCTTTATTTAATAAGTTACAGAATTTGTTCCACTTTAATTGAATATTTGTCATATTTTACTCTTTTGTTTTTGCCTTTTTAAACTGCCGATTAGTGTCAACTTGATTTTATAATTATTTAAAATTTAAAAGATTTTTAAGTTTTTAGAAACAGCTAATTCAATTCGTGCTTGTTTTATTTTATTTTATACAATTTTTTCTCTGTGTTTAAATTTTCTGTATTCTGTAGAAAAATATCAAAAGTGTGTATGATTTAATGTCATCAACATTAGCTGCTTAAACTCCTGTTTTATACACCTAAGTTTAATAACATATTTCATAGATTTCTCGATACTTCGGCTAACATTTTTACCTTATTAGAAGGCACCAAATTGAAGATTCGAGTATTTTTTACACGAAAATAGTATTTTTAGGAGTCCATACCTTATAAGGTATAACGGAACCTTTATAAGATCATTCTCGTGTCCATCCGTGCGTCTGTCACAGAGGTTTTTTCGAAAACTATGTAACGTAGGAATTTGAAATTTTGCGCAATGCAAGATCTTTATGGCGTGCACATATATCAACAGTCGGAAAATAAAAACAAATATTTTTAGATTAAAATGGCGGGGGTTAATTTGGTCAAAAGAAAAAGTGTTTTAATAAATATATCGTGTGAGGTATCATTTGAAAGAGGATTCTAAAAGGCTTCTAAAATATTTTTTTTTATAATTTTCGGTCCAGTAGTCTTCATGATATAGCTCAAAATGTGTTAAAAATGACCGTTCTTCCTCCCTGTTCTCCTACATTTTCAAAGCTAAAATTTTGATTTTAATAGAGATAGTAGCTATTGAGTCATAGATTATCGGAAAACTGCATGTACCAGTACAAGGTGGGACAATATATTCATCTTTCAGTTAGCACAATCAAATTTGGATAAGATTTAAATATACATCAAAAATAAATACAGTTTAATTTGATTTATTGATTGCTCACTGCATTATTGGTACGGAATCCTAATAGTGCGAGCTTGACTCACTGTTGGCTAACTTTTTTAAAAATATTTTTACAATCGATAAATATAACTTGTGATGTTCAAAAAATTTCAACTGTTATTTATATACCAGTTGTATTGATAATAAAGATTTTGACAAATTATTACTTGCATAAATTGTTGGAGTTAGTTTTATTTCATAGAAGTTTTTTATGTTATTACAGAAGATACATCCAAGCAAACAGTTAAACAGTTACCAACAGCAAAGTGGAAAAAGCAGCGTCGTTTACGATCAGAATACTCTCGCAAATCAGATCCAAAGCTGTCAGATGAATTAGCTCATCAATTTGCTTTAGGAATACAACCACCAGAATGCGTAAATTCAACCGGTGATATTCCTTTAGACATGAGTGTTCGTCAAAGAGGCGATCCTCCATCATACGCTCAAACAATTAGCAATCTTGGGTACAGAGGAAATAATCGAGCATCTGTTCCACAACGAGAAGATTTTCCTACAGGTTAGTAAATTTCAGTATGTACTTACCCCACTTAACAGTTCCTCCAGGTTTTTCAATGTGCGATCCTATTATTGACGAGCATTTTCGTCGTTCCTTAGGGAAAGATTATGTCAAAGTGTTTTCAAACAACAATGTACCACAACCCAAAGAAGCTCCTGTTATTCAAACAGTTCCAAAAGTACTAATGGAAATGATGGATAACACTGGTTTATCTGTTGATGAGCATTTTGCAAAAGCATTAGGAGACACTTGGCTGAAATTAAACAAAAAAGGCAGTGAAATTAATAATGAATCATCTGATACAACGGCAGTTATGTCTGTGTAAATTTATGTTTTGTTATTTCTTCCTTAGTTGTAAAAATATTTTACAATATTTGTAAATATTTCGTAGACTTCATATATTATTGAAGGATTTATTTTTGAATCTTGAGAATGCATGAGTATGATTTTTATTTTATTTGATACACTTCTTGCGATTTTTTTATATGTAAATACTGCAACGTTGGAGAATTTATTAGTTCTTCCTTGCTTAGATGTGTATGTCAGTAGTAATTGATGTTAACCATTACAAACCATAATATTAATCTAACTTTAGTACTCATTATTGATAAATACATGAGGCCATGCATGTAGTGTAGAATTGGATAAATGCAAGCCTTACGCCTTGTAGAATTAAATGTATAAGTTGTTCAAAATAAGTTACGTAATGGTTGAAAATCTAGATTCCATTCATTGTATTATATACTGCAACTTGTTTCTATAATTTTGTAAGTATGGAATACATTAAACACTTTAGATAAGAATAATGAAATATTTTTAAACCTCATCTGCAAAGACAAAAGTTATTTGAAGTATTTCGAGGTATATTTCACTGGATATTGATTTTTAATCTCAAATACTTTGTTCTACAAATTGAGGTTTTAAAAGTACTTTACAATATAATTATTAGTTAATGTGCGTAAAATTAATACAAAATTATTTTTAAAAAATAAAGTAGCTTGCTGTGCTAACTAAATATATAATTAAATTACATAGAATTGATATCCTTATTTAATTTTAAATTTTTTACAAAAATTATTACAAGGAGTGTACAATTTAAAACAAAAAGTTGTTTCTTTTTTAAAATCTCGGTGTCTATATAATGTAATACTTTAGTACCTACAATATTGTTACTAGTTTTTTAATGTTATTTACTTACTTAATATTGATGTTGAATTTATTTAAATAAATGTTTCTTGTCGAATTTTGGCTTTAAGAACTGTTTTCATATGGTGCTAGAATTCAAATAAAATCTTTTCACCGTACAAAAACAGCCCTCATTACCAAACAAATATGGATATCCTGGAAATCACTTGCACAAACTCCAGTTGCCTCAAGAACTGATTCAATTCAAGCGCTGCCACTTAACTTATGTAGAAACCACGGTTACACTTCATTCCTAAACACAAAATAGATATTTTCTTACACATTTGAATACAAAACCTTTGCTAGTTTTGATCCACTTGGTTCAACTAAGGTAGCAAGTCTTCAAAGCAAGATTACTCAAAACTTGTTTCATTATTTTTTAAACTTTTTTCTATATTAAATTACTCAAGGTATTAAATTTCCAGTGATAGAGTTTCTCGTTTTACTGAGTAGTACTGAATTTTTTCAATGGGATTTGAAAGCAAGGCCGGCTTTGTTAACTACCTGCAGAATGAAACTTAGGTAATATGCACCTACCAGTATGGTTATGGGTATGTTACTTAATACACTATGAGCATATCAAATTTTATTATGAAAGGCAAGTATATAATTAATATTCTCCCCTGGACTCCTTTCTCCTTGAATTATAATTATAAAAAATATAATTGAATATCTTTTTGAATTAGTTCATCTCCAATCTGACTAACTGTGCATTTGAAGCACAAACATTTTCGTTTCTGAATCAATAAAGGTTTAAAGATAGAATTATCACATGTGAAGGGGCCATTTTGTGCACAAATGTTTAATACATAATTTTGGGTCTTATGGATTTTTAAAAAACAATATTTCGTATATAGAGATCATAAATTGATAAAATAATGGAAGTTATGATGAAAGAATTATTTTTCAAATTCATAACTTTTGCAATAAAATTACCGGTTGAGCTGATGGAGTTAATCGATTGGTTTCTTAACGCCAATATGGATAAAACAACGATAAAATATGAGCTTTTGTATATTTTAATATGAAGGTATGTAACTAATGGGGAACAATAAAAACAAAAGTCATACACACCACTATCAAATTTGCGATGGCTGCTGCTGACATGTTCTTAAGGAAGAAGAGGCGGTTGTTTTTCAGTTACAACCTGATACATTTTTGCTGCTGAATTGTAAGTTATAACACGACTGTTCTCTTACAGTAGAAAAATTTCGGCAATGCGTTCAAACAATGATCAAATTTGTGACAATCTTATAATGTAAAGTCTAACAATTACCACAAATAAAAATTATTAAACAGCCCACCAAAATGGCATAGCACTAATTTTTAAAACAAATTTAGCACAAACTTGTATTTGTTGAATCAGTCTTGTATGTAGGACTTCAATTTTTCCCTAAAAGTAGGCACAAGTTTGATGTTATATTCAATGTGTTTTCAAGTAGTGCGGCATTTTTACTTAAGGTACTTAGTTCTAGCAAGCTGATAGTGCCGGTACGTTTTACCCATAGCTCATCAAGCATAACCACTTATGCGACACATTTTAGAGTTCTATGGCAGTTTCCAGTTATACACGATGGGTTGTTTTCTATCTTAGCCAGACACATAAATATGATGTTGCTTTAACATCTTGTGAAGCAGTGTATCATCACTGATTTGAAGCATACGATATTTCTAGCAAGCTGATACTACAAGCACATTTTAACTTTAGCCTATCAAACATTGAAGCTTATGATACACTTTGGAACTTTACAGCAGCACGTTATTAGATATGATGAATTATTCGTTTTTGCAGTAGATGTACAAAGGAATATTATGTTACTTCAATCTACTGATTATGCCTGACAAGCACCAGCTAAATTCACAATATCATTAGTTTGTTAGAAGAATGAGTATATCAAAGGTCAGCGCTACCACTAACAAGGAAAGTTGCTTGGAAACATGCTAAAGCAGGGCCTGAAAGTAACATTAATTTTCTTGTCATTTGGCATAATAATCGCTTTTCAACAACTATATAAAAAATTTACAAAAATGATGTCAACACACGATATTTAGGTACGTTTTCTTTTTCAATTTAATAAAGAGTTAAATGCCACAGGAGCAGTTAATGAAATTAACCAGATATTTTAAGAAGACGCAACGAATGTACCATGTGCTGTTGATTAGAACATTTTACCTTAGAAAATGAATCACGTAAGCAGCCAACTACGACCTTAAACAATGAAATTACAGGAAGAAATGGATCAAAATTTGTGAATTTGCTAGAAAATTTTGCAAGGATGTTTGAAGTATCAATAAGTACCATAATGAAACTTCTTTTACAATGTATTGAAAGTAATTTATTTGAAACTAAGAATGTTCTTTCTTAAAGCGATAATACAATAGCTGCTTAACTAACGATGATGCACTTAAAATCAACAATCAAATCACTTTCATTTATTTTGTTAATTTATTTCCACTATTAGCTCCAATAGTGAATATCATATTTTAATACAATCTAATTTATTTCAATATCATGACTTAAACTGTACTCAGATCTAAACTCGAAATTCAACTCATTATTCCTTGGATGTGTGTCTTTATATATTTTAGTCAATAACTCTAGATTATTCTAAATATAAAAGCAAACATGCCAGATTTATTTAAATTAACCTCGTTGTTCTTTGTAAGCTCACAATATCTGTAAATGCATAGATTGTAACATACAGCCATTTCTATATGTAAAAATGCTACGTTTATATTGTTCCATTCAAATGTAAACTTCCTGCACCGTGTTACAGTATTGTAAGTCGTCATATTAATCTTTTAGGGAAAAGTTCTACATAAATTAATGCCTGCAAACAAATTTCAATGGTTACAATTTTCATCTTCATTGTTAAATCAGAACAAAACTATGATTTCTCCAATGCATTGGAACCTGAGATGAAAAATTGATGTCCTACCACAATCACAAACGTTCTGAACAATGGTTGGATGGTGCCGAAGCTCCAAGGCATCAGGCGAGAGCAGGATACCATCCAAGAAAGATTATTTTGATAGTATAGTGGAATTGCAAAGGTATAGTTCAATATTCTTTCTTGCAACCTGATGAAACCATAACTGCAGACTCATATTGCACGGAACTACAAATTATAATGATTATGACGGTGATGCCTTTATAAATGAACAAACGTCATCTAATATTCGTCAAAGGTTATTAGAAATGATTACTTTAGAATTCCAAGATGTTTATAATAGAGTGAGGTGTCTAAAAAAATGGCTCAACTATAGTCTGAGGCCTACACTTCTGATTAAAAATTTGTAAGTACTCTTACTAATGCAGGAATGATAGATCAAGTTGAAAGTGATTAAAATAAAGTAGCTCTATTATTGGTAGTGCTAAAACGCTATTTCTGTGGTGCAAGTAAGTATATTAGGAGATCATGCCTGCCAGAAATATTAAATGTTTCAAATGTGGTAGAATAGGAAACTATTCGAAAATTTGTATGTGACCCTAATCCTTCTAATGAGTGTCAACTAATACTTCTGAAATACTTTCAGCAATGGTCCCTACTTGTTTAGTAAAGTCTATAGTAGAAATGGCGATGAACAGAATAAGAATGAAAGCACTATTTGACACCGGAAACTAAAAAGCTTTATAGATGAGCAGTTTGTTAGGTAACATCGTATTAGAAGTTTCCCATCTGAGGGAATGTTGTGCTTGCTTCTTCAACTATGATTTCCAAAGTTTCAGCTCACTGTAAAGTGGAACAAGAAATAATGGAATACATTTATGGGAAAATTAAATTATCAATCTTACAAAACCTTTGTAGCAAAATCATAATTGGTCACAACATATTAAAGCGGCATAGTTCGTTGAAAGTCTCTCTTTGGAAGGGCAGAATCAACTCTCAGTTTCTAGTTCGACTGTAGTTAACGTCATACCAATTTCACAATTGCAATTCAATCTAGATGCTGTTTTAAAGACTTGGGGTTAATTAAGGTGGAAACTAACAAACTTACTTGAAGGTTTAATTGAGCCACTGCTGTAGTAGTAAGAGCCATTAAAAGTGAATGGTCATCGGCTATTCGCAAACTATTAACAGATACACTTTACTCAATGCTTATCCTCTGGCTAGGATAGAAAAAATTCTAAACAAAATATCGCAATACCGTTTGATTGATTTGAAAAGTGCTTACCACCAAATTTCCATTTGCAGTGAGGATAAACATTGTACAGCAATCGAAGTTTTTGGAATACTTCCCATTCTGTCGCATACCATTTGGTACTATGAATGGAGTGACTGCGTTTCAGTGGACGATAGATAGCATTATTGAAATGGAGAATCTCAAGAATACTTACTCGTATTTGGACAATGTTACTGTATGTGGGAAAACACCAAAGAAGTGTGACATTTACTTGCAGAGATTTTTGAAAGCACTAAAATGCAGGGTTAGCACTGAATGGAGACAAATGTAAATTTTCTAGACAGCCATTAAAATTTTAGGTTACCTGATTGAAGACGAGACGCTAAGCCCTGTCACTGATAGGCATAATCCTTTGTTGAAATTTGCAGTGCCAGGAAATCATTGTACTACTTGATATTTTCAAAAAAATAAAACCGCTTGTTCAAAGCAAGAGTTTTCCCACAGCAGTGAGTACAATCGCAACCTTTGAATATATTAAAAGGGATGGATCAAACGCTATTGTAAAGTTTATTGATGATTATGGTATTTTTACAGTGGAAAAGGATGCCTATAATTTTACTATTCTTCAATTTTGTTGCTAGACGAGTGATTGGTGGTATTTTTCTCTAGATCAAATTGGCTGTGGAGAAGGAGGCTAGTGGAAGTCCTGAAATGGAGACATTTGTTAATAAACAGGCATTTTTGACATAACAGACCAAAAATCTGTTTCTTTCATGTTGGTGATAAAAACGTGCAATAAAATAAAAAATGACAAAATTATGAGATAGTGACTGGAATTGTCCAACTATAAGACGATATTATTTATAGACCTGGTGACAAGAACGTAGTTGCGGCTGCATTTTCAAAAGCATGCTTCTTAAACCTAAAAAGTAGTGAAGAAAATTTATGGGAAATTCATAATTCACTGTGTCATCCTGGAATTAACAAGGATGTATCATTGGGTCCACAGCAAAAACTTACCTTAAACTGTTGATAATGTAAGGAAGAGGACCAAGACCTGTGGAGAGTGTTGTAAAATCAAACATCAGTTTGCAAAACTAAAGAATACACTAATTCAAGGCACCTCTCCTTTTGAACGGTAGAGTGTGGATTCCAAAGACCTATGCATACCATCGCGTATTGCAAATAGATTTATACTGAATATCACAGATGAGTTTTAACGTTTTCTCTTTGCTTTGCTTGTGCTGATATTTCTGCACAAACAATAATTAAAAGCTTATAGCTAATCTTTTCATTATTCGGAATCCCTGCATACATCCACTCTGATCGTAGTACTAACTTCGAACGAGGTCAAATCATACTTTGTCTTCCTGTAGGATTGCTGTTAGTACGATTGCTTTATATAATCTGCAGGGCAACAGACAAGTGGAGTATTGCAAAGCATTTTACTAGTGCTGAAATAAAAAAAAAACAATGAAGATCTTTGGGAGACTGTATTTACTAAAGCTTTACACTCCATGAGGCCATTCCTTTGTACCACCACAAATGCAACATCGCACGAGTGAATGTTTAATCATCCTCCTTGTTCGCAAAATGGGCTGTCCTTGCTAAGCTAGCTGTTGACAGGGGGTATAGTTTTTCTTAAGAAGGGTATTAAAAATATCAAATACGAGTCGGCTTATAGTCGCTGCCCTTCTGGAAGAGAGAGCATCATTTCTATTCGACGGCTTGCTCCTTGCGATGAGAGCACAGAATACTTACAAAGGACCGCTGATACAAATGATGAGGTTCTGAATTCCGGAATGAAAAATAAAATAGAACTGCCTTAAAACCTTGTTACTCCTGAAGCTAACACTAACACAGACATTGAGGTATGTTCAAAATAGGAAAGAGTAGACATTTACGCTGATAATACCAGGTTCTAAGGATCAGTATCCTCGCCAAGATAGTGTTTCAAACAATGACCCAAGTGAGTACATTAGAACCAAGTCTTTGTGAGATTTACACGTGAAGATTAAATTAAAAATGATAAAGGAAAACTTTCCCATGCGGGATTTAAAAATCTTCCAAAATTAAATAGTAAAGTGAAAAGATGAATGAAGCCTTATTAAAAAAAAGTGCAACAAACTTATTTTTTGTTTAAGTTTAAAAACGCATCTGAGCATTCAACAGAAACTAAAGTATTTCATGTAATTTTTTTTTGAAAATAGAAAATTTCCCTCTAGTTTCGTCCTTTTTTATTAGTATGCTTATTATATGTCAAAAACAACATTGCACATTAAGAATGCCGATATTCATGACTTTAACACAGGAGAAAATGGAAACCTTATTGCAGAATCAACAAAAGCAGGTACAGTATCAACTATTATGGTATAATGTTCTTTAATTCCTTACACATTAGTGCAGTTATCTGTTCATCAATTTAAGAATACAATAAAAGTTTTTTCTTGCAAAATGCTTTTTACAATTTTAGTGAATATCTTAACAATGTATATAAACTGAAGCCTTCTGCGAATATTCCCATCCATTGACAAACACTTATTTTTAAATTAATTATGTATTGTAGCACTGCTAGATTATTCTGTTATTTTATAATGATTTTACGATGTTTCTTATGTGTTTAGACCCACATAATATATCTATTTATACGTTTCCTTATATACTTTAATTATTTTGTATGTGTAATTACACTCTGTATCATGACACTATGCTGTACACATTTTGTGTTTTATGCATTAATAAATAAATGAATAAATAAAAAAACTCCCAAGATGACGACTAACGTACAGCTTTCATAACAATTTTGCAAACCACACAAGATCAAAAATACAATACGCATTTAAATAATAAACAAGATAACACGTACTAAAACGGAAATTAAACAAATTACCCACATCTACTTCTTTGAGGGAATATCTTCAAGTTCCACAAATTGTTTGAGGTTAATATCTATACAAGGTTTGACAGATGAATATGATTGCTTGAAATGGGGACAACAGTGCCAAATATTAGAACAACAACAGGAAACACGTCCACTGTATTAATTTTTCTATTTAGTAAAGTATAAGAAGTAACATCAGCAGCACCTAATAAGTTTGGTATCAGATAGGGTTGTCTCCAATATATAACTGCGAGTATAATGTTCTTTCTTTACATGGGTACGTACACTTTAAGTTGATTTTTTCACCAAAGTTTCAAGACAAACGATGTGCAACAGATTAAGAAAATTTTACGGCTAACTGGAAATAATTCAAAGTATCTTAAATGTTATACCTGAATATTTAACACAAATTCTATGGGATGATGAATAAGCAACTGTTTCAATTGACAAAGGTTGCCGGATTCTGTAATATATGCAAATAACTGTGGCAACAGTACTGGATGTGCACTTTTAAATTAGTTATGTGCCAAATTTTAATTACAGAGATGGAACATAACAAGCTGTGACAGGATTTGAAATGTATAACTCTATCAGACACTGTGGGATTTTTATATACATGTGTAATGAAACCAAATTAGTAGGTTCTTTAGTAAGGAACCAGACTAAGACAGGTCCCCAAAAGCGGACATTACATGTGATTTTCCAATGCTCCACCCGAAGGTACTACATTGGCCAGGAGGCGAGTTTTTTTTACCTGGAAAATTTGGAATTTTGCCGAACCCTTGCTGTTCCAAGCAAGGTAGGGATCTTTAACGTGCGTGACAACACTCACACACGGGACCTCCATTTTACCTCTCATCCGAACGAGGGTGTATTTTTGTGAAAATGCTCGCCTAACATTTTTCAAGCGGACCGTGTCGGGATTCGAACCCGGGACCTTGGGCGTAGTAGTCACACACATACCACTACGCCACGGAGCCGCCCCCAAAAGAGGACAGCAGCTCTTTTGGTACTTAGAGTGGCAGAGACCATAGGGATCGGTTTGACATTCTAAACCACACTACTGCAATGTAAAAGGTAAGGTGGCTCCGTGTCGTAGTTGGTATGTGTGTGACTACTGTGCCCAAGGTCCCGAGTTCGAATCCCGACACTGACCGCTTGAAAAATGTCAGGCAAGCATTTTTCACAAAAATACACCCTCGTTCGCATGAGAGGTAAAATGGAGGTCTCGTGTGTGAGTGTTGTCACACACGTTAAAGATCCCTACCTTGCTTGGAACAGCAAGGGTTCAGCAAAATACCACATTTTCCAGGTAAAAACAAACTCGCTTCTTGGCCAATGTAGTACTTTCGGGTAGAGCATTGGAAAAAATCACATGTAAGATGTAAAAGGTAACGGGAAACCCCCACATTACCTCCCAAGTACACAGCATACTTAAATTGTTATTTAATAAGATGGCATCTTCTGGAGTAAAAGATTCCGTAGTTAAAATAGCCCCCCATTTGGATTTCTGGAGGGGGCTACTTCGGAGGATGTGATCCGACAATATAAAAAAAGATCCGGGGACATTTTGCGAGTCGAAGCACGGAATGTCAGAAGTATGACGCAAGCAGGTAAACTAGAGAATTTGAAACTTGAAATGGATAGGTTAGCATTAGACATATAAGGATTAGCGAAGTTTGGTGGCCAGAAGCGGATTTTTGGAGCGGAAACTTTAGAGTAATTCATACAGGATCAGAGGTAGAAAATTTGGAGGTCAGAACAAAGAGGCACTGTGTAGAAAACTACTTACATAAGAATGAAAGAGCACTCATGGTTAGATTAGAGTCTAAATCAGTAAATACAGTAATAATACAGGTATCAATGTTCACCTCTAGCTACAGTGAGGAAAAGGTAGAAGCGATCTACGAAGATATCGAAGACATAGTAAGATACGTAAAAGGACATGAAAATTTAACAACTACGGGGGATTTTAATGTAGTGGTAGGTGAGGGTAAGGAAGGAGCGGTAATAGGTTTATTTGGATTAGAAATGAGAAACGACAAGAGAAATAGGCTGGTAGAATTCTGCGACAAAAACATTTAACCATCACTAGCATATTATTTCAACATCATGCTAGAAGACGATGCACGTGGAGGATGCCAGGAGATATAGGAAGATACCAAATAGATTACATTCTTGTTGGACAACGGTTTAGGAATCAAAGTAAAAGACTACAGAAGCTACTCAGAAGCAATTATAGACACTGACCATAACATCGTAATTATGAAGGTCACTCTTAAATTTAAAAATTTGAAAAAAAGGAATGGAAAAAGACACTTTAATTTTGAGAAACTAAAAGATAAAGGTATCTATAAAATATGTGAAAAAAGTCAAATGAATTGCTGAAAACTATCGAGAAAATTTCTAATACGAAAGAATTAGAAACGGAACGAAATAACATTAAATCCAGCTTAGACATGGCAGCCAGAGACAAGAAACTGTGGATAACAAAGGATATCCTGAATTTTATAGAAGAAAGACGAAAATACAAAAACAGACCAGACGAAGCAGGAAAACACAGATACAAAGCCATAAATAGAAAATTATTCGCAAATGTAGGAAGGCTAAAGAACAATGGATTGATGAAAAGTGCAAAGATGTACAAACTAAGATGGAAATAGGAAAAACAGACAAAGCATACAAATTAGTTAGAATAAATTTTAAGGATATAAAACCGTATAGAAAAAAATATAATGGGAGTGTAGAAGGAGACATCATCATAAACAGTGTAGAGAAAGTGGTTAGATGACAACGAGACGATTGTGTTTCATATCGCTCTATGTTACACGGTATTTTATTGGTTGTTTTAAGTTGAACATTCTTGAAAATTAGCACACTTGTGTATCTGTGCGTAAATAGGCTTATTTTAGCAAGTCTCATGTACCTTATAATCGGTCCTATTGATTTAAATCTCATATATCGCAATCATAATGCCAAATACTTGTTTCTTTTGTAGTATTGCTATTACAACAAGGTCGCCCAGAATATCACGTGCAGGCCGTTGTCGTGGCTTTTATCTGCCAAATATTTAAATATATCAAGTGCTGTACTAAAAACATTAAATGCTGCTAGCAAAGCGGGCTCGTCTAGGAAATGTAAGGAGTGACGTCAATCACACGATGTATCAGTAATCATTGCAGAACAGGTGATTCTAATAGCGATAACGATAAATTTGAATCTGCTGGAAAATATGATTCCAGCTCTGTGATGTACATTTTAAGATCTATTGAGCATCAACTTTCAGAAATGAACAAGAAACATGATTCTTTGCTTGAGTCTGTAGAGTTTTGCTCCAATAGAGTATTCGAATTTGAAAAATCGCTGGCTGATATTAAGAGTAAATTTAAAAGGATTGATACATTAGAAACTGAAAACGTTTCTCTAAAAAAAGAATTATTTACAATCAATACAAGATTAGACAATTTCGAACAGTATAGTCATGCTAATAATCTGGAAATTCAAAGCATTCCCTTTAAAGATAACGAAAATATTTATAAAGTAGTTGAGTCGATTGCAGCTGCCATAAACTGCCCAGTTGTTCCATCTGATATTGAGGCTGCCCACAGAGTTGCGCATAATAACTCTAATATTAAACAGCACAAACCTATAATAATGTTTTGGTCTTGCAAGAAAAGAGATGATCTATTTGCTGCTGTAATACAGGCAAAACGTGATAATAAAGAGCGTCAAGGATTAGATGTCAGGTTGATCCAAAAGTCAGTTTACCGAGAGATACTGAATATACACCTACTCGGTAAACTGACTTTTAGATCACCCGGTACACAATGTTGGTTCCAGCATATATATTAATGAGCACCTTACTCTAAAACAGAAAATTTTATTTAAAGCTGTAAGGGAAGCTGCTAGGCAGAATAATATTAAATATGTGTGGGTTAAAAATGGGCTTATCTACACAAGGAAATTTGAGACATCAAAAATCGTTATTGTGGATTCTGATACGGACATTGTTTAAATCCATTATTATTATACAACTATTAATTATCTGCATTATAGAATAATGAGTGTTTCGGTATATTACCAGAATGTTCGTGGATTATGCACCAAAATCAGTACGTTATATAGTTGTTCATTTGCTATTGATTTCGATATTCTTTGTTTTAGTGAAACTTAGCTAAATTCTAGTGTTAAGAGTAGTTAATTTCTTGGCAATAATTTTGTGATCCATCGTCGCGATCGCGACACTAGTGCATCATCTAAAAAAGATGGTGACGGGGTTCTCATTGACGTTAACAATAAATTTACAACTATTCATCAATATAATTGGAGCAGTGATGCGGTGGATCTCTGGATTACTATTATTGGAAACAATAATCAAAAGCTGCACATATGCTGTGTATACCTGCCGCCAGGTGACGATGAAGCTGTTACATACTTTATTTCCAAGTTATGCACTATTATTACTACCACTCCTGATGAAACATTTTTAATTGCAGGTGATTTTAATCTTTCGGAGGTACAAGGGGCTAGAATTACTAATAATGTTTTTTCTCCATACAATATGATAAATCTGCCATATTCTTCGATAATATAGCATACTGTGGTTTAATACAATTTAACAATATTCTAAATTGCAAAAATCATATTCTTGATTTGATATTTAGCAACAAAGAAGTAGTTATGGACATTAATGAATGTCAAACACCACTTCTAAGTCTAGATAAATATCATCTTCTAACAGAATTCTTAATTAACTTCAGCAACATTTCTTATTCAAAACTAAACATTATTGATCTATTTAAAAAAGCTAACTATAACGATCTCAATATTACATTAAATAGCATAAATTGGTCATATCTAGAGGAGCTTGACGTGGATAAAGCCCTTAATCAGCTTTACTCGGCTATATTTAAAATTATCACACACCATGCCCCTTGTAAGCATCTTAACAATAAGTACCCTTTATGGTATTCCAAACCTACAATTAAGGCAATAATTGAAAAGAAAAAATATCATAAGTTACGGAAAAAATGTAGTAGTAGGTTAGACTATATTACTTTTAGCGTACTTAGGAAAAGAGTGAAACTTCTAATAGAGAAAGATTATAACATTTGTGTTGCTGACTTAGAGAGCAATCTATATGATAATCCCAAAAGGTTCTTGGCGTTCGTTCGTAGCAAACGTTGTAATTCTGGTCTACCAAGGATTATGAAATTTGGAAGTGAAACAGCTTCTGATGGTCAAGCGGTGTGTGAACTATTCTCGTACTATTTTGGTTCCGTGTATGTTAGCAGTGTTAAAGCCGCAACAGTTGACCCCTTAATGACCAATATGTGTTTAGTTTGTCCGCTATTTTCTGAATCAAACATTTGCAGAGCGCTAGGTAATCTAGATACGCGAAAAGGCACTGATCCAGATGGCATACCGAACATTTTTCTTCAGAAATGATCTTGCACTTTAGCTCGTACGATTTGCTTTAATAAATCACTTATGTGTAGAATTTTTCCATACCTATGGAAAAGGCACATATCATATTCATACACAAATCTAACTACAGGCCTATTTCGATCTTGTCATCTATGGCCAAACTATATATACATATACAGGGTGCCCACAATCTATCTCCGTATATGGGTAACTTTTTTATTATAGAAGATACAATGTTGGTTAAATTAGCAAAGTTGAAGAGAAATTTACGAGTAGTATGATGCTTTTTTGAAAACTCACGTAGATGCTCAACTTTTTTAGATATTTGAAAAAAACTGAAATTTGCCATTTTCTTCAAACGCTAATAACTTTTTAACGGTTTAACCTATAGAGAAAATAAAAACTGCTTGTAAGGTAACTTTTTACGTAGAATTCAATAGCGTATATGACAATTTTAATTGGAAATGGGTTTTCAAGCTACAAACATAACCTCACTTTTTTTAAATGGAAACCATAGTTCAATATAACCCAAATGGAAAGGTTTTTCTTTTCTGATTACCCTGATGTAAGGGTTGATGTACTTATTTTCAGTAGTTTCTTCATAATAAAGAAAAAACTATTTATTTATTTGCGGGTCTTTAGATTGAGTAGCATAAACCTTGTTTTTTAGATATCATAAAAAAATATAATGAGGTAAGATCGGGTGATCTTGCTGGCCACTTAATCGGGCCCCTTCACCAATTCGGTAACACTTCATTGCGAATTATATTTATTTCTACAGTATAGTACCATAAAAAAGTTTATAATTTCCTTATAAAAAAGGTACTAGGTTCATTTCTCGTGTCAGTGTAACTGCTTTGTCATACTTGAATACACTTGTACCAAGTACTCCAGTATATGATGCATATGAGAATTACAAGTCATGATTATATTTGTCACAAATGCTGGGGTAAATGTAATTGGAGGTTATTTGCAGTCCGCAATAAGAAATTGTGTAAAACAATATATAAAATAAGATGTATCTGTAAACAAACTCTATGAAAGTAATAGAGTCTATTGACGAATACAAATCGGGCTGGTAGTTATATAGCCATTAATATATATATATATATATATATATATATATATATATATATATATATATATATATATTTTGGATCTCAATATTATAATTTAAAGTGTAAATATCATTTTTATGATCATACTTACCTTACTTCACCCCATTAAAAGAAATCAATAATATACAATGACAAAATCTTCAACCGCCTCCCCAATACCTAACGTTGGAAATTGTTCATCATCGTTTTCAAAAACTAAAAGCATTTTTATTTCAAAGACCATTTTATTCAATTGACGAATACTTATCTAAATGAGTTCAATAATACCTTACACTAATTTTAAATACAATCAGCTTAAGAATTTGACAGTGCTTTCATTAGAACTAATTAATTGTAAGATTGTTTTTACTATTATCTAATATAAGTTAATTATATATATAACACATCACCTTTTGACAAAAAATCGTTCCATTCAAAAGTTTATAATTGACTCTGAATTATTGTAATTTGTATATGAGGCACTTCGTAGCACAAGCAGCGATCTCCACTTTTGGTTAAAATGAAATTTTTGCCGATTCCTGTACTTCTATCAATTCTCCATCGTATGAAGCCTTGATTTTTATTGCAAAGTAAGCTACATCCTATTTCAAAACGCTTCTGAAATATAAGCATTCATTACAAAACTATCTCTTATAGGAGTTTTAGTGCAAAGTTGACAATATCACATTGAGCCCATTAGAGCAATTGTTTAATATCATGCACTTGAAGAATGTACTTTCTGTTAATCTTATTAGTTTGCATGTGGTTGCTGAATCATAAAATAAGTATTGTTGTTATAAAGAACTTTTATTTTGAGAAAGTTAGTTGTTTTTATTTTACAATGATGGTGGAAAATCCTCTAGAACTAACAACTAGAAACCAAGCAAGAAAAAGGCGTTCTAACTGCAAAGCTGGAAATAAACATTGTAAATAAAGGAAAAGGGCATATTTGAAATTTAATTATCTTTCTTTGTTATCTCTAAACAGAGTTGAGATCTTACTGCATTATTCTCTTATTTCTTACAGATATAAACCAACTGTACTTCCAGTGAGTCCACAGTGTCTACATTCTTCTGGTGCATTCCAATGTAAAATGCTCACTATGAAAGATATGAAAACTTTTCACGAAAAGTTTTATTCTAGCGATTGTAAGTTCATACAAGATGCACTTATTTTAAAAATTACACAAGCATTGCCTGTAAGCCGGCGCCGTCCAAAAAATAAGTTGTATTAAAAGAAGCTATTTCAAACTAAGTATTTTATAAACAATACCGAAGGTGTACTAATAGCTGTTTGCCAAACAACATTTTTGAATGTGATAAACATTAAGAGAGGCAGAGTGCAACTTATAGTGCAAAATTTTGTAAAGACTGGTAAATCCCCTACTGAAAACAGAGAAGATGATTTCAAAATAGCAAAATACAAAGATACATGCTCCACAGTCACTGCTTTTCTTAAAACTTTTAAGTGATAGAGTTCACATTACTGTCGGAGCTCATCACCTCGACAATATCTAAGCTACGACTTAAACATTACTAATATGTTTAGACTCTATAACGAACAAGCTCCTCCTAATCTTCAAGTCAAACGCATATACTTTTTGCATATTCTTAGTACCAAATTTAATCATTAATTCATGCATACAATTGAGTTTGAAAATCAAAAGCGAAATAGATTTTGTACAAAAGAGCAAATTAATGGCTGAAAAACAAATTCACAAATGGAGAGCTCAAGCGTTTTTTGAACTTGTAAAAGAAAAAAAAGAAGTCTGGCCAGTATGCTTTCACTGTGAAAAAACTTAGTGCTTCCAAAAGTACCCGATCAAAATTGTTATTACAGTTGTGTTATTTCTATATAATTTTACTATAACTATTGGGTGCTCTAGAGATAAACTTAATACATGCAACACGTTCTGCTATATATGGACAGAAGTTGAACATAAAAAGGTACTAATGAAATTGCATCGGCTGTGTACAATTGCTTACTAAACACTGAGCTTCAGGACAAAAAAGTGGTTCGCTGATAGCGATGGTTGTGGAGACCAAAATAAAAATTTAATTGTTACTGCTGCCTGAGCGTTCTGATTATCCCAAAAAGCTCCCATGAACATAGAGACTGTTGAACTAGTGTTTCCTGTTACAGGTCATTCTTTTATACCCCCGATAGAGTTTTTGAAAATATAGAAAAAATAAAGTATTATCAATCCAGGCGAATATAGAAATATGATAGCACATCATGGGACAGTAATAAACTTGGAATAGATAATGTTGTGACAAATTTTAACGCTGCTGCTGTAACAGTATTCAAACCAACAAGCAATTTGAATTTTAAGATTGCTTAATGCAAACACTTCTCTATACATAAAAGTGCTAAAACTAATAATGTTTTGATACGAGGAAAACCTGTGTACAAAAATGAGATAAATACTTTTAAATCAATTACAAAAAAATAGAAATATATCAAGCTTCTGCCTCGGTGTAATTAAAAAATATACTGCACAAGTGAAACCCGAAAAAGCTAATGATGTAAGGAAGTTGCTAGAAAATCATTTTGGTACAGAAAGGGAGCAGAATAAAGAGTTAACACATTTTAAGAACTTTTTCAAAGAGGTATTGTTGAAGTAGATTCCGATGAAGAAAGTGATTTATGTGGTCCGGTTCAGAATTTTTCTGAGTTTGTTGTTTAAAATTTAATTTAATAAGTATTGTGCATAAGATTTTTCAAACTAAATAAAAGTATTTAGAAAGTAATGTTGGAGTATTTAAGTTTACAAAGAAGCTTTTGTGTATTCAAATTTAGTAGCAAAACTGAAAATTTTGATCATAGTAATAGCAATTTGTACAATCTCCAATAATTTAATTCAAAGTTGACAATCTCCATTAATTAATTCTAATTTTCTCAGATTTTCTTTCTTCTACAAGTTTTTTAGTTTGTATGAGTGATGAGGCATCAGACTTACAAAAATTACAATCAATAATAAAAATCTCGTGTTTCATATATCAAAACAGTTTTTAACAGTTTACGAAAATTGTGCTGAATGGGAGATTGTTACATTTTCTATAACATGCCTCATATGTATTTAGGTATGTGTGTACGCACGATATACAAATGTGCATACATACGAGCGCTTTATTTGAGGGTTAGGACTTATGTCTTGGTTCTGATCATTTTTATAATTGAATCTTAATTTGTTTTGATAATTTAGACAATAAAGCCTCTCTCTCTCTCTCTCTCCTACTACAAAAATTTTTTTGGTGTACCAAAATTTCTTTACAGAAAAACAAAGCTGTATTGGCAAGTTAAAAAATGAAAAAAAAATTACTAAAAACTATTTAGTTACAAACCAATATAAGTTTGCAAATTCTTTGGTCCCATATGGAAAACAACGAAGTATCTGTTATTTGCTAGTTTGATTAAATTGCAAGGCTAAGCTTCAAATTTGGTACCAATAATAATATGAAAAATAATTCAGGTGTTTTTGAAACCTTGCTTAGAACCGTTTAAATAGCATTTTAATCATTAAAAGTCTGTATAAAAAATTTGTAGTTCACAATATATTTCAAGGTTATCGACGTGCTTCGTAAATATGGCGCGACGTCATCAAGTATTTGTTCTGATAAGATTTCCTCAGAGTACATTGTTATTATAAGTTGTTTTCTTAATCTGTTGACTTCCACATAATTTTCGAGTCAAGCAAGATGGCAGTTCTTGATGAACAAACACCCTCAGGTCAATGAAAAACTCTCCGATCAATAAGTTTCACGAGTCAGTCTGGGATCCCCTGAAAATTATTCCTGCACGTGAACAGCAGGAAACGAGCTTAAACCGGATCATAACCAACGCAAGGGTAGCAGTCGACGATAAGGGATTAAGGGTGCTTCTTTTACTTTTGCCGAATACTTGATCGGATTTATTTAACAACCCCCTTTTCCACATATAGTCAAATTAGCAGCCGTGAAAATCCTCACCGTTTCAGTTCATAAGATCTCTTAAAATGTTGTATTCTCCCTTAATTTTCCTAATTTTATATATATATATATATATATATATATATATATATATTGCCGTGGTATCGGGGATTAAGCTTTTAACATCGAGCCCCAGCATTGGGCCAACCTATAATTTTCAAAAAAAATTTAATCAAATTTCTTACCCTTTATTTTGGACGCCTTCGTATTTCTCTGCTTATCCTGGCTAGCTCAGCAATCGGCCTCTTCTTAAATACCTATCATTTTAAGTACATACCTCTCTCTCTCTCTCTCACACACACACACACACACACACACACACACACACACACACACACACACACACACACACACACCGTCAAATGAAATTACTAAAATAATACAACAACCATACAACCCTATATTTACACATATTAACAGATAAAATATTTACACTTGGGTACAAACGGTTTAGTACAATTGTTACCAGCTCAATTATTAAATGCTTTAAAGTCCTTAACTTTTTAATATATTTTAACAAATTCTACATGATCCAAGTAGATGGGCCCCACATGCAACCCTAGTTTGACTCTATTCTGGTCTATTGTGAGCTCATTATAACCCAGTTTTGTAAATGCTTTTTAAACCTTTCATTTTATTGAAAACAAATTTAAAGACTCGTTTACTCCTTACAACAACAATTTATAGGATGAATAAACTTTTATATATCATCAATAAACCCTTTTTTAATAATCAAAATTAATTGTCCTGCACATTTACACTTTTTAAATAAGTTTTAAAGGTAATAAATACGCCACCAATAAGTCAAACACACAAACATAAAAATACCAGCACACATGTTTGTACAAAAACAGAAATTTAAAGTTTGTTACCTGGAGTCGCCTTCGTTCCTCGTCACCGCAGAAGATGGTTACCAGAAACCCTCGTCGTTGTGTCCATCTACTACACTGATGCCTGGAGCCACAGATCCCCACCATCCAAATCTCCGCTACCACTACTGTTCTTCTCCCCAGATATTAGCTTCGTCTCAAAACTAACATTGCATACCAAATATTTCATGCATACAAATTACGTTTTCAGCTTCGCTTACCCCAAATATCATCCCTTTATTTAATAGCTTTGTTGTAGTAACGGCACCTTTTATCTAAACAAGCACCAACTCGTGCAATATCACTTTTATAACATGTGGTACGCTACTACAGCTTTCATAATTTTTAAACAGGATGTTATATGCAACTTTACTGAACACACAATAATTACTAACCATAACAGCATTTACTACTATTATGTTGTAGATCTAAACCCGTATTCAGATCTAAATGAAAAAGAAAGAGAGCTATAATATCTTTGTTCGTGTATTTATATCATTTTCAAACTCCCCGTGAAACTTGTTTCACTTGAAAAGCTTATTTTCGAAGCTGCTTCCTAAAATTTTAAACGTAACGAACACTGTCTTCTCAAAAACCCCACTTTCGTCGTGCTGTTACATAGAATTTTTGTTTACTACCGTATCGTACGCGCTCTTCTTAAAAACTGCTGGCCATCAACCAATGATATAATTTTCCCTCGTCACAACGCTCCACCTATCAGCTATCCATCTCCGTTCTACGCATATTTGTTGTCTCCTTTAGAACCCCTCTTAAGTTACAGAAAATCGATATTGTATCTGGCCTTCACAAATACCCGTGTATTACTTACTGACTTCTACACAACGCTTTATTTATACATTTCTCTGTCTGTTTTACATTATCGATCGTTTATTCCACTCACTATTCAAGGCATTTGATATTTAAAGCAGTTGGTCAAATCGATCGTTGCAAACAATTTCATAGGAATTTTACCTTAACGTTTATTTAAGTTCCCTGAACGTAACATTTAACAACAGGTGTTTCTTGAAACAATCGACCGTTTAAAATAACAATTCTCGGTTTCTTCCCTTCGTAGTATTTGTATAAACGAACGTTGGCTTTTAACATGGAAACATTTGCGTTTGAAATTATTGATTTCCTATGCATGCGCGCTCCCCTTTTTGCTTCCATGCGTTTGATTAAATTATTATAATTTCTTATGCGTATCCTTGAGCTACTATATACTCTAAAGCTTTCTTCCCTTCTTAGTAATTTTAACATTACAATTTAAATATAAAAATACCTTAATAACCGTCCGTTTTCACTATATAAATTAATTAATTTGGCACGTAAATAATTTGCTCCTGTTTCTATATACACGGTTGCTAAAATTTTATTGTCTACACCTATTCACCCTCTAAATCCACAACAATATATATATATAATTATATATATATATATATATATATATATATATATATATATGCACAGTGTGGCATTAGTTTTATGTCATTAAATATAGATGATAGAGCTAAACAAAAAACCTCTAAGGCAGTTCTTGGACCGTTTTTTAAATGCTCAACCCAGGTCAACTTAAGTAAAAGTTCATGAACTGCCGTTTTATCATATGTTTTTTTTAAGAAACAACTTACCTATAATATCCTGAATCACATAACGCACATGAAATGATTTCAAAATAAGTGTTTGAAATTTCCACTATATTTGCATTTGTGGTTGGTATAATTTTTGGGTTTTCATATTTTCACAAAACAATTCATTAAGTTAATAACACGACAAAAAACTCCAATTACCTAGATCCAATTACAATTAAGTCCCAACACTGCGTTTAAGTGTATTGCTTAAGCATGTAGTAGAACACACAAAATCAAACAGGTGAAATACACAACATCTAATCCCAGTTACGAGCTATGTAATGAAAAAGTACATTCAACTCAAACTAGGATATCGTATTCCACATAAATGCTGATTTGTAAGAAACGCAAAACTACGTCGAAACCCAATACAGCATTATGGAATATTATTTTTTGTTGTGATTATTATCTAAACATGCGAATTTTAGAAAAAATTTCAAACCTTTTTCAGTAGCAGCTAAAGTGCATTGAGTTATTTCGTTTGACAGCAAAAATTCACTCTATTTCACTAATTTAAGTTTGCTGAAGGTCACAACTTAATTGGTCGACTTTAAAGCATGATATAATTCTATATTTTTGTGACCTAGTTAACATTATAGTGGTTTAAAAAAATTGATTCTTTTTTGTGTGTTCGTTTGTAGCTAAACTTTGTTTTAGACCCCAGGTTTATTAACAATTTTTGTTTGTGTTATTGGTCTCTACACCCCCTTTAAATTAATATAAAGTAAATAAGAATTAGTGACAAGTGACTCAAATTTAGCCACGAGGGCATCCTGTCTACTTAAATTAATACAAAGTAAATAAGAATTAATGCCCTCGTGGCTGAATTTGAGTCACTTGCTATTAATTCTGATTTACTCATTCAACTTACTTATATATATATATATATATATATATATATATATATATTATAAAGGGGAGAGGGAGAGAACTGGAGTACAGATGGTTTTTATATATACTGTAATACAAGACTCAAGTTTAATCAAAATAATTAGTGAGGTGAGAAACGATGCTAATTGGCAAAATGCTTTATCTTCGAGTGAATATTACTTTGTAGATCAATAATTGTACTTGTCCAGAAGGTGTTTGACTTTTAATTTAGAAATGAAATTAGTAGCAGTCACATGTAAAATTAAACGAGGGTGAAACATATAAAAAGGTTGTCTAAATATGCTTTTTAACATTATTGATTATTATTATACAATGCAATATTTGTTTGTACCAATCAAAAGGCCATGTAAATGTAGGGAAGACTAAGCTAAGGTGGTTTTGAATGTACAATTATGATTTAAAATTTTTTGATTTATATAAAAGTAAAATAGTAGGTAAGGTGTTGGTTGCTAGGTTACGAAGGATGTTATGGTTGTTAATTTTTCTTTTGATTTATATGATTGTTGTTTATTATTTTGGAATGGTTGTAATTATTTTTGATGATGATAAACTGTTGAATAAAATAGTACTTGTTATTGGAGAGCTGTGGTTTTATTCCTAAAAATAAAATTATTAATAAAGTGATTAAAGGTCGAATGTTACACAAGCTTAGAGTACATACACTATTTCAAAGTAAATATAAAGGTGTCCAACCAAAATTTGAAGATACTAGGAGCAAGCCGTTTTGGTGTAAAAGTTGGCAGAGCAACGAGGCATAGAGAGGATACACGTAGAGCTAGAAGAAAACACTGCTGGTATCATTTGTATTGGTCCAAGTCTGGAAGGTGAAGCAGCATACCGTACAAGTATACTTTAGTATCGATTTAAATAATTAATTCATTCTTAAACCATCTAAAATTTAACCAAATATTAAAACAAACAATATTGTTACTAGGTAACTGCCCTGGGAGTCTATTCTCGAAAGACGGTGATATTTATCGCATGCGATATTTTACGATTTTCGCACGAAACGTCGGAGTTGGTATTCTTCAAATTTCGCAAGAGATATTTATCGCACGAACTGCAAAGAGCGGTGTACTACCAAGTGATATATTTTATCGCATGAAAACACACGTATTGCGCATGATTACTATATTAAAATTGACTAACATAACACATAATCATAGACTTTTCTCTATGCACATAACCAAAAAAATTGCTACGATTTTAGTCTATTATGCGGGTGTTTGAGAAACAATTATAATTAATAACAATTATGGCAAATTTTGATAAGGCAGCTTTGTTTGCTGTTTTGGAGGTGCTGGAAGAAGCTGAGACAGCTGCGAAGTGACTAAAAGACAATTCTATAAGCGTATACTATCTTTTGATTTAAGTGAAAAACTGTTTGTGCATATCTTCCGCTTAATAAAAAGTTGAATTCCGGGAATTTCATTCAGTTGCATTGCTATTTTTTCCTATTCTTCGCAAGTTTTTTTTTGTAAAATTAGAGGAAATTTTATGGCTGCATAATTACCCTCTATTTATAAGTAACTCTGTTAGTTGGGCGTAATTAATGCAAGTAAACATTACGTTCCAGTCTTCGATCTTGCCCGACAAAATACGATCTAGCAGCTTCCTGAACCACGTGATTTCGTTCCGGCTGACTATTGGCTTTTATTATTATTCTATTTACGACATGCCTCACTTCATTCGATATTTAAAATATCATATCACATATTGTCGAGAATACCAAGCGTCATAAAATTCATTTCGCATGCGATACTTTTAGGTGATAAATATCACTGATGCAATATACCGAACGAAGTCGAGAATAGACCCCCTGAGATCCCGTAGGTGCACTGCATCAATTGTAAAGAAGCACAAACACACGAATCTGGATATTAAGGTATTGTTTTAAGTTTATTAATAAAATATTAACTCTTCAAAATTAAGATAAAGCATTTAATTCAATGAGCATTGTTTTCACTGAAATTTATTTGACAACGGTAACACAGCTTAGAGGTATCTGCATTACCATCTACAGTTGTCTGACATTTGTAAAATATTATTGGGCCAACAGAGAAAGAGGGTTCCCGGTGTTGGTTTCATATATATTTGTATGCGAGCTTATTTGAATATAGAACCCAGTTCAAATAAGTTCTATTCAAAACAAAACAAAGTAACCCTGAGATTAAGAGATAACGTTCTCTTAAATAAAAAGTGACACCCGATAGTGGGGCTGGAAGTTTGCAAGATAATATATTGTAAAAGAGAACTCTTTTTGTTATATTTGAAGGTTTCACTTAAGAGAAGCTTAAAAGAGTCTATGCTATACGAGTGACGAAATAATGACTGCCAGATCTGACACTCATTAACGAACATGACTATTATGTAGCGAGATTTTGCTCAAGTTTTTTAAACTAAAAAGTCTGTGATATACTTTATTTGTCAACAATCGTTGTTATTTAATTCAAATTGTTTATTATGGAACGAAAGTATTATTAGTCTTGTAATTTTTTCTATGTTAAAGAAGTCTGACCAATTATTCAAGAATTTAAGTAGAAAAATGAAACGGTTTTCTATATCTACCCTAAAAAATTTTTATTTGATTAATACTTGCTAGATACAGTGGCGTCCAACTTTAATTTAAACTGTTTTCGGTTTAACTAAGAAAGTTTTCAACCTAGCCCATCTTCAACTCTTCCTTGGGATGATAGCCAAATTAGCCGTCGGAAAAAGTTTTTAGCTTTTTTCATCTAGTAAGCGTAAAGTTTTAATTGTTTTAAAGTACATTAGTACCGCGCGTCACGCGCAATAAGTGCGATTAAGTCCGTTTGAATTATTTAAAACTAGTTAGCGCCGCATCGTGGAGCATTTTTATTTTAGCAGTTTAACTGCATAATTAGTACGCATCGTATTTTTAAAAACTGGTATACTACGTCGACCAAAATATGTACAGCCTTACTTTGCAAAAGAACTACATAAACTTTATACAAATGGTAATTCGTCAGTATGCGAAATATGATTTTCAAAGTATGTTGCGTCAAATTGGGAAAACAATTACAAAGATTGCGTAAAACTCATTATTTGTATGCATGCGAGTCCAAATGTTTTTCTAAATGAGTCTTTCGTTTTGCAGAATAATCACATAAATTGCACGAGAATGGCCGTTCTTTGGTATGTGAAAGCATATGTTTTTGTAGTGAACCTGATTGTGATGCAGAGTAATCACATAAATTACATGCAAATGGTCGTTCGTTAGTATGAGTCCGCATATGGTATCTCAAACTACTCTTGCTTCCAGCACAATAACTACATAAACTGCATGCAAATGGCCGTTCGTTAGTATGTGTACGCATGTGGATACTCAAGTTACTTTTAGTTAGTGTAGAATAATTACATAGTTTGCATGCAAACGGTCGTTCGTTAGTATGTGTTTGTATATGAATATTCAACTGACTTTTATTTAGTGCAGAGTAACTACATAGATTGCATGCAAACGGCCGTTCATTGATGTGCGAGCGCATATGAACATTCAAATTGCCTTTACTTATTGCAGAATAACTACATAAACAGCATGGAAAAGGCCGCTCGTTAGTATGTATACGCATATGTACATTCAAGTTACTTTTACTTTGTGCAGAGTAATTACATAAATTACAAGCAAACGGTCGTGCTTTAGTATGCGAAACAATGTGCTGTTTTAGAGCATATTGCCAAATCGTTGAGTAGTCACATAAATTGCATACAAATCGTTGATTATCGTTACCATGTGACTTCATATGATACATTAATCCATTTTTTCGGGTTGCAGAATAATCACATAAATTGCACGCAAACGGTCGTTCCTTAGAATGCGAATAAACGTGTCGTTTCAAAGCATATTGCCAAATCGTGGAGTATTCACACAAACTGCATTCCAATTGTTTGTTAGCATGTATTCTCATATGATTTACTAAATCATTTTTCCGTTTTGCAGAATAATCGCATGAATTGCAAAGATATGCACGTTGGTTATTGAGAGATTGCATGTTGAGGTATATTAAACTGTGCTGAATAATCACATAATTTGCATTGAAATTGCCGTTCGTAAATATGTGGCTGTATACGTTTATGCAAACTTTCGTTTTGCAGATTTATTTCATATTTTGCATGCTAATTAGCGCTCCTTACTGTATAAACGTATATGGTTTTTAAAGCAAGTTTTTTTCTAGATGCGGATTAACTATAAGTATGCTTTTTTTGCAAAGCAATTACAGAGGATTTTTCGAAATATAGATAAACCACAAATTACAATCACTAGGTTGTAAGTTAGTGTACAACAAAGTATGAACCAGCAAATTATTTTTTTAATCCAGGAAAATAAACACCTAAACTGCATTTGATTTGTTGTGCATTAGTAAGTGTACTCATAAGAATTTGTAAATTTTCTTCGGTGAAGCTGAACAATAAAATATTCTTAAGTATGCAATGTGATTGGAGATTCACAACATTTTTCTAATGGTATGGTATAGAATGGTTGCAATACAGTGCCACTCAGCAAACATAGGGCCTGAAAAATATGTGAACTAATTTCCAACGACAACATATGGAACCAATCAGAAAGCGATTTGTTTCAAAGTCGCTGTTGGAACAAATCTCTTTTAAGCACATTTAAAATTCCATGGTGTGTTCCGTATGTGCATTTAATAAACTGCTTTAGATTAAGGTGTGTGTTATGTCATGTCATTGTTAATTAAATCTTCTAAAATTATTAAACATTAAAAAATACAATAATGTCATTAATGTTAAATATTAATAACCTAACCTTACAAATATTTCAATTTTACAAATAAAAGCTTTCTACTTTGAGTGTACTTTTTAGCAGGCAATGACACCAAGGACACACCTCCCAAATCCTATGTTTGCCCGAGGGCACTAAAACTATTTGGCTTTTGTAGGAATTAATTTGTATTTTCCTGTTTTTTTTTTTGTACTGAAGTACTGCCTAACAATATTTTACTGATATCAATTAAAGTAGAAATAGATATAATGTTCAGAAAAGATTTATTTGCTATTGTTAAATAAAAATCAGTTAATTAAACTGTTTATTTGATAAATGTGCAAATTTTTAGGAATGATTTTCGTAACTAGGGAGTCATTCAAGTTTAATGATTGTAATAGAATCGATCTTTAGTGGTCCAAATAAAGTTTCTTTATATTTGTGATTGGATTTACAAGACGAATAAAAAATATTTCTTTTCTCAAATAATTATGAAAATATTAATCACTTCACTGAGAATTGTATTGTGGGTTGTCTATTAATGTGTGATCGTTACTCGGTAATATAATCCATTCGAATTCACTTTAGGACGACGTCAAATGTAGTAATAAAGTGTGTGCAACTGTATGCAAATGAATATCCAGAATTAAGGTTCATTCACATTCACTTCCAAGTCGAATTTGAACAGTAATTGGCGTGCTTGTATGCACAGTATCATTTACATTGAAATAAATTCAAAGTTGACTTTGAAGTGCACTTCAGAGGTGCTCGAGCTGCTTGCCGAAGGCAAGCAGGTATTAAATTTCTAGGTTATGCTTGCTAGTTTATTCGATTGAACTAGAACCAATTGTTTATAAGAGTATTTATTTAACAAAAATATAATGAACTTTGAGTTTGATTAGTAAATAAAACTATTTATTGTTGATTAGAATTTGACGAAGAATTGTTTTGAAGGTTATTTGTAATACCAACCCATTTAGAAACTTATCAATGTAAATGTCTAATTTTTAACTTTCAACTTGAATCTGGAAGTGAATGTAAATGCAACATTACGCTTGAAGAATACTGTCATTTAAGACATTAAGGATGGTAGTATTGCACGGTGTTGCCATAAATTTCTTTTGCAAATCCAATCATTTGTTATTCAACATCCATCATTTTGTTGTCCTGCTGGTTCTAGTTTATTTTTGTTTTTACGATTTGTTTTTGGATCTTTTATAAGACAGTTCTTTTCGGAACTAAAATATATTATTTGAATTGTGAATACATGTTATATATATATATATATATATTGCTGTGATTATCGGCTCCCCTTACAATTGGGTGCTATAAAATGCAAAATGCTGTGTTAAGCCCCGTTTTATAAGACAGTTCTTTTCGGAAGTAAAATATATTATTTGAATTGTGAATACATGTTTTATATATATATATATATATATATATATATATATATTGCTGTGATTATCGCCTCCCCTTACAATTGGGTGCTATAAAATGCTGTGTTAAGCCCCGTTATTTTCTCACAGCCCCTTTTACCACTCAAACACTTGTGAAAATGTAAATTTATAATTTTCTTTTGCCTCGACTAGCTGATTCAATTAATAAAGCACTTCTATAATACATGATATAATGATTGAATATTTATAACACTTTTAACTATCTTCTTCCCTTTTTGTATCATATACATCTGTCAAATTATTACAAAATCAAGCCAGCAAAACGAGCTTTTTATTACCTTTAAAGACTTATTGAAACGTTTCAAGCTGTCTGTAACTTTTCATAAAACTTTTGCAAAAAACCCCCAATTTGTCGGCTTTTACACTTTAAATTATGATTGAGATAAAGCAGTTTAAAAATAAATCATATCAAAAACATTTGAGATAAAACAGTTTCCAAAAATAAGTCATATCAAAATCTCTAACCTGAATTATATTCATGGGTGCTCCTAAGAATCGAAGTCGATATCCAAATCGTTATTGGTGCGTTTATTTATCATCAATTTGCTTGACCAGGCAGCATTCTCCAAAATTGTATTTTGATCGTAGCGTTGTAACGTATTTTTTTTCTTGTTACACCAAGCCTAATAAATTAATAATAAAACAGATAAATTTTAAAGCATTTAATTCGTAAATATTCAGCCAATAAAAATTAAAGTATAATGTTCATAATAACACATAGATTCTAGAAGATATATATTCTGAGGCTTGTTACCAAGCGTTGTCCAGTTAATTATCAGCACTTTTGTTCCCAACGTCGAAGAGTGAAGTCGCTTTTTGTAGACTAGAGATAAAAGTCAAGATGTCCCGACTAAAACACGAGGCGTCTAATAGAGTCAGGAAGAAGAGCTTGAGTTGAGAACATGGAACGATAATATACATCATTTAAGACATGCAATATCTTATGGACATATTTACAACAACAATTTTCAATGTTAAATTATAATAAATTTTCGTCGCAATAATTTAAAGCAGGCAGTTATGGTTTTGTTCTATCTATTTAATACGCCGTATAGAAATGGTTTATTCAACAAAGAATCTTGGTACTTCAAACTTACAGATGATTAATACGCTGGAAAAATACAACAGCTGACGTCATGATTTTGCACCTGCAATTTATTTGGATACACGTGAGTGTTTGAAACTTTCCGTAACTTTGAAAGTATAGTAAATTATTATGAGATTTCCTACGTTGAATATTAGAGTAACACAAATAAAAAGTAGTTTTTTAAAGTCAATAACACACCGAATAAATATCTAGTTTGTCAGTTGCTTGTACACGCACCCAATGTGTTTTAAGATATTTAAAATGACAACTTATGTCAGATAAAAAAAATAGTATAGATTCTGTTTCCTAATCTAGACGCCAGATGCAGTCTTGATTTAATTTTCACATTTTGCTTAAAAACATTCAGGTCATGTAAAAGCTTTTTATTGGTGCTGAAATTCGTGTATATTTTTTGTGTAGACTACAGTTAAATTTGAGTAGTTACATTTTATGATCGCTATTTTTCTGATGATCAATCTTTGTTGTAAATGGTCAAGGAAGCGCTTCAATGATTATAGTAAAAATAAATTCATGTGTTATGATCTAATAAATTATGACATGTTTGCTTACACTAAATTTTATAGAAATGATCAATTAATACATATTTATTTTGAAGGTTAAACTTCACTAAAATTCTTTTTATAAAAAATTTTTATGACAAGATAGTAAATATATATATTGCAGTCACATGTATTTAATCAGATTTCTACATATAAATAGAATTCAATTTGTTTCCTTTGAAAGAAGTTTTATTATACAACATTTAAATTAGGAAAAGAAAACTAGAGCAAATCCTCCTAAGTAAAAAGACAGAGTAATGAAAATGAATCCCTTTAGTATTTCACAGATGTTTAAATTCATTTATTCTATTTTTGGCATATGCTTTTGAAGACACAAATAGTGTCCATGTGGTGTTTTGTTTGTTCACAGGTAAAGCTGAGACAACTGTTTGACATCTGGTGGTTGAGGTTTTGGTAAGTGTGTGATAAAGAGTGAAATTCAAATTTTATGGCTATGATAGTGGTGTTAAGATAAGGTTTCCGCATTCCCTTATACAAACACAGTTAAATTTTGTTGGCACTTGTATTAAAAATACGGTGGCGCCTATTAAAAATATTTTTGGTCGATTATCCACCCATGACCCATGCTCATGATCTACCCAGAGCTAACACTCTACTAGCCGTTTAACCCTAAGAGTTTTCTTTGTCTAAAGCCGTTTTCCATCTGACATTACCCTGGGCTTGGGTATAAAGAAGAAAATCTCGACCTAGTGATATCAGATTAAAATAGAGAGTTTTAGTATATAGCTGATAGTCACGAGGATAAAGGGTAATAAACTTACAAAAGTTTTAATTACCCCGTTTTTTATTACACTTACACTTGCGCTCGCAACGTGGGGCTGGAATTTCATTTAGAGGCTGGAAATTCATTTAGAGGCTAGAATTTCAGTTAGAGGCTCGAATAATTTCATTTAGAGGCTGGAACATTTAGTAGTTATTTTCATCACACTTATATTCACCGACTGAGGTTTGCTTTGATATTAGTAACGTCTTCTTTTAGTTTCATTTTTGTTAAAGTTTGTTACAGTTTATAGTGGGTTCTTCTTTATATAGTTAGGACATTCGTTTGTTTGAGATTTCATCTTCAAAAAATTATATAATTGAGTTACGTTAGAGATATTCAGATATTTAATTATGGCAGAAACTTATAGCATCGTACATTTACTTAAAAATGAGTTAGAATATGAATTGAACATTAGAGGCATTGAAAATTCAAGACCAGTTTCAGATAAAAGGAAAATTTTAGCATGGTTGTTGGCCAAAGAAACAGATAAACCCGGTTGTTTGATAGATCCTTCTTACTATAAAGTAGATTTCAAAGTAGAGAAAGAAGAGATTGAGTCTAGTATAGAGTCAGTTAAAAATGTTTTGTTAGAGTAAACATAAGTCTGTTTCAGTTGCACCATATAGTCACAAACAGCCTATTAATTATTTTAATCCACGTTTTAGAAACAAAACCCCTAGTTCATTTCAGAATGCTTCAAGTCGTGTTTATACCCCTACATCTTCACATTCCCCAGTACAAGTTCTTAATTCTGCTACCCCAATGATAGAAAAGAGTGGAGTAGGTAACTCATTTATTAAGCATAAATTGGTATGTTGGAATTGTTCACGTTATGGACATACTTTCAGTGTCTGTAGATCTTTCAAGAGATTATTTTGTTATGGTTGTGGTCGTAAAGGAGTGACTAGTATCACTTGTCCGTCGTGTCCAACTCAACGAGTAAAGGAACAGAAGTTGAGTAGCGAAATTCCTGTTTCTAGTTAAAGTGTTAAAGTTATTTGATATGGATATTACGAGTTTATTTGATTTTGTATGTATTTCATCGATAATAGATTCATCTTTCAGTCTTATTAGTTATATTAGTTGTTCGATTAATGGTACACTAGTTTTTACTGTTGAAATATAGTTTTGAAGATTGCTCTTGTGCATGAGCACGTTTTGGTTTAGTTTGATTGGTTTTGAGTAGCAATTTTTATGGTCGCGTTACAACGTAGTATGTTGAGTTAAGTTAGATCTGTGCGAGACTTGTTGTGGTTCATCGTGTAGCGTTATGTTAGTCTAGACGAAACTCCGGAAGGGTTGGTCGCTCAGCGTTATGTCAGTCTATGTGAGGGTCGTGGTAAGTTTGTCGCTTTAGCAGTTTTGGCATCGTCACTTGAGATTATTTGAAGTCGGTTATGATGTGATTCGTTTTGCTTATTTAGTTTGTCAGTCTAGATGAGACTCAGAGAAGAGTTTGTCATTCTAGCAATTTTGTTTATAAGTCTAGGTGAGGCTCATAGAGGAGCTTGTCATACTAGCAAATTTATGCGTTGTGAAGCACTTTAGTTTATATCGACAGTTTGATTATGGGTAGAGTAAGCGTGTACCAGAACATTTAATAATAGTTATCATGAAGTAAAGTAGAAAATAATTTCGTATTCAAATTCCCCCTTTTTCATTTATCCGTATCTTCAAATTTAAGTCTAAGAAAATGTTTAGTATCGATGAAGATGTTAAAAAAGTCTCTGATCCTTAAGTACTTCTAATTATAGTTGATGTCAGTAGTAATTCTTTTTGGTCCATGTTTTAAATTCTTAAGTAGGACAAGATTAAAGTTAGTGAAATTTTTTTGATTTGTTTAAAGTAATTTTTGTTTTAGTAGTAATAGAGCTTAATATGTTTGTTGATTTAGATGTTGCATGTGTTAAATGACGACAAAGATGTGTTAAATGACGACAAAGATGTGTTAAATGACGACAAAGATGTGTTAAATGATAATTTTTGATGACGACAAGGATATGTTTATGGATTTTGAATGATGATATATTTTTTGAGGTGTTTGAGAGTGCAGCATATGTTGAGAGATGTTGCAAGTATATAGAGATGAATATGTATTCAGTGGAGAAATATGTATTCAGTTATGAGGTACATGATGGAGATTACAGAGAGTGTTTAGTAAAGTGTTGAGTATAGTCATATAGTTAGAGTGTGATAGAGTATTAAGCATTAAAGGAATGCTTGAGTTTTGATTTAGTAGTTTGAGACTAGGCCTGATGTGCTTATTTTTTATTGAGAGTGTACATGAGCTAAGAGAGTTCATGAAGAGTTTTTTTTTGTGAGTTGCTGGTGGATGTCTCCCAGTAGGCTCAACGTATGATTTATTAGTGGTTTTGGAGTTCTTTGGTGATGAATCACTGATGTTGTAGAATTTTTGAGAGATTTAGTTGAGTCTGTAGCATAGTAGTCGTACAGATAATGTTGTGAGGTGTTCACTCAAAGATCAAAGGTATCTTGTTGATGAATAAGTATTGTTAATACTTTGTCTGTTTCTCGAGTGTTAGAGATTTGTTTCGTGAATGGACTTCGTAAATAACAGCTTTTGGTACTTGTTAAATTCATCGATTAGTTTAAATGTAATTAGCACTTGGAAAGTTATGTACATAAATCCTTAAGACAGATATAGTAAATTAGAAGAGTATTCGTTGTACAAATTTTTGTTTAATAGTAATTTTGTTATACATTCGATTTTGTTTATTACAGTTCTAATTTATAGAAAAATATTTTTCGCTTCAGGTAAAATTTTTTACTTTGATATGGTTGTTGCGTTTGTAACTATAGATGACATGCATCCACTGAGTGTTAGATTCCCTAAATATTCGTAAATGATTGACGTAAATACTGATTATGACTTCCGAATTTGTCCCTTTATAGGCGTGTAGTACGCGCAGTTACTAATCACTCAATCCCATGCATTAATATTCCCCATATCAATTAGTGAATGATTCTGATTTTTTGTTAAACTCATCGTTAGTTATAGTTAAAGTTTGTGCTGTTTTGTTGTGAGTTGTAAGAGGTTTATACAGTTAATAAGAGTAATTTTGAAGTTTCAGTCGAAAATTTTTTAGAAAAATTCTTCCATACCTCAATTTTTCTCTTGGGAAGAGGCTGTGTAACGTATTTTTTCTTATTACACCAAGCCTAATAAATTAATAATAAAACAGATAAATTTTAAAGCATTTAATTCGTAAATATTCAGCCAATAAAAATTAAAGTATAATGTTCATAATAACACATAGATTCTAGAAGATATATATTCTGAGGCTTGTTACCAAGCGTTGTCCAGTTAATTATCAGCACTTTTGTTCCCAACGTCGAAGAGTGAAGTCGCTTTTTGTAGACTAGAGATAAAAGTCAAGATGTCCCGACTAAAACACGAGGCGTCTAATAGAGTCAGGAAGAAGAGCTTGAGTTGAGAACATGGAACGATAATATACATCATTTAAGACATACAATATCTTATGGACATATTTACAACAACAATTTTCAATGTTAAATTATAATAAATTTTCGTCGCAATAATTTAAAGCAGGCAGTTATGGTTTCGTTCTATCTATTTAATACGCCGTATAGAAATGGTTTATTCAACAAAGAATCTTGGTACTTCAAACTTACAGATGATTAATACGCTGGAAAAATACAACAGCTGACGTCATGATTTTGCACCTGCAATTTATTTGGATACACGTGAGTGTTTGAAACTTTCCGTAACTTTGAAAGTATAGTAAATTATTATGAGATTTCCTACGTTGAATATTAGAGTAACACAAATAAAAAGTAGTTTTTTAAAGTCAATAACACACCGAATAAATATCTAGTTTGTCAGTTGCTTGTACACGCACCCAATGTGTTTTAAGATATTTAAAATGACAACTTATGTCAGATAAAAAAAATAGTATAGATTCTGTTTCCTAATCTAGACGCCAGATGCAGTCTTGATTTAATTTTCACATTTTGCTTAAAACATTCAGGTCATGTAAAAGCTTTTATTGGTGCTGAAATTCGTGTATATTTTTGTGTAGACTACAGTTAAATTTGAGTAGTTACATTTTATGATCGCTATTTTTCTGATGATCAATCTTTGTTGTAAATGGTCAAGGAAGCGCTTCAATGATTATAGTAAAATAAATTCATGTGTTATGATCTAATAAATTATGACATGTTTGCTTACACTAAATTTTATAGAAATGATCAATTAATACATATTTATTTTGAAGGTTAAACTTCACTAAAATTCTTTTTATAAAAAATTTTTATGACAAGATAGTAAATATATATATTGCAGTCACATGTATTTAATCAGATTTCTACATATAAATAGAATTCATTTTGTTTCCTTTGAAAGAAGTTTTATTATACAACATTTAAATTAGGAAAGAGAAAACTAGAGCAAATCCTCCTAAGTAAAAAGACAGAGTAATGAAAATGAATCCCTTTAGTATTTCACAGATGTTTAAATTCATTTATTCTATTTTTGGCATATGCTTTTGAAGACACAAATAGTGTCCATGTGGTGTTTTGTTTGTTCACAGGTAAAGCTGAGACAACTGTTTGACATCTGGTGGTTGAGGTTTTGGTAAGTGTGTGATAAAGTGAAATTCAAATTTTATGGCTATGATAGTGGTGTTAAGATAAGGTTTCCGCATTCCCTTATACAAACACAGTTAAATTTTGTTGGCACTTGTATTAAAAATACGGTGGCGCCTATTAAAAATATTTTTGGTCGATTATCCACCCATGACCCATGCTCATGATCTACCCAGAGCTAACACTCTACTAGCCGTTTAACCCCTAAGAGTTTTCTTTGTCTAAAGCCGTTTTCCATCTGACATTACCCTGGGCTTGGAGTATAAAGAAGAAAATCTCGACCTAGTGATATCAGATTAAAATAGAGAGTTTTAGTATATAGCTGATAGTCACGAGGATAAAGGGTAATAAACTTACAAAAAGTTTTTAATTACCCCGTTTTTTATTACACTTACAGCGTCTCGTAATTTGAAGTTCTACAGGAATCGTAACATTATTTTACTTGTAATTTATGATTGTAATTTATATCGTAATTGAGATGGTCATTCCGATGGTAGTTGAGATGGTAAATTCAGATTTACATTCTGAGAGGAATTTAGATCAACCTTCAGATCGACATTCAGAGAGGAATTTAGATCGACATCCAGAGAGGAATTTAGATCGACATCCAGAGCCCTGTTTTATTTATTATTAGAAATGTTATAATTTCCTAAATCTTATTTACTTACGTCTCAGAAATACGGCATTAATTTCACAATTCTACACTTTATAATTTCACTGTTAACACATATTTATTATTCACGTAAATATTTGGCACTTTCAATTATAGTCACTGCCCAGTTTCAAAGTATACTAACTTGATATTCAATTCTCCAGATATTTATAAGATCGTCCCACTCTTGTTTGTGATTCGCTGGCTTCACGTGCTAGGCGAGGCTAAGTATAATATCACTTGTTATGTTTGGGAAAATGTACCAATTGTATGTATTTTAATTATATGACGCGGTGCTTGAAGTCACGTAATTCAATTATTACACCTTATATTTACTTCAGGAATCCCAGGAACTTCGTACATATCGAGCACGTAGTCTTGTTTGTTAGCTTTATTCTAATCTAAATTGAATAAATTTAGTATTTGTTTATTTCCCAATAAATTGGAATTTTCGAACAACTGTGATTCTCTTAGATCACGTACACTTTTAAATAAAGCATAATTTCTGCGTGCGTTTACGATAATATCTTTACACACTTTATGAATGTTTATCTAGCCACTTCATGCAGGTTTTTCACTGATTTAATTTTAATGCGTTTCGTTACCTTTTTAAATTCTAATCTCTGCTAGTAGCTACACTTGGATATGTGTTTTAATTGTTTGTACTGCTATATACAGTGTGCTCGCAAGTAATAATTTTTATAATAACCTACTCTCCTAATATCTATAATTTCGTGCTTCTGTTGCTTGGGAGTTTCCCTTGCTTATTCTACGACACCAATGACTTAACCTACCCCTAAATTAACCCTATAATTACAACTATATATATATATATATATATATATATATATATATATATATATTATTATTGCGTAGTTAACTGGTACTAAACTTGAGCCCTACTGTGGGCGTCCATAATATTACGTAGTTACCGGTGTAAACTCCAACAATGTAGTTTTCCACGGCTGCTCTGCTCCTGTCTGAAAAATAAAACTAACAACCCCACAAGAAGAGAGAATTTATACACAAAAATCACCATCGAAAATCAAGTTCTTGTTAATATATGGAAACCTAAGTCGTTGTAATAACACTTTATTTTATAGGTATATTTATTTCAGACTTCAACATTTTTAATAATATACATACAATTCTTACATTGTGTGTATTAACCTAACTTAAATAAATATAAGATAATGACAGATGATTAGAACTAATAGTAACATAACTGCAACTCACGGTTACATTAGAAGATCACATTATGGATTTTAGTGTCATAGATCAATTCATTAACATATACTTTTACAGTTCTCAGATTAATTACCGTAGATGGGGGTTACTTTGTGCCACTTTTTGGCATTTTAAAAAAATATATCAAAAGTTTCAATTCTAATCCAATTTCTGTTGCATATATTGATAACCTGTAATTTGCTCTTTCGTATGCTATGTGACTTTTTACATTAACTTTGCTGAATAACACAATATATACAAAAAAAGGTTGTTTTTAAATTCTGTTTTTTAAGAAATGTTCTTGAAAGCCTCTATATGGGTACTGTCAGCCCGAATTTTAAAAATATCAAAAAATGTTAATTTTTTGACGGCGGAGCAAACTTCTGAAAGCTAATTTAGAATAAAATATAGGTACAAGTGGTAAAAGATAAATTCTAAGTTGGATTTCTATAAAATACTTTTATTAAGAACGATATTATCTTGTCTTAAAAAATAAAGTAGATAGTAGGTACTTAAAATCAACTGTTTATTAGATGAACTTCAGTCCAACATATGGTTTAATTCAGGAACATTAAACAGTTCTCGTCTTCCTCTTTGAACTGGTTTATTTATGTTTATGATTAATTCATTGTTCTTATAATAAATCTCACGCTTCTGCTGTAGCCACGTCCATTGTTTACCAAAACGAACCATTACATTTACAACTGCACCTTTCTCACTGGTTTTTGAAATTTCTCCAGGGAAATACATGCTATCAAACCGTACGACAACATAGTTTCCAACTTCCTTCGCAAGGAAAGCTGTATTCTTAGCAGCGCCTGTGTCATCTAAACTATGATGTCTCAGATGATACGTTACTTGTGCTGTCGTCAGTTTCTTGATATTCCAGTTCGCTGTTGCTATCTGAGGAATTCGAGGAATCTTGATAAAATGTTTGACCTTTTTTAGATTGACGCGCTATAGTGGAACATCAAGGTTGAGGTGTTTCATGGTCAATAATTGAATTATTTTCAAGTGTGTCTTCTGCACAGATATGAGGAAAATCAGCAGCAGTTATGCTTTTTTCAGGTGGAACGTTTAGTTTTTTTCTTCTTACTTGACGCCTTGATTGTGTAGCCTCTACTCTTGTTTGGCGAAGGTGTTTGATAAAGCTATTCTCAACTACTTCTTTTACTTTAGTTTCTTCAGCTATAACTTTACTGCATAAACGTTTTAAGACTTCTTCTTGATTTAATGGGAAGATTCCAGTTTTTTTAAAACCAGTTATCAAATTTTTCACGCTTTTTTCTTGTAAACATATCATCAATTTGGTTAAAAGTCTTGGAAATTCGTCTTTGGGAATGGTTGAATACCTACTACCATGTGCTGTCTCCTTCCATTCATTCAACACTTTCCTCCAATTTTCCTTCATAGATCGAAAATATGCTACGTCTAGAGGCTGAAGTAAGTGCGTGCTATTTGGTGGCAATGCAATGAAGCAAATATTGATGGCCTCACACTCTCGAACCACCTGTAGATTCAAGTGTGAACTCAAGTTATCACCAATAATAGCCTTGCGTCCATCAAGACGTTTCAAAATTGGAAGTAGCAAATTTAAAAACCAGTCTTCAAAAGTTTGATAGTAAACCATCCAGAACTAGTTCGACTATACCTTGTATTAGGAGGGCCATTTTCTGTCCATATATTCCATAATTTATGGGATTTGTAATTTACATAAAGTGGTGCTAATGTACCATCAGCATTGCCACAAACCATTATTGAGGTGCATGCTTTTGAGGTATTTCTAATTCTTTCTGGATATTTTGTACCTCGTTTAGTAATTATTTTCTTTAGCCCTGGATTATCAACTAAACTTGTTTCGTCAAAATTCCAGATATTGGAAGAAGGAATACCGTTTAATTCGTTATGTAAATGGTCAAAAAAAGCATTAATGATTTCTTCATCAGTCGCCGCTTTCGCATAAGTTATATTTTGAGCGATTCGCTGGGTAAGGTTTTTGTGTCTGTTTAGAAATAATTTGTCATAATCAGAGCCAGGTAAGTTTTGTTTGAAGCATTTCACTTTTCTACCGTGTTTTTCTAAATAACTTTTAAACACACATCTTAGATCAAATGTCGAGAATGGAAAGCCATATGTAGAAACAGCTATTAAATGGGCAGCAAATGCATTTTTTTCTTCTATACTAAAAACTTTTGGTTTTCCATATTCATTTTTGTGTTTTTGTTTTTGTTTTAACCAAAGGGTGTTCCTATGAATCCCATACTTTTCTGCTGCTCCACGCAAGGTGATGTTTTCCCTTCTAATTTCTTTAAGAGCTTGTTCAAGTTTTTCATCAGTGTAGTTTTTGTAACTTCGAGAACCAATTTTACGCTTATAATTCCGCGGCATTGTCGATCTGAAAATCATAAATTTGTATCGTATTTTTTTGTTTAGACTGATAGGTAGTTTTGAAGTTTTATATAAAAGCAACTCATGGGGGAACATTGTGGCATCATATAAAAAGTGTCACAAAGTAATCTCTACACATTACACATTTTGTAAAAATATTACATTATCAATGATTTATCAAGTGAAACAAACTACTAATCAAATCGCACTTTGTAGAAAGTGATGCTGATAAATATTAAATCAAGACATATTTACCTGTTTTAAATATATATATATATATATATATATATATATATATATATATATATATATAAATCAACACCTTCCACAATACAAAGTTTACGGCTTATTCACAGCAGCTGATTTTCAATATTCAAAGAACTAACCTATATAAAACATGTAATTTAACCACGGTTACAAAACTTGCCACTAGATGACGTAATATGCTCTACTTGAAATGTTCTACAGTGAAATTCCTCTTACTTCATTTAAAAACCAGACAGAGTTAAATTTAACCATTGATGACTACACATGTAACAAAGTTACCCAGCTGTCACAAAGTAACCCCATTCTACGGTATATTACAAGTTATCCCATTTTTAAATAATACATTTTATCACATATTCCCAGATTAATAATCATAAAAAGTAACAGGGCTTTACCACCAACCTTACTTACCCTGACTTAATGGTAGCCCATAGTAAAACCTTTAATTACACGTGCTAATTTCAGCATAACAAATTACAAAAAGTTCTTTTTACCTTGCATATAATAATTTAGTACAACAATCATTTTAATAATCTAAATCCCCCCTAAGTAAAATATAGAAAATAATATCATAAAAGTTCAATCGTTAACTGTTTTCGATTCAGTTACTTTTAGTTCTACAGCACATACCCATAAAGTATAAAAGCATAAAAGCAAAATTTTTAAAAAACATCCGTTACCTGGATTTCTACTGCCCATGAATCTGCTCTTATACCATCGACGCCCGCGGCCTTTATCAGTAGCTGCACCCTCAGGAATGTCCCCCAATCAGGACTGTACCAGCTACCTGCGATTCTAGCCTCTCGATTACAAGAGACTTCCAAATCTCTCTACTGCAGCTACAGATCCCATTTACGGTAGGTAAACAATCACGTCGTTCTACCATCAACCTGTACTCCATTTAAAGTGCCTACTATGCACCCAACCAAATATCACGCATTCGGTACTTACTTATTTTCATCTGTTACCATTTGCATTCTTTAGAACTTTTTATAATACTTTTTCTGACAGCTGGACGAAACTCAACACCACTGGTGTTAGTTATATTTTAAACTCGAAGACTGTTGTTACTTGCAGACAAGTCTGCTGTAATCTCGTTCACTATTACTAACGTAGTTAGCGCGTAAAGAGAAGCGAAGATAAGAGAGAGCCCTACCACCAAATCTTTCTCTTTATTTAGGCTTTTGTGCCCTTTTAAAGCTCCTAAATTCTCAAAATCCGTCGATACTAACAAACAAAGTTTTCTTGGTAAATTTCAAACGGTTACCCAATTCTAAAAATCTCCGACATTTCTCTACCAAAATATGAACTGCCATCCAAATCTTAGAATTTTGCCCCGCCACAAACCCTCTTACATAGTTATTTTTCCTATATCTCTCGCAACGGACACTCGCTTCTAGGAAATTTAGTCCCTTCTAAAACAAGTTGATGTCAAAACACGCCTTTCATAATACCCATATTCTATCCATCTCCCTTCAACACACTCCCTCAATCTACTATTTCTTACCTTGTCTAACCACCAATCTGTTCTTATTCCACTTTCTAGTCTGAACTCCAAATTTAACGAACTTTGTATTATGTCTTTCTTTCTCCTACTACTTCTGCCAAATTAATCTCTCTTTGTTTAATTAGCCACTTGCATACCAATCCAACAAAATTACACCACTTAAAATATGTCTATATTAACACCTTGTATTCTTTTCTCTCTCTAATTTATACTTAACCAAATAACCCTTCTTTGTTACGCTTGTTGACCACCTGTAGCAGTAATCAAATATTACCCTCTCTAACCAATATTCAAAACTAAACTTGTCTCCGTCCCATACATATTTTGTCTGATCGTGTTTCTTGGTTTTTCTGTTGGCAAGTTTCATCTATCCTTGATTAAATACCCACTTTAACTAACATGTAAATAAGTTCAACTCCCTTCTTTCCATATGCATTAATATCTACTATCCTTATTTCAGTCTTCTCCCATGTTTAACAAACACTTGATACGTTACGTTCCCATTTTATTCTTACATATACTATATGTAACCTTCCTTGTTCTGTTTCGGTCCCTACATTTCTAACCGACAACTATAAATCCCTTTTCCGTAAATATCGCCAACCACCATTCCTTGAACTCGATGTTTGTTTGTCTTGTTTTATCTAGAAATTATACTCGGAAAGCGATTAAAACTATAACTGCCTGTTTGTCATTATACACGATCCTTAGAATTTCAACGATTTAAAATGGTCACCTTCCATGCTTGAAATATTAGAAAAGCGTTCTAACAAATACATCTCTTCACTACAACGTAACTTTTGAAGGTTACATACTTACTTAAAAACTATAATGGTCAACGTTTGCTTTAAGAAACATTACTTAGACAATAATTTAAATATGAAACAGAAATCGTTAAAGCTTTATATTTACATCATATGCTACACTAATTACCTACAATGATTAAATATGTTTATGATTCTTAAATATACGCTAAAAAATATTTACACACACTACTTCAATTAGTGTTCATGATTATACTCTTATGCTAAATTGCATTTAAGCATCCTAAAAGTTCTTTTTATAATTAACTCCTACACTTAGTAATTTGCAAAAGCGTTACAAATTGTTGCTTTTTGGTATTTACATATCGAAGCTTGAAATAAATAATTAAATAAATTATCTAACCCCATTTACCATTCAAATACCATTAGGTCTTCAGTCCTGGAACTGGTTAGACGCGTATCTTCATTGTTTCCTATTTTGAACCAACGTATACTTTTTCTTGAAATTTGCACAGTCTGCATCTACCATATTTATATATATATTGCTGTGATTAGGGGTTGTTTAGGGGTGTATTGTGTAGCAAGGGTCGTATGGTAACCATAAATTGCGGTAGGAAGCAGAAAACTGCATTTATTTAGTAGAAAATTAAGTAATTTGTATATTATATAAATAGTAAGCATTTAACACCCTGTATATAGATCATAGTTAGCTTTAAACAATGCGAATAAGCATATCTTACAACAATAGGACGCATATTTATGCATAGAAATAGGTAATTCATACATTAGGTAAATAACAAATATTTAACACTTTGTATATAAACCATAATCAATTAAAGTAATGCAAAGTGAAAATATCTTTCAGTAAAAGTACGCTTATTCAGGAGAAAATGATAGTAAATGTAATTAAAGATGCGTAAATAAATAAACATACACGAAAGCAAAATTGAAGTTATATCATGTATTTTGGTTAATTATGGATAAGGCGATATCTAAACAAACAACGTATGGTCAAGATAGCGAATAAGAAGGTATCAAGCAAACACCATTACATGGGAAACCGATATATTACATCAGAATCCACTTCAAAATACTAGAAATACAAAGACCTTATTGGTTAAGATAACTACGAGACTTGTTGAAAACCTAGCCCACATGCAAGGGGGAAGAGCCTATATTTAACAGACGAGCAATGATAAGAGAGTCAGTTTTAAACTCAAGCAGGGCTAAGCTGTGTCACTGTGAATTAAAAGTCACGCGTAATTTAATATTTAATAATATAATAGTGGAAGTTATAGTGACAAATAAGTGCTAAAAGTATGAAGCTTTCTTTTGCCGTTTAACGTGAGTAGAATTTGGGGTGATGTATTTAAACTAAATGTTAATAATAATAGGGCTTCAAATGTGTTGATGACAATTCGAATGCTTGGACGATATAATACTTCAAATGTCTGTATAATTCAAATCCGAATGTGTTGATGACAATTCTAATTGGTGGATATTTTGAATGGAGTGATGTATTAATTTTAATTGATGGTGTAACAATTCAAATGTGTGGAGGATTTCTGTATAATTTAAATCTGAAGGTGATGAGAATATTTCGAATTAATGGTATAATATTTCAAATGCATGGATATTTAAATGTGGGGATTCTTTAAATGGATTAATATAATATTTCAAATCAGCGTCGACGATTTTGGTACAATTCTGGTACAATTTTGAGTTGCGAGAATCAATAAAGAAGCAAGAAGTAATTTATGGATAACGAGGGAAACTAAACAACCTGCAGCAGGTCAGATCTAATTAGTTTTAAGAGATTTTTTCTATTTAAATTTCAATACTGAATTTATTCAATTTACTTAATTTATATAAAAGTGTAAAAAAAGTCAACAACAAACATTGCATACGTTAAAAGTACGTAATATAATAAAGGGATCTAGAACGTTCGAGGTTTCTTTGGTGAAAGGGTAGTTTTTGGTGACTTTAGATTGATTTCAAAGCATATAAATTTTGGGATAAATAATACTTATGACATTGATTGATTGAGGAGTGTATTTTAATATTTTTCGAAACTTGTAAATAATATTTCTTTTCATTATATGAAATTAATTGACTTCGTTTTATAATTCAAACAAATAGGTAATCATAAAGGGATGGAGAAGAAAAAAAATTAATCATCATAACGTTGTGCACTCTGTGTAGAATAATAGCTGTGTGTGTGTGTGTGTGTGTGTGTGTGTGTGTGTATGTGTGTGTGTGTATTTTTTTTTTTTTTTTGTGTTATATTTTATTATATGTGTATTATATATATATATATATATATATATATATATATATATATATATATATATATATATATATATATATATATATATATATATATATATATATATATATATATATATATATATATATATATATATATATATATATATATATATATATATATATATATATATATATATATATATATATATATATATATATATATATATATATATATATATATATATATATATATATATATATATATATATATATATATATATATATATATATATATATATATATATATATATATATATATATATATATATATATATATATATATATATATATATATATATATATATATATATATATATATATATATATATATATATATATATATATATATATATATATATATATATATATATATATATATATATATATATATATATATATATATATATATATATATATATATATATATATATATATATATATATATATATATATATATATATATATATATATATATATATATATATATATATATATATATATATATATATATATATATATATATATATATATATATATATATATATATATATATATATATATATATATATATATATATATATATATATATATATATATATATATATATATATATATATATATATATATATATATATATATATATATATATATATATATATATATATATATATATATATATATATATATATATATATATATATATATATATATATATATATATATATATATATATATATATATATATATATATATATATATATATATATATATATATATATATATATATATATATATATATATATATATATATATATATATATATATATATATATATATATATATATATATATATATATATATATATATATATATATATATATATATATATATATATATATATATATATATATATATATATATATATATATATATATATATATATATATATATATATATATATATATATATATATATATATATATATATATATATATATATATATATATATATATATATATATATATATATATATATATATATATATATATATATATATATATATATATATATATATATATATATATATATATATATATATATATATATATATATATATATATATATATATATATATATATATATATATATATATATATATATATATATATATATATATATATATATATATATATATATATATATATATATATATATATATATATATATATATATATATATATATATATATATATATATATATATATATATATATATATATATATATATATATATATATATATATATATATATATATATATATATATATATATATATATATATATATATATATATATATATATATATATATATATATATATATATATATATATATATATATATATATATATATATATATATATATATATATATATATATATATATATATATATATATATATATATATATATATATATATATATATATATATATATATATATATATATATATATATATATATATATATATATATATATATATATATATATATATATATATATATATATATATATATATATATATATATATATATATATATATATATATATATATATATATATATATATATATATATATATATATATATATATATATATATATATATATATATATATATATATATATATATATATATATATATATATATATATATATATATATATATATATATATATATATATATATATATATATATATATATATATATATATATATATATATATATATATATATATATATATATATATATATATATATATATATATATATATATATATATATATATTATGTGTTTTTGTTTGTTAGTTGTGTGATAGTGTGTGTGTGTGTGTGTGTGTGTGTGTGTGTGTGATGTATGTGATAGTGTAGTATAGTTAATATAAGTAGAAATAGTTGATTCATGGTAGTGTATATACAAAATATATTAGTGTAATGATAGTGTGTATAAATAATCACCCTGTATAATAAATACGTATGTAATATAGATTAGTATGTAGTATGAATAGATTAGCTGTCATTAATAATCTAAAGATATACAAAGATTTATTTTAACTTATTAATTATCAATACATTTCTGATGCATATAAAAATGATCTTACAAACGCTTTAATATTAATTATGTGTATCAAAACACGTTTTGCCGTGAAAACTAATCTTTCTGCATGTGCAAAACCTGTGAATAAAACAATTAAAGCTTAAATGAATTACCCCGTTTAAAGCATAAAAACATTTAAAATAAAACATGTTCTCGAAATTTTGAGAGGAATTGAGAAGAAATACGTCAATTTCGTATGAGCGTTTATTCTAAGAAGCAGCCGGAACATTGAAAATCCATAAAAATAGATATGAATTATTTATTAGCTTTCGCAATCACTGTAGGAAATATGCGACGCCACAATAACCGTATATGTATTAGAGAGAGATGGATAACGCATTTATATCAACACTAACGAGGTAATAAAACGCGGCGTTTTTGAACGCTAATGAGGAATTCCCAGAATTACGTCAGGTAGACACGTATTCTTTAGAACAGAATCACGTAAACACTAGTACATTCTAGAAAAGAGATAATTTTTATATATATAAACGGAAACTTTTATGAGAAAAAATCAATTAATAAATTTGCGTCAAATAAGAACATGTAAAGAAATTCGATTCAATTCATAAATTTGATCCCGAAAATGTCACTATAAGAGAAGAATTTCGAAGCTGTTGTTTTGAGTATGCAGTACGCATACATTACAATGTATCAGTGAGTATAGAGTCATTCTTAAAAATACAGTTATTTGGATTTGTAATAAACAATGAAGAGACACAAAAATCTACTTCAAACATTTAATTAAAAAATTGGAAGGAAAATTTAAGCAAATATTCATGATTTTGTAAACTGAGATTTGAATTTCAATTTAAAATAAAGCTAAAAAGTTGAAAATATTTAATACTGTTAATTACGAATTGAAAAAGCGCTTTGTGGATTTTGCAAGTATTACTTTTAAAATACACACACACACACACACCAAATTAATTTAAACGGGTTGTAGAGACCAATAAGACAAACACAAATTGTTAATAAACCTGTGGTCTAAAGCAAATGAGTAAACTACAAACGGGCACACAAAAAAGTATCAAAAATATTTTAAAATCACTGCACACGAATTAAATTCACAAGAACATCATCCTTTAAAGTCGACAAACCAAGTTATGACATTCTCTAAATATAATTTAGTAAAATAGATAGCTTCTTAGCTATCAAACGAAATAACTAGATGCACTTTAGCTGCTACTAAAATAGCATGTTTTTATGGTAATCACAACAAAAAATAGTATTCCATAATGCTGATGTGGTCGACTATATTGGTTTCTGACTTCGCAGTTTTGAGTTTGTTGCAATTCAGCGGTTATGCAACATACGATAACCTACTTTAAGTTGCTTGTATTTTTTTATTGAATTAGTTGGTAACCAGGTTTAGATGATTTGTAAGTGTGCTGTACCTGTTTGATTTTGTTACTTGTGTTCCACTACTTGCTTAGGTAATACACTTAAACGCAGTGTTGGGACTTAATTGTAATTGGATGTAGGCAATTCGAGTTTTTCGTCGCGTAGTAGCTTAATGAATTGTGATTTGAAAATACGAAAACCCGAGAATTACACCAACTCCGAACTTGTAGAGACGGTGGTCATTTTTAATACTTATTGTGAAATTATTTCATGTGCGTGATGTGATTCAGGATAACACTGGCATATGTAGGTTAAGTTTTAAAAACATTTTACTAAAACATTTACTTAAGTTGACTTAGGTAGGGCGTTTAAAAAAAGGTTCAAGAGTAAAATGCTTTATAGGTTTTTTGTACAGCCAATCCTTATTTGATTTTCTTATCGCAGTGGATGCTGTCAGTAGGAAGATGATTTGTATAGGTTTCATTTGAAGCTTGATTATTCTTAATTATCAACGTGTTGGCATAATGCTTATCTCATTATTAATGTTGCAGGTAGTTCTTCAGACCAATCTGTTTTAATAGGGACATTTTCTACTCTCCATCCTTTCACTAGAATGTTTATTCTAAAACTCTACTTTTTCTCGTCCCTCTATTCCCGTTATCTACATTATCTTTTTACTTCGATGGACTTGTATTAGTCTCTAGACAACCGTCACTTAAGAGTGGTACTGTTCGATTTTGGGCTTCTGACTACACTTTGGGTGGTCGAGTAGTGCTTCATTATTCACCGTTTTTATCATTGCTATTGCTCAATGCGAGCCCATCTTCTTCTCTCTTCTACTTCATTGCTATGAAACTCCATACATTCCATCTTCCTATTTTATTTTTTCTGTATCTTCTATTTTTTATACTTCTCAAGCCGCTGCATAGTTAGAGGGTTGATACCTCACACCAGGGTGTTCCCTAAAGTTGTAGGTTTAAAATGTTTCGCTGCAAGAATCTAGACCAAACACAAGAAATAGATCACGAAACTCTAACCTACCTGAAGACGTCAGTGGTAATTTTCCGCTGTAAACAACGAGCAGAGAATGCCATGGCTACAGATATTAATCAAGCTAAGCCTTTTGTATATTTTTTTAATTGCTTTCTTGGATGTAAATCTATAGTCGTTTGACAGCAATAAATTGCGAACACGTTTTGAACGTAATAAATTACGCCCGGGTTTAACGTTATATCTTATCCCCAGCTGATAATGTATTAAATTTTATTCTTATAACAGTTCAAGTTGTTTGCGGCACAATGAACATAGGTGGAATTTTTTGCTTGTACACTTGAATAAATCCCATTCATGTTGATTGCACCGTCCTAACCCGGTCTGCATTCGCTTTTGTAAATTCAGACTTAATATGTATAATATCTATAGAATTTGGTCTGATATTACAGCTGCAGCTTAATTTTTAACTTTAACAATTTCAAAAACTTTAGATTAATATACATTCAGGTGGAAATTCCACTAATATTAATATTTGCATCACTAAAACAAAAACTAGTTTGATCAATTTTAAACAAATTTTGTGCGGTATTGACTGCTACGGAAAAATATGTCATTAATTAATTTTTGTAAGTTTGATAGCAAGGCTGATTATTTTATTTCGCATTTGAAGCGATAGATAAATTACCTAGATATGAGAAATAGCTATTACTTGTTTTATTTCATTGCCGTAATCGGATAGATGCTGGACATCTGGTAAAAAGGTTGGCATAATAAGTTTCTGTATAGGATTACTTTGTTAACGAAAGAAGCTACAGCTTTTCGTTAATTTTAATGTTATTTGTCATTATTTCATTCAAAATTCTTGCTCAATATGTTTGTTCGTTTTTGTTCTTTTTGTGTAGTAAATTATCAAGTATTTTCAGACATTCGACAAAGGCCAACAAGGTTGACAGTGTGCTACATCTTTCTTAAGCAACAATACAACAACACAACACACCAATGACAGTATTCCCTTTTGGGGTAACCAAACCTAGCACCTCCTTCTCGCGTGATATGCAGGGTATACCTCTAGACTACTACACACATTCACATTCTTTCTCCGCATCTCTCGATCTCTACACGTTTCCTTTGCCTCTGTAACGTTCATACATTGTTTTTAGCATGCTCTTTTATTCCTTAGACTTCTCACTTGTCGTTCTTTCAGAACCTTCTCGACTACATCCAACCATCTCGTACTAGTTGAATCGTTACACCATAGATCGTATGTTAGAAATAAAACTCATTGATTTATGACTGATTTATTTTAATTTAATAATGGAAATTATAACACTTGTTTGAACAAAACTTAATCTTACTCTACATTATGCATAAACATACTACAAATACGTAATGCATTCAAAGGATAGCATCACGCTCCGAGTTTTACTAAAAAGTTGTTGAGAACATTCCTGGGCTCTATTTTTATAAGAAAGCCCATTATACAAATTTCTTTGTTAAATAATTTACAAAGTGTGACTCAGTTCCTTATAGTTTCACATGACAAATAAAACGATGTGTCACAGCTTTGTAGTTAACACATTTGTTCTTATTCAACAAAAACTCTATATAAACCAGAAAATTTTCCATTGTGAGCAAATAGCCGCATATTAGTCATGTCTGTCCAAATTTACAACTTACTATTAGGATCATGGTGTTTGAATTCTCGAACACATTTTTTATGTGGTCTGCCCTTGCAGCATTACTAGTCATCTTACTTGCACATATATACACTTGGTAAGTATATCCTCATTCATTCTTTTCACATGTCCAAACTATCTAAGCATGCTTCGCTCGCTCAACTTCTTAAGGGTCACTTGCACCACACACTCTACTCTGACTCACTGGCTTGCCACTTTGTTTCTCAATTTCTCAATTTCTCAATTTCTCAATTTCTCAATATCTCAATTTCTCAATTTCTCAATTTCTCAATTTCTCAATTTCTCAATTTCTTCTTCTTCTCAATTTCTTTTTGACACACTTTTTAGGAACCTCATTACTGCAGCATTTACACCACTAACATGCTTCTTGTGCCTGACCCAAGTTTGGCTTTCATACAGAACAGCTGGTACAAACACACTGTTGTAAATGGCCAGCTTTGCATTTATGGTCAATCCTTCATTCCTATTCACTGGCCACATACTTTCAGACACTTTCCTTCCATAATGAGCCTTTCTTTCTATTTCACCATTCAGCTTTCCTGTACTCAAAAACTTTCTACCAAGGTACATGAAGTCATTCGCTTTCTCCATCATGTCATTGCCCATCCTACATAAAAAGTCATCAATTCCGCCATCTCTGTCAAAAATCATTACTTTCGTCTTACTTCCAATTTCAATTGCTTACTCTCAATTGCATATTTTCACACGCTTCTGACAGCCTGTCAAGCATTCGTTGCAAACATTGTGACGATTTATCCAACAATACTGCGTCATCCACATACAACAGCACGCCGACATTTGTTTCACCAGTTTTCACTATTTCCATTCCTTCGCAAGCTTACCTCATACATTGAAACGTATTTTCTAACTGGGCTCAGCTAGCCTCACACATGGGCGCTAGTGAAACGTTTTTTCTTTTATTTCAGAGTGCCTAGACGTTGCCGGCACCAGTGAAACAAATATTGTTTTTTGAGGCACCTGCCCTACGTTTATAGAAAGCCAGTGAAACTAATTTTCTTATATGAAGCTGGCCTCACGTTATGAGCAAGTGTAACGAAGTCTTCCGACATAACTAGGGGTCTATTCCTTGGGTAGAGCTATGAGAAATGGGGGGGTAAGTCGAATTCTGATTGTAAGTTGAATTTAATCCAAAACAAATAAGGCGCCACCAAGTCCTGACTTAATTAGGATAATTGCGTAGTGTATTTCTAGGGGCGGACGTGGAAACCCAAAGAAAAAAAATCGCCTTCGATGACAGAAACCCGTCTTAACTGAATAAGACGCTGCTCCTGTAAGAAATGGTAATAATTAGTTTCATAGAAGGGTGGAACACTATTTGTGTACCACAAACATACCTAAAGAAATATTTTAAAAAATATCTCCTATATAAGTTGACATTAAAATTCCACTCTTAAGGATATTAGTTTCTTGTAGTTAGTTTTGACCATATTTGATCAAAATAAAAAACTTTAATCTTGAACCAATAATTTACTCAAAAGATTCTCTTTTAAAACAAAATTCAATGCAACAAAATTTCATAAATAATTAAATGAGTTCATGGGTTTTAAATTAAGGTTTATCAAAATAGTTGATAATCAAACATTTTAAAACTTAGTGTAAACTTGTTACAAAAACAAAGGCCCGACCCGTGCAGATCTGTTCGAGCGGGTTACAAATTAAAACATAGTTACTCAAGTTTCCTTATCTAAATTATTTGTGTTAGTTTCAATTTCTAATAAAAAAAGATCACAAAAATATTCTTGTTTACTCAACTTAGGCAAACACTGTTCAAAGCATATGTTTATTAGAACACAGGTGTCAGCAGTATATTGCAGACAAACAAGTGACGTCAAAAACACCTGTCGCTGTTACCAACAGAACAAAATGAACCACGTGTATGGTTTCTTAAAACTTTAAAAATTGTGCATATAATTTTTAACACTGGAAAATTCCAGTACAACAAATAATTGAAATTTTATTATTTTCGTGCTTTTATGCACTAAACAAAATAGCGTGTTTCTAATTTGAAACACGGAAAATTTCTTAAAGATATCTACGAACCAGAACTGTATTATTTGGCTGTGAAGAGGTGTTGTAAAATCAATCGTAATCACCATACTTCCATCAGGTTTTGTAGTAATAAGTTCTTCTATTAATTATTCAAATTCTCCATTATCAAAGCCGCTTCCTACGGACTGCAATACAAAGTGGTTTTACATCTGTGGTTGGAATAGTTGTTTCTACAGATGATTTTATGGTGGTTAATTACGCGCGCTATTTAAAGATGGATATCGACTCTTCAAAATGTAACCACAAATTGGCGGCCTGCTTCCAGTCGTACATTTTGATTTAACAAGCTTGCAGGGCCGACTGGTTATCACCTCGCACGAGCGACGGCGTGTTCCCGGCGGAGACCTTCAACCAAAACGCGCCTGCGAACAGTTATCGAAGGTACAGACACCTGACTATTTATAGAAAACTAACTATAGATACAACTTTAGCGTATTACTAAACTTGTTGCATGTATTTTACGAATAATTTGAATAAAAGTGTTTTATAACTTTGCACTTTTATAGTTGGATTTAGTAACTAAGAAATAAAATTGTTACAACATTTATCCATAAATACATTGAACAGCCATGAAGACCTCACACAGTTCTGTCTTACAGCTTCCATAATGTCAAAGTATTGCCCCATGTTATCATTCACACGTATACACGCTCTAATGCCTTCGTACATTGCTTAGATAGATTTTATCAAGCACTTACAGCATATTCATGCAAACCTTCCATAAATCACTTCGGTTTACAGAGTTGTGCGCCTTTTCCAGATCTACAAACGCTGCATAAATTTTCTTTCTGGTATGCATAATGGTTTTCGACAATTTACGCCACTTTCTTTTTCTCAACAACCATTTTGACCTTATCGCTCTACCATGCATTTGTATTAGATGTACCAATCATTGTCGTTCCACATACTTTCAAAGCATACTTCATCATACTGTTCTTCAAACAATTCCATACTTTCTCCACACCTTCAGATTTCAAAGCATTCTCCCTTTTCTGTATGCAGACACACAACTCCCTCTCTAACATAGTAGCGTATTCTCTTTGAGTCGACTCTTCCAACAAGCCTTCTACCTTCATACTTGATTGTCTCGCATTTTGCTTTCTTCTCTACGCCCACTTTCGGTTAAGATCAATTCTATACTTATCCTATACTTAGATCCCCTCATTACTCCCGTGTCTTTTACCAGTTCTCTTAAACGTTCATCAAATACAACTAAATCAATTATACTTCTGATTTCTCCTTTGCCATGTGTACTTGTGTGTACCCTTATGTTAATACCGTGTGTTGGATACAAACAGTTTTGTTTCCGTACATATACTCACTAATATATATCTATTTTCGTTCGTTCTTGGATCACCAAACGGATCTACCACATGTTTAACATTTCTTCTGTGTACTCCGACCTAACTATCCATATCACCAAATAGAACCACACGGTCATTCCTTTCCGTTTGTCGAATACATTTTCCAACTCTTGCCAAAACTGCTCATACTACATATTGTCATTCACCAGAGCATAACATGTTACTACAGAGATCTTTCTGAAGCCCACTTTTATTCTAGCCCACAAGACGCGGGGAGACACCAATTCATATTGTTTCATGCATGCTTTTGCTTGATCATTCAAAATTAAAGCAACACCTTTCGCCTCGAACTCATTGCTCTCTACTCCAGACCACAAATCCAACATACCGTCATCTAATTCAACAACATCTTCCCCCTTCCGCCTCGTTTCAGTTACACACTGCACATCAATGCGCCTTTTTTCATTTTATTCATGATTTAAGTCTTTACCGTACACTTCCCTGATATTCCAAGTACCAATTCTCAATTCCTGATTCATGCGTTCGTTATCTGATGGGCCAGATGTATTTTGTCGCCAATGACTTTGACGGTTCGAGGCTTTCGTAAAGGTCTTATTAGTAAGTTCTAATTAGGTTGAACCAGGTTACAAACCTAGATCATAGCCGTGACGTTGTAACTTTTTTTTTTCTAACGATAACGACATCGTACCGTTCAGTGTTGGCATGTTTTTTAACCTCTCTGCCACAGACGTCGCTACGATTCTCAGTCCACCAGGTGTGCCTAACGTCTTTCAATACGACCTAAAACTTTCCCTTTCAAGGGAGTATCTTGTAAGTCAACAGAAAGTTGCCTGCGCTACGACCACGAGGAGATATATGCTGTATACTGACACACATCAAACGTATTTTCTAAAGGTACTCCAAAATCGGAAACATTTTTATGAAAAGGAATTAAAAGACCGCTTTATATTATCTTTGAGAAGGAAGTAGGGCGAAGGACAATAAAAACCTACGAATAATATTAGTTTTTCTTATCTATAGTTAATTTTCAAAGATCTGTTAAATTGGGGGATACTATTCACAAAGTTTTTGCAATAAAGGAATTATAATGGTAGTACTTTTAAATTTGTAGTTAAACTATTTGATACATCTATCAGAGTATACCATTTTAAATTTCTGATAAGTGTATTTGTAACTTTATGAAGTATATTCTATTTTTTAAACCTTTTTCCACTACAACTATTCGAAGTGAAGAAATCTGTCCTTGTATTTTTTTATTTTTCAATTTTTCGTGCCGTTCTGAATGAACCTGCATCTTGAAGCAGTTCTAGATTACTAGAACTGGTAAAACGTCTTCTGAGTTCCAGTGATCTAAAGAGTCGAACTATAGGTTTAACCAAATTATTGGCGTAGTGAGGAACCAGACTAAGACAGGTCTCCGAAAGAGGGCAGCAACTTTTTCGGTACTTAGAGTGGCAGAGACCATAGGAGTCGGTATCACATTCTAAGGCACACTACTACGATGTGAAAGGCAATGGGAAACCACCACATTACCTCTCAAGAACGCAGCGTACTGGGGTAAAACATTCCTGAGTTAAAATAGTCCCCCATTCGGATGTCCGGAAAGTGACCACTTCGCAGGATGTGATCGGAAAGTATAAAAAAGTCGTGAACATTCTGCGAGTTAGAGCGTGGAATGTCAAAAGTGTGAACAAGTAGGTAAGCTAGAGAACTTGAAAATTAAAAAGGATAGGTTAGCATTAGACATCAGCGAAGTTCGGAGGGCAGAGGCGGGGGATTTTTGGAACGGAGACTTTAGAGTGATTCACACAGGATCAGAGGAAGGAAATTCGGGTAGCTTCTGAGAAAAAGATGGGACACTTTGTAGAAAACTACCTACAAAACCGTAGATACGGTAATAATACAAGTATACATTCTCCACCACTAATCACAGTGAGGAAGAGGTGGAAGAGATCTACAAAGATTAAAGATTAAAGATCTAAGATCTAAGATCTAAGATCTAAGATCTAAGATCTAAGATCTAAGATCTAAGATCTAAGATCTAAGATCTAAGATCTAAGATCTAAGATCTAAGATCTAAGATCTAAGATCTAAGATCTAAGATCTAAGATCTAAGATCTAAGATCTAAGATCAAAGATCAAAGATCAAAGATCAAAGATCAAAGATCAAAGATCAAAGATCAAAGATCAAAGATCAAAGATCAAAGATCAAAGATCAAAGATCAAAGATCAAAGATCAAAGATCAAAGATCAAAGATCAAAGATCAAAGATCAAAGATCAAAGATCAAAGATCAAAGATCAAAGATCAAAGATCAAAGATCAAAGATCAAAGATCAAAGATCAAAGATCAAAGATCAAAGATCAAAGATCAAAGATCAAAGATCAAAGATCAAAGATCAAAGATCAAAGATCAAAGATCAAAGATCAAAGATCAAAGATCAAAGATCAAAGATCAAAGATCAAAGATCAAAGATCAAAGATCAAAGATCAAAGATCAAAGATCAAAGATCAAAGATCAAAGATCAAAGATCAAAGATCAAAGATCAAAGATCAAGATCAAAGATCAAAGATCAAAGATCAAAGATCAAAGATCAAAGATCAAAGATCAAAGATCAAAGATCAAAGATCAAAGATCAAAGATCAAAGATCAAAGATCAAAGATCAAAGATCAAAGATCAAAGATCAAAGATCAAAGATCAAAGATCAAAGATCAAAGATCAAAGATCAAAGATCAAAGATCAAAGATCAAAGATCAAAGATCAAAGATCAAAGATCAAAGATCAAAGATCAAAGATCAAAGATCAAAGATCAAAGATCAAAGATCAAAGATCAAAGATCAAAGATCAAAGATCAAAGATCAAAGATCAAAGATCAAAGATCAAAGATCAAAGATCAAAGATCAAAGATCAAAGATCAAAGATCAAAGATCAAAGATCAAAGATCAAAGATCAAAGATCAAAGATCAAAGATCAAAGATCAAAGATCAAAGATCAAAGATCAAAGATCAAAGATCAAAGATCAAAGATCAAAGATCAAAGATCAAAGATCAAAGATCAAAGATCAAAGATCAAAGATCAAAGATCAAAGATCAAAGATCAAAGATCAAAGATCAAAGATCAAAGATCAAAGATCAAAGATCAAAGATCAAAGATCAAAGATCAAAGATCAAAGATCAAAGATCAAAGATCAAAGATCAAAGATCAAAGATCAAAGATCAAAGATCAAAGATCAAAGATCAAAGATCAAAGATCAAAGATCAAAGATCAAAGATCAAAGATCAAAGATCAAAGATCAAAGATCAAAGATCAAAGATCAAAGATCAAAGATCAAAGATCAAAGATCAAAGATCAAAGATTAAAGATTAAAGATTAAAGATTAAAGATTAAAGATTAAAGATTAAAGATTTAAGATTTAACATTTAAGATTTAAGATTTAAGATTTAACATTTAAGATTTAAGATTAAAGATTAAAGATTAAAGATTAAAGATTAAAGATTAAAGATTAAAGATTAAAGATTAAAGATTAAAGATTAAAGATTAAAGATTAAAGATTAAAGATTAAAGATTAAAGATTAAAGATTAAAGATTAAAGATTAAAGATTAAAGATTAAAGATTAAAGATTAAAGATTAAAGATGAAAGATTAAAGATTAAAGATGAAAGATGAAAGATGAAAGATGAAAGATGAAAGATGAAAGATTAAAGATGAAAGATGAAAGATGAAAGATGAAAGATGAAAGATTAAAGATGAAAGATGAAAGATGAAAGATTAAAGATTAAAGATTAAAGATTAAAGATTAAAGATTAAAGATTAAAGATTAAAGATTAAAGATTAAAGATTAAAGATTAAAGATTAAAGATTAAAGATTAAAGATTAAAGATTAAAGATTAAAGATTAAAGATTAAAGATTAAAGATTAAAGATTAAAGATTAAAGATTAAAGATTAAAGATTAAAGATTAAAGATTAAAGATTAAAGATTAAAGATTAAAGATTAAAGATTAAAGATTAAAGATTAAAGATTAAAGATTAAAGATTAAAGATTAAAGATTAAAGATTAAAGATTAAAGATTAAAGATTAAAGATTAAAGATTAAAGATTAAAGATTAAAGATTAAAGATTAAAGATTAAAGATTAAAGATTAAAGATTAAAGATTAAAGATTAAAGATTAAAGATTAAAGATTAAAGATTAAAGATTAAAGATTAAAGATTAAAGATTAAAGATTAAAGATTAAAGATTAAAGATTAAAGATTAAAGATTAAAGATTAAAGATTAAAGATTAAAGATTAAAGATTAAAGATTAAAGATTAAAGATTAAAGATTAAAGATTAAAGATTAAAGATTAAAGATTAAAGATTAAAGATTAAAGATTAAAGATTAAAGATTAAAGATTAAAGATGAAAGATTAAAGATCAAAGATCAAAGATCAAAGATCAAAGATCAAAGATCAAAGATCAAAGATCAAAGATCAAAGATTAAAGATTAAAGATTAAAGATTAAAGATTAAAGATTAAAGATTAAAGATTAAAGATTAAAGATTAAAGATTAAAGATTAAAGATTAAAGATTAAAGATTAAAGATTAAAGATTAAAGATTAAAGATTAAAGATTAAAGATTAAAGATTAAAGATTAAAGATTAAAGATTAAAGATTAAAGATTAAAGATTAAAGATTAAAGATTAAAGATTAAAGATTAAAGATTAAAGATTAAAGATTAAAGATAAAGATAAAGATAAAGATAAAGATAAAGATAAAGATAAAGATAAAGATAAAGATAAAGATAAAGATCAAAGATCAAAGATCAAAGATCAAAGATCAAAGATCAAAGATCAAAGATAAAGATAAAGATAAAGATAAAGATAAAGATAAAGATAAAGATAAAGATAAAGTCAAAGATAAAATCAAAGATAAAGATAAAGATAAAGATAAAGATAAAGATAAAGATAAAGATAAAGATAAAGATAAAGATAAAGATAAAGATAAAGATAAAGATAAAGATAAAGATAAAGATAAAGATAAAGATAAAGATAAAGATAAAGATAAAGATAAAGATAAAGATAAAGATAAAGATAAAGATAAAGATAAAGATAAAGATAAAGATAAAGATAAAGATAAAGATCAAAGATCAAAGATAAAGATCAAAGATCAAAAATCAAAAATCAAAGATCAAAGATCAAAGATCAAAGATCAAAGATCAAAGATCAAAGATTAAAGATTAAAGATTAAAGATTAAAGATTAAAGATTAAAGATTAAAGATTAAAGATTAAAGATTAAAGATTAAAGATTAAAGATTAAAGATTAAAATTAAAGATTAAAGATTAAAGATTAATAAAGTTAAAGATAAAGATAAAGATAAAGATAAAGATAAAGATAAAGATTAAAGATAAAGATAAAGATAAAGATAAAGATTAAAGATTAAAGATTAAAGATTAAAGATTAAATAGATTAAAGATTAAAGATTAAAGATTAAAGATTAAAGATTAAAGATTAAAGATTAAAGATTAAAGATTAAAGATTAAAGATTAAAGATTAAAGATTAAAGATTAAAGATTAAAGATTAAAGATTAAAGATTAAAGATTAAAGATTAAAGATTAAAGATGAAAGATTAAAGATTAAAGATTAAAGATTGAAAGATAAAGATGAAAGATGAAAGATTGAAAGATTAAAGATTAAAGATTAAAGATTAAAGATTAAAGATTAAAGATTAAAGATTAAAGATTAAAGATTAAAGATTAAAGATTAAAGATTAAAGATTAAAGATTAAAGATTAAAGATTAAAGATTAAAGATTAAAGATTAAAAGATGTAAAGATTAAAGATTAAAGATTAAAGATTAAAGATTAAAGATTAAAGATTAAAGATTAAAGATTAAAGATTAAAGATTAAAGATTAAAGATTAAAGATTAAAGATTAAAGATTAAAGATTAAAGATTAAAGATTAAAGATTAAAGATTAAAGATTAAAGATTAAAGATTAAAGATTAAAGATTAAAGATTAAAGATTAAAGATTAAAGATTAAAGATTAAAGATTAAAGATTAAAGATTAAAGATTAAAGATTAAAGATTAAAGATTAAAGATTAAAGATTAAAGATTAAAGATTAAAGATTAAAGATTAAAGATTAAAGATTAAAGATTAAAGATTAAAGATTAAAGATTAAAGATTAAAGATTAAAGATTAAAGATTAAAGATTAAAGATTAAAGATTAAAGATTAAAGATTAAAGATTAAAGATTAAAGATTAAAGATTAAAGATTAAAGATTAAAGATTAAAGGTTAAAGGTTAAAGGTTAAAGGTTAAAGGTTAAAGGTTAAAGGTTAAAGGTTAAAGGTTAAAGGTTAAAGGTTAAAGGTTAAAGGTTAAAGGTTAAAGGTTAAAGGTTAAAGGTTAAAGGTTAAAGGTTAAAGGTTAAAGGTTAAAGGTTAAATGTTAAAGGTTAAAGGTTAAAGGTTAAAGGTTAAAGGTTAAAGGTTAAAGGTTAAAGGTTAAAGGTTTAAGGTTTAAGGTTTAAGGTTTAAGGTTTAAGGTTTAAGGTTTAAGGTTTAAGGTTTAAGGTTTAAGGTTTAAAGGTTAAAGGTTAAAGGTTAAAGGTTAAAGGTTAAAGGTTAAAGGTTAAAGGTTAAAGGTTAAAGGTTAAAGGTTAAAGGTTAAAGGTTAAAGGTTAAAGGTTAAAGGTTAAAGGTTAAAGGTTAAAGGTTAAAGGTTAAAGGTTAAAGGTTAAAGGTTAAAGGTTAAAGGTTAAAGGTTAAAGGTTAAAGGTTAAAGGTTAAAGGTTAAAGGTTAAAGGTTAAAGGTTAAAGGTTAAAGGTTAAAGGTTAAAGGTTAAAGACGTTAAAGACGAAAGACGAAAGACGAAAGACGAAAGACGAAAGACGAAAGACGAAAGACGAAAGACGAAAGACGAAAGACGAAAGACGAAAGACGAAAGACGAAAGACGAAAGACGAAAGACGAAAGACGAAAGACGAAAGACGAAAGACGAAAGACGAAAGACGAAAGACGAAAGACGAAAGACGAAAGACGAAAGACGAAAGACGAAAGACGAAAGACGAAAGACGAAAGACGAAAGACGAAAGACGAAAGACGAAAGACGAAAGACGAAAGACGAAAGACGAAAGACGAAAGACGAAAGACGAAAGACGAAAGACGAAAGACGAAAGACGAAAGACGAAAGACGAAAGACGAAAGACGAAAGACGAAAGACGAAAGACGAAAGACGAAAGACGAAAGACGAAAGACGAAAGACGAAAGACGAAAGACGAAAGACGAAAGACGAAAGACGAAAGACGAAAGACGAAAGACGAAAGACGAAAGACGAAAGACGAAAGACGAAAGACGAAGACGAAAGACGAAAGACGAAAGACGAAAGACGAAAGACGAAAGACGAAAGACGAAAGACGAAAGACGAAAGACGAAAGACGAAAGACGAAAGACGAAAGACGAAAGACGAAAGACGAAAGACGAAAGACGAAAGACGAAAGACGAAAGACGAAAGACGAAAGACGAAAGACGAAAGACGAAAGACGAAAGATGAAAGATGAAAGATTTAAGATTTAAGAGATAAGGATACATAAAAGGACATGAAAAAGCAATTTAACCATTACAACACATTATTTCAACTTCATGCTAGAAGACGATACACGTGGAAGATGCCAGGAGATAGAGAAAGATATAATATATTACGTTCTTGATAGACAACGGTTTAGGAATCCACTAAAAGACTGTAGAAGCTACTCAGAAGCAGATATAGACACTGACCACAACATCGTAATTATGAAGGCCGCTTTTAAATAAAAAAATTTAAGAAAAAGGAACGGAAAAAGATACTTTAACTTTGAGAAACTAAAAGATACAGATATCTACGAAAGATCTGAAAAAAAGTCAAATGAATTGCTGAAAGATATTGAAAAAAATTCTGATACTAAGGAAGTAGAAACAGAATGGAGTAATATTAAATACAGCTTATACATGACGGCCAGAGATATTCTGGGGTATACACAAAAAGAAAAAAAGAAACCATGGATAACAAAGGATATCCCGAATTTAATAGAAGAAAGACGAAAATACAAAAACAAACCAGACGAAGCTGGAAAACAGAGATACAAAGCCATAAAATGGGAAATTGTTCTTAAATGCAGGAAAGCTAAAGAGCAATGGATTGATAAAAAGTGCGAAGAGGCACAAACTAAGATGGCAATAGGAAAGACAGACGAAGCACACATACTAATTAGAATGAATTTTAGGGACATACAACCGTATAGCAAAAATATAAGGGGCACGGAAGAAGACATCATTATAGAAAATGTAGAGAAAGTGATTAGATGTCAAGAATATATAGAGAATTTATATGCAGGAAGGAACTATCAGCACTAAAACAGGAATTAGACTTTAAAAAGGATGACTTAGGATATTCTATACTTAGAAATGAGTTTGAGTTAGCATTAAAAGGCCTGAAAAATGGTAAAGCACCGGGTATAGATAAGGTGCAAGCAGAAACTCTAAAAGCTGCTGCACAAATAGTAACAGAACGTCTCTTCCAACTTGTAAGTTATATATGTATGAGACAGGCGAGATACTCAAAGACACTCAACAGTAAAAAATAGAAGAGGTAGGATGATAGACCACATACTAAGACATGAAGGAATAGTGCGGAATATATAAAAAGCAGAGATAGGAAAAACGAGAGGTAGAGGTAGACCTAGGTTAGACTATTGCACACGGATAGTCAAAGATGTAGGGTGTGGGAATTTCAGGGAATTGTATAGACTAGCTTAGAATAGAAACCAATGGGGGCACGCGTCCAACCTGTTCCAAGACAGAAAACCTTATGATGACGAAAATTAATTATACTTAAACCTGATGATTATTATAAGCAACTACAGGTGCTGATTTTACAATATTTTCAACAAATGTTAATTGTGTGAAAGAATTTACTGAAAACTATTAATTCGGGCAAATGTCTGTGTTGGAGGGTTTTAGCAGCCGCAGGCTGCTTAATCCCCTTTACATACCTACATTTGATTTTCTAATGCTCCAGCCGAAGGTACTACATTGGCCAGGAAACGAGTTTTTTTTACCGGAAAGTTTTGAATTTTTCCGTACCCTTGCTGTCGCAAGCAAGGTAGGGATCTTTAACGTACGTGACAACACTGACACAGGGGACCTCCATTTTACCTCTCATCCGAATGAAGGCGTATTTTTGTGAAAAATGCTCGCCTAACATTTTTCAAGCGGACCGTGTTGGGATTCGAATCCGGGACCTTGGTCGTAGTAGTCACACGCATACCATCCCTTTACATAAAACTGAATATTGGTGAAATAAGTCATAAATATCTAGGCTGTAGGAATGCCAGGGAACTGTGTAGGTTAGGTCAGAATAGAAATCAGTGAAGGTACGCATCCAACCAGTTCCAAGACGGAAACCTAATAACGAAAAAATAATTGCACTTAAACCTGATGAGGAGTATAAACAAATACAGGTGTTGGTTTTGCAATATTCCCAACTAATGCTGACTGTGCGAAAGGATTTATTGGAAAACTACTAATTCGGCAAATGTCTAAGTGTTTGGGGATCTTGGTAGCCAGAGGTTGCTTAACCCTCTTTATATGCTACTGAATATAGGCTAGGTCAGAATAGAAATCAGTGGAGGTACGCGTCTAACCAGTTTGAAGACAGAAAACCTAATAACAAAATCTGATTGTTATTATAAAAAACTACAGTTGTTGGTTTTGCAGAATGTGGGAATTTTAGGAAAATGTGTGGGTTAACTCACAATAGTACACAATGGAGGTACGCGTCTAACCAGTTCCTGAACTGAAGACTTAATGATGATGATGAATTTTTCGTAAGTTATTACTTTATTTCTCTTTTCGATAACCACCTGCAAAATTTGGATCTTTTTTAATTTTTTTAGCCTCATTTCAATAACTTTTCAAAAAATACGAACTAGCAATTTTGAATAAAATGGCGTGAAATTTCTTCTCTTATATTTAGTTTAATTAATTATATTATTAATAAATTAATATGTAAACGTTTCTAGATTATTGTGCCAAACTAAGACAAGTCATTTATTAATACTACAGTATTAATTAACAAGATGAAATAATAACTTAGACTTTTATGCAAAGCCCAAATGATCATTTAAAATCGAGCTAGTAATTGAAAGAAGGAAAATACGAGGTCCTGAACGAGATTCGAACCTGTAACGTATCCAAAACCTGTATTTCCATCTTTCAATTATTAGCTTGATTTGAAATGATCATTTAACCTTTGTATAAAATTCTAAGTTATTATTTCATTTTATTGCCTAATATTATACATATATTATTTTTCATGTATACTTAGAAACATTTTAAATAAATAGCTTTTGCAAATACACAATATTTCGTAGTATTTTTAATATATTTCCAGCTTCGTATGTATTTCACAAAACTTGAAAATTAAATAAACCCTGCTATTCAGATACAGAAATTTAATTGATCATAAAAACACAATCGCTAACTCATTAGTGCATTAGTGTAATCTTATCATTTTAAAGTGCTTGTAAATTAAAACGAGTTTGCTATCCGCCTCGTGTGGACTACTGCAAATATTTGTACTTGTACATTAAATAAACACAGCAAAATATCCACCGTCAGAGCTATAGTTTTTCTTAAACTATACATATGTACTTTTCTGATACGTCATCTTTTGCGGTAATCCTGTCACGAATTTTTACGACTTATATTTTAACTGGCTGTACTTGTTTTTTTAAAAATAATTCAAAATTAAACTGATATAAATAAGATGTAATACAGGTAAAATTTCGTTTGGGTCTCCACTTTGCTAGGCCTTTACTTTGTTTGTCCAACTCTGCTGCCGCTGCGGGCCTGAACGTCTTACTCTACGCTCTTTAACATAATCGAAATTTGTGAAATAATCAGAATCCCTTAATCGTAGAAAATAATCCACTATTTTAAACATTTTCACAATTTCATTAACATATACAAAATCAAAAAGTATACATTTTTTGATCGTGCTTAATTTTATAAAATATTTCTTTAAGAAGTTGAAAATACCAACAAATTTTTGCTAACATTATTCGAAAAATTGAACGCTGCTTGAATCAACGTACTTTAATTACTTACCATTGCCTTTTGAGAACAACCGATTTTTTTATTTAACAAAGAATTTCTATAACGTCGGTATCTTGCAGAAGTCTTTGTATAACTACGTTTCTCGAAAAATTCTAGGGGAAACCCACGCAAATTTATTTCCGCACATTCTTATGTAAGAAAAGAAGCTTTTTCATGGCAAAACACGCGCAATTATAATTGATTATTATATTTTCTTAATAACAGTGAGTCACAATCTCGACTGATATTTTACCGCTAACAACGCGATGCGATGTCCGTTGCATAACAGAGGGGATACAACCCTCCATTCAAGTAATTTTCTTCAACCCTACATGCTCTTAGTACATACTTGATATGAACTACCGTTTTGCAATATTTAGAAAGGGGGATTTTATTGTAGGTTTTTTAACTAGGGTATAAGGGTGGAAAATACGTTGGCTTATGAAGCTAGTGTGTAAGGGTTATTGTTGATATTTTGATTTCTATGAAAAATGCTCGTCTGGAACGAGTTCAATAATGGAGATGGCAGTGAATAAATGAAATAACGTCTTTGTTTGTTGTTTAATAGCGAGTTTAAAAAAGTTGTTTATTTTAATTTAAACCGTTAAATATTTATAAAATTTCCAAAGTGATGTATAACATGTTTAAGAGACTTAATATGTAGTGAAGCCATTAATGGTTTTTTGTGAGAATTTCTTGCAGTCTAAGGAAAACCGTTTTAAGATCAGCAGCGCTGCTACCCATGATAGCGCTTGTGTCTTAAGTTTCATTGGCACCCTTGTTTCTTACAGTCAAACATAGTTTCCTATACTAACTATAATTAAAAAAAAATATTACAATTTAATAATAAAAAATAATACAACAGTAAATATAATATTTTTTATTTTAAGCAGCGTTCTTGCTTTAGTTTTCGCAAGAACGTTAGTTAATCAATTTATCTAGGTTCATTTCCGTGCTTCTTCGTTTTTAATGCTGAGAAGAGCAAGATTGATAAATTGGATTTGTTGGCTCGAATTTCTGGTGAATGTTTTAATTTTGAAAATGATCGCTCTGCTCTGCATCCACGGTTGTAACTGGTACAGTTAAAAATAAAATAATAGCCGTTACAATTTTGCAAAAAGTAGTAGACAAAGTAAAATGCTCACAAAGAAGCATATTTCCTAACTGATTTATATATTGCTATGAACAGCCCGACGTTGGACGCCTATAAAAGTTGCTGTGGATTATTGAATTTTATCGTGCCCTAGGTCAATAAAAGTTGCTATGGATTGCCCGAATGATTTCTAATCGCTCTTTGTCTAATTATTTTTACTAGCTCGCTGATTACTAAAACAAATATAATCATAGAACAGATTTATAGTAATACAAAATAATCCTCTTTCAAATACAGTAATGCATCCACAACAACTTTGTCTTACAAACAATATCTTAAATATATAGTCGATGAAAAATGCCTTTCTCACACACATATTTTACATACCTTATATACTAAAATATAGAGTACAAAATATCTTATGAAACGAAGGATGAGCACTGATCAACAACTTCTTAATATGTACAACAGTTGTCTTTAGAAGTTATGCAATTTTATATCCTTTCCCTTAAAAAACTGCATTACACAATATAAATTCAGTTATGTTTAGTTTTTACCTTGTGCAATGACAAAACCTGTATCGTAGGTTTGTCAGAAACCCTTAAAATTAAATTAAATTGACTTTTATACTCAATTGAAGCTTAAACTAATAAATAAGTCTTTATAAATTACATAAAATATGTATACAATTTGCTTTAAACTTTGCTAATAGATCTACTTGTCGTTAGCTTTAATTTACCAGCTTTAATCTTTTCCGAAACATAATTTTTGCCCAATGAATAAAATAGGATTCAATGATGTAAATAAAGAATTAGGTAATTTAAAATTAGACTTCGAAAATGTTGGTAGGAATCAGGGGAAATACACTAGGATAAATAGACCGAAAATATCAGTTGAGCAATATTTCAAATTTAACGGAGACAACAAGGTGAATCCAAAAATATTTTTGAATAATATAAGAAAATTAATACAGGGATCGACGGATGAAAGGTACAATTTAAATTTCGTTAGGTCAATGTTGAAAGGAGGCGCGGAAATATCGTCTGACTTGATAGAAAATGAGATAGGAACATTTCAGGAATTTCAGAATATATTTCTAAGAAAATTTTGGGGGGACAATCAACAATACAAGGCAAGAGATAATTTAATTACGGGAAAATATAATCAGAACTTAGGGATGACACGAGAGTTATACGCCATACAAAAATTTAGTATAGCGAAGCAATTAGATCCTCCGATGGAAGAAACGTAAATTATAAAGTACTTAGCAGGACATTTTGGAGAAGAGGTAAGACATTATGTTACCATTCAAAATATAGTGAATAGGGAGATCTTCCAGGAATATTTACAACGTTGTGATGAGTTGGGACAAAGTCGTGTGGCAGAAGGTAGGATACAAAGGCAACAAGAAAACGTAGTTAGAATGCAAAGGAGCACTGAAAATAATAGACCAAATTATAGGGGAAATTATAAAGGAAATTTTTATAGAAATAATTATAATGACTGCAACAATAATAATTTTAAACGGAATTGGAATACAAGGAACACGCCAAGAAGAGAAACAGAGCAAACAAACCACGACAGGAACATAAATCAGTATACACAACAACAACAACATAGGGAACAATCAGGACAACCAAGAAGAACGAACCGCACCTATGCAGAAGTTACGAGTCAGGCAAGACCATCTACGTCGAATCAAGATTTTTGAATGAGGACAAACCAAGTAAGCCCTTAAAAATTAATGGATATGAACACCAGCGCGAATATATAAAATGTGAAATGGAAAATGATTTGAATAAAAGCTTATTACGGATAATTAAGTTGAAAGTTGGAAATAGTAGAGGTGGAATACTCATTGATACGGGAGCTGAAGCATCGTTAGTGTCTGAAGATTTTGTTAAACGGGAAAGGTTAATGGGGAGAATGATGCTTATTAGGAGGTTTAATTTAATAGCGCCGAATAGCAAGAGATTTGCAAGTGTGAATAAAATAATAATTCTGGAATGTGAAGTGGGTAAGATGAAGTTTGAAAATGAATTAATAGTAGTATCGGGGTTGAGAGTAGGTGTAATATTTGGTATGGACATAATTGATAAGTTAGGATTAAAAATAAATGCCGAAGGAAAGGTAATAGATGTAAAGGGAGAATATATAAAATGGGATGATGAGGAAAGTGTTGAAGTCGAAGGAGACTGTTTAAATATTAATCAATTTGATGTAGAGGGGATATAGATGATGAAATAAGATATCCAGAAGAAATGAAAGATAGGCTGAATGCATTATTAATGAAGAATTCCGAATTATTAGGATCCGAATCCAGAATAGCAGCAGATGGTGTCAATAAATCAGAAGTTGTAGACACGGAGCCGTTTAACGTAATTCCACTAGAACGTGAATCAAAAAGGTATACAAGTTTTTATATAAAAGGGAAAATTTATAAGTTTAAAGTGGTTCCTTTTGGTATGTTTGTAAGTATGGGTGCGATAATAAAGGCTATGCAGAAGATATGGGGACCATATGAAGAATTTGGAAATTTTAATGAAGACTTTAAACAAATTTTGTTAGAATCCAGTTTAGGAGGTAGAAAAGAAACAAGAAGAGGTATGAATTCCTTCAGGAAAAGATAAAATTTTTGCGATATCAAATTAGTAATGAAGGCATATTTATGAATAAAAATATATTAAACCATAAGAGAAAACACGTACGAAATAAAGGATGTAGATTCAGAGGCGATCTGGGGAAAATTTCATGCAAATTTAAAGCGAGTGTACAAACTGTAACATAAATTAATGTAAATAGGGAAGTTAAAAAGGGACATAATTATAAATTAGGATAGGTATAGATAAAGGAAGTTAAATAGGGACATAATCATAGGTTAAGATAGATGTAGATAGGATTTAGGATAGGAGTTTAGAGATAGGATCAATCAAATTTTGTAGATAATATTGGGGGAACAATTTGAAACAAAGGAGACATGTAAATAGTAAACAATAAAATAAAAATATAACAATTTATAATCAATGGGGATTTAATTTCACGTTGGGCGCCAAAAAGGGCATTGATTAAAAATTTTCTATTTTAATTTGGGGGAATAATGCTGTGATAAGAGGGTAGTTTAAAAGTAGATTAAGTCATAGGGGTCGTAGGATAGATATAAATAACTTCAACTTTAAGAAAATCCGATAATTCCATCAATTATAGGAGTAAACCGACTATTCTACAAAAGTCAATTGCGAGGACACTGTATATAAAGGATATTTGATCTAATGCATGAAAAAGAAGCTCATTTAGTAATAATCCGATACCATTTAATTAGAATAGTAATGTGTACGTCATATAATAAGTTTAAGTATAGTTTACGAATAAAGATAAGGTTTTAGAAGCAACTAATTGCATCAAAATAAATGATCGGGAAACAGATAAATTGGCATTCCAAATAATATTTAATAATTACGTCGAAAATATCAAGGCATGTATAAGAAAACGCATTCTAATACGTCACTAAATACGTGACTAGAAAGAATACATTTGTTCAGAAAACCAACATTCTGTAACAAACAAATAAACACCGTGCGGTTCATTATATGATAAGTTTTGGACTTTTAAACTACAAACATAAAATTACGTGATCGAATGTGGGTAATAATGGGAATCCTAAGAAATAACTATATAATACAGAACGCTTACGCAACTGATAGAGCACTGTCACCAAGAATTTGACAGGGACTTTGAGAAATACCGAGTTCTGCCAGAGATAAGGCAAAGTACAAGCCTTGACCAATAAACACGCCAATGGAAACGATTGGTGGGAAGGACTAATAAATACGATAGCAATTAAAAAAGAGGTCAGTTCACATTCAACCAAGCACAAATTATGCTCAAATGCAGTAGACATTTACGTGATAAAATTAATTAGTGAACCGTTAAAATTCAGAATAAGCAAAATTTGAAAGTGCAAAAATTGTGCGACGAAAAATAAGCCGATCTACAAATAGACGTAAGTTAAACAATTAATTAAATTTATTTTAATATTTAACAAAACAGGGCTTTTATTGAGACGGCTTTTGTTGATCCCACTTTTGTGGATGCCACTTTTGTGGATGCCACTTTCGTTGATGTCAGTTTCGTGGATGTCATATGTGCTAAGTTGATATTTAAGTTTATATGCAAGTCGATGTTTATGTCGAGATCTAAGCCTTAACACAAATTTAAAAAGACGTCTGAAAGTGCGATCAAAAGGGTACTCAAAGTTAATTAAAAAAAAATACCAGAAATCAAAAATGAATAATTTTGGCGAATAAGTAGAGCCGACATAGCAAGGGATGCAGACCACAGACACTATGAGGCAACTCCAGTGACGTTCCAGGTTAGCGATTTTTAAACATTTATTATTTAAAAACTGTTTCAAATTTAATACTTACTATAATTATATATTTGTAAGTCATCAAAAAAGTCATTTGAAAATATGAAATCATCTTAGAACGAACGAAGATACTTGAGTGTAATTAAAAGATATTTTTGCTGGCTTTCAGGAAAGCATAAATTTGGTAAATGTAAATATTTTATCCAGGGGAAAATTTTGAGGTTACACAACATTGTATATATTATCAATTATTTTATTGTGTGATCTTTAAACTGCTTTATTTAAATCCATTTAAGGGGTAAAATAAGATTTATTATTAGGAATTCGAGCATTCAGTGAGCTGGTCTTGGTAAACAGGAAAGTTTTAGAAACTTAATAGGGCATATCACAGCAATAAATATGACATGCCCAATCGTGGAGCAATGCATAGCAATAAAAATCGCGCACCAATCGTAGGGGCAATTTCATATCAAATAAATATTGCACCCATCGCAGGGGCTTAAAATCCAAAAAGGCTATTTCACAGCAATATATATTGACGTAATAGAAGGGTCACGAGGTGCCATTGCACCCAAAGTCTATAAATAAGCCCGCCCAAATATAAAAGAAACATGAAAGAATATAAATTTTAGAATATTTATTGTTCTAGCCTGTATATAATATAAGCGTATTGTAATTACATAGCCATTAAAATATAAAGCAAAACACATTTTCCGTATATTTAAAACCCCCAATTTTAAATCAATAATGCAACCGTGTGTATAAAGTTAAGCCGTATATGTAAAAGTAATTACTCTTATAATACCTTAAAACACATTACATGCGAACTTTATTAGAATGCAAGTCAATAATTTCAAGCACATTACAAATACAAAGCCCTTAATTTTATTACTATCGCTTTATTCGCCGTAACAGGCATGGAATAATGTAAGTAATTATTTTAAGAGATAAGTACAAATTGATTCATTTTCATTTATCGTAAAAACAATGCAAATTTTATCACATTCTTATTAAATATGAGTGTAATATATGCCATAGAACACGTTTTGTTTACAATTATGAAGATATACATGGTTTGCATTTGAAAGCAACTAAAAGCAAGCGTTGATTATTTATTTAATAAATAATTACGCCGCGTGTATAATATCCGTGCGAAAGCAATGCAAATCTTTTGCATCTTCAAAGGATAAATAAAGCAATTAAAGCTTTAGTTAATCATATAAATTGACTCCCGTGGTACCGAAATGTAATTCCAATTCACTTTATGAATTTTAAATGAACAAGTTCTAGAACTTTCTAGTGCTTTATTAATAAAGACTAACTGTCAAATATACTAAGAAATGTCGTATAAACTAAATAAATAAACAAACATTTATTCTAAGAAGCCGCGCGAATATTACAAGTGTCCTAAAATCAATAAGAATTATTTAGTGCTAGAATGCGACACAAAATTAACCCGTGGATCAGATAAGGATAAAGAACGATTCAACGCTGCGATTTTACACTAATTAAGCCATTAAAACTGTGGAATTTCCAGAAATACTACATCATGTAGGTGAGTAATCTTAGGGATTGTATCGCGTAAAATCTAGAAAGAGTGACGTAGTCAAAATAATTAATATAAAAGCGGAAACCTTATTAAAGAGATTCATTCATAATTTGGGTCCTAAACCTAGTAAAATGTAGCGTAGATTATGAAGTTAATATAACACGCAGAGTTTAGATGTGAAATTTATACGTTTCAATAGTTTGAAATAGGAAAGTTGTTAAATGCAATTATTCGATTTTGTAATATACAATGAAGATGGAACATTCTACGATACAAGCAGCTATTATAAAGCTAACTAATTAATTAAATCGAAGATGTACTTTTGCAAACTGATGTCCTAAATGGAGATTTTAAATAATATAGAAAATCTTGCAAACAGATTTTGACGTCAATTTAAAAATAGAAGAAGAAGGTGTTTACGACCGTTGATTACGAGAATTGGATTTTGCAAGTATTAATTTTGGATTCTTTGTTTGTAACTATTATTTGTCGTTTAATTTTAAGTAGAAATAAGTTTTCCTATTTATTATTTGGGAAGCGGATAGTTTGCTTCATATTCTAAGTCGAGCTCGAAGCCTTATGACTTTTATAAAAAAGTTTTATGTGAGCAATTTTTGGTCAAACACACTTACAAGCGTGGTAATAGGAAATAGGCAAATTAACCAGCTATCAATTAAGGAAGATTTTGTGCTTTTAACAAAAATTATTTAAGGATTACATTAGTAATAATTCAGGAATAGTTTTATGTACACATTTAAGCAGTAAACTGTTCTATATCCTTTTGTGTGAGATAATTGTTTTTAAATGTATAGATGCTTTATAAGATTGTTGTGTTTGATTTCATTTTGTAAATTCCATAATTTCCGTTGAGCTAGCCAGGCAAGTAAAAGTTAGATAAGAAGGTATGTCAGTAATTTCAAATTTTTTCATTTCTGTACTCGTGCTACAGCACTATCAGTGACACCCAACGCAAGGTGTGGAGTTAGGTTAGATAAGATAATGTAGATTTAATTTTTATACGTTAATTTAAAACAAGGACAACAGTTAATTATGAATAGGATTGATGGCAAAGTAAAAAATCGTGTACAGATATTATTATTATAAAAGCTTTTCAGTGTAAAAATCAATAATTTAAGTAAGGTACATTTATTAAACGTAGCATAAGTTAAAGCATTCAAAGAACTTTACAAGGTGTAGTATTTGAAAACAAGCTACAATTGTCAAGAATTTCATGCAGCAGACGTGCGATAATGAAACGATTCTTGTAAAAGTTGGTATGCGTTGAGAAAATAGTTCTAGGTAAAATGTGTTAACTGAAAATAGATAAAAACAGATCGATGAAATTAGGCGACAGACGATATTGAGTATGTAACAGAGACAGATATCAGGTGGTTAAGTGACAATGACTTTCAAATGTTTGTAAGACGAGTATATTTTAAAAGCCAATAAGCGGGACGAAGATGCAATATGTTTGCAAAAGGTATTGATTTTTTAAGGCGCATTTAAAGGAAGGGAGAAACAACTTTGAACAATATAGTAATAGAGGGACCAAAATAAAGACAGAAAATATGGGGCAGACAAAGATACCTGAAATGTAGAAATAACGCAGACAATTTAGGTAGGGTAAGAAGACAAAGCTGGGAGATGTTAGTATGAAAGCAGAAGTGCAATAGTAGTGTGTACGCGCACACGAGAGGCGTGATTGAAGTTGTTTGGGAGTAACAGGAGAGTGAAGATTTCAAAGAAAATTAAAACGGTTGGCAAGTTTGCAGAGTTTTTCGCGGTAATGCAGTGTTTGTGTTGAAAATGACCAAGTTTTAAAAGACGGCTATATTTTTGTGCACGTTTGTTTGCGGAATTGAGTGGTCGTTGACAAGTTTTGAAGAATGTTTAACAAAAATACGTGCAACGTAAAAGGGGTTGTTCTTATATAAACGTTGTTGAAGGCGGCGTTCGCTCTCTAAGTTTTCAATTTTTCGGAAGATCATCCTAGCTTCAAACCACGCGACTAGTGCAGTCCGAAATTAAATTTACAAGTGTTTTTTATGCACAAGTAGATGCAAGTTAGTATAAACGGCGTGAACCGCATTAAATCAATTTATTAATTGAAGCAGAATGACTTGTATGTAGAAAATTGTGGGCTTGGTGCACATTGCGTGTAAGAAGAGGTTATGTATGGATCTATAGCGGCAGTCTTAAGGAATTTTTGAGTATGGTAATTTGGATGCCCAGCGGGTTTGAGATTTGATTGCTGTTCCCAATGGAAGGCAGCAATATGGAGTGATCCTGGTACGTGCAGTCGATAGGGATAGCATCTTCAGAGGTGGTGATGTGGATGAAGAATACTCTCCAGGTAATGAATTATATTCTAAAATTGTTGTGCTGGTGCTTATTTGTTTAAACTATTAGTGATTTTGAGTTTTACTTGGTGACAAATTTATGAACCGAAAATTAATTTTATTTACCTATGTAAAGGACATTTTTGGAATCTAAGGGTGTAAATACGTTTACATAATAATTATGAACATTTCACAGATGTAAGAGGTAAACGAGTCTTTTGTATAATTTTTCAGTGCTAAAATTTTGCACACAAATATAAAATGGTTTATACTGAGCTCACCATATACCAGGAGAAAGTAAATTAAGGTTCCGGGATAGGCCCATCTACTTTACTATAACACAATGAAATGTAGATGAGCAGAAAATCGTGGGTGTATTAAGTTTATGATTTTTACTATCGAGTAGGAGTATGAAATGTTTAACTTGGATAAAATTTGTAAATATAGAGATTGTGCGAGTTTATTATTTATTTGTCAGAATAAAAGGGTTGTATGTTTTTTGTCGAATTATTTTTTTAAATCTTTTTATTAATTAGAAAGGTTGTAGAGCAAATGAGTAGCGCTCTGGTGAGTATCCCTGAAGAAGCAGTGAGCAGAGCTAGCCGTGGGGTGCCATTTTGGAAAACATCTTCAGTGGGTACTCAACTAAAACATCTCGTAATCAAAAGCTTGGACTAAAAATTTATTTAGGTGGTAATTAGTGAAGTTTGTATAGACAGGTAATTTTATAGCAGTAAGTAATATCGACCTCAAATAAGGGCACGATTGAAGTAAATCACCAAGGTTCCCGAAAGTACAGAGCATTTTTATGACTCTCAATTTGTGGGGCATGCTTTCAACAGCCAGTTCAGAGCAATTTTATGTCAACTGAACATTGGGGCTCGAAAGGGCAGTGCGCAGCAATTTATATATTAATTTCGTTGTAGATCAGGTACATCGCGTACACAAACATTAACCATCAGGTGTAAGCTTCGACGACATAGCACGTAACATCATGCGAGCAGGTAATTAAAGTTGAAGGTTGCTAACTGCTGCTATCAAATGAACATCAAACGAATAGGGTTCTGAAGACGCAAAAATTTTCCATTATTAATTGGATTTTTTCTTCAAAACAGTTCTCGGTCTGCATAAAACGAGAAGATGGTAATTTTCAGTAATTCTGACCAACATACAACAAACTTTCCATTATAAATTTTAGTTACATTGTTAATAAAATCCTATGACAATCTTAGTATTTATTTAGCGTAATGCTCATTACACTCTTAGGTGCTTTCTTAGTACATCCCGAAGTGCTTTCGCATGAATCGTATAATTGCTATTTGCTATGAATTGTTTACCAAAAGGCTATCACTGGAACACCTCACTATGAAACCAACACCAGGAGTCTGTTCAGAAACGATCCATTTTTAAAAATGACGATACTCCAGTGTGCCACTGAGAGGGCTCTGGAAGACACTCCTTCTCTGCAATAAGACAATGCTAACTACTCCTAAACGCTGTGTAACAAATTGAAGAACAAGAACATTAACGCTTGCTATTGGTGCATTCAAAGGGTACGTTGCGAAAACAAGCTTGAAACAAACGTTACTCTTTAGATAATATATTTATAGAATATTTGTTTATAAAGCGAGACTTAGCTTCATTTCTGAAAACCATATTTGAGGTTATTCTATATAAACATTGTATACTTATTTCAAAAGAATATGTTTGTATGAATATGTATGTAAAATAAATTTTTGACATTTTATATGTGTAGGAATTATTATTTTAAGAAATATGATTATCATGATTGTTTTATGGTGGAATGGAATTCGTTAACAGTAATAATACTATTTGACGATCTCAAATTTCCGGTGGGAAGTTTAGACCGTTACACAAGCTACTTTCCGAAAACGTATTTCTCATCTAAATACCTTAAATTTTGATAAAAAAACGCTTGATGTATCAACGAACTTCGTTCGTTTATGAAATCGATTTGTCGTCCGTCTGTCTGTCCGTCTGTCCGTCCGAGGCCTTTCTAATGGTCGGACATCAATGTGTGATACATCAATCGATTCAGCTCGGTGTCCTGAGCTTAAGTTTTGATGTCAGTTGAAATCGGGCCACGGGGACGCCGTGCCCCCGCGATATTCCGTCGGGAAAATTAAAATTTCAAATAGGTCCAAAATTAATGTGCGATACATATTTGGACTCCCCTAACATAGCTGAGTCGAAATATGGTACCCCCCACAAAATCTGACCACGGATACCCGACCCCCCCGGGGAATTAATTTTATCAAAAATTTCAAATAGGTCCAAAATTAATGTGCGATACATATTTAGAATCCTCTGAAAAACTGAATCGAAATATGATGCCCCTTATTTACACACACACAACAAACACATACATACATACATACATACATACATACACACATATATAGCTTTTAAAATATTTATTCAATAAAATAAAATATATTAAAATGTCTCTTTTGTTGTTTATAAATTTTTGTATTTTATCTGAATACTTATAATTATTACAACATAATAATTTTAATTTCTTTAAATTGTTTTAAAGTAAGTCTACATTTGGAAGTTCGTTGCGACAATGCCTTGTATTTTCAACTTGTTTTTTCTATACGTATTAAAGTTTATCAATTACGAAAACACGAATGTATAAATAATCAATATACACGAATAAATAATGGTACGCGTTCTGAGTTTGGACCGTGTTATATTAGATACGAGTTAAATTGATCTGTCGCTTACTTTTGTAAGAGACATCATCAGGGCAAGACGCTGATCACTACTTCACTCACACGTACAAATAAGCCAAAAAATTACTCGGCTACAGATAGCTTTTAGGTAAATTAATCCTACGAGTCTAAGTAATTTTCCTGACATTACTTACTGCATCACACCTTTTGACTTAAATGAGCGTGTAAGTCTGCACGTTCAGTAGCGATCTTTGTGTTTTTGAAACGCGAACTATGTTAATATCTATAATAACACGTTCTAAACCATTAATCATGACCTCCGCCTTGGAATCCTCCGACAATAGCAATATTAATGTAGAGTTAGAAAATCTTAATAAACTTAGAAAAATATTTTTGTTTTAAGAGTCTATTTATCACAACAATTCCAGAAAAGTGTAAATATAATTTGTAAAGAGAATATTGGTTTAAAAAAATTGGACCGATGATGCTTTAAAAGTGCAGGATTTTGACAAAAAATTATACTTGCAACTAATAGAGCTAAGGAAAAACGTGCCAAATTCCACTAGCAAAACTCCAAATTTATTTGTTTATAAATTAATTCATATTGTTAATCGGTGTGAAGAATGCCTAGAAGTCGACTTTGAATGTGATGGTAAAATAAAAGGGGATCTGTCAACTACAAAACTTAAAAAAGGTCACGCTTTTATAGACGATTAAAATATCGTTTTTTATTTCAAGAAAAATAGGCAATCATATTCGAGTGTTAATGTTACTGTTATTATTATGAAACATAAAGCAAATTTAGATGATCTGCATTGTTGTTCTTATGGTGCGATTTATCCGCCAAAAAATTATGCTAACTAACTGCGTCATATACCTATGCATCTCTTATACCTATAATAACGCACTGCAAATAATTGCCAACTAAAAGAAATTTGTTCTACCTAACTATAGGGTAAGAGCATTTACGGTAGTAGTACGGTAAATATGTACATTTTTTAAACGAGTGGTGAATTTAAAACTGCTAGAAATGTTTACATTGCACGACTTTTACTAAGGGGTGTGTTGCTTTTTCTAAATTGCAATATTTCTTTATAATCACATTGTGGTAGGTTCTCCTATTTTCTCATAAATATATGCCGATCTTAACAGATCTAATAAAGAGATACCAACTAACAATTAAATAAAGCACGAACAAGTTTAAAATAACATTATTATGTAATATTTTACACCTAATGTATACACGCCAAGTCTATGGCCTGATTTTTTATTAAATTAATAATTTACATTCTTATAGAGTAGTACATACAATGCAATTACTCAAAGTGAAAGTAAGAAAGTGTGATATTTCGTATTTATTAAGTATATGTTTATTTAGTATACTCATATATGGGCGACATGATTTTTTTAATTAGAAACAAGCTTGAATACTTCAAAATTCTTAACAAAAATGAAAAAAATTAGTTTAGGATTAGAAGGCAATGTGCTTAAAGTTAGTAGTTGAAGATATTCCAATTTAAGTTTGTTGTAAATTTAGTTAAATAAATAGCATCCTCTTAACGACCGATGAATCACAAAAATATCATTGATTACAAAGACCGCCAAGTAAAATTTCCAAACCCTACTTTTAGAAAATAAATATGAACGAACGTCAACTGATTATCTCAAAACCAAAAATATTTGACATTTAAATTTTCAATTAAAACACACATAGTATTTTTGTGCGTGTAAGCGAGTGTGTGTGCTTGTAGGAGTGCGTGCTTACGTGTGTGCGTATGACTCTTAGACAAGTAATTTCCTGTATGTAGCATGATAAATAAGAGACTTGCAGTAACATTTGGGTTACGCAATAAAATTTGTCACTAATGTGCGATCGGATCAGATTACTATTCAAATCTGACACATGATTGCAATTTAGGTAGGTCCAATCAATTTTTGTATGGCTTTATCAAAAATTACAAAATGTCAATTTAATTTAGAAAGTTTGCAAGAAATTCTGTGATTTACCAATTTTTCATATAGGATACAGCAAAATCTTAAAAAGCAAAGCAAGCGAAGTTAAAATGCACTGAAAATTTTAAATAACTATTGATATATTTACTTGACAAACATCACATTTACCGCTAAGTGCTAATTATAAAAGTTACAATATGTAGCAGGTAGCACAGGCATTAACAATATAATCGACACCTTATGTGAAAAACATTATAACTCACTTTTGCTTAGTTTACAAGATAGCGTTTTAATGAATTTTGCACAACATTTTTTTATTGTTACTTTTTTATTGTTTTATATATTGTAACGTATTTTTTTACGTAGTTATACTTCGTTTATTAATTTAAAATAATACAGCAATAATATAAAAATATAATTTGTAAATTTTTGTACAATTAAAATAATTCATAAAATTTATAATAGCATATAGACTCCTTTACTTTTGAGGTCAAAATTCCTAATATAAGCTTTGTCAAGTCGTCAATTCGTGTCACTTTGCTATCAGCGTCTGAAGAGATAAGCTGCTATCAGCGGCGTAGTAAAGTCAAGATGGTCGTGTCCAAACACGTGGCCTGTAACACGGTTTGAAAGAAAATATTTAATTGATTGAATCTTCGTGTCTGAAGATAGTTCCTAGCGGCTTTAGCGTGATGGTATTCATTTATATGTTCCACCTAGAGCAGCTCAGTTGTTTCCTGCAGGCCAAAGGAGATAGAAGCTCCCCCTCATCATTAAAACAGTTGGTATAATAAAGTAAATAAATTTTATTAATATTTTCCTCTTAGTGCAATATCACGGAAGTATATAATATCATATAAGTAACATCACGGAAGTAGATAATATCTTGGATCTAGAAAATATTTCGGAAGCAATATTTAGAAAATTTAGTTTGGGATTTTGAATACTAAATTTTATAGGATGTAATCAAGGAGAAATTGGTTTCGTTAAATACTGTTTTACTCAGAAGAGTTCTCAAAATTCCAGCAATAAATTCGTACGTATTCACGTGGCTTCTATTTGTGCATCGCAGAACGCAGATGTTAATGGAATTTCCGACAGCTGATGTTATAGTTCGATTTCTTTTGGTCGTACTGTATTTCCACACGTGAGTGTTATTTAGCATTTAATCACTTTCATAATTATTTAAATCTTAATAAGAAAATATAAGGTTGAAACTTTACTTACACTAAAGTCACTTAAAAATCGTTTAAGGAAAGAAAGAATTCCGTAATAAATTTATAACCTTGCATAAATTTTAAAGATGGCTATGCTGTTCGCTTGTCATAATTATTGCACAAACAGATAACGTTAACTAAACTAAAAAGTTGTTAGTGGCATATAATGTCAAATAAAAAAATATTCAGCTGTCCAATTTAGATATCACATGTTATGTTACGCTAATTTAAAAATATATTTAATAATTTTGAGGTCATGTATTGAAAAATACAGTGGCGCTCATTATTTATATTTTTGGTCATTTGATGACCCATGACCCAAGCTCATGATCTACCCAGAGCTAACACTCTACTAGCCGTTTATGTCTAAAGATTTTTTCTTGTCCCCAAGCCGTTTTCCATCCAACTTTACCTTGGGCGTTCATTGTTAATAAGAAATTCTCGACCTTGTGATATCAGGTAAGGGTTTAGGATATATAAGGGTGCAATTTGTTATCTGATATTCATGAAGGTAAAACTTTTTTTGATTACAATATTTTAGCCCAGCTGTCGTGGCTATTTTGGTCAAAACAATTACCCGACTTAAAATTTCTTCACAAAGTGTTAGATTGGGTACTAAACTTCTCTAAAAGTTTAAATTTCTCCAAATGTGGGTCTAGCAACCCCCAAAAAATTCGAAAAAACACTATTATGAATTAGGAAGCATACATAATTTCAAAAAAAAAAGTTCTTTACGGATTTTTCATATATGCAATACTTTGGCCGTAATCGCTTTCCTTAGTAAACGTGAAATTTCTTGCGCGAAATTTTCGCGCGCTAAATTTCAGTAGGTTACTTTTTATAAAAAGTGAAATTTTCAACATCTATATAATATATTTTTAAAAATTATAATAGGGCATTGAAAGTCAACATATACACTATTTTTTGTATTTTTCAAAGTTTCCCATTTTTCCTAGTAATAAATGTTAAATCAAAAATTCAAGATTTGTGGAATTTTTCATTTTTTTTTACTCACCTCCGAAGCAAATTTAATAAGTTTCGATTTAATTGATGAACGCTGAAAATTTAACTTGGAGGTTTATCTCAAATATACACGTAGTGAAAAATGATAATACTCCACTGGGAGAAAATATCAACATATTGAAAATTATGAAATTTTGCCCTATTTTTAATATTTTCTTCAAGATGAAGAAAAATATTGAAGGAATTAAAATTTCTTGTCTGTTTTGTGTATATAATTCATTGAACTATTAATAATTAATTTCTCACGATTGTGATATGCAAAATCAGAACGGTATATGGAAAATATCGAAGAAAATTCTATAAATGTGTGTTTTTTGCCTTTTTTGTTAAAATTAATATTACGTCTCTTTGAACAAATATTTTTGAATTTTATACGACTAGAAACGAAGGTAAAACTCCAAACTATACGTTGCCGTTATTCATATGTATTAATACCTGTCTAGGTAGAAAAATAGAAAGTAGAAAGGAGGGGTAATTTCAAAGAATATTTTATGCAGCATTCACAAGCGAAAGGCCGCCGGCAGAGTTCACTGTGTTAGTATACGTGTGTCATATAGTTGCGATCGGATTCCTGTATATTATATATGACACTTACACACAGCTGATCGTTTTTTTATTGTTATTGTCGGCAGAAAAAGATAACAAAATTTCAAAAAGTACTAAAGTGTGGAAAATCGTGTTGAAAATCGTTTTTCCAACTGTTTGCTGATAATATCGTAATTTTCGGGATTTGTGATAAAAGTATGATTTTATTATTGGAATTATTTATATTTGTTGATCTCAACAGCAGAGTGTATTTTTAGTGCAGTCAATACGGTATATAACATGACTATAATAATTTTTTTAACAACGAACAATCGGGCTAGAACAGAGTGTATCCGACGTGGATGAATTGGTCTACTCGGGGTCTTCGCGGTCGCTGATGTTAATCATGCGGTTAGATTTTTAGAACCATGTGGGATATTTAAAATTTTTTATCTAAATGTCTTATTGGATTCATCAAAAATTGACCAATTTATGATATTTTTGTGTGAGAATAGGCGAATTTTCGACAAATCTATTTTGAATTACTTTCTGATGAAATATTTTTTTCTCGTCGAATAGATCCTGTTTCAACCCGATCGATTGCTGGTTAATAAAATAAGATACAAAATACCGTGTTGAATTCTGTCACTACTTTGTTTTTATTTCGGAAAAACAACTGCTAATGGTTTTTCATTCAATTTTAGCAAGATGTCAATTGCTAATAACTGTTTCATATGCCAAGGAGATCTCATAAATAATGGAAAAACTGTTGTAGTGAAACGTGGTTTTTCAACTTTACTGGAATGTAGCAAAGAAAGAAACGATGGTTACTTCAGATTTCTATCAACTCAATATTCAATAGAACTTCATGAGGCATGTCGAAGAAAATATATAGCGAAGAAAAATTACAGATTCTGCTAGCCAAACCTAGAAACTGGTGAAAATCTTACATTAAGCCCGAAGAAAAAGAAATCAACGGAGGGATTTAATTTCAAGAAAAACTGTTTCATTTGTGAATTGGAGGCTGATAAGACAAAAGAACTGAAAAAGATTAAACAAAAGCGAATAACTATCTATAGTATTACATCCGAAAGATTTGTAGAAAATGTCATCAAGCACTGCCAAAGGCGTTCAAAAGAGGACATGCTTGGTTGATTTGATAGCGGTGGAAGCAAAATATTATAAAAACTTCTATAAGCTAAAAATCTTTGACGTTTTCAAAAATAGAGCACCACGAACAAATGTTGTCGGTAGACTAAAAAGCGAATTTGTAGATGACAAATTACAGAAAGTGTATGATTTTATTGAGTATAGCGGAGATTCTCAGTTCACTCTCCAAGAATTAATGGCCACAATGGGTAAATATTATTTGTTGCTTTTTTCCTTCAATAATTAAATACAATTTTTGCATTTTTCTTATTAGGAGAAGATGCACTTTATCTAGATACAGTGAAATATCGCTTATTAGAAAAATATGGGAGTGAGAATGTCAGAAATACCTCGAGTAAGGGGGTGTTACCTACGTAACATTTGCAGATCGTGATTACAAGCTAATGCGTGAACACTAGAAAAATAAAGACCTGAACGAGGAAGAAGACAGAGCGAAAATTTTGAAAAATGCTGCGGCAATACTAAGAAATGATATCTGGTCAATGAATTGTGACAAAAATTTTATTCACCGGCTAATGCCTTGCTACAAGATGCTATAGAAGTAATTCCTGAATCATTGCGTAATTTAATTTACGAAATTACTCTAAGCAAAAAAGTGCGAATAAGAAAACGATTAGCAAATTGACTGCTATATGTCGTTCCATAATCTCCATAACTCGTCCAAAATCATTTTTATCATCTCTTCAAGTTGGAATTGCTGTCATGTTACATCGGAAATTTGGATCGAAACGCCTAATAAATATTTTGCACAATCTTGCAGCTTGTGCTACTTACGACAAACCTACAAAACATCAGAATAGTGCTTTGATGGCTAAATCTTATACTATGAAAAAAGGTACTTCAGCCAATTTGTTTTTCACAACGCTGATTTCGATACGAATATCCTTGACGGAAAAAATACGATTCACAGTATGGCAGAAATTCAAATTACGACACCACAAGACTGTTTTGAAGAACAAGAATCAATAAAGCGACTGAAAAAAGTACCGAAATTAAAAGAGATAATTGATAAACATAAATTAGATTTTTGTCACTACGAAAATATCAACACGTCCGGATATGAAGTAATATCAGTTGAAAAACTAACGATTTGCGATGTAAATAACGTCAACATTTCACTTTGTCATAATGGAAATTAAACCCTACTGCGACCAAAACATAATTATGTGATTTTTAGTGTTTTGATTCAATCAAACATAGCCATGTAATACCTCTTTGGAAAGGGTTTTTTGTCAGCATTTTAAAAATGTAAAAATCCAATATGGCGGCTATTTAAAAATAAAAAGTTGAACATCAGCACGTAAAATCTAGGTGCCCTAGACAAAATCTAAGTTGAAAATGTTAAGCGCAATGGGGAATTACCATGATGTACCAAATTTGAATATTCTATTTCAATTAGTAGACTAACTACGAGCAAATAAAGAAATCGTCAATTTTGTGTTTTTTGCTTCTATCTAGTAACCTATGAAAAATTTTTAAAATTTGAAAACCGATCTGATATACCCTCATGATTATGCAACTTTTGTCCCATTTAACCAAGATCGTATCTCCTACAGTTTCCAAGATCCCCATGTACTGCATTTTATACTGTACACACTGTATATATATATATATATATATATATATATATATATATACATATATTGTATAGTAAATATCGGGTAGTAGTCAATTTGGGCGATTAGTAAACTCTTTTAATCAATTCAAGCTTTCGAAAAATTTATTTTCTTCATCAGGAAAACTATAATACAAGGATTACAAAATTTTTTGGTATATAAATTGCTTACTTACGATTATACAGTCTATTTAATGAATAAGTGGAAAATAACAGATATTAGAACACGCTGCCGAAATTGATGAAAACATTCCAAACACAATAACTAGCTTATATAATAATTAAAAAATTCAGTAACAAAATGTCATGTTCCACTTATTCATTAAATAGACTGTATAATCGTAAGTAAGCAATTTATATACCAAGAAATTTTGTAATCCTTGTATTATAGTTTTCCTGATGAAGAAAATAAATTTTTCGAAAACTTGAATTGATTAAAAGAGTTTACTAATCGCCCAAATTGACTACTACCCGATATTTACTATACAATATCAAGTCTTTATAGTCTAAATCCACCTAAACTTTATATATATAAATATTTTGTTTTGTTAATGGCTATACAACTATTAGCTCGATTTGTATTCGTAAATATACTTTTAATATTTCCATAAAGGTTTATTTACAGATGCATCTTAGTCATCTTTTGATGTACACAAATTTTTCAGATTGCAGGCTGCAAATATCTTGTCTTTATATATATATATATATATATATATATATATATATATTTTCAATCTTTTTTGCAATAACGACCTCCTTTTAGATAATTGATTATAATTATGTTAGCGGGTATTAGGTCTGCTGGGGTAAAAGAAAACTCTTTTTTATGGCCTAAATTTTCGCATTTATTTAATGCTTTCTCAAAGGCAATAACTAAAAAAGTAATACAACAATAATAATAAAGACACTGGTGTTAATAAGCGTTACTTACATTGAGGTTAATAAAAATTAGCTTCCATAAATAAAATTTAAACTAGGTTCCTTTATATAACGTTATAAAATTGAATTGAATAAAAAAATTTTAAGTATAAATAAAATATTGGCTTGACATAAATAAAATTTTTGACAGAATTCTAATGAATAGGCGGAAAGGTTGACTTTGTTAAAGAATTAGAATAAAAGAGAAACGTACATGTGCAAATAAACGGTGTCATATACATATATGTATATCTGAACATTATGTAAATGTATATGCACTAATATACATATATGTATACTCATACACATAAATACATTTTCAATGAGATATATATTTATATACGTAAAATAATTTACCTATATAGGCATGTTCACACATACATGTACACATATATACACATACATACATACACATACACACACATACATATAACACATACATACATACATATACACACACATACACATATACACATATACATGCATATACATATACATACATACAGACATACACACATACATACATATATACACATACACATATACATACATACATACATACATACATACATACATACACACATACACACATATATACACATACATACACACATACACATATATAATATATATATATATATATATATATATATATATATACATACACACATACATACACACACACATACACACACACACACACATAGATACATACAAAACACGTACACAAATACACACACACGTATACATAAAAAATATATATATTTAAATAGTAATTAAATACGATTTGTTTTAGATTTAAATTTAAATTTTAAAAGATACGAGTATATACAACTGAGATTATCCATATCCTTTTTATTATTTAGTGTTTTGTGTTCATGTAAATGTGACACATTTCCAGAAATGTTCTTTTGATTTGTTGTGCTCAATTTGTAAAATTGTTGGATTATTAAAATCTATTTTATGCTCTTTGTCTAGAACGTGTGTTGTGAGGGCGCAGGCTTTTGGTTTTACTCTTATATCGCTTTTGTGTTGTGTTATTCTTTGCTTTAAATTTTGAGAGGTTTGTCCTATGTATATATGATCACAATCTAAACAATTTAATTTATATATTATGTTTCTCTGATCTAAATTGTTGGTTTTATCTTTAATTTTTGAAAATAATTTGTGAATAGTGGTTAAATTTCTTTTTGCAATTTTAATTTTACTATCTTTAAATATTTTCATTAATTTCTCAGTTAAGCCTTCTATGTAAGGAAGAGATTTGTAACTTTGTATTGGGTCGTTATTACCAAATTTGTTTGATTCTTTATTTTTATTATATTTGCTTCCTTGATTGAACAATAAATTATTTATTAATGAACTCGGATAGTCATTTTCGTTTAAAAGTCCTTTAAGTATTTTTAAATTTTTTTGGTATAAAGAAGGATGCGAAATTCGTTTAATTCTGGATTTTAATTCTAAAATGAAGTTAATTTTTATATTAAATGAGTGATAAGAATGATAATTTAAGTATCGACTCGAGCTACTAGGTTTGATATATCAATCAGTGATAATTTGGTTGTTGTTCTGTCTGATTACTAATGAGTCTAAAAATGGAACTGAATTATTGGTTTCTAATTCTATTGTAAATTTGATGTTTTTGTTATATTTATTGAATGTTTCTAAAGTGTCGTTTATTTTATCCTTAGGAATAGCTGTCAGAATGTCGTCTACAAACTTTTTTATAAATGGTAACTCGAATGAAAGGCTGGGTCTGACGTTATTTAAAAGTGTATTCATTACAATTTCAGCTATAACGGGGCTTAAATTGGATCCCATGGGGCAACCGGTAATTTGTTCATAAAATATTTTATTATATCTAAAGTAACTATTAGTAAAAATAAAATCTATAATATCCAAAAATGTGTCTTGTGGTATATTACAGTTCTGTTCGATATTATTCCAAATATTTTTAATGTTGTTTATTGCTAAATCTTTTGGTATACTTTTTAATAAAGACACAACATCTAAACTGATTAATATGTAATTTTCAGGAAGTTGAAAATTATGTATAAATTCAACAAAATCAAATGAGTCTTTTACTTTATAAATATTTTCTGGAATTGATTTTTGTAAAATTTCAGAAATGAATTTAGATAACTTTTCAGTTGGACTGTTATTAGATGCAACTATAGGTCGTATTGGATAGTTTGATTTATGAATTTTAGGAAGAGCATAAAATTTTGGAGAAATACTACTATAATTATTTAGAACTGAGGATTGTTGTTCGCTAATATATTTTTTTATTTTCAAGTTTTTTATGATATTTAATGTTTTTCTTTGAATTTTTTGGGTTGGGTCTTTAGCAATTTTTAAGTATGTATTGTTGTCGCATAATAGTTCTTCTATTTTTTGATTGTATTCGGTTTTTGACATTGCAACAAAGAGCATAAAATAGATTTTAATAATCCAACAATTTTACAAATTGAGCACAACAAATCAAAAAGAACATTTCTGGAAATGTGTCACATTTACATGAACACAAAAACACTAAATAATAAAAAGGATATGGATAATCTCAGTTGTATATACTCGTATCTTTTAAAATTTAAATTTAAATCTAAAACAAATCGTATTTAATTACTATTTAAATATATATATTTTTTATGTATACGTGTGTGTGTATTTGTGTACGTGTTTTGTATGTATCTATGTGTGTGTGTGTGTGTATGTGTGTGTGTATGTATGTGTGTGTATGTATATATATATATATATATATATATATGTATATATGTGTATGTGTGTGTATGTATGTGTATATATGTGTGTATGTATGTATGTATGTATGTATGTATGTATATGTGTATGTGTATATATGTATGTATGTGTGTATGTCTGTATGTATGTATATGTATATGCATGTATATGTGTATATGTGTATGTGTGTGTATATGTATGTATGTATGTGTATATATGTATGTGTGTGTATGTGTATGTATGTATGTTATATGTGTACATGTATGTGAACATGCCTATATAGGTAAATTATTTTACGTATATAAATATATATCTCATTGAAAATGTATTTATGTGTATGAGTATACATATATGTATATTAGTGCATATACATTTACATAATGTTCAGATATACATATATGTATATGACACCGTTTATTTGCACATGTACGTTTCTCTTTTATTCTAATTCTTTAACAAAATCAACCTTTCCGCCTATTCATTAGAATTCTGTCAAAAATTTTATTTATGCAAGCCAATATTTTATTTATACTTAAAATTTTTTTATTCAATTCAATTTTATAACGTTATATAAAGGAACCTAGTTTAAATTTTATTTATGGAAGCTAATTTTTATTAACCTCAATGTAAGTAACGCTTATTAACACCAGTGTCTTTATTATTGTTGTATTACTTTTTTAGTTATTGCCTTTGAGAAAGCATTAAATAAATGCGAAAATTTAGGCCATAAAAAAGAGTTTTCTTTTACCCCAGCAGACCTAATACCCGCTAACATAATTATAATCAATTATATATATATATATATATAATCTTGCAGTACCCTTTGGAAATAGCCTCAGCGTTGGACGTCATTATAATTGTAAAGTTTAAACAGGAACAATCGTACCCTACAATTTGGGTGCCATAATTATTGTGTAGTCCCGACTCTTCTTTCGTTGAACACCTTAAATTGTGAAGTTCAGCACCTTGAACTAAAAGACAAATACTTCCCTTCAATCCTATCAAAATAACGCAACTATCAAAATACATCACACTCTATTTACACGAAATCAAATTTACATCTTCCAAAACAACTGTTCACCGATATACAATAATACATCTTGTATTAGACACAATTCATTTCCAAAAATGTGTTTGGATTAATTATTTTCATTATACATATACCCTATTAAAGTAAGTGGGCTAACCTCATACCTGATTTTAACTCTCGTCTTAATATGAGCTCACAGTAACCCTCTTTCAACCGGTGTGCAAAATTATAACACTGCAATAATAAAAAGTCCTCTTTATTTTGTACAAAACAGCCTTGTTATCGTTACATTAATTATTCGTCTCTACATAAACGTGTTTTCATTTACATATAATGTTCAATAAAATTTTAAGCCCAACAAATTCATACAAATAATCACTCAAAAGCATAAAGATTTAAAGCACATCAAATAGACATCAGAACAAAGTTTAATAAAAAGCTATTACCTGGTAACTATTATACTGCAAGCATATGCAAATTAGCCCTCGATGATGTTGCCGTCTAGAATAACTCTAGGCTATGGAACCGCTTACCAAGTTGAGTCACACTATTCCTGTCGGCACGCTGCTTATCTAAATCTCATCTAGTTTACCATTGCAAGTGTATCCAAACCTCCGAAATTTCCCATTACAATTCCATTTACAATCAATAAATCAATACTCGATGCATTCACCATTATCATTCCATCTTAGAACGCCTTGTACGCTCCAACCACCAAAATAGCAATTGTTTGTACTTACATAGTTTATAAAAGCTTCACTTTTAATTCAGTATTTACTTTAAGGTTTTCAAAAACGCCAATTAATTACTATAGTAGAAACCACGAAAAAAGTCCTCTACGTCATAGGTTCCTAACTCAATTCAAAACATACGTTTATGATTATTTAAAAGCTTAACTAATATATATGATAAAGATAGTAATACGATTTGTACATGTTTTAATTAAAGACATACGTGAACACGTTCATCTAGGAAAACGACAGAGAACAGTATATGTCCGTAGTAGGGTAAATACAGGCTTTCTGCCGCCTCTTTTCCACCCGATTTACATGTAAATTCCCATAAGGTGGAAATGAGGAGGTGGAGGTGGAGGTGGGACTCCCACCTTGTGGACCGCTTTGCTCCCTCATTTGCTCCCTCATTTACATATAAATTCTCATAAGGAGGGAAATGCGGAGATGAACTCCACATTTCCACACACAATCCACATTTGCTCCCACATCTGGCGACAGTAATAAATAACATTACCATCTTAAATTTTGCACAATAGTTTTCTTCGACTAGCCATTGTATCTTCCGAGATAAACCTATCTTGTTTGGTATCAATTAATATTAGATTTTTCTCAGCTACCCGAATCTCTAGCAATTTCTTAGATTGCATCATCCCCCAAAGAGCTATCCTCATTTTAAGATTTTTTACCAAGATCAATTTCTAATCACCTCTCCTTTTTAACATCTAGAATCCTTTAACCAACCACTTAGAGGTATTAACACAAAAGAACAGCTACCCGAATCTCTAGGAATTTTTTAGATAGCATTATCCCCCAGGGGGCTACCCCAATTTTAAGATTTTTTACCAGCAACGATTTTATGATCGTCCTTATAAATTTTTTTAGCTATGTGACACATCTTGTTAGTCTAGAATTTTACGCAGGATTTGAATCTGCAAACAGATTTAAAATCGAACCATCCCTTACAAAGTTACACTTTAAAGCTCTCAAACCTCTAAATTTTGCTCTTTGCTCCCAAATCTGAACCAAATAGTTTTCTTCGTCTAACCAATGCATCTTTCGAGATAACCCTATCTTGTTTGGTGTCAATTAATATTAGATTTTTCTCAGCTACCAGAATCTCTATGAATTTTTTAGATTGCATCATCCGCCAGAGAGCTACCCCAATTTTAAGATTTTTTACCGGCAGCGATTTTCTGACCGTCCATATAAATTTTTTAACCATGTGACACATATTGTTAGTCTAGATTTTTACGCAGAATTTGAATCTGCAAACAGATTTAAAATGGAACCTTCCCTTACAAAGTTACACTTTAAAGCTCTCAAACCTCTAAATTTTGCTCTTTGCTCCCAAATCTGAACCAAATAGTTTTCTTCGTCTAACCAATGCATCTTTCGAGATAACTCTATCTTGTTTGGTATCAATTAATATTAGATTTTTCTCAGCTACCAGAATCTCTATGAATTTCTTAGATTGCATCACCCCCCAGGGAGCTACCCCATTTTTAAGATTTTCTGCATGCAGCGATTTTCTGACCGTCCATATAAATTTTTTAACCATGTGACACATCTTGTTAGTCTAGAATTTTACGTAGAATCCGAATCTGCAAACAAATTAAAGATCGGACCATCCCTTACAAAGTTACACATTAAAGCTCTCAAACCTCTTTAAATTGTTTTGCTCATCTATAACATAAGCTTTAAACAACCATTTCCCTAGAAATCTAAAACCGCAAGGATTTTAGAAATAAGTTCTTTATAAACCATAAGTGTTTAATATTTAAAACCATTTTTTCAAACAGTAATGTGCTGTTTTCAGAATATCGCAAAAACCCATGACTTAAAATTTTTCTGGTTTAACATTTTCCTAAATAAATACGTCACAAATTATGCTCAATGCTAAATAGTCAGAAAATACGTAGACGAGGACAAACTAATTGCTTTACAATTATGTGACGTAAAGTGAAAGTAGCCTTTCTTTTTTATTAATTAGCAGCTATATGATTTGAGAAATACAATAGATATGCTCAATGCCATCCATTAGGAAATTCGCCTATAATTGCTGATGATTTACACAATGTACTTTCTATTAAGAGCTCAACCAGGAAAATGCAAACTTCATCTTGTAATACAGATCAATTAACCGTTTTCAAACCGTATATAACGCGGTCTAATTATTTTTTTTTATTAAAATAGAACTGAATTTATTTGCAAACACAATTATTGTTTCTGGATGTATTTTAAAACATCTAAGACTCGTATAGATTTACATTAACCGGTATTAATTCTCCAAAGTAATGCGCTGTTTTACATCTATATTTTTTCAAATTTTAAAGATAGGCTTGATGCTGCGAATGCAGTTAGTAGAAACACCGAAAAACGTCTTCCATGTTATACAGGTCGGCAATCGCATCGCATGCATATTAAAAATCCAAAAGGGTTATAGCACACGCACACAAATTGATTGCAAGCCGTGCAGTAGAAAATGCAGTGCTACTATAAACAATAACTTAATAAACATTTTAAACCTTTAGTAAGGGGATACCAAACTTGTTGCCTACAGAATACTTACTAATAAAACAATTTAATTTTAAAAAACTTCTACGTTATATTTTCGGAAATGCCAGGCTTGAATATTTTCTTTGGAAACAATCAAAGATTGCCGAAGACACTCGAGGAGTGCACAAACGCGGTCGCTAAACCAATTAGCATTAATACCAAGTATTCCGTAATTTCGTAGGTTGTTCATTTCCTAGAACCAAATCTTCCGCATAGCGGTCGGTATCACGTAATTATTTCTAGAACCGGTAAGTACTCGATATCGCCCAAATACAGAATTAGATGCTCGATGTCCGTCAACCCCCGATTCCCTCGTAAAAGGTAGGAAAAACTCGGTCAATCATCCATTATACTTCGACTCAACCCCGTTCTGATAATTTACAAACATTTTTCAAACGACAATGGGCTGAGAATTTTGAAACCTCCGAGGGATCTTTAAGTCGTGATCAATTTCACATCCGAGCTTCCCGTAAACTAACAATGCGCTGTATAATACATGCATACCCCTTCTCTGCGCTACTGCTATTCTTGTAGTTGCTTGAAAAAGTCAGTTGCCTTTTTTACTGTTAAGATCGCTGCAAAGCACCATTCTATACATTCTTTAAAGGTATGACACATCGCGCACTTTTTTTGTCTGATAATTAAATTTTGCTCATGTAGGCTTTTACACTTTCGCATATTTAAAGATCTAATACGATCGATTAACCACTTTCGATTATTCTAACGGGACCCGCCATACATTTCGCCGAACCGTTCCTTTTGAATACAACGATCCTATGGGCTTCCACACACTAACACCTAACGTATCTTTCCCACTAGCTGTTAAACAAAAACTACCGGCATCGCCATGTCCGTATACGGACGTAAGCAGATGTTTGTGGATGTGTACGAGAATATGTAACCATATACATTAATCAGTCTAAGCTATTTTATTTAGTCCACGAAAACTATTATTTTTCTAAATCACAATTAATAATCGCCGTTATAGGTTTAACATTTCTACCATTACCCAATGACTGGTGCTACGTACATGGAAACTTTAATTTCTTATTGGAGAGAATCTTTATTCTCCCACGCATTGTTGCATGCCCACTCCTTTTGAGGATATATGCTCGTTATAGGTTGTAGCATCCGCGGTTTTACTTAACCACACTTCGTGAGACCCCTTTAATCTTTTTAATCGTATCCTTCTCGCTTACAATACAGTAGGACTTAACCCTACTACCAACAAATTATAATACTAGATCCCCATTAAATTCGTCTTTAATTTTCCCTACAACTTTTTCGTCGACAAGTGTTATATTGTATTTATTATACGCGGGGTAGTCACTCTTTTAAGATAAATATATTTTGCTAGGTATCAACTAATATTAAATTTTTCTAGGGAGCCCAAATCTGTAAATAGATTTTAAATAGGACCACCCCATACAAAGTTATGCCTTTTAAAGACCCTCAACCTCTAATTTTTGCACATCTTTATTTAACTCCATCTTTAGAACCTTTTTTTGCTACGCAAGACATACGCCTTAAGCAACCATTTCCAGAGAAATCTAAAACCGCAGTGTTCCGCGAACACCACGTGGAGATAACACGTATACTCTGTCAACCAGGATAGAAGCAGGAAGGATTTGGAAGGTGGGCGAAGAACTTAAAAATTATGGATTCTTAAAACTAATATATACAATAGATTTACAAAATCTATACAACTATCTTAGATTTATATCTTTATACCACCCATGCGTAGATAGATATGCTTCCAGGATCACGTTACGCTAGTCATCTTCGCTCGATGAACTAATTTTACTAATAATCTGCGTGTACAAATCGTGTTTTTTACTCTGAATACATACGCCGGCAAGTACACCATACCAAATAAAGAATTGAATGCTTGGTGACTGTTAACATCCGCTTCCCTCGTATACACCCCAGACAGATCCCTGGTGGTGATGTCATAGTCTTTTATAAATAAAGAACAGTGTAATACTATTCTAAGATGTTTATTCTAACATACATAACAAAAATTAAAAATATTTAATGCCAAGCATGGGGTCATTTAAACTTAATTTTAATACAAAGTTATACACAGAAGACAGTCCTTTTTCATGTTTGTTTGGAATGGTTTTAATTTCATGTAATTTTATTCGCAGCTTAAAATTTAAATCGACACCAAAGTCCTCTATCTCCTTATCTAGCCAATAGTTTGATACATAGAGACCGTCTAGGTTTTCGAATTGTAAAATGTACCGAAGTTTGCCTCTATATATAAAGTCTTTGATTCCACCGACAACCAGATCCATTCCTTTGTGTAATTCTTGCAGCTTGTGACAATCTTTTAATCGCGGCTCCCACACTATATCCTGCATACGTATCTTGTTAGCTTGATCGATTTCTTCTTGTCGGTATTGGAGGAAAATCCTTATTCTCCCACTCACTATTACGTAGTTGCAAGTCACCTACTTTTGGAAATATACGGCTGTTATAGGTTGTAAGACCCTCGGTTTTAAATGATTCGAAAGGTTCTTTACTAGGCAAATATACTATGTTTAACGGAACCCCTTTGGGTGTGGTGTACGCCAAGGTTACGAAACCCGCATTCCTTAGGTCGTCTATGTTATCTGCCATTTTGATAAATACGTTTTAGAATAACCTTTTAAAAAGTATACGGATTTAGTACCATCCTTTTTCGCAAGGACGCCTAGATAACTAACAGAGTCTTTTTTACTAACCACAAATGCATACAGCTTGTAGAAACCAGATGTAGCTAAGTCAATCCATCGGCACATAAAATAATCTTTTAATTCTTCCTCATTTTCTCTAATAAGATGTTCTTTGTCTAACACATCTTTGTTCGCGTATTGTCGCAGTGTTTTCCATGTAGTCCAATTTTCGCCTTTTTGCATTCATTTCCTCTAATTCCAGTTGTCTTTTTCTTCCACTTACAGCGTATGGCATGCATAATGGGGGCGATTTCCTTTAGCGTAAACGGGTAGAGTTTACTGCCAATATTTACGCGTTGTCGTACAACCTCTGGGCGAATGTTAAGCGTATCTATCAAACCCAATTCCAAAATGACTATTTCTTTTGGAATTGTAGAATATGGTGTTGCAGATTGTTTAAAATATGTACTACCTGCTTTAATGTAGCACTTGTGTAAGATTTTTATTTTATCTTGGCTATCTTCCTCCTCCTCTACTATTTCCAAATAATTTACAGGTAAATAGTTAAAACTAAAAGCCGAAAGCACATACTTTACCAATTTTTCCCTGGATGGGAACTAACTATTTTTTTGAATAATGTCAAATATTTATATACTCGTCGAAATTCTTCCTATATCGACCATTATCCAAATCAAAATTTTTCACAATAATTATAAAATTATTTTTGAGTCACCTCCACTCCAACACTGTAAGCACATTTCTTTAAATTTCGGATATGTCATGTCACCACTTATATGATCCGAAAAGATATGGCGAAGGTTTGTGTCATCCTGTTTCCATAATGTGATTACATTGGCGTTATCTCTGAGTCTATGTTTTAAGGCGCTAGCGTAAGTTTGACATAGATAGAACGAATCTATTGCTTTATGTCGACCGAACGAGAAAAACTGAGTGATTTTACTTTGCTCGTTTGCAGGTATATCATAGAAAACCATAATTGAATCTTCTTTGGTATCTCCGGGTTCGATCAAATCATCGTAATTTTCAAACTCATGGTACCCAATTTCTTCTTTTAATGGTGTAAAAACGTTTCTTAACAATTCGTATTTCGGTTGATATAAACTCTTCGAAAATACATAGACATTTTGGAATCTAAGACCGTTCTCGTGCAAGATCAGAGATATTAAAGCGTTGGTCTTCCCACAACTCGATGGTCCCACGAATATAGCTCGTATGTTAGACGGGAACAAAAGACCATGTTTACCATCCTCTTTTGCATTAGCATTTGCAATAGCATAGTTATCATAATTCTGTATAGGTATTTTAACTTCTGGTATAACATCTCTGGATGCATCGTTGGAATTATGTAATTTCTTCACATTCTGCAACCTTTTAACATATCTGCATAACGTTGTTCTAGGTATATTATATTTTTTACTAGCAGCGTAGAAACTCGAGCCATCCAGGATATCCTCTGCTGCTTTTGTAATACATTGTTTGGAGCACCACTGATTGCTTGAATGCGACATCTTTCGAAAAATGTCTTACTATAACTAAGCTCAACTCAAAACTACTTCCTTATATACCAAATTTAATCTCCCTGCTCACATAACCATATGACCACATGACCATATGACCACATGACCATATGACCATATGACCACATGACCATATGACCACATGACCATATGACCATATGACCACATGACCACATAACCGTATGACCACATGACCATATGACCACATGACCATATGACCACATGACCACATGACCACATGACCATATGACCACATGACCATATGACCACATGACCATATGACCACATGACCACATGATCATATGACCACATGACCATATGACCATATGACCATGTTAGGTTAGGTTAGTTGGATTTGTGTGGACTTAGGTTAGATAAAAGGAAAAATTGATAGGTTAGGTCAGCGCCGCGACGCTTACCTAACCTATCAATTTTTCCTTTTACTTTACGTCACATAATTGTAAAGCAATTAGTTTGTCCTCGTCTACGTATTTTCTGACTATTTAGCATTGAGCATAATTTGTGACGTATTTATTTAGGAAAATGTTAAACCAGAAAAATTTTAAGTCATGGGTTTTTGCGATATTCTGAAAACAGCACATTACTGTCTGAAAAAATGGTTTTAAATATTAAACACTTATGGTTTATAAAGAACTCATTTCTAAAATCCTTGCGGTTTTAGATTTCTAGGGAAATGGTTGTTTAAAGCATATGTTATAGATGAGCAAAACAATTTAAAGAGGTTTGAGAGCTTTAAAGTGTAACTTTGTAAGGGATGGTCCGATCTTTAATTTGTTTGCAGATTCGGATTCTACGTAAAATTCTAGACTAACAAGATGTGTCACATGGTTAAAAAATTTATATGGACGGTCATAAAATCGCTGCATGCAGAAAATCTTAAAAATGGGGTAGCTCTCTGGGGGGTGATGCAATCTAAGAAATTCATAGAGATTCTGGTAGCTGAGAAAAATCTAATATTAATTGATCCCAAACAAGATAGAGTTATCTCGAAAGATGCATTGGTTAGACGAAGAAAACTATTTGGTTCAGATTTGGGAGCAAAGAGCAAAATTTAGAGGTTTGAGAGCTTTAAAGTGTAACTTTGTAAGGGATGGTTCGATTTTAAATCTGTTGGCAGATTAAAATTCTGCGTAAAATTCTAGACTAACAAGATGTGTCACATAGCTAAAAAAAATTATAAGGACGATCATAAAATCGTTGCTGGTAAAAAATCTTAAAATTGGGGTAGCCCTCTGGGGGATAAAGCTATCTAAAAAATTCCTAGAGATTCGGGTAGCTGTTCTTTTGTGTTAATACCTCTAAGTGGTTGGTTAAAGGATTCTAGATGTTAAAAAGGAGAGGTGATTAGAAATTGATCTTGGTAAAAAATCTTAAAATGAGGATAGCTCTTTGGAGGATGATGCAATCTAAGAAATTGCTAGAGATTCGGGTAGCTGAGAAAAATCTAATATTAATTGATACCAAACAAGATAGGTTTATCTCGGAAGATACAATGGCTAGTCGAAGAAAACTATTGTGCAAAATTTAAGATGGTAATGTTATTTATTACTGTCGCCAGATGTGGGAGCAAATGTGGATTGTGTGTGGAAATGTGGAGTTCATCTCCGCATTTCCCTCCTTATGAGAATTTATATGTAAATGAGGGAGAAAATGAGGGAGCAAGGCGGTCCACAAGATGGGAGTCCCACCTCCACCTCCACCTCCTTATTTCCACCTTATGGGAATTTACATGTGAATCGGGTGGAAAAGAGGCGGCAGAAAGCCTGTATTTACCCTACTGTCCGTATGTTTTGAACTTTATATGCTTAACAGACGAACATTTGTCAACAAGACATAATGTTAATTTTTTTCGTAAAGCACGGTTGCCAAAGTTATCGTACGGAGAAAGATTTCAATGCAGCTGCCGTAAATAGTTTATATTGCAGTTATTGTGCGTTTCTATTCAGATCAATATTTGTAACTCAATTTATAAGAATGCGTTTTATTTTAACTGAATTCATTAAACTCGTAAAACAAGAGAACGCCTATTTAAAAATAGTTAAAGGAACTACCTCTATGAAAATAAAATATTATTGGCAACCATGCTTCATTACGGTTTGCAGAATGCGCGAAGCTTGACGGAAACTTCCGAATCAGAATATTTATTGGGTATTAAAATTTCAACTTACGTACGAATACAAGTGATGACGCAGACGACTTCTTTCATGGTTTCGACTATACCACATCAACTTGTGTGTAATTACAACTAAAAATATTTGTTATAAAATCACTGTATAATATTTACTGCTATTTGAGTTAACCTCGATGGCGAGCGAAGAAAAGTAAGAGAGCGCATCCTCCTTCTGCATGCGTTTATATAGACCCAACTCACACCACATCACCATTCCACAAACACGCTTTCCAGGTACTCTTTCCAAATCGTCTTCCAATTCTTCTAAACAAAATTTTTCAACCGTCTACAAATTCTCGGAAACCCGTGTTGGCATTCTGCAATACCAAGTATTGTAGCACGCAAACACCAACCGTCTTTTAAAATCTCGGAATTTTTCACAATAAATAACTGTTTTACCTCGAAACCATCATTTTATTTTCTAACGACTGGTCAATACGTTGAAATCGCGTCCCGACTGTCTTCAAAATCTTTTGTCTACCCACGCCCCTCATCATGTGTCTTGCCTCCTTTTGTTCTATCATACATACAAACATTTTCCATCCCTTGCTCCGTTTGCACGTTCATATTGACGTATTCTATCATATACCCTCACTTAATTTTTTACCTATCTCTCATCTCATTTTCACATGTGAAGAATAATACTCTTTTTTTGTTCCCTTTAGGTAGTTTGTCTATCGCATCCCTACCTCATTCTCAGGCCACATCTAACTCGATACCTTAAACAGACATACTGCTTCTCACTCGCACCTATAAACTTCGATCCGTCTTTGTTTATTCGTTCGTTTAAAAGTCAACCCGCTACAAAACATGTTATATACCATCAATTTCTAACGCATCTAAAAAGCTATCTTTGCTTGTAAAATATCGATTCGCACTCATTTAAGGGCCTGTGGCTTTCATAGAACTATCTGTTTACCATTTCTCCCCTAATATCCTTGAACATAATTACTATTCAGAATGTTTTCAACTGGTTGTTTCTCTCAGAGGCGATAACCGTTTATTAAGATTAAAAATGAAAATATACATTAGAACCATATTTACACGCGCTAACTTGAGCTTATGATTACTATGTAACATTCGAGTCTTCTATTAAATATGACTGCTCTACCATACAAGCGGCAGAGCCTCGATAGATTACGAGGGGTTCCTGTTTGATGGACAAGCCCAGGGTAAAAGGATGTTGAATGGCTTTGAGAGAAAAGGATCCCTCTAAAGAGTTCTTCCAGCCAGCTAAGTTTCTTCAACTTAGGGCAGAGTTATGAGCTAGGGTCATAAGATGGTATACGAAAAAAAACAAAAGAAGTTTTATTGGACGCCACCGTATCTTAATGAGTGTTTTATAAGGAATTATTCGAAGATCAGATACGGAAATCTTCGAAAGAGAAAAAAAATTTACGACAAGCAACATATACAAAATACTTACTGTGGTCTCTGCAACCTGGAATAGGAACGACGATCTTGTGCTATCTGAAACTTTAATCACACCTAAATATTTTCCAATTAGGGCTTCATGAGAGCCTAGTCACTTTATCACAAAAATAATTATGTGTAAATCACTAATCAAAATTATACTTTCAAGAAAAACTTTTAACTTTAACACCAATAATACCTTCCTTCAGTACTAAAGCTTCTAAATTATAAACAGTTTGTTTCTGTAGGACAAGTTTCAAAGAAAGAAAATTTTGAGACAACTTAAAAATTTTCTTTTAATTTAGCTTTCAAAAAAATATTTATATATACATTGTTTATACAACTTATTTATACGGAGACTTTCGAAACAGTTCCGTGGAATAGTGTTTTATTAAATGCATAAATTATTTTAGTTTTCAGTAAGAAATATGTTACTTTTAATTTACGTTACAATGACTTCATTTTACTTGGATAGGATCCTTTCCAGTTCACAAAAAAAATTTACATATTCAAAAGTAATTTCTCAGGTTATGGTTATACATTCTTAATAACAAATTTTAATAAAATCAAAGGTCAAAGAAAGTACTTATTGACGACATTGAATTATACATCAGGTGTATTATTACCATGTGTTATACATTATAATTCGGCAAACAATTCTTATTCTATCACATGTTCGATAAAGCAAATCCTTTAATCCAAAACTTGAGTATTTGAATAACAGAAAATCGAAATTGTTACAACAAATATAACACTAAAGTAACATTGAAAAGATAATTTTAATTAATATTTATTAAATCTAGTCCAAATTACCCTATACGCTAAAATATTTACATTTAATGATCAGAAGGTAAAATTTCTTAATTCTGTTCCCTCGTATAAAAGCATACTGATAATTCTTTTGCGCATTTTTGCCAAGGTGAATACTGAAGCCAAGTTGATTATGAAGCTCAATTCTAAACTAAATACTCCTTAACCTAGAGCTCTAAAAAACGCCTTAACTTACTAATGTGTGGTATATACACACGGGAGCTAGTACTAAATTTTCAGCTACTTAATCTAATAAATTACATAGTAATATATATATATATATATATATATATATATATATATATACTATAATGCTTAGTGACCTTGCAGGAATAACACTTCTTCTTTGTAGGTTTTTTTTTTAGGTCTGCTGGATTTAAAGGCCATAAAAAAGAGTATTCATTTAAATCCAGCAGACCTAAAAAAAAAAAAACCTACAAAGAAGAAGTATATATATATATATATATATATATATATATTAATGCCGTGACTTGGTTACAGCGAATTTGCAATAAAAAATATGAAATTACTATCCTACCTTCCTATTCGTTGCCTGGCTAGCTCAACAGAAATTTTGCTATAGAATTTACGAAAATAAAATGAAACAGAAATGTTAAGATACATCTATGCATTCAAAAACATTTTACTTTCGTACAAAAGGATTTTGTATATATATAAAAAAAAATAGTTTACTTCTTAAGTTCATACAGAAAATTATTCCTAAAAGCTACTTATTTACTAAAATAATCCCTATCTAGTCTTTGTTGACAGGTACAACATTCTCTTTAATTTGTATGTGGATAACTTACATATCTTTTATTTCCCCATTATTGAGTGCAATTGGCCAATGACTCTGCATAGATAATTGAGTAGAAACCATAATGCTTCGAACCCTGACCTCAAAATTTGCTGGAAATTATCCCTTTTACAAATAAATCAAGAAGTTGTTCTAGCTTAAATGCTAACATTAAATTATCCTTATAGGTTACAAAAAATTAACTAGTTATACTTCTGGTATTACTGTTGAATAGCGCTTATCACAACCTCATCTCCAGGGTAATTAATGGTATTAAATCCGCCGTAGTTCTGATATTGGGATTATTTATGTCGAAGATAGCCTAATTTTCGTAGTATTTTACAAAACAACTATATTCCACAATTTTGCAAAGTTCTATGTTACTTATTACATGTCGTATAATGTAAATTACTCGAACTTATAAATTTTTACTCAAAACTTATAAATTGTATAATGGATTGACCGCAAGTGAAATCTGAATGTTGAATACTAAATAACGAATCTTATATGTTGTTTGACTTAAGAAAAAATGAATGCCCCGTTCTGATTAAGTTCCTATTTATATACAAAAATTAACTTAACACGTCATATTTCAGATCCTTCGGGGTCTATATTGAAGTCTGACACACCCGGGTGATGTAATCCTTACGCCAATTTCACGTTCTAATGGGCTAAGTAAGTTAAGTTATCTTGGTCGTAAGTCTATTCTTTTCTAATAAACAAAGTCAATGTTCCCTGTCTCCTTCTTTTTGTAATACGTAAAGTTGTTAGAACCGCTTATCTTATCTCGGTTTTATATTATGGTTTTTTTTATATGCACGTGTTTCTTGAATCGGAACGTTTATTTATTTATTAAAAATAATTTCTTTATTAAAATCATTTCTTAGTAAAATGACGTATTCTTTTATTAAATACGGAAAATTCTGGAATTACAGGTTTTATTTTAAAGATTAAAGTTATTTTTAACAAGAATAAATATTTTATTTTGTTTTAAATGATATCTACACACGAAATTTGTTTTGCCTTTACAAATGCGTTCAACTGACACTCCTTTTACAATAAAAATGATCGGCTTTTGTATTTATATCTTAAAATGAAAATTCGTTTTTACTTAGTATACAAGGCTTATTTATACAAGGTATCTCTCAATTATTTATGCATACGGTTGAAATAAATTAATTTAAGAATTGGGAACTTTTCACACTCTGCAATAAATGAAATACACGTAATTAATAAGGGCTTCGTCGTATGCTTCATAAATGGTTTAAAGTTAGGCTTCTTCTTATGTGTTAATGAAATACGCTTACATTTATACAAGGTAGTGAAGTTAAATATTGGATTTTTTATTTTTACAGCTTCTTCGTTTTTTGGGTGGGTATTTTTCATAGAATTTGGGTGTTCAATGACCTGTCGTGACCTTATATATATATATATATGTATATATATATATATATATATTGCTGATACTCCTGGAACTTTCGTTCGCCGACCTTGTGTCGACCAATAACAAAACTTGATTTGATAACGCCGCACTTGGTATCAATGGCGTATTCTACTTGACTCTACCTCTCTGTGTTTATCTCAATCAAGTTACACTCCCACAAATTTTATTGTTTTGTTTCGACTAATTTTTATTTTGAATTATAAAATGAAATTAATTCAATTCCATATAATGAAAACAAATATTATGTACAGGTTTTGAAAATTAATAAAATACACTTTTCAATCAATCAATATTATAAGTCATATTTATCTCAAAATCATATGTTTTACTATCTATCTAAAGTCACCAAAAACTATTCTTTTATTTTCAAAGAAGCCTGGAACGTTCAAAACCCCTTTAGTATATTACGTACTTTCAACGTATGCAAAAGTTCGTTGCTGACTCCGTTACATATTTTATATTAATTAATCAATTCAATATTCAAATTCAAATAAAAAAATAAACCTTAAAACTAAAAAGATCTAACCTGGTCTGTGTGTTTCTTTATTCCCTTCTCGCAACCAAAATTATCGACGCATCCATTATCAACTAACGTCAATTAGAATTCTCCATGCATTATACCCTCCATTTGGATCAAAATTATTCTCCACCAATTCGGAATTATTATATACCCATTCGAAATATTATCTATCCACACGCTTGAATTATTACATTTAAATTATTGTCATCACTCTTTGGATTATTATTGTCAGACTTAGATTTATTATCGTCCAACTTAGATTTATTGCATCTCCCTCGAATTACTGTCGTCAAACTTAGATTTAGATTTAGATTTCTCGCACCAAACTTAGAGCCCTATTATTATTATTATATTTTAGTTTAAATAAATTCCCAAAATTCTACTTACGTTCATCGGCATTAGAAATTTTCATATTCGTAGCACTATCTGTCATTAAACACTTTACTCTCAAAATATTATTACGTACGCGTTACTCTTTGATTCATAGTGACACAGCTTGGCCTTGTTGAGTTGAAAACTGAGCTTCGTTATCATGCTCGCTGTTAATACATGGTTGATACCCCACTTCGTCTGTGGGTTTGGCTTACAAGCCTGTCGCTAATTTTAATCAATAAGGTTTCTCTATTTTCTACACTTAAAGTGGTTTTCTGATGTAACATTCTCGGCCTTTCGAGTAATTGTTGTTTGCTTACAGATGCTGTGTTATCAGACCATGCGGTGTTTTGAGAAAATAATCGCTTTTCCATATTATACACAAGTACCTGATGCAATTCGACATTCAATTTTCATATATGCTTATTTATTTACGCATTTTTAATTACCTTTACTATTAAAATTTGTTAATTGTTTGTACGCACTTACACTACACTTCTTTAAGTTTTATTTCTTATCTCCGTATTATCATAAATAATTAGAATTCTTTTTGAATGCCTGTTTAATTACCTGAACTATGCTTCCACTAAAAAAATATTGTTATTTTCCTTCCATAAAATTACTAAAACTCTATATACCGGATGTTAAACATTTACTATTTACCTAATGCATGAATTACTTATTTCTATGCTAACTATGCGTCTTATTGTATTGTATTGTATTGTATTGTATTGTATTGTATATCTTTATTATTTAAATAGCATTGATACAAATAACTATTAACTCAAGAAGTAATTCTAGCGAGATTTGGACTATGAAGTCCACTCTTACACCTAACTAGAGATTACTTCAAAATTGACAGATAACTAAATAAAAATATTAAAAATAAAAATAAAATAAGCATTTTTTACAGTGTTTAAACAAATAAATAAATATTCCTTAGCCATACATATACATACTCGCGCGTATGCGCACTCGCACCCATGCTCATACATAGAGATAACAAAAACACTGTCACACAACAGGCACTTAATAAATAAATTTAAATAAATAAATATAAGTATAAATAATTAAATAAATAGTATACCTTTGACATACACATTCACATACGCGCGTATGCGCACTCGCACCCATGCTCATACATACACATAACAAAAACACTCAATCAAACAACAGGCACTTAATCTCAAAACCCATGCATCCTAAATGTAACTACTGTTGCGATAGTAGATACTCCCGATACGTTTGTCGGAACTTAGAGATTGTGATAGAATTTCTTATAATGGCAGGAATCGAGTTCCACAGTGAAGAACTGGAAACCACAAAAGAGGAATGATACATTTCAGTTCGATGATGTGGAATTTTCAACCGGTTATCATCTCTGATGTTGTAGTGGCCGTTAGATAAAGGCGAAAATTTTGTAGTAAGGTAGTTTGGACCAATCCCGCATAAAAACTTAAACAACATTATCGCTTGATGTAATTTCCTCTGGTTATGCAGCTTCAACCAGGATAATTTCTTAAAAAATGGTGAGATGTGATCATGGCGCTTAATATCAAATATAAAGCGAATGCAGCTATTATGAACTTTTTGATCACCACTAATCTGGGGCAAATTATTATACACAACATCTCCATAATCGAAAATGGGCTGGATTAGGGCTTGGACCAATTTGATTTTTAAGCAAATTGGTAAAAATCGTCTAATTCTATTGAGACCATGCAGCGAAGCAAAAACTTTTTGACATGTGTATAGTGTGTGGTTCTTACAAGATAGGGTCGCGTCAATAACAACTCCAAGACTTTTAACGACCGGGCAAAGTTTGATTAGCGACCCACCCAATTGAAGAGGCGGGAGTATCGATTGGTCAGTTTTACCTAACAATTTGGAAGATCCGATTACAATTGCTTCACATTTACAAGGATTTATTGTTAGTTGGTTTTCGTCTCCCCATGATTTTATTCTAGCAAGATCAGAATTAATATTGATAAATGTATTTAGTAAATCATTAGCATGACAGTGACAATATATTTGAATGTCGTCGGCATAACAATGGTACTTACTAAATTTGAGAACCTTATTAATATCTTGAATATACAAAGAAAACAAAAAAGGACCAAGCACACTTCCCTGTGGAACCCCTGCCTGTAGATTCGCCCAATTAGAAAATTGATTTCCTTCATCATTGATAACACGTTGTTCACGGCCGTTAAGGTATGATTTAAACCATTCAAGAGCGCTATCGGAAAAGTTATATACCATTTTAAGCTTTGCAAGTAATATTGCAAAATTAACATTATTAAAAGCTGAGCTAAAATCTAATTGCACAAGAACAGTAAGCTGTTTTTTATCCATGGCTTGCTTAATATCATCAATTATACAAATTAAGGCCGTAGAGGTACTATGGAATTTGCGAAAACCAGACTGGTATTTATCAAAAAGGTTATTTAGGTGAAAGTAGTCAAGTAGTTGATCAAGAGCTATATATTCAATTAATTTAGAGAGAGTTGGAATGATACTAATTGGGCGAAAGTCAGAGGGAGATAAAGGACTTTTCTTCTTAGGTAACGGACGAACCAGCGCTTGTTTCCAGCATTCAGGAAAAGTACTTGTTAAGAACGAACAGTTTACAATAGACAGAAGGGCCTCCATCAGACTAGGAAGTATATATAGAATCATTGATTTAGATATTCCATCGACCCCTATTGCGCTCGATTTGATGCGCTTAAACGCTTTATGGACAGTATCTTTATTTACAGTTTGAAAATAAAATTTAGGATATACAGGAGAATTTAACGAAGTGATATTTTTAATATTTCTTTCAATAAGAATTGAGTCTGCACAAATTATAGCTACAAAGTGATCGTTTAATTCATTTAAACTTAACACATTTGGTGAACGAGTGGAATGTTTACCAACTTACAAACTCTTTCCAGGTTTTGGCAGAACTTAAATTTGACGACAGCGAGTACAAATGCCGTAACTTAGAATTACGGATTAATTGTTTAGTTTTATTACGAAATAACTTATAACGTGAATGATTTTCCAACGTAGGTAGTCGTTGAAACTGAACTGCATTACATTTGATTTTCGATTTTCCAATGCTCCACCCGAAGGTACTACATTGGCCAGGAAGCGAGTTTTTTTTACCTGGAAAATTTGGAATTTTGCCGAACCCTTGTTGTTCCAAGCAAGGTAGGGATTTTTAACGTGCGTAACAACACTCACACACGGGACCTCCATTTTACCTCTCATCCGAACGAGGGTGTATTTTTGTGAAAAATGCTCGCCTAACATTTTTCAAGCGGACCGTGTCGGGATTCGAACCCGGGACTGAACTGCAGCAGCGTCTCTGCAACGTCTCATTTCCTGTATTTGATCGTTTAGCCACGGTGCTTTAGGCTTTGTAATCCGAACCATTTTAATTGGAGCATGAAGATTGTAGAGGTCAGTAACAAAGGAGATAAATGATTGCAGTTTACAGTTGACATTAGGCAAAAAGTCAATTTGATTCCACGGTATTTCATGAGCATCCTTTGTAATTTGTTTAATATCCATATGTTTAAAATCTCTGAATGTTTTATATTTTGGAATAAATTTCGGTAGTTTTGCTGAATAACATACATATATGAGATCATGTTTAGACAGTTCAAGAATGGGGAACTGGCCAAATTGAATTGCTTTTCTTTCTTTAGCAGCATTATATGATCTATACTTGAATGCACCTCATGAGTGGCAGTGATTAGATGGTGAGTTGGCATAAGAGGCAGTAAACTTAAGTTGCACGAATTTATAATATTTCGTAAACACCGAACGTCATAAGTGTCCTTAGTGATATTTATATTGAAATCACCTAGTACAATGATATCACTATATACTGGTATGAACTGAAATAAAATATCCTCAATGTCGGACAAATAGCCAGTATTTGGTGGACGATATATAGTGCCAATCAGGATCTTCTGATGCATGAACGAAATCTCAACAAACATGTATTCGGGTCTAGCATGATATGCAGATTGCGAGCTAGCGATCAACTTAGCAGATAGGTCCTCCCTTACATATAAAGCTACTCCGCCGCCACGTTGTTTGGTTCTATCATTTCTTAATATACGATATCCGTGCAGATTTACTAGATTATCTGAGAGTAAAGGTTTGAGCCAAGTTTCGGATATAGCAATGCAATGTGCACCACTAAATTCAAAGACATTAGAAAAATCGTCGAATTTACTTAATAACGACTCCGAGTTCACATGACAGCAATGAAAAGCCCTTGAATGTCGCCGTAATGCCTGTTGTAGACGAGTCGAAGCAGATGGGACGCTAGGCAGAAGAGACAGAATATCAGGTTCCTCGTCTGAGGTATCTACATCAATTCTACAAAGGTCTGAAAAGTAGTCAGCCATTGCAAAAGGAAAAGTTAAAAGAGAGAATAAAACAGGGTTTACAGATTAAGCGCCCGCAACTCATACAAGGAATCATACAAAAGCATAGAAAAACAACTAAATACATAACTAAACTTAAACCAAATGGGTACATAATTGAAGCAAGAGTCCGATAGTATTTAGGCCCCGAACAAATACGCTGTATAGAGGATAAATGAATAATTATTATCCAAAATGCAAAAAAAAAGAAAAAAGGAAAAATTAAAATTATTTAATCAGATAATATTACCCAACCATAATGATATAGATGTAATCGTAATAAGACCTAGTTATGTAGATTTTTGTAATCCGTGTTGTCGGCTACGGGTATTGTAATGTTTAGTCGTGTTGTCCGAAGTCTTACGGGAATCCCGAGCTGCCGCCTTAAGATGTTCCATAGTGGTGATGAGAAATTTTTTTCCTGCTTGAAAAACATGTATTTTTCCGTCTTGAGTCCAGGTATGCCTAGGACCAAAAGTTTCCTTACAGGAGTTATAGAGTGCTAACCGTCGTCTAGTGAGGGACTCGGTTATGAGATACGGCATACCTTTAAGGCACTTTTTCCTCTCCCATACACAACGTCTAATTTGATAAGACATAAATTTCACTATAATAGGGCGTGGTTTTTTACTATCATTACTTCGTGTGCCTAGGCGATGACACCGATCAATACTATTCAACGAAAAATCGTTGATCTTTAATGTAGTGTTTACGAAATTAACTATTATATTATTGACGTCGATCTTGGAGTTGTCTTCCTTAATACCGTGAAACAGCAAACAATTATTTCGTGAGTAAGCTTCAAGAGCATCAATTTGTTCACCAACGTCAACAATCAGTCCATCGAGGCAACTTTTCATTGTTGACATGCAATCAATAATATCATTTTTGAAACTATAAAATTCCTTGCACAAACTTTCTAAGCTAATTGATGTACCGTCTTCTCTGTTGTCTTTGGAATTATTAGAAGATACAATAAGCAGTTTATTTTCAAAATCGCTCATTTTATTAAGAAATGTACGTTCAAATGTTTCGAAATATACGCGCGAATCCATCCTAGCCTACAACTTATAAAATTAATACACTAGCACGATATTAATGTTCAATGCCGATACTGATAAGCGGCAGCTGCTATACAACAAATTACGCTATTTAAATGAATGTCTGGTATATTACAATATTTGGTTTAATTTAATTTATAGTAAGTATACGAACCAGTAAGCATTTAGAAAACACTCTGAAGTAAATCGATCACAATACTTTGTTCACTCACTGTAGTAGGAATTAATAATTAACTAACTCTTAATTACTGAGTTATATGAATTTATATTAGGAGGTTGAGTACGTAGCTTTAGTCAGTCAGCCATCTTACTTCTTACTTCTTACTTATTGTGTTTATTTGCGTCGCTTAAAACTACTTATACTCTATATACAGGGTGTTAACTGCTTACTATTTACAAACTATCCCAATTACTTAATTTTCTCTTAAATAAATGCAGTTTTTGGCTTCCTATTGTGATTTCTGATTACTACATGACCATTGCTATAAAATACACCCTTAAACAACCCATTATCACAGCATTATATATATATGTATAAATATATATTGATAAGTTAGGTCAGCGCCGCGGCGCCGACCTAACCTATCAATTTTTCCTTTTATCTAACCTAAGTCCACACAAATCCAACTAACCTAACCTAACACCAGACAACACCAGCTAACCTAACTCCTGACAAGTCCAACTACCCTAACCTAACTTCAGACAACACCGACTAATCTAACTCCAAACAACGTAAACTAGCCTAAACCCTCCACCCTACTGTATCATTCTCCTCCTTTCGCATCCGTACGACTTACATCCAAACTATATCCAACATACACCTGAGATATGTCCATTTTGAATATTTTGGGACATGACAAAATTTTTAGTTGTTCGGACTTAGAAAAATTTTAACATAAAATTGTAAATTTTATACCAAGGCCTCTAACTCGAAAACTGATATATACACCAAAATTTACAAAGACAGTTAGTACGACTACTCTGCGGTCAGACAGACCCAACCCCACCTGCTGGGAGTCGGAGCTACACAAATTCACATCGATTCATCAGCTTAATTTCACTGTTTCTCGGTTCAACCAGCTATTGTACCACTGTAATGATAAAACTTAGTCATAACATCCATTTAGGTTTCAAAGACAATTTATTTAAAATTGGTTATTTCGTATAACTTTTGTGATATTGCAATAATATTAAACTATTTCTTTATTTACATAATCGGATCTAGGTCTGGTTGTGGGGTGCATTAATGGCAAAGTTCCTTAAATTTATCTCCATCAGAATAGGGTGAAATTGCTCCATAGGGTTAAATTGCCCCATAGGGTGAAATTGCCCCATAGGGTAAAATTGCCCCATAGGGTGAAATTGCCCCATAGGGTGAAATTGCCCCATAAAGTGAAAGTGTCTCCGACATAAGATCATTGATACATTTTACTTATGTCAAACTTACGCTAGGACCTTAAAACATAGACTCTGAGATGAGGCCAATGTAATCGCATTATGGAAACAGGATCACACAAACTTTCGTCATATCTTTCTTGATCATATAAGTGGTGACATGTCATATCCAAAATTTAAACAAATGTGCTTTCAGTGTTGGGGTGGGGTGACTCGAAACATAGTTTTATTACTATTGTAAAAGATTTTGATTTGGATAAGGGGGCGATATAGTAAAAATTTCGAGGAGTATATAAATATAGAAGAAGGCGTTCAATGGTTTGCTCCAATCCGAAGTTTCATGATGACGAACGTTAAAGATTTTATTGTAAATAAACGTAAGCTTCATTTTACGAAGGATTCCGTACGAATGAAGTTTGCGGAATACAAAAAAAAAGGAGGCACTACATCTCTGCAAAAATTCAAAGAGGTGCACAAACAATTGATCGATCCCTTGCAAATCACCGATTCCTAGTCACAAGGAATAGCGGAAAGCATGTCAAAAGCTATAAAGGAGGTTGAAGTTGAAAACAGAGGCTCGCTTTTTAAAAAAAGATTAAGTTACCAGTTGACGATGAGCCTGTACATCTTTATTATACGGACGTGTTAGGTAGAGACGAATACGAAAATATGGAGTAAAGTATAACCCCCAATTGATACGCATAGTTTGGGAAAAGTATGTAGAAAATTGATTCAGAAAACAGTGACACAACCTAAAATAATAACGTTTATCCGGAGGCTAGAGGTGTAACAAGAGTCATAATTATTTTTAAAGTCCTTAGCATTTTCTTAAGGAGTGTAATTGATTAATTCATAGAATACATTCCATACCGGTTGTTTCGTGCGTGCACACAAATCGAATACAATCGGTACATATCCGAATAGGAGTAGCTCATATAAAAGGACTGTTTGCGTAGAAGTTATTATTTGTTGATTGTACAGTTTAAAGAGACGATATAACAAATATGTATAAAGACTTTGGGGAGGTTATTCGAAGATTTCGCAATGCTCTGCGAGTAAAAAGAGCAGAATGTGGGCAACGCTTTTCGATAGAAGGAGAAAAATGTCTTATGTGTCAGTCATACGAAGAAGCAATACAGCACTGTACTGCAGTGTTATCAATGCCACGAGGATCTGGATGATTTTATGGAAATAATGGAGGAGATGGGGTTTATAAAACTGTTGGCGGATATTCAAATGGAATATATACTAAATTGTAAGTTTTAAAGTAAAAATTTAACCACCCCAACTATTATCATAAGAAATGAATGATGTGAATTTAGAAATTATTTTTGTATATATTAGTTTGTTTATGTTATAAAATATAAAGTATACATTGGTATTGTTTAATTTTTCAAATGTCCATATAACTTAAATGGGTATCTAAGTTCTTATGAAAAGAATTATAACAAAGATGTGTATTTTTTTAAAAGGGTGTTATAAACGTTTTACAAAAATTATTAATCAGAATCGTTTTATTTAAAACTATAACATAATTTTATTTACAGCTATTAATATCTGTAGTTGAAATACAACAATTTAGAAACGTATAAGAAAACAAAGTGTAACTAATAGTGTTACAGAATTTTCTCTAAAATCTATAGCTTAAAATTTAAACATCGCTCGTAAATGCGTGGAATGGAAACCTGTTGTATTCTTCCATATACTCAACTTGTTTACAAATACCGTTTTCAAACAATCTTGGGTAGGTTCTTATAAATTCGTATAATATGACCCCAATATCACTATTACTGTATTTGCTTTTAATTACATCATGTGCGAGATTCTGTAAGACATCATTCCTATTATATCTTTCCATTGCGACATCTAACAGAAACAGATCTATATTAGGAGTACCGTTTTCCGTTAGTTCTTTTAAACTATTAGCATGGTTGAGAACGATCTGAGATACCCCTAAAAAGTGCTCTAAAGTTCCTTTGGTAAATATCATATAATTCTCATCAAATGTCACCATCTTCACTAAACAATTCTTATTTAAATAAAAACGCAAGTTGTCAAATTTGCATAACTGATTTCGCATGCCAACTTCCATAGTGCGTATAATGTGTGGAAGATTTGATATAAACTTCGTAAATACGTTGAAGGATACATCAAGTACGCTCTGCAAAATGGTGTGAACAAATCTAAAAATTATTTTGTAATCGTCGAACGGGTTCAGGCCTACAATTATGATTTTGGAAGAAAATTTTGTTATGGCGTATGGTTTTTCAAATAGCAACTTGGCTCGTTCTAACTGAATTGCGGCGTTTATACGTTCTTTATGCGCTGCGGTCGATTGGTTTTCCAAATCCTTAATTTGTTCCCACTCATTGTCTGTAATTTTTAGTTCCTCCTGGAAATAAACCATCTCGATGTGCCTTTCGTTGTGTTTTTTTATGGCATCACATCCAGTAAAAACATTTTCGCACACACTGCATGCAATACTTAAGATGTGCATTCTAGAAAAAATTATTGATTAACAGTTTTTGAATTATACATGTAAATATTAATTTCCTCTACGTTTGCAAAATTCAAACTAAGACTTACTCTTTTTTGTCGATAGTCCTCACACGAAATTTTCAAAGACGGAAAATTTTGTATTACTATTAATTACACTATAAACGACTTTACGTTTTACAAAAATAAACTTAAAATGAACTTTTGGTATCATTCCCCCCCCCCCCCCGTATTTATGTACATAGAGAAAGTATAAGTATAATTTGTCCTTACATTAACCCAATTTAAATCAAATTATAGAATGTGTATTCCCGTATATTAACTAGAATTGTGGAAAGTGCTTTTATTAAATTAATAGTCAGACGTCATCGACAAAACAATGCAAGGCTAATGATCATACATTTCACTAAATTTATTTGGAAAATACGTCTTATTTTGAACTACATTTAAAATAGATTATCTAACCACTTTCTAGCCCGCCGTGCAGAATTAATATATATATATATATATATATATATATATATATATATATACCTTTTGGTTTAATCATTTGTATGTGGATTCACTAATTGAAAATTTTAACAATTCAAGCTACTAATAAATATTTTTTGGAGTTTAACTCTATTATCGAGTTAAATCTAAATAAAAATGTGGAGGTGTTTTGCTGTTAGGTTTTTGAATATTAAAACACATGCATTTGTTGAAGCTAATTTTAAAAGACGTGATAATTAATTTCGATTCCCCAAGAAAATTCTATACTAATTTGATAGGTTACACGACGGAGTTATATTAAAAATACTGCTAAGAGTAATTTTGTATAATAATTCTAAAAATGGTGTTGGTGGTTAAATACATACAGGTAAAACCCACTATAAAATAATTATACGCGTCACTTTTCCAGTCAAGACTTGCATATAACGCCAATTAACATAACAAGAAGCTGCGCATGCTCGACCATCGGCATAAAAGGCGAGGAAGTCATGTTCCAGTGCATTAGTCGTCAAAGTATCGTCGAGTTTGATTAAAATTATAAGTTAAAGATGAATTGTTCTTGTGTTGACGTTACAAGTGATGTGCGAGTACCACAATTAAATATCAACCACCTAGTTGGTAAGACAACCTATAGGTTAGGCAAATTTCCTCCAAATTCTCACCACCATATAATAGAAGTTGGTTTTGATTTATATGGTGGTCTTTCACCTGCCATCCAAGTTATTTGCTGTAGTGGTATGTGTGCTGATTCTACGATAACATTCTCTTACTTCGATTGGAAGAAATTGTGTACTTTTCAAGTGGAATTTCAAATTCACCAATTTGCTCAAGACTCAAAACAAGTCAGATTAAATGGTTTGACTACTGGAAACGACGTTGTTGACATACAATTGGATCAAGATTTCAAATTGCAGCTGAGCACAGCCTTTAATAGAAGTATATGGCTGTTGAACAATTTTGAAAAAGAGAATTTATATAATATGGAGGCTACTACTACCGCGTTTCACTAATTTAAAACAAGTAATAACAAGAGTCTTTATTACTCACTGCTCACAAGTCTAATTAACAGTATATGCCTTATTTGTTGATGTTTTCAGTCCAATTAACAATAAACCACTATCACACTAATGAATTTACAAGCACTAATATCTTCTTAAACTAAATTCTTAACTGAGAAAATTCTAATATTAATTGATACTAAACAAGGTACATTTATCTCGAAAGATGAGCCAAACAAGATAGAAAGTATGGTATGACATTAAAAGCGAGTAGTGGTACGGTCGCGGTATGCTCGCTAGAAGGTATGTGTGTAATTTTGTAAGGCGTGGTCCTATTTTAAATCTATTTACAGATTCGGATTCTACATAAAATTCTAGGTTAGTTTGATGTATTGCATGACTAAAAAAATGTTTAAGGACGGTCAGAAATCGCTTCCGGTAAAAATCCTAAAATGAGGGTAGCTCCCTGGGGGATGATGCAATCTGAAAAATTCCTAGAGATTTGGGTAGCTGAGAAAAATCTAATATTAATTGATACCAAACAAGATAGGTTTATCTCGAAAGATACAATGGTTAGACGAAGAAAACTTTTTGGTCCAGATGAGTGAGGAAATGAGGGATTCTGGAGGAAATGAGGTCCTGGGTTTTTGATTTTTCTCTACTTGTAGGTTATGTTTATGTTTACAAGTGGCTGGACCATTATTTGTTTTTAAACTAGGCTGTTTTTGCGTAGTTAAAATGAATGATGTCACTACGAAATGTGTTCAAAATATACGCATCAAATTAGTTCAAACAGTGTAGCGTAAGAAAACGCAATTGTTGTTAGTAGACAATGACGTACTATTTAAAAATTTAGTGTGTCACATAGTAAACTAAGTCATATCCATGAATACGACTGAGAATAGTGCTATAGATCACTGGGCTGAGTCACTTGCATACTAATTTACGATAAAAAGAATCTAATGTACCAAATCCGACAATATCATTTTGTAAATTTGATTTGACTAATATCCAAACCTGCTCACGGACATAAAAGGTTACCAGAAAAGACGAATGAAGTGATCCACTTCAAACCGATAATGAACTCTATAAACATTATGTTTTTATCTTGGGTGAATCTGGTCCTATGGAAAACGTTCATCGATAGTACCGATAGTACCTATGGTCAGAGCTACTGATAACGTATCATTGTATAAATAGATAGAAAACGAATAAAATTCTGTCTGGAAAATTCTTCGTGCTGAATGTCATTCCCTGAAAAACATAAAGATCAAATCCGAATATATTAAAATGGGCACCTTGGTTTTATGCAAATTGACAGATACACTTTTTAGAAAAATAACTACTGTTATTAGCTTCTTAGTTTTTCTAGTTTATAATATTTATAGTAGGTAATCACAGTTCCCTTCATAATATAAGAGCGTCGTCAAAATTTGCATACCTGTTAAAATTAATATCTAATTTAACACGTGTAATATTTAACTTGTATTGAAGGTTACGTTAATGGAAATTTGTCAGACTATTCTGGGCCGAGCTTGGGGCAAAATTAAATAAGCATATACAAATTAAATAAATAGAAAACGGTTGTTGAAAACGAATTCTTTGGGTGGGAGATTCAGTACCAAATTTGTATTCTACAACCTATACAAGGTTATTTTAGTTGAGCTAGCTTTGGCATTGGCCCATTTAGTTTGATCACACCATATTATTTACTTTAATGTCCATTTTTCAAATATCAACATCCTACGATTAGTCAACACGATCTCGATGTGGTCCATAGTTTACTTACAATAAAAATCTCGAAAAATATTACGGTTGCGTACGTTTCCAAACAAATGCAATAACTCTTGCGCAGCAGCTCCTAAATTTAAAATCAATTAAATTTTACTAAATCCAATGCGGTATTTATAAATGATCTTTAGGTCCTTAAAAAATTACTACTTAAAGAACAAAAGAATATGTGAAATACTCAAAAAGATTGGAATGAGTTTTTAGATGGATAGTACATTGTTTATACAAAGAGCACACAGCAGTAATAGAATTAGCGCAGGAACGTAGAGAAGTAAACATTAGGAACGGGGCGAGACAGGGATGTGCCCTATCCCCTCTTAATTTTTAACTTGTACATTGAAGAGGCAATGAATACTGTCAAATGCAGGAAGACATTTGAAATTACTATGCAGGGACAAAAGCTTGATATGCTTAAATTTGCAGATGATATAGCGGAAGAGTTAGAAGCTACTCTTAATGAAATGGAAACAGTTTTAATAGAGAGATACTGTATGAAAATTAACAAAAATAAAACTAAAGTTCTAGCATGTAAAAGAGGGGAAAATAAATCAAAAACAGGATTACAAATAGGTAACGAGAACTTACAAGAGGTTAAGGAATTCTGCTACCTTGGAAGCCAAATAATGCATGATGGGAAAAGCACAAAAGATATAAAACAAAGATTAGCACAAGGTCGTGCTACATTTAACAAGAAAAAGCAACTGCTGTGTTCAATGACAACAAACATAGAAACAAGGAAAACATTGCTTAAAAAATATGCGTGGAGCACAGCACTGTATGGCTGTGAAGCCTGGACAGTAGGAGAAATAAACAAGAAAAAGGTAGAAACCTTTGAAATATGGTGCTATATACGTATGATGAAGATATCATTTACAGACAAAGTTAAGAAGAAAGAGGTACTAGAAATGGTAGGGGAAGAAAGAAATATGTGGAAAACAGTAAAAAATAGGAGAGACAGGATGATAGGCCACATACTAACACATGAGGTAATAGTGCGGAAGCAGAGATAGGAAAAATGGAAAGTAGAGGTAGACCTAGGTTAGACTATCGCACACAGATAGTGAAAGATGTAGGCTGTGAGAATTTCGGGGAAATGTGTAGGCTAGCTCGAATAGAAATCAATGGAGGTATGCATCCAACCAGTCACAAGATGGAAAACTTAATGACGAAAAGAATAACTGTACTTAAACATGATAATTATTATAGACAACTACAGGTATTAGTATTGCAATATTCTCAACTAATGTTGATTGTGCGAAAGGATTTACTGGAAAACTATTAGTACGGCAAATGTCTAAGTGTTGAGGGATCCTTGGACCCACAGACTACTTAACCCCCTTCACATATCTTACATTTGATTTTCCAGTGCTCCACTCGAAGGTACTACATTGGCTAGGAAGCGAGTTTTATTTACACGAAAATTTTAAATTTTGCCGAAAACCCTTGCTGTCGTAAGCAAGGTAAGGATCTTTAACGTGCACGGGACCTCCATTTTACCTCTTATACGAACGATGGCGTATTTTTTCAAGCGGACCGTGTCGGGATTTGAACCCGGGACCTTGGGCATAGTAGTCACACGCATACGAACTACACCACGGCGCCCCCCCTCACACATACCGTTAAATCTCGGTGAAATAGGGCATAGAATTAGAAAACAATAGAAGAAGAATCGAGCTATACATAGACTGTTGTGAGAATTTTAGGGAACTGTATAGGCTAACTCAGAACATAGATAAGTTGAGGTACACGTCCAATCACTTAGACGTAAAACCTAATGACAAAAAAAAGTGCACTTAAATTTGATTATTATTATAAACAACTACAGGTGTTGGTTGTGAAATATTTTCAACTAATGTTGATTGTGCGAAAGGATATATTGGAAAAACTAGTAATTCGACAAAGGTTCAAGTGCTGGGGGCACTTGGCAGCCATAGACTGCTTACCCCTACATTTAATTTTAGAATGCTCCATCCGAAGGTACTATATTGGAAGGAAGCGAGTTTTTTACCTGGAAATTTTAAATTTTTCCGAACCCTTGCTGTTGCAAGCAAAGTAGGGATCTTTAACGTGCGTGACAACATTCACATACGGGACTTCTATTTTACCTCTCACGCGAACGAAGGCGTGTTTTTGTGAAAAATGCTCCCCTAGCATTTTTCAAGCGGACCGTGTCAGAATTCGAACCCGGGACCTTGGGCGTAGTAGTCACACGCATACCAACTACGCTACGAAACCACCTTCCCCCCTTCACATACCCTTGAATATCAGAGAAATAGGGTATATAACTGTAAAACAATAGAAGGTGACCAAACTGCATCAAACAAGAAAGAACAGCAGATATGTTTAAAGACAACAAACATAAAAACAAGAAGAAAATTTGTTAGGTTTATTTTCAACATAATTAATAATAAACACGCTCTCGAATAAATTCCTTAACTCAAATACCTTCTTCTTTTACAACGAAAATTTATTCCATAAATTAAATAGTCTATGCTTTGTTTTAGGTATCCGGTAATCTCTTAAATTCTTCAATAACATCCTGTTTACAATAATAAATACGCTTTCTGCAAATTTTTATTTTGAACTCATTTATTTGGAAACGACAAGTTTAAGCTACAATTAAATAGTTATATCCTGTTTTTAGGTACCTGCTATCTTGGTATACCTTACGACCGCCGTATAATGGTTTTCTCTATTGTTCCAATGTAACGACTTGTTGAAATAAGGTCGCGCACTATCCGATATAAGCCGGGTTTTCCAGTTTGACCCCGCTTAGATAAGCTAGGATTTGCAGTTCGAATTCGTGTTGTTTGAACGATTGTTGAATTTTATTCTACAGCTTGCACGTCGAAGTGTTTTCTAGATTTATTCGTCACCGTATTTCAAAAGCGATGCACGTGTTTCTGTTCGACAACTAGGAAGTGTCTTGCGTGTGTTCGGTGAGTTTCCCGCGCGCACCCATTCTAATCAGATTCTCCTTTTAGCTTTTTTTAGTGGGAGGCCAAATGGGTTCTTTCTTTATGTAGAACAACTGCCTTTGTCTGTATACCAACTACTTTTGTCCGTAGACCGCGGCTGCAATTATGGAAGCATAGTGAATGTATGCTGACGACCATGGCGTTCCTGTGTTGACTCAACCCCGACGGTTTGCGAGCTAAGTATCTGGACACCTACAGGTATGCAACTCGTTTTCTTCTGTGTGTGTCAATGGCATATTCCGTATCAACGTTTGGTGTAGAAACATGATATCGGAGAACTATTGTTTGTGGCCGCTAATCGATACTATCACTCTACAGGTGCCATGTACTATTTTTAAAAATGCGTGTCAAAAGAACGCACATGTTTATTTGCTTTAGAGTTATCAGGTGAAATTTTAAAAACGTTCGACAAAAGCTCTCACAGTTTTTTTTTGCTACTGATTAATTTTATTTTGTGTAAATACAAGATGCGCACTTCGTATCTAGATTTCTAAATTGCCCATATAATATAATTGTTTACTGGAAAATAGTAACACTTAATTTATTTTCTGTTTGCTTGTTTGTACAGAATCCTTTATTTGTTTTTTTGTGTTAATAGATACTCGTGGACGATGTGTTTTTTTGGTTTCTTCTTGGTTTGTAGGCGAATCCCCCCCACTCTCCGCGTTTGATAATTAGCCTGGTATTTACTTTTCTTCCGGCTACGTCTAGGTACGTAGCAAATTGTTCAAAGCATCTGTGTGGAGCACAGCACAGTACGTCTATGAAATAGGGACAGTAGGAAAAGCAGACAGAAAGAGATAGAAGCTTTCTGGAATGCTGTGCTTCAGATGTATGAAGATGGAAGCATAGACAGACAAAGTTAATAACAAATAGGTTATAGAAATAGTAGAGGAATAAAGATATCTGTGGAAAACAAAGAAATACGAGAAATAGAAGGACAGGAAAGACAAGAAAAAAGAGGTAGAGGTAGACCGAGATCAGACTTTCGCATGTAGATAGTGATAGATGCAGACTGTGCAAATTTCAGGTAATTTGAGAGTTAGTTCAGAATATGAAACAATGAGGGTACGCGTCTAACCAGTTCCAGAACTGAAGACCTAATGAGGATGATGATGATGATGATGCAAAACAAAATAATTTCAAATACGTTTGGACCTTGAACTTCAAAATCTTCCAGCGTACTGCAGATACGTCCTTATAGAATTTTAAATTGAAACGGACACACTTAAAGTTAAGTCAAATATGCGCAGTTAAATTCTCAACTTGTAAATGATTCCAATGCACTAACATGTTTGAGGTATGAAATCAAATTTAATAAATATTTATAGAGGAATTTGTGCTTTAATTAAGTAAGCTGTCTATGCTTATGGTAAGAATTCTCACTATGGAAATCTCGGAAATGATTATACAAACAAAAATAAATCTAGCTAAATAAGAAAAAAGCTCGTGCAATTAGAGGGACAACATTATGACCATCACAAATTTAATTTGATTTGATGTGAAACGTTTTTTTTTAATACATTTAATAAACATGCACATGCACATACGCATGTGCGCTCGCGCACACACCTACACACACACACACCTCAAATAAATACATACGGGGTATGGTTATAAAATAACAAAATTGATGCTGTAAAACTTTTTAATTTAAATTTATACATTATTCAATTATTATACTCATCAATACACACAGTTCAAAACAGTGCTGGAAATTGTCTACTGTGAGCTTGTTCATAGCGCTCCTGATTTTCTATTGCAGCTTCAACGGTCTGAAATCTTGTTACTTTTATTGCAGATTTGACCTTGTGGAAGAGATGCGTCACATGGTATCACATCAGGCGCATAAGGCTGAAGGTCTAACACTGGAATATTATACTTGGCTAGAAACGTCTCGAGAGACAATTGCGCCGATGCGCTGTCGTGATAAAGAACTCATGATTGGTTTGTCCACAATTCACATTTTCTATTTCTTTAAATTTTGATTAGGTCATTCGATGTCTTCTCAGTCATCTTGGACTTGTAGCTTTGCAAGATCACCTAAACAGACTTATCTAGTTTTGTTCTTCTAATGATTAAGCTTTAAATATAATTGTCTTATAATGCGAAAGTCGTTGTAGTATTCAGGTTTAGAACTAATAATGAAGTACCTGATAACATTATAACTTTGTGCAGTTTTGTGCAACACGGAAAAGCTTAGATATACAGAGAAACATATTTATCACATTTACTTATTTTCTACTACTCCCCCAGCTGAGCTTATATGACTACCCTTAATCAATAATACATATACTTCTACTATTTTTATTGGCAATCTCTTGTACATAAAATGTTCAAAATAAATCCATTTCCTTCGTTGTAATCCATAAACAACAATTGCAACAAAAAATTTTTTACAACACAGTTCCCAAAACCATATACTCAACTTTAGTCTAATACTCTAATAAAATCACAAAATTATAAACATAATTAATACTCGTCTGGAATGAGGTTGTTTTACGCTAAAGTTTCATAAACAGAGAGCGCGCTAGATTGCATAGACTTTACAACTATTAAAATAATATAACTTACGTTTTAAATTAAACAAAGTAAATTAATTAATTTAAAAAGCCTACATTCTAGTTTAATGCATATTGATAGGTTATGTAGCAAATAATTATTGTGTATCTCAGTTTTACGCATGGATGCGGTTTGCCGTTCTAGCTCAAATTCCTGTGATGAAACTCGTTGCTATTTCCAACAAGATAAACGGGAACAAGACAAGGTACTGTAGCATGTATAAATGTCACACTCTTTAATTTGCAATATTTTTGGCCTAAATTCTCATAATCGATTACTTTATATTTTCTACGGTAATACTATTAAAATTGGATAAACTAAAAAGCTTTCAAGTTATACTTGCACGCATTATGGGTTGTTATATTCAGGTGCTAAAACGACTTTATTATAAACTCTGCGCGTCGTTTCAAGCACAGTCGTATTGGTGTCCCTTTTCGCCTTCGCGTATAGCGAACATTTTCTGGAATGAATGCAAAGGAGCACTGTGTGTTCCTCCTAGACCCTGACAAGTCTAAATCTTCTCGAACAACGTTCAAGCTGAGAATTACCTTTTAAACTCAGTAGTTTGGGTCTTGGTTACTACCATAAGTGATTTCTACATCGATGGTTTGTAAGAAGTTCGTTTTTAATTATTTGTAATACCCTTTATTTGCAGCGCTAAATTAGGAACAAATTTAACTTTTAGTTAATGAAGAACGACTGTTCGTTGTAATGGCGTTCTAAATACATATGAAACATCAAGTACACTTTTGATTATTAAATGAAAAGTTGGAGATATTGTTGTATCATTTATCACAAAGGATTTAAATAGATCATTTTTCGTCATGACTGTTTGGTAAAGCAGTTTCAACGTTTATCATTTATTCCGATCAATATAGTAAACGAATTGTTTTTATTTTATGGCTGTTGATTTCTTGTTTATGTTACAAATATGTTGGTGCAGATTTAATACATCGTTTAATTAAAATATTGAATAAATCTAGCTACAAAATTAAGTATTCAATGTTTTAGAATTTCGTAAAGAGTCGTTTATTAGTTGTTTAATGAATTAGTTTGGTATGGTTTGAAAATTTTCCATTATGAAGGAAGTATTACTAGAATGTAGAACCAGTTGTTCTCTGAATAGCAAAGTTGTTTGTTCCGTTAAATACTTATTTGAGTTAAAAATATATAATATTATTTTGCATGCATATGTTGGGATTGATTGTCTTTGTTACCAGGCTTATTCCAAATGAAAAGTTGAACTCATACCATTTATTAATATTTGTAGGTTGAGTGTAAGCATTTTAATAGTTTTTATAACCATCTGTAAAATATTCAGATCGGAAAGATGATAGAACTCATGCAAATGATATGTGCCTTATTAATGTTACTAACTAAATGAAATGAAGAAACTTAGTCAATTATTTTGAATGTAGGCTGGGCTATTATATATTTTTCTTGTAAATAGTTTATTATGAACTATAATTTAAAAACCGAAAACTATTTAAGGAAAATAGAGAAATAAAAATACTTTTTGGGTTGTTACGGTATTACGTTTTAAAAATACGATACGATAATTCTTAGAAGTTAAATGGTGATAGTTCTTAGTATTTAAAAGTCGATAAAACAGTTTACGAAGTCGGTAATACAGTTTAAGAGTAGTTCATAAACACATCGTGCAAGCGCAATGAATAAGCCGGCGACGCCTCTGGCGGGTGTAAGCGCGAACCTTATCCAGATTTGGGCGCGGTCATCTACCAATGGCGTCACCAAAGCATCATTTATATTGCGCAATACTTCGGAAATTTACATAATTTTAAAACAATGATAAAAGCAAACAAATTAGGTAAGGGATTACTTACATCAGAAATCCTGCATTCGCACGAAGTTGCGCTACGGTAGGCCTCTATTGAAGTCCATTAGGGCTCCATCCCGGAGGGATTAAAGATGGTAATTCCTCCGGAGCGGCTAGCGGAGCATGAACATCAGGCTCATCACGGGTCGTAGAGTACGATACGCCTTACGGCTCTCAAATTATTACCTACCTATGTAGGGATCGGGCAGGAATACTAGGTAAGGGTAGACAAACAAAAGATAATCAAACAAAGGAAATCTACATAGGTACAGCTAACGATACGTTACCAAAAACGTCCACTCTGCTCCAAGGTATTGGCGAAAAAGCCACGTTATAGAGAGAACAGGAAACTTCCCCACTCTTTTTTGTCTTTTTCACATCGGCACGGGGTTATTCGTCCAACCCTCTAGGGTCACGCCATCTGCGCAAACTCACTAGGACGTATCGGAAGTACACGCCTAGTCTATTTAAAATTCCCGCGCACCGCGTCTTTTGAAAATATGGCGCGAAACTTCCGTACATCAAAACTAACCTAAAACAATGTTTAAGGGCCAATTCGATTGGCACGTAACAACGGTATTTCGTGCAGACAAGAAAGAAAACAGTGAAGTAAGTCAAGAAAGTCGCTTACACCGAAAACCGCAACAAAAGTGGAAAAGAGTAGAGTAGAATCCAAAAGAATTTGTTTCGGGGCTAGCTCAAAAACGTCGTAGAGTGGGGTGGGTAATAGAGAAAGAAAATTGGAAACCTCAGTAAAAAGTTATATTACAAACATACAGTCCCAAAAAAGGAATATTTATAAAAGTCAAAAACACACATATACGTAATCATCCTGTTATAACGTGATGTAGGCGACTCCGTGGCGTAGTTGGTATGTGTGTGACTACTACGCCCAAGGTCCCGGGTTTGAATCCCGACACGGTCCGCTTGAAAAATGTTAGGCAAGCATTTTTCACAAAAATACACCCTCGTTCAAATGAGAGGTAAAATGGAGGTCCCGTGTGTGAGTGTTGTCAAGCACGTTAAAGATCCTTACCTTGGTTGGAACAGCAAGGGTTCAGCAAAATTCCAAATTTTCCAGGTAAAAAAAACTCACTTCCTGGCCAATGTAGTACCTTCGGATGGAGCATTGGAAAATTACATGTAAGGCTATGTTCAAAGACAACAAACATAGAACCAAGAAGAAAATTGTTGAGCGCATATGTGTGGAGCACAGCACAGTACGTCTATGAAATAGGGGCAGTAGGAAAAGCAGACAGAAAGAGATAAAAGCTTTCTGAAATGTTGTACTTTAGATGTATGAGGATGATAGCATGGACAGACATAGTTTATAACAAATAAATTATAGAAGTAGTAGAGGAAAAAAGATATTTGTGGAAATAGAGTAAAATGGAAGTCCCGTGTGTGAGTGTTGTCACGCACGTTAAAGATCCCTACCTTGCTTGGAACAGCAAGGGTTCAGTAAAATTCCAAATTTTCCAGGTAAAAAAACTCACTTCCTGGCCAATGTAGTACCTTCGGATGGAGCATTGGAAAATCCCATGTAAATATAACATGATGTAGCCAAAGCATCAGTATGCATATAATCCAGTATAAACCTAAAGATTTTAAAATATCAAGAATAAAATCTTATAATTTAAATAACAGGTACATATATTCATGTAAGAATACTTAGAAAATTCCTTCAACCTTTAATATATACAAGAAATAATACAATTATATATAGTCATTGGCACCTGCTTTGGGAAATGCACCTCATAAGAATCAGAATCTAATATTAAACCTAACTAACGTAACCCTAACTTAAATGAACCAAGTATTAAATAATATGGTAAGCAAATTGTTGACGTTAATGTTAATGTACAGAGAAAAGGAAAACAGTAAAAACTGCTTCAACGCAAGCTTTTGTTTATCTAGTTGTGACTTTGAGAATAACTACAGAATCGCTCGTGCAATACGAACGTAAATTTGGTAACGTACACTCTGCAATTTGTTGGATAATCATGAGTACTAAATTATAGAATCATCACAAGAAGTGTTTATCTTTCTAAACAGCAACACCAGTAATGAAAACAGGAAGCACCTTAAGTTGCCTGCCTCTCTGGTACATTTTCAAAAATTCGGAAGTACGAGCTGCAGTTGTATACGGCTGGGTGCTGGATTAAACAACTTAAGTATACTGGCACTTTGTAAAACTCATTTTAAAATTGCGATTCACAACATCTCTTTTCGCCCAAAAGACGTTATATAGAATTAGAATCGAATAGCGAGAAGAGAAAAAAACCTTTCAAAAGTTCAGCTTGTATTTATAACAAATTGAGAACGACATTTAAAAATAATGATAAACTATTCCCACCGATATTGTGTGAAGATATTCTGCTAACGTAAGTAGAAATATATTCCAGACAACAACTGCAAAATATTCCTAGAATGCAAGCAATAAAGAAAGCAAAAGTCCTCAAAAATACGAAAATCAGATCCACTGAATTTCGCATGGAAACGCAACGTATATTTTAATCGTTCAAGCCAAAGAAAGCACAATGTATAGCCGGTTGTCTAACTTACAGAAATGAATAGAGTTTTGTATTATTATCGACCGGGGATATCGAGAATGCATTAATTAGGAGGCGGTTTATCATTTGTAAACTTGAGCAGCTGAACACGTGCAGATATAACAAAGTAGGATTTCTTACTACCATTAAACGCGTTTATTTTACGATGCGTATTTCAACGAATAACTATTGGAAATAATATGCAGCTGTTAGAATGTGTTTCAAAGAATTTATAAAGCGAGGTTCTAGTCTTTTAGAAGTGGTTTAACGATAGGCAATCTTTCATATATTCCACGTATTTATACACGTAGAGAAATTTTTATAGGAGGCTTTAAATATTAATTATAATTGAAATAGCATAAAAAACCGGTCGTCACTTGGATTAAAATTTGTAGGAAGCGTTTATTAAGGTAGTTGGAAATTAATGCAAAAATCAATCGCTTTCCGAAATTTAACGTTACACGGTAATAATCTTATTTTTTTAAATTTATCTTACACACAAAACTGAAAATAAGTTGTAATTCTTCAAATATTATTATTTTTTTTTATTGCAAATAGTAATTCTATTACATGTACGAACTGTAACTGTTCTTTTCCGGTGCAGTTCTTTTTAGTAGCAACCGTTATCGAGTGGCCTCAAGATGTTTGTTGTAGTGTCTTGAACATAAATGTTACTAACTTTTCCTTTGTACGTTGTTCCATCTTATTGTAGAAGTACTAAAGTAGTGACGCCTACTCTCATGCTTTCTGCAGGGGTCATGCCCGAGCTATACCGTGATAATGCTTATACCTCTATCTAAAGCCATTTACCATATACAATCTAGCCTGTCTTTTGTGATAGGTAATACGCTTTTGACTAACCGTGCAAAAGATAGATAAAGGGGTTTCCGTTTCATCATTATTAATCTCAAAGTTTTTGATTTGTTTCAGTACGATATAGGGATATAGTATATGAATCAACAGTTTCACTTCATCATAGATCTATATGTACTCCCGCACACATCGTTTAAGATTGGCGGCCACGACGAGAATGCCCATCATGACGGCGCTTTTAAACGTTTGCCAACCACCGCCGCTGTTCGTTACCATCCTGATTGATCGGAAAACGTCAAGTTTCCATTACATGACTCGTGCGAACTATCTTCATCACAAAATTACACGATAAAAAAGAGATATTCCCTTAAAACATCATCGGAAAACACCTATTCCATAATTACTATGCGTAATACCCTAAATAATATTAATTGAAAAATCTTTGAACGGTTTTTGACGTGTAACAGATGGTAGCATAAAATTGTGTCTCAATAGAAATGTTGGAAAAATATCTCTGAAAGAGAGCAAAAGCTTTAGTAGAAAATCTTCTGGTTGTTTACAAGATTGATAGTCATATATCCATCAATACACTAATAACTAAATTATACTATTCGTCACTGAAACCAGGGCTTATTGAAGTTTTTGGAGGATTTTTAATTAGAACAATCCTGCTCCTTTTTCTTGGCGGGTTTCTGTCGAAACTACAACATAAAACTGAACAGAGACTCGAAAATATCTTTCTATTACAATTGTTAATCAAACATTCTCTTGATAATTTGGAAATAATATCCAGAGACGATTCAATTTTAGTAATAATTATTCAGGATGAACAACAAACATGAATAAACAAATTTGGAAAGTGGAGTAAGCGTGTACCCATACAATAACGAGATATGTGTTGAATACTTCAGAGAAATCATTCTTAAAGGATTTAAAATGATTAAACCTACTATGGAAATATTTACACTGGCTACGCAAAGACGTCTCTGGTATTCTGCTGAACCATATCAACCAGCTGTGAAACTAATATCTACACTTTAAGCTCTTGGATATGAATAAAAGAATAACAAACAAGGAAAATGAAACTAAATCGTAATGTTTCATAAACTTTTTCGGCTTAAAAATTTATTTATATACATAACACAATCTGAAAACCAGTATACTTAAAACCGTTTAATTACCATCTTAAAACTTATTTAAAAACACTGAAGGTATTTTTGTCCTGTGTTGAAATTAGAAAGCGTCAGTGTAACAAAAATTCCAGATACGGTTATCGGTAGACGACTGATGGAATGTCTTAACGAATTAGCTCTGAACTTCACTTCAGAGTTTGAGCAATCAGCAGGGGGCTTAAGGGCAAGCGAAGAAAACGAGGATGATGAAAGAAAGTTGAGCGCCACTGCATATATTAAAACAAATAACTTACTTAGGGATGGTGCAGGAATCCTAGGGTCACCTGAAAGAAACACATTTTTGTGAAATACAAACTTGGATTTCATAATTCAAAAATAAAACAAACAGTACATATACTGAATCCAAAAACCGTTCTAAATCCTTGTTACTTAAAACTTCTAAACTTTTACTTAATAATTATACACCACTCTGTATAAGGTAGGACCAATGCTACCAATATTAGTAACTTTTAAAAATTTTGACCTCACTTATATTTAATTTAAAATCACCAAACATATAGTTTGCAAATAAAAATTTCAAGGCCAGCTCATGCATATAATTGTTAAATTAAATATTCAACAACAAAAAAAATTAGACATCAAAGTGGTAATTTAAATAATTAACCTCATTTTAAAACTTAAACGGATTAGCACTAAATATCTGATCAAACCGCTTTTTATGTATGTACAAAACTTTTCATAATGGGGTTCGGTCTGTTAGAATACTGTTATATAAACATCAGTTTCCCAAAGTTTGAACATTCAACAACTTGAAAAGGATTTTTTGTGAAATGTCTCACAAAATTATTTCTAAAGTAGGCTCAATAACTTAAATCTTAAATCAGATTTTAGTAAACACGCGAGTACTTATAAAAGTGGATATGAACTCGTCTTAATATTTTTATTTTATATGTATTTAAACTATACATTTTATTTGATAACTTTCATTATTTCAATGTTTATACGACAACAACCTTTAAGCGTCAAGTAAATCTTTGCCACACGTGTAGTAAAAGCGGCATTTGCTATAGTATAGTATAAAATCCACTCATCAATATTTGGTGAAAATATAACAAACAAGAATTTGTACAAACCCAAGTAGTTGAAACGATCCTTAATTCTTAATATTCGACAGAAACTGGAATCTTTCAGAGGACTATTATTCAAGTGTTTTGAATACCTCTTGGGTGTCGAAGTTCTACTTCCAGAAGGCATAAAGTTATAATAACCAGATATCCAACGGCGTTTAAACTTCATTCCGATTCCGTTGTAAATTATGATGCTTCTTTAGATTTAAGTTACTAATTTTTATAATACATAGTTACTATATGAATTCTAATACTTTATTACGCAGAGATTCTAAATACTTTATGGCTACACATTGTTAAAAGGACACGAAAAGGTAGTAAGACTTGCTGTCCCAACTAAGTTTGCAGATTGATACGTAAATCGCATTTTGTTTTCAACATTCTGAAGCTCTTACAATACGGCTAATTTGTGACTGATCGAGTATATTCGAGAGCGTCTGGAAACAATTGACAATGAGAACCTTAAACAAAGGAAAACAAATCGCCAAATGTTGCCTTTAGAACGATAAAAATACACTACAAAAACTTCATAGAATATTTGAGTCATATGCTATACGTATTGTTGAATGTAAATCAGTGAATGCTTTGAATTAAATGCTATTGTATAAGGGAATGACTACAATTATTGTATCAATGAAAACGTTTGGATTTTGAAGAAGCTTTACCGTCTCTTTTTGAAAAGGAAAAAAGTATTTGAAGTCTATTAATTAATATCAGATCCAAATTTTTTTTTATCAATAGCTTAACTATTAACCTATATTTCATATCTACAAATAACCTAAATTGTAGAAAAGCTTTAGGCAATATAACATAAAAGCAAAATAAACTCAAGGAAATTATAAAGGTGGAACCAAAAATTCAGAACTTGTCATTAATACAGTTGAATAAGAAGTGGGTGGTGAATGAGTGTTTAAATAAGTGTGCGTGCAACTCGTTTAAAAGTGGAATAAAAATAAGTAAAGGTCGAAATTGGTATGTCAAAATGGAAAAACAAGCACTCAAATGAAATGGAAAAAGCAAAAATATAGCAAAATAAGTTTGCTACTGTGTAACTACTACAAACAATTAATAAATTGTAATTAAAAAAAATTATCTAACAAAACCATAAGTATTAACGTAAGATACCATTACAGAATTTGAAATGTTTAATTTACAAAAAAATAATGGAGTGAACTCTCCTTCCGAAGAGTGTCTCTCAAAAAACACAGACCTACGTACATATGTACAAGAGATTTTTAGTTTGAAGAACATTTTTACTAAAGGAATTATTACTTTTTGTGAAGCACAATAAGATCCCAGACGAACGCGTCTCCAAAAGTGTTGTCATAATTTATTTTTCAACTAATGGATTTGGAAATATATGTCCTAAACATAGTTTTGGTTCAGACAGAAGTCGATTAGACAGAAACTGCCTCACCAACAATTCTCCATATATCGAAAAGATACCCACTATGTGATTTCCTATATTTGAAACCACTTACTACTGCGCAACTGTCACGCAAACAAAAATAATCCCTAACTGATATGATCGCATGCCACTTAAGACACTTAGAGTTTTCTAACGACCTACGGTTGAGAAACCGTACAACAAAAGTAATTAGTCAAAAAGACTATCAAATCTAGTAAATTACTTGCTAGCATGACCAACTCCAAAAGAGTCTCATCCATACGAATCCACAAAAAAATTTTTTTGACCTGCTTCTTCTAACATAAAGGACTATTACAGCCTACCAAAGATGGCATGAGTATCTTTCAGCTCAATAAACAGAAAAAAATCTTAACAAAGTTTTCTCACCTAGTCCTTCTTTACATGTAAAAAGAATGTCAGATCAAGTTTTAATAAAAATACGTAACCATAAAAATAAATAAGCGCGAGAAGAAAATGATTTAATATAGTGTTGAAAATGAAGAAGTTTTAGTTAAAGATGGAACTTTATGACGTAACTGTGAAATAACTGTGCAAATAATTGAACTTGCGGGAACTACGTAAAAGGGTTGGATTTGACTTCTGCTATATGATAGTGACTTTCTTCAATTTTTTACATAATTTCCTTAGAGTATTATATCCTCTACCCCTGATAAGGCAAGATGTAAAATATATTCGGGTCACAAACTTTTTCATAAATTCTGCGGGTGCACTAGGTAATCTGTTAAATAAACTTACAATATGCGCTGAAAATGACACTACGAGTGCATTCCGTTTTTGTCAACAATTTTTAATTTCCTTCCAGATATCATCTTCAGAATGTGCCTGTAAGAAATCTTCTCTCAAACGAGCAACTGATGACTTCCCATCTTTCACAAAGTTCCTAACACAACATAGCCAAAGTAAAGCACTATTTCTAAACATTTCGGATGCGGAATCATAAAGATCTTGTTCGCATACTTTACGATAATGACCTAACTCTTATATTCGTTGTAAAAAATTATGCAATTGTCCAAACTCTCAAGATAATTTTATTCCCTACGAACCAATAGGAATCAGTGGTGCGAGATATGTCACTGAGTGAGCTGGTATACTAACAGATGAATCAATCGGGACATAGCCCCTGTAAAAGAAGAATTAGGTATATTGCCAGAAAATTCAGATCAAATCCTTGGCATCGATTTAATCGACGAATTTGTTTTTCTTCACATTTCTCTAGAAATTTTACATTATATTCTGCAATATTAATAAGAAAACGGGATTTTGTTTTCTTGGTCAACAAACGAGTTAAAATTTTTCGCTTTTGGTTTTAATGAACATATCTATCAGTTTTTCTTTCTACGCCCCTTATTTTCAATTCAAATATAATTTCTCTTTAAGCAAATATACTACTTGAAATGTCTCCATGTCGTTAAATTATAAAACTTAAGAAAATATGACACAAATTATCTCTCAAATTGAAGTCAAACTGAATTTAGGAAAATAATTATAATTCCTAAATAATTTACAAAATGTGGAACTATTTATTCTAGAAGACTAATTCCAGAAAAAAATTTTTAACAACAAATGTAGATATCTGTACAGCAATTCCAAACTAAGACCAAAGTCGAAATCGGCCTGTAAAAACTAAAACAAATTAGGTTCTAGTTATCTAGGATGAAAATTGTACAAAACGTTGCTTAACAAACAAAATCCTGAATAATATTAGCAAAGATGTGTTGGTTTATTTGGTTTTCTGTTTAAATGTCAAAACCAAAAAAGTTTTAGACAAAAATAAAATCGTAGATAAACTAACCAAACGACACCATACTCGTTGATTCACAATTACTGAAAAATCCAAATTCAGAATTTAATTGATACTAGATAAAACAATGAATGCAGGATGAATTAAACTTCGCACTATATTGCTGACTGCTAGAATTGCTTAACAAGAAATGCCAAAATTTTAACTCAAGTGTTAGCGCTTCATTTTTTATGTCCCTTTTTGCTGTGCAAGTATAAGAGTTTTTTTTAATCAGGCCCCACGTTGCGAGACGCGAGGGAAACAATTCTAAATAAACACAACATTGGGTGTGTTGAAAATAAAAAGCGTAAGTGGAACAAAAGTTCCAGGTACTGTTGTCGGTAGACGACTGATTGTTAAGTCTAAACGAAATAGCTCTGAACCTCCCTTTAGCGTTTAAGCGATGAACAAGGGGACCAGAGGGAAGTGAAGAAAACGGAAATTATAAAATAAAGTTGAACGCCACTGCACCTAAATATATTAAAATAAATACCTAACCTAGGAATGGCGCAGGAACTCTAGGGTCACGTACCAATGACAGTCAATAATAACCAACATGGGGTTATACTTAAAAGAAACACTTTCAGCGGAATTCAAACAAAAGATCGTATCTCGTCTCTCAAAATTTAAAAACAAAACAAACCGTAGATATAGTAAACCCAAAACAGGTTCCAAATTCTTGTTACTTAAAACTTCAAGCTTTTACTTAAATAATTATACACCACTTTGTATAAGCTAGGGCTACTTCTGCAATTATTGGTATCACTTTAAAAATGTCTGACCTCACTTATGTTTAACTTAAAATCACCAAAAATATGTTTGCAAATAAAAATTTCAAAGCTAGTTTGTGCTCGTAATTGTAAATTAAATTTTCAACAACAAAGCAATTAGACACCAAAGTGGTAATTTAAATAATTGACCTTATTTTAAAACTTAAAGGGGTTAGCACTAAATATCTGATTCACCTGTTGTTTGTATGTATGTACAAAACTTTTTATAATAGCATTCAGTATGTTGTAGCATCTCCTAACTATTGTTACTTAAACATCAGTGTTACGTCATCATCGAACATTTATTGGTATTGGTGACAATAAATACTATTAGTGCGGGTATCCTACAGTTTGAGTGAAACATTTTTATACCGGCAGTGGAAGTGCGTGAAAACAGTCGTACGCGAACCGTTACCGAAGAGAGTTGTATCAGAGCCTTTGGAAGCGACACCATCACCCGAACGAGCGTGTTCTTGGTTGTCCGCGAAGCTTTTGTGTGTGATTTTTATTGCCCCGAGCGGCACAGGCTTTAAGGTATTTATACCCTTCCTTAAGTAGTTTGTTGTAGTTGTTTTTAGTTATTACATAACCGCTCCACTGCCATCGGTATTGCTACAAAAAGCAATTGGTCCTTCCCTATAATTAGCATATCTATATCACCTCATTCATCCCAGCCATCCGATCAGTTTCTCAAAATTCTAACATCTAACAACTTGAAAGGTTTTTTGAATGTCTCTCAAAATTGTTTTGACAGTAGGCTTGAATAAATATCTTTTATGATTGCTGACAAAAAATTATTTCTTTTAATTATTAATATATGCCTAATTTTTCAATTAGCTAGATTTGAATTTCTTACATCAAGTGCTTACGTTGTAATATCGTATATAGAAAAATTCACACTGTACGATATTCAAAAGATGTAAATACATTACATAGATTTTAGTAAAAATAATACTTTTAACACTATAGCTAATTTCTTGTTAAACTATTTTTTACATATATATATTCAGAAACTTAAGATCGACATAATATACTTAACATTTTAATAAACATGTAAGTACCTATAAAAAGTTGATATAAACTTCTCGTAGTATTTCTATTTTACATGTGCTGAACTTTAAACTATAAATTTTATCGGGTAACTTTCATTATTCCAAGGTTGATACGACGAAAACAACATTTAAGCGTTACGTTAATTTTTACCAGATGTAAAATAAAAACGACGTTTGGTATTTGACACTTACCAATAATTGGTGAAAATTTAACAAACAAGAATTTTTACAAATCCAAGGCGTTAAGATGATCCATAATTCTTAATATTCAACAGAATCTGGAATCTTTCAGACGACTTGGAACAACAGGTGAGCTCTGGTGTTGGGCTCCATATGTGGGGCTCCAGTAAAATAAAAATTGGACGCAAGTGCTATATTACCTGCCTACTTACTGTACCGACGATTAGCTTAAGGTTCACGGTGAAGCATGAGTTTGGACATGGGTTGAATATCATAACTCAAGATTTTACAAGCAAACAGGGCGCCACGGCATCATTAAGCATACATAAAAAATTGATTTAATTGAGGGGAGATGCAAAAACCCTCCTACAATTATCTATAATAAATTATCAACAATTTACTTCAAATATTTCCAAAATATTCTGAGTACTATCGTACCACAACTTGTTGTCAACGTTGACTCTGAACAGAAAAAAGAAAATCACATAATTAAATTTATTATTGGAGACACTATTCGTGTTTCTTTAAAAATACAAAAGTTATAAATTGTAAATACACTTCCGATAACGCAAAATATAATATCTTGCCTTTTAATCGCATTATTGTTACTCTTTTAATTAAGTTCTGAGCTTCTCGAAATTATTTTATATATTCTTTTCAGATAAAAATAAAAGATTAATTCAACTAAATGTTATAATGATAAATTCAAAGTTCTTATTTACAGGTTCATAGTTGAATTAATCAAGTTTACATCTTAATTCTTAGATTCAAGTTCATTAAAATAATTCAAGTTTATTAAAGATTACTTTCACTAAGAAACAATTTCAAAAATATAATCATTTGGATTTAAATAAAGTCCAAACAACAGTATTTGTTCATGTGTGTTCACTTTTTCTGAAATATGTTAACCAAGAAACAAATACTTCACGTATAAATTATTGCTATAAAAACTTATAATAAACAGTTTATAATATAAAAAGGCAACACTTGTTGATATTATTACTTAGAATGCAAGTGTCTTTCTGAACAAACAACATATGGGTTTCCACTTATAATAATTAAAAATAAGTTATGTGTTTGCGCCAGAAGTACAAAAAGCTGAATTTTTATTAAAAGCAAAGCTAAAGTTGTCATTTTTTTGATGGTTAAATTTTAAGAATGATCATTATTAAACAATTCTTTTCATTATATTCAAAACTATTAATTTTCTCGTCATTTCAAACGACCAAAGCTTCCACAATAGGCATATTAATTTCAGTTTAGAACTCCACTTGAATATTCACTTCATAACCAACAAAAGGTTAGATACCCTATCAAAACTCCGCACAACTATTTTGAAGACGAATACAGCATATCTTTTACTACATATATTTTCAAGGTTAAAAACGAACAATATCTAACTTTATAGCTTTTTGTTTTGACTATCGAATAACTTTAAATATTTTAAGGTTGATACGACAAAAACAGATTTTAAGTGTCAAATGACTATTTACCAGATATGGAATAAAATGCTGTATGGTACTATTAATTTGATTAAAATTCTACGAACTAGAATTTTTGCAAACCCATAAAGTTGTGAAGGTCCATAATTCTTAATATTCAACGAAAGTTAGAAACTATCAGATAACTATCCACCAAATGTTTGGAATACCTATTGGATGTCGATGTTCAACTTCCAGAGAGCATATACGTATAAAAAAAACCAGAGCTCCAAGAGCGTTTATACTGCTTTCCGATTCCATCGTAAATTATTATGCTTCTTTAGATTTAAGTTACTAATTTTTATATTCCATAGTCACGCTATAAATTTCAATACTTTGAAATATACGTATAAATTCTAAATCCTTTAAGGTTGCGCATTGTTGAAAAGTATCGAAAAGGTAGTAAGACATGCTGTCCCAACTTAGTTTACTGGCTGATACATAAATCACATTTCGCCTTCACCATTCTGAAATTCTTTTAACACGGTTAATTTGTGACTATCAAGTATATTCGGATGCGTCAGAAAACAATCGATAACGTGAATTTTAAACAAAATTTAAGGTATCACCAAGTGCTATCTTTAGAATGCGAAAAATACATTACAAAAACCAATTGAATATTCGACCCACATGCCATACGTATTATGAAATGTAAAGCAATGAATTCTTTATACTAATGTAAGAGGAAGTGACTACAACTACTGTACGAATGATTGCGTCTGTGGGTCATTGAAACCCAAATTCTACAGATAAATCCCACCAAGTTATAAAAGAATCCGGAAAAAATATAAATTTTCGAAAATTCATGGTTACGCCATGTATAATACAAGCGTACTTTTATTCTTTAAAGTGCCAAATAAAAATGCAATTGCGCATGTATAAATAATCACCTTGTCTGATATAAGCGTATTGTAAATACATAGTAAATAATGTAAGCAGTAAGCGTAAATACATAGCCATTAATTATCATAAAAAATACCATTCCCGTTGCATATAAAACATTCGTTCTATTTAGCGTAAGAAATAGCAATCGTGTTAAGGACGAAAGGCTTTAATCTTAATGTGTATCAAAACACTATACCGTGAAAGCAAATATTTTCTATAAAAACGCAACTCATTTGTATTATAAAGTTTTAAATTAATCATATAAATTGATTTTTGTATGACAAATTTATTTTAAATAATTTTCTAGTATATTAGGAATAAAGAAAGGATGAGTAATCTGTACTTAGAAGTACGTCAATTTAGTATGATCTAATTAATAAAGAAACTCTTATTTCAAGAAGCGGCCAGAACATTAAAAAATCCATAAAATAAGTATGAATTATTGATTATCTTTCGCATTAGTATGCGATGCCACAATAACCTTATATGTGTTAGAGTAGGACGGACCGCGCACGTCACTAATAAGTGGCTCGCGCTAATAAGGAATTTCCAGAAAATTGCATCAAATAGGCGTGTAGTATTTGAAAATAAGAAACTCGAACGTACTGGAATATAGATAAATTGTATATAAACGAGAAATTTTTTGAAGATCATTCAATTAATTAATCCGCGTCGACAAGCCAAAATGTAAAATAATTCAATTCAATTTATTTAAGTCGCGAAGACGTTATGTGAAGTATGCAGTACGCATACAGTAATTTAATAATTACGATGTTATAATGAATACAGAAATGATAAAGTTAAACGTAACCAGTACATAAATATGAAAATTGTCAAATTCATTTATTTGATTTGGTAATATACAATGCAAATGAAAATATTTTCGATACAACGCTACTTAGAAATTAATTTAAATAATGAAATTGAAGATGCACTTTAAAAACTGGTTTCTAAATTGAGATTTTATACATGATTTTGTAAACTGGGATTTGACATCAGTTAAAGAATAGAAGCCGAAGATATTTAATACTGTTGATTACAAATTGGAAAAGTGCTTTGTGAATTTTGCAAGCATAATTTTTTTTATATGGTTTGTAACTGATAGTTGAGTATTTGTCATTTAAATTTAAGCTAATCATATAATTTTTTTTAAATAGTATTTATCAGGAAGGTTTATGATCGGAGTTTGAAACACTCTGATCTTTTAATAGATTATCTGTAAAGGATTCTTTTTGTCCAAACAAACCTTACAAGTGTGAGAATCATAACCAGGTAAACGATTCATAAGAGAAAAGATTTAGTTATGTAAATTTAAATCTAACGAAGGCAAAAGACATTTTGATAATTAAGTAAATAGATGCCTGTTAGAAATAATTTGATGTTTGAAAGAACCGATGTTGTAAATGATCTATATGCTTTTGCATGAGAGAAAATATTTTATACTGTATAAATGCTTTAATATTGCTGTGTTTGAGTTCATTTTAAAAACTCTGTCAATTCCATTGATCTAGCTAAGCAAAGTAAAGTTAGAAAGGAAGGTAAGTCAACAGTTTCAAATTTTACAATTTGCCGTATCTGTATCACCGCACTCTTGTAGTGACGCTCCAACGTGCAACGTTGTCATAACACTCTTGTAGTGACGCTGCAACGCGAGGTGTTGCCACAGCAATTGGTAAACGCATGGTACCGGCAAAACCAGGATACAGGTTCAAGTCCTGTACAAGACCTTATATTTTCCATCTTTCAATTACTTGCTCGATTTGAAATGATCATTTTGACTTTGCATAAAAGTTTAAGTTATTATTTCATCTTATTCACTATAATACGATAGTATTTATCAACTTACCTTGTGTAATTAACTACCTAAAATACTTATATATTTAATACTTGGTTTATATACATAATTTTGAGCGTAGCTTCCTGTCTATAACTAGCATAAGTCAAAAACTTGACAATGTCAGATATGATTGACAAAAATGCCGAACGTAATTGAAAAATAGGTTGATGTATCGTCGTGTACACAATTTAAATTTGTAAATTTCCCAATTGTCGTCATCGGTCTCGGTGGCGTAATTGGTAAACGCATGGTTCCGGCAAAACCAGGATACAGGTTCAAGTCTTGTCCAAGACCTTATATGTTCCATCTTTCAATTACTAGCTCGATTTGAAATGATCATTTTGGCTTTGCATAAAAGTCTAAGTTATTATTTCATCTTATTCACTATAATACGATAGTATTTATCAACTTACCTTGTGTAATTAACTACCTATATATATATATATATATATATATATATATTGCTGTGTTTTCGAGGATTTTAAGTTTTAACATCGAGCAGTGTTTAACAATTGGCCATCTTTCATATACTCCACGTATTTATACACTTAGAGAAATTTTTATAAGAGGCTTTAAATATTAATTATAATTGGAATAGCACAAAAAACGGCCGTCGCTTGGATTAGAATTTGCAGGAAGCGTTTATTAAGGTAGTTGCAAATTAATGCAAAAATCAATCGCTTTCCGAAATTTAACGTAACAGGGTAATAATCTTATTATTTTTAATTATCTTACACACAATACTGAAAATAAGTTCTAATTCTTCAAATATTATTATTTTTTATCATGGATCACAAATAGTAATCCTATTGCATGTACTAACTGTAACTTTTCTTTTCCAGTGCAGTTTCTTTTAGTAGCAACCGTTATCGAGTGTCCTCAGGATGTTTGTTTTTGTGTCCTGAGCATAAGGGTTATTACCTTTCCTCTTGTGCGTTGTTTCATATTATTGTAGGAGTACTAAAGTAGTGACGCCTACTCTCGTGCCTTCTGCAGGGGTCATGCCCGAGCTATGCCGTGATGACGCTTATATCTTCTATCTAAAGCCATTTACCATATGTAACCTAGCCTGTTTTTTGTAATAGGTAATACGCTTTTGTCTAACCGTGCAAAAGATTGATAAAGAGGTTTCCGTTCCATCATTATTAACCTCAAAGTTTTTGATTCGTTTCAGTACGATATAGGGATTTAGTATATGAATCAACAGGTTTACTTCATCACAGATCTATATGTACACCCGCACCCATTGTTTAAGCCAGGCGGCCACGACGAGAATGCACAGATGACGGCGCTTTTAAACGTTTGCCAACCACCGCCGCTGTTCGTTAACGTTCTGATTGATCGGAATACGTCAGGTTTCCGTTTCATGACTCGTGGGAACTATCTTCATCACAAAATTTTACCATCAAAAAGAGATATTCTCTTAAAACATCATCGGGAAACACCTAGACCATAAGCGTAATACCCTAAATAATATAAATAGAAAAATTATTGAACGGTTTTTGACGCGTAACATTGTAAAATTGTGTCTCAATAGAAATGTAGGAAAATATCTCTGAAAGAGAGCAAAAGCTTTAGTAGGAAATCTTCTGGTTGTTTACAAGATTGATAGTCATATATCCATCAATACACTGATAACTAAATTATACTATTCGTTACTGAAACCAGGACCTATTGAAGTTTTTAGAGGATTTTTAATTAGAACAACCCTGCTCCTTTTTCTTGGAGGGTTGCTATCGAAACTGCAACATAAAACCTGACAGAGACTCGAAAACATCTATCCATTACAATTTGGAAATAATATCCAGAGACGATTCAATTTTAGTAATAATAATTCAGGATTAACAACAAATATGAATAAACAAATTTGGAAAGTGGAGTAAGCGTGTACCCATACAATAACGAAACATGTTTTGAATACTTCAGAGAAATCATTCTTCAACGATTTAAAATGATTAAACCTACTATGGAAATATTTACACTGGCTACGCAAAGACGTCCCTGGTACTCTGCTGAACGAATGAACCAGCTCTGAAACTAATATCTACACGTTAAGCTCTTGGATATGAATAAGAGAATAACAAGCAAGGAAAATGAAACTAAATCCTAATGTTTCATAAACTTTTTCGGCTTAAAAATTTATTTATATACAAAACACAATCTGATAATCAGTATACTTAAAACCGTTTAATTACCATCTTAACACTTATTTAAAAACACTGAAGGCATTTTGTCTTGTGTTGAAATTAGAAAGCTTCAGTGGAACAAAAAGCTCCAGATACAGTTATCGGTAGACGACTAATGGAATGTTTTAACGAATTAGCTTCTGAGTTTGAGCGATCAGCAGGGGACTTAGGGGCTAACGAAGAAAACGAGGATGATGAAAAAAAGTTGAGCGCTACTGCATCTAAGTATATTAAAACAAATAGCTTACTTAAGGATGGTGCAGGAATCCTAGGGTCACCTGAAAGAAACACATTTTTGTGAAATACAAACTTGGGTCTCATAATTCAAAAATAAAACAAACAGTACGTATACGGAATCCAAAAACCGTTCTAAATCCTTGTTACTTGAAACTTCTAAACTTTTTCTTAACTAATTATACACCACTCTGTATAAGGTAGGACCAATGCTACCAATATTAGTAACTTTTAAAAATTTTGACCTCACTTATATTTAATTTAAAATCACCAAACATATAGTTTGCAAATAAAATTTTCAAGGCCAGTTCATGCATATAATTGTAAAATTAAATATTCAACAACAAAAAAATTAGACATCGAAGTGGTAATTTAAATAATTGATCTCATTTTAAAACTTAAACGGATCGGATTAGCACTAAATATCTGATCAAACCGCTTTTTTTATGAATGTACAAAACTTTTAATAATGGCGTCCGGTCTGTTAGAATACCATTATATAAACATCAGTTTCTCAAAGTTTGAACATTCAACAACTTGAAAGGATTTTTTGTGAAATGTCTCACAAAATTATTTCTAAAGTAGGCTCAATAACTTAACATGGACGGAATATAAATCAGATTTTAGTAAACCCGTACGTACTTATAAAAGGTGGATATGAACTCGTCTTAATATTTTTATTTTACATATATTGAACTTTAAACTATAAATTTTATTTGATAACTTTCATTATTTCAATGTTGATACAACAACCTTTAAGCGTTAAGTAAATCTTTGCCACCCGTGTAATAAAAGCGGCATTTGCTATAGTGTAGTATAAAATCCACTTACCAATATTTGGTGAAAATATAACAAACAAGAATTTGTACAAACGCAAGTAGTTGAAACGATCCCTAATTCTTAATATTCGACAGAAACTGGAATCTTTCAGAGGACTATTATTCAATTGTTTTGAATACCTTTTGGGTGTCGAAGTTCTACCTCCAGAAAGCATAAAGTTATAAAAACCAGATATCCAACGGTGTTTAAACTTCATTCCGATTCCGTTGTAAATTATGATGCTTCTTTAGATTTAAGATACTAATTTTTATAATACATAGTTACTATATGAATTCTAATATTTTATTACGCAGAGATTCTAAATACTTTATGGTTACACATTGTTAAAAGGACACGAAAAGGTAGTAAGACTTGCTGTCCCAACTAAGTTTGCAGATTGATACGTAAATCGCATTTTGTTTTCAACATTCTGAAGCTCTTAATATACGGCTAATTTGTGACTGATCGAGTATATTCGAGAGCGTCGGGAAACAATCGACAATGAGAACCTTAAACAAAGGAAAACAAATCGCCAAATGTTGCCCTTAGAACGAAAAAAATACACTACAAAAACTCCATAGAATATTTGAGTCATATGCTATACGTATTGTTGAATGTAAATCAGTGAATGCTTTCAATTAAATGCTATTGTATAAGGGAATGACTACAATTATTGTATCAATGTAAGCGTTTGGATTTTGAAGATGCTTTACAGCCTCTTTTTGAAAAGGAAAGAGTATTTGAAGTCTATTAATTAATATCAGATCTAAAATTTTGTTTATCAATAGCTTTACTATTAATCTATATTTCATATCTACAAATAACCTAAATTGTAGAAAAGCTTTAGGCAATATAACATAAAAGCAAAATAAACTCAAGGAAATTATAAAGGTGGAACCAAAAATTCAGAAACTGTCATTAATATAGTTGAATAAGAAGTGGGTGGTGAATGAGTGTTTAAATAAGTGTGCGTGCAACTCGTTTAAAAGTGGAATAAAAATAAGTAAAGGTCGAAATTGGTATGTCAAAATGGAAAAACAAGCACTCAAATGAAATGGAAAAAGCAAAAATATAGCAAAATAAGTTTGCTACTGTGTAACTACTACAAACAATTAATAAATTGTAATTAAAAAAAATTATCTAACAAAACCATAAGTATTAACGTAAGATACCATTACAGAATTTGAAATGTTCAATTTACAAAAAAATAATGGAGTGAACTCTCCTTCCGAAGAGTGTCTCTCAAAAAACACAGACCTACGTACATATGTACAAGAGATTTTTAGTTTGAAGAACATTTTTACTAAAGGAATTATTACTTTTTGTGAAGCACAATAAGATCCCAGACGAACGCGTCTCCAAAAGTGTTGTCATAATTTATTTTTCAACTAATGGATTTGGAAATATATGTCCTAAACATAGTTTTGGTTCAGACAGAAGTCGATTAGACAGAAACTGCCTCACCAACAATTCTCCATATATCGAAAAGATACCCACTATGTGATTTCCTATATTTGAAACCACTTACTACTGCGCAACTGTCACGCAAACAAAAATAATCCCTAACTGATATGATCGCATGCCACTTAAGACACTTAGAGTTTTCTAACGACCTACGGTTGAGAAACCGTACAACAAAAGTAATTAGTCAAAAAGACTATCAAATCTAGTAAATTACTTGCTAGCATGACCAACTCCAAAAGAGTCTCATCCATACGAATCCACAAAAAAAATTTTTTGACCTGCTTCTTCTAACATAAAGGACTAACTATTACAGCCTACCAAAGATGGCATGAGTATCTTTCAGCTCAATAAACAGAAAAAAATCTTAACAAAGTTTTCTCACCTAGTCCTTCTTTACATGTAAAAAGAATGTCAGATCAAGTTTTAATAAAAATACGTAACCATAAAAATAAATAAGCGCGAGAAGAAAATGATTTAATATAGTGTTGAAAATGAAGAAGTTTTAGTTAAAGATGGAACTTTATGACGTAACTGTGAAATAACTGTGCAAATAATTAAACTTGCGGGAACTACGTAAAAGGGTTGGATTTGACTTCTGCTTTATGATAGTGACTTTCTTCAATTTTTTACATAATTTTCTTAGAGTATGTATATCCTCTACCCCTGATAAGGCAAGATGTAAAATATATTCTGGTCACAACTTTTTCGTAAATTCTGCGGGTGCACTAGGTAATCTGTTAAATAAACTTACAATATGCGTTGAAAATGACACTACGAGTGCATTCGGTTTTTGTCAACAATTTTTAATTTCCTTCCAGATATCATCTTCAGAATGTGCCTGTAAGAAATCTTCTCTCAAACAAGCAACTGATGACTTCCCATCTTTCACAAAGTTCCTAACACAACATAGCCAAAGTAAAGCACTATTTCTAAACATTTCGGATGCGGAATCATAAAGATCTTGTTCGCATACTTTACGATAATGACCTAACTCTTATATTCGTTGTAAAAAATTATGCAATTGTCCAAACTCTCAAGATAATTTTATTCCCTACGAACCAATAGGAATCAGTGGTGCGAGATATGTCACTGAGTGAGCTGGTATACTAACAGATGAATCAATCGGGACATAGCCCCTGTAAAAGAAGAATTAGGTATATTGCCAGTAAATTCAGATAAATTCAGATAAGAAAACGGGATTTTGTGTTTTCTTGGCCAACAAACGAGTTAAAATTTTTTGCTTTTAGTTTTAATGAACATATCTATCAGTTTTTCTTTCTACGCCCCTTATTTTCAATTCAAATATAATTTCTCTTTAAGCAAATATACTACTTGAAATGTCTCCATGTTTTTAAATTATAAAACTTAAGAAAATATGACACAAATTATCTCTCAAATTGAAGTCAAACTGAATTTAAAAAAATAATTATAATTCCTAAATAATTTACAAAATGAGGAACTATTTTTTCTAGAAGACTAATTCCAGAAAAAAATTTTTAACAACAAATGTAGATATCCGTACAGCAATTCCAAACTAAGACCAAAGTCGAAATGGGCATGTAAAAACTAAAACAAATTAGGTTCTAGTTATCTAGGATGAAAATTGTACAAAAAGTTGCTTAACAAACAAAATCCTAAATAATATTAGCAAAGATGTGTTGGTTTATTTGGTTTTCTGTTTAAATGTCAAAACTAAGAATGTTTTAGACAAAAATAAAATCGTAGATAAACAAACCAAACGACACCACACTCGTTGATTGACAATTACTGAAAAAATCCTACTTCAGATTTTAATTGATTCTAGATAAAACAATGAATGCACTATATTGCTGACTGCTAGAAATGCAAAAATTTTAACTCAAGTGTTAGCGTTTCATTTTTTATGTCCCTTTATGCTGTGCAAGTATAAGAGTTTTTTTTATCAGGCCCCACGTTGCGAGACGGCAGTGAAACAATTCTAAATATACACAACATTGGGTGTGTTGAAAATAAAAAGCGTCAGAGGAACAAAAGTTCCAGGTACTGTTGTCGGTAGACGACTGATTGCTAAGTCTTAACGAAATAGCTCTGAACCTCTCTTTAGCGTTTAAGCGATGAGCAAGGGGATCAGAGGGAAGTGTAGAAAACGAAAATTATAAAATAAAGTTGAACACCGCTGCACCTAAATATATTAAAATAAATAGCTAACCTAGGAATGGTGCAGGAACTCTAGGGTCACGGATCAATGACAGTCGATAATAACGAACATGGGGTTATACTTAAAAGAAACACTTTTAGTGAAATTCAAACAAAAGACCGTACCTTGCCTCTCAAAATTTAAAAATAAAACAAACAGTAGATATAGTAAACCCAAAACTGGTTCCAAATTCTTGTTACTTAAAACTTTAAAGCTTTTACTTAAATAATTATACACCACTTTGTATAAGCTAGAGCTACTTCTGCAAATATTAGTATCACTTTAAAAATGTCTGACCTCACTTTTGTTTAACTTAAAATCACATATAGTTTGCAAATAAAAATTTCAAAGCTAGTTTGTCTGGTAATTGTAAATTAAATTTTCAACAACAAAGCAATTAGACACCAAAGTGGTAATTTAAATAATTGACCTTATTTTAAAACTTAAAGGGGTTAGCACTAAATATCTGATTAAACTGCTGTTTTTATGTATGTACAAAACTTTTTATAATAGCATTCAGTAGGTTACAGCATCTCCAAACTATTGTTACTTAAACATCAGTTTCTCAAAATTCTAACATCTAACAACTTGAAAGGTTTTTTTTAAATGTCTCTCAAAATTGTTTGGAAAGTAGGCTCAAAAATATATATCTTTTATGATTACTGACAAAAAATTATTTCTTTTAATTATTAATATATGCCTAATTTTCTAGATTTGAATTTCTTACATCAAGTGCTTACTTTGTAAAATTGCGTATAGAAAAATTCACCCTGTACGATAATCAAAAGATGTAAATACTTTCCATAGATTTTTGTAAAAATAATACTTTTAACACTACAGCTAATTTCTTGTTAAACCATTTTTTACAAATATAAATTCAGAAACTTAAGTTCAACATAATATACATAACATTATAATTAACATGTAAGTACCTATAAAAAGTTCATATAAACTTCTCGTAATATTTCTATTTTACATTTGCTTAACTTTAAATTATAAACTTTATCTGGTAACTTTCATTATTCCAAGGTTGATACGACGAAAACAACATTTAAGCGTTATGCTAATTTTTGCCAGATGTAAAATAAAGCGACGTTTGGTACTTGGCACTTACCAATAATTGGTGAAAATTTAACAAACAAGAATTTTTACAAATCCAAGACGTTAAGACGATCCATAATTCTTAATATTCACCAGAATCTGGAATCTTTTAGAAAACTCGAAACAATAGGTGAGCTCTGGTGTTGGGCTCCATATGTGGGGCTGCAGTGAAACAAAAATTGGACGCAAGTGCTATACTACCTGCCCATTTACTGTACCAACTATTAGCTTGGAGTTCACGGTGAAGCATGAGTTTGGACATGGGTTGAATATCATTACTCAAAATTTCACAAGCAAACAGGGCGCTACGGCATCATTAAACATAAATAAGAATTGATTTAATTGAGGGGAGATTCAAAAACCCTCATACAATTATCTATAATAAATTATCAACAATTTACTTCAAATATTTCCAAAATATTCTGAGTACTATCGTAAAACAACTTGTTGTCAACGTTGACTCTGAAAATAAAAAAGAAAATCACATAATTAAATTTATTATTGAAGACACTATTCGTGTTTCTTTAAAAATACAAAAGTTATAAATTGTAAATACACTTCCGATAACGCAAAATATAAAATCTTGCCTTTTAATTGCATTATTGTTACTCTTTTAATTAAGTTCTGAGCTTCTCAAAATTATTTTATATATCCTTTTCAGATAAAAATAAAAGATTAATTCAACTAAATGTTATAATGATAAATTAAAAGTTTTTATGTACAGGTTCATAGTTGAATTAATCTAGTTTACATCTTAATTCTTAGATTCAAGTTCATTAAAATAATTCAAGTTTATTTAAAGATTACTTTCACTTAGAAACAATTTCAAAAATATAATCATATGGATTTAAATAAAGTCCAAACAACAGTACTTATTCATGTGTGTTCACTTTTTCTAAAATATGTTAACCAAGAAACAAACACTTTACGTAAAATTATTGCTATAAAAACTTATAATAAACAGTTTATAATATAAAAAGGCAACACTCGTTGACATTATTACTTGGAATGCAAGTGTCTTTCTGAACAAACAACATATGGGTTTCCACTTATAATAATTAAAAATAAGTTGTGTTTGCTCTCTAAATACAAAAAGCGGGATTTTTATTAAAAGCAAAGCTAAAGTTGTCATTTCTTGATGGTTAAATTTTAAGAATGATCATTATTAAACAATTCTTTTCATTATATTCAAAACTATTAATTTTCTCGTCATTTCAAATGACCAAAGTTTCCACAATAGGCATATTAATTTCAGTTTAGAACTCAACTTGAATATTATCTTCATAATCAACAAGAGGTTAGATACTTATCAAAACTCCGCACAACTATTTTGAAGACGAATACAGCATATCTTTTACTACGTATATATTCAAGGTCAAAAACGAACAATATCTAACTTCAAAGCTTTTTGTTTTGAATTTGTACTTCTTATGAACGTTGTCTTCAAATAAAATGAACTACAGAAAATTTATAAAGGTTTTAAAAGTCATACGACTTGTTTTATCTTTGCATATCAAACATAACCAATTTTCTTCATTCTGATTAACCACGTCAAATACAAATCTCCATAATCAAATTAATTTTGTTTGCTCCATAATTAAAGTAATTCCTCTTTACGCTGAAAAAAATATTATCTACAGTTAAAAGAATTGTACTTTCTACTAACCATTAACGAAAAACAGACGTGTCATCGTATCTCTGTGACCACTCTTTAATTATAGTGCCTACTCAATGGCTATCTTCTCTCTACACTCTGTGATCTTATTAAGCATATTGACTCGACAACTCCACAGCTCGTCTTCAACAAAAATGGCTACGATTCTTTTCTGTTCATTATTCAATCACTTTCTTTATAAGTGCGCACGCGTTATCTCTATGCTGTATCAACATGAGGAATTAATTCCAACCAACAGAGACATTGACAGACATAGACTAAAACTGACACAATAATTTTCTAATGAAACTTAAAAGAAATGAGCTTAAGATTTATATGGCCAATAAACAAACAAAAGCTATAGGGTAGCTAGATTTAAGTACTATTCAAAGAAGACAAAATTTAAAAGAATGGAAAATCTGGATATTAATTTTAATAAGAATTGAAAACGCTACAGATTATCGAATAACTTTAAATATTTCAAGGTTGATACAACGAAAACAGATTTTACGTGTCAAATGACTATTTACCAGATATGGAATAAAAGGCTGTATGGTACAATTAATTTGATTAAAATTCTACGAACTAGAATTTTTGCAAAACCATAAAGTTGTGAAGGTCCATAATTCTTAATATTCAACGAAAGTTAGAAACTATCAGATAACTATCCACCAAATGTTTGGAATACCTATTGGATGTCGATGTTCAACTTCCAGAGAGCATATACGTATAAAAAAACCAGAGCTCCAAAGGCGTTTAAACTGCTTTCCGATTCCATCGTAAATTATTATGCTTCTTTAGATTTAAGTTACTCATTTTTATATTTCATAGTTACGCTATAAATTTCAATACTTTAAAATATACGTATAAATTCTAAATCCTTTAAGGTTGCGCATTGTTGAAAAGTATCGAAAAGGTAGTAAGACATGCTGTCCCAACTTAGTTTACTGGCTGATACATAAATCACATTTCGCCTTCACCATTCTGAAATTCTTATTAACACGGTTAATTTGTGACTATCAAGCATATTCGGATGCGTCAGAAAACAATCGATAACGTGAATTTTAAACAAAATTTAACGGATCACCAAGTGCTACCTTTAGAATGCGAAAAATACATTACAAAAACCAATTGAATATTCGACCCACATGCCATACGTATTATGAAATGTAAAGCAATGAATTCTTTATACTAATGTAAGAGGAAGTGACTGCAACTATTGTACGAATGATTGCGTCTGTGGGTCATTGAAACCCAAATTCTACAGATAAATCCCACCAAGTTATAAAAGAATCCGGAAAAATTTAAATTTTCGAAAATTCATGGTTACGTCATGTATAATACAAGCGTACTTTTATTCTTTAAAGTGCCAAATAAAAATGCAATTACGCATGTATAAATAATCACCTTGTATGATATTAGCGTATTGTAAATACATAGCAAATAATGTAAGCAGTAAGCGTAAATACATAGCCATTGATTATCATAAAAAATACAATTCCCGTTGCATATAAAACATTCGTTCTATTTAGCGTCAGAACTAGCAATCGTGTTAAGGACGAAAAGCTTTAATCTTAATGTGTATTAAAACACTATACCGTGAAATCAAATATTTTCTATAAAAACGCAACTCATTTGTATTATAAAATTTTAAATTAATCATATAAATTGATTTGTGTATAACAAATTTATTTTAAATAATTTTTTAAAATATTAGGAATAAAGAAAGGATGAGTAATCTGTACTTAGAAGTACGCCAATGTAGTATGACCTAATTAATAAAGAAACGCTTATTCCCAGAAGCGGCCAGAACATTAAAAAATCTATAAAATAAATAAGAATTATTGATTATCTTTCGCATTAGTATGCGATGCCACAATAACCTTATATGTGTTAGAGTAGGACGAATCGCGCACGTCACTAATAAGTGGCTCGCGCTAATAAGGAATTTCAGAAAATTGCATCAAATAGGCGTGTAGTATTTGAAAATACGAAACTCGAATGTACTGGAATATAGATAAATTGTATATAAACGAGAAATTTTATTGAAGATCATTCAATTAATTAATCCGCGTCGACAAGCCAAAATATAAAATAATTCAATTCAATTTATTTAAGTCGCGAAGACGTTATGTGAAGTATGCAGTACGCATACAGTAATTTAATAATTACGATGTTATAATGAATACAGAAATGATAAAGTTAAACGTAACCAGTACATAAATATGAAAATTGTCAAATTCATTTATTTGATTTGGTAATATACAATGCAAATAAAAATATTTTCAATACAACGCTACTTAGAAATTAATTTAAATAATTAAATTGAAGATGCACTTTAAAAACTGGTTTCTGAATTGAGATTTTATACATGATTTTGTAAACTGGGATTTGACATCAGTTAAAGAATAGAAGCCGAAGATATTTAATACTGTTGATTACAAATTGGAAAAGTGCTTTGTGAATTTTGCAAGTATAATTTTTTTTATATGGTTTGTAACTGATAGTTGAGTATTTGTCATTTAAATTTAAGCTAATCATATAATTTTTTTTAAATAGTATTTATCAGGAAGGTTTATGATCGGAGTTTGAAACACTCTGATCTTTTAATAGATTATCTGTAAAGGATTCTTTTTGTCCAAACAAACCTTACAAGCGTGAGAATCATATCCAGGTAAACGAACCATAAGAAAAAAGATTTAGTTATGTAAATTTAAATCTAACGAAGGTAAAAGACATTTTGATAATTAAGTAAATAGGTGCTTGTTAGAAGTAATTTGATGTTTGAAAGAACCGATATTGTAAATGATCTATATGCTTTTGCACGAGAGAAAATATTTTATACTGTATAAATGCTTTAATATTGCTGTGTTTGAGTTCATTTTAAAAACTCTGTCAATTCCATTGATCTAGCCAGGCAAAGTAAAGTTAGAAAGAAAGGTAAGTCAACAGTTTCAAATTTTACAATTTGCCGTATCTGTATCACCGCACTCTTCTAGTGACGCTCTAACGTGCAACGTTGTCACAACACTCTTGTAGTGACGCTGCAACGCGAGGTGTTGCCACAGCAATTGGTAAACGCATGGTTCCGGCAAAACCAGGATACAGGTTCAAGTCCTGTACAAGACTTTATATTTTCCATCTTTCAATTACAAGCTCGATTTGAAATGATCATTTTGACTTTGCATAAAAGTCTAAGTTATTATTTCATCTTATTCACTATAATACGATAGTATTTATCAACTTACCTTGTGTAATTAACTACCTAAAATACTTATATATTTAATACTTGGTTTATAGCCATATTTTGAGCGTAGCTTCTTGTCTATAACTAGCATAAGTCAAAAACTTGACAATGTCAGATATGATTGACAAAAATGCCGAACGTAATTGAAAGTTAGGTTGATGTATCGTCGTGTACACGATTCAAATTTGTAAATTTCCCAATTGTCGTCATCGGTCGCGGTGGCGTAATTGGTAAACGCATGGTTCCGGCAAAACCAGGATACAGGTTCAAGTCCTGTCTAAGACCTTATATTTTCCATCTTTCAATTACTAGCTCGATTTGACATGATCATTTTGGCTTTGCATAAAAGTCTAAGTTATTATTTCATCTTATTCACTATAATACGATAGTATTAATCAACTTACCTTATGTAATTAACTACCTAAAATATTTATATATATATATATATATATATATATATATATATATATATATTCAAATGAGTTAGATAACGGGTTTATAGGTCTATGTTTCTTTATAGATTAAAACTCTTTGTGTTTAACCAAGCTTTCGACTTTAATTAAAATCTTCATCAGGGTGAAAAACTGGAGTATTGGTGTACAAAAGCAGGAATGTAACAAAAAAATTAAATATAAATCATAAAACACAAACGTAAACTAACATATTAAACCTAAAAGTATGTCGACACAGTTTAATATGTTAGTTTACGTTTGTGTTTTATGATTTATATTTAATTTTTTTGTTACATACCTGCTTTTGTACACCAATACTCCAGTTTTTCACCCTGATGAAGATTTTAATTAAAGTCGAAAGCTTGGTTAAAGACAAAGAATTTTAATCTATAAAGAAACATAGACCTATAAACCCGTTATCTAACTCATTTGAATATAAATTAAAGGTCGTTATTTTTGACATTATATATATATATATATATATATATATATATACAGTGTGTACAGTATAAAATGCAGTACATGGGGATCTTGGAAACTGTAGGAGATACGATTTTGGTTAAATGGGACAAATGTTGCATAATCATGAGGGTATCTCAGATCGGTTTTCAAATTTCAAAAAATTTTTATAGGTTACTAGATAGAGGCAAAAAACACAAAATTGACGATGTCTTTATTTGCTCGTAGTTGGTCTACTAATTGAAATAGAATGTTCAAATTTGGTACATTATGGTAATTCCCCATTGCGCTTCACATTTTCAACTTAGATTTAGTCTAGGGCATCTAGATTTTGCGTGACGATGTTCAACTTTTAATTTTTAAATAGCCGCCATATTGGATTTGTACATTTTTGAAATGCTGACAAAAAACCCTTTCCAAAGAGGTATAACATGGCTATGTTTGATTGAATCAAAACACTAAAAATCACATAATTATATTTTGGTCGTAGTGGACTTTAATTTCCATTATGACAAAGAGAAACAATTGCTCTAAGAATTTTAAACTCAATTTTCAGTGGTAATAAAAACAGTAAAAAACGTAGAAAATTGAAAATAAATCTGTATTAATCAGAACTTACATAACTATGCATTAACAAAGAATAAATACAAACTAGCATCTATTCAATACCAAATATTATTTAAGCTGTTTTTAGTTGTCATTCATGTTCAGACAATTGCAAATTAACAATCAAGGAAAAAAATATAACAATAGTCAGCCACATGAATTCATCATTTATTTTAAATGTTCAAATAACCCCCCCATTTTGTTGAACACACAACCGACACCTTTTATAAACATCTTTACAAGATCGTCTTATCGTAGTTGGAGTTATTTTATTTACGGCCTCTTGGACTACTTGTAATTGGCCTACATTATCATACGTTTTTGAGTACACACGACTTTTTAAATGGCCCCATATAAAGAAATCTAAAGGAGTTAAATCCGGTGATCTCGCCGTCCACTTAATTGGTCCCCGATTTCCAATCCAGTTTTCATTATACTCAGAATTAAAAAAATTTCTAATAATCAGAGCATTGTGGGGTGGAGCGCTATCATTTTGAAAAATCATATTTTGCAAAGTAGCGAATGGAAGCTCCATTAGTCTATCTGCCACATTTCCCTGCAATAAATCTAAGTATCTCGCAGAGTTTAAATTTGCATCATAAAAAAACGGACCTGTAATGTACCTTCCAATAATACCAATCCAAACGTTGAATCCCCATTTAACTTGATGTCTAACTTGGCGGTTCAAATGTGGATTTTCATCTGACCAAAAAATTGTATTTTTGCGGTTGAACATACCACAATTCGTAAATCGACTTTCGTCAGACCACAAAATTGTATATGTAAAATTTGAATTTTCGTTGCACTTTCTTATGTACCAAGCACAAAATTCCATTCTTCGAATTTGATCTTCAGTACGCAATCCCTGACATGGTCGTTCATGATATGGATGGTACTTGAACCGTTTTAAAATAGCTCTTGCCGTAGAATGAGCAACACCTGTTATATTCTGAATTTGTCTAAGAGAAGTACGAGGATTTTCGACAACTGTTTGTAAAACGCTGTTTTCATTATCTTTTTTAATTTGCCTATTTCTCTTAGACAAGCCAAAACTACCATAATTTATTAAATTATTTTGTAATCTCCGAAACATACATCTGTTTGGTCGATGTTTTTCTGGGTATTTATTTAAATACAATTCAGCGGCTTTAACATCATTCCTTCCAGAAAGAATAAAACATTCTAACATTTGATATTATCACGGTTAGTAAAGCGATCCATTTCAAGCGCAAATGCTTTGCTTAAATTTCTATGTAAATTAATTAACTGTTTTTTTAAACTGCACTACTTGAAACATAAAATAAAGGACAAACTTTGACGTTTCTCAGATGTTGAGCAATTGTTTCTCTTTGTCATAATGGAAATTAAAGCCTACTACGACCAAAACATAATTATGTGATTTTTAGTGTTTTGATTCACTCAAACATAGCCATGTTATACCTCTTTGGAAAGGGTTTTTTGTCAGCATTTCAAAAATGTAAAAATCCAATATGGCGGCTATTTAAAAATAAAAAATTGAACATTGTCACGCAAAATGTAGATGCCCTAGACTAAATCTAAGTTGAAAATGTGAAGCGCAATGGGGATTACCATGATGCACCAAATTTGAACATTCTATTTCAATTAGTAGACTAACTACGAGCAAATAAAGAAATCGTCAATTTTGTGTTTTTTGCCTCTATCTAGTAACCTATGAGAAATTTTTGAAATTTGAAAACCGATCTGAGATACCCTTATGATTATGCAACTTTTGTCCCATCTAACCTAAATCGTATCTCCTACAGTTTCCAAGATCCCCATGTACCGCATTTTATAGTGTACACACTGTATATTGCTGTGTTTTCGGGGATTTTAAGTTTTAACATCGAGCAGTGTCATCAAATTATTTTCAAAAATGCACAACTTTAAAAAAAATTTCTTACCCTGTTACTTTCTGCTTCAAAAATCTTCAGCGGCTCCCTGGCTAGCTTAGCTGTTCCTCTTCTCGGATACTTAAATTTACAACCTTTCTTCCTTCACACTCGCACACCATTCAATAAAATCACCAAATAACACAACAATCATACAATCTTTTATATACCGCTATTTACAGACTAATTATTCACATGTGTAAAAACAGTTTGGTACACTAATTACAAACTCAAAATGTGATATGTTTTTAAAGAGCTTAATTTTCTACTTATTTGCTAACAAATTTAATGAGATATGAGTAGATGGGCCCCACATATTACCCTACATTGACTGTACACTGGAGTATGGTAAGCTCATAATAACCCAGTTAATTTAATATATGCCTTTTTCCCTGCATAAATTAATACAAAATTGATAGACTCGTTTACCCTTTACAATCCAATTTATATTCAGAATAAAATTTAGTAAGTTTTAAACACATCCCCTTTCAATATTTAAACCCCAATAAATTGTCCAGTACATGTATTTTTCCCAATAAGTTTATATTACCATAAATAAACCCCAAAATTCACTCACTCAGCACCAAAATTTCACAAAAGTTTATCAGACAACAGAATTTTGAAATAAAATACCTGGAGAATGCTTCCGGCTTCCATTCCTTCGACGACGATCACCAGAACCCCTTGACTTCGTGACCATGCGCTGTGATACTTAGCGGATTCATAGACGATAACCCCAATTTGCGAGCCAAGCGCCTAGTTTCAAAGTACCATTCCATATCAGCCTACACTCCTGGTTGTTTGTGATGCTTATCCCACATATTATACTTTCATTTATTGATTTTGTAGCTTAGTATAGTAGTAGCCAGACCTGTATTAATTTAATATACGTATTTCGCGTTAATAAATAGAAGGCCACTACTAATAATTTACACGTGCTAGCACTATATTTACTGTATCATGAACATATCTAGTACTCACATAACCAAAACTATCGTAGTAAAGTAGTATAAAAGCGACGAGAAGACAAAGAGACCCTTAATAATTTCCGTTCAGTATTTATATTAGTTCAAAATGCTACCCGCGGACACACTTCACGTGAAAAACTTATTTTCAAATTTAGATTCTACAAATTTTGATACAACCGCGTTGAACTTTTCTGAAATTTACTCTGTCTACGTGCCGTACGTATCCGAAATCGCTCCTACCTGTCGCGTTTGTCTACGTTTGTAAAACTGTCGGTTCTTAACCAATGATAATATTCTCTGTCGTCATAAAACTTCGCTTGTACTATCTTTATGTCTGTCTGATGCATGTCTGCTGTCGCGTTCAAAACCCCACTTGAGTTATAGAAAATCGATATTTCTGACAGCTTGTAACAATTTTATTTTCGCATTAAAAATCTCTGCATTAAAGGTATAACGAATGTTAAAACACCTTTATTAACTAAAGTAATAATACGTGTAACAATCAAATTTTTGCATTAATACAGTATCTAGAGTCGTTAGTCTATTTGTTTCGGAGGTCGGTGTATTCCACAGCCACAGGCACGCGCGTGAGAGGATTGACAACCCCCCTCGGGACCCTCCCACCATGCAAGAACGCGGCAGGGGCACTCGTCGATAGGTAAAAGCAGCGACAGCATGCATTCGAAGAGAATGGCGAGTGACCTCCGGGTCGCATTAATTGTGTAACACACTTCCTGAGTAACGGTTGGTATTGTATATTCGTTATCATAGTATCTAATTTAAAATTTGTTTAGCGCAACTACGACTTACAAACTACGCAACGAAAATTATATTTATAACTAAGATTAGACCATGGAAGATTACGCTACAAAATTTATGCAACTTTGAATCAATGTAAGAAACCCACTTCGCTTCGACACCTGTATTTAAAGCATGGAAAGCAGGAATAATTAGCTGCAGACTCCGCACGGCGATGCAGTTCCCAATCTAGCCAAGGACAGCAGCCTGGGGTTTGGTTCGTAATAGCTTTAAGATTTCCTCAGTGCTTCCTTCTAAAAGCACGTTATTTCGTTTTGTTTTATAGAAGCACAAATTTGTTATTCAGTTTATCTGTAGCTAAGCTGGTTTTCTCCAGTATCAAATTTAAATTTCACTTAGTTTCGTAGATATGTGACTACACGTGGCTTCAGCATAAATTAACAGCTGCGGCTACGTTACTTGTTTGTTTGAAATATGCCGTCAACAATTGCACAATTGTAAGCAGATGTTTAGTATTACATTACTACCACCTTTGATAAAATTAGAGAATATCTTTGTGAATATTTTGACTTCAAATCGATTTTAATACTGTTAACTTAAAAAGAAAGTTTTGTATATTAATTTGTAAATGACCTACACAGATCTGATTGGGTTAGAAAACCTTAGTATAACCAGTCACACTGGGTTGTAATATATTTGAGTAAGAATCAAGTTGATAAACTTTACAATAATTCTTCAAGTAATTCAAGTATTCATTTTATTTTATTGCATTAAATTTTATTTACAGAAACAGAAAAATTCTTTCTAGTAAATTTATAATTCACGCTTAAAGTCTTTTATTCTGATCTAGTTTGATCAGACCTGATAAACAAAAAGCAATAAGAGTTCAATTTTATGGTACCCTTATGTAGGAAACATTCTTTTGCATTTTTAGATATATTTGAGGGACACAAATAGTGTTCCCATTTTTATGTGACTTAATTATTATTTTTCCTTACAGGAACAGCGTCTTATTCTGTTAAGACAGGTTTTTGTCAGCGAAGGCGATCTTTTTTCTTTGGGTCTCCACGTCCGCCCTTAGAAATTAGCCATGCCATTTACATGAATCAATCTGGACTTGGTGGCGCCTGTTTGTTTTAGTTTGAGTGTGACCCCCACAGATTTCGACTTACCCCCATTGCTCATAGCTCTACCCAAGGAATAGACCCTAGTTACGTCGGAAGACTTTGTTTTGCAGACACCTAACTTGGAGCATGGTGATTATAAAGTAGTGTCGGCCAGAAGTATAGAAAAGCGTTTCACTAGCGCCCATGCGTGAGGCTAGCGGAGCCAATTAGAGAGGAAAAATCGTTACACTGGCGCCGGCAACGTTTGGGGCTTCGAAATTTGTTTGTTCATAGTTTGATTTACCTCGAAATTTGTTATTCATAATTTGATTTGCTTCGAAATTTGTTAGCTCAAAATTTAATTTGCTTTGAAATCTATTTGTCCAAAAATTATTTTGCGTCGAAATTTGTTTGCTTAAAGTCGATTTGACATTTAGATTTGTTTGTTTGCTATTGATAAAAGATTGGTTGTAGCGTTAACCCTCATACAGTCAATTGATTGACTTGGTCAAATTTATTTTTGACTTTCGTTCTATTTTGACCCCATATAATTTTTTTGATATTGTTTTGGCAAAAATTATTTTACCAAAAACACCTTTTGATTTTTACCTACGAATTTGTTTTGATCACTTTTGTGAGGTTCAGATCAGTTAGATTTATCGGTTTGATTCCATTAGGCTTGAGTAATCATGTCGGAAAAATTCCAAATTGTTTGTCTACTTAAAGAAGAATTGGAGTATGAGCTGAGAATCAGAGGAGTGGTGAGTGAGAGACCAGTGTTGGAGAAAAGGAAAATTTTAGGTAGATTGTTAGCTAAAGAAATAGATAAGCCTGGTTGTTTGATCGATCTTTCGTGTTATGAAGTAGACTTTGCAACGGAAAGTAAAGAAATTTCAGTTTCAGTCGAGTCAGTTCGTAATGTTGTGTCCGAATTTGAAGGTGACTTCATCAGACTCAATTTTAGGAGAGCTTGTTCAAGGTTAAACCACCTTTCGGGGCGAGTTAAGCGCATGAAAATCCTTCAATAAATTCCGAGGAAGCAATTAAGTTCAGAAATGAGACAGTAGCAACGACATTAACCCTTGAAGCTGAGTTATACGATAAAACCAATAAAAGTACAGAGTCCACCTATTTGGATCGGTCCGTTGTAGTATCTCCTTCAGTTGCTAGTGCACCTATTCATTCGACTTCGTATGTAACGACTTCCGTACCTATAGGCTCATGGCCTGTAAAATTCTCAGGTGATCCCAAACAACTATATTCATTTTTAGATAGAGTTAGTGATTTAGCACAATCTCGTAAGGTATCCGAAACTGATTTATTTGGATCAGCATGTGAACTTTTTGTGGGTGACGCTTTAGTTTGGTTTAGAACAGTAAAAAATACATTGAGAGACTGGAACTCCTTGTTAGAACGTTTAAGGGAAGATTTTCTACCCGGTTCTTCAGATCATGACATTTGGGAAAAGATCAGAAATCGTCGTCAAGGTAAAGACGAAAGGATTATTTTATTTGTCGCGCATATGCAAACCCTGTTTAGTAGACTGACCAACGAGCCAGCAGAAGTTACTAAAGTTAAGATGATAAGAAGAAATTTGGTTCCTGAATATATTTCAGCACTTGCATTGTCGGACATTCAAGATTTGTCTACCTTAGTAAATTTGGGTAAAAGGTTAGAAGAAGCTTCTTTGATGAAACTAAACTTGGTTTTAGCATCTTCTAGTAAACCTAACAAGATTTGCAACCCTCTAAGCATCTATTTGAGAACAAACATCCTGGGTTGAATGAAAAGTTTGTGCTGTTAAGAGTAGGGTGTTTCAGAATAAATTAGTTAATCCCCAAGTAACAGTAGCGGATAAGAGCTCTTCGGAGTCCTCAGTTTGTAATTTCTTTAGTCCCGACAAGAGAAATAATTTTGTTTGTTGGAATTGCTCCCGTAGTGGACATTGGTTTAGAGATTGTAGAGCAACCAAGAAAATTTTTTGTTTTGGATGTGGTCGAAAAGGCGTTAAGGCAACGTCATGTCCACAATGTTCAAAAAACCAGTAAGGCGGCAGGCGCATAGTGGTCGGCATCCTGTTCCGCGTAATAAGGCCATGGTTATGATTTGTAAACAAGAAAAATACTTTTGTAAAGACGAGTGGTCGAGATGGCTTACAGTTGTTAAAAATTTTGTCAGGACTCTCCGAAGCCTAAGAATAATACTTTGTTCATTGAGAAGCAGTGTGATAATCGACCTTACATTATGGTGAAGTTAATGGATAGAGACATTACCGGTCTTCTAGATTCGGGATGCACTACCTCAGTGGTAGGATCCTTAGCCCTTTCAATTGTTAGAAAATTAGACTTGAAAATTTTAGTTCAGCAAAACAGGTATCACTACAGCTGATGGTTCAATAAAGTCTGTTGTAGGCTCGGTTGATTTGCCAATTTGTATAGGTAATGATTGCCGCATCCTTAATGCATTAGTGGTTCCGTCCTACCTCACACCTTTATCTTCGGTAGTGACTTTGCAAAATTATTTGGTGTAGTTGCTGACTTTAGAAGTAATAATTGGTTTATCCAAAGTAACATTGGGAACGACATTGGGTATATAGGTTCGTCTTCCATCCCTTTGAACACTGAAGATTCCTTATTTGGTTTACATGACCTTTCAGATGCTCAATGTGCAAGCACAAGAGTTAATAAATTCATTTAGTGAGATTAGCAGCGACGATAGATTAGGACGAACTCACCTAATTGAAATGGACATAGACACAGGCAATGCCAAACCCTTCCATAAGAAACCATATGTCATGTCACCATATATGAGTAAGATATTGAATGAGGAGTTGGACGACATGCTTAAACTTAAAGTTATAGAACCGTGTACTAGTCCGTGGTCCTCTCCAGTTTTGTTGGTTAAGAAAGCAGATGGAGAATATCGCTTCTGTTTTGATGGTAGAACCCTGAACGACTTAACTGTTCATGATTCGTACCCCCTTGCAAACGTAGACAGAATTCTCAATATGTTGAGAGGTGCGAACTACATTTCGTCACTTGATTTGAGAAAATCGTTTTGGCAAATCCTCTTAGTGAGTCGTCTAAGGATAAGACTGCCTTCAGTGTTATTTCACGAGGACAATTTAGATTTACATGCATGCCGTTTGGGTTGAAGAATGCTGCGCAGACACAACAGCGTTTAGTAGATGCAATTTTGGTCCACGTTTTGAACCCCATGTATTTTGCTATTTGGACGACATAATATTATGTTCGTCATCTTTTGAAGAACACCTAAAGTTATTGGTAGAGGTTAAGCAACGTTTAAAAGAAGCTAACCTCACTATAAACATAGGTAAATGTGAATTTTTTAAAAAGACACTTAAATTTTTGGGTTATATAGTAGGCTCCAACTCACTTCGTACAGATCCCGATAAGGTGTCGGCAATGGTTAACTTTCCTCGTCCGAAAACCACAACGGAGATTAAAAGGTTTATAGGAATGTGCAGCTGGTACCGTCGTTTTATAAAGAATTTTTCGTCTTTAGTTTCGCCTATCAATGACCTCATTAAGAGTAAGAAAAAAGGTCAAACTGTAAATTGGAGTGCGGAAGCAGAAAATTCATTTGTGCTGATCAAGCAAGCATTAGTTTCTGCACCTCTTCTTTCGCAGCCAGACTACTCAGCACCCTTCATTGTTGAGTGTGACGCAAGCAACACTGGGTTAGGAGCTGTTTTGATTCAAAATGTAAAAGGAGAAGAGCGTGTAATTTCGTACGCAAGTAAAACCCTGAGCCGTACAGAGCGCAATTATTCCACCACAGAGAGGAGTGTTTAGCAGTTATTTTTGCAATTGAGAAATTTCGTCCGTGGGTAGAAGGAGTTCGCTTCACAGTTGTCACCGATCATTTTCGTTACTTTGGTTGAGTAATCTTCAGAATCCAACTGGAAAACTCGCCAGGTGGTCAGTTCGATTAAGGCAACATTCATTTGAATTGGTGCATAGGAAAGGAAAGTTTAATATAGTCCCAGATTGTCTTAGTCGTGGTGTTCCTTAGAAAATCCAGAAGTTAATTTAGTAGAGATTAAACTTGATGGTGTAGACTTGTGGTATGAATCTTTGAGAAAGAAAATTTTGTTGTCACCCAAAAGCTACCCACAATGGAAAGTGGAAGATGGGTTTATTTATAAGTTTATACCTTCCTATTACCGCATTCGGCGAATGTTGTAGAGTGGAAGTACTTAGTGCCAAAATCTCAGCGTATAAATGTCATTAAATCATGTCATGACCCCTTCAGCAGGACATTTTGGTTCTTTAAAACTTTGTCTCGTGTCCAAGAATTATATTATTGGCCAAAGATGATCTTTGACGTACGTAAATTTTGTAGGAAATGTTTGGTTTGTGGTGCTCAAAACCACCCAATAAAGGTCCCCTTGGGATGATGGGAAAGGAGAAAGAGGTTGGACTACCGTTCCAAACCATTGCTTTAGATTTGATGGGTCCGTTTCCTCGTTCCAAACGCGGACATAAATGGCTTTTAGTTGTTGGTGATTGGTTCTCGAAGTATTCGATTTTGCAACCTTTGCGAAGTGCCACGGCACATTTGATTGAGAAATTTTGGAGGAAAAAGTATTTCTTGTCTACGGTGTACCACAGTTTGTTATTTGTGATAATGGTCCACAATTAATTGGACGTATTTTTAAAGCTTTGTGTGCAAGGTACGAAATTCAAAAGATTTGGTATAATGCTGTTTATGCTCCCCAATGCAATTTTGTGGAAAGAATCAATAAGACAGTTGGTACAGCAATCCGTTCATACGTAGAAGGACATGATACGTGGGATAGTGAGATATCAAAGATCCAATACGCAATCAACTCAGCAAAACATGAGTCCACCAACTATTCTCCAAATTTTTAGTCTTTGGTCGTCAGGTACCCTTAAGTGGAAAAGCTTATAATGATGATTTTAAACCTGGTGAGGATGTTGATGTCGTCTCCAGTAGTAGACCTTCTTATGTTTTGGATCGTCAACTTTTATTTGATATTTTGGGAATGTCCGTGAAAATTTGCATGTAGCTTATCAACGTTCGAGTAAACGCTACAATCTTAAGAAGAGACATTTCGTTCCAAGTCGGAGAAAGTGTTTGGAGAGCTAATAAGGTCCTCTCGAGTGCTAGTGATAAGTTTTCCGCTAAGTTAGCTCCAAAGTTCATTATGAGTAAAGTTCGAAAAAACATTCCAATTTAGTGTATGAGTTAGAGAACGAAGATGGAACAAGAGCAGGAAATGGCACGTAAAGGACTTGAAACCAGTTGAAGCGTCGTATCCAAATGAAAATGATGATCCTGACGATTAGTTCCGGTCCGGTCATCTCTTTGATGTTAAGTAATGCAGTAGTGGTTTGCTTTGTTTTGTTCCGATTTTTGATTTAGTGTCGGTTCATTAATTTTGAGTATTTTGTTTGAGAAGTGAAATAAGTGGTTAGAGAGTTTGTAGATTTTGTAAGTTTGAGGTGTGCCTTGGTGTGCACGCTGGTCGTTTTGCTCGCGCGTTATACGGAGATGTGTTTAGAAGATGTCTTTAACAGATATCTTTACAATGTAGAAGTAAGTGGGCTATTTAATTGTTAGTCCTGATTTCTACATATCTAGGTAGAGAGAATATTAGTTTATTCTTTCCCTTGTTTTTTTGACCGTTCGAAATTCTTTGGTTTGATAAGGTCAAGGTTGGCTTGGTGAGTCTCACCATTTGGTCCATCACTAATGAATCTGTTGTTTGTTGGAACTTAGTGATAGGATAATCAGTAGGGTGTAGGATATTACAGCCCTAACTGGTTCGATTTTGTATTTGAATTTGTTAAGTAACCTTATGGTTAGGTTACCTTCATTTTGATTATCTCTTTGTAATAAAGTGATAATATTTTGTATTTGAATTTATTAAGTAACCTTATGGTTAGGTTACCTTCATTTTGATTATCTCTTTGTAATAAAGTGATAATATTTTGTATTTGAATTTGTTAAGTAACCTTATGGTTAGGTTACCTTCATTTTGATTATCTCTTTGTAATAAAGTGATAATATTTTGTATTTGAATTTGTTAAGTAACCTTATGGTTAGGTTACCTTTATTTTGATTATCTCTTTGCAATAAAGTGATAATATTTTGTATTTGGGTTTGATAAGTAACCTTTTGGTTAGGTCACTTTTGTTTTGATTATCACTTTGTGATGATAGTGTTTTAAATTTAGACCTATTAGTAGGGTCTTCTTTTTGATTGTCACCTTATAGTGATAATACTTTGAATAGTTATGCTGTTTTGATGAGGAAGCATTCATTTTTTTTAGAGAGAGTTAATTGAGCTCTAGGAAGTGAAGTTTTTTTGTGGAATTTGAAATAAATTGTAAAATGTTTGGTTACAGGTAGTAAATATTAGCCTTGTTTGAAGTAAGAACCTCAAGTTAAAGAATTATCGTGAATTTGAATTTTTTGTCCCGTGGAGTGTTTGACTTTCTAATTTGACCCCCTCCCAATTTTGATTAATACCGATTGTGACTCCCCGATTTTGTCTCCCGATGGACGTCAGGTACACGTAGTTACCAACACACTCGCATTTGTAAATATTTGTCTCCCCATTTGAATAAATTCATAAAATTGCATAGTTAATTAGGAAGGTAGAAAAGGCTAGTATTATTATAATAAAAATTTTTTTGTATTTGTTATATTTGAAGTTGTTCCTTAAAGGAAAAAAAACTTTTTCTTTTAGGAAAGGGTAGTGTAACAATTTTATTTTCGCATTAAAATCTCTGCATTAAAGGTATAACGAATGTTAAAACACCTTTATTAACTAAAGTAATAATACGTGTAACAATCAAATTTTTGCATTAATACAGTATCTAGAGTCGTTAGTCTATTTGTTTCGGAGGTCGGTGTATTCCACAGCCCCAGGCCCGCGCGTGAGAGGATTGACAACCCCCCACCGGACCCACCCACCAAGCAAGAACGCGGCAGGGGCACTCGTCGATAGGTAAAAGCAGCGACAGCATGCATTCGAAGAGAATGGCGAGTGACCTCCGGGTCGCATTAATTGTGTAACACACTTCCTGAGTAACGGTTGGTATTGTATATTCGTTATCATAGTATCTAATTTAAAAATTTGTTTAGCGCAACTACGACTTACAAACTACGCAACGAAAATTATATTTATAACTAAGATTAGACCATGGAAGATTACGCTACAAAATTTATGCAACTTTGAATCAATGTAAGAAACCCACTTCGCTTCGACACCTGTATTTAAAGCATGGAAAGCAGGAATAATTAGCTGCAGACTCCGCACGGCGATGCAGTTCCCAATCTAGCCAAGGACAGCAGCCTGGGGTTTGGTTCGTAATAGCTTTAAGATTTCCTCAGTGCTTCCTTCTAAAAGCACGTTATTTCGTTTTGTTTTATAGAAGCACAAATTTGTTATTCAGTTTATCTGTAGCTAAGCTGGTTTTCTCCAGTATCAAATTTAAATTTCACTTAGTTTCGTAGATATGTGACTACACGTGGATTCAGCATAAATTAACAGCTGCGGCTACGTTACTTGTTTGTTTGAAATATGCCGTCAACAATTGCACAATTGTAAGCAGATGTTTAGTATTACATTACTACCACCTTTGATAAAATTAGAGAATATCTTTGTGAATATTTTGACTTCAAATCGATTTTAATACTGTTAACTTAAAAAGAAAGTTTTGTATATTAATTTGTAAATGACCTACACAGATCTGATTGGGTTAGAAAACCTTAGTATAACCAGTCACACTGGGTTGTAATATATTTGAGTAAGAATCAAGTTGATAAACTTTACAATAATTCTTCAAGTAATTCAAGTATTCATTTTATTTTATTGCATTAAATTTTATTTACAGAAACAGAAAAATTCTTTCTAGTAAATTTATAATCCACGCTTAAAGTCTTTTATTCTGATCTAGTTTGATCAGACCTGATAAACAAAAAGCAATAAGAGTTCAATTTTATGGTACCCTTATGTAGGAAACATTCTTTTTGCATTTTAGATATATTTGAGGGACACAAATAGTGTTCCCATTTTTATGTGACTTAATTATTATTTTCCTTACAGGAATAGCGTCTTATTCTGTTAAGACAGGTTTTTGTCAGCGAAGGCGATCTTTTTTTCTTTGGGTCTCCACGTCCGCCCTTAGAAATTAGCCATGCCATTTACATGAATCAATCTGGACGTGGTGGCGCCTGTTTGTTTTAGTTTGAGTGTGACCCCCACAGATTTCGACTTACCCCCATTGCTCATAGCTCTACCCAAGGAATAGACCCCTAGTTACGTCGGAAGACTTTGTTTTGCAGACACCTAACTTGGAGCATGGTGATTATAAAGTAGTGTCGGCCAGAAGTATAGAAAAGCGTTTCACTAGCGCCCATGCGTGAGGCTAGCGGAGCCAATTAGAGAGAGGAAAAAATCGTTACAAGCTCATCTTCACTCCACGTGGATTAGTACGTGCGTTTTCAATATCAGCGCTTTTATCCCTGTCTCTATCTGTAGTATATAACCGATTGTGCATTTCCCTTGCTCTTTAAAAACTTTGTTAGCTTGTTATTCAAACCAAACTGACGGTTGAAAATATTTTCTATGAAGTCCTGTCTAATATGCTCATAATTTCGACGAATGTAACCTTTTTTAAAAACGCAGGTGTTCGTTCATTATCGACCATTTACCACAACAATTCTTCGATTTTATATTTCGTCGTATCCGATACAATTGACGTTTGCTTGTTACAACGAACTTTTGCCTTGGAATTATTGATTTTCTTCCCTAGTGGGTTTTCTTATGCTTTTACGTGTTGAATTAAAATAAATTAAAATCAATTATGCGTATTCTATTTTCTTTAAAACTGTTTTTCTTTATGTACTTTTTAACCTTTCACTTATTAATTATAAAAATACGTCAATCCTTGTCCGTTCTCTCTAAATGAATTAAATAAATTTTGCGCGTAAATAATTTGTTCTTTTCTCTATACAGGGTGGTTGAAATTTTGTTGTTATATATATATATATATATATATATATATATATATATATAACAAATCTTTTTAAAATATTGATGTTAACTCTCTGTTTACTAACATTCCGCTCTCTTTAGTTATTGATATCATAACAGACAAATGGGAAACTATATCACCTAACTGTGATTTATCACTTGACTTGTTTATTACATCAATTAACCTCATCTTCAATTATACTTATTTCATTTTTGAATCGAAATTTTATTTAGAAATTTTTGGTACCCCTATGCGATCGCCACCTTCTCCTGTTATTGCACAGTTAGTTATGGATAATCTTCTAGAAATAGTCTTACCTAACCTTCCTTTTCAGATGGTTTTCCTCGTCAAATATATTGATGACATTATTTGTTCACTTCCTGAACAATATTTACAGACCACTCTTCAGCAGTTTAACAATTATAAGGACCATCTTAATTTCACTTCTGAATTAGAATCAAACCAATCAATTCCATTTTTAGATACCCTTGTTATTCGCAATAACAATAACCAGATAAATTTTGATATTTACAAAAAACCAACCAATTTACGGAGATATTTGAATTACCACTCTAACCATAGCATGCATCAAAAAATAAATACAATCTTAGGTCTTAAACACCGCATTGTTTCTATTTGTGAACCATGTTTCATTGATAAAAATCTAAAGGAACTAGAAAATATTTTAATCAACAATGCTTATCCAAGACCATTTATATCCAAATTGTTATATTCCAATATACTCATACCACCCATACATAATAGACCAACAAATTTTATCTATAAAAAACTACAGTATATAACAAACCTTTCACCATTATTAATAAAAACTTTAAAACATCCTCAGATGGTTATTATCAATACTAAAGGAAAGTCCGTTGAAACTTGTTTACCCAATTAAAAGAAAAAACTAACAAGGCTCTACGTAGCAACTTAATATATAAGGTTAATTGTAGCTGTAGAGCCTCGTATGTAGGTCAAACAAAACAATGGTTTTGCAGTCGTCTTACACAACATAAGAGCGATGCAAAATTAGGGAAGGCATCTTGTGCTCTCTCTTTACACATTTATAACACACGCCATAAAGTCAACTATGATGATGTAGAGATTATAGACACTGAAAGCAACTACAAAAAAAGACTGTTCTTGGAATCATTTCACATTAATCAACAGAATAAACCAATAAATCAGAAAAAGGATATTAATAATTTGTATGCTGTTTATTCATATTTGTATACTTCCAACTACAAAACCAAATAATTGTTCTACATTTTCCTAAAATCCAAATTCTATTCACGATTAAGAATTTTAATTTTTATTGTCTTTGAATCTATGCTTTTGCCTATCAATTTTCATATTTGTTTGACTTTATACTGTCATACTGGTTCCTACATTGAGAGTGTCTTTTATTTGCTTTGATTATACTCTGTCTCTATCCTCTTATATATTTATATCTTCATACCATTCAAATACGTCGCCTATTAACATAATTTGATATTCTTTTATTATAATAGCATTTTTACTTATTTCTACATTTATTATGTCTCCAAATACCAATCTGTGTTTTTACATTTATAATGCAAAAACACTTTTCGTCAACTTCAGCTTCTTAAATATTTGTTACATTCCACCATTACAATCAATGTTCAATATTTAGCTATCACTACTTTAGTGATTAGACAATTTACTTTTTGGTTATTACTTTCTCCATTATCACTACCTGTTATTTAATTTTTGTCTTAGACCTTCTCAATTGTAGTAAAAAATTTTTGTATTTAAATTACTTTCCTTAAAAACAATGTTTATACCATAAAACATTGATTGTCTCGCATTTTTATATACACTTGCTCCATTATTTTGTTGCATCTGTCAATCAATTGAAATGTGACATTACTTGAAGTATGTAGTCCAGCCATTTTTTTAGTTTTAATTTTAAATATTATTTAGCTAATTATGTTTTTAAACTACACGTTATGTTAAAACCTTATTATAAATTTTGTCTAGTAATTGTAAGTATTTGCCTGTTATATGTTATTGCTGACCGTTAATAATTTTTTCTTGTAGTTCGATGATTAAGGTGAGAATCATTCACCGAAACGTACGAAATATTACAAATGATTTAACGTTGTATGCTTTTTATTGTGAGCGAAATAATCCCAAAAATATTAACATCCCTATTATATATATACAGGGTGAGTTTTAAGTGTGGCAACGGTCGATAACTCAGTTATTATAAGAGCTACGTAAACCAAATTTGGAGGCATGTTAGGCATGCCTAAAGTGCACATTTTAAAAATATTTGGAAGCATACAGGGTGTTTCATAATTCCAGGGCATATTAAACCTATATTTTTTTTAATGGAACACGCTATATATTAATACATTTTTGAAAAGCACATAAAAAGAGCATTAATTTGATATCAAATTGTATTTGTCTATTTCTTTTAGTTTTTGAGATATTCAATTGTTTTTAGAAAAAATGACCCCGATTAGATACATTGCCACTGCACTAATACACAACTTATGTTAATTTTCAAGATGCAGAAAATTTTACTATATACTATAGTATATTTGTAAATATCACTTGTTTGAAATTTCTTCACAGTATACAGGGTGTCAGGTTTCGCAAAATGCAATTTTTAAATTTTTTTTTAAATGGCACTCTACCAATTTTATTGCTACAATAGATAGTTCATTAAGTGTCCTTACATTTTTGTTAAGCATTCTCTATACCTAAATCCATTACTTTCTGAGATATTTTGATTCTCTTCAAATTTTAAGAATGTTTTTAATTTACATAACTAAAAATAACTTACTATTGAAGAATATTATATAACAATTAATACATTTTGATTAACAGTTAACTATACTTATCCAATAACAATTTTCACTAAAGATATAACAACCTACAATAATACGCTATCAGCAGAATACTGCCAGATCAAATATGCATTTTATAGAAAATGTTCAAGCAGGAAATCAGGCAGGCTTTGAAAAATAACAATTACAATTAAAATGTCATTTAGGTTTATTAATTGTAGTGATTGTCATTTAACACATTATCAGTTCTGTTTTAAATGTAATCTTTGAAGGAGTTTTCAAATGAATTTTACAGTGGAAGAACAAATAGATATGATTTGATATTGGGAGAAAGTTTAAGAAATTTCCTACTTGCATCAAGAATATACCAGAGAGATATCCTGTTAAATGACAACACATTACAATTAATAAACCTAAATGACATTTTAATTGTAATTGTTATTTTTTTCAAAGCCTGCCTGATTTCCTGCTTGAACATTTTCTATAAAATGCATATTGTTGATCTGGCAGTATTCTGCTGATAGCGTATTATTGTAGGTTGTTATATCTTTAGTGAAAATTGTTATTGGATAAGTGTAGTTAATTGTTGATCAATATGCATTAATTGTTTTATAATATTCTCCAATAGTAAGTTATTTTAGTTATGTAAATTAAAACATTCATAAAATTTGAAGAAAATCAAAATATCTCAGAAAGTAATGGATTTAGGTATAGGGAATGCTTAACAAAATGAAAGGACACTTAATGAACTATCCATTGTAGCAATAAAATTGGTAGAGTGCCATTTAAAAAAAAATTAAAAATTGCATTTTGCGAAACCTGACACACCCTGTATACTGTGAACAAATTTCAAAAAAGTGATATGTACAAATATACTATAGTATATAGTTAAATTTTCTGCATCTTGAAAATTAACATAAGTTGTGTATTGGTGCAGTGGCAATGTATCTAAACAGGGTCATTTTTTCTAAAAACAATTGAATATCTCAAAAACTAAAAGGAATAGACAGATACAATTTAATATCAAATTAAAGCTCTTTTTATGGGCTTTTCAAAAATGTAATAATATATAGGCTGCTCCATTTAAAAAAATATAGGTTTAATATGCCCTGGAATTATGAAACACCCTGTATACTTCCAAATATTTTTAAAATGTGCACTTTAGGCATGCCTAATATACCTCCAAATTTGGTTTACGTAGCTTTTATAATAACGGAGTTATCGACCGTTGCCACACTAAAAACTCACCCTGTATATAGCTTTACCAATTACTAATAGGCCACAAAACGCTAATAAAGTTTCTTATTGCAATTGTCAACAATATGGTCACACTTACAGTATTTGCACAAAACTTAAAAGAATATTTTGCTATTTTATGGGTCAAAAGGAATTTATATCTAAATGTTATCGTTACAACCTTTCTAATTCGGGAAACTTCTGCAGAAACGTTCAGCAGGACGTAAACGTTTCTCCAAAACAAAATCGTCTAACACAGAATCGACCCGATACCTCCAGGTACATCACAATTAAATGGTAAATCTATTTCTAATAACATTACCTTACCTAAAATAAAAAATGATTCTATTAAACTATCACGCATTTAATTGTCTATTCTTTTATCTGAAATTTGTCGTACAACAGAAGAAGAATTGTCAAACTGGTTAAAAAATATCTAGTCCTTTCATCATGCTACCTCAGTTTTAGCTAAATTAAAAACTAAGCTTTTCGATAATTGTACAAATTTATCTATAATTGGTTCACTAAGCGTACTTGCTTTCTTGGACACTGGATCCATCTGCACTGTTATGGATAATACTGGTTTAAATCAATTACCTAAAGAAAATGTAAACTTTAATGTTATTACTCAAGATACCTCAATAAGACTTGCAAACGCGGGGCAACTTCAGGTAACTGGCACTGTTAATTTACAAATTAAAATTCAATCACTTGAACGCGAAATTACTTTCCTTATAGCACCTTCATTAGCTTACCCGTTTTTATTGGGTATTGATTTTTGTAAACTTTTAACCTATCTTTATACTTTCATGATTTCTCTTGGCAAGCTTTGTAAAAGTATATCTCACCAAATTTGTCAATACTCCCTGTATGTTTGTTGTGGTTTGTTTAGCATTCTTCTTAATCTTCTTTGGGAATGAAACCACTCATAGTTTTTAAAATCTATTTTATTTACGTTTCGATTCATGGATCGAAACGTAAATAAAATAGATTTTAAAAACTCTGAGTGGTTTCATTCCCAAAGAAGATTAAGACAAATTTGTCAAGTTAAACACCTTTCAGCTTGGTTGTGTTTGTTAATCAAAATGTTAATTTGCATTTACAATCACACAAAGGAAATGATAATTTAAAGGAATATATCACCTACCTTTCACTGGTTGTAGTGGTTGATTGTACTTGCACTGCTATCAGATAATTATGGACTGTATGTATAATGTTCACTAATTGTTGCTAATTACTGATGCTCGATGCACCGAACTAAATCACGAACCAAAGCCAAGCGAGAACGAAGTTGAATTGTCGTCCACTCGTACATTACCAACCCTTTTATGTCGTTGCACTAAAGGTAGGGATAATGGAGGGTTTCTAGGTGGGAATAGTTTAAGGACTTAAATTAATTGTGATTGGCATACTACACTACAACCAAAATACTTATAAAGCCTTAACATACCGCCCACCAAAATAATTATTAGGAACTTATTTTATAAGTGTGTCTAAACGAGCAAAAAAAAAAAAAATATATATATAATCGTAAATTTAAAAGTTAACTTACCCTAATATACTAACTATAATACTAAGTTGCCTCTGAAATGGGAGAGGGCACAATTTTACCACGGGCCTTTTAAATAGTCCCTGGAATGTTGCCACGGTAGCCACACGACAAACATTGTCCTTTCCATAATGCAACGTATGTATACGTCCCATTTTCCACTGTAATGGAGACACTTGAGTATCCTTAATCAACACCAACGTTCCCACCATTAACGAATAATTAGCAGAAAACCATTTGGTTTTCTGTTGAAGTGTGCAGGTACTCCAAATGCCACCGTTTCCAAAATGATTGCTGAATACGTTGAACCAGTTGCCAACGATTTAAGGAAGATAGTTTCAGATCTAAGACATTAGGGTCGGGAATGACAGACACTGGTTCTACGTTCAGAAAATGACCAGGACTTAAGAATGAAAATCAGTGGGATCGTTACTCATTGGACATAAAGGTCTGGAGTTTAATATGGCTTCAATTTGAGCAAGAATGGTGTTAAATTCTTCGTACGAGAGAATTTGTTCGCCTACCACCTTCTTGAGATGGGACTTTACAGATTTTATCCCAGCTTCCCACATTCCCCAAAGTGAGGAGCCGACGGAGGATTAAAACAAAGTGAATACCTTCCGTTTCAGATGACTGCTTCATATATTCGATTAGTTCCCGAGATGCTCCGATAAAATTTGTTCCACAGTCACTATGAATTTGCAAGCATTTACCTCTGCGTGCTACAAACCGCCGTAAAGCTGCAATAAAGGCTTCTTTAGATAGGTTTGATGCCAACTCCAGATGTATCGCTTTTGTACTAAGACAAACAAATAAACAAACATAAGCTTTCAATGATTTGGCACCTCTAATACGATTCATGGTGATAGAAAAGGGTCCACCGTAGTCTACCCCAGTATGTAGAAACGCTTTACCGGCAGTAAGTCTAGCAGGGGCAAGTCGCCCATAGGAGGGCATAGCGAAATAGGTTTTGACGAAAACATCGAATACAAGAGTTTAGGCACTGTTGAATAGCCCTTTTGCAGACAGAATCCAAAAATTTTGTACTAACAAAAATGAGTAGTTCTAAGTCCAGGGTGTAAATATTTCGTATGGCAATCTCGAATAATGAGCTCTGTCACCCGGTGTGACCGAGGAAGTAGCAATGGAAATTTTGTATCATAAGATACGTCTGCATTTCGCAACCGGCCGCCCACCCTTAACAACCCATCACTGTCAAGGAAAGGACTGAGAGGTCGAAGTTGTTTATTACTAAGTTTTCCTTTCGAATGATATCAATGTCCTGACTGAAAACTTGTTCTTGAACCCGTTTTATTAATAAATGAAGTGCATACTGTTCGGGGAGACCAATAATTGTTCTAAGTTTCGAATATCCAAATTTGCACGAACTTTCAAGTTACGAATGAACTGACAAATATATACCAGAATCCTGCATATTTTTCGCAAATCTGAAAATTGATTTACCATCGAGTCTACGAAATTATCTGCAACGTGTATGTTAAGGGATAAAGTTCTTTTTTCAATGTGCATCTGAGTGTGATCTGTAAGAGTTGGTTCCATATGAGCAGGCCAATTCTCTTTAGGTAATAGTAACCATGGTGGAGCCGTCCACCACAAAGGATGATTAACAAGCTCAGCAGCTAATAATCCTCTTGATGCACAGTCAGCAGGATTATCCTGTGATTTAATATGATGCCACGATGATGGAGCCACTCGTTCTTGGATATGCGAGACACGATTGCTAATAAAGGTCTTCCAATTATACGACGAAGATCGAATCCATGCTAATGCTACTGTGGAATCTGACCACGCAAATGTATCGTCCAATACTAAATTATCTCTATACGTATTTTGCACATACTCGACCAAGTTCGACAACAACACTGCACCACACAATTCTAATCGAGGTAATGATATACGATTGGTTGGTGCGACCTTAGATTTGGCACAGACCAATGATACTTGGATGTTCCTTTCTCATCGACACAGCGGAGATAAACTGCTGCTGCATATCCAGCTTCCGATGCATCACAAAATGCATGAATTTGTACAGTTTGATAGTTATCGCAAAGAATCCGTCGAGGAATTTCAATTTTCAATAACTCGGGTAATTGTTGAAGATACAGATTCCATTTTAAAACAATTTGTTGGGGAGGAAGTTCATCCCAGCCAATTCCTAATATCCATACAGATTGAATCAAATGTTTTGCGAAGAAGACCAATGGTGATAATAACCCCAGAGGGTCAAAGATCCTTGCAATTTCCGAAACCATATTCCTTTTGGTACAAGGCCGATCAACGATATTAAGATTGTAAAACAACACATCACTCAATGGTTGCCATTGCAGTCCTAAAATTTTTGAGAAGTATTGTTTACCTCTTCAAACAAAATGCTTGCTGATACCGAACGGAATCAGGTAAATGGCCAATGACACTTGGCACGTTGCTATTCCACTTTCGCAACATAAAACCACCTGATTGGCAAATTTGGTTTAATTCATACACGAGTCGTTTGCCATCCTCTATCGAATCACACCCTGTAATCAAATCATCCACGTACGTATCCGATGCTAAAATCTTGGAAGCAATAGGAAAACGTAACGATTGACTTTTGCAAGTTCTTGAATTACACGCATGGCTAAAATGGTGATGATGTGATGCCGTATGTAACAGTGTTTAGCTGATAATCGATAACAGACTCCGAGAACTTAAATCTCCAAACTATACGTTGATAGTCTCGATGGCTAGTAGAAATAAGAATCTGTCTATACATTTGCTTAATGTCCGCAGTTAAAACTACAGAATGTAAACGAAAGTGTAATAACAACTCCATGATATCTTTTTGAAGAGGGGCCTGCGAGTAAATGATCATTTAAAGACCCTCCACTTTGAGCGCTGGCTGAAGCATCAAATACGACACGAAGTTTTGTAGTTGTACTGTCTGGTTTGAACACGGCGTGATGTGGTATGTAATATACCGGCGATAATGTAGACGATCGAGTTGAATCCGATACAATACGAGACATGTGACCACTATCGATATAATTCTGCATAAATTCTCTGTACGAATTATACAGTTGAGGATTTATTTCAAACGGCGTTCTAGTGAAAGAAATCTTCGAAGTGCTATTTCCGAGAGCCAGCAAATAGCGGTTCAGGACCATTGAAAGGTAACAAAACAATAAAACGACCGGTGTCATCCTGCTTGTGAGTGTCCACAAAATGCCTTTCACAAATTTCCGCATGAGGAGATAATTTGTTAGAATCTGGAATATTTTCCAGTTCCCAAAATCGAGTAATGTTAGCATCTTCTACAAGTGCAGCTAATGATATACGAGATGTAACAGAAGAAAGAACCTTCCTGTTAATATCCACCCAAAGGTAGTGTGAATTGCCACGGGTTCTTCTAGTGACCCAATGCGAGTTGCGTTTAATAAAACACGCGCGAACAAATCTGCACCTAACAATAAATCGATATGGCTAGGTTTGTCGAAGTCCGAATCTGCTAAATCTAATCCAACTATGTGAGGCCAACTATTTGGTGAGATCCTTGATGAAGGAAGGGTTCCACAAATGTCTGGTAAAACAAAACAATCAATACTGTACTCTGGAACAGTTTTACCTTGAGGACTAATTTTACACGATACTTGTCCATACGCATGAGAAGCAGATAGACCTAAGCCTTCAACCTTCATTGAAATATTCGATTTTCTTAAACCTAAGCGTCGACAACACTTATCAGTCATGAAATTTTCCATTGATGCACTATCTACAAGTGCTCTTACTGTCTGAACTTTACCAAACCCATCTGTAATTGAAATTCTTGCGGTGCCTAATAACGTCATTGTGTTGGACGATCTAGATGATAACAACGTACTTGTAGTAGTGTTGCAGGTGGGTTCGGGAAGTTGATCTGTTGCCTGAGTGATTGCAGGTTTCTGTGCAACTGTAGGGTTTTCAAAGTGCAATAAAGTATGATGACCCTTGCACACTTTTTACAAACAAGTTTGGAAGAGCAGCGTGTAACCATATGAGAGTTGCGAAGACAATTAATGCATAAGTGTTTGTCTTTAACAAAGTTATAACGGTCTTGTGGCGATTTATTCAGAAACATTTCACATTGGTATAAGTTATGAGTACCACTGCAAAGACTGCATTTCTGAGCGAATGAAGTTGTTACGAATGACTTTCGAACTTGGGGTTTTGAATATTCAAAGGAACGTTTAGAAGGTACACTAGATGATATGGTTTGTTTAATGGACGTATTAAATTTGGACGGTGTATCGGAAACAACCATATTGCTAATTTCTAATGCCTTGCAATGTTTTTCTAGAAATAATTTTAATTGATCATAAGATGGAATGTCTGATGTATTTTCTAACTCAAATGTTTTCAAAAGATTTGTATCTACCTTTTTTGATAACAAATTAAACAATACGAAGTCGAGCAAATCAATCTTAGTTTGACGTAAGCTTGATATATTTTCCGTAAAGCAATTAAGCAATTCTCTTAAATCTGTATGTGAATTAAATTTTGCTTTTGGTGACGATTCTAAAGCATTCCAATGCGTGTTTGCAATTAAACGTTTTGAATTAAACCTCTCACAATAATTGAATAAGCTAGCATATAATTATTATTCGAAATTTGCAAATGTCTAATGAGTTCTCTAGACTTAAAATCCAACGCATCAATTAAAAATAGAACTTTTCGATCGGTAGCAATTGATTATTTTCATGAACTAAATTATTAAAAATTGAATAAACTCTTGGAAATGTTCTATTTTTCCAGAAAATTTTTCATTTCTATCCGAGGGAGACGAATATTAGTACATGAGCCGATGCTAGTAATATTTTCAGTCAAGCATTTTTCAGCAGTGGATATATTATCAAATTGTGCCTTAATAATTTTAATGTTTAACAAAGACCTATCTATTTCAATTCTTAATGTTGTAACTTCATTTAATAATTCCGAGTTGTCCTCATCCAATATGCACGTTTTATAAGATGTATCTACATCGTTTTTGATATCAAAGGCGCTTTCAGCCATAATATTAACAGAAATACAATTGCCTTTAATATGCTCCAATTTATCTATCGCACCAGATATATCAGATAATCTATCGAGTGCGGCCTTTAAATCCACTATCAACCTATCCGATGAAATATGTGCCATCCTAACGAACAAGGTTACTAATATCGATTTTATATTGATTTCAGCTACAAAATGAAGGGTTTGTTCACCTAATAATAGGATATACCAAGGGTAATGTTGAACTACCTGTTAAAGAATTTTTACTACAACGTGCCTAACGGGAGCTTGCAAGTTTCAATATGACAAAGAGCAAAGGGTTTTATTCTACCCGGTTTTACGAATACCTGAATTCTCTAGCGAACTTGAATTACAAGTTTAAAATAACTGTATTGCTTAAACACTTTTCTGACTACAAATTCTTACGTTAACTATCCCTAAAATTTACAAAGATTTGTCATTTTAAGGCTTTATAAGATTCTGTATCAGTACAAAATTTCAAATTTAATGCGAGATTGCATCTACTATAAGTTAGTTTACACAATTGACTATGAAACTGGTGGTATGACTACACTTTTCTTCTAAATGCGGTCAACCCCTAATTTAAGCGAAGAGCAATTAACAATGTAGTTAAATTGAATGCCAAAATGCCAATAATAAACCAATTAATAAGCAAAATATTTGCTCAAAGGACCAAAAATGTTAATCAAAATGTTAATTTGCATTTACAATCACACAAAGGAAATGATAATTTAAAGGAATATATCACCTACCTTTCACTGGTTGTAGTGGTTGATTGTACTTGCACTGCTATCAGATAATTATGGACTGTATGTATAATGTTCACTAATTGTTGCTAATTACTGATGCTCGATGCACCGAACTAAATCACGAACCAAAGCCAAGCGAGAACGAAGTTGAATTGTCGTCCACTCGTACATTACCAACCCTTTTATGTCGTTGCACTAAAGGTAGGGATAATGGAGGGTTTCTAGGTGGGAATAGTTTAAGGACTTAAATTAATTGTGATTGGCATACTACACTACAACCAAAATACTTATAAAGCCTTAACAGTGTTACTACTGCCTCTCATTTAATTTCTACCGGTGACGCAATTGCTTTTAAACAACGTCAAAATCCTCTCTCATCTGCTATGCAAAAGCATTTATACCTTGAAATGGATAAAACGATTGCGTCGCGTTATATCGCCTTTCAACTCTCCCTAGTCAAGTCCAATGCTTCTCCTTTCTAAGCAAAATGGAGGATATCGACTTTGTTTTGACGGACGTAAACTCAATTTTGTTACCATGCAGATGGATAACCATTACCTCGTATAGACTCAATTCTCAGTCGTTTAGGAAATGCAACATTTATATCTTTTACCGATTTAAGACCAGCTTTTTACAAAATCCCTCTTCAATTATTTTCTCGCCTTAAAACTGCTTTCTGTGTACCTGGCAGAGGCCCTTATGAATATAAGCTTGTCTTTTGGTTTATCAAATGCGCCCCAAACTCTAAAAAAAACTATCAATCAAACTTTAGGACCAATCTTACTCCAAGAATCTGCTTTTGTATACCTTGGTCTTATTGTAGACGGAACTGAACTTTGTGTTGATCTATCTATAGTTGATGCTATTACTAATTTTAAAACACATAAAAATGTGACAGTGATTAAACGCTTAATTGGTATGATCACTTATTATCGCATTTTCTACCCAATCTTTCTACTATCTCTACTCCCATTACTATCTTAATACAGAATAATAAAAAAAGCCAATCTGTTGAATGGAATTCAGGAGCACAATGATCCTTTGGAGAAATTAAAAAGCTAATTACTTCAACCCCAATTTTAATATCACCAAATTTTAATGAAACAGTTTTTATGCTATTTCAAGAACGCAATAGTTAAGAACACCCTATCGCTTATGCAAGTGGAGCTTTAGCTCTAGCCAAACAAAATTTTTTTTACCGAAAGAGAAATATTAAGTATTGAAAAATTCCGAGGATACGTAGATGGTGCACATTTTACTGTTATAACCGATTGTGCTGCTTTTGTCTGGTTAAATAATTTAAAACAACCCACACGACGTTAAGTTTGTTAAAAATTACATATATCTTAATTTACTTTTACTATTCGTCATAGACATGGAAAATTAAATATCGTACCCGATGCTTAATTCCGCGATGTGGCTTCTTTAAACCTACCTAAATTAACTCCAGACCCTGTAACGTATAATGCCACACTAAGGTGACCAAAAGTGTATCAGGGAAAGATGGAACAAAATTTAAATAAGTCTATGCCAGAAGCTATACTTTAATACTTAACGTCCCCGAATACACCGGGGTTTTTGAATATAAAAATAGCCTAGGGTAGAGATAGATGACGATCGGCTAATAGTAAAAAGAAAAACTCCATGTGACTCAAAACGGCTAGCTTTAGAGGTTAGTCTAGCGTTCTTGCATAAGAATGGGTCGAAGGCCAATTTTGTTTTGATATAGCAAGAGATAAAATCGAATGTGGCGCCGCATTTATACTACTATTTATACTACTATAATTAAAAGTGCCGGGGAAACGCAAAAACCCGTATGTTTCATCAACTTTAATCCCAATGAAAAGAAACAGACCCGATGGTCCTTTTTTAGTTCAAAGCTGTAAAGAACAATAACTTATTAATCACAAACAAGGTCACAATTTGTGGTTCTCCACCTAATTATAAAAATGACCAAAATAGTTCTTATGGGATACCAACAATCTTTTCTTTACTTCCACTTTTTTCAATTTATGTTTATACTTATATTAAAAATTCAGTATTTAACCAAAATTAAAAGAAGTCTGATCACATTAAACTTCAAAACAGATAACATGTGATCATCTACTATACTTTCATACTTATAAAATTCCTCAACAATAAATCTTAAAAGAATAACTCTTACGGTAACTCAACTTTCATGTATTGTCATCAGTTCATTTATAATTATATACAAAATTTGAAGTTCAGCAATATCAGGTTTCTTACAAATATTTGTTATTTAAAATTCATTCCAGCAATACTGATTAGTAATCTATATCACACAAAAACAAAGTTCATAACTTTTTCTTATTTATGTTTTTCTACAAATCTGTTGATGATGTCTCGCATTTTGTAAAATATGTATGTTAGTATTGTGAAATGTAAATCACTCTTTAAGCTAATGTAAGACGGAGTGACTACAATTATTGTACGAATGATAGCGTCTGTATCTTGAAGATGCTTCCACAATCACTTCCCTTAAGCAAAATATGAATTTCATAAATAAGAAACCAAAATACTCCTAGCATTTGAAACTTATCTCTTAGAATTGAGTGACAGAATATCTGTGCAAAACAGACTGTCAGGATCCTTTAAATAAGCATTACTAGAAACTACAATAAAAGTATCACAGTTAATCATACTTTTTTGTTATTATTATGTTGTGTAATGATAAAAAAAGGATTATTAACTTTAATTATAATATACATAATACTCTGGTGCACGTAAAATGGCTATTCCAGATTTCGACGTCCTCTTTTAATGATTACATTATTATTACTTCAAAGAATGGTTATAAGTTCCATAACTAGAACTGGGGGCACGTTATTGATAAGAATTCGTTTATTTTATGGTATAAGTATGTCTAATGTATTGAATCTAGAATTTGCTTCACCCCTGTATTTAAAATTGCCGAGGAACAAATTGAATCTGTTGAAAAGTTTATTTTGTGTAATTGATATTGTATTCAGTATCAAAACTATAATATTATATGCTCGAACTATTTAATCTCATTCACCTACCTCGTTCTGAGAAAAAGATGATTGCAGGTATGTTAATATTATGTAAGAGTCCCAATAATAAAGTAATGTTTTCTAAATTTTATTTAAACCATAAGCAGGTCACGCCGAGGTTTATGGCACCCTTGTGCAAATTTGTCTTTAACGGCTCAAATTTTAATTGCATAATAGACGACTGTACACAGTTTGTAAAAATAATATAAATATTTCTTTATATTTATTTAAAGCACTTTATAAAATTTTAAGCTAGTGTTACACAAGAAAACTTGATATGTAAACAGAATTATATCGAAGATGACATTGGACAAAATATTTACAATGTAGCACAAAGAAATTAAAATAAATCAACACTTCAGTGAGTAGAACTATTGGTGCTTTATTTTTGCAGATTGTTGAATATAACTATCAATATTTATTTCGTTTAGTATATCATAACCTATAGATTCATGGCAAAATTATTTGGTCGATTTTGTTCCATCGTCAATCTTAAATAATTTTTAATTATTTTCAGTTTAGAAATTGAACGTTTCGCCGCAGCAACAGAAACCGGCATTATTAACAAAATACGTAAAAACTATACAAATATTTGGAAATGAATTACTAAATTTGAATTCTCACATAATTTAAAATCTCCATGGGCGATGTAAAAATGCTTCCCTCCACACCTTGTAAGAATTGCACTTCTTTTATAAGGTCTATTGCAATTATATTCCTTTCAATGAATGTATGTATATCAGGAAAACGAGTTCCATTTTTAACATAATTCTAGCTGCTTGCTTTCAAAGTAAGTTTTAAATTGATCAAGGCAACATAGACATTAAAGAATATTTGAATAAAATATTAGTATAGGACTTTGAAAATCTTAAAAGACCCTGGGCTGCGCAATGGAAGAAGTGATAAATCTATAGAAAACGATGTAACATGGTGTTTTCAGTTCAACCTAAAAGCATCAAGTAGAGTAAAGAATGAAAAATTCGTAGATAGGGAGACATTCACAGCAAAATTCGCTACAATACAAAATAAGTTATTTGTTTATAAATGTTTCAATTACAAAACACTCCAAATACAACAGTTTGGTGAAATTAATAGCTGAATGCACCACTTTATCTCTCTATTATTTGTTAAGCATTGCATTGGTTTTGACAGCATGATTAAGAATTTTCATACTTGTCTAATAATAAATAACCTTAAAATAGCCTGAGGTGAATTTAATAAAACCATAAAAATATTATTTAGATCAAACATTTAAGCAAAGTAATAGTTGTTAATATTATTAACTAATACAAAAATATCGCTTATTTAAATTGTTGCATGTTACTGTAACGGTTTACAGCCAAGATCATCAATATTATCATCCTCAGGTAAACCAAAATCTGAAATATCACTATCATTATTAACGTTTATTATTATTTCTTCTATATTGTATATATATATTTGTGTGTAATTCCTTGGGATGTAAGTCATAAACGTAAAAATGTTTTTTAATATTTGTATATAAACATTACGCGTTTCGGTTTATTAAACCATGATCACATGTTTAAGTCTACAAAAAATATAAAAATATTAAAACTTAAATAAATTATAGTAAGTCAATCTAAAAATTAAAAAAAAAAATTTAACTGGTGTATAACTCACATATTAACATTGAAGTAAATGGTCTACAACTAATATAAAGCACAGAACACAATCCATATGTACTTCTTTGATTATTGAATGTAAATGGATTTATTATTTTTGTTAGAAACTACAATATAACAGGCTTCCCAATGCAAAGATAATACGAAAAACATACATGTTTTATCTAGGCAGATAGTATAGGAACATTGATAGAATATTATTATTACAAACTGTATAATTTTGTAACTAATTTCTAATATACAAGGGGTGTCATTAGATTTATGACTTTATAATATTTCAGTAAATATGCGTGAATTGTTCGTGATCTGCTTTATTGTTGATGCTGTTTGCATGGCGATGTATCTGGATCATTTCCAAAATATTTTTTTTTATCATTAGGTTCAGTACCCAAAATATTCGTTATTAAAGTCAAATGTATGCAACTTGTCTAACGCATGATTTGCGAGGGCTGTGCATCTCTTGTGTGATCTCATTGAGTATTGGTGTTCATATATTCTACGATGGATGTATTGTTTAGTATTGCCGATATATGACCCATCGCAGTCTTTACAATTAACTTTGTATATACAATGAGTTTTTTCTTTATAAGGGGTGTTATTTTTTCATTTTGTGAATAGATGTTTATTAGTATTATTAGGTTTATGTACAATTTGGATATTATATTTCTTTAAACACTGTTGAATTTTTTTCGAAACTTTGGCATGGTATTCAATGCTTACATATTGTTCTGGTGTATTTTTATTTTTAGTGTGTTTTTCATTTGTAGTGTTATATAGTTTATATATTCTATCTCTAATTATAGGTGTGTAGAATTTACAGGGATATCCATTTTTATCTAATGTATTTTTGATTTTGTTTAGAATAGTTGGGCGGTAGCATAGATGGGTAAATGTGAATGCTCTGTCAATCAAATTTTTAGTTACATTTTTTTTATATTGATTAGGCACGTTCGAGCAAAAGTTAAGATATCTTCCTGTCCCAACATTTTTTGTTTACCATTTGGTATAAATTTTAGCTGTATTGTCATAATGTATTTTAAGGTCTAGGAAATTAATAGATTTGTTTATTTCTTTTTCATAAGTAAACTGTATGCGTGGATGGTAAGCATTAAATTTAGTTAGTAGTTCATCAGTTTTTTGTGTTGGTATACATAATATGCAATCGTCTGCAAAACGCTTATAGAAGTGGGGTTTAAAGGAAAGAGTAGGAGTTACCGTTGTTTCAAGCTCTTCCATAACTAAGTTTGCGATAATGGAAGAAATTGGAGATTCTATGGCCGTGCCAAAAAATTGGGTATAAATTTTGTTGTTATATGTAAAGTAGATTGAGTTTAAACATAATTTTATAGCTTCAATAAAATGATCATAGTAATGACAATACAGGTAAAATTTATACCAAATCGTACACAAAAAATGTTTGGACAGGAAGATATCTTAACTTTTGCTCGAACGTGCCTAATCAATATAAAAAAAATGTAACTAAAAATTTGATTGACAGAGCATTAACATTTATCCATCCATGCTACCGCCCAGCTATTCTAAACAAAATCAAAATTACATTAGATAAAAATGGATATCTCTGTAAATTCTGCACACCTATAATTAGAGATAGAATAAATAAACTATATAACACTACAAATGAAAAACATGTAACGTTCCGTTGGTATAACCATTCATTATATTATAATCGTATAGCAAGCGTAGTAAATGACGCACTTCTAATATTAATTTTTAAAGGAGGCGAGGCATTGACATTAAGTAACGTCAGAGTTTTTGTGTTATTTTGTGGTGCGGGTGTGTTAATCTATTTGTTGCAGGTCTACTCATTGTCCACTTTTATTTGCCGTTATCTATATCCATATATATATATATATATATATATATATATATATATATATATATATAGAATACAAATCCTTATTGGGAATTTCTAATTTGGACGAGAAAGAAAGGACCTTTAAATTACGTATGCCGTAAGCCGTAATTGTCCAATCTATTTGGGAACAGCACACACCCCGTAATGACGCTTGTTGGTAGTTTGTTAAAACGTACATGACTCCTCACTATGTACAGTGGTTTGATTTACCCCACAAGGTAAGCGTTGAACTGTTACTATTTTTAGTTAGTGATCAGACTAGTTCCGCACGTTGGCACTGAGCTATTTTGTTCCCCAAAACTATACGTTGTTGTTGACAATCGGTGTCAGTGGAGCCAACATTAGAAAAGTGCGCTGTGTCGTATATCCACTCCACCCTTGCTGCCCCGTCGGCCACGTGGGATAGAAATAGATGTGTGCGCACTGTTAGCATTTATAACTGTAAAGCTACGAGCCTTTTCAAGGTAATTTACCCCTTTTGTAATTTGTTCCGTGGACGCAAGTTCATAATATGTATAAAGCAAACCTATTCAACTAGTCCTACGTTTAGTTTCCATCTAGATACAGCAGGTTTTGCATGCATCCAGATCAAAACGCATGATACTTCGGGTTCCAGTTCATACCCTACGTAGTCAAATTGATTAGCCGCATCAGCGTGAGATCCAGGTACATCCATCCCTACTTTGTTTAAAAATATAAGTTGTACATAAGAGTTTATTTTGATAGCTCTGGCCAGTGCGAACGTCGATTTAATAATAAGTTACTGTTTATGTTTGTTGCAATTAAGGCGTACTAGTCGGCGCCGTATGTTTGTTCAAATGTATATATATATATATATATATATATATATATATATATCTGTGTCAATTAATGTAATCCTTACAGCTATGTGTAGAAATAGAGCCAGCGACCGAAGATAAGGTGTATCATTTCACTTAAGATTGCATGTGCAAGTAGGGCAAATCAGAGCATTCTACACCGTGAGTTTCTCTTTATTTTTCCTTTATTATTACTACCAAGTGCTAAGAAGCTTTCTCGACCAGTAACGAGATTCTTATGATTATAGCTAGCATTGTGTCATTACTGGTGGTGCCCACCCGATTTTGTTATCGTTAAAACCTATCCCTAATCTATACTGTTTACCGCTTACTACGGATTTGGGCTGATAGACACCCAAACTACGACTTGTGTCAGACCCACCCCTCGCCGACTAGAGCTAGTCAACTTAAGGATATCAATCCTTTTGTCCCCTGGTGTCGTAGTGTCAAACAGGCCCGTAACAAACACACTAAAAATAAAAATACACCAGAATAATATGTGAGCATTGAATACCATGCCAAAATTTCGAAAACAATTCAATCGTGTTTAAAGAAATATAATATCCAAATTGTACATACACCTAATAATACTAATAAACATCTATTCACAAAATTAAAAAGTAACACCCCTAATAAAGAAAAAACTCATTGTATATACAAAATTAATTGTAAAGACTGCGATGGTTCATATATCGGCAATACTAAACAATACATCCATCGTAGAATATATGAACACCAATACTCAATAAGATCACACAAGAGACGCACAGCCCTCGCAAATCATGCGTTAGACAAGTTGCATACATTTGACTTTAATAACGTGAATATTTTGAATACTGAACCTAATGATAAAAAAAACTATTTTGGAAATGATCCAGATACAGCGCCATGCAAACAGCATTAACAATAAAGCAGATCACGAACAATTCACGCATATTTACCGCAATATTATAAAGTCATAAATCTAATGACACACCTTGTATATTAGAAATTAGTTACAAAATTACACACCCACACCCACACACACGCACACCCACACCCACACCCACACATACACACACACACACACGCACACGCACACATCCACACCACACACCACACCCACACCCACACACACACACCCACACCCACACCCACACCCACACCCACACCCACACCCACACCCACACCCACACCCACACCCACACCCACACCCACACCCACACCCACACCCACACCCACACCCACACCCACACCCACACCCACACCCACACCCACACCCACACCACACCCACACCCACACCCACCCACCCACACACCCACACACACACACACACACACACTCACTCACACACACACACACGCACCCACACACACACACACACGCACACACACACGTACACACAACACACACTCTCACACACACACAGATACAGCAAATTGTAAAATTTGAAATTGTTGACTTACCTTCCTTTCTAATTTTACTTTGCCTGGCTAGCTCAATGGAATTGACTAGTTTTCAAAATGAAATCAAACACTGCAATATCATAACGCATTTATACAGTATGGAATATTTTCTCTCATACGGAAGCATATAGAACAATTAAGTCTCAACAGAATACAAAAGAGAAAATTTCCATAAAATGTGGTGTTCTCTAACGCATAACTTGCCCACTGCCTTACGCACATATAAACATTCACAAGTTAAAGATCCCCGACGATTTACATTTGTCGAATAAAAACTTTTCGCTCCTGGTGAGATAGACTTATTGGTAGGAGCGAACGTGTATTTTGAGATAATTTGGTGCCGACTTATAAAGTTAGGAGAAAATCTTCCCATTTTGCAGAATAGTGCTTTCGGTTGGATTATAGGTAGAAGCATCCCGCTGTCTAATACCAACTGCTCTAACTTAAGTATAGTATTGTTTTACATGTTCCTAATTTAGACTAGTTAATCTCACAGTTTTGGATGGTAGAAGAAGTTCAGCACGTGTCGCTTGAGGACATTGAGGACAAAGCTTGTGAAGAAATTTATTCAACTACAACTAAGCGTTTAGAATCTGTTATCTTTGAAGTTAAATTACTCCTCAAACCAGGTTACGATGTCTCCTTCTTAGGAAACTCTTTAACAAGGGCTACTCAAAAGTTTCATTCATTAGAAAAAATATTTAGTAAGGTTCCCAAGTTAAAAGGCGAATACAAGTCATTTATCGATGAATATTTAAAACTCGGTCATGCAAAGGATATCAGTTGCGAAATTAACTCCACGACTGCAAGTAGGTACTACTTTCCGCACCATTGTGTGGTACGTAAAGATAAAGGTACGACTAAATACAGAGTCGTGTTTAATGGATCCATAAAACTACATCAGGGTTAAGTTTAAATGACATTATGCTTAAAGATTCACTAGTGCAACCAGAGCTATTTGATATAGTGTGTAGGTGTAGAACATTCAGATATGTTCTTACAAGTGACATACAAAATATGTTTACATTAGAATCAATCCTCAAGATGCCGTTTTGCAAAATATTGTTTGGCGGGTGATGCTTCTTGTCCCTTGAGAAATGTTGAGCTTCAAACGGTAACGCACGGAACCAATTGTGTTCCGTTTCTTGCCACTCGAATTTTGGTGAACTGGCCAATCAAAGTAAAACAGCATTTTCATTGGCGGCGGAAACTTTGGTAAAGCAAACCTATGTTGGTGACAAATTGGGCGAAACAAACACAGCTCATAAGCTATACAGTTTAAGTTTGAATTAAAGGACTTATTTGAATCTGCCGGGTTTGTGATACACAAATGGAATTTGAATTTTCGGTCCTTATTTTATTTTCCACTTTCGGAAAGAAATCTTAAACTTTTAGAAATAGTTTGGAATCCCATTTCTGATTCGTTTCAGATGTCTGTGCCTGAGTTAAATGAGAAGAATCCTTTCACCAAACGAAAAGTTCTGGGGTTGATTGCACAAATTTATAACCCTATCGGAACTTGTTGCTCCTGTGATAATCGTTGCAAAAATAATTATGCAAAGGTTGTGGTCGTTAAGGGGGGAATGGGACGAAATAATGCCGCAAGGAATGCTAGGTAACTGGCTGAATTTCTACAAATCCTTATCTACCTTACGAGAAATTAGCGTTCTTCGTTGGATTTTTATCCCTGGTGAATTTGTTGCTGTGCAACTGCTAGGATTTTCAAATGCGTCCCTGCAGGCATATGGTGTCTGTCGTCTTGTTGGCGCAAAGTCAAGGGTGGCTCCGCTAACGTCAATATCGTTGCCACGCTTAGAGTTATGTGGATTTTTATTGTTAGCCCGCTTGTGCGAAAAATTTATAAAATGCATGGAGTATAAATTTGACAAGGTTGTTATGTTCACAGACTCACAAATTGTTTTGGCATGGCTTTAATCGCCACCATCACGTTGGGCAACGTTCGTTGCCAATAGGGTGTCAGAAATTTGTGAAATCGCCCATCGTGCGATATGGTTACATGTTCCATCTGGGTTAAATCCCGCAGACTGCATTTTGTACGGTCTTGATGCAAACAAATTAAGACATAAAAGGTCTTGGTGGGAGGGTCCAGAGTTTCTGCTTGAGCTTATTGGAACCCAAAGGAAAATAATGTCAACTCAGAAACAGTGTCCTTATCAGAAGAAAGGCAGGTAGCACTTGTTCAGGCAACCATTGAACCTGATTGTTCAATATTTCTTAGGTTTTCAACATTTGTGCGAATGCAACGAACTTTTGCATTTATATTTAGATTTATTAATAATTTAAAATGTAACAATACAAGGAATTGTGGTTCCCTGAGCGGGACGAACTAGACAGAGCAGCAACATATATATTTTTGTCTGTTCAAAAGGAACATTTTTCGAAAGAGATAACGTATTTAAGAGAAAATAAAAACTCTCTAAAAGGAGTCATATTCAAACTCTAAATTCGTTCTTAGATACCAATGATTTACTAAGAGTTTGTGGGAGATTGGGAAATTCAATGTTACCGTTTAGTGCCAGCATCCAATCCTTCTTCCGCCAGCTAGTCATGTGACTGATTTGCTAATCAAACATGAACATAAGTACTTAGGTCATGCAGGTCCTCGTGCTGTGTTGCAAACTTTACGTCAGAGAGTGTGGCCAATTCGCGCTCTAAGACGCATTACGGCATTTGTGCTGAAGTGCGGAAAATGCCACAGGTTTAGGGCAGTGGTGGTGGTTCCCTGAAAGAGATGTTTCTTCGGTTCCGGACAACTGAATAAAATTATGGCAACACTGTTAAAAATTACGACAGATATTTTGGAAAAATGGTTTGCAGATCATTTAAATCAGCTGCAACACCGTCTAAAATGGGGGTTCACAGAACCCAATCTAAAGGTTGGGTGATTTAGTGTTAGTGAAAGAGAACCAACTGCCTCCTTTGGAACGGTGCTTCCCTAGAGTCACAAGTCTTGAACTTGAATTTGACTATAAGGTCCGTGTGGTAACAATTAAGACAAATAAAGGAGAGTTCATTCGTCCCATTGCAAAACTTTTCCCGTTGCCTGAGATAGGTTTTAGGCCTCTTGGAGCTTCTTTTTAAAAAAGGCTTTCTTTCAAAAAACAGTTCTATCATATTTAAATCAGTAATTACAATGGTTTGACAAATTGTACGTTTTATTCTTTAAACGTTGTAACGTATTTTTTACGTAGTTACACTTTGCTTATTAATCTAAAATAATACCGCAATAATATAAAAATATAACTTGTAAATTTCCGTACAATAAAAATAATTCATAAAATTTATAATAGCATATAGACTCCTTTGCTCTTGAGGTCTAAGTTTCGTGAATAAGCTTTGTCAAGTTGTCATTTCGTGTCACTTTTCTATCGGCGTCTGAACGGGTAAGCTGCTATCAGCGGCGTAGTAAAGTCAAGATGGTGGTATCCAGGCACGTGACCTGTAACGCAGTCCGCAAGAAGGTTGAATTGATTGAATCTTCGTGTCTGAAAGTGGTTCCTAGCGGCTTTAGCGTGATGATTTTTTTATGTTCCACCTAGAGCAGTTCAGTTGATTCCTGCAGGCCAAAGGAGATAGAAGCTCCCGCTCATCGTTAAAACATGCAATATCTCGGAAGCAATATCTAGAAAATTTAGTTTGGGATTTGGAATACTACATTTTATAGGATGTAACTAAGGAAGAATTGGTTTCGTTAAATAATGTTTTGTTCAGAAGAATTCTCATAGTTCCAGCGATAAATTCGTCCGTATTCATGTGTTTCCTGTTTGTGCACCGCAAAACGCAGATGTTAATAGAATATCCCACAGCTGAGGTCATAGTTCGATTTCTTTTGGTCGTATTGTACTTCCACACGTGAGTGATATTTAGCATTTAATCACATTTATAATTATTTAATCGTAATACGAAAAATACAAGGTTGAAGCTTTACCTAGATTAAAGTAACTTAAAAATTATTTAGTGAAAGAAAGAATTCCGTAATAAATTTGTAACCTTGCATAAATTTTAAAGATGGCTATGCTGTTTGCTCATCATAATTATTTCACAAACAGATAACGTTAACTAAACTGAAAAAGTTGTTAGTGACATACGATGTCAAAGAAATATTTAGCTGTCCAAATTTAAATATTACATTTAATAATTTTGAGGTCATGTACTTTGATTGTTAAACAACGTGATGAATACTTTTTATACATATTAAGTAAAACTAACTCTATGTTGAAAAATGCTATTTTATGAGATTCTAAATAATTAAATTAAATTGTGAAGTCAATGTAGTACTACACCTGGCTGAGAATTAAAATGTGTAATATGAATTATTAAGTGAACTAAGACTTTTTATAAAATTTTATTATAAAATATTCCATTTAGAGATTATTATGTTTTTTTTAATACAAAACCTTATTGATTTTCTGTTCTATAAAATTAATAGTAGAAAAAGATTATATTAAAACAAATCAAGGAATTTAATCAAATAGAATCCATTTTTGCACAACTTTTTTATTATTCAAAATACAAGTAAAACTTATAGGTCATTCATGAGCAGACATTGTGTCTACTGATAACAAATACCCTGGGTGTATATTTTTGGAACTTAAATTCTATTATATTATTTTTGGTAAATATTTTTAAGGACACAAACGGTGTCCATGTTGTGCATTTGTTTGTTCACAGGTTAGGTCGAGACATCTGTAAGACATCTAGTAATTGAAATTTTGGTAAGTGCTTTACAAAGGTGAAATTCAGGTTTTGTGGCTATAATAGTGGTGTTGATATAAGGTTTTCGCATTGCCCCAATACAAGCACAGTTAATTTTTGTAGGTTGTTGTATTGAAAAATACGGTGGGGCTCATTATTTATATTTTTGGTCATTTGACAACCCATGACCCAAGCTCATGATTTACCCAGAGCTAACACTCTACTAGCCGTTCATGTCTAAAGAGTTTTTCTTTTCCTTAAGCCGTTTTCCATCCAACTTTACCTTGGGCTTTCACTGTTAATAAGAAATTCTCGACATTGTGATATCAGGTAAGGGTTTAGGATATATAAGGGTGCAATTTGTTATCTGATATTCACAAAGGTAAATCATTTTTGTTTTCAACGTCTTAGTTTCAAAATAATCAAAGTTAAATGTTACTAATTAATAATTAAAACTACGGTGAGTAGCTTGAACAACCAACAATGGTAAAGTTATGAAGTTCTAAGACTGACTGGCCATCTTGGGCTCTTGGGGTATTTATGCTATCCCTGCTCTTACATCACTTGTGGGAAATGCAGATCTCATGTCTGCTATTTCTTGATATAATACAATGTATTACGTTTTAATAATCTTAATTCTAACAATTGGTTTCTTATAGTCTATTGTGACCTGCACCTGCAGCACTATGTTACATCTGGAATACAAAGTAGTTGCTTCCTTTTTCACGTCTGATTAATGAACTTTCATTAACCTTTTATAATATGTCCTTCGACTATACAATGTAACAATCTATTCCTTAAGACTTAATAGTTTCATTTAAATATACATATATATATATATATATATATATATATATATATATATATAAATTTGGGGATATATGACTCTTGTTCAAAATGAAACTTCCATTGTTGAGGACGAGGCCTGGGGGTGGGGGTGGGGCTAGTTGACGTGCAACTTGTCCGGGATAGCCTGTTTCATTATTTGTTTTTGTATCTTGTTTGGTTTTTATAGTTTATATACCTGACGAATTACCATCTAAGCTACTGGTGTTCTCGAAGGGTCGTTGTAATGTTGATAGGAAAACTACAGTCCACTAAAAAATAGTAGGCAGTGACCGCTTCTATGGTTTGCTAAGATAATGTTTAATTTAGATGACTAATGTCACATAAAAAAAAGTTAGCTAAGAGCGAGTCGAGCTCGCACTATTAGGGTTTCGTACCAGTACTACAGTGAGCAATCAATAAACCAAATTAAGCTGTTTTTATTTTTTGTGTATATTTAAATCTTATCCAAATTTGATTGTGATAACTGAAAAATGAATATACTGTCCCATATTGTACTGGTACATACGTTGTCTATTACTGTGTTTAAAAATTTTTTTCCCAACAACTATTACACTGTCACTATTTTCCGATACTCTATGACTTAATAGCTACTATCCCTATTAAAATCAAAATTTTAGCTTTGGAAATGTAGGAGAACAGTGGGGTGAGGTAATTTTTGGTACATTTTGAGCTATATCATGAAGACTATTGGACCAAAAATTAAAAAAAATTTTTTTAGAAGCCTTATAGAATCCTCTTTCAAATGATACATCACACGCTATATTTATTAAAACTATTTTCTTATGACCAAATTAATCCCCGCCATTTTAATCTAAAAATATTTTTTTCCTATTTTCTGACTGTCGATGTATGTGCGCGCCATTGTGCCAAATTTCAAATTCCTACGTTACATAGTTTTCGAGAAAACCCTCTGTGACAGACCGATGGACGAACACGAGAGTGATCTTATAAAGGTTCCGTTATACCTTATAAGGTACGAAACCCTAAAAATGAATTTCTGTTACTATTTCAACTTGTACAAGATAATAAATTGGGAAGCCAGCTTTATAACAATTTGTATCAAATGAATTTTTAGGAGTAGATCTTCAAGAGATTAACATACTTTTTGAATTGGTCTTCAAGAGATCACAAAGTACTTACTATTTTTTCAAGTGAACACTGTACTGCAACGTCTCGCCTTGGACCTGTAACAAACTTTCGTAGCATATCCTCAGACTCGCTTTGACCCTGTTTTATACTAGTCACTCGTTCATGTTTTAATTCATATTGTTAAATACTTTCGTGAAAATCATAACTGCATAAGTTGTAATGGTTTGTATTATCTTAAATTCTTTCTTTTTCAACTGAGCATGAACAAATGTATTTACATTTTTGTAGAAAAAAATAAATCATAAGAACATTTTCTTATTTAAATAAAATGTTACGTTTGCATTTGTTATGACCACAGCTGTAATAGATCTATTATAGATGTGTTACATTAAAGTAGCATAGAGCATTTTTAGATAAGCACTGTATCTACATATACATAAATAAGACACACAATTTTCAAAGGTGTTTGCCCAAAATACAACTGTTAGAATTTTATAACAGTATTTAATAAAATTTATAAAAAACTATGTATGCGTATTTTTAATACAATCACATACTGAAAATTACTTGGAATGTTACAGTAAACTTTAAAGAACAATGTATTTTTTCTTGCTTTTGTGAACCATCCCACTCTCCGCTCCTGTAGGTATCCGGTATTTCCAAGTTTTTCTTATATTTTTATACGTGATCGTGTTTCTTGCGAGTTCTTACTTATCTGTTCTTTCTGTTTCTGTCTGGCCCGTGCGTCTTACCGTTGCAACATTTGTTCATGCTCAGATGAAAAAGAAAGAATTTAAGATAATAGAAACGTTTACAAGTTATGCAGTTATTATTTCCACGAAAGCAATATTTAATAATATGAATTAAAACATTAACGAGTGACTGATATAAAATAGGCTCAAAGCAAGTCTGAGGTTATGCTATAAAAGTTTGTTACAGTCCAAGGTGAGAGATTGCAGTTCAGTGTTTACTTGGTCAAATAGTAAGTACTTTATATGCTTACAAAGTGCCTTAAATTTTTGTTGTGCTACATTTAGTTGTCTTGAATCAGTTAGCCGTTTTGTCAAATTAGGTTTTCTTACTCATATTTGCCATTTTTTAAGCTTTATAGTTTTGGGTCATAATTTCAAAGACCAGAGACCTGAGCTCCCTTTGTTTTTGTTATAGTTTGTTTAGGGTCACACCTATAACTAACAAACGGTAGAATAATTAAAATATTACAATATAAACATGAGGACTTGTAAATTAAATAAAGGACAAGTAACATTGTTTGCCTAACTGAGCTAACTTGACATAATAAAAGTGTAGCGCACCCGTATATTCAAATAAGTAGAAATTGAAATAGTTTTTAAATTACTGCAGCAGTATATTTACAAATACAAAACGGAACGTAAAAAAATTTGAAATGACTTAGGTCACATTTTAAATAAAACAGAAGAAAACTTGGCTTTAAATTTTTTTCTAGTGCTTCGTACTAATTTTACGCACCTAATTAATAAGAGTTTCTTTACCAATTGGGAAATTATAATAATTCATATGGACTGTGTTTATCAGAATTATTTTGAATATCAATGGGTTCTTTCGATGCTATAAAGTTATTGTAATCAAAATATTTTGTTTAAAAATACTATCATTTTAGGTCACAATTTCGTCAGAATTACTTATGAATCATTATATATTATATTATATATATTATATATATATATATATATATATATATATATATATTTTGATATGATAACGCCGTACTCGGTGTAATGAACGTTCTACTAAACGCCACCGCTCTGTGTTTCTCACTTTAATCTTTTACATTTATTATTATGCCCCGGCTAGCTGTTTTTAATCTACACAGAGTGCACAACGTTACGATAATCAGTTTTCTTTTTCACCCTTTTATGATTACCTTTTTGAATTGATAAACGAAGTCAATCAACATTCATATAATGAAAGGAAATGATATTTAAAATTTTTGAAATTCTTTAAATACACCCTTCAATCAATTAATATCATCTGGATTATTTATCCAAAAATTTATATATTTTTAGTTTAAAATAAAGTCACCAAAAACTACCTCTTTACAAAAAAATCTGGAACGTTGGAGACCTCTTTATGATTTATTACGTAAGTTCAACGTATGCAATGTTTCTTGTTGACTTCTTTACAAGTTTTGGATAAATTGAATAAATTCAGTATTAAAATTTAAATTAAAAAATATCTTAAAATTGAGTAGATCTGACCTGTGATCTCTTGATCTGTTGTTTCGTGTTGTGAATCAATACCCCCTTGTTGTCTTTAATCGTATACCAATGCTCTGCTTAGTTGAACCAATATTTGAGTACAGTTACCCATTGTTTTCCAAAAATCACCTCGTGCTTCTTTATTTTATATTTCTCCGCATATTCTCTGAATCTTTTCCTTTAAATGCTTTCGACGCAGATTAGAGTTGTACCAGAAGCCAATTAGAATTTGATTAGAAGTCAATTCGAATTGTACCAGAATCCGATGATTATAAATATTTAATTTAAATTAATCACCCAATTTCTACTCACGTTTTCTAAAAAAAAACGGCAAAAACTCTTCATGTATGCTTAACGTAATTGTTGCACAGCACTACTTTCACAATAACATAAATTTAATATATTCTAAACTTTATTTATTTGACGCATAGATTTCTGGTTAAAAGTGTCGTGGCTTCGACGTGCATCAAGTGTGGACTGCCTTATCTTATCACCGGGGGGTGTTAAATAACCTTTTCCCAATACACCTGGGTTGAGTTTCCAAGCAGTTTTGCAGATTATCGCGACCAACCAGGTTTATCTTTAATATTTCAAGCTGTTTTCTGATGAAATTATTTCGGATTTTCATGTCATGGTTGTTTATTTGCGATCTTTGCTTGCCTTATTATTTGTTATCGCGGCCAGACTTTCAACATACGTCTGTTGTTTTGTATAGATAATGCTTTTGGATAATTGTACAAAAATAAATGATGTAACTCTAGTGCTGTTTTCGTTCATGTATTTATTTAAACTGATCTTTGAAAATACGTTTTCTTATCAAAGCGCTATTGGTTCCAGCGTAATTGCATGCAGATTTATTAAGTTCCATCTTATCTTCTGCGAATTTATTTTATAAACTTGTATAAAATTCTCAACGTAATTTTAAATTACATGTACGATCATTTCTCTGCTGAATACACGTTCTATTGTTGAAAGATATGCTTACTGGCATTACTTAAAATTAATAACGGTCTATATACAGGGTGTTAAATGCTTGCTATTTACATAATGTACGAATTACTTATTTTTCTGCTAAATAAATGCAGTTTTCTGATTCTTATCGCTATTTACAGTTACTACACGACCGTTACTACTCAATACACCCCTAAACAACCCCTTATCACAGCACCCTGAAAATTATATACTAAATATTTAAAAGGTCATATGATCTACCTTACTGCTAGGGAGCACTTTTGTTTTAACAATAGTCTTAAATATTCATACAAATAATTTCGTACGAATAACCTTTGTGTATGTCTTCCATGTGTATATTGGCATTTATTGTTTTTCAAGTATTACAATAAATTGGCTTTTATTTGCAGATATATTAAAACTCGTTATAATACATTTGCATTTAAAAAAATCTTTTATAAATTCTAAGGAATACAAAAATATGTATCTGATGTATTTAGTGCAACACGCAAGTTTTACGTAAGAACGTGTTTATAATACAGACAATTATGCTTTTTTTTCTACATAAAGATACCCATATGATGGAAATAAATAGAAATTAAATAGAAATTAAATTAAATTGACGCAAGTTTTACGTTCATATTCGTCATTTTCAATCATAGTGATTACATATAACTATTATTTTCGTTAATAATTATTTAATCTTCAGTCGTTCCTTAATTAATGTTACAAACGTCCTTTAAAAACGTCATTCGTCAATTAGAAGGAACTCTCAAGTGTTACTATCCTAGAAGGCGGGGCTCTGCCCGCAACAATAGTTGTGAAACGCTCTTGAGATTACTTATATTGTAAAACAAAATGTTGACATTTTTAAACTCTACTTTCGCAAATATAGAACAAATCATACAAAAATACTACGTTCCATAAAGTGTTTTTCATACCCTCAGTACATGGGTTGATTTGATGTACTTCCGTAGTTCGTTATACAGAGTTAGCACGTTCATTGTTATCAATCTTTATATCTTGTTTAATATGGTCCATATTCTACACCAGCAGTTCTTAACCTATGGGTCGCAACCCAAAACTGGGCGGAGAAGTAGATTTCTTTGGTCGCACACAGTCGAACCACTGTGTTTCGATGTAATGAAATCTATGGTCTCCGGTTTTATTTATACCAGCATAACGTGAATACAAGCATTTTAGCAAATTGATTAGCTGATTGATATTAATAGTTATTATAGCTAAAAACAGTTACAGGTAAACGTACTTCAGTTCATCGCATTACCATTCTGGATTTTGGATTATAGCAAAGGAGGCTTGCACCACATGCACTTAGGCCACAATGCGGGTCATTTGTGCTACCTTCCTTACAGCACTATGGTGATCATTCAAGCCATCCTAGACTTGAAATGAACTTGAGGATATCCCCCATAGATGTGCTGCGAAATCTGACCATGTCGGGTCAGAGGTCTCTCAGCATGGATCTTCGTAATATGGCGAGCGCTGGTCAGCCACACAAAATGTGTTCAGCAGTGTCGTCATCCATGTAGCATCCTCGGCAGGATGGTTCTTGTACCAAACCCATGGTATGCATGTGTTTATTTACAGCTGTATACATAATTTAGCCAATTGTGCGGATGGTGCTCCAATGACTTCCTTGGCCAGGAGGCATTTTTCTGTGTTAACTCAGATTTCACAATATCTGAGGTGGGTTTCTGTTTTAATCAGATTGCTGATCAGAGTACACGATAAGGCAATGGCCGGCTCCGGTCCCACAAGAGTTTTTGTCGAGCCTTGCTTTGATAGTAAATCTGCCTAAACATTTCTCTGGTTTCCAGCGTGCGCCTTAGTCCAGATTAGTTCAAGGGTATTTGTGTTTTTAGAAGATGCCTCCAGGGCTTTAATGCACTCATATAGACTCTGGAGGTAATTTTCTGATTAGAGATTACAAGTAGTGCTGCTCTGCTATCACTAATTATTCTAATGGATTTGTTTCGGACGTTTCTTTCCTTAATGATGTTTGCGCCCTTGGTTATTACAATTACTTTTGCTTGAAAAACAGTTGCTAGCGTGCTGAGTGCCAAGTATTGGTTGAGGTCCAGGTCATAGGAAAAAATTCCAGCACCCGTACCCTTCTTCGTTTTGGAGTCATCTGTGAAAATGGATATCACTGCTACGGCTTCATTATTAGGTTCTGTAAGAACGCTAAAGGGCCTTTCGATTAACAGTATTGGTGGCATAAAGTCCCATACTGCCTGCACAAGGGATATTTTTCTAGATCCTTCTATAAGAAGAGCTTGGTGTGTCTATCCAGCTCCTTTTCTATTCCATTCCCCGTTTAGTTGCAGTATTAGAGTTGCCCCAAGTGCTACTACCTCCACATAGGGATTTAGTGGAATGAGCTCCGTAACACTCAGATATGCTAGTTTCTACACATGTGAGAGTTCCTTTGCTGTTTGAACTTGCTTGATTCTGGGCCACTAAACTACTGTCCTATAGCATACCATCGGTCTGATCACCGCAGTATAGAGTCAGAAGACAGCCTTCGGTGACAGTCCCTATAGTCTGCCTATTGCTCGCTTGCATTCCCAGAATAATATGTTTGCTTTCGCTATTTTTCTTTGTATATGTGTAGACCAGTTTACTTCGCTGTCAGTATTATTCCCAGGTACTTTGTCGTAGCTGAAAAATCTAAAGATGTCTTAAAAAGTGTTGACAACTTAGATACCTCAACTTTCTTAGCCTTTCTGAGCAAAACTAACTCCGTTTTGGCTGGGTTAGCTGTTAAAGAGTATTCTGACAAGCCTGCACTAACACTGTTTCTCCCAACCTTATAGATTTTGTCATTTCCTCGGTGGGTAGGCTGGCTATGAGGCCAGTCGGACCATTCGAGAAAGTTCTCTGCAGCCAAGCTCGCAGTTGGTTGCATGACTACCTTACTGGTGGTAGACGGGGTAGTCAAAAGACCATCCCCTCCGCCAGCGGCTGCCTGTGTCTCCAACCTTGCTTTCCTCCACTTTTGCTCTGTGCCACTTAATCTCTTCTTCGCAGAGCGTTGTTGTACCTATTCTTACAGTTGCCCCAGAAAGTCGCATTTTACGACCGGCAAGGAATCCCTGTAACAATTCTAAACCCGGTTCCTGACGGTAATTTAGGAGATTGTCTCCTTTTGGTCCTGGATGTTAAAGCAGGACCCCCGCACTTCTTTGCCCGCGAGACTTGACCACTGTCAGCAGAGAGATCTGGACTAGCAAAGTTCTGAGAACTTCGGCGCCTTTACATCTGTGCAATACCCTCGGCCACAACACGGCAGCTGGGTAGGTATGGTTTGGTTCGTATCGTGTGGTTCGACTTCATCTTCATTCGCACGGCTATGTTGCAGTCTAATGATCTGCAGGTACAGTAAAACCGGCCACGAGGTTTTTTTGCGATACAACTAACAATTTATATTGATTTTCGTTCCATATGCTCGAATTACTTTCCCCATGCCAGACAAAACTATTTATTAATATTTAATTGGAAACGTATTGGTTTCCGTCGACCAACTTCTTCGTTTAGCACTGGGTGAAATATCTTCTTAGAAGATTCGCCAGTATTAAGTAGGTAACAGATCATTTGTTTATTTTATTTTTATCTTGTCTTTTGACTCGCCATTAAAATTTTGTCTGGTAGTGCCATCTACACTATCACGTCGGAAACTGGAAACAGTCATCGATAGCTAGTTGCTTATATTCGAGTATAGAGGGCGTATGAGAAGCATTTGCACTATAAATACACCTTAATTTATGTATTATGCCAGAACTTAGTTGGTTGTTTTGCAAAAAGAGATGCGTTCGTCTGATGATCTACAAGAATAGTGAAACCGGTCACGAGCTTTTTTTTTTGCAAAATAACCAACAATTTATATTGATTTTCGTTCTCTGTGATCGAATTGCTTTCCCCATGCCAGACAAAACTATTCGTTAATATTTAATTGGAAACGTATTGGTTTCCGTCGACCAACTTCCACGTTTAGTACTGGGTGCAGTATCTTCTTAGAAGGTCCGCCAGTGTTAAGTAGGTAACAGGTCATTTGTTTGTTTCATTTGCCGAAACAAGTTACATCCTGAAATAGATATAAAGCACTCTTTGACAAGCATTCGACCGAGGTTTAAAGCTCTTTCAAAATGTATGCAAGTACAAGGTTTTCAAAAAGGTACGATTTGCGTTTAAAATCTAAAAATTTAACATATGTATAGATGTTTTTTAGGAATAAGTTAAAAGCAAAATATTTTACTACATTTATTTTTAATAAGTTATAATATAAGTATGATTATACTTAAACTTATAAATATATTTTAGTATGGTTAATAAAAATTATTAAAAACACTTTATTATCCATTAAATTTCCATTGGATCAAAAATTACCTTCGCTTATCTAAGAAACTTTGAGATGAAGTACGTATCGTGGTAAGATAAAGTCAAGAAATAGAAATTCAATTCAAATAACGATGGAGAATACAAAACATATTCAGATAATGGTAGAAAGTTGGGTAGTAGTGATTACAATCGTTTGGAATAAAAGAAGAGGTTTTTAATCTTTAATATGCCATGGTCCATGAGGTTTGTAAATCAGCACCTTGTAATTTATACATTAGTGAACAATCTACACATCATATCCTATATAATATAAATTTGACAGCTAATTTTGCAGCAAACTTAGTAGTTATGTTGGATAAGAGATTGTTCGGTTCCATGTTTAATTTCAAAATCTCAAAGGTAGTTTCATCTGACTCTACATGTAGATAACTCATGCTAGCTAACATAATATGCAAGGTAAAACCGAAAAGAAAAAAGGTACAAGTAAAAATTGATACATATATTTTATTAACAGCATGTACTCTTTTAACAAGAAGTTAAAAAGATTTTCCCATAAGAAACAAGGTTTAGACACCTGATAAAAATAAGTAATTAAGTAGATTTAATAAAAGTAATTGCAATAGTGGTAGTAAAAACATTTTTTCAAGTTAAGATTCGAAACTTTCCAAATTAGGTTATGAGCTTATGGCATACTTTTGACGAATTTTACTTGATTTCTTTTTTTTACGATTGATGTATTATATAATAGAAAAATAACTTATCCTTTAATTAAAATATTTTATAATTTTGCGACTGTGCATTCGAAACAATATAATTCACTTTTAGGTAATTTTACACAGAAAACAAATTGTTTTTTTTATTTTGAGGTAGATAATATAATAACAATTGATTTTTATATGTAGAAAGTTATGAATTACAACTATTTATTCATAACAATATATAGTGTGGCATCTTGAACCAGTTGAAGTCATATGTACTGTATTATTGAAATTTGTTTCAACATTCCTTTTTATATTTCAAAAGAGCTGGATTCGAAGTAATAGAAATATTAATTAGATATATAAATAGTGCATTATAAAACTAGAACATGAAATTTGGCGTCATCATTGTTATACGTTAAATAAAGTAAGGATAATGTAGTTAATCGCGTATCTGCATAGAGGGTGTACTATTTTAGCAGAATTTATTAACACAGAAAAATAGTTCACTATCCAAATTATAATGTAAATTAATTAATAATCCGCTTACCTATAAATTAATGCTGAGTAGCAAGCTGGTTAAACAATAATTTTCCTTAATCTCAGGGTTGCATATGGTCTCTCTATATTTTTGATGCAGGTCGTTGCTATTTCCTACAACATAAAAGAATAAGATAAGGTACGATGACAGGAAGGACAGCAAATAACAGGTAAGTACTCCACTGAGTATATTTCCAATTTTGCGAAACCCTGTATATGGCTTTTTATCACGTCTTATTACGTAGTTTGCTCTACTAAAATCAGATTTATATTACTTGGATTATTCATTTCCTTCTTAATGTGGTTTTATGTATAACGATTATTATGATTTGATTAGTTATTACTTAATTAACTTTCCTTTTGTAATTGCTTTTAAAGTGTACTACTAGTATTCAAATAATAATTATCTTTGTAAATTATAGAAATGTGATTAATATAATACAACAATCAACAGGCACATAAGTTAATAATGATGTTTTCCCTTTCTAATGACCTCGTCTGCCGGTATACATAAGAAGGTGCGTACTACCATTTCGCCATTCTTTGTTCGCTCTTGCAACTATCAAGTCTTATAGTGTTCTAACAGTTTTCTAATTGAAGTAGAAATGCAGTCTAGCTGAATTTCATGCGAGGTTTGCAGTACTACTTTTAGTAGAAGAAGCGATATGCTTCGCCACTAGAGTACTGTGTATGATATGGTACCAGTGCCTGCTGTAGGAGTTCACGTCCCCGAGCAACCTCAGGGAAAAACGTTTGTGTGCGTTGTGTGTCGCTACGAGTTTACCCGAAGAGATATACTTCAACGCCATCGGTGTACTAAGCATGATATAGCATCATCAAGCGGGGTTAAACGTTCATGTGAAGACACTTTGACATCAAGCGGTGTTAAACGTCCGACTGTATGTGCAGATGAACTCTCGACATTTAGCGGTGTTAAACGTTCGGCTTCAAGTACCAACGGACCATCAACGTCAAAGCAACCGCGAATTGCTGTTGTAAAGTGTGACGTTTGTGACATTCAGGATTCAAAGACTGCATACATTGCGCATTTACGCAGTAACGCGCATAAAACTGGAGCAAATCGGTGGGCACCAGATGTGGTTGAAACTATTGCCACCGCATTTAAAAACAGAATTGCGACATATCGCATAAAAAATATTGAAGACGTTCCAGAAGTTGGCGAGTTCTTCGAGCAACAAGATGGTTTCACGTGGTTGGTTTAAGAACAATTGGAGATGCACGACTCTCTTAAAGGAAACGTGGAAGTTCGGGCTCTATGCCAAAATGAGCGATAACAAAAGTGTTGACGATGTTAAGTCATTTAACACCAAAAACGAAATTGTAACCCACGACGCGGGTGATTGGTGTAAAATCGGAGGAGTTCCAGTGACGGGATCCGGTTGGAGCCAGAATAAAGTGTTATACCTTGAACTAAATATTAATAAGTAGGTACCTCCCCGTGGTTCGTCTTACATCGGTCTGTCGAAGTGCGTAAAAGATAAGAGGGCAGTAGTCAACGTTAAAAATGAAGACCTTGGGCGCTTCTCGTGACCAATGATGGCTGCACTGTATTCTGTAGATCAAGACTCTTAAAAAGTAACTAAGTACCCGTACTACAGTACCCTTTTAAACTTAGATGGCATCAAATTACCAGTCCGACAATCCAAGATTTGAGCAGCTGAACGACGTAAGTATCAACGTTTTTAGGGTTGAAGGCAAGTCGATTGTGGGACCATTGCATCTTACAAAAAACAGAAAACCTCGTCACTTCAAGTTATTGTATATTCAGGATAGACAAAACAGCCATTACTATTGGATTAAAAGCCTTAACAAATTAGTGGGTAGACAGTTGTCTAAATACAAAGAAACAAAATGGTTGTGCAATGGCTGCTTGATCTACTTCCGGACCGAGCAAGAACTGCAAAAACATGCAGAGCATGACTGTAACCATGTTGTCACCAAGATGCCCAGCGCTTTCAGTACCGTCCTCGAGTTTGCAAATATACATAGGCATATGCGAGCACCGTTTACCATTTATGCAGATTTTGAATCGCTGTTAAAACCGATAGAGGCGTCGCCGTGGATCAATGTAGTAAGCGTAAGACTACGGATCCCAAGGTCCTGGGTTCGAATCCCGACACGGCCGACTGCTTGAAAAATGGCAGGTGAGCATTTTTCACAAAAATTACGCCCTCGTTCGGATGAGAGGTTAAATGGAGGTCCCGTGTGTGTGTTGTCACGCACGTTAAAGATCCCTACCTTGTCTGGAACGGCAAGGGTTCGGCAAAATTCTAAATTTCCAGGCAACAAAAAACTCGCCTCCTGGCCAATGTAGTACCTTCGGGTGGAGCATTGGAAATATAAATGCAATGTTAAAACCGATAAGTTCAGCTGCTCCCGACGCATCAGTTTCCTTCATTAACAATGTACAAGAGCATAAACCGCATGGCTTTGTATATTATATTAAGTGCAGTTACAATGATACTTTATCGAAATTCAATATTTACAGAGGACTGGATGCAGCAAAGGTGTTCATGGGAAGAATAAAAGCGGAAGCTCACAGATTAAGGGCCATTAAAAAAAACGTGCTCATGATCCCGTGGAGTTTCTAGACGAATTACTATTATATAGGACCGTAGCTTGCGGTATTTACAATAAATCCCGACACGGCCGACTGCTTGAAAAATGACAGGTGAGCATTTTTCACAAAAATTACGCCCTCGTTCGGATGAGAGGTTAAATGGAGGTCCCGTGTGTGAGTGTTGTCACGCACGTTAAAGATCCCTACCTTGCCTGGAACGGCAAGGGTTCGGCAAAATTCTAAATTTCCAGGCAACAAAAAACTCGCCTCCTGGCCAATGTAGTACCTACAGGTGGAGCATTGGAAATGTAAATGAACGGTATTTACAATAAGCACCTGTAAGAAGAGAGGGTACGAGATAATTGTCATCTAACGGGAAAATTTCACTTAGCAGCTCATAGCCATTGCAACTTAAAATATAATGTCCCAAATTTCATCTCCGTGATTTTCCATAATTTAAGTGGGTATGATGTTCATTTCATTATTAAAGAGCTGGTGTGCGATCAAGAAAGCGTAAGAGTCATACCTAACAACAAAGAAAGGTACATTTCGATTACAAAAAACCTTAGACTGGACTGTGGTGGCATGGAAGACGACGAGGAAGAGGATGCAAACTCCGGTTTATTGATTCGCTGCGGTTTATGGCATCCTCTTTGGATAAATTGGCGAAAAATTTGAATACCGATCAGTTGTGGAATTGTGTAAGTACTTCCCCGAGGAAGACCAATTTAAGCTTGTGAAAGAAAAAGGTGTATTCCCATACGACAACATCACGGATACATTCGTTTTAGATGAGAGATCGCCACCGGTAAAGGAAGCATTTTTTAACAAACTTACAGATAAAAGAAAAAAACCATAACGAAATGCTACGCTGAAAATCTAAAACGGGTTTAGCTGGGGAAAACAATAAAATCGAGGTGGAAAGTTAGGTAAGAAAAAATTGGGGCTAAAGGTTACTTAAAAAAATCGAGGCTAAAAGTAAAATAAAAAAAATCGAGGCCACACGTTGGATTTGCCAAAAATTGTACCGGCAAAGTTAAGAAACGCACGTGTCAGACAGAAAGAGGAAGGACAATAGAGTAAGGACCGCACGCATCACGATTACTAAAAAAACCAAAGAAACATAGAAATACTGGGATAACTACAAACGCGGAGAGTGGGGTGATTCACATAAACAAAAAATACATCATCGACGATTTTCTATTTACAATAAAAAAATAAAAATTTCTATTTAAACAAGAAAATTAATAAATAGTTATATTGTACAGGACAAATTTTATAATGGATCCACGAAGAGCGCAGTTTGTAGCTTACATGCAATACATCTAATCAGTGATACTTTCGTATAAACAAGTGTGTTAAGTAAAAAAAAAGTATTAAATTTAGAAACATTTCTAGTAAGCATTTTAACATAGCAAGAAACATTAGCGAAGCTAATTTCAAAACAAGTTTTTTAAAAAAAACGTGTTTTGTTCGTCAGCACAATGCGACTTGGGTTTATCCCTCGGTATGTAAAAAGAAACAAGTCGCATCCTCTATGTGTCGGGATACTTATCTTGCAATTCATCGGATGTGGATCAGCACAGCATCGCCACGGTAGTCAGTAACGTCCACGCTGCTACCGTAATTGCAACAGCAATTTACATACAAGAGCAGTTGATCTACGTCAAAGAGCAATCGGGCCTACATAAAAAGCAATTTGTCCTAACGTAGAAGAATCATTACGCCTACGTCGAAGAGCACTACGTACGTAGACAAGCACGACCTACGTAGAAAAGCTAAAACAAAAAAGTATTAATTAGCGCATACGATCTTACTAATGCACAAGGATATAGTATATCCAAGGAACCGCTCATTGCTCTTAAAGTAACAATTCGTTACGAATAGCGTACTAGAGCAAAAACAGCATCAGTGTGAAAGTCAAATTAGGAAATGAACTTATAACCGATTTAAATATTTGAGTAACACATGTCATCTTTTAAAAAAGTTGTTATGCAAAAATAGATAACCAAACCGACAAATACGAATACAATTGTAGAATATTACGGTATTCAAACTTGCATATTCTTTACAAAATAAAATTTGCAGATAACAGAGTTATATTTGAAGCTTTATATCAAACCATATACATAAATCGATGTACTTGACTTAATTTAAATGCGCTAATTACATTCTACGGAGTGATAGAAAAGTACATGTTTCAATGGTATGAGGATGAGCTTTACAGAAACAAGTCGATTTATTTAAATAGGGCGTAATCAGGAGCGTCTTCTTTACCTGATGGTTGTGAAAGCGTGGAAATATTTAAAAAGAATCCTAAATTAATTGAAAATATTTATAAGAGAAGAATTGAATGTAATAAATCTCCCCTCTTAGCAAAATAAAAAAGTCGTAATAGGAAACAGAAGTAAAGAATCAAATAGTATACCAACAGAATAAATTACAAGGAAATTTGTTTCAGAGAACGAAAAAGAAAGAGAAAAGAATTTTCCGGCTTGAATGATCAGTATATACAAATTGGATGAACGAGAGAAAAAGTTCTCCAAAATACTCAAGAAAACGGAAAAAAAACAAAAAAGTTTTTATCGGTTCGAAGGACCAGTATACAGGATCAAATCTCAAAATAAAAAAAATCACTCGGAAATAAGAAAGGTAGGGTAAGTAATCGTCGAGGGCAAAGATGGAATGGCCTAACACTGCAAAAGTCGCTGCAGGACGGATATCTCTATGAAAGAAATAGCAAAATGTTCAACCTCAAGAAAAGAAGTTGATTTTTGCGGAAAACCAAAAGTAAGAAAAGTAAGCGAGGAAGAAAACTAGCAGTAACTAAAGCAAGAGTATTTAAAAAGAATTCTAAGTTAAATGCAAATATTTACGTGAGTAGGATTCTACTCTCGTAAATATTTTCATTTCAACGTAACATCTGTAATACCTCAACCTAAATTTGAAAACTCGTATCGTCTTGTAGATTTAACTCCGCTTCAAACTGTAGCTCAACATGAAACAGACAAAACAATTAAATGCAGCATTCCACCCAATGTGATCGTGCTTGAATGTAACACTGATTTCACTGTTGATACAACTTACCAAACTAGCAATCCATCTGAACAAGAAATTAAGCTAATAAGCACTAAAGCAGCATCCAATTTGTCAAGTACCTTAAACCAACTTGTCACTAACTCTGTTAAATTTTATACAGTTGCAGTAAATCACGGAACTTCAGACCTATTATCGAATGATTCTATTCAGATAATTAATGAGCCCGCAGCTACTTGTTTTCAAGATATTGAAGTTCATAATGCAATTAATAAGGTTGTTTCGCCGACTCCCGAAAACAATATTCAAAACTTTGTTCTGGACGAACGCACTAGCCTCCTAGTTCCTGTAGAAGAGGACAGTTCTAATGCTGAGTCAAATGAAAGTAAAATATTTTTGAATAAAACATCACGTAGAAATTGCCAGAAAAAATAAGGGTCCTGGGTAAATCATATGAAGGATTAATACGGTCAAACGACAATAATGCTAGTAAACACTATAATTACGTTCCAAAACAGAAAAAAATTCCTCCAGTAAAACTTTGTCAGCTTGATACTACTGTAAGATCTAATCGTAGTTTTCTTTGTGGTTTTATAGATATTGATGCAAGGCGGAGCATATTTGACCATTTTTGGTCGTTGCCATCTTGGGATGCTAAACATGACTATAGCAATGGCCTTGTTGCAACAAGGTCAGTTTCTCGTTGTAGAAAAAGCACAGATCCCGAAGACGATCTCACAAAGATTAGTGGTTTCGATTTTCACCTACCAGAGCTAAACGACGCTAGAAGAAAGGTATGTAAAAATTTCTTTCTGGCTTTCCTAAACCGAAAGAAAGATGTAATGGTTAACTCGATCCACTCACAACAATGAACAACTACAATAAAAAAGCATAGTTCTAATAATTCTTTGGATAAAAGTATCAAGCTAGACCCTACACTATCTAGAAGTTAAAGATTTTTATCTACCACAGCTAGACGTCGCTAAAAGAAGAATAAGTAAAAATTCCTTTCTGGCTTCCCTAAATCTAAAGAAAAATATAATTCGCGATTGGTTAACGCCATCGACTCATAACAATAAGGAACCTACAATAAAGAAGCATAGTTATAATAATTCTTTGGATGAAAGCATAAAGCCAGACCCTACACTACCTAGAAGTGAATCGGCATCGGCTTACAAGTGACTTGCACTACTTCCAAAAGTTCAAAGTCCATTATTGCCGTTCAAGTACATCCAAAACTTAGTAGAAAAGATCTTCGATCTAAATCTGTAATACTTGGATATACTCGGCTTGGTGCATTAGAAAATAATCTGCATCCTTTAAAAGGGAAATGGTTTTGTGAAATTTTCGAAGCCCAAAAGATTTCAACATATTCAGTTCGTAAAGATCAATGTGAAATATATGGGTGGCTTTCAAGGAAGGCAATATAGAGGAAGATGAGTACAAATTTCCTTTAGATAAAAATAACGAAACCAGAGATGCTAAGCAGCATGCTGTATCTATTGCTTCAGATAGCCTTCTTGTGATAACGATGGGCGAACTGAGTATTCAGTTGTCCTAAAATTCTCGTATCAGAACAATACTATAAGCAGAAATTAGCACTGCATAACTTTACCGTATATGTAAACAATAACAGCGATGTTCATTTGTACGTATGATTTGAAGGAGACGGAGTTGTTTCCACAAATGAGTTTACCAGTTGCATTATGCACTTTGTAGAAGTCCAGGAAAACAAAGGATTTAAAAAAATCACTTTAGTGATATTGCGCGTTTCACGACAAATAAGTATATTGAAGTAGAACAAATTATCATTGAAAAAGGAGATACAATGATGGAGGTAGATAACGTCCATTCAACATTGAAACTATTATTTTCTCCTTCAAGGTATGCACCAGCAGATTACATATATCGAATGATACAAGTTATTTCATCGCATCCACATGAAATAAATCGCCCGAATTTTACATTTTTTTAAAATTTGGAATCAAATACCGGATTTTTTCGTCAATTCGGTCTGATAAAAAAGCTGACGGTGCCATCGTATATGATATCAGAGGCTTGTTGTATTCGAATGGCCAGGTTTTGTATAAATTGCGTTATACACATGAATGGAACCTACTTCCATGTAAACGTCGAAGTCAGGAAATAAGCATTCCACAACATCCATATTACACTAAGCAAAGGAAAATCAAAAAAAGCAAGTTTGAGAGTCAGAAGTCGTTGAAAAAATACATGCATCAAGATTATCATGCTTTTTATGACACTTTGGAATGTGTTTAATATTTCCGCAAAAATTATGCATATACTGAGTCTAATTCTATTACTATTTTGGAAACTCTCACGTCTGACTCTTTTTGTCACACATTTGTTTGTTTAGAAACGTTCTGCTTGCTTTGAGAACATTGTTTACAGTCATCTTTCTTTTTTTGTGTATAGAAACATACTTCTTCGATGGAATGGACTGAAGCTTATAAAATTGTAGTTATATTTTTGCACTGATACTTATTTTTCAGTTGGATCCTCCTTAATTTCCTTTTCATGTCAAATACACTGTGTAGACGAATAAATACATTTATTTTTAATCAAACATTAATGAATAATTTAACAAATCTACAAAACTTAACAGTTCTCAAAATTCATTGCAAATCATATATAAAAAAGATGTATGTTACTGGTTGAAACCATAGCAACCACATCAAAAATGAATGCTAACATGAACATATGAATATTTGTCTTTTAAATAATTGTCCATACTCCCGACCTTGAACCTTTATGAACGTTCAACATATAAAAACATCCAAATGAAAAAATTGAACTAATTTATCGTTGAAATATTATTTAACTAAGGTTGTTCGGAATCACTATCACCACCACCACAAGGTAGTGGACACACTCTAGTATTGCCACGTTTTAAAAATCCAGTTGGCGCCTTAATAGTCACAACGCTCAAAATATTGTCCTTACTAGGGTGGGTTTTGACTATTCGTCCCATCATCCACTTGCTAGGTGGCAAATTTTCATTTTTAATGAGTACAAATGTACCTTCTTGAAGATTGTCAATACTACCTTTCCACTTATACCGCTGCTGTAACTGCGACAAGTAAAATTGAGACCATCTGGTCGAAAAGTTTTGGTTTAACTTCTGAATTAACTGGAATCTGGTAAGCTGATGCAGTTTTACATCAACATCATAAAGCGGATCAGGTACGCTAATTATAGTTTTTCCAATTAAAAAGTGGGAAGGTGTTAAAAATTCAAATTCATTTGGATCACTTGACATGGCATATAGAGGTCGCGAATTGAGCGTTGACTCAATCTGTACGAGAAAGGGGACGAACTCATATGTCAGAACAGTATCCTCAATTACTCGATGCAAATGAAATTGTACTCCCTTAACATTACTTTCGTATAATCCCCCAAAATTTGGTGTGTTTGGTGGAATAAAATGCCACTCTACACCATTGTGTGCACAAGCAGTAGTCAATTCATCCTGAGCATTATTTAACAATTTAAATAATACTTGTATTTTTCTTGAAGCTCCCACAAAGTTGGATGCGTTATCTGAGTACAAATGTAATGGCTTGCCGCGACCTGCTGCAAATCGCTCAATGCCGTTAAAAATACTTCTGTCGTCAAACTAGTAACAAGCTCTAAGTGCACCGCTTTTGTTGTAAAGCAAATAAATAAACAAATATATGCTTCATAATTTTTTGAACCACGTCCTTTTCGGTCTTTCAAAAAATGGACCTGCATAATCCAATCCAATTATTGTAAACAGACTAGACACTTTAATACGTGCTTCTGGCAAGTCTGCCATAATAGGATTAATTGAAGTAGGTTTAAATCGAAAACATCTTATACAGCTTCTGACCACTGCTTTGGCAATAGACATGCCCGAGGTAGGCCAATAATTTTGGCGCACACTATATAATAATAGTTGACCAGCATGTTGCAACTGAATGTGCTGGTACTCATATCAACCGAGTCAAGGGATGCTTTCCATCCAATAAAAGGGGATGCTTTCTGTCATATTCCAAAGTGGAATTTCTCAAACTTCCCCCGACATGTAGATTATCAGTGTCTACAAATGGTTTCAAGGCAGACCATATACTTTTCTGTTGAAACCATTTTAAGTTTTAAAAAAATTTATTTCATAAAAAAATGAGTCATGTGCCAATTGCACCAACTTGAGCCTGCTATTTTTTAATTCACTTACCGTTAATGGACCAAATTGCCTGACAGCATTTCTGACATTCGAAACATATTGTCAACAGTAAGCTAAAACTCTAATCAACTTTAAAAATTGAGAAAATCTAGAAAATAGTTCTAAAGGGTCCCTTTTACTTACTGTAAAAGTCTTGGCTTCACGCTTTACTTCTGGTATTTCACTTAAATCAATAGTTTTAAGAAAACTTGACCACTTGTAATCACATTTTAAATACGAAGGACCTGCCACCAAGGTTAGCATTATACAATTTTATCTGAATACAATCCTCGAGATGCTACATCTGCAGGATTCTGCTTTGTGGCTACATAATTCCATTTCCTAATGTCTGTAACGTTTTGAATCTCTGAAACTCTATTTGCTACAAATAGTTACAAATTGCTTGGACATGTATCAATCTAATGGAACACAATTTGAGAATCGCACCACAAAAAATAATTGTAACTCCCAGACAAAGAACTTGTAACATTTTTCATCAACTTGGCTAAAAGAAGAGCTCAACAAAGTTCTAGTCTTGGAATGGTTATAGCTTTCAAAGATGCAGCCTTTGTTTTTGCACGTAATAATTGAAGATGACTGACTAATAATACACAAATCTACCTTCTCACCATGAACTTCATAGGACAAAACATCTGGTTTACTGTATCATTGAACTCCTAAAGTTTTAATGCTGTCCTCGTTGCTTAAACTTAAAACACACAAAGAATCTGACTCATCATGAAAAGCATCTAAAATAACTGAACTATTTGAAGCCCACTTTCTCAAATGAAAAGAAGCAGATTCCAGAAGAGCACAAATGTTTTTACAGACTAAAATCGCTTGAGATTCATCAGAGAAGATAGAAATCAGGTCATTTACATAGAAGTCTTTATCAATTACATCAGAAGCTATAGAAAAAAACGCCTTGTTTTCTAACGGCAGTTGTTTTATACATTGAATTGCAAGATAAGGTGCACTAGAAATTCCATATGCCACCGTATTTAACGTAAAAATAGAGTGCTTCTGAAGAATCGTTTCTCCAAACAATCCTTTTTTGTAAAAATCCATTATCAGGATGTACCAAAATCTGACTGTACATTTTGACAATATCTGAAACAACCACGAATGGGCGTTTTCTAAATCGAATCAAAATTCCAAAAATGTCATTTTTAATCGCTGGACCTGTAACCTGTATATCATTAGGAGAAACCCCAGTACTTGAAGGAGCAGACCCATTAAATACTACACTAAACTTTATAGTTAAATTGCATTCTCGAAAAATCTCATGATGCTGCAAAAAATAACCCTGAAAACTATGAGAGTGGTGATCAGACAACGTCATGTCTCCTAGATCATAATATTCTTTCCTAAAAGAAGCATATTCCTTTTAAATTGAACATTTTTCTCAAATCGCTTTTCAAATTGTAACCTGTATTTTACTGCACCGGTCTTTGAATCCTCTAATTCCAAAAACGAACCTTTTAATGGAATTTTTACTATAAATTTTCCATCATCGGTTCTAGAAACTGTACTTTTATAAGAATCTTCACAAATCTGGTCATCTTCAGATAAAAATGTACTTTGAATAGGCTCCTCTATAACCCAAAACCTTTGTAATTCATTTTCTATTGAATGCATTGTAAAACAACACCGAATCGTTTTCATTGAACCAGAAAAACTTCCTGAAACAACGTATCCAAATACTGTGTTTTGTAATAGAGACAGATTTTTCCCTAACGAAATTTTACCATCACAAAGTAAATTCCAAAATAAATTTGCACCAATCAAAAGATCAACAGATTTACTTACATTAAAATTGGGATTGGCTAATTGAACATTGGAAGGAATTTTCCACTCCAAAACATTAAACCTACATGCCGGCAAATTCGCTGTAATTTTAGGTAGTACCACAAAACAGGAGATGGTAGAAGAAAATTCACTACACATTGAACTAATCTTAATGTTGCACTTTTAATTCAAAGTAGAAGAAACATTATTGATTCCTGAGATACATATCTGTGTATCCTTCTGTTCTAAATCTAATTTTTTACATAATTGCCCAGTAGCAAAACATTACTGACTGTCTGAATCCAAAATCGTTAACGCTGCACTTTACCATATTTATCATAAACAAAAATCTCTGCAGTTGACAACAAAACATAATCGGAACTTTCATTACTATTCAAGGTAACAAATCGATCATTCAAGTTCTTATCAATCAAATCCAAGTGCGAATTAGCTAGAAAAAATGTTGAGTTTTGAACACCATTTTCTCTGGTGGATGTAGCAACATCAATCAAATCAGAGGAATTAGTTCTCTGACAATCTTTTGAAATATTCTGCGGCATTTTAGCTTGTGAATGTAATAAACTATTGTGCGTTTTATGACAAAGCTTGCAGCCTTTCTGCCTGCAAAGTCTGCCAAAATGATCTGTGCATAAACAATTAGAACAAAGCTTCAGAAATCGAACCTTTTCCCTTCTTGCAGGAACTGACAGCTCTGAAAATTGTTTACAGTCATAAATAAAATGTGCTCCTTTGCACAAATTACAACTCCCGTTTTTAGAATTGTTAACCAGTACTGAAAATTGCTTATTCCTTTTTTAATCTCAACAGGTTCTTTAATTACTTTTGTTAGTTCTAGCGTTTCCAGAAAATTTGCACGATTTTGTAAAAATTCAAAAAACTCTGGCAATTTAGGTAGCTGACTATCCTTTTTATATTTCTCCCAGTCTCTCGAGGTTGTTGTATCTAATTTTTTGAAAATCATGTAAATGATAACAACATCCCGCGGATCTGTAAATGCTTAGTAACATTGTCAACTAAATTTCTCAAACCACTGGCTGACTCTTTAGTCAAAGAATCAAGATTAAATAGACCTTGCAAATGATTATAACATTCTAGAGTTATCAAACCTAGCACAAAGTGCCAACCATGCAGTGCGGTAATTTTTGCTCGAAAACTCCAAGTTTTGGATAATTTTCAACGATTCTGTACCTAAGCTTGAGCGCAAATAATGAAAACGTTGGATGTCACATAGCGAACCATTTTTATTAATCAGAGCATTAAAGGTATCTTTGAACTTAATCCAAGACAAGTACTCTGAGTTAAAATGCGGGGTTAGACAGGGGGTAGCTTTACAGCTTCCAGGTTACATCCTGGCAATCCTTTATTAGAATCCCTACTAGAGCTTCTAGAGTTTGAATCAGAGCTACTGGAATTCTTAACCTTTCGCAACATTGCTTTGAGCATACCTTCAGCTATTGTTAAACTATCAATAAATTTATCATCAAGCTCTTCGTGATTTCTGTTTTCATTTTCTATAACCTTATTTGAGCATAAAATGCAAATTTCCAGCTAGGTTTCTTCAAATTCTTGAAATAATAATTGAAACCTATCAATTGCTAATTGTAACTTAAAAACAACCGCATCATTAATTGACTCAAAAGCATCTATAGTTGCATCTAATCGAATCAAGCTTTTTATTCAATTGCTTCAAACTGTTAGCCATTTTAATCGTTTACAATGCACTCAAATACAAAATTAATGCACCCAAATTTGCAGTAAAGCAACAACTTATTTTTAATACTTTTACTATAATCACATCTTGGTTTGACAGTTTATTCGCAAACCTAAACCAACTCTACATATACCAGCAATATAACAAGCAAATTAAATTGACAGTATTTAATTCTTCTACAGTACTAATCAAAACATACAAAAGGAGTATTTTATCCTTCAATTTTTAATCGTGTAACCTAGTATCATACAGCAGTTATCACCCAAATCGCACAGATTGGACAACTACGTAAATCACAAAATCGAAGAATGGAATAGACACAATTTAAATTGGAAAGAACTAACTTTTATAATCTAATGTGCGTACTGGAATAGCAGTGCAGCATCCACAATCACTGAATTGTAATCTTCATAATAAATTCTTCTAATCCAATTCATTCAATCAATAGATCGAGCTCGAAGGATCAAATAGACAAATACTTCTTCGATGGAGTGGACTGTAACTTATAAAATTGTAATTATATTTTTGCACTGATACTTATTTTTCAATTGGATCCTCCTTAATTTCCTTTTCATGTTAAATACAATGTGTTGACAAATAAATACATTTATTTTTAATCAAACATTAATAAATAATTTAACAAATCTACAGAACTTGACAGTTCTCAAAATTCATTCAAATCATATATAAAAAAAATGACGTATGTTACTGGTTGAAACCATAGCAATCACATCAAAAATTAGTGCTAGCATGAACATATTGATATTTATCTTCTAAATAACTGTCCATACTCCCGGCCTTGAACTTTTATGAACGTTCAACATATAAAACATCCAAATGAAATAATTGTCCAGTGTATTACAATATATAATATAAGTATGCATGATTTATATATTATAAATTTCATAATCATCAGGTCTTCAGTCCTGGAACTGGTTAGACGCGTACCCCCATTGTTTCTCCTACTATTTCTATAACCTATTTGTTATTAACTTTGTCTAGCCATGCTATCATCCTCATACATGTGAAGCACAACATTCCATACGGCTTCTACCTCTTTCTGTCTGCTTTTCCTACTGCCCCTATTCCATAGACGTACTGTACTGTACTTCACACACATGCTTTGAACAATTTTCTTCTTCTTTCTGTTTGTCGTCTTTGAACATAATTGCTGTTCTTTCTTGGTAGATTCAGTTCGGTCACCTTCTATTGTTTTACTATTATTATATACCCTATTTCCCAGATATTCAGTAGTATGTAGGGGGGGGGGGCAGCCTGTGGCTGCCAAGTTTCTCCAGCACTTGAACATTGGTGTAATTAATAGTTTTTCCAATATAACCTTTTGCACATTTAACAATAGTAGAGAATATTCCCTTTTTTACTATCTCTGCTTCTAATATATTCCACATTATTCCCTCATATCTTAGTATGTGGTCTATCATCCTATCCCTCCTATTTTTACTGTTTTCCACATATTTCTTTCTTCCCCTACCATTTCTAGTACCTCTTTGTTTTTAAGTTTGTCTGTCCATGATATCTTCATCATACGTCTGTAGCACCACATTTCAAAGTCTTCTACCTTTTTCTTGTACGCTTCTCCTACTGTCCAGGCTTCACAGCCGTACAGTGCTGTGCTCCACAAATGTGTTTTAAGTAATCGTTTCTTTGTTTTTATGTTTGTTGTCTTTGAACGCAGTAGTTGCATTTTCTTGTTAAATGTAGCACGACCTCGTGCTAATCTTTGTTTTATATCTTTTGTGCTTTTCCCATCTTGCGCTATTTGGTTTCCTAGGTAGCAGAAATCCTTAACCTCTTGTAAGTTCTTGTTACCTATTTGTATTCTTGTTCTTGATTTATTTTCCACTCCTTTGCATATAAGAACCATAGTTTTATTTTTGTTAATTTTCATACCGTATCTCCCTGTTAGAACTGCTTCCGCTTCATTAAAAGCAGCTTCAGACTCTTCTTTGGTAGATGCTAATACCGCTATATCATCTGCAAATCTGAGCATATCAATCTTTTGTCTCTGCATAGTAATTCCAAATGCCTTTCTGCATTTGACAGTATTCATTGCCTCTTCAATGTACAAGTTAAAAATTAATGTGGGATAAGGCACATCCCTGTCTCAACCCCTTTCCTATAAGTTATTTTTCTACGTTCCTGCTCTAATTTTATTACCACTGTTTGCTCTTTGTATAAGCTATGTACTATCCGTTTATCCCTAAAACTCATTCCAATCTTTTTGAGTATTTTGAACATTTTCTCCATTTTTACATTGTCGAATGCTTTTTCCAGATCTACAAACCCCATATACACGCTTTCTTCTTATTCTATTGTTTTCTCCATTATCACTTTCAGATCTAAAATAGCTTCCTATGTTCCTTGTTTCGCCTAAACCCATATTGATCATCTCCTAGTATTTCTTCAGCCCGTTTTTTCATTCTTTTTATACAATTTTAGTTAATATTATTGAAACGTGTGCTGTCAAACTTATTGTTCGAAAATTTTCACATTTATCCGCGCCTCTCTTTTTTGGTATAGTTACTATGATGTTACATTTGAAATCTTTGGGTATCTCACCTGTCTCATACATATAGCTTACAAGTTGGAAGAGACGTTCCGTTACTGCTTGTCTAGCGGTTTTTAGCGTTTCTGCTTGCATCTTTTCTGTACCCGGCGCATTACAATTTTTCAGACCCTTTAATGCTAATTCAAACTCATCTCGAAGTATAAAATATCTCAAGTCATCATTTTCAATGTCTGATTCTTTTTCTAATGCTGTTAGTTTTTCTCCTGCATATAAATTTCTTATATATTCTTGCCATCTAACAACTTTCTCTATATTTTCTATAATGACGTTTCCTCCCGCGGCCCTTATATTTTTGGTAGATGGTTTTATATCCCTAAAATTCATTCTAATTAGCTTGTATGCTTCGTCTGTCTTTCCTATTTCCATCTTAGCTTGTACCTCTTTGCACTTTTCATTAATCCACTGTTTTTCAGCTTTCCTGCATTTTCGAATAATTTCCCATTTTATGGCTTTGTATCTCTGTTTTCCTGTTTCGTCTGATCTATTTTTGTATTTTCGTCTTTCTTCTATTAAATTTAGGTTATCCTTTGTTATCCATGGTTTCTTATTATCTTTTTGTGTATACCCTAGAATATCTCTGGCCGCCATGCCTAAGCTTCATTTAATGTTATTCCATTCTGTTTCTACTTCCTTAGTATCAGAACTTTTCTCGATATCTTTGAGCAATTCATTTGACTTTTTCAAATCTTTGGTGGATATCTTTATCTTTTAATTTCTCAAAGTCAAAATGCCTTTTTTCATTTCTTTTTTTCAAATTTTTAAATTTAAGAGCGGCCTTCATGATTAAATTGTTTTTGTTGCAAAATTCTACAAGCCTATTTCCCCTTTCATTTTTTGTGCCTAAACCAAATAAACCTACTACTGCTCCTTCCCTACCCTCACCTACCACTGCATTAAAATCCCCCGTAATTACTAAATTTTTATGTCCTTTTATATGTATCTTAGTATGTCTTCGATATCTTTGTAGATGGCTTCTACCTTATCGTTACTGTAGCTAGAGGTGGGCATATACACTCGTATTATTACTGTATTTACCGATTTAGATTCTAATCTAACCATGAGCACTCTTTCGTTCTTTTATGAGCAGTTTTCTACACGATGTTCTATCTTTTTTCGCATAGCTATCCCCACATCCGAATTTCCTTTTTCTGATCCTCTATGAATTACCCTGAAGTCTCCACTCAAGAAATTCCCCGCCTCTGACACCGAACTTCTACTTTGTTTAGTGCTAACCTATTCATTTCAATTTTCAAGTTCTCTAGCTTATCTACTTACTCCTGGAGATTCGAACGGGGAAACTATTTTAACCGGCGGCTCCGTGGTGTAGTTGGTATGCGTGTGACTACTATGCCCAAGGTCCCGGGTTCAAATCCCGACACGGTACGCTAGGCGAGCATTTTTCACAAAAATACGCCCTCGTTCGGATGAGAGGTAAAACGGAGGTCCCGCGTGTGACTGTTGTCACGCACGTTAAAGATCCCTGCCTTACTTGCAACAGCAAGGGCTCGGTAAAATTCAAAATTTTCAGGTAAAAAAAACTCGTTTCCTGGCCAATGTAGTACCTTCGGGTAGAGCATTGGAAAATCAAATGTAGGGACTATTTTAACTCCGGAATCTTTTACCCCAAAGAATGTCATCATGTCTATTACAATTTAAGTACGCTGTGTACTTGGGAGGTAATGTGGTGGCTCCCGTTGCCGTCCACATCGCAGTAGTATTACATAGAATGTGTTACCGACCCCTATGGTCTCTGCCAATCTAAGTACCGAAAGAGCCGCTACCCTCTTTCGGGGAGCTGTCTTAGTCTGGTTCCTCACCAAAGACCCCACCAATTTGGTAAAACCTTTGGTTCGGCTCTTTAGCTCAGTGGAACACGGAAGCCATACCACCTGTTCTAGTAATCTAGAACTTCGGCAAGGTGCAGGTCCATTCGGAACGGATTATAAATTTTAGTCTTTTAAAAACAGACAGTTTAGCTCAACACATAAATTGATTATGGCCACTAACTGCAAAAGGGAAAATCGAGTGATTGACCGCTAATAAAAATCGTATACACTTGTTTGATATTTGAAACATTTGACCAACTTTTGGCAGACATTTCACGACATTTTACAACATTTGACAACATTTCAAAAACATTTGACCAATATTTGACGGCTTCTGTACACCACATTTACCAAGCGACGACTCCTGGGAAAAACAATGGTCAGATTTATTGCCATACAAAAACGCTTTGCGCACAATTGCCACAAACGGTTTTCTAAATCTAAACAAAATCAGACATGTGCAGTTTAAAGTATTTAATCTTAGCACCTATATAGAGTATTTTTTAAAATTATATGGATAAAAGGAGGCAACAGCATAAACTTTCTTTTTAACAACTTTTATAAGCTAATATTATAGGGTTGCCATCCGTCCGGGTTTCCCCGGATTTGTCCTAGTTTGCAGGGCATCCTGGCGGGGTTTTGTATAGAGTCTGGATTTTAAAGTTACCCGTGCTGCCCGTCCGCAGGGCCAGGTACGCCCTAGTACACTACACACTAAGAGCTACTTACGCCACACCTTCGCCCGTTGGCTACCACCCGCCGGTGCCGTCGTCCCATCAACCGACGCTATCTTAACTCATTAGCGTAACAAATGTGTACAAAAGTTGACTGGTGTGATGTGCGGTGGCGATCTCTATACTACGGTGCATCTTATATGTAATAATGTAAGTAATTAATTGCAAATTTGGTCTTTTTAGACAAGATATATGTACTTAACTAACGTTTTTACTTAAAAGTTTTCTTTTGTTTCATTTCAGATTTCAAAATGTCTAAACGTAAATGTTTATTTAACAGCGACTTGCAAAATAAATTTCCAATGATGAAAAAGGAAAATATAATTGGGAAGTTTTTTGAGCAATTTGTTCAACAAATATTTCGATAGTAAATAAGGGTGTTATTGACATAAATGAAAATTTAAACACCCAAAAACACAAAATAAATTTTAGAAGTCAGGCAAGTACTTCAAACATTTCCACATTTTTGTTAGATCAAGCTGTGAAGACTACCTTATTCGAGCAGCTGAAGGCGCAATGGCCTACCATGCAGTATCTCATCAGATACCTTTTAATTTTTTAGATTGTACTTGTGCTCTCAACCGCGTACTGTTTTCGGGGTCAGATACGGCAAAGAAAATGACGTAATCGTATGAAAGCTACTGCTATAGTAACCGGCGTGCTAAGCCCTTTGTCAATTGCCGAACTGAAAGGCGACTTACAGGGTGTACCATTCGTAAGCATATCTACTGATGCTAGTAATCATGGAAGCACATAATTATTTCCTATTATTATTCAGTATTTTGATAACCAAAAGAACGGAATCGCTTCAAAGTTTCTCGAAACAGAGTGTACAGAAAATGAGACTTCTGACACAATTTATGAACTTATTATAAAACAATTTGTCAGCATGATCTCTTGTCAAAATGTATTGAATTTTCTGAAGACAATGGTAATACAAACTTCGGTGGAAGAGAACGACAAGGAGTCAACAATGTTTACCATACCCTCAAAAAGAGTTTTATTATTATTATTATTATTATTATTCTTTATTACCCAACAGATATACATCCAATTACAGGGCAATGCCCAAGTTATAGAAAAACAAAAAGAAAAAATTAATAAAAGAGTTACAAACTATTGTAGTATAAGACAAATATAATTTAAATCTAAATATGTGTAGAGTAGAGTATTTAGTGACGAACCAGGCCCTCATTTGCTCCAGAATCCCTCATTTGCTCCCTCATCTGGACCAAAAAGTTTTCTTCGACTAACCATTTTTCATCTTTCGAGATAAATATCTTAAATTTTTCATCTTTCGAGATAAATATCTCTTAAATTTTTCATCTTTCGAGATAAATGAGCATCCGCATTTCCACACACGAGATAAACCTATTTTTAAGATTTTTTTTACCGCTAACATTCTGGACCAAATAGTTTTCTTCGACTAGCCAACGCATCTTTCGAGATAAACCTATCTTGTTTGGTATCAATCAATATTAGAATTTTCTCAGCTACCCGAATCTCTAGGAATTTTTTAGATATCATCACCCCCCAGGGAGCTACCCTAATTTTAAGATTTCTTACCAAGACCGATTTCTAACCGTCCGCATAAATTTTTTTAGTCATGCGATACATCTTGTTAGCTTAGAATTTTACGCAGAATCCGAATCTGCAAACAGATTTGAAATCGGACCACGCCCTGCAAAGTTATACTTTAAGCTCTTTTGCTCGTATATATTTAACTCCATTTTTAAAACCTTTTTCGCTACCCAAGGTATATGCTTTAACCAACACAAAAATTATGAACACAAAAGTTTAATAATTTATTTATCCAATTTACAGTTTAATAAACTATTACAATTTTTACAAAGTATAGCATTATTTCCTGTGTGTAGCCGAAAGTTTAACCTGTAACAAAAAGAGATTAATGGGTTGTTTAAAATAGACGTGTAACAAAAGAGATTAATGTAAAAAGAGGAAACGTGTTTTCAGTCAATAAGACATATTGTTGTTAACAATATGTTTTACCGTCCAGCGACACCACGTGGAGGTAAACACATGCCGCCGGGAACAAAGGAAATTTTAAGGATGGGGGAGGGTAGATATGCTTATAACTAACTTATATACTATATATACACAATAAAATATAAACAACTTAACCTATATCCTTATGCCCCCATGCGTAGGTTGATATGCTTCCGGGGATGACGTAACGCTTGTCATCTGCGCCCGATAAACTGATTTTATTAATAAGCTGTGTATAAAGTTGGTGTTTCTTACTCCGGATTGATACCATCGTATTCATGAGGGCATCTCTATTATTAATAACAACATCCCTAAAACTATCTACACTAATCCCCGCCACCACACTACGACTAACACCCTTAATCTTTTAACAATGTCTTTCTCACTAATAATGCAGTAGGACTTAGGCCCTACTACCTACAAATTCCAACACCAAATCCCCACAAAACTCGTCCTTAAACTTACCCAACACCTTTTTGTTTATAAGTGGTATATTGTATTTATTGTTTGGAGGGTAATCACTAGTATCAAAATGCTCAATGTTTGCGTTAATGTCACTATACAAGTCTGGCGTCTCAACACTATAAACTAAAGAGTCTGTATCCGTATAAAGCAGGGACAATCTGGGACCATACAGAGGAACCATGGTACTGTAGTGAAACTCATACATAAGAGTTTTGGACAAATCTAAAATTGACAATCCTGCATAATGGTTTATTATAATTAATTTTAACACGATCCATCTGTATAATCGCCAGATTTCCCCAACACGGTACAACTGTTAAAGTTAGGTTTAGCTATTAGTCCACTGCGCACAACTTTTTCCCGTCGTGTTCCCATCGCGAACAATTTTGACATCGACCCTTTTGTCCACGTTCTCCATTGTTTTACCAAAAACCGCATTGTTCATAAGTTTGAAAAATCTTTTCAAACGGAGCGGGGTGGGTTGGGAGATCAATGTAGGGTTTAGCCACGGTGATTGCTCGAACTCCAACACCGGTGAACAGTTAATTGAACCTTCGCAGAGCCTGTTGAAGTGCCGGTAATGGAACATATTTTTTTATCAAAAAGTGTGGTGAGTAGCTTTGGAGCCTGAAGACGTGTTGGTGGAACCATGGTCTCGGGCAGAAAGGCAAGTCGTTATGCAAATCCTGAAGCTGTTGTGGGTAGTGCAGATCAACCTTTAGGATGTACCCCATATTGTGGTAATGGGGATATTCAAAATGTTATCTTGTTTAACCTGATCGATGTTTAACCACCTGAAAACCCATGTGGTAGTGGTTGACTCATAGCCCATCCATATAGGTTGTTGGCATCGAGGTATGTCAAGTACATGGAGGGTTCACTGGGGTTGTACTCCTCCATATACTTGTTGTTGGCACGAGCATACCGGATCACTGGTAGACCACCCTAATGCCTTTCTTAATAAAAGTGGTGCATATCAACATCGGTTAATAACTCCAACTTCACCTCAGTGTGTTTCAGCATTGCATCAAACGAGAAGGAGCTGTCACGTACTGAGCCGGGTCGAGATTGTACGTTTTTAGACAAACGTTTCTGAAATTTTCAAAACGTCTGCCAACAGTAGAACATCGCTCTTTAAATACAGATCGCTGTATTCACCCAAGTTTCGTACGTGAAACTCCTCCACATTCTGCGCATGTTTATAATCCGCATCGCTAATAGTCGTAGAAGATAAGTCGTTGAAGAAAGCATGTTTTGCGGGCAAAGAGGTTCATTCAATACACTTACATCAGAAATGTATGAATACGGGAAAACACCTTTCCTCGTCAGCAAACTACGCGATCTGTCGTCTGAGTTTTGGACCTCAACAAACTGTTGAGGTTCTAAATTCTTCGTCAACTTATCCAACGATGATGCCATAAAACGAAGCGAATCTATGAAACGCAGCTGGATCGTTGAAGTATCATCTTCAGTATCTGCATCTTGCTAATCGAACATACTTGTAAATGAAATATATCGTTCCTTATTGTTGGGGATCACCTCTCGTTCTTTATCAATCCTAGCTCCTTACGATAAAATGTCCATCGTAACCACTCAAATTGTGAAGAATCACTGGGATAAATTTGGTACCGTGTATTTAATGTTGCATTGGGAGTGTGCGGCAAAGCGAAATCTCCCTGAGAGGTGGCAGTGATCCTCACCCTCTCATTTCCCAAAGGCTGCTTACAGATGCCACACTCCTCAACCATATGAAACAACAACTCATCTAGGGGTTCCATTGGAAGCATGGGGTGTTTGTTTTAAAATTTTTCCCAATCGTTGGGCTTCCTCTTTCATCTTTTCCATAAAACTTTTGCGGCTTCAGGTCCTCTGTACAGCTCAAATTTGTTAAACAGTCATCGTATGAACATTTGATAAACAAAACTGAAGGGTTCGTGGTTTGTGTGCTGTTGGTGAAGGAAGAGGTGGGATCCGGAACTAATAGGCTTCAACACACTTTCGAAGTCAGCATAAATCACGAACGGTACCCGCATTTGTTTGTGGATGTTGGTGAACTCGAGGATGTTGTTGAAGTGGTTCGGCATGGTTGTCAAATGGTTGCAGTCTTGTTGGTGTTGTTAATTTGTCTCGGGAAAAACACAAGCATCCATCGCAAAATTTCGTATAGGGAAGCTGCTTTCCCACTAGCTTCCCAAATCTTTGATCCAACAGTAGTGGGACTTGCATCCATCCTGAATGTACAGTAGGTTCACATGCCGAACCCTTTTATTAGTGGTGAAATGTGCGGTCCAACGATGGACTTGCCTTCTACCCCAAAAACGTTGATGCTGATGTCGTTCTGCTCCTCAAACCTGGGAATGTCCTTTATGGGCATCGGGAACAGTACTCCTGTTACGTCGAGTACCGTGCTGTAATGCGGGTAGCTCGATACCGATGTGTTTGTTCGGGGTAAACCCACAACCAAGGCAAAACATGCATCATCGTTATTTTGGATGTTAACGACGGCCCCTTATCCTGAATCCATTTGGGAAGCTCGATGTAGGGGATCCCGGATTGGTTGGTACTTGTTAACATTTACCTCCAAGTACAACACATGTTTCAGAGTCCATCCTAAAATTTAAAAATTAGAAAAATTAATAATTGTAGAAACTAACCAGAATCACGTTCTTGGAACTCGTCCGACTTAGCCGACATCCCTCCACAAAGGTGTTGTAGACCGCTTCCAGGTCACTGGAGGAGGTGACCACAACATTTCGGGTGTTGAAAGATTTAACATCTTCAACACCCTCTGCCCACCATCTTGGTGTAGCCACCAAACAACTCCAATTAACCTTGAGGGAGGTGTGTATAGCCAGCTGTTCCCCGACTAAGGCTATGAACCTCTCCTTCTGCTCGCATAGAAAATCCAATAGACCTAAAAATACAAACTAAGCAAACACAAAATACTTATAAAAATACATACCACTAGTATTAGCATTTTTAATTCTGTATGTCGCGATTCGAGTTTTGAACCGGTCGCTACTACTTCACACCCCATCCCAGGACACGGCTTGTGCGCGTTGTCGCTGGTGGGCTCCAAGTTGACAACGTCCACATTGCATTCCGCACATCTCCGCGACTTCTTGGGGCAGGTCCTCAACGGTTGGTGCGGTCGGTCGTTTGATCCCAGATGGTCCGGCAACGGGGACAGCCACACCATGCTTGGCGTCCTTGTGCCGTTTAAGTTGTCCTCCGCGAGAAGGATGCAGGGGCATCGCAGGTAAACAAGGGTATTTGATCCAACTCATGCTGCTGGAGCTGGTGGCTTTTAAATTGTTACTCCTCGAGAAACACCCCAGACGTTGCACACGAATGATGCCATTTTCTATAAAGAAATTAAAACTGGTCAAAGACTTTTAACAGTTGTAACTAGCTGAAGACTAAACAAAAACTGAATTTATATCGCATTGCATGGTGCTTTTATACCCTGTTGGTAGTTTACTTTTAAAAACCCAGCATCGTTTAACCTTGAGTAACATTCCAAACTAGTCTATTTACCTTGGTGAAAACCAGTTACTCTCTGCTTATTCATGCATTCCAAACTAGTCTAATCACACCAGTAAAACCTAATATTCTTAACTAACCTTGAATCGGATTACAAACTAGTTCATGCCTGTCTGTAAAATACTGCAAATGATAATGAGGAGCATGCGCAACAACAACCCTGAAACATTTAAAAGGATGACCTGCATAGGATTCCTTCTCAGTCATCTCAGTGAAATCAGTGCAAAGCAATGGAGTCTGTAGATGTTAATAATCACAAGTTTCGTATACCGAAAATCTGATTAATAAGTTTACGTATAGTTTAAGTGAATTGGGTGAACACCCTCATAATGTGGAAATTGGGTTTGTTATAAACCAGAGAATAAAACCCGTATTACGATTGGTGTGTAGCAAGAAATATTGTGGCAACCATGTTCTGGAATTGACATACGAAAATTGGTTAGCATTTACAAATTTTCAAGTGGAATTTCAAATCAACGTATTTTCTCGTGACGTGCTAAACACTCGATTAAATGGGCATCCGAAATGGAAGATCTACACATACAACTAGGAGGTCCGTTTTTATCACTCTGTCCCAGTGTCTGGATCAACCGAGAACGAAACGTTCCAGTTAAAAATAATAATGGGTATAGTTCGATAATTATAAAGAATTGGAGTGCCGTAAAATATTCCATATGCGAGAGTTGTTTGAGTATCAACTTAAACAGTTGGAAAGTCGTGACTTCCCAGCATTATACAGCGAATTAGTAGGGTTTGTTGCTAATTCTAATTTAAATGATTGCGATGGGTTTAATACTATGACTGAAGGAAAGAATTAAAATCTTGATTGAAGGCGAAGTTCGAATTGGCAATATTTTATTCTACAACGAATTGAATCAGAGCGCACTAAATGCATTGGAGCTGGTTATATGTTTTCCGGATATTTTGTAAGATGTGATGCGTAAAGAACATTAGTGGAAATGTTTAGACGTTTAAATTTGTCAGAATCTGAAGATTCTGGTTATGGTGATAACTAGAAAGAGTATAAAAGACAGTCCAAGAGACATGGATGTAAATGTATTTTATTGTAAATATATTGTAAATTTTTTTGAAAAGTATAAATAGACTCGTTGTTGTTTATTTATTTAGTATAGTTTGAGATTTTTTGAGTAAACACATGATTATCTGTTCTGGAGAGGGTTTAATCAACAGCGCTATAAACAGGTTACCGTTTGAGTGCATATTCCAGGTTATCAGTACTGCGGTCCTGGTACAAAGTTGGATGAGCGCTTAGCAAGAGGTGATCCTGGAATAAACGAATTAGATAAATTGTGTAAAGACCACGACATTTGCCAATACCCGACGATCTTCCAGCCAGACACCGAGCAGATAAAATTTTAGAAGAAGAAGCCTGGGGAGAGTTAAGTCTAAAACGCAAAGTTTGGGGAAAAAGCTGCAGCTTGGTTTGTGACAAACGCTATGAAAGCGAAGAAAAATGGGTATGGGTTTAAAGAAGAAAATAAGTTTTAAAGGCGGATTTTGAAGAAAATACGTCCGCAATAGACCGAGTTGGTTCCGACAACTTGAAAAAGCTACTAGACGTTGGTATTCTAATTGGTAAAAAATCATAAAAGGAGCCGGTGGGAAAAGCAAAATTAGAGTCCCACGTATTATACCCGTTCCACAGAAAGGAGGTTTTACCATTGATTCCGATATTCGCAGGAAAGGCCTAGGGGACTAACAGGTGGTGCTGCGGGGATAGCTAAAGCAGTAAATGATGTCAGGACGGCCAATGAACAGCTTAAGGAGAGCGAACGACACAACAGATCTATGGAAGCCATTACCGTTGGGAAAAAAGGAAATGGGATGTTTCTAAAACCATACAAAAAAGGCACAGCATTATTCTTGAAACCGTACAAACAGGGGCGCAGCATTTGTAAAAAAGTATCAAAAAACTAAGCAAGTTACCTCGAAGAGCTCTCACCGATGTAGATATAAGGAAACACGCATCTAACATTCCTCATTTTCGCGGTGTCTTTTCTAGAGATCAGTTACAGAAGATTAGACCGCATGTCAACGAATCGGGAGTGATTAATTTGGATACCACCAAAGGTTCGGGTACACATTGGGTGGGGTACCGAAAACGTGGAAATAGTGTGTATTACTACGATTCGTTTGGAGACTTGAGACCACCGGAAGAAGTGAGAGATATTTTCGAGGTTGTAAAATTTACTACAACAGTGTACCGGAGCAGACTTACAACACGTACAATTGTGGACATTTAGTGTTAAAGTTTCTTAGTGACAATGGCTAAAACAGTGAGCGTGTTCGGGTATGGTAATGTCATATCGACAGGATCCATTTACCCACCAATTAAATTGAAACAGGACGGTGAATATGCTTTGGGTCTAGTGGGACTGTACACTTGTAACACTGTGCAAAACATACATCCAGGAAACAACATCTTTACTTTAACGATCCAGAGCATCGCAGAATAACCATTGAACCTGGATCATACGAATTAGAAGAAATAAATGCATATATACAGGACGTCTTCAAAAATGGTTCAGTCAGAAGCCGGACATCAACGAGAACATTGAAAATATTTTAAACTGAGTGCCAACAATAATACATTAAAGTGTTCTATACGAAGCAGTATACCGATAGATTTTGGGGCAAACCGTAAAACAATATTGGAAGCATCTTGGGGTTTACCAACCGCAAATTGACTGCAGATACCGTACATATCGCTAATCAGCAAGTGAACATAATATCGGTCTCAAACATTTTTGTGGAAACCAATATCACCAGCGGATCGTTCAGAAACAATTTTCTTACGCACAGCATATTCGAATTCAGCCTATCTGTACCACCCGGGTATAATCTGGAAAAGGAACCTAACCACGTCATATATTATCCGCTGAGCGTGACAGAAATCGATAATATTACAATCAGACTAGTCGATCATTTGGGTGAATTGGTAAACTTTTCCCCGGAAACATACACCTGTGTGAGACTGGAAATAAAAAGTAGCTGAAAATGCCTATCGATTTTGTATATAAAGCACGCTACAACACCCCCAGACGATTAGAAGTGAATATCGTCAAAGCGTCAAGTTATCGAGAGACTTACAGCAGAAGAAATACGTTTCTGAAAATCTTTGGGATTAAAAGTTATAAATGATGTGTGGCAGAATTAAACGCAGCTTAGATCTCCACGGTGATGAAAACGTTAAACTTGGAAGGCTTAAATATGAGGACGTACCCAAATTGGATGCGTTTGGAGGTTATAAATTAGACGAAACCATAATAAAAGAAGATTATTATACATATCTTCCCTATACATTGAATGCGGAAAACAACGATCGAATTTCAATTAAAATCCAGAGCAGTGATAACATCACATACCCCATGAAAGTTTTATATTTATAAAGGGTACCTATAAGCCTACGGAAACATTAAGGAAGCGTCAACAACTGTAGACCCGATTAGAGCAGCAGAACCAGACCCTAAAGCTTACGAGTTTACTAGAAATGCACCATATTTTCTGTTTGAGGAAATTCAATACAAATTGGGTAATAATCAAATAATAGATGTCTGTCGAATCCTGGAATTACAAGAACTATTAAAGGTTTAGTATCCATGGAAGAATCAGAAACAAAATCTATTACACATACCGGGTGGAAACCCGATACCATATTCCAAGATGGACGGTTTAGTTGTGCTATACCGCTAAAACCATTTTGGGTTTTTGAAGATTACAAGAAAACTATCGTCAACATGCCTCAAGAGCTGATTTTAATCAGATCCAAGTCGGACGTAAATTGCTACAAGTCGATTGGAAATACAGTAACGTTCAAAATACAACGTATTTCATGGGAGGTCCCGCATATAACATTAAGTGACTTCGCCAAGGCGTCGCTGCTTTCGGAAATGCAAAATCAATCATCTATAATGGTTGCATTCAGAAAATGGGAACTACATGAATTACCGTCTCTAACACAATCAAAGTCGCAAGTATGGAGAATTAAAGTATCGAACGAAACAGAGAAGGCTCGGTGGATATTACTGGCGCTGCAAAATGGGAAGTACGACAGGAAAGAAGAAAATGCTACAAGCTTTACGAATGCCAATATAACCAATGTCAAAGTGTTTTAAACTCTCAGATGTTCCCTCAAGGTCGATTAAATTTGGATTTCGAGCAGAATGACTACTTGCCAGCGTACCTGTCTTATGCATCTTTTATGGAAAAATACTACCCGAACAAATCGTCAAATAAATGTTTAATGGACTACAACAGGTTTAAGGATTCACCTGTCTTTGTAATCGACTGTCGTCATCAATTTGAAAGCATCAAGGATGCAACGGTTGATGTAAGAATGGAATTAGAAGCTTCAAGAAATTTTGAACCGTCGATGAAGGCTTATGCTTTAATTATACATGACTCTATGTTTGAATATAATCCGTTTACGGAAATTGTTAATAGATTTATTCACAATTAAATATTTTGTATATATTTTTAATAAAATTGTATAAAAGCAAGGAATTATTTTGTTTCAATTAGTCTACTTTTATTTGTCGAATGGTGAGCATCTCCCACTCTGTACATAAGTTCTAGTTATTTTAGAGCGAGTTTACCTCCATCAGAATAGGGTGAAATTGCCCATAGAGTGAAATTGCCCCATAGAGTGAAATTGCCCCATAGGGTGAAATTGCCCCATAGGGTGAAATTGTCCCCATATGGTTACAGTATTTAGCATGGTTCGCAATTACATAAGAAAACGAAGTAGTGGATACAGTAACGAAGCATTAGAAAAAGCTATAGAAGAAGTTCGGCTGGGTAAATCAAGTATTTACTCCATCAGTAAAAAATATAATATACCGAAAGAGACGTTAAGCTATCACCGCAAGCAGCAGCAAAAGCAAGCGTACGCTCGAAGCAATATGGAGACTGCGAAACAAGAAGTTAAAATACCTATACAGAATTATGATAACTTTGCTATTGCTAGTGCAAGAGAGGATGGTAAACATGGTTCATTGTTCCCGTCTAACATACGAGCTATATTCGCTGGACCATCGAGTTGTGGAAAAACTAATGCTCTAATATCTCTGATCTTGCACGAGAACGGTCTTAGATTCCAAAACGTTTATGTGTTTTCTAAAAGTTTATATCAACCGAAATACGAATTATTAAGAAACGTTTTTACACCATTAAAAGAAGAAATTGGGTACCATGAGTTTGAAAATTACGATGATTTGATTGAACCCAGAGATACCAAAGAAGATTCAATTATGGTTTTCGATGATATACCTGCAAACGAGCAAAGTAAAATCACTCAATTTTTCTCGTTCGGCCGACATAAAGCAATAGATTCGTTCTATCTATGTCAAACTTACGCTAGTGCCTTAAAACATAGACTCAGAGATAACGCCAATGTAATCGCATTATGGAAACAGGATGATACAAACCTTCGCCATATCTTTTCGGATCATATAAGTGGTGACATGACATATCCGAAATTTAAAGAAATGTGTTTACAGTGTTGGGGTGACTCAAAACATAATTTTATAACTGTTGTGAAAGATTTTGATTTGGATAATGGTCGATATAGGAAGAATTTCGACGAGTATATAAATATTTGACATTATTCAAAACAGCTAGTTCTCATCCAAAGTTTCATGATGACGGACGTTAACAATTTTATTGCGAATAAACGCAGTCTTCATCTTATGCAGGATGCTGTACGAAAAAGTTTGTAGCGTACAAAAGGAGACGCTACATCTCAGCAAAAATTCAAAGAGATGCACAAACAATTGATTGATCCCTTGAAATAACCGCTTCCCAGTTGCAATCGATCACCGAAAAATTCCACACCTACAACAAAGGTTAAAGTTGAAAACATGGACGTGCCTATAAAGAAAATTAAACAACTCGTTCCAGAAGAACCGTTCCATCTTTACTATGCGGATGTGTTAGCTAGAGACGAGGACGAAAATATTGACAAATCAATTTATGGAGTAAAGTATAATGCGGAAACCGATACATGGAGTTTGTGGAAAAGTGTATTGGTAATTAACCCGGAAACTAGCGATATAACATTAAATAATGTGATATATCCAGGTACGAAGGGTTTATACAACCTGCTGGTTTACAAAGACATCAGCCCCGAAGATGGTGATTTCAATTTGCATGAAGATTTGCCGAATTACTTGGAAATGATCAAATCTGCATCGATTTTGAGAAGAAAGTTTAACCCATTTGCGGTGCACGATTTAAGCGGATTCCCAACAAATAACAAAAGTTTAACAAATATGTGCAAAAATATCTCACCGAATTTCGGAGGAATCCTGAAAGAAAACAGCCAAAGAGAAGAAAACAGTCTAAGGGATCGGGTTTAGGCTTTTCTAATCGGTTTTACAAAAGTTTAAATTCAAAGCCGGTGCAATATGTCTACTGGAATAATGTACATGAACTTGTGGATCGGCTGAGATTGTTGAACGCATCCAACCGAGCTGGAAATACAAGCGAGGAAAACATTAACGAGATGGTGTCCATAATAGAAGAGTTGAGAGAAGAAGGTATAATACAGTGAGCTCAGCAAATAATTACACAGTTTTAAAATGCCTATCGACCGCTTCGGACGTTCAGAGCGTAAAGATGCTGATATTCGGCGCGGTCCTCCAGGTCGAGGATTTGTGCTAACGTTGGATGGTGATGGGTACGATATGCAGCAAAGAAGGTTAGTGAATTCATCAGACCCGAAAGAAGATGGTGATTGTGTTAATCAGAGAAGCACTATAGTATTCAAGTCTGGAGAAGAAACAATTAGTTTTCGTAAAAGAAGGCTAGTGGATGTAATGGATCCTAAAGACGATAGTGATTGTGTTAATAAGAAATCTGTAATCAAGCTCGTGAATCAAGCCTTTTCATACTGTCTAAAAAGTTCTGATGATATACAGCGTAAAGATAAAGCCTTCAATGCAAGAAACCAGCGTATCGCAATGCTTGCTCAACCAGTTGAGCCATCTGATGCAGTTAATAAACAATATGTAAATGAAAAATTGGATAAGCTTGTATCTGACTTTAAAACGTTTATACAGTTTTTTATTAATTTGACTGCAACTTCCGAGACAAATGAAAAGGAGCTCAGTCTTGCAATAGCATCGATTTACGAGGCGTCACCAGCAGCTATAAAAAACAAATACTACAAACCAAAGCTTCAGTTTATGTCAAAGGTGCAATTGGATAAAGATAACCCTATTAGTTTAGCAACAGTGTTAAGCAAAAATGAGTAAAGAAATCATCGTTAAGGAATTATTTAAACCTGCAAGAAAAAATTTTCAGCGTCGTCATACAAATCTGAAACATGTGAAACGTGATCTTATCCAATCGGACTTGTGCGAAATGCAGCCTTACTCGCGTGTGAACAATGGGTACAGATATATTATAATAGCAGTGGACTGTTTCACAAAATATGCTTTAGCTGAACCTTTAAAAATAAAACTGGATCAGAAGTTACAAATGCTATGAAAAAAATATTGGACAAAATGCTGCAAGGAGAAAATAACTTAAAAATCAATCTACAAACGGATTTTGGGAAAGAGTACTACAACCGCTGGTTTAAAAATCTTATGCAAAAATATAAGATAAACCATTACTCTACGTATTCCGCAATCAAAGCTAGCATGGTTGAGCGGTTGATTAGAACAATCAAAAACAAATTGTACAGAAGATTTTACTTGCAAGGCAGTCATAAATGGGTGAATATTTTGCCTAAGGTTATGGAAGAATACAATAATACACCGCATCGGGCTATTAACATGACACCTATGGAAGCAGAAGAACATCCGGAAAGAATAAAACTTTACACCGCTAACAGCGTTTCTAAAAGTTACAAGAAGTTGTATAAGGTTGGAGACATTGTGCGTATATCAAAATATAAAGCAGTATTCGATCGAGGATTTCACCCAAACTGGAGTACAGAACTATTCAAAATTGTTAAAGTACAAAAACGAGACCGACAACCTATCTGCTACAAGATTTGGAAGGTCGGCCAATTCTAGGTGCTTTTACGGCGATGAAATTCAGCTCACAGCAGCACCCGACACGTACTTAGTGGAAAAAGTTTTACGGAAACGGAAGCACGGGCGCGAATTATTAGTGTCGTGGTTGGGGATGGTAAAAGTTGGATTAAGAAAACAGACTTGCTTTAGTATCATCCAGATAATTACCTGGATGAAAAATCATAAAAGGAAGGGAGTAAAGTCCCTTAACTGGATATAGGAGAGATTTGCTTAGAACCCCATTCCCATCTGTGATTTGAAGCAGGAAGCATGTGTTTCATAATCGATTTACAAGGATATCAATACAAAACTAGTGATTTCTATTGCAAGGAGATTGCCATTTTGGATGTAGCGAATAATGTAATATGGCATGAGATACTGGACATGGCTGTGAGTATAACACCCTAAGCGATGATTTCAAAAAGCAAGTTCGGTGGTTAAAGCAAAGAATCCATGGGCTTAGCTGGGATGGACAGTCCACAAGTGGATATACAAATGTAGGCGATTTGCTGAAAGAAGTCATACCACCCAATGCTACTATCTATGTTAAAGGCGAACAGAAAAGGCAGTTACTGTCAAAATATTTATCAAACAACATTTTAAACATGGAGAGTGTTTTCTTACTTCCAAAGGCTCAAAGAATTAAGAAGATTCGGTAATAGGTACAATCACTGTTTAAACCATTGTTTGAATAATTTAAGCTGTTCTAAAGAAAACGTATTGCTATTGAGGTCTTTTGTTAATGTATTAAAATTTTAATAAAATATTTTGTCAGAATTGTTTTTATTCTAGCAAAAGCATACCTTTAAAATTTGGAAAAATATATCTGTAAAACAGCGCATTACTTTGGAAAAATTAATGTTTTAAAATACAAAGAACCAATAACAGAATACATAATAATTGGTGTTTGCAAATAAATTCAGTTCTACTTTAATAAAAAATGTAAACTTACCTTAAATCTTCCTTCAAAACTTTCCACAAAAGAACTACGCGAAACGATGGTTTAAAATTTCGACGGGCTTTACACAAAAGCGTGCGAAACTAATAGAATTTTTTCTAATGACACCGCGTTATATACGTTTTGAATCCGTTAATTATACTACTAAATGAGGTTTGTATTTTCCGTAAATACGCACTTTTCAGCACCTCGTGGTATTGGTAATCTACAAACAATTATATCTCGATTTGAAATGCACAAACATAATTAATAGAAAGTCCAAGAAAAGAAATTATAAAACAGCATTCAAATGCTCGTTAAGAAATCTAGAATATTTGTTGGATTACGAGTTACTTTCAGTACTTAATCTGGTTTATTACATTTTGTTAATTCTGGAATTTAGGTAGTTAATGATGTCATACACAAAATTTCTAATTAACATACATGGCTGGTATCTAGCGAAAGTTGTAGCACGCATTTTCAATTACGAATGCATTCTTCTTTCATTACAGGAGAAATTCCATAGATTTCATACCAGCAAAATGCGCTTTCTTTTAGATATTTAAAACACATTACATTGGACATCAAAAGTCGACCTTGCCATTTCTACATTATTGTTAAGCATGCATTGGAATTTTGGATGCGGTAATTTCTTGTTTAAAGTAACTTAGTTAAATAAAGTGTAATTTAAAATTCATAAGTGATTGTATAGTCAGTTATTGCAATTGAAAACACATTCAGGGAATAATTTATTTGCTCTATATATTTTACAGTAGCGTTTCCGAACAAAACTTTCTGCTTTTAATTAAATTTCCTTTGTTCCCGGCGGCATGTGTTTACCTCCACGTGGTGTCGCTGGACGGTAAAACATATTGTTAACAACAATATGTCTTATTGACTGAAAACACGTTTCCTCTTTTTACATTAATCTCTTTTGTTACACGTCTATTTTAAACAACCCATTAATCTCTTTGTTACACGTCTATTTTAAACAACCCATTACTTGTTACAGGTTAAACTTTCGGCTACACACAGGAAATAATGCTATACTTTGTAAAAATTGTAATAGTTTATTAAACTGTAAATTGGATAAATAAATTATTAAACTTTTGTGTTCATAATTTTTGTGTTGGTTAAAGCATATACCTTGGGTAGCGAAAAAGGTTTTAAAAAATGGAGTTAAATATATACGAGCAAAAGAGCTTAAAGTATAACTTTGCAGGGCGTGGTCCGATTTCAAATCTGTTTGCAGATTCGGATTCTGCGTAAAATTCTAAGCTAACAAGATGTATCGCATGACTAAAAAAATTTATGCGGACGGTTAGAAATCGGTCTTGGTAAGAAATCTTAAAATTAGGGTAGCTCCCTGGGGGGTGATGATATCTAAAAAATTCCTAGAGATTCGGGTAGCTGAGAAAATTCTAATATTGATTGATACCAAACAAGATAGGTTTATCTCGAAAGATGCGTTGGCTAGTCGAAGAAAACTATTTGGTCCAGAATGTTAGCGGTAAAAAAAACTTAAAATAGGTTTATCTCGTGTGTGGAAATGCGGATGCTCATTTATCTCGAAAGATGAAAAATTTAAGAGATATTTATCTCGAAAGATGAAAAATTTAAGATATTTATCTCGAAAGATGAAAAATGGTTAGTCGAAGAAAACTTTTTGGTCCAGATGAGGGAGCAAATGAGGGATTCTGGAGCAAATGAGGGCCTGGTTCGTCACTAAATACTCTACTGTGTAGAATTTGCGTTGCGTTAAACTAAAACTAAAACTTGTTATTGACAATAGCTTTAAGTGTTGTCAGCGTACAATTATTGATATCACACTCTGTATAAATCTTGTTAAAGTTGTTACACATGATGTATATTGGAGATTTTTTTATCAGATTCGAGCGTGCTGTACAATTATAGAACGTCACTGTATTACGACTTCCAGACCGCGGTACATTAAACCGAAGTAGGGACAGTAGCTGCATACAGTCAATCTTGTGATGTAGTAGATTATACAGAAACACCAAGCTGTTAAGTATTCGGCGATACTCAAGTGATTTCATACCAAACTGTAAAAGTAGAACATTCTGTTCGATACCTATAGCTGGATAATGTCCACAAGTTTTTCGATACATAAATTTTAAGAATTTTCTTTGAGTATTTTCCAAGCATTCTTTTTTGATATTGATAATGTGGGTACCATACAAGTGCACAATTTTCTAGCTTAGCTTTGACAAACGCATAAAATAATGCTTTTAAAGCTAATTCGTTTGAAAATGATTTGCAGCTCCTAATTATCAGACCTAATAATTTAGTTGCAGACCTGCATGTCGTGCGCACATGCTCACGAAAGGTAAGTTTAAAATCAAATACAACGCCTAAATCCAACACTGAAGTAAGTCTATCAAGTTGTACAGTATCACAGGTTTATCGATACATAACAGGTTGATCTTTTCTTGTAAACGTAACTATTTTACACTTACCGTTATTAAGATGCAAACTATTGGCTGCGCACCAATTTTGTACAACATCCATCTGGGTTTGAAGTATCTCGCAATCATAAGTCGTATTTATTCGTAAAAATATTTTTAAGTCGTCGGCATATAATAATTTTTCACAACATAACAAGTCTGGCAAATCATTGATAAAAAAAGAAACAGTAAAAAGGTCCCAAATTAGAACCCTGGGGGACTCCAGATGTCGCTCCAAAAATATCTGAGTTGTGATTATTATATGCCACATACTGCCGGCGATTCTTGAGATATGATTCAAAAAGCTGTATTAGCAACTCACTAAATCCAAAACCATGTAGTTTATTGATGATAATTTTATGATCGATACGATTAAACGCCTTGGTGAAGTCCGTGTATATCACATCCACTTGTCCTTGGAAATCAAGAGTTTCAGATACAAACTGTGTAAAATATATCAAATTAGTTGCAGTAGAGCGACCTGCCATGAATCCATGTGGCCAGGACGATATACAATTTTTGATGCACGGATATATGTGATTATATAGTAACATTTCAAATACTTTTGAGAAATTGCATAATATACTTATGGGCCTATAGTTATAGATCTTTTTAAGATCACCACTTTTAAGAACAGGGCAGATTCTGGCTGATTTCCAAACAGTAGGAAAAGTTGATGTTTTCAAAGATAAATTATAGATAATTCTTAGTGGTAGTGCAAGAATTGTACGCAAATCTTTAACCAAAAAACTAGGTATATGGTCTGGTCCGGCGGTCATTTTATTACTTAGGTTTCCCATTGCCATTTCAATTTCCTCTACTGAAAAGCTATCGATTTGTACAATAGGTAAATTGCTAAAGAAATTATCACGCTTTGCGATGTCCTCATTCTGATGAGGTAAATATACACTTCTAAAATACTCACTAAAAGCATTAACAATTGATTCTGGGGATTCGAATTGTTGTACATCATCACTCATCTTGCCAGGAATGCGACTATAACAACGTTTCTTCTGTAAGAATGTCCAGAATAGGTGGGAATTGGTGGTAATTGCCTGCTGGATGTCAACTTGGTGCTTACAGTAATCTGCTTTAATATGTGTTTTTACTATCGATCTAAGTCTGCTATATTCTTGATATAAAGATTGTGTCCCGCTTTTCTTGTATTTTCGGTGATATATATTTTTTAATTTAATACTTTTAAGCAGGTCTAACGAGTGCCATACCGGATATAGTTGCTTTTTTCCACGATACCTTGGAACATATGTAACAAATAGAGAATAAATTTTCTTGTAAAATTGTTCGCATGCTATATTAACATCATAGTTAGATCAGAAAGATAGGACCAATCAATATGTTGTAAAGATCCGTATAGACCTACAAAATTTGCTTGACGAAAGTTATAGGCTCTTTAGCATGTTGTATTTGTAGAAAATTCAATTCAACCACGTGGTGGAATAACTTTATGATTAGTGCTGGATGATATATGTCCTCTTTAACAAACGGAGACGTATCTCTTGTGACTTCGCATGTGCTACTGTTTGATAAAATAAGATCGAGAATTCGGCCTTGTTGATTGAGAATTGTGTTAAATTGTTTCAAATCCAATAAATCAATTAAACCGTTTGTTATTCTGTTTTTAGTATCACATGTATTTGAATTATTAAAGTTGGGTATGTTAAAATCGCCCATCACTATGACATTTTTCTTATTAAAACAATCCATTTGTTCTATATATTCAACAAAAGCCGTATATTCGGCTAAAGTTATATTGGGTGGTATATAAACAACAAACACAAACAATGGCTCAAAGTTGACATTGCACTTGCATCTTACTATATCTATTGTTGGTATCGTTGAGGTAATAGTAGATAAATCTAAAACCTCCACTGATATGTTGTCCTTAATCGCTATTAGAGCACCGCCACCCCACAGCTTATTAGTTAATTCATGTTGACGATCTTGCCTATATACGTTATACGACACAGAAAAAAGCTCAGAGCTTGAAATATCATTTGAGAGGGCTGTTTCGACTAAGCATATTACATCAAACTCACACTCACTCACTGAAGAAAAAAACTGTTCAGTTTTTGTACGCAGTCCCCTAACGTTTTGAAAATAACAAGCCAATTGCAACTGTGTTACGGCACTCAGTTTTTTGCATTTGCTGATACTATTTTAGGAACCCCATTGATGTATCGTATAGTTAAATTTCTTTCGCCATTTTCAATTCTGTTTTTAAGATCAGATCTGAGAATGGCCATATACTCGCGCTGCATTGGGGTTTCGTCCGATTTAACTTTAACTTGACCATATCTGGTTTGTATTACCGCTTTATTTTTTAAAATACGAAGAGCATCAGCTGCAGAATTTAAAATTATTTTAAGTGGACGTGGTTTTCTCATGGTTGTAAATCTTTCCTAAACGAAAAGCGCGAACATCATCGATCGCCAAGTTTGGAACATTTTTTAATAAATCTTTGACATTATTTAGATCAGCAGAGGCCTGAGTATGACCAACTTCATGATTCTCAGGCAGATTAAACACGATAACATTATTTGCACGACGCTGTCGTACGGCTATTTCAGTGATAATTTCTTCCGGGCTTTGATACTGCTTTTGTTGAAAAGAAGCTGCTGTGTCTTTCAATTGATTGATTTCTTGCCTTTATTCAATTATCAGCTGCTTTAAAGATTCTATTTCCGATTTCTCTTTGTTACATTTGTCGCAATGATAAACCACACGCTTATCTTTATTCTGTATGCATTGAACTTCCGACCTTGTTAAACCAGAGCATGTTGAATGGATTGGATTTCTACATTTATCGCAACAAATTTCTTTATCCGGATTAACATCACGAGAACACACTGTACACTTATTAATTATTGGCATTGGAATTACTAGTCTGATAAACAACAAAAGTAATTTTGTTTGTAATAGTCTTAATATATTTTTAAACACAACTCAAGGAAACATCAAAAACACGTCTTATACCTCGGACGGCTTACACAACATAATTGGTGTTGATTGCTCTGCGCATGTTATTAACAACGCGGTGCACCATGAATGCGATTTACTGCCATTGGATGCCGAATCATCTTAAAAATTTATAATTTTTTTGCTTCTTACACGGTCCTAACCGAATTTCTTAAAGAATTTTGTGCCACAGCTGATATTGAATACAAACAGCTTCTATATCATTCAAAGACGCGTTGACTAAGCTTATTTCCACCTATCGAACGACTTCTGAAGCTTTACCAGCCAGTAAAAGATTATTTTCAAAGCTTAGATAAACCTCCCGTTTGGATGAAACAATTTTTTCAAGACCCTTTCTCGGAAGCGTATTTATTTCTTATCCACTAAATTATGCACATTGCACACTCCAAAATGGAAAAGCTAGAAAAAAGTGATAATTCCGTCATTGAGACAAAACACATACTTTCATCCATCACGAAAAGCTTAGACAACTGAATTATAGAAAATTTTTTACCGTTGAAAGTTCAGAGCGTTTTAAACAAACAAAACGACAACACTAAATGAGTTTAATAAATGTTCTTTGAATTTCCATAACGAAATGAAAACGTACATTGAAGGGTGGATAAAACCGTTACAAGAATTTGATAAATTCGATTAGATGTTTCTGCCTAATATAAATGTGAATACTAAATGGGCCGTTATTGAAAACATTGTTTTATTGTTAAAAGACAAGAACATCGAAATTGATGACACAAAATTGGTAGATGATTGGGGGAATTTAAAATCTCACAGCCAAAATCTAAGCGAGCAAGACAAACTTTTACCTGCAAATCAACTTTGGTTAAATTTCTTTAAAACACCTAATGCACATTTGTACTCGGAATTATTTGTATTTTTGTTGCATACCAACGTCGAGAGAGTGTTTTCATTAATTGCTCAACATTGGACGAAAGAAAGAAATTTATTGACTACAGAAACGGTTTCGTCACTAATCAACACAAAATATAATTTCATCAACTTTAATTGACTTGATTTTTTATGAATTGATTTGTTAGGTTCATTTTCGTCAATAATTGGTTATTTTATTTACAATAATTTTCAACTCAAATCCTTTGCTAATTTATTATCTGTTCATCTAAATTCCATGTCGACGGTTAAATAAAAGCGTCGATTCGTAATTAAAAAGAAATACGCTGACTAATAATTTTCAACTAAAATCCACTTTGCTTCTAGAACAAAACTTTATTCGATAAATTAAATATCCTGTATATTTTACTTGGTAAATACTTCCGTAATTAAGAATAAACTTTACTTTCCAGAATTCCCTAGCGTTAAGTTTACGCTATACTCAGATAGTCGATAACGTGTTACAAGTATTCGATAATTGCTTCTTATGTGTTCTCCGTCGGAAGAATTCGTCGAATTAAAGCTGCGTATTATCCCAATATAAACTGTGTTTTTCCAGGTTAATTTGGAATAGAAATATTACTTCGAACTCTGGTCACGGGCTGAACGAAATTGATTTCATTTGCTTTCTATACAACGGAGACACGTGTAGAAATGTTTGGTTGTTTCCGTTTTTCGTTATGAAAATTTCGCGCACGTAATACGACGTGGTAGGTATTTAGGGTTTTTAGAAAATTGTATTTTTCGTCGAAATTAAATTAATTTTTACTGGTAATTGCTCTAGCTTCTTCCGGTGGCCTTAAAGCCCTTACTGTAATGGGAGGCCAAGTGCATTTTTTCTGGGTGTAGGCCCACCTACTCTTTGCCGTGGACCAGCTAGTGACTGAACCCCGACGTCAGCAACTTCGAGGGTGAGTATTTTCTTTCTCCATCATTAACGATTGCGACCATATCGGATGGGATTTTCTGTTTAAGCTCATACATTCCTAAATTTAATTCGTTTAGACGCCAATTAGTGAATTATTTTGAGATTTATTGACACTACATGAATGCATTACTATTTGCTTTAAATAACTAAGAGTGTACAACTTATTAAAGTAAAAATGATTTGAAGGCTTACTGGCACGTTTGAAAATGTTGTTGCCATTAGATGTATATACTTAGTTTTAGATTTACCATGCTGATTTAGAGCTGTTAGTTTTAGAGGAGTAATTTCACCTAATTTTTTTTTTGTTGAAACTCAATCTATGGAGTAAACTAAAACCGGCTGCTCACTATTTAAAAAAAAAATTGTTTTTTGGTTAATTTTTTTTTTTAGATTTAGTGTGTAATTATTTATTGCGTGTACATATTGTGTTTAATTATAGGTTTCTTTTGTTGATATATTGTGTTTTGAATATGAATGAGTGTATGTAATTTTTCTTTCTTTATTTCAGGCCTCCCTTAATTTTTTTGTCGGTATAATACCCCGCCCACTCGCCGATCGAGCCCGGTCCATTTCTTTTTTTGGTTTTTTTCTAGGCTACGTCAATGCACGTAGCACCTTTTAATCAAGGAAGCAATTCTGACGCCATTGGAAAGACTGATAAATATATATCAAAATCCTGATAATCAAAAGTATATATTACCTAATTAATTGCAAATAACCTATTATATATTAAAGTAGATGTTTTAGTTTCTAATTTTTGGTTGAACTGTTGATTTATTATTTGTTTAGCGAAAAAAGTTTATAGTTTTTTAATTAGATGATTTATTTTTGTTCCTTTTTAAAAAAGAGAGAGGACCTGTATATGTTTTATTAACAATTTTAGACTATAATTTACATATAATTCATTTTTATAAAAATGATAACAAACCAATCAATATTGATTGTATTTGTATTGTACATTCTAGTAGTTAATTTGAGATCTGTCATCTGTAACGATGTGGCATCTACTACAATACCTACATACTTTCATAAAATTTTAGAAGAATAAACAAAAAGTGATAAATTATAACATTTTAAGCTTGTTTTGTTTTATTGATACCTATGGTAAACAAATTTCTGCAAAAATGTCCGGGGTTGAAGCTCAAAAATCCGGGGTTCATGAGCTTCTTGTCCTGGTTTATTGAATTTACAGATGGCAACCCTATAATATTATCATATTCTAAACGAAAATCACTTTTTCTTAGCTACTGTAAAGTGAACAAAAGCTGCATGGCGGTTTTTAAAAGCGCAATGACAAGTTGGGACACATGCGATTCATTATCAATGAACAATATGATTATTTAATTATTTTTAATTTTTTCGTTTTGCTCGTTGATAATAAATCGTATTTGAAATAAATTTTCCTTAAATTACCTATAAAAATAAAAAATCGTACTGAAACGGTTACGATAGTTACGCAAGATGAGCTTTCTGAAATGTAACACAGTTGTGTATCCTGGGGTTAAGACGTGAACGTATATTATTTATGTATGAACCGGTTTAATACGCTGTTAAAAAACAACAAATACCTCATCTTTCTATGTTGAACCTTCGAATATTTCTATATCCAAGGGCTAGTTTTGTAGCAACAAGCACACGCCGTGTTCGTACGAAATTTAGCAATATGGGATTCTAGAAATACGCATCGACGCCGGATGAAGACAACACGCTAACAGATAACGATCACAACCGGAAAATTGCGAAGAGAATGCAACTACCCAAGCTGTTGGTTGATCGAACTTTGGACTCTACTTTTGAGCATACAGGTTTACTACACCGTAAAGAATTCCTACTTGCATATCAAAACTAATTTTCTTCTCAATCACGTGATGCAGGAGACCATATAAACTACAGTGTTACTTTGCTATTCAGTTTGGTTAGGTTACGTGTGTTCGTATTGTGTGTACGCGGTGTGTTCCGATTTGTTTTTTTTAATTTCGGAAGTTAGTGTAACTCTGAAAATTATTTATAAAGACATGGTGTCTGTGATTTTTTACCCATTTTATTTACAGTAAGTAATAATTTAAGAAAATGTTCGATATTAATTATCAAGGGAGTATGTATTATATAATTTTATAATTTTTGGGAGAGTGTCGCCCATCCTTTTTCGATCAATTAGCGTTTGAGTTTTGGCGCACTTTGCATCGTGTTTTGATTGGCTTGCCCAGCAACTCTCATTTGAAATAATTGCCGGCTAAGCTAAATAATATAATTATTACGATTGATCACATGCTCGTTGTTCGACCAAATCCATTGCATAAACGTTCAACTTGTGCACATTCAGGAAGTAGGAAATAAATTTATTCAAAGAAGCGCTCTGTTGGTGTATTGCAATGCGTCTCTAGAATTAAAAATTATTCTCAAACATCATCCTGTATTTTATTTTTGTAGAGTTTGTGGATATTTTAAATTTCCTATATCGAAGTTTTGTTAGGTAATTAAGGTGAGCCTAAAGGTACGTACAACAGGTTTACTTTTACTTTTAGCAGAAAGAAAGTATTTTATGATTTTGAATTATTAATAAAGCAGTGAAATTTACGGAATTTGATTTTGAAATAGTTGTTTGCGTGGGTGGTGCTTGGATGCATGTACGCACTACCTGAATCAGTGTAAATTGTTAGATGATTTTAAATAATTTAAATATCTTGTAAGAATAAATTATGTAACAGATATAGCTTGCAGGTATTTTGACAAGTGGTTAAGGTTTTGTTATTATAAATATATCAAATTTTCCATTTTCCATATAAAAATTATATACCTATTTGATTCTTAATTTTATCATTGTTTATACATTTACCGAATAAAAGATAATATGACCGTCTACAATAGATAACTGAAATATTTCAACTTTGCAAGTAATATAATAAAACAAATTTTTGTAATCATTTATTTACCGCCTTTCTCTTTTTACTTTCTACCTTACACTGTCTTTTATTCAACGCCAGCCTCTTGTAGAGTGGACACGTCTCGAAAATTTTACCTACTCATTTGCATGCTACCCATGAATCTTCACACTAGTCTACCAACACCGCCTATTAAAATTCCTTTGCATGTCCTTCAAGCTGTTTGAAATAGACAAAAATAAAATTTAAAAACATTTTATCTTTTCTTGATAAATGTTTTAAATATTTTTCAGAAACAATATTGATCTTAATTTCTCAAAACTGTAATCAAAGATTACCAGGGCCCCGAGTGGTTTATCAAGTATGAAACAAGACCAATATGCTCCACTAACCTCCACATGGATATATAAATCAAGGTCGTAATTGAAAATTTATTAATTATATTCATGTACTTGTAAATATGCTAAAAAGAGAACGTGCACTTCTGTAAACAATAATAAAACCAATGGTATAACAGTATATAAACAGTATACAAAAATGAAATACATCAAATATAATAAAAACCCCTCAACCACCCACTATTTAAACTAGTTGCGTATTTCGGCTGCACATTGGTTATTATCAGTGAAAAACAATTGATGTTGTTCAGGAACTCTTCTGAGGCTATTCTATTCACCATGTAGGGTAAAATGAACTTTTCTAACACAATGAACTAAATTTGGAGGTTGGAGATCTCCACAACACAAAGGGAATTTTAATTTTATTCTAAAGGGTTTTAATTTTCATTGTGTTGTGAAGATTTACGGTTTAGCCACTTCGGTGATGCACGTTCAAAGCAACAGTTAAGTGCATGCTGGAAAAGTTCATTCAAGCCTACGTAGTGAAAGAATATCCTCAAAGGGGTACATAAAAACAGTAAAAGCAACGGGTATACATTAGTATGTAAGCAATAATGAAACAAATTAAATTTAATGTGTATTCCTTAACCACATACTTATAAACTAGATACGTATTTTGACACTAAATGGTCATTATATGTAGAAATACTTAAAAACTTTTCAGGTTAATCGGGAACCGTTCTGAAAATATTAAACTTTTAGGTACCTTTTATGCTGCTGAAGTGAACAATTCAACATACACTAACTAATGCTATTTTCAACCACTGCGGATATTCTGCTCACCCCGCAGGCTGATGATCTTCAGAACACTAAGTGAATTGTATCCAAAGTTTTAAGTTTTGCTACTGAAGATGGTCGCTTACTTCCTAGTTGAAATCGTCTCTAGCTTAAAATAATATGTGGTTAAAGGGGGTTTCCTTATATGAATGGTGCCAGCAATTTATTATATTTATAAAAGTAAAAATACAATAGAAAACAGATAATAGTGTTTATTAAATTTTTAACAAAATTAATACAAAAATTAAACTAAACATACGTACACACCACACTATACTCTCACATCATTTAACATGCAAGTACACTCATACACAAGTACGCCGCACTCGACAATCAAACAAATACAATAAGGCAATCTTATATGCTACGAAACAAAATTTCTACATCTTAAATTTTTACATAAAATTGATGTATACACAATTTTCAAGGATTCAATTTATATTCAAAAACTTAATTTTGTTAATTTTACAAGCTTTTCCATGATTTTTACTATCTTTGTTATGATAGTTTTCAATTAATCTTAAGTTTGCAAGTTTATAATTTTTGTAATTACATTTATAATATAGCATATAAAATTTAGATAGCTTGTGATCAAGAAGTTAAAATAAATTCGAATATATACGCTCTTCGTGTTAGGAACTCGTGTTCCCCACACACATAACGAGTTTTGGCCTAATTAAATAAAATATACTGTATATCATTTTAAAGACACCTGCATGTCGACTAAAAATTTCTATAATTACTTATATTTACAAATCCTTATATCGATTGATGTCAAAAATACCCAAGAAATTTACACAATTAAGGGGTTATTTTGCTATTGTTCTACAACACGTACGTTGTAAACATGTTGATATCCAATTAAACTAACATTTCTTGTAGAACTCTTATTTTGATTAATGGTTCTAGGAATTTGATAAATATGTCTACACATTTCCCGTTTCAAATTAAGTTTTCAAGCTTTTAATAAAATTAAAAAATACAATATTCAATACGATTATTTTACAACGTAGAACTTCTAAGAATTCTATTTTATAAAAGAGTAAAATTCTCAATATGATTATTGTACAACTGAAAATATTGGCAAACGAAGGCTTAATGCTGAGACTATATGAATCTTGCACAGTGATCAGTCATCAAGTGTAGCATTTATATGTTGCTGTGGTCTGAAGATGCCCAATGTTGGGCGTCAATAAACGTTGCTGTGGACTATAGATGATGATTCTAGTAAAAGTTGTCATAATTATTTTGCTAACAAAAAAATTACAACTACTGGATAATCACTCGCTTTCGCTATAAGAGTCCAAAATGTGTCTTTTCTAATTGGAATTTTCATTTACAAATCATTTTCTATTTAAATCTTATTATGTATAAAATTTTACAAAATAGGTCAGATAATTTTAACACCCTCCTCTTAAAATCGGATTTAAACGTATCTGATTAGTTATGTTTAATAATTTTTTTATATAACTTGCAAAACGTATTGAAGGTCAACCACCCTCAAATCAAATTGTCCACTTGTACAACTCTCACACAAAGACTTGCACACCAAATCTTACGTAATTTAACTAATAGAAATTTTTTTTAAAATGGTTAAAACAATGTGATTTTTATTTTACCGTGTAAATGATGCTGGTCGTCTTTCCATATCGTTTGAAAATTTTCTATAAAATACTACTAAACGTCAAAATTGCATTCCAAATCCGTATACCAAGATTGTTCAATGCGTTTATAATTCAGTACGAATTTACCATTAAACATCATTCTAGTGTTATATATGCTTTCATTCAAATTAAAACTTTATCTTGCAGTATTTCATTATCGTTCATTTATTTTCCATTTTTGAAACCAATTTAACGTACTTCAAAATCTTACTTACTTCTGTACCTTTAAATACTTTTCCGTTACTATAAAGACATTCGTATTTATTCTACATGATATACTGCATCATGAAGTTTTAAAATGAGTATTGAATAACTGACTTTTGTATTTTGATTTCCTTGGGTTTTATGGAATGGAGCCCGACAGTGTCACAAGTCCAGAAGCTTGAAGTCCACTCTGCTTTCTACTCCAACGTTTCGATTGGTTGAAAATATAGGTTGACCTCTTACGTGAGCATCTAGAATTGTCCTGAATGATGCAACCTTCACAGAATGTGGCGTTTGAATAGCCCGAGCTATCCTTAATTATCGTTTACCTCTGCGCGTTATCTCTACGGCTTTATCGTTTGATTTATGGCTGTCATTAATTGCGTATAATTTGAATGTTCATTTATCTTTACTATTAATGGATTTTCTAGAAGTTCAATGCACGCGCTTTTCATCGAAACACCACGTGTTCGTTATTAAGAGGAAAACGCAATTGAATATTATGCATAAATTGAGGCTTATTATCTTTTGAAAACTTTTGTATTCCGTTGAACACGATCAAATGAAATCTTTTAAAATTATGTCGCATTCACGGGTTGAGTGCTTTGATTGCAAACATATATATGAAGAACACTTTGAGAAACGTCTTTCTACTCGCGGAATATCAATTGCGTCTCTAAATAACCTAGGATAAATTTTAAATTTTAAATAATTTGTTTTATAATGCCTCGACTAGCTCAGTTCAACTCCGCACAGAGTGCACGACGATACGATAACAGAGAAATTTTATCCCCCTTTTCTCTAACACTTCACTTCCTATTTGAATGACATAAACGAAATTAATCAAAATTTATATAATAACCAAAAATATGTATAATTTGTAGCTCTATAATATTATTTGTTTAATTAAGAAACCCTGACTCAAAGTAACAATATAAATCTGTCCCAAATTATAACACTCTTTAAATCCGTTTAAAGCCAACAAAAATAACTCTGTATACTACGTGAAGCACGTTGAACGTTCAGTGACCTTTCCCTTTTACGTAATTTTCTACGTATAAAAAAGTTTTTGATGACCCCCTACATAAATATCTCAATGCATACAAAATTAAAATGTTCAAAAAGAAATTAATATCTTAAGCTATTAATGAATTTTATCTCTGACCTGTAGTTTGTCCTTGTTGAATTCCTTGTTGTGAGTACGCATCCCTGCATGCACCCCAACTCTTAGAATTCCCACTGCGTGTTGTTTGACCTGTCTCCTTGGATAGTTTTCAGTTAGTTTTTCTTGTTGATTTTGTTTGGTAGTACAGCTTGGTTAAACGCCCAGTTTAACACTTATTCGTTTACTTAGTTGAATTTAGTTCAACCCTTAGTTTAATGCTCAGTTCAATTCTCAGATAGACGCTTATATAAATTCTCAGATAGATTCTCAGATCGATTCTCTGATAGATGCTTAGAGCTCTAAGTTATATAAATCTTAAAATTATGTTTAATTAAAATTTTGAACGTACGTTTTAAAGTCAACGGCGAACTGCTATTGTATATTTGCACTTGAATTTTCAATCACCAACATTCACTTGAATATTATTATAAAATTTGCTATTTTCAACTTCGCGTGTTATTTTGGTTCAGAGCAGTATGGAGCGCATTCTTTGTTGCAAGACTGACCCTTTATCAGCTCGGGCGGTATTTAAAGGTCCGCCTATCACCTGTTAGCATTGGTTTATCCATCCTATCTCTGTTATTGCATAGGCGTTACTCTAGATTATTGTCCATTCCTTGGACTTTCATGGTATTACCTATACTGTAACTTGTCGAAATGCTCCCGCCGGTTACGTCTACATATAGTTCTGTATGTAGATTTTGTTTGACAATGGCACATTGAACCTTATCAAATCACGTTCTCGTATTTGTATAGGAATTTATTCAAATTGTTCCGCTTAATTCTGCACGTAGTTTAGCGTATGTTTCCTTATTTTGTTTTGAGTTTTGTGTTAAATTTTATATAGCAGATCACGTAGGCAATTTTATAATGACATAAATTGAATGCGTTTGTTTGATGAATTGGATTGCGTACAAAGTTATTTATTTTACTAAATGTAATTGAATTCTTGAAGAATGAGCTTCCCTTCATTGATTAAAGTTGGTTGTGAATATTATACAGTGTGTTTGATATTTGTTTTTTGTATCATTGACGAATTGCGCACTCTTTATGATATAAATGTTTAGTTTTCTAGACTTTGGTGTCGTTTACATAGAGAGTACAACCCCTGTGACCCCATATACCCCTAAATAACTTATCATAGTAATATAATATATATATTTTTATATATTGCTGTGGCAACGCTACACGTTGAACGCCACTAAAAGAGTGCTGCGATGACGGTGTAGCAATTGGGAAATTTTGTAATTATTATTATCTTATTTTCCTTTTCTTTACTTTGCCTGGCTAGCTCAACGGAAGTTATGGAATTTACAACATGAAATAAAACAACAATTTCAAGAAAACATCTATACATGCAAAAACATTGTTCTTTCATACCAAACAGTTTATAAAACAATTTACAGTTTCATTTCATACAAACAGTAATTCCTATGAGTTACTTAATTATTAAAATGTTCTTTACCAAATCTTTGTTAAAATTTACAAATCTTCCGTAATTAATAGCTTGTTAAGTTGCCTATCTCTTATTACCACGTTTGTGAGTGCTATTGTATCGAAGAGTATTCAATCTTCATTGTAGTTTGCAAAATAATTATCTCACCAAGTAATTGCATTTAATGACTTCTCTGTTTGAAACTACTCAAACGTATAAATTTTCATGTCGTAAATTAATTTACGGCATACAATTCTGTTTTAAATTTTGCATGACGATTGACGAATCGCGAATTCAATCCTGAATCTTGAATGAATCGTTCTAATCAAATTCCGGATTTTATATTAATCTATGTCATAATTTCCACACTACTCCAGATTTTTCGCCAGAACTTTTCACGGCTGATGTAAGAATTTACAAGAATGTCTGCATTGAACGATCGCTTAGTGTCCAGCTGCGTGATTTGCGAGCAAATATCACAGCAAAATTTATGACACCCACCGTAGGGGCTCGATAATCCTAAAATAGGGAATATCATAGCAATTTTAAGACGGCCCAACGCTGGGGCTCGATTGTACAGCGAATACCATAGCAATATATATATATATATATATATATATATATATATATATATATATATATATAGGGTAATTGTTCTTTTGCAAATTCGCAGTTTTATACAAAATACAAAGTATTAAGATAGGAGATGTATCTGTAAATACTCATTTATGAAAATCATACAGATGAATTTACCTATACAAATCGAACTAAAATTTGCATAGCGACTAAGAAAACATTTACTTGATTGTATTATAAGGGGAAGAAACTTCCATTGACCGGTTTTGGCCTTTTGGATCTCATCAGAATGAGGTAATTTATAATCCTTATGAATCAGTGAAAGTAGAGTACTGAATTTATACTAGAAGGAACTTCTGTATATTAGCACAGATATAACTAAACTACCATCTCGACCTTGTGCCTGTCAATTATACTTATGTCAATATACAGAAGTTTCTTCTAAAATATATTCAGTACGTTATTTTCATTTTTTCATAGGGGTTATAAATTATTCCATTCTGCTGTATGTTTCTTCCTCTTCTGAAACGATCAAGTAATTGTTTTGTTAATGGCTATGCAAATATCAGTAAGATTTATGAGTTTCATAAATGTGGATTTACGGATCTTTTATTATATATACAGGATGAGTTATAAAAAACGCCCAAGTAATAATTTCATTATTTTTAAAGATATGACAATACCTCTTGAAACAAAGTTTCACAGTTTATTGGCATCTAATTTTTGGGATTGATGCTCAATTAATGCTGCTTCCTGTGTCATCGGAAGTGACATCAATTTCAGTTTCAATTTCAATTTTATTCGTTTTACCTAAGACTAGCAAACGACTAAAGTTAATTCATTACAGATATTGCTAAATGCAATCCACCATTCTGTTGAACACAATAATCATAGCTTCTAGCGAATTCACTGGTGACGGTTCAATATAAAATTTGGGTACTTCGCAACAAGCGTTGATTATTCGCATACCTCAAAATTTACTCGTTTTCGGGACGTGTGAAATAAACAAGATCTTGTAGGTACCGCCATAGCTAAAAATCGAGGGTTGTTAGGTCGGGCGATAGTGCAGGCTACCTGACTGATCTATCCGTCCCGATCCACCTTACACCAATTTCGGCGTTTAACCATTCAATATTAATTACGGGGTGTATCTCTATCTGTTGAAAATACACTACAATTCGTTCAGCAATAGAGAAGCTGTCAACAAAATTAAAAATTTCTGTATTCAACAGTTAACCTTACTTGATGTAGGGTCCCGTCTATGAAATAGGGCTAAATCAGTCGAATATCTACGACACCACGCATTAACAGTAAACCTCCGCTGAAAATTTCTTTCAACGACAATTCTGGGATTTTTCTGGCTCTAAAGTGTTGTAAATGCCATTCTTACTGAAACTGCACTCATTCGATCAAATAATTTTTGTATAAAAAACGAATCTTATGCCACCATGTTTAAATAGAAATTACAAAATTTCAGACTTTGGCCACTGTCATTTTCTTCTATGGCCTGGCACTTTTTGTGGCATATATGGTTTAAATTTATGTTTTTTAAGTATTTTCTGCACAGTTGCTTGTGATGAACCAACGCTACTTGCAATTCTTGGAATTTCGTCAACACTCAGAAAAATATTTAATTCTGTACTATTAGAAATTGACTTTACGTTTTCAAAAAACCCCAAACTTTATTATATTTTTTCAAGACATTATTTAATATTATTGCTTTCCACTACCTTTTTAATAAAAACACTAATTGAAGGAAAATATCTTATAGTTATTGCATTTAGGTATATGGAACTAATAGAGTTTTTGAAAAACAATTTAACGAGGAATATAGAAATAATAAAATATACAGGGTGTTCATTTTAAAAAACTGAAATTGATGTCATTTCCAATGAAACACGAAGCAGCACTAATTAATTGAGCATCCATCCCAAAAAATAGATAACAATAAACTGCCCAACTTTGTTCTAAGAAATATTGCCATATCTTTAAAAATAATGGAGTTATTATTGCTTGGGGCTTAGTTGGGTTTAACTTTTTCATTGTATGAATGGTAATATTTTGATATTTGTACTGCTTGGTTTAAAATATGTCGCTTCTTGTAGTTTACCTTAGCAACCGATGCACAGTTCTAGTTAACTTTGATTACCTTCAATGACAAATTGCAAGCAACTGAAGCAGCATTTTATTTAAGAAGTTGTTTATGGTATAACGCAAATACGTTAGTGAAGCTAGCGGCCACTATCTACCGGCCGCTAAATATGGATACGCCTACCAATCTACAACACAACAAAACCACGCCTACTGAACTGAACAAGCATTTCTATTGTTCAATTATGTTTCGTATATTGATCCAATTATCTTTACGCATTTTAAATCTAAGGGCGATTGAAAATAAATAACTTTGAGATTCCTATATTATTCTTAGGTGTATATTTTAAGCGGTTGCTCTTTTAAATTGAAATACATGTCATTTTATTAACTTGTGTAAAACCTGCGCTCTTAAAACTTGTTAGAGAGCTACTGCAGGTATACTAAAACAACCTATATCTTATACAGTAACGTTTTCGCCCCGGTTCACTAACTTTTTGGAATTATCGTAATGACACCATAAGAAAATTAAAAATTTTTTTTCTTAACTTTTGTAATACCTGCGCCCTTGAAACTTGGTAGACAGTTAGTGTAGGGGTACTAAAACAACCCATATCTTTTACAGAAACGCGTTCGCCCCGGTTCACTAACTTTTTGGAATTTTCGTAATGACACTATAATAAAATTTAAAAAAAAATTTCTTAGCTTTTGTAATACCTGCGCTCTTGAAACTTGGTAGGCTGTTAGTGTAGGTGTACTAAAACAACCCATATCTTTTACAGAAACGTGTTCGCCCCGGTTCACTAACTTTTTGGAATTTTCGTAATGACACTATAAGAAAATTAAAAAAAAATTTCTAAGCTTTTGTAATACCTGCGCCCTTGGAACTTGGTAGACAGTTAGTGTAATTGTACTAAAACAACCCATATCTTTCACAGAAACGTGTTCGCCCCGGTACACTAAGTTTTTGGAATTTTCGTAATGACACTATAAGAAAATCAAACAATTTTTTTCTTAGCTTTTGTAATACCTGCGCCCTTGGAACTTGGTAGACAGTTAGTGTAATTGTACTAAAACAACCCATATCTTTTACAGAAACGTGTTCGCCCCGGTACACTAACTTTTTGGAATTTTCGTAATGACACTATAAAAAAATTAAAAATTTTTTTTCTTAGCTTTTGTAATACTTGCGCCCTTGAAACTTGGTAAGCAGTTAGTGTAGGTGTACTAAAATAACCCATATCTTTTACAGAAACGTGTTCGCCCCGGTTCACTAACTTTTTGGAATTTTCGTAATGACACTATAAGAAAATTAAAAAAAAATTTTCTTAGCTTTTGTAATACCTGCGCTCTTGAAACTTGGTAGGCTGTTAGTGTAGGTGTACTAAAACAACCCATATCTTTTACAGAAACGTGTTGGCCCCGGTTCACTAACTTTTTGGAATTTTCGTAATGACACTATAATAAAATTAAAAAAAAAATTTCTTAGCTTTTGTAATACCTGCGCTCTTGAAACTTGGTAGGCAGTTAGTGTAGGTGTACTAAAACAACCCATATCTTTTACAGAAACGTGTTCGCCCCGGTTCACTAACTTTTTGGAATTTTCGTAATGACACTATAAGAAAATCAAAAAAATTTTTTCTTAGCTTTTGTAATACCTGCGCCCTTGGAACTTGGTAGACAGTTAGTATAATTGTACTAAAGCAACCCATATCTTTTACAGAAACGTGTTCGCCCCGGTACACTAACTTTTTGGAATTTTCGTAATGACACTATAAGAAAATCAAAAATTTTTTTCTTAGCTTTTGTAATACCTGCGCCCTTGGAACTTGGTAGACAGTTAGTGTAATTGTACTAAAACAACCCATATCTTTTACAGAAACGTGTTCGCCCCGGTACACTAACTTTTTGGAATTTTCGTAATGACACTATAAGAAAATTAAAAATTTTTTTTCTTAGCTTTTGTAATACCTGCGCCCTTGAAACTTGGTAAGCAGTTAGTGTAGGTGTACTAAAACAACCCATATCTTTTACAGAAACGTGTTCGCCCCGGTTCACTAACTTTTTGGAATTTTTGTAATGACACTATAATAAAATTAAAAAAAAAAATTCTTAGCTTTTGTAATACCTGCGCTCTTGAAACTTGGTAGGCTGTTAGTGTAGGTGTACTAAAACAACCCATATCTTTTACAGAAACGTGTTCGCCCCGGTTCACTAACTTTTTGGAATTTTCGTAATGACACTATAAGAAAATTAAAAAAAAATTTCTTAGCTTTTGTAATACCTGCGCTCTTGAAACTTGGTAGGCAGTTAGTGTAGTTGTACTAAAACAACCCATATCTTTTACAGAAACGTGTTCGCCCCGGTTCACTAACTTTTTGGAATTTTCGTAATGACACTATAAGAAAATTTAAAAAAAATTTTCTTAGCTTTTGTAATACCTGCGCTCTTGAAACTTGGTAGGCAGTTAGTGTAGGTGTACTAAAACAACTCATTTCTTTTACAGAAACGTGTTTGCCCCGAATCACTAACTTGTTGGAATTTTCGTAATGACACTATAAGAAAATTAAAAAAATTTTTTTTTAGCTTTTGTAATACCTGCGCTCTTATCCAATTTATCGAATACTAACACCAGTACAACAACTACTTATACACATTGTTTCTCTGGTTTGAAGAAGTTTCTTTCAACTACGTACGAGATGTTATCTTAGCGATGTGGAATTCCCGATCGAAGGATTTGTTTAATATTAACATCTCTTTAGTTAAATCAGTTATCAACAGTATTCTTATTCCGCTAAACCAAATTTTTTAATATTTGCATAAAGAAAGCAGTTTTCCCTGATATTCTGAGACAAGCAAAAGTGATCCCTGTTCATAAAAATGGTATGTTTGATGATATTAAGAACTATCGTCCTATTTCTCTTTTACCTACTTTTTCGAAAGTTTTTGAATGTATATTAAATACTCATATTAGTTCTTATCTTGAAAATAATAGTTTGTTTTGTGCTGAGCAATTCGGCTTCCGAAAAAAATTATCTACTAGTGATGCATTAGTCAAATTAGTAAATAAAATTTCAGATGTTTTTGAGGAATGTAGTTATTTTGCCGTTAAGTTCTGTGATTTGACTAAGGCTTTCGATTGTGTTGATCATGCCCTCTTAGTTAACAAATTAAAAGGTTTAAATTTTGATGATGATAGTATTAACCTAATTGCTTCATATCTGACTGCTAGGTCTCAACGTGTTTTTTACAAAGGCAAATTGTCCAGCATGTGTGAAGTTTTTTTCTGGTGTTCCTCAAGGTTCCATCTTCGATCCACTCCTTTTCTTATGCTTCATTAACGACTTACCTTTTTTTCTAAAAGACAAGTGTGATGCTGTCCTTTATGCAGATGATACCACTCTATATAATAAGAGTGATAATATGGCTCAACTGGTAGCTGACAGTATGACATCTTTATGACTCACTGAATCATGGTTTAATGATAACAAGCTTGCCCTGAATAGAGATGAAACCAAACAAATAACTTTTTCATTAAAAAGAAATTCTTTTTCAAAGGAGCAATCGGCTAGTTCTTTCGGTATCACCCTGGATAGCAAATTAAGTTGGGACACCCACTGTGATCTGCTATGCAAAAAGCTTGCCGATGTTATTTATTTCATAAACTCTTTGGTAAGATCACTTTCACCTAATGTGCTACTGTCATGTTATCATGGCATGTTCCATTATCATATTTCGTATGCTATAATTGTGTGGGGTCTTTGTGGCGGCTCCCTTAGGGTTTTCAAGCTTCAACGTAGAGTTGTTCGCATTATGTCTAACCTTGGGTTCCGTGATGACTGCCGTGAATCTTTTATTAAATTTAAAATTTTAACTTTGCCTTGTCTGTTTATTTTACAATATCTGCTTTACATCAAAAAACAAATCTTACAATAACAACACGACACCGATATTCATCATTTTGACACTCGTAACAAGGGAAAATTGGTTGTACCTTATCATAGACTAAGTAGGAGCAGAAATGGTTCTAACTACTTTGGCTGTATTTTTTATAACACACTGCATTGTAGCATAAAAGATGTACCTCTTCATCAATTTAAATTGAATATAAAACGATTCTTATTAGAAAATGCTTTCTTTAGTGTACCTGAGTTTTTAGCTTCAATTGGTTCTTTAAGGTTGTCCTCTGAAGATTAATAACATAATTTCCATCTTTTTGGTGATTGTTTTTTAAATTGTATATTGTATACATACTTTTATTGTATTTGACAAATTGTTATTCACATTAGTGATTCACGCATGTTTTATTATAAATAAGTAAATAAAAACTTGGTAGGCAGTTAGTGTAGGTGTACTAAAACAACCCATATCTTTTACAGAAAAGTGTTCGCCACGGTCTTCTTATAGTGTCATTACGAAAATCCTAAAAAGTTAGTGGACCGGGGCGAACACGTTTCTGTAAAAGACATGGGTTGTTTTAGTACACCTACACTAACTACCTACCAAGTTTCAAGAGCGTAAGTATTACAAAAGCTAAGAAAAAAATTTTTAATTTTCTTATAGTGTCATTACGAAAATTCTAAAAAGTTAGTGAACCGGGGCGAACACGATTCTGTAAAAGATATGGGTTGTTTTAGTACACCTACACTAACTGCCTACCAAGTTTCAAGAGCGTAAGTATTACAAAAGCTAAGAAAAAATTTTTTTAATTTTCTTATAGTGTCATTACGAAAATTCCAAAAAGTTAGTGAACCGGGGCGAACACGTTTCTGTAAAAGAAATGGGTTGTTTTAGTACACCTACACTAACTGCCTACCAAGTTTCAAGAGCGCAGGTAGTAGAAAAGCTAAGGAAAATTTTTTTTAATTTTCTTATAGTGTCATTACGAAAATTCCAAAAAGTTAGTGAACCGGGGCGAACACGTTTCTGTAAAAGATACGGGTTGTTTTAGTACACCTACACTAACTGTCTACCAAGTTTCAAGAGCGCAGGTATTACAAAAGTTAAGAAAAAAATTTTTTAATTTTCTTATGGTGTCATTACGATAATTCCAAAAAGTTAGTGAACCGGGGCGAAAACGTTACTGTAGAAGATATAGGTTGTTTTAGTATACCTACAGTAGCTCTCTAACAAGTTTTAAGAGCGCAGGTTTTACACAAGTTAAGAAAATGACATGTATTTCAATTTAAAAGAGCAACCGCTTAAAATATACACCTAAGAATAATATAGGAATCTCAAAGTTATTTATTTTCAATCGCACTTAGATTTAAAATGCGTAAAGATAATTAGATCAATATACGAAACATAATTGAACAATAGAAATGCTTGTTCAGTTCAGTAGGCGTGGTTTTGTTGTGTTGTAGATTGGTAGGCTTATCCATATTTAGCGGCCGGTAGATAGTGGCCGCTAGCTTCACTATCGTACGCAAATACATACATGGTCTTTATTTCTGTTACAATTTTTCTTAATTGTTAGAAACAAACTAGCCATTTGAAGATTTTAATGTTTTTAACTATTATTTGCTTCTAGTTGTGTCGTCCTAGCTTATAGATTTTTAATACGTTAGTTAATAGGCGACTGTATTTTTATTTAATTATGTGTTAATAATTTTAAACACCATTATAAATTTTACTTTTATTCCACTGATGATGTGATGTGCAGTTTAAAGTCAGAATGGTTCAGATGCCCGATGGGGATGCCGAGAACGTGCTTGCCGTTGATAGCGTTGTTTAATTTTCCTAGGGTTACTGAAATTTTGATAGACCAAAGTGATCCCACTTCTACTACCGTATTTTATTTTGCAGGATTAATAATTACGCGATAATAACACAAAACAATATTTGTTCCTTGATAATCTCATCGAACGCCCATCGATGTTTACCATTGTTTTGAGTAGAGTCGTCAAAAAAATGCCACATTTAAAAACAAAATATTGCTAATAGAAACTGTTCTCCAAATATTTACGAAAACCAACCTGTTGCTTTTGAAAGTGAATCAAACCTCTATGGAATCTTTACACGTCTAATAAACGTCTTTATTGGTGATTAATGTAATCCTGCTGTAATTTCAAATCCCCAAGGATTCTATTAAATCTTCTTTCCAAAACTTTCTTTCTATTGTTTTGTAATTTCAGCATCGTTATAGATGGATGAATGTCACTATTATATTGAAATTAGTTTTCTGTAATTATTAATTAATGGCAAACATAGTTCTTTCGTGTTTCATTGTACGATATTCAGTGGCAAACTATTTAGTAAATACAAATTGCCTATTAATGCACCAAAGTTATTGTGCGAGGTTTTTTTACATTGCCTTGTAAATCGATGTCATTCTCATGGTGAATAACTAAGACGAATTATAGTGGTTTTGTATTCATTTTGATGTATAGATAACGTAATTGGTATTTAAATTCCGTAACGAGATAATAATAGTCATTAATTAATAGTCCAAGGTTTTAATTTTGTATTAAATTGTAAGGATTGTACTTTTTAAAAAAATGAACTTGGGAAACGTACTGATTTTAAAACGAATTTCTATGGTTTTTATTGCAACTAAAAACTACATTGAAGGTTGCTAAAAATCCCAAACCTTCATTTTAATATGCACTGATCCTAGCAGAATACAGAATAGGAATGCCTTACATTCTCCCATACCTGTAAAGAATTTTTAAGTATATGTACCGATTGTTGCTGAATAACGTTTGTAGAATAGTGTTTAGAGTGGAAATATTTCCAGTGAAAATATAACAAAACTTCCCAAGACCAACTGAAGGTCTTTGTATTTATTCTAATATAAATAGCACACTTTAAAGATATGCATACGAATAAATAAACCTAAATTGCCCGCTATTAGTGTAGGAGAAATTTGCACCGGAACCCGTACATCAAAAACCCCAGATACAATAGAAATGACTTCCTTTTGACGCAACTTCTTGGCAAGGCCCTACATACATCCTGAGGAAGTTTATGAAGTCTGGGAAAGTGCAGAAAAATTCCGGAGAATTCACAGGAAGTTCATGTCGTTCCATAGAATGTCCGAGGACTATTTTTAATTTCTATAAATGCCGCAGTGCATGAACTTCAATTGTTTTTAATCATTTAGAGTAGGGGTGGGCAAATAGCGACCCGCCACAGTTTTTTGTGGCGTCTTGAACGAAAATTTCTTTTTCTTTGACTAGGGCGGCTAAAAGGTGCGGCCCCTCCTCTTCTAACTTCTACTTCCATAAAATGGGTCCCGAACACAAACAATTGCCCACCCCTGATTTCGAGCATCTCTACACTTGTACATTGACATGGCTAGACCATTGATGGACTGTGATTTTTAATAGTATCATTGAATCTACATTTTATTTCATGGAGTATTAGTTTCAAAAATTGTATAAAATTATTAAATATTTGCACCGTTTATGTAGATTAGCCCTTACAAATATATATACAACTCGTGCTTTTATTGAGCACGTTACTAAAAACGTCTCTAAAAAGGTAGTTTAATTAACTTCTTTTCAGAAAGGAGTACAATGTATATCGTTTCCACTAGTTATAGTACATCATTGTGTGTTAGGAATTTTAATAACGAGCACAAAGTGCTTATAAGACCGAAAATTTAATTTTAAAAGTAATTTTTTCAAATATGCTTTTCTCACAAGACACTTTGTTTAATTGTACAAAAGCTCATTACGGTCTTTAATTATCTTATAAGTCAAAGTTTTCACGAAGGTGCTTAAATTGAACCTTAATTGTGGTAATAAACTAATCAATTATACTCTATAATTGTTTTTTCAAGAACGAAGGTACTTGATAGCGTTAATTTAGATTTTACTTTAATTCAAAATGTAGTATTTCAGTTTAGTCTGCTCTAGTTCATCGATGGTGAACCTTTTTATATGCGCGTGGCAAATATTACAATTAATTTTTCTGTCCCTCCTCTGTCGTGCCGAGAAATTCTTAGAAGGAAATAAATAATACAAATTTGATTATTATAGAATTTTATTAAATTAACGGGACTTAAAGATTTATTACGAGTGTTTGAAGCATTGCGTTTGTTTATAAATTTGGAATTGCTGAAAAAGGGCGAGAATCCCGGAACAAAATAATGATGCATCGGCCAACTACAGTGGTGCCGGAGTGGGTTCCTATAGCGTTAAATGACGGAAAACTGAATCATCATCATCATTAGGTCTTCAGTCCTGGAACCGGTTAGACGCGTATCTTCCTTGTTTCCTATTCCGAACTAACCTGCACATTTCCCTGAAATTTGCACAGTCTGCATCTATCATCATCTGTGTGCAAAAGTCTGATCTTCGTCTACCTTTACTTCTTTTTTTTCTATCTCTACGACAACAAAACTGTGTGGTGCGTCACTCACACCAGAAGTTAAACTTTATACTACTGTCATTTTAATGTACTGAATTAGTACCCTCTATTTCATTCGTTATTGATGACAATTTTACAATAACTTCTCTCTGATCACATGCATGGCATTAAAAATATATGTTAAAACGCTGTAGAACTGCCTTTAATTGTATTTTAAGCCAAAGATGCTTTCATCTTAGCTGAAAGAAGCGTTAAATTACTAGCTAATGACGTCACTTTGATAGGATATACAATTGGGTATCAATAAAATTATTATTTTATATTTCGGAATTATATAAGTATAATCAGAATTGTATGGTTTGTGAGTTGGTAACAAAGTGTATGTTTTATGAGCTTCATCATCATCATTAGGCATTCAGTCCTAGAGTTGATTGCACGAGTACCTCCATTGTTTTCTATTTTGAACTAACCTATACATTTCTTTCTGAAATACCCACACCTAGCGGCGGCATTTGCGCTCAGCAATTTGAAGAGGTACTGATTAGATGCTCTGTTAGAATCTGAATACACCACCCTAGTTGTTATACAGTTAGTAAGCATAGTTTCTATATTACAAACCATTTAATATAAAATGTATACTTAAACTATTACGGAAGCCATTAGCAATTATCCATAATGTTGCTTGAGTAAACAGCGGTCAGGCTCGCATACACATGTAAAATAGTTTTACATACAATTTTTGCTACTGACGGTTTGAAAACAGTGAATGGAATCTGTCAACAGATCTACCAATTAGCGGTGGATAACGTAAATACATATATGGTTGGTCAAGCATAGTTTTAAATATAAAGGTGACGATTGCCACCAAGAGAACGGAAAGGGTTTAAGTTGTTTTTGTTGGTATTTTTGTTTTTGTTTGTTAAACAGGTATCTTGAGTTTTGTCATTTTGGTGCCAAAATTTAGGATTATTTTAATAAATAAGGATTTCTTCATTCTGTACACGTTTTTTTGAAAGAACTTTTGAACGGTTAAAAGATATCGATATGCGATTTTTTTCTGTAATGTTACGTTTTTATGTTCAATACATTTCCGTTAAATCGAATTTTTTAAAGTCAATAGAAAAACATGTGGGTGGGAAAACGCTTTCTAGCATATTTAAATAACACTAGGAAAAGCAATTTAATACTTAATCATTGAGAAATTCTCCTCTGAAGAATTCAAAGTTTATATTAAATTCCAATATGGATAATGTGAGATAACACTATTTTCATGTTAATCAATTCACCTGATCCTACAAACCTAAGTGTGCGGTTTACAAAAAAAGATGCAGATCAAAATTGTGCACAACTAAATTGCTATTCGCGTTTTGATAATGATACCTTGCGTATTTCTGGAGAAATATTTAATTTTTACGTTGACTATAACGATTGCGCCCTCTTATGGTCAAAAATGACAATATTTTCTAAAATGTTCTCTTTACCACTTTACTTTTCTTCCGCAAAGCTTTAGGTCTTATACTTTATTAAAACAGCCACCCTCTAAACGCTAGAGAAACATCCGACATAATAAAACGAACGATGTAATGAAAAGCGCCGTAATTAGTGTCTGCCAGTGTAGAAACATCCAATATTACGTCAGTGCTGCAGATTTTGCAATTAAATGTGTCGTTACTTTAAGTTTATTTTTTAGAAGTGTTGTATATTTTAATTTTTATATCTCCACCACTTTTTAATCAGGTTAAGTAGTATATCAAATTTCAGACGAGTGCTCTCCACAAATTACAGCATTCGAGCTGTTATCATTTTCAAGTTGGTTTCCTGTAAACAGTGCGTACTACGTGTTTATGATTCAGCTTCACTGCATTATCAATGAAATCGTATTATATTTTGGAACTTATGGCTTACTCGGCGCTGATTTTAGTCGAATATATGAGTTTGAGGTTTTATCGTTTTTGAGTTATTTCACTCTAAATGATAAAGGTGTGAATTTAGTTTTAGTTTATTGATCCAATTTGTTCGCTAAAAACTAGGATAAAATTGATTTAAGAAGAAAAAGAATAAAATCAGCCAAGTTTATATTGATGGAAAGATTATATGAATAATAAACATGAAAATACTTCATCTTAATCGTGTTACACTTTTATAAATAATTATTAGTAACTTCTTTCGGGTATTACTTACTGGCGGCTTCTTTTACAATATTTGACAAAAACTAACTTTGGCTTATTGTATCGTTTCCTGTATTCCCTTTAGCATAGCACCTAAAACTGTTCGATTCCGAGTGCCGAAGAAACATTGGGAATTTTGTTTTTCTTTTTAATAAAATCTACACTTCTCGATCTCAAACAATCTCAAAACTTCGCGGACGTACTGACAAGTTGCCATGCCTGAGCAGAAAATGCGAGAGGCGAGGGTAAAATGCCTAAATCTCTTATACCAAAGAATCACCATTTTAATTTGGAAGAACTGGTAAAATAATTCTTAAAACCACTCGTCTGCCGATTCAAAACCGCAGCGTTACGTTAGAGGCGCGGCCTATAAATATGTTAAATTTTTTCAAAATTATTATCGTTTTATATCAGCCCCAAATTTTGAGTGGTTGTTTCTTTTAGTATAAGAAATAAAATGGTGATTTCAATTTCAAAACTCTGGAAGACGGCAGCGTTTCGAAAACAGACGTTTCTCGGGGTAGGCGTGTTGTTTTCGAAGTTATGCTCGTTCGTTCTAATGCATAGAAGCTACAAAAAGACTTACGTATTTGATTAAAAAACATTATATGATAACAGAATTTGTAGTCTATAAACGAGATTTTTATATCTAATCATGCAGTAACTGTTAAAGTTGCATTGCATTTTAAGTTTATATAGATATTAGATTCATAATACAGGGTGGTCAAGATAAAGGAGGCCCGGTATTTATTTAAAAGTAGTAAATACAGAATAATATGAATAAAAGCATATTGAACATTCAATAGTTCACAGAAGGTGTTGAAAGTATTTACCATGAACTTTGATGCACAAATTAACACGTTTCAACATTTTTTCGAAAATTTTTACTAGTTCATTTGGTGTGATTTCCAGAATTGTATTGCTAATGTTCGTTTTCAACTCTTCAATTGTACGCGGATTGTTAGTGTACACTTCACCCTTTTAGTTACCCCACAAATAAAAACAGGCCGATCGGGTGATCTGGGAGGCCATAAACCTGCGGAAACTATACGTTCTTGTCCGAACATTCTATGGACGTGTGACATTGAAAACAACCCTGAAGTATGCGCCGTGACAGCATATCTTACTGGAAAAACGCATACTCTCGTTCTTCCTCCGTCAGCTGCGCTACGAATGGTTGGAACACTTCCGTTATATACACTTCGGAGGTCACGGGGATACTAAAGAAAATAAATATTTAATTTGCTAGGCAATTTCTGAGAAAATCGGATGCATTCTAAACAAAAACAGTGGAGTTTACGATATCGTGTAATTTTGGCCCCGTTTTCAAACTTTTTTTGAAATGTTCAGTTTATTATCAGAATTGTGACCGTAAGTATGTTAATCGATTTTGTGACATCCCTCATATTCGGTCGCTGCATTCTTTGCCATTACTAGTGGCAGTATTAAACCAGCAAAATAACTTGAACTTGGTCTTGTCATAAAAAGTTTGATTAATAGCCGAAAGCTCATCGATATTTTGAATAAATTTGGCCAGTGCGCTAGTTACACAACTTTTGAGGAAATCGAAACGAAATTGACACACACCTCTTGTCTGCATTTATCGACCAACGGCATTTTAAAACAGTTATTCAATTAAAAATACACTAACCTGTAATGGTCGCCAATTGCGCTGGTATGAAAAATGTAGCGGACTGTAATCTGTATCTGCACGACCGCCGTAAACTGCATAAACCAAAGTTCACTACTCTTGAGGCGTTTTCACCATTGAAATTGCCATGGTCAAGCACACCGAACTGATTGTTACGGTCACTCCCGTTGTCAAGTTAATAATACCTCTACAGAATTGCAGTTTCAATTCTTTCAATGTGTTGTCGTTCAGCAAAATTCAGCACCGGTGCTGCATTTGATACTTTTGACCGATTTGTGTAGACACTAGAGGCGAGAAATACTTTGCATGGCAGTGTTGGAATCGCTTATCAGCATGTTCAAGATCGATTAGAAGACGAACAACAACTATCAAAGATTCTTGGTACCACATCGTCATCGTCAACGCCAAAAAAGTAAAAAAAGCAGATGTACTTTTGAAGGAGACGATCTAGAAATTAAGCCTTACTTTAAAAAACCAAAATTAGTAAAAAAGCTCTACATATACCAGTAATTGATTTGCCACCTGAAGAAAAAGAATTCATTATTCTGGATGATTTGTGCATGTTTTCATTGTTATTATTGGAAAATGTTCCAATGGGGGTAGGTTGGAATAATCAAAACGTAAGTGACGGTCTTTCAACACAAAAAAATTTTTTATTCGTCTCCAATAAATGAATCTCGGACAAGCTATTTTGTTGTTTTACATACGCTTACAATATTTCAGTCAATAAAGCAATAATGCAATCAAGAATACATGTGTTACGTATGATCTCACTACAGCTAAAATAACACTTCAAATTAAAAAACAAAGAATTTCACAGGTTTCATGATGTTTTCGTCTTGTTGGTGCATTCATATACAGATGGGAATGTTTAAGGGCTTTGGCAAATACATCGAAAAATCGAGAGTACCTCGTATGTTAACGCAAGCTAATTTGCTTGCACCAGAATCATTAAAAGGATTTATCGCAGGGAAGCGCATACTTTATTTATAATAATAATTTCAATAACCTTTCTCACTAAAATTCAGGTACCCATTTCAATCGCTGCACAAGACGTCATGGTTTATTGGCGGCGGTATTTCAAGCTCTGCATATTGAACAATTTCTCAAGACATAACAATGAAAATATACCTGCGATTATTGAGAAACTTAAAAAACACTTCAAGCATTAAGTGTGCATGCAACCACGATATCAAAAGCACTCGAAAAGTTAATAAATATTTACGAAATTTATTATAGAGGAATTCAAGATCGAATTCACATCGCTACTACCAAATACTAGATAACTTACTTAAATTTTGGAGGCTTTATATAGGATGTTTTCCTGAAGCATTCGTAGCAATATCTTTGATTTGTACATTTGGTGTTTAGCAAATATCCCAAACCTTATGTTTGTATGTAATTACCAGAATCATTCTGGGCGGATTCTACATTTTTATGATAACTGACTTGATATAGACGATACACATCTTGGTTTGCAAAGTATTTTAATACATGAGAGTTAGCGGTAAGACATACCGATAAGTCATTGTCGCGTTCACCAATAAATTTGACACTTGAACAAACATTAAATGCTGTTGCTGCCACTAAATTGACTGGTATAACATCGCTAACGAATTCAATATTTGCAAGAAAACACTGCACACAAAGTCACTCTTTACGAGCAACACTAATAACGTATTTATTTGAAAAATTGCGAATAATAAAAGAAGAAAAATACTACACAAGAGTTGAGACCACATCTCGTAAAGAAAAATTGTGTCGCTGTCAAGGACATTTTAAATGGTTTTCAACATGACTTAAACTCTTTTGATACCCTACTTAATACAGAACATCTGTATAATGAAGTACGGGCAAAGCTTTTTGTCAAATGTTGAACAACTTGGAGAAGGTACAAGAAATTCTTTCACCAGTGAATGTTTGATAGATCCACAAAGGTTTGAAAAAGTCATAAAAAGAGTGTATATAAATCCTATACATCCGATGCCCCAACCATAGTTTATAAATCAAAAGGGAAAAATCATGAAACTAAAATTTGAAATAGACATACATACTTGGCAAATTTTAGTTTTCGCCTTAAAAAATCAAATTGTGCCACTACCACTGGGCCATCTTGATGGTTCGTTCCCTCAACAAGACATCGAAATCAACTTTTTTCATTTGCTAGAAAAATGATGCCTTTACGTAATTGAAATTCTAACCACTCTAATAAATAGATGGATTTTATTTTCTTCGACTTATTAGCAAAGATGTTCTAAAGACCTTTGGGAAAAATAGGACGGTACATTCTTTTAAAAATATGCGCTTCAAGGGTAACGGAATAGATCTGGTATTCGATCAGTTATATACTTTCTCAATTAAAAATACCGAGCGAGAGAAGAGGTTCTGAAGAAATTTCTTATGCTGTTACAGTACCGGAACAAAGACGACCGAAAGTCTTTTTAAAATCTCTTGGTAACATTTTTTTAAGATAAGCTTCATTGCTTTTTTAACTCGAGAGGGAATGAAATCAAATTTTGTTACTTTCCTAGGTACCAAAACAGTATTTGTTACCTATCATGTGCCTGATTTATGTACATAAATAATGATGGAAATGTCCAACGAACTGAAGAAATCGATTTAAAATGTCAGCATCAAGAAGCTGACACTCAACTTGTGTATCGTTTAAAACACCTTGAAGAAAATTCCAATGTAATAATAACTAACTGACTAACTGACATACTAATTATAGCACTTGGTAATTTTCATAAATTACAAAGAAATATACATCCCTGTGGATAAAATGTGGTTTAGTATCGAAGAACACTCTAGTTTAATTAATATAAACAAGATTGCTCTCTTTGGAAATTAGCCTTTGCAAATCATTGCCAGCCTTCCGCGCTTTCACCGGATGTGACTACACTTCAGCATTTGCTCAGAAGGAAAAACTTAGTTCATTTAAAATATTGGAAAACAATATTGGGAAAAAAAGAATACTTAATCACAGATGAAAATATATGGAAAACCTAAGTCAACCAACATAAACAAGGTACGCACACAAAATGTTTTTATTGTTACAAGTCTTCCCATAAAATCCATTTGAAAAAAGAAAATGCTTTGGAAGTCAGTCGTTTACGTCCCTGCAAAGATAGTTTAATTCAGAAGATCAAGGCAACCAACCAAATTTGCGCTATGTGGGGTTATGCGGATTGTCAACAGCTTTTTTTTTTAATCCGACAAATAATGGATGGATTTTGGAGCACTAAAAATACAAAAGCAAATGGTTTACGGGATTACAATATCCATCATCCATTGAGGAACTAATGTTTAGCGAAGAAGAACAAGAACATCCTGTCGGCGACGAAGACATTATCACCGAAATTAGTCGTCGGACGAAGTTGAAGATGATTAATCAAAAATTAATAATTTCAGCGTATTATTCATTACATTTAATATTTTATGTGTTATAAAGATCAATATATTTATTTATTAACATATCATGATATTCGGTAATCTACCTCAATTTGCAGTTCCAATATGTTTGTGTTAGAACGAATAAGCGCTACATCGAAATGAACGCGCCTAACCAGAAACCGCATCTGCTTTCGGAATGCTAAAGTCTTCCGGAATTTTGAAATCAGCTTTTTATTTTTATACCAGAAGGAACAATCGTTCAAAATTTGGTGCTGGTTTAAAGCGATAATAATTTTGGAAAAATTCCATATTTATCCACATCCTCTGACATAACACTACAGTTTTGAATGGACAAACGGGCGGTTTCGAGAAATACTTTGCCAGTTCTTCCAAATTAAAATACCGATTCTTTGGTATAAAACGTTAAGGTATTTTTACCCTCGCCTCGCGCACTACTATTATATGATAGCTATCAATAAAGAATAGTAAACGTTTCTTTACGCATCCATTTAAATAAACGACTGAGTTCCGAAATATAAACCTCAAAAACATTACCAAACTATATATTTTTAAAGGATTTGCTCTGCCTTCCAGTCGTTGATGATATTCTTCACGTTTAGAAGTGTAGAAATACTGTTTTCCGGGAATGTCATTTGAATCAACAGGGAAGTACGATTCCATCATCAATGAAAAATGTTTTTGTCAAGCTTTTATTATAAGCCTTTCTACAGCTTTGTTTTGTACGTACTTTCTTATTTTTAAAATACTTTGGTGCAGACAATTTTGAAGGTGTTTTTATATTTAAAATATTGCACTTGATTCTCGATACTATAGAGTTTGCTAATCTTAGTTTTGAAATTGCTTTCCTAACCGAAACTGACTGATTACGTTTAAAGAGTACATTCACTTATTGATCTGGGTCGACAAGAAATTGACTTAAAATTGATAGTGTAGTTCTTTTCATACCCTTTTTATAATGCCATAAATAGTTTTCTCATATTTTTCTCAGTAAAATATTAACAGTTTCCATCGTTCCAATAAATAACTCGTTTTGCGACGGTTTCGTTTTCATTGCGTTTCGTAACTGTTAATATCAGAAAATCTAAAAAGGTTTCCCACATCTGATAGATAACTATGTAAAGAGTTTATAATACACTGATTGTAGTTTTTCAAATATTATTGTATTTCAAAACAAGTACGATCTTTTTATTTACGAGACGCTCTCCTCCCCCCATCTTTCCCATCTTTTAGGTGTTTCTATCAATTCAATAGGTATAAAGGCAATATAATTCATTGTGTTATCGTACATAGGACGCAATAATATCGCACAAACATTTCAATTCAAAATAAATCATTAACTTAATGAATAAATCGAGCATACTTTAGTTAATCTATATGGTTAAAGTAGAGCCAATTACTCAATCCTTATATTACAACATTTAAACGGAATACAAAAGATATTAAGAGATAAGGAAAGGTAGAAATTCAAAGGTAACTTCAGTGCATTACACGCACTGACTTATCATTTCAACTTTTAGGTTCAGTAGCCCAGTCGAGTCTAAAATCATGGCGCTCGTTCCCACCAACTTATAAACATCTGACCTATCGTCGCACGTTCTTATCACTTCGAAGCGTGAGAAAATGTCTATGCAGCAAAATACAATAATAAATATGTTATTTCTTTTGCAATGCTGGGAAATCACAACTACATTTATAAGGCGTCATGACCTACTTAGTTCTAGAAGAAAAAGTCGTCTAGGATAATTATTAAAATAAATTTGTTGTGTAGCCAAATGAAGTGTGGTTATTCAATTGGTACTGCCATACTTCGTCGTACGAACACCATCGCGCGGCTCGAAAAGAAAAATAAAAAAACGTTTGGTAAGAGAATAGAGGAGGGGAGGAATCTGGCGTCGCCTTAGCTGCCCCAAACTACATTTCGCCTATTTTTTGATTGCTAGTTGGGCGACTGATCGTTCTGTGCAATGTAAGTCAGTACTACGGGTTGCCAGAACAATTTATTGAAAACGTAGTACGGCCGACATCACTTGTGAATTTTCTCAATTTTTGGTTGCTAGTTTACAACTAGTGGTGCATGCGATGCAAAATTAGTGCTAGCTATAGCTATAAATTTTTGAACCGTAATAATTTCTATGATTTTTAGTGCTAGCTATCAGATGGCGGTGCAACGTAGGTGTTAATAAGCGCTATGTAGTAAATAAGAGAATTAGTGTGAGGAAGAGACATGGTGATTTTGTCCGTATTCGTGGTATTCCTACTGAACTATTTCTATTACAATTATTCTAGAACGAGTATTTCCGATGGGTATTAATAACCGATGTTCGCAATTTGATCTTGTTTTCGTTGTCATAACAGACAAAATCACTTGTTTTAGATCCGTTTTATTCTGCTGCCTAAAACTAATTAAGTTCTCATATATAATTGAGGTCGGTTTTGAGATCATCGAAACGCGATATATCCGCCTCATAGTTGTTTATAAGTTATTTTCACACGTTTCTCTTGTATTAAAAGCTAGAAATAAGACACATGTAATTTATAATAACACATGTTATGCATAAATAATAAATATACTAAGACGTGCATGATCAAAACCTAAAAAAATTATGCAAACTGCAAATGGAAACACCAATGCAAATGAAAACAAGACCCATGGAAAAAGTAAATAAACTGTTTATTATTTCAAAAGTAATCACCATTACTGTTCATACATTTATTGCACTGTGAGACAAGACGTCCAATGCCTTCATGGAAAGATGTTTGCGGTTGCCTACGGAACCATGATTGTACCCAGGCGTACACCTCTTCGTTCAAAGCAACTCGACGGCCATGAATGTCTTTCTTCAGGGCTCTAAAAATGTGGAAATCGCATGGGGAGAGATCCACCATAGCAATGACAAAAGGAGTAATAACACGATGGACCTGTCCTAGACGACTACTGTCTTTCAATGACATTATAATTTGAATTAGGGCCGCTATACTTGCGGCCACGTCCTCAATGCTCTACCCGGAGGTACTACATTGGGTTTAAACGCGAAAATAATCGTGCTTCTAATTAATTCTGACTTCATAGTTAATCCACCCTAAATAAAAAACTAAATAAAAATCTAACAAACCTAAAAATCTAACAAACCTAACAAGCTCTAACAATCTAACAAACATAAAAATCTGACCAACTGAAACAAAACTAAAAACAGGGTTGTAAATAATGGTATCCCAAGCGCTGACTTTGGAGTGTACCCGATCAACAAGACACAAGCAAAAATAAGAGGGGGAGGGATCCGTAATACCGGATAGCAGACGCCGGCTCTGCTTACCAGTGCGACCTGAAGGGTTGTCTTAAAACTATCCAAATCTAGCTAACTAATTTAAATTCATCCCTAGCTTTCCCTATCATTCCCTAACTGATTTATATTATGATTACAATCTTCACTATTCTACTCTTCCTTCCCAAATATTTACTGCAACCAATATGGCGACAGAACGTCAAACAAAATAAATATGCCACAAAATGCTACAATGCATGCTAATAAATAAATATAAAGTGTAAATATAAAATATAAATAAATATATAAATAAATGTCTAATAAGCGTTAAGCATATAGCAGTGCACAAAAAAGCAAAAGCATCACCCTATTTATCAGGTGCACTCGCACAAGCATTATGTCGGCTAGCGCCATTACACACAAAACGTGCTTGTTAAATTATTTCAAAAACTACTAATTAATGTAAATCAAAGCTTGTGCGAGTACAGCCGCCACAATTTAAGTCTTACCTCCATGATAAAATTCTCCAGCATCCGAAGATCTGGTCGTCTGCTTACATCTAACTGTAACTTACTTCTAAGGGTAAGATGGGGTGCACTGCTAAAGTCCTGGTGGGTATGCACTAAATGTTCTTGGGGGGGATCACAATCACTATCACTTCACTTTCAAGTTTTGGGGGGATGCGCGGTTTCACTCTATTTTATTATCTTTGTTTATTTTATTGATTTAATTTAATGAGGGTTTCTGATTTATTTGTTATTGTTTATTTGTTATTATTTATTCCCGATTTCCCGATTCTCCGCACATAATTATGAAGATAGGCAGTGATTGTATTAATGGTGTGGGGGTTTCTCGTGCATATTGGACATTTGGGTATAATTATCATGTTATTTTATTATTATTATTATTATTATTATTATTATTATTATTATTTTTATTTTTAATATCAGGTTTTGGTTATATCTATGCCCGTATTCTTACTCACGCCAAGCCAATCTAAAATTTTCCAATCCTCCCACCGACCCCACCGAATTTTACACGCGGTTATCATTGTCTAATCTCGCGACCCTTCCCGCGAATTCTTTTAAGGCTGTCCAGAACGCCTTCTGGTTAACCACTTCCCCGACTTCCTCTAGGCTCTTTGGCCATGCCAGACCTAAGATAGCTAGTTTGCTATCAGCCAACCCACGATTTCCAGCCTCAAGCGGGCAGTCGAAGAGCACGTGCTCTGCGCTTTCCGCGCCCTCACCGCATTCGCAGCGGTCGCTGTTGGTTAGCCCGAACCTTTGTAAATACGCCTTCAGGGCGCCGTGCCCTGTTATCAACTGCACCATTTTGTGATCGAGCTTAACCTCGATCCTACCTCTAGCTTCTATGCTCGGTATGAATTTGTGGGTCAACCTGCCCGTGACAGCGTTGTTCCACCTCTCTTCCCATTGTCGAATTGATTTTTCGCGCAGCTTTCTTTCAATGACACCCGATCTTCTCGATATCGTTTATTCCACTAAACACCCGCGCACGTGACATACCGTATTCGCTATACACAGCAGATATCTGATATGGATTTCACTTCCTGATACTCTTTCCGCAATCAAAAAACGTACTACAGCACGCTATTCCTCTTTTCCGGCCTCCATGGTGATGTTGGTCGTACGTACGACTCGCTGACCTCACTTCTCGCACGTCTAACAAACAAACGATACAACGGTGAACGTTCGCGCTGTTTCTGTCTGATTTCCAGTAGGGGGCGCTTCTATACACAAACCTACCTGCGTTACTAACTTCCGCGCCATGTTCCTTATATAGTGTGTCTCGCTTTCATTTGACTACCTCGCATAGTATAACCTTGAATATTGAAAAAAATTTTTTTAAAAGAAGGAAACTAGATTTTTAGGGTATGTAATTAGCAGAAAACTGATTAGACATAATGTAGAACCTTTAGATTTATTTCCAATTTGTATTCAATGTGATACCTTATCACTCCGTCGAGCAATTGGAACGTTTTCGCATTACGTTCGGTTTATAACTAAATCTGCTACTAAATACAACTATTGACTAACGATGATCTTTCCGGAAATTCTGAAAAAATAACAATGTGAATGTTTTAATCAACACATTAGTACTGCAATTTTCATGGGGATAATGAAATTACTTTGTCGCGGAGACTGATGCTTCAGATTGCAATTGAAGTCACATTGTCCCGGGGCAACTAGTCGGTTAGTTGCATTTTCCACAAGAACTTTTTCTAGTCCAAAGCAGCATCATTCCTCTATCAAAAAGGAAGCTTATGTAAGTGCAAAGATTATGCAAGTGGAGATATATAACCTGAAAATATGTTTAGCGTATAACTGATCGGCGTTCAATTCTTCTAATGTTTCATAAATAACCATTCAATAAAGAAGAATGCAAATTGGTGCATTGGAAGTTGCAATTTTTAAATTATAACTAGAAATCGTTTATAAGTCATGTCACGAAAATAATTATAAGGGAAAGATTTTCGGATATGCGTTTTCGTTTTGAAATAGTGTACCACCCCGGAGAAACTATAATGCACAATTGGGTGCGATGCAAGAAACCTTCTATTACCTTGCAAGAAATAACGAAACCCAACATCCTTTTACCTTCAAACCTAATTTTATAAAAGCGAAGCGTTGTTGCTTCGTAACAATAAGATGTTCAATATAGTTTTGAAAGACCATCACGTTCACATAACCGAAATCCTTATCTTTTAATTATCATAAATGGTGTTTTGCGGTGCAATTTACATTTATTTGTTAGCATATAACCATACCCAGAATTATGTCAAACATTAAATAATTCTTAACCATGCTAGAATTCCCGAATCTCTGCATTCTGATCAAGTGTCAAACTTCTTATCACTGAAGCTTTCCAGTGGAGATGCTGCTTCGCTACAAAATACGTAACTACTGGAATCCATTTTTGCAATCATTTACCTTTAAATGTCGAAACGTCTACATTCTCAAATGGGAAGAGTTGTATTAAGAAGCCCTGCAGTATATTCGGCCACCAATTCAACTCTGCATCAGGGTCCGGCAGTTAAAACGCCCCTACTTGCGAGAGGCATAACTGTGAATGGAGTGGGTATGCAGTGGTGCTGAGCACATCATCGAGTAGCGATGTACATGCCATTTCATTATACGCCATGGCGTACTCAGGAGAGCATCGTGCGTTTGTTATGGAGAAGTTTAGGTAGCAACGCGATGTGCTCTTCGCGTCCAGTTTGCGCTTCGACAACGGGATTATGTTTCCGGTATGAACATGGCGCAGAGAATGTTTGGTTCCAAAAAGACAGCGCCGCGGTACTCACATGTCGTCGTTCTTTTGGACTATTTGGAGAAATATTTCCCGGACATATTATTTGCTTGTCGATATCCGGTGGTCGCCGCGTTCGCCGGATGTGACGCCCTGGAACTTCTTCCTATCGGGTCACCTGAAAGCCAAGGTATACCAACATCGTCCTCAAACGTTGGCAGCCTTGAGGAAGGCAATTCAACAGGAAACTGCTGCCATTACACGCGAAGTGACTTCTAAAGTCATGTACAATTACCGTGAGAGACTTAATCAGTGCATCAACAATGGTTGCTGACACTTACATGGTGTTTTGTTCAAAACACATTGAATTAAATGGCATTATGTGTACCTTACTGCAATAGAACAACTTGTTTTGTATCTCTATTGGTTATAATTTTATTAGATTCCGAGTGAAGGCCGTTCTTTCTGCCGAACCCTGTATTGAATTATGCGAGGCGCATCTGTCACTGTCTAGGAATTCTGGACTGTATTGATGAAAAGCAAATATCCAGATCTAAGTATGAAAAATTCAATAGTAGAGAAAGACACTACTACTGGAGAGATATCTGGATATTGATGCGATTGTTTACTACTTGAAACACAACTGTTTCCTCTAAACATCTGGCTCTCATTGAAACTGTTGCTATAGAATTATCAACACCTTCATTTGAGCGTTCTGAACCATCTTCTAGTCTTATATTGGAGGTACATTTGTTACGGTAATCCATGCAGACAAGAGAAAAATAAAGTACGGTCATCAAAGCAACAGTAGCCCGCACCGAGTACCGCAGCACAATAAAGGAAAAATCTAAAAAGTTTGTGCCGTGCTAGCAAAAAGCGTCGCAGAGTGGGGCGAGTCACACATAACGAAAAATTAAAAACCTCCAGGAATAAACTTTATTCACAAATCTCTAGTTAAAACCCTAATACAAAAAGAATATTTACACAACTCCAATTAGAACCATAATACAAGAAAAATATTTACAATCCCTCTAATTGGAAAAAACCTGTTATAAGAGGAAAACCAACTCGTATAGAATAAAGCGTTTTCTAACAAAATATCCCACAGGATTTACCCAGTACCATAAATCAAAGCAACAATTGACTTGACTTGACTTACATTACACTAATATTTATCGTCAATAATAATATTTACAAAAAAATATAACCGCAGCAAGAGAAATAAATTATATACTGAGTTACTTTCGTTACTTTCAATTTCACTACTTACATAAATTACAGCTATCAATAGAGCTAGCGATAGATAGGAGCGTTCCTCTCTCTCTCTCTCTCTCTCCACCGCTGAAACAAATAATATTAGACAAAAGAAACCGATACACCCAAATAATGCTGCATCTTTAAATTTATACATACAAATTCAGAAGCAAAAAAGTGCGCGGAGTAACTCGTTTGTCAGCAACACCTCGTTGCCTGACCTTGAACGTAGGTCCATACATACCACCCAGCGACGGACTGAATCGATCGAAAGCCAATTAGCAACAACCGCACTACATAATTTAATTGTGGGAAAGCTCCAACTCTCAAAGAAATAACTGCTAGTGAAAAATTAGTCGAAGTAAATCAACACCAGCCGCAGTAACCAATTCAGCTACTGGAAAACTCCATATCTCCAGGAACAACTTCTAGTAAAGTAATTTCAGAATTCCAAGGCATACATTTATCAGTGCGGTATTGTAGCAATAATTATTAATTTCGGATTCTACAATTATTAGATCGAGCTTAAAATGAAATTTCTACAACGAATGAATCTTAATTTTCGGATCGCTACATTATTAGATCGAGCTGTTGAATAAGTGCTTGTCCATACGTTCTAACCTGTCCTAACTAAAAATCTATAATCGGAGACCCACCAACTTATTGGTTGTAATGTACTAGAATACTATTGTTCAAGAACTAAGACTGTCTGCAACCCGCTTTGCAGATTCATAGGGTTAGATGTAACTGAGTTTGTCTATTTCCTGTAGGGGACCATAACAATTTTCTATTTCTAAAGTAGGTTCGTAGCCGACCTGGTAGCAAACACGTTACAACATTGTCACTTATCGTCGAAAACAAATACTTTGGTAAACAAACTTATTTAAGAGGCGTTTTTATTGAATCTTTTCGGATAACACCTCGATAATCTTTAAGGACAAAATGTTTTAATGAAATAGATACTAGCCTTTACATGCTATAATAATATTTTTAAAGCACACGTTTTAATAACGTAATTACTGGCTTTTTAAGAATGTATGTATCGTAATTATTTATATTTAAAATTGTAATTATATGTGCTAATAAAACTTGAGATCTAGTACGTTATCAACAGGATATATTCGACCTATTTGAATTTGTACCAAAGACAACAGTCGCAAATTTTATGGCTATCCGAAACTAAGTTCAACGTACCTTGAATTTTCCAACTGAACATTTATTAAAATTCTACAGAATGATGACTAAGTACTTGTTTAAATTAACCTAAAGCTGCCGTGTTCGTTAATACACACAATTAACCGTGGAAGCAATACGAGATTATGAAATTTTGAATTAAATTATGCGCCAAATTATTCAGTTTCTGGGACGGAACGTAACAAATTCTTCTGATCAGTAAATCTGTAGGAAGAAAGACCTGTGATCCCATTGAAAAAATGAACAAAGCTAAATCGCGTACGAAACCACACGTCAACTTAACTATTGGAAATGCAATCACTTTAAGTAAAGCGATTGATGAAATATTTGCAGTAGTTTCAAAATGTCAACCAACGCGTTAGACAATTCAAATTGTTATTAAACCCGTACTAAGTAATACAATTCTTTAATGCAACATCTCAAATTATTGAAAGCAGGATTACGATTTTCTACAGGGTGTCCCTGTTAGTTTTCATTTTTTGAATTCAAATTAAAAAAAAACAATCGATCGATTATGACAAATTCCTTATTAAGTTGAAGACCAAAACTTGGGAAATTAATTTTTAAAAAATGATATTGTCCAAATGATGCTCATTTTTCTTCTGGCACTCTTGAATTCGGGCTCCAAAATTTGCCATTTATCCCTGAATATTGTTTTTTAATTCCCCCAGAGTGGCAGGACGGTTGCGAAACACTCGACTGATGAAATATCCCCATACCAAAAATCGCATGGCGTCAAATCCGGGCTCCGGGGAAGCCAATGGACGTCTTCTTTTCGGGAAATCAGTTTTCTGGTAGAAGCGCCTGAACAACAGGTAAGAACCGATTTGAAGTGTGACTTATGACTCCGTCTTGTTGAAAGCAGGTTTCTTGATCAAATCCATCAAATTCTTGAAGAACAGGTGTTAAAAAATCATATATCATATCGATAGCGTTCGGAATTCACAGTCAATGGCGTTGCTGCGATCATCTTAAAAAATGGGCGGATAATTCCCGATGATGAAATAGCGTACCAAACTGTGACCTTTGGACTATGCAAAGGCTTTTGATGTTTTGTTTTCGGGTTTGTTTCACACCAGTACTGACAATTATGCTTATTGACAAAGTTATTAAGATGGAAATGCGCTTCATCCGAGAATAAGATGTTTTCGAACGATGGAAACCGATTCAATATTTCGTTGGCAAATAAGAGTATCTCAGCGTTGTCTGTTTGGATTTTGTAGGCGTGCATTCGTAAATCTTTCTGAAGACTTTGATTCATTGAGGTTCCTGTCAGATTTAACGCAGGTGCACGCTTGCGCACTGATAGATTTGGTTCTTACCGCACAGACGCTCTCACCATCTCAATGTTGTCACGGTTTCTTACTGTTCTTACATGGTTGATTATGTGTTTATTCGTCGTTGAACCTGTCCCTTCAAACTTACGAACCCGTGGCTTAATTAAATTAATGCTTGGACATTATTAAATATCGTGTAAATTGTAATGCCTTGTAAACAAACGTCGAACGAGAGTGCACGAATGGTTGTTTCTGTAAAACTCGCGCACACAAAAAGCACGTTGTTCTCGGGTGTAGCGCTGCATGTTGTCTACATTTCTTTAGATCAAGCTAATGTTTTCGATCAACCGCACTCTTCCAAACCACCTAACAACTTTTTTACGATTGAAAGTGAAAACTAACACCTTGTATAAAGGCTTACTAATTACTTGCTGTAACCCCTGAAGCTTTATAAAACCATTTTGCTTTTTCTTAAATAACAAAATTCTGATTGGATTAATTTTATTATACAGTGCCAACTAACAATCATTATAATTTTTTTTAATTTTAATTTTGATACCAACATGCAAAAAAAACTAACTATAATGATAAAATAGATTGTTATTCTATTTCCATAGCTAACTTTCAATTACATTTGTCATTTTTGTCGGTCACATTTAATAATGTCAAGTTGTTTATCTTATGTCAGTTGTAGACAAGAAGTGACGTTCAAATTCATGGCCTAAGCCAAATATGTTGCTATGACTATCAAAATCTTCGCTCATATACCGCAATGTAAAAAAGAAGGAAGTTCCGTTTATTTGAAATACATGGAGATTGTCTGTATATGGAATATATGAGAGGGTACAGGAAAGATAGACATACATTGATCTTGCTAATTACACGTTCTTTGTCTGTGCCAGTCACTCCCTCAAATAAGTGACCGCTAATGTAATTAACCCTTTTACTAGACCTGCTTGCCAAATTTTAGCACATCTAGTATAGTTTGTGTTGAATATTTTACAATTTACGGGCGACGTCACACTATTTGCTCACCATAAGTTTTAATCCATTAACCCTTTCTCTAGACCTATTTAAATTACGCATTTATTCCGAGGGAAAAGGTTAACTTTGAGATATTATATCTACATTTTGTATCTAGTCTTGCCAGTACATCTAACACTACGTCACGTTTACTTTATTTATCTTCCACAATTTTAACAAACATTCTTACATCTTCTAAAATGTAGTTAAGCTCTTCTTGGTTCTCTATATCACAACCGCGTGACTGCTAATTAATTTTCTTAACTCTACAGTTGTTGAAAATGTTACACAATATTCATACATCGACAAACATTGATTGAGTGTAGCATATTTCGCATGCTTAACCTGCTATTTAATGCCAAATTTGTTGTACATAATTGGAAATGCATAAGTTTTTCAGCGCTCATCATCATTAGGTCTTCAGTCTTGGAACTGATTAGACGCGTACCCTCACAGCTTCCTATTCTGAACTAACCTACACATTTCCCTGGAATTTGCACATTCTGCATCTATCACTATCTGCTTGGTATAGTCTGATCTAGATTTACTTCTACCTCTTTTCTATCTTTGCTTGTAATATATCCCGCACTATTCCTCAAAAATGCCTTAGAACGTATTCTACCCTTATATTTCTCCCAATTTTTTTGTTTTTCATAGATATCTTTTTTCCTCTACATTTGCTGTAACGTATTTGTTATTAACTTTGTCTGCCCATGCTATCATCCTCATACATCTAAAGCACATGCTCTCAACAATTTTCGTCTTATTTCTATGTTTGTTGTCTTTGAACATGGCCGCTGTTCTTTCTTGTTAGATGTAGTTAGGTTCCCTTCTATTTTTTTACAATTATATACCCTCTTTCCCCGATATTCATCGGTATGTGGGGAGGGGGACTCCGTGGCGTAGTTGGTGTGCGTGTGACTACTACGCCCAAGGTCCCAGGTTTGAATCCCGACACGGTCCGCTTGAAAAATGTTAGGCGAGCATTTTTCACAAAAATACGCCCTCGTTCGGATGAGAGGTAAAATGGAGGTCCCGTGTGTGAGTGTTGTCACGCACGTTGCTTGAAACAGCAAGGATTCGGCAAAATTAAAAATTTTTCAGGTAAAAAACTCGCTTCCTGGCCAATGTAGTACCTTTGGGTGGAGCATTGGAAAATCACATGTAGGGTATGTGAGGAAGGGGGGGGGTGTAAGCAGCATGTGGCTGCCAAATTCCCCCAGCACTTGAACATTTCAAGTTAATAGTTTTTCTAATATATTCTTTCGCGCAATCAACATTAGTTGAAAATATTTCACAACAACACCTGTAGCTGTTTATAATAATTATCAAATTATCAGTCACCATCATATCATCATGCAGGCAAAAAATACATTAATCAGCAAAATTATACATTGCAAAAAAATTTACTACCCCAACTAGTTTCACCATAATTCGATGCAGAATAGGATTATAACTAGAAACAACCTTGAGATTTTTTAAATATTGTAATCTAATCGAATTCTAATTCTAATAACCGAACTAGGTAGTCTCATGTCAATTATCTAATATTTGTGAAACGCGATAAATGAGCGACAGGCGCCATTATCATAATGGTTAATGGAATTCTAACTGACATTTGACGTTTCCAACTAATTGTTACACATGATAGTCTAAGACGCATTGTTTGATCAGGGATGGCTCCACGAATAAAATTATGAGTATACATGCTTATACATTTATCTCAAAGCTTGTTACCTGAATTGTTAACTATTTTATCTTACCGCATTTTAAAGTTGTACATTTGAGACTCGTAACCTATCAAGTATATTTTGTAGTTATCAGTAGGTTCAAATCACATTTACCGCTTGATTTTAACTAAATTTTCTTCGTTCCCCAGAGCACAAAGGAAATGGCAACTATTGATTTTGAAAAGTGTCTAATTCGTAGTGTACTTAGCATTCTTGATTCAAATTTCTAGTATTCAAATAATTTACAGTGCTACTAAAACAAATGTAAAATTATGTATAAGCCATTTGTAACTTAATTAAAAACGGTTAATATCAGTAGAGCATAGAAGTCATATTTATTGTATTTATACAATCTGCATAAAATCGTGCAAAACTTTTTTTCAATAACGTTAGAAATAATTAATTAATAGTCATGTAGGAATTCATCGCCATTATAATAAAAATATGTTATACAAATAATTCGAAGTAACCAGTACATACAATTGGAATTATCATCGGAGATGATATATTTTAAGCATAATTCAACAAAAATTATCTGTATAAGTTAATAATTGCTCAAACGATTAGCTACAAATGGGGTTGTTACTTTTATCTGAAAACTTATTTTTGTAACAATTTGATTGCTATTTTTTACACTTCAACTATTAGCTAAACATTATAGAATTACTTATAAGTTCAGAGTTTGAAGCATTTTCGTTTGCATTTCTAAACAAATTCAAGGATAAGATTATAATGACTTGAGTAGACCATTTTCAAGAAATCTGGGACCTCATTTCCACCAGCTTCCCTCATTTCCACACACATCTGGACCAATTTACATGTAAATTCCCATAAGGTGAAATAGAAGAATCTCCTCCTGACTCCTCCTTGCTCTCCATCCCTTGCTCGGACACCCCACAACCATTTGATTACATCACACCCGCATTCTTTCCACCGCGAGATAAATCTTTCTCCACATTTCCACCCACGAGATCAAACCTATCTTGTTTGGTATCAATTAATGATTAGAATTTTCTCAGCTACCCGAATCTCTTTAAATTTTTAGATTCGCATCATCCCCAGGAGCTACCCCAATTTTAAGATTTTTACCTGTAGCAACTTTTGAGCGTTCTTATAAATTTTTTAGTCATGCGATACATCTTGTTAGTCTAAAATTTTATGTAGAATCCAAATCTGTAAACAGATTTGATAATCGGACCACGCCCTGCAAAGTTATACCCACTTTAAAGTCCTGATCTTCTAATTTTGCTATTTGCTCTATAAGCAAACCTAACAAATAGTTTTCTTCGTCTAGCCATTGCATCTTTCGAGATAAACCTATCTTGTTTGGTATCAATTAATATTAAATTTTCTCAGCTACCCAAATTTCTAGGAATATTTTAGATTGCATCACCCCCAAAGGAGCTACCCCAATTTATAAGATTTCTTACCTGTAGCGATTTCCGACCGTACCTTAAACATTGATTTTATACATGCGATACATCTTCTTAGTCTAGAATTTTAATGTAAGTAATCCGAATCTCGAAACAGATTTGAAATCGGACCACGCCCTGCAAAGTTACACATATACCCTCTGCGAGATAAATCTTTCTCCACATTTCCACCCACGATGATAAACCTACCTTGTTTGGTATCAATCAATATTAGAAATTTTCTAGCTACACGAATCTCTTTAAATTTTAGATAGCCCACCCAAGGGAGCTACCCTCATTTTAAGATTTCTACCTGTAGCGACCTTTGAGCGTTCTTATAACAATTTTTTAGTCATGCGATGCATCTTGTTACGTCTAGAATTTTATGCAGAATCCGAATCTGCAAACAGATTTAAACAGCACCCTTACATTTTACAACACCTCTAAATTATAATTTCCTGCAGCTTATACCTAAAGAAAATCAAAACCATTCTTAAAACTTTTTTACAACAATTTTACTAATACAGTTTAAATTTTTAAACCACATTTCTAAATACATATTTACAATTTTTATTTTCAACCTAGAACTTGTCATATCGGGTCATACTTATTAATATTTATTTCTAAATAGAGCACTTTTCCAAAGACCAACCGACTCGATGTTTCAAATTCCTCTGATTTTTCGCATGGTTTCGCTTAAGACCTCGTACGTATTTTCCAGATTCAGAAGACGTTATAACCACATTTTTGTGTAAAGGATTTCACATCGGTAGTCTCTTCCCCATTTTGGTGTAAACGCCGTAGAGTTCGCAGACTTTACTGCTTATGTTGTCATTCTTTTTCATTTATTAATCGAATAAATCGCTCTTTCTGCTTCCAAAGAAACTCGGACACTCCATGTCGACGCGGCGTTATTTATGCGATAGCAGCCATACAGGTTGTTAAACGCTGCAATCATTTCTACGCCATCTTCGCCAGTAGCGGTAACTGGCATTTTATGCTGTTGCTTCCAGGTGCGGCATATGTATTCTTTTCCATTTCGAAATCGCATACTTACACTAATCGTGGTTGTTCGACAAGGTCCTTTAACAGCTGGCGGAGCTGAACGTTTAGGCTTAATGACAACGCGTTTTCCTGTGTCGCAGTAAGTTGTCCATTCTCGAAAAGCGAAACCGCAAGTCCCACAGTTTAAGCATTTGCTGCGGACGTAACCTGACGATGTTGCACCACGACATTTGTTCTGGGCCGTTGAGCATTTTCCAGGATAGAGCACCGCAAGAGTTGCACTAAAAACGTTTGCAGATACCATTTTAGTACAAAACAAAATCCGCACTATAAGACTTGACTTGTAAGCGAACTAACTTATAACTAAAGAGTTTATTCTTGCGCACCTGCTTTATGTACCCTATAGAATGCAAACCGAAGGTTTCGAAGATACCGAACGAAGTCTCGGATTCAGCGAGGAACTAAATGACGTCATAATCCTCGCAGCTCGTCCAATACATTTAGCACCAATGTATGCGCCCGGTTCGCTTTGTCCATGCTGCGAATACCGTTATAGAAGCATCGAAAACGTCTTCCATGTTATACGGATCGCGTGCATATTAAAAATCCAAAGGGTGATAGCACACGCACACAAATTTAGCAGTCTGCTGAGAACGGCATTACAAACTTTCAAACCTTTCAAGAAACCGAATTTTTCGAATCTATAATAACATTTAGATTTAATAATCAGTCATCTTTAGGAAATGGTAGCTGAAATTTTAAGATTCACATTATGTAGCAGTTATTCCATATTTCCCATTACACCAGTTAATAGTTAAAATTTAATTTTGCACGTCACTTTTAACCTTTTTAGCAAAACCTGTATAATACTGATCCCTTCCCGCTATGCTATTCTTGAATTGCTAGAAAAGCACTCTCCTTTACTTAGGAGCATGCAAAGCACAATTTTTTAACTTTCATAGCACATCGCGCATTTTGTAGCGAGTTAAATTGCTTCGTGGCTTACACTTTGCATAGCGTCATCCATCGTAATGATTTCAGAACCGAAGTACTGATATCGTCCAATGATTAGCTCATGTCTGTCAACTTCCAATTCCCCGTAAAGGTGAAAATCAATCAGCATCCATTAAACTTCGACCCGCTCCTGTTCGAATACAAACATTTTCAAACGACAATGGGCGAATTTTAAACCCGAGATCTTTAAGTTATCAATTCACACCGAGCTAGCGTAAACTAACATATTTTGCACAGCTGTATAATACATGCATACCCCTTCTGCCTACTGCATTCTTTATTGCTGAAAAGTCAGTCGCCTTTTTACGGAGGACCGATGCAAGCACCTTCATACTTTCTTATAAGGTACACATCCGCACTTTTGTCGGATAATTAAATTTTGTTTAGTAGCCTTACACTTTCGCTATTTAAACATCTATACAATTGATTACCACTTTCGATTATTCTATCGGAACCACCATACATCCCCCGCCCGTTTTTTGAATCCAACGATCCTATGGGCTTCCAGCACTAAACCTGACGTATCTTTCCTACATTTGTTAAAAAAAACTACCGGATCGCCATTGTGGACGTAAGCAGAGTTTTGGATATGACGAAATGTAACCATATCATTAACCAGTCTAAGCATTTTATTTAGCCAAAACATTTTCAAACCATAATTAATAACCTTTATAGGTTCCACATTTCGACCATTTCCCAATGACTGGCTACTCGAAACTTTAATTTCTATTGAGAATCTACTCCGCGCATCGCGTAGTGCAGCCATTCTTGAGATATGCTCGAAGGTGAACCTGGTTTTAACACAATTCGTGAGACCCTAATCTATCGATCATTCCCACAATACAGTGGACTTACACTCAACAATTCAAACTGGACCCCCTTAAACGCTAATTCCACAACTTTGTACAAGTAATGATTTATTTAGCGGAGTCACTTTAAGAAATATTTTCAGGTTCAACTATTAATTCAGGACCCCAAATCGAAATTTTTAAATAGGACCACCCATACAGTAGCGTTAAAACCCAAATACTAATTTGTCACTGCTAGCGGCGCCGACCCAACCTATTAATTTTTCCTTTATCTAACCTAGGTCCACACTCTGTTTTTAATGGAAAACTCATTAAAAGACAATTAGTGTAACATAATTGGTTTTAATGAGAAACAATTTAGGAATGGAGAAACTTAAAGTTATGGATTTAAATAATAAATATTTACAAAACAATAAGAATATAAAATTTATAATCTTTATGCCTTCAATTGTGTACTATTGGAATATGTACCTTTCATTGGTCTCGATAAATATTTGGTCATGGTCATGGTCATGTGGTCATGATTTCATCCGTTACATTACACAATACTATACATCCGGATATATGTCGATGCGCATCCCTGTCGGCTTAGGTCGGATAACAACATATTCGACTATCTTCGGCAATATACGCCCCACTCTGTAGAATACATAAGAGAACAATTTTTCCGTATTTAATTTAGTATTCGATAGTAGCTAGAACGGTAAACATGAGCGTCTCCAAGGTGATTAACGTTTCTCAACTTTCTGGGAATAAAGTGAAACCGACAAATGAGCGATTTGATTATGGCTAAATGTTAGAAAATATGTGCAACAATAATCTGGTAACAGATATTGGTAATATTTGTTATGTCGAATCGAGCAGATGCTGACTGTACAAGGACTACACAACCAATTACAGAACCATTTTGTGATAATATAATGTTGGTTAAAATTTTGCGACTTTTTCTGACGCCAGAACAAACCTCTGCAAGCAAAAGGATGTTTATCCTAAAAAGAAATTTGTGGTGCATTTAACAGCATCTAGAAGAAAGTTTGACCGATTTGTTTCCGCTAGACATGGTGTTAAAGCTAAGCTTCCGTTTTCTGGAAAGCACTAACAAGATGGGCCAGAGAGTAAAAGAAATTATCGGAAAAGAAGACCTCGAATGCATTAATAAAAATTCCAAAATCCTATATGTGTTCCATACAAAGTGGAACTAGCAGATGTTAGTTGGAAACTTTATTGGAGGAACTACCAGATATATTAGACGAACTCGAAAAGATTATTTCTATCTTTTGACATGGATGTAACCCAAGATTTTGCGGGTATATTTAGCAAGATGGAGATGTGTAATTATTTAACTACAAACCATAACTTTTGCTATAAGGGCGAATACGAAGAAAAGTGTAATATTATAGTTGACAACGATAAACTGTAGGAATTGATTGTTTAACATGGCTAACAACCAATGCAAGAATTAAGATATACAACAAATTTGTGTGTCAGATAACAAGTCCTGGTGTTAATAAACAACTTGGCAATCATATACTAGATTTTTACGTTGTCCAGATGTGCGTTTAAGGGAAACATTTGCGTCTACTTTGGCTAAAGAACATGGTATTACGCGATTGGAAGCGACAATATACAACTGTGCAATTGAAGCAATGTCAGTGCGGAACGGGTGTATAATCCCTTAAAAGACTGTTTAACGTTATTGGAAGATAGTAAGTTATACTTCCTAAAGGCGCCAATGTACTGGTACCACTTGCCAAAATGTGGAGTAAGCTATCGGACAAGCTACAAAATAGCTGCTGTTTAGTGTTTAATAACCTGCTACAGTACGTGTATTGGGGAATGGTAATACAAAGAAATTGACGGGCTTGCAGATTAAGTTGTCCGAAAACCAAAAGAAAGGGAAAATTGATAAAGTATGTGCTTTCGGCTTTTAGTTTTAACTATTTACCTGTAAATTATTTGGAGATAGTAGAGGAGGAAGACAGCTCAGATAAAATAAAATCTTACACAAGTGCTACATTAAAGCAGGCAGTACATATTTTACACAATCTGCAACACATATTCTACAATTCCAAAAGAAATAATCATTTCGGAATTGGGGATTGATAGATACGCATAACATTCGTCCAGAGGTTGTACGACAACGCGTAAATATTGGTAGTAAACTTTATCCGTTTACGCTAAAGGAAATTGCTCCATTATGCATACCATACGCTGTAAGTGGAAGGAAAAGACAACTGGAATTAGAGGAAATGGATGCAAAAAGACGAAAATTGAGTACATGGAAAACACTGCGATAATACGCGAACAATACAAAGATGTGTTATACAAAGAACATCTTATTAGAGAAAATGAGGAAGAATTAAAAGATTATTTTATGTGCCGATGGAGTGACTTAAATACATCCGGGTTCTACAAGCTGTTTGCATTTGCGGTTAGTAAGAAAGACTCTTTAGTTATGTAGGCGTTCTTGCGGAAAAGGATGGTGCTAAATCCGTATACTTTTTAAAAGGTTATTCTAAAACGTATTTATCAAAATGGCAGATAACAAAGAAGAACTAAGGAATGCGGGTTTCGTAATCTTGGCGTACACCACACGCAAAAGGGGTTCCGCTAAACATTGTATATTTGCCCAGTAAAGAACCTTTCGGATCATTTAAAACCGAGGGTCTTACAACCTATAACAACCATATATTCCCAAAAGTGGTGGACATGCAACTACGCAACAGTGTGTGGGAGAAAAGGATTTCTCCAATACCGACAAGAAGAAGTCGATCAAGCTAACAAGATACGTATGCAGGATATAGTGGAAAGCTGCGATTAAAAGATTGTCACAAGCTGCAAGAATTACACGAAGGAATGGATCTGGTTGTCGGCGGAATCAAAGACTTTAAATATAGAGGCAAACTTCGGTACATTTTACAATTCGAAAACCTAGACGGTCTTTATGTATCAAACTATTGGCTAGAAAAGGAGATAGAAGACTTGGGTGTCGATTTAAATTTTAAGCTGCGAATAAAATTAGATAAAATTAAAACCACCGCAAACAAACATAAAGAAAGGACTGTCTTCTGTGTATAACTTTGTATTAAAATTAAGTTTAAATGGATTCATGCTTGGCATTAGTTGTTTTTTTAAATTTGTTATGTATAATGTCAGAATAAACATTTTATAATAGTATATAACATTGTTCTTTATTTATAAAAGGCTGTGACGTTACCACGAAATAGCAGTCGTACTGAGAGGGGTGCTCATGGACAGCGAGCATGGGCAGGAGTGCGTACGCGCATGGGTGCGCATGGGCAGGGGTGTGCATGCGCAGGGGTGCTCATGGGCTAGGTTTGTGTCTGGGCGTACACGAGGGAAGCGGATGTTAACAGTCACCAAGCATCCAATTCTTTATTTGGATGGTATCGAGTACTTGCCTACGTATGTAACCGGAGTAAAAATACGATTTGTAACGCAGCTTATTAATAAAATTAGTTTATCGAGGAAGATGACAAAAGGTACATCATTCCTAATAGTACAACAATCTACGCATAGAGGCATAAAGATATAAGATAGTTGTTTATATTTGTATGGATTTTGTAAATCTATTGTATATTAGTTTTAAGATTCCATAATTTTTAAGTTCTTCTCCCACCTTCCAAATCCTTCCGGCTTCTATCCTGGTTGACAGAGTATACGTGTTATCTCCACGTGGTATTCGCGGGACACGGCGGTTTTAGATTTCGGGAGATGGTTGGCTAAGGCATATGTCTTGGGTAGCGAAAAGGTTTTAAAAATGGTGTTAAATAAAGATGAGCAAAATTAGTGATTTGGGTCTTTAAAACGCATAACTTTGTATGGGTGGTCCTATTTAAAATCTATTTACAGATTTGGGGTCCCTAGAAAATTTAATATTAGTTGATACCTAGCAAAATATATTTATCTTAAAAAGTGACTACCCCGTATAATAAATACAATATAACACTTGTCAACAAAAAGTTGTAGGAAAATTAAAGACGTATTTAATGGGGTCCAGTATTAGAATTTGTTGGTAGTAGGCTAAGTCCTACTGTATTGTAGGCGAAAAGATACGATTAAAAAATTAAAGGGGTCTCACGAATTGTAGTTATAAAACCGAGGGTCTTACAACCTATAACGAGCATATACTCCAAAAGAATGGACATGCAACTACGCAGCAGTGCGGGAGAATAAGAATTCTCCAATAAGAAATTAAAGTTTCCATGTACGTAGCACCAGTCATTGGGAAATGGTCGAAATGTGGAACCTATAAAGGTGATTATTAATTATGGTTTAGAAAATAATAGTTTTTGGCTTAAATAAAATAGCTTAGACTGGTTAATGTATATGGTTACATATTCTCGTACATATCCACAAACATCTGCTTACGTCCACAATGGCGATGCCGGTAGTTTTGTTTAACAAATAGTAGGAAAGATACGTCAGGTGTTAGTGCGTGGAAGCCCATAGGATCGTTGGATTCAAAAAGAACGGGGCGGCGGGATGTATGGTGGTCTCCGTTAGAATAATCGAAAGTGGTTAATCAATTGTATTAGATGTTTAAATAAGCGAAAGTGTAAAGGCCTACATAAACAAAATTTAATTATCCGACAAAAGTGCGCGATGTGCTACACTTATAAAGAAAGTATGAATGGTGCTTTGCATCGGTCCTACCGTAAAAAGTGCGACTGACTTTTCCAAGCAACTACAAGAATAGCAGTAGCGCAGAGAAGGGGTATGCATGTATTATACAGTACAGTTGCTGCAAAATATGTTAGTTTACGCGTAGCTCGGATGTGTAATTGATCACAACTTAAAGATCCCTCGGAGGTTTAAAAATTCTCGGCCCATTGTCGTTTGAAAATGTTTGTAAATTATCAGAACAGGAGCGGGTCGAAGTTTAATGGATGATTGACTGAGTTTTTCTACCTTTATGAGGGAATTGGAAGTTGACAGACATCGAGCATCTAATTTCTATTTGGACGATATCGAAGTACTTACCGGTTCTAGAAATCATTACGTGCGATCGACCGCTATGCGAAAGTGTAAAAGCCTACAGAAGCAAATTTAATCATCCTACAAAAAGTGCGCGATGTGCTATAGAAAGTATAAAAAAAAATTGGTGCTTTGCATCGCTCCTAACAGTAAAAAGGAGAGTGACTTTTTCTAGCAATTACAAGAATAGCAGTAGCGCGGCGAAGGGGTATGCATGTATTATACAGCGCATTGTTGCTATAAAATATGTTAGTTTACGAGAAGCTCGAACGTGCACAAATTAAATTTTAATCTATAATTAACTATGGTCGTAAAAATGGGAAATTAATGGTTAATTTAAATACTGCTAAGCATATACTTTCGCTCGGTGATTTATTTAGAAAATATTCAAGCCTACCATTTCCTAAAGTATGACGTAGAAGTTATTTAAAATTAAATTGGTTTATTAGTAAGTATTCTGTAAACAAGTTTGGTATTCCTTAGCAAAGGTTTAAAGTGTTTTTGGTTATAGTAGCACTGCATCTTCTACAGCACGACTTGCATACAATTTGTGTGCGTGTGCTATCACCCTTTTGGATTTTTAATATGCACGCGATCCGTATAACATGGAAGACGTTTTCGATGCTTCTACTAACGGTATTCGCAGCATGGACAAAGCGAACCGGGCGCATACATTGGTGCTAAATGTATTGGACGAGCTGCGAGGATTATGACGTCATTTAGTTCCTCGCTGAATCCGAGACTTCGTTCGGTATCTTCGAAACCTTCGGTTTGCATTCTATAGGGTACATAAAGCAGGTGCGCAAGAATAAACTCTTTAGTTATGTTAGTTCGCTTACAAGTCAAGTCTTATAGTGCGGATTTTGTTTTGTACTAAAATGGTATCTGCAAACGTTTTTAAGTGCAACTCTTGCGGTGCTTCCTATACCTGGAAAAATGCTCTCATACGGCACCAGAACAAATGTCGTGGTGCAACATCGTCCAAGGTTGCCGTCCGCAGCAAAGTACTTAAACTGTGGGACTTGCGGTTTCGCTTTTACGAGAATGGACAACTTACTGCGACACAAGGAAAACAGCACGGTATGTCATTAAGCCTTAAACGTTCAGCTCCGCCAGCTGTTAAAGGACCTTGTACGAAACAACCACGAATTATGTGTAAAGTATGCGATTTCGAAATGGAAAAGAATACATATGCCGCACACTTGAGAAGCAACAGACATAAAAATGCAACAGTTACCGCTACTGGCGAAGATGGCGTAGAAATGATTATCACAGCGTTTAACAACCGTATGGCTAGCTATCGCATAAATAACGCCAGCGTCGACGATGGAGTGTCCGAGTTTCTTTGGAAGCAGAAAGAGCGATTTATTCGATTAATAAATGAAAAAAGAATACAACATACAGCAGTAAAAGTCTACTGCGAACTCTACGGCGTTTACACCAAAATGGGGGAAGAGACTACCGATGTGAAATCCTTTAACACAAAAAATGTGGTTATAACGTCTTCTAGTAATCTGGAAAATACGTACGAGGTCTTAAGCGAAACCATGCGAACAAAATCAGAGGAATTTGAAACATGCGAGTCCGGTTGGTCTTTGGAAAAAGTGCTCTATTTAGAAATAAATATTAATAAGTATGACCCGATATGACAAGTTCTAGGTTGAAAATAAAAAATTGTAAATATGTATTTAGAAATGTGGTTTACAAAATTTAAACTGTATTAGTAAAAATTGTCTGTAATAAAAAGTTTTAAGAATGGTTTTTAGATTTTCTTTTAGGTATAAGCTGCAGGAAATTTATAATTTAGAGGGTGTGTGTAAAATAGTAAGGGGTGGCCCCTGTTTTAAATCTGTTTGCAGATTCGGATTCTGCATAAAATTCTAGACTAACAAGATGCATCGCATGACTAAAAAATTTTATAAGAACGCTCAAAGGTCGCTACAGGTAAGAAATCTTAAAATGAGGGTAGCTCCCTTGGGGGTGGCGCTATCTAAAAAATTTAAAGAGATTCGTGTAGCTGAGAAAATTCTAATATTGATTGATACCAAACAAGGTAGGTTTATCTCGTGGGTGGAAATGTGGAGAAAGATTTATCTCGCAGAGGGTATATGTGTAACTTTGCAGGGCGTGGTCCGATTTCAAATCTGTTTCGAGATTCGGATTCTACATAAAATTCTAGACTAAGAAGATGTATCGCATGTATAAAAAAATGTTTAAGGACGGTCGGAAATCGCTACAGGTAAGAAATCTTAAAATTGGGGTAGCTCCCTGGGGTGATGCAATCTAAAAAATTCCTAGAAATTTGGGTAGCTGAGAAAATTCTAATATTAATTGATACCAAACAAGATAGGTTTATCTCGAAAGATGCAATGGCTAGACGAAGAAAACTATTAGTTAGGTTTGCTTATAGAGCAAATAGCAAAATTAGAAGATCAGGACTTTAAAGGGGTATAACTTTGCAGGGCGTGGTCCGATTTCAAATCTGTTTACAGATTTGGATTCTACATAAAATTTTAGACTAACAAGATGTATCGCATGACTAAAAAAATTTATAAGAACGCTCAAAAGTTGCTACAGGTAAAAAATCTTAAAATTGGGGTAGCTCCCTGGGGGATGATGCAATCTAAAAAATTTAAAGAGATTCGGGTAGCTGAGAAAATTCTAATATTAATTGATACCAAACAAGATAGGTTTATCTCGTGGGTGGAAATGTGGAGAAAGATTTATCTCGCGGGTGGAAAGAATGCGGGTGTGATGTAATCAAAATGGTTGTGGGGGTGTCCGAGCAAGGAGGAGAGCAAGGAGGAGTCAGGAGGAGATTCATCTCCCTCATTTCCACCTTATGGGAATTTACATGTAAATTGGTCCAGATGTGTGTGGAAATGAGGGAAGCTGGTGGAAATGAGGTCCCAGATTTCTTGAAAATGGTCTACTGACTTGTTACTAGATCTATAGGAATATATGAATTTTCCAATAATTTAGTCGAAACAGATTATTTATTAATCACACGCAATTATGCTTCGATGTTGGCGCCATTACCATAACCATGTTATATTTGGTGACAGAAAACTATTGAATTCTATCGATGCGTAATCGTACATTAATTTCCAAATTGTATAACAAAATTTGCTCTTGTTTAATGAAGCAACCACACTCTAGTAATACCAAAAACATCGTGACGACTTAATTGGTCAAAATTGAAATTGGTAAGTCACTGACAAGAATAAATACATAAAAGTGTTATTGTTGGACATATGTATTTTTATTAAGCGTTAAGAAATAATTGCTTAATAATGAATGGCCTCGAATGTTTCGAGATGATAACGAAATAATGATGTTTTTATTTGAGAGGTGTATCAATATGTTGGTTCGATTCCATGTTGGCAAGGATGCAATTAATAGTTATTTGCTAATTAATTAATAACTACCAATTCAGCGGGCTTTCGAAACCAGTATTCGCACATACCTCGTAAAAATGAATGACTGGCCTTATAAAAATGTAATTTGTTCAAACGTATACGAGACATTATATGATTGAAATATTTTAGTAGCACTACTTAAATTTTCATATCAAGGTATTGTTTTAGAAATCCATTGTTCCGCTCAATTTTCTGAACCCAATTACGAAAGGGATTTTGTAATCAGAATTAACGGTAATCATAAAGGAAAGTTAAAAATACAAACTTACTTAACCAGTTTTTCTAAGATCGATATTATATTAACAGATTACAAGGTGTTATTGTCTCTGATAATGCTGCTAGCTTGTGCATTGTTAAATATGTTTTTAGTCTCTTTTACCATCATTTACATACCCGAAAGCCAAATTATATACAATTTTTTTGTAGGAAAAAAGAAACGATGCATTTCTTTTACCATTGGTTATCGAGTGCATGTGAATTTTGGAAGTTTAATTAATCTCCATCTAACATATTTAAGCAGTTTCACTTTGGTTGTTTTATAACTAGATTTTTAGCATTTTTTTTGTCTAGCAATCAACAGGGTGTTGTTAGGACCAACCGATGATTGGAACTACCCTTAACCTCTGTTAGACAGAGCACAAATCTGTATACAAGAAAATTTTATTTATTTAGAATAATTATGCAATGCCTATTAAAAATCAGTTCATTTTGTTTTGCAATTTTTTTTTTGATTTACAATATCGTTCTGTTCCCTCATCTTCTTTTGCTCAGTGTGCGACGGTAATGTTTATACACCGTGCATTTATATTTCCAATGCTCCACCAGAAGGTACTACATTGACCAGGAGGCGAGTTTTTTGTTGCCCGGAAATTTAGAATTTTGCCGAACCCTTGCCGTTCCAGGCAAGGTAGGGATCTTTAACGTGCGTGACAACACTCACACACGGGACCTCCATTTAACCTTTGATCCGAACGAGGTCGTAATATTTGTGAAAAATGCTCACCTGTCATTTTTCAAGCAGTCGGCCGTGTCGGAATTCGAACCCAGGACCTTGGGATCCGTAGTCTTACGCTTACTACATTGATCCACGGCGACGCCAGTCTAATATACCGCAAGCTAAGCAGTCTTTCGTTATTATCCAAAATTACATTATTGTGTTCTGTATATTCTCCGTGGTTGACTTTCTTCTTCTAATGAGCATCGATTGTGAAACTGTGAAGTATAACGGACTTTGTTTCTATGTCGTTGCATGTTGAAAATTCCATCGCTAGTGTATCTGCAAAATGTGGTATAATTAATTGGCAACATATAATGTTAAACTTTAAAAATGTAAAATGCATAATATAATACGTTTATTTTTACACACAAAATATTACCATATCCTTTTTTTAGTCGCAGTTGTTTTTATGGTATCTAATTTAATTCTTGTATTAATTACTCAAAAATTGATTACTTAGTCAAACGATTAAGTAAAAACACAGATTCAAGAGCATTGTATGTGTTATTAGTCTGTGATATAGATAAACAAACATTTACTTCCATTATTGATATTTAAAATGGTATTTAAAAATACCAGAATACAAGATAAAAATCTTTATAATATCACTAATGATTATTCTATTATCGATATTTGGTGAGGCTGTTAATAACAGTTTAATAAATAATTGCCTCAAAATGGATGATCTGTAATTACTCTACTATCTATGTTTGGTCAGGTCGAACAGACCTTGATGAAAATTACCAAAAACGTTGTGCAAACTTATTAACAATAATAAAAAGTATGCCATTGCACTTTAATTTTCAGTACCTAAATTATCTGGACTGATATTGCACGACGTGCAAATAATGAGGTGTTAACTATAAAGTACCAAGATATATGTTAAACGCGTACCGAGGTTTGACTAGTAGTTAATTACTAACAGTTTATATACTAAAGGTTTATCACATTATGAAAACACCGAGCTGTAAGTATATAAATATCAAAGGGACCTTGTGGCGTAATATTTAATGCAAAAGTACAATTCTATCCACAATTTTTTGTTCTTCATGTAACACCTCTAAATACGTATTTCGAACACTAAGTGGCCATCATCAGTAGAAAGCAGCTATTTACAATTGCTAAACTAACATTTAAACTAAAATTAAAGCTGCTAGTTTCTTACTTTTGAAGATATTCTCCTCACCGATTAGGCTGAAGTGAAACTTAGCAAGTACAAAATAGTGAACTGACAAGTGTTCTTACAACATCTTATTTTATAGCAAAAATATGATCATGCTTGAGCTATTGTTCACACTTGAATGTAGATACTGTGGTCTTATTAGTAATCAAGTGTAGCTTGATTAACCAACAAAGAAAGCAGCTACGATTGTCCTAATTGTCCTCTATCTACATTCATGCCCGACGCTAAACTTTTAACTATATTAATACTTTCATATGCGTTTAATTCCGAATGTGTGGACAACGGCCTAAGCAATCTAACGTTTTCTAATCTAATGGTATGGCTAATTTTATAAATATGAAGGGACAACAATGAGAAATAGTCTTTCACCATTTATTGCAAATTTATTCACGTCTTATTTTGAAACAAAATTTAAAGAAAACGCCCACTACTTCCCAAGAGTTTGGATAAGGTATGTGATGATATTTTTGCCATTTTTGATACCTCAAAATCAAATGTTATTGGTTTTCTAAAAGAACTTGATTCGCAGTTTCAAAGTATTAAATTCACATATGAACTTGAAAATAATGTTGTCTTTTTTGAATATTTTAGTGATAAGCAAAGACAATAAACTAGAGTTTGATATCTATAGGAAAGAAACGAATGTTAACTGGTTTGTATTGTTGATATTCAACTCAAACTTGCTTCTTTTAACTTTTTAGTAAACAGAATGATTATTTTTCCATTATATAAAGAACGATACAGTAAGGAACTTTCTCTTTTTAAATCGATAGTGGTGTACAATAGTTTCGAATTGACAATATACTTGACAATATACTTGACAATATATTGATTGACAATATACTTAGAAATGTAAGAACAGGATCAATAGTCGTAAATCCGCGACTTTACTACCTATAAATTGTTTAGAAAACTTAAATTTTGTTAAATTACCTTTCCACAGTTCCACAAATGGCCTATGTAAAATTTTCAAACAAATTACTTACAAAATTGCTTTCAAAAGTTCAAACAAGATTAAAGATCTTTTAACAAATCTGAACACAAAGTTGATGGGTTTCTAAAATCGATGATTTATGAAATAGATTGTTCTGGCTGCACTCAAAAATATATTGGTCAAATAAAGCGTAATGTCAAAACTCGATTTAGTGAACACATTTTAAATTTTAAACACGGTCATCATGAGAAATCACGAGGTGCTCTGCATATTTATGAAACTAGACATCCCATTAGATTAGAAAACGTTAGACCTAAGTCGTTGTCCGCACATTTGGAATTAAACGCTTATGAAAGTATTAACAAAGTTTCATGCATGAATGCCAATAAAGGGCAATAACGACACTCATAGCTGTTTTCTTTGTTGGTTAATCAAGTTTCACCTGATTATCAATAAGAACACAGTATCTACCTTCAAGTGTGAACAATGGCTCAAGTATGATCATATTTTTACTATAAAAATCAGGATACTTGTCAGTTCACTATTCAATTTTGTACTTTGTAAGTTTCACTTTAGCTTAGTCGGTGAGGAGAATATCCTCAGAAGTAAGAAACTAACAACTAGCTTTAATTTTAGTTTAACAATTGCAAGTAACTGCTCTTTACTAACGATGCCCATTTAGTGATCGAAATACCTATTTAGAAGTGGTGCAATAAGAGAAAAAAGGTGTGACAAAGGGGGTTGTACGTTTACATGCAGGTATATAATTAAGAAAATGAGTGAATGACCAGCACAGACGAGGAACAACGTGCATTTGGCAAAGTTAATGTACGTTTATTTGTCCTGCACTCTCATATATTTCAGATAGAGTCAATCTCCCTGTATTTCAAATGAGCGGAACTTTCTTCTTTTTTACATTGAGATATGTGAGCGATAATTTTGATAGTCGTCGGAACATATTTGTACCTGCCAACTATTAAATATAAATAATTAACTGGTATCGTAGTATTAAAAATCAATTTGCTTTGTGGAGCTACTTTTATATTTGTATGTATATATCAAAGTTTTTAACTTGCGCTTTAGGTCTGTATGAAATAAAATAAATTTGATTTTTATAACATTCAATGTTGTGTCTTCGCTAAGCTTTAATTCTACAGGACGTTTCGGCCATACATTTTGCCTTTTTCCTATTTTCAATGGCATTCGTTCTACAAAAAAATACCATTTTACTAACGATAATATAGAATTTTAGTTGGACAAATTTTCTTCTACTATTAGTAGTGTTTTTTAATTCTAATCCAAAATGTTGAAAATGTATAATATATTGGACAATTATTGAATAAAATCTTAGAATTTCTAAAATTCAGTGTATAAATAAAATTTTACTTAAATAACACAGCATATTAAAATGAGAGCAAAAAAGTTAAACTGATTGTGAAAGCAAATCAAATACAACATACGATTGTACATTTTTAGTGTTGTAAGTAAGTCAACCGCGATATAATAAACTGATAGCTAAACTAATTGTTTGTTCCTAACGTATTTAATATTATTGATAACGGAAAAAGTATTATGTCTAATGCTTTCTTCAGTAATACAAATATTGTTGCTAAATTAAATTATGAAACATTTCTTTGAAGTTTTTAACATTTTTCATTGTTGGATTGTTGGCGTATATATCATTTCCAGAATTTCTTTATTTATATTTGTGTATTGTGGAATTTTGGTTTTATTGTATTGTATTCCGTTTTTTCTTCGCGCCATGTTAAAACAGTTTGATTTTTTTGTCAAATTTATAGTCATAGTCATTATTTAAGTGTTGGACGTTCTGCCAATATACACTATCTTACAGTTGTCACATGAAATTTCATAAATTAAGTATGTGATTTTATTCATAGGTTTTTGTTTTTAGTTTTCTGAAAGTAATACTTTCTTTTCGTTATCAATAACGTATTGAGCACATTTCAAACAAACTAAATTAGAATATCTATTAGTTTATTGAATACCACTTGACTTACAATCTTCAAAAAATTAATACTCATGTGGTGTATTTAATTTATTTTCGCAATCGCTTTGACTGCGAGTTCTGTTCTCGTTTTTCCATATGTTGTGCTTGTTTACATAAAATTTCGTCTACACCAGTAATTCACATTAAATTTTTAAAAATTTTAAGTTTTGTTAAGTAATTGTCCAATACAGTTGAACGTTCTAAGTTAGAATTGATATACACTGATACTAGTACGTAAAAGTGTTCCCAACTAAAATTGAACTACCTACTATTGTTAATTGCATTATATATTTTTTGTAGAGCTAATATCATTGAAAAAGGCAGATGTATTGCCGAAACGTGTTGTGGAATTAAAGCATTGTGATATAGCACAACATTAAATGCTATAAAAGCAATTCTTTTATTTCATATATACCAAAAAGCCTATAAGCAAAAGATAAAATAGGTATAATAAATAAATCTTGATCAACAAACTTTTGTCTAATAATATATACTGCTATTTGTTACGTACACAATAGGTAACGGTTAAATATCTCTCAGGGCTCTCTTCTGCGTGGTAGCCGAAATCTGAAAATATACATCATTATGATTTTGTTTTCGATCTTACTTAAGATCGGTTTAACGCAGCTCTAACTTCTTTTCTATTCTGTGCTAATAAAGTTCTACATACCTGTCACAACCTAAATTTATAATAATTTGACTAATATAGCTTGGTCTAGGTCTTCCTATACTTTTCTATCTTTTTTTTATCTACCCGGCTCTACATAGATATTAGCAACCTGATGGTTGTTAAAGAACTTCAACATGTTTACATGATTCCCATTTATAAGGAAATGAAATATTACCTGGTTATCCCATCCAAAAAGAAAAAGTGTTAAATTATATGTTGTGGTAAGGCTTAAGCAACGAATCGCTGCCAACATGCTAGACCGCTAACTAATTGTGAGTTATGTCAGGGAGACGAAAATATACAACTTTAAAAAAAATCAACCAATAAAAAAACACGAGACTCCAAATACCTGTCAAGCTGAGTAAGTTTTACTTTATTCCCAAACGACGCGTAACTTATGCACAAATTCGTTACTTTCCTACCATAATATTTTCATTATGAAAATAATAACTAAAAGTAAATCCTCAAAAACACACTATTTACAAAATCAGAACATCCTATTAACAAAACAACCTCGTTATTTTGATTGCTCATAAAATTTACGAACATTTGAATAAAAATCAAATCAAGTATAAATATCGCAAGGTCATCACCCGTTTAAATACCTTATGAGGTAATTGATCAATCTTCAAAATAAGACCTGTAACATTTGGAAAATATGTGTTTATAAATCTTACCTTTATAACAATTGAATGTCATCTAGGTTTTAGTTATTGAACAAAATAGCTCATCTTCTATAAAGAAAAAACATTATCCTGGGCAAGAATTCTTCGTATAAATAGTTTATAATTATCTACAAATGACGCAAGTTCACCAACACATGCGGGAGACTAGCTGTCTTGACACCATGTTCTTATCTAACTATGCATTTTTACCTCGTCTCAGCTGCTTCTTCCCTATAGGTGTTTGTTTAATTTAAGTGCTTTCTTCTCCAATTGTTTAAGCACCCCATGTCATTTAAATTTATTCTTCAATCTTTTTTATTCTTTAAAATCTGTACAACGATTACTCAAAATTGGTTTTTTACGTCATACAAGCTTATTTCGCGTATGATATTAAATTAAAAGTACCCGAGTGTCATAACTATAAGCACTTATACTTTGACTTGCTTCAAAATCCCAAGTCAATAATAAATTCAAAGAATCCCATAGAGCTTAAAGAGGACAAGAAGCCATTTTATAACTCCGTTGCTTTCATAGATAGAAATATTAACGTCTAAATAGACACTTCTTGTTTTCCAATTTCATTAATTTATTATCTGCGTTGACAAAATCAAGGATCATAATACACCTGTAGATTGTTTCTGAACCCGCGCATTTTAAACTATTGTTCTTTCAAAGTTCACGAACAAAAATACGTCCTTATCTCACCTCATCAATACTTGACCAGGAACTTTAAACTGTATTTTTGAAGCTAATTCTAACAAGCTATATAACATGAGCGTGTGAAACGTCCCAGTTAAGTTATTCTATGAAAGATTTTATGTTCCTTTAGTTTGTCGATGTGATAAATACTGTGAATTTTAAGTTCTGTACTTTCTGAAGTTTATTAACCATAGCCTTTTATAAAGAAATAAAATATTGTACATGCAGAACTTTCATTTAGTATTAGAAATTCTTTGTTGATTTTCTATCAGATAGTTTTTCAACCGTATACTGCGATGACTCAGTCAGAATTGCATTATTTTTATATACTTGTATTCATACATATCGATAAAGTTTAATGGAAACATCTTAACCTAACATTAGTTTAATGTAAAAAAGAGACCATAATGTGCAGAGCGTCGAAGTACGGATAACAATTATGTGAGATTCAAGAATGTTGTACAGATTCATAGCAAGGTCATATTATAGCGCGTGGGTTTCACTTGCATAAATCGAAAAAAATGCGAAAAACATTTCATTTTTTCATTTAAATACTGGAAACACGTTTTTTAAATGCACTGTATAGTTGTGTATTAATTACGTGTAAAGCAAAAAACATTATTCTAGGAGAAAATTTCATTTACATTTAATAACTGAATGATCGTATTTTAAATATTATGAGGGAATTTTCATTGAAAAACTGAAAAATCATATTTTAAGTATTCTAAAGGAATTTTCATCTATATCTGATAACAGAAAGGTCGTATTTCTACTTGAACGCGTTAATTTTAATTAAGTTCGAAATTTATAATTGTTAAGAAGTTCAAAAGTCGAATCGTATAAAATATTAAAATGCAGAAGCATATCATTAAAAAAGCCTAGTATGTTCAAGAACAAACGAGAGCATTTAAGAAACGAGTGCCGTAGGAAGGAAATCGTATATAAACGAAGCATACGGATGCCAGTGGTCAGTACTTATTGAAACGCCGTAAGAAGTATGTCATTGTCTATAGCTGTGATACGTCACATAATTAATTTCAAACGTAAAACAGACAATATTTGGCAGTGAGTTGTTATTTAAAGTATATCGTTTAAAAAATGCAAGATCCACAAGTTAATGCATAGAATAAAACGATTTTAAGATTGGAGTTTGATTCATAAAATAAAAATTTGAAGATTAAATCTGCAATTTGAGTCAATGGAAGCGATTTTAAGGCTAATTAACAATCAACAAAAGAATATTGAATCACTGGCATTGAATTTTTAAAATTTGGGTAATCGTTATACTTAAATGTTGAAGAGTAAAATATTGGACTCGATTAATTTTGAAAGCAAACCACATTTGACAAGAAATAGACAATTAAAGAAGTTCATATATGAACCTTAATTTCAATTAAGTGTTATTTCATAAAGATTTTTATTAGGTTAAGAATCTAATTTTATAGTAGATATTTGTGTACAGTCGACTAAAATAATTTCATTTGGGGTTGCAAATTCACGTTTTAAATTTGTGATGAAAGAGAATAAACCTAATGAATTCAGCAGCTTTAATACGGTATTAAAGGACGGATATAAAGTAGACCACTTTCGATAGGACTGCTTATTCATAAGGGGTGTAAATAGAAAGTAGCTTGTGTAAATAGTGATTCTAATGCAAATATTTAATTAGGTGTTTATTGGTAAGTAATTCTCATTTGTTTAAAATTTATTTATTAGAGTAGTGTAGAAAATAATTGTGAATTGTGTATTTAAAATGTTGTTTTGAGAAGAATATCTTGGACTCATTGTATTTGTATTGGTCTCGTTGGTGGTATTTGATTCTATTTTTCATAGCAGATATTGGCGCTCCAGTAATTCAGATAGAAGTACATAGTAGGTTGTTACCCGTAAGACGAGCGGGCCAGTAAGAAAAGAACGAAATCAGTACGGAGTACTCGCTAGAATTACGTGTATCAAAGGATGGGAAAGAAAGAGAAAACGAATGCCGCGCTAAGCACTGTCCGAGATTAGGGGTGTGGGGTGGGGGTCTAAGAACGAAACAACAAGACTGACCCAATTCGCATTTTGTAGAACATTTGTGCCTAAAAGGATGACTAAATACAAAGCACAGGTAAAATATAGTTCTAATCGGTCACTTCTATTAATTTGGATAGCAAACAATATTAAATTGCTAGTTTAAAGACGAACAACTGAATTCTTCACTACACAAAAACTTAAAGAATTCAGATTGCGTCTCGATGATACATGGAAAACAGGACAAGCATAAAACAATTTCAGATTCTAAATACACTAATAAACCTAAATAACTATACAAATAAATCTTCCTTACTTACTTTTTTGATGTACGCTGACAATAAAGATGTCGAGCTCATATCACTAGCATCTACTAAACCTAGTATACAAAATAAATATTTACAATAGTGCGCTTAGGCGATATCAGCCTATCAACGCCAATAATTAGTCACTAATACGACTTGGGGATAATTATCAAGTCCATGTATAATTGCGAAACCCATTTAACACAGTTATCGATCAATATAAAAACATTATCGTACCAAACTACACTAAATCTTTATACCAATATTGACAGTATTAACTAAACAACGTGTTGCTCATTATCTCTAAATATTTACCTACTACCAGTAAATCCACGTATCGTAAGTAAACAAAGCAATCGTACCTGTTAACATTTAAAGCTGTTTGTTCATGTAGACTTTTGAGGGTCTTATGTAACTGCAAGATCCTTATCTCATCATAAAACTTTATTTGTATACAACGGCAGCCAAACAAATTGTGTGGTAAAGACAATGTGAAATTTCTGTAGTACGACCAAGTAAGCATTAGTCCAAAGAACCGAATAAATGGAGCGTGAAATCCGAAGAATACTAGTTACAAACCGAGCTTAAAAGTTCATTTTCCCAGGAATGCAGGTGGAAGTACGTTGATGTCGTTTGGAGGGAGAGACATTTAAGACGAGGACCGCCGCTTAGCTTGACAGACTTATTGTACCGGTTTGCGAGAAAGAACGATTTACATACCGTTTACCGGGTAGTGCTGGCGTGAGTGCGTTACCGTCCCCATCATTTTACCCCATCGCTATCGTATCGTCAGCGAAGCCCTACCAGCAGGAGACGGCGCCGCGATGCACAACACAACAGGACAAAAACCGAAAGAACCGCTCCTGAGAACAACGCCCATGTGGATGCCGGGGTAAGTGTTTTAAAACCTTATTTCCTTGCCTGGGGGTTTACTGGTAGGGTTGAGCGAAATAGCTTTTATGCAAAGCCCAAATGATCATTTCAAATCGAGCTAGTAATTGAAAGAAGTAAAATATAGGGTCCCAGACAGGATTTGAAGCTGTATCTTTACCTATCGCTACTCACGTACTTACCAATTACACTACCGCGACTATTAGGTGACGTGCACATTATACAACTAATAACACGTTGTTACTGGTTCAGTGCGTCGTCCCATGTTTTGGCGCGAATAGGATAAAAATTATTCAATAATACTATAATTGTTCCGTTTTTAACACTATTTCATTGAAAATGACTGGCTTTCATTTGGGTTGAAACGTCTGGAAGATGTCACATTAAATATAAAGAATTTTGAAGTTTTGATCGAGCTATATCCCAAGAACATATTTTATAAATATATATATATATATATATATATATATGCTGTAATTATAGGGTTAATTTAGGGGTAGGTTAAGTCACAGGGGTCTTAGAATAAACAAGGGTAACTCCCAACTAACAGAAGCACAGAATTACAGATATTAGAAGAGTAAATAGGTCATTATAAATATTATTAGTTGAGAGCACACTGTATATAGCAGTACAAACGATTAAAACGCATATCCAAGAGTAGATACGAGCAAAGATTAGACTTTAAAAATGTAACGAAACGCATTGAAAATAAATCAGTGAAAACCTGCATGAATTGGCTAGATAAACATTCAAAAAGTGTGTTAATATATCACCTTAAACGCACGCAAAAATTATGCATTATTTTAAAAGCGTACATGATCTAAAAGAATCACATTTGTTCAAAAATCCAATTTATTAGGAAATAAACAAACACCAAATTTATTCCATTCAGATTAGAATAAGGCCAACAACATTAGTACGTGCTTTTATGAACGAAAATTCCTGGAATTTCTGAATTAGATGTGAGGTATAACATTAAATTACGTGACCAAGGGCATCGCTTCATGCAATTAAAATACATACAATTGGTAAACTTTCCCAAAATAACAAGAGACAAGACTCTTGGTCTCGCCTAGCACGTGAAGTCAACGAATCACAAACGAAAGGGGGCCGATCCTATAAATATCTTGAGAATTGAATATCGAGTTAGTATACTTTGAAACTGGGCAGTCACTATACTTGAAAGTGCTAAATATTTACGTGAATAGTAAATTAAATTAAAAGTGAAATTCAAGAGAATTTACAGTTATTTCACTGGTTTACCACGTGATCTAACGTGAACTGTTATTTACAAATATCAAAAAATACAGTATCTTTAATTAACAGTTCCTATAATTAGTCAGTCAATATTATACGGTTTGAAACCATATAAAATCTTTACAAAATTCTAAGATCGGAAAGCATGTACAAGTCTTAAATTTAAAGAGTATAGTATAGTGATCTTTCTTAATTCTATCAATGCAACCCATCACCATACAATTTAAATAAAGGGGTTACGTGCTTTAGTTCTTATTACCCTATAAAACTCTATTTACTTAGAGTTTGTCATTTCCAGAGCTTCTACCAGGTTGTTACACCTTTTCAAATACTTTAATTACTCACCACGAGTGCTTCCAACAAATTGCATCCAACATTTTCTAATAATAGATTACCATCAAAGGTAGTTAGGTTAGTTTTATTCTATTCTTATCAAACTGCCGAACTAGGTTAACACGATATGAAAAGTGTCTTAAATCCGCAATACTTGCTTATATTACTTATTTAATGCTTTTTTTTAGAAAATGCTGCGGTTCGTACTCTATCGTTTGCAGACTTATAAAAAAATATTTAAATATTTATATTCTAAATAACAATTACCGAATCAGGCTTAGAGTGTCTAAATACTGAATTAAATGAACTAAATTTTTTAGGAAGTGGTTCAAATATAAGGATAACATGAGAGCCTAAAGCATCCAAAATTTATTACAAACTGCGACAACGGATTGTGGCATGAAAAGAAGAATAAATTTGTGTAGTCAGCGAGGCGGGGACATTTCCAACATTTAATTTTTGTTTTTTTCTTGTTAATAACAACGCGATTAACTTCTCCCAAAGGTTTCATTTACTTTAACCTTCGTATGGCAATCCCATGACTTTGAATGTACAGCACGAGGATATTGTAAGCTACTAAACGTTCTCTATTTCATGACCGCCCGCCCCATGGCCAAAATAAATTTTTAGTATCCCGATATTTAATAAAGCCAGCTCTGTATAATATAATAAGTCCTCTAAGCAGGGTCAATGAATCTTATCGTAGTATTCCTACTATTTCACGTCATAAAAGCCGTGTATTGACTCTACTGATTAGATATCCAAGTTCAAAGAGGACGACGGAATTGTTTTCTGCGTCTACGGCAAATTACCTTAGTATCAACCTCAACTGCAAATTCCTTCTATAGGATCCTGGTTCAAATTTCCTTTTTCAGGTAACGCTAACTTTTATACGCGTAGGCTATGTCTACTGTGATTTATGCATTAGCCACTACTCATTATTTCATGAAGTAAATATTGTTAAAATTATGTATTGAGAAATTAAAAGCAATTTGTTGAAACAGTCAATGTCAACGCCATTTTATCTAACAATACATGTTATCAACACACTACGGATGCGTAAACTATTCATTATGTAAGGTTGCGAATGTAGGCCATTTGTCTGCTGATATTATTCAAGTAACAAGCATGTTTTCTTTATTGCTAGTAATTGTACATATTTAGCGTCATTCACAATTATACCTAACCTATGCACACATCCGTCTTATACATAGCGATTCATCATTAATATTTTTATGGGGGAGTGTCATATGAACATTAAATATACGCTAACTTACACACAGGGGACCTGCTCTAATGAATGCTATCGTGGAAGGTATGATTTATTCACACTGCCCCGCCGAGTATCATGTATAAAATCTTAAATAGATAGAATTAATTTATCGTGTGAGATATCAATGAAGACGGCTTGAAATTGCAATTTGACGAAGAAAGAATAAATAAAATTAGACGATGCTGCTTTGACATTTCTTAAAACATTATAGTTCACTCTGCTTTTAAAACAAGAACAACTGTAAATAATAAGCTATATCATTAACAGAAATTCGGCTCATAGCGCTACGAACTTGTGAAAGTTCGCTACAAAAACCATAGATAATTTTAGGAAACGCTGCTCAAATTCAAATTCTTTTTGCTCATTGCGTATTTTCCTCAAATTTCAATCTCATCTACTCTCACATTTTGCTATAACTTTTTTTTACAATTGGACATTTTCACAGTATTACTTAATCAATTTTGTATGTTAGTTCAGAGTCATAATTAACAATTAGTACGAGGACTTCTGCTAAAGTTTAGGAATAGAGGAAGATAAAAATGTTTTGAATTAAAAAATGACTTCCTTGCTTTTCGAAATATTCTCCTTTGCAGTGGATACTTTTTTAATGCAAATAAACCAATCATCAAAGCGTTCTGTTTTCATTCGTTTTCCACGAAGTTGAATTTTAATTTTTGGAAATGTAAAGGGGGTCATAAGAACTTAAGTCCTAGCGCGGTAGATGAGACGTTAATTCCACCATTTGGCCGGTTGAATAATTCGCTCTCGCGTGCCATACAAGATCTTACAGTGTTCCTTTTATCAATAACCCCCGTCCTATAGGAGCTGCTCACATTAATGATAACAGACAACTTAGTAAGGTTAAAGTCTCTTACAGTAACAAGTCTGCTGACAACCTTTATTGTCGTCTGGATGGTCCTGGATGTTGCTGGGTGGGACCACTGCAGTATAAGCTCGACGGCAGATTCCACCAGGTGATGGCAGACAGTGAGAACTCAGATAAGGCACAAGAGGGATGCTTCGCCAAAGATAAAAACCCTACACACATAAATTAAATAAAGCCCACCATGTGACTTACTACTTACGCTTGTACGCGGCATAAATTTCCCCATAAACTTCTCTACAATTTACATTCTCACTAGATCGCTTGAGCAACCAAATCACCCAGCTGGTTCTACCAGTTTCACCACGTAAATAACTACTGATCAAAGTAACTAATTTTAATAAACGCCATGCTAATTCCTTCGTGGTATTGTTACAGTACAGTATCACCACCTTACTATAAATCTTAAATTTATTCAGCAACCTTGTGCCTGTACTATCAACTGGAACACTCCAAGCTTCGTCAAACCAAGTAAACGTCTTCGCTGCAAATTCAAGAAGAGACCCAATAGCCTTGCAAGTCATTTTATATAACGCGATAACAATCAAACAAAAAAACCCTCGTGGATGTTATCTACCTGCAATGTGGCTTAGTCGGAAGTATTGAGTGGCAACTACACAAATACTGCACTGAACTGGAAGACTAAACAATTTTTCTACATACAACTCATAATTATGAGAATACTTCGATGTTTATGGGAATTAATTATGCTGTCAAGATCTCTACTTATGACATTGACATAATGGCCATCTCGCTATAGACATCGGAAGGTTACTAAGTTGCGTTCCCATCACGCGATGTGGAAACTATCTCAACTGCTCTAACTGCAAAATCAGAAATTACTCAGGATAGTTGAGCTAACCTAACCTAAATTGGAACGGTAACAAATAAACCGTTACAACATGATGATTATTATAAGCAACTACAAGTATTGGTTGGAAAATATTCTCGAATAACGTTAATTGCGTGAAAGGATTTACTTGAAAACTATTATTTCGGCAAATGTATAAGTGTTGGGGGATCTTGGAGGCCACAGACTGCTTAACCCTCTTCACTGAATCTCGGTGAAATAGGACATAAAATTGGAAAACAATAGAAAGGGAACCGAGCTGTATAGATGCTGTGTGAGAATTTCAGGGAACTGTGTAGGCTAGCTCACAATATAAATAAGCGCAGGTACGTGTCCAACCAGTTTTGAGACGGAAAACCTAATGACGAAAAAATCCGTGCAGATAAATCTTATGATTATTATAACAACTACAGGTATTGGTTGTGAAATATCTGCAACTATCGTTGACTGTGCGAAAAGATATATTGAAAAAAATATTAAATCGGTAAATGTTTAAGTGTTGGGGGAACGTGGCAGCCACAGGCTGCCTACCCTCCTTCACTACCACTGAATGTCGGAGAAATATGGTATATAATTGTAAAACAATAGAAGGGGACCGAATTGTATCTAACAAGAAAGAGCAGCGCCTATGATGAAAGACAACAAACACGGAACAAGAAGAAAATTGTTGAAAGCATATGAGTGGAGCACAGCACAGTATGCATATGAAATACGGTCAGTCTGAAAAGCAGACAGAAAAACGGTAGCAGCCTTTTGAAATGCTGTGCTTCAAATGCATGAGGATGGGCAGACAAAGTTAATAACAAATAGGTTATAGAAATAGTAGGGGAACAAGGATTTCTATGGGAAAAAAATAGGAGAAATAGAAGGGCAGAATACGTTCTAAAGCATTTTTGGGGAATAGTATGGGATATATTACAAGCAGAGATAGGAAAAAAAGAGGTAGATGTAGACCTAGATCAAATAGTGATAGATGCAGACTGTGCAAATTTCAGGGAAATCTGTAGGTTAGTTCAGAATAGGAAACAAAGTTGGTACGCGTATAACCAGTTCCAGGACTGAAGACCTAATGATGATGACAACGACGAGCTTATAGATTCTATGGATTATATAAGACGAATGTATAAATATGATAAGGCGATGGTTTGAAATTACATAAAATACAAAATGCAACTAACGTTTCACTATTTTCTTGCTTCGACTGCTATAGATAGATAGATGCTCCTAGAGGGCAATAGAGGTATTTGATTCAGTGTAGCACTACTGGATAATAGTTTACAGTTCATAGCGTGGTCGAAAACATGAAAACGAACTGCACATTTCTCAAGTTTGACCAGGAGTTCACGAGGTTTTGTAAAATGCGACATCGCCCACTCACTTAATTCTAACCATTATAACAATTGGGTGATATGTTTATTTATAAATCACAGGAAAACATGAACAAACACCTAACAAATTTATTTTAAGTTAATACGAAACTTACTGTCCACCAAAATTGCTCTGAGCAATTTTATAGTTTAACAAAATTTAATAGAAACGTTTAGTAGTATTGTATGTGTGTAGAACTCAACAACAAAAACACATAATTGACGAAAATAAGACAAAGCTTTCAAAGCAAAAGAGATAAGAAAAGAAAGAAAAAATTAATTACGACACCATCATCTCTGGAACGAAGTTCTACAATTCTGGCGAGATTCCAATGTAGAGAAGGAACTCTTTCCTCTTTTATAAGTACCAATGTATCTATATCGCTGGTGTCAAGGCGCTTCGACTTGTACCACCGACCACTTAATACAATTGATGTAGATATTTGTTTTGCCAACGAGTCCAAAAGCTCTGGTGCATAACCTGAACTAATTTCCAACGATAAACCTTTTAAGTGAGATAAATCTGGATCAGGAGGCGCTGTTAAGTGTTCTAACGTTAAAAAAATAACCCGATGTTAACGACGAAAGATCGTTAGGTTTTGTATTCAAGGCTGTGCAAGGATCTTGCGTTCAGTAATGCATCAGAATTGGAAACTCCTCATAGGTTAGCACTTGATTTCCAACACGCAGCAAGTGAGTTGTGACTCACTTAGCGGCACTTTCCCAAATTACCCCAAAGTGGGGAGCAGACGGTAGATTGAAATGCCAAGAAATAGTTTCCGATTCGATACCACAATTACTGAAAATGTGTTGCAACGATTTCGGTGGGCAATTAAGCGAATAAGACACGCAAAAAGCGCGTGGATCATTAAATCTTCTAAAGGAAGAGCTTTGGTGGCGAAGCAAACAATCACGCAAAGATACGCCTTGCGGGTTTGTGAGCCTCTGGCCCAATGCACAACTATTGTGAAAAGGACCTGCGAAATCGATGCCTGCGGAACTAAACGGTTTATTTTAAACTTGCATATCCTAATTTATTAAAACCAGTTTTTATTTAGTTTATATTTACTTTTTAATTTTTTTATTTAAATACATGAAATAAATGAATAAATTTAAAATTTGCTTTATCTGGCCGAAAACCGGCATATTCGCCCTACTTGAAATTATTTGATTACCTCGCTGCAACTAAATCTATCAATTGTCATACATAGTTAATAAATGAAATATTTGCTTGATCAAAAAATGTATGAAATTAAACTTAAAATCTTAGCATCCCTAATGCAGATAATACAAAAATTTCTGTTGCTTAAATAAACATAGATATTTTAAAAATCGCAAGTTTGTGTAATGGCCTCTATACCCTGACTTTGTAGTATTTATTGCAATAAATGTATAATAAATGCAATTACAGAGATAATTGATTTTTGAATATAAAGACATTTATAACTGTAATTATTGGTTTATTAACCTGTTTTTCGTATCTTATTATTACATATTTATTTAATAATTTATTATATTATTCATTTACTACTTATTTATAATAATAACAGCATAAAAGTCAAGTAGGTAAGCTATGAGAGTACGAGCACAAAACCACCCATTTTTACATGTAAATCTCCATAAGAAAATCCAAGGTCCATTCTGGTAATTTTTGTACCCACTATGGAAATCCCCATAAGGAGGAAAATCAATGCCAAATCCCCATAGAGCCATGCCTCATTTTTAATACCCATAAAAAATATATGCATGTTTCCCAACACCACTGGATAGTGATAGCAATAAACTTAAATAAAAATAATAAATAATTTAAAAAATTTATTAAATAATGTTAACAAAATAGTAATATGTTTTTCTATTTATACATTTACAATACTACTATCATATAATTTTACAGCTATACCTATATATTAATTACATAACTAATTATAATGACAAATATTATTTTATATACAACTATATTCAAAGTACCTTTTAACGGCATCTTATGATGAATGTACTATTTACACAACTTATATCCATTGAGTATATAGAGTTAAACCACAACAACTATATGTGCAACTGATCCACCAATATATATCACAATACATAACTGATGTATTATTAGTAACGACTATAACAGCTTAATCAATGTTCAAGATAGAATAGTGTCCAATGGGTAATGTAGTGTATGTACCAGGAATCAAGTAACGTTTGTTATCGTGTGGACTTAAGGCAATCTTCTCTTGAACAATAGTATGAACGCGATGCTTAGTCGACTGAATTAAGTTCTGCGTTACAGATACATCTTTAAGCTCTTCCAGGCATCTAACATAATCCTCAAACGTGATTCTGCTTTTTTACTACAGATTTTTTAACACCCTTGATCTTCTTCGTAACACCAAAATTTTGGATAGCAAGTGATCGTGATTCATCTTCTTCCATCAATTGTGAGAATTTGGCCCCCTCTTCCTCTGCCTTATTATAAATCTTCGTCACATACATCTTAGATCGTAATCCAATAAAGTCGGTCATAATGCGCCCATTATTCTCATCTTTCATCATCCCTAATACCTTCTTGTTAACCAAAGGAATTCCATAAATGTTGTGTGGAGGATAGTCCGAGGTATCAAAATAACTAATACAGTCCTGTTTCATTGTTTCATAAGGGTTATTAGTCATAATTTTATAAATTAAACTGTGTGTGTCTGTATATAGAAGACAACAATCATCACCAAAGGTTGAGGTTGTAACGGACAGTTTACATTTTCAACAGTGCGTGCACCCCAAAAGCAATTTAAATTCTTCCGCCATATGCATTCGGGTACCATCGGAGTGCCGTGTAAAGAGTGAAGGCGCGAAGTGGATAGTATGACTTCGGCGTGCAACGAAAGGTGACGTTCTACTTGGCATCCCCGCGATTCGTGTTGTGACCGCGATTTAATATTTATATAATTAATTTTTGTAATAATCGATGATACGAGATGTACTCGTGTGTTGTATCAGTTTTATAAAGATTGTGTATATTATTGTCTTTACAATCACTCTTCGTAATGTTAATAAAATAATATTGAAACCACATGTCGTTGTTTACCTAGGCGAGTAAGCTCTGTTAAATACTGCAGTTAGGAGTCCTGCATAAAATACCTTCTGATGCAACCTTCAATAAAGGCACGAAGCCCTAAAGTGGTGACCCGGACTTAGAACGGAAAGCTAAAATTTGCAGAGTAAACAATAAATACGGTACAACATCGGCATAAGAATAAGGAATTTGTTTTATACAAATCAAATAACAACTCCACCACCTAAACACCAAAATATACACAAGGTCACATATAATACAGATGCCGCAGCAAACCCTTACATTCTAAGGAAATTCCAGGTATCAACAAGCCGACCTAGGTCATTAAACGCGCAGCTGCTCACCGATAAATAGATACCGCCGTAACATTATAGCGTTATCGCAGTGCTACAAGCTAATTGGATATTACAGTTGTAATTTTAGTGTTTGTGAATACGGAAATAATGTCTATTTCAAATCCAACAAGTGATACAAGTTTCGAAATGAACAAAATTACGGTAAAACCACCACCTTTCTGGAAAAGTGATCCGCGAATATGGTTTTTACAACTTGAAGCACAATTTGCCAACTCTAATATTACACAGAATTTAACAAAATACAACATTGTGGTAGGAGCAATAGAAACAGAAATTCTATCCCAAGTTGCAGACATCGTAATAAACCCACCAATTTCAGGCAAGTACGATTTACTTAAAAAACGTTTAATTGATAATTTTGCTGAAAGTGAAGAGAAACGCTTACGTAAGTTGTTAACTGAAATTGAAATCGGTGATCGCAAACCATCACAATTGTTACAACAATTAAAAAATCTAAGTTCGGGCAAAATCTCCGATGATTTTTTAAAATCCCTATGGATGCAACGTTTACCAACGCAAATCCAAACAATTTTAACCGCTAGTTCTGACGATCTAGACAAACTTGCGATAATGGCAGATAAATTAGCAGATATTGTTTCACCAGAAATTTCTACAAATAATCAATCTTCTTCGAACGACACAATACAACGCCTACAAAAATCCATATCAGACCTAACTATCAAAGTAGAAGAATTAGCTAATCGTGACAAAGCAAATTCGCGCAACAGACCACGCAGTCGCAGCCGATCAACATCAAAATACGACAAAACTGCTAATCTATGCTGGTATCATTTTAAATTTGCTGAAAAAGCTAAAAAATGTACTCAGCCATGCAAATACACGCCTTTAAACTAACAAAGCAGCCTCAACGCGCGGCTACTGAGGTTGACATAATATCAAGCCGCCTATTCGTTACTGATAAAAAAACAAATATACAATTTTTGATAGACACAGGCGCAGACGTCTCAATTTTTCCGGCGTCAACACAAGAAATCCGCCGCGGTGCTAACAAATTTCAATTATATGCAGCTAACGACACGTTAATCAAAACTTATGGAGAAAGAATGTTGTCATTGGACATAGGTCTACGACGCGTTTACTCTTGGCCATTTATTTTAACCGCAGTTTCAAAACCCATTATTGGTGCAGATTTTTTAAAACACCATAACCTAATAGTTGATCTAAAAAATCGCAAATTAGTAGATGGTTTAACCTTATTACAGTCACATATACGTTCTAGCAATGAGGAATCCAACAAAATCACTACAATTGCTAATACTAATAACGAATATGTACAAATATTAGGTCAGTATCCTGAAATTACTAGACCACCAATTGGTACAAAACCAATTAAACACAAAACCACACATTTTATAGAGACAAAAGACCCTCCCAAATTTTCCAAAGCTCGTCGACTAGACGCATAGAAATTAGATATTGCAAAACGTGAATTCCAAAATATGATGGATCTCGGAATGTGCAGACCATCTAAATCAAGTTGGGCAAGTCCTCTGCACCTCGTTCCAAAAAAAGATGGAGGTTGGAGACCATGTGGCGACTATAGATCTCTAAATTCGGTCACGAAACCCGATAGGTATCCAATAAAACACATCCATGATGTTAGCCACATATTACAAGGCAAGAAAATTTTTTCTAAATTAGACCTAATTAGAGCCTATAATCAAATTCCCGTAGAACCAAAAGACATTGAAAAAACCGCGATTATCACACCGTTTGGACTATTTGAATTCCCGGTTATGATGTTCGGCCTACGCAATGCAGCACAAACATTTCAAAGGTTTATAGACGAAGTATTTCGCGACCTACCTTACGTTTATGCATATATAGACGACGTGCTCATCGCATCCACTTCTACAGAGGAACACAAACAACATTTACATCAAGTATTTGAAAAACTTCAAGAATACGGTATAACGCTTAACCCATCAAAATGTGAATTTGGTGTAAGCAAAATATCATTCCTTGGATACGAAATTTCAGAAGAAGGCACTAAACCATTGCCAGATCGTGTGCAAACAATAACTGACATGCCTCTTCCAACAACCAAAAAACAATTGCGCAGATTTCTAGGCATGCTGAACTTTTACAGACGATTTTGCCAAACGCTGCACATTCACAATATTTACTTACTGAATTATTAAAAGGTCCCAATAAAAAAATGACAAAACTGAAATTAAGTGGTCAACAGAATCCACAGAAGCCTTTAATAATTGCAAAACCTACTAGGCAAGGCAGTTTTATTAGTTCATCCTGACAGTAGCGATAAAACTAAATTAATTTTAACAGTAGACGCCTCCGATGCAGCTGTCGGTTCCGTAATAGAACAAGTGAAAGACAACATTGTGCAACCCTTAGCATTTTTTCACAAAAATTAAATGAAGCTCAGCTCAAATACTGTACATACGACAGAGAACTATTAGCAATGTATTTAGCTGTAAAACATTTTGCGCACGTTCTCGAAGGACGTTCTTTCACAATTCTAACAGATCACAAACCACTCACGTTTGCATTTACTCAACGCAACGATAAAGTCATGCACAGACAACTACGCTACCTAGAATTTATATCACAATTTACCACAGATATTAAACACATATCTGGTAAAGATAACATAGTAGCAGATTTCCTGTCCCGCATTGAATCTATCAACCAATCTGAAATAATAGATTACACTGAATTTCAAAAAGAGCAATTATCCGATCAAGAATTGAAAATGTTAATACAAAATAGCGATTCAAGCTCACTAAAAATTCAGTTAGTACCTATCCCTGGTCAAAACAATATTCAAATTTATTGTGACAAACAAAACCGACCTTATGTACCACAAAGTTTTCGTCACAAAATTTTCAATAAAATTCACAGTCTCTCACATACTGGTTCTAGGCGAACACTAAAACTTTTAAAAGAACGTTTTATTTGGCCCGGAATCAATAAAGACTGCAAATTATGGTCTAAATCATGCGTATCTTGTCAAAAGTCTAAAATAACTAGACACACCAAATCTCAATTGCAAGAATTTCAATCAGCCGATCATAGATTTTCACATATCAACATGGACATCATTGGTCCACTACCACAAAACAAAGGCTATTCCTATCGTCTAACAATAATAGACCGTTTTTCATTTTGGCCAGAAGCCATCCCTATTGTAGACAGTACAGCTGAAACAGTAGCTCAAGCATTTTTAGATAATTGGATATCCCGTTATGGTGTTCCAGAACGAATTACAACAGATCGTGGAAGACAATTCGAAAGTAATTTATTCCGCACTCTCAACAAAATGTTAGGAATTAAACATTTTCTAACAACCGCATACCATCCGCAATCAAATAGAAAGATTGAACGATGGCACCGAACACTCAAAGCTTCGATAAAAAGTCATGAATCTAACAAATGGATCGAATTATTACCTCTCATTTTGTTAGGCCTCAGATCAGCAATCAATGAAAATATCAACTCTTCACCAGCCGAAATGTTGTTTGGCACTACACTAAAATTGCCAGGAGAATTTTTTCATCAATCAAAATCCGAAACTACACCATCAGACTTCATTGAAAATCTTAAACTTCTATTCGAAAAAACTCGACCAATACCAAAAAAAGTCTATACTACAAAGCATATATTTATACACCCTGAATTACAAACTTCAAGTCATATTTTTATACGAAATGACATGGTGCGAAAACCACTACAACAGCCCTACAGCGGACCATACAAAGTTTTAGACAGAAATCCCAAATGGTTTGTCGTAGAGAGAAACGGAAAACCAGACAAAATTTCTATAGACAGACTCAAACCTTGTTTTCTGCCACCAGATCCAGAGTCTCCCACAACTTTGTCACAACCCACTCAACCAACAACAAATAACGAAAATACCGCAAATAATCAACAACACAGAATTCCGCATCAACCAACCAAAAATATGCCAGTCCCACTTAAAAAAACTCATTTTGGACGCACTATTTCGCTTCCGCTCAGATATCGATAACTCTCACGTATCGTTATCACTAGCAGGGGGGTGATGTAACGGACAGTTTACATTTTCAACAGTGCGTGCACCCCAAAAGCAATTTAAATTCTTCCGCCATATGCATTCGGGTACCATCGGAGTGCCGTGTAAAGAGTGAAGGCGCGAAGTGGATAGTATGACTTCGGCGTGCAACGAAAGGTGACGTTCTACTTGGCATCCCGCGATTCGTGTTGTGACCGCGATTTAATATTTATATAATTAATTTTTGTAATAATCGATGATACGAGATGTACTCGTGTGTTGTATCAGTTTTATAAAGATTGTGTATATTATTGTCTTTACAATCACTCTTCGTAATGTTAATAAAATAATATTGAAACCACATGTCGTTGTTTACCTAGGCGAGTAAGCTCTGTTAAATACTGCAGTTAGGAGTCCTGCATAAAATACCTTCTGATGCAACCTTCAATAAAGGCACGAAGCCCTAAAAGGTCATATATCCATAATGAAAATCGTAAATGGTTAACTTGGCTATATCAAGAATACACTTACCGACATATATAGGTTTATTAAAATATATTTCTGATTTAAGAAGTTCCACTGCTACAAGGTTTTCATCGAAGATCGTTATATTTTTGAATAGGGGATTGGACATTCTAGCTTCAGCACCATATCTGCCTTCCCAGTTTTGTACAAGTTTTACATTACAATGTTTCCGGATATTTTCCATTGTTTTTCCGAAGACAGCATTATTCATGAACTTAAACAAATTCTTCTCAAATTCATTCTTGGCATTTTTCCGAAGTTCAGTATTTAGATCGATATATGACTTTAGCCAGCAGCTTTATTTAAATTTGAGCACTCGATGGATTCCTGATAGTTTAAGTCCATTCGCTAAAGCTTGTTTAAGATTTCTATAATGCAAAACATATCTTCTATTAGAATTTAATGTAGCCATTAACTTGCTGCTTTGAGTTTTTGATTCAGGTGATTTTCCAGTTTTAGGATCGATATGCTCAGGACAGAAAGGTATATCCATGTGTAAGTCGTGGATATGCTCTGGATACTCCAAATCAACCTCCAAGATATAGCCTTCCGAAGCATCATCGGAAACTGATGTCACATCGATGTTGGTGTCTGTCCATTCAAAACTTCCATAGGTAAAGGTTGACTCATCGCCCATCCATACTGATTATTAACATCAAAGTACATAAGGTATACATCGGGTTTAGAGGGGTCATAAGTTGGTAAATACTTATTGTTTGCAGAAGCACGTCGTTCTGAGCGGACTTGACTAATATCTCCACGAATACCCTTTTCTATGAACAATAACTGATCAATATCGGTCAACAACTCGAGTTCCCGTCCTGTATGCTCAAAAACTTCTGCCAGTAACATCACATCTGTTTTTAGATATAAATCCGAATATTCTCCCATGTTTTGAATACCAAATGCCTCCCATACTTTCTGGGCATGTGCGTACAGCTTCTTTTTAATTCCTTTGCCTTCTAGCTTATTGTAAAAGTCCTGATAGCTAGGTAATGCGGGGTAATCGAGTTTTTCGAAAGAATTAACGAAATCATATTGATGTATGCCTTTTCGAGTTAATCGCTGAATCTCCGCAGTAAACCACTTTATACAGTCTTCACCCCGATAAGATTGATAAAATGATAATGAGTCATCATAGTCACATTTCACATAATATCCGACACTATACGGTACATGTTCCTGACACTTCTTCTTATCCTCAGTAGGCATCAGTATACACTCCAAATCTGCATATATGATAAATGGCGCTTTCACTTTATTCTTGGAATCCTTGAAACGAAGCATTCGAACTTCTTCTGTAGGCAGTCGAGGTAAACATGCTTGCTTTGTTTTACAATCAACAATATGGTTCTCTAATTTATCTTCTATAGTAAAGTAATGTAAACAGCGATCACAAATATATTTCTTTCCATTATGAGAACTCAGTTGAGAAGAAACCAGCCGGCTTAAGTCTTTTATCGACACATAATGTGAATTAAATGGTTCAATTTTACCAGCATATTTGAAGTTTTCCATATCCTCGGTATCGAACTGGTTGTGTATCATTAAGAGATTCACATGCCTAGTTTTCTTATTTTCTGATATTAATATAGGAACAGTAGTATATTTACGTTTGTTTAGTTTTAACGTGTAGACATTGATGGAGACATTATTCTGAGCTTCGAAGTTTTTAATTTGATTTAGCGTCATCGGAAACTGGATACCTTTTAGATTTAATATTTCGGAGTAATGTGGATATTTGGAAAGTCTTTGAGGATCTCGATCTGTAGGATGTAGCGCAGCCATTATACCCCATGCAAAACAAGCTTGATCATCATTCTTCACATTGACACACGCCTGTTTCCGATTGATCTCGAGGGGTAGATCAATATATGAAGACCCACGCATAGGGTTATGTTTATTAATGTTAATGCCCAAGTTAACAATATTCCTTAGACTCCACCCACTACCTCGCTGTTGAAACTCTTCTAATTCAATCATAATCTGTTCCATAACATTTTCTTTAAACCATTTGTCAAGATCGGTGTCCCTGAAGATGGACGCATTAGACGTTGTGAAATGTTTATACTCGTTTTGAAGCTTGGAACCAGATGCAATTTCAAACACTCCACAAAACGCCGTATTGACGTTAATAGCCTCATCCATTTTAAGCGCATTTTGAATTCTTCTCTTGAATAGACTTTTACAGTCTGTTAGGAACGCCTTCACATCCTTATGCTTAAGGTTTTCAATTACTCCAGTGCGCACATGTTTCTTGAAAGCTGAGACAGTCTTCCCAATGCACTCGCTTTTTAGCAGTTTCTTTTCTAGTTGTATGCCACGCCCCCTTCTTCGAGGCTATTTTTAATTGCGATCGTATAGTCTTGATACTTCCTAATGATGCCAATAAGTTTTGCTTCTCACCAGCAGACTTTGCTTTTCCGATCGCCTTATTTATACGTCGAATTCCAATTCTGCACTCACGCAGACCATCCATAATCACACTGTCATCGCGTGAACTTCTTATTAATCCAAGAAGAGCAGCAATATGCTGTACCAAATCACCGAAGAGAGGCATATTGCTCGTTCAATATTCTACAATAGAATAACAAAATTAGCGCGTGCACCTATATTTATAGTATACCCCACTCCAATTTTTATATTAAACTTAAGGTCATTTATTTAAGATCACATGACATATTCACATATGAAATTTAATCCTATACTTTACAGTCACATCCTCTTTTCGACCATACGCAAGTTATGTATCCCCCAATTACATATATATATATATATATATATTGATGTATTGAATCTAATATGAATTATTAGAAATTATTAAGTAAAAGTATAAGTTCAATGCAACATTGTAACACAAGGATAACCCAGAGAGGTTATCGACAGTTCATGAGAACGGAATGCAGCTTTGCATCCGTGAGGGCAGTGATACTGCAGGTGGCAGGTCACAGGCGGTCAACATACCGCAGTTACTTAGAATTAAGTTGTTACATTGTAATAAAGTGTACAATAAAGAGAAACGCAGACATGAGATCTGCAAGTTCTCACAGCCGTGTGAGGGGCAGGTTATTATAAAAGGCCCGGGAGCTCAATGCCCGGCAGTCAGTCTTCGAACTCCATACTTCGTTGTTTGAGCTACTCAACCGAGTCAGTCTGCGTATTACAACTTTTACATTGTTGTCTACATAGACTACTCACCTGTACAATTAATTTTTAATAAGTTATTATGTACAAATTTTAGTAATAAAAATATTGTTAAAGTGTCAAAGCTTTTTAAAAAACCAGCTCCAAAGGCCCGAACTTTAACTGGCGCAGTCGTAACGGATGTCAAAAGGGCACTGAAAATCCAAAAATCGGAAGATTGGTGACCAAGAATTTTATTCGAAATTTTGGCAGAACCCAAACCAAGTTGGAGGAAGAACAAGCATAGTCTGAATCCAGCAACAAACCAAGTTGGACAAGGAACAAAATCGTCTAAGACCAACAAACAAACCAAGGTGGACAAGATACAGAATCGATCGAACCCACCAAAGAAACAGATGAAATTAATGTAAGTTCATTTCCATAATTTTCTTTCAAACCAAAAACTATAATTGATATATGCTAGTATTATAACTATTGATTACTATTGTTTTATGTATTTTATTATTATGAATATTTTTTTTTGAAAATAGTTCAAAGTGAATTATTTTCAAAACGAGACTGTATAACATTTTATGAGACGAATGTTAAAGAGATAAATTTTTCTTTAAAAAGCAAATGAAACTTGAAGTTTAAAAGAAATTTTCTTTTAAAATAAATAAGAATTAAATTTAAAAGAAATCCTTACCATAATTAATAGAACGAACTCAAAAATAATCCAAAAAATAACGGGCGCACATTCACTAAACACCAAAAACAAGAAACATTAACAAACGCGATTCAAAAACGTTTTCAATCCGGCGAACTAGAAACACAGAACGCAATTTAATTTCAAAACTAATCCTTTAAGCAGTACAGAACGATAATAAAACCATTGACCTTATAAAATCACAGCAAAACACTCTGCTACAGTAACCTAAAACCACCTAAGATAAATACGCGAAGAAAGCATCCTTTATTATACAATTAAAACTCAGAGAAAATCGCTTTCAGAATCCTTGCACAGTACTAAAGAAATAGCTTTCAGGAACTTTCAGTACTAAAGCAATTCGCATCATAAGTATTAATCTATCACGGAATTATAGAAGCGCATGAAAATTACACCACAACACTCTATAAATAATTTGCAGTACAAAAACGGCATAAAACGCTCATAATTACAGTACGGGAGATTCAATTACAAGTTGTGAACACCGAGGTATTTAAAAATAAAACTAGACGTAACACTTTATACAAAGTACGGAAAGTAATTCCTATAATTTCTATTAACACCTGTAAGTGCAATTAACTCAACGTACGTGACAAATAACGAAGATTACATCCTTTAGTATTCAATTTCAACAGTAAAGTACAAAAGTAAGTAACCTCAGGTCATAACTACGCAACTCAGTAAAACCCACGGAAGAGTATTAATTACGAGTTAACCGAACTGAACTAAAACAACGCTAAACGAGAATAAATCCATCCATTTAAGATTCCTTAAGAAACAGGAACTCAAGACGAACTAAAAGCTGCATAAAAACCGGCAAATCCAAGACTACGGTAAATTAATCTAACATTACTGAAACAGATCTCACAAGTACATCACCGCATTGTGTAATTAAATATAAATAAACAACGACTACGATTTTAAAAATAACTCGACGCAATATAAACTTAAAATTAATAAATCTAATACTACAAGTACGAAATTAATCTCAAATTCTTACCAAATTTTTATCCACCCAATCCAAACTGAAAATTAACAAATTCAAATCAAAAATAACGCCGAAAAATAACAAAATAAACATCAACCTTTACCAAATTTTTATGTACCTAATCTAATTGAAAAATTAAAAAACCAAAGCAAAAATAACGTCATAAAAAGGAAAATCATCCCCAATTTTTCCAAAATTCAAAATTACTTAATCCAAAAGAAAAATTAATACATCCAAAGCATAATAAACGCTACAAATAACAAAACCAACCCCAATTTCTACAAAATTTGAAATTTTACAACCCAAACGGAAAATTAATAAATCCAAAGCAAAAGTAACATTACAAATAGCGAAATAAACCTTAATTCAAAAAAAAAAAAATTTTTTTTTAAATTTTCCAAAAATCGAAAACAACCCTTAACCAACATGAGTAACACAGACTTACGTCTCTATTTAGAGACAATACAGACGTTTGATGGCACGCAGGCCCATCTCTCGAATTTCATTGGAGCATGTGAAATGTTCCTAAAAACCTTTTACAAACCCGGAGATGACGCAAGAAATTCATTGCTTATACGCTTAGTAATAAGTAAACTAGCCGGAAGGGCACTAACATTAATCGCCAGTAGGGACGACTTATCGGAATGGGACCAGTTTAAACAGCTACTAATTGCATATTTCGGGGACCAACGTAATATAAAATGCCTGGTACGAGACCTAATAAACCTTAGAATGGAACACAATCAATCCCCCTACCAATTCGGAATGAAATGCCAAGACGTGAGAAGTTTAATTTTAACAAAATTAAAATCGAAGAACCCGATCAAAACGTTAGACATTTAAAAACAAAAATGTATGACGAAATGGCACTAGACACATACATAAACGCTTTACCAGAACGATTATCGGACAAAATCAGATTCCAACGACCCCAAAATTTAGAGGAAGCTATGAGCCTAGTAATAGAAGAAGAAAATGTAATGTATTACCGCAACAGACTATACAACCCCAACGCGAATAAAAGTTATTCACCAACAAAAACTATACAAGCTACAAGACAAACAATCCCTCAACAAAAATTCACACCCTTTAACCCACAAACAAATCAACCGCGAAGTAACAACCCAAGTTTTAACAATACCAATTTTAATAATCAATATAAACATTTTTCAAAACCAACATTCAACCCAACTTTTACGAAACCCGCATTCCAACCGAGATTCAATCAAAACCTAAACCAACAAAGACCAGCATTCAATGCAAACCCTAATAGAAATACACCAATGACTAATACTCATAACAACCCTAACAATTATTACAAACCAACACCAATGGACACCTCATCTGGTAACACCAGACAAAACACAAAAATAACACATATCCGACCAAACCCTCATCAGAAACGTAATTTTACATCGGAAGAATTATTTCATCAAGAAATAGAAAAATTTGACACTGACCAGAATAATGACATTGAGACACCTACGAACAATGAAACAAACCATGCAGAAACTTACGAACGTGACGAACAATACGAAACTTACGAGGAGTATGATGAAGAAAACTCGAACTCAAATTTTCAAATGGACCAATTCATAACCGACCAAACTTAATAAACCTAAATAATATAAATCACTTAGTATTACCATACATAGAAATACCCCACGCCAAATTCAAACTATTAATCGACACCGGATCATCTAAAACATTAATTAGCCCCAGAACCGTACAAAAACACTATTTAGATTATGTAGAAAGAGAACCATTTAAAATTAAAACAGCCCATCAAACAACACTACACCAATTCGTAGCCAATATACCCTTACCAAGAACATTTAATGTTAAAATAAAACATAAATTTTGTGTATTCGAATTTAACGACATATATGACGGATTAATCGGAATGGACCTTCTAAGAAAATTAGGAGCCAACATTGACATTAAAAATCGCTTATTAAGGACAAAATACGGAAAAATCCCAATTAAATTTCAAAACACACAAATTGAACAAAAATACACATTAGAACCCCGAACGGAAAGAAAAATAAAAATCCCAGTAAAATCTAACAAAAATTTAGGAATAATAAATCATATGACATTTCAGCAAGGAGTAGAAACCCCAACTGCCTTAGTGCAAATAAAAGATAACTATGCAACCACAACAATATTAAATTCAAACGACTATCCCGTAGAATTATCATTGACAGACCCAATTAACGTAGAAGAACTAAATTTTAACGAAATGGAAATAGACGAAAATTTAGAAAACGATTACAACCCAATAGAACATGACGAAATGTTAAGAGAAAATTTAACTAACATCCGCTTCAATACCGACATCAATCAAGAAGAAGAAAGAGCAATTAAGAACTTATGTTTTGAATACCGAGACATATTCCATTGTGAAGGAATACCATTAACATTCACCAACACAGTAAAACATAATATCGAGTTAACAGACAGTAAGCCAATCTTTACAAAAGCATATAGACTACCTCATGCAAGCCAAGAAGAAGCTGACAGACAAGTAGCAGACCTATTAGACCAAGACATAATCCAGCACTCCAATTCACCATGGAGCAGCCCCGTGTTAATAGTACCTAAGAAATTAGACGCAACCGGAAAGAGAAAGTACAGAATGGTAATAGATTATAGAAAGTTAAATGAAAAAACGGTAGATGACAAATATCCACTACCAAATATTACCGAAATTTTAGACAAATTAGGCAAATGCCAATATTTTACAACATTAGACCTAGCATCAGGATACCATCAGGTAGAGATGGAAGAAAAGACATATCAAAACAGCCTTCAGCACACCTAGAGGACATTACGAATACAAACGAATGCCATTTGGACTAAAGAACGCACCCGCTACTTTCCAGAGAGTCATGGACAATATACTACGAGGAATACACAATGAGAAATGCCTTGTATACCTTGACGACATCATAGTTTATTCCACATCACTGGTAGAACACATAGAAAGATTGAAGGAAGTATTCGAAAGACTTAGACAAGCACATTTTAAAGTACAATTAGACAAAAGTGAATTTTTACAAAAAGAAGTATCATTTTTAGGACATGTAATAACACCCCAAGGAGTAATGCCAAATCCAGACAAAACAAACGCAGTTCTAAATTACCCATTACCAAAAACAAACAAAGAAATCAAAGGATTTCTAGGACTTAGTGGTTACTACCGCAAATTCATTAAAGGTTACGCTCAGATAACCAAACCCCTGACAAACTGTTTAAAAAGGAAACAAAATTGAACACACCCGGAATTCATTAAAGCCGTAGACAAAATTAAAACATATTAACAAATCACCCTGTATTAGAATACCCAGACTTTACAAAACCATTTATACTGACGACAGACGCATCGAATGTAGCATTAGGCGCAGTATTGAGCCAAGGAAAAGTAGGTAGCGATAAACCCATCAGCTACGCATCCAGAACCCTAAATAAAACCGAACAAAAATATAGCACTATAGAAAAAAGAGTTATTAGCCATAATTTGGGCAACAAAATATTTTAGACCTTATTTATACGGAAGAAAATTTTACATATACACTGATCATAGACCACTAGTATGGTTATGCAAATTGAAAGAACCGAATTCAAAATTACAAAGATGGAGAATCAGACTCGAAGAGTACGATTACGAAATTATATATAAAAAAGGAATTTATAACAACAACGCAGACGCTTTAAGCCGAATCCAACTCAATGCATTAGAAACGGAATCCATTATAGGAAACGTAGACGATACAGAAATAAGGGAAGACCCAGACGAGATCGACACGATACATTCGACACAAAACGAAGAACCAAAAAACGCGATTAAAATTTTGAACGAAGCAATCGATATGAAACCCAACCAATTTATAATAACCGAAGTTTTAAATAACCCCAATCCAGTAAAATATTCAAAAGTAGATAACAAAAAGATATACCAAATTCAAATAACTAAAGATGACAATGAAGAACAAATAATTAAAATTTTAAAAGAATACACCCCCGAGAAAAAACGATTTTATTTTTATTTCAACACCGAACATTTATACCAAAGATTTTCAGAATTATACATTAAACTATTCAATAACTCTGGACCTGAACTCATCAGATGTACTAGAAAACTAATAACACTAGACGACCCTGACGAAATAAACGATGTAATTAGAAATCAACACGAAGGAAAAACCAACCATCGTGGAATTAACGAAACAATAAAACAACTTGTAAGACGTTATTATTTTAAAGACATGAAAGACTTGACCACAGATTTTATTAACCAATGCGAACTATGTGACAGAGCGAAATACGATAGGAAACCCCCAAAGATACCCTTAATGTTAACCAAAACACCCGACAAACCATTTCAAAAACTACACGCCGATACTCTAGTAGTAGAAGCACAAAACTATCAAACAATTATAGACGCATTTACAAAAATAGGCCAAGCCATACCAATCACATCCAAAAATAGCATTGACGTGACCCAAGGATTTTTACAATATTTCACATTTTACGGAACACCCGAATCAATCACTTTAGACAATGGTAGCGAATTTAAAAACGAGACAATACAAAACACTTTAGAACTCCACAAAATAAAAATTCATTTCATAACGGAAAACCACCCTGAGTCAAACGGACTAATTGAACGATTACATTTAACCCTGTTAGAACAAATTCGATTATTAAGAATAAATTATAAAAAGGAACATATAACCAGTTTAATGTCATACGCACTAATCGCCTATAATAACACAATTCACTCATCAACAAATTTTACACCCTTAGAATTAACATTAGGACATTCAGATTCACGAAATCCCTATGACATACACTACAATAAAGAAGTATATCAACAATATGCGAAAGATCACAAACAAAAACTAAAAATAACTTATGACAAAGTAAAAGATAAATTAGAGAACGATAAAGAACGTATCACCACAACCCGAAACAAAAATACCGACTCAAATAAATTTTCAATAGAACAAACCGTGTATGAGAAAAACTTTCAAAGCAAGCGACATAAAACAGCACCCAGAAATTTAGGACCATTTAAAATTAAGAAAATATCAGATAAAAATATAGCAGTAGTAGACAACGGTAAAATAACTAAATACATTCATTTAAAAAACCTAAGACACCCTGTAATTTCAGATGGACAATCATCACCCTTACCGTCAACCTCCACCCAGGTAGAACGAACAACCAAGTAATAACATAAGATATATAAAACAACCCCGGTATACTACCAAATAAACTAGGCAGTATACAAAATACAATATTTACTCAAATAATATCCAACCTTACTTTAACGCAACAACTTTTAGCAACATTAAGAATAACGAAATAATATTTTTGATAGAAATCTAGATAGTAGAAAGTAACAGTTAATTATTATCACTTATTTACAAATGTTACTAGCACATACCAAGTAATCATACCCAAAACCAAATTCCTATCCCTAAATGAACTGAGATATGGTTATACAAACGAAAAATGTACTGAAGTAACACCAAACCAATATTTATGTCAATCGATGACGACAACAACCATTCAAGAAGACAGCCCTTGTGAAGTACAACTATTAAAATTCTCAAATCATTACGAAAACTGTGAAACCAAACAAGTGCAAATAACTAATATTAAAATTCAAAAAGTTACAGATAACAAATGGATAGCCATTTTCCCAACAGAAGTAATAGCAACCATCCACTGCAACCAAGATGAAAATAACCAAGCATTAATCGGAAGCAAACTAATTACCCTCAAAGAAGATTGTTATGTGAAATTGAAAGATGAAGTAATCAGAGTTTATCAAGATCCCATAACAACAAAGAAACTTGCAAACCTACCGGAACTACAATTCAAAATACAACAAGAAGACGAAGAAATAAACAAGAAACCTATGAAGCTAGAGCATCTAGACTTAGACGATCTCAACCACGCCGTGAAATTAGTGGAAAGTTATAAAGAACAATTAAGTGAAATCAAAACGCCAAAGTTACATTATAATAATATAAGTGTTTGGACAATTGTATTAATCATTTTAATAATTTTGTAATCATGTATGTATTATACAAAATGTACCTTAGATATAAGAATGAAGGAAACAGTTCTAGATTTAAGGAAACAAAGAGAAAAAAGGAAACAATAAGTATACCCTTAGAAACAATGAATTTTAAATGAAATTGAATAATGTATTTTATGTATTTAAAAATTAAGAAAACCTTAATTTTTCATTTACGGTGGGAGGAGTTATGTATCCCCCAATTACATATATATATATTGATGTATTGAATCTAATATGAATTATTAGAAATTATTAAGTAAAAGTATAAGTTCAATGCAACATTGTAACACAAGGATAACCCAGAGAGGTTATCGACAGTTCATGAGAACGGAATGCAGCTTTGCATCCGTGAGGGCAGTGATACTGCAGGTGGCAGGTCACAGGCGGTCAACATACCGCAGTTACTTAGAATTAAGTTGTTACATTGTAATAAAGTGTACAATAAAGAGAAACGCAGACATGAGATCTGCAAGTTCTCACAGCCGTGTGAGGGCAGGTTATTATAAAAGGCCCGGGAGCTCAATGCCCGGCAGTCAGTCTTCGAACTCCATACTTCGTTGTTTGAGCTACTCAACCGAGTCAGTCTGCGTATTACAACTTTTACATTGTTGTCTACATAGACTACTCACCTGTACAATTAATTTTTAATAAGTTATTATGTACAAATTTTAGTAATAAAAATATTGTTAAAGTGTCACAGCTTTTTAAAAAACCAGCTCCAAAGGCCCGAACTTTAACTCGCATAGCATAAAAAGTACAAAGGTCACTTATTCATATTCGGCCCTTGTACGTCATAGGCCGATAGCGGACCCATGCCTTACATTTTATAGGCCCATGGCAGGCCCAGGATTTACGTCATATAAGTCAATGGCAGGCTTTGCATAGAGTAGTCAAAATTTTGATGCAACCTTTAAAACCTACTGTGTAATAATTCACGACAGTGTCATCAAATACAACCCGTTCACCGAAGTCGTCAACAGATATATTAGGGAATAATTACTTTGTACTGACAAACTTTTTAAATACAAAATGTTATAAGAAAAATATTTTTGTAACATAAAGTTTTACAATATATTTTTAACCGTATTATTTTTAATTGAAGTTAAGCATTAAAATTGATCTGTGTACTAGGGCGAATTTTCCTTAATACTAGGACGAATTTGCCTTGGTACTAGGACAAATTGACCCCATAGCCTTAATTATAAAAAATAATTACCACGTAAGAAGTTCTTTAGTCTACTGCGGCCACTTAAACTGCAAACATGAGAAACGATTTACCTTCCTAGAATGTAATAAATCTGTAAAATTTGTATCTGCATTATGTTTTGTTTGAACATAGTAAATCGGATTCACTATGATCGGTATTAAAAGCTAGGCTTTCCCCAGTATCAATAGGTGCCCGAGGGAACATAAGACCCATGCCTTACATTTTATAGGCCCATGGCAGGCCCAGGATTTACGTCATATAAGTCAATGGCAGGCTTTGCATAGAGTAGTCAAAATTTTGATGCAACCTTTAAAACCTACTGTGTAATAATTCACGACAGTGTCATCAAATACAACCCGTTCACCGAAGTCGTCAACAGATATATTAGGGAATAATTACTTTGTACTGACAAACTTTTTAAATACAAAATGTTATAAGAAAAATATTTTTGTAACATAAAGTTTTACAATATATTTTTAACCGTATTATTTTTAATTGAAGTTAAGCATTAAAATTGATCTGTGTACTAGGGCGAATTTTCCTTAATACTAGGACGAATTTGCCTTGGTACTAGGACAAATTGACCCCATAGCCTTAATTATAAAAAATAATTACCACGTAAGAAGTTCTTTAGTCTACTGCGGCCACTTAAACTGCAAACATGAGAAACGATTTACCTTCCTAGAATGTAATAAATCTGTAAAATTTGTATCTGCATTATGTTTTGTTTGAACATAGTAAATCGGATTCACTATGATCGGTATTAAAAGCTAGGCTTTCCCCAGTATCAATAGGTGCCCGAGGGAACATAAGGCGTTGAATGTTTCCTTGAACCAAGCGCCACAGTCGCATAGACTGCTCGATACACTTGGGTGATCACTGTTACAGTTTGCAACATTGTTTTTGCATGTTTTATTATCTATGATCATTGTGGTTTCGTTTTGGTATGGTGTTTTTGTTCTAGATTAGTGTTTGCCTAGTATCTAAGAAAAAGATACAGTAAGAAAGAGCGAGCTTTGATTGCGAAAACTTACTACCGAAATGATGAAAGTTTCGCGGTATCTTTTCGGAAACTCCATACGATTCTTGGACATCACAATGCACCAAATGAATCCACCGTTTGTGGGTTGATCAAGATATTTGAAGAAACCTCTTCAACAGTACACATCAAAAACCTTGGACAGCTTATTACTTTGAGTTCAGGAAAACAACGTCGCCGTCGTGCTCGTACTGGACTTTCTATTAGTGTAAGTGCAAATTCTTTGCTAAGATCCTTTGCATTGTTGTTGAAGACATTTGCATATCTTGAGCACGACGGCGACATGATTTTTCTGGACTCATAGTAACAGAATTACTCACAACAGCAGCATCTGCCTCACTTCGGCCATTTCGAAGCCATCCAGGGCTTTAGATAGATGTCTACTGCTGTAACGGTTACTTCAAATTTCTTATTCAATCCACGAACAGTGGATTGATTTAGTGCATTGCAATGTCCAAGAATCTTACGGAGTTTCCGAACAGTTACCGTGAAGCTTTCGCTATTCCTTACTTTATCTTTCCATTACGATACTACGCAAACACTAACCTAGAGCAAAAAAAACACCGTATCAAAACGAAACCTCAATGACCACAGATAACAAAACATGCAAAAGCAATGTTGCCAACTAAAATAAGTAAAAACGGCGGGCTTTTTAAATCCGGAGTTCTTTTTGAGACTCCCTTTAGAAGGTAAAACCATAAAGTTTATTTTAAATTGTTGTCCGTAAGGACCGAAAGATATTCCTGAATGGGACGAATCATTCCAGGAATAAGAATCGAGGAAGGACGCGACTATATAACAATAGCCGTATGGCAAGACTCAGTAGTAAACGAAATTTGACTTCCCGTTTCTACAACAGCGCGAATAATTTGAGATTGATTTCTTTGTGAAGAATTTCAAGACATTGATAGAGGGAGCAATTTTTTAACGAGAAGAATATTTTTGTTGAACACGTGCTGTAGAATTGTCAGGCCAAGATGCTTTATAAAATCACGGCGTGGGCAAAGGATTGCCATTGAGTAGGCCTTATAATAAAAGGTGCGCACTGAGATGTGAAGACACGTCTGTTTTTCGTTAGTGGTTAGTAGAAATACAATTTTATTAGCTCTCGATGAAATTAGTTTCAGCGCAAACAAGGATTACTTTAATTATGAAGCAAACAAAATTGATTTAGTTATTGAGATTTGTATTTAACGTGGTTAATTGGAATATTGAAAACTGGTTACGCTTCATATGCAGAAATAAATCAGGCCCTACGACCGGAAGCTTCTGTAAATTTTGTGGTTCATTTTATTTGTAAACAACCTTCATTAGAAGTACAAGTTTTAAAACAAGGTTTTGAAGTTGGATATTGTTAGTTGTAGGCCTTGAATAGAAAGCAGAATATATGCTGTATTCATCTTCTGCGAGTTTTGATAAGGTATCTAGATCTTTTGTTGGCTATGAAATGATTATTCGGGTGAGTTCTAAACTGAAATTAATATGCCTGTTGTGGAAGCTTTGGTTGTTTGAAATAATGAGGAAATGAAATAGTTCTGGATATAATGAAAAGAATTGTTTGATAATGATTATTCTTACAATTTAACTATCAAAAATGTAAACTTTGGTTTTGCTTTTGATAGAAATTCCGCTTCTTTGCACTTAGAGGTAGCGCAAGCACATAACTTATTTATAATTGTTTTAATGAAAAGCCCATATGTTGTTTGTTCAAAAACACACTTGCATTCCAAGCAATAATTTCAACGTGTGTTACTCTTTGTATATTGTAAATTTTTTATTATAAGTGTTTATATCAATAATTTATGCATGAAGTATTTGTTTCTTGGTTAATAAAGTGAACACATTTGAAGAAATATCAGTACTGATGTTTGGCCTTTATTTAAATCCGTATGATTATACGGGAGGTGCTCGATATGTATCGGGAACAAGTAACAAAAATAAAACTTGAGGTGTGAAAACTGTTTTACTGTTTTTTAAAATATTCTCCATGATGATTGATACACTTTTTCATACGTTGGAACCAATTTTCATAGCATCTTTCCATTCCGATTGAGAAATCTCCAAAACTTGGGTTTGGTATGCATCAACCGCCTCTTTTGATGGTGAAAATCGTTGTCTACGCAGTTTGTTCTGCACGTGTGGGAAGAAATCATTAGGTGCCGAATCATGACTATACGGCGAATGACCCATCAATTCGATATTTTGAATGCTCAAATAGTCACTTGTTTGAGGCGATGTGTGAGAGCTCGCATTGTCTTGATGGAGAATGATTCAGTGTCGCCCGTTTAATTTTCATATTTCTCTGAAAACTTGTGGCAAACAAATGGTTGTATATCAAGCAGAATTCACTGTTCTACGATCCTCTAAAGCAACGGTCGTGTCATGTCCATTTATTCCAGAAAAACAGGCAACAATTTTTTTCGAAGTGCTTCGAGTGCGGACGTTTTTTGTTGGATTTCGTTCATCTCGGAAAACCCATACAGTCAATTGCTGTTTACTTTCGGGTTTATACGAATAAATCCAAGATTCGTCTCCTATGTAAATGTTATACACTGCGTTTGGTGCACCGCAATCGTATTTTTTGAGCATTTCCTTGCACCAATCGACGAGTCTTTTTTTGAGCGATTGGAAAATTATGTGGGATCAACACGCACATATCTTTTTCACAGGTAATTGTTCATGTAATATCGAATGTATACTTGTCATACTAATGCCTAGAGATACTTGAATCTCAGGATAAGTCACATGACAATCTTGCATTTTCAATTCGCGCACAGCATCGATGTTTTCTGACACAACAGCCGATTTTGGACGACCTTCTTTAAATTCATCCACTAGCGACCCACGACCACGATTGAATTCACTATACCAACCATATACGGTGGTTTTAGTTGGAATTTCTTCACTAAAAGTCGAAATAAATGGATTCAGGCACTGTTGTGGAGATAATCCACGTCGGAAATCGTAAAAAATCATCGCACGAAAATGTTCACGAGCTAATTCCATTTTTTGGCCGAAACAAAATTTTTAACTCAATCAAAACAAAACAAATAGTGTTTATATGGTAAAATGTTATAAATTTGTATACTGTCAAAAATGTCAAACTTTAGGTTAGAAACGTAAAATAATACCTAGCAACACTAGTGTTGTCAGTTCCTGATACATATCGAGCACCCCTCGTATTTTGAAATTCTTTTTAAGCGAAAGTATATTTTAAATAAACTTGAATCTAAGAATTAAGAAGTGGAGTTGATTAATTAAACTATTAGCTTCTAAATAAGAACTTTGACTTTATCATTATACCGTTTAGTTGTTGGATTGATCTATTATTTATACCTGAAAACGATATATGAATTATTTTTGAGAAGTTCATAACTTAATTAATTAGAGTAACAGTAATACGATTAAAAAACAACATTTTATACTTTTCATAGTCAACGTTGCTTTTCAGAGTCAACGCTGACAAGTTGTGGTATGTTGGTACTCGTACTGTTTTGGAAATTATTTGTAGTAAACTGCTGATAATTTATTTACAAATCTTGAATTAATTGTTGGAACGTTTCTTCATATCCGCTCACTCAAATGAATTTTTATTCATGTTTAAAGATGCGGTGGCGCCCTGTTTTCTTCTGAAATTTTGAGTTATCATATTCAACCCATGCCTAAAGTCATGCTTTCTCGTGAATTGAATCTCCAACTAGTCGTTGGTGCACTAGGTGGGCAGGTAAAAACAGCATTCGAGCCCAATTTTTGTTTTACTGGAGCCCCACACGTGGAGCACTCTCAACTGTTTCACAGGCGACTAAAGTCAGAGTCCACCAAGGGTTTTAGTGCAACACCTCTGAGAGAATCGAAATATGATTGTGGGCCAATAAACAATCCTAGAAATCACGCATATGTTCCACAAAAACAAGAAACTCAAATACGGAGATATGAAAAGGAATGTTTCATAACAATATAATGAACAATTGGGGTCAACAACTAATCAGACACAATATTCACAATTCTCAACACGCTAAGAACAAGTTCTATGCTTTACGTACCGACATCGCAATACTTTGAATAAATACAATACACACACGCACGCACGTATGTACACAAGCCACACGAGCGCGCAACACGCATCCATACACCCGCACGCACACACCCGCGCGCGCTCGCGTCACTCCATTACCGACTATATAAAAATAAGTTCCTTGAAACGTGTGACAGAATTCATATTAGACTTTTCAATAGGACACATCAACCTATCGCTGAATGAAGTTTACATTACTATGCGTAAATTTCAGTTTTACCATTGATTGATTCCTAAAAGTATGTTTGTGAAAACTGTGGGAAGAAAACGCAAAAATCCTTGGTATATTAAATTATCTTGCTCTATTTTCTGCCATGCGAAGTTATAACGCTTTTGATTTAATGTAGTTGCACATTTTGAATTTTGTAATATAAGTAATGGTGCCGAAAGCAAATTTTCCAATCTGGAATATCGGATTCTTAGCATATTTCATGCATTACACTTCGTACGGTTAGTGTTTAAATATTAATCATTCGCCAACATCGTGATTTTACGCATTTTTTCATAATCATACTTTTACGCTATCTATTATTCAAGGTGCTTTCCGATTACGATTAAATAAAGTATTTTAAATGGAAGTTTTTAGTTTCAGCTATTACTTCGCTATTTTCATGTATGTCGGTAATTGTCGGCATGATACTACTGTTAGTCAATTATTCAGTGTTTACTTTTTATGGATGCTTTGTAGGAACGTCTGTACTATCATCTAACGCCCTGAACAAACATTGATAAAAAATCCTGATGCTTGTAGCACAATAAACGAGAGGAAAATAAATCATTTAGACCAATCTGCTTCACGCTCGTATAAAAGTTCCTTGGGGAAATAAAGGTATTACATCATCTGAAGTAGCGCACTTTCCAAGATTCTAAGACAGTCTAAGGAAAACTTAGGTATCTCCTCATTGTTTTTTTTGCAAAACGTGTTAGCTTCAGATATAATAGATCAACGGCATTAATATTTGAGAACCATTGTATCGTATTTCAATGCCTGTTGCTTGGTAACAGCTCCAAGTCTAAGCCCGAAAATTCCTATCTAGAAACGTGCTTTTGAAATGTGGTAGAATTATACGTATTGTTAATACGCGAAAGAGACTCGTTGAAAATGTATATCTAAAGCCGCTATGAAATCACAACTTTTAGAGACTTTTTGACGTTATATAATGACAGATGTTTACAACTCAATTTTATTACATTACTAGTGATATAAGAAATTTTTAAGTAACTGCATATTTAAGCCATTACTTAGGTATTCTACTTTAAAATTAAGAAAGAGGAAACTTTAATGGAACTAATTATTTGAAAGTAAGTTTATCAGGGCCAGTGTTAAAAGATGATGAACATTCTGAAGTAACCATTTCCACAAGAAAGAATGGCTCAAGTTCAAGGCTTAGTTTTATTAACGTTATTGTAATAATTTTGTAATTATTATATTTAAATATATATACAGTGCTTCCCAAAAGTAACGGATATATTCGATTAAATGAATACTGACAGTTTCTGAGCAAAAAGCTCTGACACGTCGATTTTAATTTTTAAATTGTCATTTAATTATGTAATTTTTAACCCCCCACCCTTCAACCTCTAAGCGCTAGCATCCCCTACTTAAAAATTTTAAATAGCAAGGTACCCCTTGTGATACCTCAATTAATAGCATTTTTCATGTAGAAATAAAATTTTACAAAAAATTCTAAATCGGTTGATAAATAACTGTTTTATTCAATAAACAATACTTAAATAAAAAGCAAAAAACAAACAAACACAATTTCAATTAAATGTTCAAACTGCTGTCCGTTAGCGGCTAGGCAGTGTCCTAATCTAGAGACAAACTTTTGTTGAACTTTGTTTACTACACTTTAGATTTTAAATAACCCCAAAGGAAATAATCCAAAAGGGTTAAGTCGGGAGACCTTGCGGGCCATTCAATTTGTCCTCGTCTACCAATCCACCTCATAGAAAATACTTGGTCGAGATATTCCCGTACTGGATGTGCATAGTGGAGAGGCGCACCATCTTGCTGTAGCCAAATACCGGGATGAGGTGAATCAGGATCTTCTGCATTCGGATGTAGTACCGCTAAAGCCGGAATTCATTCAAATTGGAGAAAATTTAGATATTGTTCTCCATTGAGTGTTCTCTCAAAAAAAACGGTCCAATAACTTTATTACCCACTATCCCCCCCCAAACATTAATCTTTTGTGGACATTGTGTATTTGCTTCCATCATCCAATGCGGATTTTCATCAGCCCAATAACGGCAATTCTGCTTATTAACGGTACAATTTAAATAAAATGTTGCCTGATCAGAAAACATAATATTTCCTTCCAATCCAGGATTTTCATTGCAAAGTTCCATCGTTGTTTCACAAAATTGCGCTCGCCTATCAAAATCATTATCTGATAACTCTTGCACTGATTGCACTTTGTAAGGGTGAAATTTTGCTACGGGGAAATCTGCACTTTTTGATGCATTTAACTGTGAAGCGACTCCCGCAACGCTTGAATGTGGATTTTCCTGCACAAATAGCAAGACATCCAATTGTGAGTCTTCATCTAAAGCTGACGGACGTCCATCTTTAGATTTATCTCGTACGTGTCCAATATAAGCATACCCGATAATTGGCGCTTTAAGTGAATAAGTTTTTATTGAATAAAACAGTTATTTATCAACAGATTTAGAATTTTTTGTAAAATTCTATTTCTGCATGAAAAATGCTATTAATTGAGGTATTACAAGGGGTACATTGCTATTTAAAATTTTTAAATAGGGGATGCTAGCGCTTAGGGGTTGAAGGGTGGTGGGTTAAAAATTACATAATTAAATGACAATTTAAAAATAAAAATCGACGTGTCAGAGCTTTTTACTCAGAAATTGTCAATAATCATTTAATCGAATATATCCGTTACTTTTTGGAAGCACTGAATATATATATATATATATATATATATATATATATATAGGGGTCACGAGAGGTTATTGAAACCCAAATTCTACAAATAAATCCCACCAAAATATAAAAGAATTCGGAAAAATGGGAATTTCCGTAAATTTATGGTTATGCCCTGTATAATATAAGCTTTATTCATTAGAATGTACGAACCCTGTATGATATAAGCGTATTGTAGATAAATAGCAAGTAACGTAAGTTGCATAGTAAAAATGATTAATTGTAAGATACCGTATAATGCTTTAAATGCGAACGCAAATCGATCATTTTAAGATAAATACAAAGCCATTTATTTTCACTTATTAATTATCAATACATTTTTGATAAAAATGCTTTCCATTTGCTGTAAATAGCATTTAGCATAAAAACTACAATCAACATGCATTTAAAACCCCAATTTTAATATTAATTTTGTGTAGTGAAACACGTTTTGCCGTAAAAGCAAATAATTCTATAAAATACAACCACTTTTGCATTAAAAAGCAATTAAAGTTTAAATTAATTGCCTTGTGGATTACAGAAATTTATTTTAAATAAAGAATTTTCTAGAATACCAGAAATATAAATGAATGAATCATCCGTAACTAAAACTACTTAAATATCTACTTAATAATTGAAACATTTATTCCAAGAAGCGACCCGATCATTGAAAAAACCCGTAAAATACCTGGAATAACTGATAAAAATTATTACATTTCGCATTCATTGTTGGAGAGAAGCGATGCGACACAGTGGTCTTGGGTGTTGAACAAAGACGAGACAGCGCGCGTCACGAATGAGCGAAACGAGATTACGAGGTAATAAACGCCGCAATTTTACACGCTAATGAGTTTTTCTGGGAACCTTGCATCATAATGTTCCAAACTATTCTATTACATTCTGGAAATACATAATTTGTATATATATATATATATATATATATAAGGAAGCGTTTATTAATTAGATTGATTCAGTCGATTCTTAAATACGATCGCGAAATGTTATTTTGATTTAAGTCACTAGCTGTTGCTTTGCAAAGATAATATTTGAAGAATGCGGTAAGCATACTGTTTTTGAATAATTACATTGTTACAATGAATATAGAAGTGAGGTTTTAAACGTAACTTACATAAAAAATGGAAATTATTAAATTACAATGAAGAGGGTAAAATTCTTTAATATAACGCTATTTTAAAATTTTTATTAAATAATCGAAAGGAAGATTTAACCAAAAATGTACTTTGGTAACTGCTGTTTGAAACGAGGTTTTAAGTATGGAAAATCTTGTAAGCTGATTTAGACATCAATTAAAATAAGAAGATATTTAATGACGAGTTAGATAAAGAAATGCTTCGTGGATTTTTGCAAGTATAATTTTTTTTGTAACCGATATTTGAATTAAGATAGTCCTAATAATTTTTTTGAAAGATTTTTACCAGGAAAGTTTATGTTCAGAGTTCGAAACACCTTGACCTTTTAATAGCTTATTTGTCAAAGATATTTTTGGCCAAAAGAACCTTACAAGCGTGGGAATAAACGAAGTCAGGTAAAATATCCGTATAAGAAGAAATTTAGTTCTGTTAATTTAAAATAAGGTAAGGAACATTTTTTTATAATAAATAGTTCTTAGAAATTATTTTATGTTTGAAAGAAACAATCTTGTAAATGATCTATATGTTTTGTATGAGAGAAAATATTTCATACTGTATAAATGCTTTGTCATATTTCTGTGTTTGAACTGATTTTGAAAACTCCATCAATTCCGTTGAGCTAGCCAGGCAAAGTTAGAAAGGAAAGTAAGTGAATGATTTCAAGTTTTACAAACCACAAGTATCTGTATCACGGCACTCTTTTAATGACGCTTCAACGTGCGGCCCTTGTCACGGCACTCTTTTAGCGGCGCCACAACGTGCGGCCTTTTCATATCATTCTTCTAGCGGCGCACCAACGTGCGGCGTTACCACAGCACTCTTTTAGTGGCTTCCAATGCGATCCTTACCACATCACCCTTTTGGTGACGCTCCAACGCGGATCCTTATCATAGCAATTATATATTGTTGTGATAACGGCCGGCGTTGGGCGTCGCTAAAGGTATGCTGTGATACAGGTACAATAAATTGTAAAAATTGAAATTTCTGACTTACCTTCCTTTCTAACTTTTCTTTGCCTGGATAGCTCAAGGGAAATAATGGAATTTACAAAATGAAATAAAACACAGCAATATCAAAAAACATCTATACAGTCTAAAATATTTTCTCTCATACAAAAGAATATAGAACATTTACAGCGCAGTTTCTTTTAAACATAATATTATTCCTAACAACTACTTTATATTTATTAAAATGTTGCTCATCATATCTAGCTTAAAATTTACAGTACTCAAATTTCTTCTTGTGAATAGTTTACTTGGCTTTAATTCCCACGCTTGTAAGGTTTGTTTTGGCCAAAAAAGTCATTGACAGATAGTCTATTTAAAAAGTCGGACTGTTTCAAACTCTGACCACTAACTTTCCTCGTAATAACCCTTACAAAAAAATATTATGTGATTAAGACTTGTTATACCTTAAATTAAAGGACAAATATACTGAAATATCAGTTACAAACAAAAAATTTCTAAAAGTAATACTTGCAAAATCTCCAAGGTGCTTATCCAAATCGTAGTTAACAGTATTAAATATCTTTTGCTTCTATTCTAAATTGACGTTCAAATCCCAGTATACAAAATCATTCATTTACTTGCATATTATTTAAATCTCCATTTAGGAACATCAGTTTCCAAAGTGCATCTTCAATTTAATTATTTAATTAATTTTGATGTAGCTTTTTGTATCGTAGGATTTTCCATCTTCATTGTATATTATAAAATCAAATAACTGTATTTAACAACTTCCATATTTATTATGCAAGTTGCGTTTAAAGATTACTTCTTTATTCACTGTTACATCGTAATTATTAATTACAGTATGCGTGCTGCATACTTCAAAACAATTCTTCGCGACTTAATCAAGTCGAATGACCGAATCAAATCTCTTTACATATTGCTTGGTTGTCGCGAATTTATGAATGAATCTAACGTCGATTGCTTCTGTTTATATATAAAAAGTATCTTCATTTTAGAGCTTTTGAGTTTTACGGGATTACACATCTATCTGACGCAAGTTTCTGGAAATTCCTCGTTTTATTTCCTCATTGTGATTTATTTCTTAGTGACGTTCGCTGTCCGTCCTTGTCTAACACATAAGGTTATTGTGGCGTCGCATACTAATCCAGTAGTAATGCGATAGATAATAAATAATTCTTATCGAATAATTCTTAGAATAAATGTTTATTTGTTAAATAGGTATTTAAGTAGTTATAAGTACAAATTACACAGTTTCTGTCTTAATCTCGAAACTGCGAGAGAATTCTTTATATAATATCGAACAGAAGTCAATTTGGGTAATTAATTTAAACTTCAATTGCCTTATCAACGGATTTTGCACATGCAAAAGACCCGCATCTGTAATAAAAGATTGGTTTTCACGGCAAAACGTGTTTTAATACACAAAATTATTTTATAAAGATTAAAGTGTTATTTTTTAACAAGATTGATATGGTTCTTACGCTATATAAAGCCAATGTTTTATGCACCGAGAAATGTATTTTTATGATAATTAATGAGTGAAAATAAATGGCTTTGTATTTACGCTTGAAATTAGTCGATTTTCATAAGAAATAAAGACCGCATTTAATGCGTTATACGGTATCTTAAAAATAATTATTTTTATATATACGGCTGTATTAGTGATATAATATTGGGAGTTTTAAATACACGGGCTATGTATTTATAATACACTTTTATTATACGGTGTAATTATTCACACCCACGGAATTTACTTTTACTCTCTGCATTCTATATAGGCCCCCTTTTTTCGGTTTCTTAAATTTTATCACCTTTTATTTACTTTTCACTAATATATCTTAAAACACTTAAGTTCTGGTCAGATTAAATAAAATTGAGAAATAGAATGCTTTCCAGATACAATTCCATCACTAGGGTAGCTGGATATCCTTTACAATAACCTAAATCTTATCCTGGTTCCTAAAAATATGCAAATAAAATTCAACTTAAACTTAAATTTTATTAACATTAAATAATTTCAATAAAAATACAAATATACGTAAAGAAACTTAGTTTCTTCGCCTCCTCTGGCCGGGTATTGCTAAAGGAAGAAAAATCCTAAAAAAACCTTAAATCTAATTCATCAACAAAGCTATCATTGCCCCAAATTTTCCTGTTTCCAATATTAAAGTACATAACATTTATAAATCTCAATATCGGGAAATATCGCTAATAACAAACATAGCAACAGTTAAACACCAGATTTTCGTTATATCATTTCATTGTTCATTCCAAAATACTAATTATGCCTTAACTAATACTAAATTCTACCAATAAAATTACCTTCAAGTTCCCTTGCGTACATATTTATTAATATTTTAAAATGTTCCAAACTTTCTTGCACGATAATACCATGCATAAATTTTAACCAATACTAATTCCGTCGGTAGTTTATCGTTCGACAAATTAATCACTTTCATGTTCGCTTCATTTCCTACTCCATAAATACCAACCAATTTACATTTAAAATTCACATATAAATTATAAAGAGGTATAAACATGTACGCTTATAATATTACTCACTGTTTAATTTCAATTCCTTAAATCTGAGAATGTCCAGAAGCTTTCGATGTTTCATTTTCGGCTAACCAAATCTCTTTAACCCAATACAATTCACTTATTTGAGATATCCACGCAGGTAGCTCTTTTGTTATGGAACACACGAGTTTTCAAAATTCCACGCACGGAAAAGACACGTCCTGTCAAAGCTGCAGGCGAAGTTCTATGAAAGCTGGAGCACCGTTTTAAATGTTTCTCTGAGAAGACGACGTTATCTACTTGACGCTGGTTTCGTGTAACGCTACCTTTAACTTAATCGCATACCACGCAGTCACGTCCGCCTTATTACGTTTTCTATCACATTTTCGATGTGTTCTTATTACCGGTTTGCGAATATTTTATAATTCTCCGTCGCATGTAATAATTGTTATGTAATTGTTATTTAATCGCCCCCCCCCCTCTTTCCAGTGTTCAGGCGGGAATTTTTGTCATTGTGCAGTCTTCCTATTGAGTTTAGTTTATGGAATGAATCACAGGGAAGGTACTGTTGGTATCATGTGGTTTATTTATCATTTGTGTTTCCTTCTGTCTGCTATATAAAATGAATACATTGTAGCATTTTGTATGAAATGATTAAATCATCTGCATTCTGATCTTCGTGAATTTTTTCTACTCAGCGTATTGGTTTTTACATTGTATTAAAGGGTGTCTAGGGTTTTCTTTTTATTGCAACTTTATAAACATTGATTCTAATTTATTTAACTAAAATTTGTAAAAGGTTTTCTATATTTTAGATACGTCTTAATGAATTCACTGTGATTTCTCAATTCTAAAGCTTTCTTTAAAAGACATGATTCCACTACCAAAGTTTACTGAAATAAATATTAGATTGGCCTTTTTGTGGTTTGAAATAGTTTAGGACCCTAAGTTCCGTTCTAATTTGTATTAAACAGAGATAAAACTCTGCTTTTGTAGTTGTTAAGTTTATGATTTGAATAAAACTATCAATTCATTGCAATGCCATGCTTATGAATCAGAATTATACTGGGTGCTTCACTATTAATATATCTATTTAAGATAATTTCTCTCTTCGTACCGTAACGCCCACGCGTTATGGAGACATTTTATTTGACTCTTGTAATTCTATTTATTGATGTACTTATACAAAAACACATCCAACTGCCAAGCCACTTATAGGATGCGTACCGTAAAAGAAACAAAGTAATATTCATAGTCCATACATAATAATGACTTAAGAACAAGATTTAAATCTAATGTTAAACCTGGGCCGTAACCTGTTTAATAATATTATGAAACAAGTATTTAAGTAATTTACAAAATTCGCTCACTCATTTTGGCAAATATTACGCCGTCAATAAAAATTTGTCATTTTATAACTGGTTACACGTAAACAACTATTTACGGTAGGTACTAAAACTATATTAAAAGATTACAACTGCAAAAATGTTGTATTACCATGACGTTTTACTTCTATTGCAAATATCGTAGAACCTTCATACTAAATGCAAATAAGACTCAAATGTTAACAATCCTAGGGCTCTTATTAGAAAGGTATAACAACTTTAGGGTCGTTATTAGTATAATGTTGCTCTGATAGAGCGCTTCTTTAGAAATGACAGTAATCACACAAATTTTATTGAACCATTCTGTAGACACAGAGTCATTTCTATTTCTATTTCTATTGCCTTAGACGTATTTGCGGTACGAGTAATCTATGGTGAAAATATCATTTCAAATATCATTTAAAAAATCCTAATGTATGGTTTTTACTATATAAATGTATTTGAATAAATTTTCGATGTTATTGTCTGTTTACAATCTGTAGCAAAAACTTAAAGAAAATTAATCGTGATATTGTTAAATACGCATGTCATAATTTTGAATTTCTCGATGTATGTGTTGTTTTAAATCATTGATATTATGAAATGTATAGGCGTCATTTTTATTTGTGGACGACTTTACACGAAGATATCCAATTGGGGTTAAATCAAAGGATCGAGGTAACCACTCAATAACTCGTCTGCCAATTCATGTTTCCCGTAGAGTGGAAACTTCTGTAAGAAAAACGATGCCAATGTACCAGAACTATTTTCACAAAGCGCTCAATTTAAAATTATTAAGATTTGAAAATCGGTTTACTTAAATTAACATTTCTTTTTCAAAATTAGTTTATAAAGTTTGAAGTATCGTAAAGCACCCAGTGACCGTCACGTGCCCGGTATTCGTCAGTACCGTTTTATATAAACAAATATTAAGGATTATGATTGCGAAAATTGTTAAAATGTACAATATAACAATTCTCGTTATGTTTGTAGATGTTAAGTTGATACTGTATACACTCCAGCGCAACTTCATTCCGTAAAATAACAGCTGAATGTCAGTGTTCAGTAGCCATTGTGTAATTCATCCGGTTTTTAGCATTTTAGTTAAAGTAAGTACATTATTCTTAATCGTATAAAGGGAGTTTGTCTGAAATATATAGTATTTACTACTATACAGCTAGTTTATGACATGTTTAATTATGTATTAAAACTAATCAATTAAATTTTTCATTTCACTTTTTCAAAATTTATTGAGTGACGAACACTGGTGCATTAATACTAATCTTAAGTCCAGTATTCGTCATGACTGACGAAAACTGGTGCGTTTAGCCAATGCCTTATTATTCGAGTTTCCACCTTACCATACGACATCATGAAGCTGTATCATGCTAATATTATTTCATTTATATTATAAAACCGAGGCGCCCGTAACCGCCATACAGTTTTGTTTTATATTTTAAACTTTATCATGCGATCGAAAACCATGACGATTATTGGTACACAGGTATGACAATAACTGCATTTCTAATTTTTTGCAGAAGTCGTGAAATCAATATCTCGGATGACATGGAAAGGGCAGGTAAATGCCTTAAAAACTATGGGATGAGCATCAGAGATGCTGCCATACAATTTTGAAGTGCCGCGGATGACTGTTGGACAAATGCAAAGGAAAATCCCGATAATTAGAAGATGTGCCCTTCTACAATACTACAGGAGGTGGAAAAGCAAAACTCAGTACAATGGATTGTACATTTGGGCGGAAACGGATTTCCAGTTATGAAGCAACATTACCTGACAATGTACAATTGCTCATGAAAAACCTCAAAAAAAGATACCCCTTTTACAAATTACACACCTGGACAGCACTGGCATAGAGCCTTTTTAAATCGGCACCCTATTTTAACAAAATTTAACAAGAACTATAGCTGGTGTTACAGAAATAAATAGTTTAACGAAATTAAAGAATACCTCGAGACAAAAAAATTATTTGATATAGTTTTAAACTCCGAGAACAGAGTTTTTAATTGCGACGAAACAACGTTCTTTTTGTTCTGGAAATAATAAAGTTCTGGTTAGGAAGGATCAGAAAAACGTCCATAACATTAACTCCGATGAGAAAGATAACTTTACCGCATTATTGATGGAGAATGCAGATGTCCAAATCGCGTGACCGATAGTTGTAGTAAGCTTAAAGCAAGTTTCAAAATCGATGACTGAATCTGTACCTTCTTCATGGGCCATGGGAAAGTCCGATAACGCTTGGATGACTAGTCAAACATTCTCTGAATACTTTACTATGGCGTTTTGTTCTTGGTGGGTGGAAAACGATTTCGAGTTGCCTATAATACTTTTTCTGGATAGTCACGCTTCTCATTTAACGTTGCCATTAACTGAGTTTTGTAGTAAAAAAAAATCGAACTCGTTGCTTTATATCTCAAATCCATCCATTTTTTACAACCTATGGATGTGGTCATGTTTCATCCCCCTAAAGTGGCGTGGAAAAAGGAAATTTTTAAGTGGAGGATATAAAATTCTGGCACACGTTTGAAAAGAGACCATTTTTGCTCCCTTTTATAAAAACTTCTTGAATCCACCTATAAAAGTAGTACATTGAAAAATAGGTTTAAAGCATGTGGGCTTTTCCCATTTAACCCAGATGCTATTACATACTTTAAAACTAAACAGGTATAACGCAAATCTTTTAACGAAGAACGGAGAAAGGCCCGTATTTTAGATACGCACCTAGAGTTTATTGAAAACTACATTCCTAAGGAAAAGTTACGACAATTTTTAAATTCTGGTGATACGTGTTCTGGACACATTCAGGACGCCAGATTATTTTATTTTTGGCAAGATATTAAAGAACTAAAGTCGGGAAAAATAGACGCTAAAATTGAAAATATTCTCCAAAATGAGTTCTTTAGTGAAGTTGATGACCTTCTTCTAGATGATATTTTGGGTTATATCACCAAAAGCACAAAAAGGTAGAAGAGATACCATCAGTAACCACATGTGAAAAATGGAAAGAATATTACAAGAAAAAAGAATAAAAAAGATCCAGAAACAGACTGGACAGGAAGAAAGAAAAAGAACAGGATTAAAACAAAAAAGCGAAAAGACAGTCAAGAAGAGAAAAGAAACTAAAAACACTAGAAGATTGAAGCTACTGGTATTGTGTTATTTGTGAGGAAAGTGCGGTAAAAAAATATGATTTGTTACATTAAGTGCCACCAACGGAACCACAATAAATAAGTAAATGTATCTGCTAAAACAAAAAAATTCTTCTGCGCTTTCTGTACATACCAAAAAAATTGAATAGGGTTTTCATTTTCATTTTTTGTGAGTACAGGTACTTATTACATCAGTTTTTTGCTTAATAAATGTTTTTTAATCTGTCATAATTATTTGATATCCCCTAGAACACCTGCGACAAATTCTGGTGCTGTTATATACTGACGACCGCTGGCATAACAGCATTTCTGACATGACGTACACTGGTATACCGATTCAGATTTAATTAAAATATGAATATAAAAAACTTAAGCTCGATTTAGCATAATTACAACGTGACTTTAAGGTCCTTTCACATTTGAAGAACAATAACATAAAAAATTTTAAGGTTACGTCTCAACATTTACTATTACCACGCTTGATCTTAAGGTGACGAACACTGATGCCATTACCTTACACTGAAAATCAAACTGTTCAGGTCATATGCTTAATATCTTATGGTTTCTTATATATTTCGACTAATTATGGACAATAAAAACCATTAATTGTAATTGTAATTCGGTATACAGAATAGTATCAAAGATGTATGAATTATAGGAATTCATTCCATACGTTATTATTTAATATTAACATTAGTATACGTTTCTAAAGATATATTTTTATTTTAACACTACATAAAGCACTGTTAATCTGGTTACACAGCAATTTTTGGATATGCAACACTTAGGAGCTGCGACCCTAGTTTCTTAGACTATCCTACTTTACTTTTTGATGCTCGATTAGAATTTATAATAAACAAAAATTTTGACCTACAAATTTTTTTTATTTTATTCTGATTTTCTATAAATTCCTTATGAGCTGGGACCCTGATTTGCTATTCAACTTTATAATTTCCCATAATAATCATTAATCAGAATTACAAAATTCCCATTGTTGAAAAAGACACAACCAACAAGCCAATTGACCGACTGATTTTTTGAATTCAGTAATAAATTGATGTCCGTCGAAAATAAGGACTTTATTAAATTGTACACAACAAATGGACTACCTCAATTCCTTTATTTCTATAACGAATGCTCGTGACTAAATACTTATTCTGTACTATAATTTTGATAAGATCTGTAGTAAGGTTATTAACATGAGTATGCGTTAAAACCTTATTAAACTCCCACAAATAATCTTCCTTGCAATTAACGTTAAGCGAAGGGAGATTATTAATAATTAATGTTTTTGTATGAGGATTCAAAATTGCGCGTATTTGAATTTGTGTTGCGTGCTTCATAGCTGCGAACAAATTTTCAATACAATCTTGATTAAATGTTCCTGGTAAAAGGTGAGTATAGCCTTTGTTCAACAATCAGTATTTTATACAGATAAAACCTGGACGCGTCGTAATAAAGTCGCTAGAGTTTACACACTAACAAGCGTTGTTCGCTTTTCGAAAGAATTTCATTTTCTTGAATGTAATTTTTGTTACATGCCAAAATTCCTCCTGGGGAGTATTCTGTAATACCGCATTTTAATGGTTTGCTTATAGGTCGCTTTCTAGAATTTTCGTTAAGACTGTCAAACAGTTTATCCAGAAAGAAAATTAGATTTGTAGTCTTATCAGCGCTGCGCTTTCATTTATGTTCACTTATATCTGAAATACAAAATAAATATGTAAAATCAGTTACATTTGCAATCATATACTTACTGCATTTAGCAATTCTTTTCATTACTTAATAGCTAAATACTTTTGTACATGTCGACACGTTCATTTTATTCATTTTACTTTCAAGTATATGTGCATCACTTAGTTTTGGGCACATTCAAACCTTTTCCATAGTGTCCAAGTAATATAATTGTTGAATATGGTTCCATTTTACCATCTGGTCGTGTTTATCCATATTAAAGTATATGTCCTTTTTCAATAATTTATTCCTGATGCCCTTAATTATATGCCGTACAATTGAAAGTGACACAGTTTCTTTGTTATTTATTAAAAACCCAAAACACTTATTTTCTTCCCTACTCCTAGTAAAGTATTGAGCGGTATCTCGATACAAACTGTTAATTGCAGCAACATTGGAAGTACTCTGATCACATACCGTAGCCATGACGTTAAAACAAACATTTTGACACTTATGTATGATACTTTTTATAGAGCTTTTTAAATATGAGGTTTTTATAGGTCCACACTAAATACATTAATTATTGATTACTTTCACTGCCGAGACATTCTTTTAAGCATAAAAACACATCCATGATCAGCAATCGCTGCTCCTTTTGCATCGGTGACTCCATGGCGTAGTTGGTATCAGCGCGATTACTATACCTAAAGTTTCAGGTTCGAATCCCAATACAGTCCGTTTAAAAATGTTAGACAAACATTTTTCACAAAAATAGGCCTTCGTTCGGATGAGAGGTAAAATGGAGGTCCCGTGTGTGAGTGTTGCCACGCATGTTAAAGATCCATACCTTGCTTGGAACAGCAAGGGTTCGGCAAAATTTAAAATTTTCCCATAAAAGAACTCTATTCTTGGCCAATGTTGTACCTTCGGATGGAACATTGGAAAAAAATCCAATATAGCGCTCTTGTTGCATCGCCGACGTCTTCTAAACCATTAACCTTGTCAAGCTTCTTATTATAAAAAGAGCGTTAACCATATTAATTCCGGGCTTCAATGATACTTTTGATAATAAATTTGTTAAAGTTTTTTTGGACGATTATGAAAAGAACTTCGATAATAGTCTATAACACTTCTTGAACGGATCGTCGTCCTCCGGATATATAATTCTGATTTCGTATTTGAGATAAAATGAAATGGTATGTTTGTTGTTAACTTATTGTTTTTGCTAAACACAATGCCTCTGCATACTCTTTCTTATAATATGCAACCTTCTCAGTATATACACCTCTTTCTTAACGAAATGGTTAATTTGTATAACTTTATACTTTGGTTAAATTTGATGGGCGCGCGAACAGCCTGCCGCTTAAAGAATACATGCAGACTGGGACTTTCAGGGAAATGTGTAGGTTAGCTCAGAATAGGAAACAATAGAGGTACGCGTCTAACCAATTTCTTTTGTCAACATGTCTCGTCGTTTGTTCTGAATCGCTCGTCAGAGCTTGGTCAGTATTGCACAGTATGATTCTGAATTTATGGTGAATGCTCCACGTCAGGGACTCCAGTGAAACAGAATTGGGCACAACTGCTATATTTACTGCCCACCTACTGTACCAACGAATAGCTTGAGGTTCAATTCAGGGCAGAGCATCAGTCTGGGCATGAATTGAATATTGTAATTCAGAATTTCAAAAGAAAACAGAGCACCACCGCATCTTTAAGCATAAATAAGATTAATTTGACCGGGGAAAGACGCAGAAACCACCTAACAATTAATCCAAGATCTATAAATAAATTATCAATAATTTACCACAGGTATTTTCTAAATCACAACTTGTCAGCGTTGACTCTGAAAGGAAAGTAACATAATTAAATTTATCATTGGAGACACTATTTGTACCCCCTTCAAAAACATCAAAGTTTTTAATTATAAATACTGTTCCTGTAACACAAAATATACAATGTAAGCTTTAATTTTGTTACTGTTAATCTTTTAATTATGTTACGAGCGTCCTAAAATATTTCATATATCCATTTCAGATATAAATGAAAGATCAATCCAATTAAACATTATAATAATAAAGTTCACATCTTGATTCTTAGATCAAAGTTCATTAAAAATTTACTTACACTTAAAACAATTTCAAAATTATAATCATATTGATTTGAATAGAAGACTAAACATCAGCATTGGTATTTGTTGCATGTGTTCACTGTTTCAAATATGTGTTAACCAAGAAACAAATACTTCATATAGAATTATTGATATAAAGATTTATAATAAATAGTTTATAGTATAAAAAGCAACATAAGTTGAAATTATTATTTGAAATACAAGTGTGTTTTGGAACAAATGACATATGTGTTTTCACTTATGACAATTGAAATAAACCATGTGTTTGTATTATCTCTAAGTACAAAAGAATTTCTATTAAAAGTCAGGCTATAATTTTTAACTTTACAGTTAAATTGTAAGAATAATCATTATTAAACAATTCATACATTATATTTAAAACTATTAATTTTCCATCATTTCTAACTACCACAATTTTCAAAGCAGTACATTAAATTTCAATTTTATTACTCACTTGAAAAAGTTCACATCATAAACCACAAAAGTTAAGACCTTATCGAAATTCGGCAGAACGATTTCGAAGACGAATCAGCAGATCTTCCCCATTTATTCAAGACCAACAGCTAACAACATCCAACTTTTAATAAATGTTATCTTCAAATAAATCTCGATGACTAAGTTAATTTTGCTTTGTTCCTAAATCGTTATTTGCTTCAAATAAGAAGTAGTATTGTCTTCTCCTAATAAGAATTCATGTTGTTTCCTCCACATAGTAATTCACGTTGTATTCTCCAAATACAAAATCATGATGTTTGCGCACTAACGAAAGCAGACGTCTTCACATGTATCTCAGCACCTTTATTATATATTTAATGGCAACCACTGCGCACATGCTGTGGTTTTACCAAGCATCTTTAGCTGATAAACCCAGCATGGTATCAAATATTGGTGTACACCATAACGTTACTTCTCTACACTTCTCTACACGGGGCATTCGATTTCAACCAACAGAGACTTTGATTGACTTAGACTTTAAACAACACAGAAGATTTTCTAATGATGCTTAAAAGAAATAAGCTTTAGGTTCATATGGTCAACAACAAACAAACGCTATAAGGCAGTTACATTTAAATACTATTTAAAAAAGTAAAATTTAAAGAATATATAATCTGGACGTTACAACAGAATACCATGTCTGTCCCAGAACGCTGCTTCCCTGATTTTGCGCCGTGACAGCGTTGGTTTGGCTTTGAGGTGTGACGCCATTCTGTTGATTGTTGTTTTGACTCTGGCGTGATGTGTGATACCCAGATCTCATCTCTTGTGACGATTCGGCGCAACATCTCATCACCCTCAAAAAAGTCCAAAGCACGTTCCAATCTTTTCTTTTATTGTTCTCTGTAAGGAACCCATCGAGAGCACAACATACGAAAATTCAAATTTTCAGGCACAATTTGTTGCGGTAACTTTCTGAAATAGAGAGATTCTGCATGAAATTACAACGACGACCCCAATTGAAAACGCTAATCCAAATCTTTTATGTTATTCTCAAATAATTAGTTCAATATTCAAATATTAAAATCGTCGTGCATAAAAATGTTCCTCAATATGTGAAATGTATCCCATAACCCTTTATCAAACTATTAAAAACCAAACAAGCATTTGCTTCTTCTAAACACTTTAAATTCTTTGAAGTGTTTGCTCCTCAAACGACGTTAAATAATGTCTCTTTCTTGGAAATACGCGCTCGTTATGTTCATTAGTTTTTTGTCGAAATGAATGCCATTGTAAAACCAGTTCTAAAACTTAGAAGCTCGCTTTAGCAATTCTGGTCGTTGAAACTACTTCTAAATAGGTTCTTTGGGAAGATTAAATGCTTAAATGTGTTTGTTATTTGCTCGTATTCCTTGAAATTCTGTTTTGTTATATCTGCACGTGTTCGTTGCTTAATTTTTATTGGTAGTAACGTCCCTACTCATTAAGTTATTCCGACAATATTTATAGCATGGATCGGTAATCATACAAACCCCTATTCTTTTCTAAAAAGCCTGGTCACTTTATATGCTTCACAGTAGTTTTAATTGTCTATACCGCAGGGGCATTTTAAAATGTAGTTTGTTTTCCTCTACGGACAACGAAATTCAATGGAATTAATTATCGTATTTTGTTTTCTGAATTCTAGTAAGGTTTTGCCGTTGTACATATTTTCGCTTGCCTTCTCAGAATATTCTACACCAATATCGGCGAGAATGGTTTTATGTTTCCCTTCCATGGTTTTCAAAGCTGTATAAATACAACTTATTCGACTGCTCTGAATTTATTCGATTCTTCTTGATAATTCGACTTCGCTTTTCGATACTTTGAGCGTTGTAAAGTCGCGTTTTTAAGAATGCGTTTATGCTAGTACAGTACAGTTAAGTTGTTCCAGCCCCAGCTGCACTTCCTGAGATGGTACCAGAAAGAAGATAGCTCCAGGTACATATGTTTTTCTGTTTGCTTTATTTTGGGTTACTATTTTGGAAGATAGATACTTGCTTTTGATTCATTCTATAATACATTGCAGACCGACATTAACAAATGCTAACAAACTCGACCAATTATGTATAAATTACTACAAGAATTTTAGTGCGTTTAGAACGCTTATCTACTGTTTGCTTTTTATTGTTTAAATTAATGTGAACGTCAACAATGGACTGTTAAAATTTTAGGGTTGGAACATATTGTAAGTATGCTTGTAATTAGATAATAAGATTTTATGCTTGATAGTTTTGAGGTTTAAGTTATACTATATTATATGTTAATTGACGCTTTATATACATCACGTTGTAACGAACGATTATGCAACCATGTATTTTGGACGTTTATAAATATTCTTTTTGGCCTTGTATGTTTTCCTTCATATGCGTAATGTAAATTTCTTTGTTACTGAGGTTTCCAATTTTTTTCTTTCTAGATTACCTACCCCACTCTGACATCGTTGCGGTATTTGGTGTAGGCAATTTTGTACTACTTACTGTGTTGCGTTCTTTCTTGTCTGCGCAGAATACTGTAACAAGTAACCTTGAAATTCAATGAAAATTCAATGAACGATTCCTAATTGTGAATCCCTTGTCTTTGTGAATTTTTGCATCAACAGCAGCAACCAACCCGCCCGAAACAACATACGGTTGGCCTGAACGAGATTTTTCATGGAGTTTTTACGGCCGGCTTTAAACTCTCGAATCCACTTCCGCACTTTTCCTGCACTCATTGAATTCAGGCCATAAACCTCACTAATTTGTCTGTGAATATCGATAGTCGATATGTTCCTTGCAGTCACGAAACGTATGACTGACCGTATCTCGTACGCGGCAGGCGATTCATTGATCTTGAACATTTTAAAGACGCACAGTGATGCGTCCAAATTAGCTACAGAGCTGTAAATAACAGGAGGGTGTTCATAATGGATGCCGAAAGGTGGACCCTGCGCACTTTACGATACGCGCGCAACCTTAAACTTAATAAATGTTTTTCTAAAATCACGAGAATTCAAATACGATTTTACTGACACCGGCGTTCCGTAGTGCCGGTACGCGATCACGCCTAAGTACTGGTATCTTTTGCAAATTGTTATTGATTGTGCAAAGTTCATTTACAAGCAGTACTAGGTCACAACCACGTTCGCTTGACACTTTGTAACCGTGCCAACCGGCGGCAGTGTTATCGTATGCGCACCCAGACTGATTGATCATACGAAGTAATTAGAGCGAGATTTGTTTATTTTGAATGGGTGTTTAGTATTAAATATTAAAACTATATTACTTTATTATTGTAAATTTATGGCGACGTTTGTACTTTTTTGTATACAAAAAGTATTGTAAGCTTCTAAAAATGTGAGCTCTAGATTTTGATTGATCTTCAAGTTTTTGCATCTACTTGAGCCACAATATGCCTTTTCGTATGCGTAGTATAGGGAAAGTGGTGTATTTGTTCGTCTATACTTTCGATCTCGAGATTTTGATCGTCTTTCATGTTTTGGACGTTCCTAAGACGAAAAGTACCTTTTTATTTCTTTTCTCGTATACATAGTGAAGGGAAAGTATTGAATTCGTCTACAAATTTGATATCGAAACTTTGTTTAATTTTTACGTTTTGGACTTCACGGTGTTCTCAAATGCCGTTTTTTGAAATGCTTGTGTGCACACGCACATGGGCTCGTGCGTACGTGTGAGTGTGAGTGGCTGTGGGCGTGTGTGCGTGCGTACATGTCTCTATGTTCACACTTACCCATGTGCTCGCACAAATGAACGTTTGCGCGCGTATGTATCTGGGTTTTTTTGTCTCATTAACACAATGGCTAGATGTGTGCGCGTGCGTACGTGCCTGTATGTACACGCATGCTTAGTGATCGCACAGACGAACGTTTGCGCGTATGTATCTGTGGTTCTGTCTCATAAGTACGATGGCTCGAGAACGCTTCGGTGTAATCGTTCAAATCTTACATACACGCAGTTGCAAAATCATAGATATCTGTCTAACCTTTGGGCAACTTTCGTTAACCTGAAATAGTAGTTACCTTCTAACGTTTTCTTATAAAACACGATGATCCATATGCGATGTCACTTACGCCAGTCAAATATTATTCACATTTATTATATCAAGATTTGAAATTAAGGGCAAATTTTAAGTCATTATCCGAACTGGAAATTGTGTGCCTCTGGCAATGCACATATTCAGTATGAATTAAACCGCGTAACTAAAAAACATAAAATTTGAATTTTATAAAATTTTAAACGTTATCTTGATTTAGTAAAAAATATTATCTTTCGCATATTTGAGTATACGAGAAACTGGAAGTGAAACATCTCTTAATTTGATAAATATAAGACTTCTTAACTTAATTTACTCATTATTGTATTGTTGGTAGTTTATCTGGTATCGATAGGTTGATAATGATCTAGTTTAATTGACTAACTATTATTTACTTGATTGCCTTTTTTAGTAACCGTCAAAATACGTACCGGAAAGATCGATTAATCGAAATTCGAATTCGAATTTTTATCGGAATACCATCGAATTAACTTTAAACACAAAATTATCGTTGTATCTTCCAGCTACCAAATTTTTTTTTGTCTTATGAAGATCAAGGGACAATAATGAGGCCGATTTCTCAATAATTCAAAAATCTACTAGTTAAATGATTGCAACGGTTTTCGAAAAGTGGTTAAACATATCGATAATTTCTTCAGTTCCAATTGTTGGTATATTCTTCAAATCGATTTAAACGTATATTGAAATAACTATAGAAGTTCATTGTAGTGATCAAAGTCTACTCAGTCTGAACTTTGATAAAGATAGCGAATTTCCGTATTGTGGCGACTCCTACAACCACGTTTCGTTAATTGTCGGTCATAAATTAATAGCTTTATATTTAATTGCACTGCTACTAAACCGCCGTTGTTTAATTTGTCAGTATGGATGCATAATTGGCGACCATTACAATTGTTGAAGCTTTCGATATTCTCCACTTCGAAATTTTAGCTGTTTCAAAGTTGCGTGGTATTTTATTATTAGGTCGTGCATGTTTCAGATTCTTAACTTTGGAGGAAGATTGAGTGTTAAGATTAAGCTAATAAAGACTATTGATTTTCCCGCTATTTGTAGTCTCGTTGTCTTAGTTGTGTGAGCACATGGAACACGGTAAAATAGTAGTACTAGTCAAATTTCTTAATAAATTACTCACGTAATTGTCGTAAAATAAATTGTAATGGGAAAAAGAGACCCTTGTGTGAAACCTTGAGACTCGCACGTCATTGTTTTCTAGGTAAATTCGTGGGTTTGTTTAGCAGCATCCAACTTGCATAATAATAAGTTACGCCAAGTACAAAATTCTAAAAGGTCAAATGTATGCTGTTCAATTATTTCCTTATTTTTTGTCTTTTTACAATTGGGACAATCATTAAAAGCAATGGTGTAACACTTAACGCGTAAATATACTTGCCTTACATAGAACATGCTTCGTTTTGTTTCGGTGTTGTAATTCCACTTTCATTTGTAAAGAAACTGTTACTCCGATCTTTTTTCCTAGATTGATTTCAATGATGTGCGAATTACTTTCACTAATTGAATTTTTTATTTGAGATTTATTTTATTTGAAATTGCAGGAAGTAGTTTCATAGGAATTGTTAGACTTACAAAGAGGTATTGAAAATGTTATATAACCGTGGTTAATATTAGAGTCGGGATATTTTCCCCATTTTTCTGTACTGGCAGAGTAAATATGCGTTACAATGAACAATATTTGTTCGAGCGTGAAAGTTACTAGTAGTTGTGTGTTGCATGAGAATAATTCTAATAGAATTGATTTTAGTTGGTTATACCAATTTTTTACCATACAAGGTATATGTGCCTCATATATATTATTTCACAACTAAAATTGTTCCAAACCACCACTTAGTTTGAACAGTGTAATGGGCTTCATGCATTAGCATTATTGATTTTCTTAAAGTTTCGGGTGACTTGATAGTGTTAAGAATGTTTTAGCACATTGTAGTTGTTCGCGCCGTTTATTTGCTTTCACTAACTTAAACACCAGCATTTGGGGGTATTTAAAAAACCATTTTCAAGGTGAGTAATTTTTTAAAAAAATTATTGACATTTGACAAAACACTTAATTGTAACATTTTTATACATTTTTTTTAAATCTTTCATTTGGCCTTTGCCCTATATATTTACCTCCTTCATTTGTCTCGGTGTTATACGTAAGTGTAGTTTCATTTTATTTCTATAGGAACTTTTATTCTCGCTGTTTTTGAAATGAATTTAGTTTGCTTTTGAAGCATTGCTTATATGATTGTGTTTTTATGCACTTGCCTTCATTAAGATTGAGAATAATTTTAAATGAATTGTGCCTTTTACAGAGTTTACACTCTTACTTACAGACCGCATACGATTTTATTAATAGGCATAAAATACAGAATTTGCAAAATTGATAAAATCTGTTATCTACAGTTTGCCATGGATGTCATGAAATGGAAATAAGCAAATATACGTTGTTGCTACCCCCCCTTTTTATTGTTCTATTTTTATTCTTGGGTTTAAATCATCCTTAAAAGTTGAGATTACCAGCGTAAGTTTACAAATGGTACCAAGATGACGGAGAGAAAAGCAATAGTTGGATCATAATAGTTGTTATGGTGTAATGTTGAGGTGATGTGTGTAGGTTTTGGAGATGGTGGAGGTGATGTATGAAGGTGGTGGTTGATGCATGGAAGTGAAGATGATTTGTGGTGGTGAAGATGATTTGTGCCGGTAGAGGTGATATGGTGGTGGTGAAATGATGTTTGGAGGTGGAGGTGATGTATGGAGGTGGAGGAGATGTGTGGAAATGGGGATGATGTTGTAACGAATATATATTCTGTAGCACTAGTTTTGAGAAATCGCATCTAGGCATAGTAGATCTGTGATATTTGATTTTTGTATTCAATATAGTTATATCCGAAAGAAGCAATTCCACAATGGAACAGGAAATTATGACCATTTAATTAGCTTAAATGCATTACCCAGAAATATTTAATAACAATATAAACTCTGAAAACGTATTTAAAAAGGAACCAATCGTTTGTGTTGCCTAATCCATAGGCGGATTATATCCTTTCAGTTGTTAAAATTAGGATAGCGCTTGCGTAAATACGGTCACGAGGTGACGCGCAAGGCGTATCAGCTGTTCTTTACGTGCACGGTACGGATAGCCAAGCCGGCCATTGTAGTTTAACATGTAATCAAGACTGCAACTTATAAAGATGGGGTCACGGGTTCGTGACAAATGGGGCCTCAGAATAGGCGTGTCGTGGTAGGCGCATGAGAGCTGGTCGTCTTGGGGGCACAGAAGAACTGTCATTCCTGTGACTCCGGCAAGGCAATAGACCACGCTTCTTCTTAAAGATGGTTCGAGAAGTCGGTATTTGTTAACGGTGAGACCGCATTATTCAAGTAATTTAATACTAATACAAAATATCTTTAATTCCTTAGCGCATGAAGTAATCATATATATATATATATATATATATATATATATATATATATATATAGAGAGAGAGAGAGAGAGAGATTGGGGCAACTTTCGTTAACGAAGAACGTACAGCTTTTGTTCGATGTTTTTTTGGCATCAAATTTGTAAGCAGGATCCGGAAAATGTGCATCGCAGTTCGATAACAAGGGGTAACGTCTTCATTAAGAACAGGTATCAAAACTTTCAGATCTTATGTTTGTCAGACTTTTAAAAGTGCTCACATAAAATTTTAATAGAAGATTGCTTAATCATGCTAAATTTTGTGCACGAATAATAACGTGAAATATGATTGTTAGGAAGTACTAATAAGGTAATTTTGTAAGACACGCGGTGTATACATGTGTTTAAAGTATTGTGATTCTAAAGTCCACTTCCTGTTTTTTAAAAAGTTTATTACAGATGTCTAATCTTTAATGTCATTAATCATTTCTATATCTGAATAAGTTTGAAATTTTATTTACTTAAATTACCTGCATGTGATTCAAGTTTTCTATAAAGAATATTAACTAAAATTGATGTGATATACATGTAAACCAATACACAGATCTGTCCATTGGGTATCAGAAATCCTGTTTTGAAATATTATTAAAAATTAAGGTCTTGTTATGTCAAGACAGATTTATAAGAAAAACCAGAATTCAATTTTATTATTTTGTATTTGTAACCATATTTAAAAAAAAAAACGAAAAGAGAGAAACTATATTAAATTACATGTTTGGACTCAAGTTTTTTATTCCATGCACAATTAATTTTAATAAGACTATTTTAAAGAAAATAAATTTTTTGAATAATGAAATTAGACGAACGTCGAAATAATTTAAAAGCACAGATATGTTACAATTGATCTATTCTAGATATCCATTTTTAATTAAAATACCTTTTGGTGTGGTAATCTCAAGATTATCCACTCATAATTATTAGTATGCTTTTTTATTAAAAAGCACGAACAGTGTCTTTTTAATAGAAAATTTGTTGTGTACTTTTTCTTTCAGGATCATCGAGATTGAAGAGGTTGTAAGTACGTTCCAGAGGTTTCCAGATATGTTAGTTCATTAGGTTGTAAGTTTTTTTATGGTGCTTAAATCCAATGAGTTTCTGTATCTTCTCATAAGAGTATTGAATTTCTAGTGTTGTCCATATAGATACAGTGGCGCTCAATTTCCCTTTTTTTATGTTAGCTTATTGTTGAGTTTATACCATCCCCACGCCCTTTCTCATTGCTCGCCCTTGGGGTAATTCCCAGACTTAGCCGCGAACAAGTAAAAAAGGATAAAGCTTCACTTGTATCCAACGAGTGGAGGCGAAAATTGTTTCAATGTGGAGGTGGAGGTGATATGTGGAAGGTGTAGGTGATATGTGGAGGTGGTTGCGGAGGTGAAGATAGAGGTTGTGGAGTCTGTCCCTCACTCTTTGCATTTCCTCTACTCCAATTCAAATTTAGCAACAGCACTAAAATATATAAATGCATTTAATAATAATATATTTACAACAGTCGACTACGCACTATCACTGACAGGCTACTTATAGCTTCTGAAAATTGTTACGTTCTATTTCATATTAAAAAAAATTTAATGCCTCATTACGCTAAAAAAACTATTTCAGTTCCTACTTTTTTAAATTTACGTTTACTACATTTCTCTAAATTCAAACCCCGTGGAAAAGCAACCAACTTTACTCGTCCTTTATTTAATTCAGGTTCTGCACATTTGTTTATATTTTCTGGTTTCTTATCTACTGGATACTTTTAGAGTAGATATATCATTCATGACTGGTGGAAGAAGTTTGTTGGGCGATATAGAACTCGCACATTTTAGTTAAAGTTGTTCACTTTGATAAACAAAAGTTGTATTTTACTGTATCGTATTTTATCTTATACGACACTAACAATTTGCTCTTTTAAACATAAAAACAACTTTAAGTGAGATATGACATGATGGCCGGTGTTACTAAACAGTTTGAACCATACAATAACAAACGGAACATGAAGTGAAGAACAACGTTTAAAATCGCGGACTATTACGGTAAGAAAATGATTGTTTTGTTTATGTTTATATACATGACATTTATTTTATAAAAATGAGTGAAGGTGTTGTGACTTTTTATAATTTTTTTAACGTAGACTGCATTGAATACCGAATCAACCGCAAAACACTATAAGTAAAAAGGTTTAGCTTTAAGGCGAATATTCGGAGATGAAAAAGATTACACACTTTAACTTAAACTACAGTATATAATCCTCCGGGGCGAATCGGCCTTGAGGTTCTTTCTCCTTTTTTCTTTTCTAAGACATCTCCCTCCTTCCACAAGTAGTTCGTTAGCACGACATTTTTCCTGTCCTTTTTTTGTTGTGGTATTCGGTGCGGACTACCTACGTTGCTTTCGTTGCTCTCTTCCTTGTCCGCACGGTATATCGTAACAAGCTAGTGCAAGTGAATTGCAAATTCAAGACAAAATACACGATCTTCACTTAGATAGTTCCACGCTAAATATAAGTTGGAAGTAGATGCAAGACGAAAACTATGATCCTGAACCAGCCGAGACACGACAAACTTATCAGTTTATCGTGTTAATCGTAAATAATCGGTTTTGTCTCTGTTTTAAAACTTTGATGAAATATCAGTATTCGTCATAAAATGTTCAAACATAAAATCCTAGACACAAAAACACAAAGGATGTATAGAGACGAATACTGCTATCTTCCGTCCCGGTGGCTCAATTGGTAGCGCATTGAAGTACAAGTTCGAAGGTTAGAGTTTGAATCTTGTCCGAGACCTTATATTTTCCTTCTTTCAACTTCTGGTTTGATTTGAAATGATCATTTACGCTTTACATACTAATCTAACCTTAGTTATAGTAGTCTTGAATTATATCTAGTTGAACCTTTTTCCAATATAGATGTATTTTTCAAGAATTGAAGTACAAACAAAATTGCACAAACTGACATCCTGTTTATATTCTAAACCCAAATTGACACAAATTTTATTGCAGCAGTTCCAAATCGATTAAGTTAAATATTTTCAGTAAGAGCATTGATTCTCGAAGAAGTTTGTTTTTAGTATTATTTAGAATTTTTTCTTGAAGTGTAAAGCCAATTAGGTTGATACTCAAAATATTTATGGAGGTATCTAAAATGCTTAGGGTGGGGCTCTGAATACTTAGAGTGGAACTCTGTTATGGAGGTGCTTAGAAGCCCTAGAAATCGTTTTACAGCAATACAATTCAAACACGCAAATTCCACTCACGATTTCAGGCGGCTAAGTTAAATTACACTTAATTTTACTTCTCAACATTTAAATAATTTTTAATTGTGACTTAATCCTAGCACTTTATGTATTTTCACTCTTTACTGGCTCACTGAAATATCAATAAAAATCTTCTGTATGTACGTCTACTGTTATTTATGAGATTAGTAGTCACTAAGTATTTGTTTCGGGAAATTTTTATGTCACTCCTCGTGTTTAACCTGTAGAAATGCACGTGCGTCAGTCTGAGCGATTTGCATTTTTAAAATGTAAAATGTATTCGTTGAGTGTTTTGAATATCTATAGTTCGACGTCATTCTTATAGGTAAATTCCAATAATGTTTATATTTAATTGATTCTGTAATCACCAAGTGTAAATAACAGCTTTGGTTTGATAGCGTCTTCTCACCTGCAACTGTTGGTTTGTACAATGAAAATTTGCTAGACTACGTGACCGATAAGAATTTGAAGTTCTCAGCTAAACATTTTCGCGACTATTTCTATATTAATAATATTCGCAATATATTTCAAAGTAAATGGAACTTTTCATTTAAGTAAATGTATTTATTCCAATAATAACTTTGGATGGATATAAATGATTTGATGCTAACATTATGTTGCTCAATTTCTCCAAAATAAAGCGCGCTTTTAATAAACGTTTTGCTCCTTCATATTTGGCACTAGTTTCTATGTTGAATGAATGAAATGTTGCATAAAATGTTACCAATTTCACTTATATAAAGCGCATTTTCAACATCCAACATTTTAAATAAAAGTTATCTCTGTTATAGTTATTCACTTAGAGTTGGTATTCAACCCTTATGGAATAAGATAGCATCCTTATCTCAGCAATATATAACTTTCGTATTAACGTAGAAAAAATAAAAAAGAAAATAATGTTAGGGACCACCTGACGTATATCGCGAAAAGATTAATTTTTTTTCCACGACTAACCAGTAATGCACTTCATATGTATTTAAGAATGTGTTACTAATAGTTTTCATTATTTTGTAGTTGCATATGAGTCCATAATCCAACACTTTGAACCAGTCAGGAACATTCAGGCCGTGGATTATGATCATAAGCCAACACCTCTGACCAATCAGTGCAAACCTTCATTTTCCTATCATGCGAACTAGACTGTTACACTTTGAAAAATAAACATACAAACATAGAGAAAAATATTATTACTTTTGATATTTCAGAAAATGAGTAATTGTTTTTTATCTGTGCATCTAATTTAGAAGTTTGCCGTGTATGTACTGAGAGTGTGTATTTCTAAATGAAGATTTAGTAACAACGGTGCAGCTTTTGTGTAAACATAAAAAAATTAAAGTAGGATTAACGGCCACTTGATATATATTTATAAAAAAATAATAATCTGTGTAGTAATTTTTAAAAGTCCGCAGAGAACGCGATATACAGTAAGGTTTGTAGATTGAATAAGAGAACACAAGTTGACGTAGATATTTTAAAAAGTTCTGATTTACTTCTTGTGAGTATAGTTACTTACTGTAGGTTGTATTTTAAGAAAAAAAAAGGGGATTGTGCTAAGTAATATCGGATTGAAATAGATGTGGATTTAACCACCGTTTTGTAGAAGGGGCGTGGCTAATAGAAATGGCAATTGGCCGCTACTTCTAGCCGCCAATTTCACCGACGTGAATGGAAGTTCTGATGCTTTAGAACCTTTTAGCAGAAGATGGAGAAACGTGGGTTAAAAACGGGATTGCAAAGTGTGATGTCATTAAGATTTCACTAAATCTAATGTTGTATCCGAAATTTCCTTACTTGAATAATGTTTCGAATTTTTTTAAAATTTGTATATATTGGTTTTTGGTATTAATTTAATGAATTACTACCAATTTATGTAATGGTAGTTTTAACTTCATCTTGTCACTTATATCATGCAGTTACAGGATAAAAGCAATGGTTAGCATGTTTGAATGAAAGTTGTACAAGATTTATACCGTTTCGAACGTTAGCTTCAAACTTAGCTTGAATGATGAGAAAGAACCTTTCTATTGGTATGGTACTTTGTACTCCATTTTTATTGTTTAGTAGATACGAGAGAAAAATGTAAAAGATTGATACTTTTTTCCCCATCTCCCTTGTATGCATTTTCTATATTAGGAAATTCCGCCGCTAGTTTCATATAACATAACGTTGTACTAAGTCCTTAGATATACAAACTGTGTAAGGGTTGCTTTGCCCATTTTCTAGTGTAAAATTAAATCGACCCAAATCAGTTAATTCCGTGCTTGCCTTCCCGCATTCCATAAATCACCCTTCGCGTCACGTTTACTGCGGATATTTATGAGTTTCCTTTTATCTTCGGCTTCCCTTAACCATTCGTCCGTATTAGATTGTCTATAATCGCCTGTTTTTTAGTAGCGTAGCTAGTTTTATTTAATCAATTGTTGTGGTCATAGATTTTATTAAAACTTCTGCATACTTTTTTTGAATTCTCATACTCATTTTACAATTTAATACGCTTTCAATTGAATACAGTTTTGCACATCCAGCCACACAGTAAGGGTTTTAGATAGGCATTTGATGCATTTCGTGAATCATTCGATATTCAAAATCCAAAATTTAAGAACTCAAGCGCAAATATTTTGTATTTCCTGTGCAATACAAACTTATTTGTTCTCCCAGCTAATTTTCAGCTTGTATCAAAGAGTTTTGTCTCGTGTTAATAATATATAACTTTGCAATCGTACATCACTCACCGCTTTTTATGTTGCTTTCGGCGTATATTGCAGCAGTAAACCCTTAAGGATTTACTTTATAAAAGAATTCTGCGCAAGTGAGTGAAATTTAGTGAGTGTATTCTCAACCTAAATGACATCTTTCGTTCATCGCGTTAAGTGTTCAACAGTGAAGCTTTCCATTTGATTTTCCAGTGTTCCACCTGAAGGTACTACATTGGCAAAGTAGCGAGTTTTTTATCTGGAAAATTTTGAATTTTGCCGAACCCTTGTTATTCTTTTAACGTACATGACAACACTCACACACGGGACCTCCATTTTACCTCTCATCCGAACGAGAACGTATTTTTGTGAAAAATTCTTGCCTAACATTTTTCAAGAGAACCGTGTCGGGATTTGAACTCCGGACCTTGAGCATAGTAGTCACACGCTAACATGTTGAGGCGAGAAGCACCACCGCTAATAATATCCAAGTTTAAGAGAGACTCCTCGAAATTTGATGTAGTTTCTCATACAATAGAAACTGATCTGTTTAAACAGCTGCTATTGTTCCCATTAAAACCTACTCAAAAATAGTATTGATAACAGAAGGTTGTTCACTTGCGCCATATTTGTAATTTAATAAAAGTTGAAAGTAAAACGTCCGTCTCAAGTAACAAATCCTTAGGCCTACGAGTCGGTCAGCTTGAGGTAAGAAATTTATAGTAAAATTTTTAGTAGTGAATAGGTCTTAGATAATCTTTGAAAGTACCTCAGTTTCGAGAACAATAATAGGCGATGTTCCACCGAAGGGTTGGGAGAAAATGGAATGCAATTCTTATGGGCGCAACTGTTAAGTGTTAAGGAGTGTGGAATAGCGCAAAATACAAACGTGTCACATTATTTTGCAAAATAAAGTCGTGCTACCCAAGTTGAGTGAACTACAAAATTTCCGGAATGACTCCGAGCAATTTACTACTTTCACTTGTAGGGTGAAAGGACGACAGATTTTTCTACGAGATAGTTCAGTAAAACGTTTGAAGTTGATGAGTCACTATTGCCAAATGAAGTCATTATTGCCTCAGAGGTAAAAGGGACAGATGAATTGTGACGAACCTTAGAAATGACACTAGCACAAAAAGGTGAGTGGGTGAGCGAGACCTAAAGATGGCAGGTACAAAGCTTAAAGAAACCTTGTTGCTAGTAGCCAAAACGAATTTAAACGAAGTGCGAACGAAGTATAAGAAGAAATAATAATGACGTTGATTGCAGCGGCGCCAAGAAATTGCGGATTCGAACTTATCCAAAAATGGTAACTGCTAAGATTTTATACAAAGTTGATATTTTTTAACACGGCCGCTGTGAATTTGAAGACCAATTTTAGCGTAATCATTGCACCGATAACAGTCTTGTCATCAAGCGGACGTCTAAATCCATTGGAACTCGTGTGAACTAACATTGATAGTGGTAGAATATAAATGCAACTTAAAACTCCGGAAAATGTGTTGAGATTTTACATCACAATGCTTTAAAGGCAGATTAAGTTTCATGAGATTATCGGTGGTGTCTACTAATTTTTGTGAACCTGACGAGTTATGGAAATTCAATTTGAGGAATCTAGGAATGTTTTGCCAAGGATCGGTAGTTATACACCAAAAGGAAAACTACTGCTAGATTAGAATTTTTAAAGGAAAACAATACAGGTCCTTTCAAAACGAGGACGAAAAGATTAGAATTAGATGAATTACGCTATTGAGAGCTCAATGAAGTTCTGACATCGGCTTTTAAAGAGGATGGGTTGGCGACGGAAGAGTTTCTTCCGATTTCGTAGTGTCTTGAAAAACGGAGACACTAACTTCAGAAGGATTGTGCTCCACAGTTGTAGTACAGTGCATTCATAACAAAAAGATGTAACTAATATTTCTACAGAATGTGAAAAGAATAATGAAACACTTAACATTTAGCGAAATATATCCGTAATTTCGTTATTGTACAAAAGACTTATTGAAGTTTTTTATGTGTATTTAGCTACTGTATCACCCACAAATTGTTGAGAAATTCGATTACTTTATTATTTTAAAACACGTGAGGCATAATTTGAAAAAATATGAGCCAAGCTATGAAGTTCTTAAACCCAGTATCGTCAAAGTTGTCAACTTAATATCAAACATAGCGATGCGATACCGATAACCCTAGTGTTATTTTTTAAACCTCTGCCAGAAATGCCTTTCATGCGCGCTATTAATTAATAATGCGTCTGTTGAATAGAATCATTTCCTAATACGTATCGCCTGAGCAGTGATCAACTATCACACTGATAGCAAGCAAAGGCTTGTTGCCAAAAAGCATTAGCATTTTACGGATTATGTCAATATTTTAGCGGGCCCTCGTACATACGTCCGAAGTCGTTCAGTGTATAAGGGAGCCGAAAGATCATAAGTGTCGGTAATTTTATGGTTGTTTTGAGTATGTGGTTTTTGGGGTGTATCTCTCATAATTGATGGTTTCTTGAACTCGTGTAGATTTGTTCAGATAATTTTATAATGAACGATTATTTCCCGTCTCTGTCTGTAATTTTTTAATACAATTCAAATATGTGTAAAGTACCGACATTTACCGTTTGTAATTAATTTACTAGGCGCTTTTCTATTTCAATTCCTTATCCTAGTTCAATATTATATTGAAATATCAACATTATTAAATGTGATCTGCCAAAACTTATAAATTATACAGGTTGTTTTTGTGCTAAAAGCTCATTTAACTAACTGAAAATAATAACTTTTTCCTACCACTTAATGTTTTCTGAAGTAACACTCCAGCCTTAGAAGCAGTGGTGTTGTGCTAATTTTTTTTGTACCGGAACGCGTATATATAATTCTATAGACAGGGCCCTAATTTTCGCCCGTCGCCAGGATCGACCCTGTATATAGCATAAAAAGGAAAGGAAACGAAAATCATTACGAAACCCATTTTGTGTATATGTATCAAACCCTTGTTTATAATAATACATATAAAAATTTGTCAAAAATTAGAAGAAAAAAATCAGCAATTCTTTTTAATTTTTTTTCCAATACGTCAGCCAATTCTCGTTATCAGAAATCATCTTTAGTTCCGGAACGCGTTCCTGTCCAAAAAGGAAGAACCGGAACGACGTTCCGGAGCGTTCCAGCTCGACAGCACCACTGCTTAGAAGATATGTTAATATGAATATCGCAAAAGTTAATATAGAGAAACATTCTTATGATGCATCAACATTGAAGAGACGATAGGTACTGAATTTTGAAAATTTTTTTTCTTAGTATTAAAAAAGAAAGTTTAAATATCAATGATTTGCGAAGACGGGGTTAGGGCAATGGAGGAAATACGTGTGGTGGGCTAGTGGTTTACAAAAATCAATTTTAGATTTCAATCAAAGAGCTTTCTATGTTTCATGTTGTAATCAATGCTTAAATCTAGAAGTAAACGATCTGGCAAAATAAAATATTTGTGCATAAGTTTGTTTTCTCTAATTGAAAAACAGTTCTCATATTTTTCATCTTCTACTGTAAACGTTCGCCAGTTTTAAAAAATCAGGTAACAACCTTAACTTTGAGATCATTATCTGCTACAAGATGTTCTAATAGAATTGATGCTATAACAACACTTTTGAGATACTAATTGGAGAAGTTTATGATGTATTTGAAATATGTTAAGGGAGTTTTGGTAATAATACAAATCAATTTATAATATAATTTAGAATGTTTTCTGAGCGTGCGCTGTCACTTGTTTGTGTATTATTTATTGTTCTAATTCTTTCTGTAACGTTTTCATGAGCGTGTCTAGATGAGAATCTTATACTGACTTTTTGAAAATGACATTGGCAGCCAAAATATTGTCCTTTTATAATTTCTTACGAATGCTTTCTTCTGCGGCGAATAGTATTGTGACTGCCAAGGGGGAATTTTCAAAAATTCAGCATGCCCATTGTTACGTCATCATCGAACAATTCGGTATTTGTGACAATAAATACCATCAGTGCGTTCACCCTACAGTTTGAGTGAAACATTTTATATACCGACAGTGGAAGTGCGTTGAAGAACACAGTCGCATCCGAACCCTTGCAAAAGACGGTCGTGTGAGAGCTTTGGAAGCGACATCGACACCCAATCGTGCGTGTTTTTGGTTGTCCGTCCGAAAGCTTTTGTGTGTGAACGTCTATTGCCCACAGCGGCACAGGATAAAAGGTATTTATACCCTTTATTAAGTAGTTTGGTGTAGTTGTTTAGTTATTACATAACCGCTCCACCGCCAATCGGTATTGCTACAAAAAGCAATTGGTCCTTCCCTGTAATTAGCATATTTATATCATCTCCTTAATCCCCATCAGCCATTGGTCCTATAAGTCGATCCGAATTCACCAGTCCTATGGTATACGCATGTCCTAAATTAAATATCATTTTGCATTTCAGCGAGCTTTTAAGTAACTATTTTAGCTTTTAAATTTGTGTTCAAGCTCCATATTTAGCGGGTAAAATATGTACAATATTAGCTACATACTTTCGTTAAATTAAATAAGCGATTTCGCCGTTTAGTTACAAACAAATACTTTAGCATCAAATCTGTTAGTTTTCAGTTTTAAATATATTTTAGCGGTATATAAAGCACACAGCAACCTGAAAATTATAGTCGCTTTATACTTCTTAAATAAGAAAGGAAAGGGATTTGCTTTGTATTTAAAAGCTATTGCACGTTTTGTATCACAACCCTTTCAGTCGGTTTACAACGTAAAATATTTAATACATTTGCAGGAGTAATAAGGTTGTAAAGCTGCATCTTTCGGCAAATATGTTAAGCCACATGTTTAAACGTTCCTGTGATCTTTTGAGGGTAAAGGCCGCCCGGGTTGTAAGCTGTAAATCTTATCTTTAGGCTTTGTTTGACAAACCGGTGGGTTTTCGACGTCTGGCATTAAAGACCACGTTGCAGGCTAATAGTCATAAAACGTGATTTAGTGGTTTATACGCTATTTGACATTTTTTCGTGGCTTGAACAACAACCCATAATATTTTAATATTTCTCATCGCACATCTGACCGGTACCGTTTTACAACATTTTATTGTAGATCTTTCAAAATAACAGTCACTATGGCTCCGAAGAAGGCACATGTAGTAGAACTAGAATTACTGAAAACACGTATTATAGAAATGTTTGAGCTTAGTAACGCTATACAAAGTGACCCAACTTTAAAAACGTTGTTCCTTATTCAAACAAGGGGCGTAAATGACCTTTACAGAGATTTCAATACAATTTTAGTTGCTGTTTTAGCCTCCTGTGACGAGGCAGAATTATTAAATTACAACGCCTTACGGAAGGAAGTAGATTCCGCTTATTATTGCATACTGCTGCATCTCGAAACGAGGCAAGAAATGAAAGCACCACAAATTACGGAAAATGCTCCAAGCAGCTCGGGATCAAAATTGGTACCGTTAAAGCGCCCAAGTTTTAATAATGAGGTAACGGAATTTGCGTCTTTTATCGATTTATTTGACAGTCTGGTCTATAATAACGCGTCGCTGTCCAATATCGAAAAATTAAATTACCTTATCAGTTGCTGTACCGGGGAGTCTTTGAGAATCATTAAATCGGTACCCATTTCGGGAGATAATTTCATTATCTCATATAACGCCTTGCGTGAGCGATTTAGCAATCCGCGTTTATTGGCAACTTTGCATTGGAAAGCTATGAAAGACTTTCCACCTTTAAAATCAGAAGACCCTAAGAAACTTAGGGCACTTATTGATTGTTTTTCAGAGAACCTTGCTGTTCTAACTAACTTAAAGTTTCCCACGGAACATTGGAACTTTATTCTGGTCGATTGTCTTTTAGAAAAACTCGATCCGTTCACTAGAAAACGCTTCGAACTCCAATCGGATCCGAAGCAAATACCCAATTTCGAGGATTTGAGATATTTTTTAACTCAACAATGTGCAGCGTTGGAAACCTTTTCTTCAACCGCACCTGTTTTTATTCGACGACTGTCCATACATCTCACACATCAGTGCCTAAGAAATCCTTAGCGTTTCAATTTAAACCAAAGGTTTCTTCTAACGTAGTTTCACTGGTTACACCAAGTAGCTCCAGTGACTCAAATAATTCATTTTCGCACCATTGTCCTTCTTGCAAAGGCAATCACTTAATTTACAGATGTCAATCGTTTCTAAAGAAAACTCCGACAGAACGTTTCGACATTGTCAAACGCTTACGCCTTTGCTTAAATTGCTTACGAACAGACCATGCGTCCATGCAATGCAAATCTTATAATTCCTGTCGAACTTGCGCCAAGCCGCATCATACCTTGCTACATTTTGAACCGCAACCTGCTTCTAGCCGTTCAGCTGAACCGATCGCTACACACATGCATAAAAATGCCAATAGGACGCAGTCAGCCTCTCCTATTCCGACAAATGTTTTGTCTTCACAGACGAATTCAAATCTTGGGGTTACTGTCTTACTCTCCACTGCTGTTGTGGAAGTTCAAGACCGGTCTGGCAGATACAAACAGATCAGGGTACTCTTAGACCCTGGCTCTCAAGCTAGCTTTATTCGAGACGATTGCGTGAGCAAACTTTGGCTTCCACGCATACGTTCTCAAGTTCCGATTTATGGACTTGGGCAGACAACTTCAGCAGTCAATAGGGGTGCCGCCAGCTGCACCATTCGCTCTATGTTAGACTCTGAAAAATCTCTAGAAGTCACAACTTTTGTGCTTTCGTCAATATCTGGCAAATTACCTAGCGTTGAAGTTCCTAATAATTGGGAACACTTATGCGGCCTGCACTTTGCAGACCCGACCTGGAACTCCCCAGGAACCATTGACATGCTCCTTGGAGCAGATGTTTATCCGTTCATCATCAATGGCGGTGTGATACATGGCAAATTTCTTCAGCCTGCCGCCATAAATACAATTTTTGGTTGGACTATTATTGGTCCCACAAAAAGCTTGCAGTCTGATACTGTCCAAGCATTTTTTACTTCTGTCGAAGATCCTATCGACCAGACCCTAAGGCGGTTTTGGGAGATAGAAGAGTTGCCATCCAAGCCTTATACTTCTCCGGAAGAAGAAAAGGCAGATCTGATTTTTGAAAACACGTTTTCTCGTGACCCTAGCGGTCGTTTTATTGTTGCGTTACCGTTCAACGATACTTTGCCCGTTTTTGATAATTGCTTTGAGATGGCTAAAAAAAGACTATTTTCGTTGGAGCGCAAATTGTATGCTCAACCGGAGCTACGCGCCCAATACAACAATTTCATGCAGGACTATCTTGATGCGGGTCATATGGCATTACTCGATTCTCCGCCCGTTGGGAACGATAATTATTTTTTACCCCATCACCATGTGTTTAAAGAGGAAGGTCATACTTCTAAAATTCGTGTGGTTTTTGACGCCTCTGCAAAGGCTAAAAACAACGTGTCACTTAATGACGCTCAATTGGCTGGACCTAGTCTCCAAAATGACATTTCGTCAATCTTACTTAAATTTCGCTCTCATCGTTTCGTTTTTACTTGTGATGTTCGCCAAATGTATCGACAAATTTTGGTTACCGAAGAACATCGAAAGTTTCAATTAATTGTTTGGCGGTTTTCCGCAGAAGAACCCATTCAGACTTATCAGCTTAATACAGTGACCTATGGTATTAAGTCATCGCCTTATCTAGCATTAAAAACTCTTCAGCAATTAGCCATTGACGAAGGCAAAGGTTTCCGTTAGCCGCTGAGGCTATACGGTCAAATCTATATATTGATGATTTCGTCGCCGGTGGAGATTCTATACAATCGGCCCGCGAAATTAAAGATCAACTTATCCGACTTTTACTTTTGGCTGGTTTTGAACTTCGAAAATGGAGTTCTAATTCAGTTTCTATTTTGGAAGGCATTCCGTCAGATTTTTGCCAATATACTTCTCTCGATTTCGATTCTGACGAATCAATAAAAATATTAGGTCTTCAATGGTCACCTACAGAAGATATTTTCTCATTTCGGGTTAAACCATTAAACCCAATATGTACAAAGCGCAACATACTTTCACAAGTTGCCAGAATATATGATCCATTAGGATTTTTAGCACCACTAACACTTTTTGCAAAACGCCTAATCCAGCATCTGTGGATGTTAGGTTTAAATTGGGATGACATCCCACCAGCAGACATTTCGTCTCAATGGCAGCAGTATCAAGAAGAATTGCCGTTATTATCGTCATTAAAGTTACCACGTTGTTTACCCCCTTCGGATACTTTTACTTGTCATTTGCATGGGTTTTGCGATGCTAGCGAGGTAGGGTATGCAGCGGTAGTGTATTTCCAGTTCATAAATCAAACTACTGGAGAAATAACTGTACAATTTGTAACCGCTAAAACAAAAGTAGCTCCAATTAAGCGCATTTCAATTCCACGTTTGGAATTATGTGCCGCCGTTTTATTAACCGATTTACTTTCTTTTACCATTCGGTCTTATCAAGGCTTGATTGACATCTCCGATGTTTCAGCGTGGAGTGATTCTACGGTCGCTCTCACTTGGATACGTTCTCCACCTTTTCGTTGGAAAACTTTTGTGGCAAACCGTGTTAGCCACATTCAAGAAATCATTGCACCTAGCCGATGGTTTTTATTAAATCTTCGCATAATCCGGCTGATCCTGCATCTCGGGGATTAATGCCAAGCGCGGTTATTTCATGTTCGCTATGGTGGGCGGGGCCTGAATGGTTTCACTACCCTAGTGACTCGTGGCCGCCTCAACCAACATTGTCAACCTCAATTGCTGAGGTAACTACGGAAAGAAGATCCTAACATTTGTCGCTCAAACAGATCCAAACGTCATTGACATTCTACTAAGTCGTTTTTCATCGTTATATAAAATCCAAGGCATCGTGGCTTACATTTATAGATTTTCTAAACCCATGGCTCAACGTCATACGGGTCCCTTAACAGACATTGAATTACACAATGCTCTCATGGTTATCGTCCGGCATGTACAAAATGTTACATTTTCAAAGGAAATAGCTTCGATCAAGGCAAACCGTAAGTTACCTAAAAGCTTGCGAAAACTTTCTCCATTTGTCGATCCACAAAACATCTTAAGAGTAGGTGGGCGCTTGACACATTCTTCGCTTTCCTATTTCGAAAAGTTTCCTGCGTTATTGCCTCAGCGGCACCGATTAACCGAACTTATCATTCGGTCAACTCATGAAAGGTATTACCATCCCTGTGTTAGTACCACAGCGTATCTTATCCAACAGAATTTCTGGATCCTTTCTATTAAAAATTCAATCAGAAATTATTTATCATCCTGTCATAGATGTTTTCGTACCAAACCGGTCCTGGTAACTCCTCCTATGGGAGACCTACCGGCAGCACGTATTACCCAAATCAAACCGTTCAGTATTGTTGGTGTTGATTTTGCTGGCCCTCTTTTAATAAAGGCTAACCGCCTGCGAGCCTCTAAAACTCTTAAGGCCTATATTTGTATTTTTGTTTGTTTTGCCACTAAGGCAGCACATATTGAACTTGTGTCGGAGTTGTCGGCAGACGCGTTTCTTGCCGCTTTGCGACGATTTATAGCACGTCGAGGACGCTGTTCTCAAATATTTAGCGATTGCGGTACTAATTTTGTAGGTGCCTATCGTCAGCTTATGAGTTATCTGCATAGTGCAGTAACCTCAGAAAAGATAAAGTGGTCGTTTAATCCACCTAGCGCCCTCACTTCGGTGGCTTGTGGGAAAGCGGTGTTAAGTCGGTAAAGACACACCTAGCTCGCGTAATCGGCGAACAAAACTTACCTTTGAGGAACTTTACACAGTTCTTACACAAATTGAATCTGTTCTAAATTCAAGGCCACTCTGCGCTTTGAGTTCGGATCCAAATGACTTGCGTTGCCTAACACCAGGTCATTTCCTAACTATGGAGCCTCTTTCTGCACCACCAGATGAGGACCATTCAACCAACGTTTTACCATTAAAAGCAGGTGGAAACTCCTGCAAAACACCACCAAGACTTTTGGGCTCGCTGGAGCCATGAGTACTTACATACTCTGAATCAAAAGGTTAAATGGCACTCTAAGGTAGGTGTCCGACAAGTCGAAAAGGACACTATTGTCCTCATCAAGGACGACCAGCTTTCTCCACTTCAATGGAAGTTTGGTCGTATTATTAATACTTTTCCCGGTGCGGACGGTATTATACGTGTCGCTGAAGTCAAAACTGCACATGGCACATTAAAACGACCTTTGGTCAAACTAGCACCGCTACCGGTATTTTAATTTTATTTTATGTTTAGATGTATATACACATTTCTTACATGTATAGTAGTATATTATTTTTACATATTTGCTTATTTACATATATATTTTAATTTTTTTGCATAGTTGGTAATATCGCTCGCTGTAGTGTACCACCCTATCTTTCGTTACCTGTTTTCCTAGCAAGGTCAAATCCCATGTGATTTCCTTCACCCAACCTACTTCCCTCCTTTTCAAAATTCTATGAATTTGGTGGGCGGTATGTTACGTCATCATCGAACAATTCGGTATTTGTGACAATAAATACCATCAGTGCGTTCACCCTACAGTTTGAGTGAAACATTTTATATACCGACAGTGGAAGTGCGTTGAAGAACACAGTCGCATCCGAACCCTTGCAAAAGACGGTCGTGTGAGAGCTTTGGAAGCGACATCGACACCCAATCGTGCGTGTTTTTGGTTGTCCGTCCGAAAGCTTTTGTGTGTGAACGTCTATTGCCCACAGCGGCACAGGATAAAAGGTATTTATACCCTTTATTAAGTAGTTTGGTGTAGTTGTTTAGTTATTACATAACCGCTCCACCGCCAATCGGTATTGCTACAAAAAGCAATTGGTCCTTCCCTGTAATTAGCATATTTATATCATCTCCTTAATCCCCATCAGCCACCCATTTTCCTCCACATAACCACATACACCCAGAAGATAAAACAAAACACAAAAAGTTACAGCGCCCATAAAGAAGAAAACATTTTTGATAAGACTGAGTTCTTACTGCGGGCCCTGTTACTGTTTGTACGCTGTTCTTTATTTTGATACTTTTTGTATTGTGTTCCTGGGTGTGCATAGATGAAAATGGGCAGGCTAAATTTTTGAAAAATATTTATTTCGGTGTCTGTGTGTATTTTTGCATGTTGTACACGTTTTTGAGGAATATTTTCTTCCGTGCGCGCGCTGTAAATATTTTTGGTATTTTTGGTTTATTGTTCTAATTCCTTTTGTATCATATTCTTGTGGGTATGTAGATTATGAACAGGCTGAATTTTGAAAATTCTCATGGCAACCAAAATATTGTCCTTTTGTTATTTTTGAAGTATGCTTTCTTCAATGTGCAACGGTATTTTGCTGCTAAGGGCAAATTTTTAAAAACACACCAAGGAATACGATACAAAAAGAATTAAAACAACAACAAAGCACAAAAAAGTTGTCGGCGAAACTGACTTCTGTAGCTAGTAATACATATCGTCTATCATTAGCCAACAAAATTAAAGAATTTGAGTACATTTGTATTCATATGCTTTGTTTGGTATAATATATTAAGTAATCCAAATTTTCACGTTTCACAAAAAATTTTAATGACTAGTTTAATAATAATATATTATGTAGAGGACTATTTTCAGTCCTGGTGCTACAAAGATCTAAAATATTAAACGAAAATTATTTACTTACATAGTTACAGCAATAAAGAAGACCTCTACAGGCTGAAATCTATTTGATTTGCAGGTGGTCCAGGATGGTATATTAATGTCACGCCTAAACCATAGGGTAACTCTACAACAAAATTATATAGAAAAAGGAATACTCGACCAATAAGAGCTATTACTGTAACTTCTCCAATTGCGCGAAGAGTAATCTGAAAATTCCAGACTCAATTCTTCTCGAGGGAGGCCTTCCAACCATAGCAGAGAAGAAACAGCAATCTCAATTGAAAGTAACTTAGCGCCAATCACAGTAGATAATTTAGTTGGAGGAACAACTTCGTACAAATCAATTTTCAAAACCCCGTGTTACTAATTTATTTATCTCCAATCAACATTGCAATATGTTGCCACTGTCTTTCATTAAATAAAAGTTCATACAAACAACCAATCAGCAAACGTCGTTATCGTCATATTGAAAAAAAACGCATCTTTGACACACTCCATTTCCGTGTTGTAAACAATTTGTCAAAGTATTTCTGCTTATCACGTACAACATGAGGAAGCTCAGACAAACAAAGCGGACTAGACAGTAAGCGGAATAACACAAAAAAACCGATTAAGCTCCCAGTTCATGTTACTTATTCAACCGAAATGTAACACCAACCTCTCATAAAATGAGAGCGCGTATTTTATTCACTCAACATTGCACATTTACATTCGTCCTTCTTGAAGGACGCAGAATATCTCTAATTTTACGCAAACGAAACTAAGTAAAGAAATCATTTGCATTACCCGTAAGACATCACTCAAAACAATTCAGTCCTGTTTTCGCGATCACCTAATATAGTGAAACAGGTCGTAAACGTTCTAAAACAACACGAAAGTATATCAACCCAAGGAATATGCACGTGGCCTATATTTTCGTATAAAAGTATAGAAAATCTAATATAAATCAATGCATAATGCCGTGTAAAAATAAGTGGAGAGAAAATGAGCCTCCAGAAAACACGTATACCATCTTGCACTATCTCTGAAAACAAATGTTTTAACAATCGAAAACCACATTTTAAACTTTAAGGAAAATACCAGATTTAATGCTATATTGAAAAAGTAAATTTGCCGTATTTAAATTATAATTACATGTACTAATAAAACCTACAGGGTTTTGAATAAGCAATCACATCAATTTATAAAGCTGTCGAAATTATTCATGAAAATTCGAAAATGACCGCGAATACAGTAAGGAATTTGAAATGTAATTACATAAGAACGAAAATATTCGCATGTAGGAACTGCACGTAACACAGTTTTTAAATTATAAAAATAATACTGTTCGTTCCAATACAAAATAATTACCTTGCGAATTTTGATGCTTCTTTAAATATAAGTTACTAATTTTCATATTCCATAGTTACGCTGCTGTGGATTTTTAATATTATAAAATTTATACCTAAAATCTAAATACCTCTAGGTTGTGCATTGTTAGAATGATCGAAAAGGTAGTAAGACATGCTGTCTTAACTAAGATCGCAGGTCGATTCGTAAATTAACTTCCGCCTTCTACATTATCAAGCTCTTCTAAACCTGGCTAAATTGTAACTGGTCGCATATTGACATTTAAACATTAGATGATGAATCGCCTAGTGTTAACTTTAAAATGCGAAAAATACATTACAAAAACCGTATAGAGTATTCGACCTACATGCTATACTTATTGTTAAATGTAAATCAATAAATGCTTTAAATTAAATAATAATATGAGGGAATGACAACAACTGTGCTATGAATGAAAGCGTCTGTATTTTGAAGATGCCTTAGTACCACGATACAACGATTAGTATGTTACTTCTAGCGCGTTGATAAATCGGATATTTTGGAAATATTTCTCTATTACTCTTTTTAAAAAATGTTAAAACGAAGTGGTTTGGGTTTGTAACGATCAATGGTAGTAGCCAACGAGATAAAAATAAAATTTGTGGTTACAATACAAACTGCACTTACTATTTGGGCAAAGTATACGAATCAGTGTACCATCAACGACTTTCCAGTAATTTGAAAACCCACTTTTGAAAAATTCATTAAATATTTGTTCAAATCGTGCAGTCAACTTTTATTTGATAATTTTGCTATCATATTGAATGCTGTATAAATTAACAGATGTGTGTCTCTTGGTGGGTGAAACATTTTAAATTCACAATATAGTTTTTATATGGTAGACATTAATTACCAGGTATTGGCTTTTTTGCCTCTTGAATTAATTTGTTAAATATGGAAAATTTGATGACGTTAGTACAACTCATAAACAATTGTTTATACATATTAAAAGTGATGTTTTGAAAAATAATCATCAAAATAAATATAATTTAATATTAAGGAATATTTACGTATTCAACAAAAACATTAACCTTGTTGGTAGAATAGCGTTACTAGGTAAACATAAATACATTCAATTGAAAAAGTTCATGGTCTTAGTTGGAAAACATCTAAAATAGGAGCGGATATGGAATTTTACTTAGGCGGCGATTAATCTTCTTTAATAAGCAATTGCTGTTTTTTCTAAACTGAATATAATTATGAATTAATAAATTACAATATCTTGTTGAAACCTCTTAAGATTTCGAACGACTTTAGCAAGCATAATTTCTAAATTGTTAGTAAGAGCATCAAATGTATTTCTCCATGTAAATCGGCCACTATTAAAATGAGATCCTATTTCTTAAAATACGTGCCCAGCCATTCAAATATATCGAAGCTGCAGTTGTCCTTATTAAATGGACATTATCTGTTGTGTAATGATGATAGTGTTTTTCTTGTATATATTCTAGAAATTGTAAATGACGATTCATCTGTTCTCAAGATTTTCCTCGAAAAATGTTGTTCCCAGCGAAGTCTTTATATACCAATTCTACAACTCAGTACGTCAGATGTAAACTGCACCAGTCACATGATATACTAAATCACAAAAAGTATTAAATTACACCGTTTTGTAATAAAATAAAATTTTAGTAATAAAACCTTCAGTTAAGCCAACTGAAAAAAAAACTCAAATTGTTAACTTTGCAAAAAATATAAGTTTAGCAAAAGATTGTTGTTAAAAATTATGGAATTAATGAAACAAAATAGACAACAGTGATCTTATCCTAACACTCCAAAGTAGAAAAAGTCGATAGTTTTTCAATAAAATAATAAGTTCATATACCCTTACAACTTTTTAAGTAACACACTAATACAAATCGTCAACAGCGGTTTCCTTACTTTTATCACTGTGATAGATTTTGAAAGAGCGGATGAAATATTATAGGTATCCATTATAACAAATTCTGAAAATCATTGTACTTTTTTCGCTTACAGGTTTTGGTAATTTTGAATTAGTAGAATGTCTAATGAAAAATGAGCTATGCAAGACATCCGTTTTCCTAAAAATTAGTTTACAGAAACCTTTAGCTTTCTGATCAGATAATTTGAATGTGAACTAATTTTAATAATTTAAAGTCCTTTCCACTTTCTAATTTTTTTCTGTGCAAAAACGGTGCATTCATTCCTTCAATTAATGACAAAGTTCCTAAAATCATTTGTTGCCATATTAGTTTTAAAAAAACGGATTTGTATGGCTAGCTATTTGCACTATTTGTTGCTAGTTGCATGATATTGATTTGAAATTTTGTGATTTTCTTTCGTTCTCTCTCTCTCTATTAATGAGTGGTCACTATTTACCTTTATATTAGTGTGCGCCTCTTCAAAAGATATTTATGATTGATTGTTTTTAATATAGTGATAAAGTTTAAAATTGAATACAAATTTCTATTCTGAGAAGGATATTTTTCCGGCCAATATTGTCAGTTCCTCCACAGCCTCGTCAGTATTAGCGATAACCCACTTAAGTAGGCAGGAGCCATCTCACTTTATCTCTTTCATGCCACCCGTTCATCCCACATACAACACTCCATAAAATTTTTTGAAAATTTTTAACTGTGTAGTTAAATGTCCGCAGTTTAAGTGAATAAGACCTTTGAACGTTAGTTAATGCAGGGGTGGGAAGACATTTCTCTAAATCTTCCATTATTACTTTTTGTTTGTTGTTTCTTTTGAGTCTTCTTTATCCTAAGATTTTGAAGTTTATCTTTACTGGTTTCATTTAAATGTTGACCTTATTGTATATGTTTTTTTCATCTACTGTTGATGCTTCCTTTAATTTTACAAAGTAACTGTTATACTGATTGGGTGTATCGTTGTCCAGAACCTTAATAGAGTAATTAATTTCCGTGTTAAGTATTTCACTGTACAACTTAGGGATAGCATTATGAGTTGCCTTGTCTAATAAATCGTGTGTGTATAAGTTCGTGAATTCTAAAAATATTTAAGCAACAATCAAGATACAATTTTCTTTCTCAGCTATAGTGCGACGTTACAGTTGGAAATTTTAAAATATGGTTTCTTGTGCGATATACTCTACCTGAGTGGAATTTTTTCCACGCTTATCTGACTGTGCTATGCTCCCACTACTTCTTTTGGACAAAGCGATTAAAACAAACGTTTGAAAAATTTTCAACATATTCAAAAAGAATATTTTACATACTTTTACTTTATGATTTTCTACAGCAAAACTAAATTTTGTTGTTAAAAGTCTTTTTATTTGTCCTTTCTACAGTCCGCTCATGTCTTCTTTTAACATCTTTTCCAAATTTTCAAATGACGCAACAAATTGTTGTTTATGATCTATTGTTTTTGTTGGTGACCAAGATTTTCGAAAAATATCTTCACACTGTTCATGGGAAATATTTCTGGCGCATTTATTCCTACATGTATCTTACAAGTTGGTCCGAATGATTTACCTGCCATTAGAGTGTTCTTTTTAGAAAAATTTCTGCCTCAGAAAGACGGTTATGTTTTCTAGTATTACATTTCCAACTGGCTGGATTCTCTTTACGTTTTTTAACTGTTTGGCGTTACGGCTCAGTTTGTTTAGAACTCGGAACAAAATCTTGCTTTTTTGGCATATCAGACGGAGTTACGACAGTCGTGACTTTGATCAGATGATATATCGTCGTCGACTATTTGTTCGAAATCAGGGTCTTTCGCCCTATCCTCACAATTTTCGTGTAAGGTTCATTATTTATGTCGTCACTAAATGAAAGCTACTCATACATTGATATAGGGTAGGTATCCCTTTAGTTCCAATTACTACATTTGTTAAACGTTAATTCGAGGTTAGATTACCGAAATTATTTCTCCAAATTTTTACAAACTGATGTACTTTATAAATAGAGAAATAAGAATTATTAGCGAAAAACAAATCCTGTTCTTGTTCAGCTAGCGCCTGGAACAGTATAAACACGGCCATAATTCTTGCAGTTTTTGAGAACACGTAACGGTGTTTATGAAAAGACGACACAATAGTAACTAAATCTTAATAAACGAATAGTGAAGTTGACGGACAAGATTCAACACGTAAAGGACTCTGTAAACAGTACCGAATCCACACGCTCTAGACAATATAATGTGTGATGTATTATTATGTCTATTGAATAGTTTCCCTGTGAAAGGCATTGTGACAGTACTATTTAAAATTCAGTAACTTGTTAACGGTCCTAATAAAAATGGTAATAGTATTTTATTCTGCCAGAGCAAGAAATCATTTGTGACTCGGTGCAGTTTATTCATTTTTAGCATTAAACAACAGGTTAATCATGCAAAATGTATTACACCCATGGAATATTTTTCGATTCGCGAATATTTACTAGATTGTAAACAAGTACAAGGGTTAAGAAAATTAATTAGCAGTCACATGCTTGTGATATTGATCCTTGGGATTATTTAATTTCAAGATGAGGTGTTAATAAAATTAATTAGTGATCATGTGGTTGGCGATAGAGAACCAAGAAGGTGTTAATTGCATAGTAGCACATGTACTGTTTCTAGAAAACTTGTGCGAACATTGCAAAATGTTGAAGGGAGAGAACTGCTAGGGGATTAATTGCAAAATCTTGCGTAACACACACACATACACACACACGGATATATATATATATATATATATATATATATATATATATATATGGTGTTTGAAAAAGAATTCCCTAGTTTTAAGTATAAATTTAACGTTGAAATTAATGAAAAACTACATCAACGATAACATACAATAAAAGAGTACCTTCAAGTTTTGTTTTAACGTTAATGAACTTCAACGTGAGATTCATTTGTTGCCCTGCACACGTCGAGACGATATTCCACTTCTCGCCACGTTTTCACCAACATATCAGGTGTAACTGTTCCAATCACCGCGACGATTCTTTCGCGTAAATGATTGATGTCTCGGATCCTTTCACTGTACACAACATATTTTACGTGGTCACAAAAGAAAAAGTCCAGTGGGGTGAAGTCCGGGCTTTGTGGTGGCCAAGAGATGGGGCCAGTTCTGCTTATCCACCTTTCCGGAAAGCGAGTGTCTAGGGCCGCGCGCACGTGGTTACTGTAATGAGGTTAGGCGTCATCTTGTTGGAAAAACACAATCCCTTTTTCTGCTTCAATATCATCCATTTGAACTTCTAAGATTGAAACAAATTTGTACTTGAGGTTTGAATCTTCAAATTCTTCTTTTGGCTACCTGTCTTCGCTTATAATTACTGTTTAAAATATGATTTCCATTAGAATTTAACTGCATCGAAATCTTCTTGGTTATACTTCAAATTTCCATCTTTAATCAATCTTCAAACGTAGAGGTATTCGTTAGTTTGCAAAGTACATTTATTAAATAAATTACTTTTTACAATAATTATGCTTCGTAACTTATCTTCTAATTTCTATATTAATTGTGAAACGCCGACAGAATCAATCAATTACAAATTACTCGAAACTTACACGTTGCTGTCCAAGGAATGAATTACTTTCGTCGTTATATACCTAAAGAATCTCAATTTGTCATCTTTTGATTATGTTCTCGAAGATTAGTCACTGGATGTTGCAATAGTCCACTGCGATTTCGCTTCCTTATCTGTTTACTTTCGGTCGTAAAAGTCTTCTATTCTTTCTTAATGCATTAAAAACAAGCCGTTATTGTATCTCTTCCACGACTTACTATAATTAGAGCTATTAAACTCGTTCTTATCTATTTTATAGTCTCCGGGTAGTAGCAAATTGGAGTGTTTATTCATACACGATGAATAATTTTTATTAAATAATTTTGAGAACATTTCTCGAAGATAATGGCGAATTCTTTTATTTAGTTAACGTAACTATTTGAAAATTCTGGAATTAACATCTTTGAAATAAAGTTACGCTTTATTAAAAACTTATAAAATTGGCATTTTAACAGAATGAATGCATTATGGAAGTTGTTTTAAATGATATCTTGCACTGAAATTTATTTAGTATTTTTAAAGTGAAAAAATGTAAATTAGCGTATTGCGTTTGTTAAATAAATAACACTTCTGTGGCATTTCTAAAGATTGATTTTCATTCGAGCAAAATATCGATTTCAGCTTCGCATATCTTAAAGAAGATAGCTCAAAATCGAAGTTATTTAAAGGGAATGTTTTTCGGTGTGCATACGCGCAATAAAACTTTGATTGTTCAGGAAAATAATATTTACATACGGATTTTGAATTACACAATTAATGAGGGCTTCGTTCTTATGATTTGTAAATGTCGTAAGACATGTATTTTTAAGAATTAATATTTACACACAGATTTGAACAATGAATGCTTGATTGGGCTTCATTCTTATGCTTTACACATGCAAATAAGACACGGATTAAAGTTGCGCTTCGTTTTTAAATGGTAGTTCCACATTATATTTTAAACCAGAGTTAACTATTAATTTGGTGTTACTACAACTTGGAGTAAACTCTGGTTGGTACAATCCATCCTAAGTCAATTTTAAGTTTCAGAAAATATTTGGCAAATTCGAATTCAATCGCCTTCGCAAATCATACATGTAGAAAATTTATTCTATACAAACTTGTGGTACTGCTTTTAATAAAGCGAGCATATCTTTTCAAAAAGTAAAGATTGTTGATAACCGAATACATTTGCGCTGTTATATCAAGCAATAAAGATAGATTGAGGTAATTTGACTTAAACTAAATATACTAATAACATTCTGCAGGGTGTTGAACAAGAACTTACTTCAATTGTATTAGAATAAGTTTTTTTGGAAGTAATCGAGTTATTTAACTATAATACGTGATCAGGGACGTCTCCTATAACAGGCCGTTATTCAAAATATGGAAGGGGAGTGTGGGAATATATGAAAAAGTCGTAAATCGAACGAAAATATTTAGTAATGTAAAATTCAACGTAACACACTTGATAAAATTAGCACATGTATCTGCAGAAATCTTATATGAATTAATTTTTAATAAAGCGACAGAAGTTTACAATTTCTAAGATTTATGCCAAACAAGCGCATCATGTCAGTATATAAGTAAACAATCCTAAAGAATATTTTAGAACTCAGAAATTGGATTTTTACTCCTTTATTAGACAATATTATACAGGATCTAAATTTTAGATTTAGTTCTGTTTTATTTACATTTGTTAGAAGTAAGCAGCCTAATACCAACCACGCTCGTATACAAAAATGAGGAATACATATTAGTTATTAATGAAAGTGTATCAGAGTATTTGGCGAAATTTAGAAAAGAATCATATAAGTTAATTTCGTTCATATTGAAATCGGAAATTGAATCATGGGTCAACAAATGGTAAAATGGGGATGGTATTCCAGATACTTCATTTAATATATTACATCTTTGTTGTAAGGACAGTTAACCCACTATAAACCCAATGTTTCAATTGATTTCAATAATACCCGTAGCAACCACCGAACGTTCGTTTTCACTCTTAAATAACTAAAATCGTGATTAAAATCCACAATGTGCGAAGATATATTATTAGGTGGCTAGCATTATTAACCCTTTATTTGGCAAAGTGTAATAAAAAAATGTGAAAATTGTTTTAATGTGTTTTACTGGTAAAATAGTCCTAGTTTAGGTTATACTTCACTTAAAAGTTTCAAAAAAGCATTAGAAAATTGTTTTTTGATAATGTTGATTATAGTTTCAAAACCAGGTTCAGCAGCATTCAAGATTGTTCTGCAGGCGTGAATTACAGTTCACATTGTCAATAAGTGACAAATGATCAATGAGAAATAAAATGGAAATATATATTCTAAATAAATTTCTAACGGCAAGTAAAACATAAAATACATCAAAAACATATATACAGTCAGTGCAGAAAAAAGTAGTCCTTATAGATAATCTTTTTTTTTTGGAACATGGAAGTTATGAAAACAATTTTTCTTGGTGGTAAAACACAAGTTTAATTTACATTTACTACATATAACTGTAGTTACACCTGTTTGACAATTTCTACACCTTCTTTTTTCACCAAAAACTGGAAAATGACCGACCTGATCGAGTCTCACCACCTCATCTGGTGGTCTTGGTCTAACTGGAGTGCTTATTTTATTGATTACAGACGGGGTCGTTGATGGTCTACCTCTTCGATTTATGTTACAAAGGACATTTGCTATTCTCAACCTAAATTCTTTTAGGGCCAAAAATTTTGTATTGGGGCTTGTCGATTCTAGATCTCAACGATAAAGTAACCAGCTGTTGTTTACACAAATGTCAAGTAGTTGGGAGAACACACACATAATATTTTTTGTTGTGTATTCTGTGTGATAAATTACCACAAGCATGTCCGCGAGGTCAACTCCACTAATATGCTGATTATACTTCTTTATAATTTGTGGGCACCGAATGTCGATTTTCTGCTTGACCTCTTTGGAATATCGTTTTACTGTACTTACAGGTTCTGCACCAATATATGAACTAGCGCAAATTTTACTATAACTACTTTATTTTTGTTGTCAGATTGTTCTTCAAATGACCCCTTCCCTTTATTCAAGAGCTCCTTATTCTCAACTAATTTGCATCCACTAAGTCGATTGGATCTGAGTACTCCCAATGATGGGATTCCGCAATTGTCTCTCAAATGTGATATCAGATGGACCGATGAGAAAAAATTATCAAAGTATGGTCTGGCACATGGCTAAAACTACTTTTGCGGCCATTCCAAGTGCTTGTTCATTATCAGGAAAAGTGTGATAAAAAATGTTTTGTCACCCTAATAAAACAGAAAATCATATACAAATCCTGTCGCACCGGCTCTGATAAAAAATTGTATACCCCATTTGTTTGGCTTCTTAGGCATGTATTCCCTAAGTGAGCCAGTCCTTGTCCCTTTATATGGCACCATCATTTCATTTATGCTCATTCCCTTTTCCTGCTCCACTTTCAAGAAATTCGATGTAATAATTTCTGAGAGAGATCTTACTTTACACAATCTGTCACCCCCATCATTATCTAAATTATTAGTGAAATGAAGCTCAGCTTTTGGGATACAGTGGTTACTGCAAGGTTGTACTCAGTAATCTATATAAGCCGGCAATTTTATTACCCCCATATACAATTCAATTGAAATAAATGCTTTCATTGCACTTTTATTTGTATTCAAAGATTTTCCAGACATTTGTACTGAATAGTTATTTGTGTTTTCAACTATCAGTTCATAAATTTCTTCTGTAAAAAATAACTGAAAATACTCAAACGGAGAGTTAACTTGTACGTTTTAGAAAAATTATTCGGTATGTTGTCTACACAATGAAAAATTTTTTTCCTTTTTCCATTTATAATCAACTAAAGTTATTTTTTTAACGTTTTTTACTAATGGATTTTGATTTGCGTATTATTTTACTGGTAGTCTTCCTCTTTGATCTCCTAGGAGTTCCAAGCGAATTCTCAATAACGATGGGAATATCTTGAATATTATTTTCTGTTAAAATAATGGTGGAATTTCCCCATTTGATTGGTTCATGTTATTCTCATCATTCTGATCAATATAATCATATGATTCAGAAAAAGCAACAATATCTTCATCTGCCATGGAAAAATAATGTAATTGTAAGACCTCGTCTGGAATTGATGCAGCCTCTGACACATTATCTGGAAATCCTTCACCATCGTCTGACTCGTCACTTTCAGATTCCAAAGGTGGTATCAACGCGAGTGATACAATCTTTGATGATCTTTGACTAGTGAAAAATCTTTTAGACATCTGAAACAATCCATTACTTATCAGTAGATAATTCAATAAAATATTTAAATATAGATTTATAGAAATAAAATTAAATAAATAAAAACCATACACTGAATATCCAAAAGAGCAATTGTTCGTTATGTTTGCATCTAGACTAGACTAGTTGCATTTCTTTACTTAGCAATGTGAACTTCAGTTCACAATCCTAACAATCTTAATGCTTGACAACGTAAACTATAGTTTACGTTGTCAATCAAGAGAGTAGCGGGCAATGTGAACTATATTAGGTAACATGATTTTCAAGCCCTAAATATATTTTTTTTACAACAGAAAATCGATTTTTATTACTTGCAAGCAATGTACATATATTCAACTTGAGTGGTGAGCAGTTGTAGCAAAATATATGTATTTATTACCTTTATAATACAATGATTTGTCCCTGGAGCACATGTATCACTGCAACAAAATGGCGAATCCACCAACACTGATTGAATAACAATGGATTTTTAGTTCCACCACTCACCACAACGTGGAATATTTCTTGTTATTTTTAATTGAGATGTGAACTGAGATTAACATTGCCAAAATTGAAGTTATTGCTTTAATGGTCATGGTGAAACAGTTTATAAAATCAAATAAAGGGTTAAACATGCACAGAGAAATGAACGTGGATTTTAAGTTCTATTATTGATAGATTCACTAAATTGCTGTAGCGACGCCAATCGAACTTTGTGTTATAAATTAAGTTTGTAGATACTCATTTTTTTCTGTAAACTTTTTTATTGTTTACGGATTTAAACCAATTTTACATGTGTAAATTTGCTTCTTCAATAAATGTGAAAGAATTTTATATTGAATATTTTTTCTTTTTCCTAACCACTGCCCATGGTAGAAAAATAGCTATATACTCCACCGAATAGGAGAAATATGTGAAAATCTTTTAAAAATATATACTGTAAAAAAATTATTAACAGATATAGCAATTACGTATAAGATAATGTTATTTTTATCTATATTGCACGGTTTTAGTCTCCATTTGTAATAACATTGAATAAACAATTCCTACAATTTTTTATATTTAGAATTACACTGTAGTACCTATATAATTAGCAAACTATGCGAATTACAAAAATTCCGTAGGCAAAGCGAGGTGCCAATTTTTCATTGTATGAATTATATAATAATTATTTCTACCAATTTTAAAACTGACTCAGAGCTAAGCGTTTAGAACGGTAATTTCACGATTTAGACTAAAGCCTTGACTGATACCACTTCACCAAAACTACGTGTCCTTCGCCTTGAACACTTCCCCTCTTATCATTTAACGACAACCAAGGCTTTCTGTCAGTAGATATGGTGTTTACTATCACAATCTCTCGTAAGGTAATTGATACAAATTAAGGTTAAAACATAGACTAATTTATTTGTTCAGTTGTAGACGCTAAGTCAAATGATCATTAAATAATGTTAAGGAGTGTAAATCATTATAAATTGTGTAACACAATTAACCTTGACACAAATGACATTGCTCGTTGGTATTTTTAGTATATACTATAATTTTACTTAATATCATTATGGTGTAACGTAAAGGTACATCAATCTTGTACTGTTAGAGTATTAATTTCGTACATTAACTAAATGTATTTGAAGGGTCAATTCGTTCGAGGTAAGTAGTTGTTTTATCATTTATAGTTCATTAAGAACCAACGATTGGCAGGTACTAGCAGTAGTGGTAAATTATAATTTCATTTAGAAAACTAGAAAGTGTTCTACCTCTATAGTTTGGCAATTTTGTTAAATCCTAATTTAAAATTTTCTGTTTAATTTTTTGTAAATTTATTTGAGCTACCAAAGATGTGACTAATTTCTAATAATAAGACTACGCATAGCTTCCACTATATCAACAACACATGGCATGAACCTCAGATACTTTTAAAACTTGTACAATAAAAATTGTATTCGTAGTCTAATGCTGATCTCATTGCTTCTTGGTAGAGGCTGGTATTGAAGTTTCCTTAAATAGAAAACATTGCCGATAGATTGGAATTTTCACGCATTTATAAAAGTGGGTGTCTATTCACTTCGCTAATGAATTTGCCGTCATACTTCTCAAAACCAAAAGATTAGATTTATTTCTGGAAAAGTTTTTAATTTAGGATCGCCTCTTCACCCTAAAACCTAAAAACCCACACCCAAAAATGACTTGCGCACGTGAAGTATGAATTCTCAAACTTCAAAAGCCTAGTTTTATTTCTGAAAGAATTTTTAATTTACGATCACCCCTAAAATAAAAACCCACGCCCAAAAATGGAATGCATGTAAAGTATCAATTCTCACAACTCAAAAGCCTAGATTTCATTTCTGGAAGAATTTTTAATATAGGTTTGCCAGTTCATCCCCTTATAATTGGAAATTCCACCTTCAAAAGCGATTTATGCACGTGTCGTATCAATTCTCAATATTCCAAGGCCTATATTTCATTTCGCACTGATGTTTTAACTTATGATTAGCTAGAATTTGATAATTGGAAAAGCGCATTCTCAAACATGTTTGTAACACGTGACGTATCATTTCGTACAACCAGAAGGCTTAGATTTTATTTCTTGTAGAAACTTTTGACAGCCCAACTCTTCAACTCCAAAATCGGCATCATTACCCCCAAAACTGTTTTAAGCATGTAACTAATCCTTATTCAAAAGTCGATAGGACAGATTTATTTTTTGTTAAATTTTATAGCCTGGTATCAATTCTTCATCATCAAAATTAGCATTCCGTGGAATTACTGTTTTCATTCTTGCTGATGTTTCTATCACAAGAAGATGATCTGCATCTGCGTTTTCAACTTCTTTATCGAGAGCATTTAATTTAAAATAAACGCAATGCTGGGTTAATTTGTACCGCTTATTGGTTTTGGTATGATGATTCATCATTGAAAAGGCCTTTTTCTGAATAGAACAAATGTCAAGCACAAGGCTTCTTGTGATAAATTCACCAGTACGAATGAAAACACTTAATTCGACGAAATACTAATTTTGGCAACGAAGAGTTCATCCAGGATGTTTAATTTAACAGAAATTAAATTTACCGTATTGACTTCTAAAAAATGATAAGTCTAATGCTTGAGACGGTTTTGGGACAGCGGTACCGATTTTGGGGATGAAGAGTTGGCCCCAGTAAAAACTTTTTACCAGATAAAATCTAATTTTCCCATTCTTCGCACATTTTCATGGGGTGGGGGTGGGGGTCTAAATTTAAACGCAAGGGGTTCATCCCAGGGTAAAAAATTGCACCAAAAAAATATTTGCATTTGGTTTTTAAATAATAATACCCTACGTGCTAGACACATTTTCGGGGTAGCTAATATACTGTTTTTGCACTTCTACTTTGAGTTGAATAAATTTGTACCTCGATTCATTTTTCTAATTCAGTAAAACTGCCAGAAATTTGATTTAACACAGCGGTGCGGTCGAAGGCAAACCAAAACAAACATTGGGATTTATAGCTCATGCTCATGACGCTCAAAGTTAGTGGAAATAATCAGCACCGTCAACATGGTGTTTATATAACTACGCATATTTATGACGATTTGGAGAAAAGCTCAAGACGTTGGCTTAACAGCACAATACAACACGAACGAAAATTTCAAAATATTGGATAAGAATTTCAACGCCACCTTTTTTACCATTACACCTTCTTGACGATAGCTTTATTGATGTCATGGCAAATACGTCACCTTTTGTCCCAAGAGTTCATGAATTTTTAGACTATGTAGTTAACACATCGGTTGATGGTGAGGGTGCAATTTTCTTGCCCGAAATATATAACCACTATAGAAATTCTACTACCAGAACCATCAATCACACTGAAGGATGGCATAATGGCTTTTAAAAATCCATAGGCAAAGCCCATCCAAATACATACGAGTTCATTTCCACTCTAAAAAAAAAACAGTCTAAATTTGAACTCATGGTGTTGCGCAAGGATGCCGAATAAAATCCAACGGTTGCGAAAAGGAAATATGTCTATGTGAATAGTCGTTTAGAACGCTGAACGAACACATTGAACAATGGGGAAATTAGTAGATTAGAATTCTTAGATGCCGCAGGACACCTTTGTTATAGTATTCCGTGCGGACAAGAAAAAAAAGTAACGTACGCAGTGAAAATAGCCCGCACTGAGGACCGCAACAAAAAATGAATCCAAAGAATGCAGCGCGCTAGAAAGTCGTAGAGTGGGGTAGGTCACAAAAAAAACGGAAACCCCAAGAGAGAAAATTTATTTACACAACCTTTAATCAAAAACCATGTTACAAAAAGAAAAACAATGTTTATTCAATATTTCCCGGAGGATTTACACATTACACATTAACCCTCCTTTAAGTTATTAAAAACTAAACTCTATAAATAAAATTTTACAATTCTCAGATACACGCAATAACAAAAACAAATGTAAAATGAAGCGTAAATAAAAATCCAATTTTTAATATAATAACAAGCTTGTCTATAGAAACCTTTCATGCAAATCTTTTAAATCGTCAAATATTAACCCTATTTTAGTGTTCATAGGTTGATTTAGTTTTTTAACGATAAGATCTTTCTCTATAAGTGATTTATCGTCTAGAAGTTACCAAACAATTTTAAGTTTCTTTATCGCATAAACTTTATATCATATCCTCCCCAAGAGAAATATTTGCCCAAACATTATATGTTGTTTGTTATTCACTATATATAAAAACACTAGCACGTAAACATTTCCAAAAAATGTTATTGTATCTTTTTCTTGATTTACTCTTTCGAGTTGAATTTTTGTTCTCTCGATTTTTTCGTTACTGTTACTACTTTCACCATCACCAGCTTTGTTTACAAATTTGTCTTTTTCAGTTCTCTACCAGGTTTCGTACCTGTCTTCAGAACTTTCAGCATACGGAATATTTTCCAAATCAGAATCCATGTTTTCATTTTTACTACAATTATTTTTTGTCTTTCCTTTTAATGTCCTTTCAGATTTGAATTAACCAGTGAAAGGATTTTTAACTTATTTACTGGATGGTAAGTTTTCTAACATAATACCTTGACCAGTTTGAGAGCTAATTATTGTCTCCTTTTTTGTCATTCACATATTTATCTGCACATCTCATAGGTTTTAACGTATCTACTACTAGTTCAGAAGCTAATTGGTATGAACGATTTTCAGTATCATTGTCGGGTAATCGATTTATTACCCCATTTACATTTAATGTCGAGATTCCACATTTTTTAAAACCGGGGACGAAGTTCTCAGAATAATTGTTAGGACTAATAAAATTACACAATTTTTTCAACAGTCGAGGAAACTGATTTTTTTAGACAATTTGTGCTTTCTTTTGCTGACTACCTTTTTAGGTGTCTAATATATCACGCCACTTCCTATTTAAGGGCGCATAAAAGAGCACATCTAGGGGTTGGTATAAATGTGTAGAGTTTCTTGAAAAACGGGCAAATACAATGTTATCTTCTTCGGCAGATTTTAGCACTTCCTAAGAAAAGTGGCTGGCAAGATTATCTCCAAAAACAACCATCCTATCTTTATGAGGTTTACTTACATATTGGACAAATAAGTTGCAGAGCAATTCAGTAAATATAACCACCTACTTCGGCTCCTGTTGTATTCGGTGTTTGGAGCCTCCCACCCGACCACCACCACCACCATCCACGTAAACCACATATTTTCTGCATTATAGACCACACATCGTGGTAAAAGTAAATCAATTTCAGATCCCTAAAACACGACAGACGCTGGTTTTTGGCAGAATCATGAATTCTATCTGAATAGCGTTACTCTTTTAAAAATATATGTGTTTCTTTCTTGGTTATCGGACAAGTTCGGTTCGTCATAATTATAAATTCTTGCTGGATCAATAAAATTACCATCTTCACAGGAAGCATCTTCGAGAGTGTTAAACTATTTTATCATTACATCTTTAGAAATTTCTGCTTTTGAAGCTTTAAGCTTTTTGCGCAATCTACGAGTTGGTATTCTATTTTATAAATCTTGATGTTCATCTAAGAGTTGGAATATTTCCTTCTTTGAATTAAGGTTTCATAATCCTCCTTTTGTTTATAAATTTACTTGAAAGATATTTGCAAATCTTTTCTACTAAAATATAATCCCAATTCGGCAACTTTTAGAATATGGGTGACTGTAGCTTCATAGGGGTTAATATAAAAGGGCTGCCGATTTTTTGCCAGTGTACTTGTTTAAGTTTATTAACTATCGCGCCCTTTGCTATATTTTACGTTTTCACGGTTTTAGTTGTCGAAGTTTATCTAGATCTTAATGTACAACGTGATTCACAACTTTATAGAAATATTTTAACTGATGCTTAAAGATTGATCATAGATTGGTATTTTCGAAAAAAAATTTTTTAAATTAAAATTGAACCAAATGTTTTCAGAGTACGTATAAAAATAATGAGACGACCCACGACGTGCTCTAATTGAAATTCCTTGATGAGTGACTTGCGGTATGGTGTTTATGCCGTATGACAAGTCTATCGTAAAATTGTATGGTATGGTTTGGGTTTAAAGTCTACAAAACCACTAATTGATATGGTTTTAGCGATGCCAATGACACCGAGAGACGTTTGATATTATTTTTATTTGGTACTTATTAGTAAACTGTATTTTTTTGAGTTTCGATACAAACAATGGGTGTTTCTATTTTACGAACTAGTAGCAAATGATTGGAGTTTGTAATTTCTTTTTGGTGTCGGTGTTGAAAATACCCAGTAACCGCAGGCATTAAGTTAAAAAAATTGAAATAATATAATTTTATTTTTCTTTATTAAATCAAGTATATACTGCACTGGGTACGCCACGCCCCACGTTAGAATGTCAATGAAATAGAATTATTTTATATTGATATCAGCCTCACGCTGAAAGGCACAAGTGCAATATATTTTTTATTTAACAACGATGGAAGAAGCGTGCCGCGGCATAACTTGGGCATGAACCCTGCAGAGGGCATAAGAGTGGTCGTAGATTTGTTGTCAACATGGTTAAAAAAACATACAAAAGGGAAACGGAAAGGCGGCACTGCATCTAATAACTCAACATCTAGGTGGAAAATACGCATAAGGAGATATGTAGAAACCCTCACAACTATTATTCACAAATGGAGAGACTATGCCTGAAATAGAGATTATAGTTAGTACATATATTCAGATCACTATTTCTGACTAAAAAAAAATAACTTAATAAATATAAAAATATGTCTCAGTTCATAACTATAAAATAACCAAAGATTATAAAAGAATTTCAATATGATGTTTCTATTATTCAGAACAAGTAAGTTTCTTTTTAGACAAATGTTTTCCTCATAAGTATTTACAAAAATGCATCATTGCATTCAACTATAATCGTAAGGAATTGGTTTCATAACATACAGTTTTTCTTAAGCAAGTTATTTTAAGTTACATTTTGAACCAAAGGACTATCAGATCTGCTAGCCTTACAAACATACCAGATTTTTTTAAAAACAGGATTAATTTCTTATAATTTAAAAGGGAATGGATAATTCGACGTAAGTAAAAGATAACATAGTTACTTTCAGTTTTAAACTAACTTTGACCATTTTAAGACAAAGGTTGAACATGTGGCGACATTATTTTACACAAGAACATCAATTTTAAATTACATTATACCGAGTAAACGATTTTACAACGTAAAAAAAGTACTTCAAATTATAAAACTGATTCCTCAAAAGAAAAAGGATTAAAATTCACCATTTTAATTGATGCGGCTGGTTAATTTTTCATTCTGACGACTTGTTAAACATAACAGATGCTCTTTTTAAAAACGCAATAATTCCAAAAAGTCACCAACGAACTCTGTCCAAATAAATTTAAATAAAGGTATTCTTACCTTACGTAAATGTACTTTAAATTGCATTACCACACGGTATTTTCAACGAAAACGGAACTGCAACTTGAATATCATCCATCCATCGTCAAAGAATTCATACATGCCTTTTCATATTAATAAGGGACGTCATGATTAAAACATATGCTTGTTGTTCTACACAAACGAAAATTGACTTCTGTATCTTGACGGTTAATTACTAACTTATTTAGCTCATTGTGAAGTCTTTGGGAAGCTACACGGACTCAACCAACCTATCACCTTGCAATTAATAAATTCCGAACCCTACAAAACTCGTGAGCTATGTTAACAGCTTGGTGGAACCTTGCCAAGTGCCTCGTTTCTCGATCGGGCCGCTTATTAATGCACGGTCAAAAAAAACACAGATATAAATAACAATTAGAACAGCATGGTGAACAAATACATGCTTTTATTTGCCTTAATATGTGGCAATCAAGGATACGTACAAACACGATTTGATTTTATTTATTGATTAAATTGAAACATTCGAACCTTAACGCCTTCTAAAAATTAATTAGTTTTTTTTTAATTTTATGTATGCTAATTATATTTTCACGGTATTTCTAAATGTTACAGGATTAAATGACAGTAAGTATTTGTTGGTACACAATAAAATTCATTGTTCAATGTTTATTTAGTTCCATCTTCATCCTACTTTTCGATGAATTTCAATTTTGCAGGAAACATAGATTTTGCTTTTGAAAGTAACGTTTTCCAAGCTGGTTACCTGTAAAGTAGAATACCCATTATTTGTATTACAACTCAAAAAATATAGTTGAGTAATGAGTAACAAATGAACATTATTTGAAACGTGTCGGTGTCACTGGCACCATTAATAATAAAACATCAATTTGTAGTTTGTTACACTTTAAACCCCACACCATACCATAAAGTTTTACGATATACTTGTAATACAGCATAAGAAATATATCGGAGGTTTTTCACCAAGGAATTTCAATTAGTACGCGTGGTGAGCATTATTTTTATACGTACCTTGAAAACATTCGGTTCAATTTTAGATTTTAAAAAATAATTTTGGTTGTGATAATACCAATCTATGACCCATTCTTAAGCATCAGGTAAAATATTTCTATGAAGTTATGAATCACCCTGTATATAGTAGAGCCCGTTCAAGATTTTCTTTATTTTCACCATCTTCATTTGAAGTGTATTTTTTTGGCACTTCTGAAACATCTTGCGGTACATAAAGTTGTGAAAACCACGACCTTCATTTTGCCAGAACTCAAACTGTCAACCACCGTAACCCAAAGATATTTATATATTGTCGTTTACTACTCATAAATGAACATAAGAATTCTTTTCCTTCTAGTCTCAACCTTATGGTTTAATTCGACCCAGTTCTTCAATGTTTTTCTACCCTAAGCTAGCTTTTTCAGTATTGTTTTTTCTTAACGACCACTACGAGCTCGTATCGTGTGTTTTACATCAACAGCCGAAACAATATTTTCGAATTTTTCTATATTTCTTTTCGCATTTGATGAATTCGGAAATTGATTTCTACCGGAAATTGGACGTACTTTATGAATCGTAGCAATCAATCTTTCACCATTTTGATAGCAATGTTTAACAATAAAAACACGTAGTATGATGTAGCGCGCCATGTTTACTAATTCCTGTCTATCTTTTGTCGACCTTTCACAATTATCGACATATCGAATCATAACAGCCAAAATGGCGTGTAATTCAAAGCTTGCGTTTTTATTGTAACACCCTATATTAATATGTTGTGTTTTTGATACAATATATAACACGATACCGACCAAAAAGTTAGACTTATTTAAGGTTATATAAGCTTTATTTCAATGCAATCTTATTGACCACCTGCTAATATTTTTTTTATACAAAAGTGCATATATAGTTCTGAACATAAATTGAGTTTGTGATAATGTATTGTGCACTTTCTTATTTTGCCATTGAAGATATAGCTTGTAATATTAATGTATTTTATACTCCTTTTGACGCTTGGATGCCATTTCGTTAATTTTTTGTTTAATTTCAGGTTGAATGTTCTAATCACATTTCCAGTATACAGTTACCTGTTACCATTTTTTTGGATAAAGACTGAACTAAGAGTTTTGCCGTTTTCGTTTTTTCAGTGTAGGTAAGTATTCATACATGCCATTAAACTATTTTAGTCAAAATTTATACTGAGGGCGTTACATTGTATATTTGGTAAAAGTTTAAGCTGCTGTAGAAACGAGTTTCATGCATGATAGTCTAAAATTAATTGAGGATTATTTCTTATTCGGCGTTAATAAGCCACTAGTGTAATTTATGTACACAACTCAGATACACTATATCACATAGCATACCAGGGTATTGAAATAGTGGGCAATCGATAACTACCTAAAACTATCGATAGCTTAGTAAGTAGTATATAGTGTTAATATTGATTTAGAAAACTCTTGTTCCACTGACATTTTTTTAGAAATTGCATTATAAATGATTAGTGCTAAATTTAAAATATTCATGTCATCTGTATTTATCATTAATTTTTTAACATTTTAATGAAAATTACAAGCAATTGACGATACAATAATTATTAATTTATGGTAGGTATGAGAGATGCAATCAAACCTACTCCGTCTTTTATTATTTTATTACTGTTACATCATGAAAATGTTATCGTATTTAGCGGCAGTAGTATTTTAATGAATTTTTTCAAAATATTTTTGGATATTATAGATTGCCGCAAAAAGAGATAACTCTCGATAGATCTCCATTACTACGAGAGTATAATCTAACTCAAATAATTGATGTTAGCGCTAATTGTAATATTCTCAATCTTTCATTAGTTTCTATGTAGATGTTTTTAGCCGTATTTAGCGTCTTTGGTCCCTCACGGGACTCCTTCATACTAATGGTTGTGGGTGGTGTTGCACACTTCTTAGGTCAATTCTAAATTTTTATTTGTCAGACATTTTGAACTAATTTTTGCCGGGAATTTCATTTCTATTGTTAGTTTTAATCCAGAATCAACCCTTTACGCCACCCGAAAAATCGGAAACCTCTTTCTCGACATGATCTGCACACATCACGTATCATTTATTGAAATCCGAAGGCATATCATTCATGTAGGCAATAAAATTACAAAGTAGCTGAAATTTCTATTAATTTTCAGGGTCGCCCGCCTATAAATACGCCATTCTTTGACTTTTATCGGGATAGCTTCTCTACCTTATGAGCCTCTATGTGAGATACATTTTTTGTTGATGTTCAAACTAGACGGGTTCGTGGCTTAGTTAGTATACGTGTGACTACTAAGCCCAATCTCCTAGGTTCGAATTCCGACACCGTTCGCTTGAAAAATGTTAGGTGAGCATTTGTTGCAAAGATACCCCCTCATTCGAATGAGAGGTAAAATGTGAGTCCCGTGTGTGAATGTTGTGGCGCACATTAAAGATTCCTATCCTGTTTGGAACAGCAAGAGTTCGGCAAAATTCAAAATCTTCAGGTAAAAGAAACTCGTTAAATTATCGAATGAATTAATAAAGCTGTTTAACATTGAAATACCACAGAATATTCCCCCTATTTGAATACAAATAGAAACAAAATTTTTTCTTTATCTTTATTTGGATTCAAATATATCCCTAAATTAATATTTATGCTTGTATGTTCAACTTATTATGTACTCCTATTCTTACCTCTACCTATCTATTATTTCTTACTATTACTATTTAGACTTATTATTACCAACTATTTTTTCATCTATTTCCTACTTGAACCTAACTTTTAACTTTTCCCCTATTTCTATCACTATTTGTATAACTACTTTGCGGAAAATTAAACTATCCTTGTCGTACTGACACGAAAATTGTTCATAGGCCCCTAAAATGATCTGCATGGCCTTAATCGACGCTGTGGTAGACGTAGACAAACCATAAGGGGCCACTTTAAAATTACAAATTTTTCCCTCTACAGAAAATCTTGTGTACCTTTTAGGATTTTTTGTAACGGAATCAACCAGAAAGGATTCCTCAAATTAAGCTTACTGAAAATTAGTTGACTACTGAACCTCGTCAATAGTGTGTCCATGGATGGTGGACAATGAAATTGCGGTTTAGTCCGTTGCTTAATTTTTCTCACATCTAAACACAAACGAATGCTATTATCTTTCTTCTTGACTACTACCAACGGATTCAGAAAATGTGTATTCGAATATTCAATTATGCCATCACTCAACATTTTTTGCTAATTCATGATTTACTTGTTCCCTATATGCTGCAGGTATCGGATATATCTTAGAATTAAACGGTTCGGAATTATCTACCTCTAAAACATGCTCATAAGCTAGCGCTGTGCTCGCCTCTACACTTACTAACTCAGAATACTTCTTCAAAAATGCTTGAACTTCCTCTAATTTCTCCTCTGGACATTAAACAATATTTAATTCACTTACTTCCCCATCATCTATCTCCATTAAATTTACGCTTAATCCCACGTCATCTTCTGTGACATCATAACAATCCTTCCAGGGCAATATCCTAACCTTTACTAATCTCTGCTTTATGTCTATAACCAGACCTAACTTCATCATACAATCCATCCCAAGATACTTTCAAATTTAAGTCCAGGAACAATCACAAATTCCTGTTCACAGCTTAACGAACCTAACTTTACCTTTAACACAGCAACGATATTTACTACAGCAAACCTCTTTTTGTTCGGAGCTACTAAATGACTAATCTTAATTGGCATAATTCTATCACAAATTTCCTCTTTAATTTCTTTAACAAATTTTTCTGATACTAAACTCGCCCTGCTCCTGGATCGAGCTACGAATCTACATTATAATTTAAAATTTAAATTTCCACTATAGGCAAACAAACTTTCTCCACTACTTCTGGTTCCACTTCTTCCTCAATCGTCATAAATTCCGCGGATGTTCATATTTACATATCTTAATATCTAGTGGTTTGTCTCTTATTAATAATCCTGTCTTTCCCGTGTCACACTTTCTGGTCCCCTCTGTCCTTCTACTACCTCAGCATAAGTCCTCCTAACTTCCGGCCTATCTCTAACTTTATTGTTTTTGGCACCTGCACCAGTTTGTGCCCTTGAGATCTCTGGTGAGCTATTCTGACGCTGCACAACCGGTCCCTGACTCGTACTTCTCGTACCGCTGCGACTTCGATAAAAATTTTCCCTTGGCTTCCAGTTATTTCTGAAAGTTCTGTGAAAGTTCGTCCCTCGTTCAATAATGTTCTGTAGTGCTACGTGAGTTATGTATCCCCCAAATCTATGTATGTATAATAAAATAGAAGTTATTAGGAATTATTAGAAATTGTTAAAGTATTATTAAGTCAAGTGCAACAATGAAATTCAAGAATAATTAAATAAAGGTTATTAACAGTTGCGAGAACGGATGCAATACATTATATTCCAGACGATAGTGATACTGCAGGTGGCAGGTCACAGACGGTTAAGAACCGTGATTACCTAGAAAGTAAGATTGTTACATTGTATAATGAATAGTATTAAGAAATAAGCAGACATGAGCTCTGCAAGTTCCCACAGACATGTGAGGTGCAGGGACAACATAAATACCCTGGAAGCCTCAGACCAGTCGGTCAGTCTCAAGTATTTCAGCTTCAACATTGCAATTTGCTTAGGCTACTCACTATTAGTTCAATTATTAATTATTTTTTGACTTAGAGTAATTTTAAATCAAGATTCTCAAAATTCCATATTTAATATCTGTTGAAAAATAAATAAATTGTTACCAAGTTTTGGAGGAAGTTTTTAAAAACACTGCTCCCAAGGCCCGAAACGTATCTCGTGTTGTCTAATCTCTAATTCAACATGCCGAGATAAATATTTGATTATTTGCTAAAAACGTCATAGAGTGGGGTGGGTCACACAGAAAGAAAAAGGAAACCTCAAGAAAGAAAAGTTATTTAGAAACCCTTAAGAAATCATGTTATAAAAGGAAAACCAACTCACATAGAAAACAACATTTATCCAGCATATCTCGGAGGATAGGATGATGGCGGCTGCAAAAATTAATTGGGGATTTAGAGGCGAATCTTTGAAGACGGTCTATACAGGAGCAATCGAGCCGGCGATGTTGTACGCAGCATCAGTCTGAGCAGAAGGTTGTAATGTTAGGGAAGGTAGACAGTTGGGAAGCGTCCAGAGAATCACGGCGGTTAAGGCGGCGCGGGCATACAATACCACCTCTACGGAGGCGGTGCTGGTTATTAATAGGATTCTTCCGATCGAGTTCGTTATAAAAGAAATTAGAGATCGCAGAATTATAAATACAAGGGGAGGACAGAACATCATCGAAAGCTTAGGCCTAGGGGACAGAGAGGTTGAGAGGAAGATAATAATTTCGGAATTAGGGCATCCGGCGAATATTAAGGGGATTCAGTTTGTTGAAGGGGATGAAAGCGCTAGAGGCGTTAGAATTTATACGGACGGCTCGAGAATGGACGATGGGCAGGCAGGCGCGGCGTTCGTTGTGTACAAGGAAGAGAGGGAAGTGTTTCATTTCCAAACAAAACTCGCGAAATGGAGCACCATCTTTCAATGCGAAATGGTGGCACTCAGGGAAGCTATAGAGTATGTCGTCAACCACTTCGGCGCGAGTGGGTACTCTATCATTAGCGATAGTAAATTCGCCTTAGTAGCCCTTTCGAACATGCTCACTTCGACCGGTCTTCAGGGTGATGTCTGGAAAATAGCGCGTATAGCGCTAGGTTTTCGAAATTGGAAGTTCTTTTAGGTCAGGTCTCACCAGGGAAACAAGGGGAACGATAGGGCCGACGAGTTGGCTAAGGAAGCCGCCACAGGGAGTTTCGTTCATCATATTCGTTTATACCAAGGTCGTTATTCAAAGGAAGCTGCGAGAAAGATCGATTAGTCAGTGGAAGGAAAGGTGGAATAACGCCACCACAGATAGATTGACGCATAGGTCCAAGTATAAGGGATAGGGACCGAATCGAGGTTAAATTCGATCATAAAGTGGTGCCGCTCGTTACAGGTTATGGAGCGTTGAAGGTATATTTGAGAAGGTTCGGGCTTGGTAATGACGACGATTGCGAGTGCGGCGGGGATTGGAGAGTGCTTTACACGTGCTCTTCGATTGCCCCATCGAAACTTCTAATAGGGGTTAGCTGACAGAAAGTTGGCTATCGAAGGCCTAAGTTGGTCTAGAAACCTGGAGGAGGTCCGGCGAGCCTGAATACGTTCTGGGTCGCGCTTAAGGAATTTGCAGGTAGGGTGGTTAGACTTGAAGCAAATAATAGGGCTTAGGGAAATAGCAGGACGATTATTACGCGATGACGAACTTGGCGCGGAAATGGACTTGAGTTGAATTTTAATGTAGCGGATAGTAGTTTTAAAAAAAAATCTCAAAAGTCTAATATGCACGATGAACCGCCACACCACTAAAACAATCACTGTCCCACCTTCTACGCGCGGAATATCGGGAATAAATGTAAGCAAGTAAATAATAACAAACTAAATCAAAAACCCTCATTAATTTAAATCAGTACATAAATAAAAAAAATAAAATAGAGTGAAACCGCGCATTCCCCCAGAACTTTTTAGGTGATACTGATTGTGAACCTTCCCAGAACGTTTAGTGAATACCCACCAGGACTTTAACAGTGCATATTCAACTCCCCTTAGTAGTAAGAGAAACTAGATGTAGGCAGACGACCAGATCTTCGAATGCTGGAGAAATTTATATACGAGGAAAGAACAAAATTGTGACGGCTGTACTCGCATAAGCATTGATTTGTATTAAAGGTAGATTTTGAAATAATTTAACGTGCACGTTTTGTGGGAACTGCAGAGCTCATGTCTGCTATTTTCTTTAGACAATACAAAGTATTACTTCTTAGTAATCTTAATTCTAACAATAAGTTTTTTACAATGTATTGTGATCTGCACCTGCATTGTCAAGTTACGTCTGGAATACAATGTATTCACATCCGTTCTCATGTCTGGTTTATGAACTTCCATTAACCATTTGTAATATGTCCTTCAATTATACAGTGTGTACAGTATAAAATGCAGTACATGGGGATCTTGGAAACTGTAGGAGATACGATCTTGGTTAAATGGGACAAAAGTTGCATAATCATGAGGGTATCTCAGATCGGTTTTCAAATTTCAAAAATTTTTCATAGGTTACTAGATAGAGGCAAAAAACACAAAATTGACGATTTCTTTATTTGCTCGTAGTTAGTCTACTAATTGAAATAGAATGTTCAAATTTGATACATCATGGTAATTCCCATTGCGCTTCACATTTTCAACTTAGATTTTGTCTAGGGCATCTAGATTTTGCGTGACGATGTTCAACTTTTATTTTAAATAGCCGCCATATTGGATTTTTACATTTTGAAATGCTGACAAAACCCTTTCCAAAGAGGTATAACATGGCTATGTTTGATTAAATCAAAACACTAAAAATCACATAATTATGTTTTGGTCGTAGTAGGCTTTAATTTCCATTATGACAAAGAGAAACAATTGCTCAACATCTGAGAAACGTCAAAGTTTGTCCTTTATTTTATGTTTCAAGTAGTGCAATTTAAAAAAACAGTTAATTAATTTACATAGAAATTTAAGCAAAGCAAAGGAATGATGTTAAAGCCGCTGAATTGTATTTAAAGAAATACCCAGAAAACATCAACCAAACAGATGTATGTTTCGGAGATTACAAAATAATTAAATAAATTATGGTAGTTTTGGCTTGTCTAAGAGAAATAGGCAAATTAAAAAAGATAATGAAAACAGCGTTTTACAAACAGTTGTCGAAAATCCTCGTACTTCTCTTAGACAAATTCAGAATATAACAGGTGTTGCTCATTCTACGGTAAGAGCTATTTTAAAACGTTTCAAGTACTATCCATATCATGAACGACCATGTCAGGGATTGCGTACTGAAGATCAAATTCGAAGAATGGAATTTTGTGCTTGGTACATCAGAAAGTGCAACGAAAATTCAAATTTTGCATATACAATTTTGTGGTTTGACGAAAGTCTATTTACGAATTGTGGTATGTTCAACCGCAAAATACAATTTTTGGTCAGATGAAAATCCGCATTTGAACCGCCAAGATAGACATCAAGTTAAATGGGATTCAACGTCTGGATTGGTATTATTGGAAGGTACATTATAGGTCCGGTTTTTATGATGCAAATTTAAACTCTGCGAGATACTTAGATTTATTGCAGGGAAATGTGGCAGATAGACTAATGAAGCTTCCACTCGCTACTTTGCAAAATATGATTTTTCAAAATGATGGCGCTCCACCCCACAATGCTCTGATTATTAGAAATTTTTAATTCTGAGTATAATGAAAACTGGATTGGAAATCGGGGACCAATTAAGTGGCCGGCGAGATCACCGGATTTAACTCCTCTAGATTTCTTTATATGGGGCCATTTAAAAAGTCGTGTGTACTCAAAAACGTATGATAATGTAGGCCAATTACAACAAGCAGTCCAAGAGGCCGTAAATAAAATACTACAACTATGATAAGACGATATTGTAAAGATGTTTATAAAGGTGTCGGTTGTGTGTTCAACAAAATGGGGGTTATTTGAACATTTAAAATAAATAATTAATTCATGTGGCTGACTATTGTTATATTTTTTTTCCTTGATTGTTAATTTGCAATTGTCTGAACATGAATGACAACTAAAAACAGCTTAAATAATATTTTGTATTGAATAGATGCTAGTTTGTGTTTATTCTTTGTTAATGCATAGTTATGTAAGTTCTGATTAATACACATTTATTTTCAATTTTCTACGTTTTTTACTGTTTTTATTACCACTGAAAAATGAGTTAAAATTTTTTAGAGCAATTGTTTCTCTTTGTCATAATGTAAATTAAAGCCTACTACGACCAAAACATAATTATGTGATTTTTAGTGTTTTGATTCAATTAAACATAGCCATGTTATACCTCTTTGGAAAGGGTTTTTTGTCAGCATTTCAAAAATGTAAAAATCCAATATGGCGGCTATTTAAAAATAAAAATAAAAAAATCGCACAATGTTGCTAGTTTTCAGCACTCTTTAGAAAGTGATTTATTGTGTTGAAAACTATACGGGAAATATGTTAGATGAACGAGAACTATAAGATTTCGGGCAGCGTATCGCTCTATTGTCCCAAATACCACTCGCTTTTATTTAAAAATCGTACAATGTTGTTAGTGCTTAGAACTGCTAATGACATGCATGACGTTAAGATTATACGGAAAATATTTTAGATGAATGGGAACTATAGGATTTCTGCAAGCGGATTACTTACTCTTACTAAACACGATGCACTCGAGCAGTTTTAATTTATTTTAAAATCATACAATGGTGCCAGTGTTCATATCTTTTTAGAAAATGTTTTCGTGATTAAAGAACTATACGGAAAAATATTTTAGATGATCAAGAACTAAAAGGCTTCGGCTAGTGAATATGATTATTCTCGCAAATATGACGCGAATTACAGGTTGGGTCTTGGTGATTGATTTTTAAAAACCATTTATCGTTTAATCTCTAATAAAAGAAATAATACAATTAACAAACACTGTACGTTATTTATTTATTAATTTACAAAAATGAACGTGTGTACTCAACAGAGCAATAATATTAAAACTTCGGCTGTTCGTACACTTCTACACATTTGTCATCTCCCCGTCCGTGTTTCACGGCTCCGTTTATATAGACCAGTACCATCCTATCTTACTTTCGTTTAGTAATTTATCAATTGTTAATAAACATTTTTACGAGCTCCCGGTGTCTTCATATATCAATCAATTCAATTTATTTATGATATTCCTTAATCTAATCTTGTCGCCATTAAGTAGTATAGTTGGTTTGAGAAGTTACAATTATTATTTATCTTGAACCATATGTCATCCTGAAGGGTCCAACATCAATCAGTATTCTTGTTCCATTTACTAATTCTTGCAGTTTAAGACGGTACTTAAGTTTAAATTTATGTTAACTTTCGTTTTAACATCAACCTTTATAAAATAATATATTGCACACCTTCTAAGGTGTCCTTTCACATTATCCTTATTTATTACTTACCACCAACTAAGGGTTAAAACTTTCCTTTCACATAAATTTTTACAAAATACAAGTATTTATGAATTAAGCTTTTGAATATCCTATTCTTAATGCTACTTATTGAGATATCGTACTCGCGCTCAGAGTGAATTTTTTTATTTAGAAATTGTACAATGTTGATAGTGTTCAGAACTCTTTAGAAAAATGCTTTTGTGTATTGCGAACTATACAAAACATATTTTAGATGAACGAGAACTAAGATTTTGGCATGTGAAAGGCCATATTCTCTAAAAATACAACGCCCTAGGACAGTATCGATTTATTTCAAAATCGTACAATGTTACTAGTGCTCAGAACTCTTTATGATATACTTCAGTATGTTAGAACTATACGGAAAATATTTTAAATCAACGAGCACTTAAGATTTCGGCTAGCGAATTGCTCTATTTTCTTAAAATGGTACTGTGGTATGGATTTATTTAAAATTTATGCAACGTTACTGGTGCTCAGAACTATTTAGGATACGCTTCAGCATATATTAAAACTGTACGGAAAATATTTTAAATGAAAGAACTGTAAGATTTTGGGTAGTGTACCAACCTATTGTCTTAAATATGACACGCTCAGGCATCATTAATTTATTTAAAAATTGTACAATGTTGCAAGGGTATTCAGAATTCTTTAGAAAGTGATTTAGTGTATTGAAATCTATACGGGAAATATTTTAGATGAACGAGAACTATAAGATTTCGACTACGGTATCGCCCTGTTGTCTCAAACACCACGCGCTTGTATTTAAACACTTAGAACTCTTAGGATTGTTTCAAAATGTTAAGACCATATGGAAAATATTTTAGATGAATAGGAATTCGGCCAGCAAATCATTATACTCTCTCATAATTTGATGCTTTCTGGAAACATTGATTTATTTAAAAATCGCACAATATTGCTCAGAACTTAGAAGTGATTCAGTATGTAAAGAATTGTACGGAGCATATTTGATATGAACGAGATTTCGGGTGGCGCATTACCCTGTTGTCTCAAAATCATGCAATGTTGCTAGTTCTCGGAACTTTTTAGGTAATGCTTCAGCATGTTAAGAACTACAAGGAAAATATTTTAGATGAATAGAAAATAAGATTTCGGTTAGCGTATCCCCTTATTGTCTCAAATTCGTCGCGCTCAAGCAGTATTTACAAATCGTACAATGTTGCTAGGGTTCTGAACATTTTAGAAAATGTTTTTTATGCTCACAACTATTTGAGAATGAAAAGCCAAAGCTTTAAGATATTAATTTCCTCTCAAGTCGGTACGCTCGTTTCTGTATTATCGCTAATCTTTACTTGATTAAATTTTTTTTGCTTTTATGCAGCAGAAGTCTGAATAGATAAAATTATATAAATTATAAAACCTGACAATGTATGTGCACGTGCAGAACAAATTGATACGTACCGTGAAGCTATAAAATCACTGTCTGGGGCTATTTTTCTGCGTTAACGAGCGGAACTATCCATTTGGTGTGGCAAAAACTCTAGAACTATTAGCGTTTTTCTGAAAAATGGTATGCTGATTTCCATACATGCAGGATTAAGAAAAAATACATTTTGCTTCGCCATTAAAATGAAAAAATTTCCGATTCTTTTGTTCTAGAAACTACATTATGCGTTTTTTTTTTGTTTTTTATTGCCCCTCCTTCTAGTACTTACAAACTGAAAGCAATTTGAACTATTTTATGATTTTTAAGGACAAAATTTAAGAATATTCAAAGACTATATCCTGCTTAAGTTGAAATCCTTAATAGTTACCGATAACAAAATGTCTTTCTCGAAATCACCTCTGCCGTTCATATGCACCGTTTTCGAGGAAATCGTAGTTGTTTAACTACCTCAACAGTATCTACTACCATTAGCAATACCGATTAGTTGTAATAAAATTGTTAACACGTTTTAAATTGAATTAAATTAAACCAGGCTATTAAACAAATTTTTAATACAAATGCATTTCTAGATTCTCTTATAATTAGTGTTCATAATTACCCATTATTTACAAGCATACAGAGATAAATTTGGAGCAAGAAATTAAATTCTATTTTTTTATCTATCTATCTGAGTATCACATTTTGACCTTAATAAGACTTAACGGTTTTCTATATTAGTTTTTCAAATGCAGTTGTAATAACTGAAAAACTTTTCAATTTTGATTGTGTAATATTCTGAAATAGTTATGTTAATAATGGCATATCCAAGTTATTCAGTATCAATTCTGGTATTGTCATAATAAATTAGCTTTTTGAATTTACTCCTTGCCTTTCTTTCAGCATCTGCCTCTGATCCCCTGTAGTGTAGAAAAATGTAGCAATCTGGTCCGAATCATTTGCTTTAAAAATTAGCTTAGGAAATACAGTTTTCAAAAACGCATTACATTCATACTTTTCGTATCCCGAAACCAATTAATGAAGCTCGTGTTACAAAGGAGAACATTTAATCAAATTTAAAATTTTTAAATTTTATTCAAGAACTCATGCATGGAGGAAGTAAAACAAATCACAAAGAATCAATTCATTTTAAAAATTTTCTTTCAACGTGGTGAAATACTAAGTTTAACAATACATCTTAAAAATTCGTAGCTATTGATTGTACATTTCTAGCAGTAGGATCGCTGACTGGCATTCTTCGTCCTTTGTAAGAGCCATCGCATTTACAACTCATCAGTTACTTTCGTCCTTGCGTATTCTACTTCGTTCGCGATGATTTGCTTTGCTGCTGATTTCTGGTATCAGGTGTGTGCGATTAGTTCAGCTATGTTGTGTTTTGTGATTTAAGCTTTGATTGTTTAGTATTACATAAACTGCACACTACACATCACACGAGTATGCAAACATGCAATTTATAAACACCGACTGCCGTGGCAGTGCAAATGAAGCTGCACGATTGTATGCTAAAAGGAACCCAATTGAACGCCATCCGAATTCCGTGTGTTTATTAGAGTACACAATGCATGAAGGTAGACCGTGTGGCATAGGTGTTGGCGTTGCAAACAAAGACGGACCTCAGCAAGTTATTGAAGGAGAAGTGCTCGATGAAATCAATGCAGGTCGGAACACATCAATACGTGTTATTTATGCGTTGAACCGGAATCTCGAAAATCACATTCCATCGAGTATTGAAAAGCCATCAACTTCACCCACCCCCTTATCATATCCAAACTGCAAACACTGCAGCCAAGAAACTACCACGCTAAATTAACCTTTTATCGCCAGATGCTACGGAAGATTGGGGCAATTCCGAATTTTTTTAAATAAAATCTTACGGAGCGATGAATCTGCATGGTGTAAAAATAAATTTTTAAATCTTCATAATATACAGTGTGTTCAGGCTAAGAGATGCCACTAACTCTCTCGATAGATCTCCATTACTACGAGTATAATCTAACTCAAATAATTGATGTTAGCGCTAATTGTAATATTCTCAATCTTTCATTAGTTTCTATGTAGATGTTTTTAGCCGTATTTAGCGTCTTTGGTCCCTCACTGGACTCCTTCATACTAATGGTTGTGGGTGGTGTTGCACACTTCTTAGGTCAATTCTAAATTTTTATTTGTCAGACATTTTGAACTAATTTTTGCCGGGAATTTCATTTCTATTGTTAGTTTTAATCCAGAATCAACCCTTTACGCCACCCGAAAAATCGGAAACCTCTTTCTCGACATGATCTGCACACATCACGTATCATTTATTGAAATCCGAAGGCATATCATTCATGTAGGCAATAAAATTACAAAGTAGCTGAAATTTCTATTAATTTTCAGGGTCGCCCGCCTATAAATACGCCATTCTTTGACTATTATCGGGATAGCTTCTCTACCTTATGAGCCTCTATGTGAGATACATTTTTTGTTGATGTTCAAACTAGACGGGTTCGTGGCTTAGTTAGTATACGTGTGACTACTAAGCCCAATCTCCTAGGTTCGAATTCCGACACCGTTCGCTTGAAAAATGTTAGGTGAGCATTTGTTACAAAGATACCCCCTCATTCGAATGAGAGGTAAAATGTGAGTCCCGTGTGTGAATGTTGTGGCGCACATTAAAGATTCCTATCCTGTTTGGAACAGCAAGAGTTCGGCAAAATTCAAAATCTTCAGGTAAAAGAAACTCGTTTAATTATCGAATGAATTAATAAAGCTGTTTAACATTGAAATACCACAGAATATTCCCCCTATTTGAATACAAATAGAAACAAAATTTTTTCTTTATCTTTATTTGGATTCAAATATATCCCTAAATTAATATTTATGCTTGTATGTTCAACTTATTATGTACTCCTATTCTTATTTCTACCTATCTATTATTTCTTACTATTACTATTTAGACTTATTATTACCAACTATTTTTTCATCTATTTCCTACTTGAACCTAACTTTTAACTTTTCCCCTATTTCTATCACTATTTGTATAACTACTTTGCGGAAAATTAAACTATCCTTGTCGTACTGACACGAAAATTGTTCATAGGCCCCTAAAATGATCTGCATGGCCTTAATCGACGCTGTGGTAGACGTAGACAAACCATAAGGGGCCACTTTAAAATTACAAATTTTTCCCTCTACAGAAAATCTTGTGTACCTTTTAGGATTTTTTGTAACGGAATCAACCAGAAAGGATTCCTCAAATTAAGCTTACTGAAAATTAGTTGACTACTGAACCTCGTCAATAGTGTGTCCATGGATGGTGGACAATGAAATTGCGGTTTAGTCCGTTGCTTAATTTTTCTCACATCTAAACACAAACGAATGCTATTATCTTTCTTCTTGACTACTACCAACGGATTCAGAAAATGTGTATTCGAATATTCAATTATGCCATCACTCAACATTTTTGCTAATTCATGATTTACTTGTTCCCTATATGCTGCAGGTATCGGATATATCTTAGAATTAAACGGTTCGGAATTATCTACCTCTAAAACATGCTCATAAGCTAGCGCTGTGCTCGCCTCTACACTTACTAACTCAGAATACTTCTTCAAAAATGCTTGAACTTCCTCTAATTTCTCCTCTGGACATTAAACAATATTTAATTCACTTACTTCCCCATCATCTATCTCCATTAAATTTACGCTTAATCCCACGTCATCTTCTGTGACATCATAACAATCCTTCCAGGGCAATATCCCTAACCTTTACTAATCTCTGCTTTATGTCTATAACCAGACCTAACTTCATCATACAATCCATCCCCAAGATACTTTCAAATTTAAGTCCAGGAACAATCACAAATTCCTGTTCACAGCTTAACGAACCTAACTTTACCTTTAACACAGCAACGATATTTACTACAGCAAACCTCTTTTTGTTCGGAGCTACTAAATGACTAATCTTAATTGGCATAATTCTATCACAAATTTCCTCTTTAATTTCTTTAACAAATTTTTCTGATACTAAACTCGCCCCTGCTCCTGGATCGAGCAACGAATCTACATTATAATTTAAAATTTAAATTTCCACTATAGGCAAACAAACTTTCTCCACTACTTCTGGTTCCACTTCTTCCTCAATCGTCATAAATTCCCGCGGATGTTCATATTTACATATCTTAATATCTAGTGGTTTGTCTCTTATTAATAATCCTGTCTTTCCCGTGTCACACTTTCTGGTCCCCTCTGTCCTTCTACTACCTCAGCATAAGTCCTCCTAACTTCCGGCCTATCTCTAACTTTATTGTTTTTGGCACCTGCACCAGTTTGTGCCCTTGAGATCTCTGGTGAGCTATTCTGACGCTGCACAACCGGTCCCTGACTCGTACTTCTCGTACCGCTGCGACTTCGATAAAAATTTTCCCTTGGCTTCCAGTTATTTCTGAAAGTTCTGTGAAAGTTCGTCCCTCGTTCAATAATGTTCTGTAGTGCTACGTGAGTTATGTATCCCCCCAAATCTATGTATGTATAATAAAATAGAAGTTATTAGGAATTATTAGAAATTGTTAAAGTATTATTAAGTCAAGTGCAACAATGAAATTCAAGAATAATTAAATAAAGGTTATTAACAGTTGCGAGAACGGATGCAATACATTATATTCCAGACGATAGTGATACTGCAGGTGGCAGGTCACAGACGGTTAAGAACCGTGATTACCTAGAAAGTAAGATTGTTACATTGTATAATGAATAGTATTAAGAAATAAGCAGACATGAGCTCTGCAAGTTCCCACAGACATGTGAGGTGCAGGGACAACATAAATACCCTGGAAGCCTCAGACCAGTCGGTCAGTCTCAAGTATTTCAGCTTCAACATTGCAATTTGCTTAGGCTACTCACTATTAGTTCAATTATTAATTATTTTTTGACTTAGAGTAATTTTAAATCAAGATTCTCAAAATTCCATATTTAATATCTGTTGAAAAATAAATAAATTGTTACCAAGTTTTGGAGGAAGTTTTTAAAAACACTGCTCCCAAGGCCCGAAACGTATCTCGTGTTGTCTAATCTCTAATTCAACATGCCGAGATAAATATTTGATTATTTGCTAAAAACGTCATAGAGTGGGGTGGGTCACACAGAAAGAAAAAGGAAACCTCAAGAAAGAAAAGTTATTTAGAAACCCTTAAGAAATCATGTTATAAAAGGAAAACCAACTCACATAGAAAACAACATTTATCCAGCATATCTCGGAGGATAGGATGATGGCGGCTGCAAAAATTAATTGGGGATTTAGAGGCGAATCTTTGAAGACGGTCTATACAGGAGCAATCGAGCCGGCGATGTTGTACGCAGCATCGGTCTGAGCAGAAGGTTGTAATGTTAGGGAAGGTAGACAGTTGGGAAGCGTCCAGAGAATCACGGCGGTTAAGGCGGCGCGGGCATACAGGACCACCTCTACGGAGGCGGTGCTGGTTATTAGTAGGATTCTTCCGATCGAGTTCGTTATAAAAGAAATTAGAGATCGCAGAGGGAGGACAGAACATCATCGAAAGCTTAGGCCTAGGGGACAGAGAGGTTGAGAGGAAGATAGTAATTTCGGAATTAGGGCATCCGGCGAATATTAAGGGGATTCAGTTTGTTGAAGGGGATGAAAGCGCTAGAGGCGTTAGAATTTATACGGACGGCTCGAGAATGGACGATGGGCAGGCAGGCGCGGCGTTCGTTGTGTACAAGGAAGAGAGGGAAGTGTTTCATTTCCAAACAAAACTCGCGAAATGGAGCACCATCTTTCAATGCGAAATGGTGGCACTCAGGGAAGCTATAGAGTATGTCGTCAACCACTTCGGCGCGAGTGGGTACTCTATCATTAGCGATAGTAAATTCGCCTTAGTAGCCCTTTCGAACATGCTCACTTCGACCGGTCTTCAGGGTGATGTCTGGAAAATAGCGCGTATAGCGCTAGGTTTTCGGAATTGGAAGTTCTTTTAGGTCAGGTCTCACCAGGGAAACAAGGGGAACGATAGGGCCGACGAGTTGGCTAAGGAAGCCGCCACAGGGGAGTTTCGTTCATCATATTCGTTTATACCAAGGTCGTTATTCAAAAGGAAGCTGCGAGAAAGATCGATTAGTCAGTGGAAGGAAAGGTGGAATAACGCCACCACAGATAGATTGACGCATAGGTCCAAGTATAAGGGATAGGGACCGAATCGAGGTTAAATTCGATCATAAAGTGGTGCCGCTCGTTACAGGTTATGGAGCGTTGAAGGTATATTTGAGAAGGTTCGGGCTTGGTAATGACGACGATTGCGAGTGCGGCGGGGGATTGGAGAGTGCTTTACACGTGCTCTTCGATTGCCCCATCGAAACTTCTAATAGGGGGTTAGCTGACAGAAAGTTGGCTATCGAAGGCCTAAGTTGGTCTAGAAACCTGGAGGAGGTCCGGCGAGCCTGAATACGTTCTGGGTCGCGCTTAAGGAATTTGCAGGTAGGGTGGTTAGACTTGAAGCAAATAATAGGGCTTAGGGAAATAGCAGGACGATTATTACGCGATGACGAACTTGGCGCGGAAATGGACTTGAGTTGAATTTTAATGTAGCGGATAGTAGTTTTAAAAAAAAATCTCAAAAGTCTAATATGCACGATGAACCGCCACACCACTAAAACAATCACTGTCCCACCTTCTACGCGCGGAATATCGGGAATAAATGTAAGCAAGTAAATAATAACAAACTAAATCAAAAACCCTCATTAATTTAAATCAGTACATAAATAAAAAAAATAAAATAGAGTGAAACCGCGCATTCCCCCAGAACTTTTTAGGTGATACTGATTGTGAACCTTCCCAGAACGTTTAGTGAATACCCACCAGGACTTTAACAGTGCATATTCAACTCCCCTTAGTAGTAAGAGAAACTAGATGTAGGCAGACGACCAGATCTTCGAATGCTGGAGAAATTTATATACGAGGAAAGAACAAAATTGTGACGGCTGTACTCGCATAAGCATTGATTTGTATTAAAGGTAGATTTTGAAATAATTTAACGTGCACGTTTTGTGGGAACTGCAGAGCTCATGTCTGCTATTTTCTTTAGACAATACAAAGTATTACTTCTTAGTAATCTTAATTCTAACAATAAGTTTTTTACAATGTATTGTGATCTGCACCTGCATTGTCAAGTTACGTCTGGAATACAATGTATTCACATCCGTTCTCATGTCTGGTTTATGAACTTCCATTAACCATTTGTAATATGTCCTTCAATTATACAGTGTGTACAGTATAAAATGCAGTACATGGGGATCTTGGAAACTGTAGGAGATACGATCTTGGTTAAATGGGACAAAAGTTGCATAATCATGAGGGTATCTCAGATCGGTTTTCAAATTTCAAAAATTTTTCATAGGTTACTAGATAGAGGCAAAAAACACAAAATTGACGATTTCTTTATTTGCTCGTAGTTAGTCTACTAATTGAAATAGAATGTTCAAATTTGATATATCATGGTAATTCCCCATTGCGCTTCACATTTTCAACTTAGATTTTGTCTAGGGCATCTAGATTTTGCGTGACGATGTTCAACTTTTTATTTTTAAATAGCCGCCATATTGGATTTTTACATTTTTGAAATGCTGACAAAAACCCTTTCCAAAGAGGTATAACATGGCTATGTTTGATTAAATCAAAACACTAAAAATCACATAATTATGTTTTGGTCGTAGTAGGCTTTAATTTCCATTATGACAAAGAGAAACAATTGCTCAACATCTGAGAAACGTCAAAGTTTGTCCTTTATTTTATGTTTCAAGTAGTGCAATTTAAAAAAACAGTTAATTAATTTACATAGAAATTTAAGCAAAGCAAAGGAATGATGTTAAAGCCGCTGAATTGTATTTAAAGAAATACCCAGAAAACATCAACCAAACAGATGTATGTTTCGGAGATTACAAAATAATTAAATAAATTATGGTAGTTTTGGCTTGTCTAAGAGAAATAGGCAAATTAAAAAAGATAATGAAAACAGCGTTTTACAAACAGTTGTCGAAAATCCTCGTACTTCTCTTAGACAAATTCAGAATATAACAGGTGTTGCTCATTCTACGGTAAGAGCTATTTTAAAACGTTTCAAGTACTATCCATATCATGAACGACCATGTCAGGGATTGCGTACTGAAGATCAAATTCGAAGAATGGAATTTTGTGCTTGGTACATCAGAAAGTGCAACGAAAATTCAAATTTTGCATATACAATTTTGTGGTTTGACGAAAGTCTATTTACGAATTGTGGTATGTTCAACCGCAAAAATACAATTTTTTGGTCAGATGAAAATCCGCATTTGAACCGCCAAGATAGACATCAAGTTAAATGGGGATTCAACGTCTGGATTGGTATTATTGGAAGGTACATTATAGGTCCGGTTTTTTATGATGCAAATTTAAACTCTGCGAGATACTTAGATTTATTGCAGGGAAATGTGGCAGATAGACTAATGGAGCTTCCACTCGCTACTTTGCAAAATATGATTTTTCAAAATGATGGCGCTCCACCCCACAATGCTCTGATTATTAGAAATTTTTTTAATTCTGAGTATAATGAAAACTGGATTGGAAATCGGGGACCAATTAAGTGGCCGGCGAGATCACCGGATTTAACTCCTCTAGATTTCTTTATATGGGGCCATTTAAAAAGTCGTGTGTACTCAAAAACGTATGATAATGTAGGCCAATTACAACAAGCAGTCCAAGAGGCCGTAAATAAAATACTACAACTATGATAAGACGATATTGTAAAGATGTTTATAAAAGGTGTCGGTTGTGTGTTCAACAAAATGGGGGGTTATTTGAACATTTAAAATAAATAATTAATTCATGTGGCTGACTATTGTTATATTTTTTTTCCTTGATTGTTAATTTGCAATTGTCTGAACATGAATGACAACTAAAAACAGCTTAAATAATATTTTGTATTGAATAGATGCTAGTTTGTGTTTATTCTTTGTTAATGCATAGTTATGTAAGTTCTGATTAATACACATTTATTTTCAATTTTCTACGTTTTTTACTGTTTTTATTACCACTGAAAAATGAGTTAAAATTTTTTAGAGCAATTGTTTCTCTTTGTCATAATGTAAATTAAAGCCTACTACGACCAAAACATAATTATGTGATTTTTAGTGTTTTGATTCAATTAAACATAGCCATGTTATACCTCTTTGGAAAGGGTTTTTTGTCAGCATTTCAAAAATGTAAAAATCCAATATGGCGGCTATTTAAAATAAAAATAAAAAATCGCACAATGTTGCTAGTTTTCAGCACTCTTTAGAAAGTGATTTATTGTGTTGAAAACTATACGGGAAATATGTTAGATGAACGAGAACTATAAGATTTCGGGCAGCGTATCGCTCTATTGTCCCAAATACCACTCGCTTTTATTTAAAAATCGTACAATGTTGTTAGTGCTTAGAACTGCTAATGACATGCATGACGTTAAGATTATACGGAAAATATTTTAGATGAATGGGAACTATAGGATTTCTGCAAGCGGATTACTTACTCTTACTAAACACGATGCACTCGAGCAGTTTTAATTTATTTTAAAATCATACAATGGTGCCAGTGTTCATATCTTTTTAGAAAATGTTTTCGTGATTAAAGAACTATACGGAAAAATATTTTAGATGATCAAGAACTAAAAGGCTTCGGCTAGTGAATATGATTATTCTCGCAAATATGACGCGAATTACAGGTTGGGTCTTGGTGATTGATTTTTAAAAACCATTTATCGTTTAATCTCTAATAAAAGAAATAATACAATTAACAAACACTGTACGTTATTTATTTATTAATTTACAAAAATGAACGTGTGTACTCAACAGAGCAATAATATTAAAACTTCGGCTGTTCGTACACTTCTACACATTTGTCATCTCCCCGTCCGTGTTTCACGGCTCCGTTTATATAGACCAGTACCATCCTATCTTACTTTCGTTTAGTAATTTATCAATTGTTAATAAACATTTTTACGAGCTCCCGGTGTCTTCATATATCAATCAATTCAATTTATTTATGATATTCCTTAATCTAATCTTGTCGCCATTAAGTAGTATAGTTGGTTTGAGAAGTTACAATTATTATTTATCTTGAACCATATGTCATCCTGAAGGGTCCAACATCAATCAGTATTCTTGTTCCATTTACTAATTCTTGCAGTTTAAGACGGTACTTAAGTTTAAATTTATGTTAACTTTCGTTTTAACATCAACCTTTATAAAATAATATATTGCACACCTTCTAAGGTGTCCTTTCACATTATCCTTATTTATTACTTACCACCAACTAAGGGTTAAAACTTTCCCTTTCACATAAATTTTTACAAAATACAAGTATTTATGAATTAAGCTTTTGAATATCCTATTCTTAATGCTACTTATTGAGATATCGTACTCGCGCTCAGAGTGAATTTTTTTATTTAGAAATTATACAATGTTGATAGTGTTCAGAACTCTTTAGAAAAATGCTTTTGTGTATTGCGAACTATACAAAACATATTTTAGATGAACGAGAACTAAGATTTTGGCATGTGAAAGGCCATATTCTCTAAAAATACAACGCCCTAGGACAGTATCGATTTATTTCAAAATCGTACAATGTTACTAGTGCTCAGAACTCTTTATGATATACTTCAGTATGTTAGAACTATACGGAAAATATTTTAAATCAACGAGCACTTAAGATTTCGGCTGCGAATTGCTCTATTTTCTTAAAATGGTACTGTGGTATGGATTTATTTAAAATTTATGCAACGTTACTGGTGCTCAGAACTATTTAGGATACGCTTCAGCATATATTAAAACTGTACGGAAAATATTTTAAATGAAAGAACTGTAAGATTTTGGGTAGTGTACCAACCTATTGTCTTAAATATGACACGCTCAGGCATCATTAATTTATTTAAAAATTGTACAATGTTGCAAGGGTATTCAGAATTCTTTAGAAAGTGATTTAGTGTATTGAAATCTATACGGGAAATATTTTAGATGAACGAGAACTATAAGATTTCGACTACGGTATCGCCCTGTTGTCTCAAACACCACGCGCTTGTATTTAAACACTTAGAACTCTTAGGATTGTTTCAAAATGTTAAGACCATATGGAAAATATTTTAGATGAATAGGAATTCGGCCAGCAAATCATTATACTCTCTCATAATTTGATGCTTTCTGGAAACATTGATTTATTTAAAAATCGCACAATATTGCTCAGAACTTAGAAGTGATTCAGTATGTAAAGAATTGTACGGAGCATATTTGATATGAACGAGATTTCGGGTGGCGCATTACCCTGTTGTCTCAAAATCATGCAATGTTGCTAGTTCTCGGAACTTTTTAGGTAATGCTTCAGCATGTTAAGAACTACAAGGAAAATATTTTAGATGAATAGAAAATAAGATTTCGGTTAGCGTATCCCCTTATTGTCTCAAATTCGTCGCGCTCAAGCAGTATTTACAAATCGTACAATGTTGCTAGGGTTCTGAACATTTTAGAAAATGTTTTTTATGCTCACAACTATTTGAGAATGAAAAGCCAAAGCTTTAAGATATTAATTTCCTCTCAAGTCGGTACGCTCGTTTCTGTATTATCGCTAATCTTTACTTGATTAAATTTTTTTTGCTTTTATGCAGCAGAAGTCTGAATAGATAAAATTATATAAATTATAAAACCTGACAATGTATGTGCACGTGCAGAACAAATTGATACGTACCGTGAAGCTATAAAATCACTGTCTGGGGCTATTTTTCTGCGTTAACGAGCGGAACTATCCATTTGGTGTGGCAAAAACTCTAGAACTATTAGCGTTTTTCTGAAAAATGGTATGCAGGATTAAGAAAAAATACATTTTGCTTCGCCATTTAAATGAAAAAATTTCCGATTCTTTTGTTCTAGAAACTACATTATGCGTTTTTTTTTTGTTTTTTATTGCCCCTCCTTCTAGTACTTACAAACTGAAAGCAATTTGAACTATTTTATGATTTTTAAGGACAAAATTTAAGAATATTCAAAGACTATATCCTGCTTAAGTTGAAATCCTTAATAGTTACCGATAACAAAATGTCTTTCTCGAAATCACCTCTGCCGTTCATATGCACCGTTTTCGAGGAAATCGTAGTTGTTTAACTACCTCAACAGTATCTACTACCATTAGCAATACCGATTAGTTGTAATAAAATTGTTAACACGTTTTTAAATTGAATTAAATTAAACCAGGCTATTAAACAAATTTTTTAATACAAATGCATTTCTAGATTCTCTTATAATTAGTGTTCATAATTACCCATTATTTACAAGCATACAGAGATAAATTTGGAGCAAGAAATTAAATTCTATTTTTTTATCTATCTATCTGAGTATCACATTTTGACCTTAATAAGACTTAACGGTTTTCTATATTAGTTTTTCAAATGCAGTTGTAATAACTGAAAAAACTTTTCAATTTTGATTGTGTAATATTCTGAAATAGTTATGTTAATAATGGCATATCCAAGTTATTCAGTATCAATTCTGGTATTGTCATAATAAATTAGCTTTTTGAATTTACTCCTTGCCTTTCTTTCAGCATCTGCCTCTGATCCCCTGTAGTGTAGAAAAATGTAGCAATCTGGTCCGAATCATTTGCTTTAAAAATTAGCTTAGGAAATACAGTTTTCAAAAACGCATTACATTCATACTTTTCGTATCCCGAAACCAATTAATGAAGCTCGTGTTACAAAGGAGAACATTTAATCAAATTTAAAATTTTTAAATTTTATTCAAGAACTCATGCATGGAGGAAGTAAAACAAATTACAAAGAATCAATTCATTTTAAAAATTTTCTTTCAACGTGGTGAAATACTAAGTTTAACAATACATCTTAAAAATTCGTAGCTATTGATTGTACATTTCTAGCAGTAGGATCGCTGACTGGCATTCTTCGTCCTTTGTAAGAGCCATCGCATTTACAACTCATCAGTTACTTTCGTCCTTGCGTATTCTACTTCGTTCGCGATGATTTGCTTTGCTGCTGATTTCTGGTATCAGGTGTGTGCGATTAGTTCAGCTATGTTGTGTTTTGTGATTTAAGCTTTGATTGTTTAGTATTACATAAACTGCACACTACACATCACACGAGTATGCAAACATGCAATTTATAAACACCGACTGCCGTGGCAGTGCAAATGAAGCTGCACGATTGTTTGCTAAAAGGAACCCAATTGAACGCCATCCGAATTCCGTGTGTTTATTAGAGTACATAATGCATGAAGGTAGACCGTGTGGCATAGGTGTTGGCGTTGCAAACAAAGACGGACCTCAGCAAGTTATTGAAGGAGAAGTGCTCGATGAAATCAATGCAGGTCGGAACACATCAATACGTGTTATTTATGCGTTGAACCGGAATCTCGAAAATCACATTCCATCGAGTATTGAAAAGCCATCAACTTCACCCACCCCCTTATCATATCCAAACTGCAAACACTGCAGCCAAGAAACTACCACGCTAAATTAACCTTTTATCGCCAGATGCTACGGAAGATTGGGGCAATTCCGAATTTTTTTAAATAAAATCTTACGGAGCGATGAATCTGCATGGTGTAAAAATAAATTTTTAAATCTTCATAATATACAGTGTGTTCAGGCTAAGAGATGCCACTAAATATTTCAGCTTGATGACCTAGTATTGAAATAGGGTTTGCAGTGGCTGAAAAGGGATGCCCTAGTGCACATTTTTGAGGAAATTTCAACATTTTAACTCTTTCAGTGCGCGCATGCGCAATACAACTTACCTTTTTTAAATGGCAACCCCAATTTTTCCCTACAGATTCCGATGGACCATTTTTTAAAAACAATTTTTGTACAAGATGTTTTTTCTAAAAACAAAATTGAAAAATTAGAGTACTTGATTTGAATTCACGAATGATCTGTTTCTAATTAAATTGTTCATCCTAAACTTGAGATATCTCTATTATTAAATTACAATTTGTTTACCGATAAGACATACACAAATATTTATTTGCATGGTGATCCACAAACATCATAAAATATAAAATAAACATCTTCCAAAATTCCAAGAATTCTATGCAACATGAAAAATAGTTCTTCTTTCCAAAATTAAAATCCTTACATAAGCAAAACGTAAAATCAAAATTTATACCTCTCCCACACTGTTAATAAATATCTTACAACACATTAAGTCTACCAAACCCGTACTTCATTTTATAATTGATCAAATACCATAATAAGACCTGTATTCACAAAAATGTGTTACTTTTAATTAATTTTCGTTAAAAATGAAACCCACAAAATTCAAGTCATCCTTGTCACAACCAATTTAATTTTCCTTAACAAATGTTTTTGAAAATAAATTCTTTGTAACATCAAATTACATAAAAATGTTTCCAAAAATACCTGGATATAGCTGACATTAAAATCTGTCTGTTAATTGTACCATCTATCTACATTAAATATTGGTGTACACTATTTCAGTATATGCAAAAGAACAATTATAGAAACGAATTCAAAATGCACTGGGTATTATCTAAAATTGAAGTTAGAATGATAAAAAAAATAGAATTTAATTTCTTGCTCCAAATTTATCTCTGTATGCTTGTAAATAATGGGTAATTATGAACACTTAATTATAAGAGAATCTAGAAATGCATTTGTATTAAAAAATTTGTTTAATAGCCTGGTTTAATTTAATTCAATTTAAAAACGTGTTAACAATTTTATTACAACTAATCGGTATTGCTAATGGTAGTAGATACTGTTGAGGTAGTTAAACAACTACGATTTCCTCGAAAACGGTGCATATGAACGGCAGAGGTGATTTCGAGAAAGACATTTTGTTATCGGTAACTATTAAGGATTTCAACTTAAGCAGGATATAGTCTTTGAATATTCTTAAATTTTGTCCTTAAAAATCATAAAATAGTTCAAATTGCTTTCAGTTTGTAAGTACTAGAAGGAGGGGCAATAAAAAACAAAAAAAAAACGCATAATGTAGTTTCTAGAACAAAAGAATGGGAAATTTTTTCATTTTAATGGCGAAGCAAAATGTATTTTTTCTTAATCCTGCATGTATGGAAATCAGCATACCATTTTTCAGAAAAACGCTAATAGTTCTAGAGTTTTTGCCACACCAAATGAATAGTTCCGCTCGTTAACGCAGAAAAATAGCCCCAGACAGTGATTTTATAGCTTCACGGTACGTATCAATTTGTTCTGCACGTGCACATACATTGTCAGGTTTTATAATTTATATAATTTTATCTATTCAGACTTCTGCTGCATAAAAACAAAAAAAAATTAAACAAGTAAAGATTAGCGATAATACAGAAACGAGCATACCGACTTGAGAGGAAATCAATATCTTAAAGCTTTGGCTTTTCATTCTCAAATAGTTGTGAGCATAAAAAACATTTTCTAAAATGTTCAGAACCCTAGCAACATTGTACGATTTGTAAATACTGCTTGAGCGCGACGAATTTGAGACAATAAGGGGATACGCTAACCGAAATCTTATTTTCTATTCATCTAAAATATTTTCCTTGTAGTTCTTAACATGCTGAAGCATTACCTAAAAAGTTCCGAGAACTAGCAACATTGCATGATTTTGAGACAACAGGGTAATGCGCCACCCGAAATCTCGTTCATATCAAATATGCTCCGTACAATTCTTTACATACTGAATCACTTCTAAGTTCTGAGCAATATTGTGCGATTTTTAAATAAATCAATGTTGCCAGAACGCATCAAATTATGAGAGAGTATAATGATTTGCTGGCCGAATTCCTATTCATCTAAAATATTTTCCATATGGTCTTAACATTTTGAAACAATCCTAAGAGTTCTAAGTGTTTAAATACAAGCGCGTGGTGTTTGAGACAACAGGGCGATACCGTAGTCGAAATCTTATAGTTCTCGTTCATCTAAAATATTTCCCGTATAGATTTCAAAACACTAAATCACTTTCTAAAGAATTCTGAATACCCTTGCAACATTGTACAATTTTTAAATAAATTAATGATGCCTGAGCGTGTCATATTTAAGACAATAGGTTGGTACACTACCCAAAATCTTATAGTTCTTTCATTTAAAATATTTTCCGTACAGTTTTAATATATGCTGAAGCGTATCCTAAATAGTTCTGAGCACCAGTAACGTTGCATAAATTTTAAATAAATCCATACCACAGTACTATTTTAAGAAAATAGAGCAATTCGCTAGCCGAAATCTTAAGTGCTCGTTCATTTAAAATATTTTCCGTATAGTTCTAACATACTGAAGTATATCATAAAGAGTTCTGAGCACTAGTAACATTGTACGATTTTGAAATAAATCGATACTGTCCTAGGGCGTTGTATTTTGAGAGAATATGGTCATTCGCATGCCAAAATCTTAGTTCTCGTTCATCTAAAATATGTTTTGTATAGTTCGCAATACACAAAAGCATTTTTCTAAAGAGTTCTGAACACTATCAACAAATATTTTGTATGCCATTTTAACGGTCTAGTAAATCTGATTATTTCTTTAGAGATGGCTTTCTTCCAGGGTTGGTAAGCTCGGGTCTATTTGACCACGAGCGTTGATTCTTTTAACAGTACAAAGGCCAATTATTAATTCTTCTGCCATTCGACGAAATAATATGTAGAATGTTAACAATCACTTACTTTATATAAAAACTTACTTCTTGCACCGCATTTAGGGGTAATAAACTACCTGTGGCTTGTTTGGGATGAATGAGGAGTGATATAAATATGCTAATTATAGGGAAGGACCAATTGCTTTTTGTAGCAATACCAATGGCGGTGGAGCGGTTATGTAATAACTAAAAACAACTACACCAAACTACTTAATGAAGGGTATAAATACCTTAAAGCCTGTGCCGCTGTGGGCAATAAAAGTTCACACACAAAAGGTTTGACGGACAACCAATAACACGCACGTTTGGGTGTCGGTGTCGCTTTCAAAGGCTCTCATACAACCGTCTTCTGCAAGGGTTCGAATGCGACTGTGTTCACGCACTTCCACTGTCGGTATATAATGTTTCACTCAAAAAACTATAGGATACCCGCACTGCGTATTTATTGTCACCAATTCCAATAAATGTTCGATGATGACGTAACAACCTGCATTCCTTTTTCAAGTTCAAAATACGATTACAAATTTATTACCAAATTCTGAGCCTGAGAATGTAAAGCTTTACTCTGCACCGACATGGTATAAAATTTGTTATGAAAATAACTATTTTATTACAACAATGGAAATTCATTGCCTATTGTAATAACGCCCAAATAAGTATGAAATTAAGTTGATACCCACGATAATAAAGATAGTACCTAAGTCTATTAAAAGTGAGGTTAAAGATATACAACTTTTTCAGAATGAGAATCAAGTCAAACCTTTCGTATGCTTTTGATACAGCATGTAAGAATACGTTCATATCTATGATGATGAGTGGCCATCTTTTATGATTAAAACTATATATCGAATAACATGTAAATAAAATACCATTCACGAACCTTAACCAACTAATCCTATTTGCCATTAAAATGGATTTAAAAGAAATTTAATATAGAGTTTGCGGACGTATACCTTTTCCCCTATAATACTTTTGTTATGCTTATAACTATAGATATAAACCATAACGTTAACGTAAATTTGATGCTTAACGCTTTATTATAAAATAACCACAACCAATTACAAAGTGCGACGCTAACCTTCTCTAACATGCAAGCGCAAATAACAATTTGTTACGTACAGTTTTTGATCTTAGAAAATCTAGTTGGTAACCCACAGAGAAAACTCGGTGAAGTACCTCGCTAAAAATTCGCGATAAAGTACCGAAATTCTAGGCTATACTAACAAAAGCTCAAGGTACCGGATTCAAATCCAGACACAGTCCACTTGAAAAATGTTAGGCGAACATTTTTCACAAAAATTCGACCACGTTCGCATGAGAGGTAAAATGTATTGTCACGCACGTTAAAGATTCATACCTTGCTTTGAACAGCAAGGGTTCTGCAAAATTTAAAATTTCCAGGTAAAAAAAAACTTGCTCCCCGGCCAATGTAGTACCATCGGGTGGAACATTGGAAAATCAAATGTAGTGTACTAACAAGAATGGTTGCCGACTAACTCAGGGGAAGGTGGTGTAAGTGTTTGAAGAGGATTCCGGAATGTTATCGTGTGGAAAATGCCAGTCTTAATCGGGAACTAATTTGGACACCACCTATTCTCGAAATATGACGAATATACCAAAACGCGAGATCAGGAAGCTGATTCTGCCCTGAAATTTAGATTAGGAATAATAGAATTCACTAATGCTAAAACCAACCTAAAATAAATGTTGACAATAAAGGCACTAATATACCTATTTAAAACTGCTAGCTAAAAAGGTTTTCAATATTATCAAATGCTAAATTACCTTAATATTATAGGTAATTGCAATATATTTTATTGCATCAAGACTGGAGCTACAACCTTTACAGTAGTAGCGAAAAACACCAATATAGAAGAAAGTCGTTACTCTGTTACTCAATTGTTTTCATTACAAATACAATAAACATTCTTAAACAAAAAGACCAAATATATCAAAAGTTACTTAGCTTAATAGACAACGTTTTCGGCAAACAAAATTACGTTCTAAATTCTTAAACTAATAACCAGAACGTACTGTGGGCATGTTTATAAATTTCTACAGTAAAAATGGTTCGGTAATATACGGTTACTGTAAGTGATAGTTTCAGAAGATTTATTATAAATACCTGAGAACTCATTGGCTGTAAATATCTTTGAAAACGACTAAAATCAATGATATTCTGGACTTCATTTTAACCAGATCTTACGGTACTTATATGGCTTCGTTAATTAACATGACTTTTTTCCAACATGAAATTGTCTTAGGGTAACCAATTGTTCCTAAAATTAAAAATAACCAATCGAGTAGAGTATTATTTCGAACTTTATTGCTAATCACATTAATCAGTTCGATTCCTTATTATTCAAAGGTTAACTGTACCTACTCAGTTTGCATATTTTCTGTTTCGATGGAGAATTATCTTCCCACCGTACACAACGAAATTATCTTTAGCAAAATTCGAAAAAATGAATTAAGACTGCAAATTCAAATTACCTTTGTTATTTTTTCCAATTTAACATGTAACATTATCGTACTGACTCATTAACTTGGAACCAACGAAAGATTTTAATTTTTTGAATTCGCATAATTTAGCGTCAACGTTATACATTATTAATCAAAACAAATTAATCATGAAACTGCATTAATTTAGTATATAAAGCAGTCATGATATCATTTCTAACCTAAAACCGCCATAATGAATTTGACAACCTTTAAGTATGAACAATGTAAGGTACAAAAATAATCATTCCTTAGATCAAGAATGCATGTAACATAAAAATTATATTTCTTAAAAAAAATAACCCCAGCCATATTGGCAGGATTTACCAATATTAAAATGAAATTTGATTTTAAACATTTCAAAGGAATGTTACAAATTGTCAATCGACATACTTGTTGATATTATTCTGCTATATAACCTCACTTTTTGCAACGTTGAATTTTTAGCTAAAAACCATAACGGTAGCGTAACTGATAGTGAAAACAACACTTTTTCGTTAACACTTATACTACTTTATACGATATAAATTTACCGTAACAATAATAAAAATCCCTCTTGCGTTAATTTTATAATATCCTATTTCTGTGAATTGTAATTCCATACAATTATAATAACGATTAATAGCTACTTGAATATTTGATTAAATTATCGTATCTTATATGAAGAGTAACTGTTAAACCTAGGAACCTTTCGGAGACGTATCAGTAATTAAGAAGGAAAACTGAAAATTCTCCATTTTGTTCAAATTAGATCGGAGTAAAGCTATGGGTAAAAATTAATAGCGCGTTTCGCTAAACAAACGCATATCATTATACGAAGGAAATAACGTAATTTCATTCATTACGTAACCGTTAGCGTTAATTCACAGACGGAGTGAAAGTAATTGTGCAATCTGTGGAAGTGGGATGGAATGCAAGTGATCGATACTAGATCGTTGGTGTTGTAGGTCATCCAACTTACACAGTCATGCCGTTTAATTTTGTCTTGAGGCGAATCTTCATTTAACTTGGAATATGCATGCATTTAGCACTATAAATATAATCGAAAGTAGATGGAAATCAATACCGGATTTGAATTCTAAATCTAATTTCGCTGATCAAATTAGTGATTACAAAGCACCCAGTGTATGCCCAATAACCTAGTAAGAACCAGAAGCTTTCTGTTTGTTAATTATAGTCATGATCGTTTGTTAACTAAGTGTAAAATTCTATTTTCATTGTTATATAAATGAAACATGACATCATGCAGATATATCAAATAAGTAATAGATTTCGTGTAAATATCGTACCGATTCACAGTGGTGGCGCTTACACTTAGCGGCACTCTGCAAAGTACATAAAGGCCCTCTTAAAATTTGATTGATGTTTTTGAAAGGTTAATTTATGATATTTATCGCCATATATTATTTGATCTATTCGTAAATTTATTTAGGGCACTGTATCGTAATAATACTATAAAAGTTGTATGTATACTTGACAAATTTGCCTGAACTATGCAGGTTACTCCATTTAACAATTGTTTAGTAATTTTTAGTTATTTTTGAGTTTCGCGGTCTTATGGGCATTATTTTCGGTTATCCTCGTTATTCCCCTTCGCCAGTTTTGGTTAACATGGCGATTGCAAGCACTGGTAAGTTTTATTTTTGTACTTGCAATGCTTTATCATGTTAAATTAACACATTCGTCGTCGAAACAGTTCACTAGCTCGTAAAATACGTCAACGTTTTTAGTCCCTCATCGGATTTTGAACTAGCGTATTTTTTGTTAAAAATTCGTATTTTTTGTGAGTTGACCTATGTTCGTTTCGAGGTTAACTTTTGAATATTTTCGTTTGGCAAGTAGTTTATTAGTTTGTTAAATTGCTTAAAATTAGTGAATTAATTTGACTTTTGAATTATATTAATCGCGAATTAATTCTTTGAACAAATACATGTGGTGTCTTGATAAACAAGATAACTCGTATTTGATAACCAAATTGATCGTTACATCTGTCATTTTGGTTCGGTTTCGGGAGTACGTTCCGTATTGTATATTTGGGAAAATAGCATTACCATTGGTAGTATTCAACGCAATTGGTTGCATTCAACAATTTGGATCACTTAACGTTATTGGTGATTGGTCAAAATGGAGAAACAACAAGAAATCCTGCAAAATGGCAAGGTTGTATGGCGAGTGGGGAGAAATTGTTAGGTTTAATGCAAAATGCCGAAACTTCGAATAATCGTGAGCAAACTGATAATTGTTTAATTCGCGCGGAAGATTTTTCAGAAACCGTTGATCGGTTTTCGCGGCTACAAACACTATTAACCAGTACAGTTGGCATATCCGAATCCTGGTTAGAGCAAATTTGAGGATATTTCGTATAGCATTCATTCTAAAAGTAGAAATGTGAATAGACTTTTGGATAAAATTTTAAATGTAAATTTAGATAGTTCAGTGGTTGCGAATTTACAAGAATCCCACATCAATTGCCTGCCTTGAAACTGGTCAAATTTAAAGAGGATATATCGTCGTATCCAAGATTTATAGAGTTATTTACCAGTTTAATTGGTAATTCAGAAAAGGTTTCTGATGTTGAAAAGCTGGGTTATTTGGTGGGAAATTTAAGTGGGGAAGCAGCCGCTCTTGTTAAGAGTCTAAAAATTACAGGTGCCAATTATTCTGTTGCACTCGATCTGTTAAACAGACGATACCAAAATACGCGAATCATTGCTAACAATTATTTAAACAATTTGTTCAAAATACAAAACATTACCGATAGATCACCTTTGTCTTTGAAGAAGATACTAGATATTACCAAGTCGGGAAGAGCAATTAAATTTGCTCATAGTTAATTTACTTTTAAAAAAGTTGGATCACGTAACGCGTGAACAATTTGAGTTAAGCATTGCAGATGATCGAAATAAAGTATCTTCTATGGATTGTTTGTTAGATTTTATTGGAAAGCAGAGCTATGCTTTAGATAACTTAAACATAGTGACCCCATCGAAATTTAATAAAAGTATTAAAAGGGATCAATCGTATTCAAATAATAGTAAAGCATTCTTTAGTTGCAAATTCGGCTACTAATTGTGCATTTTGTGCGAATGATCACGATCTGTTATCATGTTTAAGCATAAAAACCGCTTATGAGCGTTTTAAGTGGGTTAAAGCTCACAATCGTTGTTTAATTTGTTTACAAAAATCACATTTAGTTAGAGATTGCAAGGTCACAAAACTATTTGCCATGTGTGATGGTAAGTAAGCATGCTACTCTCATTCACTATGTTCGAGTCCAGAATTCCAATAGGGATGCAAGTATGTCGATTGCATCTGCTTGTGATTCATCGAGGGCTGCAGTGAATGTTGAATCGAAGCCTGCTTCAGAGCTTACGTCAGAAATGTCAAGTTCTACGGCTTTTCTGGCATGGCAGAATCGAAAGCCACCGTTCTTCTATGTACTGCTATTGTAAATGTTTTAACAGTAGCTAATGGGAAAGTTCCCATTCGTATCTTATTAGACTGCGGCTCCCAAATTAGTTTCGTCACAGAGAACTGTGTACAAAAGTTGGGCATCGGCCTCAGTAAATGTTGAAGGCCTTGGTCAAACTACCACGTCGGGGAGTAGTAACTCTTAGGTTACAATCACGTAATTGTAAATCTCCTTCGATGGCTGTCACAGTTCAAATATTATCGACAATTTGCAGTGACATGCCTGTGATTAATATTTCAAGTAACAATTGGAATCGTTTACAAAATTTAAATCTTGCCGATCCTTATTTTGATTTAAAGGGATCAATTGATTTATTGCTTCGGACTGATATGTTCCCTCAAATATTATTAGGTCATGTCATACCAAGTCCCAATTGTGTTGGGCCATCAGCCATAAATACCATTTTCCGGTATGTGGTTATGGGTAAAGTGGCCGCCTCTAATAATGGAAATAACGCTAGGTGCTATTTCGTTGAAGCCATATTAGAAGAAAATATTAAAAAATTATGAGAGCTGGAACAAATTCCTGCCCATAACAAGGTTGAACCTTGTGAGGAGTATTTTAAGGAAACTCATTTTCGGAACGAGGAGGGTAGATATGTGGTATCACTACCCTTTAAGGACAGTAGTCCATCTATTTTTGGAGAGAGCTATTCGACAGCTCTTCGTTGTTTCTTAGCATTAGAGAAACGCCTTTCGAAAAATTCTGAAATGAGTGTGTTATATGAGAAGGCGATACAGGATAATATTGACGCGGGTTACATGTCTTTGGTAGTTGAGCCGAGGCAGCCTAATGTTTATTAAATTCCCCATCATGGAGTGTTGAAACGTCATTCCATCTCAACTTAATTGAGAGTAGTTACGAAAGCTTCGTCTAAGTCTTTCAACGGCATGTCGTTGAACGATACTTTGGAACCAGGTCCAAAGTTACACACAAATATCGTGGAGGAATGTTATCCGAGTTAGCAAGAATATTCGATCCATTACGTTTTGTGTTTCCAGTTGTCGTATTCGCTAAGCATTTGATTAAGAAATTATGGATCTTGAGCCTAGATTGGGATCAGGAGTTACCTGTGGAAATTGTTAATATTTGGAATACATTCCATTCGGAATTATCGTATTTACAAAAACTTTCAATTCCTAGATTTTGGGGTTCTGATTGTCAAACTATTTGCGAACTGCATGCGTTCTGCGATAGTAGCCAAATCCCTTTCGCTGCAGCCATATATTTTCGAATTATCGTAAATGGTCATTAGTAATACGAGACTTGCTCCTTTGAAGAAGCAGTCAATCCCTCGTTTAGAGCATTGTGCCGTAGTTTTATTGGCGGACGTAATAACATTTGTTCGAAATGTTTTTGAAAATAAAATAAAATTTGCTAAAATAATAGCTTGTCTGATTCTCAAGTTGTATTGTCTTGGTTAAGGTCTCCCCCATTTTCATGGAAAACATTCGTTGCCAATAGAGTGGCCTTAATTCAAGAATAATTACCAAGTAATCATTGGTTTTATATTTCATCGCAAAAGAACTGCTGTGATGTGGCCAGTAGAGGTTGCTTATCTTCTCAGTTGCTCAATCATGAGCTGTGGTGGTCTGGTCCCAGATTTCTTTTGAATTGTCAGATAGTAGTCTTATTCAACCTTTTTTGGAGAAAACAAAAGAGGAAATTAAAGAAAATATTTGCCTAACGGCAGCCTTAGAGGTAGAGTGGTGTTCGACCCTCATTGATAAATATTCGTCTTTGCCTAAACTACAAAGAATTTTCGGATACTGTTTACGATTTCTTAATCGGTGTCGTAAAAGGGACCCACATTTGCGATTATTTGCGATTAAGGAACTGCAAGAGTCATTATATAAAATAATTAAATTAGTTCATGAAATTGAATTTAGAGTTGAAATTACTCAGCTAAAAAAAGGAAAACCCTGTGCTGGCCCTATTCGCAAACTAAACCCCATCCTAGACTCTGAAAAAGGCGTTAGAGTTGAAGGTCGTCTGAGAAATTCATCTTTAGATTATAATTCAAAGTATCCCATTTTGTTACCTAGAAAGGGAATTTAACTCGTCTGATCATAGAACACTATCACAAAATATTCTTACACCCATGTTATAGTACTCTCGTAGCCTTGTTGCGGAGACAATTCTGGATTTTATCGCTACAGCGAGCGATTCGCTCAATTTTCTCAAATTGTTTGACTTGCTTTCGAATTAAGCCCGCTCGGATTACCCCTCCATACATGGCGGACCTGCCTGCACGAAGAGTTTTGCAGATCAAAGCCTTCAAAGTAGTAGGCGTTGATTTTGTTATAGTTATTGGTGAGAACATACTTACTTTGGAAGAGTTCTCTACGGTTCTCTCTTAGAGTGAAGCATTGCTTAACTCAAGACCCTTGTTTGCTAGTAGCTCAGAACCAAATGATCTGCAAGCGATAACCCCGTCATTTTCTTACTGTTGACCCTTTAGGGACATTTTTTGAGGATGGTCTATCCGTTTTGAAAATGTCTCGTTTATCACTCTGGCAGAGGGTGCAAGCTCTGCGACAACAATTTTGGAATCGTTGGAGCCGGGAGTATGTAAATACACTCCAGCAACGTAATCGTTTTTTAACTGAAAATCTAAAAATAGGAACTTTAGGGTTTATCAGTAACGAACTATCGTCTCCCTTACAATGGAAGCTCGGACGTGTGATTGAGCTACATCCGGGTAGTAACGGTACGGTTCGTGTTGTGACCGTTCGAGCAAATTCGGGTAGTTATAAGCGGCCAGTGGTAAAACTCTGTCCTCTACCGAACCAATAGGTTCGGCCTAAACTTTGTAAACTTGATAATGTCGTGTCTCCAATTATTTTCGTTTTCGTTGTTTGTTTGGGTTGGGGACATTTTTGGGTAATTTTTTTCCCGGTAAAGTCCCTTTACGGTGGGGGGAATGTTTAGTGATCTTTAGTTATTTTTTAGTTTCACGGCCTTATGGGCATTATTTTTGGTTGTCTTCGTTATTCTCGCTCGCCATTTAGAAGACTGATAAGAAGCAGTTGTTCGTCAACGTCGTTTTGGTTAACATGGCAATCGCAAGCACCGGAAAGTTTTATTTTCGTACTTACCATGCTTTGTCAGGTTAAATTAACACATTCATCGTCGAAGCAGTTCACTAGCTCGTAAAATACGTCAACAACAATCTCATATTGAACACCCTAATTCATACACAACAAAACTTTATTCATTTTGTTTCAGACAAAAATAATAATAATTTGAAAAAATGTTACATAATTCACTTTTAGACACAATAAAATCGTTGTAATTTAACGTACGTTTCTTAGCAATTTTTTTTTTAAGTATTTCACTAATGGTCTAATTTCGTAGCTTTTTAATGCTTAATACCCAAAACTGATAAACTACTTATACAACGCTTTTGGGAAGTTTTAATTTCGAGAAGTTTTTTTCAGCTATGGCATTAATGATGGATATAAAGAAAAATATATTTCTAAAATAGTGTTAGGATCAGAGACACTTACGACGAGACATTAATTTTCTTCCATTAGTCTATTTGCAATTTCAAATTTTTCTTCTAGCTTATTTTATTCTGACGAATGTTTTCAAAGATATAACTTCAGCTGCTAAATTTTCCGATAAATCTGCAGCTTATTTATTTACAACAGCAATGGATTTTGTAACACTCTCGCGTTATTTAAATATACACTCGCAAATTGACTAGCATTTATAAATTTCGGCTAGTTCAAGAGCTTTAATAAAAATATATGTAAAATTTTATAGAGCCTCCGGTAATTTACAGTTTATAAAGGAACTGTTTCAATATATGGTTAAATCAGGACAAGTAAATACAGATAAAGTACCTAGTACATTTTTATATTAAACAGCAAGTTTTATACTATCCGTGTATTCAACAAGAAAAGTTACCAATAAAACCGGGGACATCGCCTTTCACAATTATTTGTATAAATTGTTACGGGATTTAAAATGTTACCGAATTACAAAATGTTATAATAGTAAGATGTTCACATGACCTAAAGACATTAAACTGACCCTACTAAATGTGAGAACATAATTTTAAAAAAAGGGTGGGAAATTAAAAGCACTATGTTCGAACGAAATTAGGATAAAGAGGTGATCAGACAAGTCCGAAATTATACATCAATAACAACGAACGCGTACGAAGTCGTTAGCCGTTATACAAGGGAAATAAAGTAAAATGATGTTTGAATGACAGTGAACTGGACGTGTCGTTGGCGATAAGACAATGGGTTCTTAGTAACCGAAATAGAATTAATTTGAGCTTTACCGGATACGTAGAGGCCAAAAATTTTAAACACGTGAATCGTGGATTTATATTCGTGTCAGTGGGGTGATTAACCAGAAAAGGGTGATGAATCGGTTTCACTTGTCAACGAATGTTGAAATTTTGAGGTGACTTATCGTGCCATGGTATATCATTCGCGTCCATGCACATTCTACATCATTACTTACAAGAATCATTTGGAACATTAGAAATGCGAGTACTTTATGGACTTTTTATTTGTATCTGGTGTATAATTGTGTGCTTGTGGATTTCACATGAAAATGGCCTGATCAATATAGTGAATAATTGATATTCTGTTACCTAAGTATGCTATTGGATTATGAAGCAGCGACGAAAATAGTAATGTTTTTAGCATAATATTATTAGCGAAAGAAGTTTGAATATTTTAAGGGAGTAAGAAATATGTACACGCAAACTTAAGTGTAGAATTATTGTTAGTTAAAGAGTGTAAACTCGGTATTTTAAATAGAGATTGGAATTGTTAAGTGAAAAAGTTAAGACTGCGCTGATTTTTTTCTGTATTGTTGTTAAGGGCATTTCCAGGTAAATGGGATTTCAAATGTCATATAAATCAATCGTGAAAGAATTAGTAAAATGGGAACAGTTGTATTACTTTCAGATGAATGGTTTTTTTTTAGTTCTGTTAATAATATCTTGCCAGTAGGATATTGATGTTTTGGAAATTTACTATCAATAAAGATTAAATTTAGATGGAATTTTATTTACAGTTAGTTATAATATAGGTAAAGGTGAGCATTGTTTATGGCTATCTATCCCCTCCACTGATCAAATCGCATTTTGGGAGAAACCCTGATTTTGAAATGTTATTTTAGTTTAATAAAACGTTAAAGGAGTGTTTTTAAGGTGCGATTATCAAAGGCAAATATTGTGATTAAGAAAGGTAAAAGATAGGAGAATGACGTTGCAACATCGAAAGCAAGGAGAGATATTCGAAATAGCCGTCTTCCGGGTAGCAAATATATCGACGAAATTGTAAGGGTATGACGGTTTGGCGCCTTTAATTTTGAACAGTTAGTAAAGTCCTTTAAGCTAAGTGGTATTTTTAAAGTAGTTTTTTATTTCAGCCATTGAACATTTTAGATTTTATTATTTTTTATCATTTTGTCATTGCAACCTACTCCCGCACCACTGAAAGTTAACCGGTGCATCTTTGAAATTGTTACTAGGTTCCCACCCCTTCTGGGCAATTCGAAATTCATAACGTAACGCCATTTACGTAGCAAGTTTTCTACAATAGCTTTTGGTACCGATTAATTAAGAAGGCGTAATGCGGGTTGATATAAGTGGATATTTGATAATATACAAAAGGAATGTTTAATAAGAAAGGAGCACCCAATATGACTTAGGGTCGAATGATGTAACAATAATGCATGCACTTACCGACAGCGTGTTCGATGACGAATGTACACTGTGGCCCAACGAAAATTTGCAGATTTTTCAAAGGTGTGCAAGTGTGTTCACTCTGCGACGACCGAACGAGAAGTTCCATATTTTATATGAAGAAGAATGCACGTAAACGAGTTGCCATCACGCACTCACTCTAATACCCCATTGTTTGAGGAAACAGGTAAAGGTGTAAGTGTTTAGGGGCGAAACATACCACCCACCAAAATTACCAAAAATGGGTAATTTTCAAACTATAATATGAACTAAATATATATGCAAAACAAAAACAAAATTAAGCTTGTACAGATGACAACGTGCGCAAAAGATAGCTACATACCAAAAAAATTAAAACTAATGGATTATTGCGTAGGTAAGGCACAGAGCTTTACCATTAGCCTTTTGTATTGACCGGAAGTAGTGTGAACTGTCGCAACACGTGCAATGTTATCACGACCCGGGTGCAGAACGACAATTCTATTCAGGTTCCAATGTAACGGGGTAGTATTGTCCTTCTCTATGAGCACCAAGGTGCCCATAATTGAAGATTTGAGAGCGCGGGTTTTTGTTCCACCGCCTACGTTGATATAAATTCTAAAGATGTTCATTGTGTCAATGCTTCCAAAAATCATGATGAAAGCGCTGAATCAACTGCCATCTAGACAATCTAGAAATTTGCAAGTGATTCAAATTTTCATGCGTAGGTGCGGTCAACGGTTCGAGCGTTAAAAACATGAAAAAACACTTATATCATTAGGATCCATTGATATTCTACAAAGAGGACGCGAGTTGTGCAATGCCTCGACCTGTATGCAAACAGTATTGAATTTCTCGTAGGTAAGACTTTGTATGCCTACAACCTGACGGCGATGAGTTTTAACGACCTTCATACCGCTCTCTACTAATCCAGAGAAATCAGGTGCGGAGGGGGTGAGTGAAAGCTCCAAGTAATTGCTTCACCTACTACGGCTTTCTGCATATGTGAAATAAGCTCTTTGTTGGCTCCAACAAAATTAGTGCTGTTGTCACTGATTACCTGAGAACAGCGACCACGACGTGAAATGAAACGATGTAACGCAGCTAGAAAAGACTCTGTTGATAAATCCGAAGCTACTTCAATATGAAGGGTCTTGGTTGCAAGGCAAACAAAAAGACATGTAGACCTTTTGAGTTTTAGAGCCACGTCGACGAGACAGGAGAATAGAAAATGGTTCACCATAGTCGACTGCGGCTACGTTAAATGACTTACCTTCTGTAACTCGTGTAGAAGGCAAGTCACCCATTGTAAGAACAAATATTGTTGGTCGTAAACTAAAATAATGGTTACATTTTGATAAATAATGCCTAATCGATCGTTTGGCGGACAATTTCAAAAATTTTTGTTCAAGTAAATACATGGTGGTATTCACTCCGGCATGTAAATGATCCTGATGAGTTTTGATAATCAAAAGGTACGATAAACGATGTTGCTGGGTAAAAGTGCGGGATGTTTGGTGTCAAGTGGTAAGGTTGAATGCGACAAACAACCACCAACACGAAGTATCCCATCCTTGTCTAAAAATGGAGAAAGTTTTCGAAAGGGTTTGGAACATGAAAATCCCCTCTTGATGCATTCTATTTCGGCCTTAAGTGCGGAAGATTCGACATATTTGACAATGAATAGTAAAACTTGATACAATTCAAATTTCACAAAAGCACCTGAAAATTTAGGGGTTTACGAAGATTATTTTTAGAACGAAAACAATATGTTAAAATGCGTTGAATTTTGCCGAGTGAAGAAAATTGAATGAAAAGCGGATCAATGATTGACGGAAATACTTCCGATACAAATGTTAAAATTCTTTCTTCTCATGTGGTGGCACTAGATGAAGAAACTAAAAATATTGTAGAAGGCCATACATCGAACGACAATTGAAGCCACGACGGCCCCACCCACCATAAGGAGCATGCGATAAGCTCATGAGGTAATAAGCCTCTAGAAGCTGGGTCTGCTGGGTTATCAGCTGAACGAATATGATACCAACAACCCGGGGAAACTATTTGCTGAAACTGAGTCATCCTGTTAGCTACGAAAGTGTCCCCCACTTGTTTGACGAAGAACAATTTTATGATAAAGCGATTGTGGAATCGCTCCATGCGAAGATTTCGGTAATGTGTACATGATGTTGACAAGTAATACTGTAATACTGCGGCACATGGATCTAATCGAGGAATAGAGATGGTGTGACCTCGGACTTGGCCATGATAAAAAATATAAATACTTTTCCTTTGTGATCTACAAATCTAAAATAAACAGCTGCGAAATAGCCTAGTTACGAGGCACCCCAAAATGCGTGAAGTTGACAAAGAGAAAATGCGGAAGGTTTTAAACATTTAGGTGTATTGATTCCAGACAATTGCGAGAGAGAATCTTTGAAGTTTTCCATTGGGTGAAAACATTTTCTGGAGGTGTAGAATCTAAGCCTAATGCGCAAAGATACTGAATGAGATGTATGGCGAAGAAGGTTAAAGGAGTAAAATAACCTAATCGGTCGTAGATACGAGCTGCCTCTGAAGGAATGGTTCGCTTTGTACGAATCAACTGCCGTGATTTTAAAAGAAAATATGCCTAGATTGAATGCCATTGAAGGCCTAAAATTTTGACAACTGAATCGCTTTCAAAACTCGGAGGATTTGACCGAACATGTTCTGCCGGGATACCTTTTAAAATGATACTATTATTAGCTACCCAATTGCGTAATTCGAAACAACTTAACTGTAACAAAGTAATAAGCTGCTGGCGTATTTTCAAGAGCGTCGAAATATCTTGACCACCACAGACTAGGTCATAGACAAACAAATTTGATTGGAGAGCTTGCGAAGCAAGTGGAAATGTATGTTTACCTTTATTGGCCAATTGAAGAAGGCAACGAATTGCGATGAAAGGAGTAGAAGAAACCTCATAAGTCACCGTATTGAGGCAATATGTACCTACCGATTCCTCGGGAGTAAATCTCCAACGAATTAATTGATAATTACGATGCGGTTCCCAAATTAAAATCTGTCTGAACATCTGACGGACGTCACATGTGAAAACAAAAATATAAGTACGAATAACAAGTAAAATTGCAGCGATGCCTGCTTGAAGTTTGGCTCCACTAAATATGCAGTCATTTAGTCAAACATAGTTTTGTGCTTTTGCTGATTCATCCAAAAGCACACGAATACCTTCTGCGAATGGCTACATCTGTCGACCTTCAAACTTGAGAATAATTGACGGGTTCTTGAAAAGCAATCTAATAACAAAGCGACCTGATTGTTCACGAAAATACGTGTCAACAAATAAATCCCCTGTTTGTTGATCGTCAGGAGAAATATTTGCTTTCGAAGGAATTTCTTCCAAGTTCCAGAATTTCTTTAATGTGTCATCGAGATAAGATTCTGTAGATATAGAAAATGAGTGAACGGGTGCGGGTGTGTTCACGGTCCCTAATAAAGCATAACCAAATACTGTATTTTTACCTGCTGGAGGAACACATCGTCAGGAATATAACTATCTTTGATAATATGTGCGAAAAGGTCTGCCTCTAACATATATCAAATGGACCAGGCATAAACTATCGTGGGTCTGAGAGTTTCAAATTAGAAAATGATTGCTGGGCAGGCAACGAAATACTTGCCCAATCTGAAAAAATGCTAGGTAGAAACATTGCGAAAAATATAAGTGAAAAATCTGACAATTCCAATGGCTGAATTTGACATTGCATGGTTCCATGTGAATAACCTACAGAAACTTGACCTAATCCTTTAAATGATGCCTGTTGAAGAGGCAGTCCTAAACTTTTGCGGCAACGATTAGTAATAAAACTTGATTGACCTGTCGAGTCACAAATTTCTGTTACAAGTTGAAAATTATCACACTTATCTTTGACCTTAAAAGCAACGGTAGCTATCAAAACTGTATGATTAGAATATAAATTGTCTAACTCTAGTCGAAGACACTGAAATTTGTGCGGGTTACGAAAAGGTTTTTTCGGTAACATTCTCTGCAGGAGGTGCGCTGGGATCAACGTTTGGCAAGTGTAATAGTGAATTGTGTTTAGTACTACTAGTGTTGGAAGCACTAGTCAAGGAATTATTTTCTAATGCACGACACCTGTCTGATAAAAGATGCCTCAAGTCTGCAAAAGTAGGAAATTCCACATCTGCAAATTTAATTTCAAAAACTTTGCCAGTAGAATTGTTTACCCTTAGTATTAACCGATTAAAAAGTGTAAATTCCCAAATATCTATGTATTTAGGCTGCGAAAGTGCGGTTAGGTTTTCAGTGAAAATGTTTAATAAATTTCGCAATGATTGAATTGAGTCATTGTTGCATTTTCGTGCGTTAAAAATTGATTGCCAGTACATGGTTGCTAAAACACGTTGTTCATTTTGATATCTGGACAAGAGAGTCTTATATGCGTTAAAATAATTATCGGAAGTCGAAGCAAATGCGTGACAATAGACAAAGACTCCTTAGACAAGGAACTGGTTAAATATTGGAATTTAGCTATGGGCGATAAACTTTCGTTATTGTGTATAAGTGCTTTGATTAAATCTATATAGGGAGACCACTTACTATGCACACCTGAAGAGCGAACCAATTCAATATTAGGCAGTCTTATATTATTACTAGGAGTTGGCGATTCCAAAGCCACTGATTCTACGGAATTAAAACGTGAAACTGGCATCTGTGTTTCCATCATTTGAGTTTGAACTGCATTCTGTAAACTTTGTTTCTGCGGACTATTATTTGTGGTCATATAAACTGCTTTTAATTCACAAAATAACAGATCGATTTCAAATATAATTACAGAAGTCAGTCCAAACATCAGATGAATCATCGATTAGCGTACTATGATTGATAGACTAAAAAGCATCGTACAATTTCGTTACGATTTCAAATGCAGCTGTAAACTTGAGTCGATTTTGCATATGTTCAATATTGTTTGATAATGCTTCAAAGGTTTTTAGACGCGCGATAGTTTGTTTAGCAGCAATCACTGATTTTTCTAATGTGTAGCTCATTATTACGTTTCAATAACAATGTTATGAAATTGAAAGAATAGTGCGGGTCGCGGGTAACATAATAGTAATTTTAATGCAAACTAAAACGAATCAAAATAAAATGCGTTTGTTGAAGCGACATGGACAAAATTTACCCCGAAACTATAAAATTACTGCTTATACCTAAACTTCGAAAGTTTTAAGTATTTGAACAAAGCTAACAAAAGATGCGTAACGGCTTGAAACTAGCAAACTCTGTTACTACCTGCAAATTCCCCGAAAGGGTTTACAAATTTCTTGCTACCTAAGTGTAGATAACAGATGCCAGGATATGCGGGTATTTCATGAAACATATACACGAAAAGAGCTGAACTAGTATTAGAAGACAAGTTATTTTACTAAAATACGAATGCGGAATGTGTAGATAGATATACACGTTGCAATTCAAGAGCTCAAATTCTGTGCTTCTCAATTAATTAATCATAGAACTGTAATTAATACTTAGGACTAAACCGGTTTGAAGGACCAAGAAATGATGCGTGCGGATAATTAAAAAGGCGTAATGCGGGTTGATATAAGTGGATAATATACAAAAAGAATGTTTTATAGGAAAGGATCGCCCAACATGACTTGGGATGCGATGATGTAACAATAGTGCATGCACACAATTATGTACATACCGACAGCGTGTTCTATGACGAACGCACACTGTGGCCGAACGAAAACTTGCGGGGTTTTCAAAAGTGCATTGGTGTGTTCTTTCTGCTACGACTGAACGAAAGGTCTCATATTTTATATGGTACTAATACCCCATTGTTAGAGGTAACAGGTATAGGTGTAATGGTTTAGCAATGAAACAGCTTTCATGCTAGTAGATCTTATTTGCAGTTGATTTATTGCGATGCATTAAACACTTTAATTCCAAAAGATTTCATGCCAAGATCGATTTTGTGAAAACAAGCTAATTAATCGAAAAACTGTTTTACAAACTGCTTGCGTTTTTCCTTAATTTCACAGGCTTCGTTCCAGTTCTATGGCCTCGTTCAAAAGAGCAGGACTTAGCTCTTACAACTTTTAATTCACTATATATGCACGGTTCAAGAAAAACAAGCTTTGCCGAGATTAACTGATTCATTTTGCAAATTTTTTTATGCAAAGTTTAAAGTTTCTAGTACAAACCTGTCGATGTAATTCCTTATGATTGATATGTTTCAACTAAATTATTTTTCAAAGCTATCAAGCAATTATTAAGAGTGTCTATCTCGTGGAGTACAATTTTTCCAATGTTAAGCTTTTTATAAAAAAAAAAATTATTCGTAACAGTACTGGTTAATTCGTCCAATAGAGGTCAGCTGAAAAATATACCCTTTTTGTGCAATATCAAAAACATACTTATCTCAAGAATATGTGCTAGTGAATTATTTAAAACTAGATTTAAATTGTACGTTACACTGTTACGTGCCAAAGTCGTAACAAAAAATTATTTTAGTAAATAATTATTGCAGGGGACCTTTTTGTAGAATTAATTTAGGTTTATTACATATAGATGTAATATGCTTTTATCTCAAGCTTTTACGGACCGTTGGTTGCACGTGGCCTCTCTAGTTCATATTCGGTGTAATGAAACTCGTTACCACTTCCTACAACATTAAACAGGGAACATATAATAATGATAGCTCCACTACATTTTATAATGCACTCCCGCACACGTTTGATTAAAATAGCTGGTTCATTCGAGAGTCCTTCATGCTGGCTGCTTGTCTTACAAGTTTCACTTTTTGTTATTTTTGAGAACCAAAATATTGGTCACTCGTGGTAGCTGCATCATTATTAAAGACAGGATATGTAAGCACATAAATACTGAGAAGAAAGCACATTAACAAGCAATAAATATTACAAAAAAACATAGTTTTAAAAAAAATCCTAAAAAATTTGAAAAATTACGTAATGTAGATTTTTATTTCAAATTATGTTAGGTTAAATAAATTTGTTCCTTACAAATATTATTATCTTTTACATTCATTATGAAAATTATTATTGTTATAATTTATAATTAATTGTTGTTCAATATGCTGGATAGTTAAATTTATTGTTCAAAATGTTTTTGTAGGGGGAAAAACTATTTCTATTTCTACACTTATTATGGGGACATATTTGAATTTTGTAATTATAGCTGGAACCATATTTAAATTTTCTTTTTCCCCTTTTAAAACCTTGAAATTTTTTGTAATTTTCTGAAACGGTCGTTTTTTGATAATACATGTTTTATCTTGGCAGAAACGATATCTCCAATGCGCACTGGTACTGAAGATATTTTATTTTGGAAATTAGTAATTATTTTAACAGCATCAACAAGGATAATTTCTCTTTTCCCTAAAGCCTTATAGTATTACTAACGAAGTAAAAGTTACTTTTTATATTTCTCAAATCATGTTCTAGTTGTTGATCTGTAACCAACTTTTTATATTCATCAATTGCTTTGCAGTTTGATTCCAACTCCAAAACAATTTCTTTAATACTTGGAAAATTGTCGGCATAATATATTGTAGCATATCACCACTTTCCCCATCTTATAAGGACAGGTTCCGGTGGTAATGATAAATTAGAAAAAACCTTTCTTTAAAGTATTGTGCTCTTAAAGGAGCTTTAATAAAGATTTTCTCCCATTACTTATTAATTTATTAACCAACAGCAATTCCAGTCGAACAGTTTCTGCAACTTGATTAATACTATGTGCTAAACAAGTGCAGTGGATTATATGTTCATAAAATATTTTTATCATATAAGCTGTTGCATCAGAAACCGTGAGCAAATTTTTTTCGGAAGGCACAGCTTGGAGTAAAAGAAGTTAGGTAAACCTTCGTTAACAAATCTGACGACCATACTAACATTTGTTTTCTATAGCACTTTTGTACTAATTAAGTAACTGTTAGTTGGAATTTCTTCATTTAATACGCCAATAATCAAATTAGCAACGTATCTTCCACACTTGTCCGTCGTTTCCTCATCACTGAACTAAATGTAATTGCGATGTTTGATTCAATCATTGATTTGCATAATTCATAATGAAAATCTTTTTGTTCTTAATGCTCAGAGGATTGTTGAAGGGATTCAGAAATTGTTTGTTGAAAACTCAACTTCTGAACGCGGTGTACATGAATCGCTTTTGATATGCTGAATAATATCATACTTTTTATTACATTGAATATAGTTAAAATTAAATGAAAAGTTTTTACTTTTGTTTATTGAAACTTACCATTCTACAGCAGCATGCATGTCAAAAAACATGGCTGTTCTGCATTTTTGATGCTGGATAATCTTTAATCCAGTGGTTCACACGAGGTTTAACCTTTGGGATTGTTTATTAAATATGAATAGTTACAAACAAAAAATTTAAATAAAATTGTTCCTCTCAAAATTTAATAACAAGAAGTAGCAATTAATTGTATTAGAATTTATTTTATAATGCTTACAGGTTCAATCTCTTTGCGCGACTAATTTTGGTGGGGTAGTTTTACATTTATAAAAGGCAAAGAAACCTGCTTGGGAGGATAAGACGGTGGTAAAACTAATTGCAGCATTGTGTGAAAACACCCTGGGATTATACAGAATTTTAAGAAGTCATATCATGTGTAACCCGGTGAATCTTGCAAATAATAGTTTGGGTTATTTGAATTTAATTCTATATAAAAAAGGCTTAAAAAGTATAAATGTAAGAAAAAACTTAAAAAAGAAAATAAGCAGATAAGCATAAAAAATTAGTATCAAATGATACTTTGCCAATAAATTACACAAATTTTAAACAAATATTTAGCTATAACAATAGCAATAAGCAAAAAACTTAAAAATCCGGTCGTTAATCATTATAGTCTTATCTCCCAACAGTTTTTAATAGCCAGGGTGTTTTTCTCAAAATTTACACTCCAAATTTTCTGTTTAGTCACTCAGTTCGAAAAGTTACATGAATAATTTATTTATTTTAATTTTGAATTCAGTTGTAGGGTTTTTTATACGTTTAGAAAGCTTGTTTCACCTCTTCCTGAAATGTCTTGTATTGTATCGACAATAATTGAAATTCTTATAAAATATTTCGTTTTTTCTGCTCGTCTAAAATTATATCGACATAGTTTAGTTTTTCCAAGTAGCGTAACTCAACCAAAATTGCAAATAGGCACTATTAGCTTCATGTTTTTTAATTTTTTTACTAAGGCCTTCGCGAATAGTACTATCACGCCAACTTTGAATTTTACACATTCCTTAGAAAGCCAGCAGCATGTCTCACAATAAACATCGGTTAGTTTTGGTGGAGAACACAACCATAAGCCATCAACCCTTTATTCCGTTATGATTTTAAATGTATAGTAAAATGAATGGAAAGACCTATTATAAAAGAACATAGAAAAATTTGAAATAAAAATAGTAAAGAAATAAAATTAATACATAAAAGGGTTAAAATACAAAAAAACTGCGTTATATTGTCACTTACGATGAAAAGCCTTTTCTCTGTCAAAATTGAGGTGCACCAAACCGTCTGCCAAAGCAATTCCTTTTGATATTATACTCTACACGGAAGAAGGTTATTCCACATAAGCCTCCTTTGCTTTGATTTTATAAATGTTATTACTTTTCTATTACCTTTCTCGTAAATACCTTAAAACCACTTATTAATGCTGTCAGAATTAAAGAAATTTTTCAAAATAAAATGTCTTTTCCAAATAAGATTTCATCACTGGAATAGCTGGATTTTTTTAAATGTCTGTTTACCTAGTTTTTAAATAAATTCAAATAAAGGCCCTACCTAAACTTAAGCTTTATTAACATAAAATACTTTCAATATAAACACAATTATGCTTTTCTTAAACAACTAAATACCTTAACCTCAATCCAGACAGGTATTGCAAAAAAAGAAACATCCTCAAAAGACTTTAAATCCAATTCAATAACAAAGCTATTTATCATTTCACATTTTTCCTGTTTTCAATATTTAATTACATGACATTTATAAATTCCAATTTCTTTGAAAACGTTAATAAAAAACATTTTCATTCTTCAAACAACTGCTACACTACCAACTTCTTGAACCTGTCACAAAAACAGCGTTCCACTAACAGGTGCATTGAAAATACCTCGCCCTTGCAAGCGTAAGTTCAAAAGTTTATCATATCCGGCGTTTATTGACCCCTTCGGGAACATCCATATTTATTTTTCCTTAAAGCTGCATTCCGTTCAACTTTCTACTATTAACTTAACATTATATCACTCTACAATCCCGCGGTCCCGTCCTCGTTATCATTACTTATTCATGTCGCCACATTTTCCATGTTTTCTTGTTACGGATTCACGAATAATTAATTCTTCATTTTCCGTCGAATGTCTAACTACGGTATTTTTCCTCACTCTACTTTTTTATGTTGTCGTGGCTTTTGTCATAGTAGAGTCTTCCTATTGAGTTTGTTGAATCAAATTCGGTGAAAATACTGGTGTTATCATGAGATTTACTTAGGTTAACATCGTTTTTCCTTCTGTGTAGCAATATAAATGAATACATTGTAATGCATTGTATGACATGATTATCTAATATCTGCAATCTGATATCCGTGAATTTTCCTTACTCAGTGCTTGGGTGTTTACATTATATTAAAGTATATCTGGGGTTTTAAGAGGCTACCACGATACCACAAAGATGTTCTGTAAAGCTAGGATAACAATTTCACTCCACTAAATCTGAACTGGATCAGAATAAATACTCTAATCTATAAAGGATAATCTTTTTGTTTTTTTCTACTTGGTCTGCTGTTATGACTGCATCATCCTTTTTCCTACATTATCCAATCCTTATACTTTCTTCACGTTGACCTTCGTACTATATTTTTTTAGTCATGTGTTGTCTTACGCGTATACCGTTTATTCCTTCTTCAGTGTGGATTTAAAAAATATATCATCTGCGAATTGGAAACATTGTATTCTTCTTCACACTAGTATTAACCCTTCAGTTCCTTACTGAGCCATTCTCTTACGATTTTTACGAGATATGTTTTATAGGGTTGGTGATAGACGAATTTTTACCTTATTCATATTTTACGCTGTACTGGTCTATATACTCTTACTTTAACTCTACCGTTCGCGAGAGTTCGGCTAAAAGCTTATTTGAGATCTTTAACAACTGCATTTGCTTCTTTCCATATTTTTAAGTGTTTCATCTAATATCTTTTGCAGTCTTATAGCGTCACGTGTCTTTTCAGAAATTCGAATTGATTTTCTTCAATATTTTCACGTACTTTTGCGTATAGTTTTGTATTTGGTATTCCCAACAAGTTACTTGTACATTTAACTGCATTTTGTGGCATTTCCATTTAAGGAATATCATGGTAGTTTAGAGGAGGTTCTTAAGCCAGCCATTTTTTATGTATTTTGTTGCAAGCTTTTAGGCTTCCAAACTGTGGTACATTTACTTTACATTTTTTTATAAACTTTTCTAAATTCTTTTTCTACTACCGTCAGACTTTGTGCATCATTACTCATTATTGATTATACTTGTATATCTATTGTATCGTTATCCTGGTAAATTAACATAAATCTGTTACATTCTCATTGCACTTACTTAGGAGATCTCTATGTTAAATTAGAATGTTACCATCTCCGTCATCAATTCCGACATTCGTTTTCTTAAGGCATTCTACCAAGACCTTGTTTGTACAACCTAACAATAAAAAATTCAACTATTTATTAATGAGACTCTGTGTGTTTGTAGTCGTCCACATTAAATCTAATTGGCATTTAAATTTAAGAATTCACCTGGAATAATAATTGATACATACTAAAAATTCCTTTATATGAAACTTTTAAATACATTTTTCGTTTGCGATTCCCCATGCGTGTAACAAAATTTAAAGGACGATTTAATACCAATTTGTGGAAAAAATATTGACATAATTCCGCAATAAAAATTTTAACAGGTTTTTAATTGATTTACATTTTATACAATTTGCTGTACTAATTATTGGACAACTTATTTGCGATTTTTTGTCTGATTATGCGTTGGTTTGCCTTGGCCACCATAACTGTATAATGTGTTTTCGAAATATAGTTGTATTTGTCAGTAATGTAATAACGAGTTAAATATTTGTTTATATTATTAAAGATATGCTTCTAGTTACAGGTATTAATTAATGTATAGTAAAAACAACAGGAAATAACTGTATCATCGGACGTGTGAAATGTCTTGAACATAGTGTGCGAGATTTTTAGTTAATTTGATTTTTTCCATTTTGGACGGTCGTTGACCAACTAATTTTTATATATGCTCGTGTAACCTTCAGCTCCTTGTCTTCTTCTGCTACCTATTTCTTTTATCTTGTCTTCTATGGCATCAATTCTTTTTTAGCGCTTTTCAGATACTTCCAGTTGCTGTCTTCCATATTCATATAGAGATACACTCCACACGACGCATTCCTCATTATTTTTTTATAATTCCTTAGTAAATTGTCTACATAACATTGCTATATCTGTCTATATTTTCTTCCTACATTTTGTTTTCATTTTGAATAACTCGAAGATTTGGAATTTGCAACAGTAGATGATCTATGTCAGTAGCGCAAAATCGATAATTTAGACATGTATTTTTGTATAAGAAAATTTAACGTCCGTTTTATAAATTTTTGTATCCTTCAAGTTCATTCATTTGAGAAACACGCGATGTCATCATGGACAGCCTTTCACTTTCATATTAGTGGTGCAACTGTGGGCTTCGAATATGGACGTTGACATGTCCATTGAATATTCTTGGGCTATCTGGAGGGTTTTGATAAATTTTAAGGAATAATTGTTCTAGTTATCTGGTATCGATGATTAGGCAACAGAAATAAATCGATATAAATAATAAATGAATAAATAAATTTATTTAATCAATTACAACCCGCCACCAATTATGATGGTGGCTCACTAATAGCAACCATAATCAACTAATAACGATCCAAATAAGCAGACCCCGGCGGCCAATAGCACCGTTTGGTTTAAAAGCCTTACACCTTTTTTATGCAATAATATTCCCTTTTTCATATTAGTGGTGCAACTGTGGGCTCCGAATGCGGGTGTTGACATGCGCATCGAATATTCTTAGTCTGTCTGGAGGGATTTGATAAATTTGAAGGAGCAGTTGTTCTAGTTATCTGGTATCGATGATTAGACAACAGAAATATATGTCGATATAAATAATAAATAAAAGCTTATTATTTAATTAAGTACAACCTGCATTCAACCTCGACGCTGGCCCACCAATAGCAACCATAAAGAACTACTAGCGATTCAAAGACGCGGCCCAGTGACCAATAACACCATTTGGTTTAAAATCAAATTACCCCATAGGATTAGGTATAGTCACAGAAACACTTTATTTGGACTCACAGATGTATCTTGCATTGTCATTTTTATTAAAATTGAATATGTTGTATATTGAATATGCTTACTATAAACTAAGTTACATATTACATTAAACCATGATCGAGAGGAACCGATAGTTCTTAATAACCATCGGACTTCAGTTTATACTGTATATACATGACATTAGCGGATAACAACCTGGTTTGTAAACAAGGCTAAAAGTCATTCAATGCCGATACAGAGAGAAAGTTATTGTATGAAAAAGTGAAAGGCCATTCATGATATCATGTGTTCCTCCAATGAATCGCCTTGAAGGGTAGAAAAATTTGCAAAACAGGCCTTAGATTTTCACATGGGAAAATACATGTAAAATCATCGATTTTGCGCCAGAATAGGCATAGCTTATCTACATGCAATAGCTCAATTAGGACAGGAATCTGAAAAACGCCCTACTGGTGGACAAAATGGGACGGAAACGAAGAGACCTTTGAGCAGCAGACCTCTCGCGTGTATAGTTCCTAATTATAACTAAAATATCAAAGTTAGTTTAGCCAATACAACATATCACATGTGCGAAACTTAATAGTTTTCGTTGGTCACGAAAATAGTAGATTAGGTTTTCTAAAACTTATTTGCAGTATCATCTTCTAGATGCACGCCAATAATTACTTTAATCAAGCTCAGGAAAACAGACATTAGATATTTTAATAATGAAATGAACAGAAACAAACGTACCCTCAATTGCGGATTGTCAAAAATATACTTATGGTGAGCAACAACTCGATACTACTGGAAATATCGAATTCAAAGGTGCTTGAAACATTCCAGCAGAAACAAGCTGCAAAAACGAAATCCATCAACAAAATATTTTTCCAAAATAAAAAGTAATCCTTATAAAACGGATAAAGAATTATTTCTCGTTTAGATGATGTAATGTAGTGAAAACCAAACTTTTACTTTACTTCGCGAACCGTATTGTAGATAGGAATATTACAATAATATATCAAGGAACGAAGCGGGTTAAAGCAAAAATTCGAAAAATAATTGCCAAAACTCGAAAACAGGAGGAACCATGCTAAAGTGAGGACAACTAAATTACTAGTAGGGATATTTGACTGGGCTTCAAAGTAAGAACATTGTACAAAGTACAATCATTAAACATTAGGAGACTCTATTAATAGACGCAATATTAAATTGGAGTTACATAGAAAATGAGTATGTAATATGTATGGTACACATTTCTTCACAGCAAGAAGACTTACAACTGCACGGAAATCTAAAGGGAAAAAGAGAAATAATTAAAGAGTAACACCCAAAGGGTCTTTACAGCTATAGAAGACAGAAGAGTACTAGGAAAGAAAAGTAAAAATCTTTAATGGATTTACCTGTAAAATGTATTAAAAAATTAATGTCATTATCAAATACTTACAATCTAAACTCAAATTACAATTAAAACGTGTCAAATTCATTGTAATTTTGACTACAGGTTGCTCAGTTGGACGATGAAGCCGGAAAGAACTAACGTCAGTTAAACAGTCTCGACATCCCAGTAGAGTTCCGATAATTGGAAGAATTACTTGGGTCGTTCAGTAACGAAAATAAAATTACATTTGAATAAGTCGAAAACCATTTTTTAATTACAGACCAGATGAGTGTTCAATCAATTTAGGCGTTTATATATAGGCGTGAAGTTCCATAAATATTTGTTTGAATGTTGATTGTTCTGCAACTTCCGCTCTATTTCTAAATCTTCTAGTAAATCTAATCTGTTGAAATTTTTTGTGGTTATGAGATGTTATATTTTGTATTTTGAATCGGATCAAAGTTATGTTTATTGTATGTGGTATGATGTCCAAAAACCGATATATCTAGTTCGTTTAGATGTTCTTTTATTCGGACTTTTAAAGATCTACAGGTTCTTCCCACGTTGGTGACTCTACAGTCTTTACAATTTAGTCTATATACTCCATTTTTACTAGTCTTTGGAGTTTACTAAAAGTTGTTTCACAATGTTATTTGTTTTGAAGGCGATCATTGTAAAGTTATATTTGGCTATGATTTTTTTTAATCTGTGAATTTAGTGATGGTTCTATAAACGGAATCGAATATAATGGTTCGGTGTATTGTGGTTTGCGATGTTGTATGCTTGTTGGATGTATTGGATCGTATTTTTGTAAGTAATTTTGAAACAAGTTCGGGATTATCCGTTGTTGCCAGCTATTTGTTTAATTAAATTTAGTTCTTTATTATAGTTTGACCTCGATAATGGTATATTTAAGAGTCTGTGGATGTAACAATTAAATGCCGCAATTTTGTGTCGCAAACAATGGTTGTAGGAAGCTGGTATAATATGGTCTGTTTGGGTGGGTTTTCTGTAGATGTCATACTGCAAATGGTTATTTAATTTAGTGATAGTAAAACTAAGAAATTTAATTTATTTTCAAACTCTATTTTCACAGTAGATAATGTGTATTGTTTCGGTTGTATCATTGATGAACACTAAGCAATCGTCTACGTAGCGGAACCAGTGTATAATTTGTGAGTTACTGTTGGTTAGTATGAAGTTATTTTCAAGATGATTCATCTGCAAGAAAGGACGATAGGCAACTCCCTATTACCCATGATTCGTCTTACTGATAACATTTGTTGTTAAAAACAAAAAAATCGTTATACAAACAGAAATTTAATTTGGTCAGGGTCGTAGTAATGTTATCGTCTGTAACGTTGGCAAAGCGTAGAATATATCTAACCACTCGCAAATTTGCCATTTTAAGTACAGAAGTAAAAAAGTTACTTTACATGAAAAGACACGATAATGTATGTAGTTTTGTGACAGCTATATATATCCTATAATTTTTCACCTAAATTAGCAGTGTTACTTACTGAATGTGTAGGTTGAAATTAGTCCAATTTTTCATGAAATTCCAGAATAAATTTGGATATGGTAGTAACTGGCAAGCACATTTCTGTCCGACACTTTGATTTTATTTTTGTTTAGAAAGCTTTCAACTTTATTAATGTAATCTGTTTTATTGAGAATTACTGAACAACTGCCCGTATCTGCTTTGGAAATAATTAAATTTTGATCTAAGATTTTCTTTTTGTTGTTCTTCAAAATTCTGTAATTATGAACTTTATCAATTTATTGATTATTGTTGTGTTTGTTGAATCTATGTAACATGCATGCAGTTGATAAAGTTCACAAATTTGCCAACATTACTACGACTCTGGCCATATTGAATTTCTGTTTGTACCAAGATTTTTTTGTTTTTAACAACAAATGCTAAAATCAATCCGAATCGCAGGCAATAGGGAGCTGCCTTTCGCCTTTTCTTGCAGATGTATTCATGAATCATCTTGAAAATAACTTCATTATAACCAACAATAGCTCACAAATTATACACTGGTTCTTGTATGTAGACGACTGCTTAGTGTTCATCAATGGTACAACCGAAACAGTACACAACATATTAAATAATATCAACACCATTCACCCAAATACAAAATTTACAGTGGAAATACAGTTAGAAAATAAATTAAATTTTTTAGATTTGACTATCACTAATTTAAATAACCAATTACAGTATAACATCTACAGAAAACCCACCCAAACACCATATTATACCAGCATCCTCCAACTATCGTTGGTAACACAAAATGGCGGCATTTAATCGCTACTTCGACAGACTCTTGAATATAGTCAAACTATTATAAAGAACTAAATTTAATTAAACAAATAGCTAGCAACAACTTGTTTAAAAATTACTTAACAAAAATACGATCGAGAAAATAACATACAACAGGTACACATCACTAACCACAATACACTATTATCTTTCGATTTCGTTTATAGAACCAACACTAAACTCATAGATTAAAAAAGCCATAGCCAAATATAACTTTACGATAGTCTCCTTCAAAACAAATAACTATATGAAGCAACTTCTAGTAAACTCGAAAGACCCTTTAGAACACTAGTAAAAGTGGAGTATACGGACTAAATTGTGAAGACTGTAGAGAGAAGAACCTGTAGATGTTTAAAAGTCAGAATAAAAGAACATCTAAACAAACCAGATAAATCGGGTTTTGGACATCATATCACATACAACAAACATAACTTTGGTCCAACAAAATTATTACACCACATAACTACAAAGAATTTCAAGAGATTAGACTTCCTAGAAGATTTGGAAATAGAGCGAGAATTGCTGAACAATGACCAGTGTCTAAACATTCAAACACAATTTATAGAACGTTCTCGCGTATGTATAAACCACGGACCTATAATAAAATGGACATAGCACGTATGTCGTAAAAATGAAGGCAAAGTAACTTTCGCGCATCTACCAATTTAAGAACGAACTAAACGAAATCTTTCCCGAATTTACTCGAACGTATAAATCTGACATCCAAATAAGTTGATTCTTTGCAAGCAAAAGATCAGCTGTTCTTTGTTTGTGTTTTAGACAAGCGATAGAATTTTGTATTTTTTGCTGTGTTATTTTTAATTTAATTATAGTTTTGTGTTGTTTACACGAAAGAATGAATCGACAATGCTTCGTATGGAAAGTAAAAGAGAAAGATAAATCCAAATTATCATTTCACAGGTAAATGAAAAAGATTGTATCTTTACTTCCCTTCATGCCGCAATCCTCTCGCCATAATTATTTTGCCGACAGTCATTGCTGCGCATTTGGATACGAGTATCATGTCCATTTTATTATAGGTCCGTGGTGTAAACGCCTAAATTGATCGAACACTCATCTAGTCCGTAATTAGAAAACTATTTTCAACTTATTCAAATGTAATTTTATTTTCATTACTGAACGACTCGTGTTGTAACATATAAATGTTCTGTAAATTTGTTCATTGACTTTAGCGCGATGCATCTGTTATTTTAGTTGTTATCTAACAACATTTATATAATTCATTCAGCCATTATTGCATATTTCATAACCAATAAACTCCCAAAGCACACTTTAATTCAAATTACACTTAAAATCTACTACATACTACATATTCCTTACTGATAACACTTAAATATACTTAAAGTATCTAAGATTTCAAATTGTTCCGACGATTGGCGATCGTTGGTCACTTTTCGTTTCTTAGTTGAACTGGAAGGTCGCTCCGTGTTGAAAACATTCAACATGTGCAGGAAAATCAAGTTTTCCTGGCGAAGACGTCGTTATAGACGGTCAGACTGTTAAAAGTTGTCCATGACAACTAATGTAGAAATGTAGTGTACAAATTCCTTTGCGAACGGTTTGTATAAATGAGTAAGCATACGAAATTAATTATTTTATTATAGTGCAACTTTGATACCTTGCAACTAGGCAAACATAAAATTTTGAATTTTAAAACTTTGAAGCTTTGGAATGTTAAAACTTCTATAACTCTGGAAATGTGGATTGTCTTGTAATAATTTTGAAGTAATTTCACTTAAATTTATGGAACTCGTTTAGAAGGCAAATCAATAAACTTCTGTGATCCACACGTGGCCGACGTCGCTATGTAACCAGCGTGTTCTACTGATGCACAGGTCGTTTGAAGGTTACAGGTCATTGCCTCTGTCGGTAAGAAAGTATTAGTTTCTAAAATAATGCTGACGTTACAAAGTCCATTGCGTAAATTTTACATGCAATGATATGCTTTTGAAACTTGTTTTACATTACGTGCTGTATGCAATTTATTATGACTTGTGTAAATGTTTTGTCAATTAATTTTCAAAAGATCCTTTTGTAAAGTATAAAGTACAATGAGTACTATAACCTATTTCTAATTAATAGTGTGTTCAATTTAAATTTCATATCTCACCGATTGTACAGGTGTAGATATACTTCGTCAGTTATCTTGTTTATGACGAATTGAAATACTAATATGTTAAGTTATAACACCTGAATGATATATGCTGAAAATTGGAACGTAAAGTAATCTGTCAATTATTGATTTTTACCAAAAGTTAAATAAGAAATATTTAAACATTGTGAGGTCGCGTAGCGCTACAATGACTACTTTATAAAAATATATATTGTCCATAATTAAATATCTGACTTAGAAATCACTTTCATAAGAATTGAACTTTATTTATTACTGTTATTTACTATGATGTTATTTGCTTTTCTTAAAAGAGAATACAGAATTATTTTTATTGGACTTCAGTTCATTTTTCAGTAATATTAAATTTTCCAAATTTTTTACGCTGTTTACAAGTAAACTTATCCGAAAGAGTATCATGATAGTAGAGACAATTGAACTTAATTCAAAAATTCTATATTCATACTGATCCGTAATATATATAGGGTGTCTATGTTGGTAGAAACTATGTTTCAGAGTCACCCCACTCATCGTTAGATCCTTGAAGAAGACGAACAGATGTAAGTATGATATATGTGACAATCAAACTTTGTATTTAAAGTGGTTTATGATAATATAGGTTTCCAAATTTTCCTTGAAGCAAATTCATTTAGTCAGTAGCTTTATAAAAAATTTAGGTGGCGTCCTTTATTCTGTTTCTTTCAACTCAAATATACCCACTGACCCAATCTCATGCGACCGTGGGTCCAAAACCCCAGTTAGCTAAATGTCTAAAGAGTGTTCTTTTACTATAAGCCAATTTCCATCCAAACCTTACCCTGGGCTTGATACAAGTACATAAGAATTCTCGATAGGTAATGTTAATCTACCACAATTCATTGTGGAATAGATTGATAGAAAAAATATAGATAAGACTGTAATTCATTCAATTATCGGAACATTACTGGGCTGTCAAGTCTGTTTAACTGATGTTAGGCTTTTTCGACTTCATCATCCAACTGAATAACTGGTAGCCAACATTATAAAGTAAATCAATTTGTTTTTAACATGTTTTGCAAACAATAGTTGACATGTTTTAATTGCGATTTGAGCGTAGAATGTAGTTGTTTTGATAATGAGAGGAGAAACCAAATCGAAAAGAAAAGTACTTAGACAGGAAAGCTAAACCTGAACGAACAGATAACCAGAGTAATAATTTTTTTGGCTCTCAGGTAGTCAGAGGGCAACGATATATCTGTTTCTTGCTTCAGATTAGACTCTGTAATAACAAGATTATCCGAATCCGCAGGTTTTGGACCAATCGGGTTTGAGATGTTTAATATGCCAGATACCCAGACGATTAGGGACAAGTTCGTACTTCAGGCAGAGAGTTTGGTCTGTATAGTAGAAGAACGAAAATATTTTGGAGTTAGTTTACTGTTAAACACGCGGTTACGTTTCCATATTCCATCACCTGTTGAGTAGGTTAAAGAAGCATGACTATACCATTAGCTATCTTTCTTAAATGCATCTAAAAATTTGCATGGTTCATTGTTTTATGAAGTGAGGGCCTAAATTATCACCATAGACGACAAGTTCATGACCGCAAAGAGCCAAGATATGGAATATATCCCACTATGTCGTGTATAAAGGTGCGCATTGTCAAATGAACATCCACAATCTCTTGATTGTTGGACCTATTATTTTTAATGCATTGGTAATTCTTTTAAAAGGATCACTTTGAGAGTGATAACACCCAGTGAAGAATAAAGTATATCATGGAAATTACTTTCTTACATTTAATATTCCCTATTAACATGTGTCATCTATAAAAAATTTTAATAAGACTTCTATTTTAATGCTGACTGTGTACCTCAAGGATCAATTCTTATTTTATGTTAATAATTTAACATTTCCCACAATTGCATTTACTTCATAACGCAAGTGGACACAAATAACGGTGCAATTTCTCTCAGAGAGCAAAGTGACAATGTGAAATAAATGTTTATTTGGTTTCAAAATATTTAAAATCAATTCCTTTTCCAAACATTGTTACTGTAAACAAGCTTGTAAAATCTTTTCGTGCCATGACTACGTTTGTAATGTACTGGCTAGGGGAATAATTTTCTCGCTTAATATCCCGCCTTTTTATGGTCATTTAAGAAACATTTATGTAAGGTTAATTCAAACCGGTTGAAATCCTGTAAGAAAGCATCTTTGTAATCTAATATTAACTGCCTGCTCGTTAGTTATTTTTGAAAAGGATTAATTTTAAACGAAGTGTCAGTATTCATTAAGTATTCTACTAGAAAAAATAATGCACACATTGAACTCTGCCAACACCTGGCATGCACCCAAATATTGTATCCGTAAAATTACTCGTTGCTACACGTACGTTAAAATCTAAAAAAGTTTAAACAAGACTTGAAATTGTTTCCGGTTGTTGAGAAATTTTATAAATAGTGTGTTTAGCTCGCTTATATCCATTTATTTGGGCTACTATGGTTTAATTTTAAAAAAAGAGAGAATTCGAGAGTATTACAATGCGCCCAAGCAACACATAGATCAACTGAAACGAAATCGATTGGCTGAAAGATAGAGGTATGCGGATAAGGTACACACAAAGGAAAGCTGATAAATCACTAATGTATTCCTGAATAAGCACACACATAGTTCAAATCCCGTTCTGAACGGACCTGCACCTTGAAGTTTTAGAATACTATAGAACGAACAGAATTACTTGCGTGTTTCAGTGAGTTAAACAGTCGAACTGTTCAACCGATGGGTCTTTAGTGAGTAACCAGACTAAGACAGGTCTCCGAAAAAGATAGCAGCGATTTCAGCAATTAAGACACCATGAGTGTGGTATGACATTCTAAGACACTACTGCGATGTGCAAGGCAACGGAAAATCACCACATTATACCTAAGTTATTACGTACCCTCCTTAATTAATTAAATATTAAAGGTTCTAATAATGCAAATGTAATGTCCCTTGTCCTAAGTCACCGGCGTGGCAGTGGACAGTGGTCACTAACTAGTATCCAGTATGATACTACAGTGGTTTAGCCGTTGCTAGACCTACCGGCTCCGTTGCGCGAGTCTAGGTCTACCGACGTGCTCTGTGAAGAGGAAACTAAGGTAGGTGAAGGAAGGTATAAGGGCGCCGTCAATGGGCATGGCGAACCTTATACCGGGGTTATGGGCGTCGGCAATGGGCACGACACCAGACGATACTGAATGTCGGTTATGGGCACGGCAGTGGTAATAGCTGGCTTTGGGCGCAGCGAGAAAAGAGAGTAAACGTCGGCTATGGGCACGACGTTTATGGGTTTGGAGCACCGGCTATGGGCACGGTGCGGTAGGTACTAACTATTTAACACTGGCTATGGGCACAGTAGTAAAAGAGTCTTTAACCTTTCAGAACGAGAGTCGGCAAAGCCGACTGGTTTCTCTCGCAAAAGCGCGCGAATTTATACTGCTGCTTGGCCGACTCTATTTGTGTATTTATTAACCAAAAAAGCGGTATAACATGTAGTAGGCATACAATTAACTTATAACTACATGATGCGTCACGTTGACGTCGGCAAATTGTTATTACACAAATTTCTGTATACAGATTTTAAAATTATAACACCTACAATCAATTTTCGGCGACGGGTTCATCTCAGGATTTTCAGTGTTTCGGTCTTCTGCGGATTTTTGACATGGTGCTTGTCTATGTATGGTAACGGTAATGCCATTAGGGAGAGGTAAGGGAGGTTGGATAAACGAGCTCTACCTCACAACACATGCGATAGCACACCTTGAAAAACGCAGTTACTTCTTTGAGCTGCGGTGCTGCAGTAATCAATTGAAGTTCTATAAATAATCTTCTTCGGTTAAGCACCCATTCATTACTCCGCGGAATTGGCTTATTCAAATTGGCTGTCCTACAACCAATTGGAATAGAGAACTTATACACTTCGATAATGCGTGTGCACCGTACATTCCTCGACAAATATGAATGTTTTCGAAGGTATCTTAACATATTTATACATCCTAAATCATTGTAAACCCACGATAATAGGGTATAATTGGGAATACTGGGCCCACATTTCCTCCAGAATCCCACATTTCCTCACACATCTGGACCAAATTTACATGTAAAAACCCACTATAAAGTCTTATTTTTTAGGAATCTCCACCTTGCTCCACCTGACTCCGCCTTGCTCGGACACCCCCCAACCATTTTGATTACATTACACCCGCATTCTTTCCACCCGCGAGATAAATCTTTTTCCACAGTTCCACCCACGAGATAAACCTATCTTGTTTGGTATTAATTAACATTAGAATTTTCTCAGCTACCCGAATCTCTAGGAATTTTTCGATTGCATCACCCCAAGGAGCTACCCTGATTTTAAGATTTCTTACCTATAGCGACTTTTGAGCGTTCTTAGAAATTTTTTAGTCATGCGATACATTAAATTAGCTTAGAATTTTACACACAACCCGAATCTGCAAACAGATTTGAAATCGGACCACACCCTGCAAAGTTATACCCTTTAAAGTCTGGAACCTCTAAATTTTGCTCTTTGCTCTATAAGCAAACCTAACAAATAGTTTTCTTCGTCTATCCATTGCATCTTTCGAGATAAACCTATCTTGTTTGGTATCAATTAATATTAGAATTTTCTCAGCTACCCGAATTACTAGGAATTTTTTAGATTGCACCATCCCCAAGGGAGCTACCCTAATTTTAAGATTTCTTACCTGTAGCGACTTTTGAGCGTTCTTATAAATTTTTTTAGTCATGCGATACATTAAATTAGCTTAGAATTTTACGCAGAATTCGAATCTGTAAACAGATTTGAAATCGGACCACGCCCTGCAAAGTTACACATATACCCTCTGCGAGATAAATCTTTCTCCACATTTCCCCCACGAGATAAATGTACTTTGTTTGGTATCAATTAATATTAGAATTTTCTCAGCTACCCAAATCTCTTTAAATTTTTCACATAGCACCATCCCCCAGATAGCTACCCCCATTTTAAGATTTCTTACCTGTAGCGACTTTTGAGCGTTCTTATAAATTTTTTTATACATGTAGCACATCTTGTTAGTCTAGAATTTTATGTAGAATCCGAATCTGTAAACAGATTTAAAACAGGATCACCCCTTACCATTTTACACACCCTCTAAATTATAACTTTCCTGCAGCTCATATCTAAAAGAAAATCTAAAAGCCATTCTTAAAACTTTTTATTACAGAGAATTTTTAATAATACAGTTTAAATTTTGTAAACCACATTTCTAAATACATATTCACAATTTTTATTCTTAACCTAGAACTTCTCATATCGACTTGTACTTATTAATATTTATTTCTAAATAGAGCACTTTTTCCAAAGACCAACCGGACTCACATGCTTCAAATTCCTCTGATTTTGTTCTTATGGTTTCGCTTAAGACCTCATACATATTTTCCAGATTACTAGAAGACGTTATAACCACATTTTTTGTGTTAAAGGATTTCACGTCCTCTACACCCTCTGCCGCAGCCATTTTGGTGTAAACGCCGTAGAGTTCGCAATAGACTTTAATTGCTGTATGTTGTATTCTTTTTTCATTTATTAATCGAATAAATCGCTCTTTCTGCTTCCAAAGAAACTCGGACACTCCATCGTCGACACTGGCGTTCTTTATGCGATAGCTAACCATACGGTTGTTAAACGCTGTGCTAACCATTTCTACACCATCGTCGTTAGTAGCGGTAACTGATGCATTTTTATGTTTGTTGCTCCGTAGATGACTAGGGTATGCAGACTTTAACACCTCCATGTCGCACACTTTACACATAATTCGTGGTTGTTTCGTACAAGGCCCTTTAACAGCTGGCGGAGTTGAACGTTTACGACTTAATGACATACCGTGCTGTTTTTCCTTGTGTCGCTGTAAGCTGTCCATTCTCGTAAAAGCGATACCGCAAGTCCCACAGTTTAAGTACTTTGCTGCCGACGGATGTATAAGCTTAACCGTAGACGATGTTACACCACGACATTTCTTCTGGTGCCGTTTGAGAGCATTTTTCCAGGTATAGGAAGCACCGCAAGAGTTGCACTTAAAACGTTTGCAGGTACCATTTTAATACAAAACAAAATCCGCACTATAAGACTTGACTTGTAAGCGAACTAACTTATAACTAAAGAGTTTACTCTTGCGCACCGGCTTTATGTACCCTATAGAATGCAAACCGAAGGTTTCCGAAGATACCCGAACGAAGTTGAGGATTCAGCAGGGGACTAAATGACGTCATAATCCTTGCTGCTCATCCAATACATTTAGCGCCAATGCATGCACCTGGTTCGCATCGTCGATGGTGCGAGTGCAGTTAGTAGAAACACCGGAAAACGTCTTCCATGTTATACGGATCGCGTGCATATTAAAAATCCAAAGGGTGATAGCACACGCACACAAATTGTGTGCAAGTTGTGCTGTAGAAGATGCAGTGCTACTATAACCAAAACACTTTAAACCTTTACTAAGGGAATACCAAACTTGTTGTCTACAGAATACTTACTAATAAAGCAATTTAATTTTAAACCACTTCAACGTCATATTTTCGGAAATGGCAGGTTGAATATTTTCTTTGAAACAATCGAAGATTGCCGAAGACACTCGAAGAGTGCACGAGCGCGGTTACTAAACCAATTAGCATTAATATCAAGTATTCCGTACTTTCGTAGGTTGCTCATTTCCTAGAAACAAATCTTCCACATAGCGGTCGGTAGCACGTAATGATTTCTAGAACCGGTAAGTACTCGATATCGCCCAAATAGAGAATTAGATGCTCGATGTCTGTCAACTTCCAATTCCCTCGTAAAAGGTAGCAAAAGCTCGGTCAATCATCCATTATACTTCGACTCGCTCCTGTTCTGATAATTTACAAACATTTTTCAAACGACAATGGGCCGAGAATTTTTAAACCTCCGAGAGATCTATAAGTCGTGATCAATTACACATCCGAGCTACCCGTAAACTAACATATTTTGTAGCAACTGTATAATACATGCATACCCCTCCTCTGCGCTACTGCTATTCTTGTAGTTGCTTAAAAAGTCAGTCGCCCTTTTTACTGCTAGGGCCGCTAAAAAGCGCCATTCCATACTTTCTTTATAAGTGTAGCACATCGCGCACTTTTTGTCGGATAATTAAATTTTGTTTATGTAGACCTTTACACTTTCGCTTATTTAAACATCTAATACAATTGATTAACCACTTTCGATTATTCTAACGGAGGCCACCATACATCCCGCCGCACCGTTCTTTTTGAATCCAACGATCCTATGGGCTTCCGCACACTAACACCTGACGTATCTTTCCTACTATTTGTTAAACAAAAACTACCGGTATCGCCATTGTGGACGTAAACAGATGTTTGTGGATGTGTACGAGAATATGTTATACATTAACCAGTCTAAGCTATTTTATTTAGTCCACGAAAACTACTATTTTTCTAAACTACAATTAATAATCGTCTTTATAGGTTTAACATTTCTACCATTACCCAATGACTGGTGCTACGTACATGGAAACTTTAATTTCTTATTGGAGAGAATTCTTATACTCCCACGCACTGCAGCGTAGTTGCATGCCTACCCCTTTTGGAGGTATATGCTCGTTATAGGTTGTAAGACCCTCGGTTTTACTTAACTACAATTCGTGAGACCCTTTAATCTTTTAATCGTATCTTTCTCGCCTACAATACAGTAGGACTTAACATTAGTACCAACAAATTCTAATACTGGACCCCCATTAAATACGTCTTTAAATTTCCCTACAAGTTTTTATCGACAAGTGTTATATTGTATTTATTATACGCAGGGTAGTCACTCTTTTAAGATAAATATATTTTGCTAGGTATCAACTAATATTAAATTTTTCTAGGGACCCCAAATCTGTAAATAGATTTTAAATAGGACCACCTCATACAAAGTTATGCGTTTTAAAGACCCAAATCACTGATTTTTGCCCATCTTTATTTAACTCCATCTTTAAAACCTTTTTCGCTACCCAAGACATATGCCTTAGCCAACCATCTTCCGAGAAATCTAAAACCGCAGTGTTCCGCTAACACAACGTGGAGATAACACGTATACTCTGTCAACCAGGATAGAAGCAGAGGAAGGAAGGATTTGGAAGGTGGGCGAGGAACTTAAAAATTATGGAATCTTAAAACTAATATATACAAATATAAACAACTATCTTATATCTTTACGCCCCCCATGCGTAGATTGTTGTACTATTAGGAATGGTGTACCTTTGTCATCTTCCTCGATAAACTAATTTTATTAATAAGCTGCGTATACAAATCGTATTCTTTACTCCGGATACATACGCAGACAAGTACTCGATACCATCCAAATAAAGAATTGGATGCTTGGCGACTGTTAAGATCCGCTTCCCTCGTGTACGCCCAGACATCCCAGCCCATGAGCACCTCTGCGCATGCACACCCCTGCCCATGCACACCCCTACGCGTACGCACCCCTGTCCATGCACGCTGCCCATGCGCACCCCTCTCTGTGCGACTGCTATTTCGGGGTAACGTCACAGCCTTTTATAAATAAAGAACAATGTTATATACTATTATAAAATGTTTATTCTGACATTATACATAACAAATTTAAAAATATTTAATGCCAAGCATGGAGTCATTTAAACTTAATTTTAATACAAAGTTATACACAGAAGGCAGTCCTTTCTTTATGTTTGTTTGCAGTGGTTTTAATTTTATCTAATTTTATTCGCAGCTTAAAATTTAAATCGATACCCAAGTCTTCTTCTTCGAATGCATTAATAAAAAATTCCAAAATCCTATATGTGTTCCATACAAAGTGGAACTAGCAGATGTTAAGTTGGAAACTTTATTGGAGGAACTACCAGATATATTAGACGAAGTCGAACAAGATTATTTCTATCTTTTTGACATGGATGTAACCCAAGATTTTGCGGGCATATTTAGCAAGATGGAGATGTGTAATTATTTAACTACAAAGCATAACTTTTGCTATAAGGGAGAATACGAAGAAAAGTGTAATATTATAGTTGACAACGATAAAACTGCGGGGATTGATTGTTTAACATCGCTAACAACCAATGCAAGAATTAAGATATACAACAAATTTGTGTGTCAGATAACAAGTCCTGGTGTTAATAAACAACTTGGCAATCATACACTAGATTTTTTACGTTGTCCAGATGTACGTTTAAGGGAAACATTTGCGTCTACTTTGGTCAAAGAACATGGTATTATGCGATTGGAAGCGACAATATACAACTGTGCAATTGGAAGCTATGTCAGTGCGGAACGAGTGTATAAACCCTTAAAAGACTGTTTAACCTTATTGGAAGATAGTAAGTTGTACTTCCTAAAGGCGCCAATGTACTCGGTATCACTTGCCAAAATGTGGAGTAAGCTATCGGACAAGCTACAAAATAGCTGTTGTTTAGTCTATAATAACCTGCTACAGTACGTGTATTGGGGAATGGCAATACAAAGAAATTGACGGGCTTGCAAATTAAGTTGTCCGAAAAACTAGAGAAAGGGAAAAATTGATAAAGTATGTGCTTTCGGCTTTTAGTTTTAACTATTTACCTATAAATTATTTGGAGATAGTAGAGGAAGATAGCCAAGATAAAATAAAATCTTACACAAGTGCTACATTAAAGCAGGTAGTACATATTTTACACAATCTGCAACACCATATTCTACAATTCCAAAAGAAATAGTAATTTCGGAATTGGGATTGATAGATACGCCTAACATTCGTCCAGAGGTTGTACGACAACGCGTAAATATTGGTAGTAAACTCTATCCGTTTACGCTAAAGGAAATTGCCCCATTATGTATACCATACGCTGTAAGTGGAAGGAAAAGACAACTGGAATTAGAGGAAATGGATGCAAAAAGACGAAAATTGAACTACATGGAAAACACTGCGACAATACGCGATCAATACAAAGATGTGTTAGACAAAGAACATCTTATTAGAGAAAATGAGGAAGAATTAAAAGATTATTTTATATGCCGATGGACTGACTTAGATACATCTGGTTTCTACAAGTTGTATGCATTTGTGGTTAGTAAAAAAGACTCTTTTAGTTATGTAGGCGTCCTTGCGGAAAAGGATGGCACTAAATCAGTATATTTTTTAAAAGGTTATTCTAAAAACGTATTTATCAAAATGGCAGATAACAAAGACGAACTAAGGAATGCGGTTTTCGTAATCTTTGCGTACACGACACGCAAAGAGGTTGCGCTAAACATTGTATATTTGCCTAGTAAAGAACCTTTTGGATCATTTAAAACCGAGGGTCTTACAACCTATAACAACCATATATTCCCAAAAGTGGTGGACATGCAACTACGCAACAGTCTGTGGGAGAATAAGAATTTCCTCCAATACCGACAAGAAGAAGTCGATCAAGCTAACAAGATACGTATGCAGGATATAGTGGAAAAGCTGCGATTAAAAGATTGTCACAAACTGCAAGAATTACACGAAGGAATGGATCTGGTTGTCGGTGGAATCAAAGACTTTAAATATAGAGGCAAACTTCGGTACATTTTACAATTCGAAAACCTAGACGGTCTTTATGTATCAAACTATTGGCTAGAAAAGGAGATAGAAGACTTGGGTATCGATTTAAATTTTAAGCTGCGAATAAAATTAGATAAAATTAAAACCACTGCAAACAAACATAAAGAAAGGACTGCCTTCTGTGTATAACTTTGTATTAAAATTAAGTTTAAATGACTCCATGCTTGGCATTAAATATTTTTAAATTTGTTATGTATAATGTCAGAATAAACATTTTATAATAGTATATAACATTGTTCTTTATTTATAAAAGGCTGTGACGTTACCCCGAAATAGCAGTCGCACAGAGAGGGGTGCGCATGGACAGGGGTGCGTACGCGTAGGGGTGTGCATGGGCAGGGGTGTGCATGCGCAGGGGTGCTCATGGGCTGGGATGTCTGGGCGTACACGAGGGAAGCGGATCTTAACAGTCGCCAAGCATCCAATTCTTTATTTGGACGGTATCGAGTACTTGTCTGCGTATGTATCCGGAGTAAAAGAATACGATTTGTATACGCAGCTTATTAATAAAATTAGTTTATCGAGGGAAGATGACAAAAGGTACATCATTCCTAATAGTACAACAATCTACGCATGGGGGGCGTAAAGATATAAGATAGTTGTTTATATTTGTATATATTAGTTTTAAGTTCCTCGCCCACCTTCCAAATCCTTCCTTCCTCTGCTTCTATCCTGGTTGACAGAGTATACGTGTTATCTCCACGTTGTGTTAGCGGAACACTGCGGTTTTAGATTTCTCGGAAGATGGTTGGCTAAGGCATATGTCTTGGGTAGCGAAAAAGGTTTTAAAGATGGAGTTAAATAAAGATGGGCAAAAATCAGTGATTTGGGTCTTTAAAACGCATAACTTTGTATGAGGTGGTCCTATTTAAAATCTATTTACAGATTTGGGGTCCCTAGAAAAATTTAATATTAGTTGATACCTAGCAAAATATATTTATCTTAAAAGAGTGACTACCCTGCGTATAATAAATACAATATAACACTTGTCGATAAAAACTTGTAGGAAATTTAAAGACGTATTTAATGGGGTCCAGTATTAGAATTTGTTGGTAGTAATGTTAAGTCCTACTGTATTGTAGGCGAGAAAGATACGATTAAAAGATTAAAGGGGTCTCACGAATTGTAGTTAAGTAAAACCGAGGGTCTTACAACCTATAACGAGCATATACCTCCAAAGGGGTAGGCATGCAACTACGCTGCAGTGCGTGGGAGAATAAGAATTCTCCAATAAGAAATTAAAGTTTCCATGTACGTAGCACCAGTCATTGGGTAATGGTAGAAATGTTAAACCTATAAAGACGATTATTAATTGTAGTTTAGAAAATAGTAGTTTTCGTGGACTAAATAAAATAGCTTAGACTGGTTAATGTATAACATATTCTCGTACACATCCACAAACATCTGTTTACGTCCACAATGTTGATACCGGTAGTTTTTGTTTAACAAATAGTAGGAAAGATACGTCAGGTGTTAGTGTGCGGAAGCCCATAGGATCGTTGGATTCAAAAAGAACGGTGCGGCGGGATGTATGGTGGCCTCCGTTAGAATAATCGAAAGTGGTTAATCAATTGTATTAGATGTTTAAATAAGCGAAAGTGTAAAGGTCTACATAAACAAAATTTAATTATCCGACAAAAAGTGCGCGATGTGCTACACTTATAAAGAAAGTATGGAATGGCGCTTTTAGCGGCCCTAGCAGTAAAAGGGCGACTGACTTTTAAGCAACTACAAGAATAGCAGTAGCGCAGAGGAGGGTATGCATGTATTATACAGTTGCTACAAAATATGTTAGTTTACGGGTAGCTCGGATGTGTAATTGATCACGACTTATAGATCTCTCGGAGGTTTAAAAATTCTCGGCCCATTGTCGTTTGAAAAATGTTTGTAAATTATCAGAACAGGAGCGAGTCGAAGTATAATGGATGATTGACCGAGCTTTTGCTACCTTTTACGAGGGAATTGGAAGTTGACAGACATCGAGCATCTAATTCTCTATTTGGGCGATATCGAGTACTTACCGTTTCTAGAAATCATTACGTGCTACCGACCGCTATGTGGAAGATTTGTTTCTAGGAAATGAGCAACCTACGAAAGTACGGAATACTTGATATTAATGCTAATTGGTTTAGTAACCGCGCTCGTGCACTCTTCGAGTGTCTTCGGCAATCTTCGATTGTTTCCAAAGAAAATATTCAACCTGCCATTTCCGAAAATATGACGTAGAAGTGGTTTAAAATTAAATTTCTTTATTAGTAAGTATTCTGTAGACAACAAGTTTGGTATTCCTTTAGTAAAGGTTTAAAGTGTTTTTGGTTATAGTAGCACTGCATCTTCTACAGCACGACTTGCACACAATTTGTGTGCGTGTGCTATCACCCTTTGGATTTTTAATATGCACGCGATCCGTATAACATGGAAGACGTTTTCCGGTGTTTCTACTAACTGCACTCGCACCATCGACGATGCGAACCAGGTGCATGCATTGGCGCTAAATGTATTGGACGAGCAGCAAGGATTATGACGTCATTTAGTCCCCTGCTGAATCCTCAACTTCGTTCGGGTATCTTCGGAAACCTTCGGTTTGCATTCTATAGGGTACATAAAGCCGGTGCGCAAGAGTAAACTCTTTAGTTATAAGTTAGTTCGCTTACAAGTCAAGTCTTATAGTGCGGATTTTGTTTTGTATTAAAATGGTACCTGCAAACGTTTTTAAGTGCAACTCTTGCGGTGCTTCCTATACCTGGAAAAATGCTCTCAAACGGCACCAGAAGAAATGTCGTGGTGTAACATCGTCTACGGTTAAGCTTATACATCCGTCGGCAGCAAAGTACTTAAACTGTGGGACTTGCGGTATCGCTTTTACGAGAATGGACAGCTTACAGCGATACAAGGAAAAACAGCACGGTATGTCATTAAGTCGTAAACGTTCAACTCCGCCAGCTGTTAAAGGGCCTTGTACGAAACAACCACGAATTATGTGTAAAGTGTGCGACATGGAGGTGTTAAAGTCTGCATACCCTAGTCATCTACGGAGCAACAAACATAAAAATGCATCAGTTACCGCTACTAACGACGATGGTGTAGAAATGGTTAGCACAGCGTTTAACAACCGTATGGCTAGCTATCGCATAAAGAACGCCAGTGTCGTCGATGGAGTGTCCGAGTTTCTTTGGAAGCAGAAAGAGCGATTTATTCGATTAATAAATGAAAAAAGAATACAACATACAGCAATTAAAGTCTATTGCGAACTCTACGGCGTTTACACCAAAATGGCTGCGGCAGAGGGTGTAGAGGACGTGAAATCCTTTAACACAAAAAATGTGGTTACAACGTCTTCTAGTAATCTGGAAAATATGTACGAGGTCTTAAGCGAAACCATAAGAACAAAATCAGAGGAATTTGAAGCATGTGAGTCCGGTTGGTCTTTGGAAAAAGTGCTCTATTTAGAAATAAATATTAATAAGTACAAGTCGATATGAGAAGTTCTAGGTTAAGAATAAAAATTGTGAATATGTATTTAGAAATGTGGTTTACAAAATTTAAACTGTATTATTAAAAATTCTCTGTAATAAAAAGTTTTAAGAATGGCTTTTAGATTTTCTTTTAGATATGAGCTGCAGGAAAGTTATAATTTAGAGGGTGTGTGTAAAATGGTAAGGGGTGATCCTGTTTTAAATCTGTTTACAGATTCGGATTCTACATAAAATTCTAGATTAACAAGATGTGCTACATGTATAAAAAAATTTATAAGAACGCTCAAAAGTCGCTACAGGTAAGAAATCTTAAAATGGGGGTAGCTATCTGGGGGATGGTGCTATGTGAAAAATTTAAAGAGATTTGGGTAGCTGAGAAAATTCTAATATTAATTGATACCAAACAAAGTACATTTATCTCGTGGGTGGAAATGTGGAGAAAGATTTATCTCGCAGAGGGTATATGTGTAATTTTGCAGGGCGTGGTCCGATTTCAAATCTGTTTACAGATTCGAATTCTGCGTAAAATTCTAAGCTAATTTAATGTATCGCATGACTAAAAAAATTTATAAGAACGCTCAAAAGTCGCTACAGGTAAGAAATCTTAAAATTAGGGTAGCTCCCTTGGGGATGGTGCAATCTAAAAAATTCCTAGAAATTCGGGTAGCTGAGAAAATTCTAATATTAATTGATACCAAACAAGATAGGTTTATCTCGAAAGATGCAATGGATAGACGAAGAAAACTATTTGTTAGGTTTGCTTATAGAGCAAAGAGCAAAATTTAGAGGTTCCAGACTTTAAAGGGGTATAACTTTGCAGGGTGTGGTCCGATTTCAAATCTGTTTGCAGATTGGGGTTGTGTGTAAAATTCTAAGCTAATTTAATGGATCGCATGACTAAAAAAATTTATAAGAACGCTCAAAAGTCGCTATAGGTAAGAAATCTTAAAATCAGGGTAACTCCCTTGGGGGTGATGCAATCGAAAAAATTCCTAGAAATTCGGGTAGCTGAGAAAATTCTAATATTAATTGATACCAAACAAGATAGGTTTATCTCGAAAGATGCAATGGATAGACGAAGAAAACTATTTGTTAGGTTTGCTTATAGAGCAAAGAGCAAAATTTAGAGGTTCCAGACTTTAAAGGGATATAACTTTGCAGGGTGTGGTCCGATTTCAAATCTGTTTGCAGATTCGGGTTGTGTGTAAAATTCTAAGCTAATTTAATGTATCGCATGACTAAAAAAATTTATAAGAACGCTCAAAAGTCGCTATAGGTAAGAAATCTTAAAATCAGGGTAGCTCCTTGGGGTGATGCAATCGAAAAATTCCTAGAGATTCGGGTAGCTGAGAAAATTCTAATGTTAATTAATACCAAACAAGATAGGTTTATCTCGTGGGTGGAAGTGTGGAAAAAGATTTATCTCGCGGGTGGAAAGAATGCGGGTGTGATGTAATCAAAATGGTTGGGGGGTGTCCGAGCAAGGCGGAGTCAGGTGGAGCAAGGTGGAGATTCCTAAAAAAATAAGACTTTATAGTGGGTTTTTACATGTAAATTTGGTCCAGATGTGTGAGGAAATGTGGGATTCTGGAGGAAATGTGGGCCCAGTATTCCCAATTATACCCTACTCACGATATAACTAATAATTTGCAGCTTACACAGGACCGGATTCAGGAAACAAGAGGGATTACTTTACTTTCATACAAAAATAATAGATTTAACGAATATAAGAAAGGGAACCAGTTATACAATAACTGAAAAAGGTCCGTTATGGGATAATTCGCTTAACACAGAAGGAAGTAGGCCGCGTAGCAACAACGTTTTCTAAAATGATAGCATCCTTGGGGTAAAAGATTCCGCAGTTAACATAGTTCCCCATTCCGATTTCTGAGAGTGGACTACTTCAGCGGTTGTGACCGGCAAGCTCAATAAGAAGAAAAGAAGAAGCGGGAACATCTTGCGAGTCGGGGCATGGTATGTTAGAAACATTAAGCAAATAGATACGCTATAGAATTAAAAAATTTAAATGGATATGTTAGCATTAGGTATTGTGGAGATTAGCGAAGTTCGGTAGCCAGAGGCGGGATTTTTCTGGAACGTAGACTTTATGGTACTTCCTACAGGATCGAAGGAAGAAAGTTTGGAGGTGAAGATGGTTATGCGGGAAAAAAGGACTTGTGTAGAAAACTACTTACAAAAGAACGAAAGAATGCTCATGGTTAGATTAGAATCTAACCCGGTAAATACAGTAACAATACAATTTTACATGTTGAGAAGTGTGGGGTGGGGTATGGTGATTTATTTTTGAGTATTAACTTCCTTTCTTTAATAACGTTAATTGTCAACCCCATAACATCACCTTAATTGCTAGCACTTACATACAAGAATTGCACAGTTGGGTAAATTTCCAACCCCTCCAGCCGGTTCTTCACAGAAGAATGCGTTGACCATTAACAGCGCTTAATGGAATATTCCATGATATAAATAGGTTAGGCGTACCAATAATTGACTAATACTAAAGCTGCAGTTTTTCTACGGCGAGATATATTATAGATTCTAAGCACACACACGAGAAAAATATTGTGGTGAATAACATTTTGTTCGCACGGCACTTTCCCTTGAAGTCGACAATTACAAGGACTAACGACGTCATGTGTCTAAACTCGAGAAACCGTTTAATATCTTGTATCTTAAGGATACTGTGGTGCGTTCAATTCTATCCTGTTAAATATTTCCACTTAATTTAGGATTCTTTCTACGTATCCCCACGCTTCCGTTCCGATATCTTGTGTAACTACCTGTCATAGGAGACGTCCCTGTTCATACTTTAAAATCTACTGAATCGATTTGTTTCTGTAAAACTCATCCTTATACAATTGAAACAAGTATTTGTTCAATACTTTGTAGAATATTATTAGCGTATTTAGTTTGAGTAAAAATAATTCAATCTATTTCTATTATTTGAGATAAGACAGCAAATATACTCGGTTATCTATAATCCTTGTCTTCTGAGAGAATGTATTCGGTTTATTTCATAAGTAATAATGCGAATTTGAACAGTAATAATTTTCTATAATTGTATTCGAATTTGCCGGTTTTCGTTATCTATTAATGCATCACAACTACTTTAGAAGTGTTTTTTGACATGTGTTACTCAAATATTCGAATCGATTATCAGCTCGTTTCCTAATTTGAATTTTTCTCTGATCCTGTTTTTCGCGCTAGCATGTACACTATACGTAACGAATTCTGTTACTTAAAGGGGCAATGCACGCTTCCTTGGATATGCTATATTCCCGGTGCACTTAGACTCAAGTGTTCTTCCACATAGGCCTAATTGTCCGTTTATGTAGGCCAAATTATTTTTAGGGTTCCGTACCTTATAAGGTATAACGGAATTCTTATAAGATCACTCTTGTGTCTTTCCGCCTGTCTGTCACAGAGGTTTTTCTCGAAAACTATGTAACGTAGGAATTTGAAATTTGGCACAATGATAGGTGTTTATGGCGCACACATATATCGATAGTTAGAAAATAGAAAAAAATATTTTTAGATTAAAATGGCGGGGGTTAATTCGGTCAAAAGAAAAAAGTTTTAATAAATATATCGTGTGAGGTATCATTTGGTTTCTAAAAATGTTTTTTTTATAATTTTCGGTCCCGTAGTCTTTATGATATAGCTCAAAATGTGCCAAAAATGACCGCCCCTCCTGTTCCCCTACATCTCCAAAGCTAAAATTTTGATTTTAATAGGGATAGTAGCTATTGAGTCATAGATTATCGGAAAACTGCAGTTTTTTTTTGACAGCGTGTAATAGTTGCTAGAAAATTTTTTTGTAAACACAGTAATAGACAATGTATTTACTAATGTACCAGTACAATGTGGGACAATATATTCATTTTTCAGTTATCACAATCAAATTTGGATAAGATTTAAATATACATAAAAAATAAAATCAGCTTAATTTGGTTTATTGATTGCTCACTGTAGTATTAGTACGGAACCCTAATAGTGCGAGCCCCACTCGCTCTTGGCAAACTTTTTTTATTACATAGAGCCAAATGCTCTTGTAAATCGGCCAACGATTGGAAGTATGGTCGCAGCTTAATGGTCTTGACTACCGTAAAGACCACCCCTCATTGAGCGAGGCCACGATGCTTTGTTGGTTCATCTCCGCCGATGCAGGTGCAAGATACATGCAAGATCAGTATCTCGGTACGTGAAGGTATGTAACCTTGTTTTCTCTTTTTACATACCGAGGGATAAAACCAAATCGCATTGTGCTGACAAACGAACCACGTTTCTATACTTGAAATTCTTATTCCGTCAAATAGCTTACTAGGGATTATTCTAAATGTAGGTACTATATCCAACTTAAAAAGCTTGAATAGCAGAAAGCTTAAGCATGACTTTTTTATTCATTACCAATCCTTTTTTGTAGGTGTAACCTTACGAAATGCGCACTTCGTATCTAAATCGTAAAATTGTTCTTTGCAAAATAATTTTTTTGTTGTTTGTTTAAATAAAAAATTTTATTTTTATTGTCAATAAAAATTCGTGCCGATGTAATTTTTTTTGTCCATGTGAATCGCTCCTCTCCGCATTTGTAGTTAGCCCGATGTTTCTAAATTTCCTTTATCTTTTGATACTTAATCGTGATTCGTGCAGGTCCTTACTTTATTGTTCTTTCTGTTTCTGCCTGACTCGTACTTTTTAACCTTACAACTGCACTGTGTCAACGAGAGAATTGCAAAGGTGTTTTATTACTATGTCTCATTAAGCGAAACCTTTTCAAATACAAGTTTAACAAACCTGTACATGCGTCCCCGATAACCCGTAATCAACTAATATTGCGACCCTCTTGCACATCTTCGTCGCTTTTATTCACGCGAGATGTTACACAACACAACCGGTTCGATTTCGACCACCGCGATACTTAAGTTTAGACATTTAAATGTAAGTCAAAACCAATTACGTCCTCATTTTTAATGCAAAGACACTCATAATATTTAATATAATTACCGACTGATATCTAATTGTACCTGGTGGCTTAGGCGCACGTCAATACCCCCCTAAATTAGTTAACTTTTCTTTATTTTGAAATAGAACGTGAAATCATTTAATACCCCACTAGTTAGTAAGCTTAGAAACTAAGAGAATAATGGAAAAATCTGACAATACTAGACACAAAGATATGTGCACAACCTAAGCGAAGCTTGAACGGCAAAAACTACTCGCTCGCGGGCTATTTCTTATATTTTCGTAAATTGACTACATTGTGTGGTCTCAATAATCGTCTCTTATCATTAATCAATATTTATTAGAGCACACTCTTTTCTTTGGCGGTATATGGCCCATCATATAACAAAAATAGTTTTCGAATATCAGAGTTTTCCACCCTCGATTTGAAATTAGTTCTAACTAAAATCCGATCACCCCTTTCGCAAATAACTACTGATTGGGACCATCGTGCCTTAATCTGTTTTTTTCGCGTCCCAACAATTATTGCTGATAAACAGTCTGCCGTACAGAGTCATGACTCAACTTTTCCCTTAGTGATTCCTCTGTAAACTAACAATTAACGCACATTATTGAGCTCCTCAGTTCCCAAAAAAATTTACATTATGGCGAATACCCTGTCGCGCCGTGGACCACGCCATTAGCGCAGTCTTCGATCTCTTTAATTATGCGAGCCGATTTAGTGTGTTTTTAATAACACAGAGCCTTCAACAATCTCTGTATCTCCTTATTGACCCTTTTGGTTGCATTTCCTTAAGAAAAATACACCGAAGTGTACTTTATTTTAATCTGTCTTGTCAAGACCTTTCTATAAATATGTGAATGGAAGTGAGTGCCGTTGTCACACAAAATAGCCAAAGGCTGTTGAACATTGGTGAAACAAATTTTAATCGATTGGTTAACAATTGCCTTCCCAGTGGCTCTTCGAATCGAATATAATTTAACTTATAGCGAAAACTAATCAATAACCACCGACAGTTGACTTGTCGAAGCCCTAGAGCATGGCAGGCGCCACACGAGGGCTAAACTAACCAAATTGCTTTCTCCAAAAAGGTAGAACGCTTTAGCCTAACCGCTTTTTTTTAAATATCAGGAATGACCAGCATCACTATGTTGCTGCTGTATAACTTGAGGCGGATCCGTGACTCGATTGGTATGCGTGTGACTACTAAGCCTAATGCCAGGGGTTCGAATCCCGAAACGGTCCGTTTGAAAAATGTTAGGCAAACATTTTTTACAAAAATGCGCCCTCGTTCGAATGACAGGTAAAATGTAGGTCCCTTGTGTGAGTGCTGTCACGCACGTTAAAGATACCTGGCTTGGAACAGCAAGATTTGTCAAAATTCAAAATTTGCAGATAAAAGAAAATTGCTTCTTGGCCAATGCAGTACCTTCGGATGATACATTGGAAAATCAAATGTATTGTTGTACAACTTGGCAACCCGCCTGAATAACACCGCCTTATTAGTGATGTACAAATTGGCTAATTTCTCCTCGCTATTTAATTCTTCGTTCACTTCCTGCAACTGCCAAACAATTTTTCCAAATGTAGGACCACTGAACGGCTCTTCCACAATGTGACGAAATGGTTGTTCAATATTTTTGAACTCTCTTGTTAATTTTAACCCTCAAATGGTAGCTTATTTATAACTTTATTAAACAATCCACCTCCAGAATTCACAATAATGGATGTGTCCACTTCCTTAATTAACAACTAATTGAATCTCATTTGTAAAAAGCAGTTCTATTTATACTTTTTACAGCTGTTTACAGATTTTTGCAAAATTTGAACATAACAATAATTTTTAAATCTTAAGTCAACAAGAAAACAATTAATTTTTGACCTAGTCTAATGAGACATTAAATTATTTTTTCCCTTCCTTAGCCGTAAGTGACACTTACGTCACTGAGACGACCTTCCGCAAGTTCCATTTATTAGGATGACTGTGAAGCGGGACGTTAATTTTTACTTCCCTTGGAACGTAAGTGATTGTTGTCCAAATGAAAGAAGCCTTGGTTACAAATCCATGGTTACGGGTCTAAGCCTACATTACATAATTCTCTATCTTTATTTGAATTTTAAACTTAATTTAAGGGCTTTTTTAATTAATTAATGTACTTTAAATATTAAGATAACCAAGTATAAATTTCAAATTATGCTCTATCCATTACAGAGTGAATTTTGTAAATATAGAAAGGCAATCAAGATGTAATAATGTATAGCATCGATCAGGCGATGTTCTAATTAATTTCCATGTAAACCAAAGAATAACTAAATTCTAGTAAATGTAATGTTTCCGTTTAAATCTTGTAATACACAAGTATTATATTGGCGTTGGTTTTTAGTATTAAAACCTTTATTAGTAAAAACAACAAAGTCTGATAAGGTAGCTAGGATGGGTTTGCCTGCTTTTTTCAAATCGTTTTTTAAAAATATTTTGAAAACGGCCTAACCTATCTTAAAAATTTTGACATATTCAAATTCTACAGAAAAAATGCTATAAGATTCATACGTCATCAACCCTAAAAAAGTCATCCCCACCATTTGGCGCCAGTGCGCCCAATGTCTACTCTAGTATAGGGCATTCGCTTTGTATGCAGGCGGCCCGAGTTCCAACCCCACTTAAATAAAAAAATTTCATTAAGAACGGTATCTAGTTATACAGTTTTAGTTTATGATAAATGTATATTCTACGCTATTCGAGAATTAATATTAACGTCACATATAACTCGAGATTATGCTACACGATCATTTAAAGGGTAGCCTGTAGTATCTGCAAAAATAAAATAAAACGGCTAGGATGATATTAATCTTTTCTCATCGAAATTAACTATATGTATCAAACTGAAAGATACCAATAAGTTATAGTTTTTTTTTGTGTATTAAAGTGGATTATTAAAATGTAGCGTTGTCGCTAATGGATATTTGCTATAATGGCATTTATGCGGTCGCTGTCATTTATATAAATAACTAAGTGCATAATAAAAATTCGATTGCATTCCTCGTCTTTTAGATGCTTATCCACCTTATGAATTTTTAATAAAGTATATTATATAAGCTTCAGTAATTGTCCTATGGTGATTTTCAATTATATTTACGCGTATGCTACAAACCATACTTGTATAGAAGGTAATTGCTAATCGATATCTGTGAGATATGTCAATTTAATAGTATAGGAAGGCGTATATAATTAACTGTTATATAATGCTTAGGCGATTTATTATCATTGAAATAAATAAATAATACAAAGGCAAATTACAATTTGAATTTGGCGCTAAATGTTGGAAACAAAGGGCAAAGTTGATAGCACATCTGATGGACAGAATCAAGAAAACCCGTTTCAATGATTCAGCATTCAACTGCTACATGCTGTTTATCGATAAGCATGCGTGAAAAAGTGGAATTATGCATTATTATAAAATTATTAATAAAAGAAAATATGAAATCGTCAGAAATTTGTGCTAGTCTTAGAAGGCAATGTGCTGATGGAACATTGACGTATTTAAAAATCTATAAATGAGTTAAATTTTTAAGTAAAGGTTTAAAACGCATACTAAATGAACAACACTCTTGCCGACCGCGAATATCGAAAGATGAAGTAATGACTGACAGAATTAATACACTTATTCAGAATGATCGACAAATCATGTACGGGATATTACTTCTACGTAAATAGTTGTATCAGAAATCATCTGAGCTGTTGGAAATTGTGCGCACTTTAGATTTAACGAATAATAACGGACGAACACAAACAAAACACGTTTATAGTTGGTTTACCCATTGAAGGCACAATATATAGAAAAGGGCGATGAATTTTTAGTATATTGTCACTACTGACAAAGCGCGTACACATTATTTCAACTCCGAGAACATTAATGCAGCAGCGACATTTTTAATCTCCGAATGCAAAAAGAGAAGAAATAGCTTTCTCCGCATGAGAATTATGGCCAGTAACAACAGTCGTTCAAAACAAACTGAAAAAGAAAGTCAACAACCAGACCACTTTTTACAGGATATGGCCGTTCTTGCGATGGGTACAGTTCTTTAATCAAAACAAACTATTCGGCACAATCCTCCTTTTGGTTGAAACTTCACACACTCTGGCTTTCAAGTATTTGGTCTCTTAAAACACGTTCTAGGAGATAAAAAATTCGGATCCAATGAATATGTCATTTGGAAATGAACAACCGCAAGAATACGTGCGTTACCCAGACCGATCAAAAGCCCTCTGGTGCTCAATCTGACGTATTTTCGAACCGATCATGTTTCAATGCTAACGGTCTCGACGAACGGGTCAGGAAGTAAAGAACGAAATCACTAAGGGAATGTTCGCCCGAATTACGATAACATAGAAGGGAAAGAAAGAAAATGAATTCCACGCTAACACAGTCGGTAATGGGGGCGGAGCAAAGAACACACCATCCAGTTCGTCTTGAAAAAAAAACGGTTGGTATGTATACAGCATATATATGTGAACAGAACACTAGTCTATCCAATATAATAAACTATAACACTCGACTAATAACACAGAAAAATAAACAGAATAATAATTGGGTTTATTTCAGTTTATTTACACATATTTCGTAACATATACCAAATATATATATATATATATATATATATATATTGCTGTGTTCCATGTATTAGATTCGAGCCTCACGAATTGGGCGTCAAAGTTGCTGTGAAACCACCAAACTCCGGGTACTCCGCTTTAAGAATCGAGCCCCTACGAATTGGATGCCAAAGAATGCTGTGAAACCTACAAAGTTATTAAATTACCTGGTCCGTTGACTTTCTTCTGTTAATCGCCTCGGCTGCTCCCCTAGATAACTTTCATCCTCATTCATAAAAAAAAACAAACACATTCCTACCACAAACACGAACGTTAACTCTATTTACATCAATATTCACAATACATTAAAATTTCAAAATTAAATTTTGGCATAAATTTTAGTATCAGAAATTTTCAAGATTACATTTATTATCATTTAAATGTGCATCCTGAATTAAAGTCTTTGTTGGATGCCTACTAATTAATGTAACAATATATGCAGACCGGAGTCTGAGTACAAAGGGAGCATCTACCACCCCTTTACGTTAATTAACCAGGTTCGTCTAATTGAGCTCAAAGACATACCCAAATTTTCATCATAATCCCGAACATCAATACTAAATACCCCTTTCTACTTAAACAAGCAAATTTCACCTTAAAATTAAAATTTTATGGTTAGTGCAATTTCACTAATGTCCATTTAAAGTAAATCAATTATAAAGTTATTCAACACACACAAAAATATCAAAATTCAAACAAGATAGTATAAATTACCTGAAGTTTACTGCACTCGTAGCTTCAATGTACATCGTCCCTTTTGTTAATCACACCATTCCAACTGGATTATATTTACAGCTTCTGATTCTCAACGCTTTTAAAATTTTCTCCATCACCATTTATTTAAATTTGTCTCAGGGCTTTTCCGGAACTCATCTGTGTATATCTGACCCTTGTTTTGTGGATCCATACACGTTTATGAACCATTTAATTATTCACACCCCCGCAAAATAGCAAAGAAATTCATACTTCTTTCACCAATATACGCCAAAACTGCCTACTTTTGTGTATTTATTTGTCATAGTAAATTTTACTAATTGGTACAGTGATACTAAACTTTATTACCTTGTATCTTCTTTTCTAAGTGCACTAACGTACTAACGTACATTCATGAGAACAAGCTGTTTTAAATCACATAATATTCGAGCAAACTTTAAATTATTTTATCAAACTAAAATGCACTGTTTAACATCTTGAATCAAGTCGCGGATGTAAGAGAGCTTGTTTATATTCACCTGGGTATATATATAGAAGTTAGCCTGTCTGTCGGTCGAGTCCTCAAAACAGCCAGTTTCTAGAATTTCGCATGCTCTGTTCCCAGTCCGTAGCCCGCGCGTCGGTTTTTACGAATTTTGTACTCGCCCCAGTTAAATCTCAGAAAATTTCCACACGGCACGCAAACATTTCCGAGAATAACTAATTAAATTTTATACAGAAATCGTTGTTTCTACCTCTGATATTTGCATCCTATTTTCAACCAATTGTGACCCTCGTGACGTTGCTTAAATCACGCCTTTTACTATATGTGCCTCGGTCTTGCGCATATTATCTGTCTCTATCTACCCTGTTCTTATTAGTGCAAATTGATATTCCTTATTATCGATTATTTCAGTCCATGTGGACTATCTGGGTTAAATAACCCCGTATCGCACCTTCTCGTGAATATTAAGCCACGGTTTCTCCAAGATTCTTTGTAACTATTAATTATCTGCAACATTTACGCAGAATGAGCTTTTAAACTACGCAGGTGTTCAAACATACTATTAATTCTCAGAGCCTTATTTCGTGGTATTTTAATCTTGGATTTTCACAGGCTTTTATGCTTATTATTAATAATGGTTTAATTAACTCCAATTAAAATTGACTTCTATCCTTTCATTTTTAGCGAATACAAATTAAATATTAATTATTATGTGTACACTTTGTTTAATACCGGTTACTTAAAATAAGGTTAATTAATATAAATTTTGCACGTAATTTCCATTTGTTTCTTTCCTCGGAATAAATACATTACACGTAGAGCTTGTTAATACTGTTTCTTTTGATATAAAGCGTCTTGTACATGATTTAAATTTCTTATTTTTACTGAAACGACCGAATTTATTTATGCTTCACGGTTTTAATAAAGCGTACTTTTCCCCAAAGCTTCTACACGGTGATTAAATTATTTGATGTGATTATTTAATTTTCTACCCTGGTCTAAATATGAGTAATATATATATATATATATATATATATATAATTATATATGTCAAGAATCTTATCTGTTTCCTTATTGCGTTGACTATGACGAGCTCGCAACAGGATGTACTAAACCTAGGGCATAAAATAAATGTTTGTAATAGTGTACTTTGGCGCAATCAACAAACCAGTCAAATACCACAGTTGGTGGATAATTATTGAGTCTATATAGAATTTCGAAACACAACAGTTCAATTATCCATCAATATAAAGACCATATTACACAAAACTTGCACTAAATCCTTATTCTTATAATTGTAGCATTAAATAATCAACAATGGTTTGCTCATCAATTTTTTAATACCCGCGTACCGTAAGTGAGTAAAGCAATCGTTGTTGTTGGATATAATGATATTACCACACATAGGTTTTTAAGGGTTTTTGGTAACTGCAATGTACATATTTCATCATAATTAACTTGCGTACAACGACAGCCTGACAAAATGTATTGTAACCACTATGTGAGGTGTCGGCATCATGGCCAAGTAAGCATGGATTCAAGAACCTACAATCGCATAAAGGTTTTTTTAAGTGCTCGGTTGGGTTTAGTTATTCCAAAAGAACCAACATAACGCACGCTCCAAATATATATTTATAGAGCCAGTTCAACCAGCGTATTATAAAATTATTTTTAAAAATACTCGCGAAAAATCCATTATAGAATAGAAATAACTTTGAGCATATTTCTAGCACTCAAAGATAGCACAACCACTATTATCTTATTATAATTAGACTAGATCATTTAACTACAATAAATATTAAATACTAACGTTTAATAGACGGCTTGTATAACAGAGTAATTTTTCAAACGTGAAAATAAACATTTATTGAAACAAGGTATAGTGTGTAAAATGCAGAAAATACTCCGAAATAGAACGTAACATGTTTAACATTAGTATAGTTCTTGTAACCCTATAATTCTGAATTTTTTTTAATTTGTTTGTATATCGTTCAAAGATGTTTTATGAATATTTGCTGAATGTGCGAACTTCAGAATTTATTTTTGCTAGCTTGGAGTATTTAGTTGCTGGCGAATGAAAACTTGGCACCCATCGAACATATCACACTCAAGTTATCATAAGATTGGGGAGTTTGCAGAAGCGAGGACTTTTTAATAATACTCATAGAGCACAGATTTTAAGTGAATTGTAGAAAATTTTAGCGTACAAAATTAAAGCATTCAAGATCACATAATGCACCGTAACTTGACGATTTCTACACCACTTATAGTAACGGATATCCCAATTTTAGGATATATGTTATTTAGAAATAATGCAATTGCACGTTACTTTTCATATAGTAGGTTATTTGTCAGTAGCCCTATTCACACTTATTAATTTATAAAATAGACAGAAATTCTCAAATAAAAGCAAATTTGTTTTTTAGTGTTTGTTTGAATCCTTTGTGCTATCATGTACGCATAAACCGTATAATAAGTATTTTGTAATAAAAATTTTATAGTATTTTGTAATTAAATGGTCCCTGTTAGATATGTTACCTCTGGATTCATTCCGTGATAATATTAAAAGCTAATGTTGAAGTACTTCAAAATATTTAGCTCTTTTTTGTCAGTAACGTTTCACAAAAAAATCTGCTTTCGGACTTAGACTAAACTTCATATTTTTTAGCTATAGCAATTTTAAAAATTGTGCGAGTCTTATAGCAAGTTCTTTCAAGTTAATTTGATCTATACTATTTATCAAGTTCAGAATGTCTTTTAATGTGATAATTTTTTAAATTAAAAAAAAAACAAAAGTATAGGCAATTAGAGGTCACCAAGACACTTTGTTATGAATATTTTATCTCTGTGATGTACCTAAATAATTAACCGACTTTTACTAATGTAGAAAATGTAGCATATAGGCCGTGGTTATCTATTACATTATATTACGTTTATGTAATTTTTGTTGTGTCCATTGCCACTTCTTTTTGTAATAAAGATAGCAAAAGCTTTGTTTTGCTATATTATCTTTTTTTAAACAATATTAGCCGATTCTTTTCGTTTACGTTTTTATTATTTATTTCTGTTTACATTATTCTATCATTTTATTCTTTAGTGTAAAATGGGTTACTATAATTGAAATATTGTTAAAATTTAATTAAATCTCCTACAAAAAATTTGTTTATAACTTCATAAAATCTTTGTTATTTTGTTGTTTAATTAGAATACATTCTTCTGTTGACATTATTTTCCTACCTTGTTATGTTGAACGATTGTAAGTTTATATTCGTTACAGCTTGTACCATGATTGTAGGCATTTGTGAATTAAAACTCTAGTTTATAAACTTCTATAAATTCCATATTGCATATCTTGGTACATATATTCAACGAACTCATGTACTGGTTTAATTTGAAATTTGAGAGTTGAATGGACGACAGGTGCGTCATCTTGAAGACTGGGAAAATTTAACTTGAAAATTGAGAGATGAAAGACGACAGTTTGCTTCATTTTTAATGCTGATAAAATGCAACACGCAACTTTAGAACTTTTTGAATTAACTATGAGGAAATTTCGTTTTTAAAAATAGGGAATTTCTCGCCGTATAATAACAATACTTTCAACGTGATAGAAGTTTTGGCAGCACTTTAGATCAATAAAGTGAACGCATGAGATATAATGATAAACAAGATAGGTGTACGAAAAACCGAAACACTACGATACTCGATTGAGAACGATTTCGCGCGTTTGTAATAGTTTTGCGTATTAATTACAAAGGCGTTTTAAATTGCACAGCACGATTATCATTCACAGTTTTTTACCCGCATTTGCGTATACTGATGTGATTTTGTAGTTTACTGTTTAGCATTCACCTGCTTCATTCCAAGTTATTAATATTAATGGCAATCTATAAAATCAATAATTCTTCTCTAATAAGTATATTCAGAAGTGATGTCGATAAATATTACCGGAATTTAAATTTTTTATTCAATTACTTCAAACTGTGCAGCGCATATCTGGCTTATTGGGAAAAATTGTCACTGCATTCAAGGCTTTTACATTATACTAAAGGAATCGAACTATTTATAGAAAGATTGCCATGATATCCCACAGGTCCCACTACTAATGAGAACTTCATCTTTATACTATGAAAATGATACGTTTCTTGACTGGAATGTTGAACTTTAAGTATTTTCATCTATTTCCTTTCTTCATGAAGAGCATTTACAGTAATCTAAACCATTGTCCATTACAAAAATTTTTGTTTGGTGACATGCCATCTCGGAATTTTTTGATGGAGAGTATCAAATGACCGTTATCTTTTGATTATTAACCGCGATTTCTCACTAAGCACATATACCTATAGAGAAAAATTTTGAAGAAGGGTATACAAGTTTTTATTAAAGAGATGTTTGACGTGTCTATCAAATAACGAGACTGATTACATTTGGTTAGCAAAGCAATAAAAACCAATGGTGGTCTTGAATTTAGATCTTACAGTTATGATCATGAAATCAAAAGACAGCCAATGCACTAAAAACTACGTTATCTCCAAGAACAATGTAACTTACGTATGGGGAAGCGCTTCAGGTAAACGATTAGTTAGATAAACTTCGAAAACAATGGATATTACTATATAGATATTTTTAATAAATAATTGCATTTCTTTTAGATCTGAAGAATTGACCATATTGTAGTTTGTTTAATTAAGAACCACATTTTTCTACATTTTTTTAAGCAAAAATCTTGAATATAATAAAAATTATCAACAATAGGCAATTATTTCTTCATTGGCGCAATACGTTTTGCAATTTGTATATTCCTTGCGTATCCTACATTTCAATAATTGAATATTTTATTAAGAGAATTTTCATTACTTTTGATCTCTAATTTTAGTTAAGTAAGCTAGTTTTTGTCGGTCAAATTCCTCAGATTTAGCATATTATAGCATTACTGTTTTTGTATGTGAATCTGGTGTGATACGAAAAAAAACTAATCACATTATATAGTTTTTCTGTGCAAAAACCAGTTTTATTTTTAATTCCATATGAATACCGGACATATTCGTGAATAATCAACAACCTTCCTCTCGGCTTCTATAAATATTTACATCTAATTTGCATGTTAATTGCAATTTCACCAGTATCCGTATGGGGTTATGTAATAAATGTAGTTTAAATATAATACGTTATGGAGAGTGTTTGTAAACGATACTGAAGAAACTAATAATTTGTTTAAAAAGAATCAGTTTTAATATCCAAAGATACGGAAAATTTTGAAAAATAGTTTTGGCAAAAATCCTTTCAAATTTCTACTATTAATCTTTTAATAACGTATTTTTGTAAAAACCTTGCATGCCTTAATTTTTTCCTATAGTTTCATTGACCTAAATCATGAAACTATAAACATAAAATCGAAATGCCATGCTGTAGAAGAGTTATTTTGTTCATTTGGAAGCATATGGTGAGAAACAACTGTTTTACAAAAGGACATCATGAATCTATCTACAAATACAAGGAAGTATCTTTTTCAAATTAAGTGCCATGCCATTCTGCAGGAGTGGGTCGCGTAGAATCGTTACTGCGACAAATCTTTTGTTTCTACGAAACTACAAACGCGGTGTAATTAAACTGATAACTTGCCTTTAGCGTGAATAAAAGGAAGAAGTCCGTGGATCTTTGTCTTGAAGTGAACGATGGCTCTGCAAACCGAAGAACAATATTAAAATATTAACCGGTTTGGCTGTATTCGCCTCTCTGAAGAGCTGCAAATACGGCGAAACCAGTCGTTGGTAGTTCTGTCTTTACAACTTGTTAACAAAAATCTCAATTGCGATTTTAGAATATTAATGACATTTTATTGAACTATTAACAATTTTATAGAATTAAAGCGGGTAAACTTCAGTAGGTGTTTTTGAGCGAGTCTATGACATATCCTCCTCCTCTTCATCCATCAATACATATATATATATATATATATATATATATATATATATAATATAAAATTTTTAAGGTGTTAGAATCTTCTTTGGGAATATGTTCGTCCATTAATTAATAAAACGCTCATTTATAAATTTGTCGACGTTTTGGTAAATTTATTTCCTTAGTCATGACCTATAAGTGATAGGCTGTAATACAAATGTACAAAATAGATATTACTTACAATCTATGTGAGCTCTGAGTAATTCGAAAAATCATCAATAGAATAAAAGCAGTTACTTTTAAAACATGAAACAAATTTTAAAAAATAACAGTCATAAAAATAAAATTAGTTTAAAACTTAGAAACTATAACATATAAGAACGGTCACTAATTCAAACAAGATTCTCACAATATAGTGTTGTTGGTTTGCCTGTTAATACTGATTAGTTATCGCAATTGAGAATTGATATTTTATATGAATTACATTTTAACGATATACATGGTGAGTGTGAATTATGACTTTTCTGTCTTTATGCGCCTACTTAATTTATATAGTAATGAATAAACTGTATTTAAATTATCAATATTGGATTTGAAATTTATTGCAGAATTGTTGTTTTAATATGAAAAGATTCCAAAATAATCGTTTTTGTAATTGTTTTCTATTTCTAAAATTTGTATATCGTCAAAATTAGCGTTATGTGTTTCTTTATTTAGATGAATTGCAAGAGCACAAGATTTTTATTTATTTTATTATCGCTTTTATGCTGGCTTATACGATTGCGTAACCATTGTTTAGTTTCCCCGATATAGCATTGATTGCATTCACAAGTAATTTTATACACTACATTACTTAATAATTTTTGTTTGTAGGATCTTTTAGCGGAGTGAAGAGGTTTCTTAGGGTTCTGTTATAATTTACCGCAATCTTCATATCCGGTGTATTCAATAGTTTTATTAAGCTCGGAGTTAAGTTTCTTATATAGGGAGGCTTTTATGCAAGGTTGTGGTAGCTCTCTTATCAATTTTACTTCCGGTAGCGGTATTAAATATTATTTTTGTAGTAGGGTTCTAGGATAACCGTTATTTATTAATGTGTTTTTAAGTTTGTTAGATTTTGTTTAAGAAATTGTGGGTGACATATTTTAATAATTCTATTTTTAGAGTTAGAACGGTGTTAAGTTTATGTTTAATTGTGTGGTCCGAGTAAAATTAACATACCTTCCGGAGTCAGTGGGTTTTTATATATATCTAGCATTAGTTGGTTATTATTGTCTCTTGTTATTTTTATATCAAGAAAAGGAATACTATTGTTTTTTTCAACTTCGATTGTGAATTTTAGATTAGGATTAAAATTATTGAATGCGTTTAACGTTTCCGTTACAGAGTTACTTGGTATCGAGCAAAGAATGTCATCCACGAATTTAAGTATGAAGGGCATCTGAAATGAAAGTGACGGAAGGGTTGTTTCTATTAAGTGATCGAGTATAATCTGGGCGATAATCGGTGATAAAGGTGAACCCATTGGAGTTCCAGATGTTTGTAAGTAAAATTGATTTTGAAACGAGAAATAGGTGTTATTGAAAATTAAATTTATTGTAGCGATGAACAGTTGACAAGAAAAATTGCAGTGAGGTTGAATTTCGTCCCACTTTTCTTCTAATAGTTTTATAACTAGTGGTAATGGGATGTTTGTGAATAGTGATTCGGCATCCAGCGAGACCAAGATAAAATCTTTAGGTAATTGAAATTCTTTGAGCTTCTCCACCACATTAAAAGTGTCTTTAATACTGTAACTTTCGCTTAACGGGAATGCTTTTGTTAATATTTCGGTCATGTATTTAGCAATATTATAGGTGGGTGTATTGACAGATGATATAATCGGCCTTAACGAGAGAACTTGCTTGTGGATTTTGGGTAATCCATAATATTTTCCCGGAACCGAATTGTTTTTTGAAAGTTGTTTTCTTATATTTTCAGATATTATCTGTTTTGTATACAATGCTTTTAAATGATCATTTACTCTTTTTTGTATTGTAAACGTGGGGTCCTATTTTAACTTTTTATATATACTAATGTCATCTAGTATTTCTAAAGATTTTGTTTCGTAATCTAGTTTGTTTAGTACCACCGTTACCTCGCCTTTGTCTGCTTTTATAATTGTTAAATCGGGATGATTCTTTAAGTATTTTTTCGTCAAGATGTACGTTCTCTCCACATTTGTTTTTCTGTTGTTGCGGGGATTTAATAGAAAATTTGTAATTTTGTTTGTTGCTTGTGCTCTAATTACTGGCCGTTGTGCTTCTGTGTGAGATTCTAAAACAAATTCCAAGTTTACTAATAATTCACCAATGTTAACCTGTGATGCTCGAGTGGGTAAGTTAAATTTTGGTCCTAATGAAAGTATATGTTGTACATTTTCAGGAATTTGAGTAGATGTTAAATTAACTACCCATTTGGTGTTGTTATTCGTAATCAACGCTTCGTTATACTGTTGTTTTTTCTTTAAAAGCTCAAATTTATTTACATTTGCTTTCTTTATTTGTTTGAACCTTTTTTGGTAAAAAATATTCTGCCGATATCTGAAATCCTTGTAAAGTTCCATTGGTAGTATTTCTCGTAGTGAAGCTTTAATATTTTTCATTTCGCTCCTACATAAGCTGAGTTTTTTATGTGTTATCTGTATCTCAAAATCCAGTATTTTCTTTTCGGTGCGATTATTAAATGATTGTATCTTATTGTTGATCTTCCAGGTCTTGTTTTCAAGCAGATTTAATATATTGCAGGTGTTTTGGCTTATGTGATTTGGCACAATTTGTTTCGCTCTGCAGCGTAGTAAGAACAATTTACGATTTTCCAAATTTACTAGTTTTCTAGATAATGTAGCCCATTGTTTCATTTCGTTTTTTGTATTACAACCATAATTACATTTGATAAAGTCGTAAAATCCCATGATGATATTGTAGTATAGCAGCTGTGTTATCGGACGTTTTTACTAATAATAATATAAAATTTTTAAGGTGTTAGAATCTTCTTTGGGAATATGTTCGTCCATTAATTAATAAAACGCTCATTTATAAATTTGTCGACGTTTCGGTAAATTTATTTCCTTAGTCATGACCTATAAGTGATAGGCTGTAATACAAATGTACAAAATAGATATTACTTACAATCTATGTGAGCTCTGAGTAATTCGAAAATCATCAATAGAATAAAAGCAGTTACTTTTAAAACATGAAACAAATTTTAAAAATAACAGTCATAAAATAAAATTAGTTTAAAACTTAGAAACTATAACATATAAGAACGGTCACTAATTCAAACAAGATTCTCACAATATAGTGTTGTTGGTTTGCCTGTTAATACTGATTAGTTATCGCAATTGAGAATTGATATTTTATATGAATTACATTTTAACGATATACATGGTGAGTGTGAATTATGACTTTGCTGTCTTTATGCGCCTACTTAATTTATATAGTAATGAATAAACTGTATTTAAATGATCAATATCGGATTTGAAATTTATTGCAGAATTGTTGTTTTAATATGAAAAGATTCCAAAAATAATCGTTTTTGTAATTGTTTTCTATTTCTAAAATTTGTATATCGTCAAAATTAGCGTTATGTGTTTCTTTATTTAGATGAATTGCAAGAGCACAAGATTTTTTATTTATTTTATTATCGCTTTTATGCTGGCTTATACGATTGCGTAACCATTGTTTAGTTTCCCCGATATAGCATTGATTGCATTCACAAGTAATTTTATACACTACATTACTTAATAATTTTTTGTTTGTAATATTATTGTTTATAATATTAACAAAAGCATTCCCGTTAAGCGAAAGTTACAGTATTAAAGACACTTTTAATGTGGTGGAGAAGCTCAAAGAATTTCAATTACCTAAAGATTTTATCTTGGTCTCGCTGGATGCCGAATCACTATTCACAAACATCCCATTACCACTAGTTATAAAACTATTAGAAGAAAAGTGGGACGAAATTCAACCTCACTGCAATTTTTCTTGTCAACTGTTCATCGCTACAATAAATTTAATTTTCAATAACACCTATTTCTCGTTTCAAAATCAATTTTACTTACAAACATCTGGAACTCCAATGGGTTCACCTTTATCACCGATTATCGCCCAGATTATACTCGATCACTTAATAGAAACAACCCTTCCGTCACTTTCATTTCAGATGCCCTTCATACTTAAATTCGTGGATGACATTCTTTGCTCGATACCAAGTAACTCTGTAACGGAAACGTTAAACGCATTCAATAATTTTAATCCTAATCTAAAATTCACAATCGAAGTTGAAAAAACAATAGTATTCCTTTTCTTGATATAAAAATAACAAGAGACAATAATAACCAACTAATGCTAGATATATATAAAAACCCACTGACTCCGGAAGGTATGTTAATTTTACTCGGACCACACAATTAAACATAAACTTAACACCGTTCTAACTCTAAAAATAGAATTATTAAAATATGTCACCCACAATTTCTTAAACAAAATCTAACAAACTTAAAAACACATTAATAAATAACGGTTATCCTAGAACCCTACTACAAAAATAATATTTAATACCGCTACCGGAAGTAAAATTGATAAGAGAGCTACCACAACCTTGCATAAAAGCCTCCCTATATAGAAACTTAACTCCGAGCTTAATAAAACTATTGAATACACCGGATATGAAGATTGCGGTAAATTATAACAGAACCCTAAGAAACCTCTTCACTCCGCTAAAAGATCCTACAAACAAAAATTATTAAGTAATGTAGTGTATAAAATTACTTGTGAATGCAATCAATGCTATATCGGGGAAACTAAACAATGGTTACGCAATCGTATAAGCCAGCATAAAAGCGATAATAAAATAAATAAAAATCTTGTGCTCTTGCAATTCATCTAAATAAAGAAACACATAACGCTAATTTTGACGATATACAAATTTTAGAAATAGAAAACAATTACAAAAACGATTATTTTGGAATCTTTTCATATTAAAACAACAATTCTGCAATAAATTTCAAATCCAATATTGATCATTTAAATACAGTTTATTCATTACTATATAAATTAAGTAGGCGCATAAAGACAGCAAAGTCATAATTCACACTCACCATGTATATCGTTAAAATGTAATTCATATAAAATATCAATTCTCAATTGCGATAACTAATCAGTATTAACAGGCAAACCAACAACACTATATTGTGAGAATCTTGTTTGAATTAGTGACCGTTCTTATATGTTATAGTTTCTAAGTTTTAAACTAATTTTATTTTTATGACTGTTATTTTTAAAATTTGTTTCATGTTTTAAAAGTAACTGCTTTTATTCTATTGATGATTTTCGAATTACTCAGAGCTCACATAGATTGTAAGTAATATCTATTTTGTACATTTGTATTACAGCCTATCACTTATAGGTCATGACTAAGGAAATAAATTTACCGAAACGTCGACAAATTTATAAATGAGCGTTTTATTAATTAATGGACGAACATATTCCCAAAGAAGATTCTAACACCTTAAAAATTTTATATTATTATTAGTAAAACGTCCGATAACACAGCTGCTATATATATATATATATATATATATATATATATATATATATTGAAATTAATAAGATGAAATAATAACTTAGACTTTTTAAGTAAAGCCCAAATGATCATTTCAAATCGAGCTAGTAATTGAAAGAAGGAAAATTTTCCTTCTTTCAATTACTAGCTCGATTTGAAATGATCATTTGGGCTTTACTTAAAAAGTCTAAGTTATTATTTCATCTTATTAATTTCAATACGTAAGTATTTATCAACTTACCTTGTGTAAAAAACTACTTATAATATTTATATATATATATATATATATATATATATATATATATATTATATTATACCGCCCTACTTTTGGGTTCCACCTATATTATACCCTTTATTTTATAAACTTTTAAAATGTGCACACCTAATGCACGCCCCGTACTTGCACCGTTTGGTTGGTTATTTAATTAATTATTTATTGCAATGCCTCGACTATTTAAGCTCTTAATCTCAGGGTGTTCAAGCTACTTATAGTGGGTTCCGTTATAAGTAGATGTGCTAAGTCCAACCAAAGTGCACTCTTTTGTTTTACTACTAAAATTGATACTCTACTTTTGTATATGCCAAAATTTCTAATAAGATCAAAGTTGCTATGTGCCAAATTAAATTACAACCAAAATTTGTATGACTATTTTTGACGTATTAAAATATTTAAACACTCACCTGGTCTATACTCCGTTGATGCCTCCTTGAATGCTGGCTCAAAATCCTTATCACCGTATGCGTCTTCACAATGATGTTCTGGAATTTCCGTGCAGCTTCCAGGTGTCCTTGAATTTTAACTGCTCCCCAATACCTGAAATGATTAACCCAAATTTAGAATTTAGAAAAATCAGTGCTACAACTTCCCTTGTGCTAATCTCCGCTTCGAATCCTTGTTTTCTCTATAAATCCGTCCGCTTCTCCGTATCTAATCCCAATCTACTCGTTCCTATTTCTCTTTGCTCGATGCTCCTGCTACCTTTAAACCGCTCTCCAATATCCAACTTCTTTCAATATATATCCACTCCCGATGTCCTGCTACCTTTTAAACCGCTCTCCAATATCCAACTTCTTTCTATGTATGTCCACTCCCGATATCCTGCTACCTTTTAAACCGCTCTCCAATATCACTTCAAATCTATATAACCACTCTCGATGACCTGCTACCTTTAAACCACTCTCCAAATCCAATAATTTACCGTCGCACAATCACTACTATTCACTTTATACTTCCGATGCTTGTTTCTTTACCACTTTATTCAATTGAAACTCCTTTTACAACAACTACTTTTATTTACTTTTAAATATTTTGATACAAATTAGCACAGTTATGAAAACACGTCTTTTTACAAAATTGGTTCGAAAATAATCCCCTTTGTTTACTCTCTAAGGCGACCATGTTAACTCTCTACTAGCCTACTACATCTTAAAGTTCATAACAAATAACTACGTTCGTGTCGCACATACCAAAGTTCATGTCTTTTATACAATTTCATAATCACATTAAATTCTAATATATGTCCTAAATCTTTACATTCCACCAATCATATTTTACGTTGTTATAACTAATAATTTTGAGTTTACAAATATTGTCCAAAAGTTGATTCTATAGAAAATGAAACCAAAATAAATTATACTTGACCCTGGATGCATGTTGATTGTGAACATTCATAGACGCATCCGGCTTTTGGACGGCTAATGTACTTTCAAAGGCTTTTAAAATTCAAACTCGGTATAAACCCTTGAGCACTGCACATCTTATTACGTCACTTAGTCATTTTAAAATTGCCTTTTGGCACTTAATTTCAACTACTATATTTGAATGGTATTTTAGTATACATAAATATACGGCAAACATACATTTTTAAGTTTATGTGATCAAATATGTGGATTATTTTTGTTTGGCATATACTACCTTGTACTAAACAACCCTTATAACTCTTAGTAGCTCCCTTAGACATTATAATATATATATATATATATATATATATATATATATATATATTGAAGTGTACGTAATAGCTAAAAGGGTATAAACAGTATTTTGTTGTTTGAAGGTTGTGTATATGCCAAATGAAGCCAATGATCAGATCACGTAACTGTAAAATTTGTGTTTGCCGTACTTTACAAATGGTAAAGTATTTAAAGTGTATTAGTCAGAGTAGAAGTGCCAATACGTAAAACAATGACTTGATGACGTGAAAAAGCGCAGTATTCAAGGATTTATACTAAGTTGTACGTTGATAAGCCATAGAGTGTAAATTTGCTGGTCTAAAAGCCGGTTGCGTCTGTGGAAGTTCCACTACTCACAACATAGAGCCAGGTTTATATGTGAAACATTTCGGCACGTGTTTAGTAGAATCAACTTTTGGACAAACTTGTAGTATCAAAATTATATGTGAAAATATTGTATCAAAACTGATTGAAGTGTAACGCGGTCATATGAACCAATGATTGAACATTTATTTATATAATTGTAAAGCGTAAAAGATGAATAATAGGTATTAGTGACACAAAATAGTTGGGACGATTTAATTGGATGTTGGGTTTGTAGAATTGTATAGAGAATAGGCATAATTTTGAAGGTGGTATTACCTAGGTAAACATAATAATAAGGAGATCGATTTGATTTTTTTCTGTAACAAGACGTGTTTTGGTAAAATTGTGCTAATTTGGATATTAAAAAGTTAAAATAAAATATTTTGAAAAGTAAAGCCTTTAATTGAAATAAAGAAGAATATAGATAGGGTTCTTGGGAACTATTCCACTCTGATGAGGCTAACTAGCCGAAACCATTGGTCAGTGGATGTTTCCTCCCCTATGAAGTAATAAAGCTAATGTTTTGTTAATGGCTATATCTACCAGCCCGATTTGTATTTGTCAATGGCTCTTATTATTTTCATAAGAGTTTGTTTACAGATACATCTTACTTTATATATACAATTTTCTTATTGCGGACTGCAAATAACTTGTCTTTGTTCATTTGAATTGCCTTTGGGGCATGAACCCGGGTGTCGCCACGAGAAGGTTTGTTACGTTTGCAAATAAATTTTGCTGTAACATTCCGCAAATCTCAAAGGCCAGACGTACTTTTATAGTCATTTATAAAATTTATTATGTAGTTTCGGTTCAATTCTGTACTTCCACACTTTAGTAGTGTTGGTTTTTATCACCTGATGGCGGTTTTATTTTCTTTTGCCATAGTACAGTGATTGTTTCGAAATTATATCATTATAATAGCTTCGATTACTTCATAGGGTTCTTGGGAACTATTCTACTCTGATGAGGCTAACTAGCCGAAACCATTGGTCAGTGGATGTTTCCTCCCCTATAAAGTAATAAAGCTAATGTTTTGTTAATGGCTATATAACTACCAGCCCGATTTGTATTTGTCAATGGCTCTTATTATTTTCATAAGAGTTTGTTTACAGATACATCTTACTTTATATACAATTTTCTTATTGTGGACTGCAAATAACTTGTCTTTGTTCATTTGAATTGCCTTTGGGGCATGAACCCGGGTGTCGCCACGAGAAGGTTTGTTACGTTTGCAAATAAATTTTGCTGTAACATTCCGCAAATTTCAAAGGCCAGACGTACTTTTATAGTCATTTATAAAATTTATTATGTAGTTTCGGTTCAATTCTGTACTTCCACACTTTAGTAGTGTTGGTTTTTATCACCTGATGGCGGTTTTATTTACTTTTGCCATAGTACAGTGATTGTTTCGAAATTATATCATTATAATAGCTTCGATTACTTCATAGGGTTCTTGGGAACTATTCCACTCTGATGAGGCTAACTAGCCGAAACCATTGGTCAGTGGATGTTTCCTCCCCTATGAAGTAATAAAGCTAATGTTTTGTTAATGGCTATATAACTACCAGCCCGATTTGTATTTGTCAATGGCTCTTATTATTTTCATAAGTTTGTTTACAGATACATCTTACTTTATATATATATATATATATATATATATATATATAGATACATACATACATACATACATACACGCACGCACGCACGCACGCACACACACACATATATTTGAAAGATGGAAAATATAAGGTCCCAGACAGATAAATACTTCCTGTATGTTTGTTGTGGTTTGTTTAACATTTTTCTTAATCTTCTTTGGGAATTAAACCACTCATATTTTTTAAAACCATCTTTATTTATGTTTCGATCCATGATCTAGGATTTCCCAAAGAAGATTAAGAAAAAAATTCCAGACAGGATTAGAACCTGCATTTTCAGCTTTCGCGGCTGACGTATTTGCCGATTAAATTACCGGGACTGATAATGAAAATTGGAAAATTTTACAAATCTAAATCATGTATGTCACCATGCAGCAACCTAACTTTCAATTACTTTTGTTTTGTCAATCATATCTGACAGTGTCAAATTTTTTACTTATGTCAGATATAGACAGAAAGCAACGCTCAAAATTACGGTTATAAGCCAAATATTAAATATATAAAATTATTAGGTAATTAATTACTCAAGGTAAGTTGATAAATACTAACGTATTATAGGTAATAAGATGAAATAATAACTTAGACTTTTATGCAAAGTCCAAATGATCAATTTAAATCCAGCTGTGATATTGAATCAAACTCCTCTATACAACAATTGGCGCATCTGCTATCCAAATAAAAGAAACCACTTCCTCGACTACTTCAGTGGGTAGAACATAAACATTCTGCTGCTCGAATAAATTGGTATACTAAACTTTGCTAAAAAAAATTCACAATACAAACATTATATTAAAAAAATGAAAACTTAATGCAGTGCAAATCACATAAAAATTACAAGAAGTTTACCAAAGTATCAGCATATATTGACATATATTGACATTCACCTTCCAGGGTTAAGTTGTTTCATCACCGTGATTACTTTTTTTAAAAAAGATACTTTTTAACAAAGATGCGTGTAAACTGTCTTTCGTTGTAAATGCTTTCTTAACTGAATTTTTGAATTAATTAAATCTTACACCTACAAATCTCAATAAAATTATTGAATACACAATGCTCTTTTCAAAAAATCATTTACAAGAAACACAAATTCTCATAACTGTTTGACCTTTGAGTTTATGAGCCTTGAATTAATTCCAGATAAACAACCTCAAAACGCTTCCGATCTTTGAACTTAGATCTTTGTCTCAAGGATTGATACTCGAAGAAAATTATTATATCAGAACCCAATTCGTAACAAATTTAATTGCAGCTGAATCAAACCAAACAGGCGAAGCTAATATTGTAATGTTTGAAATGATTCAGTTAAGCTATGATTAAATTTATAATGAACTAATACTTGAAGTAATGATCGAAGAAATAATTGCAGTAATATTTGAAGCTCCCAATTGAAACCCTAAAACAATCCCATTAACAAAATAATTGAAACATGAGATTTGCTTACGATTTTAAAATCGGCGTAGTCATACTCATTGAATTACACTGTTTAATTATAATATTAATGTTCGCACTTATTTTGTAGTACTCGTTCTTATAAATAATTTTTAGTGGTTCGCAGAAAATACAGCAATTCCTTTCAAAGGAAATATATTTGATATATATATATATATATATATATATATATATATATATATATATATATATATATATATATATATACGATTTAATTCAGTTATGAAACTATTTGTTCTGGGAAATTTCATTCTAAGTCTAGTACCAAAACTTTCCAAGAGGCATGTACACTATAATCAATCCGAAAGTTTTCCGAAATCAAAAGATTCCATTCGCTGAGCGCTTTAATAATTAATGCTAGATCGACGTCTGTATGATATTTAAATTCGAATAATTTAATTTCTATTAATTTGTAATTGCACTGAATATTTTGCTATGTAAATTAAAAATTTGTTTTGATATTGCCGTTATCATTGCCAATGCTGGGGTAGTATGAAGAATTAACTAGTGCCTGTGAGTATTTCCTTGTAGTACTTTTATATTAAGAATGTATGCCTTCTCAAAATACGTTTAACAATTGCCTGATTTCAACGTTAATGCAATTTGTTACATTCTATTTCATATTAAAACAATTTAATGCCCCATTACTGTAAAAATACCATTCAGTTTCTATTTATTTTAATTTATGTTTGCTATGAGTTCAAGCCTATCTACGCGGATTGAATTTATAGAAATGTTGCAAACGTGAATCAAACAATTGGAACTTTACATTATAAGGCAATAACTTGTTTTAATGTGAAGTAGAACGTAATAAATTATCCCCCAGCAAAATTATAAAAGGTTGGGGTAGTAAACAAAAACAACTGACCTAGCAATACACTAACAGGACAAACCACAACAAAATTCGCTTCAAAAAACAAAAGCAAAATTCAAAGAAATTGATAAAGAATTTCATCCAGCTCGAAGCCCAATACACCAACCAAAGAAAAAAGTGTACAGGACTATAGGAAAAGGTAAGTTATAGGGTAGCAATTAACGAGGATAAAGATGGAATGGCCTTAACACTGCAAATGTCGTTGAAGAACGGATATCTCTAATAAAGAAACAGATAAGTTTTCAAAGCTCAGGAAAAGGATTGGTTTCTCGCGAAAAAACCAAAACATAAGAAAAGAAATGTGGAAGAAAAGCATCAGCACAAGCCAAAACGCGACAATAACTTACCGTGCCTCGAAGTATGGTAGGGAACGTCAAGAACGCTGAATAAAAACGTTGACGTAATTCAAGCTGTGGTAACAAAGAATCGTTTCAAACGGACAATCGTAGTCTCCGAAGAAAAGAACAAAGGTCTAGAAAGCACATACCACAGGAAGAGAATTGAAAATTAAATAAAGTCGGTGTGAGGATTGACAGTAAGAAACCAGCCAAAGGAAAAGGAAAGTAATGTAGAAGGAAAGGAACGAAGAAGCAAAACTATAATTCGAAAAACACCAAGAAACAGTAGAAGATCTTAAGGAAGAAGACAAACGCCGAAATAGAGTGTAGTTATGGTTGAGCATGTGTGTGTGTGTGTGCACGCGCGCGCGCGCGCGTGTACGTTCATGTTTACGTGAGCATGTGTGGAGCGTGTTGAGAGAGTGTGTGCGTACGTGTGTGTGTGTGTGTGTGAGTGTGCATACGAAGAGTGTGTTGAACTGCTTTAGTTGCTTCTTGCGATAGGCAGGACTCACCATGGGGCTATTCTAACTCGAACCCACTCAGGGAATAGTGCGAGGAGCGAAAAGGAAAAACAAAAATATGTGCTTGTATGCAGTGTGTGTGGTCTGTGTGTACGAAGAGTGTGTTGAGAGGGTGTTTTTGGCCCCTTTAGTCGCCTCTTACAACAGACACGCCGTACCGTGTGGTTATTCTAATCTGAATCCAGTCGGAAATGAATACGAGGCCATTCAATATTAACTTGGTGAACCGAAATTAACTTATTGCTCCGTCATATACACAGCAAACAGGCGGAAAGGTGAATTATTTTGAAAATGTAAGATCGCTAAATCCGCTAGCAGCAAATTATGCAACATTGGCATTATACATTTTCGCGGGGAAAAAGGAAAATACTGTTACTCGCTAAAATGACGTTAATTAACTGAATTAATTTGCTCTACAAAAGCGAAGGAAGTGACGTAACAACAAATAGTGTACCAGCTAGCTTTCAGTAGTGAAGGGTGGGTTCTATAAAAGTGAATGCAAATCTTTTCAGGGGTATACAAATTGTGACTTTTTCACTAAACACTCTTACAGCTACCGGGAAGGGTCTTGTGAACTTTCTGTCTTATAAAGCCTTTGGGGACCAACCCTACTGGATAATCTTGATAGTCCCTGCTCGAAGATGAGTGTTTCAAGAGACGATTTAATGGTTCGTACTGCAGTTGGAGGTTGATAGAGCCTTACTTGCACCCTTATTATTTCTTCCGACTATTCTACTTTAAACACAAATAATAAAACAAAAACTCCACATCTGATACACCAAAACCTATATTAACCAATAAAAAAAATACTAAGATCTACCCCTAATTTGGCCAAATATAGGTGTAACTAAAAAACAGCTTACATTTTTTATTGATAGGCGGTCAACTATTTAATTCCTAATTACTATTTCGCCTCTACGATAATGACCTTTTGTGTTTGAAAAATTATATTTCTATCATCCGCTTTAAATAAGTGTGCATCAACGCAATCGTCTTTTCCAGTAATAAATTTTGCATATTCTTATTGCCATCAATCACAATTATGAAATATCAGCATGTAATTTTTATAAAATGGAAAGCAAATGCAATAACTTACAGTTATGCTTATTTATCATCTGCAAACGCTCTGTCAACTTCCAGTGGAGAAACGATTGCGCGGTAAATTAATTTCTTCTATTGATATGGAATGATAGCTCCCCACAGGTCACTTTCACATTTTTAACCAAATTTTTATATCCGCGCTATAGTTCGCGTTTAGCCTGTTTACGTACAGTTCAAACTTTTAATACCGTTCATTCAATTACCCACTTAGAAACCTTATCCTTCACGGCGATGGTTGTGTGTTAGAAGCTCTGCTAAAGCTGATCTGGCGTGTTTTGATGTGATTTGCTCCCTTTTACTATTGTCTGAGGGTTTTATAAGTTAAATTGTTTCATGGGTATTTTCCGCTTTTTCGTTCTCAGGAATTGTAGGGCATATTGTCCTAAGGTCGAGATACAAGTTATTTCAATATGTGTGAGCGGTTGTGTATTCCCACACTTTCTATTTAATACCAATATCTGCGCGATTTGTTGATCACTACGAATTACTACTGTAGGGCTGTAAATGTATGATTTAATGATTATAGAGATTGTTTCCTTGGTTGAGAGTTTCTGAACGCGTATGAATGGGTTTAGAAATGCCGAGTTATCTACCGAGATTTATTTGTATTTTTCTAATTTTAATACAAAAAGTGTAAAGTCCCGATTGTTATCGTTGTTTATATAAAAATGTAGTAGATGCTTTTCGGTTTATTTATTCGTCCTAATTTAATATTCTATTGTAAACCATTCACGCTTCTATACAATTTGAAGAAATTCGGAGCCTATGTAGATATAAAACGGAATTTTTTGAGAGTGAGGAACGAGGAAATGCCGTTTTGCGAAGCAGGCGACGTGTCTGTGCGAGTTTATTTTACGGACGACGTTATCCTACCAGGAGAACAAAAAGTGTGTTGATGGAACCCTCAGATGGTGCTCTCCGGGAAGACTTTGTGCGGACTATTGAACCGATTTGTGATTAGTCCCACGTAAAGGGTGTGCTTGTGGGGAAGACTCTGACCAGAGTTGTGGATGGTCCATCTGTTAGGATCATAAACTTCAATAACTACGATATCGCGTTGAAGAAGAATGCTAACGGTATGGTGGTGTTCTTCGGTTATTCACGTGGCGTGATGTACCGGTATTGAAAAAAAACATCCCAGAGAAAGTGCTCCGCGAAGTTTTTGAACTGATTGACAGAACCATGTCAGCATCTTGAACAACACCAACTGAAAGGACTTAAAAACTTGATCCGACGTTACTCGGACGTGTAGGCAGCTTCGTAGATTCGTAGGTCTTGTGTGTGTGTGTGTGTGTGTGTGTGTGTGTGTGTGTGTGTTTGTGTGTGTGTGTGTTTGTGTGAGTATTGTGTGTGTGTGTGTGTGTGTGTGTGTGTGTGTGTGTGTGTTGTGACGCACGTTAAAGATCCCTTTCTTGTTTGTAATAGCTAGGGTTCGGCAATATTCAAAATTTCTAGGTAAAAAAACTTGCTTCCTAGCTAGTGTAGTACCTTCGAGTGGAGCATTGGAAAGTCGAATGTAGGGGTACTGGAACAGTTTCGCGGTCAGCGGCGGTTGATTGGGGAATACCCTACCTACATTTGACTATCTAATGCTCCACCCGAAGCTACTGCATTGGTCAGGAAGCGAATTTTTTACCTTTAAACGTGCGTGACAATACCCACACGGGACCTAACTTTTACCTCTCATTCGAGTGAGGGTGTATTTTTGCGAAAGACGCCTTCCTGACATTTTTCAAGCTATCCGTGATGGGAATTCAACGGCGAAACTTTGGAATCAGAAGCCATACGCGAACCTGTCTGATCTAGGAGCCTGTCTTATCCACAGAGCCGTCTGATTGGGGAATTCCGTGCATTTTCCACCCGAAGGTACTACATTGGCCAGGAGGCGAGTTTTTTGTTGCCTGGAAATTTAAAATTTTGCCGAAGCCTTGCCGTTCCAGGCAAGGTAGGGATCTTTAACGTGCGTGACAACACTCACACACGGGAACTTCATTTAACCTCTCATCCGAACGAGGACGTAATTTTTGTGGGAAATGCTCACCTGCCATTTTTCAAGCATTATAATTTGAATTAAGGCCTCTATACTTGCGGCCACGTCCCCAATGCTCCACCCGGAGGTACTACATTGCATTTTTCAAGCAGCCGGCCGTGTCGGGATTTAAACCCAAGACCTTGGGATCCGTAGACTTACGCTTACTGCATTGATCCACGGCGACGCTGATTGGGGAATACTGCAGTAGTTAAGCATACAATCGATATACAATGTGCCCGACCAATAAGGCAGCAGCCGAGAAGACTCTCTATGGCCAAACGCGAGGAGGCCAAGGAAATGATTGAAGACACGGATAGACAAAGAGTGTGATTTAGCCATTTGGCATCGTTGAGTGGACTACAGGCGATTGAATGACGTGACTAAAAAGGATAGTCAAGCATTTCCAAGGATTGACGACACCTTAGATATACTTTTAGGGTCGTGATAGTTCTCAACTTTGAATTTAAGGAGTGGCTATTGGTAAGTGGACATGAAATCCAAAAATCGAGAAAAGACTATTTTAGCTATTGGTACTGACCTATAGCATTTATAGTCATGCCATTTGAACTCTGCATTGCTCTTGCCATCTTCGACCGTTTAATAGATAAGATCTTGCGTGGTCTGTGGTGGAAAACGTTTCTTATATATTTAGACGACGTAATCGTGATTGGGAAGTCATTTGGAGAACACTTGGGAAATTTAAATGAAGTATTACGAAGACTTTGAGAAGCCAATCTGAAACGAGTCCGAAGAAGGGTCACCTACTGCACGAAGAGGCGAAATACGTGGGGTGCGCAGTTTCACGCAAGGAAGTCAGTCCAGGCGTGGAAAATGTTGAGGCGGTACAAGAATATCCGACGTCCAAAGACCAACATAAGATTTGCAGCTTTCTGCGGTTGTGCAATTAATATAAGAGATTCGTTTCCGGGTTTGAGAATATTGTCATACCACTGACCAAATAGATTGAGAGAGAACGTAATTATGTTTGGAATGAAGAGTTCTAACAGCTAAGGCAAATTCATCTCGGACACGGACGCAAGTAGTGTCGCCATTGGAAATGTACTGTCCCAGATGCAAGAGAGGGACATTGGTTACTTTAGTAAAATAGTCTCAAAACCGTAACAGAATTTTTCCGTTACAAGAAGGCAACTGTTGGCTGTGGTGAAATCCGTAGAACACTTTTATAAGTACGTTTAAGGTAGAAATTTTCTCCTGAGAACCGACCACGCAGCAAAGAAGTGGTTATTATAGTTTAAAAACTCTGAAGAGCAAGTCGCCAGATGGATAGAATGGTTGCAGAAGTATTACTTCGACACGTAACACCATACTGATAGATGTCATCATAATGCGAATGCGCTTTGAAGACGATTTTGCCCCGAAAATTTTCCCCATTGCTCACGATTAGAAACGAAATGTGATCAACTTGGTCGAACTATCGCGATCAATGACGATTGGCAGCTTCTACTGCTGCAAACCGAACTGAAGAATAACAAAGAGCTAGGTGTCATTTCTGTTGGAACGCAAAAGGAGGCCCATGCCGACAGGATATTAATCCGTTGAGTGGCACCCTGAAATCGTACAGTGCACAACGGGTTTCCTTGAAGATAGAGAATGGAATCGTGGTGTGAATGTTGGAGAATGGAAATGGATCCGTGAGTACAGTTCAGGTGGTGGGTCTCAAAAGCCGAGTGTATGAGATTTTAGAACATCTACATATTGGAACTTCGGTAGGATACTTTGGCGTTAAAAGACTATTGAGAAGGCTCGAGCAAGATTTTACTGGGCAGACTGCAACGACGATAACATAGAGTAATGCCGGAAGTGTCAGCTGTGTGCACAATTTGAAAACTTGAAGTTCCAATGAGGCAATACTACGTGGGAAGTCTCTTTAAGAGAGTAGCAATTGATATTGGTGGTCCATTTCCTGAGACCGGTTTCGGAAATAAGTGCATCTTGGTGACTATGGACTATTTTACGAAGTAGACCGCAGGATTTCTGTTTTCAATAGGGCAACCACATATGGCTATATAATCTCAGACGGAGGCATGGACTGTCGCCAAAGTTACAAAGACATTGGGAGGGTTTATACGAAGTTGTGAAAAGGATCAACGCTGCTGAGGATGAATAATTGTCTGGATCGAGCTCTAATTGGTTCATATCTCAGTACAGCAGCACATGCAAAGCGAGATTTGAGGTCATTGAGGATTCTATGTAATCTATCTGACGAATTGCGTAGCGGCGGATCCTGATATGTCCCGAGGACTTGCCCGGATGTGTAAAAATAAATTTGGTTGTCTAAATCAACTTCAGCCACAACAACCAGAGGTTAGAAAGACCATACGACAATAGGAACGACATGGAGACGTCTATTACCTGGTCACTAAGCAATGCCCTTCTGGTAAATTGAATTACCAGGATCTGTGGAAGGCGTTAGTGGATCTCAAGGGCCAGATGATCAAATTTTGAGACAAGAAGTTGGTCATACGCAGGATCGATTGTGGGTTGGACTGGAGCGTGGTACGAGATATGCTAGACGTACTGTTCCAGAAAGCCGGGATCTAGATCTTGGTGTGTGGTTACAATCCAAATGATGCGGCACCTGCTATGAAGAGTGTTGATTGCTACTTTTATCATCATGGGAACTGCAGAACTGGTTCCGACTGACCTTATCGCCACAGAGAGTTCTAACATTCGGGTCACTGAGTGTTCTGGAGCAGAACAGCTTTAAGAGAGGGCAGTGTACGAAGCGTTTACTTAGTCTACCCTTGACCTAAATAATACAGCTGAACGTATGAGGCATCTGAATACAAAGGATGATTGGCAACCACCTGTGGCGTATTGTCTGCAGATGGGCTTGATTGACAGTTTACAAGAGGTTGCATTTAAGAACTACATTAAGCTTGCAGTAGGAACTTTTTAGATGTTATATACATAATTCTTGTGCGCTCTTAGAATGCCCTAAATTAATAGAATTAAGCATATAAATTGCTCGTTCAAAGATTTTAGCGTAGTTTCAATTCAAGCTTTAATTACAGTCCTTGCTTTCATTCGAGTCTTGATCCATAAAGTCGTGATATGAAATAAATTAGTGTTAACGCAGTGTTAAAAATAAATAGCTCTATGTGATATAAATTACTGTAGTGATCGATATAAATTAATACTTAGTGCTTTGATAATTAATTATAGTGCTTCTATAGTAATTAAAAAGATAGCATTATAGCTTTAAGAAGTTACTGTTTGTACTGTTAGGGATTTTCTAGAAATGAATTGTCGTGAGTGCTTCAGAATTTCACTGTAGCTGCCAGTAGTTGAAAAGGCTTGTGTAATCAGTTTGATAATAAAGAACTATTGTTTGTGCAAATAGAGTTTTCGGTACAGTATTCAGTATTTTTCAAATTAAAAAGCTCCTGCTGTTCATGGGTTACAATGTATAGTATAGTAGCATAACAACATGCCATTTTTTTTTCATTTGAATAGGACATTCTAACTATTAGGTGAAAATATTATAAAACAAAAATTGATGCAAATATCTTGTTTTTGTGATTTAAATAAGCGAAATCTAGTGTCGTGTACCATGCCTACTTGATTTTTAAAATGAGTTCAATTATTAATTTATTACTAAATATAAATTTTTCCTATATTATAAACATCTATTTTTTTCTTAAAATTTTTACGTCGAACATGTCACTTTAGAACATCGATGAAAAAGGAAAAATCTCTTTTTGCTGAAGTACCACTAATTGTGACTATCATTTTAAAAACATAACCACACTTATTTACTCAAACACATCCAGTTGAAAACAGATAAGTGCATCTTGTTCTCTTTTACAGATAGTGTAAAGACATCTGCAACTTTTTACTCTATATATTACATGACGAACAACGAAGCAAAATAAAATAAAAAATTTCGTTGTTTTTGTATGAAGCTCTTGTTTCAATCTTGTTAATGATCTTTTCATGGCTCAACTTTCTTTATCTAAACTTTTTTCTAATGTAAAAAATAACAGAGTTATCCATCAACGTGCAAAAATTGGGTCAACCCTGTAACTGCGTGTTTCTTTTCTAATTATATTAAATGATTTTATCGCTTGTTTGATCAACAGGGGTATTGTTAAATTTTTTATGAGAAGTTTTACCCTAAACTAAAAATATTTTCAGGAAGTTGTTTGTTTTCAAGCCAAATAATTGGAATATTCGAAAGAACGAAAGCGATATTATGCTCTTTTCTACCCATGAGTTGACTGAAATGCAAATTCATCCTATTATGTATTGCTAAATTAAGAACGTTTGTTGTCCATTAATTGAATTGACGGAACTGCATAACTTATACAGTAAACGTTTCTGAAAGCTCGGGCGCATAAGAAAGAAGGTCATTAATCAATCTCAATAAAGCCCTACGTGGGAGTTTGTTGAGGAATGAAAGTAAACAAATAAAACTGTTAGGTCAACTCATGTCGAGCGTAGAGGTTCATACAATTAACATTAAGCTGGATGTTACTAACATTTCCAGATGCTGTATAAATTCCAGTATGTAGTTTTGCACTTGTACAGTCGTAAATTATTTTAATAGTAGATTGTTTGCGCTATACCGATTATAAGTAGTGGCATCATTAAGTGTTATTTCAACAGCCGATTACGCTTGCACCAAGTGTAATTTCAACGCATTCGTAATTCTCCACATAATACATTAAAATACGACGCTGTTGAGAGTGCAATTATAGGAGCAAAATTTTATTTTAAATTGTAAAATAATCATCATCATGATTACGCCTTTAGTCCTAGAAATGATTAGATGCGTACCGCCATTGTTTCCTACTTTGAGCTAATCTACAAATTCTTTTAAAATCCCCACAGCCTACATCTTTTCACTATCTGGGTACAATAGTCTCATCTAGGTCTTCATCTACTTCTCTTTTTTCCTATATTTGCGTGTAATATAGCCCGCACTATTTCCCAAAAATGTCAGAACTTATCCTGCCATTCGATTTCTCTTTTTTTTTTGTTTTACCCAGATATCTTTATTCCCCTACTAATTATATAACGTCTTTGTTATTAACTTTGTCTGTCCGTGCTATCATCATGCATCTGAAGCATAATATTCCAACGGCTTCTTCCTTTTCCTGCCTGCTTCTCCTACTGACTCTATTTCTTAGGCGTACATTGCCGTGCTCCACAAATATGCTTTCAACAATTTTTTCCTTGTTTCTATATTTGTTTTCTTCGAACATAACTGCTGCTGTTTCTTGTTAGAAGTAGTTCGGTCCCCCTTCTATTTTTTTGTAAATATATACTTTATTTCACCGATATTCAGTGGTATTTGAAGGGGGTTAAGCAGCCTGCGACCAAGATTCATCAACACTTGAACATTAGGAGCTCCGTATTTCAAGATTGTGCGGCGTCCAAGATAGTTCCCGATTAAGACTGGTATTTTCTACACGATAGCATTCCGGAACCCTCTTGAAACACTTACACCACTCTTTTTTTGCACTGCGTTAGTCAGCAACTATTTTTGGTAGTACAATCAAGGTTTTCGGTACTTTATTGAGACACCGAATTTTTAGCGAGGTTAGATTTTCTGGGGTCAAAAGTGTATGTAACAACGTTTTCAGTCACTTCCATTTATATCGTCAATGGTTGTGGTAACTACTGTGTTACGCACAGTTTTAGCCCCCAGAATATCTAGCAGGCAGTTCACGGAAAATTCTGTGAAATACTCAAGTAAAAATCCCGTTTTGGTAAAATACCGAAAACCTCGACTGTACGAATAAAAAGTTGATTGCTGACTAACTCAGTAGAACGGGTGGTGTAAGTCTTTAACGAGGGTTCCAGAAAGCTATCGGATATGAAATATGGCCTTAATCGGAAAATACTTTGGATGCCTCTTAATCTCGCAAGGTTATAGGAAAAGCCCTACAGTGAATAACAGAGGGTGCCAAAATCGGAGATTAGGAGCAGGATTCTGGCTTAGAAATATACCTGAAAATTCATTAAAATCAAGATTACTTTAAATCTAAAAAATACGTACATCTGGTTAAGACTACTAATTGCAAAGAAGACTCCTAAAAGTAAATGTTAAATCACTTGAAATACTCGATCACGCTTCTAGATCATCACAATACAATTTATTACGGCAAAACTGTAACTATTCCGTTTACAATAATGAAAAACCAAATATACACAGTCTTTATACGATATTATACGACATTTTTAAATATATACTACACACGTTTTCATTACATATACACAGTACAATCATAAACAAGTATTAAAAAGCAAATATCCTAAATCTACAAACTAAAAACTTAATCTAAACACAGGAACGTACTTTTAGTACGTTCAGTCTATACATTTAATTACAAGTTTATGTACTAACCTCCACTCCAGTACAATTACTACAGTTTTAATTTTATCTCCTTTAATTGGGTTACTGTCTATTGTTTCAATAACGGCAGATATGGGCTCTGACTTTCAACATGGTTGTATAATATCTGGAAATAGTATCTGATTATTGAATAATGAGCTTCTTTCTTATGAATTAAATTGTTTATGATTTATATACAATGTGCTCGCTATTGACTTTATCTAAAATAGTTGATTTACTCCTATTTCATGGTGGAATTGTTTGGTTAATAATATTTACATTTATCTTACGACCCCTATGACTTAATATACCCTTAAACTACCCTCCTATCATAGCAATATATATGTATATATATAAATTTACGTATTGCCGACCCAAAATCATAAATCGGGAATTTACATTTATTTGAGTCAGCACAAAACTATACATAGCATGTTTTTGCTCTCCAACGATGAGCTCATCGGCGCCATTATTTCTTTGTAGACAAAACAAAAATCACGGTTGTACTAATTACGTTGGTGACATCATTTCTAACCTTTGACTATGGATCAATTTTCTCGTAAATTAAAATTTATTACCTAAAACTTATATTTCTTAAAGGGAATAACCTAATCCTATTGATGGACTTTACTAACACAGAAACTATTAAAATGACATGATTATAATTATTTCTAAGGGAACGTCATACATTGTTTGGTCTATGCGCACAATGTCTTCAAATTAAATTTACTCGCCGATTAGGTTATTTACAAATCGGTAACATTGCCAGTATCTGTTAAGTTTCAAGTGAGTTTTTGATAGTTTTGGAGTTCCTGATAAGTTAGACAAATTCCGCACCACAAATCGCTTCGGACAAATGAGACATCAGTTTCACACTGTGTCTCAGTTTGTCCTATATGTTTATCGCATCCAGATAGTGCTCAAATTTATTTGGAGTATCCTTTCGTATACTAGCAACCTATCATTAGGTGGTCTTCAGTCTTGGAACTGGTTAGACGCGTACCTTCATTGTTTCCTGCTAATTACTTGTGGGAAATATTTTACATGAATGAAGAAAACAGATTTCCACTAGTTTCTCATTCTATACTCTCTAAGTATATTGGGTTTTAGCGGTATTATTTTATTTTAAAAATTGCCAAACCTTGATAGTGCCCAGAACTTGTTAGAAAATGCTTTAGTGTTTAAGAAGTACCCGAGAAATATTTTAAATGAACGTACGACATTTTGGAAAGCATTTCATTCCCTTAACGTATGCAGTGTTCGGGCAGTATTAACAATTCAAGCATACTAATGGCCTGGAACTTTTTAGATAATGTTTTTACCTTCATAATTATTTGAGAAATCTTTTAGAAAATCAAGGACTCTCGGATTTTGATGGCGCCTCAAGTCGGTACGCTGTTTACCACTAAACCATTGATTTAATTTACACAGCCATATAACCAATACTGCTACACGACATTGCAACCGACCCCACACTAGCTTTGGGCTAGTTAGTTTTCATTTCGTACCTTCTTTCATATCTTTTGTCTTTGTGTGTCTTGGTGAGTCGTGTCGTGTGTTTTTTCACTCCCCATATTTATATACCTTTGATCACGTGATTGTTCTAGTCAATTAAAAATCTTACATATTTCACAATCGTACATCATCCCTACATGTGCTTTTAGGTTAATGGTTTAAATCCATTTTTATTATTGCCATTGCTAATTGAAATTACCCTATAATTAAATTTAAGTTATTCTGCAATATTCTAAAGTATTTCCTGTTAATATTTTTATAGATATCACGAAAAATTACATTTTATTACGTACTTCCGGTTTTGAATTTTTTAGAATAAACTAGCATTTCCTTTGGCGCCTAAATTTAAAATCTTCGAAATTTCACGGGATGTTAGATATCAGTTGATAGGTTATGTTCATTTAAAGCGTCAATTGTCACCCAAAATCAAACTAGGATTGGATAACTATCGTAATTCAGGTCAGTGATAGGTTACATTTTAGATAGAATTGTTTGTGATTGGCCGAAAATATTATTTGAAATTTGGATTAATTTAAAAATGTTCTTGGGTGTTACATGATGTAGCCTAAAAAAGATGTAACATATCTGAAATGTAGTTTATGACGTTTCTGTGGAACGTAAAGAATTAGTTCAACGTGAATTTATAGAATTTGTTACAAAGAAAGTTAGATTCAACATTGAAACTTACTGAGAAGTTGAAGATTCGTCAAAGCCGATATAGTTGTAGTAAATTATGACTAGGAAACAATGATGAGCATACCACCAAAGTTGACATGGTATGTATTTATTTTTTATTTTTGAAAAATACTAACAATAATGAGTTAGGCAAAGCCATCCTAGAAAATCTGAAGAAGATTTAAAAAAGTGTAAGCAGTTTAAAATTGATGGATAAGCCCTAACAACGACTGAAGTTTTTAAACAATCTTGAGCCAAATCTGAAATGATCTGCTGAAAATTTACGATTTGCTACTCGTACAAGAATTGAAGAGCACTTGCTATTAAGAGAAGTGATAGATAAATCAAAATTTAGTCTCTAACTGTGACATGTAGTGATTTTCCAGCTACTGCATTAAAATAATTAAAGCACTTTTTCTCTCAGATGTCATAGATTACAATAATATGAAAACTTCTATTGTGCTTATCATGTTCTACAATTAAACTAGTTTAAACGGGAATGTAGTTGATAACAAGAGTAATGAGTACTTGTTTTAATACCTGATAATTTTAATTGTTTGCTGTAACACAAGGACGTTTATATAGATTACGAAGTTTATTTTAAAAAAGCAATAATCATTTTCGTAAGTTAATTTTGCCTACATTTGTATGATAATTAATCATGGTGCTTTTAACTTCATACGATTATTGATCCAGCGCTAAATTTTAAAGTCATATTGACAGTTTAAATCAACTGAAACAAATTGAAAACAAGCTATGAAGCAAAATAATAGTAAAGCGAAATTTATAGTAAGTGGATACAATCGCAATTAGATTAAATAAAACAGGTTGCACAGATATAATACGGCGCCGACAGAATCAATACTTTTATATCGCCTCTGCTGGACATTTAGTCGCCATATGCACCCCAATATGCTTCTTGTCATTAAATACGCACCAACTGCTTTGCTTCTTCCTAGTGGCGGCGGAGAAAGACGACTGCTGTGTGTCTCTGTCACTTTAGAATTTAGGGTGCAGTTTAATTCTGAATATGGATGTTCGAGAAACAGAAAAGGAGGTTTTGATGAGTTAGAAAGACGAAAGGAATAAGGACAAGAGAAGAGCTATACGTCTATATTTCAAAAGTCATCGTAGACTAACCATAAGTTAACAACTCTATCCCTTAAACGAACATAACAAACATAAATAGTTGCTAAAAACAAGGACTTTAATAATCTAGTCTGTCGCAAAATTTTTGCGAAGAAGCGTAATAGCCTTCATCTTAAATTAGGACGATAGTAGAAAATTACTATAAACATGAAGTCCTTAATAAATTTAATTTATATAGTATCGTATATCACAAAATAAATTCTTTTAAGGAGCGTAGTAGCTTTAAGCATGAACTACAAAAAGACCTTTATAATCCAAAGTTTATTTCAACTAAATAAATTTCCAGCATAGTATCAAGATGATGTAGCTTTAATCAACTCTAATTACCAACAAAATAGAAAATTACTATAACATAAGACCTTTAATAGTCTAATCTAACTCTAAATTCTAAAAAGCACAGTAAGGCTTCAACGTGAACTAAAAAATAAATATAAAATCTCTACACATAAGGACTTTAATAATTTAATCAATAGCCTGTTCCTTATTACAAACAAAATTTTAAGGGTTTTAACATTTTCCAACTTAAACTAAAAAAGGAACATTAAAATTCCTCCATCATTTGGATAATGGACCAAAAAGTTATTCCAATTAAATAACTTTATAACAACACACAAGGATGATGCAACAGCTGCAATCAATTCTAGTTGCAGACAAACATTGAAAAATGCCGTAGAATGCAAAGGCTTAGAAAATTAATTTAAACTAAGACAAATCAGGACATTATTATATACACGAAGGCCTTAATAAATTTGAACTTGTGACATTACCTTGAAATGTTATAATTCTATTTCATTTTAATATTTCCTGTATTGTAAATCGCACCAATAGGGTCACGGATAATTCCTTTAAGAAATATAATTTTAAGATTATACGCATTCTTGATCTAAGGAAGAATTATTTCTGTATCGTATATTGTTCATACTCGAAGGTTGTCAAATTAATTATGGCGGTTGTTAAGGTTAGGAAATTATAGCATGATAACTTTGTATTCTGAAATAGTATAGTTTATAATTCATTTGTTTTGATTAATAATGAATAACGCTGACGCTTATGGCCTTGCCGTTTTGGCGCAAAGAACTTTCACACGCAAAATTGTGCCGTGTCAGAAAAATGAAGTCTCTTCCTCTAGGTCTAGTTAAAGGTTTCAATTATAATAATATCACATATGTTATATAGAGAAAAACGACTCGAGCAAATTCAATTACAGTCTTAATTCATTTCTTCAAATTTTGCTTAAGATAGCTCGTATCGTGTATGGAGGAAAAATAATTTTATAGAGCACTTCGTCTTTAACATCCAATGATTTAACATACAACTTGAGTAGGTTAATTAACCTTGAAAAAAAGGTCTCGAACTGATTGCAATTAGTCATTGAAGTTCGAATAATACCCTATTAGGATGGTTGCTTTTAATTTTAGGAACATCAAGGTTTCCATCATATCGACAACTTTATGTTGGATAAAAGCATGTTGATTCAGAACAGCAATTTTTTTCGAAGCCCCAGTAGGATCTTGTCAAAACAACTTAAGTCCAGGAGATAGCTTTTAGTGGTCCGAGTTATCTACGGTCAGAAATCAGTCGTCAGGCGTTAATGATTAAATTTCTGAAACTATAACATACAGTAACTGTAAATAAATATACTTTTTTTCTATTTAACTGCATGAAAACGCTGAAAACGCTTTCCATTAAGCTAAATAATTTGTGATATATCTGATTCAAACACTTACACCACCTATCCCACTGAGTTAGTCGGCAACCAATCTTATTAGTACATTCAAGGTATTCGATACTTTATCGAAACGGAATTTTTAGCAGGGTACTTTACCGATTGTTCTCTGTGAACAACTGGCTAGATTTTCTGGAGCCAAGAAATCATTCCAATGGGATAAATTTAAAGCAAAGTACCACGATGACGCAATAGCTGTAATCAACTGTAATCACAGACAATCATAGAGAATTGCTATTCCACATAAGAGCTCACTAAGCAAACCGAAAAAACTTCAAATAAATGTTCAACAACAGGAAACTTACAGTTACGGTTATTTAGTACCAAAAAGTGTGTTGCTCGTTGAGTTTATGGCATCTAGGACTGTAATCACTGCAGATTTTTTTGTCTGGCTTTATGACAGTAAGGGCCTTTCAAAACAAAAGAATGGGAATGCTGACTTCTAGAGTTGTCTTCATTAAGTTACAATGCCCACCCTTGCCATGCTACTCTAATTTAACAAATTCTGCTTAAATGGTAAATGTTTTTGAACACCCAACGTTTAGTTTCAACTTAGCACCGAGTGATTCATCCCTTCCCTGAAATGTAGAACTGGCTAGGAGGCCAAAGCTTCCAGACAAAAGAGAAGCCTCAAAACGACGTACAGTCCCATTTCACATCATAGGCGACAACGTTCTTCCAAGAATGGATCGAAAAGCTCGTTTATCGATATGACAAAGATCTAAATCTTCGCGTGAATTTTGTAGAAAAGTAACCATGTTTATATACATAACTTTTGGTAATAAATTAATTTTGTTCTTACCCTGGCGTTTTGCGCTCCATCGGAGGTTGAAAAAACGATCTTCGTATTTCGTAATAAAAGATTTTGCTCTGCAAGACATCCGCCCCGTGTCAACTATCCTCCAGGTAGCAAAATTAAACACATTTATATTGGTGTTATAGTTGAAATTAATTCCTAGAAAAATATCTAGTTTGTTGAAAATCTTACTTTGTGTTAGTAATTTTTGCGCCCCAAATGGCTAAGCGCTCCGAAACAATGCTTATTTCTCTGACTACTTCGAGTCGCCCCTGCTTAAATGACCTTCATGTACAGTATTTAGAACTAAAACTCTATAGCAGCTAGGAATTATTAAATATTTTACTAGGAATTACTAAATATTTATCTAAATTCACGGTGACATTCAGATTAAGCTTGTGTGTTTTAATTTCTTTACCTATTTTGAGTTTTTCTTGAAAGTCTAGGCTGTTAAGTATCCGGAGATATATTATATACGTCTTTGGTATTTAAATTGCAGTTATGCGGTTATGATCATTGAACTTGATATTATGATCAAAATTTAAATAGATCTCTTAGTCATTTTTTGTACACCATATCAAGTTCAATGATAATAACGTTTAAATCCAATTTAAATACCAAAGTCATACATAATTGTATACTCTAGAAACTTAATAGACTATACTTCATGGAAGAACTTGAACTAAGCGAAAAAATTAAGATAGACAATTTAAATTTTAATACTAATATTCATTTAAATAAATATTTTGTACTTCTTTACAAAAATATTACGCGCATACCATTTTATCTTTTCTTTCCTTGTCCCATGATCCTTGGTCTGTTTTACTATATTATATTCCACTTTCGTTTTTACAATTAATATTTTAAAAATGTAAAGTCTAATAATATTCTGTTTTGTTTGTCTTGTGATATTTAAAAGTAGGTAGTTTTAACTAATTTGTGCTTTTATAAAGCGTTTTCTATTTTAGAGTCGCTGATGATGGTACAGTATACCAAAAATGGCCTAACTGTTATAAAATATTTTTGTATGATATACACTATAGTAAGGTAGAAAATGTTTTAGTTCAGTGGGTAAACCTTTACTTGTAAAACGCTGACTTCTTAAACTATACTGAACTATTTTAGACAAAATAAGCGCTTTGTAGCTATTCTTAGGTCATCAATATTTAGAGGAATATTGTCTGAGGAATCATTGATATTATTGTAGCAAAGGCGCCAAAATGTTGAGAAACGAAAAGGACAAAGCCGTTAAATTAACAATATATTGATTTACAGTTACAAGAGCGCACTTAAAGAACTAGTTTACAAATGCGAATAATCTAGAATATGCTAGAAGTTTCTGGAATATTTAGAAGATTTATAAATTGTATAAAACTGCACAGCTCACCAGAGCAATGACTTTCAATCAAAGTATGAATTTGCGATTGTGATATAAATTGAACAGAGCGTTATAATAAATACGTTTAACTCGTATATAAATAGTGCTTGTGCAGATAAATTTACATAGTTAACGGTAGTAGTAACTACACTTTAATCATGTTAAGAAGAATTTAGTGTTAGTAAACATTGTAATAATTCTTATAAGAAATTTATTTTAAGATTAGCTGATGTTCGTATCAGATGTTTAGAACTGATTTTATATATTCAATATGTTCGGCGTCATTTCTACCAGTAGTCAATAAATCGTATTGAAAAATTAACACGAAAGGTAAATTGTAGAATAACATCCATTGTCCTTGAAATTTTGAAGGTAAAGATTTTATACTATGGGGAATTCTATTGTATTTGAGAAATGCAACATGAGTACTAATAACAAGCTTTTGTGAATTCTCACTAATGGATATTTGCTTGTAAGTAGATTGTACATCAAGCTTGAGAAATTCTCACCACCATTTAATTTAGCGAGTATCTTTTCCGTCTTTGTAAGGGGATAATGATCATTTTTGATATGAGTTTAGTATCTTAAAATTTCTGCAAATTGTAATTGTATTATATTCATTTAGGACAGAAACTATAGGATTTGCCCACAAAATAGAATTTACTAGCGTAAAGATTTGTAGATTAAATTATTAAGTTGGTTTTCAGTTTTCTCTCTGAGTGAAAACAAAGGGTATATAGCATTTAGGATCAACAGCCTTGATAAGTTTAATTTTGAAATGATCTTGATTATATATTATTATACGCTTGTCTCTGGACTGACTAAAGATAAAATTTATACAGTCTGTTAACTGAACAATGGTAATAATTAATAGCTGCAAGTGTGTATTTAATGAACCGATAGAAAAATGTACATAAAACAAGAATATGTCCCACCACATCTTAAAAGGATATTGAAGGCATTATAGTCTGATATAAATACAGTTGCTCCTGGCGGTCAATCAGCCTTAATCCACATGTTATATGAAATAAATTGCTCGATCAAGTTGTTAAAATAAATACGTTAGCATTTATTTAAATTACCACACAACAGTTATACAGGGTGGTCCGGTTTTCATTAGCCAGCGTGTATCTTCTGATCTATGCAAGATATAGAAAAATTTCATGGGAAAAAGTTTTTTGAATATATTTTCTCTACAAATATAAGACATTAAGTATTTTTCATAGCCTTCTATATTTGAGCAATAATATGTCACTTTGGTTTTTTTTTAATACAACACCCTTATATTTTTTTGAAAAAATACTCTACTTGAAATTGTCTTTACGGCAATATGCCGCAATCAATGATTTCTATTCAAAGTGCGCTAAATAACCTAAATAATAGAATTTCAATAGCAGTCTGATTGTTTCTGTTAACAAATGCCATTGCAGTATTTCAGTTGTTTATTCACACTTATCTGTCACATTAATAAGTAAAAGTGTTATTAAGTTCTTAATAGTTGTTTTGCGCAAAATAATGGAAATGAATTATTCAAACAATGAAAAAGTTGATATGTTATACTGTTTTCATAGGTCAAACAACAATAAACGTCAAGCTGCAGTTTTATATCGAAACTTATATCCTGACCGTAGACAGCCAAATATAAATACACTTAAGAATTTAGAAAATTATTTAAGGTCCAATGGTAGCTTTTCAACTACCACCAGGAATCGAGTACAACATAACGAAGATCGTGAATTGGTTATTTTGGCCTACTTTAGAGCTTATCTTAAAGTTTCTACGAGACAAGCTGCAGCTGAATTAAACGTTTCAAGAAGACAAATTTTTAATGTTTTGAGGCGTCATTCAATGAAAGCATTTAAGATGCGTTTGGTTCAAACATTACATCCCAATTATGCCAACAATCGAGTTGGTTTTTGTATATGGATACTGAATGTAGGAAAAGAATTTTTAGACAGTATAATTTGAACTGATGAATCTAACTTTCATAAAATGGTCTTTTTAACAAAAAAAAAACACATTATCGGAATGATAGAAATCCTTTGCAATTTGTTGAAACCCGTTCACAAGTACGATTTCGAGTGAATGTGTGGATAGGTGTAGTAGGTGACCGCATACTGGATCCGTATTTGTTTAATGGTAGTTTAACTCAAAATAGATATTTGATGTTTTTGAAAACTTCGTTTCAAGATTTTTTAGATGATATTTCCCTAGCTATCAGGCGAAACTTATGGTTTCAACACGATAGCGCTCCACCACATAATGGAATCAATGTTACAACTTATTTAAATAATGAGTTTGGTCATAACTGGATCGGTAATAGGGGACCGATTTTGTGGTCTTCCCGATCACCTGATCTGTCAGTTCTCAACTTCTTTGTTTGGGGGTTTTTAAAAGGTCGAGTGTATTCTAACTCTACCCCTTTTCAAAATCTTGAAGAGTTAATCGCAAAAATAAAAGCAGCTTGCTTGCTAATTACCCCGGTCATGCTGCAAGATGCTAGAAAAAATTTAATTATTCGAGTTAATAAATGTTTAGAATGCAATGGTGAACAATTTGAACATTTACTAAGATAATTAGTTTTCTTGTTAGCTATTATTTTCAGATATATGTATAAAAAATTTTCAATTTACTAATTTATACAGTAAATAAACAATAACAACAGTTTCCTATTGGAATTCTATTATTTGAATTATTTAACGCATTCTGACAAGAAGTCATTGGTTGTGGTATATTACTAAGACAATTTCAAGTAGAATATTTTTCAAAAAAGTATACAGGGTGTTCTATTTAAAAAATTAAAGTGACATATTATTACTCAAATATAGAAGGCTGTGAAAAATACTCAATGCCTTATATTTTTAGAGAAAATATATTCAAAAAACTTTTTCCCATGAAATTTTTCTATATCAGGTATAGTTCAGAAGATATACGCTGGCTAATGAAAACCGGACCACCCTGTATATAATCAATTAGTGTTTGTGTAAATAAATTGAATGGGCAATAAATTTATTGCACCCATACTGAGCTCAATCAGTAATCTAACACTAACATTTGCAAGATTTTGTATTTGTTTCTATAAAATCGTTTTCAAAACAACAGAGTTACTAGTTCAAAGTCATGAAAATACCAATGATAGATCAGAATAGTACAACTTTATTGCATGCACAAAGAGCAAAGTACATATACCAATTTGAGAAATGAACGTTTCCTATAAATGGCATATTCACAACAAAGATCATCCTAACATAAGAGAGCACCATTTTCATGCCTTAATAGATTTAATTTTAACCTTCACTCCTATGCATAGCATTTTATTTTCAAGATTTATCTTGTTCTAGAAATCATGTACTTATGATAATATAATAAGTATTAAAAAGCATATGAAAAACCAATATATTTAATTTGCACTAGAATCTTGAAGCTCTTATTATGTTGGTTAATTTCATAAAATCATTTTAATTATCTAAAATCACAACATTTACATTTAAATCATATCTTATTTTCCATGTCAAAGCTAGATATTTTGCCTTGAGTATTTGTTGTTCAAGGTATATATTATGATGAAACAGGATCTACTATAGATTACTGATTCTTCTTTGACAAGGCTGCATTTGATCTTTTACTTCGCTTGTATATTTAACATAAATGTATCAAATTCCCATGCTTTAATGGAGGTTGTGTGATGTTTTCTTTTTGTTTGGTATTAATCAAAAAGTGGTTGCTTTAGGCAGGCTTTATTTGAATCATGTTTACACTACAATTGGTAATCATTATACAAAGTCTTGCTTTAAACGACAAATTTTTATGATATTTTGTGAACCAAATTTGAATTTACTCTTCAAGGAAAGTTTTCAGAAACTTCTTGTACATCAAAAATCAATTCCATTTTTAATTTGGTCCTAATTATGATATTATCCACCAATTAAGGAAATAGTTAATATTATATAAATACATTTACAAGAAAAAGTTAATTAAGATTCATAATTTTGTTTATCAAAAACTATAAATATATCTCTTGTGTTATTACCTATTGGTACAGAGCAAACCAAAGCATACATTTAAGGCAAATGGTTGGGGGGGGGGCTGTTAAGATATAGATACATGGTCCTCTTTTTAACAAGCCACGGAACTTTTTAATGAAAAGTTATTGCCATAAGCAGGAACCGAACCTGCATTCTTTTGCATGCTCAGATTGCATACCCATGGGTTTACTATCTGACCCATTGTTGCATGTGAATGAAGTATTAGATTAAATTTTGAATTACTTAGAAGAGGTGGAAATCCCGTAAGAAATTGAGGGTGCGCTGGCTAACTGCAGTGGTGCATGAATAGATTCCTACAAAAACAAATAACGAAATGGTAAAAATCACTAAATGTAAAAATAAATAGGTGCAATTACGTTCAATTACTATGTTACCAATAACACTTTAAAAAGTTTATTTTACACTAAATTAATGGATGCCAATTCGTCTGATCTAGAGATGATTCTTTGGAAGACAAGTATTCCTAGTGGAATCTGCTTATTTTCACTTCCTAGCGGGATGGGGTTCTTTTTACAAAATGCTAAACAATATTTTAATGGAAAGAAAACAAACACTTTCAGCTCACTACTTCACCTAAATATATTTGAGTACATGCATTAAAGCATTATTCCTGTACACAGATATAGACACAGAATTGCGAAATTACATGACCTATTAAACGTTTGCTAGAATAATGTGAATAAAAATGAATAAATTCCCTTAACCACAAAAAATATTTAAAATACTAGATACATATTTCGGTCACTATGTGGTCATCATCAATAGGAATTTGCAATAATAATTAGCTGTTTTTCCGGAACACTTCAGAGGATATTCTTATCACCACTTAGGCTGAAGTGAACCTTCCCAACATACACTTTACTATACTGTTGCTTTAAACACTATCGATGATATTCTCCTCACCCGCAGGCTGGTGTTCTCCACAACAACTGAATTGTGACGTTATAATTAAAATCTACTTAATTTATACTAATTCTAAATCTGCTGAAGCGGAACCAAATTAATCGTGCTTTCTCATTGGTTGTTGACTAATAGGGAAACAAGACAGATGGCTCTATGGGCCTTTTATCACTGTTTAAGAGGGGTCATTTATGTTTAACCATTTTAATTGATTCATAAGCATTTAAGAAGGAAAATGTTGGTACTGCTTTTAACAATTTTAACATTTTCTAGTTTAATGGGGCGGCTGGTTTCAAAAATATGTTTGGCGACCTGAGACCTTTCGTATTTACCATATTTGAAGTGAGCAATGTGCTCTTTAAATCTTGTTGTTGTATTCCTCTTGGTCTGACCAATATATTTTTGAAAACATCCTGGTTTCTCTTCTGATATTATAGATAATATTTTTAGAAAGTGTAACAACAGAATTAACATCTGTAAATCAACAACTTTGCAATCGACCATCTCCAACGATTTTATTAAATATGTTAAACTTACATTTCACAAAACCACAAAGGGTCTTGATAAAATATTCAAACAGATTAATATCAACATTGCTTTCAGTAATACTAATAAAAATTAAAGATTTGCTAGGTAATCCAAAAAAAAAACAAGGTGGAAAAATTGCAAAAGTCGGGGATTTATGAAATTAGCTGTTCAGGGCCAGGGTGTTTTTAAAAATATATTGGTTAGACCAAGATGAATATAGCAACAAGATTTAAAGAGCACATTGCTCACTTCAAATATGGTAAATACGAAAGGCCTCAGGCTGCCAAACATATTTTTGAAACCAGCCACCCCGTTAAACTAGAAAATGTTAAATTGTTAAAAGCGGTACCGACGTTTTCCTTCTTAAATATGAGAAGAAAAAATTAAAAGACAGTTTACAACTAGAGTTGAGGAACTTTTAAACAGTATGTCTTCAATGAGTGGATGCTTTAGAGAAATAAAAACAATGATGTTTGTAAACATTCACGATCTTAGTTTTAATTTCATTTTTATAGTCATTCCACTTTTGAAATGAAATTTTAAATTGCAAAATATATCAGGCTCAACCACCTTCCTAGAAGTCATAAGGATAAAACATTTGATATTTGATTGTGGTATTCAAGTAGCCATAATTGTTACTGAAACACTGAGATACGTAGACATATTGTTACATTGTTATCAGACTCTCTAGAAATGAAAGAGATAAAGCCATTGAGCGAACCATGCTATGATTGACAGTTACAAAGTTGAATATAATAGGAAGATGTATGATGATCCGCTAGAATAATATGGAAGGTGCATGGTTCGATATATAAAACGTATACCCAACAGTTAGTTCTTGTCTACAGATGATATGAAATAAATTATTTGTTGAAGTTGTTAAAATAAATATACTTAAATATGCACATATTTGGATTAATGATAAATATAGTGTACTCGTCGTTTTAAAAAAGGAATTTAATGAAGTAAATATTGTTTATAACTATTATCAGTGATCTCAGTAGGGGCGTTTCAGTAGATTAAGGATTCTGTAAATAATTGTGTATAATCGGACTTGTGCTGAAACGAATAGAAAAGTGTAAATTGAAGTACTTTGCAGTAGTGTCAAAAGGGTAAAATTATGTTACAATTGTGTTGCATATATTTGATAGATCTGAACCAGTATTGGTACAAATATATCTTTTGAGTTAAATTGCAAAGAAAACTAGAGGACAGAATTTTAATTGAAAGATTTTATTCTACCACCGAGAAAACCTAGTCTTTTTGAACATACTATTCATATTCTGATACTTCGATCTTGCTTTGTATCAAATTTCCATTGTACAGAATCGTTCATATAATCAAAAACAATTTCAATTTTTATAAAATTGTTCATTTCAATTGCATGGTACAGAATATTATTATATTGTAACGAACTGTGTATAATTTAACTTCTTATTGCCGCTTTCTATTTTAGCATTACCTTAGTAATCCAAAACTACAACTGCGACATTAGAAAAGCATATGGTGTTATCCTTTTTCTTTATTTTGACTGAAAAGATTAAGAATCTTTGATCTGCAATAACAATTTGAACAAAATAATTTTGTGCTGAATTATACGGGGTGGTCTATAAAAAACGCCCCAAGCAATAACTCCGTTAGTTTTAAAGATACAATAATACTTCTTGAAACAAAGTTGCACAGTTTATTGTCATCTATTTTTTGGGACAGGTGTTCAATTAACACTACTTCCTGTTTCACCAGAAGTGACGTCAACTTTAGTTTTTTAAATGGAACACTCTGTATATTTTATTATTTTTGAATTCCTCGTTAATTCGTCTTTCAAAAATCTCAATAGCATCATATGCCTAAAAGCAAAAGTTAGTAAGATATTCATCAACTAGTGTATTTATTAAAGTAGGCGATGGAAAACAATGACATCAAATAATATTGACAAACATTAGTAGTTCGCGTTTTCTCTTAGCGTTTTAATACTTTTGGTGTTAATCATGAATGACAATGTGTTAACAAACATGATTCAGGTATATTTTGAGTGCAATAAAAATAGGGAGAGCACTACGCCTATACATCGAGCGGTTTCCGATGAGAGTAGTTCCAAATCGTCGAAAATTTAGCCGGCTTGAAGGAAATTTGAGGAAGTTTGGTGCTTTTAGAAAACCTAAATTGGAGTAACGACAATTTTGAAGAGATACAGATTTAGGTGTTCTTTTGTGTGTTGAAAAAAATCCAAGAACATCGACCCGAGAGATTGCAGGTAACCTTTGTTCATCACACGCAACGGTATAGAAAATATTGAAAAAACACAAATTTAAACCGCATGTGCCACAAAAAGTGCAAGCCAAAGAAGAGAATGACAGAATCCAAACATTGTAATTTGTAATTTCTATTTAACTATGGTGGCACAAGATCAACTTTTTTATACAAAAAATATTTGGTCGGATGAATGCACTTTTAGTAATAATGGTATTTATAACACAAAAATTTACACCGCTGTTCGAACCAGGAAAATCTAAGAATTGTTATTGAAAGAAACTTTCAGCGGAGGTTTAGTGTAAATATGTGATGTGAAATTTTAGGTAATGGACTGATTGGGTTCTATTTCATAAATGGAACGCTATATCAAGAAAGATGTAGTCAACTGTTGACTACAGAAATTGTTAATTTTGTTGATAACTTGCCTTTGCTGAACGAATGACAGTGTATTTTTTAGCAAGATGGGGTTTCGCCCATAACGCTAGAATCAATGTTGAGTGGTTACATGCTGAATTTGGCACAAAATGGATCGGGACAAACGGACTAGTTAGGTGGCCTGCACGATCGCCTTACCTAACACCCCTCGATTTTTGGCTGTGGGGGTACCTATAATATCTTGTTTATTTCACACGTCCAGAAAACGAGGAAATTTTGAGGCAGCAAATAAGCAACGCTTGCTATGAAATACCACTAAACTTGATGTTAAATGTCACCAGTGGAATAGCTAGAAGGTACGACTATTGTGTTCAACAGAATGGTGGATTGTTTGAGCAATATCTGCAATAACTTAAGTTTATTCGTTTGCTCGTCTTAGATAATGATTAAAAATTTTCTATTCTTCCCAGCGTGTACTTAATTTAATTTATCAATAATTTTTACTTTTAGGCATATGATGCTATTGAGGTTTTTGAAAGACGAATTAACGAGGAATTCAAAAATAATAAAATATATAGGGTGTTTCATTTAAAAAACTAAAGTTGAAAACATTTCGGGTAAAACAGGAAGTAGTGTTAATTGAGCACCTGTCCCAAAAAATAGATGACGATAATCTGTGCAACTTTGTTCCAAGAAGTATTGTATCTTTAAAACTAACGGAGTTATTGCTCGGGGCGTTTTTTAAAATCCACCCTGTATATAATATAAATTCAAGACATATATGTATGTTTTTTGGTATAGTAATTATTTTGGGCATTGGGTTATATTAGACACTTGAACTATGACCACCCCATGCTGGCAAGATTTAAGAGAAGTTTACTCTTTACTATGACCAATTGATGAAAAATAATGCTAGTTTTAAATTGAGAAAGCTTAGGGAACAGTCGACTGGACAATTGGTTAAAAAGATTATTTAGTAGCATTATTATATTAATTATGCTTGAAATGGAACATTCTATATGGATATTGATTTATGGAAATAGGTTAGTATAATTTTGGTTTTTAAAGGGAAATTTACTTTTGCAACATTAGAAGTTCCATAAAAATTGCATTGCTACATTGTGCTTTAATCTTGACTGTTGAACAGCATCGGCTTGTGGACTATTTACTGAAAAATATTTTGAAAGTTTACTGAAGTTGGGTCTTGCCAGATCTACACAATTTTGCAATGTCTTTGGTGTTGTGCTAGCGCACTCCTCCATAATTCTTTCTTGCGGTTCTTGTAAATTATTTACAAGTGTTCAAAACTCTTATTTTTTAAATAAGGAATTGCTAAATTGACTATAATAGACAACTCAGGCGACTTTTGAGAAAGCTCAATTTCTAGATGTTAGAGGTGCGATATAACCTTCTTGTTAAAAAATAGTCATCTTCAAGTTTATTATCCTATTGTCGTTGAATAAATTCATTCAAAATGTTGTTTCCGTGCATGACAGTGAAATTAAAAAAATAGATCTGATTATTTGTCTTTGAGAAACTGTCATTCAAACACCAATTTTTTGAAAATTCAGTAAATATTCAACAAAAATATACATATTATTAGTCCTCCACAAGTAACTTCGTGACTTTACATAATCCGAAAAATAAAATTATGCTTTATCAAAAGAAAATATTAAATTCGGTAGTCATAATGCGTTAAATTATTAGAAAATAACTGTCAATTTGCAAAATACCTGTGATTGTCTGTTGGCAGAAAGAGCTCCGTATGATTGCATCTCATATACATTGCAGTCGCTTTATGATGGTTTGGCATACTTAATAAGAAATCTCAATTTCTTGAGACAAACTCGTTAAAGATATGTTGATGAACATCAGTAACAACTTGTATTGTACGGTTAGTATAGTAGCATCTTTTTTATGCTTCAGTTTTGCAATATACACTAAGAGAATTTTATAACTCCTGCATACAAATTTTCTGGTATCACTGTTCAGTATGGAAAATGCTCTCAAAAGCTGTATGTATAAACATAAAAGTTGACCATATTCCCAAATTCCATTAACCAACATACCAGTTTGTTCTGAAAACCTTAGATGCGATTTACAATAGCAGGAAGCTGGTCAAATTTTGATCATTCAAAAATTATTAGATTTATGCAAATTTGGGATGCTAGCTAACACAATTGTTTTAAAATCCAATAAACATCTTCGATAAATTTAATTTTTAGTATGGCAGTATTGCAAGATTGGAGCATGCCCCTTTTTATAGTTATCATATTATATGCCAATATGTTAAATAAAATATCATAATCTGTACTTTAATTAAATTAATCAAGCCTAAATTCTCGAAGGACCAGTACATAAATACATATGTACACACACACGGGACCAAGTATTTCAATTTATATGTAAATTCAACACACTCACCTGAACAAAACACATCCCGTTCCAACTGTATTTTCGACACAACACACCACGTCTGGTCGTCTCTAAGGATGGCGGCAAACAGCCCGGAATGTCCGTTTTCCATGCATCAGGTAACAAAACCACAGCAGGTGGTCGAGAGTGGTGGTTTCACTAAATTAAAATACTAGTCTATCCGCGAACAAAATTTACACCCACAAATTTACAATATAACCCCTATTAAATCTAAACATACCGCTCACCAATAAGCTCTGCTTATTTAAAACTAAAGGTACAAACAAACAAAAACTACTATATATATATAGATATATTGAACAATTAAACTATACTTAAAAACGACTTGAGTGTGTGAGGTATGTACAATTACTCTGCAATTGGAAGGCGACATAAATTTATCATGGGACGGTCCAATTCTCCATGACCAATTTTAACTCTGGCAACTCTTGCAATGCCATCACGACCAGGAAATTGGGCAATTATGCGGCCAAGTTTCCATTGCAAAGGGGGAAGGTTCTTATCCTTAATAAGAACGAGTTCACCTACACAAGGAGTCGCAGGAGAGACTGACCACTTGTTGCGCTGCTGCAGGGAGTGAAGATATTCTGTGGACCAACGCTGCCAAAAGTCCTGGTGCAATCTTTGGACTAGTTGCCATCTGGTTAAACGATTGAGTTTTAGATGGGTGGTGTCTGGATCTGGTGGGGAGGTTAACCGCTCCAAGGTCAGGAAGTGACCGGGTGTAAGAACCGATAGGTCATTAGGATCTGAACTCATGCTATACAAGGGACGGGAATTCAGAATGGCCTCAATTTGAATCAGAAAAGTGAGAAGTTCCTCATACGTAAGCACTTGTTCACCAATCACTCTGCTTAAATGAGATTTAACAGAACGAACTCCTCGCTCCCATAATCCACCGAAATGAGGTGATGAAGGAGGATTAAAATGCCAACGTATCATTAACGACCCGGCAGCTTGTTCCGCATATGATACAAGTAAACGAGATGCGCCTACAAAATTGGTGCCTTGATCGCTGTAGAGGTCACTGCAGCGACCACGACGGGCAACAAAACGACGAAATGCTGCTAGAAAAGCTTCAGCAGTGAGATCCGACACTAGTTCAATATGAAGTGCTTTGGTGGACATGCATACAAATAAACACACATAGGCTTTGGTGCGTTTTGTACCGCGAATACGCCCCGACGTGATGGTGAAAGGGCCTGCAAAGTCCACTCCAGCATGACTAAACGCTTTGAGCTGAGATATTCGGGAAGAGGGCAAATCTCCCATTAAAGGAGCAACCGAAGGGGGATTAACTTTAAAACAACGAATGCATTTGGCTACAACATGGTTAATAGCGCGCTTAACTCCCAGAATCCAAATTTGTTGCGCGATGAAGAAGGCTAATGATTGGGGTCCAGGGTGAAATAGCTTACGATGCATACTTTCAATTATTAATTCGGTTAGTCGATGCTTTCGGGGAAGTAGCATGGGATGCTTTGCATCATAAGATAGTTGAGAATGACGTAAACGACCACCAACCCGAATTACACTATTGGAATCCAGAAACGGAGCTAATTTTTGGATAGGTTTTTTGCATACTTTGCCACTTTGAATAGAAACAAGTTCGTCAGGAAATACATCATGTTGAACTACCTTTACAATACAAATTAAGGCGTTGTACAACTCAACCGCAGTTAACGAACCACCTTGCCTTTCATGCCTTTTCAATTTCGTATTTCTAATGAATCGGAAGCACGAAGCCACTACACCTTGCAGTTTACGAAGTGAGGAGAAACGAGCTAGCAAACTATTAATCAAACTATCTGGCACTGTATATACTAAGACAACTTTTCGCTCTTCGCACTCAGCAGTGGAATCTGAGTCTGATTGATTAAATGGTTGATATATACAGTTAGTTGAATAAAGAAACTTTGGACCTGACCACCAATGGGCGTGGGATACAAGATCTGAAGGCAATAAACCTCTAGACCCACAATCAGCAGGATTATCTTTGCCACTTACATGATGCCATAAGTTAGAGGAACTCTATCTTGAATGTGAGTAATACGGTTACTAACAAAAGTTTTCCATCGGTGTGGAGAGGATTTGATCCATGATAAAGTAACTGTAGAGTCAGACCAGGCATGAATTGCATCAATCGTGATGAACGGTTTATAAACCTTATTTACAAATTCTATTAAGTCAGATAAAAGTACAGCTGCACACAATTCTAAACGTGGCACAGAAATACGTTTTAAAGGTGCTACCTTGGATTTGGCATACACTAAATTTACTGAAATTATTCCCGCTTTCGAAACACAGCGAATATAAATAGCTGCAGCATATCCAGCTTCAGAGGCATCACAAAACCCATGAAGTTGCAATGACACAATATCGTCAACTAAAACACAACGTGACAAGGATAAGGTCGCTAAACAAGATAGCTGCCGTTTATATGCGGACCAACAATCCACAACATCTGAAGGTGGCACCTCATCCCAATCCAACCCTAAACTCCATAACCGTTGCATTAAATTTTTCAGAAGGAAGGTCACAGGGGTCAACAAACCAAGCGGGTTGAAAACCTTTGCTATGTCTGAAAGTATAACTCGTTTTATGCACGGACGTGCAGTACTATCCACTTTGAACTGGAAGCAGTCTTTTGTGGGACACCACTGTAACCCTAAGACCTTTAAGGAAAGTGAGTCAGCGTCATTAAAAGAAAATGGCTGAAGTTCTTCAGGGGGGAATGACAATAATTCAGGACGATTACTTGCCCATTTCCTAAGGACAAAACATGCACTCGACAATAACGAAATAAGTTGACGTTGGATTTCTAAGGTTTCTTCCAAGGATGCACAACCTGTTACTATATCATCAACATATGTATCAGATTTAAGAACCTTTGCCGCTAATGGATATTTTTGAAGATTATCCCTTGCTAATTGTTGAAGAACGCGAATTGCCAAGTATGGAGACGAAGATACCCCATACGTTACGGTGTTTAATTGATACTCTTGAATAGGTTCAGCTTTTGAAAATCGCCAAAGAATACGTTGGTACGATCGATGCTGATCTGTCACCTCAATTTGCCGGTACATTTGCTTAATATCAGCGGTTACAACAAATTTGTGTAGTCTAAACCCTAACAAAATACTCGATAAATCCTGTTGAAGTTTAGGGCCGATCAGTAAACCATCATTTAATGACTTGCCGTTAGATGATTTTGCTGACGCATCAAAAACAACCCTCAATTTAGTGGTGCTACTATCTGGTTTCTGAACACAATGGTGAGGAATGTAGTATCCCGATGACAAATGTGTAAGAGGTTCATGAGCTGTGGACATATGTCCAGACTCTAAATAGTCTTTCATTAAATTTGAATATTCCGTATGTAGGTCAGGATTTTTCAACAAACGATTTTCTAATAATTCAAAACGACGCAGTGCTGTGGAATAAGAATCGCCTAGTTCTATACGAGAATCTTTAAACGGCAAATTAACAACATATCTACCGTCCTCCTTTCTTTGATGTGTTTCTAGAAAGAGAGTTTCACATTGAACATCTTCAGGCGAAAATGTAGGAGTTGCTGGAACATGTTCAACCTCCCAGAATTTTTTTAACACAATGTCCAATGGGGTATTCATAACCGATGTACAAAACGAACTCACACGATTAGTTGACTGACAGTCTGTTTTACCGACCAGTACCCAACCAAACACTGTATTAAGGGCAGTAGGCTCTCCAATTTTACCACGTCTAATGCCAGGCTGAACCACAGTAGAATAAATATCTGCACCTAACAATAAATCGACCTCGCGAGGGCGTCCAAAGTACGGATCTGCTAACGTTAGACCTTCAAGGAAGTCATAACGATTTGAAACAGGAGCCGACGGCATAGAGCCGGCAATTGCAGGAATAACAATTGTATCTACAACGAATGTAGGATTGGCCTTTTGATATGGCCGCAACGAACATGTAACGAGACCATAGCTAGAGGTGCTCATTTGATTTAAACCGCTAATCGATATGGACGATGATGACGATTTTAATCCAAGACTTTTCATACACGATTGGGACATAAAACTTGCTTGACTACCATTGTCAAGTAATACTCGACAAGTTTGATAGTTTCCACGTGCATCCTGTACTTGTAACAAGACCGTAGACAACAAAACAACAGACTGACTAGCCACTGTGCTAGTCATCACGGCGACTTTATTAGAAGACTCTGGATTTGAGGGCACTTCTGTCAAATACGCTTCACCTTCTTTGTCTGGCGTCACAGCAGAAGTGGGAAAATGCAACAATGTGTGATGTTTTTTTATCACAAACACGACAACTAAGTTTTGATGGACACTTAACAACAGAGTGGTTGGTTCCTAAACAATTATAACACCAGTTTGAAGTTTTTGCAACTCTATGTCGCTCAGGTTCTAATACTAAGAATTTGTCACATTTAAAAACAGAATGATTAGCTTTGCAATAAATACAACTAGTACTATGGGTTTTCTTAGCGGTGGTAACAAAACTTAATGATTCTTTCGGCTTGAACGCAACAGGATACTGTCGTGATACTGTTGGCTTCTGAACACTAACAGGGCCTGGCTGTCCTACAATAACCTGGTTTGTCTCCAATGCCTTGCAATGTTTAGAAACAAACGAGTACAAATTTTCATAGCTAGGAATTTCAACATCATGAAGTTCAATTTCAAAGCGTTTCCTAGTGGAGTTATCCAATTTTTGCAATAATAGATTAAAACGAGTAAAATCCCACATATCATGATTAAATTGTGCAATTGCCGAAGAATTTTCAGAAAATGTAGACAATAATGTGCGTAACGAGGACGCAGAATCTGAACTAACTTTCGAGGCATTACAAATGGCCTGCCAATAGCTAGTGAGCAACAACCGTTTGTTTTCGTACCTATCTATTAATTGTTGATACGCAATCGTATAATTATCAGAAGTTAATGGAAGCCCTTTAATAATTGCTAAAGGCTCCTTAACCAATGATGAGGTTAAATATTGAAATCGTTCAATATTGGATAAAGTTTCATTTTCATGAATTAGTGTACGGAACAAATCGTAGAAAGAGCTCCAATTTTTATAATTACCATCGTAGGTGGGAATTACAATTCTTGGCAACTTAACTTTATTAGGGGCACCCGAGTGTTGTGTTTCAATACTAGAACGAGTATGAGGCTGCGACCTCTTAGCTGTTAATTCTCGATGCACAATTTTGATTGAATATTGAATTTCATCAAAACTATCTTGGATCACCTGTTGTTGATCTAAATGAGCAACCTCTACAGAAGCAACTATTTCGTAATGAACTTGTTCAAATTTATCTACTATGTGTGATAAATCGGTAAATCGAACATCAAAGGCAACAAAATTATTCTCAGGATCCATTTGAGCTGCTTCAGCACATTTTAATAAGGCTTGCGCCTTGCGCATTAACATGTTACGTTTATTTGACAATTTTTCAATTTCCATTGTCACAAATAATGGAAAACAATCAAAAAGTAAATCACAATTATGTAAAACCCAGTAGCAGTTTTCTACTTGCTAAAAATGTTTATCTAACAAAATTGCACAGCTATCAAATATGCGAATCTCAGAATACAACTATCAACAAATACATTTAATAGATCCTCTAAATAAATTATCAAACACCATAATGACAATTCTTTTGTAATGCTAAAATAGGAACCGCTCACCCTAACATAATAATCTCTCAAATGTAGATAGCCACAAGTTATTCACCTCTTAAATACCAAGAAGATTTTAAAGGCTGAACCCTAATTCCATGGAATGCAGTTAGATACATCAGTGCCACCCTCAAGCAGGTATCAAGATGTTTAAAGGGATAGCAACAGCCAGGAATGTCAAACCCTTTATTCTGAAAACTCCATAGTTCAACAGGGGTTGACCTTTATGTAATTGTACTAAAACTACCTTAAATATTTTTGAAGTCACTAAGCTATGTATAATACTATTTTTACAGCCATATTATTATGTGAGCGGTAATGTCAATTTTAATTGAGCTTTTTTTACTAATTTCTAACGAAATTCGTCGTCATTTACGCAGATATTTATGCAAATATCTTACGCTAATGATCGCCGTAAATTAACGCGTCAACACAGGATAAAAAACACGCAAAGCCAAATTACGTGTTTTTATGAACTATAAATCCACTAGATTAATTCAAATTCAGCTCGAAGGATCAAATGTACTTTAATTAAATTAATCAAGCCTAAATTCTCGAAGGACCAGTACATAAATACATATGTACACACACGGGACCAAGTATTTCAATTTATATGTAAATTCAACACACTCACCTGAACAAAACACATCCCGTTCCAACTGTATTTTCGACACAACACACCACGTCTGGTCGTCTCTAAGGATGGCGGCAAACAGCCCGGAATGTCCGTTTTCCATGCATCAGGTAACAAAACCACAGCAGGTGGTCGAGAGTGGTGGTTTCACTAAATTAAAATACTAGTCTATCCGCGAACAAAATTTACACCCACAAATTTACAATATAACCCCTATTAATTCTAAACATAATCGTTGATACAAAGCTTTGTTCTTTTTCAATTGATTGCAACGATTCATATGAAATTTTATTTTAGTTTTTCTTATAGAAAAGTTATTGAAATCAGTTGTGGTTTTTAAGAATATTAGCCGTAATTATCTATTTTATTAATTAAGAAAAAAGTAATTCCCATTACTTTGAAGTGCAGTTTAGACAAATAAGTAACATTACAGAAAGGGAAGTACAAATTTCTTCAGGTATTCTTTTATTTTTGATAAATGTTGAAATGCTAAATTATATCTTTCTACTTTAACTTACTAAATGGAATTTTCAAATACGCGTAGATGAAGAATTTTGTTAATATGTTTTACAATACATTTATAATATGTTTTATAGTGTTCATTAAGGTATTTATTAGAATTTGCTCATTTACCAATAGGATTACATAATTTATCTGCCACGTGATGACAACTAGTGGATAATATTTTTGATCTAGAGCTAGAATCTTTTGCTGTTTGTTACTTATATGCTGTTTTTATTTGTATTCGTCTGTTAACTGGAAGCATACCGAATGTAGAGTTATGTTTTAAATAACTTATCCGATGCTCTGAAGCTAAAGCAAAGACATGCCACGTTGTAAGAATGTATTAAAACATTTGGATACATTATTTATAAAAATGTTTGCTTTGATCTTGATATATTGTCAAAAATTCTACTCATTAAATAAATTAAAGAGGTTTAGACAATGTTTTATTCTATCATATATAACAATTATAGCATATCCAAATGTACATGTAAACAAAATTTGAATAAATACTACAAATACCTTTGCCACAACAAAAATATTTCATATTCACATCAATTTAGACTTGTGCCACTGTTAATGTGTTATGATTTAGTGTACGCACGTTATGATAGGTTGCAATTGTTGGTAAAGAGTATTCATCAAAAAGGAAGGAATATCTCATTTGAAATGACAGTCTAGATCGGTTTATTTTATTGATGTCATACCAATTAACCATCATCATCATTTTGTTTTTGACAAATTAATCATTTCCATAACAATTTTGATGGACAATTTTTCTCAACCATTGTTTATTAGGTTGTATTGTTAGAGATAGTGAGAATGGACAACCTTGCTTTTGCATTGATGATAAATGTCATGTCAAGCGACTAATAATCGATATTTGGAAATGATGAAATATACTCAAAATTATTCCATAAAACAGGTTACCCAAGATACTTATTTAAATAGTACTTTTAAAATGTCAAAATTTCTTGAATCAGAATGAAAGTCAAAAGAACTAGTGCTAAACGTAAACGGAAAAAAAGTCATAAAATGTTTCCATGAAGTTTCAATGGTAAGCTGAACATATACTTGTTTTGAAGCTTAAGAACATTTGATTCAAAACTAAAACGTTGAAGCAATTTATTTTGCTTCCCACTGCACTAATCCATTATCTCAATTTATTCCATATTACTACGCTTTAATAACTTAGTAATCTTTTCTTTCCAATAATATATTAAGGAACATTGTTGGTTGCATACTTGTGGCGTATTCACAAACACTTCATTTATATATGAACGCATTGTCATTATACGTCCCGATTCCATCAACCTTAGGTTAGACAGCTTGTTCGTTATCTGGTCGAATAGTAATTTGTATTCTTTAGGCAGTATGTCACTCCAACATTGATCGTTACTTATCATAGTTTGTATTTCATCTTACTTAGGTAATTTTTAAAACTAACGTTATGTTATAGTGCAACTTGATACAACTTATTGTAACTAAATTAAGCTTAATGTGCAACTAAAGTACATCCAAGCATTGTTTCATCAAGCGATGAAAATTGAAGTTTAACATCTGAAGCACACATTTTATAACAAAACGTAATGCAGTTTTATGAAGACCTTTATGGTATTTTAAAGGGATGTTTCTGAAGATGTTTTAGAATGCAGTCAAGGGAAATATTACAAAGGCCACCTGTTGAATGTGTTGGATTGACATAGCGGATCTCCTAAATTTTCCATTTGGTAAAAAGTCAAAAACAAACCGATTGGTATGTTTTCTTTGACTACCATTTGAATCGACTTTGGTGAGTGTCGTCTTTTATGACTAAAATGCAATCATGTTTACTGTTTACATCTATTATGATTTATGAACCACTGTAAAATGAAAAACGGATCTGATTTTTAATACCTATAGACTGTTGCCTAAATTATTAATTGATATATTTATGTCTTTGTATTGAAATTTAAATAAGCTAGAATGAGAAAAGCTTATTGTTGACCTTTTAGAGAATGACCATTTATTTTAATAGCGAAGAGAATGTATATTTTGTTCTGTGCATTAATATTATGATTTCATTATATCACTAGTTACTACTTCTAGAATTAAGAGTGATTAATTAAAGTTATATTATTATCACAGATATTAAAAGAAAAGTTGTGATTCATTTCTTGAATCTATATGGAAACTGAGTATATTGACGTGTTATTACTTAATTGGTATTATTGATTTATTTGATTTATGTAGAAATGCAAGCTGCTCTCTCTGATTTATATTCATGTTAACTTGTATTTCTTTGAGGTATATTACAGTGTTTACATCTCAGGTAATTTCTTTATCTAGTTTGGTTCCTTTTCTTGAAGCTTATAGCTTCAAGGTGTAGTGGCGCTTTTAAAATCCCTATAACATATGTTAGTCTACCATTCAATAAAAATAAAAAGATACTCCCCTTCTCTCATGTTCGCCACCTGGAATAAAGTCCAGAGTTTAGTCGCGAAGCACTCACTTTTTTATACATCTTTCTACAATTTCAGTTGAGGATATTATCTCAGAATTAAAAAAAGTTAACTACTCTTTAAGGTAGGAATTTTATTACACAGATTTCGAGATCAGGACTAAAACCATAAAGCGGTTGAAATTAAACTTTGTTTAGACCTGATACACAAATACCCATGCTTACGTAAATTAAGAGTTTCTACTAAGAAATATGCGCAATTTATTATTGTGGTTATAATTTACATTTCTTTGAAGTTTGTGTAGCCTGGTTGTTAGTTCCTGTGTAACCAAATTGATTTGTCAGAAATGTTGATTTGGTGTAGAACATTGTAATGTGAAAGTACGAGAATTCATTAAAAGAAGATTGAATTTTGTGACGGTAGTTGCGGCTCTGCTGTTGATATTTCTTGGGTCCGCAATATTTTTGAAGTCTACTGTCAAAATTTTATACATATCGGTCACTTAGGTTATATTTCACATTCGTTTAAAAAAAATTGTTGTGTAAATCTGAAGTTTTAGTGTAAATTAAACATTATTTTTTAAATGGTGAAACCAATAAAAAACCAGGACAAGTTTTCATACATATCTGCTCCTACTCATGAAATGATTTGTGAGTTTCTTTTCTCAAAACTGGTTGTATTAGCACAGAAGATATCACAACTTCTACCGAAAAGGTTAATAAATGACTATGTTCCAAGAAAATTCTTTCGTCAATTTGTCATTAGTTGAAACTAGAATGCATTGCTTTACTGTAAAAACAAAAAACATAATCAAATCATTCGACTTCTACTGATGAACTTGCTTCCAAGAAGGAAAAAGCTGTTGTTTTGGTCAATAATGTAGCACTGACAATTTTTGGGGTTCAAAAGCTTAATCTAGATTGACCATTTAGAAAAGGAACATAACTATCCAGTATTATGCTGATTTGCTGACATGTTTTGATGCCAAACTGAAAAAAGTATTACTCTATCATGATAGTGCATTGTTGCGATTGTTAAATTACTCAAATTGGGTTACAAAATGCTGTCTCATCTATCATATTCTCCTGAATCATTCATTACGACTTCTCCTTTTTCTTGAAACTAAAAACATGACTTGCTGGAAAGAGACTTGAGTCAAATACACATGGGATTGCCAAAACAAAAGCCTACTTTTAAGAATTTATGATAGATAACTTTTTAGAAGATTTAAAAAAATTGAAAACTGGTTGGGCTACGGGTGTCGAATTTTGAGAAGATTGTTAAAAAATAAAATACATTTATACTGTAAAATGAGTTTTTTTATTCAAAATTCACTCTACCATCAAGCCATCTTCACAGTTTGACTTAACTATAGGTATCATTAAATGTATTAGATACATATCCACTAAATGCCAGATGCACGCTATGAAGTGAAGGAAGTGTTTGGAAGAAATGAGCATAAATCTGTTTACAATGCCTATACACCATTTCAAAGATTTTATGGTGTAGATTTACTCAGGTGGCCTGTGGCACAGTTGGTTTGCATGTGACTATTATGCCCAACGTCCCGGGTTTGAATCCCAACAAGGTCCGTTTGAAAAATGTTAGGCAAGCATTTTTCACAAAAATACGCCCTCGTTTGGATGAGAGGTAAAATGTAGGTTCCGTGTGTGAATGTTGTCACACATGTTAAAGATCCCTACCTTGTATAGAACAGAAAGGACTCGGCAAAATTCAAAATTTTCAGGTAAAAAACTCGCTTTTTGGCTAATGTAGTACCTTCGGTTGGAGCATTGAAAAAATCAATGTAGTGTAGACTTACTCCAGACGGCTTTGTAGTATAGTTGGTATGCGTGTGACTGCTATGCCCAAAGTCCCGGGTTTTAATCTCGACACAGTACACTTTAAACTTGTTAGGGTGAGCATTTTTTACAAATATAAATATGCCTTCTGGATGATAGGTAAATTTTAGGTCCTGTGTGTGTTGTCATGCACATTAAAGATCTTGCTTGGAACAGCAAGGTAAAAAGACATGCTTCCTGACCAGTGTAGTACCTTCGGGTGGAATATTGGAGAAACAAATCAAATGTAGTGCAGATTTACTCTTATGTTATCATTAGGTTTGCAGTCTTGGAACTGGTTGGATGTGTAGCTCTATTGTTTCCGATTCTGATCTAAACTACATGTTTTGCTGAAATTCTCATAGCTTACATCTTTCACTATCTGTGCAATAATCTAATCCAGGTCTACCTTTATCTCTTTTTCATTGCTCTGTTTATAATATATCTCGTACTATTCCCACATGCCTTAGAACATACTCTATCATCCTCTCTCCTATTTTTACTGTTTTCCACATATCTTCTTCTTCTTCTGCCATTTATAGTATCTCTTTGTTCTTGACTTTGTCTGTCTATGATATCTTCACCAAACATCTGTAGCAGCACATTTTAAAAGCTTACCTCTGTTAGTATCAATTTCTATTTCATTGAGAGCTGCTTCAACTTGGCGTTACTAGATGCTAATACTGCTATATTGTCTGCAAATCTGAGCATATCGATCGTTTGTCCCTGCATAATAATTGCAGTTGTTTTTCTGCATTTGACAGTAATCTTTACCTCTTCAATATACAAGTTAAAAATTAATGGTGATATTACACATCCTTGTTTCACCCTTTTTCTAATATTGACTTTTCTATGTTCCTGCCTATTGGCTTATTGTATTATCTGCCTATCCCTATAACTCGTTCATATCTTTTTGAGTATTTTGAACATTTCTTCCTATTTTATATTGTCAAATACTTTTCCAGATCTACAAACCCTTTATATACCCTTAAAGCTAAAATGACCTCTCGTGTTCCCTTGTTTTGCTTAAATCCAAATTGATCTTCTAGTATTTCTTCAACCCATTATTTCATTCGTCTCTGTACAATTCTGATTAATATTTTTGACAAGTGTGTTGTTAAATTTTCAATGTAGTGACTTTGTTGTTATGTTTGAGGTCCTTGGGTACCTCACCTGTCTCATACATATAGTTGACAGGTTTGAAGAAACATTCTGTTACTGCTTGTCTAACGGCCTTTAGCATCTCGGCTTGCACTTTGTCTACACTCAACACACCTTATTATTTTTCAGGCTCTTTAATGTTAGTTCAAACTCATTCTTAAGTATACGATATGTGGTCATGCTTTTCAATGTCTGTTTTTTGTTCTAGTGCTTCTTGTTTCTGTTCTGGCTATAAATTCCCTATATATTCTTGCCCTCTACCTACTTTCTGTATTTTTTCCATAATGATGTCTTTTCACGTGCTCCTTATATCTTTGCTACACTGCTTTATATTTCCAAAATTCATTCTAATTGATTTGTATGCTGCATCTGTCTTTCCTACTTTCATCTTAGTTTGTACCACTTGGAGTTTCCTTAATCTACTGCTTATCTTTCCTGCATTTGCAAATAATTTTCATTTTATGGCTTTGTCTGTGTCCTTGTTTTGTCTGGTCTGTTTTGTATTTTTGTCTTTCTTCTATTAAATTCAGAATATTCATTGTCACCTTTGGTTTCTTATTTTCTTTTTGTTTATACTCCAGAATATCTCTGGTCGCCATGCCTATGTTAGATTTAACGCTATTGTCTTTCAACAATGTGTTTGATTTTTGCCTAAATCTTTTATGAATATGTTTCTCTTTTATTTCCCATAGTCAAAATGCCTTTTCCCATTTTTTTTTAATTTTTCAATTTAAGTGCATGTTTAATAATTACTAATTGTGGTCAGTGTCTATATCTGCTTCCTGGTAGCTTCTACAGTCTTTTACTTGATTCCTAAATCGTTGTCTAATAAGAATGTAGTCTATTTCATATCTACCTGTCTTCTGGCATTTTCCATGTGTGTAGTCTTCTAGTACAATGTTGACATAATGTATTTGTGAAGGTTAAATTACTTTTGTCACAACATATTACTAGCCTATTTGTTCTGTTCTTTTTCGTGCCTAAACCAAATAAACCTACTTCCACCACGCCTTCCTTTCCCTCACCTAGGAATGTATTAAAATCTCACGTAATTATTAAATTTTTATGTTTTTTTATGAATCTTAGTATGCCTTCGTTATCTTTGAAGATTTCTCACTATTGCTGGAGGTGGTCATGTAAATGTGTATTATTAACATATTTACTGGGTTAGATATTAATCTGTCCATGAGTACTCTTTTGTTGTTTTGTAAGTAGTTTTCTACATAATGTCCTATGCATTTTCACATAACTATCCCACACCTGAATTTCCTTCCTCCGATTCTGTATGGATTACTCTAAAGTCTCAGCTTCAAAAATGTCTAGTGCCAACCTATTCCTTTCAATTTCTAAATTGTGTATGTAGGGTTATCTCAGGCGAATTTTCTCATCGGTATAAGGTTGCTTAGGTGACTTCGTGGCATAGTTGGTATGCGTGTGACTACTACGTCCAAGATCCCGGGTTTGAATCTCAACACGGTCTGCTTGAAAAATGTTAGGAGAGCATTTTTCACAAAAATACGCTCTCGTTCGGATGAGAGGCAAAATGGAGGTCTTGTGTGTGAGTGTTGTCATGTAAGTTAAAAATCCCTACCTTGCTTGGAACAACAAGGGTTTGGCATAATTGAAAATTTTTCAGGAAAAAAAACTCGCTTCCTGACCAATGTAGTACCTTTGGGTGGAGCATTGGAAAATCACATGTAGGGTATAAGGTTGCTTTAGATCATGTTCCTGCGGTGACTATCCATCTTCTTGCTGGAACATAAAGATAGGAGGAGATATAAAATTAGGATTTGTATTTGAAGGACACTCCACCACATGCCTTTAATGTTCTACCCTGCAGATAGGTAAAGCAAGGGGAACCACAGGAACCACATTTTATTAAAACTATGTTGTGCAATGTGCATAAAAGCCTAAGATTAATTATTTATAGGAATAAATTGAGGAGCGATTTAGCAAGTATCAAGCTGAAAGTCATAGAGTTTATTGCTTAACAGTCATTTTATTGATTTATACTGCTTTCCAGCAAATCTTAATGTAATAGTTTTGCTACCAATGCGATGATTTCTAATTGTCATACAAATTACAGAAACTAATCCCAAAAAAATTGATTGTTACGGCTCTGGTAAAATGGAATAAATAATTACTAACTTATGTTGTAAATATGCTGACAATCATTTATGTTTATATTTACACCACTGATCTTACCAACTTTAGTTATGAACAATTAACGTTGTTCTTAATAATAAGTTATGCGATCTTCTATTTAAAAATATTTTGTAACTATATACTTGCTTTGTTACTAAAATTGATATTGATTTCAGATGTTGCTGCTTAGGATTTACGTTTGCAAACTACAAAAGCTTAAGAAATAGACTTGTTAATTAATACCTCTAATCGAGACTAAAAATTAGGTAAGTAATATACAATAAAAATAACAAATTGTTGAAATATTAACTTTTGCTTGTTCGACTAGTGAAAATTCTGTTCAATTACACTATAATCATGTTTCACGTGAAACTATAGGTTTGTTTACACATACTCAATGATGCATGTGTGAGGAATCTAAAAAAAGAGTTGTGTATAAAGATAATTTATTTGAGTTTAACATTGCATTCTTTCAGCAAATGCAATTAATGTAATTTATTATCCATTTTTGTAGTTTACTGTTCCCAAAAGCACATATTAAAAAATATTGTTTAGTATTAATTAAAGATGAGCAATTTAGATCTATTTAGACGATTTAATCTTGTTAGTTTTTTCTTTCCTGAAGTGAAACATTTTACATCTTTTACATTCAATATAAGATGCCACGAGTCATGTTAGTTTTGAAAATGATATTTATCTATGACTGTTTAATTGAGTGTCACTGACTCATTAGGTTACTAGTTGTATAATGAAATTTATTATGTTACATTTTGATATCTAAATTGTAAGACATCTTTCATCATCATTAGGTCTTCATTCCTGGAACTGGTTAGACGCGTACCCTCATTGTTTCCTATTCTGAACTAACCTACACATTTCCCTGAAATTTGCACAGTCTGCACTATCACTATCTGATCTAGGTTTACATCTACCTTCCTTTTCCCATCTCTGCTTGTAATATATCCCATACTATTCCCCAAAAATGCTTTGGAACGTATTCTCCTATTTTTCCCACAGATATCCTTGTTCCCCTACTATTTCTATAACCTATTTGTTATTAGCTCTGTCTGTCTATGCTATCATCCTCATACATCTGAAGCACAGCATTCCAAAAGGCTGTTACCGTTTGTCTGTCTGCTTTTCCTACTGCCTGTATTTCATAGGCATGCTGTGCCATGCTCCACAATATGCTTTCAACAATTTTCTACTTATTTCTATGTTTGTTGTTTTTCATCATAGGCGCTGTTTGTTCTTGTTAGATGCAGTTCGGTCCCCTTCTATTGTTTCACAATTATATTCCCTATTTCTTCGATATTTAGTGGTTGTGAAGGGAGGTAAGCAGCCCGTGGCTGCCAACTCCCTCCTGCACTTGAACATTTGCCGATTTTGTATTTTTTCCAATTTTTCCTTTCGAACAATCAACATTACTTGCAGATATCTCACAACCAACACCTGTAGTTGTTTATAATAATCATCAGATTTATCTGCACTTATTTTTTGGTCATTAGGTTTTCTGTTTCAAAACTGGTTGGACACGTACCTGCACTTATTTATATTCTGAGCTAGCCTACACAGTTCCCTGAAATTCTGACACAACCTATATACAGCTCGGTTTCCCTTCTCATCATCATTTTGTTTTCGGCCTTACTTAAGGTCGGTTTGACGCATCTCTAACTTCTTTTCTATTCTGTGCTAATCTAAAAAGCTCTACATACCCTTCACAACCTAAATTTCTAATAATTTGACTAATATAGTTTGGTCTAGGTCTTCCTATATCCTTCTATCTTTTTCCTATCCAGCTGGCTCTACATAGATATTAGCAACCTGATGGTTGTTAAAGAACTCTAACATGTTTACATGATTACCATTTATAAGGAAATGAAATATAACCTGGTTATCCGCTTCAAAAAGGAAAAGTGTTAAATTATATGTTATGGTAAGGCTTAAGCAACGAATCGCTGCCAACATGCCAGACCGCTACCTAATTGTGAGTTATGCCATGGTGACGTTTATTAAATTATATGTTATGGTAAGGCTTAAGCAACGAAACGCTACCAACATGCCAGACCGCTATCTAATTGTTAGTTATGTCATGGTGACGTTTATTAAATTTATTAAATTATCTATTGTTTTATAATTTTATGCCCTATTTCATCGAGATTCAGTGAAGGGGGTTAAGCAGCTGTGGCTGCCAAGATCCCCCAACACTTAGACATTGCTGAATTAATAGTTTTCTAGTAAATCTTTTCACACAATCAACATTATTCGAGAATATTGCCCAACCAATACTTGTACTTGCTTTCAATAATCTTCATGTTTAAGTACAGTTACTTTTTTCGTCATTAGTTTATCCGTATTGAGACTGGTTGGATGCGTACCTCCATTGGTTTCTATTCTGAGCTAGCCTACACTTTTCCCTGAAATTCCTACAGCCTACATCTTTCACTATCTGTGTGCAGTAGTCTAACCTAGGTCTACCTCTACTTCTCTTTTTCCTATCTTTGCTTCTAATATATTTCGTACTATTCCCTCATGCCGTAGTATGTGGCCTATCATCCTATCTCTCCTATTTTTTTTTACCGTTTTCCACATATTTCTTTCTTCCTTTAGTATTTTTAGTACATCTTCGTTCTTAACTTTGTCTGTCCACGATACCTTCATCATACGTCTGTAGCACCACATTTCAAAGGCTTCTATCTTTTTCTTGTCCACTTCTCCTGCTGTCCAGGTTTCACAGCCGTACAGGGCTGTGCTCCACACGTATGTTTTAAGCAATCTTTTTCGTGTTTCCAAGTTTGTTGTCTTTGAACACAGTAGTTGCTTTTTTTGTTAAATGTAGCACGATCTTGTGCTAATCTTCGTTTTATATCTTTTGGGCTTTTCCCATCTTGTATTATTTGGCTTTCTAGGTAGCAGAAATCCTTAACCTCTTGTAAGTTCTGATTACCTATTTGTATTATTGTTTTTAATTTATTTTCCTCTCCTTTGCATACTAGTACTTTATTTTTGTTAATTTTCATACCGAATCTCTCTGTTAGAACTGTTTCCATTTCATTAACAGCAGCTTCTAACTCCTCTGTGATAGATGCTAATACCGCTATATCATCTGCAAATCTAAGCATATCAACTTTTGTCCCTGCATAGTAATTCCAAATGTCTTCCTGCATTTGACAGTATTCATTGACTCTTCAATGTACAAGTTAAAAATTAATGGAGATAGGGCACATCCCTGTCTCACCCCTTTCTTAATGTTTACTTCTCTACGTTCCTGCTTTAATTCTATTACTGCTGTTTTCTCTTTGTATAAGCTATGTACTACTCGTCTATCCTTATAACTCATTCCAATCTTTATGAGTATTTCTAACATTTCTTTCCATTTTACATTTCGAATGCTTTTTCCAGATCTACAAACCCTATATATACGCTTTCCCGTTTTTCTATTGTTTTATCCATTATCACTCTCAGAGCTAGAATAACCTCCCGTGTTCCCCTGTTTTGCCTAAACCCAAATTGATCTTCTCCTAGTATTTCTTCAGCTTTTTTTTTCATTCGTCTTTGTACAATTCTAATTAATATTTTTGACACGTGTGCTGTCAAACTTATTGTTCGAAAATTTTTACATCTATCCGTGCCTTTCTTTTTTGGTATAGTTACTATGATGTTACTTTTGAAATTTTTGGGTATCTCGCCTGTCTCGTATATATATATATATATATATATATATATATATATATATATAATATAAGTAGTGGGTTTTAGGTCTGTTGGAGGATTAATAAGACTCTTTTTTATTACCTAAATTTTCGAATATATTTATATTCTTCTTCAGAGGTACTATAAAATATACAAACGCATTAACAATAAATAATTACATTTAAGATGTACTTACTAAATTGAGGTTTAAAATATATGTAATGGCATCAGATATATAAATAAAAATAAAAAATGTAAAGGTTGTTGAAACATATACTGAAATTACTTTGTATATATTAAGATGTTCTTTTTGAAGTATATCATTTAAATTTTGGCAGTTATTTTGTATACCTTTTGTTATTTTTAATATCATAGTTGTATGCATGTACATCATGCTGCACGTATTGATAAATATACAACCGTCAGCAATATGTACAACACTACACACATATATCTTAGTAAATATTAATATATTCAAATATTCAAACATATCATTAATGTTTCAATAACCTTTGTATATCACTTAAATTTAATGTTGGTAATAAAACAAACAACCTATAATTGATCATTTTTCTTTTTTGTGCTAAATTTATTATTTATATATTCATAATTTAGAAGGTATGTATAGATAGAGCTTAGATCATCAACATCCGTCATCTTATTCATTGTATCTGGGGTTTTGTAAATATAACACATTTCTAAAAATTTCGGGTAAAGCCTAATGCATGTTCTTTATCAATGCACATCATAAATAAAGACCATCATGTAGATTTTCAAAATGTCAAAATTATTGATAGAGATAAAAACGAAAATAAAAGAAAATTTTTAGAAATGTGTTATATTTACAAAACCCCATATACAATTAATAAGATGACGGATGTTGATGATCTAAGCTCTATCTATACATACCTTCTAAATTATGAATATATAAATAATAAATTTAGCACAAAAAAGAAAAATGATCAATTATAGGTTGTTTGTTTTATTACCAACATTAAATTTAAGTGATATACAAAGGTTATTGAAACATTAATGATATGTTTGAATATTTGAATATATTAATATTTACTAAGATATATGTATGTGTAGATGTATGTATACATATTGCTGACGGTTGTATATTTATCATACGTCAGCATGATGTACATGCATACAACTATGATATTAAAAATAACAAAAGGTATACAAAATAACTGCCAAAATTTAAATGATATACTTCAAAAAAGAACATCTTAATATATACAAAGTAATTTCAGTATATGTTTCAACAACCTTTTACATTTTTTTATTTTTATTTATATATCTGATGCCATTACATATATTTTAAACCTCAATTTAGTAAGTACATCTTAAATGTAATTATTTATTGTTAATGCGTTTGTATATTTTATAGTACCTCTGAAGAAGAATATAAATATATTCGAAAATTTAGGTAATAAAAAAGAGTCTTATTAATCCTCCAACAGACCTAAAACCCACTACTTATATTATATAATAAAATAAGGTCATAAAATACTTACCTGTTGTATATATCTCTTACAAGTTGGAAGAGACGTTCTGTTACTGCTTGTCCAGCGGCTTTTAGAGTTTCTGCTTGCACCTTATCTGTATCCAGTGCTTTACTATTAGACTATTGCATGCAAATAGTGAAACATATAGCCTGTGGAAATTTCAGGAAAATATGTATGTTAGCTAGGAATTGGAAACAATAGAGATATGCCTCTTACCATTTCCAGGACTGAAGACCTAATGATGATGATGATGTAAGTGCAATAGGTAATCTAACATTTGTAGTGATCAAATGGCCTCCTATCACTGTCCACATAGGAAGGGCTTTAAATGGTATAGAAAGGTGGTTGTAGAAATACTATTTGGTTCTGCTAAAACTAATGCTTGAGTATTACATAATTCTGCATATCCAGAGAAGAAGAATGTTTGTATTGGAGTTTTGTGTGAGCATTTGTAAGGCATTTTTTGAAGCGATCTTATTGTTCCAAGACCAAGAATTCTAAAACGAATCCATATATCAACTCAACCTGGACTGGATAATAAAAAGAGAAAACAGTATACTTGTTGCTACAAAACCTTAAGTCAAACAATGGCAAACTCTGATGCAGATAAAAAAATTTAAAAAGTGTACACTTTTTGAGCAGATTGTTATCGAAATTTCGGGTTCTGATTTAATAAATTTCACAAGATGCAGAAATTTTTTGTTCTGATTTAAATTTTATATTAAATAATAATAATATGTATTTATACAGTTATGTCTACACATTGCTTATTTTTTATTTTGGCTTTTAATTTTTGGTAGTTATGTTTCCATTTCTTTTATTATTGTGAGAAAATGTTTTTTTGTAAATATATTTTGATGTAAATTTTATATATTACATTAATCATTTGGCTTCTATAAAAATCACCACTTATTAGAAATCAAATTACAAAAGACTTGTAAATCAAACATGTTTATAAAATATAATTGCTGTCAGAAAATTATTTCCAGACCTCTACTTTTATGATATCTGCTTATTGTTTATGTAAACCACATATCAAACCTCGTAATTGCTACCATTATTATCTATACTCAACATTGTTGATAAAAAAATGGAGTTAATTAGAGTAATATTTATGGGACATATGTCTCATATAGCACTTTCAGCATAATACGAACGAATCGTCGTACATGTCCCGTACCGCACCAGATGTTCTGGTTTTTATAGAAAAAGGGAAAGCTTGCACAGCACACTCTGGGGATCTGTTCTCGAGTGCAATGTGTTTTTGAAATATTGTTAATTTTATTATAAGTTGTTAGAACCTGGCCCGGAATAGAAACTATACTGGTTATTCAGGTGTTAGTTATTGGTATGAAAATCTTTCTAAAGAAGTACAAGATTGCGCAGCTAGCTGAATTTGAGTGCAAATTATTATTAAACTTTTTGTTAAACTACTGCAATAATTTGACTAACATAAAATGAAATTTTTCAAATTTTTGCGTATTTTGTAACTAAAATAATAAAGACATTGTGTTAGACAATTTTTTTATGTATGTTAGTAAATATTAATTTGAATTGTATCGTTAGTAATAAGTTGTAAAATACTCTTATGGTGGAAAAAATCAAATTACTCGTTTGTTACAGATAATTGCAGGCACTATTTTTTTATCTGTCCTTTGTTAAGAAATTTATCTAAAAACTAATTATCGAAACAGTAACATTTAAAAAGATTTAATAACTGCATTTTGGCAGTTCTCAAATTTGCAATACTTTACTGCTTGCATATGGAGCAATATTCCTTGAATATTAATCAAGTGTAATGATCTCATATGTCCAAATTCATGTATTGTTATAGATCTCCCAGCAGAAAGTATTGATTTAAGCAAATGGTTAAGGAGTAATTATCAGTTTACTATTTAAATTAACCTACTGTAATTATTGCTTGTAGGAGTTGATTTATAAGATAATCACATATGTACTGTATACTTTGTATTTATATGAAGTTGTACTATAAGCTTTTTATAATGTAGTTAAAATTGTATTTGGTATTGAAAAGTGCTACATTCATTCACGAATGTGTCATAAACGTACAGTATTAATTTTAAATTCTAATCTTTTAATAAGTTTACGACTCTACTAATAGGTATAATTTATTGTCTTTGAATAATTTAGTATTTGATTTGCAAATACCTTACATGTTGCTAATTAGTTAAACAGTAGTTAATTAATCATTAAAGTGTTGACTTCTGTACTAATTTAAATTGTGTGTTTAAAATTGTATAGCTTTAAATTTGAAAAACGCTAGTTTTCAAGCGATGCTGCATCAACCACTTCTTTTTATAATTTTCGATGGCAAATCATCATATTAACAAGCACAAGTGGTACTTTCATGTAATTTGCTTTTAATTACTTATGATTTATTGTGTAACCAAATATAAATAATGTGTACTTACAACAGTATAGTTTTTACATTGAGAATCAATTAATGTGTTGCTTTCTTTGGCTTATATCTTACAAAGAATGATCAAGACAGGAATTTATCGTATTACAGTGCGGTTGTGTTACTCCGAATATTTGTTTGCACGAGCATTTTGGAGTATCAATTTGTTCGGATTATAGAGGATTATAGAGCAATAAAAAAGGCGTATAGCAGGTATGTATGTACATATTGTATGTACATACATACATATGTAAGTAGTTATTTAATAAAACAGTACAACATACATACTTAGTAAACATACATGTAAAAATCATTTGAAAAAGTCTTTTATTTTTGTCTGACCTGATTTTGTTAAGTTCTTGCGGAAAGCATCATCTCGCATTTGTCGAAGGATGAGCTGTTGTTGCAAAGGAACATTATTTTCATCCGTCCATGCCAAACATGTATTGAATGCTTACAAAGTTGTTGAGTGTTTAACATTTTTAACGGATACTGCTGCGGCATCTTCTTCGTCACTACTTTCTACGTCTTTCCGTATATGTTGAATAGTCTCCTAATTCGTTAGAATTTCGTGACATGTTTTCCTCTCTTCTTTGTTAAGCCACCCGGACACATCAATATTTGTGATTTGTTCTTCTTCAAATGAATGAACTGAAGGACATCAATGATTTCAGGGAAGACAAGGTCAACAGACACATTTTCATTCGCCGAGTGTTCGGCAAGAGGCCACATATTTTTCCATGATGATACAATGTTTTGTTGAGAGGTTTCATTCTAAGCGTTTGTTAGAGAGAAAATTGCATCTTTAATTGTTAGACTCTTAATAACCATCTCCATTGGCTTTACTGATGTCACAATATCGTAAAGAAAATATTTTTTATATCTCGCTTTGATTGCACAGATGACATTCTGGTTGACCCAGAGCAGTAACGTTAGGTGGTAAATACCTAGCATAGATTTGTTTATCATCACTTATTAGTTCTTTAATTGAAGGGTACCCTGGACAATTGTCTAAAAGCAAAAGCTGTGCTTAATGTTTTCTGCTTACCAGAACCACATTCCATTTGCAAACACTAGGAGGGAATTTTATCCTTTTTTGTTTTAATGTCACATACGGTTTACTTTCAGACACCATACTCTGACGCAAGTTTTGATAGTGTTTCACCGCCATCTAATCGTCTAATTATTTTACACTTATCCTCCAACAATAGGGTTACATGCTTCCTTTTTGACGACATTGTAAACTATGTAAGCATGAATAATGCACGAATAACAATATGGTCGCAGTTTTTAGCACTTCCGCACAACAGCACTATAGACACTGAACTGACATCGCACGCATGAGAAAATTATTACATATGTACCGCCTACTCGCAAACACAACAGGAATATTCCTGTTGGTGCACGTTTGTATGCCTTGGTGCAGGCCATTTAGACTACCAGGGATTCGGAGTAACGCGACCGCACTATAATTTCAATCAAGCTTTAGTTCATCATTATTTATTACAATTCATGTGCTTTTGAACTAGTGCATAATATACATTGTGAGAAACCCAGTTTAAGTAAACATTGTACTCCTTCTGTCTCAAATTATGGTATAATAAGTTTGGACTATTTGATGTCTACTATTTGAATGGAATGATCCATTCATCTTTAGATCCTTTAATCAGCAGAATTTTATCATCATCATCACGTGCATATGGTTTGGCATTGTCTCATTGAATTTATATGGGTTTTAGTTTATGTTCAACTGGAAATTTAGATCTAATAAGCTTGCAAAATATTTTCAACAATAATTTTTTTACATTCAACGACGTTGATAGATTTATTGGTTTTGGTCACTAATGTTGCTCCTTCTCGATTCTCACTGTTTAGTTTGACAGGTTCTTGATAAACAAATGGCCAAAGTCCAACCTCTCCATCAAAATACTGCTTTTTAGCATAATCATTATATGGTAAGGCCATTATAGCCATGAATATTACTTTTGTAATAAAACCATTACGTTTATCCTCTTAGGCTTTTACTCATTAAGCAGTATATAATAAGATTGTTTAACTCGAGTCAAGCAAAACAATTTTTTATCTATATGTACGTAGTCATACATATCTTTAAAAAGTCCATTTGGCTTCACCTTTGATGAACAAAATGTTATTCGGGCTAGTTTGTTTTTCTGTTAACGTTGGTTTCACTGCAGATGATATTTGCTTCAACTGTTTACATTCTTTAAATATGCAGAAAATGGTTGATTTTGGAATTTCAGCTGCAAAGTACCAATTGCGGATTGTATCGCGATGATTAAACAGGATATTCCGGATGTTATTCAAATCTTCAGAGTAGTCGTTGGGTTTTCAACTACATTTTCCTTTTTTTTTTAGTCAAATCATCCACAGAAGGAGATTCTTTATCATATTGTTCTTTAGCCGTATACCAAATACGGGGCACTGTTAACTGTAATATAAAATTTGATTGCAGCTTTCTTAACAACACCACGGTTCAATTTGTTCCCTACTTTATGTTGCAATAAGAATTCTAAAATTCCATTGTCCTGATCACAAGTCAGTTGTTTAGTTTTGCGTTCTTCTTATAGGCACATCACTATTTTCTTTGATTATACCATCCATATTTTCTTCTAAACAGGTGTATTTTTGATTTTCTGCTCTTTGCATTTTTTTCAACTAACATGAGTAAAATGTCAAAATATGTTTTGGGCACAGCCAACTATAAAAGTATTAGGAATATATATTTTTTTAAAGTGAAGTGATTGAAACTTATTAGCTTCTGTAAATTTCAATAATCAATGAATTTTGAAGAAATTTATACCACAATTTGATACAGAGTACTTTATTATATTTTCTTGTGATACTTGTATTAATTTCAATAAATTCTTGGCCGTCAAATTTGATTTAGTGTTTGAATGACTTTTTAATTTTATTTCTTGCTAACCTGCATTTCTTTGAAGACCTAGAACTCTTTGAAGGTTTGTGCTTGCTACTTTTGAATAGGCACATTAAAATTTGTTATTTGTTTAATAGGTAACTTCTTGTGTTTTATTGCTGTGATTGTATATTTTCTAGTCACTAATATACTTTTACATTTGAATTTACCGTCGGATTTTACGTCACGATTGCACCTTTGTACTTCGTGCAAGCTCGTGAATGTTCACTTTGATCATGCGCTAAAAACATTTTTGGTAAAAGGTGCCACACAGCATGCGTGAAGATTGAACAATGACCAACCAATATGTTTTTTGGTCATTAAATTAGAATACGCAGGATTACAGTTAGTTTATTTGTGTACAATGATTAAATATGTCATTAGATTTTTTGCAACAATTCGAAGTAATTAATTAATGCGTTTATAATCTCACAATTGGTAGCAGAGTGTGGTTTAGAAGCGGCCGCTGGTGGTTTCAGGTTAGAAGCACGTGTTTTGTTTGAGTTATAAATTTCTAAAGATTTGAATTGTTTTTGATGACAAAATGGAAAGCCTGACAAAGAACTACAACTAGAATTAAAAAATACAGGTACAAGAATTTGTAAACTCAACTAATGTTTGCCTTTTACTAATTAAAGGGCCAGTTTTGTAAGTATTCTTTAAAGTATTTTAACACCTGATACTTGCTGTTTTGAGTTTGGTTTCAAAATGGATGCGACGTGGGAATCTGTAATGACCTTTAAGAAGCTAAATCCAACAAACTACACCGCATGGAAAGTGAATTGTAGTTTGCGTTTGAGGGATCACGGATTATACAATTTCATTGATGCGAAGCAAATGTCAAATGAAAAATCCATATCTAAAAAAAGTGCGAATTTGAGGTTAAGCGAGGGCACGCTCTTAGCACAATCTATTTAACATTAGAAGAGGAGATTCAATTATTATTAGTAAATGTAGAGGATCTGTTTGATTCATGGACGACTCTTTAGAACGAATTTGAATCCTCGTCATTGCTTCAGCTAGCATTAATTTATAGAGATCTCTTTACTATAAGAAAATTAGATAGTGAATCTATGGGGGTATACGTATCCCGTATATTGAAAGTTGTAGACGACTTAGAGCGACAGAAAGAACAACTCTCCGATAGGTTCGTAGCAATTGTAATGCTATTAGGATTAGGTGATTTATACGATGCTGTCTCGCAGTCAATTTGTTAAATATCTCCTACAGAACTAACACAAACTGTCAGGAATTGTCTCGTCATAGAAGAGCTAAGCATGAAGATAGATTATGTGAAGGCATGGTTAAAGCTACCATACCATCATCGTTAAATATAGTTAGGCACAATCTAAATAAAAACCCAGTTGTCGATAAACGCCCTAATGCTAATGTAAATGTTGGAAAGAAGTGTTTTAGATATGGTAGGCTAGGGCATTTAAAAAAAAGTTGCAAAATAGTCACGATACAACCAATTACAATAGTAGTTCGGACAATAATCCAAATGGAAGTTTTCATTTTTGTTGTTTTTTGATGGGTCGTATCAAGCCGTCCGAGCAACTAAGTAATAGTTTTTGATAGCGGTGCTACCCACCATTTTTGTTTTCATAGATCCGCATTTATAGATTTTGTAAAAATTGAACCAATTCCGATTTGCAAGACCATGGAAATATGTTTGTTGTAGGGTTAGGCAATGTTGTTATAAATATGACTACCGATAATGAGAAAAAACATACTTTAAAATTAAATAATGTATATTACATTCTGCAGTTATGCAGAAATCCAATATCTGTGTATGTCGTAATCGAAAAAGGATTCCGAATAGGTTTTGATAAAAATAATTTGGTTATTTCTGACAAGTATAACAATACTGTCAGCTTGAAACCTGAAAATAGTTTATTTTTAATGGGCCCCCAATTCAAAAATTGAGGTAAACAAACATAGCGGGAAATTAAGTTTTATCGCTAGTACAAATAACGGTTTTGAGGGGAATCATTCGGAGGAAGTTCTGTTGTCAAATAATTTAGTCAAATTATGACATTATAGGCTTGCCCATATAACACCCAGTTCAGTCAAAAAACTGTTTACCTCTGGTGCTGTGAGAGGTATCCATATGCCTTTGATAAAGGATTTAGGTATATCCGATTCTTTTTCGAAGAGCGAAAAGCACAAGGGAAGCGTCAAGAAGTTTAATAGAAGGTAGTTCAAAATATCTATTACAGTTAGTGTGTATGGATTTATGGAGGCCTTCGCCAATTATAGCAGATATATAATTGTTGTTGCACTAAATAATAAACATGAAGTAGTCGGTGCTTTTATGCAATTAAAAACTAAAATTGAATGCTTGTTTCAGTCTGAAATAATAGAGGTTCAGATTGACAATGGCCTCGAATTTTGCAACAATAAGCTAAATGAGTTGTTTGAGGATTGTGGAATTAAACACAGGGAAACCCCTGTTTATACACCACAACAGAATGGCATAGTAGAAAAGCCTAATAGCAACCTATTAGATGGTACACGGGCTCTCTTAGTGGATTCTGGAATGCCTCCAGAATTTTGGGTGGAAGCTCTCTTCACTGTAGTGCATGTTAAAAATAGAGTAATTCATTCTAGCTTAGGGGACAGAACACCTTCGGAATTGTGGCATGGCCACAAGCCTAATGTGGGATATTTTAAAAAGTTTGGATCGTTAGTTTCAATATACCTAAACCCTATCATCATAAATTGCAAGGTGTGAACGCACCTTAAGATTCGTATAATTCATATTAATATCATTTAGAGGTTATGTTTTTTTGTTACGTTGCTGTTGTAAATGTTGTAGTTAGCTGGTTGACCTGTAGACCAGGCAATATGTTTAATTTTTACTGTATATTGAATAGATGGTTAAAGTGAATATGTTTTACTTGATCCACTGTCACTCACACAAGGCAGGGGAAAACCTGGTATAATGGTAGGTTATGGCCCACATACTCGTGGGTATAGAATTTATGATCCAGCGACTAAACAGGTTATAAAAACAAAGCATGTTAGATTTAACAAATCAAAAGTTGGATTTGGTTATTTCAGCGACTCGACATATAGTGTTAACGATTTTTCTAAATTTGATCCCCTAATGCTTAGGGAGAATATTCTTGCAGATTAGTCTATATCTAGTCCAAAGGTTGAAGTTAATGAGGATATAACATCTGATGATGTCACCCTTAGACCAGTAGCACCTGGCTGGAAACGAATTGTTTGTACTCGTCAATCAGGACAAAGTAAAGGAAATAATAATATTTATTATGATTAAAAGGGTAATAAGAAATTTGAGGTCCATTCCCAAGTTAAGGAATTTTGTAGAGATGCACAAATTGAATTTGATGAAGGCCGTTTTGATTTTAGAATTTCTCAAGGGAAGGTTGTAGATCCGTTTAATAGGGAACACCAAATAATTACCAAAGTAAGTGAAATAACTGTTGACAGTAATGTAGGAATGATTCTGAAGAATTAGAATCACAATTTTGTCAAAATGAATCTACTTTCTTTGCTGGATTGACGGGTGTGCCTCATAGCTATGAGGATTCACTATCTTCTCCCAATAAAGACGAATGCCTTCAAGCCATGCAGGAAGAGTATAACACTCTCAAAGAAATGAAAGCATGGGACACAGTCCCACATCCGAATAACAAAATGGTCATTTCCAATAAATGGGACCGAATGTAATTGAAAAGATAGACTGGTGGCAGACTGTTTTCGTCAACAATTTGGTATAGATTACAATGACATATTTTCTCCCGTGATTGATTTTGTTCTTGTGAAATATTTCTTTGCATTGTTGGTTTGCTTTCAAGGGTTTGTTGATGCGCATGTTTATGTAAAATGTGCAATTTTATATGCTGACCTAAAGGAACCCATTTATATTGAACAACCCAAGGGTTTCATTGAAGAAGATAAAGAACAGTATGTGATTAAATTAAATAAAGCATTGTACGAACTTAAACAATCTGGGAGGGAGTGGAATTTGCACATAAATGCAGTATTATGTAAATTAGGATTTATTGAATCTAAGTATAGTCCATGTCTATACCAACTAACTTCGCAGTTTTCATCCTAATTTATGTTGATGACATGGCCATATTTGCCAGAAATACTACACTCCTAGACTCTGTTAAAGAAGGTTTAAAATCTGAGTTTAAGTGTGTCAATTTAAGTCCGAAAACTAGATTCTTAGGTGTTCAGTTTGAACGTGTAGGAAGGGGTGCATTTTTATTGAGAATTTAGCCAATAAATATGAAATTCATAAAAAGAAGCAGGTTCTTATTCCTTTAGTCCCTGGTTTAAATTTACGAGACATTAAGGAAACTGAGAATGAATAGGAATGCCTTTATAAAGAATTGTTAGGTAGCTTATTATTCGTTGCATCAAGGACAAGGTTCGATATATCATTTTCTACAATTCAATTGGCACAATTTGCTTCGAAACCCAACCAATTTGTATGGTGATTGTGTTTGAATGTTCTACATTATTTCTATTGTTCTAGGTACCTATCACTAGACTTGACACATGTAAATGAATGTGAGATAAGAATGTACTCGGATGCATCATTCGGTACTTCTTTAAATAGTAGGAAGTCCATTAGTGGATTTTTGTTATGCTTAGGTAATGTTGCTATTGGTTGGAAATGTTCCATCCAAAAGTGTGTTAGCAAGTCCTCTATGGAGGCAGAATATGTACCTATGAGTAGTGCTGCAGTTGAATTGCAGTGGCTTGTTAGGATTCTACACGAATGTAAAATTGTGAAAGAGTTAAAAAAAGTTACCTGTTTTGTATACTGGTAGCCAAAGTGCTTTATATTTTATAAAGAATCATGCAATTAACTTGCGTTCAAAACATATAGACGTCCAATACCATTACATTTGAGAACTTTATAATGAAAAGTGTTTTGAACTAAGATATGTTAATACAAAGGTGAACTGGGCGGATATTTTGACAAAATTCTTTTATTCGCATAGGTTACAAATGTTTTTGAACAAATGGTTCCTTGCGTGGTTTTCTTTTTTTTCATTCAATAATTTTGTAGCATCGACGAGAACGGTAGGGATTGTGGTTGTTTATTTTCTGGTCAGGAATATATTTTTAAATTTGAATTTACTGCCAGATGTGACGTCACGATTGCACCTTTGTACTTCGTGCAAGTTTGTGAATGTTCCCTTTGCATGCGCTAAAAACATTTTCGATAAAAGGTGCCACACAGCGTGCGCGAAGATTGAACAATGAACAACCAATATGTTTTTTGCTCATTATATTAGAATATGCAGAATTACAGTTAGTTTATGTACAATGAATTAAATATGTAATTAGTTTTTTTGCAACAATTCGAAGTAATTAATTATTGAATTTATAATCTCACAACTGCTGTAGGCAGAAATTTTCGATTGTTATAGAGTCAGATGTATGTTTTCTTAAAATAAAAGATATTTGAAAGGGATAATAAATTCACATTAAATAAACAGATAGGAAGGATGTTTTTTTATGATTTGCGTTTTAAAAATACTTTCTTTACAGATATATTCTAAAAGTATTTAATGCGTAAAGGATTCAACAACATTGCTCATAAATTTAGATATAACCTTTAAATATACAGGCTGATTCAAATTCGAGGTCCACCATGGGGATCTCGCTTTTAATGGAGATAGAGGGTATGTTTAAATTCGGCAAAGTTGCTAAATTTTATACTGATTAATAATCTGTAAAGCAATTTGACTTATCTCATTTGGGATTCGAGATATTTCCGAAAATGTATAAAACTGAATTTGGTTTTTATTTTTAGTGCCTTTATTTCAAAAAATGTTCAAAATTTAAAAACCCTTTTTCATGACCACTTTTTACCTCTATCAAAAGGCCTGATTCAATTTCTTAAAAACGTTTTGTTGTTAACTGACCATCATCAACTTTCTTATTTCTTATGGATGCCATTGTGGGTTTTTGTACATTCAGATTTGCCAATTTTTCTGATTATAGTAGCGTATGACAGGTATCAAAAAACTTTTTAAACAATGGCTTAATCATAAATAACAGTGTTTTAATACCAAATTTAAGAAATGATAAGCTTAAACCACTGTTGCAAATGATATACTGACCAAACAATAATTACAATAAATGCTAAAACAGCTGGCCATTTTCATTAATGCACAATTGTGCATGTTTTGTTGCATTTAGCACAGTTCTTTGAATGGACCTTCTAGGAATAGTGTCAAATGCACGAGTAAGTCTTGTTTTAAGTCCTTCCATGTTTCTAGTGGTTTCCTTGTAAATTTTATTTTTGACAGTTCCCCATAAAAAGTAGTATAATGGTGTTAGATCTGGGGATCTGGCAGACCATGCAACTATTCCACTATTTCCAATCCAACGATTGGGAAATTCTTGGTATAAATATTCTTTGACAATTACTACATTATGCGTTGGTGCACCGTCCTGCTACCACCACAAATGTCTATGTTGATTCAACAGAATGTCATTCAAATAATCAGATATTTGTGCACGAAGAAGATTCAAATATTTTTCTCCATTTAATGATTCCTCATACATGAATGCTCCAATAAAACAGTCATTTAGGATACCCATTCAAACATTTATGCTAAAACGCTGCTGTGGTTTTTTACCCGATTTTGTCTTGGATTTTCTACTGCCCAGTAATGTTCAGTATTACGATTAAAAATACCAGCGTTTGTGAATTTAGATTCGTCAAACCAAATGATTTTCTTCAAAAAACCGTTATCATTATTTAGTATTCCTAACAGCCAATTGCAATATTTTAGTCCTGATGGTATTTCCAGCTTGTAGTGTTTGGCTTACATGAATCCTGTATGGTTTATGCTTATTTGCATGTAAAGTTGTCCAAAACTTGTGCCTGCGATATGTTTAATTCAACAGCTACTTCCGTGTGGATGTTGAAGGAATATTATTTATCTAAACAACAAAATTTAGCTACATCAGTAAAAAGTATTTGAGCTTTATGGTTTCCCATTTGTAAAATATCATGCTGGTTATTATTCAAATTTTTGTTGCCGTAAGCATTGCGAGGTTTAGTAAACGATCCATATTTGGCTAAATTCGTATCAAGCTTCAGAAATATAGTACCATTCGGTTGTTGTCATTCTAGCTACAATCTTAAATACATTTCGGCACTTATTATTGAATTTAGAGGAGAGGAATAAAAAACACGCAACATATCTTGTTTCTCAATATGACTAAAGGCATATTTACTGCTAATGGAAATAAGGTGTTATGGAAACATCTGTGCCGATAAAACAGGACAGGGATAACAAACTCATGCTGATAAATAAGCAAAGACATATGGTGAAAAACTCTGCCGCTATTCCAGTTGCAGTAAATGCAGGTAAACAAAGTTCAACAACCTCAGAGGAATTATTGTCACTTGAAAAAGTTCAGCATGCTATTATGCATAACATCATAAACTTAGACAAACAAGAAGACATAGACACAGACAAAGGGAAAAATGCTAATGATGGTATTTCACAAACTGTGGGTCATACAGTTTTTGAGGGTTACTCCATTCATAATGAACATAATATATGTAACAGTATTGTGAAGAAACCCCGCCTTAATTTATGGTAACAACAATAAATTGGAAATCCAGGGAGTGGTAAAACCAAGGTTTATCTTTGTTTCCAGAGTGCATCCTTCTTGCTGTGCTGATGATATATGTAACTATCTTGGTAAACATGAGATAGAAGTTGTTGGTGTTGAAGAGCTTAATGCCAAGTTCAATGACTATAAATCTTTCAAACTGACCATAAATAAGGAAGATGTAAACAAAGTTTTATGTCAGAATCTTTGGGGTAACAATATAATTGTAAAACCCTTTAAATTTAAGTATAACAGTAGTGGGGTTTTTCAGAAAAAATTGACCATTCAGTAAATAACTCTGAAGGCATTGTTAAAGATTCCAAAAAAGGTTTAATTCTAAATATTTTTTTGATAAATATACAATCCCTTTCTAACAAAATTAATGATCTAGAGGCATTTTTATTGACAATCACATGAATTGTGATATTTTATGTGTAAATGAGGTAAATTTAAAGATAGAAGAATTACAGCATTGTAGCATAAACAACTTAGTTCCTATCTCTAGCTACTGCAGAGCAGTCCATGCTTGGGGGGGAGTTGCAATTTTTGCTATACCTAATGATGGAGTTTTTAATCCAATTAAACTCGAATCTATTAATAAGCATTCAATTGAGCTTCACTCAGAGCTGGCAGCAGTGTATATTAATAATTTGAACTTGACAATCATTTCTACCTACAGATCACCTAATAAAGGGTCTCTTAAGGTATTCTGTGATACTTTTCACAAGGTTTTTAAGGAGATTGGTGACTTAAATCTGGGTAATGTAATTGTTTGTGGAGATTTTAATGGTACCAAGAATAAGGAAGCTATTTATCTGATTGATTTCTTTGAAGCCTATGGTCTGTATTACATAAATAAATCTGCTACTCCTTCAAAAAGCTGCCTTGATAATATTTTTACCAATCTTTCTAATCAAGTATGCACAGTTATAAATACAGGGCTCACAGACCATTTTGGCCTTTATCTACAAATTAAGTGTAACATTAAATGTGCCTCAAGTAGAGGTTATAAATTGTGTCAACTCCTAACCACATATGGTAAATTTAAATTCTACAAATATCTTGATCAAATTGACTGGTCTTTTGTTAACTTTACTAACTTATGTATTAATAAAAGGTTTGAAATGTTTGTTGACATCTTTGTTAGCGCTATCTCCCATAGTTTTCCTAAGAAATGGATTATGTCAACAAACAACGATACCACAAGGATTAAGTGGTTTAATAAAGATTTAAAAGTCATGCGCCATAATTATCTATTTTATCGGGAAATCTTTTCAATTTATCCAAGTGAAAACTTGAAGTTGTAGGTAAAGAAGTTAAAATATGTATATAGAAATGCTCTCTCTAAAGCTAAAATAGATGCTCATGATAAATATATATATATATATATATATATATATATATATATATATATATACGGGAAGCTAAAAATCATAATAAGGCTAAATGGACCTTAATTAAAAACAAAAGAGGCTCCAAGATTGACAGTCCTGATATTAATTTAACTGCTACGGAGTTTAATGATTTCTTTATAAACTCAATACAACGTCTCAAGTCAATCATCTGGGAATGTAAAGCAAGTATCTTCTTCCCCTTCTGGAATCAACACTGAACCTATTGATAAATTTATATATCAAGAGGTTTCTTACAACTGTGTTAGAGATATTATTATGAATATGAAAAATTCTAATTCCAAAGATATCTATAATCTAAGCTCTTCTTTAATTAAATTAACAATCAATATCATTACTATCCGTGTAACAAAACTAATAAACCATTGTATTAGGGCAACTATTTTTCCTGATGTACTGAAACTTGCGAAAGTTATTCCCATTCATAAAAAGGGTCCAAAAAATGTTACTGCTAATTATCGTCCAATTTCTTTACTTCCATTTTTTGCGAAAATTTTTGAGAAAGTTCTAAAGGACCAAATGGTATTCTATCTTGAGAGTCATCATCTTTGGTGTGACCAACAGTTTGGTTTTCGCAAGCATCTGTCTACAGTAGATGCAATTGTCACCTTGGTGGACAACATCTCGTCATCATTTGAAAAATGTGAAACTCTTATAGCTAAATTTTGTGATATGAGCAAGGCCTTCGACTGCGTCGATCACTCCCTTTTAACTGATAAATTGGAGCGAATTCACTTTGGGGCTAATAGTATTCAACTTCTTAAATCATACCTGAATAATAGAATGCAAACGGTATATTATAACGAGATGTATTCACATATATTAGTCGTTCCTTTCGGTGTGCCCCAGGGTTCAATACTTGGGCCACTTCTTTTTGTGTTTTATAAATGATCTTCCTAAATCCATTCGTAATACAGATATTATTCTCTATGCAGACGATATGAGTCTTTTTCATCACGGTGATAATATTCAAAGCTTATCATACCTAAGTAATGACTCAACCCTAAACTGGGATATACATTGCGATAATGTAAGCAAAATTCTTTGCAAATCTATTTATTTCATTAAATCTTTAAAGAATTCTTTATCTTTCGATGTTTTAAAGTCGTGTTACTTTGCAATGTTTCAGTGTCATATGGCTTATGCAATTGAGGTCTGGGGTCATTGCTCCGAGAGTAAACGCGTTTTTCGGCTACAACGACGTGTCATTCGTATTTTGGCAAATATTGGGTTTCGCCATGATTGTCGTAGTTACTTTATAAAATTCCAAATTCTTACTTTCCCATGTTTATATATTTTTCAATGCTTAATATATATAAAAAAACATGTAGGTAGATATTCTATGCATACTGATTTTCACAGTATTAATACTCGTTGTAAAAACAACTTAGTAGTTCCCTTCCATAGATTAACAAGAAGTAGATTTGGTATAAACTACTTTGGCTGTATATTCTTTAATGCTTTGCATTCTACTATTAAAGAGTTGCCTCTTAATAGATTTAAAAAAGTTTTAAAAAAATTCCTCTTAGACAATGCATTTTATTGTACCAAAGAATTCTTAGATAATGCAAAAAAATTATGTGCTCAGGCTTTTTTGAAATTCTAGTGTTAGATTTACACATGGATTTTTCTTGTATTTACCGTTTAATTTATGTTGACTAAATGTGATTCATATATATGATTTATACGTGTTAAATAAACAATAAACAATAGATAGTGCATAATGACAGGAGTTAGTAGCATTAGTCAGCAAATGTTTCATGGCTTGCTAATATTAACAGTAGTTCTATTTTTAAGTATTAAAATAACGATTATTTACGATTAAGTCATTGTTTAACAAGCTTTTTTACTGCCTTTCATACACTACTATAATCAGAAAAAATTAGTGAATCCGAATATACAAAAAATCAAAATGGCATCCATAAGAAATAAGAAAGTTGATGATGGTCAGGTAACGACAAAACGTTTTTAACAAATTGAATCTGGTTATTTAATAGGGGGTAAAAAGTGGCCATGTGAAAGTGTTTTTAAATCATGAATATTATTTGAAATAACAGCAAAAATTAAAAAACCAATTTCAGTTTTATATATTTTCAGAAATATCTTGAATGCCAAATGAAATAAGTCAAATTGCTTTACAGATTACTAATCAGTATAAAATTTATCAACTTTGCCTAATGTAAACATACACTCTATCTCCATTAATAAGCAAGATCCCCATGGTGGCCCACGAATTTGAATGTCTGTATAGAACATAAGAATGCAGCATTCTACTATATATCAAATTCATTCCAAAAGAGCTGCAAGGTAACAATTATCAGAATGGCACAAGGATGGACATACATATTTTAAAAATCAACAAAAATCTTTAGTAGTTGATATTGAAAACCACAAAGCCTTTATAAATGTTTAGTTAATGCGTATAATTTAACTCTTATATGATATTCTAGGTGCATGTACAGATTACAACAAACATTATTCAACTTACTCATTACTCACAATTCAAACATTTGTTGCATCAGGTACAAGGTTTTCTATTAACCCTAGGATGCATAAGGTGAGTCTCTGGAACTCATTGCTTTTTGAATGGTAGTAGATAAATTAATTTCGCTCTAGGAATGCCTTACTTAAACTTTTTATAAGATCTTGTATGTATTAAAAGTCAGTAAAATTTACAAATTTTTTTTTTAAACGTATTGTAGCCACTACCACATCTGTACATAAGGTGAGTCTTTTAGACACATATTATTGCAGTATTTATTACCATAAACTTAAGTGGCAACATTGCATGCACAAAACACAATTGCGTATAAAGTTGTTTATCTGTGGAGAAACATCGGAGAGTACTTGCATGTGTTTTTAGTGGCTGCATTTCACTTTCAAATACAATTGAAAATGCATTCTTACTACCTAATTGTTGTACAAAGTTTGTTCTTGTTTGTCAGCTAAGTTTATTTTATGCTTTATACATGATGCCTAAATGATCAACTTGTTGCTATACATGTTTTTCTCTTCTAGTGTGTTGTAATATGACATCAGGTTCGAAATAAAGGTCGGTTGGGTACACTGATCTCGATTTTGAGTAAACAGTTATTGATATGGTATAATGCAGATGAATCGGAGGTTTCTAGTTTCGAACACAACTCAGAAGATACTGAGGATTTAATTCTTGAGGAACGTGATAGAGATGAAAATGTTTCTGATAATGAAATTAGCTCTTCCAATGGTGAAGATGAAATTTGTAAGCAAAGAAGCTTTTCAGCATGAAAGATTCATGATTGGAAAGGATGATTTCAAATGGAAATACAATGCACATAATCAGACAAAAACACTTTGTCACAACATTGTACGTTTCAGTTTCTGTACAAGACAACAAAATCAATTTTACAGTAGTGAATACTTGGAATACATCATAACACAAAATATAATTCAAGAAATAGTTATTTGCGCTAACAGAGAAGCAAAGCGACAATATGCTGCAAAGAGTAAAACGTGGATGGATACTAACGCAACATATCTAAATGCTTTTTTTGGTTTGTTGATGATGGCTGGCGTTGAGAAGCCATGGGATACTCCAAGGAACTATTTTTAGATAAATGTGCCAATCCTATTTATAAAGTAGGAATGTTGGTGAATACGTTTGACAATTTATAGCAGTTCATTAGATATGATAACAAAAGAAATCGTAGAATACATATAGAAACAGATAAACTGGCACCAGTGAGATATATCTGGAAACTTTTACTGACACAGTGCAGAAAAACTTTGATCCCTAAGGTAAATGTAACAAGTGATGAACAGTTACTTGGTTTTCGCGGTCACTGTGGATTTATCTAATATATGCCGAGCAAGCCCGTGGCATCAATTTTTTATGGATGAGTGAAAGTGAAGCTGGATATGTTCTTGATGGATTGATTTATATTGGCAAAGTACCTGGTCAAGGAATACAAAGAAAAACCACTGTATCCACATTTACAAATTCCATCAAAAATACGTCTCGATATTTGACATTGGAATTATTTCAAGACTTGCTCAAAATAGGAATTATTTCCATGGGCACAATCCGTCGCAACAAAAGAGAAATTTCTCCACAATTTAAAGTCTCTAAAGATTGATTAGTGCATTCAACAATGTTTGGATTTTATGAAAATCTAACTTTAGTAAGTTATATTGAAAAGAAAAACACAGTCATTACTGTTTTAAGTACCATGCACCACGACGGTGTGATAAATGAAAATTCTGCCAAGAAGAAATCTGAAATTATACAATTATATAATAAAAATAAGGTAGGTGTGGATTACAGGAACCAAATAGTAGGAAATTATACATGCAAGCAACAAACAAGAAAGTGGCCCTTTGCAGTATTTTCCAACATTCTAGACATTGCTGCCCTAAATTCATTTTTTTATATATTCAAGAACATCCATAATTTGAAAGTGAAAAAAGCCATTGAAGAAGACTTTTTTTGAAGTAGCTATGCAAGGAACTTCTACCATCTCATATGAAAAAATTATCTCAAAACCCATGTTTATAGAAAGATACACTAGAATACATAATGATTTTTATTCAAATTATGCCAGACGTTGAAATTAAGAGTCATCAGCAAAAAAAAAGACCATGCACGCATATCCATCCAAACTAGGCAGAATGAGTAAAATGTGTTGTAGCTAATGCAAGAAAAACATTTGTAAGGAAACATTGTATTACGGAATGTGTTAATTGTTAGTAAATATAAATAAATATTTCTATAATTTATTAAATACATTATTTTTCTTGTATGAGTCTCAAAAGCTCACCTTATGTATAAATGTAGAAAAAAAAGCCCATGCTTCCTAGGGTAAATTTTATAAAAACATTATTTGACGGTCTTTTGCTAATCTAGTACTCTTGGCTAACTCTTACCTGCCAAGAACTTCTTTAGGTGAGGAGGTGAGGTGACAGTTGGATGATATTGGGAAGTGGCTATATGAATGAGTTCAAAAATCTTTCATTTATATTTCTCCATAAATGTATTATTTAGATGCAGCTTTGCATTACATGCAACAAAGCTATTCTGTAGACAAGCGCTTCTACCTATTTTAACTTGTTGAAAGTTACACAGTAAGTTTATTCTTAATCCTTGTTCCATAAATTTAACAAGCCAAATTTTCTGGGCTACCCTAAAGCATGGTGGTTAAATGATTTCATTTCTTTGTGTAATCTTACGTATTTTTGTTAGTGGTGATCCCATGTGTGGCAATTATATTGACTGCATACAATTAAATCTTTATTAATTTTGTGAAAAATTATTTTCATTAACTCTGTAAAAATCCTGAAAGTTCGATACATTTGCAGTCTGATTGATTTTGTGGTCATTACTAAGCATTTACGATAATTACCTCTGATTGATTTTGTGGTCATTACTAAGCATTTGCGATAATTAGCCATCACATAGCTTGTGATACTTTAATGGCTCGACAATTTTTACATGCACAAACCATTCTAAACTTAAGATTCTTCTTAATCTTCTTTGGGAATTAAACCACTCATAGTTTTTAAAATCATCTTTATTTACGTTTCGATCCATGACCTAGGATCGTTGTCATGAATCGAAACGTATATAAAGATGATTTTAAAAACTATGAGTGGTTTAATTCCCAAAGAAGATTAAGAAGAATGCTAAACAAACCACAACAAACATACATGGAGTATTTATTTAAACTTAATATTTTGGACAGTTTTAAAATAGTAAAATGTAAACCATATTCATACTCGAGGGAAATGTTGGTATGTAGAGTCATTAGCATTACAATATTATTCAGATACAAAATAATCAAGTTCTTGTGTAACAAATAATTTATTGTGTTCAAAATTTTTATCGATGATGGCTGCATTTGGAATAAATCGTATAGTTTCTTTTGAAAGCTAACTGCATTTAAATCTTAATTATTTTTAGTAGTGCCAATTAGAGAATATACAGTACATGGTTTTGTTTTTGTTATCAATATTTCTTAGAACAAAACTCTCTTATTATATAATGTGAAGCAAAATTTTGCTTTATATTTCCTATATTTTATGATTGCTCAACTTACTTAAAAACTTGAAATCCTATTGTACAGTTTTTATTAAAATTTTATTGATTTTGTAAAAAATTAACAAACATAAATTAATGAAACTTATGCACAGAGTAGTTCATCTGCATTAACTATGAGTTAAATCACAAGTGTATATGTTAATATGCTACTACAGTTTTGCAATTGCTAGTCAGTTTCAGTCGTTAAAGATATATAGTTCTATACTTAGTAGATGGAAAGGTTAAAAACTGTATACCTTCGACTAACTTGACTATTATCTCAAGGGATAGTTAGAGATGGGTTGTGGCTGAATTTACTTAGTCGTATTAAAGAAAATGTAATATTAAGTTTAGTGTCACTGTATCTAACAAGTGCTGATTAATTTTTTTAAGGGCAGATACAGAAAACACTTTCATGTTTGTTAATTCCAAATTCTTTTACCTAAATTCTTGGATAAATATATTATGATAAAATATAGGGTAGATCTCGTCTCAATCAACTGGACACCTTCATTAAAAAATTGTTTTAACATTTGTGTTTTTTAAATTAGAAGATACAAGAATATTGCCAATGTAATAATGTGTCTATTTTGTTATCGGATTGTTATCAAATAATATCACAGGTTTTTAGCTTTAATTACTCAAACAGGATTTGTGAATAGTGTATGCATTCACACATTTAGTATTTTAATCATGATGTGTTAAATTTGGCATTCCATTTACATATATAAATTAGCTAAATTTTAATTTATAAAAGTGGAATATTAAGTGTTTTTTTTACTTTTTTTTACAAGACTAGTTTTGTTACAAATCATCACTTGATGAAGCTTTTAACACAATTTCTTTAGATCGACCTCTCTCAAATGAGAAAGTTCTAATTGTTACAAAATTTTAAAAAGGAATTTACTAAGTTCCTTTTTTTAACAAAATATCTGAAGCTAAAAAAATCGAAAATGTTAAATATAATCTGATCTAGGTCTACCTCTACCTATTTCTTTCCCTATCTCTGCTTGTAATAAATCCCGCACTATTCCCGAAAAATACCTTAGAATGTATCCTGTCCTTCTATTTTTCCTTTTTTTTTTGTTTTTTTACAGATATTTATATTCAGCTACTATTTCTATAACCTCTTTGTTATGAACTTTGTCTGTACATGCTTTCATCCTCATACATCTGAAGTACAACATTCCAAAAGCCTGCTGCCTTTTTTCTGTCTGCTTCTCCTACTGCCCCTATTTCATAGACGTACTGTGCCGTGCTCCACACATATACTTCCAACAATTTTCTCCTTGTTTCTATGTTTGTCGTCTTCGAACATAGCCACTGCTCTTTCTTGTTAGACACAGTTTGGTTACCCTTATATTGTTTTACAAATATATACCCGTTTTCCTTGATGTCGCCGATATTCAGTGGTATGTGAAGGGCATTAAGCAGCCTGCGACTACCAAAATCCCCCAACACTTGAACATTTGCCGAATTAATAGTTAGTTTTTCAATATATCCTTTCGCACAATCAACATTAGTTGAAAATATTTCAAAACTTACACCTGTAGTTGTTTATAATAATCATCATCTATAGGTGCAATTTTTTTTTCATCGTTAGGTTTTCCGTCTTGAAACTGGTTGGACGTGTACCTCCACTTATTTCTAATCTACGATAGCATACACAGTTCCCTAAAATTCTCACAGCCGAGATACAAATTTACTTGAATAAAATTCATATCAATAATCTTTATGTATGAATTATACAGTTCATGTAGGTAATTTACGTTTGCTTAAAATTGGAATATTTTAAACTCCTCGAGATATCTTAGTAATATTTTTATTTTGTATAAATTTTAATAATATACACATTAAGTATATAATTCTGCGCAATTTTAATATTTTTGCTAAAAAAGTAACTACTTTGTAAAAAAATCAACATTATGTGGAATCTTTCACCTTCATTTTTCTCTGTGACTCTTACAATTTAAAAGTTGAAATTACAATCCCGCAAGCGCGAGATTACGTAACGCACCGGCAGATGGTAACCCTTATCTTGGTTACAGATTTTAGCGCGCCCATCTGTCAATGACGTTACACAATATACAAATTTAATCGCACATAAGTCAAAGACGTCACACAATAAGCAAATTTAATTGCGCAATTACGCAATAAATAAATGTTCGAAATGCAGTATAAACAAATAAGGTACTTACATAAAAAGGTACGGATTCCCACGAAGTACGCCAAGGATGGCGTCCCACAGGATGGCGTCCCACAGGATGGCGGTTCCACAGGATGGCGTCCTTGAGGATGGCTGGAGCCCCCCTTTTAGATAATTAACGGAGGGTACGCCCAGCGTCCTTCCAAAGCGCTCCTACTAGCTACGCGGTCATGGACATCCGGTTCGCCCTAGGCTGCTTCAAATTGTCTTATTTCTTAATATGTAGAGAACGGCAGGATCAGGTTTTATAGGGAACGACAAACAAAGATAAACAAAAGGGAAATCTACATACTAGAGATAAAGACACGATACAATATCTGACACGACCACACTATTCGAAGTTCCAGGCAAAACAGCCACGTTACAGAGTCTCACGGAAAAACTTCCCCACTTTTTCTCCCGCCACTCACGTCAGCGCGATCTGGCGCAAACGCACTGTGACGTGACGGAAATACACGCCAAGCCTTTTGAATTTAAGGCGCTAAGGAATGTTTAGTGCCAATTTGGCACGTAACATGACATCTAACAAGCTTAAATGCAAAAGCTGAATTTACTTGCTTACCGGTCAATTTACAATGCATATGCACATGCATGTGTACAGATTCACCCTACATGCATTTCCATCAAACTCATTTACATACACATTCCTTAGTGTATACATCACATACATACACATTCCTTAGTGTATACATCACATACATACACTACTGCTTACATACCTATGTGTGCACATGTAATAGCACATTCATACACACCAGGAAACATACCAATGCACATAAAAAAGAAACTATTCAAAATATACCATTGTCTGCAATGATTTCAAAACACTGGAAATGTGGGTGCTTGAATTATGTTATTTATTATTTTATAGTGGCTAAATTGTTATGCCTATAGCTTTCTAGAAATTGAAATCTTGCATTCAAAGAAGTTAATGTAGTATCACAAACATATAAAAAAAATTTCTCATATCGTAAGGTTTGTCAAAATATTTCTAATCAATTTAACACTTTTTTTCTAATCTTAACTTTGCAGCTTGTTCTGAAATTTCCTGTTGCACAGTTGTGGGTAAAAATATTGTTAGGCTGTTAAATTTTGAATTGCCCAGAATGGGCAGAAATCCCGTAACAAATTAAGAGTGCACTGATTAACTACAGTGATGTGGTAATGGGTCCCTATATGAACATTGATAAATTGCAAAATGTAATGAGGAAGTTAATTTATCAAACTACATTACTATCAACATTTACTCTGACAAGCTTTTTGGTACTGTTTTAATTTATGGACACCAACTCTTCTTGTCCAGGATACGATCATCTCGTAGACAAGTTTATCGCATTGATATCAGCTTCTTCATGGAATGGAGTTCTTATTACAACCAATCTATAATCTAATCAAATAAAATAAACGTTTTGTCTCCTGTGTCACCTAATTCTATTTCACCACAATAGTCTTAACATTATCCCTGTAAACTGGTATGTACAAAAAAATTCTTAAATTACATAAACGAACTCAATTTTGATTTATCATACCATTATACTGATAAACGGGTATGCACAAAAATTTTAAATTACATATATATATATATATATATATATATATATATATATATTCAATTTGGATTTATCATTACCTTCAAATATCCAACGATAGTAATTTATTTCAGTTCTCAACCCTTTTAAAGTAAATATCAATATCCAGTGTTTTATATCTAATTAGTTAAATACTCTAACTTACTATTATGGTGGACATTTTATACTTTTGTCACTATCTTAGCGATACCAATTTACAATTCCATCAATAAAACAAAAATATATAAATAGTTAATAAAACTTACGGCTGAATGTCAGTCTAAATAGATTTTTATTGAGTCGGACTTGAATTTATTTTGCGATAGGTGATTGATTCCAACTTCTGATGGTTTAGAACCAATCTGTACAAATTTCTACCTTTGTTGTTGGACAATTGTCGAATGATCCGCATATATCACAATGTTTAACTCCTGTTGGACAAACTTATAGCCCAAGGGTTTTCCTCAACTACCTTATAAATGACTACCCTTTAAATATGGTTTCGTCGCCGACTCGCGAGTAATTAATTAATTATGTCCTCCGTCGTCTAGCTTCCATCATATTGCATTGCACTTTCTATGTCTTTCATGGGATGTCATTGTCTTACATTAGAGCACATGAAAAATGCATGATTTCTTATGATTTAATATGTGATTAGTGTTATCTTCTGTCTTCACCAGTTTATAAGTATTTATATAAAAACGTTTTACATTGTATGTTATCATTTTTTGTGATGTTGTCCTGAATTCCATGTAGGTTATCTGTTGTATATAAGTGGTTTAATTATATTGTAACAATATTACTTTCATCTTATCTGGCTACAATGAAACTGTAGCTATATTAGTTTTCTTGTAACTTCAAATTTAATCACTTCTATTGAAACATGTAAAAGCTCTCTTATCTGTGAGGTAATTATTGTATGAAACATGAATTTTAATAATCCCACTGTTATTTAATCATTAATTATCTTAAAAACTTTTAAAATTACATGATTACATCATAAAAATGTACTGTTACAAATGGACTATGGTAATTACCCATATTTGCGTCTTTGTATTCGAGTTCGTAATGAATAACATTAAAACGTTTTCTTTTTGTGGTTTTGAAATAAGTTATTGGTCTGTTACGTTCAACTATGTATTGTACCAAAAATAATTTTTTGATTTTGTGGTTTAAGTTTATTACCTAAATTCTCTTTGTAGAAATGTAAAATACTGCAATGCCATGCTTAATTAACACTACTATTCGTGAAACCATAAGAGCAGGATGCACCTGCATTTATTCTGCCTGCTTAAAATTAATTTATCCCTTTGTATCTGGTTTATATCTGAAATAACGTGAATGCCTTACAGCATTTCAAATTTTCTGGACTTGCAACGATAGCTACATTTATGGGTTTATACACCATTGGAATTCTTCTAAATGTTTAATGTTTCTGTATATTCTGACCACATAGTTAGAAATTGCAGTGGCTTTGCATTTGTTTCAAATGACAGTGTATATTATGTTATGGTTTTCACTTCATTTTATGGATTTAACTGTGGTTTCTGTCATTGCTTGCCTTTTGTAATTTCTAACAATATATCATGAACTAGAAGTTTTGGAACTAATGGCTAAGTTATTGAGAAGTTTCACGTGGTACTTATTTCTTAGCTCATCAAGAGCTAAATGAGAAAGTTTGTAACAACTTCTGCAGTTCTTTTACTGCTAAGTTGCAGTGATTAGTGATTTAAAAGAGATTTGAAAGAAGTGTGCCTAGACAGAAGATAAATATAGATTAGAAATAACAACAGAAATAGAAGTAAAAATTAGTTGTCGCTAAACATTAAAAACCAAAAGACATACTACGCATATAATGGAGGAATCCTATCATGCAATTTATTGTCGAACCTGATTGCAGAAAACTGATTGCAGGATAACTGCCAAAACAGGAACTAGTTATTGAATTTTGAAGTGTCCAGTAGAGTTCCTAAAACAATGTGAATGTTTCTGCTTATGTAGTATATAAAGCAATTTTATTTTCTATCTATTTGTGTTTTAGAATACTCTTTTGAATTAATTTTTATTGAACATTTTCAAATTTTTTACAGCACCACTGTTAATTTTTCTAAAGATAAGATTTCAACATGGAATAAAAGTAAGTAATAATGTGTAAGAATATCCAAAGTTACATTTTTAGGTAAAGCATCTACCTCATTATTTCATAAAATGACACAAGCACATCTTTTTGTAGAAGAATATGGGGATAAGTACTTGTGTCATAAATTGCTGTTTAAATAATAAAAATATCAGAGTTAAAAATATTGATGTGGGATTTAACCTGCCTTATAACTAAATGGACATTTTCCTGAATTGAGAGTCAATTGATTTTACGTTTTTGTTTGTTGAAAGAACAACACTAAAATTGTAATTTAGTTTGAATCAGTAACAAATTTTTATGAAATTCTTTGACAAAAATCTCTGAAAAACTCTTATTTTGTACTGTATAATTATATATTCTTAAGTTGTAGATTTATTAGTCAACATACTTTTACGGGGTTTTGTTTTTCTGTGACTAAATATTATTTTCTTTTAAGACCTTGTTTGTATTTATAAAATCAAAGGTTGTTAAAAATTTAATGCCTAAATTGTCAATTTTAATGAACACTTCATGTAAATAATGCCTTGCATGCTCTTCTGTTGTGTGTAGTTGTTTATGTACATTTGCTTTTACATTATTAGTTAATAAGATGAAGTAATAAATTTAGACTTTTTGCAACGTCTAAATGATGATTTCAAATCGAGCTAGTAATTGAAAGACAGAAAATATAGGGTCCAGAACATGATACGAACCTGTATCTTTCAGCTTTGACTGCCAATGCTCTAACCAATTGCGCCTTCTGGACTGGTGATTATAATTGGGAAGATATACAAATCTAAATCTTATATTTTCTATTTTTCAATTACTAGTTCTACTAGAAATAGAAGGGTGGAATATGTTCTAAGGCATTTTTGGGGAATAGTATGGGATATATTACAAGCAGAGATAGGAAAAAAGAGGTAGATGTAGACCTAGATCAGATAGTGATAGATGCAGACTATGCAAATTTCAGGGAAATCTGTAGGTTAGTTCAGAACAGGAAACAATGATGGTACGCGTCTAACCAGTTCCAGAACTGAAGACCTAATGATGATGAGTTCATTTTATACTTTTTCATAAAAATACTGTTGGATCAAACCGAATGAGAAAAAGAGTTTTACAAACTCCTAAATGTATAATTGCAAATTATTTTTTATTTTAAATGAAATAAATAAAACATTTTAATATTTTGTTACAGTGATTAAATTTATGTATGAATAAAAGATTTCATGGAAATGTTTGTTACTACTAATATTTGTGACTCATTAGGAGTGAACATTCTTGGTATCATTTTACTACATTTGATGATAATTAAAAATCAGACTGTATAGAATAGCATTAGATAATTGTTGGTGATACATATAATTTATTGGTAGAATATATAAACAAGCATTAAGTAATTGCAAATAGAGTTGATATGAAACCAATCTAATGTAAATTAATTGCCCTACTCTGTTTTATAATTGCTTCAAATTACTTGTCAGGTTCATTCTTTTTATTCTAGTAAATTAAAGTGTTTTTTACTTATACAATGCTCGGTGGTTTAATTAATAGTTATTTTTAAAAAGTTAGATACAGTCATTGTTTCATAGATAAGTAAAAATGTTTCTTTTGTTTTTTCGCAATTGGATGTAAAAACATACCATTTGTACTTTATAATTACTTGAATCTTCTTCCATTATTCATTTTTTTTTTCATAAGATATATACTACTATGTTTTAAACATATTCCGATTATCAGTAAGTACATACTTATTTACTGAAAACTGAAATTTAATTTTAAAGTTGAATAAGCTAGCAAGTGCCTGTTGATAAGGTGTAAGCTAAGACCTAAAATTTGCCAAAGCCTTTAGAGGTAAATATTAAGTTTTTCACTAACTCTAATACAAAATTCATAATTTAAAATCAAGTGAACACTATTATCTACTATTTGATTGTATATAAACAAACAATCAGGAATAAAAAACCCATAAAACTTTTGTATATTGATCGTTTATTACTTCTCTGTATACTTGCAGAAAACTTATGACAATTTATTCAAAAGCTTGTCTCATATTGTTTCCATGGAGAAGATATTAATTTCTTTACAGACATTGTAGAAATATCATTTAATTGACACTTTCGTACTGTTGAATTAATTATATGAGCTTTATCAAACTATTTAACACATTTCCTATTGCCTGTAATTGAATATAGGCCATAAAAATCATTTGGATTTTTACTTTTAAATAATTGTTTTGATGCTGCATATGATAAATATACCTTTGAACATGCATAGAAAACTTATTTTCGAAAATGCTGCACCACTGCACATGCTCGTCAAGTGCACATGGCATGGGTATACATTCATGTTCTAATGAATGCAGTTGTACATCTATAAGTAAATCAGGAACTCCTTTCTTTGTAATCAATATTTTACTTTCAGAAACTAAAATAGATATATTGCTGGTAAAAATCAATAGCTATTGCCAATAGAATTAATATAAATGATAAGTAATATAATAAAGAAGATGATACTGAGAAATACAACAGAAATCTAAATATTAAGCATTATACACGTAAAAATTAAGATACTACAGATGCAAACATTAATTGCATTTGTATATAGTAATAAAAACGGTATATAGTGTAATAAACCACTAATAAAAAATTAACTCGAATAAAAGCAATAAAACTAATAGATAAATTAACATTAAACACAATTTACTAAACTACATTATACCCTAAACATAAATATAGAATAGAATAACAATTAATTTATAGTACTACATTTATGTAAAATAAACTACTACATACATAATATAAGGTTATCATAAAGTAAGGGATATATTTTAAATTATGATAACTTTTTAACAAATTAAGTTAATAACAAGAAATAAATGAAATCTAATTGCTTATGAAATGGGATTTAGTATGCCCAAAACAGGTTACGGCAATTGCTCAATATGACCTCCATTTTGTTGTTGTAAGATCACCATCCTTACCTCCAAATTGTACACAGCATTTCGTAACATTTCTGGTTGAATTGTACCAATTTGCTCCGTAATACTGTCTTTTAATTCTTGTAGCGTAGTTGGTCGTCTTCTAAACACTAAACTTTTTAAATAACCCCACAGCCAGTAATCCACTGGGTTTAGATCAGGTGATCTTGGTGACCATGAATTTACGAAATGTCTGCTTAACACGCGATCTTGAAAAACGTTGGTTAACAATTCTTTGACTGGTCGAAAATGTGCGGAGGTGCTCCATCCTGCATAAAATGATGTTTTCAATTCCGTAGTGCTCGTTTTGCAGCTGTGGAATAACATAATTTTGTAACATTTGCAAGTATCGTTCACCATTTACAGTTACAGATACGGCTTGTCCATTCTGCATTTCCTCGTAGAAATACGGACCAATAATAAAATCAGCTGTAAAACCGCACCAAACGGTGACTTTCTTGTCATGAAGACCTTTTGAACGATTTGTTGCGGATTTTCTGCAGACCAGATTCTACAGTTTTGAGTATTGACTCCACCATTCAGAGTAAAATGTGCCTCATCTGTCCATAAAATACGGGATAACCATTCGGGTTCAATTTCCATCTGAGCCATTACTCGCAAAGAAAAATCGTACCTAGTAGCCAAATCTGCGTCCTTTAATTCAAACAGCATTTTCAGTTTATATGGATACATGTTAAGAATAGATCGAAATTTATGTAACCGGTCATTCAAATCTTCTTCTTTGGGTTCTAGATTTTTAGCATAATGCACACTACACAAAATAATCAAAAATCTCTCAGGTCTCATCTATTTAGAAAAACACTCTAATTCAAATAACCAATGCTTTTTCCAATAATCCTAAATCTTGTTGCACTTAATTGTGCCAATGTGAAACACCAACCCCAAAAAATCAGTAACTCTGATATTGTAACGACTGTCCATTTGGTTATTTTGGACTTGTTGATGTGAATTCGCTAAGAAAAAGAGTTTAGTAATAAATATTCATTTCGTTCACTGTAAGTTGTAAAAATTCATCAACTAACAAACGAAAATAATCGTAAGGATTTGCATTTACATAAATATCTACTAAAAGCCTTGAAGCTTTTGTAGAATTAAATGCTTTCTTAGAGTTGCTATCTCTGCCTCATTCTGGGTCCATAGTTTCTACATCCTCTGCACCTGCAAGTTGTACAATCTGTTCTATGTGAGTTGTCATATCTTTTGTAAAATTTACGTTTTATATCTTACCGTATAAAAATCTATTTGTAAACTTACCATCATTGGATGTGGAATCATTCTCATCTAGAAGAAACTTATCACTGCTATCGTCAAATTCAGAAGTGAAACTAACGCAGCTGCAACAACTCGTCGTCAGTTATTTTTTTGAGGTTGTTGGAGGTTAATTTAGGGCTTTTGATGCAGATTTTAACCTTTACATATATGCCATTCTAACACACAAAGTATCACTTCAAACACTACCGCAATACTAACTAATACAAAGCAAAGTGGTAAACACCGCACAAGTGCATCAGTAGCATATACTTCTCAATTGTACCGCTGCACATGTGCGGCAGTCGCAGCGAACGTGTTAACTGTAACAAAAAGAGAACAGTTTAAATGTATAAAATATTTATAGTTGAAAATGATTTTAATATTAATGACATCTTCTTCAAAATACTTTTAGTATTGAAATATTTGTTTTAATTCTACTATCAAAAGTCATTCATTTTTGTTACAATTCACTATCAACAGTCCTTTGTTTTGAAAAAAATGCAAGAATTGATTTTAATAATTTATAAATACGAATTTTTACAGGCATTTTGTTTAAACATTATGGCAGATGCCTAGGTAAGTGAATAGATTTGCATTTTTTAATATTGTATTCATGTGATAAAATTATTTTAACCCTTAGCTCTTAGCGTATAAATGATTAAGCAATGATAAGTACAATAACACCAAACCATGTACAACACTATTGTTGAGTGGGTTGTACGAGGACTGCTGCTAAAATTTTTGAATATTTAGCAGATATTTGTCTTGTCAAACAAAAATGGCAAAGTAGAAAAATATTGAAGTCTGATTAAGCATAATGCAAAATTTAATTATATTCTAAAAACAGATTTAAATTGTGTGCAAATCGTTGCCCTACTTAGTTTCAAAAATTTGACATGTGGCAATTTATTATTGCTTTAAAGTTGTGAATGCAGGATTTCACACATCTATCTGTTTACCTTTTCTTTTAAACGAGAAAGAAGAAACCCTGCATCACTTTTTATTAGGAAATTTTTCCGATGAATTTCAATGTAATTCGTTTGACTTTTTCTCAAATCTTTTGTGAATGTCTTTATCTTTTAGTTTCTCAAAGTCAAAGTGCTTTTTTCCATTCCTTTTTTTCCAATTTTTAAATTTAAGCATGGCTTTCATAATTACTATGTTGTGGTCAGTGTCTATATCTGCTTTTGGGTAGCTTCTACAGTCTTTTACTTGATTTCTAAACCCTTGTCGACCAAGAATGTAATTCATTTGATATCTCCTTATGTCTACTGGCATCTTCTACGTGTATCGTCTTGTAGCATGATGCTGAAATAATGTGTTTGTGATGGTTAAATTGTTTTTGTCGCAAAATTCTACTAGCCTATTTCCTCTGTCATTTCTTGTGCCTAAACCGAATAAGCCTACTACCGCTCCTTCCCTACACTCGCCTGTCACTGCACTAATTATTAAATTTTCCTGTCCTTTTATAAATCTTAGTATGTCTTCGATATCTTTGTAAATTGCTTCTACCTCCTCGTCACTGTAGCTGGAAGTGGGCATGTTATTGCGATATTTACCGGTTTAGATTTTAATCTATCCATGAGCACTCTTTCGTTCTTTGGTAAGTAGTTTTCTACACCGTGTCCTATCTTTTTCCGCATGACTACCCCCACCCCAGAGTTTCCTTCCTCTGACCCTGTATAAATTACCCTTAAGTCTCCGTTCCAAAAATCCCCTGCTTTTAGCCACAGAACTTCGCTAATCCTTACTAGGTCTAATACCTACCTATTCAGTTCAATTTTCAGATTCTCTAGCTTACCTACTACTTGCTTCATGCTTCTGACATTCCACGCTCGACTTGCAAAATCTTGCCTGCTTTTCCTTTAAACTTGTCGATCAAATCCTCTGAAGTAGACCCTTTCTGGAGATTTGAATGGGGGAAATTTTAACTCCGGATTCTCTTACCCCAGAAGATGCCATCATCTTTAATAACAATTTAAGTAAGCTGACTTGGGAGGTAATGTGGTGGTTTTCCGTTGGCTTCCATATCACAGTAGTGTGTCTTGGAATGTCATACCAAATTATGGTCTCTGTCACTCTAAATACTGAAAGAGCTGCTGCCCCTTTCGTGCACCTGTCTTAATCTGGTTCCTCACTGAAGACCCCAATAATTTGTTTAAACCTATAGTTCGACCCTTTAGCTCACTGAAATACACAAGCCATTCTACCCGTTCTAGTACTTTAGAGCTTTTTCAAGAGGCAGGTTCGTTCAGAATGGACATGGCATAACAAGCAACATAAATTATTTAACTAGCTAAATAGTGGAATTAATATCTACCCCTTTGTACAGACCTGATTTAATTCGCAATAACCTGTTGATATTTCCTAAAATTAAAAATCAACTTTGTGGTCAATGATTTTTAATACCAAAAGAGGCTATAAAAGTGCTTCATCATCATCATTAGGTCTTCAGTCCTAGAACTGGTTGGACGCGTACCCTCATTGTTTCCTAGTCTGAACCAACCTACACATTTCCCTGAAATTTGCACAGTTTGCATCTATCACTATCTGTGTACTAAAGTCTGATCTCGGTCTACCTCTACCTCTCTTTTCCTATCTCTGCTTGTAGTATATCCCGTACTATTCCCCAGAAATGCCTTAGAACGTATCCTGTCCTTCTATTTCTCCTATTTTTTCGTTTTCCACAAATATCTTTATTCCTCTACTATTTCTACAACCTATTTGTTATTAACTTTGTCTGTCCATGCTACCATCTTCATACATCTAAAGCACACCATTCCAGAAGGCTTCTATCTCTTTCTGTCTGCTTTTCCTATTGCCTTTATTTCATAGATGTACTGTGCTGTGCTCCACACTATGCTTTGAACAGTTTTCTTCTTGTATCTATGTTCGTTGTCTTTGAACATAGCTGCTGTTCTTTCTTGTTTGATGCAGTTCGGTCACCTTCTATTGTTACATACAGTTACATACCCTATTTCCCGAATATTCAGTGGTATATGAAGGGGGGTAAGCAGCCTTTGGCTGCCAAGTTCCCCAGCACCTGAACCTTTGTCGAATTAATAGTTTTTCCAAATTATCCTTTCGCACAATCAACATTAGTTGAAAATATTTCACAGCCAACACCTGTAGTTGTGTATAATAATCATCAGATTTAAGAGCACTTTTTTTTCGTCATTGGGTTTTACATCTTGAAACTGGCTGGACTTATTCCTCAGCTTATTTATGTTCTGAGCTAGCCTACACCGTTCCCTGCAATTCTCACAACAGCCGATATACAGCTCGATTCCCTTCTATTGTTTTCTAATTATATGCCCTATTTCACCGAGATTCATTGGTATGTGAAGGGGGTTAAGCAGCCTGTGGCTGCCACGGTTCCCCCAACACTTAGACATTTGCCGTATTAATAGTTTTCAAATAAATTCTTTCGCACAATTGACATTAGTTGAGAGTATTGCAAAACCAATATCTGTAGTTGTTTATAATAATCACTATGTTTAAGTACAGATATTATTTTTGTCATTAGTTTTTCCATCTTGCGGCTGGTTGTAAGCGTACCTCTGTTGATTTCTATTCTGAGCTAGCCTACACATTTCCCTAAAATTCTCACAACCTACATCTTTCACTATCTGTGTGCAGTAGTCTAACCTAGGTCTACTTCTACCTCTCCTTTTTCCTATCACTGCTTCTAATATATTCCACACTATTTTCTCATGTCTTAGTATGTGGCCTATCATCCGATCTCTCCTATTTTTTACTGTTTTCCACATAGTTCTTTCTTCCCCTACGTTTCTAGTACCTTTTTGTTCTTAACTTTGTCTGTTCATGGTATCTTCATCACACGTCTGTAGCACCTTCTACCTTCTACCTTTTTCTTGTCTGCTTCTCCTACTGTCCAGGCTTCACAACCATACAGTGCTGTGCTCCACACATATGTTTTAAGCAATCTTTTCATTGTTTCTATGTTTGTGGTTTTTGAATACAGTAGTTGCTTTTTCTTGTTAAATGTAGCACGACCTTGTGTTAATCATCGTTTTATATCTTTTGTGCTTTTCTCATCTTGCGTTATTTGACTTCCTAGTTAGCAGAAATCCTTAACCTCTTGTAAGTTCTTGTTACCTATTTGTATTCTTGTTTTTGATTTATTATCCCCTCTTTTGCATACTAGAACTTTAGTTTTATTTTTGTTCATTTTCATACCATATCCCTCCGTTAGAAGTTTCCATTTCATTAAGAGCAGCTTCTAACTCTTCCTTGCTAGATGCTAATACCGCTATATCATCTGCAAATCTTAGCATATCAATCTTTTGTCCCTGCATATTAATTCCAAATGTCTTCCTGCATTTGACAGTATTCATTGCCCCTTCTATGTACAAGTTAAAAATTAATGGGGATAAGGCATATCTCTGTCTCACCCCTTTCCTAATATTTACTTCTCTACTTTCTTGCTCTAATTCTATTACTGCTGTTTGTTCTTTGTATAAACTATGTATTATTCGTCTATCCCTATACATTCCAATTTTTTTTAGTATTTCGAACATTTTTTTCCATTTTACATTGTCGAATGCTTTTTCCAGATCTAGAAACCCTATATATATGCTTTCCCCCTTCTCCATTGTTTTCTCCATTATCAACCTCAGAGCTAAAATAACCTCTCGTGTTCCCCTGTTTTGCCTAAACCCAAATTGATCTTTTCCCAGTATTTCTTCAGCTCGTTTTTCCATTCGTCTTTGTATAATTCTAGTTAATAGTTTTGACATGTGTGCTGTCAAACTTATTGTTCGAAAATTTTCACATCTATCCGCGCCTCTTTTTTTTTGGTATAGTTACGTTTGAAATCTTTGGGTATCTCGCCTGTCTCATACATATAGCTTACAAGTCGGAATAGACGTTTTGTTACTGCTTGTCCAGCGGCTTTTAGAGTTTCTGCTTGCACTTTATCTGTACCCGGTGCCTTACCATTTTTCAGACTCTTTAATGCTAATTCAAACTTATCTCTAAGTATAGGATATCTCAGGTCATCCTTTTCAATGTCTGATTCCTGTTCTAATTCTGTTAATTCCTCTCCTGAATATAAATTCCCTATATATTCCTGCCATCTAGCTACTTCCTCTACATTTTCTATAATGACGTTTCCTCCCGCATCCCTTATATTTTTGCTATATGGTTTTATATCCCTAAAATTCACTCTAATTAATTTGTATGCTTTGTCTGTCTTTTCTATTTCCATCTTAGTTTGTACCTCTTTGCACTTTTCATCAATCCATTGTTTTTAGCTTTCCTGCATTTGCGAATAATTTCCCATTTTATGGCTTTGTATCTGTTTTCCTGTCTCGTCTGATCTATTTTTGTATTTTCGTCTTCCTTCTATTAAATTCGGGATATCCTTTGTTATTCATGGTTTCTTATTTGCTTTTTGTGAATACCCCAGAATATCTCTGGCCTCCATGTCTAAGCTGGATTTAATGTTATTCCATTCTGTTTCTACTTCCTTAGTATCAGAAATTTTCTCGATATCTTTCAGCAATTCATTTAACTTTTTTTCAAATCTTTCGTGGATATCTTTATCTTTTAGCTTCTCAAAGTCAAAGTGCCTTTTTCTGTTTCTCTTTTTCAAATTTTTAAATTTAAGTGCGGCCCTCATAATTACGATGTTGTGGTCAGTGTCTATATCTGCTTCCAGGTAGCTTCTACAGTCTTTTACTTGATTTCTAAACCGTTGTCTAACAATAATGTAATCTATTTGATATCTTCCTATATCTCCTGACATCTTCCACGTGTATCGTCTTCTAGCATGATGTTGAAATAATGTATTTGTGATGGTTAAGTTATTCTTGTTGCAAAATTCTACCAGCCTATTTTTCCTGTAATTTCTCGTGCCTAAACCAAATAAACCTAGTATCGCTCCTTCCCTACCCTCACCTACCACTGCATTAAAATCCCTCGTAATTATTAAATTTTCATGTCCTTTTACGTATCTTAGTATGTCTTCGATATCTTTGTAGATCGCCTCTACCTCTTCCTCACTGTAGCTAGAGGTGGGCATGTATACTTGTATTATTGCTGTATTTACTGGTTTTGATTCAAATCTAACCATGAGCACTCTTTCTTTCTTTTGTAGGTAGTTTTCTACACGTCCTCTGATCCTGTATGAATTACCCTGAAGTCTCCACTCCAAAAATTCCTTGCCTCTTGCCAGCGGACTTTGCTAATTCCTACTATGTCTAGTGCTAACCTATCCATTTCGAGTTTCTGGTTCTCTAGCTTATCTACTTGTTTCATACTTCTGACATTCCATGCTCCGATTCGCAGAATGTTCACGGATCTTTTTCTATTCTTTCGGATCACATTCCTCGAAGTAATTTTCTCCCGGAGATCCGAATGGAGGACTATTTTACCTCAGGAATTTTTACCCCAGAGGATGCCATCATGTTTAACAATTTCTGTATGCAGTGTACTTGGGAGGTAATGTAGTGGTTTTCCGTTGCCTTCCACATCGCAGTAGTGTGTCTTAGAATGTCATACCGACCCTTATGGTCTCTGCCACTCTAAGTACCGAAAAAGCTGCTGCCCTCTTTTGGGGACCTGCCTTAGTCTGATTCCTCACTAAAGACCCCGCTAATTTGGTTAAACCTATAGTTCGGCTCTTTAGCTCATTGAAACGCACAAGCCATTCTACCTGTTCTAGTATTTTAGAACGTTGTCAAGGTGCAGGTCTGTTCAGAATGGATAAGTGCTTAGTAATAGAATTTTTAGTGCACCATCTTCCGAATGAAAAAAAATGCTTTGATGATTAGTTTATTTGTATGAAAGAATTATAGGTTATAATGAAGAATATTTTGAAAAGCAATAAAATCATTCTAATTCTAAACGTTTTTGTTTTCGTCTATACACCAAATTAGTAGTAGCTAGCTGTCATCATAACGAATGACAACCTTAGACCAATAAATTCCCATATTCATTATTCATCCTCTGTCATGTAATTACTCAATACCTGTTAATTACTTAACTGTTATTAATCTGTTTACTTAAAAAATAGTCATAACTTGTTAATCACCTATTATTCTTTATTTTCACTTATTAGCTATTCGAACCCTATAAAGTACTAGCTATTGTTCTTCATAAAGAATTTAAAATCTGAATTCTTTGTAAATAGAGTTATCAAATGATTAATGAATATTGATAAATAAATCTTTCTATTACTTTTACATATTACTGTTGTTATTCTAATAAAGGCATTAATTGGATTCATAATTTGACCATGCTTTAGAGCATTGCTAAGCACTCTTAAATACAAAATGTAATGATTAATAAAGAATTTAACCTTTGTATTTGTATTTTAATGGGAAATAACTGGAAGCTAACTGGTATTGACTAACTGTAACTATTGAATAAGTGTAAGAAAGCTTACAAATAATAATATATTAGTAGGTAGTAGCAGGTATCTGATAACTATTTGGTTACATGGTAGCATTTGAGTAATTTACACTTATTAAATAAGTAAATATTGGTCAATGGAAATTATTTAGATTATTGAATCACTCATTGGTTGTGCCTAATAGGTAATTACTTTATTTTATAATTATTGGATACTAGGTAATTGTACAATAGGTGTTTGCTTGGCGACCTTGATATTAAATTCTGCAGATTCTATCATTCAAGTAATTATTAAGTATCGTGTAATAATTATTAGGTATTAAGTATGGATATCAAAATGAAGGAAGCGAATGGTATCGTACAAAAAGAAATAACAACACAATACACATGAAGTCTAAAGACATTCATTTACCAGATGAGTATTATTAATATTCAATCGTTTTGCAAATCTAATCAAGTCCCAATCACACCACGTCATTCCCTAGATTGGGTGGGCAACCTGACCACCCAATCTAGGGAATGGCAGTTTCAACTCTAGTTTATTTTAGAATTAAAATTTATTTATAATTTATGAATGACGTCTAAAGCATGACAGTTGTCCTTAAAATTAACACGACCATCACTCTTTAATTCTTCAAATATGATATTCATATCTTTGCCTGTAAATGTTTATATACAGTTCGAACAATTTCTTTTTTAAATTGGTTCCTATTAGAGTTGCAGATACTCTTATTTATTTGCTTCGTTGGAGATGCAAATATGCAAATCATTGACAGACAAAATGTAAATTGATAGTCGAGTTATTGATGGTTTTAGGATGGACTTAACGTAAATAATTATATAAATTGGTGTTGTGCGTAACAACCCATGACATTTTGATAGGCATATAATTATAGTAGAGTAGGTAATTATTGGGTATTACTAAACGAAACTTTGACAATAAATTCAACAAATTTTATCATTTCCATTAATAGCTTAGTGGTCATGGTTACTTTTGTTGAATTTGAAAGGGCAATAAATCTGACATTTATTTCTAATATAACATTGTAATGAAAAACGATCTATATAATTTTAACTCGACTTTTCCTTTGCACTTGTGGACTTGCAATCAACTATTAAATTCTTCAAAATAACTGTGGACGTTCTCAAAAATCATCAAATGCTAGAATAATTCGAGCCACTAACTCTTCTTCTGTATTAACAGGTGTCTCATAAACCAGTGATTTAATATGACCAAATACAAAAATCAACTGGAATCATATTTGGTGAACATGCAATATATATTCCTGCAAAGTTAAGTCTGAAAAAGCCCCACAATTTGGGTGTCCATAAATTGCTGCGAAATCTCTACTAAACTCACCTCTACCAACTGTTGGGTCGACATAAATTTTATGTAATCTCCACTGCTAAAATATGCCACGACTGCTTTTCTGCACTCTGAAAAATAAACTTACTACTAAAAATAAATTCACGCTGCTACGGTAAAACACCTAGATTTATTTACAGATTCATAAAGCAATACATCTTCAACAACTCCTTAGTCACATATTAATTTACATATATTTCCCATTTCAAAATAAAACATTTCCAACTCACATATTTCCCAGGTTAATTATTACCCAAATTAAGTAATAAGGCTTTACCCTCAACCATACGTTACCCCTGGATTAATACGAGCTCATAATAACCTATAACCACTCGTGCAAATTTCTGCACAATAAATTGCAAAAAAGTCCCTCTTACTTTGTACATAAATATCAAAATTTTATACACATAATTTCCCAATTAATAATTCATAAAAATATTGTCCGTTTAGTTCATAGTCAAAATACCAAAAAGTTATCACAAGTCATTACACCAGTTATGCACAATACAAGTTAAAACAACATTTTATCATCGGCCATGAATTTGCTATCTCCATCAACAACTGCTGCTTTCCATCAATGACAGCGCCTTCAGGAACGTGCCAAATCTGGATTGGACCAACCGTAACTGCACACCACTTCTATTTTCTCTTGTCAACCAGTATGAGGGTACATCCAAACTCTCCCAACTCTGCTACTGATCCCGTTTATCTTTGATATGTAACTAAAATCACTTCGCCACAGAAACTTCATTTTAAGAGCAAGTTTCTCACTCCATGCAACTACATAATCTCAAGCAGTCTGTACTTACTTGTCCACTATTAACATTTATAAATTGCTTTATTGTTAGCTTGTTGCTACACAATACCAACTTGTATTGGTTGTTTATTATAAAGTTGACTTCTAGCTGTAAGCTAATTCACCACAACGAACGTAAAATGTAAGAGAGCCCCTTATCAATCCCCAGTGCTTATATACACTTTTGTGCCCCCCTAAAATTTCGTTCAATACAAACACAAACACTTTCGACCGTCTTCAAATTCTTTGAAATTTTGAACACAAACATCAACTGCCATTGAAATCTAAGAAATTGTTCATTTATGTTCCAACCGTCTCGGTATTCTCTGAAAACTAGTTCCTACTGTCACAAGTTATCGTTAAACACGTCTCAACTGTTCTCTCTATCTGCCTCTAACATAAGTGCTCAAACTCCTATCTTTCACTTCGTCTAGCCACCAATCGGTTTTCCTTCCACTACCTTGCTTAAACCCCAATCTTAACAAACCCCACGATCAGTCTCTCTTTCTTTCACTCATATTACCTAATTTAATTCCTCTTTATCTTTCTTAAACAACTTGTATTTCTAACAAACCAAAATTGCCCCACTAAACTATGTCTATATTAATACGTTGTATTTCTATTCTTCACTCTCCACCTTCTATCTTATTCTTGCTTTCCCTCATGTTAAACAAACACTTAATACACGATATCGCTATCTTCCTTCTATATATACAATAATCGTAATATTCCCTCTTCGTTCTGTGTTGACACCTGTATTGTGGCCATTTAACCATCACCCATTCCACACAGACAATAGATCCCTGTTAATTGGAAACACCTGCCACCCTCCAGAGAACTGCTTTGTTATTTGTGTCTTATTTTTAACACTCCTCATTAAAATTGTTAGAAAACTTTCAACGGTCAAATTCGTTTTACTTGGAAACTATTTCTTTCCACAACATTTTTAACCAACAATATAACTGCCATTTATAATGAAGCTAAAATCTTTGACTATTTACATTTAAATGCTACTATTTAACAAGTAATAGATTGTTTATGATACACTATTCCTCCTTACTATAATTCTCTCAAAATAAAAATCAGTTAACTAAATGTCACCAGGACATGACTCACAATTGGTTAGCGGTGTGGCATGTTGGTAGCGTTTCGTTGCTTAAGCCTTACCATAACATATAATTTAATAAACGTCACCATGGCATAACTCACAATTAGGTAGCGGTCTGGCATGTTGGCAGCGATTCGTTGCTTAAGCCTTACCATAACATAATTTAACACTTTTCCTTTTTGAAGCGGATAACCAGGTTATATTTCATTTCCTTATAAATGGTAATCATGTAAACATGTTAGAGTTCTTTAACAACCATCAGGTTGCTAGTATCTATGTAGAGCCAGCTGGATATGAAAAAGATAGAAAGATATATGAAGACCTAGACCAAGCTATATTAGTCAAATTATTAGAAATTTAGGTTGTGAAGGGTATGTAGAGCTTTTTAGATTAGCACAGAATAGAAAAGAAGTTAGAGCTGCGTCAAACCGACCTTAAGTAAGGTCGATAACAAAATGATGATGATAATTCTCTCCTAAAGCTAATTATAAAGTCGATAATGTTAAAGCTTTTTACAGATTATCGCTACATTTATGAACTATGATTTAAATACATATCCTATTTACAGTCTGACCTTTGAAATGCTACATTACCAATGATATATATCACGGACGTTTACATTAACACGGATTATCCGAAACTAACTTTTGTTTTACTGAAACTTTTTAGAACAATTATTAAATTTTACCCTAAACTAAATTGAAGATCGTTTCTAATCACAGATGCTTGTTTCTACATACTGGATAATTACCTAAATACATCAAATGAGTTAATAAGAGCTGTTTAGCCTTTCAAAAATCATAGCATATATATATATATATATATATATATATATATATATTGCTGTGATAGGGAGGTAATTTAAGGGTATATCAAGTCATAGAGGTCGTATGATACATGTGAATATTGCTAATGTTTAAAAACCAAACAATTCCATCATTAAATGCGAGTAAATCGACAATTTTGCTTAAAGTCAATAGCGAGCACACTGTATATAAATCATAACTAATTTTAATTCATAAAAGGAAGCCCATTCTTCAATAACCAGATCCTATTTAGCAAGAATAATAACGGGTACATCGTAGAATCTTTCAAATTAAATATACAAGTCTAAGATGAAAAAGAAATACGCAAAAATAACGTTTTAAACACAACGTGTTTTATTAAAATAAACACACAATCGGTGAAGGTAAACAACCTGACATACTAGCTACAATATAATCTCATTTGAAATATTTACGCATAAACGCATTTAAATACGTCATAACAGAAAAGAGGCTACGTGATCTGCAACTTTGCAAACTCACATAAAATCCCACATATTTGGATTTTTAAATAACAAACAACAGACGTTCGGTAACATGATAAAAATTTGAATAATAGCAAAGACAAATAGGAGGACGTGACAGAATATAATTCTGAGGAATATGCTGAATAAAATAAACTCCTACGTGTGAAATGAAACGATTTAACAAGAGTCTTGACAGGCAATTTGTGGAAAATCCAAGGCCTGCATTGATAAGCGCAAAGTGCAACACCTTAATCAACAAACACGCAAGTAAAACCAATGGGACAAATAGGAGGTGGAGTTTTTATAAATAGCGCGAATTTTGTAAACAATCAGTATCTCTGTGACCAAAACACTAACCACGTCAGTTAAAAGTAGAATATTACGCAAAGTGAACTTAGTCAAAATAAATAATTTAGTGATATTAATGTGAAAATTCAAGTGCCAATAAATACAACATAAGTGGCCGTTTACTTTCAAAAACGTAAGGTAAACTATTAATTAAATCTAATTCTAATATTTAAGGATTTAGGACTTCAAGTCATCCAAGTAACTTCAAGTCATCCAAGTAACTCTAAGGAACTTCAAATAACTTCAAGTCATTCGAGTAATTCTAATAATTAAAATAAAACTAAACAAAATCTAAGATAAATCTGAAGGGGAAAATTCAAGTAAATTTAACGAGTTGAGGCAACTACGCTGAGAATCAAATTGACAGGGAGAAGCTGTACCAGAGAATCAAATTGGAAACAATCCAGGGGTGCTGATAATCCACATGCAGACACAGTTCTAAGAAACAAACAGGAAAAACGCAGGTCGGAGATATATTATCCTTTATTAACAAAGGACTGTACTTAAATTTTTAACATTTGCTATTGTTTATATCGAAGTATTTGTAAGGGTCATCAAAAATCTTTTGAGAGTTTATGCAAATAGAAAGAAGGTCATTTGAACGTTCAAAAGTGCTTCAAGTAAATTACAGTGGTATTTTGCTGGCTTTAAGGAAGTATGATTTTGGTGTAATCAGATAAATATCAATATTTCATTCAGGGTTAATTTTTGAATACAAAAAAGTTATTAAAATACAAAGTGTACATATTCTGGATTATTATACAAATTTTGGTGACTTTCGTTTATATCATTTTAATAGATAGGGGCTAGATATAAAGGGGTTAAACATCCTTTATTGTCGTGTCGTCGGGCAGTCTTTGTTGATTAAACTGAGCTAGCTGAGGTATATATATATATATATATATATATATATATATATATATATATAAAGAGGTATAGGATTTAGAGGCATGAGTAGAGCCGAAGCGAACATAGCTATATATATATATATATATATATATATATATATATATATATATATATAGTTAGACTTAACGACCTTTAATACTCTTGAGTTTTTTATGGGTTATAGGTTTTAAAAAAATAATATAAAAGGCGTACTCTTTTTATTTCACCTGAATGTTTGAGTATATTTTTACTCTTGGTCACAGATTACTAAAAGTTACATGTTACACAAATACCGTTTCTGCAAATAAATATATACTTACAATGGTTTAGATTGTGTAATTACTGGCATGTGTAACAGGAAACATTTTGTGAGTAGGTAATACTTCCTTTTGCAATGCAGAAAGCACGAAGTATTACCTAATCACAAAAATGTTTCCTGTTACACATGCCAGTAATTACACAAACTCGACTATTTGTACAATGTGTAACTTTTAGTAATCTGTGACCAAGAGTAAAAATATACTCGAAAATTCAGATGGAATAAAAAGATGCCTTTTATTATTTTTTTAAACAGGATCTATAACCCATAAAAGAAAAACTGAAGTATATATATGCTGTCGACTTAGTGGGTTAATAAGAGCGTTGCTTTAATTATTTTTGCTAGGTCAAGAATCAGACATGAAACTTATAATGATTTGAAAAATATTCTTCAACAAACAATCTTTCAAATAATAATTACTACAGCCACAACGGCTTTTCTGTAACAAACAATGTATTTGTATAATCTCTAGGAAAAACACTTTAACGCAAATATTAAAATCAAAAGTAGAGTCCAAATTGCCATAATAGCTTCGCTTTACAATCTCTTAAATAGTAACAAAAATATACTCTGAATAATTAATTACTCGCTTATACTAAAAATGGAGTTTAAAGTCACTTTTATAATCAGAATGAACACACTCTAAGCTTAATTTCATTCATCAATAACTCTATAATTAAATCTTATTATGTAAAAAATTTGTTGAGATAAGTCAAATAACTCAATATGTACCCCTTCATAATAGGGTTTAAACATATCTGATCAGTTAGGTTTAATATTTTTTTTTAATATAATGGCAAAATCCCACTACAGGCTACTTCTTTCAAATCGAATTATCAACTTTTACACACACTCTACTCTACTTTTAAATACTAGCATACAAGAGACTTTTATCATAGAACTTAACTAATTAATAGGAACGCACTTTTTTGTTGTTGCCCCTGTTTAACATGTAGTCATCCATCCATGTTCCAAAATCGTTCATTTTATTAAAAAATTTCCATTAAATACCATTCAATATCAGAATTGTCATTCCAATTCCATATAGACTTTTATTCAAATTAAATTCTTTCATTTTTTCATTTAATTCATTTTACGTACTTACTTTTGAGGGTTTATAACACATTTTACGTATCTTATTATTTCAACTACTAACACAATACCTGCTAGATTGATCTCTAACTTTGAATGTATCAGATAATTTAACATTTTGGTGTTGAAATGAGTAGTCATTGGCCGATCATCGTTTTGACTTCCATTGGGTTATTATACATAAGCCTTTGTGTGACCTAGGCATATAGAAAAATCTAATGCAGTTAGTCTAGTTGTAGTTTCGATGTTCGGATTGGTCCTAAAGTGGGTTTGTCTTTTACATAAGTATCGAGAATTTTTATGAATGATGTGGCTTTTAGAAATCTGCCTTCTAATAGCCTCGAGGTATAATTAATACCGTTTACCTATGCGTTATCTTATCTTTACAACATTCTAGATTTATGGCTGTAATTAACCTTGTTTTTATAATTTGAACAAATTCATTTACCTTATGTTCCATTTTAGCACTTGATATATTAAATTAATATGCTTTCATCTAAATACCAACGTATGTTTGGTATTAAGAGAAAATGCATTTAAATATTATACACACTTTATATAAACGAAATTCAATGCGCTTTTCAACTGTAACTTCAATTCTTCATAGAGTATTTGAACACAAAACATGGAAATCTTTTATAATAATTAAGCATTTATGAGCAATTCGACACACAATTGAGTACTTTATGTATGAAGCTCTTTGAAAAATGTCCTTCTATGCATGGAATATACCATTATTCGTTTAAAAAATATGCTTCTTTATGAAAATGAATATTTACGTAGTTTGAGAGTTTTCTTAATTTTTTCCTATTATGCTCGGGTTACTGCATCATATGTTTATGAAATGATGCTATATGACATTTTGATGACCTCTAATCACATTAATATATATGTAAATTCGTTTAAACATTTGCATGTGAACATGTGTGCATGTTTATGAGTGTGTAAGCCTGTGTATACTACATGTATTTGTTTTGCTTTTCTTTGAATTTAGAAATTTGCCATTACTGTAATTATAGAATATAACCATATTGGCTTTATGAAAATTGTTATTCTAGATTGCTGATTTAATGTCTACTATTGTAGTGTTAATTCAGATTTTAACTAATCCAAATAACTTTGAGCATAATTTCTGAATTAATGAGATGCTACTTTTCATAATATATGTTATTATAAACATGTCTAAAGATAAAAGATCTCAACTATTTTATTATATAATGTGTCCATGTTGTATTCAGTTAAGTTTGAGGGCTTTACTTCTTTTGTTTGTTATATTAAAGGGTACTTAATCAAAACGATATATGTAATAAAATCGTGATAAATTATAGGCAGTAAAACATATCATTTGCATTTCATTAGTAATTATTGTAGATTGAAGTTGTACTAAAGATTTTTTTAATCAACACGACTCTAATTTGACCATCGGAACAATTCTTAAACTGATTTTTTAAAAAAAAGCAGAATTTTGTGTGATCATTTATATAGTACTAAATCTAATAAATACCTGCCTATAAATTTTGTTCTTTTTGTTGCAGATATAATGGCTCTAATATTAAAATACATAGATGAATTTCACAATTTATTAAATAAAAATGAAGGTAAGTTAAAACATTTTCTTCTTATTGATTTAGAAGGGATTTGCTGTTAAGATACTAGTATTTTTAATAAATGCAAAGAATTTGTTGTAGTCTGTATCGAATTGCCTGGATACGTTTTTTGTTTTAGGTTTTTTTATGAGTTGTCGGTTTTAATATTGTTTTGAATAAAAATGTCACCGGAGTTTTTTTAGTTCAGATACTTTTCATAATAATAATAACCCAGCCCAAGTACATACCCACCGAACCCGAGATTTCGCTTAGACGGATAGTCTAGAGAAATGAGATCCCACATAACTTTGGCGACCGTAACAGGACCCGTGAGTATAGCAGACAATTGGTTAGTTAGTTAGTTTTAAAAAGTATACAAGCGATTGGGTTATTTTGTTTATGGATTTGGAAGACAAAAAAAGTTGCGTAAAGTGATTCATGGGTCTCTTACGAGATGTGTCATGGAGTTGGAGTCACTTTTGTCGCAGCCTGTAGATGATTTGGTAAAAGTGCAAGTGTGTAGGAATAAGTTGAAAGATAAATTCGATGAACTTAGTGCCGTTAGTTCCAAAATATTTAACTCTCTTATTGCCAATACTGTAGTAAGCGAAGATGACTTGCTTCTGGACAAGGATGGTAGTAATGCTACACAAAACGATACCAAACGTTAAATTTCCAATGCAAAACTATTGAACAAGGACCCTGAAAGGGAAGCATCAATTGGTTCGTCAAACCCAGTGCTTATTTCAGGCAAACATAGATTTAAACTTCCTGTTCTACAGTTCAAGCAGTATGATGGCAGTATTCGAGAGTGGCTTCCATTCTGGGAACAGTTCAAAAAGATCCATGACGACCCGGATATTGATTCTGCAGATAAGGTGGAATATTTGGTCCAGGCAACAATACCAGGAAGTGGAACCAGGTAATTAGTAAATAGTTTTACTGCCACCGGGAAAAACTACACACAAATCATTGACTGCATAAAGAGAAGAATTGCAAATTGAAGTTTACGTGCGAGAGATTTTGAAGTTGATTCTAAATAAAGCTGCTTCAAGAGGAAAAGAGGATGTTTCTCGTTTGTGCGATAGTTTGGAAACACAGCTCCGAGCCTTGAAGTGTTGGGCATAACGTCCGATAAATATTAGGCCATGCGTTTCCTGCTGGTAGAATCATGCTTGCCAGAAGAGTTACTACGTATATAGCAACGCAGTGCAGGTATATGTGGCGAGAATGTTAAACAAGGCAAAAGCATTTCTTTGGAAACATGTATGAGGCATTAATGCGGTTTTTGCGAAACAAAGTCGAAAATGAACAGCATATCTCTTTGGCGTCAAAGGGTTTCAGTTTACACAGTACTAAGACCCCTAATAATAATGATCGTGGGGAAAATATGAAAAGCAAGTCCAAGTTTAAATCCAGTCTACCAACAGCCGCTGATTTGATTAACAACAGCGAAGCTGCCAAATGTATTTTCTGTGATTGTTCACATGATTGCTCTAACTGTTTCAAAGCAAGAACTTTTCAGCTGAAAAGAAAAAGCAGTTGATTGTCAAAAAAAGGCCTGTTATAGATGTTTAAAGATGGGGCATTTAGCTAGAAAATGTCATAAACGTGTTAGCTGTTTAGTGTGTTGCAAACGTCATGCAACTTTACTTTGTCGTGAAAGTAGAGCAAATCAAGAAATTGAGACTACGACAAAGGTATGCAAACCAGAAGCTGGAGACACACCGGACGTAAGCGCAGCGAATTTTGCTAATACTCATGTGTTTTTACAAACCGTTCGAGTGTGGTTAATTGGAAAAAATGGATTACAAGAACTATGCACATTGATTGACACAGACTCTCACAGGTCCTATGACTTGGAGTCAACAGTGTGAGAGCTAGGTTTTCTGCCTAAACAAAAACAAAAAATTATGCATTGTCTTTTTTGGGGATGCTCTGGCTGAACATATGCACGGTTGCTACGACATTCAAGTGCCACAGAATAATTATTCCTGCAATATAGAGGTTTATGATCAGCCGAAACTATGTGCCCATGTGTCACCAGTCTTCTGGTCAATGATCAGAAGAACTTAAAGATTTGGGGGTGACGTTGAATGAAACTGGTCTATCTAAAAATATTGAATTGTTGATTGGAGCGGATGTCGCTGGATCGCTATATACAGGTCATCGTCATGTTTTAAAAAACGGTCTTGTAGCAATGGAGATGCTCCTCGGATGAAAAAATGGGAAAAATGCCAGTAAACCCGAATGAAAATGCAATATCTCATGAATCTTTTTATAGGAGATACCGCTATTCGTAATTTGTGGGAATTGTATGTGTTGAGTATTTCTGAGCCCAGCAAAACTGCAAATAGACAGGAAGTAGAGATCACAGCTAAGAAGTTTTTTGCGAAACTGTTAAAGTTGACAAAGAAGGTCGTTATGAAGTTTATTTCCCGTGGTTAGAAGGTCACCCCTTCATTGGTGTCTAATTACAATGTTGTGAAAAAACGACTGCACAGTGTTTTAAAGAGATTGAAGACTGAGCAGCTTTTGGAAAAGTACAATGCGGTTTTTAAAGAATGGTTATGGCAAGGTGTTATTGAAGAGGTTAACGGTGAGATATTTGTTGACGTGGGTCGCTACCTTCCTCACAGGCCTGTGATTAAAGACAACTCTACTACAAAAATACGCCCGGTCTTTGATGCAGGTGCTAAAGAATGAAACAGACCTTTGCCTAATGAATGTCTGGAAAAAGGTGCCAATCTAATTATTATTATTATTATTTATCAATACAATACTGTTGCCAGCAGTGGTAGCAATATAATAACAATTATAAATCAAACTAAGAAATACTAATCTAATAGAGGAAATTTCTAATATTTTGATTAAATTTAGAGAAAATCGTTTTGGTGTGGTTGCGGATATACGCAAGGCCTTGTTACAGATTTCTACAAATGTGTCTGACTGTAATTTTCTTAGATTTTTGTGAGTTAACTTGGAAGGTGATAAAATGGTTTATCATCACAAGTGGGTTGTTTTTGGCCTGAATTGCAGCCCGTTCCTCTTGGGAGCGACAATCTAATACCATCTTGAGAGTGTTTTGGAAATGTGCGATTACCCATGAATTAAATTACACAGAAAACCTAATCCGCAAGTTAATTGATAGCTTTTACATAGATGACCGTGTCACAAGTATTAAAGATGAAGAATGTTTGAAAAGTTGCATCAAAGAAGCTACATTAGCGAAGTTAGACAGTAAATTCTATTTAAGGGGGTAGGAAAGAATACTTTACTCTGAAGATCTCGGTACGAACGTATCCGTCCTTGGTTTGACTTGGAATACAGGTCGAGATACTTTGTCTTTGAAGATGTCTTAGTAAATTAAACGAAGATGAATTTGAAGTTGTACCTAAGCGCTGCATACTGTCAGCAGCGCAACGAGTTTTTAATCCTATTGGATTTGTCTCCCCTGCCATGCTGGTTCCAAAGTTGCAGCTTACTTGGGAAAGTCATTTGAGCTGGGATGACCCTGTAGATGTAAATATTCAGGAAGAATTTCGTACTTGGGTGAAGGATTTGAGGTACGTGGAACACTTAGAGATCTCCAGATGGATACGTGCAGAAAAAAATTATTCATTGCATGTTTTCTGTGATGCCAGTAACAAAGCACATGCTTGTATTATTTATTTGCGAGTCGAGTACGACGAGGATGTACATGTACGGTTGTTTGCAGCGAAAACTAGAGTAGCACCCATAAAGAAATTAACTATACCACGATTGGAACTTATGAGTGCACCAATAGCAGCAAGATTATACGCTAATGTTAGTAAGAATTTGGAAGTGAAATTTCCTAGTTATTTTTGGAGTGATTCATCTACTGTACTTTCGTGAATTAGAAGGAAGGAGGAATGGGCCCCTTTTGTATGGAATAGAATTTTCGAAATACGTAGTCTTATTCCGGTTTTATCATCGAGGTATGTTCCCGGAGTACTAAATTCAGCCGATCTCCCATCACGTGGCTGTGCGGTAAAAGACCAAAAATGCGATGGTGGGAGGGTCCTCAATGGCTGCTCGAAGAGGAAATCAATTGGTCTAGAGATGATGTTCAAGGCGATGAATTGATAATAAATTCGGAGAAAAGGAAGACAATCAGCGCTCTTGTATGTAGAGTCAGATTTTTGGCATTTCCGTTACTTTTCGAGCTATGTTAAACTTCTGATAATGATGGTGTGGATAATGCGTTTTACACAAAATATTAGAAGTGTCAGTTCAAAACGTCATAGCGTGTTAACAGCTGACGAATTAAATCATGCGGAATTATTAATTTTAAAATCGTTCATGGGGAAGCTTTTATGGACAATGATAATAAAATTAAGTCGTTAAATGTGTATCGTGATGGATTAGGTTTAATTCATATGAAGTCCTGTATATCTAATCAAAACGACGAAGAATATTTTCGTTTGCCTATAGGATTGGCATCTAATCATGTAGTGACTGACAAGTTGATTTTTGAGAGTCATATAAAATTCTGTCATATTGGTACCCAGGGCCTAATCAGTCTACTCCGAGAAGGATTTTGAATTTTAGGTGGGAGGCGATATATCAAAATGTGTATGGTGCAAAAGGCACATTGTTAAACCTTTTCAAGTTGATCGCCCCCTTTACCTGCGGATTGCGTGTGTGATGCAGTCGCTTTCCAGGTAACTGGAGTGGATTTGACGGGTCCTCTGTATTTGAAAACTAGTGGGGAGGCATGGGTGTGCCTGTTTACATGTGGTATATATATATAGAGCAGCACCTATGGAACTGGCTATCCCGCTTTCGACACCTTGTTTTATGCATGCGTTACATAGATTTGCAGCATGCAGAGGAAGGCCAAAGGTCATATATAGTCCCAACGGTACGAATTTTGTAGGCACCGACAATTTGTTGCAGAGAACCAATTGAACTGAAGTTGCAGAAGGTTCTGCTTTTCAACGAATATATATGTTGGAGATTCAGTCCACCCACAACGGCATGGTGGGGAGGTTTTTGGGAAAGGCTCATTGTAATATTAAAAAATTTATTACGCAAACTGTTAGGAAGAACTTTTCTCGATTATGAAGAATTGTTGACACTCCTATGTAACTGTGAAGTCATGGTGAATTCGAGGCCTTTAGCATACAGGTCAAATGACCAATGATCTCTAGTGCAATTAACTCCTGTTATGTTTATGTGGGATCAAACAGAAAGTGAGTTGCCTTATTTTGATAATGTAGACCTATCTTTGTGTAAAAAAGATTATTTGCATGCAAAAATTACGTGACAGTTTCGAAGTGAATATCTTGGACAGCTTAGGATATTAGCCATCATGAACAATCACAATTAGAGAGACCGTGTTGGTGGGAGATGATAAAACTAAGTGGCTAGACTGGCCCTTGGGACGTGCAGAGGAATGCCAGGAAAGGAAGGCCAAGTACGTGTAGTACGTATAGGTACGGAAAGGGGGCTACTCTTCAGTTCAAAGGTTGTATTCATTACAGGAGAATGCTGTTCTACGTGATGTTAAACTTGCTCAGGAATTGGTCGTGAAGTCGCCACAAGAGAAATGAGTGTGTAGTAGTGCAAAAGGAAAAGGCATCGTAACGAGTTCCATTGGCGACGGAAGTGATGGGAATAGTACTTAATCACTCCAAAGTTTACATCTAGTGGTAGACAAATAAGACTGCTGATTAGATATTCAACGAATTAATACAATTTCAACGATGGTGTGAAAGTTTCTTGGTTTTCAAGTTTCACAGGTTGTAGTCGGTATCGAATTGCCTGGATACGTTTTTTGTTGTTTTAGGTTTTTTATGAGTTGTTAGTTTTAATAGTGTTTTGAATAAAAATGTTACCGGAATTTTTGTAGTTCAGATACGTTTTCTCGTAATAAAAACCCAACCCAAGTACATAACCACCGAAACGGGATTTCGCTTAGGCGGGTAGTCTAGAGAAGTGAAATCCCACAGAATTTGTTTCTGAATTTCCATTGTCAGCTTTTGACAAAATGGAAAATTTTTGTTCTAGAACCTGTGGTTAAATATTCTCTTCATATAGACTCCTACGGCAACTTATTGTATGTATAGCTACATCATTTTATTCTCAAAAAACGACACCAGTGCTAAAGTCTTTTTATAATTGGAAAATCTCTAATATACATTCAAATGGAATATTTTAGATATTTTTGTATAAACATTATTTAGTATTGGTTTCTTGACAACATGCAATAAGCCTATTAATGGCAACACAGTCATTGACCAATAATGCCTATGTAGAGTTTATGAAGAATCTAATTATAACAAAACATCTTTTTACTTAATTATTACATTAAAAACAATAAGGAGGTGGTTTAAAAACTTACCCTCATTGATTTTAGTTTAAAGACTCGAGTAGATAGTTCAAACATGTCCCTTGTTTCAAATAATTGCACATGATGGCACTGAACTACTTATAATGAAGACATATTTGTAGGAAAAAAGGCTCTTTAAGAGAACAGGTTGTTAAGTACAATTTCTGCATCGTACATTTTCTGATTAATCGCGTATTTATTATTGCATTCACGAACATATAAATTTTCATTAAAAAGTTCAACTTCCTTTCAATTGAAAGAAGTACTTATTTAACCCTGAATAGCTAAGGGTTTTTTTGTAATTTATAAATACATATTCATATACTAATACCAATTCATTTCCAAACTCTGTTCCACCAAACCAATAATTATTTAATCTTTAATATATAAAGACTCTTCAACTAGGAAAGTAAGGTACTCCGATAGATCATGTTTCGATTCGGTCACTATTTTCATGCTGACAAGTTGCTATTTGGTTAGTTTTCATAATTTTTGCCACTTTTTAAACTATTTTGGACTCAGTTTTTGGTGACAGACTTCTAACTACATGAAATAATCAAGAGTGCTAGAAATATATTCACTGTGTATTAATTCAAACGATCTATGGCAAATCATACGTCAGCGTAACCTGTATTGATTATAGCTAATGTTATTAAATTTAATGCTTTTTGTAAAAAACAAGCAAATATAAGTGTACAATTATTCTGATTTTTTTTTGGCAAATTGTATGTTCCACAGATAGATTTTTGAAAAACTATTTACCTAATTTGCAACATCTTTTTTGTTAGAAAAGGTTATCTCTTGACCTTCTTCTAATTGCCATATAGAAATACTGGTACTTATAACTACCACATAATATTAAATAATTTTTCTTAACAATATAATAAATTATCATCCGCTTCAATTGTGTTCATGCAGTTAGACATAAAGCAGTATTGTATTATGAGTCATTACGATTTTCACCAGTATGGAAGCACCATTTGGTTCAATTGACTGTTGAATGTATTACTTTAAATGTATATTAAATGCTTTTCGAGCTGCTTTATTTGTATTTAATTACTAATTCCAACAATCTAAGAAATTACTTTTAGCTAATTTCTTCACCCTGTTGCAATTGGCAATCTAATACATTCAATCTGCAAGAAACAAAATAGATGATTTACTTTTTTTACTGAATAAGTTAGTTTCTAAAGGTTGTTGTTGCATTACAACTCTGCACTGGTTTTATGTATATAGTCTCATATACATTAAGAGCTATTATCGTATTGAATATCTTTTATGTAAATTAACTCATGTAGCAAACTATATTGTATGAAATTATGAAATTTTTCGCTCTGCAATATATTCTGTTATCTCTTATTCCAATGATGTCGAACTTCAGCATAATTTGTAACCAGCCACTAGCATTTTAAATGGTGTATACTATTCAAATTCTTAAACATTTACATTTTAATATTATGTGATTAAATTGTCAATCTTTTTCTTTAAAATCGATTACACATTGTCTAGCTTTTAACATTCAGTTTACTGATTAAGCTGGTGTACTTTTTTAAAACATTTGTCTTGGCCATGCATCAGCAACATTACCCAGTAAATAAATAAAATACTTAATTACTATTGATTATTCAATTTCAAGTTTTATTTATGTTGTGTAAGCACTTGTTTTTATCTAAGGTCTTTCATATTTTAAGATCATTATTACAAATAGTAACTTAAATTCAAATTGAAAATTAAATTACATTAAGTAAATGCATATTTCTATAAATAATTCTAATTGGCAATGAAGTGAAATAATCTTGTATATGATGTCAATTACAATTTAGAAAGTTGTTTCGTCAATGTGGTTAAGCCTTTAACAAAGCGTTTCCTGTTAGAATTCTTGCAAGCAAATGACAAAACTATGGATCACTAAACAGACACAGACAACAGTCAAAAATATAGATGATTAATCTGTATCTAAAAGTTTAAACCACTCATGTTGTAAACCACTTCAAACATTACTGTAAAGTTTATTTAAATGCAGTTCATCTGACCATGAAAGCATACAACCAAAATTGAATTGTAAATATAAGCAGCACTTAGGACTTGAATATTGTTAATGAATTCAGCTACAATAATTTTGATGGAAAATTTATGTCTATATCTATTAGCACAGATGATGTGACGATTCTTTTATATGCACAGTTAAACAAATATTATCTGAAATCACAGTTAATTTAGATTCCTATTTGACCTTTGTCTTAAATTTGCTAGGATGTCATAAAGAAAACATTTTGTGGTGAACATGTTCCAATTAAAGTATTCTACAATCTTCCATCTGAAGCAATTAACAATCTTCAGCCAACTATATTGGGAAATATTGAATTTTAGACCCTTGATCCTCTCGTGTTTCTGGACTTAACTATGTATAGTGTAACTAACTACTCAGCTTGTCAGAACAAAAACTAATGTAATGCATATTTCATCTTGTATTGCTTCATTTCTATTACTAGCTTTTTTGTAGAAGTTGTTATTTTTTTAATGTGCTATGCTAGGTCTGGTGTTAGATAGGACTCATTCCATTTTGTTACAATTATCCAACACTTACTGCAATTTGATTTGTTTGCACAATCGGTTTATTTTATTTTGCAGTTTTCTATGTTTTTAACTACATTTCTCCATTGCAACACTTATATATTTCCTTCTTTCTTTAATTAAACATTTCTTGCAATATCTATTCTTTTCTAGCTACATGCCATTTAGTTGCTAATATAATGTGCACTTCCGCTGATACTTCTTCCTTAAAGAAGTGCCAGTTTATTCTGTGTTTATGCCAACTTGTGCTGTTATACTATCAATCCTACCTTTATAATCCAGATCTTGATGTTCTTTAATTTATTTATATCTAAATTGGGCAGCTTTATCTTGTTTTATTTTCTTTCTTGCTACTATTAAACTGTGTTCCTTATCTTATTTATACCTGAATAGCTTTTACAATCTGTTACCTAATTTTTGAATCTATCCTTAACTACTACATAGTCTATCTGAAACCTACCTACCTATATCACCAGACGTTTTCTATGTGTATAACTGGTGTTTATGGTTTTTAACATTGTATTAACCACAATTAATTAACGTGTGATGCTTATCTGTAGATGATTATCACCTTTTTCGTTACTCACTCCTAAATCACACTCACATAATACTTTTCTCTTTTAACCTGCTAGTGGGTTAAAATTTTCAATAACTAGCAAGCCCTCTTCTTTTATAACAGTCTGAATTATCCTGTTATATTTGACCATACATTCTTTCATTTTCCTCATCCTCGTGTTTGATGTAGGCATAAACTATTGCTTAATCTGTTGAGTTAGTACCAAGTCTGACTCCAGCTTTCTACCACTAACCTGTTGAATTTTTTAACTTTTTTTATTGTTTTCTAATTATAACAAATACCACACCTGAATGTCTACTTAAGCCTGAATGGATGTCCCCAAATTCTGACTAAAACCGCCTTGTGTTAACTATATAACTTTACTAAACCCTATTAAATCTAATTTTAACCTAGCCATTTATAACTTCAAATTCTTTAACTTCAAAAAACTGAATACTTCACTTTCTGATTTGTAAAAAATCATCCTTGTTTTTAAGTAGAATAATTTCGAAGAATGATTAAGATAGTTGCTTCACAATCTTGGTCATGTGGTTGCTCGGTAAGTTTCAATGAGACATTATAGCTTTTAAAATGTTTGTAAATAATAAAGCAAAAGTGTTATGCCTTGAGTGGTTTCATTTAATAAGTGTTTAAAGATGTGTTGAAATGCAAGAATGACAACTATGCCAAATCCAGTTTGTTAGAGAGGCAGTTAAAAACATATCTTTAATGCGCTAGCAGTAAGGGTTGAGAACAATTCTTAACAAGCACTTCGCAATGCTTTCTTGTAGTTTTGAGTAATTAAATCACAATTATTTTTAAATTACAAAATGGCAACAATGCTGAAAAGTTTATATTGATTTCAACATACATTATATATTGCTATGGGATTCCTACTGTTTTGACTGAAACCTCAAAGCACACCGTGTTCATGATGAATCCTGAAATAAATTAAAACAAAACTCACATAGAACACCATTTCCTCGTTAGCTCAGCTCAAGTTTGGTAGATGCTGCTTTCAACTTGTGTGGAATAAAATCACAAAGAAGGATTCTACCACAAAGAAACATGAGGCTTGGTAAAAAAGTGCCAATTGATTTACTAAAATCAATAAATTTACAAATTCATATACAAATTTTTTATTCTATTACCAATAAAAAATCTATATCTCACTCAGTTCATAAATCAACATGCCCAAAATATTTACAAATTAATTAGCTTTTCATCTTTAATAAGTCACGACACCTATTTTCATCAAATCTTTTATTAAGCCGATTATTATACCAACTGATCAGTGTAGCAAAATACTGGTACAATTAAATTATTTAACATGATTCAAGACTAAAATGTGTTGACCATCACAATAAAGTCATCTCTATATTTATAATCTTCTTACTAGTATTTTATGAATATCAAATTTACAATAACTAAAAGAATACCATGTTATTAACAAGCCACTCTTTATGTATTATTAGCTTCAAACATTTACCACTTTCAATAATCTCATCTTATTTACTTTAACACATATGCAATAATAAAACAAAAAGTTTAATTGGTACCTGAATTGAATCTTCTGCAAGATGCTTCCAATCTCACCTGGTTCCACAAACAGTTTTTTGTATGCATGACAACACCAAATTTTTTGTCTGCTATGTCCAACATTCAAACTTTAAATTGTTCTGGCATTCATTAAATTCCATTCTATTCCTGTATTAATAGGGTATTTACGAGGAGTTTATTATGCCCTTCATTCCAAATTTTATTCTATTCAACAAGAGAATTATCCCACTTAACGCCAGGAGTCTTTTATCTCAGTCCGGCCAGAATTTTCTTTATTTCGGTCCACACTAAAGTCTTAATTAAAATTAGTTGTTTAACATCTAACAATTAAATCAGATTTGTTAGTTATGTGAAAAATTCTTCACCATAATAACTTTCATACACAATATTTTGACTTAATTTTTATTTGCACATTTGCACATTTTAAAATAAATACTTGAATTGATTTTGACAAAGTTTCACACATGTATATCCGGCTGCTTAAATTGAAAAGAACGGAGACTAATAATTACCATTGTATTTAAATGCGATCCCATTTCACTTTTTGCTTCGCATCTTTCTAGACTTCAACGAACTATTTTTAACTTAAACCTACCGATAGACAGACTATTGTAATTTCAAAACAACACTCTTACGTAAACTTACTCTTCATTAAAATTTTCTCGGAATATACAGTCGATACGCACATATTATTGTCAAGACAACCTTATTTAATCATAACATAAACTTTAAAATTGTCAAATGTTTTCCAATGTATTTATTACGTCTTCTATTTCGAATCATAACCTTTAACATTAACTTTATAAAGCTATTTAATACATTTACTCCCTCCAACTTATACTACAATAGCTTTGCACTCCCTTTAATGTTTTATGTACACGTGTGTTATCTACCCCTGTAATATCTCTTGAAAATCAAAGTTGTATTGTGTTTTCTGATAAACATAAAACTTTTATAGCATCTAGCCATTGTGTCATTTTAAATGTGTGTTTCTCACAAATAAATTTCTGGAACTTAAAACTGTTGAAGGATATATCGAACTTCTTTTAATTATATTTTCCAAGTAAAGATAAAATTTTCGGTTTCTATTTTTTCCCGTTTCTTTTATATTTTAGTGGGCTTTATTTGTAGACTTTGTGTTTCAATGACCTCTCGTGAACCCTTTATCACATCTATATATATATATTATTGTGTAAGGGAGGGGGTTATAAGGTTTCTAAAGGTATATTTGTATTAATAGGGGTGTATGCCAAACGATAGGGTAAATATTTCAGATTTAATAATGTAAAAAACTATAAATTTTGCTATACTTTACATACGTTAAAGTATGTACCATTTCAGATTGAAACTTATATGCCAAAAGGTAGTAACATGACTTTATGACGTTGATATAATGCACGGTACTTGAGGTTTTATACTGAGTTGATATTTCATGAGCCAGTTGAGAGTACATTTGCCGTCGGAAAGCCGGACGCATTTATGGATATCTGCAATATAACAAAGCGTCCAGGTCGTGTATGAATTATTTGGCTTTTCCTTTTTTTTAGAATCAAACTTTTAGACGAATTGTAAATCAAAATTTAAAGTGAATCAAAATGTAAAAGGTTATTGGAGTTTAGTGAAGTGTTTTGGACCAATGGTAGAAATTTAAAATTATTATAAAGACTATAGCGAAGATATGTTGGACACTGAAAGATAGGAGATTTGTTATTGGATGTTATATATGTAAAAATGTTATTGTAGTAAGCTAAGTTTGTTTAGTTAATAACTAAGCAATATAAATAAAAAAACTTCTTTTTTAAATTTGTTCAGATACAGACCTATTTATGAAACCTGCGTTAAAATTGTAAAATAGTTTTGAAATAAAAGTTTATTTGTGTATTCATCGAGTATTATTTAATTCAAGTATAAAAGGAGTTGTAAAAGTGTTTAAAAGTGAAAAGGAAAGTCAGCGTGTATTTAAAGAAGATTTTGGAAGTGGTTATTGGTGTAAAGGAGAAAGCGACGGATATTATTTGAGAAGATTAGTGTTGGTTTTGGGATAGATTTGGGTATTACGGCAGCAGGATATTGGAGTGGTTAAAGAAGGCTTCGACGACGTAAAGAATTTTGGGATTGATTTGAGAAGATATAACGGCAGAAGGACATCGTATGGATAATTGGTATAGCAGGATTAGGAGTGATTTGTATTAAGACAGCGGGATTGATTTGGTTGTGCGAAGAGAGAAGTAAGCGGGATACGGAGCAGAGGAACAGGAGATAGGAATACGGCGAGGAAGAATTGACGCAGGAAAGTAGATAAAGGTTTTTACTAAATTCTAAATTGGGGTAACATTATTTCAGGTTTGGGGCATCAAAATTGTTTTACAAACACCTGGAGGCAGTGCGCAAGAGGACAATTTTGGAGAATCTTGTGTGAAAGTGCGTACGGCAATTTCGAACTTGAGCCAGCAGTCAAAGGAAGGCCTTCAGCGCAGTATATTTCTGGTAAGTACCGTGAATATATTAGAACGTCAGAAATTAAAGTCATAAAAGTTACATAAATTAATTTGACATCAGGCATCGTTGATCTATTAAGATTTGGCATATCAAAATAAATTTAGTACATTTCAAAAGTGGTAAAACAAACGAGGGTGCAGTTTGGTTGGGTATTGCACATCTACTCACGATTGAACCCACGGTGAGTAGGTGAGAAAACCCTGAGATTAAAGTTTCAAATAGTCGAGGCATATAAAATATAGTAATTAGTAAAAGAAAAACCAACCAAACGTTTGCTAAAGCACCTCGATTTGAAATCATTGTGACGACGACAAAAGTCGTGTAATAAAATCTTGTTTAAAGGAGGAGTAATTATATTATATAAAATAATAGAGACAAAAAAAACATAGTAATTATAATTAGATACAAGAAGGTGGCGCCCAACGTGGGGCTCGAGAAAAAGGTTAAAAAGGTGTTAGAGCGAAAGAGAGTAGAATCCGGGAGCCCGAGTTAGGTGGGGCCCGCAAGTTTTTTTTTTAATTTTTTCAGGAAACGAGTTCAAAACAAGGAAACGGAGATGACGGACGAGGACACAAAAAGAATCACAAGATCGGGACTAATATACGGGGTTGAAATGGATGTAAGGAGACAAGACATAGAGCTAGACGCAGGGGGCGACCTACAGGAGACGGACACGATGCAGACAGAGTTGGAGATGACAGACACGGACTTGGACCAGGCGACGGTAACGCAGGTGAGAGCAGCAGAAGCCGACGGAAACCAGGACCTTAGGAGATTTCTGATGAGTTTGCAGAAAAATTTAACAGACAAAATTACAGAATCACAGACGGAACTAAAAATGGAGTTTAAGACATCACATACAGAACTGACAGACAAAATTAATGAATCACGCACGGAACAAAAAGAGGCGAATGCGGCGTTAGCCATAAAAATTGTGGAATCACATACAGAACTGACATACAAAATTACGCAATCACATAACGAGTTAAGGGACGAGTTTAGGACAGCGCACGCGGACCTGACGGCGACAATGAACCACACACAGGAATACTTACTAACGCAAATACAGATTGCAAAAGACGACGTGCGGACAGAGGTCCAACAACAAATAGACAGGGTTGACGACAAGTTAGAACACACACGGGCACACTTGCAAGGAGACTTGAACGCGACACGGACTGACTTAAGAACTGAAATTAAGACACGGGTCGACACAGTGGAAGAAACAATGATTAGCGGGTTTTCAAATTTAAGCACAGAAATAGAAACATGTGACAAACGACATGGGACCAACTACAAAAATTTAGGACAAACATTAGAAACCATACAAAACGAAAACGTACACGGTAGGACAAAACTGGACGAAAAACTTGACGACAAAGTTACGGGATTAGAAACCAGGGTAGGACATGACGTTAGACAAATTTACGAGAAACTCGACGACATAGAAAGGAGGCGAATTGGACTAGACTACGGACCGCACTTTCGATTAAACCGGGACGCTTTACCAAGTTTGAGGGACGTAAGACAGAACAGCCCATGGGATTCCTGGACCGACTAGACGAGATCGTAGGGACAGAAAACGAACGAACAAAATTACAGATTGTTGGGGCGAGTTTGACAGGAAACGCCGAAAATGGCATAACATTATTCGTAAACAGTATGACACGTACGCGGACTTCAAACGAATATTTATAGAACAGTTTTGGAACACTACACATCAGACCGACATAAGGACGAACCTAATTACAGGACATTATAGCAGGACTCACGGCACGCGCGAAGAATACGCGATTGACAAGTTCAATCAGGCGCAACACTTAACACCGAAACTGAGCGAGGCGACATTGTACTTCTACTGGCAGGTCATATGGAACCGGAGGTTACCAGAGTTGTAGTGGTACAAAATGTCAAGACATTGAGGAATTCTTGGGAGTAATGAGAAATTTTGACCTAGCGACAGTACTGGAAGCGAAAACGCGGACACACCATTGGGAACAAAACAGGGGTTACAGGGAAGACAGTAGACGACCACCGTACCACGAAAACAAACCAAATTATAGACAGGAAAATTTTAACTACGGACATAGGAATCATTGGGGACACGAGGCACATAGACGACCGTATTTCAATAGGGATCACAGGGATAACGCCTACAATGGACAGAACAGATACCGGCACGACAACGGCGAGGATGACGGCCGGACGACAGGAGGAGGAATACAAAATGGAAATAGCCGGACGGACAGGGACGTAAACGTCCAACATATGACGACGAGCGCAAGTACAACGGACCCGAATAGGATTGAGGTGGTGGAAATTCACGAGTCGCCTCAAGAAAAAAAAACGCGAATTTTTGGACGACCGACTGCTTAGGAGTAAAGATTGATGTTTGCTATAGTATAAGGGATTTATTGTTAAACAGTTACATTTTTAATAAAAAGAATTTGTTATTTATAAATATTAGTTTAAGGGACCGTGTTTATGTTGCTTTAGTGGATAGTGGGTCACAGTTGTCGCTGGTAAATGATAGGGTAGTAGTCGAACATGGAGAATTTTTAAAGGAAAGAATAGGAACAATTGAGGGGGTTAATTTATGGTCAGCGATGAACAAAAAGCTTACGACGATTTATAATGTTATCCGTGTACCGATATATATAGGAAATAAAGAAGCAGGGAATGCAGAGTTTTTAATTACGAAAGGGTTACAGTTAGACTTCATATTGGGTATGGATTTTATAGAGGATTTTGGATTGAATATAGATGGAAAGGATAGGTCAATTAGGATATTTGATAAAGATAGGTCATGGGTGGTGCCTACGGTTAGTGAGGAAAACAGGAATGGAAATGATATAGATAGTACAGGATTAGGAATGATTAAAGAGTATAATGATGGACAGGTTAAAGTACGATTATGTAATATGTTTGGAAGATTAATTAATGATGAACAGATAGGGAAAGTGAGTATTGATACTAAGATGAAGCTAGGAGAATTATTTAATAAATATGTAGGGTTATTTAAAGAAGAGCCAAGATTTGCGAGGCGGTACACACATAAGTTGGAGGTCACGGAAGACATCGGATTTAATACAAGGGTGTATCCAATTCCGTTTGCCATAAGAAATAGGGTTAAAATAGAGATAGACAGGATGTTAAAAGAGGGTATTATAGAACCAGCGAGAACTCAATATGTGAACCCAGTAGTTATAGTACCAAAACCAAATAAAAGGGATATAAGGATTTGTTTAGATGCGAGGAAATTGAATGCGATTACAAAACCGCAGTATGAGCAACCACAAGGGTTGGATAATTTATTGTATAAAGTATATGAAATGAAAGTTTTCAGCAAATTAGATTTAAAGAATTCGTTTTGGTTAATTCCGTTGCATGAAGACAGTAAAAAGTTTACAGGTTTTAGTATCGGCGAGATTTATATGTTTTCTGTAGTTCCATTTGGTTTAAGTAGTTCTTCAGCAGCACTTGTAAGAGCGATGCAGAAGTTGTTTAATGAATATGAATGTTTCTGTTCACATTATGTCGATGATTTGTTAATTTTTCAAGGGACGAGCAAAAACACCTGGAGCATTTAGAAAAGGTGATCCAACGACTGGACGAAGGGGTTTAAAGCTGAACGTGAGAAATGCGAGTTGTTTAAAAGCAAGGTTACATACTTAGGGTTTGAAATTAGCGAACAAGGGATGAAAATTTGCAATAAAAGATTGGACGAGTTGAAAACATTCAGCGACCAAAGAATGTGAGAGGACTGCGAGGATTTTAGGGTGCTAAATTATTACAAACGGTTTATACCGAGGTATTCTGAAGTGTGCGTACCGTTGGTGAGTTTGTTAAAGAAAAGGAAAGATGGAAGTGGACTGCTGAACGAGAGAAGGCGTTCCAGGATTTAAAAGATGCATTTTACAAGGAGTTAGCATTAAAATATCCAAATTTTAAAGATGATTTTATTTTGAGGACGGATGCGTCGAAATATGCAATCGGGGCTGAGTTGGTGCAGATACAGGATGGAGTTGAAGTACCAATTGTTTTCATTTCTAGGGTGTTGAAAGACTGCGAAACCAGGTATGCGACGGCAGAGAAGGAGATGTTGGCCATAGTATACGCGGTGAAGAAGTTGCGTTTTATTTGTTAGGTAAGAAATTTCTAATAGAATCCGACAACACGGTGGTAACGTTCATGAAGAAAAAGGAGTTTTTAAACAGTAGGTTGTATAGATGGGCATTGGTGTTACAGGAATACGACTTGAAATTAAGCATAAGCCAGGAAAGGAGAATGTGAGCGGATTTTCTGAGCAGACCGCATGTGGAATCGAATCAGGACATAAACGGGTGTTTAATTGCTTTGCAGGAATTCAGGGATGTTGGTCGATGGACAAACACCAAACTTATAGAGGCGCAGAGGCACAGCGAGGTGAGCTCGATCTGAGAGAAACTTACTAGAGAAAATATGGAAGAGTACAGGGATTTACCATCGTAGGGCAGTTTGTAGTGAAAAGAATAGGGATGCAGAGCTGGTAGTGCTATCAAGAGACGTTGCCGCTGAAATCATAAACGAAATTCATTTAAAATTCGGACACATAGGTATCAGGAAAACATTTTTAGTATTCAGAGAGGCGTTTTATGCAAAAAATGATATCACGGTGATAAAGGAAAGGATAAATCGGTGTGAAATTTGCATTCTAGGTAAAGACAAGAACGTGGTGCTGCAGAATATGCCGATGAGCGTGAGCGTAAATGGACCATTGGAATTGGTGGCGATTGATTATTTAAGCAACCTGATCACGAGTGAACAGGGTATCGACATATTTTGGTGGTGGTCGACGTTTTTTCTAAATTTGTAAAATTATTTCCTGCAAGACGGAGTAACACGGTGCATGCATTGCAGTCAATTGGAGAATTTGAAAGCCAAGTCGGGAAGATAAAAAGAATTTTGGTAGACAACGCAACGTATTTCAACAATCAAAGATTCAGGAACGGGTTAAAAAGGGCAAATATTAAAGTATCATTTAGTAGCATACGACATCCGAAAGCTAATCCATGCGAACGTTACATACGAGAGGTGATAAAATATTTACGATTAGCGACACAGGAGCATCACGACAGATGGGTTAGGTATCTACCACAAATAGAAAATTTTATGAACAGCGTGCCGAGTTCGATTACGAAAACATGTCCGGTAACATTAATGCGAAGGATTATACCAGCTAGACCATGGAGGGAGGAAGTCGAGGTACAAGACATAACAGAGTTGCTAAGTAATGCCAGGCGCAGAATCGAAAGGATGCAGCGTAGGGACATCGAACGAAGGTGTAGAAAAATTAAGAAAAGAACGATTTTTGGAATAGGGATTTGGTAGTCGTCAAACGATTAAGGGTTTCAAACCGCGACAAAACATTTGCGCGAAGCTGTTGTTTCCTTATGAAGGGCCGTACAGGATCACGCGTAGTTTTGCTGAAGGCAATACGTTTGAGCTGGAGAATATGACAGGGGGATATCGCGGACGTTTTCATTTGGAGAATTTGTACTCATATAGAGTAGTACAGGAAGAGGGTTTAATAGGATAGGTTAAAATGTGGTTCATGCAACGGAAAGTTTAGTTTAGTTTTTGTTTTTGTTTTTGTTTTTGTTATAGTAGTATAGTATAGGTTAGAAAATAGCGTAGTGTAATAGATGTGAGAGAAAGGCGAATGCGGGTTGCCAAAGTAAAATAGTAACATCGAAAGGATGGTTTTGAATGAAAATCAGAAATTTTTGCACACCAGGGGAAGAGAAAAACATATGAAATTTCAATTTCATTAAAAACCAGTGGGGCCAAATATTGTGTAAGGGAGGGGGTTATAAGGTTTCTAAAGGTATATTTGTATTAATAGGGGTGTATGCCAAACGATAGGGTAAATATTTCAGATTTAATAATGTAAAAAACTATAAATTTTGCTATACTTTACATACGTTAAAGTATGTACCATTTCAGATTGAAACTTATATGCCAAAAGGTAGTAACATGACTTTATGACGTTGATATAATGCACGGTACTTGAGGTTTTATACTGAGTTGATATTTCATGAGCCAGTTGAGAGTACATTTGCCGTCGGAAAGCCGGACGCATTTATGGATATCTGCAATATAACAAAGCGTCCAGGTCGTGTATGAATTATTTGGCTTTTCCTTTTTATAGAATCAAACTTTTAGACGAATTGTAAATCAAAATTTAAAGTGAATCAAAATGTAAAAGGTTATTGGAGTTTAGTGAAGTGTTTTGGACCAATGGTAGAAATTTAAAATTATTATAAAGACTATAGCGAAGGTATGTTGGACACTGAAAGATAGGAGATTTGTTATTGGATGTTATATATGTAAAAAATGTTATTGTAGTAAGCTAAGTTTGTTTAGTTAATAACTAAGCAATATAAATAAAAAAACTTCTTTTTTAAATTTGTTCAGATACAGACCTATTTATGAAACCTGCGTTAAAATTGTAAAATAGTTTTGAAATAAAAGTTTATTTGTGTATTCATCGAGTATTATTTAATTCAAGTATAAAAGGAGTTGTAAAAGTGTTTAAAAGTGAAAAGGGAAAGTCAGCGTGTATTTAAAGAAGATTTTGGAAGTGGTTATTGGTGTAAAGGAGAAAGCGACGGGATATTATTTGAGAAGATTAGTGTTGGTTTTGGGATAGATTTGGGTATTACGGCAGCAGGATATTGGAGTGGTTAAAGAAGGCTTCGACGACGTAAAGAATTTTGGGATTGATTTGAGAAGATATAACGGCAGAAGGACATCGTATGGATAATTGGTATAGCAGGATTAGGAGTGATTTGTATTAAGACAGCGGGATTGATTTGGTTGTGCGAAGAGAAGTAAGCGGGATACGGAGCAGAGGAACAGGAGATAGGAATACGGCGAGGAAGAATTGACGCAGGAAAGTAGATAAAGGTTTTACTAAATTCTAAATTGGGGTAACATTATTTCAGGTTTGGGGCATCAAAATTGTTTTACAAATACCTGGAGGCAGTGCGCAAGAGGACAATTTTGGAGAATCTTGTGTGAAAGTGCGTACGGCAATTTCGAACTTGAGCCAGCAGTCAAAGGAAGGCCTTCAGCGCAGTATATTTCTGGTAAGTACCGTGAATATATTAGAACGTCAGAAATTAAAGTCATAAAAGTTACATAAATTAATTTGACATCAGGCATCGTTGATCTATTAAGATTTGGCATATCAAAATAAATTTAGTACATTTCAAAAGTGGTAAAACAAACGAGGGTGCAGTTTGGTTGGTATTGCACATCTACTCACGATTGATCCCACGGTGAGTAGGTGAGAAAACCCTGAGATTAAAGTTTCAAATAGTCGAGGCATATAAAATATAGTAATTAGTAAAAGAAAAACCAACCAAACGTTTGCTAAAGCACCTCGATTTGAAATCATTGTGACGACGACAAAAGTCGTGTAATAAAATCTTGTTTAAAGTAGGAGTAATTATATTATATAAAATAATAGAGACAAAAAAAACATAGTAATTATAATTAGATACAAGAATATATATATATATATATATATATATATATATATATATATATATATATATAGATTTAAATTTCAAAGATACCTCTTTTTATATGCCTTGACTAGCTCAGTCCAATTCACACAGAGTGTACGCTGATACGACAACAAAGATTGTTTAATCCCCCTTTTACTTTAGCTTCTTTCTATTTGAATGATATAAACGAAACAAAGCAAAATTTGTATAATGACCAAGAATATGTACACTTTATAGTTGATACTCTAATTTTGTTATTCATAAAATTAACCCCTGAATCAAAATAATAATATCTATCTGATTATGCCCAAATCATAACTCCCTTAAAGTCAGCAAATATACCACTGTCTGTTACTAGAAGCACTTCTGAACGTTCAAATGACCTTCTTTCTCTCTACATAAAATTTCAAAAGATTTTTGATGATCCCTCACAAATTAAATACTTCAATATTTAAAAATTGTAAGTGTTAAAAATTGAAATAAAGCCTTATACTAATAAATAATATTTTTATTTCTGACCTGCGTTCTCCCTGCTTGTTTCTGCCTGTGCATGTGGGTGTTCAGCACCCCTGGATTGTTTCCATTTAAGTTCTCTTGCTTATTGAGTAGTACAGCTTTGCCCAGTATAACCCTTTTTTGCTTAATTTTCCTTTAGACTTAAATTCGTTCATCTTGGAGTTTATGTAGATTTACTTAGAGTATTTATAGAATAGGTTTAGAATATGCTTAGAGTATACTTACAAGATATTTTAGAGGACACTTAGAGTATACTCGGAGGATAATTAGAAGATACTTAGCCCTAAATTATTAAACATTAATATTAAGTTTAATTAACAATTATTATTTACGTTTTTCACAGTAAATGGCAACTTCTATTATATTTATTGGCACTTGAATTATCACGACTTTTAAAATATTTCTGTCACTGAATAATTATTTAAATTTTTCTATTTTCACTCGCGCGATATTCGGCTTTGAATTGTTATAGTTTGTGCCTTGGTCGAAGATATACTGATTGTTTATTAAGTATGTGTTCTATATAAAGACTTCTCCTTCCACCTGTGCTTATTGGTATTACTCGCGCACTTTGTTAATTGAGACGTTGTACTTTGCCTTTATTATTACAGCCTTAGGACTTTCTATAAATTTACGATCCAGACCCGTGCCAATGTGATGTATATTCTCACGTAGGCGCGTACTTTGCATAGCGTATTTCTCTGAAAATCCAACTTATACCTTTGTTTAAGTCACGTTCTCTTGTATATATTTGCTATTATTCAAATTTTATTGTGTAACCAAACATTTGTTATTTGTTATTTAGTACTCCAATATCTGTTGGATTTTATGAAAATACCATGTTGTTGGTCACGCAGAAGAGAAGAAAAATTTAAATCTTATAATATTTAAATTTTATACTGTATAATATTTTTAGCAAGATAAAGGTATTCCCATGTAAAATAAAACGCTATAAATTCATATAGCGTTGGACACATACGCCCAACTTAAAAATCCGTGAAAATACAAAGCATCGACTGTGTTAATATCAAAAATTTGTGTATAAATAATATTCTCCTGAAAAATATCAGTTTTATTGCATTTATAAAGACCGTAAAACGGTCCTATTTTAAGATATATCATTTAAAACAAATTCTAGGCGGCGGAAATATAAAAATCCACACTTTTCTAACACAAAAGTTCCATAATGCATTTACCCTTCTTTAAGAACATCATTTAATAAACGTTATATATTCAAAACGTTATAACACAATTAAATAAAATTAAATAAATAAATATTTAAATTACTAAATACGTATTTCGACCACTATGTGGCCATCATCAGTAGAAAACCTGTAATAAAAAAAAAAAGCTGTTGTTCTGGAACACTTCAGAGGATATTCTCCTCACCACTTAGGCTGAAGTGAACCTTCCCAACCTATAATTTACTATATTGTTGCTTTAAACACTATCGAGGATATTTTCCTCACCCGCAGGCTGGTGTTCTCAACAACAAACAAGTGAATTGTGACATTATAACTTAAATCTAGTTAATTTATACTAATTCTAAACCTACTGAAGCGGAACCAATTTAATCTTGCTTTCTCATTGGTTGTTGACCAATAGGGAAAGCAAAACAGATGACTCTATTGGCCCTTTATCGGTGTTTAAGAGGGGTCCTTTATGTTTAACAATTTTAATTGATTCATAGGCATTTAAGGAGGAAAACGTTGGTGCCGCTTTTAAGAATTTAACATTTTCTAGTTTAACGGGGTGGCTGGTTTCAAATATATGTTTGGCGACCTGAGACCTTTCATATTTACCATATTTGAAGTGAGCAATGTGTTCTTTAAATCTTGTTGTTATATTCCTCTTGGTCTGACCAATATATTTTTGAAAACACCCTGGCCCTGCACAACTAATTTCATAAATCCCCGACTTTTGCAATTTTTCCCCCTTGTCTTTTGGATTACCTAGCAAATCTTTAATTTTATTATTTTATTATTTAATTTTTATTAGAATTAGTATAAATTAAGTAGATTTAAGTTATAATGTCACAATTCACTTGTTTGTTGTTGAGAACACCAGCCTGCGGGTGAGGAGAATATCCTCGATAGTGTTTAAAGCAACAATATAGTAAATTATAGGTTGGGAAGGTTCACTTCAGCCTAAGTGGTGAGGAGAATATCCTCTGAAGTGTTCCAGAACAACAGCTTTTTTTTTTTTATTACAGGTTTTCTACTGATGATGGCCACATAGTGGTCGAAATACGTATTTAGTAATTTAAATATTTTTTGTGGTTAAGGGTTTTTATTTAATTTTATTTAAATCGTGCCACAGTGTTTCTAAGATTATTATTAATAACACAATTGTCAGTATTAATCCAAAGTAGTTTTTTTTAAAGAAGTCAATTTAGGGACGGTTCTAGAATAAATTATATTTACCTTAACAAGCTAATTATCTAGTATGAATGACTGACCGAATTTGCGGAACATGATAACACCGTAAGACTATAAAACCAGATAAGATAACGAGTTTTAGTGGCTCTAATTATTACAGAAGCTCGCACTAATAAAGGATGGGAGACTTTTAGGGTCGCTATAAATTTTAGAACTTGTAACCTTAAAATGCCAAGTAAAAACAGAAAAGCTAGCAAAGTAAGGACTCGCACGAATCATGATAACGTATAAAAAGATAAAAGTAACTTAAAGGTGCCGTGCTAACTACAAAAGTAGAGAGTGGGGTGATTCACATAGACAAAGAAAGGACATCGCCATCGAATTTTTATTGACAATAAAAACAAGAAATCTATTTAAAAAAGTGTTAGATATAAAAGAAACTAATCAATTGTGAGCAAAAAAGGTAATGCTTACGCTTCTATCCAAGCACTTTAAGTTAATGTAGTACATTTATAATAATCTCTAGTAATCAGTTTATAGTAACAAGAAACACTAGTCAAGCTAGTTTTTAAACGGGTTTTGTAAACTGTCCGCTCATTGGCTACTCATCAATATCAAATGCTGACAAACAATAATGCCTTGGGATGCAAGAAAAACAGTATCATACCTACATGTAGCGAAATACTAATCTTGCATCTAAATCAGTTGATGTGAAACAGCTAAACGTCTTGATATCGCGCACTGATAAAACGTCACAAAGGTAGCCAGATTCGTTGATGTTGCAAGTACAACTGAACCAGTGGGATTATGCAAAAGAGCTAAAAAGAAATTTGTTCTAGTTATTAATAACCACGTAAGAAACTTACCGATGCACCTAGGATAGAAGCTTCTTGCAGAAAACGTGCATCGCTCTTGAAATAATAGATTCAGTCACATAGAAGATACACGTCTGGGTGGAAAGCAGAATTAAAGTGAACCCAGTTTAGGAAACGATATGATAAACAATTGAAATATTAGGATACCACAAGTCAAATAACACTACTTGCATCTTTGTAATGCATGAATAGATAAAGAAAACCAGTAAATTCCAATCCAATTACTTTCGCTAATCACACATCTAGAAAATCTCTTCTATATAAACTGATATTCCTACTTTTAAATAAAGCGAGCATATACTTTCAGAGAGCAAAGATTGTTGATAACCAAATACATTTATGGTGTTATCAAACAATGGAGATAGCTTTAGGTACTTTGACTTAAATTAAATACACTAATAACATTCTACAGAGTGTTGAACAAGCACTTGTTTCAATTGTATTAGAATGAGTTTTATAGGACCAAATCGAGTTATTAAATTATAATGCATGATCAGAGGCGTCTCCTATAACAGGTAACAAAATATTGAAGTGGAAGTGTGGAAATATTTGAGAACATCGTAAATTGAATGAAAACATTTAGGGATGTAAAATTGAACGTAACAAACTGACAGCTCATTAAAGAGACAAGAACGCGAAATTGTGGGCAATTGTTGCATCATGGGGATGACTCATCTTCGAGAATGTAATCGAATTTTGAAGAATGATGACGTATTACGATTATTTTATTATATATAGGCGGAAATAATTAGTGCGATTCATTCATTCTTTTGTTATTCAAGATTTAACATAAGTTATGAGACATTCCATCATTGATAATCAAGTATTTTATGGAGAGTTACGACGATTTATTACTCCAATATAAATAATAAGAAATAAGGCCACTTGTTACTCTGTAAAAGTACTTTTCATTTGATAAATCGATGTATGAAGATTGAGTAAAATGCAGATCTAAAAATTTTGAACCAGAAAATTTTCGATGAGGTTAATTTCAGTGGAATCGATTTGTTAGATATCCAAAGACAGGTGATTATAAAGATAAGAACATCAGCAAGAATTTGACGAACCATAGTGTAAGTATAACTTTGTTTCAAACCTAAATCAACTATTTATTTATGTATTATTTAGTAGATTAAGCTATAACAAGTTTTTATTTTTCATATAAAAATTATTTATAAATGGATAGTTTTATTTTAGCAATTTAGAGGTAAGAACTTGAGGCATTTTGACCCTTACAAAAATTTCTGCTTGAGGTCGTTGATCAACCACATTGAGATACAGGGTAAGACAAGAATATTTAAATTATCTATGAAAATTGTAAAGAAAATTTATGACATATGAAAGATCTTGGGGTTCTCTAGTTATTAACAATGATTAGGTGAAGATTGTTTTAATACGCAAGTAGTGATAAGATATTGTTTCTTTCTAAACTTAAGCTGTAAATTGCTTTTGTAAGCATTATTTATATCTGTGTGTATGTAAGAAGATTACTTATATAATGTGCATAAAAGAAAGATGTTTTTCAATGTATTAAGGATTGTTCATAAAACCGACATCGACAATTAGTACAAATTGCTCACATAGTACATAAAAAATATTATCCGTGACCAAAAGGAGAATTGCATCCTTCGTCCGATAAGGCCGACGGCGATTCTGTTTGTAACTTAAGCAACTAACTAATAAAAAAACGTCTTCGCATTGTCCTGCGTTGAAAAATGAATTTCCAACTAATAATTTGATTTGTTTACATCGCGAAGCTTGAAGAGAAGTGTCCGTGCCAACCACACTTAAATAAATGCACGAAAACAACAAAATCTCCCACAGGGCGTTTGCTCTTCCAACTTCTCCGTAGGAAACCTATTTGACAAAACACATCACTAAATGAATGTAATATTTCCAATTCAAATGTTTTAACAATGGAAAGCCACGTTTTTAAACGTATTATAATCTTTAAGCAAAATACAGATTTAATATTGTATTGAAAGAATAAATTTGCTATATTTAAGTGATAATTGCATGTACTAATAAAACTTGCAAGATGTTGAATAGGCAATTATTTCAATTTAGAGGGAAGTCTGAAATGCTTAACAACTTTGCACACGACCATGGGTGCAGTAGGGAATATGAAATTTAATTATATAAAACAAAAGTATTTACCTACAGGAAGTTAGACCAGTAATTGTTTAAAATTGAAAGGGAGGCAAATCCGCTACTAAACATGCAAAATAACCGTGGAAACAATAAGATATGAAATTTTAAATTAACTATGTGCCAAATTATTTAATTACAGAGACGGAACGTAACATAGTTTAAAGAAACTTTTACCTTTATGTGTGTATTTTTTTTTTAAAATTGAGTTCTTTTGTTTTAGATTTTCAAAATTATTTTGGGACTGCTTTTATTATGCTTGTTAAATAGAGTGTAAATTCATTAAGTTTTGCATTTTTATTTTATGTTCATCATCGTTAGGTCTTCAGTCCTGGAACTGGTTAGACGGTACCTCCTTTGTTTCCTATTCTGAGCTAATCTTCACATCTCCATGAAATTCCTAGTATCTAAATACAGCTCTGTTCCTCTTCTATTTTCTAAATATATATACCCCATTTCACCGATATTCAGTGGTATGTGAAGAAGGTTAGGCAACCCGCAGCTACCAAGATCCCAAACACTGACATTTGCCAAATTAACTGTTTTTCAATAAATCCTTTCGCACAATCAACATTACTTGAGAATATTGCAAAGCCAGCACCAGCAGTTGCTTATACTGATCATCAAGTGTAAGTACAATGAACAGTACTTGCAAAGGGTGTTTCAAATATATTCTTTGATGTAATCTTTGGAGCACCATCCAGGGCTAAAAGTGTCATATCTTATTAACAATCTACATTTGGTTTAGTCACAAAAGTGAATTAAGCATTATTTTATGTTATGCTTCTAAAATTAATTAAATCTATTTTATAAATATTTTGTGTAACTGTACACATACACCATACTGTCTCCCTAATATTCAATTTTGCAGCCCTAATCTTTAGTAAAACGTGACAGATTAATTTAACTTTGTATAATAATAGTCAGATCATCTTGTTTAAGTTGCCAGCAGTCTTAGTAGTAATTATTCTCTCATTACATTAAGGAATAATTTGTGGTTTTGGCATAAAAATAACTATTAAAGCAAATTTCAACTAATTAAACAACTTACACAACTACAAAACCTATACTTATTACTTTTTCCAAGAACTCGCAGAAATTCATATTGTACCTTAAATTAATATCATGCACATCGTTGCAAGAAAAGTACTTGAATCTTCTAAAACAAATTCTATAATAAAAAAATGGAATATTAGTAAAATGAAGCTCGTTTACAGTTTTCTAGTATTATTTCCAAGAGTATCTTAATGAGCAAATCTCGTAGCAGTATTATAGATTAATTTATGAAATTGTTACAGATCCCAGAACTGCCAATTGGTTATTAATGTCAAGTCCATTTTATACTTTAGGAATATGTCTTTCATACGTATATGCAGTGAAGGTAAGTTTGGCTGACAAATGTTATTTAAATAAATGTATTTTTTCTTAAACAGGTTTGGGGACCAAAATTAATGGAAAATAGGAAACCATTTCATCTAAAATATATATTAGTATTTTATAATTTATTCCAAGTTATATTTAGTGCATGGATTTTCTATGAGGTATGCAATACTACTAAATTTTTAGATCTTTCAGTTTTATAGTATTGTTATATTAAAACTTGCAATATATTTACTTTTTACAAATGTAATAGGCTCTCATGGGAGGCTGGTGGGGTGAATATAGCTTCGTATGCCAACCGTTGGATTATTCAGACAATCCTACTACCATACGCGTAAGACCAATCATATGAATTATTTGCCCTATTAGCTATAAATGTTGGTTCAGGTAGATTTAATAAAGTGTATAATGTATGTATGTATGCTAACTTTTAGCACATGAAACTATTATGATTAGTATATTTAATTACAGGTTTTGGAAGAGAATCAACTCAATTAGCACTAGCATCAGGTTCATATACTTATACATATGTACAGTGTGTCCCAAATTGGATGTATTAAATGGGTAACTTAGTTGTTATTAAAGATTCAATCAAAGTGTATGCGCGGGCATGGCCCAACTGTTTGAGATCAATTCAATGATGAAATCACAAATGAGCGATCTTCTTTTGTTTTCGAGTTATAGCCAAAAATTGATATTTTTAACAATTCTATTAATTTGTATAACTCGTTTGGTTGCAAAAACATCCAAAGTACTGTAGAAGTCTTTTATACAGTTTTTTACGTAGAATACAGTGGCGTATGCAATTATTTAATATTTATAACTGTTCTGAGGTTATAATATAAACTTGCATTTTTTAAATGGAAACCACAATTGGTTGCAGCTTTATTTCAAAGCTCTTTTTGACAGCTTTTTAAAAATATATAGTTTAATATAATTATCTTTTCAAATGGTCGATTTATTCAATGTTTTTGGTATAATAAAATAATATATTATATTGGTAATAAATAGTTGGCTGCGAAACAAAAGGTAAAACACAAAACAAGAGTTTATTATTGTACCACATCATATTTCTAAATAACAAAGTTTGAAAGCTAGAAGAATGCAAAATTATAACTGCATATATTACAAAAATTAATATAACTACATCTTAAATTGAAAATTATATTTTGCTATTCACATATAAATAGTCTATAATCTATGGATACACAAATACACACACACTCACACACCTCACACACACAGGCACACGCACACACGTGCATGCGTGCGTGTGCACACGCGCACGCACACACACACACACACTCGTGCATGCGTGCGCACACGCACAAGCACGCGCGCGCGCGCGCACACACACACACAAGCATGTGCACACACACACACACACACACATAATATATATAAAACACTAGAACACAGATGGGAATACTACAATAGTTTTATTTACTGACAATTCAGAGATATTGTTCAAACTGGCCTCCATTCTCTCTTAAACAAAGTTCGCATTGTTTTATTTAAGATTTAGTAGAATTTAATAAATGAACCGTCTTAACTTTATGAAATGCTGCATCATTTGAATTCCGCAACTCTTCAATACTATGGTGCTGGGTTTTATAGATTTCCTCTTTCAAAAAATTCCACAAGAAATAGACCAATATCAACAAGTCAGGAGATCTAGGCGGCTACTGAACAGGTCTAAACGTACCCATCCATTTATAACGATATTCTCTATTTAAATAATCACGAGTAATTATAGCGTTGTGCGAGGTACATCATCTTGTTGGAACCACACTTTTTGTCTTTTTTCGAGAAGCATGTCCTCCTGTAATTCGTGCAAGTTGGCATCCAAAATTTCAATATAGCGACCAGCTGAAAGATTGTTTTCAAAAATATGGTATTGAAATTTTCCACAAACAATGTAGCAACATATATTCAAACCAAAACGGCCTTGTTCACGCCTCGTTTATGTTTGATAGGTATTTTCATTAGACCAGTGTCGATAGTTGTGTCTGTTGAAGATACCAGCACTACTCACATTTGTTTCATCAGGCCATATAATGTTATTTCCAAAATTGTTAGTAGCAGCACATTTACCATTGACAAAATTGCCTTCTTTTTTGAAAATCGTCCGGAAACAAACTATGTATAATTTTAATTTTATAGGGTCGATATTTATTACGCTTCAATATTCTTGAAATTGCTGATTTAGAAACACCCATTTCCCTTTCAATTTTCCTACATGATGTTCTTGGGTTCGTTTCCACACATGCTATGGTTGCAAAGTTGTAACGTGCATTTTTATAGCTTAACCTTTTTACGCTGTTTCCCAATTAATAAATACATTTCTGTAACTAATATTTCTATATTTTATATTTATTAACTCCTTAGGCGAATGCATCGTATTATAATGAGTGGATTGCATCGTTTTTGTCTTGCCGTTCATATAGATTTTGTTCCTTATGGGGATATTCAAGTCTAGATAATAGACGATAAGAGGTTGTAATAGAACGAGTTGAATAAACAGATGAGCAGTTGTAGTTTGTTCTTGGTTCCTATATATTAATTACGTTAAAAATACTGCTTCTTCTTTGCTTTGAAAATAGTGAGAATGAATGCGGTAACAATTTTCGAATTGTTCAGGAACGAGCATGGCACGATTTTAGTTGTTTTTCTTGTGAAATAAAAGTTGTATATTAACCGTGTTTGGTCGACGCACGTGTGTTTTTAAGGACATTTGACGGATGGGTTTATTGCTTACGCGTGCCCTACTAATTGTTGTTTTTGTTGAGTTTCTATTGGAAATAAAAGTGCAGAACTTGTAAAACTCGACCTGCACGCGTGTTTTACGGAACATTTTACGGACTTACTTTAGTGATACACGTGCGTTACTCATTGTGGTTTTTTGTTGGTGCTTCGTCTTTTGATATTTAAACTGTGTGTGCGATCTAGTTTCGCGGCCCCCTTGTTTTTTTATCAGAGTAGTGCATACTTTGGATTATCCAAATACAGTTGATACTGTAGTTTCTGAATTTTCTAACCCCAAAGAATCTAAAATAGATCATTGCTTGCGCAAATTTCGTTATTTGCGAAATATAACAGATTACCGGTTTACAAAGGTATTGGTTGAAGTTTCTCACGGCTTTTAAGATGTTTATGAAAATAATATACATTTGGTCCCAGTTGAAATTAAACTAGTGCTACAAAATATTTCGAAATTGTTGTCTCAGGAAATAGAATTAACAAGAAATTTATCAATGCTCCATAGTTCCGTCGTGTGATAAGGTCTGCCGCTAACACCAGTGAAATACGTAGGTGTGATTAGGGTAACGTGTGATAAGTTCCATCAACACCCTCCCAGTCAAGGGTGAAGTGCTGCGTTAGTGCCGGACATCGTGAATCCCACACTTCAATTGCAAGGAAGCGTTACTGAAGGACCTTTTGTAAGTTGAACTATTTCCTACTTATTCTTACTTTAAATATCTATCCGTTGTTTTGCCATATCTTTGTCGTTCTGATACCTTTTACCATAGACTTGCATGCTATTTGAAAAAAAAAAGAAGAATCAACAATACTGGATGACTCATATCAATTGTGCTTACCTATTTATTTTTTTGTTAACATTTTGTCTGATTTATGTTTAATTGGTGCGTGAGGAAACGTTTCTGCTACTCCCCAATATTACCTCACTTTGTACTAAAAAGTTTTGTATTGCTTTTATCGTTGTTATATTAGATAGATTACCCAAACAGTTTTTTTTTTCATTCTACAAAGTACTGAACAATCTATGCTTGATCAGCATGCTATGCTTTTTCTTTATTTCAGGTTTGCAGACTAATGTTTTTTTTATTGCAGGTTTGCTATTCTAATTTTCTTTTTTTTTTGCAGGTATTGTTACTAACTCCTTACAGCCGCGTACCTTAGATGTTGGTCTGCTTTCTACAACCCCCCCTAATCTCCGATTGAGCCCGGTCATTCCTTTGTTTTTTTTTCTTTGTGATATGCACGGCTACGAGCCAACGTAGCATAAATTTGGCGCCCAACGTGGCTGCCACGAAAAACGTGACAAAGTAGTTTGCTCTTGATTAAAAACTGCATACCGTTTCGTTCTAGGTTTGTCAAAACGGCCAAACTGTTGTAAATTACTATCTAAACTTTTAAACATGTTAATATTGGTTGTCGTCTTTCAGGATACCTGTATTATTTACAAACGACATAGTAATATTATTTGCTATTAGTTACACAATTACCTGTTAAAATATAAAGTTTTGCTGATAGAGGAATTCTCGCAGACTCAATAAATGCAACTATCATATCGTATTTTTCGTAATTTTCAAATTTTGCCATTTAGTAACAGACTGATGCTTCACTTAACAAACTAACAAAACAATTTATTGCATGTGCAATAGATATGATTGAAGCTCGTTGACGTTGGTTATACAAACAGTTGTCGTTTTTTGTTTACCTTTTGTTTCGCGGCCAACTATTTATTAGCAATATAATAAATTATTTTATAATTATTTTTATAAATCGGCCATTGAAAAAGATAATTATATTAAACTATATATTTTTGAAAAGATGTCAAAAAGAGCTTTTAAATAAAACGGCAACCAATTGTGGTTTTCATTAAAAAAAATGCAAGTTTATATTATAACCTCAAAAATGTTATAAATATTAATTATTTGCATACGCCATTGTATTCTACGTAAAAACCTGTATAAAATACTTCTACAGTATTTTTGGATGTTTTTGCAAACAAACGAGTTATACGAATTAATAGAATTTTTATAAATATCAATTTTTGGCTATAACTCGAAAACAAAAGAAGATTGCTCATTTGTGATTTCACCATTGAATTGATCTCAAAACGTTGGCCCATGACTACTGCGCACACAGTTTTATTGTATCTTTAATAACAACTAAGTTACCCATTTAATACAGCCAATTTGGGACACACTGTACACATACTGGAGGTAGAATTGGTTCATGCATAGTAGAAATTTTCATATTGAATTCTTAAATTCAAATATTGGCTCCCCAAATTATTTTAGTTAAATAGTGTAAATATGTTGTTTGTAGAGAAAAAAATATATACTTACAATCATATTCTTACTCATTTGTTTACCCTTCATGCAAGGGTTAAACAATGTAACTTAAAACCACTATTTTAGTAAAAAGAATAGGGTTTTTTAGACTTATTGTAAGTAATTTTGCGTTTAGACAATGATTTTACTGCTGAACATTTTTTCACTTTCTTACAAGTTTCAAGAGAAAGAGAAAATAGTGTTTGCATTTTCTTGATATCTTACCTTTTCTGGGTGTTTTTATTATATTTGCACCTATTTATTATTTAAAGTACCAATTGCTTCACATTTGCAGATCATTCCTCCAACAGTAGTGTGGCCTGAAATTGATTGATTTGAATATTCCACAGTAAACATATTACTTACTGCATTGTGCACTATTACCAGAATAGTACCATTTTATTATTAGAATCTTTTTATTCAACAAGTACGTAATATTAACTCAGAATTACTTAAAACACCTTTAAATTTGTAAGTGAAACGTTAAAATGACAGCTAACAATTGTTTTGTGTTCACAATTCTAAGGCACATTCTATTTTGTTAAAATAATAATTATAATTTCATTGATTTTACTCTTGTATGAAAAATTAAAAAATAAGGATTGATAGCGTTGTGGATATAAACATATTTGCATTTTTCTCTAAAATAATTTTGGGATCCCAATATTTTAATTTTAAAGCTTTGACATGGAAATACCATGGTACATGAACCCTTTCTATACCCGGTGTATTGCTTTTTATTAATATTATAAAGTTTGCAGATGCATACTTTTCTCCTTATTATATTTTTGTTATGCTTGCAATTATAAAGATAAACCATAATGTTAACACAAATTTGGTTTTTTATGCTATATTATAAAATATCGACAACCAATCACAAAATGTGACACCAAATCCACATATCGTAGGTAAATGAAACAATTGAACCTGTCAGCATTTACTGATGTTCGTTCACATAGGCTTTTGAGGGTCTTAGATAATTGCAAGGTCCTTATCTCATCATAACTTTTCCGCTTACAGTGATAGCCAAACAAAATGTGTGATAACGACAATGTAAAGTTTCTGTAGTATGACCAAGTAAGCATGAGTTTAAAGGAGTAACATATACAACTCAATGTGTGTTAAAATCCAAAGAATATTGGTTAAAAATTGGACTGAAAATATTAACAATTTTATTACAGGAATATCGCCCTTTAATTACCTATTAGTCACGTATAAACAGAAAGCACGTTTTTTTATTATAAGGATTTATATTATTTATCATAGAAGAAACATTGCGAACTAGTGCCAGAAATATAGTGAACTCATTCAACCAATGTATTTATAAAATTGTATTTTCAAGAATAACCACAGAAATTCCATATAGTATAGAAATAAATATGAGCATGTTTCTATCTTTCAAAGATAACACAGCTGCTTTACCTAATTACATTTTAACTAGCAACATTCAAGTAATTCTTATCAAACACATGCCTAAATAAAAAAAAACAGGAAGTGCGTTATAAACATGTGAGTTTACAAATTAAATAGAGGGTGAACAACCTTGGTTGCGTAACTGAGCTAAGTTGACATCATTAAACAAGAAGAAGAAGAATTTGAATTGGTTTTTAAATTAAGGAGACAGTATAGTTGCAAATATGAAATGGATCGTAACAAATTATTTAGGTGTAAGTTAATATTAAATAAAACTGAAATAAAAAAACTTTCTGTAAAACTGTATCAGTTCAGTTTGGTTCTCTAATAAAATGCAGTTCATTTGACAACGGCTTATAAGCCTAAGTGGCTACCGTAGTATTACTATTAGGTTCCACGTTCTTCTATATTTTTCTGTTTTTCATTTCTTAAAAGTTTTTTCTTTATGACGAGCATTCTTCTTCTAAATAATTCTTTTTGTCATTACTAGTATTTTTATAACTCTACATATATCACACTGATCATTTTTATCTATAAAAAAGTCTAAATTAAATTTATCATCAAATATTTGGAAATATGCGTTATAATTAGTTGCATTTCAGTCTTTCATAATCCTTATTTGGTTCAACTATGGTGAGTCTGCATCAATAATCAGTCGGCTGATGCTTACTCTTAAATATTGGCTGTCTACTTTAGAGATGCAGTTTATATTACGGTTTACACATTCTAACACTTCTTCATTGACTTTAGTGAAATGGCCATGTTTGTCTACAATAACTAGACCAGCACTTTTTGATTTAGATTGAATCTGTTTTTGTTATCCCTACTGTAATAATCAAAAAGTTTTTACAGATTATAGTATTTTTTCTTTCATCGCATAAATAGAATACGCAATTTGGTTTCTCGTGTCCTTTTCTTATATCTTATAGTATTTTATAACCAGAGGAATAATACACGAACTCGAGAAGTCTATTTGTCGTTGTAGTGATCCAATGTCCAAATCAATTGGAACACTTGAGGACATACCTTGGCTGTATATTTTGTACGGCAAGACAGTCGCCACTTACATGGTAGGCCCATAGTTTTTACCTTTATATTTCACCAGTTTGCAAAATGTATTCTTGCCCACAATTTTGTAGAATTTTTGCTTCTGTGGGTTAGGTTTCTTCTTTTTCCCTTTTCACGCGATTTGGTACTAGAGTATACCGAACTAGAATCATCTTGTACATTATTCCCGCCATTTGAAAGTGATGACTCTGTGCTAGAAAAAGAACTATTGTGACTGAAACTGTTACCTGGACGATTGTTTGATGGTTAGTAATCACTACTGTGTCACCCAGAGAAATCTGTTCCAGATAACTTCTCTTATTTAGTTGAACCACTTATATTATCTGAAATGGAAATATTGAGTTAAGCGGTTCACATAGTTATATGAGTTGTAGCATTTTTCAACTTGTTAGTTACAAATACTTCCCTTTTTAATAGTATAGATATTAATTTGACTGTGGTAATTTTCATCGAAAGTATTTCTACCACTATTTACAATTGAAGCAGGTGTTTCTGTACTGTTTCTAAAATAATACATGACAATTCTAAACGCATTTTCTAAAGGTCTACACAAGTCTAAATTAATAAAATCGTATAATAATAAAATTACAAACACTTTTTGTTGTTATTACACTAATTGCTTTTAGAACGGGCTCATTGTCAGCAGTGGCATTTATTGCGCTAGTTTCAGAATAATGTGAGAGAGTAATTGTGGTCGTTGTTCTGAAATTTGTTGATTAGTTTAAATTTAGAATAAAATATAACTTTTAGGATCTAAATAATTCAAATCATTTGAAGCAGTGCATTTTTTTAATTTGCTTGCGTTTTGTCGCAATATTTTTCATTCACGGCTTTCCATTGATATCAAGCTGTAAAGCACAGTAATCATCACATCTGCGATAAACAATGATTGTAATTAAGAGATAAGATATTGTTATATAAAATATCGCAATACAACACCTGCCATAAACTTACATGGTTCTTGTAGAAAATTCGCATGCAAAGCATTTATTCCTAAACATTATTATACTGAATTGAAAAAACAATCACATTATTGTATCTCTTGTACTGGAGAGTACTTTGTCTTATTAATGTGTCGTAATTACCTTTGCATTGTCATTTTACTAATATACATCAACTCGCTTGCAAAGACCACACATAGTAGACAGATCTGTCGTTGTTGCTCCAATGGCATGATAAGTTTGTGCCAAACTACAACATACACATTTTCTGTGCCCAACTTGTATAATTACAGTTAGAAAAATGTTCTTACAGAAGAAAATACTTTTTAAAAGTGTTATAATACATTAACGTTGTATTCTTAAACATTTGCACGTATGACATTGTTCCACCAAAGGTGCGCTAAAATTCTAATTTATGTTGTTTCGCTTGGTATATATTGTAAATAGAATATGATAAGCAATTTGAAAATGTTTTACATGTAGGCTGTCCTCAAAAATCAATAACTTATCTACGTGTAATAATAGTAACTTGACATACATAATCAAAATTTAATACCTCGAAAAAAATTTATGTTAAATAAATTGAAAAGTTTTTTATGCCAGCTGACTTCAGACTTAACAACCTTATCTACTTGTAGTATGAAATACTTAACAGAATGAACTTTTATGTAGATTATTTTTATAACATATGTGTTGCGCACAAAATAATTCGCAGCAAGTTCATCTGCCCGGACATGCACTGAATACAAGATCTTCATAAAACATTTACAAAAACATGTGTTTCTTGAAAGTAACCTTTCATAAACGTACTCCAAAATTACAGGAAGGCAAATTGATTTTCAATGTTATATTAGTTAATAGGGGGAAATAATAACTTTGACCATTTCAAATCAAGCTGGAAAATATAAGTTCCGGACAGGTTTTGAATGTGTAACCTTTGGCTTTGTTTGCAGAGGTCCTAACCAACTGCACCACCTAGATGGGTGATTACAATTGGAAAGATCTACAAATCTGAAACACGTACACAATCATACATCGATCTATTTCAATTATGTGAATTTGAGCTTCACTTTCTGTCTATATCTGACACAATTCAAAAACTTGACACTGTCAGCTATGATTGACAAAAATGCCGATTTCATTATTCCTCAATAACTCGATAATGCTTAATATGACCTCTTTTAAAGTATTACACTGTTCAGACACTTCTTTAAGAAAAATTATTTGATATAAACAGCAACCTCCTATTGCCATTTGTTTTTAAGTATTGGCATTCTTTTGTTTTTTTATGTCGACCATATTGAATTTTATATTTACTAGATAGTCCTTAGGAAGTGCTTTTCAGTGATGTATAATATGCTTGAAAAAATTTTAGTTATAAGGAAAATATTAATAAAAACGTAAATTAATCCTTAATATGAAATTTAGTTGGCTATGAAATTAAACACCAACAACAAATGAAAGTGAAAAGATATTCTATTTAACACTATAACATAAAGAAACGATACTGCCGTTTAATTTCATTATTAACAGAAAAAACAGGTTGTCCAATAAAATTAGTAAATCATGAAATTAAACATCAGTGTGAAACAATGAATCAAAATGATAACCTGTCGAAGTACATTAGTGCTGCATAGATAAATAAAACTTTGTCAATTACTTGTAGTTAGTGACAGGTAATTATTGGCAAGTATTAAGATTTATAAGTATTGATAGTGGTGCGTTTATATATTCAAACGAAGAAAAAGTGATATGTTGGAAGTGTATTTCAAAGCAAATAGAAACACTGAAAATGCATGCCCGAGTTATGGAGAGTGTTTTCCAGAAAACAACAACCACACAGGGCCATTTTTAGAAGACTAGTACCAACAATTTACATAACTTATTTACTCGAACATGACCAAAGCCATGTAAAAACTAATAAGTTTATCTTATTCTCCTTTTAAAATAATGTAAAAAACATCTACAACGTTTTACAGTATTTATCACAATAAATGAACCACGAAGCAAAACAAGAAGATCAAAATTTCGTTATTTTGGTATAACGCTTTTGCTACACCCTGTATGTTAATTATCTCTTCATGGCTGAACTCGGCATTAAAAACTGCACTACTTTCCCTATTTAACCTTTTCTCTAATGTCACAAATAACAGAGTTACCCATACAACGTGCAAGAAATAGGGCACCCTGTGTATATATAAATATATATATACAGGATGTAACAAAATAAGTGTAAAACATTTCAGGGGGTGATTTCTCATCGTAAAAGAGATAGGGTCTTTCATACAAAGAAACTTCATTGGAGCATCCCTTGTTAAGATACAGCCCCTTAAAGGGGGTACATAAAATTTGTTTTTCATTTTTTTTACAAACACTAAAAAAGTTACAAAATTGAAATTAAGGTGACATTTTTTACTATCAAAAATATACTTACTCAGTAATTTATTTGGTTTACTCCATGGTTGTAAGGGGTGGAAAACGCAACCCCTAAAATTTATTTCCAATAGCTTATTTCATTCTAAACAAAAACTGTCTCTTGAATTTTTTGCCCAAAATTAACCAGTTCGCAGAAAAAAATTATTTTACAAACAACTACAGAGATACATCATCATAAATGCGAACTGGATTATTATTGCTATTTTGTAGTTACTACCTGCATCAAAGTATGATTGAAGATGAATAAACAAAACTAATTTATTAATAACAAAACATACAACATATAGAAATCATAGTAAATGTTCAATATGTCCACCTTCAGTCATTACACATGCGTCTAGACGTCGGCGCATTGAGCCACGTACGTCGCTCAAATATTCATGGAGTCTCTCTAATTACCCTGTACGCATCGATGATGCGGTTTCTTAAATCCTTTACATCACGAACAGGAGTAGGATAAACCAAACTCTGTAAATGGCCCCAAGTAGAAAAATCGAGAGGATTCAAATCCGGGGATTGAGCGGGCCAATTCTGTGGTCCTCCTCGACCTATCCAATGATTTGGATATGTTTGAGTTAAATACTGACGTGCTGTTTGACTAAAATGGGCGGGAACCCCATCATGCATAAAAAACATAACCCTTCTGATATCGTGCATTTATATTTCCAATGCTCCACCAGAAGGTACTAGATTGACCCTTCTGATACCACAAGGAACTTCCTCCAGCAGTACTGGATGCACTTCTCTTAAAAATTGAGTGTATGCCTCACCATTTCGCATTTTTGTCTTATGACGATGTATCTCTGTAGTTGTTTGTAAAATATTTGTTTTCTGCGAACTGGTTAATTTTGGGCAAAAAATTCAAGAGACATTTTTTGTTTAGAATGAAATAAGCTATTGGAAATAAATTTTTAAAGGGCAAACAAATAATAAGACAAAAAGTTACATCGGAAATAAATTTAAGGAGTTGCGTTTTCCACACCTTACAACCATGGGGTAAACCAAATAAATTACTGAGTAAGTGTATTTTTGGTAGTAAAAAATGTCACCTTAATTTCAATTTTGTAACTTTTTTAGTGTTTGTAAAAAAAATGAAAAACAAATTTTATGTACCCCCTTTAAAGGGCTGTATCTTAACAAGGGATGCTCCAATGAAGTTTCTTTATATGAAAGATCCTATCTCTTGTATGATGAGGAATCACCCCCTGAAATGTTTTATATTTATTTTGTTACACCCTGTATATATATATATATATATTATATGTATATATATATATATATATATATATATATATTGAAAGTTAGGTTTATATATGGTACTGTACACGATTTGGATTTGTAAATTTCCCAATTATAGCCATCGGCCTCGGTAGCGTAATTGGTAAACGCACAGTTCTGGCAAAACTGAGATGCAGGTTCAATTCCTGTCCAAGGCCTTATATTTTCCTTCTTTCAATTACTAGCTCGATTTGAAATGATCATTTCGGCATTACTTATAAAGTCTAAGTTATTATTTCATCTTATTAATTGCAATACGTTAGTATTTATCAACTTACCTTGTGTAAAAAAAAACTACTTATAATATCTATATATATATATATATATATATATGTATATATATATATATATATATATATATATATAAAAATTAAATTTACGGACGTGAAATTAATGAAGTAATGTTGATGGAAAATCGTTATGGGAAAAAGGCGTCCGATAAAAAATTAATTTTTGGATAATCGTTTATTGAATATCAACGTTTCGGATAATATAAATCCTTAATCATGAACTAAAAATTGCAATTAACAAAAACAGGAAAATAGCATTATATACGGTACTTACATTCAATGTGATTAATAACACTAATTCATATAACAGACATTGAATAGAATATTAAAGTGTCAGTTTGACGGATAAAACATCAAGTAGTAATAAATAAGGATAGACAAATTATTGATTTGAAAAGTCACAAAATTAAAATATAACTAACCAATAAGAAGAGTGCAATGAATCGATCTACTAAAAATTAATCTGTTGCATATGTTTCATGTTGTAGTTAAAATATCTAAAAAGCAAAAGCAAACAACTCTAAAAATTCAAAACTATTAGGAATATTGATAACTATTATATGGTGTGAAAAGGATTGAAAGGGTGTGTAGAAAAAGAAAAGAGAAAATAAAAAAATAAAAATAAAAAAATAAATAAATAAACTGTTAGGAATTATTATTATTTATAGAATATAAAAAAGAATAAATTGCACTTAGATGCTGAGTGTCTGATTTTCCATTAAGGCCATTAGTTTGTTGTTGGATATGTAACGCTTCAAGAAATAAACGATTTTTGTATTTAGGTTCTGTTTCTAGGATTTTTGTGTCAGTGTAATTCGGTATATGATTCGTATTATTTACATGCTCTGCTAAGGTGCAGGTGGTCTTTTGTAATTTGGCATCACTTTTGTGTTGGGTGATGCGATTTTTAAGCCATTGACTAGTGTGGCCCACATAAGTGGCACTGCAACTACAAGGAATTTGGTATACTATATTACTCAGTGACATTTTATTAGTTGGGTCTTTAAGTTTAGAAAACAAAGAATTAAGCAAATTATTATATCGAAAAGATATTGTACAAGAGGGGTTAGCAAGAATTTTTTTGAGTGTGGGTGTTAGATTCTTAATCTTTATATATTTTATTTTTTGTTATTTTTGGGACTGTTGTAGTAGAGGTGGTATTAAATAGAAGTTTTTTGATCAAAATGGTGGGATAAGCATTGTTAATTAGAATTCCTTGAAGGAGACGGAGATTTTTGTTTAAAAATTGTGGTTCACAAATTTTACTGATTCGTGTTTTTAGAGCCAAAATCATATTTACTTTATGTTGAAAGGTGTGCTTTGAATAATAATTGATATACCTTCCTGAATGGGTAGGTTTAGTATACCAATCAAAAATGAGGAGATTGTCTGGATTGCGTATAACAAGGGTATCTAAAAATGGTAAGCAACCGTCAATTTCAATTTCATATGTGAACTGTAGATCGACGTCAAAACTATTAAAAATTATGAGGGTATCATCAATTTTGTCAATGGGAATGGCACATATGATATCATCAACATATTTGGTGAGGAATGGAATTTTGAATAGGAGTAATTCTGTAGTATGTTCTAATAAAAAATCCTTCGTAATCTGAGCTAGTACAGGTGATAAAGATGAACCCATCGGTGTACCAAATATTTGATTATAAACTTGATTTTGAAAAGTGAAGTTAGTGTTATTGAAGATTAAATGTATAGATGCTATGAATAAATCAAGAGGGAACTTACAATGTGGTTGTATCAAGTCCCACTTTTCAGTGATAACTTGTATTACATATGTATTACATATGCAACAGATTAATTTTTAGTAGATCGATTCATTGCACTCTTCTTATTGGTTAGTTATATTTTAATTTTGTCTATCCTTATTTAATACTACTTGATGTTTTATCCGTCAAACTGACACTTTAATATTCTATTCAATGTCTGTTATGAATTAGTGTTATTTCACATTGAATGTAAGTACCGTATATAATGCTATTTTCCTGTTTTTGTTAATTGCAATTTTTAGTTCATGATTAAGGATTCATATTATCCGAAACGTTGATATTCAATAAACGATTATCCAAAAATTAATCTTTTATCGGATGCCTTTATCTCATAACGATTTTCCATCAACACTACTTCATTAATTTCACGTTCAAACAAACCATGAAAGAAATTATTGTTGTTTAATATTTAGATTTGGTATAGATTCTGAACTTCTAGCATAATAAATCTTCTAAGAGGAGTTTTTATATTTCAAATAACCCTTTTTATAGTTTTTTTTTATTGAAAACTGTACTTTATTTGGCTATAAATTGTTATTCTGATATCAGCAGCATTGACTTATCTTCGTTTTCCATTAAAACAACTAATTAGATGAATGATTTCAAGGCTTTGCAGTCTTAATATACTTTAATAATAATTTATTTTGATACTCTTTTTCTTGAAGTAATGAACTATAATGAAAGAATAAACTACAAAGAGCCTCAAATTAAAATTGAATTTTGAATCCTGTAACTGCAGGAATATATGGGTAGGAAACTTTTTCACATACTGTCAAGTATTATTTCAGCTCAATATAATGTTTCCTGAAGCTATTGAAACCAAGTTCTCAATAATTCATTTTCAAAGCTTATCTCTCTCTATATTAACTAGTAGGAATAGTTTTATTTAATTGTTACTCATTCATAAACCGCAGTAGAACATGATTGGCTTTACAATGTCTGCTGAAAATTATCCAATAAGTGCAGTAATAAATTTGAGAGAATCCAATGACGGTAAGTATTTGTTGCTATAGTTAAATTTTGTACGAAGCGTCGAAATTTTCTCATATAAAAATGTAAATTATTTAATATTTTGAAAGGACGTGTTTGACAAAGCACTTATTAGTTGTGACTATCGAAACAATTTAGCATGAAACGTATAAGATTTTCTTTTTGAAATTGTGGGTTTTTATAAATGCAATTTATACAGTATTTTATAACTAAATGCAAGAATAATTCACGAATGCTTAACAAGTAAAATATTGTACAGTATATGCCAGGTAACGGTTCTTACTGTCTCAACAAGGTGACAGGCTCACTTATTGGCTCGCTTGTCAACCCCTATTACCAGTAAAAACCTATTTATCTGTCTAATAATGTAAAATACTATTAAAAGTTAGCATTTTGGAATTTATTTATACAGGTGATTTGAACTTAGTTATTTTAATTATTTTAATAATTTAAAATATCAAAAACATATTTAGATACATTATATTATGTGCATTTTAAAGACATACAAAATTCGCTGAAATGACAATAGTAATTTTAGTAACATGTAGTGGGGATGCTAATTTATAAATCCAACATGCATTGCTACTAACTTACTTGTCTAGGTGTTCTTTGAAACATATCATTTATAAAGCTACAAATATAATGTAGCCTTTCATGTGGTAATGGAAATGCTTGTTTGCAGATTGGTATGTCGGGGTGGCTGACAGGTCAATACAGTATCAGATGTCAACCAGTTGATTATTCAAATAATCCAAGTGCCATACGAGTGAGTGAAAACGGTCAGAATACCCGCCTCATGCATATTAATCATTTTACCTAATAATCAGTCATAAGTCATTCCAATAGCAGTTTAGTTGCATGCTAGATTATAAATGATTACTAATACTATTGCTAACTGATATATCTGTTTTTAGATGACTCATGCTTCCTGGTGGTATTACTTTTCAAAATTCACAGAGTTTATGGATACTGTAAGATTCCCATCATAAGTTCTTAACTACAAATGATTCCAATGTTTACTTTGTAGGTATTCTTCATATTAAGAAAGAAATTCAGCCATGTAACTACACTCCATGTAATTCATCATGGTGTGATGCCAATGTCTGTTTGGTTTGGTGTTAAGTTTACACCAGGTATGTTAATTGGAAACAAATAGATGTTATTATTAGTATTTTTATTATTAACAGTAATAATTATAATTTAATGGTTGCAGGCGGTCACAGCACATTTTTTGGTTTCTTGAATACTTTTGTACATATTGTAATGTACACTTATTATATGCTAGCCGCCCTTGGTCCCGAAATGCAAAAATATTTATGGTGGAAGAAATATTTAACTAATTTACAAATGGTAAGTGTGTTGAACGCCGTTGTGGCATTCCTTAGAAATACTTATAGTCATATTTCATTTAAATAGTTTTTGTATTAGTAAATCCCACCAATAGGATTAGGTTATTTGTAATTTTTATGTAACTAAAATTTTGATCGAAAGTAAAATTATTTTGTATCATATATGGTTCGTATTCAAAGATTGTCACATTCATTTTGCCAGTTTTTAAAGGTTAGGGATGATGTCATTATTGTAATTAGTACAGTTTCATGATCCAGTTGTTTTGAATAACAAGGTATTATGCTGGCACTGGTGATCTCATATGCAGATTTGTGCTGACTCGAATAAATGGAAAGGACCTATTTCTGTTTGAGCTTCGATATTCGAAATTTGACTTGGGGTTTAGTAATTGATGAAGTTTTGTCTAGCACTTATGAAATATTAACTAATACACAGGGTGTACGAAAATCATAGTAAATAATCGCAAGCTATGAACGGTAACATCTTGTTTAATTTGAATAGAACAGCCTGTATTTTATGCCAATGGCAAATTTAATTCTCCATGGAATACTATTATACTTTCCTATAGCTAACTGTTCATGTTTCGATTGAAAACGCACATTTTCGGAATGCACATTGATTTTTACAAATTTATTAGTTATTATAAATTCCGTACTGTAGTCATCTATGGTTTATTGACCATCTGTGCTGATTATTAATTATTCTAAATTGATGCAGGTTGGAATCAGAATAATAATGAAAATTCTGCCTATTAACAGATCTATTGCTGTGAAATGTATATTAGCCACTAAATAAAACAAAATTAAAAAGCTTTCATTTTTTGCCACATTGTCTAACACCCACTTACAAAACTCAACTCGTTTCTCAAAATTGTTTTCGGAAAGCTCTTGATAAAGTTGGATTTTATAATCATGTAAAGTAATAGAAAAAATGCCTACATTGAATACCGCAACCAAACACAGGGACAGAATCGAACTCCAAAAAAATCAGAGTTTGGGTTAGCTCAAAAATGCCAGAGAATGGGGTGGGTGACCTAGAATACAAAAATGAATTGAAAACCTCAGTAACAAAGAAATTTATTTTACGAACATGTAGGAAAACATACAGTCCCAAAAGAATATTTACAAACATTAAAAATATCTGGTTGCGGAATTGTTCATTACAACGTGATGTACATAAAGCGTAAGATTACACAATATGTAGTTTTCAGCCTACATAGCAAAATATCAAGCACAAAATCATACTATCTAATTACATACATATTTACAATATGTTACATACATATTTACAATATGTTCCAACCTTAAATATGTATAAGAAATATCGAAATAATAATATAGTCAGTAACACCATTCTGTGGGAAATGCATCTCGTATCGTTAAAAATTTTAAACAGTCCATTATTTGACATTCACATTAATTTAAACAGTAAAAAGCAAACAGTAGAAAAGCACTCTAAACGCATTAAAATTCTTACTGTAATTTACACATTTTTAAGCGTGCATCATCGTTGGTCTGTAATGTATTGTAGAAGTAATCAAAAGCAAGTGTCTATTTTCCAGAACAGCAACAGAAAATAAGGTAAACAGAAAACATATTGTACTTTTTCGAAGTTGGAGTCGTATTTATACAGGTTTGAAAATCGTGGAGGGAAAATATCAAACCATTCCCACCGATATTGGTGTAGAATATTCTGAGAAGGCAAGCAAAAATATATACAACAGCAAAACCTTCCTAGAATTCAGGAAACAAAATACAATAATTAATTCTATTGAATTCGTTGGTTGCAGGGAAAGAAAGCTACATCTTAAAATGCCCCTGCGATATAGATAAATCAAGCTACGGTGAAGCATGTAAAGTGACCTAGCTTTCTCAAGCAGAATAGAGATTTGTAAGAATATCGATCCACGCTATAAATATTCTTGGAATAGCTTAATAAGGAAAGACAATTGCTACAATCACATGCAAATATAACAACATAGAATTTCAAGGAATACGAGCAAATAACAAACACATTTAAGCATTTAATCTATCCAAAGAACCTATTTAGAAGTAGTTTTAACGATCAGCAGCTATAACCGGCAGCGGTTATAATTATTTTTCGAAGAATTGCTAAGGCCGAGTTTTCGGTTTTAGAATACCAAATATTTCGGCAAATAACTAATGAACATAACCAGTACGTATTTCCAAGGAAAAAGACATTTAAAATCGTTTGGGAAGCAAATATTTCAAAGAATTCTAAGGGTTTAGTAGAGGCAAATGCTTGTTTGTTTGTAATGAATTGATAAACGGTTTTAGGGCACATTTCACGTATTGAGGAACATTTTTATGCAGGACGGTTTTTAATTCTTGAATATTTGTTGTTTGGGTTGTTTGGGAGAATAACAAGAAGAGGTTTAGATTAGCAGTTTCAATTACGGGCGTTGTAATTTCAAGCAGAATCTGTCTATTTTAGAAAGTTACCGTAGCGAATTCCTAAACCCCCCCGCCGCCGCAAAATTAAAAGTTCGGGGTAGGAAGCGTAAACAACGAAGTAGGCAGTACAGTACTAACAGAAAGCAAAAACAAAATAATACGTTTGAGAAAACTCAAAGAAAAACAAAAACCAACAAAAATTAACTTATATCCGCCTCGAAAGACCAATATATACTAATAGGATGAACCAAAAGAAAATTCGCGTAAGAAAACTACAAGATACACTCAAAAATCAAGAAATAGAATTTTCATCTGGCTCGAAGAACCAGTACATTAAATCATGAAGTATAAAGTATATAGGAAAAGGAAAAGTAGAAGGTAGCAATCATCGAGGACAAAGATGGAATGGCCTAACACTGAAGAAAAGTCGTCGGAGGAGAGATATCTCTAGTAAAGAAGCAGTAAAGTCTTTAAGATCAAGAAAAGAAAATGGTTTCTCGTGAAAATCCCATAAAGTAAAAAAAGAAACGAGAAAGAAAACCAACAGTACAAGCCAAAATAAGACAATAACTGTCAAGCCTTAAAGTAAGGAAGGGAACAACAAGAATGCTGGATAGAAATAAAGTTAAAGTACTTCAAGCTGTGGTACTAAAGAATCACATTAAACAAAGAACTGAAGAAAAGAATTGCTAACTAGGCTGAAAGTCGACTAAGTCGTGGTTTCTGAAGAAAAGAAAAGAAAGTGGATTGAAAAATTTTATAAAGTCCGTATGAGAACTAACAGTAAGAAAACCAGCAAAAGGATAGGGAAAGCAAAGTGGATCAAAAGGAACGGAGCAGTACGCCTAAAACTAAAAACTAGAGGAAAGAAGCATTAAAACTGCACAAAGAGGACAAACAAAGAAAAACAAGGACAAAAGAAAATGTGTGAGTGGTTGTGTGTGTTTGTGTTGTGCCGCTTCAGTTGCCTCTTACGACAGGCAGGTCTTATCATGCGCTTTTCTAATCCCGGAGCCACACGGGGTTGAGTGAGTGGTGTACGGGCAGAATGATAAGAGAACAAGGACCAATAAGAAAACCAATCAGAACAAGAAAATTATGTAGAACACGGGCAGTAATATATTCTAATGATTCGAGTAAAGACATCGGTTACAACTTCCTTTTGCTATCAACAACACCACCTGCATTGACCAACTCCTTAATTAATCATATAAGCATATTGAAAAACTCCTTAAAGTCTTTTGATTCATCATAAACTAAATGACTAAGTTTCTTTTCTATCATGATTTGCCTACTTTGCGATTTCCTTTGAAGGTTAGCTGCCATCTCTTTGACAGTTTTGCATTCCATAATTAAATCCACATCAACTTCGTGGGCTAAATAATTTTTGACACGAACTTCCAATCAAAGCCTGGTTCATTTTCAGGACAAACTTCATTTTCAATTACTTTATTAGAATTTTTAAGCTCCAATAACAGCATAAAACGATATCTCTGTTTGTCATAGTTTTTGCAGTCTGAATTAAACTTTGGTAGTTGTATACAAGCTCCATTTATCTAAGCATTTGCCATTTGAATATTTATTTTTTATTTAATTTTTTGTTTTTAGTTTAAACCTTGCACCTCTGCTACTGTTGGAGTTTCATATAAATTCTTTTATATTTTAAAAGTCATAACAATTTCTTATTAAGTAATTTTGTTTTCAAATGCAGGTTTTCTATATCATTAATTAAATTTACAAGCATTAAATCCTATATCTATTCTATTTAACAAACAAAACATTAACCCTGACAGCACGTTCTGCGTATTATCACGTTCACGGTCAGTTCAATATTAAACAGTCTTTCAATAACCGTATTCATTATTATTTGTTAGGGTGCGGGCCTCCCTTATTATGTTGAGGTCGTAACACTACATAATTAGTTTGAGTTATACCAGTTAGTAAAAGTTGGTTCTGCTCTTTACATTTTCTGCCATTTTCTTCTATAAAGATTACTGATTGAATTCAAACGGGCCATTGGTGTTCCTGATAGTTTCTGCTCATTCTTAATGCAAATGTATGCTTCTGGAAATATATGAATTACAGGTTTCTTGTGGTACAATAAATATCGTGCAATAATAATTCTTAAAATCATTAAATAATTATAATCGTGTAGTTATTATTTCAAACCATAAGCATGTATGTTTCCTTCGGTGTGTTTTTAGTGCTAATCGAATGGACTCTTTTCATTGGCATATCAATACGTTAGTGAACTTGAAATAGTCTAAAAGTTATTGAAATTAAAAGTTTTTGTAATTAAAAGTTATTGTAATTAAAATATTACTGTACATTTGAATAATGTTCCGATACACAACCAGGTGCTATAAAATTTGTATTCTTAGTAACCTACATTACGACCACCAGTGATATTAGTAATTGTTATTATACGGTGTATGTTCAATTAGTTATTCATTAGAGTTCACCACTATACCAATTAAGCATTGTTACTGTGTTCACCAGTGCTATTTTTCTCTCTTGGTTGTTTGAATTTGTTACTAGTGTCTTTGCGCCACCTACCATTACAGTTCACTGCTTTTGGAGAGTTTTGGCCCCTTTGCCTTTTTTCCCCATGCTCCTTCTAGTTGCATTTTCCTGGATGTTTCTGGAAGCCAGCATTCTACACAAAAGAAGATACGAATTCCTGATTACTTCACTTCTTGGTGAAAACGCCAGTGATTAATTAGTTGAACCTATTCCATTTTACTAGTGATCTGTTATAAACATTTTTCTCCCTGAAAACTTTGTGTAAAAAGTGCATATTTTTGCATAAATTGATTTTTAAAAAATTTAAAATGAGTTTAGAAAATTTAAAAAGTCTAGAGCCTCGGTCAAAGGTTCTTTCACGTGAATACAATCGTGATTTTCTCAAAATATAGATATTTGTCCTGCACCACTCGAATTCGAAATCAGATTGCTACAAGTGCATTCTTTGTTTAATTCATATGAAAAAAATTCAAGATGAAATAGAAATTCTTTCTACAGAAGAAATTCTTGATGCAGAAGACAGGTCCGCCTTAAAAGACAAATACTTTTCTTTTACTAATAATCTTACTGATTGCATTTGTAATTTAAGAAAAAGCAAATTGAGGTTACTGAAAATCAAAATGATAGTTTTCAATGTTTTCTAAATAATTCTCAATCAACGGCAGTCAAGTTGCTTGAAATCAAAATTCAAAGTTTTTCAAGAGATGTAAAAGAATTTGAATTCTTTTATCAACTTTTTTGATGCTCTTATAATAAAAAATTCTGTTATTAGATATTTAGCTTTTTGTATACCTCAAGAGTTACTTAAAACACAAACCTTTACAGTTAATTGATTATCTAAAAATTACTAATAAAAATTTTCATATTTTTATAAATATTGTAAAATGTAGATTTGCAAACAAACTTATTATTAATTCTCATTTATCTGCAATGTTAGATACTCCTGGCATAGCAAAATGTAAATCAAATTCACTACATGAATTTTCAGCTACTATTCAGAAAAATGTACAATCTCTAAAAAAATTAAATTCTTCCTACGAAGATTTCTGGAATGATATTTTAATATTCCGTTTTCAAAAAAAGTTAGATTTTAATACAAACCGCACATTTGAAATGGAAAGGATCATTCTATACTTTTCAATCTGGACAATTTTATAAAATTCTTAGAAAATAGTTGTTCTGTGTTGGAAAATATTAATGTTTCTAGTCCCAAATGGTAAAGAAAATCAATTTCTGTTTATCATTCTGTTTCAGTTAAAAATATTGAAAGCCCCTCACGAGTTCTTAAGTGTGCCTTTATCCAAAAAGCATGGCATAGAATTATTCCTGTTATTCCTTTAAAAATCTGCAATATCAAGAAAAAATTGATTTTGTAAAATCTAATAAGTTGTGCTTTAATTGCTTAGGCAAGCACATTCTTGAAAATTATTCTTCTGCCAGAAAATGTTATTTTTGTTCTAAATCGCACAATTCTTTGATACACATAAACAAAACATTAACGAATCAACCTTTTCCGATAAAAGGTTCAAATTATAAATATCTTTTCTCCTAAATATAATTTTCAAAATAAAACCCAAAAATTAATAAGAGAATTCCAAGTTTGCAAAATGATGATTCTTTCGCGGAGCAAGAATATTTTTTTTGCCTCAAGCTCAATACGATTACCCATTCAACCCATTCTGTAAAAACTGCCATATTCTCTTAGCTATGGCTAAAGTAAATCCGCTTCAAAGATGGAGTATTTATTTTGGTAAAACTGTTGTTAGATGCAGATAACCAAAACTCATTTATCACACAAAAATTAGCTGATCAACTTCCGTGTTTATCTTACAATACAACTGTCAACATTCATTAACGAAAGCTTTACTATCGCCAATAAAATGGTGGATATTAGAATATTCTCTAACAAAAACTTACGTAAGACCTTAAAAATTACATGTGCTGTCTTGCCTAATATAACATCTAAGCTTCCTCGATATCAAATAATGATTGATAAAATAGATATTCCTAAAAATATTTTCTTAGCAGATGACGAATTTAATGTCATCAGAAATTGATATTTTGATAGGTCTAGATCGCTACTATGACATAATCTTTGAAAATATAATCAAACTCGGTAGAAATCTCTGTTTTACAAGTCTCGCTTGGGATGCTTCTAATATTTCTCTGTCTGAAAACGAAAATTCCGATAATTCAATTTTTTTCTCACAACTTCAAAAGTTGATTCGTTTCTAAAAAATTTTGAGATGTCGAACACATTTCTGAAAAACCCATTCCTTCTGAAGAAGATAAATTATCTGAACATATATTTACTTCTACAACTAAAAATATTACGAAATGCTAGGTTTCAAGTTGACATTCCACTAAAATCACTATCAGAACCATAGCTAACCATAGCATAAAAACGCTTTTTGAGTTTAGTAAAAAGACTTCAAAAGGATAGTACGTTATCTCGAGAATAGAAAAACTTCACACTCAAGAATATATTTCTCTTGGACATGCTAAGTATGTCTTCTTAACATTACAGAATTCTAAATTAGAAAACAAATATTTTGTACCTCACTTATGCGTTATTATCGCATCTACCACATCCACTAAACTTCGTGTTGTATATGATGCAAGTTGTAAAACTTCCTCTGATTACTCCCTAAATTATATTTGTCTTAAAGGTTTACACGTCATCCCAACTTATTTGACATTCTTTGTAGATTCAGAATGTTCCCCTTTGCCTTTGCTACTTAGTGCTCCTTTTCTCGTCACACGAGTGCTTAAAGAAATAGTATTTCTAAACAAAAATGAATTTCCTCTTGCTTCGGAAACAATTTTTCCCAATTTTATACGGACGACGGGTTTCAAACTTCATGCCGAGTTAAATTCTGTTTTAAATTAACATGGGATTGAACTTCATAAATGTTGTTCTAATTTCAACATTTTTCTAAAAAATATCTCTGAAAAACTTACTCTTTGGAGTACGACATTAATTTATACAATGTTCCAAATCAAATTTTAGGGTTAAAATGGAATCCTAATGCGGATACTCTTTGCATTCCTGCACAAGAAAAGGTGCAAATCCTTCCAGTTACTAAAAGAACAATTCTGTCCGTTATAGTCCATATAGGTCAATCTGCGACCCTCTTAGATTAATAAACCCCGTAATAGTAAAAGATAAAATTTTAATGCAAAACTTATCGATCCTTAAATGACTGGGATATCATTATCTCAGATTCAGATATTCTTGAAGACTTCAACAACTTCTATAAAATTTTTCGTTTCTAAAAAGATCAAAACATTCCAAGGTTATATTTTCTAAATAAAAATATTTCAAAAAATGAAATTCATGTCTTTGCTGATGCAGTTTAGCAGCATATGGTTGTTGTGTATATTCGTGCCACGTATCACGATGGCACAATTTCTTTTAAATTAATTTCCCCGAAATCAAGGATAGCGCATGTTAAATCAATTACTCTCTAGGCTTCAGCTTTGTGCCATGCTTCTTCTCTCAAAACTCATAAAATTATTACTAAAAATTTTTAAATTTTAATTCTGTAAATCTGTGGACTGATTCACTGATAGTATTAGCTTGGTGTAAAAGTCACGTAAGTAGATGGTCTATTTTTGTTTCTCATCGTGTTTTCTAAATACAGGAAATTACCTCAGACTTTAAGTGGCGACATATAAAGTCGTCTGAAAACGCTGATATCCTCTCACGAGGTTTATCTTGTCACGAAATTGTTAATAACGGTATATGGTGGTATGGTCCTAAGTTTCTAGCATATGTATTTCGCTTCGTTAATATTGCCAAAGGCAACTGAATTTTCGGTCCTCTTCAAGAATTAGAGGTTTTGTTACAGTTTATTATTAAACTAGCACAAAATAAATTTTTTTCTGAAGAAATGTCCGAGCTCTCTTCAAATAAGCAATTGTCAAATAAACAATTGCATTCTTTAACTTCTTATTTAGATGTCGCCGGACTTCTATGAGTTGGTGGTCGTCTAGAAAATGCTAACATTTCTTATCAACAAAAGCATCTGCTGTTAGTACCTTCCAAAAATCACATTACTAAATTAATTCTCACTCATGAGCATAGATGTTTAGGACACGCAGTTCCTTGAATAACATTATCAAATATTCTGCTGACATTTTGGCCGCTTCATGGCTTACGAGAAACCAAAATCTTAATTCGAAACTTTATTACTTGTTTCAGATTTAATATTCAGTTTTCTAAACAAATAATGGTAAACCTTTCTCAAGACAGAGTCAATGGTGTGAGGCTCTTTCATGAAGTAGGTGTCGATATTGGTGGCCCCTTTCTCATAAAATCTTCTAAGTTATGCAAAGCTTCCAAAATAAAATTCTGTATTGAGATCTTCGTTTGTATGGTCACAAAAGCCATACATATCGAAACATTACAAGCTTTTCAACTGAATCCTTTATACTAACGTTAAAGAGATTTACTTCACGACGTGCAAACCCGTTAACAAGCTATAGCAAAAATAAAAATAAATCTGATTCTATTTCTAATTTTTTGTCTCAAAATAAAACTTCTAGGAAGTTGATTCCTCCAAATTCCCCTCACTGGGATGGTATATGGGAATCCGCAATAAAAGTACGAAATACCATATGAAAAGAATTATTGGTAATCAAAGATTTACCATCGAACAATTCCTAACAATATTGTGTTAAATAGAGACCATAATGAAACCTAGACCTGTATAAGTCTCTTATATGATGACGCTTCTAATTTCAGTTGTCTAACTCCTGGTCACTTCTTAATTGGTTCGGCAATAATTTCTTATCCAGAAAAGGATGTTTTGAATATTACGAAAATATACTTTCCGTTTATCAAAATATGTCTCAGATTAACGAGTTTTCTGGAAACGGTCCATAGAGTACCGTAATACTCTTCAAAACAAACCAAAATGGCTCCAAAAGAAGAAAATTTAAAAGAAAATGGTTTAGTGTTACTCAAAGAAGATAGATGCTCCATCTCTTCAATAGTCTCTTGCCTGAGTTTTTGAGGCAATTTCAGGCAGCGGCAGATAAGTTTGCATTGTTAAACTTCGTACAAAAACTTGCATATATACAAGACCAATAATTAAGTTGTGTCTTGCCAAATCAAAACTGCTCTTCTTCAAATCAAGATTCGACTCGTGATTCCTGATCCGGCTCGAATGAACATTGTATTTTTCCTTTCATCCTTCTTCGTTGCTTTTTCTGTTCGGGTTTCTTTTTTTTGAAGCGTTGGTTCAACATGGGGGAGAATGTTGAAGTTGCATATATATATATATATATATATATATATATATATTCTTTTATATTTTAAAAGTGTTAACAATTTCTTATTGAATAATTTCGTTTTCAAATGCAGGTTTTCTCTACCGTTAATTAGATTTACAAGCATTAAACCCTATATCTATTCTATTTAATAAACAAAACATTGACCTCGACAGGACATTCTGTGTATTATCGCATTCACTTGTCTGTATGTGAAACAATGAGTCTTTTGCAACGTCATTCACGGTCAGTTTGATATTCAACAGTCTCTCAAAAACCGTATCCATTATGATTTGTTGGGGTGCGGGCTTCTTTAATTATGTTGAGGCCGTAACACTACATAATTAGTTTGAGTTATACCAGTAGGTAAAAGTTGGTTGTGCTCTTTATAGTTAATGCTTTCTCTTATAAAGATTACTGATTAACTTCAAACGTTCGGTGTTCCTGATAGTTTCTGCTTATTCTTAACGCAAATGCGTGCTTTTGGAAATATATGAATTTCCGGTTTCTCGCGGTAAAATAAATATCGTGCAATAATAATTCTTAATACTATTAAGTAATTATAATCTTGTAGCTGTTATCTCAAATTGTTTCTGCCTAGTACACACGATATTTAGTAATACAGATTTAACTATTACTATAGTTCATTTCACAGATCAGTAGTATGACGTTCACATGTGCTAGATATTGCCATGTCATACTGTTCAAATATATTTATTTTGTAAAGATTCATTTGTCATGTATATCCATATCGTAACTTTTGCCTAATTAAATATTAAATTCCCTTTTTATTTTTTTCACTACTTACAAACTCTACAAATATTGTTTATTATAACAACTGCAGTTACTGCTTCATAAATGTGTCACCAAATACTTGATTATGTAACTGGGTTATATTTATATCAACTGAAAAATTTGTGCAAGTAGTTAGCCCGATTTTTAACACGTTTTATGATTATTTGTCATTTAACAAAGAAAATGTATCTATCCCTGAAGTGAAAATGATTCAACAAGGATTTATATAGATTCCAAGATTGCTTCTGAAAACAAACCCTTTTTTCAAAATCTCTCATAGATTTTGTTGATATATTTATTTTTATATGAACTTAGATGCAAAACCTTCAAATACCTATATACTCTCGAATTTGAAATGTATAGTACATTGACTTTCTTGCGAATGGAGATTTGGTTGTTATTTTCTTGTAAAAGTTCGTTAATTCGTAACAGTCTATTGAAATATTTATCGCGATTTCAACTTTCCTGTTTTTTTGCTCCATAGAACCTTATTGCAGAAGTATTATGTATAATTTTTTATACTATTCTTTGATGGGAGATTTTTCCAAATGTAGCACAAAATTGTCTTCTTATTATAGAAATTGAGTCGTGTTTGCATAAAAAAGCTATGTTCTTGAATTTTCTGTTATAGTAAAATAAAACATTATTTTTTAAACAGGAAATATGCACAGACACACTGCAAAACGTATTTAATAATCACACTAAACGTGACGATTATTTTGATTACATTCTGACAGAACAATTCTACCAAAGTCTGCTTGGCCAAAAATCTGAATTATCGGATATGGAAAATACCTACCTAAAAGATCGGATAAAGTAGGTAATCTAAAACTAAATTTATTTATTTATTTATTTATTACATTTAAGATGTTGATGAAACACATATGTGTATAACATCAATGGTCCGACATAATAATGTGTAACAGCAATGATCATGTACGTATAACTTAAAAATTTATATCACAAGGATAAAAGTGTGGATGCTAAGTTTGCTCTAAGCTACCAATTGTATTGCATTTTCAACATATTCTTGAGTTGTATAAAAAGCATTGCTAATTAGAAACCGTTTAATTTTTTATTTAAACTTATCTAATGGTAAAGTTTGAATACTGTTGTGTAAAACATTAAAATATTTAAATCCATAATAATTGGGACCATATCTACTTCTCTTTATTCTGTGATATGGGACCAATATTTTATTTTTGTTCCATGTATCAAAATGGTGTACACTGGCATGAACATCAAAATCATTGATATGCTTCTTAACCCAGACTACACAACTAAAAATATAAGCACAAGGAAAGGTAAGTATGTTGAAATCGATAAACTGTTTTCGACAGTCGGCTCTGTAGCTTAAGTGTGCCATGACTCTGATCACTCGCCTTTGTAATCCGAAAATACGGTTTGCAGCTGAACAATGTCCCCAAACTTCGATTGCATAACTTAAATGACTATGAAACATGGCAAAATAAACAGATTTTAATATATTTAAAGATAGAGAGTCCCTGAGAGAACTTATGAAAAAGAGAGTTTTGCAAAGTTTAGAGCTCAAGCTTATACAGTGACAGTCCCAGCTCAGCAGATTATCCAAAGTAACACCAAGAAAATTCACAGAGTTTGATGTATTATAGTCATTTGTTTTTAAAGTGAAACACAATTGGGTTGTCTTGTTCTCATTTAAGCAAAGGTTATTATTGACAAACCAGTTAGATGCCTGATCCTGAGTGTATTTACTTTCAATTATAAGTTGTTGTATATCAGAACCCTGATAATAGAAGGTTGTATCATCCGCATACAAAATACATTTCCATTATTCAACTGATTAGGTAGTTCATTAATAAAACAAATAAAAAGGATTGGTCCCAAAATGGATCCTTGAGGAACACCATTGGCAACAATAAGATTCTTGGAAAGTTTACCATTTAAATATACTTTTTGACTTCTATTCTCAAGAAAAGATTTAATAAATGTAGTACTACTCTGATCAAAGAAAAGTTTCGTTAATTTGTTAATCAATAGTGAATGGTTTACACAGTCAAAAGCCTTGCTCATATCACAAAAATCAACTAATAGGAACTGGCATTCGTTAAAAGCAGAAGTAACCTTACCTAATAGGTTAGCAATAGCATCAGATGTAGATACATTTTTTTGGAATCCAAACTGTTGTTTACACACCAATTTACAAGTTTCCAAATGATTTGTAATTTGATTTTCATAATAATCTCAAGAATTTTAGAAAATACAGGGGTTATAGATATCGGTCTATAGTTTTCAACACAATTTTTGTCTCCCTTTTTATATATTGGTATGACTTTTGATTTCTTAAGTTTATCGGGAAAAATTGATTTTCTTATACATTCATTAATTAGTTTGGTTAACGGAAGTAAGATAATATTTACTACAGATTTTATCAAAGCACTATTTAGATTATAAATATCCCTGCAGCTGCTATTTTTTAACGATGAAATTGCATCACGTACTTGATTGCACGATACCTCACTAAAAACGAAATTTATATTACTGTTAAAAGTTGTACCAGTAGAAGTCTTGAGTGTTGCACTGTTTAGCTTTTTAGTAATTTGATCAGTATTATTCTGAGCAGTAATCCTTTTTGAATTTGTATTTGCTATAATTCTATCAACAGAACTAATAAAAAAGTCATTGAAGGTGTCTGACGTAAAGCCATGTACTGATTCATGCTTATTTTCAAAATTCACTTTTCTTTTGCGATTTAATAATTTCCATTTGAGTTTGTTATTATTCCCTGCTTTATTAATGAACTCATCATGCGCCTAATCTTGGCGTCTTTTAGCGCTGCTCTATACTGATACTTGAAATTCTTTAAATGCAAACCAATATCAGTATTCCTTTGAAAATATTACTCAAACATTTCAAATACATAAAATGATTTCTCATTGCCCTTAGATTTTGATCAAACCATTTTAATTTAATTTCATGTTGAAATCCTTAGATTTCATAGATTTAATTGGAAAAGCTGTAGCAACAGCATCAACAAAGATGTTTATAAAATATTCATATTTTAGGTTTAGATTTAATGTTTCATCGTTTACAAAGTTCCAATTCTGCTGCTCTAGAAGTCCATAGAATTTTATCTTTCCTGCTTTTGTGAGAGGCTGATAAAACTTAGTGACTCAGTTCTTTTAGGTCTTTCGAATATTGTATGGGTCAAAAGCAAACCCATATGATCGGATAAACCAGTGTCAATAACCTTGCACTCCTGATTTGGTAGCGTTGGTAAAAACATTATCTAAACAGTTATTAGACCTAGTTGGTCTCGATTCAAAATTTAAAACCAAAACCAGCAAAAAAATCAGTTATATAGATAGAATCATTGTCATATGAACCAAACTTAACATTGAAATCACCGCAAATATAAACACTGTTTTTATGTAGCTTACCTAAAATTTTAAATACCCTGCTGAATGTTTCGCAAAAGAGTTTTAACGATCCTTTATTGGGTGACCTATATGTTGTTATAATAAAAAGATTTAATTGCTTGATATGAATGGCTGCAACTTCAGCATGAAATTCACTTGATAATGCATTAATATCGGGCATTGGAACTATTTCGTAAATAGTATTTATATCAACTAAAATAGATACACCACCCCACGCATGATTCTGTCTACAATAGCTAGAAATAGGGATCAAATTATTGATTCTTAAAAATTGAAGTTCATCATAATTAAGGTTTATCTCACTGAGACAAAGAACATTACAAGACAAATTTTCCGAAGCAAAAAACGCCTCCACACCATTAACCTTATTTCTAACTGATTGTATATTAATAACAAAAATATTTAATGTGTTTAAGGGTATACCCTTAAACCCATTTTTGATTTTAGTCACAGTTTCATTAGTTATTAATTTATTAGAATACCCTTGATAACCTCTATCATTATTAGACCATGTAGAGGGTAACACTCCATCTCCTAAAAACCCTCCCTATTATTATGTAAACTTAATTTCTTAGACCTAAAAGGTTTTACTTAAATATGATTCCCCCATAGTTTCTGTGAGAGCACTTTTTCAATATCATCCATTTTAACTCCAAGCTTAAAGGATTTGTAACCATCATATTTAGTTTGTAGTGGATTGCAGGAAACAACTTGAATGCCACCATTAGCAAGATGCTTAATAATATCTTCATTGCTAAATTTCGGATCCACCCTTGAAACAAAAATGAAGGATGATTTAGCCACACCATACACTGTAGATTCAGTATTATTACCAATAATTAAAGGTTTTTTTTTATATTTGTTGGCTTCCTAGATAAGGCGCCGACTAATTTAGTTCCATATTCTTTAGGACTTTTAGATTTTTCGAGATTAATTACGGTACCCATAATTTTACGTTGTTTATTTTCAAGTACAGTAATAGATTCCTTTTTTAGGTTAGGATCTTTATTTACTTTTGCCAGGGAAACAGCTGTACTATCGCTCAGGCTAGCACATTCATCTTGTTTACAAGTTCGGGCTTTAACCTTGACCTTATTTACATTCCAATTTTCACTGGATGCGCAAGAAGCGTCATGATTAACAATATCATATGTTTGTGCCTTTAAGTTTAGTAGTGAATCTTTGATTGTATTCGTATCATTAGAATTGGATCCCATAGCTTGCGGATAAGACAGCTTGACTTTTTTTAGCGTTTGGTTTTCCTGATAAATGTAATTAAAGTTGTCTCTTATTAACATATTGTTTTCTTTTAATAAAGCAATTTCACTACGCAAAGCTCTTACTAGTTGTTTATAAACATCTAGCAAATCATCTATATTTCTTTCACAGTCGCTAGAATTAGTTTTAGTTTTAATTTCACCATCATATTTATTAACAGACACAGAATCAAGTAACATCACATGTGGTTGTATAACATCGCCATTACAGCAAACAACACTCAAATCATCACTATATTGTAGTTTTTTCTGGTCAGCACAACTCCTATGGAACAATGCCTTACAAATCTTACAGGTTACGCACTTCGGACCCCCCGAGGCGCCTCTGTCACAAACTTTACAGTAATTTTTCGCGAGTTCATTTACACGCGAACTGTCAGACCCGGCCATTTTAAAAACTCTTTTAAAACTCCTTTAAAAACTAAAGGAATACTTGCCACCATGCTATTAAAGTAGAAAACATTTGACTTAAGTTTTATTTTGTTTTGTTTAACTATACTTCTCAATTTAAAATTGTTTAAAATAAATTTTAAACTTTCCGTCCTTAATTTTTTAATCTACGCCGTCTTTAAAAATGAAATTACTGATTTATTCTGAAAAAAAAATTCCCGGATTATACAATTTGGAAAATAAAACCATGATTCTTTAAAATGTTCTTGTCACGTACAGAGCGTTGTTGCATTTAAAATAATACCCAACGTATTTTAGTATTGAAAATAGCCAGTGATGCATTCAAGACAACACTCGGAGCAACAGTAAAACTATTAGTAAAAACTACATCCATATATCTTTTCTAAATAATAAGTTACTTACGAACGAAATCCGTCAGAATTTTCTAGGTCACTTTAAATATGCTGTCACTGAAAATTAAATTACTCGCTTGTTCTAGTGTAACAAACTATAGATTTTTGAAAAGAGGAGGAATTGGTCTTTTGCATGGTGTTATCATATACATGTTGTTCTCTTTAAAATAGCATAAATTGTTATGTTAAAATTGACCACATTGTGGAAAGGTTTCACAATGGGAATTATGTACCTGGAAAAAACATACGAAGTAAATATATTGATTACATAAAATTGCATCCTTTTATCTTTTCCCTGTAATATATTAACATTTAAAATATATTCAACTTCTCTTTCGTTGGTGCCGGCAGCAAGCAGGGTTTTGCAATGGCAGATTTCGGGTGAGTAATTGATGATTTTAGTATTGTACTCCCCGAAGTAAGTTGTACTAGCTTAATCCTAATTTAACAAGCACAAATACCTATTCTAAACAAAGGATAGCATATGCAGCAACTGCTACTTTATTGTATAAAGAACCATATAAATATAACAAAGTCCATAACATTAATACTTAATTAAACGGCTTAGATTGAAAGCAATAATTATTATTTATAGAACAAAAATAGCTAAGGTTTCTGGTTAGCAATAATGAATGATGATCATATTTAAATGATTCTAGCTTCCAATCTGTAAGCTAAATATAAATCCTTAAAACTATACCTGGCTAACTTTTAGGCCAAAATAGTTTAAAATATACATTCCTAATTTACTTACCTCTAATAAAGCATACAAAATTAGTTACAGTTTTGTGGGTAATAATAACTTTCCAATTGCCTCTTTTATTTAATACCTGTTGACGGTGGAAACAATTTATCTGGTGCATTAGTAATCTAGGCTAGTCTAGTCTATTTAGTTAAAAACTTGATACAGTGCTCTTTCTCTTTAGACCAGGATAACCACGTTATTTTATAAAAACACAAGATACATGTTTTTCTCCTGTAATTACCGTAGTACTATGTAAATACGATCCAGTTAAAACATTTCTTACCCCTTTTCCTGTTCAATAAATTTATTCAGAAGCATTTCATCAGCAGTAAATCAGCATTTAAAATTATAATCTGTTGCTGCAAAACAGATCGCTTTCACTAGGCCACAGTGGGCAATTGGGTCTGTGATGACAGATTCTACTTCCACACCATCTCAGCAGTTAATCAATGGTAATCCGACCACTTGTCTAGTTTATTTAGTTAAAAAGTTGATACAGTGCTCTTCCCCTTTAGACCAGGATATCCACATTATTTTATAAAAACACAAGATATAGTCCATTCAATTTAACTTTAGGATGACGTCAAATCTAGCAATGAAGTGTTGGCAACCGTATGCAAATAAATACCTAGATTTGCACTTGAAGAATACTGTCATTAAACACAATAAAGGTTGGCGGTTCTGTACAGTGTTGCCACCAATTCCTCTTGCCAATAGGAATATTCCTACATCTTTCATTAAATATATTATAATTTAAACTAGCATTGGCAATGTAGTATTTTATTGAGTTGTGACGTCATCCTAAAGTTAAAACGAATAGATTATACATGTTTTTTTTATGTAATTACCTTAGTACTATGTAAATACGATCCAGTTAAAACATTTCTTACCCTTTTTTCTGTTCAATAAATTTATTTAGGAGCATTTCATCAGCAGTAAATCAGCATTTAAAATTATAATCTGTTGCTGCCAAACACATTGCTTTCACTAGGCCACAGTGGGGCGACTGGGTCTGTGATGACCAGTTCTACTTCCACACCATCTCAGTAGTTAATCAATGGTAACCCAATCACTTCTGGTGAACTAATGGTATTCCTCATAACAGTCACACCTGCCTGTATCTAATGGTGCCTTACTTGAAGAGCGACTCCATGGCTTATTTGGTATGCGTGTGACTACTAAGCCCAAGGTCTCGGGTTCGAATGCCAACACTTTCCACTTGAAAAACGATAGGCGAGCGTTTTTCACAAAAATATGTCCTCGTTCAGATGAAAGATATAATGTTTGTGAGTGTTGTCATGTACGTTAAAGATCCCTATTCAAAATTTCCAGGTAAAAAAGTCACTTCCTGGATAATGTAGTACCTTCGCGTGGAACATTGGAAAATCAAATGTAGTGCCTTACTTGAACCTTTGCTTCTCCCAAATCACATACTCTCTTAAAAATGGGAACTTTTGCCAATGAAACTAATTAAATTTTGTAACAATAAAACGGATTATTTCACACTGCAAATTGAATTACATTTTTTGTCATATCTATACTTGTAGCAGTCATTGTTCATATGTAAACGGTAAGCAATCTGTTTGCACTTGACTAGCAGACGCTGAATAGATTATTACATTAATCAATAAAAGGTATTAAATATGTTCTTTTTACATAACCTTTATTTTTTGTTTTCTAAATTTGGATACTGTAACGGGCATTTTTATAGTTTTAACCTTTTTACGCTTTTATACTCAATTCGTAAGTACCTTTCTTTGACGGACGTACTTGAGTGATACACGTGCTTTACCCATTATGGTTCTTTTTAGTTGTTTTGTCTTTTGATATTAAAACTGTGTGTGCGATCTAGTTTCGCGGTCCTTTTCTTTTCAGAGTAGCGCATACTTTGGATTATTTAAATACAGTGATACTGTAGTTTCTGAATTTTTCTAACCCCAAAGAATCTAAAATAGATCGTTGTTTGCGCAGATTTCGTTATTCAAAAGCATTAGATTTTTCTTTGTTACCATAGGTAGCAAATAAAACACCTCGCGTTACTGCTAGTTTAATGCATTACATCGTGCCTTGAAAGCGTGATTCTAAATTGTTATTACCATTCTCTTTTTTCGATTTGTGTTACAAAAGATTTCGAAATTATTGTCTCAGGAAATAGAGTTAACAAGAATTTATCAATGCTACATAGTTCCATCAGCATGATAATGTCTGCTGCTAACGCCAGTGAAATACATAGGTGTGATTAGTGTAAAGTGTAAGAAATTCCATCAACACCCTCACAGTCAAGGGTGAAGTGCTTCGTTAGTGCAGGACATCGTTGAATCCCACACTTCAGTTGCAAGGAAGCGTTGCTGAAGGACTTTTGTAAGTTGAACTATTTCCTACTTGTTATTACTTTAAATATCTATCCGTTGCTTTACCATATCTCTGTCGTTCTGATACCTTTTACAATAGACTTGCATGCTATTTTAAAACATGGAAAAAAAAGAAAGAAAGAAAAATCAATACTACTAAATTACTCATACCAATTGTGTCTTACCTATTTATTTACTGAATTACTCATATCAATTGTGTCTTACCTATTTATTTACTGAATTACTCATATCAATTGTGTCTTACCTATTTATTTTTTTTAACATTTTGTCTGATTTATGTTTAATTGGTGTGTGAGGAAACGTTTCTGCTACTCCCCAATATTACCTCACTTTGTACTAAACATTTTTCTGTATTGCTTTTACCGTTGTTATATTATATAGTTTATCTAAACAGTTTCTTTTATTTACATTCTACAAAGTACTGAATAACTTAGATGTTTCATTGCTGCTATGCTTATTCTTTTTTTTTAGGTTTGCTTAACTAATTTTTTTTATTGCAGGTTTTATCACTAACTCCTTACAGCCGCATACATTGTATGTTGGTCTGCTTTCTACAACCCCCCCTACTCTCCGATTGAGCCCGGTCATTTCTTTGATTTTCTTTTTGTTACGCACGGCTACGAGCCAACGTAACATAACTTTGGCGCCCAACGTGGCTGCCACGAAAAAAAAAAGTAACAATACATTGCTTTCAGATGTTATCTGTACAACTATAATTAAAAGTGTGAGTATGTCGCAAAACATTTGATTATTTTTGCATTTCCATTTGGAAAATTTGATCACATTGTGGTATGTATTTTACTGATATGGTAAGCTAACTATCTCCATTTGAAAGTGTCTGCATTAAATCACTTACTATTTATTAAAATATTTAAAATTGTTTTGTTTAATTCACTTGTGATACTAAAGTGAGACATCTCCAATTTTATTTTTCTATTTTGAGCATCTTCTCTTATCTGTATAGTATATATTTATAAAATGTTGAGTAAGAAATTACTCCTATATTTCAGTGTGTGCCAGCTGATTTTTTGCATATTTTTTTTTTAATATTAACTTTGATATTGTAGTAGAAATTGTGTAATATGCTAAATTCATGTTAAGTACGTGAATTAATTTTACTCTACAAAAGCGAGGCGACATAATAGTAAATAGTACAGCGGTGAGCTTTCTGTAGTGCGGAACGTGTTCCATAAAAACAAATGCAAATCTTTTAGGAGTATATAGATTGTAACACTTTTACTAAATACCTCTACACCTACCTTTGAAATGTCTTTGAACTCTGTCTAATAAAGCCTTTGAATGCCAACCCATCTGAAGAAACCCTGATCAAAAGCCTCCATAGAATATGGCTTATCCGAGAGACTGTTTAACTGTTCTTACTGCAGTATAGAGCGATGAAGTCTTGAGCACATATTTTTCACCTTCTAGTAATTTAAAATAAACACAAAAACTCTATCTTGTTCATCTAAACTATATTATCAAACATGAATATTACGATAACTAACAAAAAAAAACTAAGATCTATCCCTGATTGGCCAAAAATGTGTCTATCTAAAGAAAAAGAGTAACGTAAATTTATCAATTATATACATCCAACCAAATTAACTGATACATATAAATTATGTGGATACAATTGTGGTGTTTTTTCATATAAGAATTTCTGCATATACAATATGCTTTAAATAAACATGCATCAACATAAAAAGTTCTTTTATTCATTCATATTATTACAACCAATCATAGATATTAAATATACAACAGCATGAAATGTGTAACAGGTGGAAAGCAAAAATTCAGTAACTTACAAGTTATGGTTGTAGGTAATCCAATACTCCAACTTGATGTTGAATGAAAGTTCCATCACAGAAGCACTTTCATGTGTAACAGTATTTTTAATTCCACATTTTCACTTGCATTTGGGAACTTGTTTCTCACAATCCTGGAGTTTAATATCATACTTCAATTACTGGTTTAAATAACTTCATTCTGCATGGCAATGATTGTGTGTCAATCAAACTCGAAGCTTTATAACTGAAGATGAAAGATTTATTGAATCTCTCTTTTATTATCCATGGCATTTATGTTTTTCATCTTAAGGTCATCGTATATTATATTTTGTTCTCACAAAGTAGTGTGTCTAACTACTTTTCTAAGGTCGAGGTCAATGTGGTCCTCTTCGTGTGATAGGTCATTTGTTCCACACTTTTGAAAGCGGGGTTGTGTGTTAATGTTTGCTATGCATTTTTTTTTTTTGGTGTTAATTTCTGTGTTTATGAATATTGGAGTAATCTACTATGGTGGCGATTTCTTTGAAATCATGTGAATGTGTCCAAATATGGTCTCATATGACGCTCATTTACCAAGATCTATTTGTATTTTTCTAATTTAATACAAAGAGTGTATACTCCCGATTGTTATTGCTGTTTGTAGAGAAATGTAGATGTTCTACTATTTTAATTCATTATTCTAATTTAGTATCAATTGGAATAGTCACGTTATTAAAGTAAACTAATCAAAGTTTCTATAAATATTCCGGCAAGTTTCATACTAAAAGCTCATTTAACTAAATGAAATTAATAAATTTTTATCTATTACTTAATTTTTGCTAAAATAACGCAATAACATTACAATTGATCATCTGTATCTTCATATTATTATTAAAATATATTGCTGCTACAATGTCTAATTTCTTCAATTATTTTAGGTGCAGTTTGTTTTAATAATGGCTCATGCCTTCCAGTTATTATTTATTGATTGCAATTACCCAAGAGCCTTTGTCTGGTTTATTGGAATGCATGCTGTAATGTTTTTCTTCCTGTTCAAAGATTTCTATTACCAAGCATATGGCAGGAAACCAAAAATTTCAAAGACTGCAAATGGTCATGCAAATGGTCATATTACATATAAAGAAGAAAATACATATACAAAGCAAAATGGATATTCAATCAAACAAAATGGTGTTAGGGAAGCTGCAGACTACTATACAAATGCTCCAGATTTACGTAGTAGAATAATTGTGGAATGATATAGGTGTAGTGTAGATTAATGAATAGAATAGAATTGTTATTATTGTTACAATATAACGCGTTACATCGTTGCTCAATAATTAGCAAATAATACATTTAAATTGAGAGTGTTTATAATTAGCAGTGTTACTTTACACTTTTTCACTGCGTGAAATCATGTGTGTTATGCAATTTTAACAGCATTTCTGTATTGTTTTATTGTGGGAGTTTGTGCAGACGGGTTAGTTAGTTATTGGATTGTTACAAATAAGGTAGTTTAGGAATAAAACTTGTTAAATGTAAATTTTATGTAAGACAAACTTTTATACTTTATTATGGAAATGATAATTTTGTATATAATAATAATAATAGTAATTAAATACCAAAGTCATTTTAGGAATATCAGCATCTATGTTGAAAATACTGGTATTTTGTTTTCAAAATTAATGCTTCTGAATAGTTTGTGCTTCCCTTAGATTACATGTTTTACATATTTTCTAAGGTTTGTATTCACACTTTTATTGTTAACATTCTTCTTTGCTTGTTTTACTTTCAGAAGATGCTTTAAAAGTGTGCAATAAATATTTATATTGTTTTGTAGTTTTATGCAGTATAAATGTTAAGTAAATTATAATCCATCCACTATTTATTTATAGTTGAAAATGGAATATAATCAGAATGAATATAGAAGCCAATGAGGCTTCCTTTAATAATTTTTCAATTCAGACTGTTAAGGGTATTATTTTTCATCAATATGCAATTGTTTCACTTTATGTTTCTCACGTGTTTTTGACATTTAATTTGATGCCATGTGTATTTTTGTTTCCGTATATTTTGTATGCTCTATATTTTTCCAGAAATTTTTGAATTCATGCCAGACCAACGTATACAGTAATGTACAAATTTTTGTATCCAGAAAGGGTAACTTCCTTAATTCAGTATTTGAACAAGAAAGAGAAATCTAGATTACCCATTACATTTGTGGCAGTAAGAGATGTATAATTCAAATTTTTGTAAGCATTTCATAGTATAAGTTTATTAAAAATTGCTTTAATAAGACACTTTGAGTTTATATGGCTTCTTATAATTAAATGTAGCTATTGCCTTGAATGAAATTGCAACTAAGTGTAATGAGGGTAAACTACTAACAGGATACACAAAACACCTACAATTTTCAAACCAGTTTTAGATGTTAGCTTTGATAGGGTTGACAATAAAACCAATTTCTGATAATCAGTAAACCAGTTCTTATAAAACCACAGTTTTCATTAAGATCAAAAGCGGATTTTGATAAGCCAGTTTTATAAAGTGGTTTTAGTAAAAACAGTTTTGATATAGTGGATTTTGGTAAATCGGTTTTTATAAGACCAGTTTTGGTAAACTGGTTTCGACACAATGTTCCAAACTGCTTTTGGAATGGGATTTTGGTAGGTACGCAAACTAGTTTAAGTAATTAGGTCATGGTAGAATAAATTTTAGTAAAAGGCGTTTTGTAAGATGGTATTTGGTCAAAAAAGGTATTTGTAACTCAAATTTCAAGAAAATGGATTTTGGTAAATCAATTTTTTAGAAGTATTTTCTTGTTACACTGTATTGCTAGAATTTAACTTGTTTGGTATAAAAGTGACTTTATTGGTTTTACTTGCTAATGTTTTTTTGGTAAAAGCTTTTTTGACTACATTGTGATTACTGTTTAAAGCAATATATAGTGAAAAATCAATCTATTCTACGGAAGCGTAATTGAATAATAAAGTGCACCAAAAGATGTTTTGGCCAAGGTTAAAAAATCATCAGTGTTAATTTTAACTTTGATAAAGGACATAAAGGCACTAATAAAAGCAAATATACAGTTTCTTATTTAAAACTTAATTATGAAGTTTATAAATGCTTAATATAATATTTGTCAGTGGTGACTTTATTCTCTGCATTCCAATACCTTGAAATCTCTATATCAAATACTTGCTCAAGTACAAGAAACTCTATAACACCTTGCATATCATAACACTTTATTGTAAACTTGCCTCCTGTAAATCGCCCGCCAGTGTCTAATATGGCAAACTTCAAACGATCAAATTGTGAATGTCTTAATTCATATTTAATTCCATCAACTTTAACAAATTCTGGATCCAAGATCCATTTTGACTATGGCACACATTGTCGCAACCTTATGCTACAGGTTTAAGTTGAATTTTCGAGTAATCGTTAAAAGATGCCCTATCTAAATGATATGTAGCTCTACTATCTAATACTCAATTGTACTTTTTTTGTGATTCATCAGAAAATGAGCTTGCAGCCCAATCTATGAATGATAATTTGTTTGCCGGCCTGAGTAGAATTCTCGGTTCATATGATGAAGCTGTACACTCAATTGAAAGGAATAAATGGATAGATGTAGTAGATGGTGAACTGAACCAGTGGCGGCTTGTGACCTCTAAAAACAACAGTTTTGCATGTATTGATGCTATAGAGCAAAATATGACAAGATTATATTTCTAAACTTCACATTTATATTTTTTTTTTAAACGAAATTGTTATGCCGATTCTTTTTGTTTGCAAACGTTTCAATTACTTTTTTTTATTGAAAAATGGTATTGTTATAAATTTACTTTCTTTAGATAATACTGCTAAAGCTGTTAAATGATCGTGAGGCATGGTGTTACGAAGAAAGGTTTTAATTCGTTTTAATGTAGAAAAACAGCATTAGTTAGATTTCGGACGTTCTCATTGGTATGTTTATTAAAATTTTGAGTAATTTTTTGACCTCCAAAAAAAGTCCTTTAAATTATTACTAATCAAAAATTCCAAAGCACCTTAAGATGTCTGTGTTCATTTCTAGTGTAAATAATGGCAAGTTCAGTTCTTAACCACTGTTTTATTAACATAGGATAAGCATCAGTCGAATTTAGTTCATCTTCTCGAAATTTAATTGCATACTCTGGATTTCTCAGGCAAAAGTAACGATACTGCTATCAAATGACCACAAAATTCAAAATATCTTGCTGTAGAAATTATTACATCACACACTTCAAGTGGAGCAGCTTGGACATTTTCAAGACTATCTTGGGAATGTTTTTTCATCATCGGTTCTTCACTACTAATTTCTACAGCTTCCTTTTAATGAAGTCCTCTTTCGTTTCTTATTTTGACGATAATCTCCTTAAAACTTTTCACTGCGTTTCTTATTCCTAATGTATCTGCTTCTTGTTTTTGGAGTTTATTTTAAAGAATATCTACATGGGACATTATGTAATGAAACAATGTTAGCGAAAAGATAAATACTTGGTCAAAAAATATTAATACATTAATAATAATTTACTTAATAATTCCACCTTCTAAGATAAAAAACGGTTTACCAAGTTTAAAACCTTTGACAATCAAAGCACTTTTATACACTAATCACTAATGTAATGTTGTAATAACTACAATACGGCTACTGAAAGTTTTAAATTTATTATTTTAAACATCTAGCACATACAGTGGTATTATTGAAACAACTATTGAATTTCTTAACATTAAAAATAAATCGCCAAGAGCGTAACGTGCATGACATGCATTAACTCCAAAATGGCGGTGTCGCTGACACCGCTAGACAGAAACATGCTATTATCACGTGCTTCTTCTTTATTTATATTGATAAATTACATACATTTTTTTTAAAATGATTTATCTAACTGGTATCATTTTTGAAAAAACAAATCTTCTTGAAGGAATAACATGTCTGCCAGCTCTTGTAACTATTAGTTGTTGAGGTGTAAGTGAATTAGAGACATTATCAGCTTTATTAGCTATCCCATTATTAGATAAATCAGGGGGTGGTGGGCTGTTGTCACTTACAGACAAGTCTCCAACTGAAGTATCTTTTATTAAATGTTGTCTGTTGCCACGATATTGTAGTCCATCTGTAGTACGGAGTATGATAGTTCTTGGTTTAAGGCCTATTTTTGTAACAAGTCTTAGTCCATGGTGCCGAAAGATTGTTTTTTAAATAATATCTGTTCTACTTTTAAATTTAGAATGTTTGTCATGATAATATTTCATCTTATTACCCTTCTCTTTTCAAAATTGTTAATGTTTATTATAATTTACAATATCCAGTTTAAAAATCATTCAGTGATAGGTAATTTCGTACGTAATACTCTTGGCAATAATTGAGCTGGTGAATAACCACCATTTAATAGGATATTGCCGTACTGCAATACAGCAATGTACGGGTTGCTACGTTTTATTTTAAGCTTTTAGGAATTCGATCCAATAATTTAGAAGTTAGGGACTTTTTAGAATTTGTAAAAATCTCTGTTAAATTAGTGCAATTTTGTTGATGTTATGAAACCCTGGGTTTAGTAACGCTCATGCGGATCTCAACGTCAGTTGCTTATCTTAGCAATTGTAAGTGCTGACGTAGGGTTCTGGTGTGAGAAGTTCATCTTCCCACGAACGCAGGCGGAATCATGTCAATCTCGGTTGGCGGGGGAGACATTTAAGGCGAGGACCACCGCTTACTTCGTCAGATTTTATAATACCGCCACATCTATCTTACAGATAGATTTACCATACTGTTACCGGGCAGTGCTGTCATGAGTGCGTTCCGTTACCTACCTTTTTTAACCCATCCTACCGTCTCATCAGACAGCCCTACACCAGCCGGAGCCGGCCCAGCGACTCCACAACTCACAACAGGGCAAATCTGAAAGGACAACGCCCCTGAGAGCAAGAGATCATCAACATGAAGTAACCTTCAGGGTATATGTTATTAATAACGTTATTTCATTTGCCCTGAGATTTACTGAAAGGGTTGAGCGTAATAATTTGGCGCCCAACCTAGTGACTGCTTTGTTTGACAAATTAGGAAATGAGTTTGCTGCTTTAAAAAAATTTTTTGACACCCAGCTTAGTGGCTGCTTGTTATATGTCAAATTAGAAAATGAGTTTGCTGCTTTAAAAAGAAATTAAAATTATCTGACCCAAGCTTTTAGTTTTATCTATTATATAAATTAATATATTTAACTAATTTAGCCGCATTTTAAAAATATCACCTTTTATCGTATTTTTTATAGAATAAATAATATTTTTCTACATTTTTTTTATATAACAAGGGATAAAGTCTCTTCTTTGAATTGTTAGACACCACCAATTTTGAAAGCAACTCTAAAAAATAATAGACGCCATTTTGAAGCTTTGTGTTATTATTTTAAAAAAGTGGTGTAATATCCTTTGTTTGTAAATAATTTCCTGATTTGTTGAGGAAGTGTGCAAAAAGGGAGCTTTTACCCCTTAATGTTAATGCCTAATATAAGTTGCAAATATTTGGCTTTATATAAATATTTAACCTCATACATTTTGCATTAAAGATTTCTTTACAGTTATCTATCGAAATAACTAATATTTGTGAGCTTTTTTGCTAATAATATCAAATTTACCTTCATTAATTTAAGAAATTAACCATATCTCACAGAGTGTCATTTGAAGTTTTAAAAACTATGAATCACATTCATTTAAAAACTAAAGAACTTACTTGGAAGCTCCTAGCTTGTAATATAATTCCTGCTCCCACATAAAATGAAAGGCCTTGCAGTTTCTCTCTGCTATTCTTAGTTTTATTTAATAGGACAGTTTGTTGTTCGGTAAAAGAAATTTTGTTTGCAATTCCCAAGGAAGCACGTTTGTTCTTCTTAAGGTTAGCTTGTTACGGGAAGGCTCACTACGGTAAGATACATTTGGTGATGAAGATTTTGTTGAGGGACAATATTTTTCTAAACGGAATTTCACCTCTTGTAGGGATCGGCAAAGGTCTTTAAGTTGAGTAGTTGATTCAATTTTTTGTAAAGCAAGGTGTTTCGAATAATAAGTGTTTACATTTCGAATAAGCTGGTTTAAGATTTCCGGTTCATCACATTTTTTATCTAACCTATTAAACAAAGTTGACATATCGATAATTATAATAAAACATTTTCATCAGTACCTTGAAAATGAGCACAAATTTGCGATCGAATTTTGTAATCATTGTCGATGGTTGAAAAATCCTGTTTCAAAAAATTAATTAATTCAGGCCAAAAGTGAACTTGGTGTTTAATGTTTCGAAACCAATCTAAAGCACTGCCAGAAAAAGTTCCACGGCACTAAGAAATAATTGTTGGTCTGTAGTTTTGAGAAATTTTTAAATCCTCTTTACGTCCGAGAAAAGAAGTTAAAGAGATATTGGAGTTACATCCTGAAAAAGTAAGATTCCATTTATAGATCGGAACAGATTTGAAAACATCTAGGCTTTCTATAGGCAAAGGTAAGTTGTCTAACTTAGGGCTTGTAACAAAAGGTTCTGAAATAACATCTAATCTTTCCAAAACGTAGCCTTTAACAAGAAATAGGTTGGACATTTCATTTCTATTTTATCAGATTTATCAGGGTTAGAATTTGCAAATAAGTTTAACCACTGTTTTGCACTTAATAAACGGTATTGGACGTGCACTAATTCTGTTTTAGTAGGAAGGAAATCGCTAGAATAAATGATCGTTTCTATGTATTCAATGGTACCTTGTACTTCAGTCAAGTGTTTATGGGGATCTATAGGGTATGCATTAGAATTAAACTGGATATCTAAATTTTGCGAAATAGCAGAGCAAAACTGCAAGCACCTTTCGTTTTGTGTGGGAGCAGGAATTATATAATGAGCTTGGAGCACCCAAGTAAGTTCCTTAGTTTTTAAATGAATGCCTAGTAAGCTGTTACGTGTCAAAGTAATTTGTTCAATATCAAAGTGTTATCAAACCACTCGACTCGTATTTATAAGACAAAAGGTCTTATCTACTCCTGGTATGATTCCTATAAAAAAACAACATTCCTTGTTTGTCAGGGATGATTGTTTTAACAGACAGGCAATAAAATCTGTCTTGTTTTTGTTTTCCCTGATTAATTACCCTCGCTCGTTTGAAGTTTGGTGAGATTTTTAAAACCTCTCTCTTTTAAATACAATAGGGTTTCATGATTGACATTTGTCAGAATACATATTTGTTGTGTTAATCTCCCAAACTTTAATACATTTTCTGCTTAATAACTAACAAGTATGACTTCTCAAGCTTTGTAATTCTAGTTTAATAAAACCTTCCCAAAAGTAGTTTTGAAGTATACAACACTTTATTAAACTAGAATTCGGATCAAAATGGACAGTTTTAAAACCCAAAAGTTTTTTAATACGAATCAAGAGTTTAGTGTTGTGTTCAGAGAGTGAACTCATTGGAGCAGAACCTTCCAGTATTTTATTTCCACTCTTAATCCAGTTCTGATGAATAACAAAAAATTGAAGTTATTCGTAAACTGTGTGTCTGTCACCAAACATCTTCAAGAATATTGTGAAACTTAGAATGATGCTATAACCATACCCGAAAATGTTTATATTGAACCAGTAATCGAGATGTTTGTGAGGTATATAGTATTTACACAACAAATATCTAATGAAACCGTCGATCAGTACTTTCAAGCATTAAAGTTATCAAGCAAAAACTGCAATTTTAAGGATATTCCTGCTGAACAGAATAGAGATGATTTTGGATGCATTTATTAGTGGACTCCGGTCATCTATAATCCACCAAAGTCTTTTGGAAAAAGTTACGTTAACTTTAGAATATGCCTATCTCTGGAACTTGTACAAGAACCACACTTAAGTTTTTACATGCCAACTCCCTTAAATGTAGTTCCACCTAAAATCAATTGTTTAAAACTGCTGATTGAAAGTAATTCTAGAACTTGTCACGGTACAAAATTGTATTTATGAACTTTGGAAACAATTCAAGTGTTGCTTCGTAGCTCGATGACTTCTTAAAGCTCTGAGGTAGCTCAGGGCCAAGACTCTTAAAAGGGTTTCGATGATTGGGGTGGAATTCGGCCAACCGTTGATGCTGTATGGGGGCCTTTATAGAGCTACTTTTATTTGGGCGCCAGGACAGGGAGCAATAGTGACATAGAGCCCTGTTCCACGAACTCTGAACAACCACAAAGTAACACTAACTCTTTAAATAACCAAACAACCAAAACAATAATACTCAATAAACAGTTAAATATAAATTCTATTAATGTTTCCTTTTTACTAACCTTCACACACACACACATTAAAATACAGGAAATTACTGTAACGCTTTAAATAAATAAATAAAATGGCTCTAAGAATAATTAATTAACACACTATTTCTGTAATTGAAGCAACGAAGTTTTTAACCATTTACAAAAACATGTGCTCTCAACTATTGAGCATAACAGGCAAGTAGTTGTTTTTATCTGCATAAAGCGTACTGATTACTAACCCATGAAAAATAAAAAGGTAGTAAATCAGAATAAACGGTGAAATACTGTAAAATCTCCACAAAGGGGTACAATAAAAATACAGTGTTCACCTCAACCACATTTAAACTCATTGATGGACACCAGACGAGAGAGCTTGCTATTTGCAATTTTCACATTATCACTGAAATAAGTGATAACAACATCTAAAACCAGTTTTTATATTAACTATTTAAACAGAATAACAAAGTTACCTTCAAATACATTAACATTGAGCTTACAATTGACAGAGTAGTATGACAGCCAAAATATACTGACAATATTATGATACACAGCAGACAACTGTAGGCTGCGATTGCAGTAAACAATTTCTAACATCTAAGATCCTACAATACTATAAATCAGATTGCGACAATGAGGGTTGCAAACTACCGTAGCTGATTTTGATGAAAAGTGCTTCTTTATGGTTATTCTATACATCCCAGAACTGTACAGCACGAAATTTATTTTGCAAATCTTGTAGCATTCTAGCTCATTTTGCTTAAGTGTGCTGATCTGCTAAGATTCGAAAAGCAACGGTCAACAATATACATGATGAAAGTAGTGAGATAAAATTCTCAGCCTCGATAAACAGATTATCTAAGAATACTGCTCCTGTTACTATAAGTGGATATCCTGTTATTGCATTGATTGATACGGGAAGCTCTTTAAGTTTTATAAACAAGAAAACCACATTTAAATTCAGTTTGTCTGTGGTTCCTTGTGCTGGGTCTGTATCCGTGGCATCAACTAATATGACTTCTAAAATTGAAGGGCAGCGTAATGCAAACATGTTTTCTTGATGACCCAAGATGATGCAACGCTATCTATTTTACTACATATGATCTGGCATTATAATAGGGCATGACATTTGAAAACTACATACAAGTGTCCAATTAGTGTTTGGAGGTGATAAAAACCCTTAATGCACCGTCTGCTTCTTTATTTATTAATTAATGTAAACCAATCGAGCCGACATTCTATTGATGTTTATCAAAAGTGAAGTAGCAAAATTACTGGAAGATGATGTAATCAAATCTAGCTGTGGAGAGTTCATGTTTTAGTTGTTTCAAATCAAAATAAAAAACAGTATAGTTATTGATTATTCAATAACTTTTAATAGATTTACTTTGTTAAACGCGTACCAATTGCCAAGATTTGAAGATGTTAATAAGGCTGCTTGGACAATTATTTATATATTTCGTGAGAATCCAGTGCCTTTGAATTGGATTTAGTTTGTCACCTGACAAACACTTGTACATCACGATGTAGCAGGATGATCACTTCAAAGAAGCTGAACGGTATTATTCATGCGCCAACAACCATCTCTCAATACGAGAAAGTCGGGTAACAGCGTTTAACGTGAAAACATTTCGTTTTGTATCAATATTTCAAGTTACCTTGCTTGATCATTAATTACAATATTTTGTATTATCTGCTTTGCATTTCAGTGTGATCTTTTGTTTAATAAATGTGATTAAGTACAGTGATTAATTATTACAGTCCACTATATCGATTAAGCCTAATTTGGCAATTAAACATTCATCCATTCGAGCATGATAAGTTGAAACCTGTAGAATGCAAGCGGTTTGGAAGTGAAAAGCAATTTTGACTAATGGTTTGTGGTGACTGCCTGCAATTTAACAGCCCACAACAGAATTAAAGTGAGTCCTTTCCAATTTTTTGTAAGATTATGGATTAGTACCTATCCTTGATATCCATTAAATTATTGAGGTTGCATCTTCTTTACAATTTGTGTATAAACACTCATGATTGTATCCTTTTTAAACGCAATTTAAGTATAAAGCGCATATCTTTTCAGGGTCTAATTATCAATGATTATCTTTGCGACTTGGTAATTGGATGAATGTCATGTGATTCATTAGCGCTAAAACTAACACGTTGATTTATTAAGTTTTTATTAAGGGTAGTACATTAATATAATTAGTTATTTCATTGCATCCTTGCAAAATTGAATTTGTCTTGATTAATATAAATTTATTGACAAATTAAAGGAGTGAAAATGTCCAGTAGTCATATCGATTTAAAACAATTAATTCGTAGATGCGATTCGATTGAACAAACGGTTAACAGTTTGGCAAAATATCTAAACAAAATAAAAAATGCTTTTGATCAGACGAAGCTGATTGATAATGCAACAATCGATGAATTGCAATTAAAAAGAGACAAATTCTTATTGTTGTTTCAGGAATTTGAAGAAGTTCAGTTAGAGATTGAAGTATTGTGTGCAAAAAAAGATCTAGAAACCGAATATGAAAAGCATACAGAGCTTGATGATAGGTTTTCAAAGTGTTTAGCGATTTCAAAGGGGTTGCTTAAAGCATTATCCAAACCTGAAAGTTCGAGCGACAACGATTCGTGTACAAGTGATACTAGCTCCAAAAAAAAATGGCAAAGCTTCGAAACGAATAATAGGGAGTAATTTTGATCAGGTAAAGTTGCCTGTGATTACCTTGCCAATATATAATTCTGATTATCTATTGTGGATTGAATTTAAAAATACGTTTGAGGCTTTAATTCGCCAAAATGATTCTTTATCGGACATCCAAAAATATCACTATTTGCGCGCGAGTTTGGGTCCAGAAAGCTTAAAAATTATTCAAAATTTAGAATTTAGCTCAAGTAACTATATTCACGCTTGGATGACCTTGTGTAATCGCTTTGATAATTCGAGAATGCTCATGAATAATTATCTTAAGGGATTATTTAATATGGAAACGTTAAACAAAGAATTGGCTGATGGATTAAGAAATTTAGTAGAAAATGTAAGTAAGCATTTGAGATCTTTGAAAATGTTAAATGTTCTTACTGAGGCATGGATGTGATCATTATTTACATGGCTACTCTAAAATTAGACTAATCAGTTACTTCTAGAGAATGGGAGTGCTTTAAAAAGGACAACCAATTGCCAAAATAATAAAAAAATTTTGACTTCTTGCAAAATCGGGCCAATTTCTTGGAAACATTAGAATTAAATAGTAGTTAAGCCAAGGGGCCCCCTGAATATAAAAAAAGGTCTAAGCAATTTTCATTGGTAGTTAATAACACTCCACAAAGATCATGTAACTTGTGCAAGCAATCACATGTAATTTACGATTGTAAACAATTTTTAAAGCTTTCCGTTCCCGAAAGATGGGATAAGATTAAATTCTTAAAGTTAAGTTGTAATTGTTTATGTACTGGGCATTTTACAAGGCAGTGTAAACATAGAGGTTGCAAAATTTGCCATAACCGGCACAGTAGTTTATTGCACGGACAATCTGCAAATCCTGTGGATTCCGGTAACCCAATTACAAACGCTGCTGCAACTTCAACCAGTCCCGCCATTTCAACTTCAACACTGTTGACAAATTCAGTTTCGAATTCCAATGAAAATCATATTTTTGATGCTGGAGTGCTTCCTTTGTTACAAATTCAGAATTGGATTATATTCTGTTGTCAGCGGCAGAAATTTTGGTGTAAGACAAAAATGGGAAGACGCATACAGCCTTAGCTATTTTGGATTCTGGAAGTCAATCGTGTTTTGTGACTGCCAAGTTGTGCAAACAACAAGACACAAACATTTGTATAACTGGGATTAATGATATTGCTTCCAATTTAAGTAAAAAATGTGAGATTATGATTCATTCATTGTATAATAGGTTTAAATCTACGATTTCTTGTTTTGTTGTTCCTCAAATTACTAGAAAACTCTCAGCTATGATTTTAATGTTTTGAATTTGAAGATTCCTCCAAACATTCAATTAGCCAATCCTAATTTTCATGTAAGTAAACCCATTGATTTGTTGATTGCTGCAAATTTGTTTTGGACGTTGCTCAGTGATTGCAAGATTTTGTTAAAAAAAAATCTACCTATTCTTCAGAATACAGTCCTAGGTTATGTAGTATCAGGGGTATTATCTCATCTGATAAAACCTATTCAGTGCTGTTTTGTGATACAATCCATTGAAAATGATTTGCAAAAGTTCCGGGTCATCAAAGAACCCAAGCATAAGATGTATTTCTCAAAGGATGAAAAAGATTGTGAGGAATTTTACAAAAAAAGCCTCAAAAATTATTGATAGAGATTTTATGTTGATGATTTAATTACAGGATTTTTTGATGAAAATCAAGCCATTACAATTTGCAAAGAAATTAGCGATATACTCAAAACAGCCATATTTCAATTACGAAAATGGGCTTTAAATAGTCTAATTATTTTACATCAGGCTGTGCAATAGCGAAATATCAAGATGTTTTTATTAAATTTACCTCTATGTTTGAGAGAGTTAGTATTGACGTTAAAGGACCTATTCTGTCTGTTAATCAAAATCGATATCTTGTGATAGTGGATAAATATTCCAGATTTCATTTCGAGTTTCCTTATAGGGCTGTCGACTACAACTCCTGTGCTTTCTCTAAGTCAGCTATTTTCTATGTTTGGGACTCCTACGTATATTCATTTAGACAGGGGTGCGGTGTTTATTCAAATATTCCTTAATGAAGTCAGAGTTGCAACAAGCATAACTGCATACAACTTATGACTCAATCGGAAATGAACAGGTTGAGATGTATAATGGAGTCTTATGGAACGCAATCAAACCAGCATTAAAATCTGCAAATATTAAAACTAGTCACTGGCAACTGGTCTAGCGTACGATCCTTGCTTTGCAGTGACTAATGTGACCCCTTATTAACGTAGGTTCAATTATCATTGGCGTTCAACAAAAAGTTTCTCGATGTCTACTTGGCTACTTACTCCTGGATCTGTTTTTATGAAAAGATTTAATTGACAATTAAAATATGAATCACTATTTGATGAAATTATGCTACTTCATGGCAATGCAGAAATGCTCCTCTAGAGTTTCCAGATGGAAATTAAAACTCTGTCTCAACTTGACATGTAGCTCCGGTATGTAAATTTAACAAGTTAGACTGATGGAGCGAAGAAATTTCTGATTTCTAAGTCGATGGCACTAATGTGGAACGAATAGAGAAGTAGTTGACTCTAGAAACTGTATCAACGACTGCTAGTTATGAGTTTTTACGTAGAAAAAGTATTATGTTAAGAAAGCTCCCAAGTACTTGAATGACTATGTGTCTTCGACAATAAGGAGGGAAGAATGTAGTGATGTATAAATAGTTGTTTGACATCACAGTGACCAGTTAATGTTTGTTTATTACCAACATTCCTAGTATGATTTCTCATGCTCTGTAATTCTAGTTCAATAAAACTTTTTCCAAAGGCAGTTTTAACGTATACAGCAAAGCTGTTACAAATTCTTTTGATTTTTCACTAAATGAAAAGACTTTCCATGTTTTGTGTTAACTACGTTACACAAATTTAAATAAATTGCATACTCCTCTATTGCTCTGCATAATCCTTTATTGACTAATATAATACATTACGTTGAGCAATATACACTTAATATTACATTTTCTGTATAAAATTCTACAATAATTACAAAATAATATTGAGCTTAAGAACCTTAATCTAAACAGGTATAATGTACATTTGAATGGTTATGACTAGGTTACATTAAACCTAAAGTTACTATGAAAAGAATGATTGTCTTGTGTTATAATGAAACCTCCTTTGTTTTACAAAACATGAAAGATGAACAAATAGTCTAGCACTGAACACTCTTAGTAAATAATAAATACAAAATAAAATACTATATACAATAATTATTTATAAAATTGGTATTGGCAACAACTAATCTTGCTTAATGGTCCTCTTTCTTGGTTTTTGATATGCTTGATAATAAAAATGCGAAAATAGTACAAAGAAGATCGTAGAATGGAGCAAGAGAAGAAGACCTATGAACGTCGGATAGCCGCATTCAACCCATATTAATTGAGCAGAGTGGATGAACACAAATGTAAATTGAAGCTGTAAAAGAAATCAAAATTAAAAGGTGTTTTATTTGAATTGCTAAAAGTTTGTTAACAAACTTGTTTGTATGTTTTTGAACAAATTTGTAAAGCTTAAAATTTAGTTTATATATATATATATATATATATATATATATATATATATATATATATATATATATGAATGTAGTTTTTATGTTATCTAAACTAAAAAGTTCAAAATATAATGCTTTTCAGCACATTAATCTAAAATTTCATCTTCATTTACCCGATTCAGACAATCAAAATAATTTCTATTACAAAAAGATGTCACTGTGTAGGTGCTTTTGCGGCAAAATGGTTTTATATAAATAACATGATGTAAGGGTTTGGTGACCCCATTGTCCAGTGTTATAATATTACAGCCAGCCGGATCCAGGAATCCCAGGTTGATGATTCTACCTTTATTAGGAGTCAAGTGTCACTTAAGAGAGTGAAGTAATTAAAATTGATTTTTGACATTCTCTTGTCCCAGAAAAGAGAAATCTTCTTTAAAGGCAGATGAAGCAGTAGTTTGGTTAATGTTATGGGGATCAGAAATAAATGGAAAATCGCTGCTTTAAAGATCAAACTTTAAAGAACAAAAAACTTTATAAATTATAATGACACCCTATTTAGTAAAATATTTTGGAGGTATCATACTCATCTCCTGTTCAGGTGATACGAAAAAATATGAACACTGTCTATGAGTTGAAGCATGGAATGTTAGAAGCATTGACTGATAATCAGTCAACAGGTAGAAGGCTGAGCAAAGTGAAAAGAAAGTGAAAATTTAATAACAATGGGAAATTGAAATTCTTAAGTGAATAATTCAAATTTTAGGATGCACGAATTGAGAAAATGAAATGGTAGAAAAAGGAGGTTAATGAAATTCTGCATAAAGTATTAATCAGACCACAGATCACATACCATTGAATATTGGTAAAGTAGGGCATATATTTAGAAAACAATAGAATGGGAACCGAGCTCTAGCTAGGCTGTAGAAATGTCAGAGAACTGTGTAGGCTAGCTCAGAATAGAAATTAGTGGAGGTATGTGTTTAACCAGTTTCAAGACGGAAAGCCTAATGACAAGAAAATAATTGCACGTAAACCTGATGATTATTATAAACAACTACAGGTGTTGGTTTTACAATACTTTCAACTAATCTTGATTGTACAAAAGGATTTATTGGAAAACTATTAATTCGGCAAATGTTTAATAGTTGGGCGATCTTGGTAGCCACTGGTTGCTTAACCCCCTTGACATACCACTGAATATCGGTGAAATACAGTATATATTTACAAAATAATGGAAGGGGAACCGAGCTGTATCCAGGCAGTGGGAATTTTAGGGAACTGTGTAGGCTTACTCAGAATAGAAATCAGTTGAGGTATGTATCTAACTAGTTCTAAGATGGAAAAACTAATGACGAAAAAATAATTGCACTTAAATCTGATGATTATTATAAACAACTACAGGTGTTGGTTTTGCAATACTTTCAATTAATCTTGATTGTGTGAAAGGATTTATTGGAAAACTATTGATTCGGTAAATGATCAAGTGTTAGGGGATTTCGGTAGCCACAGGCTGCTTAACCCCCTCTACAGACTCCTGAATATCGGTGAAATAAGGTATATAATTACAAAACAATAGGAGAACCGAACTGTATCTAACAAGAAAGAGCAGCGGCTATGTTCGAAGACAACAAACATAGAAAAAAGGACAAAAGCATTGGAAGCACAGCACTGTATGCCTATGAAATAGGGGCAGTAAGAGAAGCAGACAGGAAAAAGAAGAAACCTTTTGGAATGTTATGCTTCAGATGTATGATGATGATAGCATGAACAGATTAAGTTAATAATAAAGAGGTTAAAGAAATAGTAGGGGAATACAAAAATATTTGTGGAAAACAAAAAAAAAGGAGAAACAGAAGGACAGGATAAGTTCTAAGGCATTTTTGGAAAATAGTGCAGGCTATATTACAATCAGATATAGGAAAGAAGAGATGTAGATGTAGACCTAGATCAGACTATTGCACGTAGATAGTGAAAGATACAGATTGTGAGAATTTTAGGGAAACGTGTAGGTTAAAACAGAATAGGAAACAATGGAGGTACGCATGTAACTAGTTTCAGCACTGAAGACTGAACGATAATGATGATGAAAACGTATTGTCTCAAATTTTTTGTCTTTGATTGATTTATGAAATAGGAATTTAGGAAACTTCAAGTTCACCTTAGAGATTGGATCTTGCAATAGGAATCAACTCAAAGGTAAGGAACAACTTTAGTTTTATAAATTATTTGTATAGAAAAATGAAAACTTACATATATCTGTAAATGTTATTCTAAGATTTTGTGTATCGTTGAGAGTTTTGGAGATTTTTTTCTGCGCTGTGCTCTTGTTTTATGTCTAATTACTTTAGCATAGAGTTAAGGGCGTGTTTCATTGATATTCACTGAGTTAAAGCTCTGTAAGGAGTTGTGTTCCGATAAAATCATGTAAAATTTTAATGTACTCTTCAATATTTCTTTTCGTTAAGGAAAGCTAACAATTTCAGCTTAAGCTCTTCCTTGGTTAGAAAGAGCCTTAACCCTCCTTTACTTTCTTCTATCAAAAAGTAATAACCCTAAACTCCCTCCTGCTTATGCCTCCACAGGCCTGACCCCAGTTAGCTACATCCAGTCCCGGAGTTTTTCAATTATATGGGATATTATTTCTACCCCTATCTTACTGTGTCTTCTTCACATGAAAAATTTTCCAATAACACCCGTACGGTGCTTTTAAGACAAAACTCAACCTTCAAAATGTTCTGTCTACTATACGCTAAGAAAGAAGTTACCCTCACTATATACAATCAAAATATTTTTAGTAAAATATTCATATAATCAACAATCACCTTACAAAATAATTAATTGAAACCATTTGCATGCTTGTAGAGCATAAACAAAATTGTTTACCGGATATTCTGGACATAAAACATATGCCTTTCTGTTAATATTTACGAATTGACTAAAATTGTTACTGACTCGTTTTATATTCTGATTATTACATCAATGCAAACATAATAAAAATTTTAATTTAATGGTGTAAGATAAAAACCATTACTCCCTCAGAAAAGATTAATTTATTCGTAGTTGAAACTACTTAAAGTAGGCATGAAAACTACTACCTATCTAGAATCATGGTAGATTAGTACTAAATATTTCCATGCCTGTCGTAATAAAATGCATAGAATGGGTATTCAAAACATCACATATAAATTAATTCAAACTTATTTATATAACAGAATGCACTGCACGATGGTAAATCGCTGTAAGAGTTTAACAAGATCATGCAACGTTGATGTACCTCAAGGAAGTGTATTGAGACCCATATTATACTTATTATATGTTCTAAGTTTGAAGTATGCCGAACTGCAAGGAAAATATTTCATGTATGCAGATGACACTGTATTGTTATATTCAGGCTTTGATCTGAACATATTGCAACAGCAAATTAATAATGAGTTGGAGATTTATTCTATGTGGTTATGAAAGAATAAACTTAGTATAAACACTAATAAGACAGTACCTATATATGTTAATAAGGCAAAAAAATAAACCTACCAGCAATTTAAAGATATCAATTAATAATAAATCTGTTAAGAGAGTTGATGCACATAAATATTTAGATCTACTAATAGATGATAATTTAACATGGAAGGCACACATAAATTACCTAATTAAAAAGCTTACATCGATAACTGCAGCCTTAAAAAGATGTTCCTATACTCTGAGTTTACATACTATAAGAATAGTTTACAACAGCTTCGTAGAACCGTATTTAAGATATCTCATAATATGTTGGGGTAATGCACCTATCTATGTTATCAACCAGTTACAAAGAACTCAAAACAGAATGATAAAAACTTTATATAGACTGAATTACTATACCCCAACTACATTGATTTATAATAATTTAAGTCCTTTTAATATTAGTAATATTTTAAAGCATGAACAAGCAAAGCTAATTTTCAACATGGAATACAAAATTTTGAAAACTAACAACATACTAACTAGAGCTGAAGCCATTCATGCACATGTAACGAGATTAGCCCTACACTATAAAACTGAGCTTAAGAAAACAACTAAAGGTCAAACTTCACCACTCCTACCAATCTAAAAACTTTCAACTCAATTCCAAATGAATTGAAAATAATCAATAATAAATTCAAATTTAAGAGAGTACTGAAACATTATACCCATAATCATAAAGTGCCTCAAATATCAGATAGTAAGTGGCCGCAAATGTATCATGCTGTATGTATATATGTGAGTGAATGTGAATATATGTATATTTCTGTTACTTAAGTTAACTAAATTAATTTAAATTATAGTAAATTACTTAAATTGAGTTGAATTAAATCAAAATATAACAAAATAAAATAAAAATACTAAAATTATACTTGAAAATAAAGTTAGTGAAGTATTGTATTCAGATACTGCATTAAATATAATAGTATAGGAATACTATCGGGTGGTTAGAAATGTTTATGTTTATTATATTACAGTATGTAATAGGAATTTATTTGTTTTTTCTTTGCTTATAGGAGCAGTTTATTTGTTTTTTCTACTTCTTACTTTATTGTTTTTATTTCATCTAATTTTAAATCTTTTACCTATTACTCTGTTGAATTACGCATAATTAACTGTAGGTATCGTTATCAGTTCATCTGAACTGTATTAAAGGTCATGAATAAATAAATAAAAAAAAATAAATAAACCCAAAAAACATAACATTTGCATCAAGAATAGCAAATAACCAGATCTGCATTTATTTGACCACAACAGAAAACGCTGATCAGCTTGGAAATAATCACCTTATACCAGTAAATAATATAGAAGTAGAAATACGTAAATTACTAACGCCGACAATACGGATGGTTATTTCAAATGTTAGCCCATCCATGCTACACAATATAATAGAAGACGCACTTATAAAGCTAAATATAACTTTAATAGGCAAAATGTCATATATAAAAGCTGCATTATCAGAAACAAAATTTAAACACATCCTAAGCTTTGGTAGACAAATCTATGTTATTAAACAAACAACAAATTTAAACATCCCAGAATCAATAATAGTATTATTTGAGGAAACCTCCTACATACTATTTTTATCTACAGAAACATACTGGTACGCATGTAAACAAACAGACCATTCAACCTCAATTTGCGAGGAACACAATATACAGAGTGAAACAGAACCACCTGAACAAATGACAAACCTAAATGAGACAATAAGAAATAAAAGACATAATCAGTCATCCGAAAGTACACTTACAGAAGAACTAAATGAAATTTACATTGAACACCAAATAAGAGAAGCAGCATAAAATAAAAAAAAAACAAGAAACTAGGTAAGAATCAACACTGTCGAATTTATCACAAACCAAACGGACAAACAAAAAACATAAAAAGGATCCTACAACTACAAAAAAAAACTTGGAACAAATTGAATCCCCAAAACACAAAACAATAAAAGAAATCTTAGAAAGTGAACCAGCCAAATACATTATTTTATTCGACGAATTTCAGGACTTTCTAGAAAGCACTATCGGAACATAAAAATACTACAATTAAGTAAAAACTATGCCAAAGATACAAACCAACTTATACAAATGATGCATGAAATCCAAAACAATACTGATGACAAAAAATAAAAACAACAATAACTAAAACAATGGTGGAACAACAAATTGAGTCAGAAATGTCCGATTCCTCACTCGATAATCAATAACATGAACTTCATCCAATGGAATTACAATGGGCTTCAATCCCATAAAGCTGAATTCCAAAAACTAATTGAAGAAACACAACCTCATTACATATGCTTACAAGAAACGCGTTTCAAACATCATCAAAACATAAATACATACAATTTTATACAATATCGCAAGGACAGACCAAACACACAAATAGCTAGTTGAGGGGTGGCAATTCTAGTAATCAACAGAAAACATATAACGAAAATAGCCCTAACAACAAACTCAGAAGCAATAGCTATAAAAATCTTGACACCTAATAAAACTAAAGTAACCTTATGTAATATATATTTATCACCACAACCAAACTGCAGTCAAGAGTCCATTGAATATCTATTAAAACAGTTACCCCCTCCAATCATTGTACTAGGTGACATAAACGGGCACAATATAATATGGGGTTCCCAACAAGCCAACAAAAAAAGAAAAATGATAGAGATAATAATAAACGAAAACAATCTCATTATACTAAATGACAACTCAGCAACACATTTTTGCCCCAGGTACATTTTCAAATATAGACCTAACAATTTGTGACCCAAAAATTACTCCAAATCTAGAATTGAAAGTAATTCAAAATTCAAAATGGTAGTGATCATTTTCCTATACTAATTAGCACACAAGAAAGTCATACAAACCTCAAGCCCCATACATCATACTCAAAATAGAAAATAGAAGAAAATAAGTGGCCCCAATTCCAAGCAGTGCTAACCAACAAAACCAAAAACAAACTATATTCCAGCATAAACTAAAACTTAAACGAAATTATAGAATCCTTTAGCCAAGACATAATAAAAAAAAGCCAAACAAACATTCAAGTTATCCAATAGAAACAATAAAAAAACTACTATGGTGGAATATGTGAAGCAAGCAAAGACAATAAAAGAACACAATATTAATATTAACATTATTAATAATAATATTATTATATAATATATGTAATAATAACGTTAACAAGAATAACACAATACTAGGCTTTAACAATCTTATTACTTTATAGTGTTGAGCATACTAATATTTTATGTAACGTATAGGGAATATTTGGATAATGGAAGTGTTTGTATTGATAACGGTATATTATAAATGTCGCGCCACAACAAAGCTTTACTACAGTACAGACTACAAAACACCAGTATGTATTTATAGAAAATTTTTGTGTTTCAATACAAAACGGTTCGGGTAAACCCGGCCTACTCTGCCTGTCCTCAGAAACCGCCACTATTTCCATGTCCTTCTAAATCGGTAGATTAATCATCCATGAATCACTCCTGAAACATTGTACATCAGAGGAAAATATCAATGTCACAAGAAATTAAACTGACATTGCAAATCAAATCAAAGACATCAGAAAAGTATCACTGAACTTTTGATTTTAGTATTTTACCAACTATCTATCCTTTTAATTTAATTCTTATCAACCTCGTAGTTCTCAGAATAAGTGTATGTAGTCAGGTATTTAACTGATTAAATTGTGGGTATTTTGAATATAAAGTTTCTCAGGCGTCATAAAGTTTAATTACATAAAACACTTGACTTCTTCTAATTTAGAATGTCACTCACTATGTTGTTTTTGATTTACTGTAAGAAAAATGAAAAGCTAAAGTTTATATTGCATAATTTTGATGTCAAAGCCACTTTTAAGAACTATAAATGACGATCAATAAACTTTAGAAGTAGTTTTATGGAAGCAAACTTGATTTAAAATTTTTATTATACCTAATTAGTTTTATTGTAACTTTGTGATTGATCATGATGGTTTAAGCTTTATTGCGAAATAAATTTCCTAATGCTGTTTATGTATAATTTTATACTTAACTTATTATTGAAAGCGAAGTCACTTAGGCTTTTTCTATGCATACCGAATGCCATTTTTCTCAATGATGTAGCAGCAATAAACTTTAGAATTGATAAATTTATATTATGTTAAACAACATGGTACATTAAGTAGCATTCTCATAATTTACATAATAACTATTACATATGACAGAAATTTTATTGCAGAATGTTTTTCAATCTAGGGACAATTATTTTTTAAACATAATATGGTTCAACTGAATTGTATGTCACTGTGTTTGCGGAAGTGGTCCGATTGAGCTCTGAAAATGTTTATCAAAGAACAACATATTTGTATTAGATGACAGTAAGAGACACTATTTTTAATAAAGATGAATTATTATTAATTATTATAAATTTCAATGTGTTTTCAGCCGGGTTTTGAACTGCTTTATTTACTTGTTTATGCTTTCCTAAAAGAAACTAACTCGTACATCATGCTAAATAGTTTGACATTCACATCAAAGTTATTTTTGCTTTCCGCTAGCCTTTTTAGTTCCGAATTATCTATTGCAAACAAAAAGAGATCAAATCCACTAAATCAAAATGTTTTTATTTCTAACTATAGGCGCTTGTTCGAAACACTCTCGTATATATCCTTTACCAACAACAACACCCCCAACCATAAAACATTCTATCAACCAAAAAAAAAACCCACTCATCCATCAGACAACAAAAAAAAGCGACATATTCGAGTGCAATAAAATCCAACACACCAAACACACAAACATGTGCAAGCAGTTTCCCTTCAAAAGAAAATGCTATTATACTAAATTCCTTATCAAACACAAAGCTAGAAGGTTATCTTAATGCAATCACCTAAATTGAAAAGTGAATGTAGTTAATACAGAGCTGTGATTAAAAAATAACGTAATTAATACCTTTGATGATTTAGTAAATTTGATAGCTTTACATAAAACAAAATGTACTAAAGAAGTTACGATTAAGATAAAAAATAATAACCACTGGAGTAATTCTAAATTTATTGAAAAAGTTAAAGAACGTGATAAAACATACAAAAGGATGAAGTACTTAAATACTATTGAAACAAAAAATCATTTTAAAAACTTAAAGAACGTTGTAAGCAATCTCAAAAATGCACTCCGCAAGCAATGGACTAAAAAAGAATTTCATAAAGCTAGTAACAACCGTAGAAAAAATTGGAAAATAATAAATAGTATTATTTGGAATGCTACAAAATTCATGTGATGATAAAGTCGACTACATACTTACACCAGAAGGTGAAAAAACTGAAGAAGGAATTGAAATTGCCGAGGCATTTAACAAACATTTTAATACTATAGGTAAAAAAATTGTTGACAAGTTAAAGAGTAACACATACTTAGCCTTTCAAGAAGAACCAAATTGTGAATCTATAGTTCGTTTACCGGTAACTACAAATGAAGTAATTAACATTCTAATTAGCCTCAAAAACAATAGTACTCTTGGTGAAGACAAGTTATGCAAGACAGATTTAATTCAAATATGGGATGTAAATTTAGGTTACAAAATTACTAATCTTATAAATGATATTATAGAGAATGGCATTTTTCCAGAAGAATTAAAAATAGCTAACATAATACCTATATATAAATATGGTAAACGTAATGAACTGTCTAATTATAGGCCTATTTATATATTAACAATATTTGCAAAAATAATTGAAACAGTAATTAAAATCAAACTTATTAATTTTATTGAATCTACATTCAAAATGGATTATTATCAATATGGCTTCCAACAAAAGAGCAGTACTACCAGTGCAGCAGTTTATCTACTAGAACATGTGTTTAATCAACTAAATGAAAATAAGTATGTGGTACTGGTATTTATAGATTTGCAAAAGACTTTTGAGATGGTTAATCACAATATATTACTTAATAAAATGCATAGAATGGGTATTCAAAACATCGCTTATAAATTAATTCAAACTTATTGATATAACAGAATGCACTGCAGGATGGTAAATCGCTGTAAGAGTTCAACAAGAACATGAAACGTTGGTGTACCTCAAGGAAGTGTATTGGGACCCATATTATACTTGTTATATGTTCTAAGTTTGAAGTACGCCAAACTGCAAGAAAAATATTTCATGTATGCAGATGACACTGTATTGTTATAGTCAGGCATTGATCTGAACATATTGCAACAGCAAATTAATAATGAGTTGAAGATTTATTCTATGTGGTTAATAAAGAATAAACTTAGTATAAACACTAATAAGACAGTATATATGTTAATAAGATAAAAAATTAACCTACCAGCAATTTTAATATATCAATTAATAATAAATCTGTTAAGAGAGTTGATGCACATAAATATTTAGGTCTACTAATAGATGATAATTTAACATGGAAGGTACACATAAATTACCTATTTAAAAAGCTTACATCGATAACTACAGCCGTAAAAAGATGTTTCTGTACTCTGAGTTTACGTACCATAAGAATAGTTTAGAACAGCTTCATTGAACTGTATTTAAGATACCTTATAATATGTTGGGGTAATGCGCCTATCTTTGTTATCAACCAGTTACAAAGAACTCAAAACAGAATGATAAAAATTTTATATAGACTGAATTACTATACCCCAACTACATTGATTTATAATAATTTAAGTACCTTTAATATTAGTAATATTTTAAAGCATGAACAAGCAAAGATAATTTTCAACATGGAACACAAAATTTTGAAAACTAACAACATACTAACTAGAGCTGAAGCCATTCATGCACATGTAACGAGATTAGCCCTACACTATAAAACTGAGCTTAAGAAAACAACTAAAGGTCAAACTTCACCACTCTACCAATCTAAAAAAACTTTCAACTCAATTCCAAATGAATTGAAAATAATCAATAATAAATTCAAATTTAAGAGAGTACTGAAACATTATATCCATAATCATAAAGTGCCTCAAATATCAGATAGTAAGTGGCCAGAAATGTATCATGCTGTATGTATATATGTGAGTGAATGTGAATATATGTATGTTTCTGTTACTTAAGTTAACTAAATTAATTTAAATTATAGTAAATTACTTAAACTGAGTTGAATTAAATCAAAATATAACAAAATAAAATAAAAATACTAAAATTATACTTGAAAATAAAGTTAGTGAAGTATTGTATTGAGATACTGCATTAAATATAATAGTATAGGAATACTATCAGGTGGTTAGAAATGTTTATGTTTATTATATTACAGTATGTAATAGGAATTTATTTGTTTGTTTGTTTGCTTATAGGAGCAGTTTATTTATTTTTTCTACTTCTTACTTTATTGTTTTTATTTCATCTAATTTTAAATCTTTTACCTATTACTCCGTTGTATTACGCATAATTAACTGTAGGTATTGTTATCAGTTCTTCTGAACTGTATTAAAGGTCATGAATAAATAAATAAATGATAAAAAATAAACCCAAAAAAACATAACATTTGCATCAAGAATAGCAAATAACCAAATCTGCATTTATTTGACCACAAAATAAGACGCTGATCAGCTCGTAAATAATCACCTTATAATAACAGTAAATAATATAGAAGTAGAAATACTTAAATTACTAACGCCGACAATACGGATGGTTATTTCAAATGTTAGCCCATCCATACTACACAATATAATAGAAGACGCACTTATAAAGCTAAATATAACTTTAATAGGCAAAATGTCATATATAAAAGCTGCATTATCAGAAACAAAATTTAAACACATCCTAAGCTTTGGTAGACAAATCTATGTTATTAAACAAACAACAAATTTAAACATCCCAGAATCAATAATAGTATTATTTGAGGAAACCCCCTACAGACTATTTTTATCTACAGAAACATACTGGTACGCATGTAAACAAACAGACCATTCAACCTAAAATTGCAAGGAACACAATATACAGAGTGAAACAGAACCACCTGAACAAATGACAAACCTAAATGAGACAATAAGAATTAAAAGACCTAATCAGTCATCCGAAAGTACACTTACAGAAGAACTAAATGAAACTTACATTGAACACCAAATAAGAAAAGCAGCATAAAATAAAAAAAACAAGAAACTAGGTAAGAATCAACACTGTTGAATTTATCACAAACCAAACGGACAAACAAAAAACAAAAAAAGGATCCTACAACTAAAAAAAAACTTGGAACAAATTGAATCCCCAAAACACAAAACAATAAAAGAAATCTTAGAAAGTGAACCAGCCAAATACATTATCTCTTTCGACGAATTTCAGAACTTTCTAGAAAGCACTATCGGAACATAAAAATACTACAATTAAGTAAAAACTATGCCAAAGATACAAACCAACTTATACAAATGATGCATGAAATCCAAAACAATACTGATGATAAAAAAATAAAAATAACAATAACTAAAACAATGGAGGGACAACAAATTAAGTCAGAAATGTCCGATTCCTCAGTCGATAATCAAAAACATCAACATCATCTAATGGAATTGCAATGGGCTTCAATCCCATAAAGCTGAATTCCAAAAACTAATGGAAGAAACACAACCTCATTACATATGCTTACAAGAAATGCGTTTCAAACAACATCAAAACATAAATACATACAATTTTATACAATATTGCAAGGACAGACCATACACACAAATAGCTAGTGGAGGGGTGGTAATTCTAGTAATCAACAGAAAACATTTAGAGGAAATAGCCCTAACAACAAACTTAGAAGCAATAGCCAGCTATAAGAATCTTGACACCTAATAAAACTAAAGTAACTTTATGTAATATATATTTATCACCACAACCAAACTGCAGTCAAGAGTATATTGAACATCTATTAAAACAGTTACCCCCTCCAATCATTGTACTAGGTGACATAAACGGGCACAATATAATATGGGATTCCGAACAAACCAACAAAAAAAAGAAAAATGATAGAGAAAATAATAAACGAAAACAATCTCATTATACTAAGTGACAACTCAGCAACACATTTTTGACCCAGGTACATTTTCAAATATAGACCTAACGATTTGTGACCCAAAAATTACTCCAAATCTAGAATTGAAAGTAATTCAAAATTCAAAATGGTAGTGACCATTTTCCTATACTAATTAACACACAAAAAAGTCATACAAACCTCAACGGTAACAAAGTTCTGCAGGGGGTGACAATTGATATTTTACAGCACATGGATACACAATGCTAATGCCATCTTTTGCAGGTAAAATGAATGTGTTCCTACTATTTTTTTATAGCTTTAAAAATTTAATTTCGAGTTTCCTACATTTGTTGTTCGATCTTTCCTATATATTAATAACTTTGGTTATGTAAAATTTTGTTGACAATATCTTCTTGTTATGTTGCACAGCCAATTCAATAATAATGTATCACTCTCTACTAGTTCAGTATATCTAACAGTTTTCATTTGTGGTATTAAATTTGAAGCTGTTAAAAAGTGTATATTTCTAATTATAAATTTCATCATTATTGGTACTGTGTTGATGACTTAGGACATCATAATCATTTGAAAACGAGGTGGACAGCTGTATATTGGTTAGTTTTCCAGGTTCTACTTATTGCTTCATTTTCGTTTGTGGATTGATTCTTTTTATCGAATCAATGTTTAAGCATTTTAAGCATATCAAGTAGAGAATTACTTACTTCAGCAGCAACTATGTAATTACTGATACTTTCATTGTCTGATGGTCCTATATCTAAACATTTCTATCTGTCAATTGGAATGAGGTCGTATTTACTACATTCCGATTTAATAGTTTCTGAGGCACTTTCTTCAATTTTGGATAACAATTCTTTAAACATTGTGTAAACCAGTCTAAGAACAGTAAGTATGATTACTCATTAATTTCCATTGGAAAAGTATCTTGCACGTGTACCGCTAAGAGTGCTTGGAAAGGTAACTCTAATGACTGACATATGCGAGTGGAATTTGTAGATAAACAAATAAATCAAATTTCATTTGGGTTACATTTAGATATTACGTAATCTGAAAATTGAGATGCCAAATTAGCATCTATCATTGCAGGAGGGCTATTTTGTTTCTTTACGTAAGGAAGTTTAGTTGATATACATACATATATATATATATATATATATATATATATATCAATTAATAAGATGAAATAATAACTTAGACTTTTATGCAAAGCCCAAATGATCATTTCAAATCGAGCTAGTATTTGAAAGAAGGTCTTGGACAGGATATCTTACATTCTGTAAGTTATAGATTTTATTTACTTTGTAGTCCCCACAATGAAATCCTGGTTGCGCAGGTGCAGACTACAATTAGAGTTGGCTATATGTTACTTGCCAAATTAAGGTTGCGTTACTTAATTAATTTTATTCTACAGGAAGCGGAGTGACGTAACAGTTAATTATTGCACCGGTTAGGTTTCAGTTGTAAGGGATGGATTCTATGAAAGCAAATATAACACGTTTTTCCGCGTCCGAAAAATCTGTTCCTTTTCACTAGCAGCTCCGGGTATGAATATCGTGACGTTGCACTTTTGTACCTGCTTTTCAACGTCGTCCCGCACCGCGATTCAAAGGTATCTGGTAAATAACAATAGTCTAATCTGATGCTGATCTCTTCTTTTAATATCCGAGGGTTTTATAAGATTAATTTTCCCGGTGATTCATTGCATGCTCTTTTTGTTCTTACTGGTTGTGCATCTAAACTATTCTATTTTTGAGGTGTCTGTCATTTTGTCCGCGTGAACCCTAATTTATGTACATAAATAAATTTCTATAGATATTTATACTTACTTAATACAATTTTTAGGCAATTGCTATCAACAGTAGGCAAACAAAAGCAAAAATACCTACATAATGTGAACAAGTGATGAAGAAAAAAAATTTCGGTGCTCGAAATGCATTCCAGGGCAGCTATATAAGGAATTATACAAATAAACATCGTATTGAATTAATAGTGTGTTCTAAATTTTCTATAAAAGAAAATAGCGTTTTATGAGTAGAAACTGAAGGTGAATTTTCTTACACAATAGAACCAAATGCGAACCAAGAAAATTGTGGTCAAATTCCCTTTAAAATAGCTAGAATGATGGGTAGCATTGTAGATAATTTTTTATACCAAACTCTAAACTTACAAGTGGAAATCCCTTGGTAGCTTGTGATAACGTTGAAATGCATTTGCATGGCGTTTCCACTACGAAATGTTATTTTTTACACTTCCGCCCAAAATACGAATGCAGTGCCTCAACAATGGTTGTAATTGTTCAGTAGTAAAATGCGCCAACATAATGGCCTAAAAGAAAAAACTGTGAAAGCTTAAGGCGAATTTCCTCCGATTCTTCAATAATCTCTGTTGTTCTAATACGTCCATGCAAATAGTAAAGAAATTTACATTAAGTAATAACTATTACTAGTCATTTTTACTAACAACCAAAACTCATAAATGTAATGGCTTGACTTCGTACTACCTCTGTTCCATCACCAAATGCATTTTACGTATACAAGTGAATTTCAGTAAAATATTTAGCAGTTCTGACCATGACAAGTAGTAAGATGCATCTAAAACCATAGTTCTACCACGAATCAATTGAATCTGCCATATTAGAAACTCAAAGTCAACAATAACTGATAATGGTAAACCCATTTAATAAAACACGTCGCTAAATGAATGTATATTTCCGAAACAAATAATTTAACAATTGAAAGTAACGTTTTTAAATGTATTATGATATTTAAGGAAAATACTAGATTTTAATATTGCATTAAAAGAAATTTGCTATATTTAAATGATAATTGCATGTACTAATAAAACCTTCAGGGTGTTGAATAAGCAATTACTTCAATTTAGAGGGATGTCGGAAACGCTTATACACGCAAAATAACCGTGAAAACAGTACTGGATATGCAATATTAAATCAATAATGCGCCAAATTATTTAATTACAAAGACGGATCATAATACCGTTGATGACTTACGAAATCGAACAATAGATGCATTCGAAACTGTAAGAAATACTCTGAGGTTTTTAAATTAGTAACATCAATAAGCAGAATAAAGGAGGATTAGAGGAGGCCACTTTCAACAGCTGCTATACCGATTATTTTTACACCTTGTAGAGAGCAATTAAAACACTTTATGTCTTTCAGTTTACAACTTACACCATTAATTGTATAAACTAATGCAGACACGGGTTACGATTTCAAATGTAGACTGTCCAAATTAATAAAATAAGTTAGCCAAAAGCGAGTCGAGTTCGCACTATTAGGGTTCCGTACCAAAACTACAGTGAGCAATTAATAAACCAAATTAAGCTGTATTTATTTTTATGTATATTTAAATCTTATCCAAATTTGATTGTGATAACTGAAAAATGAATATATTGTCCCACATTGTACCGGTACATTATTAGTAAATACGTTGTTTATTACTGTGTTAAAAATTTTTTTTCAGTAACTATTACACTGTCAAAAACCTGCAGTTTTCCGATAATCTATGATTCAATAGCTACCATACCTATTAAAATAAAAATTTTAGCTTTGGAAATGAAGGATAATGGTGGGGGGGGGCGGTCATGTTTGGCACATTGTAAGCTATATAATGAAGACTACTGGACCGAAATAGAATCCTCTTTGAAATTCAGAATAGAGCCAGAGCATACTAGACCATTGTAAAAAATTTTAATTTTATTAAGCGGTTTACAGAAAATTGTTTATTTTTTCCTTGATAACGGTCGCAGGTACAAAAAAACTGCAAGAGACAAAAAAGTTTGTAAACGAAACAGAAAATTTATTTTGTATTTTTAAGTCTATCAGCTGTGCACTGCAAAAAAGTTCAGGGGAAAAAAGATGAAATGATTCCTGAAAAATATTACCCTGTAGATTATCACAACAGCATAATTTAAATTCCAAATTTGATCTGAGTATCTCCAAACTGCAAAAGATATCAAGAAAAACAAAAAGCATCTTGAAACTTCAACACCCTGTAGATCGGCAATAAAGTATTCGTGGACTTATAATTTACATTAATGTTTAGTCATGAAATGAGCCAAATGTTACACCCTTCCATATGTTCATGATAATTAAGAACACCATGCATATATATATATATATATATATATATATATATATATAACATATATATATATATATATATATATATATATATATATTGCTGTGAATCCTCTCATATCTGCAGGAACTGGCCCTTTCAAAAAAAAAACCATTCGAGCCCCACAGATTGGGCGTCAAGAATGCTGTGAAACCTACAAAAAGCTATTAACTTAACTGGTCCGTTGACTTTCTTCTGTTAATCGCCTCTTTACTCTTTTCCGCCTCGGCTGCTCACCTAGTTAAACCTTCATCCTCATTCATAAAAAAAACCAAACACATTCCTACCACAAACATCAACGTTAACTCTATTTACATCAATATTCACAATACATTAAAATTTCAAAATTAAAATTCAGCATAAATTTCAGTATCAGAAAATTTCAAGATTAAATTTGTTATCATTTTAATGTGCATCCAAAATTAAAGTCCTTGTAGGATGCCTACTAATTAATATAACAATATATGCAGACCTGAGTCTGAGTACAAAGGAAGCATCTACCCCCCCTTTACGTTAATTAACCAGGTTCGTCTAATTGAGCTCAAAGACATACCCAAATTTTCATCATAATCAAGAACATAAATACTAAATACCCCTTTCTACTTAAACAAGAAAATTTCACCTTAAAATTAAAAATTTGTTGTTAGTACAAATTCACTACTGTCCATTTTAAGTAAATAAATTATAAAGTTATTCAACACACACCAAAACATCAAAAATCGAACAACAAAGCATAAATTACCTGAAGGTTAATGCACTCGTGGCTCCAATATACATCGTCTTTTGTTAATCACACCATTCCAACTGGGTTATGTTTAGGTCCTCGGATTACTGGTCGCCTTTAAAAATTTTCTACACCACCATTCATCTAAAGTAGTTTCAGGGCTTTTCCGGAACTCATCTGTGTATATCTGAATCTTGTTTTGTGGATCCATTCACGTTTACGAATCATTTAATTATTAACACCCCCGAAAAATAGCAAAGAAATTCATACTTCTTTCACGCTATACGCCAAAACTGCCTACTTTTGTGTATTCATTTGTCGTTGCAAATTTGAATAATTGGTACAGTGATACTAGACTTTATTACCTTGCATCTTCTTTTCTAAGTGCACTAAATTACTTTCATCGTAGTACGTAAAGAGCAAACTGTTTTAAAGTATTAAATAATCACCAAAATATACAAGCAAACTGTTTAAATTATTCAATCAAAATCGAAAACTAAGAGAGAGAAACTCATATTAACACGGTTATATATAATAGCCAGCCTGTCCGTCGCTTTTGTCCCCAAAACGGACAGTTTCTAGAATTTCGCATCCTATGTTACCATCTCTACCGCCCGGCACGCGGTTAATATTAAATTTGCACTCGCACCAGTTAAATCTCAGAAATTTCCACACGGCTCGCAGCGTCTGAGAATAACTAATTAATTTTTATATAGAAATGTTATTTTTACTTCTCATGTTTGCCTCTTATTTTCAACCAATCGCAACCCAGTGACGTTGCTCAAATCACGCCTTTTACTATATGTGTCTCTGTCTTGCGCATATTATCTGTCTCTATCTACCCTGTTTTGAGTGGTACAAATTGATATTCTTTAGTATCGGTTATTTTCAATCCACGTGGACTGTGAAATAACCCACCTTATTAGCATTTCCCGTAAATATTAAGCGACGGTTTCTCCAACATTCTCTGTAACCATTTGTTATCTGCAAAATTTACGCAGAACGAGACTTTTAAAAATACGCAGGTGTTCAATCGTCCTACTTCTAACTAACACTTCTACGATTTGAATATTATTGGGTTTTTACAAGCTTTTATGCATATTATATGTTACTAATGGTTCAATTAACTTCAATTAAAATAATACCCTTTAATTTTTAGTGAATCCTAATCAAATATTCAATTATTATCTGTACATTTTGTTTAATACTGGTTACTTAAAATTGAGTTAATTAATATAAATTTTGCACGTAATTTCTCTTTGATTCTTTGAACAATTAAATTAAATACACGTTGAGCATTTTAATACTGCTTCTTTTTATAGAAAGCGTCTTGTAAATAATTTAAATCCCTTATTTTTAATGAAACGAATGAATTTTTATTCTCCACGGTTTTTTAATAAAGCGTACTATCTAATAAAATTCCTTATACACGGTGATTAAAATTATTTGGTGTAATTAATTAATTTTCTACCCTGGTCTAAATATGAGTAATATATATATATATATATATATATATATATATATAATATTAATTAATAAGATGAATTAAATACTGAGACTATTATATAGTATTTGATCGGGTTCTTCAATTTTTAGCTTTCTCAAAATTAGACTTCGTACGTCGTGACATTTTATACCGATAGGGTAATTGGTTATTTTCCATTTGTAAGTTTATTAAATCGCGGATCAGATATTTGATGTTCTTTTGGACGCCAATATATGCAATCAATATACGTTTGAAATAGTCCCACTCGATCAGATCGTCGCGACTGGCAATCAAAGTTTATGCTCTGCCGGTCAGCTTACTTATTATCAGGCGTAAAAGTAAAACCGTGTGTTCGCTGTCTCCGGGTATATAAAAAGATTTTAAAAATATCTCGCAAGTGGTGATGAGAATTCCTAATAGTGCTTGATTTCCGTCACATACCGGGATTGACTCTAGGTAAAGTTTTATATCGGAGTTCATTGTTGTTAATGGTTGCTTTTAAGTCTAGTTTGTATTAAGTTATTTAAAGAATCACTTATGTTTTACGTCTATTTTATATGTAATTTATCAAGTGCTATAATTACATTGAAGAATTCTGCTTGATAATTGTCTCATCAATTACTGTCGCGTTGAAGTGTATATTTATAACTTTGCAGATATTTCAAATTGATGCGAATTGAGTTTCAAATTTTCTGAATAGTTTCTCGCAAGAACTTCGTAATAATTATACGCTTTTGTTCAGACTTGTGCTGAGTAATTAAGTGTTGCAATAATAAAGTACATAAAATGTTTTTTTATAATTATACACCTTCGTCAATTTGTGTGCAATTACCTAATTACAAAATATATAATATATAATATATAATATATAATATATAATATATAATATATAATATATAATATATAATATATAATATATAATATATAATATATAATATATAATATATAATATATAATATATAATATATAATATATAATATATAATATATAATATATAATATATAATATATAATATATAATATATAATATATAATATATAATATATAATATATAATATATAATATATAATATATAATATATAATATATAATATATAATATATAATATATAATATATAATATATAATATATAATATATAATATATAATATATAATATATAATATATAATATATAATATATAATATATAATATATAATATATAATATATAATATATAATATATAATATATAATATATAATATATAATATATAATATATAATATATAATATATAATATATAATATATAATATATAATATATAATATATAATATATAATATATAATATATAATATATAATATATAATATATAATATATAATATATAATATATAATATATAATATATAATATATAATATATAATATATAATATATAATATATAATATATAATATATAATATATAATATATAATATATAATATATAATATATAATATATAATATATACATAATGTATATACAGGGTGAGTTTTTAGTGTGGCAACGGTCGATAACTCCGTTATTATAAAAGCTACGTAAACCAAATTTAGAGGCATATTAGGCATACCTAAAGTGCACATTTAAAAAATATTTGGAAGCATACAGGGTGTTTCATAATTCCAGGGCATGTTAAACTTATATTTGTTTAAATGGAACACCCTATATATTATTACATTTTTGTAAACCCCATAAAAAGCGCTTTAATTTGATATCAAATTGTATCTGTCTATTCCTTTTAGTTTCTGAGATATTCAACTGTTTTTAGAAAAAATGACCCCAATTAGATACATTGCCACTGCACTAATACACAACTTTAGTTAATTTTCAAGACGCAGAAAATTTTACCATATACCATAGTATATTTGTAAATATCAGTTTTTTGAAATTTCTTCCCAGTATACAGGGTGTGTCAGGTTTCGCAAAATGCAATTTTTAAATTTTTTTTTAAATGGCACCCTACCAATTTTATTGCTACAATGGATAGTTCATTAAGTGTCCTTTCATTTTTGTTAAGCATTCGCTATACCTAAATCCATTACTTTCTGAGATATTTTTAATTTTCTTCAAATTTTATGAATGTTTTTAATTTACATAACTAAAAATAACTTACTATTGGAGAATATTATAAAACAATTAATTACATTTTGATTAACAATCAACTACAGTTATCCAATAACAATTTTCACTAAAGATATAACAACCTACAATAATACGCTATCAACAGAATTCTGCCAGATCAACAATATGCATTTTATAGAAAATGTTCAAGCAGGAAATCAGGCAGGCTTTGAAAAAAATAACTATTACATGTAAAGTGTCATTTAGGTTTATTAATTGTAGTGTGCTGTCATTTAACAGGATATCTCTCTTGGTATATTCTTGATGCAAGTAGGAAATTTCTTAAACTTGCTCCCAATACCCAAATCATATTTATTTGTTCTTCCATTGTAAAATTCATTTTGAAAACTCCTTCAAAGATTACATTTAAAACAGAACTGATTATGTGTTAAATGACAACACACTACAATTAATAAACCTAAATGACATTTTGATTGTAATTGTTATTTTTTTCAAAGACTGCCTGATTTCCTGTTTGAACATTTTCTATAAAATGCATATTGTTGATCTGGCAGAATTCTGTTGATAGCGTATTATTGTAGGTTGTTATATCTTTAGTGAAAATTGTTATTGGATTTACACAGTATGAAATATTTTCTCTCATAACATCGTTCCTTTCAAACACCAAATAATTTCTAAGAAGTACTTATTTACTTAATACAAATGTTCCTTACCTTATTTTAAATTTACAGAACTAAATTTCTTTTCATGGATATTTTACCTGTTTTTTTGTCACGCTTGTAAGATTTGTTTTGGCCAAAAAAAAACCTTGATAGATAATCTATTAAAAATATCAAAGCGTTTCGAACTCTGAACACAAAATTTTTTGGTAAAGATCTTCACAAAAAGAAAATATATGATTACCACTTATTATTCCACCTTAAATTAAATGACAAATACCGCAATATCAGTTAAAATAAATCTAAAAGTAATACTTGCGAATCTACAAAGCATTCTGCAGTTCGTAATTAAATATCTCCTTATTTTAAATTAAGTCAAATCAGCTTACAAGATTTTCCATATTTAACATCTTCGTTTTAAACAGCAGTTACCAAGGTACATTTTGCTTAAATTTTCATTTCAATTATTTAATAAAATTTTTAAAATAGCGTTATATTGAAGAATTTCCTCTCTTCATTGTATTTAATAATTTACATTTTTGTGTAAGTTACGTTTAAAACATCACTTCTATATTTATTGTAACATCATAATTATTAAGTAAATGGATGCTTACTGCATATTTCAAATATCATCTTCGAAAAACAACAGCTCGCGACTTAAATCAAAATAACATCTCGCGATCAAATTTATGAATGACATTTTTAACAAACACTTATATTTGTATACAATTTATTTATATTCTAGTACGTTCGAGGTTGGTATGAAATTTTATTCTAAAGAACACGCCTTTATATGATGTAATTTTCTGGGAAATTCTCATAAACGTTTAAAATTGTCGAATTTTATTACCTCGTTATCTCGTTCCAGTAATTAGTGACGTGCGTTGCTCGTCTTTGTTTAACATACAAGGTTTTTGTGGCGTCGCATACTACTCTAGTAATTGCGAAAGGTAATAAATAACTTTCATCAATTTTTGTTACATTTTATGTTTTTTTTTTGTTGTTCCGGATGCATCGTAGAATAAATGTTTCTTTATTAATGAGTTCATACGTAATTGAGGCATTCTTGCGAAACTTCCTTCTTAATCTTGTCTATTCCAGAAAATTCCTTATTTAAAATAAATTTATGTAATCCACAGGGCGATTAATTTAAACTTTAATTGCTTTTTAAAGCAAAAGAGGTTGCATTTTATAGAAAATATTTGTTTTCACAGCAAAACGTGCTTTAGCACACAAAATTAATATTAAAATTGAGGTTTTAAATGCACGAAATTATTTATTTTTACGCACGGAAAGGGCATTTTATTTATTACAAACGAATGATCAATTTGCGTTTGCATTTAATGAGTTTTATGGCATCTTAAAATTAATTATTTATACATATACAACTTACGTTATTTGCTACGTATTTACAATACGCTTATATCATACAGGGTGATTATTTATACACGAATTTGATTTTCTGTTTGTTCCTCAATGAATAGAAGTATGCTTGTATTATAAAGGGCGTACCATGAATTTACGGAAATTTCAATTTTTTCGGGACGCTTTTATATCTTGGTCAATATCACGTAATATATATATATATATATATATATATATATATATATATCGTTGTGGATTCAAAGGGGTAAATTAGTGTGAAACAATAAAATTTCAACAACCCTGTATATAGAAAAGAGCAAATTATTTACGCAAAAAATTAATTTAATTCATTTAGGGAGAACGGACGAATATTAGGGCATTTTTATATTTAATAATTGAAATGTTAAGATCACAAGAAGGAAGAAGGCTTCAAAGCAAATAGAAGTTCAAGGATACGCATAATTAACCATAAGTTATTTTAATTCAATACATATAAGCAAAAGAAAACGTGCTGCGTAAGAAAATCAATAATCACAAGGCAATTGTATTCATTGTAAAAGCCAACGTCAGTTTTATCAGATACGAAGAAGTAGAAAGTCTAGGAATTGTTATGTTCAAAACGGTAGATAATTAACAAAAACACGTGCGTTTTAAAAGGTTATGTTCAAAAAAGTCGAGCGTATGTTAAGATAGGATTTCATAGAAATTAGTTTCAACCGTCAGTTTGGTATAAACAACTAGAGTAACAAACATCTTAAGGAGCGAGGGAAATGCACAATCGGTTTTATACAACAGATAGAGACAGATAAAAGGCAAGCAAGGAATTGAAATGCACGTACAATATACACGTGGGGTTGAGATAGGATGTCATCAATATCGATTTTCTATAACTCAAGTGGGGTTTTGAACGAGACAGCAAACATGTATAAGACAGAGTTAAATAGAGTTTAGGCGGAGTTTATGACGGTAGAGAATTTTGTCATTGGTTGAAAGCAGACAGTTTTCCAAACGTACGCACACGCGAAGGTTGAAAGCGAATTCGGGGTATACGGCACGTAGAATGGAGCAAATTTTACGAATTTAGAGACGGTTATATTTGAAATTTTTGAAATTAGCTCTGAAAATAAGCTTTTCACAGGAACCCAGTCTACTAGGGGGGGTTTTAGAAGGATATAAATACCCTAGCTACATTATTAACGTTCTCTTCTCTTCTATTTTCCTTTACTTCGATAAAGTGCTGAATGCCGATTCAGACCAACATAACAGTAAAGCTTTCTGTGAGTATTCTATGTATGTGATTATGTTACCGTAAATATAGTGGTTGCAAGTATAAAACAGTAGTAGCGGACTTCATAATTATTGACGTGAAGTACGAGTAGTGCGTATTAAATTAATAAAGGTCCGGCTACTACAACACAAAGATCATTAAATGGAAGTATGATATATGGGGTAAGCACCACAAGTAATCGATTTTGTATGCATGATATATGGAATGGTACTGTGAGACGAGACGGATAGCTTGCAGAGGTAGCAGATGGTAGAGGCCTGGGGATCCGCTGAGCAGCACAGCAAATGAAGACATTAAGAGGGGTGTTCTGGCACTCATCTCCTACGAAAAGGAAGCCTGAAGAATTCTCCAGGTAATTTATTTGAAATTTCTGTTGCTTTATAAACATTTGTGAATTTTGTGCTGTGTGGTTGACTTTTTATGGTGGCATATTTATGGTTGTAGAAAATTATGGTAAAAGATACATGTACTGGACAATTTATTGATGTTGAATATTGAAAAGGGGTGTATTTAGAAAATCCAAAATTTTATTCAGGATAAAAATTGAATAGTAAAGGGTAAACGGGTCTGTAAATTTTGGTTTTAATTTATGCATGGTATAGACGGCATATACAAACTAAACTGGGTTATAATCAGCTCACCATACTCCAGTGTAAAGTCAATTTAGGGTAACATGTGTGGCCCATCAACTCACATCTCACTGAAGTTGTTTAAAATTTATTAGAAAAATCAAGGATTTTAAAAACATACTATAATTTGAGTTTTATAATTATTGTATCAAACTGTTTTAACACATGTGAATATAATTTATCTGTTAATAGGTGTAAATAAAAGGTTGCATGGTTGTGATATTATTTGGTAGTTTTATTGAAGGTGGGCGAGTGTGAAAGAGATATGTCTGTAAATTTAGGTATTCGAGAACAGGCACTGCTGAGCTAGCCAGGGAAGCGGAAGGAATTTGAAGGCGAAATAAAAGGGTAAGGAATTTAATTTTTCAATTTTTTTTTTTTTGAAAACTTTTATGTTTACCCAGGTGAAGGATAGATATAAAAGCTTAGTCCACGACTTCCACGGCAATATACAATTTCTACTGCAGTGGCAACAAACGAGAAAATACAAATAAACTTGTAAAATATGTTTCTATCATCAAAAATTTCTATACTGGACTCAAATAAGTTTCAAATACTCACCAATTGTATATGTGTTAAGTGCTTCTTCCACCATAAATATTTTTGGTATTCAGGACCCATTGCAGAAACCATATAGTAAAAATACATAACAACATGCACCATATTATTGATTAAGTTTGAAAAAGTGCCATGGCCACCTGAAATTAATAAAAAGAAAGAGGTAGTGAAAGTATTTATAGGAATTTTATCTATAATTAACCTTGCTAATAGGCCATTTAAAATATTATATAATCGCCAGCTATTCAACCTGATTTACTTTGTTGCATTTAACATAAATGTACAGTATGGGAAAATAAAGTAAGCAACCAATGACATCGTAGCAAGTAACTTGAGTTACTTAAAAAATATTGTAATTTATGGTTATATGGCTAAGTAGGTCGCATCAAATAAAATTTCAACAGGCCTTACACAACTGTTTGTGATTAAAGTATTCAATGATTTGTTTGTGATGCTACGATACTTTTTGATTCGAAGCTTCTTTTTCTCCAAGGCCGTAAAAATAAATTGCAAATTACTTTAACTAGCAAATAAGAATGTCGATGAGTATCCGTTGTGATGCAGAACACCTTCACTTTCTAACCAGTTTTATATGTTTGTAGTCCAGAAACTTGTGCAATGACCTCAACAAACAGCATTCCTCGCCTGCTTACCTGCTAAAAATTTAACTAGCACCCATGTTTCTAGTGGAGTGAGACTGTGATGGTAAAGGTGCAACCAAGATACTTGACTGTCTTTTTTTCGCATAACAAAGAAGATCGTATCTACAAACTCAGTCAGTTTTGAAATGTAATACCACCAGCATAAATTCGCCATCTAAAAAACGTCAATTTATAAAACACGTTCTAACTGGTTCACCAAAAATACCCTTATCGCCTTCTGATTGTACGAGTAATCGACTGGTTGGCATTTGTAACTATAATCCAAAAACCACCCACTCATTAGGTGCTGTAACAAATGTAAAATGAAATAACTGTAAAGTTAAATAACAATAATGAGAAAGAAGAACGCGTCCTTGGTATGAATGCGTCCTTGGAGCGAAAGCGTAGCCGGAAGAAATGGTACTAGCTATTTATAACGCTCGAACAGTACTTGTTATGTAAAAGTTAATGTAGCTTATAGAATTAACCTTAACATTGTTCTTGTCTAGATCAAGGTTAAAATGACAGATTTGGATGAAATGATGCAAGATTTTTTCGTTTTCTTACCTCATATAACATAAACAAACTAAATAGTACTTGAAATCCATTGTATGCTATGAGTACCTCTTTAAGTTTGAATGGTTTTCTGTCACGCATTATATTAGGTCCAAGAAGCATTACTACGTAGAGGTACCCTACAACCATTAAAATTGTAGGCACTGGACTCTGCATTAACGGCCAATCCGTTGTTCTAGGATCTGAAATTAAAAAAAAATAATTTAAATATTCTATGTAACAAGAAGTATGAATATTAATCTTAGAAAAAAAGTTTGTGTAATTTAATTATGTAGAATTATCAGCATCTAACTGAAATACGTAGTCCTATAGAATTCTTTCACCCCAAACATTTTGCTCACAGAAACGATGGATATCTCAGTGTCAGAGAATCCAAGTGACTTTTATTGTTGGCCAAAAAATAAACTATTCAAGCTTTATACTACTAAAAATTTTCACCGTAGCTGTGGATGAAGAATCATAGCATGTCAGACCTAAGTTGAAACAACAGAAATGTTGGCAAAGAAGTTGTTTTTCTGTATCATGTGGATGTTCAATTCCAACGTGTTAATTTCCAATTATGCGAAATTTTTGTTTAGACATTGTATTAAAACTTGTTAATATCAACGAGTAAGAGTAGAAGAAAAAAGCTACAAAAGAAAGAAACAGCGACGTTCAGTTCGTCAAAAAACGAATTACTGATTGACATCGTGAAAAACACCTCAGGAAATTGTTTCTGGAAAACAATGTATAAACAAACAACCAGTTTTCTTTAAGCCCTATCCATTTGTCAAAGTACTTAGTTGAATTTCTAATAAGCAAGTAGTCACAAAGGTCCAAAATAACACTGGTTGCTGGGTTAGTGAAAAGTAAATCATCTTCTTATTTATTTCCTTATTATCATCATCATTATGTTTTCAGTTCTAGAATTGGTTGGATGCGTACCTCTATTGTTGTCTACCCCGAATTACACACTTCCCTTAAATTCCCACAGCCTACATATAACACTATCTGTGTGCAATAGTCTAATCTAGGTATACTTCTGCCGCTCTTTTTTTTTTCTCTACTTCTAGTACAAGCCGTGCTATTCGCTAATGCCTCAGTATGCGTTCTATCATCCTATCTCTCATATTTTTTACCGTTTTCAATATATTTCTTCTTCCCATACTGTTTCTAGTACCTCCCTGTTCTTACTTTGTCTGTTCATCATACGCATGTAGCATCACATTTCAAAGGCTTATATATTTTCCCTGTCCGCCTTCCTACTGTCCACGTTTCACAGCCGTACAGTGTTATGTTCTACACATATGCTTTCAGCAATTTTTTTTTGGTTTCTATGTTTGTTGTCTTCAAACATAGCAGCTGTTTTTTCTTGTGCTAATCTTTTTTTTAATATATTTTTTGCACTTTTCCGCTTTTATTGTTTTCTAAAAATTATACCCCATTACACCGATATTCAATAATTCGCGAAAGGGTTAAGCAACCTAATGACTACCAAGATTCCCCTCTACTTAGACACTTACTGAATTAATAGTTTTCCAATTACTCCTTCTGCAAAATAATATTGCAAAACCAGCACCTGTAGTTTGTTTACGATAATCATAAGGTTTAAATACAATTACTCCTTTTCATCTTTAGTTTCCGTGCCGAGACTGGTTGGTTGCGTACCTATATTGCTTTCTATTCTGAGCTAACTTATACATTTCCCTGATATTCCCACAGCCTACATCTTTCACTTTCTGTGTGCAATAGTCTAATCTAGGTCTCCTTTTTTCCTTTCTCAGCTTCTAATATATTACGTAGTATTCTCTCATGCCCTAGTATGTGTCCCATCATCCTATCTCTAATATTTTTTACCGTTTTCTACATATTTCTTTCTTCTACCATTTCGAGAACCTTTTTGTTCTTAACTTCCTCGGTCCATAAAATGTTCATCATATGTCTGTAGCACCACATTTCCAAGGTTTCCACCTTTTTCTTGTCCGCTTCTGAAACTGCTCACGTTTTACAGCCGTACAGTGCTGTGCTACACACATATGTTTTCAGCAATCGTTTCCTTGTTTCTATGTTTGTTGTCTTTGAACATACTAGTTGCTTTTTCTTGTTAAATGCAGCATGCTCTTGTGCTAAGCGTTTTATTCTTTTGCACTCTTCCTATCTTGTGCTATTTGACTTCCTAGGTAGCAGAAATCCTTAACCTCTTGAAATCTCTCGTTTCCTATGTGTATTCTGGTTTTTGACTTATTTACCACTCCTTTACTAATACTTTAGTTTTATTTGTTAATTTTCGTACCGTATCCCGCTGATAGTACTGTTTCTATTTTATTAAGACCTGTTTCTAACACTTCCTTGCTAGATGTTTGCTCTTTGTATAGTCTATGTACTATTCGTATATCCCTATAACTCATTCCAATCTTTTTGAATATTTCAAAAGTTTTCTTCCCTATATACACGATTTTTCCTTTTTCTATTGTTTTCTCCATTATCCCTTAAAGTTAAAATGGCCCTCTGTGTTCCTCTGTTTCGCTTAAGCCCAAATTGATCTACTCCTAGTATTTCTTCAGGGCGTTTTTCCGTCCATCTTTGTACAATTCTAGTTTATACTTTTGACACGCGTGCTATCAAATTTATTGTTCGAAAGCTTTTACTTCTATCCCCGCTTTCTTTTTTGGTATAGTCACTATAATGTCACGTTTGAAATATTTGGGTATCTCACCTGTTTCATACACATATCTTACAATTTGGAAGAGTCGTTTTGTTACTGCTTGTTCAGCGGCTTTTAGAGCTTCTGCTTGCACCTTACCTATACCCGGTGCCTTACTATTTTTCAGATACTTAAATGTTAAATCAAACTCATCTCAAAGTATAGGATATTCCAAGTTATCCTTTTCAATGTCTGATTGCTGTTCAACTACTTATAGTTCCTGTCCTGCATATAAGTTCCCTATACATTCTTGCTCTCTAACCACTTTCTCTACATTTTCTATGATATTTCCTTCCACAGCCTTTATATTTTTGCGATACGGTTTTATATCTCTAAAATTCATTCTAATTAGTTTGAATGCTTCGTCTGTCTTTCCTATTTTTATCTTTGTTTGTGCCTCTTTACACTTTTCCTCAATTCATATATATTTTTTAACTTCTCCAAGTCAAAGTGTATTTGTCCGTTCCCGTTTCAAATCTTAAATTTAAGAATGGCTTTCATAATTGCTATGTTGTGGTCAGGATCTAAATCTGCTTCTGGGTAGCTTCTGCAGTCTTTTACTCGATTTCTAAAACGTTGCCGAACAAGAATGTAATCTATTTGATATCTCCCTATGTCTCCTGGCATCTTCCACGTGCATTCTCTTCTCCCATGATGTTGAAATAATGTGTTTATGATGGTTTAATTGTTCTTCTAGCAAAAAATCTACCTATTTCTCCCGTCATATTTCGTGCCAAACCACACAAACTTAGTATCGCTCTTTCCTTGCCCTCGCTTACCACTGCATTAAAATCTTCCGTAACTATAAATTTTCATGTCCTTTTACGAATTTTAGTATGTCTTCGATATCTTTTTAGATCGTTTCTACCTCCTCCTCACTGCAGCTGGAGGTGGGAATGTATATTTGTATTATTACTGTATTTAGTGGTTTAGATTTTAATCTAACCACGAGAACTCTTTCGTTCTTTTGCACGTAGTTTTCTACACAGTGTCTTATGTTGTTGCGCATGACTATTCCTACACCCGAATTTCCTTCCTCTGATCCTGTATGAATTACCTTAAAGTCTCCGCTCCAAAAATCCCCTACCTTTGGCCACCTAACCTCGCGAATCACTACTAAGTCTAATGCTAACCTATTCATTTCAATTTTCAGATTCTTTAGCTTACCTACTTGCCTCATGGTTCTATCATTACACGCTTCGACTCGCAAAATGTTCGTTCTTTGAAGCTGTCCTTTCCCGGAGATCCGAATAAGGGGACTATTTTAACTCCGGAATCTTTTAACCCAGAGAATATCATCACTTTAAAACATTTTCAGTACTTGGGAGGTAATGTGGTAGATTCGCGTTTTACCGACCCCCACGAGGCCTGTCCCTATTAGCACCGATACGGCTGTTGATCTTTTTCGGGGGCCTGTTTTAGTCTGGTCACACACTAAAGACCTCAGTAATTTGGTAAAACTTATAGCCATTTTACCCTTCTAGTATTCTTCTTAATCTTCTTTGGGAATGAAACCACTTATAGTTTTTAAAATCTATTTTATTTACGTTTCGATCCATGACCTAGGATCGTTGTCAAAATAATAAAAACTTCAAGTTTGACGTTTATGACATAAATTGAAGGTTACTTTGATTTATTGATGTTTAAAATATTTGGTTTGATTACACTAAGCAAAAATTTTTAAAGTTTAAAAGAATGATTGCCTTCAATTTGTGTTGCGACCTGGGATCGACTTTCCTATGGTAGCCAATACGCTTAACGTGAAATCAGCTGATTAATTTTTATTGGTGAATTTTATATAAATTCAATAATTTGGGAAACATTTTTTAACATGTTTCTATTTATACAATTGAGAGATTTCTGATTTTATGTCTTATTTTACCGAGATTTATGTCATAAACGTCAAACTTGAAGTTTTTATTATTTTGACAACGATCCTAGGTCATGGATCGAAACGTAAATAAAATAGATTTTAAAAACTATAAGTGGTTTCATTCCCAAAGAAGATTAAGAAGAATGCTAAACAAACCACAACAAACATACAGGGAGTACCTTCTAGTATTGTAGAACTTCTTCAACGTGCAGGTCCGTCCAGATTGGTTCCTTATTTTATCATAAATATATTACTTCGTCATTGCTTTGAATTCTTCAATAAATTGGTTCTTTACTTAAGGCGATAGTTGATTAGTTAACTTTTTTTTGCCATTTCAGCAGCATCAATCCTTTGATTTTCCTTGTTTGTCAGTTTTTATTTTGTTCAACGTCTCTATACTTCATTAAATTTTTGCTTTTACGAAATTATGTCACTTTCACGTTCAATGTTGTTGCAAATTGGCCGTTACAAAAGAAGTAGTACCATTTACTGGACACTTTTCGGGTTAAATAATACCTCGAGAGTTTTTGCAATATAGGTCAGGAGAAAAATGCAAGTCTGCTTAGATTTCTCAGTTAATAAAGTACCTTCCAGACTAGGTGTTCAGAAAGGTAAAAAAGAAAGACGTTGTGTCCACGTAGATGCCCGTGAAAAAAGTAATTGTTCAGTGGATTTGTTAAATTCGAGTAGTAAATATTGAATCTAAAAAATAATTAACTAACGTTACTAACACATATTTCTCAAACCAAGATTGTTTTTTCAAAAACTAAAGTAGATAAAATATTGCTATAATCTATATGTAGGCTTAAGCCGTGGCCAATTTAAGTTTTCATCTTCATCCTCATAAGTCGCACCTGGGTTTACATCTTTTACATGCCAAATGCCTCGGGATTGACCTGCGTCATCCACTAATTTTTAAGCATTTGTAGCAACAAATTTAGGTGCTAATTTGGCATAGAAGTAATTAGTTACGCTGAGACAGCAAAATTTATTCTCTAGACTTTATTTCTACTGAATAACTAACTTTGCGTCGTTCGTTGTAGATCGTAATTATGTTTTGATTTTTGACATAAGATTTCTAATTTTTTTGAAATGTCTTTATGTACTTTTTGCAATTTGGGGCTCCAATAATTTAAGGGTTTCTTATCTGTAAACTGAATATCTAGCAAATTTTCCGAATCTAATCTTTCTCCAAATGAAGTACCTTCTAAAATCATTTCTCTGCCAAAATTTGCAAAATAAGGTGACGTACCAATGACACCTTTTGTATGAACGGCACAATGTAGGACATAGGTAGGACTTTTTTATTATTTAATTTTGTAGTAAATTGGTAGATGGAGGTGATATGGGTAAAAGCAAGATTCCATCAACCTCCAGCAGCAGTGATAACCGCTAAAACGTCACCCAAAACACTCACCTTTAGGGTAGGTTCCATCTGTGTTGAATCTTATCAGGTGGGTTGGCGTTTAACGGCAAAACAGAGACAAGAGACTTTAAAGACTTTTCAAGGTAAGCGTAAAACTATTTAGCAGAAGTATTAAAATTTGTATATCTTTAAAGGTAGTATGTTTGCTTTCATAGAATCCGTCCCATACCACTGGAAGGTAGGCGGTTCACTTAGCGATACGGCATTTTACCCTCTATACAGTAAAATTAATTCAGAAACGTAACGTCAATTCAGCCCGTAACGCGTTGGATATTCAGAAAGAAATTATTTCTAGGCAGAAAATAAATTTCTGCTTCTAATTTTTTTAGAATTTTTAATTTGGGCGTTGAATTTAGTCTTACGTGCTAAAACTAACCCTCTTTTTAATAGGCTAATTATTCAGCACTAATCGAATGCGGGAAAGGTATATATATATATATATATATATATATATATATATATATATATTGCTGATTAAATTAGGAGAAATAATTAAAATCGTAAAGCACCGAGTACATTTTTATACAAACAGCAATAAAAATCGGTACTATACACTCTTCGTATTAAATTAGAAAAATATAGATGGCTCTGGATAAATAACCGCCGTAACATTCACACGAACTCAAAGAAATCGTAACTATAGTAGATTTTCTCAATATACATAAACTAATAAATTACCGCCATGAAAGACGCGTTGCGAACGTAAACAAACGCACCAGTCTCAAAAGTGTAAAACCCAGTGAAATGTCACACGAAGCGACAACTTTGATTTTGATTTTAGGACAGCAGTTAAATGCACCATTCCGTGAGAACGAAATATAACAGGCGATGATCTTGGGACGAAAAGCTTCTAAAATATGCGGATAATAAAAGAGTGCGCATTCAATTTATCATCTTCAGTTATAGAGCTTTGAATTCGATTAACATGCAACCATTGCCGTAAAGGATTGGGTAATTCAAGTACGGTACTAAACTTTGGGATTGTGACAAATACTTCCCAAACACGAGTGATTACGCGGAATTAGAAAGACCGTTACAGGTAGAAGTACTCATGTGTTGGAAGCTTTCATTCAACGTTAAGTTGTAGCGTTGGATGTCCTGTAGAGCCAAGAGAACCCTGCACTAAAAATTTGTTTGAAGATTTGTAAAAAGATGTAAGTTGTTAAATTTTTGCTGTCCTCCCACTACAAATTTTATGCTGCTGTATATTTAATAATTGTGATTGGTTGTAATAATGAAAATAAGTAAACCTTAATAGAACTTTCTACGTTGGTGCACGGATATTTAAAGCGCATTCTAACCACGGAAATTCCTATATGAAAAATGACCACTATTGTATCTGTATAAATTAAATGTATTAGTTAATTTGGCTGAATGTCTATTATTGATAAATTTAAGTTGCTCTTTTTCTTTAGATACACGCATATTTGTCCAATTAGGGATGGGTTTTAATCTTTTTGCTTATTACATATTGTGATATTCATGTTTGATAATACAGGTTAAATGAACAAGACCTGGAATTTTTGCTATTATTTTAAATTTGTAGAAAGTAAAAAAACGTGTACACAAGGCTCCATCAACCTTTACTGGAGTAAGAACGCCCTCTTTCAGAACATCCATCTTCTAAGGAGGTTTTGATCAGTGTCTCCTCAAGCCTTATTGAACAGAGAGTTTAAAGACCATTCAAAGTTGGTGTAAAAATATTTATTAGAAGTGTTACAACCTACATACCCCTTTTTGCCTTTATAGAATCTACCCCGCAATACTGAAAGCTATCCGATGCATTATTTACTGTAACGTCACTTTGCTTTTGTAGAGAAAAATTAATTCAGGTACTTATGGTCAATTCAGCATGAAACAAGTTCTAAATAAATATACTAGTATATTGGTCATAATATTAAACTCTAAGTTCTCGTTGAAACAGGCTATGCCCATGGATGTATGTGCAACTCTACGGATTGGTTCTGTCCTAATGCCGTAGAGAAGAAAATATATCTGTAGTGCACACTTAAAATAGGTTTTAACTTTCAAGATACTAAGTTGAAATGTTGAGAATTTTAAACCAAACCCATAAAAAATAACTATAGCATTCTTTAATTCCCAACTATAGTTTCAAATACCAATGTAGCCATTTTCGAGCAGGTAATCCGAAAATATATAAAAATAGATGAAACAAAGTTAAAAAGTAAAGAAGAAATAACTTTAAAACACTAACTAAATGTAAAATAATTTGTCACGTGTTTGTGTTACTTTGGATATAAATCAAATACGAAGGAAATTTAATTTTGGATGAACAGAATAAATATGGACGTACTTTGGATATTTAGGCTTCACGAACAGTAAACGTTGATTAAGCTTGACATTTCAATTTTTTTTAGTTTTTATAAAGATAAATCAGATAAAAAACTTTAACCTTAAAAACTATAACCCTATTTCTTATAAATACATTATTAACATAATAATCTAGGACCTTGACTTATTTCAAAACCGCAAAGGAAAACATCTAAATGTTACAAGACGTTAAGTATGCGCTCTCATAGAATGGTAAATTATATAGTTATCGTTCATCCCGACCAGCGAATACATGCAAAGGATATCATATTATGACAATAATGCAGATAACAAAGAAAGTACGTGACTTTTATGTACAATAACCCTGTACTTAAGCACATATTAAATATGTTACATTATGGGAACAAAATTTTGACCGCCGTTAGCATGTATTACAAGAAGGGAGAAATTTATATAATGACTAAGCCTGAAAAAGAAAGTTAAGTTGACAGTAACACAGCTTTAAGATGTGAATCTAGATTTCACCGCGGGGGAAAAATACTTAACGCGCGAATTTTTGTTTTCAAACTACGCTTGCAAGTGCAAGATATGTGTTCGTGGATTTAATTTCGTGACAACCGGGAAAAGGGATTATGAACTTGAAAGTTTATTGAAAGGTTATATTTTGGATTTGGCATTGTGTTAAAGGAGCTGCTATTAGAAGGAAAACAATGAAAAGCTGGTGTTTCTAGACATTCTTAAACTTTACAGATTATTTGGATAATAAACTGTGAGTAAATAAACATTTTTCTTAAATGATGTAGAAATATATTAATGTCAAATTGAAATGTGAACTATAGATGGCATTTGTTCATTTATAGGAAGTTGGCATAATGCTAACAGTTGTTTTATTGGATTATTTGCCTAGTGATGGACTAAAGTGTGTAGAAGTAGAGCTTGTTTATTTTCAAGTATGCTAGTGTAGGAAATATAAATCAGAACATTTTCCAATGATTAACTAGGATATGCATGATAATTTTTGAAGTAGGTTTTACATATGGGGTAGTGCTAGTTAAGAAGTGAACGACATGTTGGTATTTTGAAGGGATTATGGAATGAAGACATGTAAAGCTGCATTGACCGACCTTCTTGATTGTTGTTAAGTTGACATTTCCAGAAATGAGATTTAGAATGTAACCACCAATATTAGTGAAACTAGGAAAATCGGTTCGGTAATTGTAGTATTAATTTTTCTTTTAAGATTTTCTCTTTTTTTAGTATCATCTGGCCAGTTAGATGTTAGGAAATTAAGTTTTGTAGAAAGTATTTGTATTCTTATGATAATTATTTAATTTAATAGAGTTCAAGTTTGGGTTGAATTCTGTTTGAACTTATTTATGAACTGGGTAAGAATATATAAATTTGCCAAAGGACATCCAGCCACCCCAGTGATAAAGTCGTATTTGGGAGAGGTCCACTATTTAAAAAAATTCTTTGATATGACAAAATGTAACGAGTGCTTTTAGGGAATTATAGACAAAAGTAAAGAGTAATGTGATAAATTTAGGAAACTAAAAATTAAAGAGGCCTATTTGAAATACTCATCTTTCGCGTAGGGAAAATATCGAAAAAGATTACTGAGACGTGACAGTCCAGCGCCTTTTAATTGTGATAAGTGGTTATTCCACCGTAGTTTTGTGTTTCAGCCATTTCAAATGCTCATTTTTACTATTTCTACCATTTTCTTGTTGGAACTCATTCCTGCACAACTGTAGTTAGCCACTACACCTTTAAAATTGTTACGAGGTTCCTGCCCCTTCCAGCCAAATTTAAATTTGTTACTTTTACTGGTAACAAATTACAATAAATATTTCATTAATTTTAGGAAAAGTATAGTTAAAACCACATAACTACAGTCAAATTTAAAGACCAAGTAGAAGTGTGTATCTGTATGAAAAAACAATTTATAATACTGCATGTCACCAACTCCAACTAACTTATATAATAATAAGTTACTAATGGGTACGTGCAAACATGTAGAAGTTCTAATATAAATAATATTCGAATCAAATTCAGTCACTTTGTTGATAAATATTGAACTTAAAGTTTTGTGTCGATGTGTCTTCAACCATTCTAAATAGTATAGTTGTCTATCTTTGTTTAAAAAATGTAGTGGGTGAAAAGATTGATAATGGGTTAAAATCGCACATTTTATTGACAATTTATTCGGCAAAATGTGATTTACATTTGTAATCTATGTTTGATGCTTATTTAAATTCAGATATATGTTCTTTGAGCCGTGTACGAAAAGATCTGCTTACTTGGCAAATGAAAATCTTGTTACATGTATTGCAGACTAATTTGTAGACTCCGCTTTTGTCCATGAAATCCACGAGAACCTTGTTTCGTACAATCAATCTTTTTAGACTGTTATTGGCTACAAAAGTATGTTTACGCCTGCTTTTAAACCAATTTCTAGTTTTTAATAAAAGGCCACCGATATGGGGTAAACTGTATAAAATAGGTAATTCTTCCTTGAATGTTGCATATAGAAAATATTTGAGTTTAACCTTGTCATACAATTTTTTGTAATGCCCGCTATCCTATTTTTCCATTCATTATAAATCCTAATGAGTGCAGTCAAGCAGTGCGGACGTATTTCGTGTTCGATATCAGTCTTATCAGTTTTAACAGACAAATACAATATAAAATAACCTATATATCAAGTTCATTACGAAATACGGCTGTACTATAAAGATAGGTGAAAGTTAACAATACAACGCCGCCATCCGTCGGGTATGGCAATGTAAATAATGGGAACACAATTAACGATCTAGTGATCATACTCCACCTATTAACGAAGTTTAAAAACGTTACCTATGGGAAACAATAACTCTTTTAACACAAAATCGATATCAATTACTGCAACAACCGGATGAACCCGAAAATATTAACCAGCAAAGTAATCCAAGCACCAAAGTAAAGAAAACTAACAATATACCACCAATATTTCTTCATGAGCAGCACAAACATAAAGAACTCATCAGTGACATAACGAAACTAGCCAGCGGAGAATACACAAGTAAGTCCCTAAAACATAACATCCGAAAATGACTATAGAGCATTGACTAAACACTATTTAAACAATAAAATTCCATTCCATACCTATCAAGATCCTGCAAGTAAACCACTCTCAGTTGCACTAAAAAATGTCCCTCCGTCCCTTGAAGTGGAGGACATTATAAAGGAGCTACAACAATATGAGCTATCTATTAAAAAGATACAGGCTATATTACGAAGATAGAACACCAATGCCAGTAGTCATTGTAGAACTAACAAACAACGAAAAAGCAGAGGAAATTTTCATAGTTAACAAGTTAGAAAACTCCATTATCACAGTTGAATCTGGAAGAATAGCTAAATATACGCCCCAATGCCACCGCTGTTAACAACTACGACACACAAAAAACTATTGCTCACTTAACCTCCAGTGCATTAAATGCGCAGGGAACCACTATTACACTGAGTGTAACAAGAATCAAGAAGACCCACCAACCTGTATAAATTGCGGTGAGCACCACCCGGCTAACTACATGAAATGCACCTGTCAACAACAATACATGCAAACTGGAAAAAGATCAAGCAGAAATACATATTCAACAGTAAATCAACCAACACCACCAAGCAATCAAACACATGCACCACGTAAAACTTATGCAGAACGAACGAGACAGACCACAACCGAAAACCCAAACACATGCACTATTAACAGTATTCTTTGAACCATTCTAGATCTTCTCAAATCAAAAACCTTCTAATACCAAATCTTTTCCCTATCCTCGTCAATGGCCAATAACTCACAAACCCTTAACAACATTAAAATACTTAATTGGAATTTCTATGGAGTGCAAGCTCAACGCTCACTTTTAATAGCCTTCCTAGCCCGACACAATATTGATTTAGCCTGCATCAGTGAAACCCACTTAGCTAATCAAGAAAAATTTAAAATAGCCGATTATCAAATATACAGACAGGACAGACAAGCCAGAGTAGCATAAGGTGGAGTAGCTGTCCTAGTCAAATATCAAATCTCTCATCAACCCGCCGATGTACCTAATACTGAAAATCTAGAAATAGTAACAATAGAACTAAACCTTACTAGAAACCAAAACTTTAATCTCAATAGTGTATACAAACAGCCTAACAAAAAAATTATTGGAAGATGATATCCGAACAATCTTTAATATAAACAAGCCAACTTTACTAATTGGTGATCTTAATAACAAGAACTCCGTATGGGGATGCCGCCAAACCAACCCAAATGGTAACAAACTAAACGAAATTGCTGTCAAACATAACATATAAATTTTCGCACCAGACGAATACACATACTACCCATACAGAAATACATACTAGATATAATTATGCATAAAAATTTCCAACAGCCAATTCACCAAACAGTCCATATAGAACTGGAATCAGATCACGTGCCTGTTATAATCTCACTCCAAGCCGTGCCTATAAAAAACGTTTACAAAGCAAGATTAATTAACGGAATAGTCAGCTGGAGATGCTTTGAAGATACACTTGATACAAAGCTAACAATTCAACTATTAACAACCACTACAGATATAGACCAATAGGTCTCACACATAACTGCAACAATTAGAAACACTATTCAACTTTGAACAATCTCTCGAACCAAATCAAATCCAAATAATACTCACATAACTCCTAATCCTATTACACAATTAATTCATCAAAAGAACAGAGCTAGACGCGAGTGGCAAAGGACTAGAGATCCTACTACAAAAATCTCAAGAACAATCTATCGCATCGAATCAGACGAGAATTAGATGCACATAGAATTAACCAATACCAGAAACACATACTAGAATTAGAAACACAAGACCCTGGACTATGGAAAACAACCAAAAAAATACTACATAAAACAGAACAAATTCCTTCACTGCATGTTATTAAAACAAAACTCCATACAGATAAAGTACAATGTACTGCATTAGCTGAATATCTCGAAACAACATTTGGACAACAAAAACATCCACAACCTATGTTCTCAAATATAATTCTAAATCATGTAGAATCTCACATGCCACAAATAAATTCAGAAATTTCACCGACGTCACCCAAAGAAATAGCAGCTTCAATAAAATGCGGCCTATAAAGAAGGCACCAGGCCATGATAAAATAACAAATATAATACTGAAAAACACGAGCAAAAAATTGCACGACCATCTGGCGACCTTATTCAATGCCTGTCTAAAAATGGGATATTTTCCACAAACTTGGAAACACTCTCTTACGTTTCCAAAGCCTGTCAAAAATCACACATTAGTAACTGGATTCAGACCTATTAGCCTTCTTCCCATGATGGGTAAACTTCTGGAAAAGATTATTCGTACCAGACTGTCTGAAGAAATCGCATGTCAAAATATAATTCCAACCTTCCAGTTCGATTTCAGACAACAACACTCGACTTGCCACCAGCTACAACGACTAATCGAGACCATTGAAAATAGCTTTGAAAAGAAAGAATATGTTGTGACTCTGTTCCTTGATCTAGCCTAGGCCTTTGATAGCGTGTGGTATTACGAACTAAAACAAAATAACTAATCTTAACATACCTGAATATTTCAAAGCCATATCTCATTTCTCGACGATAGAATCTTTCAGATCACCATAAACATCTCGTTCTCAACAATCAAAAAAATAGAAACAGGAGTTCCTCAAGGGAGTGTTTTGCGACCATTACTTTTTAACACCTTCACTCACGACATTCCAACCACACAGGCAGATATCTTCATGTTCGGAGACGATACAACAATCTTAACAAGGGTACAAGACTTACACAATGCAATAACTAAACTACAACAGGCAACCAACATAGTAATAAATTATTTTAACAAATGGAATCTTACCATTAACAACGATAAATGTGTAGCTAAAATCTTTACTCTACCACGTGCAAACAACCCACCAACAATCAACATAAACTACAATACGATAAATTGGAAAGTCAACGACGAGTGTGTTAAATACCTAGGAGTATATTTGGACATCAGACTAACCTGGCGAATGCACATTATAAAGAAACTCAATGAAGGTTACACTAGATTAACACAACTTTATCCAATTATAAGCAGGAAGTCATCACTAAAAACTAAATGTTCAATACTTCTCTATAAAGCACTAATTCGCCCCTTAGTAACCTACGCCTGTGTTAATCTGGGGAAACCCTTCAGCGACTAATGTAAATAAATTACAAGTGCTACAGAATAAAATCCTACGTATAACAGTAAACGCGGAATAGTATATTACAAATAAACAACTGCACCAAAAACTCGGATTGCCAACAGTGTTAGAATTCATTAAAAAGTTGACAACTAATCACTACAGGAAACTGGAACAATGTCCCAGCACAGAACTTTTTAACCTAGGCCGTCCTAACATCCATACCAGGCTGAAGAGGAAGTTATCACAAGATATTTATCTGTAACACAGCGTACTAAATATTATTATCTGCACAAATAATACGTGTCACTCACAATATATAGCTATGTAATGTTAGGAAACCTATTGCTCTAGATAGATCCACAAGCTACTAATGTTAAAACTAGTGGCGTAGGTAAGGAATGAGGGGCCTCCCGGCGAAAATAACAAGGGGCCTCTATAAATTTTATAATATAGTAAATATGTGAAAGAAAAAAGGAATCGATGTCTTTGGCGGTTATATACTGCTATGATAAGGGAGTAGTTGAAGAGTAGATTAAGTCATAGGGGTCGTAGGATAAATTAAAATATTAATAACGTTAACAAAACCAAACAATTCCACCATTAAATAGGAGTAAATCGACTATTATATATAAAGTCAATAGCGAGCACACTGTATATAAATCATAATCAATTTAATTCATAAGAAAGAAGCTCATTATTCAATAATTAGATACAATCTAGCTAAAATAATAATGTGTACGTCTCATAATACGTTCTAAGTTAAATATACAAGTCCAGAATTGGAAAGAAACGAGCAACGATAAGGTTTTTAACGCAACGAAGTTCTTCAAAATAAACACGTAATCGGTGAAGATAAACAACCTGGCATACTAGCTATTTAATAAGATCATTAAAATATCAACGCATAAATAAGTAAACGCGTTTAAATACGTCATTATTAGAAATATGAATAAGTGACAAAAGACATTGTATTTTAATAAAATCCAACATATTTGGAGTAACAAACAAAATAAACAAGAGGTGGTCCGCGATTTGATATGGTTTGAACCACGGTCGACACAAACATGAAAGACGTGACCAAAATGTAATAACATTTGGAATTTCTGAGAAATATACTACACAAAGTTGAACGTCCACGTGTGAGATCAAGCGTCTGAACAAGAATCGATACAAGGAATTTTTAGAAATACCAGTTTCTGCAGAGAGGTGCAAAGCACAACGCGAGTTAAGGTTCGGGCCTTGGGAGCTGCTTTTTTAAAAAACACTTCCAAAACTTAACAAATTTAAGTGATTGATACAGAAATTAATGTAGAATTTTGACAAACTGATATTGACTTGAAATCGAAATAAATTAATTACTTGAACTAATATTATGAGTCGCCTGAGCAAACTGCAATGCTAAAGCTGATTACTTTGACTGACTGCCGGGTCTTGGGGCTCCCGGGCTATTTATGATGCCTCTACTCCCTCACATGGCTGTGGAAACTTGCAGAGCTCATGTCTACTTATTCTTAATTCTATACTTTGTTACATTGTTACAATCTTATTTTCTAAGTAATTGCGGTATCTTGACCGTCTGTGACCTGCCACCTGCAGCGTCACTATCGTCTGGATACAAAGTATTGCATCCGTTCTTATGAACTGTTAATAAACTTTATTCATTGTCTTTGTATTACAATGTTGCACTTCGAATATGTAACTCCTCCCGACGTACATGAAAAATTAACAGGTTTTCTTTCTTAATTTTTAATTTAAAATTCATAAAATTCATTTAATTTCATTATTTTAAATTCATTGTTTCTAAGGGTACACTTATCGTTTCTTTATTTCTCTTTGTTTCCTTAAATCTAAAACTGTTTTCTTTATTCTTATATCTAAGATACATTTTGTAAAATACACATATAATTAGAAAAATGATTAATACAATTGTCCAAACACTTATATTGTCGTAATGTAACTTGGGCGTTTTTAGTTCATTCAAATGTTCTTTGTAGTTTTCCATTAATTTTACGGCGTGGTTGAGGTCGTCTAGTTCTAGATGTTCTAACTGCATGGATTTTTGGATGATTTCTTCGTCTTCAGTTTGCGTTGTCTTGATTTGTAGCTCTGGTAAGTTTGCGAGTTTCTTGGTTGCTACGGGATCTTGATATACTCTGATTATTTCTTCTTTCAATTTTAAATAACAGTCTTCTTTGAAGGTTATTAATTTGCTTCCTGTCAATGCTAAATTGTTTTCGTCTCGATTGCAGTGGAGGGTTGCTATTACTTCTGTTAGGAAAATGGCAATCCATTTGTTTTATGTAACTTTTTGAATTTTCATGTTGGTTATTTGTACGGGTTTGGTTTCACAGTTTTCATAATGATTTTAAAATTTTAATAATTGTATTTTGCAAGGGGTGTCTTCTTGAATAGTTGTTGTTGTCAATGATTGGCATAAATATTGGTTCGGTGTGACTTCGTTACATTTTCCGTTCGTATAACCATATCTTAGTTTATTTAAGGATAGGCATTTGGTTTTGGGTATGATAAGTTGGTACGTGCTAATAATTTTCATTGGAAAAGCAAATAAATGATAATAATTATAATTGTTAATCTCTACTATTGGGATTTTTATTAAAAATGTTATGTCGTTGTTTGTTACATAGATTTTAACTATAGCTATTTTTTCAAATATTAGAATGTTTGATTCTACTACATCAAAGGGTAGTTTACTACTGTTGGTTATAAATGATATAATTTTTAATAATTTCTTTAATAAATTAGTTGGTTCAATGATACTAGAGTGTAGGGTATTTAATTTTACAAATGTTACTGCGTTTTCTAACGTTGCTAAAATTTGTTGTATTAAAGTAAGGGTTGATATTATTTGAGTAAATATTGTATTAAATCTAATTAAATCTCGCATGTCTAACATGGTAGTTTACATGTTAGTTTAAGGGGTTTGTATTCGGTTGGCTATACTATCTTGGTTTCTTACTAGCTTTCTGAGCGTTTCGTTGAATTTTATAATAGTTAATTGGGTCAATGATAGTTGGTTGCTGATTATAGTTTTTATGTCGTTTTGATTCTCAATTGTTGTATTGCGTTGTCATAACGTTCTGCGTCTTGGTTATCTAAATTGTCTGTGATTGCTTTTATTATGTTACCTAATCCGTTAATTAATCCCTTTTTGCGTCTTGCTGTTTGTTCAGTGGGTACTAGTCTGTTAAATTTATCTTCTATGTTTCTTATAATGATTTCTATTAAGTTGTTATAATTCATCATTTCTATGGCGTATTCTTTTCCGAATTTGGCTGTGTCCATTGATTGCTTTTGTCGGTAATAATTGTTTTTGATTGTTTGAAATTTTTGTATTAGTTCCGTCAAGTCGAATTTTTGTGCAATTGTCAAATAGTTTATGGTATTCTGCATACTGCCTAATTTTATTGGTAGTATACCGGGGTTGTTTTTTATATCTTCGATTACTATTTCGTTGTCCGTTCTACCTGAGCGGAGGTTGACGGTAAGGGTGATGATTTTCCATCTGAAAGTACAGGGTGTCTTAAATTTTTCAAGTGAATGTATTTCGTTATTTTGCCGTTGTCTACTACGGCTATCTTTTTGTCGGATATTCTTTTAATTTTAAATGGGCCTAAATTTCTGGGTGCCGTTTTATGTCGTTTATTTTGACAATTTTTCTCGTATACTGTTTGTACTATTGAAAATTTATTTGCGTCGGCATTCTTATTGCGGGTTGTGGTAATACGTTCCTTGTCGTTATCTAATTTATCTTTTACATTGCCATAGGTTATTTTTAGTTTTTCTTTATGATCCTTTGCGTATTGTTGATATACTTCCTTATTATATTGTATGTCATAAGGGTTGCGTGAATCTGAATATCCTACAGTTAATTCTAACGGTGTAAAATTGGTTGATGAGTGGATTGTATTATTGTATGCGATTAGTGCGTATGACATTAAATTGGTGATGTGTTCTTTCTTATAATTTATTCTCAGTAATCGGATTTGTTCTAACAGGGTTGAATGTAGTCGTTCGATTAGTCCATTTGATTTGGGGTGGTTTTTCGTTATAAAATGAATTTTTATTTTGTGGAGTTCTGAAGTGCTTTGTATTGTCTCATTTTTAAATTCGCTGCCGTTATCTAATGTTATTGCTTTGGGTGTTCCATAAAATGTAAAGTACTGTAAACATCCTTGGGTCACGTCAATGCTATTTTTAGATGTGATTGGTATTGCTTGGCCTATTTTGGTGAATGCGTCTACAATGGTTAAATAGTTTGTGCTTCTACTACTAGAGTATCAGCATGTAATTTTTGAAATTGTTTGTCGGGTGTTTTGATTAGCATTAAGGGTATCTTTAGGTGTTTCCTGTCGTATTTTGCTTTGTCGCGTAGTTTGCGTTGGTTAATATAGTCTGTAGTTAACTCTTTCATGCCTTTGAAATAATATCGTCTTACGAGTTTTATTATTTCGTTAATTCCACGATGGTTGTTTTTTCCTTCGTGTTGGTTTATGATTGATTACATCATTTATTTCGTCGGGGTCGTCTAATGTTATTAATTTCTTGTGCATGTTATAAGTTCAGGGCCAGAGTTATTGAATAATTTAACCTATAATTCTGAAAATCGTTTTTTCTCGGGGGTGTATTCCTTTAAAATTTTAATTATTTGCTCTTCGTTGTCGTCTTTTGTTATTTGAATCTGGTATATCTTTTTGTTATCGACTTTTGTATATTTTACGGGATTAAGGTTATTTAAAACTTCGGTAATAATAAATTGATTGGGTTTTATATCGATTGCTTCGTTTAAAATTTTAATCGCGGTTTTAGGTTTTTCATTTTGTGTCGAGTGTATTGTGTAGATCTCTTCTGAGTGTTCTCTTATCTCTGTTGCGTCTACGTTTCTTATAATGGATTCTGTTTCTAGTGCGTTGAGTTGTACTCTACTTAAAGCGTCTGCGTTGTTATTATAAATTGCTTTTTTGTATATAATTTCGTAATCGTATTCTTCTAATCTGATTCTCCATCGTTGTAATTTTGAATTTGGTTCTTTGAGTTTGCATAGCCATACTAATGGTCTATATCGGTGTATATGTAAAATTTTCGTCCGTATAGGTATGTTCTAAAATATTTGGTTGCCCAAATTATGGCTAACAATTCTTTTTCTATGGTACTATATTTTTGTTCGGTCTCATTTAGGGTTCTGGATGCGTAGCTGATGGGTTTATCGCTACCTACTTTTCCTTGGCTCAATACTGCGCCTAATGCTATATTTGATGCGTCTGTCGTTAATATTGTTTGTAAAGTCTGGGTATTCTAATACAGGGTGATTTGTTAATATACTTTTAATTTTGTCTACGGCTTTAATAAATTCCGGGGTGTGTTCAATTTTATTTCCTTTCTTTAAACAATTTGTCAGGGGCTTGGTTATCTGAGCGTAACCTTTGATGAATTAGCGGTAGTAACCACTAAGTCCTAGAAATCCTTTAATTTCCTTGTTTGTTTTTGGTAGGGGGTAATTTAATACTGCATTTGTTTTATCGGGGTTCGGCATGACTCCTTGGGGTGTTATTATTTGTCCTAAAAATGATACTTCTTTTTGTAAGAATTCGCTCTTATCAAGTTGTACTTTGAAATGTGCCTTCCACAGTCTTTCAAATACTTCTCTTAATCTTTCTATATGCTCTACTAATGATGTTGAATAAACTATGATGTCGTCTAGGTATACAAGGCATTTCTCGTTGTGTATTCCTCGTAATATATTGTCCACGACTCTCTGGAAAGTAGCGGGTGCGTTCTTTAATCCAAATGGCATTCGTTTATATTCGTAGTGTCCTCTAGGTGTGCTGAAGGCGGTTTTTAATGTATCTTTTTCATCCATTTCTATTTGATGGTATCCTGATGCTAGGTCTAATGTTGAAAAATATTTGCATTTACCTAATTTATCTAAAATTTCGGTTATATTTGGTAGTGGATATTTGTCATCTACCGTTTTTTCGTTTAATTTTCTATAGTGTATTACCATTCTGTATTTTCTCTTTCCGGATGCGTCTAATTTCTTGGGTACTATTAATACTGGGCTGCTCCATGGTGAGTTGGAGTGTTGTATGATATCGTGTTCTAATAAGTCTGCTACTTGTCTGTCAGCTTCTTCCTGACTTGCCTGAAGTAGTCTGTATGCTTTCGTAAAGATCGGTTTGTTATCCGTTAGTTCGATGTTGTGTTTGACTGTATTAGTGAATATTAGGGTATTCCTTCACAATGGATGTCGGGGTATTCGAAACATAAATTCTTAATTGCTCTTTGCTCTTCTCGATTGATGTCAGTATTAAAGCGAATGTTACTTAAATTTTCTCTTAACATTTCGTCGTTTTCTACGGGGTTGTGATCGTCTTCTAAATTTTCATCTATTTCCAATTAAATTTTTCTATGTTAATTGGGTCTGTTAATGATAGTTCTACGGGATAGTCATTCGAGTTTAAAATCGTTGTAGTGGCATAATTATCCTTTATTCTTACTAATGCGGTTGGGGTTTCTACTATTTGTTATATGATTTATTATTCCTATGTTATTTTTTGAGTTTACTGTAATTTTTATTTTTTTCTGTTCGGGGTTCTATCGTGGGTATTTTGAAATTTAATGGAAATTTTTACGTGTTTAGTTCTCAATAAGCGATTTTTTATGTCAATGTTGGCTCCTAATTTTCTTAGAAGGTCCATTCCGATTAGTTCGTCATATTTGTCGTTGAATTCGAAAATACAAAATTTATGTTTCATTTTTTATATTGAATGTTCTCGGTACGGGTATATTAGCTACGAATCGGTGTAACGTCGTTTGATGGGCTGTTTTAATTTTAAATGGCTCTCTTTCTACATAATCTAAATAGTGTTTCTTTACGGTTCTGGGGCTAATTAATGTTTTTGAGGATCCGGTATCGATTAGTAGTTTAAGTTCGGCATGAGGTATTTCTATGTATGGTAGTACTAGATGATTTATGTTATTTCTGAATGGTTTGTTTCATTGTTCGTACTGGGGTGAATGTAATTATTCTGGTCATTATCAAATTCTTCTACTTCCTGATGAAATAGTTCTTCTGATGTAAAGTTTCGTTTTTGATGAGGGTTTGGTCGGATGTGTTATTTTTGTATTTTGTCTGGTGTTACCAGATGAGGTATCCATGGGCGTTGGTTTGTAATAGTTATTAGGATTGTTATTGTTATTTGTCATTGGGGTATTTCTAATTGAGCTCGCGCTGAATGCCGGTCTTTGTTGGTTTAAGTTTTGGTTGAATCTTGGTTGGAATGCGGGTTTCGTATAGTTAAACGCGGGTTTCCGAAATTGTCTGAATTAATTACTAAAATTTGTATTATTGAAATTTGGGTTATTGATTCGCGGTTGGTTTGTTTGTGCATTGAATGGTATGAATTTTTGTTGGGGAATTGTTTGTCTCGTGGCTTGTATAGTTTTTATTGGTGAATAGCTTTTATTTGCGTTGGGGTTGTATAGTCTGTTGCGGTAGTACATTACGTTTTCTTTTTCTATTATCATATTCATGGCTCTTCTAAATTTTGGGGACGTTGGAATCTGATTTTAGCTGATAGCCGTTCTGGTAAGGCGTTTATATAGGGGTCCAGTGCCATTTCGTCATACAATTTTGTTTTTAATAATTGTCTAATTTGTGCTAATAGTTGCGTAAAAATTTTCTTGTTTTAAAGTCTCTTTTACTTTCAAAGTCTCTTTTAAAATCAAGCCTCTCAAAAATAAATTTGAGAATAATTCCTTGCAACAACCAAGTAAATTATTTTCGTAAGAATGGCATAAACTTGCAATAATAATATAGTTGAAACATGTACATATATAAAACAATAAAAAAATTTCATATACTAGCAAATACCAATTATAGTTTGTCAGAATCAATTGGTTTTTTTTTAAGGAAATGAACTTACATTCGTTTCTTCGATGGTTTCATGAGCTCCGTCGATACTTGTACGTTGTCCACGTTGGTTTGGTTTGTTGGATTCGATCGATTTGTGTATCTTGTCCAACTTCTGTTTGGGTTCTGCCAAAATTGCGAATTGAAATTCTTGGTCACCAGCCTTCCGATTCTTGGATTCTTAGCGCCCTTTTGACCTCCGTACGACTGCGCCAGTTAAGGTTCGGGTCTTGGGAGTTGCGTTTTTAAAAAACATTTCCAAAACTTAACAAATTTATTTGATTGATACAGAAATTAATGTAGAATTTTGACAAACTGATATTGACTTTAAATCAAAATAAATTAATTACTTGAACTAATATTATGAGTCGCCTAAGCAAACTGCAATGCTAAAACTGAATACTTTGACTGACTGCCGGGTCTTGGGACTCCCGGGCTATTTATGATGTCCCTACCCCCTCACATGGCGGTGGGAACTTGCAGAGCTCATGTCTGCTTATTCTTAATTTTATACTTTGTTACATTGTTACAATTTTATTTTCTAGGTAATTGCGGTATCTTGACCGTCTGTGACCTGCCACCTGCAGTGTCACTATCGTCTTGATACAAAGTATTGCATCCGTTCTTATGAACTGTTAATAAACTTTATTCATTGTCCTTGTATTACAATGTTGCACTTCACTTAGCACTTTCTTAATAATTTCTAATAATTTTTTATTAGGTTCTATTTTATATTACATACATAATTGGGAGATATGTATCTCGCGTTGATCAACAAACACACGATAAACACCAATAACAAAATTGATAGGCGGAGTCTATAAATACTATGAGGACCTTGTAAACATTCAGTATCTCTTAGACAAGGCACTAACTACGTCAATTGAAAGTTAAATATTACGTAGAAGTGAACTAAGTGAAAGTTAATAATATATTATAATAGTGAAAAGTTAAAAGTGCCAATTTATACAACGAGAAATAGCCGTTTTGATCTTAAAATGTAATGTAAACTATTAACTGAATTTAATTTCAATATTTAACGAAGTTAGGGCTCTGTGTGTTCGTCTGATTGTACCTCTAAATAAACCTCCAGATCTGAGTGTACCTCTGATGGTACCTCTAAATAATCCTCCAGATCTGAGTGTACCTCTAAATAAACCTCCAGATCTGAGTGTACCTCTGATTGTACCTCTAAATAAACCTCCAGATCCGAGTGTACCTCTGAATGTACCTCTAAACAAACCTCCAGTTCTAACTATCAGTCTAAATAAATAACTACAATCTTCGAGAAAATTCTAAAAATACTTCTAAATAAGCGTACGAGGAAACATAATAAACCTCAAGATACTCAAATCAAACCGCAAGTAAACTCCAAGTCATTCCAAGAATTTGAGGGGAAAATTTAAGCAACAAATAATTAATCATTCTAGTCAACAAGTGAAAAAACTACACTAACGAGTCAAGCTGTAACAATCCATCGATATTCAGAGGCAGAAACAAGCAGGGAAAACACAGGTCAGAGATTTTATTCATTATTAATATGACTGTTTTCCAATTTTTAACATTTAGTATTTGCTATATCAAATATCTGTAAGGGTCATCAAAAATCATTTGAGAATTTGAAAAATAGAGAAAGGATCGTTTGAACGTTCAAAGATACTTAAAAGTAATTACAGTATTTTTGCTGGCTTTCAGGGAACATCAAATTTGGTGGAATCAGATAAATATCAATATTTTATTCAAGGACTAATTTTTGAATATTAAACAAATTAAACATTTATAGACATAAAAGTGTACATATTATCGATTATTATATTGTGTAATTTTGGATTGCTTCATTTTTTATTTTCATTTACATTATTTTAACAGATTCGTAATAGAAAGAAAAAGGGTTAAACAATCTTTATTGACCTATCGTAGCAATTTCACAGCAATTTATAGAACGACCAACGTAAGGGTATGCACAGCAATACATATAAGACTTCTTGATTTAATCATACCAAATCGCCTAAATTTTAACAAAAGAAACTTATCGACTAAACTTTCCAATTTAATTTTTTGTGTATGTTCCTGTTTTGTACTTAATACTGTTAGAATATAAAAGAAACGCCTCAGCTTTTTCTTATTATAATTTTATGAAAAGAAATGTTTATTATAAAGTGTTTATTTTTTCTATTTTCACATCTTAAGTAGGTTGTAGGTTTATAAAATCAACTAATACTCTTATCAGCTAGCCAGTTTTTAACAAAAACAGAAACAGTCACCATTGTTCCAGTGTAAAACAACACTTTGCTGTCTATTGATTAGACATTATAAATATATGAATAGAAACTTATATAAGATTAGATGGGCTTGTTTCTTGCATCAAAGCGCCCACTTTTATAAATACAACGGATAAGATAGCAACGTTGTTCTATATAAAAATAAGAATCCTGATTTGTTTTGTAGGCCTTTAGTGGTAAGTATAATCTATAGATGAAACACTGGGGTCCTTGTTTCTGTTTAATAATTCTTAAACGAATTCAACATCGTTTCATGATGCTGGGATCGGACTGGGGCCCTTTAATGTTTGGGGATCTCCCGCGGGGGCTTTAATTACGCCACTGGTTAAAACTCATAATACAAATCTATCTTGTATAACAACTTGTTAGTGTTGATCAGGCATTACTAAAATAAAAAAAAAATCTTACTACTTGTATTTTTCTTGATGCTCCAGAAATTATATTACACTTCTCATCTATTATTAAAAAACTGTCCTAGTCAACCAAACTTAGTTTGATTAATGGGATCTCTATGTATGTCCGCCGCCGTCGTCGCCGCCGTCGCCGCCTTCGTCCGTCGCAGGGTTACCGTGATTTTATAATATATATAATATATGAATGTTATTCAGTTTTTTACGCTGATTACGAATATGCTATACACTATTCGATAGCTCATTTATTTTTCGAGTTATTCGACGTTAAAATCGGAATTTTACAACCAACGAAAGTTTTTGTTAACTAAAATAATTATAACTTAAATTCAATTTTTTTTGTAAATGTGAACTATATTTATTTAATAATAGAATATTCGTAAGTTTGGTTGTGAGCCGTACATGCGGCGCAATTTTTTTTTAGATTCTTTTACAAAACCAATAAAAATTTTTCGGCCAATTTGCGAGCTATTCACTAGATAGCAAGACCTGCTTCAAACAAACAGATTAGTTTTTAGATAACCGGCATTTGCTGATCACAGTAAAGAAACGATTACATCGATATATGTGGTCGATGCAATAAAAATCTTACTTTTACTTTTATAACTTTATTGCCAGAAAAAATCTAAATGAAATTGAAGTTTGACGAACCTGCGAATTTGAAATATTAGATAACACGATTTACTACTGTTCTGTTTATAAAGGTTAGCTCATCAAGCTTACATAAATCACTTAATTGCAGATCACGAAAGTTTGATTCATCAACGATACCAGAAACGGTTTTGACGTTAATGGGGTGTAAATGTCAAAACAGGTTTCAAAACACGAGCAATGTACGCAAAAAATGGTCTCGTAATGTAAATTATTATACTCGAATAATCATCGATTAATGGAATAGATGGATTATACGTCGAGAAAATTGTGCCAACAATTTCTGTTGCTCGAGGTGACCTCCATTTGACGCATATTTGTTTCATATCAGCTGTAAGAACGTTATTGATAAGTTCTAATTTGAATGCTGTTGTTTATTTGTATTTTGAAGAGATAAGCGTTGAAATATTGCATCATTCAAAAAATGCATTCGGGCAGATTTTGCATTTGCTCTACAGCAAGTTGTGTGCCATACTGCCACGCTAAACACAGAGGGGGTAACTGCATTTGTGGTAAAACAGAGGAAATGTGATTTGAAGTTCTGATTGATGCCTCACTTTTGTGCCGTCAGTACTTAAGAACATTATAGCTGTTATGACCATCATGCTTATTTGAATTTTTATTCATATACTAAATGTTTCAAAAGTAATATCCCATTTCATGAAATAAGCTAACAAACTTCTTCTGTTTTAGACGAATCAGACAGGTGTTCACCATAGAACAAGGAATTAGTGTTGTTTACCCGAGACTTGAGGACAAGTCGTTTTTAGCCGTTTATGAAAGATTTCGTCAAGGGACTGTTCGTATGCACCGACGAAGGAGAATATCCGTACCATGGTTAATAAATTCAAAAAACAAGGAGCGTCTACTATGACCTACGGTCTGGTCGTCCGTCAATTGCAAAAGAAGACGGGAAAGTGTACGAACAGCTATTGAGAGAAATCCAAAAGTATTATCCGTCTCCTAAGTAGGAGCATCCCGAAATCTTCAACACCATTATGTGGCGCTACCTGCGGTATACCCTAAAAAAAGAAACCCTATCGTTTCCACGTGCTGCATCACTTAGAAGCTACAGATTACGCCACACGACAGGAGATGTACGCCTATTCTTGCAGAGTACGGAATCTTACGGACAATGTACTGTTTAGCGATGAATTGACATTCCATACCTGTGGTATGGTGAAACTTATATGTGATTTTCCAATGATCCACCCGAAGGTACTACATTGGCCAGAAAGCGAGATTTTTTATCTGGAAAATTTGGAATTTTGACGAACCCTTGCTGTTCCAAGCAAGGGATTTTTAACGTGCATGACAACACTCACACACGGGACCTCCATTATACCTCTCATCCGAACGAGGGTGTATTTTTTGTGAAAAATGCTCGCCTAACATTTTTCAAGCGGACCGTGTCGGGATTCGAACCCAGGACCTTGGGGTATGGTGAACCGCTATAACATTCGTATCTGGGCAGTCAAGCAACCACATGCAACATTGAAATGGAAAAAAAGCGACGTCGAAAGAGAACGTTGGGTGGCGCTCTAGAGGGCGTGCGTGCAGCCTGTTCTTGCTGAGGGCATAGTTAACTCGATGACCTACCTCAGTTGTTGCCTGACAGGCAACTGACACTGTATTCTTCCAACAGGACAAGGTATCTTCACATTTTGCCCACATCCTATGCGATGACCTTCAACAAACATTTCCTGATCGCTGGATTGGGGGAGAGTCACAATGGATTTGTGCATCCAGATCTCCGACCTTACGCCTTTTTACTTTTTTTTTGCATGGAGCTACATTAAAACCCCCCGTGTACAAGCTCAAGATCAGCTTTGTTGAACAACTCAAGGCATGAATCATTGATGCAATGAATACAATCGCACCCTAGATGTTGGAGCGTGTGTTCCATAACTGTGTTAAACGGTGGCATCTCTGTATTAACACGCGGAGTGGCTATGTTAAACTCAACTGAACTGTATTAGGTCTGTGAAGTACTTTTGACCTATGGTTGTGTTGATGTAAATAAAGTTCTTTTTTTCTAGAAATGAGTTGTTACTTCTGATATAGCCAGTATCCCGTAAGTATAAATTCATAAAGAAAACTTTTTTTTCGATTAGTTACTGCAGTTACAACTAATAAGTCGAGAGAAATGTTATTTATTTATATATATATATATATATATATATATATATATATATATACACACTACTTAACAGGTTAGACCCAATTACAAAGTAGGCACCAAATCAAAAACATTAATACAAAAATTAAAAAAGGAATTATGTCAAATAAGTAAATACAATAAGTATAAAATTAAACAAGAAAAAAAACAAAAACCGTAAAACATAACCTGAAAGAGAATACAGTCAAAACACAAGGAAAGGCAGAGGATGGGTAGGCAAGGAACACTAAAATAATTGGTTAATCTGTGCACAGACAAGTTGATTTAATGTGTGACAAAGAGACATGGAAGATATTAAGAGATTTACATTTGTTTTGAAATGTTGTGCACATAAAGTACAGAGGGGAAAACTTAAGCACATTGGTTCTTGGGGTGTTTAAATAAAACATATCGTCGCCCCTGGTAGATATAGTCACTCGGAAATTTACAGTAGATAATAAATAGGTAGTGTCTATTAAGTTATTAACTACTTTATATAAAAATACCACAGCACTTAAATCACGTCGCGATTTAAGTCTAGTTACAGAGAATCTGCGTAGAAGTAAGTTATGGTCGTAACCTATACATGGATAAACCGAGTCCTCCTTGTATGCTAGGTATTTAAGGAAGTGACGTTGTACCTTCTCAATCATATTTACATAGACTGCATATGAAGAATTCCAGACTATGCTACAATACTCCAATTTCGACCTAACGTAGGCAAAAAATAATATTTTTAGAGTATCAATAGTGAGGTGTTTACCCATCCTAATAACAAAACCCAGCGATTTATGTGCAGCCCTAATAGTGTTGAGAATATGCAAATTAAATGTTAACTTGGCATCAAACAGTACACCAAGATCACAAACACTATCGGTGATTTGAAGTACTAAACCTTCAATGCTATAAGGGAATTTAATTATATTATGCTTTCTGGAATAATTTGAAACAGAACATTTATCAGGATTGATTGGGAGGTTGTTTGTAATACACCAGAAATGTAGATTATTTAGATTCTGCTGCAGTTTTGAGCAATCTTCTATTTGACTTATCGTGTTGAATAATTTTATGTCATCTGAATAGATTAAACATTCACAATCAATATCAACAACAACATCATTGATGAAAATGATAAAGAAGTAGGGGCCAAGGACAGAGCCTTGTGGAACTCCAGAGGTAGCAATAAAGTTCTTGGAATGAGAGCCTAAATAATCGACATAAAGTCTTCTATTATTTAAATAGGAGGAGAAAAAGGTCAATAGCTGAGGTGTAAAGCCCATGTAAGACAGTTTCCGAAGTAACAGATTGTGATCTAGCCGATCAAATGCCTTTGACAAAACTGTATATATCACGTCTACCTTCATGCCCTCATCTGAAGATTTAGAAAGATATTGCGCCATACTGGTTAAATTAGTTGCAGTAGATCTACCAGAAACAAAGCCGTGCTGTTGCAGACGTATTTTTGAATGTGAGTGAAAGTAGATATAATCATAAAGAACAAATTCAAATATTTTACTGAAATTATTAAGGATGACAATAGGGCGATAATTTATTATACAGGATCTGTCCCCTTTTTTATAGATAGGTCGTACTTTAGAAGATTTCCAGATATTAGAAAATTGAGAATATTTGAGAGAGAGATTAAACAGAAAGGTTAAGGGTATGATAAGTTGAAACTTGCAATGTTTAATCACAAGAGAGGGTAAGCTGTCTGGACCTGCAGTATATTTAGATTGTAATTTGTCAATAGCTTTGAGTACATCCTGTTCCTCTATCACAGGTACACCAATACTGAGATAAGAGGAGACTGGTTCAGGATCAGAAGTATGGGAGCTGGAAGTATAGGCAGATTTGAAAAGTTCAGCAAACTTATTCGCTATAACATACGGATCAGAATAGGACTCATTGTCATAGATCATTTGTCTTTGTTGATTTGTTGACTTTCGTATATCATTCACAAATGCCTGGAAACTCTTGGGATCGAATTTTATTTTGTCATTCATTGATCTTACGAAATTATTGTGAGCAATATTCATAGAATTTTTTAGTTCGTAGGATTCTAACATTGTTGTATACTAATGTATCACTACTTAATTTATATTGCTTCCATAAAATTTCTTTTTGTTTAGTAAGATTGATGATCTCCTTAGTGAACCATGATGGATAAGACTTCCTACAGGCTTTTGTTCTAGGGACATGCAAATCAATAACTTCAAAGAATAAAGCATAAAAGCGAGTTGTAGCAGCTTCAATGTCATCAAAGTGGTACAGAGAGTTCCAGTCTAGTGTAGCTAAATCTTCATAAAGGGCAGTATATTTGACATTTTTAAAATTGTAGCGGGTATCTTTACTGGTTGCTTTAGCATAGTTCTTTACAAGTTCCTAAGAACTTTGCAGCTGAAATTCTGACTTAAGAAGTGGCCGTTTTGATTTATTAGGAATTTCTCAACACAGGTGGCATTAAGTTTTTCAGTTATACCCACAACTTTAATTTTAGGCAGAGGATTCCTTATTTCAGTTATATTATAATTATTAGACATGTTATCATTCATGATTTGTTTTATTTTTTGATTGGAATCATCTGTATCACTACTGATGAGAATCCCACCCTTATTGATATGTTTAACTTTAGTAATTGGAATAGTGGAATCAATCAATTTTGGCATGGTTTTTTGAAGTACCTCAGCCTTCGTGATCTTGTTCTCTTGCTGAACATTTTTAGGTTTAACTATTATAGCCGTATTATTCCTTCTCACTACTTGTGAAAAAGAGATTGAAGTATCTTTCTGGAGCTTAGAAATAACAGTAGATAAATGATTTTCAGCTGCTTGGTAAGGTTCATTAATTTTTGAAGTAACTGCGCTGATATTGGCAGAGAAGTTGCCATCAACTTATTTGGTGCGTAATTTGCATTCCATTTTAGTAAGTTGATTTTTCAGCTTAGTATTCTCAAATTCGAGAAGTTTAGATCGCTCCAAAGCTTTCTCAGAAGACTCCTTAATGTGTTCAAACATTCTAGAAATGCATTGTACAGAATCGTTTAGATTAGCAATTTCCTTCAGTAATGAAGGCACTTGTTTAAAATAGGACCTACATTCTAAACAGTAAAAAGTGAGTATGCGTTTATGTAGTATTATGGCACGTAGTTCACTCGTTTTTAGGCCAGAACAAGATTCAGGAGCATGAAAGATAACTTGACAGCATTCACATGTAACAACTTCATCAGAATTATCAAACTGAAGCTTACAGGTAGCACATGCAGTAGTCATGTTGGTCTATTATGGAAAATTAACAGGGCATAAATCACAAGGCTACAGTGTTTTTAGCCGCATCTACACGGCTAAATGTGTATAGTTTTATACACTTACGACCACCAGTGATCAGTATTTGCTCATAAAAGTCATATCGGATTAAGTAGCTTAAAGGTGGGTGTCGTAAAGTTGCTGTAAAGCAAATTTTAACATAATGGTTAACCAGCTTTATGATAATTATTGGGTAGTTCTAAGACACATTTTCAAAGAGTTTACAAAATTAAACAAAACGTCTCAGGTACGTACAAGGGTGTCCCAAATTGCATGTTTTGATAGGGAAACTCGTTAATTATGACAATTAAGAAAAAAAATGGACGACGCATCTTCAATCTCTTTTTGCGAAAAAAACTCAACGGTGTAAACCAAATTTAGCGTTCGTTTTTGTTTTCGAGTTATAGCAGAAAGTTTAATTGTCCCAACTTTTGATACATGACGATATTTTGGTTACCAATAAGTTAGAAAAAACGGTTTAGGCTTTTTAAAAAAAACATTTTTTCGAGTTATTACATAAAGTTGTGTTTATAAATACAAGTCGTAGTCGGCTACTACAAAGTTAAAACCGCCTTCTTTTTCTTTTTTAATAATATATAAAATGTGGGGGTCTATGATTTTATATTAATGCTATTTGTTAACGCCTTCATTCACATTTCAGTTATTATTCCCACATTTGCTGTGCAGAAAACATACCGCTTATCACCACTGATCTACCAACAGTACAATTCGAGCCTTCGACCTTCAAGGCACGCGACGCGGCACTCTGCTGGAGGGAAAGTGCTATTTTTTCTTCAGCAATTACATGCTTTCTTTAGTAAGTAATCCTTATTAAGATTGCCAACTTCATTCTTGAAGCTACTGGATATTATTCTTTGCAAGTCCACTTTTACTTATATTTCTTTCTTGTATTTTGCATGTACTTTATTTACTTTAACAACCAAGGAAATTACGCATATTACAACTACCAGTGCCATTTGCCCTCTATCGAAGTTCTATACAAAATTTGAATACAAAATTTCGAATAATTTAATATCGTTATCAAATTATTGTTCGTCAGGTCAACGTGCGGTTTATCAATTCTTAGTGTCGTTTCCACGACGCCGAGTTTTGTTTACTTTTTCTATAATTAGAGCATTGTTTATAAACACTGATTATTATTTGTATCTATTCTTTTCTGTATTGTTTATGCGAAAAATTTACAATCTCGTTCTTTTCTAAAATTTAAATTTATTATAAATAAGACTACATCCTGTTCTTAATGTAAAGTTTGCCATTTGGTTAAATACGTTAGTTTAAGCGATTTGTCGCGGTTTGCACTCATTAGTGCTATACTATTAAATTTACAAATATCTACTGTTTAATAAGAGTCATTTTGAATTCCATAATGGTGCCCAAAGGCCAATTAAGGGTGAGAATGGAAAACATTTTTTAATCAGTTGACTGAGATTGCGGATTATGCCAACACTGCAATTTCTATCAAATTTTGCGGATTTCAGGCAAAAATATTACCCCTAGATAAACTTGAAATTAATTACGAAGCCCTACAAAATGAAATTATAAATTATAGTTTATCGGTTTGCTACATTAACTTTTTGAAATGGAGTAATTCTACATTGGCTTGCAACTACCTTAATTAAAAACGCTAATCTAAACCCTTTTAATGCCATTCTCAAATTATACAAACTTAAAGTTCAATAAATACGTATTAAACCGTTTTGTATAAAAATTTCCCTCAGTATAGAAGTACGTGGTATTTTATAACAATTTATAAATTCTCTAAAATACTTTGTAAAACAACTTCGCTAAATTCGTTGAAACAAACAAGCATTTGCTCCTCCTTAAACCAATTTAATAGTTTCTTCTTCCTTGAAAAACGCTTGTTATTTCCAATAGTTTATCCTACGAAACATGTTCGGAACAACTGCTTTATGCAAATATAAAAGCTTTTAATGGTTAGTACTGAGAAAACCTAGGCGTTATATTTGCACGTGTTTCTCTACTCGTTTCTGTAAATCAGACAACAGGTTTCCTTTGGCAATATATAAGGTCGCATACTAGCTTGGTGGTTTTAAAATATATTTTGCTTTCCCATGCGAACAAAATTCAATGGAATTAAGTATCGTATTTTGCATTCTTTATTGCTTGCATTCTAGGAATATTTCGCAGTTGTCTGGAATATATTTTTGTTTGCGTTCGCAGAATATTATACACCAACATCACTGAGAATTGCATTAATACAAGTTCAACTTTTGAAAGGCTCTCTTATTTATTCGACTCTAGTCTTATGTATTCGATTTTAATTCTAAACAACGTCCTTTGATCATTATAAGTTGCGATTTTAAAATGCGTTTTTGTACTAAATGTTCTAGTATAGTTAAGTTGGTTGATCCAGTACCCAGCCTGCATACGAAAAAAGCCTGCATTTCCTCATCCTAAAAAGGTACCAGAGAGAAACCGATAGCTTAAGGTACAGTATATTTTTCTGTTTGTTTTACTTGTGTTGTTTTGGAAGATAGACATTTTTGTTTTGGGTTAATTCCGCAATAAATTGCACGAACGATTATGCAATTATTCTTAAAGCTTGCGATAGAGCACTTTTACTATTTTCTTTTTCGCGTACATAAATGATAACGTCAAGAACTTGCTAGTTAATACTTGATTACGTTATTTAAAATTTAATAGTACGTTCTTAAATTTTACGAGGCGCACTTTCTAAAGCAGATAAAAATTATTGTAAATATATGTATACTGTGAATTTCTTCTTGTACATATTTATGGTTGGAGCATGTTGTAAGTATTTTTGCATGTAAATATGTATCTATTATTTAGATAATAAGGTTTATTCTCGATATTTTCAAATATTTAGGTTTATACAGCATTGCAGGTAATTTGATGCGTTGTGTACATCACGATATAACAAACGATTACGTAAATGTGTGTTTTTGACGTTTGTAAATACTCTTTTGGCACTGTATGTTTTACTTACACTTTGTAAAATAGTTTTATACTGAGGTCTCCAATATTTTTTTTCTTTCTATATCACCCAACCCACTCTACGTCGTTCTTGAGCTAGTCCAAGCTTTAATTTTTTTGGACTTCGATTCTACCATTCTGTCCTTGTTTTTGTTGCGGTATTCGGCGTAGGCGATTTTATTTACTAACATTACTGTTTTTTCTTGTCTGCACGGAATATCGTAACCAAACCAAACTTAAGGTGAAAGCAAATAGGCTCGCCTCAATATTTGTTAGCTGTCATGTGGGCAAAGTATTTGGACCTAGAGGAACAGCCTGCTTTTGCCACTACTTGCAAATCCAAACAGGTGGTTACTTCTGATTCTACTTCTTTAGCTTCTTAAGGCCATCTGAAAATCCGAGTTTTCAGATCAAGTAACCAACTGGTCCACTTTCAGAACCATTTTGTTAATCTGGTTGATAATTCGGTATTGCCTAAAACCACTAAATTTATTTACTTTAGGTCCCTACTGCAAGGGGAAGTTTTAGCCATTATCTCCGATGTCAAATTACTTCCGAAGCTATACGATAAAGCTTAGCAAAAGCTCGCAGATCGATACAATAATTCTTGCAGGATAATCAATTTATTTTTAAATAAAATTCTACAATACAAATCTAGTGGTTGTGTTTCTGATTTTAGTAACCTTTTGGCTTAAATGGGCTAGTGAGTCTGCTAGTTTAGAAGTAACCTTACATGCTCTTTACACTTTAACTTGTCTACTTAATTTATCATTCTTATCTTTATTATTATTTATTTTCTTTTCTTGTCCTGATGAAACCCCATACAAAAGTGGTCGAAACGTCGACCTTAGTTTATAAAATGACACGCTCCCAACCCGGAACCATAAATATTTATCGCGTGGAATTATGTCACTAGCAGGATGAGAATAAAATACCAGATTGGAATGCTATATCGAAGTAGAATAAATTTTAGTACTTTAAGTTATAATTACATGTACTAATAATAAAACCCACAGGGTGATAAATAAGCAATCATTTTATTCTAGAAAGCAGTCGAAATGTTAATGAAAATTTGCAATTGACCGTGAATACAGTAAGGAATATGAAATTTATTTATGTAGAAGCGAAAATATTTACATGCAGGAACAGCACGTAACGATACTTTCCTACATAGCACGTATTTTCGACCCGTTAGGTTGGTTAACTCTTGCAATTTTTTCTCATCCAGTATTTTCTGCAACGATTGTGGTTACAAAAGCTTCACTGGGATCATATTCCTGCTCCCGTGTGGTGTGAGGAATGGGAGCAATTCTGCTGCCAGCTTCTGAATTTATCTTAGAACAAAATTTCTAGCAGATTGTCTCTTACAAACAGCACATATTGCCTTTTATGATTTTGCGATGCTAGTTAGAGAATATTTTGCTTGTGTCTACCTGTATGTTATCACAAATAACTCGTTCACATGCAATCTCTTGCAAGTTAACAGTAAGGTTGCGCCATTAAAATCCTTTACCATTCCTCGTATAGAATTTTTTGGTTTCCTTTTATTAGTTCGTTTAATACACTCTATCATCGCAAGCCATTTTGATTATATTTTCATCATCATCACTAGGTCTTCAGTCCTGGAACTGGTTAGACCTGTACCTTCATTGTTTCTTATTCTGTGCTAACCTACCATTTTTCTGAAATTTCAACTGTCTGTGTGCAATAGTCTGATTTAGATATACTTCTACCTCTTTTTTCCTATCTCTGCTTCTAATATATCCTACACAATCCCCCAAAAATGCTTTAGAACATATCCTGCCTGTTTATTTCTCCTATTTCTTTTTGTTTTCTACAGGTATCTTTATTCCCCCACTATTTCTAGTACCTCTTTGTTCATAACTTTGTATGTCCATGATTTCTTCATCATGCGTCTGTAGCACCACATTTCAAAGGCTTCTGTCTTTTCTTGTCCGCTTCTCCTACTGTCGAGGTTTCACAGTCGTACAGTGCTGTGCTCCTCACATATGTTTTAAGCAATCCTTTCCTGGTATCTAGGAGTATGTTTGTTGTCTTTGAACACAGTAGTTGCTTTTTCTTGTAAAACGAAGCACGACCTTCTGTTAATCTTTGTTTTACATCTTTTGCGCTCTTCCTATCTTGGGTTATTTGGATTTCTAGGTAGCAGTAATCCTTAACCTCTTCTAAGTTCTCCTTACCTATTTGTATTATAGATTTTTAATTTATTTTATCCTCCTTTGTATACCAGTACCTTAGTTTTATTTTTGTTAATTTTTATACTGTATCTGTTAGAACTGTTTCCACTTTAATAAGAGCAGCTTCTAACTCTTCCTCGCTAAATACTAATACCGCTATATCATCTGCAAATCTAACAACATCAATCTTTTGTCCTTGCATAATAATTCCAAATGTCTTCTTGCAATTGACAGTATTCATTGCCTCTTCGATGTACAAGTTAAAAATTAATGGGAATAAGACACATCCCTGTTTCACCCCTTTCGTAATATTTACTTCTCTACGATTCTACTCTAATTCTATTACCGCTGTTTGCTCTTTGAGCTATGTACTATCCGTTTAACGCTAAAACTCATTCCAATCTTTTTGAGTATTTCGAACATTTTCTACCATTTTACATTGTCGAATGCTTTTTCTAGATCTACAAACCTTATATACACGCTTTCCCCTTTTTCTATTGTTTTCTCCATTACCACCCTCAGAGCTAAGATAGCCTACCGTGTTCCACTGTTTCGTCTAAATGCAAATTGATCTTCTCCTAGTACTCCATCAGCTCGTTTTCCATTCGTCTTTGTACCACTCTAGTTAATATTTTTGACATGTGTGCTAGCAAACTTATTGTTCGAAAATGTTCACATCTAACCGCGCCTCTTTTTTTTGGTATAGTGACTACGATGTTTCGTTTGAAATTTTTAGGTATCTCGCCTGTCTCATACATATAGCTTACAAGTTGGAACAGACGTTCTTTACTACTTGTCCAGCGGCTTTAGAGTTTCTGCTTGCAACTTATCTGTACCCGGCGCCTTACCATTTTTCAGACTCTTTAATGCTAATTCAAACTCATCTCTAAGTATAGGATATCCCAAGTCATCATTTTCAATGTCTGATTACTGTTCTAATGTTGTTATTCCTCTCCTGCATACAAATTACCTATATATTCTTGTCATCTAATCACTTTCTCTCCATTTCCTATAATGACGTTTCCTCCCGCGTCTCTTATATTTTTGCTATATAGTTTTATTTCTCTAAAGTTCATTCTAATTAATTTGTATGCTTCGTTTGTCTTTTCTATTTCCATTTTAATTTGTACCTCTTAGCACTTTTCATCATTCCATTATTCTTTAGCTTTCCTGCATTTGCAAATAATTGCCCATTTTATGACATTGTATCTCTGTTTCCTGTTTCATCTAATCTATTTTTATATTTTTTCTTTCTTCTATTAAATTCACGATATCCTTTATTATCCATGGTTTTTTATTTTTTTTATGTATATCCCAGAGTATCTATGGCCGCTATGTCTAAGCTAGATTTAATATTATTTTATTCTGTTTCTACTTCCTTAGTATGAAAAATTTCCCCAATATCTTTCAGCAACTCATTTGATCTTTTTTCAAATATTTCGTGGGTATCTTTATCTTTTAGTTTTTGAAAGTCAAAGTGTCTTTTTCATTTCCTTCTTTCAAAATTTTAAATTTAAGAGAGACTTTCATAATTCTGATGCTGTGGTCAGTGTCGGTGTCTGCTTCTGGGTAGCTTCTACAGTCTTTTACTTGATTCCTAAACCGTTGTATGACAAGAATTTAATCAATTTGATATCTTCCTATATCTCCTGGCATCTTCCACATGTATCGTCTTCTAGTATGATGTTGAGATAATGTGTTTGTGATGGTTAAATTGCTCTTATCGCAAAATTCTACGAGTCTATTTCCCCTGTAATTTCTCGTGCCTAAACCAGATAAACCTACTGCCGCTCCATCGTTACCCTCACCTACCACTCCATTAAAATTCCCCGTATTTCTTAAATTTTCATGGCCTTTTGCGTATCTTAATATGTCTTCGATATCTTCATATATCGTTTCTACCTCTTCCTCATTGTAGCTAGAGGCGGGCACGTATACTTGTATTATTACTGTATTTACCGGTTTAGATTCTAATCTAATGATGAGTACTCTTTCGCTCGTTTGTAAGTAGTTTGCTACACAGTGTCCTATCTTTTTTCTCATACCTATCCCCACATCCGAATTTCCTTCCTTTGATCCTGAAAAATTTAACCTAAAGTCTCCACTCCAAAAATCCCTCGCTTCTAGCCAGCGAACTTCGCTGATACCGGAATCTTTTAGAACGGCGGATGCCATCATTTTAAAACAATTTGAGTATACTGTGTATTTAGGAGGTATTGTGGTGGCGTTCCGTTGTCTTGCACATCGCAGTAGTGTGTCTTAGAATGCCATACCGACCCCTAATGGTCTCTGCCACTCTAGGTAGCGAAACAGCTGCTGTCTTCTTTCGGGGACCTGTCTTAGTCTGGTTCCCCACTAAAGACCCTACTACTTTGGTTGAACCTGTAGTTTGGCTCTTTAGATCACTGGAACGCATAGGTCATTTCACTCGTTCCAGTAATCTAGAACTTCTTTAACGTGCAGGTCTATTTGGAATGTGCTTACATTTTAAAAATTTGAAGGACTTGTGCAGTTATGATTCAATCGTCGTGTATAAAATGATAATATTTCAAAAATTTGCCTAAACCGACGATGAAAACCTTCCAACCAAATTTATTTCAGTAAAAAATAGTTGTATCTCTTATTGAAAACGATACAGCGTGTCCATCGATGTAAGTACCAGTATTTTTTTGAAAATGGCAGTGTCTACTTGTAATGACAAGCGGCCATTTTTCCTTTTGTTTTGAGTAGGTAATACGCTAGAAGTGCTGAAATAATAAATGTTTTTAAGTACATTACTATGTAGTTGAAGCACAACCAAATTGCATTTTATTTTGCAAACTTCTTCAACATACGCGGGCTTATCTAAACCTCATACCCAAAATGCACTTTCGGTAGCAAGTAATTAAAATAAAATATAATTTGAAAGTACCATGATGTTAGAATGAAGATAGTTATTTGCGATATTTGAAAGGAATTTTCAACTAATTGAAAAGTACTGTATGTATTTATCGATCAACGGCATTTTAAAACAGATAATCAATTAAAAATACACTAACCTGTAATGGTTGCCAATTGCGCTGGTATAAAAAATGTAGTGGACTGTAATCTGCATCTGCACAACCGCCGTAAACTGCATAAACGAAAGTTCACTATTCTTGAGGCGTTTTCACCATTGAAAACCGCATGGTCAAGCACACCGAACTGATTGTTACGGTCACTCCCGTTGCCAAGTTAATAATGTTCTGTTCGATGCGCGTCTTGAACTGTGTGCATGAACACCAAAAGGCACTTGCGCGCGCACCTACCAATTTCCAAAGTTGTATGTATATGTTATAGGATAGGCGATAACAGGAAAGGAACTTTGATAATGTAAATATCAAACCAGAATAATATGAAGTGATCATATGTCACCAAAAATGCTATAAAATGCATAACATACCGCCCACCAAAATAAGATTAAAAACTTATTTTAACCAATGTAATCAAATATATACAAATGCGTAATACCACAAAAAATTAAATAATAATGAATGCATAATTCCAACAAACAAAAAAAATTATTGAGAAAAGAAAAAAAATAAATTTTTTTTTGTTATGTGTCCTCTAATGGGAGAGCACACAATTTGTCCAAAGGTCGTTTAATAATGCCGTTTGCAGTTTGAACCTGCGCCACTCTGACGACATTATCTGTACCAGAATACAAGTGGGTAATACGTCCCAGTCGCCAATGCAATGGAGGGATATTGTCCTCTTTAATCAGGACCAATGTCCCAATTTTAACAGCGGAAAGAGATAAAAACCATTTAGTTTTCTGTTGGAGAGTATGTAAGTACTCGTTATGCCAACGGCGCCAAAAAGATTGTTGGATTCTCCGAATGAGTTGCCAACGATTTAAAAATGATAGTTTCAGGTCCAAAACATTTGGATCAGGAAGCACCGAAACTGGTTCGACTCCTAAGAAATGACACGGTGCCAAATAAGAAAAATCTTGAGGATTTGTACGCAATGAACGCAAACGACGAGAATTGAGTATCGCCTCAATTTGAATTAGTACGGTATTGAATTCTTCATACGAGAGAATTTGAGCGCCGATAATCTTGTTGAGATGACTCTTAACTGACTTGATGCCAGCCTCCCACAACCCTCCGAAGTGAGGGACGGCGGGGATTGAAAATAAATTCAATACCCTCTTCGGTAGCAACATGTTGTATAAGTTCTGCCAGTTCACGGGCAGCACCAGTGAAATTTGTGCCGCAATCACAGTAGATTTTGGCACATTTACCACGACGAGCAATGAAACGCCTCAGTGCCGTTATAAAGGCAGATGAGGACAAATTCAAAACTAGCTCTAAGTGCAGAGCCTTAGTTACAAAACAAACGAACAAACAAACAAACATAAGCCTTTAATGACTTTGAACCACGAGTGCGGCTCATGGTAATTGCGAACGGTCCACCAAAATCAACCCCAGTGTGGAGAAATGCTTTACCCGAAACGGTGCGGGTTGCTGGTAGGTCACCCACAGGGGGGATTAAGGAATTGGTTTTATACGAAAACAAATGATACATGACTTTAGACATTTTCAAACAGTCTTTTTTGCGGCCAAAATCCAAAAATTTTGCGTTAAAAGAAATTGGGTTGTTCTAAGACCAGGATGTAAATATTTTCGATGACAGTCTAAAATAACGAGATCTGTCAAACGATGAGTACGGGGTAATAGGAGTGGAAATTTTTCTCCATACGGTAAATTTGAATTCGAAGGTGACCGACCACCCTGAGTAAACCACGTCTGTCCAGAAATGAGCTAAGGGTCTAAGCTGTTTGCTAATGGTTCTCCCTTTTCAATATTCTCTATGTCCTTATAAAAGAATTCTGATTGAACTTTTAACCAATAAATGAAGCGCAACTTGATGTTGCTGATTTGAAATGATTTGCGATGCGTTTGAAACGAGATCCACGGGGTTCTCAAAATGCGAATGAAATGCAGGACATAACATATAATGCGACAGACTTATATATATATATCAGAAAATTTGTTTATTAAGAGATCAAGAAAATGATCCGAAAAGATAATATCCAATGAGATAATTCTCTTTCCAAATCCATAGGTGTAGAATCCATTTCAGAAATTTTATTCACAGGCCAATTTGATTGTGGCAAAGAAAGCCAAATAGGACCGGACCACCATAAACGATGCTCTACTAAGTCCGTGGCTAGTAAACCCCAAAAGGCGCAATCCGCTGAATTATCTTGAGACTTGATGTGGTTCCAATACCCAGGAGGAATTCGATCTTGAATGTGCGAAATTCTATTACTAATGAAAGTTTTCCAATGGTAAGAAGGCTATCGAATCCATGATAAAGCCACTGTAGAATCTGACCACGCATAAATTGATAACTTTAGTCGAACCTTGTAAATACTGAACAAGAACTCAATCAGATAATTCTAGCCGAGGCACAGAAATGCGTCGAGTAGGTGCAACCCTTGATTTTGCACATACCAATGAAACTTTGATATTACCATTTGCGTCTACCACTCTGAAATGAACTACTGCGGCGTATCCTTGTTCGGAGGCGTCGCAAAAGTCATGCAACTGAAATTCCAGACAGTTATCAGACAAAATCCACCGAGGAATTTTCACCTTAGACAATTCTGATAATTGATCAAGGTAATCCTTCCATTTGACAGTGACATCAATAGGAGGGTCGTCATCCCAATCGACGCCCCGAATTAGGTGTTTTGCAAAAAACACCAACGGTGTCAACAAGCCCAAGGGATCAAAGATCCGCGCTATTTCTGAAACCATGTGTCTTTTGGTACAAATCCGAACCACCGGATTTACTACATAAAAAAATTCGTCCAATGACGGATGCCACTGAAGGCCCAAAATTTTTTGCGAGAGATTAGTTGAATCTTCAAATGAAAATGTCTGTTGATACCTAGCCGATTCAGGTACTACCTTAATTAGGTCATATACGTTACTGTTCCATTTACGCAACGTAAATCCACCCAACAAACACAGTTTGTCTAATTCCAAAATCAATTGTTGAGCTTCTTCGCCCGATTGTGACCCGGTCACGACATCGTCAACATTTGTATCGAATTCCAAAACCTTAGCAGCTAAAGGAAATTTTGATGATTCAAGACGCGCCAATTCTTGGATCACACGCAATGCCAAACACGGTGCTGATTTGACACCATAAGTTACTGTATTTAGTACAAAATCAGAAATAGGTTCTGTAGGAATAGACCTCCAAACAATTTTTTGAAATTTTCGGTGTTCCGGAGAAATCATAATTTGTCGATACATTTGTTTGATGTCTACGATGATGAAAATCGGATGTAAGCGAAAGTGCAAAAGTAAAGCCAAGATATCCTTTTGTAAGGAAGGACCGGCAAGCAAATGGTCATTAAGAGACCCACCAAGGAGAGTAGTTGCCGAAGCGTCAAAAACTACCCTTAATTTTGTTGTTTAATGTTGTTTAATGTTGTTTAATTTTGTTGTTGCTTAGAGCTCTCATAAATTGCTTTGATGAAAATTTGGCATGCTTAGAGCAAACTAAGGTAGATGTTTTGGACATGTTTCAGTTTCGTACATTATCTAAAAAATTGGAGAACGAATTTTTAAAATTATTCGAATTGCAAACCAATGCTGTGGGTTTAAATTTGATTCCCACATATAAGCAGTTAAAAACATTTGTTGAAAGGCACTGTAAAGCCTTGGAAGTTAGTAGTTTATGTATGAGCAAACAGTCTAAAACAAATAGTAAATCTACACATTTTGATAAACCTACTGGACTTTATACAAAATCTCAATATCACACTTCATTGGTGACAATATCAGATAACAAAAGTTGCATTCATTGTAAAGGCAAACATGCTTTATATCAGCGTCAGAATTTTTTGAACAAGACGCTTCACGAGCGTTACGAGTTTGTTATGCAGAAAAATTTCTGCATTAATTGTTTATCGGGGCTTCATCAAGCCACGAAATGTTCTTCAAAATCTGTTTGTAGAAAATGCGCTAAACCTCACATTACTACATTTTACAAACCAAAAATCATTGACCGATCAATTCGTTAATAACGCGCCCGCACTACAGTCAAATCAACCATGTGCAAGTACATCAACTACTAGCAGTTTATTTTTGACGCATTCTTTAAAAACCGTCACTTTGTTGGCAACTGCAACTATTGCAATTCGAGATGGGAACGGAAAGATTCAAAAGGTAAGAGCATTGTTGGACAACGGCAGTATGGAAAGTTTTATGACGGAAACTTGTCTTCAGCGACTTGGCTTACAAAAATCCAACGTTGCCATTAAAGTGGAAGGTCTAGGTTTAGCTTCCTCACACATTTCGGGAGTTTTATCTTGCAAATTTAGACCTAGGGATAAAATACATCCCCAATTTGATGTAGATGTTTATATTCTACAAAATATTTGTGGTAAATTGCCTGCAGTGCAAATAAACACTAACCATTGGCCGCGTACAGCGGACTTGCCGTTGGCTGATCCTGATTTTGATAAGCCAGGCACAATTGATTTACTTTTGGATGCAGATGTTTTTGCACACTCATTGTTAAATGAGACTTGTATGGGAACCGCAGACGAACCAGTCGCGATTCATACAAAATTTGGGTGGGTTCTTACAGGGAAAATCATTTCTCCTGCAGCAGATAGTACCTCATTATGTGTACTAATAGAACCCTTGGATACTCTAATTCGTCAGTTTTGGGAGCTGGAAGGCATTCCAGATGTCCACAAGGTTTCTTCTGCAGAAGAAGCCTGTGAGCAGCATTTTTTGGCAACATACGCTAGAAACGAGCAGGGTCGTTTTATAGTGTCACTTTCGTTTAATAGTCCGTAACCCATTTTTTGGGATTCGTGAAAAGTCGCACTTCGTAGGTTTTTGGCATTGGAAAGTCGTCTACAAAAAGACCCTCCACTGTATACAATGTACAGGAGTTTATGCAAGATTATTTACAAAATGGCACATGTCACTCATTCCTTCTAGCATGAAGGAATCATCGCATCATTCGACAGAATATTATATTCTGCATCATGCGGTTATTAAACCAGAAAGTAACACAACAAAATTAAGGGTAGTTTTTGACGCTTCGGCAACTACTCTCCTTGGTGGGTCTCTTAATGACCATTTGCTTCCTTACAAAAGGATATCTTGGCTTTACTTTTGCACTTTCGCTTACATCCGATTCTCATCATCGTAGACATCAAACAAATGTATCGACAAATTATGATTTCTCCGGAACACCGAAAATTTCAAAAAATTGTTTGGAGGTCTATTCCTACAGAACCTATTTCTGATTTTGTACTAAATACAGTAACTTATGGTGTCAAATCAGCACCGTGTTTGGCATTGCGTGTGATCCAAGAATTGGCGCGTCTTGAATCATCAAAATTTCCTTTAGCTGCTAAGGTTTTGGAATTCGATACAAATGTTGACGATGTCGTGACCGGGTCACAATCGGGCGAAGAAGCTCAACAATTGATTTTGGAATTAGACAAACTGTGTTTGTTGGGTGGATTTACGTTGCGTAAATGGAACAGTAACGTATATGACCTAATTAAGGTAGTACCTGAATCGGCTAGGTATCAACAGACATTTTCATTTGAAGATTCAACTAATCTCTCGCAAAAAATTTTGGGCCTTCAGTGGCATCCGTCATTGGACGAATTTTTTTATGTAGTAAATCCGGTGGTTCGGATTTGTACCAAAAGACACATGGTTTCAGAAATAGCGCGGATCTTTGATCCCTTGGGCTTGTTGACACCGTTGGTGTTTTTTGCAAAACACCTAATTCGGGGCGTCGATTGGGATGACGACCCTCCTATTGATGTCACTGTCAAATGGAAGGATTACCTTGATCAATTATCAGAATTGTCTAAGGTGAAAATTCCTCGGTGGATTTTGTCTGATAACTGTCTGGAATTTCAGTTGCATGACTTTTGCGACGCCTCCGAACAAGGATACGCCGCAGTAGTTCATTTCAGAGTGGTAGACGCAAATGGTAATATCAAAGTTTCATTGGTATGTGCAAAATCAAGGGTTGCACCTACTCGACGCATTTCTGTGCCTCGGCTAGAATTATCTGATTGAGTTCTTGTTCAGTATTTACAAGGTTCGACTAAAGTTATCAATTTATGCGTGGTCAGATTCTACAGTGGCTTTATCATGGATTCGATAGCCTTCTTACCATTGGAAAACTTTCATTAGTAATAGAATTTCGCACATTCAAGATCGAATTCCTCCTGGGTATTGGAACCACATCAAGTCTCAAGATAATTCAGCGGATTGCGCCTTTTGGGGTTTACTAGCCACGGACTTAGTAGAGCATCGTTTATGGTGGTCCGGTCCTATTTGGCTTTCTTTGCCACAATCAAATTGGCCTGTGAATAAAATTTCTGAAATGGATTCTACACCTATGGATTTGGAAAAGAGAATTATCTCATTGGATATTATCTTTTCGGATCATTTTCTTGATCTCTTAATAAACAAATTTTCTGATATATATATATAAAGTCTGTCGCATTATATGTTATGTCCTGCATTTCATTCGCATTTTGAGAACCCCCGTGGATCTCGTTTCAAACGCATCGCAAATCATTTCAAATCAGCAACATCAAGTTGCGCTTCATTTATTGGTTAAAAAAGTTCAATCAGAATTCTTTTATAAGGACATAGAGAATATTGAAAAAGGGAGAACCATTAGCAAACAGCTTAGACCCCTTAGCTCATTTCTGGACAGACGTGGTTTACTCAGGGTGGTCGGTCACCTTCGGAATTCAAATTTACCGTATGGAGAAAAATTTCCACTCCTATTACCCCGTACTCATCGTTTGACAGATCTCGTTATTTTAGACTGTCATCGAAAATATTTACATCCTGGTCTTAGAACAACCCAATTTCTTTTAACGCAAAATTTTTGGATTTTGGCCGCAAAAAAGGCTGTTTGAAAATGTCTAAAGTCATGTATCATTTGTTTTCGTATAAAACCAATTCCTTAATCCCCCCTGTGGGTGACCTACCAGCAACCCGCACCGTTTCGGGTAAAGCATTTCTCCACACTGGGGTTGATTTTGGTGGACCGTTCGCAATTACCATGAGCCGCACTCGTGGTTCAAAGTCATTAAAGGCTTATGTTTGTTTGTTTGTTCGTTTGTTTTGTAACTAAGGCTCTGCACTTAGAGCTAGTTTTGAATTTGTCCTCATCTGCCTTTATAACGGCACTGAGGCGTTTCATTGCTCGTCGTGGTAAATGTGCCAAAATCTACTGTGATTGCGGCACAAATTTCACTGGTGCTGCCCGTGAACTGGCAGAACTTATACAACATGTTGCTACCGAAGAGGGTATTGAATTTATTTTCAATCCCCCGCCGTCCCCTCACTTCGGAGGGTTGTGGGAGGCTGGCATCAAGTCAGTTAAGAGTCATCTCAACAAGATTATCGGCGCTCAAATTCTCTCGTATGAAGAATTCAATACCGTACTAATTCAAATTGAGGCGATACTCAATTCTCGTCGTTTGCGTTCATTGCGTACAAATCCTCAAGATTTTTCTTATTTGGCACCGTGTCATTTCTTAGGAGTCGAACCAGTTTCGGTGCTTCCTGATCCAAATGTTTTGGACCTGAAACTATCATTTTTAAATCGTTGGCAACTCATTCGGAGAATCCAACAATCTTTTTGGCGCCGTTGGCATAGCGAGTACTTACATACTCTCCAACAGAAAACTAAATGGTTTTTATCTCTTTCCGCTGTTAAAATTGGGACATTGGTCCTGATTAAAGAGGACAATATCCCTCCATTGCATTGGCGACTGGGACGTATTACCCACTTGTATTCTGGTACAGATAATGTCGTCAGAGTGGCGCAGGTTCAAACTGCAAACGGCATTATTAAACGACCTTTGGACAAATTGTGTGCTCTCCCATTAGAGGACACATAACAAAAAAAAATTTATTTTTTTTCTTTTCTCAATAATTTTTTTTGTTTGTTGGAATTATGCATTCATTATTATTTAATTTTTTGTGGTATTACGCATTTGTATATATTTGATTACATTGGTTAAAATAAGTTTTTAATCTTATTTTGGTGGTCGGTATGTTATGCATTTTATAGCTTTTTTGGTGACATATGATCACTTCATATTATTCTGGTTTGATCTTTACATTATCAAAGTTCCTTTCCTGTTCTCGCCTATCCTATAACAGATACATACAACTTTGGAAATTGGTAGGTGCGCGCGCAAGTGCCTTTTGGTGTTCATGCACACAGTTCAAGACGCGCATCGAACAGAACATTATTAACTTGGCAACGGGAGTGACCGTAACAATCAGTTCGGTGTGCTTGACCATGCGGTTTTCAATGGTGAAAACGCCTCAAGAATAGTGAACTTTCGTTTATGCAGTTTACGGCGGTTGTGCAGATGCAGATTACAGTCCACTACATTTTTTATACCAGCGCAATTGGCAACCATTACAGGTTAGTGTATTTTTAATTGATTATCTGTTTTAAAATGCCGTTGATCGATAAATACATACAGTACTTTTCAATTAGTTGAAAATTCCTTTCAAATATCGCAAATAACTATCTTCATTCTAACATCATGGTACTTTCAAATTATATTTTATTTTAATTACTTGCTACCGAAAGTGCATTTTGGGTATGAGGTTTAGATAAGCCCGCGTATGTTGAAGAAGTTTGCAAAATAAAATGCAATTTGGTTGTGCTTCAACTACATAGTAATGTACTTAAAAACATTTATTATTTCAGCACTTCTAGCGTATTACCTACTCAAAACAAAAAGGAAAAATGGCCGCTTGTCATTACAAGTAGACACTGCCATTTTCAAAAAAATACTGGTACTTACATCGATGGACACGCTGTATCGTTTTCAATAAGAGATACAACTATTTTTTACTGAAATAAATTTGGTTGGAAGGTTTTCATCGTCGGTTTAGGCAAATTTTTGAAATATTATCATTTTTATACACGACGATTGAATCATAACTGCACAAGTCCTTCAAATTTTTTTAAAATGTAAGCACATTCCAAATAGACCTGCACGTTAAAGAAGTTCTAGATTACTGGAACGAGTGAAATGACCTATGCGTTCCAGTGATCTAAAGAGCCAAACTACAGGTTCAACCAAAGTAGTAGGGTCTTTAGTGGGGAACCAGACTAAGACAGGTCCCCGAAAGAAGACAGCAGCTGTTTCGCTACCTAGAGTGGCAGAGACCATTAGGGGTCGGTATGGCATTCTAAGACACACTACTGCGATGTGCAAGACAACGGAACGCCACCACAATACCTCCTAAATACACAGTATACTCAAATTGTTTTAAAATGATGGCATCCGCCGTTCTAAAAGATTCCGGTATCAGCGAAGTTCGCTGGCTAGAAGCGAGGATTTTGGAGTGGAGACTTTAGGTTAAATTTTCAGGATCAAAGGAAGGAAATTCGGATGTGGGGATAGGTATGAGAAAAAAGATAGGACACTGTGTAGCAAACTACTTACAAACGAGCGAAAGAGTACTCATCATTAGATTAGAATCTAAACCGGTAAATACAGTAATAATACAAGTATACGTGCCCGCCTCTAGCTACAATGAGGAAGAGGTAGAAACGATATATGAAGATATCGAAGACATATTAAGATACGCAAAAGGCCATGAAAATTTAAGAAATACGGGGAATTTTAATGGAGTGGTAGGTGAGGGTAACGATGGAGCGGCAGTAGGTTTATCTGGTTTAGGCACGAGAAATTACAGGGGAAATAGACTCGTAGAATTTTGCGATAAGAGCAATTTAACCATCACAAACACATTATCTCAACATCATACTAGAAGACGATACATGTGGAAGATGCCAGGAGATATAGGAAGATATCAAATTGATTAAATTCTTGTCATACAACGGTTTAGGAATCAAGTAAAGACTGTAGAAGCTACCCAGAAGCAGACACCGACACTGACCACAGCATCAGAATTATGAAAGTCTCTCTTAAATTTAAAATTTTGAAAGAAGGAAATGAAAAGACACTTTGACTTTCAAAACTAAAAGATAAAGATACCCACGAAATATTTGAAAAAAGATCAAATGAGTTGCTGAAAGATATTGGGGAAATTTTTCATACTAAGGAAGTAGAAACAGAATAAAATAATATTAAATCTAGCTTAGACATAGCGGCCATAGATACTCTGGGATATACATAAAAAAAATAAAAAACCATGGATAATAAAGGATATCGTGATTTTAATAGAAGAAAGAAAAAATATAAAAATAGATTAGATGAAACAGGAAACAGAGATACAATGTCATAAAATGGGCAATTATTTGCAAATGCAGGAAAGCTAAAGAATAATGGAATGATGAAAAGTGCTAAGAGGTACAAACTAAAATGGAAATAGAAAAGACAAACGAAGCATACAAATTAATTAGAATGAACTTTAGAGAAATAAAACTATATAGCAAAAATATAAGAGACGCGGGAGGAAACGTCATTATAGGAAATGGAGAGAAAGTGATTAGATGACAAGAATATATAGGTAATTTGTATGCAGGAGAGGAACAACAACATTAGAACAGTAATCAGACATTGAAAATGATGACTTGGGATATCCTATACTTAGAGATGAGTTTGAATTAGCATTAAAGAGTCTGAAAAATGGTAAGGCGCCGGGTACAGATAAGTTGCAAGCAGAAACTCTAAAAGCCGCTGGACAAGTAGTAAAAGAACGTCTGTTCCAACTTGTAAGCTATATGTATGAGACAGGCGAGATACCTAAAAATTTCAAACGAAACATCGTAGTCACTATACCAAAAAAAAGAGGCGCGGTTAGATGTGAACATTTTCGAACAATAAGTTTGCTAGCACACATGTCAAAAATATTAACTAGAGTTGTACAAAGACGAATGGAAAACGAGCTGATGGAGTACTAGGAGAAGATCAATTTGCATTTAGACGAAACAGTGGAACACGGTAGGCTATCTTAGCTCTGAGGGTGGTAATGGAGAAAACAATAGAAAAAGGGGAAAGCGTGTATATAAGGTTTGTAGATCTAGAAAAAGCATTCGACAATGTAAAATGGTAGAAAATGTTCGAAATACTCAAAAAGATTGGAATGAGTTTTAGCGTTAAACGGATAGTACATAGCTCAAAGAGCAAACAGCGGTAATAGAATTAGAGTAGAATCGTAGAGAAGTAAATATTACGAAAGGGGTGAAACAGGGATGTGTCTTATTCCCATTAATTTTTAACTTGTACATCGAAGAGGCAATGAATACTGTCAATTGCAAGAAGACATTTGGAATTATTATGCAAGGACAAAAGATTGATGTTGTTAGATTTGCAGATGATATAGCGGTATTAGTATTTAGCGAGGAAGAGTTAGAAGCTGCTCTTATTAAAGTGGAAACAGTTCTAACAGATACAGTATAAAAATTAACAAAAATAAAACTAAGGTACTGGTATACAAAGGAGGATAAAATAAATTAAAAACTATAATACAAATAGGTAAGGAGAACTTAGAAGAGGTTAAGGATTACTGCTACCTAGAAATCCAAATAACCCAAGATAGGAAGAGCGCAAAAGATGTAAAACAAAGATTAACAGAAGGTCGTGCTTCGTTTTACAAGAAAAAGCAACTACTGTGTTCAAAGACAACAAACATACTCCTAGATACCAGGAAAGGATTGCTTAAAACATATGTGAGGAGCACAGCACTGTACGACTGTGAAACCTCGACAGTAGGAGAAGCGGACAAGAAAAGACAGAAGCCTTTGAAATGTGGTGCTACAGACGCATGATGAAGAAATCATGGACATACAAAGTTAGGAACAAAGAGGTACTAGAAATAGTGGGGGAATAAAGATACCTGTAGAAAACAAAAAGAAATAGGAGAAATAAACAGGCAGGATATGTTCTAAAGCATTTTTGGGGGATTGTGTAGGATATATTAGAAGCAGAGATAGGAAAAAAGAGGTAGAAGTATATCTAAATCAGACTATTGCACACAGACAGTTGAAATTTCAGAAAAATGGTAGGTTAGCACAGAATAAGAAACAATGAAGGTACAGGTCTAACCAGTTCCAGGACTGAAGACCTAGTGATGATGATGAAAGTATAATCAAAATGGCTTGCGATGATAGAGTGTATTAAACGAACTAATAAAAGGGAACCAAAAAATTCTATACGAGGAATGGTAAAGGATTTTAATGGCGCAACCTTACTGTTAACTTGCAAGAGATTGCATGTGAACGAGTTATTTGTGATAACATAGAGGTAGACACAAGCAAAATATTCTCTAACTAGCATCGCAAAATCATAAAAGGCAATATGTGCTGTTTGTAAGAGACAATCTGCTAGAAATTTTGTTCTAAGATAAATTCAGAAGCTGGCAGCAGAATTGCTCCCATTCCTCACACCACACGGGAGCAGGAATATGATCCCAGTGAAGCTTTTGTAACCACAATCGTTGCAGAAAATACTGGATGAGAAAAATTGCAAGAGTTAACCAACCTAACGGGTCGAAAATACGTGCTATGTAGGAAAGTATCGTTACGTGCTGTTCCTGCATGTAAATATTTTCGCTTCTACATAAATAAATTTCATATTCCTTACTGTATTCACGGTCAATTGCAAATTTTCATTAACATTTCGACTGCTTTCTAGAATAAAATGATTGCTTATTTATCACCCTGTGGGTTTTATTATTAGTACATGTAATTATAACTTAAAGTACTAAAATTTATTCTACTTCGATATAGCATTCCAATCTGGTATTTTATTCTCATCCTGCTAGTGACATAATTCCACGCGATAAATATTTATGGTTCCGGGTTGGGAGCGTGTCATTTTATAAACTAAGGTCGACGTTTCGACCACTTTTGTATGGGGTTTCATCAGGACAAGAAAAGAAAATAAATAATAATAAAGATAAGAATGATAAATTAAGTAGACAAGTTAAAGTGTAAAGAGCATGTAAGGTTACTTCTAAACTAGCAGACTCACTAGCCCATTTAAGCCAAAAGGTTACTAAAATCAGAAACACAACCACTAGATTTGTATTGTAGAATTTTATTTAAAAATAAATTGATTATCCTGCAAGAATTATTGTATCGATCTGCGAGCTTTTGCTAAGCTTTATCGTATAGCTTCGGAAGTAATTTGACATCGGAGATAATGGCTAAAACTTCCCCTTGCAGTAGGGACCTAAAGTAAATAAATTTAGTGGTTTTAGGCAATACCGAATTATCAACCAGATTAACAAAAATGGTTCTGAAAGTGGACCAGTTGGTTACTTGATCTGAAAAACTCGGATTTTCAGATGGCCTTAAGAAGCTAAAAGAAGTAGAATCAGAAGTAACCACCTGTTTGGATTTGCAAGTAGTGGCAAAAGCAGGCTGTTCCTCTAGGTCCAAATACTTTGCCCACATGACAGCTAACAAATATTGAGGCGAGCCTATTTGCTTTCACCTTAAGTTTGGTTTGGTTACGATATTCCGTGCAGACAAGAAAAAAAACAGTAATGTTAGTAAATAAAATCGCCTACGCCGAATACCGCAACAAAAACAAGGACAGAATGGTAGAATCGAAGTCCAAAAAAATTAAAGCTTGGACTAGCTCAAGAACGACGTAGAGTGGGTTGGGTGATATAGAAAGAAAAAAAATATTGGAGACCTCAGTATAAAACTATTTTACAAAGTGTAAGTAAAACATACAGTGCCAAAAGAGTATTTACAAACGTCAAAAACACACATTTACGTAATCGTTTGTTATATCGTGATGTACACAACGCATCAAATTACCTGTAATGCTGTATAAACCTAAATATTTGTAAATATCGAGAATAAACCTTATTATCTAAATAATAGATACATATTTACATGCAAAAATACTTACAACATGCTCCAACCATAAATATGTACAAGAAGAAATTACACAGTATACATATATTTACAATAATTTTTATCTGCTTTAGAAAGTGCGCCTCGTAAAATTTAAGAACGTACTATTAAATTTTAAATAACGTAATCAAGTATTAACTAGCAAGTTCTTGACGTTATCATTTATGTACGCGAAAAAGAAAATAGTAAAAGTGCTCTATCGCAAGCTTTAAGAATAATTGCATAATCGTTCGTGCAATTTATTGCGGAATTAACCCAAAACAAAAATGTCTATCTTCCAAAACAACACAAGTAAAACAAACAGAAAATATACTGTACCTTAAGCTATCGGTTTCTCTCTGGTACCTTTTAGGATGAGGAAATGCAGGCTTTTTCGTATGCAGGCTGGGTACTGGATCAACCAACTTAACTATACTAGAACATTTAGTACAAAACGCATTTTAAAATCGCAACTTATAATGATCAAAGGACGTTGTTTAGAATTAAAATCGAATACATAAGACTAGAGTCGAATAAATAAGAGAGCCTTTCAAAAGTTGAACTTGTATTAATGCAATTCTCAGTGATGTTGGTGTATAATATTCTGCGAACGCAAACAAAAATATATTCCAGACAACTGCGAAATATTCCTAGAATGCAAGCAATAAAGAATGCAAAATACGATACTTAATTCCATTGAATTTTGTTCGCATGGGAAAGCAAAATATATTTTAAAACCACCAAGCTAGTGTGCGACCTTATATATTGCCAAAGGAAACCTGTTGTCTGATTTACAGAAACGAGTAGAGAAACACGTGCAAATATAACGCCTAGGTTTTCTCAGTACTAACCATTAAAAGCTTTTATATTTGCATAAAGCAGTTGTTCCGAACATGTTTCGTAGGATAAACTATTGGAAATAACAAGCGTTTTCAAGGAAGAAGAAACTATTAAATTGGTTTAAGGAGGAGCAAATGCTTGTTTGTTTCAACGAATTTAGCGAAGTTGTTTTACAAAGTATTTTAGAGAATTTATAAATTGTTATAAAATACCACGTACTTCTATACTGAGGAAATTTTATACAAAACGGTTTAATACGTATTTATTGAACTTTAAGTTTGTATAATTTGAGAATGGCATTAAAAGGGTTTAGATTAGCGTTTTTAATTAAGGTAGTTGCAAGCCAATGTAGAATTACTCCATTTCAAAAAGTTAATGTAGCAAACCGATAAACTATAATTTATAATTTCATTTTGTAGGGCTTCGTAATTAATTTCAAGTTTATCTAGGGGTAATATTTTTGCCTGAAATCCGCAAAATTTGATGGAAATTGCAGTGTTGGCATAATCCGCAATCTCAGTCAACTGGTTAAAAAATGTTTTCCATTCTCACCCTTAATTGGCCTTTGGGCACCATTATGGAATTCAAAATGACTCTTATTAAACAGTAGATATTTGTAAATTTAATAGTACAGCACTAATGAGTGCAAACCGCGACAAATCGCTTAAACTAACGTATTTAACCAAATGGCAAACTTTACATTAAGAACAGGATGTAGTCTTATTTATAATAAATTTAAATTTTAGAAAAGAACGAGATTGTAAATTTTTCGCATAAACAATACAGAAAAGAATAGATACAAATAATAATCAGTGTTTATAAACAATGCTCTAATTATAGAAAAAGTAAACAAAACTCGGCGTCGTGGAAACGACACTAAGAATTGATAAACCGCACGTTGACCTGACGAACAATAATTTGATAACGATATTAAATTATTCGAAATTTTGTATTCAAATTTTGTATAGAACTTCGATAGAGGGCAAATGGCACTGGTAGTTGTAATATGCGTAATTTCCTTGGTTGTTAAAGTAAATAAAGTACATGCAAAATACAAGAAAGTAATATAAGTAAAAGTGGACTTGCAAAGAATAATATCCAGTAGCTTCAAGAATGAAGTTGGCAATCTTAATAAGGATTACTTACTAAAGAAAGCATGTAATTGCTGAAGAAAAAATAGCACTTTCCCTCCAGCAGAGTGCCGCGTCGCGTGCCTTGAAGGTCGAAGGCTCGAATTGTACTGTTGGTAGATCAGTGGTGATAAGCGGTATGTTTTCTGCACAGCAAATGTGGGAATAATAACTGAAATGTGAATGAAGGCGTTAACAAATAGCATTAATATAAAATCATAGACCCCACATTTTATATATTATCAAAAAAGAAAAAAAAAGCAATTTATGAGAGCTCTAAGCTCTTGGTGAGAATTATGGTTGGCATTTGGAGCATTTTCCTAAGCCGCAAAATGTGAGTTTACCAAAAGTCGCTTGCTTTCATACCTTTCAACCACGGTATCGTATGCCAACTTAAAATTATCCCCTGTAATAGGTAAATGTTTAATTAAACCTTTAGAATCTGAATCTAATGCGTCCAGCAAGAAATAAAATTTCTCTACGCTTAATAAATTCTTGTTATCAACAACAAGATTTTTAAAAAGCTCTTTAAAATGCATAAACGCTGAAATCTTGCCAGAAAATTTTGGGACAGATATCCGAGGAAGTCTTATGTTAGACACGCTAGTTAATTGAGAAAATTGTTGTGTGTTGGCAAGAATATTTTCTTTCTTGATTTTGGACAAATCAAGCTTAATTTGTGCCGCACTATTTTTTATTGAAATAACTAATTCATTCATGCTGGAATTCAAACTTTTAATTTCCTCCAGATTTTATGCGTCTAGAGTGCACATTTTGTACGCACTATTTATCTCATGTTTGAGATCGATAGCTGTTTGCGTTAGAATTTGAGCCAAAACTAAATTTTGCTCTGTCGAGTCCAAATTAGAAGTTTGATCAAAAACCGAACGAAACTGTTCAATAATAGCCAGTTTTAAATCCAGGATAAATCGTTCGGTAGAAATTTTCTTGGCAGCAATTGTAGCTACTAAAATGCCCTTATAAGTTCTAAGGAATTGTTTTGAAATAAATGCCAATAAACCAAAGACAAAAATTTGCCTTTAAAATTTAAAAATTACATAAATAATTTTTAACCAAGAACTCAATGTTCACCATTAAAATATCTATAGCAATTATAGATATTTAAACACCTTGTATGAGGTATTGTTTGAAATGAATGCCAATGAACCAAAGACAAAAAGTTGTCTTTAACAAATTAAATGAATTATGTAATTTAACATGTTTACCATTTCAATGAGTATTGGTGCTAAATTGTAACAATTTCTACGAATTAAATTGACACCAAAATAAACAATGTTTGCAAAGTTGTTTTGAATGCGCGAGCAACTTGAATTATGTCGCTAGAACTACGTTCGTTATCAGAAACAACAGGTTCAAACTGCCGGCGTTTTGACCTCGAAAGTTATTATTTGAAATGAATGTACAGGTGTTCTTAAAGCGATATTACACTTGTAAAAACTGAACCACATTGATTATTTTCAACACAAATACCATTGAATGACTAAATTAATGCGATTTAAATTAAAATTATAATAATTTAAAACCATGAAATCCAAAGAATAGCAATTCCTTTTGATTTATAAAGAAATATTTATGCAATAAACGAGAAGTGATATGCGGTAAGGAGTGTTAAGATTATGTGGCGTAGAAGAAGCAAAAAAAAGTCTGTATTCATCGACCAACGGCATTTTAAAACAGTTAATCAATTAAAAATACACTAACTTGTATTGGTTGGCAATTGCGTTGGTATAAAAAATGTAGTGGACTGTAATCTGCATCTGCACAACCGCCGTAAACTGCATAAACGAAAGTTCACTATTCTTGAGGCGTTTTCACCATTGAAAACCGCATGGTCAAGCACACCGAACTGATTGTTACGGTCACTCCCGTTGCCAAGTTAATAATGTTCTGTTCGATGCGCATCTTGAACTGTGTACACGAACACCAAAAGGCACTTGCGCACACCTTCCAATATCCAAAGTTGTATGTATATGTTATAGGATAGGCGATAACAGGAAAGGAACTTTGATAATGTAAAAATCAAACCAGAATAATATTGAAACGGGCTACTGCTACCGCGTTTCTTTAATTTAAAACAAGTAATAATAATGGTCTTTATTACTCACTGTTCACAAGTCTAATTAACAGTATATGCCTTATTTACAGATGTTTTCAGTCCACTTAACAATGAAGCACTATTACACTAATGAATTTACAAGCACTAATATCTTCTTAAACTAACTCCTTTACCATAGGTTCATTAACAACACTAACACAACTATTTGTTTATACACTTCTATTTATTTATGTATACTCCAAGCTGCATGTACATTAGACACAGCTTATATCATTTATGTATATATTCTAAAAGCTCAACTACGCTTACTGTACACGATATAATTTATATTAGACATTCAAGAATAGACTGACTCTTGCATTCATTAGCGGTCTTATATATACTCTGGATTACAAGGATGACTCATGCTCCCGTAATTTCTAGAACAATTCTGGAATCCTGGAGAATACGCTGTGCGCCCGACCGTTTTGTGTGTAATTGATTGCTAGAAGAATTCTCGTATCCTGAAAAGTATGCAGAGTCTACAGCGCTTGTGTGTTTGATGGGTTGCCTAGTAGTAGCTCGCAACACTGCCCCCTCTTTAAAACCGTTACGTCTCGTAACTGTAGATACATTTTGGCGCCAATTCGATGACTGATGACGGTATCGGCAGCTATCTCCTCTGGTGCATCCACCACGTCGTTGGAAATAACAGTCAACACTCTTTTCTTGGTCTTGGTAGGCAACCGGTTGAAAACAACAAACAAGGACCTGGACGTTGGTTCCCTGGAAAACTACTTCTAGCATATTTCGGACTATCCTCCAATCTAAGTGATCCAGTCCACACAGTGGCGTAACTACGATTTTTGGGCCCCCCGCAAAAATTTTAAAGTGGGCTCTCTTTAAAATGTATTACTTTTACTGGCTTATATTTAGCCATATTTTTAAATTATAGTACATGTAGAGAAGGAAGCAGTATAGAATTAAATACATATACTATATTAATCAAGTGCTTTATTAATTATAAAACCAAATTACATAAATTCAAACTTATAAGTTAATTAATATTAAATCTACATATTTATACGCCGCACAAAATTATTTACACCTAAAAATTTGATACAGTAAAAACCTATGAGCTAGCAGACATTCCAAATCAAATTCAAAATTTTGTTTTTCTTGCATGTTTTGCTGCAAACGCGTTTATTGTATCCTCTATATTCATATTTTGGCAGTGTCATGTTCTACTGCTAAGAGGATAAATCGTCTAATCTATCTTGTGAAGTGCGGTTCCTAAGATAATTTTTAATAATTTTTAATTTTGAGAAAGATCTCTCCGCACTTGCAACGCTAACGGGTAAAGTTAGGTATAACATTAAGGCTGTTATGGTGTTTGGAAAACTGCTAGAACCTGTAGATTTGGAAAGTACTAGATATTCTAAAATTGTAAGATACCGTTAACATTTTTAATTCATCACAAATAAGTCTATTATTTTTGAGTGTAGTAAGTTCTATACCTATAGCATCATTTAAATCTTTGTAGTAAAATTTTTGCAATTGTTTTGCCTTAGATAAAATATCGTCTGCAGTTAAATTCAAAAATACATTAGGTTCTAAGAAATTAAACTTTTCGTTTACATGAAAAAGCCATTTAAAACGATTTGATAACTGTGAACTCATAATATCTAATACGCGATAATATAAATTTATTTTAAATTTAAATTCTTCATCATTAAACAATAATCTTTGGATAATTCATCATTATGCTTTTTATTTTTGCATGCTTTTCTTTAGAAATTCCGATTTAATAATTTGTTGGCTTGCAACTTTCTCTGCTTCCTCCTTAATATTGGAATAGTTATTTCTTGTTTCCTTGAAAAATTTTAAAGTTTTTGTAATAAGAGAGTTATCTGATTAATATTCGCCTTTTCACTCTGAGCAGTTTGTGAGAGCTTGTTAAGCTCTTCTAGAATTTGACTTAAAAACACTTAAAAAATAAAATTAAAATTATCCATGCTAGTTAATATTTGCTTTGCGTCATTTCGTTCATCTGTTTTTTGATATCATAATAATTTTATTAAGAGACATTACTATATCTTTATACCGAATTCTTATGGCAGCTAAAGATTTTACTCGATCCGCCCAACGTGTCGGATTTAAGCGTTTCAATTGTGTGAAATTTTCTTTAAAACAGAAAGCCAATTCCATCTTACTATACTATTAGCAAAAAATGTATATATGTTTTCTAAAAGTAGAAAAAACGATTCTATTTCTTTTATACCTTTAACGGCATCATTTATGACTAGATTTAAGTTATGGGCACTACAGTGCATATATAAGGCTGCAGGCTCTATGTTTAAAATTCTCTTTTGCACGCCAGAATACGTACCGCTCATAACGTTAGCTCCATCGTAGCCCTGCCCTCTACATTTATTTATATCTAATTGCATGTTGGTTAAATTGCATAATATAGTATTACATAGTCCTTCAGCAGATTGGGACTCTACTTTTGTAAAACCCACAAAAGTTTCACAAATATCTATTTTGGTTACCTCTCCCAAGCTGTCTTTTTTAAAATCAATATATCTTACAATTTTACTTAATTGATCAATCTTAGTTATATCCTGTGTAGTGTCTATTATGATTGAGAAAAAAGGAGCGGATCTAATTTTATTTAATAAAATATTTTTTAAGTGTGCGCTTAAAGTATTAATAATATCGTTTTGAATTTTTGGGGAAAGATATTTAATTGAACCTTTGGGTCGTTCAAGCACTTTTTGTAATATAGGATCATAGTTACTAATTAAATGAACTAAACTTAAGAAATTACCGTTGTAACTGTCTTTTGAATCAGAAAAACTTTCTCTATGTCCTCGAAATGACAGCATGCGCTGGGATAGTGTTAAAGTAACATTGAAAAGTCTGTGTAAAACATTTTCCAAAATTCAGTTTCTTGTTTTAATAGTAGAGTATCTTTCTTATCTATGGTATAATTTTTTTCCACATATCGTAAATAAAACAACAAGTTAAATGAGATTGAGCAAGCAAATGCTCTTTAATTTTTTTTGATAAACCCTGCCAATCATTAATTCCGGTCGTCCAACTTGACCTTACTGAAGCAAACAGCCAACATGGTTGACAATAAACACAATTTTTTAATTTAGAATAACACAACCACCCATTTGAATTGTGTGGTAAGTTTAACGTATTGCTTTTATTTTCGCTTGCAGTTATTAAGTAATAATAGTGAACTGAAAAACTTCTATTTTTATTATCTTTAGGAAACGCACCATCTGGTCTACACAATCCGTAATTAATTATTTCTTTTCTTAAATTGTCATGTTGTAAAACATTGATTTTTAAAAATGTGCAAAATCGGTTGGATATTCTTTCGTCAGATCCATAGATAGTTCATTAAGTGAAAAGTACTACTCACATTTACCTCTGTAATTGTAGTGGTATCTAGTTCCAAATTTCTATCGCGGCCGTCATTATGTGATGTACTTGCGCCCTGGGTGAGAGTTTTAAAATTGTTGACGACTGCTGTTCGTCTGTAGCGGAACTAGTAGATGCTACTGTCGAAAGCCCAATTTCTTTCATAGATTGTTCTTGTTTTCGGACTCTTTAGAAGTAAAAAGGAACTTATTTTTGGAATCTTGCTCTTTGATTCTTCCAATAGTTTCCTTTTCGTTTTTGCAGCGCCGCTTGTAGTGCTCATTGTATATTATTTCCTGCAATTTTGAATGAAATTAATTATAATGTAATTAGATAAGTAATAATTATTTAAAAGCCTTTTGAAATTACAAATAACACATACATACTTTGCTTTAAATGCTTTAATTAACAAAATATAAATGATTTTTATTGAATGCTTAAAGATTTATTTATATGTATTTCTCAGCGCGACTTCAACTATGATCAAATCAATAGTAGTTTAATAAAAATAGATATAAATACTTACGTTTAAATATGAAAGACCTCCTGTAATACGAACACAACACTATTGAGTAAAACGTACTGGAATGCTTTTTACTTCCTTTCCGTTATATATAATGCAGCTAATGCAAATACGTTGCAACCAGCTGACTAGAAACCACAAAATGAATTTCTTTCTAGTATTATATTTCTAGAAAGCGAAGGTTACTAAGCTACCTGCCATCCTGTGAATCTGTACTGTACAGACAATAGCCCTTTTATTCCTATTTAAAATCCCACAAACCAAACTAACCCTACTATACGTCGTTTAATAATGCTTTACCACTTTATACAACTTATCACTTAAGAATAATATAGACATCTTTGTTATTAAAGTTTACAGTCTCTTTCATCTGTTTATTAACCCTTACAAAATAGGACAGAACGGATAGAAAGAAGAAAGGATGCAGGCTGCAGGTGGTGTTCAGTATTTATCTTAATTATTATTTCTTGTATTTCAGCAGTTCCTAGTAGTAACATCAAGAAAACGTTCGTTAACCTGCGGTTTCTGAATTATCTGCAATATTTTCTTGACCGTTTCTTACCTGCCAAATACGTTGAAGATGAATAAGTTGAGTTTATTATCGTTTGGGCCTTCTTGCACTTGGGGCCCCCCCGCATAGCGGGGGTGGCAGGGGTGTAGTTACGCCACTGAGTCCACAGCCCAACTTGGGCACCGCTAGTCTTGTTACTCCATTTTCCATCATCTGCGCCTTAAGATTTAGCAAAGCCTCCCATAGATGTCCATTACTAGGTCTTTGCCATGAAGAATTTTTGGTGACCAGATAGTAAACATAACGATTTTTATCTTGAAGAACCAAAGCTTTTCCTACAGTTGGCTGCTGTTGTACTAATTCATCGACACATCCAAACTTTTTCTTAAAAACAACAGCTATTCCCCTTGACATTGCCAAATCTTGAGCTACGCAATGTGCAAGGGAATACTCTTCTGGTGCTCTAAACAGATCTTGCTGTTTTCAACAACAACGCCAAATCTCGCTTTAGCGGAACCACCATACGCCGCCATAAAGCTCTCAAAATCTACATTTGGCTCATGATTAATAACTTGCCGAACACCATTATCATTATTCGAGTCTTCCTGGTTGTTGCCAGCGTAGGATGTTAAACGGTCAAAGTGTACCACTTTCGGTTTACCACGAGGGGATCTTCTGATCCGGTACACTACATCATTAATTCTTTTAACACTTCGTACGGCCCTTCCCATTGTCTTTGTAGTTTTGGCGACAATCCACGTTTTCTTTGTGGATTGTACAACCACACTAAATCTCCAGGTTGATAACCACCTTCTTGTGCTCTCGTGTCATATTGTGATTTCATTCGATCGCTTGCTGCCTGTATATTCTTTCGGACGTTTTCGTGAATACTATTTGATCTTTCACGAAGCTTACTAACGTAATCTTCACCTGCGATCTCTTCTCCAGGTTTAAATCCAAACTGAAGATTACATGGTAGCCGCAATTCACGTCCTAGCATTACGCAAGCGGGCGAGTATCCTGTGCTGTCATGTACCGAAGATCGGTACGCCAGTAGGAACAAATGTAAATATTGGTCCCAGTCTCGTTGATGTTCAGACACAACTTTGGTCAGGTACTTCCCTAACGTCCTGTTCATTCTTTCAACCATTCCATCCGATTGGGGGTGAAGTGGCGTGGTTCTAGTCTTCCTGATTCCAAGGTGCTTGCAGACGTTTTGAAACAACGCCGATTCGAAGTTTCGACTTTGATCGGAGTGTAATTCCAACGGAACTCCAAAACGACAAAACAACTCCCTGACTAAAACATCTGCAACCGTCTCGGCTTCTTGGTTAGGTATAGCATATGCCTCCGGCCATTTGGTAAAATAATCCATTGCAACCAAGATGTATTTATTTCCTTTCTCTGATTCAGGAAACGGACCAGCTATATCAATGGCTACCCTCTCAAAAGGATTCCCCACGTTATACTGTCTCATTGGAGCTTTCCGTTTTGAGACCGGGCCATTTGCAGAGGCACACAATTCACATTTTCGGCACCACTCCTTCACATCATCTTTGCAGTTCAGCCAATAGAATCTTTCTCTCACTCTCTTGAGAGTTCTTTTCACGCCAAAGTGCCCTCCGGAAATACCATCGTGCAAGTGCTGCAACACTTCCGGCACTCTGCTTCTCGGCACTATCACTTGAAGTCTCTCAGTGCCATCTTCAAATTCCAGGCGTCGTTTCAAGATTCTATTTTCCATCATCAAGGAGTCCCACTGTGCCCAGTATGCCTTCAGGCTCCTACTTAGAATACTAATTTCTTCCCAAGCTGGTCGTTGTCCTCTATTTTTCCACTCAATAATACGTCCCAATTCGGCGTCATTCTCCTGGTCTTCTCGCATTCTTTCGGGTTGCCAAGTATCATCGGTTACTGTCATTCTATGGATGACACTTATTTTCTCTTCCATCTTGGAGCAATGATTGCAGTCCACCGGACAAGGTCTCCTTGATAGAGCGTCTGCATTCCGATGACTAGTTCCTACACGATGTTCTGTATCAAAGTCATATTCCTGCAGCCGCTCTATCCACCTTGCCACTTGGCCTTCAGGATTTCGAAACTGCAATAACCATTTCAGTGCAGCATGGTCTGTTCTCAACAGGAATTTACGGCCGTATAAGTACTTATAAAAGTGCTCCACGGATTTGACGACGGCCAACAGCTCCCTTCTTGTCACACAATAGTTCCTTTCTGGCCGCGACAAGACCTTGCTGAAATACCCAATAACTTTTTCCTGTCCGTCCTGCACTTGAGAAAGAACGCCTCCTATAGCTGTGTTACTGGCATCGGTATCCAACACAAATTTCCCCTCCATCCGTGGATAACTCAAAATTGGTGCAGTAACCAGTAGCCGTTTCAGTTGTTCAAATGCACTGTGGCAGTCGTCATTCCAATCATATTCTTGTCCATCTTCGGTTAATTTCGTTAACGGTTTGGCAATGTTCGCAAACCCAAGTATAAAACGTCGGTAATATGTGCACAATCCTAGAAAACTGCGTAGTTGGTGTATATCTGCTGGTGTAGGCCACTCTTGTACCGTTTTTATTTTGTCAGGGTCAGCTCTTATTTCGGTCTCTGAAACGACATGTCTTAGGTATTTCACCTCTTTTCCAAATAGGTGACACTTCTTGGGGCTCAATGTAAGGTTCGCCCCGCGTAATCTTTGGAATATCTTCTCTAGGTTCTTAAGGTGTTCTTCAAAAGACCGGCCTAACACTATCACGTCGTCCAGGTACACCAGACAAGTCTTCCAAGACAGTCCACGCAGTATCGACTCCATCAATCGTTCAAAAGTAGCAGGGGCATTGCATAATCCAAATGGCATGACCTTGAACTGCCATAATCCAGTTCCAATTGTAAAGGCAGTCTTTCCTTTATCGTTTGGCTCCAAGCCTACCTGCCAGTATCCGCTTTTCAAGTCCAAGGTCGAAAACCATTTAGATCCGGATAGAGTATCTAAGGTGTCATCAATTCTGGGCATAGGATAGCTGTCTTTCTTTGTTACATTGTTAAGCCGCCGGTAGTCTACACAAAACCTTGTCGACCCGTCCTTTTTCTTGACAAGCACTACCGGGGATGCCCATGGACTATTCGAGGGTTTAATCACTCCCTGTTCTTCCATATCGGTGATAATTTGCTCAGCTTCCTTACGTTTTGCCAAAGGAAGCCGCCTGGGGTGTTGTCTTATCGGTTGCGCATCTCCAGTATTGATCTTGTGTTGCACAACATTCGTCCTTCCCTTCTCACTATCATCCCGTGCAAACACACCTCGATATCGCCGTTTAATCCTTGACACGAAGGTATCAACATATCCAGCAATTTCTGTGAGCAACCGTTGGCTGGTTTATCTTTCGTGTCGTCCACACAACGTTTAATATGGCATACTGAAATGCAACTTCCCACAATCGTGTCTTTCTTCAGGGTCACCGTATGCGGATTAATGTTCAGCACCCTTACTGGTACCATATTTCGAAACTTTACCAGCGTTCTTCCAATCAGTAATCCCTCCTGACCCATTCCCGATTCAGTTGCTTCCATCATGCATACTTGTCCTTCCCGGAGCGTACCATCCGGGCGTCCCATTACTATCATTTCCGCCTTCTCGGGTATTTTCATATCACAAATCATTCGAACTTGCATCGTCTGGTTACTCCTACCTTGAAATGGAATCTCATCATCATCTATCCGAAGCAAATTTTCTTTCATGTTTACATGAAACCCATATTCTCTCATGAGATCCATTCCCAAGATCACTTCCTCTGTAATTTCAGCTACCAACACTCGATGATTAATTAATTTGTCCCCAATTGTCAACATAACGGCAGTCTCTCCGTGAGTACCAATCTTCCCACCACTTGCCGTTCGGAGACACACCGATACAGGTAGCACTTTTCCACGACCAACCAAATCTGGTCTCACAATAGTTCTTGTCGCTCCTGTATCCACAAGTAATCGGACAACCCTACCATTAATTCTACCATCGATATAAATGCTGTCCAGACTTCCCATTGACGATGCAGCACGGATGATAATCTCCGGGGCACTACGTTGTGCTGTCGACGTTCGCCCCCTTACGTCGACTTGCTTTAGTTTTCCTGCTGCTCAACCGGTTGTTTTTTTGGTTGAGTACAGCGTCTCTGTATGTGACCAACTTCACAGCAGTTCCAGCATCGCAGACGCCATCTCCGCGGTCGTTGTAGTTCCAGCTTTTCTGCCACACGGTTGACTATTTCATCTATGCTGTTCTGAGCTTGACCAGGTTCCTCTAAGGCAGACCGAACTTTGTGACCCATCCTGTGTGATGTCTGCTTAGCTGCTTCAAATTCAAGCGCATGGGCCAGTGCGTCATCCAAAATTTTTGGCCTTGCTAGTCTTAGCGCTTGCTGTATTTCGTCATCCTTAACGCCATCCACAAATGTTTGAACAGCAAGTTGTTCGAGGAAGCTATCTGGTGCCGTTGGGTATGCCAATCTAACTAACCTGGCAATGTCAGCTTCGAATTCTTGCAGGCTTTCACTTGTCTTTTGCGAGCGGTTCTTAACTTGTGCGTGGTAAACCTGTTGAAGGTGAGCGTCTCCATATCTCATCTCAAGCTTCGATGTTAAGAGGCTATAATCATTCTGCTGGTGATCGGGAATCGTTTGTAAGATGTTAAGAGCCTCCCCCCGTAGGGCCACTATTAGAGAGATAGCCTTCTCTTTGTTGCACCAACCGTTGGCTATTGCAGCAGCTTCAAATTGTTTCAAATATGTGGGCCAAGGTGTTTTACCATCGAATGTAGGTGGTTTTACCTTAAATTTAGACGGAATTGACTCGCTTCTTTCCATGGTTCTTATTTCTGGAATGTTCCGATTAACGACTTGGTCTGGTAATTCAAGTGGCCGCGTTGTTAGTGAAATCACTTGTTCTTGCAGCCTCATCACATCTTCTTCCATTTTTATCAATTTACTGTCCAACTTTTGCTCAACTGTTTTTACCTGTTCGGTGAAATCTTCTTTCAATGCAGTGGAGCTTTCTATTAATCTTCGTTCTAACGTGGCTGTATTTTCGCTAAGTGTCATTTCCATGCCGTATTTAAACTCTTTAAGGGTCGATTCCAGTTCAACTGACTTCACTAAGTTTTCACTGAGTGTCACTTCCAGTTTAGCCGACCTCTCCTCCATTTTCTCAGCATTTTCACTAAGTGTCAATTCTAGTTTAGCCGACCTCTCCTCCATTCCGGATTTAAAATCCTCGAGGAAGTTCATTAAAGTTTCTGCCTCCATTTTACTCTGATTTCTTGTAACTGGCATATATAAACTATTTAAATGTCTTTAGACTTGTGTTTTAAATTAATCACTATATACCCCGCACCTGACACCAGTGAAACGGGCTACTGCTACCGCGTTTCTTTAATTTAAAACAAGTAATAATAATGGTCTTTATTACTCACTGTTCACAAGTCTAATTAACAGTATATGCCTTATTTACAGATGTTTTCAGTCCACTTAACAATGAAGCACTATTACACTAATGAATTTACAAGCACTAATATCTTCTTAAACTAACTCCTTTACCATAGGTTCATTAACAACACTAACACAACTATTTGTTTATACACTTCTATTTATTTATGTATACTCCAAGCTGCATGTACATTAGACACAGCTTATATCATTTATGTATATATTCTAAAAGCTCAACTACGCTTACTGTACACGATATAATTTATATTAGACATTCAAGAATAGACTGACTCTTGCATTCATTAGCGGTCTTATATATACTCTGGATTACAAGGATGACTCATGCTCCCGTAATTTCTAGAACAATTCTGGAATACTGGAGAATACGCTGTGCCCCCGAGCGTTTTGTGTGTAATTGATTGCTAGAAGAATTCTCGTATCCTGAAAAGTATGCAGAGTCTACAGCGCTTGTGTGTTTGATGGGTTGCCTAGTAGTAGCTCGCAACAATATGAAGTGATGATATGTCACCAAAAATGCTATAAAATGCATAACATGTACAATTAAGTAATTTTATGGGAATTCGGTTTTTGTTGGCGCCTAAAATTCGGTTACAACCAAATTTTAGGGTATTTTTGGAGGTTCGGCCATTACTCTATTCTATAGAGTCACATGACATCGGAACATAATAACAAAATCGCGGACTATTCGTCAGCTATTTATCGGTTGTATGTTTTTTAATAATTACGCTGCGCTGGTTACGGAAAAAAGTATGACATTATTAAAACGTTTTTTGGTATGGTATAAAAATATATAGATGAAAGTTTATTGTGCGTGTACGAATAGAGAAATTTGTATTAGATGGTCCGACGTTCTACGAATAGATTTACGGCCAATAACTCGTGTGGTTATACCGAAAGGGAGGAAGTCCACGACATTGCGCAGAAGTAAACTTCGAGAGGAACTGCCACTTGTACAAGTATAAAATACAAACTAAAAAGTCTTTGATATTTTGAAAAGGCGATCAAATCAGTGGAATCAATAAAAATCTAGAGGAACTATGGTTTTGATAGGCACGTGTACATTTACGAAATTTGAGTTGTGGAGAGCCAAATATTTGGAGTTGGGTCTGACAACGAGTGAAAGGAATTCTAAGGGCATCAAAAGAATATTCGTCATATTAACTATAAAGTTGTTAAAGTGTAACGCCTATCTACTCAATCCAATAGTGTAAGTCATTGCAGTTACTTAGCCTTGTTTAAGAATAAGCAACCTGAATAAGTTCTCCTCCGATGGGATCCTCCCAGATGATTATTCTAAATAATAGTGTCATTCTTATAGTGTGTAGATGGTGGATGTTGCGACCACAAATAATTTAGATTAGCTATAATTTATTATTTTATAAATTTAATGCCCTTTTCAAATGAACCTGCACCTTGCCGAAGTTCTAGATTACTAGAACAGGTGAAATGGCTTGCGTGTTCTAATGAGCTAAAGAGCCAAACTACAGGTTCAACCAAAGTAGTAGGGTCGTTAGTGAGGAGCCTGACTAAGACAGGTCCCCGAAAAAGGGCAGCGGCTGTTTCGGTACTTAGATTGGCAGATATCATATGTGTCGGTATGGCAGTCTAAGACACTACCGCGATGTGGAAGGCAACGGAAAACCACCACATTACCTCCCAAGTACACATCGTACTTAAATTGTAATAAACATGATGACATTCTCTGGGGTAAAAGATTCCGGAGTTAAAATAGTCCCCCATTCGGTTCCCCAGGAGGGGACTACTTCGTAGGATGCGATCGGAAAGTGCAGAATAAGAGTAGGGATCATTTTGCGAGTCGGAGCGTGGAATGTTAAAAGTATGACCAAGTAGATAAGCTAGGGAACTTGTGAATTGAAATGAATAGGTTAGCACTAGAATTAGTAGGGATCGCAAAGTTCGGTGGCCAGAAGTGGGGGATTTTAGGAGTGTAGGCTTCAGGATAATTCATACAGCAGCAGAGAAAGGAAACTTGGGTGTGGGGATAGTTATGCGAAAAAGATAGGTTACTGTGTAGAAAATTACTTACAAAAGAATGAAAGAGTACTCATGGTTAGATTAGAATCTAAACCGGTAAACACAGTAATAATACAAGTAACATGCTCACCTTCAGCTACAGTGGCAAAGAGGTAGAAGCGATCTACAAAAATATTGAAGACTTAATAAAATACGTAAAAAGACATGAAAATTTAATAATTACAGGGGATTTTAATGCAGTGGTAGGTGAGGGAGGGAAGAAACGGTAGTAGGTTTATTTGGTTTAGGTACGAGAAACGAGAGAGGAAATAGGCTGGTAGAATTTTGCGACAAGAACAATTTAATCATCACAAACACATTATTTCAACATCATGCTAGAAGACGATATACATGGAAGATGCCAGAAGATATAGGAAGATATGAAATAGATTACATTCTTGTTAAGACAACGGTTTGGGAATTAAGTAAGACTGTAGAAGCTACCCAGAAGCAGATATAGACATTGACCACAACATCGTAATTATGAAGGCCGCACTTAAATTTAAAAATTTGAAAAAAAGAAACGGAAAAAGGCATTTTGACTTCGAGAAACTAAAAGATAAAAATGTTTAAGAAAGATTCGAAAAAAAGTCAAATGAATTGTTGAAAGATACCGGAAAAATATCTGATACTAAGGAAGTAGAAACAGAATGGAATAGTATGTAATCCAGCTTAGACATTGCAGACAGAGATATTCTGGGGTAAACACAAAAAGAAAATAAGAAACCATGGATAATGAAGGATATCCTGAATTTAATAGAAGAAAGACAAAAATACAAAATCACCAGACAAAGCTGGAAAACAGATACAAAGTCATAAAATGGAAAAGTATTCGCAAATGCAGGAAAGCTAAAGAACAATGGATTGATGAAAAGTGCAAAGAGGTACAAACTAAGATGGAAATAGGAAAAACAGATGAAGCATACAAACCAATTAGAATCATTTTTAGGGATACAAAACCGTATAGCAAAAATATAAAAGACGCACGAGGAAACGTCATTATAGAAAATGTAGAGAAAGTGGGTAGATGGCAAGAATATATAGGGAATTTATATACAGGAGAGGAACTAACAGCATTAGACAGGAATAAGACATTGAAAATGATGACTTGGGATATTCTATACTTAGAGATGAGTTTGAATTAGCATTAAAGGGTCTGAAAAATGGTAAGGCGCCGGGTACAGATAAGGTGCAAGCAGAAACTTTAAAAGCCGCTGGACAAGCAGTAACAGAACGCCTCTTCCAACTTATAAGCTATATGCATGAGACAGGCGAGATACCCAATTAAACGTAACACCATAGTAACTATACCAAAAAAAAAAAAGCGCGGATAGATGTGTAAATTTTCGGACAATAAGTTTGACAGCACACGTGTCAAAAATATTAACTAGAATTGTACAAAAACGAATTGAAAAACGAGCTGAAGAAATACTAAGAGATCAATTAGGGTATAGGCGAAACAGGGGAACACGGGAGGCTATTTTAGCTCTGAGAGTGATAATGGAGAAAACAATAGAAAAAGGGAAAAGCGGGTATAAAGGGTTTGTAGATCTGGAAAAAACATTCGACAATGTAAAATGGACAAAAATGTTGGAAATACTGAAAAAGATTGGAATCAGCTATAGGGATAGACGAATAGTACATAGCTTATACAAAAAGCAAACAGCAGTAATAGAAATAGAGCAGGAACGTAGAGAAGTAAACATTAGGAAAGGCGTGAGACAGGGATGTGCCCTATCCCCATTAATTTTTAACTTGTACATTGAAGAGGCAATGAATACTGTCAAATGCAGGAAGACATTTGGAATTACTACGCATGGAAAAAATTGATATGCTTACATTTGCAGATGATGTAGCGGTATTAGCATCTAGCAAGGAAGAGTTAGAAGCTGCTCTTAATGAAATGGAAACGGTTCTAAAAGAGAGATAGGGTATGAAAATTAAAAAAATAAAACTAAAGTCCTAGTATGCAAAGGAGGGGAAAATAAATCAAAAACAAAAATACAAATAGGTAACAAGAACTTACAAGAGGTTAAGGATTTCTGTTACCTAGGAAGCCAAATAACGCAAGATGGGAAAATCGCAAAAGATATAAAACAAAGATTAGCACAAGGTCGTGCTACATTTAACAAGAAAAAGCAATTACTGTGCTCAAAGACAACAAACATAGAAACAAGGAAAAGATAGCTTAAAACATATGTGTGGAGCACAGCACTGTACGGCTGTGAAGCCTGGACAGTAGGAAAAGCGGACAAGAAAAAGGTAGAAGCTTTTGAAATGTAATGCTACAGACGTATGATAAAGATATTGTGGACAGACAAAGTTAGGAACGAAGATGTCAAAAAATGGTAGGGGAAGAAAGAAATATGTAGAAAACGGTAAAAAATAGGAGAGATGGGATGATAAGCCACATACTACGGCATGAGGGAATAGTGCGGAATATATTAGAAGCAGAGATAGGAAAAAAGAGAAGTAGATGTAGACCTAGGTTAGACTACTGCACACATATAGTGAAAGATGTAGGTTGTAAGAATTTCAGGGAAATGTGTAGGTTAGCTCAGAATAGAAATCAGTGGAGGTACGCACTCAACCAGTCCCAAGATGGATAAACTAATGACAAAAAAAAAATAACTGTACTTAAATATGATTATTATAAGAAATATTAATTGTGTGAAAGAATTTACTGGAAAACTATTAATTCGGCAAATGTCTACGTGTTTAGGAATCTTGGCAGTCACTGCTGCTTAACCCTCTTTACATGCCACTGAATCTTCGTAAAATAGGACATATAATTAGAAAACAATAGAAGGGGAACCGATCTGTATATAGGTTGTGTGGGAATTTCAGGAAACTGTGTAGGCTAGCTCAGAATATAAATAAGTGCAGGTACGTGTCCAACCAGTTTTGAGACAGAAACTAATGACAAAAAAATAAGGGCAAATAAATCTAATGATTATTATAAATAACTACAGGTGTTGGTTGTGAAATATTTGTAACTAATGTTGACTGTGCAAAAAAAAAAAATTAGAAATAATAGTAAATCGGCAAACGTTCAAGTGCTAGGAAACTTGGCAGCCACAGGCTGCTTACCCCTTCACAACCACTGAATGTCGGAGAAATAGGGTATATAATTGTAAAACAATAGAAGGGGACCGAACAGCATCTAACAAGAAAGAACAGCGCCTATGATCAAAAACAGCAAACATAGAAAGAAGAAGAAAATTGTTGAAAGCATATGTGTGGAACACAGCACAGTATGCCCATGAAATACGGGCAATAGAAAAAGCAGACAGGAAAACGGTAGCAGACTTTTGAAATGTTGTGCTTCAGATGTTAGAGAATGATAGTATGGACAGACAAAGTTAATAACAAATAGGTTATAGAAATAGTCCCAATACTCAATGGCAGGTATATACTTTATAGTAAATTTCAACAATTTCAAAATCACAAATAAATCCTTTAGGTTCACTTATAAACATTTGCTATTTTTGCTTGACTATTTCAGATTCAGTTTACTTTTAATAAAGTAGATCAGCAAGAGAGCATAGATTTTTTAATATGAATAAACCACATACTGCTACTCTATTTGAATTTAATTGTAAAAGTAAAAAAACGATCAGTCTGATGAAGACCAAAATAGGATAGGACTTTTTCAGTCAGAAAATGAACGATTGCAAAATGTGGCATCTGGTGCAAAGGAAAAGCTGTTGTTAGTATTCCTTTTCGCCAGACAAATAATAATTTGGATATAGAATATTACACAAATGACAGCAAAATTTACAATTTCTGAAAACATAAACTTTTTGTATGTCCCTGAATCCCAAGGGGTTACTATTCATTTCCTGTGGTTGAATACGGTAAGAAATACTTTTTAGGCTGGTTCTTAGTTTCTAAGTAACGCACATTTTCAGGAAATAATAATTTAAAGTTTCAAAAACAATGGTTGGCTAGATTTTCCTGGCTAACCTATACAGAGCAGCATGTCACGAAGCTCTTTGTAAATACTTTTTCAAACGAATTTGTGAGTAAAAGTGATGCACAGAAAACAGGTGTCTCAGTAAGAAAACCTTTTTGTGCTTATAACAATGCAATATAAAAATTTAAGGACTATGAATAATTAAAATACTATATCAAGAGCGCTATTTTTGCTAATAAATTTTGTAAAACCTTTTCTAAATCACAAGATGATATAGTATCGAAACTTAACAAAAACGCTAACGAGCAGACGGCGGAAAATCGCCAGAAAATAAAACCTATTATAGAAATTATAATTCTTTGTGGGCGACAAGAATTTCCCTTGCGTGGGACTTCAGACTGTGGATCAATAGTTCTTAATAGCCCAGTGTTGCAGAATGAGGGTGCGTTTCGGGCTCTTTTACGTATTTGTATTAGTGCTGGTGACCAAGTATTACAAGGACATACAAAATTCTGCAAGTAATGGAATATATCATAGCCCTCAAATACAACATTGCATAATTTCGTTATGTGGAAATATAATTCAGGGCGAGCTCGTAAAACATAGAAATAACTATGGAAGATTTTTATTTTTACCGATGGAATTTCTGATGTTTCACGAACAAAACAATTATCACGTTGCGTGCGGTATTTGGATGAAAATCTACAATACCAGAAAATGTTTTTCGGTTGTAATTGATTCATGGACAACTTTAGGATACAATATAGATTATCTTGCAGGCTAAGAAAGACTACGACGCAGCAGCGGCCATGTCAGTCAGTTTTAAAGGAGTGCAGTCAGTTATTAGAAGAGTATCCGGCAGCTCTATATGTGCATTGTAGTGCTCACTCATTAAACTTACCAATAAATCAGTCTTGCCAAAATCAATATATTGAAGCTTGTATAGGAAAAGTTAAGTTCGTCGGAAACTTTCTTAGAGATTCGCCTGAAAGAACTGAATCTCTAAAATTAAATATTATTATCTATATTTTTTCTGTCAATCTATACCACAACAAATTGTGGTAGATTAACATTACCTATCGAGAATTCTTATGTATTTGTATTAAACCCAGGGTAAGGTTTGGATGGACATTGGTTTATAGTAAAAGAACACTCTAAAGATATTGAGCTAACTGGGTTTTTTTGGCCCACGGTCGCATGAGACTGGGTCAGTGGGTATATTTGAATTGAAAGAAACAGAATAAAGGACGCCACCTAAATTTTTTATACAGCAACTAAGTGAATTTGCTTAAAGGAAAATTTGGAAACCTATATTACCATAAACCACTTTGAATACAAAGTTTGATAGTCACACATATCATACTTACATCTGTTGGTCATCTTCAAAGATCTAATGTTGAGTGGGGTGACTCTGAAACATAGTTTCTACCAACATAGACACCCTTATATATATATATATATATATATATATATATATATATATTTTACGGATCAACATGAATATAGTATCTTTAACTTAATTTCAATTGTGTCTACTATCTTGATACCTTTTCGGATGAGTTTACTTTGTAAACACCGTACCAATTTTTGGAGAACTTAGTATTATTGAAAAATGAACTGAAGTCCAATAAATTAATTCTGTATTCTCTTTAAAGAAAAGTAAATAACATCTTGATAAATAACATTGTTAAAAAATTTTAATTCTTATGAAAATGATTTGTAAGTGAGAAATTTAATTATTGACATTTTATATTTTATAAATTAGTCATTGTAGCGCTACGCGACCTCACAATGTTTAAATATTGCTTAATAAACGTTTGGCAAAAATCAACAATTATCAGATTACTTTAAATTCCAATTTACATGATATAGCTTTCAAGTGTTATAATTTAACATATTAATATTTTAATTTGTCAAAACAAGATAACTGAGGAGGTATATCCACACCTGTACAATCGGTGGGATATGATATATAAGTTGAACACGCTATTAATAAGAAATATAGGTTATGGTACTCATTGTACTTTATGTAATAAACTAATACATTCTTACCGACCGCGGCAATGACCTGCAACCTTGAATCGATCTTTGCATCAGTAAAACATGCTGGTAACAAGCGACATCGGCCACATGTGGAATACAGTAGTCTACAGCTTTGCCTGCTAGACGGGTTCCATAAATCAAAGTGAAGTCTCCTCTAAAATTATTACAAGACCATCCTTATTTCGGTATTAAAGTTGTACGGGATCAAAGTTTTATTTTTCGTGATTGTAAAATTACACGGCATCAAAGCCTAACGTCCAAAGTTATACGTTAAAAGTTGTACATTAAAAGTTGTACGGTAAGAGTTGCACTATAATAAAATAATTAATTTCAAATTTTAATTTATTTATACAAACCGTTCGCCAAGGGATTTGTACACTACATTATTACTATAGTTGTCATGGACAACTTCAACAGACTGCTCGTCTGTTTCAACGTCGTCTCCAGGAAAACTTGGTTTTCCTGCACATGTTGAACATTTCCAACACGGAGCGACCTTTCAGTTCAACTACGAAATGAAAAGTGATCAACGATCGCCAATCGTCGGAACAATTTTAAAATCTTAGATACTTTAAGATGTAGGAACACGTTAACAAGTTTGTATATATAAATGTTATCAAAAGGAATATGTAGTTTGTATATTTTACTTGTAATTAGGATTAAAAGTTGCTTTGTGAGTTTATTGATTATTAAATATGCAATAATGACTGAATGAATTATATAAATGTTGTTAGATAACAACTAAAATAACAGCTACACCGCGCTAAAGTTAATAGACAAATTTTACCGAAAATTTATATGTTACAATAAAAGAAAATATATACCGAATTCTAAATGGCACACACTTACCACTATGTGTGCAACTAGTTGGGTTGAAAACCATAACGACCTTTCACATTATAAACAAATATATCAACCGATCGTGGAATCACTTAAAGAAATAACCAAAATGACAAATTTTGAAGTTTCTTCAAGGGTTATGCATTATTTATAGTGCATAACAACGGCAGAATTTGTCATTGGTATATGTGTTTTTCACAATATATTTTTACCCACAATAATCCTTTGTTAAACTTTTGCAAAAAAAAGGAATGCGATTTGTCTGCGGCGCTTATATTGAGGACATAAAAAAACTATATTAACATCTACAACAAACAGATTCGTCGTTTGCAAAAATTTTCTCGGAGTCAAAGTTTCTACTGGTAAATATTGGCTGTGACATAACTATTCCTGACACGCAAAATCGTGAAGCGTTCCACATTTTTAATAAAGTAGATTTTAAAAACTATGAATGGTTTTATTCCCAAAGAAAATTAAGAAGAATATTCCTAGATTAACGTCAAAACAAAAAAAAACAGCGTAAGTTTTTTCAAGTCCAAACTTTATTACACGATATCAATTGCAATCCCTTTTTTTGATGACTTTTTAACGCGGTTTTTAAATAATAAAAATTTTATTAGAACTTTAGGTTGCATTGTGCCTAAACAATATGTAAACTTATACTTTAATGATGAAATTATGGAACAGTTAGAAATATATAAGCAATTTTTTGATGAAGATAATTTACTTAGTGAACTAAATATTTGGAAGACAAAGTGGTCCAATGTGTTAGAAAATGCAGATCTTCTAGAAAATCCTCTAGACGCAATAAAATTGTGCAACGAGACAATATTTCCAAATATTTACGCTTTGCTGAAAGTTTTTTGTGTCCTGTCTGTATCTACTGCAACTCCAGAAAGGACATTCTCGACAATGAAACGGATTAAAAGCTATCTTTGAAATTAAATGAGAAGTGAGAGATTGAATATTCATAAGGAAATTGAAGCACCAATTGAGGAAGTAATCAATAGAATTGCGCTTTTGTTGAGAATATTTAATTTTATATTATACCACATTATTTTTGTATTCTATGTTTCTTAATAGTGTGTTCGTGTGTCCCAATTTATACAGCTTGATACATACCTTCGTAAAAACTATACTGCTTCTAGAAAAGATATTTATTTATGGTTGGAATTTCGAAGTATATCTTATGTCGAATTGTATTTACAATACTTAGTTCCGTAATGCATACGTCTCATTGTGAGGTAAATTAATCTAGGATATTTTGAATAGATCTCCTCCAAAAAAATGTTCTTTGTATGACCTTGTATAAGGTTAATTCACATTTATAACAGGTATCGAATATAAAGTACCACTGATGTTTATTAAAATATACATGTTTAATGTTTACATGAGGTTTTATTCTGGTTTATTTTAATTAACAGTATAACAGAGTGCGAGTTATTTACATTGTTTATTCATTAGAATCCAAAAATGATATTTTTAACTCTATTAATTCGTATAACTGGTTTGTTGGTAAATATATCCAAAAATAGCGTTCAAGTTATAATATAAAATTGCATTTTTAATGGAAACCGCAGTTGACTACTACTTTTCTTAAAAGTTCCTTCTGGAAGCTTTTCAAAAACATACAAGGTATCTAGAAACGCTCTTCACAAAAAAAACTGCAAATTCTAAAACTCATTTGATGTCAATGTGACGTAAATCTTGTTATCCAAACATGCTTGCTAAGGGAGTAGAGCTCTGTAAGATGGCGCCGTAAGATCGGTTTAATACAAATATCTTCAAAACGGTTTTCTTTTAGGTGATTTGATTCTGTACATTTATTTTTTGGAATATGCCCAATCGTATGGCGTGGAAAAGTTTCTTTAATTGTAGTCAAAGTGGTTCGTTTGGGAAGCGTATTTGACATTTTTATTCATAGCTTTTCTGTCTTTCAAATTTCGCTACTTTGACATAGCATTTAACAAATTTTGGTTTTATCAGAAAAAAATAATTCTTCTATCTAAAGTTTTCGAAAAAAATCGATTTGAGCTTCTCAGTAGAGTAAATTCAAGAAACCCACCGCCTCATTTCCTCCAGAATCCCTCATTTCCTCACTCATCTGGACCAAAAAGTTTTCTTCGACTAACCATTTTTCATCTTTCGAGATAAATATCTTAAATTTTTTATCTTTCGAGATAAATGAGCATCCTCATTTCCACACACGAGATAAACCTATTTTTAAGATTTTTTACCGCTAACATTCTGGACCAAATAGTTTTCTTCGACTAGCCATTTTTTTATCTTTCGAGATAAACCTATCTTGTTTGGTATCAATTAATATTAGAATTTTCTCAGCTACCCAAATTTCTAGGAATTTTTCAGATTGCACCATCCCTAAGGGAGCTACCCTGATTTTAAGATTTCTTACCTGTAGCGACTTTTGACCGTTCTTATAAAATTTTTTTAGTCACGCGATACATCTTGTTAGCTTAGAATTTTATGCAGAATCTGCAAACAGATTTAAAATCGGACTACTCCTTACAAAGTTACACTTTAAGCTCTCAAACCTCTAAATTTTACTCTTTGCTTTATAAGCAAAACTAACAATTAGTTTTCTTTGTCTAGCCAACGCATCTTTCGAGATAAACCTATCTTGTTTGGTATCAATCAATATTAGAATTTTCTCAGCTACCCGAATCTCTAAGAATTTTTCAGATATCATCACCCCCAAGGGAGCTACCCTCCTTTTTAATATCTACAGTCCTTTAACCAACAATAATAAGAACACAAAAGTTTAATAATTTATTTATCCGACTTACAGTTTAATAAACTAATTACATTTTTTACAAAGTATAACATTATTTCCTGTGCGTAGCCGAAAGTTTAATCTGTAACAAAAAAAGAGATTAATGTGTTGTTTAAATAGACCTGTAATAAAAAGAGATTAATGTAAAAAAGAGGGGACGTGTTTTCAGTCAATAAGACATATTGTTGTTAACAATATGTTTTACCGTCCAACGACACCACGTGGAGGTAAACACATGCCGCCGGGAACAAAGGAAATTTTAAGGATAGGGGAGGGTAGATATGCTTATAACTAACTTACATACTATATATACACAATAAAATATAAACAACTTAACCTATATCCTTATGCCCCCATGCGTAGGTTGATATGCTTCCGGGGATGACGTAACGCTTGTCATCTGCGCCCGATAAACTGATTTTATTAATAAGCTGTGTATAAAGTTGGTGTTTCTTACTCCGGATTGATACCATCGTATTCATGAGGGCATCTCTATTATTAATAACAACATCCCTAAAACTATCTACACTAATCCCCGCCACCACACTACGACTAACACCCTTAATCTTTTTAACAATGTCTTTCTCACTAATAATGCAGTAGGACTTAGCCCTACTACCTACAAATTCCAACACCAAATCCCACAAAACTCGTCCTTAAACTTACCCACCACCTTCTTATTAACTAAGGGGATTTTGTACTTATTGTTTGGAGGGTAATCACTAGTATCAAAGTAGTCTATGCTAGTTAGGATATCACTATACAAGTCTTCTGTCTGTATACTATAAACTAAAGAGTCTGTATCCGTATAAAGCAGGGACAATCTGGAGCCATACAGAGGGATCATAGTGTTGTAGTGAAACTCATACATAAGAGTTTTTGCCAAATCCAGAATCGAAAAACCTGCATAGATTGGTTTATTATAATTAATTTTAACACGATCCATCTGTATAATCGCCAGATTTTCCCCAACACGGTACAACTGTTAAAGTTAGGTTTAGCTATTAGTCCACTCGCGCACAACTTTTTCCCTCGTGCTCCCACCGCGACACAATCTTTACATCAACACGTTTGTCCACGTTCTCCATAGTTTTACCAAAACCGCATTGTTCATAAGTTTGAAAAGTCTTTTCAAACGCGTTAGTGGCAGAAGTACGGAGACGTGTTTAAATCTATGTAAGGTTTGAGCCACGGTGATTGCTCGAACTCCAACACACGGTGAACTGTAGTTAATTGTAGACCATCGCGAGAGCCTGCTGGAGGTTTCGGTAATGGATTACATATTTCTTCTTATCAAAAGTGTGGTGAGTAGCTTTGGAGTCCTAGAAGACGGTGTTGGTGGAACCATGGTCTCGGGGCAGAAAGGCAAGTCGTTATGCAGATCCTGAAGCTGTTGTGGATAGTGCAGATCAACCTCTAGGATGTACCCCATATTGTATGTAATGGGAATATTCAAAATATTATCTTTCAGATGGTTAACCTGATCGATGTTTAACCACCTGAAAACCCATGTGGAAGTGGTTGACTCATAGCCCATCCATATAGGTTGTTGGCATCGAGGTATGTCAAGTACATGGAGGGTTCACTGGGATTGTACTCCTCCATATACTTGTTGTTGGCACGAGCATACCGATGACTACACTGAGTGAGACCACCTCTAATGCCTTTCTTAACAAAGTGGTGCATATCAACATCGGTTAATAACTCCAGCTTCACCTCAGTGTGTTTCAGCATTGCATCAAAGGCGAGAGAAGGAGCTGTCACGTACTGGGCCGGGTCGAGATTGTACGTACTTAGACAAACGTTTCTGAAATTTTCAAAACGTCTGCCAACAGTAGAACATCGCTCTTTAAATACAGATCGCTGTATTCACCCAAGTTTCGTATGTGAAACTCCTCCCACACTTTCTGCGCATGTTTATAATCCTCATCGCTAATAGTCGTAGAAGATAAGTCGTTGAAGAAAGCATGTTTTGCGGGCAAAGAGGTTTCATTCAATACACTTACATCAGAAATGTATGAATACGGGAAAACACCTTTCCTTGTCAGCAAACTACGCGATCTGTCGTCTGAGAAAATTTTTGGACCTCAACAAACTGTTGAGGTTCTAAATTCTTCGTCAACTTATCCAACGATGATGCCATAAAACGAAGCGAATCTATGAAACGCAGCTGGATCGTTAAATTGTGATCATCTTCAGTATCTGCATCTCCTGCTAATCGAACATACTTCGTAAATGAAATATATCGTTCCTTATTGTTGGGGATCACCTCTACACGTTCTTTATCACATCCTAGCTCCCTTACGATAAAATGTCCATCATAACCGCTTAGGTTATGAAACACCACCAGGATAAACTTTGGAACCGTGTATTTAATGTTGCATTGGGAGTGTGCGGCAAAGCGAAATCTCCCTGAGAGGTGGCAGTGATCCCTCACCCTCTCATTTCCCAAAGGCTGCTTACAGATACCACACTCCTCAACCATATGAAACAACAACTCATCTAGGGTTCCATTGGAAGCATGGGAGTGTTTGTTTTAAAATTTTCCCAATCGTTGGGCTTCCTCTTTCATCTTTTCCATAAAAACTTTTGCGGCTTCAGGTCCTCTGTACAGCTCAAACTTGTTAAACGAGTCATCGTATGAACATTTGATATAGTATGCAAAACTGAAGGGTTCGTGGTGTTGTGTGCTGTTGGTGAAGGAAGAGGTGGGATCCGGAACTGCGGAGCTAATAGGCTTCAACACACTTTCAAAGTCTGCATAAATCACGAACGGTACCCTCATTTGCTTGTGAACGTTCGTGAACTCTACAATGTTGTTGAAGTGGTTCGGCATGGTTGTCACCACATGGTTGCAGTCGTTTGTTGAGTGTTGGTGTAATTTGTCTTCGGATGGGAAAAACACCAAGCATCCATCGCAAATCCATTTGCGGGTATGATCACGAGAGATCTGCTTACCCACTAGCTTCCCCAAATCTTTGATCCAACAGTAGTGGGACTTGCACCCATCCTGAATGTACAGTAGGTTCACATGCCGAACCCTTTTATTAGCGGTGAAATGTAGCGGTCCAACGATGGACTTGCCTTCTACCCCAAAGACGTTGATGCTGATGTCGTTCTGCTCCTCAAACCTGGGAATGTCCTTTATGGGCATGGGGAACAGTACTCCTGTCACGTTGAGCACAGTCGAGTAATGCGGGTAGCTATGCAATCTTTGCGGATCGTGAACATGTCCAGGATTCAGCGCTGCCACAACACACCAGGCAAAACATGCATTGTCTTGATTCTGGATGTTAACGACGGCTCCCTTATCCTGAATCCATTTGGGAAGCTCGATGTAGGAGGATCCCCGCATTGGTTGGTACTTGTTAACATTTACCTCCAAGTACAACACATGTTTCAGAGTCCATCCTAAAATTTAAAAATTAGAAAAAATTAATAATTGTAGAAACTAACCAGAATCTCGTTCTTGGAACTCGTCCGACTTAGCCGACATCCTCTCCACAAAGGTGTTGTAGACCGCTTCCAGGTCACTGGAGGAGGTGACCACAACATTTCGAGTGTTGAAAGATTTAATATCTTCAACACCCTCTGCCGCAGCCATCTTGGTGTAGCCACCAAACAACTCGCAATTAACCTTGAGGGAGGTGTGTATAGCCAGCTGTTCCCCGACTAAGGTTATGAACCTCTCCTTCTGCTCGCATAGAAAATCCAATAGACCTAAAAATACAAACTAAGCAAACACGAAATACTTATAAAAAATACATACCACTAGTATTAGCATTTTTAATTCTGTATGTAGCGATTCGAGTTTTGAACGCGGTTGCTACTACTTCTACACCTCCATCCAGGACGCGGTTAGCATTAGCTTTGTGAGTGTTAGATCGCTGGTGGGCTGCCATGTTAGCCACATCCACACCACACTCTTCACATCTCCGCGATTTCTTGGGGGCAGATCCCTCAACGGTTGGTGCGGCCGGTCGTTTGATCCCAGATGGTCCGGCAACGGGGACAACCACACCATGTTTGGCGTCCTTGTGCCGTTTCAAGTTGTCCTTCCGCGAGAAGGATGCAGGGCATGCATCGCAAACAAAAAGACCGGTGGATTTCGATCCCACGTCATGCTGCTGGAACAGATGTCGTTTTAAATTATCACCCCTCGAGAAGACAGCCCCGCAGACGTTGCACACGAATGATGCCATTTTCTATAAAGAAATTAAAACTGGTTAAAGACTTTTAACAGTTGTAACTAGCCGAAGACTAAACAGAAACTGAATTTATATCGCCTCGTACCATGCTTTTATACATAATTGGTATAATTAGCTACTTTACTTTTAAAAACCCAGCGTCGTTTAACCTTGAGTAACATTCCAAACTAGTCTAATCACACCAGTAAAATCAATTAGCTAGTTTACTTTTAAATTAGGAGAAACCCAGCGTCGTTTAACCTTGAGTAACATTCCATACCAGTCTAATCACGTCGGTAAAAATTAATTTGCTTCTTGCTTACGCACTACAACTATAATTATAGGATATATCACTTTAACTTTCACTTCTACACTAATTGTTTACAGACATTTCGAGCCTGGAATTTTTTTTTAAAAGAAAACATTAATGAAGAAGGCAAATGTCACCTTTCACAATAAACCTTAGAAAGTTTGGGTGATTTCGGTAACAAGGACAGCTCAAATCGTATAAAATACGAGTACGATTCCTCTATGTTCAGTACAAAATACAGCATAAAAGTAGATACAATGATATCCATTAAAGACGGTATAGTAATGTTTCGACGGAGTTTGAGTGATGCTAGGATTAATATCGAACGTGGTTATATTTATGGTGATGATATCGGATCATGTTATGACGACTCCAGGTGGATAAAGTTGCAACAAGCATGGACTGTTTGTGATCAATTCGACCGGAATCAAATAAATTCCATGAATTATTGGATAAATTTGAAGAATTAAATTTATTGAGAGACTTTATGGAATGCTTTTGAGCTATATAGAAAAATTATAATTGTAAAAGTTTTGTATGTGTATTTTACGGTAAATTTATAAATAAAAATGTTAATATTATTCGAATATTTATCATTCTAAGTCATCCGAGTACAATTTACGCATGCGCAACAACAATTCTGAAACATTTAAAAGGAGGAGCTGCATAGGATTCCTTCTCAGTCATCTCAGTGAAATCAGTGCAAAGCAATGGAGTCTGTAGATGTTAATGATGCACAAGTTTCGTATACCGAAAATCTGATTAATAAGTTTACGTATAGTTTAAGTGAATTGAGTGAACACCCTCATAATGTGGAAATTGGGTTTGTTATAAACCAGAGAATAAAACCCGTATTACGATTGGTGTGTAGCAAGAAATATTGTGGCAACCATGTTCTGGAATTGACATACGAAAATTGGTTAGCATTTACAAATTTTCAAGTGGAATTTCAAATCAACGTATTTTCTCGTGACGTGCTAAACACTCGATTAAATGGTGCACCGAAACGGAAGATCTACACATACAACTAGGAGGTCCGTTCTTTATCACTCTATCACCAGTGTCTGAATCAACCGAGAACGAAACGTTCCAGTTAAAAATAATAATGGGTGATAGTTCGATAGTTATAAATGAATTGGAGTGCCGTAAAATATTCCATATGCGAGAGCTGTTTGAGTATCAACTAAACAGTTGGAAAGTCGCAACTTCCCAGCATTATACAGCGAATTAGTAGGGTTTGTTGCTAATTCTAATTTAAATGATTGCGATGGGTTTAATACTATGACTGAAGGAGAGAAACGAATTAAAATCTTGATTGAAGGCGAAGTTCGAATTGGCAATATTTTATTCTACAACGAATTGAATCAGAGCGCACTAAATGCATTGGAGCTGGTTATATGTTTTCCGGATATATTTGTGCAAGACGTGATACGTACAAGAACATTAGTGGAAATGTTTAGACGTTTAAATTTGTCGGAATCTGAAGATTCTGGTTATGGTGATAACTAGAAAGAGTATTTTATAAAAGACAGCCCAAGAGACATGGATGTAAATGTATTGTTATTGTAAATATATTGTAAATTTTTTGAAAAAGTATAAATAGACTCGTTGTTGTTTATTTATTTAGTATAGTTTGAGATTTTTGAGTAAACACATGATTATCTGTTCTGGAGAGGGTTTAATCAACAGCGCTATAAACAGGTTACCGTTTGAGCTGCATATTCCAGGTTATCAGTACTGCGGTCCTGGTACAAAGTTGGATGAGCGCTTAGCAAGAGGTGATCCTGGAATAAACGAATTAGATAAATTGTGTAAAGACCACGACATTGCATACTCCAAGTACCCCGACGATCTTCCAGCCAGACACCGAGCAGATAAAATTTTAGAAGAAGAAGCCTGGGGAGAGTTAAGTCTAAAACGCAAAGTTTGGGGAAAAAGCCGCAGCTTGGTTTGTGACAAACGCTATGAAAGCGAAGAGAAAATGGGTATGGGTTTAAAGAAGAAAATAAGTTTTAAAGGTGGATTTTTGAAGAAAATACGATCCGCAATAGACCGAGTTGGTTCCGACAACTTGAAAAAGCTGTTAGATGTTGGTATTCTAATTGGTAAAAATCATAAAAGGAGCCGGTGGGAGAAACAAAATTAGAGTCCCACGTATTATACCCGTTCCACAAAAGGAGGTTTTCTGCCATTGATTCCGATATTCGCGGGACTAAGTGCCCTAGGGCACTAACAGGTGGTGCTGCGGGGATAGCTAAAGCAGTAAATGATGTCAAGACAGCCAATGAACAGCTTAAGGAGAGCGAACGACACAACAGATCTATGGAAGCCATTACTGTTGGGAAAAAGGAAATGGAATGTTTCTAAAACCATACAAAAAGGCGCAGCATTATTCTTGAAACCGTACAAACAGGGGCGTGGCATTTGTAAAAAGTATCAAAAACTAAGCAAGTTACCTCGAAGAGCTCTTACCGATGTAGATATAAGGAAACACGCATCTAACATTCCTCATTTTCGTGGTGTCTTTTCTAGAGATCAGTTACAGAAGATTAGACCGCATGTCAACGAATCGGTGTGATTAATTTGGATACCACCAAAGGTTCGGGTACACATTGGGTGGGGTACCGAAAACGTGGAAATAGTGTGTATTACTACGATTCGTTTGGAGACTTGAGACCGCCGGAAGAAGTAAAGAGATATTTTCGAGGTTGTAAAATTTACTACAACAGTGCACCGGAGCAGACTTACAACACATACCATTGTGGACATTTAGTGTTAAAGTTTCTTAGTGACAATGGCTAAAACAGTGAGCGTGTTCGGGTATGGTAATGTCATATCGACAGGATCCATTTACCCACCAATTAAATTGAAACAGGACGGTGAATATGCTTTGGGTCTAGTGGGACTGTACACTTGTAACACTGTGCAAAACATACATCCAGGAAACAACATCTTGTACTTTAACGATCCAGAACATCGCAGAATGACCATTGAACCCGGATCATACGAATTAGAAGAAATAAATGCATATATACAGGATGTTTTCAAAAAATGGTTCAGTCAGAAGCCGGACATCAACGAGAACATTGAAAAATATTTTAAACTGAGTGCCAACAATAATACATTAAAGTGTTCTATACGAAGCAGTATACCGATTGATTTTGGGGCAAACCGTAAAAACAATATTGGAAGCATCTTGGGGTTTACCAACCGCAAATTGACTGCAGATACCGTACATATCGCTAATCAGCAAGTGAACATAATATCGGTCTCAAACATTTTGTGGAAACCAATATCACCAGCGGATCGTTCAGAAACAATTTTCTTACCCACAGCATATTCGAATTCAGTTTATCTGTACCACCCGGGTATAATCTGGAAAAGGAACCTAACCACGTCATATATTATCCGCTGAGCGTGACAGAAATTGATAATATTACAATCAGACTAGTCGATCATTTGGGTGAATTGGTAAACTTTTCCCCGGAAACATACACCTGTGTGAGACTGGAAATAAAAAGTAGCTGAAAATGCCTATCGATTTTGTATATAAAGCACGCTACAACACCCCCAGACGATTAGAAGTGAATACGGCGTCAAAGCGTCAAGTTGTTGAGAGACTTACAGCAGAAGAAATACGTTTCTTAAAATCTTTGGGATTAAAAGTTATAAATGATGGGAGGCAGAAGTAAACGCAGCTTAGATCTCCACGGTGATGAAAACGTTAAACTTGGAAGGCTTAAGTATGAGGACGTGCCCAAATTGGATGTGTTTGGAGGTTATAAATTAGACGAAACCATAATAAAGAAGATTATTATACATATCTTCCTTTACATTGAATGCAGAAAACAACGATCGAATTTCAATTGAACTCCAGAGCAGTGATAACATCACATACCCCCATGAAAGTTTTATATTTATAAAGGGTACCTATAAGCCTACGGAAACATTAAGGAAGCGTCAACAACTGGAGACCCGATTAGAGCAGCAGAACCAGACCCTAAAGCTTACGAATTTACTAGAAATGCACCATATTTTCTGTTTGAGGAAATTCAATACAAATTGGGTAATAATCAAATAATAGATGTCTGTCGAATCCCTGGAATTACAAGAACTATTAAAGGTTTAGTATCCATGGAAGAATCAGAAACAAAATCTATTACACATACCGGGTGGAAACCCGATACCATATTCAAGATGGACGGTTTAGTTGTGCTATACCGCTAAAAACCATTTTGGGTTTTTGAAGATTACAAGAAAACTATCGTCAACATGCCTCAAGAGCTGATTTTAATCAGATCCAAGTCGGACGTAAATTGCTACAAGTCGATTGGAAATACAGTAACGTTCAAAATACAACGTATTTCATGGGAGGTCCCGCATATAACATTAAGTGACTTCGCCAAGGCGTCGCTGCTTTCGGAAATGCAAAATCAATCATCTATAATGGTTGCATTCAGAAAATGGGAACTACATGAATTACCGTCTCTAACACAATCAAAGTCGCAAGTATGGAGAATTAAAGTATCGAACGAAACAGAGAAGGCTCGGTGGATATTACTGGCGCTGCAAAATGGGAAGTACGACAGGAAAGAAGAAAATGCTACAAGCTTTACGAATGCCAATATAACCAATGTCAAAGTGTTTTTAAACTCTCAGATGTTCCCTCAAGGTCGATTAAATTTGGATTTCGAGCAGAATGACTACTTGCCAGCGTACCTGTCTTATGCATCTTTATGGAAAAATACTATCCGAACAAATCGTCAAATAAATGTTTAATGGACTACAACAGGTTTAAGGAATCACCTGTCTTTGTAATCGACTGTCGTCATCAATTTGAAAGCATCAAGGATGCAACTGTTGATGTAAGAATGGAATTAGAAGCTTCAAGAAATTTTGAACCGTCGATGAAGGCTTATGCTTTAATTATACATGACTCTATGTTTGAATATAATCCGTTTACGGAAATTGTTAATAGATTTATTCACAATTAAATTTTTGTATATATTTTTAATAAAATTGTATAAAAGCAAGGAATTATTTTGTTTCAATTAGTCTACTTTTATTTGTCGAATGGTGAGCATCTCCCACTCTGTACATAAGTTCTAGTTATTTTAGAGCGAATTTACCTCCATCAGAATAGGGTGAAATTGCCTCCATAGAGTGAAATTGCCCCATAGGGTGAAATTGCCCCATAGGGTGAAAGTGTCCCCGACAGTATTGGTTAGCATGGTTCGCAATTACATAAGAAAACGAAGTAGTGGATACAGTAACGAAGCATTAGAAAAAGCTATAGAAGAAGTTCGGCTGGGTAAATCAAGTATTTACTCCATCAGTAAAAAATATAATATACCGAAAGAGACGTTAAGCTATCACCGCAAGCAGCAGCAAAAGCAAGCGTACGCTCGAAGCAATATGGAGACTACGAAACAAGAAGTTAAAATACCTATACAGAATTATGATAACTTTGCTATTGCTAGTGCAAGAGAGGATGGTAAACATGGTTCATTGTTCCCGTCTAACATACGAGCTATATTCGCTGGACCATCGAGTTGTGGAAAACTAATGCTCTAATATCTCTGATCTTGCACGAGAACGGTCTTAGATTCCAAAACGTTTATGTGTTTTCGAAAAGTTTATATCAACCGAAATACGAATTGTTAAGAAACGTTTTACACCATTAAAAGAAGAAATTGGGTACCATGAGTTTGAAAATTACGATGATTTGATTGAACCCAGAGATACCAAAGAAGATTCAATTATGGTTTTCGATGATATACCTGTAAACGAGCAAAGTAAAATCACTCAATTTTTCTCGTTCGGCCGACATAAAGCAATAGATTCGTTCTATCTATGTCAAACTTACGCTAGTGCCTTAAAACATAGACTCAGAGATAACGCCAATGTAATCGCATTATGGAAACAGGATGATACAAACCTTCGCCATATCTTTTCGGATCATATAAGTGGTGACATGACATATCCAAAATTTAAAGAAATGTGTTTACAGTGTTGGGGTGACTCAAAACATAATTTTATAACTGTTGTGAAAGATTTTGATTTGGATAAGGGCGGTATCGGAAGGAATTTCGACGAGTATATAAATATTTGACATTATTCAAAAACAGCTAGTTCTCATCCAAAGTTTCATGATGACGGACGTTAACAATTTTATTGCGAATAAACGCAGTCTTCATCTTATGCAGGATGCTGTACGAAAAAGTTTGTAGCATACAAAAGGGAGACGCTACATCTCAGCAAAAATTCAAAGAGATGCACAAACAATTGATTGATCCTTGAAATAACCGCTTCCCAGTTGCAATCGATCACCGAAAAAATTCCACACCTACAACAAAGGTTAAAGTTGAAAACATGGACGTACCTATAAAGAAAATTAAACAACTCGTTCCAGAAGAACCGTTCCATCTTTACTATGCGGATGTGTTAGCTAGAGACGAGGACGAAAATATTGACAAATCAATTTATGGTGTAAAGTATAATGCGGAAACCGATACATGGAGTTTGTGGAAAAGTGTATTGGTAATTAACCCGGAAACTAGCGATATAACATTAAATAATGTGATATATCCAGGTACGAAGGGTTTATACAGCCTGCTGGTTTACAAAGACATCAGCCCCGAAGATGGCGATTTCAATTTGCATGAAGATTTGCCGAATTACTTGGAAATGATCAAATCTGCGTCGATTTTGAGAAGAAAGTTTAACCCATTTGTGGTGCACGATTTAAGCGGATTCCCAACAAATAACAAAAGTTTAACAAATATGTGCAAAATATCTCACCGAATTTCGGAGGAATCCCGAAAGAAAACAGCCAAAGATAATAAAACAGTCTAAGGGATAGGGTTTAGGCTTTTCTAATCGGTTTTACAAAAGTTTAAATTCAAAGCCGGTGCAATATGTCTACTGGAATAATGTACATGAACTTGTGGATCGACTGAGATTGTTGAACGCATCCAACCGAGCTGGAAATACAAGCGAGGAAAACATTAACGAGATGGTGTCCATAATAGAAGAGTTGAGAGAAGAAGGTATAATACAGTGAACTCAGCAAATAATTACACAGTTTTAAAATGCCTATCGACCGCTTCGGACGTTCAGAGCGTAAAGATGCTGATATTCGGCGCGGTCCTCCAGGTCGAGGATTTGTGCTAACGTTGGATGGTGATGGGTACGATATGCAGCAAAGAAGGTTAGTGAATTCATCAGACCCGAAAGAAGATGGTGATTGTGTTAATCAGAGAGTACTATAGTATTCAAGTCTGGAGAAGAAACAATTAGTTTTCGTAAAGAAGGCTAGTGGATGTAATGGACCCTAAAGAAGATAGTGATTGTGTTAATAAGAAATCTGTAATCAAGCTCGTGAATCAAGCCTTTTCATACTGTCTAAAAGTTCTGATGATATACAACGTAAAGATAAAGCCTTCAATGCAAGAAACCAGCGTATCGCAATGCTTGCTCAACCAGTTGAGCCATCTGATGCAGTTAATAAACAGTATGTAAATGAAAAATTGGATAAGCTTGTATCTGACTTTAAAACGTTTATACAGTTTTTATTAATTTGACTGCAACTTCGAGACAAATGAGAAGGAGCTCGGTCTTGCAATAGCATCGATTTACGAGGCGTCACCAGCAGCTATAAAAACAAATACTACAAACCAAAGCTTCAGTTTATGTCAAAGGTGCAATTGGATAAAGATAACCCTATTAGTTTAGCAACAGTGTTAAGCAAAAATGAGTAAAGAAATCATCGTTAAGGAATTATTTAAACCTGCAAGAAAAAATTTTCAGCGTCGTCATACAAATCTGAAACATGTGAAACGTGATCTTATCCAATCGGACTTGTGCGAAATGCAGCCTTACTCGCGTGTGAACAATGGGTACAGATATATTATAATAGCAGTGGACTGTTTCACAAAATATGCTTTAGCTGAACCTTTAAAAATAAAACTGGATCAGAAGTTACAAATGCTATGAAAAAATATTGGACAAAATGCTGCAAGGAGAAAATAACGTAAAATCAATCTACAAACGGATTTTGGGAAAGAGTACTACAACCGCTGTTTTAAAAATCTTATGCAAAATATAAGATAAACCATTACTCTACGTATTCCACAATCAAAGCTAGCATGGTCGAGCGGTTGATTAGAACAATCAAAAACAAATTGTACAGAAGATTTTACTTGCAAGGCAGTCATAAATGGGTGAATATTTTGCCTAAGGTTATGGAAGAATACAATAATACACCGCATCGGGCTATTAACATGACACCTATGGAAGCAGAAGAACATCCGGAAAGAATAAAACTTTACACCGCTAACAGCGTTTCTAAAAGTTACAAGAAGTTGTATAAGGTTGGAGACATTGTGCGTATATCAAAATATAAAGCAGTATTCGATCGAGGATTTCACCCAAACTGGAGTACAGAACTATTCAAAATTGTTAAAGTACAAAAACGAGACCGACAACCTATCTGCTACAAGATTTGGAAGGTCGGCCAATTCTAGGTGCTTTTTACGGCGATGAAATTCAGCTCACAGCAGCACCCGACACGTACTTAGTGGAAAAAGTTTTACGGAAACGGAAGCACGGGCGCGAATTATTAGTGTCGTGGTTGGGGATGGTAAAAGTTGGATTAAGAAAACAGACTTGCTTTAGTATCATCCAGATAATTACCTGGATGAAAAAATCATAAAAGGAGGGAGTAAAGTCCCTTAACTGGATATACGGGGAGATTTGCTTAGAACCCCATTCCCATCTGTGATTTGAAGCAGGAAGCATGTGTTTCATAATCGATTTACAAGGATATCAATACAAAACTAGTGATTTCTATTGCAAGGAGATTGCCATTTTGGATGTAGCGAATAATATAATATGGCATGAGATACTGGACATGGCTGTGGAGTATAACACCCTAAGTGATGATTTCAAAAGCAAGTTCGGTGGTTAAAGCAAAGAATCCATGGGCTTAGCTGGGATGGACAGTCCACAAGTGGATATACAAATGTAGGCGATTTGCTGAAAGAAGTCATACCACCCGATGCTACTATCTATGTTAAAGGAGAACAGAAAAGACAGTTACTGTCAAAATATTTATCAAACAACATTTTAAACATGGAAGTGTTTTCTTACTTCCAAGGCTCAAAGAATTAAGAAGATTCGGTAATAGGTACAATCACTGTTTAAACCATTGTTTGAATAATTTAAGCTGTTCTAAAGAAAACGTATTGGTATTGAAGCATTTTGTTAATGTATTAAATTTTAATAAAATATTTTGTCAGAATTGTTTTTATTCTAGCAAAAGCATACCTTTAAAATTTGGAAAAATATATCTGTAATACAGCGCATTACTTTGGAAAAATTAATGTTTTAAAATACAAAGAACCAATAACCGAATACATAATAATTGGTGTTTGCAAATAAATTCAGTTCTACTTTAATAAAAAATGTAAACTTACCTTAAATCTTCCTTCAAAACTTTCCACAAAAAGAACCTACGCGAAACGACGGTTTAAAATTTCGAGGGCTTTACACAAAAGCGTGCGAAACTAATAGAATTTTTCTAATGACACCGCGTTATATACGTTTTGAATCCGTTAATTATACTACTAAATGAGGTTTGTATTTTCCGTAAATACGCACTTTTCAGCACCTCGTGGTATTGGTAATCTACAAACAATTATATCTCGATTTGAAATGCGCGTCATTGAAACATATTCTCAACATAATTAATAGAAAGTCCAAGAAAAGAAATTATAAAACAGCATATACACAAAATTTCTAATTAACATACATGACTGGTAATCTAGCGAAAGTTGTAGCACGCATTTTCAATTACGAATGCATTCTTCTTTCATTACAGGAGAAATTCCATAGATTTCATACCAGCAAAATGCGCTTTCTTTTTAGATATTTAAAACACATTACATTGGACATCAAAAGTCGACCTTGCCATTTCTACATTATTGTTAAGCATGCATTGGAATTTTTGGATGCGGTAATTTCTTGTTTAAAGTAACTTAGTTAAATAAAGTGTAATTTAAAATTCATAAGTGATTGTATAGTCAGTTATTGCAATTGAAAACACATTCAGGGAATAATTTATTTGCTCTATATATTTTACAGTAGCGTTTCCGAACAAAACTTTCTGCTTTTAATTAAATTTCCTTTGTTCCCGGCGGCATGTGTTTACCTCCACGTGGTGTCGCTGGACGGTAAAACATATTGTTAACAACAATATGTCTTATTGACTGAAAACACGTCTCCTCTTTTTTACATTAATCTCTTTTTATTACAGGTCTATTTAAACAACACATTAATCTCTTTTTGTTACAGATTAAACTTTCGGCTACGCACAGGAAATAATGTTATACTTTGTAAAAAATGTAATTAGTTTATTAAACTGTAAGTCGGATAAATAAATTATTAAACTTTTGTGTTCTTATTATTGTTGGTTAAAGGACTGTAGATATTAAAAGGAGGTAGCTCCTTGGGGGTGATGATATCTGAAAAATTCTTAGAGATTCGGGTAGCTGAGAAAATTCTAATATTGATTGATACCAAACAAGATAGGTTTATCTCGAAAGATGCGTTGGCTAGACAAAGAAAACTAATTGTTAGTTTTGCTTATAAAGCAAAGAGTAAAATTTAGAGGTTTGAGAGCTTAAAGTGTAACTTTGTAAGGAGTAGTCCGATTTTAAATCTGTTTGCAGATTCTGCATAAAATTCTAAGCTAACAAGATGTATCGCGTGACTAAAAAAATTTATGCGGACGGTCAAAAGTCGCTACAGGTAAGAAATCTTAAAATCAGGGTAGCTCCCTTAGGGATGGTGCAATCTGAAAAATTCTTAGAAATTTGGGTAGCTGAGAAAATTCTAATATTAATTGATACCAAACAAGATAGGTTTATCTCGAAAGATAAAAAAATGGCTAGTCGAAGAAAACTATTTGGTCCAGAATGTTAGCGGTAAAAAATCTTAAAAATAGGTTTATCTCGTGTGTGGAAATGAGGATGCTCATTTATCTCGAAAGATAAAAAATTTAAGATATTTATCTCGAAAGATGAAAAATGGTTAGTCGAAGAAAACTTTTTGGTCCAGATGAGTGAGGAAATGAGGGATTCTGGAGGAAATGAGGCGGTGGGTTTCTTGAATTTACTCTACTCTTCTCGTGTCAATGCATAGTTTTCCATTAAATTAACAAAATCATTTCTAAATTATGAATGATAGCTATGGAAAATAAACTTATTAACAATTGTATGAAAGTCAAACTGTTCTTATGCCATAAACTGTTTTCAACCAGTGATTTGGCTTTCCTAAAGTAAAAAATAAATGTGAGTAAAGAATAAATATTTTATGATACAAACTTGTAGATGATTAAATTAGCAATGAAAAAGAATACAACAAAATGACAACCGAAAGCACAAAACACAAAAATAAATTTACAGCAGGTGCTCAATATAACGGCTACCAATTTCTAAGCACATATTTAGTCGCTTAATCAAAGAATGTCCACTTCTTGCAAAAATTATAATTTTGTTTCTAAACTCGTGCCAGGTATCCTGAATTGCGTGTTTCTATTGATTGCGAATAAACAATAATTTCAGGAATCCCCAAATACAAAAATCACAAGGATTTAAATCTGGAGACCTGACCGGCCAAGCAGCTAGACCGTCTCTTCTGATTCATCGCTATCTGTAGTTATTGCCTAAAAAATCACAAACAATCTTGCTGAAGTGAGCTCCATTATATAAAAACCACAAGTACTACCAAATATATAAAATAATACCTTCAAATAAATGGGGTGAAGTATTTTGCCAAAAATCTGGATAATCCTCACCACATAAACCATTGGACAATTCTACAGGCGCAAACAGCTTAGGTATCTCAAAGAACGTATGCCCATACATTTATGTTGAAACCTTTCCTGATGTTTAGTTTCTTTTATAACATGAGGATTATCACCGATATAGGAGTAATAATGCGCATTAGGCATATTCAAAATTCCATCCTTAGTAAAAGCAGTTTCGTCACAAAACAAAATATTTGAAAAGAAGTTTTGATTTTGATTTTATTTATTTCGCAACCGATTAGAAAAATCAACATGAACAGAAGAATCACCGTCACGCATGGCTTGTACTTTTCTAAAATGAAAAGGATGCAAGTTTCCCTTATGAATAATATTCCACACAGAAAATTAGAAATGGAATATATTGCATCCAATCTTCTAACGCTAATTTCGGGATTTTCCTCTAATACCATTAAAATATCCTCATATTCTTCTCTTAAGTCAGCATGGCTTCCAGTTTCTTTGTTTTTGAAAATAATCAATCCAGTTTCACTAATTCTCTGATAAAGAATTGCAAGTGTTTTGCAAGCAGAATGTCTTCTATTTGTAAATTTATTCGCATACCTATGTGCCGTTGCCTGAGTGTTACATTGCATTTCACCATATCGGCATATTCTTCGTTATTACAAAGCCGTTATAATAATCTTAAACTTTTAGTATTTTGAAATCAAATTAACGCAACACTAAATAAGGAAAATGTGTAGGTTCGTTCACAATAGGAAACAATGGAGATACGCATCTAACCGGTTCCAGGGCTGAAGACCACAGGCTAGATAAATATAATAGATAAGCCACTTCTGGTTAAGTTTTGTTTGCATGAAAACGCCTTCCAATGAGATGTGCGTCCTCGTTTTAGCCGGCGCTGCAAATTTAAAACTATTTAAATACTGCGGGGTGGCGGGAATTATAAAATTATTTAAATTGAAATGCATGTAAATTCGTTTCTTGATCTTTTTCTTTTAATAGTGAAAGATGTAATTATTTTATATTGTAAAAAAATGTTACTAATTTTTGAAATAGTGTAATATTATCAACACTTTCCTATTAAAGATGCTGAAATACACAATATCTTTTAATCAAAGGACATTATAAATTTGTAGCGGTGTTACAGATTGAAACTGCTGAAGAATACTCCCTATATGTTTGTTGTGCAGTGTTTTGTATTTTTCTTAATCTCCTTTGAGAATTAAACAACTCATAGTTGTTAAAATCGTTTTTATTTACGTTTCGGTTCATGACCTAGGATCGTTGTCAAAATAATAAAAATTTCAAGTTTGACATTTATTACATAAATTGAAGGTAACTTTGATTTATTAATGTTTGATGTATTTGGCTTGAGTACGTTTGGTAAAAATTTTAAAGTTTAGAAGAATGAGTGCCTTCAATTTGTGTTGCACCCTGGGAACGACTTTGAGGCAACCAATATGCTTAACTTGAAACCAGCTGATTAATTTCAATATAGTTAAATCTCATATAAATTCAATAACTTGAGGATTGGAAAACATTTTTTAACATGTTTCTATTTATACGGTTGAGGGATGGTTATAAAAGAAGTGTGCTATTACGTTACTGTAAGGCTTGGGCAGCCGTTTTTTTTATATTTATTTTGAGAAGGAAAACCCATTATGATTCAGGCTACCTTTTTTGTAGTGCCGGACTTTCACCGACTAAAAAACTGTTTCTGTTGTTACATGGTTCTGAGGCGGGTTTACACTTGTCAGATACCAGTGCTGTTCAACGAAGATTGTATATGGAACTGAAGCGATTCTAAAGCGGATTTACAGTTGTTAGTTGCCATTGCTGTTCAACGAAGATGTATAAGGTTCTGAGGCAACCCTATTACGGGTTTACACTTGTCAAATACCAATGCTGTTCTACGGGGGCTGCTAATATGTCTATTGTTATGTAGTTAGTTATTATATGTATAAATAGAAATCACGTATGTAGGCTGATCAAGTCATTATCTCATTGAAATGCTGATACATCAAAAAGGTTAAACAAAAATAGTTGTCTTAATATTATTAACATAAACATTGTTTGGAATCTAGTTCAACCTACTTCTTGATAAAGATTTTTGTCAACTAAAAATAATCGTGTAAATTGCGTGTTCTTTTTGCTTTTAGGTTAGCGTCATAAGTTGTTTGCGTAATATAAACATAAAGTTAACGTAATTTACCGGTCATAGATTATGGTACCAGTAATGTACTTGTCGATACCTTCCCTTTGCCCCTTCCTTTATAATTTTTGTATGCACTGCCTTCTAGGGAGATGTGCATTCTCGTTTTACGTGCCAACATTTTCCCTATCTAAGTGTTAACACCATGACTGAAAACTTAATGATGATGATGATGATGATGATGAGGACAAATAATAAACAACTCTCTACTTAAAACTAGTTTACAACTAACAATATTGAAATATCAGTCTTTTGACATTAGTACAACTCTTTACTTGTATTAATTTTTAGTTTAAAAAAACAGTTTATAACTTAAGAACAGTTTAACATTCATATAATTGTTATTATGCTTAATTTCCATAATCATTTTACATAATTTAGAAATGAATTTATTAATCAATGAAAATGCTTTGCTTTGACACATGAAAGTTCAAATCGATTTTTTTGAAAACGATCCGTCATAACGACTTTACGGAACAGAATTAATTTTTTAATAAAAACAAAATTTGTTAAGTGCTATGTCAAAATGGTGATACTTCAAAGACAGAAAAGTTATGAATAAAAATGTACCATACCCCTCCAGTAGTAGGATTGGAAAATCCGGGCGCAGCGCCGCCGCCGCAGCACCGCCATCTAACCTAGGTTTTACATGTAAATTCCGACTATAAAGTCTTATTTTTAAGGAATTTTCTCCTTGCTTCCTCCTTGTGGACCTCCTTGTGGAGGGGGGATTTCCTTCCTGCTTCATTTTTACCTTCAAGATCCCTACCCTAAAAAATCTATAACCTAATCCTTAAAATTGAGGACCAACCCTTACAACCACCATATCGGTAAAATCACCACTTTGCTATGCTCTCGGATACCTAGTTTCGGTTACTTTTCCAAGTTCGTGGTGACGTCATGGCTTTTTATAAATAAAGAACAATGTAATACTATTCTAAAATTTTTATTTTGACATTATACATAGCAAAATTTAAAAATATTTAATGCCAAGCATGGAGCCATTTAAACTTAATTTTAATACAAAGTTATACACAGAAAAAGTGCTTTCTTTATGTTTGTTTGGAGGGGTTTTAATCAACCAAACTTACGAAGTAAGTTAGGTTAATATAATCGCTACGTCGTCGTCGCCGCCGTCGTCCGTTGCCATATTCCCATAATGATACGATAAATGATATATATGTACCTTGTTTAGTTTTTTACGCTGGTTACAAATATACTATACACTTTTCGATATCTCATTTAGTTTTCGAGATAATCGAATTTATTTGAGAAATGTTAACAGTACAAACTAATATAAACTTTAATAGATATCCTATATAATAATAATTATAATTCATGTTTAAATTAAGATTTATGTTTGTTTGAGTGGTGCTGGGAGTTTATATCATTAAGTAGTCCGACTTAAACTTGATTAAAACTATAAAATTTATTAAATTATATTTATAATAATAAAATTTTGTTTAACATTTAAGTACTAGTCATTTAATTTATTTAAAATATATAATTTCCTTTTATAAAATTTCTGTAAGTTTGGTTGTAAGGCGTACATGCGTCTTAGATTTTTTTATCTAATTTTATTCGCAGCTTAAAAATTAAATCGACACCCAAGTTCTCTATCTCCTTTTCTGGCCAATAGTTTGATACATAGAGACCGTCTAGGTTTTCGAATTGTAAAATGTACCGAAGTTTGTCTTTATATATAAAGTCTTTGATTCCACCGACAACCAGATCCATTCTTTCGTGTAATTCTTGCAGCTTGTGACAATCTTTTAATCGCGGCTCTCCCACTATATCCTGCATACGTATCTTGTTAGCTTGATTGATTTCTTCTTGTCGGTATTGGAGGGAATCTTTATTCTCCCACTCACTGTTGCGTAGTTGCATGTCCACCACTTTTGGGATTTAATCCAACGTAGATCGAATTTAATCCGACCTAGGTCGGATAGCAAAACTGTTCCTAAACAAGAGAATGTAAGCGATATGGCGGTGTTCGACATATTCGGGCATCTTCGGCAATATACGCCCTTACTCTGTATGGTACATAAAGGGCAATTTTTCGTATTCAATTTAATATTCGGCAGTAGCTAGAACGGTAAACATGAGCGTCTCCAAGGTGATTAACGTTCCTTAACTTCTTGGGAATAAAGTGAATCCAACAAATGAGCGATTTGGATTGTGGCTGTTGGCAGAAAATATGTGCAACAATAATCTGGTGACAGATATTGGTAATATTTGTTATGTCGAAGGCGAACGGATGCTGACTGGTGGACTACACACACCAATTATAGAACCATTTTGTGATAATATAATGTTGGTTAAAATTTGTGATCTTTATGACGCCGAGCAAACATCTGCAAATAGAAAGATGTTTATCCAAAAAAAAGAAATTTGTGGTGCATTTAACAGCTATCTACAAAGAAAGTTCGACCGATTTGTTTCCGCTAGGCATGGTGTTAAAGCTAAGTTTCCGTTTTTTCTGGAAAGCACTGACAAGATGGGCCAGGGAGTAAAAGAAATTATCGGAAAAGAAGGCCTCGAAAGCATTAATAAAAAATTTCAAAATCCTATATGTGTTCCGTACAAAGTAGAACTAGCAGATGTTAAGTAGGAAACTTCATTGGAAGAACTACCAGATATATTAGACGGACTCTATTTGACATGGATGTATCCCAAGATTTTGCCGGCATATTTAGCAAGATGTGAGATGTGTAATTATTTAACTACAAACCATAACTTTTGCTACAAGGGCGAATACCAAGAAAAGTGCAATATTATAGTTGACAACGATAAAACTGTGGGAATGGATTGTTTAACATGGCTAACAACCAATGCAAGAATTAAGATAAACAAGAAATTTTCGTGTCAGATAAGTCCTAGTGTTAATAAACAACTTGGAAATCATATACTAGATTTTTATGTTGTCCAGATGCACTTTTAAGGGAAACATTCGCGTCTCCTTTGGCCAAAGAACGTGGTATTACGCGATTGGAAGCGACAATATACAACTGTACAATTGGAAACTATGTCACTGCGGAACAGGTGTAGAATCCATTGAAAGACTGTTTAACCTTATTCGGTACATTTTACAATTCGAAAACCTAGACAGTCTCTATGTATCAAACTATTGGTTAGAAAAGGCGATAGAGGACTTGGTTGTTGATTTAAATACATGTTAAATGCGTGTATTATAAGTGTAAAGGAAGTCCAATATCTGCAGGAGACATGCTTTAACAGGTAATTCTGTGGCTAATACGAAAGAACATATTGCTTTTCCTTTTTAAAAAATATAGGTATCCTGAAAGTTTGGATGTTTTGATAAACCTAAAAAGAAACAATATGTAGTTCATAATGAGTGCAAATTTCTGTTGCAACCTAGCATTCGTGGAAACCAATCCAAGAATATCATGTAAGAAAATTGAAAAGGAAACTGGTGTTTCTAAACGGTAGTTTCCAGAATATTGAAACGTAATAAATATCGATTCTGTAAAATTAACATTAAATATAACTTGTTTCGTGGACGATTTTGTAGGAAATCAAGATTTTGTAGGAAGTGTGCTTCTTTTAACAATTTTGGCAATAAAATTAACGGGTCTGATCAAACACGTGCAAGCAGTGCCTGTATATTTAATAGATATAACAATCGCCACTGGTCTAACGAAAATACCTATCAATCAATCATTTACAAGACGGCAACAAGGCCGTTTTGTCTTGAATGTTTGTTCCTACATGGTTGGTAGTAAATTTTAATACCATATTTTTGAAGATAACCTTACAACTGTTCGTTATATTGAAATTCTGAGTGTAAACTTGCACGAATTACTGCATGCTATATCTGTGGAAAATGGAGGTAAAGTACGGTTTTAAGAAGATATCGTTTTACTTACAAAATTACAAACACAATTTAGACTTGTACAATAATTATGATGATGCTCATTGACATGTGTTATGCAAACAATTGTCATTTCATGTATACATTTTGTTTTGCTGCAACTACGAGGTTGGTCCGATAAGTACTTAACCTACAAAAGAAAAACGAAAATCTTGTAAAAGTGGCGATTTATTTCTCAACATAGTATCCTTTTAGCTCGATACACTTGACCCAGCGATGCTCCAACTTCTGTAACCCGTCTGGAAAATAAGTTTTCTCGAGGTCTGCAAAGTAGGCCACCGTGGCGGCGATGACCTCATTCGACTCAAATTTCTACCAGGCGAGTGACTTTTTCAGGTTTGAAAACAAAAAAAGTCGCACGGAGTCAAATCTGGAGAATACGGTGGATGGGGCAGCAGTTCGTAGTCCAATTCGACCAATTTGGCTGTAGCTAGGGCGGTTGCGCTTGTTGTCCGGAGTGAGCAAACGCGGCACCCATCGCACCGACAGCTTTCTCATGCCCAAAATTTCATACAGGATATTTCCACGCGGTCTTTTGAGATGCCTACTGTCTCAGCTATCTCGCGCACCTTCAATTGGCGGTCTGCCAATACGAGACCGTGGACTTTTGTCATGTTATCTTCCATGGTAGCCGTTTTTGGGGCACCTGGGCGTGGCTCATCAAAAATCGATGTGCGACCACGTTGAAACTCGTTAAACCAATTTTTGACGGTCGCCATCGAAGAAGAAGAGTCACCATATACAGCATCCAAGCGTTCTTTGATTTCGCTGCGCAATTTCCCTTCAAAAAACAAGAATCGAATCGCCTGATATTGTTCTTTTTCCATTTTTCTAAAATCCACGGACACGCCCGCTTCCACACACGGTCAAAACAAAACTACGAATCCGACTCTGCTGAAATTTCGACAGTAGCCGTCTACTAGAATGTACTACACGATAGTAAATTGCAATAGTGGCGCCATCGGGCGGTGAGACTAAGTACTTATCGGACAGCCCTCGTATGTATTACCAATACCGAGCGATTATAAAATCACTATACATTTCGGTGATATCGTTAACAAATATTTTTTGCAGGTAACAAGCAACAATGTTAATAACAGAAGAACGAAAAGCCTTTGTGTGTAGTCCTTTGCGTGGATTAACGTATGAACAGTTGCATTCAGATTTCGCCTGTAGGTTTCAAAAGTCAGGCTTCGACAGTATAGCTATTAAGATCATGGTTAGCAAATTCAAGCGAACAGGTAGTGGGGCGGACGGAGAATGGCCAGGGAGAGCACCAGTACCACCAGAAATTATGCAATGTCTAGAGGAAGCAAATAGATGCAACCCCTCCGCTTCGACTACAAAACTAAGTCCGGAGCTCGATGTTTCACAAAGAACTGCGTGGAAAACGTTACGTTACCCATTGAGGAAAAGTACATATTACATCGATGTAGTGCATAGACTCAAAGGGGAAAACCATACAGAGGCTATGTGTCACGAGCTCTTGAGGCTGTTCAACATGGTAATTTGACGCAGCACGCCCTCTTTAGTGATGAAGCAACATTCCATACGTGTGGAAATGTTGACAGACACAATTGTCAACAGGACACACCCAAAGTGAATGTGTGATCGGGTTAACTAGGTCAAAAGTCTAGAGGTTCTTCATATTTGCCGAGGAATTACTAATGGTAACACGTACCTCGACACGTTGGAGCAATTCCTGGAACCATAGTTGCGAAGCGATGTGACTATGGATACCGTCGTTTTCCAACAAAATGGGGTAGCACGCCATTTTACCAATACCGTTTGCAACTACGTTAATGGCGCTTTCCCAGGCAGATGGCTAGAGCTCGTCAAGACTGAGGGCTTCACAGTCCCCAGATTTACCCTTGGAGATTTTTTGCGTGGAGATTTATCAAGTCTAGAGTGTACCGGGTTATGATACATAACATCGAACGACTAAAACAACGGATTGTAGCCGCCATGGACTATATTACATCGGCTATGTTGCACAATGTATTCCCAGCGACGGCGAAACGTTGGGGGCTGTTCGGTGATGTGCAAGGGAATACATTGAAATGTACTAAAGATGTGTCCTGTTTTGATATATGTTTTATGCATAATGTAATTGATTCAATAAAACGGGATTATCACCAAAATGTATAGTAATTTTATAATCACTCAGTATTACAGATTAATTTATTATAATAAAAAATGAAATAAATTGACTAATTTAAATTATAACTATATTAAATTATATATTTTTGAAAAGCAATTTCCCACCACTACACTCTATGACCCACTCACGATCTAGCGACCCATAGGGTGGCACTCAAGTGGTCGGGCGGGCCGGAGTGTGGTTTACAGACAGTCCAGTGTCATAGGACCGTCCTCTGACGGTCGAAGTACCATAGGATACAGTACAGGGGAACTCTCAATGCATTTTCTTGTGGGAGTCAATTTAACCCTGACCAATGTATTTTAAATGAAAGTAAAGTGATACAAAAGGTACGTATTACTGCGTTTTCGTCATTACACGCAAATAATTCTATTTCTTTAAAATTTCCATCTTTTATCTTGTTATGATTCCACAGGCTAATACATTCTATTATCTTTTATTTGAACAATTCAGCAAATCTATAGGATTTGTACTAGCTGATGTCAAGTTAATGCTTTACTGCTTGGATATCCATAAGATCGCAACTTATGAATCTGTTATAAAAAGTCGATTTGCAAAATTGCGAACACAAAAATTGCTTTTCGATGTGTATTTTTTGCGCATAGACTTTAATAATTTGTTACAAACTCCGTTATCAATCATTTTTATTTTGTAGAGACGGTAATGTATTTCGTCTGTTTTCTCCTGAACGTCTTGGTGAGTGGCTGTCGTCTTTGTCGTTTTCAACGTTATTCCTTATTGTTTCTGGCGTATTAAAAATGTTCATACTTTTATGTTTAAGTAGTTGACTAACGTGTAATTATGTTAGTACGGTTGTGGTAGTTATTTGTCTTTGGAATAACTGTGGGGATATATTTAAGTTCGTCGTGTTACCTTTATTTGATTTTCTTATATCAGTGGATGCGCTCGGTAGGAAGATGATCTATCCAGCTCTCATTTTGAGCCTAGTTATTTTTAATTATCTACGGTTTGGATAGGGCTTATCTTATCGCTAGCGTTGCAGGTGGTCCTTCAAAACGATTTATTTTAGTAGAGACATACTCTACTTCCTATCCTTTCTCTAGGATGCTTATCCTAAAAACTATACTTTTTCTTTCCCTCTATTTCATTTTTCATCCTTATATTTTCTTCTGCCGAACCTGTCTTAGTCCTGAGACAACTATCCATCACATAAGAATGGTTCTCCCACACCGGGCTGCTGACTACACTTTGGCTGACCGAGCAGAGCTTCGTTATCCATCTTTTATTCTATCACTTTTGCTCAATGCGAGCCTTTCATCTTTTCTATTCTATCTGGTTGCTTTAAAGTTCCAAATACTTCCTCTTTTATCTTTTAGCGCTTATCTATTTTCTGTCGTCTATTTTTCTTTTACTTTTTAAGTCACTGCATAGTTAGAGGGTTGTTGCATCAGGACATTAGGACATGGGCGTGGAAAACATCCGTCTAGCTGTGTAACGCCACTGTCTTCAGCTGATTTACGTAAAGCCGTTGCTAGTGCAGTTTGTTATTTTATTTGGCATGCTGGTTGATTCCTTTCTAATCAATGCAGGGATGCAGTGACTGCATTCCAATTTCTACTTGGTCCCTCATGCTGTTTATACAAACAAGTGCCGTTCATTTTTCTCTATAAAGTTATCTTGGCGATCTTATCTAATTAATATATGGCTCTAAATTGTTGGTTAGCTATCAATTCTTGTTAAATATCTCAGAGATTTTACTTTACCTGGTTATCGTTTCGAACCGCGAAGGGTTTGTTGCCTATCTTTATTGTCAAAACTGTCTTCAATATTTTATCTTATCTAAACAATATTATAAACCATAAATGGTTAGGTATTTATCTTTCTCCCATGCAATTATCTTTTAGATGTTACTCTATCTTACCTTTGCTTTAAAGTAAATAAGTTGTCTAAATCTTTCTTTTTGGAAATACCTTTGAGAAATTACCATACCGATTTGATGTTCCAAACCTTTGTTATTTATGACCAACGGCAGAATTTATTGTAGAAAAGAAAGAGCTAACCTGTTTTTTTATTTTGTACTCGGTAGGATGGGTTTAAGAAATTATACTTCGTTAATGCAGTAGAACTGGCTAATTTGTTAACTTAATATTTTTACTGCTGAACGTATTTTGTCTTTATCTTGTTAAAGGTCAGCAAGAAATTTGTATATCTTAAGAGGATATCTTAAAGATATTCAAGAAAATTTGTACGCACTATGCAATCATAAAAATGAATTTTGTATTTAGTTTTATAGTAAACGTAAGTGCTAGCTTACAGTGTTCAAGTCTCATACTCCTGACTAAATTTGTGCTATGGGTGCGGCGGTAAACAAAATCTTTGTGCGCTAAGATGATGTAGCCTGAATTACGGGAGGCTACTTATTTCCGCTTTCTGATATCGCAAGTAGTACTACATTTTGGAATTCATGTGGGTTTACAGAAATTAGTTAATTTAAGTTTTCTGTTTATGTACGTTTTCGTACAAACAGATTCTCTTTTTTCTATTTTTTCTTTTTGAAGTTTTGATGCAATTGTTACTCCCCTGGCTTCACAAAGCTATTGTTTTAATATTAGGAGTAGGGGATTTTATAATCCTAAAGGAAAAGCTCTTTACCATCTTTATTTAGGTTACTGCGATAATATTGCGATTTCCCGTGCTCACCTATTATAGAACAAAAATTTGCAATTCTATTAATACGTTTTTCTAAGCACGCATTACCTAGGCACAAAGGAACATGTGGTCAGTGCGCTTAGCCAAATGAGAGACACTTTATGGTGGGAACACCAACGAGTTTGTGAGAACTACGCGTTTTAAACAGACTTGACTTTCAATTACGCTGGATGTCATTGGATTAAACACGAATGCGCGTTAACTAAGTGCGAAGTGTACCTTTTGCATTTACTTTACCTGTTCAATTACCTTAATATTTCCTTGTGTTTCCTAAAAGTGCAGAGTCAACGCAGTTCGCTGCTGGAATCTGAAGAAACGAATTTCTACGCAACCTGATCTACTTGACGACATTCGCGTAGGATGCCTTAGCGGTAGCCATTAATGCAGGTAAGTCCTTTGTTTAGTTTTTAATGGCTTCATTAACATGTGAATCGTTAACCGCTTGACGGCAATACTTGCGACCAAAATTGGAGGTGTAATAAATTACGCTTGGGGTTAATGTAATAATTGACGCCAAATGGGGAAAGCAATAATGCGAAAAAGGATAGCTATATCGTACATTATACCTGATATAGATGATATTCTAGCAATCGACGAGCCCGGGTTTCTCATATTTAATTTAATAAATTTACTTATAATTATTATTTTGTCTAAACTTTAGAAATAAATTATTGTTTTTGTTCAAATTTTTCGAAAATAGACTTTATTTTTTATTTAATTAGAACTTCTAATTAAAAACCTCTAGCGTTGATGTAATCTAACAAAAAGATTTTAACTGTTAGGGTTTAGTTTGGGCTCCGTCATAATTATTAATACTGAAAAGTGTTTCACTAGCCAATAAAGGTTGCGAACGACTGTATTGTATTAAATAAAAGGTTTATCTCACAATATCATAGTAATGCCGCACTCTACAAAGTAACGGAATGCATTGATTGTAAGCGATTTCTTTTTTTACCTATTTAAATGTTTGTCTTATTTTTTTTCTTCAAATTGCTAAGTGTATTATAAGACTTTCTTGTTTGTCATGAACGTATTTACTTGTTTTAATACAGTTTGTTATTCTTGCGGTTGCAACAAAGCGGTATTATCAATGTTTGGTTTTTAATGCAGTTAAAGATAGAATCTATTATCTTTCTTTACTTCAACTGTTAATTAGCTGTCGACAATATCTAAGAGATATCAATATTAGTTACATTAGTTTTAATAAAAATCGGTGCCTGATGTTAAATTTATCCAAGTAGTACTGACATTAACGAAATTTTGGATGTTACCGTTAACAGGTAAACCATCACAGTAAGGTATATGTCAGATTTATTAAAACAAACAGTCTAAAATCTACTTACCACTTATTCTATCGACTATATCAACGTAAGTATCTAAGGCCAACCGGACCAAGCCGGCCATTTCCTGAAACAAAAAGACTATTACTTATTTGAACTACTTAAAAGTAATTTAAGACGGATACATTATGCAGTTTCTTTATTTCTTAACCTCGCCAACTAATTTGGAATTAAGGTCAGTTAACAATTTTTGCGGTTAAAATTAAGAATATCCGGAGAAACGTGACCATGCTTCAATATGGCTTGATGGACTTGCAATTTTCTTCAAGAATCTATAATCGATAATACTTTGTTGTTAACCTTCTGATTTTAATAAACATTGAAATATCAATGTTAAATAAAACAAATTTTACGTGGACAATTCTTAAGAGATACAGAGGCGTACTGCTCGGTCATGGAATCGAAACTGTCATTCCTAAAAATTTTTGCAGCATTATCGAAAGAGGAGGTGAACACGTCTATAAAAATTATATTTAACCATGAAATGAATGAATTTTACAATCAATTCTAGTTGTTAGTAAAAACGTTACCGACATGGTGTAATATTTGTGTAGTATGGATTGAATGTCATATTTATTTATGGGATGTCGGTAGCCTTGTTTAATTTTTTGCAAAGTTTGTTGAAGGTTCCACAAACAATATGCAAACAAATAAGCGGTTCAATGTACTTATCGATAGGTGTTAAAAAGAATTATTTTATAACTACAGATTGGGGCCTTTGGGTCCTTGTAGTGAAGGTATTTGATGTTCCTCGTTCGATAACAAATTTGTAATAAACTAATTACGACACATCGCAGTTAGTGATGGTAACCCGATGAAGATATTATATTGAGTATACGACAAATTTCTAGCTAAGAAATTAGTAATTCATTTATCTAAACATTCATTTTTTAAACAATAAAGAATTTATTGTGAAATCATCTATATGCACGGTGATCAATATTTGTGAAAAAGCCCTGTATATCTGTTATAAAAAAGAAATATACAAGGTGCTTTCCGACATGGTACCACGTTTTAAATCGGAACACCGTGTGCTTATTTTAAATTCGCAATGTCCTCTTCTTTCAATTACAGCAACAGCAACTTATAGTGGGTTATGGGGACATTTTAAAAAATATAGCCAATATTATTCCAATAATTTCAAGTCTTGTATATAACTATTATAATATAAAATTAATCTCTTGCATGCATTGCTTGTGGAAATTAATGTAGTTTTAGTAACATGTCATTTTCTTATTAATGAGTAAATTGTTAATACGCTAAATCAAAAACCAAATTTATTATCTTCTTTATTTTGTAAATATTTTACTAACATCTAAAAATACAGCCGTCGTAGTTTGATTTTTCTTAAATAAAGATATTAGTTTTGGAGATGTCTTAAATGTTATCAATACTTAAAGGGTATTTCATGAAATACTTTGATCGTTGTTTTATTATTTATAAAACGCCAATGCGTAATTTTAATTGCTACTCATTAAGTAACAAACCCAATAAACGCTTTACAAAACGAAAGCTATTAATGGAAGTATATCATGAAATGCCGTTGTTAAGTGAAGAGTTAACGTTAGATACCCGAATTAATTTTACTCTACATAAGAGACCTAACGTAAATAATGAACCGGTTAACTTTCAGTGGTGGGAGGTTAGTTCTATAAAAGCAACGACAAATCTTTTTAGGGGTACACAAATTGTAGAACTTTCACTAAATACCCTTACACCCACCTGGAAAGGTCTATGAACTCTGTCTAATAAAGCATTGTGGTGCCAACTCACCTGATTTCAGTCTCCCTAGAAGATGGGTGTTCAAAGCGACAATTTAATAGGTTCTTGCGGCAATACAGGTTGAGGAGCCTTATATATATATATATATATATATATATATATATATATATATATATGGTTTCACACTTTCTACTAATTTAAAATAAAACAAATAATAAGAAACTTCAAGTCTTGTTCACTTAATCTATATCATCACAACACAACAAAACAAGAAACTAAGCTCTATCCTTGATTGGCCAAATATGCCTGTATTTAAAAGAAAAAAATATCCTAAATTTCTCAATTATAGGTATCTAATCCAATTAATTGGTACATATAAGTTATGCAGATACGATTGTGTCGTTCTTCCATATAAAAATTTTCTGTTTACAACACGCGCTAGCTAAGCGTGTACCAACGTAGAAAGTTCTCTTAATAAAAATACGTTTTATTCAACCAATTATTAAATATAGCTCAGCATGAATGTGTAGCAGACGGAAATTTCTAAATTATGGGTTTACATTCACGTTTGGGAACTTGTTTCTCTAACAATCCCGAGTTTTAAATACCGCCACTTTAGTTACCCGATCTGCTACCTTATCCGCAGGTCGATGCATACGTAGCTCTGTTCTGCTGTTTGGTCTCGAATAGCTAAAGATAAAATGCTCGAATTTGCTCTCAATTTTAATCTGTTGGTATTTATAAGTTACAATGTCCCAGGAAACTACAAGTTTTCTCGTTCAAACGGTTTGTGCATTTAACTCTGTCTTATTGTTGAGTTCAATGTCTTTCTGTTTATGTTCACGTCCATATTGTTCTCAAACTTCTGAAAGAGGCGCTGTTTTATGAGTTTGTTACTATTGGGGTAATATACCATGGTTTGACTACTTTGAATTCGTGTGAGCTCTTAATTTCTTCCACAGTTTATATCAACCGCTTTTATTTTTTATGGCGGGTTTTATGACTATTCGTGTTGTAGGATGTGTCGGTCCAATTCCATGTTTCAATAGTTTGTTTTTTAAACTCGTGTAAATGTTTACGAATATGCATTCCTAGGTTGATTATTTGCCGAAATTTGTCTGTATGTTTCTACATTAATACGAAGAGTGCAAAGTTCCGATCTTAATTACTGGTTGTGTTTAATTTACATTAGGTGCTTTCTTGTTCATTTCTGTGTCCTAATTTAATATTAGAATGAAATTATTAATTAATTAATAATGTAAACTACCAAAGCTTCTACACATTTTTCAGGGTATTCGCCCTAAAGCTTATTCAACCAACTGAAATTAATAAATTTTCTCCAATTACATAATGTTTGCTTAAATAATGCAATAGCGTTACACAATGTTATCAATAAAATTTAAAATCCGTTAAAGATACAAAATGTAGGTTTTTAGAATATTTAAGGGATATGAAGCTTCACCAATAATTCTGTTTTTGACGTTGATATAAAGTATAATGTGATGCCTAAAAAGAATAAATTATATTAGTTTTGGTTACCATGTAAACAATTTATGCAATTAGAAAAAAAGATACGTTGTTATAAAACTACAGTAATATATACAATCAGTGCTTACGAAAAGATTTTATTTGTTAGGTTAGTAATACGAAGGAACTTGAAACAATTATAATTTTCTGATAAAATCGTTCATATTTTTTTAAAATACCAGCAGAGATGATGAAGTATAAGCCAATATTGTTGTAATTGGTAAAATGTGGAAGCTCTAAGCTCAAACTAATGCTCCATTAAAAAAATTTTTTGGCCTAGTACCGTTCTAGGGGACATTTTGTATTTTTCCAATTAATTCTAGAATGTGAAATTCAAGGTTGTCTAAATATTTTATAAATAATTTTTTTTGGTATCCTTTATAAAACCTGATACACCAGAGTTTGTCACAAAAGTTGATCACTCTGTACACAAGCGCCCTCCTCCTTGATGATCTGTGATTAGTTTCTAAAAATTGACTTTTCCACTTGATTAGGTTGCGGTCGGGGCTAGTACATTTAAAAACCTGGCTTGGTGATATACTACATAAGTCAAACGGCACATGAAATATCAAAACTGGATAACTGAATTACCATGAGTTGTTATATTAATGGGTATGTTCTCGTTGCCGAACATTAAGGTGGATTCGTTTCTTTCACTAATAAACCAATACAAATGAAGGATTTTGAAATCAAACTCTATTTTTGTTTCCAAATAGTTAAAATTGTTGGATGTTGGTCCTCGTCTTTTTATAGTATCACTTCATTTTATTTTTTCCAATCCTTCACCCAAAGGTTTCCTTGCTGTTCCAAACAAGGTAGGGATCTTTAACGTACGTGACAACACTTACACACGGAACCTACATTTTACTTCTCCTCCAAAAAACGTGTCGAGGCACAATCTAAAAAGATAATGCCTTCACAAGGAAATGCCACCTTAATGTTGAGTTTAAATAATTACTGTATACAAGATTATTTCTGGGTCTGCTACAAACAAGATAATTTATTAGAATAGTGTTATAGTAAACAACATATTCTTTCTGAGAGTGATAGTTGTTTGATTGTCAACTGCTATAGACCTAAATTTTCTAAGGCGATTGATGTTTGAAGAAAATAATAAAAGGTTTCTATTAGAGTGGTTGGCATTCAGGCTTGTTCATAAATTTGTTTTATCATCTAGAGACTGATTATGAATATCACTATTACATTGAGATGATACTGTGACTTTATGATAATCATTTTTTCATGTTCTACCCTAATTGCATACACAAATTAAAGTCGGATAACGTTGTAAAGTATAAACTTGGAATTTAATTCCTTCAAATGGCAATATTTAACCATTTATGGAGGAAGTATTCGTCCTTAAGAAGAAATTTGACATATGCGCTCTAATGCTCACATTATTTAACATCATAATGGGTATTCTGTTATTTGACAAATCTTTTATAAATTTAGCGTTTGGGATGGCAAATATACGTAATGCAGTATACAATATTCCTCGAGAAACATTCTAAGCTATTCATATGAAATGCTCTACAACATTACATTTCATAAGGATCATCGAGCAATATCCTTCTTCTTGAATTTTCCAAATTGCATCGGAGCACAAGATGTTCGACATGTTCGAACAGAGTGGCTATTGCACTTAAATTTTACGCTTGTTAACTATAAAAAGCTTTTTCAATACTTTTGTAATCGATTCGCACTGACATTGGAGGATACCAAAAGCAGAGCGACAGAGCATATTCCTGACTTCAACACTCAAAAAGTAAAGAAAAAGAAAAGCTTTAGAAATTTCTTTATTCCTGTATTGACTTTTAAATGCTGTTTCTAATATGAAGATCTGGCATTGTTACTTCGCCAAGACATGTGGTTCATGCACGATGGTGCTCCTTCCCACTTTACTCTAGCTGTTCGACATTTACACGAAAAATATCCGGATCGATTGATCGGAAGGGGATATGATGCTCCTACAAATTGGCCAGCACGATCGCCGGACTTGACGCCCTGTGATTATTTTTTGTGGGGTACCTTAAAATCTAAGGTTCTCCACTTGATAGCGAAGAAGAATTGTATAGACGAATTTTAAATGCAGCCAACTCTTTAAAAAATAATGCACAAACAATGCAGAGGGTTCAGTTAAACTTCTTACGAAAAGTTAATTTGTGCATTGAAGAAAATGGCGGCCGTTTTGAAAATTTATTGTAATGGTCTAACACTTGTACCGCGCTGTTAATTTTTAATGATAGTAATAAAAAATAAACAAAACAATGGAATAAAAATAAAAAAACAGACATTTGAAATTATTTTTTCTGTCAAACCGCTCGTCTAATCAAAATTTTACAAGAGACAAAAAAGTTTCCAAATTAAGTCGGCTACTCATAAAAAAAATTGGTAGTCATTGCATAAACAGAAAAAAGGTAATGGTCGGATATTTATACAATACATCATTTTTGGGACACTCGTATGCTTTTAAAATTATTGCCTACACCACCAAAAGATGTCAATTGAAAGTAGAAACTCGCACCCCAAAAATGGTCAAAATCTATCGACGCGTTTTCGAGTTATTTTAAAATATCAAATATTTTTCACGATTTTTGAAGCCCTCTAGCGGCTAAATGAAGCAACTTGTATAATAGGTAAATTGACTCAAATCGATCTATTTCGAGCCAAAGAATCTCTGTTTTTACGTTGTACACGTATTTTCCGGACACACTGTATAATATAAACGTTTTAACCGTGGTCATAAATCAAAGGCGCCAACCAATCACATTGAGTATAATCCTATACAAAGCAAAGCAAAATAACCCTTCATCATCATTAGGTCTTCAGTCCTGAAACTGGTTAGATGCGTACCCTCATTGTTTCCTATTCTGAACTAACCTACACATTTTTCCTGAAATTTGCATAAGTCTGCATCTATCACTATCTGATCTAGGTCTACATCTAACTCCTTTTTCTTATATTTGCTTGTAATGTATCCCATACTATTCCCCAAAAATGCATTAGAACGTATTCTGCCTGTCTATTTCTCCAATTGTAAAACATGATATCAATCAAATAATAGAAAAACGTGCCTCATCAGGTTTAAAGATCACAGACTTTAGTAATTGAACATGACCTATAGAGACAACAAATTTCTGAAAGATTATTCAGATAAGTGTATATTAAATAAATATGCTTTCTTTTTTACTTAAAACTAAGGTTTTTTTAATTGTGTATATTTTTTAATTGCCTGTATTATTATTTTATTATAAACTTTATTGGGACAATAAAAAAATATAAGAACAAATAGTATAAACAAATATACAAAACAAATTAATCATCAAAACAAAAACAAAAAAGAAAGAAAGAAAATCCCAATAGGTGGGGTTCTGTCCAAAACAGGTTTTTAACTCAACTCACAAGTAAAGGAAAAACAACTGTAACAGAATGTACTATAGGTATGGAGTAAAATAATTATAAATCAGGCTAATTACTTTGACATAAAAGCAATAATTTCTTAAGTTTGAATCTGAAAGTATAAACTGTATCACTGTTCATAAACAGGTGAGGCCATTTGTTAAGGATATTAACGGCAGTATATTCAAAACAACTTTTATATTCCGTTGTAGTATGTTTGCTGATATTGTACCTGTATTATCTTACTTGTCAGTTACATACAAGAGAACCTTTACATAGCAAATTAGATAAATAAGGTGGGAAATGACTATTTATGATTTTGTATTGTGCAAGAGAATAAACAGACAAAAACGGTATTCCAATCTTAAGATATTTGCATCAATGCAGTGTGGTGTAACTCCTGTTTACAGTATAAGCATAGCGAAAGCAGCACTTCTGAAGAATTTGTAACTTATTTTTAAAACATGATGTCAGGTGGAAGTAGTATGCTCCACAACAGTAATCTACGTTACTAAGTACTAAGGAATTAATCAGGTATCACTTAATAGATTTTGGCAAGATGTACTTAAATTGGTGTAAGGTTTTAAGTTTCACGTAACACAGTGATGACTTTTTAAGCACATGTGTTTGGAAGTTTAGGTTGCTATCCATATAAACACATAGATTTTTCACACACTGAGAACACCAGATTGACCCCATCAACACACTGTTGGTTGACACTGAAATAACTTTTTGACGCATTGCGCTTGTACCAACACACATCAACATAGATTTGGATCCATTCAGAACTACACTCTGGTTGTTTGACCAAGCAGAAACTGCCGAAAAATTTACGTTAAGCAGTTTTACAGTGTCGCTCATTTTTAGTGGGTCACATACATATAGCACTGAGTATCGTCAGCATATAAATGTACAAAGCAATCTGCGATCAGTTTAGACACTAGATTAAGTGTAAAAAGTGCAAATAGAAGTGGCCCTAAAACAGCAGCTTGGGACATCTTGTTTGAGAACAACTTCAGAAGATATTTAATTATTTATGTGCACAACTTGTGTTCTGTTATACAGGAAGCTTGAATCATTTTATAATAGTAGGCCACGTATCAAGTTGAAATTCGCATAAACATAAACAAATGCTAGACGTACAGATTATATGTTGTGTATTGCTTCAAACGCCGTATCATGCATGTTCATTACATGTCGTAACTTGGATTGTTGGTCAGACAGCACTTCGGTATGAACAGTACAGACCAACTCTCTGCTGTGAACAATTGGAAAAGACAAGTCTGGCACAAGGTTTAATAATATCCATTCAGAGATAATAGTAAAAGAGATTATTTAAAATTTTCAATTACAATTAGAGGCACAAATAAAATATTCTGCTCGAACATGACGAAAAACAAATTATTGGTGCTAAATTGCTATCAAATGGACAAATTTTAAGGATATTATTTTACAATATGTGTAAGGTAAAGTTAAATCTTGATGCGAGTGCTACTTTAACAATAAAAAAAGACATAGGTTCTTTGGAAAAACCGAGAATTCCAACACGAAAAGTTCAATGAAATGTTGTAAAGTTAGAGTAGTCAAAAATATAAAGTTATTCAAAGAAATTCTAAATATCAAAATGAAATACAAATAAAACAAAAGCAGATTTTGCTTGAAATGACAGATGGTCTTTTTTGACAGGGTGCGCGGAAATGCATTTGAAATAATTGATATTGAGGAAGATAATATTCTTCTTGTCAATTTGAGCTCAAGGACGACATGGCTCAATGATTAGAAAAAACTATGTAGTATATAGGGTTTGTAACCTGGAAACAGCATTCGACAAAGTAAAATAAAAAAAAAAATGTTCGAAATATTCAAAAAGATTGGAATGAGTTTTTAGGGATAGGCGGATAGTACATAACTTACACAAAGAGCAAACAGCTGTTATAGAATTAGAGCAGGAACGTAGAGAAGTAGATATTAGGAAAGGGGTAAGACGGGGATGTGCCCTATCTCCGTTAATTTTTAACTTGTACAGGGTGTCCATTTTTGGACAACTTTGCAAAGTATTTCACTATTTTTAAAGATAAAGGGTTGCGGTTTTCGTGACACTGCACTCTTTTTTTGTGAAACTAAACATGCCGCCAATAAAATTTTCATAGCCCTTTTTGTTTTTGAGATACAGGGTAAAATTCAAAATTTTTACTATAGGGACATTTTTCTATCTCGGCTGTTTTTTAATTTATTACAAAGATGATAAGGTATTCTTATAGAACTTTTTCTGTAGAATCCAGTAGCGTAGTTTGTTTCTTCCCTGCGCCATCCGTCTTTTAATTATGAAGCAAACAAATGTTTTTTTTAATAGGACACCCTATATATTTTTAACTAATTAAATTAAACATTTTTGGGCTTTTCAAAAATATATAATAGTCTATATTTATTTTAAAAAATAACTGAATAAATTACACTTTTCTCAAAATTAATATGTTATTTAATAGTAAGCTATGTCACTGATGAAAGAAAATGAATATATTTGCATATTATTTATTCTGCAAATGTTTTATAGTGATTATTGAATTATTTTTTCTTTATTAACCTAATAACGTAAATAAATATTTAACAGTATAAATAGTAACTATAGGTTTTTTTATATAACATACATCAACAACAACAACATATAATAATACTATGGAAATTGTTAAAAATGATTACCATTTTCTCTAATACATAATTCGCACAGTTTGCTTATTCGTTATAGAGCATTTAACAGAATTATGGAACGTCTTTGTATATTTTGAAATTCCAGGGTAATGGCTTCACGAAGTTCACGTGGGTTGCCATGGTGCTTGGTATAAACTTTTGTTTTGTAAAGTAACTCCAACGAAAAAAGTCTAGAACATACAGATCGGGTGATCGCGGAGCCATCTTATTGGCCCATTAGTGCCTATCCATTTGTTAGGAAAATGATTTTTTAAAAAGAGGAGAATTCTCTTGAAATTGTGAGCAGTAACTATATCTTGCAAATTTTCTAGGTCTCGATCTCCTGTAAGACTTCTTTCATAAATTCTGTATGCTATTTGGCGACCCAAAATAAAACATGCGACGCTGAAGCCGAGCCTACCCTACTGCTCACGCTCAAATACAAGATCATGATTTTCTTGATACCAGTGTCTAGTATTATGTCTGTTAAAAATATCAGCACTTGAAAAATAAGCCTCATCGGATCATATCACTGAACGAGCAAAATTTCTATTTATTTGAATTTGTTGTAAATACCAGATACAAAAAATTCAGCGAAGTTCAGCATCTCCAGGAAGTAAGTACTGAACAATTAGTGTTTTATATAGTCTGAACTTAATTTTTTTTAATGTCTTCTGTGTCCTACTCTTGATTACTCCCACTTCTGCCTCAATGCCCCTACACGAGGTTGAAGGAGTTGCCTCTACAACGGCTAAAACATTGGTCTCATCAATTTCTTGATTTTCCTTATTGTAGAATTTTGGTCTTGATCACGTAAATGATCCATGATTAATTAAATTATTTTTAAATATAGAAAACCTATTCAAGAAAGGTTGTCTTCTTGCAGGATATCTATAATAAGTATAAAGACGCACAATGATAAAAAATACTTAGGTATTAAATGAAGAAAAAGTTTATCTGTTAAAATATAGTTCTGAGGCCTGATGTGCATTTTCATTGGATTGAATGTAGCAACATAAAGACTTAACAAATAGTTTAAATCAATTTAAACAGGAAAAGCACTGCGATGATTTAAAAAATCGACCAAATTTAAAACAATCCTTGTGTTATTTTCAAAATGTCAATAAATTACGTACAAAACTAACAGATTTATATTGTGCTGCTCTCTCTGAAAACTATGATGTTTTAGCTTTTTGTGAAACAGGTTTACACAGTGGAATTTTTAATAGTGAATTACTCGACAACCGTTATATTATTTACCGCACAAATCGTTCTAATACAAGTGATAAAGCTCGATTTGGAGGAGTATTTCTTGCAGTCCGCAATATAGTTTCATCGGCTGTTGAGACAGTTATATCAAATAGAGAGGAAATATGGGTTAGCGTAAGGTATGGAGATATCCACTTAGTCATTTGTTGTTGTTATTTTCCCCTAAATGTGATGTACAGCTATATATTGGTCATACTGAAGCTATAGAATACATTTCAAACAAATATGAAGAATCTTCAATCTTGATATTGGGAGATTATAATTTGCCGGATATTTCCTGGAAACAACATGATGAAGTGAAGGTACTTTTGCTGAGAGAGTATTATTAAATTCGTTCTCAATCTTTTGCGATGAAATATTGTCATTAGGGCTCACTCAGTTCAATTTGATTAAAAGCCAAAACGATACAATACTTGATTTAATATTTTCAAACAGAGCTATTATTATTAAAATAACCCTTATTTACATTAAAATTTTCAGCGTGAAGATAGAAAATGCACAGTAATACAAATACTGTAACTATATCTAAATAGTGTACCTGCAGTTTATGGGGTAAATCGTCATAATACTGATAATATTATATTATGATATGATACGAGTTTATAAAGCAAGCCTTTAAAGCACGCGCAATGTGTTTGAGGGCACAACGTAAAGCGGAGGGCCCCTAAACGTTGCAAGTGCTTCAAGCCACTTATGAACGAGTATCGCATGCTATTTTTTAATTTACCTGCAATAAAACTTGAAAAATAAATGTATAATTTGAAACTCGGTTCAAATAATTTATTCTAAATAATCAATGCTTCATTGACTTTGATTTGAAATATTTAAGTTTGACGTTTATATGAAATTTTACCAATAAATGAGCAGTTCTTGTTTGGCAGCCTTTAAAAGATATGTGCGATAAAGATCGATTTACGCGCTAATTGGAATTATGGTGCAGGTATAGTAGAAAGATTCTTTAAGACCAGATCCAAATCATGCTTGACTACAGTCTGTCTAGACCGAATTACCGACGGGCAGACGCCACCTTTGATGTCTTTAATTCAATGAACTGGTGCCGTTGTGCAAACACCGAGATTGTGAAGTACAGATATGCATTAAATTTATTTACCATTTAAATCACCGGCAATAATAAAATATAATTCATTTGAAAACAGCATTTGGTCACCCTCAGATTTGGCCGCTGCGTGTTTGACACGCAATCCGCTTTTGGTAGGACGGACCCTGGAGCCATCCTAATATAATGAGGGAATTGTATTCTACAGGGTGTTGTTTGAAACCAAAATGAGGTGTGAGAAATATGCGTACGGTGTACTGGAATATACAGCACATTGTCACGCCTGGTGTTATATGCGATTTGAAAAAGGTATGAACTGCTGACTCAAATTGGATGGACTTCATATGCAAACACAGATAAATGAAGTTTACGCTTGTTTATAAATTTAAGCCAATGCATTTTTGTATAAAACGGTGTTATCTTTCTCAAGACTTGAATTCGAAAATAAATCGCACACAACCGTTTGGAGACCGCTGCAAGTGTAGATATAAGGTAGACGATTAGTTCGTACATAAAGCATAACAATAATCGTAATGTGAAAAAAATTAAAGATTGTACACATTTTTGCTTCATGGGGCGAAACTGTTTCAGACGTTTAAGGGCATGAAGAATGATCACAACCTTTCGACAGGCGCATGATACTTGATCGCTTCACATTAAGTTCGAATTAACCAAGACGATAAGGTCTTTTAACCACAGGCGAGATTGTTGTAATAGACTTTCCAAGCGTTAATACTGGCAATTCAACGGATTTAATTCTACCAATCATATTAAGGTTCCTATAACCTATAAGCACCCTTTGACATTTGACTGGATTTACAGTTAGTGGGTTGCTCGTTAATCTTTTTACCCGCTTGCTTTATTTCACTGAGAGAAAAGTGATTGTAATTTGTACATTGTCGGTGTAACAACGAAAACAACAAAATTTCAAGCATGATTGTTTTTAATATATAAAAGTGACGTCGGTAGGCTTTCTTGGAGTACACCTGCCAAAAGTCAACTACATTCTAGGCATGCCAATTGTCGTCTACAATTTGCTGTGATCGTTCGGTTAAGCTATTATTTCAAATTACTATTATTTTTTTTTTGTAAATGCGACTTTGACAGCGTTGGTCATTTGTCGCAAGAAGAATTTATTTTTAGTATGAATAGATGGTATTAGTTATTCATCATGATTAGGTTTTCAGTCCTGGAACTGGTTAGACGCGTATCATCATTGTTTCATATTCTGAACTAACCTACACATTTTCCTGAAATTTCCACAGTCTGCGTCTATCCCTATCTGATCTAAGTCTACATCGACTTGCTTTTTCCTATTTCTGCTTGTAATATATCCCATACTATTCCACAAAAATGCTTTAGAACGTATTTTGCCCTTCTATTTCTCCTATTTTATTCCCACAGATGTCCTTGTTCCTCTACTATTTCTAAAACCTATTTGTTATTAACTTTGTCTGTCCATGCTATCATCCTCATACATCTGTAGCACAGCATTTCAAAAGGCTGCTATCGGTTTTCTGTCTGTATATTCTACTGCCTATATTTCATAGCATACTGTGCTGTGCTCTACACATATGCTTTCAACAATTGTCATGTTTGTTGTCTTTCATCATAGGCGCTGTTCTTTCTTGTTAGATGCAGTTCGATCCCCTTCTATTGTTTTACAATTATATACCCTAGTTCTCCGATATTCAGTGGTTCTAAAGGGAGGTAAGCAGCCTGTGGCCGCAGAGTTCCCCAGCACTTGAACATTTACCGATTTAATATTTTTCCACTATATCTTCTCGTACAGTCAACATTAGTTGCAGATATTTCACAACCACACCTGTAGTTGTTTATAATAATCATTAGATTTATTTGCGCTTATTTTTTCGTCATTAGATTTTTCGTCTCAAAACTGGTTGGACACGTAGCTTCACTGATTTATATTCTGAGCGAGCCTACACAGTTCCCTGAAATTCTCACACAGCTTGTATACAGCTCGGTTCCCCTTCTATTGTTTTCTAATTAATATGCCCTATTTCACCGAGATTCAGTAAAGCGGGTTAAACAGCCAGTGGTTGCCAAGATCCCCCAACACTTAGACTTTTGCCGAATTAATAGTTTTCCAGTAAATACTTTCACACAATTAACATTATTCGAGAATATTGCCAAACAAATATTTGTAATTGGTTATGCTAATCTTCATGTTTAAGTACAGTTACTTTTTTCGTCATTAATTTATTCATCTTGGGACTGGTTGGATGCGTACCTCCATTGATTTCTATTCTGAGCTAGCCTACACATTTCCCTGAAATTCCTACAACCTACATCTTTCAGTATCTGTGTGCAATAGTCTAACCTAGGTCTACCTCTACTTCTCTATTTTTCTATCTCTGCTTCTAATATATTTCGCACTATTCCCTCATGACGTAGTGTGTGGCCTATCATCTTATCTCTCCTATTTTTTCCGTTTTCCACATATTTCTTTCGCCCCCTACCATTTTTAGTACTTCTTCGCTCTTAACTTTGTGTGTCCATAATATCTTCATCATACATCTGTAGCACCACGTTTCAAAGGCTTCTTCCTTTTTCTTGTCCGCTTCTCCTACTGTTCAGGCTTCACAGCCGTACAGTGCTGTGCTCCACATATATGTTTTAAGCAGTCTTTTCCTTGTTTCTATGTTTGTTGTCTTTGAACGCAGTAGTTGTTTTTTCTTGTTAAATGTAGCACGATCTTCTGCTAATTTTTGTTTTATATCTTTTGTGCTTTTCCCATCTTGCGTTATTTGGCTTCCTAGGTAGTAGAAATCCTTAACCTCTTGTAAGCTCTTGTTACCTATTTGTATTCTTGTTTTTGACTTATTTTCCCCTCCTTTGCATACTAGTACCTTAGTTTTATTTTTGTTAATTTTCATACCGTAACTTTCTGTTAGAACCGTTTCCATTTCATTAAGAGCAGCTTCTAATTCTTCCTTGCTAGATGCTAATACCGCTATATCATCTGCAGATCTTAGCATATTTTTTGTCCCCGCATAGTAATTCCAAATGTCTTTCTGCATTTGACAGTATTCATTGCCTCTTCGATGTACAAGTTAGAAATTCATGGGGATAGGCCACATTCCTGTCTCACCCCTTTCCTAATGCTTACTTCTCTAAGTTCCTACTCTAATTCTATTACTGCTGTTTGCTCTTTGTATAAGCTATGTACTGTTCGTCTATTCCTATAACTCATTCTAATCTTTTTGAGTATTTCGAACATTTTTTTCCATTTTATATTGTCAAATGGTTTTTCCATATCTACAAACCCCATATACACGCTTTCCCATTTTTCAATTGTTTTCTCAATTATCACTCTCAGAGCTAAAATAGCCTCTCGTGTTCCCCTGTTTCGCCTAACCCAAATTGGTTTTCTCTTAGTATTTCTTCAGCTCGTTTTTTCATTCGTCTTCGTACAATTCTAGTTAATATTTTTGATGCGTGTGCTGTCGAACTCATTGTTCGAAAATTTCACATGTATCCGCGCCCTTCTTTTTTGGTATAGTTACTATGATGTTACGTTTGAAATCGTTGGGTATCTCGCCTGTCTCATACATATAGCTTACAAGTTTTAACGAGACGTTCTGTTACTGCTTGTGCAGCGGCTTTTAGAGTTTCTGCTTGCATCTTATCTGTACCCTGCGCATTACCATTTTTCACACCCTTTAATGCTAATTCAAACTCATATCTAAGTATAGGATATCCCAAGTCATCATTTTCAATGTCTGATTCTTGTTCTAATGCTGTTATTTCCTCTCCAGCATATAAATTTTCTATATATTCTTGCCATCTACCCACTTTCTCTGCATTTTCTGTAACGACGTTTCCTCCCGCGTCCCTTATATTTTTGCTATACGCTTTTATATCTCTAAAATTGATTCTAATTAGTTTGTATGCTTCATCTGTCTTTCCTACTTCCATGTTAGTTTGTGCCTCTCTTTGCACTTTTCATCAATCCATTGTTCTTTAGCTTTCCTGCATTTGCGACTAATTTCCCATTTTATGGTTTTGTATCTCTGTTTTCCTGTTTCGTCTGATTTATTTTTGTATCTTCGTCTTTCTTCTATTAAATTCAGAATATCCTTGGTTATCCATGATTTCTTATTTTCTTTTTGTATATACCACAGAATATCTCTGACTGCCATGTCTAGGTTGGATTTAATGTAATTCCATTCTGTTTCTACTTCTTTAGTATCTGATATTTTCCCGATATCTTTCAGCAATTCATTTGACTTTTTTCAAATCTTTCTTGAATATCTTTATCTTTTAGTTTCTCAAAGTCAAAGTGCCTTCTTCCGTTTCTTTTTTTCAAATTTTTAAATTTAAGTGCGACTTTTATAACTACGATGTTGTTGTCAGTGTCTATATCTGCTTCTGGGTAGCTTCTGCAGTCTTTTACTTGATTTTTAAACCGTTGTCCAACAATAATGTAATCTATTTGATATCTTCCTATATCTCCTGGCATCTTCCACGTATATCGTCTTCTAGCATGATGTTGAAAGAGTGTGTTTGTGATAATTAAATTATCGCAAAGTTCTACCAGTCTATTTCCCTGCCTAAACCTAATAAACCTACTACTGCTCCTTCCCTACCCTCACCTACCGCTGCATTAAAATCCCCCGTAATTATTAAATTTTCATGTCCTTTTACGTATCTTAATATGTCTTCGATATCTTTGTAGATCGCTTCTACCTCTTCGTCACTGTAGCTAGAGGTGGGCATGTATACTTGTATTATTACTGTGTTTACCAGTTTATATTCTAATCTAACCATGAGTACTCGTTTGTAAGTAATTTTCTACACAGTATACTATTTTTTTCCGCATAACGAACCCTACCCCCAAATTTTCTTCCTCTGTTCCTATATGAATTACCCTGGTCCCCACTCCAAAAATCCCCCGCCTCTGGCCACCCAACTTCGCTGATGCCTACTATGTATAGTGCTAACCTATTCATTTCGATTTTTAGGTTCTCTAGCTTATCTACTTGCTTCATGCTTCTAACATTCCACGCTGCGACTCGCAAAACGTTCCCGACTCTTATTCTAGACTTTCCGATCGCATCCTCTAAAGTAGTCCGCTCTCAGAGATCCAAACGGGAACTATTTTATCTGCGGAATCCTTTACCCCCAGAGAATGCCATCATTTTATTATAATTTAGGTATGTTGTGTACTTGGGAGGTAATATGGTGGTTTACCATTGTCTTCCACATCGCGGTAGCGTGTCTTAGACTACCATACCGACCCCTATAGTCTCTGCCAATCTAAGTACCGAAAGAGCCGCTGCCCTTTTTTCGGGGACCTGTCTTAGTCTGGTTCCTCACTACTTTGGTTGGACCTGTAGTTTGACTCTAGCTCATTAGAACACGCAAGTCATTTCACCTGTTCTAGAACTTCGGCAAGGTGCGGGTCCATTCAAAATTGGTATTAATTATTATTGATTTTATATTTGTGTGAATAGTTTTACTTCCTTTAAAAATGTTATAACTTTTGTGATTAGATCGATATAATTTTTTAGGGCGTCCGCAAGATTATTTGCTATATTGCATTTTTCACGTGCTCTTTTAAATTTATCGCAATCACTGGTAATATGTTATGTCTAACATTTTTTGACATATATTACATTGTGGTGGTTGCTCGGAATTAGCATGTGTCCAGATGTTATTTTCGTATGTCCAATTCGCAGTCTAGAAAGGACCGATTGCTCTCTACAAATGAGCTGTATGCGCGGAGTTCGTTTGATGGTTTTTAATTTAGCGCTGCTAGTCTCTGAACTAATTTGCCACATCTCCCTGTATTTTTGGTTTATCAGTTTTTTATAGTCTTGTAAACGGATTTGAAGCAGTTGTAGCGGTATTATTTCTGCTGCTTTCTTGGCTGCTTTATGACCTGGGATCCAGATAATTATCAGTTGGATGTTCTAAAGGCGGAAAATAGTTTCTTCTATTTTTGGAACAATGCTATCATTTAATGACTGTTGTGTTATTATATTTACTGCATTTGTGGAGCCTATGCAAATTACGGCGGAGGCAATGTGTTTACGCACTGCGATTATTTATAATAACATTTATTTCAATTAAGTTTAAAAAGGGTTTATTAATTTATTTCTTACAGTTAGTGTGTATTTCGATTGTTTAATAATAAATAAAATCGCTAGAGGTCGGAAGGTGAAAGAGCATCATTCAATTTCGAACTCCAGTATCAGTTTTAATTAATAAAAGACATGATAGAGCAAACAAGACGATCACTCACCGGTGTGGTGCTGTTTTTTATCGCTTAACGAATCTAAAACCTTGTGTTGTGTTTTATAATTCTTTTCATTCTTATCCAACAATTTCGCAAGTGATAATAATGAATTTCATTCCAATACGGACATTTACAATAAGTTATTTGTTGTTTACATTACATGCAACCTGTGTTTATCAACGTATTTCTCCCTATGATTTACTTTACTGCATATTTACAACCCCTTACATGTTGACACTTTTTGGATGGTTCTGTGCTAAATTAGCTATCGAAGGTTTCTACTGTATACTTTACGTTTCGAGTCGGGTTAACAAAAGTGGTCCTTCAAGCTGAATTTGACTGTTTATCTTCTCGAATTGTGATACCAACTCCTATATTTCTTCTATTTTATTTCTTGCATGCTCCATAAACAAGTTAAATAATGTTTGTGTTCTAGATTTACATGTTTAAGAATTTTTAATTCTGCTATCGCAATATCTATTTCTATACAGACGTTTGTTTCCTATATAAATTATCCGCGCCTGTTTTTGTAATCTATTTCTGCTTTTTTTTAAATTTTAAATAATATTTTTCAACGTACAATGTCAAACACATTGACCACGAATATATTGGCGATTGCTTCAGTTTTCTGTTCTTATCATTTCTTCTAATACTAATCTAAGTGTTATAATTTTTTCGCGCATATAACTGTTCTTCGTAAATTCGAAATGATCTTGTACTAATCCTTCTTCTAATCTAACTTGAACTATCAAGTATTATTTAGTTAATATTTTTGAACAATGATTCAGCACAATAATTGTTCTAAAAATGTTACAATCCTGTATCTTTGCTTTCTTTGGAAACATTTTTATGCTATTGTTTGTCTAAGGATAGTTCTTCTTTTGTAATTTACCCTACCCCGTATCTAATTAACTTCACAGGTACTGATCTATATCTATGACTTTTCGTAATTTTAGTTACTTTAGGCGTTTTGAAATTTTGTTGCTAATATTTTAAGTTCTGTTACTTAATCATTTATCCAAGTCCTCCATGTCGGATAAATTGTGAAATAAAAGGTTTTGTATATACCATTTCCAACGACTTGCTTTGCCTACTAATGTTATACCTGCTTCACCTTTTATCGCTATATTTCTATCAATAGCTCTCTAGCAGTAGTTCCTAAATTTTTATGCCCTATGCTTTGTTTGCCACTATTTACTGTTGATTACATTTCTTCACAATTTTCTGTACTCAAGCTGTTTAGTCATTTATACAATTTATTTATCTTCCTCTGTTCCATATTTCTAATATTCTTGTTTTCCCATATCCTTTGCAAAACTATTATATTTTCTTCTTCGTAGGGTTCCCTGAGTTATCCATTTTTTCCTTGCTGCAAACTGTTTAATTCTTCATTCTTCATGTGCTTTCTTTAATATTACCCCCTTAAAAAACTGTCTCTCTTTGTTTATGTTTTTGCCAACTTGCGCTATTTTATTATATGCCTTATTTTTATATTTCTTCTTAATGTTAATGTTTGGTTAATCTATATCTAATTTGCACAACCATTTCACCTTTTTATTTTATTTTATTTTAAAATACATTTTGCTCGTATTGATTTGTAATCACCACTTGAGTAACTACTACCTTCTTTGATATTTTTGAACTTATTTTTAGATAACACGTAGTTTATTTGAAATGTACACGCAAATCACTTGGGTTTACGATTTATATGAATTAACCCATTTCGGGCATAGAATTCTATTCGCTTTCGTTTTTTATTTTGAAGCTATTCTCATTTACTACTTCTTCTTTCTACTATGAGATTCAACAGAAGTCTCCTACAACTATCAATCCTTCTCATTTTGAATTTCTATCTCTGCGTCCTTATGATTTTATGTGGGCATGTATACCTGTATATGTATGTGTATGTTGTCTGAATGCTTCTTTTTAAGCAATTTGTGGAACAGTTTTTTCCGATTTTTTAATTATAATAAAACCTATATCTGTATGACTAATACATGAACTTGAGGGGATGTCTCTAAATTCTCTTTATCAAAGGTGCCCTTTCCTCAACCACCGCACTTTACTAAAGCTCAGCCAAATATAATTTTAACTTAGCGATATATAATATTTCTACCTTTAAAGATCCTTAACGTACTCGATTTGATTCGCAAAGAATTTTTCTTTAAGGTAGCGTCGTCTTTTTTGTATTCTCTAACTCCTTTTGCAAATATTTGTATGTTTTAGATTTCAAACAGAAGACTCAAAATATTCCGGCGCTTTTTCATTCGTGCCATGACTCATTCTTCAAAATTTATTCGACTAACTGTTCCATTTTATTCAAGAAATACGTTATCCTTTATATTGTCCTCGTGTTATTTTAACGCGTTCCAAATTCCTATTAGTACATCAACTTTTATAGGTAACTTCATTATAACTTTAAGTTTAAATTAAGCGTCTTTTTTTAACATTTATGTGACTCGCTATTAAGAATTATGCGGTTCGTTGTCAACGGTCTCTTGATGACTGTTAGAGTAAGTGGGGATGTGGCCGAGTTGCCGAAAAGAAACGAACAGTTTCTACTAGTACCTAGAAGTGTTAAGTGGGCAGAAGCGCACTCAACTCCTTATTCCTTTCGATCAATCTTGCTCCGGGGTGTCTTCTGTAGGAGATCATGCAATAGATTTGAATAGCCACGAACGCCTCCTTGATTGAAGACTATTGATTAACAATTGCAAGTGATAGTTGTTCTTTTATCTTTATTTTAAACATTATGCAAGGCCAAGAAATTTATACTTGAAATATCTTCACGTAGGTCCACTTAATTTTAAATGCAACTACTTGTAGATGTAACAATTTCACAGTAACAAATACGGTGTAAGTAAGGTGGTTACCCTATTTTTTTTCATTCGAGCAATTGAGTGTTCTCTCAAGCTTCCTTTGTATCCGTTTCCTGAAGAAATAAAGCAAGTGTGTTTTTTCGTTGTTTTTCACAAAGAAGTTAAAATATAACCTTTAAATGGATAATAGGTCTGTGGAAAAGATCGTTGTCCCAGTCACTCACCTTTTACGGCAGACGAAAAAATGTCTAGGCTTTTTCTGTTCCAGTTCTAGACGAAATAAGGCGTTGTAATTTTATAAAAAACTATAAAATTGAATTTAAATTAGTTTGTGGCGCATAATAAAAAATGTGCAATTTTGCAAAAAATTTTGTTTCGCCAAAGTCCAAAAATGTTCCAGTTAAATTCATGAGTTGGACGTTTGCTGGGACCGGTTTTGTTTTTAAAGTCAATCGGTGAGAATGATGAAAGTATTTTTAATTAATTGCTTTTTTGCATGAATATTTGTGATTCCTTGTGGGTTTAAAAGGTTTAATTATGAACTGGTTTGATAAATTATGGTTCGATCTAAAATAACATGGAGTAATTTTGTTTGAAGTTCAATTATTAAATGATAGAAATCACGTCGTTTGAATTTATTAATGAATAAATTGGTTTGATTCAGCAAGAGCTTCAAGATTAATTTCTTGTTTTATTAATCAATAAGTTATGGTAAAACCACAAAAGCAGACATGTACATCATAGGTTTCTGATCTAATCCACAACATACCTTTAAGATCCTTTTAAAAGATTATCCAATAAAATAAAGATGGTAAATCTTTTTGTACGTGTTTGAAGTAAAGACTTATGTTAACACGTTCGTCTATGAAAACAACGAAGAGGTTTGCCTGCATGCTGGTGGAAAAATATTTAACTAATTTAATGGGCATGATTTGACTACGGCGTTAATCTGTAGAACTTATTTTGTTACATAAATTCAGCAGCGCAACCATTTCATGGGGGGGGGGGGCGAGGGGGGCGGCTGCAAAAGTAAATAATCTACGTTTCTTTTACCTACAGAAAAGCTTGTAATTATGGATCTTGGGTCAATAAATTTATAGTAAACAAATCTTGTTTTACTGCGTGTTTGAAAGTTATCATGTAAAACATATGTAAAGCAGTCCATTTATTAGATGTTAAATTCTGTAGCTCGCTAATTATTTATAGAAGAATACTTGCAAATTATTTTTTTTATGAGATTGAGATGAATTAGTTAAAACACGTATCTAGTAAAAATTATTTAAAGCACTACATTTGTTCCCGACAAATGTTGATCAACAAAAACATATTTAGGTTATAATTATCACAACTATGTCTTACGAGGCGTTGTATGGATTATAATAATTACACTAGTTTAAAGTTCAACCTTCTGTCGGTAAGGTCATGTTGACATTTTTTTTCGGCCATGAAGGACCCTTGTTGATAGAATGTACAGGATCTCGGGTGCATACCAACGCAAATCTGTATAATGAAATTTTGAACAAGCTTCACCAAGCAATAAGACGAAAAGTTCAGAAAAGCTTTCATTCTACTTCACGACAATGCTCGACCTCATGTTGCTAACCTAGTGACAGAAAATCTACAGCGAAAGAAATGGAGGATATTAGAGCATCCACCCTATAGTCCCGATTTATCGCCTTGCGATTTTCACATCTTTGGGCCACTGAAAATGCGTTAAAAGGTAACCGTTTTCAGTCGGATGAAGAAGCACAAAACTCCGTGAAAGAATTTTTGGAGCAGCAGCCACAAGATTTCTTTAGGCAGGGTTCACATAGGTTGACGAAACAATGGGATATGTGCCTTAATTGTAGTGGCAATTATTTGTAAATTTAGTTGTCAATACATTTTTTCTGAACCAAAGATGGGTTTCAATTGAACAAACCTCGTATATCTTATATATATATATATATATATATATATATATATATACACATTTTGCCATAATCATAAGTCTATTAAATAAAAAAAAATGTAGTCAATCAATTACAAACATGATAACTTACATTAACTGTTGTTCATAAATATATAATTATTTAGTTATTGACAGTGACACTACTTCATTTAATTGAAAGTAGTATAACACAATAAACTGATATAAAACTGCTAGATCTCGATTGATAAATTGGCATAATCAGTGACACATGACTAACATAAATGTTTTAAGATAAAAATAAAAAGTTCAGTAATATTATTGATTATAAAAACGAGAATATACGATGCTTAAATTTTCCATATCTTGTTTGTTATTCATAGAGCTGGTGTCTTTGAGTATGTGGAAGGATTCCAAGAACAAGCGCTTTTTATAATTGGTTTCAGTTTCCATGATCTTAACTTGGTTATACTCCGGTTTGTGTTTGGTGGCATACACATGTCTAGCTAAGGCGCTATTGTTTTTACCAAGTTTTGCATCACTGCGATGTTGTGTCATTCTATTGCGTAACCACTGATTAGTTTGTCGCACATAACTGAGCAAGCAACTGCATTTGATCGTACATACTACGTTGGTACATAGTAGTACTTCAGTCTTATCTTTTAATTTTGTAAATAGGTTTTTTAGTGATTTGACATAATCATTTGTAATTATAACATTAGGTTGTTTTAGTATTTTAGCAAGCAAACGAGTAAGTTTATATATATATATATATATATATATATATATCAATATATATTGATGTGATATGGGCCGCACGTTGGTGCGCCACTAAAAGAGTACTGTGACAACGCTGCGCTAAGGGGCGTTATTAAAAGAGTGCTGTGATACAGAAACAGCAATTTGTAAAATTTGAAATTGTTCACATACCTTATTGTAAATAATAATTTTTTTTTCTTATTAATTTGCATTTGGAGCATCACCTCTATATTCATTGTAACATAATAATTATTAAATTAAGGTATGCTTACTACATACTTCTAATATCACTGTCGCAAAGCAACAGCTCGCGACTTTCATAAATATAACATTTCGCGATCGACTTTATGAATCAAATCAATTTAAAGAATGTATCTACTGAATGAATCTTCGTTTTTAATAAACGCTTCTTTATATACACGATTTTATCTGTTTCCAAAATGTTGTAGAATTAGCGCGATTTCAGTCTAAACAATAAATGCCTATCATACGTAATGTTCTTGGAAATCTTGATTAGCGTTCAAATTTGTCGAGCTTTATTACATTGTAATCTGGTTCCAGTTATTCGTGACGCACGCTGCCTTTTCTTGTTTAACACCTATACTATTATTGTGGCGTCGCATACTAATGCAAAAGGTAATCAATTTTATCGGATATTTCTTGAATTTTGTGGGTTTTCAATAATCGAACTTTTTGGAATAAAATGTTTCATTTATTAATCAGATATTTACGTAGTTCTAAATATCGATGACCCATCTTATTATATTCTTAAAATTCTAGAAAATTCTTTATTTAAAATGAATTTCTGTAATCCACGGGATAATTAATTTCTACTTTAATTGCTTTTTAATGCAAAAGTGGTTGCATTTTATAAAAATATTTGCTTTTGTGTTTCCGTACACAAAATTTATTAAAATTGGGGTTAAAACACACGTTGATTGTAGTTTCTTAAGCAAACTGCATAAAACTGGTGCTCCTCTATGCTATTTACAGCAAATGAATAATAGATTACATACCGATGTGGAAGGTGCTTCATTACCGAGGCAAAGTTTGATGACCAAGACGCGTAGCGCCGTGGTCATCAATAAGTCGAGGTAATGTAAACCAACAACTACCGAGGTTTGTATACTAATTTATTTACAATCATCCCTGTTAAATAACGAAAAATGCAAATATTAAAGATTCTTATGTCAAAGAACAAATGTCAGTGGCGTCTGACGTTCGTTTGCGTCAGAATTAGATACTAAAAAGAAGTCGGAAAAGTAATTTGCGGTCGGAAAGTGGCTACTTTCCGACCTGAAATATCATTACACTTCAATCATTAGGTGGCGTTTAAAATGTCATACTTTCAAACTCTTCACATGCATAGTAATCTGATTATTGTTTAATGATTGTAAATAAAAGTGCTCAAAAATGTATTGATAATTAATAAGTGAAAATAAATGGCTTTGTATTTATCTTAAAATGATGCGTTTTACGGTATCTTATAATTAATTATGTTTACATATACAACTTACGTTACTTGCTATTTATTTAAAATACGCTTATATCATACAGGGCGATTATTTATACACGCGCAATTGAATATTTCGCTTGTTCCTCAATGAATAAAAGTATGATTGTATTGTACAGGGCGTACCCATAAATTTATGGTAATTTCTATTTTTCCGGATTCTATTATATTTTAATGGAATTTATTTCTGGAATTTAGGTTTTAATGATCTCTCGTGACCCCTTATCACGTCAGTATATATATATATATATATATATATATATATATTGATATGATAACGCCGTACTCGGTGTAATAAACGTTCTTCTTAACGCCACCGCTATGTGTTCTCTCAAATTAATCTTTTACTTTTATTATTACGCCACGGCTAGCCCTTTTTAATTTACACAGAGTGCACAACGTTACGATGATTAATTTTCTTTTTCACCCCTTTATGATTACCTGTTTGATTTGATAAACGAAGTCAATCAACATTCATATAATGAAAATAAATAGTATTTACAATTTTTGAAATTCTTTAAATACACCCTTCACTCAATTAATATCATATGGATTATTATCTCAAAATTTATATACTTTTATTTAAAATAAAGTCACCAAAAACTACCTCTTTACAAAAAAGCTGGAACGTTCTAGACCTCTTTGTGATTTATTACGTAAGTTTAACGTATGCAATGTTTCTTGTTGACTTCTTTACAAGTTTTTGATAAATTGAATAAATTCAATATTAAAATTTAAATTGAAAAATATATTAAAGTTAAGTAGATCTGACCTGTGATATGTTGTTTCGTGTTGTGGATCAACACCCCCTTACTGTCTTCAATCTAATACCAATGCTCTGCTTTCTTGAACCAATATTTAGTACAGTTACCCCTCGTTTTCCAGAAATCACCTCGTGCTTCTTTATTTTATATTTTTCTGCGTATGCTTTGAATCTCTTCCCTTAAATGCTTTCGACGCAGATTAGAATTGTACCAGAAGCCAATTAGAATTGTAATTATTTCCGACGTGGATTATAGCCCAACTAGAATTAAAAGCCGTTTTCTAAAAAAAAAAACGGCAAAAATTCTTTATGTATGCTTAACGTAATTGTTGCACAGCACTACTTTCACAATAACATAAATTTGATATATTCTAAACTTTATTTATTTGACGCGTAGATTTCTGGTTAAAAGTGTCGTAGCTTCGACGTGCATCAAGTGTGGACTGACTCGTCTTATCACCACTGGGTGTTAAATAGCCTTTTCCCACTACATCTGGGCTGGGTTTCCAAGCAGTTTTGCAGATTGTTTCAACCAACCAGGTTTTGTCTTTAATATTCTCTGTATTTTTGAAGCTGTTTTTTGATGCAACTCCTTTGTATTTCCGTGTCATTGAGTTTATTTGCTATTGTTATCGTTGCCTTAACATTTGTTATCGCGGCCAGACTTTCAATTTACGTCCGTGTTTTGTATAGATAATGCTTTTGGATAATTATACAAAAATAAATGATGTAACTGTAGTACTATTTTTATTTATGTATTTATTTATTTGAAAGTGCGTTTCTTATCAAAGCGCATATTGTTTCTGCTTTATCACAAGCGTAATTGTATGAGGATTTATTAGGTTTTCGTCTTATCTTCTGTGTATTTTATTTTATAAACTTCTCAACGTAGTTTAAATACATGTACGATTATTTCTCTGCTGAATACGCGTTCTATTGTTGAAAGATATGCTCACTTGCATTGTTTAAAGTTAATTACGGTCTATATACAGGGTGTTAAATGCTTGCTATTTACATAATGCACGAATTACTTATTTTTCTGCTAAATAAATGCAGTTTTCTGATTCTTATTGCTATTTACAGTTCCTATACGACCCTTACTATTTTAATACACCCCTAAACAACCCCTTATCACAGCATTATATATATGTATTGACGTGATAAGGGTTATGAAAGGTCACTGAAACCAAAAAATTCCACAAATAAATTCCAAAAAGATATGAAAAAGTCCAAAAATAGTCTAAATTTCCGTAAATTCATGGTTACGCTCTGTATAATACAAGCGTACTGTTATTCATTGATGTACAAGCAAAAAATGCAATTGTGCGTGTATAAATAATCACCCTGTATGATATAGGTGTACTTTATATAAATAGCAAATAACGTAAACTGTATATATAAAAATTAATTAATTTTAAGATATCTTAAAAACGCTTCAATGCGAACGCAAATCGATCATTTTAAGATTAATACAAAGCTATTTATTTTCACTTATTAATTATCAAATTATTGATAAAAATGCTTTTCATCTATTGTAAAAACACAGGTTAGTGCTAACTTTATGCAGTTTGCGTAAGAAAATACAATCTTGTTAAAAAAACCCAACTTTAGTCTTAATTTTAGGTATTAAAACACGTTTTGCCGTAAAAACAAATATTTCTATAAAAATGCACCCTCCTTGTATTAAAAAGCAATTTAAGTTTATATTAATTAGCCTTTGTGTAGCATAAAAACATTGTAGAAAAAACATGTTCTCGTATTTTCTAGAGAAATTGAAAAAATTCGCAAATTCGTATGAACTCATCAATAAATAAATGTTTATTTTATGAAGCGGCTCAAACATTAAGAAATAGCCGACAAAAATTGATTATCTTTCGCATTAATGTACGACGCCACAATTATCGTATATGTGTTAGAGTAGGACGAGGCAGCGCGCGTCACTAATAAATGGAAGAGATTACGAGGTAATAATTGCAGCGATTTTAGACACTAATGAGTTTTTCTGGGAAACCTTGCATAATAATGTTCCATACTATTCTACTACATTCTGGAAATAGATAATTTGTATATATAAGGAGGCGTTTATTAAAAACGGGGATTTATTCCATTCTAAAATTCGATCGCAAAATGTTATTCACAAAAGCTCTGATTTAACGCCAACAAAGTTAGAACCGTTATGTGCAACGTCACTCCGGAGCATGCCACAAAACGTCTTAAGCTATTAAAATTTTTTCCGACGGCAAGTCTGTCACCAGTTCAATAATTGCCTATATTTAAAGCAAACAAATAGGGATAAATAACACTTCATACGTATAGCAAAACTACCTTAGCGATCTTTTATAATTATAGACCAACCACAATATACGTGTACAGCAAAAAAGTGGAGGTGGCCGGAGGCGCTGAAACCGTAATTGGTTTCAATAGAGACACCTTTGATTTAGCACTCAATATCACTACTTGAATGCAACCATTTGAGTTTTTGGAGCGTTCGTAAACACTTGCCACATATCCAAGCAGTGAAGCATCTGAAAGTAATTTCAATCTCTGCGACATTGGAGCATATTACATGACGAGGAATCTCAATATCATTGAGATATGTAATATCTCGCATGTACAATGCGTATTTTTTAAAAATAATCTCAGAAACAAGATCGTCCGAAGAAAACTTTTCCATTCATAATAGTTGCAGAAAATTTTTGACACTTATAATGCATGATCTATGTGTCCTAAAGTGTCGAATATCTGCGAAATTTCAGAAAGTGTATTTCGCTTACTAATATTCTTGCATGAAGAAATGATGTCGAATACATCAGAGTATTACTTTGAGATGACCAGATTAAACTTAGCGCACTTGTGATTTTATGTGAGCCAAACCGTAAAGTACCGAGGTGGACATCTATTAGTCGCACAGTGGTGTAGTTGGTATGTGTGTGACTACTATGTCCAACATCCAGGGTTCAAATCCCGACACGGTCCGTTTGAAAAATGTTAGGCGAGCATTTTTCACAAAAACGCCCTCGTTCGGATGAGAGGTAAAATCCCGTGTGTGAGTGTTGTTACGCACGTTAAAGATCTCTACCTTGCTTGCAACAGCAAGGATTCGGCAAAATTCAAAATTTCCAGGCAAAAAAAACTCGCTTCCTGGCCAATGTCGTACCTTCGGGTGGAGCATTGGAAATTTAAATGCAGGGTGAACATCCATTTAGGCGGTTCCGTGACTTAGTTGGCACGCGTGTGACTACTGAACCTCAAATCCCAGGTTCGATTCCCGACACGGACCTTACATTTTTTTAAATTTTTCAATGCTCCGCCGGAAGGTACTACATTGGTCAGAAAGCGAGTTTTCTTTACCTGGAAAATTTGGAATTTTGCCGAACCCTTGCTGTTTCAAGCAAGGTAGGGATCTTTAACGTGCGTGACAACACTAACACACGGGACCTCCACTTTACCTCTCATCCGAACGAGGGCGATGAAAATGCTCGCCTAACATTTTTCGAGCGAACCATGTCGGAATTCGAACCCGGGACCTTGGGCGTAGTAGTCACACATATACCACTACGCCACGGAGCCGCCTCCCGACACGGACCGCTTGAAAATGTTAGGTGAGCATTTTTCACAAAAATACGCACTGGTTCAGATAAGCGGTAAAATGTAAATGGAGCATTAGAAATCCAAATGCAGGGCGAAGATCTATCGTGAGAAGTCCATTAAAACCCTTGGGATTATTAACGATGCAGTTCTTAGGATTTAATCATCCAGGACTGAGAGCGTTTCTCAGATTTTACAAATAGATTTGGTTTAAGAAAGGATGTCGGCGCCTGTGAAAGGATCGTCAACATAAAAATCTTGTCGAATGATTTTAGAAATGTTAAGTAGCGAGTCTTTGCATTTAATACCCAGTGGAATTAGACACCGAACAGCTAAGAAAGAACCTGCGGCGTGATGTACCTGATTGTATTTAATTAATAAATCTCAATGAAATCGTTGCAAGTCAAACACTATAAGAGTAGCCTCTAACCAGATTCCACTTGCACCTGACGATACATTTTTTCAACATTGGCGGAAATTGCATTGTTACGTTACGTGATTCGTGGCAGTCCCTGTTCGGGCGCCAAAGTTATGCTACGTTGGCTCGTAGCCGTGCGTAACACAAAGAAAATCAAAGAAATGACCGGGCTCAATCGGAGATTAGGGGGGGTTGTAGAAAGCAGACCAACATACAATGTACGTGGCAGTAAGGAGTTAGTGATAATACCTGCAAAAAAAATGGTCAAGCAAATCTGAAAAAAAGGAAAAAGCATAGCAGCAATGATAAGTCTAAATTATTCAGTACTTTGTAGAATGTAAAAAAAAACTGTTTGGATAATCTATATAATATAACAACGGTGAAAGCAGTACAAAAATTTTTAGTACAAAGTGAGGTAATATTGGAGAGTAGCAGAAACGTTTCCTCACACACCAATTAAACATAAATCAGACAAAATGTTAAAAAAAAAAATAAATAGGTAAGACACAATTGATATGAGTAATTCAGTAGTATTGATCTTTCTTTCTTTCTTTCTTTTTTTTTCTTATGTTTTAAAATATCATGCAAGTCTTTTGTAAAAGGTATCAGAACGACAAAGATATGGTAAAGCAACGGATAGATATTTAAAGTAATAACAAGTAGGAAATAGTTCAACTTACAAAGTCCTTCAGCAACGCTTCCTTGCAACGGAAGTGTGAGATTCACGATGTCCTGCACTAACGAAGCACTTCACCCTGGACTGTGAGGGTGTTGATGGAACTTATGTCACACTAATCACACCTACGCATTTCACTGGGGTTAGCAGCAGACACCATCACGCGACGGAACTATGTAGCATTGATAAATTTCTTGTTAATTCTATTTCCTGAGACAATAATTTCGAAATATTTTGTAGCACTAGTTTAATTTCAACTGGGATCAAATGTATATTATTTTCATAAACCTCCAAAAAGCAGGGAGAAACTTCAACCAATACCTTTGTAAACCGGTAATCTAGAAATAGTAATTGCAGACATGTACTTACGAATTGAGTATAAAAGCGTAAAATGTTAAAAGTATAAAAATGCCCGTTACAGCATATTTGAATTTCCAAAACCGAAACAAATTGAGAATAGATCCTCTTGTATGATAGCGCCTACAGTTTGAATACTATATAAATGTTCGTCTGAACTAGTTTTACAAGAACAATTGAAAAATACTCGAAATTTTCTTTTTTCAGCATATCGCGGTGTGTTGAATAAAAGGATGATTTAGAAGAGAGGGCTTAATAAGGGTCATGTGACCTAAAGCTTCGTATTTTGCATAAAATTGTTATATTGTTTTCAAATGGCAAATATCTTCTATGAGCAGTTTTATAAGAATCACCTAAACTTGAGACAGGTGTCTTTAAAGGAATAGAAACAACAAATCGATCATGAGAATTTCTGGTAGTATTTTCTGAAATGCATTTTCTTCCATCGACATAATTATTTCTGTGAGATAATATTCCAATTCCCAGAATCAGGTTAGCAAATCAGATCCACTGTCATTGCTAATGAAGTCACAAGTGGTGTGCTCAATTAGGCCGGTGCTGCTACATTTTAAAGTAGTCTGCGAAGGAGTATTCCCTAGTCCAGAAACGGTGATGTTTGTAGGTAGTTTCAACTCAGTACAGAACGAGGTTCAAATAAAATTAGATTGAAAATCAGAATCGCGTAGGATTCTGACTGGGTGCACACCGTAGAATCAAGAATCAGCGCTGAAGCAATTGACAAAAGAACTTGAACGGTATTCGAACTTAACGTTGAAATAGTCTGATTGGATACAACAGCGGGTGCTGCTCCTAAAGTATCACTTGAGGTTCTTGATTGGTGAATATTGATTTGTCAACATATAGCAATGAATGATATTCAAGTTACATGTTGCAAAAGTAAATTTGGACCTGCACTTGGGGAAATTGAAACACGTGTTTAGCTCTTTCGCATTGGACGCGCGTTGTGATATTGCAAGTTTCAAGAATGCTTCGCATTTCTGAAGCTTCTGTGCGCTTTTGTACAGTAAGAGAATTACGTTTCTAGCAAGACATTATTTTGACTGTATTTTAGTGTGTTGGGCCTGGGAGACATTTCCAAGATATTTAACAGATTTGTAGTGTTAGAAATTCCTTTCAGGATCAGTAAGGCATCCCCGAATTATTTTTAAATGTTTCCCAACTACGAGCAGTAGAACGGTCGACCTTTTAAAATGTGTATATAATGAGATTCTTTAAGAGCTCCTCGGAAGAAACCAGTGAGTTTAAGGCAGTTAAGTGTTTAAACAGAGCGTCCTTTACATTACTCAATATCGAGGCAGATTCCTATGTCAAGGTTTTTATACGAAAAATTAACTCAAGGTGATTATAATTGACCATACGTTCACCGTTTAACGATCGCATATACTGTTCCAGGCGAACTTGTAGTTCATTGGTGAACTTTAAAGATTTAATTATTTTAGTCCTTGTCGGAACAGCGTAGTTTTAAGATAACGTAATTCAACTATGTCGGGAATAAAGATTTGGTTATGCACCAAACTAGCACATATTTCTTCAAACTCAATCTAAGTGTCCAAAGTTCTTCCAAATCTTGGAACAGATATGCTTAGACGTTTTATATTAGATTGAGAACTATCTGCCATCTGAGACTTTGGCCTTCCTGAAGAAGCGTTTGACAAATTATCAAAGTTAGAATTCTTAATAATTAATTTAGCTGTCACAACAGCTTCGAAAAGGTTATTTTTAAATTTGGAGTAATATTATAAGTTCACCTCAGTTTTTGATGAGGAATTTTATATCTGATCTTAAACATCTTCAAATTCGTATAAATAAGAATTTTCAACGGTCAGACGTCATTGTAACTCAAGCTTATCACTTTCGGTTACTTCAACAGAGTTTAGTTTCCTAAGAAACTTCATAAAAGGAGTTAATTTTTAAAATTATATTACGTTGCGTGATTAGTGTAGTCATTTTGAATTAATTTGAATAAAGCAAAGAATTAGAGTGATTATGAAACATTTAAACCTTGCTAATTAAAATAGTAATTGACAATGGTACAGAATAAAATTTGTCAATGAGCATCAGAAAATATTCCAGTGCAAATAATACAGTACTTGTTCTTAATATCGCATTTCATTTTATTAGTTTAGTACTTAAGAAATACGATCAACAAATAAGTTTAGAATAATTTAAACCTCTGCTTTAAATAGGGATGTTCAAGTATTGAAGTTACCTAAAACACGAAATGCGAAAGTTGTTTTTAGGAACGCGAGGGTTGCAAGACTGGTACAGGAGAAACGTACATTTGCTGGACACGACGCTCTCAGCGTCGCTATAGTGCCTTGTAACTCCACGAGTTTTTCGGCATGTTGAAATTTCTTCTGGTAAGTTGTGGTTTGTAGTTGATGCTGATGTTCTTAAATATATATATTTATATATGTAGGTCTGGATTCCAGAAGACCTGCTCCTGGAATCCTCTTGATTTGGTGCAGTGAGCAGTTTCCCGGATCTTCCCCTTAGTTGTCCTCTTACTACACAGTATTCCGGATCCTGTGTCCACTGGCCTGTGGTTTTCGCCTAACAGGACTGGCTACTCGCCACAGGCCGCTCCATCATCAGGTAGCTCGTCAAAAAGGAAAGACGGATGTGCATCCCCGACGACTTCACTTGTGTACCCATTCCTCGGCACCCCGCATAGCTGGAGAACTCCCTCAGGACGTCGCCGTTCCGCTGCTCATCTTTGAACGCCCGAAGGCGGTGGTCTGAATACGCGAGTTGTTACCCCATCGGCGTCTGGACAACAACTGTACAGAAGATGGGTTTCTAAACTGTTATGAATGACATTGAAACGTGTTAATTGGCCGAGGTAGTATGCCTGCCAACAACCAATATTAAATTTGTATAAATACTACTAGTTATCAGAATGCAAATATGAAATTGATTCCTATATAAATTTTATTTTTAAAAAATTGTGCGTTGAAAATAATAGGAATAATTAACATTTGTAGTTAAAATCCCATATTTGGGTTGTAGGATAAAATATAGCGTGTTTCTGAACGGCAATAGCAGTACAAAACTCAGTTTACATTTGTGGTAAATGTTGCGCTGCAACTAATTGATGCAAATGTAGTAAGGTACGGACCGTTTATATTTCCTAACAAGGATGCAAATCTGGCTCGAAAGACCGTGTAGGAACCGTATTAAAGTGCTGATTGCTGTTAATGAAATAAGCGTACGAAAGACCAATTAATAATAGATTGACAACTTGGTTTGTTTGTAAAATAACAGCTACACCTGTGACTTGCCTCAAGCTCTTACAAATACTTAAAAATACACCTTTGACAGTAAAATGAATTTATGTACACATTAACAGTAAGGACATCTTTACGGGTTGATCATAACGTAGCAAAAGAGCAAGAAGAGCCAAGATTACGAGAAAGAAATCTTTGGAGGGAAGCAATTTCGCTTACAAGCAGTACACAAACAATTCAGTAGCATAATGTAAAAATGCAAAAGTAATAAATAAATTCAAATAAATATAAAAACACCTTAACACTAGCGTTTAATGGATTCACTTTTAATTTAATTTTGTGATATTATTTTGTAGTAAGTTTGCATTCATTAAGGTTTTTATGAGGAAAACCTTGAATTGGTTAATCCTGTTACATCCGTTCATTTAAAACTGGTTTTCCATAAAAATGCTTTAACAGTATAGAGACATAAATTTGGATTTGATTTATTTTGGCGAAATGCAAGTTTAGGATTAATTTAACGTTGCCCTGCTTAAGGCAAAATAAATTATTTTTAATTTAAACAATAATTTATAATAAATTCATGTTTTACATAACATATTAGCTCTGTTGTGTCGTTTTAAAATTAAGCAATAAAAGCTTACTTAACGAAAACGTTAATATGCGACCTTTTCTGGAGGTTATTTAAACCTTTAAAACACGTTGAATTATTACTTTACAATTTAAGAATTAATTTAACAAGTGAACACAAATGTTTTAAAATATTCAAAACAATTATCTGCAAGTGCAGCAAGTGATGTGGGGATTTCTTGAAATGCAATATGAGTTTGAAAACAAACCACATTATTACCAAAACCACAAAAAATTTCTGAAGTTGGCGATGAAAATGTAATATTGCAAGAGTGCCGCATGAAGTCATCCGAGACTTGGTAAGCAGTAATGTACCCATAGGTGCCGAAAATTAGTGCTTGAATAGTCTTTCTCAGTGCTTAATAAGAATAAGTTACCGAAAAATCGTTTGGCAATAATGGCAACTTCCTTTCTCATTATAAATCCACATTTAGCCAGGGTATTCCACTATTCAATATTTTTCTATAATCAAAGTTTAGTGCTTCGTCAGCGTTCTTCACAGTTTCAAATCTCAGTAGCGTGCAATCGCTAAAAAAAGTTGTGGTTATCTATATTCTGATGCTAACTGCACAGCTGGTTGGGGTTTATTTTAATTTCAAGAATTTTCATAGCTGAAAGTTAACGCTTTGTTAGTGTTTGGTGCTCCAATTCTCAATGGTACGTGTCCAGGGCAGTAAATATGGGGAGGTGTGGGGATACTACCCCACATGGTTGTGTTTGTCGGTAAATTTTCTGCTTTAGTCTGTATTTTGTCGGCAACTTTTCTGCTTTAGTCGGCATTGTTTAGACATTTATTTTCCTGATTGTTTACTAATACTTGGGTATTCACATAAAAGTATAATGCCTACATATGTAGTATTAGTTTCATAGGCAATTTTTTACCACAACACCCCTAAATAACGTGGTTTACTTACGGCACTGTACGTACCTGTTAATAAAAAGGGTTAGTGGTTGTTTTGTCTCGTAGCTTCATAGATGCGTCGAGCGTTTCAGCTTCAAATACATTTTATAGTTAAAAGTTAATTGGTTTGTTAGTGCTCTTTAGTGCTTTATATTTTAGCGGTGTACGGTTGCTACTAAAAAGTTAGGGCCATTTATATTTATAAAACTAACTTTACAAGTGCCGGATTTTGCTTGGCAATTAAAAATTTCATACAGCTGAAAGCTAAGGCTTCGTTAATCGTGTTTAGTACTTGTTATCTTAGAGCCCCACGATTATAGAAGAGAAACACGCACACGCACGTACATTCGCACGTGCACACGCATACAAGTACGCACACATACGCACATACAGAATCAAACTTAAAACTTACTTCTCTAAATTAAGTTTACTAAACTAAATCCAAATAATATCATCAAATACACCAAAGATAAGCTCTTCGTACGTAAATAGTTTGTGGTATCAAACGAACCTAACATTTGATGTTCCAAATACTCCACCGAACGGTACTACTTTGGTTGGGAGTTTTTTACCAGGAAATTTTGAATTTGGCTGAACCCTTGCTCTTCAAGCAAGGGAGGGATATTTAACGTACGTGACAACACTCACACGGGACCTACGTTTTACTTCTCATCCGAACGAGGGCGTATTTGTGTGAAAAATTCTCGCTTAACATTTTTCAAGCGGTCCTTGTCGGGAATCAAACCCGGGACCATGGGCTTAGTAGTCGCACGCAAACCAACAAAACCACGCAGTCGCCTGGCATCAAACTAACAACCTCACTTTTAGATCTGGCACATTTGCGGTGAATGGTGTCTTTAACATAATTGTTATGATAAGCAATTTATTTTTGGAACGATGACGGTTTACTTTCGTCTTTGTTTTCGTATGAAATTAAGGGAATACCTGTTATTATTACGCGCAGTAGAAAAGGAGAAGTTTTAAAACCACCCTATTCCATTTTTAGGTGAATTATCTAAAAATTGAAGTGGTCTAGCATCAACTACAAAGAATAAGAACAGAGAGAAACCTAAGAACAAGAAAGCAAAAGTCGCTTATTATGGATCACCTTGCTTGAATGTAACCACAACACAGAAAAATTAATACTCAGTTTGTTACGTGCCGTCCTTGTATGTGAATATTTTCGCTCGTACTTAATTAAATTATATATCGTTACAGTACTCACGGTCATTTGCGAATTTTTATTAACAATTTCGACTGCTTTCTAAACAGAAATGATTGCTTATGCATCACCCTGTAGGTTTTGTTAGTACATATAGTTCTAACTTAAAGTATTGCAATTTAATTTATTTTGATATAACGTTTAAATGTAATATTTGGGTTATCAGAACATTTGTTTTCAGAAATATTACATGTGATAATTCGATTATCAATTTGTAGTTCGCTCTGATTTTGTAATGTTGGAAATTCGGGTTATCTTTCTTGTATAAGTTGGTTGTACGATGGATATATCTCATCAATTTCTTTTTAAGAAATAGTTTTAGTTTTTGTTTGTGTAAAATTAGAAATATGCGATCTCCTTTTATAAGATGGCAATTCTAATACTTAGAAGTGGGACTTAATACATTTTGATTGAAGATAAATAAATTCAGGTACTACTTATGTAAATTGTGTTCCATCAGATGTCGACCACAAAAAGTTACCGTGTCCCAAGAATGAATTAGCAGAACTTACAAGATCACGCCGCGATACAGTTAAAACGGAACGTCATGCCAAGATGTAAAACTTGCTGGTTTCTTCTCGGCATCGTTTGATGACTTCCATCAGTAAGATAAATTGGGTTTGGCTTTTCTTTGCTAGGTTTTCAGGTTACTCGTTGCGTCATTGGAAATGTTGTCATCGCCACTGATCTTATTTCGCTCAAATCGTCGGAATATGCTTACGGGCACAACTGTTATTGGTTGAGTATTAATTATAGTATAAAATTCGCACGGACTGACTGTAAATTTTCTTTAGATAAATTACCTTTTTAAAGTTACCCTATTGTTTAGGTGACGTTACGATATAATTCTGTACTACTACGGCTAAAATGCATTTCAGCTGGTAGAAAATTCTTTCTTAATTGCTACGGTTCACTACTACATTAACTTTCTTTCATTATTTTTAAGAAATTGTAGACATTAAGTATATACTTATATAAATTGCTTTTTCTGAATGTATATGTTATATATAAAGTTATAAAGTGTAATAATAATTGGATTGAAAACAATCCACTACATCATCCTTTATAATGTTTGGTTTATGTAAATATGAGAATTGAAGTTAAAAATTGATTCTAGGTAATTAAAGAGGGTATAAAATATTTTTTGCGTCGATTGTTGTGTAAGCCCTCCAGGATGTTCTAAATAAATTTTTTCGCGAGTTTGTTCTCTTTTTCTTGTAACATGTTTTTTAATTATAGGTTTTGTAAATCAAATTTCTTTTTGGAGGTTTTCTTTTTCTTTCTGTCTAACCCACTCCACTGTACAACTTTAGTTAGCTTGTACGCGCGAAACACCGTAACAAGTGTTGAAGTTAAGTTCAAAAATATGTTGTCACAGCTTTTTTTTATTAGTAGTCTGACACCTCTAAGGTGGAAAATCAAATGTAAGGTACGATGTACTAAAGATCATTCATGATCCACTCGCCTTCAGCTATAAAATGTTTTTGGTATTGAAGAAAATTCCGACTAAGTAAGAATTTCCGACAAGAAAAACGGGTTTTCGCTTTTGTCAAAACGATTTTTCGCCGATCTCTTCTTATAAAGAACTAAGAATCGCTAACGACGCACCAAGCAGTGGCGTACTGGGCAGTGCTCAATGGGTTCTGCACAACACTCGTTTGGCCTCAAAAGGGGCCGGTGCTGCATATAACATCAATAAATAAGTTTCTACATCAACAAGCTGTTGTATTTTAGAAATACTTCATATGAAAAGTAAGACTACTTAGTACAAAATTCAATGTTTATGACCTTTGTCCGTTCTGAACGGACCTGCACCATGAAGAAGTTCTACAATACTAAAACAGGAAAAACAGCTTACGTGTTTCAGTGAGATAAAGAGCCGGTCTATTGGTTTAACCAAATTAGTGAGGTCTTTAGTAAGGAACCTGACTAAGGCAGGTTTTTGAAAAAGGGCAGCAGATCTTTCGGTATTTATAAAGACAGAGACCTTGGAGGTCGGTATAGCACTCTAAGACACATTACTGCGACGTGGAAGGCAACGGGTAACCACCACATTACCTCCAAGTTGTTACGTTTTTTTTTCGTCGTTGGCAGCCACGTTGGGCGCCAAAAATGTTACGTTACGCTATTCGTGGCAGTCCCTGTTCGGGCGCCAAAGTTATGCTACGTTGGCTCGTAGCCGTGCGTAACACAAAGATATCAAGAAATGACCGGGCTCAATCGGAGAGTAGGGGGGGGGGTGTAGAAAGCAGACCAACATACCATGTACGCGGCCGTAAGGAGTTAGTGATAATACCTGCAATAAAATGAATTAGTTTAGCAATCCTGGAAAAAAAAATGAATAAGCATAGCAGCAATGAAACATCTAAGTTATTCAGTACTTTGTAGCATGTAAATAAAAGAAACTGTTTAGATAAACTATATAATATAACACGATAAAAGCATTATAAAAATTTTTATTACAAAGTGAGGTAATATTGGGGAGTAGCAGAAACGTTTCCTCACACACCAATTAAACATAAATCAGACAAAATGTTAAAAAAAAATTAAATAGGTAAGACACAATTGATATAAGTAATTCAGTAAATAAATAGGTAAGACACAATTGATATAAGTAATTCAGTAAATAAATAGGTAAGACCCAATGGGTATGAGTAATTTAGTAGTATTGATTTTTCTTTCTGTCTTTTTTTTGTATGTTTTAAAGTAGCATGCAAGTCTATTGTAAAAGGTATCAGAACGACAAAGATATGGTAAAGCAACAGATAGATATTTAAAGTAATAACCAGTAGGAAATAGTTCAACTTACAAAAGTCCTTCAGCAACGCTTCCTTGCAACTGAAGTGTGGGATTCAACGATGTCCTGCACTAACGAAGCACTTCACCCTTGACTGTGAGGGTGTTGATGGAACTTATCACACGTTACACTAATCACACCTACGCATTTCACTGGTGTTAGCAGCAGACATTATCCCGCGTCGGAACTATGTAGCCTTGATAAATTTCTTGGTAATTTTATTTCCTAAGACAATAATTTCGAAATATTCTGAAGCACTAGTTTAATTTCAACTGGGACCAAAGGTATATTATTTTCATAAACATCCCAAAAAGCAGTGAGAAATTTCAACCAATACCTTTGTAGGCCGGTATTCTGTTATATTTCACAAATGACGAAATTTGCGCAAGCAATGATCTATTTTAGATTCTTTGTTGTTAGAAAATTCAGAGACTACAATATCACTGTATTTAAACAATCCAAGGTATGCGCCACTCCAAAAAGAAAAGGACCGCGAAACTAGATCGCACACACAGTTTTAATATCAAAAAACAAAACAACTAAAAAAGAACCATAATGGGTAAAGCACGTGTATCACTTAAGTACGTCCGTCAAAAGGTTCCGTAAAACACTTTTGTACAGTTAATATACAATTTTTTTTTCACAAGAAAACAACAAAAAAATCGTGCCGTGCTCGTACATGAACAATACAAAAATTAAATTCCGCATTAATTCTCACTAGTCAAAGCAAAGAGGAAACAGTATTTTTAACGTACTTAGTATATCGCAATGAAGAACAAAACACGACTCCTCGTCTGTTTATTCAACTCGTTCTCTTCCAAACGCTTATCGTATCTTATCTAGACTTGTTAATAACATCAGGAACATCCAAAACGTGAATGCCGCAATCATATATAATACAGCGGTTTATCATTTCCGATAAGTTGGAAAGCAATTTACGAATAATCCACATAAGGAACGAAATTTACATTTACGGCAAGAACTAAAAAAAGAACCATAATGGGTAAAGCACGTGTATCACTTAAGTACGTCCGTCAAAAGGTTCCGTAAAACACTTTTGTACAGTTAATATACAATTTTTTTTTCACAAGAAAACAACAAAAAAATCGTGCCGTGCTCGTACATGAACAATACGAAAATTAAATCCCGCATTAATTCTCACTAGTCAAAGCAAAGAGGAAACAGTTTTTTTAACGTACTTAGTATATCGCAATGAAGAACAAAACACGACTCCTCGTCTGTTTATTCAACTCGTTCTCTTCCAACCGCTTATCGTATCTTATCTAGACTTGTTAATAACATCAGGAACATCCAAAACGTGAATGCCGCAATCATATATAATACAGCGGTTTATCATTTCCGATAAGTTGGAAAGCAATTTACGAATAATCCACATAAGGAACGAAATTTACATTTACGGCAAGACAAGAACGATGCAATCTATTTCTTATAAGCGGTTTATAATTTTCACTTTATCTATCTTTAAATTACCACACACGAGTTAATAAATATCTAATACAGAAACAGCAATTTGCAGAAATTCATTTATAAATTGGGAAACAGCGTAAAAGTTTAAAACTACAAAAATTGCACGTTACAAAGTAAACTGCGTACCACAAACGTTTTTAAAAATGATGGCACGTCTGGGGTAAAAAATTCTGGAGTTAAAATAGTGCCCCATTTGGATCTCCGCGAGGGAACTACTTTGGAAGATATGATACGGATGTTAAATTAGAAGAAAAGAAGAACCTGGAACATCTTGCAAATCGGGTCGTGAAATGCTAGAAGTATGTGGCAGGTAGGCAAGCTAAAGAATTTTAAAATTAAAGTGGATAGACTAGCATTAGATACAGCAGGGATCAGCAAAGTTTGGTGGTTAGAGTCGGAGGATGTTTGGAACGGAGACTTTAGGGCAAGCCATCTACAAAGATATCAAAGACATACTATGATTCGTAGAAGAACATAAAAATTTAATAATTTTGGGAGATTTTAATGCAGTGGTAGGTGAGGGTGGGGAAGGAGCGGTAGTGGGTTTATTTGGTTTAGGCACGAAAAAATGACAGGAAAAATAGAAAATTTTGTAATAATAACAATTTAAGTATCACAAGCACATTATTTCAATATTATGCTAGAAGACGATACAGGTGGAAGATGCCAGGAGACATAGGGAGATATGAAATAGACTACATGCTTGTCGGACTACGGTTTAGGAATTAAGTAAAGGACTGTAGAAACTACCCTGAAGCATATAGACACTGACCACAAGATAATAATTATGAAAGCCGTGCTTAAATAAAATAATTTGAACAAAAAGGAACGGAAAAAGGCACTTTGACTTTGAGAAACTAAAAGATAAAAGTATCCACAAAGACTGGAGAAAAATTCAAACAAATTGCTGAAAGACATCGTGGAAATTTCTTATACTATGGAAGTAGAAACAAAATGAAGTAACTTTAGATCCAGCTTAGATATGGCGGTCAGACATATTCTGGAGTATAAACAAAAATAAAATAAGAAACGATGAGTATTCTGAATTTAATAAAATAAGTGTGAAAATACAAAAAGAGGCCAGACAAAGCAGGAAAATCAGAGATACAAAGCCATAAAATAAGAAATTATTTGCAAATGCGGGAAAGTTAAAAAACAATGGATTGATGAAAAGTGCAAAGCAGTACAAACTAAGATGGAAATATGAAAGGCAGACCAAGCATACAAACTAATGAGTATGAATTTTAGGGATATATAACTGTATATCAAACATATAAGGGGTGCTGGAGAAACCACAATAATAGAAAATGGTTAGATGGCAAGAACATGTAGGGAATTTATGTGCAGGAGAGGAACTAGAAGTACTAGAACAGGAATCAAATATTGAAAAAGATTATTTGGGATTATACTTAGCGATGAGCTTGAATTAGCAATAATAGTAATAGTAATAAAAGCAGCAACTTAATATTATGGTTACGGCTTCACAACTTACGGATATGCAAAACATATGCTAAACATAGAATATGTACTATGCGCATGAGTAAGGAGTATCCAAAACAGGTTGTCTTTAGTAAAGAGGAATCTTCAACACTAGGATCCCAAATTATAATGAATCCAATGGCAATTTTTAATACAGCCTAACCATCAAAACCAAATGTAACAGAAAAGGAGATCTACAATGTAGATCCACAATTTTAACCAAAAGAAAAACCTAGACTAAATCAGCTGAATATAAAGTTCGTATTAGTTGCGCATTAAACTTAACTTCTCTTACTAATTTCACTAACAAAACATTGAAAATTGATGGTTTCAATTCAAAACTCGAGAAATGTGAAATCCATTTTTAAAAATAAATTATTTCACTACCAAATATACCAATATCGGGTTTGATAGCAAAACCTTTTAGAGTACAGAGAGGATGAGTAACAAGGCAACATTAGAATCCAGTTTAAAAAGTGACTTTCGAAATTTAGATTTTAATGATTATATATTTTGATTTCCACGTTTGTACATATAAATTAAATTTTGAAATTGTGAAATTAACAGAGAATTTGTAATTTTGACATGTATGCGTTCAATTTAAGGTGGCTCAAGCTATAATATTCTGTATTTTATAAGTGCTAAAGGATTTAGATATTTTTTAAAAAATTTCTACTTTTTATGCTGGGGCACAAAAGTGTCTTCAAATTATGCAGTGCTATGTTTTGATGTTATATTTTAGATAGTTCAGTAAAAAGTTGTTTTGAAAGAGAGGCTCCATGGATTCAAAGAAAGTAAAGTATGATGAATTAACTTTGTGTATTGTTTATCTCATTGACATTGTTGCTTTCCAGGAGATTCCATATTTTTCCTTGGATTAATTTCCATGCTCAGTTATTTAATTGGATGTGGTGGCGCTATCCCTATCGTTTTGTTTTAGAATCACGACTGTTTAATGCAACCGCGGACTTTAATCACTCAACTGACTGTCGTACCTCTGAGATTTCCTCTTTCTAGAGCCCATTGTCATAATTTTTTGACTCTGGGTTTATTTATATCGAAAGGAAATCCTCACAAAATTTTAAGAGTTAATTTTTTATTATCCACCAACCCTGCGTTAAACTGCTTATCTTTTTGCGCAAGTCAACAGTAAAACATTTACATTATATTTGAACACTTTAAAAGCATAAGTGCCTATAAAATCGCGATTTCACAAGTTTGCATCCAACAGCTTTGAAGTCGCAACATTAATATTAAAGCTACAATTCCACAATCGGCTTTATCTAGAATCGTATATTAGGAAAGTTAAAATTGTCAGTTGCAGATGCATAATTTAGTAAGATGAAAATGAATTCCAAATAATATCGCACAGCAATTTTTGGCGCTTTGTGGGTGTGACAAAGGAAGTTCTGTTAGACGTATTTTGTCTAAATATAGATCGGATGTTAAAATTATAAAATTGTCGTCAATAGCTGTTAATTTGGCTATTTCCACTTGCTGTTTTGACCAATCTCCTTAATTATTAGCAATTTAATTGCTGTTATGATAATCTATCATATAGTTGTTTGTTAGATTTTTCCACATTTTTTGTGACGCTCGTAATCAAGGTTATATTATTATTGCACGACTTTTATTGAGAGATTTCAAACATCCGCTTAAAAATTAAAAGGTTATTTACACTGTTTATTAGCAACTACTAATGAAAGATTGGAAATCAGGTTTTGTTTATAAATTACAAATGTAGAATACCTTGAAAGGTAATTATGACGATTCGTATATAGAAAACGCAACAGAATTGTAAACACAACAACCGTTTTATTATATAGACCTAGAATAAAAATAACTTTTCCTTTTGTTGTTTGTTGAGTTCAATGGGTTTGAGATAAGTTGCTATAGAATATTTTATATATCAAAACGATAGTTTTGAATGATAATTTTGTGGCATTTTCTGTTTATTTTCGCACAGTAGCAAAATTTTATTTTAGAGCGATTCCTGATATAGTAACGGGTCCGGGTTACGCCATTACGACAACATTTATTTCAACGTCCATAGAATTTGAGTTGCACAAAGCTTACTATGAATAATTAAGATTATGCTGGCACCGACCACTAGGAGCTTTATTATTAAATTAGAACACATGATACGGGAGACAATGCTTAAACTTCGCAATAGAAAAAGACAGAAAACTCAGAATTAAAAAATAATTATTGCGTTTATTTTGCGGAGAACTAAAATCCCATTTTGAACACTTTTATCACATCTTATGATGTTGAAAATGCGGATCACGAAGTTAACTTTTGATTTTTGGAAATGCAAAGAAGCCCAAAACAGCGCTGGATTAAAGTAAAACCCGTCCCTGAGCAAATTACCGTCCTGTTCATCTATAATGTATAAAATATTAAAATTCTAGCATTTTGTATTTTCCAAGTTGTATATTGTAGCGGGTTACTAATAACGCGTTCACTAATTTAGAACAAGTAATAACAAAAGTCTTTATTATTAGGGATGGGCGATACGGGATTTTGCGTATCGAATATCGATACATATTTGGAAATGCAAAGAAGCCCAAAACAGCGCTGGATTAAAGTAAAACCCGTCCCTGAGCAAATTACCGTCCTGTTCATCTATAATGTATAAAATATTAAAATTCTAGCATTTTGTATTTTCCAAGTTGTATATTGTAGCGGGTTAACTAATAACGCGTTCACTAATTTAGAACAAGTAATAACAAAAGTCTTTATTATTAGGGATGGGCGATACGGGATTTTGCGTATCGAATATCGATACATATTCTATATCGATATATCGAATATCGATATATATCGATACGTATCGATACGTATCGATGCGTATCGATACGTATCGATGCGTATCGATGCGTATCGATGCGTATTGATATGCATCGATGCGTATCGGTGCGTATCGATACATATCGATACGTATCGATTCGTATCGATTCGTATCGATGCGTATCGGTGCGTATCGATACGTATCGATAAGTATAGATATATGTAGCGATTCGTATCGTAACGTTTAGGTGTGTAGATTAAGTATACATATCGAAACGTAGCGATACGTATCGGTACGAATCGATTAGGCATCGATAATTTATCTACAAGATCGTTATAAAATAATGCATTTACTGACAATTCAATCTTTCACTTAAGATTGTTTGTTATCAAAATAATTGTTCAAGTTTAATATTTGTGACATATATATATATATATATATATATATATATATATATATATATATATTACTCATATTTAGACCAGGGTAGAAAATTAATGAATTACATCAAATAATTTTAATCACCGTGTATAAGGAATTTTATTAGATAATACGCTTTATTAAAAAAAAACCGTGGAGAATAAAAATTCATTCGTTTCATTAAAAATAAGAGATTTAAATTATTTACAAGACGCTTTATATAAAAAGAAGCAGTATTAAAATGCTCCACGTGTAATATAATTATTCCGAGTAAAGAAACAAATGGAAATTACGTGCAAAATTTATATTAATTAACTCAATTTTAAGTAACCGGTATTAAACAAAACGTACAGATAATAATTAATATTTGATTAGGAGTCACTAAAAAATTAAAGGGTATTATTTTAATTGGAGTTAATGGAACCATTATTAATAATATAATAAGCATAAAAGCTTGTGAAAACCCAATAATAGTCAAATCGTAGAAGGGTTATTTAAAATGTTACGTTTGAACACACCTGCGTATTTTTAAAAGGCAATTTCAGTTTAATTTGTTTAGATAAACATGTCGATTCTACGGATATTGGAAACGGTCGGATGCTTTAGCACGAAATACAAAACAGGGTTTATTTAAAAAGCTCGTTCTGCGTAAATTTTGCAGATAACGAATGGTTACAGAGAATCTTGGAGAAACCGTCGTTTAATATTCACGGGAAGGCTAGATACGGGATTATTTAACCCAGATAAGAACACACGTGGACTGAAAATAATCGATAATAAAGAATATCAATTTGCACCAATAAGAACAGGTTAGATAGAGACAGATAATATGCGCAAGACCGAGACACATATAGTAAAAGGCGTGAGTGGAGCAACGTCACTAGGTTGCGATTGGTTGAAAATAAAAGGCAAACTTGAGAGGTAAAAATAACATTTCTGTATAAAAATTAATTAGTTATTTCCAGACGTTGCGAGCCGTGTCGAAATTTCTGAGATTTAACTGGTGCAAGTGCGAATTTAATAAGAACCGACGCACAGGCGGTCGAGATGGGAACATAGAATGACGAAATTCTAGAAACTGGCCGTTTTGGGGACAAGACCGACAGACAGGCTAACCACTATTTAAACCCGTGTTGATAGGAGTGGGGCTCTCTTAGATTTTCGAATTGATTCAATGCGTTAAACAGTGCTTTTTAGTTTTCCGATTTTGATAGAATAATTTAAACAGTTTGCTCGTATATTTTGGTGATTTAAAACAGTTTGTTCTTTACGTGCTACAATGAATGTAATTTAGTGCACTTAGAAAAGAGGATACAAGGTAATAAAGTTTAGTATGGCTGTACCAATTAGTAAAATTTGCAACGACAAATGAATACACAAAAGTAGGCAGTTTTGGCGTATATTGGTGAAAGAAGTATGAATTTCTTTGCTATTTTTCGGGGGTGTTAATAATGATTCGTAAACGTGTCTGGATCCACAAAACAAGCTTCAGATATACACAAATGAGTTCCGGAAAAGCCCTGAAACAACTTTAGATGAATGGTGGTGTAGAGAAAATGTTTAAAAGCGACCAGTAATCCGAGGACGTGAACATAATCCAGTTGGAATGGTGAAATTAGCAAGGACGATGTACATTGAAGCCACTAGTGCAGTAACCTTCAGGTAACTTATGCTTTGTTGTTCGATTTTTGATGTGTTGGTGTGTGTTGAATAACTTTATAATTGATTTACTTAAAATGGACAGTAGTGAAATTGTACTAACAGCAAATTTTTAATTTTAAGGTGAGATTTTCTTGTTTAAGTAGAAAGGGGTATTTAGTATTTATGTTCTGGATTATGATGAAAATTTGGGTATGTCTTTGAGCTCAATTAGACGAACCTGGTTAATTAACGTAAAGGGGTGGTAGATGCTCCCTTTGTACTCAGACTCAGGTCTGCATATATTGTTATATTAATTAGTAGGCATCCTACAAGGACTTTAATTCTGGATGCACATTAAAATGATAACAAATTTAATCTTGAAATTTTCTGATACTGAAATTTATGCCGAATTTTAATTTTGAAATTTGCATGTATTGTGAATATTGATGTAAATAGAGTTAACGTTGATGTTTGTGGTAGGAATGTGTTTGTTTTTTTTATGAATGAGGATGAAGGTTTAACTAGGTGAGCAGCCGAGGCGGAAAAGAGTAAAGAGGCGATTAACAGAAGAAAGTCAACGGAACAGTTAAGTTAATAGCTTTTTGTAGGTTTCACAGCATTCTTGACGCACAATCTGTGGGGCTCGATTCGAAAACCGTAGTTCCCGGATTTTGGTGGATCACAGCATTCTTGACGCCCAATTCGTGAGGCTCGATTCTAATACAGGGAAACATAGCAATATATATACATATATATATATATATATATATATATATATATATATAGGGGTGGCCGATACGGGATTTGGCGTATCGAATATCGATACGTATCGATACATATCGAGTATCGATATATCGATATTTATTTTTCGCTGTATCGGGGGGTCGATACGGGGGTCGTATCAATACGTATCGATATATCGATACGCCGACCCAGCCCTATTTATTATTCACTATTCACAAGTTTAATTAACAGTATATGCCTTATTTATAAATGTTTTCGGTCCAATTAACAATGAAGCTCTATCACACTAATGCTATTTACAAGCACTAATATCTTCTTACACTAAAGTCTTCTTAACAACACTAACACTACTATAATTTATTTATTACTCTTTTGTCTATTTATGTACAAGCAGGCGGTACAATATGCACGTTCACATAACACAAATTTATATTTTACTATAGGACTTTTAAAACGTAATAGCCACCTAACTATACACGATATGATTTATATACGGCATTCGGATATAGACTAACCGATGTACACTCATCACTGATCTTATATACCCTAAAGTTAACTAGATGATTCATGGTGTTTTGCTGGAATGTTCTAGACTTCTGTAGAATACACGTCGGTTATGCAACTTACGTGTTTGTCAGCTTGCCAAATAGTTCGTAACACTGCATCCTCTTTAAAACCGTTACGTCCCGTAACTGTAAAAACATTTTGACGCCAATTTGATGACTGATCACGATATCGGCAGCTATCTCTCCTGGTGCATCCAACACGTTGTTAGAAATAACGGTCAACACTCTTTGCTTGGTCTTGGTAGGCAACAGGTTGATAGCAACAAACAAGGACCCGGATGTTGGTTCTCTGGAAAATTACTTCTAGAATATTTCGAACTATTCTCCAATCTAAGCGATCTAGTCTACTGCCTAGCTTGGGCACCGCTAGTTTCGTTACTTCATTTTCCATCATCTTAGCCTTAATACTCAGCAAAGCTTCCCATACATGTCCATAACTAGGTCTTTGCCATGAAGAATTTTTGACGACCAGATAGTAAACATAATAATTTCCGTCCTAAAGGCCAATGGTGTTCCTACAATTTCTTGCTGTTTTACTAATTTATCCACACATTCTTACTTTTTCTTGAAAACAGCAGCTATTCTTCTTGACATTGCAGATCTTGTGCTACGCAATGTCCAAGGAATAACCTTCTGGTGCTCTAAACAGTTCTTGCTGTTTTTCAACAACAACTCCAAATCTTGGCTTAGCGGAACCACCATACGCATCCATTAAACTCTCAAAATCTGCATTTGGCTCACGATTCATAACACTTTGAACACTATTTTCATTACTCGAGTCTTCCTGGTTGTTGCCAGCATAAGATGTTAAACGGTCAAAGTGTATCACTTTCGGTTTACCACGGGTACACAACATCATTAAACTCTTTTTAACACTTTGTACGGGCCTTCCCATTGTCTTTGTAATTTTGGCGACAATCCATGCTTCCTTTGTGGATTGTACAACCACACTAAATCTCCAGGTTGGTAACCACCTTCTTGTGCTCTCATGTCATATTGTGATTTCATTCAATCTTACATGTGATTTTCCAATGCTCCACCCGAAAGTACTACATTGGCCAGGAAGCGGTTTTTTTTACCTAAAAAATTTGGAATTTTGCCGAACCCTTGCTGTTTCAAGCAAGGTAGGGATCTTTAACGTGCATGACAACACTCACACACGGGACCTTCATTTTACCTCTCATCCGAACGAGGGTGTATTTTTGTGAAAAGATTTCATTCGATCGCTTGCCGCCTCGATATTCTTTCGTACGTTTTCATGAATGCTATTTGATCTTTTGTAAAGCTTACTAACGTAATCTTTACTGTGACTTCTTCTCCAAGTTTAATTCCAAATTGAAGATCACATGGTAGCCGCAATTCACGTCCTAACAATACGCAAGCGGGAGAGTATCCTGTGCTTTCATGTATCGAAGATCGGTACGCCAGTAGGAACAAGTGTAAATATTGGTCCCAGTCTCGTTGATGTTCGGAGACAACTTTGGCTAGGTACTTTGCTTTCTATCCGATTGAGGATATAGTGGCGTCGTTCTAGTATTCCGGATTCCAAAAAGCTTGCAGACGTTCAGAAACAACGCTGATTCGAAGTTCCGACCTTGATCGGAGTGCGAGTGTTGCAACACTTCCGGCACTCTGCTTCTCGGGACTATCACTTGAAGTCTTCTCTCAGTGGCATCTTCACACTCTAGGCGTCGTTTCAATATTCTATTTTCAATTACCAAGGAGTCCCAGTGTGCCCAGTATGCCTTGAGGTTTCTACTTGGAATACTAATTGCTTTCCAAACTGGTTGTTCCACTCAATAATACGTCCCGATTCGGCATCATTCTCCTGATCTTCTTTTGGGTTCCCAAATATTATCAGTCATATTCTTGCAGCCGTTCTATCCACCTTACAACTTGCTCTTTATGATTTAAAACCGCAGTAACCATTTTAGTACATCATGGTCTGTTCTTAACAAGAATTTACAGCCGTATAGGCACTTATAAAAGTGATGCCTTCTTGTCACACAATAGTTCCTTTCTGGCCGCGACAAGACCTTGCTGGAATACCTAATAGCTTTTTCTTGATTGTCCTGCACCCGAATAAAAACGCTTCCTAAAGCTGTGTTGCTGGCATTGGTATTCAACATAAATTTACCTTCCATCCGTGGATAACTCAGAATCGGTGCTGTAACTAGTAGCCGTTTCAGTTGTTTAAATGCGCTGTGGTAGTCGTCATTTCAGTTATATTCCTGTCCATCTTTGGTTAATTTGGTCAACGGTTTGGCAATGTTCGCAAACCCTAGTATAAAACGTCGGTAAACGCAGAAAACTGCGTGTATATCTGTTGGTGTGAGCCACTCTTGCACGGTTTTTATCTTATCAGTGTCGGCTCTTATTTCGGTCTCCAAAACGACATGTCCTAAGTATTTCACCTTTTTTCCAAAAAGGTGACATTTCTTAGAACTCAAGGTAAAGTTTTCCCCGCGTAGTCTTTGGAATATCCCCTTTACGTTCTTAAGATGTTCCTCAAAAGATCCGGCTACCACTATCACATCGTCTAGGTACACCAGATATGTTTTCCAGGACAGACTACGCAGTATCGACCCCATCAAACGTTCAAAAGTAGCAGGAGCATTGCATAATCTAAAGGGCATGACCTTGAATTGCCATAATCCGGTTTCAATTGTAAACGCAGTTTTTTTCTTTACTGTTTGGCTTCAAGCCTACCTGCCAGTATATGCTTTTCAAGTCCTAGGTCGAAAACCATATAGATCCGGATAGAGTATTCAAGGTGTCATCATTTCTGGGCAAAGAATAGCTGTCTTCCCTTGTGACATTGCTTAGCCGCCGGTAGTCTACACAAAACTTTGTCAACACATCCTTTTTTTTTGACAAGCACTACCGGAGATGCTGATGAACTATTCGAGAGCTTAATCACTCCCTGTTTCTGCATGTCTGTGATAATTTGCTCGAGTTCCTTATGTTTTGCCAAAGGAAGCCGTCTGGAATGTTGTCATATCGGTTGCGCATCTCCAGTATTGATCTTGTGTTACACCACATTAGTCCTTCCTTCTCAGTATCATCCAGTGCGAACACACCTCGATATCGTCCTACCAGTTTTTCTACCTTGCCCAGTTGATTGCCGTTTAATCATTAACGCGAAGGTATCAACATATCCAGCAATTTCTGTGAGCTGGTTTATCTTTTGTGTCGTCCACACAACGTTTAATATGGCATACTGGAATGCAACTTCCCACAATAATGTTTGTCTTCAGAGTCACCGTATGCGGATTAATGTTTAGCACCCTTATTGGTATCATATTTCAAAACTTTACGAGTGTTCCTCCAATCAGTTATTCCTTCTGACCCATTCCCGATTCAGTGTCTTCCATCGTGCATACTTGTCCTTCCCGGAGAGTACCATCCGGACGTCCCATCACGATCAGTTCCGTCTTCTCGAGCATTTTCATATCACAAATCATTTGAACTTGCATCGTCTGGTTACTCGTCTCTTGAAATGGAATGCCATCATCATCTATCCGAAGCACATTTTCTTCCATATTCACATGAAACCCATATTCTCTCATGAGATCCATTCCCAAGATAACGTCTTCTGTAATTTCAGCTAGCAACACTCCATGATTAATTAGTTTGTCTCCAATTTCCAAAGTTACGGCAGTCTCTCTGTGAGTAGAAATTTTCTCACCACTTGCCGTTTGAAGACATTCCGATGCAGGTAGCACTTTTCAACGACCATTCAAATCTCGTTTCACAATAGTCCTACTATTAATTCTGCCATCAATATAAATGCTGTCCAAACTTCCCATCGGCATGTAGCACGGATGATTATCTCCGGTGCACTACATTGTGCTCTCGACGTCGACTTGCTTTAGTTTTCCCTGTTGCTCAACCGGTTGTTTTTTTGGTTGAGTACAGCGTCTCTGTATATGACCAACTTCACCGCAGTTCCAGCTTCGCGCACCCCATCTCAGCGTTCGTTGTCCTTTTTTTAGGCGGCTCCGTGGCATAATTGGTATACGTGTGACTACTACGCTCAAGGTCCCGGGTTCGAATCCCGACACGATCCGCTTGAAAAATGTTAGGCGAGCATTTTTCACAAAAATACGCTTTCGTTCGGATGAGAGGTAAAATGGAGGTTCCATGTGTGTGTTGTCACGCACGTTGAAGATCCCTACTTTGCTTGGAACAGCAAGGATTCGGCAAAATTCTAATTTTTTCAGGTCAAAAGAGAACTCGTTTCCTGGCCAATGTAGTACCTTCGGGTGGAGCATTGGAAAATCACAAGTAAGGTCGTCGTCTTTACAACCTTTCTGCCTTTTATTTTTCAAACACGCGGTTGTTTATTTTTTCCATTCTGTTCAGCAATTGACCAGGTTCTTCTAAAGTGGACCAAACTTTATGATTTACCCTGTGTGCTAGTTGCTTAGCTGCTTCAAATTCAAGCGCATGAGCCAGTGGATCATTTAACATTTTTGGCCGTGCCAATCTTAATGTTATCTTTAACGCCGAACAGCCAGTTGTTCGAGGAAGCTATCTGGTGCCATTGGGTATGCTAATCTAACTAATCTGGCAAGGTCAGCTTCGAATTCTTGCAAGCCTTTATTTGTCTTTTGCGAGCGGTTTTTAATTTGTTCATAGTAAATTTGTTGAAGGTGAGCGTCTCCATATCTCATCTCAAGCTTCCATGTTAAGAGGCACCTATCATTCTGTTGGTGATTGGAAATCGTTTGCAAGATGTTAAGAGCTTCCCCACGTAGGGTCACTATTAAGGAAAAGCCTTCTCTTTGTTGCGCCAACCGTTGGCTATTGTAGCAGCTTCAAATTCTTTCAAATATGTCGGCCAAGGTATTTTACCATCAAATGTGAGTGATTTCACTTTAAATTTTGACGGTATTGACTCGCTTCCTTCCATGCTTCTTATTTCAGGGATGCTCTGATTTACAACTTGGTTTGCTAATTCAACTAACCGCGTTGTTAATGAAATCATTTATTCTTGCAGCCTTATCACATCTTCTTCCATTTTTACCAGTTTACTGTCCAACTTTTGTTCACTTGTTTTTAAATGTTCAGTGAAAGCTTCTTTCAATGCAATGGAGTATTCCATTAATCTTTGTTCTAGCGTGGCTGTATTTTTATTCAACTTTTCTTCCATTTTTGCAGCATCTTGTAAGTGTCACTTCTAGTTTAGCAAACTTCTCATCCACACCGGATTTAAAATCCTTAAGGAAATTCATTAAAGTTTCTGCGTCCATTTTACTTTGGTTTTTTGTAACAGGCATATACAAACTACTCAAATGTCTTTAGACTTGTGTTTTTTTTTAAATTAATCACCTTACACCCAACACAGTCTGACACCAGTGTAGCGGGGTACTATTAACGCGTTCAACAATTTAGAAGAAGTAATAACAAAAGTTTTTATAATTCACTATTCACAAGTTTAATTAACAATATATGCCTTATTTATAGATGTTTTCAGTCTAATCTTTTTAAACTAAATTCTTAACCATAAGTCTTCTTAACAACACTAACACTACTATAATTTATTTACTACATTTTTTCTATTTATGTACAAGCTGGCGGTACACTATGCACGTTCACATAACACAAAGACCTTCAAAAGATAATCACCAACTAGCTGTACACTATAAGATTTATAGACGACATTTGGATATAGACTAACCGATGAACACTCATTACCGATTTTATAAATACTTTAAAATTAACTAGATGATTCATAGTCTAGTGTTTGCTCGATTGTTCTAGACTTCTGTAGAATACACTTCGGTTATGCAACTTGCGTGATTAACGGCTTGTCTAATAATTCGAAACAATATTATTTAATACAGTAATACTTTTTTTATTTATGATACTATTTGAAATAAAAATTGAAGACATACGAAGGTTAGAATACTCAAAAACTAAACTCATCTTATTTAGTATTAATATTAAACGGTTGGTATCCTAACAAGGAAACGATATATTACTTACATGTCTACTAAGTATTTAAAAACAAGTATGTAGACTCATATGCAGCTCATTCTAGAATAATAAATAAATAAATGGCGGATTACCTACTTAACATTGGCGGACCTTCTAAGAAGGTAATACACCCAATGCTAATTGAGGATATTGGCTACTTGATAATAAATAATTTTGTCTGGCATTAGGAAAGTAATTCGAGCATAGCGGACGAAAATTAATATAAATTGTTGGTTATTTTGCAAAGAGAAAATTCCAATGACCGGTTTCGCTATTACTGCAGCTCTTCAGATTGGACCATTTCTCTCTGCAAAACAACCAACAAAGATCTTAAAATTATACACAAATCATGGTGTATTAATATGTGCAAAATGTAACTCATGCGTCCCCTATACTCAAATGTAAACAACTAACTATCGGTAATTTTTACAAGTACTCGACATGATAGCATAGATAGAATTGCCAGAAAAAACTTTAAAAACTTAGTTTAAAGACAAGATGAAAAATAAATTAAAAAATGGCCGATTATCTAGGAGTAGTACCTTCTTCTTCGAAGGTTCACCAATGTTAGGTAGGTAATCGGGCATTTGTTTATCTATTTTGGGGCACTCATGGCTGAATTTGAGTCACTTGCCATTAATTCTTTTTGCTTTGTATTAATTTAAGACTCATTAAACCTACTTATTTTATATATATATATATATATATATATATATATATATATATATATATATATATAATTTATTTACGTGGTGTAACGACCTTGCAAATTATAAAATAAAATATCTATAATAACAGGCTTTTAGGTCTGCTGGTTAGTAAAATAAACTCTTTTTTATAATCTAAGCTTTCGTTTTTATTTTTAAACCTTTATCAAGAATACTAAAAATTGTGAAACGTTAGTATGGGCATAAATAATTAAATACTTACTAATGTGAGGTTTTAAATCAAAATCGTTGACATAGATAAAATTCATAAATGTAAATAAAAAGTGATGTATAAAGCTTTAAACGAAAATAAAAATAATGTGGTATTCTTATTTACATTTGAATGTTTCAGAATGACAATTCCTCTATAATTTTGACAGTTGTTGAGATAACTTTCTAGATATAACTATTTCTCTTATAAGTTGACCGAAATTTAGATTTTTGTTGTTGATATATACACATATATGCACATATATACATATGCGAGCGCGTGTGTGTGTTTGTGTGTGTGTGCGCGCATGTGTGTGTATGCGAGTGTATGTGTGTGTGTGTGTGTGCAAGTGTTTGTGTGCCTATGTTGCGATTTGTTAAGTGATGTGATCATTTACGTTGAATTTGTTTTTTGATTTAAAATGAAGTAGATAGGTGTATATGGACCTTAGTGCGTTGATATGTTTTTTTATTAATAGTGTTAGCGTTTTTAAATATGTAACACATTTCTAAGAATGTTAAAGAATTTTTTGGGATATAGTCCAATAATAAAACAATTACCTTGAAAGTTTTAATCAAAACTTGACGTTTTTTTAGCTTTTGAAAATGGCAGGAAAAACTTCCGAAACGTCAAGTTTTGATTAACTCTTTCAAGTTAATTGTTTTATCCCAAAAAAATTTCTTAACATACCTTGTATTCTTTAAAACTTTATTGATGTTGCAATATATATATATATATATATATGTATATATATATATGTATATATATATGTATATATGTATATATATATATATATTGCAACACCAATAAAGGATCCCTACATAGGGACATCCCAAAACCCGAAAAAAATTAAAAAAAATTTTCTAATACTCTAAAAATTCTTTTCAGTCTAGAAACACACTGTATAATGTACATTAAGATGTTTTATCTATGGTAAATAATAGTATCTTTAAATAGTATAGTAAGTTAAAATCCCTTGCTACGAAATACCGATTAAAGCACGGTCTAGAGCATATTATGTAAGTTGAAAAATGTGTGAATATCTTCCACTAAAAGGTAGCAATTAAAACGAAAATATTCCTACTTCTCAAATCATTATTTAAAAAAGCGCTGAAAACGCGTGTTTCTAAAATTCTTCACTAAATACCATTTAAAACAAATACTTCCTTAAAACATTTCTACTTCATTTTGTGAATTTTTAATGCTAAACGAGAAGTGTGCATTTTAAATCGAAACTACTCCATTGTTCTAGAATTTTGGATTGTCTAAAATTCATTTACAGGTAGCGAAAACAAACAATAAAATTCCTAAATCAAGTTAAACCACAAGTGTAACAGGTAATTACAAATAAGATGAATGGATGTTCCAATTAACAAGACGGTAAGCAGTTTTACGACCCACAAATCAGATAAGGTTACGCGATAACAAGCTCACCAATAAGCATATTCATTCATTCTTCAAACTTGTTTTATGACTTAATAAATCATATCTAACAGGCAATTTAGATAACGTGATGCATCAACTAACAATATTTTTGACGAAATTGCGTCAGCCTGTATAAATCAGCTCAACTAGTAGTTTATAAATTTTTGTAGATAATAATGACGTTGAAATTTATACGATTTAAAAGCGGTGAAATTATCGGAAACAGGTCAGTTATCAATTGTCTGTTTGTCGATGAATTACGAATAATGTTTTGTCAATAAATAAAATTTAGGTTGACGTTAAAATATGTGTTAAGAACAATAAATTTTAAAGTTATAAAGTATAACGATCGTTGTCTAAAGTAAAGCTTTATTAATATATGAACAACTCAGATTGGAAGTAAAATAATGAAATTAGTTTAATAAAGTCGATGAAGTACATTCTTGTATGATAAATATAAATAGAAATGGAACGACGTAGATTTTCAAAGCATTTATTGGTAAAATACTTTTAAAAATGGAACGACATCGAAATTTAATCAACAATTTGAAAAAGGGAGGAATTTATGAATCCCAGGATACTTTAATGGTGCAAAGCAATTATAACATCGTTTAAAATATTTTGAAGGACATTTTACTTGCTCTGCTTATTTTAAGTACGGTTATATTGCGTAAAAGCTTGGCATATAGATGTTTTCTTGTAAATGGATAATTTCAGATTTTATTTGAGGCCGAATTCCGATTTAATTTGACCATTACAGAAGGTTTTTGGTAAATGCACATACATGATCGGCTACATTTTTTTATGGAGGTGAGAAAGATTATTAAAATTATCCATAGATAGTTCTAAGAATTTTTGAATAGCGTGACTTAAAAGGAAGGGTTTGGGAATATTAATTACAAACAGAGGTTGTATAAACTCTGTTTGTATTTAGTAGTTGTGAAATGTTTTTTAGACTTCAGAAGTACTCTTCATTTGTAGATTTTTTGCCTGTATGTAAGTAACCCTTCTGGATAATGTGTGTTGAAGAAAGATGTTTATGTATGTAGCAATTATTATTGTTTGAAGGATTGTTATTAATGAATATTAATGATATTATAAATTTTATGTTGGATCTTCGTTGTTTCATTTAATCTGAATTAGCAGGACAATACGGGCACCTTCACAACAGTTTTATTGACATTCAACATTAAGGGTTCACTTTAATTCATTTTCATAAACGCTGCATTCCACAGCAATATATTTGGCAATTTGACATTAGGGAAATATTTGGTAATTACATATAAAGTTGGAAAATAAAATTAAAAGAATTGTTTGGTAGTTTGTACATCTATTGATCATCTAAAAGTGGTGTTCAAAATTTCTGAGTAAAGTATGATTAATGGAAATAGGTCCTACCACATGATGTCATAATCTTCTTGGACTATGACCAAAACGCCTTGTAAAGTTAAATAAACTATCCTAATATACACCAATTATCACCATGTGGTAAAAGCTGCTGTCAAGGCTGGATGTCTTAACGTAGCATACCTAAAATGTAATTAATCCTCAGGGTTAACTAAAACTTTATTGAGTAAAATAAGGCAAAGAATTTATTGTGACATTAAATTCCACTTCTGCAACTGGTACGAACAAACTGCTGGTTATGCAACGAGATTAGTGTAGAAAAATAAATGGTTGTAGAGCTGCAATAAGATTACCAGACTTACTTTGATTTACATTTTATTGCGCTTGGTACTCTTTCAACCATTGTATTATAATGATCGTGTAAACGCTACCTGCATAATCGCCTAAAATTTTACAACTTCCTTAGTTGTAGGTCGAATGCAAGAGTTCGACATACTTTCAAGAAATTGTGCAACTATTTTACCTACTCATCGGTGTCTTATAAGTTTTAACATTCACTATTAGTTCATTTAAAACTGTAGCGCCATTTTATTGTTTTATTGTTCGCACTTAGGCCAATGGTAGCTTGATCTAAACTGTTAAACGCCATTGGTTTTAAAAATAACGTGCAAGGATTGTTAATATCAAATTGAACGTGGACTAAATTGAAAATAAGCATAAAATGGTTACCACCTAGGATCTTGCTAAATAATAAAATGAATTACGAGGTATATGGTATAATAGTATGCAATATACATTCACTTAACATTTTATAATAAGTAACAGTAAACAAAAGCTGTAAATTATTACACATTTCTAAAAAAATGTTGAAAACTCTAATTAACTTCCAAATTAATTGAATGGTATGTAAATTAATTAAAATATAATTTCACTAAAAAGTTAAGACTGTTTATAATAAAGTATAATTGTTACCAAATGCATTAACCAACATAGCTCTGGGTGACCAACAATATTAATTTCAATGTGGGTCATTCTTTCTTATATAATAATTATTTATGCATTAAAAAGTATTGCTATACTTTTTACTACCAACTGATATCTCCTAAATCGTAGATTTTTTAGAACAAACGCAACTATTTTGATTTAATAAATCAGGCGTTTACAAATATTTTGAAATTTCCGTAAAATATCTAAGAAGGTTAAATACTTGCAACAGTTGAAGTTGTCCTAATTCTTGCTTTACACATATTTTGGTGTTAATCTCTTACATAAACCATGTAATGCGCTCTTTAAAGAACAAGGTTGGTGTTCTGCTTGCTAAAGTTTGTATATCCATCTCTTCATTGCGAATGCGAGGTTTTTTTCAAGGCGTTTATTTTCCTTTATTTCAGGAATGTTTTTACAGACGTGATAATTATTTATGCATGTTAATGCACCTGTTGTGGTTAAAAAAAATCCTTAAGGTTATTAAATACTGTTAATATTTGATCGAACTTGAAGTTTAAGACAGACACGCCTTGCATAGTATCTACATAATTTCGAAACAAAATAGAAATTACTATCCCTATTCTTTCAACATCATTAGGAATGTTTGAGTTTAGGAAATACGAAAAAATACGAACGCGGCAACCGTTTCGTATGCAAGGTTTCCCATATTAGACTACTAATTTGAATTTTTAAATAAACATTTTACAACTTAACAAACGCAATAGTTTAGTACTCCAAATTACAGGTGGTCTACACTCAAATTCAATACGCAACATTTTCTCGATACCTTCACTAATTCAGACTTTAAGCTTTTCTATACGTTTTGGGTGCCTTGCAGAACCTTTGAGCTCTAGAAATCGAGTGCTGTTAAGTCGGAAGACCTCGAAGATCAAAATAAGTTTCCAGATAGCAAAATGAGTACCATTAAACATTCCTCGCAGAACATTTGCCGTATAAATTATTGCTCCATCTCACGAGAACAAGTAATCATTGTCTAATTCCCGAATGAGATACATTTGCACCAGTGTTTAGGATGGTTATTGTAACAAAGACGTCATATCAACTAGAATTTAAAGTCGTAAAGCTATTAAACGAATAAAAGATTGATTGACATCTACACATGTGTATTAAAAACACCCATATAAAGCAAAAAAGGGCAATTCCATTATGATTTCATAAAATCTCGAATACTGTACTATAGTTAAATATATAAACTGTACAATCTCTCGGCATTAATCCACAAGTGATACCGAAATAATTTATTGGATCAATTATTAAAATAGATGCATATATATATATATATATATATATATATATATATATATATATATATATATATATATATATATATATATATAAATATTGTTGTGATACTGTAGCAATACCCTATGCGCCCTTTTTTGAATTATGAAGGTAAAATTTTAATCTGTCAATTTTTAATTTTTACTGTATACTCTTAATTGCGTCGGCTAGCTCAGTTTTTGAATTACGCACGGAGCTTGCGACAATACGACAAACAAAGTCTTTAAACCTACAATCTACCTATCGTTCCTGCTTTAATCTTTAAACCAAAACACCCTTAAGCACAAATTATTATAATGTTCTCGAAATATTTACAACGTATGAAAAAGGTTAAAATTCTTTAACTGGAATTTTCTTCTAATAATTGAATCAATAACTTTAATAATTATTATTACCAAAGATGATCAAAAAGTCAGCAAAATAATTAATATTATTAATTATTAACTGAAGCCTGATGAATGTTCATTTAACCTCGTTTATCATTTACGTAATTTACAACGTATACCCAAAAATTAAATCTTGCCGACCCACACATAAATTATCATGAAATCAATTTTTAAAGTATTTAAATTAGCAATATTTAATTAAATGTTAAATCTTAAGTTATTCAGTTCAGCAAAGTGCAATGAAATATCCACAAATAAAATAATAAACATACAGATTGGCTAACGTGTTGTTTTTCAGCTTAAATCAGTCTCTGGTCCAACCGTTGTGTGCATCCCTCATAAAATTGCCTTAAATACACTAGCGTACTCCATTAAACTCCTTCACCATTAATCATTGAAGTAAATGCATGTTGCATTTCCTCTTTTGTTCCAGTAATAATCGCTGCAGCATTTATTTAAACTTGTTCCCATATTTATGTAGACTGGACTCCAGCAATTATTTAAAGCCGTCTCCCGTAATCATTTAGATTTGTCTTCAGTGATTCTTTAGAGTCCTTTTTTATTAAGGTTAATATTAGAATTTACATTAAAACAACTTTTAGTTACTTACGTTTTTCTATTTAAGGAGAAAACGACAAACCCATCAATTTTCCATATTCAGCGGTATTTATTTTACACTTCACAATTACTCACTTTACGTGGATATTTTCGTTTTCAAAGACGTGAACTATACTTTACTTCATGACGAACTAATTTGTTTACAAATCTGGTCATATTTAAAGCACCGTCTATCTATTGACAAGCGTAAAGTTCGTTGTTTGTATAAACGATATCCCATGGTATAATGGCTGTATATTAACATCAACGCGTTCCTCTTGTTACGTACGATTTCAAGTTAATAGCATTGATTCGCTTGAATTTTTATACTTCTAGATAAGTAAACCATTGTTTGTTCAAATAAATTTGGTAAACTTTGGTTTTTAATTACCATGCTTTGTTTGTTTCCAATAAATCAGATGTCGATTTTAATTCTCTAGTCACGTAGATGAATACAATGTATGTATTAAATTATATGCGTTTGCCATCTTACGCATTTTTAAACCTGCTTGTATTAATTATGATTTTTGATGTAATATTGTTGCGTTATCCACGCGTGTCGCGTTTCAGCTTGCATTTATGTTATTTAACGACTTGCGGATTTGTTCTATTTAAATAAATCTTTAAAATATTTATCATTAACTGAATTAATTATGATTATTGTTTATATACAGGGCGTTGTAATTTACTTTCCAGTATAATCATCGTATTTCTTGTTTTCTTCAGAAATGGTGTAGTTTTCTGAGCCCTTACGTACTTTATGTGGAGTGCGCTATACTCTTGGTCCTAACTACCCCTAAATGAGCCTATTAACACAGCAATATATATATATATATATATATATATATATATAAGATGTATCTGTAAATAAACTCTTATGAAAATAATAAGAGCTTATTTACTATACAAATCGAGCTAATAGTTGCATAGCCATTAACAAAACAATAGCATTATTATTTCACAAGGGGAGGAAACATCCACTTACCGGTTTCAGCTTTTTTAAGCTTCGTCAGCTATTGTTTTGTTAATGGCTATGCAACTATTAACTTGATTTTTATAGTAAATAAGCTCTTATTATTTTCATAAGAGTTTATTTACAGATACATCTTATTTTTCATTGTGTTCTACACAAATTTCTTATTGCGAACTGCAAATAACTTGTCTTGTATACGGTATGTCTGAAAAAGTTGGCAACGTATGGGAAACTTTTTTATTTGTAATGTCACGAAGAAAGGTTATTCTTTATAAAAAGTTCTGCATGGCCCATGATAAACTTTGACTTTATCTGTTAAGAATTATCTCAAATGAGTAGACAAATACGTAATTAACATTATTTATTTCGAAAACGTAACATTAAACTTTATGTGCATGAACAAGAAAAATCCGTTTTAACTTTTTCAACACTAAATAAGCATCTCAACTTGTCCACCGTTTCTTTCTAAGCATGTAATTGTTCTTTTAGAAAGTGATTTTATTACATTTCTAATACCAGCGGGAGTAATATCGTCACACGCTTCCTGAATTGTTCTTTCCAAATGATCAATATTGTCGAATGGTCTTTTAAGGTACACTTTTTGCTTTAGGCATCCCCACAAAAAATAGTCTAGTGGGTTCAGGTCTGGAGATCTTGCAAGCCAAGCAAATTCTATAAATCTTCTTAACACTCGTCCCTAAAAAATTTGCAGTAGATATTCTCGAACATTTCTGGTACTATTACGTGGTTCCCCATCAGGTTGGTACCATATGCAGTGTCTTTCTATTATTGGTAGGTTATCAATAAAATCGGACATTTTATCTTTCAAAAATTGTAAGTAACATTCAGAATTCATAGTATTCCTGAAAAAATAGGGTCCAACTATTCTATCCTTAAATATTCTACACCATACAATTGTTTTAAAACAATATTGGTCGCGCCATTCGACAGTAAAATGCGGATTAGTGTCGTTCCATCAGCGGCAATATTGTGAGCTAACTGTCCCATTAGAAGTAAACGTTGCTACGTCCGAAAAAAGTATGCACCGTTCCATGTAATGATTATCTTCTAACTCCCTTTGGAACAAATCACAAAATCCAAACCTTTTATTAAAATCTTCGGGTTTTAGGGTTTGAATAAACTGGGGTTTGTAGGGTTAAATTTGTTAGATTTTAATATCTTTATAACTACATCTTTTCTTACACTAAATGTGACCAATCTTTTCCTTATCGAATCTTTAGGATTTTCTACTGATGAGAGCATTATTTGATTTTGAATATCTTCAGTCGCGATGACTGATGTTTTTTTCTGAATTTATTATTGACATTTCCATCTCTCCTGAATTTGTTCATTATTTTACTAATTGTTGCAAAATGTACATTTTTTTCGGGATATCTGTTATTGAATATTGCTGCAGCTTCCTTATAGGTTTTGTAGTTATCTCCGACAATTAGTACAATTTCAATTTATTCGCCAAGAGTCAATTTCAACGGTATTTTTGCTGCTTCTTGAAGTACAATTAATACACACTGTCGTTTTCAATTTTGTTTACATTAGTTACAATTACATTTCAATTTCAATGCACACTATCTAGATGGAATGTATTAATTATTTCTCAAAAGCTTTTACTAGACTGACATTCGGTAAGGGAAATGTCATTGTCAGAGCCACCTAAATTTTAAAATATTTCGTTTATTGTTGTGTATTACAGTAAAAAATTACGTTATTCTGTTGGGTATTACTTATTTATTACTGATTTAAGTTCATTCCTAAAATATTTCAAATCAACAAATAAACATTTGAAGTGTGTTGACTTGTTAAATAACATAAAAGTTGACGTTTTTCACAACTAAAATATGCAAAATTTAGGTTGAAATTGAAGTAGTCAAAATATTCCTATTAATCTTTTGCAATATGTAGACACCCTGTACATCTAACGTCAAATGTAAATACTTGAATATTATTATTTTTAATAGCAGAACTTTTCATAAAGAATAACTTTTTTTCGTAACATTACATATAAAAAAGTTTTTCATATGCTGCCAACTTTTTCAGATATACTGTATATGTATATATATATATATATATACATATATATACATAATATATTATATATATAGATATATATATATATATATATATATATATATATATAATGATGTAACAGCTCCAACAGTTTGTGGTTGTAGATAAATCACATAGTTGAATTTATTAATGAATATGGTGTAATCATCGTGTTAGGAAATCTAGTGTTAGTAATCATTTCAGTAATTATTATGGTTGATCTTTCTAGAAGCATCTTAGTACATTAAAGATCTTCTGTCAATAATTGTGAATAATTAAATTTATATTGGACCGAACAAATAACTGTAAATTAAAGTTCGTTAGGATACGGACCTTTAATTCCAAATAATCCAATCTTATGCCAAACAATCACTTTGGATATAAGGGCCCTTTGTAAAGATTTTGTATGGATTTTTAACAGACTAGGATCTAAAGTTCTATTTATTAATAATGCCATTGAAATAATAATTCATCACAGTGATTATTAATAAATTGTAGATATCAAAGAAAACTCAAAATTTTTTGACAAAAGCTAACCTTGCTTCTTTATCTTCATTTTTAAGATACTGCACTTTGTGGAATTTGCAAAATCAAATTTTTATCTTTTTAAAAAATTTTATTAAGACGTTCTTTCAATATTTCTAAAATTAGAGTTTGATGATTATCAGGCACTTTAGGACTTCTCGTTTAATATTCTCAGGCGTACCGACTGTTTTTCGATGTCCTATTTTTTAAATTTTCTATAAAATCATTTTACTCCCATTATCATAATCATTAGGTTTTCAGTTCTGGAACTGGTTGGACGCGTACGTTAAATTCGGAGCTAACTTACACATTCCTCTGAAATTCCCAAAGTCTGCATCTTTCACTATCTGTGTGCAATAGCCTAATCTAGGTCTACGCCTACCTCTCTTATTCTCCTTTCTCTGCTTCTAATATATCCCGCACTATTTCCTCATGCCTTAGAACGTGTCCTGTGGAACCTTCGCCTCAGTTTTGTTTACCGTTTTCCACAGATATCTTTCTTCCTTTACCATTTCTAGAAACTACTTGTTCTTAACTTTGTCTGTCCATAATATCTTTACCATGCATATGTAGCAAGACACTTCAAAAGTTTCTATCATTTCCCGTCCGCTTGTGATATTGTCCACGTTTCACAGCCGTACAGTGCTGTGCTTCACACATGCTTTCAGCAATCGATTCCTTGTTTTTATGTTTGTTGTCTTTGAACATAATAGTTCCATTTCTTGTTAGATGCAGCACGGTCTAGTGCTAATCTCTTTTATATCTTCTTTTGCACTTTCTCCATTTTGCGATATTTGACTTGCTAGCTAGCAGAAATCCCTAACCTCCTGTAAGTTCTTGTTTCCAATTTGTATTATAGTTTTGACCTATTTTCTTTTCCTTTACATACTAGTACTTTACTTTTATTTTTGTTAATTTTTATACCGTATTGCTCTGTTAGTACTGTTCTCAATTTCAATAAGAGCTGCCTCTAACGCTTTTTTGCTAGATACTAATACCGTAATATCATCCGCAAATCTAAACATATCAATCTTTTGTACCCGTATAATAATTTAAAATGCGTTTCTGAATTTGACAGTATTCATTGCCTCTTCAATATACAAGTTAAAAATTAACGTAGATAGGGCACATACCTGTCTCACCCCTTTCCTAATATTTACTTATCTACCTTTCTGCTATAATTTTATTACCTCTCTTTGATCTTTGCATAAGTTATGTATTATCTGTCCATCCTTATATCTCAACCCAATCTTTTTAGAGTAGTTCAAATATTTTTTTCCATTTTACATTGTCAAATGCTTTTTCCAGGTCTGCAAACCCTACAGACACGATTTTTCTTTTTTTCAGTTGTTTTCTCCATTATCGTACTTAGAGGTAAATGTACCCCCGTGTTCCCCTATTTCGCCTAAACCCAAATTGATTTTTTCCTAGAATTTTTTCACTCCGTCTAAATATCAAAATGTAGTTACTTCTTCGGGGAAACCTAAAATAAAGTCATCTCCGAATTAACTTAAAGTCAACAACTTTTTGATAGCACAATATCTAGCTTATTTCGTGTCGACTAAAATTATGGTTTAATAGATACGGTAAAAGTTGGGGTTGTTCTTCTTGCTATTAAGAGTTGCAAACCTGCATAGTGGACTTGAAAAGTAACTATGGCATACTTGAGAAGTAGATATTTTGTGTATTAAGATTCAGCACAACTGCTTGTTCATTTTTGGTATACTTTAAACTACTCCTGGTACTCATGAAAACACGTGTCTGTTTTTTTGATTTGTTAGAATCTATACATAAATTATTCGGCTCAAACATTTTGTTAATAGGCGTCTTAATGTTCCAGAATACGGCACTGTTTCTTTAAATAATAAAGTTAATTTGGTTAACAACATAACATATTTTTATAATCTTAAGCAATATAGTGATGCCTTAAATGATAATGGTCATATGCTGGACCTTGTATTAAGTAACGCTAAGTGTTAAGTTGTACGTGAACAACCCGTTTTAGAAGAAGACATTTACCGTTGAATACTGAAATCGAAGTCAAAAACAAGTGTTGTAAATATTTTCCTTTTAGCGACAGAACTACTTTCTTATTTTAAGAACTGTAATTACAATGATCACTAATTAGACATCATTATCAAACCTCAAAGATGTAGACGAGATGTTACTTCGATTTTGTCTTACTAAACTCTGTTTTTGACTTGCGTATTTCTAAAAAATATGCTACTAATTTAAAGCATACCGCATGGTTCAAGAAAGAGATAATTAAAAAATTAAACTTAAAGAAAAGTGGAATTGTCGCAAATTATATTGGTTGGAAGAAAGCTCGTTTTAATTTAAAATTCATAATTGCTACGGCATACAAGTATTACACTAGATTCATTGAAAGTAACATAAGTACTGAACCGAACAGATTTTGGACGCACATAAAGATAAATATAAGTTCTGTGCCGCCGGAAATGTGCCACAATAGCGAATCTCTTAATACACTACAGGAAATTGTTAATGCGTTCGCTAAGTATTTTTCATATTCGTTAAGATCTTCAAAACAGTGTCGATGGGATTTTGCAATTGCAATTCAGTACATTCTACATTTAAGTACTATCACAGATGACAACACCATACCAACATGAATTCATCGAGGAACGTTCAAACACCACTAACTTATTAGAAATAACTCAATATGTCAGCAAATGACGTAATGAAGGTCGACAAATTGTTATTGTAACGCCGATTGGCCTGCCTCCGACCAGAACGTAAACTAAGCACCTGTACGCTACAGATAATTGGTGGGCACTCTGCGGCGTGACACTTGTAACATATAAATTTTCTGTAAATTTGTTCATTGACTTTAGTGCGGTGCATCTGTTATTTTAGTTGTTATCTAACAACATTTATATAATTCATTCAGTCATTATTGCATATTTAATAACCAATAAACTCCCAAAGCACACTTTAATTCTAATTACACTTAAAATCTACTACATACTACATATTCCTTTCTGATAACACTTATATATACAAACTTGTTAAAGTGTTCCTACATCTTAAAGTATCTAAGATTTCAAATTGTTTCGACGATTGGCGATCGTTTGTCACTTTTCGTTTCTTAGTTGAACTGGAAAGTCGCTTTGTGTTGAAAACCTTCAACATGTGCAGGAAAATCAAGTTTTCCTGGCGAAGACGTCGTAAAAGACGGACAGACTGTTAAAAGTTGTCCAAGACAACTAATGTAGAAATGTAGTGTACAAATCCCTTGGCGAACGATTTGTATAAATGAGTAAGCATATGAAATTAATTATTTTATTATAGTGCAACTTTGATACCGTGTAACTTTGATACCGTGAAATTTTGAAACCTTGAAAACTTTGAAAACTTTGAAAACTTTGAAAACTCGGAAATGTTAAAACTTCGATAACTCTGGAAATGTGGAAGGTCTTGTAATAATTTTGATGTAATTTCACGTAATTGCGATGCAGTCTTGGATCAACGAAAATATTTTATTTGGTATGATTTAATTAAATTTATGGAACTCGTTTAGAAGGTAAATTTTGCATGTAATGATTTCCTTTTGAAACTTGTTTTACATCACCTTGCTGTATGCAATTTATTATGACTTGTATAAATGTTTTTGTCAATTAATTTTCAAAAGATCCTTTTGTAAAGTATAAAGTACAATGAGTACTATAACCTATTTCTAATTAATAGTGTGTTCAATCTCACCGATTGTACAGGTGTAGATACACTTCGTCAGTTATCTTGTTTATGACGAATTGAAATATTAATATGTTAAGTTATAACACCTGAATGCTATATGATGAAAATTGGAACTTAAAGTAATCTGTCAATTTTTGATTTTTGCCAAAAGTTAAATAAGGAATATTTAAACATTGTGAGGTCGCGTAGCGCTACAATGACCTTATAAAAAAATATAAATATCTGATTTAAAAATCACTTTCATAAGAATTGAATTTTATTAAGTACTCTTATTTATTATGATGATATTTATTTTTCTTAAAAGAGAATACAGAATTATTTTTATTGGACTTCAGTTCATTTTTCAGTAATATTAAATTTTTCAAATTTTGTTCGGTGTTTACAAAGTAAACTTATCCGAAAAAGTATCACGATAGTAGAGACAATTGAACTTTATTTAATGATTACATATTCATACTGATCCGTTATATATATAGGGTGTCTATGTTGGTAGAAATTATGTTTCAGAGTCACCCCACTCATCGTTAGATCCTTGAAGAAGACGATCAGATGTAAGTATGATATGTGTGACAATCAAACTTTGTATTTAAAGTGGTTTATGATAATATAGGTTTCCAAATTTTCCTTTAAGCAAATTCATTTAGTGAGTTGCTTTATAAAAAATTTAGGTGGCGTCCTTTATTCTGTTTCTTTCAACTCAAATATACCCACTGACAAAATCTCATGCGACCGTGGGCCAAAAAACCCAGTTAGCTAAATGTCTTAAGAGTGTTCTTTTACTATAAGCCAATTTCCATCCAAACCTTACCCTGGGCTTGATACAAGTACATAAGAATTCTCGATAGGTAATGTTAATCTACCACAATTTTATTGTGGAATAGATTGATAGAAGAAATATAGATAATACACTTTCAAATAGAGTTGATTGACAGGTGCAAGGGTTTTGAATTTAAGATTTATTTAGGTTACAATAGGAAATCTCGAGAATACGATTTGCAAATTCTGCAATGCTTTAGAATAATGCAGAGCAATTGGATTATGTATAAACTGCCATTAAGGGGTTCTGCAATCCAGTTCTGATTGAAGCTTTGATTACTATATGCTCTAGTTTAAAGCTTTGAAAGATGTGATATAAATGACTGTCGATATAAATTACTCTGTGCTATGTATTACTGTACTGATTACATAAATTAATAATTAGTGCTTGGATAGTTAATTATAGCGTTTTGTTAGTAAGTAGTTTAGAAGATGCATCGTAGTGTTAAGAAGATAATACTTATACCGTCGGCGATTAATAAATTGTTGGGGGAGCTTTTAGCAAATTCCATTGTACCTACGAGTTGTTAAAAAGGCTTGCATAATCAGTTTGAAAATAAAGAACTGTTGCTTGTGCACATAGAGTTTTCGTTACAATATTGTTTACACAGACCTTACAAAAGCATTTGACAGTCTGGGTCATTCTATTACAATTAGAAAATTTGACTCACTGGGTTTATCTTAAAAACAAATTTCTTTTTACCAATTACTTTCTGAATAGGATGCATAGTATATTAAATATCATGGTTCTAAATCAAATACTTTTCATCAGACATCTAGAGTACTGCAAGGCTCGATCTTGGGATTACCTTTCCTTGAAATTTTTATTAATGATATTGTTATAGCTTGATTTAAATGTCGTAAGATTTATGTATGATTACATCTAATGAAGATTGCATTAAGTTGCAAGAAAATCTAAATAATCTTTTCCAATGGTGCAAATCGAATAAACCTTCACTATATGCTACGATGTGCAATGTATTTTCATTTACCAGAAGAAAACGCGTGCTAAAATTATTTGTCTATATAATTGGTGGTGTGGTTCATAATAGAATTAACATATTTAAAAATCTAGGTGTAGCATTTGACAAGTTACCATTTAATGCACATATACAAAGTACAGCTAAAACTGCTGTAACGGTTCAGTTCATACCGTTCCAATTTAGGTTAGGTTAGTTCAATTATCTTCGGTAATTTATAATTTTATAACTAGAGCAGTTGGGATTGTCTCCACATTGTATAATCGGAACGAACCTGATGTAATAGTAGCCTTGCAATTTTTATAGGGAGATTGCTGTTGTATCAAGGTCATAGGTTGACATTATGTCAACGTAATTTATTTTCATATAACATCGAAGTTATTGTACATAATTCTGGCGTTGATTATGCGTTGTTCAAAGGGAAAACGCATAATATTTTATTTTACAAGGGTATTTGTGAAACCATATTCGATACAGTGAACTAAGTTGGGTATAGATAGATTGTGACCACGAGGACTTTTTTGTGTTGTCTCATCATTTGATATAAATATGTTTGCAAGGCTTCGAACTTTTTTTTGGAATCTGCGGCAAAGTGTTGAAATATTTCACCAGAAAACGTGGAGTGGTTCAGTTTGTCAAAAGACATCGTTGGCTGATTTCCAAGCTGGTAGTAGAAGGTTGTGAACCTACATTGTATGCAGATTACGAAGGAACTGCTGTAGTGTTAGTTAACCTCCTTCCTAAAGTACTTTCTGTGGTGATCCTGCCTACAAGCGTAAGTAGATGATCGGGTGAAGGACTTAATTGATTTTTGTGTGTACAGGGGTTTTTGCACGGGTAGGAAATTTTGCAGTGGCTGTGTCCAGGCTTCCATTGATGAAATCCTGATCCAAGACTCCGAGTTTTCCAACTATCTGAGAGGATCCATTTTTATACGGCTATCACGATAGCTCTATTGTCTAAGGTAGTTCATCGTGGGCAATCCACCGCCGACAGAATGCGAGTGAATTTACGAATCATGAGGTTGTAGTTTATTTTTTTGTTCCATAATACCCGTTACGAAATCAGCTTCGTTCGGGTTAGAATTAACTTTATCTGTTTGTTAGATAAAAGTATTCACTCCGATAAATAAGATATTAAGAGTTGGAATTATTTAAAAATATTCAGTGGATTGTTTACCTTAAATTATTAGCTTTGGCAGATAAGTACTTTGGAGGCATATGCTCCAGGCACTCAGAGTTCTTGTTAAAGTGCATTTTATGATTAGCATTAGAAACCTCCCAGTGTTGGGGTTTTGCCAATACCCAAGGGGAACGTGTAGATTCCTGGGGTTATATAACGTTACATATTCATTCTAATTCATTTTAAACATTCAAGCGAGCTAATTAAAGATGATTAATCTGCTGGTAAATAAAGGTGTTTAAGTTAGGAGAATAGGATCATACTTATGTACTTGGGTGGTTATCTGTTGAACAGTGTTATACCAGATCAAAACATGTGCGTATTTTCTCAGCCAATTTATTGTAAATACAGTTATTATTTTGGGAAGTTAACTTTATTATTGATGGAGTCCTGAATTGGTGGAATTAAATCCAGAAGCTATCTTGTCTATCAGTTTTATTTGTGGTGCCTGTGAGTCCAGTAACTGCAATTGGCGCCCTTATTATTACTCTTTCTTAGTGTGCTACCAACGCCCACGACCCACCCTGCTGCTAGTTCGGGAACAGCACTGTATGCAGTACTATTCATGGTTGGGGCTACGTGTTCACATATTCAATTTGCCAGAAGGTACTAAGAATATTTAATTAGTTAATTTTTTTTTTGTTTGCTTTATCCTTACTCCACTAGATACCACACTGCAATAAAGACTCTTGGTTCTGCCTTGCAGTACTGTAAAGATTTTCATGCTTCACATACTTTTAATATTACATATTGTGCCTTTATTAGGTACAATCTTGAATATGCATCGCCCATGGAGTTTCTTTTTTGACATTTACATAATTGAAAAAGTTAATGAAAAAAGTTTAAACAAGATACCTCAAAGCGGCACATTTTTTATGTATGGCTACTACCCACAACAAGGTATACCTCAAGAGACTTTACTATATTCTTTTAACCTTGAGAACTTACAAAGAAGACGTTGTTTACAAACTGTTATTTTTTTAATTAAACCTATCAATAATGTAATCGACTTTAACTCAATATTATTCAGGACCTTCCTTGCTATTCCAAGCTCAGGAACTCGTCATAACAGAACTTTTTGTTTATCACAACCATGTATAAACTTACTAATTAAATCTCCACTACACCAAATGATTATTAACTATAGAAGCTGTGAAAATCTTATTTACATATTTAACACATCCACTCCTAGTATTAAATTACCGATCAAATAATAGACCTGCGTGTCTAAATTCCAGTCAGATCACATAACCTTAGTGTTATTATTAAGCTAGTACACAATCTATCTATGTTTGTAGGTTCATTTAGATCGTAAATTTGTAAATGTTTGTTAATATTCTCCTTATCCTGTAATTGGGGCCGGTGCCCATTGGATTTTCTAAAAATAAATAACTCTAATAAATTTATGGGCTGTAACCACTATTGGTCATCGAATAGTAATCTAGGAGTTGCACTTGTACCAAATACTATGATAAGAAATAGGTATCAGGGGGTATCTGTGAGAATCTTCATGTAATTGACAACAAAACCATACGAAAAAAATACCGATAAAATTTTTAAAATTAGATCAGTTATACAAATTCCTAACAATCAGTTCAAAGATCTGAATTTTGGTACTAGAAAACTGTCAGTAGAAACAAACGGTGATTCAATTTAAAGGTTGACCATCGTTCAAACAATATAACCCAATGAAATACCTAAAACGTGGTTATAAATTATGTTGACTACCTTGGCAATATTCCAAAATTTCAAATTTATCAGGGCAAGGACAAATTTGTGGAAAATAAATTAACAGCTTATGACTTTGGAGGACGAGGGGTTCTGTCTTTGAGCAAAATTATTGACGATAGAATTTAAAATTGTATTATTTCAATTATTTTTTTTTATTGTTCCGTTATTAAAAAATTAAAAATTGAGAGCACATTTGCCTGCAGCACCATACCACGCAGAAGACGTGGTATATCAAAGAGCCCAAAAGATGATAGGAAATGTCTAGACAAATAGGAAACGTTGATTGCCGAGTACCAAAAATGACATTGTAATATGTAACTGGCAAGATAATAAAATTGTGAACTTAAGATTTGACTTCTATGGTATTGAAATTTTGGAGGTAGGCAGAGATGGAAAAAAGACGGAAATTCAGTGTCCATTTATCATTTCAGTTTATAATTATTATATAGAGATTGTACTTCATGAAGACCGCTTACACCAAGTATATGATGTTGAGAGGCGTGCTAGAAAATGACCGCTTTTGGGGAATCCTAAACACTATCTTTGTCAACTCTTATGCTACATATAAAACGGAACTTTGATGAAAATTCATTACTGGTTGATTTTCGGCGTTATATGGCGTTGTGACTGATAGATAAATGGTCACATAACATTACACCAAAGAGACGATCAACAAACACTGATAAGAAAACACAAATAAAAAAACGAAGGAAGTACAGATACAGTGTTTGCAGTGATGTCAGGTCGAGAAAATGGCCAGATTTTGTGTGTGACAGAAAACGCCGAGAATACTGCTTTGGACATGCAATTCGGTCAAAGCTTTGTTCAAAGTGTGTTTTTAAGCTAAGTTATACCAAAAATTGTTTTTATGGTTTCTACGAGAAAACTACAAACAGTTTTCTTTGAATTTGTCTTGAAATATTATATTGTGAATATAAAGTATATCATCATTTTTCAAGCGGACCGTGTCGGAATTCGAACCCTGGACCTTGGACGATTGGGTCGCCAAGTTTCAAAGTTTTAAGAATGGATTAAATGAGGTTTGAACTATATTTTAGGGATTAAGACAAAAATATGTCTTGGAGTTGAGACAACCCAAAGAGAAGCTATATGAAGGAATGCGGAAAAGTTTTTAAAAATCTGCTAGTCGGAGCGGGAAATCATAGGGGTCTAAATTAATTTGGTACATTACAATATTTAAAACGAGAGATAAGTAGGTAGGAGATGAATACTGTCGGCATAAAGTAAGGTTTGATAGAAATGGTTTTTTGATTGTGAGATTAAAGGATAATCTTTTCAACATTAAATGAAAAACAACTAGGAGTAAGATTTGGAATAAACTGTAAGATAGGATAATTAAATATTTTTATAAACAATATAGTGATATGTTTACTTTAATTAGAATTAATACAAAACCCAACTATGACAGTGTATTTATATGTCAGTTACCAGTCATGATGAAGGAGCATAGCTTGTTTATGAAAAATGTGAGAAATAAATAAAATACGTAAAAGAACATAACAATTTAATAATAGCGGATGATCGGTATGCAAAAGTCGGTAAATGGGAAAAGGACGGAACTGTGAGAGCAGATGGATTGGGAGAAGGAAACGATAACAATGAGTAGTTACAGGGGTTCTGCACAAAGCATGAACTGGTAATTGCAAACACTTTTTTCAAAAATTATGTCAGAAGACTATAGAAGACTATAGATACACCCAGATTGATTATATTATTCTACAGTAGAAGCTTGCAAGTCAAATAGAACTATAATGTGCGTCCAATAGCAGACGTAAATAATGATCACAACTTAGGTTTGCCAAAGCGATCTGGACCAAAGAAGTGGAATTTAGAGGAATTGCAAGAGGAGTGAAGGTGAGAAAAGTTTTATAAAAACATATTGCAACTGCCTTAGAACAAACGGTGATGCAAAAAATATAGAAGAGGGATGAGTAACCTTTAGCTCATGAATTTGTACATAGGCAGAAATACATCTTGACAAAACCAAATGGATTGGTAGAAAACCATGGATAAGAGCGAAGGTATTAAAGCAGAAAACTGAATTCAGGAAATATAAGAACTCTAAAACTAGCTTGGAATTATAATTTATAAACTTTCAAATGGAATGAAACCGAATTGTAGAACAGTCAAGAAAAAATGAGTTATTGAAAAGTGTTCGGAAGTAGAAGAACTCGAGATTGATGGTGATGCAGACAAGACACATAAGAACCTAAAGGAATGCTTTGATAATAATAAACATGTACCAATAATTTATTAAGCAATGACGGAAGACATTTATATATCTGCAAAGAAAAGTCTAGATGGATGAAGAAAAGTAGAGCTAACTTTAAATATCTACAAAGCAGGAACGATTGTTTATCTTCGGGCTTACTAAAGCAAAGGAAATAGCACAAGATATACTCTTAGGACTTGTTTGTAAGATATATGAATCTAGAGAAATGCCGTCAGATGTAACCAAAAGTGCTTTTGTAGTGATACCAAGGAAGGTATAGACAGATAGATATTAGGATTACCAAAGACTTACTTAAATGTCGCTTTCAACAGAGATTTTGAATTAAATTCTTTACAGACAATTGTAAATAGCAGCAGAAAACGAGTTACGATGAAACAGAGTACCTGAGAAGCAACTCTAGCCGACTGACACATTTGGTTTTTGTAGCTTTAAACAAGGTACTTAATTTTGTCAAATGGAAAAAGATATATCAGATACTAAAAAAGATTTTTTGAAATATAGAGACAATATGGTAATTGTAAATACTCACAAAACAAATATATAAAAAACACAGTAAATGATCAAAAGAAGGCAGTAAATGTGAAAAAAGGGGTCACACAAAGATATTCGATACCCTCCTTATTTTTCAATTTATACCGCAGTTATAATTTATGGACGACAGTGTCTTTAACCAATATCATAATTGATCTGGCGAACGTGTTAATTAATATGGACTATGTTTTAAGAAAGGAACTTACATCATGAAAATAAATAAACATAAACCAAAAGAAATAGCATACTGTAAAGATAATAAAATTAAGCTTTTGAATATCGAGTAAAATTTCCTGAAGTAATTTAGGGTGTAGGATTACGAAGCATGGCAGAAGTGAGTAAAAGGGATGCTAAGTGCAAAATCGCGATAATAAAAAATGCGTTCACAAATACAAATTTCCATATTTAATGTTAACTTAAAGATAAGGAAAATTTTTAAAGAATTGTTACCCTCAACCCCACTCTCACTTAATTAATTATTAAGGTTCAATCAATTTGATACTTTTACAAATTATAAAGCGGTTCATGGCCTCCAGCGACGGAATTCCTCTTAGGCTCGTGCTGTTGCCTGACAATTGTCGCTGTAGTGCCCTATAAGAAAAATATAGGAAGATAGGAACGAGACTCTTGAGCACTACATCGAAACAAACGGTTTCGGCACCCTCCTGAAAAAGCACAAACGTTTCCGTAAAGTCTGGCACTAAAAGTGTCTACGTAATTACCTTTAGCCCAAGAATGTGTTTCGTCTCCACGGGATTCGGTTATTAAACATCGGCTGGTGTCTAACATCCAATTAGAATAGAAAACGTCGCACTTCAATAGTGCGTGCTCACTGCAACGTATTTATGTATGTCAAAACCATTGTATCTTTATAATTTATAAAATATGCAGGGCCGAATTTAGGAAACAAATGGAATTGCTTTACTTTTATACAAAACGCCATAGATTTAATAGATATAAGAGACAGAACCTTGAACGTCCAATAAATAGAAGAGACATGTTACGAGTTAATTGATTTAACACGTAGCAGAATATGCTGTGATGCATAAACTATAAGGAAAGCAGCAAAGAAAAATATTTGAGCTTTTGAATTATGGTACTACAAAACAATTTTGAAATTTAGCTAAGTAGATAGGCGAGCAAGTCTATTTGAAATAATATAGTACAAAGAAGGCATCCACTGATAGGCTATCGTTTATAATATTCACCAATATCATGGATAATTGAAGACAATGTATATATGAAGAATTGGCAAATAGAAAATTAGCTGAATATTTTTAGAAATTATAAGTGATAAAGGTTGTATCAGATTTACTGACATGAAGAATTTGCTTCAGAATACGGAGGCCCGGAAAGTTGCATTGAAACAGTGAACCTGCTCTTTGAGAACTAATGACAACATGTTTCTCTGCTTAGTAAGAGCAGAAGTGGGATGTTTAACAACCAGTCCAAACAGCTGTGCATAGATGCTTATGCCTGAGATGACACGAAATTCAAACCGACTAACATCATTATTATCATTTTGAATTTTTTATCACTTATTTAAAATTTTTTTTGTCTTTTGTTGTAAACTTAATTTAGTTATTCATGTTTGTTTAACGCTGTTGTTTAGTGCAGATAACAAATTTTTGCGTCTAATTCCTCCCATTTTAGTACATGTTGATTTGTAGCCCATCAGTAATAGGTTCGAAGTTTTATTTAAAATACCAAATGAAAAATTAATATTTTCCTTACTTAAAAACTTTATTGTAATCTTTGCTTAACGGATCTCTGCACCGCCGTTCAACTGATCATGTGAATAAAACAATCATATCAAGCCAATGTATGCTCATCGGCTAACACCGTTTCTCCAATGCCAACATTGCACCGTTGACATATCAACAGAACAAGAAGTATTGGTTAAGTTTTGTCAGAGCCTCAAACCTATAAAATTTTAATAAGGCAGTAAAAGGTATTCCAAAACAATTATGATTGTATATTCCAAATTATGTAACCATTTCCACCTATCTGCCTAGACAAGTATACTTATTTAACAATCACGATCCTTAAATTATTATGTTAGAAATATAATTATGCACATATAAACGGATTTCATCTGAGATACTGCTTTAGAAAAGAGATTCTTGACTAGGTTTGAAAAAATTAGTTTGGTAAACCGATTGATTTTGATTTTGTAGATGCTTTTATAAGCCTTACTACACAGAAAAATAAATTGTTTGTTTAAGTTCTTCTTAATGATCAATTTGTTTGAAGTTGAAGAATCTATGCAATACGTTTGAAAACTAAAACATAGCCAGCTTTTTCATCAGACGGTGGATTGCAAGTACCATATTTCACAAATTTTTCAAGAACTATCCAAGGAATTTAAAAAATCAGTCACTAGTTATCGATCATTACAATGATCACATATCTCAGTTTACGTAGACACCATTTATTTGAACAACATCTTTAGATGTATTTGCAAAAATAAACGCTTTATTTCCTAATCCATTAACTTTCCCAAACACTTTGCAAAGAAAATTTATTCAATTTTAACTCCATTTGGTGATCTATTCCTTATTTTTGGTATGTACAGCAACGTAATTTGCAATAATATTTTTTTACTTTACTTTGTTTTTACCTGGGGAATTAAGGATGGAAGTAAATGCCATTTATCTATCTTTTGCTCTGATTGTCAAAGGCGTATTATCTATGGTAGATGGCTTTAGGAGAAGGTAAAGTGTAATCACGGTATAGCTCCAGCAGGACCCCTGGAGTTGGCAAGAGAGTGATTGTAGGTTTGTTGTTTACATGATGCTAACAAGTGTTGAGAATAGGCGGGAACCACTACCTCTAATACACCTACATAAAGATGGAACAATGCACAAGGGGAGGGATAGAAACCCTTATGCTTAGAACAACAATACAAACACCCCCGAGGACGCTCAATAGCGGTTTCCACTATGAGAGACTGTACTTGAAAAGGAAAGCTACATGTAGTAAATACACTGGAATCACTATTTGTGATCCAAGATAAGGAATAATAACATTAGAAAAATTAAAACTTGATAACGTTTAACACTTTGTCTCAGACAACCAAAAATAATAACCCAATAAGGTATTTTTATTTCTTGAAAAAAATAAATTTAAATTTTTAATCACAGGTTTTAATAAAATGTATACAAGGGTAATTCAAAAGATTCAGCTTAGATTTGAAATAACGGCTGAATTCATCCATTTAATTTAACTATTAACATAAATAAGGCACATATTATTTGTATGAGACTTATCAGCTTTTAGATCTGAATATTTTGCCGATCGTTAATAAAATTTTAAAATATTTAAGATCAACTTAAAAACATTAATAAATTATTTGCATTAAGTTTTTATTTGGTATAAACCTGGTAACAAAGATAATTATCTCAAAAATATAAATGTCAAAGTAATCTGAATTATTTTTAACTCAGTTAAATATTTGTTAGAACAAACGATTTAGTTATCTAAAAACCTTTTTTTATATGGGAACAACTGTTTTTGCATTGTATGATGTTTTCTTCAAAAGGAAAAATTTCCGAGAATTAATAGTGTAATTCATTAAATTAATTTTATATGAATTTTATAGTAATTGAAAATTTAATTCTTCCACCTATATTTTTTTACGACTTTAATGTAATGAGGCATTAAACCGCGTTGGCATATTTATAATAATTTAGCGACCATAAAAGGAGCAGCTTATTTTATTATTCGGAATAGGCGATAAGCGTTGTAATTCTTTATCGAACTGTACTGATGAAAGATCTAACTCAAATTCTTACTAATGATGATGTTCACAAGCAACATTTCCTGGATTTCATTTAATTATCAGAGGTATATTTGAAATTCGACGTGTATATCCAACGCCATTACAACTAACAGCTGGATCGAAGTTAACTAATCACTTTGTTTAACTTTCCAACTTCACATTGCAAATAAAACGTATTACCAATAATTAACTTCAAACTTCTTACTAATCATCAATGAAGAGATCATTTCAGTGGTAACTAATACACATCTTGTTACTTTTATAGTGTAATTTTTAAATTGCATGCCCTTTGTGAGACCTTGAACATCTCGTGCTTTAAGGAGAACCCACAATACCCATTAATGTCGGGATAGCGTTAATTTTGGACGCAAGCGTAAAAGGACACTCCAACCACTATATTTAAAACGAGACACAAATGTTTATAATAAAGAGTTTTAGCGTCTGGTTATCACACAATTCACGATACGTGCAAATATAGTTTGAGAGTTTATAATCTATCTAATGATAATAATCGGACCTTAAAAGATATGAAGTAACCGAATACGATAATTTAGAACAATAATACTGCAATTTTGAGAGTGCAGTAGTTAAATTTGGTATAAATTATTAAAATTCATAAATTCAAAAGCATAGGATGGAGATAGAGGTTATGACATCCGCTTCTTATCTAGATTCTCAAATGCTGAAAATATTGAAAACCTACAACTAAAAATTATGTGATAAACGTAACAAATTGTTGTCATATTTGAAAGAAATTGTAATCTTTAGTCTTCCGAAAGCTAAAAAGTAAAATATTATGTAATCGATCTATTGAAAGAAACTACTAAGTTTTCCATCGTTATAAATTTAAAAATAAATATTACAGATTTCGTACTAAAATGTTCTAAAAATATTAAAAACCTTTAGAATGGAAGTAATCTGTGAATTAATTTTTCGAGGACAATTTATTTTTAGATGTTATTATAAGTAATAAGTTCTTAAATTAGTTAAATCAATGACGCTAAAAGCTACAAGACTGGTAGGTGTTTTTCCTTGTACGTAGTTTTATTTATCTCCTGCATTAATTAGGTATATCATGTATTTTAAAATACCAAATCGGTGTTTGCATGCAAATGTTTGCATATGTTTCTGTGTTCATTGACGTTAGTAAGTTTTTTCAAAGCACTTTTATATAGTAATGGCTTCTACCTGCTTATTATTTTGTACTTAAGTCTGCTAATCCACTGTTATGGTTAATTATTTTTTGAGGTTATTAAATATTAGACGTTTGACTGAACTTGAAATTTAATGGACACCTGGCAAGGTATGGTACTTTAAAAAAGAAATTGAATTGTGGTAAGTCCCTTTAAGCTGTTTATCATTAAATGAATAACAAAGAATGGATATATTGACCTCTCTATACTTGCATATTTCAAATTCAAATAAAACAGGGCGTGTTAATTTGATTAAAAATTGCTGTTTACTTCTGGTGCTGGTATTGGTGAATTATTTATAACATTTCAATAAACTTCATTAATTCTGGTACAAAATAGCTATTACAATATTTTTGCTTCTTAGGTTTTTCAAAGATCATCGAATGACCCATAAATGTATTCAATAAATGTTTTCAAAATATATCAACATGTTTACAGAAGTTGAAGGTTGATAAATATTATGAATATTTCGATAGTTTCCGTTAAAATTTCTCTGGCCAAAAAACTTAATTATTTTATTATCTATTGCTACAAACATAACAATGAAGTTATGTTGAGTACCTATTCAGAATCGTTATCGTAACAATTCAAAATATTCTTTGTGAACGTCTTTCTAAGGAAATTAAAGTTACTTTGACAAATTTCCCTAGCTTGTAAAATCTTTCATATTTGCTCCGGTTAGCTCGATAGAACAATATCACTCTCTTCAGTTGAGGTTTCATTGTCTAGTTCCTAGGCCGTCAAAGTGGTCTATATAGACCCCCAGGGGTCTATTTAACAAAAGTAGTGGTCGATTTGTGTCAGGGGGTCGATTAGGGGCCGAAGGAAAAACAATTTTTAATATGCAAATCACACATACCTAACTGCGTATGTAAATTTTGTAATTGTTTCTTTATAGAAAATAAATTAATAAACATATATTTATTCGGGTGAAACAAGTATTTATGTACCAGCGCGAGTTCGGGCCTTGGGAGCTGCGTTTTTAAAAAAACACTTCCAAACTTCTTAACATATTTATGTATTTAAACAGAATTGAATATAGAATTTTACCAACTGAATTTAAATTACTCTTAAGTTCAAAAAAAATTAATTGTACTAGTTTGAATAGTCTAAGCAACTGCAATGTTAAAGCTGAATACTTTGACTGACTGCCGGGTCCTGGAGCTCCCAGGCTTTTTATGATGTTTCTACCCCCTCACATGGCTGTGGGAACTTGCAGGGCTCATGTCTGTTTATTCTTAATTCTATTCATTGTTACAATGTTACAATCTTATTTTCTAGGTAATTGCGGTATCTTGACCGTCTGTGACCTGTCACCTGCAGTGTCACTATCGTCTGCGATACATTGTATTGCATCCGTTCTCATGAACTGTTAATAAACTTTATTAATTGTCCTTGTATTACAATGTTGCACTTCACTTAACACTTTCTTAATAATTTTCTAATAATTTCCTATTGGGTTCTATTTTGTTATACATACATAATTGGGGGATATGTAACTCGCGCAGCGGTGCGAACTCTGCACTTCTGGCTTATGAGTCATATGCATATGTGCGCTTGTTCAAATGTCAAGAGTGTTGATGTTACAAATGCAAATGGGTATCATACGTAGTTTCAACTATCTTTGCAAATTGTGAACAATGTTAAATATTTGCAATGTCATTATTACTACTTTTGTAGTATTGGATTATTAATTATAGATTTTATAAAACTATTCATTTAGCTTAGATATCAATTTTAATTATCAATACATGTAAAAAGGATTTAAACATTAATAATATGGATTGGTTTAGTATACCAACTTACTTTTAACTTATTTATAGAACCCTAATTAAAAAGTGGTAGCTTTAGTTTCTAAACAGAAAAGTCGGTGTTATTCGTTGGATTATTTGAAATTTGGATTTATTTGTTCACCGACAAATGAAACGATTCCTGTGTCTTCTATGTGAAAAAACTTTTGAAAATGACTACATGTAACCGCCAAAAAATGAAAGATCATGTTGAAAGGGTTTACTCAGATAAAAAATAAAGAAGTTGAATTTTTCAAAAAACTTAAAGAAAAAGTCACATGTCGACCAACTATAAAAAGTTTTATGAAGCAATCTACTGAAGTTGAAACTATGGGAGGATTATTAGCTTCGTACAAGATTCCGCTTTATATATCAAAGAAGGGAAAACCACACACACTCGCTGAAGAAATTGTTATACCTACAATTAAATATATCATTGAGAATGTAATGAAAAAGACTCCGTTAATGTTTTATAGTCCTTGCCATTAAATGCAAATTCTGTAAAACGGAATATTGACGAAATGGCAGAAATCGAAAATACGGTAGTTTCGGAGCTAAAAAATTGCAAGTTCTCTATTCAACTTGATGAATCTATTAAATTAAAGCCCAATCTCTTAAATCAAGATTATTTTCCAAACTTTGTGAGGAAAACACCGAGGTGTTTAACCAATTACTTCTGCACACGGAAGTTAGATGGTTGTCTAGAGGTGTATGCTTGCAACGGCTCGTTAAGTTATTTGACTGCACGACAGAATTTCTCAGCGAAATAAATCCTGTTCTGAGTGATGAACTCCAAAACAATAAGAACAATATTTTTTATCTAGCTGACCTATTTGGAAAATTTAGTGACCTCCAAACAAAGCTGCAAGGAAAAGATGTAACAATTATCCAAGCTTGGACAATACTGTTAGGCTCCCAACTAAAATTAAATTTATTTAGATCTTTATTTCTACTTTAGGATTATCAGTATTTTTCAAATCTGTGACAATTAGAAATAAAACAAGAAGACTTGAAAATATATACAAGTCATCTTCAAAAATTAAGCGACGAATTTTAAACTTCATTTTGTTGATTTGGAAAACATTAACATCCCTGAATGGATTATTATGCCATTTTCCGCTCAAATTGAAAATGTTGACATCAACCCGCAAGATGAACATGCTGAATTATTATCGGATCTTGAAGCAAAGACGCTTTTTAAAAATTTAACAATAAGCAAATTTTGGATAAATATAAATATAATGCAAAAAATATGTAAAACCATTTATGCTGGCGTTTCCAAGTTCCTATATGGTTGAAGCCGATTTCAGTCACGTAAATTCAATCTTAACTAAGTACAAAAATAAATTAAATATAGAGTTTCGAGGGGATTTAAGATTAAAATTGATCAATTTCGAATCAAATATAGCGAACCTTGCAAAGAAACACCAGACACCCATCTCATTGATTAAGAAGCAATAAATCTGTACTTACTTTATTTATTATTTTTACTTATTTATAATTACTTATTTAATAAATATTGAGGTATTTAAATTTCAACATTAAGATATTTTTCAGAAAACTACTGTTATACAATGTAAAATTACTTTAATAAATGTTTAAAATCATAAAATAAATGTACAAACACAGTACCGTACCTAATAGATAGTATTATTTTAATTAACTGAAAATTACTTTTATGAGGGGGGAGGGTCGATGGAGATTTCGAAAAATTATATAGGGGTCGATGATCAAAAAAGTTTGGTGACCCCTGGTCTAGTTATATCAATTAAATTACCTTTTATTAATTTTCTCAAAAATACGTTTTAATACTTTGATGATTTTATTAATTATTCTCAAAATTTGATAAATTAATATTGTCTATATTTAACGGGCACGGTTCGGTTTCGGGGACCTGTCAAATTTAATTAAAAAAATCGAAATGACTCAAAAAGACATGCTTTTAAAATATAACAGGAAAATTTGCGGAAATACATAATTTTAAAAAAATTAAAAAGAAGTTTTAATAGTGGGTGAATTTGGTACGATTTAAACTGTAGGGTTAAAAGAAGGTGGGGCAACCACTGAACAGACACAAAATCAATCCTTTGTATTAGAGATATGTCGAACGCGATTGATTCGATCTTTTGATATCGATCCGTACCAAGTATTGACTTTTTGGGTAAGTGCAAACGATATGATTCTAGCACTGACTATCAATCCCGCAAGTAAGGTATACACGCGAACATGTATTGTTTTATAAGTAATACTGATTGATGTGAAAGATTGTGAATGTATTTCTATTCTTACTACAATAAGAAAGAAGATATACTTATAATTTCTATTAATATGCAAATATTCATTAACTATAAAAAGGTTCAAAATACAGGGAGTTTATAAAAGAACTCATTGATTTAAAGTATTATTTGTACACAGTAAAGTTAAAATATTAGCTATTAAACCTACATAGTATTAAAGAGAATCTTCTCAAGTTTTTTTTGATACCTAATAAAGTTCTATATATGCACCATTTGTTGCCCTGCCCACGTCTAAAAGATAATCAGTTTCTTCCCAGGTATTCAGCAGCATATTAGGCGTGACGGATGCTACAGCTGCAACAATCCTCCCCACTTACTTGAAAAATCGCCTCATCTGAAGACATAACATTTTCTAAGAAGTTCTCATGTTCTTCAATTCTGTTCAAAATGTAGACTGCTAAATCGAATCTTTTCACTTTGTCATTGGGCTTGATTTCGTGCAGAAGTTGAATCTTATACCCACGTAATTTAAGCTTCTTTCACATCACTTTGTACACGGCAGGCTTAGGTATTCCCAACTCCAAACTTCGCCTTGCCAATGATTTTTTAGGGCTACGAATATAAGATGTACGAATCCGTTCCACATTCTGTTCAGAGACTAAAGGCCTACCCGGTAGCCTAATTTTTAAGACACTACCTGTTTCCCGAAAGTATACAACTGCAGAATTGTTTTGTTAGTAGGTGCATCACCGCCATATTCACGTGCTTATTGAAAGTTTCAGATTCATTTGCTGCGCAGTTATTTCTATGTAGGGTTATATAAACAGCATCTTTGATTTTGCATTTTTGGTAGTTTTCTTTTTTGTTAATAATTTTTGCGTCATTCCATTTTATTTTATGACTAGAGTCCCATGCATGTTGGCAAGTCATAAATTTTTCAAATGTTCTATTTTTATATATGATTTATGTTTTTTTAATCAAATTTTATATGGTCTGGAACTTTTCCCTATATAAAACTTTGTTAAATTTGCACCTTATCTTGTAGATACAGTTTTTTGAACTTTTTATAATGTTTTTGGGTTTTGGTTTTGTTAATTGTGTTCTTAGTGTATTGTTGGTTCTAAATACTGTTTTGATTTTGAATTTGTTTCCTATTCTTTGGATGTTTTTTCGGAGAATCCTTGTATGTATGGTATTGAGAGTATTTTTTGATGTGTATCGTTGTTCCTGTTTTTTTCTTCTTTATTTTTTGGGACGATTCATTTCTTTTTCTATTATTCTTTTAGGATACTTGTTTTTATTAGTGTACATCTGATTAGGTCTTCCTTTTTCTTCAAAATTTCTGCTTTTGATGATATTAATTTTGTTCTATCATACATGGTTTTGATAATTCTTCGTTTGACACAGTGTGGGTGGTTTGAATTGAAGTTTAAGTATCTGTTTGTGTGCGTTGGTTTTCTGTATACTGGTGTATTAATTGTTGTATCGCACACTTCTTTAATAACCATCCTTTCATTTGTATAAATAGAAACATGTTAAAAATTTTTTTTCCAAAGTTATTGAATTTATATGAAATTTAACTATATAAAAAAATTAATCATCTGATTTCACGTTAAGTGTATTGGCTACCCAAAAATCGTTCCCATGGCGCAACACAAATTGAAGGCAGTCACTCTTGTAAATATATTAAACATTAATAAATCAAAGTCACCTTCAATTGGTGTAACAAATGTTAAACTTAAAAATTCTTTATTAATTTGACAAAGATCCTAGGTCATGGATCAAAACGTAAATAAAGACGACTTTAACAACTATGAGTGGTTTAATTCCCAAAGAAAATTAAGAAGAATAGTTTCGAGGTTTCAACTTAGGTTAGTTGTCCAAATGTTTTACTACCAAGACAACATAATCGATTGGGCGAATCTGCAAAAATAGTGTTGCGGTTAGGTTTTTGTTGGGAGTGTTTTACTACAAAAAAATACCCATAACGAAACGTGTGCGAAAATAATGTTCAGGCGAAAATAGTGTTGTCAATATAAGCGAAAATGTTGATGTTAGGTTATCGTTATGAGTATTTTACTACTAAAAAAATACCCAAAGCGGTACGTGTGTGAAAATAGTGCTGAAGTGAAAATGATGTGGTCAAAATAAGCAAAAGGGTCGATGCTAGGGTACCGTTATGAGTATTTTACTTCTAAAAAAAAATATCCAAACAAGTACATGTGCGAAAATAGTGATGAGGTTAGGTTGCCGTTATAAATGTTTTACACATCTCTAATACAAAGGAGTGACTTGGTGTATGTTCAATGGTTGGAACACCCTCTTTTAACCCTATATTAAAATTTTTAAAATTTTTTTTAGAATTCCATATTTCTCCTCAAATTTTCCTGTTAAATTTGAAAAGCATGTCTTTCTGATTCACTTCCATATTCTTTTAATTAAGTTTGACAGGTTTCCTAAACCGAACTGTAACCTTAAATTGTAAATTACTTTCGCTCTGACATAATTTTTTCACCAGTAAGTAGTCTTATTTAATTTTTGTCTTCCGTGCAATTGTCATTATGTAGCTTAGATTACCTGCTATTACTTCTAGAAATAACAGAGTATTAGGAAACTAAAATTATAATAATTTTTATCCCCAGATATTATATTCAAAACTTAATTTGGACTATCGAAAACTACAATTTTTGACTTTTAATCAAGTCCTTTCAACTACTTTTTAAATAACAAGTCTTAAACGAAGATTAATTCACAGCAAATCAAATTTCTCTCCGGTGAGTTCGCTTTTACACAGTTAAAACTAATAAATTTAATAGGTATTTGTTCCGTTTATATTGTAAATAATTTAAAGCTAAATTTTATTTCTGTCGAGTTTATTGATTATTTACATTCGCCGCGGTATATTTAAATTTATTAGATTAAATTCCCATGGTTTTACTTGAAGCACGCGTCAATATGTGCCGCGAGTGATAAACGTTGTTATTCCGCATGTGCAAGAACAGTGTAGTGACTGGAAAAACCACAAAAACCTAGAGAATCAATTTGTCGTTTGAACAGTCCGCATCGCTGTTTTGCATGTTCTACGTAGGACAAATTAATTTGCCGAACCGCTTTTCGTCAGAACCGCTATTGAAATAAATGTGCTTCGCTTCACCCGCAAAAGGCAGAGTAGATGTTACATCGTATTTTCATTGGCACGGCTTCATTCAACAGGTGAGTGTTTTAGTAAACGCTTGAACTGATTAAAACATTAATTATTTGTTGTTTATTCAAATATCACTTAAATTTTATATACAGTCCACTTTTCTCTCCTAATTAGCTATCATAGTTTCGCTTCAATATTTTACAGTATTAATAAAATAGGCATAAATAAATAAAACCCCTACCACTGCAAACCTACTTCTTAATTAGCAAATGTTATTATGTTACTGAACTAGTGCATTTTCTCTTTTAATGCAAATAACTCAAAAACGGCTTACAATAAATGGATTGTTGTAATTACATACCTAAGGTATTTTTTTCCATAGAATCGATTAATATAACAAAATATGGTAGGTTCCATTTAAAAAAAACGGAATATTTGACATTTTATTAGTCAAATTATAAAATAAATTTTCTAGCACCCTGTACATTGCAATCAAATTTTCTTTGCACGTAGAAATAATATCAAGTATTATGAATGTGATTGCAAAAAAACAATTTTGTAAGTTCGTCCAATTTCTAGTTATTCCAATTTATGTGACAGCGTGCAAATGTCAAAAATCTACTAAAAATCAAAATATCTCAAAAACGGCATTAGATAGAGGTATGGTTGTGTTATAAAAGTTCACATAAAAATCGACAAGGAATTCAAAAATGCATACATATACATGGTGTTCTATTTAAAATAACGATAGTAATACCAACTTCCGGTATAACCGGAAGTGCTAACGTATCGAAACTATTTTAGACGTGTAGGGCACATTCGATAACCTCCTAGTGCAAATTTTCAGCTTCTTTCTACCATTGGTCTTCCATATACAGGTGACCTCCCACTTAAAAAAAACACCCTGTATACTAGGTTATCATAAAGTAAGGGATATATTTTAAATCATTACAACTTTTTAATAAATTAAGTTAGTAACATAAAATAAACGAAATCTAGTTGCTTAATGAATGGGATTTTACCGTATCTATGAGAAACAAAATTTGTCATAACAATTGTTGACACTAGTGTCAAAACGAAATTATTCAATTTGAAGTTTTATTTTGAAATTAAAACTCAAGTAAACGTTGAGTTCAAACGACTCAACTGTAATAACATGGATTTACAAACAAGAATTGGTTTAGTTCAGTGCTATAATGAATCCGGCAGAAATTACACCGCTGGATTACGAAGATTTCGCACGAGAATGGGTTTGAGAGCGGGACCCTGTCAAATGAAAGCGTACCGCAATTTGATACAAAAATTTGAAAGAACAGGGTCTGTAACTGACTTACCAAGATCAGGAAGACCAATAATTAGTGATGTCCAAGTTGCAGAGGTTCTTCATGAAAATCAAGACATAGCCAGAATCAATTCACTCGCAATCAGCAGTGCAAATGCGATATCCAAGCGATTGCAAATGCCGTATACCACGGTTTGGAAAATTTTACGCAAAATTCTAAACAAGTATCCATATAAACTGAAAAAGCTGTTTGAATTAAAGGACGCAGATTTGGCTACTAGGTACGATTTTTCTTTGCGAGTAATGGCTCAGATGGAAATTGAACCCGAATGGTTATCCCGTATTTTATGGACAGATGAGGCACATTTTACTCTGAATGGTGGAGTCAATACTCAAAACTGTAGAATCTGGTCTGCAGAAAATCCGCAACAAATCGTTCAAAAAGGTCTTCATGACAAGAAAGTCACCGTTTGGTGCGGTTTTACAGCTGATTTTATTATTGGTCCGTATTTCTACGAGGAAATGCAGAATGGACAAGCCGTATCTGTAACTGTAAATGGTGAACGATACTTGCAAATCTTACAAATTTATGTTATTCCACAGCTGCAAAACGAGCACTACGGAATTGAAAACATCATTTTATGCAGGATGGAGCACCCCGCACATTTTTCGACCAGTCAAAGAATTGTTAACCAACGTTTTTCAAGATCGCGTGTTAAGCAGACATTTCGTAAATTCATGGCCACCAAGATCACCTGATCTAAACCCAGCGGATTACTGGCTGTGGGGTTATTTAAAAGTTTAGTGTTTAGAAGACGACCAACTACGCTACAAGAATTAAAAGACAGTATTACGGAGCAAATTGGTACAATTCAACCAGAAATGTTACGAAATGCTGTGTACAATTTGGAGGTAAGGATGGTGATCTTACAACAACAAAATGGAGGTCATATTGAGCAATTGCCGTAACCTGTTTTGGGCATACTAAATCCCATTTCATAAGCAATTAGATTTCATTTATTTCTTGTTATTAACTTAATTTGTTAAAAAGTTATCATAATTTAAAATATATCCCTTACTTTATGATAACCTTATATATTACTGTTGTGTGTAGCTGATCCTAAATGGACGCCACGTTGGGCTCCAATACAAGTGTTGTGGTCTGTGGCTAGAAGTGCTAGAAGTTGACACAAAAATTTATAATGACACAAAGTATTGTTTAACAAACAATCTTTCAAATATCAATTACTACATCCACAACAGCTTTTCTCGAACAAACAATATCGTGCATTTAGCTTTTCATATAAATATTAAAATCTAAAAGTAGAGCACAAAAATTTGGCTTAACGGCTTTGCCTTATAAACGATATCTTAAATCTACAAAATATAATTTCTAAGTAATCACTCACTAAGTTAAAGTCCAAAGTCTCTTTCATAATTAGGACGAACACTCTAATCTTAATTTCATCCACAGATAATTCCTTAATTAACTCCTATTATGTAAAAAATTTGTCAAGATAAGCTAGATAACTCAATGTCCGCTTCTTAAAATCGAATTTTAAACGTATCTGATCAGTTAGGTTTAATACATTTTTTATATGTTTGAAAACGTGACCGATGACGTCGTCCTTTTCAAATCAAAATATTAACTTCTACACACTCTGCTCTAATTTCAAATATTAGCACATAAAAATATTCTTAATAAAACTTAAATAATAAATATAAATATCCTGTTTAAATTTTTAAAACAATGTGATTTATTTTACCATGTAAATTATCCAGATTGATGTTGTTTTTGCCTTTGCTTGGCACGTAGTCATAAATCTGTATCCAAATCGTACAAATTACTAAAACTTTTCCACTAACCATCAAAATTGTATTGCAAATCCATATTTGCTTATATTAAAGTTAAAACTTTATGTTGCGGTAGTCAATCATTATTTGGTTATTTTACATACTTCCAATTAATCTCTCTCACTCCTGTGCATTTAAAACACCTTTTCTTTGCTGTTTAATTAAAACAATTTTAAGTACAATAGTGTAATACTTTACTACGCGATACATTATTACGAATTTGACGGAATCGTGAAGTTTTTAATAAGTTCTGAACAACTGCTTATTAACTGCCTGCTTGATACGATTTTAAAACGTTATATAATTGAGCTCTCGTGTTATGTCACGCATCTACAATAATCTAGCAAACTTTATATGTCATTTCTATGTTTTTATTGGTGCTACAGATAGGTTGACCCTTTTACGTCAGCATCGAGAAGAATCATGAATGATGCTACCTTCAGAATCTGCCGTTCTAATAGCCTCAAGATACTAATTAGTTTCATTTACCTTCGCGTTATCTTATTAACATCCGAAACTTATGGCTACGACTTTTTCGCCCTACTTGGATGTACGTTTACATTCTTAATCTGATCATTTACCTTCTATATTGTTCTAGAAGTTCAATGCACACGTTTTTCAATTGAAATACATTTGCCTTGTTTTTGTGTATGTTGCGAAAATAATCTGACCAAAGTGGAGAAATACATTAATCGTACGCCGCATACGATTACTGAGGATTCTCCTATTACATTAATGAAAAATATCCATCCGGAAAGACCATGGGATGTTTGACCTCAAGATGAAGGGTGTGAAGTGAGATTAAATGTAGTCCGAAAGAGGTTGCAAGAAAGGGCGCAAAAGTATGTGAGAAAGATGAATCAGAGTGTAAAAAAGAGGTCAACGTACAAGATTGAATATGGTGATTAAAAATTTAAGAGTGAGAAAAAGACATCTGTACACGTGTGCAAAGTTACAGTTGCCATATGTGAGTCCTTATGTGATTGAGAGGGTGATAGCGGATACTACCTATGTGCCTAGAGAGGTGGATTCCGATCAGATAAGGGGAAAAGTGTCGTAGAAATATTTATTCAAACTGTTGAAATGTTCCAACCTCGTTTTCAACTAAGTTATACCGCATTTCGGCTCCTCTTTTAGCATTGATTTTACTAAGTTTAATTTAGATTGCTCGTCTGTTGAGCCCTGTACTAACATTTTAATATTTTGCAAAAAGATTTTTGGATTTAATTTTCCGTCCCCGTAAAATTTTGTATATTGGCCAATTAAAAATTTTGGTTGAATTAGCCTAATGGGTTCCCCACTATTAACATTTCCTAAATCAATTTTTAAATTACCTATTTCCCGATTTATCGTCCTGAATTCGGTTTCACAATTTTCTGATACGTTTTGTAATTTAGTATCTACATTCGTGAGTTTATTATGTGTCTCGCTTTCATATTTTTCTAGTTTGGATTTCACCATTCCAACATGATCCCATACACAGTCGATTTCATCCGTAATCCTCACAATTTTCTCTTGCATTTGTGCTCTCGTCTCCGCAATTGTTTGGTTGGTTTTCCTTATTCCATCGTTCAGAATTTTAATTCCCTTACATAATTTTTCACTGTTTTCGTCGATTTTCGTGGTCATGTTTTTATGACCTCCTCATTTTTGTCCATTTTACTATTCAGTGCCATCATAATCTCCATCATTTTTGTTTCTTGTGAGGTCTGCCGTTCCCCGCTAGAACTCCTTTCAAACGTCCTTTCCTAGATGATTACACTCTCTTGGGATCCTATTTCTACTCCTTGATTTCTTAATGCCTCCCTTGTTTCCCTTATTCTTTTGTCTATTTTTGAAAATTATATTTACACTAAATCTTAAATACTAAAATAAATCTGCCTAAATTTAATTAATGTACAAATTTCTCTGAATTTTTGGTTTCTGTAATCTTTCTCAAATTAAAACTCTTTAATTATAGCCCTAGTTTAATTTAATTTTTTTATTTTAAATCTCACGGTCGTATTGTCAAATTTCTTTAATTTAATTCGAGTCTCTTCGTTAAGGTCGCTGTATTTTATCGTGGTAAAATATTCTCGCCCGTACGTTCGGGTCGCCATTTAAATGCTGTAGTAGCCCCCTCACTTGTTGTAGTCGGATGTAATAAACGTTTTACTGAACGCCATCTCTCTGTGGTCTTCACTTTTAAATTTTTACATTTATTATTATGCCACGGCTAGCCCTTTTTAATCCACACAGAGTGCACAACGTTACGATAATCAATTTTCTTTCAACCCCTTTATGATTACCTGTTTGAATTGATAAAACGAAGTCAATCAACATTCATATAATGAAAGGAAATAATATTTACAATTTTTGAAATTCTTAAATACACTCTTCAATCAATTAATATCATATGAATCATTTATCCCAAAATTTATATACTTTTAATTCAATAGAAAGTCACCAAAAACAACACCTTTACAAAAAATCTGGAACGTTCGAGATCCTTTTATAATGTATTACGTAAGTTTGAACGTATGCAATGTTCCTGTTGCCTCTTTACAAGTTTTGGATAAATTGAATAAATTCAGTATTAAAATTTATATTGAAAAGATTCCTTAAAATTAAATAGATCTGACCTGTGATCTCCTGATATGTTGTTTTGTGTTGTAGACCAACATCCCCTTACTGTCTTCAATCGAATATCAATGCTGTGCTTTGTCGAACCAATATTTCAGTACAGTTACAGTTACTTGTTTTCCAAAAATTACCTCGTGCTTTATTCTATATTTCTCTGCATGTGCCTTGAATCTCTTCCCTTAAATACCACTTGAAATTCCAGAGTTCAGATTATAAATTAGTAGCGTATTAGAATTGTCCCAGAATTATACCAAAAATATACCAGAAGTATTGTTTTCAACGCAGATTAGAATTCTTTTCGACGCAGATTAGAACCATAAGTATTTCCGACGTGGATTAGGAGCCGTTTTCTAAAAACGGCAAAAACTTTTCATATATATGAAATTTTTATGCAGCACAATTTTCACTATATTACAAACTTTATTTATCTGAGGCGTAGATTTCTGGTTAAAAGTGATGTGGTTTCAACCTGCTTTAAGTGGAAACTGAGCTGCCTTATCACCGGTGGGTGTTAAATAGTTTTTTCCCACTACCTTTGGGTTGGGTTTCTAAGCAGTTTTACAGATTGTTTCAACCAACCAGGTTTGTCTTTAGTGTTTCCTGTATTTTTAAGCTATTTTCTGATGAAATTAATTCGGATTTTCATATCATGCTTGTTATTTGCTATTGTTATCGTTGTCAGACTTTTACTTACGTCTGTTGTTTTGTATAGATAAAGCTTTTGGAGAATTGTACAAATTAAATGATGTAACACAAATGCCGTTTTCGTATTTATTTATGCGTTTTCTTATCAAAGCGCTTATGGTTCCAGCGTAATTGCATGAAGATTTATTAGGTTTCATCTTATCTTCTGCGTATTTATTTTATAAACTTGTAGAACACTTCTTAACGCATGTTTAATTACATGTACGATTGTTTCTCTGCTGAATACGCGTTCTATTGTTGAAAGATATGCTTACTGGCATCGCTTAAAGTTAATTACGGTCTATATACAGGGTGTTAAATGCTTGCTATTTACATAATGTACGAATTACTTATTTTTCTGCTAAATAAATGCAGTTTTTTTGATTCCTATTGCTATTTATAGTTACTACATAACCCTTACTACTCAATACACTCCCTAAACAACCCCTTATCACAGCAATATATATATATATATATATATATTATTACTCCTACAAGTGCAATAATTGTACTATTCTCATTCTGTATTTAAAAACTACACAAGCAATGATACTTGAATCTATATTTACACATGCAGCATTTGCAATACTGATATATGATCAGGTTAACATCACAGTTTTCCTAAAAAAAGATCCTAATTCTCTACAAATCTTACGGGTTAACCCGGTGCGCAGATATACCATTATCGAAAACTTCTTAAGTCTAAATATCACATGGTTATACCAAATATATTCTCTACTTCAACCAAACAATTAAATTATGAAGCAATGTCTTCTTCAACCTCGTTCTAACGCCATCATAATATTATACAAATACAGTAAAATAACATGCAAGTATATATTAAGGAATTAGGAACGTTGAACTCACGATTTCCTATTGTCAAATGAGCATTCCAACAGGAGTGAATTCATGAACGTCAGTGCAATCTTTTAACATATCACTTTCCCTGCCGTTATTACCTCTAGGTCACTCAATCTCACTTTAAAAAAATCCAAAGATGCTGGTCGGGATAACACCTAATTTCACCACCATAACATATTATTATTATTATTATTATTAAAGGTCTTTATTGTCTTAAATTGATTTATACAGTACACATATAAACTAAAGCAAATTATGGATGAGAAATAAATTTAAGAAACAATGGGCGAAGTTTATCTTGGTAGCAAAACTACTAGATGTTCTTCCACTTAACCTGTTTACGTTAGGACTGTGTTCTCAAAAATTAGGCCGACGCTAATAATTTTTCAGTAGCCGGTCGTGTTTGAATAACCCTTACTTGTCTGTAAGCAAAAGTTCCAGTTCAGTGTGTCGCCTATCCCATTTATCCAACGTCATAATTCGAAATTTCTTATTTCGTAACGTCTCGCTACTATCATTTTGTCTGGTTTGTATTATTCCCTCTCTTTACCGAAACGCTAATCTTGTTCATTGCTTTCCTGCGTGATGACACTCTTTGTCCATATGATTATTACGTGCTTACAGAAATCTATCTGGCATACAGCGGATTTCCATAAATCCCCGTCGCAAAAATTAACAACTTGTGGTTTTATATAGACCACGTGGCGCGCCATTTCTTTTTTAACTAAGACCCTTAATATAATTTTCTTACCTCATATCGTTAGTCACGTCTAGACGTATTTCCTTTCATAGTTAATAGTGAATTCGTTGTTCGAAACTTTATATTGCGTTTAAATTTTCACTAAATGTATTTTATGAAAATATTTATAAACTGGTTATAAAAGCTACTTTCCTTTTTTGATGGCATTGTATGAGCTACATCTCTGTAAAAAGAAAAAAATTTAAAATATCAATATTTATTAACATTAAATACTTCTAAAGCTCACAATATATAGGGTACGTGCCTGCTTCAGAATTCCATACCGTATGTCATAGAATAATAAATACACCCTTACTGCTTACATAGGTAATCAAACGTTAAAGTTATGCCCACATCTTTTAAATCAACCTATATACTAAGGTGTAACTGTAGCATACTCAGATTCGAAAAAAAAGATAATTTTTGTAACCTATAAACTTGCTAACGGTAACATCAAAATACAGTTCTTTTTCTCAAACTTCTGCATGTTAAAAATAAAATCCCCTATACCTATCAATAAGTTTCTAAATATAATCAAATGAATAATTAATTACGAATGAAGAACATCCAATCTGAATATTTTTGGCAGTCCTAAAGCTAAATATTTAATAATTCATAAATCCATAAAAATTAGAGTATTTGTGAATATTATAAATTTCGAAGAATTGTAGACCTTCTTTATACTTCTTAAAACCTTCAACAATTTTGTTCAATAGCTGCGTCGTGAAAAATTGCTTTTTAAATTAAGTCATTTTTATATGTGATTTTAGTGACGCATTTTAAAAAAATACCTGAAAAGTCAAAGTTGCAGTTGAGGGGCTTTTGCTTTACATATATGTTCTACTAATATTCTTTTAACATACAATTCTTAATTTTAAAAATAAGGTTGATGTGCCACTTATAATGCTTGTATTTGTGTTTCTTCAATGCCAATACCAAGTTCTTTCAAGGTTTTTTGTTTAGTAATATCTATAAACCCGCTTATTATCTGATATTTACGTTTGTTAATGCACCATTGTGGTTATTAAATTTTTTGTGTTAGATTATTAAATATTATTAGACGATCAATCGAACTTGAAGCTTAATAGGTAGTCACAGATATATAATTTGCAAAGGAAATAGATCCGATATTGAGAAAGCGTTCTTAATCTCTTAAAATGAAAGCCGAATTTAACAATGAGCAAAGAATGCCCACATTGACCTCTTTACACCCTTGTTTTTATATATATATATATATATATATATATAGACATATATATATATATATATATATATATATATATATTAGGTATTTTTTTTAACACAAGGTAAGTTGATAAATACTAACGTATTACAATTCATAAGATGAAAAAATTACTTAGACTTTTATGCAAAGCTCAAATGATCATTTCAAATCGAGTTTGTAATTGAAAGAAGGAAAATATAAGGTCATAGACAGGATTTAAACCTGCATCTCAGTCTTGCCGGGACTGTGCGTTTACCAATTACGCCACCGAGAAAGTTAGGTTTATGCTAAACGTAAATGAAAGTTAGATTTATGTATAATTCTGTACACGATTTAGATTTGTAAATTTCCCGATTACAGTCATCGGTCTCGATGGCGTAATTGGTAAACGCACAGTCCTGGCAAGGCTGAGATGCAGGTTCAAATCCTGTCCAAGACCTTATATTTTCTTTCTTTCAATTACTAGCTTGATTTGAAATGATCATTTGAGCTTTACATAAAAGTCTAAGTTATTATTTCATCTTATAAATTGTAATACGTTAGTATTTATCAACTTACCTTGTGTTAAAAAAAATACTTAAAGTATTTATATATTTCATACTTAGCTTATAGCCATAATTTTGAGCGTTGCTTCCTGTCTATATCTGACATAAGTCAAAAAACTTGACAATGTTAGATATGATTGACAAAAATGCTAAACGTAATTGAAATGTTAAAAATATTCAGTACACGTTAGTTGTTTACTAATACGAATTAATTATTACACTTCATTTTGACAAAATAGGTAATCCATTGGCGTAGAATAAGGGGGTTATCAAACAATTTTGACTTATACTTTTTGCACACCCTGTATTTCATAAAATTGAAACTCATAATTATTCCTCATACAATTTGCCACAAAAATAGGTACGCTTGGTTAATCTCTGTAAAGCTCTCCATTTTTGAGATATTTTAAATTAAGTCATACTCAACTCATGCATAATAACAACGAATTATTAATTCATTCAAAAATGCAATGGTTTATTTTATGAATTCAAAACTGGTATCTGATTTAAATCAAATACATTTAGCAAAAAAAAACGAATTTAGTAAACTTGTCAGTGTTTACAAACTGAAGAATATTTGACTCTACAAGCTAAAATTTATTTACTAAGCCGCTACAAACTACAAAATAGAAATTAGTTCATATCGCACATTATTTAAGTAAATGTTCAAAGTGACGTCCTTCAACCTTCAACATTCTCGGGTTCGTTCCTTAATCTGGTGAGTAGGATTTAACTCAGGGGATCGAGGTGGCCAATTAACCAGAGCATTTTCTCCACGCCAATCCACCTGTCAGGAAAATTGTTATTTAATCATTCCCTTGCAGTTAATGTAGGTGTTTCCCATCATGCATGAAACACCCTGTATATTTTACCATTTGAATGAACCTGCACCTTGACGAAGTTCTAGATTACTAGAACGGATAGAACGGTTTGTGTGTTCCAATCAGCTAAAGAGCCAAACTATAGGTTTTACCAAATTGGTGGGGTCTTTGGTGGAGAACCAGACCTTTGGTACTTAAATTGGCAGAGACCCCAGGGGTCGGTATGTCATTCTAAGGCACACTACTGCAATGTCGAAAGCAACGGGAAACCACCACCATACCTCCCAAATATACAGCGTACTTAAAATGTAATAAACATGATATCATTCTCTACGGTAAAAGATTCCGGAGTTGAAATAGTCCCCATTCGGACCTGCGGGGAGGGACTACTCAAGAGGATGCGATCGGAAAGTTCAGAAGAAGAGTCAGGACATTTTCCGAGTCGGAGCGCGGAATGTTAAAAATATTCAGCAAAGTTCGGTGGCCATAGGCGGGGGATTTTTGCAGTGAAGACTTCAGGGTAATGCATACAGGATCAGCGGAAAGAAATTTGGGCATGGGAATAGCTATGTGAAGAAACGTAGGACACTGTGTAGAAAATTACTTACAAAAGAACGGAAGAGTACTCACGGCTAGATTAGAATCTAAACCGGTAAATTCAGTAATAATACAAATATACATGTCCACCTCTAGCTACAGTTATGAAGAGGTAGAAGCGATCTACAAAGATATCGAAGACATACTAAGATATATAAAAGCATATAAAAATTTAATAATTACGGTGGATTTTAATGCAGTGGTAGGCGAGGGTGGAAGTAGCGGTAGTAGGTTTATTTAGTTTAGACACGAGAAACGACAGGAGAGATAGGCTGGTAAAATTTTGCGACCAGAACAATTTAATCATCACAAACACATTATTTCAACATCATGCTAGAAGACGATATACGTGTGAAAGATGCCAAGAGATATAGGAAGATATCAAATAGATTGCATTCTTGTTAGGCGACGGTTTAGGAATCAAGTAAAAGACTGTAGAAACTACCCAGAAGCAGATATAGACACTGATCACAACATCGTAATTATGAAGGCCACTTTTAAATTTAAAAATATGAAGAAAAAGAACGGAAAAAGACACTTTGACTTTGAGAAACTAAAAGATAAGGATATTAACGAAAGATTTGAAAAGAAGCCAAATGAATTGCTGAAAGATATCGGAAAAATGTCTGTTACTAAGGAAGTAGAAACAGAATGGAATAACATTAAATTCGGTTTAGACCTGGCGGTCAGAGATATTCTGGGGTATACAAAAAAAATAAGAAATCATGGATAACAAAGGATATCATCAATTTAATAGAAGAAAGACGAAAATACAAAAAGTTAGCCAAGAGCGAGTCGAGCTCGCACTATTAGGGTTCCGTACCAATAATACAGTGAGCAATCAATAAACCAAATTAAGCTGTTTTTATTTTTTATGTATATTTAAATCGTATCCAGATTTAATTCTGATAACTGAAAAATGAATATATTGTCCCACATTGTACTGGTACATTAGTAAATACATAGTCTATTATTGTGTTTAAAAACTATTTCCCAGCAACTATTACACTGTCAAAGAAATCTGCAGTTTTCCGATAATCTATGACTAGCTACAATCCATATTAAAATCAAAATTTTAGCTTTGTAGATGTAGGAGAACAGGGAGAGGGATAGGTCATTTTTGGCGCATTTTGAGCTATATCATGAAGACTACTGTACCGAAAATTATATAAAAAATTTTTTAGAGGCCTTTTAGAATCCTCTTTCAAATGATACCTCACACTATATATTGTTTAAAACTTTTTCTCTTTTGACCGAATTGACCCTCACCATTTTTATCTAAAAATAATTTTTTTCTATTTTCTGACTATCGATATAAGTACGCGCCATAAAGACCTAGAATTGTACCAAATTTCAAATTCCTACGTTACATAGTTTTCGAGAAAAGCCTCTGTGACAGACGGACGGACGGACACGAGAGTGATGTTATAAAGGTTCCGTTATGCCTCATAAGGTACGGAGCCCTAAAAATAGATCAAACGTAACAGGAATACAGAGATACAATGCCATAAATGGAAAATTATTCGCAAATGCAGGAAAGCTAAAGAACAATGGACTTATGAAAAGTGCAAAGAGGTTTAAACTAAGCTGGACATAGGAAAAATAGACGAAGAATACAAACTAATTTTAGGGATATAAAACCATATAGCAAAAATATCAGGGACGCGGGAGGAAACGTCATTATAGAAAATGTGGAGAAATGGTTAGATGGCAAGAATATATAGGGAACTTATATGCAGGAAAGGAACTAACATCATTAGAACAGGAATCAGACATTGAAAATAATGACTTGGGATATCGTATACTTAGAGATGAGTCTGAATTAGCATTGAAGAGCCTGAAAAATGCTAAGGCCCAGGTTACAGATAACGTGAGTTATAGTAACCCCCATCTAATATATATATATAAAACTAATGTTTGTATTAGGAAATATTAGGAAACTAAGAAATGCTAAAGACAAGTGCAACAATGTCGTTGCAACATATTATTACATATTATTATGATTATTTCAGTTCCCATGAGTGGAAACGCTACAAAGTAGCCCAAGGATAAGTGACACTGCAAAAGTCAGGTCACAGACGGTCGACGGATGTCACGTACCGTGATTACGCAGAATAAGCCTGCAACAATGTAATTTATGAATAGCTCTTAAGATAGCAACTAAGTATTGTAGAATGTAAGCAGACATTACGTCCACAGGTTCCCACCAGAAATGTGAGGGGGAGAAAGTTATATAAGGACCAGGAGCTCCACTCCTAGGCAGTTCATCAGACGTTCAGCTTTAACCTTGCAGTTCACTGGTAACTCACTGTACAATTAATTAAAGTATTTCGACTTAGACTTATAAATCAAGTTTGTTCAAATTCCATAATTAAATTCTGTACAAAACTAAATAAATGTGTTATTGTTCAAAGAAGTCTTTTTAAAAAGGACCGCTCGAAGCCACGAACCTTAACTGGCGCAGTCGGTAGGATGTCAAAAGGGCACTAGCGAATCCAACTTCGAGGAACTGGTGGTCCGGGAATTTCAATTCCGATTTTGGCAGAACAAAAACTGGAAAAGAAACACGCATCGTTCAGATCCAGCCGTTGAAGGAGAAACAAGCATAGTTCAAATTCAACAAAAGAAAAATTGGAGGCGATACAAGAATAGATCAAATCCAAGAAGCAAAAGAAAAACAGAAACAAAGAAAACAAATCAATGAAAGCAACCAAGCAAATAGTGTAAGTTCATTTTCCTAAACCGAATTGAAATTTATTTTATTATTAACAAAGACAATTGATATTTGCTAGTTTATGATTTATAATTTATTTATGTATATGTTGACTATTGTTACAAATATTTTATGCCATTTTTTTTTGAAAATAATCGACTTAGCAATTGCTAGAGATTATCTTCAAGCATTTATTGAAAATTTATTATTATTATTTTATTTGTATATATGAAAAATTTATGAAAACTTGAGACAACAAAAAATTCTGAGACTAAGAACTGAGAAAAATTATTCTGAAACAAAAACTAGAGACAATTATTAAAAAAGTCGCAAAGCGCAAGAGACTAGAACACATTTTAATTTTTATAGAAACAAAATCAAACCTCTTAAGATTGCGGAATCAAATCTTAACTGGCGCGAAAAAATTTTAAAAAACCTCTAACTCGACAACCTTAACTGATACAAAAATTTTTTTAGAATTATTAAATCAAAACTTAACTAACGCGAAAAAATTTTAGAATTTCTAATTTAACTGGCGCAACAAATTTTAGAATTTCTAATTCAATCTTAACTGACGCACAAATTAATTAAATACACCAAGAATAAAAACGCGAAAGCAAAACGAGCAATTAAAAAGTCAAAACCTTATAACACCACGATTCAAACTCAAATACCATCCATAAATAGAAAAATCGCATTCTATTAATTAAAACCCACATCTTAATACGAGAATTAACAAAGCGCGAATTCAAATTGAACGTAATATCTCATCATACTTCATAGAAACTAACCTTGAATAAAACACGCATAAAAATCTAATAATAAATCATCTACAAAAGATATTTAAATACATCGCGAAACCTTTCAGCATTTTTAAATTAAAAACAACATAAAATTACAATCGAAAACTTTCAACCTAAAACTACTCAGAACGAATAAATTATTACGGTACTAAAATTTAAATTACAACCTATTCAAACGCGAAAACATTTCAGTAAATCTCACAAATTGTATTATAAAAAACACTGAGAGTAATAATTTACACCCACGCAAAAATTAAATATAACTTATAATAGAGACGCAAATGCAACTAAGTGACTAAGCACATCCTGCAAACAGCAGATAACAACATTGTAAGCATTACAGACACCTTACAGTCGCATAAACCAACGAGAGAATTAATACGCATCTAAATAAAATCGACATAACGAAATCGACTTAATTAAAAAAGTAAAGAAGTTTTAAAAGACGCAAATAAAGCAAAACATTTACACCCGATAAATTACCACAAAAATAACCCAGCCCACTGAAACTTCAGAAATTAAAATTAAAAATCGGCAAATCAAAAGTAAACTCAACCAAACTAATACCAAGCGTAAAACTCATCAAATAACACCCAAAAACTACCAAATTTTTTCAAAAAAAAAAAAAAATTTTTCACTTTTTAAAATTACCCAAATATTACCCCAACCAAGATGACTAATGAAATGAAGCTGTATCTCGAAATGATCCCCAGCTTCGATGGAAATAATACATGCTTACTTATCAATTACATTTCGGCAAGCGAAATATTCTTAAAGACATTTTATAAGCCAGGCGATAACGACAGAAACACTCTTCTTATCCGCCTCATAACCAGTAAACTAACCGGAAGGGCACTAACGCTAATTGCCAGTCGCGAAGACGTAGATGAATGGGAAAGCTTTAAACGGATATTAATTTCATATTTCGGCGATCAACGTAACTTAAAATGTTTAATAAGGGACTTAACCGGACTGAGAATGGAACACAACCAGTCACCCTATCAATTTGGAATGAGATGCCAAGATGTCAGAAGTTTAATCTTGACAAAACTCAAAATCGAAGAGACCGACCCAAACGTGAGACTAATAAAACTAAAATGTACGACGAGATGGCATTAGATACCTATCTAAATGCACTACCGAGAGACTTTCAGACAAAATTAGATTTCAACATCCCCAAAACTTAGAACAAGCAATGAATATGATAATTGAAGAAGAAAATGTAATGTACTATAGAAACCGACTATATAACCCCAACGCGAATAAAAGCTATACGCCAATGAAAACTATTCAACCCGCAAGACAAATAAATCCACAACCAAAATTTAATCAATTCAATGCACAAACAAACCAAACGCGAACAAATAATCCACATTTTAATAATTCAAACTTTAACAACCAATACAAACAATTTACAAAACCAACGTTTTACCCGAACTTTACAAAACCCGCATATCAACCAACATGTAACTCGAACTTTTCAAGACCCGCATTTCAACCGCGATTTAACCAAAGTGTAAATCAACAAAGACCAGCATTTAACGCGAATCCTAACAGAAACTCACCGATGATAAACACTAATAATTCAAATAACTACTACAAACCTACACCAATGGATACCTCATCTGGTAACACCAGACCTAACACAAAAATAACGCACATAAGACCAAACCCTAATCAAAAACGCACTTTCACTTCAGAAGAGCTATTTCATCAGGAAGTAGAAGAGTATGAAGACGAACAGAATAACAATCAACCGTGTACGAATAACAAACAGAATCAATCAAACCATTATGAACGCGAAGAATCACACGAAAATTACGAGGAAGACGACGAAGAGAACACATGTTCAAATTTTCAAATGGACCATTTTATAAACGACCTAACGTAATAAATCTAAATAATATGAATCACCTTGTATTACCCTATATCGAAATACCCACGCTGAATTTAAATTACTAATCGATACCGGATCTTCTAAAACATTAATAAGCCCGCGAACAGTAGAGAAACACTTATCTAGACTATGTAGAGAGAACCCTTTAAAATTAAAACCGCCCATCAAACAACCATACACCAATTCGTAGCAAACATACCTTTACCAAAACCTTTAACGTAAAGATGAAACATAAATTCTGCATATTTGAATTCAATGACAAATATGACGGACTATTAGGAATGGACCTTCTAAGAAAACTAGGAGCCAACATAGATATCAAAACCGATTATTAAGAACCAAGTATGGACGAATCCCCATTAAATTTCAAAATACCCAAATAGACGAAAATATAAATTAGAACCCCGAAGAGGAAAAAAAAAAAATCCCCGTAGATTCAAATAAAAACTTAGGAATAATAAACCACATAACTTTTCAACAAGGAGTAGAAACCCCAACCGCATTAGTGAAAATCAAAATAATTACGCCACAACAACCATAATAAACTCAAACGATTACCCGTAGAAATATCTTTAACAAACCCGATAAACGTAGAAGAATTAAACTTTGACGAAATGGAAATAGATGAATCCCCAAACGAAAATTATAACCCCGTAGAAAATGACGAAATGTTAAAACAAAATTTAAATAATATACGATTTAACCGCGACATAAATCACGAAGAACAAAAAGCAATACAAAAATTATGTTATGAATACCGCGATATATTCCATTGCGAAGGAATACCCCTAACGTTTACAAACACAGTTAAACACAACATTGAGCTAACGGATAACAAACCCTATTCACCAAAGCATACAGATTACCCCAGGCAAGTCAGGAAGAAGCTGACAGACAAGTAACCGATCTATTAGATCAAGATATTATACAACACTCCAATTCACCATGGAGCAGCCCCGTACTAATAGTACCAAAGAAACTAGACGCATCAGGAAAACGGAAATACCGAATGGTAATAGATTACCGCAAATTAAATGAGAAAACGGTAGACGATAAATACCCGTTACCGAATATCACAGAAATATTAGACAAATTAGGTAAATGCCAATATTTTTCGACGCTAGACTTAGCATCAGGATACCATCAAGTAGAAATAGAAGAAGGAGATACACAGAAAACAGCCTTTAGCACACCTAGAGGACACTACGAGTATAAACGGATGCCATTTGGACTGAAGAACGCACCCGCAACTTTTCAACGAGTAATGGATAACATACTACGAGGGATACACAACGAAAAATGTCTTGTGTACCTAGACGATATAATAGTGTATTCAACATCATTAGTGGAGCACATTGAAAGATTAAGAGAAGTGTTCGAAAGATTAAGAACCGCAAAATTTAAAGTACAACTGGATAAAAGCGAATTTCTACAGAAAGAAGTAACCTTTTTAGGACACGTAATAACACCCCAAGGAGTGATGCCAAACCCCGATAAAACAAACGCTGTATTAAATTACCCTATACCCAAAACAAATAAAGAGATTAAAGGATTTTAGGCCTTAGCGGATATTACCGAAAATTTATAAAGGTTATGCTCAAATAACTAAACCCTTAACCAATTGTTTAAAGAAAGGAAACAAAATTGTACATACCCCAGAATTCATAAAAGCAGTAGATAAAATTAAAAGCATTCTAACAAATCACCCCGTATTAGAATACCCAGACTTTTCGAAACCATTCATTTTAACAACGGACGCATCAAATGTAGCCTTAGGCGCAGTATTAAGCCAAGGAACAGTAGGTAACGACAAACCAATCAGTTACGCATCAAGAACCCTCAACGAAACAGAGCAACAATACAGTACGATAGAGAAAGAATTGTTAGCCATAATTTGGGCAACAAAATATTTCAGACCATCAGACCGTACCTATACGGACGGAAATTCTATATATATACCGATCATAGACCATTAGTTTGGCTATGCAAACTCAAAGAACCTAACTCGAAATTACAAAGATGGAGAATCAGACTAGAAGAATATGATTATGAGATCATATACAAAAAGGGAATTTATAACAATAATGCAGACGCCTTGAGTAGAATCCAACTTAACGCACTTGAGACAGAATCATTAGCAGGAAACGTAGACGAAACCGAAGTCAGAGAAGACCCAGAAGAAATGGAAACTATACATTCAACACAAAATGACGAACCGGAAACCGCAATAAAAATTTTAAACGAAGCTATTGACACGAAACCCAATCAATTTATAATCACAGAAGTTTTAAACAACCCCAACCCTGTAAAATACACGAAAGTGGATAATAAGAAAATTTACAAAATTCAAATAACTAAAGATGACAATGAATCACAGATAATTAAAATATTAAAGGAATACACCCCCGAGAAAAAACGATTTTACTTTTATTTTAACACGGAAAACTTATATAAACGATTTTCAGAAATATATGTAAAACTATTTAACAATTCTGGCCCCTGAACTTATAAGATGCACAAGAAAATTAATAACATTAGACGACCCTGACGAAATAAATGACGTAATAAGAAACCAACACGAAGGTAAGACCAACCATCGAGGAATAAACGAGACCCTAAAACAAATTATGAGACGCTACTATTTCAACGACATGAAAGAACTAACGACCGACTTTATCAATCAATGCGAATTATGTGATAAAGCCAAATACGACAGAAAACCCCCAAAGATACCCTTAATGTTAACTAAAACACCAGACAAACCTTTCCAGAAATTACATGCAGATACTCTAGTAGTAGAAGCACAAAGTTACCTAACAATCGTGGACGCATTTACGAAAATAGGACAAGCAATACCAATTACTTCTAAAAATAGTATAGACGTAACTCAAGGATTTCTACACTATTTTACATTTTACGGAACACCCGAAGCAATAACATTAGATAACGGAAGCGAATTTAAAAACGAAACGATTCAGAACACTTTAGAATTACACAAAATAAAAATACACTTTATAACGGAAAACCACCCTGAATCAAACGGACTAATTGAAAGACTACATTCAACCCTATTAGAACAAATCAGACTATTAAGATTAAACTACAAGAAAGAACACATAAGCAACTTAATGTCATACGCATTAATCGCATATAACAATACGATTCATTCAACTACAAATTTTACACCCTTAGAACTAACCTTAGGACATTCAGATTCACGCAACCCCTACGATATACATTATAACAAAGAAATCTATCAGCAATACGCAAAAGACCACAAGGAGAAACTAAAAATAACCTATAACAAAGTAAAGGACAAATTAGATAATGATAAAGAGCGAATTACCGCGACCCGTAATAAAAACTCAGACATAAACAAATTTTCCATAGGACAAACCGTATTCGAGAAAAATTACCAAAGCAAAAGACACAAAACGGCACCGAGAAATTTAGGACCCTTTAAAATAAAACGAATATCAGACAAAAACGTAGCCGCGATAGACGACGGCAAGATAACAAAATATGTTCACCTCAAAAATTTAAGACACCCTGTACTTTCAGATGGACAATCGTCACCCTTACCGTCAACCTCCACCCAGGTAGAACGGACACAGAAATTATAATTGAAGACATAAAGAACAACCCCGGTATACTACCAATAAAATTAGGCAGTATGCAAAACACTATAGATTATTGGACCTTTGCACAAAAATTCGATTTAACCGAACTAAAACAAGAATTTCAAATAATCAAAAATAATTATTTTCGACTAAAACAATCAATGGACACAACAAAATTCGGAAAAGAATACGCAATAGAAATGATGAACTACGACAGTATAACAGAAAGCATTTTGAAAAATATCGAAGACAAATTTAATCGACTAATACCTACAGAACAAATGACGAGAAGAAAACGAGGACTAATCATCGGATTAGGAAACGTAATTAAAGCAATTACCGGAAATTTAGATAACCAAGACGCAGAACGCTATGATAACGCGATACAACAATTGATAGAAAATCAAAACGACATTAAAACCATAATTAGTAATCAAATATCGTTAACACAATCAACGATCATCAAATTTAATGAAACCCTTAGAAAATTAGTTAGAAATCAAGATAGTATAGCCAATCGAATAGAAACCTTAGAAAATAACATGCGAACTACTATGTTAGGCATGCGAGATTTAATAAGATTCAATACGATATATAACCAAATAATATCAACCCTAACTTTAATTCAACAAATCCTAGCAACATTAGAAAACGCAGTAACCTTTGCAAAATTAAATACCCTACATTCAAGTATAATAGAACCGATAGATTTATTAAAAGAATTATTGAGAATAAAATCTTTTATAACTAATAGTAAATTACCTTTCGATGTATTAGAATCAAACATTTTAATATTTGAAAAAATAGCCATAGTTAAAGGCTATGTAAAAAACAACGATATAACATTTTTAATAGAAATACCAATAGTAGAGATTAACAATTACAACTATTATCATTTATTTGCTTTTCCAATGAAAATGACTAGCACATACCAAGTTATTATTCCAAAAAACCAAATTCCTATCCTTAAATGAACAAAGATATGGTTATACCAACGACAAATGTAATGAAGTCACACCCAATCAATACCTATGCCAATCATTAACAACAACAACAATTCAAGAAGACAGCCCTTGCGAAGTACAACTACTAAAATTTACCAATCATTATGAAAATTGTGAAGCCAAACCTGTATCAATCAACAACATGAAAATTCAAAAAGTAACGGAAAATAAATGGATAGCCATTTTTCCCACCGAAGTAATCGCAACAATGTATTGCAACCAAGATGAAAGTAATTTAGCATTAACCGGAAGTAAAGTAATCACCCTTAAGGAAAATTGTTATTTAAAATTAAAAAACGAAATAATTAGAGTTTACCAAGACCCAGTACAAAGCAAGAAATTAGCAAATCTACCCGATCTGCAAATCAAGATTACCCAAGAAGAAGATGAAGCAACCCTTCAAAAACCAATGCAATTAGAACACCTGGAATTAGACAACTTAAACCACGCCATGAAACTCATGGAAGAATACAAAGAAAAATTAAACGAGATCAAGACGCCCAAAGTGCACTATGATAACATTAGTGTATGGACAATTATATTGATTTTATTAACTATTTTATTGATCATTTATGTAACTTACAAAATATGTATTAGATTTAAGAATAATAAAGAAAACCGTTTTAGATTTAAGAAACCCAAACAAACAAATGTACCCCTAGAAAATATGAATTTTAAATGAGATTAAACGAAAACGAAAATGATTTAATTAAAATCAAGAAAAGGTTAAAACCCTTAATTTTTAATGTACGTTGGGAGGAGTTATAGTAACCCCCATCTAATATATATATATATATATAAAACTAATATTTGTATTAGGAAATATTAGGAAACTAAGAAATGCTAAAGACAAGTGCAACAATGTCGTTGCAACATATTATTACATATTATTATGATTATTTCAGTTCCCATGAGTGGAAACGCTACAAAGTAGCCAAGGATAAGTGACACTGCAAAAGTCAGGTCACAGACGGTCGACGGATGTCACGTACCGTGATTACGCAGAATAAGCCTGCAACAATGTAATTTATGAATAGCTCTTAAGATAGCAACTAAGTATTGTAGAATGTAAGCAGACATTACGTCCACAGGTTCCCACCAGAAATGTGAGGGGGAGAAAGTTATATAAGGACCAGGAGCTCCACTCCTAGGCAGTTCATCAGACGTTCAGCTTTAACCTTGCAGTTCACTGGTAACTCACTGTACAATTAATTAAAGTATTTCGACTTAGACTTATAAATCAAGTTTGTTCAAATTCCATAATTAAATTCTGTACAAAACTAAATAAATGTGTTATTGTTCAAAGAAGTCTTTTTAAAAAGAACCGCTCGAAGCCACGAACCTTAACTCGTGTAAGCAGAAACTCTAAAAACCACTGGACAAATAGTTACCGAACGTCCCTTCCAACTTGTAAGCAATATGTATGAAACAGGCAAGATACCCAAAAATTTCTAACGTAACATCATAGTATCTATACCAAAAATGAGAGGCACGGATAGATGTGAAAATTTCCGAACAATAAGTTTGACAGCACATGTGTCAAACATATTAACTAGAATTGTACAAAGACGAATGGAAAAACGAGATCAATTTGGGTTTAGGCGAAACAGGGGAACACGGGAGGCTATTTTAGCTCTGAAGGTGATGATGGAAGAAACAATAGAAAACGGGGAAAGCGTGTATATAGGGTTTGTAAATCTAGAAAAAGCATTTGACCACGTAAAATAGAAAAAAATTTCGAAATACTTAAAAGATTGGAATGAGTTTTAGGGATAGACGGATAGTACATAGCGTATACAAAGAGCAAACAGCGGTAATAGAATTAGATCAGGAACGTAGAGTAGTAAATATTAGCAAAGAGGTGAGACAGGGATGTGCCTACCCCATTAATTTGTAACTCTTCACATACCGCTGAATATTGGGGAAATAAAGTATATAATTGTAAAACAATAGAAGAGGATCGGCATTGCATCTGAAAAGAAAGAACAGCGGCTATGTTCAAAGACAACAAACATAGCAACAGAAAGAAAATTGTTGAAAGCATATGTGTGGATCACACTACAGTACGTCTATGAAATAGGAAAAGCAGACAGAAAGACATAGAAGCCTTTTGGAATGTTGTGCTTCAGATGTATGAGGATGACAGCGTGCATAGACAAAGTTAATAACATAAATAAAGTTGTGTTATATGCAATGATTTCTTACGCAATTTACGGTTTTGACCATGATTTCTTAATAGAAATTAATAATAAATATACACTATCTTGATATTGAAATTTGCTGGTCCGTCCATTCAGTTAACATAAAATTCTTATTTTTAAAAATGATAGAATTTACAGTTTGCGCTTCCTTTAATATATAGCAATTTGAAATTTGAAAGTTTCGTAGGTTTGACTTATGAAAAATTCATGTCAATCATGCAAACAACGACTGTTAATGTTACAAAACTGCTCGAAACGTTTTATGCATATTTTAGTTTAATGTATGTAGTGTGATTACGAAACTAAGTGTGCACCTTTTAGATCTAACTAATATTAAAATTTGTTGACCGTGTACTACCAAAACCAATCTAAATGAAATTATCTTTAAGCGCACTGAATATTTGCCATTTATTTTAACAAAACAACGCAAGATTATTCACTTGCACACTTGCTTACAATAAAAAAAGACAAACTTTAATGTGAACCTTAAATGTTTTTGAAATACTATTTTCAAAATGTTCTTAAAAAAGATGAAACATTTAGCATAAAACGTATCATTTCTTTTGCATATTGAAGCTTTATTTCTGTTTTTAGGACTTCAATAGCCAAATGTTATGACATGATTAGGGATATTTTTGTTGTTACTGCTAATTCAGTCAGCTCATCTTTCACTGTGCTATCAGAATTGATTTGTTGATCATCTGCACAATTAATTTCGTTTTCAGTAATAACCCTTGTCATCTTTTTTCTGTACGTGCTAGCTAGCCCATTAGTGTGAGGAAGTCATTTAAATCATAAACATTAAAAAATGTTTCAAATAAAAGTAGTAGAATGCGCACCATCGGCATACTTGTAAATACTTTTAAACATACAGGGTGTTTCGATTAATCATTGCTTTGTACCGGTTTGTATTTTATAAACACCTTATATTTTATATCAATTTTATTTCAATGCTTTAAAATGCTCTATGAGCATATTTTTGTTTTAAATAACATTGTTTGATTTAAAAATGTGTAGGCCTGTTCAGTTTTAAAATTTTGAGTTAATATTTGGTACATAGATAAATAAACGTCGTTCCTTGCTAAATATGTAAATATATGGTAATCTAGTTGTACAGAGTGTTTGTAATCATTTGTAATAGTATCTGAAGTAGTATTTGAAATTGAAGTGATATTTTAAGCCCTAAAAGATCTCTATCACCTAAATCAATAAAAAAGTTTAGACTCTACTTACGATTTCTAGAATCGATATAAACAACTAACTGTAAAACAGTTTTATAACGATCTTAATATTGACACTTTTTTAGAACTCAATTATTTTCAAATTACTTTACTAGTTCAAAAATAACAAGGATAACTTCTAAAGCCATCCTAGTCCTACATATAACGTCTAAATCAGATTATGAACTACCATGATTTTAGAAAATTTTTTATATTACGCAAATATGAAACTCTTTACTGGTTATGTAATTTAGACCAATAACAAACATTTCAGTTTATAACGAAGCATTTCATTCGTTGAGCGCTGTCATCCATGCAAAGTAGATTCGTTTCCGATACGTAAATTTCAATCATTTTAATTTCTAATGGCTCCAAAGGTTTTCTTCATAAATAACAAATTGACTGCTATATTTTAGTTTATCATGCCAATGATGAATTTTATTGAATGAATAATATTACTTTATCTTTGTAGTACTTTATATTAACAAATTATGCAACTTCTCTGTAAAATGAGAGTTTTTTATTAAAATTTTTGTTTAGATCCTTGCATGATTGATATGAGTAAAATATCCATCTATTTAACTAATACAAAACGCGTTCTTAAAGAAAGTTTACGCTTGTATTATTAATTATTGTAAATTAGGATTTTGCTTCTATTTACATATATATGTATATATATATATATATATATATATATATATATATATATATATATATGTATATATATTATATACATATATATATATATATATATATATATTGCTATCACACGGCTGAACTTTGGAGCGCTAGGGCCGCGAGTTGGGCCCCACTAAAAAGTGCTGTAACAAGGGCACAGCAACGGGAAATTTGAAATTATTATTTTACCTTCCTTTTCCTTGCCTGGCCTGGCTAGCTCAGTGGAATTAACTATGGAATTTACAAAATAATATAAAACAGCAATCTCAAGAAACATCTATGCAATCAAAAACATTTTTCTTTCATACAAAACAATTTATAAAACAATTTACAGTTCTAGTTCATACAGAAAATAAATAAAATTCTTACCTAATCTTTGCTAACATTTACAGAACTTAAATCTTTTCTATTGTTGATAATCTACGTATCTTTTATTAACATGCTTCTAAAGCTGATTGACCAATAATTGTTAACGATAATCTATTAAAGGTCAAAATGCGTCGAACCTCGAACTGAAACTTTTCTGGTAATTATCAGCTTACAAAAAATTATATGATTGAGAATTATTATCTAGCTTCAAATTACAAAATATTCAAATATTACCAATTAACAAACAAAAAATCAAAAATTTTATACTTATCGCTATTTGTTAAAGAGCGCTTATACAAATCTTCTTTTTATTATCCTCAACAATATTAAATTCTTTCTGGTTTTATTTTAAATTGACGTTTAAATCCTAGTTTACAAAATCATTCATATTCTTTTAAATCTCCATTTAGGATGATAATTTTCAAAGTACATTTGGTATTTTTAATTAATTACCTTTAAAATAGTTTTTGTATCAAAGAATATTCAAAATGTATTGTCTCTTACAAAATAAATGATATTTCTTCAAAATGCATCCAACTCTCATGTTATTTGACTGCGAATAAAATCTTTACTAAACGTTACATATTACTTGGCGAGGAATCGCGAATTAAATTTTGAATGAATCGTCCTAATCAAATTCCAGTTTTTATATTAAATCATTTCTATACGTCACATTTTCGAAAGTTCTCGCGACTTAATGCGAATCTTTCTCAGCTACGTGATGAAATATTTCCGCGAATTCCATGGACCTAATAGCCTAATTAGATTCAATATATGATTTATGTTATATCGTAAAACGTGCTGTTTATCCTTGTCTAATGAACGAAGTTACCCGCTACTATCTCCTCCCTTCGTATTGTAATGCCTAAGGCAATTAAAACTACAAACCCCACGTTATCTCTGTTTTATTTTATGACATTTTAATATTCTCGTGCTTCTTTGTATCAGCGTTTAATTCATAATTAGTTTATACGATACTTCTTAGTATTTAATGATGAATTTGACTTTATTAATAATCTACCAGAAAATTCTAGAATATGGTTTTATTAAATAACCTTTAAAATGAAGTTAAATTATATATGGCACACACGGAAAAGTAATCATGCGTTTGGTTTCTTCATTGTGGATTTCTGTACTAATAAGGTTGGTATTTGAAAACATTTTTTGTTTATATCTTAAAATTGCACTGCACGGATTTCAGTAATTACATAGTGTGGCAAATTATATTTATTAGGGCGGTAAAGTATTTAGTAGGGTTATCATTCCGGCTAGCTATGATATTTCCTAGGGTAGGACTCGATCATTTATCAAATATATATATATATATATAATATATATATATATATATATATATATATTGCTGTGAAACTTACAAAATCCGGGTACTCCTCTTTTCGAATCGAGCCCCTACGAATTGGATATCAAAGAATGCTGTGAATCCTACAAAAGCTATTCATTACCTTAACTGTGTTGGTCCATTGACTTTCTTCTGTTAATCGCCTCGGCTGCTCCTCTAGATAGCTTTCATCCTCATACATAAAAAAAACAAACACATTCCTACCACAAACATCAACGTCAACTCTATTTACATCAATATTCACAATACATTAAAATTTCAAAATTAATATTCAGCATAAATTTTAATATCGGAAAATTTCAAAATCAAATTTATTATCATTTTAATGTGCATCCAGAATTAAAGTCCTTGTAGGATGCCTACTAATTACTATAACAATATATGCAGAGTACAAAGGGAGCATCTACCACCCCATTACGTTAATTAACTAGGTTCGTCTAATTGAGCTCAAAGACATACCCTAAATTTTCATCATAATCCAGAACATCAATACTAAATACCCCTTTCTACTTAAACAAGCAAATTTCACCTTAAAATTAAAATTTTATGGTTAGTACAATTTCACTAATGTCCATTTAAAGTAAATCAATTATAAAGTAATTCAACACACACAAAAATATCAAAGTTCAAACAAAAAAGTATAATTTATCTGAAGTTCACTGCACTCGTAGCTTCAATGTACATCGTCCCTTTTGTTAATCACACCATTCCAACTGGATTATATTTACGGCTTCTGATTCTCAACGTTTTAAAAATTTGCTCCATCGCCATTTATTTAAAGTTGTTTCAGGGCTTTTCCGGAACTCATCTGTGTATATCTGAACCTTGTTTAGTGGATCCAGTCATGTTTACGAACCATTTAATTATTAACACCCCGAAAAATAGCAAAGAAATTCATACTTCTTTCACCAATATACGCCAAAACTGCCTACTTTTGTGTATACATTTGTCGTTGTACATTTTACTAATTGGTACAGTGATACTAAATTTTATTACCTTGTATCTAAGTGCACTAAAGTATATTCATGTTAGCACGTAAAGAACAAGCTGTTTTAAATCACATAATATTCGAGCAAACTGTTTAAATTATTTAATATTAAAACCGGAAAACTAAAAAACACTGTTTAACGCGTTCAATCAAGTCGAAGATCTAAGAGAGCTTGTTTATATTCACCTCGGTATATATAGCAGTTAGCCTGTCTGTCGGTCGAGTCCTCAAAACGGCCAGTTTCTAGAATTTCGCCTGCTCTGTTCCCAGTCCGCAGCTCGCACGTCGGTTTTTACGAATTTTGCACTCGCCCCAGTTAAATCTCAGAAAATTTCCACACGGCACGCAACGTCTGAGAATACCTAATTAAATTTTATACAGAAATGTTCTTTCTACCTCTCAATTTTGCCTTTTACTTTCAACCAATCGCAACCCCATGACGTTGCTCTACTCACGCCTTTTTACTATATGTGTCTCGGTTTTGCGCATATTATCTGTCTCTATCTACCCTGTTCTTATTAGTGCAAATTGATATTCCTTATTATCAAATATAGAGTCCATGAAATCTCTCTTTCAAATTGGTATTTCACGAATCTTACCTTATGTGGATCATACTAAGTACAAATTTTTAGAAATGAAGATGGATAATTTTTAGCAATCCCTCTTAAATCGAAATCAAATGTAGCTGACCAATTATGTTCAATAAATCCCTTTATATTCGCCAAACCTAATGAAACTTATCTTATAAAATTTTATAGCATCCTTTAGCACGAAAAAGCTTTACACGCTAAGTCATTCAGAATCTAACCTACTTAAATAAATAAAGTAAACAGAATGCATTTTAAAACAATGATATGCTTGTGTCTACCGTTAAATTATGCTGGTTGTTTTAATCTTGTCCATTTTCCAAAATCATTAATTAAACCCCATGCATTCCTTGCTAAATCCATACCAGTATCGTTCAATTATTTTATCATCAATTGCATTTCAAAATTCGTGTCGTATTCTCTCGTTTAAATTAAAATTATCTGCAGAAATTTATTACCATTCAAGTTAAAACTGTTTTGCACGTTTATTCAAAAACTAATTCCGTTCACATCAAAATCTTAGTTCTTCATAATTTCAAATCAACTCTTCAACGTCGATTGATATACGTTTATTGTTTTATAGACTCGTTATTATCAGTTGACTGAAGTTTTTAAACCAACGCGAACTGAATTCAATTAACCTCAACTAACAACCATTGCAACCTTTCATAGGTTCATATAATATACATTTTACTAAGTCATAAAAATAATTAGAAGGATTTCACGAATTTTTACTTATTTAATGTTATGAAACATAAATGAAGACTGAAATATCAAGGGGTTTTTGCTTGTTATATGTGTTATTATTTAGAAAAAGTTTTTACAATTACTCTAGTATTTACAAAATTTCTTTGTTTTCTCAAGTTCGGCATGATGTACCTATGCAGAATCTTGCACAATGAACTTCATATGACACCTTATCGCATCAAAACCAAGATCCAGATTTAAGTCCTGTCCAAGATCTTATATTTTCCTTCTTTCAATTACTAGCTCGATTTGAAATGATCATTTGGGCTTTGCATAAAAGTCTAAGTTATTATTTCATCTTATTCACTGTAGTACGATAGTATTTATCAACTTACCTTGTGTAATTAACAACCTAAAATATTTTTATATTTAATACTTGGCTTATAGCCGTAATTTTGAGCGTAGCTTCCTGTGTATAACTGACATAAATCAAAAAACTTGACAATGTCAGATATGATTGACAAAAATGCCAAACGTAATTGAAAGTTAGGTTTATGTATAGTTGTGTACACGATTTAAATTTGTAAATTTCCCAATTGTCGTATTCGGTTTCGATGGTGTAACTGGTAAACGCATGGTTCCGGCAAAACCAAGATACAGGTTCAAGTTCTGTCGAAGACCTTATATTTTTTCATCTTTTAATTACCAGTTCGATTTGAAATGATCATTTGGGCTTTGCATAAAAGTCTAAGTTATTATTTCATTTTATTCACTGCAATATATTGCTGTGTTAATAAGGTAATTTAGGGGTAGTTAGGACCAATAGTATAGCGCACTTCATATAAAATACATGAGGGCTCAGAAAACGAGACAGTTTTCTGAAGAAAACAAGAAATACGATGATTAGACTGGAAAGTAAATGACAACGCCCTGTATATAAACCATAATCATAATGAATTTAGTTAATGAAAAATATTCTGAAGATTTATTTGAATAAACAAATTTGCAAGTCGTAAAACAACATAAACGCAAGCTGAAACGCGACACGCGTGGATAACGCATCGTTATTACGCCAAGAATCCCAATTAAAACAAGCAGGTTTAAAAATGCGTAAGATAGCAAACGCATATAATTTAATACATAAATTATATTAAGTCTACGTGACTTCAAGCGAAAATCAGCACCTGATTTATATTGGAAACAAACACGGCATGGTGATGAAATCAAAGTTTACTAAATTTATTTGGACAAACTATGGTCTACGTGATCTAGAAATATGAAAATCCAAGAGAATAACTGCTATTACCTCGAAATGCTACGTGCCGAAATCAACGCGTCAATTCTAATATACAATAAAGTACGATAGGAATACCCAAAAACCTGGTATTTAAGAATCACGCATAATAGCGAACTCTGCGGTTGTCAATAGATAGGCGATTCATTTAAATACGACCGGATTTGTAAACAAATGAGTTCAACATGAATTAAGGCTTAGTCCACATCACCGAAAAGAAAATATTTACGTGCAGTGACTTATTGTGAAGTAATAAATGATCCAATGGTAATTGTGAAAAATGAAGAGTGGTTTGTCGTTTTAACCCTTTAATAACGTAAGTAACTAAAAGTTGTTTAATTTAAATTTTAATATTAACATTAATAAAAAGAACTCTGAATAATTACTGGAATCAAGGAGGAAATGCAGCAAGCGTTTAATTCAATTATTAATTACGGGGAAGTTTAACAAAGGACGTTAAAATAATTTAAAGCTATGCTAAGAAAGATGCAGACCATATATAAAGCAGATCTGGATTCAATGTTGGAAGTATTAAAACACTAAACTGAATACGGGAGCTGTTGGGACTGATTCGAGCTGGAAACAACAGGTTAGCCAATCTGAATGTTTTATTATGTTTATTTGTGAATATTTCGTTGTATATTTTTAATCTGAACAATTTAAAAATTAACATTTTGTTGAATATTTCTAATTTGAATAATTTAAAAATTGCCTTTATGAAAACTTGATGTGATGGTCAACAAAGATCGTTTATTTAATGCACGTTATAAATTATGTAACTATTTAAAAAAGTTGAATGAACGTTCATGGGGCTTCAGATAATAATAAGGGTGATTTTTGCAGACTTTTTGAATAACTTTGGGAATGATAATTATTAATTTTTATTCAATTATTAAAATAAAGTTCTATTTAGGGAATTCTTAAACTTTTTATACATTGAAAATATTATTGAGAATATTATAATAATTTGTGCTTGTTGGTGTTTTAGTTTAACGATTAGAACAGGAAGTAGAGGTAGAAGGTAAATTTAAAGTCTTTGTTTGTCGTATTGTCGCAAGCTCCGTGCGTAATTAAAACTGAGCTAACTGAGGTACTGAAAACGGCACTAGACAAAATTAAAGGTATTAAATCTATCCTCACTAATGCTTTTCGAGTCTGTGGTTTAATTTCTTTTAATGCTAACAATGTTGATTATAGCAAAGTTTTGACACAAGTAATAAACTCAACCCAGATCTGGAAGATGATACAGTACATATTAATACTGCAGAAACCAAATTAGAAAATTTTTATCAGTCACGAGGGGAGAACTGGGAAGGGGATATTAAAGACAAAAACCTGTACATTATTGATGACCGAATTGCGTTGCTAGTTCTGTTTAAATGAAATGACAAGAATCAAACATCGAACTCATAATGACACCAAACATTTATTAACAAACAATCTTTTAAATAATATTTACTAGATACACAAAGAAAAACATACATACAAACCTTAGAATCTACAAATACAGTCCAATATCATCAGCACAACTTAATATATATATAACTACTAGATACTCGCTTAAACTCAAATATAGAGTCCATGAAATCTCTCTTTCAAATTGGTATTTCACGAATCTTACCTTATGTGGATCATACTAAGTACAAATTTTTAGCAATGAAGATGGATAATTTTTAGCAATCCCTCTTAAATCGAAATCAAATGTAGCTGACCAATTATGTTCAATAAATCCCTTTATATTCGCCAAACCTAATGAAACTTATCTTATAAAATTTTATAGCATCCTTTAGCACGAAAAAGCTTTACACGCCAAGTCATTCAGAATCTAACCTACTTAAATAAATAAAGTAAACAGAATTGTCGTTATCGGTTTCGATGGCGTAACTGGTAAACGCATGGATTCGGCAAAACCAAGATACAGGTTCAAGTTCTGTCGAAGACATTATATTTTTCATTTTTCAATTACTAGGTCGGTTTTAAATGATCATTTGGGCTTTGTATAAAAGTCTAAGTTATTATTTCATCTTATTTGCTGCAATATATTGCTGTGTTAATAAGGTAATTTAGGGGTAGTTAGGACCAATAGTATAGCGCACTTCATATAAAATACATGAGGGATCAGAAAACGAGACAGTTTTCTGAAGAAAACAAGAAATACGATGATTAGACTGAAAAGTAAATGACAACGCCCTGTATATAAACCATAATCATAATGAATTTAGTTAATGAAAAATATTCTAAAGATTTATTTGAATAAACAAATTCGCAAGTCGTAAAACAACATAAACGCAAGCTGAAACGCGACACGCGTGAATAACGCATCATTATTACGCCAAGAATCCCCATTAAAACAAGCAGGTTTAAAAATGCGTAAGATAGCAAACGCATATAATTTAATACATAAATTATATTAAGTCTACGTGACTTCAAGCGAAAATCAGCACCTGATATATATTGGAAACAAACACGGCATGGTGATAAAATTAAAGTTTATTAAATTTATTTGGACAAACAATGGTCTACGTGAGAATAACTGCTATTAACTCGAAATGCTGCGTGCCGAAATCAACGCGTCAATTCTAATATACAATAAAGTACGATAGGAATACCTAAAAGCCTGGTATGTAAGAATCATGTATAATAGCGAACTCTACGCTTGTCAATAGATAGGCGATTCATTTAAATCCGACCGGATTTGTAAACAAATGAGTTCAACATGAATTAAGGCTTAGTCCACATCACCGAAAAGAAAATATTTACGTGCAATGATTTATTGTGAAGTAATAAATGATACGATGATAATTGTGAAAAATTAAGAGTGGTGTGTCGTTTTAACCCTTTAAAAACGTAAGTCACTAAAAGTTATTTAATTTAAATTCTAATAATAACATTAATAAAAAGGACTCTGAATAATTTCTGGATTCAATGAGGAAATACAACAAGTATTTAATTCAATTATTAATTACTGGGAAGTTTAACAAAGGACGCTAAAATAATTTCAAGCTATGATAAGAAAGATGCAGACCATATCTAAAGCAGATCTGGATTCAATGTTGGGAGTATTAAATCACTAAACTGAGTACGGGAGCAGTTGGGACTGATTCGAGCTGGAAACAACAGGTTAGCCAATCTGAATGTTTCATTATGTTTATTTGTGAATATTTCGTTGTATATCTCTAATTAATCTGAATAATTTAAAAATTAACATTTCGTTGAATATTTCTAATTTGAAAAATTCAAAAATTGGTTTCATGAAAATTTGATGTGAGGGTCAACAAAGATCGTTTTTTAATGCACGTTATAAATTAGGTAAATATTTAAAGAAGTTGAATGAACCCAATGGGGTTTCAGATAATAATAATAATAAGAGTGATTTTTGCAGACTGTTTGATTAACTTTGGGAATGATAATTATTAATTTATATACAATTATTAAAAGAAAGTTCTATTTAGGGAATTCTTAAACTTTTCATACATTGAAAATATTTTTGAAAATATTATAATAATTTGTGCTTTACGGTGTTTTGGTTTAAAGATTAGAACAGGAAGTAGAGGTAGAAGGTAAATTCAAAGTCTTTGTTTGTCGTATTGTCGCAAGTTCCGTGCATAACAAAAACTGAGCTAGCTGAGGTAATTAAAATTGTATATTAAAAATCAAAAATTAACAGAATAAAAATTTTAACCTTTTTAATTCACAAAAAGGTGGCACCGGGGTATGTGCTACAGTATCACAACAAAGATAAATGACGCGTCAATGTGGGTCTGAACTAAAACATCACATCCCAAGATATATGTCGTCACCAACGTGGGGCTGGATCAAAATATAACATCGAAAAAGTTATATGGCACCATCAACGAAGGACTGAACTAAAATATCACATCCCTAGATAAATTGGGGCATCAACGTAAGGTTAGATCAAAATAAATTAATTAAAAATTAGAGCCAACGAAATCGAGGATTTTATTTAGAATTTAAAAATAATTGTAGAATAATAATAAAAATGGAAGCTGCAAAAGGAATATCGGAGAGGAATCATAGTGAAGAACACCGGTCCACCCAAGATTTAAAAATAATAGAAATGTTAATGGCACTAAATGACAGTATGAAGAAGAATGAACAGGCTATGATAAATATAACAGAAAAGAATGAACAGCCCATGATAAATATGAAAGAGAAGAATGAACAAGTCATGAAGAATATGATAGATAAGGCTATGCAAGAATTTGGGAAAAATTTGGATAAATTGGGGGAAAATTTAAGTTCCAGAATAGAGAAATTAAGTGACCATCTTAAGGAGACAAATCAGTGAATGAAAGAGATGCGATTCCAAACACAAAATAAAGTAATAAATCTTATGGAAGATATTAACTGCGTACGAGATGAAGTTATTAAGGTACGATCTATACAAGAGGCTAATGAAAGAAAAACAAGTGGAAATATTATGAACTTAGGGGAAAAGTACAGAACATTAAGAGGAGTTATGGAACGGAAATTAGCAGAATAAATAACGAAATTGAGGATAAAAAAATTAATATTGAATTTTGGCAGGAACAGGATGATATATAATCAAGAACCCTTAAGATTGAATCGCCCAAATATAACATTGGATCAGTATTCGAAATTTTCAGGAGATAATAAACTTAATCCAAAATTATTCTTAAAGGACATCAAAACATTAACGCAGGGCATAACGGATGAGCAGTATAAATTAAGTTTAGTAAAAGCTATGATAAAAGGTAATGCAGAAACATGGTTTGATCTGATCAAAGATGAATTAACAACATTTCAAGATTTTGAGAACAAATTTTTAAGACAATTCTTGGGGATACTTAACAATATAAGGTGAGAGATGATTTGATTATGGGGAGATACAATAAAAATTTAGGTATGACCAGGGAACAATACGCAATTAAGAAATTTAGTATAGCAAAACAGTTGGATCCTACGTTGGAAAAGAAACAAATTATTAAATATCTGGCAGCACATTTTGAAGTAGAGATGATGCAGTACATCGCCTTACAGAACATCATGGATCGTGATATATTCTTAGAAAACTTGCAGCGATACGATGAGATGGGATTGAATTGCAGAGAAGAACGTCGAACGAATACTCAACCAACAAAGCCAGAGAGAATGCCAAGAAGTATACCAATCAACAGGATACAATATGAAAGGACAAATCATAACCATAGAGGAAATTTTGGAAACAACTCCAATGGTAATATAAGAAATAATTGGAATGTGCTTAGGAATGAAAACCGAAGCCAAAATAACCAAGAACATGAGGAAGGAGTAACGGATTCACGAAGGATTAATGGTACCTATGCTGAGGTCACGAATCGACCAGATCCATCTACAACAAATACAAATTTTTAATAGAAGACGAACCAAATAAGCCCTTGGAAATAAACAAATATGAACATCAGCGGGAATTCATAAAACTGGAAATGGAAAATGATTAATAATGCCGATGAAGAAGTGTATTAAATAGCACCAAACAATAGAAAGTTTGCATGCGTAAGTAATATAGCGATTCTGGATTAAAAATGGACGCTATATGGGGGATGAACATTATAAATAAGTTGGGGATAAAAATTAACGCGGAAAGCAAGGAGGTATTATGCAAAGGGAAATGCATCAAGTGGGATGAAGTATTAAAGATAAATGATGAATGTAAATATAAATCAATTTGAAAGGAATTTAGATGATGAAGAATTAAAAATAGATGGTAACATCAGAACGAAATGAGTAGCATTATTAATAACTTTGTTCAGAACAAAGAGTTAGATCCGCGAGATGACACCAGCAAGGAAAATATCCAACACATTGGTAATCATCAGGAAGAAGTAAAGAAGTTGCAATAAGAAATTAGAAAAAACTCAGATACTGCTAATAGTCAGATGAGCAATAGTGTTGTGGTTGATGAAATAGTCAAAAATATGTTGGCTAATAGTTACGGCAACGGCAATAATAATGTTAACGATATTATAAATGTACTTGAAGCAAGTCCCAGTAGTCAGGAAGAAAATGTAGATTGTGCAGAAGGTAAAATTCCATCTCAGTTTAAAAGATAACTGCTTTAACCTGAAACCATTACCCAAAAGAAAATATCAAAACATAAAAAGGAAATAGTTCCGTCAGTTAAAACATTTGATGCCTGGAGGGAAACTACAATAGAAAAGAAAGTAAAAAGCAATAGATTGACGCTGAAAAAGAGGCCGAAAAACGTAAGAGGGAATAAAATAAACAGAAAAAAAATCCAAAAAAGGAAGAAGCAATGTTCAAGTGACGCTAAAAGTGCTACAGACACTACAAATCTATAGAATACTGATATAGAAATTAATGTCACCCTAGATACCAATAAACGAGCTGTTGACGACTATGTAATAGCAAAATATGAGGAGAGTACTATCCCGGACTTATTACCATTATACAAGATAAACGATCTATTAAGCACTGTTACCTATAGTAGGGGACAAAGAATACTACTATAGTAAGCCTGCTTATCGTAAAAGGCGATTAAAAGGCGCAGCAAGGGGCTGCAGCCTTGCTGGCTAAAAGATATTGGAGGAGGGTCGGTTGGTCTCGGGCGATCCTCAATAATTTACAAGGTTGTTGGGGATTGGCCGTGGCAGATATGGCTTTTTGCTAAAATATTTAAAACGGGTTGTGGAAAAATATGGGAACCCACCACAATATTTCCCAGGTATGCGTGGCCTAAAACACAAAATATGTATGATGGAGAGCTCACAAGTAAAATTCTTGTCCGGGGGTAAAATACCCCCTCATTTGGATCTCCAGAAAGGGGTTACTTGGGGCTCGTCATCGTAGGAATTTAAAACAAAGGTTGGATTTCGTGATAGGAACTTGGAATGTAAGGTCATTAGTTAGAGTAGGTAAGTTAACGAATTTAATAGTCGAAATGAGAAAAGGAAAGCTGCAAATTTTAGGTATTAGTGAGGTGAGGTGGCCAGATAGTAATGACTTTAGGAAAGATAATTATAGAATAATTAAAGCTTCCTCAACTAATGGGCTGGCAGGGATAGGAATAGTGTTAGGTAAAAGATTAGGATGTAAAGTTAAAGAGTATTTACAATTTCGTGATAGAATAATTATGGTTAGATTGAGTACGAAACCCACATACACTCTTTTAGTACACGTTTACATGCCAACAACTCAGTACGAGGATGAGGAAGTAGAAAAGGAATACGAGGATATAAATAGTATAGTGAAAAATGTAAAGGGAGATGAGAATTTAATAGTTATGGGCGATATTAATCAGTGGGAGAAGGTAGTGAGGGAAAAATGGCAGGAAAATTTGGGTATGGTAGACTAAATGAGAAGAAGAAAGATTAGTTGAGTTTTGTCAGGAACATAGATTAGTAACTACAAACACCCTATTCGAACACGTTAAAAGATAATATATATATGGAAAGCGGCAGGTGTTAGTGCTAGGTACCAAATAGATTATATTTTAGTTAAACAAAGGTTTAGAATCCAAGTTAAAAACTGTCGTAGTTATCCAGGGGCTGACATATATAGCGATCATAACTTAGTTAAAATGAAGTGTGATCTAAAATTTAAAAAATTGAGAAAGGCTAAAAGAGAGGGATGGGATCTAGGTAAGTTTAATGATAGTGACGTAAACGAGGAATATAAACATGTATAAATAATAATATCATAAAGATAGCTATAAGAGGAAACGTAGAAAAAAGATGGAAAGAAATAAAAAGGACTGTACATGATACAGCAACACAGACTATAGGTAAAAAAAAGTAGAAGCGAAAAAACCGTGGGCAACAAAGGAGATACTAGATTTAATAGAGAATAGAGGAAAGCTTAAACCTTTCAGAGAATTGGATAGTGAAAGTAAGTAAATATATAAAAGAGTTAGAAATAAGACAGACAGGGAATACAGGGCAGTTAAAAAGTTTTTCTGGGAAGATAGGAAAAACTATAATGGTATTAAAGATGAGAATAATGAGCTTCTAATAAATAAACTTGAGTTAGCAGATAGATGGAAAAGATATTTAGAAGATTTATATAAGGGAGACGATATGGATGAGTTAAAGAACGACCAAGAAGAGGATGTAGAAATAGGGTTCTCAATATTAAGAGAGGAATTTGATAGAGATGTTGGGGATCTTAAAATAATAAAGCGCCGGGGATAGACGATATACCCGCAGAATTAATAAAATGTGCAAGTCAGAAAATTTTAGACAGATTATATGAACTAGTAAAAGTATATATGACATAGGTGAGGTCCCAATAGATTTCGAAAAAAATATTATTTTCCCAATCCCAAAAAAGTCAGGAGCTGATAGGTGTGAGAATTTTAGAACGGTTAGTTTAACTTCCACGCTTCCAAAATACTAACAATAATAATTATAAATAAGAGTAGAAACTTTGACTGAGAATTAATTAGGCGAAGACCAATATGGTTTTCGTAAAGACAGAGGAACTAGAGAACCGATACTAATGATTAGGGTAATTATCGAAAAAAGGTGACAAAAAATAAAAAGATTCATTTCGCGTTTGTAGATTTAGAAAAAGCATTTGCTAGGGTTAATTTTATTGTTATATTCAGGGGGAATCTCTCATTGGGATAAAAAATTATTTCCAGTCTATATAAAAACCAAAGCGTAGTAATTAGATTTGATGAAATAGAAAAGGAAGCTAAGATTAGAAATGATGATAGACAACGCTGTATACTATCTCCATTGATTTTTAATTTTATATTGAGGAAGCTTTAAACTTAGCTAGAGAGAGAGAAAAGAAATAGGTATTAGTGTACAGGGACAGAAAATACACATGTTACGTTTTGCAGATGATATAGCCATTATAACAGAATCCAGAAAAAAATTAGAAGAGTTTTTATATATTTTATATGAGATACTACAGAGTGACTATAGTATGAAAATTAACTCAGGAAAGTCAAAGATAATGACAAGTGAGTTACAGCCTAGTTCTAACCCAAAATTAAAAATAGATAATACCGAGTTAGAGGAGGTAGATGAATTTTGCTATTTAGGTAGTATAATTACAAAGGACGGACGTCGCAGAAGGGATATAGTAGCTAGAATAGCTCAAGCTAAAAAAATGTTTTTAAAAAAGAAACACCTACTAATAGCTAATAGTATTAGTTTAGATAATAGAAAAAGTTTGTTAAAGTCGTACGTATGGAGCGCTCTATTATACATACGGTAGTGAGACTTAGACAATTAAAAAGATAGATAAGAAAAAGATAAAAGCTTTTGAAACTTGGAGTTATAGGAGAATGTTAAAGATTAGTTGGACAGATAGAGTAACAAATGAGGAAGTTTATAGAAGTATAGGTGAGGAACCCTGTATGTGGAAACAATTAAATGTCAGGAGAGATAGAATGATAGGGCACCAGTTAAGACATTACGGACTATTTAGATAGGTCTTAGATTATAGACTACCAAATAAAAATAGAGTAGGAAGACCTAGACAAAGCTATATTAGTTAAATTATTAGAGATTTAGGTTGTGAAGGGTATGTGGACCTTTTTATACTAGCTCAGAAAATAATTTAGAGCTGCGCCAAACCGACCTTAAGTAAGGTCGAAAACAAAATGATGATAATATAAGCACAATGTAAATGTACGGACTCGACAAATGGAAGTGGCCTCAGGAGAAAGGTGAAATTTGGTATGAGCTTGAAGAACATTGAAAAAATTAAACTTCCGGAAGAATTCAATAAACGGGGTTTTTTATAGTTCAGGAAATAAAGAATACAAAACTTTTGTGTCATAAATCTGTAAGGTCTAATTGCATATTTTGATTTTCAAATGTTTTAACTTTTTGCTTTAAGTTTGTTTGAATGTGTGCAATAAATTGATAAGAACAAGTTTCTTTTAATTAAATTATCAGTTTTCTTTCTCTTATCGGAATTATGGTCAACTCTGTCAGAATAATGTACCCTGTTGGAATTATATTCTCCACGTGACTGAATTCCATACAATTTTCAAACAAACCTGTCCGAAATATGTACTCGCGTAAGATTCAAAAATTTGATATATTTTTAACTGTTTTCAATGAAAATTTACGAAAAACTAGATACAAGTCAAATATTTATAATCCAAATTAAACCACAAAAATAGTTCCTAAGACATATTTTTGTTTTCACTATTTTAATTGCTTTATTTCTGGCAATAAGTCTCTTAAAGTGTTGGAATTGTGTACAATTACCTAACTATATAAGACGCTTATTTTAATATTAAACATCCTTTGTTTTATCACTTAGCCCTTTTGGATACATATTCATATGAACTTTGATGAACAAAGTAACCACGAAGCAGCCCTTAAGGTTTGTATATATTTAGAATAATCCTAAAGAGTGTAATCGTTTATACACGAATCTCTAAACATGAAAATGAATTTTAGCTTGATTTTTCAATACAAGTCTATACCTGTTCCAATTTATAAGGAATCTTGCAAAAATCGAATTCGGCCTTCAAACTGCATACCCATTAATTATTCAGCGAAGGCCGACGGGCCATTTTTAAAACCCATAATTGTGTAATCAATTCGTGTAGTAACAGGTTCAAAGACTTCATTGTCCTGGTTGGTCATCACTATTATAACTGCAAGGAATTCCCCTAAATAGCTAATGAGATACCTAACAAAAATGAAGATCATCATCCGCTAAATAAAAGAAAGATCCGGTACGAAACAATCTTGTTTAAGTAAGTATATAGATGAAAAAACGATGTTTAATGACGTACGGAGCAAGTAAATAAAATGTTACTGACAAATATTACAGAAATGTACAACAATTATTATTACTATGGTTTCTTTTTGCATTGACTTTTTGCAATCTGATATATAAATGAGTAATCTGTGTTTCTTATAAACCAATTAAGCTACATGCATAACTTGCAAATATTTTTCGACGACGTACGTTTCAAAGGTATTGAATGCAAATTATTCAAACCTAATATTTGATCAAGTGTTTGCCATATAATTCTAATAATGGATATTTGAATACTGATCAAAGCTGCCTACTTTGCAATCGTTGAGTATTAAAGTGACGTATAATTAATCCCATTATTGTTCATTATCTGGCGCAAACAATGTCGACTCGTGCTTCCATTGGGCAATTGTAAGAACCTCCCAGTCAAAGTACACCTTGCACCTTAATACTAACCAAATATCTTACAATAAAAATACCCTAGTCTACGGAGCAGTTACAGAATTACTCACTCTTGTCCTTGTACAATGTTCAATTATTAGCCCAATTGTCAATACAAAAACTGTAATTGTGGGATTTTTGTTAACCTCTCACTTGCATGATTTGCAATTTTTAGCAGCTTAAGAAGTGTTAAAATATAATTACAAATTGCAATTTGATATTCAAGATTGTTTATGTGGAATTGTGTTGGCTAAGAATTGCGAACTCAGTAAACATTTGCAAAGTTGTCCATGGACCAGATAAATTATGAAAGTTTGATACGCTACTGAGAGTGTAAAGTCCATCTCATTGACCAAAGAGGTCAATCGCACCTATAAGTAAAATCAGACGATCATGTTTCTTGATTTGCATGTTTGATGAAGTATATTTTTTAAATGCGTTTCTATCTCAAGCTTTTGTAGTTGTAGGTGAAGGGTTTTTCTGACGCTGTCCATACAGTACAACTAATTTTTAAAGTAGTTTCAATTAATTTACTAATTTTGTTCGTACCTCCGTAATCGAATATCATGTGGAAGATCTAAACACAAGCAAGAATACAAATAAACAAACGTTAAAGATTTACTTACACTACTGAGTTGAGATCGTTTGTATTTATCTTAATATTATTTAATAAATTATTTTCCCGTTTCTGACGACTTTAAAATTGCTATTTTTAATACTCTATAGTTAATATATGTTAGATTCCCAATCTTAATATGTAAATATTTAAAAAATACCATTGTGGTACGTTCGGACTGATTATTCTGGTTTGGGTTATACTTAGAGGCAAGTTCGGAGAAGAAACAGTTGTAGGAGAAGATATATTTTGCCAAGGGTTATCCATTGATAAATTAAAGTAGGGAGTCAGGATGTACTGACTGATTTACGAACTCGCCCACTCGTAGAGACCATGACTTCTATTGATAGTTTGCGACTTTACAATACTACCTACCTTTAAGGAAGGTGAAGGTTATGTACCTTGACGCCATTTTTTTTCAAATGTTTGTGGAATGCCAAAAAATTGTAATATTCAGAGTTTTAGAATCTCAACGTTAGCTCTAGAATGTATTCTATCGATGGAATTATATTAGTTTTGTCAATTTAAAAAATTTCCACTTACCTATAAAATAAAAAAAATGATAAGTGGCTCAAAGTACAACATGTATTGTACCTTAAAGTACGGTGCATTGTACCTAGGATAGAAAATGAGAAAAAAGAAAATTTTAAATTGGGTATATTTACCAAATAATATTGTAAGACAAGGTAACTGAACCATTGAACCTTGTATGGTGAAAACTCAATACCAAAAGTTAACATATTCCTTTGTCTTTCTGACAAGCCTTGTTAGATAGGCTGTGGCAGAGCTAAAACAATGCATTCTTCCTCAATAGAAAATATTGTATCACTCTCTTTTAAAAACTTGTTTGGGGAACGGAACCTTTTGTAAATATTGAACTTGAGATTCTTCATTTTCGACATAGATTATCTCGGCTACATAAAACTGTGTTGTTTTCTTTTCAGTTATTTTCGCTAATACATAATCACCTTGTTTTTAAGCGCTGTTATCAAATGCGCGTTCTTTAGGCTTAGCAATTTCATAAAATATTTCCGAACTGAAGTGGTAGAATAGGTGTCATCTTCATCAGATGTTTCCACTTCAACTTCAGCTTTTCTTTTAAAACTCAATATGTTCCGGACAGTTTGTTTCCTTTCTTAGCTCTTCTTTTCATTGTCTTTCACCAAAAATTTGCTCAATTTTGACCTTCTCTGGAGTATCGGTCAAAATTCGGCTTTTAGTTCTCTTGCTATTAGAGACTTTTAGGGCAGGCTTTTGTGACTTAGGATATGACCGTATTTCTTTAGCTGTTAGCTGTTCCAGCAATTCGGCAACATTAGGTGCTTTCCTTTCACAGAAAAGAACAGCTCCGAACAGCCCAGGGCTTTAAAGCTAATGTTCCCTTCAATTAGAGCGCCAAGCCCTAAGCCCTAAAATTGCGTTTTCCCCTTACCCCTTGAGCACCAGAATATTAGCTGAGGCGCGAAGCCACTTTCTACTTATTTGAGGTTATGAAAATGATACATATTAAACACCGATCACAATATGTATCAAAATCATCTATTCTTTTACCTGCAAAATCATTTCTTCTTTCAAAGAATACATGTCAGGATGTTGGATAATAAGACATATATAAAAACGTAAAGCGTACTACTAATTTGAGGTTATGTGTTGCTACGGATGATAAGTCCGTAATTCTTAAATGCGTGTTCCTTTCAGGGAGAGCTCCGAAGTGTCCCAGATCATTAAGTTTCGGATCTCTATAAACCTGAAAGGAAAGCTAATATTATATGTCGTTATCGTTGTCCTGGATGGTTTAAAAGCCATTTATCACAAGCAATGCTGTAATATTGTTTGTGAGGCCTAAAAACGGTACGGTCGAGAGGTTGGAGCTTGACTTATATAGGGTGGCAATACTAGTAAAATTATTCCACTATTTTTGGCTAATGTTACAGCTTCAAGGGAACGATGCATTTCGTGGTTATCCAAAATTAATAATTTTTTATTCTCTAAGCTTGACCTCTCATTATTAATAAAATGTTGCAACGGCAATAGAATCTTTCCAGAATTTGACCATCCAGATAGATATATGTGAAGATCCAGTTGAGTCTGCTGGCGCACTACTCATCATAAATGTGTTAAGTTAATCCAAGGAAAAATAAACATGGGTGGTACATTATCTCTTAAAGCGTTGATGTAAGCTATCATGGCTATATTCGATCCTCTATCTCCAGATGTAGTAGCCCCAATTTGTTTTTGTCCTTTAGGTGCAAATATCTTTGTAGTATTTTGAACAGTGCAATCTCCGGTTTCGTCCATGTTGTTAACGTCAGCAGTAGTAAATTTGTATTTCGAAATAATCTCCTTTAAATTCGTAAAAAAATCCAACGTTATGTCTATTGTAGCTTGTGACTCATGAAAAACCAGTTGCCTCAGGATTTCTAAAACTCAGTTCTTGATGTCTTCTCATAAACTTGCGGAACCACTTCCAACTATTTCATTTGTTATCCAAGATTGAGGAACATTTTTATTATTTGATTTGGTCAAAGAATGTACTAAACTTCTGAGTTGATTCCTCTGGAGAGCATAGTGCATTTTTGATGATATAAGAGAATATTTTACGATGCTTATTTCTTCTGCCAGAGTAAAACATTTCCACTTTATTTTGTGTATTTTAATGCCAAACTTGAAAGCTTGTATTTTAAATTGGGTACTTCATTTTCTAAATCACTCACACTTAGCACATAAATTAAATAATAAATATAAGCAGGTGACAGATAATATAAATGAACATCCGAATTAACGAGATAAAGCATTTTTACAACCCAATAAATCAGATATAATAACCCGGGATAGCTCACCGATAAGTATTTTACTTGTAGCTATTTAGATAACGTAATATATCAATTAGCGCAATTTTAACGAAATTGCGTTGGTCTGAATGAATCACTTCAACGAGATGGTTACAGATTTTTTTGGAGTTTATGACTTAAGTTGTAAATTACATTTGTAAGTTTCAATGCTTGTGTGTAAGTAATATTTTGGATAATGTGTGTTGAAGAAAAATGTTTGTGTATGTAGCAATTATTATTATTGGAGGAATTGTTTATTAACGAATATACGATGATATTCTAATTTTGATGTTGGAGTTTTGTTGTTTCATTTAATCTGAGCTAGTAAGACAACGCGGGCATCTTCAGGCAATAGTTCACACCAGATGAACGTATGGGCAGCATGTAGCTGCATATTCACGGATATATATTGCTACGATATCGCCCCTCGACAGATGTACAACATCAATTGCCTGCAGATTGTCACCTCTCTGTGCCTTTAAGATAAATTAAAATTAACACAATCAAATTTATGCCTCGACTAGCTCAGTGATACCACGTACAGAGTGAACGACAATATGATAACAGAGAATTTTTACTCACACCTCTCTAATACTCTATGCACCTGAATAAAACAAACGAAATCCACCAAAAATTCTATAATGAAATAAAAATTATATTATAATTTACAAATCTACGCCCTTTTTAATATCATTTATTTTTTATAGAACTTTTAAATCGCACTTAAAGTAAATCTTTCTATCGAATTAGCTCTTTACGAAGATTATAAAATTTTACATCTTTTTAAAGCAATTAAAGCCAGCAAAAAAATGTATCTTACCACGAATAGTTTCGTTGAACGTTTAAAGAAATATCCCCCTTTTTTTAACATAATTCTATGTAACAATCAAATTTTTGTTAACCTTTTACATACTATATCTTACTCGCATGTAAATTTTAGGCTCACTTCCAAATACACAAATTATGTAGAATTGCACATGCAACGTGCTATAAATTGAATAAATAGTTCTGACCTTATAGTTCTCCTGTTTTTTTCTTGTTGGAGATTGCAGACCCAAATTCCCGTTTGTTCTGAAACCTCCAACAATTTGGCTTAGAAATCACTCTTAATTGAATAACGGTCGTTTCTTCAGTAGTTTACAGTACTTTGGAGTATTAATCCAGTAATTTGAAGCTTTTACCCAATAACTTAGAATCCAAAAACTTAAAGTGGTTTATATCCAGTAATTTAGATTCTTTTACCAGTGACAGAGTGTTAAGAGCGTTTATATTAACGGCAAAATTCTATATAGATTTATTACAGCACGCGCGCTCTACTGTTTATATCACTTGAAATTATAAATTTTAAATTTCAACTTTTAAAACTATCAATTTTTACTAAATTCTATTCACGTATCAATTTTCTTTCAAAATAGCACAGTCGGCGCGTGAATTATAAAAATGATCCTCCTTTATCGGCTTTGTTTGTTTTATAGAATCAAATTCCTTCTCGAACATTCCACCCGTTCTCATTGGTTGACAGAACGTTATCAGTTCGTACGTGGAAAATGCGTTTCAATTATGGGTTATATCTGCAACCTGTTGGGTTTTGTTAAATATTGCATTTATATACGTTCTAAAGTGCACGTACATCGGAACTTTCTAGCAGGACTTGACTAACAAATGGCATTTTATGTACGTTCGGAATTGCACGTATAACTGTCGCCTCTAATATCCATACTTCATTTAAATATGCTGGTTTTAATAAATATTGTATTTTATGTACGTTCTTAACTGCACGTATGTATTAACTTCTTTACGCAAATGCGTTTAGATTGAGAGAAATTTCATTTCATCGTTGTTTTTCCAATATATTGAATTTATATTTGCTTTGAGCTTAAGAATGTTTTTAAATGTTCTAAGATGATTGAATTGCTTCCGCAATTATTTATTTTAATAAATGTAGTGAAGTTATTACGGAATGAGCTTTCTTTAATTAAATGTAACATGTTATTGATTTTATACAGGGTGATTTGTATCTGCTTTTCTATGATGATAAAGCCCTCCCGAAGGTGACCATCCAATCGCCCCATCATCACGTTTTATGTTCTACCGGGTAGGAAAACGTAGTTTGTCAAACAAACCCCCACTAATCAGTCGTTTGCTTCACAAAACGGTATCTCCTTGTTCCTTACTCTCAGGACATCCTCTGCCAAATCTAAACGAAAAATGTACTTTTTCAAGATGTCCAATTGCAGGATAGCTTCTCCGTCGTTATCACGTGATGGTCGAATATTTTACTATCAATGCTGATCTTTACGTTTGAAATTTTGTGCGTCCGATTGTCTTCACTGGCTAATTTGCAAAGACGCGCCGTCGTAGGTTTTGCTTTATCATGGTTGCGCACTACGACAAGGTTCACAGTTGTCCTAGTGGCACCGATATCAACTAAAAACTTAAGTCTCACCGTTATTCTGTCCATATACGTAAAGACTGTATTCGCACCTAGTTTGCGCTATGTGGATGTTTTCTGAAGCAGAATCCGTGCAGGTCGACTTTTGCCCCTCATCGTCGACCCTCTCTAGTTTTCCTACTTATTCTTTTCTCTCTTAGGATTCTTGCACTGCCGCTGAATATGCATACATTCTCCTCAATTCCAGTGTTTCGGGTTTTCCTCTTTGCTCGTTGTTCACAAAGAACACGTTGAATCATTTCCTCCCTGGTCTCTTGTCCCTGTTCTTCCGCAGGGCATCTAATCTTTCTGAAAACACAGCTTCATGTTTTTGAAAACCGCCAGAAAATTTTGCTTCCAGGTTTTCAGCGGATTTTTTGATTTCTGTATAAATTTCTCAGTTGACTGTAATTTTCAAACAGTTTTTGTTCAATTGCTCTTTTGATTATTGGCAACGACAAAGGCGAAAATCTGTCAAAATAATTTTCAAATATATAAATTGACTTGCGAAAAACGTATCTAGTATTTTGTAGTGTACTTCTTTTTGATTCTTGTAGAATTTTGGAAAGATGCCTTTTTCACCTATGAAGCAAGGATCTTCAACCAAAAAATAAAAAGCTATCCTGTAGTATATAAACCTGTTTACCACGAAGTGTCCTGATATTAATTACAAATGTTTATGATTTTTTTACTTGATTAATTACTTCTAAGGATATAAATACCTGAGTAATTGTGCCTGAAAGTTTGAGGTTGAAGGTATTTCTCTTTAGGCGTGTTGCAGAAGTATTGTCCGAGGAGAATTTTCTGTAAAAAGTTAACAATAGTTTTTAATAGCAAAATAAATTCAATGTACTTTAGCGCAACTTGATCAAGATTTAGTACCTGGTTTTAGTGCCATTTATTAATGCTACTAGTAATTCGATGTTTATTGTTGATTTTCAAAAGCGACTCTTAGAGATACAGTGTGACAAGGCCGATCCTTATGGGTTAAATGCATCTATAGGTGGTTGTTACTTATATTTTTTGTTATTCTGTGTTTTTAAGTGAATTCCAGTCCTATGTATACAGATACAACCAAGAATTCGGAATGTTTGATTCTGTTTTAAATTACATCAATTTCAGAATATATGGATCTAATGTTCTTGGATTTTTAATCAATTTTTTAAGCAATACATCTACATTTGAGGGAGGCTTACACCAAAGGCAAGCTGGTAATGATTGTTTTGGCTTTCTCACTAAACTACATTGCTAAGTAACATTTTTATTATGTGAAGTTTAATACTATTTTAAAGAGCTGCTTGTATAAAATTAATAATTAGCTATTGTATTATAATGAAAAGTGTGTGTTGTGAGTCAATGCACCTTTCAACATCTTTGAATAAAATTTTAGTTTTGAAATATTTGGAATACATAACAATTAACATAACAGTGAAGGACGTCTTTTATTTATGCCAGGTTATTTAAAGCGAAGGCGCGTTGCGATTAAACGACGAAATTTGTGGTTTTATACAAATAATAATTATAAATTATAAATGTTGGTACTAAAATTGGTACTGTATAAGTAATTAGTCTTGTAGAAATCTAAAAAAGTACGATTACACAAGTCAAACAGCGAATTAAAAATAAAACCATATATAACTAAGATTAATGTATAAAATCTAACACTAAAGTTGTTATGTATATTTTTTTATTTCTTTAAATATTTATTCCTCTAGGTTTGTAAATTTTAATACTATTCTTCAATATATAATATAATTTTAACACTATTCCGAATTGGTTGCGTTTAGTGGCGTAACTAGGATTTTGCACTTAAGGGGTGGGGCGGTTAAAAAGTTTATGACAACTTTTTGGAACATACATTTATTTGATAATGTACTAACTACAGAACAAAATCTAGTTTTCTAGGTTTCTTTGCCAGCTCATTTATTACTTCGTCTGTGATCACTTCCAACTTACTGTGTATGGATAACATCGCCAGTTCATTTAGCCGATTTTGAGATATAGTATTTTTAAGATAGTTATTTATTCTCTTTAAAGTAGAGAATGACCTTTCAGCCGTCGTTGTGGATACAGGTATTTTTCCATGATTTTCAACATAATAAATATGTTAGGAAACATATTCTTATTGCACAGAACCAAATCATCCATTGCAGATATGTAATGAAGATGTTTATTCTCTTGGCATAGTTTGTACAATTTGAACACGGCTATGACGTCAGAAGGTGGTGCGCTAAGTTCACTAGCGTAAGATTCCAGAAGAACTAACAAATTATTTTTGTCTTGATTGGACAGGGCTTCTTCATTTGTCGGGGGAAATAGCGCTTGAAATCCCTTAACTATATTGCAGTTTTTTATGAACCTGCGCTCCAGTTCGGAAATAAACACTTCCAAGAAAGGACTATAAATTGTTGCACAATAAAAATCTTCTGGCTTCTGGAGGTTAGGATTTGCACGATGTTTCTGCCTTCCAGTAACTCTCGGAATATTCATTGCAACTCCGAGCTTTTCACCTATCATTTTTTCATTCTCAAATATTATATTGAACTCTTTGCCAGCATACTTTCTTAGATTCTGAAGTTCGCACTTTGCAGAATGTGCCATACCTAATGAAGCCTTTAGGTCGGTCTTTATTTTTTGCAAGTGTTTACTAAGCGAAAGACTGATTACAAACGAGCGACGTGTTGCAATTAATGTCAACAGAAATTGCGGCTTCAGTATCGCACTTTTGAGCAATGCAGCATCTCTGGACGTGTCAGAGTCTCTCCAGGTCTCTATGATTTCTAGTGACTCCATTACAGGTTCCAGCAACTCGAAAAAATCACTTACGGAATGATACCTTTCCATACATCGTATAGAACAGTTTCTTTTTAAAGTTTTAGCGTTGGGTGTAATCTCAAGTTTCTCAATTTCTTTAAACATCTTTGCGTTTTGGTGTATTAAAAAAATCATGAGCTTTGCCAATAACATCTATTCTGTTTCTGATTTCAGTCACTTTGCAGGATTTGGACACCACAAGAATTAGAGAATGAGCAGCACCATGAGTATACGGAGCAAGAGGATGATCTCGAGAAACATGCGATTGTACACTGTTGAATACACCAGTCATTGTTGCAGCTCCGTCATAAGCTTGTCCTCGGAGATATTTTGTGTCAATGTCAAATGATTTCAGACTACTTAAGATTAGGTAAGCTAATCTGTGCCGGTAAGATCAGATGTTGGAACAAAATTTAAAAAATCTTTTCAAAGTTTCTTTGTTTTTTCATTAACGTATCTGACACACATGAAAACTTGTTCAATGCCACCAATATCTGCAATTTCATCTGTTATTACAGCAAAACATTTGGTTTTGTTAATATTGTCCACTACCCTTTTCATCAAAATATCGTTACAAGATTATATAGTTTCATTTTGGATTTTTGAACTAAGCTACTAGTGTCTTGGTCCTTCCAATGGTCACCTATTGCCCTATAGCGAATGGCTGCACGAAAATTTCCTTTGTTTTTTATTGGGTTCTCTGACAGAGTTAATTTACCAGAGTCCCGATGACCACGAAGTGCCAAATCTTGCCGACCGCACAACAAAACTGCATCAATTATAGGAATAATTTGTCTTCTGTTGGTAAAATTTGCTATTTTCTTCTTCCTACAGCTTGATTGTCTATCGAGAGTTCTGGTCGTGCCCATGTTTGGTTAAAACGCTCACCATCGGCAACACATTTCGCATGATATTTCAAAGAAGCATGGTCAGTAAATGTTTCTGTAACATTTTTCCAATTACTGAAACCTCTTTTCGCCAACAAACCAAGTTTTTGTGAATTAACACCAGCCCCACCAACAGCAAATGGTAGACAGTACTTGCAATAAGCACCAATTTCCGTTGCCGAATATACCAATCAGGAAAATCGCTTCAGCCAGTTATGTTGAAAACAGAGATTGTACGATTTTGCTTTTCGTTATCTTGTACATTTTGCACCCGCTCGGTACCCGGATAGCTATAATCTTCAGATGGTATCCATATATTATTGTCTAAAATTTGCCTTATTTCAGCAGTGTTTAGTGAACGTTTAGCAAAAAAGCTGATATCATTGAGCTTTCTGGGCGTGGTTGTATTATTTGTAGAGGCAGTAAATGACACCGGTACAAAGTTATCTTTATCTTTCGATTCAACTTTGGCAACTCTATTCAAAACACTAACACATTGATCTTCGTCTTCTTCACTTGGCTTGTGCTTTTTATAAAAAATTCGATATTGATATTTGTCTCTTCTTTTTATCAGTCAATCTGGACGTACGCAAATATGAAAAAATGAATGTGATATTCTTGCGTAAAAAGAGGGGGTAAAAAGGTTTTTATAGTTGACGAACAAGTTGCTTTAAATTAAAAATTATGAGATTACACCTTGGAAAATACTATTATACACTAATCTTTACAGTAGTTGTTACGTCATCATCGAACATTTATTGGAATTGGTGACAATAAATACTTAGTGCGGGTATCCTATAGTTTTTAGTGAAACATTATATACCGGCAGTGAAAGTGCGTGAAGACAGTCGCATTCGAACCCTTGCAGAAGACGGTTGTGTGAGAGCTTTTGAAAGCGACACCGACACCCAATCGTGCGTGTTACTGGTTGTCCGTCAAACCTTTTGTGTGTGAACCTTTATTGCCCACAGCGGCACAGGCTTTAAGGTATTTATACCCTTCATTAAGTAGTTTGGTGTAGTTGTTTTTAGTTATTGCATAACCGCTCCACCGCCATTGGTATTGCTACAAAAAGCAATTGGTCCTTCCCTATAATTAGCATATTTATATCACTCCTTTATCATCCCAATAAGCCATTGGTCCAAACGATCCGAATTCACCAGTTCTATGGTATACGCATATCCTAAACTTTGCATTCCAGCGAGCTTTTTAATTAATTAATGATTTAGCTTTAAATTTGTGTTCAAGATCCATATTTAGCGGGTTAAAATATGTACAATATTAGCTACATACTTTCGTTAGACTAAATTAAGTGATTTCGCCGTAATTAAACCAGCGTTTAATTACAAACAAATCCTTAATATAAAATTTGTTAATCTGCACTAAAAGCCATTGCGCGTTTTTAGTTTTCACATACAACCCTTTCAGTTGTTTTACAACGTAAAATATTGAATACATCTGCAAAGGGAATAAAGTTGTAAAGCTGAACGCTTCTTGCAAACACGTTAAGCCGCATGTTCCTGTGATCTTTTGATGGTAAAAGCCGCCCGGGTTGTAAACGGTACATCTTATCTAAACGCTTTGTTTGACAAACCGTTAGGTTTTTCTACGTGGCTTAAGACCCCATTGCAGGCTAATAGTCATAAAACGTGATTTATTGGTTTATGCGCTATTTTACATTTTTCGTGTCTTGAACAACAACCCATAATATTTAATATTTCGCAGCGCACATCTGAGCTTTACCGTTTTACAGCATTTTTATAGTGTAGCCCTTTCAGAATAACTTTCAGAATGGCTCCCAAGAAAATACAGGTAGCCGAACTAGAATTACTGAAAATACGCATTATAGAAATGTGGTAATTGGGTAACGCTATACAAAGTGACCCAACTTTAAAAACGTTGTTCCTTATTCAAACAAGGGGAGTAATGACCTTTACAGAGATTTCAATACAATTTTAGTTGCTGTCTTGGCGTCCTGTGACGATGTAGAATCATTAAATTACAACGCTTTACGGAAGGAAGTAGATTCCGCTTATTTTGCATACTGCTGCATCTCGAAACGATGCAAGAAACGAAAGCACCACAAATCATTGAAAATGCTCCAAGCAGCTCGGGATCAAAATTGTTACCGCTAAAGCTCCCAAATTTCAATAATGAGGTAACTGAATTTGCGTCTTACAGTCTGGTCTATAATAACGCGTCGCTGTCCAATATCGAAAAATTAAATTACCTTATCAGTTGCTGTAGCGGGGAGTCTTTGAAAATCATTAAATCGGTACCCATTTCGGGAGATAATTTTATCATTTCCTATAACGCCTTGCGTGAGAGATTTAGCAATCCGCGTTTATTGGCAACTTTGCATTGGAAAGCTATGAAAGACTTTCCACCTTTAAAATCAGAAGACCCTAAGAAACTTAGGGCACTTATTGATTGTTTTTCAGAGAACCTTGCTGTTCTAACTAACTTAAAGTTTCCCACGGAACATTGGAACTTTATTCTGGTCGATTGTCTTTTAGAAAAACTCGATCCGTTCACTAGAAAACGCTTCGAACTCCAATCGGATCCGAAGCAAATACCCAATTTCGATGATTTGAGATATTTTTTAACTCAACAATGTGCAGCGTTGGAAACCTTTTCTTCAACCGCACCTGTTTCTTATTCGACGACTGTCCATACATCTCACACATCAGTGCCTAAGAAATTCTCAGCGTTTCAATTTAAACCAAGAGTTTCTTCTAACGTAGTCTCACTGGATACACCAAGTAGCTCCAGTGACTCAAATAATTCATTTTCGCACCATTGTCCTTCTTGCAAAGGCAATCACTTAATTTACAGATGTCGTTTCTAAAGAAAACTCCGACGGAACGTTTCGACATTGTCAAACGCTTACGCCTTTGTTTTAAATTGCTTACGAACAGACCATGCGTCCATCCAATGCAAATCTTATAATTCCTGTCGAACTTGCGCCAAGCCGCATCATACCTTGCTACACTTTGAAGCGCAACCTGCTTCTAGCCGTTCAGCTGAACCGATCGCTACACCTATGCATAAAAATGCCAATAGGACGCAGTCAGCCTCTCCTATTCCGGCAAATGTTTTGTCTTCACAGACGAATTTAAATTCTGGGGTTACTGTCTTACTCTCCACTGCTGTTGTGGAAGTTCAAGACCGGTCTGGTAGATACAAACAGATCAGGGTACTCTTAAACCCTGGCTCTCAAGCTAGCTTTATTCGAGACGATTGCGTGAGCAAACTTTGGCTTCCACGCATACGTTCTCAAGTTCCGATTTATGGACTTGGGCAGACAAGCAGTCAATAGGGGTGCCGTCAGCTGCACCATTCGCTCTATGTTAGACTCTGAAAAATCTCTAGAAGTCACAACTTTTGTGCTTTCGTCAATATCTGGCAAATTACCTAGCGTTGAAGTTCCTAATAATTGGGAACACTTATGCGGCCTGCACTTTGCACACCCGACCTGGAACTCTCCAGGAACTATTGACATGCTCCTTGGAGCAGATGTTTATCCGTTCATCATCAATGGCGGTGTTATACATGGCAAATTTCTTCAGCCTGCCGCCATAAATACAATTTTTGGTTGGACTATTACAGTCTGATACTGTCCAAGCATTTTTTACTTCTGTAGAAGATCCTATCGACCAGAACCTAAGGCGGTTTTGGGAGATAGAAGAGTTACCATCAAGCCTTATACTTCTCCGGAAGAAGAAAAGGCAGATTTGATTTTGAAAACACGTTTTTCGTGACCCTAGCGGTCGTTTTATTGTTGCGTTACCGTTCAACGATACTTTGCCCGTTTTTGATAATTGCTTTGAGATGGCTAAAAAAGACTATTTTCGTTGGAGCGCAAATTGCATGCTCAACCGGAGCTACGCGCCCAATACAACAATTTCATGCAGGACTATCTTGATGCGGGTCATATGGCATTACTCGATTCTCCGCCCGTTGGGAACGATAATTATTTTTTACCCCATCACCCTGTGTTTAAAGAGGAAGATCATACTTCTAAAATTCGTGTGGTTTTTGACGCCTCTGCAAAGGCGAAAAACAACGTGTCACTTAATGACACTCAATTGGCTGGACCTAGTCTCCAAAACGACATTTCGACAATCTTACTTAAATTTCGCTCTCATCGTTTCGTTTTTACTTGTGATGTTCGCCAAATGTATCGACAAATTTTGGTTACCAAAGAACATCGAAGGTTTCAATTAATTGTTTGGCGGTTCTCCGCAGAAGAACCCATTCAGACTTATCAGCTTAATACAGTGACCTATGGTATTAAATCATCGCCTTATCTAGCATTAAAAACTCTTCATCAATTAGCCATTGACGAAGGCAAAAGGTTTCCGTTAGCCGCTGAGGCTATACGGTCAAATCTATATATTGATGATTTCGTCGCCGGTGGAGATTCTATACAATCGGCCCGCGAAATTAAAGATCAACTTATCCGACTTTTACTTTTGGCTGGTTTTGAACTTCGAAAATGGAGTTCTAATTCAGTTTCTATTTTGGAAGGCATTCCGTCAGATTTTTGCCAATATACTTCTCTCGATTTCGATTCTGACGAATCAATAAAAATATTAGGTCTTCAATGGTCACCTACAGAAGATATTTTCTCATTTCGGGTTAAACCATTAAACCCAATATGTACAAAGCGCAACATACTTTCACAAGTTGCCAGAATATATGATCCATTAGGGTTTTAGCCCCACTAACACTTTTGCAAAACGCCTAATCCAGCATCTGTGGATGTTAGGTTTGAATTGGGATGACATCCCACCAGCAGACATTTCGTCTCAATGGCAGCAGTATCAAGAAGAGTTGCCGTTATTATCGTCATTAAAGTTACCACGTTGTTTACCCCCTTCGGATCCTTTTACTTGTCATTTGCATGGGTTTTGCGATGCTAGCAAGGTAGGGTATGCAGCGGTAGTGTATTTCCAGTTTATAAATCAAACTACTGGAGAAATAACTGTACAATTTGTAACCGCTAAAACAAAAGTAGCTCCAATTAAGCGCATTTCAATTCCACGTTTGGAATTATGTGCCGCCGTTTTATTAACCGATTTACTTTCTTTTACCATTCGGTCTTATCAAGGCTTGATTGAAATCTCTGATGTTTCAGCGTGGAGTGATTCTACGGTCGCTCTCACTTGGATACGTTCTCCACCTTTTCGTTGGAAAACTTTTGTGGCAAACCGTGTTAGCCACATTCAAGAAATCATTGCACCTAGCCGATGGTTTTATATTAAATCTTCGCATAATCCGGCTGATCCTGCATCTCGGGGATTAATGCCAAGCGCGGTTATTTCATGTTCGCTATGGTGGGCGGGGCCTGAATGGCTTCACTACCCTAGTGACTTGTGGCCGCCTCAACCAACATTGTCAACCTCAATTGCTGAGTTAACTACGGAAAAGAAGATCCTAACATTTGTCGCTCAAACAGATCCAAACGTCATTGACATTTTACTAAGTCGCTTTTCATCGTTATATAAAATCCAAGGCATCGTGGCTTACATTTATAGATTTTCTAAACCCATGGCTCAACGTCATGCGGGTCCCTTAACAGACATTGAATTACACAATGCTCTCATGATTATCGTTCGGCATGTACAAAGTGTTACATTTTCAAAGAAAATAGCTTCGATCAAGGCAAACCGTAAATTACCTAAAAGCTTGCGAAAACTCTCTCCATTTGTTGATCCACAAAATATCTTAAGAGTAGGTGGGCGCTTGACACATTCTTCGCTTTCCTATTTCGAAAAGTTTCCTGCGTTATTGTCCCAGCGGCACCGATTAACCGAACTTATCATTCGGTCAACTCATGAAAGGTATTGCCATCCCGGTGTTAATACCACAGCGTATCTTATCCAACAGAATTTCTGGATCCTTTCTATTAAAAATTCAATCCGAAGTTATTTATCATCATGTCATAGATGTTTTCGTACCAAACCGGTCCTGGTAACTCCTCCTATGGGAGACCTGCCGGCAGCACGTATTACCCAAATCAAACCGTTCAGTATTGTTGGTGTTGATTTTGCTGGCCCTCTTTTAATAAAGGCTAACCGCCTACGATGCTTTAAATCGCTTAAGGCCTATATTTGTATTTTTGTTTGTTTTGCCACTAAGGCAGCACATATTGAACTTGTTTCGGATTTGTCGGCAGACGCGTTTCTTGCCGCTTTGCGACGATTTATAGCACGTCGAGGACGCTGTTCTCAGATATTTAGTGATTGCGGTACTAATTTTGTAGGTGCCTATCGTCAGCTTATGAGTTATCTGCATAGTGCAGTAACCTCAGAAAAAATAAAGTGGTCGTTTAATCCACCTAGCGCCCCTCACTTCGGTGGCTTGTGGGAAAGCGGTGTTAAGTCGGTAAAGATACACCTAGCTCGCGTAATCGGCGAACAAAAACTTACCTTTGAGGAACTTTACACAGTTCTTACACAAATTGAATCTGTTCTAAATTCAAGGCCACTCTGCGCTTTGAGTTCGGATCCAAATGACGTGCGTTGCCTAACACCAGGTCATTTCCTAACTATGGAGCCTCTTTCTGCACCACCAGATGAGGACCATTCAACCAACGTTTTACCATTAAAAAGCAGGTGGAAACTCCTGCAAAAACTCCACCAAGATTTTTGGGCTCGCTGGAGCCATGAGTACTTACATACTCTGAATCAAAAAGTTAAATGGCACTCTAAGGTAGGTGTCCGACAAGTTGAAAAGGACACTATTGTCCTCGTCAAGGACGACCAGCTTTCTCCACTTCAATGGAAGTTTGGTCGTATTATTAATACTTTTCCCGGTGCGGACGGTATTATACGTGTCGCTGAAGTCAAAACTGCACATGGCACATTAAAACGACCTTTGGTCAAACTAGCGCCGCTACCGGTATTTTAATTTTATTTTATGTTTAGATGTATATACACATTTCTTACATGTATAGTAGTATATTATTTTTACATATTTGCTTATTTACATATATATTTTTATTTTTGCATAGTTGGTAATATCGCTCGCTGTAGTGTACCACCCTATCTTTCGTTACCTGTTTTCCTAGCAAGGTCAAATCCCATGTGATTTCCTTCACCAAACCTACTTCCCTCCTTTTCAAAATTCTATGAATTTGGTGGGCGGTATGTTACGTCATCATCGAACATTTATTGGAATTGGTGACAATAAATACTTAGTGCGGGTATCCTATTGTTTTTAGTGAAACATTATATACCGGCAGTGAAAGTGCGTGAAGACAGTCGCATTCGAACCCTTGCAGAAGACGGTTGTGTGAGAGCTTTTGAAAGCGACACCGACACCCAATCGTGTGTGTTACTGGTTGTCCGTCAAACCTTTTGTGTGTGAACCTTTATTGCCCACAGCGGCACAGGCTTTAAGGTATTTATACCCTTCATTAAGTAGTTTGGTGTAGTTGTTTTTAGTTATTGCATAACCGCTCCACCGCCATTGGTATTGCTACAAAAAGCAATTGGTCCTTCCCTATAATTAGCATATTTATATCACTCCTTTATCATCCCAATAAGCCAGTAGTCTCAAAACAAAATCACATATAACGACAAGCAATAAAACTACGTGTAATCGTATGTGTCTAATATACACCCACTCTGAATACGAGCCAGTATAATACTAACGTAAGGAAGTTATGGATGATCCTATATTAGCGGTAGCGTTGTCTGTTGTGATCACTGCCATATAGTGTCGTCTCTGTTCGGTTGGGTTGACGAGTGAATTCGATCGCTGTGCTGGGTTTAATGTCTTCCAGTGTAGCATTTGCGGTTTTTGTAAATTTATCGAAACTGTTATTCGTATTAAAAATTTACATTTGAAAAGAGTCCTTTTCCGAACCGAGACGAATCGATGGAGATAATTTGTAAGTCTCCGTCTTATCGTTTGACCTATGTAATTTGCATACTTCAGCAGGCCATATTTTCGGTTCGGTTTGACCGATTGAAATAATTCTTGGTACACTTTAATGCATATGTCTGTCGTCTGTGAGAGTATTTTGATAAGATCTCATGTAGATATTTTAAGTCGAACCGGAAATATTCGCGTTGAATGTTACATCGACGAGCTAGTTTAACCATAGTCCTCTGATACGCACTATATAGTAATAGCTTATTAAATAACTTAAATCCTATATACAGGGTGCCCTATTTCTTACACGTTGTATGGGTAACTCTGTTATTTGTGACATTAGAGAAGAGGTTAAATAGGAAGAGTAGTACAGTTTTTAATGCAGAGTTCAGTCATGAAGAGATAATTAACATACAGGGTGTAGCAAAAGCGTTATGCCAAAATAACAAAATTTTGATCTTTTTTGTTTTTTTTCGAGGTTCATTTATTGTGATAGATACAGTAAAACGTTGTAGATGTTTTTTACATTATTTACGAAACTCTGTATTAAATAATATGTAAATATTTGAGCTGATTTTAAGAATCAAGTAGCCATACGACACATAACAATAGATTTCACTTGTTTGAATAACAGAAATTAGATAGTACTGTTATTTTGTGTTTATACGTACATTATTTTCTTTTAATAGTTAGAATGTCCTATACAAATGAAGAAAAAAATGACATATTCTTTTGCTACTATTCTTCGAATCGTAACTCACGTGCAGCAGCGGATTTGTACTTTGAAAGATACATGGATACATGGCAAATTTGAAAATAATCTTAAGGCATATGGTGCATTTACCAAACCTAAATACTTACGAAAATATGAAAAAACTGTTGAAACGAATGTGTTGGCGTTTGTTAACTATAAACCAGAATCTTCTACTGCCGAAATTGCAAACCACTGTGCAACTTCTAAGGAAACTGTGAGGTGTATTCTAAAAAGTCGGAAATATCATCCCCATCACTATTCTATTTCGAATACATTGTATCCAGTGGATAATCAAAGACGGATAACATTTTGTCGTTGGTACCTTAATAAATGTGAAGAGGATTCATATTTTTGGAGAACCATTATGTTTACTGACGAGACTAAATTTACAAATAACGGAATATTTAATCGGCATAACAAAGTATTTTATTCTCAACAAAATCCTAAACTTGTGCGTGAATCCAAAGATCAACATCAATTTGGTATTAATTGTTGGTGTGGAATATTTTGTGGAAAAATTATTGGACCTTTTTTTTATAACGACAATTTGACCGCTGCAAATTACTTAAATTTCTTAAAACACCAACTGAAAGAATATTTGGATGAATTACCTCTTAACATCCATTACAGACTAAAGTATTTGCAACACGATGGTACACCTGCACACAGTGGTACATCAGTGAAGCAATATTTAACTGATCGTTTTGAACACGTGATTGGTAACAAAATGGAAATTGATTGGCCTACTCGTTCACCACAACCTACGCCATTACATTTTTATTTGTGGGGTGATTTAAAAAATAAAGTGTATTCTACTACTCCTCAAACGCTTGAGGATTTAATAGCTAGAATCCAAACAGCAATTGCAAGCATTGATGCACGAACAATAGAAAAAGCACTTCGTAATGTTAAAAAACGATGTGAGCTGTGCCTTCAACAAAATGGTGGGCACTTTGAACACTTTATGAAGTGAAATTATATTTAAAATTTTTTACATAATTTGTTTTTATTACGTCATGCATAAGTATTTTATTATTTAATACTAAGTTTCGTATTTCATAAACACAAAATTTTTTCAAAAATTTTTATGTTGAAGATGTAGTACATCACTGAAAAGAGAAAAAAAATGCCTTTCTATCAGAACTACCGCCAATTATGGTTTCCATTTAAAAAAACATAACCTCACTTAGTTACTCGAACAGGACCAAAGCCATGTAAAAACAAATAAGTTTATCTTATTCTCCTTTTAAAATAATGTAATAAACATTTATAACATTTTACTGTATCTATCACAATAAATGAACTACGAAGCAAAACCAAAAAGATCAAAATTTCGTTATTTTGGTATAACGCTTTTGCTACATCCTGTATGTTAATTATCTCTTCATGGCTGAACTCGGCATTAAAAACTGCACTACTTTCCCTATTAAACCTTTTCTCTAATGTCACAAATAACAGAGTTACCCATACAACTTGTAAGAAATAGGGCACCCTGTATATGTACTCATTATGTATGATAATTACAAATTTGAATTTTGTTTTTGGCCTATAATCCCATAAATATTCATTCATTCAATAAAAACAAATCACTTACGCATACACTGAAATTTTTTTTACTGGTATCTAGAAATTCGAATTAAAAATTATGGGTTGCACTTGGGACTTTGGATGGAAGAGGCCAAGAAAATTATGAATTACTTCATAATTTTTGTATATAATAAAATAAAATAAAATTAAAACATAAAATAAAAACATGAAGGAAATTTTTCAATTTGTAAGGGGTCTCGAAGGGGGGGGGGATCCAATCACCATATCCCACCCATAGTTACGCCACAGGTTGCGTTTATTTTCTGCTTCAAAATAATTAGGTATTCTTTTAAATAAATACCTTTCACAGCACCACTAATTTTCGATTATTTTCAGTGGGATATAGTTGGTAAAGATTTTAAATACCCAAAATGCACAGATCTGTTTACCTTGGTTTACAAATATTTGTTATATATTCAATGCTAAATAAATTAGTTCTCATAATTACTTTATGTGTTACTGAACGTGAATGAAATACTTTTCCGGTTTAAATAAGGAAATTGATAATCATAATTATTTGCAGTAATGTCTAATGTAAGCAATAATGTATACTATAATGAAATCCAAACGATGGTAGTTCTTTCGACCTCCTCGTAAAACAAACTGAGTAAAGCGCTACCATTTTACTTTCAAATATTCGCCTAGTTGCCAAGTTATTCAGAACAGTGTTATCAGGTCATGTCCTTAGGCTAACGCTTACCTTAGTAACTAGTTCTACTTTAAAATTTTATGACAATAAACACCTTGTTGAGACCACATGCGTTAGCTTGCGGTTCTTGGACAAAGAAGTGACGTCAGGGAACTTTCCACATCTGCATCTTGCAAAAGCATAAATTTGAGCTTCTTCTTTTGAATTAATGACGAATTAATGGCATAACAGCGTATTTTGCTGGACCATTATAGAGAACCATTTTCATGAACTTACTGTGCAATCCATCGAAGTAAATCGAAACATAAAATAAATCCATAGAATAGACTATTCGAATAAAGCGCTAAAACGAGCTATTGAATGTGCATCATTTTCGAATCTCTTTTAATTTATTTTAAAGCGAGATTATCTAATGGTAAACTGAGAAATTAAAACTTGTAAATTCGTAAGCTTTTAAACTGTGAATTAATGAGATTAAAAATTAATAAATCTGTGAATTAGCGAAATTAAAAATTGGTAATCCGGTGAGCGCTACAATAAAATTATTTAGTCTATCCTAATAATTATTTAACTTGCTTACCATTATCAAAAACAAACAAAAGTGAAGTGTATTCAGCACTTGATTACGCTGCCACGTCTATGGCGACGCGTAAATCGCTAGCCCGGACCATATTGAGGCCCATGGTGATTCTAACCGCAGCGAATGGTCGAGCCCAACTGATCCTTCCGTCGACGGAATGCGCACAAGGCACAAAAATCGTCTGACATTGGAAATGCAATTCAAATGACCAACGTTTACGAATAGATATTATTATTATTTATTATTTATTATTATATATATTATTATTATTAATTAATATATGACTCGTGAATGGACTATACTCTACTGATCTGAACATTTATTGACATCGTGAAATGAATTGTTTATTTGAATAAACAATGCAGTGTATTTTTTAATTAAAATTAAACGCCTTTATAAGCGTCAAAAAAAATTGTTACAATTTATTTGAACCACATGATGGTAGTTATCTTCAGTTGGTTTAAATGATTTCAAACTTTGATGCTGTACTATCAGAACACTTTTGACGGATTCAATCAAAAAGCTACAAAAATACACCACACTATTTGGGTTGGAAACATCGAAATGAAATGATAGTTGCAATGGCAGACGTTGTTCAAAATGAAATATTAAACCAAATACGGGAAGCCAAATATTTTTCCATCATTTTGGATTGTACTAGTGTACTATTGCAATTACTTTTTGGAATTTTGTCCAATTACGGTCATATCTAGACAATACCTATTTGAATTTGTTGAAACAAATTAAAGATTTAAAGTTAGACTTAAATAACCTAAGAAGGCAAAGATGCGATAATAGAGCATACATGCGTAGTAATTATATTTGTTTGTAAAAATTCTAGACAAATATCCCGTCGTTTCTCCTCCAGAAGCCTTTAAAGTGAATTTCGACTTAAAATTTTTAGATGCCTTTAATGTTGCTTTAGACTAGAGATTTAAATTACTACAACAGCACACGGATATCTTTAAAGTACTTTATTGCTAATCTGATTGTAAAGATGATAATGAACTTAAATCCTCGGATTTCATTAATGATAAGTTGTTCATTTTACCGTATACTTTGTACGAGTTGCCGCATCGGCCATATTCAACTCTGTTGGCAACCAACTTCAATCACTTTTGTGCTAATATTTGTGCTTTGTGCTAATATTTCGCCTACTCGAAGCGCCACAAACGTCTTAAATTGTCGATGGTCCGTCTTTATTCAAGAAACTGCCGCTTTAAAGTCACTTCAGAAGTAGGACCTCGTGAGTGTGATTTTCTATAATCGTATTTCTCAAACAAGTACTAAGTAATGTGGCCCAAAATTCTAAACGAGAAATGGACAAGACTCTTAGTGGTGCACTTTTGGTGTTCCCCGCAACAAAAAAAATTCAATATTACCTTGCCAAAGAACACTCTAATAGACGACTGCAGCGAAAGCAATTTCACAAAAATAGTTTCCGGTTGTTTTATATATCTCAAATAATGAGGATTCCATCGGAAGTTTTTCACCTTTTGCAAAGCTCTTATAAACTGCATAACCTTTGTGTAAATTTCATTGAGAAACTATTTATCCCATTTGACATCCACCCGCCATAATTCTTGCAACAACACTTTCCCATGAATTGTAAAGTTGACCAGCATTCCAAAAGGATCACATAATGACATCACCAAACTAAAGAATTCACGTTTGGTCGGGCATTGCTCAGCATTGATAGTGTTAGGATTGACACGATCTTAAGTGTAATTTAAAACAGAACTGGTCGCTGCTACTATCTTAGTACATTCCTAGCACTTTATTTATGCCATAAGACTGGATTTATTTTAACTACTGTACTCATAGTACTTAGATCGCCATTTAAAAAAGATTGTACAGTGCTGAAATTTGAAACGAATCCACGTAGTTCAAACCCTGCCTTGGCGTACGTATCTTTGACGCGGCCACCTACACGTAGCGTTCCTCACTGCCAAAACTCGAGATCAAGTCGTCCATGTAGTGATTGACATTTATTGCGGTCACGACTTCGGAATCATTAATTGCCGATTCGTCGGAATTGTTATTCCTTACACAGAAGGAAAGGGGAACAAGAGGCTCTAAACACCATAGAGGTCATGACATAGGTTACGATTGGTTTTTCAATATTTTTGTTACTCCAAAGAAAACATTGCGAATGCAGTTGCCTTCTTCTATTTTAATTTGAAGGGAACATTTCTCTTACATCCTCACACTATGCGATTACATTTTAACGAAATCTAAAGTATATAGCATTCAACGGTTCATTTACATTTGGGCCTTTTAATGAAATGAAATTCAACGAAATCCCGTTTATAGCTGCGGCGGTGTCAAAAACGATGCGTACTTTCCTGGTTTATTTGGTTTGACCACGGCAAGGGGGTACCAAGTTCCAGGCGTTTCTACTACCTTTTCTTCTATGCTACGTTTTTTTTTGCGTATCCTTTGAATAAGTAATCAGTCATCACGTCGTTGTACGATCAGTAAAATGTCGGATCTTTTCTCATCTTGAGCTCTAAACAACGCAATCGAGTAGGTGCCATAGTGTAGTTGTCTGGTAACGTCACATCGTCTGCTTTCCATAATAAGCCAGTCTCAAATCTGTCAACAATTCTTTTGGCTGTCGACTTTAATATTGTCCTCGTGAGCATTTCTTTAGATTTATGCGGTACAGTTGACGGCATGGCACCACCAAAATTCTCAATAGTAAAATACTCCTTTATCACACGGTCAATTTTGAGTTGCCCTATCTCTTGAACGTGCATAACAATTGACAAGTGGTGACTAGTAAACGCCTTTCCTCCGAACTGCGCACCTTAAACAATCGAACCTAATGGAGTTTTTGCTGCAATAACTTCACGGCTGCAACCTACTGTTCTCAAGCAGCACGTTATATGGCAATTGTCGACACCAATCAAAATACTTTGGCTTGCCTTGGCGTATTCATAAACCGGAAAGAATCCATTATCTCGTGGTATTTATTACGCCATTTAAATTTACTGTTTGAATTGGCAGCTCTAACTTAGGCACGGTGTATGTATTTAAATAATACCAATCTATTCCTAGCTCAATACCCTTAATTTTCAAATCCACCGATACAGACTGAACTTCCACTACTTTTCTTTCAAACCACTATTGGGTTTTGCTGTGTGTAAACCCAAATCTATTGCAAATGCTTCGTCCATAAATGCATAAGTTTTTAAGCTTGGATAATTTGGTCTCATGAGATAAACTGGTAATATTTTAAACAACAGCTTTGTGGTTCTTGGATTGAATGTTGCATGTGTGGTCGTTACCGAATGCGCACATATAAGTTCTTGTTTGGGCTTCTGTGTAGTATTGTCGTGCAAGGTCGGATGGTGATTCCGCTTAGAATCTTGCATTTGGCAGAGTTTTTTGTATGTATGACGGTTCCTGATTTGTCGACGGTTGTTGGCGCTGCGGCAGTGGTGTAGCTGTTTTCGAGCATCACATCTACCCCTTGCATTGGTAGGCATTGAGAACCAAGCGCAAGTTTTAGCAAAAAAGGATACAAGGCCGCGCTTTTTGGAGTAGATGGCATAAAATCATGTGTAACTGTCGCATCCACTGACGGCAAACCTGCGTTATACTGTTGAGTTTCAAACAGTTTTCTAATCATGTTTTATAAGTCATGATTCCTAGCTTCTAAAACACTCAGGCGGTCGACGAGTTTTTGAAGTAAATTAATTGTTAACCCCAGCATCGGCATATTTTTTTGGCAGCATTTTTCATAAGTCAGCGCCAACGTTGTTAAAGCTGTCTTCATCGCTTAATGGATTGCTTGGCTTTTCACTGACATCCATAGGAAAATCTGCTAAATTTTCTAGTTTCCTTTTTAAACGTTGGCTTCGTCTTAGTATGTAGACACCACTTTTGCGTATTTATATTATTATTGGAAACAGAACTTGAAACGAAACGTAAACTCCTAGAAATGTTATTTTAAACGATCATTAATTAGGCACAGCTGCACGTTGAAAAGGTCACTTTCCGCTTATTTCTGTAGATAACAGCGCAAGCTTCAAGGAAATATTGTTTAACCGTCGGTGGGTTTCGTAATAAACACTAACAAGAGCAGAAAAGATGCACAATTAATAATATGTTACAGAATGAGACGGGCATAGAGGCATACATTTAGTAGGAATATATTCAATCCACGTGGGGTAGACATAAGACGCGGGCAGCTATATCGATTTTCTACCACTCAAGCAAGATTAGAACGCGACATCCAATATGCATAAGACAGGAATAGAGATATTACAGGCGGGATTATAAGACGTCACTGAAAGGTAGGATTGGTCGAAATAGGTAGTTTTAGAACAGAGGAAGATGTGATAGTTTTGTTGTTTATAGCGTGTTGACGACCAATATTTTTTTAGAAGTTTAAAAACGGTTACACCAAAATTTGCGGAGATGTTAGTTTGCAATTAGGATTTCGGGTAAAGTGTGGCTGAGAGGGGCCTGGCTTATGATCTTTTATCTCTTTTATTTTGCATCGCTTACGACGTACAAAAATCTACTGACGAGACTTGTAAGTATAATAAAAATTTAAAAATTCAATAGTACAATATTAGAATGTTTTGGCCTTAACGTTAGAAACGCGTATTGTGTCGAGTTTATTTAAATGTAATTAAGGTCCAAAGAATATTTTAACAAGCTCCTAATTTAATAAAGCGATAAATAACAAGTGTAATATACATGGGTTTGGATATTGAAATTGATGTTGGATGGGTAGCAGGAAGCGCAGCTTAGATGGTGTTCATCTTTAACATTTAGAGGAGACGCACGCAGAACCACTAGACCGAGGGGTGCAGGAACATAATACATTGTCAACGGAGATGGAATCTTCAAGTTTTTCCAGGTAACGCATTAGAATTTGCTGTTTTTTTATAAACTGTTGAAAATTTTGTGATGTGTGAGAGCGAACTTTGATGGTATTTTTCGTTATTTTACGTATTAAAAAGATACGTATAACTGACTATTAATATGGTATTTTGAATATAAAACAAAAGGTGTACGTAAAGCTTATTTGAATTTCTTAATAAATTTAAATTTAATTGTTAAGAGTACATGGGTTTTTTTGAAGTTTGTAGTACGAGTATGCAAAGTGGAAAGCATACATTTTAAACTGGGTTATCATGAGCTCACCATACTCCAGTGTGTAGTAAGAAACCAAGGTCAGGTATTATTTGGGGCCCATTTACTCCGGTTGCTTTAAATGTGATAGAAATTTTTAATTTACAAAAACTTGGACTTTACAAAAATAGCATGTATTGAGGTGTTACTTGAGCACCGAACTGTAAATAACTCTGAATTATTATTTGTAAATAGTGGTTAATAAATACTGTATGATTGTTGTATTATTTTGTGATTTTATCGTATGGTGTGTGAACGGTAAAGAAAATGAGAGTAAATTTAGGTATACGAGAAAAAGCACAGCTGAGCTAGCCAGGGAAGCTGCTGAAGAAAATAATTCGAGAAGCAGATTATGAGTAAGAAAGTTTTGTAGATTTTTATATTTTTGAAAATTGTTTTTTTTTACTCTGGCGAGATCTTTATAGGCATTCCACGGCAATTTATGACGGCCCAATCTGTGGGGTTTGAATGATTTTTAGAAAGTACCAGTTCCTGTGATCAAAAAGCATTGCACGGCAATATATATATATATATATATATATATATATATATTGTTATGGATTCAAAGGGTTTAATTTGGGGTGAGCAATGCAATTTCTAACACTCTATATAGAGAAAAGAACAATTTATTTACGCGTAAAATTTATTTCATTTATTTAATTTAATTCAACGTGTAATAGCATTAAGAAACACACCGGGGTATAGAAAATCAATAATCCGAAGGCAAAAGGGTTAGTGGTAGCAGACAAGTACGTCAATTGTATCGAATACCGTGAAATATAAGCTCTTAGAATTGTTGTTTAAACGGTCGATAATTAAGAACACCTGTATGTTTGAAAAGGTTATTTTTGTCGAATTTATATGCATAGTAACGCGGGCTTCAGAGAAAATATTTCCAACCGTCAGTTACTTCCAATAAACAAGCTAACAAAGTTTCTTAAAGAGCGGAAGGGATGCATGATCAATAATATGCTACTTATAAAGAAGGATATAAAAGCATTGGTTTCAAAACGCACATTCGTATCTACGTGGAGTCCTGAGACGCGGTCAGCAATATCGATTTTCTATAACTCAAGTGGGATTGGAACGCGACATCTAATATGCATAAGACAGAGATAAAAATATAACAGGCGGGGTTTTATGACGACACAGGACTGTATCATTGGTTGAAATAGATAGTTTTACAACGGACGAACACGCTACATGTGAAAGCGATTTTTCTGATTAAATTGTGTGTTTGAGGTAAATTTCTGGGAGCTTTAAGTCAGTTAGATTAAAATTTGCAAAAATATTATTTTAAATTAAGTATTTCGCGTGAAGTGGGGCTGGGTGGTGGCATTTTAAGGATATATATATATATATATATATATATATATATATATATATATATATATATATACTTGGAGAGAATGGGGCTCGTTTTCTTTTGATTCTCTTTGATTCTCTTGGTATTTTCATCGCTTTAGACTAGGTATAATAATCAACCGACGCTTGTGAGTATTCAAAAATTGTATAATTTATTAAAAATAGTATTAGCACTTATAACGCGGTAAGTTGAGGTATTGTAGTTATTAACGTGTGTAGTGTCGAGTGAATTAAATTAACCGAGGTCCAACTAATACCATAACAATCTGATAAATCAATAAACAAAAGTATAATGTACGTGAATTTGTATGCGGTGATGGTATGGTAATTGGTAGCAAGGCGCTTGGTTATCATCTATAAAAATCTGGAGGATCAGAGTGCATAATCACGAAGCAAAGGGGTTCTGGATAGCATCATCGAAAGAGATGGAATCTTGAAGCAGTTTCCAGGTAACTCATTTGAATTTTCTGTCATTTGATAAACTGTTGGAATTACTTGGTGATGAGTGAGTGAGCATTGGGGTTATTTATGGTTTTATAACGTATCGGAAAAGATACCTGTACTTGACAATTAGTAGGGTTAGTTTAAATATTAAAAAAAAGGTATATGTAAAACTTACTAAATTTCATTATGAATTTAAATGGGATTGTTAAGGGTACATGGGTTTGTTAATTTTGTAGTAATTATATGCAAAGTAAAAAGGCATACATTAATGAACTGGGTTATTATGAAATCACCATACTCCAGTGTACAATAAATATAGGGTATTAATTGGGGCTTATCTACTCCAATTGTATTAAATGTGTTTATAAATCAAATTTTAAAACAAGGACTTTACAAAAATATCACTTATTGAGTTGTAACTAAACTGTACATATCTGTGAATAATTGTTTGTAAATAGCGGTACATAAAGATTGTATGATTGTTGTATTATTTGTTGATTTTATTGAATGGTGTGTGAGTGAGAAGGAAGAATGATTGTAAATTTAAGTATCCGAAAAGAGGCATAGCTGAGCTAGCTAGGGAAGCTGCGGAAGATTGTTGCAGCAGAAGAATCAGGGTAAGAAAATTTTTTTTTTGTGAACTTTTTTATTTTATTTTGAAAAGTATTTAATGACTCACTCTCGATTATTAAAACTTTAGTCCGCGGATTCATAGCGATCTTATGACGGCCCAACGTTAGAATTTGAATATGTTTTAGGGAGATCAAGAGACTGATTCGCAGAAATATATATATATATATATATATATATATATATATATTTTATAATGACGTGCTGGAGTAGTATAAGTCCTTCGCAAAGTATGTTTTATTTAAAAAAAAGTTTATGAATATTGCTGTATTTTTGATAAATTATGGAAAAATTGTATTAGCATTGGTTTTTTTGGTTAATATCTTCGTTTCTATTAACTTTATGAAGAAACTTTAAGAGACCGAAATTAAAGCTGATAAAATTTTCTATAAAATAGAGTTTGTGGAATGTAATTTTGAATGCTTTGTGATGGGAAACTGGCGTTTCAAAAGACAGGTAAGTTTACATATGTACCAGATCATTACAATGATTCGCCTGAAATGATGAAAAAATGCGTCCTACAACTTTTATTTAAAACATTTCTCGATTCGAGAGTCCATTTTCGAGATATTAGTGAAAAAAGCGCAACGCGCGTACGCGATTTCGTTGCGTCGCAAAACTACCGGTGCTTAAAAAAATTATATCTCTGCTCTATTTGGTCGTACACACTTGAATAAAAATGAATTGTGCAGAATTTTGTAAGCTACAAGTTTGATATCTGCATAAATTTCCGTAAAGTTGATATTTTCCGAGTTATTTGCAAAAAACTAATTTTTTGGACCTTGTGGATCTTTCCTTGTTCGTAACGTAGCGTCCACACGTGGAGACTTTTAATAAGTTGAATAATACCCTGAAACAAGCCTGTTTACAAAGTTTCAGCCCAGTCAGTATTATTTCCTCCAAATCGACAAATTTCGAGTCAGTATTTTACTGGGCTAGATGCGGCAACTAATAATGTGTGTATGATGTTGTGGAATGAAATGGTGGGAAAAAGGTGATCCGTAGAAATTTGGTCATGTATTTTATGATACGTAAATAAGTATTTTCAGCTATTGCAATCTAGTGAAAAGAAACATTGTATGGTCTGACAGATGTATTGGCCAAAATAACAACTAGCGCATGATTACTACATTTAAACTATTACTAGATTGGCAATACTTCACGAAGGTACATCAAAAGTTTGTCGGCAGGCCACAGTTTCTTGCCATGTGACAGAGATTTTTCTCTTATAGAAAAAAGGAAAAAACAGCCAAGGTATTTACACCAAATAAGTGGATAGAAGTTATATCTCAAGCGCGAAAAAGCAATCCCTTGAACGTAGTGTGCATATAAAAAGAAGATTTTAAAAATCTTTCTAGATTAGAAACAACACCTTACAAGAATTCTAAATACAAACTCACTGTTCTCTTTGGAATAAATATAGTTCAGACGATATCAATACTTTATATACACGAGCCAGTCATAACACACACGTCAATGGACATCATATTCTATCGTTAAAAATAACCGTAAGCACAAACAGAATCATTCCTTTTTTTGCTAAAATAGACAGTCTACCTTTAGCTTATGCAGGAACATTATCTATTTCGGCAGCTAAAAAAACTAATTTAGTCGATATGTGTAAATATATGGATCCCATTTACCACACATTCTACCAAAATATGATATGATTGATGCTTGTGTAATTTAGTTTTATTTACTGTACACTTGTATTTTATATAATGACTTAGTGTCTTACTTATAATCTCTTTTTGTATCTTATGAATATAATAAAATTCATTACATTATGTATTTTCAACACCAATATTTTAACTTGCTATCGTGTACCGAAATAAATAGACAACATTTAAAGAACATTGTAACCTATACCATGTACTTACAACGTTATTTGAAGTAATGCATGCTTAACACGCAATATCGGCTACAGTGTAGGAATATTAAATAAAATCGTATTATTACATATAAAAAAAGATTTGCAATCATAAGTGCTATACAACGTTTTTCCTTGTTTAGTATTAAAATTAATAAATTTTAGATTTCTATGCCTGCTGAAATATTGACTACACGAATGGTTACCACGGTGTTCGAGCCGACGCTCTAATTAAATAAACCACATTATGTTATCGTTCAAAGGGGGCGGCGTCTTAAAGCAAGTAGGCTGGGTTTAGCTAATTGTTTAATAAACATAAGCAAAACCATTATAAGTTCCAAATTTACATAAAATAAAAAGTGAAATTGAATGATTTAGCAGTTAGGATGGCTTCGGATGGCTTCGTGGTTGCTGTGGAGCCAGAATAAACTTGAACACCGATTAAATGTCTGTATGCACCATTTAATGGGGTGTATAAGTCTTCGGAAGTCTTCGGCTTTCTTCGGGAAGTTTCGGAGGTTGCTTAAGAGGCCCAGTGTGAACTTGAACAATGATGATTAGGAAAGATATACAGGTCGACGCGGTCCAGACATCTTCGGTGGTCTTCGGATCTCTTCGGTAGTCTTCGTGTTTTTAGTGGTGGGTCAATGTTACCTTAAAAGAAATTATGAAATGAAATTATATGCACTTAAAAGTTACTATTTACAATATATACAAAAGAAAAGGGTTCAGAAAGTCTTTGGTTGTCTTCTGAGCTCTTCAGCAGGCTTCGTGGGGTGAAGCTTCTACGGGATGTCGTCCCTGTAGTAGAGGTTGACAGATGCAATCGCAATAACGACTGGTCGGTGAAGTATGGAACGGAGTTTAACGTTCATACGTGCTCGTTAAATATGGATTGATGAACTACGATGACGGCCTCCAGGTACGGCGGCGGATAGGGAAACGTTGGACAGGATGCAGGCTACGATGAACGCTGCGTTAGAGTTTAGCAGGCTATGGCGAGCGCTGCTTGGAAAGGTCCTGCAAACTATGGTGAGCGCCGCAGAGGAGAGAGGAGTCCCAGGCTATGGCGAGCACTAGGATGTCTTCTGCAGAATTCGAATTTATATTTATACAGTTCTAGTTGCTATCCTTCGTGTGTTGAAAAACGTTTATCCGTGCTTTAACCAATGAATTGCGTTGTCGATTTTTGATTTCAAAACAAGATCATTCAAATTTTATTAACACAAAGTTTAGTTGGAATTTTTCTATTTTGTTCTATTTTCAGCATGTGTACTCTGATATAGTCAAATTTACATTCGCAGTTCGTTCAGTTCTCTGTGTATGATGCTGGAGTTAACAATTACTTAAAACTATTTATCGGTTGAATCTTTTAACGGCGTAAATAAGAATTTTTTAAAAAGTAATTCAGAAGATTTAGGGGTTGTTACTATTTATTTTGTATGCAGTGTTATTGACAAAACGTAACCAACCTAATCGTTTAAGATTTTAATAAAAAAAAAATTTTAGTCGATCAAGGATATTGTCAGCCCACACATACAGCCAGACTTACATCAGAATGATCCGTTTGACACACACCTTGTTTATTTATTGCAGTGTAAAAGTAGTATTTATAGAAGATGATAACACATACAAAAATTTTTAGTTCTTTTGGATGGACGCACATGAGATAGGTTATAGTTCATTTTGTTTAAGCTATAGTATTGATTAAAGCTACATTTAATTGTTTATAAAAGAATTCTTATTAAAAATTTAAACTTTCGTACAAGATTATTGCAAAAGAAAAATGTTTGAGACAGACATAAACAACAAACCAGTAGTAAACAATTGCATCAAAAGATGTAGTATAATAAATTAAATTAAATAAATTAAACAAAAAACTAGTTTTCTGCAGCAATTACAAGGTTAGCTACCTGTTTCCTTGTTGAATCATGATTTAAACGGGTTTGCTATTTTGATTTTTATATGGCAATTATAAAACTGTTTTTTCACTTATAAATTAAATTCAAACAGATAGTACGACTAATAGAAATTTGCTCACAAGAAGACACTGAGTGTTTTTGAAATCCTCTACTGTGAAATGTAAGAAAAAGCGACTTATTAAATTTTACATCAACTATTTTTCTTTAATTATATTTATTGAAAGCAAAATATATAAAAAGCCGGGTAGATGTATTCAGATATCAATTGCGTACTTAATCTAATCGCGGTAAGATGTCAAAGTTAGAACTTCCTCAAATAGAAATGCATATCTTATCTAAAATGAACATAAAACGCTTTACTAATATTAGTGTTTGTCTTATTCTGAGTAACGTAGTCTGTAAACCTATTAAACAAAAAAGACTTATGCTAACTTATTTTGCCGCAAATAAAATAATATTTACTATTTCCACATGATAAGTCTCTAATTCTGATGCCAATACTAATTGTTTCAATCAAAATACCGTCCTGCAATAAAACTTTTCGTCGCATTAAAATGTTAACTTCTCTTTCTTAGTAACAACATCAAGGTTGGTTTGACGTAACTGCTTCTTATCCTAGATTAACTATTTTAATGTATTGTAACTATCGTTACCTACGTCTATCCCATTGGTCTATCTATTTGACCTTATTCCTTTTTTTACAGACTTTATGTTTTGATCTACTTTCTATTATTGGCCAAACTATTCCTTTGCGTCTCAAGTTTCGAACATCGTTGCCGAATACTGCTACAGTCCAAACATAGCCTTTAATGGTGCTTTTCTAGGGGCTATAATACACAACTTTAATAATATACCTTGCATCTCTGAGTTATACATTTTTTTTACGTCTACTGTTATATGTAATCTGACATTCTAAGTAGCAATCTCCTTTACTGTTTCTAATATTTCTGACACTAACTTTATAGTTATTTTTCTGCAGCTATTCTATTTACTACATTTTATGATGTTTGTTTTGATGTTGCTGGCTTTCATGCATAATTTTCTGCGTAAAGCTTTTTTTTTAATTTAATTTAATCTTATTGGTAACTTCTTATTTGTCTCTGCTAATCTCTGCTATATCTTCCGCGTTCAGTGATTCAATTTTCTCCTGCCGAATTGAAACATCAATTTATACTACTTTCTGATTTAATTTATCACCAGCGCTTTTTATGAGTTAAATGACATTTGCGACGACGTACTTGACGTCTTTATACCTTTTTCAATTTTATATTCTGCTACCTTACTATTTATCTATATTGCAGCCATTTATTTTTTATATAAGCTGTTAATCACACACTTGTCTTCGTAATATATTCTTTCTTGTATAAAATCGAAACACTGCTATACTCTTTTCCTAATACAAACTCGCAATTTCTTAAGCAAAACTTGATAACTTAAACGGTCTAATAAATAATGGTTATCATAAAAAAGTGTTACATAAAATTTTGTTTAATACAACTACTCTAAAAAAATTGATAAGAATTTGTCTCTACTTTAGACGTAAACAACATTTTCCGACGACCGCGTGTGAAAACTGTTAAAATGTAATCTTAATTGCGCTAAAATCTAGGTTATACTTAGACTAACATGAATTCTGTTCTTGTTATCTAGTATAATATTTGAGACACTTTCTTTTTGGTTCTGTATAATGGATTATGTATGGCGTTTTTGGTTGATGAAGGTAACGTGTATGGTTGCTACATTTATATGGAAATAAATAATTTTTGTCGACTCAGTTACTTTATTTAAGGATAAAATCAACAGGCTATGTACCCAGGATACTGGATGCTTAAAATAAAGAACGATTGAAAGTATTAAAATAGTGAACAAGAAAAAGTTAGGTTTAATTCGAATTCATGACCAATATCGAATTATTATCAACCAATAATTACTCAAATTAGAAGTTCCGGATGGAGTTAATTCTTGATGAAAATGGAGTAAAGGCTCATATAGAAGTTGAAAAAAATATTACACAATTGACGGAAGAATAAAAAGGCAGTTTTGAAAAACTGGACAATAAAGCCATGTTTCTTATTCTACAATGTGTTTAAGATGCATATCTGGAATGTTTGCGTGATATACTTATAGCATTTCGAATGCGGCAAGTTCTTGAGCAGAAATTTGAAAAGAAAAGTTTACCGGGTCAACTATTTTAAAAAAAAATGCTTTCAATAAAGCTTAAAGACAACGAACCGCTGTAAGACTTTCTATCAGAATTTGAAGAGGTGCTTAGGCAATTGAAAGCGGCTGGGGATGCAGTTGACGACAAGGACTTAATATACAATTTGTTATTGGCACTTCCTAAATTATATGAAATGGTTGTTACTATAATAGAAAATTTATCTACAGATTCTTTAACGCGTGAAGATGTTAAAAATAGACTATTGGCTGAAGAAGAAAAACGACAATTGGGAAAGAAAAATCACAATTATGAACCTTGCAATCAAGCAGCTTTTAATACTGAAAGAGGATGTTACCGATGTGGAAAATTTGGTCACTGTAGAGGTGAATCTCGGGCACCGCTGTATAATGGAGGATATAACTTTCGAGGCAATTACAGTCGAGGGCGGAAAAGTTTTAAGGATTATACAAGACAATACAGAGGAAATGGAAATCGTGCGTTTAATAACAGAGGTGGTCAGAGAGGTAATTATGTATATAATAGCCATCGAGAATCAGAAGAACAAGGTAGGCATAACAACGGAGATTCAAATAATTATACTGAGCAGAAATCACAAAATAGTGGAGTAAATCAGCTGTGTGAAACTTTGTCAGATGTTTGTTTTGCAGGTGAAGTAAAATTTAATAGAGCTTATGATGATAGCGTTAGCATAAATAAAAATGCTATAAGATTTTATATAAATTCAGGTTGCACTGATCACTCGATAAATAATGATGAAAGTGTTTTTCTGATATTACCATGTTAAATAGTCCCATCAATATAGCCATAGCTAGAAATGATAATTATTTAGTAGCAACGGGTGTAGGTAATCTACAGGTAGCTAGTATAGTAGATGATACAAAAATAAATTATAAAATAATGAATGCCCTATATGTGCATAACTTGAGAAAAAATTTTCTGACAGTGAAATGGTTAGATATGTCAGAAATAACAGTAGTTTTTGAAGAAGGTACAGTTAAATCGATGAATCAATCCCGAATAGTTGGCATTGGTAAGAGAAATAACTTATACGAAATAGATTTTGAAATTGATAGGCATGAATGTCATATTGTGAGTACAAAAAGAAATAAGTATATGAAATGGCATCGAAGATTAGCGCACTTAAATTTTATAGGTCTTAATAAATTAGTCAAAGAACATATGGTGCAAGGACTTGAAAATGTTAAAGAATCAAATATAGAATTTTGTGAATCACGCCTTGCAGGAAAAATGTCACGAAAACTATTTGTTACAAGGTCCAAAAGTAAGAAAATCTTAGAAATTGTGCAGATAGATTTATGTGGGCCGATTACACCCATAGTGCATGAGAATCTAAATATTTTTTAACTTTTAGAGATGATTTCTCAAGTTTTACGTTTGTGTATTTGTTAAAGTACAAAAGTGAGGCATTTCCAAATTTAAAGTATTCTACCACATGACAAAAGCAATGTTTAGGGTAGGCATTTCAAAGTGTTGGTGTGATAATGGGGGGTTTAATCTCTAACAATTTTAAAGATTTTTGTTGTAAAAATGGTGTTCTTTTTAATTACACTGTGCCTCACACATCGTGCATTTATATTTCCAATGCTCCACTAGAAGGTACTACATTGGCTAGGAGGCGAGTTTTTTGTTGCCTGGAAATTTATAATTTTGCCGAACCCTTGTCGTTCCAGGCAAGGTAGGGATCTTTAACGTGCGTGACAACACTCACACACGGGACCTCCATTTAACCTCTCATCCGAACGAGGGCGTAATTTTTGTGAAAAATGCTAACCTGTCATTTTTCAAGCAGTCGGCCGTGTTGGGATTTGAACCCATGTGCCTCACACACCACAACAAAATAGAAAAGCAGAGCGAAAACACCGTACCCTAGTGGAGAGAGCTAGGACATTTATTATTGAATCAAAGGTTTCAAAGGACTTGTGGAGTGAAGCAATATTATATGCTAATTACACTATTAATTGTTGCCCAACTGAAGGTTTGGAAAGTGTCACTTCTGCTGAACGGCGGTATAAACAGAAGCCAAATATAAGTAATTTAAAAATCTTTGGATGTACCGCATATTATTAGAAAGAAAAATAGAAATAAGTTTGACTCGAAAACTGAAAAATGTGCTATGCTAGGATATACTAACACGGGTTGTAGGTTGGGGGATTCTAAAAATGCTAAAGTAGTGGTATCAAGCAATGTAAAGTTTGACGAAAGCAAATTCTTTTTCAATAAGTTAACTGTGGAGACAAATATTGAAGAAACTAAAGTAGATGAAGACCAATCGACTAAAACTGAACAATATTGCGAAAATGGGAATAATAATTTAGAAAGTAAAGAGCAAGAAACTGAAAATGTAGCTGAAATAAATATGCGTGTAGTTAAACTTCCATCCAGATATAAAGATTATGAATTTTATATGGTATTTGATGCAGAAGGGTTTGTTAATAATATTCCACAAGATTATAATGAAATGAGGGATAGAATAGATCAATCACTGTGGGAAAAAGCAATAAATAGGGAGTTTGATTCTATAGATAGAAACAAAACATGGGAGATTGTAGAAAAACCTGAAAATCAGACTGTTCTAGACAATAAGTGGGTTTTTACATTAAAACCAGCAGAAGAACTTGAAATAGACAAATACAAAGCTAGGTTAGTAGTTAACGGATTTGCTCGGAAAGAAATATTAGATTATCAGGAAGTTTCCTCGCCAGTTGCAAAATTGACAACCCTTAGAGTATTACTGAGCATTAGAAATCAATTTAGGTCTTATTTTAAAGAGTTAGATGTGACAACGGCATTCCTTAATGCAAAATTAGAAGAAGAAATATATATTTATTCTCCAGAGGGTCTAAATATTAAAAGCGGTCACGTGTTAAAATTAAAAAAATCACTATACGAATTGAAGCAATCATCCAAATGCTGTAATTCAGAAATAAATACATATCTAGTAAACGTGGGGTTTTCTTGGTCAGAGAACGATCATTGTTTATATATTTTAGAACATGAAAGTAGTAAAATTTACTTACTTCTGTATGTCGATGATATCTTCCTCGCTGGATTAAACTTACAAAAAATTAATGATATCGTAAATATATTAATGGCTACATTTGGAATAAGAGATAAAGGGGATTTAAAATGGTTTCTAGGTATAGAGGTAGATTATAACAGAGATTGGGTATTTTGAGATAAAGTCAATCCAAATATATAAATAAAATTTTAACAAAGTTTGGAATGAAAAAAATGTAAATATAGTGACATACCAATTGATCCAAAATTAAAATTTAACACTTTAAATAATGACAATTTAACTGATAAACCATATAGACAACTAGTAGGATGCCTGATGTACCTTGTTCAAGCTACAAGACCAGACATTTGTTTTACAGTAAAATATTTAGTAGATATTTAGATAAATCGACTAATGAAGTTTGGTCTTGTTCATAGCAAATATTGCGATACCTGAATAAAACATGTAATATAGGCCTAGAATTTATAAGAAATGATAATTTAGAATTAATATGTTTTGTTGATGCTAATTGGGGTAGTGATTTGTTAGGCCGGAAATCAGTCTCAGGGTTCTTATATAAAGTTTTTGGTAATACTGTGCAGTGGAAAACAAAGAAAGAAAATTGTGTGACGTTATCGACGACTGAGGCAGAGCTGCAGCTTTAAGTAGTTCTGTGATCGAAGGCTTATGGCTAAAGAAGTTATTGTTAGAATTTGAGTTAGTTATAAGTAAGATAATATTTTTGAAAGACAACCAAGCTTGTACTGCTATAGTTAGAAATTCTAGTAATAATAAAAGGGTTATACACTTGGATCTAAAATTTAGTTACATTAAAGATAATTTGTTAAAGTGCCATATTGTAATCAACCATATTGAAACAACTTTGCAAGAAGCTACCATTCTTACAAAAGGATAGCAATATGTCAATTTTATAAAATTTAGGCACAAATTACGACTTAGTGATTTTAGCGAAGGGGGGTGTTAAAATGTAATCTTAATTGCGCTAGAATCTAGGTTATACTTAAACTAAGATGAATTCGATTCTTGTTATCTAGTATAATATGTGAGACACTTTTTGATTATGTATAATGGATTATGTATGGCGTTTTTGGTTGATGAAGGTACCATGTAGGGTTGCTACATTTATATGGAAATAAATAGTTTTTGTCGACTCAGTTACTTTATTTACAAAAACAACAAAAACAACAGATTGCACACTACTTATTTATTCAGAAAGTGGCGTATACGACTCTAGAGTGGGAAATATGAAATATCAATGTAGGGTACGAAAGTAAATATCACCTCAGTGTTGAAATAATTTTCAAATCTAGAGTGATATGACGGGCTAGGTATTAGTACGTTAATTACCTAAACATGCCCCAATGCCAAAAAGGGTTCGTTCCACATTACCACTAGACGATCGCACGACCTTGCACCAAGGTAAAGTATTTAAGGAAAAGAGCAACAGTGTACGCTTATTTAAAATATTTATCCTAATTTTTTTCTTTAGCTGTGGTCGTCCGAAAAATCGTGTACAGTACTCGTGTGATTGTAGCACTCGGCTGACGCCTCGGGCAACAACTCTCCCACTCGTGTGAAATGGGACTTTTGACACGAGTACTGTACACGATTTTTCCGAGGACCACTTTCTACACTAGTAATGTAATATAATATTACGTCACTGAAACGCCCTTGCGTAAATTGAATTTACTAGGATGGCTGTGAAGTGGGGCTTACATTTTTACTTATTCTCTTAATGATTGACTGGAAACACGGTTGCAAACTTGTGGTGTCGTGACTAAGCCTATCTCAAGTAATTCTTTGGTTCTTATTTGAATTTTAAACTCAAATTAAAAAAAATTATTCAAGCGATTATTAATGATTTAGAGGTAAGAAAAAATAATATACATACCGCAGGATGTAAAGGATACACGGTGCCACGAATTTTGCAGCCTTCGCTTAGCTCGTGTTGCAAACAGTCTAGTCATCGTAATTCCTACTATTATCGTGCACAAAAACGTTCTCTAAAAATTTAACTCCTTATAAAAATACGAAAAACCCAAGAAATGCAGATTGTTGCGAATTTTAAATGAACCTTAAAATACTTGTTCACGTCCTTAAAATATTGAGCCGATAAGTACTACCAAATACAGTAAGACCCCGCTTAACGCTGTTTCGTTTAGCGCTGTTTCGGTTTAGCGCTTTTCTATTTCAACCCGGAGATTCCCCGAAATTGCTTGCAGCAGTATGGGGATTCACCGAAATTGTGCGCAGCGCTAGGTTTCCAAATACATACATGTACATATCATATCCAAAACAGTGTATAGTTGTGTTTGTTGTTTGGTGCGGTGCTGTACGGACGCATTTTTATCATTTGAAACATTTGTTGACATTATTGTAAGTATAAATTTATATAATACTAAACGATTAATACAGTGACAAATATTATGATCTTTAGTTCTTATCATGGATGATAAAGAAAAACAAGAAAAGAAAGCAACCAGAAAAAGCATTTCACTGGAAACTAAAATGCAAGTGATTAGAAGATTAGATTCTGGTGAACGTCAATCTCAAATTAGTGCTGCATTGAATTTGGCAACTTCAACAATAAGGACAATTCTTAAGAATAAAGAAAAAATACTGTCATCGGCAACTGCAACTACGTCAAGCTCTGCAACTAGAATTAGCCGTTTTAGAAATAACATTATAGAGGAAATGGAAAACGTCTGTCTGCATGAATTGACGACGAAATTGAACGCAATATGCCATTAAGCCAATGTATCATAATGGAAAAAGCTAGAAGAATTTTTCATTACATTAAGGCTGAGGCAATGACATAAGTGAAACTTTCGTTGCTAGTCGAGGATGGTTTAATAGATTTAAACATTGAAATAATTTTCACAACATAAAGATTACAGAAGAAGCAGCAAGTGCTGATACGAAAGCGGCGGCTGAATTCCCAGCGACATTAAAAACAATAATTGAACAAGGAAAGTACCTTCCAGAATTGGTTTTTAATGTTGATGAAACAGGCCTGTTTTGAAAAAGAATGCCAAAACGAACATTTCTATACCGTGAAGAGAAACGAGCACCGGGATTTAAAGCTGCAAAAGATCGCTTAACACTTCTACTGATTGGTAACACAAGCAGAGATTTCAAATTAAAACCACTACTAGTTTACCACTCCAAAAACCCAAGAGCGATGAAAGGCATATCTAAATCAACTTTACCTGTAATTTGGGAGTCTAATAAAAAATCATGAATAACTATGAAAATTTTCCAGGATTGGTTCACTGAGCATTTCTGCCCGTCTGTTAAACGTTATTGCGAAATTAAGAAACTTCAACAAAGAGCACTACTATTAATTGATAATGCTCCAAGCCACCCAACAAATGTATCAGACTTAACAGTCAAAGTAATTTTCTTGCCGCCTAACACAACTGCCTTAATCCAACCGATGGACCAAGGCGTTATATCTAATTTTAAGGCAAACATTTAAGCAGATGTTTGAAAAAACAGATGGAGAAGAGAAGCAATAAACAAGAGAATTTTGGAAAAACTACAATATCATGAATGCTGTAGCAAATATAAACCTCTCTTGGAAAAAGATAACAGAAAGATCTTTGAAAGGAGTATAGAAGAACATTTGGCCAGATTTAAGTGAGAGCGAAGACATTGGACACTGTTGATATGGATGAAATAGTGGAAGAAATACTGGAATTAGCGAAACAAACCGGTTTAGATGGGGCAAATGTGGATGACGTCGAAGAAATAGTTCAAGAAACAGAAGCTAGTCTTTCTAATGGTGAGCTCAAGGAATTAACTGAGCAAGAAGAAAACAAAAATATTGATTTGGAAGAAGAGCAAAAAGAACTTTCGATGGCGTTTGTAATAAGAGTTTGACCACTATAACTGAAATTATGAACCGATTTGTTGAATATGATCCAAATTTTGACAGGAGTTCAAAAGCAAGACGGGGTGTTAAAGATGTTTTATCTACTTATCAACAACTTCTAACAGAACGCAAAAGGAAAATACAAACTACATTAAATGTCTTCTTGACAAAAAAGCAGAAAATTGGAAACAGAATAAACTGAATGATTTGACTGACTTAGATTTTTTTTTTGTTTTTATAAGTATTTTTGTAAGAAATAAAGGTTTGGTTTTATTTTTATTAAAAAAAAACATAATTATTAAATTTAATATCTAACCAATTTTCTATCCATCTTCCCCTAACCTCATTACTTACATGTTAAGATAGCCTCATTTAGTGCTGTTTCGCATTACGCTCTACTTTGATGGAACGTATTCTACGCGTTAAGCGGGGTCTTACTATAATGTAGTTTATACAATTATTTGTTGAAGCAATGCTATATCGAGTAGTCTAACCAACGGCTATATAATCCTGTAACCAAAGCAAAAGTGACAATTTAATAAATAAAAGATCCTGGGATCTCGCAATTCAATTAAATAAAAAACATAATGCTCATTTTGACGATATAAATATTTAAAAAATTGAAAACAATTATAGACAAATGCGTGTCTTTGGAATTCTTATACTTTAAAATCGATGTTCACAACTTACACACATACGATCTATACGTGACATAATTAAATAAGTATAAATATAAAGCCATTACGTATTAATATTCATAATTATTTCACTTTTACCCTCCATATTATTAATTTACATTTTAATATACATCATTAATCTGGTGATTGTAAAGTTAATGATTTACAGAGAAGCAAACATGACCGGCTTGAACTTGGCAGTTAATTTCCAGCAGCTTATTTACAATTTTTGCCGAACGACCAGTGGTGTCGGCAAACAAGGATACAAACGAAAACGCTGCTCAGCTGCGAATTAAAAATACATTAAACGATATAAATCGCATAAAATGCGCTGTTATTCAATTTTAAGTAATCTTATTACAAAACGAGGAATTCAAATTATTAAAAACTTTATTAGCTATTTTTGAGCGAACTTACAAATTAATACATCTGCAGTCCCGCTAACTAAGAAAAGTTTGTTTCACAGACGTTTATTTACAAAACGCAATTATTAATAACAAACAAAGAACAATTTAAAGTAAATAACATAAAGCCTTTTGAATTGCAATTCGTCATTAAACTCGGGGATGTACGAATATCCTAATCTACAGGATATTTGCAAGATCATAAAGAATGATTCTGATGGAAAAAATTCACTCGCAACTTGCGCGATAATTGGCAAGAAAATTCCACGTTTACAAAAAAATTATTTTCATCCCTTAAGCTCAGTGATGCACGCACTTCCTAATATACTGAATATTTGAAATGTCATATAGAATGATACTGATGAAAAAAATTTACTTAAAATTCAGTAACAGTGCATTTTATGTGATTTATATCGTTTAATGTGTTTTTAAATTCGCTGCCGAGCAGCGTTTTAGTTTGTATCTTTCTTTGTCGACGTCACTGGTCGTTCGGTAAAACTAGTAAATACGCTACTGGAAATAAACTGCCAAGTTCACGTCGGTGCAAACATGCCATATACCATATCCTTGAAAATCATTGGATTGTCGAATCAAGTGAGTAATAGTTTTGTAACATTTTAGTTAAGTTAAAGTTCTAATCCGTTTTTAAATATCAATATTTCTCTACTGTAATGATTTTTCAAATTAAGTTTTATGTGTGTAGAGCTTGTATAGCCTGTAAGTAAGTTGTTTACCTACTTAACGTCTTAGGAGGTTCGTTACCTATCTGATATAAAAAATCAATTTTATGCAAATTTTGATAAAAGAACATTGTTTTACATTTGCCAATATTCAGTCTCACACAATCTTTAGGACTCCATTGGTGAATCATATCTAGATTGTTTTACAACAATATACAGTCTTTCATGCGGTTAATCCTGGTAAATAATTTTAAGTCATCTGCTTATAATAACATTTCACAATTAAGGTTTATATTGGTGTCGTTAATACATACATTAAATCAAACTGGTCCCAAATGGCTTCCTTGCAGGCACCCGATGTAACATGCATTTTGACTAAAAAGTAAACAGTCACCAGCAAAGCAGTATGCTATTTGCCTTTTGATTTAAGTGAAAGTAATAATGCATTTTTGAATAAACGGTACTTAGTTTGAAGTGTTATTAAAACACGTTTATGCATTATCAGTTTATTCAATGTTATAAATGGGCTAGTGCGGCGATGCAACATGTTATAAAATTCTGAGAGGTATCAGACTCTTAGTTCCAGGTTGCTAATAGTGTTCTTGAGTTGATCGAATTAGTACGAGAGGGACAGCAATCACTCAACTAGGATCTGACGCAAGAGGACGATTGCAAGGAAAAATAGTTTGTGGTTTGGTATCATGTTATAGATATCGAACTTACTTATTTTCAATATAACTAGATAACTAGATTTAATTATAAACATTGATGAATTTATGTCACTTCAGATTTAATGCAATTTTAGCTTTGCATTTAATAATAGGTGTACAGGACATCTAGCTTGATTGTTATGTAAATGCAGTAACTCGCTGATGCAGGGGCAGGAGGTTATAAGAGTTTGTATAAGTTCACGAACGTAAGCAATATTTATAAACAAGGTGTTTTCAGATAAAAGACAATTCGGTAGATAACAAATATAAACAAAAAGGCGTAATGTTGTGATCACATACTTGTAGTGGGAATTGATTAGTTAAGATGTACATATTACGTAATTATTAGTTGTCTGTAATTGGAATTGTTATTACGGTTCCTGTAGAGTAGAAGTCTTCCTGTTGTGGTTTGATTTATTTTCAGAGAAAAATTTTAATGACAACTGCTACTCATCCACTCAACCACTCCACACAAACCTCACACGCACTCATGCGACCACGCAAACACGCACGCAAATACGCACGCAAATACGCAACCACGCATGCGCATACACGATGCTCACATACACATGCGTAAACCTGCAAGCAGGCGCCCCACAAACATAATACACAATGATGAGGGATGAAAGGAAAAGAAGAGAAAGTACAATAAAAAATAGACATTAAAATTTCTTTAAAAATCTGGGATTTATTTTGCTTTAACTTTAGTTTCTACAACAAAAAGGAAAACTCTTCTGTTGTTGGCTTTCAGTTATGCAAAATTATCTTAACATATTTTTAAAATATTATTTAAAGTATGCCAAACTTTATTTGGCAACAAGTTTTTGCTCCAAAAGAATTATCAGTACCTAATCCATCTACAGTATAATGTGCAAGAATATTTGCCTCTATCAGAAAGGTTTTAGGAGATGAATTTAAGAAGAGCGTTAGTTAGTTCGTGTAATTTTGTAATACTCAATTTACAATTTGTTAAACATTTAATAAATATCGATACTGTCCGCGTCATGTGTAAATTTTTATAGCAGTTATGGAACGGACATACATCTCATATAATCTTTTCAGATTGCCAATGTGTACATGGAATGTTTGCTGACACCTTCTCAGGTATACTTCAAACACTTCAATTAAAAACTTGTGTGACCCTGTACTAAATTGAAGCTTGGCTGTTAATATTTTTCTATGCGCTTTTAGAACGTCTTTCTTCAAGAATTTAATTTATACATCAGCAGACACCGCACGATATTTACTGTTATATCACTTTAGTCATATGAAGTATAATATGCATAAGCATGTTTGATACGACATCAGTGATTCACTCTAATAAATGTTCATATTTACGTTCGAAAAGTCAAGTCAAGTACTAAGGTACGAAATCAAAATTGAGACAAACGGTAATTTCTAGAACACATCGTTTCTTACATAATTCGACAATCGTAGCGACAGAAGATAACTAACTAAAAATTTTCAATTTCCTACTAACTAATAAAAATTATATTCTTTTGGAAGGTACGATAGTAATAGACAGAGCACATCTGTCAAATAATTCTAGTAGTTTTGAGAGTACATTACTACTAAGAAGCGTTAGTGTATAAATGATAATTCATTGTCCAGTATGGAACACAGGATTTACATGTACAAGAAAATAGTGGTGATCTCTACAAAACAAAGTGAATTGTTATATTTAGAAATAAATTATCTGTATAGCAAACTTAGTAGTTTGGAACTGGAAACGTACAAATTGCACCTAGCTTTAACGTACAATTTGTTCGAGACCAGTTTCCAGGAATGAAGTAATTTTCAGAACCATTCTTTAGCATTTAGAGGTTAACAATCATACATTGTTAATTAGGATTGATAGTCACGATCCAAGCTAGAAAAACTACTGAAGAATCACAATAAACCCCCCAAAAAACTGGAAACTGTTTCACCTCCAATAGATTCAATAGTGGTTAACGAGTCATCAAATCTCTTTAATAATGAAGAATTGGTTTTTCTTGATCAAGGCTTAAAATTTTGGTTAGAACATACAAAAATGCCTTTAGAAGATATAATTGTGGGAATTGAGAGCTCTATTTCAAGGTTAGATGACGAATCAAAATGTTTCATTAAGAACACGTGCAAAATTCAACTTTCCGATATAATAGCTGCGTAGCAAACGAATACGTGACTTTCAATAAGCAATGGATTCCATTACTAAAAGAAATAACAAATGAAAATCAAATGCCCACAATATCTAGGTAACATTGCAAGTTTTTCCTGGGTTTTCTTTGTGATATTAACATGAAATGCAGCCTACATACATTATTTCTATTTATACAGATAATAACTAATTACATAACAATAAGCATATCAATAGCCCCCGTAAAGCAACATTGGTATCTGAAAAGTGTAAACCGGACAAAGGGTTACCTCAGATCCATATACGATCTTCGTTGAACAGCATTGGTATCTGTCAAATGTAAACCCATCTTAGGGTCGCTTCAGAACCACATAAAACATTCGTAGGTCAACATTGGTATCTGACAAGTGTAAATCCGTCATAGGGTCGCCTCAGACCCAAATAAAATATTCGCAGAACAACATTGGTATCTGGCAAGTGTAAACCCGCCATAGAGTCACCTCGGAACCATGTTAAAATCTACCGAAGAGGTAGCCTAAATCATAATGAGTTTTCTTCCTCAAGATAAATATAAGAAAACAGTTGCTTAAGACTTACGGTAATGTATTCGCACACTTCTTTAATAACCATCCTCTCAACCGTATAAATAGAAACATGTTAAAAAATGTTTTTCAATCCTCAAATTATTGAACTTATGTGAAATTTAACTATATAAAAATTAATCACGTTAAGGGTATTGATTACCTCAAAGTCGCTCCAGGGCGCAATACAAATTGAAGGCACTCATTCTTCTAAACTTAAAAATTTTTATCTAATGTATTCAAACCAAATATATCAAACGTTAATAATGTCATAAATGTAAAACTTGAAATTTTTATTATTTTGACAACGATCCTAGATCATGGATCGAAACATAAATAAAGACGATTTTAACAACTGAGTGGTTTAATTCCCAAAGAAGATAAAAAAAAATACAAAACAAACACAACAAACATACAGGGATCATTTACTGTTAATTCCGTTAAAAACTTAAATATCTATGATTTGGAGATAGATCTAAAAGACACCATTAAATATGTTGTCTTTTATCACGTAATATCAAGAGGATTCTTTTTATTGCTCTCAACTTTTAATACCTCAAGCTTAATAAGTTTAATAAATCAAAATTTTTGTTAAACTGAAATTTTTCAAGAATTTTAAATAAGGAAGTTTTCTTATGTACACACTATAGACAGACTTATCATTTTTTTTTGTTTTGTTCAATATGAAATTTATTCAACAGTTAATGTATATTTTTATGCAAGTATATATCTTTTATTGAGGTGACCTTGATGTACATGGGTGTATATAGTTAAATGTTGAAACTTTCAGAGGTTCATTTAAATATTATTATCTATTTTATTATTATTTTGAGACGCAAACTGCTTCCTCCATTTGTATTATAATAATTTATTTTTATTTCAGACTTACCTGCATACAGTCAATCTTTTATTATTTGGGATATGTAGCTTGGGGTTCGTACGCCATTACTAGGGTCATAGCAGATATTGTTCAAACAGGTGTAGTGGCATCCTAACTTTAATTCATTTACATCTTAATTTTACAGTGAACCTCCTGCTCATCGCCCTAGTGCTTGAGTAAAGTCCAGATTTAGCAAATAGATTTTATCATCTTAGACACTGGCAAACGTTGTTATAATGCCACAAAATGTTATTTTATAGATGTATACATTTATCCATAGGATAGATGAGTCTTAACTTTTAAGATCATTGGGAACTATGCAATTGTGACAATTTCAAACAAAGAGGCTTGCACTTTTTCCCGATAATAAACCTAGAAGCATTTTTGAGCGAATTCATACGTTTCCTGAATTTATTTGCAAGCTGGTGGGGGTTCTAACTATCTGAATACAAACTTCACTGTTAATTTCAAATAATTTTAATTGCTTTTGTAACACAAACTTAAGAGAATTAAAACAAAATGAAAACAAATCTGACTTTTGCATAATAAATAAGCAATGGTTATCGAGGAAACGATTGCATAAACAATTATATTATAATGAAAAAAAATGTTATGCATTCATGAAAACTTCTAATTTACAACATTTATTTGATTGTAGAAAAATTCTTGAAAATTGCAATTTCGAAAAAAATAGTTATGTGAAATTAGTAGCAGAATCACATTCCTGAACTTCTGCCGCATCGGTTACCGCCTCGTCCAACAATTCGCATTGTTCTCTTTTTACAACTAGGCACTACTATTTATTAGGATTTTCTATGTAACTACATTTAACTATTCACTTATTTACGGTTTGCGGTATTCGATATTTGTTGAAAGCAAGATCAATAATTGTTCTAAACAGGTCTTCGATTTGGAGTTTCTAATATAACCAGTAATTAGATCAGAAGTGGAATATACTCTAGGTTTACATTATCTAACCGTTAATCTTTTGTACTGTTATTTAATCACGAGAAGCATTTGAAAATTGCCCATCAAAACTGATTTGTCGTTTATAACCTAAATTCAGATAGTTAAAGTAAAAGTAATCGAAACTTTCATATTACTGTTAATGGTGCAAGTAGTATTTATTTTGAAATGGTTTAAACATAAAAGCGGCATTGAAAAAAATTACTGCTACGGATACTTGTAATAGTGCTGAACTTCACTAGGTCAAATAAAGCGTTTCGGTTTATTTTTGTGTAGTACTTCAAAGAAAGTTGTTCGAAACACTTTACTCATATTTATTACACAAATTATTTTTCGTAATAAGTAACCTAGATTCTTATTTTAAACAAGCATTAATAGAAATTAGTCATATCCATCATTAGCAGTAGAGTATTTAACAAACTATCATATCAATACTATTTGCTAGAGTTTTAGAAATCTCATATTATCCAGAGCACCAAACAGCACAAAGTACACATGCCATTTTCTTATGACTACAAATAGTGATTTCAGTTAAGACAAATATGATCTATGATGAATTTATGAAATACCTTTGAATTATTTTTTACATGGTCAATCAATAAGCTGATGTATTATTTTAAGGTTGAGTAAGAATCAGATACACACACACACGCACGCACGCACGCACGCACGCAAGCACGCACGCACGCACGCGCGCGCACGAACGCACGCACGCACGCACGCACGCACGCACGTACGCGCGCACGCACACTCGCACGCACGCACGTACGCACGCACGCACGCACGCACGCATGCACGCACGCACGCACGCACGCACGCACGCACGCACGCACGCACACACGCACACAGCACACACTCACACACTCACACACGCACACATGTACACACGCACACACGCACACACTCACACACACACACACACTTTCTAGATTGTAATTAATTTCTTTTATGGTTTGACTGAGATATTTTTAATATGTATGTATGTTAATATATGTATGTTGATGTATGTCTATTTGTTTACGTATGTATTTCAGTGTGTTTATGTTGTTTGTGTGAATGTATGTATGTCTGTGTATGTGTGTATGTGTGTGTGTATGTATTTATGTGTGTGTGGGTGCATGTGGATGTTTGCGTGTGTGAATGCGTGTTTGTTTGTTTGTGTATATATGTATGTTTATGTTGTGTTTTATTAAGTGATTTGATCAAGTAGATAGGTGTATATAGAGATTAGTGTGTTAATGTCAGTTTTTTTATTAATAGTGTTGAGGTTTTTAAATATGTAACACATTTCTAGGAATTCCATTTTGGATTTTTTATTTTGTAACATTATTTTGTAATGTTAACGATTAAATAAATTAATTAATTAAAAATTCAGTAACTTGAATAAAGTATAGACAAAAATTCCCACAATAAATTACTTCACATTCAGTCAGGCTCCCTTGTAATAAAAGACCACATTTACCGATAGCTTCGGGCTAGTAAATTCCAGCGGCAGGTCATCATTTAAAGCTCTAGACCCCATCGTAAGTCAAATACAATAAACACTTTAAAATGTATAGTACCTTTTTAGCGTAAATAAAGAGAACCAATTTCAGTTTGAAAAGCTTAACCTTCTGAATACTTTCGTTGATTTACAGCGGATTATAGGAAACAAAACATTATAATAGCGGACACTATTTCCAATTTGATTTGTTCAAATATTACAAGTAATCTTAAGTAGTCTGGAGACATCCATTGTGTTTAAAATCCATTTCGGCTCAAGTAGGTTAGCCGGTCTTTGTTAATGCCAGACTACGGCCGCCATAGGTAGATTCCACATTGCCATAATTAAGTAATTCGTAGAAGGTAAAATATATTTAAACCCGTGGGAAATAATTGCTTCCGTGATTCTCATTTAAAAAGGGGTTGAATTTGGTTTCTGAAATCTTGTTTTGTGGGAGGTTCTGTTCAGTCATTGGATAACAGAAAATGACGTACGTAATTATTAGGGTAGGAGTTTAGTCTATATAACTCAAGGCTTAGCCAAAGACGGGGAGTTCTTCCAATGGGGCCGACGGTGGTCAAGAAGTAGAGAGAAACGAAGTTTGCGGGTAGCGGTTCTCTGGCATGACATAGAATATTACACTTCGTATCACATTAGTAAAAAAATTGGAAAGAAGTGTTACTCTTCTAGTTTCGCGAGGGTTCTGCCCATATGTCGCAGATTTATAGTGATGCAAGATAAATATTAAAAGCTTGTAGGCGTGTGACGCAGCAAGTAAGTGATATTGTCAAAAATTCTGCCGAGTTCGTGTACCAGTCAATTTTCTTAAACACTACAAACAGAAGCAACAAGCGAGATTCTCTTCCCAAATTTAATAACTGCTCTACGTTGGAAAACAAACCCTCAAACAATGGACAATTATTAGTAAGTAAGTTTTTATAGTTAAGTAGCATGACCAATTTTTAGTTAGTTTATTTGTTAGGACGTTTTGGCCATAAACCGTAGGATTAAATTAGTGTACGATTTATAATATAAGTTTCTTTCATATACAAGTGTTTGATAACTACTTATGTACTCAAAATTTTCATAAATTCCATAGTCACCTATTCACTTATATTTCTAACTCAAAATCAATGAATGTAAGAGGTTCACGTTTATTGCTCTGTGAATTAAATAGTTTTGTTTGCCGTTGATTAAGTCAATAGTTTTTCTTATTTTTTTATATAAGTAGTAAAAAGGTGAGGAATTGATTAAAACAAACAATTGTCCTCCTTGGGATGACAAGGTTTTGTACGAACATTTGGACATTCTCGACTTGTCTGGCGCCCTTGGCAATTGTCATTAAGCCACAATATTTTCTGAAAGGTAAGTGCCACATTTTTGTAGTATATTATAAATTAATTTAACCCTTTTTTCAAAATTTTAACCCTCTATATGATCCACGACCTTCCGCTAGCTAGTGCCGGTGACCCCCCTTTAAATTTTGTTTTACAGGCCGCCCTCATTTTATAATTTGACCGGAAAAGATACACTTAGTAGCTTTTCCGCCTGTAACAATTTTCAATTTGTAATATTATAGGATTATCAAAATATATTTTGTTTGTTTACGTTTGCGTGTAAGGTCAAAGCACAAGCGTTTAGCTTAACATGGATGTCGCTTTTATGTTGAGTTAAGCGTTGTTTTAATTGTTGCGAGGTTTGACCAATGTAGGTAAGATTGCAGTCTGAACAATTTATTTGATATATAATTTTACGTTGTAGAAGAGTTGGGGTTTTATCTTTTAATTTGGAAAAAAGGGTGTTTAACGTTAAAAGGTTTCGTTTAGCAATGTTGATGTTGAATTTTTTCAAGATGTTTTCGAATTTTGTACTTAAATTTTCAATGTAAGGAATTATATGGTATGTAGGTATATTTGTAGAAAGTTATCTATTGTTGTTTAAGTTTTTATTAGAAAGGTCAGCGTTTAAAGGAGCTTTATGACTGTATAAAAGGCTTTTTATTAGTTTTGGTGGGTAGCTATTGTTTTTTAGAATAATAAATAGTTTTTCTAGATTTTTTGGGTATATAGTGAAGGATCGCATAATATTTTGATCCTATATTTTAGGCCTAGAATGAAATTTATTTTTATTTTATATTGATGATATGAATGATAATTTAGATATCTACCAGAGTTTGTTGGTTTTTGATACCAATCTAAAATAATAGTATTATCATTTTTTCGAATTAATAGAGTATTAAGAATTGGGATGGATCTGTTGTTTTCTAATTCTACGGTAAATTTAATTTTATCATCGTAACTATTGAAAATTTTAAGAGTTTCGTTAATTTTGTCTTCTGCTACAGAGTTTATGATATCGTCTGTGGTATCGCAGTGGTTAATTCGAAAATGCCCACGACATCCTAACTTTTTGACTCGCGTGCTAGCGACTGATGAATCTACCTTTACAAGAAATGGAATTACCAATTTTTGCAATACCCATACTTGGGATGAAGAAAACCCCCATACCACTGTGGACTTCTTGGTGACAATCTCATCGGCCCCTTCTTTTTACCACGAAGACTTTCAGGAGTGTTTTATTTGAATTCTCTGCAAAATAATTTTTATGAGCTGTTAGAGAATATTCCAATTTCCGATAGATGTGGGATTTGGTTTATGCATGACGGTGCCCCAGCCCACTTCTCTCATATTGTCACTGACTATTTAAACGCAGAATATGGTAACCGATGGATTGGCAGATATGGACCTGTTAAATGGCCACCTCGATCTCCCGATCTAACACCGTTAGATTATTTTGTTTGGGGTTGGATGAAGACTATAGTTTATTCTAAGCCTATCTACACGCAAGAGGAGTTAAAGAATCGGATCGTGGAGGCTGCTCATACTATTAAGAATTGTCCTGATGTTATAAGACTTGCCAGAGAGCAATGGATTCGCCGTGCTGGATGCTGCATACAACAAAATGGTGGGCATTTTGAACAGTTACTTTAAATGTTTGATTGTAATAAATATTTTCAACCCTCAACACCTATGTAGGTATGTAAAGTATCATAGGGCATCCTGAATGCTTCATCCCGATTAACTCGAAAACGGCTACAGATATCGACTTCAAACAAGAGTGACTTTTTTACTCAGAAATGTCAAAAGATTCTAATTTTGGCATTATAATTTATAAAAGCTTACACACAAAAAATTACAGGTTAAATGTGATTGTTCCCCCCCGAATGGGACGCTCCTGATCTTATTATCAAAAAATGGATAAGCCTATCTTATTTGGCATAAAAATATGGGTAGGTAACAAAAATCTGAATAAAATATCTTTTGTGGTTCTTCAGATAATTAAAAAAACTCAATTTCACGTAGCCCCCTTAAAGGGGTTATAATTCCATAGGAGTACATTTTAGGGCATACGTTTATTAAAAGTTTTATGTTTATTTTGTGCTAAAGAACACTCCCTTAAAATAGTACCGTGCAATTTTGAAACACCCTGTGTTATATATATATATATATATATATATATATATATATATATATATATATATGTATATCTGTAATAAACTTTCAGTTTCCTGCTGTCCGCCACCGCTCTGTATCTTTTAATTTACTAAAATTTTAAATGTGCCTCGGCTAGCTCAGTCTAGTTCACACAGAGTGCACAACGTTACGATAACAAAGAATGTACCTCCCTTTTTACCTGATACCTTTATACTTGAATGAGAAAAACGAAATCGACTAAGATTTGTATAATGACAAAGAAAATTGATATACACTGTACAGCTTTATATGATTCAATATTTGACAATGTACACCCCTGAATTAAATAATAATTATTTTAATTTATTTATCTCCAAAATTATAGTTCCCTTTTATTAGTTATAAGCCAGCAAAAATGCTATTGTACACTATTGGAAAACACCCTTGAACCTTCAATAACTTTTTCCATTTTTACGTAAATTTTCACGTATAAAAACCCTTTTTGGTGACCCTTTACACAAATATTCAGGTTTAAAAAATATAGTAAATTTTCAATGAAAAAGAAAATAATGCCTTATGATATTCTGACCTGTAGTTTTCCTTGTGCATCTTTCTTTGTTCTCCCTGGATCAGCTATTGCGTATTGTAGATCGGTAGCTTTGGATTACTTTTAGTTGAGTCTCCTTGTGGTCTTTGTAGTACCGCTTGTACAAACCCCATTCAATACTTAAAACAAATATCCGTCTTTGTGCTTCGATGCGTTGATGCCAACCAATATTTTCATGCAATTTTAGATTTATCCCTAGAGTTATATCTAAAGCTTTTCCCAGATTTCTGTTTATTACTGTCACTTAGAACTGTGTCCCTTAGAACCGTTTTACTTAGAATCGTTTCCCTTAGAATCGTGTTACTTAGAATCGTGTCCCTTAAAGTCCTAAATTATAAATATTAAAATTATTTAATTAATAAGCTTTTAATCACGTTTTTTAGCTAATTTAAAACTTTTCTGATATATTTTTCACTATTAATTACTTTGAAAACTTTCTATCGCAACTTTCACAAATATTTAATTATTTCAATTTTAATGTTAATTTCTACGTAATTTCTTGAGTTACGCTGATGTGAAGCGTGCTTAGGTTGAATAAAGACCGTCCGTTATCCAGTTTGAGTGATATTTAAAGGAACGCCCTTATCGGAAACCATTGGCTATCGGCCTTGTTTGTTCAAAGTTAATGACGTGCCATAGGATGTTGTAAATACCCTGGGCTTTTACAGGTAGGATCTGATAATAACTTGCCGGAATAATGTTCTTGGTTACGTAGAATACAAGTTTTAGCATTGAATTGCTAAAATATGTGCAATTTTTATTCGTTTGTTTTGATGTTAGTGTAGGAATTTCTAATCAGCCCTCTCACGTATTCAACTTATGACTTTTGTTTGTCAAGATATCGTTCTGGGTTTCAAGTACACTCCGTGTTAAAATCACATAGATGAAATGACGTAAATTGAAATGCTTCTATTTACATCCTGCATTTCTGAAACTTATTTGTTTTAAGAATGCGTTTCTTATCAGAATGCTTTGCTATCTCCTTTCACTATCGCTTGTTTAATTTTAACATAATTTCTAGTTTTAGATGTATTTAATGCGTATTTATTTAGAATTTATGAATGCTTTTCGGTCTAAATTAAGTTTGATTGCGTACAGAGTTATCTATCTTGCCGAATGTGTTTGTTTTGTTGAAGAATATGCTTCCCAGCATTGATTAACGTCAATTGTGATCCTTATACAAGGTGTTAAATGTTTGCTTTTTGCATATTTTGCGAATTACGTATGTTTCATGATAAATTAGTTTAGTTTTCTAACTGCTAGTGTTATTTACATGTCGTGTGCTACCCTTATCACTCAATATACCCCTAAATAACCCTATCATCATAGCATTATATATATATATTTATGTAAAATGCTTAAATATTCAAAACTGTAAAGTTACTTTAGTTTACAAAATATTTCAGTATATTCTACTTGCTGGAAAAGTTATATTCTTCATCAAACTTTTACCATCTTGAAAAATAGAAAGCTTTGTCTTGCAGAAGGATGAATAACAAAAATTAACATTTGATGATTTCTGGTTCATCATCGTGTGTTTAATAAATTAACAACAATTTCAATATATTACATTTTTTAGTGCACAGTAATTAGCTCATTATTAGTAAACATTTTTTAAAACAATATATAAAGCTAAAAATTGGGAGAGACACAGCTTATAGTTTGCTAATTCCGAACGTATGGGGTGCAGCGTTTTCCTGGCGGTGGGGATGGCTGGCAGACAAAGCAAAGACACGGCGCTCGGTGAGACTATTGGGTTTGCTTGTTGACATGTGTTAGGGGTAACTCTCGTCCAGTTTTTGAATAGCGGTCTTGAAGCAATGTAGATATTTTATTTCCAAAATTTGGAGACTACGGAAATTTGCGTTTTGAGTAAGAAAACTTTAATTGGCGGAGAAATAGTTAAAGTGCAAAAATGAATTAAAAATATTAAAGGGGTGCGATTTCTACGAAGTGAAAATATGCACATATTGATTGAAAATAAAGATTCCGTCGAAGTACACACAAAATGCAGATATAAGTATAAAGCGCGTGTAAAAGCGATAGAAAAGGAATCTGAAGAAGAACTGCGTCGTAAATTACGGCAGGTAGACTTTCAGCTTGACTTTAAAACGACGTGTTTCTTTTGTGTCGAAGTTCTGGACTACCACCACCCGAAGCGAAATCCGATTTCATTGACTTCAACTATAAAAATAAAATACAATATTATCAAAATTTGTAACGAGCGTAATGGCGAATGAGGAAAAACTGTTCTAGTACGCGTAAACTCAGATATGGATTTGTTGCGTTCGAGGCCCGATACCCTTAAATCATGATATGCGTTATTCAAGTGCAGAAGTAATCCCGCGGGACAGTCAGATACGTTTGATAAAAAGAACCCTTTAAACTTGTCAAAATGTAATGCATTTTATCAGCTGTGTGATATTTTAGAAAATAATGATTAATGCCAGAACGACATAAACGAGATGTCAATAATGAGAAAAAAATTCCTTTGACGATGAAGTTTATCCTGAAGAATATGTTAAAATGAAATTAAAGGCTTATTATGGTGATGCCATTAGTATGACTTCAAAAAGCGGAGATGGACTGTCTGTTTCCGTGATGCAGCTTCTCGTACCTTAAATGGTCAGTGGTATAAGGACAAATAAAAAAATAGTAGAGACGAGCGAATGCGAATCATTAAAGTTGCTGCGATTATAATCAAAGAATATACTTACTCCCTTACCTTCCTTCCGTTGAGGAAATAGTTTCAGGAGGATATAATGCTATCTCTGACACTTTTAAATGCCTATTACAATCTGTTATAAAATCCAAAGGTAAAAACTCGCAGCACATAGAAAAGAAAATCGTTACTGTGGAAAATTATATAATGGCTACGGCCCGGCCAAGAAGTTATTTATCTCCTATGCAGGTTGGTTTAGAAATATATTTACCCAAGAAATTTGCATCAAGAACACTAACTGACATGTTGCCTAACATAAGCATTTCCATTTCATACAAAGAATTGTTAAAAAACGAGAATTCATTAATAGAAAATGACGTTATAGGAATAGATCCTGCAGCAATTGTAAAACTTATATTTGATAATGCGGACCATAATGTACAAGCAATTGAAGGTCATGGAACATTCCATGACGTGGAGGAATTGAATGTATCACTCCAGCTAACCTAGTTCAAAATGATAAACCTGTTCCACTACCAAAGAAGCGGACAGAGACTGACAGTATTGGTCATTACGGGTATAATAAGGTCAAAATATTCAATCTCCGACAACACTGTGGTTTAGGCAAGCTGATTTTCTCTGAAGTCTGTACTTTAAAAGAGTCTCCTACTGCTAAAGTAGCCCAACTTATGAATGTTCTGTGGATGTCAGGTACCAGCTGTTTTGATATCCCCCTACCTGCTAGGAGTGGTTATATGGACATTTCAATGAAAAATCAACCTCATGTATATTAAACTCAGCAATACGTCTCCTACCATTTGCAAATATGTTACCAACTAATCCATGAACTATACATACTTGTTTTCAACATGCGCTAGAAGAATGCAAACAGCAAAGACAAAAAACCTGCATAGTAACGTTTTATCAATTGTTATATAAAAAGGTGTTAGATATTGTTTTAGCAGCCAAAAGTGGAAGCCCTTTGTCATCACTGATTATTCGTCTAGGCGGATTTCACTTTCTAATTTCATATATGTGTGCCATTGGCTACAGAATAGAAGAAAATGATATTGAAGAGATGTTGGAACAAGTGTATGCCAAAAATAAAAACAGTTCTTTGTTATTTGGTCATGCATATACTAGAGCATTTCGAGCCCATGTGTCAACTTTACTCGTTTTAGGTACTTTACTTCTAAAACAATTAATCAAAACGGAAATGATTTAGCAAACAAATTCAGAATATCAAAATGCACTACGAAAACATTTGACATAAAATTAGTAATGAGTCGAATGTCCATGCTATTCACGGGGACGTATCTTTAATTGCTTCAGCATTAGAATCGATTTTAAAGACAGAGTCCTCCAGAAATCGTACTGCTGCACATTACTACCAATACATCCACATGGTACAAATATTGCTTACTTTTGTAAGGGTCGAAAGAACAGGCGACTGGCAATTTGCACTTATATTCAGTTCAACGTATATTACCTTTCCTACACGCTGCTGGATGTAATCACAATGCAAAATCAGTTAATGCTTATTTACAGCTTATGTTAGAACTTGAAATTCGAATGTCTAAAGAAGAGTACAAGAAATGTGCTGGCAGTGGATACTGTACTATTCGTCGAATTCTGGAATGACATTTGAAGGGATATGACCATCGAGCAGGTGTTAATGAGATCTATGAAAGTGGAAGGATGATTTACATATGGTCGAAGTCTCACTGATTCAATAATCTCACGATAGATCTATACAATTCCGGCCACTATAAACGTTATATGTGCGGTAAAAAATTTACTGTAGTGTCGCCCTTATACAGTGACTAAACACACGCAGAACTACACAACTCTCGTAAGGTACGCGACACCGCCGATTTTAAGAAATTTTTTATCTGGCTACGAGATCACAAAGTTTTCTTGACACATTAACTTCTTTAGGTATCGGTATAAAAGCAGGTACATTAGTAAATTGTGAGAACGCAGAAGCAAGAGGACAATTGTCTCTAAACAAGTTTGTTGGAAAATCTTTTGATAAAGCAACGTTCTTGTGCAAAGATAAGGTGAGCATCATTGCAGCTGTTATGAAAATAATTAAAATCGGCCACCAAGAAATTAATATCAATTCCAACAAACTCGTTTATCGAATAGTTTGTACCGTATAGACTGACCAAGAACTGGAATTGTGCTTAAAGTATGAATTAGGTGCACGGCCAACATCTCTGTTTGATTCTATTTTACTCAGGAAAGGGAAAACATCATTTGTAATTGGTATTCTAGAGGAATGTTGTCTAACAACTGTGGAATTACCTTTAGAGTCTTGTTTTGTCATAGGCGGTGGTTACCTTTTGCATAGAGTAGTTTGATTAAAACCTGCTTCGTTTCTTCAAACATGTGACTGTTACATTAACTACACAGAAAGAAACCATGGCACCGAAAGTACTATTGTTTTTTATGGCTACGGTGAGAGTGAATACGGTATGAAGAATGCAAAGCATATTAGAAGATCAAGTAAGGCTAAGCAATCCGTAGAAATTGTTGTAAGTGATTCAATTTTTCCTTCTTGTACACAGTCAAAATTTCTGAAAACTATTTCCAACAAAATTAAATTTATTTCATTTGTGGCAGGATAACTTGCAGCTGCTAGCTTTCAAGCTATAATTTCTCCGGAGGATGCCAATACCCACATCGTAAACACAGCTTTGACGTTTTCCAATGAAAATAAGAAAAGAGTCATAGCTGCAGAGGGCACTGATCTACTGGTAGTAATGATTGCTGTAGCAAGAAGTAATCACGAATGTTTTATGTTTATGCCAGCAAGAAAATTTAAGTCACAAAGGGTGCTTAGTAGGAAGCTACTTCAAGTAGCACTTGGAGATGTAACAAATCACATTACTGTTCTTCGTGCAGTTACAGGTTGCGATACAACTACTTCACTTTTAAATAAGGGCAAAAAACAACCTTTTAAACTTTTGCCATCGAATAGGTCTCTATGACATAAGGTCTCTGTATTTAATGATGAAGATGTACTTAAGCCTGAGATTATTTTCTAAAATTATTATGTACCGTTCGCGTGTCTTCAGATGATTTAACTAAAACCAGATTTAACTCTTATAAAAACGTTGTAGCTAAACAAACAATTTATGAGAAGTTTGACATGCCGGTACTACCACCAACGTTTGAAGCGAGAAATCAATATAGTTACAGAGCATTTCATCAAGTTCAGTTTTGGCGTGGGGTAGAACTTTCTGCTACTGATTGGGGTTGGAAGAAAAAAGAGGGACGACGGTTGCCAATTTCTACACTTGATCCTCCGGCCCTCGACCTATTGAATTTGATTTTTTGTAATTGCAAGACAGACTGTGTCCAAAGGTGTAATTCTTGTGCGCCCGGGGGAGGGTTTGTATGTATCCCTATGTGTGGTAAATGTAATGGTGAAGCATGCACCGATAGACCTTCCACGTTTGATGACGAGGAGAAACATTCAAAGATACAAGAATCTTAATTAGATGAGAACAATATCCAACCACATGAACCCGGACCATCCAGATTAGCCAATTAAACTGCTTAAAGTATCGATTTATTAAAATAAGAAAATTTTTTTAATCTTATAGAAAATAATTTGGTGATTAGGCATGCAGGGATACGATTTGACGGTTGAAAATCTTAGCAGATTTCAAGTTATTCCACGGAGTTTTATTTGTTCTTGGTAAAAATGGGTCGGCTGTACTCAAACAAAATGGCAAGGGCTCGGAATATTTATGATAAAATGTTTTTTTCTTAGCCTTTTTGGAGATATTTAATAATTCATTTTATTAGTTTTATGATTTCCTTAAAAAATTTTTTTGGTGAAACTAGATTTTTGACTATTATTTCTAAGATAGCGGTCAATGCCGGCTGGCTGCCCACCACCTTGCACATGCTGCAAGGCTTTAAAATTTTATTTAGTTACCTATAAAGCACCTTTACATAAATTTTTAGCTTTATATTTGGATTTTTGTTCAAGTAAGCTAAATACCCTGTACTATTTCTGTAACTTAGGAATACGAGATGCAGATAGAAGCACCATGCTCTTTTAAAAGAATTTACAAGAAATCTGCATGGAATTTTGTATCTGTATTTATGTTAAAAGCTGGTCAATGCCAGACGCATGTGGCCTCAGAATAAGTCTATTATGCTGTTTTCCCTTGCAACCTAATCCAATCGCTTAGCGAACTAGCCCCGTAAATGAACTTGAAGATGATGGACCCGGATGTAAAGTTAATTTTGTCCATGTTGAGCTTGAAATTCCCAAGCACGGAAATTGAACGATTGACTAGTGGGTATGTATTGTATTATTGTTCTGACATGAGAAGTCCGGGCCAACCTGTGTTAATTCTTCTTTACTTTGCAACGTCCATACAAAATGTCTACTAGTAGACGTAGTTTACCTAAGCAAATGTATACAAAAATTTTTAAGTTTTGTTTCAGGAGACCAAAATACTTGTGCCCATCACGAGTTTGCAGACGTTGCCCACTTAGCACAGTGGTAACCACGAAATGTTTGCCTTCCCATGGTAGATAGCATAAATGGCGATAAGAAAATTGCTGTTTTATTTAGTTCAACAAATGTTGGAGACCATCTCCCTGTTTTGTTAGTGAGTCAGTCCGCTCATTGTCATCTTCACCTGAACGACCTCTGATCTTGATAAACTTAAGGACTTTAGTGTTAGAACGCGGGAATACGGATGTTTTACTTCCGGAAAGATCTTCTGTCTTCTTAGGGCAATTAAACCTGCTATTTTATCACTTGATATACGTATGTATAATTTTCTTTTGGACTCCTTCTTTAAAAACAGCGTATGCTATGACGACAATTGTCCGCCTGCGTCTGTCTAATGGTGCGCTTTCATGAAGTCAAGTTCATCTGAGAAAATGCATGCCTTTGTGCCATCTGTGAAAAATAATATATTTCTTGGAAATACGTTTCTAGGACCAATACATACTTCAAACTGTTTCACAAACATCATTTTAGGTGCAATCAAGTCAACCACTCCTTCGAAAGTAGTGTTGCGCGCATTATCTCTTTGATGATGTCATGGTGTCTCCCACCGCTTTATTTAGCAGTCCAAAAACCTCTTAGTGCCGCATTAAGAATTACTTTCGTCACATGAAGTTATACTGGAGAGAGGAATAAGATAACTTCTAAGACTGTAGTAGCAGGCCAGTGTTTAATATGTGTCAAATATTTCTGAATTAATAAGTATGGTTCTAGACAACGAAAGCAGGACTACATAATAAAACATTGGTCTTACTACTGCAAGGTATAACCACAGAACAAATTCATCAGAGGACCTTAAAGTTTGCTTAGGGCCTTCCCGCATTACCAGAATATTTTGCTTGCTTTTGTGACTTTAGATTCTAAGTTTTCAGTTCTGTTAAGGTTCTTGAGTTTGATCCCCAACTATCTGAGCCTGTCCGAAATGAGCAAATGAATTTGAAAATGTGGTGGTGGTTGAGTTACCGTTAACGCCCTCGTTTCGTAAATAAAATGAGTCTTGTTTTGTTTTGGTTGATAGACAAAGAACTTTTTTAAGCACCCGCGTAGACGAACAACAATATCATCGGTATTTCACCCTTATCAAATGCCGAAATACAAGGGATTAGTCACTTAGCTTTACCTATACTTAATTATCTAGATGGACAAAATGTAAGCCTGACCATTAGTTAATTTGCATGTTTGCTTTTGTACAAAGAATTAATAGTTCGTTTAACAATTTGTTCAATATTATTACGTCATCTAGAGGAGCACGTGTTATACACTGTATTGTTGTCATTGTAACAAGCCGCGTAACCTCAAGTTTTCGCATAACTTTGTCAGTACTTTGGAATGTGGTTCCGCTAAAAAAGATTTTTATGTTTATAATTACGCCTAAAGCAAAATAGTTGTATTCCCGAGAAGTTTCTATTCGCTCCATAACGGCAGTGTAGACTCTGTTGATGTCTTCGGTATGTGAACGTTATGAATGGTAGTTTAGTCTGCATAAAAATGCTCTTTAAAAAGTTAACAGAAAAAGTAGTAAGCTAGATATATAAATAGACATATAGCCTTACAGTCAGAAAAAGCATAAAAGATCAAGACTCCATCCGTTACACAGGTTTTTCAGTCGATTAAAAATGTGAGGACAAACAAGCTGTTTAACTACACATAAGGTGAAAGTAGGGTAAATACAGGTCTTCCACAACCACATTTCCTCCAGAATCCCACATATCCTCACACATCTGGACCAAATTTACATGTAAATTCGCACTATAAAGTCTTATTTTTTAAGAATCTCCACCTTGCTCCACCTGACTCCGTCTTGCTCGGACACCCCCCAACTATTTTGATTACATCACACCCGCATTCTTTCCACCCGCGAGATAAATCTTTTTCCACACTTCCACCCACGAGATAAACCTATCTTGTTTGGTATTAATTAACATTAGAATTTTCTCAGCTACCCGAATCTCTAGGAATTTTTCGATTGCATCACCCCAAGGAGCTACCCTGATTTTAAGATTTCTTACCTATAGCGACTTTTGAGCGTTCTTATAAATTTTTTTAGTCATGCGATACATTAAATTAGCTTAGAATTTTACACACAACCCGAATCTGCAAACAGATTTGAAATTGGACCACACCCTGCAAAGTTATACCCCTTTAAAGTCTGGAACCTCTAAATTTTGCTCTTTGCTCTATAAGCAAACCTAACAAATAGTTTTCTTCGTCTATCCATTGCATCTTTCGAGATAAACCTATCTTGTTTGGTATCAATTAATATTAGAATTTTCTCAGCTACCCGAATTTCTAGGAATTTTTTAGATTGCACCATCCCCAAGGGAGCTACCCTAATTTTAAGATTTCTTACCTGTAGCGACTTTTGAGCGTTCTTATAAATTTTTTTAGTCATGCGATACATTAAATTAGCTTAGAATTTTACGCAGAATTCGAATCTGTAAACAGATTTGAAATCGGACCACGCCCTGCAAAGTTGCCCCTTTAAAGCTCTCAAACCTCTACATTTTGCTCTTTGCCTATAAGCAAGCCTAACAAATAGTTTTCTTTGTGTAACCAATGCATCTTTCGCGATAAACCTATCTTGTTTGGTATCAATTAACATTAGATTTTTCTCAGCTACCCGAATTTCTAAGAATTTTTTAGATATCATCCTCCAGGGAGCTACCCTGATTTTAAGATTTCTTACCAAGATCAATTCCTAATCACCTCTCCTTTTTAATATCTACAGTCCTTTAACCAATACAAAGAAATAAGCACACAAAATTTTAATAATTTATTTGTATTTCAAAACATTAATTTTTCCAAAGTAATGCGCTGGTTAATAATTAAGAAAGCTGTTATAATTTCTTTTCCAAACAAATGCGGTTATTACAATAGGAAAGTACGCTAAATGAAAGTCAATTAATAGCAATTAAATATTGCTTACTGACCTACCTTAATTAGGTTACTATGCTATTAGGAATGATGTACTTTTGTTGCCCTCGCCCGACAAACTGATTTTATTAATTGGGTATAAAGTCGGTGTTTACATGGTTTCGTTTAAGACCTTGTACATATTTTCCGGATTACTAGAAGACGTTATAACCATACTTTTTGTGTTAAAGGATTTCACATCGGTAGTCTCTTCCCCCATTTTGGTGTAAACGCCGTAGAGTTCGCAATCGACTTTTATTGTTGTATGTTGTATTCTTTTTTATTAAGTAATCGAATAAATCGTTCCTTCTGCTTCCAAAGAAACTCGGACACTCCATCGCCCACACTGATATTCTTTATGTGATAGCTAACCATACGGATGTTAAACGCTGTGCTAACCATTTCTACACCATCGTCGTTAGTAGCGGTAACTGATGCATTTTTATGTTTGTTGCTCCGCAGATGAGCAGGGTATGCAGACTTTAACACCTCCATGTCGCGCACTTTACACGGAATCCGTGGTTGTTTCGTACAAGGTCCGTTAATAGCTGGCGGAGCTGAACGTTTACGGCTTAATGACATACCGTGCTGTTTTTCCTTGCGTCGCTGTAAGCTATTCTCGTAAAAAGCGATACCGCAAGACCCACAGTTTAAGTACTTTGCCCGATGATACACCACGACATTTGTTCTGGTGCCGTTTGAGAGCATTTTTCCAGGTATTTTAGTCCCCCGATTGCACTTAAAAACGTTTGCAGATACCATTTTAGTACAAAACAAAATCCGCACTATAAGACTTGACTTGTAAGCGAACTAACTTATAACTAAAAAGTTTACTCTTGCGCGCCTGCTTATGTTCCTTATAGAATGCAAACCGAAGGTTTCCGAAGACGACCAAACGAAGTTGAGGATTCACCGGGGAACTAAATGACGTCATAATCCTCGCTGCTCGTCCAATACATTTAGCGCCAATGCATGCACCTGGTTCGCTTCGTCGATGGTGCGAATGCAGTTAGTAAAAACATCGGAAACGTCTTCCATGTTATACAGATCGCGTGCATATTAAAAATCCAGAAGGGTGATAACACACGCACACAAATTGTGTGCAAGTCGTGCTGTAGAAGATGCAGTGCTACTATAACCAAAAACACTTTAAACCTTTACTAAGGGAATACCAAACTTGTTGTCTACAGAATACTTACTAATAAAGCAATTTAATTTTAAACCACTTCTACGTCATATTTTCGGAAATGGCAGGTTGAATATTTTCTTTGGAAACAATCGAAGATTGCCGAAGACACTCGAAGAGTGCACGAGCGCGGTTACTAAACCAATTAGCATTAATATCAAGTATTCCGTACTTTCGTAGGTTGCTCATTTCCTGAAACAAATCTTCCACATAGCGGTCGGTAGCACGTAATGATTTCTAGAACCGGTAAGTACTCGATATCGCCCAAATAGAGAATTAGATGCTCGATGTCTGTCAACTTCCAATTCCCTCGTAAAAGGTAGCAAAAGCTCGGTCAATCATCCATTATACTTCGACTCGCTCCTGTTCTGATAATTTACAAACATTTTTCAAACGACAAGGGGCCGAGAATTTTTAAACCTCCGAGAGATCTATAAGTCGTGATCAATTACACGTTCGAGCTACCCGTAAACTAACATATTTTGTAGCAACTGTGCACTGTATAATACATGCATACCTCTCCTCTGCGCTACTGCTATTCTTGTAGTTGCTTAAAAAAGTCAGTCGCCCTTTTTACGGGTAGGGCCACTAAAAAGCACCATTCCATACTTTCTTTATAAGTGTAGCACATCGCGCACTTTTTGTCGGATAATTAAATTTTTGTTTATGTAGACCTTTACACTTTCGCTTATTTAAACATCTAATACAATTGATTAACCACTTTCGATTATTCTAACGGAGGCCACCATACATCCCGCCGCACCGTTCTTTTTGAATCCAACGATCCTATGGGCTTCCACGCACTAACACCTGACGTATCTTTCCTACTATTTGTTAAACAAAAACTACCGGTATCGCCATTGTGGACGTAAACAGATGTTTGTGGATATGTACGAGAATATGTAGTCATATACATTAACCAGTCTAAGCTATTTTATTTAGTCCACGAAAACTACTATTTTTCTAAACCATAATTAATAATCGTCTTTATAGGTTTCACATTTCTACCGTTACCCAATGACTGGTGCTACGTACATGGAAACTTTAATTTCTTATTGGAGAGAATTCTTATTCTCCCACGCACTGCAGCGTAGTTGCATGCCTACCCCTTTTGGAGGTATATGCTCGTTATAGGTTGTAAGACCCTCGGTTTTACTTAACTACAATTCGTGAGACCCCTTTAATCTTTTTAATCGTATCTTTCTCGCCTACAATACAGTAGGACTTAACATTACTACCAACAAATTCTAATACTGGACCCCCATTAAATACGTCTTTAAATTTCCCTACAAGTTTTTATCGACAAGTGTTATATTGTATTTATTATACGCAGGGTAGTCACTCTTTTAAGATAAATATATTTTGCTAGGTATCAACTAATATTAAATTTTCTAGGGACCCCAAATCTGTAAATAGATTTTAAATAGGACCACTCCATACAAAGTTATGCGTTTTAAAGACCCAAATCACTGATTTTGCCCATCTTTATTTAACTCCATCTTTAAAACCTTTTTCGCTACCCAAGACATATGCCTTAGCCAACCATCTTCCGAGAAATCTAAAACCGCAGTGTTCCGCTAACACAACGTGGAGATAACACGTATACTCTGTCAACCAGGATAGAAGCAGAGGAAGGATTTGGAAGGTGGGCGAGGAACTTAAAAATTATGGAATCTTAAAACTAATATATACAAATATAAACAACTATCTTATATCTTTACGTCCCCATGCGTAGATTGTTGTACTATTAGGAATGATGTACCTTTGTCATCTTCCCTCGATAAACTAATTTTATTAATAAGCTGCGTATACAAATCGTATTCTTTTACTCCGGATACATACGCAGACAAGTACTCGATACCATCCAAATAAAGAATTGGATGCTTGGCGACTGTTAACATCCGCTTCCCTCGTGTACGCCCAGACATCCCAGCCCATGAGCACCCCTGCGCATGCACACCCTGCCCATGCACACCCCTACGCGTACGCACCCCTGTCCATGCACGCTGCCCATGCGTACCCTCTCTGTGCGACTGCTATTTCGTGGTAACGTCACAGCCTTTTATAAATAAAGAACAATGTTATATACTATTATAAAATGTTTATTCTGACATTATACATAACAAATTTAAAAATATTTAATGCCAAGCATGGAGTCATTTAAACTTAATTTTAATACAAAGTTATACACAGAAGGCAGTCCTTTCTTTATGTTTGTTTGCAGTGGTTTTAATTTTATCTAATTTTATTCGCAGCTTAAAATTTAAATCGATACCCAAGTCTTCTATCTCCTTTTCTAGCCAATAGTTTGATACATAAAGACCGTCTAGGTTTTCGAATTGTAAAATGTACCGAAGTTTGCCTCTATATTTAAAGTCTTTGATTCCACCGACAACCAGATCCATTCCTTCGTGTAATTCTTGCAGTTTGTGACAATCTTTTACTCGCAGCTTTCCCACTATATCCTGCATACGTATCTTGTTAACTTGATCGACTTCTTCTTGTCGGTATTGGAGGAAATTCTTAATCTCCCACAGACTGTTGCGTAGTTGCATGTCCACCACTTTTGGGAATATATGGTTGTTATAGGTTGTAAGACCCTCGGTTTTAAATGATCCAAAAGGTTCTTTACTAGGCAAATATACAATGTTTAGCGCAACCTCTTTGCGTGTCGTGTACGCAAAGATTACGAAACCCGCATTCCTTAGTTCGTCTTTGTTATCTGCCATTTTGATAAATACGTTTTTAGAATAACCTTTTAAAAAATATACTGATTTAGTGCCATCCTTTTCCGCAAGGACGCCTACATAACTAAAAGAGTCTTTTTTACTAACCACAAATGCATACAACTTGTAGAAACCAGATGTATCTAAGTCAGTCCATCGGCACATAAAATAATCTTTTAATTCTTCCTCATTTTCTCTAATAAGATGTTCTTTGTCTAACACATCTTTGTATTGATCGCGTATTGTCGCAGTGTTTTCCATGTAGCCCAATTTTCGTCTTTTTGCATCCATTTCCTCTACTTCCAGTTGTCTTTTCCTTCCACTTACAGCGTATGGTATACATAATGGGGCAATTTCCTTTAGCGTAAACGGATAGAGTTTACTACCAATATTTACGCGTTGTCGTACAACCTCTGGACGAATGTTAGGCGTATCTATCAATCCCAATTCCGAAATTACTATTTCTTTTGGAATTGTAGAATATGGTGTTGCAGATTGTGTAAAATATGTACTACCTGCTTTAATGTAGCACTTGTGTAAGATTTTTATTTTATCTTGGCTATCTTCCTCTACTATCTCCAAATAATTTATAGGTAAATAGTTAAAACTAAAAGCCGAAAGCACATACTTTATCCATTTTCCCTTTCCTCTAGTTTTCGGACAACTTAATTTGCAAGCCCGTCAATTTCTTTGTATTGCCATTCCCCAATACACGTACTGTAGCAGGTTATTATAGACTAAACAACAGCTATTTTGTGGCTTGTCCGATAGCTTACTCCACATTTTGGCAAGTGATACCGAGTACATTGGCGCCTTTAGGAAGTACAACTTACTATCTTCCAATAAGGTTAAACAGTCTTTTAAGGGTTTATACACTCGTTCCGCACTGACATAGCTTCCAATTGCACAGTTGTATATTGTCGCTTCCAATCGCGTAATACCATGTTCTTTGACCAAAGTAGACGCAAATGTTTCCTTAAACGTACATCTGGACAACGTAAAAAATCTAGTATATGATTGCCAAGTTGTTTATTAACACCAGGACTTGTTATCTGACACACAAATTTGTTGTATATCTTAATTCTTGCATTGGTTGTTAGCCATGTTAAACAATCAATCCCCGCAATTTTATCGTTGTCAACTATAATATTACACTTTTCTTCGTATTCTCCCTTATAGCAAAAGTTATGCTTTGTAGTTAAATAATTACACATCTCCATCTTGCTAAATATGCCCGCAAAATCTTGGGTTACATCCATGTCAAAAAGATAGAAATAATCTTTTTCGACTTCGTCTAATATATCTGGTAGTTCCTCCAATAAAGTTTCCAACTTAACATCTGCTAGTTCCACTTTGTATGGAACACATATAGGATTTTGGAATTTTTTATTAATGCATTCGAGGTCTTCTTTTTCCGATAATTTCTTTTACTCTCTGGCCCATCTTGTTAGTGCTTTCCAGAGAAAACGGAAGCTTAGCTTTAACACCATGCCTAGCGGAAACAAATCGGTTGAACTTTCTTCGTAGATAGCTGTTAAATGCACCACAAATTTCTTTTTTTAGGATAAACATCTTTTTGTTTGCAGATGCTTGTTCGGTGTCAGAAAGGTCGCAAATTTTAACCAACATTATATTGTCACAAAATGGTTCTGTAATTGGTGTGTGTAGTCCAACAGTCAGCATCTGTTCGCCTTCGACATAACAAATATTACCAATATCTTTTACCAGATTATTGTTGCACATATTTTCTGTCAACAGCCATAATCCAAATCGCTCATTTGTCGGTTTCACTTTATTCCCAAGAAGTTGAGAAACGTTAATCACCTTGGAGACGCTCATGTTTACCGTTCTAGCTACTATCGAATACTAAATTGAATACGAAAAAATTGTTCTCTTACGTATTCTACAGAGTGAGGACGTATATTGCAGAAGATAGTCGAATATGTTGTTATCCAACCTAAGCCGACAGGGATGCGCATGAAGATCCAATGAAGATGATGATGAAGCATATTAACAACCCCTGTTAATAAGGTTACCTCACAACCATATACAATCTCCGTTAAATAGTATTGGTATCTGACAAGTGTAAACCCGCCATAGGGTCGCCTCAGATCCATATACAACCTTCATAAAACAACATTGGTATCTGACAAGTGTAAACCCACCATAAGGTTACCTCAGAACAATGTTAAAATCTACCAAAGAGGTAGCCTAAATCATAATGATTTCCCCTTCAAAATAAATATAAAAAAACGACTACTTAAGCCTTTTAATAATGCAATTGCACACTTCTTTAATAACCATCCTCTAAATTGTATAAATAGAAACATGTTAAAAAATGTTTTCCAATTCCCAAGTTATTGAATTTTTACAATAAAAATTAATCAGCTGATTTCACGTTAAGCGTATTGGCTACCTAAAAAAGTCGGTCCCAGGCCGTAACACAAATTGAAGGCAATTATTCATTTAAACTTTAAAAATTTTGCTTAGTGTACTCAAACCAAATATTTCAAACATCAATAAATCAAAGTCACCTTCAATTTATGTCACAAATGTCAAACTTGAAGTTTTTATTATTTTGAAAACGATCCTAGGTTATGGATCGAAACGTTAATAAAGATAATTTTAAAAACTATGAGTGGTTTAATACCCAAAGAAGATTAAGAAACCTAAAATTTTAATTCATGTTTTTTTTATACATTTAGTTTTATCAGAATAGTTTTCTCTAAAATCTCAGACAAACAGTAAAGTTGCGAAATTTTTGTGATTGCGCTATAATTACTCTGCGCAATTGAATATTTTACAAATAGTTGCTATAGAGAAGTTTTTCGGAAAATTTTCTTCACACGGAGTGTGTAAATCGTTGATCCTCACTTCGACGGACTTGTTAACTAACTAACCTAATTAAATATTAACAGTTCAAATCTCAATAATATCGGACTAGTTTTGCTGCTTTTGTGGCATATCATATAAAAGAAAGTCATTAGTAAGAATGTATAAAATAACATATTTAATACTAGCTACTTTGGAAACTCCTCACAGAGGGTCTCCATCCTCCAACCTGAAACTTGTGTTAATAGATGAATAGTAACATACCTCCTTTTGGTTTTAATTAATTTAAATAAGGGATATAGTTCATGAATTTGTCATGTACTTGGCAAATCTTTGAATTCATAAATTGATAAACGTAAATTCTATTTTAGCATCTCATAACTAACCTTGATGTCTTTGCTGTTTATCAAATATGTTTAGTTGTAGCTTTGCCATTTCTAGCAATTCTAAAATTACGTTATAGATGTGTGGTTTAACAAACACACTTCCTTTTTGAATTTATAACAGTTTCAAATTTGCACCAACATATTTGAAATAATTTTACTGGTGAAAGCATCTACAAGTTTTTAAATGGACACGCTCACAATTGACTAGTATAAAAAATTTGTTGACAGAATTCAAAACTTAAAAATTATTTGTAGAGTTGATCACGTATTTGATAAAGTCACGACTCAATCAACAATAGTTGTTAGTCGTTTATATCATTTACAACGACAATGGTTATAGGTTTGCTAATAACTGTTATTAATTTATAAAGAAGGAACCAATCCAAGTTAATGAGCTACGGAAACTTAAGAATTAGATGCAGAAAGCTCGATTCCCAAGAATTGCAATACAAAATTTACGTCTATTAGTTAATTCATTAGTTAAATGGAGGATAATCGTTGCCTAAGTAGCAGGTACACACTTCTTTGTGAGAAAATTCCTATGGTACGAAAGCCAAGATAGAGCTTTATACGATCACGTAGCTATCATTATTGTTACTATTGCTATGAAATGGCAACTAGTAAAGAAAAATCTATAACGTCATAATTCACTTGTTTGTTGTAGAGAACACCAGCCTGCGGGTGAGGAAAATATTCTCGATAGTGTTTAAAACAACATTATAGTAAATTGTATGTTGGGAAGGTTCACTTCAGCCTAAGTGGTGAGGAGAATATCCTCTGAAGTGTTCCGGAACAACAGCTAATTATTATTTAAAATTCCTACTGATGATGACCACATAGTGGTCGAAATACGTATTTAGTATTTTAAATTTTTTTGTGGTTAAGGGTTTTTATAAATTTTATTTTATATAACCACCAGATTATCTACAATCAGCAAAGTTATTCATAACTATTTATAAGTATTTAAAATTGCCTATATACTTTTAGCAACTGATTGGTTCAGTATATTGTCAAATAGTGCAATATATTTTCACACAAATTGTGAAGCCGATATTTCTTGCAAGGAAATTTCTAAAATTACAAGTGTTTGATATAGTAACCAAAAAGCTTTAAGCGTATTTTGACATAATTATACAACTTATAAATCATTGTGTGCTAGATGATGTTCACCACAAATATCTTGAGCTTTTCATCAGTAAGCAAACCTGTACTTGATATACCATATTAAGTCAAAACACCATTACAGCCAACAATTGTTCCAACATTAACTAAAAATTGTATAATCTTCCCTAATTAGTGCATCGACGAAGAAATCACATAGATAATTGAGCAAGAGCCATATCTCAAATTTATAAAGCAATTCTCAGATTGCACGCCCCCTTATCACAATCTTAAAGGGACATTCAATGCTTGCTTCCCATTAATATCAGGAAGCATTCGTTATTCGCGCCGGTGTGAAAGGACACCAATGCGACTGTGTTTAAAACGACATACAGATGTTTATAATGAAGATGTTTTAGCACGTGAATATAGCATAATGCACAATACTTGTTAATATAACTTGAAAGCTTTTTAAATTTATATTCAAATTTAATAATTGGACTTTACAAAATATAAAGTAATCGATTATAAGAATTTAGACTAAAAGTACTGTGAATTAAAAGGCGGCATTTATATGTGCTACAGAATACTAAAAATCTTCCTCCAATGTTAAATAAAATTGCCAAATTAAATTAAAAATACAAACGAAGAACTATGTTAGTCAGACTTAGGTGGTCACGGAATTTCATCTATTTACTACTAATATATAAATCTTTGTTCTAAAAGAAATATTTACAAAATAAGTACCGATGCATAACACCGGACTTGCTTTATTTTTATCAGTACAAATCAGTTACGTATGAGTATTATTGGGATAATATGCATTATTTACTCGCTATGTTTATTATGCTCGTAAAGAAATTGGCATCTCTTTGAATGTGTACTGTAACTGTGCAGTAACATATTAAACAAATTTCATAATGGAATGCATAAAATACTTTTGTAATCCACTAAACAATAATATCGATATTGTTACGATTCTATACTTGCTCCTACCATGGCAATGTTCCTACATACTCTACTGGGCATGCGGTGAGTGTGTGCGTGTGTGCTGTGCGTGCGTGCGTGTGTGTGTTAACGTAAGTAGTTAGGTTTGCTTTTAGGCCCATCAGGCCGATTAGGAATGTTTATGGTTCATACGTAATTTTTTATTTTCTATTTTTGTACCTATCTACTTATTTCTTTTTTTTCAGTTGTTCTTATGTTATATATCTACATTGGCAAGTTAGATGTAAGAAAGGGCCATATGGCCCTAATCTCGCTTGTGTAAATAAAGACGTTACAATACAATCATGCACCCCATGCCTAACAGTCGTTATCAATATTTTGTGCTATATTTAATAGTTAGGGTAATAAAAATTGTCGATGTTTTCGAAAGAGTGTGTAGAAGGTTTCTTTTATAAGGGCCCAATGCCTAATTTTGCAGGGGAGAGGCCTTAAGAATTTGCGTTACGCGAACTGGTTACAAATGAAGGAAATATAAAACAAGGAGTGTTAGGTGAGGTTTGTATGTACATGTGCTATAAGTAAATTATACATTACTGTCTTAAATCAGGCTTGACGATCTTGAATCGATTATTTTATGAATTGATCTATGGCAAGAAAAATCTGTTAAATGCTAAACTCTGAATTTGCAAAAAGATTCAAATAAGGAGATATTATTACCACTAAGTTCTGTCCCTATGGACAATAATGCATTCATTTTGCCGTAAGAAAAATTTAGATATTCAGGTATAAAAATAAGTTTCAAATGCAAAGTTCTGTGACACTCGCAAAACAAACAGCAAAGGTTCGCAATGTAAAGAAATGCAGTTTATGCAATTAGCTTAAAATGCCCTGGGCTAACCCAGCACCGAAGCAAAAAGTTGGCAAACCATAAACCGATCTCTTATCAAATGAGCGCCACCTATATCTGATAGTTGGGCTTCGACTAAACTGAAATAGGAAACTCCTCACGATCACCTATGATACCCAAATCGTCAAGTAATATAACTAATCATACAAACACACACAGCAATACAAACCTCATTAATAATCAACACCTTCACTGCAGGAAATAACATGTGAACAATGAACATATAATATCGAGTAAATAAGACCCGCCCATAATATTATCATATGATTCAAAAAATATTGTACATGTACAATTCCAATTATATTTTATTGTTGTATTTGATATTGTTAACTCAGCCAACAAAGAGGGGTTCATGTAAGCCAAGACGGTGAAATATTTTTTTTCTCAAAAGAATGTATTGGTACGTTTACCTTAAAAGATCTGGGGTTAACAAACACACCCTCTCCTAAAGTCATAATCCGATAAAGATGAAATTTTAATCCGCAATGAGGGACTCTAAGAGACTTCCGAACTAACTCTGAACTCTAACTTTAGCGGAATTCAACGAGACTAACAGGGGTTTTGTTACGGATTGCCCTTAAGGGCCACTACACTTAACAAGTGTTTACCAAGAATACTGTCCAGAAAGTGTAGGAACTAAACAGTAATTACCGCATCTAGGCATAAATGCTTGAGGTAAAATATTTTCTTCGTAGACCCTGTAAGAAAAAGATATTCATAGGCTCCTGAACCTTATTTATCAATATCAAGTAACAAGATATTGGCACAAAAGGAAAGTAGCACAAAGCGTCAATAGACTAACCATGCATACTTGTACTCACACCTACACGGACGCTCTACTTATTATGAGAAAGATCACTTATCACTTTTAGTATAAACTTTTCTCAATATCCTTTTTTGTGAGGGTTGTACCAACTTAGATCAAAGTCATCCTCCTCTAACGGTCTTGCTTCTGCAAATGCCGACTGGAAAATACTACAGAATTTTTATAACTAAACTCTTAATAGGATCCATTCGAAAAACTTCAAACGACTGCGGTTGTCATGAAGGGAACTATCATATCTCGAACTTGATGAGAAATCTCTGTATACGGACGCCTGTGTCGTATCACCAGAAGTTAAATTAAAAACTATGAATAATTGAAAGTTGAACATAGTAAGTAATCGTAATTATTTATTATAACTCTCAAAAGGTTGCCGTAGATATAGTCTTTGCAATTTCTAAATAGACCTCGTCATCCGTGACGTCACACAAGTACTAACTATTTATGTAGATGTTTGTCAACTTAATACCATACAATATTAATGTTATAGTTTTGGTTTGAATAATAGCAATTTACGACGTTGCCAATAATTTTAAAGCCAAATGTTAAATTTTGACGTTTAAATTTTAGTTTATATGCCATTCCTTGTTTTGTTGGTGTCAATGACCTCTTAAATTTTTCCGTTTTTATATATTGATATTTGGCTGGTTTTTGCTTCAAACAGTGCTATTCACAACTCATATTAGTATTAAACTGAACTCTAATAACCAAAGACGATGAACGAGATTCATTTAGAACCAGAACTAAGCTACTTGTTGCTAGTTTGATCACCTTTATAGGCTGTGTGAAAATCGCTAGTATTTGTTAATACTTGTTAAATTCTTGAGTGACTCGTCTTTAAAACATGGACTGCAAATTCATTTTCAGGATAATGGATTTTAGATATCCTAACAGCTTTCAATTTCAATGGATGTAATAAATAAACACACTGGTGACGAACTGGTCAATACTACACTAGCTGAAACTTTGGAGGTGCTAAATACAGGTAAAGTCAAAGTCTTTATATTACACCAATCTACAAAAAATGGTAAATTGTATATTGAATTATGTTTCAAACTATTCCGTTACCTGCAACAATTATATGGCCTCGAAGAGTAATAAAGCAAATGCCTATTTTTTGGAAGATTTTTGTGCCTTCATGCTTTTGTATATTTAGCAAACTGCTGTTTACATCTTTAAGAATTCCATCGAAATGATTAGTCGCTAAACCTTTTGGTTATAAGGTTTTCATTTTTAGCTTATAACACTGACTGTGGAGATAACTTACAATTGTGGATTTTTACTGGGAACATTAACAATTCTCTAACAGTTATTTTTTTCTTGAATAACGGCATACTTCAACAACAGAATTCAAAGTTGGTTCATTTAAAGCCTTTATCCTTATACATAGTTTTAGTTGTTGGAAATTCTTTGAAAACATTACATATTCAATCCAGTTGCATACTAATAATCAGAAGTAAAATGATCACCACAAATTTTAGGGTGATTTGAAAGTGTTAAATTCTTCGTTTGCATTGTACTTAACATAACTTTAGTCTTTATAGATGGTTTCAGGGAAATCTAAAAGATTATTTTAAAATGATATATCTTAATTATTCAAAGTTAATGAGAATTTTACTTACAAATGGAGTTGTAATTTTGTTCCTGTTCTTTTTCGATTTGTGCAATCAAAACGTTTAAATTATAATTCCAATAACATAACCTCTTGAATAACTGTGGTTATTATTCCGTGTCTGGTATAATATACTAATGACCATAAAATCAGGCGCATTAGAAATACGCAACTATATTTAATATATGCTCAGTGCTAAAAATATAGAAATAAATAAAGAATATTGTTAATTAATGACTTTAATCTCAAATATTGTCGATAGAAATTTATCCTAAAAATACTTTTTTAAAAAGTAACAAATCACATTCGTCATCTGCTATTAAATATATTTAATCTCTGTATTCTAACGATGGCGCTATTATAGTCATGTAGCAATAGGATTTTGGTAGTGGCAACGTCGCTACAATTTGACGTCACAAATGGTAATGACGCAGGTCTATTTAGAAATTGCAAAGACTATATACCCTATTCACGTTAAATATGGGATGACGTCATAAACAGTAATAAAGTGCTAGCGATTATAAAATGTGAACGTAACTAAGAACGTAGGTTTAATGATGTTAGAATTTAGTGTGTAGCAGTTTGCACTTATGTTCGTTGTTGCAACATTTTTCTCTTCTATTACTTTAACATTTCTTATTGTCATTGTATAGTTTTGTAGTAAATCGTTTGTGCTTTATATGTGCTAAATAAAACAGTTTTTTGCAGTACTAAAACACTTTATACATTGCAAGTTTTGAGTATTTGACATTTAGAATGCCTAAACATTTGGATTCGCGTGCACAAGAAATGGTTACTCTGATCATAAAATAACATTACTTATGACAACGCAGCATTTATTTGAATTATGACGTCATCCCATATTTAACGTGAATAGGGTATATATCGTTACACAAAACTGCTATTTAACACTATTATAAAGATGTAGTATAAAAAGCGGTAATAAAATGTGGTTATTGTTTAAACTTTATTTAAACTTTGTTTAAAAATCTGTTATATATTTGTTCAAAAATTTGTTGCGTTGTAAAAGGAAAAAGGTTAGATGTATTTAAATTAACTTGAAATTACTAACCATTTTGAGTCGAGTATTCCAACTTAGCGTATCCCTACATTCAGACACCAACACAAATATCTTTTAGCGCAAGTCACCAGTCGCTCGGGGCCAGTTTCATTCCCATGTTGGTTAGGTTAAGGGCAACGAACAACTGTCGGATTTGAACGACAATTCTAGCAACGAAAAGCTGGGACAGACGAATATGCGTCAAATGTTGCTTATTTAGTTTTATTACTGTATAATGAAGCAACGGCTAAATACAGCTAGAAATACAGCGTGTTGCTTCAAGATTAAAGTTTATGTATTTTGTTTTCGATTAATTCAACTACAAAAGCTAACAATGAGCATTAATTTATACCATCGACTTAATAGGAAATAACAAAATATAATACTGGGTATGTCGCGTATAAAATGATTTAAAACCCAATTTATTTGCAATCTTTTATACGTATGAAAAATAAAAACGTTACAACGGCAGAACAAAATGATAGGTAGATAAGTGATACCAGGCGTTAACGTTCGGTGCCTCTATACACCAGGTACTTTACAATTTTGACTGAAGTCGTTGGCCGAATTTTACACACCTTAAAATTGTGAACTTCTGCGCCTACGCTATTATTTAATTTCGCAAACACACTAGTGTTAGATTGCATAACAAATCCCTTCTTATAATAAATTGTAACACGATACAACAAAAAGTAAATCACAACAACAAAACATACTGGTTCAGCAGTATACAGCATCCAATGGACGTAGGTGGTAAGGCAATTATAATAGATATAGATCGATTCACCAGGCAGCGGCCATGTGTGGTTAAACACTGACCTTAGGTTCAAGTTTAAGATGCGGCAGTTTATTCGTTTTACAAGCAAATCAACCAACTATGTCATAACACTATATCATAGCAAGCAACCGCAATTTCAACTTGTAACTTACGACTTCAATTTCAACCCGATCTAGATCGGCTCAAACACAGACAATAGGCGTACGCACACGAATGTTTATCAGTAACAACAATGACATCAGTTGCAGATGAATAACGAAGATCTCAATAAGGAGATGAAAATTATCATAAACCCATCAACATAATTTCCCTTAACTAATCAGTCAAAAATACCTTCAACAAGGCGGAAGATATGATTAGAAGTGCCTGATTGGAGTCTAGTAACCGGTACCTGATAACGCGGAGCGCTATAAATATCACGTTTTGTACGAAATAAAGTCACACAAATTAGAAAATTTAACTATAAGATACACTTGCAAATATACCTGGTCGATTTGAAAAATATGGCCTGTAAAAATTTGACTCGGTTAAGTGTAAATCTATATATTTAGGATTTTATCAATAGGGACTTTTAATTACTCCTATTGTGTTAAGTTTGCGCCTTTGCAATTAACAACCACCATTAAAAATGAAGAATTGCATTTCTAATGCTATTATGCTTACTATTGATGCTGTGTTTTATGTTAAGACCATCTGGATGAAGTATTTATATTATTAGGAGCCTTGTTTTTGTTAAGAAATAAAAATCTTCATATAGCGATGCCATTTAATTTTTACCAATTACTTAAAATGCAGAACTAAGCAAAATCCAATGTATGATTCAGAACTGAGTTACAATACATTTTTAATTGTAATTTGTTTTTTGTTATCGTGATATCTTTAGGCTAAATATAAACAAGCGTCTCATGCCAGAAATGCCGTGGCTGCAATGATAGGTTAGGATATTGTTAGAAATAGATATCATTATTAAAACACAAATCACTTAACACGCATATCAGAACAGTTGTTGCTAAAACTCTTGCAGACTGTTCTGATATGCGTGTTAAGTGATTTGTGTTTTGTGTTTTTTAATAATAATATCTAATTTGTGTTTTTTAATAATAATATCTATTTCTAACAGTAACCTAACCTATCATTGCAGCCACGGCATTTCTGGTGTGAGACGCTCGTAAATATAATACTAAACTATTTTCTAATGTTATGTTTTGTTAGTTCAACAGCTTTGCAAATAGTTGTGTGCCCTATTAATATTGAAAACTGTTCTGTACATTACTTCAGAAATGTCTTCTATGCAAACATAGAGTTTTTCATTTAAGGGGCTCTTATACAGTATTATATATGTATGTTTTGCTAGGATCCACATCTATGGAAGGAAATATTAGTGACTATTCATATTGTAAACGCTTATTTACACATATGGGAACTATTGGTAAGCCACACATTTCAAACGAAGACGTTCCAAATATGTTTCTAAACTACGCGGCAATACCCCTTCCAGAAAATATTCTTCCAGACCTTCCAAATCAAAAACAGTTCTAATAAGCAAGAAGTTTTGGTTCTAGGTCATAATACTTAATGCCGTCTCAATGAATTCAGGGTTCGATTTAAAGGTTGAACATCATGACACGTATTTCATTTAATATTCTTCGATCTATTATTGGCGATTTTGCTTCGCTGACTCATTTTCTGTTGACCGTGTGTGCGTATGATACTTCTTCTTGATTCACGCACTTCTGAATTCTGATTGCATTGCGTTTGCGCCGTAGTTGCTCCTACTTCTCTTGTTTGTCTTTTCTTGCTTTATTTTCTGGCCTTTGGGGACAGTCCTTGTGCGATGCGAATTTATCCTTTGCGCAGTTATTGCACTTAGGCTTATGTGACAAATTGTGTTGGTACATCTTACTGGGGTGGTCTTTGAGTATTGAATACATATCCATTTTTTGTTACATCTAAAACTCACATAGTTGGCAGCAGAAGCATTGCGTTTGTGTGATAGGTCTTCTTTTTGGTTTTATATGGATCTTTAGGTTGTTAACGCCTGCTATGTCAAAGATTTTTCTTCCTTTTGGGTTTTTTGTAGTCTGAACTGTTACCAAGGAAACTTTTCTGATATCAGAAAAAACTTCAAAGCTTTTTATAAAGGCAAGATCTATATTACGTACAAATTGATTAACTTTTTTAAATGGGGTGAATTTGAAACCACATATTCAAATTAGCACCCACCCATTAATTGTCACATGCAACAAATATTAATTTTTGACTCGAACATTAAATCGATGAAATTAATAAGAATAGTTGTAAAGTGATATTACTGCTTTTATCTTTGTCTGGCGTTAGACGGTGACTATAGTCTTTCTATTTTCATATTTTTTTCCTGGGTGGTTTCAGCGTCAAAGGATGTAGTTATTAGTTGGTAATTTGCCAAGATGTTGCAAGTTTTGTAACTCATCAAATTGATCTATTTTTGTCCTCGCATAGGTCAAAAACGGTCTAGAAACCACAAACATAATTCAAGTAAAAAGTGCATGCATTAAAAATGCTAAGTAGTCAAATTCCACGACAAAACCTCTGGGTGGTTTTTTAGTATGACGTTCTAGGTAAGAACCTTTGCGGTTTTGTGGGAAAGAAAAATGCGTCTAACGAATTGTAAATATAAGTACACCGGCCATTGGTCCTGAGTTAAACCACATGCCGAGAACTTTTGCGCATTTTCGATGGTGCTCTTAAAATTCTTTGTTTCTTCATATTGTTTTACAACTGCTGTTGAGTTAGAAACCCAATTTCGTATTAAAAAAATGCCAACGCTATGTATTAAAATTGCTTTTTACCATAAGGTTGCATCCTTCTCATCAGATTTGGTTTTCAGCCAATCATCAACGTAGTGGTAGGTGCAAATTTCAGCAACAGCGTCTGGATTTTCGGCAGCAAATTGCTGCGAATTTTTGTTCTTTATATAAATGACCGAAAGCATGTGGCACCAAATGTCATTACCCTCGTCACGAAAGCGGTTTGTTCCACATTCTAACTCTCTCGCCACAAGAATTTTTGGTTCTCTAAGTCTTTGTCACAAACAAAAGCTTGGTGATACATCTCAATGTACTTTCCAAAAAGTACCCTTAAGTAGGAAAAATCCCCGCTTGGTGTAATTTGTGAATAAACCCCTTTATTGACCTGCACTGCAGTTATTGAAAATGTAGAATGGTATACTTTGGTATGATTTATTACAGATTTTTATGTGTTTCGCAGAGACTCTATTTCTTGTCTAGAACAATCCAATCAATCATGTTTTTTTATCTAGGTTTGGCATTTATACCCCTTCAAGTTATTACTAAATTCGATTAGAGAATTTATTTACATAATACTTAATTTATATACAGATAAACGTATTAACTTTAACGATTTATCTGATAATATATTTCAAGGTACTTGCGGATTCATACTTCCACTGAAACTGATAACTGCCAGGTCGTGTGGTTTATATACTCAATTTGTAAAACCTCCACATATTATCAAAAATATGCGGTGTCTTTCCGGCACCAAAAAATTTTAGATTTTAGTCGGCTATATTATAATTATAAGTTATATAAATATCTATGTTTATAATATATTATAAAATAGCATTCTCTTATTTATTTATCAACACACTTTAAGAAGTCAAAGACAGTTAAGACAGATTTCACTTGTACAATCTTTCAAATTGACCATTAAGAAATTATTTACCCAAACTTCAAAGAAATTTTGAACTTTCATAATAAGTACTCGATCTTAACTCTAATCGACTTAGTAGTATTTTGATTATCAAGTCTCACTGCATAATAATAGTATATCATATACAGTGAGACTAAAGTTCCTGCTGTAGTCTCGCAATTAAAGGTTCTACCTCGGTGTCCTTTGTGTAGTTAGCGCCTAAGGGATTAAAATACTTTAATCATGTGCAATGTACGATAGTTTTTCACTTTCGAGAATGCATAATTTAAAATTAAATTCGATATCTAAAGTTAAATTATCATACGCATAGATCACTTAGCCTTGATTATACCAGTTTTTCTGTATTTTTTTTCACTTTTGGCATCAAGTAATTTGTTTTCTAATACTTTTTAAGAACTATAGTTTCACACTTAGACCTCCTTGGGGCTTCAATTTTCTTTTCAACTCCTGCAGGTTGAATAGAATAACTAGTTTTATTTATATTGTCTTAACGACCACCGATTTGTGCAAAATTTAACGTGCATTATTTTAAATCATCATCATCATCATTTTGTTTTCGACCTTACTTAAGGTCGATTTGACGCAGCTCTAACTCTTTTTCTATTCTGTGATAAAAAGTTCTACATACCCTTCACAACCTAAATTTCTAACAATTTGACCAATATAGCTTGCTCTAGGTCTTCCTATACTCTTCTATTTTTTTTCTATCTACCTGGCTTTACATAGATATTAGTAGGGCTGGGTCGGCGTATCGATATATCGATACGACTCCCCCGATACAGCAAAAAATAAATATCGATATATCGATACTCGATATGTATCGATACGCATCGATACGTATCGATACGTATCGATATTCGATATAGAATATGTATCGATATTCGATACGCAAAATCCCGTATCGCCCACCCCTATATACATACATATGTCACAAATATTAAACTTGAAACTTTAATTATTTTGATAACAAACAATTTTAAGTGAAAGATCGAATTGTCAGTAAATACATTATTTTAAAACGATCTTGTGATTTTATTCCCAAAGTAAGAGTAGAAAAATTTATAGATGGGTATCGATTCGTACCGACAGGTATCGCTACGTCTCGATATGTATACTTAATCTACACATCTAAACGTTCCGATACGAATCGCTATATATATCTATACGTACCGCTACGTATCGATATGCATCGATACGAATCGATACGTATCGATACGTATCGATATTCGATATAGAATATGTATCGATATTCGATACGCAAAATCCCGTATCGCCCACCCCTATATACATACATATGTCACAAATATTAAACTTGAAACTTTAATTATTTTGATAACAAACAATTTTAAGTGAAAGATCGAATTGTCAGTAAATACATTATTTTAAAACGATCTTGTGATTTTATTCCCAAAGAAAGAGTAGAAAAATTTATAGATGGGTATCGATTCGTACCGACAGGTATCGCTACGTTTCGATATGTATACTTAATCTACACATCTAAACGTTCCGATACGAATCGCTATATATATCTATACGTACCGCTACGTATCGATATGCATCGATACGAATCGATACGTATCGATACGTATCGATACGTATCGGTACGTATCGAAACGAATCGATATGTATCGATACGCACCGATACGCATCGATACATATCGATACGCATCGATACGTATCGATACGTATCGATACGTATCGATACGTATCGATACGTATCGATATATATATCTATATTCGATATATCGATACATATCGATATAAAATATGTATCGATATTCGATACGCAAAATCCCGTATCGCCCACTCCTAGATATTATTTATCTGATGGTTGTTAAAGAATTCCAACATGTTTACATGATTCCCATTTATAAGGAAATGAAATATTAGCTAGTTATCTCCTCCAAAAAAGGAAAAGTGTTAAATTATATGTTATGGTAAGGTTTAAGCAGCAAAACTCTCCCAACATGCCAGACCGCTAGCTAATTGTGAGTTATGTCATGGTGACATTTAGTTAACTGATTTTTATTTATTTATTTCTTTTTGATTGTTTTCGAACTTACTTAAGGTCGGTTTGACGCAGCTCTAAATTTTTTTGTATTCTGAGCTAGTCTAAAAGGTCTACATACCATTCACAACCTAAATCTCTAATAATTTGACTAATATAGCTTTGGCTAGGTCTTCCTAGTCTATTTTTATTTGGTAGGCCTTTGGAAGGCCTTTGGAAGGCCTTACTAAATAGTGCCTCACGTCTTAACCGGTGCCCTATCATTCTATCTCTCCTGACCTTTAATTGTTTCCACATACAGGGTTCCTCACCTATCCTTCTATAAACTTCCTCATTTGTTACTTTATCTGTCCAATTAATCTTTAACATTCTCCTATAATACCAAATTTCAAAAGCTTCTATCTTTTTCTTATCTACTTCTTTAATTGTCCAAGTCTCACTACCGTATAATAGTAATATAATGGTTATTGTGGTGTGTGAAAATTTTTATTGAAATACTATTGCAAAAATGATATCCAATCCTGACATTAATTTTCAGTGCTTTTTTGTGCCTTAATGTTGTTTGACGACGTTTCAAAGACAATATGCGGATGGATAGATACCATAAAACAAGTTACTCTTCTAACTGGAAATAATTTATGCATTTTTAAGTCTCAAAATTAACAATGTTAATAGTTTTTTTATCAGGCGTACAGTAACATTTGAATCTTATAATCATACCCATCAACCTAAATGACATAAACAACAAACAAACGCGATCAAGAAGACCACATTCCAACTACAAATGCGGCGTTAATCCGCTAGAATGGAATTTGATGTTACAAAAAATCGCACCAAGGTTCTTTGTGATTTTCTTTCTTCGTTTGTTGTTTCAGCTTAAATACAAACCTAACAAATTTACATCGTGGTTAAGTGGAATAGCATTGAGTAAAACCATAAATTTTTGTTTTTCTCACTACCTTGAAACAGAACAAAATACGTACAAGTAGTTACTCTTGAATGTTTTTATAAGATTTCAACTACTTGATTCTTGATGATAAACTTTCCGTTACTTTTCATTGTAATATAAAAGTTACTAGCAATTGTTGATAATTTTCAGCAGTGTTTGAGGAAAAAAATTGACGTTGTTTCTATTTTAGGTTGCTGTTAACAAAAAATTTTGAAGGTACATTTTTTGGGCGACATAACTATGACAGAAAAATATAAATAAATAAATTATCGAATTAACAAATTTGCTTTTTCAATTAGTTGTCATCGTTTACTTTTATCTGATATTCTAAATAAGACCAGGAAAGTCAGATGTTCCGGATTTTCCGGAACAGTCCGCTGTCGAATCTCTTGTACCGCATTATATGAATAATTCAAACTGTATCACACGCTAGATTCTTACTAAGCAGCAGGTTTAAAATTATTACATGTTTCAAAAATTATTGGTAGTAGCTTGCAGTAATTTTTGCTTATCAATGTTGCGATGTCATCAACAGAAACGGAACCAAAAACTTGGGTTTTCACCTTAATGCCGGTCACGGGATTCTTTTCTATTTTGTCATTAAATATAACGGTTTTTGCTTAATCAGAGTTAGTTTTCGCAGTCCTTTGGATGGCTGTTCCATAGGGAATATCTGCCACATCTGCTGAGGTACTCTACAAATGCAACTGTATCTACTTTTGGAATAACCGTTTATTTTCCAGTTTGTTCATCTGTATGTTTCTGTATGTTACTTGCTAGAACGTTAAAAAGTCGAATATTTTTAAAAAAGTTTATAACACTATACGACAAGTTTCTTCTAAAATGTAACCTATTTGAAACTGCAATGTACTCATGAGTAAAGTTGTCTCAGCTGTTTTATAATAACAAAATATTTTGGAAAAAGATGTGAAATAAAATGCTTCAAATTTCGTAAGTTTTTGTTATAATTTTTTATGTAATTCGATAGCTACTGCGAAGATAATAGAGTTACAATCATTTGTCATAAATGAAATGCTTAATTTTTAAGATATCAGCTTGTCTACCTACAATGAAACTGAATAAAATTTATTTTCTTGGGTAATTGGTTAGCCAACGGTTGTGCAGGTTTTGCTACATTCCTAAATTATTTCTTAATACACACATACAAGGCTGTAATATGAAACTCCCAGATTTAGTCTATTATATAGTCATTATACAGTAAATCCACTATAATTTAACACTAAATAGAAATTACCTGCACTACAGTTAAAGTATTGTTAAGGTGTTTGTTGTAAACAATAAATCGTGAGAGAAAAACGATTATTCTTAACGTTTGCAAATAAAGTTGTTTAATAAATGGTATTTTAAAATAGAAAAATATTACTGCAAAATTACGTAAAGGTAAACATCTGTCTGATAATTTTCTTGTGTAATTTTGTAACACTTTCGATTTCCTTCGTATGGTTCAGCAGCGAAGTGCAAGACTTGTCTTATATTATTAACCTACATAACCGCACCTGACTTTTATTAAAACTGGATTTTAGATTGAAATCTCCTACTTTACTTTTGTTAAATTCTTGTTCTTTCAAAATTCAATTTCACTTTTAGTAGTTTAATTTTATAAAAATTGCAATTTAAATAATAAAGCAGTTTTAACACAATATTACCAAATGTATGTAATAGGATGTTGCTATAAATTGAATATTCTATCACAACGAATAATGAATAAAATAATAATCAGACTTACCGTTTTATTCATTTCGTTGATTTTTTTAAAAATTACAAGAAATGAGGAACGAAAGTAGCAATTGGTTGGTTCTTGTATTTGAGGTTCTTATCACCGTACTAGTACACGAAACTCAAAAAGCATTGCATCCAGCACTAATCACTTAATCTTTATCACTGCGTATCCGAACGTTATACAGACGATTAATAAGTACAATTTTTTGAATTCAAAAAAATTAGCGGACACCCAAATTTCACCTGCAAAATCTTCTGCGGTAGTGAAGTTTTGCAAATTACTGCGGTTTAACTCAAGGTACAAAATCTTAGTCCTCCCACTATACTAATATTGGGATTTTGCGCGAATTTAAATAAAAATGTTAAGCATGGTTAGTTGGTAGTTTGATTGTAAGAGGAGGGGGTTATATTTCACTTCAAGGTATTGGGGAATGTCTTGCGTCTACTGTATAAATTAAATGTAAGCGGGGCGTATAGTATTAATTTATACTTGAAGTAAATGTATTTTGATGAAATGTGTACCTACTAATCTAATTAAACAACGTCTATTGCATGTTCTATAAGTATAACTCGGTAACTACGGATTTGTTTGTTTGTATAATAGATATTGAGATTGGGTTAGTCGCGTGATCGCATGTTGTAATCTCCACTTAACGTATGGTTCTCGAGGAGTTGAAGGTTACTTTTGTTTACAGGACATAAGAGACTTGCAAAATCTTAGCTAATATAAAGTGTTAGATACATCTAATTATATCGATAAATTGAGTTCTTGTTCTAAACGTGTATATGCTTCAAACGTATTATTTAAATTCATAACACGGATCTACTTTGTTTTTTTTTTGTATTCTATATCCGTAAATAAGTGGGGATAATTCTTGTACATTTTATTCCGGTCAAGTTGTTTATTCACGCCCATCTCTAATGCTGACAAGTGGGAAAAATGTTTGGAACGCATTTTTGTAAATATTTAGAGTCAATGAAATTGATGGTTTTTCAGTAGAAAAACCTGTTAGTATATACGAAGATAATATTTGACCAGGCCCGGATCTAGAGTGAAACCGCCTTCGTGTAATTTAATTTTGGCCACCCCTTTTCTTTACACTATAATATCTGAACCCATTTTTTAAACTAGTGTTTTATAATTGAAAGTTTTGGATTTTTAAATTAAAAAAAAATAACAAGAGTTTTTCATACATAAGAAAAGACTTGACTTACCCATATAACCAATTGAGAGCGAATTTAATTAAATCATTGTAAAAATTCAGAATATCACGTAAGTTTGGAATGTGTATTTAATTTTTACGATAACGACATCGTCTCACATACTGGCAAATCCAAAATTTAACAACAGCTTACTTTTGCATGTCACACAATCAATTAAAAAATATTTTAAAACAAAATACGAATATATATATATATATATATATATATATATATATATATATAATATTTGTTTAATGTTGCAGGTTATAGGTCAGCTGGTGTATTGAAGAAAACTCTTTTTTATAGCCTAAATTTTCGCTTTTATTTAAAGCTTGATCACAGGCATAACTAAAACATAGATAAATTCTACATAAGCTGGTGTTAAAATTAGTTACTTACATTGAGGTTACAAAATATTAGCTTTCATTATAATTATGTTTTACAAAGATAATATCTTTATAAAATTTAAGATAAACAGATATAGTATATATAAAAATAAGGTAAAATGTTGACTTGACAGAAACAAAAATTTTAGATTTTGATTAATATAAGTCTTTTTAATTAATTTATAGGTATGCGTGTTGGTGACGCCGGCAACAACTTCCTTTTATTTTAATATATTACAGTTTATTAATTCGATAAATTATTGCCAGAATAGCATTCAATTCAGGTTATTTTAATTTATAGATAAATTGAAACATATGCCAATTCTGACAATAACTAAATTAAAGCAGATAGTAACGAGCATCGGCGTGATTCGGTTCGCTAGTGAACTGTGGCATCGGTGTGTACGTCAAAATAACCCCTTGCACCCGTCTTAGCGTGGGTTCGAAAACGTTAAATTTCTACATTGGTGATCCTTGCCTTCCTTCAATGACCATCCTAAATCTCACCCTTTAAACGCCTATTTAAAGCGAGCTGCAGATCTTGGGTAAGTTCATTGCATTATTTGTTTATTCATGTTTAAAAAATACAGTCCACTGTGTATTAACCGAGCGCTAATATTTTGGTCCTTCGAGCCGGATTGTTAGTAGCGGGAATTTAGCACTTTACTAAATACCGGGTTATAAGGGTTATTTTGCTCGTTCATGCCACAGTTCATTTACAAGAATCGTTCACTATAGATAAATTAAACAGGTGTATGTTAAACAGACCTTTCGCGCTCTGTTATCGCATATGCTTTTCTATTTCAAATTCGCTTATCTATCCTTGCAATAGTGAGTACATTTGAAATAGCGTAAACAATACAAATCTTTCGTTCTAAATTTACATATTTGTTATACATCTGCAATTTGTTATTAATCACCGAATTATTAATATTACAATGAGTAAAGCTGTTAATAGATTAAAATCACTTCAATCTAAAAAGGAAACCTATTTTCAAAGAATTCAAATTCTTTACGATAAAAGTAAAAACATTCAAGATTCGGTAATTTTAAAGGAATTTAAGATAAGACACGCAACCCTAGATGACACAAAACGTAAATTAGATGAAATCATAGATGAAATCAATACGATAGGGTTTGTAACGGATCCAGAATTTAAACCGAACTACAATGAATTAAACGCTATCGATGAACTTTATTGTTACATTCAGGATGTTGCTACCGGTCTAATCACTTCGAAAGTTACCGATCAATATTCTCAAAATCAAACTATGCACGCAACTAAAGCTACTGTTCGTCTCCCAAAAATTGATCTAATTGATTTTAACGGCGATTTTCTAAAATGGCCTCTTTTCTACGAAACATTTAAAAGCCTTATCCATAATAATTCTAATTTGGACAATACTTGCAAAATGCATTATTTATTAGGAAAATTACGGGGTAGCGCTCTGGCATTAAGCTCTGGTATGTTACCGACGGCTGAAAATTACTCTATACTATGGGCCGCTTTAATTGAAAAATATGAAGATAAACGCGCTTTAGCTAACACTTATCTTTCTCAGGTTTTCGACTTTAAAGCGCTTCAAACGGAAGGTATTATCAGTCTAAATTCATTCATAGAAAAGGTCGACTCTGCAATCAATGCTCTTCGTAAATTAAACATTACAAACTTGTCTGATTTTATTCTTACTTCTATTGCTTTATCAAAGCTAGACAATCATACAAGACGAATTTTTGAACAATCTTTAAAAGGAGGTTCGATTCCTACTTACGATGAGCTAGCCACGTTCGTAAAAGAACAAGTTAAAATTTTAGATCGAACCAGCAGTAGCAAAACAAAGCAAATTAATGGCCACACAAACAAGACGAAGGTCTTACATGCCTTCGCCACAAAAGAAGTAAATAATCACGACAATTTGAAATGTGCTTATTGTAAAGGCGAACATCATCGATTAGCTAGGTGTTACAAATTTCTTAATCTTTCTCCGCAAAATCGAATTTCTTTTGTTAAAGATCAAAGATTGTGTATTAACTGTCTCAGTTCTAAGCACGCTTTGTCGTTATGCCCTTCCACGTATTCATGTAGGTTGTGCAGTAACCGTCATCATTCAGTGTTACATATTCCTAGTCCGATTGTTGACACAAATAATCAAGTGTTATCTAATCCTATAAATACAAATGAAGCAATTAATGTGAGTCTTTGTTCAACGTCGACAAAGGAAAGTTCAGATAAAAATTACACGACTCTGTTAGCGACTGCGATCGTTAAAGTTGAATCAACAATGGGTACTTACCTGCGGTTGAGATTCCTAATTGATAGTGCTAGTCAATGTAACTTCATTACATCTAAATGCTGTCAATTGCTTCGATTACCTGTAAATAAAACTTACACGTCTATTTCAGGGATCGGTGCGTCTTTCAAACCTGTTCGCGGTCAAACGCAAATAGCATTTACATCTCAACATGATGCAGATGTTAAATACAAAATGCAAGCGTTCGTGTTAGACAAAATCACGGATCGTTTGCCATCTTGTGCTGTCGACCCAGCAGTTTGTAAACATTTCAGCAATCTACGTTTAGCCGATGAAACTTTCTTTCGTCCTGGAGAAATTCACGGAATTATAGGTGCTGAACTTGTACCACATAATTTGGAGTCATTCAAATATTCAAGTCCCGATTTACCCGTTGCCATAAATTCCACTTTAGGATTTATAATTATGGGTCAAACTCCAATTCAAAATGTCACGACCAATTTACAGGTTTATTGTTGTGTTGAAGGGTCCGAGGTCATAGAACCTTTGCTTCAGAAATTTTGGGAGCTTGAAGAAGTAGGTGAAGTCGTTACTCGTAGTTCCGATGATATTAAATGTGAAGAATTGTTCTCTACTTCAACAAAACGAGATGATACTGGTCGATACATTGTTGCTTTACCTTTTACAGAATATCCGCCAAACTTAGGAAATTCATTTTCTACAGCTTTGCGCAGATTTTATTCTCTAGAAAAGAGATTTTCTTTATCGCCGTCATACAGAGTAGCCCATAGTGCGGCGATGAAAGATTATATTGAGCAAGGTCATATAAACCTTATTCCAAATTGTACTCCTCATTTCAAAGGATATTTTATTCCTCATCACGGGGTGTTTAAGGAAGAATCGGTTTCTACCCCTTTACGCATCGTTTTTGATGCATCGCCTAAAGATGCATTTAATAAATCTTTAAATGACTGCCTTTATGCCGGTCCAAAATTGCAAACCGATTTATTTTGCATATTAATTAATTTTCGATTAATGGAATTTGCCCTTATTTCTGACGTTCGTCAGATGTTTCGCCAAATAAAAATATGTTCCGAACATCAATCTTATCAACGTTTGCTTTGGCGATTCAGCATAAATGAACCATTACAAACGTATCAACTCACAAGAATTACTTTTGGTGTCAAATCATCTCCATATTTAGCTCTACGTACTGTACTTCAGCTAGCATTAGATGAAGCAAAAAATTTTCCGCTTGCATCCGCAGTTGTACAAAGAGATATGTATGTAGATGACGTAATTTCTTCGGTGGAATCTTTAGATAATGCCAAAGTCCTTTATCATGAACTGCTCGGGCTTTTCACGGCCGGAGGTTTTCAGTTAGTTAAATGGGCCACAAATTCTTCGCATTTAACAAACGAAATATCTGAAAATATTCGAATGGACAATGTTGTAGATTTCGAAAGCAATATTTTAAAGGTTTTGGGTCTTCAATGGCATCCAGAGGTTGATAATTTAACATTTGCGGTTAAAGGTCCAAATGAAATCTGTACAAAGAGAAATATTCTTTCCACTGTAGCTAGAATGTGGGATCCATTAGGGCTCTTATCTCCCGTGACAATATTTGCCAAACTACTAATCAAAGAATTATGGATATTAAAGTTGTCTTGGGATGAAGAAACCCCTCCATATATTAAAGGTTTGTGGAATACCTTTCAGCAAGAAATAATTCAACTTTCCGACTTTAAAATATCCCGACACATCGGATATTCATCAGTAACGTCATTACAACTTGTGGGATTTTGCGATGCTTCCGAAAAGGCATACAGTGCCGTCGTATACGCCCGAACAGTGTCTCTGGATGGCGAAGTAAAATTATTTTACTATGCGGTAAAGCTAAATTGGCTCCAATAAAACTGTCACTATTCCTCGTTTGGGGTTATGTGCTGCTTTATTGCTTGCAAGACTATTAAATTGCATCATTCGCACATATTCCTCACGATGCACTATCAAACAAGTTTTGCGTTTTCTGATTCCATGGTGGTTCTTAACTGGATTCATAAATCGCCCCATTGTTGGAAAACTTTTGTAGCCAATCGAGTGGCAAAAATTCAAAATTTATTACCAGTAACTCGCTGGTTTCATGTTGATGGCATTTCAAATCCTGCCGATTGTGCGTCTCGCGGTATATCTCCAAATCAATTTCTTAACGCCGAGTTGTGGTTGCAGGGGCCATCGTGGCTTCTTTCTCAAGAAAGCGATTGGCCTATTAAAATCATTGACACGGAAGAAATTATTTTGGCTGACAATAAACTTGAACAGAAATTGGTTTCACTTCCTGTGACACAATCAGAAGTTCATCCCTTATACGCCCTGATTGATAGATGCAGTTCTTACTCTAAATTGTTAAGCATAACTGTTTATGTTTTGAGATTTGTTAAACGTTTGCCTAAAAGGAACCGCATTTCTGCGGAAGATCTTGTTGCGGCGGAAAATATTCTAATTTTAGCAGTGCAAGATAAACATTTTTTCTCCGAAAAGACTTTTCTGGAAAAGGGACAACTTTGTTCGAAACCCTTTCGACATTTGAATCCTTTTCTTTCAAATAACTTAATTAGAGTTGGCGGTCGTCTGCAAATGCAAATATTTCATATGATCAGCAGCATCCAGTTCTTTTACCTAAGAAAGATCGTTTTACCGATTTATTAATTGATCATTTTCATGTAAAAAATTTACACACAGGGCCACATCTTCTGCTTTCTCTATTTCGTCAGCATTTTTGTATTATAGCGGCTAGAAATTTGGATCGGACTCGTGTTCAAAATTGTAATCATTGTTTCAGAAGAAAACCTCGACCTTCTTTTCCTCTTATGGCTGACTTACCGTCTCCTAGGGTTAATCAGGCCAAAGCATTTATGCATACTGGCACTGATTTTGCCGGACCTTTTAATATAACTCTGTAACATACTGTTTTAATAAGCTTTAATAGTTCTAGTATTCCTAAAAATAGTTAGTTTCTAGTTTAATTTTAGCATGCTAATTATTAGAATTGTAGCGGCTGCAGGATCACCCAAGTAGCTTCTCAGCGAAGTTCCCAGAAAGATCTAATCCAAGAGTTAATCAATTTTTCTAAAGGCACTTACTTTAAGGGCACTAAACATGTCAAATTAGTCCATATCTATGATTAGATGTCAATCATGCTTTAGGATCCTATTTATGTCAGGGTGGTCTGAAGCAATTTTTCAATTAGCTGAGCACTCAACTAAAATCAATTCTGAGAGCTACGGTTGTGGTTATCTTAGGCATTGACAGTTTTAATTAAAATTAAAGATTTACGACCGGCGCATCCTAAGCCGAGTAAGAGCGTCAAGAAAGGGGTTATTTTCAATTAACCAAAATGTATATAAGGAGGCCAGCCGGTGGGAATCGGGGTTGTTTATTTCCAGACGCGTTAGAGGTTAAAGCTAACGGTTACTAGTGATGTGTTTATTTCTCTGCAGTCAAGTGCGGGCCGTTATGTTTTAAGTTATTTATTTCTCTGAGTAAGTAATTAGTATATGTGATATTACTATGAACTCAAGGCTGTGTTATGCAGCATAAGTCAGTTATTTGTTTAAAAACAGTATTTGTCGACTTCCATAAAATACAATTCCGGGTGAATGCCCAGTTCAAGTAAATTGATCCGTTTTATTATTGCTTTGGAGACCGCATCGTTTTAGAAGGGTCTTCTATTATATTGTGTTTCGACGGTGTCAGAGGTCGTTAATCACTAATCCACGAGACTACCTGAGAATGCAAAGCTCAGGCCCGAAGTCAAGTTACGGTACTATTTGACCCTTGAGAAGGTCGTATTTTCATGGTGTAGATGACCCGTGGTTAAAAGGGTCGTCGCACTATGCAAGTTAATTAGAATAGGGTAGCATTAATAAATTTTTGTTATTGGGTGTGTACACCTAGAACTGTATCTATTCAAAATATGTTTGTTAGTTAAGTTTAGTTAAGTTGTGTTTGTGCTAGCCGGAGACTATAAGTGACTTATTTTGTTCTGCCATTTTGGTTCATCGCCCACGAACAAAGTGCGACGAGAGCTATTACCGCGATTGGTCCATGGGCCGTTTAATTCCCATGGTGGCGCCCTTTTGTACATAAGGTTATTTACTTTATATTTTGTTATGCATATGTAATTAGTTGAAGTTTTAGTTAGTAGCTCGTTCAATAAAACAATCGAATTTTCGTCTCAGTGTGTTTGTTTAATGAACCCCCCCTTCACCGACTGCTGCAGCTTGCGAGGCAACGTCCCGAAACGTGAGGGTACGATGGTGTTAGAGGTCCTGTTATTCATTATTTATTGTTAATTGGATACCCTCATGCGGTAGGTAAATATTAAAATTACAACTCTTAGTAGACACCGGGGAGTTAAAGCTCAAAAGGCCTATATATGCATATTTGTTTGTTTAACAACTCGTGCCGTGCATCTAAAATTAGCGTCAAGTTTGTCAACCGACATATTCCTTGCTGCATTTAAGCGTTTCCTTGCTAGAAGGGGACCATGTGCGGTTATGTATTCCGACCGCGGAACAAATTTCGTGGGCACTAAAAATTATTTAGATTCCCTTCAAGAATTTTTCCGAAATTCAAATTGCCTAAATGCCATTGGCCACGAACTTAGTCAAAGGCGCATTGATTGGAAATTCAATCCGCCTTCGGTTCCTCATTTTGGAGGAATATGGGAGGCGAATATTAAAAGCGTGAAAGGTCATTTAATGAAAGTTGTGGGAGAGCAAATACTTTCTTATGAAGAATTTTCAACGGTTTTAACACAAATCGAAGCGTTGTTAAATTCACGTCCGTTATGCTGGCTTAGTTCAGACCCTTCGGAACCTCTCGCATTATCGCCTGCTCATTTTTTAACTCTCACCCCGTTGCAGTTCTTACCCGCTGCCGATGAAACCGGAAAGGCGCTTGCGCTTGTAAATCGCAAGCAACTTTTAGATCAAATTTTTCAATCCTATTGGAAGCGATGGTCTAGGGAATACTTGTGTGAACTACAATCCCGACAGAAGTGGAATACACCTTCCTGTCCTGTTGAGCCAGGTTTAGTCGTGATAGTGATGCGCGATAATTGCCCGCCTTTGCAGTGGCCAACAGGTGTAATTGAACAAACTCACCCCGGAAAAGACGGCATTATTAGGGTTGTCACAGTACGTACAAAAGATGGGGTTTATACCCGTCCAGTAGCAAAGCTGTGTTCACTCCCCACGCAGTAAACATTTTTTTTTACATGCGCTGTATATAGTTTTCTTTTCTTTTTTTTTCCATTTAATATGAATTTTTCATTTTGTTAAAATCTTATTTTAAGGCCGGAGGATATGGTGACACCGGCAACAACTTCCTTTTATTTTAATATATTACAGTTTATTAATTCGATAAATTATTGCCAGAATAGCATTCAATTCAGGTTATTTTAATTTATAGATAAATTGAAACATATGCCAATTCTGACAATAACTAAATTAAAGCAGATAGTAACGAGCATCGGTGTGATTCGGTTCGCTAGTGAACTGTGGCATCGGTGTGTACGTCAAAATAACCCCTTGCACCCGTCTTAGCGTGGGTTCGAAAACGTTAAATTTCTACATTGGCGATCCTTGCCTTCCTTCAATGACCATCCTAAATCTCACCCTTTAAACGCCTATTTAAAGCGAGCTGCAGATCTTGGGTAAGTTCATTGCATTATTTGTTTATTCATGTTTAAAAAATACAGTCCACTGTGTCTTAACCGAGCGCTAATACGTGTATATATCGGTAATATTTCATGTCAATAAACATACAGAAATACACAAATATAGCTACATATATTATATAATATAATTTATCAATATATATTTACTAGTACAACACTAACATACAAACTATACTACACATCATACAATAAACATATATATATATATATATATATAACATACATACATATACATACATACATACACATACAACATACACATACACATATACATACACATATATACATCTACATACATATAAATACATACATACACACTACATATATATATATAATAATAATCACATACATACAAATAACATACATACACAAATGCATACATGCATATACATACAAATACATATACACACATATATACATACATACACATAAAGATAAATATATACATACACATACATACATATACATACACATACACATGTACATACATAAATACATTCACTTATATAATCACTCATATAGATAAAATAAAAGTAAAAGAATATAAATAATTGGATTATATTAGTTGTTTGAGTACTATTTTTTATAATTTTCTTTAAAATTTAAAAGGAACGAATAAATGTTGCTTAGATTATCAATATCACTTCTTTTGTTTAATGAATTTAAATTTTTATAAATGTAACACATTTCTAAAAAGGTTCTTTTGAATTTGTTGGTCTCTATTTGTAATATTTGGGGTTTATTAAAATCTATTGTATGTTTAATATCAAGAGCGTGTATTGCAAGTGCAGTTGCCTGTGGTTTAACTTTAACTGCACTTGCAACACGCTCTTGATATTAAACATACAATAGATTTTAATAAACCCCAAATATTACAAATAGAGACCAACAAATTAAAAGAACCTTTAGAAATGTGTTACATTTATAAAATTCAAATTCATTAAGCAAAGAAGTGATATTGATAATTTAACAACATTTATTCGTTCCAAATTTTAAAGAAAATTATAAAAATAGTACTCAAACAACTAATATAATCCAATTATTTATATTCTTTACTTTATTTTATCTATATGAGTGATTATATAAGTGAATGTATTATGTATGCACATGTATGTGTATGTATATGTATGTATGTCTATGTATAAATTATCTTTATGTGTATGTATGTATGTATATATGTATATATGTGTGTATATGTATTTGTATGTTTATGCATGTATGCATTTCTGTGTATGTATGTGTATTTGTGTATGCATGTATATATATATATATATATATATATGTGTGTATGTATGTATTTATATGTATGTAGATGTATATATGTGTATGTATTGTGTATGTGTATGTGTGTATATGTGTATATGTATGTATGTGTATATATATATATATGTCTGTATGCGTATGTGTGTGTGCGTGTGTGTATGTATGTGTGTGTGTGTAAATGTATATGTGTGTATGTATGTATATGTATATAAATATGTTTTTTTTTGTTTCTATATTTATGTGTACATGTGTGTATATATATTTTTGTATATGTATCTTTGTGCATGTGGATGTATACATATATATACTCCATTCCAGTTAAGAAGGTAGTAGATGGCGCTTGTGCTTGAGTCAGATTTACACAGATCAAAAATTTATTAGTTGCTGTATTTGAAAAGTTGCCGGCGTCGATTGTATATTTACTATTTTGTGACGATAGTTTTTCAAAAATAACAATGCAAATGGCTGACTTTATTACTTAATTTTTAAGTATTATTGCATTCAGTAATTGCAATTTGTTCTTCTTAAGGAATAAGACCACATTGCTTTTTGAAAATGATTTTATTGACGTTTCGATCCTTCTCCTAGGATAGTTGTCTAAATAATAACAAGGAGTATTTGTAATTTGGTACTAAATTTCAGAAGATAAAATTGGACTTGGAACTACATTAAGTTTAAGACGGACGAAACTTAGGGGCAAATTCATAAAGCACACTTAAGCTACACTCATACTTAATCAATGTTCCATCTCAACTTTTAGTATTTTTCCGAATACCAAAAATTGAGATAGATCATTACTTAAGTATGAGTGTGGCTTAAGTGTGCTTTATGAATTTGCCCCTTAGTCTTTACTTAACAATTATGGTAGAAACAAACATTCACCTGGAGAATGCTTTAATAAAATTTCGTCAGTTTCATTTTTTCGAAAGGTTGTAAGTTTTTTAACAATGATTGAAATTAAAGCAATGCATCGATGTTTATACAGATTTTTATTTATATTTTTTGCAAGATTGAGGTTTTTGAATAAATACATCCAATAAACACGGTTTTAAAACATATCATGCATTATTGAACTTTATTTTCTACCTGTTTGGCTAAAGTTTAAATAAAATATTACTATAGAACAATATATAAGCTATTTTTAATTAAACACATCACAAAATATCAAAACAATGATGTCACAAATTTATATTTAATCCACGTCCATATCATCCCCAGAGGTATCTTCGTCGTCTGTTGTACTTTCATATCCAACATTTATTACAATTTGTTCGACAAGTTCTTCGACAATGCCATCCAATTTCCACATTCTTTCTTCTTCTTTAATTATATGGCTAATACAATTAACCCAATGTCCTTTATCTATGGCTGCAATTCCTTCATCCAGAAGCACCTTCACGTCGTTAATTTTAAAAGTAGAATTGTTGGTAGCTACATGCTGCTTTACTCGAGCCCAAATCAGCTCAATTGGATTTAGATTGCAGTGGTATGGGGGTAACCTTAATACAGTTCTGCCAGAGCGTTTTACAATTTCGTCAACGACATAAGTTACCGGGTGAGCTAGGGAGTGCTGCTTTACTAAGGCTAATAATTCAACTTTTAATAGCTCTTTGGTAACTTCAATGTGTTTTGCGTTTAACCAATTATAAATTTGTTCTTTCCGCCAACTTTGATTTGGAACCTTATCGGCTTTGACGCTGTGATAAGGAGCATTATCAAGCACGATTACACTATCATTATCAAGAAGAGGTAATACACCTTTCAACCAAGTTGTAAACGCTTTACCGTTCATGTCTTCGTGATAATCTCCTAAAACGATAATTATGAACTCAGGGTCCTAAGTTGTTTATAGTGTTAATACGCTACCTGTTTTTTTAGATTGAAAGTTTAAATATGCACCATTGACAAATCCCATATCACTACCCATGTGCGCAACAATTAATCTCTTGCCCTTGCCAGAGGGATCTCGTTTACCAGTCGATAAACCTTCGATTAATGCCTGCCTTGCTGTTTTTACAGTGGTGTCTTGCCATACCTTGTTCTTTACATGTCCAGTATTCACCCACGTTTCATCAGTATAATAAATTCTTTTGCCTTCAGCTCTATACTTTTTAATTGTAGTTAAATATTTTCTTCCACAACACAATTTCAGGTTTTCAATTAAAATTGTTTTTCGGCTACGCTTTCCATATTTAAAACCCAATTTCATCATTACCCGATAAAGTGATGTGCGACTGAAGTTTGGTAAAGAGTCATCATTGTTTATTGCATGTAATACTTTCTCTAAATTTGGTAATTCATTTCTAAAGTAAAATGCATGAACATGCCGTCGAATCGCACATCTTTCAAATTCTTCAAGTTCGTCGTAGATTGTTGTACGCACTCTTGTAGTCTTTGGCGAGGAAGCAGTACCAGTAGTTTCCATTTCTTTTACAATATTCTACATTGATCGAACATCTAAACCCACTTCTAACGCAGTTTGCTTCACAGATTGCGTTTTGGATGCATTTGTGGAATTTTTCAAATATATACTATGTTATCATAAAGTAAGGGATATATTTTAAATCATTACAACTTTTTAATAAATTAAGTTAGTAACATAAAATAAACGAAATCTAGATGCTTAATGAATGGGATTTTACCGTATCTATGAGAAACAAAAACGTTGTCATAATAATTGTTGACACTAGTGTCAAAACGAAATTATTCAATTTGAAGTTTTATTTTGAAATTAAAATGCAAGTAAACGTTGAGTTCAAACGACTCAACTGTAATAACATGGATTTACAAACAAGAATTGGTTTAGTTCAGTGCTATTATGAATCCGGCAGAAATTACACCGCTGGATTACGAAGATTTCGCACGAGAATGGGTTTGAGAGCGGGACCCTGTCAAATGAAAGCGTACCGCAATTTGATACAAAAATTTGAAAGAACAGGGTCTGTAACTGACTTACCAAGATCAGGAAGACCAATAATTAGTGATGTCCAAGTTGCAGAGGTTCTTCATGAAAATCAAGACATAGCCAGAAGCAATTCACTCGCAATCAGCAGTGCAAATGCGATATCCAAGCGATTGCAAATGCCGTATACCACGGTTTGGAAAATTTTACGCAAAATTCTAAACATGTATCCATATAAACTGAAAATGCTGTTTGAATTAAAGGACGCAGATTTGGCTACTAGGTACGATTTTTCTTTGCGAGTAATGGCTCAGATGGAAATTGAACCCGAATGGTTATCCCGTATTTTATGGACAGATGAGGCACATTTACTCTGAATGGTGGAGTCAATACTCAAAACTGTAGAATCTGGTCTGCAGAAAATCCGCAACAAATCGTTCAAAAGGTCTTCATGACAAGAAAGTCACCGTATGGTGCGGTTTTACAGCTGATTTTATTATTGGTCCGTATTTCTACGAGGAAATGCAGAATGGACAAGCCGTATCTGTAACTGTAAATGGTGAACGATACTTGCAAATGTTACAAAATTATGTTATTCCACAGCTGCAAAACGAGCACTTCGGAATTGAAAACATCATTTTTATGCAGGATGGAGCACCCCCGCACATTTTTCGACCAGTCAAAGAATTGTTAACCAACGTTTTTCAAGATCTCGTGTTAAGCAGACATTTCGTAAATTCATGGCCACCAAGATCACCTGATCTAAACCCAGCGGATTACTGGCTGTGGGGTTATTTAAAAAGTTTAGTGTTTAGAAGACGACCAACTACGCTACAAGAATTAAAAGACAGTATTACGGAGCAAATTGGTACAATTCAACCAGAAATGTTACGAAATGCTGTGTACATTTTGGAGGTAAGGATGGTGATCTTACAACAACAAAATGGAGGTCATATTGAGCAATTGCCGTAACCTGTTTTGGGCATACTAAATCCCATTTCATAAGCAATTAGATTTCATTTATTTCTTGTTATTAACTTAATTTGTTAAAAAGTTATCATAATTTAAAATATATCCCTTACTTTATGATAACCTTATATTATAGGCAATAAGCTTTTGCCCGCTTATAACATGTTTGCCCTTCGGATTTTTAATAGGTTGGTGATCCATAATTAAATAAAAGTCTGAAAATAATTCATTGTTTGTATTATATGCTTATCTTTAATGAGACATGCTTACCTTATTATGAAGACACTGGTGTTTTATAGCTCTGCAAGAACTGTTTTGATACTAAATATAAAATTAACACAAATTAATAAGGCCGAGCAAAATTTCAAAGGCAAACTAATAACAAAATACAATAAATAACAAAAACGAAAATATGAAAGGGCAATAGCAAATGTCAAAATGCCAATTGACAATCTGTCCTATAATAAAAATGTTCAAACAACCAACACAAACATACGGGATATTTATACTTGTGTACACTTGGCTAATCCATCCACCAATGAGAATCGCTAAAATTCAGTCCTATCTTTTTCTTCAGTACCTTCTTAACTGGAATGGAGTATAGTTATGTATTTTCATGTACATTTATATACACTACACGCATAAATATATATTTATAAAATATATTTATAATATATGTAGCTATATTTGTGTATTTCTGTATGTTTATTGACATGAAATATTACCGATATATACACGCATACCCATAAATTAATTAAAAAACAAAGACATATATTAATCAAAATCTAAAATTTTTGTTTCTGTCAAGTCAACATTTTACCTCAATTTTATATATACTATATCTGTTTATCTTAAATTTTATAAAGATATTATCTTTGTAAAACATAATTATAATAAAAGCTAATATTTTGTAACCTCGATGTAAGTAACTAATTTTAATACCAGCTTATGCAGAATTTATCTATGTTTTAGTTATGCCTGTGATCAAGCTTTAAATAAAAGCGAAAATTTAGGCTATAAAAAAGAGTTTTCTTCAATACACCAGCTGACCTATAACCTGCAACATTAAACAAATATTGTGAAATAGAAGGTCGTTATTATTTATAAAAAAATACAAGTTGAAAATGCAAGGCATTGTCGCAACGAACTTCCAAATGTAGACTTACTTTAAAACAATTTAAAGAAATTAAAGTTATTATGTTGTAAATAATTATAAGTTTCAGACAAAATACAAAAATTTATAAACAACAAAAGAGACATTTTAATATATTTTATTTTATTGAATAAATATTTTAAAAGCTATGTATTAGTTCTCATCAATAAGATAAGATTTTTTTTTTATATGAATCTAATTATTTTCGGCAATCAAAATTTAAGTTTAAACAATGTCTATAATATTGGAATAATTGGCATGAAATGCCATAAATTGTTCAAATATGTGTCGCATATTGATTTTAAACTTATTAAAAATTTTAATTATTCCTGTAGATTTTCCCGCGGGCTCGGCGTCCCCGTGGCCCGACTTTAACTGACATCAAAACTTAAGCTCTGGACACCGAGCTGAATCGATTGATGTATCACACATTGATGTCCGACCATTAGAAAGGCCTCGGACGGACAGACGGACAGACAGACGGACGACAAATCGATTTCATAAACGAACGAAGTTCGTTGATATATATATTTATGAATATTCGGGTTCATACACCTTGACCAATATAAAGATGCAATTGATGCTTGCTTAATAGAAAATGTGAATTCTTGCCTTACTGGATCCGTCTTCTCTTGCTAGCTCAGCGACAAATATGCTGGGGATTCTACAAAAATGAAATGAAACAAAGAAATCTCATGAAACATTTATGAATATTCTTCTATGTATTCAAAAACATATTTCTTTTACACACATTATCTAAGAAATTTACTTACACACACATATAAATAACGCGTGTAAATGCAATTTGTAGATTAAGTTTAAAAAGAAACAGCATCTTATCGCTACTTACGTATTAATACAATCTTATCTTCACCTAATCCTTGTTAATTATTAGAAAACCTCAAAACATTTTATGTGTCACAAAATTTACTCTAAATTTTTTCTCAGTAATTTAAATATATTTGCACTGCCTCATATTTCAGTGTAGTTGATCAAGAACCTTGAAGAGAAATTTTTGCAAGGGTCAAAACACTTTATGCTATGACCTCAAAATTGCTGAAATAAACTATAGATTGACAAATACTCTGGCTTAATTTCTTAAAATTGCTGAAAGAAATACATCTATTTACAAATAACTCTTATACGAAAAATAAAAACTTATCCTAGTTTAATCTGCTAAATAACACACAAATGGTCGTTTTAGATTTGAAACAAAATTATACTTGCGCTTCGGAACGTTAAATTCTTGCTGATATTTTTATATTTATGATCACCTATCTGTGGCTATTTAACAAATCGTTTCCATTGGAATTTACTGCATCAAAATTTTTCTAGTTCCAAATTTTTAGATTTTTAATTAATGTACGTCGCAATATTTTGCATCAGTTTTGGAAAACATTTTTACAGATTAAAGTAGCGGATGATCTTGCTCCAAAATACCTTATTACTTATATTGGAGTAATAAATCGTGGTAGCACTCCATAAAATTCGTATCTATCAATGGTCGAATGTATAAAGACTGCTAATTACTTTTATCATTATATAATAAATTAAACTTATAACGTCATTGTTTTTGAATTTCGATTAAGTTCTTGAAGGTGAATGGATCCGCCCAATGCAACACAATTTCGTGTTCTTATCTCTTTAGTAAACTGTCAGTTTAAAGATATTGCGATCATAAAAGATGAGTAAAACTAATAGTTGTTATCTCTTTCTTTTTCAAGTTTCTGTAATACTTGGAGCCATTACAACTCGTTATATTACCTGATTTTTTAGTCTCTCGGTGTTATCGCGTCCACAAATCGACATGTATTCATTGACAGAAAATAAATACTTTATGGGTTTCAGAACACATTCAAAGGAAGGCAATCTTTTTTTGTTTTGCATTAAATAACGTAAATATAATTTATTCTAGAATCGCTCCGAAAGAAAACTACTTTGATTAATACTCGCAATTGTACGTTTCAAATAAATAACATTCATTGATTGATATTTAAGAAGGATGAATGCATTTACATTTTAGCAAAGCACGGATTTTTATATTTCCGCCGTTTATTCAATGATATTTTAAAGAGTATGAATGAATTATGAAGTTTACATTTTAGACTCGTTTCGCGGTCTTTTTAGTCTGGCAGCTCTATGGTGTAGTTCGAATGCGTTTGAGTACTATGCCCAAGGTCCTGGGTTCAAATCCCGACAAGGTTCACTTAAAATATGTTAGGCGAGCATTTTTCACAAAAATATGCTCTCGTTCGGATGAGAGGTAAAATGGAGGTTCTGTGTGTGAGTGTTGTCACGCACGTTAGAGATCTCTACCTTGCTTGCAACAGCAAAGATTCGGCAAAATTCAAAATTAGCAATAAAAAAAATTGTTTCTTGGCCAATATAGTACCTTCGGGTGCAGCATTGGAAAATCAAATGTAGGGCATTTTCAATCTGCATAAATGAAAAATAAAATTTTTAATTTTTAGGAGAATAAATGTATACATACGGATTTTTATATTAATGCCATCAATAAATGTTTCTGCATTTTCACGGATAAAATTTGTTTTAATATATTTTTCTAGAGAATAATTATTTATGCACGGATTTGAAATCAATGAAAGCTTTTTATTTTCACGGATTTTACAATTGGTCTTCTTTCTTAAATGGTATCACAAGATGCCCGTACCAGATACCTCAAATGGAAAGAAACAACGAAATTTCAACATCACAATTATAATCAATCCTTCAAATTATAATAATCTCTACGTTCAACAACATTTTTCTTCAACAAACATTATCCATAAAATTACTACACACAAACATTAAGCTTACCGATGCAATTTAGAGCTTAAGTCTGAACACAATATTTCACAACTACTAAACGTTAATATCAAAAGTTTAGAATCTCTTTCAGATATTTCTTATATATCATACTATGTATACATTTAAAAAATAGAATGGATAATTACAATAATCTTCCTTACCCTTAGAAAAGAAACACGAGTGGCTGATCAGATACTCCTTTTATAATCATTGATAATGGTCAAATTTATAGAATTCGACTACAAAACAGGTTTACACTATCCATTTACAGAAAAATGTTTATACGCAAAAATATTTCATGTAATTTAACCTACTTAGGAACAGATAAAATGATAGGACATACTACGGCATGCGGGAATAACGCGCCTTATATTAGAAGCAGAGAAAGGAAAAAGAAGAGGAAAAGGTAGACCTAGATTTGACTATTGCACACAGATAGTGAAAGATGTAGGCTGTTGGAATTTCAGGACAATGCGTAAGCTAGTCCAGAATAAAATAAAATGGAGGTTTACGCCCAGCCAGTTGTAGGTGTGAAGACCTAATAAAGAGTCGTTACCGCTCTTCTGTTTAATAATTGAGTTAACCTCTCTACTTCAGTGTATACTCTAAAACCAAAATAAATTTAACGAATACAAGACTAAGCTTCAGTTACTTTTGTTGCGTGTTTGAAATTAAACACGATGACAAATTTCTAGATTTTTCACAAATAAAATTTAACATTCATGCATCAAGTTAAAATGCATACGAAAATTATTCTGTTGTAAATTGTGAGCGTTACACAAAAGATTAGAATGTTATAAATTGTTAAAGACTTACTTCTGATAGATCACATAAACGAAACTAATTAATTACTTAAAGCATAGGCTACACACGGCCAATAAGAGCATCCTAAGCACCCTTTATACCATCAAGGGCTAATACATTCTCACAAACTCTAAAACTTTAATATGCCCTAAGCAATTGACTAAAAAGCAATCCTCAAAACCAAAATGGAAATCTTATAAACAAACGAAGCTTAAAAGTTGGATATATAATGAAATAACAAACAAGATAATAAGTTTTAGAATATGGAAATTGAACAAAACATTAAAATTGTTCACGAAGTTATTATTTTCAAAATTTTTAAGCATAGAGCAGTTGATAGAAAAATTAGTAGGCCATCGCGCCACGTGATTAACTTGGCTTTGTTTAGAATTAAATAGTAATAGGGTACGACAATAACTTTATGAAGAGTACCTGCTCTATATCAAGCGGCAATGTGATAGCTGTGCCACAAAATTATTGTCACTAAGCTCACATGCTTTGATACTTATAATGAGCATTGTTAATAAAAGTTTCAAAAATCCTAAAATAAAAAAATTAAAAAAATTATTAAAAATAAAATAGTTTAAATGTTCTCATTTTCTGAAGTATCTATATGTTTTATAAAGCACCGTATATTTTGCTTAATAGATACGTGGTCTCAGAGAAATAATTGCTAAAGCTCTGCATACTCAAACTTTCAAAACTGTTGATTCACTTTTTACGCTGTCATTGGAAAGCTAATACAGAAAATTGCATGTTTGAGTAACAAATTATACAACCATGGGACTAACAAAACGACCAATCTGCTTCCACCAAAAGAAAAAATTTCGACGATTTATATTAGCTACTTATTGGCATTAAAACATAAAATATCAAACTTTTAACAATCACAAAATCATTGTGGCGCAGGAATTCACGTGGCGCAGAAATCATCACATGCAAATACTCGTTTCTATAAATATCTGTTTATTAAAAAAAATGCTTGTTCCCGAAAGAATGGGGTCGTTTCATGAAAGGCACCTTATTTTTTAATCCTAATTGCTTGGTTATACCTTTTTAAAATAATCAAAGTAAATTGAGGACATTGAACAATGTGAAAAGTGTTGTTTCAAAGATTGCTTGCTTTTCTGCGGTAATGGTAGTGCTATAGTTGTAATACATTTTTCCAGTATAATATATAATCTGATAGGTTTAGTTTTTCATATTTGTAACGCGTTTACGTTACGTTAAAGATAAATTAGATGCGAAAGAAAAATTTAACAAATTTGGATGGTCAGTTCAACTACGGATGTACATTGCATGATGGATTTTACAAAAAATTAATCTCAATTAAACAGTCTATTTCAAATTTTGTTTCTATAAAGGTAATTTAGCCAATAAGACTTAACACCATTTTTTTTAAATACATTGAAAACGTAATAATCGAGGCCGATGAGTTAAATTAAAACCGCAAAGCAAACAACTTTAAATGTTACAAGGCGCTACGATAGCGTCGCATAATAGCTTAGTTCGTAAGCATAGATTAACATTGTTACATTGTATTATCGGATGCTGATTGCAAATAATAGGATTTTGTATTAGGGAGAATGTGAGGTAATAACTAAGTTTGACAAGTAAAAAAGTTAAGTTGAAACGTAAAAGTGTAAAGTAGCACCGCCTCAAAATGTGAATAAAAACTGTCGCAGGGAAGATACGCGACACAATTACGCTTGCAGGGGTAGGGTAGGTTTCGCTCTAGGAAGCGTGGATTTATTGTCATGACGACCAAACTAAGCGGGATTAGAAACTTGTGAGTTCACCCTACGATTAGTTTGAAATTTATTTATGTTAAGAGAGCTGCTGTTTGTTGGATAACCCAAATAATTTCTGAAAGAAAGATTGATGTTGCTGCATATCCGTAAATTTCTACAAACTGGTGAGTAGAATGAAATTTATACTGATAATTTAGAATTATGTATATGTTAATTTTAACTTTATTTTGTAAATGGTTCGTATTTCTGGCGTTGTAGCCTAACAAACCATGAAAGTAATTATTTTGATGGACTAAATTAGCAACAAAATTAGCGTATATTGTGTTTTAAAATAAGCTGTGTTGGTGAAATTATTGTTGGTAAAAGAGTAAAGATAAAGCATTTTTAATTTACATTGAAATGATTAACATGAAAGTTGGTGTTACCAGCATTTAAAATGAGATTTAAAATGTCATAGATCATTCTAGAAAACTTGAATAATGGTCGGATTATCTATAAGATTAATGTTTTTTTTTTGGTAGGATTTCTGTTAATAGCACCTGGCCAGTTGATGTTACAAGAGGTATCTTTTTCTTTAAGGTTAATGTACGTGTATTATAATTTAGTTATTTATCGTTAATACAGTTTAAGCTTAGGTAGAATTTTATTTGAAGTTGTTTACAATATAAAGAAGAAATATAAATATGTTGAAGGATATTCAAACACTCCAGTGATAAAACCGTATTTGGAAGAGACCTTGATTTTGAGAATTTCTTTCATTATAACAAAACTGTTTGGCACCCCTTAAATGTGACAAGAGTGATCATTGTAATGTAGTTTATTTGTATTTCAACCACTTCAAGTACTTATTTTATTATTTTTCATATTTTTCTTTTTCTTTCGTATTATTTCTTTCATAGAAAACTAGTCCTGCACCAATTCAATTAGCCGACACATCCTTATATTGTTACGGGGTCCCCGTCCTTTCGCTGCGTCTAAATTTATAACGTACCACTCATATTATCCGTACTATATTTTATACTAATTATGGGTAGGAATAAACTATTTATTACATAATTCATTTCTGTTCAGCAAAAGATTATAAATGTTCAGCGTTTCAATAAAATCTGGCATTGATAAGAAAAATTTTGTATTGACTTAAAAATAAATATTACTAAGAAAATGGTGTTTTGTTATTATAAAATCTAGCAATAACGTTTTATTAACTTATGTATAATATTGTTTTAATTATTATTGTCAAAATTTAAAACATTTTAACATCTCGATTTTGACTATCTTCTTTAAAATTAAAAACATTATAGTAATTTGTTAGTTAATACTCCCTGATGTATATTTTGACAACGATCCTAGGTCATGGATCGAAACGTAAATAAAGATGTTTTAAAAACTTTGAGTGATTTAATTCCCAAAGAAGATTAAGAAACATAATTTTTTACTGTTATTTTATTAATTGTAAAGGGCTTGAAAACAATTAACAAAAGGCCGTTGAAAATTATGAACTTGAAAAGGAAAAGGGCAGTATTAACAACTTCGAATGCCATTCAAATTTAGTAGAAAATTCAGATCTAGCAGCAGAGGAAAAAGCAGCAGCATAGCAGTCAAAATTCAGCATAAAATCGATACAAGTCATAATCAAAACAATAAGCTATCTAATAATTTAGCAAAAACATCTGATGATAACTGCGAGGAAAATGACTATGAATTGCATTAAAATGTATGTAATCTTGCTAATGTCCATCGAATATTAGTTATAGTACTACTCGAAAATTATTAATAGAAATTAGGCCAGTGGTAAAAACAACTACTGAATACCCCGAAGATAATAAAATAGAAGGAAAGACTAGTACTGAATATTACTTCAGAAAATTGACAAATTTCTAATTAGTATACAAAAGATTGTTGGTTTATTCTGAAATAGATAATGGTTAATTCTGTTTTTGTTGTATGTTATTTAGTATCGTAGAATGGGGTGACTTGAAAAATGTGGTGACTTGAAATATAAAGCGTTGCAAATTTCAAAGAAGTGTCAATTAAGAAATCCATTGAATCGCTTCAGTCTCTTTCGACGTGTTCGGCGAGTGAAATCAACAAGAACAAGCAATTAACAGTAACAGTGTACAGTGTGAAACAATTTAAAATTAGGTAAAGGAATTACGTAATTCTATAACCTGCAAACTTCATACTGTACAATCCATAGTATAATAACAAGCAGGCCCTAGTATTTTTGTTGTCGTGGTACAATATGCGGATTAACGAATATCATTTAAAATAATTTTTCAAATCTATTGCACTTTTGTACTATTGTACTTTTCGGGTTGACTTGAAAATTGTGTCCAGAAAATATCAACGGGCTCGCAAGCGCTCGAAACTATTGCAATTATTCAACGGAGTAAGTACAACAGGCAGTTAGTGACTGCAGCAATAATAGCAAGGTACTCTTGAAGCTATTGAACAAAAATATGGGATTCAAATTGTCACTTTGCATCGTAAAGTAAAACATTTACACCAAAAAACACCAGGTGGTCAAACTACATTATCTAGCATGGATGAAACTGCAATTGCAAATTGCATTGCGGTAGCTGCTGATTAGGGATTTCCGTTAGAATCTGAGGACATAGAGAATTAGTTACAAGTGGTATTATTGTTCCATTATTTCGCGAAACATGTTGAGAAGGGAGTGTGTATTGACAATTTACCAATGCCAATGTGACATTTCAAGTAAGTTAATTGTATGTCTACTGCATGTGATACCGCTTTTTGGTTAATAAATACACAAATCGAGTCGGCCTAGCAGCGGTATAAATCAGCGCGCTTTTGCGAGAGGCCAGTCTGCTTAGTCGACTCGCTCAGAAAGGTTAAAGGCTCTTCTAATACTGTGCCATTAGCCAGTGTTAAATGGTTAGTACCTACCGCACCGTGTCCATAGCCGGTTCTCCAAACTCATGGACGTCCTTCCCATTGAACGCGTTTACTCTCCTTTCTCGTTGCGCCCATAGCCAGATACTACCACTGCTGTGTCCATAGCCGGCATTAGGGATGGACTCGGGCTCGGACTTTCGGGCCGGCCCGATTTCGGGCTCGAATCCGGGCCGGGCCGTTGACTACTTTATTCGGGCCGGGCCCGGGCCGGGCCTATCTTTTTTCGGGCCGGGGCGGGCCAAACGACTCGGGCCGGCCCGAACTTTTCGGGCCGAAAAACGCACGAGTAAGTACTCCATTGTCTCTTCACTTCTATCTCACATTGAGTAAGTAAACGTTCTTAATTATATTTTCACGTAGTGTCTTCATGAACCCATTAATAATCAGTTTTTCGTCTTGTTTAGTGTAAAGGAAACGTGATATTATAACTCACTTCTTATACCGAATATTTTTTTTACTAGTCCTATTTAATGTTCCTCATGTTGTACTTTAGGCAAGTTAAAGATGCTCAGGAACATCAAACTAGGTGATTTATTCATAATGCAAAAGTTTGCACGATTTATATTATGTATATGTATATACTCCAAATCTCAATCATGCGGCGAACGTCGATATTATCAATCGCGTGTGTAGTTTATGTCTACTGCCTAAAACACTAGAGAGTTATTGCAAAGTTCATTTTACCAATTTTTTAATAAAGTTTTCCCTTATTTGACATTTACACATGCGCAATTACACCTTTAATGTTTGTACTTTATTAAACTACAGGACACCTTTATTTAAATTAAACACAGGCAGGGAATAATTTATTTAAGGCGCCTTAATTTTGACATATGCCAAATGCCTAACATACAAACTTACATTTAATTGTCTGCTTTGTGTATAAATATAGCAAAATAAATGGTTTTTTGTAGTGTTGTTTCCGTAATTAAATTTAGAAATATAATGTTCAAGTTTATAACACGAAAAAGATATAAAACGTCAACGCTCTAAATACGAGGATGCTGTTTTGTAATGCTTTTCCTAGAAGTAAACTGTAAAAATTCTTTTGAAAACAGATATGCTATATGCTTGGAAAGAAGTAAAAACAGTGTCTTGAAGTAAACTCAAAAAGTATTCCGTAAAAACACATTGACAACACATACAAATGTTATTGAATCAGTGGGAAATAAAAGACTCAAATAATAAAAAAAGGTTCATCTTTGTGTGAATACAATTTCTTTGATTTTTTCCAATATAGTTAAACATGCAGGTCACCATATCACAAAAGAGATTAATTCTTTATTCATTTTTAAAACATAACCTATAGATATAGAATACTAAACATATATGCCAGAATAAAGAGTAAGGGAAAAAACACTTGCACTAACACTCCTTTAGATTGGATGCAAACTTTTAAAAAAGGATACTTTATTTGAAGATTCTTTTAATAAAGTCTGCTTGGAATGAGTTTGCAAATACTCTCTAATTTCAAGTAGGTAATTTTAGTAAAATTTTTTGAAGTAGGAACGACAAAATAAAGCGGACGCAAATTTATTATAAAGGTTATAAGGAGCGTTAAGCGTACAATTTCATAAACATTGAAAATTGCTAAACATTTTGTACCTTTGTTACATATTTTTAGGATTTTTTATAGAATTGTTACGTTTATTTTCAGCATAAATTAATTACCCTATTTTTCTCCCTTATTAATTCAAAACTGTTAAATCCTTCAACATAATTAATAATAAACACGTTCTCGAATAAATTCCTTAACTTAAATCTAGTTGCTTTGAAACGACAAGTTTATGCAACAACTAAATAGTTATATCCTGTTTCAGGTACCCGTTATCTTGGTGTACATTACGACCGCCTATAATCATTTTCTCTATTGTTTCAATGTAAAAACTTGTTGAAATAATGTCGCACACTATCTGATAAAACCCGCGTTTTCCAGTTTTAATCGCGCTTCGATAAGCGAGAATTTGCAGTTGGAATTCGTGTTATTTGAACCATTGTTAAATTTGCTTCTACAGCTTATGCGTCGACATATTTTCTACATTATTCGTCACCTTATTTCTAAAGCAGTGCACGTCTGTTTATATTCTGTTCGACAACTAGGAGGTGTCTTGCGTGGATTGCTTTTTTTAGCTGGAGGCCAAATGGGTTCTTCCTTTCTGTAGACCAACTGCTTTTGTCCGTAGGTCTTTGCTGTAGTTACGATGCCAGGGTGAATGGATCCTGAATATCGCGGCGTTTCTGTGTTGACTCACTCCCGGTTTTCAAGCTAAGTATCTGGACACCTACAGGTATGCAACTCGTTTCCTTTTGTGTGTTGCGTCAATGGGATATTCCGTATCAACATTTGGTGTAGTTATGTGACAAGAAACGTCACATTGTAGAGCTATTGTTCGTTGCTGCTAATCGATATTATCGCTCTACATGTGTGATGTACCTGTGTTAAAAGTATTGGACAGACACACGCTTATTCCTTTGTACTGATTAGTTTATTTTACAAACGGTACTATGTACGAATTTAAAGATATCTGACAAAAGCTCCCACACGTTAATTCTTTCCTACTAATTAGTTATTTTACAAAAAGTATTAGGTGAAACTTTAAAAATGCTTGACAAAAGCTCTCGCAGGTTTATTTACTACTGATTAATTTAATTTTGTGTAAATATGAGATGCGCACTTCGTATCTAATGTACTAAATTGTTCATATCACCTAACTGTTTGCTTTCAAATAGTAACGCTTAATTTATTGCTCTTGCTTGTTTGTACAGAATCCGTTATTTATTTTGATTTGTTAATAGATCATCGAGGGCGATGTGTTTTTTGTTTCTTTTTGGTATGTAGACGAATCCCCCCACTCTCCGCGTTTAATAGTTAGCCTGGTACTTACTTTTATTCCGACTACGTCTAGGTGCGTAACAGAATCAAAAATCAAATGATATACTACGATATGTTCCACAAGTATCTTGATTGTAATTCAAAATCATTATACTCTTAAATTAAACAAAAGAGTGATAGTTACTTGTTGAACACAACAAAAAAAAAATATTTTCTTATTCGCCGAATAAAAGTCGGGCCGGGCCGGCAATTTTCATTTCGGGCCGGGCCTCGGGCCGGGCCGGTTACCTTTCTGCGTCGGGCCCGAGACCATCCCTAGCCGGCATTCAGCATCGCCCGGTGTCGTGCCCATTGCCGACGCCCATAACTCCGGTATAAGATTTTCTCTTGTCACAGAGCACGTCGGTAGACATGGGCTCGCGCAACGGAGCTGGTAGGTCTAGAAACGGCTATATCACTGTAGTATCATACCGGAACCGGATACTAGTTAGTGACTACTGTCCACTGCCACGCCGGTAATTTAGGACAGGGTCATTACAATTGGTGGCCCCGACGAAGTAGAGCACACAACCAACAGGTCATTACATTGGTGATCGCGATGAGCGAAGAGGGACACTACATTGCCAACCCCGTCGAGGTATAGCACGCAACCAACCAGTCATTATAATTGGTGACCCCGACGAAGTAGAGCATGCAACCAACGGTCAATAAATTGGTGACCCCGACAAATTAGAGCACGCAATCAACGGGTCATTACATTGGTGACCCCGACGGAGAAGAACACGCACCTTGACGGTTATTACATTACATTTGTGACCCCGACAAGCGAAGAACACGAAAGAAAGAAAAGGAAGACGCGCTGTCGATATATTTGGCGGGCGCGACGAAGTAAAGCACGCAATCCGAGGGTCAACAAATTGATGCTCCAAACAGAGATCATGACGTAAGGGTAATTCCAACTCCGACGGAAAAGAACACGAAATCACATTTGTGATCACGACCAAGTAGGTCACATAACTGAAGTCACCACGGTCACTACCTCAACGACTATGACAAAGGTTAGCAAACACCATTTAAACTTGGTCAACACATCGATCACCCCGACTAAGAAGTACACGCAATCACTATACATTGGTAACTACAAACCCGTCACAAGAATAACAGTCACTACATTAGTAAACCGATGATCATGGAAACTAGCGAACAGCACGCTCAGGCATCAACCTCCGTCGAAACAATCAAGAGCCAAATTGGATTAACGGAGTTCTGGAAAGCAACGGCGGAGCTATGGTTTCTATGAACGGAACTTCATTCGTAGCTCACGGTATACAATGCGAACAAACACGATATCGATTGTTAGTAGAAAAGTTACGCGTTAGTTTGTTAGAGCAATTATCAGCTAAAATCACTACACTATCAGAAAAGCCAGGGGATTAGCCATATACTGATTTGAAAGTAAATATACTGCGCACATATGGGATCACGAGAGAGGTAAAACTACGGCATACCGCTCGGCGATCGGAAACCATCACAGCCATCGACAACGATGCGACATCTGGCTGGCGCAGATGCCACCGTCGAAATCATCGCAATGCAGTGGTAAAACTCACTACCGCTACACATGTAACGCATTCTAACTGCATTCGATTCCGACACGCTAAACAAATAAGCATCGTTTACAGATACAATGATGGACGTCAACGACGAAACATACACCCATGCCTTATCAGACGATCCAGTTAGCAGAAAGCTGCAAATGGTGACGGATCAAATGATACAACTGCAAGAAGCACTATAGCGGTTCACCAAACAAATCGAGAACACGGCAAGTAACCGCTCTGCACATGAAAGCGAGCTAAACATTACATTCACGCCAACGTACTATTACCACTCTCGCTTTGGAAACAAGGCTTAGCGCTGTAGATCACCGTGTTCAAGAAATACAAAGAGTTACAATCCAAACTGCAAAAAGTATCAGAGCTACAACGACAAACGTAAGCCCACTATTCGCCAATAAGGCAAATAAGGACACCAGACCAGCTTTTAATAGGCAAACAATTACGGGGGAGTATGATAATGACAATTTACCGACATCAACGTGATGTTTCAAATAGTTGTAAGTTAATTGTATGCCTAGTACATGTTATACCGCTTTTTGGTTAATAAACACACAAATCGAATCGGCCAATCAGCGGTATAAATCAGCGCGCTTTCGCGAGAGAGGCCAGTTTGCTTTGCCAACTCCCTCTGAATGGTTAAAGACTCTTTTACTACTGTGCCCATAACCAGTGTTAAATAGTTAGCGCCTACCGCACCGTGCCCATCGTCGGTGCTCCGAACTCATAGACGTCGTGCCCATAGCCCACGTCTACTCTCTTTTCTCGCTGCGCCTAAAGCCAGCTATTACCACTGCCGTGCCCATAGCCGCCATTCAGCATCGCCCGGTGTCGTGCCCATTGCCGACGCCCATAACCCCAGTATAAAGTTCGCCGTACCCACTGTCAGCGCCATTATACCTTCCTTCACCTATCTTAGTTTCCTCTTGTCACATGACACGTCGGTAGACCTGCGCTCGCGTAACGGATCCGGTAGGTCTAGCAACGGATAGACCACTTTAGTATCATATCGGATACTAGTTAGTAACCACTGTCCAACTACCACGCCGGTGACTTGGACAGGGTCATTACAAGTGGTACCTAGCCTTTGTAGAGAGACACGTTTCTTCAAAAAGTTTTTCACGGGTTATTAGATAAAGTTGGGCAAAAATAAGCCTTCACATTATCAACCAATACTTCGATAATTTGACATGTATTTTAAACAACATTGATCCAGCAGATATACTAAATTATGACAAATTTCACAGATGACCCTGGCCAGGTCAAAGTCGCCGTTCGTCGAAGCTACAAAATAGCCAAAAAAATTATAGATTTGTCAAAGGCAGCAACATCTGTCATGTTCAGGCCCTATGCAGGAATTTTTTGTAACTAACGTTTGTAAGTATTGACGAACAGATGAAGCACCACATTAACTTTGTGCATATAAACAACGTAACGCGATACAAAGGGAGGCAGAGAATAGCACTACAACTGCACTGAAAGAGATATCTCCTAAATACGGAAGCATCAAGACACCAAAAGGAAGAAGAAAGAAACTCGATATTCAGCCAGAAAAAAGCATCGCGATTGAAGACGTTACTCCATAAAGATCCGATAATTGAAATAATAGAGCCAAAAACAAGCCTAGTCCCTTAAAGCTCAAAAACGAAAGCCAAGAAAAAATTAGAGACAGAAGATTAAGAAGGCGCATTTGTAAAGAGATAGCGTCTCTACTCCATAAAGATCCGATGATTCAAATAATAAGGCCAAGAACAATCCTGGTCCCTTAAAGCTCAAAAACAAAAACGAAGAAAAAAATTAGTCTCTTCCGGACTGAGACAGAAGAATAAGAAGATGCATTTGTAAATAGATAGCGTCTCTGGACAAGACGTTTCAGTGACACTGCATCAGATGATGAATCGCTTTTTCTTGAAAATGAGAGTGACGCTGATTCAGATGCTATAGACATTGATGGAACAACAAGCGACGAAGAAATTCAACATACCTAAAATAAAAATAGAGATACTGAACAACATGAAAAAGAAATATCGTGTAGTGAATACGACGAGAACGACTTTGTTATAATCAAATTTACATCTGCACAGAATATTTAGAAGACGTTTGTAGTAAAAATTGTTGCAGTAGAAAACGTTCCTTGGTCTGCTCGTATTTAAGATTACATTCAAAATAAACGAGGCATAAGTATATTTTTCCACCAACACAAGAAGAGTTATTGGAAGAAAATAGCGAAGTTGTAAGGTAGATTATTCGCTAATAGTTTTCAGAAGAGGAGTTTTGCAGCTCCCAGGATTTCAGTTATAATTTGTGTAGGTATTTACCTACATACTTATCCCAGCTTTACGAATGTTTATGTTTATCTAATCAGTGTTACTTCTTATGCTTCTGTTTATATTGAATCTTCCAAAAACGTTTGTACTGCTAAAATAAATATTTTTTTTAAACAAAGAGTATTCTTTTTATAAAATCTAGTGTTTATTTGCCAAAGTTGAAGCTTTTAACGATTATTTTGAATTTTTTTCCATTCCACCTCATAGCACTTTTAACTTGAATTACACGTCCATTAATAGTCATTTTTCAAATCACCCTACAGTGGAATAGCTTGAAAATTTAAATTTAGTATGTTTTTTATCGAAAACCATACTAGATAAAACGGTTTTAATGTCTCATTACATTCCCTAGCATGTAAAGGGCTGGGGACTATTTTTAGTTTGCTTTAAAGTTGCATATTAAGCTCACAATCTATGTAGGTATGTGTAAGATATAATAATCATTTTAAGGTACCTATTCAGTCGGCAGTTCGCTAAATGTTTTAATTCCTGCAAGATATTTAAATTGATAGAATCTTCCAAATATTTTGCATACTCAAGAAATTTCTTAAGGTCATTTCAAAAATTACACACCATTTGCAAAAGAACGAGGTATTATTCAAATTAAAACTGCAACAATATTTTAACCTCGAAATTATAATATCCCTTAATTAGTCCATCAATTATAACTTGTTTGACATTTTCAATCGATAATTCTGACTTTAAGGAGGTGTTAATTTTAAACACCCAGAGAATGTATATCGGCGGATATTAAATGAACGAGGACGATTGCAGCCGTAAAAATAGTTCACTGCTGATAAAAGTTACTTAATAAATTGAATTTTAAAATTTAGGACTAGTTAACTAGAATCTGTTAAGCTTTTTAGGCATAATACGTTATTCAAGTAATTGATTATTTTTGTTTCACAATCCTAATATATTAAATTTTTTACTCCTTATAAAGCAATCAACCAAGTTTGCCAATGAAATGAGAAAAAAAACCTCTAGTTGTGTTGGATTTCCAAAGACTATATTTGAATTTTGGATGCGAATTGCTGTTGTTCTATTCTGGCATATACTTATCGAATTACGACGTTTTCGAATATAGTTTCTTGACTTTATATTAGTTTACTATAAAACACGTATATTATAAACCAATTAATTTTTATATTAGAAATAAAATTTGTAAAATTAGGAAATATTTCAACACATTTTGTGGCACGGCATTAAGAAAAACAGTCTGATCGAATATTAATGAGTCGAGAAGTTTATTCTAATTTACAATTTATTCTATTTTATTAAATTCCTTAGTCAAGTTGCTGCAAGTTCAAGAAAATGAACTGATTTAGGGTTGAAAGCTGTTGAATTTATAAACAAAACAGCTTGTCATGCATTGTTAATCATGCTTTGCATACTATGAGAGTAGACAGTTTAAATTAAAGAATTTATAGTTTAATAAGGAAGCAACTTGTGATAGCAGTGGTTTTGGGTAATTTGTAATACCCCAAATTGTTGTTAAGATGGTGGGATGGGGTTAGCGCGAATACCACAGTAAGTTTGTTTGAAAAAATACAAGCTTGGCTGTGGTCCGGTTACTTTCAGTCGCGACAGGAGTGGTTCGTAGGGATTCAGGGATGGAGCAATGGTAATGGTTCGGTCTCAGACGTTAATCTGTACAGGTTGTAACAGTTAAAATTTTTCTGTTACCAATTCTTTTGGTTAGACAATGTATTCTACTTATTCTGATAGATAGACAACCATACATACAGACCTCGTAGGAATGTGTTTATGCGAAAACTACATTTTAGAAACCATATGTGCTTAGGAGGGATATATCTACTTCGTTAGATACGCGAATTTTGTCTTCCTTTTTGATTTAAGCACTGCACAAAAATGGGTCTTGCGAATTGTGAACTTGAACTTAGCCTAAAAAGAATCAGACATCTAAGTGCTCATAACTTAGTCTATTCACTCTGTTATAATGTGCAAAGCCGAAAGTAGGTAGGTTTATTTCGCTTTTATTAATTTGAAATTGCTAAATCCAATGAGGGTTTTTCATTTTAGCATTTAGTTAAGGATTCAAGAAAGTGGGATTTAGTTACGGATTCATGTGACATTAAATTATTGCGAGAAGCACGTAATAATCAATTATTCCCGAGAGCACGTGGAAATAATTTTGATCCTGACTTATTCACTCTGGTATCAGAAATACGCATTATTTAAATAGAATTCGCACATGGTAAATTCTAACTACTGAGTTTGGAACAACTCAGACATTATTCGTTGCCACTCTGAACGTACCCTGCAATGCAGCTATCATTTCTGAAGAGTATTTTTAACAATTGTCAGCATGACCAATCTACAGTTTAATAAGTTATTTTGCATGGAATCCACAAAAATACGTGTTGGTGATGTAATTGTAGAATATGGAAAGCCGTTAATCGTGCACGCTGTCCAATTGTGTTTTTGAAGCTGTTATCTTCACAGGTCGATCAATAATAGGAAATTCTGGTTGAGGCCCTTAGGTAACATTGCTATCAACTTCTTAAATCAGGTGACAACAAATACCTACATACCAAACACGCAAACAGGTATTACCAATTTTATTTCCTTGTATAATAGCAAAATTTTAATTCTCTAAGTTGTTAAAACTGTACTGTAACATTTATTTAAAGCAGCACATGAAATTTCATTAACCTAAGTTTTTTGCTTGAATTAATTACTAATTTAGGGACTTCAATTTTGAACAAGTCTGACACAATTAAAGCAAGCTCGATTTAAAATACTTGACGACTTCATTCAATATTAAAGTATTTAACAATTTGTTTATGAAGTTTGCATTGTAGCAATTTTTTTATTTTAGTTTTATTGTTCAAGTGCCAACATTTCAATTCTGTAAATATTGTAAAAAAACAGTTATTTTTGTATAAATTTAGTTCTACATATCATTGGTTAAAGAATTATTAATAATATATTTTTTACTCACTAAAATAGTTGCAATGTGTTACTGTTTATTGAACTTGGATTAAATCAAGTGGAGGGGCGTAACTTCCTCCACGTAATTAATTGAGTGCACAAATTCATATAAACAAAAGTCAAAAACTCACCAGAATTTCTTGGCTTTCGATGCTATAGGTGATTTCGGCACGCACAATCCCCGGTTAACACAGTTGCGGTTTATATTACATTTTTAAGCGGTAAAACAAAAGTTTAGGCACTTCTTGAGTACTCTGCGGTCACACACGATCCACGTTTTCTATATTAATGCCCTCTTGCGGACCAGGTGTTCGTTTCAAGATAAATTTGGTTTTATCTATCGCGCACTATCATTGTTTATTTTGAATACACAACGATACTTTTGGCGCGAACTAAGGCACTTATAAATTAACTATAAGTCGCCGAACCATCAAGTGTATAGTTTTGTTAGTAGGAATAACAATTAAAAGAACCCACTGCAGTGCTTAATAAAAGAGTGTAATTTATTTATATATTTTGCAAAAAAAATTTAACCTAATTAATTTTTTTAGAAAGGTACATAATTAAAAAGGTAACAAGGCAACATCTTTTATCTTGTCCCAGTTCTGCCAAAATCGTACAGTACAACACATTTAATTTTCGGTGAAATTAACATTCCTTTGAATTTTGGCCTTTTTGAATAGTACCTAAATAAAACTGTTCTATAGTATTTGTGTGTTCATTGATCATATAAATCTAAAGCTTATTTTTAAGTGTCATTAGAAATTATTTGGCAGTTATAGTTTATGTTTGTCAATGTATTTGTTGGTTGAAATTAAGTACTCCATGCTGATACGCACATAAAAATAACGAATGCGCACTGATAGAGAAAGCCATTTAATAACGAACAGAAAAGATTTTTGGTTATTTTCGTTGAAGACGTGCTGGGGAATTATCGGGCCAAGATACTTGATGATATCACACCGTGGGGGGCAAAGGATTACCATTAAGTACGCCTAATAATTAAAGGTGCTCACAAAGATGTGAAGATACGTCATCTTTTCGTTAGTGGTTAGTAGGAAATACAATTTTACTTACTCTAGATAAAATTCTTTGCAACGCAAGCGGAAATTACTTTAATTAATTAAGGTGCAAACAAAAATTAATTATTTTTGTTAATCTTTTTGGGAATTAAACCACTCAGAGTTATTAAAATCGGCTTTATTTACGTTTCGATTCATGATTTAAGATCGTTGTCAAAATAATCAAAATTTCAAGTTTGACATTTATGACATAAACTGAAGGTGACCTTGATTTATTAATGTTTGAATTCAATACATTTGGTGAAAATTTTAAAGTTTAGAAGAACGAGTGCCTTCAATTTGTGTGCGCCTTGGGAGCGTCTTTAAAGTAGCCAATACGCTTAACTTGAAATCAGCTGATTAATTTTTATATAGTTAAATTTCATATAAATTCAATAACTTTGGGATTGGAAAACATTTTTTAACATGTTTCTATTTGGTTGAGGGGATGGTTATTAAAGAAGTGTGCGATTACGTTACCGTAAGGTTTAAGCAACCGTTCTTTTATATTTATCTTGAGGATGAAAACTACCACGATATTTAGTCGTATGTGTGAAGGGGGTTAAGTAGCATTGCGGCTACCAAGATCCCCCAACACTCGAACATTTGCCGAGCTAATATGCCTATTGTTATGTAATTAGTTACATGTATAAATAGAAATCATGTATGTAGGCTGTATTTCATGTTAATATCGCAAGGAAAAACCAGGAAAAACTTGCAATGCTACCTAGATATTGAGGGCATTTGATTTTCATTAGTTATTTCTTTTGTTATTTCTTTTCGTAATGGAATACATTACTTACTGAAAGTCACGGATTCGTTTGCTACGCAGGGTACTTTTATGTAGGGTTATAGGCAGCTTCTTTGATTTTGCGTTTTTGGTGGTTTTCTTCTTTGTCAATAATTTTTGCGTCCTCTTATTACATTTTATGACTGGAATCCCATGCATGATGGCAAATAATGGATTTTTCAAATTTTCTATTTTTTATATGATTTATTTTTTAAATCGAACTTCAAATAGTTCGGAACTTTCCCCTATGTATAACTTGCCACATTCGCACGGTACTTTGTAGATGCAGTTTTTTTGAACTTCGAATTGCGTTTTTGGGTTTTGTTTTTGTTGTTTTGTTCTTAGTGTATTGTTAGTTCTAAATACTGTATTAATTTTGAATTTCTTTCCTATTCTTTGGATTTATGTAAGCAGGTATTATACAAATTTTTCTTGACTTCAACTGGTATTATAGTCCCGTCGACGCGGTACACGCGTCACAAAAGACAGTTGGTAATGATATTACATAATGTGAAGATTGACGCGTAAATTTCTATGACGTCACACAATATGCAAATTATTGCAACACATTTTTACCAATTACACAAATTTTACAAGACCCCTAAGGGGTACTTACGTGAACATGTAAAGCTTCCTTCAGAATTACTTCATGATGGCGGCGGCTTCCTTCAGGATTACTTCATGATGGCGGCGGCCTTGACTCATCTTTCTCGGGTCGTGGATCTCCCAAGCCAGGTTGCATCCAAATTTGCTGGTCTTCTTCCTATGTAGCGGGAACGACGGGAACGGGTTTATAAGCAACGATAATCAAAGATAAGAGAAAAAAAGGATCTACATAACTGTTACGTCATCATCGAACATTTATTGGTATTGGTGACAATAAATACTATTCGTGCGGGTATCCTACAGTTTTAGTGAAACATTTAAGCCGACAGTGGGAGTGCGTGAAGTGACAGTGGTACTCGAACCGTTGCAGAAGACAGTTGTATGAGAGCTTTTGGAAGCGACACCATCACCCGAACGTGCGTGTTCTTGGTGGTCCGTTAAACCTTTTGTGTGTGAACTTTTATTGCCCACAGCGGCACAGGCTTTAAGGTATTTATACCCTTTATTAAGTAGTTCGTTGTAGTTGCTTTATTTATTACATAACCGCTCCACTGCCATCGGTATTGCTACAAAAAGCAATTGGTCCTTCCCTATAATTAACATATCTATAGCACCTCATTCATCCCATACATCCATTGGTCCAAACGATCCGAATTTCACTAGTTCTATGGTTTATACGCATGTCCTAAACTTTGCATTTCAGCGAGCGTTTTTAATTAATGATTTAGCTTTAAATTTGTGTTCAAACCCCATATTTAGCGGGTTAAAATATGTACAATATTAGCTACATACTTTCGTTAAATTAAATTAAGCGATTTCGCAGTAATTAAACCAACAAGCGTTTAGTTACAAACAAATACTTTAGCATCAAATTTGTTAGTTCAGTCTTAAATTTATTTTAGCGGCATATAAAACACACAGCAACCTGAAAATTATAATTCGCTTTATACTTCTCAAATAAGGGATTTGCTTTGTGTAAAAGCCATTGCACGTTTTGTATCACATACAACCTTTCAGTCGGTTTGCGGTAAAATATTGAACACATTTTCAGGAGTAATAGAATATAAAAGCTGCATTTTTCTTGCAATATGTTAAGCCACATGTTTAAACGTTCCTGTGATCTTTTGATGGTAAAAGCCGCCCGGTTTTAAACTGTAAATCTTATCTTCACGCTTTGTTTGACAAACCGTTAGGTTTTCGACGTGTTGCTTAAGACCCCACTGCAGGCTAATAGTCATAAACGTGATTTATCGATTTATGCGCTATTTTACGTTTTTCGTGCCTTGAACAACAACCCATAATATTTTAATATTTCTCAGCGCACATCTGAGCGGTTACCGTTTTACAGCATTTATTGTAGGTTTCTCAGAATAACAGTCACTATGGCTCCGAAGAAAACACATGTAGCAGAGCTCGAATTACTGAAAATACGCATTATGGAAATGTTGGAACTTGGCAACGCTATACAAAGTAATTCAAGTTTAAAAACGTTGTTCCATATTCAAACAAGGGGAGTCAATGACATTTACTCCAATTTTAATAGGTTTTAGTTGTTGTCTTAGCGTCCTGTGACGATGTAGAATTATTGCATTACAATGCTTTACGGAAGGAAGTAGATTCCGCTTATTATTGCATACTGCTGCATCTTGAAACGATGCAAGAAATGCGGGCACAAATTACGGAAAATGCTCCAAGCAGCACGGGATCAAAATTCTTACCGTTAAAGCTCCCACATTTTAATAATGAGGTAACAGGATTTTCATCCTTTATCGATTTATTTGACAGTCTGGTCTATAATAATGCGTCGCTGTCCAATATCGAGAAATTGAATCACCTTATCAATTGCTGTAGCGGGGAGTCTTTAAAAATCATTAAATCGGTACCCATTTCGGGGGATAATTTTATTATCTCATATAATGCCTTGCGTGAGCGATTTAGCAATCCGCGTTTATTGGCAACTTTGCATTGGAAAGCTATGAAAGACTTTCCACCTTTAAAATCAGAAGATTGTTTTTCAGAGAACCTTGCTGTTCTAACTTAAAGTTTCCCACTAAACATTGGAACTTTATTCTGGTCGATTTTATTTTAGAAAATACATTGTATATACACATTTCTTACATGTATAGTAGTATATTATTTTTAAATATTTGCTTATTTACATATATATTTTTATTTTTGCATAGTTAGTAATATCGCTCGCTGTAGTGTACCACCCTACCTTTCGTTACCTGTTTTCCTAGCAAGGTCAAATCCCATGTGATTTCCTTCACCCAACCTACTTCCCTCCTTTTCAAAATTCTATGAATTTGGTGGGCGGTATGTTACGTCATCATCGAACATTTATTGATATTGGTGACAATAAATACTATTCGTGCGGGTATCCTACAGTTTTAGTGAAACATTTATGCCGACAGTGGGAGTGCGTGAAGTGACAGTGGTACTCGAACCGTTGCAGAAGACAGTTGTATGAGAGCTTTTGGAAGCGACACCATCACCCGAACGTGCGTGTTCTTGGTTGTCCGTTAAACCTTTTGTGTGTGAACTTTTATTGCCCACAGCGGCACAGGCTTTAAGGTATTTATACCCTTTATTAAGTAGTTCGTTGTAGTAGCTTTATTTATTACATAACCGCTCCACTGCCATCGGTATTGCTACAAAAAGCAATTGGTCCTTCCCTATAATTAACATATCTATAGCACCTCATTCATCCCATACATCCAATAACAAAAAGATACGATAAGATACCAGACCAACTACTCTTGTTCGCGTTTCGGAGGCAAGTCCCTACGCGTCTTTCGGAAATTCCCCACTTTCTTCTTCCCCCACCTGCGTTGACGCGAATCTCGCGCAACGCACTTCTGAAATGACGGAAATACCCGCAACAAGTCTTTTAAATTTATGGCGCGAAATTCTCACATATTAACACTTATTTAAAAATGTCTAGTGCCGATTTTCGGCACGTAACACTGGCGAATCCTGAATTTCACATTTTAGCCCCAGTTGATATGCTGTTAGGTGTTCAAGCTGTCTTAGATGCCACACCTAACGATCTCTTGAGTTTAACAGGTAAGCCCTCGGCGCTCCTTACCTCGTTTGGTCGGGTCCTTATTGGTGATATGTCCGCCACTAGTCAAATGCATGTTGGTGTTGCGTTTCACGTCAGCATCTTACAAGAACCGTCTCTTAGCGACACGATTTGCGCTTTCTCCGAGGTTGAGGAAATATCATCTCCTGAAAACATGGCGTGTATAAATTATTTTAAATCTACTACTGAACGAAACGATTTAGGTCAGTATGTGGTACGGCTACCTTTTAAAGAAAATGTTTCATGAACATGTTCAACACAGGAATTGGCTGCGAATCGCTTTCTAAAAGTGGAAGCTCGGTTTGCGCGCGATTACAACTTTTATAAATTATACTCAGAAAATATTGCTAATTACACATAGCAGGAAAACTCACACCAGCTGTAAATCGTCATCATACATTATGATTTATCATGGCGTGGTTAAGAACACGCTATCTAATACTCAAGTTCAAGTTGTGTTTAGCCCTGTCGATAAAGATATTAATGGCACAAGTCTCAATGACGTTCTTTTACCAGGCCCCAATTACAGGTGGATATTAGTCTCGTAGTAACAAGATTTCAGATACCTCAAATCGCGCTCACTTGCGATATTTGACAAATGTTTAGATCTATCGTAATTTATCCCAGAGATAGAAAATTTATACATATTATTTGGTGGTTTCACCCTGTGAACCTTTAACTGTATATGAACACACTTGGTGCAACATGTAGCCCTTTTTTTGCCCTTCTCGTTTTACAGCAATTAGTAGAAGACTAGGGTAAGCATGACTATGCATACCTTAGGGCTCCTCAAGCCCTTCGCTCATCCACATATGTGGACGACTTCTTAACCGGAACCGATTCGGCAGAAGATGCTCTCCATCCAAAGACTGAATTGATTAATTTACTAAAATTAGGTAGCTTTGACCTAGGGAAATGGGGAAGTCCCCACACTTCTGTTATCGATCATTCTGATACCAATATACTAAATCTACCAAACTCTAATTCTACATTGACTTTACGCGATGTGCTGGTTCTGTGTTGGGATATGGGTTCCGATACGTTTCGATGTAAAGTTCAGAATGTTGCTGACACTCCCCACTAAGCGAGGGATTTTGTCACGCATAGCACGCATATTTGACATTAATGATTATTTAAGTCCATTTATGGTTTTTTTGAAATGCCTTATGTAACGCCTATGGTTGCAAAAAGTGAATTGGGATTAAGAATTGCACGTAAACATTCTTCGAGGATGGCAGCAAATACCGCGTTGTATTTGGAAAATTGGCTATATCCAAGCTCGCTTAAATGGTTTTTGCAACGCCAGTTCCGCAGCTATGGCCGCTGTCGTGTGCTTGAGGCGGAAATATCTTTGTACATTTGATAGCTTCTAAAACACTTGTTGCCCTGTTAAAGACGTGGACAATTTCTCGTCTTGATCTAGGAGCAGTATGTCTTTTGACTAAGCTACTGAACGTGCTGCATTAGTTTTTGACGTTACAAAATTACTAGAACTCATATGTTTTAGTGATTCTACGAACATATTGATGTGGATTTGTACGTCGTCTTATCAACCAAGATTATTTTTTTCAATCCGAATTGTTCAAATTCATAATTATCAACCCACAGCTATATGGAGGTACGTTCCTAGCTCTGAGAATGCTACAAGCCGAGGATTGAAACCTTCCAAACTATTACATTGTACGCGCTGCTGGCGGGGGTTCTGATTTTTTATACCGCGGTTATTCTGATTGGCCAAGTGATAAATATACACGGAATATTATTGAAGACGGCTTTAAACCTGTTAAATACGCTTTCGTTTCTACCCTTTATGTGAGACAATATTTGTCAGTTCCACAAGTCTTCAAATTTGATTAAAGTTCAAAGAATTTTTCGTATATTAAGAGGTTTACTTTTAACTGTCTTGCACGTCAACGTAATCTTCCAAGGACTACTGATCCATTGACTTCATCTGAGTATCATGATGCTCTTATAATTGCTATCGTGAGAATTACTCAGTACGTACATATCTATGATGACGTATTGTTAGAAGAGGGACGACTTTGCACAAAGATATATCATCCGTTATCGCCTTTTCTTTCTCCCACGGGAATAATCATGGGGGGCGTCTGCTCCATTGCAGCCTTCCCGTAACTAACAAACGTCCCTACCTTATTCCAAAAATAGTAGGTTAGCGATATTAATATGTGATTACTATCACATATATTCGGGCCATGGAGGTTTTCGGTTAACTCAATAACTAGTTACCGATACGTTTTGGATTCTATTTATCAGTCAACTAATTCCAAGTAGAATATTTCGCTGCCTGACTTGCTATCACTTTCAGGGTGAACCTGTTCAGCCCCCTATGGCAGACCTTTTACATTATCGATTCAACTTGGACGATGCTTTACGCATACCGGCTTGGATTTTGATGGTCCCTTTATGATTAAGATATCCTCATTGCGTTCGACAAAATTTCAAAAGTTATATATTGCCCTGCTGTGTTAGATAGGTTAATAGTTAGACGCGGTTTTTCCATTAAAATATACTCCGATCGGGGTCAGAACTTTCGCGGTGCTACCAGAGAGATTTCGGAAATATACGATTACTTTGACCTATCTCAACCCGATATTGCATACTACTTAGCTTCTGGGGGAATAGAGTAGTGCTTCAACCCCCCTATGCACCCCATCTTGGCGATCAATGGGAAGTCGGAGACAAAAGTGCTACGTTCCACGTAAAACGAATAGCGGATAGAACAACACTTTCTGTGAAGGAATTTAGCGTTGTTATGGCACGCATCGAAGGGATCCTAAATTCCCACCCATTTTGTGCCCTTAAAACATCGCTTGATGAAGGAATGGATGCATTGACTCAGGGTCATTTTCTGACTAACGAGCCTCTACTTACGCGGTGTGAAGTGGATTTGCAGAATGTTCCTACAAATCGCTTTTTATTTTCACGGCCCATTTCAATGGGAAATATACCGATAAGTGCCATTCTTCGATATCTTAGTGGTGTTTAAAAATATCGACTCAATTTAGTGACCTTCCGTGGAGCGTGAATGACCTTCCTAGAAACCCTGTTTCCAATTATCACGATTCTTACTTGGATCAAGTGCATCAATAGACTCCTCAACGATCATCTCAATTTGATCATGGTTATCATTATATTTTTGAAATGCGAGTTACGTATCCCCAAATCCATATATGTATAATTAAATAGAAATTATTAAGAAACTTATGTTAGCTTTAACATTGTAAATTCAAGGATAAATAAGAAAGGTTATTGGAGGTTCACAAGCAAGTTGTGAGAACGGATGTGAATACATTGTATTCCAGACGTAAGTGATACTGCAGATGCAGGTCACAGATGGTTAAGAAACCGTAATTATTAGAAATTAAGGTTGTTACATTGTATAATGAATAGAATAAAGAAATAAGCAGACATGAGCTCTGCAATTTCCCGCAGACATGTGAGGGGCAGGAACAACATAAATACCCCGGGAGCCCCAGATCGGTCAGTCAGTCTCGAGTATTTCAGCTTTTACATTGTTGTTTGCTTAGGCTACTCGCCCTCATTTAAATTCAATTATTATTTAATTTCGACTTAGTATAATTTAATCACGTTTTTCAAAATTCCAATTGTAATTTCTGTAAAATAAATAAATTTGTTACAAGAAGTTTTGGAAAAAGACTTTTTAAAAAAGCAGCTCCCAATGCCTGAAATGTAACTCGCGTTTGATGAGAAATTTTTTCCATTACGCAATTCCTTCCGTGGCAGATTGTCACTATCATGTGTCTAAAATCGATTGTTACTGCGAATCAAAATGCCTTTAGCAAAAACTTTAAATCTCTCAAGAGTCTCTAGTTGACATTTATAACACACATTATAATGCTAATCTTATTTCCTCAAATGTTGAGAATTCCAAAAGGAAAGAAATATACTAATTGATTATTGGCGCAATGCAAACTATCCAATCCAAAGGCCCAATTTAATGATAGGTAACGTTCTTTAATTAGGAACGCTTAAAGCACTAGGTGTGTGATTAACTTTTGTTTAGCATATTTTTGTAATTAACTGTATTTTAGAACAATTAATTTTCTAGATTTGAGCCAATAATATTAACAATGATTACGTGCACAAATTATTTTTATTTAAAAACAGTATAGAGTAAACAACAGAAAAAAATCAAAAATGTAATAGGTCTGGCGCATGTGCTGGTTCATATCAAGTCTTGTGACAAAACAGCTAAATCGAATACCAAAATAAAATTAACACATCTAACAAGAATTATTGCTATAATGAGTCAGTTATACAATTAGTAAAAATACCTGAGAACCGAGCATTTGCGTTGCATTATAAATACCTGAAGCGATTAGACTCAGTGTAAGGTTTCTTGGGGCTTAGGAATTATGGTGGTTAACAAACAAGCAATGCATTCTTTATGCCTTTGAGCGTCTATTCATATCTTCGCGGAGTTTATAATTTTTTGAGAAGAATAGAAAATATTCTAGAACGTGTATACTAACATTTCCAATAGTACTGACAAGGCGAGTTACGTTTCGGGCCTTGGGAGCTGCCTTTATAAAAAGTCTTCTTCTAAAACTTCTTGTAACATATTTATTTATTTAACAGAAATTACAATTGGAGTTTTGGCAAACTTGATAAAATTATACTAAGTCAAAATTAAATAATAATTGAATTTAAATAAGGGCAAATAGCTTAAGCAAACAACAATGTAAAAGCTGAAATACTCAAGGCTGACTGACTTATCTGGGGTTCCCGGGGTATTTATGTTGTCCCTGCCCTTTGCATGTCTGTGCCAACTTGCAGAGCTCATGTCTGCTTATTTCTTTATTTTATTCATTATACAATGTAACAATCTTAATTTCTAATAATTGCGGTTTTTTAACCGTCTGTGACCTGCACCTGCAGTATCACTTACGTCTGGAATTCAATGTATTCACATCCGTTCTCACAACTTGCTTGTGAACTTTCAATGACCTTTTCTTATTTATCCTTGAATTTACAATGTTGCCTCTAACTTAAGTTTCTTAATAATTTCCTAATAATGTCTATTTAATTATACATATATGGATTTGGGGATACGTAACTGGCGTCGAACTACTAATCTATCATTTTAATTTTTTTGATAAAATGATCTTATTCTTTTTTAGGCAAGACAGCGTTGTAAAACATAACAAGTTGAATATGAAACTAATACGCAATTTTCTACAAATGTCACACAAAAATTCTTACACTGAGTGTATTCTACTAGCAAGGCCACACATCTCCACGGCTAATGACCCACTGTATCTATAAGCAGTCAATTTCCAAATATCACGAAATGTTTTCAACACCTTATATATCTAGGTTATATTTATATTCAGGTCCAAAATTAAATAAGCATCGTAAAGCGGTATTTAAAAAAGTTTATTTTGTTTGTCTACTAATTTATTACTAAAATGCTAATTTTATGTGCAAATCTTTTTTATTTATATACCTGTTCCCTGTTGTTAAATAATATTCTGTTAAAGAACTTGTATTTATATACTAAGCATACTTTAAAAGTTACAAACGCATTATTCAAATTCTTAACCATTCTTCTGAAATATTACCTATATTGAATGGGAGTCTAGCAAGTCTAATTTTTTTATTTGGATTTCTTTATATCATATAGGTGTTCTGTTTGCCTAAGAATATGTAAACGCAAACTGCAGGTAGCTATAGAACTACTGAAGCAACCAATGTTATATGTTGAATTTCATCATATGGGTAATTTAACAAACTTCCCTTACAAACAAAAAATTAAAACTTCTCGCTTTTGATGCGTCGTTTTAAATCCTTTTGTAAAACCTAGCATAAAATCAACAGTACCTATCCGATGTAGCGTTTAATTTTTTTCATTCCTTGCTAGATCTCTGACTTTTTATAGAATTCTAAACAAACGTTTGATCCTATCTTCCTCCTAAAAGACACATCTCTCATAATTTATGCCAATTCTAATCTAAATTAGTTGTTGCAAGAATCTGCGTATTTTTTGAGATAATTTAAGATTTATTTTCTAAAATTTAACTTGAACATGAATATGAAGAAAATAAAAAGCAGTGATTATTAGAACAAAGAAAAAAAGGACGAAGTAATCCTGGAAGTAGACAGAAAAGAGCGAAAACAAAAAAAAGGTTTTAAATACTTTGATTTGTAGGAATTAAATACGTAATACATGGGAAGGAAATAAACACATGTTTAGAAATAGCGAAAAAGGAATTTAATAAAACATGGATTTACTTCGTTTATACCTAAATAAAAAACTACGAAAAATTCTGATTAATTCTTTGAGTGGAGAGTTGTTGTCTATGAGTGAGATTTAACTTTCAAAATAAATACCTAAAATGTCGACTTGGCAACTAATAGAAATAATAAACGAGGAAAAGGTGGCTAACACCATGGAGTCACAAAGAAGAAGCACGACGGGTAATTTTAAAATACATAAAAAAGGAAAAATATCTGCATAAGACATTATTTATCAGGCAATTACATAATTAGGTTTAAAGTTAAATAAGTTTTCAATTTTTACGGGAACGTTCGGCAGCTTCCCAAACACTTATTTTTCCAAGCCCTCACATTTATACTTATTTTATTTTTATTGGAATAGTCGTCGATTTTACAAATGCACGCGTGTGTTAATCTGTTAATAACCGGTTAAAAAATTTTCAATAGGAACTTACCAGTACTGGTGTAACTCTAAGTGACTCATGTGCTATTAGGGATGGACACGAACCGAACAGGTTCGAGGTTCGGTTCGAGGTTCGGTTCGATTTTTCGAACCGAACCGGACATTTTATTTTCGAACCGAACCTCGAACCGGACCGGCAAATTTTTCGAACCGAACCGAACCTAGCTCAAGGTTCGGTTCGTTCGGTTTGAAAGGTTAGATTTTTTAAATAAAAATTTAGCTTAAAAATTTGATTTTCACTAAAAACACGTCAATCTTAATTTCTCCCAAATGCATATTTTAAAAATCTCAGTTGCAAGCATGTAAGAAATAGAACGATTTTCTAATGTACATGGTCATCGAGTGCCATAAATACTGTTATATTTTATTATGACAAACGTAAACCCTGTTTGAGGTAGATTTACGATTCTTTCCGAGAAGCATCTGATATTGTTTTTTAAAAGAAATAATAATAAAGATAAACTGACAAACAGCTTTTTGTTTGTACTTTATCAGAAATCAGTAAAACTTTCTTGAAATCCTTTTTATACTAACTAAAACTAAAATAAAAGTAATCGCAAAGATCGTGTGATATCGTTCTTGAACGGTAAAATGACATTAGTAAAAATCATCAATTATTAACAGATTCTAAATTTTAGAGGTGGCTTTAACTATTAACCTAATTGTAATTACGCTTTGTTAAAGATAGTGTATATTGAAAAATCAAACCTGAACAAATAGTATTAATATGTTTTATTTGAAAGTAGCAACTACTAAATATAAAAACTACATTAAACATTTAAATTGTTGTAGTTGAACACACTAGTTGTTTAAAATATTAAAATACCGAACCGCAATATATTTTTCCGAACCGAACCTCGAACCGAACCGGACCCAAAAGTTTTCGAACCGAACCGAATCTAGGGCAAGGTTCGGTTCGGTTCGGTTCGAATCCATCACTATGTGCTATCTCTCCATAAAATTATAATGTGATGATAATCAAATCTGGCAATGGAATACTGACATAAACAGTTTAATTCTATGCGAGTTATGTTTCAGGCCTCGGGAGCGGTCTTTTTAAAAGCTTCTTCTAAAATTTCTTGTAACAAAATTTATTTCTTAAGCAGATATTAAATATGGAATTTTGACAAACTGATATAATTATTCTAAGTCGAAATAAAATAATAATTGCATTAATATTAGGGCGAGTAGCCTAAGTAAACAACAATGTAAAAGCTGAAATACTCAAGACTGACTGACTGATCTGGGGCTCTCGAGGTATTTATGTTGTCCCTGCCCCTCATATGTCTGTGGGAACTTGCAGAACTCATGTCTGCTTATTTCTTTATTCTATTCATTATACAATGTAACAATCTTAATTTCTAAGTAATCGCGGTTTCTTACCCGTCTGTGACTTGCACCTGCAGTATCACTTACTGTCTGGAATACAATGTATTACATCCGTTCTCACAACTTGCTTGTGAACTTTCAATAGCCTTCCTTATTTATCCTTGAAATTACAATGTTGCATATAACTTAAGTTTTTTTATAGTTTCTTAATAATTCCTAATAAATTCTACTTATTGTACATATATGGATTGGGGGATACGTAACACTTCCCGACGTAAATGAAAAATTAAGGGTTTCTTTTACTTAATTTTTAAATTTCATTGTCCCTAAGGGTACATTTATTACTTCTTTATTTACCTTTGTTTTCTTATGTCTAAAATTGCTTTCTTTATTATTATATCTAAGATACATTTTGTAAAATACATACATAATTAATAAAATGTTTAAAACGATTAATAAAATTGTCTAAACGCTTAAATTATCGTAGTGTAATTTCGGCACTACCCACTTATGTGTTCTTTGTAATTTTCCATTAGTTTCATGACGTGGTTGAGATCGTCCAAGTCTAGGTGTTCTAGTTGCATGGGTTTCTTGATTATTTCGTCATCTTCGGGTTGTTTTATCTTGATTTGTGGTTCCGGTAAATTGGCGAATTTCTTGGTTACTGCGGGGTCTTGATTCACTCTGATGATTTCGTTCTTCAATTCTAAATAAGCCTTTTTTAAGGGTGATCACTTTGCTTCCGGTTAATGCTAAATTGTTCTAGTCTTGATTGCAGTGGACGGTTGTTATTACTTTTGTTAGAAATACAGCAATCCATTTGTTTTCGGTAATTTTCTAAATTTTCATATTGGTGATTTGTACGGGTTTTGCTTTACAGTTGCCGTATTGATTTGAAAATCTTAGTAATTGTACTTTGCAAGGGCTGTCTTCTTGGATAGTTGTTGTTTTTAATGATTGGCATAAATATTGATTTGGTGTTACTTCGGTACATTTTTCGTTGGTGTAACCATATTTGAGTTCAATTAATTAAAGTAATTTGGTTTTGGGTATGATAACTTGATACATGCTAGTAATTTTCATTGGAAAAGCAAATAAATGATAATAATTATATATGTTAATTTCTATTAAAAATGTGATTTCGTTATTCTTTACATAGCCTTTCACTATAGCTATTTTTTCAAATATGAGAATGTTTGATTCTATTACTTCGAAGGGTAATTTACTATTAGTTATAAATGATCTAATTCTTAATAATTCCTTTAAAAAGTCACTTGGTTCTATGATACTAGAGTGTAATGTATTTAATTTTGCAAATGTTACGGCATTTTCTAAAGTGGCTAAAATTTGTTGGATTACAGTAAGGGTTGATATTATCTGGGTGAATATTGTATTGAATCTAATTAAATCTCGCATTCCTAACATGGTGGTTTGCATGTTAGTTTCAAGGGTTTGTATTCTATTGGCTATTCTATCTTGATTTCTTATTAGTTTTCTTAATGTTTCGTTGAATTTTATTATAGTTGATTGGGTTAGAGATTTTTGGTTGCTTACAATGGTTTTTATATCGTTTTGGTTTTCAATTAACTGCTGTACTGCATTGTCATAACGTTCTGCATCTTGGATATCTAAATTACTTGTAATAGCTTTTATAATGTTATCTAGTCCGTTAATTAGTCCTTTTTTTCGTCTTGCAATTTGTTCGGTGGGTATTAATCTATTAAATTTATCTTCTATGTTCCTTAAAATGTTTTTTGTTATACTGTTGTAATTCATCATTTATATTGTGTATTCTTTTCCGAATTTGGCTGTGTCCATTGATTGTTTTAGTCTATAATAGTTGTCTTTGATTATGTGAAACTCTTGTTTTAATTTCGTTAAATGGAATTTATGTGCGAATGTCCAATAGTTTATTGTATTTTGCATACTTCCCAATTTTATTGGTAGTACACCGGGGTTGTTTCTTATATCTTCAATTACTATTTCGCTGTCCGTTCTACCTGGTTGACGGTAAGGATGATGGCTGTCCATCTGAAATTACAAGGTGTCATAAGTTTTTCAAATGAATGTATTTTATCATCTTGCCGTTGTCGACTACGGCTATATTTTTGTCTGATATTTTTTTTAATTTTAAACGGGCCTAAGTTTCTGCGTGCCGTTTTGCGTCTTTTACTTTGAAAGTTTTTCTCGTACACGGTTTGTCCTATTGAAAATTTATTTATGTCGGTATTTTTATTGCGGGTTGTTGTAATACGTTCTTTGTCGTTATCTAATTTATCTTTTACCTAAAAATAACTTACGATAAGTTATTTTTAGGTGTCTCTTTTTGTGGTCTGAATATCTTAATGTTAACTCTAGGGATTTAAAATTTGTTGATGAGTTGATCGTGTTGTTGTAAGCGATTAGTGCGTATGACATTAAATTGGTGATGTGCTCCTTCTTATAAGTTAATCCTAATAACCTGATTTGCTCTAATAGAGTAAAATGTAATCTTTAAATTAATCCGTTTGATTCAGGGTGGTTTTCGGTTATAAAATGAATTTTTATTTTGTGAAGTTCTAGGGTGTTTTGTATCGTTTCATTTTTAAATTCGCTGCCGTTATCTAAAGTTCTTGTTTCGGATGTGCCATAAAATGTAAAATATTGTAAGAATCCTTGATTTACGTCAATGCTATTTTTGGAAGTGATGTGTATTGCTCGACCTATTTTGGTGAACGCATCTACAATGCTTAAAAAGTTTTGTGCTTCTACTACTAGAGTGTCTGCATGTAATTTTTGGAAAGGTCTGTCTAGTGTTTTAGTTATACATTAAGGGTATTTTTGGGGCTGTTCTGTCGTATTTTACTTTATTGCATAGTTTGCATTGGTTGATAAACTGTGATGTTAACTCTTTCATATCTTTAAAATAGTATTGTTTTATAAGTTGCTTTAATATTTCATCGATTCCGCGATGGTTGGTTTTGCCTTCGTGTTGATTTCTAATTACGTCGTTTATCTCGTCAGGGTCGTCTAAAATTATTAATTTTCTTGTGCATTTAATAAGTTCAGGGCCAGAGTTATTCAATCATTTAATATATAATTCCGAAAATCGTTTATATAAATGTTCGGTGTTGAAATAAAAGTAAAATCGTTTTTTCTCGGGGGTATATTCTTTTAGAGTTTTAATTATTTGTTTCTCGTTGTCATCTTTGGTTATTTGGATTTGCTATATTTTTTATTGTCTATTTTTGTATATTTTACAAGATTGGGGTTAGTTAAAACTTCGGTAATTATGAATTGGTTTGGTTTTATATCAATCGCTTCGTTTAAAATTTTAATTGCGGTTTCTGGCTCTTCGTTCTGTGTCGAATGTATGGTGGCTATTTCTTCTGGGTATTCTCTTTCTTCTGTCTCGTCTACGTTACCTATAATTAATTCCGTTTCTTGAGTTGTATTCTACTTAGAGCGTCTGCGTTATTATTATAAATGCCATTTTTGTATATAATTTCGTAATCGTACTCCTCTAGTCCGATTCTCCATCGTTGTAACTTTGAATTTGATTCTTTGAGTTTGCGTAGCCATACTAATGGTCTTTGGTCTGTGTATATATAAAATTTTCGTCCGTAAAGGTATAGTCTAAAATATTTCGTTGCCTAAATTATGGCTAATAATTTTTTCTCTATTGTGCTGTATTTCTGTTCAGTCTCGTTTAGGGTTCTGAATGCGTAGCTGATTGGTTTATCGCTATCTACTTTACCTTGGCTTAATACTGCGCCTAGTGCTACGGTTGTCAATATGAATGGTTTTGAAAAGTCTGGGTATTCTAATACAGGGTGATTCGTGAGTAAGCATTTGATTTTTTCAACGGCTTTAATGAATTCTGGGGTGTGCTCAGTTTTATTTTCTTTTTTTAAACAATTTGTCAGGGGTTTGCTTATCTGTGCGTAACCTTTAATGAATTTGCGGTAATAACCACCAAGTCCTAAAAATCCTTTAATTTCTTTGTTAGTTTTGGGTAGGAGGTAATTTAGTACTACGTTCGTTTTGTTTGGGTTTGGCATAACCCCATTGAGGTGTTAGCTAAAAATGATACTTCTTTCTGTAAAAATTCGCTTTTGTCTAGTTGAACTTTAAAATGTGCTTTTCCTAATCTTTCAAAAACTTCTCTTAGTCTTTCAATGTGCTCCACCAATGATGTTGAATAAACTATGATGTCGTTTAGGTACACAAGACATTTTTCGTTGTCTATTCCTCGTAAAATGTTATCAATGACTCGTCGAAAAGTGGCGGGTGCGTTCTTCAGTCCAAATGGCATACGTTTATATTCGTAGTGTCCTCTAGGTGTGCTAAATGCGGTTTTCGCTGTGTCTTTCTCGTCCATTTCTACTTGGTGATATTCTGAGGCGAGGTCTAATGTTGAAAGATATTGACACTTTCCAAATTTGTCTAAAATCTCGGTGATATTGGGTAGTGGATATTTGTCGTCTACAGTTTTTTCGTTTAGCTTTCTATAGTCTATTACCATTCGATATTTTCGTTTGCCTGAAGCGTCTAATTTCTTCGGTACTATTAATACGGGGCTGCTCCATGGTGAGCTGGAGTGTTGTATGATATCTTGCTCTAATATATCTGCTACTCGTCTATCGGCTTCTTCTTGGCTTGGCTGAGGTAGTCTGTATGCTTTTGTAAAAATTGGCTTGTCTGTTAGTTCCATATCGTGTTTGACCGTATTGGTAAAGGTTAAGGATACTCCTTCACAATGGAACATATCGCGGTATTCAAAACATAAGTTTTTAATTGCGATCACCTCTTCTTTGTTAATGTCGGTGTTGAAGCGAATGTTTCTTAAATTTTCTCTTAACATCTTGTGTTCTATGGGGTTGTAGTCGTTTTCTAAATTTTCGTCTATTTCCATTTCGTTAAAGTTCAATTCTTCTACGTTAATTGGGTTTTTTAGCGATAGTTCTACGGGGTAATTATTCGAGTTTAGAATAGTTGTAGTGGCATAATTGTCTTTTATTTGTACTAATACTGTAGGGGTTTCTACCCCATGTTGAAATGTTATGTGATTTATAATGCCTACGTCGTTTTTTGAATTTACTGGGATTTTTATTTGTTTCTCGGTACGGGGTCCTATGTTGTATTTTTGATCGGTTTGTGTAGTTTGGAATTTAATGGGGATTTACTCGTGTTTCGTTCTTAATAATCAATTTTTTTTGTCAATGTTTGCTCCTAATTTTCTTAGAAGGTCCATTCCTATTAGTCCGTCGTATTTATCGTTGAATTCAAAAATGTAAAATTTGTTTCATTGTTACGTTGAAGGTTTTTGGTAAGGTATATTAGCTATGAATTGATGTAATGTCGTTTGATGGGCTGTTTTAATTTTAACCGACCAAGGATACAGTCCAGTGACGTCATAAAACTCCGCCTGTAATATCGTTATTTCTGTCTTATGCATATTTGATGTCGCGTTCTACCCTTACTTTAGTTGTAGAAAATCGATATTGCTGACCGCGTCTTATAGACTCCACGTGGAGCGAATACGTGCGTACTAAATCGAATGCTGTTATACCCGTCTCATTCTGTAGCATATTATTGATTGTGCATCCCTTCTGCTCTTTACGAAACTGTTGTTAACGTTTATGCGAAGCCACTAACGGTTGAACCATATTTCCTTGAAGCTCGCCTTATTATGCTCACAAATAAGCAGAAGATGACCCTTCCAACATGCAGGTGTGCTCGATTATTGATCGTTTAAAATAACACTTCTCGGAGTTTACATTTCACAGTATTCCATATAACCGACGTCTGTTTGTTTGTTAATAAAGCTTTTCGCCTTGAGATTATTGATTTTGCATGCTCTGATGCGTTTTCTGACGTTATTACCCGTTGAATTAAAATAAATTAAACTAATTATGCGTTTCTACTGGCTTATAAAACTGATTTTCTTTATGAACTTATTACTTTTTAATCCCTAATTATAACAATACGTCAATACTTGTTAATTTAAATTAAATAAATGAAATAGATTTTGCGCGTAAATATTATGTTCCTTCCTCTATAGAGGGTGTTTGAAATTGCATTGTGTACCCCCAAATTTAACCCTTTAAATACACTACAATATATATATATATATATATATATATATATATAAATACAATAACTTAAATGACATTAATTACAGGTAAATTTTACAAGTACAATATTTAGAAAACAGCTTAAACCTAACAAATGTACTGTCCACTATAACTCATAATACACATAAGTCCTTATTTACACTATTGTTTAATTTAAACTAACTGAAATACTCGCGGACGTGATGGCGTTGTTCTCCGTCCCTGAAGTCGAAGGAAAGGAGCCTTTTCAGCAGCGGTCTCAAAATTCGTACAGCTCTTCGAGTTCTTGATTACAGGCCTTGTAGACGGAGGGTCGGCGAGGGTCGGTCGGCAGGACGTCATCGATCCGGGTGGCGTCATCAGCGGGTGGTGTCGACTGAGGGTGGCGGTGCTGGTGCAGCGGGTGACGGCAGCAGACGTAGTATCTTCTTTTGAAAGCGTCGTTCGTTAGATAGTGCTTCCTAAGAGCAGCAGCAGAGGATTTGCCCTCGGACGATACTGGTCCAATACTTTATACTAGTCTGTACGTGAGAATTAGTGTGCCCGGTATATACGATCACCGAAGGGTGTAGCTGCTGGGATCGCTATCCATCAGCAAGGTGTAATGTTGGGATGAATATCGACCAACGGTGTGGTGTTGAAGTGTGTTACTCGGATGAGGATCGACGAGTACCACGATGGTTAAGTTTGCGCTTCTTTCATTCTTATGGCTCAAAAGCGCGGCTCGCTATTGGTAGCGTTGTTCTGCTCCCTAAATTAAGGCGCGTGTTGTTATTGGTTGCTGATTTTATGTGAGCGTTGCTGGTCAGAACGCCGTTGGCTTTTGGGAAGTACTGATTGGTAACACCCATCGCTGAAAACGTCGTTCCGACGTGGTTGACGGCGAGTGGTACCGGGTTCTGTGGGGCACGTCTTATATCGTCGACGTGGATTTTCATGGCTTCGCCGTATACTTTCTAGACTCGATATGTATGTGGTCCTTCGATCTGGACTATCGGCCAAGGCCCTGTCCATTTGGGTTAGAGTCGGCGTTTGTTGATGTGATTCCTGGTCATCACTAACTTTCCAGCTTCGTATTGGGGAATTTCCCGGTCCTGGTTAGCATAGCCGCTGCTGAAGCTCTGTTCGTTCCGGTGCACTTGTCGGATTCGTTCTTGCCTCGTTATCCTAGGATTTGGTCCCCAGTTTATGTCTCCTTTCTGGTTCATAAGGGGGTGGTCGGAGTGGTGTGTGTGGGTTGGTACGTATCACGGACCTTGTGCTGGCTGTGGTCGTTGGCTGTGGGGTCCATTGATAACCACGGTAAATTGGGACACGAGGTCCCTGAGTTGAGGTTTCAGTTCATTGGGAAACGTCATCGAGCCGGGTGTCGTCGTAGAGGTTAATGGTTCTCAACCACCAGCGGTTAGTGTCGACTGATAATGACGGTGCTGGTGCAGGGGGCGGCGGCAGCAGAGGTAGTACTTTCTTTTGGAAGCGTCGTTCGTTACGGCGGTGCTTCCTAAGAGCAGCAGCAAAAGATTTTTCCATGGACGATACTGGTCCAATACTTTATACAGTCTGTACGTGATAATTAGTGTGCCCGGGATATAAGATCACCGCAAGGTGTAACTGCTGGGATCGCTATCCACCAGCAGGGTGTAATGTTGGATGAATATCGACCAACGGTGTGGTAATGAAGTGTGTTACTCGGATGAGGATCGACGAGTACCACGATGGTTGAATTTGCGCTTGTTTCATCCTTGTGGCTGGAAAGCGCGGCTCGCTATTGGTAGAGTTGTCCCGCCCCCTAAATTAAGGCGCGTGTTGTCATTGGTTGCAGATTTTAAGTGAGCGTTGCAGGTCAGAACGCCGTTGGCTTTTGGGAAGTGCTGATTGGTAACACTCGATGACATTTGCTTTTAGGCGCACTGTTATATAGCTAATTAAACTGATAACTTCTACCTGCTTAAGCAATCAAAGACAATTTTTTTCAAAAGCAGAAACATCTTGCAATGTGCTAAAAAGTATATCAAGCTAACATTTTTATGGAAAAATCAATCTCAACGCTGTTCGCAACATATTCTTTAGTTGAAAAATCTGGAAATTGCCATGATAAAGTCTATAGCTCTCCATTAATGGACTACCGTCTTTTTAGTCAAGCGATTGGGAATCAAATCGATACCTGCTACCAAAACAATAAATACAAAATCCTTAAAAAAGATCGACCTTAAAGCCCAATATCAAATTACAAATTACCGAAATTGTAAAAGTTTTTTTCACCATAGCTGTCATAAGACTAGTTAACATTTTAATTTTGGCTGGCAATGACAACTTTATTAAAATATCGGAGATTTGAAAAAGTTTCCGATAGATAGTTGTTTATATACAAGTATAGAAGGCGTATGGAAAATGTTTTTTATATAAAAATACACTATGATTCCCATATAAATCAAAATCTTAGTTGGTTGTTTTGCAAAGAGGGACGGGGCAATCTGACGAGCTGACTTATCAACTTCTATAAGTCTTTTTTGGAAGTACCTTGTCTAGTTTTTAATGACAGTGTCTTTCTGTAGAAGCACCACGTCATTGCTTACATGGTCTGAGAAACAATGGACAACTTTGATTGTAAAGGCGTAAACGGTCCACTTTCCTTCTTCTCCATCCGTAATTGATGCTATAAGCTTGCACGTCCTTCTTCACTTAGATTGGCAACCTTTAATGTTAATCTCTCATACAAAACATACTGGATCATCTCTTAAGTTTCTTAGTATACTTAGACTAGCAAATACATGCATTGAATGTAAAAAATTGTCTTTCGGAATAGGTACAGTGTGTACAACAAATCTTTTGAATTACAGTACTTACGGGCATTTTTTCGAACATAATACTAACCTATAACAGCTTTTTAAAGTTGCAAATAATCGGTTAGGATATTTGTTTTATTAAACCGTTCATAAAATTTTAAAATTCATTTTTTTCGTAGTCAATCCTGCTCTTACAGTTTTTGCCGCTAGCTACGCTGCCGAGTTTTTTTTTTATCAAATTTTGTGCCTTTGGGCTTTATTCGTTCCAAGCTTTAAAGATTTTATTTTTTTAGCGTTTGAGTGAAAGACCTACGTAGTTGCTGGGGATGAGAAAGATCCGAAAAACACCGTTGCACCCGTAATTGGATGGAATAGTAGTACGCATGAACCGCATCTTGGACAAGTACCTTTCCAAGGTGGTTTCGCAACATCAAAGAGACTGGGATCAATATTTACATCTATTTCTATTGGTCTATCGGTTTTCGGTTTACGAGAACACTGGACAAACACCTGAAAGTGTTATGCTGGGACGCGAGATGCGTCTACCGTGTGATCGTGGGTTTGTGTGTTATCTCGTCTGGCTATACAACCCCAGACGGAGGCGCGGGCAGTTGACAAAGTTACTAACATATTGGGAGAGTTCGTACAAAGTTGTAAAAAGCATCAACAACGTGATATATTGAATTCGTAAGCTTCCAAAAAGAAGAACAATAGTGGTGCACATTAACCGGTTAGCACCATACGATAGTGAGGACGCCAGTAATGTCAAAGAATGGCAAGCAGTTACACTTACAAACGTACCAAGCTATGATTGATTCATGTCTCTGTTCAGTGACTCAACAAAACGAGCTTTGGCGTCATGAAAGATATTCGAGGTGATCTATCCGATGTGTTATCGGAATACTCCCTGGCACATTGGGTAGCAGCGGACTTTGGTATGTCCCAATAACTTGTTCGGAATTTTTAAATTAAATTTGATGGTTTGGATAAACTGCACCGACAACAACAAGAAATTGAAGAAACCATACGGCTAAAACACCAACATCGGGTATGTACCACTTGTTGACTAAGCCATATTTCTGGTAAATCAAATTATCAGGATCTGTGAAAGGCGTTAATGGACCTCAAGAATCAGTTGATCGAATTTGAAGAGAAGATTGGCCATACCCAAGATTTATTGTGTGCTCAATGAAGTGGACCGGAGAGTGGTACGAAATGTGCTAGAGGTACTGTACAAGGAAACCGGAATTCAGATTTTGGTGTGTGGTTACAATCCTAACGGTAAGACACCTGATATCAATATGGAAACTGCAGAAATGGTTTTAACTGTTCTTACCGCAACAGGTACTTCTAACGTCCGGATCACAAAGTGTTCTGGTACAAAACAGCTTTAAGAAGGGGGCAGTGTAGCGCAGATCAGTCTGCCTCTAATCAGAATAATTACATTGGAATGTAAACAATGCGTCTATACATAAAATATGAGTAATAGGTCCCGGCGGCATTTTATTTTTCAGACGATTTTAATTGATAGGTACGAGTTTTGCATTTAAGAGTCATTTAGATTGCAATAGGTGAATTAGAGATGTCATTTGCTTCATTTGTGGTACGTTATAGAATAGTTCATACGGTCTGAATATGTATATAAACTCCGTCGTGAATATTGGAATTCAGTTCTGATTAAAGCTTTGATTACAATATGTTCTGGTTTAAAGCTATGAAAAATGTGATATAAATTACTGTTCATATTTTTTACTTTTGATATGAATTACTGTAGTGATTATATAAATTAAAAATTGATGCCTGGAAGTTAATTATAATGCTTCGTTAGTAAGTAATTTAGAAGATATCATGGTAGTATTGAGAAGCTAGAAATTGCACTGCTAGTGATTAGCTAAAAATAAAGCACTAGGAGAATTTTTAGCAAATTCCGTTGTAACTTCGAGTTGTTGAAAAGGCTTGTTTATTTAATTTGATAATAAAGAACTCTTGTCATTGTAAATAGAGTTTTAGTTACAGTATTATAACAAATGTAAACATTACATAATGAAACATTTCACTATAAAAATATGAATAACTTTTGATTGGAAGGTGAAAGAAAAATGCCCTTAAAGGATTCGTTATGAGTGAGAAAAATCCTATAAGCATCATCCACTGTTCATTAGCAAAGAAAAAAAATACAATTTGTTGTTCAGTGTTTGAAGCTACTGCTCAGCATCAAATTATTTGGTAGGATGAAGATCTTTATTGTACACAATTTTTTCTCCTTCGATGAAGCTTTCCTCATGAAAGTATTGCAATTACATGTAGCCTCAGACATACTCAAGTTTTAACAAAAATATGCAAATTACACTTCACGTGGACAAAGTAGATTATTTTCACAGTTCGAGGATTTTCTGTGCGTTAGTTTTTCGTAGAAAGACCCGTACCAGTTAAAACAGCGAAAAAATACTTACAAATTTTAGCTGCAAGCTTTACTGTAAGTAGACCGATTCGGTTAGTTTGTAAAGGTCAAGGTTATCCTTAAATAATTGTTGGTTCTTTGCATTTTTCAAAGACCGATTTCGTCAAGGTTCGTTAAAAGTCAAGTTTATCCGTAAGCTATTTTCGGTTCTTAACAGTTTTCGAATCCCGTTTTGTAAATTTTTGTCAAGGCGGTAAAATTTTATTCAATACAATTCCTTGTGTACTGGAAGTATAGGTAGGCAAAATGCAAACAATCGCTTTTGTGATCGTGAAAACTACGCTCTGAAGGGACTAAATAACTTATTTCTGCAATGATTTTTATGCGTTCTTATGTTCATCCATCCAAGTATGGCCATAAGACTTCATATATAATCTCGCAGTAACAGTGAACAGGTTTGAAAAGTCGAACAACCGGAAGTGTAGAAAAAGGTTTTTTAGAGATTATAACCAAGTACATTGCCAAAAGTAGTTGGTAATTAACGTATTTTAAAGAACTTTTGATTCTTTTAACCATTACACCAAAGATTACAATGGTAATCGGAAGCTTTGACTTGCACCGTAATTTTTATAACTTGAATAATGCGAAGAAATAAATATATTAAAAAAGCATAGAAAATCCCTATGGTAAGACTTCTAGCACTTTCCTTAAGGAGTGGAAATGCTAATTAGAAGACAATTTTTATATAAAAAAGTTGTTTTCATTGTTAACGTTCAGAAATACCATGTATTTTAGAATGCAAGATATCAAGTTCGTCTCAGAAGGAATAACTTTTTTGATATATGATACACAACCTTCTATTTAAAAAGCAAGCAGTTTTAATGGCCTTTAGAATCCTTGGGTAATTCCAAGAACTGTTGTTGAGGCGTTTTCATACTTGAAGATGATATTGCTGTCAATAACCCTACGCTATTGTAATATCTTAAGATCTGCTTCACGAAAGTAGGCTGTGAGCCTTTAGTGGCATAATATTAACAAGCTAGTATCAATGGCAGCGAATGGCACCTTGAATTACTAATATTTGCAAATAATTTTGCCAAATTGTATGTCATGGTAGTGTACTTCTGGTCCACGCATTTCGCCCCAACGGGGATATTAATTAAAGTTATGTGCAATTATTATTCCTATATTGACGATTGAATTACAAAACTTCGGAGGTCGTAGCCGATCTTAACTCTGATTTAGAAGAAGCATGACACAGCGTTATTGAGATATTAAAATATTTTAGTATACTTCCTAACAGCAACATGTAATTAGGTTTCTAAGCTTGTAATTATAATCCATGCAGTAGAAGCTGTCACTTGATGCAATAATCGGTGGGTAGCAAAATTAATTAAATAGTTGAGTACACATTTGCGAATAATCTTAAACTTTATCTAGTTGTATCTTCTTTTAATTTTAAGGAATATACGTCTCCATAAATAAAGTACCTTTTAATTAAATTTTCTAACCCTTTAGTTGACAATCTTATTAAATAAATAAATACTAATGTACTTTATTAAAACAAATGCCATTATATATTACTTAATTTTATAAGCTAATAGCAGCAGAAGGTTTCTTCGTCGACAACTTTTTATGGTTTGTTATTTGTTGAAATTCTTTTTGTATCGTATCCCTGGGTGTGTGCAGATCATAACAGACAAGCTACATTTTTCAAAATGTTCTTTCGCAGCTAAAGCACTTCCACAAATAACAAAGCTTTCTAAAAAATAATTAGAGACAATCTTTTTGATTGGCAAGGACATAAAGATCCAGTCCACCCATTCTTTCCTACATACGCATAGTAAAACGATATAAAAAATTATTACAATAAACAATACACAAAACAAGCAGCACAGACGCAAATATTCCTCAAAAACTTGTTCATCATGCATAAATACGCACAGGCACTAAAATATAATATTTATAAAAAATTTAACTTGTCCATTTTTATTTACACACCCAGGAACAGTATAGAAAAAGCTGTCAGCGCCCGCATGGAAGAAATCAGTTTTAAGGAGAATATATTCTTCTTTTGCAGACGCTGTAACTTTTTTATATTTCGTTTTTTGTTCTAATTCTTTCAGATCATATTCCTGGCTATATGTGATTGAAAATGGACTGGCGGAATTTTTTGTAAGTGCCCCCTTAACAGACAAAATACTGTTCCGCATTGAAGAGAGCATTCTTAAAAATAATAAGAGGACAATATTTTGACGGCAATAGCATTTTCAAAAATCCAGCAAGTCTCATCTACACATGCATAGTACACAATACAAAAAGACCAAGCACAATGAGCAATACACAAAAAGTTACAGCGTCGTTGCGGTAGAAAATGTTCCCCAAAAACATGTCTAACATGCAAAAGTACATACAGACACTAAACTAAAACATTCTTCAGAAATTTAGCCATAATACAAAAAGTATCAGAACAAAGAACATATACAAAAAAAGTTTCAGCTCCGGCACGGAAGAAGTCAGTCTTATTAAGAATATTTTCTCCTTCAGGGCGCTGTAAATTTCTTGTATTTTGCTTCTGTTCGAATTCTTTATATATCGTATTACTGGCTGCATGTGGATAAAAATGGATAGACTGAATTTTTGAAAACGCCCCCTTGGCAGCCATAATAATGTTCCTTACAGAAGAAAGCATTCTTAAAAAATACTATCAAAATAATAAACAATACACATAAAAAGGTAGAGCGCGCGTTCAGAAAACATTATAAACTATATTATAAATTGATAAGTAAATTTCAAAGTCAAATAAGAAATTCAGAAGTAACAATAATACCCAAGTATTTAAGAGAAAGCAGTATGGTTTATTAATTGGTGTAAAGCTATTTTCGGGTGCCCTGTCCTCCGCCCCCTCGCAAAATTAGTTTTAGGATCCTGTAAAGAAAAATATTGAAAACTAGTATTTCCTTGCCTTTGAGAACCTATAGTTAAATAAAAAACATTCTTATCATAGTTCTAAGAAATCGATAAACAAATAATATCATTGAATGTAAAAAGTTTAGCTGATTGTACAGAGAAGATGTAGCACTATAAATGACACGCCATTTAATTTACAGTATTTTGGTCTAATTCTTATAGTCGATTACTTTGTATCTTCTAAGGCTTTACAAGCTATATTAACACGCATTGTGTGTTGTGTTATATTCAGCTGCTAAAACGCATTCATTAAAACGTCTGTTTTACACACAGTCGTATTGGTGTCTTTTCACGCCGGCATGACGAACTATTAAGAAACAGACATTGTATGTCCCTCGAAGATTCTGATAAAAGATGTATAAACTTTTCGGTGGACGTGCAATCTGAGAGTTGCTTTATATGTGTAATGTGGGTTTTGGTTAGCTGCCTAAGTGAATTCTTCATGGTTTATAAGAGGTTAACCTAATATTATTTGTAATACCCTTTATCTGCAGCGCTATTTAGCAATGAATATAAAAAATTTTGGTTATTGTTAGAACAGTTGTTGGTTTTAAGGTCGTTCTAAATAGATATGCCACAACAAGTACACGTTTGGCTATTAAATTATAGGAGATATTTGGTTATGAACATTATTCATCGCACAGGGTGTGAGTTGAGCTTTCCTCATTACTATTTGGTAAAGTAGTTAGAACGCATATTTATTTCCATTAATAAAGCAAGCGCCGTTCTTTATTGTTGCTAATTTTTTGTTTATGATATAAATTATTACAAAAATGTTGGTGCATGTTTAATATCTCCTTTAGTTGAAGTATTAAATAAATTCATGTACTAAATTAAGTATTTAATGTTTTAGAATTTAATCATCATCATTAGGACTTCAGTCCTGGAACTGGTTAGACGCGTAACCTCATTGTTTCCTATTCTGAGCTAACCTACTCATTTCCCTGGATTTCCACGGTCTGCATCTTTCACTATCTATGTGCATTAGTCTGATGTAGCACTACCTTTACCTCTTTTTTCCTACTTCTGCTTGTAATATAGCCCGCACTCTTTCCCAAAATTGTCTTGAAACGTATCCTGCCATTCTATTTCTCCTAATTTGTTTTTGTTTTCCACATATGTTTTCAATAATTTTCTTCTTGTTCCGATGTTTGTTGTCTTCGAACATAGCCGCTGCTCTTTCTTGTTAATGCCTTTCGGTTCCCCTTCTATTATTTAAAAATATATACCATATTTCCCCGATATTTAGCAGTATGTGAAGAGAGTTAACCAGCCTGCGGCTACCAAGATCCCTCAACACTTGAACATTTGCCGAATTAATAGTTTTCCATTATATCCTTTCGATCAAACAACATTAGTTGAAGATATCTCAAAACCAACACCTGTAGTTTATAATAACCCTCAGATTTAAGTGCAATTCTTTTTTTTTCAGTCATTAGGCTTTTCGTCTTGAAACTGGTTGGACGCGCACCTCTACTTATTTCTATTCTGAGCTGGCTGGCTTACACAGTTCCTTGAAATTCTCACAGCTTTGATATAATTCGGTTCCCCTTCTGTTGTTTTCTATTTATATGTCCTATTTTACAGAGATTCAGTGATATGTAATAGTTTTCCGGTAGATGATTTTGCACAATTAACATTAGTTGGGAATATTGCAAAACTAATACCTGTAGTAGCTAATAATAATCATCAGGTTTAAGTAGTTATTTTTTTTGTCATTAGGTTTTCCATCTTGGAAATGGTTGGACGCGTACCTCCATTGATTTCTATTCTGAGCTAGCCTACACATTTCCCTGAAATTACCATAGCCTACATCTTTCACTATCTTTGTGCAATAGCACAACCTAGGTCTACCTCTACCTCTCTTTTTTCTTATCTCTGCTTCTAATATATTCCGTACTATTTCCTCATGCCTTAGTACGGGACTATCATCCTATATCTTCTATTTTTTACCGTTTACCACATATTTCTATCTTCCCCTACCATTTCTAGGTTTCTGTTTATTCATTAAGATTTAGGAGCTTAATAATCATTCTTTTCCTGTTTGAATTGTAATTTTTACTTTTTGAATTAACCTATTTTTCGATCAATTTTATTTGGTAGTAATTTACTAATAAAAACTTGTAAATTGACTTTGTAGAGATTTTTTTTGAAAATTAAAGTTAATTCTTTAAAATAAATCATCTATATTTAAGACCGAAAGAAGTTTGGTTTGAATCAACAAATTTTTCTGTTAAATTACCTCCGAAATTTGTTTAATGTAAAGTAACAAAGGTTGTCAGTGCACTTATCTATGAACTTTAAGATCTTGATGGTAAACCACACGGGAAGCGGCATATAAAAGACTTAAAACCTTTTACCGATAATGCTCCTCTACACTAATCGATAATTTTTATGTACCTTTTTAAAAGTGTTTTGTAGTATAAAATATTTTATACCTCATGCCTTTACTTGTTTTTTTCTCATATCTTAAGTTGAAAACGTATTCCACCTTTCATATTTAAATCATCTAATATATCCATATTTTCTTATTTATCTATCCCTATTCTATTGTATTTATTCTACTGTGTTTTGTCCGTTTTCTCGGTATGAATATAATAAGTATATGTGCAATTTTCCCCCGATCGTATCTGAATTCAATTCCTTCAGCTCATATGTGTTTCCACCTATACTTTTAATGTCCTTTAAGAACAATTTCGGATTAATGTTATTGTTCCCTGAAAATTTCGAATATTGATCCAATGTTAGATTTGTGTGATTGAACCTTAAGGGTTCCTGGTTATACATCATCCTGTTCCTGCTAAAATTCATTACGTTAATTTTTATATCTTCCATTTCTTTATCTACTCTGCTAAGTTCCGTTCCACAATTTCTCTCAATGTCCTGCACTTTTTCCCCTACGTTCAGAATTCTTTCACTTGTCTCTCTTTCAGTGGCCTCTTGTATTGATTTTACCTTAATGAACATGTCTCTTACGCAGTCGATTTCTTTTATGAGATTTATAACTTTATTTTACGTTTGGATTTACGTTTCTGATTCGTCTCCCTTAGATCATCACTTAATTTTTCTATTTTGGAGGTTAAATTTTTCCCCAATTTATTCAAATTTCTCCCAAATTCTTGCATATCCTTGTCTATCATATTTTTCATGTCCTGTTCATTCTTTTCCATCTTGTCATTCAGTGCCATCAACATTTCCATTATTTTTGAGTCTTAGATGGACCGGTGTTCCTCATTGTGACTCCTCTCAAACATTCTTCCTGCAACTTCCATTGATGTGTCATGCAAGATCACACTTTCCTGTGTACCTATTTCCACTTCTTCACTCCTTAATGCCTCTCTTGCTTCCCTCATTCTTTTATACTTTTTTATTACTGTACAATTATTTTTAAATTTTAGGTTCTTGATTTTGTTGGGTTTAATTTCTATTCTTGTGCTACGTCGATGCAACAATTTTTTCTCTTTTAGTGTGATTTTCTAGCCTCACTTTAATGCGACAGATTTCTTTTCTGGTATTCAAGCCCCTACGATTGGGTCGCCATATAATTTTGCTGTGATATCGTTACAATAACCCGGTGCCCCTTTTTGTGAGATAAAAAGGTTACAATTTTTCTTTTTATCAATTTTAATTTTTAATACCTCGACTAGCTCAGTTTTAATCACGCACGGAGCTTGCGACAATACCACAACAAAAATATAAATTTTTCTTTTACCTCTACTTCCTGTTTCTTTAAGTCAAAACACCATTAAGCACAATTACTATAATATTCTCAAAATATTTACAATGTCCAAAACGTTTAATAAATCTTTGAAAAGAACCTCTTTTTAATAATTGAATTAAATTCCTTCTATAATTCTCATTCCCGTTAATTAAACAAAAAGCCAGCATAAATCACCCTTATTACTATTATTTGAAACCCCCTGAACGTTCATTAAACTTCCTTCAATTTTTACGTAATTTATAACGTGTACTAAAAACGATCTTTGTTGACGCAAACGTAAAGTTTCTATGAAAGCAATTTTTAAAATATTCCTAAAATAAAACAAAATATTTAGATTAGCTAACCTGTTGTCTCCAGCTCGAACCAGTTCCTGTCCCAACTGCTCGCGTATTCGACTTATTGATTTAAATAGTCCCAACATTGAATCCAGATCTACTTTAGATATGGGCTACATTTTTCTTAGCGTAGCTTTCTCTGATTAATTCTTTAAATTATTTTAACCTGCTTTGTTAAACTTTTTGGTCAGATCCAGTAATTATTCAGAGTACTTTTATTAATGTGAAACTTGGAATTTAATTTAAAAACAATCTTTTGTTCTTACGTTTTTAACGATTAAAACGACGAACCTGATTTAATTTTGCACTATCACCATTATATAATTTATTAACTATAAACTCACTTCTAATTCTTTCACGTAAATATTTTCTTTCAGGTGATCCGAACTATGCTTTAATTCATGCTGAACTGATTTGTTTACAAATCCGTTCGTATTTAAAAAGAACTGCTTATCTGTTGACAAGCGCATAGTTCAATAATTAAGCTTTGTACGTGATTCTTACATATAAGATTTTGGGTATTCTTATGGATTTTTAATGTGTCAATGAAATTGATGCGCTATTTCCTGCACGCAAGATTTCAAGTTATTGCATTGGTTCTGTTGGATTTTCTCTTTCCCCGGTCACGTATGCTTTGTTTGTACAATAAATTTGATGAACTTTGCTTTTATCACCCTGCCGTATTTATTTGTAATCTATCAGGTGTTGGATTTTACCTTTCTGATCACGTAATCTTAATTTATTTTATGTATTAAATTATATGTGTTTTGTATCTTACGCATTTTTAAACCTGCATGTTTAACTGGGATTTTTAGTGTTATAATGATACATTATTCACGTGTATTGTGTTGCAGCTTTCATTCACGTCGTTTTATGACTTGCCAAGTTGTTTATTTAATTAAATCTTCGAGAGTACTATTCATTTCTTAAAATAATTGTGACTATAATTTGTATACAGTGCGTTGTCACTTGCTTTCCTGCCAAATCGTTGTATTTCTCATTTTTTTCTTAAAATTGTCTAGTTTTCTGAACCCTCATGTTGTATTCATGATGCGCATTATACTAGTGATCCTATATACCCTTAAATGACCCCTATTAACATATATATATATATATATATATATATATATATATATATATATATATATATATAACTTGAGTGAAGGATAAAAGTTGTAACAAATAACCTAATAAGCTTTAGCTTTAAAAATTTTTTACGACAGATAGGGAAATAATTTGAAATCTGTTTAATTGAAATGCCAAATAAGTAGTGTAGGATTTGAACAGTTACCTGTATTTATGTAAATCTTTTTTTCGATAGCTTTATATGAATAATGTTTATAGTAAAAAAAAAAGTTTTGAAGGAATAGTGAAACTAAAATATTTCTTACCACTTAGAATTTAATTTAGAATTTTAAGTAAAGGAAATTCCCTTGTTTTCTCATAAAATGTGTTGCTAGCGGGAATTGAAGAAAAGCGACAACTGCGCTTAATATTTAGGTAGTCGATTAATTAGTGGCTACCTGTCCTTTTGTCTTTTCCGATTTAGTGCGGTTTGTTTCAAGAAAAATCAGATGACGCCTACAAACTTTATTTAGTCATTATGGTCTTTAGGGTATAAGTAGTTATTTCTCTTTTGTAGATTTACCGCGATTTCTATGTCTTAAGTGCATTAACACATATCTGTGGGAAAAAAAGGAGAAACAGAAAGGCAGAATACGTTCTAAGGCATTTTTGTGGAATAGTACGAGAAATACTACAAGCAGAGATAGGAAAAAGGAGGTAGATGTAGACCTAGATCAGATAGTGATAGATGCAGACGGTTCAAATTTCAGGGAAATGTGTAGGTTAGGTCAGAATAGGAAACAATGAGGGTAAGCGTCTAATCAGTTCCAGGACTAAAGACCTAATGATGATGAAGTGTATTAACCCGTAACGTTAAAACTTTTCAATTATTGGATAACCGGTTACCACTTCTTATATCCATTAAATTTATTATTATTTGTATTAAAAGTAAAGCAATTCCATTGTTTCCTGAATACGGTCCTATGTATGTTACAAATTATTAGTGATATTGTAGGTTTAGAATGATTTAAGTAGGCACAAATACGCTAAGATACCGTCTTGGGCATTTTTATCGCTCTCAGGGAAATCACGTAAAACTTTTATCGTACATTGAACTATTTCTACCGGGAATTACGTTAACAATTTAATACCTGAGTTTATAGAAGTAACTGCGTTGTTTCTTATCCTTTATCTTCTTCGTACCTTTCCATTAGGGTGCTAAGGCAACTATCAGCTAGCACCACGTCTGCAGAAGGCCGAACCACTGAAAACCCCGTGAAAAACTCGTCACCAAGGACTCAACTGTATAACTTTAAAATTGGTGTGTAGAAATTTGCGTCATTCAAACCCTAATATTCAATTAAGTAAAAGTCAAATGCGTAAATTAGAATGATTGATTAATGGGCATTTGAAACAAAAGACTGAAAATGTGCAGGTTCAGAGCAGGTATTTAAAACGACAATCTTGAGATTTAGAAAGAAGAAATTTACATGAGGTTCTAACAATCCCCTCTTGAAATGTAAGCATCTGTTATCTATTCGGTTGTTTAATTTCATCGATGTTGTAAGAAATTTGTAAATTGTCTTATCGTGTCGTGGTGATGTGATTTATAAATGTGGGAATTTTAAGGAAATTTTCTCAAGCAAAGATACTTTGCAACCACTTTTTAAAAGTAGACAAAAAAAATTATTGTTTAATATTTGTACAGTTTCAGCTCTATCTTACTTTTATTTCTCGGTGCAACACAAACTTCTACACTAAACACCTTTTGCAAAACCATTCAAATAACAAGTGACGAAAAGTACGAGAGTTTTGTGTCCCACTAAATTTAACCATCGCAGCGGTCCTATTAATAAACAGTTTAGAGATTATTTCGTCAAAAATTTGTCACCTTTAAAGGGTGCCCTAAGAATTAAATGACTACTTTGAATACTGTGTTGCCTTGCTTATAATGCATCCGTTAGTCAATTAAAACGTTTTGTTATTATATGTGACGTATATATAATTATGACAACTTTTGTTACTTTGATTAGAATTTTCTTGATTAAACTAAAAAATACTGATAGCTCGATATGTGTTGTTAAATATCATGCCTGAATTGGATTCTAGCATAACACGCTTCACGATGCTTCTCTTCATTTTCAGATGAACGGCGATGGAAGGATGTGAGTGTAGTTCTAGTGATTTTGTTTCATTGACCTGTCGTCGGTACGCGTGGTTGCTTTGTTGGGCAGCTTCGTAGATCAGACAGGTTTGCATATGAATGCTGATCCCAAGGTCACGGGTTCGATTCCCGACATGGACCGCTTGAAACGAGCGTTTTTCACAAAAATACATCCTCGTTTGGTTAAGTGGAAAAAATGTAGGTCCAGTGTGTAAGTGCTGTCACGTACGTTAAAGATCCCTACCATACTTGGAACAGCAAGGATTCGATAAAATTCAAAATTTCCAAATAAAAAACTTGTCCCTTGGCCAATGTAGTTTCTTCTGGTGGAGCATTGGAAGCTCACATGTAATTGGTTTATCCTTGGTACATGTATTTTACCTTCAGTTTGTAGTATGTTGAATAGTTTTATTGACATTTCAGAGATCTAAGGACAGTATCGACCAAATTTAAAATTAAAACCAACCACGTGTTCTAAATCAAATTAATTCAATACCAATTAGATTGTGTAACCTTTAATATAGTGCGCAATTTTAAAACAACGAGGGTACTGTTGCTACAATACATTCATAGAACTAGCAATATATATGACAAAATGCATAATGCAACATTAGCTAATTCGTTCCTATATTTGTATTCAAGTAAGTGGAAAATCAAGCTTTCACAGCCTACCGATGTGTAAGACCTATCTGATATTGTCTCGCTTGGAAGAGTTGATGCACATTTCGCTACATGTATATGCAATTTGGTAACATTTAGAAGTATATATGTGTATTATGATAATTATGGTATTTCAAAAAAGTTTGAGAGGTTACTAGTTTTGTTTTAATTTAAGCAAAACAAAACAGAATGGATATACTAAACTAACCTAGGTTTGTGTTTGACTAAAAAATTACAGAACCCAATAGAATTATAATGTGTTTCAAAATCGTATTATTAAAATTATTAACTTCCTCTAATTGACATAAAATTGGAGTCTAGGTTGGCAAACCATAATTAAAATACTTGAAGTCAATATTAATTTAATAATACTAATAGATACCAATTAATGCATGGTTTCAAAGATCGCAATCTTTATAGTAACCTTGTAATTAATTTGGAAGCTAAGTTTTGCACTGCTCAACGTTTTATTTTAGTACTTGCTTGTCAAAAGTATTTAAAATTTTATTGTAGAAATTTTTTAGTTAATTTGTGTAGTGGCGTGAGTAGCATAAATTTATTGTAACTAAGTGAATCCTTTACAGTTCATTCATGTCGAAGGAAAGGTTTTAGTTTGTACTTCAAGGGTGGTAAATGCGCAAACAAGTACAACTATGCCCTTTTAACATTTCTATCTATTCTAGCGCATTAGACTATTGCACGTCTTAATTTCATACCGACATGATTGTCATCAAATTCCTTTCGATCTTTGCTAAATCTTATTTACTTTGTTGTGCCGAAAATACTTTTATCGTCTATTATTATTCATTACTAGGTAGATCCGTTTCGAACGGATCTGCACTTTGAAGAAGTTCTAGATTACTAGAACGGGTAGAACGGCTTGAGAGTTCAAGGTTTAACCAAATTATTGGGGTCTTTAGCGAGGAACCCGACTAAGACAGGCGACTAAGACAGGCCCCAAAAGAGGGCAGCAGCTTTTTCGGTACTTAGAGTGGCAGAGACTATAGAAGTCGGTATGGCAATCTATAACACACTACTACGATGTGGACGGCAATGGGAAATCACCACATTACCTCCCAAGTACACAGCGTACTTAAATTGTTATTTAGGATGATGGGTTCCTCTGGGGTAAAATATTCCCGAGTAAAGTAGTCCACCATTCGGATCTTCGCGAGGGGACTACTTCGGAGGATGTCATCGGAAAGCTTAAAAGAAGAGTCGGGAACATTCTGTCACTCGGAGCGTGGAATGTCAAAAGTATGAAGTAAGTAGGTAAGCTAGGGAACCTGAGAAGTGAAATCGATAGGTTAGCAGGAGACCTAGTAGGGATCAACGATGTTCGGCGGCCAGGGGCGGAGGATTTTTGGAGCGGAGACTTTAAGGTAATTCACTTAGTACCAGAGGACGGAAATTCGGGTGTGGGGATAGTTGTGAGAAAAAGATAGGACACTGTTTAGAAAACTACTTACAAAAGAGCGAAAGAGTACTCATGGTTACATTAGAATCTAAACAGGTAAATACAGCAATAATACAAGTATACATGCCCATCTCTAACTACAGTGAGAAAGAAGTAGAATCGATCTACAAAGATATCGATGACATATTAAGATACGTAAAAGGACATGAAAATTTGATAATTACGGGGGATTTTGACGCAGTAGTGAGTGAGGATAGGAAGGAGTAGTAGGTTTATTTAGTTTAGGTACGAGAAAGGACAGGGGAAATAAACTGATAGAATTTTGCGACAAAAACAAGCTAGCCCTGACAAACACATTATTTCAACATCATGCAAGAAGACTATACATGTGGAAGATGCCAGGAGATATAGCAAGATATCAAATAGATTACATTCTTGGCAGACAATGGTTTAGGAATCAAGTAAAAGACTGTAAAAGCTACTCAGACGCAGATATAGACACTGACCACAACATTGTAATTATGAAGGCCGCTATTAAATTAAAAAATTTGAGAAAGAGGAACAGAAAAAGACTGATTTTGAGAAACTAAAGGATAACGATATCCACAAAAGATTTGAAAAAAGTCAAATGAATTGTTGAAAGGTATCGGGAAAATTTCTGATACCAAGGATAAATCCAGCTTAAACACAACGGCCAGGGATATTCTGAGGTATATACAAAAAGAAAACATGAGACCCAGAATAACAAAGGACAACCTGAATTTAATAGACGAAAAACAAAAATACAAAAAGAAACCGGACGAAGCTGGAAAACAGAGATACAAAGCCTTAAAATGCGAAATTATTCGCAAATGCAGGAAAGCAGTGGAGCAGTAGAGCAAAGAGGTATAAACTAAGATGGAAATATGGAAGACAGACGAAGCTACAAGATAATTAGATTGAATTTTAAGGATATAAAACCGTATAGCAAAAATATGAGGGGCACGGAAGGAGACATCGTTAAAATGTAGAGAAAGTGGATAGATGGCAAGAAAATATAGGGAATTTATATGCAAAAGAGGAACTAACAGCACTAGAACAGAAATCAGACATTGAAAACGAGACGTTATACTTCGAGATGAGTTTGAATTAGCTTTAAAAGGTCTGCAAAATTGTAAGGCATCCGGTATAGATAAGGTGCAAGCAGAAATTCTAAAAGTCGCTGGACAAGCTGTAACAGAACGTTTCTTTAAACTTGTAAGCTATATGTATGAGACAGTCGAGATACGCAAAGATTTCAAACGTAAAATCATTGTTACTATACCAAAGAAGAGAAGCACGGATAGATGTGAAAATTGTCGAACAATAATTTTCACAGCACACGTGTCAAAAGTATTAACTATAAATGTACAAAGATGGATGGGAAAACGAGCTGAAGAAGAAGTAGGAGAACACGGGCGGCTATTTTAGCGTTGAGGGTGATAATGGAGAAGACAATAGAAAAAGGAGAATTTTGTATATAGGGTTTGTAGACCTGCAAAAAGCATTCAACAATGTAAAATCTAAAAAAATGTTTGCAATACTAAAAAAGACTGGAATGAGTTTTAGGGCCAGACGGATAGTACATAACTTATACAAAGAACAAACAACTGTAATAGAATTAGAGCAGAAACGTAGAGAAGTACATATTAGGAAAGGAGTGACACAGGGATGTGCCCTATCCCCCGTTAATTTTTAACTTCAAAGAGGCAATGAATAGTTTCAAATGCAAAAAGACATTTGGAATTATAGTGCAGGGACAAAAGATTGATATGCTTAGATTTGCAGATGATATAGCGGTATTGCATCCAGCAAGGAAGAGTTAGAAACGCTCTTAATGAAATAGAAACAGTTCTAACAGAGCGATACGGTATGAAAATTAACAAAAGAAAGATTAAAGTAGTAGTGTGCCAAGGAGGAGAATATAAATCAAAAACTAGAATACAAATAGGCAACGAGAACTTACAAGATGTTAAGGATTTCTGCTACCTAGGAAGTCAAATAACGCAAGATGAGAAAAGCGTAGAAGTTGTAAAACAAATATTTGAACAAAGTCGTGCTACATTTAACACGAAAAAGCAATTGCTGTTTTCAAAGACAACAAACATAGAAAAGAAGGAAAGGATTGCTGAAGGCACATGCGTGGAGGACAGCACTGTACGTGAAACTTGGACAATAGTAAAAGCGGACAGAAAAAGATAGAAGCCTGTGAAATGTGGTGCTACAGTCGTATAATGAATATATCATGGACATACGAAGTTCTTGAAATGGTAGAGGAAGAAAGAAATATGTGGAAAACAGTAAAAAATTCACCTACCATTGAATCTTGATGAAACAGGGCATATAAATAGGAAACAACAGAAGGGGAACCGAGTTGTATCTAGGCTGCGGAAATTTCAAGGAACGGTGTATGCTATCTTAGAATAGAAAAAAGTGAAGGTACGCGTCCAACCAGTTTCAAGACGGAAGTCTAATGACGAAAACAATTTTGCACTTAAACCTGATGGTTATGATTAACAGCTACAGGTGTTGGTTTTGCAATATTTTCAACTAATCTTGATTGTGCGAAATCGGCAAATGATCAAATGTTGGGACGTCTTAGTAGTCACAGTCTGCTTAACCCCTTCACATGACGTACATGCGATTTTCCAATGCTCCACCCGAAGGTACGACATTGGCCAGGAAGCGAGTTTTTTTACCTGAAAAGTTTTGATTTTTGCCGAACCCTTGCTGTTCCATGCAAGGTAGGAATCTTTAACGTGAATGACAACACTCACACACGAAACTTCCATTTCACCTCTCATCCGAACGAGGGCGTATTTTTGTGAAAAATGCTCGCCTAGTATTTTTCAAGCGGACCGCGTCAGGATTCGAACACGGAACCTTGGGCGTCCCTTTCACATGCCACTGAATATCGGTGAAATAGAGTATATATTTACAAAACAATAGAAGAGAACCGAACCGTATCTAACAAGAAAGAAAAGCGGCTATGTTTGAAGACAACAAACATAGAAACAAGGACAAAAGTTTTGGAAGCATATGTGTGAAGAACAGCAGTGTACGCTTATAAAATAGATACAGTAGTAGAAGCAGACGAAAAAATTAAGAAGCATTTGAAGTCTTATGTTTCAGATGTATGCTGATGATAGCTCAGACACATAAAGTTAATAATAAAGAGATTATAGAAATAGTAAGGGAATTTAAGATATATGTGGAAAACAAAAATAGTATGAGAAATGGAAGTATAGGAATCGTTATAAGGCATTTTTGGGAATAGTGCGGGTTATATTACAAGCAGATATAAAAAAAGACATTTAGATGTAAACCTGGATTAAACTATTGCACGCAGATAGTGAAAGATACAGACTGTGGGAATTTCAGGGAAATGTGTAGATTAGCTCAGAATAGGAAGCAATAGAAGTACGCGTCTAACCAGTTCCAGGACTGAAGACTTGATGATGATGACTATGTACATGTTTATTTCAAGTGTGTTTCATATGGAGTGTGTTTAAATGTATCTTCAACTAATGTTGTTTGATCGAAAGGATATAATGGAAAACTATTAATTCGGCAAATGTTCAAGTGTTGAGGGATCTTGGTAGCCGCAGGCTGGTTAACTCTCTTCACATACTGCTAAATATCGGGGAAATATGGTATATATTTTTAAATAATAAAAGGGAACCGAAAGGCATTAACAAGAAAGAGCAGCGGCTATGTTCGAAGACAACAAACATCGCAACAAGGAGAAAATTATTGAAAACGTATGTGGAAAACAAAAACAAAATAGGAGAAATAGAATGTCAGGATACGTTCCAAGGCAATTTTGGGAAAGAGTGCGGGCTATATTACAAGCAGAAATAGGAAAAAAGAGGTAAAGGTAGTGCTACATCAGACTAATGCACACAGATAGTGAAAGATGCAGACTGTGGAAATCCAGGGAAATGAGTAGGTTAGCTCAGAATAGGAAACAATGAGGTTACGCGTCTAACCAGTTCCAGGACTGAAGTCCTAATGACGATGATAAAATTCTAAAACATTAAATACTTAATTTAGTACATGAATTTATTTAATACTTCAACTAAAGAAGATATTAAACATGCATCAGCATTTTTGTAATAACTTATATCATAAACGAAAAATTAGCAACAATAAAGAACGGCGCTTGCTTTATTAATGGAAATAAGCCATATGCGTTCTCACTACTTTACAAAATAGTAATGAGGAAAGCTCAACTCACATCCTGTGTGATGAATAATGTTCATAACCAAATATCTCCTACAATTTAATAGCCAAACGTGTACTTGTTGTGGCATATCTATTTAGAACGCCCTTAGAATCAACAACTGTTCTAACAATAACCAAAAATTTTTATATTCATTGCTAAATAGCGCTGCAAATAAAGGGTATTACAAATAATATTAGGTTAACCTCTTATAAACCATGAAGAATTCAATTAGGCAGCTAACCAAAACCCACATTACACATATAAAGCAACTCTCAGATTGCACGTCCACCGAAAAGTTTATACATCTCTTATCAGAATCTTAGAGGGACATACAATGTCTGTTTCTTAATAGTTCGTCATGCCGGCGTGAAAAGACACCAATACGACTGTGTGTAAAACAGACGTTTTAATGAATGCGTTTTAGCAGCTGAATATAACACAACACACAATGCGTGTTAATATAGCTTGTAAAGCCTTAGAAGATACAAAGTAATCGACTATAAGAATTAGACCAAAATACTGTAAATTAAATGGCGTGTCATTTATAGTGCTACATCTTCTCTGTACAATCAGCTAAACTTTTTACATTCAATGATATTATTTGTTTATCGATTTCTTAGAACTATGATAAGAATGTTTTTATTTAACTATAGGTTCTCAAAGGCAAGGAAATACTAGTTTTCAATATTTTTCTTTACAGGATCCTAAAACTAATTTTGCGAGGGGGCGGAGGTCAGGGCACCCGAAAATAGCTTTACACCAATTTATAAACCATACTGCTTTCTCTTAAATACTTCGGTATTATTGTTACTTCTGAATTTCTTATTTTACTTTGAAATTTACTTATCAATTTATAATATAGTTTATAATGTTTTCTGAACTCGCGCCTACTTTTTTATGTGTATTGTTTATTATTCTGATAGTATTTTTTAAGAATGCTTTCTTCTGTAGGGAACATTATTATGGCTGCCAAGGGGGCGTTTTCAAAAATTCAGTCTATCCATTTTTATCCACATGCAGCCAGTAATACGATATATAAAGAATTCGAACAAAAGCAAAATACAAGAAAGTTACAGCGCCCTGAAGGAGAAAATATTCTTAATAAGACTGACTTCTTCCGTGCCGGAGCTGAAACCTTTTTTTTATATGTTCTTTGTTCTGATACTTTTTGTATTATGGCTAAATTTCTGAAGATTGTTTTAGTTTAGTGTCTGTATGTACTTTTGCATGTTAGACAAGTTTTTGGGGAACAATTTCTACCGCAACGACGCTGTAACTTTTTGTGTATTGCTCATTGTGCTTGTTCTTTTTGTATTGTGTTACTATGCATGTGTAGATGAGACTTGCTGGATTTTTGAAAATGCTATTGCCGTCAAAATATTGTCCTCTTATTATTTTTAAGAATGCTCTCTTCAATGCGGAACAGTATTTTGTCTGTTAAGGGGGCACTTACAAAAAATTCCGCCAGTCCATTTTCAATCACATATAGCCAGGAATATGATCTGAAAGAATTAGAACAAAAAACGAAATATAAAAAAGTTACAGCGTCTGCAAAAGAAGAATATATTCTCCTTAAAACTGATTTCTTCCATGCGGGCGCTGACAGCTTTTTCTATACTGTTCCTGGGTGTGTAAATAAAAATGGACAAGTTAAATTTTTTATAAATATTATATTTTAGTGCCTGTGCGTATTTATGCATGATGAACAAGTTTTTGAGGAATATTTGCGTCTGTGCTGCTTGTTTTGTGTATTGTTTATTGTAATAATTTTTTATATCGTTTTCCTATGCGTATGTAGGAAAGAATGGGTGGACTGGATCTTTATGTCCTTGCCAATCAAAAAGATTGTCTCTAATTATTTTTTAGAAAGCTTTGTTATTTGTGGAAGTGCTTTAGCTGCGAAAGAACATTTTGAAAAATGTAGCTTGTCTGTTATGATCTGCACACACCCAGGGATACGATACAAAAAGAATTTCAACAAATAACAAACCATAAAAAGTTGTCGACGAAGAAACCTTCTGCTGCTATTAGCTTATAAAATTAAGTAATATATAATGGCATTTGTTTTAATAAAGTACATTAGTATTTATTTATTTAATAAAATTGTCAACTAAAGGGTTAGAAAATTTAATTAAAAGGTACTTTATTTATGGAGACGTATATTCCTTAAAATTAAAAGAAGATACAACTAGATAAAGTTTAAGATTATTCGCAAATGTGTACTCAACTATTTAATTAATTTTGCTACCCACCGATTATTGCATCAAGTGACAGCTTCTACTGCATGGATTATAATTACAAGCTTAGAAACCTAATTACATGTTGCTGTTAGGAAGTATACTAAAATATTTTAATATCTCAATAACGCTGTGTCATGCTTCTTCTAAATCAGAGTTAAGATCGGCTACGACCTCCGAAGTTTTGTAATTCAATCGTCAATATAGGAATAATAATTGCACATAACTATAATTAATATCCCCGTTGGGGCGAAATGCGTGGACCAGAAGTACACTACCATGACATACAATTTGGCAAAATTATTTGCAAATATTAGTAATTCAAGGTGCCATTCGCTGCCATTGATACTAACTTGTTAATATTATGCCACTAAAGGCTCAACAGCCTACTTTCGTGAAGCAGATCTTAAGATATTACAATAGCGTAGGGTTATTGACAGCAATATCATCTTCAAGTATGAAAACGCCTCAACAACAGTTCTTGGAATTACCCAAGGATTGTAAAGGCCATTAAAACTGCTTGCTTTTTAAATAGAAGGTTGTGTATCATATATCAAAAAAGTTATTCCTTCTGAGACGAACTTGATATCTTGCATTCTAAAATACATGGTATTTCTGAACGTTAACAATGAAAACAACTTTTTTATATAAAAATTGTCTTCTAATTAGCATTTCCACTCCTTAAGGAAAGTGCTAGAAGTCTTACCATAGGGATTTGCTATGCTTTTTTAATATATTTATTTCTTCGCATTATTCAAGTTATAAAAATTACGGTGTAAGTCAAAGCTTCCGATTACCATTGTAATCTTTGGTGTAATGGTTAAAAGAATCAAAAGTTCTTTAAAATACGTTAATTACCAACTACTTTTGGCAATGTACTTGGTTATAATCTCTAAAAAACCTTTTTCTACACTTCCGGTTGTTCGACTTTTCAAACCTGTTCACTGTTACTGCGAGATTATATATGAAGTCTTATGGCCATACTTGGATGGATGAACATAAGAACGCATAAAAATCATTGCAGAAATAAGTTATTTAGTCCCTTCAGAGCGTAGTTTTCACGATCACAAAAGCGATTGTTTGCATTTTGCCTACATATACTTCCAGTACACAAGGAATTGTATTGAATAAAATTTTACCGACTTGACAAAAATTTACAAAACGGGATTCGAAAATTGTTAAGAACCGAAAATAGCTTACGGCTAAACTTGACTTTTAACGAACCTTGACGAAATCGGTCTTTGAAAAATGCAAAGAACCAACAATTATTTAAGGATAACCCTGACCTTTACAAATTAACCGAATCGGTCTACTTACAGTACAGCTTACAGCTAAAATTTGTAAGTATTTTTTCGCTGTTTTAACTGGTACGGGTCCTCGTACGAAAAACTAACGCACAGAAAATCCTCGAACTGAAAATAATCCACTTTGTCCACGTGAAGTGTAATTTGCATATTTTTGTTAAAACTTGAGTATGTCTGAGGCTACATGTAATTGCAATACTTTCATGAGGAAACCTTCATCGAAGGAGAAAAAATTGTGTACAATAAAGATCTTCATCCTACCAAATAATTTGATGCTGAGCAGTAGCTTCAAACACTGAACAACAAATTGTATTTTTTTCTTTGCTAATGTACAGTGGATGATGCTTATAGGATTTTTCTCACTCATAACGAATCCTTTAGGGGCATTTTTCTTTCACCCTCCAATCAAAAGTTATTCATATTTTTATAGTGGAATGTTTCATTATGTAATGTTTACATTTGTTATAATACTGTAACTAAAACTCTATTTACAATGACAAGAGTTCTTTATTATCAAACTGAATAAACAAACCTTTGCAACAACTCGAAGTTACAACGGAATTTGTTAAAAGTTCTCCTAGTGCTTTATTTTTGGCTAATCACTAGCAGTGCAATTTATAGCTTCTCAATACTACCATGATATCTTCTAAATTACTTACTAACGAAGCATTATAATTAACTTCCAGGCACCAATTTTTAATTTATATAATCACTACAGTAATTCATATCAAAAGTAAAAGATATGAACAGTAATTTATATTACATTTTCATAGCTTTAAACCAGAACATATTGTAATCAAAGCTTTAATCAGAACTGAATTCCAATATTCACGACGGAGTTTATATACATATTCAGACCGTATGAACTATTCTAACACGTACCAGAAATGAAGCAAATAACATCTCTAATTCACCTATTGCAATCTAAATGACTCTTAAATGCAAAACTCGTACCTATCAATTAAAATAAAATGCCGCCGGGACCTATTACTCATATTTTATGTATATACGCATTGTTTACATTCCAATGTAATTATTCTGATTAGAGGCAGACTGATCTGCGCTACACTGCCCCCTTCTTAAAGTTGTTTTGTACCAGAACACTTTGTGATCCGGACGTTAGAAGTACCTGTTGCGGTAAGAACAGTTAAAACCATTTCTGCAGTTTCCATATTGATATCAGGTGTCTTACCATTAGGATTGTAACCACACACCAAAATCTGAATTTCGGTTTTCTTGTACAGTACCTCTAGCACATTTCGTACATCATTCGTCACAGTACTTCAAAAGCAATACACGTTTTTTTGTTCGACAAGTAGGAGGTATCTGCGTGTATTGCTCTTAGCTGGAGACCAAATTGGCTTTTTCTTTATGTAGATCAACTGCTTTTGTCTGTAGACCAACTGCTTTTGTCCGTAGACCTCGACGGCTTGCAAGTTAAGTATCCAGACCCATACAGGTATACAACTTGTTTTCTTTTGTGTATATCAATGGCATATTCCGTATCAGCGTTTGGTGTATTTGCGTGATAAGAAACGTGACACTATAGAACTATTGTTTGTTGCTGCAAATCGATATTTTCGCTCTACAGGTGTAATGTACCATTGTTAAGAATGTTTGACAAAAGCTCTCACACGTTAATTCTTTCCTACTGATTGGTTTGTTTTGTAGAAAGTATTAGGTGCAATTTTAAAAACGCTTGACAAAAGCTCTCACATGTTTATGTACTACCGATTAATTTTATTTTGTGTAAAATACGAGATGCGCACTTCGTATCTAATTCGTTCGTACTAAATTGTTCATATCACATAATTGTTTGCTTTGAAATAGTAACGCTGAATTTATTGCTTTTGCTTGTTTGTACAGAATCATTTATTTATTATTATTTGTTAATAGATAATCGTGGCCGATGTGCTTTTTTTTTTTGGTGTTCTTGGTATGTAGGTGAATACCCCCACTCTCCGCGTTTGGTAGTTAGCCTGGAATTTACTTTTCTTCCGGCTACATCTAGGTACGTACCAAGTTGGCGGACTAACTTTAACTGATCATAACTTCTTCTTGAGAAGTCTGTTAGCTTTAATATTTTAGCAGTAAGCAGCACTAATGTAGCACTAACCGCTACACCACCTGAAATTATTTGTGCACAAATTTTTCCGCTAGCCGCGAAGTTAGCGAAATAACTTTAACTGCTAATAACTTCACTTTGAGTAAACCACTGATTTAATGTTTTGGCAGTAAACAGCGCTAAGTTAGTACATTACATCGCTTAATGGTTCCTACCAACATTATTCCACTACCTTCACGCACGTTAGAGTTCGTACTAGTAGCTAACCGAAAAATGTTGGTGATTAAATAAAATCATTAATTAGGATAAAAAGGACGTTGTAATAAAAATTAATTCAAAACACGTATTTTGCTGCCCAGAGCATGTCTAACTTAAACGAGACTAAAATCGCCACTCTGTTAAAAACTCATTCTTAAAGCGATAACAACTGAAAAACAAAAATATAAAAGCAGCCGGCAAAAGTTTGATCCATATAAATTGCAATACATCAAGAGGTGATTTACAGCTGAAAGTGGCTTACTTACAAAGTTTATTCTTTTTAATACTTAAATAATTCATAAAACAACAATAGTCTGAGATGGTTGAACAAAATTCCACTTCTTCTTGTTTCTTGGAAATTCCAAACAAAAAACAGGATCTCAATGTCTTGGTTTAATTTGTCTTTGAAGTCTTTCATCGATCAAGAATCATGTAATGGCTATAGTCTTCTGGTGCGACTAGGTACTAATATGGAAGACGCACTACAGTTGATTAATGAGTTAGTTGCTCAACAAACCTTGATGGTCAATATTACAGAATAGTAATGTGCGATTAGCAGAACAGGACTCATAAGCTTACACAATCACGCATAAGATCAACATCCTTATTATGCATTATAAAATAATTTAATTGTCTTTGACAGAAAAATAGTTATAAAATAAACAGGTACGGAAAATAATTATTTATGTATATATATGCTAATGAAATAAAAAAAAACATTTAGGAATACGTATATTAGGTGTGCAATACCAAATTAGGTATAACTTTTTTTCTCAAATAAACAGTATATCAAATTTGCATTGTAATATCTTGCAACATTTCGTCAAGGTCGTATGTCATAATTTGGGATTATTACGTTTTAATAATTTAAGGTTGATCTATGCTGTATTTACATGCTTTGATGTTAAACTGCAGCTTGCAAAATATGCATCTAAGGTTTTCTCTTGGTGTAACTGTAACAGGGACGACAACTATATTATCGAAGCAACTCAAATTAAAAGTGCTAAGGAAATTAAAAAATTGAAAAAAAAACTTTTAGAAACGACCAGCTACTACTAACTGTTTACTAATCTGATGTTGAGAATGACACAACACGTTTATGGTTAGAAATGCTACTATTACGTAAACTTCTAAAAATCTCATTAAAAACAAATCAAACCTTTCATTCGGAAGCTTTAGTTTGGGTGCGTAACCCAAAAAAAGTTCTAAAAACATACAGCTCTTAGTCTTTAAAAAATATAATTTATATAAATTTTGGTCGTTCCGTAAAAAAAGCTCTCCAAGATTATTCAGGTATCTGCTGATGATGGTCACTAGATTTTGTACTGCTGCATTACATTTGACGGTGGAATTGCATTTCATTAGTTGTTTTTAACGAAACTAAATAATAAATAAAATTTAAACAAGTACTCAGTATTTTTTCTTTTTTATACGAGGAGTGCTCGGTATGTATCGGGAACTGACAACACTATTGTTGCTAGGTGTGAGCTGATGTTTTAACCTAAAGTTTGACATTTTTGACAGTATACATACTTATAACATTTTGTCATATGAACACTGCTTGTTTTGTTTTGATCGATTGAAAATTTCGTCTCGGCCAAAAAATGGAATTAACTCGTGAACATTTTCGTGCGATGACTTTTTACGATTTCTAAGGTAGATTATCTCCACAACAGTTCCCGAATCAACTTATTTCGACTTTTAGGGAAGCAGCTCCAACTAAAACCACCGTATATCGTTGGTAAAGTGAATTCAATCGTGGTCGTAGTTCGCTAGCGGATGAATTTAAAGAAGGTCTTCCAAAATCGGCTGTTGTGTCAGAAGATATCGATGCTGTGCGCGAATTGATACTGCAAGATCGCCATGTGACTTATCGTTAGATTCGGGCATCTCTAGGCATTAATGTAGCAGGTATACATTCGATATTACATGAACATTTAGCTGTGGAAAAGCTATGTGCACGTTGGATCCCACATATTTGACAATCGCTCAAAAAAAAGGTCGTGTCGATTGGTGCAAAGAAATGCTCAAAAAATACGATTGCGGTGTATCAAACGCAGTATATAACATCTACACAGGTGACGAATCTTGAATTTATTCGTATGAACCTGGAAGTAAACGGCAGTCGATTGTATGAGTATTCCATGATGAACGAAATCCAACAAAAGTCGTCCGTGCTCCAAACACTTCAAAGAAAATGGTTTCCTGTTTTTTCGGAATAAATGGACTTGTCACGAGCGTTGCTTTAGAGTATCGTAGTGTACTCAGTACTGCTTGGTATACAACCATTTGTTTGCCACAAGTTTTCTGAGAAATAAGAAAAATAATCCGACGCGCCGAATCATTCTCCACCATGATAATGCAAGCTCTCACACATCGGCTCAAACAAGTGACTATTTGAACACTCAAAACATCGAATTGATGGGTCATCCGCCGTATAGTCCTGATTTGGCATCTAATGATTTTTTTTGTTCACACACGTGAAGAATAAAGTGCGTGGACAACGATTTTCAACACCAGGAGAGGCGGTTGATGCGTTCAAAACCCATGTTTTGGAATGGAAAAAATACTACGAAAATTGGTTTCAACGTATGCAAAAGTGTATCTATCAATCATCGTGGAAAATATTTTGAAAAACAGTAAAGAAATTTTGTTTTTGTTACTTATTCCCGATACATATCGAGCACCCCTCGTATAGACAACATTAACCACTATGACCTGTAAAAGTTATAAATACCATATCAGTAATACTAACACAATAGTTCAATCCTTTTAGATTTTGACCTGGACAAAATTAATAACAAAGCAAAACCAAGCAGAAGGCGTTAAGCAATTGTTCACCATCATTTGATGATAATTCCAAAAGTTTCTCTTTTTGGAAAAATCCGCCATCTTGTACCAAAATAATCTAGTCTTTCACTATAAATTTAATTATCAAGAATTACAAGTCCTATACAAGTGTAATATACATAAACGTGTTACTGAGTTGTTTCCCTAAATAAAAAACTATTTTAAAGTAATATACCACTTAAGTAACTTTTTGTAAAAAATCATAAAAATTATTGATCTTTTATTGTATTTTTTTACTTTTACAAATTCAATACTTTTTACTACAGTTATAATAATTATCGGATTCATGTTTCAGATTTGTTTCTGAGTAATAAAACATTAATTTAATTTTATCAAATTAGACATGTTTTTGTATCTACCTATCACCAGTTTAATAGTTAGCAACAAGGTCGTCATCTTCGTCAAGCTACCCTTCTTCTGATGGCGGACGATTCAAATACTCATGACCCCAACAATAACCACACACAAACAGGAACATTTCAATCCATTTCTTAAACACTCACAGCTTCTTTTCTCGCGAGCCTTTTTGCAATTGCACGACACTAAGTACAAAAGCTATTGTGGTGCATGAAGCTTCGTGGCCGGAATGGTCTAAGCTGATCAGTGCTAAATGGTGATCATCAGTAGAAAACAACTAACTTACAATCTTAAGCTGACAATATAACTAAAATTAAAGCTAGTTTTCACTTCTAAGCATATTTTCCTCACCAAATAGACTTACGTGAAACTTTGTGAATACAATATTGAACTGACTAGCATACAACATCTTACTTTATAGTAAAAATGTGGTCATGCTTGAATCGTTGTTCATACTTGAACGTGAGCACCGCGTTCCTCTTGGTAATCTGATGAAGCTTGATTAACCAACAAAGAAAGCAGCTGTAATCATCCTAATTGCCCTCTATCTGAATTTAAGCATGATGCTAAACATTTAACTATGTTAATACTCTCATAAGGGTTTAATGCGTGTACAACATTTAAGCAATCTAACGTTTTCTAATCTAAAGGGTGGCTAGTTTCATAAATATGTCGAGGAACTCGTGATCTTTCATAATAACCGTTCTTAAAATTTGAAACGTGTTTTTAAATCGAGTTCTAATATTGCATGTTGTTTTCACAATCTATTTTTGAGTGCATCCAGAATAATTTACTTCATAAATTCCTGAGTTTAGTAACTCATTAACTTTGTCTTTCGGATTTCCTAAAAGAGCTTTAATCTTGTTTGAATTTGCTTATTATCGCCATTTTCCAGATCGTAATCATCAATAACAACTACTAAATCGCCCAAATTGTTTTACAAAGTAGGCGTTTCCATGCAAATTGCTTCATACAATGTGTAACAAACCATTCCCATTTCATTTGCCTTTATCCCAATTAAGAAACTTGCAGTGGTTTAATTATTTATTTCCGTTTTGAAACTATAAAAAAATCTTACTCAGTGCTGAGCATCCAAATCACCTTTCCGTGGTTATTTTAATAAAATTGTCTCTTAAACCACAATAAATTTCACTACGCGATGTATTATCAGTTCTACTACATTGTGATTGAATGAGGACTGTTCTTAAATTTCATTGAATTTACAAAGGCGATCCTCTGTGTGACGTCGTCATCGCAAATTTACAAGGTCAGCTCCAAAACTTGTAATTGGTTCTTTTCCTGTGGTATGTGATGAAACATTCAGAAATTCGTCCTTTACGGCCTCTATCTACCAGTAGTTAATACCATTTACCTATGCGTTACATAAACTCGATTTAATTAGATGTACGTTTACATTTTTTATTTTATTGATGCCACGAATCTACGGAATTTTATTATTCACTTTATGTTCTATTTCAGTTATCGATAATTCTAGAAGATCAATGAACACGTTCTTTATTACTTGCAAAATACCATCCTTTCAATTAAAATATACGTTTAAGTTTTTCATCTAAATATCAAAGTATATTTAGTATTAGGAAGAAAATGTAGTTAAATATTATACGCAATTGAGTACTTGGATTACAAAATGTGGATAAAAAATTTATTGACTAGTCAATTAAATTTCTTTTCATGTACCTGTTTACGCATAATAAATATCGTTGAATATAAACACGTTATTAAATTATCTACTTAAAGATGAAACTCTCTGAAAAACGCCTCTGCGTGCAGAATATAGTGAAATACTACTATTTTTACTTTAGAGCACTATTCCTTTGTCACTAAATTTGCGTAATAAGAATGAGAATTCTTTTAGTCACGTTTTTTTTTGCATTTATAATTTATATACTGTGTTTTTCTAATTACGCTTCTCTATACAAACAAATTAATATTTACATCATTTGAATTTTTTCTTAAATTTTTCCAAATGTGCTCGCGTTTGCGGCATTGTATGCGTACAAGATCATGCTATATGACCTTTTGATAATCACATTATTATATACAGGATGTTTTAGAATAAAGTACCGTAAATTGGGGAATATATAGATCTTGACGAGTTATCGAGAAAAGTTAGACAACAGTTTTCTGTAAACCCACCCGTTTCCATTATACAGGATGTTGAATTAATATTGTAAAATACATGTTTTTTAAGAATATTTTCATTTAAGGTAGACACTTTAACTTGAAAATAGGTACACGTTAGTTGTTTACTATTACGAATTATAACACTTCAATTCGACAAAATAGGATAATCCATTGGCGTAGAATAAGGAGTGTTATCAAACAATTTTAGCCTATATTTTTGCACATCCTGTATTTCATAAAAATTAAAACTCATGATTATTCCTTATACAATTTGCCACAAAAAGGTAATTTTTAATCTCTATAGAGCATCCATTTTCGAGATATTTTAAATTAAGTCATACTCAACACATGCTTGAAAACAACGTATTATTAAATCTTTCAAAAACGCAAAGGTTTATTTTGTAGGCCAATCCAAAATCTTATTTTCCAATACTAACTTTTGATTTTCTTATGGACGCTATGTTGGATTTATTTCTACGCCATTAAATAGAGTAAAAAAATACGATTTCACTAGTGTATCACACATTGGGTTTAAAACTTCAATGACCCCTTCTTATAACGTCATTTCTGTATTTATTCGTTAATATCAAATTGCCATGTTTATGAAATGCCGAATTCATTGACAATTGAATCATTAAGTTGGTCATGCAAAAAAGAACAATAAAGCTGTTTCACAATGTGTCAAAATATTAGTTATTATTAACAAAGGTAGTTTTCTTTCGAGTGTTGTTGATGTTATAATATTAAAGGCTTGAGTAAGTTAAAAAAAAATGATTCTAATAGCATTGCCTACGTAATATTTTTCGGCAGAAGTATATTTTGATTATACAACATTAACATAAGAAATTATTGCAATTCAAGAACTGCTTTGGTAAGATATGGTAAAATTTATCCAGAAAGACGACAACATAATGCTTGTATTTTAGGACGTTTAGAAAACCGTATAGTCAGCAACCAAAGTTTTGAAAACCTCAAAGTACTAGAGTATTTAGAGAATCTATGAATGACATAAATGGTTGCATCAACACTAATTCTGAAAACTTGCAGAGAGATATTACAGAGTATAATTTGTCTAAACCTGGAATTCAAAAAATTTTGAAAGCGAAATTTTGATTTTGAATTTAAATCTGCGCAAACCTTCATCCAAGCGACAATGAAAGAAAACTAGAATTTTGTAATTGGTTTTGTCATCAGTTGGAGGATGATTTTGATTTTCCAAGAACAATTTTACGGTGCGGCGATACTTTATTTACAAATGGCGGTGTTCGCACCTTTCAATCCTTATGTATTAATTTGCGATTATCTACTTTGTGTCGTTAATCGTCTGCTGGTATGACAACGAATGTCTTTCGTGTCGATACTAATTCTACTCTAATAATAAAGTTGTCAGAGTCTATCGCTTACAATCAGTAAAAAACCTCCTCAGGTTAGTCTGTATAAAGTTGTTAGTACAAGCAATATTTCCCCATTTCCCTTCCTTAATAGTGCTATTTTTCAGCACCAATAAGTGATTATTTCTGTTTTCATTTCTTGTATTCTATGCACTTTAGTATTGTATTTAAACCGAGTCACCTAACGAACCATTTGCCTAGCTCTAAAATGGCATCGAAGCGGGTGCAAGCGGCATGTTTAGTCGGAGAAACAAACATTATTCTTCTATTGAAGACCCTCAACTGATTTACAGTGTATGACTTCAGGCGCGCTATTCAATCAACGTTTGGTGTGGCCGACTTGATAATAAGTTATTAGGTGCACATTTTATTAATGGGCATTTAAATGGTCAAGTTTATTTAAATTTTCTCCAAAATGATTTGGAAAATATGTTTGGCAATCTCAACCTAATTACTCGTAGAAATTTTAAGTGATTTCAACAAGATGGCGCATGACACAACAATGCTGCAGTTGTAAGAGAATATCTCGATGAGAGGTTTCCTAATTTATGGATAGGTATAAAAGTCCTGAACACTAGTCTCCTCGATACCCTTGTCTAAATCCTTTGGACTATTTTTGTAGGGTTTCATGAAAAATCAAATTTATAATAAACCCATAGTAATCGTAGAATATTTGCGTCAGAGAATTGCCGTATACTGTTTAAGGGTTACTGCATGATACATTAAGAGGGCGGTGTTTTAATATGAACAAGCGAACAATATTGTGATTTTTATTTGTTAATTTAGAAACCCTATTATAATTTAGTTGTTGGTCGGTAATTATAATTTTTACAGTCGTACTAAGTTTTAAACTTGTATCAGTAATATTAATTTATGTATTATCACATATATACTAATTTATTGTTTACATAATTTTGTTAATTAGTTACAAGTTATAATTAAAGAGATTTTTTAATTCTTGGTTTCTTTTTTTGCATGGCTAACTTAATGTATCAATTGTCAATGAATTTGGCATTTAAGGAGCATGGCAACTTGATATTAACGAAAATAACGTTTCAAGAGGGGTCATTGAAGTTTTAAATTCAACGTATGACACATCAGTGAAATCATATTGCTTTGTACTCTTTAATGGTATACAAATCCAACGTGGCATCTATAAGAAAATCAAAAGTGAACATTGGAAAATAAGATTTTGAGGCAGTCGAAAATTTCTGATAACCTTATTAGAAAGCCCGTGATCTAAAATGCAAACGTAGTGAGTTTCATAATTTTCTTGAAATAAATAAAAAGTTACAGGAAGAAAAAAGAAAATTGCAAATTTCAGCGTTTTGCGATATTTCAAAGACGGGTCGAGATATTTTAGGTTTCCTTTTAGATTCTTGAAAAGCATAAGAAAACGCAACTTTTCTCTAGTTTAACGACATACACTGACAAAATGCCTACGTTTAAATGCGGTTAAATGACTTCGATTGCCGGACTCATTGAATAGAAACCAAGTTCATGGATATCGCCCTCCAATAGTATTAGGTGGTGGTGGTGTCCCAGACTCGGCCAAAAACACCTACTCCATTTATCAGAAAGGAAGGTAACAATGGGCACCATAAAAATCAAAGTGAACATAATAAAATATTATTGTGCACCAAAATTGCTCACACCTTATTCGAAGAGCAAAAGTTTAGATTTATAAACGGAGCTTTTTCTTCAGAAATAATATCAGCACGAAAGAGCTTAAGTATTTTGAAATATTTGAACGTTTTTATAGCTGTTACTGATAGAATTTATAGATTAACACATCTAAAAGTTACATTTATATTACATAGTATTATACCATTTTGTTCATAGAGGTGCGAAAACGCAAACAAATACTATATATTAAAAATGTTCTAGTCAATTAAAAATCCTTGTTCTTCTGTGCTATATTTAAAAAAGTCATAGTTTTGTGAATCCCTGGACGACAATGTTTGCACTGCACATTACACTAAACGCCATTGCACTTAACTTATTGCCTAAATGCGAGTAAAGCTTCATGTAGGTTGATGAAGTACAAATTACGCATGAGATTGTTCCTAGCGAATTATTTTAAGAAGAGTTCAATTATCGTATCTGTATACCTCCCCTCGTGCACTAAGAAGTTGTAAAAACTTTAAAATAAAATTTTCTGTAAAATATTTTAATTTCGTTGCAAGTTACACTAATTTCGCCTTACCTTTTTTAAATATTTCTTTTTCTGAAAAACCATTGTGTACCCAAACATTTTCAAAAATGACTAAATAAGTGCAAATAAAATGTCAACCGTTCAGCAATGACATTTTAGAACTAATTTAGGGATATTGCATAATAATAATGGCAGGTCAAAGGTATTAACCATAATCAGGCGATACTGTAATAATTTTAGGACACATCCTCAAGGTTTATTACGAGTTTCAGCAAGAGGTCAAAATATTTAAAAGGAAAAAGTTGCTAATTATAAGATATTGATCTGTCCTTTGTATAATATCCACGGATTACTTTTCAGGGGAATTTAGATTTCAAAACTGCACGTATTGCAGGTACTACCTTCAATTTCTAAGTGGCGTGATAGAATCAAGCCAATCATAATTAATAGTGTTTAAATAATAACAGCTGAGAATGAAAGAGAAATTCATTGTCATGAGTGAAAGAAACTTTAGATAATATATGTAGATAAATACGACCTTGACTTAATTCAAGTGCCTTTATATCCAGTCTTATATAATAATAAGCCTACTTTTACTGAAATTGGTTATGTTTTTGTCTCGTACCGGTATCGTATTAATCAGCGCATGAAAGAAATATATCATCCAATATCTTGCAACTAACCTTCATTTGTAATGCAGTTCAGAATTTTCTAATAGTTTTATTAACTTTTCAAATATTTCGCAGAAAATTAATCAGTTTTGTAACGTGAAGTAATATTACAAGATTATATCTACGTTCAAAATTTAGTGAAGTGTAAGGAAATTAAGACATCGCATTATTGAGAAATATTCTAATATAAATGAGAATTGAAATTCTTGCCTTACATACTTGGATTTGCAGAATGAGGTGTTGATCAGTAGTAATCAGTATGTTCTGTGATTTGATGAATTTGAAAGTAATTTATGGCTTAATTTAAAACAGTAATGTTTCCTTATGTAATGGCAATATTGAAGTGTCCAATTTATAATTTTTAAAGCACGATACAGAATATTAAATACCATTTAAATAGTCGAAACTTTTAAGAAATAATAACAACGAAGTGGTGTGATAGTTAAATTGATACTCAATTATTAAATGGCGAAGGTTGCTAGTCCCTATATAACATAACTGTTAAAATACAGAAAAAAAAAACAGTTTTACAATAGAGAAATCTTCAGTCTTAATACACCATAAGGTTCGTGGTCTTCGCGTGCGAATTTTAATATGTCATCTCCTGACTTATTCCCACAAATACTGTTAAATTTTAACACTCTTCAAGAGAATTTTTGAACTAGGAATAGCTTTATAGCTTCTACAATAGGAATAAGTGAATTAGAGCGTTGGATTAAATTGCTGCTGTTGGCTACTTTTTAAATGAAACGGTATATTAAAAATAATCTAATTTGCATTTTGTAGATTCCTGCATCCTATTGAGTTTAGATTACGTTTTTCACTGACTCTTTTATTTTTATTAGTTAGATGAGGATTAGTAAGCAAGATGAGCTGCAGCAAAGCTGAAATATGTATTAATAATATTGTAAGTTCTATATTAGTCACTAGTTTACTATAAAATTGGTTCATTGTAGTTTTATATGGGAAATGGGAATACATAGAACATTCATTATCATTAATTATCTAAGCAGGGCCCAAATGGGGAGTGCTCCCGAACCCCCATCCGCCTCCCCTATTAGTAGTTGGTCAGTCGGAAAATGTTTCTCTTGGTGGAAAATTTTACGGTTGCGTCATCATAATTTTGTTTTCGACCTTACTTAAGGCCAGTTTGACGCAGCTCTAACTTTTTCTATTCTGTGCTAATCTAAAAAGTTCTACATACCCTTCACAACCTAAATTTAATTTGACTAATATAGCTTGGTCTAGGTCTTCCTATACTCTTCTTTTTCTTATCTATCTGGCTCTACATAGATATTATCAACCTGATGGTTGATAAAGAACTCTAACATGTTTACACGATTTCCATTTATAAGAAAATGAAATATTACCTGGTTATCCCCTCCAAAAAAAGAAAATTGTTAAATTATATGTTATGGTAAAGCTTATGCAACGAATCGCTGCCAACATCCCAAACCTTACATGTGATTTGCCAATGCTCTACCCGAAGGTACTACATTGGTCAGGAAGCGAGTTTTTTTTACCTCAAAAATTTGGAATTTTGCCGAACCCTTGCTGTTCCAAGCAAGGTAGGGATCTTTAACGTGCGTGACAGCACTTACACACGGGAACTCCATTTTACCTCTCATCTGAACCAGGGTGTATTTTTGTGAAAAATGCTGGCCTAACATTTTTCAAACGGACCGTGTCGGGATTCGAACCCGGGACCTTGTGCGTAGTAGTCACACACATACCAACTACGCCACGGAGCCGCCAACTTGCCAGACTGCTAACTAATAGTGAGTTATGCCATGGAAACATTTATTAAGTTATATGTTATGGTAAGACTTAAGCAGCGAATCGCTACCAACATGCCAGACCGCTAACTAATTGTGAGTTATGTCATGGAAACGTTTATTAAGTTATATGTTATGTTAAGGCTTAGCAGCGAATCGCTGCCAATATGCCAAACCGCTAACTAATTGTGAGTTATGTCATTGTGGCATTTAGTTAACTGATTTTTATTTATTTTTTTCTTTTTGTTTTGTTTTCGAACCTACTTAAGGTCGGTTTGACACAGCTCTAAATTCTTTTCTATTCTGAGCTAGTCTAAAAAGGTTTACATACCCTTCACAACCTAAGTCTCTAATAATTTGAGTATATAGATTTGTCTAGATCTTCTTACTCTATTTTTATTTGGTCGTGTATAATCTAAGACCTTACTAAATAGTCCCTCGTGTCTTAACTGGTGCCCTACCATTTTATCTCTCCTGACCTTTACTTGTTTCCACATACAGGGTTCCTTACATATTCTTCTATAAACTTCCTCATTTGTTCCTCTATCTGTCCAACTAATCTTTAATATTTTCCTATAACACCAAATTTCAAAAGCTTCTATCTTTTTCTTATCTATCTCTTTAATTGTCCAAGCCTCAAACGTTCTATACGTACGACTTTAAGAAACTTTTTCTATTATCTAAACTAATACTATTAGCTATTAGTAAGTTTTTCTTTTTTAGAAACATTTTTCTAGCTTGAGCTATTCTAGCTACTATATCCCTTTTGCTGCGTCCGTCCTTTGTAATTATACTACCTAAATAGCAAAATTCCTCTAACTCGGTATTACCGATTTTTAATTTTGGTTTAGAACTAGGATGTAACTCACTTGTCATTATCTTTGTCTTTCCTGAGTAAATTCTCATACTATAGTTACTCTCTAGTATCAGATCTAAAATATTTAAAAACTTTCCTAACTCTTTTCTAGACTCTGCTATAATGGCTATATCATCTGCAAATCGTAACATGTTTATTTTCTGTCCATGTACACTAATACCTATCTCTTTTCTCTCTCAAGCTAAGTTTAAAGCTTCCTCAGTATAAACATTAAAAATCAAAGGAGATAGTATACAGCCCTGTCTAGCACCATTTCTAATCTTAGCTTCCTTTTCTATTTCATCAAATCTAATTACTACGCTTTGGTTTTTATATAGATTGTAAATAATTTTTCTATCCTTATGAGAGATTCCTATTTTTCGCAAAACCCTGAACATAACAATCTAAATAACCCTATCAAATGCTTTTTCTAAATCTATAAATGCAAAATAAGTCCTTTTTTGTAACCTTTTTTCGATAATTACCCTAATCATTAGTATCGGTTCTCTAGTCCCTCTGTCTTTACGAAAACCATATTGGTCTTCGCCTAAATAATTCTCAGCCAAAGCTTCTACTCTATTTTTAATTATAATTGTTAGTATTTTGGAAGCGTGGGAAGTTATACAACCATTCTAAAATTCTCACACCTATCAGCTCCTGACTTTTTGGGGATTGAAATAATAATATTTTATTCGAAATCTATTGGGATCTCACCTGTGTCATATATTACTTTTACTAGTTCATATAATCTGTCTAAAGTTTTCTGACTTGCATATTTTATTAATTCTGCGGGTATATCGTCTATCCCCGGCGCTTTATTTAGTTCAAGATCCCTAGCAGCTCTATTAAATTCCTCTCTTAATATTGAGAACCCTATTTCTACATCCTCTTCTTGGTCGTTCTCTAACTCATCCATATCACCTTCCTTATATAAATCTTCTAAATATCTTTTCTTCTACTTCAACTTTATTTATTAGAAGCTCATTATTCTCACCTTTAATACCATTATATTTTTTCCTATCTTCTACGAAACGGTTGCGTATAAAACAGTTGCGTATAAAAGAAGAATTATTGTGGATTGACTACAACAAGTATGACTACGCTAAGTTAGAAGTTGGTTATGGCTATAGTAGAAGTGTAACCATCATTTTTATTCGAGTTATATTTATTACGATGGAATTATTATGGAAGAACTAATTTCTCAACTCCCATGCGTATATGCGTTTAACGAACAAAACCAGTAAATATAATATTCAATAAATGTTGCGTTTTCTTCAAATGGCAATTGGTAACTAGGTAAATAATGCACAATTAAAGGAATTTGATATGTCCAAAAATTAACTGTATTTAGAGCAAAGTTAAGTACTTAAAAAAATGCAAATAGAATAAATCGCCCACTCAATTCTCAGTCATTAAATTGCGATTAATTTGGTTTCTGCTTAATGTGCGACTGCGTTCTCTAAATCTCAATGGGCAATTATTGCCCATTGAATTAATTATTGGGTATAATTTTGGATTACAGATTAAAGAAAGGAAGCGGCATAAGTACCTGAAATAGAGCCAGTAGGGCTAGAGATGAGAACTGAAAATCATGAACGAATACGACTCAAGCCCTACTCTAGTTTTAGAGTGATATTACTCGACACTAGGGTGCTTAAAATAGTCCCAGATGAATACTTTTATAAATTATAATTTTCTTCAATCTTTATTGCTTTATTGCAAAAGCATTTACAACGATTGTACAGATGCAGTCTTGAAATATGAACATTGCTGTATTATTCTGAAGTACAATGTACAGTTAGTTGTAATTCTGTTGTGGATGTATATGTTAAAGTTGTTACGGTATTCCGCGCAAACACGAAAGAAAACGGCAAGAGTAAATAAAGAAACCATTACGCCGAATACCGCAACAAAACGGGGACAGAATTGTAGAATTCGGGCTAGCTTAAAAACGTCGTAGAGTGGCGTGGGTAAAATAGAAAAAACACATTGGAAACCTCAGTAAACTATATTGTCAACATACAATCTCGAAAGACTCTTTACAAAACAACAAAATCCAATAATTTGCGTAATCGTTTGTTACAGCGTGATGATATACAAAGCGTCATAACATAAAAATATAACATTGGTAAGCAAATATAACATTTTAGAATCGAGATACTTACTTAATGGTTCACCTTAAATATATACAAAAGAAAATAAAACATAAACTTTACAGTGATTCTGCATTTGTGAAGTGCACCTCCTCAACAAAAAGTATAACGTTAAAATTATACACTCTAACTTAAATTAATCAGATATTAACTACTTTTGAATTGATGCGTAAGTTTCTTACGTTAATGTCTATACCAAAAGGACAAAAGAAACAGTAAAACGGAAAACTTTAATTGACTAATTTTTAACATAGTCGTTCGTGCATTGTGATTGTGAGTTTTGTAACGTAGAGGTGGTAATTTATTGGATAATCATAAGTAATACCATTATTAACAGCAAATGAAATATCTATTCTTCACAGCAGCATAAAAAATTACGAAAACAGAAAACTGTACCTTGAGCTATTGGCTTTGCGCTGGTATCATCTTGTGGATGGAAAATGCGGCTGCATTTCTTTATGGGCTGAATGTGGAACCACCAACTTAACTCATACTAGCACAGAAAGCATTGTAAAAGCGCGACTTTACAATATGTCTCTTCGGTAAGAAGATGTATTCAATGTATCTTTCAAAGCACGGTCTCTATTTTATTAGAACAGAATCATGTATGAAGTATTTGGCTTTTAAAGATAACGCCGAAGAATCAAGTTTGCAAAATTCTCAGACAACAGCTGCCGAAATACAAACTGTAACAGCTTGCCAACAAGTAGATAACGCAATTAACAAAGGAAAGCAATCTTGCTACTTTGTAACATCTTAACAGCTGCAGGATAACAGATAACAAGCCCATTGCAAGCGTGCATTACTAGGCAGATGGATAAGTGGCTTTATCTTTTAGAAAAAAGCCGTGCATTTATTTGCAACTGTAATTAAAATGTAGTCACAGCAGGTAGTAGAAAATATTGCAACTACTTTGTATCGTAAAGTTTTCTAAGCAGTTGCTTGATTTTATAAGGCAAAATTTTATAGAATAATTACTTGAGAAATTTTATTAAATAACATTAATTTCAAATGGTAAGAATTTATTAAATAACATTAATTTCAAATGGTAGGAAATCGAGCTTGCTGAGAAATTTTAGAGTGTTTTAAATAGAATGCAGAAGAAATTACTTGCAGGGTTTCAAACGTAACGAATTTAAAGTGTATAATTCAGATATTTCGTAAAATAACTATAATTGTATAGAACTTCAATAAAGGGCAAATGGCGCTAGTAGTTAAGACATGCGTAATTTTCTCGGTTGTTAAAGTAAATAAGGTACTTGCAAAATACAAGAAAGAAGTATAGGTAAAAGTTCACTTACCAAGGATAGTATCCAGTAGCTTGAAGAATGCAGCTGGCAACCTAAATAAGGATAAGAAAAGAAAAGACATGATTGCTGCAAAAAGAATGAGCACTTTTACTAGAACAGAATGTCACTTTGAAGGTCGAAGACTAGAATAGTACTGTTGATAGATCAATGATGGTAAGCGGTATGTTTCTTTACAGCAAATGTGGGAATGCTAATTAAAAAGGCAATAAAGGCGCTCACAATAGTTATTTCATGTAATAATGCATGAAGTCAGTTAAAAGTGCAGAAAACTTCTGTTTTTATGTTAACCTAGTATATAAATTAACTAACCATTGGCAGTTTAGAGTGTAATATAAACAACTAACCTGAAGTGTGCAGCATAAAAATTTTTATAAATAAAAGTGCGCAGAGTAGGAATCAATGGAAGTACGTGTCTAACTAGATTCAGGAAAGAATATCTAATGATGACGAATATAAAAGAAGCATTAGCTGTTACCGAATTTTCGGAACCATTGCATCACAAAAAAATTAATCCAGATTTTGTAAAGTTTGTGACATATATTTCTTATTGCTTCATGTGTATCGATCGAGTGATTGTTGTCGCGCCTTAATCTTATTCAGTCTAGGCCAAGAAACAGATTAGTCTAGTCAATGGGGATCCAAATAAGAGGTTTGCTTGCAATAAATAATATTACAGGTTTGAAACTTTGCAAATAGTTTTGTTTTGGAACATTGATTATACAGAAAAATAAAGTCACCATCAGTTCAAAGTTCGGAAGCATCCTCCATTTTGGAGTTTAGGTGGCTTTTTATACGTTGTTAGTAATATTTTTAAAAATATGACACATATAGATAGTTTGAATGAAAATTGTGGATCATATAATTTTCAACAAATAATTTATTTTCATTATAACTTTAATTGAAATGTAAATGCCAAAGTCCATCTCCCATTCGTAGAATGTGGCGCTGCGCGCTATAATGACTGCCGACGTTGTACGTAGGAGGCAAACGCACCGAGAAACCAAAGATTGATTTTCCCTTTTATCGCAGTTTTTGCTTATTGTATACATAAACAAAAAGTAATTTCTTAAATATTATATGCATTGCAAGCTGTTAGAGCAAATGCATGCGAATTCTACTGCAAGGCGGATAAAGTAATTTTGGTCCAAAAATTGGTCGGATATTACTATTGATCAATCATGAATGCGATCAATGAAACCAATTTGCGGCCTGACGTATCGCCTAGGAACTACTGATAGCGCTTTGAGTAAATAGATTCTAGGCTTGCCAGCTGCTCGCGATATTTGGAAAAGCTTAGAGAAATATTGTGGCGTTTATATGACCAATTCCCAATCAGATGTTGACGCTAGCCCATCACGTAGTTTAAGGATGAACGTGATTTGAAAATGTTACTTAAATGGATTTCAAGTCACCTATTTTTCCAAAAGTTAATGATATTATTTCAATGGCCATTGGTATAGTAGGCGACAAAACCAGAAATGGTCATAAAGCTATTGAAATTGGACTAATTCGAATGAAGAAGATGATTCGGCATATATGTGGCTCTGTGAAGCTTAAGAAGAGCAATATATTATTGCTCCTTGGAGTTATGATACCTATCAAAATAGGAAACGAATTAATACCCATAGACTCACAATATTATTATTTCAAAGAATTGCAATTATGAAGCAAATTGATGAAGAGCTTAGAACATGTTTTAAGTACGAACTCTCTCCATGTTCTCTTTCTATTTTTTTTAAAGAAAGAATTCGAAGAACAAGAAATCTATCTTATATAATTATATAAATCCGACGCACTATAAAATTGTTGAACTAAACAATAAGACTTTCGTTATAGATGGTGGTATTCTCTTTCATCGAGTAAGTTGACAAATGAACTATACCTTTGAACAAATTTACCAGTTATATAAATATTACATAGAAAAATATTTTGGGATAAATGTACGATAGTATTCATTCGATCGGTACAATGAAAGTTTGCGAAATACACAAAAATGCAGAGCGTAAACGAAGTGTAGATTATACTTGAACAGATATTTTATTCGACAAACAAACGGCTTTGACGGTTGCACAAACGGCATTTTTATCAAATATACAAAATAAAAAAATACCATCAACATGCTATGTGCACACTTGAAAGCTAATGGTTACATCGCTAAACAAGCAACTGACGGTGCTGACACAACAGTTATAAAAGAGGAAATATTCAGATCACAAAATGTATGATGTAATTGTAACTGGAGAAGACAGATTTGCTAGTACTAGTAATTACTCTTACACCAAAAGAACATAATATCGTTTTTTTTAAACCGGAAGAAGTAAATAATAAAAATCGCATTTATTTTAACCGTGAAGCTCGGAAAATTGATGAAATTAAGCAATTCATTTTTCGAAAAACACGTGCAGCCGAAAGTGGCGCAAGACAAGTTTCTTTCGAACACCAACAATAACGCTTGATTCATAACTAAAATAAAACAACATAGAGAACTTTTCTTCATAACATGCAAACGGCGATGTCGATCGACTAATTGCGACCATTGTAGTTGATTCATCTTTTTCCAATGTTGCCATAGTCGCTGAGGACATTGATGGTCATGTTCTATTAATGGCTTTAACACCAGATTAAAAAAAACGTATCTTTTATGAAAGTTGCTAAAGAAAAGACAGTAGAATGTATCTTCTTATGGAAAAATCTAAGATTCGTTCTGGTCATTTTTGTACCAAGCATTGAAATCCCCATAAGGAGGAATTGAAGATCAATTCAAGTTACTTTTCAACCAACACCCTCAGTAGATCATTAACAGGCTAACTGGCGCCTTATTTCCCCCAGAATCACTCATTTACTCACTCATTCTGGACCACATAGTTTTCTTCGACTAGCCATGTCATCTTTCGAGATAAATCTGTCTTGTTTGGTATCAGTTAGTATTAGATTTTTCTCAGCTACCTGAATTTTTAGGAATCTTTTAGATAGCATCATCCCCCAGGGAGCTACCCTCATTTCAATATTTTTTACCGGTAGCGATTTCTGATCGTCCTTATAAATTTTTTAGCCATGCGATACGTCAAATTAGTCTAGAATTTTATGCAGAATCTAAATCTGTAAAGAGATTTAAAATCCGACCACCCTTTACCGTTTTACACACATACCCTCTGCGAGATAAATCTTTCTCCACATTTCCACCCACGACATAAATGTACCATGTTTGGTATCAATTAATATCAGATTTTTCTCAGCTATCCGAATTTCTAGGAATTTTTCAGATCGCATCGTCCCCCAGGAAGCTACTCTCATTTCAAGAATTTTTTACCAGCTGCGATTTCTAATCACCTCTCCTTTATAAAATCTAGAATTTTTTAACCAAACACTTAGAGGTATCAACACAAAGAAATTAAGCACACGAAAGTTTAATAATTAATTTTATCCGATTTACAGTTTAATAAACTAATAGAATACAATTTTTACATTGCAAAGTATAACATTATTTTATTTTCTTTGTGTAGCTGAGTCCAAGCAGCTGAAAGTAACCTGTAACAGAAAAAGAGATTAATGTGTTGTTTAAAAAGATAAAAAACGTGTTTGCGGTCAATAAAACATATTGCCGTTAATCTAACAATATGTTCTACTGTCCAGCGACACCGCGTGAAGGTAAAGACATGTCCCCAGGAGCGAAGGGGTTATTAAGGATGGGAATGGTGGGTATGTATTATAACCGAATTACATGCTACTATAAACAAAAACTTAAAAAAGAACTTAATCTATATCTTTATGCCGCCATGCATAGGTTGCTGTACTATTAGAGATGACGTACCTTTTGTCATCCTCTTCCGACAAACTAATTTTATTAATTAATTGGTCATAAAGTTGGTGTTTATGACTTCGAATACACACCATGGTATACATAATGGCACCATAATTATTATGTACAATATCCTTAAAACTATTTTCATTAATATTTTTAACTACACTTCGTGAGATATCTTTAATCATTTTAATCGTATCCTTTTCGCTTACAATACAGTAGGACTTAGTTCTACTACCAAAAAACTCTAATACTAGACCCTCATTAAAATGGTCTCTGATTTTCCTACAACTTTTTTGTTGACAAGCGGTATATTGTATCTATTATCCGCGCGGTAGTCACACTTTCGCGATAAACATATCTTGTTTGGTATCATTTAATATTAGATTTTTCTAGGGAGCCCAAATCTGTAAATAGATTTTAAATAGGACCACCCCTTACAAAGTTACGTTTTTTAAATACCCAAACCTCTAATTTTTGCCCATCTATATTTAACCCCATCTTTAAAACTTTTTTTTCGCTACCGAAGACATATGCTTTAAACAACTATTTTCCGAAAAATCTAAAACCGCTGTGTCGAGCGAACACCACGTAAAGATAACACGTATACTCTGTCCACCAGGATAGAAGTAGGATGGATTCGGAAGAAGGGAAGGTGGGAGAAGAACCTAAAAATTATAGAATCTTAAAACTACTATATACAATAGATTTACAAAATTACTCAACAGTGAGTGGGAGAATAAGGATTCTCATCAATACCAACAAGACGAAGTCGATCAAACTAACAAGATACGTATGCAGGATATAGTAGGAAAGCTGCAAGAATTACGCGAAGGAATGGATCTGGTTGTCGGTGGAATCAAAGACTTCATATATAGAGACAAACTTTGGTACATTCTACAATTCGAAAACTTAGACGGTCTCTATGTATCAAACTATTGGCTAGAAAAGGAGATAGAGGACTTGGGTATCGATTTAAATTTTAAGCTGCAAATAAAATTGATAAAATTAAAACCACTCCAAACAAACATAAAGAAAGGACTGTTTTCTGTGTATAACTTTGTATTAAAATTAAGTTTAAATGACTCCATGCTTGGCATTAAATGTTTTTAAATTTTGTTATGTATAATGTCAGAATAGAATTTTTAGAATAGTATAATATTGCTTTTTATTTATAAAAGGCTATGACGTCATCACGACCGTGGAAAACTAGCCGAAGCTTGGGAATCGAGAGCATAGCGATGTGGTGATTTTACCTATATAAAAATAGATGTTAAGATACACTGTATATCTATTAAATAAAATTGTTTTAAAGGAATGTGTACTACTTTATTGTTTACACCAATTTTTTAAATCGAGTTGGCCTAAGGTTAAATTAATAGTACATTCGGACTTCCAACAAAAATTAAATCGGTATTACCATACACGATTAGAAACTGTTTATAAATAAAAAAAAATTATAAAATTGGAGGTTGTAACTCGATAAGGGTTGATGTTAAGATAAAAATTAAAAAGGTGAAAATACAAAGGCCGTGTGGTGCCAATAGGCACCGAGAGGTCTCTCGAAAATTTTAAAGGTTAGGTTACCGATTTATAGGGTAGAGATGGTTGGGGTAAATTAAAACAAGGAGTGAGCAAGGAGGGACCAAGGAGGAAACCCCTTTAAAATAAGGCTTAGCAAATCCTCCTTATGGGAATTTACATGTAAAAAGTGGATCGGGTGGATCCATGGGTGGATCCCATAAGGTGGATCTGTCCTCGGATCATCCAATTCTATGGTTGCTACAAACTTTCCTAGCAGTACAGGACCGTGCAACGTACAATTTACTTATATAATTCGAGTCAAAATGGCAAATAACTCAGACGAACTAAGGAATGCGGCTTTCGTATTCTTGGCGTACACCACACGCAAATGGGTTCCGCTAAACATTTCATATTTGCTTAGTAAATAACCTTTCAAATCGTTTAAAACCGAGGGTCTTACAACCTATAACGATCATATATTGCCATAAGTAGTGGACATGCAACTACGCAACAGTGAGTGGAAGAATAAGGATTCTCTCCAATATCGACAAGGGGAAACTGATCAAGCTAACAAGATACGTTTGCAGGAAATAGTGGGAGAGCCGCGATTAAAAGATTGTCACAAGCTGCAAGAATTACGCGAAGGAATGGATCTGGTTGTCGGTGGAATCAAAGACTTTATATATACAGACAAACTTTGGTTCATTTTACAATTCGAAAACCTAGACGGTTTCTATGTATTAAACTATTAGTTAGAAAAAGAGATAGAGGACTTGGGTGTCGATTAAACTTTAAGCTGCTAATAAAATTAGATAATATTAAAACCTCTCCAAACAAACATAAAGAAAGGACTGTTTTCTGTGTATAACTTTGAATTAAAATTAAGTTTAAATGGTTCCATGCATGGCATTGAATATTTTTAAATTTTGTTATGTATAATGTCAGAATAAAATTTTTAGAATAGTATTACATTGCTCTTTACTTATAAAAGGTTATGAGGTCGCCACGAAATAGTAGTCACACCGAGAGGGGTGCGTATGGGAAGGGGCGCGCATGGGTAGTGGTGCGCATGGGGTAGGAATGTGTCTGGGCGTACATGAGGGAAGCGGAAGTCAACAGTCACCAAGCATCTAATTCTTATTTGGGTGGTTTCGAGTACTTGCCGGTGTATGTATCCGGAGTAAAAAACACGATTTGTACACGCAGCTTATTAATAAAATTAGTTTATCGAGCGAAGATGACAAGCGTTACGTCATCCTCGGAAGCATATCAACCTCATGGGGGCATAAAGATATAGGATAGTTGTTTATGTTTGTATAGATTTTGTAAATATATTGTATATAGTAGTTTTAAGATGCTATAATTTTTAGGTTCTTCTCCCACCTTCTCTTCTTCCGAATCCTTCCTGCTTCTATCCTGGTGAACAGAGTATACGTGTTATCTTTACGCGGTGTTCGCTCGACACAGCGGTTTTAGATTTCTCGGGAAATGGTTGGTTAAAGCATATGTCTTCGGTAGCGAAAAAAAAGTTTTAAAGATGGAGTTAAATATAGATGAGCAAAAATTAGAGGTCTGGGTTTTTAAAAGACGTAACTTTGTAAGGGGTGGTCCTATATAAAATCTATTTACAGATTTTGGTTTCTTAGAAAAATCTAATATTAGTTGATACCAAACAAGATATATCTATCTTAAAAGAGTGACTACACCGCGGATAATAAATACAATATAGCGCTTGTCAAAAAAAAGTTGTAGGGAAATTCAGAGACCATTTTAATGGGTATTTAGTATTAGAATTTGTTGGTAGTAGAACTAAGTCCTACTGTATTGCTAGCGAGAAAGATACGATTAAAAGGATTAAAGCGATCTCACGAAGTGCAGTTAAGAATATTAATGTAAATAGTTTTAAGGACATTGTACATAATAATTATGGTGCCTAAGGTATAGCATGGTATGTATTCAAAGTCATAAACACCGACTTTATACCCAATTCATTAATAAAATTAGTTTGTCGGGCGATGATGACAAAAGGTACGTCATTCCCAATTGTACAGCAACCTACGCATGGGGCATAAAGATATAGGATAAGTTTTTTTAAAGCTTTTGTTTAGAGTAGCATGTAAGTTAGTTATAAGACATACCCACCATCTCCATCCTTAATAAACCCCTTCGCTCCTGACGACATGTGTTTACCTTCACGCGGTGTCGCTGGACGGTAAAACATATTGTTAGATTAACGGGAATATGTCTTATTGACCGAAAACACGTTTAATCTATGTTTAAACAACACATTAATCTCTTTTTTGTTCCAGGTTACTTTCAGCTGCTTGGACTCGGCTACACGAAGAAAATAAAATAATGTTATACTTTGCAATGTAAAAATTGTATTCTATTAGTTTATTAAACTGTAAATCGGATAAAATTAATTATTAAACTTTCGTGTGCTTAACTTCTTTGTGTTAATACCTCTAAGTGTTTGGTTAAAGGATTCTAGGTAAAGGAGAGGTGATTAGAAATTGCAGCTGGTAAAAAATTCTTAAAATGAGGGTAGTTTCCTGGGGGATGATGCGATCTGAAAAATTCCTAGAAATTCGGATAGCTGAGAAAAATCTGATATTAATTGATACCAAACAAGGTACATTTATCTCGAGGGTGGAAATGTGGAGAAAGATTTATCTCGCAGAGGGTATGTGTGTAATACGTTAAAAGGTGGTCGGATTCTACATAAAATTCTAGACTAATTTGATGTATCGCATGGCTAAAAAATTTATAAAGACGGTCAGAAATTGCTACCGGTAAAAAATATTGAAATGAGGGTAGCTCCCTAGGAAATGATGCTATCTAAAAAATTCCTAGAAATTCAGGTAGCTGAGAAAAATCTAATATTAATTGATACCAAACAAGATAGATTTATTTCGAAAGATGAAATGGCTAGTCGAAGAAAGCTATTTGGTCCAGAATAAGTGAGGAAATGAGGAATTTTGGAGGAAATGAGACGCCAGTTAGCCTGTCATTAATCTACTGTGGGTGTTGGTTGAAAAGTAACTTGAATTGATCCTCAATTCCTTCTTATGGGGTTTTCAATGCTTGCTACAAAAATGACTAGAACGGACCTTAGATTTTTCCATAAGAAAATACATGGGAAAATTTTTAGCGCTAGAACGAAGGTGTATATTCTACTAAAGACGCACTACATTTGATGTTCCAAAGCTCCACTCAAAGGTACTACATTGGCTAGGAAGCGAAGTTCTCTTTATCCTCAAATTCTGAATTTTGCCGAACCAATGCTGTTCCAAGCAAGGTAGGGCTCTTAAACGTATGTGACATTCACACACGGGACCAACATTTTACTTCTCATTCAAACGAGGGCGCATTTTTTTGAAAAATGCTCACCTAATATTTTTCAAGCGGACCGTGTCGGGCTTTGAATCTGGGTCCTTGGTCATAGTAGTCAAGCGCATAGCAACTATGCCACGTATTCTCCAAGGAAAGACACAGCAAACGGTACACTCATCATATAGTCTGAATGAACTACCAAGCTGCAAAAAAAATGTAGTTTTTCTGCACGCTTTTATAAAGTGTGTACAACGGCACAAAAATCCTTACAAGACGTTGATGAAGTATTTAAACAAAAGAAACATCAAAGTGTATATAACATTATTAAAGCTGGAGTGGTATCTATTTTCGCTTTATGTCAAAAATTTGTATCTGATTTAAATCAGTATACATACGAAAGTTTTGAGGCAGTCATTGCAAAAAACAATGGTGTACAATTAACGAATTTAGCGTGAGCAATAGATCAGCTACAGATCTCCTAAAAGAAGTATATGTACAAGTTCAATAATGGATTGCAAATTATTTATCGCCAATAGACTGGATGGAGATGGAAGTCTGGTAAATGTTTAACGCCAAACCCTATGCTCCCGAAAATTTGTCAAAAATCACTTTTTGCAAATGTAGATCAGAATACGACGGAAATTGTAGCTGCAGAAAAACGTTGTATTGAAGCTCGTTTTCATTGTAATGGATAAATCTGTACCAACAGCGCGCCCATCATTTATGAAAGAAACGATTTGGAAGATGTGGAAGATACTTGAAAATCTTTGTATGTTAAATATAATTAAAATTATATTCCGTTACCGCTAAACTTCTTGTGAATAATTAATTACAGTTTATAAACAATAGAATACAACATACACCTAATTTTTTTAAATACGAACTTACCCCGTGTGCAACATCGCAGGAAAAAATTAAACGGCCCCTTTAATTTTCGTATCGTATATTAAAGCTTTAAACCTCTTGCAGTTTACAATGTGAAAGTCTTGATGCTATTGTTATTGATAAAGAACCTTTAATGGCATTTAATTTCATGGGAATTTGTTACCATCAGCAAGTAATTAAAGTAATCCGTCCTTCACATCCTCCCCTAAAAGGTTATTACTAAAGATTTTTAGAAACAATTTAATAATGTAATGATTATAAGAAAAAGAAAAGTAAGTTATTTGTGAATTATTATTCTATAAAAATTGTTCAAAATGGACATCTTTTTGTTCCAAACAAATAGAATCTGTTTTGAAGTTCCTCACGTACTTATTGAAATGTTTCGAAGGTAATGTTTTCACAACCTTGTAACAGTTTTTTTGACCACTGCAGAACATCAACAAATTTTTAGTTTTACAAACTCTTGTATAGTCATTAATATCATGCAAACCATTTTTAAATAAATAAATACCAGTATTGGTATTATGCGTGCTAACCGCCATACAGAAATGCTAGTTTGGTTGCTAACATCAGGCGCCAAATGTTAGTACAAATATTATCAAAGCCAAGCAGCTTTCCAGTTTCGTGCATATCACATCTGCACTCACAATAGCTGAGCTCTCGTCGAGAACGATCATGGAAATCATAAGGGTTCTGGCATGTAACTTGCGTCTGGCCTTGTGCGGTAGTAGAGCTCTAGTGCGCTGAACACTAGGCTTTGTGGTTTTAACGATGGTAAGAATTAAAGAAATAAGTTATTAGACAAACTGAATAATTTTGTTGTAGCGCTCTTTCTTTTTTTATAACGTTCTTTTTAACGACGTCTTTAAATGACTTTTAATAAATAACTTCGTTTGGATAATTCTTTTGATAAATTCATTTAATAATTTTTTGGATATTTGTTTAAATAGCACTTAAAATATTTCTTTAATAATTTCGTAAAAGTTACGATAAAACATGTTTTTCAACGCTTGGTTAGAAAATCTTCAATTAGATATTAATTTTATAATTCTCAACTTTTAAGAAGTCGTTTTGTATATCAATAGTAAGGCTGCGCCGTATATTCATTTGTTAGAAATGAACACGCCTTATCTGGTTTTATAAAAATAAGGCAGTCTGTATGCTGTATTTAAAGAGGATATAAATTCTATTTTTGCACCTGCGAGTATCAACTTATAGTTCATTCACGCCAACTTTGCGATAAAATATCGATCCAAGATGAACGTCCTTCAACCGTACGATGAATAGTTGGATTTTATGTAATGTTATGCGAGAAAACAATAAGTTTGAATTTTAAGGAAACGTTCTACCAAGTACGTAAAAATTTTATGGTTTGAAAATTAAGTCCGATGATGAATTGAAATGGTACTTTTGAAGTTTTTGGTCAAGATCTACACACAGTAGAACATCTAAGTTTGGTATTGTAGTTTGGTTGGTCCAACTTGTGCGTATAACAAAAACGCATAAAAGTTCGTATGGTCCGGTCCAAGGATCACGCAGCTGTTCGTGTCCTGTAGAACATGTGGATTTTACGTCACTTGTTTTTCTGAAAAATGTATGTATTAACACCTACCCTAACATGCTGTTACGCCAACATGTAAACAACACCTGCTCAACCAAGGTAAGAAATTAGAATTATTCTTGCATTACGTCTACATTTGGTTATCTTTGATACGAGGCTGTTTTGAAAAATATCTTTGTAACCATCTATTATCATTAATCCGTTTAACAAATTAAGAAGGACCTTAGTAAAATTTTATTGTCGATACTAGTACAGTGTAATCACAGTTACTAAATTTTATGAAGTTAGGCAAACCTAAAGAGTCCTTATTGATGTTTCATATATGCACGATTTCACTTGCAATTTCTAAATGATGAATTAATAGACAAAGTAGTTTTATAAATATGTAAACAGAAAAAACAGATCTGATATTTCTGGTATAAATTCAAGTTAAACTTTTGTAACGAAAGCAACATTTAAAGTTTTTAATATTTTTTTGAATATATAATCCTACCTTATGAGTAGATGAAACTTGTATTATCATTTCTTAAACATGAATTTTATATTTACAATTTTTACGAAGGAACAATTTTAATTAAAGAAGCAACATTTAATTTTCTTAATTAATTGTTCTATTCTGAACAAGTACGTTCAGAAATAGGGTAACAACGTATAAGATCAAATAGCGTAGACCCCTAGCATAGTCGGAAGATATTTGCGTTCCACCATTTTAAGGAAATCCTTCCTTAAAGGTCACTGGTCACATTAGGCGATAAAAAAAACCCGTAACATGATACCCATCAGTGTATAAAATAACAATTATAACCTTTGAAGATTTTTTTTTGCAATTCCTCAATGAAATCTGGAGAGGTCTTATAAATCACAGATTCTAAATGTCCCCAAAGAAAAAATCGCACGTTGTTAGGTCGAGCCATCTGGGCGGCCACTCAACAGGTTTCCTTCTTTCAATTCACATATTCCGATAATTTTCATCAACCCATCGTCTAACATTAAATGCAAAACGTGGAGGCGCATCATCTTGTTGAAAACGCAGAAGATCTTCTACTAGAGTTAGATTCCCATTTTGATTGCACATATCTTCTAATTCATGCACAACCAAAGGCTCAATAGATGTGTGTAGCATATTGAAGCAAGCGTTTACCGTTAAATTTCCATCAATAAATAACGGACCAGTAATTTTACATCCCAATGTAACCACCCACACGTTAAGTTTCTCAGGATTTGCGTGTGACCTCTTTAAATATGGGAATTCGCATCATTCCAGTATGTACATTCTGTTTATTTACGTTTCCATTTAGAAAAAAAGAACATTCGTAACTGAAACAGATCTTCATAATTAAGCGTGGTTTACATATAATCATATTAACCATTGTCTTGCAAAACTGCACTCTTCTGTCAGGGGCATCATCACCAAGTTCCTGAAGGATTTCATCTTGTACGGATGAAATTTGTGAAGTTTCAAAACTTTATTAAAAGCTCTCATCAAGCTCAGTAGCGTATGCACCTTGTCTTGTCGACAGTGTGGGAATATTATTAAATTGCCCAATTACTTTATTTGAACGTTTCCGTCCAAAAGGCGGTTGGTTCCTTTCCTTGATAGTCACAGATCCCGTTTCATGCAATTTTGCAATTAACTGTTGAACGAAAGAATGATGTACAACTTTATAATAAATTTCTAGCTGATTAGGTCAGTTACATCTGCTCTAGTTTGAAATGTTAAGCAACCTGCTCATTCATTTCTACAACATTTCTACAACCAATTAATATTTACCTTCAGTTTAACTAGGCGTTAATACTAGAAAGCTTTTCAATTATAGGTATTATAGTAGTTAATTGCGTTTAGGTGGTGGTTTAATATATGAAACTTTATTGCTAAATTTTAATTAATGCTGGTTGGTGTCGTTTGTATATATAAGTAAACAGTACTGTTTGCACTGGACGACTAATTTGAATATCTTTTTGGTATTCTTGAAACAAGGTATATTCTTCGTACGAGCGCAAAAACGGCTTTCTTGTGGGATTAAACATGGGAAAATCTAAGGTTCAAAAAGATCATTTTCCCAAATACAAAGAACATTCATCCCACGTAACCCATACATTTAGAAGGTTGTTAGCAGAACCAGCGCAATTTTTGCTCTTTGATTTCTTAGCTATCCTCATAATAAGCATGTATTCTTTTAGCTAACCCATAATGGGGATGTGGTTTCTCTGATGAAATATGTTGCAATTTTAAAAATTGGATCGGCGCTTACAGAGTTACAACCCCTTTTAATATCTGATCACTAACCTCGATAAGAGTTTTCTTCAGCACTGGCACAACAAAAGTTTTCTTCGAATAACCAATTTTTCCTACGTTCCGATATTTAAATCGAAGCAACCACTGAGAAGTTACCTCTGTTTCTTTAGTTTTTTGGCAATAGTGATAGACACACTTTGCGGCGATACGAGAATAATACAAAGATGTGTTAGACAAAGAACATCTTATTAGATAAAATGAGGAAGAATTAAAAGATTTTTTATGTGCCGGTGGACCGACCTAGAAACATCTGAGTTTTACGAGCTATGTGCGTTTGTAGTTAGTAAGAAAGACTCTTTTAGTTATTTGGGCGTTCTTACGAAAAGAGATGGTACTAAATTGGTATATTATTTAAAAACTTTTTTTAGAAGGTTTTTATCAAAATGGCAGATGACAGACGAACTAAGGAAGGTGAGATTCATAACCTTAGCTTACACAACACATAAAGGGGTTCCCCTATACATTGTATATTTAACTAGTAAGGAAACTCTCGGATCATTTAAAACCGAGTGTCTTACAACCTATAAGGGTTGTATATTTCCAAAGATGGCGGACATACAACTACACAATAGTGTGTTGGAAAATCAGAATTGCCTCCAATACCAACAAGAGGAAATGGAGAAAGCCAACTAGATACGTATGCAGGACATAATTGGAGAGCCACAACTAGAAGATTGCCACCAGTTACAAAAATTCACGAAGGTATGGATCTCGTTGTTTATGGAATCAAAGACTTTATGTATAGAAACACACTTTGGTGCATTTTGCAATTCGAAGATCTTCACGGTCTCTATGTATCCACTTATTGGCTACAAAAGGAGATAGAAGACTTATGCATCGATTTCAATTTTAAATTACTGATAAAACTAAATAAAATTAGAACTACCCCAAACAAATATAAAGAAATAACAGTGTGCGTAACATGGTACTAAAATTAAGTTTTATTTGGTTTATGCTTGGACGGCTAAGTGTTTTTAAATTATTTGATTTATCTAATGTTAAAATAAAGTTTTAGAATAGCATTACCTTGCTCTCTATTTTTAGAAAACTGTAACGTCATGGTGATCTTGGAAAAGTAGCTGAAGCTAGGTAGCGTAGTGGGAGCTTTTATCTATACGACGATTGTTTTGCTTTCACTCAATTACAGTAATATTATTTGCAATTTTTGGAAACACGTGTAGGGTATATCATTTTACGCTTTAAACCTGTTTTCTTTCGGTAATGAAAAGGATTTTCTGTTACAAATATAGGTACTGTTATGCACATAAATCTCAGGAAACAAAACGAAACCTGGGTATTAAGTAATTTTAAACATTAAGCTTTAATTGTCCACCAAAGGTTGGCTGCTCGATTTCAACAATTTACAAAGATATATAGATTCCTTAGAAAAATATACAAGAAATTCATCGTTAAATTAAAAGTGATAAATGCAGGTAGAGATTAGTCTTAACCTAAAATAAATGGCAAGCTTGGAAATCTAGATCAAGCGTGTTTTGCTGTTTGAAAATCTTTATAAATACAAAAGCTGTAAAATCGGGATTGAGGGGGCTACAATTTGATTAGAGACAGATCCTACATTACAATTGATGGTAGATTTAAATTCCCCCAAAAAAGTTAGATCAGCTCATGTACTATACCTCTTAGAGAAATTACTATAAATAAACGCTAGATCAGTCTGATGCTTTAGATGCATAAAAAATCTTTATAAATACAAAAGCTGTAGATTGATAATGAGGGGGTAAGACCCGGTTAAGGACAGGTCCTGTATGACTATTAATGGGTAGCACCAGCTACACTCCGAAAGACAATTCTATGCGACTTCTGCGTATTGTCTGGTAGCGGCAACCATTAATTCCAGTATAATAACATTAAATGTTACATGTATTAGGAATAGTAGTTTCACTTTAAAATTCTGCGAAAGAATTAAAATTTCGACCTCGCCTTGTATTTATGCAATTACAAGCTTATTAACGCTATTCTCTTTCCTACACTGGCAATAATTAAATCGTGGTCGCAAATGAGGTACAAATTGTTAAAATTTCATTACCTAGCAAAGCATGCAATTTCTGTCCGTGATTCATTTGTTTGATTTGAAACGTAAACATTAATTTTGAAAATATAACATTTTATTATTTATTCCGAACCATAAGAACGTATTTAAAATATATAAATACATTGTTTTATTAGTAAGTTCAGACTCACGCCTTTAAAACGCAACTGAAAATAAGTTTTCTTAATCATACGAATAAGTTTTTCAAAAAATATTTAGGTAGCTCTCGGTTCCAAAGGGGAAAGGGTTTGAAAAATATTAACATTTTTAAATTATACACAAGGGTCTACATTAAACAACGTTCTAGAAAAATCTTTCGATAGGTATTCTATAGGGGTAGTGGAAACGGTGTAGATGTTTTTATTGTGGCAACCATAATTCTTTTGTGAATTCCAATATAATTTAATAGGTTTAAAAACCGACTTATATTAAAAATACCGTTAACAATTGATTTGGAGAAAAAATCTAACAAAATAGGGTTAGTGGCTAGACGAATGGTCCGATTCAAAAAATTCTTTTAGATTTAAGTAGCTGAGATAAAATTATAGCGATTTTGTAGGTTACACGATGGATTTATCTCAAAATAAATTATAGATAAACATGGTATGGTTTGTAAAGGGTTAATCACTAAATAAGTAAAGGGCGATCCGATTTGAAAAATTGCTAGAGATTCGAGTAGCTGAGAAAAAAAGCAATATTAATTTACATCTTACACGACAGATTTATATTAAAAATGCCGCTAACAATTCGTATTCGCAAAAACTAAGAAACTGGTGTAACTCATGGGGATTGTTTCGATTTAAACTTTTTTCACAGATTTGAGTAGCTGCGAAAATTATAAACTTATCTGATATGCTACACCACTAGAACGTCTCAATTTTAAAATTCCAACAATTTTCAACAGAGAAACCATACCGCTATTGGGGTTAGCTAAAGCACACCTCTATTTTGAGATTAGTTAAGAAATCAAGAAGCAAAAATTACGCTGGTTTTGCTATCAGTCTTCTACGACAATGTATGGGTTACGCGGGGTGAATGACCTATATATCTGGCAAAATGGTTTTTTGGACCTTAGAATTTCCAATGTTAAATCCCATAAGGAAACCGTTTTTTGGGCTCGTACGAAGGTAACTCATTTACTATTTAATACGAAAATACTAACAATAATGAAAGATTTTTTAATCTTCAAGTATTTTAGTTTTATTTTTTTTTAGAAAGCATTTGATTGAACAAAGTATGTTTCTTACAATGTTTTAGAAACTAAACGCGAGTTACGTTTTGGGCCTTGAGAGCTGCCTTTTTAAAAAGTCTTCTTCCAAAAACTCTTGTAACAAATTTTTATTTAATCAGAAATTGCTAGTGGAATTTTACAAAACTACATAAAATTACTCTAAGTCGAAATTACTATTAAATGAATTTAATTTAGGGCGAGTCGCCTCAACAACCAACAATGCAAAAGCTGTGAGGCTTAACACTGACATCATCTGGGGCTCTCGGAATATTTATTGTCCCTGCCCCTCACATTTCTGTGGGAACTGCAGACCTCATGTCTGCTTATTTCTTTATTAATTTATACAATACAAAGTAACAATCTTAATTCTAATAATTGCGGTTTTATAACCGTCTGTGACCTGCACCTGCAGTATCACTTACGTCTGGAATACAATGTATTCACATCCGTTTTCACAACTTGCTTGTGAACTTTCATTAATCTTTTCTTTATTTATCCTTGAATTACATTGTTGCATCTAGCTTAAGCTTTTTAATAATTTCTATTTAATTATACATATATTGATTTGCGGAATATGTAACTCCTTCCGACGTAGATGAAAAATTAAGGGTTTTGCTTAATTTAAAAAATTTCATTGTCTCTAAGGATACATTTATTGATTCTTTATTTACCTTTCTTTCCTTATGACTAAAATTTCTTTCTTTATTCTTATATCTAAGATACATTTTGTACAATACATACATAGTTAGTAAAATGATTAAAATGATTAATAAAATTGTCCAAACACTTATGTTATCATAATGTAATTTTGGCACTTTTAACTCGCTTAAGTGTTCTTTGTAATTATTCATTAGTTTTAAAGCTTGGTTGAGATGATCTAGGTCTAGGTACTCTAGTTGCATGGGTTTCTTGATTATTTCGTCGTCTTCGGGTTATGTAATCTTGAATTGTAAGTTCTGTTAAATTTATAATTGATAGAATTGATATGCTCGAATAATTTCATTTTTCAATTTTAGATAACAGTCTTCCTTAAGGGTGATTACTTTGCTTCCAGTTAATGTTAGATGGTTTTCGTCTTGATTGCAGTGAGCGGTTGCTATTACTTCTTGTGGAAATACAGCAATCCATTTGTTTTCCGTAACTTTTTGAATTTTCATATTGGTGATTTGTACTGGTTTTGCTTCACAGTTGTCGTAATGATTTGAAAATCTTAATAATTGTATTTCACAAGGGCTATCTTCTTAAATAGCTGTTGTTGTTAATAATTGGCATAATATTGACTTGATGTTACTTCATTACATTTTTCGTTCGTGTAGCCATATCTGAGTTCATTTAAGAAAAGGAACTTGGTTATTGGAATGATAACTTGATACCTGCTAGTAATTTTCATGGGGATTTCTATTAAAAATATAATTTCGTTGTTCTTTACATAGACTTTCACTATGGCTATTTTTTCAAATATGAGTATGTTTGATTCTACTACTTCGAAGGGTAGTTTACTGTTAGTTATAAATGATCTAATTCTTAATAATTCTTTTAATAAGTTCATTGGTTCTATAATACTAGAGAGCAATGTGTTTAGTTTTGCAAATGTTACAGCGTTTTCTAATATAGCTAAAATTTGTTGGATTACGTAAGGGTTGATATTATTTGAGTGAATATCGTATTGAATCTGATTAAGTCTCGCATTCCTAACATTGTGGTTTGCATGTTAATTTCAAGGGTTTGTATTCTATTGGCTATACTGTCTTGATTTTTACTAGCTTTCTTAACGTATCGTTGAATTTTATTATATTTGACTGGGTTAGAAATATTTGATTTCAAACAATGGTTTTTATGTAGTTTTGGTTTTCAATTAACTGTTGTATGGCGTTGTCATATAGTTCTGCATCTGTCGGTATTCTTACTGCGGGTTGTTGTAATACGTTCTTTGTCATTATCTAATTTATCTTTTACCTTATCATAAGTTATTTTTAGTTTTTCTTTATGGTCTTTAGCATACTGTTGGTATACTTCTTTGTTGTAATGTATGTCGTAAGGATTACGGTAATATGAATGTGCTAATTTTAATTCTAGGGGTGTAAAATTTGTTGATGAGTGGATCGTGTTATTGAAAGTAATTAGTGCGTATGACATTAAATTGGTGATGTGCTCTTTCTTTTAAGTTAATCTTATTAATCTGATCTGCTTTAATAGGGTGTAGGTGTAATCTTTCAATTAATCCGTTTTATTCAGGGTGATTTTCGGTTATACAATGAATTTTTATTTTATGGAGTTCTAGGGTATTTTGTATTGTTTCATTTCTAAATTCTCTGCCATTATCTAAACTTATGGTTTCGGGTATACCGTAAAATGTAAAATATTGTAAGAATCCTTGGGTTACGTGGATGCTATTTTTGGAAGTGATGGGTATCGCTTGACCTACTTTGGCGAATGCGTCTACAATTGCTAAAAAGTTTTGTGCTTCTACTACTAGAGTGTCTGCATGTAATTTTTGAAAAGGTTTGTCGGGCGTTTTGGTTAACATTAAGAGTATTTTTGGAGAGGTGTTCTGTCGTATTTTGCTTTGTCGCATAATTCATATTGGTTGATAAAATCTGTGGTAAACTATTTCATATCTTTAAAGTGGAATCTGTTTATGAGTTGTTTTAGTGTTTCATTGATTCCACGATGGTTGGTTTTACCTTCGTGTTGATTTCTAATTACGTCGTTTATTTCGTCAGGGTCATTTAAAGTTATTAATTTTCTTATACATCTAGTAATTTCAGGGCCAGACTTGTTAAATAATTTTAGATATAATTCTGAAAATCGTCTGTATAAATGTTCGGTGGTGAAATAAAAGTAAAAACGCTTTTATTGGAGGTATATTCTTGTAGAATTTTAATTATTTGTTCCTCATTATCGTCTTTAGTTATTTGGATTTTATATATTTTCTTATTGTCTATTTTTGTGTATCTTACGGGATTGGGGTTGGTTAAAGCTTCGGTGATTATGAATTGATTTGGTTTTATATCTATCGAATCGTTTAAAATTTTAATTGCGGTTGTTGGTTCTTCGTTTTATGTCGAGTGAATGGTGTCTATTTCTTATGGGTTTTTTCTTATCTCTGTTTCGTCTACGTTGCCTATAATCGACTCTGTTTCTATTGCCTTGAGTTGTAATTCTGCTTAGTGCGTCTGCGTTATTGTTACAAATATCTTTTTCGTATATAATTTCGTAATCATACTCCTCTAGTCTAATTCTCCATTTCTGTAATTTTGAATTCGGCTCTTTGAGTTTACATAGCCATACTAATGGTCAATGGTCGGTGTATATATAGAACTTTCTTCCATAAAGCTAGGGTCTAAAATATTTCGTTGCCCAAATTATTGCTAATAATTCCTTCTCGATTGTGCTGCATTTTTGTTTCGTCTCGTTTAGGGTTCTAGATGCGCAGCTGATTAGTTTATCGCTACCTACTTTTACTTGACTCAATACTGCGCCTAGTGCTACGTTAAATGCGTCGGTTGTTAATATAAATGGTTTCGAAAAGTCTGGGTATTCTAATACAGGGTGATTCGTAAGTATGCATTTAATTTTTTCTGCGGCTTTAATAAATTCTAGGGTATGTTCAAATTTGTTTCCCTTTTTTAAACAATTTGTTAGTGATTTGGTTATCTGTGCGTAACCTTTGATGAATTTGCGGTAATAACCACCGAGTTGTGAAAATCCGTTGATTTCTTTGTTAGTTTTGGGTAAGGGGTAATTTAGTATTGCGTTTGTCTTGTCTGGGTTTGACATAACTCCTTCTGGGTATATTATGTGTCCTAAAAATTATATTTCTTTTTAAAAAAATTTGCTTTTGTCTATTGGAACCTTAAAATGAGCTTGTCTTAATCTCTCGAAAACTTCTCTTAATCTTTCAATGTGTTCAACCAGTGATGTTGAATATACTATTGTCGTCTAGCTACAACATTTTTCGTTGTGTATTCCTCGCAAAATGTTGTCCATGACTCGTTGAAAGGTGGCTGGTGCATTCTTTAATCCAAATGACATACGTTTGTATTCGTAGTGCCCTGTAGGTGTGCTAAATGCTGTTTTCGCTGTGTCCTTCTCGTCCATCGCTACTTGATGATATCTTGAGGCGAGGTCTAATGTTGAAAAACATTGACACTTTTCTAATTTGTCTAAGATCTCGGTGATATTGGGTAATGGGTATTTGTTTTTTAGCTTTCTATAGTCTATCTATAACCATGCGATATTTTCGCTTGCCTGAGGCGTCTAATTTTTTTGGTACTATCAATACAGAGCTGCTCCATGGTGAGTTTGAGGGTTGGATTATATGCTCAAATGAATCTGCCACCTGTCTATCTGCTTCTTTTTGGCTTGCCTGAGGCAATCCGTATGCATTGGGAAAAATTGTCTTGTTATCCGTTAACTCTATATTATGTTTGACTGTGTTAGTAAAGGTTAAAGGTATTCCTTCGCAATAGAATATATCACGGTATTCAAAACATAAATCTTTAATTGCTTTCTCCTCTCCGTTATTAATGTCGTTATTGAAACGAATGTTAATTAAATATTCTCTTAACATCCTGTCGTTTTCAATAGGGTTGTAATCGTTTTCTAAGTTTTCGTCTATTTCCATTTCGTTAAAGTTCACTTCTTTTACGTTAATTGGGTTTGTCAGAGATAGTTTTACGGAGTATTTATTTGAGTTTAAAATTGTTGTAGTGGCGTAATTGTCCTATATTTGTACTAATGCCGTGGGTGTTTCTACTCCGGGTTGGAATGACATGTGGTTTATAATATCTACGTCGTTTTTTGAATCTACTAAAATTTATATTTGTTTCTCTGTCCGGGGTTCTATGGTGTATTTTTGCTCGGTTTGTATTTACTGTTTTGGAATTTAATGGGGATTTGTCCGTGTTTTGTTCTTAATAAGCGGTTTTTTATATCGATGTTTGCTCCTAATTTTCTTAGAAGAGCCATTCCCATTAGTCCGTCGTATTTGTCGTTAAATTCAAAAATGCAAAATTTATGTTTTATTCTTACGTCGAAAGTTTTTGGTAAAGGTATGTTCGCTATGAATTGAAGTAATGTCGTTTGATGGGCTGTTTTAATTTTAAAGGGTTCTCTTTCTACAAAATCTAAATAAGGTTTTTTTCGGTTCAGAGGCTAATTAGTGTTTTTGAAGTTCGGTATCGATTGATAATTTAACTTCTACGTGGGATATTTTTAGGTATGGCAATATTTGTTGATTGATATTATTTAAATTAATTATGTTTAGTCTTATTTGAATCCGTCTAACTAAAAATTTGAGCACTCGTTTTCCTCGTCGTCCTCTTCGTAATTTACACATGAGTCGTCACGTTCGTAGTTTTCTAAGTGGTTTGGTTCATCGTCGCTACTGGAGCTTGTATATTTTTTTTTGTCATGATTATTATTAAATTCTTCCACTTCTTGGTGGAATAGTTCTTCAAAAGTGAAGTTTTGTTTCTGATTATGATTGGGTTTGATTTGTGATATTTTTGTGTTTTGTCTGATGCTACCAGATGAAGTGCCCATGGGAGTTAGTTTGTAATAACTTGGGGTAAATGTGGGTTTCGTAAAATTTGAGTCAAATGTTGGTCTCGGAAGTTGTCTAAATTGATTGTTGACATTTGTGTTATTAAAATGTGGGTTGTTAATTCGGTGTTGATTCATTTGTGTGTTAAACGGTGTAAATTTTGGTTGTGTGGTTATTTGTCTCGCGGCTTGTATGGTTTTTATCGGTGAGTAGTTTTTATTTGCGTTAGGGTTATATAGTCTGTTTCGATAATACATAATGTTTTCTTCTTCTATGATCATATTCATTGCCTCCTCTAAATTTTTGGGAAGTTGGAATCTTATTTTGTCTGATAACCGTTCAGGTAGTGCGTTTATGTAGGTGTCCAGTGCCATCTCGTTATACATTTTTGTCTTCAATAATAGGATATTTTGGCCGGGTTCTTCAATTTTTAGTTTTGTCGGAATTAAACTTTGTACGTCTTGGCATTTCATACCGAATTGGTAGGGTGATTGGTTATTTTCCATTCTAAGGTTTATTAAATTGCGGATTAGACATTTGATGTTGCTTTGGTCTCCGAAATATGCAATTAGGATGCGTTTGAAGTCTTACCCTTGTTCAATGTCGTCGCGATTGGCAATTAGCGTCAGTGCCCTTCCGGTCAGTTTACTTATTATTAAGCGTAAAAGTAAAACATTGCGTTCGTTGTCTAGCAGCGCTTGATCTTCGTTATATTGCGGAATACTATCGAGATAAATCTGCATGTCTGAATTCATGGTTGTTCTAATAATTAATGGTTGCTTTCTGTTTTAATTTATATCTGGTTTTTGTATAAATTGACATTTACTTTTCGGTTTGGCTTGTATTGAGTTATTTAAAGAATTGCTTTATTTATATTTTATCTGTAGTTATACGGTGTTATATAATTACATTACGGAATTTCTGCTTGGTAATCCCTCGTCAATTACTGTAGCCTTGAGTGTATCTTTATACTTTGCAGATGTTACAGTTGTTGTGAATCGAGTTTTAATTTTCTGAATGGTTTTATGTAGGTAATAATTGTAATTTTTTTTAATTCAGTCTTTTGAGTAATTAAGTGTTTGCAATAATAATTTTCTATACTTATCTCGTCAGGTTTTGCAATAATAGTGCGTAAATGCTTCCTTTATATAATTGTACAATTCGTTACCTTGAATTGTCTAACTATAAAGTTTCAGTTTTTCTGAATGATTTTTATCTCAGTGATGGTTTTAGGTAGTAATTGTATGATAATTGCGTTATAAATTTGCACGCTTTGTTTCAAGCTTTGTGACAAGCCGCCCTGTAATAAATCGTAGTTATTAATTTAAAGTATGTTATCCGATTATATGATAAGTTTAAGTGTGTTGGGTAGTATCATTTTACATACATTAAGAGGTTCATGTCAGGTGGACACGGCAGGTGGTTGCGCGCATCGACAGAGGCAAACGAGGGGGGAGTGAAGATAAAGCGTTTACCCGGTAAAGACGTAAAATTTTTAGTGGAGTTTTGTCAGAGGTATATTTGCAAGAGCAATGCAAATCGTGCGCGTGTTATGATTGTATAAGATTGTATAAGATTACGTATAGTATAACTAAAACTAAGCCTTGGAGTTGGTTTTAAGTATTTAATAATCGTGTATCGTGAAACACGCATCAAAGTGAGAAACATTATCTTACACCAACGCGAGTTTCCGACGGTAGTCAGCTGAATAACAACGGGGTGTTATTTGCACTCCTTAATTAGAAAGAAGGTCGAGTGCTACGCTGTTAACTTCGGCGCGTGGAGCTGAAATAAGCCGGCTCGTCGTGGGATTTTGTGAACATTCATCACACCAAAGGGTGAGCGAAATGAACTTGTTATTTATTGCGCTTGATTTAAACAAAATATTATTATAACATTATTTAGGGTTTATGGTTTATTGTAATAAGCGGCTAGTATTAGATTATTATTTGATATAAGATTATTTCTTGTGTTATCAACGAAGAGTTTATTAAATTTGGCGGTTGTCTTTGACTGGAATTCGTGTTTTGTATCAATTATTAGTGTTGTAGGAGAACCCGATAAGTAGAATATTATTTAATATTTATGAACTAAATATTTGGCGCCCTGGGATTACTTAGATTGGTTAATGTTTCTCATTAATCCGGTATAAAGAAAGAAGTCTTATAGCTCGAAGGTGGGGGAAAAGCCCCCGGCCTGTTACAGCTTGTGCTAAGTAATTTTTTTCAATAATAAATTACAAAGATGCTTCTACAATTATACACTTCCGTCAATTGTTGCACTGAAGCGTTTAATTTATAGAATTTGATGAAAGTTAAGTTTTAAATAAATCGTTTCTGTAATTAATTGCTATAATAAGATTTGCAGTTTATTTGTACATTAAACTTTCAGACGTTGATGTATAATAAATCGTTTTATTTGTGATAAACGTTAAACGTTAAACAGGGGACACAAATAATATAAGGCACTTTAATGGATAGGTATAGGAATCGATGGGATCAACTCAGCTACATCACATGTCTATAACAAACTTCCCCACAGGTAGTTATAGATAAGCGGGTCACTACAAAAAATCAATGTGGCGGCTGATTAGTTAGTTGGGTAAGCGACATTATCTACTACGAACCACGGGACTTATATTTCATATTCCTTTCTCACGGTATAAAAAACTGTTCTAGCTCAGTTTATGTGAATCGCTTTTTAACACGCACCAATGTAAAGGTGGAAAGCAAAATTTTTTTTGAAATAACTAGTGATATGTGTTATGTATTCTACTCTCCTGGAGGGAACAATTTGTAACGTGCATTTTTGTAATTTAACATTTTACGCTATCCTCAATTCATAAATACATTTCTACAAATTACTATTTTTATATTTGATATTTATTAACTCCTTAGGCGAGTGCATCGTATTATAATGAGTGGATTGCATCGTCCTTGTCTTGCCGTAAATATAAATTTTGTTCCTTATGTGGATATACAAGTCTAGATAAGAAACGATAAGCGGTTGTAATAGCGACGAATTGATATAAACAGGCGAGGAGTGGAGTTTTGTTCTTTGTTCCGATATATTAAGTACGTTGAAAATACTGCTTCTTTTCTGCTTTTGACAATTGTGAGAATTAATGCGGGATTAATTATCGTATTGTTCCTGAACAAGCACGGCATGTTTTTAGTTGATTTTCTGTTGGAAATAAAAGCGGTAAAGCTTGTTAAACTCGAGGCACGTGTGTTTTACGGAACATTTTGACGGACGGTTTTATTGCTTACGCGTGCCTACTAATTGTTTTTAGTTGTTTTTCTTGTGAGACAAATGCTTTAAGGAACATTTGACGGACTTACTTTAGTGTTACGCGTATTTTACTAATTTGTGGTTTTAGTTGTTTGTCTTGTGAAATAGGAGTCGTAGAACTTGCTAAACTGACCGATTCTTTCTTTAGGATTAATGTGTGTGCGATCTAGTCTAGTGTCCCTTTGTTTTATCAGATTAGTGCATACTTTAGATTATTTAAATACAGTGGATACTGTAGTTTCTGCATTTTTCTAAACACCAAAGAATCTAAAATAGGTCAGTGCCTGCGCGAATTTCGTTATTTGCGAAATATAACAGATTACCGGTTTACAAAGGTATTGGTTGAAGTTTCTCACTGCTTTTTGGAGGTTTATGAAAATAGTATACATTTGATCTCAGTTGAAATTAAACTAGTGCTACACAATATTTCGAAATTATTGTCTCAGGAAATAGAATTAACAAGAAATTTATCAATGCTACATAGTTCCGTCGCGTGATGGTGTCTGCTGCTAACCCCAGTGAAATGCGTAGGTGTGATTAGTGTGACGTGTGATAAGTTCCATCAACACCGTCACAGTCCAGGGTGAAGTGCTTCGTTAGCGTAGGACATCGTGAATCTCACACTTCCGTTGCAAGGAAGCGTGGCTGAAGGACTTTTGTAAGTTGAACTATTTCCTATTTGTTATTACTTTAAATATCTATCCGTTGCTTTACCATATCTTTGTCGTTCTGATACCTTTTACAAAAGACTTGCATGATATTTTAAAACATTAAAAAAAAAAAGAAAGAAAGAAAGATCAATACTACTGAATTACACATATCAATTGTGTCTTACCTATTTATTTTCTTTTAACATTTTGTCTGATTTATGTTTAATTGGTGTGTGAAGAAACGTTTCTGCTACTCCCCAATATTACCTCACTTTGTGATAAAAATTTTTGTACTGCTTTTACCGTTGTTATATTATATAGATTATCCAAACAGTTTTTTTTTTTACATTCTACAAAGTACTGAATAATTTAGACTTATCATTACTGCTATGCTTTTTCTTTTTTTTTCAGGTTTGCTTGACTATTTTTCTTGCAGGTATTATCACTAACTCCTCACAGCCGCGTACATTTATGTTGGTCTGCTTTCTACACCCCCCCCCCTAATCTCCGATTGAGCCCGGTCATTTCTTTGATTTTCTTTGTGTTACGCACGGCTACGAGCCAACGTAGCATAACTTTGGCGCCCGAACAGGGACTGCCACGAAATACGTAACAGGTTGTTTAATAAGCCACTCCCTTTTGGCCCTGATACCCCATTTACATATCAAGTAGCAAAATCTTTTTTGATTTTGCTGCAGCCCAAGTAAACGAGCAACGACTTTGATTTCCACAAATCGCCCACTGATAGTCTTCAGAGTTTTTGCAAGTCAAGGGACGAATGATATCTTCATAAATTTTCTTCACGTGTATAGTATGATCAACAGGAATTGAAAGTTACTGATTTCCTTTATGAGACAACACAGCTCTTAGGTTTAACTTGAATGTGTCTATGAAGAGTCTCTATTCTTCTGGTTTATGATTTATCTCAAGGGACCATGTACCCTGTTGCAAAAGACCAAATCTGTGACTTTCAAAATGCGGAAGCAGCTGTTTCTGACGGCTATGGTAAATTGCTATTAATACTTTGGCTTTTAACAGATTGCATTAGTTAAGTTTTATTCTATTAGTTCCGCTTTACCTTTTGGCAGATCTACCTGTAATAAATCAGTTAGATCATCTTGAGATATCATGTGTGACTGACACACTTGAAGGACTTTGTACAAAATGAGGAGCTCTTCATTTTGATAGTGTATCTGTATAATGAAATGTGCTACTGCTTTCTTTATAATCTGGATTCCAAGTAATTTTTCTGTAGGTTATGGAACTGGTATGGTCATTACTATGTGGAATAAGTCGTATTGCTGATAGTTAATAGCAGCATTTTTCCTTTTAGGGACACCTCTAACTTGTCACACTAGTCGTACAATGTAGAAATAACTACTTATTGATCTGACAAATGTCTCCATATCATAGAAATAGCAATAGTCCACGCAATAAAGGCCAAAAAACACAGATAAAAAAGTTAAATCATGTAGTTTTAAAATTTGACATATGCTTAAACTTATTTATGCTCGATATGAAATTTCCGTGCTTATTATTTAGAAAACACTTTTATACATGCATTGGTTGAACGCGTTCACTATATTTCTAGTGCTAATGTGCGCGTTGTTCGTCCTATGATAAATAATATATAAACCCAATCTGGAAGTTACAAAACCCTTATGATGAAAAACGCGTTTTATGTTTTACGTGACTGCTAACACAATTATTTTATTGGACTCTTTGAATAGTAATGATGGGCTAATAAAGTGCCCAGAACTAGAGCTCGTTTAATTTTAAGTATGGTAGAGCAAGAGGTTACGAACAAAACATTTTTTTTATGATTAATTAGGATGTTCTGGATAATTTTAAGGTAGAATTTAAATGTGTAGTGTTAGTTAATGAGTCAAAAACAACAAGTTTGTATTTTTAAGCGACTGTGGAATGCAGACATGAAAAACTGTATCGACCGACTTTTTTGTTTATTGCTAAGTTGACACTTCCATGAATGAGATTCAGAATGTAACTACCAATATTTGCAAAACTTAGGAAAATCAGTTTGTAATAGTAGCATTAACTTTTTTCAAGATTTTCTGTTTTTCAGTAATATCTGGCCAGTTGATGTTAGGAGATTAAGTTTTTTTGAAAAATATCTTTCTTTTTATGGTACTTAGTTATTGTCAATAGAGATTAAATTTATGTTGAATTTTATTTGAATTTATTTATGAACTATGAAAAATTAGATAATTGTGAAAGGATATTCAGCCACACCTGTGATAGAGTCGTATTTAGGAGAGGCACTTTATTTAAAAAATTTCTTAGATATTTCAAAATTTAATGAGCGTTTTTAATATATTGTAGAAAAAGGTAACGTATAATGTGATAAATTTAAGAAACCAGAGGTAAAGGAGATAGACCTCTTCGAAATAACCATCTTCCATGTAAGAAATATATCGATGGAATTACTGACACAAGGAAAGCATTTAAGGGCAAGAGGACATTGTAACGTATTTTCGTATTTCAGCCACTTCAAATGATTATTCTGTTTATTATTTTTACTATTTCTTCCCTTGGAACCCACTCCTGCACCACTGCAGTTAGCCGGTGCAACCCAATGTTATTACGGGGTTCCCGCTCCTTCGGGCTAAACCTAAATTTATAACGTATCCTTTAGCTTTCCCGTGATATTACTCGTATGGAGTTATATAAAAGATTTACTGTTTGGAATGCGAGCAACAACGCTTTAGAAATTAAAATACAGTACCAGCAAATAAATTGGTGCAATTTAACCACAAATGTTAGATAATGCATCAAAATGGAGGTCATTTGCGGCAACAAGACATAAATTATTTAAACTATCTCAATTCTTTCACTTTTTATTGTTAGTTTAATTAGTGAAAAACAAATATAATAAGTTGTATATCCAACATTATATAATCAGGGTAAACAAAATCCCTAGTATCAACCTTGTAATTTTTATAATAACTCCTCTAATTCCACTTTTTGTAGATCAGTTGGTAGCTAAACATTGTAATATGAAATTAAAGTTTATTGCCACTCCATTAGTCGTGATTAAAATAGCTTGTTTGAAATTATTCCCCAAGTTTGAGTGGTGTAATATTATAAGGTAATCAATCACAAAATAAAATAATGGAACTTCAACTATTGTTCATCACGGTTTGTTAATTCAGCAATGATTTGTATTAATTTACGTCATATATTGAGCATTAAATACTTCATTATTTATACTTTATTAACGTGCATTATTACCATAAAATTAAACAATACGAAACGATGAATTAGGAACTGGGAGTCTTTTGCCCTCAACAATTGACGTGGATTGTAACTTTGAGTTAATTATATATGGACGTACATAATACTGCTAAAGAATTATTTCACATCCTGGTTGGAATTCGTCATAACCATTTACTTACCCTGCCTTATTAACTCTATGAAAAAGGTAACCATTTAACAAAAAATAAGAATTGTGTTTAACCTCAAATATTTAAATCTGATGTGAAGCCGCTAACCTTACTGTGAACATTAATTGAATTTGAAAATTTTGTCACGAAAGGCCTTAAGCAATCAGGTAATGAACCTTTACTCATACTTCTGATAAAACCGGATTTAGTTTGAAGAGACACTGAGCTATTGAAAATATTGGTAGGACAAACTTTTACATTAGAAGATAGACAAAGTGTTAAAGTGGTGATTTTTCGCATAAAAGTGCCCAATACATGTTAATAACAACCCCCTTACATTTGATTTTCCAACGTTCCTCCGAAGGTACTACATTGGTCAGGAAATGAGTTATTTTTTTATCTGGAAATTTTTTATTTTGCCACACCTTTTTTGTTGCAAGCAAGATAGGGATCTTTAACGTGCGTGATAACACTCACAGACGGGACCTCCATTTTGCTTCTCATTCGAACGAGGGCGTATTTTTGTTAAAAATGCTCGCTTAACATTTTTCAACCGGATCGTGTTGGGATTTGAACCCGGGACGTTGGGCATAGTAGTCACACGCATACCAACTACACCACGGAGCCGCCGTCTCAAATCAACCCGCTACATGTGATTCTCCAATGCTCCACCCGAAGGTACTACATTGGTCAGGAAGCGAGTTTTTTTTACTTGAAAAATTTTGAATTTTGCCGAACCCTTGCTGTTCCAAGTAAGGTAGGGATCTTTAAGGTGCGTGAGAACACTCACACACGAGAACTCCATTTTATCTCTCATCCGAACGAGGGCGTATTTTTGTGGAAAATGCTCGCCTAACATTTTTCAAGCGGACCGTGTCGAGATTCGAACCCGGGATCTTAGGAGAGTAATCACACGTATACCAACTTCGCCACGAAGCCGCCTCGTCTCAAATCAACCAGTAAATGGAGAAGATGGAAGTAATGGCTAAAGTAAATAGAAAAATTCCGAAGAAAAGCATCTAATCGAGGCTAAAACCACGAAAGTATGAGCGAGGGGATAAGGATCATACGAGCAATCTGAAATGATAGAGGTTGCCACCAAACCAAGAATTAAAGTGAATAAAGAGAAGTTAAGACCCCTTTTTAAATGAATGAAGAAATTTATTAGAAATTACTAAATTTTGCTTTTTAAAAGTTTTACATGAAATACATCAACCTTTTTTTTTGTACACTGCTACGTGCTGAATGACGTAAAGAATCTAAATTAATTTTACTCTACCGGGAGCAAAGTGACGTAACAGTTTATTAGTGCACCGGCTAGCTCTCAATATGAATGAACTTAAATGCAAAATTCAAAAGGGTATACAACTTATGATCTTTTTGATAGATATGTACACGCTTACTTTGAAAAAATGTTAAACTCATGCCATATATTAAGCGTCTATGCGCCAATCCATTCGAAAAAAACATGATTAAAGTCCCTCCCGGATGATGGGTATTTGCAAACACGGTTTAGCGGTTGTTACAGCAGTAGAGGTTGATGGAGCCTCGTTTATAGGTTTCTCACCACCTTCCACTAGTTTAAAATTAACACAAATAATAAAAAGCTCCACTTTTTCTTTACTTAATCTATATTCTCAAACATGATTATCACAGTATATAACAACAGAGAACAACTAAGAACTACCCCAAGTTACCCAAATTAGCGTGTAACTAAAAAATAGAACTTAAATTTATAAATTATAAACATTTAACCAATTTAATTTCTGCAAATGAATTATGTGGACCCATTCTTGAATTCTTCCGTATGAAAATTTTTATGTTTACAATACGCTTTATACGTAAAAAATTCCTTGTAATAATAAAATTTACTCGTTCCTACTATTACCGCCAATTACAATTATTAAATATAAAGCATCACGTTATGTTTAGAAGGTGAAAAGCAAAAATTCAATAGACTTACATTTTTAGTTGTCATTTACAAAGCTTCGCCGATTTCTAGTGCAGAAAATGCAAGCAGGTAAAACTATTTCTCCAACATGATGTTGAATAAAAGCTCCTAACACATGGCACTTCAACGTTTAACCGGTATTTTTATATCCTCGCTTATATGCATTTGGAAACCTTCTCGGGGTTTAATACGGTTACTTTTATTACACGATAGTCAATCTTCTTTCGCACTGTGATGGTTGCGTGTCAATCGAATTTAAAGCTCTGCTCTTATCTCTGTTCTTGAATTACTGAAGATGATTTCAAATATTAGCCGTTTCAACACCCCATGCTTTTTTTACGATCTCCTCGTTCTCACGGGGTAGTGCGTCTTGAAGTGATCGACTTTCAAGATCCATGTCGTTCGATTTATGTAAATGGTGATTTTGTTCTCCAATTTTAATATTGCATCTCGAAAACTGCGCCATTTGTTAACGTTCGCAACGCATTTTTTATGGCCATAATTTATGAGTATATGATTATTGGGAAAATCTTCCAAGATTGCGGTTTCTCTGAACCAGTGTAAATTTGTACCAATAACTTTAACATATCGGTTATTTCCCGAGTGTAGCTGTAATTTTTCTAAATTTAATACGAAGGAGTATAAAGTTACGATCTTTATTGCTATTTATATAAAATGCAGTAGATTCTTTACTACCATTTTAATACTTTTTTACAATTTAATATCATATAAGAATATTCCCATTCCTAAATGTAGTCTACCAAAGATTCTGAATTTTACAGGCTGCTTTCGTGCTAAACGTTTATTTAACTAACTGTAATTAATAAATTAATTTCTACTGCTAATGTTATATTTTTTATAATTCAAACTCTGCAAATCAAAAATAAGCTAAGCAAGCACTTGCCTCCACATCAAATTGAATAAACCCAAAAGAAAAAGCTATTGGGTGCCAACAATCAAAGAAACTCCCGCTAGCTAATTATTCTCACACCACATCAATTATTAGAAAACAACGAAGTAATTCACATGTGATTTCAAAACCGAATTATTTCCTCTTCTTTGGACCGCTTTTAAAGAATCCATTCTTAAAGTTGAAAGCTATGTCTTTAAATACTTGACTTAACAAATAATTCAATGACAAAAAAAAATTGGAAATTGTGAATTTAATGTCTGTTATGAACTTAACAAAAATTCTTTTATAAATATAAAGTAGAAATTGTAAAACCAAAATTTTTTATGCTGAAGAATTTGTTTATTTATTAATATTAATTTCTTTCATGCTACATAAGAATTAAACTGTTACTTTAAATTATTCATTTTTTTAATAAACTTTAATCTTTTAATATGAATTGTTTGTTACAAGGTAAGTATATTGTTCAAATAATTTTGTTTTAGCAACATCAACAACTTAATAGTGTAAAATTTTGATATTTTAAAGAGGTTAAGTAATAAAAATTGGGTTCGTAAAATTTAAATGACAAACGTATAGCTAAAGAACAGGTATTCAAACTTGACATGCACATTTTAAACAAAAAAATAAGCAGTCCTTAATTACTGTATAAGACGCATGCAAACCCATAAGAGGGTTCACAAGATTTTCGAAGACTCATGATTAAAACAAACATATTTCAGACATGTAAAAATACTCACGTTCCGTGTCAATTAGACCAGAAGCAACGTAGGAACATACTCGGCATTTTACAAAAAATTTCAAACTTGCCGTTATCTTCTGCTTAATAATAGAGTTAACTATTTTCGTGTCTCTTTCAATGTAAATTCTAAAACCAAATTAAATTGAACGAATATAGAACAAAACCGCTATGGCCTCCATCTACCATTCTCACATATCTACGATCAAACACGATGCCATCATTCGAGATTGAATTTATCATTGAAGCGTCAACACAAATTTGATATGTAAATTGTTGTGATGGAAACTGTAAGCGCTACCCAAAAATTAAAATTTTTTAAACTTTTAAGACACCTCTGATCGATCAAACATACGAAATTAATCCATTATTCGAAACAAAACTCACACGCGACTGCTAATAGTCTCATTGGCATTCTCCTTGCTGCTAAGTCTAATACATTCTAACTAGCTCTAAAATTTTGAACTGCTTAGAATAACTGACTAAAGATCGACTTCCAAAATCAGAAGGGACACGAGACAGGTTTTGGGCCTTTGGGAACTTCTTTTTAAAAAGACTTTATTTCCAAATTTACACTCCTATCAAGTGTATTTTAATTTCAATTGTTTAATTAAAAAAATAACTTATTTTTGATACAACTTAGACGTTTATATTCACTAAACTTTAAGTAATTGACAAAATACTTGGAGTTAAAAATTAATAATTAATAATTAAAAATTATGGTGAGTAGCTTAAACAACCAACAATGTTAAAGTTGTGAAGCTCGAGACTGACTGACCCACCTGAGGTTCTCAGGGTATTTATTGCTATCCCTGCTCTTACATCACTTTATGGGAAATGCAGATCTCATGTCTGCTATTTCTTGATACAATACAATGTATTACATTTTAGTAATCTTAATTCTAACAGTTGCTGTCTTATTGTCTACTGTGACCTGCACCTGCAGTGTTATATTACGTCTGGAATACAATGTAACTGTTTCCGTTCTTATGTCTGGTTTGTGAACTTTCATTAATCTTTTATTATGTCCTTCAATTATACAATGTAACAATATATTTAAGTCTTAATAATTCGTTTAAATAAACATATATATTGATTTGAGGGATATGTAACTCACGCTGCAAACAAACTAAGCTTAAAAGTATGATAAGCCATAAAGTAACAAATAAAATAACACGTTCTAAACCAGAAAATAGAACAAATTCGAGTTGTTCACACTAAAATAGCTCAAGCATCTGCCATTTTCAAAAATTTTAAGCAAACAACACGTGATAGGAAATTAAAAACGATACAATAGGGCTCCCCGTATACGTTCAACTGTCCTTTGTCGATGACATATTTGATACTGTTCTATATGTTGAATGTATGTCATATAGTAATTTATGGACCTAACAGTTATCTATAGCTCCACATACACAGAAATGAGCAAAATCGATAATATTTTAGGCAACGGGCTAGGGGTAGGGCTTTATTATTTATATCACAGGAGCTTACACATCGCAAACAACTTGCTGTATGCAAATGTTTTATTTTATTTGCTTTTTAACTTATAGTTTGGAACTATATATCAAAGCTCTTTTAACTGCTTACCAAAACGTTTAATGATAGTAGAACCCTTCTTGGTTTTGAACGACATTTGACTTTCTTCTCTCTTTTAAGTGCGTTTCCAAAAATTCATAATTAGATTACCATTTCCAATTTTTTTTTGAGTTCTTGATCGTACATGATAAGTGAATACACATACACACTAAAAAAAATGATTACTAGAAGATTGGTTTATTATCAAGCGCCCCCTAAAAATTATAAATTACTCCTCGTGCGACCAAGATTAGTGTGAATCAAGCAGTGGTCAATCTCACACCACTGGAAACGTTTCGTTTCAACCGGTGCTCTTATTGAAAACTTTTCTACTTGGTAATCTAGCAAAATGTTTCGAAGAAGGATTTTGCCGATAGGTACCAAAAAACATTAGCGACAAATTTGCAGTATACAGCGGCCCGTGGTCAAATAGAGATGGCCAACAAGATTTAGAGAAATCTGTAGAAGTATGGTATTAAGTCTGCGAGGGCATAAGCGTGAAAATGGGGGTGGTAAATTTAAGATTTCCTATAAAAGAACGGGCACCTTTAACCAGAAACGGGATCAATGATAGGACTTCTTTCAATGCAAGAAGTAATTTTTATTAAAGATACCCTGCTAGCAAACAAAAGAAATAAGTTGAAATACCATTCGATTGATTAATTTCTATCCGTACGCATTCGATCAAAACCTTAGCTCCGCTCTAGTGGCTATAACCTCCCAAATAAATCCTGTGCCAAAAATATATGATTATCAGTTGCGGCACCAACTTTCAAACCTTAGGACTAAACAAACAATAAAAAAGATAAAAAAAACTAAACACACACGTGTAGAGGCCTGCATTTTGTTTAATACAAAAATATCAGAAAATTATATTTGTTCCTAACAAACACACTACACCCAGTAGCATGTCCAAGGACCAAAATGATCATGTTGATTCCTAAATTCATCTTTAATAGACGATTCAAAGGATAACGAAAAATACAGAGTTAACGTTTTAATAATTTAATAAATGTACATAAAATAAGTTTTATTATTGATATGTAGAATAATAAAAAAAGTAAAGTGAAGAATTTAGTATAATTTTTCAAATAATATTCAAAAATTAGCTTAGTACTTTACGATTTCATTTTTTAGAGAAAGGGCAACTAATTTAAAACTTTAATGTTATAAATTACAAAAAAATCCTTAAATTATTTACGAAGGATTTCTGCTGATATTAAAATTCCGGCTTTGCTATCTTCAAATTCATTTAAAAAAACGTCATCTAGATCTTCTTCGCTCGAAAACTGTGGGTCTTCCTCTAAAGTAGCAGCTGACTTCGACCTAGATCTACCCTTGCCCCTTTTCACTTTAACAGAAGTACAAGCAGTATCTGAAAATTGCGCAGGTCCTTCAACATCAAGTAATCATAATCTTCCATGTGACCCCTAAAATATGGATTATCTGGCGAACTAGCAAAACTCATTTGATCTAGTTCAGGTATGGAATAATTTTCTTTATCGACGCCAAGCCATGTGTGGTCCTCATCTTGGTAGGCTTGTTCTAAAGCTAAAGTAATTTTTGCTTCTAATTGAGTTAGGTGCTCATCATGCTCAGACAATGTAAACTTACAGATGTTTCCTAATGTTTCTGCTTTTTGAGTGAATAGTGAATCTTTACCATTATACAAAATGCAATGTTCTAAAATCTGTTGTACATCATTTAAATAATCATGTCGGCCATGGTATTTATGCATGGATACTTTTTTAGATATCGTCTGCAAATCCATTGGCCTTCCAACTATTGTATAATAATCTTTCACTAACTTTTTGTATACAGGTTTTAGGAAAGGCCATGGCTCTGACATTGCTTTCAATTTATAATTAAGTACATTATCCAAAATATATGTTAACGCAACTTGATCACTATCTAATACAAGATTTATTGCATTTTCCAGTGGTATTAGTCTATCCTCTTTTTCTTCTAATCTTTCGATACATTTATTTAACATACGCTGTGCGGCTAGTGCTAGAACTATTTTCACCGTTATAGCAAACAAAATTTTTAAAAATTTTATCTATATCAACCAAAAATTCTTCACGACTATGGTATTTCTTTTGGTGCAAGTTGTCTCGAATTGACTGTAAATCCATGGGTCGTTGCAAAAATGAACATATTTAGAGTGCGAGGTGCGCACCTTGCCTAAAAGCGCGTCGGCATGAATTGGAATCCTACTTAGGGTAGTTGATATAGCATCCTCTAACTTTGATTAATATTAAAAATCGTCAGAGTATAGTAAGTATTACGCAGGAATAATTTTGAACAATACCTACTAATTCAAGAACAGACTGATTTAAAAATTACGGCGAGCAATTTTACAAAATGTTTAGTCCAAAATCACTTCTTAAATTATTTGTAGAATAAAACATGTGTTACATTCATTTTCCTACTTTACAATATTTCGGTTTCTTCTTTAAATAATTAAATATCACGTTACCATTATTTTCGATTATTCTAAACTTATAGTATGTTTGAGTTAGAAAACCTACTTTACATAGATCGATTTTTGTACTACAAATATCGGTTTCGCTTATCTATCCATACGTTTTATTTCAAGTTGGAAAAGTAGTTATCCAAATAATTCATAAGTCGTTCTTTGAACTGTATTACTTTTGCGTTGTTTTCGCAAACACAATCTTCTTCGCGAGACTTTTTACAATCAAAGCGAGCAAGTACATCAATAATTCGTATACTACTGGCTTCGTCCATGTCCTTAGTAGGTACTCTTTCGGCGATGATTTACTAAGCGTTTATCTGTATTAGCTCGCTTAGGGTTAGGCTGTACCGAAAGAGTTAATCTAAGGCCTGCTTTTATTACCGACATACTTCTTGCTACATTCTAGGTTTATGACTCTTAAACGTTTTTTTGGCAACAATTCATTTATTTTTAATATAGAGTTCTATTAGATTATCACTTGTGTAATTTTTAATCTTCAGTCTATTTTTTCTTTCTTGCTTAGAACATTACTTGCATGAAAATCTTCCACAACGAAAAATCCTCTCTTTTTCTTACGCCCGAATGGCCTCCTAATTGGTCGTTCCAGCATACTCTTAGATTTTTGAGCCCTAAATATGGTAGTTTTCGTTGCTAAATCGCTCATTCAGGTTAAAACGGACGTCTTCAATCAAGATAATTTTGTTGCAAAAATGATCGTCAGCTGCTTGCATTTATCGGACTAAACTTGAATGCAAGACATCGTACGTAATCTGCCGGTTTCAGTTATTGCATCAGCTGAATTTTATACGGATCAAAATAGTGATCCAGATGTAAAATTATATACACTCGGTTTCCAGCAATGTTTATTTGTCGCGAACGCTTAGCAAGAGCAACAGCAAAAGACGTTAAAGATACAGGTACATGAACTTCAACAAGGCCTTCGCAGACTAAATTAGAAGTTATCGTCACTTCAGCGACATGTGTGCTTGCAGACATGACAGGAATTTCTTGGGTAGAATCATTTGAGAAAGTGGGAACAAACTCTTGAGAAGCTAGCTGCAAGTCACTAATTTGAAGTATGGGTTTTAATGGTGGTGGAGGCACAGTTTGGTGTGAGAGTGAATAAGTAGGGCGAGCAGAAGGAGGAGTAGAATAGGATGTAAAACTAGAAACGGAAGAAAGTTTGTTCGAAGCTACATTTGCCGAAAAAGGGCATGTTTTGGTAGCAGTAGTAGGATCACTCGGATGTGGAACAGAAGAGAACGTAGAGTGAGGAGCAGAAGAAATTCGGCATGTAGAGGTGAGGGCAGAATTTGAAGGATTATTCGAAAACCTATTAGAAGTAGGATGACAGTGTGGACAGTTGCGGCGAGAAACTCCCTATATCCACAACCATGGCAATGGAGTACTTGAGGACTAGTACACCGTGTCGAAACATGGCCATTGTCGCAATTAAAGCAGATAATCTGACGAGTAGAAGCAGAACTAGGAAGAAAGACAGTAGAACGTACGGAAGAAGTATCGGATCAACTCGTAGGCGTCGGAGAAGTCTTAACAACTCGGTCATGTGAAGCAAAAGTATTTTCCTCAGTAGCAGCAAACTTATAAGCAAAATCCGGGGGTTCAAAATGTTGAATCAGTAAATTGGAAAACGACTTCCAGTCAGAAAACCTATGCCGGTAACCACGATACCAAAGTAACGCTTTAGCCTCGAACAAGGCTGCAGCCTCAAATAACTGCAATTCGGACACATGGTGAGTTCGTCGGAGTATTTCGACCCGTCTCAAAAAATCATGTACGGTAAGAGTGTTCGGGGTACCGGAAAGTTTTAAATTCCACTCCCACACTGGGAAGTCGAAAAAGAAGTCATGTTGAATACGAACAAGAAAGAAATTGGTAGAAAGTAACTAAACAAAGACTAACCGTAACTCGATAAAAGCCAAAAGAAAAGTAATTGCGAATACAGGGCACTCAAAAACATATCCGATGGATAAGCTTCAGGAACATTAATAGGAGCAAAACAACAAAATAGAAATTAGAATAGGGCGGTAGAATAAAAAAAAAATCGGAGAAAAAAACCAACTCTAGACGTGACGGGGAGAACAAAATGTACAGAGAGGGAAGGAAAAAAAAATTCTTGGGTGCCAGCGTTTTCAATGGACTAGATTTATTGGCGAAAACACAAGTCCAATAATCTGAAATTAACCCACTAATAATATAGAACGTAAGGGATGAAACATAAGTAGTATCAGGCCGAGAAAATGTGGGTAATGTAGGAACTTAGGCACTAACAATAAAAACAAATCGGAGCAAAAATTAACTAAAACAAACTCAGAGCAGAAATTAATCAAAACCCAATCGAAATAACCGTTAACTAAAACAAAATCGGGCCAAAGTTACACGAAACAAAATCGAAGCACAAAAAACTAAGGAAAGCAAACTCGCAGATCCACGTTGGACACCAAAAATGCTACGTACAATTACGTAGCCGGAAGAAAACGTAAATATACCAGGGTAACTACCCATGCAGAGAGGGGAGGGATCCTAGCAACACAAAAATAATACATCGTCAACGATTTTCTATTTACAATAAAAAAACACAAATATAGAAATTTCTATCGAAACAACAAAACAAAATTAACCAAGGTTACTATTTAATAAAACAATTTACTCTATGGACAAATTCATTAATTGTTCCACGAAGTGCGCAATTCGTAGCTAACGTGCAATAAATGTAATCAGTACCAAAAAGAATAACGCTGATACTTTCGTATAAGCGGATGAGTTAATTAAAAAAAAAAGCATTAAATTTAGAAACCTTTCTAGTAAGGATTTTACCAAACGAAGCATTTGTTATAACTAATCATTAAAAAAAGAATACTGCTGGTACTCTCCTATAAGCAGATGGGTTAAGTACAAAAAGCAAAAGTATTAAAGTTGGAAACTTTTCTAGTAAGGATTTTACCATAACAAACATTGGCGTATCTAATTTCAGCTTGGGTTTATCCCAGGGTATGTTATAAAAGGAAAACAAGTCACATACATGTGTCGGGATACTTATCTTGTCAGCCCTCGGAAGCGAATTACCACAGCATCGCCGCGGTAGTCGGCAACAATCATGCTACTACCGTAATTGCACTGTAGGTCTACATGCAAGATCAGTTGATCTACATCAAGGAATAATTGGGCTACACAACAAGCACTTTAGCCTCCAGCTAAGAACGATCCACACCATCTCTACACATTTGATAGAGGAGAAACGTGCTTCGCTCTTGGAGTAACAGAACAAATAGTTTTTAAAAGTGCATCGACGCACAAGCTGCAGAACCAAAGTTTAAAAGGTGTCCAAAATAACACGAACTCGAAAAGCAAACATCCGCGTTATCGAAACGCGATTGAAACTGCAAAACACGGTTTTACCGGAGAATAGTAGGATATATTATTTCGACAAATCTTTAGATGGGAAACCCACTAGAACGCAATTATACATTATCGGAAGGTATAACGCGCTCCGGATACCTAAACAGGATCCTGACTTATTTAAATTTTATCATAAACTTGTCGGTTCCAAGCAAATAGATTTTTCGAAAGAGTATTTATTGCAGAAAAATAAAATATACAGGATGTGAACTATTTAATTGTAGCATATACTTGTCGTTTTCAAAGCAAAATGGATTTGAGTTAAAAAGTATTAGACAGCGTATTTATTATTAATTAAGTTGACGGATGCGAGAATAGCAACGTAGTTGATTTAACAAAATTATCGTAAAGCGGACTTATGAATTAACAAGGGAAATTTTTTAAGCAAAATTGGAACGTAGCAATCTATAAAATGGCGACTTCGTTACCGATATTGACAACATACCAAAGGAGGAAACTTATTGAGCAACGATTTGTTTAATCTGTTTACGGAATCTTTCTGCGATAGTATAATGCTCGTTAATATCAGCGAAATTATGGGTTGCAACAAAGAATTAGACAAAAAAGGTTAAGTTCGTTGTTAAGAAAAAACACGAAGAGTCTGTATAAGTTATCTACGTGAGGAGCTCTCAAAATTTGTATCTGATAGACATTGAGTCAAAGATTTCCATTTCTATTACAAAACGAAAACAAAATGGAGCGTGGAGTAAAGTAGAATGTCAGCAAAAGAAGTATGGAAAATTTTAACAAAGTGTATAAGTGTATAAAATACATTGGAACTAGAGGATGCTAAGTTGGAGAATTTGTTGGAGGAACTGCAGGACATTATAAACGGGTCGAAAATAACGACTTCCATCTCTTAGGTTTGGATATAACCTTAAATCTTAGAAGATTATTTAACACGAGAAAAATGGTCAGACATTTTCCGAATAATTTTAACTTTGTCAACAAAGAAGGTTATACAGAACACAACAATGTAATTTTTGATAATAACAAATCGGTCTCCAAATACTGCTTAATTTCGGTAAAATTAAATTCTTGCTTCAAGATAAGCCAGGTAACTAGCCTAAGTATTAACAAACATACAAAATCATATATGGAATTTTATCGACTTTCCGGATGCTTGACCAAGACATTTACATCTACAATGGCTAAAAAACGCGGTATTACAAGATTGGACGCAACAAAGTATAATTATACAGGTGGAAATTGTCACTAGGTTTTAAAAAGTCTGTAATTCAATAACGGTTGGCCTAACTTCAAAAGTTCTACCAGATTAGATTCCCCAAGAAATGCTAAATTAAATGCAAGTTTATGGTCTACTGCGTTAGGTTAGCTATAAATTAGAAGGGTAAAGGAAGATTTAATAATTTTGAGCGGACAAATTAAAATATGGTCGCCTCTTGTAAGATAGATTGCATGAACAATTGATCTTAATTAAGCACGATGTTGTAAATTATGTTTCTATAAAAATAATTTAGATGATAAGGTTTATCGTTAGTTCTCTTGAATAGATTGTAGGCGAAGTAATCCAGGCCAATGGCTTATTTTAAAACCGCAAACATAAATAACTTTAAATGTTGCAAGACACCACGTATACATTTCCCACGGAAAAGATAGTTTACAATAGACTGATATCGTCCGTCCCGACCACCCAGGATATAAAAGTAATATTATTTTATAACACTAATACGAATTGCATACAAAGTAACGTAACCCCAACGTTATACATAAGCATAGATTAAAATTGATACATTGTATTACCGGATGCTGAACGCAATTAATAGCATTTTTATAGCGCCAGAAGTGAGACTAACTGGACACCCGACGAAAAAGATTGGGTTAATTATTTGCGAACAAATAATTAGAAACGTCAAAATGTAGTGATACAAGTAAATGGTAAGGAGGACGGTAACTTGAAAGATTAGAAAAACATCGTTTTATGCTAAAGATGAAAAGATAGATTTCCACAGGATTTTTTTGAACTTACGCTTGCACGGGCATCATATGTTTCAATTCACATTTCGTAGAACTATCGTTGTTACGACCGATTAAAGGGGTTGTGAATTTGAAGAGTTCACACCTCCATTAACTTGGAATTTTGTGTTATATTATGTTAGGAGAGTTGTTGTTTGCAGGACGAGAAATTTACATTCTAGAGGTTTTTCGCAGTTCTGAAAGTTTTAACGAATTAGAATTGAAACAATTAATATGAGCTTTTATGTCGATGCTTAATAATTATGTACATGTGAATGTAAAAATGTAAACCGGTTGGTATTTAAATAGTAGAAAATTATCTGATTTTAAATCTAAGTTTTGTTGGTGAAATTCAGTATTAGCTAAAGCACGGAACTTTAGTATTTCGAATAGGTAAGAAAATGATAAAAGAAACGTTGGCATTTAGGTGTTTTCTATGTTTGTTGTTGAATCCAACGCATCGACGACAGCATATTTACTGCAACTAAAATTTTTTCAGTAGTTAAATATGTTATATATATATATATATATATATATATATATATATATTTGGTATTGCAGCAAGTCTATCGCCATTGTCGATTCTATTACTCCTTGTTATTTGATCATCAAATCTGAGTGTTGACATAAGAAACAAAAAACGTTTTTCGACATTGTACCTCTAAAGATATCCCTTCCAGTACCATCTCTTGCATAAAGACTTCGTATATCTTCATCATTTGATTTGAAAACACCAACGAAAATCAGAAGTCCCAGAAATTTTTTCAGTTCAATTATATCCAAATGTCCTACGTAACTAGCTGTTGTTCCGCATGCAACGCTTGCGTCCGTGATTTTGGCATTTGTATGTTTTAACATTTTATTCAGAATATCATCGTTAAACAGAAAAGACCAAGCATCAAGAGTGTTGTAAGTGAAGCACTTGTTGCTGGATCTTTCATTCCTGGCAAATGAAAAATTACATTTGGCGATCTATTTGAAGGAGCAGGGAAAGTTTTAGTCTACTTGTAACGATTGCGACCATAATTGTATTGTGCAGTAGTTGCATTATCATCAACTTCACTCTTCTGACTCGACTTCAAACTCTGAAGATGTGTGGTGATCACTATGTTCACTTGCTGCATAGCTCAAGTCGTCATCAGATTCACGAGGCAAATCAACATCAGAAATGTTGTCACAAAAATCTTCGGCTAAATTTGCAAGCTGCTGTTCAGTTACAACCTTTGTGATTTTGTAAGAAATATGTAACGTAATATTGACTAATCACGAACGAAACTGTGAAGACGAGCGAGACAGCGAGGAAAAAGATTTCATTACAAATGACTATGCAAATCCTGGGAATCGCTGAATATAAACTACAAAAGTAAAGGGAATACATAATAATGAATTACTTTTTTACAAATAAGACTGAAATGCAGTGTACATGAGTAAATCCCCTCAAATGCTATCAAATATAAGACGTTATGATTCACTCAAGTAGGTATAATACATAAATGCGACAGCGTAGTAAATCCGCGAGTAAATATATTACGCTCTTTTTAAAAAGGTTCAACGCAATTACTATCGTGGGGTACTGAGACATTACATTTGATTTTTTTTTCCAATGCTCCACCCGAAGGTACTACATTGGCCAGGAAGCGAGTTTTTTTTACCTGGAAAATTTTGAATTTTGCCGAACCCTTGCTGTTCCAAGCAAGGTAGGGATCTTTAACGTGCGTGACAACACTCACACACGGGACCTCCATTTTACCTCTCATCCGAACGAGGGTGTATTTTTGTGAAAAATGCTCGCCTAACATTTTTCAAGCGGACCGTGTCGGGATTAGAACCCGGGACCTTGGGCGTAGTAGTCACACACATACCACTACGCCACGGAGCCGCCGGGGGGGGTACTGAGATAACTCGACAGTCATTTTTTTTCTTTCTTAAAACGGTTAAAAACAAATAATATCAAACTAAGCCATATTGAACATATTTATCTTGTAGAGGAATAGCTAGAACCAACAAATTATACAAAAATTAGTTTGGAAGATACAAAGCCAAATTACCCCACTATAGTACTTAAGGGTTAATATACTTTCGAAACAAGGCTAACATGAAGAAAATATTCCGGTCTAAAATTCTAGATTTTTAGTAAAAACTAAGTTCTAAGTAGATTCCTGCGAAGGTGGGTATCAAATACTACACTTCTACCTCGCATTAAACGATTTCTTCTTAATATGAATACTTTCCATTATAACGCGTATGAGATTGTTATCCTAGCACATGAATTTCATCTGTTGTCTGTTCCCTTTTTGCCAGCGCCAAGTGAAGTAGTTTTAACCCATATAACCTTTTGTAATATCAATTCATTAAACAACAGCACTTTTTAGTTTATTTAGAGTAAATGTAATCACCTAAGTATGATGAATAATTTATTACTTCCTTCTGCCCACGTTTAGTGGCAATGGCATTAAAACTCTGAACTTGTTGTTTTACATGGGAAATCACAAGGATTCTTGACTCAAAGCAAATTGAATTACGAATAATGTGTATTTTATTGATATTATCGCAATATTTTAAAGACCGACTACTTAAACATTGTAAATCAACAACCTTGCAGGTATTTGCAGTCTGCGCTTGGCTTAGAGGTTGGAGAAGAAGTTATTGGAAACGAAAGCAATGCAGTTAGTCTATAAACTTCAAGAACGATTGGTTAAAAGCTTAAAATTTTTCCGGTAAAAGGTTAAACCTACAGTTGTAATAAATGCCATTGCTTGCAAAATTAAAAGACTATAGCAAAGTCATTGGGGTTATAATAACAAGCAATTTAATATTAATTAAAGTGACAAAACAAATTAATCAAAACACCTTTGTTATCGTAATATAAGAGATTAATAGAAAAATAAATCATGTTATAACAAAAACATGAATTAAGATCATCGTAATGTGTAAAGTAAATAATTAAGAATAAAGTCTCAGACGGATAACCCTCGTTAACTTTTTTTTAGATCGTTGACGCAGCACACACTTGATTCCGGGATTTTCCAGCATCATAAAAACTTTGCAAAACAATGTTCAATTGTGAGAGGTCAATTTATTTAATTTAGAGGGTTAATAATGTCGTCCGTACGAAAAAAAAAAACCAAGAAGATATAGAGCTTAATATCTTTATCGAATTAAGCAAACGCCATACTAATTTTGGAAGCGGCGTGAAGGCGCAAATTAGGAATAGTATATTATACACCTAGTAAGAAAAGCTTAACATTCCCGGATGACATGAAGAATGCTTGTCGATGCACAAGGCCTTAAAGGTGCGTGAACTTGGCCGCAACATTTTTGAATTTTTCAAAAATATTTATGTCATAATTAGGCGCCAATTAGGCGTCATTTGGCGCCGCTAAAACTAAATTTTGCGCCGTCTTGGCAAACAATTTATTAATAAAATAAGATTTTTCCGGCCAAGTTCACGAAGCCGCATTTTTTTTCAATTTTCAGAAAATCTTTATTCCATAATTTAGCGCCAATTAGGCGCCATTTTGCGCCGTTGAAACGAAATTTTGCGCACGCCTGTGTAAGAAGTTATTCGCAATAAACTATTTTTCTGAACTACCTAAAAGCGTGAAGTTGGCCGCAACTTTTTTGAATTTAGAAAAAATATTTGTACCAAATTTAAGCGGTAATTAGGCGCCATTCTTACACAGAAGGGCGCAAAATTTCGTTTCAACGGCGCAAAATGGCGCCTAATTACCGCTTAAATTTGGTGCAAAATTTTTTCCAAAATTCAAAAAAGTTGCGGTCAACTTCACGCTTTTAGGTAGTTCAGAAAAATAGTTTATTGCGAATAACTTGTTACACAGGAGGGCGCAAAATGTCGTTTCAACGGCGCAAAATGGCGCCTAATTGGCGCTAAATTATGGAATAAAGATTTTCTGAAAATTGAAAAAAAGTGCGGCTTGGTGAACTTGGCCAGAAAAAATCTTATTTTATTAATACCTTGTTTGCCAAGACGGCGCAAAATTTAGTTTTAGCGGGGCAAAATGGCGCCTAATTGGCGCCTAATTATGACATAAATATTTTTGAAAAATTCAAAAATGCTGCGGCCAACTTCACGCGGCCAAGGTAGTACGTGGTATACATACAATTTTTCGGCAAATTGTTAAACAGCGGCAGAAATCAAAACATTATTTAATTTTACTAAGAATAAATAATTTTATTTCTATATAAATGGTGCCGCGAAATTCTTTCCAAAATTTGTTGCGTAACTATGGAAAAGTATCATGGATTGCCAGACTTGACGCTTTGAAATTTGATTGCTGGTATTTTTGAAAGTATTGAAAGTACTAGTACGAAATGATGATGACTGATGATGAATTATTAAATTCTGGAACTCCTCCTAAATAGCAGAGACAGTAAATACTGCCACATTAGATTTACTGCCAAAAAAATCAACTGAGAAATACGAATATGCACACAATCGTTTTATGACTATCTAAAAATAACAAGTTGAAAATGCAAGGCATTGTCGCAACGAACTTCCAAATGTAGACTTACTTTAAAACAATTTAAAGAAATTAAAATTATTATGTTGTAATAATTATAAGTATTCAGATAAAATACAAAAATTTATAAACAACAAAAGAGACATTTTAATATATTTTATTTTATTGAATAAATATTTTAAAAGCTATGTATGTGTTTGTGTATGTATGTATGTGTGTTTGTGTGTGTGTGTGTGTAAATAAGGGGGCATCATATTTCGATTCAGTTTTTTCAGAGGATTCTAAATATGTACCGCACATTAATTTTGGACCTATTTGAAATTTTTGATAAAAATTAATTCCCCGGGGGGGTCGGGTATCCGTGGTCAGATTTTGTGGGGGTTACCATATTTCGACTCAGCTATGTTAGGGGAGTCCAAATATGTATCGCACATTAATTTTGGACCTATTTGAAATTTTAATTTTCCCGACGGAATATCGCGGGGGCACGGCGTCCCCGTGGCCCGATTTCAACTGACATCAAAACTTAAGCTCAGGACACCGAGCTGAATCGATTGATGTATCACACATTGATGTCCGACCATTAGAAAGGCCTCGGACGGACGACAAATCGATTTCATAAACGAACGAAAGTTCGTTGAAAATGCGAGTGGGCAAATATTTTCCTTACAGTACAGAAATAAACATTTCTTTACAGTTATTTTTCGTTGCTTGGCAACGACTAGACATATTTTATCAGAAATGTCAACATTTCTGAACGATTAGCCAAAACAGGCGCGTGCTGGCCCACCGGGAAACGGGAATATCCAGTTGGGCCCTCCACAAAATTACAAAAGGGGCCCCTGATTAATAAATAACACTTCAGTTATTAAAATCGATCCGGTAGACCTCTCGATTTAGTTTCAAAAGATATATCCTACTCGAGTATTATTATAAGTGCGCGATTCTTAGATAAGGTACTATAAAAGTTAAAAGTATAAAATTAACTTATCTTTTTTTGATAGGTATTTATATTTGTAAAAAGATCTAAGACACTAGACACATCACATAAAATGTTATATTTATTGTCATGGACATACCGAATGCCGCTGATTTAAGCATTCTTAAAACCGTAGATATAATTCGAGGTGGTATTTGTTTTCTCGTGGACTTTACAGTTTTAAATCCTTAGTAAATCCACTGTTCTTTTTTAACATTCAACAAGTAGTGTTGCAACGTTGCAAGTTGTATGAATTAAACAGTTATACTTATAGATAAGCATAGTTGCATAGTCAAGAAGCAAAATGTATTTGCTTTACAACGTTTATATTGATAAGTATATTAGTAGACAATACAATACTCAAAGATATACATATAGCTAAATTAATAAATAAGAACATAAAAATGAAAAGTAGGGCTCCTTCTGGTCATGAAAAGGGACAAATTAAAAAAACAATTGAATTGCAACGAACTGCGTCTGAAACGACAAAATTAACAGATTTGTGGAAATCACGGTTATCACATAAAGGTCAGGTATCCGAAAACAAAGACGATTCTGATCAGCAAGGCCTATGAATATCAACTGCACAAAACGCTACTGAAGATGAAGAGATGGAGCTTATAGATGCTACTCGTAAGTTTGTAATGCTTTATTTTGAAATTTGAAAGATCATCCTGATATAATACACAACATCGAAAAGTAATTCTATTCCCATCTAATTCTCATCAAATCTTTGGAAGGAAATATATGTGGTTACAGGAGACTCAAGACAATTTTCATCTCAAAGAAATTTTTTTTTTTTAATTTGGTATTGACCCTAAAGACAATTTCAGAATCTAATTCCTTCTTTAAACCCATCGCAAGGAGTCAAGTAAATAGTCAACTCAACAAGTTTTGTTCCTTTGAAATTGTTCTACTTGCTATGATTTATATACAAATTTATACAATAACTACGCCTGCCTCCAATTATTTGCAAAGAGAAAATTTAGATTACGTACAGGCATGGCGACAAATATCAAATGCAACTAACCAATTATAAACAGAACAACGAAATTTTGTTGGCATACTACAATCGGCAAAGCGATTTGTACGGGTTATAAATACAGAACTCGAAAAGATGGATTCCGATATATTCTTAGAAGATGCTCTTCCACAAAAAAGGAAAACAGCTGTAAAGGTGATGTCAGGTGAAATTGTTCGAGATGAACAGATTGGCGTAGACGTCGAAGATCATTCCGTTTAACGGTCTACAATACCGTCATGGACACAATCGTAAACAGTATTGATACCAGATTTGCAAAACAAGGAACACTTTATGCTGACTTGGAGTGTTTCGATCCCAGAAGATATTCATTAATAAGTCAAAGCCAGTCCCTACCGAAAGATTCGTTAAACAAAATTTGTGAGATAATTCCATCACTGGAAAGAGAAAATTTGAAGGAGGAACTTGTGGCATTTTCTAAACTTTGGCCTCATTTGTCTGAACGCGATTTTCAAAACATTACTCGAGTTATTCAAATCATAAATTGGAAACTGATCCATATTTTTCAAGTACGAATTAGAAGACGAAAACGAAGAGGTGATTGTGGATATGACTACCGCTAAATGCAAAAAACTCAGTGTAACTCGTGCTTGTCTTGTGTTTATTTAATACTGTGTGATTATAATCTATATTCCGTAGAATTTAAATAATTATTCATTGTTTACAAATTTTTTCTAACAATTCCATTAACACAAGTGTAATGCGAACGATCGTTTTCAAGACTTAAATTATTAAAGACTAGACATCGCAGTTGTATTGTGCAGGAGAATTTGGAAGCTTTGTTTTGTTAGGCTTGCGAGCCTGAAATAACAAAGGGTATTACACCAGAAGTTATAATTGAAAAAATGTGCGAAAAAAGTAAGGTATTCAAGACCTATTTTCAGTAGTCCTAACCGTTTATTTGTACTATATACCAGGATATTTACCTATAGTTTTCATTTTATGTTTTTCAAATGTTTTATGGAAAAGCATTTCAAGGACTTATCTTTTCAAAGGTATTATTAATCTTTTTATTCTAATATTCATTTTCATTTAAGAAACACTTGTACGGTACGGGGGTTAATGTATGACGATAGTATGGCCAACCACACGATGCAATATTTTCATATTGCCAATAAATTAGAAAAAGTTAAATATCGTTTAATTAATTAACGAATCGGGGTTGGGCCCTCATAAAGGAAATTTTCCCGGACCTTCCAAGGTATCCCAGCACGGGCCTGAGCCAAAAAGACCTTTTTATGCGGCCGATATAGAAAACGTGTGTTTGGAATCACATTCAGCTCGGAAAGTATGTTATTGTCGAGCTAGATAGGAAAAGTGACATGAGATATAGGAAAAGTGACACAAGAGCTCGGAAAAACGATTGCAGTGCTCATATGTGAACAATTACATTAAAAAACAAAGTAGTCATGTCACTTTAGTAGCCATGACGGTACTGTCAGGGCAGGCGCACTCCTGGCATTTGACAGTTCCGTGTTTTAATAGGTACTCGCAACCCCGAAGCGTTGCCGTCGCTAATAATAATAAAGAGGTTAAGGAAAAATACTACTTTACCGGCAAATGTTTGACAAACTTCATTTGAATATTTATTTGGTGAAATATTTAGAATTTATGTTCATCTGTGGTATTTATTTATTTGTGATTTGAGTTTAAGATTCAGTTTTAAATAATAGGGTTTAAGTGTTCCATTGCTGGTGGTAGTATTATTGTTACTGTACAAACACATTGTTTACCAAAGAATCCTGAGGTAAGTTCTTCAAACATTTTTAAATGCTTATTAATTTTAACTAAATGCTAAACTATTTCAGTATTTACAAAATTATCATATTAATGTATGGTTTTTTGATACAGGATACTCTTTATTTATAACATTCTCGAGTTCATAGATTCGTCGTTTATGGTGCCTAGCAGTTGGTCGTAAAGATTTAAGGAATTTTGATGAAAGGCATAGCAGGCATGCATTTAGAGTATGGGATATTCATTTTGCAGACGATGCTAAATTTGTGGCTAATAGAAATCTTACTAATTTAAAATACAATGCTGTTCCTACGTTACACCTTCAAGGTATCTAAAGTGATTATTGCTTTTGCTTTTGTGTTAGTATTGTTGGTTAGGATGTTTTTTGAATTATCCATTGTACTGTATGACCTATCAGATATGTTAACATGTAATATACATTTGAAATTTGTTTTGTAAAAATTGGGGTTTCTCATTCATTCTTAAATAAATAAATAAATAAAAAATGTTTATTGTTGTGAATATTAAACTTATGAAAAGTACATATTGTAAATTATCAATTCTTGCCTCATTTCATAATACTGTAACTACAATTTTTGAAATGTTGACAAATGATTTCACTTAAGAAATAAATTTTGTTTTATTTAGAAAACTTTCAAGGACTTTTTTTATGTAATTATCTTAATGGTTAATGGTATAGAAATACCATTAACATAATTACATAAAAAATGCCTTGAAATCTTCATTTCACAAACCTGTATTCATAAAATGCCAGGAAATTTCAAATTTAAATTTGGCGCCAATGAAAATAGTTCATGTTCACATCGCGAATATTGTTGTAGTTCTATTACTGTTAAACTATTTGTGGCTGCACAAAAAATTTTGTACGCGCCACACATTGAAATTGTCTTTGGCCACGTTCCGTCTTTAACTGAGAGTACTTGTAGAATTAATATCGTTCCGAATTCAATGTACAATGAACTGGAGTGCTGAAAAATTCAACCCGTTATAGCATGAAAACGTCGTTAATGGTTACTGGCTTTACTGAACGCAAATAGGTACTGTAGCTCCGGTAAAAGTGGATGGAATAAAAGCATAACCTCACATTTTCACAAAAACCATTTGTTTTTGTTTTAATTATGTCCACTGGAGGTAGAAAAGTTCGGCAAATATCTGTAGTGGGAACTATTATTTTTCTACTGGAAAATTTTTCAGAATCAGAAGATGATAAAGATGATTCTGTTTAATATTGCATTGCTTAGAAAAATCGAAACAAAGAAAAAGAAACGGTTACATTAAAAAATACGTAGAAAATGAGGTGCACTTGTATTCTAATGATAATTTTTAAACCCACTTTAGGTTGGTACAATATAGAGTAAATTTTTGACAAAAAAATGAATAACGCCTGGCGTTGGGCGTCGCTAAAAGAATGCTGTGATACAGGTACAACAAATTCTAAAATCTGAAATTGCTGACTTACCTTCCTTTCTAACTTTTCTTTGCCTGGTTAGCTCAAAGGAAGTAATGGAATTTAACAAAAAAATTAAATCAAACCCAACAATGTCATAAAGCATCTACGCAGTCAAAAATATTTACTCTCATATGTTCACAGCATAGTTTCTTTCAAACATAAAATTATTCTTAATTTAATTAATTATCAAATTGTTTTTCACCTTATCTAGGTTTAAATTTACATAACTCAAATTTCTTCTCTGGTGGATAGTTTACCTGGATGTGGTCATCATCAGTAGGAAATCTGTAATTAAACAATAATTAGCTGTTGTTCTGGAACACTTCAGAGGATATTTTTCTCACCACTTAGGCTGAAGTGAACCTTCCCAACATACAATTTACTATATTGTTGCTTTAAACACTATCGAGGATATTCTCCTCACCCGCAGGCTGGTGTTCTCAACAACAAACAAGTGAACTGTGACATTATAAATTAAATCTACTTAATTTATACTAATTCTAAATCTACTGAAGCGGAACCAATTTAATCTTGCTCTCTCATTGGTTGTTGACCAATAGGGAAAGCAAAGCAGATGGCTCTATTGGCCCTTTATCGATGTTTAAGAGGGGTCCTTTATGTTTAACAATTTTAATTGATTCATAGGCATTTAAGAAGGAAAACGTTGGTACCGCTTTTAACAATTTAACATTTTCTAGTTTAAAGGGGTGGCTGGTTTCAAATATATGTTTGGCGACCTGAGACCTTTCATATTTACCATATTTGAAGTGAGCAATGTGTTCTTTAAATCTTGTTGTTATATTCCTCATAAAAATAATAGATAGTGATATTGATGATGATAAAGTTGAGGACTATATCAAGCTTGTTTCGCATTGCATGTCCCAGAACTGTTTTCAATTCAACAACACGTTGTACCAACAACATGAAGGCACAGAAATGGGAAATAGCCTATCACAATTACCCTTTTTAGATACATTAGTAATTAGAAATGGTAATAAATTAGAATTTGACATTTATAGAAAAGAAACCAATGTAAATCGCTTTATTTTGTCTTCCTCTAATCATAGCATACAACATAAGTTGGCTTCATTTAACTTTTTAATTAATAGATTATTGAATTTCCCTTTAAATTAAAACAGATTTAATAAGGAATTTGCTCTTATTAAACAAATAGCGAATTACAATGGTTTCTCTTCTGATATTATAGATAATATTTTTAGAAAGTGTAAAAATTGGATCAACATCCGTAAATCAACGACTTTGCAATCAGCCACCTCTAACGATAATGTTAAATATGTTAAACTTCCGTTTCACAAAACCACAAAGGGCCTTGATAAAATATTCAAACAGTGTAATTTCAAAATTGCTTTCACTAATACTAATAAAATTAAAGATTTGCTAGGTAATCCAAAAGACAAGGTGGAAAAATTGCAAAAGTCGGGGATTTATGAAATTAGTTGTTCAGGGCCAGGGTGTTTTCAAAAATATATTGGTCAGACCAAGAGGAATATAACAATAAGATTTAAAGAACACATTGCTCACTTCAAATATGGTAAATATGAAAGGTCTCAGGTCGCCAAACATATATTTGAAACCAGCCACCCCTTTAAACTAGAAAATGTTAAATTGTTAAAAGCGATACCAACATTTTCCTTCTTAAATGCCTATGAATCAATTAAAATTGTTAAACATAAAGGACCCCTCTTAAACATCGATAAAGGGCCAATAGAGCCATCTGCTTTGCTTTCCCTATTGGTCAACAACCAATGAGAGAGCAAGATTAAATTGGTTCCGCTTCAGTAGATTTAGAATTAGTATAAATTAAGCAGATTTAATTTATAATGTCACAATTCACTTGTTTGTTGAGAACACCAGCCTGCGGGTGAGGAGAATATCCTCGATAGTGTTTAAAGCAACAATATAGTAAATTGTATGTTGGGAAGGTTCACTTCAGCCTAAGTGGTGAGGAGAATATCCTCTGAAGTGTTCCAGAACAACAGCTAATTATTATTTAATTACAGATTTTTTACTGATGATGGCCACATAGTGGTCGAAATACGTATCTGGTATTTTAAATATTTTTTGTGGTAAGGGTTTTTTCATTTTATTACTTGATTTACTTATTTAATTAAAATTTAAAGTAGCTTTTTATTTCGAACAATCTTCCATCTTCATTGTATATTACAAAATCAAATAACTGCATTGAGCAATTCCATATTTATGCAGTTTACGTTTAAAAATTACCTTTTTATTCACTGTTACATCGTAATTATTATATACTGTATGCGTACTGGATACTTAAGAACAAGTCTTCTTAAAGTAACATCTTAGCGACTTAATCAAAACGAATGACCGAATAGATCTCTTTAACAAAGTTCTCGTTTTTATACAATTCATTTTGACTACGTCAGTTTTTCTAGACATAGTACACCGTAATGATGTAAGATCCTGGGAATTTTTCATTATCGTCGACTCACTTGTTTGATTTATAATAGTGACGCGCGCTTCTTCGTCCTTCTCTAACACATAAGGTTATTGTGGCTCGCATACTATCAAGTAGTAATGCGAAAGATGATACTAGTTATTTATTATACAAGGAAAAAAGTACTAGATTTTACCTCGAGGTGTGTTTGTCTCCCGACGTGAAGCGGAGGGAGACAAAATACTGAAAGTTAAAATCTTACATTTTTCTTTTTCTGTGACAGGTAAAACGATGATTTAATATTGAAAAAAATATTACAATATATTAAAGTCAAAAAATCAATCGATGTCGAATTTGAAGTTTCAAACAAGTAGGCTGTTGTACTTATAGGAACAGTTACACTTGGGTTGCTAAGGAAACCTTTAAAGTAATCAAATATTTGCCAATTTAATTCTGCGAGTGCTTTCAAAAATTGCTTACTTAAGCTGTTTATATCGGTTGCTTTGAACGTGATGAAGTTATGATAAGATGTTATGTTGCACCCAAATGTTACAAGTGTGGACCCGGCTTTAAATTAAATATCTTCGTGTTCTTACTTATTTGCACATACTCGGGAAAAAGTACTAATTTTTTTTTGGGGAAAAAAGTGAATTTATAAGAAGTGACATTTTGTTACCTGTCAAGAAACATTAAATGTCAAATTTTTTCCCGCCATAGAAAAAATTAATTCTTATTCATTTTATGGATATGTAATGTTCATGCGGCTTTTTAGGATAAAGGTTTGTTTTATTTAATGTGTTTATACCACATTTCTTATTATTTGACGTATTTTCTCGAAATTTCCAGAACATGTTTTAATTAGAATGTTATACGAATATTTTACACACGGGTAATTATTTATTACATAAATAACCAATGCTTTTAATTACTTTACCAACATGTTTTGCAGTGTTAACGATTGTAAAATGAAATATTTACTTTCACAGTTTTTAATGCATATTTTATAAAGACTAAAGCTTAAATCACGATTGAATGTTGTTTAAGTGAAATACCTAAAGCTGGCACCATTCTATGCTATTTACAGTAAATGTGGAGCATATTTTTATAATAAACGAATGGCTTTGTACTTATCTTAGAGTGATTATATACAAGCACGGCTTAAATTTGTATTCAAGGCTGTATTATCGATTTAAAATTGGGTCTTTTAAATACACGGAAAGTGTATCTTGCTATTCACATAAATGGCTATGTATTTACAATACACTTATTATACAGGGTGGTTATTTACACGCATGGAGTTGCGTTTTTGCTTTGCACTTTAATGGTTAAAAGGTGTGCTTGTATTATACAAGATGTAACCATGAATTTTCGGAAATTTATATTCTTTGTGGTATTTTTATATTTTAGTGGGCATTTATTCCTAGAATTTGGGTTTCAATAACCTCTGGTGACTCCTTATCACGTCAATAATATGTACATATATATATAAAAGGTAAATAGATGTATCTGTAAATACAACTCCAATGAGAATCATAAAAATTGATTTACCTATACAAATCGAACTTAATATTTGCATAGTTATGGCCAAAGCAGATACTTAAATTTGATTCATAAGGAATATCATGACAAGTGGCTCACTCTAAGCCACAAGGGCATTCTGCCGACGCGTTTCGCCCTAATTGGGGCTCATCAGGATAGGAGTAGCAAAGTTGTAATATTTATACAGCTGCACCTAGCACACAGTTTGTATCTTCCTGCTATTTCACCTGACACTGCAGGTTTTTTCTTGGTAACAGTTGGCACGGAAGAGGTCCGACTCAACTGCCTTTAGCCAAAAACTATAATTAAAAGAAAATGATATTTAATTATTTTTGATTGATATAAGACTCATTATTGTTACTTTTTCTTATAATTATAGTTTTTGGCTAAAGACAGTTGAGTCGGACCTCTTCCGTGCCAACTTTTACCAGGAGAAAACCTGCAGCAGATGAAATAGCACGAAGGCACAAACTGTGGGCTAGGTGCAGCTGTATAAAAATTACAACTTTGCTACTCCTGTCCTGAAGAGTCCCAATTAGGGCGAAACGCGTCGGTAAGATGCCCTTACGGCTTAGAATGAGTCACTTGCCATGATATTCATTTATATATATATATATATATATATATATATATGTTATATTGCTGTGATAAGGGGTTGTTTAAGGATATATTGAGTAGTAAGGGTCGCCTAGTAACTGTAAATAGCACTGGGAACCAGAAAACTGCATTTATTTAGCAGGAAAATAAATAATTCGCACATTCAATAGCAAGCATTTAACACCCTGTATATGGACCGTAATTAACTTTAATCAATGCCAGTAAGCACATCTTCCAATATATAATACAACGCGTATTTAGCAGAGAAATAATCATACATGTAATTAAACTACGTCGAGAAGTGTTCAACAAGTTCATAAAACAGATATGCAGAAGATAAGATAAAACCTAATAAATCCTCATGCAATTACGCTTGTAATAAAGAAGGAACAATAAGCGTTTTGATAAGAAGACGCACTTTCAAAGATAAGTTTAAAATAAATACATAAACGAAACAGCAATCGTGTTACATCGTTTATTTTTGTACAATTCTCCAAAAGCTTTATCTACACAAAACAACAGACGTAAGTTAAAAGTCCAGCGACGATAACAAAAATAAAGCGGTCAAAGATCGTAAAATAATAGTAAATAATAGCATGATACGATACTCCAAAATAGTTTCATCAGAAATCAACTTGACAATATACTAGGAATGTTCAGGACGCACATGGTTGGTTGCAAGGCTGCTTGGAAAACCAATCCAAATGTAGAGGGAAAAAGCTATATAACGCCCAGAAGTGATAAGAAACAGTCAGTCTCAACTTGAAGCACGTCGAATCTACAGTACTTTTAATCAAATATTTACGCGTCAGATAAATAAAATTTATATTATAGTGCAAAACAGTGCTGTGTAAGAATTGACTTAAGAATACATGAAAAAGATTTTGCCGTTTTTGCAGAAGACGTGGGTAGAAATTGGTTAATAATTTAAATTAAATATTTATAATGATATAGGGCTTCTAATACTATTCTAATCCGCGTCTAAACAATTCTGGTTCACTTCTAAAACAATTCTAATTCATGATACTAAGTCTGGTATTCAGAAATTCATAATACTAAGAAACCTACAAATTCCAAGTGGTATTTAAGGGACGAGGTCCAAAGCGTATCCAGAGAAACGTAGAATAAAGCACGAGGTGAATCTTGGAAATAGGAACCAACAAAAATATTGGTTCAACGTACGTTAAGGAGTACAGAGCAAAGCAGTGGGTTTCGATTGAAGACAATAAGGGGGTGTTGATCCACAACACGCAACAACTCATCAAAATATCACAGGTCAGAGCTGCCTAGTTTAAAGGAATCTTTTCAAATTTAAATTTCAACACTGAATATATTAATTTCTTCTCAAACTTGTAAGGAGTCAACAAGAACATTTTGAAACTTACGTAATAATCATAAAAAGGTGTCGAACGTTCCAGATTTTTTGTAAAAGGTGTCGTTTTTGGCGACTCTAAGTTATATTAAAAGGATATAAATTCTGGGATAAATAATCCATATAATATTAATTGATTGAAGGGTGTATTTAAAGGATTACAAAAATTGTGAAGTGTAAATATTATTTCCTTTCATTATATGAATATTGATTGACTTCGTTTTATCAATTCACACAGGTAAGAGTTAAAAGCGTTTAATAGCGTTTTTGTGGAACTTTTTATTGACATATAATTTTTTATTGGTTACGTGAGAAAAAATTCTGAAAAATTGAGAAAACATGTTTTTTATGCAGTTTTGAGACTAGAGAAAACTAAGTAGGGTACTAGCATCAAATCTGACATATCTTGTCAATATTATTTATCTCAAAAATTTGCCGTTCAATTTGTTGATGTCACAATAAGTTTCACACGTCAAGAATTAATTAATATCATATACTGTATTGGAGAAGCTGATCGAAACCCTTTATTGGCAAGTCGAATCTAGCATCAAAAATATTCAAACTTGAGAACGCCACGAACTGTAACCTTTGAAAAGCTGCGAGACAGATTTGAAGCTACTGGAAACGTTGCATATTCTGTGTGAAATAATAGCAAAACGAATTGACGACGAATCCGAATTAGAAGTTTTGCTGATGATAGAAGAAAATCCGAATCTGAGCACCAGAGAAATCGCTCTAGTAACTGATATTTCAAAAAGCAGCGTAGACAATATAATATTGAAACACCGATTCCACCCTTATCACATCGAACTTCATCAAGAACTATATGGAGATGATTTTGAGAATTGCATACAATTTTCAAGTAGAATGAGTGGCGTGTTTGCCAAAAATTATTACATTTTGAACATTTTGTTCACTGACGAGGCATCGTTCAAAAGCATCAGATCAGTCAATAGGCATAATATGCATTACTATGTAACCGAAAATCCACACTGGTTAAGAACTGTTGATCATCAACATCCATGGTCCCTTATGCATGGGGAGATATTATTGGTAACCATGTTATCGGTCCCTTCTTTTTCGATGGTATTTTAAATGGGGAACGGTATCTGAGATTTCTTGATGAGGATGTCCCCATTTTGTTGGAGAATGTCGATTTAAATACAAGAAGGAACATGTAGATACAACACGATGGTGCACCCCCACATAATCATACAAATGTACGTCGTTTTCCTAATGAAAACTATCCTTTTCGGTGGATTGGCAGAGGTGAAGCTATTGCTTGGCCAGCACATTCTTCTGGCTTAACCACGATGGATTATTTTTATGGGGTTTTGTTAAGGAAGAAGTTTATAAAATTCGTACAACAACTCCTGATGAAATGAAGAATAGAATAAGCGAAGCATTTCGTTCAATTGACGAAGCAATGTTGACCCGAATACGAATTTCGTTCATCAGAAGACTAGCAGTCTGCATTGAACAAAATGGCAATATTTTTGAACACTTGTTGTAGTCAACTTAGTCCTGTTCGTTATATTATTATACTGTTTTTCCACGCTTAGTTATTGTTTTGTCTGCCATTAATGAATGAAAGTTTATTTATTGTTGTGCTTTTTTGGCACTGGATATTTGACATCAGATTTGATGACAGTAGCCTACTTGTTTTTTAAATGATATAAACTACCTAAAAGCAATCTGTTTTCTCAATTTTTCAGAATTTTTTCTCGTACAACCTATAAAAAATTATATGTCAATAGAAAGCTCCATACGAACGCTATTCAATGGCAAAATTCAATATGGCGGGTGCCATTTAAAAAGATTGACGTTTTGTTCATTTTGCGTTTTGCTTCACCTTGTACAATGAAAAATAAAAACAAGCACATCGCGCTATGGATAATAATAAAACAGGATATGAAAAATTATGTTGTGAAAGAATCAACTCTCCAAGTTCAATACAAAAACTTCGATTTTGACATAAAATGACTCATAAAAAGCAAACCTTCATTGTAGACCTATAGTACCCCTGTATGCTTTTGATCAGCACCAAAAGAACTTTTAGAATATGGCATCAAATCTAGGGTGTTTCATTTAAAAAAACACAACTTTGGGTTGGAAACCATATTGGCACACCCTGTATATAGATGAAAATATTTTTAAATTGTGCAGCCTAGCCGTGGCTATCGTTTAAAAAAACCGGAAGTTGATATCTTGAATAACATAAAAGTTATAGAACTTTCACGGAGGACGTGGACACCCTGTATATATATATATATATATATATATATATATATATAAAATAAGATGTATCTGTAAACAAACTCTATGAAAATAATAGAGCCTATTGACGAATACAAATCGGGCTGGTAGTTATATAGCCATTAACAAAACATTAGCTTATTACTTCATAGGGGAGGAAACATCCACTGACCGACGGTTTCGGCTTTATTAAGCCTCTTCAGAGTGAAATAGTCTCCAAGAACCCTATGAAGTAATCGAAGCTATTATAATGATATAATTTCGAAACAATTACTGTACTATGGCAAAAGTAAATAAAACCGCCATCAGGTGATAAAACACCAACACTACTAAAGTGTGGAAGTACAGAATTGAACCGAAACTACATAATAAATCCTATAGATGGCTATACAAGTACGTGTGGCCATTTGAGATTTGCGGAATGTTACAAGCAAAATTTATTTGCAAACGTAACAAACCTTCTCGCGGCGACACCCGGGTTCATGCCCCAAGGCAAATCAAATAATAACAGAACGGCTATTTGCAGTCCGCAATAAGAAATTGTGTAAAACAATATATAAAATAAGATGTATCTGTAAACAAACTCTATGAAAATAATAGAGCCTATTGACGAATACAAATCGGGCTGGTAGTTATATAGCCATTAACAAAACATTAGCTTATTACTTCATAGGGGAGGAAACATCCACTGACCGACGGTTTCGGCTTTATTAAGCCTCCTCAGAGTGAAATAGTCTCCAAGAACCCTATGAAGTAATCGAAGCTATTATAATGATATAATTTCGAAACAATTACTGTACTATGGCAAAAGTAAATAAAACCGCCATCAGGTGATAAAACACCAACACTACTAAAGTGTGGAAGTACAGAATTGAACCGAAACTACATAATAAATCCTATAGATGGCTATACAAGTACGTGTGGCCATTTGAGATTTGCGGAATGTTACAAGCAAAATTTATTTGCAAACGTAACAAACCTTCTCGCGGCGACACCCGGGTTCATGCCCCAAGGCAAATCAAATAATAACAGAACGGTTATTTGCAGTCCGCAATAAGAAATTGTGTAAAACAATATATAGGATTTATTATGTAGTTTCGGTTCAATTCTGTACTTCCACACTTTAGTAGTGTTGGTGTTTTATCACCTGATGGCGGTTTTATTTACTTTTGCCATAGTACAGTAATTGTTTCGAAATTATATCATTATAATAGCTTCGATTACTTCATAGGGTTCTTGGAGACTATTTCACTCTGAGGAGGCTTAATAAAGCCGAAACCGTCGGTCAGTGGATGTTTCCTCCCCTATGAAGTAATAAGCTAATGTTTTGTTAATGGCTATATAACTACCAGCCCGATTTGTATTCGTCAATAGGCTCTATTATTTTCATAGAGTTTGTTTACAGATACATCTTATTTTATATATTGTTTTACACAATTTCTTATTGCGGACTGCAAATAACCGTTCTGTTATATATATATATATATATATATATATATATTGTAGTGGATTTAAAGGGTTAAATTTGGTGGTCAACAATGCAATTTCATAACACCCTGTATAGAGAAAAGAACCATTTATATACGTGCAAAATTTATTTCAATTATTTAATTTAAATTGACAAGTATTGACGTATTGTTATAATTAGGGACTAAAAGGTAATAGATTCATAAAGAAAATCAATTGTATAAGCTATAGAAATTATTAATTAATTTAATTTATTTTAATTTAAGGGGATATAACGTCAGAAAACGCAGCAGAGCATGAAAAATCAATAATCTCAAGGCGAAAAGCTTTCTTAACAGACAGACAGACGTCGGTTGTATAAAATACTGTGAAATGTAAAAACCGAGAAGTGTTATTTTAAATGATCATTAATTTAGTACACCTTCCGGTTATTTGTGTAGATAACAAGGCGAGCTTCAAGGAAATATTGTTCAACCGTCGGTGGTTTCGCATAAACGCTAACAAAAGTTTCTTAACGAGCAGAAAGGATATATATAAAGGCATAAAAGCATTCGATTGAGAACGCACTTATTCGATCCACGTGGAGTCCTTAAAACGCGAGCAGCGATATCGATTTTCTACCACACAAGCAAGGTTAGAATGCGACGTCAAATATGCATAAAACGGGAATAGAGATATTGCAGGCGGAGTTTTAAGATGTCACTGAAATGTATGATTGGTCGAAATAGATAGTTTTAGAACAGATAAACACGCAATACGTGGATGTGAGAGTTTGTTGGATATAGCGTATTGACGTGGAATATTTCTAGAAGTTTAAAGACGGTTACACAAAATTTGCGGAAATGTTATTTTGCAATTAGGTATTTTGCGTAAAGTGTGGCCAAGAGGGGCCTGGTTTTATGATATAAATACTCTGGGAAAATTAATAGGGTTCTTTTTAATTTTGCATCGCTTAATGACGTACAAAAATCAACTGACGAGGCTTGTAAGTATTAAAATTTGTAAAGTTGAGTAGTACAGTATTAGATTGTTTGTGGCCTTATAGATAGAGACATGAATAGTGTCGAGTTTATTTAAATTTAACTGAGGTCCAACGAATACTTTAACAAGCTCGTAAATTAATAATGCGATAATAAACAAGTGTAATATACATGGATTTGGATATTGAAATTGATATTGGATGGGTAGCATGAAGCGCAGCTTAGAGTGTGTTCATCTTTAAACATCTGGTGGAGCCGCGCGCTTAACCACTAGGCCGAGGGGTTCAGGAACAAAACATCGTCAACGGAGATAGAATCTTCAAGTTTTTCCAGGTAACGCATTAGAATTTGCTGTTTTTTTTATAAACTGTTGAAATTATTTGTGATGTGTGAGAGTGAACTTTGATGGTATTTTTCGTTATTTTACGTATTGAAAAGGATGCGTATAGCTGAATATTAATATGGTATATTGAATATAAAACAAAAGGTGTACGTAATGCTTATTGAATTGCTTGATGAATTTAAATTTAATTGTTAAGAGTACACGGTTTTTCTTAAGTTTGTAGTAATAGGATGCAAAGTGAAAAGCATACATTAATAAACTGGATTATCATGAGCTCACCATACTCCAGCGTGTAGTAATAAATGAAGATAAGGTATTATTTGGGACCCATTTACTCCTGTTGCATTAAATGTGTTAGAAATTTCAATTTTAAAAACAAGGACTTTACTAAGATAGCATTTATTGAGGTGTAACTTGAGCACCGTCATTTTTATTGGAAAAGCAAATAAGTGATAATAATTGTAATTGTTAATCTCTGCTATTGGTATTTCTATTAAAAATGTTATATCGTTATTTTTTACATAGCCTTTAACTATAGCTATTTTTTCAAATATTAAAATGATTGATTCTATTATATCAAAAGGTAATCTATTGTTAGTTATAAAAAATTTTATTCTTAGTAATTCTTTTAATAAATTAATTAGTCCTATGATACTTGAATGTAGGGTATTTAATTTGGCGAAGGTTACTGCGTTTTCTAATGTTGCTAGAATTTGTTGAATTATGGTAAGGGTTGATATTATCTGGTTGTATATCGTGTTGAATCTGATTAAATCTCGCATGCCTAGCATGGTAGTTTGCATGTTATTTTCTAGGGTTTGTATTCGATTGGCTATACTATCTTGATTTCTAACTAATTTTCTTAGGGTTTCATTAAATTTGATGATCGTTGACTGCGTTAACGATATTTGGTTACTAATTATAGTTTTGATGTCGTTCTGGTTTTCTATTAATTGTTGTATCGCGTTGTCATAGCGTTCTGCGTCTTGACTATCTAAATTGCCGGTAATTGCTTTTATTATGTTTCCTAATCCGTTGATTAGTCCTCTTTTTCTTCTCGTTGCTTGTTCTGTGGGTATTAGTCGATTAAATTTGTCTTCTGTGTTTTTCAAAATGCTTTCTGTTATACTGTCGTAGTTCATCATTTCTATTGCGCATTCTTTTCCGAATTTTGTTGTTTCCATTGATTGTTTTAGTCGGTGATAATTATTTTTGATTACTTGAAATTCTTGTTTCAGTTCGGTTAAATCGAATTTTTGTACAAAGGTCCAATAGTCTATGGTGTTCTGCATACTGCCTAATTTTATTGGTAGAATACTGGGGTTATTCTTTATGTCTTCAATTATGATTTCGGTGTCCGTTCTGCCTGGGTGGAGGTTGACGGTAAGGGTGATGACTCCCATCTGAAAGTACAGGGTGTCTTAAATTTTTGAGGTGAATATATTTTGTTTCTTGCCGTTCTTGTAATTGATTCTTAATAATCTGATTTGTTCTAATAGGGTCGAATGTAGTCTCTCAATTAGTCCGTTGGATTCAGGGTGGTTTTCAGTTATAAAGTGAATTTTTATTTTGTGTAATTCCAAAGTGTTTTGTATTGTTTCGTTTTTGAATTCGCTTCCGTTATCTAACGTTATGGTTTCGGGCGTTCCATAAAATGTAAAATAATGTAAAAATCCTTGGGTTACGTCTATACTATTTTTAGTGATTGGTATTGCTTGGCCTATTTTTGTAAATGCGTCCACGATTGTTTAGTAACTTTGTGCTCCTACTACTAGAGTATCGGCATGTAATTTCTGAAAGGGTTTGTCTGGTGTTTTAGTCAACATTAAGGGTATCTTCGGGGGTTTTCTGTTATATTTTGCTCTGTCACATGGTTCACATTGATTGATATAGTCTGTAGTTAATTCTTTCATGTCCTTGAAATAGTAACGTCTCATGATTTGTTTTAGGGTTTTATTTATTCCTCGATGGTTGGTCTTTCCTTCGTGTTGGTTCCTGATCACGTCATTTATTTCGTCAGGGTCGTCTAATGTTATTAATTTTCTTGTGCATCTTATAAGTTCAGTGCCAGAATTATTGAATAATTTAATATATATTTCTGAAAAGCGTTTATACAAGTTTTCCGTGTTAAATTAAAAGTAAAATCGTTTTTTCTCGGGGGTGTATTCTTTTAGAATTTTAATTATTTGTGATTCATTCTCGTCTTTGGTTATCTGAATTTGGTATATCTTTTTATTATCTACTTTCGTATATTTTACAGGGTTGGGGTTGTTTAAAACTTCTGTGATTATAAACTGATTGTGTTTCATGTCTATGGCTTCGTTTAAAATTTTAATTGCGATTTTTGGCTCGTCATTTTGTGTCGAATGTATGGTTTCCATTTCATCTGGGTCTTCTCTGATTTCTGTCTCGTTTACGTTTCCTATCACTGATTCTGTCTCTAGTGCGTTAAGTTGGATTCTACTTAAAGCGTCTGCGTTATTGTTGTAAATTCCCTTTTTGTATATGATCTCGTAGTCATATTCTTCTAGTCGGATTCTCCATCTTTGTAATTTTGAGTTTTGATCTTTGAGTTTGCATAGCCATACTAATGGTTTATGATCGGTGTATATGTAAAATTTTCGTCCGTATAGGCATGGTCTTAAATACGTTGTTGCCCAAATTATGGCTAACAATTCTTTCTCTATTGTACTGTATCGTTGCTCTGTTTCGTTGAGGGTTCTGGATGCGTAACTGATGGGTTTATCATTGCCTACTGTTCCTTGGCTTAATACTGCGCCTAATGCTACATTTTATGCGTCTGTTGTTAGTATGAATGGTTTCGAAAAGTCGGGGTATTCTAATACGGGGTGATTTGTTAATATACTCTTGATTTTGTCTACAGCTTTAATAAATTCTGGGGTATGTACAATTTTGTTTCCTTTTTTTAAACAATTGGTTAGGGGCTTTGTTATTTGAGCATAACCTTTAATAAATTTACGGTAATAACCGCTAAGGCCTAAAAATCCTTTTATCTCTTTATTTGTTTTGGGTATGGGGTAGTTTAATACAGCGTTTGTTTTGTCGGGGTTCGGCATCACTCCTTGGGGTGTTTATATGTGTCCTAAAAAATGCTACTTCTTATCTAACTGTACTTTAAATTGTGCTGTTCTTATCTTTCGAACACTTCTCGTAATCTTTCTATATACTCCACTAATGATGTTGAATAAACTATTATATCATCTAGGTACACAAGGCATGTTTCGATGTGTATCCCTCGTAGTATGTTATCCATTACTTGTTGAAAAGTTGCGGGTACGTTCTTTAGTCCAAATGGCATCGGTTTATATTCGTAGTGCCCTCTAGGTGTGCTAAAGGCTGTTTTTTGTGTATCTCCTTCTTCCATTTCCATTTGATGGTATCCTGATGCTAAATCTAGCGTCGAAAAATATTGGCACTTGCCTAACTTGTCTAAAATTTCAGTTATATTAACTAACGGGTATTTATCGTCTACCGTTTTTTCGTTTAATTTGCGGTAATCTATTACCATTCGGTATTTTCGTTTTCCTGATGCGTCCAGTTTCTTGGGTACTATTAATACGGGGCCCCTCCATGGTGAATTGGAGTGTTGTATGATGTCTTGGTCTAATAGATCGGCTACTTGTCTGTCAGCTTCTTCTTGACTTGCCTGGGGTAATCTGTATGCTTTTGTGAATATCGGTTTGTTGTCTGTTAGCTCAATGTTGTGCTTCACTGTATTTGTAAAGGTAGGGGTATTCCTTCGCAATGGAATATGTCGCGGTATTCGAAACATAATTTTTGTATTGCTCTTTGTTCCTCTGGATTGCTGTCGCAGTTAAATCGGATATTACTTAAATATTCTCTCAACATTTCGTCGTTTTCTACGAAGTTATAATTTTCGTTTAAGTTCTCGTCTATTTCCATCTTGTTAAAATTTAATTCTTTCACGTTACTCGGGTTTGTTAAAGATAGTTCTACGGGGTAGTCGTTTGAATTCAATATTGTCGTTGTGGCATAATTATTTTTAATTTGTACTAATGCGGTTGGGGTCTCTACTCCCTGCTGAAAAGTTATGAGGTTTATTATTCTTAATTTATTATTTGAATTTACGGGGATTTTTATCTTTCATCTTTACGTTAAATGTTTTAGGTAAAGGTATGTTTGCTACGAATTGGTGTAGGGTTGTTTGATGGGCGGTTTTAATTTTAAAGGGTTCTCTCTCTACATAGTTTAAATAATGTTTCTTTACGGTTCGCGGGCTTATTAATGTTTTTGAAGATCCGGTATCGATTAGTAATTTAAATTCAGCGTGGGGTATCTCGATATAGGGTAGTACAAGGTGATTCATATTATTTAGGTTTATCACGTTTGGTCGTTTATAAATTGGTCCATTTGAAAATTTGAGCACGCGTTTTCTTCGTCGTCCTCCTCGTAAGTTTCGTATGATTTTTCGCGTTCATAATGGTTTGATTGGTTTTGTTCGTTATTTGTACACGGTCGATTGCAATTATTCTGGTCATTTTCATACTCTTCTACTTCTTGATGAAATTGCTCTTCTGAGGTGAAAGTGCGTTTTTGATTGGGGTTTGGTCTAATGTGTGTTATTTTGGTGTTGGTTCTGGTGTTACCAGATGAGGTATCCATTGGTGTGGGTTTATAATAGTTATTGGGATTATTATTGTTTATCATTGGTGAGTTTCTAATAGGATTCGCGTTAAATGCTGGTCTTTGCTGATTTACATTTTGGTTGAATCTCGGTTGAAATGCGGGTTTTGAAAAGTTCGAGTTAAATGTTGGGTGCAATGCGGGTTTTGAAAAGTTTGGGTAAAACGTTGGTTTGGAAATTGTTTATATTGATTGTTAAAGTTTGAGTTATTAAAATGTGGATTATTGGTTCGCATTTGGTTGGTAAATTTTTGTTGTGGATTTATTTGTCTCGCAGGTTGTATAGTTTTTATTGGCGTATAGCTTTTATTCGCGTTGGGGTTATATAGTCGGTTTCTGTAATATATTACATTTTCTTCTTCGATTATCATGTTCATTGCTTCTTCTAAGTCTTGGGGGTGTTGAAATCTAATTTTATCTGAAAGTCGTCCCGATAGTGCATTTAGATAGGTGTCTAATGCCATCTCGTCGTACATTTTTGTTTTTAAAAGTCTTACATTTGGGTCGGTTTTTTTCAATTTTGAGTTTTGTCAAGATTAAACTTCTTACATCTTGACATTTCATTCCAAATTGATATGGGGATTGGTTGTGTTCCATTCTAAGGTTTATCAAATCTTTCACTAGACATTTGAGGTTTCTCTGGTCTTCAAAATATGCTATTAATATGCGTTTGTATTCGTCCCACTGGTCTACGTCATCTCAACTTGCGATTAATGTTAGTGCCCTTTCGGTCAGTTTACTTGTATAAGGCGGATAAGCAAAGTGTTCCTTTCGTTATCACCGGGCTTATAGAATGTTTTTAGGAATATTTCACAGGCTGAAATATAGTTACTTAATAAACATTGATCACCATTAAAGTTGGGGATCATGTCCATATACAGTTTCATTTCATTACTCATTTTGGCTGTGGGTTCTGGTAATTTAAAAAAAAAAATTTTTTTAACTTTGGTTATTCTCCGATTTTTGAAAAATTTGGATTTATTTTGTAGTTTGTGATGTTATTTCTTGCTTGGATTTATTACTTTTCCGTTTAGATTGCGTCGGGTTACTTGCTGTTTTTAGCTTGGGTCGTTTCGGATTATTTAAAAATTGATTTGCTTAATTTGTATTTACTTGCACGGTTGTGTAGTTATTTAATGGGGTTTACGCTTGGTATTGGTTTGGTTACGTTTATTTTTAATTTGCCGATGTTAATTTTAATTTCTGAAGTTTCAATAGGATTAAGTGGTTTTTGTGGTAATTTATCTTGCTTGAATGCTTTGCGTCAGTTGCGTCAGTTAAAACTTTTCTATTTTAAATTATGTAGATTTTAGTTGTGTATGTAATAATTATCTCTTCTCGTGGGTTTATGCGATTGTAAGGTGTCTATAATTCTTACAATGTTGTAATCTGCTGCAAGATGTTGCCAGTTACTTAGTTGCGTTAGTGTCTCTGTTACAGGTTATTTTTAAATATACTGTCGTTTAGTAATCGCGGTGATTTAATACAATTTCGTGTTTGGGAATAATAAAATTTTTGCGTCGTTAATTTACTGAAATATTTAATTAAAATTATCAACTCTGAATGAGGTTGCAATATGCGTTTTTCAGTAGTAATTATTTATATTTTTCCTGAGTAATTTAAATTGATACTTTATAAAAAGTTTCCGGTCGTAATTTATGAAGCTTTTAGTTTACAATGCTGAAAGGTTTTCGCGATGTTTTAAATAGCTTTTGTTCAGTAATTTGTAATTAGATTTATGCGTGGTTATCCAACGTAACGATTTTATTTACTTTTAAAGATGAGACGATTGTTGGTTTCGCGTTTGAATAATTCTCGTACTAAGAATGTGGTTTTTAATAATAGATTTGAAAATACGATGAGTTTACGTCTGGATAGTTGCGTTATTACTAGATTTGAGTTTTAAATTCGTGATTTTATTTTCGCCTCTACTTTCGGATTATTGCGTTAGTTAAATACCGGGTTGTTGAATTAGAAATTCTAAAAATTTTCTTGCGCCAGTTAAAGCGTAATATAGTCTCTTGTGCGCTTAAAATTTGCGACTTTTTAAGTCTCAAGTTTTTATGTCTCAGAAATAAAATTTTTCTCAGTTCTTATCTCTCTCTTTCATATACAGATTGTAAAATAATAATGAAATTTTAATAACAGCTTGAAGATAATCTCTAGCTATTCCTAAGCAGATTATTTTTAAAAAATTGCATAAAATAGTTGTAACAATAGACTATATACATATATAAATCATAAACTAGCAAATATCAAATATGTTTGTTAATAATAAAAATAAAAGTCAATTGGTTTAAAGGAAAATGAACTAGACTAGTTGCTTCGTTGATTTCATTGATTTCTTTCTTTGTTTCGGTTTTCTTTTGGTTTTTTGGATTTGATCTATTCTTGTATCGCCTCCAATTTTTCTTTTGCTGAATTTGAACGATTTTTGTTTCGCCTTCAACTTCTTTCGTTAGCTGGGATTGAACGATTCTTGTTTTGCCTTCAACTTCTGTTTTGTTCTGCCAAATTCGGAATTGAAATTCCAGACAACCAGTTCCTCGATTTTGGATTCGCTAGTGCCCTTTTGACATTCGTTACGACTGCGCCAGTTAAGGTTCGTGGCTTGGGAGCGACTTTTTTAAAAGACTTCCAAACTTCTAAACACATTTATTTATTTGTTATACAGAAATTAATGTTGAATTTAGACAATCTTGAAATAATTACTCTAAGTCCGAAACTATTAATTAATTGTACAAAGTGAGTTATCTACGAACTGCAATGTTAAAGCTGAACGATGGATTAACTGACTGCGAGTGGAGCTTTCAGGCCTTTTATAACATCCCTACCCCCTCACATGTCTGCGGGAACTTGCAGACCTAATGTCTGCTTAACTTGACTCTTATTCATAATACATTGTTGCTATCTTAAAGCTATTCATAACTACTTTTTTGCGAGCTTACTTCTCCGTAATATCGGTACGTGACTGTACGTGACCGCCTGTGACCTGACATCTGCAATGTCACTTATCTCTGTGCTACAAAGTAGCGCTACCGTTCCCATGAACGTTAATAAACTGAAATGAATTGTCCTTCAATTACATTGTTGCGCATTTTCTAATATTTCTAATAACTTCATAATTATTAGCTTTTATATATATATATATATATATATAACAAATGGGGGATTACATAACTCGCATTAGAATAACTGGGTTATCATGAGCTCACCATACTCCAGTGTGTAGTAATAAATGAAGATAAGGTATTATTTGGGGCCCATTTACTCCTGTTGCATTAATTGTGTTAGAAATTTCAATTTTAAAAACAAGGACTTTACTAAGATAGCATTTATTGAGGTGTAACTTGAGCACCGAACTGTAAATAACTATGAATTATTATTTGTAAATAGTGGTTAATAAATATTGTATGATTGTTGTATTATTTTGTGATTTTATTGAATGGTGTGTGAACGGTAAAAAGAATGAGAGTAAATTTAGGTATACGAGAAGAAGCACAGCTGAGCTAGCCAGGGAAGCTGCTGAAGAAATTAATATGATAGAGCAGAAAGCGGGTAAGAAAAATTTTGTGAATTTTTATATTTGTGAATATTTTTTTTTAACTGGCGAGGTACCAGAGCATGAGCTCGAATGTTTTTTTGAAAAATACCAGTTCCTGTGACCTAAAGGCACATTCCACGGCAATATATATATATATATATATATATATATATAATGAGATGTCCTGTTCGGGACCTTATATTTCCATCTTTCAATTTCTAATTCGATTCGGGCTTTGCCATAAGTGTCTAAGTTATCATTTCATTTTACTATATATATATATATATATATATATATATATATATATATATATATATATATATATTGTTATGATATCGCCGTACTCGACAGGTGCGCAACTATCAACTGCCCGCTGATCGCCAGCCTATAAAATTAACACAATCAAATATATGCCTCGAGTAGCTCAGTGAACCATGCACAGAGTGAAGCGATGATATGATAACAAAGAATTTTTACTCACTCATCTCCAACACTCAATTCACCTGAATAAGACAAACGAAATTCACCAAAAATTGTATAATGAACTAAATACAATTTTTGTAGTATTACAATTTAAAAGCCTACGCCCTTTTTAATATCATTTACCTTTTATAAAACTTTTAATCAAAATGGATAAAAATATGCCCATCGAATTAGCTCTTACGAAGATTATAGATTTTTACACCTTTTTAAAGCAATTAAAGCCAGCAAAAAAATATATCTTACCACGAATAGTATCGTTGAACGTTCAAAGAAATATCCCCTTTTTAATATAACTCTATCAAATTTTTGTTAACCTTTTAAGTACTATATTTTATCACATGTAAATTTTTAAACTCACTTCTGAATACACAAATTAAGTAAAATTCCAAACTGCAACGTGCTGTAAATTCAATAAATGGTTCTGACCTTATAGTTCTCCTATTTTGTCTTCTCTCTGGAAGTTCCTGGTCCCAACATCCCACTTATTCTGGAACTTCCGACAATTTGGCTTAGAAATCACTTTGGATTGTATTCTAGTAACTTAGAGTCGTTTATTCAGTAGCTTAGAGTCGTTTAACCAGCAGCTTAGAGTGTTTACCAGCGACTTGAAGTATGTACCAGCAACTTAGAGTGTTTACCAGCCACTTAAGAGTGTTTTACAACCACTTAGAGTGTTTACCAGCGACTTAGAGCCTTAAATTAATAAAATTGCAAAGATTTTTATTTATATTAATGATTTCTAGACTTACGTTTATATCAACGGTTAAAATTCTATATAAATTTATTACAACATGCACTCTACTGTTTATATCACTTTACGTTTAAATTTTGTTAAGTTCAACTTTAAAAATTAGCAACTTTCACTAAAAATTTCTGTTTACGTAATAATTTTCTTTAAAAATAGCACAATCGACGACTGGATTACAAAAATGATCCTCCTTTATTTGTTTCGTCAGTTGGATAGAATGAAATTGCTTCTCGAATGTTCCACGCGTTCTCATTGGTTGACGGAATGCTATCGGTTGTTCGTACGTGGAAAAGGCGGTTCAACTATGATTTTATCTGCAACGTGTTGAATTTTGGTTGATCTATTATGTACGTTCTAAATTGCACGTATATCAGAACTTTCTAGAGGGAGTTGATTAACAAATGGTATTTAATATGACATTTTATGTACGTTTTAAATTGCACGTATTACCGTCGCCTCAAATATCCATACTCTATGAAATATGCTTGTTTTTAAGCGTTTGACTATTGAAAACTGGCATAAATTACACGCATTTATTAGTTTCTTTACGCAACTACGTTTAGATTGAAAGAAATTTCATTTCAAGGTTATTTTTCTTCAAATATGTTGCATTTGTATTTGTTTTAAGCTTAAGAATGGCGTTAAATGTTCTAAAATGATTCAATTGCTTCAACAATTAATTATTTTAAAAAGAAGTATTGAAGTTATTACGGAATGAGCTTCCTTTAATTAATTGTAGCTTGGTATTGATTTTATACAGAGTGATTTGTATTTGCTTTTCCATAATGAATGAAATATGTACATCTCCAGTTTAAATGTTTGGTTCTTGCGGTTTTTATGATATTTACATGAGGTATTCCTCCCTTGTGATCTTATATGACCTTAAATTAACTTATAATCATAGCAATGTCTATATTGCTACGATATCAGCGCTCGTCGGATGTATAACGATCAAATGCTTTCTGATCGCCACCTCTCTGTGCCTCTAAAATAATTTACAAATTCACACAGTTAAATTTATGACTCGGTCTAGTTCAGTGATGCCCAGCACAGAGTGAACGACGATATCATAACAGAGAATTTTTACCCACTGCCCACTAACACCCCATACGCTTGAATAAGACAAGCGAGATTCACAAAAAATTTGTATAGTAAGCTAAGAAAATGTACAATTTACAATTCTACGTCCTTTTATATATCATTTACTATCTACAAAGCTTTTGAATCTAAATTAAAATAAATATTACTACCAAATTTGTTCATAACCAAAACTATAAACCTTTTTAAACTTTTTATAGCAATTAAAGCCAGCAAACAAAATTGTATATTACTATAAATGTTTCGTTAAACGTTCAAAGAACAATTCTCTTTTTTAAACGTACTTTATGTACCAACCAAATTTTTGTTGACCTTTTACACAAAATATTTAAATTACATGCAACTCTTAAGCTCACTTCTGAATACACCAATTACGTAAAATTATAAATGTAGCATACTATAAATTGAAAAAATAACCCTGACTTTATATTCCCCTTGTTTTTCTCGCTGAAGCCGCCTGCCCCAAATCGAACGTTTGTTCAGTAGCTTGCAATCGGCAACGAGCAGCTCAACGTGTTGACCTAGTACTTTGAAATATTTAGCAGCAACTCGAGTTCATTTGCCCAATGTTTTGAAGTACTAATCAGTAGCTTGGTCTTTTATACCAGTAACTGAGAATATTACCATCGTGATTTAATTTGTTATTAACGTCATCTAGTATATTATTAATGTCATGATCCAGTATATTAACCCAGTAGCTTGTTGTTAACGTCGTAATGTGAATTATTAACGTCGTGACTTAGTGCCCTAAATTAATAAATTGCAAAGATTTTACTTATTAATTAATTCTAGACATACGTTTATGTCAACGGCAGAATTTTATACACACTTATTTCAACACGCACTTTACTGTATTAATTTATGTTACAGTTCAATTTATTCAACTTACAACTTTTACTAAATTTTATCTACGTAATAATCATCTTTCAACTATTACAATCGGCACGTCGATTATGGAATGAATGCCCTTTATCTGCCTCCGTTAGTTTTATAGATAAATTCCTTCCCGAATGTTGCACGCGTCCTCATTGGTTGACAGCCCGTTATCGGTTGTTTGTCCATCAAAAAGGCGTTTCTATGTTTATCTGTGAGGTATTATATATGCAACCTGTTGGGTTTTATTAAATATTGCCTTTTATATACGTTCGAAATTGCACGTACATCGGAACTTTGTAATGGGATTTGTTAACAAATGTCATTTCATGTACGTTTCAAACTGCACGTAATCGGAATTTTAATATCCATACCTTGATTACATATGTTTGTTTTATTAAGTATGGCAATTTATATACGTTTCAAACCGCACGTACTTCATCGACTCAATAGATATCCTTTATTTACATGCGCTTATTGACTTTTTTACGCTATTGCAAGACTTTTATTTTACGTGTATTTTTCTTCAAATATGTTGAATTTTTTATTTCGTTTTAAATGTTCTAAAAATGATCAAATTGCATCCACAATTATTTATTTTAAAGAATGTGGTAAAGTTATTACTGAATGAGCTTCTTTTGATTAATTGTGTATTGTTATTGATTTTATACAAGGTGATTTGTATTCGTTTTTGCATAATGAATAAACTATGTACATTTTATGATTTAAATGTTTGGTTTTCGTGGTTTTTATGATATTTACATGAAGTATTCCTCCCTTGTGACCTTATATGACCTTAAAAATCCCATTATTACAACAATATATTATTTTAGAAGGAATTGCACTACGGTTTGAATATGTTCTACAATTAATTGATCAATGATTGTAAAAAGTTACAATAATAGGTGAAATGAGAGACATGAAACGATAAACCCGGAAAGACAGCTTTGGTTTTTCAGGAGTTTTGGTTTGTGTAGATGACACCCCACATTAAAATAACTGCACCTAAAGAAAATGTCCCAGATTATATCAATCGAAAGGGCATACACTCAATTCAGTTTCAGGTAAATCTAAATATGTTATGTTGTAATCATATTTGTTATTTTAAGGTTACCTGCTACAATGACAGAAAATTTATTCATTGTTATGTAGGATTTTTGTGTCAAAGCATGGTCAACGTATATATAAAACATCTTGTTTAGAGGAAATTTGCAATGATAAAAATTATTTTCCCAATAATGGTCATTTTATTGGAGATGCTGCATATTGTCTTCATCCCCAGTTATTGGCACCATTCAGGGATAATGGCAGACTAACAAATATACAACTTAATTATAATACTCGTTTATTATCAATCAACTCGCATGACTGTGGAACGCTCAATTGAATTGCTGAAAAGGTGATTTCGAAGTTTGTTAGACCGACTAGATGTAAAAAGAACAGATTTAATCCCATACATATTACATCATAGTTTGTTGTATTTTGCACAATACATCTTTAGGATTTTTAGACAACATAGAGTTACCGGCAATAATCGTTAATGATCAAGATTTGGTCGAGTACCCAAATGAAACACCAAACCGAGCAGGAATATAAAAACCATAAGAAACTGCTTCAATTAGAAATAATAATTTTAATAAACAATAATACATATTAAGCATACACTTATAAATATTTTTATATATTAAACAATAACATATTTATTACACTTATTGACATTTTTGATCTTGTTTTTTTACCTTAAACTTACGCTTCTTATAATTACTCACTTACATTTATATCTTATAACTGAATAGATCTGATTTGAACACTATTGTTATGTATAACTATCAGCACTCATTTTTAATTAACTGCTCCAACAGGTCATTTAGCCTATCTGATCCTTGCATCCTTTCTTGATGATGCTACCGTCTAACTGTCTTGCACCTTCTATTTTAAATCCATACGCTTTCGTAAATAAGCCTCATTTTCAATTTGTTTTCTCTTTCTTGAGGTCATTTCTAAAATTGTATATAGTTAGCTATTACATAATGTGTTAAGGAAAGTTGTTTATGTACTACCCTTTTCTGTAGTATCAAGCACCTCGTCTGCGGATACATCTTCTGCTTGTGATGTGGTAGCAATTGTTGATAGTGGAATGGCCTATGGACTGTTCGCAAATACTTCTTCCATTGCCTAAGACGGTTACAGGTTTATTGTATAAATTTCCGACAATTTATATACAAACATAGAGTAACAATATATGTTTTTAAAAACGTTTAAAATTATACAATAAGAAATAACTATGTTTACTTATTGAAATGCAATTGCAACATCTAAACTAGGCTATTTCATGGTAACTTAACGTTAAATTGACTTACATCAAAATACTGCCAAGTTCTTGTAGAGTCCTTGACAGATTTATGTCCTTTACATGGAAACATGTAACGGCATAACCACTTTTAATCATCTCCGCTGATAACTTGTCCCATAACATTTTTAAACAGGCATTTCGTTTGTTTAATGTAAACTCCCAAAATGTAGAAATAAAAATATAAATGCACCATCAGTCCATAGAAATGATTACAGCTTGTTGGTCTAGTAATGTCAGGTTCGACGTATGTATCATTGGCACATGTTGACTTGGTATGGTAGCAGTAGTAGTAGTAATTACAGCAGTGCTACACCATTGCTTCCGGTCTTCTTTCGATTATCTTTTAAAAGTTTAGTAGCGAAAATCGGATCTGAAAGAAACAGTCGCAAATTATCCTATAAGAAAAATTACATAAACAGGAAAATACCATCCTCTGTGTGCTCTTGCATATTCTTCTTCAGTTACAGTAATTTGGTATTGTTAGTTATTTTCTGCGTCAATAATTTTTAAAACAATCCATTTCTTCTTATTTGCAATATAGAAACTTTAAAATTACAAATGCCTAACAAAATATTTTCAGCTTTCACTAGGCGCCCCTTTAACACTGTTCATTCATAGATCAGTAAAGAGAAAGCGTCAAGTTGGGTAAGAATGTTGCCTTTATACTATGATATCCATCTTTTGTAAATAGGATTAAGTAGTTGCCAGAATTAGAAGAAAATGCAATGTGTTTTTTTTTATGTTTTGAAAGATGTCTTTATTCTTATTAGTTGTAAAAGATTGTATTTCAATAAAGTAAAAGGACATATTTAGAATCTAATTTATATCAGGTTATCGGCCCAGGGCATGCCAAAAATATAAAACAGTAAAAAAGTTAAAAGAAAATATATAAGAACGCAAACACAAGAACGGTTTGTACACGGAATTTCAGATTATAAATATGGCGCATGCAGGAACAGGAAAGAACAATTATTATGTAGTAGATGCTTTAAACGGAAATAATTACTAGAACTGAAAGTTCCGTATGAAAATGATATTATCAGAGAATGGAGTCTTGGAATACGTATAGAAAGAAATGAAAAATTTAGAAAATGAAAAGGAACAAATAGAAAACGCGAAAAAGTAAACAAAGGCTACAATATGTTCAAAACAATCAGCTTGAATATTTAAGGGACAAAAAGAGTGCATTTAAAATGCGGTAAACATTAAGAGGAAAGTATAAAAAGAAAGGATTACCGGGACAATTATACTTAAAGAAAAAATCACTGTCAATGAAATTGAATGAAAAACAGCCATTGGAAGGATTTATTTTAGAATTCGAAGAACTTATGAGACAATTAAAGGTATCTGGAGTAAAGTTAAACGACGAAGGCCTCATTTGCAATTTATTATTAAGTTTACAAAAACTCATACGAAACAATAGTTAGTATAATTGAAAATACACCTGATATGACTTTTGAAATGGTCAAGAATAAACTAATAAGTGAATGCGAAAAGAGACGACTAAATAAACGCACAGAGGAGCGTCATGGAGAGAGCACCCATAACGATTCATATGCTTTTCATTTACAAACTAAGGGCAACTGTTTTCGATGTGGTGAGATTGGCCATTTCAAGAGGGACTGCATGAAGAATATTAGCTCAAGAAACACTTCATGGAACAAAAATGAATTAGAGCCCGGAATGAGCAGTCACGAACAAAAGCAATACAGATAAAAATTATGGAGAATATCGGCATGTTAAAAATAGCAGATATCAAGGTGGATTCAGAGGTGAAACGAGTTATCGAGGACGAGGTAGGAACTACTCTAACAATTCTTTTCACAGAAAAATTATGTTAGCAATGACGAAAATGAGACAAAGAATTTACCGACACAAAAAGAAACAAATATATATGCTTTTTAGGAGAGACTACGAATAATGTAAGTAAAAATAGAATGAAGGGTAATTTAAGTTTCTTTATAGATTCAAGGTGTACTGACTACATGGTCAATGATAGGCGTTATAGAATATCGGTAGCAAAGAATGATAACTACTATATTTTAGCTGAAAGTGTAAGAAAAATAAAAGTATTCAGCAATGTGGGAAATAAGAAAAAAGAAATGTTTTGTATGTTACTCAATTGCGGAAGAACTTGTTTAGCGTTAGGAAATTAAAAATGGCAGAAGTAAAGGTTCAATTCGAAAATGCTAAAGTAAGATTATTTTAAAAATAATAATTTGATTAGTATTGGAAAGAGAGAAAACGTATATGAAATATCTTTTGATTTATGCATTATCGAAAGCATGATAGTTGAAAATAGCTTTGTGGCGCAATTTCATCATTAACGGTTATAAATCTTTTGTAACTTTTATCGATGATTTTTCGAATTTTACATTAGTATATTTAATAAAAGAAAAGAATGAAGCTTTTGAGAAATTTAATGAATATCTTAGTATGGCCGAGGTACAATTTAATCAAAAAATTTCAAAATTAAGATGTGATAATGGGGGTGAATACATTCAAAGGAACTTAAAAGCTTTTTATAAAAAGGGGAATAATTTTAGATTATACAGTCCCTGACAGTTTACAACAAAACGGAAAGGCTGAGAGAAAGAACACAAGTTTAGTGGAAAAAAGTAGAGCAATGAGTATAGAATCAGGGATGCTAAATGAGTTTTGGGGTGAAGCGGTTAGAACGATTAATTACATTATAAATAGGGGAACATCAGCTAGTTTAAGCGGTGTAACTTCTGCAGAAGTGTGGTATGATAGAGAGCCGGATGTATCAAACTTTAGGGTATTTGAGTGTCTAGCATATAGTCTTGGTAAAAAAAATACAAGGATAAGTTTGATCCAAAAGTGGAAAAATATGTAGTGATGGGATATGCACCTACGGGTTATAGGTTTTGGAACCTTGAAACCTAAAAATTATAATATCGCGAAATGTAGAGTTTGATGAAAATAATTTTTGTTTCTTAAAGAAAGTACTACAAGTAGACGATGGTAAAAAGAAGACTAGGGAAAACGAAGAAATAAATTTTAAAAATGATAATAAACAAGAGGGCGAATTAGAGGAAAAGGTTTCAGGTAGGAAAATTAATAGGATAGTTAAGTTCCCGTCAAAATTCAAAGACTATTAGATGTATATGCATTCAATGCATGTAGTTATTTGAATAATGTAGCTGTTAATTTTAATGAAATAAAATATCGCGCAGATAAGAAGGATTGGATAGGAGCAACAAATAGAGAAATATTGTCGATAGAAAGTGCTGAAACGTGGGAAAAGCTTAAAAAGCCTGAATATATAAACATTCTAAATACAAGGTGAATATTTGCTTATAAAGCACTAGAGAAAAATGAAAAGGATAGATATAAGACTAGGTTGGTAATAAGGGGATTTGCACAGGAATGGGATAAAAATTAAAATGACCTATTTACCTATTCATCGGTTGCCAAAATGACTGCCACCCGTGCTTTGCTGATTTTTGGAAATCACTTTAATTTTCATTTCCTCCAACTGGATGTCAAAGCGGCATTTTTAAATGGGACTTTGAATGAAGACGTTTACATTTTTCCTCCTAAAGGTATAGATTGTGAGCAGGGAATAGCTTTAAAACTAAAAAAATCTTTATATGGGCTGAAGCAATAATCCATATTTGGAATGATGAAATTAATAAATTTTTGATAAAAATAGGATTTACAAGATCAGAGAAGGATTTCTGTCTATACAAGGCACTTTCTAAATGTGAAAAATTATTTCTTTTGATCTACGTTGACGACATTATTTTAGCTGGTGCAGATGAAAAAGAGTTATATGAAATGAAACATAAATTAATGACAAAATTCAAGATGAAAGTCAAGGGACTTTTAAAACAATTTTTGGGGTTTAAAATTGATTATGATAAAGCTAATGGCATATTAAGGATTAGCCAGTCGAAATATAAAAAAATTTTATTAAATTGTTTTTGTATGGATAAGTGCAATGGTTCATTCATTGCAATGGGTCCAAAATTGAAAGTTGATCTGTGTAATGATCATGATGAATATACAAAGCAGCTTTCTAGGGAACTAGTTGGATGTATAATGTACTTAATGTAAGGAACTTGACCGAATATTAGTTTTTCTGTGAATTTCTTTAGTCGTTTTCAAGACAAAGCTGCCGATGAAGCATGGAATAATTTAAAACGTGTATTGAGGTATTTGAAAACAACTGCCAATATGGGGTTAGAATATCATAGAAATAATAACACAAAGGATATGTGCTGTTATGTAGATGCGGATTGGGGTGGTGATACACTAGATAAAAATCCGAAAAGATATACTTTTAAAGCTTTCGGTAATATTGTAAATTAGTCAACCAAAAAACAACCTTGTGTATCATTGTCCACAACCGAGGCCAAATTGGTAGCATTATGTTTGTCAGTTTGTGAAGATTAATGGTTGAAGAAATTTTTTTTGATTTAAATGTTAATTTTGAGTTTACAACTTTTTGCAGATAATCAAGGTTGCATAACATTAATAAGGAGTCCTGCCAATAATCGTAGAGTAAGACACATTGATTTTAAAATTAATTTTGTTCATGATTGTATAAAAGGAGTAGTGATATACATAGAGTCAATAAATCAGCAAGCTGACATTTTGACAAAAGGCTTACCTATCACTACATTTGTTAAATTTAGAAAATCATTAGGTTTAAGAAATTTTAGCGTGTTAAAGTAACGCGCTAAAATCTAGTATTAGATTATATTAGCTGCTAGATCATATTGCCTTTATACTATGATATCCATTTTTTGTAAATAGAATTAAGCAGTTGCTGGACTTAGAAGAAAATGTAATGTGTTTTTTTTTAAGTTTGGGAGATATCATTATTATAATTAGTTGTAAAAGATTGTATTTCAATAAAGCAAAAGGACATATTTGGACTCTAATTTACATCATCCAGTACGAAATAGAACATAGTTAAAGAGGGATAGATAGGTATCTTTTATGTTATTAATTATAAAGATGTTCTGCGCTAACTAGCGGAGGAATCATTCGTGGGTGTTAAATCAGCAGTACTAAAACAGTCACAGTGCAACAAATATATATTGTGTGGTACTAACTCTAGTAGCCACTTCTATTTGTTACAGATCAGTGGTATCTAACCTTTAAGGCAGCTCCGTGGCGTAGTGGTATGTGTGTGACTACTACGCCCAAGGTACCGGGTTCGAATCCCGACACGGTCCGCTTGAAAAATGTTAGGCGAACATTTTTCATAAAAATACACCCTCGTTCGTATGAGAGGTAAAATGGAGGTCCGGTGTGTGAGTGTTGTCACGCACGTTAAAGATGCCTACCTTGCTTGGAACAGCAAGGGCTCGGCAAAATTCCAAATTTTCTAGGTAAAAAACTCACTTTTTGGCCAATGTAGTACCTTTGGGTGGAGCATTGGAAAATCACATGTAAGGTATCTAACCCTTATCATTCAGCATAATAATATCAGAAAAAACAATTTCATAATTGAACAGGACGTTACTATCATTTAATTAGCTATAGATTCATCACAAGAAAACATTTAATAGCAACAAATAGTTTGAAATTGTCCTAAGGATAAAACGCCTTTAAAAAGGATTACGTTATGAACAAGTCACTAGTGTTGTCTAATTTGTAGGCGGATTGCATCCACTTTTAAAATTAAGTTAATATAGCGTTTGCACAGGGTGTCAGGAGGTGACGCGTAGAACAGATCACCTGTTCTTGACGTAGACGGTATTAAGAGGGAACTCGACCATCTTACTTGGACAGCGTTAGCGAAGCAAGTAGGTGAGAATATCACGACACGTTTACGTGTCCGCTGGTGCCTTCGAATCGCAATCTAGATGAGAGGAGTTGGCGGTGGCTTTGGAGGGGCCCGGGATGTAAAGATTCTCCGTGTTCCGGTCAGGCGACCAGAACATTGTCGGTGGTGACAACGGTCCTCGACGTCCATTAACGGTGAGATTAAAATTAATAAGTAATTCTTATGCTAAAAAGGATCTTTCATTTTCTTAGCGCTTTGAAGAAATTATAATAGAAAGACCCTTTTGTTATGAAAGAATTTGAGGCCGTGCGTAGAGCTTTTTTTAGAAAAGCGTGATGAGAAGATGATTTTATTGTGGGATTCCCGTCGGCGAGGTTTTGTTAAGCAGATGAAGTCCTAAGTTTGTGGATCGAAATTCTTTTAGAAGCAACGGTTTCCTTACGTATGCAAAGTCCAGGTATTTAAACCCTCATTAACATAAAAGTCAATTCCTGGTGAGTGTTTGACTTTTTGAGGTTAGTTATGGTGCAAATTTTATTATTAGGTCTTCTAGACTTTTTAAAATGTTCATAGAGCCGTTAAATGATATAAAATTTTAGGAGAGGATTACGTTAATGATACTAAATTTTATGAACGGATTAATTTTGCATTTAAATTCAAACATAAAAGATAGTAGAAGTAATAATATTCTAATAATCTGATATCAGGGTTATTTTTTTAAATTGTGTTAAGTCGATAAAAAAAAAACACCTGGCTCTTAATAAAGTAATCTAAAATTGTTCTGTAAAACACGTGAAGTAAACATATGTTCAAAAACAAAAGTTTGCAAAGTTCACTTTCCATTTAAAAATGTTTAATTATAGTATGTCCGATATTTAGTAGGGTTGCTGTTGCTGTGTCATTTCTGTGCCATGACAAATAAAAAATTTTATTGATTCAAATTATTTCCATGTTATTTAGATTTTTTTTATAATGAATACAAGCTAAACTCAGTTGAAACATATGTAAACCAATCTAACAGATCTGTCAATTGGGTAATAAGAATTTTGTTTTAAAATAATACCAAACACTAAGGTCTCATTATGTAAAGAGAAATTTATAGATTTTCAGAAATCAATTTTATTTTTTGAATATTATGCCTGTAATTTTATTTAAAGAAAAGGAAATACATTAAATTACATTTTTGTTTCAAGCCTTTTTATTCTATGAGTAGTTAACTTTAACAAGACTACAATTGAGAAAATAAATTTTGAGTAAAGAAATTAGAGGAATGCTGAAGCAGTATAAAATTATAGAAATGACGTACTTGATTTATCTTTGATATCCATTTTTAATTAGGACACTTTTGGTTTGTAATTTCAAGATGTTTATTTTATAAGTATCGTACTCTTTTGTCGAAATACACAAGTTGTGTCTTTTAATTAAAATTTATTGTGTGACATTTTCTTTCGGTGTCATCATAATAGAAGCTGAAGTAGATACGTTCAAGAGGTTTCGAGATGTGTCGTTTTATATAACTTGTAAGTTTTTTTCTTTTTCATTCCTGTTTATATTTGAGTTTACTTTGTATCCACGCCCATTCTCATACCCTTGGGGTAATTCCCAGACTAAGCCGCGAATATCGTGAAGATCGTGAGGCTAAGCGAAGTGATCACTATAAAGGTCACTTCGCTGACGTATCATACTCACCAAACAAGTAAAGTTCACTTTAACAGTAGATTGCAAAATATTATGGCGGTAAAATTTTTTGATTTAAAATTAGGGCAATACCAAAACTTTTAAATATTATGTACAAAATAAAGAACATGTAAACAACCACAGCAATCATATAGAAATAATGTGCTTTTGCTAAACGTGTTTTTAAACCGCTTACATAAAAATAGGTTTTATAAGTATATCGTGTAGCAAATTTGTTTCTTTTAACAATATCAAATTTCAAATTCTAATCCTTGGTTTCCAAGTAGACAAAACTGAATATATGAACACAGAAACAGCATTCTTTCTTTATTATGTGGGTCACAAATCATGTTGAACAGCTAAATAATTGTCTACATGTAACTATGGGAGAAAGTATTTAAAGAAGTAAGGTAATGCTAGTACAAAATAGTCTTAACTCTAATTCTTAATCCGTTTGGTGGTAAGTTTAATTTGATCAAAGTATAAATCCAACAAAATAAATAATTTATTATTTATTAGATTATCCAGCATATCCAATTACAATATATTTTATAATTTTGTAATATGTGTTTAGCATTACATGTTGTTGAAACTTTTAATTATATTATTCCATTATTTGAGTACGTGGAAAAGGCATACTACATACCTTATTCTATACTTTCACCAGTACAAAATATTTTCTGTTGTTATTGACATATTACACATTGGTAAAACTGTATAAAATAATTTAAACGGTGCTTATTACTAACGGCATTGCAAAGTCAAAATATGCCATGTAAAAACGTATGATTTTTAGATATTTCAGTTACTTGACTGTAGGTTCCTATAAAATATGATTTGATTACTATTGAAAATGCGCAAAAATTACATTGCAGAAAATAAATTATATCCGATACATAAAAAAATCCACTTCACCTTATAACTAACTCAAAAAATGAAACCAACATCAACAAACAGCAAAGTGTTAAGTAATATGAATTTCAGGATACTCAGTCACAATTACATAGATTTGTTTAAAACAGAAACCTACAAAGTGATTACTTGACCAGCAAACGAACACGGGTAGCTACTATAGCAAACTGTTCAATCAATATTAAAAAATTATGCTAGTTGCACGTTCCTCTGTGCACAAATTAAGAAAGTAACATTCAAAGAATTCTTACAGTAGATTCTTGAGATGCAAAATGCAGCTATGTATGTTTTTGGATATAGACAAATACCATACAAATCCATAATTTATAGGAAAAAGAAAACTACAAAGAACGCTTAATATTATAACTGCTACTTTTATAATTCAGAAGGCATTAAAGTTCGCGTTTGCAGAATCCTTCGTCGAAAATTGTTCTTCTATTTCACCATTTTTTGTTGTTGCTTGATTATTCAAAATTAGTGCAAGCCCTTGATTTGCAGAAACTGTAAAATGTTTAACCATAAAAATGTATCTTTTGTGTAATGGTAGCTACTTACAATTTTGATTTGGAAAAAACATTTGGATATGTATCTTTCCTTAATAATGTATTAGAGATAATATCTTGTACAGTGAAATGTCGATGGCACGCCCGTGTGTTTTTAAAGATATAAGTTGGTGATAAATTCAATAAATTTGCATTTTGACGTAATTTTATCCATTTTTGAAACAGTCGAGAATTTGTATCTGGATTTGAATATGCGTCTTTGAGGCATCCTATAGTCGAAATCAGGAAAGAATGAATGCACGTCATAGGTTTCTGAATTAAAAAACGACATACTTTCAAATCTTATGCATTAAGTATATTCCGATAGATCTTTAAAAGTATGTCGGTTTTTAATTCAGAAACCTATGACGTGCATTCATTCTTTCCTGATTTCGACTATATCTGCACATCCTGATACCTCACACACGCGATATCCAACTATTTCTAAAACTAGACAAACCTAAGTAAATAGTACATACAACATTACTATTTATTTATGTCTTTTCAAATAAAGGGCATTCTTAGCAATCTAGTTAGGTGAAAAGCACCAAACACACAAACAATAATCATTTCCACTTACCTGCGTTAAATATTTGCTGTAGGTGTGTATCTTAATTACCTAGTACTGATAATTTACAAAAATTGTTATAACCACTAATGCTATAACTGGATGCTAATAATAATGAGTAACAATAAATTTTTGGAAAAAAAACTTTACAAGATTTAATGCAAAATCAGGAAATACAAGCCTTTTTAACAAGTTATTCTTGTACAATTTATAATTATCCTTACAGGCAATACGCAATATGATAAATTGCTCTACAAGCTATCTAATTTAACGCCCAAAAGTTAAAATGTGAAAATGAGTACTATCTCGTACAGCAAGCATTCATGTTTCCCTTTTATTTTTTCCCATTGAAGTTAACGCCCCATGGGATAGACGTTCCGAAATTACACCATCCTAACAGGATATTCAGTAACTGATAAATACAGAACAAAACTTTTCAGTAAAGTTAGTAACGGTAGAGAACTACTGTTAGTTGAAAACGGAACACAGCCTTTACAGGGCTCCCATGCTTTCAGTACTTGGGTTACGGCATCGCCCTGAAAACCGCATCATAGGTTAAATAAGTTACTTTAGATGGACACTTCCGACAAATGGTTGTTGGCGTCTTTGCCTGCCATCTGGGCGGATAGTGTTATTACTAACTACGAAATTATAGCAATGATTTACATCTACTCCGTACTTAAAAGGTAAAAAACTCTGCTATGGTTCACATCTAAGATAGCATTGTAAATTAATTTGAAGCTTATCGATGCAAAAATGTATATTTCTATATTTCACTAAAATTAATTACATACCTACTTTATGTATGTATATAGGTCAAATTAATAAAGCTGAAAATATAAACTTGTACATTTTATATGTATTTTAAAAAATGAAATAAACAGAACATTTTTAGCAAAATATATTATTGGTTTATTGCATACTATAGGAAAAAGAATACTGACTTCAGGTACTATTGACAAATATAACAAAACACAGCTTATTGATATACAAATTAAGAAAACCAAAATCAATCCCAATAGCAATGCAGAGTTATTATACCTAATGCTTGCAGAACTAAACAAATCATTAACAAAAGAGATTCAAGTTTTGCATTTAATATTACTCAAAACCAATCATCAAAACGCACTTTATTCTTATCAGGATTTGAAAATCTGTGCCTAGTGGCATTTTTATTTCCACAATCTTTCATATAGTAGAGAATATATCCGTAACCCACGATTCAGTTAAAAATATCTAACCCATATTATTCTACTATGTGTTACAAAAATTAATAAACATGAATCTCCCCTAAAAAGAGTAATGTATGAACAAACTCCAAGATTTAACTTTAAGATAGCACTTTCTATTAATTTTTCAGTTTTTCAATAATTTATTTGTTCATTGGATTTCAGTATGTAATAACAGCCATTGACGGTGAAACAAAGAATCTACAAACAAACCACAATAATGTAATTTTAAGTAAACCTAATGGTAATTTTTTTATTCACACACCTGGATAAGATTGTTGATTATCAAAAACAATCCACAATGAATTTTTTAAATAGAACAATACACCAATTCGAATTAAACAATCTTCAAATAACGCTACGGTTAGCCAGTGAACTCTATACGAACTGGAAGGGTCACGAAATAATAAAAAAGCGAGAAAACTTTAAATTTCAGGCAATGCGCGACATATTTCCTCCTCTCTCTCTAACACATTATAGGAAGGCATAACCTGTATTTTTTTAATGACTTTTATTTGGTTTTAATATAATGAAAAAGCCTAATTAAACTTTTTGAAACCAATAAAATTTATCTTTAATATTTGTAGATTTAATTGCAATATTAAAAGATTCGTAGCTAGGTGTTGTACTCACAATTTTATGTAAGTCTATGTATGTAATTAGTGGATTATGGGCGGGCATTCAGATAGCCCAAGGCAACGCTAGTTACATATCCCCGAAATCCAATATACGTATAATTAAATGGAATTATTGAATTATAAAGTTAACTTGCAACATTTCAAGGATAGATAATAAAAGGTTAGCAGAAGTCAGACAGAAGACATGAGAACGGATGTGAATACAATGTATTCCAGACGTAACCTGCCTCTGCAGGTGCAGGTCACAATAGACTATTGTTAAAATGAAGATTGTTACTTTGAATTAATGAATAAAGAAATAAACAGACATGAGCTCTGCAATTCACATGGAAGTGTCAGGGGCAGGGACAACATAAATACCGTGGAGAGCCTAAGGAGATCAGTCAGTCTTGAACCTCACAACTTTAGCATTGTTGGTTGTTTAGGCTACTCGCCATAAATTAGTTCAATTAATAATTTATTTCAACTTAGGATATTTAGAACAGTTTTGGTAAATTCGACTTCAATTTGTAATTTCTAAATAAATAAAATATAGTTAGAAGAGTTTTGGAAGAAGACTTTTAAAAAAGCAGCTCCCAAGGCCCAAAACCTAACTCGCTTGGCGATTAAATTGAATAAAATGCTAAGGATGTCTACAATCGCCCATTTAACTGCATATATAAAACAACGATTCAAATACGTCCACATATCATTCTGTCTCACTCGTTGCCCCTAAAACAGTGCGCGTGCCTTTCGTATATGAATGAAGCCATTCCAGTTTGTATAGAGTTCACTGCGGTTAGCTAAGAATAATCTTAAACGTCAAATTAATGTTACTTAAATGATACCAATAATTGCTCTTAAAATTGAGGGCGCCATCTAGTCGGATAGTGTTAATACTAAAATGAACCAACAAAATCGTATATAAGAGTGCTCACACCGTAAATCGCATGCTCGCCCTGTAAAGTACCATTTTTCGAGCTTGATACGTATATAACTATTTTTGATCGGAGTCTAGAAACGATATTGATGAAATTTTCTTAAACGTTCTCCGAGTTAATTTTAAGACGAAAGTTTGCGAGAAGAAGCTTTAGAAATTTAATCCGTACAAAATGAATATTCTCCAGGAACTCGGTAATGATGAATCTAACAGAAAAGTCCAGTTTTGCGAGACTAATATGATTATCCGTGATTCACGCTTAATAATCAATAACTGTTTCAGTGTCGAATGTTCTTTTTTTTCTAAATAGAAACGTAAATAAACAGATTTGTAGCTATTGGACTGATGCGAATACGAATATTTTCAAAGAAAGGCACACGTAATATCCCGAGAAACTTAACGTGTGGGTAGGTGTATTGGGAAATAGAACCCTTATTTTAATATGCAACAATCATCTACTGAAACTTCGATTGTGCGTGAATTAGAAGAACCACGCAAGAATATAGAAATCTAACATTAGTAGAATATATGTTTTCAGCAAGAAAGTGCGCTCCCACTTTTTGCATTTATTGTTAGATTCTGATTAGACGAAAATTATTAAAATATGTGGATTGGGGGAAGGGAATCTGTTGAATACTCAGATCGCCCGACCTAACACCATGCGATGTTATTCTTTGAAGACATTTAAAATCCGTGACTGATAAAATTCTTCATGAATTTATTGAGGAATTACGAGAAAGAATCATCGAAGGGTGTAGAAACATTACTTTCGAAACTTCAAAAAGTGCGTGAAAAATTTGAAACACCTTATGTTTAGAAAATCATCATCATCGGGTTCCAGTCATGGAACTGATTGGACGCGTACCTCCACTGTTTTCTATTCTACATATTTCCTTGAGATTCCAATAACATTTCACTGTCTGTGTGCAAGTCTGATGTAGATCTTCCACTACCTTTTTTTTGTTTTTTTCTCTGCTTCTAATATATCCCGCACTATTCCCTCATGCCGTAGAATGTGTCGTGTCATCTCTCCTATTTTTAACTGTTTTCCACATATTTTTTCTTCTTCTACAATTTCTTGCACTTTTGTTTCTAACTTTGTCCGTCCATGGTATCTTCATCATACGTCTGTAGCACCATATTTCAAACACTTCTCTCTTTTCCCTGTATGCTCCTCCTACTGTCCACGTTTCATACCAACACAGTGCTGTTCTCCACACATATGCTTTCAGCAATGTTTTCCTTGTTTCATGTTTGTTGTCAGTGATCATGGAAGTTGCTTTTTCTTGTTAAATGCCGTGCAGTCCAGTGCTAATCTTAGTTTTATATCGTTTGCTTTTTCCGTGGTGCGTTATTTAGCTTTCTACATAGCCAAAATCCTTACCTTTCTGTATATTTTCATTTCTTATTTGGTTTTTAACCTATTTTTCTCTCCTTTACATACCTACCGGTAGTTTAGTTTTATTTTTCTTTATTTTCATACCGTATGACTCGGTTGGTATTGTTTTCCATTTAATTAAGAGCTGATTCAAACTGTTCCTTGCTATTGCTATATCGTCTGCTGATCTGAGCATATCAATCGTTTGTTCATGCATACTAATTTCAAATGTTTGCTGCATTTGACAATATCCATTGCATGTTCGATATACACATTAAAAATTAATGGCAATAGCGCACATACCTGTCTCATTCCTTTCCTAATATTTACTACTCTGCGTTCCTGCTCTAATTCTATTACTGCTGTTTGCTCTTTGTATAAGTTATGTACTATCTGGCTATAGCTATTACTCATTTTTATATTTTTGAGAATTTCGAACATTTATTCTCATTTAACATTGTCGAACGCTTTTTCCAGATCTACAAACTCTATATACACGCCTTCCCTTTTTGTATTGTTTCTCCATTATCACTCTTAAAGCTAAAATGGACTCTTGTGTTTCTCTGTTTCGCCTAAACCCAAATTGATCTTCTCCTAGTATATCTTTAGCCCCTTTTCCATCCGTCTTTGAACAATTTCAGTTAATATTTTTAACACGTGTGTTGTTAAACCTATTAGAAAATTTTCACTTCTACCCGCACTTACCTTTTTTGGTATAGTTTGAAATCTTTTGGTATCTCGTCCATCTAACATATAGCTGACTTGTCTGTAGGTATAGGTAATCTCAAGTCATCCTTTCCAATTTTTATTTCTTGTTCTAGTACTTCTAGTTTTGGCCTTGCATATAAGTTCCCTATATATTATTATCATCTATCACTTTCTCTACATTTTCTACTACCATGTCTCCTCCCGCGCCCTTTACATTTTTGCTATACGGCTTTATATTTCTGAAATTGATTCTAGTTAGTTTGAATGCTCCGTCCATTATTCCTCTTGGTTTGTACCTCTTTGTACTTTTTGTTAATCCGCTGTTCACTAGCTTGTAACATGTTAAAATATTGGGCCAAATTTTGGTATGTAACTGCGCTGTCGCTACATTAAATTATGCTGATTTGGTTTTACACTTCGTTTTAAGTATTAAACAGTTAATATAAATACTAATATTATTGTGGTATCCTTCTCTATTGTGTATTTTGTCATTAGCAGTACGTGTTTCGCTATTGGTTCTTATTTTTATTGCTTCTCAAGTCAAGTGTGTTTAAAAATGCATTTAACACTTCTGAATTGTACGTTTGGATAGGTATTAACGCAAGCGTACTTAAGTGTGGTTAGATAAATAAAACTATGAACGGTAGAATGTGGCAATTTATTTTTATTTTAATTTTGATTTTAAACATACTGGCGTGGTACAAAATAAAGTATTAGAATGGAGCTTTTCCTTTCAAAGGAAATTGGTTTATAGATATGATCGTCTCGCTTGTTAACGGTAGTACAAAGAGTGAAAATTATATTAAAATTTAGTGAAAAACTAATGAAGTGATTTCTAAAACGCGTCTCTTAAATGGTGAAGCCATTCCTTTCTTGTTATTATGGTACATTTTTAGTGGGTCTACTTCATTGTTAAACAAATATGCATTATTCTACTTAACTGGATATCTAACCATATTAGCCGCATGCCAGATGTTTGTAATTGCAGCGTGTGCATTTATTAGAAAGTATTGTCCTTGTGGTGTGCATACGTTTTTTAAGAGATTTAGGAAACGACTTGCTTTTACAAGCATATAGTTTAACTGGGATATACAAGATTTTTCAATGTCGTTCTATGATTAACGGCATTACTGTTGCTGTTAGTTATACGGACTATCAAGAGTTCTGTGTGCCTTGGTTTGACGCTTTACTATCCAAATGTTTGTTGGAAGGCTAGACTGGCCTGTATATAAGTTTTAAGTTTATTACCTGTTATGAGTGAACTTGCACTTTCTTCAGTCAAGTGAAATTAGTTTTAAAATCTGAGGTTTTGTAGTTGCCCTAAGCAGAATTTTATATTTACAAAATTAAACATGCTTTATTTTTCATAAAAGTTTACAAGAGAAACTTTCTATTTGTAGTCCAGATGCTAAATTTTATCATGTAACAAACAGCTTATGCTGTTTTTAACTAGTTTATTTGTGATTCAAACATGCCAGGTCTGTCTAATTGGAGTAACATTTCTTGTAAATAATTTAATTGCTTTAGCATGTCTTAAAAATTGAATGAGTTTTAATCTTTAAACTTATTTTTGAAATTAAAAATGCTTATAAAAGAAATATTTTAATAAATTATTTTCCACTTTAAATATCTAATTTTTATTTCAGAGTGCGAATGAGTTCTGAAAGAAAATATTTATTGTCAGAACGCAAAAAGTGTTCTCTCTTTGATAATTTTATTATGTTGTTTATTTTTCAGGTTTAAATATGTTTTTAGATGCACTCTAGCCGTGGATCCATTGATGAGGAGGTTTAGTAATTAATATTTTTTTGTTCACACCTAAAGGTTTCTGCGTTTCCCTTGTGTGTATTTTCATAAACGCAGTGGCACATAAATTTTTTTTTGGTCAACAAAATCGCCAATGACCCTAGCTTATGTGTCACCGCAGAAGGTAATTTTTAAGCTTAACCCGCAAGTAACAAGTGTTCTTATAATTTAGTAGCCTCTCTTTAACTTTTGTACTTAGGTTCATGTTTGATTGTTAGGAACCCTAAGTGTCTGTGTTAGCGTGTGACGCCTTGAGACAAATCGTGTAAGAAGCTTACCTGAATTTACGAATAATTTTCCATGTCATGGTTTTCTATCTCTATTTCCTTGCTTTTTTAGGTCTGCTTTTGTATTTTTGCCTTTCCTCTATTAAATTCAAAATATCTCTTGTCACCCGTAGTTACTTATTCTCTTTTATACCTCAGAATATTTCTGACCGCCATACCTAAGCTTTTTCGTTCTTTTATGAGTAGTTTTCTACACAATGTCCTATCTTTTTACCCCATAATTATCTCCACACCAGCATTTCCTTCTCTGATCCTGCATCAATTGTCGATGCATTGTTAGATACCGGATCTACCTCTTCTTTAATTAATTCTACACGCTTTCAGCAGTTAAGAAAACAAAACATTGCTTCTAAAATAAAACTTCAGAATACCTCAATGATTATTGCTGATTCTGGCCAAGTTCAGGTAACTGGATCTATTAAATTAAAAATCGTACAGAATCTCTTGAACGCGAAGTACATTCTTAGTCGTATCAACCCTAGCATATTATTTTCTATTAGGGGTTGATTACTGTCATCTCTTTAACTTATTGCTAAAAATTTTAGATTTCGCTTGGTAAGCCTGCCTCTAAAGAAACGGCTGTGCTTCTTGGGGATTTCAAATAAAATACCTCTTGCCGAACAACATAATACCTCATTAGAAAAGAACTATGAATAAATTTCGTGAACTATCTACTTCTGAGCTAGGATCCGTTACAACCGTATTTCATGAAATTTTTACTACCGACCCCAAACCATTCAAACAAGGTCAATATCTCCTATCGCCTGTAAGGCATAAACGCACGGGTCAGACAGTAACAGAAAGGACAATTAAGTATGGACCCGCACGATTACCTATAAAAGATAAAGGAATTTAGAAATACCGTGCTAACTACAAATGCGCAGATTAGGACGATTCACATAGACAAGAAAAAATACATCCCCATTGATTGTCTGTTTAGAATAAAAATAAAAATTTCTATTTTAAACGAAAGGAATACTTGCAACAACAGCCGATAAAATAGAACATTAGGGTCTACGTAACAAAAAAACAACTATTTGGCTTAACATAGAAGATACTTGGATCTACGTAGAAGAGCACTGGCTACGTATAAAAGCATGGTCTACGTAGAAAAGCTAAAATGAAAATCTTACCAGTACTAATAAGCGCGTAAGAACTTACCAATGCACCGGAGAGGTAGTCTATCCAAGAAAGCAAGGAAGCGCAGAGGGTCATGTTACGGCGGCAAAAGGCAGGATCAAAGTGAAAGTGAAATTAGGAAAAGAGATTATAAGCGATTCAAATCTTTGAGTAATACGTATCAAAAGAACACTTCCAAAGTCATTGTAGTGCATAAATAGATAACGAATATCGGCAAATTCGAATACAATTGTAGAAAATTTACGCTATTCAAACTTGCATTATTACTTATAAATAAAATATTCTTTTCAGGAAACAAGAATTGTAGTTAACCGAGTATGTTTGCTATGCTATCTCAAACAATAAGGATAGATTGAAGTACATTCATTCAAACTAAAAACGCTAACAACATTCTACAAAATGTTGGAAAAGTTCGTGTTTCAATGATCTTGGGATGTGCTTTACAGGAACAAATCATTTTATTTAATCACAAAGCATTATCAGGGGCGTTTCCTTTAACCTGTATTACACGAAATATCGAATCGAAAGCATAGGCATATTTAAAAAGAATCCTAAAACGAACGAAAATATTCAGCAGAGCGCAATCGAACGTAACAAACACTTGCATATCGAAATTTATAAAACGAATCAGTCTGATATTATCTTTCCAAGTTCTTTTCCTCGGAGTAGCCCCATTTTATTAGGCGTAAAAAAAAATGCCTGCTGCAACGGTCTTAAATTAAATTTCGTTACAATTCCTGATAGCTAATCTCTGCTTCGTACCGACTCTACCTTAAGCCGTTTACGTATTATTAAATACATATCTTTAATAGAACTTAAACAAGATTTTTATCAAGTGCGTTTGGAACAAGCCTTTTCTCAAAAATTGCTTTAACGTTACCTGGAAAAGGCTTATATGAATTTAACTTTATACTTTTTGGTTTGTCTAATGCCCCCCAAACAGTACAACGTACTATGGTGTAACAATTTTTATAGAAGAGAAAAAATTTAAAAATTTGCCAAATTATTAGATAGTTAATGTGTATATTAAATAGTTGGCTTACAGCCGTAAATATGGGCGTCGCTTCCTGTCTATACTTGACATAAGTCAAAAACCTGTCACTGTCAGATATGATTGACAAAAATGCCACACATAATTGAAAGTTAGGTATGGTGACATACATGATTTAGATTTGTAAAAAAAGTTTTCCAATTGCACCACCAGTCACGGTAGTGTAATTGGTAAATACGTTTGTAAAAAATCGTTGAGAACAAATTTATCATACAGACATAAAACACAGCTCAGTTTATAGACATTGTGTAGCAATAGTATTGATTTAAATGCGAGGTACATATTAAAGTAGCGAATGTTTTCTTTTAGATATTTGTTTAAAGTACCAATAACTGATTGGGTCGCTTACCCTACTTTAAAATATAGAAGAAATATTACCATGCCTCCCTGTGAAGACAAGGTGTATGTCGTGATGTTATTTCTTATGATTTCATAATTAAAGTGTATTGCAATATAGGTCCACTTAAATTTACCACTCTTATTGGATAGTTCTTCCCAAAACCATCAAGTGGCGATATATTTCAATTAATTTTGATGTTAAAAAATTTCACTATTATTTATATGTGGTTGTGGCAAAATTAATTCATTAGATAGTAAAAATTTTCAGATTACTACCGTCCCTTCCATCCCTCACAAAGGCATTTAAACTCATAAAATGTCTGTCTTACATGAAATATCACAAGGATGTAAGTCCAAAATCAAACTGAATTACAGACTATATGTATAGAAATCCTTTCAACACCACATACTACTTAAATGATTGCAAACCCACAACCTTGTAGAAATTTGCACTCTGCCTGATGCTTAGATTGAATGGACAATAATAAATTAAAACTTGATTGAAATTGCTTTAATATTTGCACATGCTCCGATGCATTTGTCGTACTAAACCTCATTGCTTGCAAAAAATACGAAACTGCAAATTCATTCTGGTCCTAATTATACCAACTTAATCTTTATTACTGTACCAAACAAATTAATACGATGAAGTACTAGAGAAATAAATTACTTTATGATACATAATCAAATTAACGCTATGGTGATGTCGTTATTACGTATTTAGAACTTTAAAAAATTCATAATGGTGGGTACCTCAAGTATTTTTTGTATCATTGACGCTGCACAAAATTTGAATCCGGGAATTACCGGTATCATAAAAAGTTTTCGTAACCGTATTAAATTTTGAAGAGTTAATCTCATAAATTTGAAAGGTTGTTGATGTACGTACTTACTGAAAAAAACAATGTTGAAAACAACCAATATGTACTTATAAAACTAATTGAAAATCTTTAAACAAATGAATGCGCACGCCAACTATCAATTGAATTAAATATGAAAAGAAGAATTTGAACAAAAGTTTTTACGGTACACCTAAAGATTACATTAACAATATTAAACATTACTTTTGAAATATGATTATTGCCTCTATTCATACATAAAGTATATTCAAATACACAGCTCTGTAAACATAAATCTTTAAACACATATCGAGAATAAAATCTTATAATCTAAAATACCATATACTTACATAATCTTTCCAACCCTATATATAATATATATATATATATATATATATATATATATATATATATATATCATATATATATATAGGGTGTCCGAAAATACATGTACAACGTAAGAGCAGAGATTCTTTGGCTTGAAATAGATTGATTTGAGCCAACTTACCTATTATACAAGCTTCATTTAGCCGCTAGAGGGCTTCAAAAATCGTGAAAATATTTGATATTTTAAAATAACTCGAAAACGCGTCAATAGATTTTGACCACTTTTGGGGTGCGAGTTTCTACTTTCAATTGACATCTTTTGGTGGTGTACGCAATAATTTTAAAAGCATACGAGTGTCCCAACAATGATGTATTGTATAAATATCCGACCATTATATTTTTCCTGTTTATACAATGACTACCAATTTTTTTATGAGTAGCCGACTTAATTTGGAAACTTTTTGTCTCTTGTAAAATTTTGATTAGACGAGCGGTTTGACAGAAAAAAATAATTTCAAATGTCTGCATACTTTCGTCATCATTGCTGCATTAACTGTAAAACGGGGCAAATAAAAGAACATAGTCTAATAGTTGGCTTTGTTTTTGATTTGTTGTTTAATTTGAATATTACTTAACCTCAGTTTGCCGGTCAAGTAGTGAATTTCTACTTAATTCAATAAAATTTGCATCTTTCATCTTACATTATGAGTACTTACACAAACAACGAACAGGTGGATATGCTTTTGGTTTTCGGATTTTGTCAAGGCAATGGTCGTGAAAGCGTCAGAGTCTATAGGGAAAGATTTCATAATCGCCGAATGCCAAATCACCAAACATTCGCAAATATTGAAAGACGTCTTCGTGAAAATGGTAGCTTTCAGTCAAGAAATGCGGATCGAGGACGTCAACGTACCACAAGAACTGCGGATCTGGAGGAACAAATTTTGGATAGAGTTGAAGAAGACCCAAAATAAGCACCAGACGCTTAGGACTTGAACTACAAGTTCATAAAAGTATTGTTCATGACGTTTTAAAGGAACAGTTATTACACCCATACCAGACCATACAAGACCTTTTGCCTATCGATCCTGAGAGGCGTCTAGCTTTTTGTCAATTTATTCAAGATCAGAGAATTCAAAATGCAAATTTCAGTCGCAAAATTTTATTTACAGATGAAGCTTCTTTTACAAGATCTGGTATTACTAACATACATAATGAACATGTTTACGCTGTAGAAAATCCTCATGCAACTAAAGTGACTCACTATCAACATGAATTTAAGATTAATGTCTGAGCTGGAGTTATTTATAATTTTATTATCGGTTCTGTTGTGATACCAAATCGATTAAACGGAGACAATTACTTCAACTTTCTACAACAAACATTGCCGAATTTATTGGAAGATCTGCCATTGTTACTTCGCCAAGACATGTGGTTCATGCACGATGGTGCTCCTCCCCACTTTACTCTAGCTGTTCGACAAAATTTACACGAAAAATATCCGGATCGATGGATCGGAAGGGGATATGATGCTCCTACAAATTGGCCAGCACGATCGCCGGACTTGAAGCTCTGTGATTATTTTTTGTGGGGTACCTTAAAATCTAAGGTTTATTCGTCTCCACTTGATAGCGAAGAAGAATTGTATAGACAAATTTTAAATGCAGCCAACTTTTTAAAAAATAATGCACAAATAATGCAGAGGGTTCAGTTAAACTTCTTACGAAGAATTAATTTGTACATTGAAGAAAATGGCGGCCATTTTGAAAATTTATTGTAACGGTCCAGCACTTGTACCGCGCTGTTAATTTTCAATGATAGTAATAAAAAAATAAACAAAACAATGAAATAAAAATAAAAAAACAGACATTTGAAATTATTTTTTTCTGTCAAACCGCTCGTCTAATCAAAATTTCACAAGAGACAAAAAGTTTCCAAATTAAGTCGACTACTCATAAAAAATTCGTAGTCATTGCATAAACAAGAAAAGGTAATGGTCGGATATTTATACAATACATCATTTTGGGACACTGTATGCTTTTAAAATTATTGCGTACACCACCAAAAGATGTCAATTGAAAGTAGTATCTCGCACCCCAAAATGGTCAAAATCTATCGACGCGTTTTTGAGTTATTTTAAAATATCAAATATTTTCACGATTTTGAAGCCCTCTAGCGGCTAAATGAAGCAACTTGTATAATAGGTAAGTTGGCTTAAATCGATCTATTTCGAGCCAAAGAATCCTTTATTACAATTACTAGAAAACAACAACCAATGGATAAACAACAAAACCCAAAAGCAAATCAAGAAGTTCGCAAAAACAATTCTTAATCTTGAAATCCAAGTCACATACATCAAGTTAAAATCCGTAAAAATTCTATAAACATCTTAAAAATTCTCTTCAGAAGATCTACCTCCACACATAACGCATGAATTTCTCTTATTCCAAAATGAGAACTTCAACAAAATGTTTATTAAAATAAAAAATTACATATCAAGAAGTTTAACGCACTAACTAACAAGTACTCACAAAACTCAGTTCTATTTAAAGACAATAGCAAATGGTTAGTTAATTTAAGTAACGTTTTATTCCAGAAAATATCAAGAACTTCCTATCATTAGGATTTGTTCGCCTAAAGGTGGGGCTCGATAGGGCTGATTCAGATTTGCAGAGGTTGTGTAGCTTAGTGGGCACATCATTGAAGTTTATTTTGAAAATTAAAGGGACATGTCTGATGAGGAGAGAATCACGAGGTCAGGGAAAGTTTATGGAGTTGAGACTGGTGTGAGAGGGCAACCGGTGGTTAAGACTGTAGCAGCAGGGGATGCTAGGGATGAAGCTGGAGGATATGTGGAGCCGGAGGTGATTATTGTGAATTCAGGGGTACATCGGGAGAAAATGAAATTGATAAGGAAAAGAGAATATGCAGATCCAAGATGTGATGATGGTTTTGTTGGAATTAAAAGGGTCGTTAACTAAGTCGCATGAAGAATTGAGAGGATCATTGTTGGCCGAGGTTAGAAATTCACAAGCGGAAGTTAAGGAAAAATTTGATATGATGGAAATGAAAATTGAAGGAATTAATGTATCAATACAGAGCAGTTTGTGTTCATTTAAGGATGAAGTTCTGAAGGACGTAGAGGATAGAGTCCAGGTTGTAGAAGGAAGGTAACAACAGGTTTAAATGAATTAAGGAAGAGCTGTACATGGTCGAAGTTAGACAGACAGAAAAATTGCAGAATTTAGGTGAAATAGTTCGGATTCAGACGGAGGACAATATTAACTCTAAAAACGAAATTATAGGCAAATTGCGGGCGAGTCAGGAGGTGGCAGAGAAGCTGAGAAGGGATACGACGGTTCTGGGGAATACGGTAAATGGATTGTCTGGTCTTGAAGGGAATGTTAGACAGATGAGAGAACAGTTGGTTGAATTGGAAAGGGGAAGAGTTGTTTGTGATGCAGGATACCAGTATAGGCTAGGGAAAGAGACCTTGCCGATGGTCTATCTTAGCAAGTTGGACGAGATGGTAGAGAGTGAGCCTGAGAGGGTGAAGATGCAGATGGTGAGCGTGACATTGGGGGGTTGTGCAGAGAAATGGCACTGTATCGTGAGGAGGCAATATAGTTCGTACGAGGAATTTCGAAGGCTATTCATAGAACAATATTGGGGAAACACGCATCAGGCTAATATTCGAACGGATTTAAACACTGGGAACTATAGGTCATACCAGGGATCGAGAGAAAATTATGTGATTGAAAAGTATAACCAGGCGCAGCACCTGATTCCTAAATTAAGAGAAGATGAAATTATATTATTGTTGTCAAGGCATATGGAGGCGGAAATAACTAGGGCCGTAGCGATACAAAACGTTCGGACTTTAAGAGACTTTTGGAAATGATGCGAAATTATGACGTAGCTAGGACGTTTGAAACGAATACCAGGAAAATAGTGATAATAGGAATTGGGATAGGAATAGGAATAGCACAGACTACCAGAGGACTGGGGTGCAAGGATACAATTATAGGGAGAATGGACAGGACAACTACAGAAAGCAATATCAGGGAAATCAAAGGAGAACGAATAATAATTGGGAACAACGTTTTAATAGAGACGATAATTATAGGGGGAACAATGACTGGAACAGGACTGATAGGAATGACAGAGGTTTTGGACAGCAAAGGATGGGTTTTGGGCAGAGATGGCAGAGAGAAAGGGAGCAGACATCAACGGATCAGGGGGAAATACCGACAGGGATTAGAGACCGAGAACGGGAGACAGATAGAAACTTGACGATCCAACACGTAACAACAAGAGACACGCGACAGAGATCGGAGGATAGGATAGAGAAAGTGGAGGTCCACGATAAACCCACGGTACAAAAAAACGTCGATTTATTAGTGTTAGGAAAATCAGATTTAGGGACACAGCATAGTATTAGTTTAGTAGATAAGTTGTTAGATAATAAGTTTGAAAGAAGGCGGAGTTACCATTTATTCATATTAGGATTCTGTTTACACGGCATTGATAGATACAGGGTCGCAGTTATCGCTGGTGAGAGAGGAAATAGTTTTGAAACATGCAGAATTATTCAAAGGGAAAATTTGTAGGGTTAAGAGTATTAATTTATGGTCTGCGATTAAGAGGAAGTTAACTACGATAGACAAAGTTGTACGAGTATCGATTGTATTAGGAAGTACCAGACTAGGTGAAGTAGAGTTTTGGATAGCAAGAGGATTATATTTAGATTTTATTGTAGGGATAGATGTAATTGAGGAATTTGGACTGGTTATAGATGGTAAAGCACGAATGGTAAAGGTATTAAATTTAGAGAAGAAATGGGTGGTGCCTAAGGATAATTGGGATACTAGGGATGAGATAAATACAGATAGTATAGGATCAGGAAAGACTAAGAATAGAATTTATGATGGAATTGATGAGTTACGGTTATGTAATATATTTGAGAAGGTATTTGATGAGGAACAGATAGGATTAATAGGGGTGGATATGAAGGAAATGTTATATGAGGTGTTTAATAGACATGCAGGAGTTTTTAGTAATGAGCCTAGGTTTGCGAAGGAGTATACGCATAAGTTAGAGGTCACAGACGAGGGAAGTTTTCGTACTAGGGTATATCCAATACCATTTGCATTAAGGGGTCGAGTGAAAATGAGATTAAAAGATGTTAAAAGAGGGAATTATTGAATCAGCGAGAACACCCTATATCAATCCGGTAGTGGTTGTGCCTAAATCTGATAATTTAGAATTAAGAATATGTTTAGATGCTAGGAGATTGAATGCGATTACTAAACCACAATTTGAACAACCAAAATCACTAGATAATTTGTTATACAAGGTAAGCGAGATGAAAATTTTTAGCAAACTGGACTTAAAGAATTCTTTTGGCTAATTCCTTTGCATGAGGAAAGTCGGAAGTATACTGGATTTAGCATTGAAGGGAGATTTATCAGTACAGAGTTGTTCCATTTGGTCTTTCAACGTCATCCGCTGCATTAGTTCGAGCCATGCAGAAGTTATTAGATGAGTACGAAGACTTCTGTACGCACTATGTCGATGATATTTTGATTTTTCTAAGAACGAGTTAGAACATTTAGAACATTTAAGAAAAGTGATCCGAAGGTTAGACGAGGGAGGTTTGAGGTTGAATTCGAAGAAGTGTGAGTTTTTAAGGACCAGGTAAAGTATTTGGGGTTTGTCGTTGGCAGCGAAGGAATTAGAATTTGTGAAAACGCTTGGACGAGTTGAAGAATTTGAAACAGCCAAGAAATTTGAAAGGTTTAAGAGGATTTTAGGTGTATTAAATTATTATCGTCGATTCATACCAAAATATTCGGAGTTGTGCATTCCATTGTTGGAGTTGTTAAAAAGAACGAAAGGTGGAAATGGAACGAGCAAAGGAGCAGGCATTTCGGGAGTTGAAGGCGGTATTTTATAGGAACTGTCATTAAAATATCCCAATTTTACGGATCCATTTATTTTAAGGACAGACGCTTCGAGTTTTGCAATAGGGGCTGAGTTGGTGCAGGTTCAAGAAGGAGAGAAGTGCCAATTTGTTTTATTTCGAGGGCTCTGAAAGACTGCGAGACTAGGTATTCGACAGCGGAAAAGAGATGCTGGCAATCGTATATGCTGTGAAGAAGTTAAGATTTTATTTATTGGGTAATAAATTTCTGGTTGAATCGGATAACACAGTGGTCACTTTTCTGAAGAAGAAAGAGTTTTGAACAGTCGATTGTATAGATGGGCGTTAGTATTGCAGGAATATGATTTTGAGATTAGACATAAACCTGGTAAAGAAAATGTTACGGCTGATTTCTTTAGTAGGAAGGATGAAGGGTTGCTAACGGATAGTAGGAATGGATTTTGATTGCATTGCAAGTGTTTGAAGATCTGGGAAGATGGTCGAATGCCAGATTTCATCGGATGCAAGCACACGAAGAAATAAGGGTGATCAGAGAAAAATTATTCAGAGAAAATTTAGAACAAGACAGAGGTTTTTATATGGTCGAGGGAGTTTTGGTGAAAAGGTTATGGGATGATGAATTATTAGTGTTAACGACACAGGTAGCCGTTGAGCTGATCCAGGAAATTCATACTTCGTTTGGTCATATAGGGATTCGTAAGACGTTCTTGATATTTAGGAAGCTTTCTATGCACGAAACGATAGAAAATTGGTGAAAATTGCATAAATCTGTGTGAGACGTGTTTGTTAGGAAAGGATAAGAATGTGGTGTTGCAGAATCAAGTTAGATGTATAAGAGCGGAAGGTCCATTAGATATTGTGGCAATGGATTACTTGAGTAATTTGATACCGAGTAGGAACGGATATCAGCATATTTTAGTTGTAGTTGATATTTTTACAAAGTTTGTGCAGCTTTATCCAGCGAGGAGATGTAATTCTAGGCATGTATTGAGTTCTGTAAGAAAGTTTGTAGAACGAATAGGTAAGATGAATAGGGTATTGTTGGACAATGCAACGTATTTTCGTAATCGAAGGGTTGAAAGTAAATTAAGGAAGGATGGAATAAAGATGACATTCTGTAGTATCAGACATCCTCAAGGAAATCCGTGTGAAAGATATATTCGAGAAGTAATAAAGTTTTTGAGGTTAATAACGCAGGAACAACATGATCGGTGGGTAAGGTATTTACCGCAAATAGAAGAATATATTAATTTTGTACCAAGTTCAGTGACAGGAATGTGTCCTGTGACATTGATGAAGAAGGTGATTCCAGCAAGACCGTGGAGAGCTGAACAAAAGTGGAGGATATAACGGAGTTGTTGCATAAAGCCAGACAACAAGTCCGAAACGATACAAAGAAGGAGTTGGAGAAACGTAACAAGAAAATCAAGAAGCAAGTGGTTTTTCAGTTGGGGATCTTGTTATTGTTAAAAGATTGAGAATGTCAAATTGGGAAAGAAATATTTGTGCCAAGTTGTTATTTCCATACGAAGGTCCTTATCGAGTGAGAAGAATTTTGCAGAAGGAATACTTACGAACTGGAGAATGACAGGGGTGAATGTCGGGGACGTTTTCATATAGAAAATTTGTATCCATATTTCCATGTGGAAAATAAAGTATCGCAAGAATAAAGTTAACACTGTAAATAATACTAACAAGCTTAAAACTATACAGAATATACAGAAACTAACACTGAATCCTCATACATAAAGAAAAAAAAAACTATAGTGATTTTAACTAAAATTTAAAATTTCTCAACCATTAAAAGAATTACTTATATCCAGGAAGCAAATTTTCATTTTTATTTAAAATCAGTGGGGCCTTATATACTGTCAAGAAGGGGGTGGGCTTATAAAATGTTTAAATAGGGCTTCGAAACGACTTTGCTAGAATGGGGGTATATTTGGTTTTGTTTGAGTATTTTCTTTCAGGTATTTTTGGTTTATAAATTAACAACAACTATTCCACGTTTATAAATTTATAAAGCTTTTGAAACTGCATTGCATTCAACAACATATACCGGCCATAGACCAGGCTAAGCTAGTTATAAGTTTGCATTGTATACGTATTTTAATTGTTATGGTTGCACGTATATGAAATTTAATTTGGAGTTAGCGTTTTCAGAACCATTTGAATGTAAAACAAATATCAAAATTGCTTGGTATACTGCACGCTTTTAAAATTTTAAGGAGTTAAGTGATACTCCGTAAAATTTGTAAATCAATTTCAGTTTGAATATGTTTTAACAATTAAAGATTGGTTATGTAATGACAGGACGTTTACCGAATAAGACATAAATGTCTGTTGCGTACAATTTAAAAGCTGAACCATCAAAGTTTGTTAGCTATTTTCAATATTGTAAAAGTTCAATATACATAAATCACTGGATTACAAACCATCTAGAAAATGAATGTATCTAGAGAAAACAACTGTATTATTAATCAATTATTAATAATTATAAATTACATAGTGTGCGTAGAGATAGTTGTCATGGCAACGGAAACAAAAGAAGACGGATTTTATTTATAAGGGACTTCAAATTTATATTACTGAAAAATAGACGTGTTTTGTACTGTTATGAGTTTTATTACATTTAAAAGTTACGAGAAAGTTTTGAAAGTCAAGTTGTACCTGGAGATAGCAAATAGTAGCAGTTTTGTGGCGAATAAAAATTAATTAAAAGAGGGAGTGCTGGTCTGTACCGTTATTGTTTGAAGACGAAAGCATAGTGGAATTGGAGTTATCTGAGTATTTGTATAACATAAAATTTGTAGAAATATTAGTAGTTTTATAGTCTGGAGATTACCAGTTGCTCGAGTTACTTATTATTTACAGGAGGTGCCTGCAGTTGGTCACTTGGCTTCAGGACGGCTGGAAGGCGGCGCTTGTATCTGGATTCCAGGTATTAGTATTTAATATCTACGCAGTGCTTTAATCAAATTTATAAAAGTGGAACTAGTGTTTGGGAATACTTTTGGCATTTACAATTATTTGAAGAATGCTTGTGTATTCGGTTGCAATTGTCATAATTGTCCTAAGATAAAAAAAAAGAAAGATCAATCCTGTAATCATGAATAAACAATACAAAATAGGTGGTAATTGATTATAAAAGGGTTCTCTATAACTCAATATATACCAAAATATAACAATATATATATATATATATATATATATATATATATATATATACATATATATATATATAGGGTGTCCGAAAAATACATGTACAACGTAAGAGCAGAGATTCTTTGGCTTGAAATAGATTGATTTGAGCCAACTTACCTATTATACAAGCTTCATTTAGCCGCTAGAGGGCTTCAAAAATCGTGAAAAATATTTGATATTTTAAAATAACTCGAAAACGCGTCAATAGATTTTGACCACTTTTGGGGTGCGAGTTTCTACTTTCAATTGACATCTTTTGGTGGTGTACGCAATAATTTTAAAAGCATACGAGTGTCCCAACAATGATGTATTGTATAAATATCCGACCATTATATTTTTCCTGTTTATACAATGACTACCAATTTTTTTTTATGAGTAGCCGACTTAATTTGGAAACTTTTTGTCTCTTGTAAAATTTTGATTAGACGAGCGGTTTGACAGAAAAAAATAATTTCAAATGTCTGCATACTTTCGTCATCATTGCTGCATTAACTGTAAAACGGGGCAAATAAAAGAACATAGTCTAATAGTTGGCTTTGTTTTTGATTTGTTGTTTAATTTGAATATTACTTAACCTCAGTTTGCCGGTCAAGTAGTGAATTTCTACTTAATTCAATAAAAATTTGCATCTTTCATCTTACATTATGAGTACTTACACATACAACGAACAGGTGGATATGCTTTTGGTTTTCGGATTTTGTCAAGGCAATGGTCGTGAAAGCGTCAGAGTCTATAGGGAAAGATTTCATAATCGCCGAATGCCAAATCACCAAACATTCGCAAATATTGAAAGACGTCTTCGTGAAAATGGTAGCTTTCAGTCAAGAAATGCGGATCGAGGACGTCAACGTACCACAAGAACTGCGGATCTGGAAGAACAAATTTTGGATAGAGTTGAAGAAGACCCAAAAATAAGCACCAGACGCTTAGGACTTGAACTACAAGTTCATAAAAGTATTGTTCATGACGTTTTAAAGGAACAGTTATTACACCCATACCAGACCATACAAGACCTTTTGCCTATCGATCCTGAGAGGCGTCTAGCTTTTTGTCAATTTATTCAAGATCAGAGAATTCAAAATGCAAATTTCAGTCGCAAAATTTTATTTACAGACGAAGCTTCTTTTACAAGATCTGGTATTACTAACATACATAATGAACATGTTTACGCTGTAGAAAATCCTCATGCAACTAAAGTGACTCACTATCAACATGAATTTAAGATTAATGTCTGAGCTGGAGTTATTTATAATTTTATTATCGGTTCTGTTGTGATACCAAATCGATTAAACGGAGACAATTACTTCAACTTTCTACAACAAACATTGCCGAATTTATTGGAAGATCTGCCATTGTTACTTCGCCAAGACATGTGGTTCATGCACGATGGTGCTCCTCTCCACTTTACTCTAGCTGTTCGACAAAATTTACACGAAAAATATCCGGATCGATGGATCGGAAGGGGATATGATGCTCCTACAAATTGGCCAGCACGATCGCCGGACTTGAAGCTCTGTGATTATTTTTTGTGGGGTACCTTAAAATCTAAGGTTTATTAGTCTCCACTTGATAGCGAAGAAGAATTGTATAGACGAATTTTAAATGCAGCCAACTTTTTAAAAAATAATGCACAAATAATGCAGAGGGTTCAGTTAAACTTCTTACGAAGAATTAATTTGTACATTGAAGAAAATGGCGGCCATTTTGAAAATTTATTGTAACGGTCCAGCACTTGTACCGCGCTGTTAATTTTCAATGATAGTAATAAAAAAATAAACAAAACAATGAAATAAAAATAAAAAAACAGACATTTGAAATTATTTTTTTCTGTCAAACCGCTCGTCTAATCAAAATTTCACAAGAGACAAAAAGTTTCCAAATTAAGTCGACTACTCATAAAAAAAATTCGTAGTCATTGCATAAACAAGAAAAAGGTAATGGTCGGATATTTATACAATACATCATTTTTGGGACACTCGTATGCTTTTAAAATTATTGCGTACACCACCAAAAGATGTCAATTGAAAGTAGTATCTCGCACCCCAAAAATGGTCAAAATCAATCGACGCGTTTTTGAGTTATTTTAAAATATCAAATATTTTTCACGATTTTTGAAGCCCTCTAGCGGCTAAATGAAGCAACTTGTATAATAGGTAAGTTGGCTTAAATCGATCTATTTCGAGCCAAAGAATCTTTTATTACAATTACTAGAAAACAACAACCAATGGATAAACAACAAAAACCCAAAAGCAAACCAAGAAGTTCGCAAAAACAATTCTTAATCTTGAAATCCAAGTCACATACATCAAGTTAAAATCCGTAAAAAATTCTATAAACATCTTAAAAAATTCTCTTTCAGAAGATCTACCTCCACACATAACGCATGAATTTCTCTTATTCCAAAATGAGAACTTCAACAAAATGTTTATTAAAATAAAAAAATTACATATCAAGAAGTTTAACGCACTAACTAACAAGTACTCACAAAACTCAGTTCTATTTAAAGACAATAGCAAATGGTTAGTTAATTTAAGTAACGTTTTTATTCCAGAAAATATCAAGAACTTCCTATCATTAGGACCAAAATTTAACTTAAAAACCAACATCTCTGAAATCCATATTGGTAGACTACTTGCGGACGTCGAATGAATATTAAACAGTTATGAAAGCACAACACAAGAAAAAAACAATACAAGAGCGAAAATCACAAATATAATCACCAATTTCATAAAAAATCCAAACAACGACAAAAACGACCATCAACAAAAAATTTTGAACCAAACAAAACAATTTTTTAAAAACAACAAAGAACTAATCATATTGAAAGCAGACAAAGGAGAAGTTACCTTATAATGAGATCACAAGACTACACAGAAAAATCACTAGAACTTTTATCTGACACAAACACATATAGAATATTACCTAAAGACCCTACCACCTCAATCCAAAAAAAAAGTAAACGAACACATCAAAACACTTCACAACCAGAACATGATTTCAAAAGAAGACAAAAAAATACTCATCAACAACAGTACCATCCCAGGAAAGTATTATGGACTACCCAAAATTAACAAACTTACTATTTCTCTTAGACCTATAATTTCATCAGTAAATACTCCCACATACAACATCGCAAAATTTATATCTGATATTTAAAAAAAATCCTTTCCTCTAGAAGGATACAACACCCAAGACAGCTTCACTTTTGTTAATACATACAACAACTTTCAACTACCTCATAACCATATTCTCATCTCGCTTGATGTTAGATCTTTATTCACAAACATTCCCAAAGAACTCGTCATACAAATCATAACAAATAAATGGAATAAAATCGAACCTAACTGCAGACTATCAAAGATAATATTTCTTAGTACTATCAACCTTATTTTCAACAACACATATTTTGTATTCCAAAAAAAAGTCTATTTACAAATTTTTGGTACTCCAATGGGCTCACCCTTATCACCAATTCTAGCCCAGATAGTAATGGACCTTTTATTAGACAGTGTCATCCCTAACCTTCCGTTCCAAATGGTTTTCCTAGTAAAGTACGTTGATGACATTATCTGTTCAGTACCATATGACCAAGTAGAATCAACTCTTCAGCACTTCAACAACTTTAATGAACATTTAAAATTCACCATAGAACAAGAAAAAAATAAAACAATTCCTTTTTTAGACACAAATGTCATTCGAACTGATGAAAACCTTCTAATTATTGACTATTACAAAAAACCAACAAATTCTGGCAGGTATATTAACTACTTTCCCAATCATTCAAATAAACATAAAATCAACTCTTTATTAGCATTAAAATAACGCATAACAAAAATTAGCCATCCAACATTCATTAATAACAATATCCAAGAATTAAAGAAAGTTTTCATAAATAATGGATACCCAATACAATTAATCAATCAAATGCTAAACACCAACACAACTTACAATACTACAAAAAATGCAGATACTATATACAAAAAATTACCCTATATACAAAACTTAACACCACTACTCGTTCGAACACTAAGAAGACCCAACATAGTCATCACATACTACTACAACAGATCAATAAAAAACATTTTCACCCATCTCAAAGACAAGACTGAAACCATTATGTGCAACAACACAGTATACAAGATTCGTTGCAGTTGCAATTATTTCTACATTGGATAGTCAAGTCAATGGCTTCGAGACAGGTTAACTCAACACCGCAGTGACACAAAACTTGGAAAAAATAACTGCGCTCTTGCCATACATGCACATACCACAAACACAAACCGGCTTTCGACGAAACACAAATTTTAGAAATAGAACAGAACTACTACAAACGTTTATTCTTAGAATCATTTTATATACAAAAGAACTAAACTGCATTAATAATAAACAAGACCAAAAAATTTAGGCATCATTTACTCCCAACTTTATAAACACTAGAAAGTATTCCAATAGTTTTGTAACACATTCCATCTTACTACAACAACCTATATTTTTGAAATTCATGTAACGTTCCCATAGCTATAGTACCTTTTCACTGTCTTCATGATGTATGTCATCTAGTAAAACCATATGTCATAGTCTATTTCTAATTTAAATATTTCTATGTAAGTAATTTTAACAACATTGTAATCTTTTTATTTTATAAAACAAACCATATTTTCAGACTTACGATTAAGGTCAGAAACCCGACCGAAACGTCAAGTAATTAGAGGAATATATATATTGCTGTGAAACCTACAAAATCCGTGAACTACGCTTTATAATCGAGCCCCTACGAATTGGATGTCAAGAATGCTGTGAATCCTACAAAAAGCTATTCATTACCTTAACTGTGTTGGTCCATTGACTTTCTTCTGTTAATCGCCTCGGCTGCTCCTCTAGATAGCTTTCATCCTCATACATAAAAAAACAAACACATTCCTACCACAAACATCAACGTCAACTCTATTTACATCAATATTCACAATACATTAAAATTTCAAAATTAATATTCAGCATAAATTTTAATATCGGAAAATTTCAAAATTAAATTTATTATCATTTTAATGTGCATCTAGAATTAAAGTCCTTGTAGGATGCCTACTAATTACTATAACAATATATGCAGAGTACAAAGGGAGCATCTACCACCCCTTTACGTTAATTAACCAGGTTCGTCTAATTGAGCTCAAAGACATACCCTAAATTTTCATCATGATCCAGAACATCAATACTAAATACCCCTTTCTACTTAAACAAGCAAATTTCACCTTAAAATTAAAATATTATTGTTAGTACCATTTCACTACTGTCCATTTTGAGTAAATCAATTATAAAGTTATTCAACACACACACAACAATATCAAAGTTCAAACAAAATAGTATAATTTACCTGAAGGTTACTTGCACTCGTAGCTTCAATGTACATCGTCCCTTTTGTTAATCACACCATTCCAACTGGGTTATATTTACGGCTTCTGATTCTCAACGCTTTAAAAATTTTCTCCATCACCATTTATTTAAAGTTGTTTCAGGGTTTTTCCGGAACTAATCTGTGTATATCTGACCCTAGTCTTGTGGATCCAGACACGTTTATGCACCATTTAATTATTAATACCCCGAAAATAACAAAGAACTTCATACTTCTTTCACCAATATACGCCAAAACTGCCTACTTTTGTGTATATATTTGTCGTTGTAAATTTTTACCAATTGGTACAGTGATCCTAAATTTTATTACCTTGTATCTAAGTGCACTAAAGTACATTCATGTTAGCACGTAAATAACAAACTGTTTTAAATCACATAATATTCGAGCAAACTGTTTAAATTATTTAATATTAAAGCCGGAAAACTAAAAAGCACTGTGTAACGCGTTCAATCAAGTCGAAGATCTCAGAGAGCTTCCTTATATTCACCTCCGTATATATAGCGGTTAGCCTGTCTGTCGGTCTGTTCCCCAAAACGGCCAGTTTCTAGAATTTCGCATGCTCTGTTCCCAGTCCGTAGCCCGCGCGTCGGTTTTTACGAATTTTGTACTCGCCCCAGTTAAATCTCAGAAAATTTCCACACGGCACGCAACGTCTGAGAATACCTAATTAAATTTTATACAGAAATGTTATTTCTACCTCTCAATTTTGCCTTTTACTTTCAACCAATCGCAACCCCATGACGTTGCTCTACTCACGCCTTTTTACTATATGTGTCTCGGTCTTGCGCATATTATCTGTCTCTATCTACCCTGTTCTTATTAGTGCAAATTGATATTCCTTATTATCGATTATTTCAGTCCATGTGGACTATCTGGGTTAAATAACCCCGTATCGCACCTTCTCGTGAATATTAAGCCACGGTTTCTCCAAGATTCTTTGTAACTATTAATTATCTGCAAAATTTACGCCGAATGAGCTTTTTAAACTACGCAGGTGTTCAAACATACTATTAATTCTCAGAGCCTTATTTCGTGGTATTTTAATCTTGGATTTTCACAGGCTTTTATGCTTATTATTAATAATGGTTTAATTAACTCCAACTAAAATTGACTTCTATCCTTTCATTTTTAGCGAATACAAATTAAATGTTAATTATTATGTGTACACTTTGTTTAATACCGGTTACTTAAAATAGGGTTAATGAATATAAATTTTGCACGTAATTTCTCTTTGTTTCTTTCTTAGGAATAATTAAATTACACGCAGAGCTTGTTAATACTGTTTCTTTTGATATAAAGCGTCTTGTACATGATTTAAATCTCTTATTTTTACTGAAACGACCGAATTTATTCTCCACGGTTTTTTAATAAAGCGTATTTTTTAATAAAATTCCCTATACACGGTGCTTAAAATTATTTGCTATAATTAATTAATTTTCTACCCTGGTCTAAATATGAGTAATATATATATATATATATATATATATATATATATATACATATAAGAAAGAATGCAGTAACATATGCAAGAAATAATATAGTAATATCTACAGTAATTTTATTTGTTTTGTGTGCACCCCGTAAAATTTAGGACCGTAACAATAAATTTTAAATAACATAATCAAGTATTAACTAGAAATTCTTAACGATAACATTAATGTACACAGAAAAAGAAACAGTAAAAGGTGCTTTAACGCAACCTTTGAATTAACTAGTTGTGAGTTTAAGAACAATTGCATAATCCTTCGTGCATTGTGAACGGGAATTTGGTAACGTACAGTTTTCAATTTATTGCGGAATCAACAAAAAAAAAGTCCCTCCAAAACAGCAACACAAGTAAAGTAAACAGACAACTGTACTTTAAGCTATCGGCCTCTCTGGTACCATCCTAGGATGAGAAAATGCAGCCTGCATTTGTGTATAGGCTGCGTGCTAGATGTCCCAATTTAACTATGCAGCACTAAGTACGACGCATTTTAAAATCGCGACTTATCAACGATTTTTGCGCTTAATGGACATTGCACATAATTAGATCGAATAAATAAGGGAAGAGTTGATGAAATAACAGAGCCTTTCTAAAGTTCAAATTGTATTTATACACATTAAAAACGACGATGGTAAGTAACGAAAAACTATTCCCACCCATATTGGTGTGGAATATTCTGCGAAGGCAAGTAAAAATATGTTTCAGACAACTGCTAAATATTCCTAGAATGCAAGCAATAAAGAAAGCAAAAGCCCTCCATAACACGATAATTAATTCCACTGAATTTTGCTGCTCAAATGGGAAAGCAAAAATATATTTTAAAACATACAATCAAGTAAGCAACCTTGCATATTGCCAAATAAAGCTCAACGTATAACCAGTTGCCTGACTTTTAAAAACGAACAGCGATTTGTATTATTATCGATCTACACTAGGGAGATACCAAGAATGAATTAATTAGGAGACCGGTTTTATTACCCACACAACTCGAGCGGCCGAACACGTGCAGATATAACAAAATACCGCGTTTGTTATTTCTTAGCAAATGAGTAGATAAGCAAAACATTAAAGAATTTTAATGAGCGAGAATTTTACATTTTTCAAAGAACCTATTAGAAGTGGTTTTAACGATTAGCAAAATGTTTGCTTCTTTCAACGAATCAAGAGTTGTTTTGACGATACTCAAATAGTTCAGAGAATTTTAGAAACTTTTTAATATATCTTCCACGTATTTCTACACTTACGGACATTTTTATATGAGTATTTAAATATTAATCTTAATTGAAATAGCATAAAAATGGGCCGTCGCTTGGATTGCAAATTGTAGGAAGCAGTGAATTAAAGTAATCGGAAATTAATGCATAAGTCAACTGCTTTTAGAATTTTAACGTAATAAACTATACAATGTAGAATAGAAAAGTGCTCTCTAAATGAATTAAAAAACGCGTGTGAATACTTATTAGGAGGAAACCAGGTACTGGTCATAAATACTAAGCGAATGCATTATGATAACTAGAATGCTTAAATTTAGGGTAACTAAACTAAAATGTTAAGTGATAAGCATCAACTATGACCATTCCACAATATGATAGTGAAACTTGCTATAAATCTACGCACGTAAGTAGCTGTAGCTTCTAGTTTGTTCGAATCAGTTCACAATTCATCTAAATATTGATCCACCTGAAAACAAGCAACTTTCTAGAATTAGTGGTGAAGAGTGGTTAAAATGAATCTTCAGACTGGCTGTAAATTACTCAGTGGCGACCTTGGGTATAAGCTACTTAAGTAACATTGTACCGACTACCGGCTACGGTTTTACTTACTCTGACGTCGTATATGCTACAGATTCTGGTCGGTGTATATATTAATATTCAAGTAAAAACATAGCTTTCATACAAAGTTAATATAACGTCGAAACTCTACTAATGTACTTGCAGATTATAGAGGAATGCCTATTTGACGATTAAATTCGACATATAAGTAACGTAGGTTTAGGTGAGATCAGAAAACGTTGATAGGTGACCGGAAACTAACTAAATAGTTCGAAAGCGCATTTAACTAATAAAATAACGTTTTCTAGACGTTGGGTGAGCAACCATAAGTTTTTGAATGACGTCAAATCACGGTGGCAGTACTATAATTTTAGTTACCTTATTCTTAACGTCCGAGTCAATTTTGCTTCAGTTGTGTGTTTTCTACAAATACAAATAGATATGGAAAAGTCGCGTATCTGTTAGTGTCGGATTATATCTCTCAATAAATAAATATTCCTGTGATTCATGTGTAATATACAACATTACAGTACGCACGGTATGTCGGCACTCGTAAAGTAATTGAACTCACCGTAATTGTTAAGTTTTTGAACAAGGCCGGATCAATGTTGCTAGTAGTACATATTTAGTTTTAAATTCTTAACCTCCAAATCAATTTCGTTTGGTCATGTGTACAAATATATTTGGAAGAGTTGCGTATCTATTAGTAGGTGCACTATTCTAAGTCTGAATTACTCAATATTCCTGTAATTTATATGTAATATAAACAATTAAAATACGCATGGCATATTAGCATTAGCAAGGTGATTGAACCTACTACTATCACAAGTCGAATTTCGTGTAAAAGTTTATACTAGAAGTCTTATACAGTGCAGATTGCGGTACGTATCTGGATTATACGACAGAATTGGTAAAAAAGCGTTGTGTAAATTTTGCTGCTAGTAGACGGAATTAGTATACCTTTTTACTCTTTGTTTATGTTTGATTTAAAAAGGATGTCATTATGTTTTTAACGCAAATGTGCACGGCTGTTGCATAAGAATATCTTTAAAAATGTAGATTTTGCATTATTAGGGGAAATTTTCATTTAAAATGATATTACTTCGTGCTGATATGCGTTGTAAATGCTTTGCAATACTTTATTTATGCAAAAGAGTAGATATAAAAAGTTGTACATCTACTATTACTATATATTAGTCTTTAGAGAAATATTAAAGGCGTTTTAATTTTTTTACATATCTCGCCCAGTTTTATCTGCCAAATGCTTTACGTCAACATTTTCATGTTTGTCCGGATATAAATTTTATTTTAAATAATACGCCTGTTCACCTCAATAAATGCATCAAAAGGTATATATCTTGGTAAAGTAAATCAACTTGCCATTAGAATACGCACAGATTTATTTACTATTTATTATATGCTCATCACAATCATTAAGTCTTCAGTCCGTCCTCGAACTGGTTAGACGCGTACCCCCATTGTTTCCTGTTCTGAACTAACATGCACATTTCCCTGAAATTTGCACAGTCTGTATCTATCACTATCTTATCTAGCTCTACATCTACCTCTCTTTTCCTATCTCTGCTTGTAATATATCCTTTACTATTCCCCAAAAATGCTTTAGAACGTATTCCGCCTTTCTATTTCTCCTATTTTTTTCCACAGATATCGTTGTTCCCATACTATGTCTATAACCTATTTGTTATTAACTTCGTCTGTCCATGCTATCATCCTCATACATCTGAAGCACAGCATTCCAAAAGGCTGCTACTGTTTTTCTGACTCTTTTTCCTACTGCCCGTATTTCATAGGCATACTGTGCTGTGCTCCACACATATGCTTTCAACAATTTTCTTCTTATTTCTGTTTGTTGTCTTTCATCATAGGCGCTGTTCTTTCTTGTTAACGCCGTTCGGTCCCCTTCTATTGTTTTACAACTATGTACCCTATTTCTCCGACATTCAGTGGTTGTGAAGGGGAGTAAGCAGCCTGTGGCTGCCAAGTTCTCCCGGCACTTGAACATTTGCCGATTTAATATTTTTTCCAATATATCTTTTCGCACAGTCAACATTAGTTGCAGATAATTCACAACCTTACACCCGTAGTTGTTTATAACCAGATTTATCTGCACTTATTTTTTCGTCATTAGGTTTTCTGTCTTAAAACTGGTTGGACACGTACCTGCACTTATTTATATTCTGAGCTAGCATACACAGTTCCCTGAAATTCTCACACAGCATGTATACAGCTCGGTTCCCTTTCAATTGTTTTATAATTTCATGCCCAATTTCACCGAGATTCAGTAAAGGGGGTTAAGCAGCCTGTGGCTGCTAAGATTCCCAACACTTTGAAGTGCTCCCTTTTTTCACACATGAACTTATTTCACTATTTTGATGGTTAATGGTGCCTCGGACTAGTCAGTCATTCAATAAACAAAACAAAATAAAGCATGGAAACTACTTATTTATTGCAATTACAAAACACACAAACTCCTCCTCTCAGGGCGCGTAAAAATATTGAAAGGAATCGTATACAACGTTAATGTTAAACCAAATGCAACTAGCAATATTTAAATTAATGGCTGTTACAATTAAAAATAGATATACCATGCCACTACAGTATATCAAACAAACACTAATAAATTCAATAGACAACTGGAAACAAAATACAGAGTGATACTACCTTAATAATAATTGTCCCAGAGCATTTATTACACTGGTCACAGTGAACGAATTATAACGGTCGCGACTTGCCTCTACTTTAGGGTCACGTCTTACCCTCACAAGCACTCAAGGCAGACTGCCAAATCATTACTCCGCGCACATACCACTTAGTTAAGGGCGGCACCACTAAAACGCACCACAACTTAGATATTTGCCGAATTAATAGTTTTCCAGTAAATCCTTCACACAGTTAACATTATTCGAGAATATTGCCCAGCCAATACTTGTAGTTGCTTATATTAATCATCATGTTCGCGTACAGTTATTTTTTCTTCATTAGTTTATCCATCTCGGGACTGGTTGAATCCGAACCTCCAATGATTTCTATTCTGAACTAGCCTACACATTTCCCTGAAATTCCTACAGCCCACATCTTTCACTATATGTGTGCAGAGTCTAACTTAGATCTATCTCTACTTCTCTTTTTCCTATCTCTGCTTCTAATATATTCCCCACTATTCCTTCATGCCGTAGTATGTGGCCTATCATCCTATCTCTCCTATTTTTTACCGTTTTCCGCGTATTTCTTTCTTCTTCTGCCATTTTTAGTACATCTTCGTTTTTAACTTAGTCAATGATATCTTCGTCATACGTCTGTAGCACCACATTTCAAAGGCTTCTACCTTTTTCTTGTCCTCATCTTCTATTGTCCAGGCTTTACAGCCGTACAGTGCTTTGCTCCACACATATGTGTTAAGCAATCTTTTCCTTGTTTCTATGGTTTTTGTCTTTGAACACAGTAGTTGCTTTTTTTTTGCTAAATGAAGCACGACCTTGTGCTAATCTTTGTTTTATATCGTTTGCACTTTTCCCATACTGCGTTATTTCACTTCTTAAACAGCAAAAATCCTTAACCTCTTGTAAGTTCTTGTTACCTATTTGCATTCTTGTTTTTGATTTATTTCCCTTCCTTTGCATACTAGTACTTTAGTCCTATTTTTGTTAATTTTCATACCGTATCTCTCTGCTAGAACCGTTTCCATTTTATTAAGAGCAGCTTCTAACTCTTCCTTGCTATATGCTAATACCGCTACATCATCTGCAAATCTAAGAATATTAATTTTTTGTCCCTGCATAGTAATTTCAAATGTCTTCCTGCATTTGACAGTATTTATTGTCTCTTCAATGTATAAGTTAAAAAGTAATGGGGATAGGGCACATCCCTGTTTCACCCTTTTCCTAATGTTTACTTCTCTACGTTCCTGCTCTAATTCTATTACCGTTGTTTGCTCTTTGTATAAGCTATGTACTAATCGTCTATCCCTATAACTCATTCCAATCTTCTTGAGTATTTCGAACATTTTTTCCATTTTACATTGTCGAATGCTTTTTCCATATCTGCAAACCCTATATACACGCTTTCCCCTTTTTCTATTGCTTTATCCATTATCACTCTCAGAGCTAAAATAGGCTTTCGTGTTTCTCTGTTTCGCTTAAACCCAAATTGGTCTTCTCCTAGTATTTCTTCAGCTCGTTTTTCCATTCATCTTTGTACAATTCTAGTTAATATTTTTGACACGTGGGCTGTCCAAACCTATTGTCCGAAAATTTTCACATCTATCCGCGCTTTTCTTTTTGGTATAGTTACTATGATGTTACGTTTGAAATCTTTGGGTATCTCGCCTGTCTCTTACATATAGTTTACAAGTTGGAAGAGACGTTTTGTTACTGTTTGTCCAGCGGCTTTTAGAGTTTCTGTATCTGGCGCCTTACCATTTTTCAGACCCTTTAATGCTAATTCAAACTCATCTCTAAGTATAGGATATCCTAAGTCATCATTTTCAATGACTGATTCCTGTTCTAATGTTGGTAGTTTCTCTCCTGCATATAAATACCCTATATATTCTTGCCATCTACCCAATTCCTCTACATTTTCTATAATGACGTTTCCACTCGCATCCTTTATATTTTTGCTATACGGTTTTATATCCCTAAAATTGATTCTAATTAGTTTGTATGCTTCATCTATCCTTCCTATTTCCATCTTAGTTTGTACCTCTTTGCACTTTTCGTCAATCCATTGTTCTTTAGCTTTCCTGTATTTGCGAATAATTTCCCATTTTATGATTTTATATCTCTGTTTTCCTGTTTCGTCTGATTTAATTTTGTATTTTCACCTTTCTTCTATTAAATTCAGGATAACCTTTGTTATCCATGGTTTCTTATTTTCTTTTTGTGTATACCTCAGAATATTTCTGGCCGCCATGTCTAGACTGGATTTAATGTTATTCCATTTTGTTTCTACATCCTTAGTATCAGATATATTCCCGATATCTTCCAGCAATTCATTTGTCTATTTTTCGAATCTTTCTTGAATATTTTTATATTTTAGTTTCTCAAAGTCAAAGTGCCTTTTTCAAATTTTTAAATTTAAGTGCGGTCTTCATAACTACGATGTTGTGGTCAGTGTCTATATCTGCTTCTGGATTGCTTCTACAGTTTTTTACTTGATTCCTAAATCGTTGTCTAACAAGAATGTAATCTATTTAATATCATCCTGTATCGCCTGGCATCATCCACGTATATATGTTGAAATAAAATTCTATCAGCCTATTTCCCTTGTCGTTTCTCGAGCCTAAACGAAATAAACCTACTACCCCTCCTTTCATACCCTCACCTACCACTACTGCATTAAAATCCCTCGTAATTATTAAATTTTCATGTCTTTGTAGAACGTTTCCACCTCTTCATCACTGTAGCTAGAGGTGGACATGTATACTTGTATTATTACTGTGTTTACCTGTTTAGATTCTAATCTAACCATGAGTACTCTTTCGTTTTTTTGTAAGTAATTTTCTACACAGTATCCTGTCCTTTTCCGCATAACTATCCCCACACCTAAATTTCCTTCCTCTGCTCGTGTATAAATTATCTTGATGTCTCCACTCCAAAAATTCCCCGCCTCTGGCCACCGAACTTCCCTGATCCCTACTATGTCTAGTTCTAATCTATTCATTTCCATTTTTAGGTTCTCTAACTTACCTACTTGCTTCATACTTCTAACATTCCACGCTCCGACTCGAAGAAGGTTCCACATTCTTTTTCTAAATTTTCTGATTAGATTCTCCTAAGTAGTCCCCTCCCGGAGATCCGAATGGGGGACTATTTTAACTCCAAAAATTTTTACCCCAGAGGATGCCATCATCTTTAATAACAATTTAAGTACGCTGTGTACTTGGGAAGCTTCCACATAGCAGTAGTGTGTCTTAGAATGCCATACTGACCCCTAAGGTTCCCGACTCTTATTCTGGACTTTCCGATCGCATCCTCCGAAGTAGTCCCCTCCCGGAGATCCGAATGGGGGGACTATTTTAACTCCGGAATATTTTCCTCCAAAGAATGCCATCATGTTTATTTCAATTTAAGTACGCTATGTGCTTGGTAGGTAATGTGGTGGTTTCCCGTTGCTTTCCACATCGCGATAGTGTGTCTTAGACTGTCTGCCAATCTAAGTATCGAAAAAGCCGCTGCCCTCTTTCGGGGACCTGTCTTAGTCTGGTTCCTCACTAACGACCCTACTGCTTTGGTTGGACCTGTAGTTTGGCTCTTTAGCTCATTAGAACACGCAAGCCATTTCACCTGTTCTAGTAATCTAGAACTTCGGCAAGGTGCAGGTCCATCGAAATGGTATTATATGCTATTATTATAAAATTAATTCTGAAATTTGTACCGATGTCGACTTAAATGTCATATTGTGAACTACATGATTACCTTAAAAAGGATTCAATTTTGTATACCTTTAGCGATTACTTCGGTCGAATGTTGACGTCGAATCGACTTAAAATTGATTCACCAAATAGCTACAGAAGTAGGTCACTTGAAGGTCGTACCACCGTTGCAATCCGACGTCAGGTGTGAAATATTAAAATCTTTACAACGTTGAAATACCCCTTGGGCTGAGTTATACTTTGTTTGAATCAATTTACATTTCACTTAAAAATTGATGCGTTTGATAACAAACAACTTTTTTAAATTAGTAGTGAAGACTGGTAAAAATAAATCTACACGCACGCCTTCAAATCATCCACTGATGGTCTTGGGTTTAAGCTATAACCACAACGCAATGGTTGCTCGAAATTCGCAATAGTCGTCTAAGTTTGAGTTAGATCTTTTTAGTTTGAAGTACACACAACGCATGACATCATAAAATTATCATGTTTAACAATTATTTTTTCCTAATCCGATTTAACTCTATTATTCAAATGGTGCTGATTGTTAGCGATAAAGGTTCTTTAGTTACGTAGACGAAAACGTTTGACTGTTCTTCATTGATCATGAGACTAAAATAAATTAATAGTACCACATATTGCTTGGGGGCTATTCTTTGTATTAACATTGAAGAATTTCAACACGCATTCAGACACAGATTTAGAATTATTCGTACATCTTGACACATATGTAAGGTTGTTCTTCTTTGTTTGTTGAGAAAAATAGACGTAGCTTACGAAAATATTTGCAAGTAATCTTAAATATATTCATAATGTAATATACTGCGTAACAGAAAGAATTTAAAAAGACCAAAAACTAGCAACCGATCCCTGACCTCTATTAAAACCAATAATTATATATTTAGCTTTGACATTAATTAATTGTAGCTCAAATTCCACTCGGGAAAGTTGAACTATAGAGGCATTATAGTATTGGATGGTTGATCCAGTTTATACCTATTTAAATTTAAAGTATCCTATTATTATATTAGGTATAATCTTTCGTTTATTTTATAACCTTAGTTGCGTAAGCGTATTTTTGCAAGAATGTTAATAAAATAGCTTTTAAGTAACCAAATTAATAGGAAAGAAAAATGATTTTAATTTTTCTAGACTCATTAACTTAAAAGGTTTTGATTACAGAGTAAACCCAAGTTGTAAGGAGTGTGCGGAAGGAGGTTTCGATTACGTGGATAACGCTAAATATAACAATTGAATTCTTTCCAGTGAAACAGATATTATATATTGAATTTATACATGATAAATAGGCTAAAACGAGCGCTTTATTGCAATAAGGTAATCAATAGCCTATTAGAATACAAAGTTTGAATTGCTTAAACCTAAGCATTAAACATCCTTATATATATATATATATATATATATATATATATATATATATATATTACTCATATTTAGACCAGGGTAGAAAATTAATGAATTACATAAAATAATTTTAATCACCAGGTATAAGGAATTTTATTAGATAATACGCTTTATTAAAACACCGTGGAGAATAAAAATTCATTCGTTTCAGTAAAAATAAGAGATTTAAATCATGTACAAGACGCTTTATATCAAAAGAAACAGTATTAACAAGCTCTACGTGTAATGTATTTATTCCGAGGAAAGAAACAAATGGAAATTACGTGCAAAATTTATATTAATTAACCCTATTTTAAGTAACCGGTATTAAACAAAACGTACAGATAATAATTAATATTTAGTTAGGATTCACTAAAATTTAAAGGGTATTAATTTTAATTGAAGTTAATTGAACCGTTAGTAACATATAATATCTATAAAACTTGTAAAACCCAATAAAATAAAGCTCTGAAAATTAATATTATGTTTGAACACCTGCGTAGTTTAAAAGCTCATTCTGCGTAAATTTTGCAGATAATTAATGGTTACAAAGAATCTTGGAGAAACCGGGGCTTAATATTCACGGGAAGGCGCGATACGGGGTTATTTAACCCAGATAGTCCACATGGACTGAAATAATCGATAGTAAGGAATATCAATTTGCACCACTAAGAACAGGTTAGAGAAGGAAAGATAATGTGCGTAAGACAAAGACACTAATAATTAAAGGCGTGATATGAGCAACGTCACGAGGGTCACGATTGGTTGAAAATAAGATGCACATATGAGAGGTAGAAACAACAATTTCTGTATAAAATTTAATTAGTTATTCTCGGACATGTTTTCGTGCCGTGTGAGAATTTCTGAGATTTAACTGGGACGAGTGCAAAATTCGTAAAAACCGACGCGCGAGCTACGGAATGGGAAACGAGAATGCGAAATTCTTTAGAATTGTCCGTTTTGGGGAACAGACCGACAGACAGGCTAATCGCTATATATACGGAGGTGAATATGAGGAAGCTCTCTTAGATCTTCGACTTGATTGAACGCGTTAAACAGTGCTTTTTAGTTTTCCGGTTTTAATATTAAATAATTTAAACAGTTTGCTCGAATATTATGTGATTTAAAACAGCTTGTTCTATACGTGCTACAATGAATGTACGTTAGTGCACTTAGAAAAGAAGATACAAGGTAATAAAGTTTAGTATCACTGTACCAATTGGTAAAAATTTACAACGACAAATATATACACAAAAGTAGGCAGTTTTGGCGTATATTGGTGAAAGAAGTATGAAGTTCTTTGTTATTTTCGGGGTATTAATACTTAAATGGTGCATAAACGTGTCTGGATCCACGAAACAAGGTTCAGATATACACAGATTAGTTCCGGAAAAGCCCTGAAACAACTTTAAATAAATGGTGATGGAGAAAATTTTAAAGCGTTGAGAATCAGAAGCCGTAAATATAACCCAGTTGGAATGGTGTGATTAACAAAAGGGACGATGTACATTGAAGCTACGAGTGCAAGTAACCTTCAGGTAAATTATACTATTTTGTTTGAACTTTGATATTGTTGTGTGTGTGGAATAACTTTATAATTGATTTACTCAAAATGGACAGTAGTGAAATGGTACTAACAATAATATTTTAATTTTAAGGTGAAATTTGCTTGTTTAAGTAGAAAGGGGTATTTAGTATTGATGTTCTGGATTATGATGAAAATTTAGGGTATGTCTTTGAGCTCAATTAGACGAACCTGGTTAATTAACGTAAAGGGGTGGTAGATGCTCCCTTTGTACTCTGCATATATTGTTATAGTAATTAGTAGGCATCCTACAAGGACTTTAATTCTGGATGCACTTGAAAATGATAACAAATTTAATCTTGAAAATTTTTGATATTAAAATTTATGCTGAATTTTAATTTTGAAATTTTAATGTATTGTGAATATTGATGTAAATAGAGTTAACGTTGATGTTTGTGGTAGGAATGTGTTTGTTTTTTTTATGTATGAGGATAAAAGTTATCTAGAGGAGCAGCCGAGGCGATTAACAGAAGAAAGTCAATGGACCAACACAGTTAAGGTAATGAATAGCTTTTCGTAGGATTCAGAGCATTCTGGACATCCAATTCGTAGGGGCTCGATTCGAAAAGCGGAGTACCCGGATTTTGGTGGTATCACAGCAATATATATATATATATATGTATATATATATATATATATATATATATATATATATATATATATATATATATATTCGCAAGTAAACCCAATAGAACGTGTTAATCGTGTAATTATTACCACTATCTTTTTCTATATCGAATCTGAGCATACTAAATGGGATGAAGATGTCTTTCAAATTGCACAAGCAATACGTACTTTCAAGCATGAAGCTACTAAATTTTCATTTTCGTCTATAGTCTTTGGATGTTTCACTTCAATTGATGGTAGTTATTGTGGTTCTGTTTAAGGTAATACTAATGTAATTGAATTTGATTAAATAATACGTTGGGACAAAGACCAACAACCGTTACCTTCTATCTTTACCGATGTTAAAAACAATTTAAACAAGTTGAAAGTTCAAGGCATTGTCGCAACGAACTTCCAAATGTAGACTTACTTTAAAACAATTTAAAGAAATTAAAATTATTATGTTGTAATAATTATAAGTATTCAAATAAAATACAAAAATTTATAAACAACAAAAGAGAAATTTTAATATATTTTATTTTATTGAATAAATATTTTAAAAGCTATATATTAGTTCTCATCAATAAGATAAGAATTTTTTTTTTTATATGAATCTAATTATTTTCGGTAATCAAAATTTAAGTTTAAACAATGTCTATAATATTGGAATAATTGGCATGAAATGCCATAAATTGTTCAAATATGTGTCGCATATTGATTTTAAACTTATTTAAAATTTTAATTATCCCTGTGGATTTTCCCGGGGGCTCGGCGTCCCCGTGGCCCGATTTTAACTGACATCAAAACTTAAGCTCTGGACACCGAGCTGAATCGATTAATGTATCACACATTGATGTCCGACCATTAAAAAAGCCTCGGACACACAGACACACAGACAAATAGATTTCATAAACGAACGAAGTTCGTTGATAAAGCTTATGAAAAAAGTAAAAGCTATTAGAACGTTCGTTAAAGGGATATTTCCTTTGCTTTGGGTGAACAAGTATGGAAGAAGAATCATGTTCTTAATGCAACTAAACAAGTTTTCTGTTGAACTAGTTCCTAAAATTTATATTATGAATAATTTCTGACGTAATTTCTCAATTGATTTATGAACTACAAGATTCAAGTGACATACCTCAACGACATTGGCATATTAAAGTTATAAAAACATCGACGTATGCTTCTAAAGAGTAGTAAATTCAATTTATACCTTTTAGGTTTATCCTTACCGTTGAACCGTGAATCATTTAAAACCTTTTCATATCATAAATAGCTTATTCATTTTTAAATGATGACTTACTTGTTTCTATTTGTCATTACACGCAAATAATTTCAGTTAGTTTAAATTTCCATCTCTTATTTTGCTGTTATTTCACATCTCACTACATTCGTTTATCGTCATTGACATATCTCTTGTCTGGACAACTTTAAGACTTGTGCTAGCCGATATCGGGTTGATGCATAACTCTCTTGACTCACACAGTAAGCGCAAACTCTATCACTGTAGTAAAAAGTGGATTTTCAAAATTGCAGCCACAAAGATTTTCTTTTCGATGTATTTTCTTTCGCAAATATTTAAACCAATTGTTACAAATACCATGATTAATCGTTTTTATATCATAGGGAAGTTACTGCTTTTTTCTGTTTTTTTCTGAACATGTTGTTGAGGGGCTGTCGACTATGCAGCTTTTAACGTTATTCTTTATTGTGTTGGTGTATTCAAAATTTTTACTTCTATTTTTGATTAGCTATCTAGTGTACAATTATTTTAGTATATTTGCGGTAGTTATTTGTTTTTGAAATTACTGCCTGGGTATATTTAAGTTGATTGTGTTACCTTTATTTGATTTTCTTTACGCACGGCAAGAAAATATGTCCAGGAATTATATGGAACCTAGATGTTTTTAATTATCGACGTGTTGGAATAGAGTTTATCTTATAATTAACATTGCAAGTGATCAGTCAGACCGATTCTCTACGATGCTTATCCTAAACAGTCTACCGCCTCTTATCCCTCTACCGCCGTTTTTAACATTATTTTTTCCTTTGTTGCACCTGCCCTAGTCACGAAACAAACGTCTATCACACAAGAATGAAGCTCCCCACTCCGGGCTGCTAAGTACACTTCGGTTGGAAGAGTAGTGCTTTGCTATTCACCGTTTTTTTAATCGCTATTGCTCAATGCAAGCTCCCTTTTTCTCTTTTCTACCTGGTTGCTATGAAGCTTCAAGTATCTCATCCCTCTTTTGTCTCTTTTCTATATCTTGTTTTTCCTTTACTTTCTATGTCGCTTCATAGTTAGAAGATTGTTACCCCGTTTATTTATATTTCCAATGCTCCACCCAAAGGTACTACATTGGCCAGGAGGCGAGTTTTTAGTTGCCTGGAAATTTAGAATTTTGCCGAACCCTTGCCGTTCCAGGCAAGGTAGGGATCTTTAACGTGCGTGACAACACTCACACATGGGACCTCCATTTAACCTCTCATCCAAACGAGGGCGTAATTTTTGTGAAAAATGCTCACCTGCCATTTTTCAAGCAGTCGGCCCTGTCGGGATTTGAACCCAGGACCTTGGGATCCGTAGTCTTACGCTTACTACATTGATCCACGGCGACGCCTAGATTGTTACCCCACGATATTGGGGCATGGGCGTGGGAAACCTCCGTCTAGTTGTGTATCGCCACAGTCCTTAATTAGTTTATGTAAATACGTCCACAGTGCAATTTGATATTTGGTGTGGCATGCGGGCCGATATTCTCAATCGACGCAGGGACGAGAGACTACATTTTTATTTCTACTGTTCGTATAAACGAGTGCTGCTTCTCGCAACTTCTCTTTTCTGAGGACATGAATAAAAACACCTTTTTGGCATCCTACGGGAGGACTCAACTTCCTTGGGGCACCTTTCTGTTATAATATTCGTAGGAGGACCGATATGCCGTGATAAGTGTAAGGCCTCCGAATCAAAATTGATTTCACCTTACCTTTACTTTGAATTCTTTTCTTAAAGCATTATCTTATCTTATTATTAGGTTAAATCATAAATGTTTTGTGCTTATCTTTCACTTCGAAGTTATCCTGGAGATTTTATTTTATCTAATTAATATATGACCGTAAATGGTTGATTAGTTATCTTTTTCTGTAAAACAGCTTAGAGATTTTACCTTACCTAGTTAACATTTCGAACCGCTAATGGTTTCTTACTTATCTTTGTTGTCAAAACCGTCTTTGAGATTTTATCTCATCTAAATAATACTACTCTAAACCATAAACGGTTAGGTATGTATTTTTCTCTCTGCAATTATCCTTGGGATGATACTTTATCTTACCGTTGGTGCAAAGCAAATAAACTATCCATATCATTTTCTGTAGAAAATACCTCTTATAATTATACGTTATCTATTTGATATTCCGAACCTGTGAAATTTATGGCCAAATGTAAGATTTATTGTAAAAAAATAGTTCACTTGTTTTTTATTTCTTTGTACTTGGTAGGGATAGATCATAGAATTATGTATCGTTATTGTAGTAGTATTGTCTAATTTTTAAGTTAACGTTTTTGCTACTGCAGCGTATTTTGTCCTTGTCTTGTTAAAAACTAGCAGGAAATTTGTTTAGCTTAAGAGAATATCTTTAAGATATTAATACAAATTTGTATAAATTAATATGCAACAAAAAGAATGAATTCTGTATCTAGTTCTATAGTGAATTTAAGTGCTAGTATTAAGGGATTAAGTCTTATACTTCCCGATTAAATTTGTGCGGTCGGTGCCGCGGCAAACAAAACCTGTGCGTGCTCTACAGGCTAAATATCGGGTGCCTACTTATTTCCTTTTCCTTGTATTGTAAGAATTGCTACGGTTTAAAAACCAGGTGGAGGCTATGGACATTATTTAAGTTCAGTTTTCTGTGCATGTGAACTCTCGTACAAAGAATACCTTTTTTTCTATTCCTTTTTATTTTGACATTTTCATGCAATTGTTACGTCTTTTGACTGCACAGTTTTCGTTTAAATATTGGAACAGGGAATTTTTTTAATTCAAAAAAGGAAAGCTTTTTCCTAGTCATTAATTAATTAGGTTACTACGTATAAAGTATGTGGTTTCTTGAATCATACAAACTGAGGTCAAGAACCAATAATTTATTTATGTATTCGTTCGAACTCACATTTTACGTACCAGAAGAAATGTGTGATTGTCGCACTTAGCCAATGAAAAAGGTTTTTATAGTGAGGTCAACGACGTGTTCATGGAAAAGGCGTGTTTTAAACTTCACTTTACTTCCAAGTACCGAACGATATCGTTGGAGTAAACGCGAGTGTGTGTTATTGAAGCAAAGTATTCTCCTAACGCTCCTCCAATTTCTTGAATAATGCATGGTGTTCGCTAAAGTTGTGGGCTTTTAACATTTCGCTGCATTAATATGGACAAAACCTAAGAAATGAACTCCCACGCAACCTGATCTACATGAAGACGTCAGCGGTGATTTCCAGCTGAAATCAAAGATCGAAGAGGCATACTCCATGCTCCAACCGAAAGTACTACATTATCCAGGAAGCGAGTTCTTTTTGCCCTTGATGTTCCAAACAAGATAGGAATCTTTAACCTGCGCGACAGTACTCACACTCGGAACCTACATTTTATTTCTTATCCGAACGAGTGCGTATTTTTGTGAAAAATGTTTGCTTGAGGTTTTACAAGCGAACCGTGTCAGAATTGCAACCGGGGACCTTGGGCATAGTAGTCACCCGCATACCAACTACGCTACGGAGCCGTCTATATACCCTTGGCTACCTTGTTTACCTTGCATGTAAACCCATAACCGTTTGACCGCGATAATTTGCGGCCTCATCTATGAAGTAATAAATTACGCCCGTGGTTAATGTTATAATTGATACCCAAGCTGGTAACGTAATAAAGGGCGTTGTTTAATGTGTTTGATGTTGTTTAACTGTAACATTTTAAAATATACACCTCTATTCTAGTGAAATTATACGCTTAATTCACACTTTGCTATTAGCTAAATATCAATTTTATACATTTATTTAGTATCCACTAGAATGATTTTAAATAATCCCATATTATTATTTAGGTAGTTTTAATAAACGCCTCTTTTTGAAGTTCAAAACGCCACCTGTGTTTCAAATTGCCAGTTATTCTTTCAAAACCTCTATAGGATTTATTCGATAGCCGCTTGTTATGTGGGGTGCCTGTGACAAGGAATTACGATGGCCGCGGCTAGGCGATTAGTCTGGTTCCAGTAGTAGTGTTCTTTATAATGTAAAGCAAGTTAACGGTTAACAATTTATTGTTCGTTTAGAATTATTAAACTTAACCTATTCATATTTTAGCACCCAGAAAATTAATGTGAATGCTCTTCTAGAATAGATTAGTGCAGTGAACCAGCTATAATGAATTTGAATTAATACGATCCATCTGATACAGTAATATTCGGAGGAAGTTTTAAAGAATTTCAATTATTTTGGTTCAATGGTATGCTGCAGGAAATTATGTTGTCTGGTAATAAAATTTAAAATCAGACTTTTGTCATTTACACTAGATAAGTGCTAGAAAAATAAGAAACATTCGCTATTTGTGAGCAGAGAACACGTTTAAAATTGTGAAAATCAAGCAACCCCTCTGGTTGGTCTTATTTGTTTGGAAAATGTACTATTACGTCATAAACATGAGGATAATTGCTTACCCATGTACGGCGTAATATTAAACTGCTAAATTTCAATTTAAGTAGTGATTAGCTAAAAATTTAATTCGTCTTGTATTCTTAAGGCATTTCATTATTTGATAGAAGAATAGTTTGGTTATGATAAATATTGAAATGCTTAAAATTTTGCGTTTGAAGAGAATAGGATAAAGTTCTGCGTGTTTTTTGGTGAAATTATTTTTACACTTAAATTAATGCTAGTAAGCTGTAGATAAATCTATACTGCTCTTAACGCGAAATTAAAATATAACTGTAATTTGAATAACTGTATAGAAATTATTTGGTGGATCTCTAATACGTTTCTTTTGATATACCTCTTTTCATAAAAGTAATATATTTATAAAAGGAATTTAAATTAAACAATCAATTCACAAAAAGCATTTCATAATTCGTTTCTGTAATTGTGTATATTGCTGCGTGTGATTTTGATTAAAGGTTTTACATTATTTTGTCGGATACCTTTGGCACAAGTGATAGACTAACGTCAGGTTGACGGTAGGCGTTGGCAGTGAACGATTAAAGGTTTCAATTTTATATATGTATATATATATATATATATATATATATATTGTAGTGGATTCAAAGTGGGTAAATCAGTGTGAAACAATAAAATTTCAACAATCCTGTATATAGAAAAGAGCAAATTATTTACGCGCAAAATTAATTTAATTCATTTAGTGAAAACGGACGAATATTAGAGTATTTTTATATTTAATAATTGAAATGTTAGGATCATAGGAAAGAAGAAAGCTTCAAAGCAAATAGAAGTTCAAGGATACGCATAATTAACTATAAGTTATTTTAATTAAACACATAAGCAAAAGGGAATCGTGCTTGCGTAAGAAAATCAATAATCTCAAGGCAATTGTATTCGTTGTAAAAGCCCACGTCAGTTTTATCAGATACGAAGAAGTAGAAAGTCTAGAAATTGTTATGTTCAAACGGTCGATAATTAACAGAAACACCTGCTTTTTAAAAGTTACGTTCAAAGAAGTCGAGCGTATGTTAAGATAGGATTTCATAGAAATTATTTTCAACTGTCAGTTTGGTATAAACAACTAGGGTAACAATCATCTTAAGGAGCGAGGGAAATGTAAAATCAGTTATATACAACAGATAGAGACAGATATAAAGCAAGCAAGGAATTGAAATGCACGCACAATATACACGTGGAGTTGAGATAAGATGTCAACAATATCGATTTTCTGTAACTTAAGTGGGGTTTTGAACGAGACAGCAAACATGTATAAATATAAAACAAAGATTAATAGAACTTAGGTGGAGTTTGTGACGGTAGAGAATTTTGTCATTGGTTGGAAGCAGAAAGTTTTCCAAACGTACGCACACGTGAAGGTTGAAAGCGAATTCGGGGTATAAGGCACGTAGGACGGAGCAAATTTTACGAATTTAGAAACGGTTATATTTAAAATTTGTAGAATTCGTTTTGAAAATAAGCTTTTCGCAGGAAGCGCGTCCACTAGGGGGTTTAAAATGGATATAAATACCCAACCTAGATTATGAAGGCTCTCTTCTCTTCTATTTTCCTTTACTTCGATAAAGTGCTGAATGCCGATTCAGACCACCATAACAGTAAAGCTTTCTGTGAGTATTTTATGTATGTGATTATGTTACCGTAAATATAGTGGGTGCAAGTATAAAACAGTAGTAACGGACCTCTAATTATTGGCGTAAAATACGAGAAGTGCGTATTAAATTAATAAAGGTCCGGCTATTACAACACAAAAATCATTAAATGAAAGCATGTTATATGGGGTTAAGCACCACAAGTAATCGAGATTGTATGCATGATATATGGAATGGTACTGTGAGACGAGGCGCATAGCTTGCAGAGGTAGCAGATGGTAGAGACCTGTGAATCCGCTGAGCAGCACAGTAAATCGAAAGAACGCTGAGGAGTTTTCTGGCACTCATCTCCGACGGGAAGGAAGCCTGAAGAATTCTCCAGGTAATTTATTTAAAATTTCTGTTGTTTTATAAACATTTGTGAAATCTTGTGCTGTGTGGTTGACTTTTTTTGGGTGGCATATTTATGGTTGCAGAAACTTATTGTAAAAGATACATGTATTGGACAATTTATTGATGTTGAATATTGAAAAAGGGGTGTATTTAGAACATCCAAAATTTTATTCAGGATAAAAATTGAATTGTAAAGGGTAAACGGGTCTGTAAAATTTTGTTTTAATTTATGCAAGGTTTAAAAGGCCATTACAAACTAAATTGGGTTATAATCAGCTCACCATACTCCAGTGTGAAGTCAATTTAGGGTAACATATGGGGCCCATCTACTCATATCTCACTGAATTTGTTTGAAAATAATTAGAAAATCAATCATACCATAATTTGAGTTTTATAATTATTGTATCAAACTGTTTTAACACATGTGAATATAATTTATCTGTTAATAGGTGTAAATAAAAGGTTGTATGGTTGTGGTATTATTTGGTAGTTTTATTGAATGGTGTGCGAGTGTGAAAGAGATATGTCTGTAAATTTAGCTATTTGAGAAGAGACCCAGCTGAACTAGCCAGGGAAGCAGAGGAGTTGAAAGGCGAAATAAAAGGGTAAGGAATTTTTTTTTGGAATTCTTGCATTTTTGAAAATTTTATGTTGACTCTGGTGGGGCACGAAATTTAATAGAGAATCCTGAGACTGTCCTGACTTCCACGGCAATATATATATATATATATATATATATATATATATATATATATATATGAATAAGATGAAATAATAACTCAGACTTTTATGCAAAGCCCAAATGATCTTTTGAAATCGAGCTAGTAATTGAAAGATGGAAAATATAAAGTCTTGGACAGCACTTGAACCTGTATCTTGGTTTTGCCGGAACCACAATTACGCCATCGAGACCGATGACGACAATTGGGAAATTTACAAATTTAAATCGTGTACACAACTATACATATACCTAACTTTCAATTACGTTTGGGATTTTTCTCAATCATATCTGACATTGTCAAGTTTTTGACCTATGTCAGTTATAGACAGAATTTGAAATGATGATTTGGGCTTTGCATAAAAGTTATTATTTCATCTTATTCACTATAATATGATAGTATTTATCAACTTACCTTGTGTAATTAACTCCCTAAAATATTTATATATTTAATATTTGGCTTATTTCCGTAATTTTGAGCGTAGCTTCCTATCTATAACTGACATAAGTTAAATATTTGACAATGTCAGATATGATTGACAAAAATGCCAAACGTAATTGAAAGTTAGGTTTATGTATAGTTGTGTACACGATTTAAATTTGTAAATTTCCCAATTGCACCCCCCTTCAAACTCAAACAAACATCTTTTCATCTCTCTTATTCATACAGCTCCTTTTCACATATATGCTTCCACCAGCTGAATGTTTGCCTTACCTAATACAAACTTGTCTACGTATTCCTGTATCGTCAAATCATCTTGCACAATTCTGTTCCCTTCCTTTCCATCGAAGCGCGTCTGCTTCTAATATTTCTAGAAATTAGTGATTTTGTTTCCCCTTCTAAAATAAGTTTGTTCGTCGTTTCCCTCCTATCCTATATTCATAATTAAATCTCTGTTTCTCACACGTATTCATACGTTTCTACTCCGTCTTTGTTCCTCCATGACAGTTGTTTCTAACTTCTCTCCTATACTACCTTTATAACTAAAAATCGATACTTTAACAAACATACTGCTTCTTTGTCCTACTTATGTGTTTTCTGTTCTGTTCTCGTTGTATATTGACTACACTAACTTTAAACGGTTTTTTCTTCTTGTAACATATTAAAGCTTGTTTATCGTATGTGTTATCTTGAAATATCTTTCCCTTTTACTATTCTTTGAAACGTTTTCTGGTTTTACCATGGAAAATAATAATCCTTTTGTAACGAATATTCAAAGCTTTCATGTTTTCGTATGCTATACTAAATAAAAATTTTAAATGGTATTTTTACCTTTTTGTTTTTAATCCTTATCGCCCTATGATACAATAAATATTATGCTACGTCATTCCTAACTAAATATAACTAAAATTAAATTAACCCTACATTATTATACGTTGTCTAAGCTCTAAATTAATTATTTAAAATACCTTAATTAACTAAAATGCCTAACTCGATTTTCTTATAAGTTGTTACTCTAACACCAAGCTTGAATTATGACCTTATGTATTTACGATGAGCTACGAATTACACGATAATATATATATATATATATATATATATATATATATATACACACACAGAGGACTAGGGCAACTTCAAAATGATCTTTTCTGTATTTCAGTGTACCAGTGAATTAGTTTGAAAACAATTGACTTCTACTAAAATAAGAGTGTAAATACTAAGATTGATATAAAAGTGTTAGTTTAATTTTCGCCGATTCTGAGAATTCGTAAATGTATAATAATACTGATACGTATAAATTAATATTATAATTAATTAATTAATTAATATTATAAATAATAGTATAAATTAATAGCAAATTGTCTTTCATTAAGATTATAATATTTTGTAGAGCAAAATTGTAACTGTCGATGAAAATGTCCTGGAAATAATGCACACTACAAGCTAGTTAAAGTATTACACTTTTTTTCATGTATATACCCTAGGTTGTATTGCAAATTTATATATTTAAATAAATGCTGCTTTTGCATAATTGACATTATTTAATTCTAATGCTATTTCAAAATTTTACAGGGCTTCCAAACTACTAAATCTATTGCCTGATTATTTCTTTCTGAGTGGTAAATTACTAATTAACATTCAATAAATATTTAGTAACGTTGTGATTTTTCTTAATTAATGCTGATCTCTAATCGATAAAGTAATTATTTCCAGTTTTATTAACTATTATTCAATGACATTGCTAAATATCAGCTATACTGTCTAGTTTGCCAGTTATTGGAGGAACGAAATTATTTCGTATTGCATGAAGGCGTTTCAATAAAATTCGCATCACTTCTGTAATAAATAGCGTCCTAAATCGTTAAAAACTTTCTGTAGCAGTAAATTGCAATGGTACGATTTTACCTTTCCTTGATGTTGATGTATAAAATATCTATACTGAAAATTTATTGAAAGTCAATTGTTGAAAATTTTGCTTTTTGGTAAAATTTAGATTAATTTGAAATAGGTTAAACAAACAGTATTTAATCATAGTTCGCACATATTCATACATTAAGTTACATTATAATAAATTAGTAAGATTATTGTTGGTAGGCAACCCAATTAACAATACTCAGATGGAATGGCTGCATTAGTTCAGAAGAAGGTAATATACTTTTGTATATAGTAAAAACGGTAAAATTATACTAAATAAGGATGACGTTCCTGGACAACAACTGGGTATTAAAGCCAATATCCTAAAGTCGAGACCACAAAACAGGACAGTCGCGTGATCAACAACATTTGTACGAACTAATATTTATGCATTTTACAAGTCTTTTGAGCAGCTTGATTACGATATTTATTCAATTTACATGGAAAGGCATCCCTGGCAATAAATAAGTTTTTTCTTACAACTTATGAATTATAAGATTAATGACCGTGGCTTTTTATATTTCCGCTAACTAAATGTAGCACAATGGGTTTTTATTTAAAATATAGAGGTCATCAACTTTTCTTGTGTAAGTTATAAGCTAATAAATTTTAAAAGCCATTGAAATGTAAATGTCTCCATATTTCCATTCTATCAAGATCGACCTGACAACAATGCAAACGAAGTAAATACACACACACGCACGCATTCCCGCACGCACGCGTACACACACATGCGCACACACACGCGCGCACACACATATTTATCATTGTGAAGGAACTGGGGCCTTATACAGATTTCAATGATGAAAATTTCAAATTGCCTGTTGTCTCATTATTTTTGCTAGCTCTCCAATTAATAAAACTACTATAATCACACTTCAGATTTATAATAATACGAAATATCTTCTTACAAGCTATTTTTCAAATACAAATTAATACATCCACCACAGCTTTCTCTTAAAAACGGTATCTCAGCTACAAATTTAGTGAAAAACACTCTCAACACATATCTTAATAAGTATATATAGAGTGCAGAATCCCTTAAAAACTAGGACGATCACTCACTTATTCTACACAAACCTTAATTTCCTAATTATCGCTCATAAACAACTCCATAATAATATGTACAAAATTTGTCTTAATAAGTTATGTAATTTAATATTCTCTACCTTTACACCGTATTTCAACTTATCTGAATTAAGCTAGAATAAATATTCACCTTATATAATGTCGAAAATCTGCATCATACGCCCGCTAACACAAAATTAAGTTATGTTGACTTTTACACAAAGTTTGTACTCTAAATTCAAAAGAGTTGCACACAAAATATCTCATCATCCACCATAACTCATTAATCGATTGATATAAGTCGTTTTAGAAATTTAAACAAGATATATTTATTTTACCTTACAGATCTGTTTATTGTTGGCATTTTTAAAGAACGTAATTACGAATCCGTGCTTTAAAATCGTTTAAATCATTTTATAAGGTAAGCCTTTTCATGCAGAATAATCCACATCACATATGACAAACAATTCCAATCATATATGCCGTATTCCAATGCAGAAAGCTCTATCCTGTGGTAGATTTAATTATTTTTAATTATGTCGGAGTTTCAACAAACACTTTTACGTCACTCGTCTTTTACAATACTTTATATTGGGTTTCAAGTCGTCTATCTTCCATTATGCATTACGTTCATTTGCACTACTAAATACCGTGCATGATAGGTTGAACATTAAACTACGTGATGGATTATCTAATCTCATCAGTAATATGTTAATCTTAAAACTTCAATCAAGACTGAACTCCTTATTCAACATTCATTCGCTTTTATAAATGCGAGCCTCTCCTGACGTAGGTTTTGAGAACTTTCGCGGTAAACTCGTTGTTGTTTCCATGTTCAAAATTATTCTAGAAGTACGAGTGTGTCATTCCTGTTTATTCTAGAAGGTGTGTCGTATTCACGTCGGCTCTCAACCTATGAAAATTTATTGTTTCAATACCGCCTCGAGCTATATAATAATTACCGTTGTTTATCTATCTTTTCAATATTAGAGGCTTTATTGTTTTCTAGAAAATTGGTTGATTGACTAGCTCTTTCTTGCCTTATGGCTATTCGCTTTAATTCGAAATATTCACGCATTTTCGTAATTAAACTAAAGCTCCTTTTTAACTTAATGCGCTTTTCGAATAACATAAATTCTTTTGCTATTACAATGAGAATTGAAACATTATACACGCGGTTTTACATAAAACTGAGTAGTTAAAATGATTTGAACGTAAATCTCCTTTACACAATGCTTTCATTACAAAATATGGATAACTCTGTTGTAACATATGATTTAGTATTAAAATGCATTCAAATGTAATAAATATCTTTATTATTACCAATAGCATGATCTTTTCGTTATTATGTAATAATCGCGTTTTTTTACTAGGCACTTCACAAATACGTTTTTTATACAAATGGAAATCTTCATAATTGGATCTTTCTAATTTTCTCAAATTTTCTGGAACTTTCGACATCGAAAGTTTACACTGTAATGCATTATGACCTCTCTGAGCTTTAATCACACACATATATATATATATATATATATATATATATATTTCTGTGTAAATTGTATGTAATTTTGTTTAGATAAGCCATTTAATAAGTTATTGAAAGTTTTTGCATGTAAATACAAATTAATCATACTTTAAAGCGCTTTCCTGATATTTAGTGTAGTAATTAAAGCTGCTAATGAAAAATTTCATTAAGTGCAACAGTTAATTTGCATCGTTTTTTTCGTGTGTAAATAGTCTCAAGGAACTTTCATAATGTTTAAATGATAGGAAGCATAACTCTTTAATCATAAATAGTAGTTGTGAATAACAGGTGTTATAAGTGTAAATATTTCTAGTGTATATTTTATCATAATTTTAGTAAAAAGATTTCGAATTTGTATAACTTTCAAAAGCTTAATTATAGCAAAAGAGGAAACAAACATAACCGTTACGGGTTCTAGTAAATTGGAATAAAAGAAGGGTAGACAAATAAGATGTTCTTGGTATTTGTTTACAAGTTTAAAAGTTGTTTGTCAAGGATTTCCGAGAAGCGTTGTGTTAATTGGTAGACAAGTCAACCGTCGCTCTAGCATATAACGTGCGCAAAATAACATTTGATTCTAGGAAAGGTATTTGATGGTTAAACAGGCAAAGAACGACATAAAATAAGGAAATATTGTTTATAGCACGTATTAGCATGGGATGAAGGAATCAGGGGTTAAGTGTTCATTTGACTTGGAAAAAAATGTGAGATAAAGAAAGATTAATAGATTGTGTATTTATTGGAGTAGGATGAATATATCTTGTATAATAATTAGAGTGGTTGATTTCACCAAGGAGAGATAAAACTTGCATATGAGGAACAGAGAAGGATTATTGGATTTCATATATAGAAGGAAAACAGGCGATAGTTTTAAGATTGTTTAGAGAGGGTTAATGTTATTTTGGGTATAATCGAATATGCAAATATGGTGTAAAAAAGATAGAGGATGTAGAACATGTGATAGACTGGGATAGAGGTAATTTGTGGCAAGAATCTGAAATATGGAGTTGGTACAAAGTAAAAAAGAAAAAATTTTCGTATGTAGGTTAAAGTTAGACGACTTTAAAACGTGTATTATGAGAGATGTGTAATAACCAAGAAACTTATTTTAGTAGGGGATAGATTTCGGCGAAATAAAGATCCGTTGCAAAGCTAAAGTGTATTTTTGTGATAAATTGTTGTTTGTAGTGTTCGAAATTCTGAGATTTCGGTGACAGTTGATATTAGGGGAGGAATTTACGGAGAATTATTGGAGGTTAGTTCGTTTGTTGTTGAAATTTAGTGGCGGTTGAAAATTTTGTTTGTGGAAGGCTCTTAACCGTTTTGAAAATTACCAAGAAGACTAGTTTGTTTGTATTGATGTATTTACGAGTAATTTCAAGTTAAAGTGGGAATTTTTGGCTATATAGTCACGAGGATGAGGTGATTGAGCTTTCTTTTGTTGGTCATTGACACGTTCACTAATATTGGTGAAGAAGTTACTGTTGATATTTTTTTAGTGAATTTTAATATTTGAATTAAAGTTGATAATATGATACACAAGTTGGTGTAATGTTTTACTAGCAGTCCAGAAATGTGATGAAGTACACTTTGACAAATGCGAAGCACATTTGAGTACTGTAAGTAAAAACAGCTTTATATTTTGGGGGTTGGTGCAAGTTGTGCACATTAATGGAGTAAAGAGTATTGATCGATCGATTTGGTGTTTTACCTATGGTAAATGGACCAGTAGCGGAATTAGGGGAGTTGAAAGTACCGTCACTTGGTAGTCGAGAGATTTGAGAAGCCGATTGCCATCACGGATGGTGTTATACAATTTGGTGAGGTTTGAGAACGTGCAGTCATTGGTGAGGACATCAGGCATCGATGGTACGATTGCAGTTCCATGTGCAATAGTACATTCCAGGTAACTGATTTTGTGAAACATTGTTTATTTTTGTAGTTATTTGGTGTATTATGACAATTTTGTGCCTTATGGGTATATTTTATAAACTCTATGTACTATACAGTTAACTATTGAACATTTATGATTTATTATTTAACTATTTTATGTAGAAATTTTTATTCATAAAATGATTGTTGTAATATTTGATTGTGTGAAAAGTTAAAAGGACTTATGGTAATTTGCAGCGCAAAAATTTATGCACGAGTATTTAAAAGTCTTACTATGAGCTCATTTTAAAACGAGGGGTAACGCAACATGGATTGTTAAGCCCTTTTACTATAAATTGTTTATTAAAGAATAAAATCTAATTTTGAAAATAATTTGAAAGAAAAGGTAGTATTTCAAAACGAGGTTGTAAGTAAATGCACTGAGGTGTGAAATAACGATTGATAAAAATTCTTGGTGTAGAATTTTTTTGTTTCAATAAATCAAGGTGAGTTGTCGTAGTTGAGTTTTCTTTGGTAGAATAGTAGGGTAGTATTTTTCAGATAGCAACAGAGAAGCTGTGGCAAAGTACATCCTTGGAGTTATTACACAGGTAATTTCGCAGCATTTATGGCACCCAAATTGTGGAGCCTTATTGCAAGGGTAGAGTACACATTAAAATGTCGACCCCAAAGGTGAGGCATCAAGCTCGTAGTATTTTTAGCAGACGTTTTACTTCATATTAAAATGTCGGCCCAACAGTGGTGCTCGAGTTTACAATTAAACCACATATTAATATGGATTCCCAACCGTGGGGCTACAAAAATAATTCAGAATACAATGGCGTCCAACGGTGGTGCTTGAGTAACCCATTAAACTTCAGATTAAAATAGCAGCCGAAGCGTAGGGCCTCGCAGCAATATAGTAGCCCAATTGTGGGACTTAAACTTCGTATCAATATATATATATATATATATATATATATTGTTGTGGATTTAAAGGGGTAAATAGATATATACAATAAAATTTCAGCAACCATGTATATAGAAAAGAGCAAATTATTTACGCGCAAAATTAATTTAATTCATTTAGTGAAAACAGACGAGTATTAGGGTACTTTTATATTTAATAATTGGAATGTTAGGATCATATGAAGGAAGAAAGCTTCAAAGCATATAGAAGTTCAAGGGTATGCAAAATTAAGCATAAATTATTTTAATCAAACGCATATAAGCCAAAGGGAGCGTGCTTGCGTAAGAAAATCAATAATTCTCAAGGCAAGTGTATTCGTTGTAAAAGCCAACGTCAGTTTTATCGGATACGTAAAAGTAGAAAATCATGGAATTGTTATTTTCAAACGGTCGATAATTAACAGGAATACCTGCTTGTTAAAGTTTACGTTCACAGAATTTTTATGTACGTTAAGATAAGATTTCATAGAAATTGTTTTCAACCGTCAGTTGGGATAAACAACTAGGGTAACAAACATTTTAAGGAGAGAGTGAAATGAACGATTGGTAATAGACAGATATAAAAGCCTTGGGATTAAAAGTCACACACGTGGAGTTGATATAAGACGTCGACGATATCGATTTTCTGTAACTCAAGTGGGGTTTGAAACGAGACAACAAACATGCATAGAACTGAGATGCATAGCGCTTAGGAGGAGTTTGGTGACGACAGACAACTCTGTCATTGGTCGAAAGATAAGTGTTAGAAACGAACGCACACGCGAAAGTTGAAAATTTTTAGAATTCCTTTCCAAAAAAAGCTTTTCGAAGGAAGCGCGTCTAGTAGGGGGTTTAAAAGATACTATAAATACCCAAGCTAGGTTATTAAGACTCTCTTCTCTTTCACTTCGATCAAGTGCTGAATACTGATTCAAACTACGATAATAATAAAGCTTTTTGTTAGTATTATGTGTATGTTACCGTAAATATAGTAGTTGAAAGTATAAAACAGTAGTAGCGGACCTCTAATTATTGACGGGAAGTACGAGTAGTGCGTATTAAATTAAAAAGGTCCGGCTACTACAACAAAAGTTATTAAATGGATGCATGATATATGGGTGTAAGCAGAACTGATAATCAAGTTTATGCATGATATATGGAATGGTACTGTGAGACGAGGCGCATAGCTGGCAGAGATATCAGATGGTAGAGGCCTGTGGATCCGCTGAGCAGCACAGTAAATGGAGACAACGCCGAGGGGTTTTCTGGTAAACATCTCCGACGGGAATGAAGCCTGAAGAATTCTCCAGGTAATTACCTTAAAATTTCTGTTGTTTTATAAACATTTGTGGAATTTTTGTGTTATGTGCTTGACTTTTGGAGGCATGTTTATGGTTTTAGAAACTTATTTTAAAAGATACATGTACTGGACAATTTACTGATATGAATATTGAAAAACGGGTGTATTTAGAACATATCAAAATTTTATTCAGGACATAAATTGAGTTGTAAAGAGTAAACGGGTCTGTAAATTCATTTTAATTAATGCAAGGTTTAAAAAAAAGCATATATAAACCAAACTGGGTTATAATGAGCTCACAATACTCCAGTGTGAAATCAAATTAGGGATTTATGTGGGGCCCATCTACTCATATTTAATCAAATTTGTTGAAAATTATTTTAAAAATCAAGGACTTTGAAACATACAAGATTGAGCTGATAATTATTGTAGCTAACTGTTTGGAAACATGTGTAAATACATTTTATCTGTGAATAGGTGTAAATAAATGGTTGTATGATTGTCGTATTATATTGGTAATTTTACTTAATGGCGTGTGAGTGGGGAAATAGGTATAAATGTAAAATTAGGTATTCAAGAAGAGGCCGATTGCTGAGCTAGCCAGAAAAGCAGAAGAAATTCGAAGGCGGCCTTAATAAAAGGGTAAGGAATTTTTTAAATTTTTTTTGGAAAATTTTATGTTGGCCCAGACGGGGCACAAATTTTAATAGAGTAATCCAGATGCTGTCCCAAAACACCACGGCAATATATACATACATATATATATATATATATATATATATATATATATATATTGACGTGATAATGGGTAACGGAGGTCATTGAACCCCAGATTCTAAAAATAAATCCAACCAAAATATAATAGATTCCGGAAAAAATCAAATTTTCCCTAAATTCATGGTTACACCCAGTAAAATACAAGCGCGCTTTTATTCATTAAAGTGCCATGTGAAAACGCAGATTGCGCGTGTATAAATAATCATCTTGTATGATATAAGCATATTGTAAATAAATAGCAAATAACGTAAGTCGTATATGTACAAATAATTAATTGTAAAATACCCAAAAACGCATTTAATGATAAACGTAAAAATCGATCGTTTTAAGATAAATACAAAGCCACTTATTTTACTTATTAATTATCAATACATTTTTGATAAAATTGTTTTTGGATAGGTGTAAGTAGCATAAAAGAGTACTAGCTTTACGCTTTTAGTTTAAGAAACTACAGTCAACGTATATTTAAAACCCCTTTTGCGTTAGAAAGCAATTAAAGTTTAAATTATTTACCTCGTGGATAACAGCAATTCATTTTAAATGGAGAATTTTCTAGAACATAAAAGGATGAGTCGTTGGTATTTAAAAATACGTAAAATTTGTATAAACTCATTAATAAATAAACATTTTATTCCTAGAGGCGTAGTGTAAAGTTTTACCTATTATGTACAGTATTTAGTAGTGAAAATTAATGAAATGCATTATGGAAGATAGACGACTTGAAACCCTATATGAAGTATTGTAAAAGAGGAGTGTTACTCGTGTCACCGTGTTTATTGAAACTCTGACATAATTAAAAATAATTTAAACTGCCACAAGATAAAGCTTTCTTCATCAGAATAAGGCATATATATTTAGAATAATTTGTTATATGTTATGTGGATCAATTTGCATAAAAAGGCTTACCATTTAAAACGATTTAAACAATTTTGAAGCTTGGATTGGTAATTACGTTCTGAAAAAACCAACAAGTACATATGTATAGTAATATATATATATATATATATATATATATATATATATATCTTGTTTAAATTTCTAAAGCGATTATATCTATCGATTATGTTGTATAATAAGATTTCTCTGTGTGCAATTCTTTTGAATTTACAGTAGAAACTTGTGTAAAAATCACCATAATTTAATTTTGAGAGGGTTGGAGACCTACGATGCAGATTTTTTCCTTTATATAAGGTAATTATTTAACCTAGCTATATTTAGATAAGCTGAAATACGATGTAAATGTGGAGAAGATTAAATTTTATGACTTATTTAGATACACTTTCTACATACTAAGGAAGACTTAATTATGGAGTTGTTTATGAACGATAATTACGTGATTAAGATTTGTGTAGAATAAGTGAGTGATCGTCTTAGTTTTTAAAGGATTCTAGACTCTATATATAGTATTAAGATATGTGTTGAGAGTAAGTGACTTTTATTAATTTTGTAGGGGGGATATTGTTTTTAAGAAAAAGGTGTTGTGAATGTTTTAATTTGTATTTGAATAATTAAGAATATATTTCGTATTATTATAAATCTGATGTGTGATTGAAGTGGTTTTATCAATTGGAGAGCTAACAAAAATAACGGGACGACAGGTAATTTGAAACCTTCATCATTGCAATATTTATAAGGTCCCAGGTCCTTCACTACAATGAATATGTGTGTGCGTGTGTGTGTGTGCGCGCGCGTGCGCGCGTACATACGTGCGTGCGTGCGTGCGTGCGTGCGGGCATGCACACGTGCGTGAATGTGTGCGAATGTATATTTACTTCGTTTGTATTGTTGTCAGATCAATCTTGATAGAATAGAAATATGGAAACATTTACATTTTAATGGTTTTTAAATTTTATTAGCTTATAACTTATACAACAAAAGTTGATAATCTCTATATTTTAAATAAAAACCTTTTGTACTACATTTAGTTAGACGGAAATATAAAAAGCTACGGTCATTAATCTTAGAATTCATAAGTTGTAAGAAAATACTTATTTATTGCCAGGGATGCCTTTCCTTATAAATTAAATAATTTTCGTAATCAAGATGGTCAATTGACTTGTAAATGCATAAATATTAGTTCATACGAATATCGGTGATCACGTGACTGCACTCTTTTGTCGTTCCGACTTCTGGATATTGGCTCTAATACTCAGTTAATGTCCAGGTGTATTATTTAACGAGGTAAACTCGTATGCATAACGTCATCCTTAATCAGTGAAATTTTTTTACTGAATTTAATATTTACAAATGTATATTACCTTATGCGCTTATGCAGCTATTCCATCTGAGTATTGTTGATTGGGTTGCCTACTAACAATAATCTTAGTAATTTATTATAATGTAACTTAATGTAAGTGCGTACTGTGATTAAATATTGTCTTATTTAAGCTATTTCAAATTAATCTAGATTTTACTAAAAAGCAAAGTTTTTCAACAATTGACTTTTAATAAATTTTCAGTATAGATATTTTATATACCAACATCAAGGAAATGTATATCCTAACATTGGAATTAATTATTACAGAAAATTTTTAAAATTTTAGGACTCTATTTATTACAGAAGTGTTGCGAATTTTATTTAAACGGCAAACTACACAGTATAGCTGATATTTAGCAATGCCATTGAATAATAGTTAATAAAACCGGAAATAAATATTTCATCTTATTATAGATCAGCATTAATTACCAAAAATCACAATGTTACTAAATATCCACTGAATGTCAATCAATAACTTACCACTCAGAAAGAAATGATCCGGCAATAGATTAGTAGTTTGAAATCCCTGTAAAATTTTGGAATAGCATTATAATAGAAAAATATCAACTATACAAAAGCGGCATTTATTTAGATATATAAATTTGCAATACAACCATGGGTTCATAACGAGCGTCTCGCGCCACATCTGATCTTGGCTGCCGCTAAGGTCATCATAGTTTTCAGTTGACAATTGTGAAACTTGTTTACATGGTGAATATTAAACATCAAAACTTTGATGGCACTCTCAGCAATTAAAATTACACTTGTGAGGACTTTACCAAATATATTATGTATAAATGACTTATTAGCCTTCAGTTACTAATAAATCCTTGTTTATATGCCCCAAGAATTATTCTCCTTTCTGTGAGATCCAATCTTATACAATAAGTAGTTTAATTTTTTCTATAATGTAATGAAGCTATGGTTTCCACTTGTTCATTTACAGAATTAGAATTATTAAATTAAAACCACCAACAAACATAACATAACTATCCAGGCACATGACAACGTAATGAAAACAAGGAAGCTATGACCTTGACGGCAGCCGAGATCAGATGTGGCGCGAGACGCTCGTTGGGTTCATAAGGTTCATAAGGCGGTAGTCGGATCTAATAATCGATAGTTGACGGTGCAAATACATTCAGATATGCGTCTACACAACAGGGTAGTTCTTGCTTTGATCTTTTCTTCAATGATGGACTTATCCTGAAGCTTAATTGCATTCTCTGAGCCCTCAAGCACACCTAGATACTTGTAACCATGAACATGGCCTATCAGATGTTGCATGGTTGTCGATATTGCTGGCAGACACAGCTTGATTCATCTTTGTTTCTTCTGCCGCAAACAATCATTGATGTTGTGGCATACCGCAAGATTTTAAACAAAAATTGTCAGTTTCCTATAAAGGAAACGCTCTAAAAATTTTTACATCGTACATCGTCTAACTGACCATATCTTCCCTTTTCCAGAAATGTCTGCATTATTCTGGATACCATACAGCCTTGAATGTTGAAGTCTTAAATCCTTAAATTAACCCCTAGGTATGTTGTTTTGGAATAACCACCGGCTTCGCCCGAAGCTCGCTCTTCGCTTTCTTATTCTCACTTTTAGTCAGTAGCCGCTTGTAAACCAGTTTACACATTTGCTCCAAAGTAAGGGGAGGTAACTCTCACTTTGTGGAAACTTGACCAAATTTTGAATATTGTTCGTTTTCTTTATCCCAAAATGCAAATACAGAGGGGTATAGCCCGTAACCGAATGAACCACATTACTTAAGCAGTCCTCAACATCTTAAATTTTGCACGCTCACACGGTGTGCTTTGCGAAACAGAAACAACGCAACAGACCACCAATCTCGCGGTTTGCCCTTTCTGTTTTGTTGCCTGGGGGAAAATAATAGGACGTAAATTTTAAAGAAACGTCCAACTCACTCATCTTACTAGTATACCCATGAGCCTGAAACTGCGTGCCATTATCAGAAAGAATACCTTTATTCTTAAGCACCCCCACATTTACAAAATAATCACCTTAAGGCACTTCAAAATTGCTAGAGTATTGGCTTTCTTTAACACGTATAACTTGACATACCGCGAAAATGCATCAATTATCGCTAACAATTAAGTTGATCCCGCTCGGGATTTAGGCAACGGTTCCATCAAGTCCAAACACACCAATTGGCCTAGCCTCTCTGCAACAATAACATTCACCGTATCCGTAGTTCTTTTTGAGACCTTTGAATTCTGTCACAACTAACATGTATACACAATGTTCAAAATATTTTTATTAATTCTTGGCCATGCAAAATCTTGCTTTATAAGAGCAGAGATTTTTGCTTCTCCAAAATGTCCGATATCATGATGTTGTTGGGCCACTATTTTCCCCACTAGCACCTGTGGTACACATGATTTATATTCGGGATTAAAACTATCGCCCCTTTGAAATACAATATCCTTGTGAATCGCATATTATTGAGAAACTTTGTTAGATCTTCCCTGAATTATACACTGGACTATTCTTGCAACCCATGGACCACTTTTTTTGTTCCTCTATTAAATTTTTAAGTACTTTCTTTAAATTGTTGTATTCGTCCGTACCCTGCAACATATTTAGAAAACTATCCTTCAGAGTCTCTCCCTTGTAATCGATTGAAACATCAGTTTTTACTGGATGACAGGATAAATAATCCTCGATCACATTCTCGCTACTTTTACAGTACGATATAGTAAAATTATATTCTTGCATAAAAAGAACCCATGTAGTAAGACGTGCAGGGCCTAATTTTACAATTCACTAGAAAAGGTAAACTCTTGTGGTCAGTTACCACAACTAATTACTTACCCAAAATAAGCGTTCGCCACTGCTTTAACGCGAATACGACGGCTAACGCTTCTTTTTCCATTACCGTATAGTGTAGCTCTCCACCGCGGAGCGTACGACTAGCAAAACTTACCATTTTCTTATTACCATCGTCTCCAAATTGATAAATATAAGCCGCAATTCCCACATCAAAACTATCTGACCACGTAAAATCTTTTTTCCAAATCCGGATGATACACCATGATTATCTCTAAAAAGGCTTCTTTTATTTTCTCAAACGCTTCCTGTTCGACTTAATTCAACACCCACGGCACATTTATCCTAAGTAAACGCAGTAAGGGTGTAACTAATTATACATTCCTGCCTCGTGAGGGTATCAAATTACCAATAAAATAATAGGGCATGACCCCTAAATCTAAAGTACCCAAACGTTTCGGAACATTGCCTCGCAAGCTTGCTACAGTCGGTGAGAGGGTGAGGTTCATTAAGCTACAACACACCAAGATAAAATTTAGATTGTTTTATTAACTGTACAACTAATTAAACCTTAACCTAATGACATATGAGTACAAAATATACACAATATTTGCCGTTATATACAATAGGGCGCCACCGTAAGGGAGGGTAGGGCTTACGGACCTTATCAAGGTATTATCACTCGTGGCACTTTGTTCTTGAGAATGGGAAAAGATTGTCACAAATACGCACGCAGAAAATTTTAACAATGCACTACTGTGGAGCTTTATAGTCCCCGGCTAGCTAAACACTATATGACTAAACAAAATTAATGTCTAAATTCTTTAGGACTAGTCTACTTTTTAAGGATATAAGAAACAATTTCGGGCTCAAACACCCAAATACAATAATTAATTATATATACAGTATTCTAACAAAGTTACCTACTGTGACCCACGCTCTAAGTTCACAAGGGTGTCTCCAACTAACGGAACAGAAACGACCTTTTCACCGGTCAACTATTACGGTAACGGAACTCGTTCCAGTACACACAAAGATTATCAACACGGGAGTCCTTTACTACTATACCCGACCTGAAAATTGCGTAATCAGGTAGGTTTCGTTGCTAAGCTATTGCGTGAGCCCCCAGGCTACCGTCGAAATTACAATGAAGCGGTGTACCTTGCTGAAGCCTCGCTCTCTGCCGAAATAAGTACACAGGGACTAAAATTTCAACGCGTTCAACTTAAGCCCAAGTTCAGAGCTTTAACCTGAACGTCGGTATTTTTACAGAACGTCGGCACCATTTAGTTAAACAATTACGGATACATAATTCAAAACACAACCCTTGAGTTCATTATTTAAAAAAATACCATAACCTCTGTTTTAGTAACTGGGAAAGTACTTACTCAGAATAAAATAAAAAACACATCACTTTATTTTCAGAAGTACAAAAATAAACAACCTGTATGTCGGAAGTATCGAAATAAAAAAAGCCGTTTCCAACCCACACTGAGCTCCTTATATACCTTTAAGTTAATTGGAAAATACCCAGTCCAGTTTAGCTCTCATAATCGAAAAGGTTAAGCCTGTCATAAATCTTAAAAGTTAATAAAAACTAACAATTGCTTTAGGATAGCCAAAGTCTCCCTCACAAGAAAACTCCGAAACTATAATTTTAGTTAAGTACCAAAACTAATTGAAAATTATTTCGACAACTCGGGCTGCTTTATACATAACTAGGGTCTTAGCTACCTGATTGACATCTATTAGTAGATACTACTAATCTGACACGTTAAATGTCTTACAAGTAAACTTCGTACCTTGGGAATGTTAATTAAATCTTTGAATTATATTTTCCAAGAACCCTGCTCTGGCTACTTGGAAACGAAGCTTTTGAAGCCGTTTAAAATCGAAGACATATTTATGCTACAAAACCGTTATCCTAATAATTGGGACGCTAAAATTAAACTAGAAAATAAACCAATTTGAGAAATAATGGAGAGTTATTTTTACATAACCGACTGTACTAAAACAGTATGTTACAAGGGAACCGTTAGCTCCGCAAAATTGGTACAAAATCGTCGCTCAAAATTGATAAAGTTCAAAAAACTTCAAAGTTCGCGAATATTATTTGACCGTTTAAACTGTTGAATTACCGCAACTCGTTGAGAATTAACTGATATACCTTCAGGCGAAATCAAGTGCACCAAAAACTCTTTCATTCCGTATATATATATATGAAAAAATGGAATACTTTAACTAGGTCATACTAGTCATACTAAGTGACGAGGAGCATTTTCATTTGAATGAATATACGAATCCGTTCTGAATAAACCTGCACCTTGAAGGAGTTCTAGATTACTAGAACGGGTAGAACGGCTTGAGAATTCCAGTGATCTTAAGAGCCGAGTTACAGGTTTAACCAAAGTAGTGGGGTCTTTAGTGAAGAACCAGACTAAAACGGATTCCCGAAAGGGGGTAGCAGTTCTTTTGGCACAGAGTGGCAAAACCATAGAGGTCGGCATGGCATTTCAAGACACACTGCTGCTTTCTGGAAGGCAACGGGAAACCCCCACATTACCTTCCAAGTACCGACCGTACTTAAATTGTTACTTAATATGATTTCATTCTCTGAGATAAAAAATTTCGAAGTTAAAATCGTCCCTCATTCTGATCTCCGGTAGGGGACTACTTTGGCGGATGTGATCGGAAAGTTTAGAAAAAGAATCGGGTACATTCTGCAAGTCGGAGCGTGAAATGTCAGAAGAATGAAGCAAGTAGGTAAGCTAGAGAAATTGTAAATTGAAATGTAAGCATTAACGTTAGACATAGTAGGGATCAGCGAAGTTCGGTAGCCAGAAGCGGGGATTTTCGGAGAGGAGACTAGGATAATTCACACAGGATCAGAAAAAGGAAATTCGGGTGTGGCGATAGTTATGAGAAAAAAGATAGGGCACTGTGTAGGAAACTACATACAAAAGAACGAAAGAGTACTCATGGTTAGATTAGTATCTAAACCGGCAAATACAGTAATAATACAAATATACATGCCCACATTTAGCTACAGCGAGGAAGAGGTAGAATGCATCTACAAAGATATCGAAGACATACTAAGATACGTAAAAAGACATGAAAATTTAATAATTGCGGGAGATTTTAACGCAGTGGTTGGTGAGGGTAGGGAAGGAGCGGAAGTAGGTATATTTGGTTAAGGCACGAGAAACGAGAGGGGAAATAGGTTGGTACAATTTTTGCGACAAAAACAATTTAAGCATCACAAACACATTATTTCAACATCATGCTAGAAGAAGATTCACGTGGAAGATGCCAGTTGTTTCATTTATAATTAACCGCTTGCCTTATTTTAAACATTTAGAATTTGTTAATTATTTACCTGCGTACCGTGAAATTACTTCAAAAACTGTGCCTGTGTATTTAAGTGCCGCGAATACCGACAAACTATGCTATCTTCGCATGTGCAAGTACTATCTTATCACCTGCCAGGGAGAGAACACGACATATTCTAGTATCGCTTCCAGTGCTAGACGGTTGCAATAAATAAATGTGCTACGCTTCGCTATATTTACAAGGTAACTGCTTTGAAGTAATAGTTGTTAATTACTATCATGTGCGTTTACAATGTCCAGTTTTCTCTACCGCTGTTAGTTATCAAAATTACCGCCGCATTAATTTTAACACCAGGAGATAGAGGAAATTATTAAATAGATTGCATTCTTGTTAGATAACAATTTAGGAATCAAGTAAAAGACTGTAGTAGCTACACAGAACCAGATATAGACACTGACCACAACATTGTAATTTTGAAGGTCGCTCCTAAATTTAAAAATTTGAGAAGGAGGAATGAAAAAATCACTTTGACTCTGAGAAACTAAAAGATAAAGATATCCACGAACAATATAGATAAAAAGTCAAATGACTTGCCGAAAGGAATTGGGAAAATTACTGATACCAAGGAAGTAGAAACAATATGGAATAACCTTAAATCAAGCTTGGACATGGCAACCAGAGATATTCTGGAGTGTACACAAAAAGAAAATAACCAACCACGGATAACAAAGGATATCCGGAATTTAATAGAAGAAAGATGAAAATACAAAAATAACTCAGACGAAACAGAATCACAGAGATACAAAGCCATAAAATAGGAAATTATTCGCAAATGCAGGAAAGCTAAAGAACAATGGATTGATAAAAAAAGTGGTACAAACTAAGATGGAAATAGGAAAGATAGCCGAAGCATACAAACTAATTAGAATGAATCTTAGGGATATAAAACCATATAACAAAAATATAGGGGACACGGGAGAAAACGTCATTAAAGAAAATGTAGAGAATGTGGTTAGGTGCCAAGAATATATAAGGAATTTATACGCAGGAGAGGAACTAACAGCATTAAAACATGAATCAGACACTAACAAGGGTGACTTGGGATGTCCTATACTTATAGATGAGTTTGAATTAGCATTAAAGGTTCTGAAAAATCGTTAGCACCTGGTACAGATAAGGTGCAAGCAGGAAGTTTAGAAGCCGCCGGACAAACAGTAACAGAACGTCTCTTCCAACTTGTAAGCTGTATGTATGAGACAGGCGAGATGCCTAAAGATTTCAAACGTAATATCGTTAGTCACTATTCTAAAAAAAGAGACGCAGATAGATGTGAAAATTTTTGAACACTAAGTTTAACAGAATAGAATTAGATCAAGAACGTAGAGAAGTAAATATTAGGAAAGGAGTTAGACATGGATGTGCCCTATCACCATTAGTTTTTAACTTGTATATCGAAGAGTTAATGAATACTGTCACATGCAGGAAAACATTTGAAATTATTATGCAGGGACAAAAGATTGCTATTGTAACGCGCTACTACTACCGCGTTTCTTTAATTTAAAACAAGTAATAATAATGGTCTTTATTACTCACTGTTCACAAGTCTAATTAACAATATATGCCTTATTTATAGATGTTTTCAGTCCACTTAACAATGAAGCACTATTACACTAATGAATTTACAAGCACTAATATCTTCTTAAACTAACTTCTTTACCCTAGGTCCAATAACCACACTAACACAACTATTTGTTTATACACTTCTATTTATTTATGTATACTGCAAGCTGCATGCACATTAGACACAGCATATCATTTATGTATATATTCTAAAAACTCAACTACGTTTACTTTACAACGATATAATTTATATTAGACATTCAAGAATAGACTAACTCTTACATTCATAAGCGGCCTTATATATACCCTGCATTAAGATATGACTCATTATCTAGAACTTTGTAGAAGGATTCTCGAATGCTGAAGAATACGCTGTGCCCCGGGCGTTTGTATGTTTGACGGGTTGCCTAATAGTGGATCGCAACACTGCCCCCTCTTTAAAACCGTTACGTCTCGTAACTGTAAATCCATCTTGACGCCAATTCGATGACTGGTGACGGTATCGGCAGCTATCTCCTCTGGTGCATCCACCGCGTCGTTGGAAGTAACAGTCAACACTCTTTTCATGGTCTTGGTAGGCAACCGGTTGATAACAACAAACAAGAACCTGGACGTTGGTTCCCTGGAAAACTACTTCTAGCATATTTCGGACTATCCTCCAATCCAAGCGATCCAGTCCACAGCCCAGCTTGGGCACCGCTAGTCTCGTTACTCCATTTTCCATCATCTGCGCCTTAAGATTTAGCAAAGCCTCCCATAGATGTCCATAACTAGGTCTCTGCCATGAAGAATATTTGGTGACCAGATAGTAAACATAACGATTTTTATCTTGAAGAACCAAAGATTTTCCTACAGTTGGCTGCTGTTGTACTAATTCATCCACACATCCAAACTTTTCTTGAAAACAACAGCTATTCCCCTTGACATTGCCAAATCTTGAGCTACGCAATGTGCAAGGGAATACTCTTCTGGTGCTCTAAACAGATCTTGCTATTTTCAACAACAACGCCAAATCTCGCTTTAGCGGAACCACCATACGCCGCCATAAAGCTCTCAAAATCTGCATTTGGCTCATGATTAATAACTTGCCGAACACCATTATCATTATTTGAGTCTTCCTGGTTGTTGCCAGTGTAGGGTGTTAAACGGTCAAAGTGTACCACTTTCGGTTTACCACGAGGGATCTTCTGATCCGGTACACTACATCATTAATCCTTTTAACACTTCGTACGGCCCTTCCCATTGTCTTTGTAGTTTTGGCGACAATCCACGTTTTCTTTGTGGATTGTACAACCACACTAAATCTCCAGGTTGATAACCACCTTCTTGTGCTCTCGTGTCATATTGTGATTTCATTCGATCGCTTGCTGCCTGTATATTCTTTCGGACGTTTTCGTGAATACTATTTGATCTTTCACGAAGCTTACTAACGTAATCTTCACCGGCGATCTCTTCTCCAGGTTTAAACCAAACTGAAGATCACATGGTAGCCGCAATTCACGTCCTAGCATTACGCAAGCGGGCGAGTATCCTGTGCTGTCATGTACCGAAGATCGGTACGCCAGTAGGAACAAATGTAGATATTGGTCCCAGTCCGTTGATGTTCAGAGACAACTTTGGCCAGGTACTTTCCTAACGTTCTGTTCATTCTTTCAACCATTCCATCCGATTGAGGATGAAGTGGCGTGGTTCTAGTTTTCCTGATTCCAAGATGCTTGCAGACGTTTTGAAACAACGCTGATTCGAAGTTCCGACCTTGATCGGAATGTAATTCCAACGGAACTCCAAAGCGACAAAACAACTCCCTCACTAGTACATCTGCAACCGTCTCGGCTTCTTGGTTAGGTATAGCATATGCCTCCGGCCATTTGGTAAAATAATCCATTGCAACCAAGATGTATTTATTCCTTTCTCTGATTCAGGAAACGGACCAGCTATATCAATGGCTACCCTTTCAAAAGGATTCCCACGTTATACTGTCTCATTGGGGCTTTCCGTTTTGAGACCGGGCCATTTGCAGAGGCACACAATTCACATTTCCGGCACCACTCCTTCACATCTTCTTTGCAGTTCACCCAATAGAATCTTTCTCTCACTCTTTCGAGAGTTCTTTTCACGCCAAAGTGCCCTCCGGAAATACCATCGTGCAAGTGCTGCAACACTTCCGGCACTCTGCTTCTCGGCACTATCACTTGAAGTCTCTCAGTGCCATCTTCAAATTCCAGGCGTCGTTTCAAGATTCTATTTTCCATCATCAAGGAGTCCCACTGTGACCAGTATGCCTTCAGGCTCCTACTTGAAATACTAATTTCTTCCCAAGCTGGTCGTTGTCCTCTATTTTTCCACTCAATAATACGTCCCAATTCGGCGTCATTCTCCTGGTCTTCTCGTATTCTTTCGAGTTGCCAAGTATCATCGGTTACCGTCATTCTATGGATGACACTTATTTTCTTCCATCTTGGAGCAATGATTGCAGTCCATCGGACAAGGTCTCCTTGATAGAGCGTCTGCATTCCGATGGCTAGTTCCTACACGATGTTCCGTATCAAAGTCATATTCCTGCAGCCGCTCTATCCACCTTGCCACTTGCCCTTCAGGATTTCGAAACTGCAGTAACCATTTCAGTGCGGCATGGTCTGTTCTCAACAGGAATTTACGGCCGTATAAGTACTTATAAAAGTGCTCTACGGATTTGACGACAGCCAACAGCTCCTTCTTGTCACACAATAGTTCCTTTCTGGCCGCGACAAGACCTTGCTGAAATACCCAATAACTTTTTCTTGTCCGTCCTGCACTTGAGAAAGAACGCCTCCTATAGCTGTGTTACTGGCATCGGTATCCAACACAAACTTTCCCTCCATCCGCGGATAACTCAAAATTGGTGCTGTAACTAGTAGCCGTTTCAGTTGTTCAAATGCTCTGTGGCAGTCGTCATTCCAATCATATTCTTGTCCATCTTCGGTTAATTTTGTTAACGGTTTGGCAATGTTCGCAAACCCAAGTATAAAACGTCGGTAATATGTGCACAATACTAGAAAACTGCGTAGTTGGTGTATATCTGCTGGTATAGGCCACTCTTGTACCGTTTTTATTTTGTCAGGGTCAGCTCTTATTCCGGTCTCTGAGACGACATGTCCTAGGTATTTCACCTATTTTCCAAATAGGTGGCACTTCTTGGGGCTTAATGTAAGGTTTGCCCCGCGTAATCTTTGGAATATCTCCTCTAGGTTCTTAAGATGTTCTTCAAAAGACCGGCCTAACACTATCACGTCGTCCAGGTACACCAGACATGTCTTCCAGGACAGTCCACGCAGTACCGACTCCATCAATCGTTCAAAAGTAGCAGGAGCATTGCATAATCCAAATGGCATGACCTTGAACTGCCATAATCCAGTTCCAATTGTAAACGCAGTCTTTTCTTTATCGTTTGGCTCCAAGCCTACCTGCCAGTATCCGCTTTTCAAGTCCAAGGTCGAAAACCATTTAGATCCGGATAGAGTATCTAAGGTGTCATCAATTCTGGGCAAAGGATAGCTGTCTTTCTTTGTCACGTTATTAAGCCGCCGGTAGTCTACACAAAACCTTGTCGACCCATTTTTTTTTGAAAAGCACTACCGGAGATGCCCATGGACTATTGGAGGGTTCAATCATTCCCTGTCCTTCCATGTCGGTGATAATTTGTTCCGCCAAAGGAAGCCGCCTGAGATGTTCTCTTATTGGTTGCGCATCTCCAGTATTGATATTGTATTGCACAACATTCGTCCTTCCTTTCTCACTATCATCCAGTGCAAACACACCTCGATATCGTCCGACCAGTTCTTTTACCTTGCCCAGTTGGTCGCCATTTAATCCTTGACACGAGGGTATCAACATATCCAGCAATTTCTGTGAGCAACCGTTGGTTGGTTTATTTTTCGTGTCGTCCACACAACGTTTAATATGACATACTGGAATGCAACTTCCCACAATCATGCCTTTCTTCAGGGTCACTGTATGGGGATTAATGTTCAGCACCCTTACTGGTACCATATTTCGAGACTTTACCAGCGTTCTTCCAATCAGAAGTCCCTCCTGACCCACTCCCGATTCAGTTGCTTCCATCATGCATACTTGTCCTTCCCGGAGCGTACCATCCGGGCATCCCATTACTATCATTTCTGCCTTCTCGGGTATTTTCATATCGCAAATCATTCGAACTTGCATCGTCTGGTTACTCCTACCTTGAAATGGAATCTCATCATCATCTATCCGAAGCACATTTTCTTTCATGTTTACATGAAACCCATATTCTCTCATGAGATCCATTCCCAAGATCACTTCTTCTGTAATTTCAGCTACCAACACTCGATGATTAATTAATTTGTCCCCAATTGTCAACATAACGGCAGTCTCTCCGTGAGTACAAATTTTCTCACCACTTGCCGTTCGAAGACACACCGATACAGGTAGCATTTTCCACGACCAACCAAATCTGGTCTCACAATAGTTTTTGTCGCTCCTGTATCCACGAGTAATCGGACACCCCTACCATTAATTCTTCCATCGATATAAATGCTGTCCAGACTCCCCATCGACGATGCAGCACGGATGATAATCTCCGGGCACTACGTTGTGCTGTCGACGTTCGCCCCCTTACGTCGACTTGCTTTAGTTTTCCTGCTGCTCAACCGGTTGTTTTTTTGGTTGAGTGCAGCGTCTCTGTATATGACCAACTTCGCCGCAGTTCCAGCATCGCAGACCCCATCTCCGCGGTCGTTGTCTTTCAAGCTTTTCCACACGGTTGATTATTTCCTCTATGCTGTTCTGCGCTTGATCAGGTTCCTCTAAAGCAGACCGAACTTTGTGACTCATTCTGTGTGATGTCTGCTTAGCTGCTTCAAATTCAAGCGCATGAGCCAGTGCGTCATCTCACATCTTTGGCCGTGCTAATCTTAGCGCTTGCTGTATTTCGCCATCTTTAACGCCATCCACAAATGTTTGTACAGCCAGTTGTTCGAGGAAACTATCTGGTGCCGTTGGATATGCCAATCTAACTAATCTGGCGATGTCAGCTTCGAATTCTTGCAGGCTTTCACTTGTCTTTTGCGAGCGGTTCTTAACTTGTGCGTGGTAAACCTGTTGAAGGTGAGCGTCTCCATATCTCATCTCAAGCTTCGATGTTAAGAGGCCGTAATCATTCTGCTGGTGATCGGGAATCGTTTGTAAGATGTTAAGAGCTTCCCCGTAGGGCCACTATTAGAGATAGCCTCCTCTTTGTTGCACCAACCGTTGGCTATTGCAGCAGCTTCAAATTGTTTCAAATATGTGGGCCAAGGTGTTTTACCATCGAATGTAGGTGGTTTTACTTTAAATTTAGACGGAATTGACTCGCTTCTTTCCGTGGTTCTTATTTCTGGAATGTTCTGATTAACAACTTGGCTTGGTAATTCAAGTGGCCGCGTTGTTAGTGAAATTACTTGTTCTTGCAGCCTCATCACATCTTCTTCCATTTTTATCAATTTACTGTCCAACTTTTGCTCAACTGTTTTTACCTGTTCAGTGAAATCTTCTTTCAATGCAATGGAACTTTCCATTAATCTTCGTTCTAACGTGGCTGTATTTTCACTTAACTTTTCCTCTATTTTCTCAGCATTTTCACTAAGTGTCATTTCCATGCCGTATTTAAATTCTTTAAGGGTCGATTCCAGTTCAACCGACTTCACTAAGTTTTCGTTTAGTGTCACTTCCAGTTTAGCCGACCTCTCCTCCATTTTCTCAGCATTTTCACTAAGTGTCACTTGCATTTCGGATTTAAAATCCTTAAGGAAATTCATTAAACTTTCTGCCTCCATCTTATTTTGACTCCTTGTAACTGGCATATATAAACTACTTAAATGTCTTTAGACTTGTGTTTTAAATTAATCACTATATACCCCACAAATGCCTGACACCAGTGTAACGCGCTACTACTACCGCGTTTCTTTAATTTAAAACAAGTAATAATAATGGTCTTTATTACTCACTGTTCACAAGTCTAATTAACAATATATGCCTTATTTATAGATGTTTTCAGTCCACTTAACAATGAAGCACTATTACACTAATGAATTTACAAGCACTAATATCTTCTTAAACTAACTTCTTTACCCTAGGTCCAATAACCACACTAACACAACTATTTGTTTATACACTTCTATTTATTTATGTATACTGCAAGCTGCATGCACATTAGACACAGCATATCATTTATGTATATATTCTAAAACTCAACTACGTTTACTTTACAACGATATAATTTATATTAGACATTCAAGAATAGACTAACTCTTACATTCATAAGCGGCCTTATATATACCCTGCATTAAGATATGACTCATTATCTAGAACTTTGTAGAAGGATTCTCGAATGCTGAAGAATACGCTGTGCCCCGGGCGTTTGTATGTTTGACGGGTTGCCTAATAGTGGATCGCAACACTATGCTTAGATTTATAGATGATATAGCGGTATTCCGTTCTGAATGGAACTGCACTTTGAAGAAGTTCTAGATTACTAGAACGAGTAGAACGGCTTTGGGGTTTCAGTGATCTAAAAATTCGCACTATAGGTTTAACCAAATTAGGGAGAGTGTTTAGTGAGGAACCAGACAAGGCAGGTCCCTGAAAGAGAGCAGCGGCTCTTTCGGTACTTAGATTGGCAGAAACCTTAGAGGTCAGTATGACATTCTAAGACACACTACTGCTATGTGGAAGCTTTCCAAGTACACAGCGTACTTAAATTGTTATTAAAGATGATGACATCCTCTGGGGTAAAAATTTTCGGAGTTAAAATAGTCCCCCATTCGGATCTCCGGGTGGGGACTACTTAGAAGAATCTGATCAGAAAATTTAGAAAAAGAGTGTGGAACATTCTTCGAGTCGGAGCGTGGAATGTCAGAAGTATGAGGCACGTAGGTAAGATAAAGAACTTAAAAATTGAAATGCATATGTTAGCACTAAACATAGTAGGGATCAGCAAAGTTCGGTGGCCAGAGAGAGGGGATTTTTGGAGTGAAAACTTTAGGGTAATTCATACAGGAGCCGAGGAGGAAAGTTCGGATGTGGGGATAGTTATGCGAAAAATGATAGAACACTGTGTAGAAAAATACTTACAAAAGAACGAAAGAGTACTCATGATTAGATTAGAATCTAAACCGATAATTACAGTAACAATACAAGTATACGTGCCCACCTCTAGCTACAGTGACGAAGAAATAGAAGCGATATAAAAAGATATCGAAGACATACTAGGATGCGTAAAAGGACATGAAAATTTAATAATTACGGGAGATTTTAATATTGTTGTATGTGAGTGTAGGGAAGGAGCGGTAGTAGGATTATTTGGTTTAGGCACGAAAGACGACAGGGGAAATAGGCTGGTAAAATTTTGCGTCAAGAACAATTTAATCATCACAAACACATTATTTCAACATCATGCTAGAAAACAATATACGTGGAAGATGCCAAGAGATATAGGAAGATATCAAACAGATCACATTTTTGTTAGACAACGGTTTAGGATTCAAGTAAAAGACTGTAGAAGCTACTCGGAAGCAGATACAGATACGAACCACAACTTCGTAATTATGAAGGCCGCTCTTAAATTTAAAAATTCGAAAAGAAGAACTGGAAAAAGGCGCTTTGACTTGAGAAACTAAAAGATAAAGATATCCACGAAAAATTTGAAAAAAAAGTCAAATGAATTGCTGAAAGATATCGGGAAAATTTCTGATAATAAGGAATGAGAAACAGAATGGAATAACATTAAATCCAGCTTAGATATGGCGGCCAGAAGTATTCTGGGGTATACACGAAAAGAAAATAAGAAACCATGGATAACAAAGGATATCCTGAATTTAATAGAAGAAAGACGAAAGTAAAAAACAGATCAGAGGAAACAGGAAAACAGAGATATAAAGCCATAAAATGGCAAACTATTTGCAAATGCAGGAAAGCTAAAAAACAATGCAAAGAGGTACAAACTAAGATGAAAATAGGAAAGACGGACCAAGCATATTAACTGATTACAATGAATTTTGGGGATATAAAACCATACAGCAAAAATATAAAGAACGAGGGAGGAAATGTCATTATACAAAATGTAGAGAAAGCGCTAAGACGGCAAGAATATATAGGGAATTTATATGCAGGAGAAGAACTAACAGCATTAGAACAGGAATCAGACATTGAAAAGGATGACTTGGGATATCCTATACTTAAAGATGAGTTTGAATTAGCGTTAAACTGTCTGAAAAATGGCACGTAACACCATAGTAACTATACCAAAAAAGTGAGGCACGAATAGATGTGCAAATTTTCGAACAACTAGAATTGTACAAAGAGGAATGGAAAAACGAACTGAAGAAGTACTAGGAGAAGATCAATTTGGGTTTAGGCAAAACTGGGGAACACGGGAGGCTATTTCAGTTCTGAGGTGCTAATGGAGAAAACAATAGAAAAGGGGTAAAGCCTGTAAAGAGTTTGTAGACTGGAAAAAGCATTCGTCAATGTAAAATGGAAAAAGATGTTCGAAATACTCAAAAAGAATGGATTAAGTTTTAGTGATAGACGGATAGTACATAGCTTATACAAAGAACAAACAGCGGTCGTAGAATTAGAGCAGGAACGTGGAAAAGTAAATATTAGGAAAGGAGTGAGACAGGAATTTGACCAATCCCCATTAATTTTTAACTTGTACCTTGAATATTGTCAAATGCAGGAAGACATTTGGAATTACTATGCAGGGACAAAAGATTGATATGCTTAAATTTGCAGATAATACAGGAGCATTAGCATCTAGCAAAGAAGAATTAAAGGCTACTCTTAATGAAATGGAAACAGTTCTAACAAAGAAATAAGGTATGAAAATTAACAAAAATGAAGCTAAAGTACTAGTATGCAAAGGAGGCGAAAATAAATCAAAAACAAGAATACAAGTAAGTAACGAGAACTTACAAGAGGTCAAGGATTTCTGCTACCTAGGAAGTCAAATAACGTAAGATGAGAAAAGCACAAAAGATATAAAATAAAGATTAGCACAACAATGAAAAGATTGCTTAAAACATATGTGTGGAGCACAGCACTGTACGGCTGTGAAGCCTGGACAGTAGAAGAAGCGGACAAAAAAGGTAGAAGCCTTTGAAATGTGGTGCTATAGACGTATGATGAAGATATCGTGGACAGACAAAGTTAAGAACAAGGAGGTACTAGAAATGGTTGGGGAAGAAAGAAATATGTGGAATACAGTAAAAAATAAAAGTGATAGGATGATAGGCCACACACTACGACATGAGTGAATAGTGCAGAAGATATTAGAAGCAGAGATAGGGAAAAAGAGAATTAGAGGTGGTCCTAGGTTAGACTATTGCATACAGATAGTGAAAGATGTAGACTGTGGGAATTTCAGGGAAATGTGTAGGCTAGTTCAGAATAGAAGTTAATGGAGGTACATGTCCAACCAGTCCCAAGATGGAAAAATTAATGACAAAAAAAATAACTTTACTTAAACAAGTTTATTATAAGCTACTACAGGTATTGGTTGTGCAATATTCTAGAATAATGTTGATTGTGTGAAAGTATTTACTGGAAAACTATTAATTCGGCAAATGTCTAAATGTTGGAGGATCTTGGCAGCCACAGGTTGCTTAACCCCATTCACATACCAGTGAATCTCGGTATAATAGGGCATATAATTAGAAAACAATAGAAGGGGAACCGAGCTATATATATGCTGTAGAGGGAATTTCAGGGAACTGTAGAGGCTAGCTCAGAATATAAATAATTGGAGGTACACGTCTAATCAGTTTCAAGACGGAAAACCTAATGACACAAAATAAGTGCACTTAAATCTGTTGATTATTATAAACAACTACAGGTATTGGCAGTCATAGGCTGCTTACCCCTCTTCAAATACCTTACATGTGATTTTCCAATGCTCCACCCGAAGGTACTACAATGGCCAGGAAGCGAGATTTTTACTGGAAAAATTTGAATTTTGTCGAACCCTTGCTGTTCCAAACAAGGTAGGGATCTTTAACATGTGTGACAACACTCACGTACGCGACCTCCATTTTACGTCTCATCCGAACGAAGGTGTATTTATGTGTAAAATGCTCGCCTAACATTTTTCAAGTGGAACGTGTCGGGATTCAAAACCCACACATACCACTGAATATCGGGGAAATAGGGTATATAATTGTAAAACAATAGAAGGTGACCGAACTGCATCTAACAAGAAAGAACAGTGACTATGTTCAAAGACAACATACATGGAAACAAGAAGAAAATTGTTGATAGCACATGTGTGGAGCACAGCACAGTACTATAAAATGGAGGCAGTGAGAAAATCAGTCAGAAAGAAATAGAAGTCTTCTAGAATGTTGTTCTTCAGATGTATGAGGATGATAGCATGGACAGACAAAGTTAATAACAAATGGGTTATAGAAATAGTTGAGGAAAAAAGATATCTGTGGAAAACAAAAAATAAGAGAAATAGAAAGGCAGGATACATTTTTGGGGAATAGTACGGGACATGTTACAAGCAGTGACAGAAAAAAAGAGGTAGAGGTAGACCTAAATCAGGCACGCAGATGGTAATAGATGCAGAGTGTGCAAATTTCAGGGAAATGTGTAGGTTAGTTCAGAATAGGAAACAATGAGGGTACGCGTCTAATCAGTTGCAGGACTGAAGACCTAATGATGATGATAGTGGTATTAACATCTGGCAAGTAAGAGTTAGAAGCTGCTCTTAATAAAATGGAAACAGAGAGATACGGTATGAAAATTAACAAAAATATAACTAAAGTACTAGTATGCAATGAAGAAGAAAATAAATCAAAAACAAGATTATAAAGAGGTAACGAGAACTTACAAAAGGTTAAGGATTTCTGCTACCTAGAGGGTTAAATAGCAAGATGGGAAGAGCGCAAAAGATATAAAACAAAGATTACCATAAGGTCGTGTCACATTTAACAAGAAAAAGCAACTACTGTGTTCAAAGACAACAAACATAGAAACAAGAGAAAGATTGCTTAAACATATGTGTGGAGCACAGCATTGAACTGCTGTGAAACCTGGATAGTAGGAGAAGCAGACGAGAAAAGGGTAGAAGCCTCATTGGTGATACAAACGTATGATGAAGATATCATGGACACACAAAGTTAAGAACAAAGAGGTATTAGAAATGGCAGGGGAAGAAAGAAATATGCGGAAAACAGTAAAATATAGGAGAGATAGGATGAAAATCCACATACTTAGGCATCAGGGAATAGTGCGGAATATATTAGAAACAGAGATAGGAAAAAAGCAAGGTAGAGATATACTAAGGTTAGACTATTGCACACAGATAGTGATAGTTGTAGATTCTGGAAATTGTTAGGAAATGTACCAACTAGCTCAGAATAGAAATCAATAAAGGTACGCGTCCAGCCAGTTCCAAGATGAAAAACCTAATGACGAAAAAAATAACAGTACTTAAACCTGATGGTTATTATGAGCAACTACAAGTATTGGTTTTACAATATTCTGAACTAATGTTAATTGTGTGAAAATATGCACTGGAAAACTATTATTTCGGCAATTGTCTGTGTTGGGGGATTTTGGTATCCGCAGACTGCTTAACTCCCCTCACTTAGCACTGAATATCGGTGAAATAGGGCATATAATTAGTAAACAATAGAAGGGAAACCGAGCTGTATCTAGACTATAGGAATGTCAGGGAACTGTGTAGACTAGCTCAGAATAGAAATCAGTGGAAGTGCGCGTCCAACCTGTTCCAAGACGGAAAACTTAATGATGAAAAACTAATTGCACTTAAACCTGATGAATTTAAGAGTTTGAGGGCCTTGGTAGTTACAGGCTGCTTAACCCCCTTTGCATTCCACTGAATATCGGTGAAATAGAGTATATATTTATAAAACAATAGAAGGAGAACCGAACTGTATCTAACAAGAAGGAGCAGCAGCAATGTTCTAAGACAACTAACATACAAACAAGGACAAAAGTGTTGGAAGCATATGTGTGGAGCACAGCACTGTACGTCTATGAAATAGGGACAGTAGAGAAGCAGACAGGAAAAGAAAGAAGTCTTTTGGAATGTTATGCCTCATACGTATGGTATTGATAGCATGGACCGATAAAGTTAATAACAAAGAAGCTATAGAAGCAGTAAGGGAATAAGGTATCTGTGGAAAACAAAAAAATACGAAAAATATAAGACAGGGTATGCTCCAAGGCATTTTTGGGGAATAGGTAGAGGTAGATGTAGACGTAGGCCTGGATCAGATTATTGCACGCAGATAGTGAAAGATGCAGACTTAGGAAAGTTTTAGGGAAATATGTAGGTTAGCTCAGAATAGGAAACAATGAAGGTACGCGTCTAACCAGTTCCAGGTCTGAAGACTTAATGATAAAGATGATGGATATACGAATAAACTGAGTAGTCGGTTCTGGGCATTGAACAACTCACAAATGGTTTGTAAGTCACCTTAGTAACCATTAAAAGTGATATTTTGATTTGCAATTTGGTCAGGAGGAATTATTGGCACCTTACTTTTTTGAAAATTAAAAGGACTTAATGGTAACTTTCACTGGAGAACAGTATTTTGAATTTTTTTTACATCAGAGCTGTATACCTTGGGTTTGATTAACAAGTTGTTCCAACAAGTCGGTGCCACATCGCATACAGCAAGTTATCTCACGAAATGGTGATGTTAGTTCACCTTCACTACATTTCATTTTTTCCAATGCTCCACCCGAAGGTACTACATTGGCCAGGAAGCGATTTTTTTTACCCGGAAGATTTTGAATTTTGCGAACCCTTCTTGTTCTAAGCAAGGGAGGGTCTTTAACGTGTGTAACAACACACACACACAAGGGAGTTACATTTTACCTCTCATCCGAACGAGGGTGTATTTTTGTAAAAAATGCTCGTCTAACATTTTTCAAGCGGACTGTATCGGGATTCGAACCCGAGACCTTGGGCATAGTAGCCACACGTACACCAACTGCGCCACTGAGCTGCCTGCTAATTGGCCTCCACGGTCGCCGGATTTGATTGCCCCAAACTGTTTCTTGTGTGTATATTTGAAGAGCAAGGTTTATGCAAACAAACAAGAAACCCTTGAGCAACTTAAAGAAAATATTTGTTATGAAATTTATGAAATATCGCGTGAAATGTGTCAAAATGAAATGAAAAATGTCCACAAAAAAACGCGCATTTGTAAGGCTAACAGAGGCGGGCATTTATCTGATATTGTATTTTTCATACATTATTGCTTACATTAAATAAACCATTTACCTACATTAGAACCATTCTTTTTCATTTAACCAAAATTTATAATCAAACTACTATACCTTTCCTGGCGGACACCCGTATTTGCACGTTTGTATATTTTTCGCCTGAGGTTGTGTGTAAGTGTCAGTTATTTTGTTTAATTACTTTTATTTTGTATAGTTATATATATATATAAACTAAAGTTAAAATAGATTAAAAATAGAGCATCATTTTGAACATATGCCTAACGAAAAATCCTTTTGTTGGCTTATCGATGAGATTTCGCGTCATGCACTGATGAGATACGCTGCAATTCAAACATTCGTTCCCTGTATATTTTTTTAAAAACCTATGGTTTTTTCGACGATCCTTTCAAATGCGCGTACCATAAACCTAGTTTCTAAATTGTTAAATATACCTAGAAAAAAGTTTTAAAAACGAATACAGTTTGTAACTTCCCGAGGCTACTTTAAATTATATTCAGGCACTTCCCAAAGATTTCACATCCACTCGACGTACATAAAAAGGGCGTTTTTGTATATTAGCCTAGTATTTACTCGTACTTAAAGAGGCATTCTGTATATAATCATTGAATGAAAGTCATTGTCATTAAATTTGTTGGTAGACGAGTGCACTTAAAAGTTTAAGAGCACGATTTGGTGGTACTTTCTCCTACTATGACTCTGCATGCACAGTTAGACATGCAAAGCAATTATTGTACGAACATGATATTTCAGTTATAGTAGTTGAATAGTTCAGTACACTTGATACAATTGTCAGGTTGTTTCTTGTATAAGTTTTAATTATGGAAAAATAGATACATAGTGACGGACTAAAAAGGCAATGATTTTCTAGAGGTAAGTTTCAATACTTTATTGTGCAGCCCTTAACAAATTTTTGGAGTAATTACATTTATATAATCCCTGAACTTTTATTAAAGAAACATTCCATTAAAATGTTAATACTGAATATTGATTTAAGAGCGAAAACCCGGTAAGATGTACCGAGTTACTAAAAATTTTGGTCAAAAATGGCCATGATATAAGAAAAGTGTGTATTTGATTGCTTATAATAACCTCTAATGTTGTGACTTAAATCCATAGGCATTTTTGACCAAATAATTTTCAGTATCTTAATTTTTATGTATTACAAATAACAGATCCTAACGCTGCCATTTTTATGTTAAACGTTTTAGAAAGCTTCAACATAATTGTCTTAGAATTTTGAAAATCTTTTATTTACCTTTTATCCTGGTTCTTTATTTATTTAGAATAATTTAACATACCACTATAAAAACACTAAGTAAAAGCTACAAAAACTAAAGAACTTACAAAGTTTAATATAGAATGTAACGCAAAAACACGCAATAATATGGCAAAAGAAATGTCTTCCAAGATGACTCTTACATTTTGTAACGTTGGCGCGTTACATATGCAAACATTAGGTAGTAGAAAAAAGTTTATTAATTTCAGTTAGTTAATGAGTTTTTATCACTAAAACACCCTGGAAAATTTATAAGCTCTGGTAGTTTATATTTATTAACTTTGCTATTTCAATGCAATATTAATTTAGAATGAATAAATAAAATAGGTAGCGCCCAGTGAATTAAATACAAACAGTAATGAATATCGATACTTTGAAATTTTTCGTATTAAATTCAACAAATTGCAGATAACCATCGAGAAATAACTGCCCATGTTAAAGTTATTTGTACAAATTCATACGGGTTCAAGAAATAGTAATCATAGAAACGTTCATTCCAAAATCCGAAAACTCATAAAAAACAGCCATTGAAATTAATGGGTTGAGAACAAAACGACAAATGACGCACACGATCAGTATTGTACATAAAAGTGTGAAAACAAAATATGAAGAAAGGAGAATGTTATATAACGAGTAAGTCCAAAAAAATAAGTTAAGAAATTAAAAACGGTTAAGTTACAGCGGGGCTGTATAGTCGGTAAACCGTAGATCTCTCGGTATGTGTGACCGGCAACCAATCGTTTTTGAACTTTGCTAGATAAGTAGGCTAATAACCTCCAGCAAGTGTGTATTGTGAAATTTATATGCGTGTCGGTTGGGCATTAAGCAATGAAATCAGTTAGTAAAAGGGTGATAAATTGGTTGTGCGCTACAACAAAATGTTCAAATTTAAATAGATGGAACAGGAGTGAACTACTATGCTGATTAGGAAAAAGGTGAATCATTGGCATTCCTAGACGTCCTTTATTCCGAAAACGACGTGAAAATTAACTATGAATAAAGTAAAGCTTTTTTGAGATTGGTTTATAAATATATACATGTGTAAGTGTAAGGGTTAAGTTGTAAATAGGGTCCCTAGTTATTTGATAGAGAATTAATATTCTGTTGACTAATTCTTTTGTTGGACTATCATATAGCGACGGAACTAGTGTTGTTTAAGTTTAAACATAATATTATTGAAAAAGGATTAATTAAACTTCTAATCTTACAATCTTATAATCTTATAATTAATCTTTTAAAACGTTAAAAAAGTCGCAAGTATTAAATTTAAACACAAGATTTATTAGTGGGATGTATTTTTAGTTGAAAAGTGAAGATTTAGTATTTTTAATGGACTAATGTTTCCTTAAGGATTTTTGTTAGTAAGTCGTGACTAGCTGTATGCTACATTAGGTTTGTGTTTTAAATCAATGTACGTGTATCTATATTTCCAGAATTTATTGTTAATTGAGTTTAAGCTTAGGTGGTGTTAACGCCAAGGACAAGATTTTGTGTATCGTGGACGCGACGGTACATGTAGGGAAAATTGGCCGGCTTTTCTGGTAGTTCGCAAGCGTCAAAAGAAGTGAACGGTCGTTAGTGCAAAGTAATTCTAACGTAGTGCATTTCGGGCTCGTGTAATCAAGCAACTTTTCTTCCTAAATTTTTTCTTTCCGCTTGTTTCAACTAGTTTGTTTACTGATGCTACAATTCAGATCAGTGAAATTCAATCTAATTGTTTACAAACCTAACATTTCTTGTAATTACTCTACTATACGTCACCGTTACCACTTAAGTTTTTGTATCAGTGCGCGCTCTGAGGAGATATCAAAATGAGTACGCAACAGGTGGAACTTTATTTGCAGTTATTTATAATATAGGTAAAGATAGATAATTGTGAAATCATATCCAGCCACCTAAGTAATGAGTGTTCTTAGGGTAATTAGAGAAGGTATAGTACGAGATGAGAAATTTTAGAAAACCGGAAACGAAAGAGACGTATTCGGAATAAGCGTCTTCGGGATAAGGAAAATATCAAAGAGATTGATGAGACAAGATGGTTTGACGCCCCTTACTTACGACAACCAGTAAAACCTTTTAAAGTAGGTGGTCCTTTTTCATGAGAACCCATTGCCGAACTATTGTAGTTAGCCATTACTACCATTTGCAAAAACATCCCGGGCCCAAGTAAAAAATTAAAAAATTGGAAATCTTATAATTCCTTGATATAATAAGCGATATATTATGTGTGTTTTAATTTTAGAACAACATACGACTAACGGTGTAAATCAAATTGTTCAAAAGTTTCACTTTTAGGTCAAACTTTTCACAAAGCGCTGTGTAATGAATAGGAACAGTTTAAGTGAAACGTTGTATAATATGAACAAGACGCTACACTAATCATAGGGAAGGTTTAGTTTCTAAAGCTTATGACTGATTAGAAGATACTTCAAGAATGAAAGTACCTAGGTGAAGAGTACGGGGGTGATTCATATCCAACCAATAGGATTCATTAATTTTGGGTAATACAGGATTATTTTTCCTTAAACCAAACACAAAGCGACGACGGTAACTTTAAACAATTCGAATCTTTTGTTTTATGATATGAATCAAGGAAAGGGACACAACGAACAACGTAGTAATTAAAATTTTTAGTTTTACTTCTAGAGTCCTCTTTCAGAGAACATAGGCGGCTTTCTGCTGGAAGGAATCAACCTATAAGAATGGCAAAATATAGATGTTCGGACATTGAATTCGTTAAATACATATAAGATATCTGCAAAATAGAACTAAGCCAATTAGCATATATTGCGACATCTTTTGGACAGTGAACACATAAACATTAAAAAGTTTGTGGTGTAGGAATTTACTAAATGAACCCAGGCTGGTTGATCCTTCACTGCCGAATGGTTATTGCTATATTGGATGGATCTAAGTGGGTTGGTTTCGTTTTGCTTTTTGCAGAATCATTGTTGATATTGATTTGTGTCGACGGATCCGTGCATATTTAGTTTTATTAGCTTTATTATTTTGTATTTTGAGGTTCAGTGCGTAGAGTGTTAATAGATACTTGCAGTAAGTAAAGTATGTTTCTAGGACGTAATGTATGTTAAAGATGATCACAATCACTGATTGCAAATATATTTTTTAGATTAGGTATAGAAGATAATATTATAATATAATAAACCAACAACTTCTTAGAAACTAAATGAGCAATAAAATAATCTATATGTGATTTTCCATCTAGTTTAGAGTCAGGGCCAAGACCAGAATACGAGTTAGAAAAACGAAAAGATTCTGAAAATAATAGAACTATTTTAAAAAGGAGAGTCAAAACAGATATAAAAGGTATGTACTAAATAGAGACGAGTGTGAACGCGTAAAAAACATAAATAAATCATTTTTATTATAAAGGAAAGAACATTTAGAAGAAATTACCCAATAAAACCTTTGGCTGCATAGATTTAAAAAAAATCCATACAAAAATAGGCGATAGTAAGAGAGTAAATGAATTTCATAAGCAATGGAAATTAGAAAGCTATGATGCGCAAACTGCTCTAATAGGAACTTTGTTAGTGACGATTTGACCTTGGAAAACAGGTAACGGTCAGATGTCAGATCATGCAAATATAGCGAATGGTCTATCTCTGGGATGTTATATTTGGCTAGAATCGTCCTGACAGACAATGCAGTGTGCGCTGGAGTGTTGTCTCGGTGAAGAACCCTTGAGTTGTTTGTCCACAATTCTTAAATAAAATTTACTCTATGCATACTTTGTCAATTCTTATGGTTTTAGCAATTGCCCGAGTGGGATGGATCAGATTAACATTATTTTTGATATTTTCTTCCTCTTTTGTTGTTAAAGGGGGTCCCAGATATACATTATCTTCAGTGTAATCTTGGTCATTTTGGAAACGCTTAGACTACTCAAAAACTCGAGCACGTGAAAAACGTTCATTGCTATATACTTCTTTAAAAAAAATAATTTTCAGTACCTGTTGCTACGTACCTATACGCAGCCGGAAGAAAAGTAAATATCAGGCTAACTATCAAACGCGGAGAGTGGGGGGATTCACCTACATACCAAAAAAACCAAAAAAAAGCACGTCGGCCACGATTATCTATTAACAAATAAAAATAAATAAAGGGTTCTGTACAAACAAGCAAAAGCAATAAATTAAACGTTACTATATCAAAGCAAACAATTATGTGATATGAACAATTTAGTACTTTAGATACGAAATGCGCATCTCGCATTTTACACAAAATAAAATTAATCAGTAGTAAATAAACATGTGAGAGGTTTTGTTCAGCGTTTTTAAAATTGCACCTAATACTTTTTGCAAAATAAACCAATCAGTACTAAACAATTAACGTGTGAGAGATTTTGTCAAACATTCTTAACAATGGTACATCACACCTGTAGAGCGATAATATCGATTTGCAGCAAACAGACAATAGTCCTATAGTGTTACGTTTCTTATCATGTAACTACACCAAACGCTGATACGAAACATGCCATTGATATACTCACAAGAAAACAAGTTGTATACCTGTATGTGTCTGGATACTTAACTTGCACTCTATCGGGGGTAAGTCAGCACAGCAACGCCACGGTCGTCGGGATCTATTTACCCTGCTACCATAACTGCAGCAGCGGTCTACGGACAAAAGCAGTTGGTCGACAGACAAAAGCAGTTGATCTACGTCAACGAACAGTTGGGCCTACATAAAGAAAGAACCAATTTGGCCTCCAGCTAAAAGCAATACACGCGATACCTCCTACTTGTCAAACAAAAATAACGTGCATTGCTTTTGAAGTACTGTGACGAATGATGTAGAAAATATTTCAACGCACAAGCTGCAGAAACAAATTCCAAATGGGTTGAAATAACACGAGTTCGAACTGCAAATCCTTGCGTTATCAAAAGCGCGATTAAAACTGAAAACACGGTTTTATCGGATAGTTCAATACACTATTTACACGAAGGTTTAGATGGAAAACACATAAGAAGCAACTATAAGTTATCGGAATGTTTAACACACTAACGGATACCTAAAACAGGATATAAACTATTTAATTATAGCATAAACTTGTCGTTTCCAAGCAAGTAGATTTGGGTTAAAATTATGTTAAGCGGGCTTATACTGAACAAGTACACTATATAGGGTGTTGTTGAAGAATTTATGAATTAAAACGGAATTCATTAGAACTATTAATGAATTAACAAGGGAAAAATAGGGTAATTAATTTATACTGAAAATAAACGTATCATACCCCCAACAAAATTAACAGGTCGGGGTAGGAAAACAAAAGTAATGGGAGTGGGCAGGACCGAAAAAAAACCCAAAGAAAAGAAAAAACCCAAACAAAAAAAATCGCTTAAAAACTAAACGGAAATTCGTTACAAAAACGAAACAAAAAGAAAAGAAAAAAGAAACACCCCAAAATAAAAAAAAGAACTCTCATCCGGATCGAAGATCCAATAATAGAAAGAGAGAAAAAAAGGAAGGAAGAAAGACGGATAATAAGCAGGCAACGAGGACTAAGATGGAACGGCATCGACACTGCTGAAAAGTCGTTAGAGGACGGATATTTCTAGTGAAGAAACAGTAAAGTCTTCAACCTCAGGAAAAGAAATTGGTTTCTTGCGAAAAAACCAAAGTAAGAAAAGGAATGAGGAAGAAAACCAACAGTACAAGCCAACACAGGACCCAAGGGTCAATCCTCAATTAAGAAAAGGAATAACAAGGGAGAACGAGTGGAAGAAAGGAAGAGCACTGGTAAAAGAAACGATGTACTACAAACTGTGGTAATCAAGAATCTCAACAAACGAAGGACCAAAGAAAAGAAATGCTCACTAGTCCTAAAGTCGACTAAGTCGTGATTTCCGAAGAAAAAAAAAATAGACTAGAAAGCACATACCACAGGAGCAGATGGACGGAATACAATCGGACTGGAGATCGACAGCAAAGAAGACCAGCAACAGGAAAAAAAGAGAGGAATATGGAACGCAAGGAACAAGAAGAAAAAAGAAAAACCAAAAAAATAAGCACAGCAACGCCACGGACGTCGGTATCTAGTTACCCTGCTACCATAACTGCAGCAGCGGTCTACGGACAAAAGCAGTTGGTCTACAGACAAAAACAGTTGGTCTACATCAACGAACAGTTGGGCCTACATAAAGAAAGAACCAATTCGGCCTCCAGCTAGAAGCAATACACGGAGATACCTCCTACTTGTCGAACAAAAAACGTGCATCGCTCTTGAAGTACAGTGAGGAATGATGTAGAAAATTTTTCAACGCACAAGCTGGAAAATCAAATTCAAAATGGGTTCAAATAACACGAGTTCGAACTGCAAATCCTCGCGTTGTCAAAAGAGCGATTAGAACTGGAAAACACGGTTTTATCGGATAGTTCAATATACTATATAGACGAAGGTTTAGATGGAAAACACATAAGAAGCAATTATAAATTAGCGAAATGTTTAACACACTAACGGATACCTAAAACAGGATATAAACTATTTAATTATAGTATAAACTTGTCGTCGGAAGAGACGGCAATCAAATAAGGGTTTACGCTACATATCTGCCGGCCGTATGATTTTTGCGTATGCGTACTTGGTGTGTAGTAGCATTAGTCTTGTCATTTAATGGACACACCTGGTACATTATAGCTAAAAATATTATACATAACGCCATGCTCTCGGCTGTCTACTGCTAAACTGTAGTGCACTGACATGTGCGAATCATCTGTTTCTAACTATTCCCTAGAGCAATTAAAATATAGTTTCATCGATGCTATGTATAATATCGCTGTACATCTGTACATCGCATTTAAGTTTTATTAACTGTACCTCGCGTCATGTTGGAGCATACCTAAATATTTTATTTATTTAAAAACCTTTTTTATCTAGTTTGCTTACAATAGGTCGAGTTTTTTGAGCTTCTTCAATTGTACCGTGAATATTATAAAAAATATTCTTGAGTTCGTAATTTGTGTGCTGCTTTATTTCTATAGGGTGTTTCAAAACTGGTATCCATACTTGTTACGTTTACTTTCCAACGGTAAAATTAAAACGTACCTTTTTTTGTTTTTATTATTCGTTTACGTAGAGTCTGTTTCAATCCTCCAACAACACCCGATATATTAGACTTTCCTACAATAAGTACGTTTCCTAATAATTTCCATTTAACTCTATTTATTTTAAAACGAAAAGTTCTTCTACAATCGAATAGTCGGTATTTTGTTTTAGGCGTCTGTTGGTTTGGCCCATATTTTTATGCGTATAGTTACTTCGTATACTACTTCAATCTAGAGATTCGTCGAAATAGGGAATCATACTCTATTTGATAAAGCGTGGTTCGAGTTTCTAATCACCTTTTGGTATGTTTGACAACGTCGGCATTGAATGTAGTCCTTGCTAGAAACGAGTTCATTACTCGATCCTTTCTGTCTTCGACAACGATTACTCGTCGTTACCTTTTTTATTTTTCGTTACTTGATAAAATTTCCTGCACACACCACTGTGTGGTTAGTACTTTTATTGTTAAAAACATGTACTGTCTTTCGTAAAGGGTCTAATTGTTACTCGTAATTATTATAGCTTCCTTTGGTGGACATAACGACCCGTTGAATGACCGCTCCTTGTGGTATGGGAGAACACCCGCACTGTGTGATGCCGAATACATCTGTTCCGCCCTGTTATTAAAGAGGGTGTAAACAAACCTACATCTTGGACACGCGGGTGAGTCTTTATTCACGATTTTTTTGTACGGATCCTGTGAAATGGTCGAAACAATATGTTTATCAGGTTCTATTGGATGCCTGAACTTTGTAGTTTTAACATGATTATCTTTACCCTTATGTGAGATGATATTTTTTATTAAGATGGTATTTATTGTGACCATTCTACATATTTAATTGTAGGATCACGAGAGTGATTTAGAACTGTTGGATTTCTTTTTTTTTTGGGTTACAAATCTATTTCTGGTTAGTTAAGATATCGTAGTGCCAATGGGCCCTATGTAACATTATGCTTACCATGATGATTTAGAGCTGCTGTTTTTAGTGTTGAATTGTTTTTTTTTTGTTATTTAAGATTTGTAGTGACTTAAAAGCTGCAACTCGCCATTTTAAATAATGATTTTTTTTTGTTTTGGTTATAGTGCGCTTTAATGTCTCTTTAATATGTCATGTGTAATAGTTACAAGTATTAATTATGTTTGTGTTCCATTTTTTTGGTGCTACTGTTCTTTTGTGACATGTTTTTTTAATTAGAGGTTTTTTAATGTTTTGTTGTAAGTTATAAATAAGTGTGCTTATTTTTATTTCAGGCCTCTCCTCTATTTTTGGTAATTATAAAACCCCGCCTACTCGTAGATTGAGCCTGGTCATTCTTGTATCGTTCGTCCAGCTACGTCGATATACGTAGCATACTTTACAAAACTACGTTAATAATTAATATAGCGTACGAATTCTATGGTAGGAAAAGCATTAAACCTTCAAAGTTATTGAAGTTTTAATTACAAGAAATTTGATCACAAGGGTTCTTGTTGAAAATGTATTAACAAATAAAAACAGAAAGCTGGCTATATAACTTGAGCAAAATTTCCATCAAGTGCATTTAGCAAACCTGAGTTTGTTTACGAATATTGCTACGTACGTTTTCTAAGATTTATGAAGTAACATCGCTATGTGCCTGTCATTTCCTTCGTAAAAACCTTCGTTTTCCACGAGTTTTCCATAGACACTGGCGTTTATATGTCACCAGAAGGAAAAATCGGGGGAAGTCATGTCAGGCAATCTGATTGGCCAATTAACAACACCACCTCTACCAATCCAACTATTTGAAAAACGTTCGTTTATGCATTGTAGAACACCTGCATAAAAATCGGCCTGAAGTCCATACAATTGTCTTCACATATCCCTCCTTTCACCTAAAGTACGATAATTTAACATGCTTTCTAAAATGTTTAAAAAAAATCGAAATAGTCTTTGCCGTTTATTCTGTTTGATAAAAAGAAATACTAAGACGAAAACTCGATTTTTTATAATGCTTGTCAACACAGAGACCGAAAACCAATGTTGATGTAAAGAATCGTACTTCATTTGTGGTTTCTTGATCGAATAAAAATGCATATTGTGTTGAGTAAAATATCCGTTCCTCGAGAACACTGATTCGTCTTGCCATGAATCTTCTTTTTCTAAAAGTAGGATCGCTTTCTAAAATGTTACTAAAATTAACGAGCACCTAAAAGTCTTTTCCTATTGAAGCCCAAATCTTAATAAATGAAAAGAAAGAAAATGTTCTTCAAGTAGAAATCGATTAATTGAAGAACGGCAAACGACAGTTATACCTTCAATTTCTTTTGTTAAATTCTCGGACTTACATTAACTAATTCTAAAACATTTTCTACACCATCCTCTTGGACACCTCTTGGTCGGTCTCTGTCAGATGTAGTGTTGTAAACTGACTCGTAGCTAACGATCTATCGTCCAATCGTCTAACGATTATTCTACATCTTCGGATAACGATCAGCGTATATCATTTTCTCAAAATCTATGTTAAATTTTTGATTTCACCAAATGTTTTACTTGCATTTGACGTCGAAATTTTTAAAAAAATAGTATAAAGAAACAATCTGTATATGCAACTTCATATGACTATAACTTCAAAAATAATTGTCACGGAAAAATTTTGTTTATGGATATAGTTATATTGATTAGTAGCATATAACGTTTAAAGGATATATACCATTTTTGAGACACCCTGTATATCTATATTGTACGATATCAAAAATGAACGAAATATAAAGCTTACCCAAAACGCCTGTTTCGTGTTTGCTCTATGAACAAAAGAAACAGTTAAGCGAAAATTAACCCTAGGATTCATAACGTGGGCATTTTTGACCCAAACAATTATTTAAACAGGTTTATTTTTGTATATTTAAAAAATATTACTTTGCGGCTGTCGATATTCATCGAGTAATCTGTTTAGTATAAGATAAGAGAAATTTTATCATATAATAAGTTAATTTATTTGTGAAACGCTTTTTACATATCGTGGGTAAAAATACCGTAATAGACATTTCTTGAAAATAATATGTACTAACCAGCTACTGCGTGAAAAAAGTACAATGACTTTCTTGGAAACTACATACACAGAACTTCATTTATATTAAGAAATGCCACTCAGCCAAATTGGATGTTATCTGACGATACCCAGAAGGCTATTTTGCCATACCTTACATGTGATTTTCCAATGCTCCACCTGAAGGTACTACATTGGCCAGGAAGCGAGTTTTTTTTTACCTGAAAAATTTTGAATTTTTCCGAACCCTTGCTGTTCCAAGCAAGGTAGGGATTTTTAACGTGCGTGACAACACACACACGGGACCTCCATTTTACTTCTCATCCGAACGAGGGTGTATTTTGTGAAAAATGCACTCCTAACATTTTTCAAGCGGACCGTGTCGTGATTCGAACCCGGGACCTTGGGCGTAGTAGTCACACATATACCACTACGCCACGGAGTTTGACCTTGTACAAAACGAAAAGTACTTCATTATTGAGGTCACACTAATAAATGGATATTCTGTTACTTGCAATCGGTGCAATTTTTAAATTGTGTACATATTGAATATTAAAGATGGCTTCTTGTAGTAAAGGAGTTATTGGCGGTGGTATGTGTGTGACTACTACGCCCAAGGTCCTGGGTTCGAATCCCGACACGGTCCGCTTGAAAAATGTTAGACGAGCATTTTTCACAAAAATACACCCTCGTTCGGATGAGAGGTAAAATGGAGGTCCCGTGCGTGAGTGTTGTCACGCACGTTAAAGATTCCCACCTTGCTTGGAACAGCAAGGGTTCGGCAAAATTCCAAATTTTCCAGGTGAAAAAAAACTCGCTTCCTGGCCAATGTAGTACCTTCGGCTGGAGCATTGGAAAATCACATGTAAAGTAAAGGAGTTATTAAAGTGACTGATTCTGCTTTTGAAGAAATCGCCACGCAATGGTTCAATGAAAATGACTATGCTAGATTAGAACAAGTGAGAAATCAGATCTTGAGTCACCTGTTCAGCTAGTTGATGATGCTAAAATGGAAGATCCAGATTACGCAGCCACATCTGACGACAGTGACATATTAGATAATGACTCATCGGCATCAAAACCATCTTCTAATAACTTTATGGTTGGCCGAAACGGAAAGCAGTGGTCAAAAAATCCAATAAGCAAAACTTCAAAAAATCGCAGTTATAACATAATACGTTTTGTGCCCGGAGCAGTTCAAAAAAATCTAGTATATACACCTCTAAATGCGTGGAATATGTTTGTAACAGATGAAATCATTGATGAAATTATTCTGTGCACAAATCGTGAAGCTCAATGTGTATGTTCTCTAAAATCTAGGAAATTGCAATTTATTGAAAAAGACGAAATGAACGCGTTCTTGGGATTGTTACTAATGGCAGGAGTCGAAAAAAGTTGGGATGTACCCATAAGGGAATTGTTTTTAGATAAACAGACCAATCCTATTCACAGAGCTTGCGTATCGGTTAACAGATTTGAAGACATAAAGCGATTTTTGCTATTCGATGATAAAAGAACACGTATCCAAAGAATGGCTGATGATAAACTAGCACGAATTTTCTACATCTGGAGTTTATTTATAAAACAGTGTAAAACTGTTGTAAAGGCCAGTGTGAATCTTACAATCGATGAACAGTTGCTAGGGTTTCGAGGAAGATGCAGCTTCATTCAGTACATGCCAAGCAAACGAGCCAAATATGATATCAAATTTTTTTGGCTACGTGAATCAAATAGTGGATATGCTATAAATGGCCAGATGTATGTTGGCAAACAGCCCATGACGGACATACAGCATAACCTTGGGATGAATTTAGTCTTAACACTAACTAAACCTATTTCTAATTCTTCCAGAAATATTACAGTTGATAATTATTTTACAAGTGTAAAATTTTTTGATAAATTATTCTCTTGGGCTTACTGCAGTGCGAACGATGAAGAAAAATAAAAGAGACATTCCAACAGAAATGCAAGCGTTGAAAGAAAGAAGTGTTTTTTTATCGCTTTTTGGTTTTACTAATACTATGGCAATAGTAAGTTATGTCTCAAAGAAAAATAAGGTAGTCATATTATTGAGTACATTTCATAATACAAATAATTTGGATAGTACACAAAAGCTGAAACCCAAAGTCATATAATTTTATAATGAAACTAAAGGAGATGTAGATATTATGAACCAAATAATAACAAATTATACTTATAAACGATAAACTAAAAAATGACCTTATGCAGTTTAGAGTACCATAATGAACATTGGAGCTTTGAATGCTTTTACGCTGTTTATGTATGAGAACAATATAAAGCAGGCCGATCCGATAAGCGGCGCTTATTTCTAAAAGAATTAGCAACTGCTTTAGTTATGCCCTATATGACTAGAAGAAAACAAAATCCAAATTTACAAAAACCAATATTAGTAGATATAGGAAAATTTGTAGACATGGAAGTAAATATCGTTCCACAGAAAAGATTAGCAAAGAAAAAAAGATGTTCTATGTGTTCTCCGAAAAAAGACCGAAATGTGATCGTGAATGTGAAGTGTGCAAAAATCCAATTTGTAAGGTACATACCCGGTATATGTGCAAAATATGCATAAAAAATTAACGTTACAGGTGCTTTTGTGGTTGTTGTCCGCACGCGATGGTGTAGTAAAATTCCTTCTTTTGTTTATGTACGAATAAATTTACAATAGTATAAAGTCAATTTCAGAAGATAAGTGAATGCATGTTTGATCCTTCCATTAAAGACTACCCATTGTAATTAACATAGTAAGTACTTCTTCTGATGTATATAGAGATTGAATTTTGCTCCTGTGTTTAACCTACTGTTCATTGGATTTCAACGAGTTTTTATTTGTGTAATATACCTGTACCCAAGTTCATTGCCTTTATCTGTATTGACAAGAAATAGGTATTTCTGCAACCCTTAAAAAAAACAAAATTATACAGTTCTCTTGGGTTTATACAGTTGCTTCGAAGGATCCAGATAATCAAATTGAATTGTTATTATGGTCACGGGTTGTTAGTATGCGATCGCATCATAAAATGTTCCATCGACCGAATTTGCTATTTTTAAAGCGTTTGCAAGTTTGAAACGGTGCTTCCAGCAATGCAAAGTACCTTGAGGTTCCAAAGCTACAGGTATATACATTCCGATTAGTTGCAGAGTTTGGAACTGAAGAATCGCATAGTAACAGGTTTATTCTTGAATAGGTTCATTTGATTAATAAAACGAATTTTTATGTTTTTATTTAGGTTAAGGCATGCACATTTAGTTGTCTTATATTAGTTAAGTTTTCTGGCTAAATCCAATCATTTCAGAAAATAATTAGGTACTTTGAAGTTTTTATATTTAAGATCAACTTAATAATACTTAATTAGGTCTCTATTTTGATATTTTCCATTTCGTATTTTCCGCTTATACAATATAGAAAAAAAATGTTTGGTAAAGTCATTTGTACTTTAGCTAAATAACATTTCTAAAAATGAATTATAGTTCCTGATAAATAGAGTTTTCTGCGTGAATTCAAGGTGAGGTGCAAAAAGTGCTAATCCGGGTGCATTCTACCTTTATAATTAACGTGTGCGCCTAATTGTCTATTATGTAAAGATAAGATTTGTGAAAAATGTCCTAAGGGGAAAAATACAAATTTGCACTCACAAGAATGGACGCTTCAAAAAATGCAAAAAAGCGTGCCAAATCCGCAGTGACTCGCTTGATTTGTTAAAAGAAAATTTTCTTGCGTACTCCGATGCTCAAGGTCAAATTGAGGATTTAGATGAAAATAATACCGATTCGGAGAGAAGGGAAGAGTTTCAAAATAATTACTTTCAGTTACTTACGCAAATTAGTAATAAACTTCGTGAAACTTCTCCTATTCCGGTTCCTCATACGGGAATAACAAATAATTCTGCAAGTAGCTCCGTTTCCGATGAACCAAATATCGGAGTTAAGCTTTCTGAAATTTCTGTTCCTCCTTTTTCTGGCGATTTACAAAAATGGACTCCGTTTTATCAACTTTTTTCTGCTTGATAAATGACAACAGTTTCCTGACTGATGTACAAAAATTCGTAAATTTAAAATCGTATTTGAAAGCTGAACCTTTATCACTTATAGATTCGTTAGAAATTTTATATACTAATTTTCAAATTGCGATAGAAATTTTAGAAATAAGATATAATAACAATTTAGCTATAATAAATTCTCATTTAAACGCGATCATCGACGCTCCTAATTTGGTAAATTTTACTTCTATTTCATTAAGAGAATTTACAGTTAACGCTAAGAAAAATTTAGAATCTTTAAAAAATTTAAAATGCCCTACTGAACATTGGGACACTATTATAATAAATATTCCTTTGAGAAAACTCGACTATGATACTAAACGAGAATATCGGTCAAAAAGAAAGGCTGATGAAAATCCTACCTTGAAAGATTTTTATGAAATTCTTGAAGCCAAGTGCACTGCACTTGAATCCTTAGGCACTTGCAATGTAGGCACTTCCAACATTTATGACAGAAAAGATAAATATTCTCCAAAATCAAATTGTAAAACCTCACTACACGTGGGAAATAATTCTTCCATTTCTTCTGCAGGCAATTGCAGAACTTGCTGGTATTGCAAGATGTCCAGTCATGATATTTGCCACTGCACTTCTTGACCTGTCTAATGAAGACAAATTTCGATTACTTAAAGCTCAATCCTTGTGCTCCAATTGTATTGGCGACAAAAACCCAGTGTACGAATGTTATTCCAAGTCTTGTTTCGTGTGTGGTAATAGACACCACACCATTCTTCACAACAATGTGCAACCAAATTCATTCTCTAAACCTCCTGAACGAAACACCGCATCCAATATACCTTCCAACGCTGGAGCCATTGCTAGAAGAGCTCAAGGTAGCCTGACAAAACCTCCATCCACTAATGGAAAAGATGAGGCTGCTTCCAACCAAGGTTGGCGGTTTCGTACAGAAGTCAAGCTAGAAATCCGACCACCCTGCATGCAAATGATTCAACTCCTGAGGGTAGTGCACGTGGCATTTCCCAGACATCTTTAGTCTCGTCATCCCATTTTACTGGCAATAGCGATTCTGAGGTATTATTGGCCACAGCTGTGGTTACCCTAATGTCCAACGAAGGTCATCCCATTTGGGCTAGAGTAGTCTTGGATAACGGTAGCCAATTGTCTATCATTACAGAAAATTTGGCGCCCTCACTAAAAATGAATACTTTCGATAGTCGTTTAAAATTTTCTGGCATTAAGTGGACTTCAGTCAAATACCAAAAAAAGGCAAATGTTGTCATCAATTCCAACACTCTAAGGCCTTTCCAACTTAAACTATCTTGCTCTGTTCTTCCGGCAATTACTTCTAATTTGCCTAGATTTCCGTTAAATGCAAATCTATGGAATATTCCAACAGAGTTTGACTTAACTGGTCCTAAATTTTATATACCTACCTTTATTGATATACTAATAGGAGCTGATGGTTACTACGATTTACTCCTTTCGAAAATAGTCAAACTTGGTCCGAAACTTCCTACTCTCTAGCTAACAAAGTTGGGTTGGGTAATTGGAGGGCATATGCCTATGCAAGACTCCTGTGACGAAAGGGTTCTCCTGTTATGTCAAAATTGCCTCGTTCCAAAAATGTCCTTAGATGAGTTTTTGCCTAAATTTTGGGAAATAGAAGACATTCCTCGTTCAATACCGCTTTCTAGAGACGCCGAGCAAGCTGAACAGGACTTTATAGAATCCCACGAACGTTTAAAGAATGGAGTGTTTCAGTAGACTTGCCTTTAAAAAATTCCACAGGGCAATCCGAACTTGGCGATTCTCTGTATATAGCAAAAAAGCGATTTCTCAGTTTGGAGAAGCGTCTTCATAAGATCTTGGCCTTTTCTCGCAATATAAAAAATTTATAGGCAAATATATTTCGTTGAATTACGCTATTTATGTTCCTTTCGATGGATCAAATCCTAATGTTAATTTCAAGTACTTCCTTCCCCATCACTGTGTATTAAAAGAAAGCAGTGCCACCTCAAAACTTCGGGTTGCATTTGATGCTTCCTGCAAGACGTCTGTTGGTATATCCCTCAATTTGCATCAAAGACATTTGCAGAATATTTTGTGGAGGGATTCTCTTCAAGATCCACTTAAATGCATTCAGCTTTCCACTGTAACTTATGGCGTTACTTGTTCTTCGTTTCTGGCCAGTAGAGTTCTAAAACAATTAGCTTCCAATTCAAATAATAAATATCCCTTTGCTCAAGATGCTCTGCTAAACCAAACTTATGTCGATAACATTTTGTATGGTTGCCCTTCTCTTTCGGATTTAAAGACTTCATATCGTGAACTAAATGAATTGCTAAACTCCGCTGGTTTTCGCCTACACAAGTGGGTATATAATTCTCTGCAGTTTAGAAAACTCTACTCTGAACTTTCTGATCCGGTAAATATTGAAATTAAGGTTGAAAGTAGTCCGAACAAGGTATTAAGGTCTTTCTTGGAATCATACTTCTGATATTTTTTCTATTTCACTTCTCAAGTTTTCCCGCGATAACACTATTTCTAAACGTAAAGCTTTATCCACCATTGCCCAAATATTAGATCCCCTAGGCTTTCTTGGTCCATTTATAGTCATAGGGAAAATATTTATGCAAAGACTATGGCAATCAAAGTTATCCTGGAATGAACCACTGGGCCACGAATTCAGTAATGATTGGAATAAATTCATAAATTCAATTGCATTATTGCAAAATTTAAAAATTCCACGTTTTCTCTTTTCAGAAAAATCCATTACCACTATCCAACTACATGGGTTTCCAGACAGTAGCGTCGAGGCCTATGGAGCTTGTTTAGACATCCGAACAACATATTCGGACAATACGGTTTCTTGTATGTTGCTTACCTTGAAATCCAGAGTAAGTCCTCTTAAAACAATTTCTCTCCCACGTATAGAGCTATGTGCAATGGTCCTATTAGTTAAACCTACACAAAGGGTTTTGGAAATATTTCACAGTGCACTTACTTTCGAGTCTATAAATTTATGAACTGATTCACAAATATCTCTGCACTGGATAACTTCTTATCCGTCCCGTTGGCAAACATTCGTTGCCAACAGAGTTTTTTATTCAAGGCTGTTCCTTTTAAGGACAATGGCGTCATGTCGCTTCCGCAAATAACCCTGCCGACTTTTCAGGGGGGCACTAGCTCCTCAATTAATGACTTCGAAATTATGGTGGCACGGGCCCGAGTTCCTTTCTTGTGTCGATTCGAATGTTTCTAATTACAATGCAGTAGATGTTCCGAAAATCATTCCAGAGCAAAGAACTACAAACCTAAAGGTCCTACTTTCAGAAACAAATCCGACAAATGAGTTTTGGACCCAATTATTTACTAGATTTTCACAAATTAATATATTACTACACACCATATCGTATGTTTTTCGATTTATTTCAAATTCTAAGCCAAGTGATAAAATTACAGGTCTTTTAACTATCCAGGAGATCAATTTTGCCTTAGCGCTGGCCTTTCGTCAAATCCAAGCTCAAGCTTTTACTAAAGAAATCTTTGAATTGAAAGCGCAAAAACCTATATCCAATAAAGGTATACTACCACTAAGACTATTTCTAAGTAAAGATGGGTTGGTTTGCGTGGGTGGACGATTAGCGTACGCTGACATAAGTGAAAGACAAAAACATCCGATACTACTTCCATCAAAAGATCATGTGGTGTCCATGCTTTTAAAACAAGAGCATGTCCGACTCGGGCACGCAGGTGCTCAAAGTGCCCTTTCTAATTTCCGTTTACGCTATTTGCCTTTGAATGGTCTGCGGACCATGAAAAAGATAATCCGAGAATGTATGATCTGTTTCCGATTCCGAGCGAAACCGCTTCAGCAAAACATGGCCAATTTGCCATCTGACCGAATTTCAATTTTCAGACCTTTCGAGAGAGTAGGCCTCGATTATGGAGGTCCTTTCTTAATCAAGTCTTTGAAACTTAGGAAAGCTTCTATCCTAAAATCTTACAAGGCAATATTCGTGTGCATGGCCACAAAGGCCGTTCATATAGAGTAAGTGTCATTGCTGACAACAGAAGTATTTATATTGGCCCTTAATCGATTCGCTTCCAGAAGGTCTATTCCTACAGTCATCTATAGTGACAATGCCACTAACTTCCTTGGTGCTCGCAATCGGCTTAAAGAGATAAAAGATTTCTTCAAAGGTTCTGTGGTTTCATTCGCCACTGAATAAGGTTTTCAATGGAAATTCATTCCCCCTCACAGCCCTCATTAAAGCGGAATCTGTGAATCTGCCGTAAAAAGCGAAAAGTATTATTTACGCAGATTAGTCGGTAATTCATTGTTCACGTTTGAAGAGCTAAGTACCATCCTGGTCCCAATTGAGGCTATATTAAACTCGAGACCAATTTATCCTCTTTCTAATGATCCCAACGATCAAGAAGCCCTCACTCCAGGTCATTTCTTAGTTGGTAGTGGGCTTTGCGCCTTTCCAGAAGACCCAGTTATTCATATACCTGAAAACAGGCTTTCCCTTTGGTCGCGTTTGTTGTCGAATTCGAGAATTATTTTGGAAAAGATGGTCCGTAGTGTACTTGAATCGTCTCTAATGCCGACCAAAATGGTTTTCTCCATCAAGAAATTTAGAAATAAATGAGTTGGTTATATTAAAAGAAGATTCCGTTCCTCTATTGAAATGGCCATTAGCTAGAATAGTTGCCGTTCATCCAGGCTCCGATCAGCGAGTCCGAGCTGTTAGCCTTCGAACCAAAGAAGGAATATTCATGCGACCTATCACTAAGGCTTGCACGTTACCATTTGATAATAGCTCCTCTCTCACGTGATCCTTGTTTTTTCCCACCCCACATTCTGTGGGTGGAACTTTTCCTATTACCTTTTTTTATTTTTTATTTTTTACCTTTTTGTCATTTCCTTCTGGTTTTTTAATTTGTTGTGAAAATCTGTGATTTTGCACTGGGGCGGAATATGTTGGAATTTACTTCCCAACAGAATTTGTGACTCACTCCTTTCGTTCAACAAAAGGGTATTCTATAACCATGACCTGCGGCCCCTTGCATTCCTAGTAAAACCGGAATGTCACTTTTTCACCAACCACCGTGGTTGCTGTCCGCACGGGATGGTCAAGTAAAATTTCTTATTTTTTTCATGTACGATTTAATTTACAATAGTATAAAGTCAATTTCAGAAGATAAGTGAGTGCAAGTTTGATCCTTCCATTAAAGACTACCCATTGTAATTAACATAGTAAGTACATTTTTTTATGTATATAGAGATTGGATTTTGCTCCTGTGCTTAACCTATTGTTCATTGGATTTCAACGAGTTTTTATTTGTGTAATATACCTGTGCCCAAGTTCATTGCCTTTATCTGTATTGACAAGAAATAGGTATTTTTGCAACCCTAAAAAAAAGACAAAATTATACAGTTTTATTGGATTTGTACAGTAGCTTTGAAGGATCCAGATAATCAAATTGAATTCCTTTATGGTCACGGGTCGTTAGTATGCGATCACATCAGGTATTTTTTACCCACCTCATGTAAATCTGTAGGTTGGTTACGTTATGCATCCTAGGGTTAAGAAAATCAAAGTTTGCAGAGAAACTATGTGCCTTAGCAGTGTTATCATGAGAAAACGCGTTCATTAATTCTATTGAGAATTCTAAGAACCAAGTGATTAACTTTTCGCAACAAAAAAGATCATCCAATGTCTTTTTACATAAGTCATTATAAATTACTTTTTTTTGTGTTGGTTAAATATTTTTACAAATTTAACAAGTGGTTTGCCTAATTTTATAGGAACGAGCTGCCGCGGTCGATCATATTGAGGTCTTATGGGCGTGTCTCCTTGTTCTACCTATGTATTGGGATATTCAAACTTTAAATGTTGTCCTACATTGCGAGCATTATAAATTGGAGAGACGTCGTGCTGAAACCGCATTCCTTGTATTGTTTGTAGATGCTTTTTATAGTAGATTTCTCAACTCGTGTACAAGAACGTATATTAACACGGCGTGGTAATTCAAGTGGCTCAGCGAATGCCCCACTAACTATACCTGCACAGAAATTAATACCGAAACGATACTTTACACCGTACATATCGTACAGTTAACTCTTGAGTTAACAATTGCTCATGCTCGGAGATTATGAATATTAAGTTGCAACCCTATGAAAAGACGACTTGTCACTCCATAAAATTTTATCGAAAAATCGAGGATTTTGTTAGTTTAAGCGCGACAAAGCGATACCCTCTGTGTATAATCCACAGCTAACAGAGTTTGTTTGTTTTTCCACAAACTGTGTACCCTATTTTGAAAAATTCTAGACTACCTGATTAAGACTGTTTACAGAAAATTTTTTGGAAGGGGATCTATGCAAAATATTCTAGATTAATATACCTCACAAAGAGGTATGCATGACGGAACAAATATGGTTAAGTACAATTCGACATAAGATATACTTCGAAATTTCAACCATAGATAATTATTTTTACTAGAGGCGGTGCATTTTTTACGAAGGTTTAAAAGGTGTATAAATTGGGACACTATTTAAAAACGTTAGCCAAGAGCGAGTTGAGCTCGCACTATTAGGATTCCGTACCAATACTACAGTGAGCAATCAATAAACCAAATTAAGCTGTTTTTATTTTTTATATATATTTAAATCTTACACAAATTTGATTGTGATAACTGAAAAATGAATATATTGTCCCACATTGTACTGGTACATTAGTAAATACGTTGTCTATTACTGTGTTTAAAAAAATTTTACCAGCAACTATTACACTGTCAAAAAAACCTGCAGTTGTCCGATAATCTATGACTCAATAGCTACTATTCCTATTAAAATCAAAATTTTAGCATTAGAAATGTAGGAGAACAGGGGGAGGGACGTCATTTTTGGCACATTTTGAGTTATATTATGAAGACTACTGGACCGAAAATTAAAAAAACATATTTTAGAAGCTTTTTAGAATCCTTTTTCAAACGATACCTAACACGATATATTTATTAAAACTTTTTTCTTTTGACTAAATTAACTCCCGCCATTTTAATCTAAAAATATTTTTTTTCTCTTTTCTAACTGTCGATATATGTGCACGCTATAAAGACCTAGCATTGCGCCAAATTTCAAATTTCTACGTAACATAGTTTTCGAGAAATACCTCTGTGACAGAAGGACGGACGGACACGAGAGTGATCTTATAAAGGTTCCGTTATACCTTATTAGGTACGGAACCCTAAAAAACATAGAATACAAAAATAATATACTATAAAATAAAATTAAGTCTTTTCGACAAAAGCGCAAATCTATTGATTACTTCCTGAAGTGGTATTTCAATTTCCTTATGAATACTCAAAAAGCAAGTCCAATTAATCTCTCGGAAGTCATTTTAGCTAAAGTGGAAGGGGAAGTAAAAGTCCATAATCAGTCGCGACAATTGGAGACACATTGTGCAAATCTTCAAAAGTCAAAATCAAGGATGAGCTGGTGGGAACTTTAGTAATTACGACGACATCCAGAGGGTAATAGGAAGGGAAACGGAATATAGGATGAAACATATAGAATTATCCGCTAGACTGCAGGAAGAGGCAGGCGATTGGTGGAGAGATCAGTTCAGTGAATTTGAACCGTCCCACCTGAGACTGCCAAACATGGTATGGGTGGCTCCAGAATCAGGGATACCAGTAAATGGAATGTCAAATATTTGGACTTGTAGAAATGGGCGTTCGCCACCACAAACATCAATGCATATGCAATTTAATAAAAATCGAGATTGTTCGTTGATGTGGAAGGATGGGGTCCTCAGCTAGACCTAAGAACCCTAGTCTCGGTTTAAGGAATGAGCACAGTTATTAGGACAGTTACGCCTTGTCATTCCTTTATGACCGCAGCCATAACAGTGTATCATCTGAGGGCGGGAACAATAAGGCGAGAGATGTCCAACATGGATACAGTTGAAACAAATTGCTAGTCTAGTCAGAGTAGATATATCACGATGGGAAGTGGTAGGAAAAAGTTAATTCGACTAGTCGGTGAGGAACGTGTATTAGCAGGGTTAGATCCACTCGATGTGTAGACAAGTATTCCCTGAAAGATGGCCTATAGGTGATAGTTGGAACGCCTCCACAGAATATTTACTGAAGCCAATCCTTTTTCAAAGAATAACAATTGTAACAGAGAAGTAATTTCTACCAAGGATAAAGCAAATTGGTAGCACGGGGTTAAATTATGTCGTAGAATGTCTAATTGTTGTATTTCTGGTAGGGGAACAATCGCGTAAACAAACTGCGCACGGTGGCTACGTACAACCCAATGGTTTCGGTAGGACTCATGGTTTTGGAGATTATTTCACCGAACAAGCGTTTGTTATAATCCACAGGCAAAATTTCGGCTTTTAAAAACTGGATTACGTTTTGCCTACAAGTGCAAAAATCCTAGTGTGCGCGACGGATAAGTAGCGTCTTTGCTGTCAGTAATTCCGAAGTGCCAATAAAAATTGCTGAGCATAAATATTTCGAAACATGCTAAATTTTTTTATGCGGATGAGAAAATAGGGTACTCTGGGGGAGACTCCCCCAGAGTACGAAATATTTAATTTGAAAACCGGGTACCTCTAGTGTAGCAGTTAGGGTTGGGGACAGCGGAAGTACTCGTCTTTTTCAAAGTCAGAGGACAGAAAGGTAGTTTGTCCCTAGCGACCGTAGAAACAGGAACAGCTTGCTGTGTAATATCAGTAAAAGCGGCACTTTTCAACTTTTCAAGGTCGTGTCCACATCATAACGAACACTTTCTAACGCAAACAATACTTTATTCTTCCTAAGGAATTCCTCATCCGACTTCGTCGACATCAATTCATATTGCAAATCGCGTTTGAGCAATCGATTCACGTTTAGCTTCCAAAGTCACTATGGTGATAAAAAATTGCTAACTGCAATAGCTCGACAGTAAAATATACAAATGCCAAGAAATATAAATTAAAATACAATAAGGCGCTAGAGTTTTCAAGGTTTTCTTATGCGAGAAGTAAAAGCAAAAACTCAAATCTGAAAATCTAGGATGAAATATAGCTTATGTTTGGGTACATAAAAAGAATCGACGCAAAACGTTGAGTAAAAAGATTTCAAAAATTTGAGGCCTCACGTTGGCAATTCCAGAATTTATTACCCGTACGACGAGCCGGCCAAAAAGAAATGAACGCAATCAGTAGTAAGGATTCCTACAAGGCAACAAAGGAGAGAGAAGGAGAAGAAAAACCGAATGTGATACGGTCAAAAATTGGGAGTTTAATGAACGGAAACATCAGGACACGGGAACCAATTCGTCTTTTCTAGACCATTTATACCTGAAATGATAATTAAACACAAAACAAATGTAAAATATTAAAGTACAAAAAATTACATATTTACAATAGTACATTTAAATACAATTCCATAATTATTGGGCAAACCTTACAGGATAAAACAGCGCGTGTTTACTCAGCAAAACTCACAACATTTCCGGAATGTAGACAATCTGCGCACAGTAAGGTGTCATGTAAACAGCTGTTGGTGGTCACGATATGCTATTCCCTCACGCTACCTGTGGAGGGTGCAGATAACTTTTTAACTTGTAACAAACAGCTACACCCAAAGAAAACACGATGTATTAATATTAAAACCAAAAACATGTTTGAAATCTGTCAGCAACTGCATCTTGATTTTGTAATGGGGTAATTTATAACATTCTTATGCATTAAATTCCATTCTAAATGGATCTGAACCTTAAAGAAGTTCTAAAATACAAGAACGGGTAGAATGGCTAGCGTGTTTCAGTGAGCTAAAGAGCCGAACTATAGGTTTAACTAAGCTAGTGTGGTCTTTAGTGAAGAATCAGACACAGACAGATTCCCGAATGAGGGCAGCAGCGTTTTCGGTACTTAGAGTGGCAGAGACCATAGGGGTCGGTATGGCATTCTAAGACACACTACTGCGATGTGAAAGGCAACGAAAACCACCACATTACCTCCCAAGTACACTGCGTACATAAATTGTTACTAATGATGATGGCATCCTCTGGGGTAAAAAATTCCGAAGTTAAAATAGTCCTTACATGTGATTTTCCAGTGCTCCACCCGAAGGTACTACATTGGCTAGGAAGCGAGTTTCTTTTACCTGGAAAATTTGGAATTTTGCCGAAACCTTGTTTCAAGCAAGGTAGGGATCTTTAACGTGCGTGACAACACCCACACACGGGAGCTCCATTTTACCCCTCATCCGAACGAGGGTGTATTTTTGTGAAAAATCCTCGCCTAACATTTTTCAAGCGGACCGTGTCGGGATATGAACCCGGGACTTTGGGCGTAGTAGTCACACACATACCACTACGCCACGGAGCCGCCAGTTAAAATAGTCCCCCATTCGGATCTTCGGGAGGGGACTACTTCGGAGAATGTAATTCGAAAATAATAAAAAACAGTCGTGAACACTCTGCGACTTGGAGCGTGTAATGCCAGAAGTATGAAGCAAGTAGATAAGCTAAAGAACTTGAAAATTGAAATGGATAGGTTAGCACTAGGCAGCGAAGTTTGCTGTCCAGAGGCGGGGGATTTTTGGAGTTGAGACTTTAGGGTAATTCATACAGGATCAAAGGAAGGAAATTCGGGTGTAGGAATAGTTATGAGGAAAAAAATAGGGTATCGTGTAGAAAACTACCTACAAAATAATAAATACACAAATAATACAAGTATACGTGCCCATCTCCAGCTACAGTGACGAAGAGGTAGAAGCGATCTACAAAGATATCGAAAACATACTAAAATACACAAGAAGACATGATAATTTAATAATTACGGGGGATTTTAATGCAGTAGTAGGTGAGGGTAGGGAAAGAGCGGTAGTAGGTTTATTTGGTTTAGGTACGAGAAATGACAGGGGAAATAGGGATAAAGATATCCACGAAAAATTTGAAAAAAAAGTCAAATGAATTATTGAAAGATATCGGGAAAATTTCTTATACAAAGGAAGTAGAAACAGAATGGAATAACAAGAAATCCAGCTTAGACATGGCAGTCAGAGATATTCTGGGGTATACACAAAAAGAAAATAAAAAACCATGGATAACAAAGGATATCGTAAATCTAATAGAAAAAGACAAAAATACAAAAATAGGTAAGATAAAACAGGAAAACAGATACAAAACTATAAAATAAAATATTAATCGCAAATGCAGGAAAGCTAAAGAACAATGGATTAATGATAAATGCAAAGAGGTACAAACTAAGATGGAAATAGGAAAGACAGACGAAGCATACAAACTAATTAGAATGACTTTTAGAGATATAAAACCATATAGCAAAAATATAAGGGACGCGAGAGGAAACGTCATTATAGAAAATGTAGAGAAAGTGGATAGATGGCAAGAATATATAGGGAATTTATATGCAGGAGATGAGCTAACAGCATTAGAACAAGAAGCAGGCATTGAAAATGGTGACTTAGGATATCTTATACTTAGATATGAGTTTGAATTAGCATTAAAAAGATCTGAAGAATGGTATGGCACCTGGTACAGATAAGGTGCAAGCAGAAACTCTAAAAGCCGCCGAACAAGCAGTAACAGAACGTCTCTTCCAACTTGTCAGCTACTTGTAAGAGACAGGCGAGATGCCCAAATATTTCAAACCTGACATCATGGTCACTATACCAAGAGAGGCGCGAACAATAAGTTCGACAGCACATGTGTCGAAAATATTATCTAGAATTGTACAAAAACGAGTGGAGAAACGAGCTGAAGAAGTATTAGGAGAAGATCAATTTGGGTTTAGGAAACAGGGGAACACTAGAGGCTATTTTGCTCTGAGGGTAATAATAGAGAAAACAATAGAAAAAGGGGAAAGCGTGTATATAGGGTTTGTAGATTTTGAAAAAGCATTCGACAATGTAAAATGAAGAAAAATGTTCGAAATACTCAAAAAGATGGGAATGAATTATAGAGATAGACGAATAGTACATAGCCTATACAAAAAGCAAACAACAGTAATAGAATTAGAGCAGGTACGTAGAGAAATAAACCTTAGGAAAGGGGTGGGACAGGAATATGCCCTATCCCCATTAATTTTTAACTTGTACGTTGAAGAGGCAATGAATACTATCAAATGCAGGAAGGCATTTGGAGTTACTTTGCAAGGACAAAAAATGATATGCTTAGATTTGCAGGTGATATAACGGTATTAGCATCTAGCAAGGAAGAGTTAGAAGCTGCTCTTAATGAAATGGAAACGGTTTTAACTGAGAGATACGGTATGAAAATTAACAAAAATAAAACTAAAGTACTAGTATGCAAAGGATTTCTGCTACCTAGGAAGCCAAATAACGTAAGATGGGAAAAGCGCAAAAGATATAAAACAAAGATTAGCACAAGGTCGTGCTACATTTAACAAGAAAAAGCAACTACTGTGTTCAAAGACACACAGAAACAAGGAAAAGATTGCTTAAAACATATGTGTGGTGCACTGCACTGTATGGCTGTGAAGCCTGGACAGTATAGGAGAAGCGGACAAGAAAAAGGTAGAAGTCTTTGAAATGTGGTGCTACAGACGAATGATGAAGATATCATGTAGAGACGAAGTTAAGAACAAAGAAGTACTAAAAATGGTAGGGGAAGAGAGAAATATGTGGAAAACGGTAAAAAATAGGAGAGATAGTATGATAGGTCACATACTACGGCATAAGGGAATAGTGCGGAATATATTAGAAGCAGAGATAGGAAAAAAGAGAAGTAGAGGTAGACCTACGTTAAACTATTGCACGCGGATAGTAAAAGATGCAGGCTGTAAGAATTTCAGAGAAATGTGTAGGCTAGCTCAGAATAGAAATCAATGGACGTTCTCATCCAACCAGTCCCATGATGGATAAACTATAATGACGGAAAAAATAAGTGTACTTAAACATGATGATTATTAAAGAAACTACAGGTATTGATTGTGCAATATTCTCGAATAATATTAATTGTGTGAAAGGATTTACTGGAAAACTATTAATTCGGGAAATGTCTAAGTGTTGGGGGATCTTGACAGCCACAGGCTGCTTAACCCCCTGCACATACCACTGAATGTCGGTGAAACAGGGCATATAATTACAAAACAATAGAAGGGAAACCGAGCTGTATATTGGCTGTGTGTGAATTTCAAGGAACATTGTAGGTTAGCTCAGAATATAAATAAGTGGAGGTACATGTACAACCAGTTTTGAGACGGAAAACCTAATGACGAAATATAGGGTTTGTAGATCTGGGAAAAGCATTCGACAATATAGAATAGAAAAAAATGTTCAAAATACTCAAAGAGATTGAAATGACTTTTAGGGATAGACGAATAGTACATAACTTATACAAAGAACAAGCAGCGGTAATAGAATTAGAGCAGGAACTAAGAGGAGAAAACATTAGGAAAGCGGCGAACCAGGGATGTGTACTACCACCATTAATTTTTAACTTGTACATCGAAGATGCAATGAATACTATCAAATGCAAGAAGACCTTTGGAATTATTATGCAAGGACAAAAGACTGATATGCTTAGATTTGCAGATGATATAGCAGTATTAGCATATAGCAAGGAAGAGTTAGAAGCTCCTTTAATGAAATGGAAAAACTACTAACAGAAAGATACGGTATGAAAATTAACAAAAATAAAACTGAAGCACTAGTATGCAAAAAGGGGAAAATAAATTAAAAACTAGAATACAAATAGGTAATGAGAACGTACAAGAGGCTAAGGATTACTGCTACCTAAGAAGCAAAAACGCAAGATGGGAAGAGCGCAGAAAATATAAAACAAAGATTAGCACAAGGTCGTGCTACATTTAACAAGAAAAATCACGACTGCGTTCAAAGACAACAAACATAGAAACAAGGAAAAGATTGCTTAAAACATATGTGTGGAGCACAGTACTATACGACTGTGAAACCTGGACAATAAGAGAAGCGGACAGGAAAAAAATGTGGTGCTACAGACATATGATAAAGAAATCATGGACAAACAAAGTTAAGAATAAAGAGGTACTAGAAATGGTACGGGAAGAAAGAAGTATGTGGAAAGCAGTAAAAAATAGAAGAGATAGAATAATAGGTCACATACTAAGGCATGAGGAAATTGTGCGGAATATATTAGAAGCAGAGATAGGAAGAAAGAGAGATAGAGGTAGGCCTAGATTATTAAACTATTGCACGCAGATAGCGAAAGATTTAGGCTTTGTGAATTTCAGGGAAATGTGCAGACTATCTCAGAATAGAAATCAATGGAGGTATGCATCCAACCAATTCAAAGATGGAAAACCTATTAACGAAAAAAATAACTGTACTTAAACCTGATGATTATTATAAGCAACTACGGGTTTTGGTTTTGCATTACTCTCAGCTAATGTTAATTGTGCGAAAGGATTTATTGGAAAACTAATAATTCAGCAAATGTTTAAGTATTGGGGAATCCTTGACAGCCACAGGCTGCTTAACTCGCTTCACGTACCACTTCGTGAAATAGGGCATATAATTAGGAAACAACAGAAGGGGAACCGAGTTGTATCTGGGCGTGGAATTTCAGGGAACGGTGTAGGCTAGCTAAGAATAAAAATAAGTGAAGGTAAGCGTCCAACCAGTTTGAAGACGGAAAACATAATAATGAAAAAATAATTGCAAGTAAATCTGATGATTATTATATACAATTACAAGTGTTGGTTTTGAAAAATTTTCACCTAATGTTGATTGTGGGGAAGGGTATATTAAAAAACTATTAATTCGGCAAATATTCGAGTATTGAGGGATCTTGGTAGCCGCAGGCAGCTTAACCCCTTTCACATACTATTGAATATCGGGGAAATAGGGTATATATTAATAAACAATAGAAGGGGAACCGAACTGCATTTAACAAGAAAGAGCAGCAACTATGTTCGAAGACAACAAATATAGAAACAAGGAGAAACTTGTTGAAAGCATATGTATGGAGCACAGCATAGTATGTCTATGAAATAGGTGCCGTAGGAGAAGCTGGCAGAGAAATGGTGGAAGCCTTTTGGAATGTTGTGCTTCAGATATATGAGAAAGATAGCATGGATAGACAAAGTTAATAGCAAAGAGATTATAGAAATAGTAAGGGAAAAAAGATATCGTGAAAAGAAATATAGGAGAAATAGAAGGGCAGGATACGTTATAAGGCATTTTTGGGGAATAGTGCAGGATATATTACAAGCAGAGATAGGAAAAAGTAGGTAGAGGTAGACCTAGATCAGATTACTGCATACAGATAGTGAAAGATGCAGATTGTGGAGATCTCAAGGAAATGTGTAGGTTAGCACAGAATAGGAAACAAAAGGGTTCGCGTCTAACCACTTCCATGACTGAAGATCTAATGATGATAAGCACTATATTAAACCCTTATAGCAAATCGTTTGTATACTTTAATGGTATCGTAACCCAATTTGTTTGTTCATTTGACAACAGCATAAAGGTATTTCTTTCCAACTGCGTGGTTGGGTTCTCAATCAATAAACCATGCCTCTGTGAAGAAACAACAGTCATAATTTTCAATTAAATTACTCATTTTAGGTATGATAAACACAAAGTACACTTTGTAAAGGAACTTTTAACAATGTGTAAATAAGAAAGCTACGAATTTATTGTAACAACAGAACAATAGAACTAAAAGCGATTTTCTAATTGTATTTTTAAATAGTAACATTCAGGGAATTCTTGATTATCAAAAACACACGCCTGGATAAGATACCAGAAAGTATAACATAAACTTGTTTACTTGCAAATTAAATAAAGAACTAGCAAAGTGGGTTGTCTAACTAGCTGTTTCGAACTTGAAAAAAAGTGTAGAATTTGAAATGGTTTTTAAAGCAAGAAGGCAGTAAATTTAAAGTAGTAAATGGAACATATTAAATCAAATGTTGAGGTTATGATAGTCGAAAGGTGTAGTACGCAGAGGAAAACAAAGGCTCGAATATACTTGTAGACTAGAATAAGTAGAGGTAGGTAAAGATAGTTGTAGGACACTGAAAGGGTTAGTTCTTTCTAAGAAAGTGAGAGAGTTGCGACAAACCAATTTTCAGAGTGCAACTAAAGCAGGCGAAAGTCTAGGATTGTCAGATTTTTTAAAAGCCTTTATTGATGCTACGCATGAAAATAAGTTTGAAAACCTAATTTTAATTACTTGATTTTTATTGAGATGCAAATATTAGATATCTTGTCTCCCTTCTCTTCCCATTTCGCTCTTTACTCACCGATGTATATTCGAATAGTTTCGGAATTATAGCTACTACTATTTAGCTGCTAAATTTACATTGGTAGTACGAAGGAAATATCAGCTAGTGATTGTGTGAACTACTTAAACAAAATGGGAAACTGCACTCTTTCAAGTTTCCCTATTCTAAATGCGAGAAATTGTACGCTGCAGTGCATTCTCTTTGCATCACTAGCTAAGATAATTTGTTTTGTAACCAGTTATTTTAGGAAAATGGAAACTGTTATTCAACAAATTTCTTATGTTAACATATAAAATTAGCTTCAAATTATCGTGTTTCTTCTGACAGAAGCTTTCTGTGTAGGTGAAATTTATACTGTCGGCTGATCACTCAAACGGAAATATTACCGTTACGTCCAGTCACGTTATTGCAACTTTATGTGGGCCAATCAGAAACCTAGCGGCTTTACATGTTTTATTTAATTCAAGCGATAGTTTATCAAACGTTATCACAACATACAACACCTAAATAAAAAAGCTTTAATATTTTAATTAACTTGATGTTGAGCGTGGAGTTCAAATCAATCAACTTATTTATTTGCTTATGATAGTTTCGCCGCGCTGCGACGTGTTAGGAAAAATTTTGTGTAACCAAATATAACAAATTTTAAAATTTAGAAACTCTATGCACTTCCAACTAATAAACCAATTGACACCCTATTTATCAAGAGAAAAAATCAGTTTTATTAATAAGATTGACCTGTTACTTTATTTGTTACAAATGTTACATTGTAACATTCTAAGAAATGAAAATAGTGCATGTAACATGCACAAGAAAAATTATATTGCAGACTGCATATCATGCATATCATGATGCTAATTGTATATATCAGTATAAAATAAAATCGCTATGGTTCTGACGGACGTTTATTTCTATTGTTGCAATATTTTGATTAAATCCTATGTTTGCATTCTTGCATTTCAGAAGAAATGCAATTTCCGTTCTTTAAAAGTCATTGTACACACTTCCGTATGGTAATTTAAGTAGTGATAACTCAATCGTATGCACTTTCATTCCGAGTACTTCACAGAATTAAGTATGTAGTAATTTAAGTTATTGCAAATAATAAGCTTGAACAATCGTCAATCCAGCAACTAGACCAAAGTCAATAAGTTAAGTAGTTTTTTAATTGAAGAAAAAGTTGTTTGCATAAATATACTTTCACTCGATACAATTTAAATTTATATAAATAAGATTTACAAAGACTGGAATGTAAGAAGAAGTTGCAACTGATACGTCTCGAAAGATGAGGGCATATTTATAATTGGAAACAAATTAAACCATAAAATGAAAGGGTTACTAAACACGAGGACAGCTTTTTTGATTAAAATGTTTTATTTTTAATGTAATCTTTTAAAACTTTAATGAATTTATTTCAACATTTTCCAATAATTCAATACCATAATTAAAGGATAATTCTGGAAGATCTGCAATATATCCATTCAGAGCTGCATTTGTTTCACCACTTAAAGTAAAACGCTCTTCTCAGTTAGGAAATTTTAGGGGTTTTGAACAGATGATAATCAAAAGGAGACAAATCTGGAAAATACTGAATGTTCAAGCAATTTATACATTCATTTGTTGAATTTTGACATCGTCAAAATACGTGCAGTTTTAATGAAAAAATATTCTATTCTTCTTTAAAAGAGTCGTTTTGTAAGAATTTTTGCACCCAAACAAACAAATAGGTTACAATAATATTCCGAATCAATTGTTGTATTTCTCTACCTTAGTAATTCTAAAATACTGATGCCATAGCCCTTTCCGCCGATGGAACCGCCAATACTGCACTTCCATCCCCTTCAATCCATTATTTCGACTTCTTTTTACTCTGGTGTATAGTAGTAGAACTGAATTGCATCAACAGTTATGAAACGATTCTTGAAATAGATTTCATTTTGTTTAAAACGATCTACATAAGATTAAGACTTACGTGTGATGTCCTATTTTTGGTCATTTGTGCGCTAGTGTAAAATGAAGCGCCAGTGTACTAGAATATCGTTTTTATGTAAAATGGGCAATGAGTATGGTATGTTTACCTATTCTAAAAATCTCTCCTGAAAGGCTAGCAGTAGATGAACATTTATCCGTTTTAAAAGATCTTTCGAAGACTTCGGACTAACTCGAAAATTTATTTCCGCAGAGATTAGTGTGGCGCAAGGAAAGGTGTGTGTGTGTGCGCGCGTGCGCGCGTGCGTGTGTGTGTGTGCGTGCGAGGGTGTGCGTGTGCGTGAAGTGTGCGTATGATTGTGCGCGTGTGTGCGCGCATGCGTGTGCGTGTGCATGTGCATGTGCGTGTGCGTGTATGTGTGTGTGTTTTTAAACGACAATCTTTATTTTAACAGCATATTCCATTACAAGAAGTAATACTACATGCTATTGAATATTCCTTTTACAATTGTTCTCTTAATGTATTACATTTCTTCAAAATTAATTCTGTTGAGAAATGTAAAGAATAACAACGTTAATTTGGAATTTAGTTTAGCATTGTCGATCTGTCAGTTTCCATTACTTCTTATGACTTCATTATTGAGATTTTGCCTTTGATTTTCAAGCAATGGACATTCATGTATTATATGTTGCACGGTTTGTTCTCCTATACCGCATGTACATGTTGGGTATCTATTATTTTAAATTTATTGAAGTAGCCTTTTATCCTACTGTGGCCGCTTACAATTGTTGTTAAGTTTGCAGTGATTGGAAGTTTTAAATGCAGTCTCTCAATTATTGTTGGAAAGAATGTTTTAGTTGTTGCCCCTTTTGTTGTGTTGTGTCATTCCTTTTGCCATTTCGCCGTACTACTTTTTTGTGCTATATTCATAATTGAAATTTTGGGAATTCTATTGAAACTAATATTGATGTAATTGACGTTTTCTGCTTCGACAGCCAACAGATTTGCAAGCTTAATGCCAACGTGTGTGTCAGTGTAATCAAAGTGACATGTACTTATTAACCATCTATTTCCTTGCATATGTAGTATTTGCTTTCTAATCTTTTCTATTAGATATTCGTGATTATGTCCATCTTTTATTAATTTTATTGTAGCTTTATCGTTAGTCCAAATTACGAGCAAATAAAATTAAGCCACATAACAAAAATACAGGCAAAAATATAAATATAAAATAAATATAAATATAATGTAAGTATATAAATAAACATAAAATAAATATATAAATAAATTAATAAATATCTAAATAAAGAAAAGCATGCAACAGTGCATAAATTAGCAAAAGCATCGCCCAAATTATCAGTTACACTCGCATAAGCATTATGATGGCTTGCGCCATTACGCACAAAACATGCTTGTTATATTATTTCAAAATCTTCTTATTAATACAAGTTAATGCTTATGCGAGTACAGCCGACACAATTTTAATCCTACCTCGTATATAAATTTCCCAAACATCCGAAAATCTGGTCGTCTTCTTATGCCGATTGGTATCTTACTGTTAAGGGGAGATGATGCACTGTTGAAGTTCTGGTGGGTATGCACTAAACGTTCTAGGGTGATCACAATCACTATCACTTTTAAGTCCTGGGGGGGATGCGCGGTTCCACTCTATTTTATTTTCTTTATTTATTTGCTGATTTAAGTTAATTAGGGTTTACTGATTTATTTTGTTGTTATTTATTTGTTTTAGTTTATTCTCGATCCCGATTTTTCCGCGCGTATAAAGCGGAACAGTGGTTGTTTTAGTGGTGTGGGGTTTGCCGTGCATAATAGATTTTGGTTATTGATTTTTGCTTTTGTTTTTGCTTTTCATTTATTTTTTATTTTTTTATATTTTTTTTTTATTTTTTTTTATTTATTTATTTTCGTTTTAATTTTATACAGGTTTTGATTATATCATGCTCATGTCCGTTTCTCATGCCAAGTCAAAATACAAAATTTTCAATCCTCTCCTATACCCTCCGATTTACGCGCGATTATCACCGTCTAATCTCGCGACCCTGCCCGAAAATTCTTTGAAGACTGTCCAGAACGCCTTCTGGTTAACCACTTCCCTGACTTCCTGTGGGCTCTTTGGCCATGCTAGTCCTGCGATAGCTAATTTCATATCAGCTAGCCCTCAATTTGCCACCTCGAGTGTGCAGTCCAAGAACACGTGCTCTGCGTTTTCTGTGCCCTCACCGCATTCGCAGCGGTCGTTGTCGGTTAAACGGAACCTTTGTAAATACGCTTTTAGGGCGCCGTGCCCTGTTATCAGTTGCAGCATTTTATGATCGAGTTTCACTTCGATCTTACCTCTAGCTCGGTATGAATTTGTGGGTCAACCTGCCTGTGGCAGCTTTGTTCCACCTCTATTGATTTCTCGTGCAGCTTTCTTTTAATTATAGATCTCGGTATCGACGAATATGATATCTGAAAGTCGCCCATCGCGGCCTCTTTAGCTAATTCATCAGCCCTATCGTTTCCTACGTTACCATCGTGCGACCTAACTCAACAGAACTTTAAATGCCGAAACTCGAGCGCCGTATGCGCTATCCTCCAGACGTCTGCTTGGAGGTCTGTCGAGGTGTTCATATTTGTTAAAGCCGTTAGCGCCGATTTACTATCACTGATTATATAATATTCGTCTCTGCTAGTATGGTTTATTACGTAATCGATAGCCACTCGTATGGCTACCAATTCGCATTGGAAGATAGTGCTCCAGTTCGCGAGTTTGGTTTGAAACCGAAACACCTCCCTTTCCTGCTTAAACACGACAAACGCCACGCCTGATTGTCCGTAATCCATACGTGAACCGTCTGTATAAGTTCTGATACCCGTCACGTTCCCATTACTTTCGACAAATTCGATTCCTCTAATATCGGCCGGATGCCCCAACTCTGATACAACGATCTTTCTCTCTACCTCCCTATTACCAAGATTAATATCTTCGATAATTTTGCGCCTTTTCCCTATATTTATTAATCTCCTATTTTTAATCTATTTTTTTTTGCGTTGCCTTGTGTATTCATTTATTATTCAAATCTTGAGGTCACCTCAACGCGAGCGGCTTATGTTGCGAACTTTGTTATTTTTAATTTAAATTTAATGTTTACTCTCAGGTGGCTGAGCTCACAATTGTGACAGTTCATCAAAAAAAAATGTAAAACACACAAATTACAATTGTTCTAAATGAATTTACTAATTAACAAGATATACATATATTCAATACATAATTCTAAGCGTTACAGTTACTTACTGGTAACATAAAAAAGTTTAAGTTATAATTATTCACCTACTCTACTGTGCAACAGCCGCAATATCATTTGTGCATTCCAGTCAAGGCAAAAGGTTTTTTTATTATTTTAATTGCAGCCAATTCTTAACAGTTATAAAAATTTCAAAGTTTGGTCTAAAAGAAAATTGTAAGCCTTTTGGAGCTATCCTAGATAGTGGTGACCGGCTTAATATGTAAATGTGCTCTATAGTCATACTAAATAATTGGAAGCTCGCAAATTTATAATTCAGAACATTTGCCAATATCAACTGTTGTCATGAATCATGTCATATACAAACTAGGCGTTCCATTAAATGACAAAACGTACGCACGCATGCATGTACGCACGCACACACACACACACGCACGAACGCACGCACTTATGCCCGCACGCATGCATGCACGCACACACGCGCATATACACGCACCACGCACATACACACACACACACACACATACACACACACACACAACATACACACACACACACACACACACACACTGAATTTTGCCTTGAAAGATCCTGCATACCTGATTGCTGAGTCAGTTATAAGTTTTAATAGATAATTATCGTAATTTTTTCGAAACGTTGATAAGGATGACGAATTTCTAATATACCGGGAGATGGCATTTAAATGAAAAGAACCAGACATCAAGATAGAAGTACGATACATCTGTATGTGGTGAAGTGAAATAGCTAATAAATCATTTTCTCTAGTGTTATATAGTTGCTGGAGTAACTTTTTGAAGTTAAGTGAAAATAACAAATGTCAGAAAAAAGTTTCAAGAATAATGTTGCCCCTTGAAGCTTCCGACTGTTGATTAATTTTAGACCAGTCAGTTCCTTGCAAAGAGATGAAACCTGATTACAGCGTTTAGAGTTAATTATAAACCAAATGCTGCTATTCTGCATACTTTCTAGACGTTCGCTGTACTCCGTTGAAAAGTCATGATAGACAATATTGGCGTAATATAAAAATGTTCTGTATAAAAGTCTGTATAAGTTTCACTTTTAGACGTATCGGCCGAAACCGCCTTAATCTTTTAAAACTGTGTAGTGGATGGAACATTTTATTACAGATTGTAATTGTCTCCGTGCCCTCCAAACAGTGTGGAGTCAATAACCACACCCAACTTTTTCAAGCTTATGAGAGTCAAATAACAGAGTTATTTAATTTCAATGTTGGGAGAGATTTGTTGTCTAGTTTCCTCAATTGTTTCGAAGTTCCAATTAGCAATACTTGGCACTTTGTAGGGTTTATTCTAAGCATATTATTATTTCCACATGATCTAATACTAGACAGGTCCAAATTTATGAAATTAAATGCATCTTACAATAGAGTTATAATAGTAAATAGGTCATTGTTGATAGCTTCTTTGTGTCATTTATCACGTGCAGCAAGGCTGTAGTAGTATTGGGATTACTTCAAAATCTCGATTGATGTTTATCCAAAGGAATATGAATGTGCATAAATTCATTCAATTGATTCAGTGCAGTGTATTCCAATGATTTGACAGTACCGGCAGGATGTTGATTAGACGATACTCTGCCAGAAATTTGACGCAGGAGTTTTCTTAGAAAGAACAAACACATTGAAACTTCTATTGTTCCGAAAAATGTAGTTTAGAAATGTGTTAACTATTAATGTTAGGGAATTCAACGCCAGAGAGGATATGTGAAGGAACCTGGAGACTGATATGTCAACGAAACCCATAGTATGAGATTTGATCTGTTGCACCGCATTAAGGACAGTATCGCTGGTGACACTACATTTAATTTTTCAATGCTGCACCCAAAGGTACTAAATTGGCTAGGAACAGAGTTTTTTACCTGGAAATTTTGAATTTTGCCGAACCCTTGCTGTTCCATGCAAGGTAGTGATATTACATGCACGATCGCTACAACACTTACACACGGGACCTACATTTTATCTCTCATCCAAGCGAGGACGCATTTTGCGGAACATGCCGGGATTCGAACTCTGGACTTAGGGTTTAACAGTTACATGCATACCAGAATCACTGGTGATATTAAGTTTGATTTTTCCAATGATTCGCCCGAAGGTACTACATTGGCCAAGAAGCGAGTATTTTTACCTGGAAATTTTGAATTTTGCCGAACCATTGCCGTTCAAAGCAAGGTACGGATCTTTATCGTGCGTAACCACACTCACACATGGCACCTACATTTTACCTCTCTTCCGAACAAGGGCGTATTTTTATGAAAAATGCTCGCCTAACATTTTTCAAGTGGACCGTGTCAGGATTCGGACCCGAGACCTTGGGCTCAGTAGTCACGAGCACACCAATTGAGCCACGGAGCCACCTATTATCACTGGTGACAGCGTTAAAGGAAAAATTGTCAAAGTCTAATGCTGTAAAAGACAAAACGTATTAATTGTAGTTTAAACAACAACATAATTCGACCGTGTTGCAGATGCAAAGTGAATATTTAGGGAGTTTAAACGCAATTGGTTGTAAGGGAGCGGAACTTCCAATAACAACAAGTGATTTTAATTCGCGCCATGTTCTAGTAGAGTTATAGATTAAAACAAATAGTAAAATTGGCGTAATTTGGAGTTTCGTATAAGGTGCTTAGTTTTATTTCGGAACCGTTTATAAATAGTTTAATTATCGGTTGGCGAGACGCGCCTGAACTGCAATGAGGCACGTCTGTTGCTTAGGATTTTATTTGTTACCAAGGTGCACTTGGTTTAGTATTTTGAATAATATTAAGTGATACATGCTTTTGAAGTAAAAAACACCGCGTTAGTAATATTTGACACTACTATGTGTTCTGTAGTCGAATGAGCTTCTTGTCTGTCAATTAAAGTATGGTGAGAGGGTTCAAGCGGTAATAAATATAGATGGTGGGAATCAACAATGGGCCTTAATTGACGTGTGCCACTTTTCATCAATACTCAAATTTATGTTAAAATCCCCGATAATAATAACTTCAGTACGGACGTACATACTCAAATATAACTCTTCAATGTTAAATAAGTGAACCACACCAGGAGGGCTGTAAATTGTTCTAGCTAAAATTTTAATATTTCTAAACGAAATTTCTACAAATAGATATTCAGGTCGACCACAGAACTCTGATCGAGAAACTGCAACCACTTTTCCTATCAGGTCTCCTCTAATGTATTAAACTATACCGCCATCGTGCTGTTTAAGTACGATTTCTTTAGAGACAGTACTCATGTAAATGAATTAAATTATCTGCAAGGGAAGTTTCAACAAACTCTCAGAAATTGCAATACAATTGGCACCACTGTTTTCCAATATATTGACAAAGTTATCGCATTTGCTTAATAATGATTCTGCGTTTACGGGAAAAAAGTGAAAAGTGCGGGTATGCTTCATAAGAGTTTGTTGAAGCAGATTGGCAGCAGATGGTATCCTTGGTAGGCATAGAAAATCACTTTCAACTATGAAGAGCTATAAACAAGAGCGTAGTAAAACACAAACCGGTAAACATACTCACAATGCTCAATTGGATAGAGCGCCATATGCCTGTATATGAGTAACAGACTAGAAAAACAAAATATTACACAAAAAAGGTAAGCTGTGGCGAGTATCCCGGTTTTGTTAAATAGAATAGTATGTTATTCTTACAGCATTCCATGTTCAGCGACTGGCTAATTATCTGTTTTTCTACGTTCTTTGATACGAGCGGGGATGCTTTACTAAGAGCAATGAGAACTATAAATGCATCATAACGGGAGTGTACAGAATATCGTGCTTATGAGGTTTTGTGTGTGTGGATACCACTGACCGAATTATCAACACTCCATTCAAATAACAAACAAAATTACCTTCTACTATACAGATAAGTTGGCAGTCGCTGAATATGCCATGCTGCCGAGACAACATACCTTCCAGTTCAACAAAATCAAGATACTGTCCACAACTAACCATTACTTTTCATGTATGAACATCGGGGCAATATAGATTTTCAAAAACCAACTGATTTCAATAGAAAAAAAGTGGGCAAAGGAATCGACAAAATCTGACATACAACCTTAAAACGTAGGAAGCGACAGCCATCTATGATAACATGCGCAAGCATAATTGTTCCAGAAGGGCAATATTTCATGCATGAGCAGTCAGTCGTTACAGCTGCTCTAACAAATTCCGCACTGTTTCAAGCAAGAGTCCTAGTTTCAATGCACATTTACTAAGATCAAGCTGTTAGAAGGCTCAGCACCCCTAAGGATGATCGCTGCAGGTTCAAACGAAACGTTTGAAGAATGAAAGAACTTCTTAAGCGGCTCATTAACCCAAAAATTATAAATTATGTATTGGAGACCGACCGTGAAAGCCTACATAACAAGATGAAGGTATATAGAAAAAACAGAGTTGTTTTTCCTGGTAAAATCGTTATATTCGCACCGCTGTCTGATAACTAATTGTAGAGTTTGGTATAATTATAACTAAATTGTTTTTCACACAAAAAGTAGTATAATAACATACTATTATATTTTTTAATAAGTCTACTTCTTGCTTGTCCTTTTCTTAAAAAATATTTTACAGTTTAATGACAAAGATTCAAAAAAATTATATTAAATTTTTATTTAATGTACGTTGACGTTGTTTCTTAATGATTCTTACTTTCTAGGTACTGTTTCGTTCTATTTCCTAGGTTAGTGGTACTTTCTGTGTCACTAACGATAATTAAATGTCAAAGTTTTTACATTCAAGGTTTTTCTTCGACTTTCTTTTTTGCCTGATTGCTTTTGCAATGTTCTGAATTTCATTATAATCATGGGCGACTATTCCATAGCTGTATGTGTGCGTCACGCACCATAAAATGTATAGAATTAGCAAATTGGATTTATCTGTTAATATGTGTTTTCTATTGTATAAGTATTGATTAAAATAAATTTTATTATATGCTTCGCATCAGTTGTAGGTATAAAAAATATACGACGTATATAAATGCGTCTATAGCAAAAAGTTAAATCCATTATCATACTAATTCAGTATAATTGGCATAGATCCGGTTGTATGCAATAGATATTAATCGTTCGTTAGAAGTTTATAGGAAACAAAAAAAAAAAACGCTTTAAAATTTGATACACTTCTACACGTCAAAGGAAACTATTTTATGAAAATATTTTCCAAATTAAGACATTTTTTTGTTCTACCTGAAGAGGCGCCATTGCATCGTTAATTTAAATAGAGAAAGCTTTTTCTGTTTAAATACATGTTTAATTTATAGGTAACGTTTATGAGAGCGACATACCCGAAAGCTGATATTCTTCAAGGTGAAAATTTTAGAAGAAACATTAGTTATTAGTAGGAAAATTGAAGTTTCCTGGATTAGCCACACCTCCACAGGGTCACGCAAATCATATAAAGAGGATCTTATTTACCGCTACTGCCAAATAAATGTTTGCATTTCACCTTACCGATCTAACCTAAGGTAGACAACCCCCCATACTGTCACGCTAGGGCGCCTCATGCTATCGGCATTTGAACGTTTGCAACTCACCTTACCCATCTAACCTACCATCACTATAACGCACCATACTTTGTATGACCACCTAAATGTTTGCAACCCACCTTGATTGGAATAGACAACCCACTTTAATCACCTAATGTATTGAAATGTCGCAATAGCCTGTACAAACACATGTGTGATGTCAAAAACTGGCTTCACTTTATAAAAATACTCATTTATATATTAAAAACGTCCTTTTGCATATTTTGGATAGTAGTAAATAGTCTGGTTTACATCCTTGATGCTGATATGCGGTTATTTTTAAAAACCGTGCATCTCTAAAAAATCGGCAACCAATTCTTAAAAATTTTGGGGTACCTTTTGCGCATATCGAGTCCGTGCATCTTTTATATTCTCAATATTTTAATTTTTTACTCCAAGACCAACTTGTATCGAGTTACTAGGCCTAAACTAGAATTGTCAAATTTTTATTTATAAACACTTTTTTAACGTGAAAAGCATTTAATGGGCTTAAATTTTCTTGGAAGTCTCGACCCAACGTTACTTTTAATCTAGGACTAACTCCTAGCAGATTTATAACCTCTAAACGTCTACTTTTCTATTTATAGACATCATCTTAAGGCGTAAAGCATTGGATAGACTCGACTTTCCTTGGAAGTCAGAATCTGCAATTACTTTAACCTTGGACCAATTCATAACCAAGATCTAAAAATTTTCAAAAATGTCAGGGTTGATTTAGACAAAAAATTAGAACACACTTTTTTAAAAATTCTTTATTTACTTATAAGCATATAGTTTAAACTACTAGCTATTTATGCTCACCATCTTTGAACAGACAGAATTTTTCCAATCTAATTTAGGTATAAAAATCAAATCTTTATCTCGTCTTGCAAAGTTCTTGTATATAATCCACTGGATAATTTACGATGATCATTACAGCGGATTATGCTTGTTAATATTGATTTCTAAGTAAAGCACTTTCTGAAAAGACCATGTCCATCCGCGGTGCACAAATTTATCTCATTTTTGTCGCATAACCTGACACAAGTTCTAGTATTCGTTTAGCAGATTTCTGTCCGATGTGATAATGTACATTTTTTGTGTTAAACGATTTCGCATTGGTAGTTTTCAGATCAACACATATTTGGCGTACAATTAAATGCTCTTTTAATTCTTCGACGAATAAACGAATAAACCGCTCCTTGTGTAGATGGAAAAACACAGACACTCCGCCGTCGTTGATGTCAACGTCCTATATCCAATAACTGACCATACGGTTTTTGCACATAGTGCTACCTATTTCCATCGCATCGATCCCTCGGTAGTAGCAGCTGCAACACTCTTATGCCTATTACTCCGTAGATGAGCAGCATACGCAGACTTTGTCATCTCCATATTACACATATTGCATCGGATACTAACCCGTTGTTGTTTGAAGAAACACCTTTTAACTGCTGGCAAAGCTGGACGTTTAATCTCCGATATCAGAGTGGTCACGCGATCCTGTTTTACCTGGTGCCGCGTGAAGACATCCCTACTGGTAAAAAGAGCATAACAAGAGTTTGCAGTTAGAAATGTTTGCAAGTTCCATTTTGGTACAAAATAAAAACCACAGTATAAAACTTTGGTGAAGCTTGTAAGAGAATTAAATTATAACTAAAGGATTTACTCTCGTGTGGCTGCTTAATATACATTATAGAAGCATCCGAAGGTTGTTAAAAACAACCAAACAAAGTTAAGGATTAAGTGCGAGCACTATACAGCGCCATCTTTTTTTAACTACAACGTTAATTTTTTTTCGACGATTCCTTTAGATTATAATTTTTTAAACTCCGAACGGTCCAGTATATTTACCTTTATTTTAAACTGCGAGAACCAATATGCGTACCACGGTTCGCGTCATCCATGTTGCGAGGGTGATCAATAGAAATGCTCGGAACATTGCCTCTTCTTAAAATACCGACCGACATGGTGTTTTATAAACCACAGCTATGGTTCTACAACTTTGGAATTCATGATTCCAAAAACAAAGGATTTTGCTACAGTTGTTAGAAAAAGTGACGTACGTGAAGCCCCAAAAATTGGGTCATGTTTAAGAAAATATATATTTCAGAATGTACTACAAGGAACAAATTATCTGATTATGCGGTCCAATTCCTGGATGGGGGTGTTAAAATCAAAATATTAAGATAGTTTCTATCTTAAAGGCTGTTTTGAGGTGTGCCCCACCTTGGAAGATATAACCCAACTTTTCTTGGTCCCTTGGGCATAGTCTTTTTAAGAAATGATTCTTATTTTTCGGATATCGAATCATGCCTTAAATTGCAGCAACGACTTTGTGCCTGCTGATTATTTGAAAGTCAATAAATGCTGTAAGAAAAAATTAAGCTCCTTATGAACAAGATGGAAAAAGAAGATTTTGTTAGTACTGCAAAGAAAACCGGAAAAAGAGTGTAGCAAGTGATCAAGTGAACTGATTAAACTTTAAAATTATTTAGATATGGAAGTCTGATTCTTCAACAGTATCTGTTAAAAATGACTTTTTACATGTTTTAACATGAAAACTTTGTTGAGGTCAGTATTGGTAAGAAGTCGAACAAAAGTAACTTTTATGCTGAAAGAAACTGCAAAACGTACCAATAGCAACAATCGTGCTAGATCTCGTCAGAGTAGACCTAGTCAAAATATTGCTATGGAATGTTGCAGTAACAGCAAATTCTTCTCTAGTAAATTCACGCAGTTATAGCCTGAAGGAAATCCCAAAAGCACAGAAAATTTCAAGACGTGAAGTCCATGTTTCATTTAATACCAAAGAACTGTTTGAATTTTTACAAAGGCTTGCAAAGTAGTTATTCTGTAGCAGATGGCATTAATGAACTCTCGGGTGCACTGGACTTTGAGTTAGAAGAAAAGTTAGAAAAACAGTCTTTAGCGTTAAATACTTACCCTAGAAACTTTTAAATAAAATTCCCATTACAGTTTTTCTTTAAAAAACAAGTTTGGTTTTTGTTCACCTATTTTATTGAAAAACTTTTTTGTCATATTAGTTCATTGTTGTGTTTCTATTGTTTAGTTACTAGCTATGGTACTTCATGGCCTGTGCGAGTTTAAAGATACAAACGAAATCATAAAGAGCGCGGAGAAAACGTTTCGGCGAGATCACTGAAGTATCAAATCAGCATAGTTTCACTAAAAGTTCTACACAATTTTCTGCTCTCCAATGTAGTTAGTATTTGGTCAGATTCTTTGCTGTAAACCTCTATCGATTTTTTCGCTAATAAGTTTTGTGTGCTTTTCCGTTTTTTTACAATTTCGTTAGAAAATTTAAAACTTTCCTGGATTTTGATTTCCTAAGTTTAACAACTAACAAATTTGTTTACGCTTACAAGTATGGCATTTTCTAGCAACGATAGTAGTCGCTATGATCAAATGAACACCAAATTAAATTTTAGAATTTTTCTCTATATTGTTTATATTTTAAATGCAATAACGAACTAGTATGACAAAAAGTTGTATGCACCGTGGATATCGACAGATGTTTATGCCCTCGGACGACTTACAAACCCACGGCCCTCGGATTTGTAACATCCTCGCGTTCAGGGCACAAGCATTTACTTGATACCTTTGGTACATAAATAACTATTTTAGAACGCTGTTTGTTTTTTTTTAAAAGGCCATCGGCTGTTGATTTATCACACTACACATCCGTAGAATACCTGTCACAAATACCAACGGTGACATTAAACATCCGTAGACTAAGCGCTATCTGACGTATAACCTATAATTTCTTTTCTACAAAAAGAAGATATCATCTTTAAGCAATTGTAGACCAAGTTACGTATTAACTCATATAAACGATTAAAAGCAATTTACAAAAAAGTTTGTTGTAGATTATACAAAATATATTAGTTTTTACATACCTTGTACCGAAAACCACTTGTGGATGTTGTTTCTGTAGAGTTTAATAGAACGTTTTGCAAAAGCTCTAACAGTTAAAAACACACATTCTATTGCTTGGTCTACCATTGCATGATTACGTCCATGTATGCTTATGCTAGGCCCGATTTAAGTTTCAGTGTGGGTAATTTTAATTGGCTTCTAAGTACTTTTAATTATGAACATTGGAAATATCTGAAAGGTACCTTAAGCATCTTAAAAGTACTGTAAATTTTCTTTTAAAATTTATGAAAGGTGATAATAACACTCTGAATTGGATTATCTATGTCAATGCTGATTTTGCAAATTATTCCATTGACAGAAAAATATCGGTAGTTATGTTGTTAACGTCAATAATTATATTGTTCAATTGAAAACTAAAAAGCAGGATACGTCACTATCAAACGCTGAAGCAGAGTATGTAGCATTATCTTCTCGCGTTATTGAAAATTTATTTTTCGGTCAAATGTTAAATGAATTTCTTGGCTTAAATGTATTTCTTACTTTAATGTATGAGGCTGATATTATGACCAAAGCTCTATTAAAAGTTAAATTTAAATTTTTTTCTAAACTGTTTGCAAGTTGTACAAATTTAATAGTCTTTGATTATTAATAATAGCTTTCTTTGTAAGATTGTTAATATTGAAGAATTGCGTGGTTGTGTAGAATTTAATGATTTCATTTCAGCAATATCACGTCATTGTGTGACGTTGAAAACTGACAATAACCATTTACATGTTTTACTTCTCAATTTAATTAGGACCACTTTAATTGCAAAATTTCATCTTTATTATTTTTACATATGGCTTGCTTTATAGGAGTGCCCTAAATTTCAAATCGATATCTTTTTTAATACCCTATGCACCTCTAATGAAGGCTAATATCAATCACCTTATATAGTCGAACGGTTTGTAACTTTCATCAAAAACCACAATACGTATTGTGCTATCGCTATATTTTTAAAAACTGCGCGATGTGGTAAGTAAAAACGTTTATCTTCGTTACCTGATAAAGCTATGCGATTTAATGCATAAAATTGAAACGAACATCTCCTTACTAGCCTTTATTTGATCTAATATATGCCTGATTATTCCAAATACATGGAAACCTTAATGTACTGAGATGCCGCTATAGATATCACTGTTGATAACCACTAAAATGTTTATTAACTCTAAATTACTTCTTAACACGATGATTAACTAAGTTCTAATATGTAATTTATCTATACAAGCACTTAATTTATATACACATTAAACGTATTTATTTTAAAGATTTATCCAATAATATATACTTGCAAATCTATACTTCGACTCCAACTTAAAGCTCTGCTGATCAGTGCGGTTTTTATATACGCACAAAGTAGCATTCAGAAATAACTAGTTTTCGCGATCTTCTAGATCCTTTGATTTTTGTATACTATATATTGGTATTTAAAGTGCATTCTTGTGAGTGTCAATCAATCCATTGTTGGTTTGATTGCTTTGTCCCAATGCCGGTTTTAGAATCAACACGCCTCTAGGCAACATTTTAGTGCGATCCCATATAAACACAATAAGGTAATAAACAAAAATCATGGTTAATTTTTCTTATCATCTTATAAAGAAAAATGAAATAATGTAAAACCTACACGCAGAGTAAAAAATATTGCACTAAACCCATAAGTAAATTAGAAATCTTGTTTTCGAGATTTGAGAACTAGAAACTCTTTAATGACGCTATCAAACGAAACCTGTGCCACTTAGTCGTTATTATAGTTCAAAACAGTTAACGAGCCAAGCCTTTCTTCTCCTACTGAATTTCTAATAATATTTTTATTCTCTTTAATAACGAAAATGACCTTTCAACACAGCAATTTGTTACCGTAATACTCAACAAAATTCTGAAGGTAATATCTACCATTGATAAAGGTAGAAATTATCCCCTTTTCGCGAATGTACTGCAATGTGTTTACTATAGAATTTAATGAAATGCCAACTGGTAAAAATTCCTTAAAATTGCAGTATTCAGTAGTAAAATCTTCCTCAAGAGCTAAAAAGTAAACTGATTGAAGATCTCTTGCTTTTTCTTGTACTTCTGCCTGACTTAAAGGTTTCAACTTTATTAAAATCCGATTTTGTTTTCAATATCCCTGTAGGTTCAAGTCGATGATTCAGAGCCTGCATAAATTGATCTGTAACTACATTGAATATATTAACTTGCATAACAATAATTGCGCAAACTTCACCTCAGCGCTTACTCCATCGTCAAGCTGAAGCTTTCTTGTTTTGTTTCTTACTTCTGAAATAATATTCCCCTCTTCTACGTAGAAATCAAAATTTTCTCTAAAGCCTCCTACGAAAGTTTTGAGATCTTCAAGCATCTCCACTGCTATTTGCAAATCTATACCTACAGTTTGTAGAAATATTACTGGATTTATCGTATCTATTCATTATTTCTTCCCAAAACAAGGGTTATGAAACCTATTTCTAAGCTGTTGAATTTCTCTAGCAAACCATTTGCTTCGACCTGCGTCATGTTTTTTCACAAGTATCAGATGCAAATTTGCTCCAGTGCATTTCGAAAATTCGAATGGTTTTCCTTAAGAGCTTTGCATGTACCTGCTCGTATTGACCATCTTGTCGCAGATAATACTTTAGACAAAACTTTATTGTCGCCACATTCCCCAATCTCATTTTTGAGTTTTTCCCATCTGCCTGTTGATTCGTAAGAAATACATATATCCGTTCCAAAAACATGAATTATGAAGTTGCATTTCAGCAGCATTCTGCTGCTGAAACTCCTACCAAGTTCAGTGAATGTGCAGCAAAATAGCTAAGTAATTTAGTTTTTTAATTCTCGCATGCAAACCTGAATAAATTCCAGACAAGTTTTTTTGCGTTATCGTATGACTGATCTCTACAGTTGGAAATGGTAATTTTCAGTTTCAAACAACTTAATCATTCGATTTTCCAGATCTTCTGCTATATGACCTGTATTAGCAATAAATTTAATAAACCTTTCTACAGAAGTTATTATAGAATAATATTTGGCGACCTTAATTTGCCCCATAATAATTTCTAACACATTTTTCCATCAGGTTTAACACTACATTGCATATATCTTTTGATAAATAAAAAGTGTTGCCACTTCCTTTATTGGCAAAACGAGTAATGTTCTCTTAGGAATGAATCATACTGAGCCAATAATCCAAGAATGTCTAAGTAATTTCCATTGTTATTGTACCTAAAAACTTCATGAATTTCCCGAAAAGTTAATTTACGATTAGAAAGAGATTCAACTACTTCAACAAGTCTACGAAGAACTTATTTCTAGCATTCGCATTTATTTAAATATTGCTGATGTAGGGCTGTATCTATTTTACCAAGAACAGTGCTTCTTGAAATAAAATGTTTCATATTGGTCAATGGAACGTTCATGTTCACTTACTCTAAACTGATTTTTACAATCATTAAAACCACTTGTAGCTTTTGAAAATAACAAACAAGGTACACAATAAATCATTCCCGTAGAATTTGAATAAATATCCCGTTCTCGTCTCATTTCTGTACTGCTGATATGAGTTTTATAAAATATATTTCTCGTAATCCACCGACAGTTTGTTCATATGTACGCTTGGAATTGGTTACATTTAATTCTTCAAACCTTTCTAGCGAAAATATATTTTCAATAATTACATCTATATCTGAATTAGTTGTAAAATGCCACTTACTTGGAACCAATTCAAATGCTTCAAAATTAATATTGAGACTTGTGTTATTGTCGTCTTTTTTCACATACGTCATCTACAAGTTGTATTTTTGGAAAATCAGTTTCTTAATTATTTTCAACAATAACGTTCTTGCTATTTTCATTAGTCATATTTTGTGTGGACGGTATCCTGCGCATTGACTTGTTTATTAGCAGCACTAATACTAACGTGATCACATTCATTGGAACTTACAGACGATGATAGTAGTTGAAAAAATGTGTTCAATCTTGGAAATTTTTCAAAGGATGTTGGGTTTTTCCGTCTCTTTTTTTGAGTTTTCGACGCTGAGCGCCACTGGGTTTTTTGTTTATGTACGTAAGGTAATTTTAAAATATCTACCTCCCTAATAATTTAACAGTACACGAATAGCTTGTGAGCTCGACTACCACCTTTGTGTTCAATAGTATTGAACCCAATGCATGAAGGATGACAAATTTTCGGTGATTGGTAGCCATATCTGTTAAGATTTTGGTGGATATAAATAGAGGTATGAAATATTCCTAAAATATTATATTTTAGAAGTAACTAGAAACCGTTCGTTATATGTACCGTTAATCTTCAGAGTGTGTTGTGTATGTAATTACTAGATTGATATTTTAATAAGTGAGATTGTTTAATCATGATTAATTTGTTACTTAAGATGTCAACCAGTTGATACTGAATGCGAATTGAATGCATTTGTTTAATTAGACTGTTTTATACGTACAGGGTTGGTATTGGAATTCTATTATTCCATGGCGACCGTTATGTTTTAAATCTATCCTGATATAGTTTATGATACGAGAGTAGACGTATTTAGTCCAGCCCAGCTGGCATTTTTATATCTATGACACGCTGTTGTAGAATTCCCAAACAATTTATTTAGATGCTGATATTTATAAAGATGCTAGTTTGCGCGCCTCTTTCTTTTTGGCGCCCCTAGGCAATTGCCTATAATGCCTAGTCGTAAAACCAGCCCTTTATTACAATATCCTTTATAAAATGAACATATTCGTCGTTGATAGCACAGTTAGCTTGAAACCTTATACCACCTTAAAAGAGGGTACACCTAATCCAAGTCGAGTAATTTCAATGAAACGAGTAGCCCAGGGCAAGAAGTAAATAGAGACGGCGGCTAAGATAAATGGAGAAGTCTAACTTGATACGCTCGGTAGGGATCAACACTGCGGGGCGATGAGATGGCGGTGGGAAAGGATAAACAGAGAGTAAATGGGCACGACCTTGCCGGCAAGAAAGATAAATAGATGGAAACGAAAGAATGCAGTGTAACAATTTTATTTCTTAGTTACTAAATCCAACCATAAAAGTGCAAAGTTATAAAACGCTTTTATTCAAATTATTAGTAAAATACATGCAACAAGTTTAGTAATACGCTAAAGTTGTATCTATAGATAGTTTTCTATAAATAGTCAGGTGTCTGTACCTTCGATAACTGTTCGCAGGCGCGTTTTGGTTAAAGGCTCCGCCGGGAACACGCCGTCGCTCGTGCGAGGTGATAACCAGTCGGCCCTGCAAGCTTGTTAAATCAAAATGTACGATTGGAAGCAGGCCGCCAATTTGCGGTTACATTTTAAAGAGTCGAGATCCATCTTTAAATAGCGCGCGTAATTAACCACCATAAAATCAACTGTAGAAACAACTATTCCAACGATAGATGTAAAACCACTTTGTATTGCAGTCCGTAGGAAGCGGCTTTGATAATGGAGAATTTGAATAATTAATAGAAGAACTTATTACTACAAAACCTGATGGAAGTATGGTGATTACGTTTGATTTTACAACACCTCTTCACAGCCAAATAATGCAGTTCTGGTTCGTAGATAACTTTAAGAAATTTGGTTGTGTTTCAAATTAGAAACACGCTATTTTTGTTTAGTGCATAAAAGCACGAATGTTATAAAATTTCGATTATTAGTTAAGCTGAATTTTTCAGTGTTAAAAATTTTAATGCACAACTTGTAAAGTTTTAAGATACCATTCACGTGGTTCATTTTGTCCTGTTGGTAACAGCGACAGATGTTTTGTTACGTCACTTGTTTGCCTGCAGTATACTGCTGACACCTGTGTTCTAATAAACATATGCTTTGAACAATGTTTGCCTAAGTTGAGTTTATAAGAATATTTTTATGATCTTTCTTTATTAGAAACTGAAACTAACACAATTAATTTAGATAAGGAAACTTGATTTACTATGTTTTAATTTGTAACCCTCTCGAACAGATCTGTCCGGGTCGGCTTTTCTTTGTAACAAGTTTACACTAAGTTTTAAAATGTTTGCTTAGTAACTATTTTGATGAAACTTTATTTAAAATCCTTGAACTCATTTAATTATTTATGAAACTTTGTAGCATTGAATTTTGTTTTAAAAAAGAATCTTTTGAGTAAATTATTAGTTCAAGATTAAAGCTTTTTTATTTTGATCAAATATGGTCAAAACTAACTACAAGAAACTAATATCCGTATGAGTGGAATTTTAATGTCAACTTATAAAGGAGATATTTTTTTTGATATTTCTTTAGGTATGTTTGTGGTACACAAATAGTGTTCCACCCTTCTATTAAGCTAATTATTACCATTTCTTACAGGAGCAGCGTCTTATTCAGTTAAGACGGGTTTCTGTCATCGAAGGCGATTTTTTTTCTTTGGGTTTCCACGTCCGCCCCTAGAAATATACTACGCAATTATCCTAATTAAGTCAGGACTTGGTGGCGCCTTATTTGTTTTGGATTAAGTTCAACTTATAATCAGAATTCGACTTCCCCCCCCCCCATTTCTCATAGCTCTACCCAAGGAATAGACCCCTAGTTATGTCGGAAGACTTCGTTACACTTGCCCAGGCGCGAGGATAGTCATGTAACCATGCAATAAATACATAAAAAAAAGGAAAGCTGCAGCAGGTTGGCGAGGACATCTTCAAACAAAAAAATTAAAAACCAAGAACACAAAAACTCGAGAGCTAAGCTGGAACTGTAAACATCTATAGATATCTAACGTGAAGCAATAAATAGATTTAATGTTAGCAACCTAAAGATTAACCTAAACACTTAAACACAAATTACTGCGATCTGCATCTATAATAAAAAATATACTTTACATAAATAGACTCATATGAATCAAAAACTAAATGTTTTTAATATTTTGTTAAGTTTATTTTGAAGTTTAGATGTAGAGATATCTAATAAAAGCCTCTGCATTAGGTGAACATCTTGTATAGTTTCATACTTTACATAAGTAATTCAAATATACCCTTGTGAAACAATAAAAGAGTCTAGTTTTCATAAAAACTTCATATAATTCGAAAAATAGAATTTATTGCTTGTCTTTGTTCTAAATAATGATTATAATTTCAAATATATATACAGTTAAGTGTTTCGTGCTAAAGTATGCAACGTAAACTTATGCTTGCAGGTGATATTTGGAACAAAATAGAACCCCCCACCTGTCGACGGCGCCTGTGCAGCCAGCCACCTCGAGTGACGGATTCTTTAATTAAACTTGTAAAAGTAATACAAAAGTTAAAAAGGGGTAAATACAAATATAACGACGCGCCACCACATCTAACTGTAATAATAAATACACCTTAAGGAAGGATTTGGAAAGTCTTAAGTATTCCTGACTAGTGTTGCCTGTAAAAAATAACAAAACTTAGTTAGATTACTAAATGAAGTACGAGACACAATTTGTTCTTCACAATGTCATATAAAAAATATAAGCAAATGTATAAAATTAATAAAACAGTTTCAGATATTAATATGGAGTATTTTCTTCTGTTTTAAAATACTTTCTGATTCTTAACCTTAGTAAAACCTAATTCCAAAATCAAAAGTGAACTACTTTTTTACCGACCACAAAACTTGTATTCTCTGGAACAATTCATTTGACTTTACACCTATATTTTCTCATGTTGTAATTCAATAAAATTTCATAGTCCAATAATATTATATTCAAAAAGATTTGTTTTTCAAATTTTATAAACAAGTGTACAAGAAGTATATGCTATATCACATATGACTAGTATATGGTTTTATTTCCATCTAGTTTCAACTTTTAAAGAAAATATTTCATTTAAGATGTACACAAAATTTTGATCTTTCAAATTTAGACATAACGTTTATTAATATCTCATAGCAGATCTGGTATGACGTTTTTACAATCTGTTATTAAAAATTTTAATTTCTAGTGGTGAAGATATTTTAAACAAGTTATAAAATTTAATAGGATACTTAATCCAGTAAATACGAGCAAGAAGACATCTTGCAGCGCCTTGCAATTAAGTCCAATTTATCTACATATAAAATCACATAAGAGACGGGTGACTACAAGAAGTGGTTTGATTTTAATCTTTTGAAGTTCATAACAAAAAGTTTTAACTTCACTAACAAAATTTAAGAGCTTTAAGTTTGATTTTTACTGATATGAATTTGAAGTTTATGATTTCAGATTATTTAACTACAACCCAATTTATTTATTATGTTATGTGATAATCCACATGTTCAATTACAACTCAGCATCCAGACATCCATTATAAATAGTTTCAGAAGCAAAAATCCAATCTTACTTACCGCGGGCGTACTAAAACAATAGTAGGCAATTGAAATTACTTCCAACCCACATAAAACAGCAGCCCAACGAAAGTCTATTACTGTAACTTTCCAACCATCACGTGCATCCTTGCAAATTGTATCAAATTTTTCTTTAGGAAAGATTAACAGTGTGAACCGTACAGTTGAATTCAACCATTTTGTAGCATAACCACATGTAACCTCCTAATTAAATATAAATCTTTCTTACGTGCGCTACAAAGAATAAATCAAAAACAAATACACACACAATATATTTACTATCAATAAGTTTAGTTAGGAACTAGTAGAATTGCCTACATCGATTTATTGTTATTCGCATTTTCCAGCGACAAGATATCAAAGACATCCTGCCTTCTTCAAACGGGACCCCTTATGCAAAGTGGTTTTGCTACTTCAAACAAGTTTTAAAACGCGATAAACTACAATTGCATATGCGCACGCGTGACGTATAAAAGCAACAGTTACCTGGTGATGACTTATTATAATAGAACAAAACCAACTAATAGGTATGCAACACAAAATACACTTTATCGTGAAATAGGTAAACTAAGCTTTTAATGACGACCATACGCCATGGAATATTAATGAAAGAGGAAGATTAATAGATTTAGCCATGACACAAAATTATATACGTTACAAGTAGCTTCACACTAAAATATATATAGGTTAAGAATATACTGGTGGCATTGGGCTAAACTAAAAATATACTAAATTGCTTAAAAAATTTGGCAGAACAAGTTAAACTGAGATGTGTAGCAGAAATTTAATATATTTAATATGTTTGTAGGATTAAATTTTACTCCTTGGTTAAAAGTAGTAGCTTAACCAAAGGGATATTTTAAGATTTCCTTAAAGAACTAGATAATGATTAATTACTTACAAATATTGAACTTTGACACCAACGGTATTGTAAATAGGCAAATTGCTCTTAAATAAGCTGCAATTATCTTATTCAAATGCATACAGTTTAAAGAGTTTTCTTAAGGTTTAAGTGCCACAAAATGCATACAAATAACATACCGCGAACCTCAAAAAAAATGTTGCTAAGTTGTGCAATATAAAAGTTGTTATGGCTTTCTTAAATGGGAACTTTTCCCCTCTTAGCTCTAGCCTAGGAGAACGTTGTCTCGGTTTTGTTCCTAAATAAAGCGCCTCCGACTTTGTCGTTTTTAGTTTGCGACCATTTGTGTAACCTACTTAACGTCTCATTCGGTTACGTTTGCATCTCTATTAACAATCCCAACCTGATAATCAATAGCATATCATCCGCAAACCCAACAATAGTGCATCCTTTGGGCAATTTAGCTCTAAAGATGCTGTCATACAACAATTTCCAGAAAGTAGGACCAGAGCATGTCTCTTGCAAGCATAACCTTTCTACCGTTTGCAACACAACTTCGCTCGGAATTTCGATCTGTGGGAATTGTCCAAAGAAATAGCTCTTAACCAATGACATCAGGTTTCGCGGACAATCCCTACGTTCCAATTGCCAAGCGATAGATGGCCTATGGGCAGTATCCAATGCTCCCGAGATACCCAACGCCACGACGACGCAATACACTTTTGTCGCCCTCGCCAGCTTGATTTCTTCGACTACAAACTCTAATGCGTCAATAGTTGACTAACCCTTCACGAAACCAAACCACCGCTGTCTCGAACAACGTACTCAACTTGGGTGGTAATAACTTGATTCAAAGCTTTCCCTAGTACCTGTAACAAGCTTATTGGACGGTAGCTGCCCGCCTTTTTCGCTTTAGGGATAAATTTTACATTTTGAACTTTCCAACAACGGGGAAACACGTCCTTTTCCAAACAAAGATTAAACAATTCGGGAATGACATGTCGGGCCAACAGGCACGCCTCTAGATTCCATCTAGATTCCATCAGGCACCGGTGCGTTCTTACGGTTGATATCCCTAAGAGCCCTTACGACATCGTGACTGAGAATTACCTTATCGTCATCTATTCTTTGTGTCTCGGTGGCTCCACGACGTGCAACCCTTGTCCTCCTCTGGATCGTCCGATGGGAAAAATTTCTCCAAGGAATATTCCGCTGTCGTTATTAATTCCTCCGTATATTCCCCGTTATCTTTCTTGACGTTGCCGAGCGAGATCTTGTGTTGTTTACCTCTTATAACTCGGTACGCTGTTTCCCAAGGTTCTTTTATATTATCGGTTACGTTGATTATACTCGATTTTCCTTTGTTCTCTAATTTCATACATGGCGCATTGATAGTGATACCTTAGGTTGCGCATTTTAGCTCGCTTGGTTGTTAGCCCTCGGGGCTACCAAGGTACGTTATTTTTAAATATTTTGTTCCGCGGCGTGGAATATGCCGACTAGTCTATCACCGCATCATTTAATTTTTACGCGAGTATCTCATATTTATAACCTCTCGGCAGTTTACAAATTTTTTCTCAAACGCGGAGCTGCTTTCGATAAATTTTTGTTTGAACCGTTCTCAATTTGCTTTTTTCTTATAAACAATTGAAGAGGCCTAAAATCTGGTGCTGACTTCCCTGAAAATTTTGATGAAAAACATCGCAAGTTCGTCAAAGAATTCTATTATATTTACCGCAAGTACATATCATTTCGAGATAATCTTGATTCGTAACGCTTTGATTGACCATCACAACAAATGTATACGCAATACAGCAATTGCAAAACCGCATAAAACTAACTACATTTTACGTTTTGTTAATCGTTATTTTATTTGGTAGCCTCTCGGAAAAAGTTACTTATCGTAACTTTTATTAGCAAACGTCGTCGAACTAGTGTGTTTTTCCTTTAATCTAAATAACTTAAAAAGGGTTTATTTTTTGAGCAATGGGAGTAATATATTCCCAACGTAATTCATTGCGTAGAATTAATTAATGTATCAAGAAACGAAATTTTTGACAATCTGTTGGTAAAACATTGAAATAAAATTTAGTTTACACTACAATTATATTTTTTAGGATTATGAGATAGTAACAAGTAGGTGTACAAAAGATCAATTTTTTAGATTTCTAGATTTTACAATTTATATGGCTGTATGAAAATTAAAAGAAAATTATAAAAAACCAAAACATCTCAATAACAGCTTAAGATAAAGTATTGTAACATGCTACTATTAACGCGTTTCACCAATTTAAAACAAGTAATAACAAGTCTTTATTACTCACTGTTCACAAGTCTAATTAACAGTATATGCCTTATGTATAGATGTGTTCAGTCCAATTAACAATGAAGCACTATCACACTAGTGCTATTTACAAGCACTATATCTTCTTAAACTAAATTCTTAACCATAAGGCTTCTCAACAACACTAAACACTACTATAATTTATTTATTATACTTTTGTCTATGTATTCTACAAGCTGGCGGTACAATATACACGTTCACAGAACACAAATTTATATTTACTCTTGGACTTTCAAAAGCGTAACTAATTAACTTTACACGATATAGTTTATATTCGACATTTAGATATATACCAACTTTGTTCTTCATCAGCGATCTTATTTATACCCTGAATTAAATAGATGTTTCATACTCTGGTATGTGCTCAAACATTCTTGATTTCTGGAGAATGTATTTGGGTTATGACGCTTGTGTGTTTGACGGGTTGCCTAATAGTAGTTCGAAACAGTATTGTGGTTTCGTAAAAGTATAACATTTTTACGTAGCTTTAGGCTAACTTTGAGATCTTTTTATGGTGAAGGGATCTCCTTAAAATGATGGAATCTCAACTATCTTCCGACTATGTTAGGGGTCTATTCTTCGAGTAGAACTTATGAGTAGTGGTCGTGGTTCTTATGATAAAACATTATTTACTTACTGACTGTAATATTACCAAAATAAGGGTGCAAGATGGGCGCTACCAAGTCCTTAAATTTTCTAAACACGGGTTTGCTCTTAGGGGGGACTTGGAAGTCCTTAGAGAGAAATATCGTATTTACTGCCTAAGCAGGAGCTGTAAAGAAAAATATTATCGATATAGCAAAGAAGGACACAAAAGATGTACTCTTGTTACCTTATACTATAAAAAAGAATGGCTATTAATATCAATTATTTGAACACTATTATAAACACAAGTTTAGGCATTAAAATTCTTGAAAGTGCTATTAATGCTGCATAGTTAAGTGAGATCTAAAACATTAAATTTGTAAAGGATATTTATGCTTGTATACCTCCTGATTTAATTACCCTATTCTTGAACTCACTTGTTCATAATAAAACAATTACTCAAGCGAATTAAATGATTATTCTTTAATGAAATAGTGCCATCTAAGTAATGAAATTTTATGTACAAAATATACATTTCAAAGGTAGATTAATTTCTTCAACACACTAATAGAATAAGAAAATTATGACTGTCTCTACTAAGCATTAAAAATAACAATAATATATTAAACATATTTACAAGGCTTTACAAATTAATTGCCCAAAATATGGTTTACAAGTATGTATTAAAATTTTCAAAGTCTATAATTTTAATCTTCATTACTACTTAAGGTATGATTGAATTTAAATGAAATATTTTGTTAGGATTAAATTAAGGTATTCATATTCATTCATAATAATATCATGCATAATCCTTGATTCAAAATGTGATAAATTCTAAACAGCAAAAGTTTTTCATAATTACACAGCAAAACAAGGATCGTTGGTTGTTACAATGTTGTTTACGATGTTCTGCCTCGTTGTCAAGATAGGCAAACAGCTGGCGTGATGTCAAAGTAATAAAAAAGGCTTACCTTGCAAAGCGTTTCTAAGCTACGTTATGATAGTTCCAGTGTCGAAACCAAATGTGCTGGCATACGATGTAGAAAATTGTAAGGTCAGGTACTGGCGCCGCTAGGATTAGGGTAGAAGGGAAAGAGGCGCATGATGTTGAAACTGCGTTACCTAGTTTAAGTTTAAAAGTCACTCTTGTATTGGTAGCCGATTAGTTCAGTTGGTATTTTAAATGAACCTTTAATGCGTATTTCTTTTATTAAAGAGCAACCCTTTTTTACATTTGGTGCCGAAACCCAGGAAGTATTCCGACCGGATCAAAGAATTACAAAACGGACGGTCTGTAAAATGCAGTTGACTAAGGCAGTTAACAATATTAACGTAATGTTAGAAAACAAGAACTACAGTACCGAAGATATTTACACGGCTTTATCAAAGTTAAAATTGGTTAGTGATAACTTGAAAGAAATCGACAGACAAGTAGAACCTCTACTTTAGGAAAATATCGAGGAGGAGCTACTAAAACAATATGAATACGAGGAGATTGCTGTTACTACAGAGTCGAAGTTGAGGTTTCGATTAAGTGCAGAGGACAAGACGCAATCACAATCAGTAGTTCAATCTGAAGGCATTATTACGCAACCGCCAAGTAACGACGTAAGTACATTACCATCATTAGCATCTGTGAAGCTTCAGCGCTTGCAATTAGTTAAATTTGACGGTACCGCAAAAGGATGGCTTCCATTTTGGTAGCAATTTCAAAGTATGGTACATGAAGATCCACAACTAACAAAGGGCGATCGATTTAATTATTTACTAATGTCTGTGACCGGTAAAGCAGTAGAAGCATTCGAAGACTTTCCGCCATCAGGAGCATTCTATGAGGAAGCACTGAAGGTACTTAAAGATCAATTTGGAAATTCTGAACGGCTAATAGAGCAATATTTTGAAATCATCATGAAAATTGAAACGGTGAAATCGAAAACTGACGTGAACACTTTACGCAAGAATTACAATCGTATTACGTCGGCTATGCGTGCACTTACAATTCTGGAAGTAGCGAGCACGCAGTATAACATGATTGTGAAGTCTAGTTTAATGAACTCGTTGCCTCATGAAATGCGATTGAGGTATTTTCGCCAAAACAATAGGAAAGTAGCAGACTATGGCGGCGCCGAAATAGATACGTCACAAGAAACTTCAATAACTGCCATGTCTGGCTCTGTTAAAAGAGAAGATGACGTAGACAAACAAGTGAAAGATTTGTTGCAGTTTGTCAAAAACGAAATAGAGTCTTTAGAACAACCTCTAAAGCCGGATGCAGACAGAAAAGAAAAGATAACAAATGCAGGGACAAGAAATCCAGGTAGAGGAACGGCGTCTAGTTTATTGGTTACTCCTTATAGAACGACTGAAGTTTGTTTATTCTGCAAGCAAGACCATAAAACAGAATTTTGTATGGCAGACATCGCTTTAGAAAAGAAACGTGAAGTTTTAAAATCCAAGGGTATTTGTTACCGTTGTACGAAAGGGAACCATAGAGCGAAAGATTGTAAAAACAGGTTTTTAAAATGTAAAGGCTGTAATGGAAAGCATGCAACGACTATGTGCGACCCAAATTATAAAGCAGGTAGAAGTAACCCAACAACGAATAAAGGAAGGATTAACGCCGAGATATCGAACAATAGTAGTGCAGTGAACCCATCAACTATATCTAGTTTAATGACAATATAACTCAAAGTGTATTATTACAAATGGCCTGTGTTTACGCATACGCTGATAAAGAAAGAAAGCTCATTAGATTGGTTATTGATGGTGGAAGTCAACTTACCTTCATTAAGGAAACCGTTTCGCGAAATTTAAGTTTACCAGTCGTAGGTAAGCACCGCTTCAGCATTGCCGCAACGGTTCCGCCAAAACTGTATAATCGAGTGTTAATTACTTTAAAGGGCCAGCATACTGATGATTTACTAAGAATAGAAGCAGTTGAAGTTCCAGAAATTTGTACCGATTATTTAAATGTTCCTACAGAGAGCGTTGAACAATATAAACATTTACAGTTGGCAGATAGCAAACCTTACGATACTGATCAGGAACTAATTATCGAAGGAATTAGCATGCTTATAGGAGCAGACAATTATTGGTGACTGGTAACGGTGACCTACCACTTAAAAAACACTTAGCATAAACCGTGAACAAACTCTCGCCTAAAAGACTACACAATACTTTTGAAAAGTAGAACCCAGGACGCGTTTTCGAATTAAACAACAATAATGTATCTTTATCAACTACTAAACACCGGCAATCTCACGCTAGCGATAATTGTAGAGGTGCATACATTTAATTTGAAAGGTTTTTGACGTAAAAAAGTGGTATAATAACATATTAGATATTTAATTAACCGCACCTTTTCGGTTCAGACAAAATTGCCATGTCTAAGATCTCAACACCTGTTTTTATAAGTAGTTTTTTAACAATTTGCTGTAAGAATTTGGTATGTTAATTTGCCTGCTCATCCGTCAGATTCGTGTACATGTACTTAATTTTTACTTTCTAAGAATCGTTTTGTTCTACGTCCTAGATTTGTGTATACGTATTGTGCCGTTAATAATAATTAACATTCAAACATTTTAAAATCGCAATATTACACCAGAATTTCATTATCTTTGCGTTTGATTGCCTCTAGATTTAATTCTTTTGTTGCAAAATTGCAGTGCTGTAGGTTTGATTATCAAAAGGGTGTGGTTGGAAAAAGATGTATAATAAGGTGTACCTTAAAAAACATTAAAATACTCTTTCTTGCATACGAAAGTACTAAATACGAGCCTGGTTCAATAGGCCAAACCATCATTGCCGCACTTTTTCTTCACTCTATGATAGCTGTACCAGTTTTCTAAACCAGTGTATTTAAAATTGAAGCTACAATTTTTTTAATTTAAAACTTCTTCGTATATAGAAAGAAACTTGAATTACCTATTTAACAAATTGATAACAAGTTTAATTAATTCATTAATAAAATTTCGAATATAGAACCAATGCTGATGGCACACTTAATTTTTATGAAAAAGCACCATATACTCGTTAATACAATATTTAGCAAAAGTTTATATTTCATAGCACAACTGCGAAAAACATTTTTCTGAAATCGATCAATAATGTTTACTTTGTCAGCTCAAAATCAAGTGTCGAAGTACACAATTCCTGAATACGTTAAAAACCGGTACGGTAAAAACTTTCCCGGCATAAGCTGGGAAAGATATCGTATTTTAAAGAAAAGGCATAATTTTACCAAAGGTTAGCCAGTTAAGTATAAAGTTCAAAACATACGGACACATACTCTTCTCTGTCGTTTTCCCAGATGAACGTGTTCGCGTATGTCTTTATTTAGAACACTTACAAATCATATTACTATCTTTATCATGTATATTAGTTAAGCTTTAAATAATCTTAAACGTATGTTTTGAATCGAGTTAAACACCTATGACGTAGGGGATTTCTTTTGTTTTCCTACTATAACAAATAGGTTATAGAAATAGAAGGGAATAACGATATGTATGGAAAAAAATAGGAGAAATAGAAGAGCAGAATACGTTCTAAGGCATTTTTGGAGAATAGTATGAGATATATTACAAGCAGAGATGGGAAGAAGGAGGTAGATGTAGACCTAGATCAGATAGTGATAGATGCAGACTGTGGAAATTTCAGGAAAATGTGTAGATTAGTTCAAAATAGGAAACAATAAGGGTACGCGTCTAACTAGTTTCAGGACTGAAGACCTAATGATGATAATTACTTACACGTATAGTACAACAACCACGGTTACTAGACTAGACAGTGGGGGTCATGCACATCTACTCTCTCACTCTAATAGCAGCGATGACGTAGTTGTCACCCAAGTTCTGCTATCGGACTGTTTACCCTTACGGGCTATAGATCGCGATATTGGTGTCTGCTATTTTAAAAATTAATCGGAGATTTTTCTCAATATGTATGCTGTTATACATATATATATATATATATATATATATTACTCAAATTTAGACCAGGGTAGAAAATTAATTACGACATCAAATAATTTTAATCACCGTGTATAAGGAAGCTTTGGGAAAAAGTACGCGTAATTAAATGCCTACTGTGAAGATTTAAATCATTCAATAAGAATGTAGGGTTTGCGTAGAATTTTATTAGATAATACGCGTTATTAAAACCTTGGAGCATAAAAATTTATTCGTTTCATTAAAAATAAGGGATTTAAATTATTCACTAGACGCTTTCTATAAAAAGAAGCAGAATTAAAATGCTCAACTTGTATGTAATTTAATTGTTCCAAGTACTAAAACAAATAGAAATTACGTGCAAAATTTATATTAATTAATTCAATTTTTAAGTAACGAGTATTAAACAAAGTGTACAGATAATATTTAATATATAAATGCATAAAAGCTTTTAAAAACTCAATAATACGTGGAATATCCAAATCGTAGAAGTATTACGATTGAACACTTGCGTATTTTTAAATATCACGTTCTGTTTAATTTGTATAGATAAACATGCAGATTCTGCGGTGAAAACATAACAATTTCTATAGATGATTAATTAATTGTTCGCAGACGCGTTGCGTGTCGTGTGAAAAGTTCTTAGATTTTCAACTGGCGCGTGTGCAAATTTTTAAAATCGCTGTGCCGGACTGTCGAAAAGGGAACATAGAATGCGAAATTCTGAAAATTGGCCGTCGCGGGACAAAACCGACGTGCAGGCGAGCGATTATATAAACCCGTGTTTATAGGAGTTTCGCTCTCTTAGATTTTCGATTTTTAGTCAATACTTTAAAACAGTTTGCTCTTTATTTTTTGCTGTTATGACATACTTCAAGCAGAATACGTGCTACGATAAAAGTTATTAAGTGCATTTAGAGAAGATACAAGGTAATAAAGTCTAGTTATATTTGCGAGTATTACTGTACCAATTATCGAAATTAGTAACAATAAATGAATAAACAATAGTAGGCAGTTTTGGGTATAGCGTGAAAGAATTATGAATTTCTTAGCTATTTTTCGGGGGTGTTAATAATCAAATGTTATTCGTAATCGTGATTGGATCCACAAAACAAGATTTAGATATACATAGATGAGTTCCTGAGAAGCCCTGAAACAACTTTAGATGAATGGTGGTGTAGAAAATTTTAAAAGCGTTCAGAATCAGAAGCCGTAAACATAACCCAGTTGGAATGGTGTGATTAACAAAGGACGATGTACATTGGAGCCACGAGTGCATTAACCTTCAGGTAACTTATGCTTTGTTGTTCGATTTTTGATGTTTTGGTGTGTGTTGAATAACTTTATAATTTGTTTGCTAAAAAATGGACAGTAGTGAATTTATACAAACAACAAATTTTTAATTTTAAGGTGAAATTTTCTTGTTTAAGTAGAAAGGAGTATTTAGCAGTTTATGTTCTTGATTATGATGAAAATTTGGGTCTGTCTTTGAGCTCAATTAGACTAACCTGTTTAATTAACGTAAAGGGGTGGGAGATGCTCCCTTTTATTCAGACTCAGGTCTGCAAATATTGTTAAATTAATTAGTAGGCATCCTACAAGGACTTTAATTCTGGATGCAAATTAAAATGATGCCAAATTTAATCTTGAAATTTTATGATACTGAAATTTATGCTACAATTTAATTTTAAAATTTTAATGTATTATGAATATTGATGTAAATAGAGTTAACGTTGATGTTTGTGGTAGGAATGTGTTTGTTTTTTTTTATGAATGAGGATGAAAGTTTTTACTAGGTGAGCAGCCGAGGCGGAAAGAGTAAAGAGGCGATTATCAGAAGAGATTCAACAGGGCGAGAATCACAGCAAATCTTGGTGCCAAATTCGAGAGGCACGAATATCTTTTTTTACTCTGGTGAGGCTTTTTGTAGGTTTCACAGCAAAATCTTGACGGCCCAACGCTGGGGCTCGATTTGAAAACCTTAGTTCACGAATAATGGTGAGGGAATCACAGCAATATATATATATATATATATATATATATATATCTGTGTGTGTGTGTGTGTGTGTGCGTGTGTTATGTAATATTACAAAAATTATCATGTAAATGTAACCAAGATTTTTTACTTAAAATTACAAAATATACGACAAGAAAAAGACTCACCAATTAATTTTGTTGACGATCCTGAACCCCAATTACAAAATGTTTTTATAATAACAAATACAGAATAATAACACGATATTAACAATTAAAGATAAAAGAACCATACGCATGAATTTGATCTTGATTAGATAGGGAATGGAAAAAACACAAATAACCTGATAACATTACTACACGATCTTTTTCATCTTCTTATTCTTTTTCCTTTCTTGATACTGTCGCTTCTGTGGTTGTACTTTTTAGTTATATTCCTTTTGTTAAGTTCTTTCAAACGTACGGGTTCGTACAACACACAACGGCAAAATCGTCAAGTTCAGGATATTTATTTTTAATGTCTTTTAAATTTCCCATAACCGTGAATTCTGATTAATGCAATCGTCATGAAAACAACAAAATTTATTATGCATTTTGACCATGTTATTTAACCATTCTGGTGTTGGTCTCATCAAGAACCCTCTTGAAATCATAGCCAGTCTGTCTGTTTTTCCACAAGAGGAGACGTGGCTGGTTAGTTTGCCAAAAGTATCAGCGTTGCTGGGATATTTTTTCTTTAATCGGTAAGCTATAAATCCAGCCAGCATCTCTAAATGCTCCGTTTTTCTTTTGTTGCTTCGTTAAATCGATTGTAAAACTGTCAAGGAACATCTTCATCTTCAGTTTGTTCTAATTGCGAAGTTTGAGCTAATTCAACGCGCATAATATTTTCAGAATCACTACATGTTGTCGACGTCGACCCATTTTCACATACTGTAGAAAATACATCTGCGCACAGTAATAGAATATCCTTATCTAAATCATTGTTTCCCTTAGTGAACACTTCGCGAACATTTAGGATTAATGATTTCATACGTTGTGATACAATAGTTGGAAGCGGATGGTCATAGAATCTTCCTAGTCCTGACATCTCTGAAAAATAACTATCCAACACATCTTGGTTACATCTTGATGACATCAAGTAAGTGTAACGCTCAGATCTAAGGTCTTCATAAAGTCCCTTCAAACTTTTGATCGACATGAGAAAGTCATGCTAGAACGGCAGGAGGGTATTCTTTCCAGAAACTCTCATGTTTTGAATTAAACTGAGGAGTTTATCCAAAGCATCCGTTTGACTTTCGAGGTTGTTTCCAAATGCACTCTTCAGAGGGTTAGATTCTTGAGGACATCGGGAGTTGATAACATCAAACCATTGTTGACAATTTCGACAAATTCACTAACATAACATAACTGGGAAAGTTATACTTAATACTTTTACCGACAGTTCTTGAAAGCAATTCAGCAGCTTTTCGTACATTTTGCCTCTCTGTTCCAACGACTAATAAATGTCTCATATTAATTTGGTGAGCAAACTTCGAATCACTTCCATCATTTAAGTTCCACAAGCTTTTAAAATACCTCCTTTGTTTACAGATTTCCTACTTTTAAGAAAGTAACCTTTATCTAGCTGATGATACCTGACTCAAGAGCGTGAGGTACATCAGCAAATGCCCAAATCTTTTTACAGTCATTTGTTGGGTTAAGTGCGTAAAATTTTTTCAAGTAACCACAAGGTCTTTATGTAACTTTCTGTTTAAAGGTCCCATATCATAAACAAATGCCCTAACCTTTAGTCCCACCTCTTCAATAACTTTAACAGCTTCGAAGAAAAGATCTTTTGTTACTGCTTGGTCGAACTGGTAATAGACTTGTGCCCATTTTCCTATCATTATTACCTGGACGTTTCTGTAAGGTCTTCTAACGATTTTTTCAACAAGGTAAAAACACTGGTTACTTTTCACCTTCATTTCATCGGAACTTAGTATAACATCTTTTTCATAATCGTAAAAGAACATATTTGAGTTTTCAGAACCCCTAAACTTAATTCAGTGAAACCAGGAGAAACTTGTAACTGCCTAAGACGCCTTTTGATGGTATTTCACTTGACAGAAGATATTTCAAAATTTCCTCACAAATCTCCAGGCCTTGTGAGAGATGCATCTTGATGTTACTGCCCTAGCAAAATCTTCTGGTGACCAAGTTGCACATTTTCCTGCAAGGATTGCTGCTGACTGGAAGATAATGTTCCATCAAAAACTTTTGAAACATGGTACAGTTTTAAAATTTGAGATTTTAAAGAGTTCAGCTGATCCTTAAGAAGTTGATTTTCTGCTTTCAACATTTTATTTTCTTTAACTAAGCTTGTTACTGTCATTTCCGATTTCTCTTTGGGATTTACATCGGTGCTTCTTTCCTAAACACACGTAAGCATGAACAACCGAAAATCCGTCTTGTCTTTAGCATGCATAAATCCATTTTTGCATTAATACTTTTTCTCTTTTTGGTAAACGATAAAATGATGACCTTACGTTTTTTCCCGTGTGTACTGTGGCTGCTACAACCCGCGATTGCACGACAAACCAACCATGTTGAGTACAAATTTATACTCAAACCTACACTAAACAATTAACTATACTCATCCATTCCTGCATACGCACACACACTACCAACACCAAAAAAATAGATACCGTAACAGAAAGCAAAGTCCGCCTAAATTTGCGGAGCGCGATACTGCCCGACGGCGGGAAGAACTCTGACTGGCAGTAACGTCATGCAGTGCTTTGCTACTGTGCATCCGACTAATAGCCCATACCGTCTAGTCTAGTAACCATGACAACAACTATGATTTATTTATATTTACATTAATGTCGCAATTTGTACAACCAGAAAAGCTGGAGACACTACTGCTGTTTATTGTTAGTTTTTAGTTAGATTTTAATGCAAAAATCTAATGCATCTTTTCACAAACTGATGCACTAATAGTTCTTAGATTCTCAAAAATATTAAATGCGATTTCGGAAAAAGTAGTATGTGCACCTCGTAGTAAAAGCACATTCCCGGACTTGTTGCTTCGGCTAGCGGCTCGGTCAACAATTTACATTGTCGTCCGAGAATGTGTTACGTTCAAAACCCAGCAAGTATTTTTTTCTGCTTTCATTTTATAACGCCCTAAAATTTCTCAACAAGCTCGATTTCCCGCCATTTGAATTAGTGTTATTTAATAAAATTTCTCAAGTAATTACTCTATACAAAAGTTTGCCTTATAAAATCAAACAGCTGCTTAGGAAACATTACGTTAGAAAGTAGTTGCAATATTTCCTAGCACCTGCGGTGATTACATTTTAATTAAAAGCTGCGTGTAAATGCACACCTTTCTTCTAAAAGATAAGACTACTTTCCACCTGCCTACATCTGCTTACAATGGACTTGTTATCTGGTATTATGCAGCTGTTAAGATGTTACAAAGTAACAAGATTGTTTTCCTTTGTCTAAAAATCTTTTGATATTTGCGTTATCTGCTTGTTGGCAAGCTGTTACAGTTTGTATTTTGGCAGCTGTTGTCTGGGAATTCTGCAGACTTGATTCTTTGGCGATATCTTTGAAAGTCAAATACCCTTCCCCCATACATGATTCTGTTCTTACAAGATAGGGACCGTGCTTTGAAAGACAAGATTGAATACAACATCTTCTTACCGAAAATACATGCTGTAAAGTCGCACTACTAGAAATGCCTTCTGTGCTAGTATAAGTGAAGTTGGTGGTTCTAGCATGCAGCCAATAAAGAAATGCAGTCGCATTTTTCTATCCACAACACGATACGAAGCCAAATAGTTCAAGGTACAGTTTTCTATTTTCGTAATTCTTTTATGCTGCTGTGGAGGGTAGACATTTTATTTGCTGTTACTCATGATTATCCAATAAATTATCAACACCACGTTACCAAACACATTCACAATGCACGGGCGACGATGTAATAATCATTCTTCAAACTAAAAATTAATTATTCAAAGTTTGTAGTAGAGTCCGTTTTACTGTTTCTTTTGTCTTTTAATTTAAAAGTAGTTAATATTTGATTAATTTAAGTTATACTATTTCTTGAGGAGGTGCACTTCACAAGGCAGCATGTATATATAACTTATGTATATGTCTTTTCCTGAAGTACTCTAAAGTTTACGTTTTATTTTCTTTTGTATATATTTAAGGTGAACCATTAAGTAAGTATTTATACTATAAGATGTTATATTTACTTTGCTTACCAATTTTATATGCTTGTTATGACGCTTTGTTTACTAGCACGTCACAAACGATTACGCAACTTATTGGATTCTACTGTTTTGTAAATAGTCTTTCAAGATTGTATGTTAACAATATAGTTTTACTGAGGTTTCCAATGTGTTCTTTCTATTTCACCCACGCTCCTCTACGACGTTTTTGAGCTAGCCCGAATTCTACCATTCTGTCCCCGTTTTGTTGCGGTATTCGGCGTATATGATTTCTTTACTTCCTCTTATTGTATTCTTTTGTGTTTGCGCGGAGTACCGTAACAAATGTATTGCTTTTACTACTAGATACACAATATACTATTATAAGAAAGCAAAATAGAAATATGCAACATAAGTATATATTAAAACAATTTGAATAATTAGCATTTACTCTAATATCACCTAGGGCAAATTGTTTCAGCTAAGTAAACTTTTTAGTTTTACTTTTGCTATTTCTCTTTTACCTAAGTTTATTCTACACAAAACTTTCTGAATTTGCTTAAATATTAATAAATTAATTTCTATTATATTTCGCTATTTAATGCAATTAAAATTGCATAAATCATTTGTACATTTGACTATGGTGTAAGTTCCATAATTTCATTAGCAGTGATATTATCCATTACATAATACAGGTGGATTTAAATTCTGCCAATTATACTATTCAAGTCTTCTTGTAATTTTCTTTCTTATCTTGGCGATACCTGTTTATTGACCGGATGGTTAATTTCATCTATTTCGTTCCCTAATTTAGAATGACGGTCGTATCAGTCTTTTCTTGTTTTCGAAACATGAGGTTGTTAAAGATAAGTGTTTTAAAAAATGTGTTTGTTAATCCCCATAAAATAAGTTTTAAAGATTTCTATAAACAAAGGGAGTGGTTATCTGAGTTGCGGAACACTCATTTTTATGAAAATGGTTACATGTTATTAGATTTGAGTTCTGTTTTTTGTTGAGATATTCTGCATTTTAAACCGAATACTGTTCACTGATAGAGTTTTAAGACAGTATATTGAGACAGGACTCAAAGGAACCCCATTTTAATAAGTTTAGTTTCTTTTCTTCAATTTGGTTTAATGTTAAAATCCGAGATCAAAGAGTACGTATGATGTGTAGTTAATAGAAATTTCTTTTTAATTTTATTTTGTCTAAATTTTTTTAACAAATACCTGAACGTAAATTAAATTGGTGATGCATCCTAGGCATTTATAATCCTTTACTTCCGACCAGACGCAGATGTGAAATCCGGAAAGAACAGCGAATCTACTAATAGAAATTTGTTTAGTATGAAGACTTCACTATCATTTTGGAACATCCTTAACGAGGGCATTAGAAAAGTAATTAGAATAGAGTAATATTTGATAATGTATTGTTATCTTAAACTCGGGTAAGTTTAATATCCATTTTTATCAAAGATCACATATCAAAAATTGATACAATAATTTGTTAGAATGTAATGCTGTAAACTTACAGTTATATAAAAAAATTAATAAAACACAACTAGTTGAGCTACAGTCGAATAACCTGATTAATTCATGAATTCGATAAGTACCACCTACTTACTGGTTATTTTGTCTCAATAGTATTAAAATGATACTCACATTTAGATAATTGTGATTAGGGCACATTTACAGTTTTTATTGCATTTAATTGCAAATACTTTGATTAGTAAGACAGTCAACTTATACTTTAATATTTATTGCACTTAGTAAATTTAATGTCAATTGATAGTAACGTACCGAAGCTACAATTTATTTACAACAACAGTTATTTTTTGTTTGAAACTTATGATGCACTTATGGTAAAACTATTTAATCGATTATATGCCAAGCATCTTGTTCCAATTAAGTGTTTCATTCCATTTACAGTATCCGTAAAAAATTTTTGGCGGTGTTGATACCTCCCTGAGATATTATTTTGAATGTAAGTTTTTGCCACACAAAGTGACCTGTGTTAAGGTAATCCGTGCGGATAAGTACGAAAAAGTAAAGTAAGCAAAGAAATTAGCCCGCACCGGTATCGCAACAAAAAAAAAGGGAAGGAGCAATGCCGTGCTAGCCAAAACCTCGAAAAGTGGTGTGGGTCACACCGAAAGAGAAAGGAAACCTCAAGAAAGAAGATTTATTTACAAACCTTTAAGAACTCGACATGTTATGAAAGATAAACCAACTTGCCTAGAAAACAACATTTATCCAGTGTATTCCAGAGGGTTTACCTAATTCAAAAATCTCTGCAAAAATAATTAATATTCTTCTTTAATTACTGTAACCTAATTTTCTACCTTAATGATAGTATTTATATAAAAAACATTTAAGAAATATATGTATGGTGGACTGGTTTCAGTCCTATGGTTATCAAATATTAAATCTTTGATATCAAAATAGTCCTAATATCATATACTTACGTATTGTCTACAAGTAATTCTAGATATGTAATTACAAAAAATCATAACGGTTAATTACAGTATTAAAGAAAGGAACCACCTACGACTCCAAATGCATTTCGTCGTAGCAGTAAAAAATTATTAGAAAAAACGTCACGGTTAAGTCATAGTGTACAAATTTTATATAGATAGAAAATTGTATTTTATAATTAATATCCAAACAAGAAAAGCTGTCTTTATTAGCATATTTCGACAGTTTGAATGAAATAAGTTTAATATCAACACCATAATACTTTTGATTGCGCGATGAACAACCTGAAAATCCTAAAAAAAGCCATTCCCAATTCTTTCTGATGGACGTCATCAAAGCGGTGCAGAAAGGAAAAAGTAATTCTTACCGCGTAGCCAGACGTTCCGTTGCGACCAAACAACTGATTATAATCGACATCTGCTAGATCACATGACACCAACGAAATGCTTTTCCTAAAAAACCAAGTGAATCAAATTTAGAAGAAGTAAATGTGAAGAGAGCAACTTTTCACCGCCTTTGACCAATAGGGTTGAATTAGTTGAAACTACAGTGGTACCAATTGCAGTAGATAAATTAGATCCTGTTATAAATTCAGTAGTTCTAGGAGCCCACTTGTTTACCTGCTATTAGTGATCAACTTAGGTAGATTTGACACAAAATTAATTCTACTTGGCGACTAGAACGCACTACTTTTGTCTATCACGAAGTCCATGTTAAATATATCAGTGAATTTCCAAAGGAATATCTCGTAATTCGGACCGCTACAAGTCATAAGATACATCTAAAATGATAGTTCGACAAGGATTCCTCGAATATGGTACATTAGAAAAGTCGGAGCCAACAATTATTGATAACAGGAAACCCAATGGATAGTTTATATTCCATTGCAATGTATAATGTTTTTAGAGAAACATCCATATATAGATAAAGAAACATTTTCAATGCTATATCTCAATATGGAAAGATTGAGATACTATAAATTATACTAATTATACTAATAAATTCTAAAGTCGAAACTGTTAATGGAAATTCGCAAATGACCGTGAATATAGTAAGGAGTATAAAATTTAATTACATAAGCACGAAAATATTTACCTACAGCGACGAGACATAACACCTGTATCGGTTGATGTTTGCTGCGCCAAAGTATGCTCAACACTTTGTCGGGCACATATCCTATTTGTACCAGCTGAAAAAGCGTAAGGTGCAATGTATTACGATAATTTATCCACTTAATAAAATATTATACTAAAATTGTACTTTACTTGTCTTTTTACTCCCAAGTTCGTCAATAATAAAATCTAAGTAAATATCCTCTCACACGTGTTACGTGCAGTTCGTGCATTTGAATATTTTTGTTCTTAATTAAATAAACTTTACATTCCTTAGGTTATTTACAGTCTTTCGAGTATTTATTAACTATTTCGATAGTTTCTTCAATTTAAACGGCTGCTTATCCATCCACTGTATGACTCTATTAAAATATTTAGTTATAATTTAAGTACTTCAATCTATTCTATTTTGAAATATACTAAACCGGTTCAACACATTCTCTCAACACACTCACAGATGTACACACGCGCTCGCACACATATCCTATATGCACATATACACATATTTTTGGTTGTTTTTCTTTCCTCGTACTCAACCACGCGTGGACCCGTATTAGAACAGTCTGTCGTATGAAGCGACTAAAGCGGTTCAACATACTCTGTCATCACCATCTTCGTACACACACACTCCAAACATACACATACATTCCACACACACACACACACACACACACACACCAAACACACTTCATACACGCGTATACATGCTCAATCATGACTGCACTCTGCTTAGTTTTGTCTTTTTCGTTCACTTTACTCCACATTCTTTCTCTTTCCTTGGTTGCTTTTCTAACTGTTAATCTTCATACTGGCGGCTCTGTGGCGTAGTTGGTATGCGTGTGACTACTATGCCTAAGATCCATGGTTCAAGTCCCGACAAAGTCCGTGTTTTGGCGTGTGGCCGGAAATATGCGTATTATCTTACAAACATTGACATGTACAAATTAGCATTGAAAAATCATAACTGAGGAAGTGAATAAACTTATCAAATTAGGTGGTGTGCACTACACAAAGCGGAGGTCAAAACTCAAAAACGGCCGTATGTTTCGAAATCTGTAAAAAGACTGTCCACTCTTATTACATATGTTCTTCATATTTTCGATGCGCGATCATTACGGCACTAGATGGCGCAAACAGTTTGTTTGGAAAATGTTAGGCGAATATTTTTCACAAAAATACGCTATCGTTTGAAAGAGAAATAAAATGGAGGTCCCACGCGAAACTTGTCCCGCATGTTAAAGGTCGCTACTCGCTGACAAAATTTAAAATTTTTCAGGTTAAAAAGAACTAGCTTTCTGATCAATTTAGTACTTTCGGGTGGAACACTGGAGAAGCCATGTGTCTTAATACTGACTTGATTTAGTTCATCGATCCACTTCCTGTGGTATGTGCTTTCCACACCTTTTTGCTTTTCTTCGAAAATTACGACTTAGTCGAGTTTCCGACTTAGTTAGCTATTCTTAACTTCGGTTGTACGCTTGATACGATTCTTTGTTACTACAGTTTGAAGTACCTCAATTTTTCTATCCAGCATTCTTCACGTTTCCTAGCACACTATGAGGTTTGACAATTATTTTCTCGTTTTGGCTTTTGCAGTTGGTTTTCTTCCTCGTCTCTTCCCTTACTTTTTGGTTTGTTTTCTTGAGAAATCAATTACTTTCTTTTTAGATTTAAAAGCTTTACCATTTGTTTAGTAGAAATCTTCATACCCCGACGACTTTTGCAGCGTTAGGCCAGGCCATCTTTGTCCTTATTGATTTCTACTATATCCTTTTTTTTCTATAATCCCCTATCCTTTTCGCTTGGTACGCTGCATTGTTCTTCGAACCGCATAAAAAATTTCGGAAGAAAAAACCAAAAGCAGTTACAAAGAGAAATAACTACCAAACCTAGAAGAATGCTAGGGAACGTGAAGAATACTAGATAGAAAAATTGTGGTACTTTAAGCTGTGGTAACAATAAATCGCATCAAACTAACAACCGAAAGAAGAAATAGTTACTTTAGTCGAAAATTAGATTAAGTCATAGTTTCCGAAGAAATACCTAGACACCACATACCACAGGAAGTGGATCGAAAAATTTAAACAAGTCAGTATGAGGACTAACAGTAAGAATTATGCAAGTTTTCTTGCTTGATGGAGAGCCTGCATAATAATGAGTCCATAAAAATCGTATCTAACCTCGAAAACATCCATGTATAGATAATAAATATTATGAATGATATTTTCCTCAAAACATCCATCTGTCGATAAGAAAATCACAAAACTAATTAAATCGCACTCATCCTGGAAAGCCCTTCCGTAACCTCGTACATTCAAACTTATTATATTATTTTATCAAGCTAATGGGAAACCCAGTTAACATCTTATCTAGTAGAATTGGTTGTAGCTTTCTAAACTACAGCGAATGTACGTTAACGTGTGTAAATACAGATAAGAAATATACAACCAAATTTATGAAATTTTGAAGGAAAGCGTAGGATAAAGTGCCTAACTTCCCGCATTGAAACTATAGAAACGTAGTATAAACCAATTAATAGTTTATATTAAATGCGGTGTAGAGATAAGTAAACTAAAAATTTTAATGGATCGGAGATCGGTACTGAAAATAACCGTAATGAAACACGCACCTAGACTCATTATAAATATTTAAGAGAGCGAACGCTGCTGTTAACAAAACACCATATCTTTAACGCTATATCAAAACAGAATAGATTAAAGTACTTAAATTATAACTGAATATTGTAATAGAATATACAGAGTGATAAGCAACCGTTTAAATTGAGAAGGCAATCGAAATCATTAACGAATACTCAAATGACTGTGAATAAAATGATGAATGTGAAATTTAATCAAGTAAAAACGGAAATATTTAAATGCAGAAACAAACCATCACATACGCCGTTCTCTATTGCTATTAAACTTAAATTACTTGATCTTTTTTGGAACACTGACGATCTCATGTATGATTGAATTATTACAAGTTTAGAGAAACTTCTTCATAATAATCTATAGGAACACTGTGGCACGATTTAAATAAAATTAAATAAAAACCCTTAAGGTTAAGGGTTTTTATTTAATTTTATTTAAACTTCTTCATACTACAACCAATGGCAAGGCGTCAATCTGAACTGAGGGTTAACTGTGTTAACTGAGATTTTTAACGCAGATGATAAATATATTGGTTAGGTAAAGAGCAAAAACAACTTTATATTTTTTGTGTATTATTTCAACTCGCTGCGTTTTTTTTTCAAAAGCAGAACTATAGGCTTTAACAGATTCTTCTTCATTTGCCAAGGTGACCAAATTGAAAAAACGCTAGTTCATCATGTTGCTACGTAAAATATTTTTAATCCATTTCAGGGCATTTAAGTTTCTTTCACAAGAAGTGATTGTCTCTGAAATACGCAAAACTCAAGACAGTAACTTAAGTCTTAGACAACACATTTTTGAGTATTGTATTGTATTGTATATATTTATTGTTCAATAGTATTTATACAAATACCCACTGACTTCTGAAGTAACCCTAGCGAGATTTAGACTATGAAAGTCCGCTCTTACACCTAACTACCTCTACTTCTTCCTCACTGTAGCTAGAGGTGGGCATGTATACTTGTATTATTACTGTATTCCACATATGCTTTCAACAATTTTCTCCTTGTTTTTATGTTTGTTGTCTTTGAACATAGCCGCTGCTCTTTCTTGTTAGCTGCCGTTTGGTTCCGTTTCTATTGTTTATAAATATATACCCTATTTCCTCGAAATTAGGTAGTACGTGAAGGGGGTTAAGCAGCTTACGGCTACCAAGATCCCCTAACACTTAAACATTTGCTGAATTAATGATTGTTCAATATATTCTCTCGAACAAGGTTTATTGTCTTGAAACAGGTAGGACGCGTACCTCTACTTATTTCTATTTTGAACTAACCATCTCAGTTCCCTGAAATTTCCACAGCCTAGATACAGTTAAGTTTTAAAGGTATATTGTACAAATGAAAAATCAAAGTCATAGGAACGTAAAATATTGAAAGCAAATTATCAAAAGAATAAAATACTTAGAAAAACTAATGTTGTTTAGCTAGCCATTTAAATATGAAAGGTAGAATAGGTCTTCAATAAAAGATAGGAGAAAAACTTTGCAAAGGAAAATGACAACAGACATTATGAGGTATAAAACATTTTATAATACAAGATATATTTAAAAAGTTAGATACGAAAGTATTAATTATTATGGAAAAATATTATCCTCAAAAAGTATTAGGTCTTTTATATGTCACTTTTCTTGTGGTTTACTATCGATATCTTTAAGTCTGTAGATAAGTGAAGTAATAACCTGTGTCATTTGGTATAAGAGAAACTTCGTAGTTAATTTAGCATAAAATTGTTTCGCAGCATCAAACAACACATAATCTTTTTCTAAACTTGTTCTTCCGTTTTCTCAAATTATAGTGATCGTTACTTTTTTCTTAAGCTTTTAACAATTTTTTTCTAACACAGGCGAAAATGGCTGGTGGCATGTGTCGATCTTGATCCCAGTGATTTTTTTCGTTAATTTGAAGTACATTCATGTCTTAGGAATAGAACCATAATAACCACCATCGATAGGTGTATATTTTGTAAAAACTAGGCATCATGTTTAGCGGTACGTAAAGTGTGAGTAATTTGGAAAATATTTTCGTCCCATTTAGTATTAGTGATGGATTCGAACCGAACCGAACCGAACCTTGCCCTAGGTTCGGTTCCGTTCGAAAACTTTTTAGTCCGGTTCGGTTCGAGGTTCGGTTCGAAAAAATATATTCCGGCTCCGTTCGGTTCGGTTCGAAAAAAACGAACCGAACCGAACCGGTTCGACATTTTGATATTTTAAACAACTAATGCGTTCAACTACAACAATTTAAGTGTTTAGTGTAGTTTTTATATTTAGTAGTTGCTACTTTCAAATAAACCCAACATTAATTTGCTTTAGATTTTAGTAGCATAAATCATATTAATACTATTTGTCCAGGTTTAATTTTTCAATACGTACTATCTTCAACAAGGCGTAATTCCAATTATGTTAATAATGAAAGCCACCTCTAAAATTTAGAATGTGTTAATAATTGATGATTTTTACTAATATCATTTTACTGTGCAAGAACGATATCACACGATCTTTGCGATTACTTTTATTTTAGTTTTAGTTAATATAAAAATGGTATCAAGACAATAAAGTGTTGCTGATTTCTTATACAGTACAAACAAAAAGCTGTTTGTCAGGTTATCTTTATTATTATTATTATTATTTCTTTTAAAAGACAATATCAGATAGTTCTTGGAAAGAATGGTAAATCTACCTTAAACAGCGTTTACGGTTTTCATAATAAATAATAACAGTATTTATAGCACGGGCATTGTCTGCTTATTATTTGCATTATACTGTGTTATGTTATGTCGGCATTGATTGAAAAGTTTATGTCAGCATTGATTGAAAAGTTTATGCCGCCATGAGTCATAAACTTCAACCCTTGGCTTTAAGGGAAAGTTTGGGGTCATTCTTCTGGAGTATCGGCTACTTCTAAAGACGTTGGTGGTAACGGCCACACTAAAGAAACAGTAAATATTATGGTACCCTGCGTTTTATAGCACCATTTGTTGAGCGATTATGTACAAAAGAAAAAGGAGATTAGTTTTTGCTACAAGGTCACATTTTTTCATATTAATAGAGAGCTGATTTTCATACAAAAGTAAAAAATTCAAAATGATGAATTAATAATACATACTTAATTAAGAATTAAATTGTTTTGTTTATTCTGAAAACTTCCGTAGTTTCTAGACTGTGACGTCGGCTTGTATACGTTTAAGATGGTTTTCAACACGACTTCTGTTCATTAAATAAAATAAGCTTGTTTTTAAAACCAAATTTTCAAAATCATTTCGAGTTTCTTTAATATCTAACACTAGTTATAAACAAACAACAATTGGAAATAAGGAGCATTAAACAAATCGAACTAATGTAGAATTTTTTTATCTACAAACGTGCCTCGAAGACAAAATTTATTAGATATGTAACACTAATACCTATTACATTTTTACCTATTGGCTTAAAACTCGATGACCATGTACATTAGAAAATCGTTCTATTTCTTATATGCATGCGACTAGAGATTTTTAAAATGTGCATTTGGGAGATTTTAAGATTGACATGTTTTTAGTGAAAATTAAATTTTTAAACTAAATTTTTATTTAAAAGATCGAACCTTTCGAACCAAACCGGACCGAACCTCGAGCTAGGTTCGGTTCGGTTCGAAAAATTTGCCGGTCCGATTCGAGATTCAGTTCGAAAATAAAATGTCCGGTTCGGTTCGCTTCGGTTCGAAAAATCGAACCGAACCTCAAACCGAACCTCGAACCTGTTCGGTTCGTGTCCATCCCTATATAGTATGGTCAGATTAAATATATGAAGAGTAACAATAACACGATTAACACGTTCTGTTGAATGTTCTGGAGGATGATATCTAGCATTTACCTAAATTTTATGAACTTTATAACTTTTAACAAAGTTTTGAAATTATTTCAAGACAAATTTATTTATCATAAATTACATTAAGGTATGCGCAATTCACAATTTTAAACCATTAGCTTTAGTACAAAACTCAAACATTAATTATCATTTCAAAAAACGTTTCCAAGTACGAGAAAATTAACATTTAGTGTGTTATTTTATGGTGTTTTACAATAAGTTACGCGGTATAGTACAAAATCAAACTACTAGAATCCGCGCGCAATTATTGCAAAGTATTAAAATTTAAACAAACATTACAATAAGGAACGAAATTATTAGAAATTAATCCTTTTAGAAATGTAAATAACACTAAGAAAGTTTCCTATTCTATCTTAATACTTCAGAAAGCTTATTTAGTTACAAAATTTAAAGATACTTTTAAGTTCACTATTAGAGTCAATATTTCTTGTTCAGGTAGTAATTTTTTATCAACACAAAGCAAGTATTATATTCTACCGAATTTGCAAATATAATATTCTAGATTTTAGTACACACTAGGAATAACGTTATCCACAATCGAATCGGTAAATTTTGTTATTGATAAAACAAGAAAGAAGCGAATTAGCAGGCAATGTTGCATCATTGAAAATGTATATAGCTTGTAGCGTCATTGTCACCCTCAACCCTCCACACTTTCTTAATTATTAGTGTTCAATCGTGCAAATTTCAGCGCTTTCTACAAGTTATGAAGTTACAAACATTTATAGTTCATACTCTCCGGCGACAGGGTGTTGGTGAGCTTGTCCTTTTCATATTATGTAACGTTGTTGCCTGCCTATGATCGCTGTAGTGTCCCAAAAGAAAAAGGTAGAAGGAAGCAACGAAAAATTTGAGTACTACATTGAAACATGTGGTAAAGGAACTTTTTTGAAAAACACTGTTCGACAATAAAATGTCCACGTATTTACTTATGGTCCCAGAACGTTTCGTCCCTTAGGGGATTGGATTATTCAAACCGGCTGATGTCTTACATTCGACTAGAATAGAGAAGGTCGTCACTTCAAGAATGCGCTTTTACATCATTTTCCCAAGAGCAATAAAAATTCCTTCTTATTTATTTTTATACAAAATGTAGTAGATTTAATAGATATGACAGACTGAAACTTGGATATCCAATAATTGAGAACACACGTTACGAGTTAATTCACTTAACACGTAAGAGATGGCATAGATTTTGTGTGCAATAATCACATAACGGCGTAGGTGTGATGTGACGTAATCAGGTAAAGTACTAGAAGAATGGCGTAGATGGTGTAGCAGCGGTGACGTTACGGAACTTCCCTATCGTGTACAATACCTATAGATCCGAAATTCTTGCTTGTCACAGGTAGTAATTTGAGATTAATGAATAAGTGCCAGTTACGTTTAGTATGTTTTCCATGTTAATAGTTAGTCATAAACATTTGTAGAGTTGAGAGATGGGTGTTTACATGCTGGGTGAGCTAACTAATGGTTTATTATCTTGTTAATTTTCAAGCAGTCTCACACAATTTACACTGTTTGACTTAACTTGTAGGTAAAAAGTATGTTTAAAATACTACATTAGAATAGTACTGATGTAACTTTCCTCTATTTTAAAAGACGATTTGAAACTGAGCTGTATGGCATCAACCTTGTCCACTCGTTCTATATTTTTCATTACGTGTTTAAGTAAGGAAATATGTCATATAATTCCCTAAATCGTACTAAATGCACATGGCAAGTTAGTTTTTTTTTTAATGTTACAAGTTCATACCAATGATATTGACAAATTTTATTACAGATAGTTTTATTTATAAACGTACGCTTTTGTTTAAGATACGTATGCTACCTTACATTGGTATGCTTTCTCTTCGGTAAAGATTTTTAGAACTTTAGTAATTTCTTCTTAATATATTTTTTCTTTGAAGAAGTTTTGAAACGGCATGCATGTATTTAGGACCACATTTAGCATTGCTTTTTTTAAATTGAGTTAAAGTTGCTAGGAACTTTCATTAAAAACGCTAGGACGAAAATATGAAAGCTCAATGGAGTGACAAAATAAGAAAATAAACAAATATTTCTGAAACACTTAAAATTTTACTTACCCCGCAAGTTACATTCTTATGATTTTTAGTAAGTTCTAATAAAAAGTCCTGACCTAACTTAAATGTGTGTCCCATTAGAACGTTATCGCGTGCACGCATTAAGAAAACTATCAACAAAATGACATAATTATTATATATAAACTTTTCAACTAATTGAGTTAACCTTGTTATAAATTTGTACCTTAAACTTGATTATTTGCCGACGTGTTTAAACTTTGTCGAAGTTGCGAAAAGGTTCTGCGTGTTGTAGGTTAGTAGTTTCTTCACTGACACATTGCGGAGAGCTAGTGGATAATGTTCTTCTTATATTTCTTAAATGCATTTTTAATTGCTATGATTTAGTAATGTAAATGATGAATTACGAATGTAAATATATAATATTCCTTAATTATAGATTTAGTGAAGGATTTTGCTATTACGTATCTTGATACAGGTATCGACTAAGAAACGTTTACTTGTATTTAGTTCTACAGTGAAGTACTGCTACCGATTGATCAAGAAATTGTTGCCGAAAATATATTTTTTTATCATTGTAAATATCAGAACCTATGATTTAAACTGTAGAAGAAGCATCAAATGAGTTGACACTTTTTTTATAGCGCCAACACTATCAAACATTTAATTTTTCAGTCTATAAGATGAGATTTTCAAAGCAAACTTATTTAGAACCGCAAAATACCACTAAAATATTTTATAGGAGCCTTCAGAAAACAATAGTGTTTTAAAGCTTGTACAACCTGTACCAAATTAAGGGCGCACTATTGCTAACGTTTTTATTATTAGATACAAATTCGGTTAATAGCAAAGTAATAGCAATTTTTTTTTGCTGATTAGGAGGGTGGAAACAGATAAATACTTACTTAAAATTTCCAAATAAATGAAGAAAGTGTATTTTTTCTAAATACAACACGCTATGCATTTGTAACCGAAACATTTGTAAATCGTCCACAGGACAGGAAACTATTTATTCGATATTGGTCTAAAACTGAAAATAACATAGTTATTACCATACTCATTTGATAGACAAGTTGGCTGTGTATTTCTAAAATTAAATTCATTTTTCTTTTTATTATTTTATTTGAACGTTGAAAATGAAATAAAACAACCTATACGAAATGTGGCAAGACATCACTATTTTGTTCAATACAGTTCTGGACATTCTCAAGTGCATATTTTGTGACTTTTAAAACTGTTCTGCTATCGATGGATGCTACAGTGCGCCTCATACTATTTTGAAGATTGAGCAAGTTCGCACATCTACTTTTATAAACTTCGTTCTTAACATAACCCCAAAAGTAAAAGTCTGATGGGTTTATATCGGAAAACCTTGGAGGTCAAAGTTTAAGACCATTTGTTGCTATCCATCTGTCTCAGAAAAACTTTTCTAACAACATTCTTCTTTGTGAAACTGAAGGGAAGGAACACCATCTTGTTGAAAGTGGATACTCTTACGTGTCTCCAAGTTAACATGATCTAAATATTCTTTCAGTACTTGTGACAACATATCAACGTATCTTCTCCCTGTCACCTTGCCTACATAAAAAATTGGTCCAGTTATTTGTCTGCCTATTAGACTACACCAAACGTTAATATTAAACTGTTATTGTGGATTTCTAGCACGAGAAATAACTAACATTTCTCTAGACCATTAGTGCAAGTTTATGTGATTAAACATGCCGCTATTTGAAAAATTCGCTTCAGCGCTCCAACAAATTTAGTTTATAATGTTGAGATTTTGTCTATACATATTTATTAACCGTTAGCAAAATCTTAATCTCCTTTCAGTTACTACAGTCAAATGAGCGGGCTAGAAAGAAAAGAACGATAGTCTGTCGAGAACTGCAACAGAAAGAAACGTAACGATAGAGATGGCCACCATAACAGTCGACGATTTGGGGATCAATCAAAACGAAACCGATGAACCTACAACCCGACAGTAAAATATAGAAAAAAAGTAGAGAAACAAACAATATTTAAAATATAAGTAACACAAGAATAAAAAATATTTTATTTATCCACATACATACATCTACGATGACCTTACCTAATCTATTTACCAACACTATAATACAGGTGACGAGCTCGCCTCACAGGAATCTATTTGACATAAAAAAGGAAAGAAATATCTATTCAACTATTATATCGGAGGAATACCGTTAGCTCAGTTATTCATCCTTATAAATCAATTGCGTTCAAAGCATTCCCTCAGATAATTATCCTAACATTTACATAATACCAGTAAGCCAATTATAAGGTAAGCTAACAAAGCAATCGCTTGACACAAATTGATACTTTTCTACTCTTTATATAATTCAAATAAAGAAACCGTAACGTAAGCTAGCAAAGCAGTTGTTTTATAAAGAATGGTACTCTTTTAATATTTACCTCAAGCATGTTGTTCAGGATCTAGGTGGCTCAACCGATAGCACGGTTGGCAGTCAAATATGTTTGAATAAGACATGCAATTTCCAGATCAAGGACAGATAAACATGGTTCAGAGGCTCATATGACAACTGGAACTTACGACTCGGGCTCAAGCATCCGGAAACTTGGAACCGAAAGCCAAGAGCCTGGTGCTGGAAACTGGGCTAACGACATTAAACATTTCCATTAGCGAAGTAATAAAGTATTTGTCACTTACCAGTCACGTAGAAAAGTAAAGAAAGTTTTTTATTACACGAGGATTTTCATAACTGCCAGTTCGAAATTATGATGCGCGTTATAAATTAATACAGCAACAACTGTTAAAAAATGAAACTGTACAGTCCGCGAAGCACAAACTGTTCTTTCGAAGAATATAATTCAATACGTCTTGATAACAGAACCAAACTTGTTCTTTTTCCACGCCAGAATCGTGAAAACAATACAAACGATAACGTACGGAGATTTCAATATACCATATGGATACAACCTCACATTTGCAACAGAAAAATCAGCCGTTTAACGAACGTACAATAAAATTCGCTTTATATCAGTTATTTTAAAAAACCCAGCATAGTAATTTGAAATAAAATGGCAAACACAATTCGAGATGATACGTGGCTTCATCTAATTACGATTTAAACGAAATGAATTAATTATAATAACTATTGAATATTAAAAGTATTACAGGCGGGTCGTATAATTTATTAATACTGCTAACCGTTATAGCGAATATTGACAAAAACGGAATATTTAATTAGAAGAATACAGGGAAACATAGAGAAGTGAACGTAACACAGTATCGTAAGATAATAATTTTTGCACTGGTCGGTACAAAATTCTCTAACTTGTAATAGAATATTATTCAACGAGCGAGTTATGATAGCCATTACTCATTCGGAAAGCTTGCGTCGCAAACTCGTTAGGGCGAGTGGCATAATCTGAATGAGTAATGGCCATAACTCGCAAGTAGAATACTATAATTTTTCCACGACTACACAAATCTTCATTATCAGATATTTTCTAAACATTTTCGCAAACACTAACAAACAAAAATTTATTTGTCGAAGTGTAACAACCTACTTGCATGATACGAAAATTATACCTCTCGGATTATGAAAAATACAGATTTGTACTGATTGGTCAGAGATGTTGGATTATGTTCATAATCACTTGGATGTTCCTGACTGGTTAAAGGTGTTGGATTATGAATTCATGTATACCTACAGAATAATGGGTGCTATTATTAACCTACTCTTAAATGCGTAAGAAATGTATTACTGGATAGTCGTGGAAAATATATTTATACTATTATACGTAGAAATATACACGGATTGTACGATCAACTTTTAAAATATCATAATTTGATTAAGCCTACTGATACTATATCAGATACTGAATCAACTGAAGACAGTGATCATTCGGTAGCTGATAGTAATTCATGTTTTATTCTTATTATCCCACAAAAAACATGGCGCGAGATAGATTCCGAATCGGTCATTTATAAATCTAAATGAAAAATTCAAAGAGTATACAATACATTGTGTCGTCGTAAATAAACTTATTAATAAAACCACGAAATTATCATTTACCATTATCGATATTGTTCCGTAACCGTTCACTATTTATAATTCACCTTGTATATATCATAAATACTCCTGCATACCTAATCCATTTTTATACATTATCCCTACTTATATTAAACTAACCAAAAACAAAGGAACAGATAACAGACGAGAGTGCTCGAGCATCCTTCGAGCAATCAACACGCGTTCTTCGATATGCCGTGCATCTGATCGCGTTAAAAGGCATAAATCAGTTAATAAATTTACATTGAAATACGTGAAAAAGTAAACATTGAAGCAAGAGACAATTCATCATCAAGTGTAAGTCATATCGCCACTTCAAACAACAAGAATATAGTCGAAACTACACCGCATGCCAAATCAAGGTTAGTTATCCAATCATCTATACCAACAAACAATCTGTTATAATTATTATCTGATTATCCATTACTTCGCTGGTTGTTTAGACTGTTAACTTTTTATTCAATCAGCATACACAAGTCAACATCAAGCATAGCTTGTTTTCAAATACGTACGCTACAACTTGGTACTTCGTTAACTATACTTTTCACCCCCTAAACCACAACGCGTGTTTTCAAATACGCACGCGTCATCTTGGTCTCTTTGACAGCCGAATTCTGTTACCCCTCTTAGGAGATAACTCACAGTCCATACACCTAATTTTCTTCTTTTTTTTTAAAAACACTATCATATTTTACATCAAGCCTGTTTTATCCTTTTTAGTGGTCTTTGAAAGAATGCATAATTATTAATACTAAATACTCAGATTAATTCAATTATTGTGTTATTTCAGCCATTTGAGTGCAGCATAAACAGCGTGTATTTTATATAGTCGTTTTTAACTTTACCGTATGTAGAATCGAATTTTACAACAATTTAAAAATAGTAAAGTTTTTATTGTTGTGTTTACAGCCTTGCGAACATATGTTCCATGCTTGACTGTATTATAATAAGCCGTGCTTATTTATGTACAATCGACTAAACTTGAGTGTCCAGCACCTGTTAATACGTGATTGCGTTCAAATTCTGAATATTCAAATTTCTCAAACTCAGATAACAAAATTTACGACTTTTGTAAAACTTTCGTTAAAGGAATTTTATTTTTTATTAAATTATAAACAAATCTTTATTTCATAATGAGTACAAAATGAGCGGACATTGCAAACTTGCAGTTGTTAAAATCACGCTTACAGGAAACATTTGAACTCTCAGAAACTCTGGATAATGAAAAATCGCTTATACCTATGTTTAAAATTAAATGTAAATTTGTGAATGATATATACATTCAGATTACAGAAACGTATCTATTACTGGTTCCTTCAGCCTCTGAAGTCGAAAAAGAAACATACGAAAATATGCGGAAGTCTATTGATTTTCAATATTTTCTATTTTAACAAAATATGAATCTTCAAAAAATCCAGGAGAAACCAGCAATAATACTGTTGCTTCACCTTTGCCTTTAAACGGATTTCAATCAAATCCAAACATTCGTTTACAGCCGCTTACGTTAAATACATTTGGCGGTAATTATAAAACTTGGCAAGGCTATATTGATTTGTTTAATGCATTAGTGCATAACAATTTATCTTTATCTGACATAGAACGCCATAATTATTTAATTGGTTCACTGATTGGGGAACCCTTAAATTTTATTAAATCCATCCCTTTGACAGCGGGTGGATATCGGGTCGCTTATGACGCGTTAATTGAGCGCTATTCCAATATTCGCAGCCAAGCCACGGCATATTGGCATGCCATAAAAAATTATCCGTCTATACGATCGGAAAATCCTAAAGAATTACGTAAACTGTTAGATAATTTTTCAGAAAATCTAGCCATTCTTGGTACTCTTAATTTTGATACTTCCTCTTAGGATTTTATTTTAGTAGATTTCCTATTGGAAAAAATCGATCCTCAATCGCGAAAATGTTTTGAGCTAGAAAACAACAGTAATGAAATTCCTACGTTAGACAGCTTAAAGTGTTTTTTATCTAAACAATATGCAGCATATGAAACTATTGCTAGTACATCATTTAATGCGCCTTTTGTGGGTACGCAAAAATTTTTCAAATTCGCAACGGGAACATATCAACATTTTCAAGCTAGTGAAGGTGTTCGCCCCAAGGTAGCATCTCACATTGCTTCTGTTAACAAATCTAATACATTCGCGGCTTTAAAAGAACCCGAAAACTGTTTTATTTGTCAACAAAATCATCGCGTTTTTAGATGCAATTCGTTTTTGTCTATGACGCCTTCTGATCGTTACCGAACGGCAAAAAACGCAAATTTGTGCATCAATTGCCTTCGTAGTAACCATAACACCTTAAATTGTAAATATAGTTCTTTTTGCAAAAGCTGTAATCAACGCCATCACACGTTATTACAACGTTACAAAAACGGTACAATCAGCTATTAGATCTGACTCACAGTCAAATAATTTACAGCAAGCTACAGTTGCACACAATAATGCGGAGGAGCACGCCTTTGTAGCTACCAATGCTTTTTCATCTTTATATAATTCAGAAAATGGCAATACAGTTCTATCTACCGCGGTTGTAAAAATAAAAGACGCCTTTGGCAATTTTTATCAAATACGCGCACTACTTGTTCCAGGGAGTCAAGCAAGCTTCCTGCGTGACAGCTGCGTACGAAAATTTTCTCTTTCTCGTCGCTTTTCACAAGTACCTATTTTTGGCCTCGCGCAAACAGAAGCTTCTTCAAATCGTGGCGCCACTAATTGTATTATTCGTTCACGTTATGATACAAACCTTGAAATAAATGTAGAGCCATTTATACTTTCAAATATATGTTCCAACTTACTTAACACCAAGTTACGTAGCAATTGGAAACACTTAACGGGATTGCATTTAGCCGATCCTAATTGGCACATTTCAACTCCTGTAGACATGCTTTTAGGAGCTGACGTATATCCTTCCGTTGTAAGCGAAGGTTTGATTCATGGCGGGCATCAGCAGCCATCTGCAATCAATACAATATTTGGTTGGTAACTGATAGGTCCAGTTCCACAAACTCAACAATTACCAGCGGTAAGATCATTCTTTATCTCTGCCGAACATTCTATTAATAATACTTTAAAACAATTTTGGGAAATTGAAGAACCGCCTTCAAAACCCATAATTACAAAAGACGAGGAAACAGCTGATGAAATTTTTAAGAAAACACACACGCGCGACATTGACGGTCGCTTTTGCGTAAACTTGCTTTTTAAAACGGCACCTCCTAAATTTGAAAATTTGCGCGCGATAGCGTTGAAACGTCTAATTTCTCTTGAATACAGACTTGCTAAAAGGTCCGAATTACATAAATCATATTCTGAATTTATGCGAGATTATTTAGAGAGTGGTCACATAACTGCCTCAAATTCTCCGCCTATTTCGGACGATTGCTATTTTATTCCGCATCATCCAGTTGAAACGACTTTTGCTTTACAAAAGACTGAAACGTCTTTTTGTTCTATTGTACTGAAAGCACCACTGAAACGTTATTTCTTTTACATTAAGGCGCTAGTGAATCAAAAGTCTTTCGACATAGCTAGGGGTTTATCCTGGGTAAAGCAATAAGAAGTGGGGGGGTAAGTCGAATTCTGTTTGCAAACCAAAGTTAAGCTAAATCAAATAGGCGCCACCATGTCCTGAGATAATTACGATAATTGCAAAGCACAGTTCTAAGGGCGGACGTGGAAACCCAAAGATAAAATGATCGCCTTTGTTAACAAAAACCTGTCTTAACAAAATAAGACGCAGCTCCTGTAAGAAATTGCAAAGATTAAATAAATAAAAAAGTAGAACACCCTTTGTGTCCTATAAAAGTATATAAAAATAAAAAAATGTATATCCAATATGATGTTGGCGCCAAATTATTACTCAGAAAAGTTTTACCTTTGTGTAATTAGATTTGATCGCTTTGACTAAAATAAAAGCCTTAAATTTGAACTAATTGTTTACTAAAAAAAACTCTTTTAAAATATCGGAACTTTTTAACAAGACAAAAATTGTCATTATCAACTACATCAAAGTTAAAGTTTTGACTTTTTTTAAAACAACCAACTATACTTTAAACATGAACCAGTTATAAATATTTGAGTGATAATAATTTATAAGCATAACACACTGAATTACGTTCTAACCTGGGCAAATCTTTTCAGGTAGATTACAATTACTAGAATCTTACATAACGTGTATTTGAACTTTCATATTTACGTTTAATAATTTATGTATAGATAAAAGCTGATCACAAAAATAGGAATGTTTTGTTTAAATTCCATTACAGCTGCACAAAGCATCTGCATTCAAGACAACATCTGTCAACTGTGCAAAACAAAAAAAATATGACGTCGAAAACATACGTTGAAATTATTGAAGGTTCATATGGAACAAAACTTGTTATTATAGAAAGCTAATCTGACAAAATTTTGTTCTACGGCTTATAAAACCAGTTCAACAATAATTGAAATTTACACAATTTACATGTTGTAAACATAATAGCAAGTTTACGTGCTCTAACCTTTAAAACACATGCATGAAATATCTTATAACTAATAACGAACCAAAACTGCTTTTGTTGCTTCACGATAAATCGAAATGGAAATTTCGTTCTTCAAACAAAGTTACCAGCCATTCTAATTAGATACGACTGCATCCAAAGTAACATCCATAATTTCTTACTAGACAAATTTCTTATTAGACAAATTTCAAATTGACTGTTCCTAAATAACGGTAATTCTAAATTTTTGGATCCTACATGACGAATTCTACATGTTTCATTCTACGTGTCGCGCTAAATAAATTAATTCAAATTAAATTAGTTCGTAAAATATATAATTTACCAACCGTTAGTAGAAGATATCGCAATAGTTAATAATTGATGCGAAGGTTGCCAGCCTCTAGCCGAAAAGACATCTTAATAAAGCTGTTGCCAGCGGCCGACTAACTTGTCGGGCCGTTAGAGGAGTGGAATACGAAATAAACAACTAGAGATGCGCTTGGAAATAGCTTTATGTGACACAGATATATTAATATAAGTAGATCAATAAGGAACAATGCACGCTTAGCGCATTATTCTTGTAATTCAATGCAAATAATTATCACTAAAAATAAAAATGTTACACAGTATTTAAAGAGGAAAACGGTAATTCTAAATTACGTGTTGTATTTGATGCGTCTGCTAAAACGTCAAATGATATATCTTTAAATGATACGCAACTTGTAGGACCTAAACTACAAAATGAAATTATTTCAGTTTTAATGAGATTTCGTTTACATCAATTCGTCTTCACCTGTGACATAAAGCAAATGTTTAGACAAATAAATATTTTTGAAAATCATAAAAAATATCAGTTAATTCTATGGAGGTTTTCGCCAAACGGCCCACCTATAACATATCAGTTGAACACGGTTACATACAGCGTAGCTTCTTCTCCTTACCTGGCAATTCGTTTACTTCAAGAACTAGCTCACGAAGGAGTTTTAAAGTATCCTCTTGCCTCAATGGCTATTGATAAAAATCTCTACGTTGATGATTTTGCATGTGGATCAGACACGATTGATGATCTCATAGCATTACGTCATCAATTAGTAGATCTTTTACATTCCGGCGAATTCCAACTTCGTAAATGGAATTCGAATCATCCAGTGCTACTTAAAGATATCCCTGAAGAACATCGTTTGTTTCAAAATCAAGATTTTTATAAGGATGTAGGTGTCAAGATACTGGGCCTCCAATGGCAGGCCTCAGATGACACATTTTCATTTATCGCCAAGCCATTAAACCCTTTATGCACAAAACGTGCGATCTTATCAGACATCGCGAAGATTTATGACCCACTTGGATTTTTAGGTCCTTTGTCACTCTTTGCTAAAAAACTAATACAGCATTTGCGGCTGTTAGGATTAGATTGGGACAGTATACCACCCGATGAAGTTTGTTCTCAATGGCAACAATTTCTGCATGAGCTCCCACTCTTATCTTTATTAAAAATACCACGATTTCTAATAGGCATGGCCACGGGCCCGGGCTTTGGCCCGGCCCGGCCCGAAGCCCGGCCCGAATATCAAGCCGGGCTTCGGGCCGGGCCGGTCAAATTTTTTTCGGGCCCAAGCCGGGCCAAGCACGTGTCGGGCCCGGGCCGGGCCGGGCCAGACTGCTCAAGCTTTTCGGGCTTTTCGGGCTATTCGGGCCGGCCCGAAGTTTATATAACGAAATATACAATTTATTGATTTAGTAAAAAATTTCATTTAATGATTTCTTTAGGTGCCTCTTAAACAAAATTATAATTAACGCTCTTCTTAATATATCACCCAGGTACAGTTACACACATATTGGTAAGTGTGTCATAATGGAAATAAATCGAAAACGAAAATGATTTGATTTAAACTGATTTGTGAATTTCGATTTTTTTTACGTTAAGTAATATTCACTTCTTTCCACTTTTCAAGAACTTTGAAATAAAAATTGTTCGTGTTAAATTTAATTAATTTGAAAGAGTATTGCAACGTATGTTAATTGAGCTGGTTTATTGTATTATACTTATTAATTAACTTATTATTGTGGCCTCGCACTAAAGATTATTTATGAATAAACCGCAACCACTCTGTATATGTAAAAATATTTAAAACTGCCCGATTACAAAAACCAGCTTAATTAGATTTAATAATTTGAATGTATCTTTTGTTGAAAACCATACCGAATACAATGCGATTAGCTTTATATAGCTTTAAATAACAAATGGATATAGAAAATTAAAATGTAAATACTAAATAATATTCTATGTTGCGGCATTTTTTCATAATAATTAAAATTTCCAGTAAAGCATGCGACAAAAAAATATTCATAGAGAACAAAGTAATGTCTACCTGATACGAGAGACTTGAATAATCGGTTCTCTGAACGGATGCTAGCACATTCTCGAAATGTAGACCTATACACCAGCAATCTGTAAAATGGAAATTGGCAACGTTCTTTGTTTAGAATATGAGGAAACAATATTCAATCAAATTTTGAATACCATCCTTGAAATATTTTACTATATACTAGTAGTAGTACATGAATTCTAAAATGCATTTTGTTACTTAAGGTTGAAGTTTGACGCAAACCACCTTCTATTTTGGATTGCCTGTGCAAGTGTACATCATCTCCAAATACCTTTGAGATTCTTCGAGGTTAAAATGATACTATAAACTATAATTTATTAAGGTTGATATATTCAACTTTTGTAGAAAAACATAATAATAGTAAAGAAGTATTTTTATACAACTGAAAATACATATATTAACAAACGATACGTTCCATTTGGATGTTGAAAAATCTATACATCACTTAAGGTTTTAGTTACATTCCGGCCCGAATCGGCCCGGCCCGGCCCGAAGCCCGGCCCGAAATTCAAGCCGGGCCTCAAGCCGGGCCAATGCGTTTTGGTTAGGCCGAGCCGGGCCGGGCTTTTAGATGCGGCCCGGCCCGGCCCGGCTCGGCCCGAATCCATCCCTAATTTCTAAATAATGGCATGTCGGCTTCCTGTCAGCTACACGCCTTTTTCGATGCTAGTGAGGTTGGTTACGCTAGTGTCATTTATTTCAGATTTTGTTTTCCGAATGGAGAAATTTCTAGTAAATTGGTATTTTTGAAAACAAAGGTGGTACCTATCAAACGACTGTCCTTACCGAAGTTAGAGTTGTGGGCTGCGGTGTTACTAGCAGATTTAGTTCAATTTGTTTTTGCTACATATGGCGAGAATTATGCGATCACCCACGTCTTCACATGGAGCGATTCCATGGTAGCTTTGGCGTGAGTCCGATCACCACCATATAAATGGAAAACGTTTATTGCAAATTGGGTTACGCACATACAAGAACTTATATCGCCTACTTCTTGGCGGTACGTTAATTCCAATGCAACCCCGCTGACCCAGCTTCACGCGGCTTGCTCCCAAACGATCTTCTTTCATGTTTGCTTTAGTGGGCGGGTCCTGATTGGCTTAGCTTACCAGTCAAGAATTGGCCCACCGAGCCAATCCGACAACCTATACAATCAATTATAAATTCTGAAAGCAAGAAAATTGCACTCGTTGTTCAAATGGAGGAGCATTTCATAGATAAACTTTTTATACAATTTTCTTCGTTAAGAAAAATTCAAGGTATCATTACTTACTGTTTCGCTTTGGAACTATTTCAAAAATTCGTCCGGTAGGGCCTCCGACTGCAGAAGAGCTCCAGAAAGCACTTAACGTTATTACTAAACATATTCAACTTCGTTTAAAGCGGAAATACAATTAATTAAAACTAAAAATAAACTTTCTAAATCGTTTCAAAAATTATCACCATTCATTGATTCCGCAGGTATTTTACGAGTAGGAGGAAGATTAGATCATTCAACACTTCCGTATTCTGAAAAACATGCTGCATTATTACCGAAAAACCATCGTTTTACTGAGTTGATAATTAATCAAATTCATGAAAAATATTTTCACCCGGGAATTAACACCTCCACTTATCTCTTGCAACAACAATTTTGGATTGTCTCTTCAAAACGAACAATCAGACATTACGTATTTAATTGAAATCAATGTTTTAAAACTAACCCCAAGCCGGTGATACCGCCCATGGATGACTTACCACAATTTAGAATAAACCAATTAAAACCGTTCGTTGTGTTGGTGTGGATTACGCCGAGCCTCTCACAATAAAATCAGGTATTCTAAAAGGTACACTTGTACTTATCAAAGATTCTGTTTTACCTCCACTCCAGTGGAAGTTGGGCAGAACAATTAACATATTTACGGGTACCGACGGTATTGTTTGAGTAGCCGAAGTTAAGACTAACCAGGGTACATTAAAGCGACCTCTGGTGAAATTTTGCATTCTTCCTAACCAATAATACTTCAATGTATATTATAAGCCATTGCCCGGCTCAAAAGACTAATTTTTAATTTTCCTTTCCTTTTGCATTTTACGCAACATTTATTTTATTTTTCATTCAAAATTGAACCAATTTCAATTTCATTTTTTTTACCTTTTTTTAAAAAGGGTCTAAAACTGAGGTTTTTTGGTGGGCGGTGTGTTTCATAACCGTTCACTATTTATAATTCATCTTGTATATATTATAGATACTCCTGCATACCTAATCCATTTTTATACATTATCCCTACCTACATTAAACTAACCAAAAACAAAGGAACAGATAACAGATGAATGTGCTCGAGCATCCTTCAAGCAATCAACACGCGTTCTTCGATATGCCGTGCATCTGACCGCGTTAAAAAGCATAAATCAGTTAATAAATTTACATTGAAGTGCGTGAAAAAGTGAACATTGAAGCAAGAGACAATTCATCATTAACTGTAAGCCGTTTCGTCACTTCAAACAACAAGAATATAGTCGAAACTACACCACATGTCAAATCAAGGTTAGTTATCCAATCATTTATACTAACAAACAATCTGTTATAATTATTATCTGATTATCCATTATTTCGCTGGTCGTTTAGACTGTTAACCTTTTATTCAATCAGCATACACAAGTCAACACCAAGCATAGCTTGTTTTCAAATACGCACGCTACAACTTGGTACTTTCTTAACTATACTTTTCACCCCCTAAACAACAACGCGTGTTTTCAAATACGCACGCGTCAAATATCATCGTCATTATCGTTATCGTTATCGTTATCGTTATCGTTATCGTTATCGTTATCGTTATCGTTATCGTTATCGTTATCGTTATCGTTAACGTTAACGTTATCGTTATCGTTATCGTTATCGTTATCGTTATCGGTATCGTTATCGTTATCGTTATCGTTATCGTTATCGTTATCGTTATCGTTATCGTTATCGTTATCGTTATCGTTATCGTTATCGTTATCGTTATCGTTATCGTTATCGTTATCGTTATCGTTATCGTTATCGTTATCGTTATCGTTATCGTTATCGTTATCGTTATCGTTATCGTTATCGTTATCGTTATCGTTATCGTTATCGTTATCGTTATCGTTATCGTTATCGTTATCGTTATCGTTATCGTTATCGTTATCGTTATCGTTATCGTTATCGTTATCGTTATCGTTATCGTTATCGTTATCGTTATCGTTATCGTTATCGTTATCGTTATCGTTATCGTTATCGTTATCGTTATCGTTATCGTTATCGTTATCGTTATCGTTATCGTTATCGTTATCGTTATCGTTATCGTTATCGTTATCGTTATCGTTATCGTTATCGTTATCGTTATAGTTATCGTGATCGTGATCGTGATCGTGATCGTGATCGTGATCGTGATCGTGATCGTGATCGTGATCGTGATCGTGATCGTGATCGTTATCGTTATCGTTATCGTTATCGTTATCGTTATCGTTATCGTTATCGTTATCGTTATCGTTATCGTTATCGTTATCGTTATCGTTATCGTTATCGTTATCGTTATCGTTATCGTTATCGTTATCGTTATCGTTATCGTTATCGTTATCGTTATCGTTATCGTTATCGTTATCGTTATCGTTATCGTTATCGTTATCGTTATCGTTATCGTTATCGTTATCGTTATCGTTATCGTTATCGTTATCGTTATCGTTATCGTTATCGTTATCGTTATCGTTATCGTTATCGTTATCGTTATCGTTATCGTTATCGTTATCGTTATCGTTATCGTTATCGTTATCGTTATCGTTATCGTTATCGTTATCGTTATCGTTATCGTTATCGTTATCGTTATCGTTATCGTTATCGTTATCGTTATCGTTATCGTTATCGTTATCGTTATCGTTATCGTTATCGTTATCGTTATCGTTATCGTTATCGTTATCGTTATCGTTATCGTTATCGTTATCGTTATCGTTATCGTTATCGTTATCGTTATCGTTATCGTTATCGTTATCGTTATCGTTATCGTTATCGTTATCGTTATCGTTATCGTTATCGTTATCGTTATCGTTATCGTTATCGTTATCGTTATCGTTATCGTTATCGTTATCGTTATCGTTATCGTTATCGTTATCGTTATCGTTATCGTTATCGTTATCGTTATCGTTATCGTTATCGTTATCGTTATCGTTATCGTTATCGTTATCGTTATCGTTATCGTTATCGTTATCGTTATCGTTATCGTTATCGTTATCGTTATCGTTATCGTTATCGTTATCGTTATCGTTATCGTTATCGTTTTCGTTAACGTTATCGTTATCGTTATCGTTATCGTTATCGTTATCGTTATCGTTATCGCTATCGCAATCGCTATCGCTATCGCTATCGCTATCGCTATCGCTATCGTTATCGTTATCGTTGTCTTTATCGTTATCGTTATCGTTATCGTTATCGTTATCGTTATCGTTATCGTTATCGTTATCGTTATCGTTATCGTTATCGTTATCGTTATCGTTATCGTTATCGTTATCGTTATCGTTATCGTTATCGTTATCGTTATCGTTATCGTTATCGTTATCGTTATCGTTATCGTTATCGTTATCGTTATCGTTATCGTTATCGTTATCGTTATCGTTATCGTTATCGTTATCGTTATCGTTATCGTTATCGTTATCGTTATCGTTATCGTTATCGTTATCGTTATCGTTATCGTTATCGTTATCGTTATCGTTATCGTTATCGTTATCGTTATCGTTATCGTTATCGTTATCGTTATCGTTATCGTTATCGTTATCGTTATCGTTATGGTTATCGTTATCGTTATCGTTATCGTTATGGTTATTCATGCAAATTCCTTCCTTCAATAAAAAAAATATCATTAGCGTATCAAGGAACTGACAGCCCCCATACCATATTAAATATTGCTCTTTATCTTCGCATAATTAAAATTCTCAAAAATATATTTCTACATAGTATTTATAAAGTGCTGTTCATTTCAAACATTTAGCGGCCTTAGTGTCTAGTAATAGTAAAAGGATTATTTAAAACATAATAGCTGGAAGAAAAACTAATCAAAATAGTTTTCCAAAGCGCTTTGTCTACTGAAAAAAAATTCATAAACAACATATTCTACTTCATTATTTTCAGATCGTTCATATTTAATAGAAAATAGTGCCAAAGAGTCTCAATTATTGGCACCTGGTTTACTAATATGGCGAGAATTTTGATGTACTTTATTTGTAAACTTTTCAGTACAAATAAAATGCAGAATAAAATTCTCAGAATACAAAAATTTTGAGTTGTTTCCTTCTGTCTTTCTTTGGAAATAAGACCATGCATTCTTATTGACGTTTCGGTCGATGACCCGGAATTGTTTGTTTACGCCCACCACCTCCATTAAAGTATAGTTTCTCACCAATGTGATTATTGAAAAATGTTTGTACTCATAATTATTGTATCCAGATAGCATAACTGACCACAACTGGCAAAATTTAAATATCCATCACGGTTCCGAAATCATGGGTGTGTGAAAATTTTTATTCCTAAAATCAGTTCGGTTTCATTACCTGTGCTACGGAATTTATTGGTTTGATAGCATTTTGTGATTAGGAAAAAATGCTGCATTTCGTTAGCACAATAATTCGCAATTTTTAAAATTAAAAAAACGATGAATTGTTTGTTTACTCCCACTTCCTCCATTAAAGTATTTTCTCACCAATGTGATTTTTGAAAAATATTTGTACGCAAAAAATTATTGTATTTGGTTTGCACAACTCAGCACAACTACCAGAATTTAAAAATCTGTCACGGATCCGAAATTATAAGCGTGTTAATATTTTCATTTCTAATATTGGTTCCGTTTCATTATCTGTGCTGTTGTATCTATTAGTCTGGCGGTATTTTGTCATTAGGAAAAATTGCTGCATTTCGTTAGCACAATTTCCATAAATTCAAAAATGTTAAATTTTTTTAACCCTACCTCTTAAAATAGAATATATTTTTACACATGTGTACTTTGAAAAATATTTTCACACATTCTTTGTGTTTTTGTGTAGCACAACTCAGCACCACACGCAGAACTTTTGTAAATATATTACAGAAAAAGTTATTTGATATTTTAACTTTCAATTTCAATATTTTGTTTCTACTATACGGAAGCAGATATCGAGTATCTTTTAGCGGCACAATGTAGCACAAATTAGTACCAATCATTCAACAACAGTTGGATTTATTTAGCCAAAAGTGCGGGGTTGGTGTAATTTTATTTTTATTTAATTTCTTCATTGTTATTAGAGTAACAGATCTCGGACTTGGGGCACAAGGCAGCACTACTGTACACAATATATCACAATGAAATAAAACTGAGAATTCAAAAGTGGGGCGCTACAAAAAAATTCTTTTTGTATATATTTCGAATACGCATTGAGTTACAGAATTGTGGTTTACGGCACAATACGTAACAAACGGAACACAATGTGGCACGATCAACACAAATACAAAATTCGAAAAGTGCGGAGCTAATTTCACAACATGAGCTCTTGTATGAAATTTTAATGACATCCTGCTTCAAAAACTGACAACACATATTGGCCTATCAGTTTTAAATGCGTTATTTTTACATGAAGTAAATGCTTAAAATAAAATATAAAATTACCTTTTATTTTCCATATCATTATTCTAAACTCCCATTAGTTTTAAGGGCGCGATCGGATGTATGGTTGGCTGCCTAAAATCCATAAAAAAACAGGTTATTCTGTTTAGTAAATAACTTTTGTTGGATTGAAAATATGCAAAATGTAACTTCACCATTACACTCACAAAACTTTGTACTTTCTAACGAAGGTTTGCTTTTTTTTCTAAAGTGGAGTAATAAGCAGGAAATAGCTGTTAAAAGTAATGTTAAAATTCACTTACTTTATTTTAGTTACTACATCTAACATAATCAATTTGTATATAAAAAAAAGCATTCGTTGGATAGCAGAATACATATATAATCGTTCTGTTAAAAAAAATTGAAAAATATTGATCATGATAGTCGTAGTGTACTGAATGAATTTTATTGAATTATTACATTAATTGTAAGCCATTATAATAGAAATTGTTCACGACTTTTGCCGAAAATGGCACTGTTAATGATGTGTAGAATAAGGTTTAAAACCAGAATATTTCAAATTTAAATATTTTGGACTTTGTTTTTGTCGCATTGAAATGAAGTAAACTAATAATATATGGTGAATTACCTTTTGATAAGTGTAATATAATAATGATTGGATTAATTGCAAATATTTATGAAGCCAAAAATGACATAACCTCAACATCCATGGTTGTTTGTAAACTTTCATGTTTATGTTTACAAGCGATAAGTAAATTATTACAGCAGTGTTACTTTGTGAAGCCTATACTATGTTATAATAGTTTAAAAAAAAAAGGTAGTGTGCGGTATCCCAAAACGTAACTAGATATTCTACAATATTCAATATAAGCAAAATATTGCATCATGTTAGCAAGAGTAATGTTTATTAAAATATCTTAGTGGAACCATCGCAAGGAAATAGGATACATTTTGTTACAAATTAGGTTGCGAGTTTGGTACTCAGAAAAATGATTTACACATTTGAACGATCTGGGGGAGGACGTTCTCAAAAAACGACAATTTTCCCTACATCATTTTACACTTCACTTTGGGGACGTTCATTGTCTTGTGTATCTTCACCAGGGGTCTGCAATGGTAATTATATTTTCAATTTGAAAAGTGTCAAAATCAGCTTTAAATATATAGGCAACTTATTAGTGTTCCCATTATTTACCCCCACGTAGCAGATTTCCGTCATTTTTTGGTCATACAAAGTTCATATGTAACGTCAAATAGATGTGATAATGACATTTTCTCAAATTGTGCTGCCGGCAAAAAATGATTATAATAAACAATAAACTTCAAAACTCCCACTAATTATGAAATATATTTTAGGCTAAATTAAAAATAAAAGTGTAAAAGATTATTTTGGATTAAACAATTTACGAAACTAGACCTAACTTTAGGCATTAGAAATAAATCATAAAAGAATTCCTGTTTGGTTTATTCTGTCAAAAAATAGCTATTTTGTTACATTAAATCGACTCTGTCAAAAACGACTATACGTTTATTTCAATAAATATTTCAAACTAATAGAATATTTGGGGTCTTCGGTTTAATATTTTTCATCAAATGCTAATATCGAAAAAGGTATTTCCAATACAAAAAAAACTTTGAGTTGTTACCTGTAAAGTGTGCTTTATTAAAACAAAATTATTACAAATGTTTTATTTTTAATGTATAACTAAGAAATTAAAAATAGGTTCAATTGTTGTAACATTTACAATGTGTATATAAGTATTTTTAAACAGTAAGTAATTACCAACCAAAAACTTAAAAGGAACACTGTTTTACATAATACATAGCAATGTAAATGATATAAAACTATTGGTGAAAAGAAGTGAATAACAGGCATTTGTAAATAATATTTTTTAAACCACACATTTTAAGGTCAATAGATAAACGTTTAGTAATAAATATACGAACAGCTTTCGAATTGAAATTGACTTTATTGTTGTTAATATTACATTAAATATTAGTATATAAGGCATATTTGTAGAGCCATACAGGCAAAGTTTAGTCATAGACTACTCTTACACTTAACCTGCATAAACCACTACATATCTCTACAAGGAAAATTAGTGAAGCAAATGAATAATTACACAATAATTGAAAAATATACAATTAGGCTATGTTACTACTTATCCAAAATATGCGCCCTGATTTGAACCTTGAATGCAGTAAAAGCAAAAAAGATTTCTATATCCATCTGGAATTGCATTATAAGTAGAAACAGCATTATAGATGAATCTTCTCTGAAACATAGCAGTCAGTTGCTTGGGAATTGCTAAAGTTTTAATGTGTCTAATATTGATGCAATGCACTTTGGAGCGTGTCATTAATACTTTAGCAATATCCTCTGAAGTCATTTATAATTATTTTATGAACAAAACATAACAAATGATGTTTCCTGCAGTTATCCATATTTAACTGGTGCAACTCTTTTATCTTATGCGATACATGATAAAATTTTTTTAGTCCAAAAACTAAACGACAACAAGTATTTTGAATCCTTTCTATTTGTGTCATAGAAGTGCTATCAAGGTTTGGACTATATATAAAATCACAATAGTTAAATAATGACAAAACTAGCTTCCGACAACAGCTTTTTCAATTGTAAGGTTAGTATAGACCTAAACATATTATATTATCCATCATTGGTGCTAAATAAGATAATATATTATCTAGTTCATCAACACAACTAAGCAGATTAGAGTTTGGGATCTGTATACTGTGCCTACAGTAAAAGTTTTGAAATTTAATTTAAACATCCAAAATATGTTCAAGTATACGAGTCAATTGCAAATCAAACAAAATAACCTGACATTTAAGTTCCTTCCTTACGTACACACCAACCCCACCCCCTGGACCCACTCTATCATTATGAAAAAAATTATACCCATTTATATTAACAGAGGTATTGGGGACGTATGAAGTAAGCCATGTTTCAGAGACACCAACCAAATCAAAACGGTTTTCATCTATTAAATTGATTAAATCATTGAAACTAGGCAACAAAGAATGCACATTTAAATGAGCAATTTTCATTTATAAAAAACTATACTACCCTAATAGAACTATTTAATTTACTATAATTTAATTTAAACAAAACAAATACAAAAAATTAAAGCACTCGTAGCTAAATAAAAATGGAGCAAAAAAGAAAAAATGTAAAAGAGGCTATCTCCAACGTAACAAATTATCGTATTCTAACAATCAACAACTTAAGTATAATGTGCTGCATGCTTAGTAAACTGTAATTACTATATACCTGTTACTTATTACCAACTATGCTACAGGAATTTAAATTACTAGAGGTTACAATGCTGTACGAATGTAAATTAAAATTTTTTTCAGTAAATAAAGACAGTGTGTCATTTACATTTGCACTAACTGTATGGTATCGTTGTTGATGATGTTCTACAAGTTATATTAATATTCAGCATCTATCTCGTACATACATCGTTTCACAGGATGTAGTATCCAAGTGAATTCATTATATTCCTTATCGGCTTTCAACGTTTGATCATATTTGGTTTGCTCCTTGTAAAGGGGTCAATATACCTTCTTTTTCATAGGCGTGATCCAACTTCGAAGTTCAATAGACACCCCACCTGATCGCTACTCCACAAGTACCAATTTTCCCAATCTAGAAATATATCATGAAAAAATTATGTTCAGATAAAAAATTGTACGAAACCTACTTTGTGAATGAAGTTGCTCTGTATTTAGCACTAATAAGTAACCCAGCAACTTTCTCATCAACAAAAGTCGCCAACCGCAATGAATAATTAAAGTCGTATGTCCGTTTAACATCCATCTATCTATCGCTAACAGGATTTGACAGGATTTCCATTTGCATCGACATCAAGGTTTTGTCTCAACTCTAACTCTACTTTTTCATTTTCTTCCAAATCTTTCATAAGATTGTCCTTCCATACCTAAACAAACTGTCAAGTAAGATATTAAACAATTAGATTTTCTTACAGCGCCTAATTCAGCTTCAATTTTTTTAAATTGGTAGAGTGTTATGGGAGGTATATCCATAACTGAAAATAGTTCCTGAGAATGGCCATGTGTACTGCCAGTTGCCAGAGTACCCCAAATAAATCCATAATTAATTTTTGATTTTTGCGAAATATCTTCAGTGTAATGCTTGTATGTCTTATCACACATTGTACATGCAAACATAAGGCAGCTTACTAGACCTAATCCTCTGTTACATTCCTCTTTCAGATATAGTTTTCCACCAGTACAAATTTGGGAATGTCGGTATTGCCGATCTATGGACCAACTTAATACATATTGCAAATTCACAATGCGGTTTCCACTAACAGTTGGTTCTTTATAAGAGTGATTTATCTCGAAATATAATTCACGAGCCTCTATTCTAAAAAACAAAACAAAATATTAGATTTTTTAGGAACCCAAAATTTAGCATATATACAGGACAACACATTAGTGTGACAAAGTTTAATATATCGATTATTTATTGTAGAAATTATAAAAAAAAGCAATTTACACAAATTTTAGGCTGTATTATTTTAAAAATTGTTTCATATCTACAGGGTGATATATATATATATATATATATATATATATATATAGCTAATTTTCAAATACTAAATGTATCACCCTGTAGATAAATTTCCTACCTATACATAGTTTCCGACATGGATATGAAATACAAATAACAATGTATTACCTATTATAGTCTGCTTCTGGTATAAATGATCAATTATCTGGAAGTGTATGTGACCTTTTTTCGGTTGATTTTTTCACAGTTCTCTAAATATGAAATACAATGTTATAATAATTTAGATTATTTATACAAATTAGCATACTCTGTCTGTCTGCGACTTCATTGTTTCTGGCTCGGAAGTTTCTTCAGATAAAGTACTTGGGTTACTAACTACCTCAGGTAATCTTTGCAAACCTGATGGGCCAGGCTTGTCTAAATTATCTGATGTGGATTTTAAACTTGAAAAAGTTTGAGTTTTATTATAACATCTAATTAATATGTGTATTTGTAAAATTATAATGTAACGGGCATAACCAGTGTAGTTAGAAGGCTTGAACCATTGTTTGCAGGTGAGACAAAATTACTCATTTTTAGTGTCAGTACTTAATAATTATATAAAAATCATATGACACATCCGAGAGCTTACTTCGTTCAAAATAGCACAAAAATTCTTCGTATTGTTGTCAAAAACAATCTAAAGCTTATGAAATCCTATAGAATTTTAGAAAAAAAATTAATAATATTTTGTAAAACACAGCTATCAAAATTCAACGAGGTAAAAACGTAAATGTTATTGTTATGTATGTACCCTACAAATTTGATGAGTATTTCTAATACAGTATAGATGTGCTATTCTGACGTACATTTAAAACTATTCATTGAGAAAATACTAAGTAATTTTTTTCTACGTCATAATTTCAGGGCAATCACACTAACTTAGTTCTACGAAGAATGCGAAAACACTTATATTTTTAGTTTGCATTATCATATTTATAAATTCCAAATAGTCATAAGTGGAGAGTCGGGTAATTTGTGGTTTTCTATTCTCAAGGCATCTGAAGAATGTATAATTCTTGTGGGTGGATATGCGACATTTAAATAGGTATACTTTCATTGTTTTTGGATTTTATATTCCAAAATAAACAGCCACATAAAGATATCCTAGCTACACTACTGAATGTATTATAACTTACAGCGGTAATTGTTGCATTTTCAGCCATCTTAAGCGGGCTGCTTTAGACTTGGACGATCATTTTCAGGTACCACCTGGATTTTGGTTATACAACTTCTTATATTTATCCATCTAAAAAATGTAAATACGTAAATAAAAAAAACTTTACACCAGGCGACAACAGGAAGTAAGTACACTGTAACTTTTTCGTATTTCAGATAAATATTTGAAATTTGAAAGGCTTGTACAAGACAAAGCGGGAGTACAAATTTTTTGAAATAATTGTGAATTTTACGGTCTGACTAGAAGTGAAAAGTACTGTACAAACTTCACACCCTATAGTTTTGTACATTTTTAGAATCAGTTGATCATTTTTAGTCCTAGGACATTATTTCAAATTTTTTAGAAATAGGTGTTTTCTTATTTAAGTTTTGAAAAGAAAAGTAAGCGACTGTAATTCTCCTAAATTGGTGTATAATTGTGAGAAAAATTTGAAATCTAACGACTTTTCATGTTATTAGGTAATAGTTATATTTTCGCCAAAAATTTCAAAACATTGTTTTTTCTTAAAAGTAAGATTTTGCAAAATCTATTAGGATGGATCTCAATAAATTTTAAAAGGATTTTTAAAGTTTTGGTACCCTAAATAATCACAACATGATAGGACATTTTTAGGAGACTTCTTAAATTATAAATAGGGTTTATGTCGTTTTTAAACTGATTTATATAGGACAAAAAAAGTTAGTGCACTTAGTTTCTGTCATTTTCACTATTCGGTGTCATAAATTAAATAATGAATATTTTTGATAAAATAGTGTATGCAAAACAAATAATTTATTTATTCAAGAAGACAGTAGTTGCTCGACTAAATCAAATCTACCAAAACTAATGTCAATATTTGAACACGCATTTTCAAAATCGAATGAAATATATAATTAATTTTGTCCATTACTTCTCTGTCTATCCACAAAGTATAAGAATTTTAGAATATTCTTACCCTCAAGCGCAAATACACCCACGCTAAATAAAGCATTAAATGTTTGTTTATAATAATAACGAAATGTTACTCTATGAACAATAAACTACACATTCAAAAATAAAAATTAGCGAATACCATATGCACATAAATGAAATAATACAATACAATACAAATTTGTTTCGGCAAACGACCTTGGCTATTATTAGAATGCACTATGTATCTAACGCTTTGCTTGCTGTTCAACAACTTCGAATTCGCTGAAGGTCATTTACGACGAATAGTTACAGGAATGGAGAAAATAAACCAGCATCGTACCGTATCCTAGCAACCGTTATTTGCCTAACTTGGAAACGAACCACTAAACTACTAAAGTTAAAATAAAGTAGTTCCCTCTATCATGCGAAAGTTATACCACAAAGGCGGTTATTTTAAAATTAGTTCGTGTTATGAAAATAGAGGGATGCTATCGCGCCCTTAACATAATTTTTCGTACTTATTGAAATACAGATACCTTTTTTATATTTTATTAAGTAATCGCTATTATGTATAGATGTCACACATAATAACTAAGAAATGATATCTTCACAAGTGTATTTCATAATCAAAAACTACTATTTTTTAAAAAACACGCTCATTTTTAACAAGGCGCTTAGTTAAATAAAGATGAAATTAGTTGATTCCAGTTGTTAATTGTGAAAATAACTCAATTAAAAACTATCCATGCGCCTGTACGAGAAATTGCCTACCTTCACGTGACTTTAGCACACGTAGTTCGTATATATTAAAGAATTGTAAGCAACAAACGCATTGTATTCAAATACTACACATTGTCATGTTATTTATCTGACCCAGCGAGACGAATAAAAAAAACCTTCACAATTAAATGAGCGTCGTAGTTGTAGAAAAGCATCACTTTAGCATCACATTAATGGTCGAATGCAGTCAAGTATTGCTAGGTATACTATTAGTCAACGGTATAACAAAGCTTTAACAAAGTTATTATCAAAAATAATACATTAGTGTTAATGACACGGATAAAACGTTCCTTTATAATGATTGTAAAATTTACGTTAGTTAGAATCATATTTAAATTCACTGACAAACCTTTACATGAATCGTCGGGGATGTAGCTCAGTGGTAGAGCGTTCGCTTTGCATGTGAAAGGCCCCGGGTTCGATCCCCGGCATCTCCAAGTGTATTTTTTTGTTGGAGCTGTAGTATTTATTACTTTGTAGTTACGTTGAAACTAATAATAAATTCTCTACTTATTCTTTAATCTTTTCGCAGTCACCACCTTTCTTTTAGTAGCGAAATAGATATTAAATAGTTGACCATTTTCATATAAGCTACAATCTCTGCACTGCTAAATTAGAAAGAGCGTGTCAGTAACTTTGATCTTTAAATATCTTGTCTAACCTAACCTTTATATAAGTATGGATAAATTAAAACTTTATATTGTAAGTTTTCAGTTTAAAATTCTTGATGGTTCTATAAAGTGATTGTTTTTTATGTACCGGGGTTTGTTTGTTATAAATGAGAGTTATTTACATAAAGGAAACTTGTGTTTATAAAATGGCATATTTATTATATTAAGGGAGTTAAAAGTTAATCTTTTGGACACTCTTAAATTGATATTTTTAGTAATGTTGTATTTAAAATCTTAGGCTTTGTAACGACATCTAGGATTTTTAATATAAGTACAAATTCATCTGTATAGTTTGGGGGTTATTGAAATTATTGTGTGATTTAATTTTGTAAAAAAGGGGTTGAATAATCGCAGATAGTTTAGGTTTTTTTTGTATAATTAAAAATTTATGTATATTAGTTTAAGTAGTTGTAAGTTGTTACTGTGGGAATTATTTATTAATGGTTGGGTGAATAGATTGATGTATATTGTAAAATAAAATAAATTGGATAAAATTGAATAGTAAACCATGGTCAAAAATGGGGTGGGTATTTATAGCAATATAAATAAACAAAAGAGGGATCAAAATTAGGATATGTAAAGAAATTTTTTTTATTTGTTCTCATAGAATACCTAAACAACTAAACAAATTAGTTACCTGCATTAAAGTGTTTTTATTTGAATAAAGATAATAAGGAACAGAATTAAAAGAGTATTGAAGAAACAGCGGTATTATAAGAGCGGTTTGAAGATTAAAGTAATTGGAAGCAGGCTTAAAGAGTGATTTATTATATGTGAAGCAAGGTACCGGTTTTGGAAGTATATTTGACAGCAGGCTATATTACTAAAAGGTGTGGAATTGGTAAGAAGTGGTAATTAATTTGGGCAAGAATAAGAACGCATTGAATGATCCAAAGGATAAGAATATGAGAGGAAGAAGGTATTTGTATGATAGTTGTTGTGTATATTTGTAAATTATAGAAAGTATTTGGTAATTTGCTTATGCCGGCGCGAGATAGGTTCTAGGCCTATGGGAGCTTCTTTTTAAAAACATGTATTTCCCTTTTTTCAGGGTCTTCCTTCATCTCTGTTCCGTCAACATTTCCTACAATGGACTCTGTATCTATGGCGTTGAGTTATATTCTGCTTAAAGCGTCCGCATTATTGTTATATATACCTTTTTTGTATATGATCTCGTAGTCATACTCTTCCAATCTAATTAGTGATGGATTCGAACCGAACCGAACCTAACCTTGCCCTAGGTTTGGTTCAATTCGAAAACTTTTTAGTCCGTTTCGGTTCGAGGTTTGGTTCGGTTTGGTTCGAAATAAACGAACCGAACCTCGAACCGAAGCGAATCGGTTCGACATTTTGATATTTTAAACAACTAGTGCGTTCAACTACAACAATTTAAATATTTAATGTATTTTTATATTTAGTAGTTGCTACTTTCAAATAAACCCAACACTAATTTGCTTTAGATTTTAGTAGCATAAATCATATTAATACTATTTATCCAGGTTTGATTTTTCAATACGTACTCTCTTAAACAAAGCGTAATTACAATTAGGTTAATAGTGAAAGCCACCTCTAAAATTTAGAATGTGTTAATAATTGATGATTTTTACTAATGTCATTTTACCGTGCAAGAACGATATCACACGATCTTTGCGATTACTTTTATTTTAGTTTTAGTTAGTATAAAAGAGTATTAAGACAATAAGGTGTTGCTGATTTCTTATACAGTACAAACAGAAAGCTGTTTGTCAGTTTATCTTTATTACTATTATTACTTCTTTAAAAAGACAATATCTGATGGTTCTCGGAAAGAATCGTAAATCTACCTCAAACAGCGTTTACGTTTTCATAATAAAATATAACAGTATTTATGGCACGGGAATTATGTCTGCTTATTATTTGCATTATACTGTGTTATTTTATGTCGGCATTGATTGAAAAGTTTATGCCGCCATGACTCATAAACTTCAACTCTTGGTTTTAAGAGAAAGTTCGGGGTCATTCTTCTGGAGTATCGGCTACTTCTAAAGACGTTGGTGGTAATGGCCAATCTAAATAAACAGTTAATATTATGATACCATGCGTTTTGTAACACCATTTGTTGAGCGATTATGTACAAAAGAGAAGGAGATTAGTTTTTGCTACCAGTCACATTTTTAATATTAATAGAAAGCTGGTTTTTATACAAAACTAAAAAATTCAAAATGATGGAGTCGTAATACGTAGTTAATTAAGAATTAAATTGTTTCATTTATTCTGAAAACTTCCGTAGTCTCTAGACCGTGACCTCGGCTTGTATATGTTTAAGACGGGTTTCAACACGACTTTTGTTCATTAAATAAAATAAGCTTGTTTTTAAAACCAAATTTTCAAAATCATTTCGAGTTTCTTTAATATCTAATACTAGTTATAAACAAACAACAATTTGAAATAAGGAGCAATAAACAAATCGAAATAATCTAGAATCTTTTGATCTACAAACGTGCCTCAATGACAAAATTTATTAGATATGTAACACCATTACCTATTACATTTTTACCTATTGGCTTAAAACTCGATGAACATATACATTAGAAAATCGTTCTTATATGCTTGCGGCTAGAGTTTTTTAAAATGTGAATTTGGGAGAAATTAAGATTGACATGTTTTTAGTGAAAATTAAACTTTTAAACTAAATTTTTATTTAAAAAAATCGAACCTTACGAACCGAAATGGACCGAACCTTGAGCTAGGTTCGGTTCGGTTCGAAAAATTTGCCGGTCTTGTTCGGTTCGGTGCGAAAAATTGAACCAAGCTTCGAACCAATCCTCGAACCTGTTCGGTTCGTGGCCATCCCTAAATCTAAACCTCCATCTCTGTAATTTTAAGTTTGGTTCTTTGAGTTTACATAACCATACTAATGGTCTATAGTCTGTGTATATATAAAATTTCCTTCTATAAAGGTATGGTCTAAAATATTTTGTTGCCCAAATTAATTATTGCTAATAGTTCTTTCTCAATAGTACTGTACTTCCGTTCCGTTTTATTTAACATTCGTAATGCGTAACTGATTGGTTTATCGCTACCTACCTCGACTTAATATTACGCCTAAAGCAACGTTGGATGCATCTTTATTAATATAAATGGTTTTGAGAAGTCAGGGTATTCTAATAAAGGGCGATTCGTAAGAATACACTTAATTTTTTCTACTGTATAAATAAATTCTAGTGTGTGTGTTCGATTTTATTACCTTTCTTTAAACAGTTGGTTAATGGTTTGGTTATTTGTGCGTAACCTTTTATGAATTTTCGGTAGTATCCACTGAGTCCTAAAAATCCTTTTATCTCTTTGTTGGTTTTCGGTATAGGGTAGTGTAATACGGCATTTGTTTTATCTGGGTTTTGGCATAATACCTTGTGGCGTTATAATGTGTCCTAAAAATGCTACTTCTTTTTGCAAGAATTCACTTTTATCCAATTGTACTTTAAAGTGGGTTTTTCTTAAACGTTCAAAAACTTCTCTTAATCTTTCAATGTGTTCATTGAGTGATGCTGAGTATACAATTATGTCGTCCAGATACACAAGGCATTTTTGTTGTGAATTCCTCTTAAAATATTATCCATAACCCTCTGAAAAGCGGCGGGTGCGTTCTTAAAGCCAAACGGCATGGGTATTCATAGTATCCTCTGGGTGTACTGAAAGCTGTTTTCGTTGTGTCTTTCTCGATCATTTCCACTTGGTGGTATACTGAGGCGAGGTCTAATGTCGATGAATATTGACATTATCCTAGTTTGTCTAATATCTCGGTGATATATGGTAGTGGGTACTTATCGTCTACAGTCTTCTCGCTGAGTTTCCTGTAATCGATAACCATTCGGTATTTGCGTTTGCCTGAGGTATCTAATTTCTTCGGTACAATTAGTACGGGGCTGCTCCGTGGTGAATTCGAATGTTGAATGATGTCTTGATCTAATAAATATGCTACTTGTCTATATTCTTCTTCTTCACTTGCTTGAGGTAGTCTATATGCTTTGGTGAAAATCGGTTTATCATCTGTTAGCTCAATGCTATGTTTGATTCTGTTGGTGAAAGTTAAAGGTATTCCTTCACAATGGAATATATCCCGGTATTCGAAACATAATTCTTTTATTGATCTCCTCTTTTGTATTAATATTGTCATTGAAACGAATGTTCATTAAACTTTCCTTTTCATTTTATCGTGTTCTGTGGGGTTGGAACTACTTTCAGGGTCTTCTTCGAATTCCATTTCACTAAAATTTACTTCTTCCACTTCTATCGGTGTCGTTAAAAATACTTCTATGGGGTAATCGTTTGAGTTTAAAATTATCGTAGAGGCGTAATTGTCTTTTATGTGTACTAACGCGGTGGGTGTTTCTACTCCTTGATGAAATGGCATGTGATTTGTTATACCTATTTCGTTTTTTAAATTTACTAAGACTTTTATTTGTTTTTTTGTCCTAGGTTCGATTGTGTACTTTTGATCGGTTTGAATGTTGTTGTTTTGAAATTTAATTGGAATCTGTCCGTGTTTTGTTCTTAATAATCGGTTTTTATATCAATATTCGCTCCTAGTTTTCTTAAAAGATCCATGCCTATTAAATTTATCGTTAAATTCAAAAACGCAAAATCTATATTTCATTTTTACGTTGAAAGTTTTTGGTAAGGGTATGTTTACGATAAATTGGTATAGTGTTGTTTGTGTGCTGTTCTGATTTTAAAAAGTTCTCTTTTTACAAAATCTAATTAATGTTTCTGCACGATTTTGGGGCTAATTAAAGTTTTTGAAGATCCTGTATCGATTAATAATTTAATTTCCGCGTGAGGTGTTTCTATATAGGGTAAAATGTGTTGACTAATATTGTTTAGATTTATTACGTCTGATCGTATTTTATTTGGTCCAACAGAAAATTTAAGCACGCATTTTCTTCATCATCCTCTTCGTAATTTTCGTAAGGATTGTTGCATTTGTAATTGAATGATTTGTTTTATCGTCTCTATTTGGATTCGCATATTTATCCGTGTCTTGATTGTAAAAATCTTCTACTTCTTGATGAAATAGTTTCTCGGAAGTGAAGTTTTGTTTTTGGGTATAATTGGGTCGAATTTGAGATATTTTAGTGTTCTGTCTGGTGTTACCAGATGAAGTGTCCATAGGGTGTGGTTTGTAATAATTATTGAGGTTGTTGTTATTACTTGTCATAGGTGCGTTTCTGTTAGAATTTACGCCGAATGTTTGCCATGTTCGATTCGCGTTTTTATTAAACTTTGGTATGAATGCGGATTTTGTGAAAGTTGAATTTGGTTTAGGAAATTGTCGAAATTGATTGTTGAATTTTGTAATATTAAAATTTGGGTTGTTAATTCTCGGTTGGTTTATTGGGCGTTAAGTGATGTAAATTAAGGTTGTGTTGGTTTTTGGTTAGCGGTTTGTATTGTTTTTATTGGTAGGTAATTTTTGTTCGCGTTAGGATTGTAAATCCGGTTGCTATAATACATCACGTTTTCTTATTCTACAATTAAATTCATTTTTCTTCTAAATTTTGGGGGTTTCAAAATCTTATCTTGTCCGATAAACGCTAGGGTAACGTGTTTATGTAAGTGTCTAACGAATCTCATCGTACATTTTTGTTTTTATTAAACGTATCTTTTGATTGGGTTCCTCGAGTTTCAATTTAGTTAGGATTAAACTTTGCACGTCTTCACATCGCATATCAAATTGGCATGGTGATTGATTAGTTTCTATTTGTAGGTTTATTAAGTCCCTAATACGACATTTTATATTCCGCTGATCGTCGAAATACGCAATCAATACTTTTTTGTAATCTTCCCAATTTGTTAGATCATCGCCATTTGCAATAAAGGTCAAAGCTCTACGTGCTAACTTACTTATGATTAACAGTAATAGCCATAAATTTTAGTCAACGTCTCCTTGTTTGTAAAAAGATTTCAGGAATGTCTTCAAGCAGTAATAAAAATACCTAATAGCGCTTGATTACCATCATACATTGGTATTGAATCTAAATATAGTTTTAAGTTTTCAGAATTTATCTTTATATTTTTATTCTTAGTGACTTCAGTCGAGTTGGTACTAAAGTTATTTAAAGAATCGCTAATTGTTGCGTGTATTGTATGTAGATATAAAGCTGCTATAATTACATCGGTTTCAGACTTTTGCTGAATAATTGTTCATAAAATAATTATTGTAATAATAAATTGTACATAAAATGTGTATAATTATGAACCTTTGTTATATTCGAGTTTAGACTATTGCTGAGTAAATTTCTTTTAATAATAATAAATTGTGATTAATAAATTCTACATAAAATGTAAGTTCTCTTGTTTCAACCTTAATTGCTAATATCAATATGCAATTGAAAATGGTTAGAAAAATTAACTATAAGTACTCACAATAATTTGATTGCCAGTTCCATTAGCCTTTAATCTTTTATTGGATTCGGTTGATTCTGCACTTCGTCCAATTGTTTGGTATTTGTTTCCAGTGAAGAACTGAAATTCACAATCACCTGTTCTTCAATTTTTGAGTTGCTATTGCCCTTCTGGAATCTGTTTCGACCGCCAGATAGGTTTTGGGCCTTTGGGAGCTTCTTTTTAGAAACATTTGTCTAAAAAAACTCTTCTATCGATTTTATTCCCAATTGTATAATTACAAAAATAACTTCTTTCTTGTTACAATCAACTTAAACGTTTACATTTACTAAACTATTTGAGATTGACAAAATACTTGAAGTTAATAATCAATAATTAATAATTGAAAATTATGGTGAATAGTTTGAACCACCAACAATGTTAAAGTTATGACGTTTGAGGCTGACACGACATCAGGGGCTCCACAGGGTATTTATGCAATCCCTGCTCTTACATCATCTTGTGGGAAAATGCAGATCTCACGTCTGCTATTTCTTGATAACATACAATGTCTTATTTCTTAGTAATCTTAATTAAGTCTGCTTTTACTACAGTTTATTGTGTCCTGCACCTGCAGTAACAGGTTGCGTCTGGAATACAAAGTAATTGCTTCCGTTCTCATGTCTGGTAAACTTTCGTTAACATTTTGTATTATAACTTTCAATTATACAATGTAACATTCTATTTCTTAAAACATAATAATTGCATTTATTTTTATATACATATTAATTGGGGGATATGTAACTCGCGGCGAATTGTAATTATTTGTAAATGGTATTCATAAGTAAAACATATCATTTTTCATTAACTTAAAAGTATTTTAAAGTAAGTAAAGCTTAACTCAAAATTTAAAATATTATTTTTGATGTTTTTAGTAAAATTTAAATAGGGGATTGAAAGTGAGTTATGTCATTAGAACATTAAACATTAATACATTTGCAGGGCAGTTAAAAAATTGTTTTGCTTATTAAGGAGTATATATTGTTCAAATACACACGCCAACAAACACTCACGCCAACAAACACTCAACTGTTGTGATCCAGCTTTTAAGAAAAGTAGGAAGGGGTTTATTTAGCGTGAAACAAAAAGAGTAGCTGATGTTAGAAAAGAAGATTTTAAAGGCAAAACTTAGCACTGTGTTGGGAACCGAACTATTTTTTAGCAATTTGGCTTATGCAATCTGAATAGTTTAAAAAAATTTTTAATTGTTCAGGAGTAGGCAGGCATTCGTTGGTGAATTTGGCTAGATGATGTTTTAAATTTTTCTTCTTTGCTGCATAGAATTTTGATAGTGATTTAATTTAAGTATGTAACAGACGTCACAAAAAGTAGGTATTTTTAAAAAATAAATCGGCCAGTCAAAAGTTGGAGAAAACGCATGCATTTTTTTATAGATTTACATTCAGCAACATCTCCGATTTAATTAGGAAAAACGACATTTGGCATATGACCAATCAATCGGTATGTGTTGATTCTCTTAAACAAAATTTGAAATAATCCTCTCGGAGGTGACTGGCTGGATTTCAGCAATGACATGTATGATTTTCGCCATTAATTAATGAATTATACGCTGTTTGTTTGCGTACACTTGTGACGTAATATAGCTTCACAAGAAGAAGTCACAGGGTGTGAGGTCACGGCACCTGGCAGACCACTCTTGGTCATTACACAATTCGTCCTCAAAATGTGTTGTACGTTTCTGAACTGATCCATGACAACAAACTGAATATTTAAAATACAATAACTGATTAACAAATCGGAGTGTAAGTAAATACTAAAAATGATGAGATCGCGGCTGTCAATAGAAGAATTAAAAATTGGCGCGTGATCAAAAGGTTGCATACTTTATGGGACACTTTTATAACCGTATCCTTGAAAAATACTGATTTGGAAATAAGAGATTTTAAAATAAAATATTTTGTTGTGGTTGGTAAAGGTTGAATGTGAAGTTATAACGAATTAGTTAAATTGTTGAATAATCTTACTCTTTAGGTTAAGCTTTGACGCTTTAGGCTTATCGGAGAATACTGTGGATGCAACAAAATAAAAGAAAATCTAAGAAATTCTGTATTTAATTAGCTTGGTCTTGAGTGCATATTTTGTATAAACAAATATTTTCTTAATAATGTGCTTTTAATGTTAGAGATTTGAATTTTTGGGGTTGATATGGCACATTTTTGACACACCTAAATGGCAAAAAACGTGAAAGGCTATGTATTATCAAGATTTATAAAAGAATACTAGAAGAAAAAAATTGCAGTTACCATATTAGCAATAATTCGATCAATGTCGAAATAGCAATTGACTTAATAATACGTTGCAATTTTAATAACAAGTATCTACTTGGGATTATAGCAATTATTGTGAACGAATTTCAACATGATGTTTAGGTTTATTAAACTAAAAAAATCGCAAGTAGAACGTCATTTTAGAATTACTATTACTTAGTCTAAGTACTGCGATCCTATTAAAATTAATTAATTGGTTTCAGGATTGTGTGTAATCGCTAAAGAAGATAACACGAGAGAACAGAAATGTCTGTCTATAATAATTCCATAACAAGTTATTATGACTATCTCCTTACGGACCTCGCAGGTAAGTAAAAGTATTTTTAACTTTTGCACCCTATAAAAGTCGAATTACGTAAAAAATTGAGGTTTCTTTAATGACTTTAGATAATCAACCTTAATATATCAGCAATTGGTGTGAAGCCAATTTGATATTAGGATTAGGTAAGGTAAAGCCTTTTTTTAATAGCAGTGAGATACCAAGCACCATTGTGGAATAAAAATTATTAAAGTTAATTACACACAGAGGAACTTCACTAAACAAAGCTACCGAAGTGTACTACTAATTGCAAACTAAATCACTCGTGTTACGCAAGCCTCCCTACCATTTAAATTCGACTATACTCTACACGCTGTGAACAAGCGTCTAACTCTAAGTTCTGCGTGTAACTATAGTGTGGCATTCTTTTTTACGCCATTTGCAGTTTTTATGAAATAAAGTATTTGGCAAAATCCTGAGAGTTATTTGTGCTAAACGTTTTATTTCAATTTTTTTATTTGGGGTCCTTTCATCATGTTGTTTTGTAATAGCATGATGTAATTTTTGAGCTTGGCTTGATTGCAAAGTGTGCCATATGATCATGGAGGCGGTTGTGGTAGTCTTAACTTGGGTTGTTGTTTGAAGAATGTTTCATTACATATTAACTATTGACGCCATTTAGTGGTGCCTAAGTGCCGCAAAAGTGACTGCAATGGTATATTTCTAAGTGAAGTGTTTTAGCTTCGAGATGGTCCAATCAATCGCGAGCCCTACAATTTTTTATTTCCTTTCCGTGATTTCTTTATATTTTTAACATAATCGTTTCAATTTATTTTGTTAGTGTTTAATTTGTATATAGTGGCCTTAAATTATAACAATATTAAGTTTTCTAGTTCATGTATTAGATGGAGAACAAGTCATTTCTAATTATATTTTTGGATTTTGAAAGCAATAACAAATGGTTTTACCAAAAATATCTGCCACGCACAATTTATGTCATACTATTCTATTCAACACAATGCTGTTTAAATTTAGATCAAGGATCTGGTGTGCTTTTGCGGGAGGTAAGGTACAAAAGTTTCACACTGTAGGAGGTATGTTAGTTAATTGTTGTCTAAAGTTTAATAACACTTTATTGTTACACGTTTTACATTACTAATAGTTTGAGATGTGATTTTGGACTGAAAATTTTTGTAAAGATTTGTTGCTGTAATTTTTAATATAGCCTATTTACAAATACGTTACTATTGTCCAAAATTTTCATTACGCGTTACCCTAGTTGTTCTAAACATTTTTAATATTAATAGAATGCTGTGGCTCAAGTAAAATTACAGTCCGCTTCTGATGTTTTGTATGTAAAGTGCACCTTGTACTCAAAATATATTCATTATTGTAATAGATTTAAATTATTTAAGTTCCCATTTCCTTTAACTAAAGAATAGTAAAGTACTAATTCAATTCTTGAAAATTGTTTTAAAACTACCTGTAAATTCTTCACCCTTTCTTTTGTGACTGTCACTACATATTTATTACCAATTTATACGTGTACAAATGCATATACATATACATATAATATATATATATATATATATATATATATATAATATATATATATATATATATATATATTGCTATGATAATAGCGTTATTTAGGGGCATATAGGGTCACTAGGGTTGTACACTCCAAGTAAACGACACTAAAATCTAGAAAATTAAACATTTTATCATAAAGAGTACACAATTCGCCAATGATACAAAAAGCAAATATCAAACACACTGTATAATATTCACAACCAACTTTAATCAATGAAACTTTGTGCGCAATCCAATTAATTTTTATAGCAATGTATTCATAAACTTTAAATAAACATGCATCAGGAACATCAAAAGTCAAACAAACATGAAACGATATTTTTTTCAAACTCGACGCATTAATAATCATACGTGCCCGTAACAAACGGGTCTTGCAAAACAAGCAAATTACAGAACGTAAGAAGAAGTAAACAAACCCATTTCGACAAGTTATAGTATAGGTAATATCATGAAAGTCCAAGGAATTGACAATAATCCACAGTAGCGTCTATGCAACAAAAGAGATAGGCTAGATAAACCAATGGTAGCAGGTTATAGGGAAATCTTTAAATACCGCACGAGCTGATAAAGGGCAGTCTTGCAACAACGAAGGCACGCTCCATGCTGCTCTAAACCAAAATAACACGAGTAGTAGAAAATAAGCAAATTATATAGTAATATTTAAGTGAATGTTGGTGATTGAAAATTCAAGTGCAAATAGACAATAGTAGTTCGCCGTTGACTTTAAAACGTAAGTTCAAAATTTTAATTAAATATAATTTTAAGATTTATATAACTTAGGGCTCTAAACATCTATCAGAGAATCGATCTGAGAATCTATCTGAAAATTTATATAAGCGTCTATCTGAGAACTAAACCGAGCATCTATGATCCACCAAAAATTAAATTAAGAGTGTAACCAAGCTGTACTACGCAATTAAATAAACTACCACCAAATAAAATCAAAAAATAAAATCTAACTGAAAACTATCCAAGGCTACTGGTCGAACAACACACAGTGGCAGTTCTAAGAATTGGGGTGCATGTAGGGACACGTACTCACAACAAGAAATTCAACAAGGACAAACAACAGGTCAGAGATAAAATTCATGAATAGCTTAAAATATTAATTTCTTTTTCAACATTTTAATTTTGTATGCATTGAGATATTTATGTAAAAGGTCATCAAAAATTTTTTTATACATAAAAAATTACGTAAAAGGAAAAGAAGATCATTGAATGTTCACCGTACTTCAAGTAATTTACAGTGTTATATTTGCTGGCTTTAAACTGATTAAAGGGAGTAATAATTTGGGGACAAATCGATTTATATTGTTACTTTGGTTATCCGATAAATTGCAGAATGCTAGTTACCAGATTTACGTTCACAATGCACGAGCGATTATGTAGTTATTCTCGAAGCCATCGTTTTCTTTCTTTGTATATTAATGTTAACGTCAACAACTTTCTACCCAAATTAGTTAATACTTGCTTGATTTAAGTTAGAGCTACGTTATTTAAGTCTAATGTTACGTTCTTATTCTTACAAAGTGCACTTTGCAAAGCAGGTACATATTTTATTATTTCCTGTATATATATATATATATATATATATATATATATATATATATAAGGTTGGAAATATTATGTAAGTATGTATTTGTTATTTAGATTTTAAGATTTTGTAATCGATATTTACTGACATGCACACGCTTATATTAGGTTTTATACAAACTAGCACTTTGTTTACATCACGTTGTAACAGGACGACTACGTAAATGTGCGTTTTTAGCTTTTGTAAATAACCCTTTTTGGTACTTTATGTTTAAATAACGGTGTGCAATATAAATATTTACTGAGGTTACCAATTTTTCTTTCTGTATGACCCAGCCCACTCCACGACATTTTGAACTAAGCCATTTTCTTTGAATCTCTACTCTACACTTCTCCTTTGTTTTAATGCGGTATTTGGTGTAGGCAATTTTCTTTACTAACTTTGCTGCTTTCTTTTCTGTCTGCACAGAATACCATAACGAAATTTTGATAAGCGCTATTTTCGTAAATATTAATTTTGAATTTTTTTGAATTAACTTGTAAGGATGTTTAAATATTAATATCTTCAATTACAATAAGTTCTCCATTTTATTAATTGTGAAGGAGATAATTCACAGCAAATTTTGAGTCAGCGTTAGAAGTAATTTGACATTTAATAACTTATCTATGCAGCGTCATTAGTCAGTCATAATACCGAACGGAGTAATAAAAGATAGGTGAATTATCCACATATAAAATAAAGAGGATTTTGTATCTGCTAATAAAGAATAGATAAGGATTGTTTTAATAAATAAGTAACTTGTAGGAATAATTTTCTGTGGGAGCTTAAGATTTCATTTCCGTAAATTCTACGCATAATTTCTGTTGAGCAATGAAAAGGAAGTTAAGACAGTAATTTCATATTTCCTATTGCATTCTCATTAATACAGTTCGCTGTACCTAAGTAACTGCAAAATTAGTGGCGCTCTTACACCTAGGCGTACCACAGCAATACCTAGCGACGCCCAATGCGAGGCGTATCACAGCAATTATATATATATATATATATATATATATATATATATATATATTAGGTAAAGTAAAGTAAGTTGATAAATACTAATGTATCACAGTTAATAAGATGGAATAATAACTTACACCTTTATGCAAAGCTTTTAATATCTTTCAATCACTAAATAATTATTTAAATTTTCCTATTTCCACTCGCGTAATGTTCGGTTTTGAATTGGTATAGTTTGTGCCTTGGTCAAAGACATACTGGTTATATATATACACTCCGCTTTCCACCCGTGCTTATTGATTTTACTCGCGCATTTTGTTAATTGAGGCGTCGTTCTTTACCTTTATCATTGCAGCCTTCGGACTCTATAATTTTTACCATCCAGACCCGTGTCGAAATAATGTCTATTCTCACGTACGCGCGTACTTTGCGAAGCGCATTTCTCTGAAAATCTAACTTTTAACTTCGTTCAAATCAGGTCATCTTATTTATATTTGCTATTATTCAGATTTTATCGTGTAACCAAACATTTGTTATTCGTTATGTACTACTCCAAAATCTGTTGGATTTTATAAAAATACAATGTTGTTGGTCACGTATTAACGTTTCTATGATGACGTATTTGAATGCGTTTTTTTATTTATGCGTTATTATTTTGAATGAGATTTGTTTATAGTTAGCATGCCAGGTTATTTTCTTTCATTAATTGCGTATTTATTTCAAAAAAACTCGTTGGGTTTAAACCGTTATTCCTGCGTGTTTTTTTTCAGTTTTATGCTTGTATATTTAATTTAAAATGTATTATGTGACGTACAAGTTATTTATTTTACTAAATATGATATGATTTTTGAAGAATGAGCTTCCTTTCATGAATTAAAGTTAGTTGTGATTTATATACAGTGTGCTCGTTATTGGCTTTTTGCTTGTCTAGTTACTCCTATTTTATGATGAAATTGTTTGGTTTTCTAAATTTCAATGATATTTACATGTATCGCACGATCCTTATGACTCAGTACACCTCTAAATCACCCTGTTATCATAGCAATATATATATATATATATATATATATATATATATATATATATATATATATATATTATTATTAATATTATATATATATATACACATATATTACTGTGACACCTCTATGAGTAGGAACATCGCTAAAAGAGTGCTGTGACAAGGTAGAGCAAATTGTAAAATTTGTAATTATTAACTTACTTTCCTTTCTAACTTTTTTTGCCTGGTTATATAGGTTACACAATGAGGTTAGCTGATCTATAGTTATAAGCGTCTTTTGAAAATAAGGTCCACACCGCAATTTTACTTTTTATTTGAAAATAGAAAAATATTGTACCATAAATACTGAGAACTCTAAATTTTTCAGTTTGAACATTTTGAATGGAATTTGATTGTGTGAATTTTGTAGAAAATATAAAAGAATAACGTTAAAATATTAAAAACAAAATGCATTCATTTAATTTAATAGCTAATTTAAGATCTAAATATTGACAAAAAGTGTTTTTAACCAACATAGGTGTAAACATATTAATGGAAGGAACACCTACTAATTTGTAGTTGAATTAGCGTTTGTTGTGGTATTTTCTCATTGTATTTTTTATTTTGGTTTCAGATCCAAGAACAAATCATTGGCCATTAATAGGAAACCCCTTCCCTGGTTTAATAATAATGGTGGCTTACCTATTTTTTGTAATTAGTTGGGGTCCGAAATATATGAAGCATCGAAAACCTTATGAGCTTAATAGCGTCCTTATAATTTATAATTTTGTACAAGTACTTATAAGTGCATATATATTTATGGAGGTCAGTATTACTTTATAAATTGTTAAAAGTTTTAATTATAATTCATAGGGTATGAAATGTGCGTATCTTACAAAATCCAGCTGGCTTTGCGAACCTGTAGATTTCTCACATTCGCCTCATGCTCTAAGGGTAAGTACGCAAGTTAGTCTTAAGTGGTTAATGTGACCACAAAATAATATATCATAATTAACAAAAAGTACGTAGCATCTCAAAAAGGGAGAGCAGAGTAGATCCAAAAATTTTTTAACTAGGCATCCACAGATTTAAATTTTATTATTTGCAACTCAATACTCGACATAATGTGGTGTGTGAAATAGAATATTACTTTACGAGTTGGTAAAGTGATGTTTTTCACATGAGTGTAAATATTGCCACACGAGTCGTAGCCAAGTGCAACAATTCAGGAATTGCTCTTATTTAAGGAGTTTTCAAAATTCATCACGTTTTCTCGTTATTTGAATGGTGCACTTTATGATTTTAGAATTCTTAATCATCTTCTTGAGGATATTTTTTTAATCAATAATATTTAACTTTGCTACCTAATGAAAGTAAGCTTCGCGTATGATTTTGAGTGACGTTTGACTTCCTTAGTGCATTTGCAGCTCCGTTGATAGATGTGTTCAATACTAACAAACAAAACTAATTATTTTTAACGAAGCATTTTTTGAACCGAGTTGCGTTTTTCTTAATTCTGTAGGTCAAACTGTTTAATTTAGTCATTGTGGTTAGTTATTTCATGAAATGCTTCGTAGTAAATTTAGCAGATGTGCACACGCTTACCCTATTCATTTTTCTTTAAAAAACCTTGCGGAGCAAGGATTCGTAAGTAATTGTTCCACATAGGGCTTTCATATAGTATAATGATATAATTAAATACAAATAATTACATAAACAATATACAGCTTTGATACGTTGAACAAGTCGCACCGATAGCAGGGATTAGTTCGACTAATTCAGATAAGTCTAATCACAATAAACCAACTACGTGTATAGAGTATTTTTCAAAACATATGTTTATACTCTTGATCTTAAGGTTTCAAATACGAAGCAATTTAAAGATATATATATATATATATATATATATATATATATATATATATATATATATATATATATATATATTCAACACTTTCTGCTAGCATAATAATACAATTCGTTCATAATATATACATGTACATTTAAACAAAAATGTAAACATTTTATCCACAACACCCAATCAACGGTTTAATCAAAGCAAATGCAGTCTTGAAGAAACAGCAGATTTTAAGTTCATATTTAAGTTAAACGCATTGAACTGTACATGAGCTGCTCGTAAACAGCTCACTCGCACCCTTTAAACAGATCGGGTGCTCACTTTAAAGAGATGCACTTTGAATGTAAATATGTGTACCTGCGTCCTAAACCTATATCTATCGTTAGAAATGACGAAACTGCGTTCGGATTATGAATATTAAACACCCTATCCAAAGACGTTCGCCAGTCCCGCCCCATCAACTTCTCAAAATATGTACTCTACAAATCAATTTATAACATTTCCGCTTTGCAAACTTAGAATTCACACAGCATCAGACAAAACAACCTATCAATATCCATTGGCCACGAACCATATCTAATTCGCAATAAAAACCCCAATCTTGCACCAAACTCCCGCACCTATGCACACCCTAGTTCTCCTGATGTAAACTTATTCACCGCCATAGTATTTTCAGATTCCTCGATGGACGTCGCCTACATTTCCTCGTTATCTACTGGTTAGATAACAGTCGTTATCTTTCTTGTCTCCGTCTACTACCAATATCGATTGAACATAAACACTTACTTACACAAATTGGATCACCTTATTAAGAAAAACGACAAAAAACATATCTTGATATGCACCGATGTGAACGCAAAATCGACCCTGTAGTTCAACAAAGACAGTGACAATAATGGAGCCACGTTGCCAGACTTAATCCTTCGGCTTTCAGCATCACCCCAATATCCTAAACTTCCTCTCGCACATCCACATCTGCCATAAATCCAATATTGACCTAACCGTAGCCACTCACACAGCTACAAATTTTATCACTTCCCGGACAACCTTTTATACTTTTCAAACGAGTGGTCACAACCTTATTTCATTCGATGTACACGCAAATCATCCACCAAGACAACTCTTTAGAACTCCATCCTATAACAATCGACACGCAAACAGGAACCCTTACGTTGAATCACTATTCAAACTGACTCTCAAAATTCCCTCCATTAGACACGCCAATACAAAGCCTGACACATTAACAACACTCATAATTAACAAAATACACACTGTAGCCAACAAAACCATAAAGCACATCTACATGTCAACTAATGCTACCCAGTTGTGGTTGCAAGAATTTTCATCAGCAAGGCGATCTCTGTCAAACACCAAGTACAGATTGCAAAGAGTTAGAGGAGCTACGCCAAATACCATCCTGATAACAGCATTATCAACTGAAAACTCGGATAAAAAGGATTTAATGAGAAGCGATAAATGCCGCCAAGAAATAACATTACTCTACAATCATAACAAAACTCTACACGGACCACTGGAAATTATACCGTAAAATAGCGAAATTCAAACCTCTGCAAATCCTAATTTTTCTTCCCATCTTTTTCCTTACACACAACATCCCCACCTTCAAGGACACACTTTCCATCTTTCTGGAAACTGTCATATCTTCCAAAGCCTATGAAGTCCCATGACTTCCTCAGCAACTTCTAATTTATACCTGTCTTACGCCCTTGTAAACCATCCAGACACTGATATAAACTTAGCAACCTTATATTTCCTGATAATTAAATTAAACCTGCATAAAACCCCATCCCCAGACCAAATAAACAATCTGATCCTCCACAAGTCCCGACCAATCATACAAGAATCCGTCCTCATCATGTTCAAGCAATTCCTAACATCTGTTACATTCCCCAAGAGCCTGAAAACAGCGCCCATCACTGTCATTTTAAAACGCAACGAACCATTTGACGTATCCAAATCATACGGTCCAATTGCTATACTTCCGACCTTAATTTATAAACTTTTTACACCAAGATGCTTTCAGATAAAGTAAAATAAACAAAATAACAACTATCATTACGAAAGTATACAAAAGTAGTGAATTTGATTCGAATACAAATCGTTAGTCCTTCTTTTCAAAAGATGGAGCACATTAATTTTGATATGGAATGCATGATTCATGCAACCACTTGTTACAGGTTACGCAACAAATCCAATTAATTTTGGACTTCGTTTGTAGTGGTATCAACCTGAACAAGCGGCGCAATAGTTGAAACTATCGCTTTTGATATTGTCTCAGTCATGATCTGACACTTTATCTGCGTCTAAATTATAATCGAAACTCTGATCACTACAACCATACAGTTTTTAAGTTTATCCTTTTTTTTTTAACTTTTATCTGCGATATTTATCTTTCAAATAAGTTGTCTTTCAATAGGTTTCTTTTAACGTACTTTCCAGTTGCCTCAATTGCTTGTTTATTTTTCTTTCCAGTTTTCTCTAATTCTTCTTGCTTCTTTTCAATTATATTTGGCTTGTCCGTTAAAACTTTCGAAGCTTTTTTTCCTTGGCTTCCTTTTACCGGTTCGTTCCGCGGCTTGAACACGAGTTCTAATTATTTCTGGCGTCACGATTGCTGTAACAAGAGCTTGTTCTGTTTTAACATCTCTTGAAGAAGCTGGGGATTGCTAACCCGATGGCTTAGCTACGTTGGTATCATCATTGTCAACCGCTGGATTAAGACTAGCTTCGTTCTGGTCTCTATCGGTAATATAAGATAGTAAATAGCCTAATTCTGAAATTGCTCAAGGATTATATGAATAAATGCCTGAACGTTCAAATCTTTTCGGATGTTACTAGGAGTAAGGGCTTGTGGAAACGCTACACTAATTATGCTACAAATGTCATATACTCCCACAGGAGTACCAGGATGGTTTAGTAGCCACTTATCCATAGTTTAATTATAATAATTTTTAAAAGGGCCGTAGCAACATAAAGCTAATCGTTGTAGTTTGTGACTACTATGTGGTGGATAAAATTATGCCATATTCTCTGTTGAACGATATCACCCTATAATCGGATTGAGAATCGTGATCATCTAAGATAACCAAAATATTATTTGTTTAGAACAATGTACAATATCAACTAAATGTTGCAAATATAATAAAAAGTTTTCGGTTGTCATCCAACCTGTAGTATGTGATGGTGTTTTGGAATTGCGATAGCATAAAATAAAAAGAAAGCTTGAAAACTGGTTATATTGTAAGAGCAAAATTAAAGTGCGATCTCACAAAATTGTTTAGCAAAAGAATTCGACTTTGACAGACGCTTTCTACGTTTTTTATATGTAGAAGCATACAAGCAAGCTGTATATTAAATATCAACGTCCATTTTCAACACTTCCTCCAACGTGGAGTATTTAATCTAAAAACTAAATTCACAAAAGTGTCTACTTAAAAAAATTATAATCACTTAGCGCCGTTATAGATATTCCACGACGCATTTGTGTGAACTTTTGACGTTCTAGGGGTTTTGTTAAGATATCGGCTAGATTCATATCGCTGCTGATGTACTCTAAGTCGATGTCACCATTCAAATATCTTTCCCTAATGAAAAAATATCGCACTGCAATGTGTTTGGTCCTCTTGTGAAATTCGGGATTCTTAGTCAGTTTCAGAGCGCTTGCTGAATCGACAAACAATTTTGGTTTGCAAATGCGATGGCCAAGATCAATTAAAAGACGCTGAAGCCAAATAAGTTCCTTGGCACCTTCACTACTTGCCACAAATTCTGCTTCAGTAGTGCTAAGCGCTACTGAGCGCTGAAGTTGACTGGTCCACGAAACTGCTCCACCGGATATAATTGAAATAACACCCGTTGTTGATCGGCGTGTCGTTGAGCAACCTCCAAAATCCGCATCACTGTATACTAGAAGTTCAAGGTCTTGAGGTTTATAGACTATGCCATAATCACTAGTACCTTGCAAGTACTTAAAAATACCCTGAACGGCATACCAATCATTTTCAGTTGGACTTTCTATGGATCGTGCGGCTTTGCTTACTTCAAAAGCTATATCGGGACGACTTCCTACTGTCAGATACATTAAACACCCTATCGCTTCCCGATATGGTACCTGATCTTGAATAGGTTTGAATCTGCAGATCCATTGCGTTCACATGGTGTAGCAACCTTTTTGCAGTTAACCATATTAAAACGATTTAACAATTTCTTTGTATATGCATATTGGCTTATAATGATGGAACCATCAGAGTTCTGCAGAATTTGAATGCCCAGAAAATTGTTCAGTTCACCCAAGGTGATCTTGAAGCTTTTCTTAAGATCGTTTGTGAAAACAGTAATTTCATCAAGATCGCTCCCTGCTACAAGACCATCATCAACGTAAATGGCCACAAGCAGCTTTTTGCCATTTAGTTCACGAGTAAACAGACAAGGGTCAGCTTTGCTCTGTTGCATTCCACTTGATTGCATAAACCCACCAAATTTTTCATTCCAACAACGTGGCGCTTGTTTCAGTCCATATACGCTTTTCTTTAAAAAACAAACACGGCCTGTGTTATCATCAAAACCTTCTGGGTGCTTGACATAAACTTCTTCATGAAGTTCACCATAGAGAAAAGCAGTTTTTACATCAAATTTTCGCAACTGTAGTCTATCGCATGCAGAGATAGCCAGCACGCTTCGAATGGTTTCATAACGCGCTACCGGGCTAAACGTTTCATCGTAGTCAAAGCCGCAGGTTTGACCACATCCTTTGACTACAAAACGTGCTTTAAAACGCATTTGACCATTTGAATCGACTTTAATACGATAGACCCATCGACTGTTTAACAATTTGGCTTCTGGGGGTTTTTCTACTAGTTCCCACGTTTCATTTTTATATTGCGATTGTAATTCCTCTTCCATTGCTTCCTGCCATTTATCAGAATGAACTGAAGATACTGCTTCTCGATAAGAACGAGGGTGAATAGTATCAACAAATTCCTCAGCGGAGAAAACAAAATCATCAGAAGCTGAATAAACATAATAGTCATCAAGTTTCTTAGGCTTTTGACGTTCTTCAATTTTGCGTGTCTCATAGCGTTTTTCTTGTGAATCTGATACTGATTCAGATGCAGTTGAATTGATAGTGGTTTTGCAAGGTTTCAAAACTTCCTCCGAAACAACAACCGTTGGAGTCGGTGATAATTCAATACAAGATGTTGAACACGTACGTTCAGGCTTAAAATTACGTCACGGCTGCAAACAACTTGATTTTTGGAAGGTACATACACGCGATAACCATCACGATCATTAACGTAGCCAACTACTCGACCACCGATAGCTTTATTGTCAAATTTACACCGCTTTTGTTTCGGTACATGTACGAAACATTCAGTTCCAAAAATGCGTAGATATTCTAGACTACCATATTCTTTACCTCGGCATATCTCAATCGGAGATTTCTGTGCAATGGTAGATTTTCCTACCCGATTTAATACGTGGACAGCAGTTGCACATGCTTCAGCCCAACAAACTTTTGGCATTCGTGACGAAGACAACATCGAACGAGCAAGCTCAACAATTGTTCTGTTTTCTCGTTCTGCAACACCGTTCAATTGAGGTGTATAAGGAGGTGTAATTTCAGATAAAATACCATTTGCAGTAAGAATATTACGAACCTCTTGATTGTCGAATTCACCACCACCATCCATGCGGAGCACTTTAATGGTGTGCCCATACGTCTTTGATTCATTTATATAGGCATTTAGACAACTAGCAACCTCATTTTTCTGTTTCATAAAATACAGTACCCTATATTTTGAAAATTCGTCTTTAAAACAAACATAATAGCGTTTATTAGTAAATGATGAATTTTCTGTAGGTCCCATTACGTCAGCGTGTATCTTTTCACCAACTGATGTAGCTAAATGAGTGCGAGTTCGAAAAGGTAGCCGATGCGCTTTTCCAAATACACAACCGTCGCAAAATTCTCCATCGACAACAGGAATATCGATACCCATGCGTTTTAACACGGTCTTTACTTGGTGCTTGTTAATATGCGCCATCCTTTCATGCCAGACTTGTATACTTTCTTCATTAGTTGCCAAATTAACAATTGCTTCAACCTGTGGTTTAATCATACGTATTTTTAATACATATGCTCGCCCAAGTTTGTAGCCAGTAAGGGTAGTTACCTGTTCACGACGAAAAATAACTGATGTTTTATCAAAAGTTACAGCATGTCCTAAATCCGTTGAACGAGTTACAGAAAGAAAACTTTTTTCTGCGTCTGGTACAAACCACACATCATTTAAATGACTACATTGCCATTTATTATGTACCCAAATTTCTACGTTGATGCGCCCACAACCATAGGCCAGCATAAAGTTCTTAGATTTTGCAATATGAATTATCTTTGGCGGTACAAATTTTTCATACGTCGCGAAAAATTCTTTGTATGGGATAATATGTTGCGACGCGCCAGAGTCACAAATCCAAACATCACACTCTTTTAGTGATATTGCGTCTTGGGCAGTAAAACCGGACTCGTCAGATTTACCAAATTTTGCACTAATTTGGTTAGCTTTTCCGCACCCAGTTACAGTGCATTCAGCTGCCCAATGACCGAGCTTACCACATTTATTGCACGGACGCTTTTTCTTTTGTTCTGCAATAAATTTCTCCCGCCGTTTCTTATGATTCGAGGAAACAGATTTGTCTAATTTGCTATTAGACGTATTTGCTGATTTAGCCTTAATCGTAAATGCAGACCCTGAATCATATGATTCTATTTCTCGCAGTTATATTGCGCACAGTTTTTCAGTCAATAGATCTAATTTTTGTTTATCTTCTGGAACAACCTCCCAAATATTCCAAAAATATATAAAACGCGAAAACTTTTCTAACGCTGTTAGAACACGTGCGATTAAAACGGATTCATCTAGCTCATTCCGCTTACCACGTTTTAATTCTGCATTTAGATTTTGAAAAGTGTTCGTCACACGTGCAATGAATTGAGCCACATCTTCTACAGAGGTTGGCGCCATGTTAAATAACTCTTGAAATAATCTGTCACGCCTTTGGGTGCTTGTGCGTTCAAACCGAGCACATAATTTGGTCCACATCACTGATGCTGTGGTTGTTGATAGAACCAAATCTACAAAGTTGTTTCCCAGAGTACCCATTATATTGTTACAGGCAGCAGCATTGCTTGTAACCCAGCTTTCATATTTAGCTTTTTTGGCGTCATTGCCAGCTTCTAAAGTTGGACATTCTTCCGATCCGTCCACGATGCTCGTCAATTTGTTTTGCACAAACAACATTTGCATTTGCCACTTCCATTTAGGCCATCCAGAGACATCTTCCAATTTGTCAATGTGCAATTTAATTTCAGACATCGGAACACTCATTTTGTGTAGAAAAACAAGCCAATTTGTTTTTCACCAAAATCGATTCGGAAATATCAACAAACGTCACTATATATATTTATACGTGAAAGATATTACTTTTACTTATTTTACGCACGCAAACGCATCTGGGCCCATAACCTAATGGTGTTTTGGAATTGCGATAGCATAAAATAAAAAGAAAGCTTGAAAACTGGTTATATTGTAAGAGCAAAATTAAAGTGCGATCTCACAAAATTGTTTAGAAAAAGAATTCGACTTTGACAGACGCTTTCTACGTTTTTTATATGTAGAAGCATACAAGCAAGCTGTATATTAAATATCAACGTCCATTTTCAACAGTATGCGCTGCTCCCTTTGAATCGGCTGGTGCATTGTGGAGCATGTGCAGTTTAAAATTTTTTCTGGGGAAAACAAAAACGGCCGAATAAAGGTTTCGTTTGCGCATATAGTTGTACACATTGTCACCAAAACACCTCTTTCAGCACTAGTAACCTTCTCAACTTGCTTTTGACCAGACGTGCCTAACATTTTAGGCGGTTTGTGAACTATAGTAACCCCAGAATCGTCGCAATTGTAGATGCTGTTAGCTGTAAATTTGTATTTTTAAGAGTTTTTTTTGTAAGTTATTGTAAAATATTGTCACATTATGTTTATTAAACTTAGTTGCTCGACTAGGACTAATAGCCTCTGGCAAAAGAAAGCTTAACTGGATACGTCTTTTAGAGTACGCTTTACACCATTCTATTTCGACGTTTTTTTCATGAGTTTTGAATTGCTTTGCAATTTGCAATATCAAATTTATACGTAACTCACATGTATCCTTTATGGTTAAGCCGTAACACATACGAGAAGCATCTAACGGGTAATTACTTAAGATTAGCTCTTCTTCATCAGAAAAGTCTTGCTTAAAACCATGTCATGCCTTTCAAACATGAAACTTTCTTTTTCAAAAATAATCGCATTTGTAAATTTAACAACTTTGCGCTGTAATGCCGATTTGCTAATGCCGTAGTTACTAGCAGCTATTAATAAACTCATTTCTTTGTTGATAACTTTTTCACAGCTTACTTCATATTTTCGTCTGTATTAGCAGTTTTCTTAACAGGTATTTCTTGGCTAAATGTTTTTTTTAGAAATTTTAGGCATTTCTACCTAGAAAAAAAAATTGTATTATATAATTGTTATTTAATACAATTACGTGGTACATAGTGGGAAGCGTCCCACTATGCACCATTTGATTATTTCCTGCTATAGACCACACACAGACTATTCAATATTTGTTAGAAACTTCGGAAATTTATACTTCCCGCTTACATTCTATGCGGCGGACATTGGCCTAATGAGTGTGCTAGAAAACGTACGTGGACTTCTATGCTATTTTCGGAAGGGATAACATCTACGCGGATAATAGATCGATAGCATGGAAGCAGAGTTTCAGTTATTTTGATTATATGGATGACCTGCTCAACATCGTGTTTGTTGGAGACGAAACTTCTATAACTTCGATAACACCTTTGATAACTTCGATAATTTCTTTGATAATAACTTCGATGAATCGCTTGAGTTTAACAAAATGAAATTTCGCATTTATATATAAAGAAGATAATTCAGAACGAGCTGTAGGATGCAATATTCGCGCTATGCAAGAAGGTAGTTAACACTTACTTATCTTGGTTGTTTTGGCCTTGTGAAGCAGATGGTTTCTGTTAGTTGAAAGACTTTTCCATGTTATAAAGAAAAACTCGTTTTGAGCTAGGGTAACTACTTAAAATAAAAATTTTAGCATTTTGCTGTACCTAGGACAAACCTTAGTTTTTGCTTTGAATTTTATAACAAGACTATTTGTTATGTCTGCTAAATTGTAAATCATGGAGGTTTCATAAATGACATTTTGTAAAAATTCAACCGTAGGGCGGTTATAACACGCTTGATGTAGTTAATGAATTTGTAATTTTTTGTTATTAAAATTTTTGTATCGGAACATTCTAATGTCACATTAGCTTGTTTGTCATTTTAAAATACCAATTTGGACAACACTTTAGATAAAATTTGGTTTTAATATGCCCTTGCTTTATTTGTGCTTTAAAAATATGTGAAATCTTCTTATAAGATTTGTCCCAAAATTATAGGGACACTTGTTACTTGCGGACTAAGCTTAAGAATTACCTTATGCAGAGAGACATGAGCTAGAGTTATGGGCGATTTTGTTAACCAAAAAAATTTAAGCACCACTGCGTTTATGGAAACGCACACATAGGAGAAACCACAAGCGAAACGCAGAAACCTTCTGGTATGAAAAAAAGTTTTAATTACTAACTTTCCTCATCAATGGACCCACGGCTAGAGTGCATCTAAAAACATATTTAAATCTGAAAAATAAACAACATAACAAAATTATCAAAAAGAGAACACTTTTTGCGTTCTGACAATAAATGTTTTGTTAGAAATCATTCGCACTCAGAAATTAAAATTAGATATTTAAAGTGGAAAATATGTTTACTAAAATATTACTTTTAAAAGCATTTTTAATTTCTAAAATTTTAAAATTTTTTAAGATATGCTCAAACAATTAAGTATTTACAACAAATGTTACTCCAATTAGACAGACCTAGCATGTTTGGATCACAAATAAACTAGTAGTGTTTGTTACATGATAAAATTTAGCATATGGGTAACAAATAGGAAAGTTGTTCTTGGAAACTTTTAAAAAATAAGACATAATTAATTTTGTAAAAAATGAAATTCTGCTTAAAGCAGCTGCAAAACCTTCAATTTTAAAAGTTATTTCACTTGGCCGAAACAAAGGCAAGTTCACTCATAACAAGTAATAAACATAAAACTTACATATAGGCCAGTCTATCCTTCTAACAAACATTTGGATACTAAAACGGCAAGCCAAGACACCGAACTCTTGATAGTCTGTAAAACTAACAGCAACATAATTTAATGTCGTTAATTCTAAAACGCCAGTGGAAAATCTTGTATATTCAAATAAAACCATACACTTATAAACGCAAGTCGTTTGCTAAATCCCTGAAAAAGACAATACATTCTAATAAATGCACACACTGCAATTGTGGACATCTGGCATGCAGCTAATATGGTTGGATTTCCAGTTAAGTAGATTAATTTAACAGTGGAGTAGATCCACTAAAAACGTGCTATAATAAAAGGAATGGAATGGCTCTACCTTTTAAGAGACCCGTTTTAGAAATCACTACATTAGTTTTGCACTCACTTTTAATATCATATCATATCATAACAGTTTGTACTACTGAAGTTAATAAACATATTTATCATACCTATGAACTAATCTTTCCTTTTAAAGGAAAGGATCCATTCTAATACATTATTTTGCACGACGCCAGTATGTTTAACTTGTTGAAAAGTTGTACGCAGTCAAAGCTCAGCTAACATAATAACACGTATATTTAGTTGCTATTACGTAATACAATTACAGTTTTTAATTATAATATAAGTACTAAAACATTTATAAAACCAGAACTGTAAAACATGACGACAGCCAACTAGAGTAATTTATATTAACAAGCAAAAGACAAAGTATGCTGAATTGGATATATTAACACCCACTTGCAATTCTGCAATACTTATAAACAAATTAAAAAATTTAACAAATTTAAATACTTTCTAAATATTTGAAATTTGTTATAAGATAATGGGCTTGGTTAACAAATCAACCAATTGTTCCGTTGTAGGAACGTTTAATAATTGAACTTTACCAGACATTACGCAGTCTTTAACAAAATGAAATTTAACATCAATGTGTTTAGATCGTTTAGTTTCCATAGTTGAAGACATTTAAATATGACGATAGGACCTAAACTAATAAATGACAGTTCTGCAAGTATTTGTGACAAATACAATCTTTCTGTTATACGTAATGATAATGCAATAACTTCAGACTTTCTACTAGACAGTGCTACTAAATTTTGTTTCTTTGTCTTCCAAGAAACTACATTCTCATTCATTTTAATTATAAATCCAGATATACTTTTTCTGTCATTCTGACTATTTGCGAAATCTGAATCAACAAAGCAAATTTAAATTAAGTTCAGGTTTATTACTTTTTACAAATTTTAAACAGAAATTTATAGTTTCTTAAGGTATCTTAAGACTTGCTTTAAACCATTCCAGTGTTGCTTGGTGTAGCAATTTTGAAATTGACTGTAATAGGTAATAGAAAAGCTTAAATCTGGACGTGAGCCTAACATAATATACATTAATGAGCCTACAAGTTATCGATATGGTAACCTTTCGTTATTCAAATCAGAATCAATACGATCTGTTTTAAACTCGAATTCATTGATATATCTATCCCTTTACAATCTTGCATGCTTAATTTATTCAATACCTTTGTAACTAACTCTTTTTGACTTACTAATAATTCACCATTATGTTTTACTATTTCTAAACCTAAAAATGTAACGTTGTTATTTTGAAATTCAGTCATTTTAAAACATTTTGACAGTTCATTCTTAACGTAATTTATGTCTCTCAAAGTTTTGGAAAACATAATTATATCATCTACATAAATTAGCAAAAAGATGACGATTTTAAAATATAGACATGGATCCTTTTTGGACCTTTGAAAACCTAATTCAACCAGTTTTTGATTTAGCAGCTCATACCAACATTTTTGAACCTGTTTAAGTCCATATAATGACTTATTAAGTTGGCAAACTAGATATTTATTGGTTTCATTTAATCCTTCAGGCTGATACATATACACCGGTCGGTTTAAAGATCCATAAGGAAAAGCTGTTTGTACATCTAACTGTTGAACATACATATCATATTCAATATTCAAAGATAATAGAATTTTTATAGTTACCATCCTTGCAATAGGTGTATGCACATCCTCAACCAGATGTTGTTGAGATCCACGTGCCACTAGACGCGCTTTCTTTTTCAAAACACCATCATCAGGAAACACCCACTTGGAATCGATCACTTGCACATCATTAAGTGGTACAACTAATTCCCAAGCGTTGTTTTCCTTCAGCGAGTTCAATGCCGCTTGTATCGCATCATTCCAACCTCTATCTTTTGTAGCCTCTTGGTAGTTTTGTGGTAATTCAGAGATTACATTTCCAGCTGACAGTGCAGCCATTAAACTTTCGTCCAACTCATCATAGAAACTATCTGTATTGAAATCTGCCAAATATTTTGGAGTTTTCTTTATTGTAGAACTTTTCCTGACGCTTACAATTTCTTTTTCTGTATTATTAGGATGTTTGTTTTCACATTCATGATCTTCTCTTTAACTGTTCTAGTTCTCGTTCATCACTTTCTTTGCTGTTTTCGACATTAACAAAAATGTCTCTTTCAACATTTGCGTTTTCATTAAATATGATATTCCTGACATGCACAATTTTTTGTTCTTGAGGATTTCACAATCGGTAACCGTTTTCAACATTGCCTATCATGATTAATTTTTTACTTCTCGGATCTAATTTTGAGCGTCTATCTTCTTTTGGGATATGGTTATAAGTTATGCAGCCAAACATTTTAATCTTTGACAGATCAGGTTGTCTACCGTTCCATAACTCTGCGGGTGTTTTTCCTTTTGGTAAAACACTGCATTCAATTCTATTAAACAAAAATGCTGCAACCCTGACTGGTTCTCCCCAAAAATTTTTGGTTAAGTTGGAATCGAATATCAAACATCCGGTCATTTCCATTAAAGATATATTAAACCTCTCTGAAACTCCATTTTGTTCAGGGGTTTTCCGAATTGTATACTGAATACTAATGCCGTTACTTTTGCAAATGTTTTAAAAATCTTTTGAAATATATTCGCCTCCGTTATCACACCGAATTCTTTCAATCTTGCAATTAAATTTTGCGTTAACCATCATTAAATAATCTTTAAATTTTGTGATTACCTCGCTTTTCCACTTTATTAAATAGACCACGTAAAAATGTGAAAAATGATCTACAAAACTGACATAGTAATTATTACCATCATGTGTCATAGGACTGATTGGACCACAAACATCCGTAGAAACAACTTCCAAAACTCTTTTTGACTTTTTACTTTCCGGTATTGTTATATGTGGTAACCTTGTTTGTTTTGCCTTGATACATACCTCACATATTCCATTGACAGGGTACCTTGATGAATGTCCCATTTTTCAGTGAAATAAATTTAAGTTTTCTTTTGCAACACAAATTGATTCACTTATTGAAATTTTTAATGTAACTGTATACAGATTTCCAGTTAATTTTCCTTTTAATACTATAACATTTCCTCTTTTAATAGTTGCCTTTTCATTTTTAAAATTCAATTCATAGCCTGTTTGTTCCAATTTCCTTACTGATAGCAAGTTGCAAAATAATCCTTCACATACCCATACATCCTTAATTTTAACAGTTTTAGAATTTTCAGTGAATAACTTCAAACTTCCTTGTTTAATTGCCCTTATTGTTGAACCCAACTTGGCTAGATTAATGTTATGACTTGTATTCTTTTGATCAAAGACATATTTTGTAAAATCTTGTTTTATTAAATGGTTGGTTGCACCACTATCTATAACAAATTCATTTTCAGTACAGTTTGCCATACCTGCTTGATTTTTCGTTGTTAAAAACGATATTAGATTGTCACTTTCAGTTTCACTTTTTTGTTCCGCTACATTAGCTTGTTTTCCTTTTGCATACTGCCCTCCTTACTGTAGAAATTTGCAATTAGAACGTTTATGTCCAAATCTTCCACAGTTATGACATTTGAATGGAAATTTATTATCTTAAGTATTAGAACTTCCACTACTTGTACCTACATTACTACTACCCCTATTTGCATAATTTCTGTATCTTCCTCTTCCTCTATTGTCATAACCACTAAATGCAACATCACTGTTTCTTTCACTATCCTGTTTATTTTTATTTTGACACGCCTCTTCTAGTAGCAAGTTAATTTTGACAAAATCCAGATTTACTTTTAACTCATCTCGAGTAAAAATGACATCAATGCTGTTGTTATACTTCGGTATGATCCAGCATAGATGATTGAAGTTGTGACACAATTTCATTATTTTCCAATTTACCGCCTACAGCTTTTAATTCGTTTACGGTTTGTTCAAACTCGGTAATAAATGAATTAAGCAATGTATCTTCTCTAAATTTTAAAGCTCTAAGTTTCCTTTGTAACGTAACTTGCGTAGCAATTCCACTTTTAAGGTATGTTCTTTTTAAAGCGTTCAAAATTTCTTTAGACAAAGTTTTAGTTTTTATAACTTCTAAAATGTTATCGGCAAGACACTGCACAATTATATTCCTCGCTTTTATTCCCTTTCTTTTAAAGACTTCCAATTGTACTGTGTCGGCTGGTGAATCATTATTTAATACCTCATCAACATCTGCTTGTTTCAATAATAATTTCATGGGAAATTCCCAATTTGAATAGCTATTTCCATCAAATGGTTTTACGCTGTACAGCTGATTTCCACCAACACTAGCAGACATCGTGATTTCTTTAAATTAAATAAAATAACTATAGTGCGTTTAACGAACAGATTCAGTAATTAAAATAATAGGATGGGCTTAGTTGCGCAGTACAAACTGAGCATAAGCTTGATTTACAGCGATCAAATTGTAAATAACCTACACAAATGTAATAAGTATTGAAAAATACTGTTTTTGAAAAAAAAGTACAAGAGCAAAAACTACGAAAGACGAGTGAACAAAAAATAAAGTAAAGACAAACACGAAAAACTAATTGACATTTGTAGGTTAATGTTACAAATTAAAATGTGTGGTTGTTTGAATCCGGCCAACCAATACAAAATCTTTATTTAAACTTGGCGCTGATTTATGGGCGGAGCATTTACTGAATCTGTATGTTAAACGCACTATAGGTATTAATTTACAATTCTGATCGCAGTTTCCGTAATAGCAACTTCAGTGTACAATCTGACTTTCTAAATACACGATTAAAACATTACATGTAATTACGTCATTGAACTTCACCTGGGCCCATAACCTGTTGAAAAGTTGTACGCAGTCAAACATCAGCTAACATAATAACACGTATAGTTAGTTGCTATTAAGTAATACAATTATAGTTTTGGATTATAATATAAATACTAAAACCTTTATAAAACCAGAACTAACAACCTTGAGAAAATCCAACTAGAGTAATTTATATTAACAAGCAAAAGACAAAGTATGCTGAATTGGATATATTAACATAAATATCAAAAATAAACAAGTTGAAAATGCAAGGCATTGTCGCAACGAACTTCCAAATGTAGACTTACTTTAAAACAATTTAAAGAAATTAAAATTATTATGTTGTAAAAATTATAAGTATTCAGATAAAATACAAAAATTTATAAACAACAAAAGAGACATTTTAATATATTTTATTTTATTGAATAAATATTTTAAAAGCTATATATTAGTTCTCATCAATAAGATTTTTTTTTTATATGAATCTAATTATTTTCGGTAATCAAAATTTCAGTTTAAACAATGTCTATAATATTGGAATAATTGGCATGAAATGCCATAAATTGTTCAAATATGTGTCGCATATTGATTTTAAACTTATTTAAAATTTTAATTATTCTTGTGGATTTTCCCGGGGGCTCGGCGTCCCCGTAGCCCGATTTTAACTGACATCAAAACTTAAGCTCTGGACACCGAGCTGAATTGATTGATGTATCACACATTGATGTCCGACCATTAGAAAGGCCTCGGACACACAGACAGACAGACACACAGACAAATAGATTTCATAAACGAACCAAGTTCGTTGAAAATAATCATCTACCACATTCTGCTGTTCATTGTTTTATTTGTCTAACCCCACTTCCGTACACTTGCGCTAGCACCTGATCAGACGTATAACTCAAAAGTGACAATGTACACTTTCAAACACACCTGACTTGGGAAACAATAAAAATAAAAACCAATAGCGAAACACGAATTGCTAATGACAAAATACACAATAAAGAAAGATACCACAATGATGTTAATACTATATTAAGTGTTTAATACTTAAAACGAACTGTAAAACCAAGTCGGCATAATTTAACGTAGTGACAGCGCAGTTATATTCCAAATTTTGCCCCAAGATTTAAACATGTTACAATCTGTGAAACATTTGTAAAACAATTAGTTGAATAATTATACTTTGAATTTTCATTTTAGAAACATATTTCTAAGAAACATATGTAATCTTTCAACAGATCTGAGAAAAAGAAAAAAACTTAAATAATTGTAAATTTTGCTCTATTATGAAGTAAGTTATTATTTGACTGAATTTAATTACTGAATAACTATTCGTATCAAAAATTTTGAGATATTGAATTTAATTTCTTGTATATTATTGTAAACATGTTAAACTAACAAAACTATATTTTGGTTAATACATGAAACTTAAGTTACAATCGGAGTTATTTTTTTTTTGGTTTCACAAGAAAAGTAAGAAAGTGTTGCTGCAAGCTATTTGTTCTGATTTTTAAGCCAATATCACCTAGATATTGGTAAAATACTGAAGGTTTAATATCCAGATAACGATAAACTTAAAAGTGAAGTTAAAAGAAGTTGTTGATATTTCACAGAACTTATTTTGTACGTATTTGTGTTTAAGTGGAGAACCACAAACGGTGGTCCTGTTTTTGATTAATAATAAATTCTTTCTTACAGATTTGAAATAGAAAGCACTAACAGGCCAGTTATTTTTTATTATTGTAATTAAGCTTTTTAAAACATACAGGTTTCTACCTTTTCCCGGAACGCTTGATATTGGAATTTTAAACGCCGTGGTGCCCTTAAGTTTTGTCTTTTACTTGTGCTAAAACAAAATCGGCTCTCGACACCCTCTCATGCAAGAACGCTGGATTAAGTTCCACAGTTAGCCGATTTACCTTACAGGGAGTTTTTCTTTTACTACTAGCCGTTTGTCAACCAACTCTACCCTGGGTTACTTTAACATTCACAAAACCCCGGAGTACTTCAGGAACGTTAGGTGTTCGACAGTCGCCTCTGGCAAGGGCTTATTAGAGTTCAGTTACCTTTTTCCCTGATACACTTTTGGTTACCTGGGCACTCACCTGTAACAAGCTACAGGTATGTTGTAAAATCTAATAGCACACCGTAATTACAACGTTTAATTTTTAATAATCAACACTGTTACTATTCAGGAGCAGCACTGGACAAATGACAGAAAACAGCATTTTACCTCAAAAGGCGTGCCCGAAGTTTCCCGCTATGTACCCGTGTCCACCATGTACCACCTTGCCATGCCCTCTAAACTTAACTATTAAAGAACACAGGGACTGATTAAGCGAGTTTGTGTCAAATTAAACTAAGAAATTAACGAATTAAACAGACAACCTTACGCTATATGGTTACCGCATTTGCAGAAACGATCGCACTGTACAATGGGGTGGAGCTGTTGTACCATATATTGCATGCTCATGGCCAGCACACCGTGATAGACCTGATATCAGAAACATACTGTTCGAATATATTTGTTTATAGTCGAAAATTATTGTGCTAATTTAATATAAATTAACCGTCTGATAGGAGTAGGGCAAATGAGTTTAGAAATATTGCTATTTTTTATAATTTGCAAGCCTGCAACCTTTCTGCTTTTAGTTCTTATTATGTTAGACTTAGGACACACCTAGTCGAACATATTTCTAACAAAAGTCGTGGAGAAGATGTTGATTTATCCGTATTAACACAAACTGACTTTTGTAGACTTCCGTACTAACTCTGAACTCTATCTTCAGCTGTTTTTAGAGACTATCAGGGGGGTCGTTAAATAAATATGGATGAGTCGGGCGCCACTGTACTTATGTAAAGTATAGAAACAAGGAATATCGCCAAGAAAAATACAGGAACCTCAACAATAATTCCGTTATTGGAATACAAGATTTTGTATTCATAGATGGTATAATGTTTATCCTGAAATAAAATAAAGCACATAAAATTATATTGGAGACAGCAGTTTGCGTCTCAAAATAATAAAATTAATAAATCAGACGCACTCTATGAACTTATAGAATTTTGCTGGTGAGCATTGGTGCATGGACACTCTTCTTATTAAATTTAGACACACTTGGTTCATATAAAATTTATAGAATCCAAAATATATATTGGGTAGAATAAATACAACTTCTTAAGTGTTTCTTTAACTGTGATTAACTATTTCTAAATTTATAAAAAAAATTAGAGTTCTTGGATATTAATTCATATATTAACCAAAAATAATTCTATTTTGAAAGGCATTTACAATAAAGTTTGCGAGTGCTTAGTTAATTTTATCAAATTTTATTAATAGTCTTGATTATATGAAAGCCTCTACAGTAAATAGGCATTATAAATATCATTAACAAAATTATTAGCTTTCTGTCATTTTGTCAGTACCGCTTAAACGACGTACATTTTTATAAAATTACTTTTGTAATAGGGTCTTTTAAGTAATACTTTTAAGCTTTGTTAAAAATTATCAAGTATAAGAAAGTGCCCAACTGTATAATAAATAATCATCATGAATAAGCAAATTTCAGTCAAATCGTTTAGATATTATTCATAATCTAAGTTCATGAACGGTTCGTTTAGATAAACAATTAGATAGAGCAAAAATTTAAATTTAGTATAAAATTCGTAAATCTAAATTACTTTTAAATATTTTTTTTAAGATGTTAGTTTTCATGAGTTCAAACTATCAAGATTATGGCTTAATGACAAAACGTTGTACTTCACACAGATGGATTTCATAACAAAAGAAAACGACTTACCGACCTTGAATGTAAAGTTCAAGTTGCTACAAACCATTAAATAAATAAGCTCGAACCATATGAGGGCCTCCAAAACTGGACAAACACAGCAAAACTTGTCGTCTACTTTGTTGCGGCGACGCCTCGAATTTCGGAACCATAAAATCAAAAGGGTGGAATCCACGAAGAAAAGAGATACCACATCTAATAACAGCTTAAACTACAAATTCTATTACTGTAGATCTTCATGTGTATAAATTCTATACGTTACAAAGAAGCTGCTTCGTATAACCATTATTAAAATATTAGCTCGTTGTTAAAGCAAAGCTTCTGTGTTGCGCTAAGAAAACCCAAATAAAATTAGTTTTAATTATGTAAAACAGAAATTACAAACTATGATGAACTTCTTAGCTAACGGATCGATATACTGCACATAAGGAATAGCATGCCTCAAGTCGCCCTTTAATATCAACTTCTCCATGTTATCACTAGGACGATAAAGGGCATACTGGCGTAGTCTGGCAACAATCCTGACCTCGACACTTGAGCATTGAAAAACAAACAGCTGCGCATAATCTCACTAAATTGTATTACCTTGAAGATAATTTATAGAAATTCTGAATAGTATGAGCGACTTTTACCAGGATTTTAAAAGTGAAGTATTTATAACGATGAATTTATTTACTAGATAAATTGAACGAAAGAACAATAAATAGGGTGTTGCAAAATTACGATAACTTTCTTTTAATTAAGCATAAGTTCTAGATATACGATTCGCATTAATTTATAAAAACAAAATTAAAATTTTGTAACCCAAAGCAGAATTTATGTGTGTTTCAGCTAGAAAGGAAAAACAGAACGTTGCATTTTGATATTGACCATATGTTAATATCAGATATAGGTAAAATGAGTGCCTTATGGATAAATCTAGTCTTTGATTTTACCAAAACGTGATTTTATTTACATTTCTTAAGCAGAGCTACTCCTAAAATGTAGTTCACAATTTAAATCGTATTGCAATAAAATTACTATAAAATGAATTGAAATTGATTAGTTACTAGTTCATGGTTAAAATTTCAAAAATTAAATTTATGTATTAATGATCTTTATCCTAAACATGTTCCGTTCAAAACAATCCGAATCACTCACACAAAAGCATCTTATATTTTTATACTTTGTCAACCAACATCGATTCATTCAAAAAGAGCAGGGATTTGAGGTTTCTTGGCATAGTTAAAAAAATCAATTTAGTGTAAAAAACATGTGCAATTACAAGCTCATAATGTGGTCATTGATTTATTATCCAGGCTTAAGGTATCACAAAACTAAAGTAGAAATTTTAAATTTTTCCTAGTAATCTATTACTCACATGGTATACGTCATTAGCATTATTTCGATATCGATTTTGTTTATATTAGCAAATTAATATTTTGTTGCTTTCAGGTGGCAAGAGCTGTATATATTTACTTTTTGGCAAAATTATCAGAGCTACTTGACACAGTATTCTTTGTATTAAGAAAGAAAAATAAGCAGATTAGCTTCCTGCATCTTTACCATCACACAGTAATGCCGTTGATATCATGGGGCGTAACCAAGTATTTTCCTGGAGGACATGGCACCTTTATAGGTGTCATCAATTCTTTTGTACACATTATAATGTACTTTTACTATATGATGTCAGCAATGGGACCGGAGTATCAAAAATATTTGTGGTGGAAGAAATATATCACAACGTTACAGCTAGTATTACTTTAAAACTGGCATATTTAAGGAGTCTAATTTTTTTATTTTTAGACGCAATTTTGTATTGCATTCCTTCATTCTATTCTGCTGATGTTTTACGATTGCGGGTATCCAAAGTGGTCCATGTTTTTCACCCTTCCTAATGCAATTTTCTTTTATTACCTATTTTACGATTTCTATAATAAGGCGTATAATGAAGGAAATAGAAGCAGAGAAAAACAAATTAAAGAAGCAAAAATTAGTAATAGTTCAAAGGATGTATATGATATGAACAATGAGACAGATAAAAGTATAATTCGAAAATTAACTTAGAATTTTTAGATTACTATACACAATATTACACAATGGTGAAACCTGTTAATTTTATTATATTATAAATAAAATCCTATGTACACATCGTTAGTATTTAAATACATTACAGGTAAGGTGTAGATATTCCTGTTGTATGCTGCATGTCCAGATGAGTGCCTGACACTCAGTTTCTAATTCTGAAGCATGCTAATATATTTGCAATTACAAACTTGTTATTTGCAATGGGTTCTTGAATCCTTGATTCGCCCTACTAGTATGATGAATTACGCTACGTTTGTCATACAAGCAATGAACATCCGGCGGCCTATGGAAATTAGCAGGCGGTGTATGTTTTGAGTAGAAATTCTAGATTTAGCACTATGGACGTTTATATTGATATGATAACGCCGTACTTGGTGTTATGTCGTTTTTACTTAACTCCACCGCTCTGTGTTCTCAAACCAAATTTAATCTTACTAATTTTACTATTATGCCACGGCTAGCTCTTTTTAATCTACACAGAGTGCACAACGTTACGATGATAAATTTTTCTCTTCTCCGCCCTTTTATAATTACCTATTTGTTTGAATTGATAAAGCGAAGTCAATTAGTTTCATATAATGAAAAGAAATATTATTTACAAATTTTGAAAAATATTTAACTACACCCTTCAATCAGTCAATATCATATGTATTATTTATCCCAAAATTTATATACTTTGAATTCAATCTAAAATCACCAAAAACTACCTTTTGTACCAAAGAAATCTGGAACGTTTTAGACCTCTTTATAATATATTACGTAAGTTTAACGTATGCAATGTTTGTTGTTGACTTCATTACAATTTTTATATACATTGCATAAATTCAGTATTGAAGTATTCAAAAAAGTACCACCAATTTGAAGCCCTATTATTATTAATATTTAGTTTAAATAAATTACCCCAAATTCTATTCACGTTAAACGGCAAAAGAAGTCGTTGCACCACTGTCACTGTAACATACACTTGATATTCTATTAAATATTAAATTACGCGTGACTTTCTGGTTAGCAGTGACGCAGCTTCGCCCCGCATGGGTTATGTTATCATTGCCCTGTGCTATATAGGCTGTTCCCACTTACATGTGGGCTGGGTTTTTAACAGTTTTGAAGATATCTCAACCAACCAGGTCTTTAATATTTTCTGCATTTCGAAGTTGTTTCTGATGTAATTTCTTCGGTTTTCTGTGTAATATTTATTTGCTATAGATACCTTGTTATCTTTGCCAGATTTTGTTTTGTATAGATATCACCTTTTGGATAATTAAATTTACATAATGTATGAATTATTTATTTTTCTGCTAAATACGCGTTCTATTGTTGTGAGATATGCTTACTTGCATCGCTTAAAGCTAATTATGGTCTATATACAGGGTGTTAAATGCTTGCTATTTACATAATGTACTAATTACTTAATTTTCTGCTAAATAAATGCACTTTTCTGATTCCTATTGCAATTTATGGTTACTCCACGACCCTTGCTACTCAATACACCCCTAAACAACCACTTATCACAGCAATATATATATATATATATAAGGTAGTTTTTTTACACAAGGTATTACAACGTATTACAATTAATAAGATGAAATAAAAACTTAGGCTTTTATTCAAAGCCCAAATGATCATTTCAAACCGAGCTAGTAATTGAAATTGAAAGAAGATGCAGGTTCAAATCCTGTGCAAGACCTTATATTTTCCTTCTTTCAATTACTAGCTCCAGTCGAAATGATCATTTGGGGTTTGCATAAAAGTCTAAGTTATTACTTCATCTTATTAATTATATATATATATATATATATATATATATATATTGCTGTAATTATAGAGTTAATTTAGGGGTAGGTTAAGTCATAGGGGTCGTAGAATAAACAAAAGAAACTCCCAAGTAACAAAAGCACATAATTACAGATATTAGAGGAGTAAATAGGTCATTATTGTTAGTTAAGCGCACACTGTATATAACATTACAAGCGATTGAACGTATATCCAAGAGTAGCTATGAGCAAAGATAAGAATTTAAAAATGTAACGAAATGCATCGAAATTAAATCAAGGGAAAACCTGTATGAATTGGCTAGATAAATATTCAACAAGTGCGTTAATGTATCATCACATACGCAGGCAGAAATTATGTATTATTTGAAAAGCGTACGTGATAGAAAAGTATTACATTGTTCAAAAATCCAATTTAACTAGGAAATAAACAAACACCAAATTTATTTCTATTTAGATTAGAATAAAGCAAACAACAATAATACGTGATTTTATGAACGAAGGTTCCTGGAATTTCTGAATTAAATGTGATGTATGAGAATGAATTACGTGACAAATTGAGCGTTCTTCCATGCAATTAAACTACACAATTGGTAAAGTTTCCGAAATAACAAGAGATAAGACAATTTGGTGTCGCCCAGCACGTGGAATCAACGAATCGCAAACAAAAAGTACAAGGTTATAAATATGATAACAATTGAACAACGAGTTAGTATACATTTGAAACTGGGCAGTCACTATACTCTAAAGTGCTAAAATATTCACGCAAATAGTAAATTAAAAGTAAAGTGAAATCATTTTTATAAGAGTGTAAAAATTGTGTAAGCGAGCCGTACTACTACAGGCGTAAGTAAACCAGATTTAATGAAATTATACCATTTCTAAAATAAATAAAACAGGGCTCCTGTTAAAACTTTTAAATACGAATCTTAAATACGATCTTGGGTAAGACTCTTGGATACGAGTCTAGATATTACTGCCTGTAAATTAATTTGGCAATAATTGAAATGGTAAATATTTTATTACTGTTTCGTTAATTACGGAGATGAAAAACCTTTTATTGGATTAAACTCATCAATAACGATTTGGATAGTATTTTGGTTGGATGTCGACTTTCAAATTCGACTCAAAAACATTCAGACTGGATACGAAAACTCATGGGGATGCAGAGAGGCTACTGAACCACTCCAGGTTAGATATTTTGTAATGGTTTATTTCTATAAACTGTTTTACTTCAATAATAATGTAAAAGTCGACAAAACTGGGGTTTTTTGATAAATTTATGAAAGGCATCTTGAAACGTTTCAAAAGGTTTCTAAATGTAATAAAAAGCTCGTTTTGCTGGCTTTATTTTCTAAAAATCTGACAGATGTAAATAATTTAAAAGGGGAAGATATTTAAAAAGGTTCTAAATATCTAATCATTATAATGTGTATTGTAGAATTGCTTTATTTTATTGAATCAGCTAGTCGAGGCAAAGAGATTTATAAATTAACATTTTTACAAGTGCTTGAGTAATCTAAAAAAAATATCACAGCATTTTATGGTCTGCCCAAGTCGTGGGACTTAATATAAGGGGTATAACATAGCATTTATTGCGCCCAAGTGTAGGGGCTCGATTATCACAGAATTTTTATGACATGTCTAACTGTGGGGCACGATTAACACGACATTTATGCACGACCCAATCGTAGGGTTCGATTAACATAGCATTATGTACGCCCAAGCCGTGGGGCGAGAATATCACAATAATATATATATATATATATATATATATATATATATATTAATAGAGAAGAATAATCCATATTTGGAATCCAAATGAATGCTTAATATATATTAATAGTTTTTAAGATGAAATGAAAACCCAACTTTGTATGTAAAGTTGAATTACCATTTCAAATCGAACTAGTAATTGAAAACCACTAAAAGAACGGCTACAGCAGGATTTGAACCTGCAACCTCTGATTTTCCGGATCAGCGCTCTAACCAATTCAGCTATCTAGCCTAATTGTTTAGATGTTGTTATAATGAATACTACTGAAACTTGGCTCTTGTTACCGATTTTCAATTACGTCTTGCATTTAAGAGAATTGAATCTAGATATATACATAATTCATGTACTAATAACTTGATCATCTCATTTTGCAACGTTCGGATAATACAAACATGTAATTATATTATTATTAATAGAGAAGAATAATCCAAATATGAATAAGCCAAGCTTCAGTAGTATTCATTATAACAGCATCTGAACAATTAGGCTAGATAACTCAATTGGTTAGAGCGCTGATCCGGAAAATCAAAGGTTGCCGGTTCAAATCCTGCTGTAGCCGTTCTTTTAGTGGTTTTCAATTACTAGTTCGATTTGAAATGGTAATTCAACTTTACATACAAAGTTGAATTTTCATTTCATCTTAAAAACTATATATATATTTCTGAAGTCTCCTGCTGAATTTACTTGCAGTAATTTATTCGAGCCCCACCTTGGAACGTCATAATTGCTGCGAAGTTAAACCCCTCGATTGGGTGTCATTAATTACTCTGAAGTCCAGCTGTCTCTATGTCTCTAAAAGCCCCACGATGTGGGTTGCCATAAATTCTACGAATTTAACTCTGAAAAAGCCCCACTGTTTGGTCGTATTGAATTTTTCAAGCTTTTTACTGCTTATACCAAAAAGAAAACTCAGCTTCTTCAGTGAATTTTTCCACGGCTGCTCTGCTGCTATCTGAAAAATACTACCATACTACTCTACACAAAGAAAACGCGACTACGATAATACATCTGGATTTATTCAGAGAAAACAAATTCTACACCAAATCATCATCAATTCTTATTTCACACATCATTAAAATTACAAACGTCGTCTTTTTGAAATAATACATTCTCTTTCAAATACTACTTGGTTAAGTTTTATCTATCTATAAATTTATAAAGTAACAGAGCTTCACCATAAACCTTACGTTACTCCCTGGTTTAATATGAGCTCATAGTAAAACCTTTAAACACTCGTGCTAATTAGTGCACGGCAAATACCAAAAGTCCATTCTTACTTTGCACATAAACCAATAGTACACAGATTATTTTTACAAACACAAATTCCTACATAAAAATATGGTAAAATAATATAAAAGTTCCATCAGTGATTCTTTTGTCCATTAAATTTATAGAAATATACCCATAAAGCACAAAATTACACACCAAATACCACACAAAAACAATGTTACACAAAAATCGGTCACCCTCATCAATGACTGCAAGTTCTGGAACCTCTCCAAGTTCTATTATACCATCCGTGAATACCAATCTCTTGAATACCAATTGGAGGTACATCAAAACTCCCCCAATTCAGCTACTTTTCCATCTACCATTAGTAAATCACCAAATTCATCTACCATCAATCTCTACTTTATTTTCGACAAACCTTACACCCACAACAAAATATCTAGCAGTCTGTACTTACTTTAAATCAAGCATGCTTCGCAGTTTAAAAAAAAAGCTTTTCGTCCATTTAGGACTGCTCGTTAAACTCGACACCAACTTGTGTAGGTTATTATAAACTTTATTTCAAATACTATAAAATTACTTGTTTACCACTATTAGCGGACGCGTCGATGAAAAGCAAAAGAGCAAAAAAGGCCGTACCACCACCTCTATGGGTTTATATACACTTGCAGCCCCCCTAACTTGTAAATTCTTGCAACTCTGTCGATACAAACAAAACAGCCTTTTTAGTAAATTTTCTAACCGTCTACATAATTCTCACAAACCCAATTTCAACTACTATCGAAATCTTAGAATTTTGATGATACAAACAAAATATTTTCTACGAAAACACAAGTTTCGCCACGTAACAGATATTCACTTCGTTGAACCTTAGACCCTACTGCCAATCATTATAGCAAGAACCCCCCTACTAAAATCTCTGTCTCCTTTTAACCTATTTACACAATTTCCTATCTCTTACTTTGTTTTTGAGTTGCTTCTGTCCTTGATGCAATACTCCTTTCTAAGTAATATTAAAAATAAGCATGTCTCGCTTACATACATATCCTATCTGATAATCTTTCTTTGTTTATTGTTGGCAACTTGTATTTGTAACCTCTCTACAATATTCCCCACTCAAAAAATTACAACCTTCTAATGATGTTTATACAAACATGCGGCATCTTACTTGTATTTATTAAATTTAATCTTTCTTTGTCTCCCCCCATTTCCCCCAAGTACAACGAACACCTATCATATGATATCTTTATCTTGTTTCCACGCATACTATACACAACCCTTCTTTATTCTGTATTGGTCTCTGCATGTTTAAGCCAGTAACTAACCTCACTTATTCCACTTCTACAATCGACCCCTTTTAATTTCATAGCACTTGCCACCCTTCGTAGAATCAGAATGTTATATGTGCACGTTCTCCATTTGAATACTTAGAACCCTAGCGACGGTTGAAGTTGTTGATCTTTAAATATACTGGAAAAATATCTCCTTCCACAAAATATTTAAAGTAAAAGTTGTAACGGCCACTTGCTTCTCTGAACAATATTTAAAACTAAACGTTTAGAAATGAAGCTAAAAAAAACTTGTGACTATTTACACTTATTACATTCAATGATTAAATATACACGCGCAGAATATTTTGAAATTTACTATTTTAGCTTCCTCAATTATTACCGTGGAATTATTGATTTCTACACTAAAAGAATCTGAAAAGCTTTTAAAAATAAGCATCGAATTTTGCACGTATGAACTACGATTAAATATATTTCTAGTTTACCATACGCCATCTTTTATATTCTATACTATACACGCTTGCAATATTTATATTATAACACACGCTATTTTCTAAAAAGGTTTATGCTACTATACGTCTAAGCATCCTGAAAGTTATTTGTAAAATTAACACACGCTAACAGATGAACCAAAATTACTCTTTTAAAATTAATAAAAAATTTTCATTAAATTGTTAATTTCAATGCTAGAGATAAGGAAATCGTTTCAAATTTTTGATTAGCTGTAATGCATGTGGATACTTGAAATAAATTATGAAATAACCTATCTATCCCTTTTAACATATAAATTTCCAGAAATATATATATATATATATACATATATATATATATATATATATATATATATATATATATATATATAAATAATTGGTAAACGCATGGTTCCGGCAAAACCAAGATACAGGTTCAAGTCCTGTACAAGACCTTATATTTTCCATCTTTCAATTACTAGCTCGATTTGAAATGATCATTTGGGCTTTGTATAAAAGTCTAAGTTATTATTTCATCTTATTCACTGTAATGCTTACCTTGTGAAATTAACTAAAACCCTTGTTATTCTCGTCCCACGAATTGGCGCGATATTATGATGTGTTAACCCCTATTAGCCCCTTATTATTATATTAATATTTAGCCCCACGATTGAGTCGAGCATATAACGCCGTGTTATCTCACCAGCCCCTACGATGGGCACCATATAATGCTGTGATATAACCCTTATATTAGGCCCCACGGTTGGGCATGTCATATAAAAAGCTATGTTATACTCCTGATATTACTCAAGCACTTGTAAAACGTTAAATCTCTTTGTTTCAGCTAGCTGATTTAATTCTACAATACACAATATAATGATTAAATATTTACAACCTTTTCAAATATCTTCACCCTTTTAAATTATTTACATTTGTCAGATTTTTAGAAAATAAAGCCAGCAAAATGAGATTTTTATTACATTTACAAACCTTTTAAAACGTTTCAAGATGCCTATTGCCTTTTATAAATTTATCCAAGCAACCCCAGTTTGTCGGCTCTTATATTTTGAATTATTATTGAAATAAAACAGTTTATAAAAATAAATCATATAAAAATATCTAACCTGGATTGGTTCAGTAGGTTCTCTGCATCCCCAAGAATTTTCGTGTCCAGTCTGAATGTTCTGAGTCGAATTTGAAAGTCAACATCCAACCAAATACTATCCAAATCGTTGTTAGTGAGGTTGTTCCTATAAAAGGTTTTTTATCTCCGTAATTAATGAATATTTACCATTTTCAGAAATTACCAAATTAATTTAACAGCAGCTTTCTCCAGAGTCTTCCTGACTCGTTTCCAAGATTGTATTTAACATGGTAATTGAGATCGTTATTAAGAGTTTTAACAGGAGTCGTAACAAGATTTTTATTAAGAGCCGTCTGTAGAAGTACGGCTCGCTTACACAATTTTACACTCTTTAAAAATGATTTTCACTTTAATTTAATTAACTGTTCACGTGAATATTAAGCACTTTCGAGTATAGTGACTGCCCAGTTTCAAAAGTATACTCACCTGTTTTTCAATTGTCATCATACTTATAGACCCGGTCCGTTTTGTTTGCGATTCGTTGACTCCACGTACTGGGCGACACCAATTGTGTTATCTCTTGTTATTTTGGGAAACTTTACCAATTGTATAGTTTAATTGCCTGTAAAGTTGCTCAATTTGTCACGTAATTCATTCTTATACCTCACATTTGATTCAGAAATCCCAGGAATCTTCCTTCATTAAAGCACGTATTATTGTTGTTAGCTTTATTCTAATCTGAATGGAATAAATTTGGTGTTTGTTTATTTCCTATTCTATCACGTAAGCTTTTCAAATAATGCATAATTTCTACCTGCGTTTATGATGATATATTAACGCACTTTTTGAATATTTATCTAGCCAATTCATACAGGTTTTTCATTAATTTAATTTCAATGCGTTTCGTTACATTTTTAAATTCTTATCTTTGCTTGTAGCTACTCTTGGATATGCGTTTAATCGATTGTACTGCTATATACAGTGTGCTCTCAACTAATATTATTTATAATTACCTATTTACTTTTCTAATATCTGTAATTATGTGCTTTTGTTACTTGGGAAGTTTATTTTGTTTATTCTACGACCCCTATGAATTAGCTTACCCCTAAATTAACCCTATAATTACAGCAAATATATATATATATATATATATATATATATATATATATATATATTGCTGTGACAAAGACCGCACGTTGAACACCGTTAATAGAGTGCTGTTACACTCTATCTTTGAAGTGGGAGCTAAAAGGTGCCGTGACAACGGTAGAGCAATGCGATGTTTTAAATTATTATCTTATCTTTGTTTTCCTTTCTTTGCCTGGCTTGCTCAACGAAAATTTTTGCTGTGGAAGTTACTAAATGAAATAAAACACAGCAATTTCAAGAAACATCTATACATTCAAAAACATTTTTGTTTCATACAAAACAGTTTAGAAAACAAATCACAGTTTCAGTTTATACAGAAAGTAATTAACATTCTTACCTAGTCTTTGTTAACTGATACACAATTTTTTTAATTAATAGGTGTGTCAAACACATAATATAAGCATAAGGACATACAAAAGTACAGTCGCAAAGGGGAAATGCCAGAGGTATAATTGATTTGATTGTATTTGATGAAAGTATAAGAGAAATATAGAAGACACGGGAGTAATGTATCTGAGTGTCTGACCGATCATTTTCTAGTTTTGTCCAGAATTGATATTAGCCGAAAGTGGCTGTAGAAAAAAAACAAAATAAAAGACAATCAAGAGTGAAAGTAGACCGCGTGTTGAAAAAGTCAACTCAAAGAGAGTGCTCTACTGTGTTAGAGAGGGAGTTGTATGACTGAAAACAGGAAAGGGAGAACGTTCTGAAATCTGAAAATGTGGATAAAGCATGGAATTGTTTAAAGAACATCGTAATTAAATGTGCTTTGGAAGTATGTGGAACAATGATTGGTGCATGTATTAAAAATGGATAGCGGAGCGATAAGGTCGAAAAGCTTGTCGGGGAAGAGAAAGTGACGCATAAGAGAATGATTGCAGCAGAAGATGTGGAGTTGAAAGAGCAACTTCAGGAAGCATATTCGAAGAAAAGCTATATGCGAAAGATGTAGTGAAAGCAAGCAAAGAGCAACTGAGGAAGATGGAAGATGCAAAAATGCAGAGTAATTTTGGAGGAAATGAAAACTTGTTTTGAAAATGGGTAAGGAAGACAGTAAAGCGTGGAAATAAGTGTGTGAATGGCGTTGTTAACATTAGAAATGAAATTGTTTGGAACGAAGCGATTGTGAGAAACTGTTGGAAAGGGAATGTAAAGACGCTGCATTGTGGTGGCAAGAAGAATATAGATTACTATGTAGATGATGAATATATCAGTAATGTAATAATCGAAAACATAGATAATAGATGAGTTCAGATGCAGTTTAGATGAGGTATGGAACGCGGTGAGCACTCTGAAGCATGGCAAAGCGCCGGGTGTCGAAGGGATAACAAGTGAAATGCTTAAGTATGGGTCTGGGGTGCTAATTGAACGTTCGTGTAAACTGATAGAGTTGTGTTTAGAACAAGCGAAGGTGCCTGAAGAGTGGAAGAGGGCGATTATTATCCCCTTGCACAAAAGTAAAGACAGCAAGTATGAATGCAAAAATATTGTAGGATAAGTCTATCGAGTATACCCAGTAAAGCGTATGGAAATCCTCAACAGAACGCAAACTAAGATCTGGTGGGTTCAATGTGGTTTTATGCCGAGAAGAGAATGTGTGGATCATATGTTCGCAATGCAGCAAATTATCGAAAAGTGTTTGCATGCCAGAAAAGAAATGCACACAGTATTTGTCGATCTGGAAAAGGCATATTATTCTGTGAACAGAAGTGAATTATAGAAAGCTCTACGTGAATACGGTGTAAGTAAGTACTTGATAAAATCAATCAGAGTGATGTACGAAGGCAGTGGAGCATGTGCACGTGTGTATGTTAACATGGGACAATTCCTTAACATTGTAGAAGGTGTAAGACAGGACTGTGCAATGTCTCCATGACTGTTCAATGTATTGATCGATAAATGTATCAAGCAGGTTTGTGGAAGGAATGGAAAGAGTGAAAATTGCTAAATTAAATGTCAGCGTGCTGTTGTATGCGGATGAAGCAGTATTGTAGGATGAATCGTCACAAGATCTGCAACGAATGCTTGACAGGTTGTTGGAAGTGTGTGAAAATATGCAATTGAAAGTGAATGTAAATAAGACGAAAGTAATCATTTTTGACAGAGATGGCGGAATTGATGACGTGGTATTTAGAAAGGACAATGGATAGAGAAAGTGAATGACTTCGTGTACCTAGGCAGAAAGTTTTCACTAATGGAAAGCTGTGTCGCAAAATAGAAGGAAAGGCAAAAGCTAAAAGAAAAGTGTCTGGAAGTATGTTGGTAGTTGACAGGAATGAAGGATTGAGTATAAATGCAAAGCTGGCCATCAACAATAGTGTGTTTGTACCAACCGTTCTGTATGGAAGCGAAACATGGGTCTGGCGGAAAAAGCATGTTAGTCGTATAAGTGCTGCAGGAGTGAGGTTCCTAAGAAGTGTGTGCGGATATACCTTAAGAGACAAAGTGTCAAACGAATGTGTCAGAGCTGAGTGTGGGGTGCAAGTGAATCTTAAGGAGTTGAGCGAGCGAAGCACGCTTAGATGGTTTGGATATGTGGAAAGCATGAATGAGGATACATCTACCAAGCATATATATGCAAATAAGGTAAATGGTAGAGTTGCAATAGGCAAACTGCGTAAAAGATGGTTTGATGTAGTAGCGGATGTTCTGAATGAGCGACAGATAAAGATTTTAAGGAATAAAAGAGCATGTCAAAAGCAATGTATGCTTGTTGCAGAGGCAAAGGAAATGTGTAGGGACCGAAGGATGTAGAAAAGGTTTGTGAATGATGCTGAAAATAAAAGTAGTGTAGTAGTATATAGCTATGCCTTGCATACCCCTAGATAGATATACCCCAACTATAATGTGTCATAGGACTATCTGAAGCATCTAACAAGGGCCAGGTAACAGATGAGAATATTCGTAGTAAAGGGAAAATGTGGCCGGTGTTGGTGGTTATACCGTACAGGCATCTTCGGTGATTCTTAATAACTAGCATCATCCTGTCAGGCGTTGAAGGTTCCTTAAGTACATATTAATTCGTAGTAATAAATTAATATAATTTCAACTAGTCCAATCAGCCTTTAACCGCGAAAGCAGTCTGAAAATGTATGTTTAGTAAAATTTGATATTACAAGACAAATAAATAAACACTGAAAAGACCTAGTACATTCTTTTATAAACCGCAATAACGTCAGGGGTTTTATTCTAGAGTCGCATACTATTAGAAAAATTACCTATACAAATCGGCGTCAACACCGTCCACAATGATATTTGTGTCAATTCACATGAGGTTCAGGAAACAACAATATCATAAAGCGTTATAAAGCTAATGCGTTCACACGAACTAAAGACATTAAATTTGGCCATAAGAAAGCTTTAGACACAGTGTGAAAACGGAATCCCTACTAAAAAGAGACAAAAGAAATATAACGATTTGAAAGTGAAGCTAAGAAGGTTCAGCTAGATGTGAAATAACGTTTGAGTTCATTTATTTAATTTAATTAGTAACATAAATGAGGCATATATCATTTGTGTGAGCCCTATCAGCTTTCAGATCTGAATATTTTAGAAATAAAATTTTTAAAATATTTAAGATCAAATTAAAGACATTAATAAATTATTTGAATTAACTTTTCTTTTGGTATAAACTTAGTAATAAAGATAATCATTTCAAACATACGCATGCCAAAATCTTATACATATTTTTAATTTGAATAAATATTTGTTGGAACAAGGAATTTAGTTATTGAAAAACAATTTCTTTAAGAGAACCTTTGGTTATACATTGTTTGATACCTTCTTCAACATGAAATTCTTCCGAGGATTAACAATCTAGTTTATTAAATAATTAATAAGCTACTCTGTATGGAATTTCAAGACATTTAAAATTTAATTTGTGTTCCTAAATTTGTTTATTACATCAACCAGATGATGTACTAAATCTTCACTAATATATTTGTAACAATTTAGATCATAAACAAAATAGTAACAGCCATAAAAAACCGCTATTTTTTTAATAATTGGAATAAATGTTAATTGTTAAGACTACTTTACCAAACTGTAATGATGATGATCAAAGTCAAATTCTTAGCAATGGATAATGTTCACAACCAACATCTCCTGGTCTAATTATCAAACGTATACATAAATTTCAACGTGTATCTCAAATGCCATTATAACAAATAGCTGCTTCAACTTTAACTAATCATTTTGCTAGCTTCCTAACTTAGCGCATCAACAAAGTGATCAATTACAGAACTAAGACTTATTTTATTAATTTTATACGGTGACAATTCTCAAATTGCAAGGCTTCGATAAGAACTTGAGCATCTTTTCGAGGTTTAAAAGGGACATTTAATGGTTATTAATATTCGTTTGGAAAGAACGTTAATTCTGGAAGAAGACTTTTTCTATGGTGTTTAAAATGACACAAAATGAATATAATAAGGAGTTTTAGGGCCTGCACATCACATAACCCACAATACGTGTAAGTATAGCTTGAAAGTTTATAATCTATCTAATCCTAATAATAGAACCTTAAACGATATTAGGTAATTAAATACGATAATTTAGATAAAGAATACTGCAATTTAGAAGCTGCGGCAATTAAGCTTGCTACAAGTGCTTAAACGTTTATTTTCCTGGAAAATTGATTTGGCTACTAAATCCTGTTAACTGGCCGCCCCACAGTCATCAAACTTTAACCGACTGGACTTTTGTCTAAAGGATCTTGTGGTGGTCAAGGTGCTACAACAACCCCGAAGTAGTTGCGGTAACTAATACAGAATGATGCAAATGAATTAAGATATGACCGTGATGTGCTATCTCACCTATGTCATTCATTCTTCCGACGTTGTCATACTTGCATTTGTACCAAAATAGGACACCTTGAAAACTTACTTTAGATTTAACCCCACACGCTCTTTTTGTTTGTTTTAAATTAGTACCTTATCCTCGTCTTGAACTTGTACATACTCAACGTCTAATAAACTTTGAAAGGCTACAGTTTCCTTAGAAATTATCTCATTTTTTGTTTGAATTGATCATAGAAATCACCATGTGGAGTTTTTTCCCTATCCCAAACATCAGCCTGTATAATAGTGATTAAGCTCGACGGATGAAGTTCAAACTTTCATCTTTGAAACCTATGATTAGCAACAAAGTTTTTATAAACCTCGAGCCGTTTAATTTATTTTCAATAATTACCACAATTTCCTTTATAGCTGATAAAAGGTGTGTAATCAATTCTACAACCGCTGTAATTCCAATTCACTTTTACTAAAATGTCAAGTATGATAGATACCATAAATGAAAAATACAATGAACTTTTGGACTATAATGCAGGTTAGCGAAAATAATTTTGTAACGCCCTTTAGTAACGAGTTTATTTTCAGATCCACTAGCCTCTACTTTTCCACTAGTAAGATCTCCTTTACCAATTTTAGCAATTGCTGCAGGTTATATGCTATTTATTTTTGTAATTGGCCCACGGTTGATGAAAAATAGAGAACCGTTTGAGTTAAAATGGTTAATTGTTGGATATAATGCTTTTCAGGTGGTTTTTAATTTATTCGTGTGTATTTCTATAATAATCGCAGAGAACCATTTTAATTACTTGTTCAGAAATTGCTATGATGACAATCCTCTTACGACTGTTCCGGTAAGTTACCAATTTTGTAAAAATTGTTAAAACATTATCGTTTTAGCGTTCGCATGCTGCATGGTGGTATTTTATGACTAAAGTAGTAGAGCTGCTTGATACAGTATTTTTCGTATTGAAAAAGAAGCAATCTCACATAACATTCTTTCATGTGTATCATCATACCTTTACTGTACTATTCGTATATTGTCTTCAAAAGTTTTGGCCAGGTGAGTGTATTATAAGTTTGCTCTTCACTGGAACCTTGGCAATGACCTTAAATCAAATTGTCTGCTGTATAAGTTAATCCCAAGCACATTTGAACTCAATCCACAAAGTAATGCTAGCACAAGGCGCAGTTAGATGGCGCGTAGTCTCTTAGAGAAGGTTCCCCCAACTTTTAAGGTTATTTTTTAATTGGAGATTATGAGTATTGTTTTTCTGAACCCATTTGATCCTAAAACTTTTATTGTAAAAATAAAGTAACTCTTTTTAAAGTAATAGTGATATTGTCTTTGATTTGTTATTAAAATTTTGTCTGAAAATCGATATATGTCGGAGACGTAAAAAAGGTCACCGTTGTTTATATTCAAGTATATTCAAGTATATTCAAGTATAGAGGGCACATTAGGAACATTTTATACTTATTAATACATCATGATTTGTGCATAATTCAAGAACTTGGTTGGTTGTTTTGCAAAGAAAAATGCACTAGTTTGACGAGCTGCAATAACAGCGAAACCGGTCATTGCTTTTCTCTTTGCAAAATAACCAACATCTTAAATTAATTTTCGTTCACTATACTCGTATTACTTTCCAATGCCAGACAAAATTAAACACTACTATTTAGCTAAAAACGTATTAGTTTCCGTTGATCAACTTCCTCATTTAGCAATTAGTGTAGTAGTTTCTTAGAAGGTCCGCCAGTGTTAAGTAGGTATTCGGTCATCTGTTTATTGCCTTTTTAAAACTATTGTTTTATGTCTATATATATGCTGGGTTGGAATAAAGTATGAAACCAAATAAATAGCTCTAAAACGGAAAGGACGATATTTATGAAACTTTGCAGATTAATTGCACCTAGGCAAAACGCATCTGATATTACCTTTTTTTGTTTATAATGTACTCCCGGTTAACTGGAGATACCATCGACTTTTTTAATTTAAATGGGACACCCAGCATATTTTTGCAGATTTTGATAGATCTTGTTATTTCGAATTCGTACTTACAGAGACTAATAGAAATAATTTGTAAAAACGAGACACTAAAGCACTTTAATACAACCACTTTTAAGTTTTTACGCATTAGGGTAAAAACCATTTAGATAAGCAAATTGATGTTTACTTTGTATTAAACGTGTACCGTTTATTAAGTAACTGTTGGCAAACTGTCAAGGCAAGTTGTCAAGTTAATTGTAATTTACGGAAATAAATTGTAAGATTAAAAATGGTACATTTAAGTGACAAAGAATGAATTGAAACATTAATGATGATCGGTTTTGGCGATTGTGTACGAATTCATAAGGAAGTATATCATATCTTTAATAGTCTCGTTAAAAATTCCACTTTATGAGTTTTAAATAAAACGTATCTTTCATTAAAAAAAGTTAGTTTCCAATTAATTCAAGAATTTTCGAATGTCAACGTTATTTAGTAAAAGAATACGGCATTTTTTTCGAAAGCATTCGATAAAGTCATAAATCATCAAAGAGATAACAGAGATCCGTTTCATGCATCAGAAAAAGAATGGAAGAGCTTTATGAGAGCCATAAATGATACTGATTGCTCAATTAATTAGAGACAAAGAAGCGAAATCATAGTAATTATTAAATCATGCTGCTTTGAAATAAAGTTAGAAGAATCGAGAAAATTGCGTATTTAGAATTTCAGTATATAATACGGCAGTAGTTAAATGAGAGATGATTCTTTTATTCATGATAACGTAAAGCAACATGTAAGTTTTGAGTAAAGTTTCATTCTTTAATTTTTTTACAACATAAAACATATGCGTTTTCAGTAATTTGTAATCTATTTTGTCGGCGTTCCACAAGTAACATAGAACTTTGAATAATTATGAAGTATAATTATTTTGAAGAATACAACGAAAATTAAACAATCCTTAATACCAATAATTTTGGCACGAGCAACTGGTAATTTTAATCAATTAAAAATAAATGCACTTTGCGAACTTGTTTCGTTTACTTTCAGCATAAATTAACTACCCCTTTTTTTACTTGTTAATTCATAACCCTGTATTACCATAATTTTGTTAAATAGATTCCGTTTCAATTTTTAAATTCTTCAACAACATCCTGTTTACAATAAGTACGCCTTCTACAAATTTTCATTTTGAACTTATTTCTTTCGAAACGTCAAGTTTATGCTACAATTAAATACTTTATATCCTGTTTAGGTACTCGTTATCTTGGTATACATTAGCACCGCGTATAATGCTTTTCTCTATTGTTCCGATGTAAAGACTGGTTGAAATAAGGTCGCGCACTATCCGATAAAATTCGGATTTTCCAGTTTTAATCGCGCTTAGATAAGCGAGGATTTGCAGTTCAAATTCGTGTTATTTGAACCATTGTTGAATTTGATTGTGCAGCTTGTGCGTCAAAATATTTTTTACATTATTCGTCACCGTATTTCAAAAGCACTGCACATTTGTTTTTTTCTGTTCGACAACTAGGGGGTGTCTTGCGTGGATTGGTGAGTTTCCCCGCGCGTACCCATTCTAATCAGATTCTCTTTTTAGCCAAATGGGTTCTTTCTTTCTATAGACCAACTGCTATTGTCTGTAGACCAACTGCTTTTGTCCGTAGACCGCAGCTGCAGTTATGGTAGCAGGGTAAATAGATCTTGACAACCATTGCGTTGCTGTGCTGATTCACCACGACGGAATGCGAGATAAGTATCCGGACACCTACAAGTATGCAACTCGGTTTTTTTGTGTGTGTCAATGGCATATTCCGTATCAACCTTTGGTGTAGTTACGTGACAATAAACGTGACATTGTAGAACTATTGTTTGTTGCTGCTAATCGATATTCTCGCTCTGCAGGTGTGAGGTACCTTTGTTAAAAATGTTGTACAGACTTACGCTTATTCTTTTATACTGAGTGGTTTATTTTATAAACGGTACTATGTACGATTTAAAAGTTGTCTGACAAATCTCCCACACGTTAATTCCTTCCTACTAATTAGTTCTTTTACAAAAAGTATTAGGTAAAATTTTAAAAACGTTTGACGAAAGCTCACACAGGTTTATTTACTACTGATTAATTTTATTTTGTGTGAAATACGAGATGCGCACTTTGTATCTAAATTTCTAAATTGTCCATACAATATAATTGTTTGCTGTGAAATAATAACACTTAATTTATTTCTTTTTGCTTGTTGTACAGAATCCTTTATTTATTTTTATGTATTAATAGATAATCGTGGGCTATGTGTTTTTCTTTTGTTTCTTTTTGGTATGTAGGCGAATCTCCCCACTCTCCGCGTCTGATAGTTAGCCTGGTATTTACTTTTCTTCCGGCTATGTCTAGGTATGTAGCAAGCTGATATTTCTACGTTGAGACTGATTGAAAATGGAGATTTGAAATGGAACCAGAAACTATTCAATGTCGTTAATTACAATGGAAATGATATTTTTATAAGCGCTATAAAGAAGTATTTGACAATACCAATTACAACTATAATTTTATGTTGATTTTTGTAACTTAATAGGATATTTGAGTAAAGTAATTTAAAAAAAGATTTTAATTTTACTAAGATTACTTGTTGAGGAATAATTAATTCCAGCAAGTGCGAGGCAGTGGCGTAACTACACCCCTGCCAGCCCCCGCTATGCGGGGGGGCCCCAAGTGCAAGAAGGCCCAAACGATAATAAACTCAACTTATTCATCTTCAACGTATTTGGCAGGTAAGAAACGGTCAAGAAAATATTGCAGATAATTCAGAAACCGCAGGTTAACGAACGTTTTCTTGATGTTACTACTAGGAACTGCTGAAATACAAGAAATAATAATTAAGATAAATACTGAACACCACCTGCAGCCTGCATCCTTTCTTCTTTCTATCCGTTCTGTCCTATTTTGTAAGGGTTAATAAACAGATGAAAGAGACTGTAAACTTTAATAACAAAGATGTCTATATTATTCTTAAGTGATAAGTTGTATAAAGTGGTAAAGCATTATTAAACGACGTATAGTAGGGTTAGTTTGGTTTGTGGGATTTTAAATAGGAATAAAAGGGCTATTGTCTGTACAGTACAGATTCACAGGATGGCAGGTAGCTTAGTAACCTTCGCTTTCTAGAAATATAATACTAGAAAGAAATTCATTTTGTGGTTTCTAGTCAGCTGGTTGCAACGTATTTGCATTAGCTGCATTATATATAACGGAAAGGAAGTAAAAAGCATTCCAGTACGTTTTACTCAATAGTGTTGTGTTCGTATTACAGGAGGTCTTTCATATTTAAACGTAAGTATTTATATCTATTTTTATTAAACTACTATTGATTTGATCATAGTTGAAGTCGCGCTGAGAAATACATATAAATAAATCTTTAAGCATTCAATAAAAATCATTTATATTTTGTTAATTAAAGCATTTAAAGCAAAGTATGTATGTGTTATTTGTAATTTCAAAAGGCTTTTAAATAATTATTACTTATCTAATTACATTATAATTAATTTCATTCAAAATTGCAGGAAATAATATACAATGAGCACTACAAGCGGCGCTGCAAAAAACGAAAAAGGAAACTATTGGAAGAATCAAAGAGCAAGATTCCAAAAATAAGTTCCTTTTTACTTCTAAAGAGTCCGAAAACAAGAACAATCTATGAAAGAAATTGGGCTTTCGACAGTAGCATCTACTAGTTCCGCTACAGACGAACAGCAGTCGTCAACAATTTTAAAACTCTCACCCAGGGCGCAAGTACATCACATAATGACGGCCGCGATAGAAATTTGGAACTAGATACCACTACAATTACAGAGGTAAATGTGAGTAGTACTTTTCACTTAATGAACTATCTATGGATCTGACGAAAGAATATCCAACCGATTTTGCACATTTTTAAAAATCAATGTTTTACAACATGACAATTTAAGAAAAGAAATAATTAATTACGGATTGTGTAGACCAGATGGTGCGTTTCCTAAAGATAATAAAAATAGAAGTTTTTCAGTTCACTATTATTACTTAATAACTGCAAGCGAAAATAAAAGCAATACGTTAAACTTACCACACAATTCAAATGGGTGGTTGTGTTATTCTAAATTAAAAATTGTGTTTATTGTCAACCATGTTGGCTGTTTGCTTCAGTAAGGTCAAGTTGGACGACCGGAATTAATGATTGGCAGGGTTTATCAAAAAATTAAAGAGCATTTGCTTGCTCAATCTCATTTAACTTGTTGTTTTATTTACGATATGTGGAAAAAAATTATACCATAGATAAGAAAGATACTCTACTATTAAAACAAGAAACTGAATTTTGGAAAATGTTTTACACAGACTTTTCAATGTTACTTTAACACTATCCCAGCGCATGCTGTCATTTCGAGGACATAGAGAAAGTTTTCTGATTCAAAAGACAGTTACAACGGTAATTTCTTAAGTTTAGTTCATTTAATTAGTAACTATGATCCTATATTACAAAAAGTGCTTGAACGACCCAAAGGTTCAATTAAATATCTTTCCCAAAAATTCAAAACGATATTATTAATACTTTAAGCGCACACTTAAAAATATTTTATTAAATAAAATTAGATCCGCTCCTTTTTCTCAATCATAATAGACACTACACAGGATATAACTAAGATTGATCAATTAAGTAAAATTGTAAGATATATTGATTTTAAAAAGACAGCTTGGGAGAGGTAACCAAAATAGATATTTGTGAAACTTTTGTGGGTTTTACAAAGTAGAGTCCCAATCTGCTGAAGGACTATGTAATACTATATTAAGCAATTTAACCAACATGCAATTAGATATAAATAAATGTAGAGGGCAGGGCTACGATGGAGCTAACGTTATGAGCGGTACGTATTCTGGCGTGCAAAGAGAATTTTAAACATAGAGCCTGCAGCCTTATATATGCACTGTAGTGCCCATAACTTAAATCTAGTCATAAATGATGCCGTTAAAGGTATAAAAGAAATAGAATCGTTTTTCTACTTTTAGAAAACATATATACATTTTTGCTAATAGTATAGTAAGATGGAATTGGCTTTCTGTTTTAAAGAAAATTTCACACAATTGAAACGCTTAAATCCGACACGTTGGGCGGATCGAGTAAAATCTTTAGCTGCCATAAGAATTCGGTATAAAGATATAGTAATGTCTCTTAATAAAATTATTATGATATCAAAAAACAGATGAACGAAATGACGCAAAGCAAATATTAACTAGCATGGATAATTTTAATTTTATTTTTTAAGTGTTTTTAAGTCAAATTCTAGAAGAGCTTAACAAGCTCTCACAAACTGCTCAGAGTGAAAAGGCGAATATTAATCAGATAACTCTCTTATTTCAAAAACTTTAAAATTTTTCAAGGAAACAAGAAATAACTATTCCAACATCAAGGAGGAAGCAGCGAAAGTTGCAGGGCAATGGAATATTAAACCGGAATTTATAAAAAAAAGGCAACCAAAAATAAAAAAGCATTACGATGAATTATCGATTTAATGATGAAGAATTTAAATTTAAAATAAATGTATTTTATCGCGTAATGGATATTATAATTTCACAGCTGTCGAATCGTTTTAAATCGCTTTTTCATGTAAACGAAAAGTTTAATTTCTTAGAACCTAATGTATTTTTGAATTTAACTGCAGATGATATTTTATCTAAGGCAAAACAATTGCAAAAATTTTACTACAAAGATTTAAATGATGCTATAGGTATAGAACTTACTACACTCAAAAATAATAGACTTATTTGTGATGAATTAAAAAATGTTAACGGTATCTTACAATTTTTAGAATATCTAGTACTTTCCAAATCTACAGGTTCTAGCAGTTTTCCAAACACCATAACAGCCTTAATGTTATACCTAACTTTACCCGTTAGCGTTGCAAGTGCGGAGAGATCTTTCTCAAAATTAAAATTATTAAAAATTATCTTAGGAACCGCACTTCACAAGATAGATTAGACGATTTATCCTCTTAGCAGTAGAACATGACACTGCCAAAAATATGAATATAGAGGATACAATAAACGCGTTTGCAGCAAAACATGTAAGAAAAACAAAATTTTGAATTTGATTTGGAATGTCTGCTAGCTCATAGGTTTTTTTACTGTATCAAATTTTTAGGTGTAAATAATTTTGTGCGGCGTATAAATATGTAGATTTAATATTAATTAACTTATAAGTTTGAATTTATGTAATTTGGTTTTATAATTAATAAAGCACTTGATTAATATAGTATATGTATTTAATTCTATACTGCTTCCTTCTCTACATGTACTATAATTTAAAAATATGGCTAAATATAAGCCAGTAAAAGTAATACATTTTAAAGAGAGCCCACTTTAAAATTTTTGCGGGGGGGCCCAAAAATCGTAGTTACGCCACTGGTGCGAGGTCAGAGTTCGATGCATTTTTGACCTTTACTAAATTATCTGTCCGCGTGGTTTGTCAATTACACTGGCAAACGGGGTAATAAAAACATAGGTAATTTATCCCGAAGCTTTAAAAAGAATTTTGCACCTCACATAGAAGATGTATGGATGTTCTAATTTTTAATAAGTGTTACATGAGGTTAGATTAGATTAGATAAAAATTTCTGTCTAAACTTAAGCTGTAAATTATATTTATAAGCATTATTAATATATATTAAAGTAGGAGATTTTGTAGATACTGTGATTAAAGGAGAGATGTTTTTGAATGCTTAGAAGGCTGTTCATAGATCTATCTTGAAATTTATGTGTTTCATTTGTTTTGATAAAAATCCACAATATATTTTCCGCTGAACTAGCCAGACAAGGAAAAGGAAACGTAAGATAGTGATTTCATATTTTTTATTGCCTCCTCATTAATACAATTCGGTTGTACCCAAGGCACAGCAACATTTGTGGCTCATTCGTTTTCTTTTAGATTGAATTCTGGGTTTTGTAGTCTTATTATTTCTTCTGCATTGCTTATGTCAATTTCTTCAGAGATATTACAAATAATTATTTGAGGGTTTCTGTGACTGGTTGTTACAGCTGTCAGGGCTTCACCACATTTTTCATTTATTGATTCCATAATTGTTTTTAATTCAGCTGCATTTTCGGTTCCGATTACTATTTGACCATTTCTTAATGCTTTGAAGCCGTTAATGCCAACTTTAAGTTTAGTAGGATTGATCGTTGATTTGATAATTTTCTTCATCTCATCTGTAGTTTGGCTGCTATTTGATTTCACGAAAACTACATGCTTGTCTTCATTTTTAAAAGGTACATTCCTAGTTGCACTTGCAACTTCAGAGTATAGGTTTTCAAGACGGATTACGGGTTCTGGTTTTAGAGTTTGATTTTCTACTATCGAAAGTTCTTGATTTTCATAATCCTTTGTTGTTTTTACATTGTTATTTAGCGATAGACTAAATTTATTAAAAATACTTCGCAAAGCACTCACCGATTTCAAGATGTCATTTCTCAAATCTGTCCTTAGAATACCACTCTTTTCAGTAACGTTGATAAGTGTTTGAAGTACATTATTCAACTGTTCTTCTTCATTTCCTTCCATGTTTGGATAAAAGTTCCTTTTATATTTAATTATTTAATGACAGAAAGTAAATCTTGACATCTGTCAGATTATTCAATTAAATTTTAGAATAAAATTACCAAAAATTCCTTTGCTGTTCACAATAAACTATTTAGCCAGTACTTAAAGAACGGTGTGCACGATATAAATTAAACGTGATTTATACTAATAACTTGACTTTTAATAAAATATTCAGAGCACTGAAAAACACGTCTTTGCCCTTCGACGGGCGCAGTGTGTGTGTGTGTGTGTGTGTGTGTGTGTGTGTGTGTATGTGTGTATGTGTGTATGTGTGTATGTGTGTGTGTGTGTGTGTGTGCATTGTGTGTATGTGTGTATGTGCGTGTGCGTGTGCGTGTGCGTGTGCGTGTGCGTGTGCGTGTGCGTGTGTGTGATTAGAAGTCATCAATAGGTCATCTAGCATTATTTCATATTGATATGACGCCTCAAACACGAGCAACTTTGGTGAAATTTAAGAAAAAGCACGAATTATGTAGATATTCATTTGCTAGCTCAATTTAGATGAAACCACTTGCATCAGACATTAACTTTATAATGTCACAAAAGATTCTTTAACAAACAATCTTTCAAATAGCAATTGCTACAACAACAGCAACTTTTGTCTAACTAACAGTCACTTACATACTACCTCTAAAGAGATTCATTCATACGAATATTAAAAATCTAAAAGTATAGTCTAATATTGCCACAGCGGCGTTTTCTTACAAACAGTACCCTAAATCCAACTTCTGAGTAAGCATTTACTTATACAAAAAATAGAGTCCAAAGACTCTTTTATAATCAGAGTGGGTACACCCTAATCTAGATTTTATTCATCAATAACTCCTTACTTAAATCTTATTATATAGAAAATTTGTCAAGCTAAGTCAGATATCTCAATACGTATCCATCATTTAAAATCTAATTTAAACGTATCTGATTGGCTAGGTGTAATAAACGTTTCTTTATATAGTAGCAAAGCCTCACCGGCTGAATTCACTTGTACACACTCTACTCTAATTTCAATTAGTAGCATACAAAAATACTATTATCATAGAACTTAACTTTTTTTTAAACTATATACAATGTAATTTTACTTTACAGTGTAAATTATGCTGGTTATCGTTGTTTCTCTGATTAGCGTCTTCCGTCCATGTCCAAAATTGTTAAAATCGTTAAACATTTTCCATTAAATACTATCACAATTGATATTCCAATCATATATATTTTTATTCAAATTAAAAACTTCATCTTGCTGTAGTCAATTATTATTTATTCACTTGTTCTCTATCGTAATCTATTTTCGGTACTTTCAATAATCTCACTTACTTCTAGGCATTTAAAACACTTTTTCTTCGCTATTACAATAATTTTTATAACTAAACTGTATTATTTTACTGTGTGATATATTATTATTAATTCCACTGCATCCTGACGTTTGACTGAGGATTGCAAAACTGATCGACTACTCTGACTTCCATTGGGTAACGTATCGCATCGAAAATTTTTTAGGTAACTCTAGTATTCATTTCTATGATTGGATTAGTATCTTAAAGTGGACTTGTTTTCCTTCGTACGCATCGAGAGTCTTCATGAATGATGCAACCTTCAGAAATCTGTCGTTCTAATATTCTCGAGGCACTAATTGGTTGAAGTTGCTCCTTATCTTATTAATGTTTAAGATTTATGACTGTACTTAATGCCGTTTACCTATGCGTTATCTTTTGTTTAAAATACGTTTTCCTAGTTTCTTAGAATAACGACTGATTTTTTAAAAGAATTTACTTTCATATATATATATATATATATATATATATATATATATATACATATACCAATGTTTAGTGTTAAGAGGAAATTAAAATATTGTACACGCAGCCTTCCATCTTTTGAAAACGCTTGGTTTCCTATAAACATAAACACAAACAAATGAAGTATTTTATAAGAATTATGCAGTTACTCAATTGAGTACTTTGTATTTAATATGTAGATGTAACTTTTTGAAAAACGTCCTACGTGTGGAATATACCATTACACTTATCTAAAAACACTATCTCTTCGTCATTAGGAATGAAAACTCCTATAATCACAGTTTTATTGCATCTATAATTCAATATACTGAGCGTTTTCTCATGAACGCTTCTCTAAGAAAACGAATATTGACATAATTCGAGCTTTTTCTTAAATTTTTTTGCTTTGCTCGGGTTTGCGGTGTCGTATGTTTACTAAATGATGCTAAATGACATTTTGATTACCTCTAATCACATCAATATATAAATATATATTGCTATGATAAGAGGGTAGTTTAAGGGTAGATTAAGTTATAGGGGTCGTAGAATAAATGTAAATAATTTTAACGTTAAGAAAAACAAATAATTCCACAAATTATAGGAGTAAATCAACTATTTTACAAAAGTTCAATAGCGAGCACACTGTATATAAATTATATTTAATTTAATGCATAAGAAAGAAGCTCATCTTCAATAATTAGATAATATTTAACTAAAATAAGAATGTGTACGTTGTATAATATGTTTTAAGTAAAAGTTATAAGTACAGAATTAATTAGAAACGAATAAAAGATAAGCTTCTAAATGCAACAAATTGCATCGATATAAGCATATTATCAGGAAAGATAGATAAACTGGCATTCTAGATATTTAATAATTTTGTCAAAAATGTAAACGCATGAATAAGAAAACGCATTCCAATACGTCATTATTAGAAAATGAATACGTGACTAGAATATTATGTTTACATGAAAATCCAACATATTTCAAATAACAAACAACAAATAACAGGCGGTCCACCATTACATTCTTAACATTTATTAACTCCGACAAATAAATTTCTTCTATCATCTTGTAACATCTTGTTTTTTCTCTCTACTTTATAGGCGGCAGAGTCACCACACAACAAAGGAGGGGTTCCTGTCTAAAATTAAAGCCCTGTGTAAAATGTATGGAGATCAGCTTTTCGTTCAAAAGGACCCTCGTATAAGATCTTGCAGCCAGCTAAGTTTCTTCAACTTAGGGCAGAGCTATGAGCTAGGGTCGTAGGTTGGTATACGATAAAAAGAGAATATTATGGAGGCCACCGTATCTTAATAATAGCTATAATTTTAACAATCCGAAGATCAGATACAGAAACCTTCGGAAAAAAAGTGTACTGAACAATGTTAACGTCAAAAATAATACTTACTTACCTTTAACACTTCAAGCTTAAATTGGAACGATGATCTCGTACTGTCTGAAAATATAACCATCTCAAAGAATATATAGAACTGGGGCTTCACTAGAGCCTAGTCTAACTATCACGAAAAAATTTCAAAAGGCAACAATTTAAAAATATAACTCTAAAATATATTACCGAGAAAAATAATTGTAGCCTTTCTCACTGTACACATAAATTTTGCAAATTTGCTTGAACCAACTGTGAGAAACTATGATCTACTTCAATAAAGAAATTGATTCAGAATAACATAACCCATTTTCTATTTTGTTAAAAATATTTACAACTTTTATGCAACTTCATATATATTATTGTTTCAGCAATCAAACTATCAAAGTATTTATTCATTATCTGTTGTTATATAAGTGCATTTTATAGATCTTAAGTATTTACTAAAGTTTTTAAGGAATATTTTGAACTTTAATTATAAGTAACAACTTTTTACAGATCACCGAAAAAGGATCTTGTTTTGGTTTACAAACAAGTGCATAAATGTTTTGAACTTATGATATATGATTGAGTTTAGATATTTTTAAAAATTAATATTGTGAACGAAAATTTAAATAACCTTATGGTACAAAACAAACTTTGTATTATTATACTTTCAAGTAAAAAACTGGAATCTTATTTGTAATAAGCAAGTGCTAAAAAGTCACCTGTTAAGTTACAAACAAATTCTTGTTTAAAATTTCAATACCCTGAAATTTGTCTTTAAATCTCAAACGTTCATATAAACCTTTGTACAAGTTCAACTTTTTAAATATTGAACAAAAGTATTCACTCACATTTAGACTAACTACTATATGAATTTACAAAAAAAATCCAACCGCTATATTTCCGGTAGTTTCCTTTTGACGAGAACTGAATAAATAAATCACTCACCAATAAAGTTTGCATGATCTCTATCTAAATCCGGTAGCAGCCATCTACCAACTTATTTGAGAATGAGCTTTGCGTCATCACCCAATAACCTTCGTGTCCAACACCAACAACAGATGTATGTCCTTTAATTATGCCTAGAACTACGAGCTTGATTTTCATTTAAAAACGAACGTTTAAACTTTTACTTGTTCACAACACGTGCACCTTAATATTTCAACTTGAAATATTAAAAAAAAACTTGCTCGTGATGACGTCGTATCAAAACCATATAAATCATTTCAAGAGCCGATTAACCAAAGAAGAATACAAACCAGAAATTTTCTTCGCGACTCTCCAACACCTACACTAGTGATGATTTTTACTTCAAAAATATAAAGGGCCTTCTCTTCCAAGCCACGTGCCTGTTAGACTCCATGACTTCAAACAATCTACTCGACCAAGTGTCCGAAACAGTTTTTCCAATTACATCCTCAAATCAAAATAAACTAAAGTATATTCCCACGCGAGTAAGCGCAAGCATCAAGAGAACAGAGATGCTAAATTGAATTTATCAACGCAGTTCTAAAAGATAACGAATAAATAAAGCTATTATTCTAATTGAATAGAAATTTATACTTTCAATACCGTAAGGAATATTTATAAACGACAATTATAAAAAGGCGTAAATTAACTGAAGAGGAAATCGTATTCGTTACAATCTTGTTATATGACCGGTGTAATTAGCAAGGGAGCTGCTCTTATTTTAACGATTAACTCTTCAATATTTCAAAAAGGGTAGAATTAAAATACACTTGGTCTTGTAAAAACCCTCAAACAAAAAAGTCGAGAAGTGAGAGATTAGGTGATCTGAGAGGTCACAAAATCGCTCGCTTGTTACCAATCCAGTTCTGACCAATTTAATTATTTAAATAAGTTGTATCATTGATTCCATTATATTGTGAAGTACCATGGTGCTGAAACCATAACTTGAGCCTGATAGCTAGAGGAATATCATCTAAGAAATCTTGAAATGAAGTTTGCAAAAACATTAAATATCTATTTGACAGATAATTGTGAATATAGAACTAAAATACTGCAACGGCATTTGTTAACAGAAACAACCAGACTCCTATTGAAATTCTATTATTTAGGTGATTTAGCGCACTTTGACAAGAAATCATTAGTGGTGGCATATTGCCGTAAAAGCAATTTCAAGTAGAATATTTTTTCAAAAAAATATACAGGGTGTTCTATTTTAAAAACCAAAGTGACATAGTATTGCTCAAATATAGTAGGCCATGAAAAATACTTAATGCCTTTAATTTGTAAAGAAAATATATTTGAAAGATGTTTCTATGTTTTCCATGTTTCATAAGATATACGCTGGCTTATGAAAATCGGATCGCCCTGTATGTATATATATATATATATATATATATATATATATATATATATATATATATATATATTGCTGTGGAATCCTCTAAACCAATTCTGGCCCCACGGATTGGGTGTCATAAGATTGCCGTGGAAATCGTGGATTAAGCTTTTAACATCGAGCCCCAGCGTTGGGCCGCCATAAGATTGTCGTGAAACCTTAAAAAAATTCTTGGACGAAGCTGGGACAACATATAATTTTCAAAAATGCAAAAATTTCAAAAAAATATTCCTTACCATTTTATTTCTGCTTCAAAAACCTTCAGCAGCTTCCCTGGCTAGCTCAGCTGTGCCTCTTCTCGGATACCTAAATTTACAACCATCCCTCCTTCACATTTGCACACCATTCAATAAAATCACCAAATAATACAACAATCATACAACCTTTTATTTACAGCTCTTAACAGATAAATTATTCACATGTATAAAAAAAACAGTTTGATACACTCATTACAAAACTCAAATATAGTATATTTTTAAAGTCCTTGATTTTCTAATTATTTGCAAACAAATTAAATAAGATATGAGTAGATGGGACCCACATATTACCCTAATTTGACTGTACACTGGAGTATGGTGAGCTCATAATAACCCAGTTTAGTTTATATATGCCTTTTACACCTTGCATAAAATTAAAACAAAATTTATAGACCCGTTTACCCTTTACAATCCAATTTATATCCAGAATAAAATTTTGTAAGTTTTAAATACACCCTCTTTCAATATCTTAACCTCAATAAATTGTCCAGTACATGTATCTTTTCCAATACGTTTCTACAACCCTAAATAAACCCCAACAAGTCATTCACACAGCACCCAAATTTTACAAATGTTTATCAAACAACAGAAATTTTAAATAAATTACCTGGAGAATTCTTCAAGCTTCCATTCCTTTGAATATGATTGCTAGAACACCTCGGCTTCGTTATCATTCGCTGTGATACTTAGCGGATCTACAGACGATAACATTATTTGCGAGCCAAGCGCCTCGTTTCATAGTAGCATTCCATATATCAGCGTACAACCTTGGTTATTTGTGATGCTTACCCCACATATATCATGCTTCCATTTATCGATTTTCGTGCTTTGTATTGTAGTAGCCAGACCTCTATTAATTTAATATACACTACACGTACTTCGCGTTAATAAATAGATGCCCGCTTTTACTAAGTTACACTTGTAAGTGTGAACAACACATACAATACTCACAAAAAAGCTCTACCGTTATGGTGGTCAGCATTCAGTATTTTATTGTAGTAAAGTAATCTAGAAGCGAAGAGCAGACAAAAGAATCTTAATAATTTAGATAGAGTATTTATATCGTTTTAAAACCTCACCCGGGCACATTTCAAGTGAAAAGCTTGTTTTCAAATCTAAATTCTAAAAATTGTGCATACAACCGTCTTGAAATTCCTGAATTTACTCCGGTTTACGTGCCGTATCCAAAAAAGCGCTCCCAACCTTCGCGTGTGTCTATCTTTGGAAAACTGTCTGTTTTTAACCAATGATAAAATACTCTGTCATCATAAACCCCGCCTGAACTATATTCATCTCTGTCTTATGCATGTCTGCTGTCGCGTTTAAAACCCCACATGAGTTACAGAAAATCGATATTGATGACAGCTCATCTCCACTCCACGTGTATACGGTACGTGCGTTTTCAATCTCAACGCTTTTCTACCTGTCTCTATCTGTTGCATATAACCGATCGTGCATTTTCCTCACTCTTTAAGAAGTTTGTTAGCCTTGTGGTTTATACCCACTGACGGTTGGAAATATTTCTATGAAATCCTATCTTAATAAATGCTCAACTTATCCGAAGGTAGTTTTTTAAAACACAGGTGTTCATTAATTATCGAACGTTTAGCACAACTCCTAGACTTTGTATTTCGTTGTATTTGTATAAAACGGACTACATTTACCTGAGAATTATTGATTTTGTTACGCAAGCACGTTCTTTTATGCTTATACGTGTTGGATTAAAATAAATTAAAATTAATTATAAATTTGTATTTGCTTTAACACTGTTTTTTCTTTATGTAATTTGTATAATACCATTATTAATTATAAATATACGTCCTTTTTCCTTAAATGTCTCAAATTAATTTTGCATGTAAATAAATCGTTGTTTTCTATATACAGAGTGGTTGAAATTTTATTGTTTACCACTGATTTAACCCTTTGAATCCACAACAATAAATATATATATATATATATATATATATATATATATATATATTTGGGCTTTGCATAAAAGTCTAAGTTATTATTTCATCTTATTCACTATAATACGATAGTATTTATCAACTTACCTTGTGTAATTAACTACCTAATATATATATATATATATATATATATATATATATATAAAATGGTATTCTTTTGTAGGTTTCAGGTCTTCTTAAATAATCAGTACTCTTTTTATAAATCTAAGCTTTCGGATATATTCAATCCTTTGTCAAAGATACTAAAATATACAGAAATAATAATACTGTAAAATTATAAAGGTATGCTGTTACTTACTAAAGCGAGGCTACAGATATAAATTAAAAATACATTTGTTTAGCAATACAAACATTAAAGATATAAACTTGTTGGAATTTAGGTAAAGTTTGACATTTGACAGGTGTTTTATTTTTGACTGAAAGCTCCCCTCTGTTTTTATATGCTTATTTAAATTTTAAATAGCATGTTGTGTGTGTGTGTGTGTGTGTGTGTATGTTAGCAGCTGTTGTGTAGATTACTGAATATTTTAATTTATTTGTTAGTGGTTTGAAAATTTAGAAGATAAGTTCAGTCAAAAATAAAACACCTGTCAAATGTCAAACTTTACCTAACTTCCAACAAGTTTATATCTTTAATGTTTGTATTGCTAAACAAATGTATTTTTAATTTATATCTGTAGCCTCGCTTTAGTAAGTAACAGCATACCTTTATAATTTTACAGTATTATTATTTCTGTATATTTTAGTATCTTTGACAAAGGATTGAATATATCCGAAAGCTTAGATTTATAAAAAAGAGTACTGATTATTTAAGAAGACCTGAAACCTACAAAAGAATACCATTTTATATTGAAATTAAGGTCGTTATCTTTATAAAGAAGTATATATATATATATATATATATATATATATATATATTTATATTTATATATATAGACATATATACACGCATATGTTTGCATATAAATCAACATACAACACTAATTGTAAGCAAAGCTATTACATTTTATGAAAATTATTTTTAGTTTATAGTGGTTCAACTAAAGAAAATAATAAATACGAAAGTCAGGTCACTGCAGTTTAGTTTCTTATTATTTAACGCATGCTCTATTTTATTCTAAATTGCTCTTTTTTAGGCGAACAATCATCTGTACTTGGTGTTTTAAACACAGGCGTGCACGTCATAATGTACTCCTACTACTTATTAGCAGCTTTAGGACCAAATTACAAAAAATACCTGTGGTGGAAGAAATACATGACCGTGACCCAATTGGTAACTGGTAAATGACAATATGTCATTATACAGGTCTTTTGTTTTAGATTCAGTTCTTCTTATTCTTCTTTTACCTAGTGTATGTAGCTGTAATGGATTGCAATATGTCAAAGGTTTTAACACGTGCCATGTTCTTTAACTCCACTGCCTTTATATTCCTATTTGTTGATTTTTATTCGAAAGAGTACACTGGAAGCAAAAAGGAACAGACGCCAAAAGCCTCGGATAAAGTTGACTGATAATTTTAACGATTTTATATATAATACCAGATCATTATTTAAATTAAATCTCAAACTATTGAATAAAGTTAATTTTTGTCTTGTTCCCTTTAAACATATTACTTTTATATTTAACTCTCAATTATTTGAATGAAATGTTGATCACTGTGATGTCATATAATGAGAAGCAACGTGTATAAAAGAGATAAAAAATGTATATAGAAGATGTAACACTTGCATTACGCAACGGGCGAACAAATTTTTTATGACTTCTGTTAGATTGTCAGAAGAGTTTTAAGAGCATTGCTTTTGTCAAATGCAGTCAAATACAGTAATATATTTAAACCCGTTATTAGACGCAGAACAGGCATTGACATGTAACATTCCTGCTACGGTGTTGACGTCCACCCATTATATTTTCTTATGTTACAGTAGTCACATTGACATATCCGCATTTTTCTTCCTACGTCATCTATATATATATATATATATATATATATATATATATATATATATATATAATTATATGGCCGAACTTACTTGTATAGTCATCTATAGAATCACGATGTAGTTTCGGATCAATTTTTGTATTTCCACGCTTAGTAGTGTTGGTGTATTACCACCTGATGGCGATATTATTTACTATTGTCATCGTACAAAGATTCCTTCAAAATTATATCAGTATAATAGCTTCGATTACTTCATAGGGTTGTTGGAAACTAATCTACTCTGACGAAGCTTAAAGAAGCTGAAACCGGTAAGTGGATGTTTCCTCCCCTTGTGAAATAATGGAGCTATTGTTTTGTTAATGGCTATACAACTAATAGCTCGATTTGTATTCGTCAGTAAGCACTTATTATTTTCATAAGAGTTTATTTACAGATAAATCTTATTTATTATTGTGTTTTACTCAAATTTCTATTGCGGGCTGCAAATAACTTGTCTTGTTATTATTATATATATATATATATATATATATATATATATGTAATGCTATGATAACGGTTATTTAGGGGTATATTGAGTCATAATGGTTAGCCAATACATGTAAATAGTACTAGGAGTTGGAAAACTGCATTTATTTAGCATTAAAAATACGTAATTTGTATATTATGCATAGAGCAAACATTTAACACCCTGTATAATTAATTAGTGCCGAGTAGCATATCATTCAACAATACACACTCATTCAGCAAAAGAAATAACTCTACACGCATTCAAAATTGTCCTAAACCAAAAGTGTTCATAGATTGTAAAATTAATACGCGTGAAATGCAGTAAAAACCTAGAAAATCATAATACAATTTACATTAAACAAGCGATAATAAAAGCAGATAGCATAGTGTCCTGATAAGAAACGCATTCTTCAAAATAAATACGTTTCGGAAACGCAAAAAATGTAAACAGAGATATGTTAATTTACGTCACTTGGTCTACGTGATTTTCTACATGAAGTTAGTGCAGATCCCAAAATATTATCTTGACAAACAACGCCATAAGTAAAATTACGTGCCAAAGCGAATTAGAAATTCCTGTAACATCAAACACAGACGCAATAAATTAAATACAAACCAGAAACATACGAGTACCTACTTGATCAACGGATTGTTTCTACAAGGCATTATCAGTGATAAACCTGTAAAATCCCACAAATATCCAAAACAACTGATAGTTGGCCATACATTTTGAACAACAGCTCAAATAAACCAATGAATTTAAATGGGGCGTAAGCTATATAATGTGGCAGGTTTGATAAGTAAACAGTCTTAGTTTGAACCACGTGGAAGCTGCATCACTGATACTTAAGAATTTTTGCGACGATTAAATATACAAATTAAACAATCAAATTTTGTGAAAGGTGATGTTATAAAATAATTTGAGTTAATTATAGTGAAAATATATGAGATAAAGCTTGGCCGTTTGCTAGAAAACGTAAGTAGAAATTTATTATTTACTTGAGCTAAAATATTTATAACTCGGGGCTCTAAGGATAAATTTAAGGACACTCTAAGTAAGGATATTCTAAGTACGAAATTCTAAAAATAAATCAAAGGATAACTCTAAGTACGAAATTCTAAAAACAACTCTAAAAATAAATCAAAAGATAACTCTAAGAACAATTCTAAGTACGAAATTCTAAAAATAATCCTAAGGACAATGTAAGTACAATACTCTAAGTACAAAATTCTAAGAGACGTTATGAAATTTCAAAGGACATTACGACGTTATGAAAATTTAAGGCAGATCACATTAAACGGAGTAAAACTTAGAGACTAAGCAACTCAACTAAAAGCAATATCGAGGTGCCGATCCACGGCACGCAGCTGAAAGACGCTCAAGGAAAACTACAGGTCTGAACTATCTTGCATAAGACATTATTTACTATTTATTATATTTGAACATTGATCATATTAAGGCATTATTTTCTATTTTTGAACATATTTTAAACTTGAATAGTTTATGTAAGGAGTCAACAGAAATTTATTTTTGATACGTGAAAAATTTCGTAAACAAGGAACGTTCAGAAAAATTTCCAGTAGAGTACAAACGACATTTTGCTGGCCTTAAAATAAGAAAAGGGAGCTTTAAATTTTGGAGATAAATAATTTAAAATTTATTGTCATTTGATTCAGGGGCTAATTTTAACATACAGTCAAACAAATTAAGCTGCGAGGTGTAAATAATTTTTCTTTTCTCATTATACAAATATTAATTGACTTCGTTTTATCATTCAAAGCAGAAAACGTTTTAGAGAAAAAGGGATAAACTCATTTGATTATCGTAACGTTGTGCACTCTGTGTGAATTAAACTGGGCTAGCCGAGGCAGATTCATAATTTCAGGAAATTAAAATACACAGAGCGGTGGTGATCAGAAAAAGACTATTTAAATAACTACATCGACGTGCAGCGTTATCATGTCAATATATATATATATATATATATATATATATATATATAAATTGAAATTTCCGAAAATGCATGGTTATGCCGTGTATAATACCAGCCTACTTTTATTCATTAAAGCGCCAAGCAAAAACACAAATTCCGCGTGTATAAATAATCGCCCAGTATGATATAAGCGTACTGTAAATATATAGCAAATAATGTAAGATTTATATGCAAAAATAATTATTTTTTGATACCTTAGAGCGCATTAAATGCAAATTCATATCGATTAATTTAAGATAAATACAAAAGCGATTTGTTTCTAATAAAAATGCCCTTTCCGTAAATAAAAATAAATAATTTCGTGTATTTAAAACCCTAATTCTTATCTTAATTATGTGTATTAAAAACACGTCTTACCGTGAAAGCAAATATTTTTCTATAAAAATGCCACTAATTTGCATTATAAAGCCATTAATGTCTTAAATCAATCATATCAATTGACCTTTATATTACATAAATTCATTTTAAATAAATAATTTTCTGGAATAGATGAGAAGAATTGAGAAAAAGTACGTCAATTTCGTATGACCTAATTAATAAAGAAACCTTTACTCTAAGAACTTTAATAACTGATATTTCTAAATAGAAATTTTAAGCATAATTTTGTAAACAGAAATTTGACGTCAATTAAAGAATAAGATCCCAAGATATTAAATCTGAAAAGCGCTTGGTGGATTTTTATAGGTATAATTTTTTAAAAATATTGTTTGTAACTGATAATTGGGTATTTGTCATTTAAATTTAAAGACGTCTTAATTATATAATAATTTTTTTTGTAAGGGCGTTTACCAAGAAGTTTATGATCAGAGTTTGAAACACTCTGACCTTTTAATAGATTATCTACCACGGAGTTTTTGGCCAAAACAAACCTTACAGGCGTGTGAATAAAAAGTCAGGTAAACTATCCATAAGAGAAGAGATTTAACGGTGTTTCAATATGATTGAATATTATTTTGCAAACGTTCTCCTTGTCAATTTCAAATAATTTTGTTAGATTCATTCTTTCCGTTTTTAAACGTCACTAGTACAAGACGTGCCCTTCTGGTACTTTTTTATTTGATAATTATCAACCTATTTTTATTATGTAAATCTTTTAGGTTTTCTTGGATATTTTTGCTAATTTAAAGAGATCAGAGTAAGGTATCTGCGTCTTATTATATATTTTTACTCATGTGTTTTTTTCCATTTTGCCTTTGATAATGGTAGGAAAATCTACTGAAACGTCAAGCTTTAATTAAAAGTATTTATTTAATTGTTTTATTATTGTGCTATATCCCAAAAAATTAACCTATGTGCATTATTCTATAAGACTGACCAGTCCATTATAAGAGTCACCAACCTAAATACCAATTTTTACACTAATCCTGAATACAAAAGTAGCAACGATACAATCAGTCGTATGTATTCTATAATAAAAAAATTCCCGAAGAACAACCCTAATATTGTAGTCACAAAAGCAGACAAAAGTTCAATCACAGTAGTATTAGAGAAACAAGATTATTTTACCAAATCTAATGAGTTACTGGACGATGAAGATATATAAAAAGCTTAACAAAGATTCTACATATGCCATTGAAAAAAAAGTCAATGATCATATTAAATTTCTATATAATCATTCTATGATTACACTTGCGAACAAAAATAGCTTAATAAACAACTGCGTTTCAGGTAAATATTACGATTTTCCAAAAATCCAAAAACCTAATGTACTTTAAAGACCTATCATCTCTTGCATCAATACTCCTTCCTGCAATTTACCTTCTTTTTTATCCAAAATTTTGCAATAATTGAAATAATGACTTAGACTTTTATGCAGCGCCTAAATGATCATTTTAAATCGAGCTAGTAATTGAAAAATAGAAAATTAAAAGTCCCGGATAAGATTCGAATATGTAGTTTGACCTCCGATGCACTAAGCAATTGCGTCACCTTGAACGAGTGGTTACAATTGGAAAGATATACAAATCTAAATCAGGTACACAATCATACCTAGATTTCGATTACAGTAGTATTATTATCGGAAGGCGGATGACATAAAAAAACCTGTGCGAAACAGGGCTATATTAATACCAAAATAAAAAAATGAAAATAGAAAACATCGACTATTTGCACAACCATTGTTGCCAGAGCAAAAAAATTACAACGAATAACGAATATTTTTGTTGCCTGTATAAGTAAAAATGAATCAAACACGTTTGCTGTTAGATATGATACGTTCTGTAATAAATAGAAAAAATACATATTAATGTTTTATACTGTACCTTATCATTACAATGTAAATCTAGGTTGTGTACATAATAGTTTGTTGCGGGCCAATTCAGCACTACGACCCCAAGGGACGGATCGGGACCCGTGAGCGGCCTAGCTCTAGCTGGTGAGGGGTAGGTCAGACAAAAGTCGTAGATTGGGATTGCTAAATGCCCTAAGATGACAATTATAATGAGATGTGAATTCGGTAAAACGTCAAAAATCGGGTGGGCACCACCAGTAATGTCACAATGCTAGATGACAAAAGGAGAATTTCGTCACTGGTCGGTAGACTACTCGCAGCTCAATATTTAACATAAAATCCTCAGAAAATCTCGCAGAGCAGAGAGGTTGAATACACCTTACTAACATAAACTTCTTACTAAAATAATGCACGTAGACAACTTTACTTAATTCTATTAACCAATCCCAACGACTAAAATAAATACATGGGTTGGTTACATAAACAAATATGGCACATACATATATGAACAAGTAAATGTAAACATTACCACAAGTAATATTGTCGATAAAGTAAATGACATACAATTATTATTACTATAAGGTGTACTGGCCAGTAAAGCAATGTGTAATAAAATTAAGGTGGAGTTGAGTGCACAGGACACCCCACTTGCTCTACTTACACAGTAACTAATAAAATATTTGAAACGTAATGCGTAGGACGCCGTGTGCATGTAACCTACGCTACTAACTTAACGGCAACAATAACTTTCAATTCAAAATGTAAATTGTGATCTTAATTCAGCAAATATGTAATCATAATAATTTTGAATATCTGGAAGTATCAGTACAACTGTCTTAAATATTACGTTAATTGGAAATAATATGGTTTAACTATTTATACTAGTTAAATGTGTTTGCTGTTCACGACAACGGTAAAATATCAATAAAGCGCACACACTTTAGGACTCGGTGATAAGGGATTGACACAACTTCATGTACGGGTTGTGCTTAGTTTAATTACACAAACATTCAATTATAATCGACGTATTTGGGGCTGCACTGTAAAATCTACGAATACAGTCGCTTACCTTGTAAGGTGGATTGTACCAGTCAACACTGTGAGGGTGTCGAGTTTTCTACTTTTAATCACGTGACAATTAATCTATTACTTGATCCCCAACAACTGGGTTATATTACGGGCCTAACGCAACCGTAACGAGATTTCCATTCATCCTCCAGACAGTAACTCTCAAATTTATTGGCATTAATTAATACTTCTAAAACGTAAACGACAAACGAGGATGCCTCAACCTACAACAGAATGATTGACCACGTGCAACACGTGACGCTAATAGCGAAGATCGACAATCAAAACTCGGCACTTGTATTATAACTTCCACTGAACCACCAAAATAAACGATCGATTAATTATAATATTGTAACTACATATCTCACGTAAGAACTGTATAAATCCGCCCAAAGCGATTTTTATCTCCCCAACTCAACTTGACAAATTTTACCTCATCAACGTCACAGACCTCGGCCCTTTTGATTCCCTCCAAAAAAAACTGTCGAAATTATGAAGGGATGTGCGGGCAATGCGCTCTTTGTTATATTTTAAACTGATGAATTATTTACACAAACTAAGGGACTTTATATACATATTTCTTTAATATAAGATAACAAAATAAACGGAACGTTACACCTCCCCCACTCGAAGACGAAAATCCCATTTTCGACTTAAGAAAACGGAAACATAAACCTAAAGAAAACGAAACTAACTAAACAACACGAAAAAAAAACAAAATCCAAACACACTAACAACTAATCGGGATGGTGTTTAAGATCTTTGGCGTGCCATACACCTTTAGACGTGCCAGTCGAATCGGACAACTCATATGTCGAATAAGACACTTTTTTACGAATAATAAAAGGCCCAACAAATTTAGGGGCTAACTTCGCGGTAAAATGTTTCGACGCGTCAGACAAAACATAATTCCTTTTCCACACGGAATCACCAACTTCAAAATATGCGGGACGCCTTCGTAAATCATATTTGATTTTAGCGCGATCATATGCCACTTTAAGTCTCTTGACAATATCATCGTAAATTTTCTGCATCGCAGCAGAACGCGATAGGAGATCTTTTCGATCAGCAAAATCAACACCATTTAAATCACGAGAATTATCAGCTACATCGGGACTTCCTTCAAGATTCATCTCACGGCCAAAATTAGCAAAATATGGCGACATACCGGTAACTTCATGACTAGCAGTACGTACGGCGCAAGCTACTTTAGGTAAATAACGATCCCAATCTTTGTGATGATCTTTCACATACGACGACAACAACTCTCTCAACCGGATTCGCTTGAGGATGATAATAAGCATTAAATATTATCTGAATTTTATACGAGGATGCCAACTTGCTGAATTCCTTAGAACGAAACCGAACACCATTATCGGTAAGTAAATATTGCGGAACACCAAACACTAAAATAACATTTTCTTCAAGACGTTGCACCACAGCTGAAACTGTAGCAGAACGTAACGGGAAAAACAATGAAAATTTCGTAAAACAATCGGTAACTGACAAAATATAGCAATAACCTCTAGAAGAACGCGGTAACGGACCTATAATATCACAAGCTTACACATACGATTATACCAGCGATCAATTTTCGAATTTACAGGAGGCTCCACCTCTTCACGCTTCTCCACAACCACATTGACAACATTAACCTCAGACACGGATCGAGATAACGCATCAGGTACATGATGGTCTTTACCCTTCCTATGTAAAATCTCAAAATCATGCTGCTGTAACTTAATAGCCCATCTGGCTAATCTACCTGATGGCTCTTTCAAATTATTTAACCACACTAGGGAATGATGGTCCGTAATAACGATAAACCTAGCGCCTTCAAGATACGGACGTAACCTCTCAATAGCCCAAATCACGGCTAAACATTCACGCTCGGTAACGGAAAAATTTCTTTCAGCTTTAGTAAGAGAACGACTAGTATAACATACAACATATTCTTGACCATCCTTGGTTTGAGTTAGGACTGCGCTAAGCCATAACCAGAAGCATCTGTTTGTACACAAAACAGTAAGTCAAAATCAGGACATCTAACTATAAGGGCGGAAATCAAATGGTTCTTAATAGTAGTAAACGCAACATTACAAATTTCGGACTAATCAAATTTACAATTCTTTCTTAACAAAGCCGTTAACGGGGCGACAATTGACGAAAAATTCGGAATAAAACGTCTATACCACGAAACCATACCTACAATTCTCCTAACTTCGCTAACAGACTTCGGTGGCGGTATGTTCAGAATAGCGGTAACTTTTCCAGGATCAGGGAGTAACTCCTTACTATTCACAATGTATCCAAGATACTTAAGTTCAGGTTTGCAAACATGACACTTCTCACGACCTAACGTCAGACCAGCATTACTTAAACGGGTAAATACTTCTTGTAGCATTTCGATATGTCTCTCAAAATCAGGTGTACATAAAATTATATCGTCCAAATAAACGAAAACGTAGGGTTCCAACTCGGGACCCAACACAGTATCTATTAAACGTTGCCACGTAGCCGGAGCATTATGTAATCCGAACGGCAAGCGACAAAATTCAAATAAACCACGGTTTGGTACCGTAAAAGCTGTATACTGACGGGATTCCTTAGCAACGGGGACCTGCCCATACGCTGACTTAATATCTAACGAAGTAATATACTTTGCATTACGAAGACGATCTAAAATAGACGAAACATATGGCAAAGGATACACGTCCTTCTCCGTAACTTTATTAACTTGACGAAATCTACACAAAATCGAAACGTATTATCACGCTTCTTCACCAACAAAATCGGACTAGACCAAGCGCTGTTCGATCGCTCCACCACACCTAACTTTAACATCTTCTCCAATTCGTCATCAATATGTTTTTGCATAACCGGCGACACCGGATAATATCTCTGCTTAATTGGTTTTGAAGAGGTCTTAATTTCGTGTTCAACTAAATTCGTGTAACCTAAAGATTCACCAGAATATTTAGCAAAATGTTCATTCACCAGCCGTTCTAATTCCAGACGTTGTTCGCAAGACATATCATGAGCAGACTGTAAGACAGAATTACTCAACGTATCATCAACAGACAAAATATCAGGATTAGTAAACTGCCATTGATCTTACATAATATCTGGGACTAAACCAATAGACGACCAAAAATCAATTCCTAAAATTAACGGATGCTTAACGTCAGGCATAACTAATACTTCAACAGTAACAGTACGTTCCTTCAAAGTAATCGGTAACATAATTGTCCCCGAACTATTAACTTTTTCACCATTCGCAACGGTACAAGCGGGACGAGAATCTTTTCTTATCGGTAACTTCAACAAACGTAATAAATCCCAACCTGTCGAACCTAAAATTGTTCTACTAGCACCAGAGTCTAAAAGTCCAAGTAACTTATAACCCAAAATATCAACAGTAACATGAGGTCGCGCATCGGGTGTAGAATTCTCAAAAACATAATCCAGAATAACTTTATTCTTAACGAAATCGGAATTCTTAACCTTAACTAAATTTTGTACATAAAAAGTCGAGTTAGTAAACGTACGGGACAAAATTGCTCGACCATTCAATTTCCCCCTCGGGCCGTTTCCCGAAAATCTACGACACTTATTGCAAGTATTCACGGTAAAACCAGGATTTCCACAACGGTAGCAATATTGACGACGGCGCGGTACATCACATTGACTGGCTCTGTGATCACTTTTATCACAATTCCAACAACGGAGTGTTTTCTGACGGATATCGCCTCCAAACCTTCGACCTGCAGTTGTAGCAACTTCGGTAGTGCATAAATCACTAGAAGAACCCATATAAGCTAAATCAACTTCTAAATCTGTGCGACGACGAGAAGGTGGTACATAAGTATCAATAGAAAAACGTCTCTCTTCCATCTTCCTAACATACGACAATAGTTCATTTACAGAACGCACTTCAACAAGCGCTAACTGATTTTGATAAAAAGGAGCAATATTACGCATTAAAATTTTAAGTTGATCTGGTTCCGAAACAATCTCACTTAACCTACTAAACATGTTCAGCATAACTGCAATAAAAATCCCCATAGTTTCTTCGGGGCCTTGGGTGCGACGCTTAATTTCCTCCATCAAGCGCTCATCATAATTAATTGGCTGAAATTCTAAACGTAACAGACGAACTAATTCTTCCCAATTACTTACGGAACATTTATTTGCTCGGTACTATAACAACGCTCTACCGGTAAAGAGATCAACCAACTCTGAAAATAACTGAACAAAATTAACATTACGAGCTACCCTCAGCTCATCTACACGTTCAAGAAACGTGCTTAGCGACATGGTTCGAGGCTCGCCCGAAAATTGAATTTCCCATTTTGCAACTGGGACTGATTTTGTCGAATAATTTTGAGACATTGACACTTGCGTCACAAGATTAGTATCAACAACAGTATCGTCAATACAACTAGTACCTTCATTTACTAATTCATCGTAATCAACTTTAAGCGACAGTAATTGATAACGAGACAACAACAATAAAATAGAGTGTTTTGTGTATGTTGAGGCACGAGACAGCAGTTTGCACCCCCATGAAGTCCAATACCATTGACGTCACGCAGGCACGTCCACCCCATCTGACGCTACACAACCACGCACCCTCCTCTGACGACTTGCAGCCACGTCAAGCCATTCTGACGTCACGCAACCACGCCCACCCCTTTACGTCACGCAGCCCCCGCCCCCATCCTTCTCTAACGTCACACCTGTCACTTTGACACATTTGATCATCCGCTATTTTTCTGACGTCACATCTGCCATCCGCCATTTGTCTTACAGCAATCCGATATTTTTTAAAGTCACGATTTTCGACTTATACTCAATCCTGTACGAACATTTTACCGCAAGTTTTCAGAGTAAAAAATCGACTCGAGGGGGATTCGAATCCGTGTTGCCCGCGTACAAAAGGGTTACCTTAATCACTACACCATCGAATCAACCGAAACCATTAGTGTACATCTCGAATTATTGTTTAATAAACAGATTCTATTTTGATTTACAGACGTACTTGGAGTGTATTTAAATATGAAAAAATTTGGGATGATTACGAAACGGCTTATAGATTCCATTTTTAGAAATTAATTTAAGAGTACCTAACCCAAAATGTTATAAAGACTTACCCCACTTTTCTATTAACAAGCACCACACACAATACACGTTTACAACGGTCGACAGACGTCTGAACAACTTGTTCTTCAACTAACCATTTTTAACTTGGGAGATATATTTCAAGATAAATATGTCATGTAACCTATCAAATTATATTCAAATTTTCCCAGCTTCTCAAATCTGAAATAATTATATAAATCGGAGCATCCCTCTAGCCACCACCGCCATTGTTAGAATTTTTGTCAAATGGTTTCCTTAGGGGTGTTTTTATAAACCCGCTGTTTAAGGTGTCTATTAATATTGCTTTTTCCTCGGCAACGTAATTCTTTTAGAGGCTTTCAAATCGGAGTATGCTTTACTGAATTAAAAATAACACTATACAAACCATACACTGTTCGTCTTTAATCTTCTTCTAAACAGCATTGCTCTGTCTTTTGAGATAAATATGTCATGCGACCAATTAAATTATACTAAACTTTCCCAGCTACTTAGTTCGTTTGGAATTTTTTAATCGGATTATCCCTCTAACCACCGTCGCCATTTTGAAATTTTTTGCCAAAAATTACTTTCAGCGGTGTTTTTAATATAAATCCACTGTTTAAGGTATCCATTAATATTACTTTTTCTCGGCTGCTTAATTCTTTTAGTATTTTTCAAATCTGAGCATCCTTTACTGAATTAAAAAATAACGTTTTACAAACCATAGTGTTCATCTTTAATCTTCTTCTAAACAGCATTGCTTTGTTTTTTGAGATAAATATATCATGTAACCTATCAATTAATATTAAAATTTTCCCAGCTACTCAAATCTGAAAGAATTTTTGTAATCAGGCCTGGTCTCTAGCCATCACCACCATTTTTAGATTTTTTACCAAAAGTTGCCCTTAGAGGTGTTTTTAATATAAACCCACCGTGTAAGATATCACTTAATGTTGCTTTTTCCTCAGCTTCTTAAATCTTTTGGAATTTTTCGGACCGGAGCTCTAGCCACTACCGTTATTTTTAGAATTTTTGCCAAAAATTACTTTCACATATATTTTTAACAGAAACTTCCCCATGTAAAATATCAATTAATATTGCTTTTTCCTCAGCTACTCAAATCTTTTATAGTTTTTCAAATCGGAAAATACCTTATTGATATAGAAATCAAGCTTTTACTAAAGGGTGCTGTTAGCGATATTTTTAATATAAACCCATTGTTCGACCTATTAAATTATATAGGAGTTTATAAAAGAATTATGGTGGTTCAATAAAACATCTAGACGTTTGACATTACCATACTTAATAAACATACTCTGTTTCAATTTTATTCCATCATATTTCTTAAGACCATTAATTATCCTGTTTTTTAAAGTCAGTTGTAATAAAGACCTGTATACCGTCTAATATCCAAAAAAAACATAACAAACCCATTCTTTTTTTTTTATTTCGCTTTAATTCAATAATAGAGTAAAGAAGACAGAAAATATTTATTAATACCCTACATTGTAAAAATTTTCCTATTTCGGATAATTACGTGTATAATTAAACTAAGGGTTAAAACGTATATTAATTCTGCATGGTTAGTTAGAAAGCATATCGATTTTAAATGTAATTCAAAATAATTGTTGTAGTCATAATGGGCGTTATCTAATTAATAGCTGAAACATGCAGCTTACTTTCAACCGTTCATTTACATTTCCAATGCTCCACCCGAAGGTACTACATTGGCCAGGAGGCGAGTTTTTTCCTGCCTGGAAATTTAGAATTTTGCCGAACCCTTGCCGTTCCAGGCAAGGTAGGGATCTTTAACGTGCGTGACAACACTCACACACGTGACCTCCATTTAACCTCTCGTCCGAACGAGGGCGTAATTTTTGTGAAAAATGCTCACCTGCCATTTTGCAAGCAGTCGACCGTGTCGGGATTTGAACCCAGGACCTTGGGATCCGTAGTCTTACGCTTACTATATTGATCCGCGGCGACGCCTAGCTTACTTTCAACCACCTAATGCTTTCTAAATTTAGTGAAATGTATAATGTTTGCCTTGCATTGTTTAGTAAATGACGTCAGACCATTAGTTCTAAAAGGTGCTTTCATACAATGCTAGTACATTGATGGAAAATACACAGTTTAATAATTGGATTTCAAATTGGGTGACTATAATTACAAAAGTATACTTTCTCTATGTTGAAAACTCTGTTGAAAACTTCATGTCGTCGTAGCATCTATCTGTTGCCAGAAAACGCCAAGTTGCAGTCAATAGTTTGTGAGCGGAAATGGAACTCCTTATGACAGCTTTTGTATTTTTGTAGCTACCAGAGAGAGCAAATATAAATAAGTTTCCTCGTCCATCCTCGTGTAGTTGTACCAGCCTTGCGGGACACACCTTAACTCATTCAAGAGATTAAGGGGGCTACAGGAACATCTTCTTATTAGCCACTATTTAGTCCACACAGACCACCTGTTCTGTCTGCGGCCTCGCTCTCTCTTGGCTATTTCGCTCTCCTTCATCGGGCAATAAATATAACTAAGTTGATTAAATCCATTTTATAGTTACTACCAACTCAACTCAACCAACAATTACTTGAAACTTGTTGGACGGTTCAACAATCAAGTTTGAACGTGTGGGTGCAAATTCAAACATCAAACGAGGTTTGACAGCACGTTTTACAAGCCATATTTATCAAGCCAATTTGATCGTGTGTGGAGGGCCCCTTTGAACTGAGCATAGATATACACTACACAACGTAGCATTAGTATAAGGCAAAAGGAACAACAGAAGAATTGCAGATATTAAAATGCCGAAATATCCGAAAATTCTGCAATATTCTACAACCAGACCACCTTTACATACAATTCAATATAACGGAGAGTCTATCGGCAACAACTCGGTGTATATTCATACGGGTATGGATATTGAAGTCACACAGATTTTCAGGAAGAAGTGCGATTTTAATAGGAAAGAGGACTCTGCAATTATCAGTCAAAGGAAAATCTCAAATTTCCATATATTACCACTCAACGAAACGTGAGCAATCAAGCTAAACCAACTGCCGACCTATATAATTAGTATTTCCAGCAATAACATGAGTTTTTCTTTAAAAGAACTGGGGGAACCCATATAGATTTCAAGCTCAACGCCAATGAAGGTATCATCTTAGGTTGTGGACAAAACGTCTGGACGAGAAATGTATTCTAGTAGACCACGGCAATAAAGCTTGGAGCTCTTAAACTGCAATTTATATAACGCTTAAATTACTCTTTATTGTACATAATAAAACAATTAGTCTTAAAAAATTAAGTATGTGTATAAAATAATTTTTCAAACTGTCTGAGAACCCTTCGTCACTAGTTATAGATATTTCATCATTAACATACTAATAACCAGCATGGTTATCATGATTAATACAAAGTATACATTTTCTGCAGATTACACTGTAGTTTGCGGTTAATTCGACGTATCAGATTAATATGTGTATTTTTCAATATAATATTACAAATTGTATTAAAAGTGTTATTTATGCAATTACAAACGTAAATGCTAAAGTTCAGAGATAAAACAAAACTCTTAAAAGTACGATGGCTTTATAGTGTTGTTAGCTCCTGTTATGTAAGGCGATTAAAAGCACCAGTAGAATAGACGAGGTATCCCTCCTCAAAGCCTTGCGAAGAAGTTCAAAAATTTAGGTTTTCCAAAAATACTATTTCTTGTATTCTACCCTATACTGAAAAGTTAAATAAAACGTATAAACGATGAATCATTCAAAATTCAAATGTAATCATTTTGTGTAGTTGGTTTCCTAAAGTTGTCTATTACGATTTAATCAAGCTTCAGGATACCAACTGCAGAATGTCATCAGTTATTTGTATATTAATCAGTAATTCTCGTTCTTTTGTATACCTTTGTTACATATTTTGTGCATTCAGAACTAGCAGTAATTTATTAGTCAGCAACTTTGTTGAGAACCCATCGCTATTTTATTACGGTCAAATCTTTCCATTAGTGTACTTAGGGAATATAATGAAATAAGTCTAATAGAGTTAAATTACAGTAGCCATCACTAAAATAAACGAATCCTATTCAAAATACATTGAGTGTAATACATCGTCATTTGATGCTTTATCTTTTGTAGCAGATACATCTACAACGTATATTTTTCATTTAACTCGTGGTAACATGTACACTGTAGTATTTGATAATAAGAAATGTAAATATGTTTTAGTAGATTCACATAAAATAGTATATTACGCACTAAGGAACCTGTTTATACTAAGACTGTTCGTACATAATAAAACTTATGTAGAATGATTTTGTCAAAATCTATTTTCAGTTGTTTAAGGGCCAGTCCTGTGCCCTCTTCCAAAACACATAAGCATTACAAGAAATTTACTATTTATAATAATACAATGGTGTAATAATGTTAAAAGTATGGTAGATATCAAGAAGAAAAGGCTACCTTTAAGAAATATATAGCAAAGTCCGGAATTGACTTCTACTCAAAATAATCTGTGAATAATAAAAATAGACAAACTAAATAATTATTTGTTGATCTATCTTAAGTGATTTCTACATACTAGGCCATATTGTGTTCATTTATACACTGTAGTAATAATAATAATTGAAAATCCAACCTTATACTAGCATACTACATTATCAATATACAATGTTTTGGTATTTTGGTATTGCTGTTTAGTAATTAGCATGTATGTTTAAGACAAGAAAATGGGCCTGTAATGGAAAAATTTCCCTTACGTTGTATTTGGGATCATTACTAACCTATATACATATCTTTCAGACAACATGCAAGATATGCTATATACAAAGGAGTTAGTAAAAAGTGTTCTAAGAAAAACAGTCACATTTTAAATAATTAAATGGCAAAGGACGCATAAACCACTAGAACAACATACCTAAAATCAAAGAGAAATAAAATTGAAGGGAAAAAGTAAGAATAAAACCTAAGTAAGTAATAAATTGATGCGATATTTGGGTAACAAAACCAAGTTATAGAAATTACAATTACCGTACAACATCATTTCTCTATAATTATAGTTTCCTTGGATTGCTAGCAATAAACGTTCCGTATGATATACAAAGGCTTAAACTAAAGTTGCAGACGTCGTAGATAGAAATAGCAGCATAAATCGAGTTACTTTAGTTAACTACAAACATATTATATATATATATATATATATATATATATATATATTGCCGTGGTACTCTTGTAAAATCCACACCCACTATAAATATATTCGAAAATATTTATAAAATTTTCAAATTCGAAAATAGAAAATTTTCCAAAAATTAAATTATACAAAAAAAAAATTCTTACCCGTTCCTGACTCTTCCTCGGTTGAATGGCCTTCTTCAACTGCTTCCGGCTAGCTCATTTGGACCTCCTCTTGGATATCTATATTCATTCATAAATCCTATCATTCACGCACACTCCCAATAAAACCACAAAATACAACAATCATACAATCTTTTATTTATTCCTATTTACAAAGGCAATTCATTATTATTTTATTGTTCACGTTACACTTCAGTAAATTTTATTCAGTAATCTCTTGTATTTAATTTTAAAATCATCAAACACATAAAAAGTACTCGGAGTAAATGGACCTTGAATAATACCTTCTCTAAAATTCCTTTATTATAATTTATTTATTTATTTTAATACTCTAAGTAAACTGTGAGGTATTGTGAGCTCATAATAACCCAATTAATGTATGCCCTTCTACTTTGCATACTCTAAAACCAAAAAAAAAAACAAAGCCATGTACTCTTCACAAAATTTCACGTTCTTATGGAACGTTTAAAAGCTTTCTAGACACCTTCAATTTCTAGTTGAATACCGTAATAAAGTTATTTACACATATTCTGTTCAATACGTAAATAATTCACACTACCTTGAAAAACACTCTCATACGCCACCCCAATATTTACAGTTTATAGGAATCACAATATTAAATTGTTACCTGGAATTTCTAGAAGATCTTCGCACTGTAGATGATGCCATGAAAATTTCTATCCCACAGCAGGTCGTTTCTCGCAATTACTAGCCGACGTTTTCTACGTCTCATTCTAACCTTGTCTGAGTGGTTGAAAAATCAATATTCTTGTTTGTTCACTGTTTACACACGTGGACTGTCTACGTGCGTTAAATAACCCCTTCATTAGCATTTCTATAGAACGCATGCGACGGTTTTACAATATACGTAGAATCTTTGTTGGATATTTACAGAAATTATTGGAACTTGACATTTAAAAATACGCAGGTGTTCAATCGTAACATTTTAAATAACACTTGTACAAGCTGGATATTCTACGTATTTCAACCCTCTTGATATATTTGTAGGTTTAGTAACGCGTCTCATCTTGGTATTACCGGGTTTTTAAACGCTTTTATGCATATCATACCTCAATAATCATTCAATTAAATTCAAATTAATTAATAAATTAATGGCTTTGGCTTCTACTGTTTAATTTATTTACAAACTTACTTAAATTTTATTAATTATTTATAAAATTTCGTTAATACCTGACGCTTAAAAATGAATTAACTAATATAATTTTCGCACGTACTTTCTGGTTGTTCCTTTATACAGGGTGTTTTGAATTTGTTTTTTTCGTATTTATTTTTGATAATATAAAAACCACTATAATATATATATATATATACAGGGTGTCCCAAAAGTTATGGTCCAAATTCAAGGGTTTGATAGCTGAGATTAATACCTATTCAAATAACTATAGTGCGTTTAACGAACAGATTCAGTAAATGCTCCGCCCATAAATCAGCGCCAAGTTTAAATAAAGATTTTGTATTGGTTGGCCGGATTCAAACAACCACACATTTCAATTTGTAACATTAACCTACAAATGTCAATTAGTTTTTCGTGTTTGTCTTTGCTTTATTTTTTGTTCACTCGTCTTTCGTAGTTTTTGCTCTTGTACTTTTTTTTTTCAAAAACAGTATTTTTCAATACTTATTACATTTGTGTAGGTTATTTACAATTAATTACGTGTAAATCAAGCTTATGCTCAGTTTGTACTGCGCAACTAAGCCCATCCTATTATTTTAATTACTGAATCTGTTCGTTAAACGCACTATATGTATGTTGTTATCCAATTGTTGATTGTTTCAAAGTTATAACAACTTTTGCGTTTTGTGTCAAAATCGTGCAGAACTTCGAATATTAATTTGCAATAAAAGAAATACTGACCTTTTGAGGGTAGTTCGTTTTCTGTTGTATGCGTGAATGTTGCGTGTTTAATAAATGAGGACTTCCTCAAACATTTACTTATTATCGCAAGAGAAAATCATAATTTTTCCATAATTTTGGTTCTATGAAAAATTATGCGTGCTTTTCAAACTAAAATTACTCAAAAAAAGGATTACCAGTGAAAAGTGCACACATATCCAAAAAACTTCATTAATCTATGCACTTTGTTTAAAGTCATAACTGGTAGGTCTAAGATTAAATGCATAGAAAATTTTTGGGTAATTTGTAGGTACAATCCCAAGAACAGCACTTTTATTAAGGAATTCGTAAGTGATAGCCAACTTATAATTTTTGTAAAATATGAACCCAAAATAATCAAATGTATTTAAAATTCGTTTACAACAAATGTTCGAATGCCCTGCCACCAGTTCTTATACATAAACGACACCGTCTTAAAAAATTTCGTTTTAAAAACCTGAAGGCGTAACCGTCTTCTCTCAGCCTTCCAACGGCTTCCCGTATTTTTCTACAAATTCCTCCTTTTTTGTGGTATGTGTGTTATACACATTTTCTTTCATATAACCCCATAAGAAGTAATCCAGGGGGTTGAGGTCGGGCAAACGCGGTGGCCAATAGTTAGTGACTCCTCGTCCTACCCAACGATTGGTATGTGCAAGATTTAAGTGTTCCCTAACATTACAAGTATTGTGTGCTGGAGCGCCATCGTGTTTAAATCCACCCAGGCTCAATGCACAACGGTACCTTCACTTTCTTCGACACGAATTAAGCGATCTTCTAGAAGATATCCCTCTAGAAACTAGGCGTATAGTGTGGTTTCAACACGATGCGGCGACTCCATGGCGTAGTTGGTATGTGTGTGACTACTATGCCCAAGGTCCAGGGTTCAAATCCCGACACGGTCCGCTTGAAAAATGTTAAGCGAGCATTTTTCACAAAAATACACCCTCATTCGGATGAGAGGTAAAATGGAGGTCCCGTGTGTGAGTGTTGCGATGAACGCTAAAGATCCCTACCTTGCTTGGAATAGCAAGTTTTCGGCAAAATTCAAAACTTTTCCAGGTAAAAAAAACTCGCTCTCTGGCCAATGTAGTACCTTTGGGTGGAGCATTGGAAGATCAAATGTAAGGTTTCAACACGATGGTGATCCAGCACATAATGCTCGTAATGTTAGAGAACACTTAAATCATGCATATTCCAATCGTTGGGTAGGACGAAGAGGTACTATCTATTGGCCACCGCGTTCGTCCGACCCCAACCCCCTGGATTACATCTTGTGTGGGGTTATATGAAAGAAAATGTGTATGCAACACAAACTACAAACGAGCAGGACCTTTGTACAAAAATACGCGAAACCATTGAAAGGCTGAGAGAAGACGGTCCGCCTTCAGGTTATTAAAACGAAATTTATTAAGACGGTGTCGTTTATGTATAAGAACTAGTGACAGGACATTCGAACATTTGATATAAACGAATTTTAATTACATTTGATCAAAATTTTGTCAAAATTTTGACAACGATCCTAGGTCATGGATCGAAACGTAAATAAAGATGAATTTTAAAACTATGAGTGGTTTAATTCCCAAAGAAGATTAAGAATAAACATTGTTGTTAAGGAAAGTAATTCAAATACAAAAACAAATTATTTTTACTACAATTGAGATGGTTTAAGACAGAAAAATTAAATAACAGGTAGTGATAATGGAGAAAGTAATAACCAAAAAGTAAATCGTCTAATCACTAAAGTAGTGATAGCTAAATATTGAATATTGATTGGAATGGTGGAATGTAACAAATGTTTAAGAAGCTGAAGTTGAGGAAAAGTGTTTTTGCATTCTAACTGTAAAAAACAGATTGGTATTTAGAGACATAATAAGTGTAGAAATAAGTAAAAATGCTATTATAATAAAAGAATATCAAATCATGTTAATAAGTGACGTATTTGAATGGTATGAAAATATAAATATATAAGAGGATGGAGACAGAGTATAATCAAAGCAAGTAAAAGACGCTCACACTGTAAGAACCAGTATGACAGTATAAAGTCAAACAAATATGAGAATTGATAGGTGAAAGCATAGATTTAAAGACAATAAAAATTAAAATTGTTAGTCGTGAATAGAATTTCGATTTTAGGAAAATGTAGAACAATTATTTGGTTTTGTAGTTGGAGGTATACAAATATGAATCAACAGCATACAAATTATTGATATCTTCTTTATGATTTATTGTTTTATTCTGTTGATTAATATGAAATGATTTCAAGAACAGTCTTTTTTTGTAGTTGTTTTCAGTGTCTATAATCTCTACATCATCATAGTTGACTTTATGACGTGTGTTATAAATGTGTAAAGAGAGAGCACAAGATGCCTTCCCTAATTTTGCATCGTTTTGTTTGATCTACATACGAGACTTTACAGCTACAATTAACCTTATATATTAAGTTGCTACGTAGAGCCTTGTTAGTTTTTTTTTTTAGTTGGGTAAACAAGTTTCCAACGGACTTTCCTTTAGTATTGATAATAACAATCTGAGGATGTTTTAAAGTTTTTATGAATAATGTGAAAGGTTTGTTATATACTGTAGTTTTTTATAGATAAAATTTGTTGGTCTACTATGTATGGGTGGTATGAGTATATTGGAATATAACAATTTGAATATAAGTGGTCTTGGATAAGCATTGTTGATTAAAATATTTTCTAGTTCCTTTAGATTTTTATCAATGAAACATGGTTCACAAATAGAAACAATGCGGTGTTTAAGACCTAAGATTGTATTTATTTTTTGATGCATGCTATGGTTAGAGTGGTAATTCAAATATCTCCCTGAATTGGTTGGTTTTCTGTAAATATCAAAATTTGTCTGGTTATTGTTATTGCGAATAACAAGGGTATCTAAAAATGGAATTGATTGGTTTAATTCTAATTCAGAAGTGAAATTAAGATGGTCATTATAATTGTTAAACTGCTGAAGAGTGGTCTGTAAATATTGTTCAGGAAGTGAACAAAGAATATCATCAACATATTTGACGAGGAAAACCATCTGAAAAGGAAGGATAGGTAAGACTATTTCTAGAAAATTATCCATAACTAACTGTGCAATAACAGGAGAAAGTGGCAACCCATAGGGGTACCAAAAATTTGTAAATAAAATTTCGATTCAAAAATGAAATAAGTATTATTGAAGATGAGGTTAATTGATGTAATAAGCAAGTCAAGTGATAAATCACAGCTAGGTGATATGGTTTCCCATTTGTCTGTTATGATATCAATAACTAAAGAGAGCTGAATGTTAGTAAACAGAGAGTTAACAACAAGGGAAATAAGAACGTGATCAAGAGGTAACTGAAAATTACGGAACTGATTAACAAAATTAAAGGTATCTAATATATTATGGCCTGTAATTGGGAATGACTTTTGTAAAATGTTTGAGATAAAATCAGAAAGAGCATATGTAGGTGTATTGATTGAAGAAATAATTGGTCTTAGAGGTATATCTGGTTTATGAATTTTTGGGAGACCATAATATTTGCCTGGAACGGAATTATTGATAACTAATATTGATTTTTGGTCAGCTTTTTAAATAACAATTTAATGTGATTATTGACTGTATTCTGAATCGTGAAGTGGGATCTCTTTGCAGTTTTTTATATGTCACAGCATCAACTAGTAAGTGATTGGATTTATCTATATAGGATGTTTTATCAAGTACAACTGTAACTGAACCTTTATCTGCTTTAGTGATATAAATATCAGGATGGTCCTTTAGGAACTGCTTTACCTTATAAAAAATTACATTATCAGAATTATATTTATTAATAGGATTATGAATAAAATTTGTTATTATATTTACGACTTGACATCTTTTGTTAGCTTTTTCTTGTGGAGCGATATCAGTTGAGTCAAGAATTGATTCAACATCCGCTAATACATGTTCAATGTTAATATCTGCTACACTGGAATTAACAATAAATTTGGGGCCTAAAGATATAAAGTTCTTTATATCATCCGGGATGTGAATATTACTTTGGTTAAAAATCCATTTACTATTATCTATAAACAGTTGTTTACCTTGCATTTGGTTAGACTTCAAATTATTAAATTTCTTATATAATAATTTCCTAATATGTATAAATTGTTTGTAAGGAAAGTAATTCAAATACAAAAACAAATTATTTTTACTACAATTGAGATGGTGTAAGACAGAAAAATTAAATAACAGGTAGTGATAATGGAGAAAGTAATAACCAAAAAGTAAATCGTCTATTCACTAAAGTAGTGATAGCTAAATATTGAATATTGATTGGAATGGTGGAATGTAACAAATGTTTAAGAAGCTGAAGTTGAGGAAAAGTGTTTTTGCATTCTAACTGTAAAAAACAGATTGGTATTTAGAGACATAATAAGTGTAGAAATAAGTAAAAATGCTATTATAATAAAAGAATATCAAATCATGTTAATAAGTGACGTATTTGAATGGTATGAAGATATAAATATATAAGAGGATGGAAACAGGGTATAATCAAACCAAGATATTCTTTTATTATAATAGCATTTTTACTTATTTCTACACTTATTATGTCTCTAAATACCAATCTGTTTTTTACAGTTAGAATGCAAAAACACTTTTCCTCAACTTCAGCTTCTTAAACATTTGTTACATTCCACCATTACAATCAATGTTCAATATTTAGCTATCACTACTTTAGTGATTAGACGATTTACTTTTTGGTTATTACTTTCTCCATTATCACTACCTGTTATTTAATTTTTCTGTCTTAAACCATCTCAATTGTAGTAAAAATAATTTGTTTTTGTATTTGAATTACTTTCCTTAACAACAATGTTTATACCATAAAACATCGATTGTCTCGCATTTTTATACACACTCGCTCCATTATTTTGTTCCATCTGTAAATCAATTGAAATGTGACATTACTTGAAGTATGTAGTTCAGACATTTTTTAGTTTTAATTTTAAATATTATTTAGCTAATTATATTTTTAAACTACACCTTATGTTAAAAACCTTATTCTAACTTTTGTCTAGTAATTGTAAGTATTTGCCTGTTATATGTTATTGCTGACCGTTAATAATTTTTTCTTGTAGTTTGATGATTAAGTGACAATCCTTCACCGAAACGTAGGAAATATTACAAATGATTTAACGTTGTATGCTGTTTTTATTGTAAGTTATTTTTAGTTATGTAAATTAAAAACATTCTTAAAATCTGAAGAAAATCAAAAATATCTCAGAAAGTAATGGATTTAGGTATAGGGAATGCTTAATAAAAATGAAAGAACACTTAATGAACCATCCATTGTAGCAATAAAATTTAAAAAAAGTTTTAAAAATTACATTTTTCGAAACCTGACACACCCTATATACCGTGAAGAAATTTCAAAAAAGTGATATTTACCAATACACTATAGTATATCCTAAAATTTTCTGTATCTTGAAAATTAACATAAGTTGTGTATTAGTGCAGTGGCAATGTATCTAATCAGGGTCACTTTTTCTAAAAACAGTTGGAGTATCTCGAAAACTAAACGGAATAGACAGATAAAATTTGGTATCAAATTAAAGCTCTTTCTATGGATGTTCCATTTAAAAAAATATAAGTTTAATATGCCCTAAAATTATAAAACACCCTGTATGCTTCTTATTAGTCTGCTGGTTAATGAAAGCTCTTTATTTAAGTTTTTTGTTAATTTTTAACCCTTATCAAAGATATTAAAAATTGAGAAATGTTAGTATGGGCTTAAAATAGTTAAAAACTTACTAATGTGAGGTTTTACATCGCAATCGTAGACATAGAAATTTTTTTTTAAATATAATTAAATGGTAAAGTATAACATTTTCAAAAAGAAAACGAGAATGTAGTTCGGCAATTTACATTTGAATGTTATACAATGATACAATGACAATTCCTTTATAATTTTGACGGTTGTTGAGATATTTTTCTAGATTATATTTAAATTTTTATACAGGTTGATTGAAATTTAGAGATTTCTTGGTCAAACAAAAATATCAGAAAAATTTAATGATCCAATGTGCAAGTATAACTTTATTTTTAGACGGAAAGGGACAATTCATGTATTATTAAGTAGATTAAGGTATAGATTAGGCGAGAATTGTATTAATATGTAAGTAGTCATAAGAAAATGTTGTTTCAGTATAAACTTAAGCCGTAAATTGCACTTATAAGCTTTCTTTATATCTGTGTGTGTAAGTAGATTACTTAGATAGTGTGTGTAAAATAAAGATGATTTTGCATGTATTGAAAATTGTTCATAAATGTTTGCTAAGATTTCTTTGTTTCATTTTAATTTCGTAAAGCCCACAACATATTTGTCGCTGAACCAGTAAGGGCACAGTAAAGTAAGATTCCACATAATATTATTTTATCTTTTCAATTAATAATCATTGCATTTTTGTTGGTCAGGATTATTGATTGCCAAATTCTATGAAAAATTACCAACCAAAAAAGAGGAAAACGGGAAAAATTAAAATTTACCAATATTTAATTTCTCTACTCAGTATAACTGCAAACGTATTTCACAACACATAAAAAGAAGACCTTGTTAATTATGTAATTAAATCCGGTAAATTGCAATTATTGCAAAGTGTGAAAAGACCCCGAAACCAATATAAACTTAAAAGCTCAATTTATAAATTAATTCATTTCAGCAGTGTGTGTAAAGAATTCTTGAGAGATAACTTAAAAGTAGCCTTTATTTAAAAATGTAAATATACAAGCCATTAATTTTTAAATAAAAGCTATCACAGGCAACTTAGATAATCAAGACGCAGAACGTTATGACGATGCAATACAACAATTATTGGAAAATCAAAACGATATAAAAACCATAATTAGCAACCAAATATCACTAACCCAATCAAAAATTATAAAATTCAACGAAACATTAAGAAAGCTAGTAAGAAACCAAGATAGTATAGCCAACCGAATACAAACCCGTGAAACTAACATGCAAACCACCATGTTAAAAATGCGAGATTTAATAGATTCAATACAACGTTCACTCAAATAATATCAACCCCTACTTTAATTAAACAAATTTTAGTCACATTAGAAAACGCAATAACATTTGCAAAATTAAATACCTTACACTCTAGTATCATAGAACCAACTGATTTATTAAAGGACTTATTAAGAATCAGATCATTTATAACTAAAAGTAAACTACCCTTTGATGTAACAGAATTAAACATTCTTATATTTGAAAAAATAGCTATAGTTAAAAGCTATATAAAGAACAACGAAATAATATTTTTAATAGAAATCCCAATAGCAGAAAGTAACAATTATAATTATTATCATTTATTTGCTTTTCCAATGAAAATTGCTAGCATGTATCAAGTTATCATACCCAAAACCATATTCCTATCCTTAAATGAACTAAGATACGGTTATACAAACGAAAAATGTACCGAAGTAAAACCAAACCAATATTTATACCAATCACTGACAACAACAACTATCCAAGAAGACAGCCCTTGCGAAGTACAACTATTAAAATTTTCGAATCATTACGAAAACTGTGAAGCAAAACCCGTACAAATAACCAACATGAAAATTCAAAAGGTTACAGAAAACAAATGGATTGCCATTTTCCCAACAGAGGTAATAGCAACCGTCCACTGCAATCAAGACGAAAACAACACAGCACTAACCGGAAGCAAATTAATCACCCTTAAAGAAGACTGTTATTTAAAACCGAAAGACGAAATAATCAGAGTTTATCAAGACCCCATAGCAAAAAGAAACTCGCAAACCTACCAGAACTACAGTTCAAGATAGAACAATCAGAACACGAAGAAATAATAAAAAACCCAAGCAGCTAGAACATCTAGACTTGGACGACCTCAACCACGCCATGAAATTAATGGAAAACTACAAAGAACATTTAAGTGAACTCAAAGTGCCCAAGTTACACTATGACAATATAAGTGTTTGGACAATTATATTAATCATTTTAATAATTTTTCTAATTATACATGTATTTTACAAAATGTATTTTAGATATAAAAATAAAGAAAACAGTTTTAGATTTAAGGAAACAAAGAAAAATAAAAAAACAATAACTATACCCTTAGAAACAATGCAATTTAAAAAATGAATGATATGAATTTTAAAAATTAAGCAAGAAAAATCTTAATTTTTCATTTACGTTGAGAGGAGTTATGTATCAACCAATTTATATATATATATATATATATATATATTAAAATAGAATCTAATAGAAAAATATTAGAAATTGTTAAAGAAATCATAAGTCGAGTACAACAATGTAACTCAAGGATAGATATAAAAAGGTTATTAACAGTTCATGAAAAAGGATGCAATACAATGTATTCCAGACGATAGTGATACTGCAGGTGGCTGGTCACAGACGGTTAAGATATTGCAATTACCTAGAAAGTAAGATTGCAACAATGTAACAATGAATAAAATTAAGAATAAGCAGACATGAGCTCTGCAAGTTCCTACAGGATTGTGAGGGGCAGGGACAACATAAATACCCAGGAGCCCCAAGACCAGTCAGTCAGTCTGAGAATTACAGCTTTACCAATGTTGTTTACCTAGGCTACTCGCCCTAATATTAATTCAATTAAATCAGTTTATTTCGACTTAGAATAATTAATACCAGTTTGTCAAAATTCTATATTAATTTCTGTTTAAGTTAATAAATTTGTTACGAAGAATTGGAAGTAGTTTTTAAAAACACCGCTCCCAAGACCCGAAACGTAACTCGCGTTGAACATTAAATGCCAAATGAAGAATTTACGTTAATGTATGAAATCATAGGTGCTCATAAGTACATATGCACTAATTTGAATTTGACATTTGATATTCATAGTTTTTATGTCAACATATATTTTGGATACTAAAAGTAAATGCTATCTTTCCCTTTTTGAAAAAGTGTCACGCTATTTTGACCAACTAATTAGTAAAAATTTGTTGAAAATGATGCAACCGAAACGAAACCCACGATATGATGTAATAGAACAAAATGGCACATTTTGAATAATAAAAGAATGATATATTTGTTGGTGTAACTTTAAATTAACATAAAATTTGCAGTTAAAATATTTCTTAAAAGAATAAATAGTTGTTTTAAAGAATGTTTAATCTTGCATTTTAGCTAATTTCTTCAACAGTTTAACATAACAAATCAGAAACTGCTAGAAAACCTATGCTACATTTCATATATTACAAATATCTGCGGCGGAAACATGTGACTGGTAGACCTTTTTTTGATAGGTCGCCACAAGCAATCTATACAAGTTAGTTAGCGGTCTGTTTCACGAAAATTATATCGTTATCCGATATTACAAAGTGCCACACTAATAGATCTTTTTATCTGATCACTGAAGAATTTTGATATACTCCTTCCACCAACTTCTAATTTACTAGCTATATATTGAGTTAATTAGAAGAGCAGATCTCGATATAATAAATATTATATCTACATCTGAACTTCGCCCTTTGAACTATGCATACGTGTTCTTTTTTGGGATTATATATCTCTGTATATTTAATTTCTTTTATGTATTGTTTTGCTTAGTTCAAATAAAGACGAATAATAATAATAATAATAATAATAATAATAATGACAAGTTATCTTTTACAATATTAATGGAAATTAAAATTTATGGGAAGTTAAAATAATGAATACCCATCGGTGATATTTGTGTCACAGGTTGAATCCAAAATCGTAAACTTAAAGAGTATTAATCTGTCGCATGTTTCAATCAATGAAATTGAGGATTTTTAGTCCCTATATTTCCCTTTGCTTTATTCTCTGGTAAAACGAAGTTTATTTCTAATTCTTTTACATCTTAGTTCTACGGTGAACAACCTGCTCATCACTCTATCGCAGGAGTAAAGTCCAGAGCTAGAAATTACACTTTTATCATCTTAGCACGATCAAAATTCCTACATAACACTTAAAAAGATGTGATCTTTCCGCAGAATCGTTTTTGGTGGCTAAAAGAAAAGTTGTGCGTATGTAAATCGATAGGAAGCAATAAGTTGTGCTTGCAATGAGCATGGAAAATTCATTTAGAGTATTTTATCTGAACTCGAATTTACTATCAAACCACAAACCTTTATAGATGATTGATCAGCATTTTGTAACAATATTGATTACGAATATCTACTTTGCACCCACAACCAGCTTATCAAAAGTATTAATGACTTCCTTAATTAGCATTTATACGGTTTGCAAGATACATTACAATATAGCTTTACACACACAAATAGTCAGTTGTAATATTGGAAATGGCAACTTTGTCAAGCACGCTTTTACAAGCTTATAATGCAATTGACGATTATATTGCAGGTAACGTACAAAATCATAGTATATTAAATTATACGCGACTATTTGTTTATAGATCCTATAACGGAAGAATGGGGGCTTGTAAAATCTCCAATCCCGATTACTATCATTTTAGTGTCTTATTTGCTCTTTGTACTTAAATTAGGTCCTATGTGGATGAAGAATAGAAACCCGTTTGAAATGACATGGCTGGTGATACTATTTAATTTGATGCTAGTCGGATTTAACTTGTTTAATGCTATATATCTTTTTTTGGCCGCCGATAAGTTTTTAACAATATTTTCGTCGTGCCATAGTACCGAAAAACCATATACAACAGTTTTGGTAAGATTAAACAACTAGTAATATTAAAAAAATTCTGATATCATAGCACGCGCACGCATCATGGTGGCTATATATTTGCAAAATTGTAGAACTGCTTGATACAGTTCTTATGGTTTTCAAGAAGAAGAATTCACAAATTACATTCTTCCATGTGTTTCATCACTTGTTTATGGTACCTTATTTATGGATATATATTAAGTTCATACCTGGTAAGTATTTGTAGTCTTTCAAATATGACACCTTTTATGTAAGAATGATTTCACGCACGGAATTTTGTTTTCACTCAACAAATTAAAGGAGGCCAATAAAAGTATTTTTTCACGACCGGCAGTAGAAATCAACATCTCTGGTGTCAAAATTATGAAAGAACTGCACTACTTTCTCCCTAGAGAAATAACAAGGAAAAAAACTCCCCAGAAAGTTTAAAAGAAAATTACACATACAAATTCATTCTTTACTCCTATTTACAACTAACCATTCTTTTAAGCGGTTGTAAGCTGCATTGTATAACTTTCTTGATGTAGTTGATAAGAGATTTAGAACCACCGCAGAAGCTGCATCGGCAATCTCTTGAGGTTCTTCCATTTTATCGCATTGAATTTTCAATAATAAAGGCGCAACGCGAACACAACGTAAGAATCAAAATAAATTTTCAAAACCTTCAACGCTTGTTTAAACAGTTTATTGTCTAGGTGAAACCGTCATAAGCTACTTATATATTAAATTTATTACTTTGTCAAAGATGAGGAACGCACTTTTTATAGTTATATTATTTAATTTTTGTTGTGTTTCTATCCCCGGCCGTGAAAAGAAATAGTATATACACTTTGGGAGAGAATGCCATTTTCCCTTAGCGCTTTGTGGCCCTCGGGATTCGCCCTCGGGCTACAAGCTGCCCTTCATGAAAAATGGGGCACTTCTCTCCCTCTATGTATAATATACTATTAAACACTAAAGTGGAAAAGTATGTAGGTATAGCCAAACTCCTATATTCTATCAGACAGCCCACAAGTTCCTAGAGATATACGGGTGAACAAAATTTTTATTAATGGTATGATTTTGACAAACTTTTTTTTATTTTTGATCGTCAAAAACTGTACTTCATGACAAAGTATTACATTTTCGCTATATAAATCAAAGCCTACCGAGTAATTTTTAGAGTCGAAGGTTAAGAAAACGTATTAGCAATTTCTTTACAAAAGAAATCTAACTATACCGCTGGATTAAACCTCCTCTGAAATGGACATGTACCAAACTTCATTAAAAAATAGTGTACATTAACAACTCTGTGACAAAAGAAAGAATCACATGTGTGTTATGAATTTATTTCATCTGATGAAGCAAGTCACAGAATAGAAAATCAATAGCTAATTTTTATTTGCAACAATATTCAACAAACCATTTTCGTAAGTTTATTGTTACCTTTCTCAGATGTTCTGGGGTACACTCGCACATGCATCAGTTACTCTAGTGCGTAATTTTTCTACTGACTGTGGTCTTGACTTATAAACTTTTTGCTTAAGGATCCCCTAAGAAAAAGTTCAAGAGGCGTCGGGTCTGCTGACTCTGGCGGAAATTCAATAATAGGACAGTTTCATTCTATCTACCAATTTTCGTTCATTCTTCCCTCACTACTGCGTTATGCGCAGGAGACCCATTAAATTGAAACTGGTAAGTCGTACCGGCGTCCAAGAATTTTTTTCTTAGAAAGTTCAAAAAACGATATCCAATCAAATTACCCTCAAAGAAAAAAGACTAATAGTTCTATCATCGAGTATTTCGTAACATATATTTTTGCGTTTATGACCCAATTAGGTTTTTCAACATACCAATACCGTGCATTTTAGGACAACACTACCCCATTTGTTGTAAACGTGGCCTTGTTACTGAAGAAAAATTTCTTAAAAAGTTCATATCTTTCAGATGTTTTCCCAGGACCCAGAAACAGTATTTCAGTCTTGCCCTCGTCTCGAGTTTAAAAATATGCAAAATATAGTCTTAAGCGGCTTTATTTTATCTTTTACAAAGTAGCTTGTAATATTTTCTTTAGATATATGTCTTAATTCGCCAATTTCAAACTCGAATTAGGACTATTGTGAAAATGTTCCAATATTCGCTCACTATTTCTTGTTTTGAGATAATGCCTTGATACACAGCCCGTTTCGTTTAAAACCTGATTTATGGAGAATACAGTACTACCCCTCTCAGCTAACTCATCAAAAACCAGACACAAATACCACAAACAGAAAGGTAAAGCATTCAAAATACCCCTTTCATAAAGAACATTTTAAAAATACAATTCACAATTATTCTCTACTCTACTCTAATAAGCAAATTTTAAACATGAGAATTATTTATCAATAAATTCGTAAATAAATATTTTCATTAGAACTATAATTTACATAAATTATTAGTAGTATAACAAAACCGGTTCTGAAATAGGAAATTATGCAATCATCAAATGTTTTTTGAGGGACCCAGAGCCCTGCAGTGTTAAGACTTTAGTTCGAAAGCTTGAAGGGTCATTTGTTTCAATGGAAGTGGATATAAATAAATACGGAATGGGCAATGGGGCGCGTTTCGTCTTTTATTTAGCTTCCAGTACAAATTTCAAATAAACGTTTGTTATCGACTTTATTATTTCAAAATCAATTATTTGAATGCAAGCGATAAGCGAGATTAGGGTCAAACGGCCCTGTCTTACATCTAACTTATAGCCTGCAGGTACATATTTATATACAATATTGTATTAAATGGAAAAACACAAGGCAGACATGTACAATACACAAAGTATAATACATGCATAAACAAACTATACTACACAAACACACACACACACACATACACACAACACACAAACCCCGGGTTTCAATTTTTTTTTGGGAAAAATTTTGATTACCACCAATAATTCCTACCAATTAAAAATTAAACAACTATTTTTAAAACAAACCAGAAATTAACCCAGTTTTCATCACCATAAAAAAAGTAAATTAACAAAACTTTATAAATAATTTAAAATAAATAAAATTTATCCAAATTTCGACACTGCACTTTATAATTTAGCCTCTTGAAACTTTACAAGCCTTTTAAAACCATTTTTCTTTGGGTATTGAAACCATTGGAGAAGGTTTTCGGGTGGTGAGATATCCCGGGTGCGAATGGTGGCCTTATTGGCATTGAACATTAAATGGGTGTATGAAGGTTGGAAAAAGAATTAAAATAAAATTACCAATAACTATTTTTTGAAGTTTTAACAAAAAAAACTGAAATTTTATCATAATATTGTACATATAAAAACGAAATTTTTTATAATGTGTAGAAAATTTATGATTAAAGTAAAATAACATCACTGCTGATACTTAAACTTCGTTTTATAAATTAAATTGGCAAAATTTTCAAAAAATTTAAGCTAAAAATTTAACGAAAAAACAACCAATGAAAATTTGAAAAGCCGTTAAAAAGTTGTTGGAAGTAAGTCGGTAATTAATGTTCATAAATGAAAGATTTAATATTTAATTGAAAACGGTTATTGTAAATGAAATATGAAAAATGGAAACCTTGCTTAAGATGGTTGGCAATAAGAACAAAATCTAAGAAGATGTTTAAGAAAATCTAATTGAGATAAATTACAGGAATTCGTTAGGTAAAGAAAGGACAAAAGGTGGAGGAGAGTAAAACGAGGAGAAAAGGCAATTTTTGGCAGTGCGTTACCGATATAAACAGAACTGCAACATTTAAACATATCATTTTAGGAAAACAAAATTAAAATTTAAAAGAAAATATAAATTAAAGGAACTTTAAAAAAAGATAGAACCGGTGGTTATAAAAGAAACATCGGCAACAGTTTACGCTTAGTGTTAAAAAGTTGAAAATAATAAATGATTATTAGATAGAAATGTGCCGCTTCTTGAAAGGTGTAGCATAGAGCGTATGCTATGCAGGATGAAGAAGGTGGAATAATTTGAGAGGAAGAAAGTATACAAGAATGGAAGGGATCAAAAGAAAAAAGTAGAAAAGGTGGTTGTAAGCGAAATAGTTAGGCGAGATTGGAAAGTGTGAACGCTGTAAAGGTTTAAGATTTAAATCAATAGAATAATATTTGCATTGGAGACATTCGCTTTTAAAGAATTCGGAATGTAATTATGTGTACAAGATTGTTCACAAGTTCTAAATGACTGGAAAGTTATGCGATTGTAACTTTATATAAAGATGGAGGTAGTAGGAATGAATGTAAAAATTACAAGACAATTAGTGAATTGAGTATACCTGGCAAAATGCTTAGAAAAGTGTTGACAGAAAGAGTACATGACAAAGCGTTAGATACGGTATAAAAAGTGCAGTGTTATTTTATGCCACATAAAAGATGTTGGTTTCAAACTTGTTGTTAATTATGTGGAAGACTTTAAATTGTCGTATTCATGATGTTAGAGATTAAAATATAACAGAGGTATGATGGATAGTGTTAAAGTACTGATTTAGGCTGATGGTTGAAAATTCTGAGACTTGTGACGCATGAGCAGATCAAGTTAGCAGTATAATTTTAAACTATTGGTTAACCTTATTTTTTTGAACAATTTAATGATTTAATGTTGATAAATATCACGATTGAAATTTTTATAGATAAATAAATGTAACAATTGATACAATTTATAACGGACTTATTTTATTATCGGAATACTGATTAATTTGAAATGAATTCTTATATAAAATTTGTTAAGTGTATTACATGGATTACTATATAAAAGTATCAACACCTTGATTTAATAGTTATTGTAAAACTTTGGTAGATAATAACCATAATATAAATGATAATAAGTAACTTATATATAAATAAATATTTTAGTTTAATTACTAAAAAGTAAATATTTTGTGATAATTAATAAAACACGATTTTAATCTTATTGATAGATAAAATATCAAGTTCTTGGACAGAATAGAAGGTCCAAATTATATTTTCTATTTGAATACAGCCTCGTTTGAAATATTTAATATAAGCAATTAACATAAATTAATTAGTACAATATTTATAGCTTAAATATATATAATATATATATATATATACATGCTCAGAAAAATGCATAAATTTTCGAAGTCTAATAAAAGTATACTTTTATCCATGAATTGTTCGGCCGAGATCTAAAATATTTTCATTAAATGATAGCAATTGGTAACCGAATTATATTATCTTGTTATCTTTATGAACACTCCTGTCCATATTGCAAGATGTTAGCGCACCATTAACTTATAATTTTTAATAAGTGAAATCTCAATAAATCGAGATATTAACTTGTTATTTGTTTTTGTAAAAACGTGATATACCATTCTTGAAAAATGTACATGTAAACTTTCAGTTTCAGAATTATTAGCATTTGAATATATTCAATGTTTGTAACATTTAAATGAATTTGTTTATTCAAACCATACGTGTCATTGTTATTGAAGTTTCTTAGCATCAAAATCAAAAGTTCATTTTAAATGGAAGTATATTTGCAAGTATTCTACACTACTGTTAATTTTTAATATATAAAATTTAACGTTTTGAATATTGTAGCATTTTGTTTTTGTAAAAACGTATACTCTTGACAATAATGTATTTGAAATTTATTTAAATCTTCAATTATTAGCAGATGAAATGATAAATGCTTTGATAAAAGCTATTAAATTATTTGTTATTGAATAATACAGGATGTCACATTTTACTTAAAGTATTCTATAATAAATACTGAAAGTCAATTTTTAAATGGATTAACGTATATTTATAATATTAAATTGTTCAAGTAATTCTAAAGTAACGTTATGAAAAAGTCCTATTCGTGAATTCAATGCAAGTATAATTGATTTAACATAATGTTTTAACGATAATAAAATTGAAATTAGTTGTCATTTGGCAAATTAACGGTTAAGTTAGCAATAGGTCTTATTACTTTATAATACTGTTGATTGAATGTGTTATAAAATTATATATAAAATTCAAATTAGATTATATAATAGATTATCTTAAATTTAATAATTATTACGGCTAATTAACAGAACCATAGCAAACTTGTCGAAAGCAATAGATACAAGTAAAATCTATAAGAATACGTTTAGTCGCTGATTTCAAAATTCAAGTAATGGAGCATTCTTTACATTAAGTATAATACTTCGTATAGTTTTGAAATGAGAAATGAATATTTCATTTTAGATTTCCGCTTAACTAGCTTCATTAAAAGCTAGAAATGTAAGTTGTAACCATTTATCGATATTTCAGGTTTTATAATTTCTGTATTGTAAAATCACTGATGCACTCCTTTTGACGGTTGTAATAAAGCTAGGGCAGTTTAAACATTATTGACAGACACAAAGTTTGAACCATTAAATGAGTGCTTTACAACGCCAACAGTTATTGTACTCCTAAATTCACTAAATCGTGAAAGTAATTTTCTAAATAAATGTATATTTATGCATTTTGTGCAAATTATTGAGTATTCTAATAAGTATATCTAATTTTACCGTTTGAATATTTCGAGTTTATGTTTATTTTAGAAATGAAGTCGCAATAATGTACAAAACATCCAAAAGAGATTATTATGTGATCAAATGGATGTGTCCATGTACAATACCGAGGTGCGATTTTAACAGGAATTTTTGCCATGATTGCAAAGTAATGTGTCTATGATGCCCTAGACTCTAATGGTTCATAGATTTTTCTTTTGGTACTTAGAACATGTCTATTAATCACTGTCATATAAGCTTATTGAAAGATAGTGTTTACTGTATAAATTCATTAGGACGACCAGCAATAATGAATATAGAAAACACATTCTTATTAAAGAATTCTGTTTTGGTGTTACAATTTTCAGCATATGTTATAGTATGAAGATTCATTATTTATATTCTTTGGTAACTGTTAGATAAAGTGCGACATGCTTGTGATTATTTAATAATACGCTCTCAGTATAACCACTAATGTCATTAAATCTACTTAAAGGCTGTTGAACTAGAATAGCATTGCTTCACAATTCAAACAGATTAACAATTTGAAAATATAAAATATACTGTTCCTGATTTAAACTTGACTTTTCAATTTTTATTGCAGAGAAACTTTAGTATGTCGATTTATGTTTTGAATGAAACAAATCCATTTAAATGTTTATCATAACATTTGATAGAATAATAATTGGCCTCTGGAAGATTTGAATGTATTACTGTCAAGACAATATTTTCATTTTTACAAAAAATTACATAAAAAGCTAATATTGAAACGATTAATTGGGCTTTGCATTAAGGTCTAATTAAAATTTTGTTAGACTAAATGCAATTAAGTATTTATGCAATTACTTCTTCAGATTTTATTAACTTTAATAAAAATGGGGACTTCTATGGTGTTGAATGGACACAATAATAAAAATATCAAATATTATGATATAAATATTGCTTATGGTTAATTAACTGTACATTTAAAGTAATTTGTCAAGAAATATATCGTATTTACAGGAACTAAGATGAAATAATAATTGTATTACTTATTAAAGAAATGTCTATTCAAATCGTGTAAATCTAAAGATGAAAATAAGGGTGCTTAAAATAACACCAAGAATTCAAGTCCGTCAACCGATATTTTCAAAACGAAAATCATTTTAGATAACTCGGCATTTCGAACATATGTTATAATATAAAATTATATTATTCTTTATTCTTTACTTTATATAAATTCTAACATATGTGATATATTATATATAGCTATGTGTAAGGCATTGTTTGGGACGATTTCTCAAGCGGGCGCATCATTTAAGGACTTTGTATACTTTGGGGTCTGATCTCAAAGAGATCTTATATACAATAGATAGTTTGAGTACATTCTATATATATAGAAATTTGTATACTTTCGGGTCGTCCTGGTTTATTTGCTTGTATAACAGATGGAACCTTAAGTATTAATTGTGGAGTTAATGTGTCTCAATAATAGGTGTCCTCAAAATAAACATTGCATAATAATATTTAAATTAAACTGTTTCTCACACGTTTAGATAGTAACAAGGAGTATCATCCGGTGAGAAATTGTCCTCAAAGTATGCATTTTACGAATTTATAAGGTGTGGTAGTCATAAACATTACTACTTTTCTAAATTAGGAGAATAATATTATAAAACACATGTTTACTTAGTTCTGGGTAAATGTATATTATTTTCCGAATAGTACTATTTATAGTTAGCTGACTGAATTCCTTTTGGTATAACGTTGTTTCTACAGTTTAGCGATATAAGGGCATTGTTGTTTTACATTTGGTCATTTTTTACCATAATCCATTTCCTGTAAGCGTTGGGATCATTGAACTGATCCATATATTTATGAGTGTTGATGGTTGGGTAGCTATGGAAATATGATGAATCTGTAATAGTCCGGGAGGCAGAGGCACAAAATTTGCACTCATTCCTACAAAGCTAGTTCTCTGTGAATGAGTTGTTTCGATATGGTGAATAAAGGAAATGAAAGTCTGCCATCTCAATGTGGTCGCCTTCATTAAGAACATTGGAGTGAACATGTTAAAAGTTTATGTGTAAATGAGTTATACCTACAAGGCTGAAACTTTGTAGGATGCTTGTCGATAAGCCAGAACATAGAATAATTACAGTCTGCCACCGTGGCAGCGTCGCAATCGACGCTCTGCCACCCACGCAAGGTGTCGAAACTTTTAAAATAACATTATTCCTACAAAGCTAATTTTTGTTTGTAGTATTATTTAGGTAATAAGAACATAGAAAAATAAGTCTGCCGCTTGTCACGTCATAAAGCTTAACGTAATAGAAAGTACGATCAACGTAGCGTAGCCGGCGCGCTAGTAAGCTTCAAGTCGCGCTGAATTATTGTTAAATACTTGAACAATTATAAATCTACAAAGCTGCTTTTTTTTCCACAAGCAGTTTAACATTATTATTTTTGAATAAACGTAGTCTGCCGTCAATCATAGGTGGCTAAGTCGTCGGCAGACGTGGCTATAGTTGTAGTGCTCACGGCAGCGCGCGAAAATAATCATTATAAAACTTTTACATCTTTGCAATGCTGATCTTGTAATATTTATGCTATATTGAGAATTGAATCATGAGTAGCAACAAAATTTATTATTTTCGTAATTATATCGTTATAATTCTTTTTATATTCATATAATATTTACTGCTAAAATTATCATAAAATCAATTGAATATATATAGATATTGATTCATCTTTATTATAGAACTGAAATTTATTTTTAAATATGTTATTATTATTATTTCTCACTTCAACAAAGGTACAGAAAAACTTTTTGTCACATAGATAATAAATAGGTCAGGTAAATAAAAGAATTTGAAGAACATGATTCTAGATTTATTTTGATTTTTCTTCATTCAACAACTTTAACATTTTCTCAACTCTCTTCATCATTAGAATCATATTTTCCATCATCTTCGCTGTCATAATCGCTTCTTTCATCCTCATTTTCATCATAAAAATATATTCGTTATCTTCATTTAAATCCTCGAGTTCTGGAATGATAAAAATTATTAAATAAAATATTTTCATTGTGAAAATGCGAATGAATTGAAATTGAAGTAGTATATGTACCTGATGCTTCAACATTTTCTTGGATGACCGTCACATCATCTATTGACTGAGGCAATGGATCTCCAGAGAACCACAGAAATAAATATTTATTATTCTCATCAATTCTCCAGCCACAGTCAAGCGGTGATAATTCTGTGACTTCTGGTAAGTGAGCATTACACCAAATTTTTGATATATATGCTGCTCTACGAATATGCTCTAGCAACTCTGATGAGCAAGGTGGTAGAGCAGATGCATCAAAGCTTTTTATTTTTTGCTTGAACAAATCATCTGTAGTGCTTCCGTATGCTTTTAAAACATAGCTGTTCTGACTTCATTGATTTTTGTTACTTTTTATATCCGTACATGGAACACACAAAATCCTCAACAACCTCGTACAGATTCATCGCAATTCGGGTATTCTTTAATGAAATGAAGGCCTCCATGAATTTTTCGGAATTTCTCAATATTTGAAAGGTCGTTTCTTTCCTTTTCGAAAAACTGGATTATAGTCGCAGCCTGTCAGCGCATGGAAAGCAGGTAGTGAACGACATAAGTTTTGTCCTAATTTATCGTGTAATTTATTCAAATGAATAATTCGTTGAGACTTTCCAGTTCAACTTCCATCCATACGTCCACTTGTTCTGGTACAAATTCCATATTGCTCAACATAATCACAAGAACATCAGTATCTGAACATCTGATGTTCATAGTGTAGGTGGTTGTATGTCATTGAAGTTACATACGTGGAAAATCATACCCGTATCAGCATCATAACAGCAAACAGCTGCCGCAACGGTCAATTCGAAACTGTGAGGGAAGAGGGGTAATTTAGAAAAGGTCTAAGCCGGCTTGTATTGAGGAGCAGGTATACAATTTATCCCCGATTTTGTACAGAAACGAAGAAATCTTCACCGAGATGAAAAATATGTTTTCTGTACTTCTTGTTGAAATAGAAAAATTTTAATGATGAAGATGGTTGAAAAATAAATATAATTCAATTGATTTTATGATAATTTTACAGTAAATATTATATGAATATAAAAGAATTACAACGAAATAATTACGAAAATAATAAATTTTGTTGCTACTCATGATTCAATTCTCAATATAGCATAAATATTACAAGATCAGCATTGCAAAGATGTAAAGTTTTATAATGATTATTTTCGCGCGCTGCCGTGAGCACTACAATATAGCCACGTCTGCCGACGACTTAGCCACCTATGATTGACGGCAGACTACGTTTATTCAAAATAATAATGTTAAACTGCTTGTGGAAAAAAACAGCTTTTGTGATTTATAATTGTTCAAGTATTTAACAATAATTCAGCGTGACTTGAAGCTTACTAGCGCGCCGGCTACGCTACGTTGATCGTACTTTCTATTACGTCTGTCAAAGCTTTGCGACGTGATACAAGCGGCAGACTTATTTTTCTATGTTCTTATTACTAAATAATACTACAAACAAAATTAGCTTTGTAGGAATAATGTTATTTTTAAAAGTTTCTTGACACCTTGCGTGGGTGGCAGAGCGTCGATTGCGACGCTGCCACGGTGGCAGACTGTAATTATTCTATGTTCTGGCTTATCGACTAGCATCCTACAAAGTTTCAGCCTTGTAGGTATAACTCATTTACACATAAACTTTTAACATGTTCACTCCAATGTTCTTAATGAAGGCGACCACATTGAGATGGCAGACTTTCATTCCTTTATTCACCATATCGAAACAACTCATTCACAGAGAACTAGCTTTGTAGGAATGAGTACAAATTTTGTGCCTCTACCTCCCGGACTATAAATATGTTTATCTGTTGACAGGCCACGAGTTGTAATCATTTATTTTAAAGATGTCACAAACTCTGGAATCTGAGGGAATATAATGTTCCCGATAGAATACCATTAGATATTGAACAAAAAATTATGCAACTTTTACTAAATATGCTTATACCTGCATAATACGTTAAGTGAATGTTATTTAGGATATGATGTCATCTGTTGGATGCATATAATTCAAACCGTTGACAATTTTGTGCACTTACTGATGAATCATTTACCAAGGACATTTGTGAATTTTTATAGATCTGCGAACTGGGCTCAAAAGTGCAGTTCATGGTTTATTGGTGTTTTATCGATTATAGTAGAAATACAAAGACGTCCATACAATTAAAATCCCACCCCAAAATTGACTTCTGCAGATAAAATATAAATTTTCAAAGCCCAAAAGCATAGAGTTCATTTCTGGATAAATTTTTAATTTACGGTCACCTCTTAACCTCTAAAATCAAAAAGTCACCACCAAAAATGACTTATGCATGTGAGGTATCATTTCTCAAAATCCAAATGCCTAGATTTTATTTCTGGAAGAACTTTTAATTTAGAATCATCCCTTCAACCCCTAAAATTAAAAAGCCATCCCCAAAAATGACTTATGCATGTGAGGTATCATTTCTTAAAACCCAAATGCCTAGATTTCATTTTGGAAGAACTTTTAATTTAGAATCATCCTGCAATTCCTACAATTAACAAAACCCTACACAAAATGATACATGCACGTGAAGTACGGATACTCAAAATCCAAAAGCTTAGATATAATTTTAGAGAATTTTAATTTAAGATCATCCTTCAACCCCTACAATTAAAAGCCAGCCCCAAAAATGACATGCATGTAAGGTATCATTTCTCAAAATCCAAATGCCTAGATTTTATTTCTGGAAGAACTTTTAATTTAGGATCATCCCTTCAACCCCTAAAATTAAAAAGCCATCCCCAAAAATGACTTATGCATGTGAGGTATCATTTCTTAAAACCCAAATGCCTAGATTTTATTTTTGGAAGAACTTTTAATTTAGGATCATCCCTTCAATTCCTACAATTAACAAAACCCTATCCATAAATAATACATGCACGTGAAGTACGGATTCTCAAAATCCAAAAGCTTAGATATAATTTTGGGAAGAATTTTTAATTTAAGATCATCCCTTCAACCTCTACAATTAAAAAGCCATCCCCAAAAATGACTTATGCATGTGAGGTATCATTTCTTAAAACCCAAATGCCTAGATTTCATTTTTGGAAGAACTTTTAATTTAGAATCATCCCTGCAATTCCTACAATTAACAAAACCCTACACAAAAATGATACATGCACGTGAAGTACGGATTCTCAAAATCCAAAAGCTTAGATATAATTTTGGGGAGAATTTTTAATTTAAGATCATCCCTTCAAGCCCTACAATTAAAAATCCATCCCCAAAAATGACATGCATGTAAGGTATCATTTCTCAAAATCCAAATGCCTAGATTTTATTTCTGGAAGAACTTTTAATTTAGGATCATCCCTTCAACCCCTAAAATTAAAAAGCCATCCTCAAAAATGAGTTATGCATGTGAGGTATCATTTCTTAAAACCCAAATGCCTAGATTTCATTTTTGGAAGAACTTTTAATTTAGGATCACCCCTTCAATTCCTACAATTAACAAAACCCTATCCAAAAATGATTCATGCACGTGAAGTACCGATTCTCAAAATCTAAAGGCTTAGATATAATTTTGGGAAGAATTTTTAATTTAAGATCATCCCTTCAACCCCTACAATTAAAAAGCCAGCCCCAAAAATTACTTGTGCATATGAGATATCATTTTTCAAAATCCAAATGCCTAGATTTTATTTCTGGAAGAACTTTTAATTTAGGATCATCCCTTCAACCCCTAAAATTAAAAAGTCATCCCCAAAAATGACTTATGCATGTGAGGTATCACTTCTTAAAACCCAAATGCCTAGGTTTCATTTTTGGAAGAATTTTTAATTTAGGATCATCGCTTCAATTGCTACAATTAACAAAACCCTATCCAAAAATGATTCATGCACTTGAAGTACCGATTCTCAAAATCCAAAAGCTTAGATATAATTTTGAGAAGAATTTTTAATTTAAGATCATCCCTTCAACCCCTACAATTAAAAAGCCACCCCCAAAAATGACTTATGCATGTGAGGTATCATTTCTCAAAATCCAAATGCCTGGAATTCGTTTCTGGAAGAACTGTTAATTTAGTATCCTCCCTTCAATTCCTATAATTAAAAAAATTACCAATTTTCAAAATCCAAAAGCTTAGATATCATTTCGGAAAGAATTTTTAATTTAGAATCATCTCTTCAATTCCTAAAATTAAAAGCCCACCCCCAAAAATAACTTATGCGCATGAGGTACCATTTCTCAGAATCCAAAGACCTAGATTTCATTTCTGAAAGAGTTTCTAATTTAGGATTACCCCTTCAACCCCTAAAATTAAGAAACGAATCTCCAAAACGATATGCACGTGAATTATCAATTCTCACATGTCCAACAGCCTAGATTTTATTTCTGGAAAGTTTTATAATTTAAGATATTTCATTACACCTTTAAAATTGTAAAGCCCATCCTAAAAATAATTTAATGCGTGACGTACCAGCAATCAAAATTCAAACCTTGGGTTTTATTTCTAATAGAATTAAGAGCCCTTGAGCCGTCAAATTTTAAAACCCATCCCAAAAATGATTTATGCACGTGTTATATCAATTTTTAAGATCCGTAGGTGTAGTTTTTATTTTAAACGGTCTACCTTTATGTTGCACAGATTTGCACAGATTTGGAGTATTGGAAACTCCCCCCCCCTCAATGTTTGTAGCACGTGACGTATCATTTTCCAAAACCCAAAAGCTTAGATTTCATTTTTGGTAAAAAATTTTTACCTACTGTCATCCCCAATAACCGATATTGGGGATGACCGTCCTTGCAAGATTTTAAAATTTTGTAATTGCAAATCGTTTGTTTAGGATTGTTTTGCCATTTTGGAAGTTTGTTTAGGCCTACAGATGCACGGACTTTTAAAAATCAAATTCGCGCCAACCGCATCCATGCAATATTTTAAGATTTTGTCATTGCAATAATGAAACAATCCCAAACAAACAATTTGCCTAGACAAAATTTTAAAATCTTGCAATGACGGTGTTGGTGCAAAAATGGCCCCATGTAATTAGATTGTTAAAAATCCAAGCATTTGTAGACCTAAACAAACCTACAAAATAGTAAAACAATCCCTTTGCCATGACAAAATTTTAAATTTTGCTAGGACGGGCTTGGTGTAGATTTCGCCCACCCAATTTGATTTTTAAAATCCGTGCAGCTGTAGGTCTAAACAAACCTCCAAAATGGCAAAACAATCCTAAACAAACGCCAAACGAACAATTCGCCATGACAAAATTTTAAAATCTTCAAGAATGGAGTTGGTGCAAATTTGGCCCAGTGCAGTTTGATTTCTAAAACTCCGCCCATCCGTAAGCCTAAACAAACCACCCAAGGGAAGTGGGTCAAGTTGGCCCCCCACTTTCAGTTATAATTTTTATCTTTCTCACCAATTGTGCTCGTTTTGTGCTCAATTGTGCCGGTGTTTGTTTCAATTGTGCTTATTTGTTTATAACGAAAAAACTTCAAAACAAATCCGCGGGGTCGAGGTAGCTGTACATTTGATTTTTCAATGCTCCTCCCGAAGATACTACATTAGTTGTTTTTACATACGAGACTTACATTTTACCTCTCATCCGAACACGGGCATATTTTTATGAAATATGCTCGCTTAACATTTTTTAAGCGGTCCGTGTTGGAACTCAATCCCTGGACCTTGGGGATTAGTACTCATAGGTGAACCAAGGTCGGCATACATTTTACTTAAACATTCATTGTAGAAAGAGGTTTATGTTCATTTTGCTAAGCACAAATGTTTTGATTATTTAGAAATCTTGTCTGCTTTATTACCATAGATACTAGTTGAAATTGAAAATCGGAATTTATTATTTACTTTAATTTTTCAGAGGCATAACATGATTCGTATCAAACTTCTGTTGTAAAAGATGTTTATTAACGGAATGGGACGATTTGACACCGTCGTTTCAGCACGGCAGATTCGGCGCAGAGACGTGTCGGCTCAAGGAAATTTCGGCGCAAGGACGTTTCGACGCAGAAATGTTTTAATGCGCAAAATTGCTTGCTATTTGTCCATATTGCAATATTGTGAATATCTGCAGTGTTGTGGCGAAAATAGTCTTGAGGTTTCAAATTAGGTTAGTAGTAGAAAAGTTTTACTACTAATAGAAAATTATGGATTGAGCACATGTGCGAAAATAGTGTTGATGTATCAACGTCTCTGCGCCGAAACGTACCTACGCCGAACCATCCCTGCGTAGAGACGTTCCTGCGCCGAAACATTCTTGTGCCAAAACGTCCCTGTACCGAATCGGCCTCGCCGATGCGTCGTGGACATGGTATATTTAAGTATTACGTTCCTTTGGACCTGTAGTATATATACCGGGTTATCGATTTTAATGTTAGGTTTGTTAATGGTTTGCCCCTGGTGGCTAGAGTTTTTTATCTATATTTAGTTAGCGTAGCGCTCCAGGGGTTAATTACTTGTCAAATGTGGTGTACAAGGGCCGTCATATGTTGGTCAAATGCCGTCAAATGTTGTTAAATGTCTCGAAATTTTCAAATGTCGCTCAAATGTTTCAAATGTCAAATAAGTGTACACAATTTTTGTAAGTGATCAACCCTTCGGTAGCGCTTCAAGTCGTTTGTATGAAGCATTTTAATGTCATCATCCGTCTAATATTATGCGCAATATTATTCTAAAGACCACATTGAGAATATAGGTAAAATATTCAGCACCGTGACTTCAGCCGCCCCACCCCAAAATTTAAAAAAAAATAATACAGGAACATTGCACCCCTGATGCATCCTTATGCACCAACCTCACATTTTATTGCACCTCTTCAATTAAATATTTATTGACAAATTTATAGTGTGCGGCAGGGTCACATGACCCTAACCGGCCGACACTTCAAAATAAAAATTGAGACATACTACCGTTTCTATAAAGCAATGCACCTTTGTGCTCCAGCAAAATTAATCTTTTCACCATGTCTTAAACCACCCTCACCTCCTCCGAAATTTTATTTTTTGAAAATTTTATTAAAACATTTACGTACAAAATGCACTCATTAAACACCATCTAGCACTCACCTCACATTTATTGCACCCATTTGGTTAAGGACTTATTGACAAAATTAAACTGCACGGCCAAGGTAACGTGACCCTAGCCGGCCGACACTTCAAAATAAAAATTAAAACATACCACCGTTTTTAGAAAGCAATGTACCCTTATGCCCCACCAAAATTAATCTCCTCAGCCTTTCTTAAACCACCCTCACCCCATCCCAAGAATTATTTGTTGAAACAGAAAGTTATTATTATCGCTTTGCTAAAAAACATAAGAATGAAAATTTATAATGACCTATTACCCTACAACATTAGCGGACTTTCTAAGAAAGGACTACACGTAATGCTGATAGGGAAGTTGGCCGTCAGAGAATAAATGCCTCTTTCAAAAATAGTAACATTTTGTCTGGCAGAAAAGACTTCTACAAACATATTAAACAAAAAATGATTTGTTGATAATTTATAAACCGGTCACTGGTTATTCTCTCTATAAATTGTCAACAAATTATTTTTTGTCTAATATGCTTGTAAAACAAAATGTAGACAAAATGTTACAACATATAAGAAGTCTGAATATTTCCTAGAGACTTGAATGCGTAACATTTTTCAACGCTTTTGTACACGATCAAACAGAAGCAGCATCGCCATGGCATCAGTTCCTAGTGTCATATTAAATTTTAAATACTTCTTGTATTTAATACTTCACAATATAAATATTTTACCTATATTTTGAATGTGGTATTTAGAATAATATTACCTATAATATTAGAGGGATGTAGACATTAAAATGTTTCATACAAATCACTTGAAGGGGTTGATCACTTACAAAAATCATGTACACATATTTAACATCTGAAACATTGGAGCGGCATTTGAACATTTTCCAGATATTTAACAACATTTGACAGCTTTTGGCCAACATTTGACGGCCCTTGTACACCACATTTGACAAATAATCAACTCCTCGAGCGCTACGTTTTAACTAAATATAGTTAAAAAAACTCAAGTCACCAGGGGCGTACCATTAACAAACCTATAATTAAAATCAATTACTCAGTATTATATACTTTACATGTGATTTTCCAATGCTCCACCCGAAGGTACTACATTGGCCAGGAAATGAGTTTTTTTTTACCTGGAAAATTTGGAATTTTGCCGAACCCTTGCTGTTCCAAGCAAGGTAGGGATCTTTAGCGTGCGTGACAACACTCACACACGGGACCTCCATTTTACCTCTCATCCGAACGAGGGTGTATTTTGGAAAAAAATGCTCGCCTAACATTTTTCGAGCGGACCATAATACTACAGGTCTAAAGGAACGTAATACTTAAATAAACCAGTCTACAACGTTTTAGCGCTGCCGATTCGGCGCAGGGACGTTTCGACGCAGAGACGGTTTGGCATAAGGACGTTTCGGCGCAGAGACGTTGATACCTCAACACTATTTTCGCCTCAACACTATCTTCGCACATTCACTTTTCGATTATTATATTTTTTGTAGTAAAACATTTCTACTACTAACCTAAGTTAAAACCTCAACACTATTTCTGCCTCAACACATGTGCCCAGTCCATTATTTTCTAATAGTAGTAAAACTTTTCTACTACTAACCTAAGTTGATACCTCAACACTGTTTTACCTCAACACCATTTTTGCACATGCACCGTATCTATAATTACCTCTTAGTAGTAAAACAATTCTACTACTAACCCAAGTTGAAAACTCAACACTATTTTCACCACAACACTGTAGATATGCGCAATATTGCTATATGGACAAATAGCAAGCAATTTTGCGCGTCGAGTCATTTTCTGCCCCGAAACGTGCTTGTGTCAAAACGTCATTGCGCCAACACGTTGTGCGCCAAATTGACCGTGCCGAAACGACGGCATCGTATTGTCCCATTCCGTAAATAAACACTTACTACAACAGAAGTTTGATACAAATAATGTTACGCATCTGAAAAATTAAAGTAAATAATAAATTTTGATTTTCAATTTCAATTTACCTATAGTAATAAAGCGGATACGATTTCTAAATAATCCAAACATATTTGTGTAGACCAAAACGAACATAAACGTCTTTCCACAATGAACGTTTAAGTAAAATGTATGCGTTTCGTATACATCACTTCCAAAATGCGTGAAAATTTATATAAATTAAATTACCAAAACCTAATTCATATAAAACTTTGCAAAATGGCTTAATTTTTTTATTTATATTGCAAATAAGTCCTTAACCAACAGGGTGCAAAAAATGTGAGATAAGTGCTAGACGGTGCATAATGAGTGCATTCTGTATATAAATGTTTTAATAAAAATGTTTAAAATTAAATTTGGTAGTGGGTGAAGGTGGTTTAAGAAAGGACGAGAAGATTAATTTTGGTGAAGCACAAGGGTGCATTGCTTTCTAAAATGGTAGTATATTTTAATTTTTATTTGAAGTGTCGGCCGGCTAGGGTCACGTGAGCTGGGCCGCGCACTATCAATTTATCAATAAATCTTTAACTGAAGGGGGTGCAATAAAATGTAAGGTTGGTGCATAAGGAGTGCAATGTTTCTGTATTTTTTTTTAAGCTGTGAAGTGGGCCGATGGGTATCAAGGTGTCATGGAGCCACCTGGCTGTGGCATTGAGTGATTCGATAGTTTTTTAGTCCAATAAATTTTGCCTTTTGTTTACGCATACTATAAAATTCGCAAAACCAATTGAATAATTAATATGCAACGTATGTAATATAAGCAAACTTATAGAATATAAACCCAGAAAGTCAGTTTTCATCGATAAAAACACAAGTAACATTAGTAACAAAACTTTATAAAAATAATTTTAAAAATAACAATGCGGTAACTACTGGATCCCACTATATTTGCGGAAACTGCAAGAGCTTTCAAACTTTTAAGCAAATAAAGATAGATACATGCGGTTTTTACTGAGGTGCTTCACAATGACACAAAGTTTAATTAAACACATTCAGTTAGCCAAAAACAAAATGGTGGTTTATTTGAATTTTTCTTTAAACACCGGCGCAATTGTGCACAAAATAAGCACAATTTAATGGAATAAGATAAAATTGACAAAGTGAAAGAAAGCGGGAGCTAGCGATCAACCTGCCCCCCTTGATTTGTTTTCATTTTTTCGCTATAAGCAAATGAGCACAATTAAAAAAAAACACCATTAGATTTGAGCACAAAACGAGCACAATTTAATGAACTTAAAAAATTGAAAACAAAAACCACGAGGGCGAGCGGTCAACCTGGCATTTGTTTTTAATTTTTTCGCTATAAGTAAATGAGCACAATTGAAACAAACACCAGCACATTTGAGCACAAGTCAATGGACTTAACAAAAATTGAAAATCAAAATAACACGGAGGGCTAGCGGTCAACATGGCATTTCTTTTTAATTTTTTTGCTTATAAGCAAATGAACATAATTCAAACAAACACCGGCACAATCGAGAACAAAACGAACACAAGTCAATGGAATTTAAAAAATTGAAGAAGTCAAAAGAAACCGAGTGGGGTCAACCTGACCCCCGGATTTGTTTACAATTTTTCGCCAAAAGCAAATGAACACAATTGAAACAAACACCTGCACAATTGAGCACAAAACGAGCACAATTAGTGAGAAAGAAAAAAAAATTGAAAACTGAAAGGGGGGGGACTTGACCCACCTCTCCAAGATGGCGAAACAATCCTAAAGAAACGCTAAACAAACGATTTGCCATGACAACATTTTAAAATCTTGCAAGGACGGGGTTGTTGCCAATAAGACCTCCATGCAACTTGATTTTTAAAAATTCGCGCATCTATAGGCCTAAACAGTCCTTCAAAATGGCAAACAATCCTAAACGAACAATTTGTAATGACAAAATTTTAAAATTTGGCAAGGACGGGGTTGGTGCGATTTGGTCCCGTCCAATTTGATTTTTAAAAATACGCGCAACTATAGGCCTAAACAAATGTCGAAAATGGCAAAACAAACCTAAACAAACGCTAAACGATCAGCAGCGATCAAATTTTAAAATCTTGCATGCGCAGGGCCAACTTCACTGACGTCCTGGATCAACGATTTCAAGATATACTTAATTTTAAAAATTGGGAATTCTTCACAGGCATCTTATAAGCCCAAAGCTTTGTATTTATGGTAGCCATGAGCCTTCAGATATTCTTTTGTATCTACATTCTATTAATATAAGCTACAAATTCAAACATGCACATTTAAAAAAGGAGATCTGCTAAACTGTATAAGTATTAAAATGTAAACAAACACATGCGTGAGAAACGAATGTCTTTGATTTCTGATGGCTTGCAGTTTCGTAGCCGTCGCCAACTCTCATTCTGGCGCCTAAGTAAGAAAATTAATCTGTATAGAATACTGATTTAGCATTTTTTATTGTACGGTAATATAACGTATAGATACGCATGTACTTTATACAGCGATACTCTTGAAATGCGTTTTTTTTTACATAGCATTCTAACAATCTGAGATTGGTTAACTATAAATATAAATTTTTTCACTGAATCATCTGGTGTAGGATGTAGTATACATTTTCAAATTTACTCTGTTACATAAGTATATTGTAGTGCATGAGGGAGGCATTTATGTTCTTGCTTTTAATTAATTGTATCTGAGCATGGTATTAGAGTATTTTATGGGATTATTTTGAAAAATGATTAAAAACCTGGTTTCGTGAATAAGTTGTATAAGCTGTGTCGGAGTATTGATGTGTCGATGCGAACTCGATTTTAGTGACCTACCCGATATAGCAAAAAATCGATACCGGTATGCCGATACGTATCGATATATTGCGTATCGGTATTCGATACATAAATATCTGTATCACCCACCCTATAGTTGTAAAATCTCTTTTATCAAATATTTCAAAAAGTTAGTTACAATATTTTATTCAGGCATAACCTTAATTTCCGCAATAGCTTGAGCTTAAAATTTGGCGATGATAATCTCCGTCAAAATTTAATATATTTAAATGTGCACTCACTGCAACTTGTGTACCAAATTTCAAACTCCTAGCCCACAAGTTTGGTTAAAAAGTGTTTAAAACAGAAAACTTTTTCCAGAATTTCTTGAAAATGGCTTAATGAACTTGAAATGTAAATATATTAACAGAAGCAGCATTTCATTTTTAACAAATTATTCCTTTACGATTTCTCTATAAAATAATTAAAGGAGTCAATATTCACCAAAGTTTCATTTTACATGTGATACGCTATGTATACAAAACCAGTATAATTTTGCCTTTTCACATTTAATTTCAATATACAGGGTATTTCAAATTCTAGGGCAACCATGGGGATCTCCTATAATATAAGTGATAGCGGGTAGGTTTAAGTTTGGCACTTTTACAGAATTTTGTGCTTAACAATATGCCACAAAGAAATTTCGCCTAACTGCATTTATTTCTGTGTTAGGGTAAAAAAAACAAAAAAGTTGATTTTCGTTTTTTATTTGTAACTTTGTTATTTGAAAACATATTTGAAAACTGTAACGATATTCAGTAGTGTATTTTTACAGATCCAGGTGCCACATTTCCTCCAGCATCCACATTTCCTCACACATCTGGACCAAATTTACATGTAAATTCCCATAAGGAGGAAATGTGGAGATAAATCTCCTCCTTGCTCCTCCTTGCTCAGACACCCCCCAATCATTTTGATTACGTCACACCCGCATTCTTTCCACCCGCGAGATAAATCTTTCTCCACATTTCCACCCACGAGATAAACCTATCTTGTTTGGTATCAATTAATATTAGATTTTTCTCAGCTACCCGAATTTCTAGGAATTTTTTAGATTTCATCATCCCCCAAGGAGCTACCCTCATTTTAAAATTTTTTTACCGCTAACATTCTGAACCAAATAGCTTTCTTCGAATAGACATTGCATCTTTCGATATAAACCTATCTTGTTTGGTATCAATTAATATTAGAATTTTCTCAGCTACCCGAAACTCTAGGAATTTTTTAGATAGCACCATCCCCCCAAAAGCTACCCTAATTTTAAGAATTTTTACCAGCAACGATATTTGACCGTCCGCATAAATTTTTTTATACATGCGGCACATCAAACTAGTCTAGAATTTTACGCAGAATTCGAATCTGTAAACAGATATACAATAGGACTACGTCTTACAAAATTACACACATACCTTATAGCGAGCATACCGCGACCGTGCCACTACTCGCTTTTAATGTCATAGTTTCTATCTTGTTTAGCTCATCTTTCGAGATAAATGTAACTTGTTTTGTATCAATTAATATTAGAATTTTCTCAGCTACCCAAATCTTTTAAAATTTTAGATTGCATCATCCCCAGGAGCTACCCTCATTTTAAGATTTTTGCTGGTAGCGATTTCTGACCGTCTTTATAAATTTTTTTAGTCATGCAATACATCAAATTCGTCTAGAATTTTATGCAGAATCCGAATCTGTAAATAGATTTAAAATCGAACCACCCCTTACCATTTTAAAAAAATCTTCTAAATTATAAATTTCCTGCAGCTCATACCTAAAGAAAATCTAAAACCATTCTTAAAACTTTTTATTACAGACAATTTTACTAATACAGTTTAAATTTTGTAAACCACATTTCTAAATACATATTCACAATTTTTATTTTTAACCTAGAACTCCTCAAATCGGCCTATACTTATTAATATTTATTTCTAAATAGAGCACCTTTTCCAAAGACCAACCGGACCCACATGTTTCAAATTCCTCTGATTTTGTTCTCATGGTTTCGCTTAAGACCTGGTACATATTTTCCAGATTACTAGAAGACGTTATAACCATATTTTTTGTGTTAAGGATTTCACATCGGTAGTCTCTTCCCCATTTTGGTGTAAACGCCGTAGAGTTTGCAATAGACTTTTATTGCTGTATGTTGTATTCTTTTTTTAATAATTAATCGAATAAATCGCTCTTTCTGCTTCCAAAGAAACTAGGACACTCCATCGTCGACACTGTCGTTCTTTATGCAATAGCTAGCCATACGCTTGTTAAACGCTGCGCTAACCATTTCTACACCTTAGTCTCTAGTAGCGGTAACTGAAGCATTTTTATGTCTGTTGCTTTTCAAGGGTGCGGCATAGGTAGTCTTTTCCATTTCGAAATCGCATACTTTACACATAATTTGTGGTTGTTTCGTACAAGACCCTTTAACAGCTGGTGGAGCTGAACGTTTACGGCTTAATGACATACCGTGCTGTTTTTCCTTGTGTCGTTGTAAGTTGTCCATTCTCGTAAAAGCGATACCGCAAGACCCACAGTTTAAGTACTTTGCTGCGGACGGATGTATAAGCTTAACCGTGGACGATGTTACACCACGACATTTGTTCTGGTGCCGTTTGAGAGCATTTTTCCAGGTATAGGAAGCACCGCAAGAGTTGCATTTAAAAAACGTTTGCAGGTACCATTTTAGTACAAAACAAAATCCGCACTATAGGACTTTGATTAAACTTGTAAGCGAACTAACTCATAACTAAAGAGTTTACTCTTGCGTACCTGCTTTATGTACCCTATACAATGCAAACCGAAGGTTTCGAAGACACCGAACGAAGTTGAGGATTCAGCGGGGAACTAAATGACGTCATCTTGTGCCAATCTTTGCTGCTCGTCCAGTACATTTAGCACCAATGTATGCACCCGGTTCGCTTTGTCCATGCTGCGAACGCAGTTAGTAGAAACATTGGAAACGTCTTCCATGTTATACAGATCGGCAATCACATCGCGTGCAGATTAAAAATCCAAAAGGGTGGTAGCACACGCACACAAATTGGCTGCAAGTCGTGCGGTAGAAGATGCAGTGCTACTATAAACAAAAACTTAATAAAACACTTTAAACCTTTACTAAGGGAACACCAAACTTGTTGTCTACAAAATATTTACTAATAAAGCAATTTAATTTTAAATAACTTCTACGTCATATTTTCGGAAATGGTAGGCTTGAATATTTTCTAAATGAATTATCAAGTGAAAGTATGCTAAGCGGCATTAAAATTAACCATTAATTTCCCATTTTTACGACCGCGGTTAATTATAGATTAAAATTTAATTTGTTCACGTTCGAGCTACCCGTAAACTAACATATTTTATAGTAACAGTGCGCTGTATAATACATGCATACCCTTTCGCCGCGCTACTGCTATTCTTGTAGTTGCTAGAAAAAGTCAGTCGCCTTTTTTACTGCTAGGACCGATTCAAAGCACTATTTTATACTTTCGTTATACGTATAGCAAATTGCGCACTTTTTGTCTGATTATAAAATTTTGCTTATGTAGGCTTTTACTCTTTGGCATAGCAGTCGGTAGCACGGAATGATTTCTAGAACCGGTAAGTACTTGATATCGCCCAAATAGAAAATTAGATGATCGATGTCTGTCAACTTCCGATTCCCTCGTAAAAGGTAGAAAAAACTCGGTTAATCATCCATCTAACTTAAACTTCGACCCGCTCCCGTTCTGATAATTTCCAAACATTTTTCACACGACAATGGGCGCAGAATTTTTAAACCTTTGAGGGATCTATAAGTCGTAATCAATTACACGTTTGAGCTACCCGTAAACTAACAATGCGCTGTATAATGCATGCATACCCCTTCTCTGCGCTACTGCTATTTTGTAGTTGCTTGAAAAGTCAGTCGCCTTTTTTACTCTTAGGACCGCTGCAAAACACCATTCTATACTTTCTCGAAAAGTATAGCACATCGCGCACTTTTTTATCTTATAAATAAATTTTGCTTATGTAGGCTTTTACACTATAGCATATTTAAACATCTAATACAATCGATTAACCACTTTCGATTATTCTAACGGGGCCACCATACATTCCACCACACCGTTCCTTTTGAATACAACGATCTGATGAGCTTCCACACACTAACACCTAACGTACCTTTCCTACTATTTGTTAAACAAAAACTACCGGCATCGCCATGTCCGTATACGGACGTAAGCAAATGTTTGTGGATGTGTACGAGAATATGTAACCATATACATTAATTAGTCTAAGCTATTTTATTGAGTCCACGAAAACTACTATTTTCTAAAACCACAAAATAATAATAGCCTTTATAGGTTCCACATTTCTACCATTTCCCAATGACTGGTGCTACGTACATGGAGACTTTAATTTCTTATTGGAGAATACTTATTCTCCCTTGCACCGTTGCGTTGTTGCATTCCCACCCCTTTTGGAGATATATGCCCGTTATAGGTTGTAGGACCCTCGGTTTTACTTAACTACACTTTGTGAGACCCCTTTAATCTTTTTAATCGTGTCTCTCTCGCTTACAATACAGTAGGATTTAGCCCTACTACCAACAAATTATAATACTAGATCCCCATTAAATTCGTCTTTAATTTTCCTACAACTTTTTTGTTGACATGCGGTATTGTGTTTATTATCCGCGGGGTAGTCACTCTTTTAAGATAAATATATCTGTTTTGGTATCAACTAGTATTAGATTTTTCTAGGGAGCTCAAATCTGCAAATAGACTTTAAATAGAACCACCCTTTACAAAGTCGCGCCTTTTAAAGACCCAAACCTCTAATTTTACCCATCTTTATTTAACTCCATCTTTAAAACCCGTTTTTGCTACCCAAGACATATGCTCTAACCAATCATTTTCCTAGAAATCTAAAACCGCTATGTCCGCGAACACCACGTGGAGATAACACGTATACTCTGTCCACCAGGACAGAAGCAGAAAGGATTTAGAAGGTGGGAGAAGAACTTAAAAATTATGGAATCTTAAAACTAATATATACAATAGATTTACAAAATCAAACAACTATTTTAGATTTATATCTTTATACCCCCATGCGTGGGTTGATATGCTTCAAGGGATGACGTTACGCTTGTCATCTTCGCTCGATAAACTAATTTTACTAATAATCTGCGTGTACAAATCGTTTTTTTTTAACTCCGGATACATACACCGGCTAGTACTCGATACCATCCAAATAAAGAATTAGATGCTTGATGACTATTAATTTCCGCTTCCCTCGTGTACGCCCCAGACACATCCCTGGTGGTGATGTCATAGCCTTTTATAAATAACGAACAATGTAATACTATTCTACAATTTTTATTCTGACATTATACATAACAAAATTTAAAAAATGTATTGCCAAGCATGGAGCCATTTAAGCTTAATTTTAATACAAAGTTATACACAGAAGACAGTCCTCTCTTTATGTTTGTTTGGAGCGGTTTTAATTTTATCTAATTTTATTCGCAGCTTAAAATTTAAGTCGACACCCAAGTCCTCTATCTCCTTTTCTACCCAATAGTTTGATACATAGAGACCGTCTAGGTTTTCGAATTGCAAAATGTGCCGAAGTTTGCCTCTATATATAAAGTCTTTGATTCCACCGACAACCAGATCCATTCATTCGTGTAATTCTTGCAACTTGTGACAATCTTTTAATCGCGGTTCTCCCACTACGTATCTTGTTAGCTTGATCGACTTCTTCTTGTCGGTATTGGAGGAAATCCTTATTCTCAAACTCGCTGTTGCATAGTTACATGTCCACCACTTTTGGAAATATATGGTTGTTATAGGTTGTAAGACCTACGGTATTAAATGATCCGAAAGGTTCTTTACTAGGCAAATATACAATGTTTAACGAACCCCCTTTGCGTGTGGTGTACGCAAAGGTTACAACTCGCATTCCTTAGGTCATCTATGTTATCTGCTATTTTGATAAATACGTTTTAGAATAACTTTTTAAAAAGTATACAGATTTAGTCCCATTCTTTTCCGCAAGGACGCCTACATAACTAAAAGAGTCTTTTTTACTAACCACAAATGCATACAACTTGTAAAACCATATGTATCTAAGTGAGTCCATCGGCACATAAAATAATCTTTTAATTCTTCCTCATTTTCTCTAATAAGATGTTCTTTGTCTAACACATCTTTGTATTGTTCGCGTATTGTCGCAGTGTTTTCCATGTAGTCCAACTTTTGCTTTTTTGCATCCATTTCCTCTAATTCCAGTTGTCTTTTTCTTCCACTTACAGGGTATGGCGTGCATAATGGGGCAATTTCCTTTAGCGTAAACAGATAGAGTTTACTGCAAATATTTACGCGTTGTCGTACAACCTCTGGACGAATGTTAGGCGTATCGATCAACCCCAATTCCGAAATGACTATTTCTTTTGGAAGTGTAGAATATGGTGTTGCAGATTGTGTAAAATATATACTACCTGCTTTAATGCAGCACTTGTATGATTTTTATTTTATCTTGGCTATCCTCCACCTCTACTATCTCCAAATAATTTACAGGTAAATATTTAAAACTAAAAGCCGAAAGCACATACCTTATCAATTTTTCCTTTTCCTCTGGTTTTTCGGACAACTTAATTTGCAAGCCCGTCAATTTCTTCGTATTGCCATTCCCACAATACACGTACTATAGCAGGTTATTATACACTAAACAGCAGCTATTTTGTAGCTTGTCCGATAGCTTACTCCACATTTTGGCAAGTGGTACCGAGTACATTGGCGCCTTTAGGAAGTATAACTTACTATCTTCCAATAACGTTAAACAGTCTTTTAAGGGATTATACACCCGTTCCGCACTGACATAGTTTCCAATTGCACAATTGTATATTGTCGCTTCCAATCGCGTAATACCATGTTCTTTAGCCAAAGTAGACGCAAATGTTTCCCTTAAACGTATATTTGGAAAACGTAAAAAATCCAGTATATGATTGCCAAGTTGTTTATTAACACCAGTACTTGTTCTCTGACACACAAATTTGTTGTATATCTTAATTCTTGCATTGGTTGTTAGCCATGTTAAACAATCAATCCCCGCAATTTTATCGTTGTCAACTATAATATTACACTTTCCTTCGTATTCTACCTTATAGCAAAAGTTATGCTTTGTAGTTAAATAATTACACATCTCCATCTTGCTAAATATGCCAGCAAAATCTTAGGTTTCATCCATGTCAAAAAAATAAAAATAATCTTTTTCGAGTTTGTCTAATATATCTGGTAGTTCCTCTAATAAAGTTTCCAACTTAACATCTGCTAGTTCCACTTTGTATGGAACACATATAGGATTTTGGAATTTTTTATTAATGCATTCGAGGTTTTCTTTTCCGATAATTTCTTTTACTCTCTGGCCCATCTTGTTAGTGCTTTCCAGAGAAAACGGATGCTTAGCTTTAACACCATTCCTAGCGGAAACAAAACGGTCGAACTGTCTTCGTAGATAGCTGTTAAATGCACCACAAGTTTTTTTAGGTTAAACATCCTTTTGTTTGCAGATGTTTGTTCGTTGTCAGAAAGGTCGCAAATTTTAACCAACATTATATTGTCACAAAATGGTTCTGTAATTGGTGTGTGTGGTCCACCAGTCAGCATCTGTTCGCCTTCGACATAACAAATATTACCAATATCTGTCACCAAATTATTGTTGCACATATTTTCTGCCAACAGCCATAATCCAAATCGCTCATTTGTCGGTTTCACTTTATTCCCAAGAAGTTGAGAAACGTTAATCACTTTGGAGACGCTCATGTTTACCGTTCTAGCTACTGTCGAATACTAAATTGAATACGAAAAAATTGTTCCCTTATGTATCCTACAGAGTGGGAGCGTATATTACCGAAAATAGTCGAATATGTCGGACACCGCGATATCGCTTACATTCTCTGGTTTAGGAACAGTTATGTTATCCGACCTAGGTCGGCAGAGATGCGCTTTGAAATATGTCCGGATATATGTAGGATGTTAGGGTAGTTTGAAATTGTCCCATAGGGTGAAATTACCCAATAGGGTGAAATTACCCAATAGGGTGAAATTACCCCATAGGGTGAAATTGCCTCCGACCTAGGTTGGATGTGGACTTGTCAGGAGTTAGGTTAGCTAGTGTTGTCCGGAGTTAGGTTGGGTTGGTTGGACTTGTGAACTTGGGTTAGAATGGTCACACAGTCCAACTAACCTAACAACTGGACAGAACAACTAACTGACAAGTCACATTCAACCTGGGTCACAGCATTCTATGGGCATTTCACCCTGTGGCAATTTCACCCTGTGGCAATTTCACCCTAACAAACATCTACATATGTCCGGACATATGACGTGCGCACCTGTCGACCTGGGTCGGATAACACAACTGTTCCCAAAACCAGAGAATGTAAGTATTCGACTATCTTAATTGCACATATCTGTGGATCAAAATTTGCGCCTTTCTGACACCGAACAAACATCTGAAAACAAAAGGATATTTATCCTAAAAAAAAACATCGTGGTGCATTTAACAGCTATCTACGAAGAAAGTTCGACCGATTTGTTACCGCTAGGTTTGGTGTTAAAGCTAAACTTCCGTTTTCTCTGCAAAGCACTAACAAGATGGGCCAGAGAGTAAAAGAAATTATCGGAAAAGAAGACCTCGAATGCATTAATAAAAAATTCCAAAATCCTATATGTGTACCATACAAAGTGCAACTAGCAGATGTTAAGTTGGAAACTTTATTAGAGGAACTACCAGATATATTAGACGAACTCGAAAAAGATTATTTTTATTTTTTTGACATGTATGTAACCTAAGATTTTGCTGGCATATTTAGCAAGATGGAGATGTGTAATTATTTAACTACAAAGCATAACTTTTGCTATAAGGGAGAATACGAAGAAAAGTGTAATATTATAGTTGACAACGATAAAACTGTGGGGATTGATTGTTGAACATGGCTAACAACCAATGCAAGAATTAAGATATACAACAAATTTTTGTCAGATAACAAGTCCTGGTGTTAATAAACAACTTGGCAATCATATACTAGATTTTTTACGTTGTCCAGATGTACGTTTAAGGGAAACATTTGCGTCTACTTGGCGAAAGAACATGGTATTACGCGATTGGAAGCGACAATATACAACTGTGCAATTGGAAGCTATGTCAGTGCGGACGGGTGTATAAACCCTTAGAAGACTGTTTAACCTTATTGGAAGATAGTAAGTTATACTTCCTAAAGGCGCCAATGTACTCGGTACCACTTGCCAAAATGTGGAGTAAGCTATCGGCCAAGCTACAAAATAGCTGCTGTTTAGTGTATAATAACCTACTACAGTACGTGTATTGGAGGAATGGCAATACAAAGAAATTGACGGGCTTGAAAATTAAGTTGTCCGAAAAACCAGAGGAAAGGGAAAAATTGATAAGGTATGTGCTTTCGGCTTTTAGTTTTAACTATTTACTTGTAAATTATTTGGAGATAGTAGAGGAGGAAGATAGCCAAGATAAAATAAAAACCTTACACGAGTGCTACATTAAAGCAGGTAGTATATATTTTACACAATCTGCAACACCATATTCTACAATTCCAAAAGAAATAGTCATTTCGGAATTGGGGTTGATAGATCCGCCTAACATTCGTCCAGAGGTTGTACTACAACGCGTAAATATTGGCAGTAAACTCTATCCGTTTGCGCTAAAGGAAATTGCCCCATTATGCACGCCATACGCTGTAAGTGGAAGAAAAAGACAACTGGAATTAGAGGAAATGGATGCAAAAAACAAAAGTTGGACTACATGGAAAACACTGCGACAATACGCGAACAATACATAGATGTGTTAGACAAAGAACATCTTATTAGAGAAAATGAGGAAGAATTAAAAGATTATTTTATTTGCCGATGGACTGACTTAGATACATCTGGTTTCTACAAGTTGTATGTATTGTGGTTAGTAAAAAAAACTCTTTTAGTTATGTAGGCGTCCTTGCGGAAAAGGATGGTACTAAATCCGTATACTTTTTAAAAGGTTATTCTAAAAACGTATTTATCAAAATAGCAGATAACATAGACGACCTAAGGAATGCGAGTTTCGTAACCTTTGCGTACACCACACGCAAAGGGGGTCCGTTACACATTGTATATTTGCCTAGTAAAGAACCTTTCGGATCATTTAATACCGTGGGTCTTACTACCTATAACAACCATATATTTCCAAAAGTGGTGGACATGCAACTATGCAACAGTGAGTTTGAGAATAAGGATTTCCTCCAATACCGACAAGAAGAAGTTGATCAAGCTAACAAGATACGTAAGCAAGATATAGTGGGAGAACCGCGATTAAAAGATTGTCACAAGCTGCACGAATTACACGAATGAATGGATCTGGTTGTCGGTGGAATCAAAGACTTTATATATAGAGGCAAACTTCGGCACATTTGCAATTCCAAAACCTAGACGGTCTCTATGTATCAAACTATTGGCTAGAAAAGGAGATAGAGGACTTGGGTGTCGATTTAAATTTTAAGCTGCGAATAAAATTAGATAAAATTAAAACCGCTCCAAACAAACATAAAGAAAGGACTGTCTTCTGTGTATAACTTTGTATTAAAATTAAGTTTAAATGGCTCCATGCTTGGCAATACATTTTTTTTTTAATTTTGTTATGTATAATGTCAGAATAAAAATTTTAGAATAGTATTACATTGTTCTTTATTTATAAAAGGCTATGACATCACCACCAGGGATGTGTCTGGGGCGTACACGAGGGAAGCGGAAAGTTAGTCATCAAGCATCTAATTCTTTATTTGGATGGTATCGAGTACTTGCCGGTTAGTATCGGTAAAAAACAATTTGTACACGCAGATTATTAGTAAAATTAGTTTATCGAGCAAAGATGACAAGCGTAACGTCATCCCTGGAAGCATATCAACCCATGCATGGGGGTATAAAGATATAAATCTAAGATAGTTGTTTATATTTGTAAATCTATTGTGTATATTAGTTTTAAGATTCCATAATTTTTAAGTTCTTATTCCACCTTCTAAATCCTTTCTGCTTCTGTCCTGGTGGACAGAGTATACGTCGTATCTCCACGTGGTGTTCGCGGGACATAGCGGTTTTAGATTTCTAGGAAAATGATTGGTTAAAGCATATGTCTTGGGTAGCAAAAAACGGGTTTTAAAGATGGAGTTAAATAAAGATGGGTAAAAATTAGAGGTTTGGGTCTTTAAAAGGTGCGACTTTGTAAAGGGTGGTTCTATTTAAAATTTATATGCAGATTTGAGCTCCCTAGAAAAATCTAATATTAGTTGATACCAAAACAGATATATTTATCTTAAAAGAGTTACTACCCTACGGATAATAAAAACACAATATACCGCATGTCAACAAAAAAAGTTGTAGGGAAAATTAAAGACGAATTTAATGGGGATCTAGTATTATAATTTGTTGGTAGTATGGCTAAGTCCTACTGTATTGTAAGCGAGAAGGACACGATTAAAAAGATTAAAGCGGTCTCACAAAGTGTAGTTAAATGCAACTCTTGCGGTGCTTCCTATACCTGGAAAAATGATCTCGAACGGCACCAGAACGAATGTCGTAGTGTAACATCGTCCACGGTTAAGCTTATACATCCGTCCGCAGCAAAGTACTTAAACTGTGGGTTTTGCCGTATCGCTTTTACGAGAATCTACAACTTACAGCGACACAAGGAAAAACAGCACGGTATGTCATTAAGCCGTAAACGTTCAGCTCCGCCAGCTGTTAAAGGGTCTTGTACGAAACAACCACAAAACCTTTTATTGAGAATAATGAATTTTTTAGTACCAATAATATAAGGATATTATACATTTTTGAAATCAGGAAAAAATTCTCTATACAACGGCATAAAAATCGAATACGGCGTCCATAAGATTTACAAAAGTAGATGATGTTTGAAAAGAGTTATGTTAGGTTAGTTGGATTTGTGTGGACTTAGATTAGATAGTCCACACAAGTCCAACTAACCTAACCTAACTCCAGACAACACTAACTAACCTAACTCTTGACAAGTCCACATCCAACCTAGGGCGGAGGCAATTTCATTCTATGGGGTAATTTCACCCTATGAGACAATTTCACACTATGGGGCAATTTTACCCTATGGGGCAATTTCACCCTTACCTAATATCCTACAGTTCTTTTACCTTGCCCAGTTGGTCGCCGTTTAATCCTTAACACGAAGGGATCAACATATCCAGCAATTTCTGTGAGCAACCGTTGGCTGGTTTATCTTTTGTGTCGTCCACACAACGTTTAATATGGCATACTGGAATGCAACTTCCCACAATCATGTCTTTCTTCAGGATCACTGTATGCGGATTAATATTTAGCACCCTTACTGGTATCATATTTGGAAACTTTACAAGCGTTCTTCTAATCAGTAATCCCTCCTGACTCATTCCCGATTCAAATGCTTCCATCATGCATATTTGTCCTTCCCGGAGCGTACCATCCGGGCGTCCCATTACTATCATTTCCGCCTTCTCGGGTATCTTCATATCACAAATCATTCAAACTTGCATCGTCTGATTACTCGTCCTTTGAAATGGAATCTCATCATCATCTATTCGAAGCACATTTTTTTTCATGTTTACATGAAACCCATATTCTCTCATGAGATCCATTCCCAAGATTACTTCTTCTGTAATTTCAGCTACCAACACCTGATGATTAATTAGTTTGTCCCCGATTGTCAACGTATCGGCAGTCTCTCCGTGATTACAAATTTTCTCACCACTTGCCGTTCAAAGACACACCGATGCAGGTAGCACTTTTCCACGACCAACCAAATCTGGTTTCACAATAGTCCTTGTTGCACCTTTATCCACGTGTAATCGGGCAACCCTACCATTAATTCTACCATCAATATAGATGCTGTCTAGACTTCCCATCGACAATGCAGCAAGGATGATAATCTCCGGGGCACTAGGTTGTGCTGTCGACGTTCGCCCCCTTACGTCGATTTGCTTTAGTTTTCCTGCTGCTCAATCGTCTCTGTATATGACCAACTTCACCGCAGCTCTAGCATCGCAGACGTCATCTCCGAGGTCGTTGTCTTGCCAGCCTTTCCGCCACACGGTTAATTATTTCATCTATGCTGTTCTGCGCTTGACCAGGTTATTCTAAGGCAGACCGAACTTGATGACTCATCCTGTGTCATGTCTGCTTAGCTGCTTCAAATTCAAGCGCATAGGCCAGTACGTCATCTAACATTTTTGGCCGTGCTAATCTCAGCGCTTGCTGTATTTCGCTGTCTTTAACGCCATCCACAAATGTCTGTACAGCTAGTTGTTCGAGAAAGCTATCTGGTGCCGTTGGGTATTCCAATCTAACTAATCTGGCGAAGTCAGCTTCAAATTCTTGCAGATTTTTATTTGTCTTTTGCGAGCAGTTCTTAACTTGTGCATGGTAAACCTGTTGAAGGTGAGCGTCTCCAAATCTCATTACAAGCTTTGATGTTAAGAGACCGTAATCATTCTCCTGGTGATCGAGAATCGTTTGTAAGATGTTAAGAGCTTCCCCCTGTAGGGCCACTATTAAGGAGATAGCCTTCTCTTTGTTGCACCAACCGTTCGATATTGCAGCAGCTTCAAATTGTTTCAAATATGTGAGCCAAGGTGTTTTAGCATGTTATGTGGGTGGTTTTACTTTAAATTTTGACGGTATTGAATCACTTTCTTCCATGCTTCTTATTTCTGGGATGTTCTAATTTACCACTTGGTTTACTAATTCAAGTGGCCGCGTTGTTAGTGAAATCACTTGTTTTTGTAGTCTCATCATATCTTCTTCCATTTTTACCAATTCACTGTCCAACTTTTGTTCAACTGTTTTTACCTGTTCGGTGAAATCTTATTTCAATGCAATGGAGCTTTCCGTTAATCTTTGTTCTAACGTGGCTGTACTTTCATTCAACTTTTCTTCCATTTTGGCAGCATTTTCACCTAACCTTTCCATTTTCTCAATATTTTCAATAAACTTTTCTTCTATTTCCGCAGCATTTACACTTAATTTTTCTTCTATTTTCTCAGCATTTTCACTAAGTGCCACTTCCATACCGTATTTAAACTTTTTAAGGGTCGATTCCAACTGACCGCTCTACGTTTTCATTTAGTGTGACACTTCCAGTTTAGCCGACCTCTCCTCCATTTTCTCAGCATTTTCACTAAGCTTTTTATCCATTTTTGCAGCATTTTCACATAACTTTTCTTCTACACGGGATTTAAAATCCTTAGGGAAAATCATTAAAGTTTTTGCGTCCATCTTACTTTGGCTTCTTGTTACAGGCATATACAAACTACTTAAATATCTGTAGACTTGTGGTTTTTTTTAAATTAATCACTATATACCCCACACAGGCTGACACCAGTGTAGCGGGCTACTACCACCGCGTTTCACTGATTTAAAACAAGTAATAACAAGTCTTTATTGCTCACCGTTCACAAGTCTAATTAACAGTATATGCCTTATTTATAGATGTTTTCAGTCCAATTAACAATGAAGCACTATCACACTAATGAATTTACAAGCACTAATATCTTCTTAAACTAACTGCTTAACCATAGGTCTATTAACAACACTAACACAACTATTATAATTTATTTATTACACTTTTGTCTATTTATGTATTCTACAAGCTGTATGTACATTAGACACTTTCACATCATATAACATTTGTTTACTGTTGGACTTCCAAAAGCTCAACTATTTAACTTTACACGACATAATTTATATTAGACATTCTCATATAGACTAACATGTCAGTTAATAATAATATTTCAGGCAAAACATAGCTCACAAATGTGCATAATTTACATAATTACATAAATTACAAGGGTCACTTGTCATTTTTATTTATATGCCCTTATTTCCAAAATTATTGCAACTTTACTATAAAATGTTCAGTTCGAGACATATTATGTTTAACGCATAGTTTGAACCAGGGTCTGAAACTATACATTCAGCATGTAAATGAGACATATTATGTTTAACGTGTAGTTTGAACCAGGGTCTGAAACTATACATTCAGCATGTAAATGAGAAATACCTCCAAAGTATGCGTTTGATGCCATAAATACTTATGTTTCTGTGTCTTATCGTTTGACAAGGTTGGAAAAACGTTTAGTATTATTTAGTACGTTTATGCTGTAGTTGTATAATATACCAAGAATGTTTTAAGGTTTTCTGTATATACATATAGTTAAATGACATGCAAAGTGTTTCCTCTTTAGCTAATAGCTACGATTCCTAGATAGGTTTCCTATTAAGACCACCTATTGGGTAGCCGATATTCAATTTAACTTTATATGGAGATGGTTTTGTCTTTATTTTACATTTTGTAATATTTTGTTAAAGTGAATGCTTACGAATTAAACAGATAATTTTTCTGTTAGACTACATAGGGCTATGTATATACTTTAAAAAAAAACACATCAAGGCATTTAGCCATGTTCTGTATGTGGACAACTAATCATACATCATTTGAAAATTGTTAGTTTCTTAATAAGTAATTAGTCTGGTATTTCGCCAATTTCTTGTCAATTATCGGCTTCAGTCGTCTTTGATAATTTCCAACAATAAAAGTGCACCTTTTTTTATTGCAGGAGCGGATTCCGCAGCTTCTTTTGTGTGTGTGTGTGTGTGTGTGTGTGTGTGTGTGTGTGTGTATGTGAGGCGGAGGGGGGAGAGAGTATAAACATCCCTTAATACACTACCGTTATTACACGGTCTCAAAAAATCATTTATTTGCCAATGTTTATAGTGTCATCCTAAACATATGTAGTTCGAGCTATTTTAAGCATGTTTGTAGAGTACTAAACACATAGTTTGATCTAATGACAAGAATAGCAACGCCATCATAGTGATGAATGCATTTAACAATTATTGAGTGTGACACGTAGAAACACGCCTATTTATGGTATTATAAATAATACTTTGGGGTATTCTCATTTACATATATTAAATGTATAGTTTTCAGACCCTGGTTCAAACTATGCATTAAACATATAATAGGTTACATCATCATCATCATTTTATTTTCGACCTTACTTAAGGTCGGTTTGACGCAGCTCTAACTTCTTTTCTATTCTGTTCTAATCTAAAAAGTTCTACATATCCTTCACAATCTAAATTTCTTATAAATTGACTAATATAGCTTTTTCTTATCTAGCTAGCTCTACATAGATATTACCAACCTAATTGTTGTTAAAGAACTCCAACATGTTTACATGATTCCCATTTATAAGGAAATGAAATACCACCTAGTTTTCCCCTCCAAAAAAAAAAGAAAAGTGTTGAATTATATTGTTATGGTAAGGTTTAAGCAGCGAATCGCTGCCAACATGCCAGACCGCTAACTAATTATGAGTTATGTCATGGTGACGTTTATTAAATTATATGGTATGGTAAGGCTTGAGCAACGAATCACTACCAACATGCCAGACCGCTAACGAATTGTGAGTTATGTCATGGTGAGATCTAGTTAACTGATTTTTATTATTTTTTGTGTGTTGTTTTCGAACTTACTTAAGGTCGGTTTGACGCAACTCTAAATTCCTTTCTATTCTGAGCTAGTCTAAAAAGGTCTACATACCCTTCACAACCTAAATCTCTAACAATTTAACTAATATAGCTTTGTCTAAGTCTTTCTACTCTATCTTTATTTGGTAGTCCATAATCTATTACCTTACTAAATAGTCCCTCATGCATTAGCTGGCGCCCTATCATTCTATCTCTTCTGATCATTAATTGTTTCTACATACAGGGTTCCTCACCTATATAGGTTACATAATAAACATATTTTTAAGAATTAGCATATCTTGAGCTTTTGCCCGTTTGCACCAAACACGTCTTAGGTAAGGAATAGTAAAGGAATCCTTAAATCATAAGTAGTCCTTAATTCAAAATGCATTGCACCAATGCTTGAATGTCAACATTTTAACTAAGTAGGTGATACTAATCTTCTTTGGGGATTAAACCACTCATAGTTTTTAAAATTATCTTTATTAACGTTTCGATCCATAACCTAGGATCGTTTTCAAAATAATAAAAACTTCAAGTTTGACATTTATGACACAAATTTGTGTCATAAATGTCAAACTTGAAGTTTTTATACAGGGAGTATTTAGGTGATACTATTGGCAACGTTGTAATTTAAGTCATCTTTTAGGAAGTTTCAGGTTTATTACAATAAGGGTTGGCAATTTGGTATTGCAGATGCAGAAATGCAGATCAAATTTTGTCAAATGTAAACATAGATTTAAATTTCTTTGTAATTTTGCTTTATACCTATAATCCTGTCCAAGTATTATGATGGAAAATAAAAAGAGAGTTGTTAGCACCTCATTTATTAAAGTAGCACTGTTATTTCTAGAATAGTTGTTTACACTATTAGATAATATAATAATGTATTTTTTAAATTTCTGCGTGTTTTAAATTTTTGGCACATTCCTAAGACTGCAACTTACTTAACAGCACCCTTATTAAATTCTAACAAATGCTCTATTTCAGCTAATACTTGTAAGACAGTCCTTTTGATTAATCTAAATTTTGAAACACAAACAAATGTAAATTATTTATCCTTCCCATTAAAATAATTGGATCTTTCATTAATTCGTGTAGGAAACCCATTGTACATAATATACAAAATCTTATAATACAAAATAATCCAACACTAGAAACACACAGGAAGAAAAGTTTAATTATAGATTAAAAGGAATTATATTGATATGTGTTTACATTTTAAGGTGTGAGGTTAGAAATCGTTCCTTAATATATTTGAGAAAGGAATTTTGGCTACTTAACACTAATTAAATCTGGAATTATGAATCTGGTGCAAACGGCTATTTTAAAACTACTGCAATTATGGTTTTAATTTTCTTCGTGTCATAACTAAAGTTAAAATTATATTAGCATAATCTTTATTATAATTCACAAATATATGATTATTTGAACGATAAACTTCTAATTGTCCAAGTGACCAAGTTTAACTGCATAAAAAAAGCTTCAATCCTGGCCACCCATTGGTGATGCAACCTGCGTGCTCCTGCGGTCATCCTCGCGGTTGTTACAGAGTCGAAATAATATGTGTATGCGAAAATAGTGGATAGGTTAGGTTACTGGAGAAAATGTTTTACTACTTAATATGACTGAACGGGCACAACAGCCATTCCGAATGGACCTACACCTTGAAGAAGTTTTAAATTACTAGAACAGGTGGAATGCCTACTGCGTTCCAGTGATCTAAAGAGCCAAACTACAGGTTCAACCAAATTAGTAAGGTCTTTAGTAAGGAACCAGAATAAGACAGGAAAGGAAGATTAGCAATTTTAATGATAAAATAAGAAACGTAGTGCTTGGCTTTGAAATTAAAATCACTATTACCGAAATAGAACAAATTAAGAAATCAATTAATACTGTAAAAAATGCGCTAGCCAATACACTATCAGAAATAATTTTTACAGAATTTTCCAATAGAACTAATACATCTTTCAAGAGGAGGTTTACTCTAGTAAGAGACAGAAATATAAAAAAGTTTCATGCTTTAAAATGTAAGCTAATAAAAAGTAAAATGTTTAAAGATAACAGCAAATGGTTACACAATTTAACTAATGAAGTCATTCCAGAAGAGATTGCGAATTTTCTGTCTTTAGGTCCTAAATTGGGCTTATCGACTACCCCTCAGAATTTAAACATTAACAAGTTACTAGTAGACATAGAATCAATTTTGCCAGTTTTCTCACAAGAAGACAGAGAACTACAACGTGCTCGTGTTACGAACATAATTACCAATTATCTAAGAAGTAATCAAAAGCAATCAACACTAACATAGCTGTTTAATAAAACGAAGCAATTCTTAATAAATCATCCGGATATCCTAATAACAAATTCGGACAAAGGTTCGGTTACTGTAACAATGTATAAAACGGATTACGTCAAAAAAGGCACAGCACTTGTCAACGACACTACGGTTTATAAACTGTTAAAATCAGATCCTACTTTTACTACACAGAAGAAAAATAATGAGTTAATCAATAGGTTATATAAACATAATTGCATTAATCTAGACACCAAAAAGAAACTATGTATTACCAATGCAACGACTCCCAAGCTTTATGGATTGCCTAAAATTCATAAGAGCGAAGTTCCCCTAAGACCGATTGTCTCTTCGATTAATTCACCTACGTATAAACTATCTGCTTTTGTTGCGGATATACTTACTAAATCGTTTAGTAATAAAAATAATTATAATACTACAGATTCGTTTACTTTTGCAACGGAATTTCAAAATTATCATATTCCTGATGGTTTCGTTTTAATATCACTAGATGTCATTTCCTTGTTTACCAACAGCCCTTTAAAATTGGCATTAAAAATAATTACAGACAAGTGGGAAATTATACGAGACCATTGTGAATTTTCTTTAGAATTGTTTACTGAAACCCTAAGTTTTATTTTTAATCACACTTATTTCACTTTTGACAAGAAATTTTATTTACAAATATTCGGAGCACCTATGGGTTCACCACTCAGTCCCATAGTTGCCACAATAATAATGGATTATCTATTTGACGAGGTTATTCCACAATTACCCACGCCTCCAGCTTTTATAAAAAAGTATGTGGATGATGTGATTTGTGCTGTACCTGAAAATCAAATAAATGAGGTTTTAAAAATCTTTAACAGCTTTAAGAAACACATACAGTTTACTCTGGCAAGAGAGCATGAAAGTACAATCCCCTTTTTGGACATGAAATTAATTAGGAATACAGACAACATAATTATGTTAGATTGGTACAGGAAAACTACAAGTTCAGATAGGTACATAAACTTTTTTTCTAACCACAGCCTCAGTCAAAAGGTGAATATCATTTTAGGTTTAAAAAATAGAATTCTTAAAATTTCACATCCTTCTATACGTCTTAAAAATTTTAACTTGTTAACAGAAATTGCGATAAACAATGGCTTTCCAAAAAATCTGACTAAGAAACTTATTTTCGGGAACAACTATAATAATAAAAAACAAAAAACTGATTTGACACCTGTAACAGAAATTAGTTATAAGAAACTACCAATGATTAAAAATTTAACATTAAAATTACTTAACGTCCTGCGGAATGACTCCATCATAATTTCAAAATACAACCCTGTTACTATAAATCAATTATTTTCTGCTATTAAAGATGAGACTCCTATGCTGAGTAGTTCTAACGTCATATACTCTATTCCATGCAGTAATTGTGATAAGATCTACATTGGACAATCTTCACAGTGGTTACGTTCCAGGATTGTTCAGCATAGGAGTGACTGTAAAAACAAAAAAGATTCGTGCGCTTTATCTTGCCATGTAAAAAAATAAAATCATTTTCCGGATTTTAATAAAGTAAAAATTTTAGATAGGGAAGTTAGTTACAAAGGTAGACTTTTTCTTGAAATGGTGCACATTAATAATAACAACAACGTTTTGAACTTCAAATCTGGTACTATCAATCTAAGTGTGATTTATTCTTATATTTTAAGACTAAGTAATATCAACAGAAAGAAAGAGACACTAAGTTGAATTTTATGCAATAATTTCTGTAAGTATTGAAATCAGATTCTACCAACACCTGTCACTTAATTAGGTTTGCATACCTGGTCAAACATATTACCATGTGAAGTTACAATTTTAATCTGTTAGTTTGTTTATTTAGTGCTAAGAATGTTAACCTAGTATGTTTCAATGTAGTTACTATTTTACACTCCAGTTTTTGTAAGTTAATGTATTTTATTTGAATGTTGACATGGATGTTTATAATTTTGTAGCACCCTGAGGAAGATTTAAAATTAAATCGAAAGCTTGGTAAAGAACAAAGAGTTTTTAATTTTACCTTTATGAACGTAGACCTATAAACCCGTTACTGCACTTCTTATTGATAATAATTAAAGGTCGTTACACATAATATATATATATATATATATATATATATATATATATATATATATATATATTAAATCTCACTTCTTTTTTTACTCACTTACTGTCTGTTCAGTCACTCTCAACTCTATATTCTTAAAAAAAAATTTTTTTATTTTATTTTACCCCTTTTGTCGCGCCTTTTTTTGTAATGTGCACACCTAATGCACGCCCCGTATTTGCAACGTTTGGTTGGTTCTTTAATTAACTATTTATTTCAATGCCTCGACTATTTAAACTCTTAAATCTCAGGGTGGTCAACTACTTATAGTGAGTTCTGTTATAAGTAGATGTGCAAAGTCCAACCAAAGTGCACCTCTTTTGTTTTAGTACTAAATTTTTTTACTCTACTTTTGTATATGCCAAAATTATACTACGATCAGCGTTGCTTTGTGCCAAATTAAATTACTACCAAAATTATATGACTGTTTTTGACGTTTTAAGATATCTCAGCACTCACCTGGTTTATACTCCGTTCTTGGCCGCTCTAACTGCTGGCTCAAAATCCTTGTCGCCGTATGCGTCTTTACACTTTGTCCTATCTGATTGAAGTTTAGTACCGCCTCCAGGTGTTGTTCTCAAATTTAGCTGCTCCCCAATACCTGAAATAATTAACCCTAATTTAGAATTTTGAATACCCAGTGCTGTAACTTCCCCTGTGCTAATTTCTGCTTCGAATCCTCCACTACCAATTGTTGTTCTCCTAAATTTCGCTCTTCGTGTTCTCAATTACTCCGTCCGCTTCTTCGTATCTTATCCAAATCTACTCGTCGTCTTACTTCAAATTGCTCTATGCTCCGCTACCTAATAATCGCTATCCAAAACCAACTTCTTTCCCATATATTTTTCCTCTCGATGTCCTGCTACCTAATATCGCTATCCAAATCCCACTTCGTCCCTTATATATTTTTCCTCTCGATGTCCTGCTACAAATCTATAAATCGCTCTCCAAATCCAACTTCTTTCCTTTATATATTTCCTCTCGATGTCCTGCTCCCTTTAAATCGCTACCCAAATCCAACTCCGTTCCTTATATATTACCACTCGATGTCCTGCTACTTTTCCCAATATCACTCCAAATCTATATAATTTTCCGTCGCTTCGCCGTTGCACAATCACCACTCTTTACACTAATTACTCTCGTCGCTGTTGCTTCTTTACCCTTCTCTACTTAATCAAAACTCTTTAAAATTAAATACTTTTATTAACTTCTTTTAAATTTGTTTACAAATTAGCACAGTTTGAAAAACACGTCTTTTTACAAAACGAATTTCGAAATAATCTCCGTTTGTTTGCTTTCCAAGGCGACCATTTTAACTTTCTTGCCTACTACACTTTAAAGTACATAACAAAATCGTCCAATAACATCCTAACATTTCGTTTGTGTCGCACATACCGTAGTTCATGTCTTTTTACACTTTCCTGATTCACATACAATTCTATTATTTGTCCTAAATATTTACAGTTCACCAATCACATTTGACTTTGTTATAACTAATAATTTTGAGCTTACAAATATTGTCCAAAAGTTGATTCTATTTAAAATGAAAAACCAAAATAAATTACACTTGAACCTGGATGCGTGGTTGATAGTAAACATCCATAGACGCATCCGGTTTTTGGACGGCAAATGTACTTTCAATGGCCTTTAAAATTTAAACTCGGCATAAACCCTTGAGCACTGTACATCTTACTACGTCATTTAGTCATTTTAATATTATCTTTTGGCACTTAATTTCAACTACCATTTTGAATGGTATTTTAGTATACGTAAAATACGGCAAACATACATTTTTAAGTTTATGTGATCAAATATGTGGATTATTTTGCTTGGCATATACTACCTGGTACTAAACAACCCTTAGAACTCTTGGTGGCTCCCTTATACATTACATTGGCCCCACTGAGTTTGAATGAAATTGGAAATTTCGTCGGTTTTACTCTTTCCTGGTGTGCATAATTTCTAATTTTATTTAAAATCAAACCCCCTCTCGTATTTCTACATATTGTAATTATTCAACCCCTATTTTCTTTCTCAACATGCCTGTTTAACTACGCTATATACTAACCTACACTATAAACTAAAACAAAACTAAACTTTCCGTCGCATGAACTATATAACAACTATTCTACTAAACCCCCTTCCTGTACAACCTTATATGGGTATAGATTTTCCAAATGAAAACGCCCACGATATTCCCCTGTCATAGTAGCTAATTCAAATGTATTTCCTTCCGCAAAAATACGCGTGATCTTGTACGGCCCTTCATAAGGAAATAACAACTTCGCGCAAATGTTCCTGTCGCGGTTCGAAACTCTTAACCTTTTTACAACCACCAAATCTCCTATTTCAAAAGTCGTCCTTTTTGATCCTGTTACACCTTCGCTCGATATCCCTACGCTGCATCCTGTCGATCCTACGTCTAACACTACCCAACAACTCTGTGATGTCCTGCACCTCAACTTCTTCCCTCCATGGCCTAGCTGGTATAATCCTCCGAATCAATGTTACCGGACACGTTTTCGTAACTGAACTCGGTACACAATTCATGAAATTTTCAATCTGCGGCAGATATCTAATCCATCTATTATGGTGCTCTTGCGTCGCTAACCGTAGATATTTTATTACCTCCCGTATATATCGTTCGCATGGATTTGCTTTCGGATGCCGTATACTGCTAAATGACACCTTAATGTGCGCTCTATTTAACCCGTTCCTAAATCTTTGGTTGTTAAAATAAGTTGCGTTGTCTACCAAAATCCTCTCCATTCTCCTGACCTGGCTTCCAAATTCTTTAATCGACTGTAAAGCATGCACCGTGTTACTTCGCCTTGCCGGAAATAATTTAACAAATTTTGAAAAAACGTCCACCATTACTAATATGTGCCGATACCCCTGTTCACTCGTAATCAGGTTGCTTAAGTAATCAATAGCTACCAATTCCAACGGTCCGCTCACGTTCACACTCATCGGTACGTTCTGCAACACCACGTTCTTGTCTTTCCCTAAGATACAAATTTTACAACGATTAATCCTTTCTTTAACCACCGTGATGTCGTTCCGTGCATAAAACGCCTCCCTGAATACCAAAAATGTTTTTCTTATGCCTATATGTCCAAAATTTACATGAATTTCATCTATAATTTCCACCGCCGCGTCTCTGGATACCACTACCAGCTCTGCATCACCTATCTTTTTTACCACAAACTGCCCTACGATGGTAAATCCACGGTATTCCTCCACATTTTCGCTTGTTAATCTCTCACGGATCGAACTCACCTCACTGTGCCTCTGCGTCTCCATAAGCTTGGCGTTTGTCCACCGACCAACATCCCTGAACTCCTGCAAAGCAACTAAACAAGCCTTCACGTCTTTATTTGCTTCCACCTGCGGTCTGCTTAGAAAATCCGCCGTCACATTCTCCTTTCCTGGTTTGTGCTTGATTTCAAAATCGTATTCCTGTAATACTAACGCCCATCTGTACAACCTGCTGTTTAGAAACTCCTTTTTCTTCATAAATGTTACCACCGTGTTGTCGGATTCTATTAAAATTTGTTACCTAGCAGATAAAACGCAACTTTTTCACTGCATATACTATCGCCAACATTTCCTTCTCTGCCGTCGCATATCTGGTTTCGCAGTCTTTTAATACCCTTGAAATGAATACAATTGGTACCTCAGCTCCATCCTGGATCTGCACCAACTCAGCCCCTATCGCATATTTTGACGCATCCGTTCTTAAAATAAATTCGTCTTTGAAATTGGGATATTTTAATGACAACTCTTTATAAAACGCACTTTTTAAATCCTGGAACGCCTTCTCTCGATCATCAGTCCATTTCCATCTTTGATTTTTTTTCAATAAACTCACCAACGGCACACACAACTCAGAATATCGCGGTATAAACCGTTTATAATAATTTAGAACCCTAAAATCCTCGCAATCCTCTCACATTCTTTGGTTGAGCAATATTTTCAACTCGTCCAACCTTTTATTACAAATTTTCATCCCATGTTCACTGATTTCAAACCCTAAATACGTAACTTTGTTCTTAAACAACTCGCATTTCTCCACGTTCAACTTCAAACCCCCTTCGTCCAGCCTCTGGATCACCTTTTCTAAATGCTCCAGGTGTTCTTGCTCGTTCCTTGAAAAAATTAACAAATCATCCACATAGTGCGAACAGAAACATTCATACTCGTTAAACAGCTTCTGCATGGCCCTTACAAGTGCTGCTGAAGAACTACTTAACCCAAACGGAACTACAGAAAACATGTAAATCTCCCCTTCAATGCTAAACCCTGTAAACTTCTTACTGTCTTCATGCAACGGAATTAACCAAAATGAATTTTTTAAATCTAATTTACTGAAAATCTTCATCTCGTACACTTTGTACAACAAATTATCCAACCCTTGTGGTTGTTCATACTGCGGTTTCGTAATCGAATTCAACTTCCTCGCATCCAAACAAATCCTAATATCCCTTTTGTTGGGTTTAGGTACAATAACTACCGGGTTCACATATGGAGTTTTCGCTGGTTCTATGATTCCTTCTTGTAACATCTTGTTAATCTCGGCTTTAACCCTATTTCTAATAGCAAACGGAATTGGATACACCTTTGTATTAAACCCGTTGTCTTCCGTGACTTCTAACTTATGCATATATCGCCTCGCAAATCTTGGCTCTTCATTAAATAACCCTATATATTTATTAAATAATTCTCCTAGCTTCGCCTTTATCTCAATACTCACTTTTCCAATCTGTTCATCATTAATTAATCTCGCAAACATATTACATAATCGTACTTTAACCTGTCTATAATCACTTGTCCTATCCATTCCTAATCCTGACTTATCTATATTATTTCCATTCCTATTTTCTGAACTAACCGTAGACACCATCCATAACTCTTTTCGAAAAGAGAACAAGCTTCAGTAGTATAAATTAACACACTCTAGCCAATCAGCTGCATAGCTCAGTTGGTAGAGCGTTGATCCGGCAAATCAATGGTCGCAGGTTCAAATCCTGCTGTGGCTGTTCTTTTAGCGGTTTTCAATTACCAGTTCGATTTGAAATGGTAATTCAACTTTAAATACAAAGTTGGGTTTTCATTTCATCTTAATAACTATTAATGTATATTAAGCATTCATTTGCATTCCAAATGTGGATTATTCTTCTCTATTAATAATAATATAATTACATGTTTGTATTATCCGAACGTTGCAAAAATGGGATGATCAAGTTATTAGTACATGAATTATGTATATAACTAGATTCAATTTCCTTAAATGCAAGACGTAATTGAAAATCGAAAGAGAACAAGCTTCAGTAGTATAAATTAACACACTCTAGCCAATCAGCTGCATAGCTCAGTTGGTAGAGCGTTGATCCGGCAAATCAATGGTCGCAGGTTCAAATCCTGCTGTGGCTGTTCTTTTAGCGGTTTTCAATTACCAGTTCGATTTGAAATGGTAATTCAACTTTAAATACAAAGTTGGGTTTTCATTTCATCTTAATAACTATTAATATATATTAAGCATTCATTTGCATTCCAAATGTGGATTATTCTTCTCTATTAATAATAATATAATTACATGTTTGTATTATCCGAACGTTGCAAAATGGGATGATCAAGTTATTAGTACATGAATTATGTATATAACTAGATTCAATTTCCTTAAATGCAAGACGTAATTGAAAATCGAAAAGAGAACAAGCTTCAGTAGTATAAATTATCACACTCTAGCCAATCAGCTGCATAGCTCAGTTGGTAGAGCGTTGATCCGGCAAATCAATGGTGGCAGGTTCAAATCCTGCTGTGGCTGTTCTTTTAGCGGTTTTCAATTACCAGTTCGATTTGAAATGGTAATTCAACTTTAAATACAAAGTTGGGTTTTCATTTCATCTTAATAACTATTAATATATATTAAGCATTCATTTGCATTCCAAATGTGGATTATTCTTCTCTATTAATAATATATATATATATATATATATATATATATATATATATATATATACTACTAGTTTAGTTGTGAGGTTACCTTTAAGGAAGCTAGACCTGAATGTTCAATTTTTGTTAGTTTTTTGTATTGTCTCGTTTGTCTAGCAATATGTTATTTTTTATTATAGATTTTAATTGTATATTACACATAGTAAAAATCAATCTCTAATACTGAATTTTTTATGCAGGAACGCAGATTACAGTGCAGGGTTTCTTCAATTCTGCGGTTCATGTTATCATGTACACATACTATATGCTAGCTGCCCTTGGACCAAGGTTTCGCAAATTTATTTGGTGGAAGAAATACTTAACCCTTTTGCAATTGGTAATTTTTAATTACACTTAAATTCAATATGACAAATTTCGTCACGTAATACTGTTTTTTTAGTCACAGTTTATAACGGTGATGATCTACTTGATTTACTTGGAAGTAATGAACTGCAACGTATTATACAAAGCAACTACTCGTTTTGCTATGGTGCCTTGTATTATATTTATCTACTGCTTTGTCAATTTTTATATTAAGGAATACAGTATGAGGAGCAAAAAGCGAGAAATAAATGGGAAGCAAGATTAGTCTCTGAGTTGCTCATTGAATGGTGCCGTGCTTATCCTTCCAGAGTGTATTAGTACTAGTTTCATATTTTTATAAAACTACTGAACCTACTTATTTATTAAATCGTTTTAAAAATAAACTACTTTCTTTATATTTCAACTTCATGCTATCTCTATTGCTAAAATAAATTTTAATTAGTACTACACTGGATGATTAATGTATACTATTTAGGAAATGTACAAATGAAATAAATGGTTAAAGAAAAAATCTTATATTGTTATTGTATGTTCAGTGTCGAGTAATACAGTTTCAGACAAATTTGACATAAGAAACATTAAGGTTATAAAAATATTGAAATAAATTCAAAAGATTGCATAACAGCAACAATTTAAGATCTGTACTGATTCGACTTGTAAGTCACTATTTCGTAACCTGTAGTTTGCGATACCTGAGAGAAGAATCAACTATTCTATCAAAAAGAAAAAATAAAATACGCATGCGAATAATTTTCCAAATAATGATTTCTAAGTTAGAATCAAGTGTAACATATTTGGTATATTGCTATTAATTGGCAGTGTTACTGCCTGATAAAATAATGTTACCATTCATATGGCGGGGGGTTTTACAAAATTGCATCGCCCAACAAGGATTTTCTATAATTTTAATTAGCCTAGCATAAGATAGATTGTAAATCGATTTTAGGATTAAGAAAATCTTCAACTGAATCTAAAACTAACAAAGAGGCTTTGGATATGCAAGACATAGGATGAGGTTGATATACAACACAATTAGAAGGTAAAATGAGCATCAGTATTTTTTACGACGGTTAAAAATTATAAAAATTGATGAAAAGTCTTACGAAAGGATACAAAACCCCCATAGGCCAAACGAATTGCAACTACCAAAAACGTTTAAAATCCACTTATTGATACTACCACGTAATGTGATACACAAGCTTATTATTAAGCTCCGCCTGAAGGAAAACAGCATAGGATTACATTGTAAAAGAGACCGTTTATGCTAGTAAACATTTCTTTTATGCATACTTCATGAATTCGTTTCAAAAATAATTAAAGACCTATGACATTTTACCACAACAGTAAAAAATATGTAGGTGTCGCTTGAAGCGACTCGTGAGATGTACTGTCTTAGGTTAAAATGCAAGCATCATTTTGTATCAAGTATCACCTTCGAAAAACTTAAACTCTTAATTTTTTTTTTAATACAATATGTGATACGCAGTAAATGAACACACTTTAGCATTCTAAAAAATACTATAGTCCTCGCAATTTCTAAACCGACTTTCGTCACAAATGACGCCACGCTAAATCAACTACAAGTGATATTCTTGCCTTATCCTAACTCCAGAAAAAAGTTTCCTTCTCGGTTTGGAAATATTGCAATGTTGCCGCCTTAATTTGAGACATTTGTTGACAATTAATATTACTTGTATTAATTATGTTAGATTTTCGTTGGCGTTGTTATTATTATTATTAACCTCTTGCGTAGTTTTTGTCCCGCATTTTGTGTTATTCTTGCTTGCATTTAAAATTGTTCTTTACAGAACAGACTAGCGTTATTTTTGTTTGGGTGAATAAACCATGTCCGATTCACGTTTAGGAAGTAGAGGGAAGCTACTTGTAGCTAATTTGATAGTATTTTTTTAACAAGAACGAGATAGCGGTAGTCCAACTATTCCCTTGACGGCAGTTCGCGAGGTAATTTAATTATTTACTTCAATGTAGTTCATTAATTTTATTTTAGCGTGTAGCAGCTGCTTTAAATATCAATCTGTTCACGGTAACTGGCGTGTCACAGGTAGTTAAAAACAATGAACCCTTCACTTCCAAGAAACGAGTTCACAAAAAAGCAATTACTGAAATTGATGAATTTGCTAAATGTGGTATTCGTATTGTAATTTACAGAATGTATGAAAATCGTAAGTAAATTTTATTAATTTTGAAATTGCTTATATAACATTAAATAATTTTAGGCGAGCATATTTCTGTAAAAATCTTGTGGGAAAAGGTAACACACGCTGGGCTCTTTAAGGGTAGCGAAGGATCGTTAAATACAGTTTACATAATATGGGTTTTAAGTGGAAACAAGATAATCCAAGACAGGGACTTATGGAGTTGCCTGATGTTGTCAAAATAAGAGTGCGATTTCTGAAAACTTATATACAAGTCAAACAGGAGAACTTATATCAACTTGTTTTTTTTGGATGAAACATGGATTTTTCAAAGTGGTTCTATAAGCCGTTCTTGGCAAGATAACAATCTGAAAAGTGTAAAAAGTACAAGAGTTGACGGAAAAAGGTTAGTGAGATTTACATTTGATAATGTGAATGCATGAAGTAGTTTTGAATTTTAGGTACATAGTGGTGCATGCAGACAATGCAGATGGTTTTAATGATGGTAGTAAATTGGTCTTTAGTTCATCGGCAAAAAATCAAGATTATCATGGCAAAATGAATAAGGATAATTTTTTAAATTGGTTTGAAAATCAACTACTTAAAAATTTAGAAACACCATCTGCAATTATCTTGGATAATGTTTCGTATCACAGTACTACAGAACAAAAATACAAAACACTTCGTGGAAGAAAACGGAAATGGCATAATGGCTTGGTAAAAATGAAATCCGTTTTGAGGCAACATCTTTAAAAAAATAAACTGCTACATGCGGTTGCAATGCTGTTACATCTTTTTTCTTTATTTTAATGTAACTACTCTACCTTATAGGCGGCAGTTTTGAAGTTATTCTGTGTTTTCTGCAAAATCTTATCCGGTTCTCGAAATTAATTTCCAACTCGCTTTAATTCTTTGTCTATTTCTATTTCTGAATGGGTCGATTATCTTATCTAGCAGGTGTAGTATGCATGATTTTGATGTTCATTGTTTGTTTGAAGCTTGTAAAAGAGTAAAGTGAACGCTCTTGGTTTTGTTGTATAATTTTATAAGTGCGTATTGAGCATTTGTTTTAGCATCTCCTTGGGGAGGAACTGTAATTATACGACAGAAGTTAGTGGCGTTTGTCCACTTCCGTTTGTGGAATTTATTTGCGTCTCCGACTCTTCGCTTTTGCGATAAGGCCGTCCAACGTACGTAATTATTTAGGTACAGTATTTGTATTCTAATTATTTTTCTCTCATTTTAGTGGCCTTCTTTTTTTTGTACCATTTGTTAGTACTACCTGCTTTAGACTGCCGTCGGTACTACTCTTAGTAGTAGCTGTTGTTTTCGCTTTCAATCACCGTTCCTGCTTGTTCCTTGCTTTTGTTTATAAATTTAAATTTGCTGTTCTGGAAGGAAGCAATAGTCGCCCCGCCGATTATCGAGCCCAGAGCTGTGTTGCTGCTACTAAGAGTACTCAGGACACCTGGATCTCGAAGTTCGTATACATATTTACCTTAATACCTGTTTTTTTTTTGGTATCGCCTCAACAACCAATTTAAACCACGTTATCAGCTAAATTTATTTACGCTTTAATTATTACAAAATCCAGTATTATCACAACGAAAGTTATATTTTTACATTCTTGGAAATTAGAAGTAACGTTTGATAAATTCTTGTGCTTTCCCCTCGGTGTTTACATATTTAATCACTATTCAGGCGAACTATTGTGCGTACTTTTTCTTTAGATACCGAAGTTTTGTAGTAACAATTGTGACCTACAGTGTGTTTATACTTTTTTTTGTGATCTGCTTTACTATTAATTTCACCAGATTTATATGCTACGTATTTTGCCTTATTTTTCAGGTTCCTGTCTAAAATTCAAGCCCAGGAAAAATGTATGGAAAATGGCTTTGAAAACAATAGGGCCTCTTAAGAGATCTTCTAGCCAGCTAAGTTTCTTCAACTTAGGGCAGAGCTATGAGTCAGGGTCGTAAGATGGTATACGACAAATAAAGAATTTTTAATGGACGCCACCGTATCTTAATAATAACTATAATGTCTAACAATCTAAAGATAAGATACGGAAAACTCCCAAAAAAAATTTTGAACAACCAACTCGTATAACAATATTACTTACTTACCGCTAACACTGCGAGCTCAGCTTGGAACGATAACCTCGTACTATCTAAAAATTTAATCACCTCAAAAAGATTTGTAGAACTAGGGCTACATTAGAGCTTAGTCACTTTATCACAAAAAAATAAATTCTAAAGAGATTAGCTAGTTAAGATTAACCCTCAAAAAAGAATATCTTACCAATATAATATCAATGATCTTTCATTCTACACTACAAAAGTTGCTTGCTTTTATAGAAAAATTATTGTTAACTTCAATGAAAGAAAGCTTTGAAACAACTTAGTCCACTTTCTATTGGTTTAAAGAAATATACAAATATACATCGTTTATACAAATTTACAAGTATCCATGTTTGGTATCCAACAAAATATAGTAATAGTCAAGTGTTATCTCTTATTAGTTTTAAGTATTTCAACAATTTTATTTATTAAACTTCTTTAAGAAGGATATTGAGTTAGTATTAATCTGATACAACCTTTACTAGATACCGAAATAGGATCCTGTTTTGGCTTACAAAATTTAATAAATGAAATGACTTATTTCATATAAGATTAAACTTGAATTTAATAAAAATTTATTTCTTGAGTGAATTAGCAAATTTTTTTATGGTATAACATGATCTGGATAATAATTATACTTTTAAAAAAATTAGTTCGTACAATGTGACAAACAAAAGTTAAATGTCACCTGCTTAGTTACAACACATTCAACTTTGACCTTTTATTCTTAGGAAGTTATCTTTAAAGTTTACGTTCTTTCGAACAATTATATTACATCAAACTATTAATTTTGGAACAAACAGGCGTAAGATAATTTAAACCACTATATAAAATTTGCAAAAAAAATTACATCTCCGCAAAAAAAATATATATTCGCCAGATATATGAAATTTCAGTAAGAAATCATATTTACCAATTCAAGAATAGCAACTATTTGTGTATTCCACTCTAACGACAGCTGTATGACCTTCGCCTGCGCTTAGGACGATAAACTTGTTTTCCAGTTCACAATTACGTTCAGGTGTGGTTTACGACAGGATGCTTTCAATACATTTCAACGGAATCTGTATAATATTTAAACTGCAATGTTCCATAACTATAATGAACTTGCAATTCTCTTGCCAATAATAAGTAATATGTAGCCATACAACGTAATAGAATAAAAAGCTTGCACTACAGAAACCAAGGAATTAATTTAAATACTGAATAAAATAATTACATACCGTGATGATGTCTTTCCTAATTATATGTTGATCATTTCACAGGTCGTCTCTTAGTGATTGTTGCTATCATAATCCTTCGCGACCAGGCGGTTTTCCGGTCGGTCAGCATGATTACGGACAACCTTTCAACCTCGCAGCAAAAACTTGTCTTCTCTTTACATCCTGTTGTTCAAAATAGATTCGAGTACTAAAACACTTTACTCCGCGAGCACGCGCAAAAAAATTAATTCATGCATCCACACGAATATCACGGTAACTGGAAGGTTATTTTAATTCCATGAACATAGATAGAGTTGTATGTAACGAATAAGCATTATTTTTAAGAAATAAAATATTTACGCTTTTAATACCATAAAGGATCTTTATATATAAATAATAATTACAAAGGCGTATATTAATGAAGGACAAATTCGTAATCGTTACAATGTAAGTAGAAAATCTGGTATTCTTTGTAGCTGACTAACATATTTCTCCAAATTGTAAAACAAACCACCCAAATTTTTAAAATTGATCGTTTAGCTGAACATAACGTACTAAGACTGCCTACCTACCATTGTATTTTTAATCCAATTGAACTGGTTTGGGGTATTGCTTAAAATTATTTTAATCGTCACGTTGGTAGGGATGGCAGATCTATAGAAAACTGTATAGCAATGTGGCACGAGCATTAGGGACCGTAACGCCTCAAGTTTGGGCAGATTTTGTACAACACAGAAACAATCATTAAAGAATGGTAGGATCGCGAAATTCAGTTTGATATAACGGATGTCGCACCGTTGGTCATTGATGTAAATGAAAATAGCGACGATAGCAACTGGGATTCAGACTGCAGTGGCAACTAATCAGCACAAATTTATAGAACCTTAGGAAATTTAATGAAAACAATTTTTTACACAATAGACACATTGATGTTTGTAAATTAATTAATTATTGGCATTTAGTTTATTGTGTATTAATACATATCTTTAACTTTCTGTATAGTAAATAAATACAAAACGAAATAGAATTTCTATTGCTAAATATCAAACTTTTAATAGGTACTTTGTTAATTTGTTTGGTTATTTTCATCTTTAAAACATTGGCGGCAAGCTCACACTTTTCGTTCGTGATATAATTCATCATTTTCGGATTGCACTTTTATAATCTATGACAACATTCTCTTGCTAAAGTTGTTTACTTACATCTTATCAATAGCCAAGTGTAATGTATTTTCAAATTTAATGTATGCTTGAGCTATTGTTGAGGAGGTTACTTATTTTACTACCTTCATACATATCATACTGTTCAAACTTAGGAAAACTATCACACCGGGTACACCAACTTTGTATTTTCGTATAACAACCAATGCAATAAAACTTTCACACTACATGTGTTGTATGGTCTTAAGAATTAGATTTAACAATGTAGTGCTTCATGATGGTCCAGGGTTTGAATTACACATTATCAGTAATTTCTAAATCTAGCAATTTCAACAGTTCCCAAATACCAGCTAGTTTTTACAATATTGTGTTGGGTTGTTTAACATCCGGCAAACCTTAAAAACAAATTTTCATAACTGTTCGTCCTCTTACTTTAGTTTAATAAAAATAAGCTCTGGAAGTCTTGATTATTGGTGGTCATTATTCCGTGCCCGCTATAACATGCGTATGGAAATTTAATTAAGAATATATAACACATTAAAAACATTCAATTATATTTAAAATATACTTACTAGTACAAATTGCCACATAATAACATTTACTATTAAACTAAACAGCTTAGACTTCAATTTTGTCAGTATAAAATCATTTAACAAGTTACCTTTTAAAAAATAGCAAACCTCATTCCGTCACCAATTACTAAATAAATGCAAAATCTATATTGTACCGATAGCGTCATTGTAATTACGAGGAATTCCTATTTTGATAGTGGCAACGGCGCCAATATATAACATCACAAATATTGATGACGAAAATCGGTTTAGAAATTGCAAGAACTATAGCAATGTTTTAAAGGTCAACGTTCAAGTTTGACTTACCTTCGTTTGTTTATGCAAGTAAACACGCGTTCGAATATCTTGCTTATATTCTCACTTCAAAATATAACCAGTCGTTATCTGTTCGGGCAGAAAGATTGTTGACAATGTTGCTAAATAAGGGCGATATTCATATCGTAATTATTCGAATTTTAATTGCGAGATGGGTCACATTTCCCTAAATTTCTTTGTAGCATCTAAGACAATGCGCAACTAAGTAAAAGCAATACAACTAAGTGCAACCAATATAACTAATGTTATTGAAAGCCGTATTAAACCTAATTTTCAAGTATTCAAAATATTCGATTTAATTGAATGGAAAGCTGATTTTATGGTTTTCCTGTCTGTCTATAATTTATTGTTAAATTTGTCTGCAATGTATGAAGTCGAGAACAAATTTACATCACGAGGAGGTCCTATTGAGGTCGATCTTTCAAGTTTTGGTTTAGTATTTGTCTCAAAACTATTTGTTGTATGCCATCTTATCGGTGTATTACCTTTTGCGTTCGGCATTTTATTATGGAAAGTTTTTGGCTACAAAATTAAATAAGTTGTATTGGCCAACTAAACAAATACTATATTAAATGGTTACTATTTATAGTTATCGTTTGTTCATTGTGATTCGATATTTTTTAAATTACAATGAAGTAATAAAATACGCGGTCCTTTGTATTAAAATTTAAGACATATTTTGAGGCTTGAGTTAATTGACGTAATGCAGTTGTACCTGTTATATATAAAGAAAACGTAATAGATATGCCTTTTGCCAACTCATTTATATGCCAAATAGTACTATTGATACGAAGCTCTCTACAAGTTTATTATTTTGCTTTTAAGAGAATTTTAATTATAAATTGGCTTTGTTAACCAACAGCTCGTGTCTCTCTGAATATTGGTACTTAAATATAGACTACAAATATAATATAAATTTCTTTTTTTGATATAAATCCTTAAAATCAAGTTAGAAATAATAACTAGAGTTCCAAATTTTTCTAACAACTTGAAACATTTAATCAGATAAAATATATAACCATTTATCTTAATAAAACCTGATGATCTTTTGTAAATAGTTGTGATTATGTAATTTAAAATGCTTAACTATTAATATAATTATCTATTTCATTGTGTTTATTGCGTTGATTACTAAAGTAAAAGAGTAAGTTATAAAGAAGATATCTAGGTTATACTAAACTTGTGTTTTGAGAATATGGGCTATTATTTGAATACCAAGTCTATCAATTTTTGGATCAAACTCCACATTATAAAAGTTAGCTTAACTTTCAATATTTTTGAATTGTGTTTTGAGACGGAAACTGCTGTCTCGCATTTGTAATTAATGTTGTTTTTCAGGTTCAGGTTTTGTGTAATTTTTAACATAAAGCATTTGTGCTTTTTCAATGCGTGTTTACGTCGAGGTTTCTACACTTTCTTCGGTGGTGTTTTTTGGTTTATATACTTCTTCAAAGGTGTAGCGGAACCTGGAATATCCGTTTTTTTAGCCCCTTCATCGTTGTGTTGCAATAAACTCCGCTGAAATAGAGTTCCGAGTTAGTCCGAAGTCTCTGATAGGTCCCTTAAAACGGACAAAATTTTATCTACTGATCACTTTTTTTTACGTAAAAAGGATATTCTAATACACTAATGTTCCGTTTTACACTAGCGCCCAAATAATCCAAGTAGTCGGTAATATATGGATTCATAAATAAAAAGAATAATTTGAAAGGATTTTACAATGAGAAATAAAATCTTTTCTGAATAAGAATGCCATAAAGTATTACAACAGAAAATCTTAAGTTATCATATATTAACAGTCAATTGTTATATTTTAAACGGTTACATAAAAGAGCATAAATTAGTCCTCTTTCAGACGCTTCGACTTTGCGCCGTTCGCCGTGTACGGCGGGGCGCATTCTTCTTTCATAACAATTGAATCATACGGAGCCGTTCAGACGCATTGACCATTGCGCCATGACGGTCACGGCGGCCGTGGGCATCGCGGCGCTTATCAAACCACGACGCGGCGCCGTGCCGTGCCTGGCGCATTGATTACTGCGCACGACACAAACTAAACACTTGCTATGACAGTGACCGTTGTTTTTGAAGTTTTCATTGCTTTTTGAGACTTATATTACGATGGCCGACACACAAACAGTACATTTGGATGTAGAAATACTTATAACTTTAATTGAGGAAAGACCAGTGTTGTGGGACAAGACTCTGGAAGTGTATAAATCAAAAACAGAAACAACTATTGCATGGAGAGAAATTTGTATTAGGTTAAACTCGAAATTTGAAGAACTTTCAGATTCAGGCAAAAACAGATATGGTAAGTAAATTATTTATTTTATTTAGTTTTTTGGATGAAATCCTGTAGATTGGGTAAAAAATTAATATGTTCGTTGATCGGATTGAGTGTTTGTGTATGAGGATTAGCATTCGAACGACTTAACGGATTTAGTTTGAACTTTATAGGATTGTTTTTACACCTAAAAAAATTGATGAGTTCGTTATTGGAGTTATTGAACGACCGTTCGTTTCACAAGCCGTTTTGTGATTTATATAGTTAACCATATAATTTCTATGATTTTAATTACAATTTTGGCGTATCATATAAAATATCTGCATGTAAGATATTATGTAAATTTAAAGTTGAAAAATCAATCTATTTTATTATAAGTTTTATATGAAGCAAAATAGAATTTAGGTACCTATTTAAGTATACAATATTTACTTATTTATTTATATCAATTCTTAACAAAAGTTTTATTAATGACATGAAGATATAAAGAAACTTCGGCGTATTAAAACGTTTAACAATATCGACTAATTTCTCCCTGATCAGACTTCATTGTACTCTTATATAATGTTGTTCTGCCAGGGTAAATACCCTTTTTTACTCATGAAATATCTTGCAAACACATTTCTGACTTCTTCACCTTGTTTTTTCCCACGTCTAGTTTGGGCATTTTCTACATCTGTTAAACCAACAACCGTGAAGGTATCTTCAAAATTATACCCATCGCGTACTCTAATATAGTTGTGGAGAATGCAACAAGCTTTTAAAATTTTTATTGCTAACTCAACCTTGACATTGAGTGGACGATGGAAAATTCTCCATTTGTTCGATAAAATTCCAAAGGCACAATTCACGTATCTTCTCGTTCTACAGTGACGGTAGTTGAATACATTGTCGGAGGCTTTCACGGCCGGAGTCATTATAAATATTTATGGGTCCGGGTTGGGACCGTGTCATTTTATAAATTAAGGTCGACTTTTGTAAGGGGCTTCATCAGGACAAGAAAATAAAATAAGTAATAAAATAAAAAATATAAAAATAATAAAGATAAGAATGATAATATTAAATAGACAAGTTAAAGTGTAAAGAGACGAGTTACTCTTGAACTAGCAGACTCACTAGCCCATTCAAAGCCAAAAGGTGTCTTGTGACGAAGTAGCTGGTGAGAGTAGCGAAAGAGGTAGTTTATATAGGGCTGCCATTACTTGACGTTCTGGTAGAGCTCCAACCTAACGGACGACTAGGTCATTCCGTATATAGAAAACCCACACACACAGACAGATACCTACATGCGTCATCACATCATCATCCCTCACAAAAATCATCGGTAATCAACTCTCTAGACCACCGTGCAATTACAATTTCACAATCAGAACACTTATCTAATGAACTGATCCATCTTAAAATTAGTCTTATAAAAAACGGTTATCGTAACTCAGATATCAAAAAAGTTATAAACCGGCATCTGCATCATACATGAACCCCCAAACCACGCTGTAATCCCGATACACGATCTTTAGCAATCCTTCCATATATACACAGAGTAACAGACCGAATTGGCAAAATTCTACGTAAACACAACATTAAAACAATCTATAAACCCACCAATAAAATTTCACAAATATTACCAACCCCAAATGATTCCAAAAATAGTCTTAAAGCCTCAGGCGTATATAGTATACCTTGCAGTTGCGGTTTAGTATACATAGGAGAAACAGGGCGGTCAGTACAGACTAGACTAAACGAGCATAAGCAATGCTTAAGAACAAGTCAGTACAATCGTTCAGCGGTGGCCGAACACCAACATGAAACAGGCCATATCATTAACTTTGACAAAACGAAACTAATTGCTAGAATTCCATTTTTCTACAAAAGAAAAAATAGAGAATCCAAAGAAATCAATAAAAATTCTAATAATCTAAACAAAGACGATGTCTACTACCTTTCCCCCATTTGGAAAACACGCCTATGTTCACAACAGCGGAACCGTGATCTTCACTGATCCCCTATGACACTCCTCTCTATTCATGATCGCTCATGCATCAAGTTCTCGCCCTATATAATCTACCACTTTCGCTACTCTCGCCAGTTACTTCGCCACAAGACACCTTTTGGCGTTGAATGGGCTAGTGAGTCTGCTAGTTCAGGAGTAACTCTTCTCTTTACACTTTAACTTGTCTATTTAATATTATCATTCTTATCTTTATTATTTTTATATTTTTTATTTTATTACTTATTTTATTCTGTTCTGATGAAGCCTTTTACTAAAGTGGCCGAACGTCGACCTTAATTTATAAAACGACACGGTCCCAACCCGGAACCATAAATATTTATAGTTGTTCACATGTTTGCTAATGCTGTGTGGTGAACCAGCAAATAGTCGCATCAGATTTGTGTGGATTCCAAAACCTTCGTCTCCCAAGAATACAATAGGAACTGCTTCTGGGACTAAAGAACTCAAGGACCGGTGCTTATGTAGATAGAGTTCCATCGATCAAATTCTTCCAAAACCTGCTCGTCTTAAAAATTGTTGAGTCACTGTACGAACCTATATCCACAAAGAGAAATCTGTATTCCGAATCTGTCACTGAATGTAGTATGATTGAAAAAAACTCTTTGTAGTTGAAAAATAGAAAACCACTGCTCTCGGGTTTTATCATTCTCGCGTGCCTTTCATCGACAGCACCAATTCAATGCGTAAAAATTGGGTTTTGTTTTCAAAATTGTTTGAAACTTTTTCCAAATAATCCGTTGACAAAGGCGGCATGCATTCTTGTAGTAATGTGTCCCACAGCATATCACATACATCGCTCACAATAGACGATATTGTGGACACTCCCATACGATATGAGCAGTGCAAATCAGTAAAGGTGTTCCCACTTGCCAAATACCTAAAAAAACCCAAAACCACAATTAGTTTGATTAATAAAATAAATTTAAATTGTGTTTTAGGGAAAGAATTGATCAAAAAATGGACAAATATGAGGGACAGGCATCACAAATATTTAAGGAAGCTTCAAGAACAAAGTGTAACAGGCTTAAAAGCTAAGATAGCTAAAAAGTATATTTATATTAAGCAGTTATCATTTTGAAAAAAAAAATGCTTCGGCCCACGAGACAGTCTTAAGTTTAGATGATGAAAAGACACAAAAGGATGATGATGTAGAAGTCTCAACAGTGGGCGATGAAACCTTGGCAGACGAGTCGCTATTTGTAAGACCAGCAAACAAGAGAAACCCCAAACAAAAATACAGAGATATAGAAAAAACAATACTAAATAAACTAGAAACAAAGGAAGATCGACATTTAAGTTTTTTTAAGGGAATACTTCCATCCCTGCAACTTCTCAATAATGAAGAAACTGTAGAATTTCAGATCGGTATTTTGAATGTTTTACATGATATTCAAATTCCTAAACAATTTCAAAATATCTGCACGTCATTCCAAACGCACAACATAAATCAGCCGATTCCTGTATTCTACCCGAGATTCCAACCAGGTCCAGTTACTGTCTACCAACCTCCACCAGCTCCAACATTCCAACCTCCCACGGCTTCGCCTAGGCACCGTGTCTCCTTATGGTGGAAATTCTTCTCAGTTGGGAGCGTCAAGAGCCATGGGAGCCCCTTCAGGATCAGGAACGGGTTTTGGATCTCTGGCCATTTTCTCTAGGCCAAAATTATTCACCAACAAGTGAATCAGGTGATTCGACATCTTCACACATCACCGACATAAACTTCGATTATTAGAGCAAATTCAGAAACTACTATTTCACAACAATATGTTTCTTTTGTATATTCAGATAAGTAAAGGGTTCTTTAATTTACTTTGTTTACTTTGTTTATTCAATTAATGCTAAAATAACCAAAGTTTTTACTCATAAGCTTAACAAGTACTTTAAATGTCCATAACTATCAATAAAGTAATAAAAAAAACATAATTTTTCCTTTTTCCTTTAAAAAGAAAATAAAATTATAAACTGGTCAACTGAAATGTTAGCATCTACAAAAATACGAGTAACTTACCTAAGAGCAACAGCCAATCTCTCTGGAGCTGATATAGCATGTCTCATCTTTGTATCGTCCATTTTGATTCTGTCTTGCACTTTAAACAACAACTCATCAAATGAGGTTTTGCTCATTCGAAAATAATTTAAAAACTCTGCGCAATTCCTCCTAAAATCATCAAATAATACAACAAACGCGCCCACGATAGGTCGTTGAATGTTCAGTGGGTGTACCCACTTCTTCCTACTTCTCCGTTTTTTGGCCTGAGCATGTATCAAATACATACACAATGTCTTCTCCAGGTCATCCATTTTGTAACTGACGTCAAAAAGCATTCGCGCCGTGCTACTCACGGCCGGGCGCCGTGAGGAAGACCGCGCCGTGCCTTCGACGGCGAACGCGCAAAGTCGAAGCGTCTGAAAGAGCACTTACGCCTCACGGCGCAATCTTTAGTAAAAACTTACATAAAGATACAGTGGCTACTAATGGCTTTTAACATCGGCATGCTATATAATGATACACTTAACGATTATTAAATCAAAAGTTGCTTCAAGAAAATCTTCAGGGAGATTCATTTCTATCATCAGATTTTGCTGCGCCTTCTGCAGAAGACCTAGGAAGAGATAGGTATAGAGAGAAAAACGAATAACGTAGAGGTCATCTTTTGCACAGCTAACCAATTTAAAGTACCGATAAAGCTGTAGTTTTCTCACTTGCGGCAAAGTTCAATCAGACGGCTCCATGGATCAGACAGGTTCGCGTATGACTGCTAACCCCAAGTTCTCGCTTGAAAAATGTCAACCAAGCGTTTTTCACAAAAATACGATTTCGTTCGGATGAGAGATAAAATATAGGTTTTGCGTGTGAGTGTATTCACGCACTTTAAAGATCCCTTTACCTTGCCTGAAATGACAAGCGTCCGGCTAGATTCTAAATTTACACGTAAGAAGAACTCGCTTACTGGCCAATGTAGTATCTTCGGGGTAAAGCACAAGCAAGTCAAATGTAGGGTGTTGGGCCGTTTTTTATAAAGAAGTCACCTTTTTGTATTATTAAAGTTTGGGGATTTTTAAATACCGCTTGAGGAAATTCTCCATTATTATTGTTATTTTAATATAAGTGTCACGTGTAAACCAAAATGAACTTCATTTGGGGTGATTCCAGTACCTTCATGGATCGCTTCGTTTAAAAATTCTTTAATTTTCTTCAGTACACAAACCCATCCAGTATGTTTCTCAAAAATAAATGCTCGTAACAAACGCACAATTTCCTTATTCACTCTTGCAGTCGGATTTCCTTGCGGAAAGTTGGCAGACGTATGCACAATTTTAACGTCTTCGTCACGCAGCGTATTATTCTACCATTTTCTGACACAACGCATCCTTTGACTTTACTACCAAAATATTTTTATAACATTGTTTCAATAAATTCGCCCGTTCTCCCTGTTTTATAGTAAAAACACGTATACCAGACTTATCAAACACCTCCATATCTCCCTTTCACCTGTGCCCTAACGGAAATCGCAATAAGGTGTCCGTCACTACATTTTCAACCCCTTTACAATATTCTGTTTCAAAAGAATATTTTTGGATGGAAAAATCCATCTCGTTAATCGTGAACTTAATAGTTTACAATTGAGTATAAAAGATAACGCTTTATGGTCAGTACCTAAAGTCAAGTTCCTACCTAACACCAACCAAGCAACCATAATGAATTTGACATTATACGATTCAAAAGTAATTCTACTTTAGATCAAAATGTAAGTAACTCAAAAATCAAATCTCCTCAACCATATTGGTGGAATTTACTAATTTAGAAACTATTAAGAGAAAATATGATCATAAGCGTTTCCAAGAAACATCACACGTTCTATTTTCTAGAAATCTAAAATTTTGCTGAACCCTTGCCAACACGAGCGACGTAAGGATAATTAGGATGACAATACCACACATGGGTGCACATCTACTTTCTCAAACGAACGAGGGAGCATTTTTCTGAAAAATCCATGTCTGACATACGCTCCATCCGTGTCGAAAATTGAACCTGAAATCTGATATGCTCGTTGTCAACATCAATACAGTACTAATGTGCTGTCCAAAATTGTTTGAAGTTACTTAACTGGGACACATTTTTGTTAACGAGGATGAACAGAGAAGCATATTGCCATTTTCTTGACAAGAAGCTCACACTGTTGTTGGACAAAATTTCGTATAAAATAAGTTTCCAAGTGTATTTTGTTCATGATGGTGCTTCACCGCATTCTAATTCATTCTCAGCTTTTTAACGGAATGGGTAGGTCGAAAAATTCAGAACCGTGGGCTCCTAGGTCTTTAGGTTTAAGAGATTTGTCTTCTAGGTTAATTTTAGATTACTAGTGGGGTTGGTGAATCTAGATATGGCAATGTTGCAGCATTGAAACAACTTGCAATATCCAATATAGTCTGTAACGAACTAGCCAATTAATGTGATGGGAAATAACCTGTGTTGTAGACGACGGTGGACATTTTCATCACTTAATATTAAATTCATCTTATTTATTTACTATGTTGTATTATTGTATGCATACTCTTAATTTACTATTTTTGTCTTAATCATGTAGCCGTTTTTGACATATGGTCATACAAACTTTTACAATAGAAATAACCCAAAAGATCGACCTTCAGAATTTGTGGAATATATTTAGAATTGCCTCGTTCACCTTGTTAAAGAGGACTCAATCATGGGTATTCTAAAATCGTTAAATCTGCACATGCAATATGCTGAACTAGCACAAAACCGGTACAAAATAATAGATTTTGATTTTTTCACGAATGTTGCAAAATATAGGGAATGTTTTAACTTTTCACAACATTGGCATAAAGTAGCAGCACAAATACTTCTTTCATAATCAGAATGCTTGCCGTGGCTTTAAAAAATATAGGCGCCGTTGAAGGTTCTGAAATATGAAAAGCATAATTAGTGATATTAGTCGGTTTTACAATTCCAATATAAAAGAATGTTTAAAAAATATATGGTTTTATAGTTTAGAAAATATTTTAACATCAAATAAAAGTTACAGTTCTAGTGGTATTAAATATCAAAGCAGTTTGGTACATGTCTTTAATCTGATTTGCTCTTAAGAGCTGCTTCCTGTTTCCTTTTGTTTGCAGAATATTCTTTAGCATAAAAGTCAGCGAATAGATAAATGAAAACGACGCAGTTGATGAATTCATAACGTGTTAAACCTACGGATAGGTTGCAATCCATTGCGACAACGTAGATTAAATAGGAAAAGACTGTCAAAAATTGTGCCTAAAAATAAACCTTTAATTTATTTAAAACCTCGTTTACAGGGATTATTACCAGTTGCAACTGCGTCAAATACTTCTTCCACCAAAGGTACTTTCTGTATTTGGGCCCAAATGCTGCAAGCATGTAGTATGCATACATCACGATATGAACACCAGAGTTTAATAGAGAATGAAATGCTCCCTGTGTGCCTAGAAATAAAAACAGAAAAAATTAGTTTTCGTTATCCACAGAACGCTATTTCAACTTAAGGTAGTTATTTTAGTTAACTTGTCACTTTCATTGTATGTTAAACCTTTTGCAGACGGTAGTATTGAATAGAACTTTTCTGAGTATAGAATGCATCATAAATATTAGTGTTTTAAAAAGATTTGCCTCATCTTTATAATGTGTTTCAATAAAATGAGAAAATAGAGATAACTTGGTAGGAGAGTGCAATTTTACATTAAGCGTAGACAGACGTTCAACTATTGTGTGAAAGTAAGTTCTCCTAAATTAGTATATTTTAAATGTTCGGAACTGCAATTATGAATTAATAAAACCAAACCAAATTTAGTTCCTAACTACTGTAACAAAGATGATAATTGTTATACATAGAGTTAGAACGCCACATATTTTCAACCTGTTGTATTGCCATTGTAATCACTTTACAAGTAGTGATCCTTACTAACACTATACATTACACACAATAGTGTCTTTCTCAAATAGTAGCTGCATAGTTTGTTCGACAGAAATACTTTATTTTTATTACTATTAGCTTTATTCTACTGCAGCTCTTACAATCAAATTAATGTTTTGCAAACAATGTTATCGCCTAAATGGTGCTGAACCTTAAACTACATCTTTATTGACTATATATAAACCAATGCATACTTGTATTTTAGTATCACGGTTTATTAGAATTTCGTTTTCAGCATTGAACGATACCTATGCGGAATGTGTTCGCGATCTTCACTGAAATTAATAGTTATTTTAACTGCATAATACGATAATAGTCAGATTGTCATCTATTTTGACTACTTATTATTATCAAAAATGAGTTCTGGAGAAAAATGTTTAAGGGGGTACAAAAAAGAAAGATTGCCCAGGAAAAGATACAGATAATATCAATATTAACAAAAATTACTAGTTTTCATTCGTGGATTTCTGACACTTCAGCAAAATTCAACTTTCCCGTATGTTATCAAAGGACAATGAAATTATTAACCCTAGTTTGGTAAGGTGAAAAAATATGGCAAGCATCGTAATGTGGTGAATGATATACTAGGCGACTCCGTGGTGTAGTTGGTATGGGCGTCGCCGTGGATCAATGTAGTAAGCGTACGACTACGGATCCCAAGGTCCTGGGTTCGAATCCCGACACGGTCGACTGCTTGAAAAATGGCAGGTGAGCATTTTTCACAAAAATCACGCCCTCGTTCGGATGAGAGGTTAAATGGAGGTCCCGTGTGTGAGTGTTGTCACGCACGTTAAAGATCCCTACCTTGCCTGGAACGGCAAAGGTTCGGCAAAATTCTAAATTTCCAGGCAACAAGAAACTCGCCTTCTGGCCAATGTAGTACCTTCGGGTGGAGCATTGGAAAAAATCACGTGTAAGGTGTAGTTGGTATGTGAGTGACTACTACGCCCAAGGTCCTGGGTTTGAATCCCGACACGGTCCGCTTGAAAAATGTTAGGCGAGCATTTCTCATACACCCTCGTTCGGATAAGAAGTGAAATGGAGGTCCCGTGTGAGTGTTGTCACGCACGTTAAAGATCCCTACCTTGCTTGGAACAGCAAGGGTACGGCAACATTCCATATTTTCCAGGTAAAAAAAACTCGCTTCCTAGCCAATGTAGTACCTTCGGGAGGAGCTTTGGAAAATCACATGTAAGGTGTATGATATACTCCATTACATAAACAGTAAAATGCATTATTCTGAAAGCTAGAATTGTATATATTGTTGGGATCAGAAATAAAGTTGGTAATGCAGTTAGTACGAGGGACACTACTTATGTATTGAAAACTGGCAACACTGGTATTGCCAGGTGAAATCTGAATTCCCATCGTATAATTTGACATTTTTGAGGTTATAGGTACTCATAACGTTTTGACGTGCGAGCACTATTTGTTGTTTTTGCAGTGTTTAAAATTTCATCTTAGCTAAAATATGGAATTAACTCGCGAAAATAGTTGAGTTATGATTTATTATGACCTTTGAAGTGGTCTAACTCAAAAACAATGCTTCAATCAACAGAATTCAACTTTTGGCGATGAAACGTCATCCACAGCTACTGTATATCGCTGGTACACGGAATTCAAACGTGAACTTAGTTCGCTCACAGACGAAGATAAAGAAGATCGTCCAAAATCGGTCGCTGTGGCAGAAAATATCGATGCTGTGCGAAAACTAATTGAAGAAGATCGTCTTGTGACATATCAAAAAATCTAGAGATGTTTAAGCATTAGTATGACCAGCATACATAAAATTTTTCACGAACATTTGTGTGTTCGGAAGCTGTGTGCGCGTTGGATTCCACATTTGTTGACAGATGCTAAAAAAAAATGCTCATGTCGAATGATTCCCTGCTGTGGTGCATCCAAAGCGGTATACAACATCGTCATAGGTGACGAGTCGTGGATTTATGCGTATGAGCCAGAAAGAAAAGGCCAGTCGGCAGTTTGGGTGTTTCAATATGAAGCAAAACCAACAAAAGTTGTTTGTTCTCGAAGCGTTAAGAAGCAAATGGTGGTGTTTTTCTTCACAAAAACCGGTCCTGTGGCAACCGTGGTTCTCGAAAATCAAAAGATCGTTAATTTAGCGTGGTATACGACCATTTGTTTGCCTGAAGTTTTCTGTAAATTGAGAGAAACCAATCCAAAACGACGAATCATTTTGCATCATCACAATGCGAGCTCACACACAACACATGCAGCAAACGAGTATTTGGACACACAAAAGATCGAATTGATGGGTCACTCACCTTACAGCCCCGACTTGGCACCCAATGACTTCTCCTTGTATCCAGCAATTAAAGATAAACTGCGTGGACAACGATTTTTATCGCCCGAAGAAGCGGTTGAGGCCTTCAGAACGCATGTTTTACAGCTACCGTCTTCTGAATGGACAAAATGCTTTGAAGGGTGGTTCAATCGCGTGCAAAAGTGTATAAATCTTAAAGGCGATTATTTGGAAAAACAATAAAAGTATTTTTCATCAAATTCATTTGTTTATTCTTCCTATTCTCAATACATAAATAGTGTCCCTAGTAATCTAAGCTCCTTGTGTGTTCTTATCGACATTGGCGAGTTTATCGGTGTTAATTATTGACATTGCTCAAGCCTATAGTTTTCACATACCTATCTCAAACGTGTTCATTTTCAAATTAGACTTTGGTCTTAGTGATGGAAATATTGTTACCTTTTCAGATATGTCTTTGTTGGTGCGGTTACACACCCATTTGCTTTTCTCATTAAACAAAGATTTTAGCATGAATTAGTTGTTCTTTAGATTGTTAAATTTTTAGTATTTTTTTTTGCAGTTGCATAAATAGTTTTTTGAAAAATTGTGTTTGCTTGAACTCGTATTCGTTGCAATAGCACTATGACGGTTAGTAGAAGGGAATTTTAATACATTTAAATTTTTAATGTAAATATTAACACTTTGATGACTAGTTTTAATTTCGAAATAAGCATTTTGTTCTTTTTAATCTTTCTTGGGACTTATATTTCTTAAAATGATTTTTGTTTACGTTTCGATCCATGACTTAGGATCGTTGTCAAAATAATAAAAATTTTAAGATTGACATTTATGACACAAAATGAAGGTAACTTTGATTTATTAATTTTTGATTCGAATACATTAGGTGAAATTTTAAGTTTAGAAGAATGAGTACTTTCAATTTGTGTTGCGTCCTTGGAACGGCTTTTTAAGGTAGCCAATACGCTTAACGTGAAATCAGCTGGTTAATTTTTATATATTCAAATTTCATATAGATTCAATAACTTGATGACTGGAACTTTTTTAACATGTTTCTATTTATACGGTAGAGAAGATAGTTATTAAAGAGGTGTGTGACCACGTTACCGTAAGGCTTAAGCAGCCGGGGGCTGCTAATATGCTATTGTTATGTAATTAGTTGTTGTATGTATAAATAGAAATCATGTATGTAGGCTGTATTTCATGTTAATATCGCAAAGAAAACCCAGGAAAAACTTGCAATACTACCTAGATATTGGGGGCATTTGATTTTCATTTGTAATTTTTTTTGTTATTTTCTTTAGTAATGGAAACCATTGCTTACTAACAGTTATGATTCGTTTGCTACGCAGTTATTTTTATGTAAGGTTTTATAACCAGCTTCTTTAATTTTTCGTTTTCGGTGGTTTTCTATTTTGTCAATAATTTTTTGCGTCTTCCCATTTTATTTTATGCCTGAAGTCTCATGCATGTTGGCAAATCATAGATTTTCAAATGTTCTATTTTTTATCTTTTAATCTAACTTCAAATGGTCTGGAACTTTCCCCTATGTATAACTTGTTACATTCGCACGGTATTTTGTAGAAACAGGTTTTTGAACTTTGTATTGCGTTTTTGGTTTTTGTTTTTGTTAGTTGTGTTCTTAGTGTATTGTTGGTTCTAAATACTGTTTTGAATTTAAATTTGTTTCCTATTCTTTGGATTTTTTCGGAGAATCCTTTTATGTAGGGTATTGAGAGCATTCTTTGATGAGTATTGTTGTTTTTGTTTTCTTCTTTTTTATTTTTGGGATTTTATTCATTTCTTTTTTTTTACTATTCTTTTAGGATACTTGTTTTTTATTAGTTTACATTTGATTAGATTTTTCTCTTTCTTTAAAATTTCTTCATTTGATGATATTAATTTTGCTCTATCGTACATTGTTTTGATAATTCCTCGTTCGACACAGTGTGGGTGGTTTGAATCGAAGTTTAAGTATCTGTTTGTGTGTGTTGGTTTTCTGTATACTGATGTATTAATTGTTGCACCGTTTTTGTTAACTAGAATATTTAAAAATGGAAGTCTTCCTTGTTGTTCTAATTCATAAGTGAATTTAATAGTTGGTTCTATTTTGTTAATTGAAACTACAAAGTTTTTAATCAGTTCTGTATTATGAGGCCAAATAGCATAGACATCATCTACGTATCTCCACCAGATTAGTGGTTTCAATTCTTGTGTGAATATTACATCTTTTTCGAATTCCTCCATAAATATATTACTAAAAATTGGGGATAGTGAACTTCCCATTGCCAGTCCGAAGCTGTGTTTGTAGAATTGGTCATTTATTTGAAAATATGTGGTATTGACGCATAAACCAAGTAATTCCATAATTGATGATTTACTTAGTTTTCTTCTTTTTTTAAGTTGTCATCTTTTACTAGTTTGCTTTTTATAATATTAATCGTTTTGTTTACAGAGACATTTGTGGAGAGATTTACTACATCAAAACTTACCATTGTGTGTTTATTTTCAATTTTAATGTTTGATAATTTTTCTAAAAAGTGTTGGTTGTTTTTTAGGAAAGAGTCTGTTTTGCCTGGTAATGGATTTATAATTTTTAGGAGAAATTTTGCTAAATTATGGCGTGGTGAAACTTATGGAGCTTAGGATAGGTCGTAAAGGAATGTCTCTTTTATGAATTTTTGGTAGACCGTAAAAGTGGGGTGGTTAACTGTAATGTGGGACCAGTTTGCTTCTTTCTTTGTTTTCGAACTCATTTTTAAATTTATATAGAGTTTTGTATATTTTATTTTCAATTGATTTTGTTGGGTCCGTTTCTAAACTGGTGTATTTTTCAGTGTTCAACAGTTGAATTTTGTGTAGTAATCGTTTTTATTCATTATTGCCGTTGCATTGCCTTTGTCAGCAGGTAGAATTATAATTGAATTATCGTTTTTTAGATTGCGAATTGCTTTTATTTCGTTACTGCTTACATTTGGTTTTATTTTGTGATTATTTTCTATTTCAATTTTGCATCGTACTCTAAATTCGTTTGCTTGATTTTCTTCGAGTTGGTTTGCTGTTTCTTCAATACAGCTGATTATTTCAAATGTTGGTATTAATTTTGGTGTTACTGCAAAGTTCAGGTTTTTTGAAAGAATTAATTTTTCTTTGTCGTTAATAGTTCTGTTTGATAAATTTATAACGGTGTTTAGCATGATGTTGTTTTTTAACGTTTTAGTTTGCGTGCTATTTTTCTCTATCAATAGATTATTAAATTTCTTTATGTGAATTTCTTTTTATTTGGAAAATTCTGATTCGTAGTAAGTCTTTGCACTAACGAGAATTTTATCAAAATCATATTTTGTTACCTTTATTCGTATGAAATTTATATTGCCCTCGATATCTTGTTTTAACTTATAAATAATGTGTCGGTGGTTTTGAAGTCTTTCCCTCATTATACTGTAACTTGATCTTTCAAGAATTCTTGACAGTTTATTGCTTGTCTGACCAAATTTTATTCTGAATCCTTTTGGTATTATTTCTTTGTTTCTGCATTTTATTAAGAACGCGAGTGAATCTTTGGAATGAGATAGCTTTAGGTTTAGATTGTCTAAGTGTCTAAAACAAATACAAATTTCGGGCCAATACCTGACTTGTAAATACTCCCTGTATGTTTGTTGTGGTTTCTTAACTATCCTTTTTAATCTTTCTTGAGAATAAAACCACTTATATTTGTTAAAATGATCTTTATTTACGGTTCGATGCATGACCTAGGATCGTTGTCAAAATAATAAAAAATTTTAAGATTGACATTTATGACACAAATTGAAGGTAACTTTGATTTATTAATTTTTGATTTGAATACATTGGTAAAAATTTTAAAGTTTAGAAGAATGAATACTTTCAATTTGTGTTGCGTCCTAGGAACGGCATTTTAAGGTAGCCAATACGCTTAACGTGAAATCAGCTAATTAATTTTTATATAGTCAAATTTCATATAAATTCAATAACTTAATGATTGGAACATTTTTTAACAGGTTTCTATTTATACGGTTGAGGGGGTGGTTATTAAATTTAAAAATGAGTTCGAAAACAAAGAAAGAAGCAAACTGGTACCACGTTACAGTTAACCACCCCATTTTTAGGGTCTACCAAAAATGCATAAAAGAGACATTCCTTTAAGACCTATCCTAAGCTCCATAAGTTTCACCACGCCATAATTTAGCAAAATTTCTCCTAAAAATTATAAATCCATTAGCAGGCAAAACGGACTCTTTCCTAAAAAAACAAACAACACTTTTTAGAAAAATTATCAAACATTAAAATTGAAAATAAACACACAATGGTAAGTTTTGATGTAGTAAATCTCTTCACAAATGTCTCTGTAAACAAAACGCTTAATATTATAAAAAACAAACTAGTAAAAGATGACAACCTTAAAAAAGAAGAAACTAAGTAAATCATCAATTATGGAATTACTTGGTTTATGCGTCAATACCACATATTTTCAAATAAATGACCAATTCTACAAACACAGCTTCGGACTGGCAATGGGAAGTTCACTATCCCCAATTTATAGTAATATATTCATGGAGGAATTCGAAAAAGATGTAATATTCACACAAGAATTGAAACCACTAATCTGGTGGAGATACGTAGATGATGTCTATGCTATTTGGCCTCATAATGCAGAACTGATTAAAAACTTTGTAGAGTCAATTAACAAAATAGAACCAACTATTAAATTCACCTATGAATTAGACCAACAAGGAAAACTTCCATTTTTAGATATTCTAGTTAGCAAAAACGGTGCAACAATTAATACATCGGTATACAGAAAACCAACACACACAAACAGATACTTAAACTTTGATTCAAACCACTCACACTGTGTCGAACGAGGAATTATCAAAACTATGTACGATAGTGCAAAATTAATATCATCAAACGAAGAAATTTTAAAGAAAGAAACAGATCTAATCAAATGTACACTAATAAAAAACAAGTATCCTAAAAGAATAGTAGAAAAAGAAATGAATAAGGTCCCAAAAATAAAAAAGAAAACAAAAACCAATGATACACATCAAAAAATGTTCTCAATACCATACATAAAAGGATTCTGCGAAAAATCCAAAGAGTAAGAAACAAATTTAAAATCAAAACAGTATTTAGAACCAACAATACACTAAGAACACAACTAACAAAAACAAAACCCAAAAACGCAATACTATGTTCAAAAAACTGCATCTACAAAATACCGTGCGAATGTAACAAGTTTTACATAGTGGAAAGTTCTAGACCATTTGAAGTTAGATTAAAAGAACATAAATCATATATAAAAAATAGAAAATTTGAAAAATCAATTGCCACGGTAAAAATTCGATATCTAATCGATATAATGGGTTCCTTAACGTTACGATGACAAATAGTGCTCCGGAATAGCTCAGCAAAGACTCATCAGGGCGGTGGGTAAAGAATCGCATTCAGGGACCATAAGGAACCACTAGAAAGGTCCAATAAGTCAAAACTAACTATTTTATTAATGGGCGCCAGGAACAGGAGCAAGCAGAATCAACGAGAAATGTTCCACTATTCTCGGGCGATACCCAAGGTAACTCACTATATCAATAAATTAACAGGGCACAGAATTAAACCTGAATTTATTGAAGTAACTACAATGCCAAATATGAAATCAAACACATAAATATAAATTTCACTAGAACAAATAATTCTACAAATAATCATACATACAAGATTCAAACCCAAATGATTCAAGAGAAAATTAACTAAGCTAAGTGCTCACAATAAGCAAATATATGTTTACTCCAGGTGATTGTATAAATAATATTTAACAGTAATAACGCAATGGTGTTCAGAATATCCGGGCACGAGCCCATACGCAAAAATAATTCGCACTAAGTAATAATCGCAGACTTGGTGGCCACTAAGTACGCTATAACCGCATAACTCAAGTGAGTAATAATTTAACCAAGGGTCTAAGCTCGTGACTAGATTTACAATCAATATGTATAAATCACTGGAACGCATTAACAAGTTGTTAGCATTAATCATAAGAACATAGCACTTACTAAGGAAGCATTCAAACATTAATACCTAAATAATTTTATCATAATTACAGATTTTACGTTAATTATCGCAACCCACCGTACACACAGGTGTAAGTATGGTTGCATGCAAAGCAAAATAATAAGAGGGTGAATATAAGGTTTCATACACAAAAGTATTGATCCAATAATGTCAACAGAACATACACAACACACTTAAATAAGGAAGTATACGACCTCAAGAAGTAATTCCAATGCACCAGTAGCAGTCAAGGATTCCAAATCCAACTTAACGGGATTACAGCAATTACAGATGGTCACACAAAATCGCTTCAGGTGTAATTTTCATCAACGGATAACTCCAACAGGTTTCGATTAATATTTTGGTAGTCCAGCAGATGAAACTTATTGTATCAATCATTAGTTCTTCGTCGAGAGCTTCAATACCATCTATTTCAGTAAGTTGTCGAGTCTGGGTAATTGTAATACCACCAGAACGATTACTTAAACAAATCTTCAGAAATGTGCATCTACTTAAATTGGAACTGCTAAACCACATAACAATGTGGGTAGAATATAACAAATATCACAAAAATGTGCTTCATTAACTGGGCGAAGGACAAACCAATAGTATTAATGAAAACGACGTGAAATCCGCCAAAGGCGTAATAATTAACTTTCTTACTCACAAACACCAGAAAAATTAATTTTATCCAAGGTAGTAAGCTAGAATCCGCTAAAATAAACGATTTAAATTTTGCTAACGCACCAAGTTCGTCGTTTCGATTCGAAGGCTGGATCAAGAAGGAAGAGCCACCACATGGGCTCATTATCGCCCTTAGGTGAGATAACATTTTCCCACAATTAAACCACTTTTTATGAACAAAAGCAAATTAATATGCATCACATTAATACAGTACTACAAGAATATTACATTACATTTGATTTTCCAATGCTCCACCCGAAGGTACTACATTGGCCAGGAAGCGAGTTTTTTTTTACCTGGAAAATTTGGAATTTTGCCGAACCCTTGCTGTTCCAAGCAAGGTAGGGATCTTTAACGTGCGTGACAACACTCACACACGGGACCTCCATTTTACCTCTCATCCGAACGAGGGTGTATTTTTGTGAAAAATGCTCGCCTAACATTTTTCAAGCGGACCGTGTCGGGATTCGAACCCGGGATCTTGGGCGTAGTAGTCAGAGTACTACAATAACAACTTGACAAATGTCAATTCAGTGAAATATCTAACCGAAGGAGAGATTCAAAGGCTTCTAACCATAACAGAATACTTTTAACCACAGAGCATTATGTTAAAAAGATACTAAAAGTTGCAATGAGTTATAAAACTTAGAACGGGACGTTCCACAATGATTTGCCAACAAGCATCAGACTTCAGCCATTAAATAAAATGGGAAGACGCAAAAATTATTGACAAAGAAGAAAATCACCAAAAACGAAAAATCAAAGAAGCTGCTTATATAACACTACATAAAAATAACTGCGTAGCAGACGAATCTGTAACTTTTAGTAAACAATGGATCCCATTACTAAAAGAAATAACAAAAAAATACAAATGAAAATCAAACGCCCCCAATATCTAGGTAGCATTGCTAGTTTTTCCTGGGTTTTTCTTGTGATATTAACATGAAATACAGCCTACATACATGATTTCTATTTATACATACAACAACTAATTACATAACATTAGGCGTATTAGCAGAACCCGGCTGCTTAAGCCTTTTGGTAACGTAATCACACACTTCTTTAATAACCACCTTCTCAACCGTATAAATAGATACATGTTAAACAATGTTCCAATCATCAAGTTATTGAATTTATATGAAATTTGACTATATAAAAATTAATCAGTTGATTTCACATTAAGCGTATTGGCTACCTTAAAAAGCCGTTCCCAGGACGCAACACAAATTGAAAGTACTCATTTCTAAACTTAAAATTTTCACCTAATGTATTCAAGTCAAAAATTAATAAATCAAAGTTACCTTCAATTTGTGTCATAAATGTCAATCTTAAAATTTTTTATTATTTTGACAACGATCCTAGGTCATGGATCGAAACGTAAACAAAAATCATTTTAACAAATATAAGTGGTTTTATTCCCAAGAAAGATTAAAAAGAATTGTTCACGCCTAAGCGGAGCGGCTAGTTCACCATAACAAAAAAATGCGTAATAAAATGTGTAATAAAATATGGTTGCATAAAAAACTTACCCTGTGTTCAATTATCACTTTACATTCACCACTAAATACATAATTGGTTAAGTAGGAGAGGGTTGGTGAAGGAAGGGAAATAGCGGTGCTCACGTTGTTAATTAATTAATAATTAATGCCGACAAACCGGCGCGAGTGTGACATTTAAATAATGGACTGTGTTCTAAGAGAGAGCTGTGTCGACTGACTTATCTTATTGTTGTAACCAGCGCTCACCTTGGCGATGCGCGAATAACAAATCGTAGTCGACAGATAAGAGGAGCATGCTTTTATTTTATATTAGGCAAGGCGTAAACATAACCGCCAATCTAAAACTGAATAAGTTTTATACCAAAATAAAATAAATCATTTAAAAATACACCCTAGAAATGTTAAGGTTGCTAGGCAAATTAAAACAAAACTTTAATACAACCTTAAAAATTTAAAATTAAACGGAACATAAATAAGAGAGAAAATAACCAAAATAAAATTTATTCATTCAAAGGGAGGACAATAAGCTTACTTATTGGACGTGTAAATAAACCTGCAGCGGTTTTTACAGATGCGACGATTAGAAGACTTGATCATAAATGGGCCGGTGAAATCTACTCCCACATGAGTAAATGTTCTGGACAGTTGAACACGGAAAGGGGGTAAATCGGCCATGAACGGTTGAGCAGTTGTCGCACGGAAGCGCGAACAAACAACGCATTTGTGGATCCTCTGACGAACTAAGGAACGTATTCCAATAATCCAGAATTTTCGCTGAATAAGTGATTGCGTCATGAATGCATAGATAAAAGGTGATAATTATCACACAATAATCGCGACAAAGTGGCTTGTTTCGGTAATAGAAAGGGATGTCTGTTATCATAAGACAACAGGGAGTGACGCAAACGTCCGCCCACCCTAACAAGACCTAGCGAATCAATAAAGGGGGACAATTTTTGGAGTTGTTTAGAACAACCCTTGTTTAAATTTAGTTGATTTATTTCTTCGGCGTAGAACTGCTGTTGCGTAACTCTTATGATAGTTATCAATGAGATATGTAATTCATCAGAAGAAAGAGAGCCTGATAATTTTTTATCAGAGTTCTTGCAATTGTAAATAAAACGGTTTACATATGCAACAGTACGCTGAAGCAAGGTGAGAGAAGAAAATTTATCCAAAAATTGAGTGCAACTTTTTTGTGTAGAAGTAACTAATATATTAGGGGGAGATTTTATTTCTGGAAGAATTTCTAGAGAAGGGGGAGATTACAAATTCCTGGAAGCCGTAATTAGATCGCTGCAGTTAGATGGGCCATGCCACCAGATATCGTTGTCAATCAACTGGTGCGCAATAAGACCACGAGAAGCCATATCGGCGGGGTTGTTTTCACCAGAAATATGGTACCACTGTTGAATGGCAGTGTATTCTAAAATAATTTCCACGCGGTTGGCAACAAATGTTTTTAATAAATAAGAAGGAGTGTTAATCCACGCTAGTACCACTTGAGAATTGGTGAATAATTTTATTTCCTTTAAGGGATAAGGGAATTTATTAGAGATTATAGAATATACTAGACGAGATAACAAAACAGTACCTAATAATTCCATACGGGGCATTGAAAGAAATTTTAAGGGTGAAATTTTACTTTTAGCTTGTAGGAGATGGCAATTTGTGTTATCTAAAGTCGTGCCATGTAGAAAAACACATGCAGCATAACCTTTCTCACTGGCATCGCAAAACCCTAACAGACGGTACTGTCCCGAGTCTAAAAACAAACAGCGAGGAATTTTCAAATTTGATAATTCAGTAAGGCGGGAACAAATTTTCTCCCACTTCAAACACCAGTCGGTGTCCGGCGTGTCGTCCCAACCTAAACGTTGTACCCATAATTGTTGTAAAAAATGTTTTATTAAAAACACCACCGGAGTCAACCAGCCGAGAGGGTCGAAAATTTTAGCCATATATGAAAGAACGGAACGTTTTGAAATATTCCCTTCGAAAGGAACAACATAGTAGGTGAAATTATCAGAATTCGGGTTCCAAACTAGTCCCAATATTTTGATACCAGAGATTTCATCAGAAAATGCTACGGAGGGTTCTAATTCAGATTCCTGGAATTGATTTAAAAGAGAGTTGTTATTGCTGGACCACTTTCTTAACTGAAATTGGCCAAGAGACAACAATTTTATTAATTCAGATCGCAGCTGCTGAGCTGCCGCAACTGACATGGCTCCTGAAATCACATCCTCCATATACGTTTGATTCAGCAAGGCCACAGATGCTAGAGGAAATTGTTGTCCTTCGTCGATCACCAATTGTTTTAACACGCGTTGCGCAATAAAAGAGGATGGGGTAAGACCATAAGTAAGCGTGTTCAATTCGTACTCTTGAACTCCGCTGTCGAGGGAGGGTCGCCAGAATATATGTTGGTATATTCTATCTTGCGCACGTACTAAAATTTGGCGGTACATCATTCGTATGTCAGCACAAAGTGCTATTTTGTGGGAACGAAATAAAATATTATTTCGGGCAAACCTGATTGCAGTTTCGGACCAGCGTAAAGACGTTGATTGAGGGACTTACCGGTCGAATCATTAGCAGATCCGTTAAACACCACTCGTAGTTTGGTAGTACTGCTTGTGGTTTTATGAATGCCGTGGTGTGGTAAAATATAATCGGAGGGTTGCAGAGCAACATTCATGTGATTTAGAGATAAATATTCCTTGAGAAATGAATCATAAACCTTTTGATTTTCGGTTGAATTCCGAAGTCGCCGTTCTAAATTTAGATAACTGTTATAAGCAATTTCACGATTGCGCCCTAGAGGTTCGGCATTATCCTTGAAGGGTAGGGCTACAATGTAACGACCAGTTTCATCGCGAGAGTGGGTACTAACAAAATGTGCTTCACAATAATTGTCGTCAATATTCACAGCAGGAGGTTGCAAGACTTCTTCGAGCGCCCAAAAATTTTTTACTTCGCTTTCAAGAGGTTGCGACATTATACAAAGCGAAGTAGCGTTTGACGGTCCTTGCGGAGAAGACACCTGTCCCAATAACACGTATCCAAAAATAGTGTCAATCGCTAGAGGTTTACCAAGACGGTTATTTGCGTTATCCGAAAATAATATTCTACAACATATGTCCGCTCCTAATAATATTTCTGGCGGAGCGGATACATGGAAATTAGGGTCAGCCAAGGGTAAATGTTTAAATCGTTCATAAATTCCACGTGGTAAAGAACAACCAGGGATATTACCTGTAAGTTTTGGAAGAATAGGGGCACAAAAATTTATTCGTTGATCTGCATAATTGGAAAGTAGAAAACAATCGACTAGCCCTTTAGAATTAACAGCGGCATTGGCTAGTCCACACACCTTACTGTTATTGCGAACATATTTAAGACCCAAACGTTGCACGCAAGCAGAAGTGATCGCATTGATTTGGGACCCTGAATCAAGAACGCACCTTACAGGTTGAAAAACGCCATTGATGTCCCGAATCTTAGCTTGAATCGTTCCTAAAAGCATGAAACAATTTTTCTAACTAAGGCCTGACGTTGCCGGCACCAGTGAAACGTTTTTTCTTGACTTACAAAAACATCAGCCTGGCACTACTTTATTAACACCATACTGCAAGTTAGGTGTCTGCAAAACTAAATCTTCCGACGTAACTAGGGGTCTATTCCTTGGGTAGAGCTATGAGCAATGGGGGGGTAAGTCGAAATCTGTGGGGGGTCACACTCAAACTAAAACAAACAGGCGCCACCAAGTCCAGATTGATTTATATTAATGGCATAGCAAATTTCTAAGGGCGGACTTGGAGACCCAAAGAAAAAAAGATCGCCTTCGCTAACATACAAACTTGTCTTAACAGAATAAGACACTGCTCCTGTAAGAAAGAATATAGTTAGGTTACCTAAAAAAAATGGGAACACTATTTGCGTCCCTCAAGTATATCTAAAATGCATAGAGAATATTTCTTACATAATGGAATCATAAAATTTAACTCTTTCTGTGTTTTGTTTACCAGGTCTGATCAAACCAGATCAGAATAAAAAACTTTAAATGTAGATAATTAATTTACTAGAAAGAATTTTCTTTGTTTCAATAAATAAAATTTCATGATAATTAAATAAAATAAATATGTGATATTCTTGCAAAATTGTTGTAAGGTTTAACAACTGATCCTTACTCAAATATATAACACTTCAGTGTAACTAACAATATTAAGTTTCTTTATAACCCAACCAGATCTGTGTAGGTCACTTACAAATGAATATATGAAATTTTCTCATTAATTTAACAAAATTAAAATTAGTTTGAAGTTAATAGAATCACCAAGATATTCTTTAATTTTATCAAAAGTGGCAGTACTGTAATGTTAAACATCTGTTAACCATTATGCAATTGTTGACGGCATTGTTCAAATAAACAGGTGACGTAATAGCAGCTGTTAATTTACGTTGCAGCCATATGTAGTCACATCTTTACAAAACTAAGTGAAATCAAATTTTGATACTGGGGAAAACCAGCTTAATTACAGGTAAACTGAATAACAATTTTGTACATCTAACAAACAAAACGAAATAATGTACTTTCAGAAGGAAGTACTGAGGAAATTCTTAATTCTATTACGAACCCAAATACCGGCTGTCGTCCTTGGTTGCAATGGAAACAACTTCGCAGAGCGGGCCTGCTGTTAAATATGTTTGTTTTCCATGCTTTATTACAGATGCAAGAGCGAAGCGGATTTCTTACATTGGTTCACGGCATCTTTTATTCACAGCGTACTCCTCCGTTGTCTAATTTTATTTCAAAGTGGTCGTGCGGTTTTCTAATTTATTGTTGCAATTTCTGACGTATTGTTGCTTTTCTAACGTATGGTTGCTTTTCTAACATATGGTGGCTTTTTCTAATGTATGGTTGCTTGCGCTAAATAAATTTTAAATTAGCTAATATGATAACGAATATGCAATATATGGATTAAGTACTAACCGTTACTCAGGAAGTGCTTCACCAAATCAAAGCGACCCGGAGGTCACTCGTCATTCTCTTTGAATGCATCTTCACGCTGCCCTAAACTATCGACGAGTGCGCTCGCCGCGCTCCTGCAAGGTGGGAGGATCATAAGTGTGGTTCTCGAACCTCTCACGCGCGCGCTAGTGGCTTGTGGATTTGCACCGAACTCCGAAACAAATAGACTACTAATCCTAGATATAGCAATACTATAAAAATTTGATTGTTACTTGAATCTTTATATTAGTTAATAAAGGTATTTCAATATTCATGGTACGTTTAATGAGTATGTTCCTTTACTGCTAAAATAAAATTGTTACAAGCACTGTATAATTTTTAGGATTATTAGACACATTGCATGTAGAAACTGTCTCTTTCATATCGGATGTGGAAGGGGTCACAGGGGTTATAGGTCCCGAAGTCGAGACAGGCGACGCATTATGCAAAAAGGTGTGATGATATCTCGAGCTACATAACCCGCATCTTCCTTTAGAGTTGCAGCCCTTAATATGATTGCCTAAACATTTAAAACAACGCAACATTCTTTTTACCGCGGTGTATCTATCGGAAACATTTAATTTTTGAAAGTTCTTGCACGCGTAAATTGTATGCCCTTCATTACAATAGGGACACGAATTACGATCGCATTTTACTTGCGCATCGTTAGTGGATTCTTTTACAAAAAAAGACTTATTTAGATTATATTTGAAGCGCGGTGGCATATTTACGTTGACGGGTTTTAAGGCTTGAACATCTTCGTGCATTTCTGAGGTTTTATTCTGCGCGGTTAAAAATTCGAACAACTGAGCACAAGTCGGCACATTAGAATCCGCGCGTGCATCAAATGCATGTTGTAATTTAGGGTCCAAATTACGATAACATAGAGAAAATAAAATAAAGTCCGATAAATCTTCAACGTCGTGGGCAGATTTCAAAGTGCTTACTGCGTTGAAATGTGTATTTATGAAATTTGATAAGGAACCAGTAGATTTAAATTGAAGAATTTTATTCAAATAAAAATTAACAATTCTGCGTGGGGAGTCGTAGCGATCTACCAGTTTTTTAAATGCTTGCTCATACAAATTGGGATCTAACGCTAGATCAGAGACGACACTTAATGCTTCCTTCTCTAGGTACGATCTAAAATATAAATATTTTAATGAGACTGGAATAGATTTGTTTTCGTGTACAACACTGCGATAAGTAGTAATGAAATTATTCCACTTATCAATGGAACCATCAAAAACAGGAATTTCTAGAGGTTTTAAACATTCAACGGATGGGTCCTTAAATGCCAGAGCATCCGCAGAAACCGATTTTGTAGAATTTTCTTTCAATTCTAAATATTTTGCACGAACTACGTCAAATAAGTCGTCGAAAGATGCTAGATTTAATTTTATATGTAGTTTCGGGTCGGGTTTAGTAGCGTTAAATTCTATTATTGCTACCTGTAGTTTTTCGAGAGCATTTTCAATAATCGGAAGCCTTTGCATTTTTGCTTCTAATAAGTTTAATTTACTTACATTTGCGGAAATAGCATAATCCCATATGCCTTGCAAGCAACCAAATAAGGCTTCTTGCTGAGCTTGCAAAGAAATGCTGTCGAAAGACATTTTCAGGATAGCCTAAACTACACGCAAATATGTAATCGAATTGAAGAGTATTTTATAATTAAAATTGAATGCAAATATAAACAAACACACCTGTGCTGATAACCGTTTATCAACATGCAGGTCAAACTCAATTACGAGGTTAACAATTCGATAAGAGTGAATTTATTTCAAATACTTTTAAGAGCAACTTTGTAATAATTTAACCTAAAGCAAGCTCCTCTACAACCACGACGACAATTCTATCACGCATACGGGTCGAAGAGGCCAAAAATAAGGTATGTTCACGCCTAAGCGGAGCGGCTGGTTCACCATAACAAAAAAATGCGTAATAAAATGTGTAATAAAATATGGTTGCATAAAAAACTTACCCTGTGTTCAATTATCACTTTACATTCACCACTAAATACATAATTGGTTAAGTAGGAGAGGGTTGGTGAAGGAAGGGAAATAGCGGTGCTCACGTTGTTAATTAATTAATAATTAATGCCGACAAACCGGCGCGAGTGTGACATTTAAATAATGGACTGTGTTCTAAGAGAGAGCTGTGTCGACTGACTTATCTTATTGTTGTAACCAGCGCTCACCTTGGCGATGCGCGAATAACAAATCGTAGTCGACAGATAAGAGGAGCATGCTTTTATTTTATATTAGGCAAGGCGTAAACAAAAATAGTTAACATACCACAACAAACATACAGGGAGTATTTACAAGTCAAGTAATTTTGTTTTCTAACTCGGTAATAATGTCTTTGATACTAATGTTGCTGTTTTTTGCTAGTAACGCCCAAAGACTTCTAATATCATTAATGCAATTCAAAATATGTGAAGGAGTAACATTTCCTTTTCTATATCTATATAAGAAAAAAAACTTAATTTTTTTGATTTGCTAGTCCAGTTGTAGTATTCGCTCATTCTTTTAAGTTTCTACCTGCCGCGCCACCATAATTAAGTCTGATGTGGTCATAGAATCCCATGTCGATTAATAAAATATGATCTGACGAAGTGTCAACTAACGAACTGTATTTAAATAAACACTACAGGTTGTTGGTTAATATTATTGGGAACTATTTAGTTCGAAAAGAATTACTTGTAGTAAGATGTATTTATTACAGGTTAGGCGTTTTGAACGTGTTTTGGCTAAAATGGTGAAACAATTAAAATACAATTACTCAATTGGAAAAGTTACATCTAAATTTACTCTGGCAAAATCTTCAATGATATAATTAAAGCTATAAAAAATATTAAAACCAAATATTAACTATTAATGTAAAAAATTTTGGTTGAAACTTATTAAAAAATACAAAATGTCAAATTTAGAAGAAGAAGGATCAATATTATTGTATGTCTGTGGTGCAATGAATAAATGGCTTAATCTATAGGTTTACATCTCTTCAACATTAAATTTCTAAAGCGAAGTGTAAAACGCACTTAAATTGTCTATTAAACTTTTATAATTTAGACTAGTTTTGGTCTTGTTGTTATGGTATGGCTTCTTCTATAGTCACGTTCTACTTTAACCACTTCAACATCAATAAAATTGGGGTTAGGGTGAGTGGCTAGGACACGTGAAAGACGCCTTTCCAAGTTTGACTTTATTTTTAAGTTAGGTTATTCTTCTACAAAGATATTGTTTCGTTTATTCAAGATATAAGATTCCACATGAACACTTCACATGATAAACGACGTTGCTTAACCATTGTCCGTCTGTCTTATTTTTGACTGGAATGAATAAATTTTTTATTGATTTGTTGTAAGTATATGTGATTTTTGTATTATTGCGCTTCAAAATTCATGTCAAAGATTCCGAAAGTTTCTGAATATAAGTGATGGTCCTATGCGTGATAGTAAGTTAAGTTTTATTTTGTTGACTGTTTTATTGATATCTGCAAATAAAATTGTGTTCACTATGGAGTTAGAAATGTCATTGTCGATAAAGATAAGTTGAAGATCCAAAAGGTTTTTGTAGAAATTTTGGATTTCATATTTTCGGAATCCGACTCTTCATGGCCATAATAGTGTTTATTTTGTGTTTGCAAGAATGATTAGAATAGTAGTTTCGGTAACGATCTGAGTTAGTAAGTTTTTATATACCAGGCAAACTTGATCATGTGTTCTGAAGCTTATATGACAGCAGTATCAAGAAAAGAGATTGTTCGGCCAACTTCTACCTCATACGTAAACTATAAGTAGAGATTGAATGCCTTCATCTAATACAATGTCAATCATATCTTTGGGAATGCTACAAACGATGTCACCAACATAGGTAGATAAAACTTCACCAATCAATAAATCTATCACAATTTGGACAAGAATTGGGGAGAGGGAAGAACTTATAGATCTACCAAATTTTGGTAAATAAAATCTTTTCTTGTAGCAGAAGCGCATGTTATTGAATATCAAACTGACTGAACTGTTGAAACTGTCTAAAGTTAAATTGCAATGTCGTGATATTAGATCCCATTCTTTAGTTATGATTCTTTGTGTTAAATCGAGCGATGTTGGTGAATAGTGATTTGACACTCGACGTCAAAAATATACTCGCATTTGATCTTCGAACAAGTGTGGGGCCGTTATATTTACTTAACCTTCTCATTAGATGTATTCTGTAATATATATAAATACCCTCAGCCAACGATTTTCATTCACTTCTTGTGTCAACGTTAACTATATAGTTAATGCATGTAGTTGAAACTGTTCTTGCATATTATATTAGCTTGCTCTTTCTGTACTCTTTTCTTTTTTTTTCTAGGCATGTGCGTACAAAAGGTAAATTGTATCGAAGCTTTCCTTCTTCGTTGTTACTGCATTATTTCTTTATGTATTTCTGTAATGGATACCAGATCCGGTATCATCACCTTACTTTGAGACTACTTATAATATTTTCTTTCTGATATACTTTTCGAATAATCTATTTGCTAGCGATTTTAGCGCTACGAGTGGTTTACTACCCACCGCACTCTTCACAAGCAACTAAGCCGTATAGCTGGGAATATTTATTTTCCAATCTCTTTTCTGCTAATCAGATTCTTTTCCAGTTCCTACTGTCCTTATATATTGAATACGGTGCTTTTAGGTTCAGACACTCCAAATAGGCACATCATAAAATATTAATAATTACTAGATATTTAACTCAGCACTTATATCAAATTTTTTACATTACTGCAATGTACTAAATGGCTGCCGAACTTTAACTCCAAAGCTTTCTTATTTTTGGAATGCTATCCATTGGACTAATAATGCAATGCTATTCAGTGGAAGAACTACAAGGTGATACATAGAATATCAAACGTTTAGTTGGAGATATCGTTGCAAATTTTGACTGGGATCGTACGATCTTCAGATACAACATTTGATGTTTCATGTTCTATGCTACTTTGAAAGTTAAATTTGTACATTTAGTTTTATTATTTCTACTGTGCAGTGTATTATTTTCTTAGCTTTAAATATTTTATTGTTTTAAACTTTTAATGTTATTGATTTGGAATTAAAATTTTGAAACGGTCAGTGAATTTGTAACATGTTCATTTGCCGTTCCCTTGCTATGGTACATTGTGGTCCCACTTCCTTCCATATAAAAGTATTATTCGTTTTAATTTTATATTAATACCGTTTACAATCACAAATTAGTTTTGACTTGTGTAACATCTCCCTTTAGTATTATAAAATAATACACTAAATACGTCGATCTTTAGTCTTAATTCAATATTTCTTCTTTTGTATAAATAATATAAATAGTTATAATCAGATGTAATTTTCTAATTGGTAAACCTCTGAATAATGTCCATAAATACACAACTGGTGTATACATGAATCTGTTAATTAGGATGGTTTTCTTATTTGTCCCTTTCTCAAAATGTGTGATTATCTTCAAACCAGAATAAATTTTCGTGCTTTTGGTATCTGACCGTCTTCTAGTGCACATGCCGTTTCCCGATAAATATGTCTTTTCTAAGACCAAGATGTCGGGAACATTTTGGAACATTTTGCGAGTCGGAGCGTGGAATATCAGAAGTATGAAGCAAGTAGATAAGCTAGAGAACTTGAAAATTGAAATGGAGAGGTTAGCATTAAACATAATAGAGATCAGCGAAGTTCGGTGGCCAGAGGCGCAAGATTTTTGAAGCGGACGCTTTAGAGCAATTCACACAGGATCGGAGGAAGGAAAATCTGGTGTGGGGATAATTATGAGAACAAGATAGTACACTGTATAGAAAACTACTTACAAAAGAACGAAAGAGTAGTCATGGTTAGATTAGAATATAAACCGGTAAATACAGTAATAATACAAGTATACATGCCCTCCTCTACTTACAGCGAGAAAGAGGCAAAAGCGATCTACAAAGATATCGAAGACATACTAAAATACGTAAAACGACATGAAAATTTAATAATTACGGGGAATCTTAACGCAGTGGTTGGTGGGGTTTGAGAAAGAGTGGTAATAGGTTTATTTGGTTTAGGCACGAGACACGACAAAGGAAGTAGGTTGGTAGAATTTTGCGACAAAAACAATTTAACCATTACAAATACATAATTTCAACATCATGCTAGAAGACGATACACGTGGAAGATGTCAGGAGATATAGGAAAATATCAAATAGATTACATTCTTGTTAGACAACGGTTTAGGAATCAAGTAAAAGTCTGTATAAGCTACCCGGAAGCAGATACAGACACTGACCACAAAACTGTAATTATGAAGGCCGCTCTTAAATTTAAAAAATTGGAAAAAGGGAAGGGAAAAAGACACTTTGACCTTGAGAAACTAAAAGATAAAGATATTCACGGTAGATTTGAAAAAAGTAAAATGAATTGCTGAAAGATATCGGGAAAATTTCGTATACTTAGGAAGTAGAAACAGAATAGAATTACATTAAATCCAGCTTAGACTTGGCGGCCAGAGATTTTCTGAGGTGTACACAAAATGAAAATAAGAAACCATAAATAACAAAGGCTATCCTGAATTTAATAAAGAAAGACGAAAATACAAAAACCGACCGCAGGATTCTGGAAACAGAGATACAAAAGCCATAAAATGGGAAATTATTCGCAAATGCAAGAAAGCTAAAGAACAATGTGTAACGTGCATTTTTGTAGTTTAACATTTTACACTACCCAATTCGTAAATACTTTCGAATAGTTCAGATTTGTATGCAATTTAACTCGTGTGTATTAATTTAAAAATAGATTAATTGAAGATTGCTTTTCATTAATAAATAAGTTGCAAGGAACGAATTTTAAATTGGATTATTCGTCGAATAAATTTTGTTCCTTATGTGGATATACAAGTCTAGATAATAGGACGATAAGAGGTTGCAATAGCAACGAGTAGATATCTACAGATTGCAGTGTAGTTCTTATGGCATTTGAAGGAAGTATGCTTTATATGTAACGTGTTTGATTGACCACAAGCGCGGTTTTACGGAACATTGACTTAGTGATACGCGTTGCTTTACTAATTGTGTTTTTTTGTTGATTTATCTTTTTATATTTGAACTGTGTGTGCGATCTAGTCTTCGTGGTCCCTTTTTTTTATCAGAGTAGTGCATACTTTAGATTATCCAAACACAGTTTTAAGCTTGAGTGTTTCTAAACAAAAAAAGTTGCTTCTTATAAACATGTATCTCATTTACATGTAAAGACAGTTGATACTGTAGTTTCTGAATTTTCTAACCCCAACGAATCTAAAATAGATTGTTGTTTGCGCAAATTTTCGTTATTCAAAAGCATTAGATTTTTCTTTGTTACCATAGGTAGCAAATAAAACACCTCACGTTACTGTAAGTTTAATGCATTACATCGTGCCTTGAAAGCCCGTGATTCTAAATTTTTATTACCATTTTTTTGGATTTGTGTTACAAAATATTTCGACATTATTGTCTCAGGAAATAGAATTAACAAGAAATTTATCAATGCTACATAGTTCCATCAGCCTGATAATGTCTGCTGCTAACACCAGTGAAATACGTAGGTGTGATTAGTGTAAAGTGTAAGAAATTCCATCAACACCCTCACAGTCAAGGGTGAAGTGCTTCGTTAGTGCAGGACATCGTGAATCCCACACTTCAATTGCTAGGAAGCGTTACTGAAGGACTTTATGTAAGTTGAACTATTTCCTACTTGATATGACTTTAAATATCTATCCGTTGTTTTGCAATATCTTTGTCGTTCTGATACCTTTTACAATAGAAGTGCATGCTACTAAAAAAAAAAAAAAGAAAGAAAACAAAATCAATACTACTGGATTACTCATATCAATTGTGTCTTATCTATTTATCTTTTGTTAACATTTTGTCTGATTTATGTTTAATTGGTGTGTAAGGAAACGTTTCTGCTACTCCCCAATACTACCTCACTTTGTGTTAAAAAATTTTGTAATGCTTTTATCGTGATTATATTATATAGTTTATCTAAACAGTTTTAGTTACATTCTACAAAGTACTGAATAACTTAGACTTTTCACAGCTGCTATGCTTTTTTTTTTCAGGTTTGCTTAACTTATTTTCTTGCAGGTATTGTCACTAACTCCTTACCGCCGCATACATCATATGTCAGTCTGCTTTCTACAACCCCCCCTAATCTCCGATTGAGCCCGGTCATTCCTTAATATCTTTGTGTTACGCACGGCTACGAGTCAACGTAGCACAAATTTGGCGCCCAACGTGGCTGCCACAAATTAACGTAACAAATGGATTGATGAAAAGTGCAAAGAGGTACAAACTAAGATGGAAACAGGAAAGACAGACGAAGCATACAAACTAATTAGAATAAATTTTAGCAATATAAAACCGTATAACAAAAATATAAAGGGCGCGGAAGAAGATATAATTATAGAAAATGGTTAGACGGTAATATTCTTACCATACAGAATTTATATGCAGGAAAGGAACTAACTGCACTAGAACAGGAATCAGGCATTGAAAAGGATCACTTGGGATATCCTATACTTAGCGATGAGTTTGAAGTAATATTATAGGCCTGAAAAATGGTAGGATACCGGGTATTGTTAAGGTGCAAGCACAAACTGTACAAGCCGCTAGACAAGCAGTAACAGAACGTCTCTTCCAACTTATAAGCTATAGGAGACAGGCGAAATACCCAAAGATTTCCAACGAAATATCATAGTCACTATACCAAAAAAAAAGGCGCAGATAAATGTGAAAATTTACTAACAATAAGTTTGACAGCACACGTGTCAAAAATACTAACTAGAATTGTACAAAGACGAATGGAAAAAGGGGGTCAAGAGGTATTAGAAGAAGATCAATATGGGTTTAGGCGAAACATGGGAACACGGTAGACTATTTTAGCTATGAGGTTGATAATAGAGAAAACAATAAAAGAAAGCGGTTATATAGGGTTTGTAGATCTGGAAAAAGCATTCGGCAATATAAAATGAAAAGAAATGTTCAAAATACTCGAAAAGATTGGAATAAGTTTTAGGGATAGGCGGATAGTACATAGTTTATACAAAGAGCCAACAGCTGTAATAGAATTAGAGCAAAAACATAAAGAATCAGATATTAGGAAATGAGTGAAACACGGATTTGTCCTATCACCATTAATTTTTAACTGGTTATCAAAGAGTTAGAAGCAGCTCTTAATAAAATGGAAACAGTTCCAATATAACGAAAATTAACAAAAATAAAACTAAAGTACTAGTTTGCAAAGGAGGGGAAAATAAATCAAAACTAGAATACAAATAGCAAAGGAGAACTTACAAAAGTTAAGAATTTCTGCTAGCTAGCAAGCCAAATAAAGCAAGATGATAAAAGTGCAAAAGTTATAAAACAAAGATTAGCACAGGGTCGTGCTACATTTATCAAGAAAAAAGCAACTACTGTGTTCATAGACAACAAATATAGAAACAAGAAATAAATATGTGTGAAGCACAGCACTTTGCAACTTTAAAACTTGAACAGTAAGAGAAGTGGACAGAAAAAGATAAAATGTAGCGCTACAGACGTATGCTGAAGATATCATGGACAGACAAAGTTAAGACCAAAGAGGTTCTAGAAATGCTAGGGTAAGGAAGAAATATGTGGAAAATGGTAAAAAATAGGAGAGATAGGATGATAGGTCACATACTAAGGCATGAGGAAATAGTGCAGAACATATTAGAAGCAGAGATAGGAAAAAAAGAGGTAGAGGTAGACCTAGATCGGACTATTATACACAGGTAATGAAAGATGTAGTATGTGAGAATTTCAGGGAAATGTGTAGGTTAGATCAGAATAGAAAAAAATGGAGGTACACGTCTAACCAGTTCCAGAACTGAAGACTTATTGATGTTGATGATGATGATGACTTGCTTCACTATCCATAGAATTTGTTAGCAACAAGTATATTTTGAGTGATGATATTATAATACATACCTGGAAAGACTTTTAAGCAACCCCATACGTAAGTTATTGTAAAAGTGTGATGAAAAACGTGGAAAAAGATATCTGCGAGTCTTTCTTTCTTAAAATCATAAACATCGTATCAAACAATTCAAGCAGTTTTGAAATAAAGAACCACCATGCAGCATTCGAACGCTATAAATTACACATTAGAATTCTATAAACCAACAGTTCAAAATAATTACAGCAGCTGTATAATGCGGATTGTGAGGATTGTGACACATAGAAAATAAATCCAAAAATCCGCTGTCAGCTATGAATACGCTACTCGTTACCATAATATTTACAACTACCAGCAGTCCATTGTAGACAATCAACAAATTGTTTAATTCAATTGGAGCCCTATTCTTCATTAAAGCAGGTCCTATTTTGAGAACAATAAGTAGGTAGCTAAGAGTTATGACGACAATTGGAACCGGTGATTTTACAAGAGACCATGGAGCTGCTATGGGGTCTGTAACATATTTTTAGTTGTTTAAATCATATGATCTTACATAATATTACCTCCTTCGTAGTTGTAAACATCATCATAAGTTTCTAAAACTGTAGTAACAATAGATTCCATTTTTAAATACCGTCTACGACTATTATCGGGTCTAAAATAAAAACTGAAATTTGCTTATTTGAAACACTAACTTGGCATAGTTAGCTTAGAAAAGGAAGCAATTAAAAGTTTTTATTAAATTAATGCTTTATTTCCGTGGTGCGGTTATGGTTAAATGATAAAGTCGAATACATACAGTTAATTTGCAAAATATACCTGATGTAATGAATTTATTACCACGATCTGTACTTTTCTCGATTACCCGTGCAAAGTCCGTGTGTGAAACAGTCAGTTTTTATAAAAACATGCGGTTTGAGGAATGCTGTACTCGTAGCTGCGCGTGTTAAGTAGAATAATTTCAAAATCAGCCGTTTTTAGGGCTTTCATCCAACTTACGGTCATTTTACTTAAGATACACAAAATAATTTATGCGTTTTCACTATTTGTCAATTATCTTCAACGAGTTCTGTCTAATGGTTTTAGCATAAGCTTAATGCTTTGCTTCTAATATTAATTCCGTGTTTCTATTTCGTACGATAAATTGTTCGCTTCGCTAAGCCCTCTCTATCTGAACAAAACGAATTTTTCAATTTCGCCGGTTTTATAGTTTCTATTTTGATTTGGATGTTTTGATAGTTCGTTTTCTAGGTATCCACTCTCCTGCGAGAGGCTCCTCAACCACAGTTGGCAGTTGAAACAGAAATATAAAATGCTATATATCACCATGTCTAATGTCTACTTGGATAGTTTTGGTACAGCAAAAAGTAGACGCTGATGTTCAGTTACTCCACAACACCGCCTACCGACTACCCACGGTGCATGGACTTCTTGTTATTGACTTTGGACGACTTGGGGTTAAGTCGTTTAGAGAAAAATATGGATTGCGCTATATCCTACAGTTATTACGCATAAATGCCTTTTTTACTGTAATTGTGAATTCGTGCATTTGCTTATCTGCTTACTACTTTAATCTTTCTGACAAGCAGAAGTTTTACAGTAGGCGTAGCTCTTCTATAGAATTTCTCGAACTTCAAACATGATATTTATCTATGATAATATTCAATCTACATATATTCATTCTGAATGAACCTGCACCTTGAAGTAGTTCTAGAATACTAGAATGAGTAGAAAAAACAGCTTAAACGTTCCGGTGATCTAAAGAGCCGAACTATATGTTTAACCAAAGTAGCGATGTCTTTAGTGAGGAACCAGACTAAGACAGGTCCCCGAAAAAAGGGAGGAGCTCTTGCGGTATTTAAAAGTGGCAGAGACCATAAAGATCGATATGGCATTATAAGACACTACTGCGATGTGGAAGGCAACGGAAAACCACCACATTACCTCTCAAATACACAACGTACTGAAATTGTTACCTAAAATAATGGCATCCTCTGGGGCATCAAAATTCTGAGTTAAAATAGTCCCCCACTTGGATCTCCGGGAGAAGACTACTTCAGAGGATGCGATCGGAAAGTTTAGAAAAAGAGTCGGGAATATTCTGCGAGTCGGAGCATGGAATTTCAGAAGTAGCAAGTAGGTGGGCTAGAGAACTTGAAAATTAGAATAAATAGGTTAGCATTAAACACAGTAGGGATCAGCGAAGATCGGTGGCCAGAGGCGGGGGATTTTTGGAGCAGACACTTTAGGGTAATTCACACAGGACCGGAGGAAGGAAATTCGGATGTGGGTATAGTTTTGAAAAAAACATAGTATACTGTGTACAAAACCACTTACAAAAGAATAAAAAAGTAGTCATGGTTAGATTACAAAAATATCGAAGACATACTAAAATACGTGAACAGACATGAAAATTTAATAATTACTGGGTATTTTAACACAGTGGTAGGTGAGGGTAGGGAAGGAGCGGTAGTAGGTTTATTTGGTTTAGGCACGAGAAACGACAGAGGAAATAGGTTGGTAAAATTTTGCGACAAAAACAATTTAACCATCACAAACACATTATTTCAACATCATGCTAGAAGGCGATACACGTGGAAGATGCCAGGAGATATAGGAAAATATCAAATGGATTGCATTCTTGTTAGACAATAGTTTAGTAATCAAGTAAAAGACTGTATAAGCTGCCCGAAAGTAGATATAGACACTGGCCACAACATTGTGATTATGAAGACCGCTCTTAAATTCAAAGAAACGAGAAAAGGCATTTTGACTTTGAGAAACTAAAAGTCAAATGAATTGCTGAAGGGTATCGGAAAATTTCTTATACTAAAAACGTAGAAACAGAATGGAACAACATTAAATCCAGCTTAAATATGTCGGCCAGAGATATTCTGGAATATACACATACAGAAAAATAAGATACCATGGATAACAAAGAATATCTTGAAAATAATAAAAGAAAGACGAAAATACAACAGACCGGACAAAGCTGGAAAACAGAGATACAAAGCCATAAAATAGGAAACTATTCGTAAATGCAAGAAAGCTAAAGAGCAATGGATTGATGAAAAGTGCAAAGAGGTACAAAGGAAGATGGGAATAGAAAAGACGACGAACCATACAAACCAATTAGAATAAATTTCAGGAATACAAAACGGTGTAACAAAAATATAAGGGGCGCGGAAGGAGACATAATTATAGAAAATGAAGAGAAAGTGGTAGATGGCAAGAATATATACAGAATTTATATGCAGGAGTGGAACTAACAGCACTAGAACAGGAATCGGACATTGAAAGCGACGACTTGAGATATCCTATACTTAGAGATAAGTTTGAAGTAACGTTAAAGGCTTGAAAAATGGTAGGACACCGGGTATAGATAAGGAGCAAGCAGACACTCTATAAACCGCTGGACAAGCAGTAACAGAACGTCTCTTCCAACTTGTAAGCTATAGGAGACAGGAGAAATAACCAAAGATTTTAAACGTAACATCATAATCACTATACCAAAAAAAGAGAAGAGCAGATAGATGAGAAAATTTTCGAACAATAAGTTTGACAGCACACGTCCCAAAAATATTAACTAGAATTGTACAATGACGGATGTAAAAACGCGCTGAAGAAGTAATTGGAGAAAATCAATATGGGTTTAGACGAAACAGGGGAACACGGAAAGCTATCTTAGCTCTGGAGGTGATAATGAAAAAGACGATAGAAAAAGGAGAAAGCGTGTATATAGGGTTTCTACATCTGGAAAAGGCACTTGACAATATAAAATGGAAAAGAAATGTTCAAAATGCTCCAAAAGATTAAAATGAGTTTTATAGATAGACGGATAGTACATAGCTAATACAAAGAGCAAACAGCTGTAATAGAATTGAGCAGGAACGTAGACAAGTAGATATTAGGAAAGGAGTGAGACAGGGATTTGTCCTATCCCTGTTAATTTTTAACCTGTACATCAAAGAGGCAATGAATACTATTAAATGCAAGAAGGCATTTGGAATTGTTATGCAGGCACAACAATTTGATATGTTTAGATTTGCAGATGATATAGTGGTATTCGCATTTAACAAGAAACAGTCAGAAGCATCTCTTAATGAAATGGAAACAGTTCTAACAGAGAAATACGGTATGAAAATTAATAAAAATAGAACTAAAGTACTAGTATGCAAAGGTGGGGAAAATAAATAAAAACTAGAATACAAATAGGAAACGAGAACTTACAAAGGTTAAGGATTTCTGCTACCTAGGAAGTTAAATGACGCAAGATGAAAAAAATGCAAACGCTATGAAACAAAAATTAGCTCAAGGTCGTACTACATTTAACAAGAAAGAGCAACTACTGTGTTCAAAGACAACAAACATAGAAACAAAGAAAAGTTTGCTGAAAGCATATGTGTGGAGCACAGCACTGTACAGCTGTGAAACTTGGACAGTAGGAGGAACAAAGAGGAAAAAAATAGAAGCCTTTGAAATGTAGCGCTACAGACGTATGATGAAGATTTCATGGACAGACAAAGTTAAGAACAAAAAGGTTCTAGAAATGGTAGGAGAAGATAGAAATATGTGGAAACGGTAAAAAATAGAAAAGATAGGATGATAGGTCACATACTAAGGCATGAGGAAATAGTGTGGAACATATTAGAAGAAGAGATTGGAAAAAAAGAGAGGTAGAGGTAGACTTATGTTAGACTATTGCGCACAGATAGTCAAAGATGTAGGCTGTGGGAATTTTAGGGAATATATAGGGTAGCCAGAATAGAAATCAATAAAGGTACGTGTCTAACTAGTTCTAAGACGGAAAACCTTTCGACGGAAGACCTTACGATGCAAAAAAAATAATTGTTCTTAAGCCTAGTGATTATTATAAACAACTACAAGTGTTGGTTTTGCAATATTTTTAACTAATCTTGATTGTGCGAATGGATTTATTAGAAAACTATTAATTCGGCAAATGTTCAAGTTTTGGGGGATCTTAGCAGCCACAGGCTAATTAACCCTCTTCACATAGCACTGAATATCGGTGAAATTGGGTAAATATCTACAAAACAATAGAAGGGAAACCAAACTGTATCTAATGAGAAAGGACAGCGGCTATGATCGAAGAGAACAAACATAGAAACAAGGACAAAAGTGTTGAAAGCATATGTGTGGAGCACAGCAGTGTACGCCTATGAAATAGGAACAATAGGAGAAGCAGGCAGAAAGGAAAGAAGCCTTTTGGAATGTTATGCTTCATATGTATGATGTTGACAGCATGGACTGATAAAATTAATAACAAAGAGGTTATAGGAGGTTACAGGAAAATAAAGATATCTATGGAAAGTTTAAAAATAGAAGAAATAGAAAAGCAGGATACGTTTTAAGGCATTTTTGGGTAATAGTGCGGGATATGATACAAATATATATAGGAAAAAGAGAGGTAGACCAAAATCAGACTATTGTACGCAATAGTGAAAGATGTAGATTGTGAGAATTTCAAGGAAAGTGTAGGTTAGCTCAGAATAGGAAACAGTGGAGGTACACGTCTAACCAGTTCCAAAACTGAAGATTTAATGATGATGATGATGATGATGATTCGTTTCACAATCTATAGGTTTTGTTCGCAAAAAGTATATTTTGGGTGACGGTATTATAATACATACCTGGAAAGACTTTTAAGCAACCCCATACGTAAGTTATTGTAAAAGTGTGATGAAAAACGTGGTAAAAAGATATCTGCGAGTCCTTTTTTCTTAAAATCATAAACATCGTATCGAACAATTCAATCAGTTTTGATATAAAGAACCACCATGAAGCATTCGAACGCTACAAATTGCACATTAGAATTCTATAAACAAACAGTTCAAAATAATTACAGCAGCTGTATAATGCGGATTGTGAGGATTGTGACACATAGAAAATAAATCCAAAAATCCGCTGTCAGCTATGAACACGCTACTCGTAACCATAATATTCACAACTACCAGCAGTCCATTGTAGACAATTAACAATTTGTTTAATTCAATTGGAGCCCTATTTTTCATTAAAGCAGGTCCTATTTTGAGAACAATAAGTAGGTAGCTAAGAGTTATGACGACAATTGAAACCGGTGATTTTACAAGAGGCCATGGAGCTGCTATGGGGTCTGTAACATATTTTTAGTTGGTTAAATCATATGATCTTACATAATATTACCTCCTTCGTAGTTGTAAACATCATCATAAGTTTCTAAAACTGTAGTAACAATAGATTCCATTTTTAAATACCGTCCGCGACTATTGTCGGATCTAAAATAGAAACTGAAATTTGCTTATTTGAAACACTAGCCTAGTGTAGTTACCTTAAAAAAGGTAGCAATTAAAAGTTTTTATTAAATTAATGTTTTATTTCCGTGGTGCGGTTATGGTTAAATGATAAAGTCGAATACATACAGTTAATTTGCAAAATATACCTGATGTAATGAATTTATTACCACGATCTGTACTTTTCTCGATTACCCGTGCAAAGTCCGTGTGTGAAACAGTCAGTTTTTATAAAAACATGCGGCTCGAGGAATGCTGTACTCTGTACTCGTAGCTGCGCGTGTAAAGTACAATAATTTCAAAACCAACTGCTTTTAAGGCTTTCATCTAACTTACGGTCTTTTTGCTTAAGATACATAAAATAATTTATGCGTTTTCACTATTTGTGAATTATCTTCAACGAGTTCTGTCCAAAGGTTTTAGCATAAACTTAATTCTTCACTTCTAAAATTAATTCATTGTTTCTATTTCGTACGATTAATTGTTTGCTTCGCTAAGGCCACTCTATCTGAACAAAACGAATTTTTCAATTTCGCTGGTTTTATAGTTGCTATTTTGATTTTGATGTTTTGATAGTTCATTTTCTAGGTATCCACTCTTCTATGAGAGGCTCTTCAACCACTGTTGGCAATTGAAACAGAAATATAATGTGTTATATGTTACCATGTCTATTTAATGTTTACTTGGACAGTTTTGGTACAGCAAAAAGTAGACGCTGATGCTCAGTTACTCCACAACATTACATTTGATTTTCCAATGCTCCACCCGAAGGTACTACATTGGCCAAGAAGCGAGTTTTTTTTACCTGGAAAATTTGGAATTTTGCCGAACCCTTGCTGTTCCAAGCAAGGTAGCGATCTTTAACGTGCGTGACAACACTCACACACGGGACCTCCATTTTACCTCTCATCCGAACGAGGGTGTATTTTTGTGAAAAATGCTCGCCTAACATTTTTCAAGCGGACCGTGTCGGGATTCGAACCCGGGACCTTGGGCGTAGTAGTCACACACATACCACTACGCCACGGAGCCGCCAGTTACTCCACAACAGCGCCTACTGACGACTTTCGGTGCACGGGCTCCTTGTTATCGACTTTGGACGACTTTCTGTTGTTTAATGCTAAACGATTTTGTAGTCTTTAGAGCTTTACCCTAGCACCAACAGTGGCAGCCGTGGTAACATAACCCTACCACCTCCCATACCCAGAAGATATTAACAAACGAAGAGATCAAGTTTCACAATCTTAATCTAACTATTAAATCCATATTATTTATTATTCAAACTCCAAGTTTTTATGCTGATAGTACAATTATAAACGAAATATGTTTGTTTATACAATATTTAAAAATAGTATATTATATACCTAGGTTGAAAAGTGATCAATTATAAATCGTGCAATTTTATATCCTGAAGCGCAGAGCGCCGAAGGATATAAGATACGAGATTTATAATTTCACTTCTCAACCCAAGTATATATAGAATTTGTTTTACTACTAACAAACACTCAAACGTATAAATCTTGTTAGTTTAGATCGTTATGTTAGCAAGTCAAAATTATTTTTAAGTTTTTAAAAAACTAAGTAGGCTGAATGTCAGTGTATCAAATTATAAAAAGTTGTTGTTGTTGTTAAAGTTAGGTTACTTGAAGTTATTTTAATTGGTTTGAGTATTATATATAAAGTAGAAATAGGTGATAGTTATGAGGCGCCGTTTGTGTCTATTATATATATATATATATATATATATATATATATATATATATATATATATAGAACAATATATAAAATAAGATGTATCTGTAAACAAACTCTATGAAAATAATAGAGTCTATTGACGAATACAAATCGGGCTGGTAGTTATATAGCCATTAACAAAACATTAGCTTATTACTTCATAGGGAGGAAACATCCACTGACCAACGGTTTCGGCTTTATTAAGCCTCCTCAGAGTGAAATAGTCTCCAAGAACCCTATGAAGTAATCGAAGCTATTATACTGGTATAATTTCGAAACAATATCTGTACTATGGCAAAAGTAAATAAAACCGCCATCAGGTGATAAAACACCAACACTACTAAAGGGTGGTAGTACAGAATTGAACCGAAACTACATAGTAAATCCTATAGATGGCTATACAAGTACTGTGGATATTTGAGATTTGCGGAATGTTACAGCAAAATTTATTTGCAAACGTAACAAACCTTCTCGCGGCAACACCCAGGTTCATGCCCCAAGGCAAATCAAATAATAAAAGACAAGTTATTTGCAGTCCGCAATAAGAAATTGTATAGAACAATATATAAAATAAGATGTATCTGTAAACAAACTCTATGAAAATAATAGAGTCTATTGACGAATACAAATCGGGCTGGTAGTTAGTAGTTATATAGCCATATATATATATATATATATATATATATATATATATATATATATATATATTGCTGTGAATCCTCTTGAATTACCTGGTCTGTTGATTTTCTTCTGTTAATCGCCTCGGCTGCTCCTCTAGATAACTTTCATCCTCATACATAAAAACAAACACATTCCTACCACAAACATCAACGTTAACTCTATTTACATCAATATTCACAATACATTAAAATTTCAAAATTAAAATTCAGCATAAATTTTAATATCAGAGAATTTCAAAATTAAATTTATTATCATTTTAAAGTGCATCCAGAATTAAAGTCCTTGTAGGATGCCTACTAATTACTATAACAATATATGCAGAGTACAAAGGGAGCATCTACCACCCCTTTACGTTAATTAACCAGGTTCGTCTAATTGAGCTCAAAGACATACCCATATTTTTATCATAATCCAGAACATCAATACTAAATACCCTTTCTACTTAAACAAGCAAATTTCACCTTAAAATTAAAATATTATTGTTAGTACAATTTCACTACTGTCCATTTTAAATAAACAAATTAGAAAGTTATTTAACACACCCCAACATCTCAAAGTTCAAACAAAATAGTATAATTTACCTGAAGGTTACTTGCACTCGTAGCTTCAATGTACATCGTCCCTTTTGTTAATCACACCATTCCAACTGGGTTATATTTACGGCTTCTGATTCTCAACGTTTTAAAATTTGCTCCATCACCATTTATTTAAAGTTGTTTCAGGGCTTTTCCGGAACTCATCTGTGTATATCTGAACCTTGTTTAGTGGATCCAGTCATGTTTACGAACCATTTAATTATTAACACCCCCGAAAAATAACAAAGAAATTCATACTTCTTTCACCAATATACGCCAAAACTGCCTACTTTTGTGTATTTATTTGTCGTAGTAAATTTTACCAATTGGTACAGTGATACTAAACTTTCTTTACCTTGTATCTTCTTTTCTAAGTGCACTAACGTACATTCATTGTAGCACGTAAAGAACAAGCTGTTTAAATCACATAATATTAGAGCAAACTGTTTAAATTATTTAATATTAAAACCGGAAAACTAAAAAGCACTGTATAACGCGTTCAATCAAGTCGAAGATCTAAGAGAGCTTGTTTATATTCACCTCGGTATATATAGAAGTTAGCCTGTCTGTCGGTCTGTTTCCCAAAACGGCCAGTTTCTAGAATTTCGCATGCTCTGTTCCCAGTCCGTAGCCCGCGCGTCGGTTTTTACGAATTTTGCACTCGCCTCAGTTAAATCTCAGAAAATTTCCACACGGCACGCAACGTCTGAGAATACCTAATTAAATTTTGTACAGAAATTGTTGTTTCTACCTCTGATATTTGCATCTTATTTTCAACCAATCGTGACCCTCGTGACGTTGCTCAAATTCCGCCTTTTACTATATGTGTCTTTGCTTGACGCATTTTCTCTTTCCTTTTCTAACCTGTTCGTATTGGTGCAAATTGATATTCTTTATTATCGATTATTTTCAGTCCATGTGGACTATCTGGGTTAAATAACCCCGTATCGCACCTTCTCGTGAATATTAAGCCACGGTTTCTCCAAGATTCTTTGAAACCATTTGTTATCTACAAAATTTTCGCCGTACATGACATTTAAACTACGCAGGTGTTCAAACATAATATTAATTCTCAGAGCTTTATTTTCTAGTATTATAATCTTGGATTTTCACAGACTTTTATTATTAATAATGGTTTAATTAACTCCAACTAAAATTGACTTCTATCCTTTCATTTTTAGCGAATACGAATTAAATGTTAATTATTATGTGTACACTTTGTTTAATACCGGTTACTTAAAATAGGGTTAATTAATATAAATCTTGCCCGTAATTTCCATTTGTTTCTTTCTTAGGAATAATTAAATTACACGCAGAGCTTTTTAATACTGTTTCTTTTGATATAAAGCGTCTTGTACATGATTTAAATCTCTGATTTTTACTGAAACGAATGAATTTTTATTCTCCACGGTGTTTTAATAAAGCGTATTATCTAATAAAATTCCTTATACACGGTGATTAAAATTATTTTATGTAATTCATTAATTTTCTACCCTGGTCTAAATATGAGTAATATATATATATATATATATATATATATATATATATAATAAATCCAAAACAATAAAGCCGAATAAACTGGTTCTGATTTTGTCCTCCACATGTATCAGAGAACACACTAATTTCTGTAACCGTTGTAGGCAGACAATTGGAAAGGTAGTGAAGAAGTATAGTTCCTATTTCAGAACTCCCTTTCTTTTCATTAACTTCGGACCATATAAAACAGTATGCATCATTAAGAAGAGCTGCTTCATATATTGTAAGGTTGTATACACAATCTACTAGAGTAGTATAACAAACCTACGTCACAGCTGGGTATTTGCAGCACTGCTTGCAAGTCAAGTGTAACCAAATTAAAATTAATATCATTGTTTGACATATCTTTGTCTTTTTCTTTTTCAGAACTACATTATTTTCTTCTTTCCATATGAGAACTGTAATTGGCCTCTAGCTCGCATTTTTTGTCAGGGTCAGCATTAGAATATGCCGTACATGTTAGGCATTGGTCTTTTCTTGGTAAAAATACTCTAGTTATACTCATTTGCCAATATTCTCCGGTAAGTAATTTCGGAGACTGGTTGGGTTCCACTTTTTAAACACGGTACTTTGTACATAAAATACATTTTTCGAATACTGAGGTCCTGGTCTAAATATTTGCGTGTGTGTCTTGCTTACTATAATGAGATTCTATGCACGGAAATTTGACGGTTCGTGTGCTCCTCGTCGATCGTTTTCGTCAAAACGATTTAAATTTTTTTTTATGGCATCAACCATCACAGATGGAGCAATACACAACGTTTTACAAAAGAAGTTTGGCACACTTGCACTAGATTAGTTCCTTCACGAAAAAACAATTTTTTTTATAAGACCTTTGAGGAGGATTTCTTACAGCAAGAGTTCGTAGAGTTGCTTCACAGTTACATTGGTTAAAATAAAGTTTTTTCTGCCTTTATAGACTAGATTCCAATAATAGCGGCATATTTCCGTCCTCTGAGTATCGGAAATATTTTCAGTGCATTGAAATTTAAAAACTGAGCAATCCACTTTCTTCGAAATTTTAGCTGGTCTCTGTTTGAACCGTACTTTATAAGGCAAACCTTCCGCACGTCTACTTTTAGCAACGTTTCAAGCCCAACTGCCTTTCGCCATCTTTTAAGTGATTTGATAATTTCCAAACACGACAAATATCTCTTCTAGTAACGACTCCACAATATAGATTGTTTCAATTTGTTCTTTATTTTTGGCAACGCAGTTTTTAGGGTTATTTTGGAAAGTAATTGGATCAAGTTGTTTGCAAGAAAATTGGCCCTCTTTTACACGATCATTTATTAAATCTTCTATCGAATCTAGAATGTTTTAATCTAGATCGCTTTCTAGGTCAAATGCATTGGACGGTTGATAAATAGGATCGTCTTCATCAGAAATATCACCAAAGAAACTCTCAAGTTCTTTATCAATGCAATCGTCTGCGTCATCCAATGAACTTTGATCTGAAATAAACAACAATGTAAAATATTCAGGCAACCACAAACATAATTACTATCATACAATGTATCACCAAAAAATAATAAAAATACGTACCCTAACTTATACACAAATATTAAAAAAATAATAAAATCTACTAATCACTACAGAGTTTTAAATTCATAACAAGATCAACACTGGAGCTGCGCAACCGATAAGACAACACCCCAGGCGGCTACCTTTGGCAAAACGTAAAGAAGCCGAGCAAATTATTACCTACCGCTATGGAAGAACAGGGAGTGACTGAACCCTCGAATAGTCCATGGGCATCCCCGGTAGTGCTTGTCAAGAAAAAGGATGGGTCGACAAGGCTTTGTGTAGACTACCGGCGGCTTAACACTGTGACAAAGAAAAACAGCTATCCTTTGCCCAGAATTGATGACACCTTGGATACTCTATCCGGATCCAAATGGTTTTCGACCTTGGACTTGAAAAGCGGATACTGGCAGGTAGGCTTGGAGCCAAACGATAAAGAAAAGACTGCGTTTACAATTGGAACTGGATTATGGCAGTTCAAGGTCATGCCATTTGGATTATGCAATGCCTCTGCCACTTTTAAACGATTGATGGAGTCGATCCTGCGTGGACTGTCTTAGAAGACTTGTCTGGTGTACCTAGATGACGTGATAGTGTTAGGTCGGTCTTTTGAAGAACACCTTAAGAACCTAGAGGAGATATTCCAAAGATTACGGGGGCAAACCTTACATTTAGCCCCAAGAAGTGTCACCTGTTTGGAAAAGAGGTGAAATACCTAGGACATGTCGTTTCGGAGACCGGAATAAGAGCTGACCCTGACAAAATAAAAACGGTACAAGAGTGGCCTACACCAGCAGATATACACCAACTACGCAGTTTTCTAGGATTGTGCACATATTACCGACGTTATATACTTGGGTTTGCGAACATTGCCAAACCGTTAACGAAGATGGACAAGAATATGATTGGAATGACGACTGCCACATTGCATTTGAACAACTGAAACGGCTACTAGTTACAGCACCAATTTTGTGTTATCCACGGATTGAGGGGAAATTTGTGTTGGATACCGATGCCAGTAGCACAGCTGTAGGAGGCGTTCTTTCTCAAGTGCAGGACGGACAAGAAAAAGTTATTTGGTATTTCAGCAAGGTCTTGTCGCGGCCAGAAAGGAACTATTGTGTGACAAGAAGGGAGCTGTTGGCCGTCGTCAAATCCGTAGAGCACTTTTATAAGTACTTATACGGCCGTAAATTCCTGTTGAGAACAGACCATGCTGCACTAAAATGGTTACTGCAGTTTCGAAATCCTGAAGGGCAAGTAGCAAGGTGGATAGAGCGGTTGCAGGAATATGACTTTGACACAGAACATCGGGTAAGAACTAACCATCGGAATGCAGACGCTTTGTCAAGGAGACCTTGTCCGGTAAACTGCAATCATTGCGCCAAGATGGAAGAGAAAATAAGTGTCATCCATAGAATGACGGTAACCAATGATACTTGGCAACTCGAAAGAATACGAGAAGACCAGGAGAATGACGTCGAATTGGGACGTATTATTGAGTGGAAGAAATTAGTATTTTAAGTAGGAGCCTGAAGGCATACTGGGCACAGTGGGACTGCTTGATGATGGAAAATAGATTCTTGAAACGACGCCTGGAATTTGAAGATGGCACTGAGAGACTTCAAGTGATAGTGCCGAGAAGCAGAGTGCCGGAAGTGTTGCAGCACTTGCACGATGGTATTTTCGGAGGGCACTTTGGCGTAAAAAGAACTTTCGAAAGAGTGAGAGAAAGATTCTATTGTGTGAACTGCAAAGATGATGTGAAGGAGTGGTGCCGGAAATGTGAATTGTGTGCCTCTGCAAAAAGCGCGGTCACAAAACGGAAATCTCCAGTAAGACAGTATAACGTGGGGAATCCTTTTGAGAGGGTAGCCATTGATATAGCTGGTCCGTTTCCTGAATCAGAGAAAGGAAATAAATACATCTTGGTTGCAATGGATTATTTTACCAAATGGCCGGAGGCATATGCTATACCTGACCAAGAAGCTGAGACGGTTGCAGATGTACTAGTGAAGTTGTTTTGTCGCTTTGAAGTTCCGTTGGAATTACACTCCGATCAAGGTCGGAACTTCGAATCAGCATTGTTTCAAAATGTCTGCAAGCATCTTGGAATCAGGAAGACTAGAACCACGCCACTTCATCCCCAATCGGATGGAATGGTTGAAAGAATGAACAGGACGTTAGGGAAGTACCTGGCCAAAGTTGTCTCTGAACATCAACGAGACTGGGACCAATATTTACATTTGTTCCTACTGGCGTACCGATCTTCGGTACATGACAGCACGGGGGATTCGCCCGCTTGCGTAATGCTAGGACGTGAATTGCGGCTACCATGTGATCTTCAGTTTGGATTTAAACCTGGAGAAGAGATCGCAGGTGAAGATTACGTTAGTAAGCTTCGTGAAAGATCAAATAGCATTCACGAAAACGTCCGAAAGAATATCCAGGCAGCAAGCGATCGAATGAAATCACAATATGACACGAGAGCACAAGAAGGTGGTTATCAACCTAAAGATTTGGTGTGGTTGTATAATCCACAAAGAAAACGTGGGTTGTCGCCAAAATTACAAAGACAGTGGGAAGGCCCGTACGAAGTGACGAAAAGGATTAATAATGTAGTGTACCGGATCAGAAGATCTCCCCGTGGTAAACCGAAAGTGGTACACTTTGACCGTTTAACATCCTACGCTGACAACAACCATGAAAGCTCGAATGATGAGAATGGTGTTCGACAAGCTATTAATCATGAGCCAAATGTAGATTTTGAAAGCTTTATGGCGGCGTATGGTGGTTCCGCTAAGGCGAGATTTGGCGTTGTTGTTGAAAAACAGCAAGATCTGTTTAGAGCACCAGAAGAGTATTCCCTTGCACATTGCGTAGCTCAAGATTTGGCAATGTCAAGAGGAATAGCTGTTGTTTTCAAGAAAAAGTTTGGATGTGTGGATGAATTAGTACAACAGCAGCCAACTGTAGGAAAAGCTTTGGTTCTTTAGGATAAAAATCGTTATGTTTACTATCTGGTCACCAAAAATTCTTCATGGCAGAGACCTAGTTATGGACATATATGGAGGCTTTGCTAAATCTTAAGGCGCAGATGATGGAAAATGAAGTAACGAGACTAGCGGTGCCCAAGCTAGGCTGTGGACTGGATCGCTTAGATTGGAGGATAATCGAAAATATGCTAGAAGTAGTTTTCCAGGATACCAACCTCCAAGTCCTTGTGTGTTGTTATCAACCAGTTGCCTACCAAGACCAAGAAAAGAGTGTTGACTGTTACTTCCAACGACGTGGTGGATGCACCAGAGGAAATAGCTGCCGATACCGTCATCAGTCATCGAATTGGCGTCAAAATGTATTTACAGTTACGAGTCGTAACGGTTTTAAAGAGGGGGCAGTGTAGCGGGCTACTAGTAGGCAACCCATCAAACACACAAAACGCCTCAAGCACTGTTTATTCTCAAGGATTCCAGAATTCTTCTAGAAATTACTGGAGCATGAGTCATCCTTTTTAATCCAGAGTATATATAAGACCGCTAATGAATGCAAGAGTTAGTCTATACTAGAATGTCTAATATAAATTATATCGTTGTAAAGTAATAGTAGTTGAGCTTTTGGGAAGTTCAAGTGTATACATAAATGTTATATGCTGTATCTAATGTACATGCAGCTTGTAGTATACATAAATAGACAGAGTGTATAATAAATAAATAGTTGTGTTAGTGTTGTTAATGGACCGATCCTAAACAAGTTAGTTTAAGAAGATATTAGTGCTTGTAAATTCATTAGTGTAATAGTGCTTCATTGTTAAGTGGACTGAAAACATCTATAAATAAGGCATATACTGTTAATTAGAATTGTGAACAGTGAGTAATAAAGACTCTGGTTATTACTTGTTTTAAATTAAACAAACGCGGTAGCAGTAGCCCGTTACAATATAATTATAGGTATTATACACCGTTACGGCAAAACCCCCGATACAATAGAAAAGATGAACCGGCTAGGCATGGTTGGATATTGGGATGAGGAATAGTTGAAACGCGATACTGCAACCTAACTAGCTGAAATAAAAGAAATATTAGACTTCCTGTAAAAACAAGTTTATTGCAAACGAACGTTAGTTTGTCCAGTAAAAGCAACATAAAGAAATAAACAAAAAAATAGAATGGCTCTATAAATTTCTTTTATCTAGAAAATTTCATTAACTGTAAATTCTTCAATAACCACAATTAATAAATAGCAGCGGTATAAAGTAAGCTCACAATAAATATAAAGCACAATTTAACACAAATGTCTTTGGTGCGTCTGTTGTAACATAAACCACAACAAACACTAGTAGCTCAACACCTACGCAATTAGCAGAAAAGTACAATTTAAACAATACTAGTTTATCAACCTTGATTGCAATCAGGAAACTACAAAGCTGGCAAAACTAGAACTATTATAAAATCTAAACCTCAATAGTTATGAGAAAAAGTGACGTTAAAATTTGGCTAACAGGAAAGGATATTTTCATCTCCGAAAACATCAAAACATATGTTACATATTAAGGTTACCTTGGTACATACTTTATACCTGAGTTAAATTATTTAAATAAAATTTTTTTAACAAATACCGATAATTTTTGTGTTAATTGTTATACTGTTGTTGCCTACATTTGAAAACATTGGCACAAAGTACCTGTGGCATTTTTCGTCAGTAAAACTTACAGATAATAGAATCTATACTTGCGTAATACCTGAGAATATGTTCTACACCAGTAATAGGGTTCCTATGAGAAGTTGGGAAGTGGTTTGAGACTCATATGGTGTCACCATTGGCAGCATTTACGATAAGGATAATGGAAGCTCTTTATTTCTTTGCCAAATTATGGACTCATATAAAAGAATATATAACCAAAACTAATCGTATAATTTAATCACAAGATAAAATTAAATACTATGTTAGAAGAGTTATAAAAACAATGTTAGTAAATTTTCACCACAATGCATACATATCATAGTTACTCCAGGAGGAATGTTTCAAAAAATTATTCATGTAACTTACCCTTTTGAAATTTTTCAGAGAATGTTACTAAAAAATAATTGCATAGTCATTTCTAAAACACAAAGAAAGTGAAAAAATGCCAATAATGACCTTTTATCAATTTTAGATGACAGCTTTCTTTCAAACCTGAATAAGAAAACATGTGTTTACATAGAGGATCTGTATTATCAAGAAGGAACCAAATGTGGTTTGTTGAATGAAGTGTTCTAATTTTGTATTTTTATAATGATTGTCATAACTCTACAGATTCCATAAACTTAATTTAGTTACCCTTAAGCTGTCATGACTACCTGTGCATGTGTTTGAAATATAATTATGCCGTCAGGTCTTGTTCAAATAATTAATAAAATACTTTCTTTCGATGTGTCTAAAGAATCTACCAAAACATCAACATACATTGTTTATTAAATATTTCAACATGGAGCCACACTTCAAATAGTGTGTTACGGTATTCCGTAGGGATAAGTAAGAAAAGTAAGTAAGCAAGGAAAATAACTCGCACCGAATACCGCAACAAAAAAGGGAATCCAAAGAATGCCGTGCTAGCTAATAAATTGCAGAGTGGAGTGGGTCACAAAGAAAGAAAAAAACCCTCAAGAAAGGAATTTTATTTACACAACTGAAATTACAAAACATGTTACAAAAAGGAAAACCAACCCGCGAGAAAAACAATATGTATCCAACATATCCCGGAGAATTTAAACAGTACAAAAATCTTAGCAAAAATAATTAATACACCTTTTAATTACCTCAAACTAATTTTTATTCTCAATTCTAATATTTACATAAAAAAAAATTAAAACAACTATATGTTATGGATTATTTCAACCACTTGTTTACCACAATTTTTAAATATTAATAAAACATAATATACATAGTAAGTGTAGACTGTAGAATACACAATAATTGTTAGAGGTAATAAAAAATGACAAAAACGCCTGTATTTTAGTATCGAAACTAGTAAACAATTAAGTCCTACATATCAAATTGATTGAATTATGTTACTTGTTTTTAACTTAGAATTTTTCTTATGATTTAACCGATTTAATTTTTTTTATTATAGGATACTTTTAAAAAACTAAAGAAATCCGAGCACGAACACATTATAAGTAAATCGAGTCATTAACACGTTAAATTAGTTTGAAATTTTTAAAATTAGAAAACCGTACCATTCGCGTCCGATTAGTACCTACAACCGGGCACAACATTTTATTAGAAAAATCCGACTGTCCGGTTCAAAACCGGATGGCTGGCAACACTATACGTTTAAGGGCACTACGTGAAGCAGTGTGACCTTGAAAGTTGCAAGTGCTTTAAAGGCACTTAACATCTAACATATGCGATATTATGCTATTTTTTAATACACCTGCATATGCGTTACAACGTGAAAAATAAATTTATAATTGAAACTCTAATTAAAATCATTTTCTTCTATTTGTCAATAGTTCATTGATTTTGAAATATTTAAGTTCGACATGAACACGTAATTTGACAAATAAATAAAAAGTTGCGGGTGTTGTTGCTTAACAACCTTTAAAACACTAGTGGGATAAAACTTGATTTACGCATTAATTAGTTTTTTAAAATTAGTATTATAGTGCAGGTACAAAAACTATTTTAGAGCTTTTAATGACTTTATGATTTAAAGAAGCTAAAATTTTTATTAAGAAAACCTCTTACTCATAATTGAACTAAAATTATTCACTTTTAACCTTTTCTAATTTTGTAAAGTACTATTTTTATTGTTTTGCTGTATTTTGCTTATTCTTTTTACATGATTATAACCCCTGATACATCCTCTCACGGAGATTGAAATGAGAAGGTACTTTCACTCAGGAATATTTTACTTCCATTAAATATTTAATTATTTGTTACCTCTCAAGAGAAATGAAGCAGATAAAAAGCCTGACGCGGTTTAACACAAACTTTAATTATTACTTTGCACATGTACTTCAGAATGAAGAGAAGATTTCAGTCTGGTGCTGAAAAACAAAAACGGGTGAAAGAAAGAGAAAAATGTGCGATACAACAGCAAAATTCTCTGTCCAAGTTCTTATTTACGAATACAGGCACACATAATATTACAGTTTCGCAGCCAGAATTGGACACGGAGAAAATTAGAGCTAAAGATCCTAATATTACGGAACCTGAAACAGGTGCAAAATTCCTAGATCAACATGAACAAAAAGCTGCAATAATCAGGAAATCTGCATCTAAAAATTATGCGAGTGCGGTAGCGGTTGAGAATACTTAAAAAAAAAGTTGACGAAGAACTGCACAATAGTGCCGATGAAACCATGCCAGGCTCATTGAATCAGCTTCTCAGTCAAGTGAACATAAGTTTTCCACTGACATTTCATTGTGGCCAGTGCATTTATATGTTAAAATGGTAGAATATTATGTATTAAGACTGGGGAAATTTTCTCCTCATTCTTCTGGCACAATTTTAGACAGGCCAACTTTTTTTAAAAAAAATTCTGGAAGTGGTGTTGGTTTTAAAAAAAAATCAAAGAAGATAATGACATAAAAATCAAAATTGTGAATTTAATTTTTAACATTTTGGAATTTGTTTATAGCTGAATTAAATAAAATATTGTTGTAATTTTTATACCATCATCTTCAGAATGCTTTCTTGTTATGAAATGCACCAAAAAATTAATTGTTTTGTTGAATTTTCCTATCTATGATTGTGCCAGAAGTATTTTCCATAAGCGCAGTGTGGATTTAAACCAGTCGGTATGAGGGAACATTCGCAACAGTTCACCAAGTTTTACGAAGGTGTCGCTAGGCTATTTTTATGCAATTGGGTGTATCGCAATTAGACGTGACTGCAACAAGCATTTTCTGCATCCGCAAATGTAAAAAGGGGAACGATGATCGTCGGTAAGTGCATTAAACCAGAGCAATAGTGTTTAAAGCTCATTGGATAGGCAATCTAACAGATTGCTGATATACCATTCAACTCCACGTGAACAACTGATATTCAGTGTACGTACCGTGATTGTTTGCTTATAGATATGCACAACAGCAATCTCAATATGAATTGAATTTTATAGTTTTAATAATTAGTAAATAATTTCACAAAGCGTTATTTAGGCTTTATTGTTATTATAAAATAAAAACCTTGAAGGTACTTAGGTATAAATTAAAATTATAGGCTTGCTTGTCGATGCTTGTTTTTTGGTTTATAAAACCCTTTCGTAGCAACGCACCGCATTCAGGAACGTTCCAGAAGAGCTTATTTGATCAATATCTTACACCAATATAAATTGATAGTTACGCTTTCAATTTTCGTTGAATAATATATATTCGTGGTAATGAATTTATTCGTTTCTGATATTTTGAACACATTTATACCGGGTGTAACAAAATAAGTGTAAAACATTTCAGAAGGTGATTCCTCATCGTAAAAGAGATAGGGTCTTTCATATAAAGAAACTTCATTGGAGCATCCCTTGTTAAGATACAGCCCCTTAAAGGGGGTACATAAAATTTGTTTTTTCTTTTTTTTTACAAACACTAAAAAAGTTACAAAATTGAAATTAAGGTGACATTTTTACTATCAAAAATACACTTACTCAGTAATTTATTTGGTTTACCGCGTGGTAGTAAGGGGTGGAAAACGCAACCCCTAAAATTTATTTCCAATTTAACTTTTTGTCTTATTATTTGTTTGCCATTTAAAAATTTATTTCCAATAGCTTATTTCATTCTAAACAAAAAATGTCTCTTGAATTTTTTGTCCAAAATTAACCAGTTCACAGAAAAAAATTATTTTACAAACAACTACAGAGATACATCGTCATAAGACGAAAATGCGAAACTAATTTATCTAGTAGGCCGCTATTAGTGATAGTGACAATTAAATTGTTATCACGCTGAGTAACTAAATAAAGCGCCAGGGATAGATGATATACCCGCAGAATTAATAAAATATGCAAGTCAGAAAACTTTAGACAGATTATATGAAATGGTAAAAGTAATATATGACACAGATGAGATTCCAATAGATTTTGAAAAAATATTATTATCTTAATCCCAAAAAAGTCAGGAGTTGATAGGTGTGAGAATTTTAGAACGGTTAGTTTAACTTCCCACGCTTCCAAAATATTATCAATAATAATTAAAAATAGAGTAGAAGCTTTGACTGAGAATTATTTAGACGAAGACCAATAGGGTTTTCGTAAAGACAGAGGCACTAAAGAACTGATACTAATGATTAAGGTAATTATCGAAAAAAGGGTACAAAAAACAAAAAGACTCATTTGTAGATTCAGAAAAAGCATTTGATAGGGTTAATTGGATTGTTATGTTCAGGGTTTTGCGAAAAATAGGAATCTCTCATAGGGACAGAAATATTATTTACAGTATATATAAAAATCAAAGTGTAGTAATTAGATTTGATGAAATAGAAAAGAAAGCTAAGATTAGAAATGGTGTTAGACAGGGCTGTATACTATCTCCCTTGTTTTTTAATGTTTATATTGAGGAAGCTTTAAACTTAGCTAGAGAGAGAAAACAGATAGGTATTAGTGTACCGCGACAGAAAATAGACATGTTACGTTTTGCAGATGATATAGCCATTATAGCAGAGTCTAGAAAAGAGTTAGAAGAGTTTTTAAATATTTTAGATGAGATAGTACAGATTAACTATAGTATGAGAATTAACTCAGGAAAGACAAAGACCTCATTATTAATAATCCCATTATTAGGTATTATAAGAAGTTTTCAAAACTACCCGTTCTGTGCTTCTTAAGACACAGGCTCGGAACATAGCGCTTTCCCAAAATAACTCAAATTAATTTTCTGATAGCTAATTTATATATGTTTAATAAACTGACATTTTTTACAGACCGACTTAATTACGCCTACTATTTTAAAAAACAGACAGATAAACATGACAATTCTAACATCACTCCCACCTTGAGTTACCAACATACAAATCATGTAGGTAAATCTACAACAAAACTATAAACCATAATTGGAATCATTCCAAATGAACAAATAAACTTAGTCTAATAGATGCGCGCACTTCCCTACCGCTTCTGGTAGTATAACTCACAGGTACACTCTGTTCAGGAGGAGTGTTCACGGCATGTTTCATTTCCTCCTTTAAATTTGCCCTTTCATCTAAAATTTCAGTTCCCCGTTGCAATTCCAGGGGATACAATCGTTGCACAGCACGTATACAGTCACCACCTTTTGTCCGCAATCGAGCAACGCGAGTTCTTCCATCCCTAGCAATAAAAACTTCCACAATTCTCGCGAGCGGCCAGTGTATGCGTTTAACCTTGTCGCTCCCTACTAGAACCACACTATTTTCCTTAATAAGATCGTCTCTCGAGTTGTTGCGTAACGTAACCAAAAAAACCTAGATACTCGTTTCGGAAGCGCTCACGCAGGCTGTTTCGTAAATGCTGCATATACCTAAAACGCTTATCCAAATTGTTCGTATCAAGTTCGTCAATGTCAAGTGTCTCGGAGCTAAGTAAATCTTTTAAAAACATAGATGGAGTCAAGGGAATTAAATCATTACAGTCTTCTGCTACATACGTTAATGGCCGGGAATTGATGATAGCCTCGCAGTCGCATAATATAGTATAAAGCTCCTCATAATACAATACTGCCTCTCCTAAAACTCGCTTTAACAGATCTTTGACTATGCGTATCAATCGCTCCCACCAGCCGCCCCACCATGCAACATACGGCGGATAAAATTTCCACTGAATCCTTTTCAGCGTACAGGCTTCCACTACTGCTTTCCAGTCAATACGTTTAAGTGCTTTTGCGGCACCTACAAAATTTTGCCCATTATCCGAATAAACTATATTTGGAGGAATGTGGAGGTGGAGGGATGTCAAAGGATGTGGAGGAATGGGAGGGGGGGGATTAGAGGGTGGTTAAGGAGCGTGGAGGGTGGTAGAGGAATGTGGAGGTGGAGGGATGTGGAAATATGAGGAGGAATGTGAAGGCATGTGGAGGAATGTGGAGGGTGGTGGAGGAGGTGCCAGAACCGGAATTTCCCCTACTCTTTGCTATCTGTTTCAGTTTTTGAGCATTCCTTATATAATCGGGATCAACACATCTTAGTCCTTTTTTTAAGTTCCCGTGTACGATTTCCGGACAAATACAGTTTATATAAAAAGTCTCTAATTTTGGAAACCATTGTTTTTTGTCCACAAATCGTCATCGAGTGTTATTTTCTCGATGTACAATGGCGATTCATTACTAATTAACACGGCAAAATAACATATGCTTCCATTGGTGTCGAACTTCCTTCCCAATTTTTAAAACAGACATGTTGATGTTCATTCGCATGTTTTTTACAAATTATACAAAATTTATTCCGAACACAAACATACAAACTTCTTTTGGTTTCTGCCCGACAATAAGTGCCTAAAATTTAGATAAAAATTACATTATATACTAATGCCACTATCATAGTGAATACCAATCCAGAAGCAGAATCATAATTGTGACCATAGCTTCTTTATGCCCATCCGGCATCTAGATAAACAGTTATCCAAGAAATTCCGTCGTCGTCTATGTCACCATTTTCCAATGCAATGTGTTTTTCTTCCTCACCAGCTCGTTTCATTGAAAGTATACTACTATCGTTCCAAACCTTGGAGATATTTGTAATAGTTTTGCTTTGTAAATTATGAATGTATATTTTACCTGGCGCAAAGTTCTTGAATTGAATAAAAATGATTGTTACTTATACAGGGTATATCCAAAATTGACAAAAATTCTTCCACGTGGGTAAAGGTACTTCCAGTCGACAAAGTTCCCCATACTGCTGCATGGTTTAAATGTGCATTTTTTACAGTTTCCGTGGAACATGAATATGTTTTGTCGCACGTACTGCATTTTAAAAACAGAATACTACTAAGGCCATTGTTTCGTAATAATTAAACTTCGAAATTATATTGTGGAACAAAACTGTGCAGTGGGCTTGCGCCTCTTATAGTGTAACGCGTGTGAAAGTAGTTTTGTCAAGTTTGTCGGGGACTTTTCTTCCGACCTAGCACCGGAACGGTTGTGTCGAGTTACCTGGCAACCTATACAGACAATGAACAACAGTGCCTTGTAACCAGTGTGTTCAACTGACTCTCCCGGGGTCATTGCAACAATGAAGAAGACAACGCACTATGAACAATATTAGTGAGTGACTTTATGTAACATTATTGTTTGTCTTTTACATGCATACAAATTCTCGTATCTAAAGCTCGCGTTTGTTTATCTTTCGTAATACAGTCCACTCAAATTATAAGACGCGCCAGCTCATTTATTCACAGTTAATTAATTACGGCCATTTATGTTTTCTTTCTCAAGAAACAAGTTACTTGCAGCGCAAACACGCGCATGAGTCTCTATAAGAAAGAGTGTCCTCTGCAAGAGATAAGTGATGTCCACAATCCTGTTGCCTTCAACTTTATACTGTAAAGGCTCCTTTTCAATTGTAAGTTCCTCCGTCATAATTCTATATAGAATATTATGAAATGGAATTAATACTAGGGATTTTCACATACTCATTAAGTTCGGCGTCTGTTCCACATGGGTTTGAAGGATCATAAGAGCTATTTGGAATTCTTATGTTGCTCTCATTCCAAACCGATTCCAAGTCAATCAAATCAACACCAGCCGGTAACTGACGGGAAGCTAACGTATCCTTAGTTCTACAACTTTCTTGAAATACATTGAATGACTAACCTAACAGGGTGTCCGGAAATAAAGCGTCAATATTAGGAAGAGCGATTCTACACAAAAAAAAATTAATACCATAAAGACATTTACACTTTCAAATTTTTGCATACTTATTCGTGTTCTTTTGTCTTCGCGTTCTAAATTTTGCGCAGACCTCCAATGCAAAAAGCGAAAACTAACCTTGCTCCTAAACATGATTCATAACTTTTTTAACATTTTTATACGTTAGGATAGCAAGAGCATCCAAAAGTGTTCAAAAATATCCCAGTATCAATTGAAATATTTAGAATTTACGTTTGATTGTATTCCTACTCTTAAAAATAAATTGATAGTACCTACAAATATCGTAAATCTGTAGTTTAGTTGCAGCAGTTAATTTTCTATTTCGTTCAAGTAAAAATCAAATTTGTTTGGAAAAATTAGTCAATATTGTAAGGTCTTTTTGCTTGCCTTGCTAAAGTTACACACCATACACGTAAACAAAGTATGTTCAATGTTTATTGCATTGAAATGTGTGAATTAGTCTTCAAGCAGCAAAACAATAAATTCTCCTTGTTCGGTCAACAAGAAATATGTTGCATTTACATACACACAACTGTTATGTTAGCAGAATCAATTTTTTTGTCAAGAAAAACCGAGTCACGCCGATTTAGTTTAGGCTTAAATATGCAGTTAGTGATATTTCATGCAATTTGGTTAATGCTCATTTTTATAAATCAGAGAAACGACTCGCATATAGTACTACGTTTTAGCGACAATATATATCTTTGTTCGATTAGTAGTAATAAAAACTAAACCTACTTTTTACTTTTTCATAATGGAATAATTTCAAACGATTGATATTTCAATTGACACTCTGTGTATTTTAAACTAAGATAAATACCAATTTATAATGAAACAACGATCACTAAAATAAAAAAGCATCTTCTTGTAAATAAAATGTACAATCAAATCAAATAATAAAGCGGAATGCTAGTGACGCTGTTTTATGTAGGTAAACGCAGAGCTCTCGAAGGAAGTTCTAAGTGGGCGTATCTGCGAATTCTATCATGTCTTAAAAGATAACGTAGCTCGTTGATGACAAGGTAATTAAATACTGGTTTATAATAGTGCAATTAAACTCCACTGACTGACTGTAAATTCGTGTTTAATAGTTTTTATGGAAGAGCTGCCCTCTAGCGTAAAATGTGTGGCTACACAATGATATTCCCCAGTCTTAAATAAACCGGTTAATGCAGGAAATATAAAAACTTTTAAAATTGAATACATAGACCGAAATTGAACTTATTAAGGAGTAATTTCAAATAACATTTTTACTGCTTTAAAGCAAATGCTAAAAAGAAATGTCAAAAATGGTTGATATTTTAGGAAACCAGCAAATGTGTGTAACGCCATATAAGCAAGTTTTTTTCTAGATCAAAATCAAAACTTGTAGCAAAATTTATAGTAAGCGGAGAAATGTAGCTAGGAGTTTAAAAGAACGTGAATCTGCACAAGATCATTTTTAAGGGTATGTTAACTTTTAAAAAACGGATAAATGTTTCTGGGGGAATCGACACGCACATAGAAGCTCAAATTGAAACAGAACAGAACTACTGGTCGAAAGTTTTATAACGTATCATTGCAACAGCGAAATTATTAAGAACGTTAGGAATATCGTTTCGTGGACATACAGAAGATGCTAACACCAATCGCAAAGAAAACCATTTGGCAGAATTTGATAATTTTATTTACAGTCATCTACACAAATTCAACAATATAGACAATGCAAACGTGAATTATTGTCACACACTGTATATGATGAGTTTATAGTTTTAATGGGAAACGAAGTTAAAAATTGTTTAGTCGCTTAAAATCAAGAAGCTATGTATTATGTCATTATTATAGATTCTACTTCCGATATAACCCATATTGACCAATTAACTTCAATTTTTAGATATGTTAACATATGCGAAGATATGAAAGAACGTTTTTTAGTTTCATGTCAGGCAAATACAGTGGACTGCAAGCTTAAATAAAGAAACATATTGAGGTAGATACTTATGTACCATGCTTCAGCCATAGTGTAGTGGGCTACTACTACCGCGTTACACTAATTTAAAACAAGTAATAACAAGTCTTTATTACTAACTGTTCACAAGTCTAATTAACAGTATATGCCTTATTTGTAGATGTTTTCAATCCAATTACAACGAAACACTATCACACTAATGAATTTACAAGCACTAATATCGTCTTAAACTATCTTCTTAACCATAGGTCCATTAACAACACTAACACAACTATAGTTTATTACACTTTTGTCTATTTATGTATTCTACAAGCTGCATGTACATTAGACACATAATATAACATTTATGTATACTCTTGGACTTCCAAAAGCTCAACTATTTCACGTTACACAATATAATTTATATTCGACATTCTGATATAGACTAACTCTGTACTTCATCATCGGTCTTATTTATACCGTGAATTAAAAGAATGACTCATCTTCCAATAATTGCTAGAAGCTTCCGAGTCCATGAAGAATATACAGTGCTTTCGGCGCGTGTGTGTTTGACGCGTTGCCTAATAGTAGCTCGCAACAATACTTTGCATTTAATTGAAAACCGTGCCGCGTAATCATTTTCAGAAGTTGTGTATTATTTTGATTTTATTCAAAATGTATTTGTATATTTTTCGTCGTCTACTCGACGATGTAATATTTCAGATGGACACTCAATCTAAACATTTAAAGCGAATAAATGATAGTAGATGGTCAGCTAGAGAGGACGCAGCTTCGGCGTTAAGACTAAATAACAAAAGTATAACGAAAATCTTAATTGAAATTAGCGAAGACTGCAATAAAAACCGATCAGTATATTAGAAGCAAAAAATTTAGCACAGTATTTTGATGAATATGAAACAGCTTTGTTGACATTTCTATGAGACAAGCTATTGCAATGGATAAATAAATAAATCACTACAAGATATACAATCAAATTTGTCGAAGGGAAATACACACCTAACATCTCTTTCAGAATTCATTTAGGATGATAAAAACTACTTCGAAGATATTAAGAAAGATCGAATTTACTGACGGAAACCAGCAAACGAATTTAGAGTACGATGCAAAATCAGAAATAGAAAAGAATTACAATATAAAACCAAATGTAAGTAGTAACGAAATAAAAGCAATTCGCAATCTAAAAACGATACTCAATTATAATTCTATCTGCTGACAAAGGCAATGCAACAGTAATAATGAATAAAAACCATTACAACACAAAAATCAACAAATTGTTGAACACTGAAAATTACACCAGTTTAGAAACAGACCCAACAAAATCAATTGAAAATAAAATATACAAAACTCTATATAAATTTAAAAATTAATTCGACTGGTCCCACACTACAGTAAACCACCCCACTTTTACGGCCTACCAAAAATTCATAAAAAAGACATTCCTTTAAGACCTACCGTAAGCCACATAGATTCACCATGTCATAATTTAGCAAAATTTCTCCTAAAAATTATAAATCTATTAGCAGGCAAAACCGACTCTTTCATAAAAAACAACAAACATTTTTTAGAAAAATTATCAAACATAAAAATTGAAAATACACACACAATGGTAAGTTTGATGTAAATCTCTTCACAACTGTCCCTATAAACAAAACACTTAATATTATAAAAAACAAACTAGAAAACGATGACAACTTTAAAGAAAGAACAAAACTAAGTATATCATCGATTATGGAATTACTTGGTTTATGCGTCATAACCACATATTTTCAAATAAGTGACCAATTCTACACACAGAGCTTCGGAATGACGATGGGAAATCCACTATCACCAATCTTTAGTAATATATTCATGGAGGAATTCGAAAAAGATGTAATATTCACACAAGAATCGAAACCACTAATCTGGTGGAGATACGTAAATAACGTCTATGCTATGCCTCATAATACAGAAATAATTAAAAACTTTGTAGCGCCATTTACAAAATAGAACCAACTATTAAATTCACATATGAATTAGAACAACAAGGAAAACTTCCGTTTTTAGATATTCTAGTTAACAAAAACGATACAACAACTAATACATGGGTATACAGAAAACCAACGCACACAAACAGATACTTACATTTCGATTCAAACTTCCCCACACTGTCAAACGAGGAATTATCAAAACCATGTATGATAGAGCAAAATTAATATCATCAAACGAAGAAATTTTAAAGAAGGAGTAAGATCTAATCATATGTACACTAATAGAAAACAAGTATCCTAAAAGAATAATAGAGAAAGAAATGAATAAAGTCCCAAAAAATAAATAAAAAGAAAACAAAAACAACGATACGCACCAAAAAATGCTAACAATACCATACATAAAAGGAATCTCCGAAAAAAATCAGAGAATAGGAAACATATTCAGAATCAAAACAGTATTTAGAACCAACAATATACTAAGAGCACAATTAACAAAAACAAAACTCAAAAACGCAATACAAAGTTCAAAAAACTGCATCTACAAAATACCTTGCGAATGTAACAAGTTTTTTATAGGGGAAAGTTCCAGACCGTTTGAAGTCCGATTAAAAGAACATAAATCATATATAAAAAATAGAAAATTTGAAAAATCCATGATTTGCCAACATGCATGGGACTCCAGTCATAAAATAAAATAGGAGGACGCAAAAATTATCGACAAAGAAGCGAACCACCAAAAACGCAAAATCAAAGAAGATGCTTATATAACCCTACATAAAAATAACTGCGTAGCAAACGAATTCGTGACTTTCAGTAAGCAATGGATTCCATTACTAATAGAAATAACAAATGAAAATCAAGTGCTCACAATATCTAGGTAGCATAGCAAGTTTTTTCTGGGTTTTCCTTGCGATATTAACATGAAATACAGTTTACATACATGATTTCTATTTATACATACAACAACTAATTACATAACAATAGGCATATTAGCAGCCCCCGGCTGCTTAAGCCTTACGGTAACGTAATCACACACTTCTTTAATAACCATCCTCTCAACCGTATAAATAGAAACATGTTAAAAAATGTTTTCCAAACCTCAAATTATTGAATTTATTTGAAATTACCAATAAAAATTAATCAGCTGATTTCACGTTAAGCGTATTGGCTACCTAAAAAGTCGGTCCCAGGCCGCAACACAAATTGAAGGCAATCATTCTTTTAAACTTTAAAATTTTCACCTAATGTACTCAAACAAAATATATCGAACATCAATAATTCAAAGTCACCTTCAACTTATGTCATAAATGTCAAACTTGAAGTTTTTATTATTTTGACAACCGTCTAGGTTGAGTGGTTTAATTCCCAAAGAGGATTAAGAAAAATACTAAACAAACTACAACAAACATAGAGGGTATTTAGGGTGAGAAAACCGAAATTACCATTTGAGAAATCATTCGATTACGACAGGCGATTAACTAGAAAACGGTTTTTTATAATAATCGCCCATAACATTATTTGTGATGTGCTTGTATCTGAAATATTCAGAAGTGCTCTGTACAACAAGGTATTAAGTAATTTTTTTGTTCTTTTTCGATTATAGAATGACCGATAGTGAAATTAATCAGCGTGTAAATAAATTGACAGTAAAATACGAACAGGATCTTGAAATCACATATTTCAAAGATACAGTGCTTCACTTCTTAAAATATGTTAAAGAACAAAGCGATTCCAATTCTGTAGGGATGTACAAATTATTAGTTGACGTGTTAACATCTAAATTCCCTATTATAAAAACCATTTTAAAAATTTTTTGTGCAATCCGGATATGCAACGCTGGCGGTGAACGCTTGTTCTCTGTTCTTAAATGCATAAAAAATTATTTATGCAATTATTAAGTCAGATTCATTTGAATAATTTATCACTTATGTTTATAGAAAAGGATGTTGTTTAATCTCTCCATAATAAATGCATTATTGACAAATTTTCTAAACTTTGGCAAAAAAGGTTCCACTATAAACAAATCTATCTGTTTTAGTTTTTCCACTAATTTTTTTCCCGACTGTTTTCTTTAATATTCAAACTTACTATTATTTACTTTACTTACTAATATTTTGTGTATGTCTTTGTTTCTGTCGTTTTATAAAATACGTTTAGTTTTAGACATTTAAAATTGGTTATTTCAATTTCAATGATATGAAGAGCCTTGGAATAAAGTTTGCGCTTAGGGACTTTCAAATGCTTAATCCGCTACTGGTCATTCCAATTAACTGAGACAAAAATGTAAGTTTTCGAATGACCAAGTGACCCAGTAACTCGTGTAGATTCGTGACCCATTTGACCCATTTAATCCAGTAACCCAGGCCAAGTCTGTTGTATCTAGCTGAAATGAAACAATTCGAAAATATTAATGATCTTTACTCCATGGTCCGTTATCAAAAATTCCAGTTTTATTCCATATATGTTTTATTAAAAATCTAGTTCTGACATAGAATCCGATGATCATGAACCTGCAATATATTACGGGAAATTGTTTCAAATGGCATGCTCTAATCTTTATTTAGGCACCATTTCTTTAGATATCTATTATTTTATTTCATTCAACTTGTAAATAGGAACAGAATCAAAAATAAAAAGAGCTTAGCACCAACAAAATAAATACTTTATAACTTAAATCTTATAAACAACTTAATCTGTTACTAATAAACTAGTCTAATTTATAAGTTAACTTATTAATTTCCACATAATCTTCATTCGTACTCTTTCTGTTATACGTTTTTCTATAAAAACTAATGAATAAATACAAAAATATAAAGGCATTAGTAGCAAAAAGAAACGTCAACGCTTTTGGCATTTTACAGTCCATGACAGCTACGTGTATTAAATAGGCGATCATTATACAGAATTGAGTCTAAAAAAATATTCGTAATTATAGAATTAACATTGCCAGACTTACCAATTGTATCCACGTCATGTACTTTTTCCACCATAGATACTTTTGGTACGCTGGACCCAATGCTGATATAAAGTAATAGAAATACATTACGACATGGACAGCTGAATTTAGAAATCCTATCACAACGCCTTGTTCACCTAAAATTTTGTAATTATATTTTTTGAAAGGCAAATATAAACTAATAATTTAAAAGTGTATTAATATTTAACATTTTACTGTACCCATACTGCTGTTTTTCTCTATTAAGAAAAGATACCTAAGAAATAGTTGCAAAGAATGTTAAATTTGAGCAATTCTGCAGCCAATATGACAACGCAAACGCACTATCATTGGATAGGCGTTGATAGCTGGTGAGCATGTAAGTCTGGGGTCATCTTGCCAATGCTTTATAGTAACAAAAATAACAATTAATAACAAGTTAAAATATTGTTATGAACCGAGTATACATTAGCATTCAAGACTTGATATGCACAAGGAATATTTACAAATGTTTTTGTGTGCGAAATTAAACTGCAAATGTCTTTGACACTGAAACCGAAAGCACTTTAGTCGGTAAAGTCGTGGAACGAGTTTCTACATCGGATGTTGTAACTTCACGACGAAGACCTAGGTCTGGTGTCGTGTAGATGATTATGTCCATGGTATAGGTAACACCAGGTTACACTCAATGTAATACGCCATTTTAGCTTGCGTACCTAGCGGATGGTGGGCTAAAGCTATCGTAAAGGTGGTTTTTTTTGGTTGGTAGAAATTGAAGCGGGATGATGACAAAATGTTCCCAAACGTGCTTGTTGGTGTCACGTGTCTATAAAGTAATGTTGACGCACAATGATGGTCTCGGAGGTGGATCTGTCCAAGATATGTGGGATGCTGTCCGTAGAGTTATGAGAGATCACTTCAGTTGGTGGTAACAATGAGATAAACTGAAGGAAAACCCTTAGTGACCTCCGCCTTACACTATTCTAAAATTCGCTTCAAGAAGTTTGGCGTATTTCTTAAAGAGAGAGCAGCAGGAAGTGATTTGCTAGCGTTTGGAGCTCTTTATACCGAAGTTTTGTTTCCATTGTAAGCTCGTATGGCTATATTTGTATTTTGAGCGGTGTTGGACAAGTCCATTATTGATTGAGAGTGTTTATACGTGCATTCTATTTAATTGCGAGCTGCGTGTTTATTGGTTAGTTAGTTAGAAGTATGGTTGGCTGCGTATCCTTACACACAAATCATTCATTCGCATCCTCCGTTAATAGTAATTACAATGTGTAAGCAGCCGCTTCCTAGTACTGTTGAGCTGCTGATTATAGTAAAGGTGTTAACAGCAAAAAGCTTTAATCAACAGAAATTTTGGTCAAAAAACACGACTGCATGATGACAGCACTATATCGAAAGCCAGGTGTATATGTTGTCATGAAATATTTCTCGTAGGTCTCAATGGTCAAAATTGTTCTCATATAGTTACTGTGCTTACGTTAGAAATATCCCGCGTACTGGGACCATAGGGGTGTAGATTTTATTGATTTATTAACCACCCAAAAAACAAACACTGTTCTGTATTGCTGTACACACTACATTTCTATTAGGAGCGTATTGCTATTGCATGATCACGCTCGACAACATAATCGCGTTTTGCCCTGAGTTACATCAGAGCGAATTCAATGGACGGTACTGGCTTGAGTCTTTGTACCTATTATGTGCTCAAACCTCTAAAATGAGGGCAAGGATTGAAAAAGGAAAAACAATAATCATCCGGAGGGATTTATGCATAGTTGTCTTCAGAATCGCCCAAACCTCTTTTCCATCCACAATTTGTAGGAAAAAATGTATAAAACAGGAAGATTGACATGGAGATAATAAACACGTACGTGACATTTATTTATTGTATTATCGACTTTATTTGTAAGTTCAATTGCACATAAATAATATAAAGTACCACTAACATAATATAGTATGTTGACATAAAAACACAAACAGAACATGCCAAAGACTCCGTCATTAGGATGGCAAAGTTTAGCCAGCAAGTTATTCTTACACTTAACTACCAAAATAACAAAGTCCTGGCACAAGAAATAAGAATAAAAATAAATAAAACGCACAGATTTTATATAGATCATCATCATCATCAGGTCTTCAGTCCTGGAACTGGTTAGACGCGTACCATCATTGTTTCCTATTCTGAACTAACCTACAGTTTTCCCTGAAATTTGCACAGTCTGCATTCTATCACTATCTGATCTAGGTCTACATCTACCTCCTATTGACCAACACCAATCCACATGTGTGAGATAACCTTTATAATACTTATGCATTAGTAATTAAGTAAGTACCAATGTCATAATTTTAATGTCCATTCAATACTATATTAATTTTGTAGTATCTTTGAAAAAGGTAACAACCCTTGCCGAAACGTCAGATGATTAATTAAATACATGCAAAACACTATTTAGTTTATATTTGGACTGCAATATCTCAATTGCAATTTACATTCATCAAGATCATTATATATATATATATATATATATATATATATATATATTGATTTGATAACACCGTACTCGGTGTTATGACGTTTTACTTAACGCCACCACTCTGTGTTCTCACTTCAAATTTTACTAATTTTATTATTATTATGCCACGGCTAGCCCTTTATAATCTACACAGAGTGCACAACGTTACGATGATCAATTTTTCTCTTCTCCACCCCTTTATGATTACCTATTTGTTTGAATTGATAAAACGAAGTCAATTAATTTCATATAATGAAAAGAAATATTAATTACAATTTTTGAAATTCATTAAATACACTCCTCAATCAATCAATATCATATGTATCATTTATCCCAAAATCTATATGCTTTGAAATCAATCTAAAGTCACCAAAAACTACCTCTTTACCAAAGAAACCTGGAACGTTCTAGACCTTTTTATAATATATTACGTAAGTTTAGCGTATGCTATGTTTGTTGTTGACTTCATTACAAGTTATATATAAATTGAATAAATTCACTATTGAAATTTAAATAGAAAAATATCATAAAATAAAATAGATCCGACCTGCGATATGTTGTTGTGGATCAACACCCCTTTGTTGTCCTCATTCGTCTATCACTGCTCTGCTTAGTTGAACCAGTATTTGAGTACAAGTACCCCTCGTTTTCCAAAAATTACCTCGTGCTTCTTAATTTTATCTGCCTTGAATCTCTTCCCTTAAATGCTTTCGACGCAAATAAAAATTGTACCAGAGTTGTACCAAAATGTAATTGTCGACGCTGATTTGAAATATTATATTGATCCAGATTTGAATTATTTTTGTCGACAGATACTTGAAATATTATTATCGACGCAACTTGAATTATTCAGAAATACACCACAATTTGGAAATGTTATATCGACCCAAATATTCCAACTTGAAGTATCCAAAAATACACCACGCATTCAAAGCCGTTAAACGGCAAAAGCCTTCGTAATCGTTGCACTATTATCACTTAACATACACTGAATATTCTGCTTTATTTATTCACTGTAACATAAACTTAATATTCTATTTAAATTACGCGTGACTTTCTGGTCAACAGTGACGCAGCTTTGGCGTGCATGAGCTGTAAACTGACCCGTCTTATCACTGCTCTGTGTTATATAAGCTCCTCCCACTTACATATGGGCTGGGTTTTCAAGCAGTTTTGCAGATATCTCAACCAACCAGACCCTGACGTCAACATTCCCTGCATTTTCTGATGTAATTTATTCGGTTTCCGTGTAAAGTTTATTTGCTATTGATACATTGTTATCTTTGCCAGACGTTCAATTTTAAGTCTGTTGTTTTGTATAGATATCGCCTTTTGGATAATTGAACAAAATAAGTGATTTAACTTCAATGCTGTCTTCGTTTAAGTATTTTTATGCGTGTTTGAAACTGCGTTTCCTTATCAAAAATGTTTATTGTTTCAGCGTAATTGCATAAAGCTTTGTTACGTTTTATCTCTTATCTTTGTATTTGTTTTATAACTAATTAGAACACTTCTCAACGCGTGTTTAATTACATGCACTATCATTTTTTCTGAATACGCGTTCTATTGTTGAAAGATATGCTCACTGGCATTACTTAAAATTTTCTGATTCCTATTGCAATTTATGGTTACTACACGATCCTTACTGCTCATTATACCCCTAAACAACTCCTTACCACAGCAATATATATATATATATATATATATATATTGTTATGTAAGGGGGGGGATATAAGGCTTCTAAAGGTATATTTGTATTAATAGGGGTGTATGCCAAACGATAGGATCAATATTTCAGATCTAATAATTTAAAAACTATAAATTTTGCTATACTTTACATACGTTAAAGTATGTACCATTTCAGATTGAAACTTATATGCCAAAAGGTAGATAACATGACTTTATGACGTTGATATAATGCACGGTACTTGAGGTTTTATACTGAGTTGATATTTCATGAGCCAGTTGAGAGTACATTTGCCGTCGGAAAGCCGAACGCATTTATGGATATCTGCAATATAACAAAGCGTCCAGGTCGTGTATAAATTATTTGGCTTTTCCTTTTATAGAATCAAACTTTTGGACGAATTGTAAATCAAAATTTAAAGTGAATCAAAATGTAAAAGGTTATTGGAGTTTAGTGAAGTGTTTTGGACCAATAGTAGAAATTTAAAATTATTATAAAGACTGTAGCGAAGGTATGTTGGACACTGAAAGAAAGATGATTTGTTATTGGATGTTATATGTTTAAAAATGTTATTCTAGTAAGCTAAGTTTGTTGATTTAATAACTAAGCAAAATAAATAAGGACTTACTTTTCGAATTTGTTCAGATAAAGACCTATTTTATGAAACCTGCGTTAAGTTGTAAAATATTAATAAAATAAAAGTTTATATGTGTATCATCGAGTATTATTTAGTAAAGTGTGAAAGAAATAAGAAACATCGAGTAAATAAAGGCGACAAATATATAAAGGAGTTTTAAAAGTGGTTAATAGTGCAACGGGAAAGGCAACGAGTATTTAAAGAAGATTTGGAAGTGGTTATTAGTGGAACGGGGAAAGCGACGGTTATTTGTTTGAGAAGATTGGTGTTGGTTTTGGAATAGATTTGGTATAACGGCAGTAGGAGATAGGAGTGGATAAAGAAGGCATCGACGACATAAATAATTTTGGATTGATTTGAGAAGATTAAACGGCAGTAAGGACATCGTATGGATAATTGGAATAGCAGGACTAGGAGTGATTTATAATAGGACAGCGGGTTTGAATTGGATTGTGCGAAGAGAGGATTAATTGGGGTACGGAGCAGAGGAACAGGAGATCAATATACGGCGAGGAAGAATTAACGCAGGGAAGTAGACAACGGTTTTTTCTAAATTCTAAATTGGGGTAAATTTATTTCAGGTTTGGGTCATCGAAATTGTTTTAAGAACACCTGGAGGCAGTACGCAAGCGGACAACATTGGAGAATCTTTGTGAAAGTGCGTACGGCGATTTCGAACTTGAGCCAGCAGTTAAAAGAAGGCCTTCAGCGCGGTATATTTCTGGTAAGTACCGTAAATATATCATAACGTCAAAAATTAAAGTCATAAACAGTTACATAAATTAATTTGGCATCAGGCAACTTTGATCTATTAAAATTTGGCATACATAGTAAATTCAGTACATTAAAAAAGTGGTAAAACAAACGAGGGTGCAGTTTGGTTGGGTAGTGCACATCTACTCACGATTGAACTCACGGTGAGTAGGTGAGAAAACCCTGAGATTAAAGTTTCAAATAGTCGAGGCATATAAAATATAGTAATTAGTAAAAAGAACCAACCAAACGTTTGCTAAAGCACCTCGATTTGAAGTCATACATTAAATAGTAAATTTGTGACGACGACAAAAGTCGTGTAACAAATTTTGTTTAAAGTTAAAGTGTAATAAATAAAGAAGGTATTAGCCCAAAGTGAAAGTAAAGTAATAGGGGTGATATAAGAAGGTGGCAAACCCAACGTGAGGCTCGAGAAAAGGTTAAAAAGGTGTTAGAGTGAAAGAGAGTAGAATCCGGGAGCCGAGTTAGGTGGGGCCCGCAAGTTTTTATCTTTTTACAGGAAACAAGTTCAAAACAAGGAAACAGAGATGACGGACGAGGACACAAAAGAATCACAAGATCGGGACTAATATACGGGGTTGAAATGGATGTAAGGAGACAAGACATAGAGCTAGACGCAGGGGGCGACCTACAGGAGACGGACACGAGGCAGACAGAGTTGGAGGTGACAGACACGGACACGGACCAGGCGACGGTACCGGAGGTGAGAGCAGCAGAAGCCGACGGAAACCAGGACCTTATGAGATTTCTGATGAGTTTGCAGACAAATTTAACCAACAAAATGGAAACTTCTCACACGGAACTACAAACGAAGTTGACAGACAAAATTAATGAATCACGCAAGGAACAAAGAGATGCACACACGGAACAAAAAGAGGCGAATGCGGCGTTAGCCATAAAAATTATGGAATCGCATACAGAACTGACAGACAAAATTACGCAATCACACAACGAGCTAAGGGACGAGTTTAGGACAGCGCACGCGGACCTGACGGCAAAATGAACCACACGCAGGAATACTTACTAACTCAAATACAGATTGCAAAAGACGACGTGCGGACAGAGGTCCAACAACAAGTAGACAGGGTTGACGACAAGTTAGAACACACACGAGTACATTTGCAGGAGATTTGAACGCGACACGGACTGACCTTAGAACGGAAATTAAGACACGGGTAGACACAGTGGAAGAAACGATGATTAGCGGGTTTTCAAATTTAAGTACAGAAATACAAACATGTGACAAACGATATAGGACCAACTACAAAAATTTAGGACAAACATTAGAGACAATACAAAACGAAAACGTACACGGTAGGACAAAACTGGACGAAAACTTGACGACAAAGTCACGGGATTAGAAACCAGGGTAGGACATGACGTTAGACAAATTCACGAGAAACTCGACGACATAGAAAGGAGGCGAATTGGACTAGACTACGGACCGCACTTTCGATTAAACCGGGACGCTTTACCGAAGTTTGAGGGACGTAAGAGAGAACAGCCCATGGGATTCCTGGACCGACTAGACGAGATCGTAGGGACAGAAAACGAACGAACAAAACTACAGATTGTGGGGCGAGTTTGACAGGAAATGCCGAAAATGGCATAACATTATTCGTAAACAGTATGACACGTACGCGGACTTCAGACGACTCTTTATAGAACAGTTTTGGAACACTACACATCAGACCGACATAAGGACGAATCTAATTACAGGACATTATAGCAGGACTCACGGCACACGCGAAGAATACGCGATTGACAAGTTTAATCAGGCGCAACACTTAACACCGAAATTGAGCGAGGACGACATTGTACTTCTACTGGCAGGTCATATGGAACCGTAGGTTACCAAAGTGGTAGTGGTACAAAATGTCAAGACGTTGAGGGAATTCTTAGGAGTAATGAGAAATTTTGATCTAGCGACAGTACTGGAAGCGAAAACGCGGACATACCATTGGGAACAAAACAGGGGTTACAAGGAAGACAGTCGACCACAACCGTACCACGAAAACAGACCAAATTATAGACAGGAAAATTTTAACTACGGACATAGGAATCATTGGGGACACGAGGTACATAGACGACCGTATTACAATAGGGATCACCGGGATAACGCCTACAATGGACAAAACAGATACCGGCACGACAACGGCGAGGGTGACGGCCGGACGACTGGGGGCGGAATACAAAATGGAAATAGCCGGACGGACAGGGACGTAAACGTCCAGCATATGACGACGAGAGCAATTACAACGGACCCGAATAGGATTGAGGTGGTGGAGATTCACGAGACGCCTCAAGAAGAAAAAAAAACGCGAATTTTTGGACGACCGACTGCTTAGGAGTAAAGATTGATGTTTGCTATAGTATAAGGAATTTATTGTTAAACAGTTACATTTTTAATAAAAAGAATTTGTTATTTATAAATATTAGTTTAAGGGACCGTGTTTATGTTGCTTTAGTGGATAGTGGGTCACAGTTGTCGCTGGTAAATGAGAGGGTAGTAGTCGAACATGGAGAATTTTTAAAGGGAAGAATAGGAACAATTGAGGGGGTTAATTTATGGTCAGCGATGAACAAAAAGCTAACGACGATTTATAATGTTATCCGTGTACCGATATATATAGGAAATAAAGAAGCAGGAATGCAGAGTTTTTAATTACGAAAGGGTTACAGTTAGACTTCATATTGGGTATGGATTTTATAGAGGATTTTGGATTGAATATAGATGGAAAGGATAGGTCAATTAGGATATTTGATAAAGATAGGTCATGGGTGGTACCTACGGTTAGTGAGGAATATAGGAATGGAAATGATATAGATAGTACAGGATTAGGAATGATTAAAGAGTATAATGATGGACAGGTTAAAGTACGATTATGTAATATGTTTGTAAGATTAATTAATGATGAACAGATAGGAAAGTGAGTATTGATATTAAGATGAAGCTAGGAGAATTATTTAATAAATATGTAGGGTTATTTAATGAAGAGCCAAGATTTGCGAGGCGGTATACACATAAGTTGGAGGTCACGGAAGACAGCGGATTTAATACAAGGGTGTATCCAATTCCGTTTGCCATAAGAAATAGGGTTAAAATAGAGATAGACAGAATGTTAAAAGAGGGTATTATAGAACCAGCGAGAACTCAATATGTGAACCCAGTAGTTATAGTACCAAAACCCAATAAAAGGGATATAAGGATTTGTTTAGATGCGAGGAAATTGAATGCGATTACAAAACCGCAGTATGAGCAACCACAAGGGTTGGATAATTTATTGTATAAAGTATATGAAATGAAAGTTTTCAGTAAATTAGATTTAAAGAATTCGTTTTGGTTAATTCCGTTGCATGAAGACAGTAAAAGTTTACAGGATTTAGTATCGAAGGCGAGATTTATATGTTTTCTGTAGTTCCGTTTGGTTTAAGTAGTTCTTCAGCAGCACTTGTAAGAGCGATGCAGAAGTTGTTTAATGAATATGAATGTTTCTGTTCGCATTATGTCGATGATTTGTTAATTTTTCAAGGGACGAGCAAGAACACCTGGAGCATTTAGAAAAGGTGATCCAACGACTGGACGAAGGGGGTTTAAAGCTGAACGTAGAGAAATGCGAGTTGTTTAAAAGCAAGGTTACATACTTAGGGTTTGAAATTAGCGAACAAGGGATGAAAATTTGCAATAAAAGATTGGACGAGTTGAAAAACATTCAGCGACCAAAGAATGTGAGAGGACTGCAAGGATTTTTAGGGGTGCTAAATTATTACAAACGGTTTATACCGAGGTATTCTGAAGTGTGCGTACCGTTGGTGAGTTTATTAAAGAAAAAGGAGAGATGGAAGTGGACTGCTGAACGAGAGAAGGCGTTCCAGGATTTAAAAGGTGCATTTTACAAGGAGTTAGCATTAAAATATCCAAATTTTAAAGACGATTTTATTTTGAGGACGGATGCGTCGAAATATGCAATCGGGGCTGAGTTGGTGCAGATACAGGATGGAGTTGAAGTACCAATTGTTTTCATTTCTAGGGTGTTGAAAGACTGCGAAACCAGGTATGCGACGGCAGAGAAGGAGATGTTGGCCATAGTACACGCGGTGAAGAAGTTGCGTTTTTATTTGTTAGGTAAGAAATTTCTAATAGAATCCGACAACACGGTGGTAACGTTCATGAAGAAAAAGGAGTTTTTAAACAGTAGGTTGTATAGATGGGCATTGGTGTTACAGGAATACGACTTTGAAATTAAGCATAAGCCAGGAAAGGAGAATGTGACGGCGGATTTTCTGAGCAGACCGCAGGTGGAATCGAATCAAAACATAAAAGGGTGTTTAATTGCTTTGCAGGAGTTCAGGGATGTTGGTCGATGGACAAACACCAAACTTATAGAGGCGCAGAGGCACAGTGATGTGAGCTCGATACGAGAGAAACTAACAAGAGAAAATATGGAAGAGTACAGGGGATTTACCATCGTAGGGCAGTTTGTGGTGAAAAGAATAGGGGATGCAGAGCTGGTAGTGCTATCAAGAGACGTTGCCGCTGAAATCATAAACGAAATTCATTTAAAATTGGACACATAGGTATCAGAAAAACATTTTTAGTATTCAGAGAGGCGTTTTACGCAAAAAATGATATCACGGTGATTAAGGAAAGGATAAATCGGTGTGAAATTTGTATTCTAGGTAAAGACAAGAACGTGGTGCTGCAGAATATGCCGATGAGCGTGAGCGTAAATGGACCATTGGAATTGGTGGCGATTGATAATTTAAGCAACCTGATCACGAGTGAACAGGGTATCGACATATTTTGGTGGTGGTCGACGTTTTTCTAAATTTGTAAAATTATTTCCTGCAAGACGGATTAACACGGTGCATGCATTGCAGTCAATTGGAGAATTTGAAAGCCAGGTCGGGAAGATAAAAAGAATTTTGGTAGACAACGCAACGTATTTCAACAATCAAAGATTTAGAAACGGGTTAAAAAGGGCAAATATTAAAGTATCATTTAGTAGCATACGACATCCGAAAGCTAATCCATGCGAACGTTACATACAAGAGGTGATAAAATATTTACGATTGGCGGCACAGGAGCATCACGACAGATGGGTTAGGTATCTACCACAAATAGAAAATTTTATGAACAGCGTACCGAGTTCGGTTACGAAAACATGTCCGGTAACATTAATGCGAAGGATTATACCAGCTAGACCATGGACGGAGAAAGTCGAGGTACAAGACATAACAGAGTTGCTAAGTAATTCCAGGCGTAGAATCGAAAGGATGCAGCGTAGGGACATCGAACGAAGGTGTAGGCAAATTAAGAAAAGAACGATTTTTGGAATAGGGGATTTGGTAGTCGTCAAACGATTAAGGGTTTCAAACCGCGACAAAAACATTTGCGCGAAGCTGTTGTTTCCTTATGAAGGGCCGTACAGGATCACGCGTATTTTTGCTGAAGGCAATACGTTTGAGCTGGAGAATATGACAGGGGGATATCGCGGGCGTTTTCATTTGGAGAATTTGTACCCATATAGAGTAGTACAGGAAGAGGGTTTAATAGGATAGGTTATAATGTGGTTCATGCAACGGAAAGTTTAGTTTTTGTTTTTGTTTTGTTATAGTAGTATAGTATAGGTTAGAATATAGCGTAGTGTGAAAGATGTGAGAGAAAGGCGAATGCGGGTTGCCAAATTAAAATGAAACAACGAAAGGGTGGTTTTGAATGAAAATCAGAAATTTTGCACACCAGGGAAGAGACAAACATATGAAATTTCCAATTTCATTAAAAACCAGTGGGGCCAATGTTATGTCAGGGGGGATATAAGGCTTCTAAAGGTATATTTGTATTAATAGGGGTGTATGCCAAACGATAGGATCAATATTTCAGATCTAATAATTTAAAAACTATAAATTTTGCTATACTTTACATACGTTAAAGTATGTACCATTTCAGATTGAAACTTATATGCCAAAAGGTAGATAACATGACTTTATGACGTTGATATAATGCACGGTACTTGAGGTTTTATACTGAGTTGATATTTCATGAGCCAGTTGAGAGTACATTTGCCGTCGGAAAGCCGAACGCATTTATGGATATCTGCAATATAACAAAGCGTCCAGGTCGTGTATAAATTATTTGGCTTTTCCTTTTATAGAATCAAACTTTTGGACGAATTGTAAATCAAAATTTAAAGTGAATCAAAATGTAAAGGTTATTGGAGTTTAGTGAAGTGTTTTGGACCAATAGTAGAAATTTAAAATTATTATAAAGACTGTAGCGAAGGTATGTTGGACACTGAAAGAAAGATGATTTGTTATTGGATGTTATATGTTTAAAAATGTTATTCTAGTAAGCTAAGTTTGTTGATTTAATAACTAAGCAAAATAAATAAGGGACTTACTTTTCGAATTTGTTCAGATAAAGACCTATTTTATGAAACCTGCGTTAAGTTGTAAAATATTAATAAAATAAAAGTTTATATGTGTATCATCGAGTATTATTTAGTAAAGTGTGAAAGAAATAAGAAACATCGAGTAAATAAAGGCGACGAATATATAAAAGGAGTTTTTAAAAGTGGTTAATAGTGCAACGGGAAAGGCAACGAGTATTTAAAGAAGATTTGGAAGTGGTTATTAGTGGAACGGGGAAAGCGACGGTTATTTGTTTGAGAAGATTGGTGTTGGTTTTGGAATAGATTTGGTATAACGGCAGTAGGAGATAGGAGTGGATAAAGAAGGCATCGACGACATAAATAATTTTGGATTGATTTGAGAAGATTAAACGGCAGTAAGGACATCGTATGGATAATTGGAATAGCAGGACTAGGAGTGATTTATAATAGGACAGCGGTTTGAATTGGATTGTGCGAAGAGAGGATTAATTGGGGTACGGAGCAGAGGAACAGGAGATCAATATACGGCGAGGAAGAATTAACGCAGGGAAGTAGACAACGGTTTTTTCTAAATTCTAAATTGGGGTAAATTTATTTCAGGTTTGGGTCATCCAAATTGTTTTAAGAACACCTGGAGGCAGTACGCAAGCGGACAACATTGGAGAATCTTTTGTGAAAGTGCGTACGGCGATTTCGAACTTGAGCCAGCAGTTAAAAGAAGGCCTTCAGCGCGGTATATTTCTGGTAAGTACCGTAAATATATCATAACGTCAAAATTAAAGTCATAAACAGTTACATAAATTAATTTGGCATCAGGCAACTTTGATCTATTAAAATTTGGCATACATAGTAAATTCAGTACATTAAAAAAGTGGTAAAACAAACGAGGGTGCAGTTTGGTTGGGTAGTGCACATCTACTCACGATTGAACTCACGGTGAGTAGGTGAGAAAACCCTGAGATTAAAGTTTCAAATAGTCGAGGCATATAAAATATAGTAATTAGTAAAAAAAGAACCAACCAAACGTTTGCTAAAGCACCTCGATTTGAAGTCATACATTAAATAGTAAATTTGTGACGACGACAAAAGTCGTGTAACAAATTTTGTTTAAAGTTAAAGTGTAATAAATAAAGAAGGTATTAGCCCAAAGTGAAAGTAAAGTAATAGGGGTGATATTAATATATATATATATATACACACACACATACACACACACACACACACACACACATATATATATATATATACCAGATGGTGAATTGCTTTGGTGTACATATGGATTTAATATGTGAAATCATACCTATGCAATTCCTTGATTCTCTAATTGTTTTACAGAGAAAGTGCAAGAGACACAAATTGTTTAAAATTTAAAACTGTTCATGGTGGCTTAGTTGCTTACCACCGAAATGTGGCCAAAATTGAAATAAGTGTCGTAGAAGCTTAAGCGTAATACCTATGCTTCATTTGTAAATAATCAAGTTTATAATTGTAATGTTTGATCAATTAGAATCTGTTCTCTGATTTAATTAAAAGTGGTTTATCTGTCACAATAAGCAAAAAAAATCAATTTTTAAAGTGCTATATTCGGAATATAGGTTTAGGGAAGTGTGAAGAAATGTTTGCGAACCTCTTTTTGAATCGAGCAATTCCTGCATTGCTATAATTCAAAAGTTAAGTATGGTTCAGTTGTTAAATTGTATAAGTCCTGCATTAAGAAAGCATTAGATCTTTATGAACAATAGGAAACTGTGTTTGAAGTTCAAACAGAAAGCAGTAATAGCAAGGAATTAAATGTTATTGCAGCAGTGTGTAATAATCATATTGTTAGTGCTAAACAACTTGATCTAGAGTTGGATATATACAATGTAAACTATATTGAAAATATTGGATAAGAACGAGTATAAATCTTATAAATACAGCAATCGTCAAGAAATTTTTGAAGGAGATGAACTGCCAAGAATGACATTCTGCGAAACAGTAATGGGTATGGCTAATCTTAATAGTTTTCTTGTAAACATTTGCTCAGAATTACAGATACTGAGACACATAGAATCCACACTTGATAATTGATAACCACTCTCCCTATCCATAAACCGTAAATACTTGGATTGGGTTACTAGGATGTCATATAATCGGAGCATTTTTTATTAAGATTAACCTTATTTGTAGGAAATATTTGAAATTGCTTCAAAATGGATTGGTGCTGCCATCGATGATATTGCAATACTTGTTGAGAAAAATATTTGGTTTCAACAGGATGGTTGATCTGCTCATTTTTACAAAAGATGTAATGTCATGGCTAAATGAAGAGTTTCTTACTTCATGAATAGGACGCGGTGGACCGAAAAATTGACCAGCACGATCGCCCGATTTTTCACCAAATGACTTGTTTCCTATGGCATCATTAAAAATCAAAAGGTTTTGGTTAACGTTGGTTCTTTAAAAAACAAAACGCAAAAAAAATACTAATCGACAACTTGCTATCAAGTTATAAAGAAAAGAAACTTTTATGGTAGACTTGGCTTCTGTTTGGCAGCAAATGGTGAATTACTTGAACATTTGTTGGTTAAGCGTCAACAGTTTAAGTTTATTTTTGATGTGTATTTATTAAAACTTTAAAACAAAATAATTAATACCTACATTTTGGCCGTATTCCATGACATTCAGTTGTTTATTTCGGGTGGGACATAATAAAGGGTCTTCGTAGTCGCCTGCCTAGAACGCCTGGCCTAAACAACAGCGATGACTTCAAAACACACATAGCTGACCTAACCTGACAGCCTAATGAACAGTTTTAAATTTTAAACATTAAATACCTCTTGCACTTTTTCCGTAAAATAAATAGAGAATCAAGAAACTGCATAAGTATGATTTTATGTTTTAATCCCTATGTACAACCAAGCAATGCACCACCCGGCATACCTTAATAGATTATTAAACATTTAACAGATAATTCTTTGGATGCAGTACAGAACTTGTGGACAAATATACTAATAGCCTTGGAATAGTAAAACAGCAGGTGACTGTCCCTTATAATCAAACTAAATAACAAATGACGATTTGTTAACTTACCTGGTAAATACTTTAAGTAAGCCCATGAAAAGAACATAGTGCACCCATGATGATATACGTGCAGAAACGTTACTTGCGATTGCTTTTTTCTCAAAACAAAGAAAACAGTATCAAGCAGTTCAACAACTTTTGAGAAGAAATACCACCAGGCACCATCTGAAAGCTAAATTATTCGGTTGTAATCAATTATTTAAACATGATCAATATACATACAGCTATAGCGTGATAACTATTGGTATTGGGATTGTTGCAATTTTTAAATAAAGCAATAAAAATATTTTCCGCTAGGTATGCTTTTCTACACAACCATATACTAAATAATACTTGATACCCATTATATGCTATCAATAGTTTCTTCAACTCAAAAGCCTTCCTTTTTTCCATTAGCTGAGGTCCTAATTTTAGTACGAAATATAGGTACAATAATAAAATTCCTAACACAGGAGCTGGGGACTGCATGAAAAGCCAGGAATCAATATGTGAATCTGTAACAGTATAATTCGGTGTCATATTTATTTAAATGGAATGATTTACCTTTTCTGGTCTCCAATAATTCGTTATAGTTCCTTACTACCATGTGCATTAACGTCGTCATGTTGATCTGAAAAGTTCAGGATGTAACACAGCTAGAATTTCTTAGGATTAATTATTTATATAAAGCAACTTCAAGAGCAATAAGAATGCGAATAAAGTGGAACGTAATATTTCTAAGTATCTCACACCAATCAAGTTTAATACTCTTCTTATTTCTATAATTTCTTGTAATTTACTTAATGGTCTTCACTACAATCTACAGAATTCTTTTAACACAAACGCAGTGATCTTTTTCTACTTTAATTATCTATCACTTTCTTCCGGAATTTACTTATATCTATCAGACAGTTTACTTGATTTAGGTTCTTGTTCACTTTTGCAAGACGTGTGTTTATGCATTTTATTTAATAACTGTGCCATAGGAAACCTCTCCTATTTACTTATATTAATAACAATTATGAACAATTATATACGTTGGCACAGTTACAAGATAATTGCAACTCAAAGATCACTTCTTTAACTCTTATTTAAAAAGAAAAGTATAATCTTAGTATTAAAGTAATTTAAATCCAACTATTGCAATTTAAATTTACTCCGTTAGTAATGTTAATTTGACATTACGGTATGGTTATTACACCTTTTCTTTCAGAATTGTAACCGTCTTTTGACCTCCACTTTTTTCACACAATTCCCTTCATAAACTGATTTCGCCTTTATTTTTTATCTATACTTGCCTATTTTAAAAAGGCCAAAAATCCATATTTGGTTTTAGTGTTAATTACAGCATTTTATTGCGCAAATTTTTATTTCACACTTAATTCTTTTTTAACACAATCGCACCTAATTTTTTTAATTGCAGAAGAACCGCCAGTTCTAGGTTTAAAAAGCAATTAAGGATCACATTTGAACAATGTTTACAATTATGTTTTAAGTACCTAATCTCTAGTTTGCATTATAATTCTCATAAAAAAAATATAAAAAGAAGAATACTTGATGCCGAAGAAAATCAAAAAGCTTTTGCCACATCTAAGCGTTTCTATTAATAAACCCAAAACGAACATTTAAGGGGATGAAATTAATGAAAATCAAGATTTAGTAAAAAAAAGCATTAATTTTAAAATAAAAGATAATGTTAATTAGCTACACTCGTGAGAAGCTTAAACGCGGATATTGATTATATGCTGGTACTAAAGGGAAGGTAGGGACAATTTTGTAAAAATGCGCTGGACCATTAATTTTTGGGTTTAATTAAAAATAGTTTAGTAGAACCTTCTTAGCTTTATACAAACGTATTAAAACAATCACGTCGTTGGAATTAAGTTACAAATATGTTATATAAGTTATTTAGAAAGCAAATAGTTTACTCCCATTCAATACATATACATTGCATGGGATGCATATGTGTTTTGAACGGGGCATTGTTAGTTATTATAAGAAGAATTGTATAACGATTTATTCTAAATAAATTGTACACTGTAATCACCAATGACAACATATAAAAATAAAGAAACTAGTATGGTCAAAAAATAATTCTTATAGGATTCTCCCAAAATAACGTTAACATGTTGCAAATTTAACATCCAAGCTTATAGTATCAGCTGTTTGTAATGTAAGCGGGTTTCTATCTGGTTGAGTTAATTTTCTTAATACTTGTTCCTTCTGAATATCGTAAGTATCTGCTTCAACAGCGTAAATAAATTTTTGTGAATTTCCATCATCATCATTAGGCTTTTAGTCCTGTTGAGCGCATACCTCCAGTGCTTCCTATTCTCAACTAACCTACACATATTCCTGAAACTCACATAGCCTACATCCTTCAGTAACTGAGTGCAATAGTATAATCTTGATCTACCCCTACCTCTCTTTTTCCTTTCTCTGCTTCTAGTATATCCCGCACTATTCCCTTATGGCTTAAAACGTGTCTTTTCGTTCTATCTCTCATCTTTTTTGTTGTTTTCCACATATTCCTAGCTTCCTCTATCACGTGCAGTACCTCCTTGTTCTTAATTTTATCTATCCATTATATCTGCAAAGGCTTCCATCTTTTACCTGTCCGCTTCTCCTACAGTTCCACAGCCGTGTAGTGCTGTGCTCCACACAAATGCTATCAGCACACTTTACCTTTCTAGGTAGCAGAAATTCTTAACCTCTTGTAAATTCTGCTTTCCTATTTGTATTCTAGTTTTTTATTTATTTACCCCTCCTTTAAATACTAGTACTTTAGTTTTATTTTTGTTGATTTTCATACCTTATCTCTGTTAGTACTGTTTCCGTTTCATTCAGAGCTGTTTCTAACTCTTCCTTGCTAGATGCTAATATCGCTACATCGTCTGCGAATCTGAGCATATTAATCGTTTGTCCTTGCACAATAATTGCAAATATCTTTCTGCATTTGACAGTATTCATTACATTTTCGAAGTACAAGTTAAAAATTAACGGACATAGTACACTGCCCTATCTCATACCTTTCCTAATATTTACATCTATACGTTCATGCTTTAGTTCGATTACCGCTGTTTGCTCTTTGTATAAGCTATGTACGATCCGTCTAACTCATTCGCATCTTTTTTAGTATTTTCAGCAGTTTACAAATTTACAAACCTTGTATACCGCTTTTTCATTTATCTATTGTTTCCTCCATTATTGCCTTTAAAGCTGAACTAGCCTCCTGTGCTCCCTTATGTCTCCTAAACTCAAATTGATCTTCTCCTAGTATTACTCCAAACCGTTTCTCCATCCGTTTTTGTACAATTCTAGTTAATATTTTTGAAACGTGCTCTTAAACTTATTGTTTGAAAATTTTCACATACATCTGCACCTCCCTTTCTTGTCGTTGTGACTATGGTGCTGTTTGAAATCATTGGGTATCTCGCCTGTCTTATACATGCAGTCAACAAGTGTGGAGGCACGTTCTGTTACAACCTGTCTAGCATCTTTTAGAATTTTTGCTTGCACTTTTCTATACCCGTCGCGTTATTTTTTTCAGACTCTTTAATGCTAGTTGAAACTCATATCTATGTAAAGGATACCCCAAGTCATTTTTTTCAAGGTCTGTTTCCTGTTCTAAGTCTTCTAGTGTCAGTCCTGCATATAATTTTCCTATGTATTCTTGCTATCTACCGTTATAGTGAACCCATTTACCTGCTTTGCAAAATTTGTGTGGATTTTTCATGTTCACTTTACCAGTAGTTAAAGTGCAAACTTTATGAGCGCTAGCAGTAGGAGAGGTTATGTTAAAATCATTTTGGAATATTCATTTAATACAGGTGAGCTTCTCATTGGGTGCCTGATATAAATTTATGAATGAAACTGTTTACTGTGATTTAACATTTTTTACGTGAATATATTTTTGAAATTGCACATTGCGAAAAATTGCATGTATGGTATTTATGTCTTATACTGAGGGTGCAGTAATTCTTTATGAATGAATTTAAATTAAATAGTATTACATTTGTATTGATTAGCTTTGGGAATTTGTATGACAACCTTACAGCGATTATCTAATTATTTAAAATTACAGTAAATAGAAATTTTAAACAATAAATTACAAGATGCTGTTGCATTTTTTTAGAGAAGTTATTTATTTATAAGAGTTGTTTTCTAAAAGGTGAAAGCCTAGATATTTTTATGTGATAATATAGTTGTGTTTATGACACTAATTGTTACACGTTCCTTTTTAATTGACATTATGATATATCTTTATATGTTTTACATTGCTAATTATTTTATATTTATCGATATTATCTTAACTATATTTCCGTTAGGATTATTCCTGAAATAGTTCTAGGTGAAAGGGGCACTAGCACTAATAGCACTATATTAGCAAGTTATTTTATATTTCAGTTCCTTAACTAATAAAACTTAGCTCAAGTATTTCTTTCTGAAGACAAAAGAAGATAGAAGATTTACATCAGGACCTCCTTTGTCCTTTATAATCTAAGTAACTTATACTAGGACCACCATGTCCTGTATAATCTGAGTAATCTCTATTGGGACCGCCATGTACTATATCTGAGCAATTTATATTAGGACTGCCATGTCCTTCATAATCTAAGCATACTTATAGTTGGACGACAATGTCTTATAAACTGGGCATTTACTCAAAGACCATCATGGTCCCCAATCATGGATAAAGGACAGCATTAGTTCTAAAGCTGCATACCTGTTTTAGCACTGATTATTATATTTTACGATTGTACCTTAATGTCTATATTTATATTTTACATTGATATTGTTTTTATTTCTTCCAAAAGTACAAATGTTTGTTATATACATTTTATATTGAAATGTTCTTAATTGAACGTACTAAGACTGTAAATACTCCCTGTATGTTTGTTGTGGTTTGTTTGGAATTCTTCTTAATCTTGTTTGGGAATTAAACCACTTATAGTTTTTAAAATCATCTTTATTTACGTTTCGATCCATGTCCTAGAATCGTTGTCAAAATAATTAAAATTTTCAAGTTTAACATTTATGACATAAATTGAAGGTGACTTTGATTTATTGATGTTTGCTATATTTGGTTTGAGTACATTAGGCAAAAATTTTAAAGTTTAAAAGAATGATTACCTTCAATTTGTGTTGCGCCCTGGGAACGACTTTTTTAGGTAGCCAATACGCTTAACGTGAAATCAGCTCATTAATTTTTATTGTTAAATTTCATATAAATTCAATAACTTGAGGATTGGAAAACATTTTTTAACATGTTTCTATTCATACAATTGGGAGGATGGTTATTAAAAGAGTGGCGATTACATTACCGTAAGGCTTAAGCAGTCGTTTTTTTATATTTATTTTGAAAGGGAAGAACTCATTATGAATTAGGCTAGCTCTGGTAGATTTTAACATGATTCTGAGGCGACCCAATGGCGAGTTTACACTTGTCAGATACCAATATTGTTCAACGAAGATTGTATATGGATCTGCGGCGACTCTATGGCGGGTTTACTCTTGTCAGATACCAATATTGATGAACGAAGATTGTATATGGATCTGAGGCAACCCTATGGCGGGTTTATACTTGTCAGATATCAATACTGTTCAACGGAGATGTATATGGTTCAGAGGTAACCCTATTGCGGGTTTACACTTGTCAGATATCAATGCTGTTTTACAGAGGTTGCTAATATGCTTATTGTTATGTAATTAGTTATTGAATGAATAAATAGCAATCATGTATGTAGGCTGTATTTCATGTTAATATCGCAAGAGAAACCCAGGAAAACTTGCAATGCTACCTAGATGTTGTGGGCATTTGATTTTCATTTGTTATTTCTTTTAGTAATGGAATTCATTGTTTACTAAAAGTCACAGATTCGTTTGCCACGCAGTTATTTTTATGTAGGGTTATATAAGCAGCTTCTTTAATTTTGCGTTTTTGATGGTTTTCTTCTTTGTCGATAATTTTTGCGATCCTCCCATTTTATTTTATGACTGAAGCCCCTTGCATGTTGGCAAATCATGGATTTTACAAATTTTCTTTTTTTATATATGATTAATGTTCTTTTAATCGAACTTCAAATGGTCTGGATCTCTCCCCTATATACAACTTGTTTCATTCGGACGGTATTTTGTAGATGCAATTTTTAAACTTCGTGTTGCGTTTTTGGGTTTTGTTTTTGTTAATTGTGCTCTTAGTGTATTGTTGGTTCTAAATACTATTTTAATTCTGAATTTGTTTTCTATTTTTTGTATTTTTTCGGAGAATCCTTTTATGTACGGTATTGAAGGCATTTTTTGGTGCGTATCGCTGTTTTTGTTTTCTTCTTCTTTATTTTTTAGGACTTTATTAATTTCTTTCTCTATTATTCTTTTAGGATACTTGTTTTTTATTAGTGTACATCTGATTAGGTCTTTCTCTTTATTTAGGTTTCGATCCATGACCTAGGATCGTTGTCAAAATAATTACAATTCAATTTTGACATTTAAGACATAAATTGAAGGTGACGTAAACGCCACTTCTTTAATAACCATCCCCTCAATTGTATAAATAGAAACATGTTAAAAAATGTTTTCCAATCCTCAAGTTATTGAATTTATATGAAATTTAACAATAAAAATTAATGAGCTGATATCACGTTAAGCGTATTGGCTACCTAAAAAGTCGTTCCCATGACGCAACACAAATTGAAGGCAATCATTCTTTTAAACTTTAAAATTTTCGCCTAATGTACTCAAACCAAATACATCGAACATCGATAATTCAAAGTCACCTTCAATTTATGTCATAAATGTCTTAAATGTCAAACTTGAAAATTTTAATTATTTTAACAACGATCCTAGGTCATGAATCGAAACGTAAATAAAGATGGTTTTAAAAACTATAAATGGTTTAATTCCCAAAGAAGATTAAGCAAAGTACTTAGACTGAATTATCGTTGATTATTTATTAAATGTTTGTGATAGATAGAATACACAGAGGTTAATTATCGATTATTGCCAATTAATTCACAAGTTGTGTATGTGCTGAGTGAAGTTAATCAATTTCCATGTATTATTGGTTTGTATCAGCACTTACGATGATTATCTTTTTAGACTTCTCGAGTGCCACCTTAAACTGTTGAAACTTCTGTTGGCGAAGTAGTTGTTTTCTACCAGGTACAATAAAATTATAATAAAATGTAATTGATTATATATATATATATATATATATATATATATATATATATATAGACAAGTTATTTGCAGTCCGCAATAGGAAAATTGTATATAAAGTAAGATGTATCTGTAAACAAACTCTTATGAAAATAATAAGAGCCATTGACAAATACAAATCGGGCTGGTAGTTATATAGCCATTAACAAAACATTAGCTTTATTACTTCATGGGAGAAACATCCACTGACCAATGGTTTCGGCTTGTTAGCCTCATCAGAGTGGACTGTTCCCAAGAACCCTATGAAGTAATCAACTATTATAATGATATAATTTCGAAACAATCACTGTACTATGGCAAAGTAAATAAAACCGCCATCAGATGATAAAATACCAACACTACTAAAGTGTGGAAGTACAGAATTGAACCGAAACTACATAATAAATTTTAAAAATGACTATAAAAGTACGTTTGGCCTTTGAGATTTGCGGAATGTTACAGCAAAATTTGTTGCTAACGTAACAAACCTTCTCGTGGCGACACCGGGTTCATGCCCCAAAGGCAATTCAAATAAACAAAGACAAGTTATTTGCAGTCCGCAATAGGAAAATTGTATATAAAGCTAAGATTGTAATCTGTAAACAAACTCTTATGAAAATATTTGCAAGAGCCTATTGACAAATACAAAGAGTTGTAGTTTATCAGATTACAATAACATTACTTTATATACAATTCCTATTGGGACGTGCAACATAACTTGACTAATGTTTATTTGAATTGCCTGGGCATGAACCCGGGATGTTCGCCACGAGAAGGTTATGTTACGTTAGCAAAAATTTATGATATACATTCGCAAATCAAATGGCCAAACTGTACTATAGTCATTTAAAATTTATTATGTCAGTTTCGGTATCAAACTACCACACTTTAGTAGTGTTGGTGTTTATCACCGATGGACGGATATTTAAATCGCCTATAAGTACAGTTTGATTGAATTTCGAAATTATATCATATAATTAGTTGATTACTACATAGCGGTTCTTGGGAACAGTCCACCGATGAGGCTAATTCAAATAACCATTGGTCAGTGGATGTTCTCCCATGAAGTAATAAAGCTAATGTATTTGTTAATGGAATACTAAGCCATGACAAATACCAGCCCGATTTGTATTTGTCAATGGCTCTTAGTATTTCTAAGAGTTTGTTTCAGATACATCTTACTATATACAATTTTCCTATTGCGGACTGCAAATAACTTGTCTTTGTTTATTTGAATTGCCTTTGGGCATGAACCCGGTGTCGCCACGAGAAGGTTTGTTACGTTAGCAAAAATTTTGCTGTAACATTCCGCAAATCAAAGGCCAAACGTACTATAGTCATTTTAAAATTTATTATGTAGTTTCGGTTCAATTCTGTACTTCCACACTTTAGTAGTGTTGGTGTTTTATCACCGATGGCGGTTTTATTTACTTGCCATAGTACAGTGATTGTTTCGAAATTATATCATTATATGTGATTACTCATGGGTTCTGGGAACAGTCCACTCTGATGAGGCTAAGCCGAAACCATTGGTCAGTGGATGTTCCTCCATGAAGTAATAAAGCTAATGTTTTGTTAATGGCATATAACTACCAGCCCGATTTGTATTTGTCAATGGCTCTTAGTATTTTCATAAGAGTTTGTTTCAGATCATCTTACTTATAATTTATATACGTCTTTGTATGAATTGCATATATTTATAATAATAATGTTGATGTGTTGTAAGAGGTCACGAGAGGTCATTGAAACCCTAATTCTAAAAATAAATCCCACTAAAATATAATAACATCCGGAAAAATGAAATTTTCCGTAAATTCATGGTTTCGCCCTGTATAGTACAAGCGTACCTTTATTCATTGATGTACCATGCAAAAACGCAGATTGCGGGTGTATAAATAATCACCGTGTAACATATAAGCATATTGTAAATAAATAGCATAGAACGAGCTTTACGCATTTAGCATAAATATACATAATTTTGTGTAATTACTATAAAACGCAAACCCTTTGCATTAAAAAGCAATCAAGGTAACTTAATTAACCTTGTGGATTATAGCAATTGATTCTAAATAAAAGAGCTTTCTAGAAAATGAGTCATCGGTATTTAAAACTACGTATGAACTCATTAAATAAAAATTCTCATTCCAAGAAGCAGCTTGAACATCGAAAAAACCTGCAAAATCCCTGGAATAATCAAACATTTTTTGCATTAGCGCGCGACGCCGCAAATAGTATAAATGAGAAATAAGGATAAAAACGCGTTACAGATCCCTAGAACAGATAATAAGGTAATAAAGTGTCGAAATTTTATACGCTAATTGGGTATTTCGGGAACGCTTACATCATAATGATCGAGATTATACTGGTGAAATTCTGGAAAAGAGACAATCTGTATATAAAGGAGCGCTTATCGTTTCAAAAGGGAATTCATTTGATCCAATGTAGTCGACGCGTAAAGTAGATCAAGAAATGTTATTTTAAAACACTAGCCGTTGCGTTATATAGAAGTATGTAGTGAAACATAGTTGCGAGGCTGCAATGAATATTAAAGTGATGCTTTTAAATCCAAATTACATACAAAATTGGAATTATTAATTAAAAAGAAAAGGCAAAATTCTTCAGTATAAAGCTATTTTAAAGATGTAATAAATAATCGAAGGAAGATGTAACCAAAAATGTACTTTGATAATTGCTATGGGAAATCAGGAATTTTATTTTGGAGAATCTTGTAAGCCAATTTGGACATCAATTTAAAGTAAGAAGATTTTTAAGTACGAAAAGCGTTTTGTGGATTCTGCAAGTATCACTGCTAGATTTATTTTTAACTGATATTAGAGTATTTAGATCTAGTTTAAGATAATCCTAATTATCTTTTTGGTGTGAGGTATTTTTTTACTAAGAGTTTGTGTTCAGAGTTCGATATACTCTAACCTATATTAGATTATATGTCAACCATTTTTTATGGCCCAAACAAATCTTTCCAGCGTGGAAATAATTGAAGTAAATAAAAGATTCTCATAAGAATAAGTTTAATTCTGTAAATGTAAAATAAGGTAAGCAATAATATTTTGTGACAAACACTTCTTAGAAATTATTTTATGTTTGAAAGAAACGATGTTGTAAATACTTTTGTATGAAAGAAGATATTTCATATTGTATAAATGCTTTGTGATATTGCTGCATTTTATTTCATTTTGAAAACTCCGTAAATTTCGTTGAGCTAGCCGGACAAAGTGAAAAACGAAGATAAGTGAACAAGTTCAAGTTTGCACACCACAAGTATGTTTAACAATACTCTTTTAGTAACGGCCTTATCACAGCAATGTATATTTAGTAGGTTACTTAATTAAGGCCTTGAGACGCTCACATTACGGTTACACATTACACATTACGGTTATATTATTATCAGCCTTAAACACCAATTAACCCTTAATCGCTAGCAACTCCAACTCTAAATTTTAAATAGTAAAGTACTCCATGTGATACATCGTTTGATAACATCTTTTATGCTAAATAGAATAAAACGGGTGGTTTAAAATTATTTAATAACTAATTTATATATTTAAAAAAAGTGTATTCACATGAAAGCGCCAACATTTGACAAGCAGAGATACAACTTTACCAATAATTGATTAAAACAATTGCTAATTACTTGTAGTTAAACGCAATATAGAATTATTGACATTACGTAGTAGAGTGAGAGTTACTATATTTGACTAGCCATTCGAGTAATAAGAACAATAATGAGATTCGCAGAAGCTGAAAGATTCGAAACCTTAATGTTGAAGTGGGAGTAGAGACCGAATTCGTACGCATGAATAAATACATATTTTGTTCAACAAAACTCATCCAAACCGTCCTTCAATATTGCAATCAACGATAAGGCAAATAAAAAATAATTTACAAGTTTGGACGTTTTGGAAGTCCATCGGCAGTATATAAAAATAGACAAAAGGATGCGTTATTAGTAGTGCAAGCCTGCAAGGATATCCACATGTATACCTCGTAGAACTCGCTTCACCGCTTAACACGTCCAAACTGCTTCATAGGGAAAGATTTTATTTGTATAAAGCGCATTAGGCGCTAGAGCTCTTAGAAAATGATTTTAATTGACGAGCGCGGTTTTGCGAGATCATGATAAAACTTTTCAAAGCATATCCTGCATTTATTAGAAATATTCCATTCTCTGAAGAAGCAACATCTGGCTAAACGGTTACGTCAGTAAGCGACATTTCTATTACTAGACGACTAAAATCCTCATTGGATGATGTAGGCGAATACACAACAGTCCCAAAAGATTAACGTTTGGGTTGAGAGTGTGAGTAATCGAATTATCGGATCATACTTTTCTGCCGGAACGCGATGAGTGAATTGTATCTGGACTTCCTCCAGTTTGTATTAGTTCTGGCTTTAGCAATACTGTTTTCTAATGCAGAGGATCATGATTCACTAGATCCTACAATTTGGTTATAGCAAGACGACATGTCTCCTTGTTATACACGCCCAGTGTGAGAATATCTCAACCAAATGTTTCCCAATCTGTGGATTGGTGGACACGGACCTATTGAATTGCCAGCAGCGTCATAAGATTTAACCTTTCTGGATTATTATCCCCCTGGTTAACTAAAATCTAAAATTTATTTTAAAAGACCTAAAAACGCCAAAGAGTTAAAAGAGAGAATTCGATAAGAAATGAGCTTAATAATCTCGGAAACGGTAGACAATATTCAATAAGCGTTTATCTCTAAGTTAGAACACTACGTCATGTTAATAGACCGCATTTTGAACATTTAAATAGATGTATTGTTGTTTATTTTTTAAAAATAATCTACAGCACGATCACAAACCATCACCCCTGATCATAACAAAACTCTGATCTGATTGTTAGAAAGCGAAAACTCTACGTATACCAACAGGCTTAAACCTTATCAAAAATTTAACGAAATTAACAAAATCATCTCTCAAAAATGTATTATAAGACGATATTCATTTAAGCAAATTTTTGGATAGGAGTTTGATTAAAATTAAAAGAAAACAACACTGCTCATCATTAAAACTGTTAAAAATAATAGCGTAATCTACTGATACAACAAAGCCTGTATAGACAGGAAAGACAAATAGCATAAAGGCCGTAAAATAAATAAATGAGTATAAAATCCACGAAAAGACTTATTAAATTATAGACGCATAATGTATTGACGATCAATAGCAGACCAAAAAGGAAGACGACTGGGAAACGCAATTCGATAAAGAAATTAGTCGTGTCGATTTTGTGTGAAGTCGATGAACACTTAAATTGGTATGATGATGATCGAGCTATAAGAAACATGCCATGACCTAAAAATGCTCTCAGCCGAATAATATTTCTTATACTGCTTAATAAAGGTATAGCAATAATGTGAGAACTAAATATTTATTTTAGTTTGACGTTCTTATAAAATACTATTGCATTTAGTAAATAAAAGCGTGTGCTAAATAGGAACCAACTTGTAAAAAGAAATTGATTCAAATTTAAATGGGGAAGAAGAATGTGTAACACTGCAATGCTGTCTAAAATAATAGAAAAGATACATGAAAATTAAAAAAATATTTGTCGTATTCATAGATCCAAGTAAAACAAATTGGATTCAAGACAGAGGTGTGCAAAACTAGAATAATGCGAAGAATATAAAGTAAGAGATGCATAAATAATGGAGAAGAAACATTTTTAGTACGCCTACAACTAGAAAAGGCGTTCCGTGGCATTGGGTAAAAAGTATTGTTTGAGAAAGAGCTTATAGCATAACCAAATGCTTAAATTTAGTGAAGAATGCATTAACTAATGAGACTGAATAAACAGGAGAGACTTTGAAAAATTCTTCTCCAAACTAAACTTATTATTATATACCTTTATGACATTCTAACATAATGTGGATCATTTTATAGAGACGAAATAAATTAGAAAGAGATGACCAAATACGTTTTGTAAAGTCTAGTTATGTAGAAAAAGGAAAATGGAATTCTTAGAAAACGGCACTAACAAAATTGAAATATATTTTCAATGTGAATGGACAAGTAGAACGGGTTATTATCAACGGTGTAAAGCGCATATGAAAAAAGTCATCGATTATGCATAAAAAAAAGCACATGTCGTTCGATAGAGTACTGTTGAAATAACATTTGCATAAGTAAGTGGTACAGTCAATAAAAGTAGGCTATAAATGTTGGTTACGTGCAAATATTAATTTTAATCTACAATGGCCAAGAGACGTAGCAATAAAACAGTGCACCGGCTTTCTATCAATGGTGCTAGGTGGGTTCTATGATAGCAGATGCAAAACCTTCAGGGGTATACAGAATACAACACTCTTACTAAATACTTTTATAATTACATTGGAAGGTCTTTAAACTCTTTCTGTTTAATAATACCTCTGAACTCCGAACCACCTGATAAAAATCAACATAGATTAGAGCCTGTCCGGAAGGTGGGTGTTTCCAGAGACGGATTAGTGATTATTACTGCAGTATAGGTTAATGGCGCCTCGTTTACATGTTTTTCAACTCCTACTAATTTAAAATCATCACAAATAATAAAAAAATTCCACGTCTTGTGCACCTAACCTATATTATCAAACATTAATATCACAGTAAATAACAACACAGAAAGAAACTACCCATGATTGGCCAAATACGGGTGTATCTAAAAAAGAAGAACTTAATTTTATCAATCACAGGCATTCAAGAAAATTAACTTGTACATATGAATTATGCAAACACAATTGTGTTGTTTTTCTACATAAAAACTTCTTTATTTATAATACATTTCAAATAAGCATGCACCTACGTAAACAGTGCTTTTAATAATAAGTTTTACTCGTTCTTATTATTACAACCAATAACAATTATTGATAGAAAAACATGTAATATTTAACAGGTGGAAAATAAAAATCTAATAACGTACAGGTTCTGTTGGTCCTTTCCAAACTCCAAACTCCAACAACCCTTTACTGCAGGAAAAATGGTTGCAGGTAATCAAATACTCCAACTTAGCGTTGAATAAAAACTTCCAACACAGAGCACTTCCACCTGTAACGGTATTTTTAATTCTGCGTTATCACTCGCGATTGAGAACTTGTTTACTTAAAATCCCGAGTTTTAGTACCGTCACTGAATTGCCCAATACTGGAACTCAGCCTGTCCGGCAATGTTTGCGTTTATCGTATTTGAAGCTTTATAACTGAAGATAAAATTGGCAGATCCCCTTCCTAATAGTGTTCCTGGGTTTTATAAGATTTTTATACTAGGATCATCGTATGTTAGTTTTTGTTCGCACAGAGTAGTACTCTAAATGCAAAATTTTCAAGGTCAATGTCGTAATATTTACGTGGACGGTCATCTTGCTCTCACACTTTTACATTGTATGCCAAAAGAGGGGTCATTTGTTTCCGTTTTCAGCTCACCTTATATGGCTGCATCCTATGAGTTTATATACATTGCACGTAATCTACCATGATTGCAGGTATTTTGAATTGGCGTTCATCATTTTTCCCAGGGTTTATATGTAGCTCATTAATTCTTTTATTATTAGTTTTATGATAATGGAGGTTGTATGGATTGTTGGTCGAATTGCATTATTCAATGGTTTGTTTTTAACGCACGTAAATGTGTTCAAATAAGCTTTCATAAGCCGGCTATTTACCTATATTTATTTGTATTCTTCTAATTTTAATTCGAAGAGTGTAAAGTCCCGATCGTTATTGCTGTTTGTATAAAAACGTACAATGTGTCTATTTTAATTCTTTATGCTAATTTAATATCATATAATAGCTATGTTATTAAATGTATATTATCAAAGCTTCTATAAATTTAACAAACTGAAATTAATAACCTCATTTCTATTATCTAATGTTTCATTAAATAACGCAATAGAGTTACACGTTGAATGGGTTGATAATCGCTCAACCGTAGCCCCGCAACAAAAAGGTTGGTACAAATTCGTACAAGGATATCAGAATAACTGAGTGATTTAAATATCTTCATGACCGAAAGTAGATATAATTAATTGGCAACATTTTTTGTAGAATCTTGAGTATACAAGCTGCTCTTGATACTATCTACAATACGTAAATACTCCCTGTATGTTTGTTGTGGTTTGTTTAGCATTCTTCTTAATCTTCTTTGGGAATGAAACCACTCATAGTTTTTAAAAACTATTTTATTTATGTTTTGATCCATGACCTAGGATCGTTGTCAAAATAATAAAAACTTTAAGTTTGACGTTTATGACATAAATTGAAGGTTACTTTGATTTATTGATGTTTGAAATATTTGGTTTGAGTACACTAAGCAACAAATTTTTAAAGTTTAAAAGAATGATTGCCTTCAATTTGTGTTGCGACCTGGGATCGACTTTCCTATGGTAGCCAATACGCTTAACGTGAAATCAGCTGATTAATTTTTATTGGTGAATTTTATATAAATTCAATAATTTGGAAAACATTTTTTAACATGTTTCTATTTATACAATTGAGAGATTTCTGATTTTATCTTATTTTACCGAGATTCAGTGAAGGGGGTTAAGCAACCTGTGGCTACCAAGATCCCCCAACATTTATAATTTGCCGAAATAATGGTTTTCTAGTTAATATGCTTATTGTTATGTAATTAGTTATTGTATGTATAAATAGAAATCATGTATGTAGGCTGTATTTCATGTTAATATCGCAAGGAAAACCCAGGAAAAACTTGCAATGCTACTTAGATATTGTGGGCATTTGATTTTCATTTGTTATTTCTTTTGTTATTTCTTTTAGTAATGGAATCCATTGTTTACTGAAAGTCACGGATTCGTTTGCAACGCAGTTATTTTTATGTAAGGTTATATAGGCAGCTTCTTTGATTTTGCGTTTTTGGTGGTTTTCTTCTTTGTCGATAATTTTTGCATCTTCCCATTTTATTTTATGACTGGAGTCCCATGCATGTTGGCAAATCATGGATTTTTCAAATTTTCTATTTTTTATATATGATTTATGTTCTCTTAATCGAACAGATACTTAAACTTCGATTCAAACCACCCACAATGTGTCAAACGAGGAATTATCAAAACCATGTATGATAGAGCAAAATTAATATCATCAAACGAAGAAATTTTAAAGAAAGAGAAAGACCTAATCAGATGTACACTAATAGAAAACAAATATCCTAAAAGAATAATAGAGAAAGAAATGAATAAAAACCCTAAAAATACAGAAAAAGAAAACAAAAACAACGGAAGAAGAAAACCACCAAAAACGCAAAATCAAAGAAGCTGCCTATATAACCCTACATAAAAATAACTGCGTTGCAAACGAATCCGTGACTTTCAGTAAACAATGGATTCCATTACTAAAAGAAATAACAAAAGAAATAACAAATGAAAATCAAATGCCCACAATATCTAAGTAGCATTGCAAGTTTTTCCTGGGTTTTCCTTGCGATATTAACATGAAATACAGCCTACATACATGATTTCTATTTATACATACAATAACTAATTACATAACAATAAGCATATTAACTAGAAAACCATTATTTCGGCAAATTATAAATGTTGGGGGATCTTGGTAGCCACAGGTTGCTTAACCCCCTTCACTGAATCTCGGTAAAATAAGACAAAATCAGAAATCTCTCAATTGTATAAATAGAAACATGTTAATAAATGTTTTCCAAATTATTGAATTTATATAAAATTCACCAATAAAAATTAATCAGCTGATTTCACGTTAAGCGTATTGGCTACCATAGGAAAGTCGATCCCAGGTCGCAACACAAATTGAAGGCAATCATTCCTTTAAACTTTAAAAATTTGTTGCTTAGTGTACTCAAACCAAATATTTCAAACATCAATAAATCAAAGTAACCTTCAATTTATGTCATAAACGTCAAACTTAAAGTTTTTATTATTTTGACAACGATTCTAGGTCATGGATCGAAACGTAAATAAAATAGATTTTAAAAACTATGAGTGGTTTCATTCCCAAACAAGATTAAGAAGAATGCTAAACAAACCACAACAAACATACAGGGAGTATTTACAAGTCAGGTATGGGTCTGAAATTTGTATTTGTTTTAGACAGTTGGACAATCTAAACCTAAAGCTATCGCATTCCAAAAATTCACTCACATTCCTAATAAAGTGCAGAAACAACGAAATAATACCAAAAGGATTTAGAATCAAATTTGGAAAGACAAGCAATAAACTATCAAGGATTCTCGAAAGAGCAAGTTACAGTATGATGAGGGAAAGACTACAAAACCACCGACACATTATTTATAAGTTAAAACAAGATATTAAGGGCATTATAAATTTCAAACGAATAAAGGTAACAAAATATGATTTTGATAAAATTCTCGTTAGTACAAAAACCTACTACGAATCAGTATTTTCCAAACAAAAAGAAATTCACATAAAGAAATTTAATAACCTATTTATAGAGAAAAATAACACACAAACTAAAACGTTAGAAAACCGGAACACCATGCTAAACACCGTGATAAATTTATCAAACAGAACTATTAACGACACAGAAAAATCAATTCTTTCAAAAGGCCTTAATTTTGCAGTAACACCAAAATCAATACCAACCTTTGAAATAATTAGCTGTATTGAGAAAACAGCAAACCAACTCGAAGAAGATCAAGCAAACGAATTTAGAATACGATGTAAAATCGAAATAGAAAAGAATCACAAAATAAAGCCAAATGTAAGTAATAACGAAATAAAAGCAATTCGCAATCTAAAAACGATAACTCAATTATAATTCTACCTGCTGACAAAGGCAATGCAACAGTAATAATGAATAAAACGATTACAACACAAAAGTCAACGAACTATTGAACACTGAGAATTACACCAGTTTAGAAACGGACCCAACAAAATCAATTGAAAATAAAATATACAAAACTCTATTTAAATTTAAAATGAATTCGAAGACAAAGAAAGAAGTAAACTAGTACCACATTACAGTAAACCACCCCACTTTTATGGTCTACCAAAAATTCATAAAAAAGACATTCCTTTAAGACCTATCGTAAGCTCAATAGATTCACCATGCCATAATTTAGCAAAATTTCTACTAAAATTATAAATCCATTAGCAGGCAAAACGGATTCTTTCATTAAAAACAACCAACACTTTTTAGAAAAACTATCAAACATAAAAATTGAAAATACACACACAATGGTAAGCTTTGATGTAGTAAATCTCTTTACAAATGTCCCTATAAACAAAACGCTTAATATTATAAAAAACAAACTCGAAAAAGATGGCAATCTTGAAGAAAGAACAAAACTAAGTATATCATCGATTATGGAATTACTTGGTTTATGCGTAAATACCACATATTTTCAAATAAATGATCAATTTTACAAACAAAGCTTCGGAATGGCAATGGGAAGTCCACTATCCCCAATCTTCAGTAATATATTCATGGAGGAATTCGAAAAAGATGTGATATTCGCACAAGAATTGAAACCATTGATCTGGTGGAGATACGTTGATGATGTTTATGCTATTTGGCCTCATAATATAGAATTAATTAAAAACTTTATACAGTCAATTAACGAAATAGAACCAACTATTAAATTCACATATGAATTAGAACAACATGGAAAACTTCCGTTTTTAGATATTAAAAACGATACAACAATTAATACATCGGTATATAGTAAACCAACGCACACAAACAGATACTTAAACTTCGATTCAAACCACCCACAATGTGTCAAACGAGGAATTATCAAAACCATGTATGATAGAGCAAAATTAATATCATCAAACGAAGAAATTTTAAAGAAAGAGAAAGACCTAATCAGATGTACACTAATAGAAAACAAATATCCTAAAAGAATAATAGAGAAAGAAATGAAAAAAAACCCTAAAAATAAAGAAAAAGAAAACAAAAACAACGATACACACCACAAAATGCTCTCAATACCATACATAAAAGGATTCTCCGAAAAAATTCAAAGAATAGGAAACAAATTTAGAATTAAAACAGTATTTAGAACCAACAATACACTAAGAGCACAATTAACAAAATAAAACCCAAAAACGCAATACAAAATTCAAAAAACTGTATCTACAAAATACCGTGCGAATGTAATAAGTTTTATATAGGAGAAACTTCCAGACCATTTGAAGTTCGATTAAGAGAACATAAATCATATATAAAAAATAGAAAATTTGAAAAATCCATGATTTGCCAACATGCATGGGACTCCAGTCATAAAATAAAATGGGAAGATGCAAAAATTATCGACAAAGAAGAAAACCACCAAAAACGCAAAATCAAAGAAGCTGCCTATATAACCCTACATAAAAATAACTGCGTTGCAACGAATCCGTGACTTTCAGTAAACAATGGATTCCATTACTAAAAGAAATAACAAAAGAAATAACAAATGAAAATCAAATGCCCACAATATCTAAGTAGCATTTCAAGTTTTTCCTGGGTTTTCCTTGCGATATTAACATGAAATACAGCCTACATACATGATTTCTATTTATACATACAATAACTAATTACATAACAATAAGCATATTAACTAGAACACCATTATTTCGGCAAATTATAAATGTTGGGGGATCTTGGTAGCCACAGGTTGCTTAACCCCCTTCACTGAATCTCGGTAAAATAAGACAAAATCAGAAATCTCTCAATTGTATAAATAGAAACATGTTAAAAAATGTTTTCCAAATTATTGAATTTATATAAAATTCACCAATAAAAATTAATCAGCTGATTTCACGTTAAGCGTATTAGCTACCATAGGAAAGTCGATCCCAGGTCGCAACACAAATTGAAGGCAATCATTCTTTTAAACTTTAAAAATTTGTTGCTTAGTGTACTCAAACCAAATATTTCAAACATCAATAAATCAAAGTAACCTTCAATTTATGTCATAAACGTCAAACTTAAAGTTTTTATTATTTTGACAACGATCCTAGGTCATGGATCGAAACGTAAATAAAATAGATTTTAAAAACTATGAGTGGTTTCATTCCCAAAGAAGATTAAGAAGAATATCTACAATACGTATTAACATACTTACGCTGTAATGCAATCTCTACGTTGTTGTCTTTTGAATATACTTCGAAACCGAATGACTAGCAGTTTAGGCAATAATACTTTTTGGTTACATTTTTATTTAAATATTTTGACTAGTGTATCACCAACCTCAAAAAAATTTAACAGCACCGTTAATAAATAAAACAGTGTTTTTGCAATCTTTTGAAAAATATAACTTTTGAATTTCTTTCTGCATTATTCGCAGATAAACAATGTTAGCAATAAGTACAGAACTTGACCTCATTTTAAAACAATGCATCGATGTATGTTGCAATTAATCAACAATAGCTCCTTTATTTTTTAGTGATAGGGTAACTTACATAGACTCATTTTAGATATTTATCTTTAAAATAAAACGGAGAGCAATGTTTTAACTATACTAGATGCCTAGATCTTATAGGTTGAATTTGACGGCAAAGGGCAATAGAAACATAAATAATTTTGGTATTTATAATTGCTTCAAATTGGTGTTTTGATGTTACCCATCGTTCAAAATGCTATAGCTGTAATGTAGACAAAAATTCTGGAAAAATTTTTAATATGCACGTTTTTTATTACACAAATTGAAAACTGTATTTACAGTAGTCCTCTGCCCCATCAAAACACCGTTGAAGCCAATCTTTCCATTCTTTAACTAAATCCAATCAGATCACTGAAGAAGGTGTTCAAAATACGTCTTTGTCTTATTCACAATTCCAATGCAGGGTTAGATTGCTCTGCATTGAACTAACTCTTCCAATGACCTACAACTACGTCTTTCTTAATCAGGTCTATAAACCTGAATATTGATTTTTCTTTGAACTGTCCTCTATAAATGTCCTAACTATTCCTTTCACGTCTCAATATATGACCTTCCATTCTATCACGCATTCCTTAAGTTACATTTGTAATACTTCTCTATTTTCTCTATTTTCCATACCAAAACACGTCCTCACTCCAGCAAATATTTTCTTCAGTAGAAAATCATTTAACCTCATAGAAATTGTTTCAACGTAAAGAGCCATAAGTTACAATCACCTAAATTCCATAGATGCGTTAAAAATCAATCCAAGTCATTGTTGTTATTGCCATTTATTTGTTTAGTTTAGATCAACTTTTTTCTGCAATACATACGCCAGAAGCAAAGACTAACAGCGGGTCTAATATTTGCATTACCCTGCACGACAATATTAATGTGAAGTCAAATTGACATGGTGAATAGATAATGATGAATCGCAAAAAAGTTATTTTTCCAAAACATGCAAATATTTTAAGAAACACTCTTCAAACGCCAAGATAATGTAACATTTACTTTGTTTTAATATTTTTAAAAGCAGGTCATAGAAAAGGAAAATTTTATGTGCTGGTTAACGCTTCATTTATTGAAAATATTAGAAAGGTACTATGGTGGCTATCTATCATAAATTTTATAGTTTGTAATTGCTTTACCAAATTTCAATGCGATCAAGAAAAATGACGCTTCGCGTTCATGTTAAAGTCACTGATAAAAAATCGTTGCAGGTAAAATGAATAGTACCCCATAAATTTGCCCTGAAGAGGCGGGGTCTGGTAACAATTTAAAGGGGCTTCGGCTAAGTAAAATGGTGCTAGAGTGGATTTCCATGGGAGAAATAATAAAAGAAGTGCAAATAATATACATTTGAAAATCCTTATGGGGAAGACGGTTGTTATGAATAGGTCTCATTTGCTTTTGGTTTTCTAACTTTATCACATTCCACGTTAACTATTCTTTACAAGACCTTAAAAACCCTCCTTGGATTTTGCCATTTCAAAGAACTTTTTAAAATAAAATGCTTCTCCCAAATACGATTTCTTTACTGGGGTGGCCTGGTTATCATTTCACAATTTGTCTGTGTTTACCTAGTTCATTAACAAATTCAAATAAAAGCAACCTAAACTTAACCTCTTTTGACAGTGAATAATTGTATAATGAATACAAATATACATTTTTTAAAAAAATCTAATTTTCTGACATCAAACTGGTCATGTATTACTTTACTATCACACCATTTTTCCCGTTTCCAATATTGATAAACATGACATTCTAAATCACATTTCTGGAAATGCCCTTAACAACATTACATAAAAAATATTTAAATACCAACGTTTCCTTTTATTGATCCAGGGTTCATTCAAAATACTAAATTTTCATATTTTACCTAACACTAAATTGCACATCGGTTAAGCTTGCATTTAAAATCTACACGCACAGAATTCTTAATATTTTCAAATATTTCAACTATCCCTCACAATAATATCATGTTTAAATTTAACCAACACTAGTTCCGCCTCTAATTAGTTGTTTGACAAAATAATTACATTCACGTCCGGTTAATTTCCATTACATGAATACAATTTACTTTTAAATTACACACGTACATATAAATTATAAAAATGGAAGCTCATATTTTACTCACTGTTTAAATTCCAAGATGTCTGTAAACCCAAGGATGTCCAGGAGCGTCAACCTTTTCCTTTCAAACAACAGCTCCCTTAACACAACCAACACCAACTTATTTGAGCTATACCCGCAGGTAAACCTTCTATTACGGCACACACGAGTTTTCAAATCCCGCTCACGGCAAAATTACACAAAAACCCGCGCATCGTATTAATTTCCTCCTTTAGAGAGGTTTTTGTTACATTTTGGCGCTGTGTTCTGTCCCCTAGCTTCTAAGCTGTCTTCATACCAACCCACGGCCTTGTCAAAATCCACGAATTGTGAGGAAATCCTTCCTACCCTTGATCGCAGTAAAGGTCCCAACCGAAGCAATGCGACCTCTTTGCCTACTATATGTTTGTGTTGCGCTGCAGCTTGACGTTTTTAAATACTTCCTAGCCGAATTATATATGCCTTCATATATTTTCTCGTTACGGGGTCTCGAATAATTAATTAATTGGTTTTATCCACTCTCTAGCCTCCATCTTTTTCTTCCACTCTACATGCCTTCGAGGGGTATGCCATTGTAATATGCTCCTAATATTGAGATTGTGTCGATTACGTAAAAAATGCGTAGCTATATAGTTTAAAACGTAATTAATGTTACCGTATGTACTCAAGAATTCTGCCAATGGGTTCATTGTATTGCATGATATGTTTGGTTAAATCATCTGTAACCCCATATTTCTATTTTAGTAATTTAACCACATTCCAATGATATTACTGTTAGCATGTTTAACAATTACTTTGTATTACAGCTACACTTGTTTTTCTGTAACCTTTTTTTTACTCAATCCTACAAAAAATTGTAGAAATTCTCTTATTTTTGGAGTAGTTTCTGTATAAAACATGCATATTGACCATCCCACTGTTATTTACTCCTTCAATTAATCTAAAAGCTTTCCTATAGTAACTTGACCACATTCTGTTTTTTTTAGGTTTTGAAATACTTTATTGATTTGAGTTACGTCTCAATTATGTATTACACAAAAAATATGTGTGGTTTAAGTTTATTATCTGAATTTCCTTCGTAGAATTAAAAAGTTATTGAAATTTCGTGTTTAATGACCACTACTATTCGTGAAATTATAATATACAGGGTATATCTTTACATATTCCACCCGTTTAAGATCAATTTTCTCCTTTCTCATTTGGTCACTATCTAACGTAATGGGAACGCGTTACAAAATGGTAAACAAAATTTAATGGTATCGTATTGGGTATTGGCAAAATGGAAATTAGAAGTATTGTTGAAGTGCTTATTGGAAATATTTCAGAGGAACGCATGCAAGACACACTATTAGAACATTTTTACACAAGAGATAGGTGCTGCGCTTTCTCATGATCAAATGCACGACAATCCTGAAAGAGAATTTGGATTAGTATAAACGCGCACCAAGAAAAGCAAAAGCGGTACTACATTCCAGTAAGATTTCTAAATCATTTCTGCATGTTAACTGTGTTCAGGAAAATGGCCATCATTTTCTAATACTATTCTGACCTACTAGACCATCTTGGTCTAAAATTGGGTGAAAAATACAAACGTTTGGCAAATTTTCCACCATGACAAAGCATCGACAAACTGTTCGAAAATCGTCATGACCAAATTAAACAAATTACACTATAATTCTCTGACTCACGTACTGCGATAACTAGATTTCAAACAATGTGAAGCCTATGTGTCTCTAAGCTTAAATATGACTTAGAAACAAACGGTTTACACCGAACGAAGACGACCTTGTTGATCCGGAGGTGCATATAATAGAATGTAGCTTAAGAAATACCAAATCATGTAAATTGTAGTTAAGAAGAAAAACAAAAAAAAATGAAAACTACAAGTATATGATAGAGATTGCTTTTTCAAAGCAACTGCAAAATTCAAAGTGCATTTAACATGCACATGTAGAACTTAGGATTGTAAAAAAGCGGAATAAAGAATATCTTACACGATAACATTGCAAATAAAACTGGGAAAAATAAAAGTACCAACATTGTTGGAAAAGGATAATGATGGAACTGAAAATAATAATTTATTAAACAAAAGAATACATTAACCAAGGTTTTGCAGATATTCTGCAAAACAAAATAAAGAAAAGCTAGCAACTGTTGAGTGAGAGCTGTAGTTTTTCTAAAGAGGATGAAGATGCCGTTTCATATACAGCATGAGATAACTTTGATGACGGTAATATGATGTGAATGCTTTAAGCATAGAAAAGCAATCAACATTTTAACGGACCAGTAATGTAGTATTTTCAAAATTGCATTAGAAAAACGTTAAGAATACAATATACTTAAAAAATTATTATGTTCTTTATTCAACGCGCTATGACACATCGTAAAGTTTTTATTTCCACGTGTTATTTGCTAGTTCCAATATATTAGTGAACCTGTTATCTTACCTTTTGTGTCAAACTGTATATATTTAGGCTCGGCTTTCGTAACTTTTATTTGTAAAAACAGTTTACAAAAAATTTAATTCAGAATTGTAGCAATAACCCCAAACCACCTAAAATTGTAAGACAACGCCAATAAATCAACAATAGGTTGATCGACAGATTAAGTATACAATCTCACTTTTTATGTCATTCGTTCTGTTATCTTCTCGTACTTTCTGGAATATACCAGTCGTTTCTCAATATACAATATGCATATACGCTATTTAAAAAATTAAAAGAAGCTGGGAAACCTTTAAAATTATATCAAGATTTGTGCCTATCCAACAAGTGCAACACAAATATTCAATCAATACGTGGTATTTTAATATGACATTTAACACCATAAAAATAATTAACTTTAATACAAAGATATTGATTACAAATAAATAGTATACAAAGCTTGTTAGGGATTCATTGTCACTTGTGCCGCTGCGGACTTTTACTGTCCTCGTCTAATACGTCCGTAACAGTAATGAAACATGTTCCGATTCGCTTCTAATACACTATTAAGGTTTTATATTGTTACGAACTACTATTAGGCAATCCGTCAAACACATACAAGCGCCGTAAGCAATGTATATACTACAGAAGCCTAGAATTTTCTAGCTTATACTCGAGTATGAATCATCCTTTTAATTAGGTATATATAACACCGCTGATAAATGTAAGAGTTTAGTCTATATCAGAATGTCAAATATAAATTATATCGTGTAAAGTTAAATAGTTAAGCTTTTGGAAGTCAAAGAGTAAACATAAATTTATATTATGTGAACGTGTCTATTGTAGACAGCTTGTAGAATACATAAATAGACGAAAGTGTAATAAATAAATAGTAGTGTTGGCGTTGTTAATAGACCTATAGTTAAGAATTTAGTTTAAGAAGATATTAGTGCTTGTAAAGAACACTAATGTTATAGTGCTTCATTGTTAATTGGACTGAAAACATCTATAAATAAGGCATATACTGTTAATTAGACTTGTGAACAGTGAGTAATAAAGACTTTTGTTATCACTTGTTTTAAATTGCTGAAACGCGATAGTAGTAGCCCGCTACAATATCGTAGTGGAGTTATAAAATCATTTTATAAATTATTGGTCTCGGGATAAATTTGGCAATTTGAAAAATTTAGCCCCAAAAATGTCTGTTGTTTTTAACCAACGTACGTTCGTCAACAGACATAATATTGTATACAAAATAAATGAAATATTTCTACATAATTTGTTAATTTATGGTATTTCTTGAGAGAGTAGATATTATTATTCCAATTGTGTTTCGATTTCAATAGCTGTGTTTTGATATAACAATTAAGATGTACTGGGTGGCATTAGTTTTATGTCATTAATTTAAAGGGATGTTTAGACCGATTAGACAAACAAACCTGGGGTCTAAAGAAAACAGCTTAGCTATAAATAGACACACAAGAAAAGTAAAAGTAGTTGTTTTAAAATCAGTGCAATGTTGACTAGGTCACAAATAAAATATACAATCGCATCATGCTTTAAAGTCGACCAATTAAGTTGTGACCTTCAGCAAACATAAATTAGTGAAATAGAGTGCATTTTTGCTGCCAAACGAAATAACTCAATTAGCTGCTACTGAAAAAAGTTAAAAATTTTTTCTAACATTTGCACATTTAGATAATAATCACAACAAAAAATAATATTCCATAATGCTGATGTGGTCAACTGTATTTGGTTACTGACGTTCCTAATGCAATTCAGCGTTTATACAGAATACGATATCTTACATAGTCGGAATCGGGGATAGATGTTATAATTGTGTGTAAGTGATGTGTGTTTCACCTAAGTGCTTAGGTAATACATTTAAATGCAGTGTTTGGACTTAATTGTAATTGGAGTTTTTTTTCGCATTAGTACATTAATGAGCTGTTTTTTGAAAATACGACAACCCGTGAATTATACCAACAACGAACTTGCAAATACGGAAATTTCGAACACTTATTGTGCAATCATTTCAAGTGATTGTTGTCATTCAGGATAGCACTTGTATACGTGAGTATTTCTTAAAAACATATGACAAAACAGCAGTTCTAAAACTTTTACTTAATTTGACCTAGATCGGGCATTTAAAAAGCGGCGCTAGTGTAAAATGCTTTATAGGTTTTTTGTTTAGCTAATCAATCTCTATCACCTCCTAAATTTAATGACATAAAACTAGTGCCACCCTGTATAGTGCTCACTTGTTTCCACCTTTTATGTGCTCCACACTATAAAAATTTTACATTCTAACAAAAAATGAATATTCTTTAACATTTAGTTATGTTTATTTTGGTTTAATGAAAAATAAATCTCTAGCATATTAAGTACTGTATGTGTTTAAGTGTAAGTACCGTTGTTTGAATTGCATTTTTAATTTCTTTTTAATGTTTTTCTAAAATAGAACAATAGATTCACATTCTTATTGGAAACCATAGCTTTTAAATATCATATAATAACTCCTAACCTGAAAAGTAATTTAAACTAGATTTTTTAATGTGGTTCACGGTCAAATTTCATCTATAATATGGCCCGACAGGCAAACGTCCTCCACCCCTGAACTAAATATGCAGAACTCAAAATTTGAAGCTAATTATTTTGAAAAAGCTCCTTATATTTAAAAATTTCAAAATTGGTGTGAGATAAGATAGTTTTCTCCTATAGAATATAGATTTTATGAATATTTAAATAAAATAAATTCAGAACTATTGTTGCTTTTAAACTTAGGAACTAATTTCCATGCAAATATTCTTAAAAATTGACTATTACTTACACTGGTATTGTAATTTATTGAAATAAACGATTAATAATTAAAATCACAGCTTACCAAGATTAATGCAGCTTTAACAACTTCAATAATATTATTTAAATGCCGACAATGCAACAATTGAATAGTCAAGTCAAGAGTACTTTAACTTTTAACTAGCAATGTGAAACTACTTCACCGAAGACGACATACAGTTTATTCTTAATTATTTGTAGTGGCGTTAATATTTACCGATAAACGAAATGACTTTCATCGCATCGCTCATCTCCCTCGCTCTAGTTACTGCGTTTGATTTTATCACGTGTTCAAGGTTGATGTAATACTTTTAATAAAGAGGACTCTTGAAAAAGAAAGTCTCTAATTAATTACTCTTCATTGCCCATGTATGGTATCGTAGTATTTTAAAACACAATTTTTGGTTTACATTACCTAGTCCTTCTCAAGTGGGTTACTTCCATTAATATCCGGTACAGCTCAAACAAAATAAGAAATTAAACAGAATTAACGTGACCTCTTTGATAGATTTTAAAATTTCTATTACACTCATTTACAAACAAAAATGATTTTTTAAATTAATTGTTTAAGAATGTGGTAAATAAGTGTTCCGAATGATTCTTCGTTCTCGTTACAATTTTTGACAAAAATGATAGTTAATTCATTTTCTAGTTAACCGTCCGATTAGGAGCCAGAACGCTTTACTAAACAAATATCCCACCTAAAAATCTAGTCTTTCAGACAACTATTCGACAATATAAATATCCATAGGTCAATACACCGGCATCTTCATCCGACCCAGAATGTCAAACCCCAGCGCATTTCCAAGGCACAATTCAGCGGTCCTTCCATATGTACATCAGTAACAAACCGCGTTAGTAAAATCTCACGAAAGCACAACATCTTTTAATGACAGCGAAAACATCTTTTAAGACCCTGATATGGATAGCATACTTCAGAGTGCTGTATAGTAAAGATTAGAGAAATAGAGTGATCGGTGCACAACAAAAAAAAATAAATGAACATTACGTACCGGTGTGAAATTAGCAGCCAGAACTTGCAGCCATTTTACCGAAATCACCTGATTGCTGATGACCGTAGGTATCATAAAGATAACTTAATACAGGGTTTAATAAAATATCAAACTGACGAAATCCATTTTAATATTAATTTTAAATAAAATATGAGAACTTATTATTATCATCATCATTTTGTTTTCGACCTTATTTAAGGTCGGTTTGACGCAGCTCTAACTTCTTTTCTATTCTGTGCTAATCTAAAAAGTTCTACATACCCTCACAACCTAATTTTCTAATAATTTGACTAAATCCTTCTATCTTTTTCCTATCCAGCTGGCTCTACATAGATATTAGCAACCTGATGGTTGTTAAAGAACTCTAACATGTTTAAATGATTACCATTTATAAGGTAATGAAATATAACCTGGTTATCCGCTTCAAAAAGGAAAAGTGTTAAATTATATGTTATGGTAAGGCTTAAGCAATGAATCGCTGCCAACATGCCAGACCGCTACCTAATTGTGAATTATGTCATGGTGACGTTTATTAAATTATATGTTATGGTAAGGCTTGAGCAACGAAACGCTACCAACATTCCAGACCGCTAACTAATTGTGAGTTATGTACTGGTAACATTTAGTTAACTGATTTTTTTTTGTTTTGTTTTCGAACTTACTTAAAGTCGGTTTGACGCAGCTCTAAATTCTTTTCTATTCTGAGCTAGTCTATAAAGGTCTACATACCCTTCACAACCTAAATCTCTAATAATTTGACTAATATAGCTTTGTCTAGGCCTTTCTACTTTATTCTTATTTGGTAGTCTATAATCTAAGACTTTACTAAATAGTACCTCATGTCTTAACTGGTGTCCTATCTCTCCTGACCTTCAATTGTTTCCACATACAGGGTTCCTCACCTATCCTTCTATAAACTTCCTCGTTTGTTACTCTATCTGTCCAACTAATCTTTAACATTCTCCTATAACACCAAGTTTCAAAAGCTTATATCTTTTTCTTATCTACTTCTTTAATTGTCCAAGTCTCACTACCGTATAGTAGAACGCTCCATACGTACGACTTTAAGAAACTTTTTCTATTATCTAAACTAATACTATTAGCTATTAGTAAGTTTTTCTTTTTTAAAAACATTTTTCTAGCTTGAGCTATTCTAGCTACTATATCCCTTCTGCTACGTCCATCCTTTGTAATTATACTACCTAAATAGCAAAATTCATCTACCTCCTCTAACTCGGTATTACCTATTTTTAATTTTGGTTTAGAACTAGGCTGTAACTCACTTGTCATTATCTTTGTCTTTACTGAGTTAATTCTCATACTATAGTTACTCTGTAGTATCTCATCTAAAATATTTAAAAACTCTCCTAACTCTTTTCTAGACTCTGCTATAATGGCTATATTATCTGCAAAACGTAACATGTCTATTTTCTGTCCCTGTACACTAATACCTATCTCTTTTCTCTCTCTAGCTAAGTTTAAAGCTGCCTCAACATAAACATTAAAAATCAAGGGAGACAGTATACAACCTTGTCTAACACCATTTCTAATCTTAACTTCCTTTTCTATTTCATCAAATCTAATTACTACGTTTTGGTTTTTATATAGACTGTAAATAATTTTTCTATCCCTATGAGAGATTCCTATTTTTTGCAAAACCCTGAACATAACAATCCAATTAACCCTATCAAATGCTTTTTCTAAATCTACAATCGCGAAATGAGTCTTTTTATTTTTTTGTAACCTTTTTTCGATAATTACCCTAATCATTGGTATTGGTTCTCTAGTCCCTTTGTCTTTACGAAAACCATATTGGTCTTCGCCTAAATAATTCTCAGTCAAAGCTTCTACTCTATTTTTAATTATTATTGTTAGTATTTTGTAAGCATGAGAAGTTAAACCAACCGTTCTAAAATTCTCACACCTATCAGCTCCTGACTTTTTTGGGATTGGGATAATAATATTTTTTCAAAATCTATTGGAACCTCACCTGTGTCATATATTACTTTTACTGGTTCATATAATCTGTCTAAAGTTTTCTGACTTGCATATTTTATTAATTCTGCGGGAATATCGTCTATCCCTGGCACTTTATTTAGTTTAAGATTCCGAACAGCTCTATCAAATTCGTCTCTTAATATTGAGAACCCTATTTCTACATCCTCTTCTTGGTCGTTCTCTAACTCATCCATATCGTCTCCCTTATATAAATCTTCTAAATATCTTTTCCATCTATCTGCTACCTCAACTTTATTTATTAGAAGCTCATTATTCTCGTGTCTAATACCATTATATTTTTTCCTATCTTCCCCAAAAAACTTTTTAACTGCCCTGTAAGCCCTGTCTGTCTTACCTACTCTCAAATCATCTTGTATTCCCTTACAATTCTCCTCCATCCATTTATTTCTAGCTTTTCTACACTCATGTACTATCTTATTTCTAACTGTATTATATTTTTGCTTACTTTTACTATCCACTATCCACTTCTCTGAAAAGTTTAAGCTTTCTTCTATTCTCTATTAAATCTAATATCTCCTTTATTACGCAGGGTTTTCTCGCTTCTATTTTTTTTTACCTATAGTTTGTGTTGCTGTATCATGTACAGTCAGTTTTATTTCTTTCCATCTATTTTCTACGTTCCCTCCTACAGCTATCTCTTTGCTCTTATTATCTAATACTTGTTTATATTCCTCTTTTACCCTACTATCATTAAGCTTACCTAGATCCCATCCCTCTCTTTTAACCTTTCTCAATTTTTTGAATTTTAGTTTACACTTCGTTTTAACTAAGTTATGAGCGCTATCTATGTCAGCCCCTGGATAACTATGACAGTTTTTAACTTGGTTTCTAAATCTTTGTTTAACTAAAATATAATCTATTTGGCATCTAGCCCTATCACCTGGCGCTTTCCAGGTATATCTTCTCCTAACATGTTGTTCGAATAGGGTGTTTACAGTTACTAATCTATGTTCCTGGCAAAACTCAACTAATCTTTCTCCTCTATCATTTCGTCTGCCATACCCAAATTTTCCTACCATTTTTCCCTCACTACCTTCTCCCACTGACGCATTAAAATCGCCCATAACTATTAAATTCTCATCTCCTTTTACTTTTCTCACTATACTATTTATATCCTCGTACCTTTTCTACTTCCTCATCCTCGTTGTTGGCATGTAAACCTGTACTAAAACAGTGTCTGTGGGTTTTGTACTCAATCTAACCATAATTATTCTATCACTAAATTGTAAGTACTCTTTAACTTTATGCCCTAAGCTTTTACCTAACACTATTCCTACCCCTGCCTGTCCATTGGTTGAAGAAGTTGTAATTATTCTATGATTATCTTTCCAAAAGTCATTACTATCTGGCCATCTCACCTCACTAATACCTAAAATGTCGTCTTTTCCTTTCTCATTTCGACTAATAAATTCGTTAACTTATTTACTCTGATTAATGACCTTACATTCCAAGTCCCTATCAATAAATCGAACTGTTGTTTTATATTCTTACGATGACGAGCCCCAAGTACCCCCTCCCGGAGATCCGAATGAGGGAGTATTTTACCTCCGGACAAGAATTTTACTTGTGAGCTCTCCATCATATGTATTTCGTGTTTTAGGCCACGCACACCTGGGAAATATTGTGGTAGGCTCCCATATCTTTCCACAACGCAGTTTTTAAAGATTTTAGCAAAAAGCCGTTTCCGTCACGGCCAACCCCCAACAAGCTTGTAAATTATTGAGGATCACCCGAGACCAACCGACCCTCCTCCAATATCTTTTAGCCAGCAAGGCTGCTGCCCCTTCCTGCGCCTTTTAATTGCCTTTTACGATAAGCAGGCTTACTATAGTAGTATTCTTTATCCCCTACTATAGGGAGACTTATTATTATAAGGAAACTGAATATTTTATTGCTAATTCAAATCGTATTTCGGACGGTATTAATATGCACTTCAGTATTTTATACAAATCAAAAACGGAAGTAAATTATAAATTTCATTGGAAGTTACGCAAAGATAATAAGTCCGCACATTCGCTTTGGGCACGTTCAAAAGTGTTTTATGGTGTCTTCACATTCACACATATTTTCATCTATTTTATACTGAAAAAAATGGAGTGCCAACTTCAAATTTGGGCACTAGTTGGGGAGTAATACAAGTTACTTGCTGTAAAACGCGCATTCGCTTCGGCCCCGTCCAAGGGTACCTATGGTACCTTCATTGTATGTACCCAATTCGGGTCGTACAGAAAAAAAATTGGTGCCAGTTTAAGGTTTAGAAATACACAGTGGAGTGCATGTACAACTCTGAAAGTGAAAACAGTGTAACTTCAATCTATATATCAGTATCTAATTTGTTGCATTCTCGTTTGCAGACTATTCTGTTATATTGTTGCTTAGCAAAAAAGTTTTGATGACAAATTAAGGGTTTGGCCTTCTTAACTGTTTTCTTAGAAATTCACTTTATTTTAGCCAAATCAAGGTTAATATTTCGTTTTGATAAAACACTGCTTGTAATATTGTTAACAAAAAGACAAACGTTGAAGCTCAAAGGAATAATTTAATCTATTCAATAAAATTAAGGACAAACACCATCTTTATATAAGTAGATTTAAATTCTAATACTTTCAATATAATATGATCGTTGAACTTATGCACTTTAAAAATTAATCGTCTTAATTAACATTTCCAATAGATATGTATGAACAACAATTACAATTACACTTACAATTACAATTAAAATAATGATCTTTCTTTAATAGTGAACCATGTATCCTTATACTTTACTTACTATGTATCTGTGACTTGGTATTAGAAGTGTCTAAATCATTTTTTGTCTCTATTGAGATTTTGGGCCTATACATATTATTTAAACCAATACTTTCAATGGAAGAAGTATCTAAGTCAAACTAGTTCATTTAACGCATATTTATTGGATACGTGGTCCCTAAATTACTTCCAATAATCTAAAAATCTTTCTGCTAGGTATGCCTAACTAGACATATCGGAAATCGGATCTTAGTAATACAGATTTTATGCAAGAAGTATACAAGTCAAGAAGAACACTTTTTCCCTTGTATTTCCTTGTTAAAAGTGCTGTGTCACCACTTAGGTACTTCTCATTATGAAATGGGTATATTATTGCACCACGTGTCCCAGGTTGTTACTTGTTATTAATACTTGGTGCCTAGTTGACTAGTAGTGATTCTGGGGATAAGGATTATGACGGGTGCTTGAGATGGGTTTACATGATACTGACGTTATTGCTTAAACAGGTATGATTTAATAGTAATATTTATGAATTTCTTACTGTATTCCGGTCACATCAAGTGCTTTGAGTTAGTGTTGCAGTAAAATACGTTACCACAAAACTACTACATTTGTATATTTTCGTTTTAGATAGTGCTGATGGGGAACTGTCTGCAAATCTAATTTCTGCTACTACAGTAACACATAGCAATAGTGACCACAACATTGTTATAACATCATTAGAGGGTAAAATTTATTCTTTTATTTGTCTGTTACGGTATTGATAACTACAGAGCCTTATGAAATTTTATACTCCTTGCTTGGTAGTTATGTATGTTTTGTTTTTTAAAGGGAGCCAGTGAATGCAGATACTCTAATTATTATCATCAACACTAATGCTATTCAAGGCAACATCACTGATATCCGTGACGAAGCTGTACCCATGCAAAATGTTTTAATAAGTATATTTTGATAATTTTCAAAGGACTCTTATTCTTATTTGATCTTAATTGATATATCGCAACCATATTAACCAGCAGATTACGCAAACCAGATGATGGGACCATCATCATCCGCTGGATTAATTCCAACGTCATTTGAAACTGCTTCAACGTTATCTGGCGAATACTGTAAAGCTGTTAATAGTAAACATAACGTATATTCGTCTGATGATTTAGAAGATCTTTATGAGCCATCACATACCGAGTCGTCATCTATCTACAATGATACATTGAACACAACTATGACCAATTATGACGGTGCTCTTACTGCTCTTAATAATAATACTGCAACAGTTTTTTTGTAAAAATAAGGGTAAAGAAAGAAATGAATTGGCGGAAGAGGACAAAACACGAAAAAGAAAGAGAAATGTGAAATAATGGCAGAGAAACAAGCGGTCTGAAGCAAGAAGTAGAGGAGATCCTTGTTATTCGACAGCAAATCGATTTATTCCCGGAAAAAGCTTAAAGCTGCATGTTCAGGTATGAGAAAGTGCGGAGATAAGCTATTGGAAAGTAGTAGACTACAGCTGTTTCAAACATTTTATGTTAAGACTCGTGTTCCCAAAATCAATTTCTTGCCCAGAGTGTAGAAGAAGAGGACAAAAAGTTGAACGACTTCGGCAGAAGTAAAGGGCTAGGTAAGCACAAATTTACTCGTCTTTATTTTCGGTATAACGGCAATAAAAATTACAAGTCTACCGTAACATATTCTTAAATACATTTGATATTCGACCGGGAAAAATGAAGGTACTAGTTAAGAAAAAAAGACTGTCTACTAGTGACATATGTCCTGACGACCAAAGAGATTGGCACGGAAACCAACATAAAACTAGTGAAACTGCAACTACTACAATAAAAAACCATATTAACAGTTTTCCCTCGTATATTAGTCATTATTCAAGATCACACTAAGACAAAAAGTACTCGTCTCCGGACTTACATGTTTCGAAAATGTATACTTTATACAAAGAGATGTGTATTTCTCAAAACATGCATCCCGAACATGAGTCAGACTATAGAAAAATATTCTTTGAAAACTTCAATTTGTCCTTTCACTATTTTTCTAATGATACATGCGCAAAGTGTGATAGGTATATAACAGTGATTAATGTCACTAAAAATTTGGAGGAAAAAGTAGTTCATGAACAAAGTTATAACCAGCATCTAGCTATGGCGGATCAGGCTTACAAGGAAAAAAAGGGATAAAATCCGAAGTCTAAATGCTGAAACTATCGCGTTCTTATCTTTTGATATGGAAAACTGCCTGGGCCTGTATTCTCGACAATGTTCGGACTTCACGTATACGATACCAAAGCGAACAGCTAAAGTGCGAACACATGATTTTTCACAACCCTTCGTAAGCTAAACGGTATACGAGTCACGGTGAACGAACGGTTCATGTGGCAACGATGTAACTACCATAATAGTGTTACATTTTATAAATATAACCATACTTTTTGTTCTGCTTTATTACAAACTTTTATTTACTTTTATTTGAAATGTCAACTCAAGTTAAGATAAAAAAAATATAATAAACAATAGATACAATTACAAGCTGTGGAAATCTCCTACATTTGTAAGAAATTTTACATATTCTTGAAATATCTCATCTCTGGTAATGGCGTTAACAACTTTTTCAACACAACGTGATACTGATGATTGTGCTACCGAAAAATTATAATTTCAACCAATATCCAACTGCTAGCTACTACTAGCCACAAAGCGTAGAAATATTAATATCTACAAATATATAAAAAAAATCTACTCTTTCAGAATCTTATAGAATAAATCGCAAATAGGTTTACCTTAGTAGTAATATCTAAATCCGTGGCACGATGTGCAGGTTGTGTATAATCAGATATAAGATTAATTAAAAACTCCTTAAAAAGGCAAAACAGTTTAATAAATTGTGTTTCTGATAAATTCGATTTCGCGGCGTCACGGTACTTGCTCCATATATTCCAAAAGATTAACTAATATCAATTGATTCAATTCAACCGCCATATTCTAGATCTCACAAATAAAACAAAAATGTAATGGGCGTTTATTGTTTTCGTAAAAACCAATCATAAATAACTTAAATACAAATGTCAATAAACTAAGATGATAGTTTAGGTTAGAAATCACTACAAAATATTCAAAACGAATGGAAATAACCGGTCGTTGTTTATATTCGATTTCAATCCGCATACGTCAAGATTTCGAAGAGTCAAAAATATCAGTGTGCGCGTTTGCGTATACTCATCTCAAATCACTTGCCTAGGATAGATCCCCCTGGCTACACTATATCTACCTTTTACAAAAGATCTTTATGGACGTAAAACCTAATATCTACAGTTGTGTAAACAAAAAAAGCCATACATTTTGTTATATATGGGATGAATCACTAGGAGGAGAGGTAGTCAAGAAATTGCATCATGCGTGAGGCACTATATTCTTTCTTTGCCAAACAGCATTGCTGAAATTAACATGTATAGCGAATGTTGTACGGGGCAAATAAGAAATATTTACTTTGCTACTATGCTTTCACTCGTAATGGAACATTATAACAGCTCGAATAGAACACTTGTGATAAACCACAAATTTCTAGAACCGGGACATACCCACCTATAGAGGCAGACACAATTCATGAAGCAATTGAAAAAGTTAAAAAAAAACTACGGCGAAGATTTAACTGCCAATTTATCGAGCAACTCTAATACGAATGGTTCCACGCAATCCGCCTATTTAGATTGTAGAACTGCAACAAAACGATCTTCTAAATCTTGAAAAAATCTTGAAAACTTATTATGTGCATCGCAAAATTAACACTTGCAAGGAACCCATTAACTGGTTCCAAATAAAATGGATGCAATGTCGAACGGATGCAATTTCACAAATGATGTACAAAACTTCATAATCTTCCGAAAGTTCTAATGTAATGAATTTAGCTCGAAAAGCAAATAATAGTAATGAGACTTAAGTTACACGATCGGCTACTCACTCTTTGGCTAATTACAATAGGTGTGATGCAGAAATAGCATTAACACCAATAAACTACAATCGAATTCCACTGCCTGAAAAGAAACAAAGATTTGAAAGATTTGCTGCCTTACCTGTTTGATACAAGTAGATGCTTTTATGAATCGCTCATTTCTACACCAACAGCATCTTATAAAGATGACTATTTACCAGATGAGCGCGTATATGAAGACCACGACTAACAAGTGGAGTAACTGTACCCTTAAAGCATATGTCTGTAATATTTTTTTTGTTTAAATAGAAGAAGTACGACTGTGTTTTATTGTCTAAGTCAATTATTTACAAAAAAAGTTTTAGTTTAAGATGTGCCTGTCAGAAAAAAAAGTAAAAAAAAAACATTTTTTTCCATTTCTTTGTAAACCAGTACCAATTCAATTACAAATTGTGTAGAGAGAACATTGTTTTTCCCAAAATTATTTTGACATAATGCTATTTATAAATCGATCAAATTTTCAATGCAACAAATTTAGCCATACTGAAAAGTACCAAGCCACAGATATCAAGAATTTCAAGCACCACCAGCCCTGGAGAGGTAGGAATTGTGGTTATGTATCACACAAAGCCATTGTTAATATTTTCTACACAGATCGAACATATTGTTTTTGTTTTTGTGGTTTGAGTGATACCTTTCTCTATTTCATTTTTAGTTAGTAGGCATTAGTAGGTATGCAAGAGGCGTACGAGCGCAAAAAGTGCAATTTTTACATTTATTTTCTTATGGAAAAATTTAAGGTTAATTTTGCACTTTTTTGTACTAAGCATTGAAATCCCCATAAGGTGGATCTTAAAATCAATTCAGGTTACTTTTCAACCAACACCCTGACGGGAGAGTCTATTACATTCAGTTTTTAAGAATAGGAAAACACACTAATATAAACTATATAAAATTTTATTGAGGATAATATATTTACAATCAATATTCTACATTTGCAATAAGTATTATATCTCTCGAATTGAAAGTGCCTCACACTCTTGTAGAAGCCTTAGTAGAAACTGTTTTCATCCAATTAATTGAGAAATTCCCATCTGTTACTGCTTTGCAATATACGGTAGCGTACTCGTATATAAACTGCTTCGTCTACAATTGTTGCCATCGCGGCAACAAATTACTAATCCTGCTTTCCGTCAGTGAACTGGGTAGGGCGTTGGAAAAATGCTTCTTACCCAGCAATATTATTTTAGTTCTGAAATTATGCATATAAGAATTGTGGTATTAAGGTAGTAAGTTCGTCGTATTTCATATTTGTAGATCAGTACTTTGAGTTAAAATGAATCTGAACCCATTGTCTGGTCGTATCGTTTGTATACGTGACTAACAAGCTTCCAATTCCCTCTAGAAATTACGAGGTGCTTCTAGATTCATCCTTTTTTGCGCGATATTGGTTCTTTAAATACATCCCTATAACCGTCAATCAATCCATTGTTTTTTTAATGGCTTTGTTTCTTTCCATTCAAGATTTTGGCACTATTTTTAAACTATTCTATAGCTTCCGGCATAATTAGACGAGGACCTCCGCGTTCACAACTAGTGTTGCACATCTGTCCTGATGATGCCGCATAAATAAGTGGTTAACGTGTCAATTTTGTTAGTAGTTAATAAGACAGTCCATCAATAACACAAGATTAATTAATACTACGGACGCAAAAGTCTTTGACAGTATCGGAATTCAAAGTAAAACCTTCTAGCATGATTCTTCCTGTTTACCGCTATATCTAATTAAGAAAAACTATGCAAATGTTTATTTGGTAAAGTTTGACCAATACATGTCAAAACAGGCATCGAGTACTAAAATCCTTGTATATTTTTACACTTATATGGAGGAAGAAGGTATCATACCTTTTCCTTCATCCAATTGCAATTGAGACACACAACAGCAAGTTCATTAACCTAAATGGATTTTTTAAAGGTAGTAGTGTCGAGTGCAAATTGCAAAAGCAAGCAAACCCTAATTGCAAAATAGCCACGCATATATAAAAACGTGACGCAATCACTACATATTTTATTAATAAACTAATGAGCATGTTATCTCAAGCATACTATCTCTACGAACTAATATATGGAACGAATTGGTTTAAAATCCAAGATTAATAGACATATGACCGATATGGTCTTATAAAGAAAAGAACGGTACTTGTGAGAGGCATGATTTCCCCGATTCGATTCTCGACACAGGCCGCTTGAAAAATGTTAGGCAAACTTTTTTCACAAAAATATGCCCTCACTATGATGAGAAGTAAAATATAGGTTGCGTGTGTGTGAGTGTTGTCACGCACGCTATATAGATCCCTAGCTTGCTTGCAATAGCAAGGCTTCCGCAAAATTCAAAATTTCCGCTTCATGACCTTCGGATGGAGCATTGCAAAATCAAATCTAGGATACTGTTAAAGCAATAGTAACTTACTTGAAATGCTAATAGAAGCAGCGATTAGCTAACAAAGATATTAGAACAATTTGAAGTTCATAAACGTAACAAAGGGATATAATTAGAATATAAAGCATGAGAACAGAAGATAAAATAAAAGACTATTAGAGAGGGATGCATTTTATCGCCTGAAGTATTTCACACATACGAGAGAGAAGCATTGAGTAAAATTAAAAATGAATCTTAAGAATATGTTAAGCAACACGAAAAATACTATTCAGCTGTTTTGGATATCCAAATAAGAAATGAACCTTAACAAAACAAGGACGTGAATTAGAGATTGCACAAACAGAATGGAAAACATATCTATTCCAGACATAGCAACTGAGGATTAATAAACGCAAAGTTACAGTAACGATTTGTGAAAAATAGAAAAAATAAAAGAAAGAAAGTCAATGATATAATGTAGTTGTTAAATTTTTTTTATTTATGGACCTAAATAATAAAAAATAAGTGTAGAAAGAAAGATATATATATATATATATATATTGCTGTGATAAGGGGTTGGTTAAGGGTGCATTGAGTAGCAAGGGTCGTGTAGCAACAATAAATAGCAATAGGAATCAGAAAACTGCATTTATTTAGCAGAAAAATGGTAATTCGTATATTATATAAATAGCAAGCATCTAACATCCTGTATATTAACTTTAAACGATGCAAGTAAGCATATTTTACAGCAATAGAACGCGTATGCAGCAGAAAAATATGTAATTCATACATTATGTAAATAGCAAGCATTTCACACTCTGTATATAGACCGTTATTAATTTTAAGTAATGCCAGTAAGAATATCTTTTAACAATAGAACGCGTATTTAGAAGAGAAATAATAGTACATGTAATTAAACACGCGTTGAGAAGTGTTCTAATTAGTTATAAAAAAAATTCGCAGTAGAGTAGATAAAACCTAACAAAGCTTTATGCAATTACGCGGAAACAATAAACGCTTTGATAAGAAAACGCAATTTCAAAGACGCATAAATACACAAACGAAAACAGCATTAGAGTTACATCATTTATTTTGAACAATTATTCATAAGGCGATATCTATACAAAACAACGTATAGCAAAGATAATAAGGTATCAATAGCATAAACATCATTACATGGAAATCCGAATTAATTACATCAGAAACCACTGCAAAATGCAGGAATGCTGAAGACAGGGCCTGGTTGGTTGAGATAATCTGCAGGACTGCTTGAAAACCCAGCCCACATGTAAGTGGGAAGAGGCTATTTAACACAGGGCAGTGATAACACAAGTCAGTTAATAACCAATGCACGTCGAAGCTGCGACACTGTTAACCAGAAAGTTACGCGTAAAAATAAATAAAGTATAATAGAATATCAAGTTTATGTTACAGTGATAATAGTGCAACAATTACAAAGAGTTTTTGCCGTTTTTTTTATAGAAAACGTGAGTAGAATTTGGGTAATTGATTGAAATTAAATATTTATTATGATAGTGCTTCAAATTTGTATCAACAATTATATTGCTGGGATATTTCTGAATAATTCAAGTCTGTGTTGATATAATACTTCTGGATTCTAAGGGGACAATTCCAATTGAATTTTGGTACAATTCTGGTACAATTCTAATTTGTGTCGAAAGCATTGAAGGGAAGAGATTCAAGGCATATACAAACAAATATAAAGTAAAGAAGCACGAAGTAATTTTTGGAAAACAAGCGGTAACTGTACTCAAATATTGGTTCAACTAAGCAGAGCATTAGTAGACGATTAAAGACAACAAAGGGGCGTTGATCCACAACACGAACAACATATCAAAGGTCATATCTACTTTATTTTAAGATGTTTTTCTATTTAAATTTTAATACTAAATTTATTCAATTCATACAAAACTTGTAATGAAGTCAACAAGAAAAGTTGCATACGTTAAACTTACGTAATGAATCATAAAGAGGTCTAGAACGTTCCAAATTTTTTTGTAAGGAGGTAGTTTTTGGTGACTTTAGATTGAATTAAAAGTATATAAATTTTGGGATAAATGATACATATGATATTAATTGACTAAAATGTGTATTTAAAGAATTTCAAAAATTGTAAATAATATTTCTTTTCATTATATGAAATTAATTGACTTCGTTTTATTAATTCAAACAAATAATCATAAAGGGGCGAAAAAGACAAAATTGATCATCGTAACGTTGTGCACTCTGTGTATATTAAAAAGAGCTAGCCGTGGCATAATAATAAAAGTAGTAAAATTTGTAGTGAGAACACAGAGCGGTGGCGTTAAGTAAAACGTACATTACATATATATATATATATATATATATATATATATATAATATTAGGTTAATATTGACTGTAATATATAACTTTGAATGTATAATTCGTTGAATTTTTAGTATATCTTTAAGTTTAAAATTTATTGTGAAATAGGCATTTTGATTAAAATTATATAATATATGCTTATATTGATTTTCTGTAAATTATTTTATGTATATATTATTTTCGAATCAGGTATAATAATAAAGTGTTAATTTATGAGTTTACATTATTATTAATGGTTACTGTTAGAATAATTGAACTTTGAACAATTTTGAATGTAGTAAGCATTTAAAGTTTTATTATAGATTATTTAAGTTTAGTAATATAGTTAAACTTATGTTTAAATATTATGATCATAGAAAATTATTATATATTAATTTGACATGGATTATAGAATATTCGTTAGTAATTTTCATAGATTTAATGATAGTAGTTTAAGTTGAACAGATAAGATTTAAATTTTTTTGTAATATATTAGTAAATGTTGTTAATTATACCATGTATCTGGCAGTTTTAAACTATATTCTTCACAGTATATAAAAATAAATATAATCCTAGGCTTAAAGAAAAAAATAGAATCTGTGACACACCATACTTTAAAACATAAGAACTTACTTATACTAAAAGATCTACTATTAAAAAACTCATACCCTAAAACCCTAGTCAATAAACTTCTTTTCAATACTTCCAAAATAATTTTAAAAACTCCACCCAATACTATAGGCAATACCGACCAAAATGTTAATAATAATTCAATAACCTTTATCTCACTGCCTTACATAGAAAAACTTACTACCAAATTCAAACATCTCTTCAAAAACAATAACAATGTAAAATTTTCAATAAAACCAATATTAACACTCAACAAAAATTTATACACAAACTTAAAAGATCCTACTAAAAAATTACAAAAATCGGGAATAGTTTATTGCATACCATGTCAAGAGTGTGATGGCAAATATATAGGTCACACATCTACTTGGCTATCTACAAGACTAACCGCTCATAAAAGTAATTGTAGAAATAATAACAAAACATACGCACTAGCTTCCCATGCTATTGAAACTGGTCACAAAATCAATTATAATGACACTAAAATAATCTTCAATGAAAATAATTATAAAAAAAAAAATTCTTACAAATGATTGCCATTTCCTTAACAAACACAGCTTTTAAACAAAAACTGATACTCAAAATCTCAACAACATTTATTCACATCTTCTAACCGTCATTCAAAATCTAAAAACATAAAAATCGATTTAACACTTAACATCAACTTAACATAATTTATAAAATTTTTTGATGCTTGTACTCAGATACCTTACTTGAACTGTGCGCAATTAATTCTACTATAATCTAGGATTCATTTACACACATATGTTATATTTCAAAATCCTGTCAAATTAATTTTTAATCTAATAATTGTTACCTAGTTTATTTTATACATAATCTCACATAAAACTTTTAGATGCTATACCCTATTCTAAATTGTTAAAGCTTCATTATTCGTAAGTAACCTTAATATTAATTGTTAACACTCATAAAATGTACCTTTAGTTTTCCTGACGAAGAAAATAATAAATTTTCGAAAGCTCGAATAGAAAAAGAAGTTATAATTCCTAATAAATATAGACTGAATCTAATAACAATATCAAAGTTATATATATATATATATATATATATATATATATATATATATATATATATATATATATACAACAAATGTATTAATTAAATTGTATATATACTCTGTAACGCTCGTGCGTTACTTAGTTAAATATAGGGCATGATGAAGGTATTTATTAGCGTTGAATTGATAGGTTACGATTTTGAGTGAAGATACACCTTGTACATTAATAGTATTAGAGTAATTAAAGTGTAGGAACCAGTGGGATTATCATGTTTTTTGTATAAGGGTATTTTACATAAGTACACAATAATACGGCAATGACTTGAATGATTAGTTGAGACTAATTCTAGAAAATTCCTCTATGAATGATTTATTTTAAAATCACATTCGGGCAAAGAAGTTCTAGCTCAAATTATGACATTTAGTTATCAACTGAAAGTGTTAACATTATTCTCGATACGATAAATTAGGACGCGTAATAATCAGACAAAGATCTATACATTCAGATGAACGGTTAGGCAAAACCCAAGGTAAAGGTACATATTATTGCGCTAAGCACGTACGAGACTTGGGCGTATTAATCTTATAAATGTAAAGATGCGATAGCGATAGAAAGCCAGGACAAGCCATAACAAAACGTTGTATTTGTATTGAAAAAGATATCGAACGTCACAACAAGGTAATGCGAGCTTTCGTGGAAAATACCAGATAAGACACGCGCTTGTATTATGTAAAAACAAAGAGAACACGCGTTTGAAACGTGATTTAATGTAAAGGGATTGTCGGTTGATCTCGTAAAAGGAAGCAACAGTACATATACGACCATGAAAATAACAATCCCAGGAAGTGGGGAATAATACAAAATGACTGAACAGTCGACAAGATGGAAGAAGTTGTTAGGCATCGATCATGCAAGAAAGCATGTTGCAGTAATCAGTGACACAGAACGGTTCGGTGAAAAAGAACAATTCGGCTATAGTGATATTCCGAGTAGTACCAACTCATTGAAAATTGCGGACTTGAATGAATCACCACCAGCCCCGTAAAACGAAGAGAAATGAAAACTTAATCCAAATAACCCAAGTTCAAATCTTTGACACGTGCAATACTATGAAGCACACTTTTTGGGCGTGTAAAGAGAGAAACAAGACTGAGTTGTTTTGTTTTATATGACTTTATAAGGTGCTGCTTTTCAGATGGTAGTAATAATATAGATAAAGCTGAAATTGAAAAGGACTATTAGATTTATTCGCACAGTCATTTAAGTTGCTATGTACAAGGACATTTGTATATAGACTGGAAATTTCAGTAGCTGATTAAATTATGTTTAGTAACATTAAAAAATTGTGATATATATATATATATATATATATATATATATATATATATTGCTGTGAATTCTCCAATATTAAATTCGGGTACTCCGCTTTTCGAATCGAGCCCCTACGAATTGGATGTCAAGAATGCTGTGAATCCTACAAAAAGCTATTCATTACCTTAACTGTGTTGGTCCATTGACTTTCTTCTGTTAATCGCCTCGGCTGCTCCTCTAGATAGCTTTCATCCTCATACATAAAAAAACAAACACATTCCTACCACAAACATCAACGTCAACTCTATTTACATCAATATTCACAATACATTAAAATTTCAAAATTAATATTCAGCATAAATTTTAATATCGGAAAATTTCAAAATTAAATTTATTATCATTTTAATGTGCATCCAGAATTAAAGTCCTTGTAGGATGCCTACTAATTACTATAACAATATATGCAGAGTACAAAGGAGCATCTACCACCCTTTACGTTAATTAACCAGGTTCGTCTAATTGAGCTCAAAGACATACCCTAAATTTTCATCATAATCCAGAACATCAATACTAAATACCCTTTCTACTTAAACAAGCAAATTTCACCTTAAAATTAAAATATTATTGTTAGTACCATTTCACTACTGTCCATTTTGAGTAAATCAATTATAAAGTTATTCAACACACACAAAAATCTCAAAGTTCAAACAAAATAGTATAATTTACCTGAAGGTTACTTGCACTCGTAGCTTCAATATACATCGTCCCTTTTGTTAATCACACCATTCCAACTGGGTTATATTTACGGCTTCTGATTCTCAACACTTTAAAATTTTCTCCATCACCATTTATTTAAAGTTGTTTCAGGGTTTTTCCGGAACTAATCTGTGTATATCTGACCCTAGTCTTGTGGATCCAGACACGTTTATGCACCATTTAATTATTAATACCCCCGAAAAATAACAAAGAAATTCATACTTCTTTCACCAATATACGCCAAAACTGCCTACTTTTGTGTATATATTTGTCGTTGTAAATTTTTACCAATTGGTACAGTGATCCTAAATTTTATTACCTTGTATATAAGTGCACTAAAGTACATTCATGTTAGCACGTAAATAACAAACTGTTTTAAATCACATAATATTCGAGCAAACTGTTTAAATTATTTAATATTAAAGCCGGAAAACTAAAAAGCACTGTTTAACGCGTTCAATCAAGTCGAAGATCTAAGAGAGCGAAATTCATATTACCACCGGTATATATAGCGGATAGCCGAACGTCGCTTTTGTCCTCAAAACAGACAATTCTTAAGAATTTCTCATGCTATGTTCCCATTCCGTCGCTCGCGCATCGGTTTTTACGAATTTTTCACTCGCCCCAGTTAAATCTCCGAAATTTCAACACGGCACGCCACGTCTGGAAATAGCTAATTGACTTTTATACAGAAATCGTTGTTTCTACCTCTGATATTTGCATCCTATTTTCAACCAATTGTGACCCTCGTGACGTTGCTTAAATCACGCCTTTTACTATATGTGTCTTTGTCTTACGCACATTATCTTTCCTTCTCTAACCTGTTCTTAGTGGTGCAAATTGATATTCCTTACTATCGATTATTTTCAGTCCATGTCGACTATCTGGGTTAAATAACCCCGTATCGCGCCTTCCCGTGAATATTAAGCCCCGGTTTCTCCAAGATTCTTTGAAACTATTAATTATCTACAAAATTTACGCAGAATGAGCTTTTTAAAACTACGCAGGTGTTCAAACATACTATTAATTCTCAGAGCTTTATTTTATTGGGTTTTTACAAGTTTCTATAGATATTATCTGTTACTAACGATTCAATTAACTTCAATTAAAAATAATACCCTTTAATTTTTAGTGAATCCTAATTAAATATTCAATTATTATCTGTACGTTTTGTTTAATACCGGTTACTTGAAATAGGGTTAATTAATATAAATTTTGCACGTAATTTCCATTTGTTTCTTTCCTCGGAATAATTACATTACACGTAGAGCTTGTTAATACTGTTTCTTTTGATATAAAGCGTCTTGTACATGATTTAAATCTCTTATTTTACTGAAACGACCGAATTTATTTATGCTTCATGGTTTTAATAAAGCGTATTATCTAATAAAATTCCTTATACACGGTGATTAAAATTATTTGCTATAATTAATTTTCTACCCTGGTCTAAATATGAGTATTTTCCCTATTTGAATACAAATAATCCCACTTATTTGAATGCAAATATAAAGCATTTAGACAAAAAATTACAAAAAAAAATTGCCTATCTCTCTCTATCCTTATCTATCTAACTTACCTACTTAATCTCTAATTCAAAAAATATTTACACCTATCCTATATCCCTATCCTATTCCTAACTCTCACCTAATTTTATAAACTGAAATTATCCCTAACTTCATCCTACTTATCCATCTTATCCTATATACATCCTATATACCTATCCTATTCCTAAATTTTTAACTAATCTTCACTATACTTTACTTCCCCCTACCTAATCCTATATGCCTATCCTACTCTTACTCTATTCCTAACTCTCCACTAATCTTCTATGAAATATCTACACTTAACCTATCTTATTTTCTTCCTACATTTACTCTTTATTCTCATCCTAAACCTATTCCTAATTATCTCCCATATTTATCCTATACCTAGCTTTATTTTCTATAACCACTTACTTCTACTCTTTTATACTATATCTATACTAAAATTCACCTATCTCTATTCTTTGTTCATCAAGTTATTTAAATCTAACTCTCTTCTTCACCCTCCAAGTCTTTCTTCTTACCATCCTAATACTCTTCATCCCTATCTCTCCCCCTTCTATATCTATACTTAACATCCCTATTATCTCACATACAATAAACTTATCCCTATTATCCTCACTCTTAAATATTACTTCTTCTTCAGTCCCTACACTTGTCTGTTTCTTATTTATTCTTATTTCCTTTTCTGCCGACAAACCAAATGATACTACTTTACAATTATCGATTTTTCCCTCTACGGAAAATCCTATGTACCTTCTAGAATTCTTATGTAATGGAATCCGCCAAAATGAATCCCTTAAATCTACTTTATTAAAAACAAACTTGCCACTTAACCTCGTCAAAAATAATTCTGCCTTCACCTGCTCCCGATATGCTGCTGTTGCTTCTACCCCCACTAATTCTGCATGTTTTTGTAATAAAGCTTGAACCTCTACTCTCCTATCCTCTGGACATCTTATTGTGTTGATCTGTTTACCTTCATCATCCTCTACCTCTACTACATTAATACTAAACCCCGTGTCATCCTCTGTGACTTCATAACTGCCCTTCCATGGCACTACCCTATCATTAATCCTTATTACCTTCCGTTCCATATCTATCAAAACCCCTAACTTCATCATACAGTCAACACCTAAAATGCTCTGAAACTTCAGTCCAGGTACAATTACAAACTCCTGTTCACAGCTTAAATCTCCTATATCTATCCTAAGCACCACAACACTATTTACTACAGCAAACTTCTTTTTATTTGGAGCTACTAAATGGCTACGCTTTATAGGCATAATTCTATCACAAACCTTATCCCTAATTTTGCTGACGAATTCCTCCGATATTAAACTTGCCTTTGCCCTTGTATCAAGTAATACTTCTACATTATTCTCAAAAATCTCTATATTAATAATTGGCAAACATAATTTTTCCTCAGTTTCTGGCTCTACTTCCTCCTCAATTTTGAAAAATTCACGTGGATGTTCATATACATTTACACTGAAATCTAGTGGTCTGTCGCGTTCTAAAAATCCTGTCCAGGTCTGTTTTCCCTACTTGGTCCTGGTCTAGCCGTCACCTCAGCGTATGTCCTAGGCGTTTCCACTCGTTCCGTGTCTGTGTTAGCAGTCCCCCTCATGTCCGGTGAACTATTCCTTCTGGTAGGTTCCGGTCTCGGTGCAGGTCCCCTTCCTAAACTATTACTCCTAACGTATGGTCGTCTCTGTTCCCAATTCTGTCGCTGGTATCCGTAATTATTCCTCCTTCTAGCATAGTTGTCCCGTCTATTGTCAAACCTAACTGTGTTGATCTGTCTTTCCCTGTTTTCCCGAGGTCGTCCACTACTTACTTCGTCATACCTCTGCAGGTATTCTAAAAACATTTCTCTGTCCACTATGTTCTGTAGTGCTACGTGTTGTCTTATGTCTACCTCGAAGTGTCGTGATAAATACTTAATAATTTGTCGGTCCGTCAGTGGTGGGTTCAGTTGCTTTGCTATGCTATACTTGCGTATAGCATATTGCTCCCTACTTCCTGAAAATTCTCCCTTAAATTTCCTGTGATTAAGTCGTCTCGTACCTGGTCTTGTCTGTGGTCACTCCAGTAGTGCTTTAAAAATCTGTCTTCAAACTCCGTGTAGGTGTCTATGTCCTGTCCTACTAAATTGTACCATGCTTCCGCGTTGTCTTTCAATAAAGCCTTTATCGTATTCAGTTTAGTCTGTTCGTCAAATAAATTTCCCACTAGATTTCTTACACTATTAATAAAAATTTGTGGATTTACCCTGTTATCGCCATAAAACTTCATGTGTTGGTCCAATGATACTCCACCTGTATAAAATCTGGGACCATCCCCCGTTAAATTTGACATGTTGTATTTGATACTACTAACTTCGCGTTCTACCCTGCCTAACTGATCCTTACATGAGTCCGTTACTTCAGTCATTTTTACATTAATCTCTTCTTCACAAAAAATGCGTACTTCGGACCTTAAATGTCTCATTTCCTGTCGAAGACCTGTAATATCACGCTCATTTTTTTCAACCCTATTTTCAACTTCCCCCATTTTTACGGTAAGACTATCTTTAAATTCTGTAAATTCTTTAGTATTTTGTTCAATTTTCCCGCTTATCTGCTCTAATTTTTGGTTGGACTCCTCCTTCGCTCTATTCGATTCTTCCCTAGCTCTATTGGCTTCTTCGTTCATCCTCGCTAGCATTCTCATTATCATCTCGTTTCCTTGATCCCCTGATTCCGTCCTCGACTGATCTCTACCGCCTCCAGCTTCTTCCATTTTCGAATTTTTCTCACACAATGCACTATCGTCACTTCCAATTTCCACTCCTTGACTCCTTAACCACTCCTTTCTCTGCATACGTTCTAATCACTCTCACACACTCTAAAATACTCTTAAATTTATACACACACAGAAACTCTCTCTCTCAGATCGCCAGTTTCCTGGAATAAAATCACAAAAATTTTATTTGGAACTCGAGCCTCACTTTTGGGTCGCCAAAGAATGCTGTGAATCCTCCAATATTAAATTCGGGTACTCCGCTTTTCGAATCGAGCCCCTACGAATTGGATGTCAAGAATGCTGTGAATCCTACAAAAAGCTATTCATTACCTTAACTGTGTTGGTCCATTGACTTTCTTCTGTTAATCGCCTCGGCTGCTCCTCTAGATAGCTTTCATCCTCATACATAAAAAAACAAACACATTTCTACCACAAACATCAACGTCAACTCTATTTACATCAATATTCACAATACATTAAAATTTCAAAATTAATATTCAGCATAAATTTTAATATCGGAAAATTTCAAAATTAAATTTATTATCATTTTAATGTGCATCCAGAATTAAAGTCCTTGTAGGATGCCTACTAATTACTATAACAATATATGCAGAGTACAAAGGGAGCATCTACCACCCCTTTACGTTAATTAACCAGGTTCGTCTAATTGAGCTCAAAGACATACCCTAAATTTTCATCATAATCCAGAACATCAATACTAAATACCCCTTTCTACTTAAACAAGCAAATTTCACCTTAAAATTAAAATATTATTGTTAGTACCATTTCACTACTGTCCATTTTGAGTAAATCAATTATAAAGTTATTCAACACACAAAAATCTCAAAGTTCAAACAAAATAGTATAATTTACCTGAAGGTTACTTGCACTCGTAGCTTCAATATACATCGTCCCTTTTGTTAATCACACCATTCCAACTGGGTTATATTTACGGCTTCTGATTCTCAACACTTTAAAAATTTTCTCCATCACCATTTATTTAAAGTTGTTTCAGGGTTTTTCCGGAACTAATCTGTGTATATCTGACCCTAGTCTTGTGGATCCAGACACGTTTATGCACCATTTAATTATTAATACCCCCGAAAAATAACAAAGAAATTCATACTTCTTTCACCAATATACGCTAAAACTGCCTACTTTTGTGTATATATTTGTCGTTGTAAATTTTTACCAATTGGTACAGTGATCCTAAATTTTATTACCTTGTATCTAAGTGCACTAAAGTACATTCATGTTAGCACGTAAATAACAAACTGTTTTAAATCACATAATATTCGAGCAAACTGTTTAAATTATTTAATATTAAAGCCGGAAAACTAAAAAGCACTGTTTAACGCTTTCAATCAAGTCGAAGATCTAAGAGAGCGAAAGTCATATTACCACCGGTATATATAGCGGATAGCCGGCACGTCGCTTTTGTCCTCAAAACAGACAATTCTTAAGAATTTCTCATGCTATGTTCCCATTCCGTCGCTCGCGCATCGGTTTTACGAATTTTCACTCGCCCCAGTTAAATCTCCGAAATTTCAACACGGCACGCCACGTCTGGAAATAGCTAATTGACTTTTATACAGAAATCGTTGTTTCTACCTCTGATATTTGCATCCTATTTTCAACCAATTGTGACCCTCGTGACGTTGCTTAAATCACGCCTTTTACTATATGTGTCTTTGTCTTACGCACATTATCTTTCCTTCTCTAACCTGTTCTTAGTGGTGCAAATTGATATTCCTTACTATCGATTATTTTCAGTCCATGTCGACTATCTGGGTTAAATAACCCCGTATCGCGCCTTCCCGTGAATATTAAGCCCCGGTTTCTCCAAGATTCTTTGAAACTATTAATTATCTACAAAATTTACGCAGAATGAGCTTTTTAAAACTACGCAGGTGTTCAAACATACTATTAATTCTCAGAGCTTTATTTTATTGGGTTTTTACAAGTTTCTATAGATATTATCTGTTACTAACGATTCAATTAACTTCAATTAAAAATAATACCCTTTAATTTTTAGTGAATCCTAATTAAATATTCAATTATTATCTGTACGTTTTGTTTAATACCGGTTACTTGAAATAGGGTTAATTAATATAAATTTTGCACGTAATTTCCATTTGTTTCTTTCCTCGGAATAATTACATTACACGTAGAGCTTGTTAATACTGTTTCTTTTGATATAAAGCGTCTTGTACATGATTTAAATCTCTTATTTTTACTGAAACGACCGAATTTATTTATGCTTCATGGTTTTAATAAAGCGTATTATCTAATAAAATTCCTTATACACGGTGATTAAAATTATTTGCTATAATTAATTTTCTACCCTGGTCTAAATATGAGTAATATATATATATATATAAAGCAAAAAAGAATTAATGGCAAGTGGACTCACATCAGTCACGAGGGCATCCTGCCGACGCGTTTAGTTTGGCCCTAATTGGGCCTCATCAGGACAGGAGTAGCAAAGTTGTAATATTTAATACAGACACATTATGGGAAGTACAGCATCGCCTAGCTCACAATTTGCGTCATCGTGTCGTTTCACCTAACATCGTAGGTTTTAGCAAGTTGGCACGGAGGAGATCCGGCTCAACTGCCTTTTTCCATAGTGAAAATTTTAATAAAATATAAGTAAGTTTAATGAGTCTTCAATGAATACAAAGTAAAAAGCATTAATGGCAAGTGACTCAAATCAGTCACGAGGGCATCCTATCGACGCGTTTTGCCCTAATTGGGGCTCATCAGGACAGGAATAGCAAGAGTAGACACATTATGAGAAATACAGCATCACCTATCTCGCAATTTGTGTCTTCGTATCGTTTCACCCGACATCGCAAGTTTTAGCAACAGTCGGCACGGAGGAGATCAGGCTCAACTGCCTTTTTCCATAGCCAAAAGTTTTAATTTAAAAGATAAGTAAGTTCAATAAGTCTTCAATTAATACAAAGCAAAAGAAATTAATGTCAAGTGACTCAAATCAGTCACGAGGGCATCCTATCGACACGTCACTTGTAATATGATATTGCTCTTTCATTATATAAAATGTTCCTAAGATGTTTGTTTTTTATTGTTTTCCAGCTACTAGCAGAACATGGTCATGCAGTATTGCGATACTTCCCTTTTATCCAGATCTAACCCCGATCGAGAAGATATGGACGTTACTTAAAAACCATGTCGCTGCATGTAATACAACGTTAAAAATAGATGACATTTAGAAGTTGACGGAAGAACATATAAAATATATTGGAGTTAAAGAGTGGTGTAAAGCATATGTGCATGTTAAGGAAAAGTTGAGCAAGAAACTTTTATAGACGAGGTTCAAGATCAAATTATACGGGTTGATGATAATTTCAGATCGTTAGCAGGGGATAGTCGGATGCTGATGATGAAAGTTTAGGATGTGCACCTATTTAAAATAATGCATGTATCACACTGCTGTAAAATAGTTGAATGGTAGTCTTTATTTAGCGCTTGTAAAAATAGATTTAATAAACGCATTAATTATTTTGTTATATAGATCGGATGTTTTTTAAAAACGGGAAAGCTTGAGGAAAAGAGAAATCACGTAATTATTACATTTCTTTTTATACTTTATCGTTTATACTGAATTATTCAGGATCAGGCCAAGATGCAGTAAGAATTTTGTCGTCCACTAAAGAGAATTCATATTTTAATAGTGAAATAAAGGACGTTTGTAAAGATATATTTTTTACTAGAAACCGTATATTACATAAAGAAAAAACAAAAACATAGACCAAAAAACTTTACAATGAAGAAATAAACAAAAAGAAACATTGAAAATGAACAAAACAATAATATACCTATAACATTTTTTAAAAAAAAAAAGTTAGCTGTCACTTTAGTTTAAGCAAAATCTTTTATTAAACTTTGTTTTTTAGTCAACCAACTCACACATCTTCCTCGATTGAAATTAACACTAAATTGTTCAATCTTTCTAGAGTCATTGTTGACCGTAAATAATTTTTTATTAATTTTATCTTCAGCAACCATTACTGGTAAAGTTAATATTATTCTCAAAGATTATGGTTAAATTTGGAAATGTCTGAATTAAATAATTTTTAACTACGTATTCTAAAATTTCCAAGGGATTGCCTTTATGGTAAACATATGGTCTAAGCATTTCAAACTCATCAGTCAAATAAATGCATCTATAGCTCTTTCATTTATTGCATGACAATTTGCAGACAATTTGATCTGCAGAACCCAAAAAGCATTCCCTGACTTCAATTCTTTTTGCACAAGTTATCTAAAAATACAAATCTTATTAAGATAGTAATTTGTTCCTGACGACTTATGTCAGGAGTCCAGTCTAATATAACTGACTTTGTACAATACAGTTTTAATAACCTTCCTTATGCATCTTTTTATAATTGATATTTTATTTTGTATTGTATTTCCAAAAAACTAGTGAAAGTAATATATGACACAGGTGAGGTTCCAATAGATTTCGAAAAAAATATTATTATCCCAATCCCAAAAAAGTCAGGAGCTGATAGGTGTGAGAATTTTAGAACGGTTAGTTTAACATCTCATGCTTCCAAAATACTAACAATAATAATTAAAAATAGAGTAGAAGCTTTGACTGAGAATTATTTAGGCGAAGACCAATATGGTTTTCGTAAAGACAGAGGGACTAGAGAACCGATACTAATGATTAGGCTAATTATCGAAAAAAGGTTACAAAAAAATAAAAAGACTCATTTCGCGTTTGTAGATTTAGAAAAAGCATTTGATAGTGTTAATTGGATTGTTATGTTCAGGGTTTTGCAAAAAATAGAAATCTCTCATAGGGATAGAAAAATTATTTACAGTCTATATAAAAACCAAAGCGTAGTAATTAGATTTGATGAAATAGAAAAGGAAGCTAAGATTAGAAATGGTGTTAGACAGGGTTGTATACTGTCTCCCTTGATTTTTAATGTTTATGTTGAGGCAGCTTTAAACTTAGCTAGAGAGAGAAAAGAGATAGGTATTAGTGTACAGGGACAGAAAATAGACATGTTACGTTTTGCAGATGATATAGCCATTATAGCAGAGTCTAGAAAAGAGTTAGGAGAGTTTTTAAATATTTTAGATGAAATACTACGGAATAACTATAGTATGAGAATTAACTCAGTAAAGACAAAGATAATGACAAGTGAGTTACAGCCTAGTTCTAAACCAAAATTAAAAATAGGTAATACCGAGTTAGAGGAGGTAGATGAATTTTGCTATTTAGGTAGTATAATTACAAAGGATGGACGTAGCAGAAGGGATATAGTAGCTAGAATAGCTCAAGCTAGAAAAACGTTTTTAAAAAAGAAAAACTTACTAATAGCTAATAGTATTAGTTTAGATAATAGAAAATTTTCTTAAAGTCGTACGTATGGAGCGTTCTACTATACGGTAGTGAGACTTGGACAATTAAAGAAGTAGATAAGAAAAAGATAGAAGCTTTTGAAACTTGGTGTTATAGAAGAATGTTAAAGATTAGTTGGACAGATAGAGTAACAAACGAGGAAGTTTATAGAAGGATAGGTGAGGAACCCTGTATGTGGAAACAATTGAAGGTCAGGAGAGATAGAATGATAGGGCACCAGTTAAGACATGAGGGACTATTTAGTAAAGTCTTAGATTATAGACTACCAAATAAAAATAGAGTAGGAAGGCCTAGACAAAGCTATATTAGTCAAATTATTAGAGATTTAGGTTGTGAAGGGTATGTGGACCTTTTTAGACTAGCTCAGAATAGAAAAGAATTTAGAGCTGCGTCAAACCGACTTTAAGTAAGTTCGAAAACAAAACAAAAAAAATAAAAATCAGTTAACTAAATGTCACCAGGACATAACTCACAATTAGTTAGCGGTCTGGCATGTTGGTAGCGATTTGTTGCTTAAGCCTTACCATAACATATAATTTAATAAACGTCACCATGACATAACTCACAATTAGGTGGCGGTCTGGCATGTTGGCAGCGATTCGTTGCTTAAGCCTTACCATAACATATAATTTAACACTTTTCCTTTTTGAAGCGAATAACCAGGTTATATTTCATTTCCTTATAAATGGTAATCATGTAAACATATTAGAGTTCTTTAACAACCATCAGGTTGCTAATATTTATGTAGAGCCAGGTGGATAGGAAAAAGATAGAAGGATATAGGAAGACCTAGACCAAACTATATTAGTCAAATTATTAGAAATTTAGGTTGTGAAGGGTATGTAGAGCTTTTTAGATTAGCACAGAATAGAAAAGAAGTTAGAGCTGCGTCAAACCGACCTTAAGTAAGGTCGAAAACAAAATGATGAAATGATGTATTTCCAAAACAATGGGATAAGCAGTTGAACATGATTAGTCATAACTGGATCAATTCTTAAAATGGTTCCAATCATTTTTAAAAAATTATTGTACTTTTACTATAATTCTTTTTAGAACCATAGAGTAATAAGACTTTATTTCAAACGATTTTCAGAAGATTTATTTTTGATAGAATTGTACAACTGCGTCAAGTCATTACAGCACTTAACACCAATTTTACTTTTCTCATGCCTGATCAAATGTTGCCAGTCATTAAAACATTTTCGTCTCCTAAAATGAATAAACCGATTCCAAAGATGTTGCAGCAGAAGCAAAACACTGCATTTGTGGTAGCTCAATATCAATTACGGTTTACAACCTCTCCATTAGGTAAATATTTTTACAATAATTTTTTGAAAAGCTTCTATTATGAGCAACCTTATGATAATTAAAATTAGCTATTTGCTTTCAGTCACTATCACTAGAATCAGTTCTGTTTCTTTCATCAGTAACATCAGTCTGTGTTCCGTGATACGAAACAGCGCATTTTAGTTCAACGTTTGAAAGCAGCTCAGAAGTTAAAGTTTTAAAGTATCTTCAGCATCTTCTTGACGATTTGGCGGAAATTCTTAAGGTAATTTGCTACGAGCTATGGTTTCGGTTGTTTCAAAACCCTGAATCGCACTTCATTCAACTTGAAAAGATTTTGTATCTTCAGATGTTGAAGATTCCGTTTCTTGGTGCTGTTTTTGGAAAAAAACGCTGTAAATATGTAGTTAATTCTTTAACAACTTTCTGTTTCTTCTCTCTGATTTTTTTTTGGTACTGATTTCCAGATAAACGTTGCCGACAGCCTGACATTCGTACAATATTAAAAAATAAAAACTAAAAGGTGTATTATGATAGATATTAGATACTTAAGATATTACTTTTGGTATTGTCCTTATACTTTAAATTTAAAAAAAAGTATACATTAATAATTACGTTGGAAGAAAACTTAATGTACAAGACTTTTAGACTTACCCTGTGATTATAAAGCACAATACAGTGGACTAATATATATTTTTTCTATTTATTACAAAAGATTTCACATCTATCAGTATGCTTACCATTTTGATTTATGGGGAGCCAAAAAACAACAAAAAAATAGTAACCAAAATATCTCTTGATTGAGCAGTATTTTTTGTTCTGGCAACACTGGTTGTGCAAGAAACTGATGTTTTTAGCTCCACTTTGTTATTTTAATTATTAAAATGGCCCCGCATCGCACAGCTTTCTTAAAGGTCACCCGGCTTTCGATGATAATACTACTATACCTCGTTTAAGAAAATATCGGAAAAAAAATTGAAAACTATACTTTCATTTGGAAAAGCAAATTACTCAATGAAAGAGTTTTGAAAATACTATGAACAAACTGTAATTTTCAGTTTAATCAGTACTAATTTTAAGGCAGTTCAAATCGATACTATTCGATTTTATTTCACATTTACTCCACTTCACTCTAACCAATTTTGATAAGACGATTAAACAGCAATTTTTAAGAGTACTCAAGTAATAAATATTACTTAAAGAATATACTACTTAAATGGAATAGTTTAGCAAAGCTCATAAATGTCTTTTATTTAAAACAAGCTAAATAATATCTTTTTATTACTTAACGGAAAAAGACATCAATCCACAGTATTGTTTAACAAGACCATCTGTCCAAAAACCAATCTAAAGCTAATTAAATTAAACCTGTTAAAGCTTAACCGCCTTGCTCCAACTATCGGGGTATGTGTCCGTAGTTACATCGTTTAAGAATATATCGAAAAAAGAATTGAAAACTGTACTTTCATCCAGAAAAACGAATTATTCAATGAGAGAACCTTGAAAATACTAGGAATGAAATGCAATTTTTAGCTTAATCAGTACTAATCCAAGGCAATTCAATTGATACAATTCGATTTTATTTTACATTTACCCCACTTCACTCTAACCAATTTTGAGAAAACGATAAAACAGAAATTTTTAAGACTACTTAAGTCATAAATATTACTTAAAGAATATAATACTTAAATGGAATAGCTTACCAAAACTCATAAATGTCTTTTATTTAAAACAAGCAAAACAATATTTTTATATTACTTAAGGAAAAATGCATAAATGCACAGTCCTGTTTAAGGAGACCATCTGTCCAAAAACCAACCTAGAGCTAATAAAATTAAAGCTGATTTCACGTTAAGCGTATTGGCTACCTTGAAAAGCCGTTCCCAGAATGCAACACAAATTGAAAGTGCTGACTCTTCTAAACTTTAAAATTTTCACCTAATGTATTCAAATCAAAAATTAATAATTCATAGTCACCTTCAATTTGTGTCATAAATGGCAAACTTAAATTTTTTTATTATTTTGACAACGATTCTAGGTCATAGATCGAAACGTAAATAAAGACAATTTTAAAAACTCTGAGTGGTTTAATACTCGAGCAAGATTAAGAAACAGCTGTTAAAGCTTAACCGCCTTACTCCAACTGTCAGGGTAAGAGTTTGTAGTTACATCGTTTAAGAAACTATCGGAAAAAAAATTGAAAACTACCTTTCATCTAGAAAAACTAATTATTCAATGAGAGAACCTTGAAAATACTAGGAATGAAATGCAATTTTCAGTTTAATCAGTACTAATGCAAGGCAGTTCAAATCGATACCATTTGATTTTATTTTATATTTACTCCACTCTTTAACCAATTTTGAGAAGACGATTAAACAGAAATATTTAAGAATATTTAAATAATAAATAATACTTAAAGAATGTAATACTTAAATGGAATAGCTTACCAAAATTCATAAATGTCTTTTATTTAAAACAAGCAAAACACTACCTTTACATTACTTAACGGAAAAAGACATTAATGCACAGTATTGTTTAAGGAGACTACCTGTCCAAAAACCAACTAAAAGCTAACTAGATTAAAGCTGATTTCACGTTAAGCGTATTGGCTACATTAAAAAGCAGTTCCCAAGACGCAACACAAATTGAAAGTACTGATTCTTCTAAACTTTAAAATTTTCACATAATGTATTCAAATCAAAAATTAATAATTCAAAGTCACCTTCAATTTGTGTCATAAATGGCAAACTTAAAATTTTTTATTATTTTGACAACGATCCTAGGTCATGGATCGAAACGTAAATAAAGACAATTTAAAAAACTTTGAGTGGTTTAATACCCAAAAAAGATTAAGAAAAATCTATTAAAGCTTAACCGCCTTACTCCAACTGTCGGGATAAGAGTTTATAGTTACATCGTTTAAGAAACTGTCGGAAAAAAAATTGAAAACTACCTTTCATCTGGAAAAACTAATTATTCAATGAGAGAACCTTGAAAATACTAGGAATGAAATGCAATTTTCAGTTTAATCAGTACTAATACAAGGCAGTTCAAATCGATACTATTTGATTTTATTTTATATTTACTCCACTCTCTAACCAATTTTGAGAAGACGATTAAACAGAAATATTTAAATAATAAATAATACTTAAAGAATGTAATACTTAAATGGAATAGCTTACCAAAATTCATAAATTTCTTTTATTTAAAACAAGCAAAACACTACCTTTATATTACTTAACGGAAAAAGACATTAATGCACAGTACTGTTTAAGGAGACCATCTGTCCAAAAACCAGCCTAAAGATAATTAGATTAAAGCTGATTTCACGTTAAGCGTTTGGCTACCTTAAAAAGCAGTTCCCAGGACGCAACACAAATTGAAAGTTCTGATTCTTCTAAACTATAAAATTTTCACCTAATGTATTCAAATCAAAAATTAATAATTCAAAGTCACCTTCAATTTGTGTCATAAATGGCAAACTTAAATTTTTTTATTATTTTGACAACGATCCTAGGTCATGGATCGAAACGTAAATAAAGACAATTTAAAAAACTTTGAGTGGTTTAATACCCAAAAAAGATTAAGAAAAATCTGTTAAACCTTAACCGCCTTACTCCAACTGTCGGGATAAGAGTTTATAGTTACATCGTTTAAGAAACTGTCGAAAAAAAAATTGAAAGCTACCTTTCATCTGGAAAAACTAATTATTCAATGAGAGAACCTTGAAAATACTAGGAATGAAATGCAATTTTCAGTTTAATCTGTACTAATACAAGGCAGTTCAAATCGATACTATTTGATTTTATTTTATATTTACTCCACTCTCTAACCAATTTTGAGAAGACGATTAAACAGAAATATTTAAATAATAAATAATACTTAAAGAATGTAATACTTAAATGGAATAGCTTACCAAAATTCATAAATTTCTTTTATTTAAAACAAGCAAAACACTACCTTTATATTACTTAACGGAAAAAGACATTAATGCACAGTACTGTTTAAGGAGACCATCTGTCCAAAATCCAGCCTAAAGATAATTAGATTAAAGCTGATTTCACGTTAAGCGTTTGGCTACCTTAAAAAGCAGTTCCCAGGACGCAACACAAATTGAAAGTTCTGATTCTTCTAAACTATAAAATTTTCACCTAATGTATTCCAATTAAAAATTAATAATTCATAGTCACCTTCAATTTGTGTCATAAATGGCAAACTTAAATTTTTTATTATTTTGACAACGATCCTAGGTCATGGATCGAAACGTAAATAAAGACAATTTTAAAAACTCTGAGTGGTTTAATACTCGAGCAAGATTAAGAAACAGCTGTTAAAGCTTAACCGCCTTACTCCAACTGTCGGGGTAAGAGTTCGTAGTTACATCGTTTAAGAAACTATCGGAAAAAAAATTGAAAACTACACTTTCATCCAGAAAAACTAATTATTCAATGAGAGAACCTTGAAAATACTAGAAATGAAATGCAATTTTCAGCTTTATCAGTACTAATCCAAGGCAGTTCAAATCGATACTATTCGATTTTATTTTACATTTACCCCACTCTTTAACCAATTTTGAGAAGACGATTAAACAGAAATTTTTAAGAATACTTAAATAATAAATAATACTTAAAGAATATAATACTTAAATGGAATAGCTTACCAAAATTTATAAATGTCCTTTATTTAAAACAAGCAAAACACTACCTTTATATTACTTAACGGAAAAAGACATCAATGCATAGTACTGTTTAAGGAGACCGCCTATCAGAAACTGCCTTTACAATAAGTCGAATCAAACTCCCATATCGTGCAGCGTCTCCCAATATTTACGCATAATCGAAACTAAAATTCATGCTAACGTTATTCTCTTACACTCTTTCTTAAATACAGAATTTAAATGCGGCATTTATAATTGACTTAAAATTAACATCAATGCAGATTAGAAAAACCCTTAAAGCAAGAGTCATCTAAGCGGTTAACATGAACTCATTATTAAAAAATAACGAGCTTAAGTTCATTGAGAATGAGGGGTATTCCATAATTGCTATGATTATGAAGAACCCGTATTAATTACAGATTAAGATTCCCAGAGGTACCAAGAACTAAAAATTAAGAAATATGAAGTGTTTATGTAATTTTGTAGCTCTTATTCTAGAAGTAGTTTTCGCATGCTTTAAATAAAGAACAACTACAAACCGTTATCCGGTATGCAAAATTTCGATGTTAAATTTATCAAAGATCGATAGTCTTTAGTAGCGCAATGAATGTCCGGAGGCTTTAGGTCGTGCAGCAAGAGGCATGGGCGATGTAACCTGGTTAACACACTTCTTAGCACCAAGATATATATAATGCAAAATAAACATTGTCGACTAAAATTATGCTTTTTATGTTTCATTAGCGCTTGATTTTTATTTGCGACTTGGACTACATGTAACCGAACCTTATTTAATATGGTATTTGGAGCGCTGATTTCTTAGTTCTTTGCGGACTTCAAACTTGCAAAAGAAATCATTCAAGTACTATAGCGATTAAAACAAATTTATTGTTAACGGTACGGTTCTTTAAAAGTATTGTGTTAGTTCTTGCATGAATAGTCAAAAACTTTTATTTGGAACTACTTGATAACTATATAGTGTGTTAACTAACGCAATATGATGTAACGTAATTTTGGTATTTCTGCTTTGAATAACGAGATCACAATTTGCAAAAGCATAATTTGTTTTAATCGAAAACAAAACGATTAAGAGTTTAACTTCGGATTCCAGTGTCGAAATTTCACTAACAGAAAACAGTAAGATATGTAAAATCTAGCAGCAGAAACGCGATGACTAAATTTAGTGCCTCATTTTCCGACTAACCAATTTATATATTCCGACTAAATACTTCGGGTGACTTTTAATAGAATTCCATTCCGTGGCAAATATATGATGCGTGTATTAACAAATTCACTTCATTAAAAATTATACAAAATAGACATATAGAACACAATAATTCCGGAAAATGTAAACCAACCATTATGTCAAATCAATTAATTAATTAAAATTCAGTAACTTGCATAACTTATAGACAAAAATTCCACAATAAGTTGCTTCATATTTAGTTAGGCACTCTTATAATAAAAGACCAGCTTTACAAATAGCTTCAGGCTAAACTATTGTAAATTCCAGCGGCTTTCATCATTTAAAGGTCTATCCTCGTAAATCAAATACAATAAACCTCTTAAAGTTTAGGTCGGTTACAGATTGACGAAAGTGATAAAATTAAAATGTAATAGTACCTTTTAGCGTAAATAAAGGAAAGCAATTTTCAGTTTGAAAAGCTTAACCTTCTTAATACTTTCATTGATTGACAGCGGGTTATAGAAAACGAAACATTATAAATAGCGAAAACTATTTCCAATTTGATTTGTTCAAATATTACAAGTAATTTTAAGTAGTTTGGAGACATCAATTGTATTTATAATCCATTTCGGCTCAAGTAGGTTAGCCGGTCTTTGTTAATGGCAGACTACTGTCGCCATAGGTAGGTTCCACATTTCAATAATTAGGAAATTCGTAGAAGGTACAATATAATTTAAACCTTTGGGAAAATAATTGCTTCCGTGGCTCTCATCTAAAAAGGGGTCGGATTTGGTTTCTGAAATCTTTTTTGTGGGAGGTTCTGTTCAGTCATTGGATAACAGAAAATGCCGTACATAATGATTAGGGTAGGAATTAGTCTATATAACTGAATGCTTTAGCCAAAAGACGGAGAGTTTTTCCAATGGGGCTGTCCGTGGTCAAGAAGTAGAAAGAAACGTAGTTCGCGGGTAGCGTTCTCCGGCAACACAGATATAATATTTCACTTCGTATCACGATATTAAAAATTGGAAAGGAGTGATACTCTTCCATGTCGCGAGGGTTATGCCCATAAGTTCGCGGATTTATAGTGATACAAGGTAACTAATAAAAAAAAAACTTGTAGGCGTGTGACGCACAAGTAAGTGATATTGTCAAGAAGATTCTGCCGGGTTCGTGTGCCAGTCAATTCTTTAAAAATTATAAACAGAAGCAACAAGCGAGATTCTCTTCCCAAATTTAAGAACTGTTCTACGTTGGAAAACAAACCCTCAAACAATGGACAATTTTTAGTAAGTAAGTTTTTATTGTTAAGTAGCATGACCAATTTTTAGTTAGTTTGTTTGTTAGGACGTTTTGGCAATAAACCGTAGGATTAATTTAGTGTACGATTTGTAATATAAGTTTTCTTTCATATACAAGTGTTTGGGAACTACTTATGTACTCAAAATTTTCATAAATTCCATAGTCACCTATTCACTTAAATTTCTAAATTAAAATCAATGAATGTAAGAGGTTCACGTTTCTTGCTCTGTGAATTAAATAGTTTTGTTTGCCGTTGATTAAGTCAATAGTTTTTCTTATTTTTTTTATAAGTAGTAAAAAAGTGAGGAATTGATTAAAAGGAACAATTGTCCTCCTTGGGATGACAAGTCTCTCAAGGTTTTGTACGAACATTTGGACATTCTCGACTTGTCTGGCTCCCTTGGCAATTGTCATTAAGCCACAATATTTTATGAAAGGTAAGTGCCAAATCTTTTGTAGTATATTATAAAGTAATTTAACCCTTTTTTTCAAAATTTTAACCCTCTATATGATCCACGACCTTCCGCTAGCTAGTGCCGGTGACCCCCCTTTAATTTTTGTTTTGCAGGCCGCCCCCATATTATAATTTTGCATACGTAGTAGCTTTTCCGCCTGTAACAAAATTCTTGACGCCCAACGTCTTTGGGATTACTTATGTAACAAAATTTTGGAAACGTAAGTATGAAAGTATAACAAAAAAAGGATTATACAAACTAGTTGCACAAATAACTGAAATAAAAGCAATAGATAAGACAATATCATGCTGTTACTTTGACTTTGACTTTGACTTTGAGAAACTAAAAGATAAAGATATCCACGAAAGATTTGAAAAAAGTCAAATAAATTGCTGAAAGATATCGGAAAAAATTTCTTATATTAAGGAAGTAAAGCAGAATGGAATAAAATTAAATCCAGTTTAAACATGGCGGCCACAGATGTTCTGAGATATACACAAAAAGAAAATAACGAACCATGGAACAAAGCATAGCATAAATATAATTGAAAAAATACGAAAATACAAAAACAGGTCGAACGATGCTAGAAAACAAAGCCATAAACTGGAAAATTGTTTGAAAACGTAGGTACGCTAAAGAGCAATAGATTGATGAAAAATGCAAAGAAGTACAAACTAAGACGGAAATAGGAAAAATAGATGAAACATACAAAATAATTAGAATGAATTTTTGGGATATAAAACCGTATAGCAAAAATATAAAGAGCGCGGAAGGAAACATCATTATAGAAAATGTAGAAAAAGTGGTTCGATGGCAAGCATATATACAGAATTTACACGCAGGAGAGGAACTAACAGCACTAGAACGGAAACCAAGTGCTAATTTTAAATAAATGCCCTTTGCAAATACTGTTGGCATACCGAATACCCACTAATGCAGCTAATAGTTCAAGAAGTGTGATTGTTGTTAACTTTTGTGGTGCCAATTTAGTTTCTGCTCCAACCAGCATACACTTTAACCCATATGCGTTTCCTTAAAATATGCCAAGAAAAGGCATTTCTGCTGACATCAACACATTTTTGCAATTGAATGAATTTTATTTGTGACGATTCCTTCTGAATGTAGTACTTAGAAATACGAATGCTCTCTACGTCCGGCATGAGGCGTGCCCATTCTATTCACTTTTCATGTAGTTGCTCATTCCAGTTCAATGAATTTTTTTAGATGTCTGGTAAAAGTATTTTTATACACCAAGTAGGATGCTAACAATTCTAATGGGACCTATACAAACGTTGGAGTGCGTAAAGCCCCTCATGGCTGGCGTTGCCAAGACAATACTTCTTTAATTACTCTATAATACGTTAAGGCGTATGTGAATGTGTCATACCAAGAACTAAAGAAGTCGCCTTTGGAATATTTTTCAAATATTTACATCCTAGTTAGAAGTTTCGTCCATAGCCTATAATACCTCTGGTGAATTTGACTGCCAATTACGTATTAGGAATCCGGATTGCAGGAGAATGAACCTAACAGTTTTAACTAACTCTATATCTTCTCTAACGCCGTCGGTGCAATCCAGCAAATTATCCACGTAGTGATTATCTAAGATTGATTGAACTACAGGTGGAAACTCTTTCAAGGATTTCTTGGCATTAAGATTTTTTACACATTGAGTCGAACACGTTGCTTCAAATGTCATAACCTGTGTAACATATACATAGGGTTTGTAATATTATGTTCAGTATACAGAAATATTTGGGCAAATTGGTCGCCCTCCCAAATTAAGATTTAATGGAACATTTCGGCTCTGTCACCAGTTATTGCTTCTGGCCGTTCTCGAAACGTATATAGCACACTTGTCAACGCAATGATTAAGTCGAACCCTTTTAACGTCACTTTTTTCAAAGAAATTCCATATACTTTGGCAGCCGTGTCCCACACGTTCCTGTACTTACCAGGTTTGTTTGGTTTGTTTACGGAAACTAATGGTAAATATCAATCTACAGATGGTGGTAACTTTCGAATATTTCTCCAGACCGTTCTTCATTATTCGACTCTATTAGGTTACCCGCAATTGTAGCCTCAAAGTAATCAAGTGAGAAAAATACATCTCGGCTTCTTGATGTAGCAAGTCGATTTTGATTATACATTCACACTGATGGACACTGTGATTTTGAACGCACCTACTTACATTACATGTGATTTTCCAATGCTCCACCCGAAGGTACTACATTGGCCAGGAAGCGAGTTTTTTTTTTACCTGGAAAATTTTGAATTTTTGCCGAATCCTTGCTGTTTCAAGCAAGGTAGGGATCTTTAACGTGCGTGACAACACTCACACACGGGACCTCCATTTTACTTCTCATCCGAACGAGGGTGTATTTTTGCGAAAAATGCTCGCCTAACATTTTTCAAGCGGACCGTGTCGGGATTCGAACCCGGGACCTAGGGCGTAGTAGTCACACACATACCACTACGCCACGGAGCCGCCTTGCACCTACTTACATTTTACATTACATTTGATTTTCCAATGCTCCACCCGAAGGTACTACATTGGTCAGGAAGCGAGTTTTTTTTTACCTGGAAAATTTGGAATTTTGCCGAACCCTTGCTGTTCCAAGCAAGGTAGGGATCTTTAACGTGCGTGACAACACTCACACACGGGACCTCCATTTTACCTCTCATCCGAACGAGGGTGTATTTTTCTGAAAAATGCTCGCCTAACATTTTTCAAGCGGACCGTGTCGGGATTCGAACCCGGGACCTTGGGCGTAGTAGTCACACACATACCACTACGCCACGGAGCCGCCTCGCACCTACTTACACCTGAAACTCAGTCTGCGCTGTAAAAACCATGTAATACCCATGCAAGACGTATTTTGGGTTTAACCGATTTTTTTCATTTTGCTTGAGGTGCTTGTGCAAATTGTACTTTTCAATTAGTTTGACGGTTCAGTTGATTGATATTTTGAGCATAGTTAAAAGTGTTGAATGTACGAACAACAAGGTTTAAGTGAAATTGAAAAGTTTTAATGCAGAAATATTTAAAAAATTGCGTTTGATTCTCGCTCATAAGTGCTTCTAAAGCACTTGCAGCGTTTAAGTGTAGTCCGCTTCGCATCGTGTCTCCAAACGCTGCGCGTACTTCAAAGGCTTTCTTATAAACTTGTATCATAATATACTATTCTACGCAATACGAAAATAGTGGTATAAGTAATGACGCAATAAGTTACCAAGTTGTTCCGCGTGTGACGACAAAATGCAAAGTCCCGGATTCGATTCCCGACAAGCTTGAAAAATGTTAGGCGAGCATTTTTCACAATAATACACCCTCGTTTATACGAGAGGTAAAATGTAGATCCCGTGTGTAAGTGTGATCACGCACGTTGATTCCTACCTTGCTTGGAAAAGCAAGAGTTCGGCAAAATTTACAATTTTCAGGTAAAAAAAACTTGCTTCCTGGCCAATGTAGTACCTTCGGGTGCAGTATTTTAAAATGCAATGTAGGGGTATCACAAAACTTTATTCCGATGTGCCATTTTCTAGCCCTTATGTTAGTGACATACCAAAAAGCGTATTATATATTTCAACTCCGTGATTAAATTCACAACAGTTGGCTGATTGACATTCAATTCAATACCCAAATAGCTTCCTCATTTCAGTGGCAATCCTGAAGATTGGCTTATTTTCATTAGTAGTTTCCAAAGTTTTACTGCAGCATACGCGTATTTACATGCAGAGAATTTAAATACACTGAAAAAGTGCTTAGGTGGCAAAACTCTTGAAGTCGTCGAGTAACAATTACTTCTTCTGACCATTGTAGCTAATATAATTGAAACGCTTAAGGTTCCATTCGGCTGCTTTCTGCCTTATGCATAAGGTCTGCAACTCTCCACCGCCTAAATCAGACAAGTTGGATATGTAAGTAGGTTATGCATTGACCGTTCAGAATCTGTGTGCAAATATTGAAGCTTCTGAACTACGAACATATGTATGCAATCCAATGCTACCATACGAACTCATAGACAAGCTTCCGTCCTCAATAAAGCTAAATTGGGCTATTTACGAAAAGATGATGTCAATAGTTGATCTCGTTGTTTATGTCAAATAGTCAAATCGCAACTAGATCCACTCACATTATGGAAGCGCGCCTCAAGGTAGTCCAGTGACCTCCAAAGTTGATTATATAAAATCAAAGATAAATTCAAATTGTAGAATCTGCTGCAACAATGATCACACCGTTACTAGATGCAACAAGTTACAAACTATTAATCATTTTAGACGATGGAACGCTGTTATATAAGAAATACATAACCCATGCGACTGTAAGTCTAGTACTATATGTGGAGAAAATAGCTGCGTATTTAAACACCCTTACCAGTGATTTTCCAGTACTACGCCCGAAAGTACTTTATTGGCTAGGAAGCGAGTTTTTTTACCTTGAAATTTTAGATTTTACTGAACCCTTGTTGTTCCAAGCAAGTTAAAGAACTTTAACGTGCGTGACAACACACACACGGACCTTCATTTTACCGCTCATCCGAACGAGGGCGTATTTTTGTGAAAAATGCTTGTCCAACATTTTTCAGGCGATTCGTGTCAGGATTTGAAACCGGGACCTTAAGCTTAGTGTCACATGGAAACCAACTAACACACGGGGCCGCCGTATTTGAACACCACAAATTACTCCACCAGAATCACAATCCAGTTACAACACACATCACCTGACTCAACAAAGGGTCTTATTCCGTAAGTGCTAATTGTTTTGAATAACAAAGATATTAGTATCAAAATACACATTACTCGATCAGGATTTATCGGTAACACTGATTGAACAAGAGCTTGCAGAATGACTTTAAATACAAGATACTACTGAAAGTGAACCGCTCACACAGTGCGGGAAGAAGCGAATTCTAGAAAGGTATACCTAAGAGTATCTAGGGCCTATCATAACGCTGCCCAATATAGCATATTGAATGTACGAACAGTGCGCAAATTACAATTACAAACCAATTCAATGTCAGCGAAATAGCTAAGTAAATAATTTGCACATTGGACGACATCCCGCTCTAATATATCTTAATGCTACTCCTATCTTACTTATTGGACTCGATAACTGGCAACTCAGGCTGTCACTTGAGATGCTTGAAGCAAAATGAAAAGAACCGGTTACCCCCAAAATACGTCTTGCACGGGTATTACATGGTTTTTACAACGCAGACGGAGTATCAGGTGTAAGTAGGTGCGATCAACATCACAGTGTCCATCAGTGTAAATATATAATCAAAATCAACTTAATACGTCTAGAACCCAAGGCATTTTTCTCACTTGGTAGCTTTGAGTTTACAATTGCGGGTAACCCAATAGAGTCGAATAATGACGAAAGGTCTGGAGAAATATTCGAAAGTACCACCATATGTAGATGATGATTGCTATGAAACTGTTACTGTGAAAATCTGACAAAACTACACTCCACGATAGCTTTAGTATGGGGTGAAAACGCATAATTTGTTTAAACAGACAAACGAAATTCAATCCGAAATTGGCTAAGAGGTTGCATCAAAGTAAGAAGATGTTACAAAAAGTTATGCCTGAAAATTGAGTGCTGCTAAAGTAAATGCCCCGCGTTTACGTACTTGGTATTTACCAGCAGCTTCCGTAGCCAAACCAAACAAACCTGGCTACTAAAACGTGTGGGATACAGCTGTCAAAGTATATAGAATTTCTTTGAAAAAAGTACTGTTAAAAGGGCCCGACATAATAGTTGCGTTGACAAATGTGCTGTATAAGTTTCGAGAACGTCCAGAATCTATAACTAGTGACAGAGCCAAAATGTTCTATCAAATCTTAATTCTCGAGGGCCACCAATTTGCCCAAATATTTCTGTATAATGAACATACAAGTAAGAAACTGTATCTATATGTTACACAGGTTATGACATTTGGAGCAACATGTTCGCCTAGTTTGACTCAATATGTAGAAAATCTTAATGCCAATAAACCCTTGAAGACTGAGTTTTCACCTGTAGTTCAATCAATCTTAGAAAATCACTACGTGGATAATTTGCTGATTTGCACCGACGCCGTTAGAGAAGTCGTAGAATTCGTTAAAACTATTAGGTTCATTCACCTACAAGCCGGATTCCAAATACGTAATTGGCAGTCAAATTCACCAGAAGCATTATAGGTGATGGACAAAACTTCAAACTCGGATGAATATATTTAGGAAATATTCCAGAAGCGACATTTTTAGTTTTTGGTATGACACATTCACATACTCCTTAAAATATAATAAAGTAATTAGAAAAGTATTGTCTTGGCAACGCCAGTCACGAGAGGCTCTACGCGCACCAGTTTCTGTATTGGACCCATTAGAATTGTTAGCATCCTACTTAGTCTATGTAAAAATACTTTTATCAGACATCTAAAAAATTTCATTGAACTAGAATGAGCAACTAGCAGATCAACTACATGAAAAGTTAATGGAATGTTGATGTCAGCGGAAATGCTTTTTCTGCATTGGCATACTTTAGTAAAACGTATATGGGTTAGAGTGTATGCTGGTTGCAGCAGAAACTAAAGTGGCACCACAAAAGTTGACAACAATCACACTTCTTAAACTACAAGCGGCGTTATTGGGTGCTCGGTATGCCAACAGTATTTGCAAGGGGCATTTATTTATAATTAGCACTTAGTTTTGGTAGAGCCATTCGAGAACAGTTTTAACTTAGTTGCATAGCATCAAAAGTGTTTGCACATTCGTAGCTTTGCATTGGAGAAATCCAGGAATTATCTTGCTACGTACATCGACAAAGTCTAACATAAAAAGAAAACCAAAGAAAGAAAAGAAAGTGTGACCGGGTTCAATCGGTGAGGGGGCGGGGTATTACACATACAAAAAAAATTATCAAAAGGAAAGCCTGAAATAAAGAGAAATTAACACAATTTAGTACTAATTATAATTATTCTAAATAACATTCTGGTTAGACATAGCAGCGTAGTATACAAAAAAAAAAACAAGAAACAAAATCAATAACCACATTACACATATGTCAAGAGGAACAACAAAAAAATTACGTCTTAAAGTGGCGAGCTGTAGTTTCTAGGTCCCTCCCCATATGAATTATACGAAGAAAAATTACCCAATTACAACTCTAAAAACCACAGCCCTACATCATCATTGTAAATACCAAATTCAGTACATAACATTGTCGTAATAAATACAATATTATTGACAAACATCATCTTCCCTAAAGGTAATTATTTTAAACCATTTACACATTAATAAGTAGCATAAATTTTTTTTTAGTTATTTAAAACAAATAGTACTGCATTCATAGCAGGGCAATAAATAGCAAAATAGTTCTATAATTTTTGGAGAAGCGTGTTGATTAAATTTATGAATGCCGGAGCTTAGAATGTAAAGTCCAAATAGATATGGTTTCAACGTAAACAAAGAAGAAACACTCGCCAGCATGTCGAAAGTGTAGGCTAGTCACACCGTCTCCAAGGACTGCGCGAAACAGATGTTCTCTGGATCACGCCATGCACGGGTCCTCCCGTCACAACAAGGGGCGGCAGTTCATTGTGGCTTTAGAGCCACCGGAAAAAGAAGCACGCTGTATTGCATGTGCGAGATTCCCACGAAGAAAACCGAAACAACAAAACTATAACGAATGTTTTCGTCGTGTATAAGGAAGAGAAAGTGAATATTAATTTGTTTAACTAAAGAACCAGATTCCAAGTAATATTGATGTTGTCAAAACGTGATTATCAAACTTGAAAACACGGTTTTATCGGATATCTCAATACGTTATTTCCAAGAGTTTTAGATTGAAACAATAGAGAAAGTAATTACACGCTATTGCAAGGTATAACGAGTTCACGGATACCTAAAACAGGGTATTGACTATTTAATTTATAGACTAAGCTTTTCGAATTTGCACCAAATTGGTTCAAATAAAAATTGTTAGGAAACGTACTTATTATAAAACGGTAAGATATACAGGATCTGAATAAATGAATAATGAAGTAAAGGATGTAGATTTTCATTTAGTCGCAAAATGGACGTAACAATCTGATATTCAAACAAGGCGTTGGATTTCAACGAAACTAAATGCTGCTGATAAAGCTACAAAATGAAGCAATAATCTAGTCAATGGATATCTGATCCTGAATTTAAAAAATTTTAAAGTGCATGTTCAAACGATTAATTAATTTTAGTGGTATTGGTGATGAAGAAGTAAGGGCAATACATGTTCATGTTACTAAATCAGTTGACAAAATTGTTGGGGGGTCCATTTTCAAGGTGAGTACGATTATGCCGTACCAAAGCATTTGTTTTGGGTTTTATTTACAAACTCAAATCAAGAATTACTAATAGTATATCACCTCATAGACCCATTTCTGGAAGAGACTGTCAGAATACTGAAAGCCCAATGTACCGTCAAATCCAAAATGAAGAATCCGCAACGAGGTATTAGCATATGATCAAAATTACATCAATGGGGCAAAGTCTACTTTCACAAAGAAAACGAATCCAATATATAATTACTCACCATGTAGATGAACACGGAGTTTTAAGAATGAGGGGTCGGGTTGGTGTTGCACCGGATATAGATATTAATAAGGAAAGACCAATATTTTTACCAAGAAACAACCACGTAACATTGATAATAATCCTCGTTTATCACCGGCGATACCACCACCATATTAACGAAACTGTCGTGAATGGAATTCGGCAGACCTATCATATTCCATATTTACGAACAATGCCGAAAAAGCGCATGTCAACATTTCTTTGAAACCCCTTTCCGAAACGAGTGGTAAAGTGAATCTGTAAAAGCTGTGAGGTACCAACTAAGCAACGTTTGTGACGCTTGGACAAGTCTCCGTGAGAGTAGTACAGATTGTGGTTTAGTTAGTGAGTGCAATCGATAGAAAACGAAATCACTACACATGACTTTGTTGTGTCTCTTGTAGTGTGGTAAGACATTCTTGTCAAAATACACACTATCAGTAAGGTCTGGCAAAATGTAAATATGCAATTGGATGTGGCAATTAGACGCGTAGAAACATTTGTCAAGTGGTTAAATGAATATTGGTGGCGTCTCTGTGGCGTAGTTGGTATGCGTGTGACTACTACGCCCAAGGACCCGGGTTCGAATCCCGACACGGTCCGCTTGAAAAATGTTAGGCGAGCATTTTTCCTCAAAATACGCCCTCGTTCGGATGAGAGGTAAAATGGAGGTCCCGTGTGTGAGTGTTGTCACGCACGTTAAAAATCCCTACCTTGCTTGGAACTACAAGGGTTTTGCAAAATTCAAAATTGTTCAGATAAAAAAAACTCGCTTCCTGGCCAATGTAGTACCTTCGGGTGGAGCATTGGAAAATCACATGTAAGGTTAGATGAATACCGTCTCAGTGGATTTAATTCGGCGTTGGTAACAGCAAGAGAAGTAGCGGAAATGCTGGTATTGAAAATATATTTAAGACTACTAGAAGACGGCGTAAAAAGAAAATGTTTTTGTATGAAAGGGAAGACGCAGATCCCGAGCTTTCGCCTGAAGACAATTTCAAAATAAACTATTTTCTGCTGGTAGTAGATGTAGTACAAATGAGCTGTCAGCCTAGATTTGCAGCTTTGAAGTCCTACGAAAACAAATTTGACTTTATGTACCACATTAAAGGCCTTCGAAACATGAGTGATGAAGACCAGATGAATAATTGTAAGGACCTACAACTTTCGCTGAACAACGGAGATAAGCATGATATCGACGCTGTGGAATTGTTTGAGGAGTTGAAAATGTTGGTTCTTGTCTACGTTGGATATCAAGACAATGTACTTTCACTTCTTAAGTACATTACACAAAACAGTTTGAAAGATGTTTATCCAAACGTTAATGTTGTATTAAGAGTAATATATACAATTCATCACAGTAGCAGCTGCTGAAAGAAGTTTTTCCAAGTTAAAGCTTATCAAGTCCTACCTAAGAAATATCATGACACAAAATCGACTATCGTCTTTAGTCCTTCTCTCCATAGAAAACGAGTTAACAACCGGTCTCGATTTTAGTGAACTCATAGAAGACTTCAGTCGAAAAATGCTGCAGGATTACATTTTAATGAAGTACATTAATGGGCACAATATATTGTGTTGAATGATAAATAAGTTTAGGTGTTGTAGTCTCTTCTTTTTAAATGTTGTAGTTAAATATTTTCAACCCTGATGTAAAATCTCTTTCTTACTAAGTTCACTATGTTTGTTATATTTTATATTATCTATTAGAGTTATTATACTTTCAATATTTTGCATAAATCTATTGTAATTGACTACTAATTGTTTTACATTCAGATTCAACAAAACTACCGTTTCTTATGTTTGGTTCAAAAAATGTCCTTAATTTGTGCCGCTGTTATTTACCGGTACAATATCCAAATTTAATTCTGAGTTCATAGTGATAATGGCTTAACGTTGTTTTAGAAGAAAAGTATTTAGTACTGTAGTAAATTTGTTCTTATTTCTCTTCTTTGAGAATAAACCCACTCATTGTTTGCAATATGATTTTTCAAAAATTATATAACCTCATATACTGAGGTTTTATAGGAATTTGATTGGTTGCATCCCCAGGTCATACTTGCTTTGGTTTGGCCCTCAACAATAAATAGCCCAGGGCCCCACATAGTCTAGGGCCGCCCTGCTTGCCAGCGTTAACCAAATTAACCAAATGGTTTAATCAAAACGTCGAACCAATAAAGATAGGAGTGGTGGTGATCATCGTGGACGAATCCCAACCACGAAACTTTTCGAAAAAAAAGCATTGTTATTGATAGCATTGCAGGAAGAATAAGAATTAGTCGAATGAGACAAGCCGTTGTTCTAAGGACGATTAGGGTTTTTGTTCGGCCGGCAGTAATACTGGCTGTTTTAGGCATAGCCAATAAAAATGTGGTAAACTGATTCCACAGATCAGTATACTAGTGGAGGATGTTAGAAAAACCTCATATGCAACCTTGGATACTACGGTATTTATTTTAAAAATATCAGGACATCGGGATCTGTCTGAGGGTCACGCATGGAGTGGCTTTATAAATTCAAACTTTTAGTAATTTAAAGAAAGTCGCTAAAGTTGGGAATAATCAACCAAACTTACGAAGTAAGTTAGGTTAATAGGATCGCTACGTCGCCGTCGTCGCCGCCGTCGTCCGTTGCACGTTTTTTTCGTTTTACAAACATTTGATATATGGATCTTGTTCAGTTTTTTACGCTGATTAAGAATATGCTATCCATTTTTCGATATCTCATTTAGTTTTCGAGTTATTCGACTTTAAAGTCGAAATTTTGACTATGATAAACTTCACTCCAGCAAAAAATAAATAAAGTTTTAGGTTAATATCGACCTCTTGAGCATATTTTCTCATAGCTACATACCTCCTGAACATATTTTCTCAAAGCACCAATGCTCTAAGTCGAAAGGTTTTCGAGTTATTCGACATCTTGTTTTCATTAATGTATATGTAATATTTATATTTTTGATAACAACATATCTGTAAGTTTGGTTAGAAGGTCTGCACATGAGAACTTAGATTTTTTTATATTTATACAGAGTAAATAAACCAATTAAAGGTTAGTTGTATAGTTCACGTAGCTAGTTAAAATGTGTACCTACCTATTTTAGGAAAATAAACAATAAATTTAAAGTTTTGGGTTACACACTACACGTGATAATCATTCGTTTAAATTTTATTCCTCGGCAACCATTGAAAATTTATTAGCAATCACAATTTTTAAATGTTTTCGAAGACCGCTCGAAGTAAGTAGGCAACTGGCACATCTGAGCTAGATACAAGAAAAACACCGAAATTTATGCACCACATCCATACATATAATTTTTATTTGACAGCAACAGCAATAATTATGATACGCTATATTTATCATATGCATTAATTAGTAAATAAAGTGAATACTTACGATATTTTTTACAAAGCAGTTGTCTTCAGAAATAAGTAACCAGTTAGTTAACTTTCGACAAGGCATTTTACAATAAGTGATTAATATACGAATTGATTATAAATAAACAGACTTTTACATAACTGATTATTTGTATTACAATGACTCTAAACTTTCTAGTTCTCAAACTATATTTGAAACTTTAGTATACGAGTATGATATAAATGAAGATTCCTTACGTCTAATGTATTCTTTATATATCAACTTTTTCAAGAGCATAACCCTCAAGTACCAACATTAAACTGAAATTTATGGGTTAACTAAGATGATTTGTTATACAATATATCTTCTTCTTGCCATTAAAGAGACATTTCTATCTATAATAAAACAATTGATAACAGTCAACACTAATTGTAGGTAATTCTATTACCATAAGAAATTTTCTATCAACATTTCCATTCGTTATTGTTATTAAACCAGCCACATCAACGCTGATTTTAAACCAACTAATAAATGCTAAAAATTGCTATGTAATTCTTTTTTGTAATACAGGGTAATTGACTACTTCATAGAAATATTTGAACTGATGCTTAAGACACGGGTGTAGGTTGATATATACATATAAATATTATTTCTTAAAAAATAGCGACTTAAAATTTAGGCAAATGTTTTTAAAAATATCTGTACGTGTATGAGTAAAGTTAAGAGGAGCCACACCACATGAGTGTACCCGCGAAGAACCGACTTTATCTTTTCTAATCGGCAAGTCACTTTACCCAATGAAATTGTGAATCACCATAAGATTCTCAACTTTGTAAGAATAACTGCTATAACTTGCTACAGACTAAGCGTAAATGCCAAATATCAAGTAACCATTGATCGATAGGGTTCAAATCACTTTCTACACCTAATCTTAAAATTATAGTCATCATCACCATTAGGTCTTCAGTCCTGAAACTCGTTAGACGCGTACCCTCGTGGTTTCCTATTCTATGCTAACCTGCACATTTCCCTGAAATTTCCATAGTCTGCATCTTTCACTATCTGCGTGCAATAGTCTGATCTTTACCTGTTTTTTCCTATCTCTGCTTGTAATATATCCCGCACTATTCCCCAAAAATGCCTTAGAACGTATCTTTCCCATGTATTTCTCCAATTTTTTTTGTTTTCTACAGATATCTGTATTCCCCTACTATTTCTATAACCTCCTTGTTCTTAACTTTGTCTGTCCATGCTATCATCCTCATACATTTGAATCACAACATTCCAAAACGCTTCCACCGTTTTTATCTGCTTCTCCTACTGCCTCTATTTCATAGAAGTACTGTGCTGTGCTCCACACATATGCTTTCAACATTTTTCTCCTTGTTTCTATGTTTGTTGTCTTCAAACATAGCCGCTGCTCTTTCTTGTTTACAACTATATAACCTATTTCCTCGCAGTGTGAAAGGGGATAGGCAGCCTACGGCTACCAAGATCCCCCAACACTTAAACATTTGCCGAATTTATAATTTTCCAATATATCTTCTGGCACAATCAACATTACTTGAAAATATTTATAAACCAACACCTGTTGTTGTTTATAATAATTTAAGTGCAATAATTTTTTTCGTCATTAATTTTCCGTCTTGGAACTAGTTGGACGCGTACCTTCACATATTTCTATTCTGAGCTAGTCTAAATCGTTTCCTGAAATTTCTATTGCCTAGATACAGCTCGGTTCCCCTTCAGTTGCTTCCTACTTATATGCTCTATTTCACTAAGATTTAGTGGTATGTGAAGGGGGTTAAGCAGCCTGTGCTACCAAGGATCCCCCAACACTTAGACATTTGCCGAATTAATAGTTTTCCAGTAAATCCTTTCGCACAATTAACATTGGTTGAGAGTATTGCAAAACCAACACCTGTAGCTGCTTAGAGTTATCATCAGGTTCAAGTACAGTTATTTTTTTCGTCATTAGGTTTTCCATCTTAGAATTAGTTGGACGCGTACCTCCATTGAATTCTGTTCTGAGATAACCTGCAGCCCATTTCCCTAAAATTCCCACAGCCTACATTTTTCACTATCTGTGTGCAATAGTGCATCCTAGGTCTACCCCTACCTCTCCTTTTTCCTATCTCTGCTTCTAATATAATCCGCACTATTCCCTCATGCCGTAGTATATAAAATATCATCCTATCTCTCCTATTTTTTACTGTTTTTCACATTTTTTTCTCCTACCATTTCTAGTACCTCTTTGTTCTTAACTTTGTCTGTAGACAATATCTTCATCATACGTCTGTAGTACCACATTTCAAAGGCTTTTTTCTATCTTTTTCATGCCCGCTTCTACTTCTGTCCAGATTTCACAGCCGTACAGTGCTCTGCTCCACACATATGCTTTCAACAATCTTTTCCTTGTTGTCTTTGAACACAATATTTGCTTGTTCTTGTTAAATGTAGCATGATCTTGTGCTATTCTTTGTTTTATATTGTTTGCGCTCTTCCCATCTTGCGCTATTTGGCTTCCTAGGTAGCAGAAATCCTTAACCTCTTGTAAGTTCTCGTTACCTTTTTGTATTCTAGTTTCTAATTTATTTTCCCCTCCTTTGCATACCAGTACTTTAGTTTTATTTTTGTTAATTTTCATACAGTATCTTTCTGTTAGAACTGTTTCCAGCTTTAACAGCTTCTAACTCTCTTCTAACTTCTTAATCTTCTTTGGGAATTAAACTACTCATAATTTTTAAAATTATCTTTATTTACGTTTCGATCCATGACCTAGGATCGTTGTTAAAATAAAAAAAACTTCAAATTTGACATTTATGACATAAATTGAAGGTGACTTTGATTTATTGATGTTCGAAATATTTGGTTTGAGTACACTAAGCAAAAATTTTTAAAGTTTAAAAGAATGATTGCCTTCAATTTGTGTTACGGCCTGGGACCGACTTTTTTTAGGTAGCCAATACGCTTAACGTGAAATCTGCTGATTAATTTTTGTTGGTGAATTTTATATAAATTCAATAAATTTGGAATTGGAAAACAAAAATCAAAGTCACCTTCAATTTATGTCATAAATGTCAAACTTGAAGTTTTTATTATTTTGACAACGATCCTAGGTCATGGATCGAAACGTAAATAAAGATAATTTTAAAAACTATGAGTGGTTTAATTCCCAAGGAAGATTAAGAAGAATGCTAAACAAACCACATCAAACATACAGGGAGTATCTCTTCTAACTCTCTAAGAGCAGCTTCTAATTCTTCCTTACTAGATGCTAATACTGCTATATCACCTGCAAACCTTAGCATATCAATCTTTTGTCCCTGCATAATAATTCCAAATGTCTTCTCGCATTTGACAGAATTCATTGTCTCTTCGATGTACAAGTTAAAAATTAATGGGGATAGGACACAACCCTGTCTCACCCTTTTCCTAATATTTACTTGTCTACGTTCCTGCTCTAATTCCATTACCGCTGTTTGCTTTTTGTGTAAGCTACGTACTATGTCAAATGCTTTTTCGAGATCTTCAAGCCCTATATTCACGCTTCCCCCTTTTTCTATTGTTTTCTCCATTATCGCCCTCAGAGCTAAAATAGCCTCCCGTGTACCCCTGTTTTGCCTAATCCCAAATTGATCTTCTCCTAGTATTTCTTCAGATCGTTTTTCCATTCATCTTTGTACGATTTTAGTTAATATTTTCAACACGTGTGTTGTCAAACTTATCGCACTCGCCGTTTAATCCTGCGGCGATGAGTTACCCAGGGGTTCCATTGGGGTTCAGTTTCTGGTATATTCTAGACTTGATGCTGGCTGGTATTCATTGTAGCGTCCTAACAAGGAAAAAGGAAAGAAGGATGGAACAGTAATCGACGGTACCTACGAAAAACGGCACTCTTCAACGCACTACCGCGCTAGTGAAGTGATTGATCCTGGTCACTGTAAATCACCTCACTCGTTTTAGCACTAAATTCTACCCACCCGGGATTAACCGATTCAAATTGTCTGTTGTCCTTCAACCAATTGAAGTGGAAAACCTCGACACCCCGACAGTGCGTATTTACATAATATTTCCGAGATTAATAAAAAATCCCCGAGAGTGTTTTGACACATTTATGCATATTACAACATTTGTTTTACAATGTAACTTATAAACTTATAAACTAAACGGACCGGATTCAGTAAACAAAGGAAAATTTGTTTAGCCTTTAAAGAAAACAGTAGATTTAATGAATATAAAAGGTGGGAATTGATTATCCAATAATTGAAAGTGCATGTTACGGGTTAAATCAATTAATACGTAACAATCACGGCAAAAACTACAAAAAAGGGAAAAAAGAAAAAAGTTTTCTTGTTGCCCCAAATCCAGACAACTATTTATACTATAAGCCACTAAAACCTAAATAAAGTTTTTAAGCGCCACCTGATTTTTCTTGAAGCAACCGGAATTAAATCAGGAAACGGAAAAGAGGAAGTAGTCAGTAATATTTTGAGTAGCACATTATTGCGCGCACAGTTATTTTTTGTCGCAATTCTCACAACCAACACACATTGTCGGAAAGAAAGACTTTTCTTAACCTAAAATTCTATAGTTTTAAATTAAATTCTAAGTTTTAAAAATACAACTTGATTTAATTAGCAATATTTTTTTAAAAATATTGATGTATAAAGCTATTCAGAAAACATTTACAGAAACCAGGTAAGTACCCAAACCTTACCCTGCCTATTTGACATCTGAGAACAACAAATTTTCAAACTTTTTCCTAACTGCCCTAACAAATTATAAGCTAAAGCCAGTTAGGTTCTTTCTTTCAATTTTTATTATCTTTTTCTCAAGATAAGCGCAAGATAGCAGTAAAATCACAAGGTAAAGGCAATATCTCAAGGTAAAAATAAAATGCTGAGGTAATTCCTAAAGTTAACATTTAGATAATTTTCAAATATAATTTCAAGACAAAATAAAATTATAAAATAATTCCCAAGATAACGGTAGAATTATAAGATAAGATATAGATACACCTAAAACTAAATTCAGTGAGTAGTCCCGTAAAATCATCAGAATGGTGGTTCGAGAAACGATACCCGTTCTGTTGAACGCACAAGAGACTGCCTTACATAGGGTACAGGATTATCTGTGCTCCAGGTGCGGAGTCGATAAAGTATGCCAACCGGCAAACAAATCGACATTAGCTCTGCCACCGCTTAAAGCAAGGACAGTGGCGACACATGGACGAAAACGAATTCCGCACAATGTGGCTCAGTGCCGTGAGTTGCCTGGTTTCCAGACCATACGATAACTAACAGAAAAGAAAAGGTAGATAGAATAAGAAAAGGTACTAAAAGAAGAAAGTTAACATCGATTGAATGCCTAGTAACCTCCTAGGTGCAAAGAGAAGAAAAAGGACTCGCATTGAGCAAAAAATAGTAGACAAGGTGGACAGAAAAGGTTACTCAACTCGCCAATAAGGGGTCAGTAATCCGAATTGAGGGAGTTTCACTCTAAAGTGACAGGCGTTGGTTTTTGGAACCTAAAACAAGCCAGTTAAAGGAAAAATAAGATGAATAAATAAACAGCGGAATATAAAAAAGTTAAGTTTTTTGTCAAGTGCCCTATAAAGAGAGGGGGGGGGGAGAGAAAGTAAAAAAACAGGAAGGGAGGTACGAAGGACCCCCGCTTAGTAAGAGAAACAAAAACACAACCACACCTTACTATTTTCAAAAGTAGGCATACTCAACCCAAGGACATCAAAAACCGTTAAGATAAAGATATACAGGTGCTTCAAAAGTCATGGTCCAAACGAAGCGGCATGTAATAGAGGAGATCATTTCCTATCAGAAAAGCCATATATGTTGTTATCCAATTGTTGATGGTTTCAAAGTTTCAAAGTTCCAACAATTTTTGTTTTCTTTAGGAAAATCATGCAGATCCGCTTACTATTGATTGGTAAAAGAAAAATTCTGAATGCATCTTTATAGTCCTTTTTGTGTTTGGGAGAGGAACGTCTCACCTTTATTAGGTAACAGGTTTTGCAAACAACTACAAGGTTAATCAAAAGAAACAGATAGTTTTTGGTAGTATTTTAGATTCTTCAAATACATTACAGTTGTTTAACTCAAAAATACTCAAATAAAATATTGCTATCGAAAAGTGCACACCTATTCAGAAAACTTTTTGGTGTAAGCTCTTTCCAAAAAGGTACAACTTGTAGATATAAGTTAAACAACTAGAGGAATTTTTGGGTTTAGTGGTAAGAATGGTACCGTTCTAAAAAATTCACTAATAAGCTAGCTTACAATATTAGTCAAATATGAGATTGCAATGTTAAAATATATGCTTACAGCAAATGCTCTATGTTCTACCGCCTGTCCTAGTACACAAACAAAATCTAACATACATCTTGTGTTAAATATTAACTTATTCATTTTGCAAACTACCCCGTATTAACTATAAACAATGAACAGTCATTAAAACAAATTCCTCACTTTTGTGCACTCATGTTTAATATTAGGTATGCCATACATTCAGCAAACAACCTTATAAACCAGTTTCGTGCCTTTCTTCTGTTTACAATTCAGGTTGGTGTATTCCTGGTATGGCTGAAATCAGTTCATGCTACAATTGAATATTTGTGAAGCATTTTTGTAGTAAGAATCAAGAGTTCTTTTGCGCGCCGTAATATTTTTTTATTTTTAGCATAGGAAGAAAATTAAAGTAATTATTGATTAATTATTGTATAATTTGTAAAACAAATGGCAGCCGGCGGCGATGTTTGTTTTGTTTAAGAGGAATCCTTGGTTGATTTTGTAAAGAGCTGATGTTTAACGAATTCTAGTTCGTTATTATTTTCATATCAAGTCGTAGCAATTTTTTGAAGATCTGTTCTTATTGTCGAAGAGGACCGCTATGAACCCAATCTTTGTTGTTTCTCACCACAAAGCTTTTAGTGTAAGATATTAATTTCTGAAGTTACATCTAGTGAAATTTAAGTAAAACTCAAACATTTGTTGTTACGTTAAGGGTAAGTAAAGTTCAAATTAATTCTACTTGTATTTAGAAATAGCGTTTAGTTAAATTTATTTAATAAGTGAATACGTTTTATGCAAATCTTAGGAATGGTTGTGCCACAAACATTACAAAATCTTAGTACCCAAAATAGTGCTTTTTTGTTATCAATTATAATTGGTTAGGGATTGAAATAAATGTTTATAGCTTCGTTCAAATTTTACAACTAGTGCTCTATTTTTGGTTTAATAATTAAATTAGATAAGAAATAGTATAAATAGAGGTAGCACTAAATTTAAGGATCAGAATATGTACGACCTCGGTGATGTAATGTTCTTACGCAAATAGAGATTCTTTAAAAAATCTTCTATTCGTAAACTTCTGAGTAGCTCTTGTATTGAAGAATGTACAATCTTTATAGTATTTTGCAAAACAATGATGCTTCATCAAATAATTGCGTTTAAAAACTTCTATATTTCAAACTATTTAAACATATATGTTTCATGTCGGAAGCATGTAGCTCTGCCTTAAATGCAACATATTGTTAGGAAAGAATGACCCATTCTTTACTGAAACTTACATGGTCGATCTCACAAAAATGAATGAATGAACAATATCGATTACTTTCGATTATATACAAAAATTATCTCAATTCGAGGTTTTTCCCAATTTATTTGAAAGCATCGCTCAGCACTGATGTAAGAATTTACTAGAATTTCACGATTTTAACGTCTAATTAGTGTCAAGTTGTAACTTATGTTCATCGTAAAATGTGCAGTCTATTCTTTTCTAATGCACAAAGTTAAAGCTCGCGTTCTCTTATTATCTTATTGTGCTATGGAAAGCTATTTAGAATATTTGTTATCCATTTGATTGCAGTTTAATGTTCGCGCGATTGATACACACAATCAACCTATTAAATGACTTAAAAAACTTCTTATTAAAAAAAATATTTTTTTAGCACTCTTAAAATGAATTAAAATGTTCTATTTACACGCGGATGTCAATTACATAATTAATAAGGGCTTCTTTTTTTGCAAATGCAATAAGATTTGCATTGATTTATATTATTACAGGGTATGTATGCATAAGAGAAGTTTAAATTTAAATTATTTCTAGTATTTTTAAACGCTTTTTAAAATATCTCAAGAGTAATTATTTTTACTTATATGGTTTAAATGATTTTGTATTTACCTTTTAAAATGATTGATTTGCATAAGATATCTCACTCGGCCGAAACTAATTGATTTAAAAATTGGGCTTTTACGTTTATATTCATTTCACACTCTGTAATAAATGTAATAGACGGTAATATAACTATATAATTAATAAAATCTTTTTAGGTGCTAACGCAATATGCTTTTTATGGTATGTTTCAACGATTAATTTATACAGGTAAGAAAATTTTTACTTTTTCTAATTTTCTTCTCTTTGGATGTTAATTTATTATAGAATTTGGCGTTAAAGGACCTCTCGTGACCTCATCATATATATATATATATATATATATATATATATATATATATATGTATATTGCTATGAAATTCGCCCCACGATTGGGCGTATCATATTTATTGCTATGAAATGTCCTTTATTATTTTAAGTCCCAATGTTGGACGTCTTATTTATTAGTGAGATATTCCCTATTTTAGGATTATCGAGCCCCTACGATAGGAACCATTTTTATTTGCTGTGATATTCCTTTTATTGCTGTGCTATTCGCCCCACTTAATATAAAATGTTAAATTAGGATTATACCCCGACTAGCTTACTGAATAAATCAAATAAAGCAATTCTAGAACACACAATATAATAATTGATAATATTTACAACACTCAAAATTTTCCTTTTTGTACAAAATATCTACATATACCAGATTTAAGCTTTCTTGAAAGCCAGCAAAAATATCTTTTAATTACATTCAGGGACCTTCGAACGTTCCAAAATATCTTCCTCTGTTTTCATATTTTTAAGTGACCTTTTTAATGACTCTTACAAATATACAATGCATAGCAAATATTAAATTAAAAACAGTCTTTCAATAATACAGTGTATTAAAAATTGCTAACCAGGAATGGGTTCTGGAGTTCCATCCTAGTCTATGATCTACATCCCCTTGCTGTGTCCGCTTTGCTTATTGGTATTTTTTGTTTGCGTTAAGACATCAGCAAAATGCCGTACCCATATAAGAATCGTCTCTCATAAATCGCTTCCAATTAAACGTCCCAAATTAGAATATGTCCAAAATTAGAATATGTCCAAAATTAGGATATCACCAAATTGATAATATGTCAAAATAAAAATATCACCAAAATTAAACGTCCCAAATCAGAATGTGTCCAAATTTGAATATCACCAAAATTAGAAGCCCTGTTTTGTTAATATTAGAAATAAATTTAATTAAGTTGTCTAACTTACGTCTATCTATAGATCGGCTTATATTTCGTTACACAAAATTCTCGCACTTTTAAATCTCATTTGTTTAATTTTTATTTCACTAATTGCGTGAGTCTTTAACACCTTCGAATATAGTTGTTGCTCAGTTAAATATAGACTAAAATGTCGTTCAGTTTCTATCGTATATATAAGCCCTTCCTCCAATTATTTTCATTGGCGTGTTTACAATCAAGGCTGGTACTTTTGCCTTATCTAGCAGAACTCGGAATTTTTACAATTTACCTAGTTTAAATCTTTGATGAATGCTCTGTTCATCACGTTCACATTCACCATATTGCAGTATTATCCTAGGATTTACAACTTTTGTCTTTTCATTAAATCGTGTATTCGATGTTTGTTAATTTATCATATAATTGAACCGCCTGGTGTTTATTTGTTTTCCACAGAATGTTGGTTTTCTGTACAAATGAGTTCTTCTCTAGTCACGTAACGATTTTCTAATAATGAATTATTTAAGATGCGTTTACGTTGATATTTTCGGCGCAATTGTTAAATATTTGAAATGCCAATTTATCTACGTTTCCCGGTAATTTAATTTTGATGCAATTTATTGATTTTTAAAATCTTATCTTTACTTGTAAACTATACTTAGACATATTTATGTTCTCATGCATTTAATTCCGTGTATTTTATATACAATGTCGTCTTAATTGATAATATATGGAATGACCGATTTACTCTTATAATTTCTGGAATTATTTGATTTTCTTAAAGTTAAAGCTGCTTATATTTATCATACAACCCCTATGACTTAATCTACCCTTAAACTACCCTATTATCATAGCAATATTCATAGCAATATATACATATATATTGCCGTGGTACCCTCGGGTTTCAGTCGTTTCGAAAATTAATTTATACAAAAATCGAAACTTTCACCAAAAAAAAATAAAAAAAATTCAAAAAAATAATTTGTTACCCAGATTCCTTTGTTCCTCAGTTGAATTGCTTTCTTCAACTGCTTCCGGCTAGCTCAGTTGAACCTCCTCTGGGATACCTAGATCCACTATTATGCTTTGCATCGTTCACGCACACTCTCAAAAAACCACAAAATACAACAATCATACAATCTTTTATTTATCACTATTTACAAATAAAATTCAATATTATCCACATTTCAGTGATCAAGTTACACCTCAATAAATCTTATTTTGTAATGTCCTGTATTTTAATTTAAATTATCCAACACCTAGAGTGTACCCGGAGTAAATGGGCCCTGAATAATATCTTATTTCTCATTCTTTCTTTATAATTTATTTTAAATCTACGTAAACTCTGGAGTATGGTGAGCTCATGATAACCCAGTTAATTATGAATAATGTATGCCCTTATACTTCGCATACTCTTACAACAAACAAAAAAACAAACCCATGTACTTTTTACAAAATTTAACTTCCTGATGGAACGTTAATAAGCTTTATATACACTTTCAGATTTCTATTTAAATACCATAATAAAGTTAGTTATACGTATTATTTTCAATACGCAAATTAATGCACAATACCTTCAAAATTCACTCTCATACGTCACCCAATATTCATAGTTTCATAGTTTATAACAACACTATTTCAAAGCGTTACCTGGAATTTCTAGAATATCTCTGCTCCGTTGACGATGCCGTATATTTGCTTCTTACTGCTCTGCAGGCCGCTGCTAGCTATTAGTAGAAGAACCCCATTTAAGTTGAGCTGCTCGCGCTGCCTCCACGGTGTATCCAATTTCCAAATCCAAATTAATTATACTTCTTTCATAATTATTTAATTTAATCCACGTTACATAACGTCACTACACGAGCTTCTTAAAACAATATATGTGACACCTCAATAAATTTTAAACTCGGCACAATTCGCGTACAAATTATGAGGCTAACACCGTGCTATATAATTTAAAATAATTTCCTATACTTACAAGCTCGTGGTAACTTTCGTACGTAGTCTAAAGCGATCAAAATACTAAGGGCTTTTATTATATTTTAAAAAGGTATTTATACAATTTCCGATGCCACCTCTGGCCGCATTTCAAGCGAAGTTCTTCATTTACAATAACACGTTCTTAAAATTTTGGTTTAACCGATTTCTAAATCTTCGAAATTCAGCGCGTCGTTACGATATTTTCTGAAAATTAATATTCAATATTCCCGTGTCTTGTCTGAGGTGCGACTAACGATATCGACCAATAGACTATGCATTGACGTTTTACAAATCCCGCCTATCCTAACGCTGTCCCTTGCTTATGCATATTCTACGTCTCTTTCTCACCTTGTTTGAGTGGTAGAAATTGATATTCCTGACCGCGTTCTACAACTCCAAATGGACCCCAAAATACGTGCTTTAAATAACCCCTCATTAGCGTTTCATGGGAAAACATCCGACCGATTACCCGATATTTTTTGAACCTTGTTTGTTATCTACAAAAATAAATGGAACTTGACATTTAGAAACCTGCAGGTGTTTAATTTTAACGAGCGTTTTAAATAACATTTCTACGAGTTGGATTTTCAGCGTATTTCAACCCCATCGATATATTTGTTTGTTAGCAACGCGATTCACCTTGGTATTATTGATTTTTACACGCTTTTATGCATATTATACGTAAATAACCTTTCAATTAAACTCAATTAAATTAATAAATTAATTGCATTGGTTTCTAACATTTTTTTCTTTACGAACCTAACTAAATTTTATTCATTATTTGTAAAATTTTGTTAATACTTGTTACTTAAAAATGAACTAACTGGAATAAATTTCGCACGTAAATTCTGGTTGTTTTCTTTATACACGGTGTTTTGAAATTACTTTGTTTATACGTAGATTTAGCCCTTTAAAACCACTACATAATCCCCTATTTTAATTCTAAGAAAAACTATTCCCGGTTTTTCTGAATTTAAATACCTACACTCTAATTTTATCTTACTTGCTATTTCTATACACCTATCTACTCACCTAACACTACCTATACCTATTTATCCAACCTATCACTACTTGTCTACCTATTTCTATCTATTACTACCCCTATCTCTACTTATTTCTATCTATCTACTCCTATCTTTACTTCTAATTACCTATTCACACCTATCACTATTTTTTACCTAACTATTTCTATCTATTATTAACTCTTCACCCTCTTATTTCATTGTATTTTCTTCTTTTATTTCACCCTTTAGTCCTTTATTGACTCTTTACGTACATCTTTTTGTACTTTTCCCTTTATCTTTAGTCTTCATAACTTTTAACCCTACCTATTATCACTATCTATCTTATCCTACCTATACCTACCTAATTCTATACCTATATCTAACTATCTCCCATATTTATCGTATTTCTAATCTTATTTTCTATAAACCCTTACTTTTACTTTTCTATATACACCTATTTCTATCCCTATCTATTTAAATTTTACTCTATTATACACCTATCTCTACTTTCTATATACAGCTATCCATCTTTATCATACTTCTACTTCTACTTTTCTATATACACCTATCGCTATTTCTATCTTCTACATCCATACTAAAATTCACCTATCTCTATCTATCTCGAGCCTTGCCACCTCCGGCAACGCTTATATAAGCTCTAATGCCCATCTTTTCTTGTCTCTGTCTTGCTTTCCTACTTACAAAGTCGACGTTATTTCCACTCTACTGCTATCTTTATCTAACGCATATTTCCCGTCCTTATAGTTCCACTATTGCCATGTCTACGGTTAGTGCCCTTCCTACACGTGCACCTTGATAAATTAACAACGTTCACAAACATGTTACATCTCCGTCCCGCATATTTAATTTTAAAGCACACCCTTCTGTCACGCGCTTGAAAACTGTTTGTCCTGTAGCCACCTGCTATGTTTTCCTCTGTTCCTTTATAACGATTCTCTGTCAACTTAATTTTATTGATTTGTTTGCAGACTAGTCGTCTGTTTGTTAACCTTGTATCTTTCCGTTGGACAATACTTTCAAATGCTTTCGTAACGTATTCTAGTCTTCACCAGAATTGCTTATCTCCCCTAAGCGTTTATTCCCTGAACTCCTTGACCGTTTTCAACTTGTTTTGCTGCTTCAAACATTGTAGCATTCTACGAATTTAATAAATGTACGTTACTAAATTATTTATTTTTACCCTGCAGAGTTTTAATACTGCAAGTTTTTGTACTCAATTTTCAACCTTGCATTAAATTAACTTATACAAATTATTGATTTAAACCTTCATTAAAATATGTTCTTTTATCCCAATCTTCTTAACTTTAAGCGTAACAAATAAATTATTCATTTGAACCTACATATTATACTGTCTGTTTTTATACCAATTCAATTAATTCGAAGCGTAATAAATAAATTCTTGTTTTCTATATACAGGGTGCTTACATAACTACATGCTTGACCTATTTACACATGGTTAGCCTTACCCACCACCGCAAAATATATATATATACACACTCACACACACACGTACGCACGCACGCACGCACGCTCGCACGTACGCACGCACGCACGCACTCACGCGCCCGCACCCTCACCCGCACACGTACGCACGCACGCCGCCCCCCGCCCGCCCACCCGCCCGCCCGCACGCACGCACGCACGCACGGACGGACGTACGCGCGCGCGCATTCACTCACGCACGCACCCACACACTCACGAACGCACGCACGAACGCACGAACGCACGCACGAACGAACGCATGCATGCACGCACGCACGAACGCACGCGTCCGCGCGCCCGCACGCACGCACGCACGCACGCACGCACGGGCGGACGGTCGCACGCACGCACGCACTAACCCACGCACGCACGCACCCACCCGCACCCGCACGCAAGCACGCACGAACACGCGCGCGACATCGCGCCCGCGCGTCCGCACGCGCGCGCGCGCACGCACGCGCGCACGCTGGCGTGCGCGCACACACGCACGCACGCAGGCAGACACGCACGCACGCACCCGCAACCGCACCCGCACACGCAGGCGCGCGCACACGCACACACACACGCACACACACGCACGCACGCACGCACGCACGTACGCACGCACACACACGCACGTGCGCACGCACGCACACGCACACGCACGCACACACACACACACACACACACACACACACACACACACACACACACACACTAACCTAATAAAATATTTATATGGGATTAATAAATGATGATTAACCTTACCAAAAGAAGACACAAACACTTAGGAATTGACTGTCGTTAACGCTGACGGGCGAGGGCGTCCCTCAGATTATTGAATTCACGGAAGTACGTCTTCCGGTCTGCTGAACGACGTGAATCCACTAGCAAGATCTGATTGAAGTTCACAGAGTCATAGTGGTGGTACTCTGATATCTCAAGGTGTAAGCAAGTAGTGGAAGGTAATCATCAGAATAACAATCACCAACCAAGTAATGTTAGACTAATGCTGTGGTCGCAGGATAACTATAACTAACTGTATAGGGTTAGAATAATGGTGTGTTAGTCAGGATAACAATCAACGTGTAATGTGTGGTTTAATTTAGCGTAGCTTTTACAGAGCGTAATACTAGACACAAAAACTGACTATTGATTTTTTTTTAAACGTACTGCTCACACAAGAAAAAGAATTAAGTTTTGAGGATTGTTTTCTGGTAACCACTGCTAACTACAAAAAGATTCTAGGACATTATCAAGTGTGGTCTTGTTGTTAAACTGGAAAATAATAGAATCACTCCAAAATGTGGTTGTGATAAGGAAAAGTGCGCAAAACTTATCCGGACGCAAGAAAAAATAATTGAAACAAATGCAATAAGAATGTAACATCAATTTTGTTTTAATGTGGTAAAAATAAGTTATAACTCTTTATCAGTTGATTTTTTAATCGTTTAGAAAATATAAAATCTAAACAAGGTTTTCGAGAAATTATGTCACATGCTCGGAAGAGTTTCGTGGCAGGGATTTCCGATTTGTTCGATTTTTTGCTTAGAACTAAAAGTTAAAAATATCGGAAAAATGTAATTTTCAAAAAATTTCGCATTATAGCTTTCCATGGGAAAAATGAGAAAATTGAATTTTTTCGCCGTTAAAAATCCTGGACCAAGTATAGTGATGTTAATTTTATAAATGATTGTAAATAGAAATTATTAAATCCTTCGTGATTGGAAAAAAGTTATATGTATCAGTTAATCCAACAACGAAAAACTGCAGATAAGGGGATTGCGAATGGGACAGATTCCCAATAAGATTATGTGCTGAGAACGCTGAGATGTAATATCTGAGAACACTATCGCAAACGAGCAGGTATTTAACTAAACACTTTTGACGGTACCATGATCTCAAGGCTGTTCGTGCGCCTCTATGACGTGGCCCCTGCAATCCTAACTCGCTTACTGCGTAAAATCATCTCTGGGTACAACATTCTGTTAGTTAGCCTATAGAGAGATATAAAGACCAGAGTCGTTTCAATAGCGCAATTTTACATACCACCGTCATAATTCAAGTTGATGTCTTTCATAGATTTGTATAATTCTGTGACCAAGCAAAAGTGTAGAAACAGTTAGTTGTAACTATAAAGATTTATTTACAATTAACAACAAGGGCTAGCATTCAAAAACTGAACTGAAAAATTAAAGTCCATAAGCTTCATACGCTTTAACGGAGTTCTAATGAATTAAATCGATTGTTGCATTTTTTTGCACTAACAGAAGAATGCATTGGCTTGGTGATGCAATATAATTAAGGTAGCCGTCTTCTAGCATTATTATGGGAGACGGCTCCGGTATGCAAAGTAGACTGTCTGGAATTGTTTGTTTGTGAAAATATTGACATTAGGTTCTCGTGTATACAACACATTCACACTTAAGGATTGTTAGAATGTGCTGAATCAATCTAGTGTTCTTCTGTACGTAAATATGGTAGATGCTGCAAACCCCTTTCATGAATTGCACCTTGTTGGAAATGTTGTGCGGCCAGTAACTATAATTGGAGGGACTGATTGTTGTTGATGGTGTGATGTCTGTATCTCCACCAAAGGAGTTTTGGGTAGGGTCAACCTACTGGAGAAATGGTTGTGCGCTGTCGGGGAGTATCATCACGTTAAAATTCGGCACTTCAAAGCGCGGGTGGCTACAGAATATCATGCTAGGAAACCCGTCGGCTAACTGGCGTAGAATGACCGCTGTGTCGTTAGCTTGCTTCGTATAATCTCCTGGTGTGGTTACAAAATGACAAGAGCGAAATAATTACCATCCGCTCCCTTATGCAGCCGTTTATAAAGCTACTTTAGAACTTGTTTCAGGTACCTAAAATTTTTGAAATAAATTTTTTTATTATAAATATTGCTAGGCACTTCTAGTTAGCAGTTATAATTTTATGATTCCTCCTACAAGTTATGCGCGTTTTATTTGTGCATTATCATCATTAAGTCTTCCGTCCTGGAATTGGTTAAACGCGTACCATCATTGTTTCGTATTCTGAACTAACCTACACATTTCCCTAAAATTTGCACAGCCTGCATCTATCACTATCTGATCTAGGTCTACATCTACCCCTTTTTGCCTATCTCTGCTTGTAATATATCACATACTATTCCCCAAAAATGCCTTTGAACGTATTCTGCGCTTCTATTTCTCCTATTTTATTCCACAGATATACTTGTTCCCCTACCATTTCTATCACCTATTTGTTATTAACTTTGTCTGTCCATGTCATCATCCTCATACATATGAAGCACAACATTCCAAAAGGCTGCTGCCGTTTTTCTGTCTGCTTTTCCGACTGCCTGTATTTCATAGGCATACTGTGCTGTGCTCCACACATATGCTTTCAACAATTTTCTTCTTGTTTCTATGTTTGTTGTCTTTAATCATAGGCGCTATTCTTTCTTGTTAGACGCAGTTCGGTTCCCTTCTATTTTTTTACAATTATATACTCTATTTCTCAGGCATTCAGTGGTTGTGGAAGGGGAGTAAGCAGCCTGTGACTGCCAAGTTCCCCCAGCACTTGAACATTTACCGATTTAATATTTTTCCAATATATTTTTTCGCACAGTCAACATTAGTTGCAGATATTTCACAACCAACACCTGTAGTTGTTTATAATAATCATCAGATTTATCTGCGCTTATTTTTTCGTCATTAGGTTTTCCGTCTCAAAACTGGTTGGCCACGTACCTGCACTTATTTATATTCTGAGCTACCCTACACAGTTTCCTGAAATTCTCACACAGCCTGTATAAAGCTCGGTTCCCCTTCTATTGTTTTCTAATTTTATGCCCTATTTCACCGAGATTCAGTAACGGGGGTTAAGCAGCCTGTGGCTGCCAAGATCACCCAACACTTAAGACATTTGTCGAATTAATAGTTTTCCAGTAAATCCTTTCACACAATTAACATTATTCGAGAATATTGCCCAACAGTTACTTGTAGTTGCTTATAATTATCATTATGTTAAGTACAGTTACTTTTTTTGTCAATAATTTCTCCCTCTTGGGACTGGTTGAATGTATATCTACATTGATTTCTATTCTGAGCTAGCCTACACATTTGCATGAAATTCCTACAGCCTACATCTATCTGTGTGCAGTAGTCTAACCTAGGTCTACCTCTTCTTCTCTTTTTTCCTATCTCTGCTTCTAATATATTCCGCACTATTCCCTCATGCCGTAGTATGTGGCCTATCATCTTATCTCTCCTATTTTTTACCGTTTTCCACATATTTCTTTCTTCCCCTACCGTTTTTAGTACCTTTTTGTTCTTAACTCTGTCTGTCCATGATATCTTCATCATTCGTCTGTAGCACCACATTTCAAAGGCTTCTACCTTTTTCTTGTCCGCTTCTCCTACTGTCCAGGCTTCACAGCTGTACAGTGCTGTGCTCCACACATATATTTTAAGCAATCTTTTCCTTGTCTCTATGTTTGTTGTCCGTCAACACAGTAGTTGCTTTTTCTTGTTAAATGTAGCACGACCTTGTGCTAATCTTTGTTTTATATCTTTTGCGCTTTTCCCATTTTGCGTTATTTGGCTTCCTAGGTAGCAGACATCCTTAACCTCTTGTAAGTTCTTATTATCTATTTGTATTCTTGTTTTTGATTTATTTTCCCCTCCTTTGTATACTAGTACTTTAATTTTATTTTTGTTAACTTTAATACCAAATGATTTTCTGCATTTGACATTATTCAGTGCCTCTTCAATGTACAAGTTAAAAATTAATGGGGATAGGGCACATCCCTGTCTCACCCCTTTACTAATGTTTACTTCTCTACGTTCATGCTCTAATTCTATTACTGCTGTTTGCTCTTTGTATAAGCTATGTACTATTCGTCTATCCCTATAACTCATTCCAATTTTTTGGAGTATTTCAAACATTTTTTTCCATTTTACATTGTCAAATGCTTTTTCCAGATCTACAAACCCTATATACACGCTTTTCCCCTTTTCTAGTGTTTTCTCCATTATCACTCTCAGAACTAAAATAGCCTCCTGCGTTTCCCTGTTTCGCCTAACCCAAATTGGTCTCCTAGTATTTCTTCAGCTTGTTTTTCCATTTGTCTTTGTACAATTTTAGTTAATATTTTTGACATGTGTGCTGTCAAACTTATTGTTCGAAAATTTTCACATCTATCGGCGCCTTTCTTTTTTGGTATAGTTACTATGAGGTTATGTCTGAAATCTTTAGGTATCTCGCCTGACACATCATATAGCTTACAAGTTGGAAGAGACCTTCTATTACTGCTTGTTCGGCGGCTTTTAGAGTTTCTGCTTGCACTTTATCTGTACCCGGCACCTTGCCATTTTTCAAACCCTTTAAGGCTAATTGAAACTCATCTCTAAGTATAGGATATCCCAAGTCATCATTTTCAATGTCGGATTCCTGTTCTAATGCAGTTAGTTCCCCTCCTGCATATAAATTCCCTATACATTCTTACCATCTACCCACTACATTTTCTATAATGAAGTTTCCTCCCGCGTCCTTTATATTTTTGCTATACGGTTTTATATCTCTAAAATTGATTCTAATTAGTTTGTATGCTTTATCTGTCTTTCCTATTTCCATCTTAGTTTGTACCTCTTTGCACTTTTCATCAATCCATTGTTCTTTAGCTTTCCTGCATTTGCGAATAATTTCCCATTTTATGGCTTTGTACATCCGTTTTCCTGTTTGGTCTGATTTATTTTTGTATTTTAGTCTTTCTTCTATTAAATTCAGGATATCCTTGGTTATCCATAAGTTCTTGCTTCCTTTTATGTATACCCAGAATATTGGCCGCCATGTCTAGGCTGGATTTAATGTTAGTCCATTCTGTTTCTACTTACTTAGTAGCAGATATTTTCCCGATATCTTTCAGCAATTCATTTGACTTTTTTCAAATCTTTCTTGAATATCCTTATCTTTTAGTTCCTCTAAGTCAAAGTGCCTTTTTCTGTTTCCTTTTTCAAATTTTTAAATTTAAGTGCGGCCTTCATAATTACGATGTTGAGGTCAGTGTCTATATCTGCTTCTGGGTAGCCTCTAATTCTGAACTTTCCGATCGCATCATCCAAAGTACACTCCTCTCGGAGATCCGAATGAGGTACTATTTTAACTCCGGAATTTTTGACCACAGAGAATGCCATCATTTTATTACAATTTAGGTACGCTGTGTAATTGGGAGGTAATGTAGTGGTTTCCCGTTGCCTTCCACATCGCGGTAACGTGTCTTAGACTGCCATACCGAACCCTATAGTCTCTGCCAATCTAAGTACCGCAAAAAGCCGCTCCCCTCTTTCGAGGACCTGCCTTAGTCTGGTTCCTTACTAATGACCCGAATACTTTAGTTGGACCTGTAGTTTGGCTCTTTAGCTCATTAGAACACGCAAGCCATTTCACCTGTTCTAGTAACCTAGAACTTCGGCAAGATGCAGGTCCATTCAAAAAGGGTATTTGTGCATATGATAGGAATATTGTTAATTTGAATTTCACCTTCCGTCGGAAAGATGATATAAAAATAATTTCTTTGTTTATTAACGAAATCGTTATGAAAAAGTATATATTTATTTCATGGTCCAACGGTATTAGAGCGTGCCACCTCTACATAAAAAAATCACTGGAAAAATCTTAAGATTGCGAACATGTCTCTAATTTACTACAAAGATGTATTTAACCGAATTGAAATTGGTAAATTTATTTAACTTTCTTGCCCAGTTTGGAGAATATCTGAGTTGAGAAAATTATAAGGGTTCGGTAATCTTCATTAATTCTCTACTCGTGTTTAAAAATCCGCGAGAACCACGGGTTAAATAGCCCATAGCCTATTTCGTACAATCGCTTCTGCAATAATAAATTATATTTAAGACAAACATCTCTTTATTTCAATTCACTTGGGTATTTTCCTAATTATTTGTGATTTATACTGAACTGACTGTACTTTTATCAAAAATCGTTTAACATTAAGATTAGAATTTGCAATTAAATTAACATTTAATTAGCTATTATTAACATTTAATTAGCTATTATTTACGTTACTGTACATCGTCACGGTTCCATATTAAAAAATTTAAATTATAAATCAATAAATTAAACTACTTAAATTAATTGCATCTCAGTCTTCTTTTAGTGTATGATATCCATTAGATGTCGTAGTATCAAGTTTACTGCTTTGGTTATTTAAGTTCTTCTTGTCGATGGTGCATTTCCTTTTTCCATATGCGTTTCTATAAAAGTCAGTAAAGAGCCACACGAATATTATTCCAAGGAAAAAGAACAAGTATGATAGGGCCTTTGGCACCTTACAATCAACCAATATACTGTATAATAGGTACGTCATACCAGTAGCGAATTGAATCTAAAAATGTTTATGGTAAATTAAACTGGAGGTAGAAGTCCAACTGGAAACTCACCAATTGTAGCCGCGTCATGTATTTTTTCCACCATAAATATTTTTGGTATTTAGGTCCCAACGCTGCCATAAAGTAATAAAAATACATTATTGCATGTACCACTGTATTAATAAAACCCAAGAAAAGACCCTGCTCACCTACAACAAAACGTTAAAATGTTAATTTGTACAGATTCAAACATACTTGGAAGGAATTTTAGAAACGCCCACGTTAAAACAACCATTACAAAGTGGTGATAAACGTGTAGAAATGTAACTTGTGATTGCTTTTTTCTTAAAACGAAAAAAACTGTATCAAAAAGATCTACTATTTTTGAAAAAAAATACCACCAAGCTGCTGTTGATACCTAAAAGATTTAAGATATCGGACAAATATTTATTAGTTCATAATACGTACAGATTGTGCGTCTTCTTTATTAAATTCTGTATTGTGACAAACTTGATACATTATTCGTACATTTTGTGAGGTCCCAAAAGTATGTATTAATAAAACATTAAAAAGCACTTGATATCCATTGTAAACTAAAATGAGCCTTTTAATTTGAAATGGTAGTCGATTTTTCATTAAATGAGGTCCTAATTTTAAAACGAAATATAAGTAAAATCCTATAATTGCTAATACTGGAATTGGAGAACTCATTAAGAACCAGGAATCCACTAAAGGATCTAAAACACACTTTTTAGAATAAAACAACTTACACAATAAACATACCTTTTCTGGATTCCGAAAGCTCCTGGTAATCTTCTACTATTGAATGTAACCACGACGCCATTTTCTTCTAAGTACTTCTTAATAAACTACTGCTACGTTCGCAACAACCAAGAGTCAAATGAATGGATGATGGTCAAAGTATGTTAGTAATTTTAAAACGAGCACATGAACCAACCATGCGGTTTCACCTGTTCTATTCAATTCAAAAGCGATTAGCACCAAATACTATTTAAACAGTGCAAATGAGTTTTAAATTAATTCCAAAACACAATACTTGATAGATGTTATGTTTAACTTAACGACAGTCCAGAAATATTTAAATTTAAAACTGCATTTACATTGTATAACTAAGTTACCATGTAATACTGCGCTATACTATGACCAAGCTATATTATAAACAGTTTGAAATTGCGTACGAACCAACATTCTTCAATTGTTATTAACAAACAACCAGGTATTATTGTAAAGCACGCACTTTATGTAAATGCGGCGGTTTATATGGAAGTTCAAAAATTAATTATTCGTTCTTTAACAATTACGACTAAATTGAACAAATGACATCGTAAACAAAGCGTTGAATTGAATTGCAATTAGTTTTATTATGGCATCAGGTTTGTACCTTTTTGCGTAAGATTCTTGAATCTAACAGGCTGAATGAATGTGTAGACAGAACAAATAAAATTAAATACGCTGCAATTACTATATCCTACAGATGCTATTGAACTGAATAATCGTGCGCTAATGAACTTGACCTATACCTATTTATTTAATACCTGAAAGCTGTAGGGCGTACATTGGTAGTATAATATTGTGGTTTACAGTACCCCGAAATTAGTTGAATTAGAAAAAGAATGCAGCCTAAACTAATAACCATCATGTCAGGAAATTTTAATATAAATGGGAGGCATAGCTTATGCCTATATCTAGCACTTTGTGATTTTGCATCCCTAAAACTCGAAATGCAAATTCTTAATTTCCCGATCTGTATATTAAAAAAGCTTATTTAAACACATCCTTTAGAGAGCTCCCCAAACTTTTTGTCTCTTAGACCAATTGCTAATTTTTTCTGTTTTTTGAAAATCCCCCCATTCCCCCTCATGCCTAACTAATATTAGATTGTTACAAACTCGTCAACGACAAATGTGTTTAACAGCTAAACAGCTAACACACCTCGATAGGTTTCACTGTAGGGCACAAAAGTTAAAAAAATACATGTTAAGTTATATACCTTTATTAATTACGACACAAAATGTAATTCTAATAAATTACAACATTAAATAGCTACACAAAAGAAATTAATTCTTTTAATAGAAGGGACGGGTCTGATGCTTTAATAGTAAATTTTCAATATTAGTTTTCAATTTAGTTGGGTTTTAGCTTAAATCTCCTCGATCTGTGATTTCTAATCTGTTTCTTTTTTGTAAGAAGATTGGCAACAGCGCTGAAACCTCTCCACGAGGTATGAAAATGTAAAAGATATCAAAAGCTTTCTCGCAATAGTCCATAATGTAGGCTAAGTAATGGATATGTCTCTCTGAAGCCAAAATTGCTAATATCCTTTTTACAACTGTAGCTTAAGTTTGTCGTTCGTGCTTACTTCAATTAGTTTTTCTTGTAATATGACATCCGTTTCTTGGGTCGATAATCCACAGTGGTATTTCCTTTTTTTCGATAGGGTATTATTTTTAAATGTAAAGACTGTTTTTATTTTTAGGCATTTTTAAGAGTTAGGGCGGCTTTTTTAAATTTTTGGTTGTTGTTTAAATTTTTTAATTGTTTTTTCATTAGGACAGTTTTCTAAAGAAAATTAGAGCTTCTTTTCGATAGAGTATTTTTTAACATGAAACAATTTTTTAATGCAGTTTTCTTATTTTATTGTAACTTTTCGGACGTCGAAGCAGTTTTGTTTTTAATTAGATCCGTATTTTATTACGACCATTTTCTACATGTGATTTCTTGATATTTCTATACGGTTGAAATCTTTAGTCCTAAATTTTAAAGCCTTTTCTTGTTAGGGAATTTTTTTTAATTTGGACCTTTTTTAATTTGGACCTTTTTTTATTACGTTAAAGTCACTTTTCCACCTTTAGGTTTTTCTGTTTAGCTATTTTTTAGCTATTTAAATTATTGGCGACCTTCTTTGTATCAACGTAAAAGCCATAAAATTTTAGTTTTTTTTAATCGTTTAACCTTAAAAAATTTTGTCAATGTGAGTTTTTTAAGTTGTAAATTTTCTAAAGTTGACTGTTCGTTTCTAAATTTAGTTTATAAAACGTAATATTTTTTAATTTTTTTTTAAATTATCTTGAGACGTTTTTAAAACAAAAATTGACTGTCGTGACTTGAAAATAAGGAAATTTTTTTTATTGAAATGAGACTTATATGCCAAGTAGACTTTTTAGGAAAAAACAAATTGAGTTATAAATTATGAGTTAGAATGTGAACAGAAATAATAATTTTTTCAGTTATCGGATTAAGAAATTGTTATTGCATACCAAGACATGAAGTTAGTCGAGTAGAAAACAAAGTTTGGGGGAAATATTTTGCTCTCAGACGCGACGGACTTCTTCGGGATTGTTAGGGTTTTTTGCAATTGTTGATAAAGTTTTGATAAAAACTGGTGAATTAGTGATAATAAAGGTCAACCCGAGGGATTTGACATGAGGAAACAATATAATTTTAATTTTTTTATTTTGGTGAACTTTTTTTTAATTGAGTGTAGTTGGATTATTTTAGCTGTTTTTTTTAAATAGGAATTTAGATTTTTGGTAACTTTGACATACGCGCGGGACCTGACGAACGTTTAGGTTAATTTCGGGGTTAGATTTGGGGGATTTTTTGCAAAGTATTTATTTCTAATTCTTTATGGGATTTTTTTAAAAACAAGAGGAATCGAGAAAATGATTGCTGGGGTCAATTTGCGGAGAGACTTTCTGGTCAAATCATGCAATCGTAAATTATGCCCAGGGGATTGGGGTAATACTTGACTGAGGAATAGAGCTGGCACCATTTCTCAGGTGGTATTATTTTAGTGCTATAGCACCAGGGGTGAAGAGCTTGACCTTCGTGAGTGTTGTTTCCCTTATGTACTAGAGAAGGGCGCCCCACGACCTTTCGCCTTCAGCGGCACCCACAGTGTTGCTTCTTTTAGGGTATAAGGGTTTTCACTTTTGAATTTTTGCAATGTTTTTACCTTTTTAACTGTTTTTTGAACTTGATGAATTGACACAGGGCTTTTGACGTAAGAATCGAACTGGAATTAACTTGATAGTTATTAGGATATTAGACTTTTGGAAAGTCTCATTTGCAAAAGGGGTGTTACGCGTAGCACTACGCTAGGAATAAATTAGAGGGGAAAAGAAAAATTAATCTTACAGGGGCAAACTTGTTACTGAAACATCCTGTATAATTTCAAACTCATGTATAAAAGTGTTCAAAAACAAGACATTGTGGTAAAAATCGGTATTTTTATTCGAATCATAAACTTAAAACCACATTTATAGTCGTGTTATCTCTGTTAAATACATATTGGGATTCAACTCAGGGTTGTAAATTATTTCAAACCAAAAAATGTAAACAAACCATTTACAACTGCAAACCTTTATGTGGAAGCATGGCATGTCTCTTAAAATTATTAGGTATATAATAATGTATTAGTCAAATTATTAGAGATTTAGGTTGTGAGGGGTATGTAGAGCTTTTTAGATTAGCACAGAATAGAAAAGAAGTTAGAGCTGCGTCAAACCGACCTTAAGTAAAGTCGAAAACAAAATGATGAGTGATGAATAATGTATTCGTTAGTATACATCCCAAGTATGAGCTCTTAGAAATATTAGTTAAATAAATTAAATTCAATGTAACAGTTGCAAATATAAGGAAAACCATAAACATACTTTAACAAAATTTAAAGAACTTAAATTAGAATAATTTCTTTAATCTTATAAAAATTATTTTCTCCGTAAGAGGATAATTTCTACCAAAATTTTGAGGTCAAAGTTCGAAGCACTTTGACCTTTACTAAATAATGTGCGAAACACCATTGGCCAATTACACTCTCAAGCGTAGTAATAAAATATAGGTAAACTATTCACAACAAAATTAAAGTAAATTTTTGTAACTCACAAGAGAAGAGATTTGAGTTCCATAATTTTTAACAACGATTAGGTAAGGATTATTTTAGTAATAATTTAGAAATATTTTTATGCATGAACTTAAGCTATAAACTGTTGTATAAATGTAAAATATACTTTTGTATGAAGGAAAATTCGAATGCGTAGATGTATCTTGAGATTCCTGTGTTTTATTTCATTTTCATAAATTCAACATTACATGTGATTTTCCAATGCTCCACCCGAAGGTACTACATTGGCCAGGAAGCGAGTTTTTTTTTATCTGGAAAATTTTGAATTTTGCCGAATCCTTGCTGTTCCAAGCAAGGTAGGGATCTTTAACGTGCGTGACAACACTCACACACGGGACCTCCATTTTACCTCTCATCCGAACGAGGGTGTATTTTTTGCGAAAAATACTCGCCAAACATTTTCAAGCGGACCGTGTCGGGATTCGAACCCGGGACCTAGGGCGTAGTAGTCACACACATACCACTACGCCACGGAGCCGCCTCGTAAATTCAACAGCGTAACTTCAATTGAGCAAGCTAGGCAAGTAAAAGAAAGGAAGATCGTAATTTCATATATCCTATTGCATCCACAAGTATGAGACCGTATCCACATCACCTTTTAGTAACGCTTCAACGCGATGCTTAGTCACAGCAATATATATATATATATATATATATATATGTATATATATATAAAAAAGTAGGATTAATGAGTCTTAAATTTATACAAAGTAAAAAGAAATTTGAGTCACTTGCCAATAATTCCTTTTTACTTTATATATATATATATATATATATATATATATATATATATTGATATGAAGTGGCCCCTACGTGGGACATTCATTAATATTGCCATAAAATCCCCTATTTAGCCCCTACAATGGTGTCCTTATAATTCTATGAAATACCCCTTTCTTGCCCCACGATTGGTGTTCCATTAAAATTGCTATGAAATTCTCCTTTATTTCTATCTATTGAAATAATTTAAGTGAAGCAATCCAAAATTACACAATAAAATGATTGATAATATGTACAGTTTTATGTCAATTCAAAAATTAGCCCTTGAATAAATTATTCACATTCACCAAATTTAATTTTCCTGAAAGCCAGCAAAAATATCTTTGTAATTACTCTAAAGTACCTTTCGAACGTTCAAAGATGCTTTCCCTATTTTCAAATTCTCAAATGACCTTTTTGTTGAATCTTACAGATATATAATATTTAGCAAATATTAAAATTGAAACAATCTTTAACTAATAAAAATTTTAAAATCTCTAATCTGCGTTTTCCTTGCTCGTCACTGTATTGCCTCAGAGTGCTGTGGTTAGCACCCCTTGATTGTTACGGCTCGACTTGCTTCACTTGATTGGCCAGAATGATGGATTAATGGTTGCTTGTATTTTTCCCCTTGTATTTCTGGAGTAACTTTAAATATGTTCACGCTTATTTTTTTTATTTCCATGTAATAATTTATTTGGACGTGTTTTCAGACGTCTTATTTAAATATGCCTTTATTCGAATACGTTTTCTTGCATTTTTCCTCAAATGCGTTTACTTGCATCTTTATTCAAAGCCGCTTTATTGTATCTATATTCGAATACGCTTTCTTGTATCTTTATTCCAATACGTTTACTTGGATGTTTATTCGAAGCCCTAAATTTGTTAAATATTTAAAATAAAATACAATTAATAGTTTATCTTACGTTTTACAGGCAAAACAGCCTATTGTGCGTTGCACATATTGGCACTTTCAATTTTTCACTCTTAATAAATTATTTACTTTCACTAATTGTTACTGGTACGTAATTTTCACTTTAAATCGACGTGACTCGTGCCTTGTTGAAGATATACTGTCTATTTTCGAGTTTTCCATTGTATTTATAAGCTCCACCTTCCAGCGTTTTTAATTGGCACGCATCGCGTGTTTATTGATAAACGTTTGTAATTTCCGCCTATGTCTGTAGAACCTTGGTATTTCTCAAATTCTCTGGTTTCAATTGTTGTACTTTCATTCAATCTCGCACGTCGACATTCAATATATCATAGCATCTTTTTAGAATTTCCAAATATCCATTGCAATTCTGTCATGTATTTCATATTTGTGTCGTTTATAGTACAAGGCTTATCAAACCGCCTGCTATTTATTGTTTGTTATTTGAAATATAAATATAATAATCCTTGTTACGCATTCATTTTCTAATAATGACGTATTAGAATGCGTTTACTTATTCATGCGTTCACATTTTTAAGGATATTCTTAAATAGCTAGGATCCCAGGTTATTTATCTTCCCGATAATGTGTTTATATTGATGCAATTTGTTGCATTTAGAACCTTATCTTTTACTCGTTTCTATTTAATTCTGGACTTATAAATTTAACTTAAAACATATTTTATATATAAATATATAAATGTTGAAAAGATACCGGTTAAGCGAGAAACACCATCACCAGAACAAGACTCAAAACGGCAAGGCAAGTTTGAGTATTATTTGAATACAAAAAATTATAACAGTCAAATGTATGGAACCATTGTAAGTTTTATTTATTACTAATAATTTAATTTATGGGGAACGCATTTCAAGACTTTGTCCAAAGATAGGAATTAGAGCAACAATTCGGACCTACCGTTCTGGACGCTACTGTAGCGGTTCTTAATTTTGAATTATAATAATTGAACACGCTTAAAATAATAAGGCACGTGAGACACGGTAATTCAAAACTTTAAAGGGACTTGAAACTTTACGCGTACTAGATGAAAAGATAAAAACTGCTGTGCCGACGACTAACTTGGCTATCGCCCCAAGGGAGGGTTGGAGATGGGCTGGGTTGAAATATTCTTTACAAAACTGAAAAGAAAATATTTTTGATTGGATACAGAAACTCTACGGGAGTGATAATTTTAGAATTTTCGACTTAACTCTTTGGAAAATTGACCAGACTGGAATCAGAATGCTTCTATTCTATAATAAATAATTTGTATCCAATAACAATATTTAACAAAATAAATAAATAGATTCACACATTTTAGTAATATGTGTATAGTTGTATTAGTTGTACAAAATTTCATTACTTAATATTCAGGTGAGCATCATCTGATAATCACGTACAAATTTCATCAAAAACAGTAATTTAAGTAATCTTATAATAGATAGTAGTGGGAGTTTGAAATATAACAAAGTTGGAGCAAATTTGGCTTTCAAGAAAATATACATTCGTAGTAAAAAAAGAAAATATTAAGAGTAAAAAAAAAGTCGATTCAGTTGATTATTGGGTCTTACAGACTGGAACCATGGATGTTTTCACGGCTCTACGGATTCCAAGGTCCTGGATTCGAATCCCGACACGGCCGACTGCTTGAAAAATGGCAGGTGAGCATTTTTCACAAAAATTACACCCTTGTTCGGATGAAAGGTTAAATGGAGGTCCCGTGTGTGAGTGTTGTCACGCACGTTAAAAATCTCTACCTTGCCTGGAACGGCAAGGGTTCGACAAAATTCTAAATTTCCAGGCAACAAAAAACTTGTCCCCTGGCCAATGTAGTACTTTCGGGTGGAGCATTGGAAAATCACATGTAAGCCCGCTGGTTGCTACCCTTAGATTGGTTGAGCCCAGGTTCCAGGTAGTTTCTTGCGGTGACAAATGCAATGACTCGAGACTGATTTCATAGTACGTGACGGGTGAGCTCGAGGGTAACTGTCAACTCAAGGATGCTTAAACATCAACGTGCTAATAGGTTCGAGGGTATATTTTGTCTAAAGGTTGTTTACTGGCTTGAAGGTATTTCGTTGACTTTAAAGAATTTACGGGCTCGTAGGAATTTTATTGGCTCGGCGGAATTTTTTAGTTCTAGGAATTCGCGCTGAAATAAATACAATTAAGACACTTAATTTTTTTCACAACTAACTGTCACCATCAATGACTCCACATCCTGCTTGAGTCGAAGACGATGAAGTGAGCGGACTGAGAAATGACTTACAAGAACAATTCAGTTGGGGGAAATCTTATCAGAACAAATGTTTAGTGCGCACGCGCCGTATGTATGAAACAAGTTGATAACCTTGAGGTATATTGTGAACAATATGGTGTGTGCACGGACTGAAAAATTATATTTCTAATTACGACTTCCCAAACCATGTTTCAAAATAGCTGAATTGTTTTCTACATGATTGTGGGTACAAAATATTGAACTTAGCCTTACAATTTAACCAGACTAAGAAATAACAGATCGCATGTGGTTTTCCACATGGGTGCAAGGATTTATTAAGAATTCGAAAATGCATCTAAATTTGCAAATAAATATACTTAGCAAATTTTTTCATTTTTTTCTATTACCTTAATACCTCAATGTTGTTCTGAAAAGAAATTTTGTTATATAACAAAAAAAATTGTTACAACATGTTTCTTAATACTTTTGATTTATCATACATGTTAAGTGTGGGTCAGTAAGAGCAATTGTGGCATGCATCAAAATACTGAAATGAAAATTACCGTGAAAAATATTTGAAATCCAAAGACGTTCAAGAATTGAGAATACAGATAGGTTCCTCGACGAGTTGCCTAAACTTCCTTGGCATTATGCTCACCGAAACTCTTCAAAAAAATTTTTAGAACCAACTTTCAAAGCTCGAATTGACGTTTCACGTTATACAATAATTTCTGAAAGGAAAAGATCTTAAAATTTATAACCAAGGAGTATTTATACCAGAAATTAGAAGAAAAGGGAAATGAACTTATCTATACACACTCTAAAAAAGAGCCAATGCAATGTTCGCTGCGCTGACAGTACTGGAAATCTAATAGAACATTAATACGTTAAACATAGAAATCGCAAAGATCGCGCACGCGAACACAAAGAACTGGACAAAAAGGATGCCCTAACACAGATTCCTAATCAATGGTTTGCGAACCCCTGGGGGTTCGTAGTGTATGCAGAGGGGATTGCGAAAATAATATTGTAATGGCAGATTTTTTAAAACGCCATTAAAATCAAAAGCAAACAAAAACACAAAAATTAAACAACATACCCACTGTAAAGCAGATTGTTCGCTGCCTGTTTGTTAAAAAATCTATAATAAATTTCAATATTTTCATTTCTTTTTTCATTATTTGTTTTTCAAAATTACTTCATCGATATCAAATTATATCAACAATTGTATACATTATAATTTATTCCTCTTATTCAAGTAATCAAATACTATTCTCTTTTTATTACAAACATTTATTTATATTTAAAACATTTTATCATGTGATTAGTATCATGTTCTGCTTTATATTTAAAATCATCGCAGCAGTTTTCCCTTTTATGTAATTTTTTTTTACAATACAATTGGAAATAAATATCAAATTAAGGCAGTTTACTACAGATTTTAGAACTAGATACTTGTTCACAACCGTGAACTGGGAGAGTAGTGTTGTATTACCCGACGTTCATACATAGGCTTAGCACTTGTAAAGCTTGAGTGATAGTGATACTGTGACTGTCAAGTTCTCGTGTAAATGATTTAATAATTATTAATTTAATTATTGTTATAGCTTATTTTTATTATGGATCAATGGTTAAAAACGGGTCGTTTATAAACGAGACATGATAATCGAGATGATAGTATTAAAAGCTGTAGTGAGGTCCCATCTCACCAGACGAAAAACAAAGGAAATGATGATAGAAAAGGGAAAAAGCGAAATATGACAACGACTATCTACAGTTGGGTTTTCATTTTACTGGGGATGAGTCGGAACCTAAACCGCTTTGTGTTATATGTAACGAAGTTCTTGCCAACAGCAGTTTAAAACCATCACTTCTTCGTAGACATATTGAAACAAAACATCCGACACACAAGGGTAAACCTCTTGAATATTTCAAAAGAAAATTAGCAGATATCAAAAAGTGTAGCTTTTCTTCTTTCTAGACTTCAAACAAAGATAGTAAAATGGCCCTTGAAGCATCATTTCGAGTAAGTTATGAAATTGTAAGATCTGGACAAGCGCATACAATAGTAGAAAATTTAATTGGACCATGTGCGAAAGATATCGCCAAATGTATGCTTGGGGAAAAGGCAGCAAAGGAAATTGAGCTAGTTCCCTTATCAAACAACACGGTGTCGCGTAAAATTAATGACTTGGCTAATTAAATGGAGAACGAACTTCTAAGAAGAATAAAATTGAATTATTTTGCAATTCAACTTGACGAATCGACGGATGTAACAAATGCCGCAGTCTTGCTTGTCCACGTTAAATATCTTTTTACGAATATTGTTCAAGAAGATGTACTATTTGCAAAACCTTTGAAAACCTTCACAACTGGAGAAGCGATTTTCGATATGATCAATGGGTATTTTGAAAAGAATGGAACAAGCTGGTCTTATTGTGTGGGTGTGTGTACAGATGTTGCAAAATCAATGACAGGAAAATTTTCTGGTTTTGTGGCACGGGTGAAAAAGATCAACGAGAAAATTCAATGGACTCATTGTTGTATTCATAGACAAGTTTTAGTATGTAAGCGTATTCCTGCAGTGTTATCTACTACTTTAAGTGATGCTGTGAAAATTGTGAACTTTATAAAATCGCGTGCTACAAATTGCCGTCTATTCCGCACTTCACACAGAAGTTAGATGGCTTTCCCGTGGTAAAGTTTTGACGCGTTTGTTTGAATTGAAGTCTGAAGTTCAAGCATTTTTTATTGATCATCCGTTTCATTTGTCTTCTTGTATATCCGATGTTCTTTGGCTGCAAAAGCTAGCATATTTAGCTCACATTTTTTGTAAACTGAATGAATTAAATATGTCTTAACAAGGCGAGGGTGTTGCCATTTTCAGTGTACATGATAGAATTGAGGCTATGATGAAAAAGATCAATTTTTGGATTCAATGCCTGCAGATGAATGAGTATGGATGTTTCGATTCTGTCAGCACTTTTTATCAGAAAATTCTATTAAACTTGACGAAACCATTAAAAGGAGCATATGTGAACATCTGAACTATCTTCGATTAACTTTCGATGGCTATTTTCCCAACAGATGCAATATATCCATCTCAAACAACTGGATACGTAATCCATTTCAAGGAAATGTAAGTTCAGAAACCTCTCTAAATATACTGGAAAAAGAAAAACTCATAGAGTTATCTTGTGACAGTTCTCTAGAAGCAATTTTTAAAGATCAATCTTTAATTGACTTCTGGCCCAGTATACAAAATGAATATCCTGTTCTGTCAAAAAAATCCATTGAAGTTCTATTACCGTTTACCACAACATATCTATGCGAGAAAGGATTTTCAACATATGCTTATCTGAAAAATAAATACAGAAACAGGTTAAATGCAGAACCTGATCTAAGACTGAAATTGTCAGATATTGAGCCTAACTTTGAATTGCTTTGTTCTATCAAACAGCCACAAATATTCCATTAAGAGTTTTTCCAAATGTAAAACATAAGAACCAGTTTGTTAAATTTATCTTGTTTTCAACTTTTATAGCCATCATTTTAGTCTCATTAATGTTTTATTTAAATGTTTCACGATTAATATAGTCAATTATTCTGCAATATGAAAAATATATATTCTATCAAATTTTATTGCTTTTTTTACCTGTCATGAACGACTACATAGGGGGTTCGTCAAATTTTTTCGGACCTTTCTTTTGGTTCACGAGGAAAAAAAGGTTGGAAACACTGTCCTAACACATCGATATTATAGTCTTGTGTGTGTGTAAATGCAGGCAGTAAAACATCCCATTTTCTAACAGCGGGTACATTTTATTATAAATATAATTATGTGCACATAATTTTATGGCGTAGAATTTGAAAACCCGTAATGTGACGTGCTATTGGTTTTCAGATGATCTAAACGGTGAGTTATATTCTTCTACTTTTGTATCATGTTTTTTGACTAATTATAAAATAAATGTATTCCGACCAGCATTTCTGTCGTAATTTACTCAGATGGGTATGCAAATCAAAACAAAAATAGCATAATGTTAAACGGGCGTCTCGATTTTTCTATAAAACGTGGCGTAACTAATTATCAAAAAGATCTTGAATCCGAACATACTTCTATGGAGTGTGACTCTATATGGAACTATAGAAAACAAATTAAAAAATAGGAAAATACATTTATTGAGTAATTATTACCTGTCACTAGAGAAGCTCATCTAAATCCAAGGTCACGTGAAACAGTGGACTTAGATTACTTATTTTTTCATAATTATGCTCCTACTGAGCATCTTAGATACACATCCATACGCCCAGAAAGATAAAAAGAAACTCCGATCGTCCCAGATATTAAATGCATTAAATACGAAGGTAGTAAAATTCGAGTCAAAGTAAACCATGATAGTGAGTAGATAAGCCTTCCTGCAACACCTAAGCACATTCTTGTAATCACTGATGAGCTCCTGCGGTATTATGAAAACCATGAAATTCCTGTTTTCAAATGAAAACATATACAGGGGCTAAAAATAGTCCTTCCAAGAGATGTGCATTAATTCTATGATAGTTTGCTTATTAGAATTTTTAAGTTCGTTTTAGATAAAGTTCTTGATCAAAATCTTAACCTTTTTCATAAAAAATGACAGAAAAATAAAGTGTCTTTTCATTAAATATTTTGTATAATTATCAAGTAAATTAAATATAGTATAAAACAATTTATCCTTCTACATGAAATTAGATATCAATAGCTCCTATCTCACATACAAAATAAAAAAAAAAAACAATGATTAGTGTATATAATAATCCTATTTCAAAAAATTGTTGTTGGAATTTACACAATGAAAAAGAAAAAGTGTTTTCTATTTCTCCTGTAAAGTTGGAAGTATACCAGTTAGGAAATCTAGCAAGCTCCCTGTCGACCTTTAAATGTTGAACTTAGATTGAAACATCATCCTGGGAGTTTGTCTGAGACAAACTGGGAAACTGTGAAGATTCGCGCTGCCCAATGTTTTGCTTCGTTAGATTAATTATGACAAGAAAACTTGCAATGATGGACTTTGTTTTTATCGAATTTAGACTGTCACCTTGTAGCTGCAAGTGAACCTCATTTAAGTTAGTGAACAAATATGCAATATCTGGATTCCACTTAAATAAACTTTCTTTTAGAATTGGATCTTTATCATCTAGAATAAAACTGTCTTAAAAAGCAAGAAAAACTATTGTCCCATCTATGCTTTCGGTGTGAAGAAGCACTCTATGAGTTTTCTTCACACAGCTGCGAAACTAACCTAGTATTCAAAGCGTTACTTCGAATTTTATTTATTGCGTTAATGACAAATTAAAGAGATTGATTCGATCTATCACTCAGATTTTTAGCAACTAGATGTTGTCCATGGATGTCAGTATATTGCAAACTCCTCGAATATATTTTGTTTTAAATACCTCATAGGTCCACGATAGCGCCCCTACATGGCTGTTGTTCCATCTGCTACTGCTGATATATTTGATAAAGCAATCGCTTTTCCCATGAAATAATTTCTCAAAATATTACGTATTGATTTTTTTTTAGTGTTTGTTGTTAAATTTTTCGCAAAGAGCAGCTTCTCATGAATTTCTTAGTCCATATCAAAACGAACATTGTCAATAATAATGCTTTATTAACAGGTAAAGTTGACTCATCTAGTTAGTTATATACCGAAATGGGTCGTTTGTAGATATTTAAAATCTGCTAAAGTTTCGGCAATTATTCGTATTATAGAAAAAAGTTTTTTTGTATATGGAATACCGAAATATATCATTTGCGACGATGGCGCACAGTGAAAGAGTAATATTCTTTTAGGGATTGTTTCAATAAATTTAAAATTCAAAACATCTGGTTTACCGTCGTATACTCTCCGCATATGATTTTGTAGAGAAGTTTCGTAGAACCGTTGACACTCTATTCTGTCTTATGTTTAGAAGCATGATTCTTGGGAAACAAATTTGTCAAAAATTCCGTTTGCCATAAATCGTGCAAAACATCAAGGTACTGGTCATACTCCGAACTTTTTGGTATATATTCCGTCTGTATCAAGGGTAGAAAACTTTATGGTATAGGATAAGAATCTATGGAGAATATTGAAGTAATTCCTAGTAGTTCTTTACATGTTTCGGATCGTCAGGGTCTAGTAAAGATTTTTAAAGATGTTGAAATAAAGTTACATGAACGTTTGAGAACGCAATATACCTTAAGGAGAAGAGTCTGGAGGTGAAATAGAGTACCATCCAGTGCTGATGATAAATTTACCTCTAAATTAGCACCAAAGTCTGTGCTATGTACTATTTATAAAAAAATCTCCAGTTTGATTTACGATCAAAAAAATATAGGTGAATCCAGAGAAGGTCGTTGGCAGAAAACTTAAAACCTTTTAATGCAGCAGATGACAAAGTACAGGAGATCTAATGATGTTTAAAGTTGCATACTGCTCAAGTTATTTCTTAAATATATTTTCTAGGTTAATATTTATAGTATAAGTATCAGTTAATACTTTTCAAGTTAAGCTTATTTAATATAAGTATCGGTTAATAAGTTTATTATTATCATTTTATGTTGCGAAATGTGTATTGATCATGATTGATGTAGAATTACCTTTTTATCTCAGAAAAGAAATTTTGTGAGAATCCTTGTAAGGATTTTTACTAGAGATTAGAGCTGAAAGATGCTCATACCACACTGCAACTCATTCCCTATTTTGAGGGCGCAGTAGAAATTGTTTTTAATAGTTTAATTTATGTGACGTATTTTAAGGTTGGTCACTCTAGCGGACAACACCTTTAGGTAGACATGAGTCGTGGTGTCTGATGATTTCTATGTGTTGAGATTTTTCACCCAAAAGTCTCTTGGAGTCTAGAAGACTTGCAATCTTATCAGTTAGGCATTGTTTTATAACGACGTCGTTAAATTGTGTGTGATTTCAAATACTAATGAAATCATATGGAGGATATCTCTTTCAGAGGTATGAAGAAATCTTGACAAGGCAATCTCTTTCCGGTTGACTACTAATCTTAAAAACCAAACTTAACTTTAGTGTATAGTTTGTCTACTAAATTCTTTTTGTAACTGAAGTACAATTAGTGATCACGCATTTGTGAAGGATCTTTTGTGCTTCTCAGAAAGTAATCATATCTTTAAAGAAGATGCTCTTCGAGCTTAATTTTCTGTGTACATCTGTATGTTTGTTTGTATCGTATAGATAGAAATCTTTTCACGAGGATAATATTCCTATTTTTTTGCTTATTCCAAAGTTACAAACTTTAGTAGAAAGAATTTTATAAATATGTAGAATCATAGCAAATATCTTTCTTGTATAGTTAGAGGCACGGTAATTAAATTTTGCTACATTTTTGCATTCCCCGTTATCTTAGAATGCTGGTCATTGCCGATTGTGATTTCATTATAAACGAGTTGTTCACGTAGTTACTGAAGCATCAATTTCTATAGATTTCTTTTATTTATAAATCTGCTCGACTAAGAACTCCTTTGAGTAAAATTATTTTTGTGTTAGAGTATACTGGCTTGGGCTTTTATATAATTTGAAGTATATGTCATTATAAACTATTAAGTAGTACCTTTTTGGTAGTAAGAAAAAATCTTTTCGCTCTATAATTGAGTCTTAATAACTTTCAAGATTTTTTCGTTTTGGAGAGAGGCAATGTAACATTATGAAAAAGCTCCTAGTGCATTATGCAATATTACAGTCTGTACACATACTATAATAGTATTGGCATTCGCTTACACAATAAACACAAGTAGGGCTTGTTGTTACGCAATATATAACACTCTAATATTATGAACTATACTTCCAGTGATCTTTAAGAACCTGCTTTAACGTATGTTTCTTATCGTCGGATAAACCATAAGAGACGAAATCAATGTCAGTCGTGTTCAAGTATCAGACGAGTTCGTTCCAACCAATGGTTCGCACAACATAAATACACGAATTCATTTTAGTATCTTTTAACAGCACATTTAAGTACCAACATTTTTAGAAATAACGTTGTCATGGTTGAAGATTATCAAAATTTTACATGATTCGAGAATTAACATCTTTAGAAGATCGACAACATTATCATAGTTTTATATTGCTTAAGTTTTATATAATCTCCGAATTATCTATATAGTGAATTTATCTAATTAAGATCAAGCAGTTGTTATTTCGTAAAGAGATTTAAAATCTAATGTTTTATTCTTAAGAAGCCCATTCCAAAGTCTTGAAGTATACGTGCATTTTACCTGTTTCTGGTTTGTTAAAAAATTATTTCTTCAATCGACGGGTAAATTAAAAATATTATTTCGTTTGTTTATCGAACTGAAAACATCTACAAGTCGTCTGATAATCACAAGAGGTTTCCTGTAGTTGGGCATTGTTTTCAAGGATCTTATAACAATCATAATGCACGTTTATTTAAAATGTTCTAGAAAGAAAGCTATCATAAAAGCTTTGTTAAAAGTAATGAGCGTTTAGTGTTTGTTTCTAGAGAGCAACCATAGGGTACTTGACAACCTTTATTTTCTTATGTTGCAAATTTAATTCTTAAAAATATATATTAGATTATCTTGCTATAGTTGTTATAGGGCAATTTTGTATTAGTTCATTAATAAGTATATCAATCATTAAAATTTGAAGTGAAAATTTTGCTTTATAGACACATGTAAATTTGTAAGGAAAACAAATCTGATTTTCATATTTTAATCACTATTAATTTTGTTAATAGCTTAAAGATCTAAGATTTGGTCATAGATTTAAAAGCAATCATTAAATATTTTGTTCTGTATCATGTAATGTAATAATAATTTTTTTTACTAAACTAAATTTTTAGTACCTGAGGCTTATTGAATTCAACCTTCAAAACCTTTGTTTAAAGGTAGAATGAAATTAGATTCCATTTAGCTCCGTAGTATTGAACTATAGACATGTTTATTAAAAATTTTTGGTTTATTCAAAAATGAAATTTTTTAAACAGTTAATATGTTTTTATGCAGGCATACATTTCTTTTTGAGGTGATCCTGATGTACATAAGTGTTTATAGTAAAATCTCAAAACACATGGTGAAAGGAATTAGTTAGAGGGTTTGACAACAACAGGTTTTATTTTCGATTTGAAACTTTACTTTGATTTTTATAACTACTTTACCTTTTGTTTGCGGCACAAATAGTGTTCTTTGTTATAATTAATTATTTTTCTTTCTTGGTGCAACTACAGCAACAATAGGAGTTAGAAACGTTAGTTTATGGTACATCTTGTAGTTCATGGATTTCTGCGTTTTCTCAGAACTTTTTGCATTTATGATGCTTAACGTTCTAAACACTGTTTTCCTTAAAATTTTATTTGAGACAAAATAAAATCGGTCGCGATCCTTCTCATGCATCAACACAGAAATAATATTTCAGAGCTAGTCATATCATCCATATGGGAGTTTTTTTTTCTCGTTTTTAACCATTTTATTTCTAGTTTACCCTAAGTTATATTTTTGTACAGGAACTCCCAAAAAAAGAAACATTTGTTCTATTGGCCCAATTTTCATAAAGAAATATTTTAGAACAACTAGCAGAAATAATAGATTTCAATGCTATGCATTTCTCATATAAAATTGAGAAAGCTTTTGAACGTCGTGTATTTAAAAAATTCCATTTGATAGCACACGGAAATAATTACAAATATCAGTTACAATGTATCAATTTAAGATAAAAATAGGTTGTTACAATGTCTCTAAATACAAAGGAAAAATCGATGAGTTAGTGAAATCCGCAGATAATATATTTTGAGCAAACATAATCATATAATAATATGTTGCAACGCAATAACTACTTTACATAAAGAAAAATTAAGCACGTAGTATAAACCATACAAAGTCATGAATCTTTCACGCGATAGCTTTCATAGTGGGAGAAGTAAAGTAGTAAACAACCTTCGGAAAAATTAACCGAATTAATTTTCTGCCAGTAGTTCATTAGAAAACGTCAAAAATGTAGTAATACGAGCTAATACAGTATTGCCCGAAATAAACAGTACTGAAATTGTAATTGTTTTGTATATTTAAAAATACATATTATTGACACTTTATTATATGTTCTAAATGTGCACCTCCTCGTTCGAGACAGACTTCATTACGATGTTCTAAGTTTCTGGTCATGTTATTGAATAAGGGTTGTCTAAGGGCTGCGAAGAAGACTCTAACGGCATCCTTTAATTCATCGATGGTTTGTGGTGCCCGTTTGAAAACGGCATTTTTAGCCATGCCCCAAATGTATGCGTCTGGAGGTGTGAGGTCTGGAGAATGTGAAGGATAAGGGAAGTCAGTAAATCGTGATATGAATTTGCTTGGAAAATGTTCTTGAAGAAATTGACGAATTGCGGCAGCAGTATGGCAAGTTGCCCCGTCCTGCTGAAAAATTGGTCTCGAAATGCCAAGTTACGTGCACGACAGAATTGACGTAGATCAGGGATAAATCGTGTTAAAATTTGTCTGTACCTCTGTTGATTAAGTGTGACTTGCCTACCATTCTCTTCGATAAAGTACGGACCAATGATTCCGTGTCCGGAAACAGCACACCAGACACTCACTTTTTCACTATGTAAAGGAACCTCTTGAACCTCATCGGGTCTGGCAAAGCCCAGAAATCGATTTGTGCGACGATTCACATAGCCTGACAAGTGAAAATGTGCTTCGTCTGAAAACCAAACATTTTTCAAAAATTCAGGATTTTCATACTGTAACGCGAGAATTCTGGCGCAATATTCCACTCTACTGCGATAATCCCGAGGATGTAGTTGTTGATGTACCTGAATCACATACGAAAATGTACCCAGCTCCTTCAGAATTCTTTGAAAGGAAGTTCTTTTTAAATCAAGTTGTAACACTGTCCTTGCCTGGCTGACTTTCGGATTTTCTAAGATTTGCTCAAAAACACGTTCATGGTTATTGTTGTTGTTAACTGTCCTGGGACGCCCCGAGTTTTCTTTTCGTTGGCACAATACACTACCTGTATTTCTAAACTTTTCAATAACCTTCAAAATTACAGCATTACTTGGAGAACGTTTATTAAACCTTTGTGTGAATTGATCAGACACGTATAGCAAACTTGCACCATTATGTCGGCCGATTCCGTATGAACGAAAATAATGCTCTACCAGAAACACTTTCTCCTCTGTACTTAACACCATTTTTAACAATTAGGCCCTACTAATTACTTGTTTGAGGTTTACTTGACAGGTCTATACTAGCTAACTTGAGTGTGACAGCGCACGCATAAAAACACCGCAACTTAGTTTCAGTACTGTTTATTTCGGGCAATACTGTAGTAAGGCGGGGGCTCTAAACGAAACCTGTTTCAAAGGGGAACTCAGCTTTCTCTCAAGGGGAATATTTAAGCGATGCACGAGCCTTTGTATAACTTCATTTGCAGATTTGGCAAGAAGGTTAACTATGCGTGGGATTTTTCAAACTCGTGTATATGCTACGATGAGGGGCTACTGCAAGTAAGTGTATTGTGTGAGATACGGGAACTGTGTTAGTAGGATGATCTTCATAATTGTTGCTTGCAGAACGAAAAATTGGAAAGCTGGTGAGGCTAAACGTTCTTAACCTCATAACATGTGAATTAAACCATGAAGAATTATTAGCACCTATGTTTATATTTTTATGTATCTGTGAATTTTGAATGTTAAACTGTTTGGAATTTATAAAATAGGAAATCAATCAAACAGGAAAGTGATTATTTTGTTTAACGATGACTTGGCGACGGAACGAGTGTAGGATAAACTTAAACATAATGTTATTATTTTATAATATAAAAATATATGTACGTTTGATGTGACATTATTTTCTAGTAGACAATGAAAGGACAGAACGAAAAGTTGGTATTTAACTGTTTTCTATGTTGGTCATTAAAGACATTTCCACAAATTTGGATTTAGTGTCATGTAATTTAATATGGAAAACGGGAAAAACTTGGAGTGATAGTATTATGGATGGGTTTAAGTTATTAATAATCTTTTTTCTATTTTTGTTAATAATACCTGGTCATATATAGGTTAAGAGGTTTAGATTTTTTCTTACAGAAGTATATTAGTATTTTTATCGAAAGTATTTAATGTTAATGGATATTAAGTTTAGGTTGAATTGAATTCGAATTTATTCAAAACTAAATAAACAATCACATTTGCAAAGGTTATCCAGCTACCCCGGTGATGGACTCGTATCTGTATGCCATTTTATTTATCATTTTTATTTATTATTTTTATTTCAAATTTTTTTATTTTCTTTTATAATCTCTTTAATAGGAACTCACTACTGCACTACTGTAGTTACCCAAAGCACCCTTAAGTTGTTACGAGGTCCCCGCCACTTCAGGGCAAATCAAAACAAAACTTAACGTTCATTTTACCCATAATAGGCATTGAGATTGAATTTCCTCAGAAAGGAACACGCAAATGAAAAAACCATGTGAGCAACCAGAAGACGAATTCTTCATTTCAATGTCTCCAAACAATAAGGTTATTTATTTTAACATATTGAACTGTGCTATGGTAAGTATCAAAGAACGATTCATTCCTAATAAAGATCTATTCACATTTGACCTGGTTTTGAATATGAATTACCACTCTGAATCGGAGATGGTTATGGAGACACTGTCACTGCTAGCAAATGTTCAGAGAACTGCATTATTAACTGAACTACAAAAGTATATTGAGTAATACCATGTATTTAAGTTGACCCGACAGAAGTATAAAAAGTGGAATATGAAGAGGCAGAGAAAAATACCAAGAACAAGACACTGCAGAAGAAGAATCTAATTCGGAGAAGAAGCTAACTAAGGGTAACAGACAAGTGTGCAAAATAAACAAAAGTGAGAAACGTATACAATGTTTATCACGTGCCTTTAACGTTTTATGTGAGTTGCCATCTCAATCCGAACCATTTAACTCTCATGTGTCCAGTCGACTTTTATACCTATTGTGCACAGTAATGGTACGCGGGTACCTACATATGTTTTAAATGGGAAATGCAGTATTTTCTTGATTTTTTTGCAAAGTTGTGTTTACATATGTATTTAGCCTTCATATTTACTCTAAGCTATTTTATAAATTGCATTTCCAAATTGATAAATCACTATGTAATTACCTATTATCCCGAAAAATGCCTATAATGCAGCTAATTGTAGGAATTTTCGTCTGTAGGTTATTGTTAATGATCTACCTAGTTTTTAAGCCTTAAATATATAATTTTGCAAAAGTTTATTAAAGTATCTAATTATGATTTCTGATAATTAGTTTACCATACCTTCTAGGATAATGAGTGTTGTAGAAATTTATCAAAGTTTATTAATCAATTTGTCATCACCCTTCGGGATAATGGGTATTTTACCCAAAGTGAAAATAGAACTCATTAACGTTAACGACAGCTTTGGGGTATTTATAAGGAAAGCCATGAATCCTTTAAAATCAGCTATATTCTCTACTTTTGACTGTGAAGTGAATATTGTACATTTTATTTAGTGAAATATCAAAAGTGATATTTTGAAATGGGGGAATTATCACAGGCACAATATCTTAGGTACGTTTGACATAATTTATTGATATAATAAGTAGTATACTAAGAGTTGCTTTTTTTCTCTATTTAGACTCACGTACGAAGAACAACAGGCATATTTATTAACCCTACATGAAGAAGTATTGAGTGATAGTGATGGTGAATATGTAAATGAAAACTCTGACGACGAATGGATTCCACCACAACAAACAACAGTTAATTTGTCCGATTTTTCGGATATCGAAGATGTGAATGCTGACGTAGATGACGAAATAGAATTAGAGGAAAATTCTTCGGAAGGGGAATACGAAGCTGATGGCGATAGCACTGCCGCCTATGATCAAAATGTTACCGCATCATATTTTTTAGCTAAATGGACAAAAACGCTACCTGCTGTTGCCCGTACTCAGAAACACAACATCGTGGCATCAACCAAAGATTTATCAGTTGTTGATACTTTCAAATGCATCTTCTCCTAAAAAATGGCAAACATTATTGTGCTGGAAACCAACAAAAAATCTGTTCGTGCCTACAAGAAATGGAACGCTGAGAATCTAGAAAAACTTGTAAAAAATTGGAGACACTTGAATTCACAAGAAATTTATGTTTATATTGGTATCTTGATAGCAATGGGAGTACATCATTCCAATAATCAGCATGTAAAAGTTTTATGGAAGATAGATTCGTATCCTTTGTATCGAGCTACGATGGGAATCAACCAATTTCTGGAGATATTCCGATTATTCGCTTTGATAACGAGAATACTAGAAGTTTGAAATTTCTGAGAAATATACTGCACAAAGTTGAACGTCTACGTGAGATCAAGCGTCTGAACAATCGAAATAAAGAATTTTTAGAAATACCGATTTCTGCAGAGATAGAAGCAAAGTACAACGCGTTGATCAACAAACATACGATGAATACCAATAAGAAAATTGATAAGTGGAGTCTATAAATACTATGGGGACCTTGTAAACATTCAGTATCTCGTAGACAAGGAGGCACCAACCACGTCAATTGAAAATAAAATATTATATAAAAGTGAACGTAGTGAAGATTAATAATTTATTAAACTTAGTGAAAATTAAAAAGTGCCACTTTATACAACGAAAAATAGCCGTTTTGATCTTAAAACGTAAGGCAAACTATTAATTGAATTTTATTCTAATATGTAATAATTTAGGGCTCTGATTGTACCTCTAAACTAAATATTCGTCTAAATAAATCACTACAAACAGACTTCACGGAAATAAACGTACAAGAAAACATAATAAACGTCAAGATACTCAAATTAAACTACAAACAAGCTCCAAGTCATTCCAAGAATCCGAAGTGAAAATTCAAGCAACAATTAATTAATCATTCTGGTCAACAAGTGAAGAAGTCAAGTTGTAACAATCCATCGATTTTCAGAGGCAGAAACAAGCAAGGAAAATGCAAGTCAGAGATTTTATTCATTATTAGTATAAGACTGTTTTTCAATTTTAACATTTATTATTTGCTATATCAAATATCTGTAAGGGTCATCAAAAATCATTTGAGAATTTGAAAAATAAAGAAAGGATCGTTTGAACGTTCAAAGGTACTTATAAGTAATTACAGTATTTTTGCTGGCTTTCAGGGAACATAAATTTTGTGGAATTATATAAATATCAATATTTTATTCAGGGCCAAATTTTTGAATATTGAACAAATTAATCATTTATAGACATAAAAGTGTACATATTATCGATTATTATGTTGTGTAATTTTGGATTGCTTCATTTTCATTTACATTATTTTAACAGATAGGTAATAGAAATAAAAGGGGTTAAACAATCTTTATTGTCGAAACGTAGGGGAATTTACAGCAATTTATAAAGAGCGCCCACCTAGGGGTATCCACAGCAATTATATGACACGATCAATTAGGGGAATTCACAGCAATTTATATATATATATATATATATATATATTGTTGTGATATGGTTGCAATAACCCGGTGCCCCCTTTTTGTAAAATAAAAAGGTTAACATTTTCTTTTTGTCAATTTCTAATTTTTAATTTTAATTTTGAATGCCTCGGCTAGTTCAGTTTTAACCAAGCACGGAGCCTGCGACAATACGACAACAAAGCGTTTAAGTTTTCCTTCTACCTCTGCTTCCTGTTTCTTTAAGCCAAAACATCATTAATCACAATTACTATAATATTCTCAAAAATATTTACAATGTATGAAATGTTTAAGAATTCTCCAAATAGAACTTCCTTTTAATAATTGAATAAAAATTCTTTCAATAATTTTCATTCCCAAAATTAATCAAGAAGCCAGCAAAAATCACCTTTATTATTATTATCTGAAGCCCCATGAATGTTTATTAAACTTCCTATAAAAATTTACGTATTTAATAGCGTGTATTAAAAACTATGTTTGTTGACCTCGTATAAAATTTTCATGAAAGCAATTTTTAAATTATTCAAATTAGAAATATTCACAAATTAAAAATAACAAAACATTCAGATTAACTAACCTGTTGTTTCAAGCTCGAATCAGTTCCTATTCCAACTGCTCCCGTATTCAGCTTATTGATTTATATAGTTCCATCGTCGAATTTAGATATGGCGTGCATTTCTCTTGGTACAGCTTCTTTTAATTAATTCATGAATTATTTCAGCTGCTTCGCTAAACTTCCTGGTCGAATCCAGTGATAAATAATTAAGTTAAATATTTGTTAAATTTCCACATCGGGTGGAGTAATTATTCAGAGTCCTTTTATTAATGTTAATATTAGAATGTAATTTAAAACAACCTTTAGTTAGTTACGTTTTTAAAAAATTAAAACGACTAACCTTGTTCAATTTTTCACAATCACCTTTGTACTATTTATTGCTTAACAATAAATCGCTTCTAAATCTTTTTACGTAAATACTTTCTTCTAAGTCATGTGGACTATGCCTTAATTTATGTTGAACTGATTTGTTTACAAATCCAGTCGTATTTAAAAGGATCGCCTATCTATTGACAAGCACAAACTTCAACGATTACGCTATTGTACGTGATTCCTACATACACGGTTTTGAGTATTTTTATAGAATTTTGCTGTATCCACAAAATTGATGCGCTACTTTCGGCACGTAATACTTCAAGTTGATGTATTAGTTCTATTGAATTTTCTTATTCCTAATTCACGTAAATTTGTTGTTTGTACAATACATTTGATGAACTTTGCATTTATCACCATGTTGTATTTATTTCGAATTTATCAGTTGTTGGATTTTTTTTTTCTAATCACATATTCGTAATATAATTTATGTATTAAATTATATGCGTTTTCTATTACGCATTTTTAAACCTGCTTGTTCAATTGAGATTCTTAGCGTAATGATGATGCATTATCCATGCGTATTGTGTTTCAGCTTCCGTCCACATTGTCTTATGACTTGCCAAATCGTTTATTTAATCATATCCTCTAAGGTACTTTTCATTTCTTAAATTAATTATGACTATAGTTTATATACAGGGTGTTGTCATTTACTTTCCTGCTTAATCGTTGTATTTCTTGTTTTCTTCGTAGAAATGTCCAGTTTTCTGAGCCTTCATGTTGTTTTCATGAAGTGCACTATACTAGTGGTCTATTATAAATGACCTTTAACACACATAATAATATATAGTATATAATATATATATATATATGCATAAAAATAGGATAAACCTATAGAAAATGTTTATAGTACCACGATACCTAGACTGTGCTAATAAGGGGTAAACTTTTGTTTTATACAAAAACTCAATTTTTTTATTGAGTTGTATGATTGTATCTTTGTGTAATGAACATAAGAAGAATTGATTTAGGCTATACAAAAGTTTAAACAACGTAGATAGTCAAAAAGTTGTAAAAAATAGAACTTGAAAATGAAAAAGGTACCCGGGTACCTCACTGTGCACATGAAGGTTAACAATTTGTTTATAAATTTGTAATAACCTTACAGTGGATACAAGTAACATGTTGAAGGGGTTTTTCTAGACTGAAAATTGTTAAAAACAAATTACGTAATTCTTTAGCCCAACCTGTACTGGCTGATTTAATGTTAATGAATTGTGAAGAAGACATATTTGAAAATTTCAGTAAAGATGAAGCCATTGACAGAATTGCCTCAACAAGTGAAGAACTAGGGTAAAAACTAATGGTATAGAATTCAGATACTATTCCAAAACCTGTCATTGATATACAGTATTAATTGTATTTGTTAGCTTTGCAATTTCATAATGTGAAACAAATAAATTGTGGTGAAATTGTTTTTTGTTTTTCTTCAAAATATTTTTTACGCAACTAATTAAAAATATTTCGTTTATTGCTTTAAGCTCATTTTATTATTTAGATGAAGCAGAAATACTTAGTATTAAGAGTTAGATGTAGCCTTTAAGATAAACCGGCAGGTGGTCAAGTATTTTTTTAGAGAAATGACCTGCCCCTAAATTTGACTCTCCAATATTTCACGCAAAGGTTCTACATCGGTCAGGACGCAAGTTTTTCACCCGGAAATTTTGAATTGTGTGGAACCCTAGCTACTCCAAGATCTTTAGCGTGCGTGACAACGCTCACACACGGGACCTCCATTTCACCTTTCATCCGAATGAGTGCGTATTGCAAGCAGTCCGTGTCGGAGAATCGAACCCGAGACCTTGTGATCAATAGTCATACTCTAACCCCTATTATCCACGGAACTGCCTTAGAAAAAGGACTGCCATTGAGTTTAGCCAAGAGCCTGGAATTTCTGCCAGACCGCCACTGCGTTTTTTCATGAAACCAAGTAAAATAAGATAGGGATAGAGTTTAAAAATGATACCAATAACCTAATGTTATGAATCAATCTGAATAATATATTAAAATAGACAAGCTGTAGTTGCAATAGGAATGCATATGTAAGTCAAAATGGGTCACTCGCTACCTTTTCATTAATGAATTCCTTTGTAATACTCCTTTAAACAATACCTTATGTAAAACCCAACAACAGTATATTTTATTAGCCAACAGGAAACAATGCCAATTAAGAACAAATGTAAAAATTTATAATTTATGTACGGCACGTGGATAATTACCGCAAGGAAAACCATGAGTTTTACTAGAAATTAAGCGTATACTATCACAAATAAGACAATAATATATAATTACCTGTAAAGTGTAAATATAACTTATTTTAAAAGTATGTAATTATATACTTATTTACCGATACTACAATAATACTTCAAAATGTTTGATAAACTGCAATTAAATAATATATGATAATTCAAGTATATTTCTCTGAACTGTAAATAGAAAGTAGAGCCATTTCTATTATTGATTACTGAAGCACAAAAATTGAATTTGTCTAGTTTTAGAACTATCAACGCAACATGTTGAAAAAATTTGTAGAGCAATGTAAATCCCCGATTCCTATGGATATCGTATCAGAAGTATCACATAAAATGCATTTGTTCTACATCTATTGGTTAATATATTTCAAACTTCCTTTGAATGTTTCTAATTTGATTTTCTAACGTCATAATAAAACATCCAAATAAGAGCGCAATACTCAAGTATGTTTCTAACAAGCACAAAATATGGAGTGTTAGTGGCGTTACTCTTATACAGTTGTTAACAATTGTTTATTATTAATCAAAGTATTTTGATTGCAGAACAAACTACACGTGTATTTATATTCTGAAAGATACGAAGGATAATTCACTGTCAAAAATAGCACCAATATATTTATTTCTTTGCACCCTTTTAGTAGGTGATTTATTAATAATACAGTAGACACCAGTGAAAAATATATCTAAGTTATAGAATACCTTTAAGGTTCTGTAAGCGCTTTGTAACGCGTTTGCGTTACTTTAAATGTACACCAGATACCAAAAAGAAGAAGTTAATTTTGGTGGATAGAATGAAGTTGAACGCACCTCTTTGTATATTAAAATTTTACCAATAATATATATTTTAATACTTTTGTTTCTAGAAAATATAATTTCAATTAGGACAGTTATTTTAATCAAAATAATAAAAATAAAATTTCTTAAAATAAATTGGTACATTTTATTAAAATAAAAAGTTAATGCAATAGCATTAAATAGGATACACGTAGCGACAATCAAAACCGCATAAACATGTAAGCCGTCGAAATAAAAGCTTTTATAAGATATACTATTTATTGTTCATATATAAATACGTCGTAGAAGAACTTTAAATATATGAGACTGAAAATTATAATTAAAATAAAATCCGAGGCGAGTTACTCATTCCCTACAGTAATATGTATTAAAATTAAATGTAATAATTATTTTATAGAGATAGAATGATACATTGTATTAATGAAGTGTAACAAATGTCAACTGAGTTCATACTAGGAATAGGATAAGAGACAATTCCTAAGTAACACAGACGCAAGTTGATACAATTAGGTAATGAACAATAAACTGCTACCAAGCAGACTTATTTATAATTACCTAGAAATAAAAACATTGTATGATTATCAAGAAACAGAATACAAGCGATATTGCAATTTTCCACAAAACGATGTGAGACCAGAGGTTTCTTGTTAAATGTAAGAAGCTCTGCCAATCGGTTAGTCTTCGAATCTCGTAACGTTCGCATTGTTAAAATTGGAGCTAATTACCACTAATTATTAATTATTGAAAATAATGACTTGCAACAATTTAATTCAGTTTAACTTGCACTTAAAGAATATAAGCGTTCAAGTTGTTTGTGAATGAAACAACTCTGTCGGTAAATTAAATAATAAAATTAATTTTAATGGTTGTATGTTTTAAATAAAACTTTATAAAAAGATACAGGATTTCAGAAAGGCACTAGTATTTCCAAAATCGAAAAACCGGTAACCATAAATTTTAATTCTTTACTGGAATAGAACCCAAAATTTGGAAAAAGTACAAACTCAGCAGAATCAAATACCTAAGGAAGGTTATACAACGAACAATAAAATTATTGTGAGTACCTAGTTCACTTTTTTACCATTTTTTTCAATTTTATATTGATTTTAATAAGAATTGTCAACAACATTTTTTATTTACATTTTTGTTGTAACAATTAATCAGTTAATAGTTAAAGTTACTGAAATATCGAAGTGAAGGCAAACGATTTCTTAAATAACTTTAGTGAAAATTTAACTAGAGGAATAGAGAATAATAATTCAAACAAAATCAATTCAGATAATTTAAGGTTATACGTAGATTTGATTCCTACGTTTGACGGAAATCAAGCCATGCTAGGTACCTTTATTACAGCTTGCAAAACAATTTTAAAAACTTTTTACAAACAAGAGGAAATAGAAAAGAATATGTGGTTACTAAGATTAATTTTAAGAAAAATAACAGGCGAAGCCTTAACGTTAATAGCGAGCAGGGACGATTTAAAAGACTGAGAAAATTACAAAAAACAAAATTAATTACTTATTTTGGCGATCAAAGAAATATTAAATGCTTAGTTACGGATTTGTTGAATTTCCGAATTGAAAGTAATCAATAGCCCACCAATTTGGTACGAAATTGCAAGATGTAAAGAGTTTGATTCTAATAAATTAGAAGAACCGGATCCTAACGTTCGTATAACCAAAACCAAAATGTACGACGACATGGCCTTAGATGCGTATATAAACGCGTTATCCAAGCGATTAGCAGAGATAATCAGATTCCGAAACCCGTAAAGCGTAGAAGTGGCCATGAATCTAATCGTAGAAGAGAAAAACGTTATGTATTATAGGAATAGACTTTACAATCAAATACTAACAAAAACTATCAACCGATTGTCTACAAAGCGGCAAGACCAATACCAACAAAACCTAGATTTACACGATTTAGGACATCAACAAATTATCGTAGAATTAACAATCCAAATTCTAACATACAATTTCGACAACCTCCTAAACATACATTCAACGCAACCTTCACAAAACCATGGATGAACAATACACCTAATTTCAATCAGAACGTAAACGGATTATAGTCAACATTTTGTATAAATTCTAACACAAATTCACCTATGACCAATAATAGCAACAGCCCCAATAATTACTACAAACCAACCTCTATGGACACCTAATCGAAAACCTATACAACACAGTAAAATTTCTCAACTTAAATCCAACAATATAAAGAATTGAAACTTCACTTCGGAAGAGCTATATCATCAAGAAGTAAAAGATTGTAGTAATCAAATTATGCCCGAAGACACGGATAATTATACAAATCCAAGTATAGCTCACAGCAAACTACCTTTCGAAGTAACAGAATCTAACATACTTGTGTTTGAAGAAATAGCCATAGTAAGCGGCTACGTAAATAATCGCAAAATTACATTTCTAATAGAAATTTCAATTGCAGAAATTAACCCTTATAATTATTATCATTTATTTTATTTCCCTATGAAAGTTAACAGTCAATATCAAATTATTATCCCTAAAAACAGGTCCTTTCCTAACTGAACCTAGGTATGGATTAACAAATGAAAAATGCAAAGAAGTGGCAGTTGGCCAATACTTATGTCAATCAATCACCAACAACACCCATTCAAGCAGATAGCGCTAGCGAAGGGCAATTATTACTGTTCCTTAATCAATACGAGAAGTGTGTACAAAAACCAGTACAGACTATAGAGATGAAAATTTAAAAGGTTACTGATAACAAGTGGATGGCTGTGTTTCCGCAAGAAGTGATAGGACGAAAACAGCCTAGCCCTAATTGAAAGCTAAGTAATCACCATTAAGAAAGATCGCCACCTAAAATTAAAAAATTAAATCATCAGAGTGATTCAAAACCCAGCAATGACGAAAAAATTTGCAAACCTACCCGAACTATAAAGCAGGATTCCTAAATAACGAAATTATCTAGAAGCCAATGAAACTAGAACATCTGAATTTAGACGATCTCAACATAGCAGTGACATTAGTGGACAACTACAAAGAACGTTTGAATACCCTAGAAGTGCCAAAGTTACACTACGGTAATATTAGTGTTTGGACAATTGTCCTGATAATTTTAACATTGTTAATAGCTATATACATAGTACATTATATATAATATTAAAGCAACATCGGTTGATCCTTTAGGAGCAATCAGTTTTAAAAATTAAGTAGTAATCCTTAATTTTTTATCTAAGAGGAGAGGAGTTCCATGTTCCCTATAGAATAAAATACAATTACCTTCTAACACAGACGCAAGTTAATACAATTAGATAATGAACAACGAACTGTACCAAACAGACTTATTTATAATCACCTAGAAATAAGAAACATTGTATGATTATCAAGAAATAATAGAAACTTGATAATAAGTGTAAATAAAAAGGTTGTATGTTTGTTGCATTATTTGAGTGGTAATTTTATTGACTGTGTGGGTGAGAAAGGAATGTACTTAAAATGATAGGTATTCAAGAAGAAGCCGATTGCTGAGCTAGCCAGGGTGAGAAGAAAATAGGAGACGTTCAAAAAGGTAGTGTACAAAATTTTTTTATTTTGTTTTCAGAATTTTTGTGAGTTCTACGGCAATTTTATGTTGGCCCAATCCGTGGAGCGAAGATACGATTTTTTTTTAAATCCACAGCAATTTTATAATACCCAATTCGTGGGGCGAGATTTTAAGAGCATAATCCCCGATCCACAGCAATTTTATGGCGACCCGAACGTGAAGGCTCGAGTTCCAAATAGAATTTGAAAATTTTATTCCAGTAAACTGGCGAGCTGAAAGAGAGGGTGTGTGTAGTGTAAATTTGTAAATATTTTTGAAAGTGTGTGGACGTGAGTTAAACGTATGCAGAGAAAGGAGTGGTTAAGAAGCCAAGGAGTTGAAATTGGAAGTGACGATAGTGCGTTATTTAAAAAAACAGGAAAAATGGGGGAAGCTGGAGGTGGTAGGGATCAGTCAAGGACGGAATCAGGGAAACAAGGTAATGAACTAATAATGAGAATGTTCGAGGAAATGCGACTAAGTAGAGAAGAATCAAACCGGAAATTCGATCAGATGAATGAGACATTAACAGGAGTTAGGGAGACATTAAGTGAGAAAATAGAAAAGACAACCAAAGAATTTTCGGATTTTACAAGTAGTTTAACTGTAAAAATGGGGGAGGTAGAAAATAGGTTTGATAAAAATGAACGTGATATAAGAAGCTTGAGTCAGGAAATGGGACAATTAAGAACGGAGGTGAGAACCTTCTGTGAAGATGAAATTAATGTAAAAATGACTGAGGTAACAGATTCATCTAGAGATCAGTTAGGTAGGGTTGAGAGAGAAGTAAGCAGAATGAAACAGAATGTATCGACTTTGATGAGGAATGGTCCCAGATTTGTAACAGGGAATATGTCACTGGATCGACATATGAAATTTTATGGGGATAGTAGGGTGAATCCTCAAATTTTTATAAACAATATTAGAGGTTTGGTAGGTAATTTGTTTGATGAACAAGCAAAGCTGAATATTGTAAAAGCGTTACTGAAAGACCATGCTGAAGCCTGGCATAATCTCGTAGGATAGGAGATACAGACATACAGTGAATTTGAGGACAGATTTTTAAAGTACTACTGGAGCGACCACAGACAAGACCAAGTGCGTGACATTTAATAACTGGGAAATATAAAGGGGAATTTGCAGGAAGTAGGGAGCAGTATGCTATACCAAAGTATAGCATAGCCAAACAATTAAATCCACCATTAACAGACCAACAAATTATAAAATACCTTTCACGACATTTTGAGGTTGAGGTTCGACAACACGTGGCGTTGCAGAATATCGTCGATAGGGAAATGTTTTTGGAGTACGTGCAGAGGTATGATGACGTAAGTAGTGGACGACCTCGGCAGACAAGGGAACGACAGGTGAATACGGTTAGGTTTGACAATAGAAGGGACAGTTACCCAAGACGGGGGACAAATTTTCAATTTAACCACCGACAGAACTGGGAACCACGACAGACATTTTTTAGGAGTAATAGTGTAGGTGGAGGACCCGCACCAAGACCGGGGATAACTAGACAAAACAGTTCACCGAACATGAGGGGAACATCGACAACGAACAGAGAGAGTGACAACACTAATAGGGTAGAGACGCGGAGGCAGAAGTAGTGGCAAGACCAGGACCAAGTAGGGAGAACAGACCTGGACAGGATTTTTAGACGAGGACAAACCACTAGACATCATTGTGTACGAATATGAACATCCAAAAGAATTGAGGAAGAAGTTGAGCCAGAAATTAAAGAAAATTTTTGTTTGCATATAGTTGATGTTAAAATTTTTGAGAAAAATTTAGAGCGTTGTTGGATTCAGGAGCTGAGGCGAGTTTAGTATCGGAGGAATTCGTCAACGAAATTAAAGAGAAGATGTGTGACAGAATTATGCCAATAAAAAGAAGTCACCTGGTAGCCCCGAATAAAAAGCGATTTGCGGTAGTGAATAGTGTAGTTATTTTAAAAGTAGAGTTAGGTTCAGTAAGCTGTTAGCAGGAATTCATAATTGTACCTGGATTGAAATTTAAAGGGATATTAGGGGTCGATTGTATGATAAAGTTAGGAGTAGTTATAGATATGGAGAGGAAGGTAGTTAGGATTGGGGATAGAATATTGCTCTGGAGCAAGTTATGAGGTCACAGAGGATGACATGGGGTTATGTATTAATGTTATAGAGGTAGATGAAGAAGAGGTGAAAGAGATCGACACAGTTAAATATTCTGAGGAAAAGTCAGAAGAGGTACAATCAGTAGTGAGCTAAGAATCTAAACTAGTAGGGGTAGAGTCAAGCGCAGTATTAATTGTGAATAAAGAGTCTGAATTAATAGGGGTAGAGACGAACGCAGCATTAAGTTACACACAAAAGGTAAAGGTTGGCATAAAGGAGATGAGTGGCAATGATAATTTTGATAAGTTGGATTTAGGAGATTTTTATGGGGTGACTATAGTACATAAAGAGTCTAGAAGAGATGAAGAATTTTCTATAGAGGGAAAAGATGAAAATGTTAAGGTAGTATCGTTTGATTTGTCCGCAGCAAAGGGAATAATGGTGAATGAGAAACAGTCAAGTATAGAAACTGAAGAATAAATAGTTAAGAGTCAGGATGGTAAGGATAGTTATATTTTAGGTGAAGAAATAGAGATGATAAGTATAGAAATAGAAGAAGGAAAGATGGGGATGAAGTTTATTAAGATTGCTAGAAGAAAGACATGGAGGATCAAGAAAAGAGTCAGATTTAAATAAAGAGATGACTTAATAGATAAAAATATAATGATAGGTGAATAGTTAGAGTTGAATTTAAATAGATAGGGATAGAGATAGGTGTATATAGAGAAGTCGAATTAGGAATAGGATAAATAAGGGGAGATAATTAGAAATAGATATAGAGTTAGGTGTGAATAGTTAGTATAATAAATAGATAAGGATAGAAATAGGTAATTATAAATATAAACAGTTGTACATAAAATGAAGATAGGTATATAAGAATAGAAGTGAGGTACATAAAGAGAGATAATGCTAGACAAAAAAAAGGTAAAGGGAAATAAATAAAAATAGAAGGTGAAGAGTTAGTGATAGATAGAAGTAGTTAGTTAACAAGTAGTGATAGATGTGGATAGTTAGTTAGTTAATATAAAGATAGGTGTAGATAGATAGAAATAATTAGAGATAGATAGAAATAGGTAGAAATAGGTAGATAATGAGTGATAGGTTGGATAGATAGGTATAGGTAGAGTTAGGTGAGTAGAGAGTTATTTAAAAATATCGTGTAAGATTAGGTGGTAGGAATTATTCCACTTATTTAAATTCAATAAGACGTGATGAGTTTTCTATGAATTGAAATAGAGGGATTATGTTGTGGAATTTTAGGTTAAAGAGGTCCAGACAATAAAATTTTATTAACTGTGTATATAGAAACAGGAACAATTTATTTACGCGCCAAAATAATCAGTTTATATAGTGAAAACGGATGGTCATTATAATATTTTTCTATTTTTAAATTGAAATGTTAAAATTGCATAAGGGAAAAAGCTTTAGAGTACATAAAAACTCAAGGATACGCATAATTAAATTGTAGTAATTATAATAATTTTAAATCAAACACATGGACGCAGAAATAGAGCTTGCAAGTATAGAAAATCAATAATTTTAAACGCATCTGTCCATTTACATAAAAGCAAACGTTCGTTTACAAATACTAACATGGGAGAAACTTGAAATTGTTATTTTAAATAACAAGTGGCTTTGAAGAAACACCTGTGGTTAAATGTCAGGTTCATAGAACTTGATTATATGTTGAGACAAAATTTCTATGGAATTGTGGCAACGGTCGATTTAATAAACTGCAAACAATAACACTTGCCTTGAAGCCTGAGTATAAGAGAAACGTATACACGGGTAAACATGAAGGCCAACAACAATATCGATTTTCTGTAGTTGAGTGGGGTTTCTAAATGAGACAATAAATATGGGTAGAACGGAGAGAGATAGCTGATAGGTGGAGCGGTGTGACGAGGGAAAATTATATCATTGATTTAAGGCTAGGCAGTTGTGAGAAGCGCGCGTCCGTAAAGATGGTAAACAATATTCAGGGAAACATTAAATTGATCTCGGAATTTTTCAGACGTTACGTTCGGAATTTGTAGAAGTGTTCTTAAAAATAAGCTTTTCAGTGAAAAGAGGTTCCTTAAGAGGGGTGAAAAGCGTATAAATACTCGGCGAAACATATTGAAGCTCTCTTTCATTTTAGATCTGAGATCGCGCTTAGATCTTCAACATAATTAATAGTATATGCTTTTACGTGTATTGATTATTGTGTATTCGGTAAAGTAGCATACAACATCCTGTTTGAAAATATGTAAAGCTGTAGTAACGTACCGCTAAAGTAGAGAACGTTATATTGCACAAGTGGGTGCTAATGTCTAAATAAAAAGGTGCCGTTACTACAACGACTTTATTGAATGAAGAGATGGTACTTGGGTAAGCGAAGCCTAAAGCTGAATTTGTATGCATGAAGTGTATTTGATATGGAATGTTAACGTTTGGGACAAAGCAAATATCTGGATAGAAGAATAGAGGTGATGGCAGAGATTTGGATGGTGGGGATCAGTTGGATCCAGGCAGAATCGAAGTATATGGACACAGCGACAAGGGTTTCTGGTAACCTTCTTCAGCGGGGACGAGGGACGAAGCCTTCTACAGGTAAAGAAACTTAATTTCCTATTTTTTGTATAAACATTTGTGTTGATATTTTTGTGTTTGAGTGTTTTGACTTATTGGAGGTGTATTGATTACCATAAAAACTCGTTTACTGGGGTATATGTGCAGGACAATTAATCCTAATTATTTAAAAAGTTTTATTGATGATATATAAATGTTTATTCATGATATAAAATGTTGTTGCAAAGGAGTAAACAGGTCTGTAAATTTGTTTTAATAAAAATGCAAGGTTTAAAAGCATTTAAAGGAACTGGGTTATAATGAGCTCAAAATAGATCAGAATAAAATTAATCTAGGGTTGCATGAGGGGCCCATCTACTCGTATTAAATAGAATTTGTTGAAATATACCAAATCAAGGACTTTAAAGTATTTAATGATTGAAGTGGTAACAGTTTTAGCAAACTGTCTGTACCAAGGTGTAAATATATTATTAATAATGGAAACTTGTTAATTAGTGTAAATAAAAAGGTTATATGTTTGTTGCATTATTTGAGTGGTAATTTCATTGACTGTGTGGGTGAGAAAGGAATGTACTTAAAATGATAGGTATTCAAGAAGAAGCCGATTGCTGAGCTAGCCAGGGTGAGAAAAAAATAGGAGGTGTTCAAAAAAGTAGTGTACAAAATTTTTTTATTTTGTTGACAGAATTTTTCTGAGTTCCACGGCAATTTTATGTTGACCCAATCCGTGGGGCGAGAAACGATTTTTTTTTTAATCCACAGCAATTTTATGACGCCCAATTCGTGGGGCGAGATTTTAAGAACATAATCCCTGATCCACGGCAATATATATATATATATATATATATATATATATATATATATAATATACCCATAACTTCATATAAGGGGGCTCGCGCTAGTATTTCACTAGTGGCCCGAAATTTCTCTGGGCAGCCCTGTATATGATATGTATGCCCAAAGTAAGTGATAATAATGTTTTGTCCAATTATTTACAAATAACTATTATTTCAAAGAAACATGTCACAGTCGAGCCCTAAATGCTGAACTTCAAGAAAACCAAATTCTCTTAATAATACAAGCTTTAATCGCGCTCTCCATAGCATTGGATTTAAATTTAACAAAGATGGCAACCGTCGTGTTTTAATCGAAAAAGCATCTATGGCTGAGGTAAGACTGAAATTTTTGGAAGCATATAAACATAATATGAACTCGCATGTTAAAGGAAATGTTGCATTTGTAGACGAGACATGGTAATTTAAAAGGAAATTTAGTGCGCTAATGGCAAGATGATAACATACAAGACACCTGTTGCATCCACAATGCGATCTATTTAGTTTAAGTTTGGTTTAAAATATAATTCTTTAATATTAAAAAAACTCCACAAATATTTACATATAATACAAAACAATTCAATGTCCACACTGCATTGTATTTATACATGTTATAGTTAAGGCGATTTTAAATTAAATAATGCGCTGCACACGCCATTCGTTTAACGCATTAACGCACCATTCGACGATTAGTTACATTATGACCGATATGTCTGGAAGGGAGTAGGTGAGCGCAATGCATCGCAATCCTTTGCAACACAAACACGCTGTTCCTTCGTTCGCTACAATTATCTGCAGGTGTGTGTGCGTTGTCGCTGTATGTAGTTCAAAGGTGGTGACTCTGTGCTGGAAGATATTTACCACAGCCCGTTGACCATAACAGAAGCATCCTCACCACTGCAACAAGTTCCAAGGTAAGGTGAAGATGGGTGGCTTTTAATATTCAAACGTAACAACAAAACACGGTAAAATTACAGTCCACTTTATCTAATCATTGGGGTTGTCATAAATGTTTATTGTTATACTATTGGTTATTAAGATCAATATCTCTTTGACTGCTCCAGCGCCTATACAAATAATTTTTTGTGGCGCCTGTACTGGTAATCTATAAATTGTAATAAATTACTAGCTCAGAGGTTTATTTTTATTTTTATAAAACAGAAGCCAAAAATAGGATGATTATTAGTAATAAAAAATAGTAACAACAAACTGATGAGCACTTAATCCAAGTCATTCATCACGTTCTTAAATAGGAACACACATAGGAAAGCACATCAAATTGCAACCCCCTAATGTAACTTTCGTAAGTAAAAGTAACAATGTAACATTTTAATTTTTATGAAATTGGATAAAAATTGAATCATAATAAAAAAATTCAAAGTTGTAGTTTAATTAGTAATAATTAGAATTATGATTTCTAGCTATTATGCTTATGTTTAATATTTAAAGCTTAAAAAAATTCTTAAAATTTTCATGAATAATGAAAAATACAATAATCGAATTTTTTCAAACATTCATTCGTTAATAATTTTCTCGAAACGCATAACAATCTAATTAATGAATCCGAATACAAAAATGGAAACTATCGATTTTTTAGTAATGTCTGAAATAAATAAATTAAACACGTGCACATAGTACCAAACGCGCAAAGTTTTATCTGCAGCTTCTTTTTGTAACAAACTAATAAAACTATTGTACTCCCCTTGAATATAAGCTGTAGAATCCTCATTGAAGTTATACATTCACAAATACGTCTTTCAGTAAATGAAAAATATTTTTCCAACTCGGCAAATTGCATTCAGTGATACTATTCACCCTTTCTCGAATTTATAATGCTCGTTCAAAGTGGGGTCATAATTTTCCATTAACAAAAGTAACTCCAAAAACTTACCGTGGTCTAATTCTTCATTTTCTAGAAACCAGGCTGCCTCATTTCTTTTATCTCTATATAGCTTTGACCACGTTTACCAATCAACATCTTTAGGTCTTCACTCCTGGAACTGGTTATACGCGTACCTTCATTGTTTCCTACTCTGAACTAACTTGCACATTTCCATGAAATTCCCATAGCCTACATCTTCTTCTAATATATTCCACACTATTCCCTAATGCCTTAGTGTGACCTATCATCCCTTCTCTATTATTTTTTTACTGTTCTCCGTATATTTATTTCTTCCCCTACTATTTCTGGAATCACTTTGTCCTTAACTTTCTCTGTCAGTGATATCTTCATCATATGCCTGTAGCATCACACTTCAAAGCCTTCTACCGTTTTCCTGTCCGTTTTTCCTACTGTCCAAGTTCCACCACCGTACAATGTTATGTTCCACGCATATGCTTTCAGTAATCCTTTCCTTGTTTCTATATTTGTTGTCTTTGAACATAGTAGTTGCTTATTCCTGTTAAATGCAGCATGGTCTTGTGATAATCTTTGTTTTATATCTTTTACACTTTTCCTATCTTGCGTTATTTGGCTTCATAGGTAGCAGAAATTTTTAACCTCTTGTAAGTTATTGTTTCCTATTTGTATTCTAGTTTTAGACTTATTTTCCCTTCCTTTACATACTATCGAACTATTACTGCTTGTCCGGCAACTTTTAGAGGCTCTGCTTACGCCTTATCTATACCCAAAGTCTTACCTATTTTCAAACCCTTTAATGCTAATTCAAACTCATCTTTAAATATAGAATATCCCAAGTCACCCTATTTGATGTCTAATTCCTATTCTAGTACTGCTAGTTCCTGTTCTGCATATAAATTCCTTATACATTCTTGCCATCTAACCACTTTCTCTACCTTTTCTATAATGATGTTTCTTCCCGCACCCGTTATATTTTTGTTATACGGTGTTGTATCCCTAAAACTCATTCTAATTAGTATGTATGCTTTGTCTGTCTTTCCAATTTCCATTCTGGTTTGTAATTCTTTGCACTCTTCATCAATCCATTATTCTTAAGCTTTCCTGCATTTGCGAATAATTTTCCACTTTATAACTTTGTACTTTTTTCCTTCTTCTTCTGGTCTGTTTTCTTCTATTAAATTCAGGATATTCTTTGTTATCCATGGTTTCTTATTTTATTTTTGTGTATACCCCAGAATCTCTCTGGCCACCTTGTTTAAATTGGATTTAATGTAATTCTGTTTCTATTTCGTTAGTGTCAGAGATTTTACCGATGTCTTTCAGCAACTCATTTGACTTTTTTCCAAATCCTTCATGGATATATTTATCTTTTAGTTTCTCAAAGTCAACGTGCCTTTTTCCGTTCCTTTTTTTTCAAATTTTTTTATATTTAGGCTAGGCCTACATAATTACGATGCCACTGTCAGTGTCTGAATCTGCTTCTGGGTAGCTTCTACAGTCTTTTAGTTGATTCCTAAACCGTTGTCTATCAAGAATGTAATCTATTTGAGATGTTCCTATATCTCCTGCCATCTTCCACGCGTACCGTCTTCTAGCATGATTTTGAAATAATGTGTTTGTGATGGTTAAATTGTTTTTGTCCAAATCCTACAAGCCTATTTCCCCTGTCGTTCCTCATTCTTAATCCAAATAAACCTACTACCGCTCCTTATCTTCGCATTCCTACCACTGGATTAAAATTCCATGTAATTATTAAATATTCATGTCCTTTTACGCATCTTATTATGTCTTCGATATCTGTCTAGATCGCTTCTATCTTTTCCTCACTGTAGCTAGAATGGACATGTGTACTTGTATTTTTTACTGTATTTACCGGTTTATATTCTAATCTAACCATGAGTAAGTATTCTTTCGTTCTGTTGTAAGTAGTTTTTTACATAGTGTGTTATCTTTTCCGCATAACTATACCCACTCCCAATTTTTCTTCCTCTGATCTTGTATGAATTACCTTTAAGGCTCTGCTACAAAAATCTCCTTCCTCTGGCCACCGAACTTCGCTAACCCCTGCAGTGTCTAATTTTCTAGCTTACTTACTTGTCTGATACTTTTGACATTCCACGCTCCGACTGGCAAAATGTAGTCGGCTCTTTTTTAAACTTTATGATCTTATCCTCCTCAGTAGTTTCCTCCCGGATATCCGAATGGGGGACTATTTTAACTTCGGAATCTTTTACCCCAGATGATGCCATCATTTTAAAGCATTTTCAGTACGCTGTGTACTTGGAAGGTAATTTATTTGTTTCCGATTCCTTCCACATCGCAGTAGTGTGTCTTAGAATGTCATACCAAACCCATGGTATCTACCACTCTAAATACCAAAAAGTGCTGCCCTCTTTTGGGAACCTGCCTTAGTCTGGTTCCTCACTAGAGACCCCATTAATTTAGTTAAACCTGAAGTTCGGCTCTTTAGATCACTCGAACTCTCAAGCCATTCTATCCGTTCTAGTAATCTAGATCTTCTTCAATTTGCAGGTCGATTCAGAACAGACCAATAAATTTCATAATATTTATAATTCTTCTAAATTGAACCTGTTGTTTGGATAGGTTCATAGATTCGTTTTCAAACAAGTGATGTATATTTATCCAGGAAAAAGCAACTACATCACGCTAATGTGTGTTACTGGTTTCGGGTTTACTAATTCGTGTATAGTAGTGACCAAAAATTTTTACGCAGCGAATGAAATGATTTTGATTCTCATCATGGCTCTTGCTATATGCCATACACACGTAGCAAAATAAAATATTCTTATCCCCCGAATAAGTTAACCAAATTCGATTTTTATTTTCAAATCAGAATGCCTTTCTCCAATTGATAAAAGTTCCAGTTGAAGGCTGTTTTGGATGATATTGTAGAAAGAATGCTCGATTTGCTTCAGTGACAACCTCGAAATAATAAAAATTTGTATCTGAAACCTCATCAGGAAATTCTTCAGATACGGGCAGAGGAGATTCAGGATTTTCAAACTGAACTGTAATTTACAGCCTATTTGAATTCACCCGGTGTTGGAATCAGAATTCCATCTCCTATGATATTGGGTTCAAGTTCCTCACTCTCCCTACTGATAATGAAGGACATTTCTTTAGCAAACATATCACTGGTACTGAGTTGAGCATTTGAATTAATGACACTCGTGCTAGGTTGCGTTTATTCAGTAACTTCTGCTGATTGAACTCGTTCAATATCAGTAAATATACTCGAAGTAGAGTCGAAACAAGTGATGTAGATTGTATTGCCAATTTTCCTGGAATTTGAAAATCGTATCTAACCATACGAATTTTTTGCACTCTTCCAACGCTTCTATTTTTTGCTTTGTTTTCTTTTGGCGCCGCCCATTTTTTTTTCGACTATTTCCTTTCTTTTTATAGCCATCTTCTGTTCCGCATTCATTATATATTGGCACAAAATAACTTTTACGGTACTCAAAATAGAAGAATGCAGATCACTACCTTGATTGATATGTCAATAGTCAGGCAAAATTATAATGACAAAATGACGAAAAATTGTGTCTTGGCGAAAGCCGAAATGGGTAATTAAAGAGGCCTCTGTGCGAATGAACAGTAGGTTTTCTTCGCATAATATCCAAATAGGTACAAGCCTAAAAATTAAGAAATTAATAAGCCGAAAGGCAAACAATCTGACAGCCGTGAATTGAATGTCAAACTGGTCGTAGGAAAACTGGTGGGCCTCCAATCCAATGAGTTACATATCGATGACTTTTTAGTGATTACAATTTATTATAGTGTGTTATATTACCACCAACATCAAGTTTCCTTCTTATAATACTCAACTGATTGATTACTATTTCATTTAAAGTGGCTTATACTTTTGCATCCATGACGATATTCTATGGCTTTGTGAAATAGAGTATACATTCATTGTCATGATGACGAATTATATAAAAATCAATAATCATGATCATTGCATGGATAAGGAAGGCATTTAAATGCGATTTTAATTGAACAATTTCATCAAAAAACATTAAATATATTGACTAGCCTATTATAGAGGAAGTAAAAATCACGGTTTTTTTGTTATTAACCTAATTTAGAAATCACGAAATAAGTCGTTATTGCAAGCTAGGAAAGAACTATATTAATATGACTACTATGAATTTTTATTTAATCACAGCAGACAACACTCCTTTGCTTATAAAGCATCTAACAATCGCGTTGCATTATTTTAAAACAGCATAAATTGCTTAAAAACGACAAACGAAACACACTGATAGGAGATAAGGAATGAATTTCCGAACGTTAAACAACGCGTGTTTGTTATATTTGTGCCTTATCAGCCCATAAGCACACGGCCTACACGTGATACCAATCAGCACCTCCCAAAAGCCAACGCCATTCTGACCAGCAACGCTCGCGTAAAATCTATTTACGTAAATCTGCAACCAATGGCAATGCGCATCTTAATTTAGGAGGCAGGACAACGCTACCAAAAGCGAGCCGCGCTTTCCAGCCACAAGGATAAAAGAAACGCAAATTAAACCATCGTGGGCATTCCAACAGCAGGCCTCTCGGAATCAACATCTACCTACCTTCGCCTCCGGGCGAAACAAGGTGAGCAGTGGAGCGGTGACAACTTGAGGGAGTTTTCCAGCTATGCGAGGTGCCAAAGATTGGGGACACAAGCGAAATCGTTGGGGATGCACATTCGTTAGTCCTGTTCGACGAGCTACCTGACGATGGAGCGACTTGTGGCGAATAGCCATCCTGTCAGTCGAAAACAGGCCGGTGGACCCAGGATTTGGATATCGTATAGTTGGAGAGCAATCAAGAGGAAGATCCAGGAAGCTACGCACCGCATCAACCACCCGCCAAAACATGTCAAAATCTGAAACAACAAATATCAACGAGACAGCCGGAATTAATTAGATGAATGCTGTAAAAAGAAGTTGGACTTGAGAGGTCCAGGATCGACTAAGCTGAGACCATCGTGGTACTCGTCGATCCTCATCCGAGTAATACACTTCAACACCACACCGTTGGTCGATATTCATCCCAACATTACACCCTGCTGGTGGACAGCGATCCCAGCAGCTACACCCTCCGGAGGTCTTAAAACCCGGGCACACTAATTCTCGCGTACAGACTAGTATAAAGTATTGGACCAGTATCGTCCATGGGAAAATCCTCTGCTGTTGCTCTTAGGAAGCACCGCCGTTGCGAACGACATTTCCAAAATAAGATTCTACCTCTGCTACCGCCGCCCGCTGCATCAGCACCGCCATTTTCAGCCGACACCAACCGCTTGTGGTTGAGAACCATTGACCTGTTATGTAGAATTGTAATAGTCAACTACCTACGCTCATTTGTCAAATTCAATAAAGGAAGATACTTTTAAAGTTGAAATAATCGCAAAATATAAAACAAATGTCCAGAAAATCATTAAATAATGTCTATAAATGCACAATCGCTAATTCACATAATTCACTTACGAATAAAAATAGGAATAGCAGGTTGGTGTTTCGTAACATAAATTTGTAAAGATCTGAGCGACGCAGTTGACGTGTTGGGAAACCGATACACCGGACATTTACCCGGTATGCCATACGGCCCATCCACCCCTGATACTGTTCGTAAACCAGTAGTTTATGATGTCAAACGCTTTGTAGTTAAACATCTAACGTAGACCTTGTGAATAATGCTGGATTAAATTTGGGTAAAAATAAACCAGAATTACCATTGTGAGATAAATTATGGAATGTTTTTAAAATGAATGAATAACCAACTAATAAACAACTCGAAAAACCATCCTCGATTAATAAGAATAATGCGCCCCGCAAAGGTAGAACGCACGGGTCAGACAGAAACAGAAATGAAGTAATGGCCCACGAATCACAGTCACGTATAAAAGAATAACGGAAACTTAGAAATACTAAGTTAACTACAAATGCGGAGAGTGGAGTAGTTTATATAGACAAAGAAAGCACATTGCCATCGAGTTTTTATTTATAATAAAAATAAAAATTTCTATTTAACCAACAAAGAGAAAAATTATAACCTACGGACAATTTTAATACTGCAGATACGAAGTGCGCATTTCGTATATTACATGTAATTAAAAAGATTATACTTTCGTATAACAGGTGTGTTCATTATAAAAAGATGAAATGCGGAACAAATTCTAATAATCGTTTTTAGCAAAAGTATCGAAAAACATAAGCGACACTAATTTCGAATCGGACATTGTTACGCACAAACATCCAATGCGGAGAAATACGATATAAAAAAAAGATTGCAATAAACTTCCATGTACAGTGATACTTATCTCGCTTTATCTTGCATCTACGTCGTTGAACACGTAAAACAGCGTGACTCGCTCACTGAGGGGTTGTCTTCACGGTACTTCGAACCATTAAGGATACGACCATACTTGTAACAGCGGGCCAATGTAAAGGACCTTTTGGGTCAACGTAAAAAAATACAAAAAAGAGAACCCTACCAGTATTACTAAGCACGGAAGAAACCTTCCTATGCACAGAAGAAAGTAGCTTCTTGTAGCAGACGCGTATCGCTCTTGGAATAACTGGATCAGCCACGCATAAAGTACATGCTAGGACGGAAAGCTGGATCAGGGTTAACCCAGTTTTGGAAACGATATCATAATCGATTCAAATATTAGGGTACCATATGTCAAACAAACACCTCTAGAGGCTTTTTATTGCATAAAAAGATAAAGAAAACCGGCAAACCAAAAATTTAGAAAAATCACTAGAAAAGGGAAAATGCAGGGTAAGCGATTGTCGAGGTGTCTAACACTGCAAATGTCGTCGAAGGATGGATATCTCTAAGAAAGAATTAGCAAAGTTTTCAACTTCAAGAAAAGATGTTGGTTTCTGCAGAAAACGATAAGTAAAAAAGTAAGCGAGAAAGAAAACTAACAGTAAATAAAACAAGAGAGTATTGCCTGGTCTCAAGTACGTAAAGGAACGAAAAGAAAGCTGGAGTAAAAAATATATAAGTACTTCACGCAATGGTAACAAGAACTCGTAGACGGATAATTCAGAAGAAAGAAAAGAAACAACGCTAATAGACCGAAAAGTCGACTAAGTTTCCGAAGAAAAGGAAATAAAGGTATAAAAAGCACATGCCACAGGAAGAGGAAGAAGAATAAAACTAAGTCAGCACGCAGACTGACAGAAAGCAAGACCAGCCACAGGAAAAGGAGAGGAATGCAGAGCGAAAGGAACTAGAAAAAAAAACAAGAACAACAACATTAAGCAACAAGATAAAAACCGAGGAAAAATACCAGAACAAAGTGGAGTTATCATAAGAAATTGGAAACGAGGTAATCAAGAATGTGGTTTATGACGTCTGCGTCGCCAGAAAAAGAGCAAAGCAATATCGGGGACATTATTGTCAAGATGTGCGAGTTTAAGGTCTGTAACTTTACGTTGAAGAATAGTGAAATAGTCATAACTGAACTGCCGAAACAAATAAAAGTGCCCCACAACGTATAATTTTGCTAGAATAACAGATTCCTTTATAAGCTTCGCTTAGATTAATAAACAAAAAAGAATTACATCATCACCGATCTAAAGGATAATGCAAAACTGCTAGCGCTAAAAACTTACTTCGAGTCTCGTCTAAACTAATGTACTGCTGAGCGACCAACTGCGACAAGTTTCACCTAGACCTAAATAGATATTTATCTATGTTACATTGCAATGCCGATAAAAAATAAAAACTGCTGCAAAACAAAACTGTGCTGCTGCACAAAAGCAGTCTTACAACGTTATGACGCCAGTCTTTAAAAGCGATAGTATACGCACTTGAAGTAAAGAATTGATTTGCTTCGATTTTCAGATGACACAACGGCATTAGCATATAGCAAGAAAGAGTCTGAAGCAGCTGCTGTGTTAGAAGGCAACAAACATAGAAACCAGGAACAAACTATTGAAAGCAAATGTGTGTAGTACAGCACTGTACAGCTGCGAAATGTGGAGAGTATAGGAGGCAGGAAAATATTTAGCAGGGTACAATTGTACGTAACAGCCCAATCCTACAACTTTGAAAAGATGCCATCGTCATGTTCAAATTTGAACTGTTGGCATTGATCGAGTCGCATAATGAAAGCAAGAAGTCAGGGAGACTACAAAGCTTGCGGGCATGACGTTTAGTGAGTGCCACCTTATTATTGCGAATGTAATGCGATTAAAATGGTGTGAGTTAATGCTAAGAAATATTATAACAAAAATATTGGTCGTGATTTCTATGGCGATGTTAAAGTTGTGGAAATGTTGAAGAATCACTAAATCAGCGAACCGAAGATGTTTGTATTAATCACACGGATACCATTATAAATAAATTGTACGAAAAAAAGATACTTGATATAATTGTCGATAATATGCAAGTTGGTGAAGACTCGCAATCAAGTTCTAAGAGTGGTGAAGACTAGAAAAAGTGCTTGCCCATTAAAATTCTTTCTCATTTCAATTGATGTAATTTTATTCCTTTTGCAGCAAGTTTGTAATTAAATCTTTAGGAAGTATTCCTATTATGAGTTTTTGTTCTATGTTAGCGAACTATAATTTCATGGGATGCATTCTAAAGCAATATATCGTACTATACTGCACACCTTTTAAGACAGGATAGATGACATAATACCATTCTTAGTTTTTCGTAAATGAAATATACTCTGTAAAGTTTTAAAAGCATTAACGACATTGATCAATTTGGTATAGATGTTATTTTATTAAAATGTATACATGTAAAAGAAAGCTTAGTTTTTCCTTACAAAACGGTTGCCAAAATTATAGTCATGAGAATGATTCAACTGCTACTCAACATAATACTTATAATGCAGTTATTGCAACTTTATTCAAATTAATAGGTGTAACTTAATTCTTGAAAATGCATTTTATTTTATTGAATTCGTTGAACTCGTGAAGCATTAGACCGTCAATAAAATGGTTAAAGCAACTACCTGTGTGAAAATAAACTATTATTTGCAACCCTGCTTCATTACGATTTGCACATGAGCGAAGCTTAACGAAAATTACGAACATGAATATTTATTTGGTCTTCATGTTCTAGATGTTACATTGAATTAAAATTCTCAACTTAATTCATACGAATACAAATGATGACGGAGTGTCTTCTAACGAGGTCTCTGCTATAGTAAATAGTATTAAATGGAATATTTTTCTGAAGTATGTAATAACAACGCGAGTTATGTATCCCCAATTTATGTATGTATAACAAAATAGAAATAATTAGGAATTATTAGAAATTGTTAAAGAAATTATTAAGTCAAGTGCAACAATGTAATACAAGGATTAACCAGAAAGGTTATTAACAGTTTATGTGAACGGATGCGATACATTGTATCCAAGACGATAGTGACACTGCAGGTGGCAGGTCACAAACGCTTAAAAAACCGCGATTACTTAGAAAGTAAGCTGGTTTCATTGTATAATGAATAGAGGTAAGAATAAGCAGACATGAGCTCTGTAAGTTCCCACAGAATTATGAGGGGCAGGGACAACTTAAATAGCCCGGGAGCCCAGATCACGGCAGTCGGTCAGTCATAAGTACTTCCGCTTTAGCATTGCAGTTTGCTTAAGACTACTCAATCACATTAGTTCAATTTTTAATTATTTTTTTGATTTAGTTTAATTTAATTCAAGATTGTCAAAATTCCATGTTAACCTCTATTTAACCAAATAAAATTGTTACAAAATTTTCGAAGAAGTTTTTAAAAAGACCGCTCACAAGGCCCGAAACGTAACTGGCGCAGTCGTACGGATGTCAAAAGGTCACTAAGGAATCCAAAAATCGAAGAACTGGTGGTCTGGAATTTCAATTTCCAACTTGACAGAACCCAAACAAAGTTGGAAGAAGTACAACCATCGACCGAATCCAGCTGAACAAACAAACTTGGAGGAGATACAAGCATCGATCGAATCCAAACCAAACCAACGTGGACAAAGTACACGAATCGACCGACTCCATCAAATCGACGAAGAAATTAATGTAAGTTCATTTCCTTAAAACCAATTTATTTTTACAAACTATTTTTGATATTAACTAGTAAAAAAATTTTTGACGTTTATTTTATGTATGTACAGATTTTAACTATTATTATTGCAATTTTATGCCATTTAATAAAAATAATTTACTTATACATTAAGGGAATTATTTTCAAATACGAAAAGATTATTTTTAAAGCAAAAGAGAATCTATCTTAAAGTAAGAGAACTTTTACGCAACTATTAGTACAATTATCACAATTATTAAATAAACCAAAACGTAACCGACGTAAGAATTATTATAAAATACCAAAAATAGAACGCAATCAATTTTACCAATCTCATCACCGAAAACAAAATATTCGAAACTCAACCTTCAGCGCGACATATTGACTGAAGTGCGTAACTGTTGAAACATCTTTCAATTTAATAAATAAAATTAACCCATTGTTAATTAAAACAAGCGTGCAGCGCAATAAGACCGGAAACTCTCATCGAATATACCTAATTATAGTAAAATAAATACTGAATAAAACCATTCAAGAACATTCATCATAAACTTTACAAAAGCTATAATTAACCCATTTAAAAAATACGCATCGCAAACTTTATAAAGTAATTAACTATTTCTCAGTACGGAAATATCTAACTATAACAAAAGCCTTACCCGGTTTATATAAAATTACCACGAGACTGAAATAAAATCATCGGTAAACAAAGTAACTTTGTAATTAAAATTATAAAGACAACATTGAATAAAGCAATGGACTGCAAATTTGCAACTTTATTCAAGGTAAACGAGACAGTACAGCTGACAGGAAACATCTTATGCACTTATAAATTACAACACCCACGGATAGAAGATAACTATAACAGACTTAATTAAACTATCAAAACTGAACTAAAATAAAGTCATAACTGGCGCAAAAAAAACATACAAAGTAAAGTAGTTACTGCAAGAAATCATTGATTTACATCGAAATTTTTCAGGCAGTAAAACCTACGACAACATTAACATTCGCAATGCATAAAATACGCAAATTTAAGACTACAGCAATTAACCGAGACCTTGCCAAGCACAAATCCCGCAATTTAATTATAAAACCGTATAATTACGATTCTTTAAATAAGCAAACGCGACCCAAAGTGAAAATTAATAAACAAAAAAAAATAACGGTACAAACCGCGAAATAAACCTCAACTTTTACAAAAAGTTAAACATTGATTAAAAGCGAAAGCAACCCTTAAGTTCGACGGAGACCAAGCTCTCCTCGTGAATTTTATCACAGCGTGCGAAATATTTTTGATTTAAAAATGTATAACTTTTGCGCCTGATAAGTAAACTGACCGGACGAGTACTAGCGCGAATAGCCAGTCGAGATTATTTAGAACAATGGGAGGACTTTCAGCGCATCCTAATCGCATATTTTGGCGATCAACGTAACATAAAATGTCTAATACGTGACCTAATAAACCCTAGAACGGAAAATAACCAATCCCCGTACCAATTCGGAATGAAATGCCAAGACGTGACAAGTCTAATCCTAACAAAATTAAAAATCGAAGAACCCGATCAAAATATCCGCATTCTAAAGATAAAAATGTATAACGAAATGGCACTACACACATATATAAACGCATTACCAGAACGACTATCAGATAAAATAATATTTCAACGTCCCCAAAATTTAGAAGAAGCCATGAACATGATAATAGAAGAAGAAAACGTAATGTACTACCGAAACAGACTATATAACCCCAACGCGAATAAAAATTATTCACCAATAAAAACTATACAAGCCGTAAAACAAACAATACCCCAACAAAATTCACACCATTCAATGCGCAAATGAACCAACCGCGACGTAATAACTCAAATTTTAATAACACAAATTTTAGTAATCAATTCAAACAATTTAGAAATACACCAATGACAAATAATAACAATAACCCTAGTAATTATTACAAACCAACACCATGGATACCTCATCTGGTAACACCAGACAAAATACTAAAATATCACAAATCCGACCAAACCCTCATCAAAAACGAAATTTTACCTCCGAAGAATTACTTCACCAGGAAATAGAAGAACCTAATGACGAATTAAACCAATTACATACTTATGAACGCAACGAACCATGCGAGAACTACGACGAGGACGACGATGAAAACGCGTGCTCAAATTTTCAGATAGACCGATTTATAAACGATCAAACATAATGAACTTAAATAATATTAATCAACAAGTACTACCATATATAGAAATACCCCACGCAGAATTCAAATTACTAATCGATACTGGATCCTCAAAAACACTAATCAACCCCCGCACCGTAAAGCAAACATTATTTAGACTTTGTAAGGAGTGAACCATTTAAAATTAAAACAGCCCATCAAACGACCCTACACCAATTCATAGCTAACATACCCTTACCAAAAACATTCAATGTAAAGATGAAACATAAATTTTCTATTTTCGAATTCAACGATAAACATGACGGACTAATAGGAATGGACCTTCTAAGAAAACTAGGAGCCAATATTGATATAAAAACCTATTATTAAGAACTAAGCACGCACAAATCCCCATTAAATTTCAAAATATCCAAACCGAACAAAAATACACGATAGAACCCCAAACAGAAAAAAAAAGTAAAAATCCCCGTAAATTCAAAAAGCGGCGTAGGAATAATAAATCACGTAACATTTCAACAAAGAATAGAAACCCCAACCGCATTAGTACATATATAAGATAACTACGCCACTACAACAATTTTAAACTCAAATGACTACCCCGTAGAACTATCACTAACATACCCAATTAACGTCATCATCATCATCATTGGGTCTTCAGTCCTGAGACTGGTTAGACGCGTACCATCATTGTTTCCTATTCTGAACTAACCTACACATTTCCCCGAAATTTGCACAGTCTGCATCTATTACTATCTGATCTAAGTCAACATCTACCTCTTTTTTCCTATCTCTGCTCGTCATATATCCCATACTATTCCCCAAAAATGCCTTAGAACGTATTCTGCCCTTCTATTTCTCATATTTTTTCCCAAAGATATCCTTGTTCCCTTACTGTTTCTATAACCTATTTGTTTTTACCTTTGTTTGTCCATCCTTAAACATCTGAAGCATGGCATTTCAAAGGCCGCTACTGTTCTTCTGTCTGCTTTTCAGACTGCTCGTATTTCGTGGGCATACTGTCTGTGCTGTGCTCCACCCATACGCTTTCAACAACTTTTTGTTCTATGTTTGTTGTCTTTCATCATAGGCGCCGTTCTTTCTTGTTAGATGCATTTCGGTCACCTTCTATTGTTTTACAATTATATACCCTATTTCTCCGACATTCAGTGGTTGCAAAGGGGGGTAAGCAGCCTGTGGCTGCCAAGTTCCCCCAGCACTTGAACATTTACTGATTTACTAGTACTTTAGTTTTACTTTTGTTAATTTTCATACCGTATTACTCTGTTAGAACCGTTTCCATTTCATTGAGAGCATCTTCTAACTCTTCCTTGCTAGACGCTAATACCGCTATATCATCTGCAAATCTAAGCATATCAATTTTTTGTCCCTGCATAGTAATTCCAAATGTCTTCCTGCATTTGACAGTATTCATTGCCTCTTCAATGTACAAGTTAAAAATTAGTGGGGATAGGAACATCCCTGTCTCACCCCTTTCCTGATGTTTACTTCTCTACGTTCCTGCTCTAATTCTATTACTCCTGTTTGCTCTTTGTATAAGCTATGTACTATCCGTCTATCCCTATAACTCATTCCAATCTTTTTGAGTATTTCGAACATTTTTTTTCCATTTTACATTGTCAAATGCTTTTTCCAGATCTACAAACCCTATATACACGCTTTCCCCCTTTTCTATTGTTTTTTCCATTATCACCCTCAGAGCTAAGATAGCCTCCCGTGTTCCCCTGTTTCGCCTAAACCCAAATTGGTCTTCTCCTAGTATTTCTTCAGCCCGTTTTTCCATTCGTCTTTGTACAATTCAAGTTAATATTTTTGATACGTGTGCTGTCAAGCTTATTGTTCGAAAATTTTCACATCTATCTGCGCCTTTCTTTTTTGGTATAGTTACTATGATGTTATGTTTGAAATCTTTGGGTATCTCGCCTGTCTCATACATATAGCTTACAAGTTGGAAGAGACGTTCTGTTACTGCTTGACCAGCGGCTTTTAGAGTCTCCGCTTGCACCTTATCTGTACCCGGCGCCTTACCATTTTTCAGACCCTTTAATGCTATTTCAAATTCATCTCTAAGTATAGGATATCCCAAGTGATCATTATCAATGTCTGATTCCTTTTCTAATGCAGTTAGTTCTTCTCCTGCATATAAATTCCCTATATATTCTTGCCATCTACCCACTTTCTCTACATTTTCTATAATGACATTTCCTCCTGCGTCCCTTATATTTTTGCTATACGTTTCTATATCCCTAAAATTGATTCTAATTAATTTGTATGCTTCATCTGTCTTTCCTACTTCCATCTTAGTCTGTACCTCTTTGCACTTTTCATCAATCCATTGTTCTTTAGCTTTCCTGCATTTTCGAATAATTTCCCATTTTATGGCTTTGTATCTCTGTTTTCCTGTTTCGTCTGATTTATTTTTGTATTTTCGTCTTTCTTCTATTAAATTCAGGATATCCTTTGTCCAATAAACGTAGAAGAATTAAATTTCAATGAAATGGAAATAGACATAAATTTAGAATACAATTATAACCCCGTAGAACACGACGAGATGTTAAGAGAAAATTTAAAGAACATTCGCTTCAATACCGACATTAACAGAGAAGAGCAGAGAGCAATTAAAAACTTATGCTTTGAATACCGCGACATATTCCATTGTAAAAGAATACCCTTAACCTTTACCAACATAATCAAACATAATATCGAACTAACAGATAACAAACCAATCTTTACAAAAGCATTCAGACTACGTCAGGCAAGCCAAGAAGAAACCGACAGACAAGTAGCCGACATGTTAGAACAAGACATAATCCAGCACTCCAACTCACCCCGTATTAATAGTACCCAAGAAATTAGACGCCTCAGGCAAGAGAAAATATCGAATGGTATAAACTATAGAAAACTAAACGAAAAAACGGTAGATGACAAATATCCACTAACCAATATAACTGAAATTTTAGACAAATTACGTAAATGCCAATATTTTTCAACACTGGACCTCGCATCAGGACACCATCAAGTAGAAATGGATGAGAAAGATACATCGAAAACTGCCTTTAGCACACCTAGAGGACATTACGAATACAAACGAATGCCATTTGGACTAAAGAAAGCACCCGCAACTTTTCAGCGAGTCATGGACAATATTTTACGTAGAATACACAACAAAAAATGTCTTGTATACCTAGACGACATCATAGTTTATTCAACATCACTGGCAGAACATATAGAAAGACTAAAGGAAGTATTTTAAAGACTAAGACAAGCACACTTTAAAGTACAACCAGACAAAAGCGAAGTTTTACAGAAGGAAGTACCATTTTTAAGACATAATAACACCCTAAGGAGTTATGCCGAACTCCGATAAAACAAACAGAGTAATAAATTACCCCATACCGAAAACAAACAAAGATATTAAAGAACTTTTAGGACTTAGTGGTTGCTACCCCAAATCCATTAAAGGTTATGCACAGAGAACCAAACCCTGACAACTTGTTTAAAAAAAAGGAAACAAAATTGAACACATCCCCGAATTCATTAAAGCCGTAGACAAAACTAAACGTATATTAACAAATCACCCTGTATTAGAATACCCAGACTTTACAAAACCATTTATATTGACAACAGACGCATCAAACGTAGCACTAGGCGCAGTATTGAGCCAAGGAAAAGTAGGCAGCGACAACCCATCAGCTACGCATCCAGAACCCTAACGAGACTTAACAGAAATACAGTACCATAGAAAAGGAATTATTAGCCAGAATATAGGCAACGAAATACTTTAGACCATACCTTTAAAGAAGAAATTTTACATATACACAGACCATAGACCATTAGTATGGCTATGCAAACTCAAAGAACCAAACTCAAAAATACAACGATGGAGAATCAGACTAGAGGAATACAATTACGAAATTATCTACAAAAAAAGGAATTTATAATAATAACACAGACGCCCTAAGTAGAATACAGCTCAACGCACTAGAAATGGAATCCATTGTAGGAAACGTAGACGAGTCGGAAGTAAGAGAAGACCCAGACGAGATGGACACAATACATTCGACACAAAATGAAGAACCAAAAACCGCGATTAAAATTTTAAACGAAGCCATCGATATAAAACCAAATTAATTTATAATTACCGAAGTTTTAACCAACCCCAATCCCGTATAATATACAAAAACAGATAATAAGAAAATATACCAAATTCAAATAACCAAGGACAATAACGAGAAGCAAATAATTAAAATTCTAAAAGAATACACCCCCGAGAAAAAAACGATTTTACTTTTATTTCAACACCGAACACTTATATAAACGATTTTCGGAATTATACGTTAAATTATTCAATAACTCTGGCCCTGAACTTATCAGATGCACAAGAAAATGATGTAATTAGGAATAAACACGAAATAAAAACCAACCATCGTGGAATTAATGAAACAATAAAGCAACTTATAAGACGATATTATTTTAAAGATATGAAAAAATTAACTACAGACTTTATCAATCAATGTGAATTATGCGGCAAGGCAAAATACGACAGAAAACCCCCAAAAATACCATTAATGTTAACCCAAACACCCGACAAACCATTTCAAAAATTACATGCCGATACTCTAGTAGTAGAAGCACAAAACTATTTAACCATTGTAGATACATTCGCCAAAATAGGCCAAACAATACCAATCACCTCTAAAAATAGCATTGACGTAACACAAGGATTTTTACAAAACTTTACATTTTATGGCACGCCCGACATAATAACCTTAGATAACTGCAGCGAATTTAAGAATGAGACCATACAAAACACTTTAGAACTTCATAAAATAAAAATTCATTTTGTAACTGAAAAAAAACCACCCTGAATCAAACGGATTAATTGAAAGACTACATTCAACCCTATTAAAACAAATCAGATTATTAAGAATAACTTATAAGAAGGAACATATCACCAATTTAATGTCATACGCACTAAACGCATACAATAATACAATTCACTCATCAGCAAATTTCACACCCTTAGAATTAATATTAAGACATTCAGATTCACGCAACCCTTATGACATACATTATAACAAAGAAGTATATCAGCAATACGCTAAAGATCATAAAGAGAAACTAAAAATAACTTATGATAAAGTAAAAGATAAATTAGGTAACGACAAAGAACGCATCACCACAACCCGTAATAAGAATACCGACGCAAATAAATTTTCAATAGGACAAACTATGTACGAGAAAAATTTCCAAAGTAAACGACACAAAACGGCACCCAGAAATCTAGGCCCGTTTAAAATTAAGAGAATATCGGATAAAAATATAGCCGTAGGCGACAACGGCAAGATAACAAAATACATTCACTTGAAAAACTTAAGACACCCTGTAATTTCAAATGGACAATCGTCACCCTTACAGTCAGTCTCCACCCAGGTAGAACGGACAACGGCGTATTAATTGAAGGCATAAAAACAACCCCGGTATACTACCAATAAAATTAGAAAGTATGCAAAATACAATAGACTATTGGACATTCGCACAAAAATTCGACTTAACGGAACCGAAACAAGAATTTCAAATAATCAAAGACAATTATTATTGATTAAAACAATCAATTGACACGGCAAAATTCGGAAAGAAATACGCCATAGAAATGATGAATTATAACAGCATAATAGAAAGCATTTTAAGAAATATAGAAGATAAATTTAACAGATTAATATCCACAGAACAAACTACAAGGCGAAAAAGAGGACTAATCACGGATTAGGTAACATAATAAAAGTTATCACAGGCAACTTAGATAACCAAGGCGCAGAACGTTATGACAACGCAATACCGCAATTAATTGAAAACCAAACGATATAAAAACCATAATTAGTAACCAAATATCACTAACCCAATCAACTATTATAAAATTTAATGAAACATAAAGAAAGCTAGTAAGAAACCAAGATAGTATAGCCAACAGAATACAAACCCTTGAAACCAACATGCAAACTACCATATTAGGCATGCGAGATTTAATTAGATTCAATACAATATTCACTCAAATAATATCAACCCTTACTTTAATACAACAAATTTTAGCTACATTAGAAAACGCAGTAACATTTGCAAAATTAAATACCTTACACTCTAGCATCATAGAACCAACTGACTTATTAAAAAAATTATTAAGAATTAGATCATTTATAACCAATAGTAAATTACCCTTTGATGTAATAGAATCAAACATTCTTATATTTGAAAAAATAGCTATAGTAAAAGGCTACGTAAAGAATAACGAAATAACATTTTTAATAGAAATCCCAATAGTAGAATGTAACACTTATTATCATTTATTTGCTTTTCCAATGAAATTACTAGCATGTATCAAGTTATCAAGACCCTACAGTAACCAAGAAACTCGCAAACTTACCGGAATTACAATTCAAGATACAACAACCAGATGATGAAGAAATAAACAAGAAACCCATGCAGCTAGAACACCTAGACTTTGACGATCTCAATCACGCCATAAAAATAATGGACAAATATAAAAACACTTGAGTGAATTAAAAGTGCATAAAAAATTACACTACGTTAACATAAGCGTTTGGACAATTGTATTAATCATTTTAATTATTTTATTGATCACGTATGTATTTTACAAAATGTACCTTAGGTATAAAAATAAAAAGGACAACTTTAGATTTGAAGAAACAAAGGTAAATAAAGGAACAGATATACCCTTAGGGACAATGAATTTTAAACAATAAATTTTAAGTTATGAATTAAAAATTAAGCAAGAAAAACCCTTAATTTTTCATGTACGTCTGGAGGAGTTATGTATCCTCCAATTTATGTATGTATAACGAAATAGAAATAATTAGAAATTATTATAAATTGTTAAAGAAATTATTAAGCCAAGTGCTACAAAGTAATACAAGGATTAACCAGAAAGGTTATTAACAGTTCATGAGAACGGATGCGATAAATTGTATCCAAGACGATAGTGGCACTGCAGATGGCAGGTCACAGACGCTTAAAAAACCGCGATTACTTAGAAAGTAAGATTGTTCATTGTATAATGAAGAGAGTTAAGAATAAGCAGGCATGAGCTCTGCAAGTTCCCACAGAATTGTGAGGGGTAGGGACAACATAAATAGTCCGGAAGCCCAAATCACGGCAGTCACTCAGTCATAAGTACTTCCGCTTTAGAATTGCAGTTTGCTTAACGCTACTCACTCACATTAGTTCAATTATTAATTTCTTTTTATTTAGTTTAATTTAATTCAAGATTGTCAAAATTCCATGTTAGCCTCTGTTTAACCATATAAAATTGTTACGAGGTTTTTGGAAAAGTTTTTAAAAAGACCGCTCCCAAGGCCCAAAACGTACCTGGCGCAGTCGTACGGTTGTCAAAAGGTCACTAGGGAATCCAAAAATCGAAGAACTGGTGGTTTGAAATTACAATTCCCAATTTGGCAGAACCCAAACAAAATTAGAAGTGCAAACATCGACTGAATCCAGCTAAACAAACAAACTTGGAGGAGATACATTTTAATATGTAAGTGCATTGTGCGACTTGTTTAGTTATTAGTGCTTATATTCAAATTTCTTAAAAGCTTTTGTATGTATACGTTCAACCACAGTATTTAAAATGTTTTTCGTCAATTTTAACATAGTATTTTAACTCACAGTTATGTAAGTAACATTATATGGTTCCATTATTAGAGGTAACCACATTCATTTATTTTTAGTACCCTGATGAAAATCTTAAATAGATCGAAAGCTTGGTAGAACACAAAAGAGTTTTATTACTTAGTTGGTGAATAATAACCTGTGATTTATATTTCTATTTGATACACACCTGGTCGTTGCATCAATAATTATATATATATATATATATATATATATATATATATATATATTGTTGTGATACGGTAGCAATAACCCGGTGCGCCCTTTTTGTAAAACTAAAAAACAGCTGTGCATAACAAATTCGGTAGCTCCCAAACTTTATGGGTTACCAAAAATCCCCATTGGCTATGGATTAGCAACAGGAAGTTCAACGTGGTGATAAAATCGACAAGAACTCAATACCTAATTGGACAATTTAGCTTAATACCACCTTGGTAGGAAATTAAATAGTTCTTTTTCAAAGTGGATTGCAGCTGGTAAAATGAATGGTCGTAATCAAATTGGCACTCAGTTGTTAGTTTAGTCGATATTTATAAACTTTTGTGTTGTTTTGTTATGACGTTTGTTTAAGAAACCCTGAGTAGCTGGACATTAAAGGTGTGTCTACCCGCATTGTAGGTTATACTGTGTACTTTATTAGTTTTACGAAGCCTGGACATTGGAATTAAAGTTAACAAAGTGGAAGATACGGGTTTATAAAAAGATTGTTACGCGACCTGTGTTGAAATTTAGTAAATGACTTAAATTTTATATGTACCAGTTTTCAGGAATATTGTTGACTTGTGTTGAAATTTATTTAGGTAACTTTAAAAATTTTGTGTTTACAGTAATAGTAATATGATACGTATAAAAATAAATATAGGTTACGATTATCGATTAATTATAAGAGGAACCCAATTCCACCAGGAAGTCAAAGTACTTAAATACCCAAGGATTATTCGTCGTCCAGAAGATTATCACTAGACAGGGTAATGTCGCTTAAATTGCACGTAGTTAATTGTGACATTTTTCAATTTTCAGTTTCATTTCATTCATTGTTCCTATAGGGACCCACGCCTGTACAACTGCAGTTAGCCGGTGCACCCTCAATTTGTTACGACATTCCCGCCCCTTGGACAATTCCAATTCCAATAATTTAACGCTTCATTCACCCATAGCAAAGTAGATAATATCAAAACAAACATTCTCCGTGTCTATAAGCGTTGTGCTGGTTATATAATAAAGTAGATGGAACCGCTGCGAGATTTCTAAGAATTGAAATGGATACATTTGAAGAAAAAAACTCCCATTCAATAGGAAATTCAGGACTATTATTTTTTACTACTGTTGCGGTTGGTATGATCCAGAAACAATTGTTTGATCTGTTTAGTTAGCCCTTAAGAATAAAGATTTTAATATTTAGTTTCCCATAAAAATGGATAAAATATTTTCAGTACGAGCTTCTTGATGAAAAACAGTTATTACTAATGTCAGGTGTTTTGCTATGCCGAGACATGCAAATGTAGAGGGCGTATTTTCTCTAATTAATTCCCTGTTGGCCGGCGAACTATGAGGCTACATGTATTTACTGTAAGGTCCATTTTTTGACGCATTGATGACGCAACACAGTGTTAAAGCGTTTAGTTGTGAACAATTTTATGATTATAGTTTTAGGAATAAACTCGTGTTAGAAAATATAGGCAGATCCAAAAAATATGAAAATAAAAATTAGCAGGAAACCATTAAAACAGTTTCAAATATTTTCATTCTCCTTTGTTAAATTTATGTCGAGTATTTTAGGTTAATGTAATACCTATGTAAGTATTTGTAGTATGCATTGCATAATTATGTTAATTTTGTTTTTGTCTTTAGACTAGTTTTTGTCTGGTAGTATGTATCTAAGCTAAAAATGTTCTTATATGTCCTTTTTAGTACACCTACTAATTTAACCTGTCTCGGACAGCATCAAATATTTCTACTATTTAACAAAAAACTGATTTTCAAACTGCTAATCAGCTTTCACAAGAACCTTATTTTTTGAAAGGTTCGAGGAGATCGCCCAAGAACTTCCAATGGTAAAATCAGTGCTATTCCGAATAGAATAATAAAATGTTTGCAATTATGAAAGACCTGTAATAAATGTGATAGCAAAAATATTCCAAAGGAATTTAATGCCTTTGGAATCTGTTGCCATTGTGAAAAGTGACGTTCGTCAATTACCAGAATATTATCCCGGTAAATTAAAATTGTGTTACTAAATTTGTTGGGGAATCAGGTTTAACATTTCGACACACGCTTTCGTCTTAAGATTTAATGTTGACTTGTTGAACAATAATAACTTACATACTTACAACTGAACTGGCAATGCTTTTTAAATAGAATTATTGTTGAAAATATATTTCTAAGCATACGCATATTAGAGACTTGTTTCACACTACATTTTCTTTCAAACACTGCAGTAGCTTTAAATAAAATCGTACGATGCTGTGATTGCAAATAGTAGTACGGAATAAAATGCAATCACTTCAAAACTTGCCGACTTGCTTTTTACGTATGATTTGTCATTTGCAGGTTTGCAGTTCTTCATTGTGATTGTCATATGCACTCACCACCTGGATGAAAACGGTCCGTTCAATTTATACCTTAGAAGACAACATCTTCAAACAATTTATTTATTATAAATGGTAATGTAGAAACCAGCTTAAAAATGATAATTACAAAGAAATTAACAGACAGATTTACATCCTAACCGTAATTGCCTCATTTATGTATATAATATGGAATCTTTCAATTCAAGTTTAGTCTTAATTCTTATTTCATACGTTGTAATTACAGCAATGCCCTTTCTAAATAACCTGCTAGAAGGTTATAGCGATATCTTAATAACCAGGAGAGGTATGTAATTATATATTTTGAATTCTTTATAATTGAGATTTGCAATTTTAGATCCGCTTGTCGATTCTTGGATTTTTATGGACTCCCCCTTTCCCGTATTTGCAATTTTAATATTTTACTTAGTTTTCGTATTAAAATTGGGACCCCGTCTGATGAAGAATTTACCGCCATTTGAGTTGCGAAATGTTATGATCGCTTTCAATGCATATCAAGTGGGATTTAGTTTATGGCTTTTATCATACGTATTTTACGTTGAAAATTCATTTATAATGATGTTTCAAGTGTGTAACAATTTGGAGTTTAACGAAATGTATCGAAGTGCTGTAAGTATCTGTTTAAACATTAAGATGTCATCAATGTGCATGTATGTATTTTAAAAATTAAGTACCTAGAAGAAAATAACTTCTAAATGTTTTGAAAGATATGTTTTTAAAAGGAAAAGGCACCTTTGAAATCTTGCATCAGTATCTTATTTTTTATAAAATTTTGAATAATGTCTTTAGATACAGGAAAATTCCAGGAAATGCATATCTACTACTCATTTAGAATCGCTCCATTTAATAAAAATAAATAATTAGTATTTGGGAAATCGTGCACATTTTGTAGGACTTCCTCCTAAATCAGAAAACCACAAACGCTACAGGATTATGACAGGTTTTTTTCAGAAATTCAGGTTACTGTAGACATCTGGTGTAGGATTAAATATTTCAAAAAGTGCATACAACCGCATAGTGACTGCATATTCTAACAATAGAGTATTAATTTTCCTACACAGAATTGGAAACTCCGACGTTATTAGAGGAAAAACGTCAGAGGTTTCAAATTGTTAAATCCCAGAACCCATCATGATATAATAATAATAATTGGCCACGTTCTTAGGGTTTTACAAAATCCGTATATTCATTATGTTTTAGTAATTTTTAACTCTTACGGTACGCCGACCTTTAACAGTCCCAAATACCAGCTTTTCTATTAAGGCAATATTTTTAAATACACAATGGACGTTTAAAAAGTGTAAAAAAAGGTTACTCAAGGTAGTCTGAATTTGTGATATACGCACAGAATTTATTCGCTAATACTCTTTTAGCATTAGCAATTTCTACTATCGAGAAATTGCACAACCTTAAAAAAATAAATAATATTGTCCTTATCAAAATATTTTATATTACACCAACTAAGAAAACCAAATCCAATTTACAGCTTACAGAAGCAAACGTGAGACCGGAAAACAGGTGAGCTAAAACGCATCTTCAACATAAGTAGCAAATCAAACAGCCGATCGGGTTGAATGTACATTGTCTGACGAAAGTTAGTTATCTTCTTTTCCAGTGGCAGGATAAATTAATAATCAAAACGGTATTTAATGACCTCAAAATTTGTGATCGGTTGTAGTAAACTTCCTGCGCACAATACAACTTAATTGGCGGATATCTATGATGTTTTGTTCATAACTACTAATTTGTACTATTATTGTTTAATTTTTATCCTGACAGAACTCTAAAATTAACAGAGCCATCATACCACGTCCCTTCCTTTTTTTATTTTTACTAATGTTGACTAGATTGATATTTACATAACAATCAGAAGTATTATACATAATATCGCGCCCTTAGCTACATAGTGTAATAAATTAGATCATTTAGCAAAGGTGTGTAGGAAATTTAAACGTACTCACCATATTTTTGCAAAATGTAATAAGATGTCTGAAGAAATTAGCACTTATGATTATGTTCCGGGGGAGGTTTCTAAAATTTTTCTGTTACAGATAAAATTAATAGAATTGACAAAATTATGGTTAATGTACTTATTAATAATAAACCAGTTTCAATGGAACTTGACACTGGAAGTTCATATTCAATAGTGAAAATTTCAGGAAGCTTGGACTTGATTTACCTATAAATGCTTCTAAAATTATTCTAGTAACTTATGACAAAACACATACCAGTTTTAGGACATGTAAATGTTGAAGTACAAATAAACAATCAAATCAATTCAACAGAATTAATTCTTGTAGAAGGTAATTTTGATACAATCATGGGTCGAAATTGGCTATATAAATTTCAATTAGAATGGTCTCAAAAAAAACAAATTTGAGGAAAAATGCATCAAAGCAAATTAAAGAATTTAGTTGGAAAAAATTCGGAGGTGTTTGAAAATAAGGTAGGGTGTATACCAAAGGTGGTGGCCGATCTTCATTTGAAGCCAACGGCTAAGGCTGTATTCTATAGGGCTAGACCTGTACCCCTTGCTATAAAAAGTAAAGTGGAAAATGAATTAAAACGTGTAGAAAAATTAGGAATTATTTCAAAAATAACACATTCAGAATGGGCGACTTCCTTCATTCCTATTTTGAAAGCAGATGGAACTACTCGGCTCGTGGTGGATTATCGGGTCACTTTAAACAAACATATCATTCCGGAGGAACATCCGATTCGTACTATTCAGAAAATTCTTGCTAAAATTTTAAATGGGAAGTATTTTTCAAAATTCGACATTCGTGAAGCATATATGCATACACGAGTATCCGAAGAAGCTTCTAAGTTAATGACAATTAACACGTGTTTAGGGCTATTCAAAGTAAATCGTCGGTAAATTGTACGGTATTAGTAGCGCCTGCCATTTGGCAGAAAACCATGGAATCTTTATTTGGAAACATTTTAGGGTTACAAATATTTTACGACGACATTCAAATATCATCACCCGATCCAGATTAACATTTAAAGAATGTAGAGTTGTTCTCTCCCTATAGTAGGTAACAAAGAATACTACTACAGTAAGTTTGCTTATCGCAAAAGGCAACTAAAAGACGCAGCAAGGAGCAGCAGCCTTGCTGGCTAAAAGATATTGGAGGAGAGTCGAATGGCCTCGGGCGATCCTCAATAATTTACAAGGTTGTTGGGGGTTGGCTGTGACAGATACGGCTTCTTGCTAAAATCTTTTAAAACTGCGTTGTGGAAAGATATAGGAACCTACCACAATATTTCCCAGGTTTGCGTGGCCTAAAACACGAATTATGTATGATGGAAAGCTCACAAGTAAAATTCTTGTCCGGGTAAAATACCCCCTCATTCGGATCTCCGGGAGGAGATACTTGGGGCACGTCATCGTAAGAATTTAAAACAACAGTACGAGTTAGTGATAGGGACTTGGAATGTAAGGTCATTACTTAGAGTAGATAAGTTAACGAATTTATTAGTCGAAATAAGAAAAGGAAAGCTGGACATTTTAGATATTAGTGAGGTGAGATGGCCAGATAGTAGTGACTTTTGGAAAGATAATTATAGAGTAATTACAACTTCTTCAACTAGTGACAGGCAGGGGTAGGAATAGTATTAGGTAAAAGATTCGGACGTAAAGTTAAAGAATACTTACAATTTAGTGATAGAATAATTATGAATAGATTGAGTACGAAACCCACAGACACTGTTTTATTACAGGTTTACATGCCAACTACTTAGTACGAGGATGAGGAAGTAGAAAAGGTATACGAGGATATAAATAGTATAGTTAGAAAAGTAAAGGGAGATGGGAATTTAATTGTTATGGGCGATTTTAATGCGTCAGTGGGAGAAGGTAGTGAGGGAAAAATTGTAGCAAATTTTGGGTATGGTAGACGAAATGATAGAGGAGAAAGGTTAGTTGAGTTTTGCGAGGAACATTGATTAGTAACTTTAGACAGATTATATGAACTAGTAAAAGTAATATATGACACAGGTGAGGTTTCAATAGATTTCGAAAAAAAAATTATTATCCCAATCCCAAAAAAGTCAGGAGCTGATAGGTGAGAAAATTTTAGAACGGTTAGTTTAACTTCTCATGCTTCCAAAATAAAAATACTAACAATAATAATTAAAAATAGAGTAGAAGCTTTGACTGAGAATTATTTAGGTGAACAGCAATATCGGTTTCGTAAAGACAGAGGGACTAGAGAACCGATACTAATGATTAGGGTAATTATCGAAAAAAGATTACAAAAAATAAAAAGACTTATTTCGCGTTTGTAGATTTAGAAAAAGCATTTGATAGGGTTAATTGGATTGTTATGTTCAGAGATTTGCGAAAAATGCGAATCTCTCGTAGGGATAGAAAAATTATTTACAGTCTATATAAAAACCAAAGCGTAGTAATTAGATTTGAAGAAATAGAAAAGCAAGCTAAGCTTAGAAATGGTGTTAGACAGGACTGTATATTATCTCCCTTGATTTTTAATATTTATATCAAGCAAGCTTTAAACTTAGCTAGAGAGAGAGAAAAGAGATAGGTTTTAGTGTACAGGGACAAAAAATAGACATGTTACGTTTTGCAGATGATATAGCCATTATAGCAGAGTCTAGAAAAGAGTTAGGAGACTTTTTAAATATTTTAGATGAGATACTACAGAGCAACTATAGTATAAGATTAACTCAGGAGACAAAGATGAGTTACAACCTAATTCTAAACCAAAATTAAAAATAGGAAATACGGAGTTAGAGGAGGTAGATGAATTTTGCTATTTAGGTAGTATAATTACAAAGGACGGACGTAGCAGAAGGGATATAGTAGCTAGAATAACTCAAGCTAAAAAAATGTTTTTAAAAAGGAAAGACTTACTAATAGCTAATAGTATTAGTTTACATAATAGAAAAAGTTTTTAAAGTCGTACGTATGGAGCGTTCTATTATACGGTAGTGAGACTTGAACAATTAAAGAGGTAGATAAGAAAAAGATAGAAGCTTTTGAAACTTGGTGTTATAGGAGAATGTTAAAGATTAGTTGGACAGATAAGGTAACAAATGAGGAAGTTTACAGAAGGATAGGTGAGGAACCCTGTATGTGGAAACAATTAAAGGTCAGGAGAGATAGAATGATAGGGCATCAGTTAAGACATGAGGGACTATTTAGCAAGGTATTAGACTCTAGACTACCAAATAAAAATAGAGTAGGAAGACCTGGACAACGCTATATTAGTCAAATTATTAGAGATTTAGGTGGTGAAGGATATATAGACCTTTTCAGACTAGCTCAGAATAGAAAAGAATTTAGAGCTAAGTCAAATCGACTTAAGTTCGAAAACAAAACAAAAAAAATAAATAAAAATCAGTTAACTAAATGTCACCATGGCATAACCAACAATTAGTTAGCGGTCTGGCATGTTGGTAGCGATTCGTTGCTTAAGCTTAACCATAACATATAATTTAATAAACGTCACTATGTCATAACTCACAATTAGTTAGCGGTTTGGCACGTTGGCAGCTATTCGCTGCGCTTCCATAACATATAACTTAACACTTTTCCTTTTTTGGAGGTGATAATGAGGTAATATTTCATTCCCTTATAAATGGGAATCATATAAACATGTTGGAGTTCTTTAACAACCATTAGGTTGCTAATATCTATGTAGAGCTAGGTAGATAGGAAAAAGATAGAAGAGTATAGGAAGATCTATACCAAGCTATATTAGTCAAATTATTAGAAATTTAGTTTGTGAAGAGTATGTAGAACTTTTTAGATTAGCACAGAATAGAAAAGAAGTTAGAACTGCGTCAAACCGACCTTAATTAAGGTCGAAAACAAAATGATGATGATGATGTTAGCTACATAGTGTTAATATTTCACTCCAGCAACATCTATGAACCATGTCCAAGTTTCAAATTATTCTTTAGAATAAGTGAAGTATGCTCCAGTCGTGGTATATACGCGATTTGTTTTTTAATTGGTAAATGGTCTAATAAAAACACATAAACAGAATGCACATTAAAATACTTTTATTTGCTTGTCGAAGTAGTCAGTACCAGACACGGCACATTTTTAAAAGCGTTCATATATCTGGAAACTGTCAAAGAATTCTCTTTTGAAACCTTTTTCAGAATAGCTGCCACATAGTCACGAATCTCCTTGACGTCCTTGTAGGTCCCCTTGAGACGAGAGAATTAAAAAAATCCGCAGGAGCAAGATCTGCAGAGTAGGGTGGGTGTTCCAAGACAGGCACACCACGCTGAGTCAAAACTTGGCATACAAGGATGCTCTTACGCGATCGTGCATTGTCGTGCAGTAACATCCAATTTCCGATCTGAATTATCTGTGGCGCTGCAGCAAACGTTTGAGAGCCTCCAGGTGAAATGCGGCATTCGCGGGACGAGTTCTTTATGAATGATTCCTTCTTTGTCGAAAAATGTGATTAACCTGGATTTTATTTTAGATTTTTGCACACGGCTTTTTATTTGTAGCGGTGAAGAAAGTGATCGTCGTTTCATTGATAGTCGTTTCGTTTCATTGATAGTCGCTTCGATTCGGGGTCGTACTTGATACACCAAAACTCGTCCCCTATGAGAACACAAACCTGAAAGGACGGATCCCGGTTATGCATGTCGATGAAATCGCCACCGATTCCAAAACATCTTGTTTATTGTTCGCCTGATTGTGAACAAATCTTGCGTTTACTAAAATCTTCATAGAAGGTGACTCCCACTGTCTTTGTAATTGACTTTAACTGCTATTAATCTTCGAGTCAATTTCAGATCTTTTTCTAGCAACACTCGCACACGTTTAATGTTTTCAAGTGTCCTGCTTGTGAATGGCCGGCCCGAACCCGATTGGTTCTACGTCGATTCTTCGTCAGCCCGAAAGCGTGCAAACAAATCGTACCCATATTTTCTATTCACAGTTTCTTACCGGTACACTTGCACCAACATTTAATGGGCTTCCGTCGTCGTTTTGCCCTATTTGAAGCAGAACTTTATTGCTTTATGGCTTTTCGAAGCACTGTTCAAAAACTCTAATGAAATTAAACGCAATGGTACTACTTTTGCAGTCTCGCGTACTCTATTACAGGGTACAGGTTCAGACATATCCATGCATGTCTGTTTTAAGCCTTAAATATCGGTATATTAGACCATTGTACGTTGTACTTTTGTGTCTCGCATTCTAGTGCATTTCGGTTTTAGTAATGGTATCTTACGACGTCATGGAGCATTGCTGTTTTAGAAGCTTCTTCTACATATTTTTCATGTGTTGGTTACAGTTTTATCAATTGCAACTTGTCTAAAGTACATTGTGAAAAAGATTTTTCATATTGGTAATTTGTGTGATGTTGTATATGTATTTATGTTGCTGTGCGATATCAAAAAATGAACGAAATACAAAAGTTACTAATTACGCCACTTTCAAGCATATCCTATGAACTCAAGGAACAAACAAATAAAACATTTCTACAAAATTAGCAGTGTTGTATGCGGAAGAATATATTAAAAATTGAAACAATGATTGACATATTTGTGAGAAAGAATTGAATTACACCTGGACGCTACTTCTATTCCAGCTACTTAGGTCTAATTCCTTACTAGAAAAGGTGTGTAAGTCTGTATTCAATTTGTTCGTTATGCACAAATCTGACTTAAACAAAATTGTTCACTGTAAAAGCACCTTTAGGTCTCGCCGCCATGTTTCCATTCTAGTTTGCATGGGATCTGATGTCGTTGCATGTTAGCTTTGTCAACTAGTTCAGTCTTTATCTTCGCTGCGCTTTCACTAAACATTTTTCTCAAAACAGCAACGATTTTGTTAAATTGTATAAATTACTTGTCTGTTTCCAGTTGATGAGTATGTGCAAATCCATTGTTAGTTTTCCGTTTCTATTGTTTTTGCAAAACTATCGTTTAGATTTTGCAATGTTAGCACATCTACTTCAAATGTAGTTATATTAAACTCTCTCGAATGAATTCTGTTAACACCTTCAGAAATTTTGTTGATGAATCGATTCGTAGGGTGAAACTTCTTTATTTCGCAAAACAGTTGTTGAATTTGGGTTTTCGCACCCCTTTACTTACATGGCGCTGTTTCCACTTCTCTTAAACTCGTAGAACCTCTTACCAACGGTTACTATCATAATTGTGGCATTTCCAAAAATTTATGAAAACCTACATTCTACCAACATTTTGATTGCAAATTTTGTTCACATATATAACTAGTAGAGGAATTGGATGGTCCTGGGACAGATCCACAATCCTCCCGATCCACCGATCCTCCCGATTTATATCTAACCTAGGTTTTTACATGTAAATTCGCACTATAAAGTCTTATTTTAAAGGACTTTCCTTCGTGTAGGGGGATTTCCTCCTCGCTCCCTCCTTGTGCACCTACTTTTCCCCAACCATACCCACCCTAAAAATCGGTAACCTAACCCCTAAATTTAGGACCAATCCTTACAACCACCATATAGGTAAAATCACCACTTCGCTATGTTTTCGGTTACCTAGTTTCGGCTAGTTTTCTAAGGTCGTGGTGACAATAATCTTTTATAAATAAAGAGCAATGTAATATTATTCTAAAATTTTTATTCTGACATTATACATAACAAAATTTAAAAATATTTAATGTCATGCATGGAACCATTTAAACTTAATTTTAATACAAAGTTATACACAGAATGCAATCCTTTCTTTGTGTTTGTTTTGAGTGGTTTTAATTTTATCTAATTTTATTCGCAGCTTAAAATTTAATTCGACACCCAAGTCCTCTGTCTCCTTTTCTAGCCAATAGTTTGATACATAGAGACCGTCTAGGTTTTCGAATTGTAAAATGTACCGAAGTTTGTCTATATATTTAAAGTCTTTGATTCGACCGACAACCAGATCCATTCCTTCGTGTAATTCTTGCAGCTTGTGACAAACTTTTAATCGCGGCTCTCCCACTATATCCTGCATACGTATCTTGTTAACTTGATCGACTTCTTCTTGTCGGTATTGAAGAGAATCCTTATTCCCCCACAAACTGTTGCGTAGTTGCATATCCACCGCTTTTGGGAATATATGGTTGTTATAGGTTGTAGGACTCTCGGTTTTAAATGATCAGAAAGGTTCTTTACTAGGCAAATATACAATGTTTAGCGGAACCCCTCTGCGTGTGGTATGCGCCAAGGTTACGAAACCCGCATTCTTTAGTTCCTCTATGTTATCTGCCATTTCGATAAATACGTTTTTAAAATAACCTTTTAAAAAGTATACGGATTTAGTACCATCCTTTTCTGCAAGGACGCCTACATAACTAAAAGAGTCTTTCTTACTAACCACAAATGCATACAGTTTTAGAACCCTGATGTATCTAAGTCAGTCCATCGGCACATAAAATAATCTTTTAATTCTTCCTCATTTTCTCTAATAAGATGTTTGTTGTCTAACACATCTTTATATTGTTCGTATATTGTCGCTGTGTTTTCCATGTAGTCCAACTTTTGCCTTTTTGCATCCATTTCCTCTAATTCCAGCAGTCTTTTTCTTCCTCTTACAGCGTATGGCCTGCATAATGAGGCAATTTCCTTTAGCTTAAACGGATAGAGTTTACTGCCAATATTTACGCATTGTCGTACAACCTCTGGGCGAATGTTAGGCGTATTTATCAACCCCAATTCCGAAATGATTATTTTTTTTTTAATTGTAGAATATGGTGTTGCAGATTGTGTAAAATATGTGCTACCTGCTATAATGTAGCACTTGTGTAAGATTTTTATTTTATCTTGACTGTCTCCCTCCTTTACTATCTCCAAATAATTACAGGTAAATAGTTAAAGCTAAAAGCCGAAAGCACAAACTTTATCAATATTTCCCTTTCCGCTGGTTTTTCGGACAACTTAATTTGCAAGCCAGTCAATTTCAATTTCTATTCCCCCAATACACGTACTGTAGTTGGTTATTATACACTAAACAGCAGCTATTTTGTAGCTTGTCCGATAGCTTACTCCACATTTTGCAAGTGGCACCGAGTACATTGGCGCCTTTAGGAAGTATAACTTACTATCAACCAATAAGGTTAAACAGTCTTTTACGGGATTATACACCTGTTCCGCATTGACATAGTTTCCAATTGTACAGTTGTATATTGTCGCTTCCAATCGCGTAATACCGTGTTCTTTGGCCAAAGTAGACGCGAATGTTTCCCTTAAACGTACATCTGGAAAACGTAAAAAATCTAGTATAAGATTTCCAAGTTGATTATTAACACCAGTACTTATTATCTGACACACAAATTTGTTGTATATCTTAATTCTTTCATTGGTTGTTAGCCATGTTAAACAATCTATTCCCACAGTTTTATCGTTGTCAACTATAATATTGCAGTTTTCTTCGTTATTCGCCCTTGTAGCAAAAGTTATGGTTTGTAGTTAAATAATTACACATCTCCACCTTGCTAAATATGCCAGCAAAATCTTGGGTTACATCCATGTCAAACAATTAGTATTAATCTTTTTTGAGTCCGTCTAATATATCTGGTAGTTCCTCCGATAAAGTTTCCAACTTAACATCTGCTAGTTCCACTTTGTACGGAACACATATAGGATTTTGGAATTTTTTATTAATGCTTTTGATGCCTTCTTTTCCGATAATTTCTTTTAATCTCTGGCCCATCTTGTTAGTGCTTTCCGCAGAAAACGGAGGCTTAGCTTTAACACCATGCCTAGCGGAAACAAATCCGTCGAACTGTCTTCGTAGATAGCTGTTAAATGCACCACAAATTTCTTTTTTTAGGATAAACATCCTTTTGTTTGCAAATGTTTGCTCGGCGTTAGAAAGGTCGCAAATTTTAACCAACATTATATTATCACAAAATGGTTCTGTAGTTGGTGTGTGTAGTCCATTAGTCAGCATCTGTTCGCCTTTGACATAACAAATATTACCAAGATCTGTCACCAGATTATTGTTGCACATATTTTCTGTCAACAGCCAGAATCCAAATCGCTCATTTGTTGGTTTCACTTTATTCCCAAGAAGTTGAGAAACGTTAATCACCTTGGAGACGCTCATGTTTACCGTTCTAGCTACTGCCGAATACTAAATTGAATACGAAAAATTGCTCCTTATGTACCATACAGGGTGGGGGCGTATATTGCCGAAGATGCCCGAATAGACCTGACGAAATGCGCAACCGCTAATCCGATCTAGGTCGGATTTAATCCGACATGGGTCTGACTGGGCAGGAGTGCACATCTACACATGTCCGGATATATGTCGGATATATGTAGGATGTATACTGAACATATGTCGGGTGTATGTCGGATATAGTTTGGATGTATGTCGGATGTATGTCATACGGATGGGAGAGGAGTGAGAAGGACAAAGTAGGAGGAGAGAGGAGGGCTTAGGTTAATTTACGTTGTTTGGAGTTAGATTAGTGGGTATTGTCTGGAGTTAGGTTAGGTTAGTTGGACTTGTGCGGACTTAGGTTAGATAGCAGAATAAATTGATAGGTTTGGCCAGCGTCACGGCGCTAACCTAACTTATCAATTTTTCCTGCTATCTTCAAAACATTTTATTCCAAAAGTTTTAGCTTCAAAAACGTCTTACTCCAAAAATACCTTGCCTTGGAAATATTTTTATATTATAATACCTACTATTAAACTTTACCTCGAAAATATATTTTAGTGCAAGATGCGTATATAAGTTTCTATATAAATGCAACATATCGAATACGTTTTGAATTTGTCTTGAGCTACAGATATCTTTTATCTCTGCAACATAAAAAAACAACTGAAAGCCGGAATGTTTTTTGATTGAATCATATAGGTTTGCTTTGCAACTATTTGGTGGACCAGATGTTATCTATCTAGAGAAGTTGAAGACTTCATGTGGTCGACTTCGTTTGAAAGCGGCAGATGCTTTTCCTACTGAACACCAGGTGAACTCAAGTTCTTCTTGCCTCAGGTACGAATTTTGCAGTGATTCCTTTGAATATCAACGATAGTAGTTATCTAACGTACCTTTAATGAATATCTAAATTATCTAAGTGTGTATTCACAACAGTATCTTGTCTTAGTATCTTATTAATATCTAAATTGCCTATGTGAGTATTCACAATATTATCTTGCTTTTCGCTTATTTTACATGTACTTAAAATATGCTTATGAATGAGTGTTTACAATATTATCTTGTCGTTTAGCTTATCTTACATATATTTAAAATATGCTTATGAATATTTTTTTATTGAATATTATCTAACAGTGTGAACATACAAGATTTCTTGAAATTTTCTATGAATTATCTTATTTGTCTTTACAAAAAGCTTTGTATAAGTGTATATAAAACATCGCTGTAAGATTGTGATTTTCTGACCAATACTCGCATATTGTACAAATAATTGATCAATTGTTGAAAGATTTTTAATATAAAAGTTTAGTGGCTCTGCCTTCACTTACGTTTAACTTCTAATTTCTCTTCTTTCTTACCCTGAGATCAGTCTTATGTAAACTCCACAGCCTTTAAAGGCCGATGCTAGTTCCGCCAAAATATAATGGTGCAAACTTAACTATACTTAAGCCGTTTACGACATCGAATTTTATAGAGTACTTTACGAAAGCTCGTTACTGAATCTAGAACCGACTGGGCACACACACCGTCTTTCATATAATTAATAACAATTGTGTCCTATTGTTTTAACAATTAGTGGAAGTGCAATCGTCCAATGGCTAACATTGTTTGTTTTGTGTGCATAAGGTTCTTAATATAACCTATTACATGTTGAAAGAGCGACTGTGTTATTTCTAACACTTTATATTACAATCTAATGCAACTGCTGAACATCCAAACCTACACGTTGGTCTATGCTCTGGAAAAAAGGCTTTGAATTCTGCTTTGTATTTAAACAATTGCCTCTTTAGTACAATAAGATGGTTATTCAATATTATTTTTTTGAATATGATGAACTCGGGTTCATGGCAACAACGGTCTGTGAACAAAACATTTCTCATACGTTGTGGTTATTAATCTCTATTTTAATTACAGAACAATAAGGGATCATACCTTAAGTAGTCGAACTTGATTACATGCCTTTTTCAATGGAAATGAGTGTTGGTTAGCAACTTAGTTGTTATGTGTATTAAAAATCTATGCTATCGTTAATTATTAATTATAATTTGTTAAGCTTTTCTTTCAAATAAATTATTGCTTAAAATGAATTGAAAATGCTTTCCTTCCTTACGTTAACGTTATTTGTGTACTATTGGAACATTTGATACCATACATCAATCTTTACTTAAAACTAATTTAAGTGTGCAGTTCCTCATGGAAAATCCTGTATCTACGTTACTGAACAAATTGGAAATCATACTTCATTCAAACTTCTTAACTCTAACCTTATTAAATAACCTAATACACCGATTCTATAACTCGTATTAGCGCGTATCCGGCACTATCGGTTAAAATTTTCGTCAGGGGCCGTATCAAACATTTGAGCCTACTTCTCCAATTATGTCTCAGTTGCTAAAGTAAAAGTTATAATAACAAGAAATGATTATTCACGATTATTTTTAACAAAAGATCATTATTTTGAAAGAAAAATTACAAATCAAATATGTGTAATTGTGGTAAATTTAAGATAGTAGCCGGGGCTTTCCATCGCAGGCGGTGCAAACGTATATTGAATTCTTGAGTTTCCCTTGTGTAAATAATAATTTTTACATTTTTTTTATCATAACCTTCTCCGTCTTCTGTTGTTCACGAACTTTCACTGCATACTCAAATACTGTATCGAATTCCGGTATAGGAAAAACTGGCAATTTCAATAATGCCCTAATAACCGATAAGTGAAAATTGTATGGGGTAATTTTTTCTCTGAACATGTTTTACAGTTAATGGGAATTAATTATCATTAACTAGATAAGGTAAATGAATATTTTTGAAATCTACCTGAGAGTCCTCGTTGAATAGGTAATATTCTAGAATGTTATCCTGCTTATCAAAAAATGTACATGTTATAATTTATTATTGGTCAGGGTTGTGTTTTCGTTCTCTTATTTGTTTGGATTTCAAGCATTTCGTTGAAAATAAATTGTGACGTCGAGTTTTTTTTCATTTTTCAACCATTACTTTATTTACATATTTCACGATAGTTCCGCATACTTTAGGATTTTTTGTCTCGCTTCTTTTAGCAAGTGTTTCCTATCTCACTTCAACGTCCTCGTGCCATGAGTTTTTTTATCAATGAATTCCTAAACGTTGGAATAGTGTGTCCGTATATATATTAACCATGGTCAACGTCTAGTTCCCCACCTAGAAAGTATTAAACTTCTTTCGTCCATCAGGATGTCATATGGCAAGGTTAGCTTGAACTTCGCCCATATTGTTATTATTTTGTTACTTTATGTTTTATTAACAAATACTTTATTGAATAAAGACATTTAATAATAATAATATATCCATCCAACCATTAAAATTTACTTGCTTAATTCAGTTGCATTATTGCGACATTCTGTAACCTCAAAGCAGTGATTGTTAATGCAGGGTAGGAAAAAAACTTCAAAAAACAAAACTTACCATAGATGTACATAAGTTCTGCAATTAAGTATCTAAATGTGTTTGACTTATACGCCTAACACGACTGAGTATATATATTACTAAAGCACTACTTTTTGTAAATTTGGTCAATTTGGCAGACTTTCTTTAAATTCGTTCAGTACATAATCATAGAAACTAGAAGTTCGTTTTAGTTCTTGCATTAGATCCTTTTCGTAAGAAAAACTGGCAGTTATATAACCATTCTTGTTCTTGAGTATTACGTCTGTAAGTATGAATCCGTATTAAATAAATAAATAAATAAATATCAATTTATTGGTAAATGTTTATACAACACCATAAGGAAAGGAATTTAGCATTTCTGATTTTAAATTCCCCCTGTGTCTTTAATTTTTAGCAAAATGCACCTAAGGTTAGAGAGCCTTCGCCAGTAGTAGCAATATTCTTAATGTTAATGAACTACTGTTTACCACCCTGATCATTTATTAAGGTTATTGAGATGTTGCCTAAAATTTCTTACATTCACATTGTCAAAGATGGCTTTATGTTTGTTAACTATATCAGGAGCTACATTAGCAAAACAAGATTGACATTTTGATGTTGAATGAAGTAGTACGCACAGATGATTGGCGTTTCTCAAATTCGAAGTGTGAGCAAAGGCTCTGGTGCATAACAATTCAAATAAGTAATTAGGCTTATGTGTGTTGAGAATATTGTAGACAAAGTTGAAGCTACTGGCGCTTTTCGTATTTCAGTATACCTTTTACGTTATACTATGGAGTCACATGTTGACTACGTTCAACACTGAAACTAAACCTAAAACACACATTTTGAAGTATTTGTATCCTATTCTTTAGATGCGCTGTTAAAAATTTGTAAAAGACCACACAGCAGTAGTCCATCTGACTCAACACCAGGCTCTTGCACAATCTCCATTTTAAATTTGGGTTTAATAGCTGTTTATATTTGTAAAGTGTGCGCATTTTATAGCAACACAGTCTCATCTTGCCTGTAGTATGACTTTCAAACGTAAGGTAACTATCAATGGACACCTCTAGGTATTTTACGTTATTGAACAACTTAAGAATGTTGTTATTTATTTTAATGTCCACTGTACGAATTTTTTCCGATTTTACACAACCTTTTCTTGAACCAACACATATTGCTATAGTTTTTGGTATGTTCAGACTCAGATCGTTCTTTTGTATCCATATATCCACTATTGCAAGGGTATCATTAAGCTTGTGTATTGTATCGTTAACACGTAAAACATCTCCCGCAATATGTAGCAGTATGTCATCGATATATATATGGTATTTAACTTGCAGTGTTAAAATTTTCGAAAACTTGACTGTAAATATTACAAACAACAGTGAGCCTAAAATACTTGCCTGAGGAACCTCTTGCTTTAGAAGACTACTTCCAGGCTGCTTGTTGTTTATTTGCACCGACTGGCGTCTGGTTTGTAGGTAGTTTTTACACCAGTCGATAGCGTTTTCATTACATTCAATATAGTACAGTTTGGCTAGTAATAGCATGGTTGATAGTATCAAATGCCTTACTAAAGTCTAAGAAAACCAGATAAGTAACATTTGATTCATCAATTACGGAAGTAAGATCATTAACTACTTTAGTTAGTGCTGTTGCAGTGCTATAACCTTTTCGGAAACCAGATTGGAATTTAGGTAGTATGTTTAGCTTAGTAACATGTTGCATCGTTTGAATAAACACTATGTATTCCAGGGCTTTGGTTAATATTGATAAGATACTCACTGGCCGCAAATCAGAATATGTATTAGTCAGTGATATTTTTTGCCACAGGTGTAATTAGCGAATGTTTCCATGGTATAGGAAATTTGCCTAACTTTAACGAATAATTAATGACATCAGTTATTAAGTTCACCCAAAATGGCAGTATTAGGAGTAACATTTTACGATTTATTCTATCATTCCCTCGAGCGTTTGATTTGATTCTTGTTATAGACCGTTCAACTATTCCATAATCTACTGGTTGAAATTTTAGAAGTTTATTGACTACCGTGTGGGTATAGTATTTGTTTATTTCATGATTAGGTATACTTATTTGCGAAATTGATAGAATAAAAATTCATTGATTTTGTTGGCATTCTGTATGTCATTTGAGATTTGGTTTCTTGGTTTAGTATGTATCTGACAACTATCAAAAACTCTCCAGAGTTGTTTGGGATTATTGTTATTGATTCTGCACCGGTACTCAAAATATGCTTTCTTCTCATTTTTAATAGCTGTAGTTATTAAATTTTTTAAATCCTTATATAATTGAAATTTTGCATTATTTTTATTCTTGACATATTTAGTAGAAGCCACATTTCGCATCTTCATCATTTTTGTGATTGTGTAGGTTATATAAGGTGGCATTTTTTTTTAATAACAACTGTACGCAGCGGTGCATGGTGATCAAAAAGAGATATGATGCTCTTATTAAAAAATCTTACTTTTTCATCTATGTCGTGTAAGGATACACCTGTTTTCCATCGAGTGTTATTGGCATTTAGGTAAAAATCTTTTTTATTCAAATGTTTAAAGTCTCTGTAAGCAGTTGCTTGTATAATTCGTTTTGTATAATAAGCTTAAATGTGCAGAGAACTGCTCTATGATCAGTTATATAATGCATATCTTCTGTTTTGCATATATCGACTATAACAGATGAGCGATGCAGATGTTTCGGTTATTCGAGTTGGTTCATTAACATTCTGGGTAAGCTCAAATGTATTAAGAATTGAGTTAAGCTTATGACATAAATTAGAATCTTGTCTCCTGTAAGGATAATATTTTCATATTTAGTGCTTAACTGTGCAAGAGTCAACTCCAGTTCATTAAGACTGGCAATGTTAGTACTTGGCGGTCTGTATACAAGTCCAATTGCAATTTTAAATTTATTTACTTTAATACTAATCCAGGGTGTTCAAGTACAGGATTTTTCACGTAATCAATTTTTAGTGTTTTATGAGGTAAGCTACTTCTAACATACCAACATAGTCCACCACTTCTAGTTGGACGATCAACTCTGATAAGATTGTACCCTGTAAAATGTATTAACGTGGATGGGAATTCCTTTAAAAACCAAGTTTCTTTGATACCAATAAGATCAAATTCATGGTTCGAAATAAAATTTACAAAGTCATCGAAAGACGGCACAAGTGATCTGACATTAATAAGGAAGCTTTTTCCTTTTCATGTTGTAAACAATAGTTGAATGATCCATGGGTACGGTGTAATTGCTATAAGGAAGAAATGTATTCTATTTTAGAATTTTGCTTCTTTAAAGCTTGTAAATAATAAGGACATTGCCTATCTAGTGCGGAATGTTTAACATCTATATCCATATTTAATTTGACTTTAGCAAATACACAGTTGAAGCATTTGTTGTTTTCAGTACAGTACAGTTTTTATAATGATGATTCCCTGTACATAGTGAACATTTTGTATCAGAAGTACAGTTTTGTGCGACATGGTTAAACTTCAGACATTTATAGTATTGAATTACATTAATGTGGTTGTAAATATTACCCATTGGCCATCCAATTGCAGTTTTACCCATTTGTAGCAAGGTCTCATGTGTTTTAGGATCAGCCTCAAAAACTATTGTAGAATTCTTTGTTTTTTTATTTTCAATAACCTTCAGTATCTTTAGATGAAAATTAATTGCATTAGGGTTCAGCTTATGTTTTGATGAGGGAATCTGATATCTTGTTGGTGTCAGTGTCAATATCATCATTGCTGATGTTTCCAATTTTTATTTTAGGCTTTTTGAGAGGTTATTTTGCAATAAAGTTCTATCTGGTTGGCTGCTGCACCCAATTACAAGTTTTCCTTTTGATGCTTTGCATATGTTCGATACATTAACTCCTATTTTAACTGGCTTAATTGCACCTTTGATCTCAGCTTTTGTTGCGTTACTTTGCTGTTTACTAACAGGTTTTATAACTAGTACTGGTTGAGATTTTGCTACATTTGCATACGATTTATTAGAATCTTTAATAGGAGCTGCTACATGAATTGCAGAGAGCTTTTGATATGCTATTTCCATGAACACAGTTTTAAAGTTTTCAAATACTCCATTAAGTTCTTTCAGAGCAACTTGTATATTGGTTTGTACATCCTGCAAGAAATCTTGCAGTATAGTGTTTTGATTGCTTCCACTATTTACACATACTTTACACTAAAATAAAGGGGTTCTTTTCTTAAGTTGTAGACATCGTATTTCAGAGGCAGCTAGTTCAGTACAGTTATCACAAAAAGGCAATTGACACTTATCACAGCTAGACTTTACTGATGCTGCTACATTGCGAGCACACAATCATTTTTACCACTCTGTGTGGTCATCAACTAACAAATTGTTTCAAATTATAAATATATGTACTATTTCCAGTCCTGTATAATGTTTATGCCTATTATAAATACACCTTGTAGATAAGTAGGTGATATTAAAAGGAGTGTGGTAAAGGTCACTGATAACACTATTTTGGTAACTATTAAGTATAGTAATTAGTTATTGAATTTACTGGCGTTCTAGCAAAGATCACTTTATAAAAAGTACACCAACTTAACTTATCACTGTTAACCCCTTTGCTGTGCAAGTTTCAGAATTTTAAACAAACTATTTCTGCATGTATAACTATTTTATTTCCAGAACAAGTTAGACACATGTATAGGCCAGAAAACAATTGTACCGCGGATGCATTACTAGTCGCAATTGTTACAATCAATTTGACCAATACCGTTCATTTACATTTCCAATGCTCCACCAGTAGGTACTACATTGGCCAGGAGGCGAGTTTTTTGTTGCCTGGAAATTTAGAATTTTGCCGAACCCTTGCCGTTCCAGGCAAGGTAGGGATTTTTAACGTGCGTGACAACACTCACACACGGGACCTCCATTTAACCTCTCATCCGAACGAAGGCGTAATATTTGTGGAAAATGCTCACCTGCCATTTTTCAAGCAGTCGGCCGTGTCGGGATTTGAACCCGGGACCTTGGGATCCGTAGTCTTACGCTTACTACATTGATCCACAGCGACGCCAATTTGACCAATACCTTACATGTGATTTTTTTTCCAATACTCCACCCGAAGGTACTACATTGGCCAGGAAGCGAGTTTTTTTTTACCCGGAAAATTTGGAATTTTGCCGAACCCTTGCTGTTCCAAGCAAGGTAGGGATCTTTAACGTGCGTGACAACACTCACACACGGGACCTCCATTTTACCTCTCATCCGAACGAGGGTGTATTTTTGTGAAAAATGCTCGCCTAACATTTTTCAAGCGGGCCGTGTCGGGATTTGAACCCGGGACCTTGGACGTAGTAGTCACACACATACCACTACGCCACGGAGCCGCCAATTTGACCAATACCACTAGTTGGAGAAGTACATGACACATTTTTTTTTTCGCAGAATCGGATGATTTCATATGAATTAAAACTAGCAAATTCCGATGAGGAGTACAAACAAATCAACTCGTTTTTAAGTCGGCCAATGTCGAATCTTTTACTGTGCCTTGTTTATAATTCTGAAAAGAGCTTTTCTGGGAATTCAGAGTAGTAATTAGAAAAAGAATCCTGATCCAAAATACGAAAGAAATATAGTTGACTAATTTATGAATAGCGATCAGAAATTTCACTTATTATATTAGCCACTATTTCGCGAAAGATGCGCCTTTAGTATAGTTTTATGTCACTTACGTTTCGTACTTTTCTTGGTTCTCCATAAAAAGTAAAAATTTTTTCGTATATTGCAATACTTTCATTATAGAACAATTCGATAAAGAGTTTAAATTCTTAAATTTTTTAAGACAGTACCCATAGCTACAACTTTTGACTGTATTATGTTAAAAAGTGCATTCGTCTGTATAAAAAAGCTGTTAAATATTACTAAAAAATAATTAAATTCGCTTAAAATGAATTCTGACATTCTAGCTGCAAATTATGTTTATCACTCTCAAAAACGGTTTTTTAAAAATTTTTATTAGCGTGAGAACATTACAACACTGATGTCATACTTGATCTAATCTCTAAGCCTAGCGTTACCTCTATTTATACTACTTCCTTATCTAATGCATTTGAAATACATAACTCCTCCGGCCCTAAATGAGAACTATGGGGAACCAGAGTTCGAAAGTCCAGGAAAGTTCCTTGTCTCAAGTTCTGTGCTATTTTCGTTTACATGTTTAGCTATTGATTTCTTTAAAAAATATCTATAAATTAAATATAATATCAGAAAAATAATAGTGACATACAAAATTATCGTATAAAAGCTAATATTCTTAAAATTGATTACAGGACTTTCTAATTTACTTAATTCTAGTTTTCATTTACCAAAACTCGATAAACCTCATTTAATTCATTGAGATGTATCGGATCTATTTCTAAAGGTTTAAGGTCAAAGTTTGGCATTTTGAATTATTGGCATAAACTTCTAAGCGTGGTAATACAATATTCTTATAACTAGAAATTTCATTAACAAAAGTTTTAACACTACTTCATCGATTGACACTTCACGAGAATCTTTAAGTTCTAGCAAATAGCTACCGTTTATAGGAATGCTGTTTTCACTTTTCCGCACTTGTATATAACAACTAAATTATGAGGCACTACGATGATCCATTTGTTCTTCTCCAGTTTTGAATCTTCTTTGTGGTTATCTTCACCGGTATTTGGTGACAATTACGTATATTATCGGCGTATCTTATTAATTCAATTTCACATGGTGCTGTTGAAGTAATTTTTGATGTTTGTAGTTGATGGCAAATGAATTCTGCCTGAGTGACTTCATAACAATTTGTGTCAGAAACTGCATAGGTGTGGTCGTTTAACAAAAGGTATTTTGCACTAGGGATGATCATCTTAAAAGAAGTCTGATGTGGAGTAGGTAGTGGATACAAATGATAATAGATAAAATCGTCCATTTCAACAATTGGTACTTCCAAAATAAACACTATACTGTTATCTTTGCTGTAGCTTTTAATATTGATGATTTTTCGAATAGCAACGTATTGAGTACTGTCACTTCGAATGGGAATTTCTTGCCTTGTAACTGTTTACTGGCTGTGGTTAGTTCAGAAAATAGTTCATGGGGTTCTACCATAGCATTATGAAAAATATTTAATTTAGAAAAGTAATAGCAACTTCGATTCGTTCCAATAGATCATATAGAATCTGAAAATTTGTGGAAAATTGCAAAGCTAATCTTTCTAGAGCAAAATAATGAAAAGTTTCTACCTTGTCAATACTTAAATTTTAATTTCTTTTGAAATCTCCTCGATTCGGTCTTTTAGAATATATTGATTGTGAGCTAATATTTTAGAGTTATTTTCGAAATTCTGAAGGAAGTTTGAAATAGAGTTATTTGATCATTAATTAAAGATTTGATTTTTCTTGGTTATTAGTTAAAGATGAAATGGCATTGTCATATCTTTCTCCATCGTTATAATCTAAATTTCCGGTGAGAAACTTTAATGCTGAGCCTACACCGTTAAAAGAGATCGTTTTTCTCGTTTATTCCAAAGCGGATTTAATTGTTTTAATTGTATCTCAATTTTATTTTCTAAAATTTGGACTGTGTGATACGAATTGTGAAATGATTGATTGAATTGGAATACATGTGGGGATAATGATAGTGTATTTTGAATTTCTTCATATTGAGCCTTTAAAGTCAAAAAGTTTTTGTAATATTAGCAATATCATAAATTTGAATAAATGTCCAAAAATCGGTTTTTATTTGGGCTGTGCCTAAACGAAGAGGAAGAAGTCCGGGGTTGTCGTCTAAATTGAAGAACTGGGCTGCAATTCGTCTTGTGACTGTGCAGAGGGCGAATCTGTAACAGGGGTCTTTTAGTTCTTTAATATGTATAATTTCTTTACTTAATGTAATTTCCTTATTTTTTGTTTCTCTCTTGAAATTTCTACCCTATTCTTATCTAATATTTTAGTAATTTTATACGGTCCTAAAACACCTTATCTTTTTGTTTCTCTTTTAGGATTCTTCTTAAAACTATTTGTTCTACTTTAAATTCTGGATTAGTATCTCCATTGGTATTTTCTTATCTACTACTTTCTGTTTATTTTCGACTAATTTTTCATTTACTTTATTATATACGTGTTCTAATTTTTCTTTATGGTTATTAACGTAGTCTGAATAAAAGTTAGGGGTTAAAAGATTTCATTGGGGTCTCTCAATTTGTATGTCCAAACGTCAATTCAAAGGAGTATATTTTGTCGCACTGTGGATCGAGTTATTATAACCTATTATAGCATAGTCCATTAAATCGCTTTCTTTGGGGTAAATATCGCGTAAAAGTCTTAAGTGTTCAATTAGTGTGGAATGTGTTCTTTCAACTATGGAGTTGGATTCGTGATGTCCGGATGTTGTGAAATGTACATTAATTTTGTGTAGTCCTAAAATTTCTTTAATTGTAGCGTTGTTAAATTCCGTTCCTTTATCTGTCACAATGGTTTGGGGTACACCGAAAGAAGTAAAATATTTTATAAGTGCTTGACTAATATTTATAGCCGTTTTCCACTTATAATTAGAGCTTGAGCTAATTTTGTAAAAGCATCTACTAATGTTAAATAATTTTTCCCATCAAAAGTAAATACGTCCATATATACAATTTCGAATGGGCTTTTTGCCGTTTCTGTTAGCATTATTGGGGTATATGGGGTCTGTCTAGCGTATTTATTTCTTTGGCACAATGTACATTCATTTATAAAATTTGTTATACTAGTTTTCATATTTTTCCAGTAATAATTTTGTTTGAGTCTTTCATAGGTTTCGTTTATTCCTCGGTGAGTCGTTTTACCTTCATGGTAGTTTCTAATTACTATTGTCTGCTCTTCGATATCCTTAAGTGTATTAATCAATTTGGTGCATTTGATTAAGTTTGGTCTATTTTCAGAAAAATGCTGTTGATATACATCATTGAAGTCATTATACAATTTGTCTTTATTGAAATGTAAATAATAAGTGTTACTAGGGTCTGTGTATTGAATTAGAAAATCCAAAATTAGTTTGTCATTGGCAATTTCTGGAATTTTGACTTTTATAATTGTGGGGTCGCTTTCATTTTCTAACGTTACGTCCGTCTTGTAATACAAATTTGGGTAAACTAAAATCTGGCGTGGTTTGTTATTTATAATTTCGTCTAAAATAGCAATTCCTTTATTCGTGTTTCCATTAGAGTTAGAATGTTGAGTAGATATGTTGTCGTCGTCAGGAATATGTATTGTCCATGCAGGTTCAGGAGTGTTTAATTGAGGTTCTTCAAGTAATTCTGTTTGAAATTGATTTTCGTCATGCGGTACATGATCTAAACTTTTTAAAAATTCTGTTATATAGTCGTCTATGTCACCTGGATTATTTGCAAGAGATCCTGTTTCTAAGGCATTGACTGGTATCCGGGATAAACAATCGGCATTAGTGTTACATTTTCCTTTCTTATAAAGAATTTCGTAGTCATACTCTAATAATTTTATCCTCCATCTTGTCAGTTTTGAGTTTGCGTCTTTTAAGTTGAAAAGCCATGTCAGTGGTTTGTGGTCAGTATATATATAAAACTTTTGTCCAAATAAATATGGTCGAAAATGTTTGCATGCCCAAACAATTGCAAGAAGTTCCTTTTCGATTGTCGAATACTTTGTTTCGGTCTCATTTAGTGTCCTAGATGCGTACGCTATTGGTCGGTCATTGGGTACGGTTCCTTGCGATAATATTGCTCCAATCGCATAGTTACTCGCGTCTGTCGTCAAAATAAATTTTTTCAAAGTCGGGATACTGAAGTACAGGTCCGTTGGTCAAAATTTCTTTACAAGTTCTAAAGCTGTCTAGAAAATCTTTGTCGTGTATTACTTTGGCATTCTTCTTTAAGCATTTCGTCATAGGTTTTGTAATTTTGCAAAGTCTTTTATGAAACGTCTATAGTAACCTAATAGTCCAAGGAAACTTTTGATTTCAGTCGCTGTGCGTGGTAAAGGAAAATTTTTTACGGCTGTTATTTTGTCTGGGTTTGGTTTAACTCCTGTAGGGGTAATTACGTGTCCTAAATACATTACGGTTTTTTGTAGGAATTCTGATTTGTCTAACTGTATTTTTAAATTATGTTGTCTAAATCTGTCGAAAACTTCTCTTAATTTTTCTAAGTGCTCTTGAAGAGATGAACTGAACACTAGACAATCGTCAAGGTAAATTATACACGATTGATCTGTCAGTCCGCGTAAAACTCTATCCATTACACGTTGGAATGTCGAAGGGGCATTTATTAAACCCATAGGCATCCGTTTAAATTGAAAATGTCCCTGCGGGGTACTGAATGCTGTTTTCTGTACGTCTTGGGGTCCATCTGGATTTGATAAAACCCGCTGGCCAAATCTAGGGTCGTGAAATAATTTGTACGGCCTAGCCTATCTAAAATCTCATTAATATTAGGTAATGGGTATTTGTCAGGAATTGTTTCAGAATTTAATTTTCTATAATCTACTACAAGTCGCCATTTTCGTTTACCAGATGCGTCAATCTTTTCTCCACTATCCAAATTGGGGAAGACCACGGCGAAACACTATCTTCAATTATGCCCTGATCTAACATTTTCTTTATTTGTGTTTTGCTTCGTTGCGGTGAATTTCTGGGAGGCGATATGATTTTGTAAAATTGGAGAATCATTTTTAAATTTATTTTATGTTTAATTTCACTAGTAAAACTGAGGGAACTCCTTCACAATAAAATATGTCACGGTATTCTAAACACAATTTCTTTATAGCATCTTTTTCCTCTTTATTGCAGTGATCAAGTCGAAGATCTTTCAAATTTCCTTTTAATTTATCGTCCTGTGGTTCGTCTAATTCTAGGTCTGTTTCCAAATTTTCGATAAAATTTACATCAATATCGTTTATGGGTTCAATTTCGAAAGGTTGAAAAATAGAAATTTTAACGGGATATTCATTTATATTTGTGACTACAATGGTCGCGAAATTTTCAATAACACTAACCAAAGCTTTTTGTGTTTCAAGTCCATTTCCAAAATTCGTGTGGTTTAATATTCCGACTCCATTACGTATTTGTACTGGGATTTTTATTATTTGTCGGCAACGCTCATTTACAATTATCGAATAATTTGTGAATTGATTATTTTCATTTCTGGTTCAAAATTTAGAATAATAGGAATAGTTGCATGCGGGGTTATTATTTGTTTCCGGCTTAAGTTAAGATTTGCGCCTAATTGTCGAAGTAAATCGATTCCAATTAAACCTTGAAAATTATTACTAAATTTGAAAAGGAAAAATTTGTAATAGTCCTTTACGTTAAAGATTTGAAAAAGTGGTATGCGTGCTACTTCTTTGTGAAAGCTGATATTGTGTGCTGTTTGAATATTGAAAATCTCCGGGTAAATGAAATTCGTATAAAATTTGTGTGCTACTTCAGGATCAATCAAACTACAGGTGCTACCAGTATCGATTAAAAATCTAGCATTTATTTCAGGAATAATAATAAATGGTAAATCTTGCTTGAATGTGTTTACGTGTATTACCTCTCGTTGTTCCAAGGCATGACCTGTGGAAAATTTTGCTGAGTAGGATTTACATCATTAACATCGTAATTTATATTCTCACACGCGTTATCAGGAAACTGGATATAGTTTCTAGCGGTGTTATATAGCGGCTGAGTTTGAAACGTCTCGTGTGTTTCCATAGAATGAACGGGGTCGTCGTGATCGCAATAAGCACTATAGTTTGCAGTATTACAATCATTCTCACGGTCTATAAAATAAGGGTCATTGCAGTTTGAACTATTTATATTCTGATTGTATAACCTTTGAGATTGAAATTGAGGTTTAATAGTTGTATTTCCAGAAGATGTATCCATCGGTTCGTCTTTATTAAAATTGGATATGTTATTTGGATGAACTTGAGCAAATCTCTGAGATGAACTTGCAAAATTTTGTTTGCTACTAAATGGCGTGTTTTGCATACCAAACCTGTTATTAAAATGGGAACTTGGATTGAATGTTCTTTGATGGTTTACAGGGGTGTGAAATCTGTTCGAATGTGTGTTTTGAAAATGAGGCTTTTGCGTTTGAAATTTCGAATATGCAGGTTGGTTATTTTGAAATGTGTTTGGGTGTCTATAATTGAAATTGTTAAAATTTTGTCTGAATGGAATGTTAGAGTGATTTGAATAGCTACTAGGCGTCACTCTTGAAATGGGTTTGAAATTTGAATTTGAATTTAAGTTACTATTTCTCTGTGTTGAGTATAAGAAATTTTCTTCTTCGATAACTAATCCCATAGCCTGTTCTAAACTACTAGGGTTGCGTAATCTAACATTTGTTTGAATGGTTATTGGCAATCCACGAATATATGTTTTAAGCGAAAGGTCATCATAACTTTTAAGTCTAATAGTACGTTCTTCGGCTGAAATGGTCAATGAATTTAATTTTGCAATTATTAAACTCCTTGCGTCTTGGCAACGCATTCCAAAATTATATGGCGTTTCATGTTTATTTGGTCTTAAACTAATTAAATCTTGGATAAGGCAATCAATATCGCGTTGATCTCCAAAAGATAAATTTAACGCGTTTTTAATTTCGTCCCAAGTTTTTAACTCTATGCGTGAACCTATTAATATCTGAGCTCTACCTATCAATTTACCTATAATTGCTCTAAGCAAGAAACTATTTAACTGAATATTTGTTTGACTAGCAAATACATTAATTACGTTCTCGCAATTTGCGATAAATATTGTCAAGGTATGAGGGTTTCCATCGTAAGGGGGGATGGAATCTAAGTGTAATTTTAGCAATTGATAATTTGTTTGTTCAGTTGCCATGTTTAAATTAATTAAGTTATCTAAATTACTGATACTATTTTCTGAGCTTTCCAAAATATTTGAACGAGCCCTTGAATTATTCCTTAAAATATCTACGTTCGTGTTATCTGAACTTGCTTCTAAAATTTCTTCGTTACTTATTTTAATGCGTTCTATCAAGACTGTTAAGTCGTTTATATCACAATCACTCATCAATTGAAAATCAATTATAAGATATCAGAAATAGAAATTCAAAGTTAGCTTACATTAATATGATGCATTGAGTTCGCATGATTTTCTTAAACTAAGTGCCCTGGTTAGACGATTCTGTTCCTTCCAAAATTGGGCTGGTGTCTGGATTGGACGATTTCGTTCCTTCTCCAAACTGCTAACAAAATCTTCGTTTCTCGAATTCGAAAGTACAAACAGTTGTTGATTTTCCTAAAAGCAATTTCCAAAGCAATTTTCGCTTGCCTATATGGATATATCACTTTCAAGGTTCTTGATTTTGGTTAATCGTTGAAACGAAAAATTTCCGGCGATTCGAAAATTTCCAAAATCCCGTACTGACTGCGCCAATTATGTTTATCACTCTCAAAACGGTTTTTAAAATTTTTATTAGCGTGAGAACATTACAACACTGATGTCATACTTGATCTAATCTCTAAGCCTAGCGTTACCTCTATTTATACTACTTCCTTATCTAATGCATTTGAAATACATAACTTGCAGAAAGCATTCCGCATCCCAATTGATTGGATTTTCGGTAATTTTCAGTGAGGGGTTCAATTAGATTTTTGTGTTCGCAAAAAATTACATTTACGGTTCCTGAATTATAATCCACCTAGTTTGTAAAACACGTTGTAAATTTTTTTGAGCAAAATTGATTATAGAAATCGAAGTGCTTTGTGCTGGTGTGAGAAAATGTTGCTAAGTTTTTTAACAGTTGAAGAAAATATTTAATTTCACAATTTTCTCGCTCGATTTTAATAAAAGTATGTTTAAAATATGGGCATTGCACCAAATATACAACGTATCAGAACATGTTTGATGCACTTTTTCTTGAACACCATTTTTCTCTGACGATGAAATAGCAGGTCCGTTATAAGATAGTGCAGTTCATTTTTGAGTACATTTGTAATCATTTAATATGTTAATAACAAGTTCTGATAGCGCTGCTACGTTCGATTGGAGCTGACATCAACAAAACCCAAGAAACGGTCGACATTATTATTACATGCGTTAAAATATCTCAAAATAACGCAAAGTTATACTTTCTCGCTAAGGTCTGGAGATTCATCAAGCATTGTATCAACAAAATCCGTTAGAACATTTCAGAACAAATGTTTTTTATAATATTGCAACAGCTGAACTAGATATAAGATCTTTTTGTATTCTATTCAGTTCTGAATACGGATCTGTCGTCATTTTGATTTGCTAATTGTAAATGATCTTTTAAAATGCCAATATAGTTAGCAAGTAATTTAACACATTCAATAAAATTCCCACGATTTGTTGATTCGTTGGTTCTGCATGTTCACGAAACGGTACTTCTGTTTCAACATGCAATGTCTATTAGTCTCCACATTATGCTTCGATTCCGATCTACTTTTGCATTGTCTTTCAATTTCCTCTCGAAGTTGACGCAAAATGCTAAGTTCTTTTCGAGATTTGCCAAAACTGCGCAAAGCACGAGAAGAATTTAAATAACTAGTTGATTGGTCATGTTCCTTTGAAGCAATCGAAAAGCTGTTTAAATCTGTATAACCAGACTTGCTTCCAAAAGTTTTGTCTTTCGAAAATAGTAGACACGGCCAATAATACATTTCATTCTAATGTAAATAACCGCAAAATCACTTATAGTGATCATAAAACTTACAGTTGAAATATCTAAGTGTTCTTTTTCTGTTGTTGTAATTCCGCTATCAGCTTACTGACACGCATAAACCATAAATTTTTAAATGTAACAAGCATATACAATTCAATGCCATATTTATTGCGTTTAATTTTACTGTACTGGCAAAGGCAAAGTCAATTTCACCACTATATCATCGATTCATTAAGACTTATTTTTCCTACTACATGAAATATTTCAGACATTCTTTCGTTCAAATAATTAACAATATTTACAACCTAGCGTACATGAATTCTTACAATTGATGGATCAATTGATATGATAACGCTGCACGTCGATGTAATTATACTCTCAGTCTCGTTCTGATCACCACCGCTCTGTGTATTTTAGTCTCCTGAAATTTAAATATGCCTCGGCTAGCCCAGTTTACTTCACACAGAGTGTGCAACGTTACAATAATCAAATAATTTTCCCCTTTTTCCCTTAAACTATTCCTGCTTTGAATGATAAAACGAAGTCAATTAATATTTGTATAATGAGAAAGAAAAATGATACACACTTCACAGCTTAATATGTTTGACTGTATGACAAAAATGACCCCCTGAATCAAATAACAATAAATTTTAAATTGTTTCTCTCCAAAAATTGAAGCTCCCTTTCCTTATTTTAAAGCCAACAAAATGACGTTGTACTCTACTGGAAATTTCTCTGAACGTTCAAGATTTTTTCCCTTTTTACGAAACTTTTCACGTATAAAATAAATTTTTGATGACTCTTTACATATAATATTCAAATGTAAAATATGATCAATGTTCAAAAATAATAAATAGAAGATAATGCCTTATGCAAGATAATTCTGACCTGTAGTTTTCCTTGTGCGTATTTCTGCTGCGTGCTGTGGATCAGTACCCTAATATTCCATTCAGATGAGTTGCTCCATTCAATTTATTTAGTCTCCAAGTTTTGCCCCGTTTATTCAATATCTGGTATTTTCTTAATCTTTCTTGGATTTTCTTAATGTCATTTAGATTTTCGTAATGTCCCTTGAATTTTCGTAATATCTCTTAGAATTTTTGTAATGTCAATTACAATTTTTGTAATCTGACTAGGATTTCGTGTTGTCACTTAGATTTCGTAATGTCTTTTAGATTTCGTAATGTCCCGTAGAGCCCTAAATTATAAATATTTAACCTAAATTAATTAATAAATTTCTACTCACGTTTTCCAGCATACGGCTAAACTTGTCTCATATATTTTCACTATAATTTATTTTTAAAAATTTTATAATCACTTTTCACCTAAATTTGTATACTTAATTTGAATATTTACTCAACACATAAATTCTTGAGTATGAGTGATGCAGTTTATGCTTGGTTCAAACTAAGACTGTCTGCTTATCAAACTCGCGCGTTATATAGTCTACGCCCTATCTAAAAATTCATTGGTTAGCTAAACTGTTGTTCAAATTTTACGACTAACCATCGGTTGTTTTGGATATTTTGGGCTTTGCAAGTATATTCTGATAATAACTTGTCGGAACGATTTCTTGAACACGTAGGTACCAGTGGATTTCTAGTTTGTATTTATTTTAGACCGTGTGTTTTGATGTTGTTATAGGAATTTCTAATTTGCCTTGGCACGTAATTTCATTTATAGTTTTTGTTTGTCAAGATAATACTTTGGAATTTGTATTAACTCCATGCAGAAAATTACGTAGTCAAAGTGACGTAAATTAACATATTTGTGTTTACATTTTTGCGTTTCTGAAGCGTATTTATTTCGAGGGATGCGTTTCTTGTTAGGACACTATGCTATCTGCTTTCACTATCGCATGTTTTATGTGAATTAAATTATGATTTTCTAGCTTTTTACTTCATTTAACGCGTATTGATTTACAATTTATGAATACTTTTGGATTAAGACAAGTTTGATTGCGTGTAGAGTTATTTCCTGTTGCCGAATGTGTGCTTATTGTTGAATGATATGCTTCTGGGCATTAATTAAAGTGGACTGCGATCCTTACAGAGGGTGTTAAATACTTGTTCTTTGCATAATTTGCAAATTACGTATTTTCATGCTAAATAAATGTGGTTTTCTAACTCCTAGTACTATTTACATGTATTGTGTAACCATTATGACTCAATATACCCCTAAATAGCCCCCTTATCATAGCAATATGTATTGCTGTGAATAATCGTAGAGAAACCTTAAATCAAGCCTCAGCGTTGGGCCGACATACAAGTTTTTCTGAAAAACAAATAAATATTCCAATCCCTGGAACGCCTCCTTATTTCTGCACACCACTGCTAGCACTAAAATCTGCTTTTTCATAGATACTTACCATCCTAAGTTCGCTCTTTCTCACATATACTGCCAAATAAAATTACCACTCAAAAAATGCAACGAAACATACAACCATTTATTCATACAAATTAAAATTTTCCATTACCAAGTAAATATTTACACATTCGAATATACAGGTTTATAAAATATTACAATCTCAATCATTAATCCTTTTAAAATTTCATGACTTTACTTTATTTCGACAGTTTTTGTTTTATATGAGTAGATGGGCCCGTCTTGAGACCCTAAATTGATTTTTACTTTGGTTTATGGTGAGCTCAATATAAACTCAGTTACTCTAAATGCCTAAATACATCGCATCTTTGTTTAAAACAACTTTAAGGACCCGTTTACTACTTACATCAAAATTTTTATTAAATACCTCTCCTTATGAAGTTTTCCACGGCTGCTCAGCTGCTTTCTGAAAATAAAGCTAAGTACTCAAAAAAAAATGCTGCTCCGGTAAATCGTCTATTTCTATTAACATATCAGGAAAAATATACACGCCAAAATTAAAGTTAAACTTCTCATTCACACATTATTTAGATATTCTATACATCCCTCCTCCTGCCCCCAATATTCCCTTAACAATACATTTCAATATCAAAATTTATTCCAGATAAATTTTTCCAATTAATTCAATCAGAGAAAGTAATAGGGTTTTACCACATTTCTTACTTTAACACTGATTCCTTACGACCTCATAGTAAACCTTAACCATTTGTACATCAATCAAATCTTATAAATCACTCATTATCATAAATTCCCACATAAAATGCAGTAAACGTAATTCAAATTAAATTATTCAGTCAGAAACCTTTTCCCTGTTTGTCCTTTTAAGTTTATAAAATTATACACCTCAATACACTAAGTCATTAAGCACCTGTGTACAAACATATACAATGAAAAAGCATCAGTTACCTGGATTCCATAACTGCACACGGGCCTGCCATCATTCCATCAATGACTGCTGCATTCAGGAACACCCCCAATCTGGATTACAATCACCTCAATTGCAAGGCTGCAACCATATCACCAAGACGTCATCTTGTTCACCAATTTGATAGGGCTTTCAAACTCCCAAACCTCCTCTATCAATACCATAAATTTGTTGGGAAACCACCAAACCGACCAAATACTGACATCTGCTCCCTTTCAAAGTGCATACTTTGCACACTTAGTGCAAATTAAAAGCAACCCGTTTTTACTTACATCGAATTAAATTTCTGTGCAAAACGTAAAAGCATTTCTGGCATTAGAGTCGTCAGCTTGTCGAGATGTAATAGCAGTACGCTTGTTGAAGACTCAGAGCGCAAAAGAGCCTCACCTCAAGCTCTTCGGACTTATATTCTCTTTCTCCACCCATCAAATCTGCCAAATTCTTAAAAATTTCTACAATACAAACACTCGTGCACAACAATTCTCCGTAAAACTTTCAACGGCCATTCGTTTCCACAACACCTTCTTAACGTACGTTCAAAATCTTTGTATTTCATTAAACGGACACATTTCTTTGAAAAGCACTTGAAGCTAGCAAACACTCGCACGTTACTAAATGATTTCTTCGTATTTTGACACCATACTTTAAATTAACCTTGTACGAACCCCAATCAACGAACACTAAGGTTTTAGAGCTATATCTCTCAATATTATACGTGTTACGTCTATCTCACTCCAATGTACGCGCTAAAATTAACTATCCCTTACCTTGTTTTCACACTCCGTTGTAAAACGAACCACAACTACGCCCTCTAGTAATTTTGTGTATTCGCTCAAGTCAATGAATGCTAACGTTCAAACTACGCCTATCCCTTAACACCTGTTATACATATCTCACTTATACACATGCTATCGAATAACCTCTCTCTGCTACCTTGGTTGCAAGTTTCGTTCGTAACAGTCAACAGTTGTTGCCAACCCACACCATTTCTGTGTATGCTTATCATTTTTAAGAGGCTATAAGTTTTTTTAATTGATGTAGGTACTAACAACTACCTGGAGTTTCTGTTTGTTTGTGCAACATTTAACCCTATTAAATACACAGAAAGATACGGCGGTTACATGTGTTTATAGTTTAATAATACTTGGATGGATTCTTCAAATTACTTTCAAACACGTTTACTTAATAATATAACTTCCACTTCGCCTGTAAACTAACCGGTTTTAAATCTTAGAAATGAAGTTAAAGCTTTTCAGAAATTATTGCTTAAAATTTACACTTATTAAATACGAGGGTTAACATATCTTTATGACATGATCTTTTAAATGCTATCTTACACACGCAATGTTTCTAATATGACACACGTTATACTGTATGAGTAGCTATATCTGCAGGGTTATGAAAATTAACTTTTAGTTTACTGAAATTTTTCAGTGAAATTATTAATTTCTAAACTAATGATTTTGAAAAGGGTTTCAAAATTGTTTGTTGTTCTTTCATATACTGAATCACGAAGTGAACTACCAATTGACAAATAATGCCCTTTTAACTCCTAAATATCACAATTATATATATATATGTATATATATATGTGTGTGTGTACGCGCGCGTGTGTGTGTGCGCGCGCGTGTGTGTGTGTAGTTGTATACACGATTTAAATTTGTAAATTTTCCAATTATCGTCATCGGTCTTGGTGGCGTAATTCGTAAACGTATAGTCCCGGATAGGCTAAGATACAGGTTCAAGTCCTGTCCAAGACCTTATATTTTCCTTTTTTCAATAACTAGCTCGATTTGAAATGATCATTTGGGCTTTGGATAAAAGTCTAAATTATTATTTCATCTTATTAATTGTAATACGTTAGTACTTATCAACTTACCTTGCGTAAAAAAACTATCTACAGTATTTATATAAACACATATATTTATATACATATATATATAAAATATTATATATAGTACCCCTACCCTTTTTCCAGGTGTATTGAAAAAGGGTAGGTGCACGGCAGGGTATAAATAAATTAACCTGGCACAGCTAGACTCAACTGTTTTTGGTTGCGGAGTCTGCAAAGGACTTAAAATCTCAGGGCAAAAATAAAGAAACGTTGAAAAGCTATAACCTAACAAAAAAGTTATTACTAAAAATTGAAACGCAGATTTGTGGAATAGAAAGTCTTCAGTATTTTATTACCACAAATTTAAATTTAAAAATGTGTTTACAGGACAAAAGAAATTAACTTAATAAGACTTTGGACATGTCAAATACGGTAGCAAATCACAACTTTTTGTTTGATCATACTATTTTTAATTCAAATACTTGTAGGCTTAAGACCACATCTTCTTTCGTTCTTAAAGTTAAATCTACATTTCATAGCAAAACACAAGTTAGCAGATATTGTTAGTTGAAAAATATGCTGTTGAAAAGATGACAGTGATATTAATTTTATGACAAACTTGAATTGCCAAACGTTGTAAAATATTCGGTATATCAAACACTTTTTATATAAATTAAGTAACCAGCCGTTTTAGGAAACCTTTGGCTTAACAAACCATCTGTTAACTTGTTTCTCTTAGTAATTTAGAAATATAGGTAATGACAAAACTTATAATACTTTGCTAATGTAACGTTCGGCACAACTAATTTGGAAAAGTTCGGTGAATCAAAACTACTCTTTTTCAGTGAAGAAAACTACATAGTAAAAACTGTTACCAATTTGTATTTACAGGCATCTGGTCTACAAATTCACCTGAGGTTTTTGAACTAAGGAAGTAAAGCTAGCCAATTTCACTACTGCAAAGATTCAGGTCCTATAAAAGTTACATCCCGGCGCATGAGAGAGGTTTTGTATAAATTTCATCCCACAAAGAAATTTTTACTTATTCCATCAAAAATACGTAGTTGCTCTAACGGACAGCATATTAGAGCAGAGTAGATAAAAACTATAAAAAAGGAAGACCCTAAAACAAAATTGTATTATGAAGAATCTTCATGTGCTTGTAAAGAAACTTTAAAATTATATCTGAATATATCTTACCATCATTAGCTTTAATCATGGACCTTGCCTTTTGGTATCGATGCAGTTTTGCACTGTTCACCATTTTTTCTATATGAATATTTTTTAAGAAACACTAAAGATTTACAATATATCTCTTCAAAGAAGACATTATTCGCTGAATGTTAAACGAGAAATGTGCCCACAACACTAGGTAAATGAAAAGATTCTTAATGCAGAGAGGGGGGAAGGGTGTGTTTGAGAGAGAGAGAGAAGAGAGAGAGAGAGAGAGAGAGAGAGAGAGAGAGAGAGAGAGAGAGAGAGAGATCATTTATTCCAGTCGTGTGTAAATAATTACTCTATTGTAAAATATCTTAAAACTAGTTAAGTTTTGATTTACCGTAGAACCCGTCTTAAATACCAAATAACTTCAATATATTAAAAACAAGGTTACATAATGCATTTATTTATTGTGTTAATATGAAAATCCGTGTATAGGTATTTATTGTACACTAAAAAACTAGTCGTATGCACTTTTAAAGTACTAAAAATAACTTTATGGAAAGCTATCTTCCTTAAGATATGCAAAGCTGAAATCCGTACTTTGCTAGAATGCAAAATAATCTTTAAGGATGCCACAATAAGCGTTATTTATTCAAAATGTAAATGGCAGCTATTGAAAGAAAAATAGTCCAAAATTTTCGAATATGTACGTTAACTAAATCATCTTGTATGTATATAAGTTGATTCAGAGAACGCAATACTGCCAGAAAGGTTATGAAATAGATAAGAACGAATTTAGTAGCTCTAATTATATTACAGAGTCGTAAGAGAGAGATAACATGACATGATTGCATTAAGAAAGGTTGTGAGAGCTTTTTACGATAGCCATAAAAGTTTAAAACTGACGCTTGTTGAAGACTCAGAGCGCAAGAGAGCCTCACTTCAAGCTATTCGGACTTATATTCTCTTTCTCCACCCATCAAATCTGACAAATTTTTAAAAATTTCTACAATACAAACACTTGTGCACAACAATTCTTCGTAAAACTTTCAACGCCCATTCGATTCCACAACACCTCCCTAACGTACGTTCAAAATCCTTTGTATTTCATTAAACGGACACATTTCTTTGAAAAACGCTTGAAGCTAGCAAACACTCGCACGTTACTAAATGATTTCTTCGTTTTTTGACACCATACTTTAAACTAACCTTGTACGAACCCCAATCAACGAACACTAACGTTTTAGAGCTATACCTCTCAATATTATACGTGTTGCGTCTATCTCACTCCAATGTACGCGCTAAAATTAACTATCCCTTACCTTGTTTTTACACTCCGTTGTAAAACAAACCACAACTACGCCCTCTAGTAATCTTGTGTATTCGCCCAAGTCAACGAATGCTAACGTTCAAACTACGCCTATCCCTTAACACCTGTTATACATATCTCACTTATACACATGCTATCGAATAACCTCTCTCTGCTACCTTGGTTTCAAGTTTCGTTCGTAACAGTCAACAGTTGTTGCCAACCCACACCATTTCTGTGTATGCTTATCTTTCTTAAGAGGCTATAAATTTTTATAATTGATTTAGGTACTAACAACTACCTGGAGTTTCTGTTTGTTTGTGCAACATTTAACCCTATTAAATACACAGAAAGATACGGCGGTTACGTGTGTTTATAGTTTAATAATACTTGGATGGATTCTTCAAATCACTTTCAAACGCGTTTACTTAATAATATAACTTCCACTTCGCCTGTAAACTAACCGGTTTTAAATCTTAGAAATGTAGTTAAAGCTTTTCAGAAATTATTGCTTAAAATTTATACTTATTAAATACGAGGGTTAACATATCTTTATGAAATGATCTTTTAAATGCTATCTTACACACGCAATGTTTCTAATATGACACACGCTATACTGTATGAGTAGCTATATCTGCAGGGTTATGAAAATTAACTTTTAGTTTACTGAAATTTTTTAGTGAAATTATTAATTTCTAAACTAATGATTTTGAAAAGGCTTTCAAAATTGTTTGTTGTTCTTTCATATACTGAATCACGAAGTGAACTACCAATTGACAAATAATGCCCTTTTAATTCCTAAATATCACAATTATATATATATATATATATATATATATATATATATATATATATATATATATGTATATAAATATATATGTGTATATATATATATATATGTATATTTTCAGTGAAGAAAACTACATAGTAAAAACTGTTACCAATTTGTATTTACAGGCATCTGGTCTACAAATTCACCTGAGGTTTTTGAACTAAGGAAGTAAAGCTAGCCAATTTCACTACTGCAAAAATTCAGGTCCTATAAAAGTTTTATCCCGGCGCATGAGAGAGGTTTTGTATAAATTTCATCCCACAAAGAAATTTTTACTTATTCCATCAAAAATACGTAGTTGCTCTAACGGACAGCATATTAGAGCAGAGTAGATAAAAACTATAAAAAAGGAAGACCCTAAAACAAAATTGTATTATGAAGAATCTTCATGTGCTTGCAAAGAAACTTTAAAATTATATCTGAATATATCTTACCATCATTAGCTTTAATCATGGACCTTGCCTTTTGGTATCGATGCAGTTTTGCACTGTTCACCATTTTTTCTATATGAATATTTTTTAAGAAACACTAAAGATTTACAATATATCTCTCCAAAGAAGACATTATTCGCTGAATGTTAAACGAGAAATGTGCCCACAACACTAGGTAAATGAAAAGATTCTTAATGCAGAGAGAGGGGAAGGGTGTGTTTGAGAAAGAGAGAGAGAGAGAAAGGTATTATTTATTTCAGTCGTGTGTAAATAATCACTCTATTGTAAAATATCTTAAAACTACTTAAGTTTTTATTTACCGTAGAACCCGTTTTAAATACCAAATAACTTCAATATATTAAAAACAAGGTCACATAATGCATTCATTTATTGTGTTAATATGAAAATCCGTGTATAGGTATTTATTGTACACTAAAAAACTAGTCGTATGCACTTTTAAAGTACTAAAAATAACTTTATGGAAAGCTATCTTTCTTAAGATATGCAAAGCTGAAATCCGTACTTTGCTAGAATGCAAAATAATCTTTAAGGATGCCACAATAAGCGTTATTTATTCAAAATGTAAGTGGCAACTATTGAAAGAAAAATAGTCCAAAATTTTCGAATATTTACGTTAACTAAATCATCTTGTATGTATATAAGTTGATTCAGAGAAAGCAATACTGCCGGAAAGGCTATAAAATAGATAAGAACGAATTTAGTAGCTCTAATTATATTACAGAGTCGTAAGAGAGAGATAACATGACATGATTGCATTAAGAAAGGTTGTGAGAGCTTTTTACGATAGCCATAAAAGTTTAAAACTGACCAGTTACTAAGCAGATAAACAGCAAAACTGTGGGTGATTATTACATATGCAGTGATTGATTAATGCTTTGAGAATATAATAGAACTTCGTAGAATAATGACGTATTGAAATATTTATTATATACAGGGGACTTTAATGAGAGATTGATTGATTTAAGATTTGTCATTAATTCTAACAGCATGCAGCATGTAAGTTTTGAGTAATTTGTAATTCATTTATTCATTGCTTTATTTTGTCAGCGTTTTACATGTAACATAGAACTTTGAATACAATGCATAATCTATTGCTCGGAAATAAATGGTACACGCTAATCTTAATCTATTTAATAAATGTACTTTGCAAACTAACTGATATCTCTACGTCTGAAAATGGAAATTTGAAATGGAACCAGGAACTTTTGAAGGCAGTTAATACCAGTCGAAATCATATATTAAATAGTAATTATAAGCGAAGACAGGTAGTTAATAGAAGAATTTGAAATACAAGTTGCAAGTATAAATTTGTTTTGTAACCTAAAGGGAATATTCGAGTATTATTAAGTAAATTAAGTTAGAACAAGTTTATTTGTCATTGGATAGTTTATTTTCAGCAATTTTGAGGACAGAACCCGAAATTTTATGGCTCTTACAAAATCTTCTGCTCGGGGTCGTTGATCAAGTACGCCGAGAAAGACGTAGTAATTCAAGTGTATTTAAATTGTCCAACAAAACTTAAAGTAAATTTTGTGACTTACATATGAGATGTTATGGGAAAGATTATTTAAATACGTAAGTCGTAATAAAGTAAATTTTCTGTCTATACTTAATTTGTAAATTGGATCTATAAGCGTTAATCATATCTGTGTATGTAAAAGATTATTTAAATAATGCGTATAACAGAGATATATTTTTGAATGTATAGAAGATTGTTCATAGATGTTTCTTGAGATTTCTGTGTTTCAAAAACCAAAATTATCGATTTTCGTTTTCTGCCTTTCTTCTTTATCATTACGAATAGAAAAAATTAAATCACTCTCAATAACCTTTTGAACAAAATCTAGTAAATGAATCAGCATTTTTCAAACGTGTTTCGCATTTTTAGAAACATCAGCAGGTTCATTTTTTCTTACTAGAAATATGTTGGATCTGTATCTCATTTAATAGACAATTTGACGCTGACTTTGACGATGTAGGACACTTTATGTTTTACTTTAAAGTTAAGCGTGACATTAGTGAAAATGCTTAATTTGTGTAACTACATCAGGTATGCCATGGTTTGTCAGTAGTCTAAAGACTATTGGTGCTTACTCCCTGTATGTTTGTTGTGGTTTGTTTAGCATTCTTCTTAATCTTCTTTGGGAATGAAACCACTCATAGTTTTTAAAATCTATTTTATTTACTATTTTGAAATAGAAAAGAATCACAAAATAAAACCAAATGTAAGTAATAACGAAATAAAAGCAATTCGCAATCTAAAAAACGATAACTCAATTATAATTCTACCTGCTGACAAAGGCAATGCAACAGTAATAATGAATAAAAACGATTACAACACAAAAGTCAACGAACTGTTGAATACTGAGAATTGCACCAGTTTAGAAACGGACCCAACAAAATCAATTGAAAATAAAATATACAAAACTTTATTTAAATTTAAAAATGAATTCGAAGACAAAGAAAGAAGTAAACTGGTCCCACATTACAGTAAACCACCACACTTTTACGGTCTACCAAAAAAAAAAGATTTTCCTTTAAGACCTATCGTAAGCTCCATAGATTCACCATGCCATAATTTAGCAAAATTTCTCCTAAAAATTATAAATCCATTTGCAGGCAAAACGAATTCTTTCATAAAAAACAACCACCACTTTTTAGAAAAATTCAACAATATAGACAATGCAAACGTGAATTATTGTCACACCCTGTATATGATGAGTTTATAGTTTTAATGGGAAACGAAGTTAAAAATTGTTTAGTCGCTTAAAATCAAGAAGCTATGTATTATGTCATTATTATAGATTCTACTTCCGATATAACCCATATTGACCAATTAACTTCAATTTTTAGATATGTTAACATATGCGAAGATATGAAAGAACGTTTTTTAGTTTCATGTCAGGCAAATACAGTGGACTTCAAGCTTAAATAAAGAAACATATTGAGGTAGATACTTATGTACCATGCTTCAGCCATAGTGTAGTGGGCTACTACTACCGCGTTACACTAATTTAAAACAAGTAATAACAAGTCTTTATTACTAACTGTTCACAAGTCTAATTAACAGTATATGCCTTATTTGTAGATGTTTTCAATCCAATTACAACGAAGCACTATCACACTAATGAATTTACAAGCACTAATATCGTCTTAAACTATCTTCTTAACCATAGGTCCATTAACAACACTAACACAACTATAGTTTATTACACTTTTGTCTATTTATGTATTCTACAAGCTGCATGTACATTAGACACATAATATAACATTTATGTATACTCTTGGACTTCCAAAAGCTCAACTATTTCACGTTACACAATATAATTTATATTCGACATTCTGATATAGACTAACTCTGTACTTCATCATCGGTCTTATTTATACCGTGAATTAAAAAGAATGACTCATCTTCCAGTAATTGCTAGAAGCTTCCGAGTCCATGAAGAATATACAGTGCTTTCGGCGCTTGTGTGTTTGACGCGTTGCCTAATAGTAGCTCGCAACAATACTTTGCATTTAATTGAAAACCGTGCCGCGTAATCATTTTCAGAAGTTGTGTATTATTTTGATTTTATTCAAAATGTATTTGTATATTTTTCGTCGTCTACTCGACGATGTAATATTTCAGATGGACACTCAATCTAAACATTTAAAGCGAATAAATGATAGTAGATGGTCAGCTAGAGAGGACGCAGCTTCGGCGTTAAGACTAAATAACAAAAGTATAACGAAAATCTTAATTGAAATTAGCGAAGACTGCAATAAAACCGATCAGTATATTAGAAGCAAAAAATTTAGCACAGTATTTTGATGAATATGAAACAGCTTTGTTGACATTTCTATGAGACAAGCTATTGCAATGGATAAATAAATAAATCACTACAAGATATACAATCAAATTTGTCGAAGGGAAATACACACCTAACATCTCTTTCAGAATTCATTTAGGATGATAAAAACTACTTCGAAGATATTAAGAAAGATCGAATTTACTGACGGAAACCAGCAAACGAATTTAGAGTACGATGCAAAATCAGAAATAGAAAAGAATTACAATATAAAACCAAATGTAAGTAGTAACGAAATAAAAGCAATTCGCAATCTAAAAACGATACTCAATTATAATTCTATCTGCTGACAAAGGCAATGCAACAGTAATAATGAATAAAAACCATTACAACACAAAAATCAACAAATTGTTGAACACTGAAAATTACACCAGTTTAGAAACAGACCCAACAAAATCAATTGAAAATAAAATATACAAAACTCTATATAAATTTAAAAATTAATTCGAGGACAAAGAAAGAAGCAAACTGGTCCCACACTACAGTAAACCACCCCACTTTTACGGCCTACCAAAAATTCATAAAAAAGACATTCCTTTAAGACCTACCGTAAGCCACATAGATTCACCATGCCATAATTTAGCAAAATTTCTCCTAAAAATTATAAATCTATTAGCAGGCAAAACCGACTCTTTCATAAAAAACAACAAACATTTTTTAGAAAAATTATCAAACATAAAAATTGCAAATACACACACAATGGTAAGTTTTGATGTAGTAAATCTCTTCACAAATGTCCCTATAAACAAAACGCTTAATATTATAAAAAACAAACTAGAAAAAGATGACAACCTTAAAGAAAGAACAAAACTAAGTATATCATCGATTATGGAATTACTTGACTTATTCGTCAATACCACATATTTTCAAATAAATGATCAACTCTACAAACAAAGCTTTGGAATGGCAATGGGAAATCCACTATCGCCAATCTTTAGTAATATATTCATGGAGGAATTCGAAAAAGATGTAATAGTCACACAAGAATTGAAACCACTAATCTGGTGGAGATACGTAGATGATGTCTATGCTATTTGGCCTCATAATACAGAACTAGTTAAAAACTTTGTAGAGTCCATTAACAAAATAGAACCAACTATTAAATTCACATATGAATTAGAACAACATGGAAAACTTCCATTTTTAGATATTCTAGTTAGCAAAAATGATACAACAATTAATACATCGGTATACAGAAAACCAACGCACACAAACAGATACTTAAACTTCGATTCAAACCACCCACAATGTGTCAAACGTGGAATTATCAAAACCATGTATGATAGAGCAAAATTAATATCATCAAACGAAGAAATTTTAAAGAAAGAGAAAGACTTAATCAAATGTACACTAATAGAAAACAAATATCCTAGAAGAATAATAGAAAAAGAAATGAATAAAAATCCTAAAAATAAAGAAAAAGAAAACAAAATCAACCATACACACCAAAAAATGCTCTCAATACCATACATAAAAGGATTCTCCGAAAAAATCCAAAGAATAGGAAACAAATTTAGAATTAAAACAGTATTTAGAACCAACAATACACTAAAAACACAACTAACAAAAACAAAACCCAAAAACGCAATACAAAGTTCAAAAAACTGCATCTACAAAATTCCGTGCGAATGTAACAAGTTTTATATAGGCGAAAGTTCCAGACCATTTGAAGTTCGATTAAAAGAACATAAATCATATATAAAAAATAGAAAAGTTGAAAAATCTATGATTTGCCAACATGCATGGGACTCCAGTCATAAAATAAAATGGGAGGACGCAAAAATTATCGACAAAGAAGAAAACCACCAAAAACGAAAGATCAAAGAAGCTGCTTATATAACCCTACACAAAAATAACTGCGTTGCAAACGAATCCGTGACTTTCAGTAAACAATGGATTCCATTACTAAAAGAAATAACAAAAGAAATAACAAATGAAAATCAAATGCCCACAATATCTAGGTAGCATTGCAAGTTTTTCCTGGGTTTTCCTTGCGATATTAACATGAAATACAGCCTACATACATGATTTCTATTTATACATACAATAACTAATTACATAACAATAAACATATCAACAAACCCTGTAAAACAGCATTAGCAGCTGACAAGTGTGAACCCGCAATAGGGTTATCTCAAAACCATACACAATATCCGTTGAACAGTATTGGTATCTGACAAGTGTAAACCCGTCTTAGGGTCACCTCAGAACTATATACAATCTTCATAGAACAACATTGGTATCTGACAAGTGTAAACCCGCCATAGGGTCGCCTCAGAACCGTGTTAAAATCTACCAATGAGGTAGCCTAAATCATAATGATTTTTCCCCCTCAAAATAAATATAAAAAAACAACTGCTTATGCCTTACGGTAACACATTCGCCCACTTCTTTAATAACCATCCTCTCAATTGTATAAATAGAAACATGTTAAAAAATGTTTTCCAAATTATTGAATTTATATAAAATTCACCAATAGAAATTAATCAGCTGATTTCACGGTAAGCGTATTGGCTATCTAAAAAAAGTCGATCCCAGGTCGCAACACAAATTGAAGGCAATCATTCTTTTAAACTTTAAAAATTTTTGCTTATTGTACTCAAACCAAATATTTCAATAAATCAAAGTCACCTTCAATTTATGTCATAAATGTCAAACTTGAAGTTTTTATTATTTTGACAACGATCCTAGGACATGGATCGAAACGTAAATAAAATAGATTTTAAAAACTATGAGTGGTTTCATTCCCAAAGAAGATTAAGAAGAATACTATTGGTGCTTGTTGTTATATCTATTGCTGTCAACTATAAACATTTATTACTGTATCGTATGGTAAAAGAGTAGGTTAGTGGTTTTAAAATGCTGATTAAGAAAAGTGTGATATGTTGCGGTTATTTTACATTTCTAAGAGAAATACAAGAATTGCAGCGGAAGCTTACTTACAAACTTATCCGGAAAAGCAACAAACAAATCACATTTATTTTTTAAGACTACATAGGAGTAATGCTGAGTTTGAATCATTTTGTAAACCTCGACGTGCTTATGTTAATCGAGTTCATGTTGATGTTACAGTTAACATTTTACAAGTGTAATATATAAGTTAATTAAATTTCAGTTCGGTTGATTAATATTTTTTATTATTGCGTATTAGGTATATGCTAATCCATCTGCATCAACTCGTAAAATTTCTTCAGGTTCAAACACACACACGTCTGGAAGATTTTGAATAAAAATAATTATAAATGTTATAAAAGTCACTTAAGTCAGTCTCTTCAACCTGGTGATGCAGTAAGGCGATTCGAATTTTGTAACTGAATAACCGAAAGGATTCATGAAGACAATAATTTCTAAACTAAAATTATTTGGACTGACGAGTGCAAATTTACAAATTGTGGAATGTTTAACACACACAATGAACATTTCTGGGCTGTTGAAAATCCACGATAAAGTAGGCAAGTTGGACAGCTGCACCGATTTGGAATCAATGCATGGGCAGGGATTTTGTCCGATCGTATAATTGGTCCCTTCTTCTATCACAAACATTGACTACAAAACAATATTACCTGTTTTTAAGAACGCGTGCACTAGACTACTTGGATAATTATTTCTTATAACTAGTGCAAAATTTTTGGTGGCAGCAGGATGGCGCCCCGCCGCATAATTATTTGAACGAAATATTTCCCAACCGTTGCATAGGAAGTAATGCCAAATTAAATTATGTAACACTTCTTTGTTTTAGTTCTAGAGATTTGAATCTGTTAATATATTAAGTTGCCTTTAGGCTAATCGACAAAAGGTGATTTTAAAGAAAATAATACTCGTTTGTAGTTATTTTATATTTTAGTTTAGCTTTGCCTGTTTTGGACCGCATGTTGGCCCAATGGAACTACAAAGAGAAATTTTAAAACTATATTTCGTTTAACTCAATACAGAGCATAAAGTTGCCATGAGCAACATCGTTTTTATACAACATTTTACAAGAGTTACGCGCTTCAATTTTAGAGCGTGTTTTAGGCAAAATAAACTATAACCGATTTTAAAATTTTTAACCTGTGTTGGGTGGCAACTCCACGCACCCGCTGAAGGAGTTCATTTATTAAATGTTAGTATTAAGATGGTAAACTCAAAGTAAAAAATATTTGAATTTAATTTGCTTAGCTTTCTGCAGTGATTCAAAAAATAGTATAAAGAATGCGGGTTTCCATACTATGGCAAACGTTTTTGAAATTCTTTTCTTCAATTATTTCATGGCTTTAATCAAATAACTAATATACAGTGTCCTTAATTATTCCTGTAAAATGTCAAATTAAGGTTGAGCAACCGGTAGGAGAAGCTGAATGCTATAATCAAGTTTTTACTAGATGACAAGTTTTTGTCTGTATACTAGTGTATTTTTTGGTTGTCTCATATTGCAGCTCACCCTGAAATTCAAGTTTAAGATTCTAAATTAAGTTGATTTTAAATACTTTGTTAACAATTTTTTTGTATGTTTGTTGTGGTTTATTTTGTAGTTTTCTTTATCTTCTTTGGGAACTAAACCACTCAGAGTTTTTAAAATCATCTTTATTTACGTTTCGAACCATGACCTAGAATCATGGTCAGAATAATAAAAATTTTTAAGTTAGACATTTATGACACAAATTTAAGGTGACTTTGATTTATTAATCTTTGATTTGAATACATTAGGTAAAATTTTTTAAAGTTTAGAAGAATGAGTTCCTTCAATTTGTTTTGCACCCTGGGAGCAGATTTTTAAAGTAGCCAATACGCCTAACGTGAAATCAGCTGATTAATTTTTATATAGTTAATTTTCATATAAATTCAATAACCTGAATTTATTGAATTTATATGAAATATAACTATATAAAAATTAATCAGCTGATTTCACGTTAAGCGTATTCCTTAAAAGGCCGCTCCCAGGGCGCAACACAAATTGAAGGCACTCATTCTTGTAACCTTTAAAAATTATCGCCTAAAGTATCAGATCAAAGATTAATAAATCAAAGTCACCTTCAATTTATTTTGACAACGATCCTAGGTCATAGATCGGAACGTAAATAAAGATGATTTTAAAAACTCTGAGTGGTTTAATTTCCAAAGAAGATTAAGAAAAGAACAATTTTTTTTATAAAATAGGAACCAATTTTTTACCAAACTAATAATTATTTGGAAAGAGTTAACACAATTTGAAATTGCAAATTAAATCCGTTGTAAGGTGTAACATCTCTTCCAATTGACAGAATCGCATGAATATGTTTTGTCTCTTCATAAAAAATTGTGGTAATTTTAAAATACTAACGCTCCAATAGGAAACACTTTAAGTGAAGATACGATTTAAAACCCTAACATCAGTTTTACTTAAAATTTAACTTCTTAGTTTACTATTAAGTCGAAATTTAGAATAAAATACATGAGCAATTGCTGCCAATTTTCCAGTGCTCTGTAATATAACTACATATTAGGTTTAATATTTCCAAAGGCTTCCTTTGTATTAAATAAACTGCTCAAAATAATTAAAGGAACACATACTTACTACGTCTCAACAATTTGTTGAATTTTAACAATATACAGATCTAATAACGCGTATTTTAAAGATAAACATTTTGTTTAAATAAAATTGCAAAACAAAACAAATTTTACATTTAACTTACTAGATAACAATACCAATTCAAAGAAAATACGCAAAATAAAATAAAGCAATTAAAGAGCATTCCAATTTAGAAACGTATTGTGCTTTGGAATTGTAAACAATGTTGATAGTTTATTAAATAGTTAAGTTTGACACGGGAATATTAAAATGAAGCATATAAATAAGGCAGAGGTCATTCGTGTTGTGGTTTCTATCGAGAATGACACTAGTATTCGACAAGTTGCAAGAAATTTTAACGTCAATACCTAGAAACTGGAGAATGTAAAACACATATTATGCAAAATCCTAAAAGGAATTCGGAACAAGTTTTTAGTCCTATCCACAGCCAAACATCTTTAAATCAGGCTTAGAACAACTCATCGTGGAGATAGTCGTCCAGACAGTTAGGAATAGACTAAGAAAAGCTCATCTGAGATCAAGAATACTTGTGCGAAAATTATTACCCTTTACAGATGAGTCACGATTTCGCTTAATTCGATGTAATAGTCGAGCACGTACATACTGACGTACACACAAACGCCATTCTTTAGCAATCATACAAGGTAGCATAAATTTTGATGGGGGGCGGATTTGGCCTTGATGAAAAAACACTTGTAATAGTTCCAGGACGATGAAACGCTCAACGGTACGGATGATGTAATTCCAGCCGTTTATGGTATAGGTCCGAATTTTGTTTTTAGGTATGGCAACCAAAGCTCTATACTGAGATCATTAGTATGAACTCCCTTCAGCACCAAGAAATTCAAATCAATTGCCTCTACTAAGTCCTGATCTAGCCCCATTGAAAATCTTTGAACTTTGTGAAAGATGTGTTCGGAGACGCGCAGATCCGCATTCAACTCTTTAACAGCTAGCAAATGCAGGAAACATTCTTTGAAGGTGTTAAATATTAAAAGTCACACATTATTAAGGAACCAAATCTTATTAACCGCTTTACGTTGTTCCGGCAGTATGCTTAGTTTTATTTCTTGTAGTTTCTTTAAATTGATGTAGTTATCTGGAAAGTCATGTGCAAAATCCGTTTTGTCTTTGCAAATTCATTAAGAGGAACATTAATATTAAAATAAGCTTCACTAGATTTATATATTATATATATCAGCATCATCATCATTAGGTCTTCAGTCCTTGAACTGGTTAGACGCGTAGCTTCATTGATTCCTATTCTGAATTAACCTACACATTTCCCTGAAATTTGCTCAGTCTGCATCTATCACTATCTGATCTAGGTCTACATCTAACCTCCTTTTTCCTATCTCTGCTTGTAATATATCCCATACTATTCTCCAAACACGCTTTAGAAGGTATTCCGCCCTTCTATTTCTCCTATTTTTCCACAGATATCCTTGTTCCTCTACTATTTCTATAATCTATTTGTTATTAACTTTGTCTGTCCACGCTATCATCCTCATACATCTGAAGCACAGCATTCCAAAAGGCTGCTACCGTTTTTCTGCCTGCTTTTCCTACTGCCCGTATTTCATAGGCATACTGTGCTGTGCTCCACACATATGCTTTCAACAATTTTCTTCTTGTTTCTATGTTTGTTGTCTTTTATAATGGGCGCTGTTCTTTCTTGTTATATGCAGTTCGGTCCCCTTCTATTGTTCTACAATTATATAATCTATTTCTCCGACATTCAGTGGTTGTGAAGGGGGATAAGCAGCCTGTGGCTGCCAAGTTCCCCCAGCATTTGAACATCTGCCGATTTAATAGTTTTTCCAGTACATCTTTTCGCACACTCAACATTAGTTGCAGATATTTCACAACCAACAACTGTAGTTGTTTATAATAATCATCAGATTTATCTGCGCTTATTTTTTCGTCATTAGGTTTTCTGTCTCGAAACTGGTTGGACACGTACCTGCACTTATTTATATTCTGAGCTAGCCTACACAGTTCCCTGAAATTCTCACACAGCCTATATACAACTCGGTTCCCCTTCTATTGTTTTCTAATTTTATGCCCTATTTCACCGAGATTCAGTGAAGGAGGTTAAGCAACCTGTGGCTGCCAAGATCCTCCAACACTTAGACATTTGCCGAATTAATAGTTTTTCCATAAATCCTTTCACACAATTAACATTATTCGAGAATATTGCCCAACCAATACTTGCAGTTGCTTATAATAATCATCATGTTTAAGTACAGTTACTTTTTTGTCATTAGTTTATCCATCTTAGGACTGGCTGGATTCGTACTCCCATTGATTTCTATTCTGAGCTAGCCTACACATATCCATAAAATTCCTAAAAGCTACATCTTTCACTATCTCTGTCAGTAGTCTAACCTAGGTCTACCTCTGCTTCTCATTTTTCCTATCTCTGCTTGTAATATATTTCGCACTATTCCCTCATGCCGTAGTATGTGGCCTATCATCCTATCTCTCCTATTTACAGTTTCTCACATATTTCTTTCTTCCCGTACCATTTTTAGTACATCTTCGTTCTTAACTTTGTCTATCCATGATATCTTCATCATATGTCTGTAGCACTACATTTCAAAGGCTTCTACCTTTCTCTTGTCCACTTCTCCTACTGTCCAGGCATCACAGCCATACATTGCTGTGCTCCACACATATGTTTTAATCTTTTCCTTGTTTCTATGTTTGTTGTCTTTGAGCACAGTAGTGGTTTTTTCTTATTAAATGTAACACGACCTTGTGCTAATCTTTATTTTATATCTTTTGCGCTTTTCCCATCTTGCGTTATTTGGCTTCCTAGGTAGCAGAAATCCTTAACCTCTTGTAAGTTCTGGTTACATATTTGTATTCTTGTTTTTGATTTATTTTCCCCTCCTTTGTATACTAGTACTTTAGTTATATTTTTGTTAATTTTCATACCGTATCTCTCTGTTGGAACCATTTCCATTTCATTAAGAATAGCTTTAGAAGCTATTCCTGCATTTGACAGTATTCATTGCCTCTTCAAGTTAAAAATTAAAGGGGATATGGCACATCCCTGTCTCACCCCTTTCCTAATGTTTACTTCTCTACGTTCCTGCTCTAATTCTATTACTGCTGTTTGCTCTTTGTATAAGCTATGTACTATTCGTCTATCCCTATAACTCATTCCAATCTTTTTGAGTATTTCGTACATTTTTTCCATTTTACATTGTCGAATGCTTTTTCCAGATCTACAAACCCTATATACACGCTTTCCTCTTTTTCTATTGTTTTCTCCATTATCACTCTCAGAGCTAAAATAGCCTCCCGTGTTCCCCTGTTTTGCCTAAATTCAAATTGGTCTTCTCCTAGTATTTTTTCAGCTCGTTTTTCTATTCGTCTTTGTACAATTCTAGTTAATATTTTTGACACGTGTGCTGTCAAACTTATTGTTCGAAAATTTTCACATCTATCCGCGCCTTTTTTTTGTATAATTACTATGATGTTACGCTTGAAATCTTTGGGTATCTCGCCTGTCTCGTACATACAGCTTACAAGGTGGAAGAGACGTTCTGTTACTGCTTGTCCAGCGGCTATTAGTGTTTCTGCTTGCACCTTATCTATACCCGGCGCCTTGCCATTTTTCAGACCCTTTAATGTTAATTCAAACTCATCTCTAAGTATAGGAGATCCCAAGTCATCATTTTCAATGTCTGATTCCTGTTCTAGTGCTGTTAGTTCCTCTCCTGCATATAAATTCTTTATATATTCTTGCCATCTACCCACTTTCTCTACATTTTCTATAATGACGTTTCCTCCCACGTCCTTTATATTTTTCCTATACGGTTTTATATCTCTAAAATTGATTCTAATTAGTTTGTATGCTTCATTCTACTTTCATCTTAGTTTGTACCTCTTTGTACTTTTCATCAATCCATTGTTCTTTTCCCGATATCTTTCAGCAATGAATATCTTTATCTTTTAGTTTCTCAAAGTCAAAGTGCCTTTTTCCGTTTCTACTTTTCAAATTTTTTAATTTAAATGCGGCCTTCATAATTACGATGTTGTGGTCAGTGTCTATATCTGCTTCTAGGTAGCTTCTACAGTCTTACTTGATTCCTAAACCGTTGTCTAACAAGAATGTAATCTATTTCATATCTTCATGTATCTCCTGGCATCTTACACATATATCGTTTTCTAGCATAATGTTGAAATAATGTGTTTGTGATGATTAAATTGTTCTTGTCGCAAAATTCTACCAGCCTATTTCCCCTGTCGTTTCTCGTGCCTAAATCAAATAAACCTACTACCGTTCCTTCCATATCCTCACCTACCACTGCATTAAAATCCCCGTAATTATTAAATTTTCATGTTTTTTTACGTATCTTAATATGTCTTCGATATCTTTGTAGATCGCTTCTACCTCTTTGTCACTGTAGTTAGAGGTGGGCATGTATACTTGTATTATTACTGTGTTTACCAGGTTATATTCTAATCTAACCATGAGTACTCTTTCGTTCTTTTGTACGTAATTTTATACACAGTATCCTATCCTTTTTCGCATAACTATCCCCACACCCAAATTTCCTTCCTCTACTCCTGTATGAATTACTCTGAAGTCTCCACTCCAAAAATTCCCTGCCTCTGGCCACCGAACATTGCTGATCCCTACTATATCTAGTGCTAACCTATTCATTTCCATTTTTAAGTTCTCTAGCTTACCTACTTGCTTCATACTTCTAACATTCCACGCTCCGACTCGCAAAATGTTCTCGACTCTTATTCTGGACTCTCCGATCGCATCCTCCGAAGTAGTTCCCTCCCGGAGATCCGAATGAGGGAGTATTTTAACTCCGGAACCTTTTACCCCAGAGAATGCCATCGTGCTTATTTCAAATTAAGTACGCTGTGTACTTGGGAGGTAATGTGGTGGTTTCCTGTTGCCTTCCACATCGCGGTAGTGTGTTAGACTGTCATACCGACCCCTATAGTCTCTGCCAATCTAAGTACCGAAAGAGCCGCTGCCCTCTTTCGGGAATCTGTCTTAGTCTGGTTACTAATGACCCTACTACTTTGGTTGGACCTATAGTTTGGCTCTTTAGCTCATAAGAACATGCAATCCATTTCATGTAATCTAGAAATCTAGTAATCTAGAACTTCGGCAAGGTGCAGGTCCATTTTTGCCTCAGAAGATGCCATCATTTTAAATACAATCTAAATACGCTTTGTACTTGGAAGGTAATGTGGTGGTTTTCCGTTGTCTTCCACATCGCGGTAATGTGTCTTAGAATGCCATACCGACTCCTATGAGCCACTGCGCTATTTCGGGGACCTGTCTTATTCTGGTTCCTTACTAAAGACCTTACTAATTTGGTTGATCCTGTAGTTTGGCTCTTAAGATCACTGGAACGCAGTAGGCATTCCACCTGTTCTAGTAATTTAGAACTTCTTCAAGGTGTAGGTCCATTCGGAATGGCTGTTGTGCCCGTTCAGTCATATTAAGTAGTAAAACATTTTCTCCAGTAACCTAACCCATCCACTATTTTCGCATACACATATTATTTCGACTCTGTAACAACCGCGAAGATGACCATTGGGTGGCCAGGATTGAAGCTTTTTTTATGCAGTTAAACTTGGTCACTTGGACAATTATCAGATTATCGTTCAAATAATCATATATTTGTGAATTATAATAAAAATTATGCTAATATAATTTTAACTTTAGTTATGACACGAAGAAAATTAAAACCATAATTGCAGTAGTTTTAAAATGGCCGTTTGCACCATAATTCATAATTCCAGATTTAATTAGTGTTAAGTACCCAAAATTCCTTTCTCAAATATATTAAGGAACGATTTCTAACCTCACACCTTAAAATGTAAACACATATCAATATAATTTCTTTTTAATCTATAATTAAACTTTTCTTCCTGTGTGTTTCTAGTGTTGAATAATTTTTGTATTATAAGATTTTGTATATTATGTACAATGGGTTTCCTACACGAATTAATGAAAGATCCAATTATTTTAATGGGAAGGATAAATAATTTACATTTGTTTGTGTTTCAAAAATTTAGATTAATCAAAATGACTGTCTTACAAGTATTAGCTGAAACGGAGCATTTGTTAGAATTTAATAAGGGTGCTGTTAAGTAAGTTGCAGTGTTAGGAATATGCCAAAAATTTAAAACACTTAGAAATTTAAAAAATACATTATTATATTATCTAATAGTGCAAACAACTATTCTAGAAATAACAGTGCTACTTTAATAAATGAGGTGCTAACAAGTCTCTTTTTATTTTCCATCATAATACTTGGACAGGATTATAGGTATAAAGCAAAATTACAAAGAAATTTCAATCTATGTTTACATTTGACAAAACTTGATCTGCATTTCTGCATCTGCAATGCCAAATTGCCAACCCTTATAGTAATAAACCTGAAATTTCCTAAAAGATGACTTAAACTACAACGTTGCCAATAGTATCGCCTACTTAGTTAAGATGTTGACATTCAAGCATTGGTGCAATGCATTTTGAATTAAGGACTACTTATAATTTAAGGTTTCCTTTACTATTCCTTACCTAAGACGTGTTTGGTGCAAACGGGCAAAAGCTCAAGATATGCTAATTCTTAAAAATATGTTTATTATGTAACCTATATAGGTGAGGAACCCTGTATGTAAAAACAATTAATGATCAGAAGAGATAGAATGATAGGGCGCCAGCTAATGCATGAGGGACTATTTAGTTAAATTGTTAGAGATTTAGGTTGTGAATGGTATGTAGACCTTTTTAGACTAGCTCAGAATAGAAAGGAATTTAGAGCTGCGTCAAACCGACCTTAAGTAAGTTCGAAAACAACACAAAAAAAATAATAAAAATCAGTTAACTAAATCTCACCATGACATAACTCACAATTAGTTAGCGGTCTGGCATATTGGTAGTGATTCGTTGCTCAAGCCTTACCATACCATATAATTTAATAAACGTCATCATGACATAACTCATAATTAGTTAGCGGTCTGGCATGTTGGCAGCGATTTGCTGCTTAAACCTTACCATAACAATATAATTTAACACTTTTCTTTTTTTTTGGAGGGAAAAACTAGGTGGTATTTCATTTCCTTATAAATGGGAATCATGTAAACATGTTGGAGTTCTTTAACAACCATCAGGTTGGTAATATCTATGTAGAGCTAGCTAGATAAGAAAAAGATAAAAGAGTGTAGTAAGACCTAGACCAAGCTATATTAGTCAATTTATTAGAATTTTAGATTGTGAAGGATATGTAGAACTTTTTAGATTAGAACAGAATAGAAAAGAAGTTAGAGCTGCGTCAAACCGACCTTAAGTAAGATCGAAAATAAAATGATGATGATGATGTAACCTATTATATGTTTAATGCATAGTTTGAACCAGGGTCTGAAAACTATACATTTAATATTTGTTAAATGAGAATACCCCAAAGTATTACTTATAATACCATAAATAGGCGTGTATCTACGTGTCACACTCAATAATTGTAAAATGCATTCATCACTATGATGGCGTTGCTATTCTTGTCATTAGATCAAACTATGTGTTTAGTACTCTACAGACATGCTTAAAATAGCTTGAACTACATATGTTTAGGATGACACTATAAACATAGGCAAATAAATGATTTTTTGAGACCGTGTAATAACGGTAGTGTATTAAGGGATGTTTATACTCTCTCCCCCCTCCCCCTGCACACACACACACACAAACACAAAAGAAGCTGCAGAATCCGCTCCTGCAATAAAAAAAGGTGCACTTTTATTGTTGGAAATTATCAAAGACGACTGAAGCCGATAATTGACAAGAAATTGGCGAAATACCAGACTAATTACTTATTAAGAAACTAACAATTTTCAAATGATGTATGATTAGTTGTCCACATACAGGACATGGCTAAATGCCTTGATGTGTCTTTTTTAAAAGTATATACATAGCCCTATGTAGACTAACAGAAAAATTATCTGTTTAATTCGTAAGCATTCACTTTAACAAAATATTACAAAATGTTAAATAAAGACAAAACCATCTCCATATAAAGTTAAATTGAATATCGGCTACCCAATAGGTGGTCTTAATAGGAAACCTATCTAGGAATCGTAGCTATTAGCTAAAGAGGAAACACTTTACATGTCATTTAAAACATTCTTGGTATATTATGCAACTACAGCATAAACGTACTAAATAATACTAAACGTTTTTCCAACCTTGTCAAACGATGAGACACAGAAACATAAGTATTTATAGCATCATACGCATACTTTGGGGGTATTTCTCATTTACATGCTGAATGTATAGTTTCAGACCCTGGTTCAAACTATGCGTTAAACATAATATGTCTCAAACTGAACATTTTATAGTAAAGTTGCAATAATTTTGGAAATAAGGGCATATAAATAAAAATGACAAGTGGCCCTTGTAATTTATGTGATTATGTAAATTATGCACATTTGTGAGCTATGTTTTGCCTGAAATATTATTATTAACTGACATGTTAGTCTATATGAGAATGTCTAATATAAATTATGTCGTGTAAAGTTAAATAGTTGAGCTTTTGGAAGTCCAACAGTAAACAAATGTTATATGATGTGAAAGTGTCTAATGTACATGCAGCTTGTAGAATACATAAATAGACAAAAGTGTAATAAATAAATTATAATAGTTGTGTTAGTGTTGTTAATGGACCTATGGTTAAGCAGTTAGTTTAAGAAGATATTAGTGCTTGTAAATTCATTAGTGTGATAGTGCTTCATTGTTAATTGGACTGAAAACATCTATAAATAAGGCATATACTGTTAATTAGACTTGTGAACGGTGAACAATAAAGACTCTTGTTATTACTTGTTTTAAATCAGTGAAACGCGGTGGTAGTAGCCCGCTACACTGGTGTCAGCCTGTGTGGGGTATATAGTGATTAATTTTAAAAAAAACACAAGTCAACAAATATTTAAGTAGTTTGTATATGCCTGTAACAAGAAGCCAAAGTAAGATGAACGCAAAAACTTTAATGATTTTCCTTAAAGATTTTAAATCCTGTGTAGAAGAAAAGTTATGTGAAAATGCTGCAAAAATGGATAAAAAGCTTAGTGAAAATGCTGAGAAAATGGAGGAGAGGTCGGCTAAACTGGAAGTCACACTAAATGAAAACGTAGAGCGGTCAGTTGAACTGGAATCGACCCTTAAAAAGTTTAAATACGGTATGGAAGTGACACTTAGTGAAAATGCTGAGAAAATAGAAGAAAAATTAAGTGTAAATGCTGCGAAAATAGAAGAAAAGTTTATTGAAAATATTGAGAAAATGGAAAGGTTAAGTGAAAATGCTGCCAAAATGGAAGAAAAGTTGAATGAAAGTACAGCCACGTTAGAATAAAGATGAACGGAAAGCTCCATTGCATTGAAAGAAGATTTCACTGAACAGGTAAAAACAGTTGAACAAAAGTTGGACAGTGAATTGGTAAAAATGGAAGAAGATGTGATGAGACTACAATAACAAGTGATTTCACTAACAACGCGGCCACTTGAATTAGTAAACCAAGTGGTAAATTAGAACATCCCAGAAATAAGAAGCATGGAAGAAAGCGATTCAATACCGTCAAAATTTAAAGTAAAACCACCCACATAACATGCTAAAACACCTTGGCTCACATATTTGAAACAATTTGAAGCTGCTGCAATACCCAACGGTTGGTGCAACAAAGAGAAGGCTATCTCCTTAATAGTGGCCCTACGGGGGGAAGCTCTTAACATCTTACAAACGATTCCCGATCACCAGCAGAATGATTACGGTCTCTTAACATCAAAGCTTGTAATGAGATATGGAGACGCTCACCTTCAACAGGTTTACCATGCACAAGTTAAGAACTGCTCGCAATAGACAAATAAAAGTCTGCAAGAATTTGAAGCTGACTTCGCCAGATTACTTAGATTTGCATACCCAACGGCACCAGATAGCTTTCTCAAACAACTAGCTGTACATATATTTATGGATGGAGTTAAAGACAGCGAAATACAGCAAGCGCTAAGATTAGCACGGCCAAAAATGTTAGATGACGTACTGGCCCATGCGCTTGAATTTGAAGCAGCTAAGCAGACATCACACAGGATGAGTCATCAAGTTCGGTCTGCCTTAAAATAACCTGGTCAAGCGCAGAACAGCATAGATGAAATAATTAACCATGTGGCGGAAAGGCTGGCAAGACAACGACCTCGGAGATGACGTCTGCGATGCTAGAGCTGCGGTGAAGTTGGTCATATACAGAGAAGGTTGAGCAGCAGGAAAACTAAAGCAAGTCGACGTAAGGGGGCGAACGTCGACAGCACAACCTAGTGCCCCGGAGATTTTCATCCTTGCTGCATCGTCGATGGGAAGTCTAGACAGCATCTATATTGATGGTAGAATTAATGGTAGGGTTGCCCGATTACACGTGGATAAAGGAGCAACAAGGACTATTGTGAAACCAGATTTGGTTGGTCGTGGAAAAGTGCCACCTGCATCGGTGTGGCTTCGAACGGCAAGTGGTGAGAAAATTTGTAATCACGGAGAGACTGCCGATACGTTCACAATCGGGGACAAACTAATTAATCATCAGGTGTTGGTAGCTGAAATTACAGAAGAAGTGATCTTGGGAATGAATCTCAGAGAGAATATGGATTTCATGTAAACATGAAAAAAAATGTGCTTCGAATAGATGATGATGAGATTCCATTTCAAGGGACGAGTAATCAGACGATGCAAGTTCGAATGATTTGTGATATGAAGATACCCGAGAAGGCGGAAATGATAGTAATGGGACGCCCGGATGGTACGCTCCGGGAAGGACAAATATGCATGATGGAAGCATTTGAATCGGAAATGAGTCAGGAGGGATTACTGATTAGAAGAACGCTGGTAAAGTTTCCAAATATGATACCAGTAAGGGTGCTAAACATTAATCCGCATACGGTGATCCTGAAGAAAGACATGATTGTGGGAAGTTGCATTCCAGTATGCCATATTAAACGTTGTGTGGACGACACAAAAGATAAACCAGCCAGCGGTTGCTCACAGAAATTGCTGGATATGTTGATACCTTCGTGGATTAAACGGCGACCAACTGGGCAAGGTAAAAGAACTGTAGGATATTAGGTAAGGGTGAAATTGCCCCATAGGGTGAAATTGCCTCATAGGATGAAATTACCCCATAGAATGAAATTGCCTCCGACCTAGGTTGGATGTGGACTTGTCAAGAATTAGGTTAGCTAGTGTTGTCTGGAGTTAGGTTAGGTTAGTTGGACTTGGGTGAACTATCTAACCTAAGTCCACACAAGTCCAACTAACCTAACCTAACTCTTTTCAAACATCATCTACTTTTGCATATCTTATGGACGCCATATTGGATTTTTATGCCGTTGTATAGAGAATTTTTTCGTGATTTCAAAAATGTATAATATCGTAATATCATTATTCTCAATAAAAGGTTTTGCGGTTGTTTCGTACAAGACCCTTTAACAGCTGGCGGAGCTGAACGTTTACGGTTTAATGACATACCGTGCTGTTTTTCCTTGTGTCGCTGTAAGTTGTCCATTCTCGTAAAAGCGATACCGCAAAACCCACAGTTTAAGTACTTTGATGCGGACTGATGTATAAGCTTAACCGTGGACGATGTTACACCACGACTTTGTTCTGGTGCCGTTTGAGAGCATTTTTCCTGGTATAGGAAGCACCGCAAGAGTTGCATTTAAAAACGTTTGCAGGTACCATTTTAGTACAAAACAAAATCCGCACTATAGGACTTTGGCGAAACTTGTAAGCGAACTAACTTATAACTAAAGAGTTTACTCTTGCGTACCTGCTTTATGTACCCTATAGAATGCAAACCGAAGGTTTCCGAAGACAGCCGAACGATATTAAGGATTCAGCGGGAAAATAAATGACGTGATCTTTTGCCAATCCTAGCTGCTCGTCCAGTACATTTAGCACCAATGCATGCACCCGGTTTGCATCGTCGATGCTGCGAATGCAGTTAGTGGAACCACCGAAAACGTCTTCCATGTTATACGGATCAATAATCGCATCGCGTGCATATTAAAAATCCGAAAGGTGTAGCACACGCACACAAATTGGCTGCAAGTCGTGTTGTAGAAGATGCATTGCTACTATTGAAATGTTCTTTAATTATATACGCCTCACGTTGCCGGCGCCTATGAAATATCATTTTATTTGAAAATGAAGTTTTCTCTTCTTTACTATATTCGCGGTCTAGTCTGGGAATTACCCCAAGGGTGAGCAATGAGTTTGGGCGTGGGTATATGGTGGGCTCGACTACTAACGGGAACAAAAAAAAATAAATGGACGCCACTGCATCTATACAGACAATAAACAAGACTAAAGTATCCTACAGGAAGACGCAGAAACCTATAGGATATAAATGATTACAAGAAAAACTTACAAACCTCAATATATAATACCTCTGAAATCTCTGCTTTAGCTTCCGCGATGTCGGACCTGCAAGAAGATGTCACACAAAAATAAAATATAAGACACCGTTTGTGTCTTACAGCAACAAAATATCTCGATCTTTATAGATCGATTAGCCTGAATTCAAAATCTTAATAACACCTTACGTATGAGAAAATACTCTACTGGAAATTACTTATTCCATTTCTATTACCTGATATTGTATCAACTTTTTCCACATTCAAAATTTTCTGGTCTAATTTGATCAATGTTAATTTCAATAAGTGAAATAAAAGACAAAGGTATCAATTCAATGTTTAATCTAAATATATATCTCTTTTGTTGCAAAAATTACTTGTAAATAAATTTCATTAATCAATATATAAACTTTAAAACTTTTCTTAGAGTGTTCCTCTATAATCAAAATAATCAACATTAAATAAGTTACAGAAGTTTCTGAATATACTTCTCTACATAGAGAGGTATTAGCATTTATAAGTTAGTTAATACAGTTTAGTTTCTTAAACATCCATGAAACAGATCTGTTTTGGCTTACAAGATTTTTATCTAAGGAACTTGTTACATAAATAGTTCATATGGTTTAAGTATGAAAATAATAAACTCAGATTAACATATGTCAAAAACAGCTTAGTTCTTCTACTAATTACAACAAATTGCTAGAAAACACCTTTCATCCAAAGGTGGACTTTATACATGTTTTTATCACTTGACAAGTGCATCATAAAAGCACTTTGAATAACAACTTTTAGAGCATCTAAAGATTAAAAATTCTCTTATAAAGCAATCTAGTTCCGAATGAAAATATTTGACTAATTAAATTTTAGGTTATGTTTCCAACTAAATTTTTACGTAGTATATAAGCATAAATACATTTAGCAAACAAAATTGAAATTTACGTTATTTAACGAAGGTTTCTCATGATTTCATAAATAGTAATTTAAAGCTTTAACCTTAAACAGCACACGAAATTGATTTTCAGCAAAAGGTTCATAAGTACCTGGTAGATTTAGTTTTCTTACAGCAACGATGTTGACGAATGTAATCGATGAGCTCGGACACTTTACTTCCCATCTGTTTGATATTTTGAAAGACACAAAACAGGCCTGCACTAACCGCAACTCCTCGGACGCTCCAAAACAGTCAACTTCCCAATGCTCGACCAAAATCCAACACCATAGCTTAGCGTGTTCCTCAAATTGTGCTAAAGGATTGAATCAAGTATTACTATTAAACACGGCTAATTAATTACACGGTCCTTACCACTAAGGATTTCTCACCACGTGTTGCAGCTGTTGCTTTGAATTGACTGGGCGGCTTCCACGAGAGCTCTTCGTGGAGCCTCCACGCGACAATCCAACAGCCCTACCATTCCTCTAGAGCTATCCTCCTCTTCCACTTACAAGCAGAATTCACCATCCTTGTAAGTGAAGTCTACGTACCCACGGTTGCTTGCAAGATGGCCGTATTCTTTATTTGTCGATGCTCATAGCCTTCGCGTCATTTTCGCGCAGGCGTTATGTTTAACAACGCTCTAGTGGACGCCAGAACGCCCGCAATATATGCAACACAAACCACGCTCAAGGCATCCTCGATATTGAAAGTATAGAAGTCTGTTAAATACTCCTTATAGGTAAAAATAACATAAACGGAAAAAGTTGTTCTTCTTTATAGTTCATTAAATTAATTAATGATTACACGCTAAATGACAGATTCGCAAAATAATAGCAGTTAGAACTGTTTTTCTTTATAGATATGAAATGTAACAAAATTTTGTTACACTGCCTCCGATCAAAAGAAAAAAAACTTTGAGGTTAATTATATCTTAATATATACATAACCGAGAAGTTTTTTTTATATGGACGAAAACTATCGCCTTAACCAAAAGATAAATACAAAAAAGCATTACAACAAATCGAAGTATGAACAAAGTAAGTTTGCACTTTGATTTCTGAACTAAAAATCATGAATGAACTCTTGGATTAAGAAAAGGAAAATGGGTGCAACCAAATGAGTGTGTAGGTAACTCTGCGTACCACACATCCGTCAGGAGTCAATATAGGTATGTCGTAATCGGTAAAAAGTCATAATCGGTAAAAGTCAAAATATTGTAGTCTAACACTCGAGTTGCAACCAAACGGGGACCAAAAACAACCCACTTCTTAAAATATAAACTGAAATTCAAACAAAAAGCCTGACATGAACTATCGCAAAATAACAACAAAAAGATTTACTTTCCTACTACTACCCTTGACATGACAACCTTACTAATATTAATAGCAAAACAAAACTCACACCTATATACAGAAATATCAATACTGCTCCAACAATGATTATGTATTTGCTGGTCTCAAAAATTCCAGCTCAATACATTCAGCAAAATTTGATTATTGCCTCTACCAAAAATAAACTGCTCGTCAAGCCACTACTCATTGTAGCTTACTAATGAATACTTGGCTTCTTCAGCTTATAGCTATTCATAGCCCAATCGCTACTCTTTTCTTTGGGACACTCCAGTCTCAAAAAAAATCCTCAACTCTACTGTGGCCACACCAAACATCTCGAACCAAAACTACTCAATACTACAATGGCCTCACCAACTAGGTTACTCCGACCTACGACAACAAACAGCACCTACCTTCCTCGCTTACTCTAGACACAACAACACATGACGCGATCAAAACACGTCCACAAACATGAAGCAACAAATATTTGTCTCACTTCCACTTCGGGCTATAACAACAACACGGCAAAATAACCCTTTTTTTTTCTACTGAATAATCCATTAGTGCACATTTAAAACAACACTAGTTGAGAAACTTTCAATCTCTACCAGTTACGATATACTGGCAAAAGCCTTCAATTTGTCTTCACCACTCTATCCCATAACCAAATTTATACTATATCCTTTACGACACAAATACTAAAGATGACCAATCAGTCCTCTGGTACATATTCTGGATCTACGACAGAATAGGGTTTTAGATCCTTGACATGCCACCTGCCTGCTTTTGATCCATCTAGATTAATTAGATCGTATACCACATTCGAGCACTTCTTCTTGACTACACTCAAAATAAATTTTGGAGCCAGTTTAGCAGCAAATTTATTAGCCGCGCTCGACAACACCTTGTTGGACCTCCACACTTTATTGCCAACCTCAAAAGAAATGTTTCTCCTCCTTAGATTATATCGATTGCTTGACCTTTGATAAGCTACATGCAACTTCGCACGAACGTCTTCAAATACTTTAAATATACCTTGGTGGTCTGAAGTATATAATGGACGACTACCAGGAACGATTTCAACATCAGCTTCAGGAATAAATCCACTACCGTAAAATTTACCGGACATGGGGACGTGTCGGCCAAAACTAAAAATTCGGAGTATAACCCGTCGACTCATGCTTAGCAGAATTAATAGCAAACTGAATCTGCGCTAACTCAGCATCCCAGGTATCATGTTCTTCGAGATAGGATCGAATAGCTGTCCCTACCGTCCTATTAATCCTCTCAACAAAATTACATTGTGGCGCATAAACAGCATTATACCATATCTTTTGAATTTCAAACCTATTACATAATGACTTAAAAATTCGACCAGCTAAATTTGAACCATTATCGCAAATAATAAATTGGGGCACTCCAAACATTAAAAACACTTTCTGTTCTATAAACTGTTCTATGACATGTGACTTTGCACTGCGTAGAGGATGTAGAATTGTATATTTTGAGAACCAATCTCCTACTACCAAAAGCCATTTAAATCCTAATTTCGAGCGAGGGAATGGACCCATAAGATCCAATGCAATTATCTGAAATGGAAATTTAGCTTCTTTCTCTCTTCCCATTAAGCCTAAAGGACCTGCATTAGAAGATTTTTGCGCACCACACACTAAACATGCACGACAAAATTTCAACACATCTAAATTCATCTTGGGCCAATAATAATGTTCTTGGACTCTAGCATTTGTCTTCGAGAACCCAAAATGTCCTGCAACTGAGGGGTCATGACACGATCTAATGACTTCTTCTCTTTGAACCTTCGGCACTAAATATTTCCACTCTACTACATTTGACAACATAGGCAAATTTGATGGGATAAACTTAAAAACAAAATCGTTCTCAACTTTCCATTGAGGGTAATCCTCAGGCGACGCCAAAATTTTCTCACGTAACGACACATACCAATTTTCTAAATTATCAAGCTTGACCTCTATTAAATTTACAACATGTTTTTCTTTCGGATCAACATTAACTCTACTTCTTCTGCGAACTTTGCAAACAACGATAACTTTAGACTTAATAAAATTTATATATCAAATTGCTTTCAACCTTCCATTGAGAATAACAATAACTAAATGTTTTGGTACACTCTTACACTATACTCCTAATCAAACTGTTAAGAAAAACTAAAGTGCTTCACAACGCATGAACTTGCTAGAGCGACAAACTCCTCTATGAGCCTCACCTAGACTAATAAACAAAAAATTACATCTTAACTAACCTCCAATAATAATGACCAAGCTGCTAAAGCGACAAACTTACCACGAGTCTCGTTTAGACTAATGTAATGCTGAGCGGCCAACTCTCCACGAGTCCCGTCTAGACTAACATACCGCTATCCGACAAACTACTACGACAAATTTCGCTTAGACTTACAAACCTCTCAACATACTGCGTTGCAATGCGGATATAAATAAAAATTGCTACCAAAACGAATCAAATCAAAACGTGCCGATGCACAAGAGCAAATTTTCAAGCAATACTTCAACAACAAAACCTGTGTACCAAATTCTCAAAGCATTATTTCTTGGATCAAGAAAATAAACAACAACTATTATACCTAATACGAATGGAAGATGAACCTACTATTGAAATAATACATCCAGAAACAGATAAACCTAAACTATCTATATCAAACAACTTTACTATCACATATGGTCGATTATCACCAGATTTTTCAATAGATAACGAATCAGTCTTGGGTTGTGAATTAGTATGACAAAAATTTTTACTACACTGAACCAATCTGACCAATCTTTTTACTAACATAATTTTTCTGCTACCAAATCATAATGGCTGTCTTTTGAGAAGGAACGGCCATTTTAAAAATTTATTATGACAACCTAAAATTATTTTATTTCTTGACCAACTCACTATGACAAAAATTTCTTTAATGCGAATCAAACCTGTTGTGACATTCAAATAACTAATGCATAAAAGACTTGAGGTTCCAGACACGATATAAATCCTATGAAAATTTATAACCAAATTAATTTTGAGTTTACCAACTAAACCAACACATTAAGGGATAATGAAATAACTAATTTTTATAAATCAAACATCAACGAAATCGAGCCTCACACGTTGTGCGCCAGTGAAATGTTCTTTAATTATATACGCCTCACGTTGCCGGCGCCTATGAAATATCATTTTATTTGAAAATGAAGTTTTTCTCTTCTTTACTATATTCGCGGTCTAGTCTGGGAATTACCCCAAGGGTGAGCAATGAGTTTGGGCGTGGGTATATGGTGGGCTCGACTACTAACGGGAACAAAAAAATAAATGGACGCCACTGCATCTATACAGACAATAAACAAGACTAAAGTATCCTACAGGAAGACGCAGAAACCTATAGGATATAAATGATTACAAGAAAAACTTACAAACCTCAATATATAATACCTCTGAAATCTCTGCTTTAGCTTCCGCGATGTCGGACCTGCAAGAAGATGTCACACAAAAATAAAATATAAGACACCGTTTGTGTCTTACAGCAACAAAATATCTCGATCTTTATAGATCGATTAGCCTGAATTCAAAATCTTAATAACACCTTACGTATGAGAAAATACTCTACTGGAAATTACTTATTCCATTTCTATTACCTGATATTGTATCAACTTTTCCACATTCAAAATTTTCTGGTCTAATTTGATCAATGTTAATTTCAATAAGTGAAATAAAAGACAAAGGTATCAATTCAATGTTTAATCTAAATATATATCTCTTTTGTTGCAAAAATTACTTGTAAATAAATTTCATTAATCAATATATAAACTTTAAAACTTTTCTTAGAGTGTTCCTCTATAATCAAAATAATCAACATTAAATAAGTTACAGAAGTTTCTGAATATACTTCTCTACATAGAGAGGTATTAGCATTTATAAGTTAGTTAATACAGTTTAGTTTCTTAAACATCCATGAAACAGATCTGTTTTGGCTTACAAGATTTTTATCTAAGGAACTTGTTACATAAATAGTTCATATGGTTTAAGTATGAAAATAATAAACTCAGATTAACATATGTCAAAAACAGCTTAGTTCTTCTACTAATTACAACAAATTGCTAGAAAACACCTTTCATCCAAAGGTGGACTTTATACATGTTTTTTATCACTTGACAAGTGCATCATAAAAGCACTTTGAATAACAACTTTTAGAGCATCTAAAGATTAAAAAAAATTCTCTTATAAAGCAATCTAGTTCCGAATGAAAAATATTTGACTAATTAAATTTTAGGTTATGTTTCCAACTAAATTTTACGTAGTATATAAGCATAAATACATTTAGCAAACAAAATTGAAATTTACGTTATTTAACGAAGGTTTCTCATGATTTCATAAATAGTAATTTAAAGCTTTAACCTTAAACAGCACACGAAATTGATTTTCAGCAAAAGGTTCATAAGTACCTGGTAGATTTAGTTTTCTTACAGCAACGATGTTGACGAATGTAATCGATGAGCTCGGACACTTTACTTCCCATCTGTTTGATATTTTGAAAGACACAAAACAGGCCTGCACTAACCGCAACTCCTCGGACGCTCCAAAACAGTCAACTTCCCAATGCTCGACCAAAATCCAACACCATAGCTTAGCGTGTTCCTCAAATTGTGCTAAAGGGATTGAATCAAGTATTACTATTAAACACGGCTAATTAATTACACGGTCCTTACCACTAAGGATTTCTCACCACGTGTTGCAGCTGTTGCTTTGAATTGACTGGGCGGCTTCCACGAGAGCTCTTCGTGGAGCCTCCACGCGACAATCCAACAGCCCTACCAATTTTGTTACACTATAAACAAAAACTTAATAAAACACTTTAAACCTTTACTAAGTGAATACCAAACTTGTTGTCTACAGAATACTTACTAATAAAGCAATTTAATTTTAAATAACTCCTACGTCATATTTTAGGAAATGGCAGGTTTGAATATTTTCTTTGAAAACAATCGAAGATTGCCGAAGACCCTCGAAGAGTGCACAAACGCAGTTACTAAACCAATTAGCATTAATACCGAGTATTCTGTGCTTTCGTAGGTTGCTCATTTCTTAGAACCAAATCTTCCACATAGCGGTCGGTAGCACGTATTGATTTCTAGAACCGGTAAGTACTCGATATCGCCCAAATAGAGAATTAGATGCTCGATGTCTGTCAACTTCCGATTCCCTCGTAAAAGGTAGAAAAACTCGGTCAATCATCCATCTAACTTATACTTCGACCCGCTCCCGTTCTGATAATTTCCAAACCTTCGAGGGATCTATAAGTCGTGATCAATTACACGTTATAGCTACCCGTAAACTAACATATTTTATAGTAACAGTGCGCTGTATAATACATGCATACCCCTTCTCTGCGCTACTGCTATTCTTGTAGTTGCTTAAAAAACTCAGTCGCCCTTTTTACTGCTAGGACCGCTGCAAAGCACCATTCTATACTTTCTTTAAAAGTATAGCACATCGCACACTTTTTCGTCTGATAATTAAATTTTGCTTATGTAGGCTTTTACACTTTCACATATTTAAACATCTAATACAATCGATTAACCACTTTCGATTATTCTAACGGGAATCACCATACATTCCGCCGCACCGTTCTTTTTGAATCCAACGATCCGATGGGCTTCCACACACTAACACCTAACGTATCTTTTTTACTATTTGTTAAACAAAAACTATCGGCATCGCCATGTCCGTATGTGGACGTAAGTAGATGTTTGTGGATGTGTACGAGAATATGTAACCATTTACATTAATCAGTCTCAGCTATTTTATTTAGTCCACGAAAACTACCATTTTTCTAAACCACAATTAATAATTGCCTTTATAGGTTTAACATTTCTACCATTTCCCAATGACTGGTGCTACGTACATGGAAACTTTAATTTCTTATTTGAGAGAATCCTTATTCTCCCACACACTGTTGCGCAGTTGCATGCCCACCCCTTTTGGGAATATGCTCGTTATAGGTTGTAGGACCCTCGGTTTTACTTAACTACACTTTGTGAGACTCCTTTAATCTTTTTAATCGTGTCTTTCTCGCTTACAATACAATAGGACTAGGCTTTTATACCAACGAATTCTAATACTAGATCCTCATTAAATTCGTCTTTGAATAGCCCTACAACTTTTTTTTGTTGACAAGCGGTATATTGTATTTATTATCCGCGGGGTAGTCACTCTTTTAAGATAAATATATCTTTTTTTTGGTATCAACTAATATTAGATTTTTCTAGGAAGCTCAAATATGCAAATAGATTTAAATAGAACCACCCTTTACAAAGTCACGCTTTTTAAAGACCCAAACCTCTAATTTTTACCCATCTTTATTTAACCTTTGCGTGTCGTGTACGCCAAGGTTACGAAACTCGCATTCCTTAGTTCGTCTTTGTTATCTGCCATTTTGATAAATACGTTTTTAGAATTACCTTTTAAAAAGTATACGGATTTAGTACCACCCTTTTCTGCAAGAACGCCTACATAACTAAAAGAGTTTTTCTTACTAACCGCAAATGCATATATCTAAGATAGTTGTTTGATTTTGTAAATCTATTGTATATTTTAGTTTTTAAGTTTCATAATTTTTAAGTTCTTCGCCCACCTTCCAAATCCTTCCTGCTTCTATCCTGGTGGACAGAGTATACGTGTTATCTCCACGTGGTGTTCGCGGGACACAGCGGCTTTAGATTTCTAGGGAAATGGTTGGTTAACGCATATGTCTTGGGTAGCGAAAAAAGGGTTTTAAAGATGGAGTTAAATAAAGATGGGTAAAAATTAGAGGTTTGGGTCTTTAAAAGGCGCGACTTTGTAAAGGATGGTTCTATTTAAATCTATTTGCAGATTTGAGCTTCCTAGAAAAATCTAATATTAGTTGATACCAAAAAAAGATATATTTATCTTAAAAGAGTGACTACCCCCGCGGATAATAAATACAATATATGGAAATTTATCTCGCAGAGAGTATGTGTGTAAAACGGTAAAGGGTGGTTGGATTTAAAATCTGTTTACAGATTCGAATACCGTGTAAAATTTCAGACTAATTTGATGTGTCGCATAGCTAAAATATTTTATAAAGACGGTCAGAAATCGCTACCAGCAAAAAATCTTAAAATGAGGGTAGCTCTCTGGGGGGTGATGCAATCTAAAAAATTCCTAAAGATTCGAGTAGCTGGGAAAATCTAATATTAATTAATACCAAACAAGATAGGTTTATCTCGAAAGATGCAATGGCTAGTCGAAGAAAGCTATTTGTTAGGTTAGCTTATAGAGCAAAAAGCAAAATTTAGAGGTTTAGGACTTTAAAAGGGTATAACTTTGCAGGGGGTGCTCGGATTTTAAATCTATTTACAGATTCGGATTCTGCATAAAATTCTAGACTAATTTGAAGTATTGCATGGTTAAAAAATTTATAAGGACTTTGTACTTTGTAACTATAAATTTTTGTATTAAATATTTTCCAACATTTTTGGTTGTTGATCCGTAAATTACTCATGGCAATCCATCGCCTGAGCATATTCTTGAAATACTACTAAGTGGATCGTGACAATCGTGATTATATATAGATACTCGGAAAGTTTAAAAGCAGTATTAAAAATAATGTAAAACATCTTTCAGAAAGAGACTAGTTTTTCAAATGGGTAGCTTCAAAATCCATGTCTATATCGTACATTTCCTATTCTCTTTTCTAATTAACTCCAGATTCAAATAATAATTATTTTTTACAGTTACACCTTAAGCTGAATCGAAGTCGCTTTACAGGGTTTTCTTACTCATCAAACTTATCTTTAATTTATATTTGAGACTCCCGTATTTCTGGTATATTTAAATTATATAATCTTTGAACAATAACATAACATAACTTAATTAAAAAGATATATTTGAGAGTATATGTATGTGTTTTTCAAATTTATAAATCTTATTAACTTAAATTTAAAAACATACAAAAGGTTAATTTCGGTTGGACGTTACCATGGATCTCGGGCTAGGGAAGCGCCAAGATGTTTATTCTAGGCTAGGGGAAGCGCTAGAACTACTGTCTCTCTATCAGGCTAATGGAAGCGCTAGTCGAGAACCAACGAGTCCGATATTAGTCAGTGCTTCTTTTTTATTCTTTGCTGGGAAAAGCGAGCAATCCCATTGGTTGTCCAATTCTGACTCGAATAGAAACGGAGCGTTCCTATTAGTCGAGAGGCGTAGTTACCTTAATTGAATGTTTTTGGTGGTGCTCTACACATATTGGTGCGTATAGGTCGTGCGCGCCCCCATATTGGACAGGAGTCCGTGATAAGGTGCTAACAGAAGGATTAATTTCCTAGGACACGTTAACGGAATGACTTCTTTGGCAGTTGGAACAAGATTCCCCGAATTTCATACTGCAAATAGATGGTGCACTACCACATTGCCACTTGGATGTTAGGGCTGGACTAAGAGATCAGCTGCTAAACAGATTCCTCGTTCGTGCTGGTTCCGATGACGATGCACTCTTGAGCTATCCGCCGCCATCCCTAGTATAACCCCTTGTGATTTTTCTTGTGGAGATTTATCAAGAATAATGTGTATACACTATCTTTACTAGAAATCATACCTGAACTCCAGCAGCGGATTACCACAGGCATTGAAGCAATCGACCAGGATACTCTTGTAAAAGTATGGCATGAGATTGATTACAGGCTTGATGTTTGTCGTGTCACAAGGGGTTCCCACATTAAATATTTATTAAATATTGAATATTCATAATATTTATAAATATTTATAATATTATAAATATTATATTTATAATTATTAATACTTATAATACGTATCTGGGATGAAACTCTTTGAGTTCTTCTTTTATTGTAACATATTATTATTTGTATGGTAGAGCTAAAATTATATACACTTAAAATTCTGAACATTATTTAAGCTAATTCTGTATATATTTAATAATTACTAGTCTAACAATTTAAGTTTCGCTAGAGTTTAAAAATTCTTTCAGACCCGATTTTTATTTTTCATGTTCACAAGAATACTCCAATTTGTAGAACGTTCTTTTTCTAATAGCAAAGCACACTTCCGGAAAAATTTTCTATATTAATGGTCTTCAATAGGCTGCATTTCGTGTCAAGTCAGTCAGACTTCTTAAGGCATTCCGAACTTTCATCTAAATATATTACGTATGTGCGTGTGTGATAGGTACGTATGCAATAACCCTATTTTTCATATTGCGCAAAATTTATCCATTTAATTAAATACCTTGCTTCAGTAGTGATTATTGGATCATCACTACGTACGTTTGTCTATTGCACATTATTATTCTAATATTAATAATAACTTCTATCGACTGCGCCAATTAAGTTTTCGTCCCTTAATGTTGACTTTTTTAAAATATTTTATTATACTTGAATTCGCTTCGGTAATCTTATTTCCACTTACTACAACATATTTAAAAATTCAAAATAAAAATCTTTTCAATTTATTGTTTAAGCTACATTTCGCTGGTAGTTTAAATTCTTATAATAAGCTTTAATTCCGTTCGTTTCTGTATACAGCAGCAACGAATGTACGGTAACTTGAACTTTAACTACATCAATTAATTAATTACTCATTTTAAGTCTAATCTAAACTGAACTGAATTGAACTAACTTGAACCGAATAACTAAATAACTGAATCACATTGCGTTCTATTTTATTCCTAATGACTAATATCGTTTGCGTTTTTACATAAGGTTCTTAATATAAGCTAAAACATATTAGAAATACGACCGTATTATTACTAATACATTGTATTACAATCTAATGAAACTGCATGCATCGAACTCTCACATGAGTTAAGATGAACTGGCATGCTGGTCGCAAGTTTTCTTTGCATTAAAACAATCTCTTTTGGTACAATAAAGTGATATTCATGATTGATAAAATGCAACAAGATCTTCTAGCATTGTAGTTTATGCTCTATTTAAACACAAAACCATATGTGACTATTCTTTGAACGGAAATGATCGTTGATTACAATATTGTTTTACTTTACTAAGCTACAGTTATTTCTTAATATAATTAATAAAATTTGTTAAAGCTTTTCGTTCAAATTAATTGTTGCTTAAAATTAAAAATGCTTTCTTACGTTAATTCTATTTATGGGTTATTGTACAATTTGAAACACATACTTTATTAACACTTTTTAATTCTAATTTTATTAAATAGTCTAATGTGGGGATTTCATAACTCACGTTGTGCACCAGTGTGGTGTTTTGTTTTAATAATCTACCTTTTGTTAGTTATAGATGTTACCCTAAACAAACTATAATGAAAATAAAGGAGCTCAAGTTTCCTGTTTTTGAAATTATGGCCCAGAGTTAGAATGTTAGAAAATGGCCAATAGGAGTAAGAAAACAATTAGACAGAAGGTCTATCGGACTTATTAGTTTAGTGAAGACAATGAACGTAGGGTAGGATCTTTGATATATTATAAGATGGAATTTTATTCGTAGGGGATGACATTAAAGGCGCCACTGTACCCTGGTGTGTGATTGAGATGTAACAAATATCATAGAGACGGGTATAGAAACCTCAAAACGATTAAACCGAACACAACAAAATTACAAGACACTTTGTATAGATGTAAAGTACTTACTGATTGCCCAAGTGAACACTGCACTGCAACGTCTCGCCTTGGATTTGTGACAAACTTTTATAGCATAATCTCAGACTCAGTTTGAGTCTATTTTATATCAGTCATTCCTTAATGTTTTAATTCATATAATTAAATATTGCTTTCGTGAAAATAATCACCGCATATGTTGTAAAGGTTTCTATTATCTTAAATTATTTCGTTTTCAGAACACGAACAAAGGTATCTACATTTCTGCAAAAAGAGTAATTCATAACATTCTCTTATTCAAATAAACTGTTACGTTTACATTAGTTATGACCACAGCTGTAATAGATCTATTATGGATGTGTTACATCAAAGTACCCTGAAGCATTTTAGATAAGCACTTTAACTACATATACAAATATAAGATAAGCAATTCTCAAAGGTATTCACCAAAGTATAACTGTTAGATTTTATGATAGTATTAAATTAACTTTATAAAAAAAGATGTTGCACTTTAATGCAGTTGCATATAAAAATTGTGAAAGATATTATTGTTAGATCTAATGATAATACGTGGTGAACTTTTTAAAAAATGTATAAACATGTATTGTTATTGTAGTCTTATAATGAGAATAAAAATATCACTGTTAGATTTTATAACAGTACTTCTTCAACTTTATAAAAAATATTACTGTTAGAACCTATGACAGTGCGTATTAAACTTTAGAAAAAATATAACCGTATTTTTAATACGATCTCTTAGTGAAAATTACATAAAATATTACTGTTAGATATTTTGACAGTAACTGTTAGATCTTATCAGTACGTATTAATCTTGCAAAAAAATAATATAACCATATTTTTAATACTATCACATAATGAAAATTATGAGAAATAATATTGTTAGATTTTTATGACAGTAACATATTAAACTTTATACATATATATATATATATATATATATATATATATATATATTATATCTAATTTCTACTAACAAAATTTTAATGACAATACTGATTTCGATTACTTACAACAAAATTACCGTTTAAAGTAATGTGTAGACATGAAGAGGCAATTTAGTGATACACTTACCCCAAAGTATTAGGCAAACGGGTATGGCATGGGAGTAACTTATTACTAGGTACGTGGATTAACGTCCAGCTGATAGAAACTTAGATAATCACGAACGACTTCCATGTGATACGAGAAATGCATTATCTCTTTCAACTAAATATCAATCAATTTACCATATGCACAATACCACAACAAAACAAAACCAAACTTGACGAATTAAAGCATCACTTTAGTTGTGAAACTTCAAGATATCACGCTCCGCCATTTATTATAAGAAACATTTCAACTATCCTAATTTAATTGGGTAGTTAAGGGGAACAAGGAGTGGTGAAAGCTTTCACAAAGATCGTATCATTTTTGATTATATTATATTATATTATATTATATTATATTGTATTATATTATATTATATTATATTATATTATATTATATTATATTATTACAAGTATACATGCACACCTCAAGCGACAGTGAAGAAGAGGTAGAGGCGATCTACAAAGATATCGAAGACATACTAAGATACGTAAAAGGACATGAAAATTTAATAATTACGGAGGATTTTAATGCAGTGGTAGGTGAGGGTAGGGAAGGAGCGATAGTAGGTTTATTTGGTTTAGGCACGAGAAATCACAGGGGAATTAGGCTGGTAGAAATTTGTGACAAGAACAACTTAACCATCACAAATACATTATTTCAACATAATGCTAGAAGACGATACACGTGGAAGATTGCAGGAGATATAGGAAGATATCAAATAGATTACATTATTGTTAGACAACGGTTTAAAAATCAAGTTAAATACTGTAGAAGCTACCTGGAAGTAGATATAGACACTGACCACAACATCGTAATTATGAAGGCCGCTGTTAAATTTAAAAATCTGAAAAGAGGAACAGAAAGAGGCACTTTGACTTTGAGAAGCTTAAAAGATAAATAAATGCATGAAAGATTTGAAAAAAGTCAAATGAATTGCTGAAAGATACCGGAAAATTTCTGATACTAAGGAAGTAGAAACAGAATGGAATAACATTAAATCCAGCCTAGACATGACTGCCAAACATATTCTGGGGTATACACAAAAAGAAAATAAGAAACCATGGATAACAAAGGATATCCTGAATTTAATAGAGGAAAGACGAAAATACAAAAATAAATCAGACGAAACAGGAAAACAGAGATACAAAGCCATAAAATGGGAAATTATTCGAAAATGCAGGAACTAAAGAACAATGGATTGATGAAAAGTGCAAAGAGGTACAAACTAAGATGGAAATAAGAAAAACAGACGAAGCATACAAATTAATTAGAAGGAATTTTAGGGATATAGAACCATATAGCAAAAATATAAGGGACGTTACCTGATCATCATCAACTTTCTTGTTTCTTATGGACGCTATTTTGTTTTTTTTTGTACATTCGGATTCACCTGTTTTTTCTGATTATAGTAGTGTATGATAGGTTGCAAAAAGCTTTTTAAACAATAACTTATTCGTAGAAAATAGTATTTTCATACTTAAAAATGGTAAACCTAAACCAACCTTTCATAGCTTAAGTGATATAGGAAAGGAACAACAAGTGATCATCATCAACTTTCTTTATCTCTTATACGTGCCGTTTTGTGTTTTGGTACATTTTCATACACCTATTATTCTGATTACAATTACAAGTGTTAAGTAACAAATAGCTTTTGAAACGATGGCTTTCTTGTCAATATCGATACTTTAGAATACTGTTAATATTAGTAGGCCATGAACATCTGCTGACTAATGTTACTAACTCCTGTCCTTATGCACTATCTAAATAACGCATTATTTCTATTAGCAGTAAATATGCCTTATAGTCATATCGAGAAACGAGATGTGTTGCGCGTTTTTTATTCCGCTCATCGAAATTCAACAATAAGTGCCGAAACATATTTAACACATTGACTGCCACGATACTTTTTGAAAAAAATAGATGGGGCTGAAGATATTACTCCATTTGAAGTGTTTTTATTATTTGTTGATGATGAAATTATAAATATTATCGTAGTGGAAACAAACAGATACGCTGAACAGAAATTGAATAATAATCAAACTAAGATTAAAAGTCGAAAAAAAATGGGTTCCAACTGATAGTGAAGGGATAAAATAGTTTTTGGGGCTTCTTACATGGATGGGGATAGTAAGACTTAGTAGTATTTCATCCTATTGGTCAACAAGCGATATTTATAAAAATAATGTAGCGGCAAAAATTATGTCTCGTAATAGATTTGAATTATTGCTGTCAAATATTCATTTTTCAAACAATGAAGAAATTCCTCAAGGAGATAGACTAGGAAAAATACAACCTCTTATAGATGCATTGCAAAAGAAGTTTCAAGATGTAATGATTCCAGCTGAAGACTTTGTTATTGATGATACCCTTATACCTTGGAGAGGTAGATTAGTATTTCGGCAATACATACCTAATAAAGCTCACAGATATGGGATAAAGCTTTTCAAGCTATGCACTACTGAAGGATATACTTGGTCCAGCAAAATATACTCAGGGAAATCTAAAATTATACAAAAAGGGTCGGTTTAGGTAGAACAGTTTGTGAAGAACTATCGCAAAGACTTCTAAATCAAGGTCGCACATTATTTGTCGATAACTTCTATACGAGCTATGAATTAGCATTGTCCTTTTTACACCAAAATACTCACGTACTTGGTACTTTGAGGGCCAATAAAAAATATATGCCACGACAATTTTTACACGCTAAACTAGATAGAGGCCAAATGATAGCGAAGGAAGAGCAAAATGGAATTGTACTAAAATGGCGGGATACACGCGATGTAAGAATTCTGTCAACTAAACACGCTCCACACATGAGAAATATTACTGACGACGAGGAAGAAAATGCTGGAGCAGATGGGGGATGTAATGCTGACCAACCGTCAACCAGTCGAGCTTCAAATACTAATCGAAAACGTAAAAATAAACAAAAGCCAATCGCCATACTAGCGTACAACAGAGGGAAAGCTGGTATTGGTCTATCAAATCAAGTTTGTTCATATGCCACAACCTTGAGGAAAGGTATAAAGTAGTACCGGAAGCTAGGCATAGAGTATTTGGTAGGTATTTCACTTGTGAATGCTTTTGTAGGTTATAAAACAGCAACTAAAAAATCAGCTAAAATACGATGATTTCGAGAAGAAATAGCATCAAGCGTGCTAAATTTACAAAAAAAATTAAAACACGTCGAACCCAATTGTCGTAATGTTCATGTTCTAAAAACTAAAATGGATATAAATAATAAAAAGGTACGCTGGATGTGTACTTTGTGTTATGCAAGAATAAAAAAAATTTAAAGGAAGAACTGCTGCTAAAAAAGGGAAAACACATATTGCCCGGATTGCAATCATGCTCCTTTTATGTATTTAGAGTGCCTTGGAAACCACCACAAATCTAATTAACTTTACTTTGACGTATACTTTATGTTTTAAAAGTTATATTTGTAACTATATTAGGGTTTGAAAAAATTAATTACTAAAATATTTAAATTGTTGTTATTTCTTTTATTTTTTGAGCAGGGCCAAAACCATCATACCAAAAGTTTCGCCAGAAGCCACGCTTTAAAACACTACAGTAAAATAGCATAGAGTGTTCACCATATTTGTCCGACATGGCTTTAACTGAAATACAACGTGTCGCACATATATGGGTGACGGAGCACACACTGATCAAAGTGGTGTCGCCCATATATGGTCGACGTGGCAGTCAGTGTGTTAAGATTGTATCCAGAACGACAACAACCAAATCGTTCTATGTTTCTGAAGCTTGACACGAACTTAGCCGAATACGAATCGTAGCACAGCTCTTTGAATGGAACTTCTAAGAATAGCATCAAATGCACGAATAAATCTTGTTTCAAGTTCTTCCATGTTTGTAGGGATTTCCTTTTAAATTTCATTTTGACAGTTCCCCATGAAAAGTAGTTTAATGTTGTTAGATGCGAAAATCTAGCAGTGCATGCAACTATTCCACTATTTTCATTCCAATGATAGGGAAATTCTTGATTTAAATATTCTTTGACAGTTGCTGCATTATGCGCTGGTGAGCAGTTCTGCTGCTACCACAAATGCCTATGTTGATTTAACGGAATGTCATCCAAATATTCGAATATTTGTGCGCAAACAAGATTCAAATATTTTTCTTCATTTAATGATTCTTCATACACAAATGGTCCAATTAAACGGTCATTTAAGATAGCTATCCAAACATTTATGCCAAAACGCTACTGTGGTCATCTTTTTCCATCTTGTCTGGGATTTTCTACTGCCCAGTAATGTTCGGTAATACGATTAAAAATTCCAACGTTTGTGAATTTAGATTCGTCAGACCAATTGATTTTCTTCAAAAAATCGATATCCATTATTTAGCATTCCTGACAGCCAATTGCAATATTCTAGCCGCCCGATGGTATATCTAGCTTGTAGTGTATGACTTACATGAATCCTGTATGGTTCATACTTTTTTACATATACATTTCTCCAATCTTGTGTCTGCGGTATGTTTTATTCAACAGCTACTTCAAGTGTGGATGTTGAAGGAATATTATTTATCTAAACAACAAAATTGTTAGCTACATCAGTAAAAAGTATTTTAGCTTTATGGTTTACCACTTGTAAAATATTATGCTGGTTACTATTCAAATTTCTGTTGCCATAAGTATCGCGAGGTTTAGTAAACGATCCGTATTTTGCTAAGTTCGTATCAAACTTCAGATACAGTACGATTCGGTCGTTGTCGTTCTGGATACAATCTTAAATATGTTTCGGCCCTTATTGTTGAATTTCTATGAGTGTAATAATTCGGTGCCGGTTTACATTACGTGACCTGTCTAAAATAATTAAAAATTATTAGAAACCATACAAAAACACGTACATTTTCAAATACTAATGAAAAATTTGCGGGTTTTCAGTAAATTTGGTTTAATTAAATTCCAAAAACTTAACTACTTCTTACTGAAATGTCACTCGACCGCAGATCGCGAATGAATATACAAAGCACGCTTGATACTATTATAAGAATAACCTCGCCTTGTATAAGTTTTGAGGGTTGGAAGAGCTTTTTACACTATTTGAGACAGAACATTAACATATTCCTTGCAGTATGAAATTGTAATTTAAATATCAATGCGCGTCACAACAACGAAGACTCTCAAAAATTGATTCATAAACATATAATAACTATAACCCTTAAACACAGATTGTCAGTTTTCGAACAGATCATTGGCGTAGCATAATTTGTGAAAAAATAATGGCTGCATTCAGTTAAATCTTTCGTTCTGAAATTGTCGATTTTATTTCGCTATTGATAATACGATTGAAGTTTTGCGGGTTATTGAATGGAATCACAGACCACGCCTAAAGTTGAAAACTAATACAGCAGACCATAAAATGAAATGCTAATTAAAAACAGAGTTTTTGCAGATTTTATACATGTATGGTTTCTTCTTTAAAATAAATACGTACTTTTTATCCAACAATAGTGTTACTAATGTAACGTCAACAACCATACGAATATAACAAACTTCACAGTAATTAAATGTCAAACGTATGAATTGGCACTGCTTCCTAATTGTGTTGCAATTGTTCTGGTATAATGATGTCTATTTTGCAATTGCTTGTTTTTATGTTTTCATTCGATATTCACTTATTGTATTAACTATTCCGAACTCTTTTACAAAACAAATCAATTGCCGAACGTTACCTTCGTCGCTGCGTGTGCAAGTTCTCATTGGCATTGTTATATATGAGTATTCTCGACACGACAAAGCCGTTATCGTCGAAGACTTGCAACGAGAGGGCTTTATACAGCATAATCATAGATGTAATGCTGGGTTATGCTGCGGTACCATGCAGTTAGTGTTGAACCCATCTTGGATTTTGCCTTGTAGTAAAATGTTCTGCCTAGTGACCTATATTTAAATCACAACAGTATTTTCACACGTGTACCAAATTCATCATTTCAACTTAGTAGTAAAACGCTATGACTACTAAAGTAAGTAGACACCTCAACACTATTTTCACCTTGGCTCTATATATGCCTCAACACTATACTCGTTTATGCACACATTCGGTTATCTTGCCTTCGTAGTAAAACATATCAACTACTAACCTAAGTTGAAACCTTAACGCTATTTTCGTACCAGCACTATATATACCTAAACACTATTTCCGCCCTACACTAGTTCGATTATTTTGCCTTAGTAGTAAAATATTTCAACTACTAACCTAAGTTGCAACCTCAACACTATTTTAGCTCCTAAACCCGCCCAATTATTTTGTCTTAGCAGTAAAACATTTCGACTACTAACCTAAGTTGAAACCTCAACACTATTTTAGCTTCAGCACTATTTATACCTTAACACTATTTCTTCGCATGCACTCCTCCTATTATTTTGTTTTAGTAGTAAAACATTACAACTACTAACCTAATTTGAAACCTCAACACTATTTTCGCTTCAGCACTATTTATACCTCGGCACTATTTCTGCGCATGCACCCGTCCTATTATTTTGTTTTAGTAGTAAAACATTTCAACTACTAACCTAAGTTGAAACCTCAACACTATTTTCGCTTTAGCACTATTTATACCGCAACACTATTTCTGCGCATGCACCCGTCCTATTATTTTGTTTTAGTAGTAAAACATTTCAACTACTAACCTAAGTTGAAACCTCAACACTATTTTCGCTTTAGCACTATTTATACCGCAACACTATTTCTGCGCATGCACCCGTTTTATTATTTTGTTTTAGTAGTAAAACATTTCAACTACTAACCTAAGTTGAAACCTCTACACTATTTTTGCTTCAACACTATTTATATCTCAACACTATTTCTGCGCATGCACCCGTCTTATTATTGTTTTAGTAGTAAAACATTTCAACTACTAACCTAAGTTGAAACTTCAACACTATTTTCGCTTCAACACTATTTATATCTCAACACTATTTCTGCGCATGCACCCGTCCTATTATTTTGTTTTAGTAGTAAAACATTTCGACTACTAACCTAAGTTGAAACCTCAACACTATTTTCGCTTCAACACTATTTATATCTCAACACTATTTCTGCGCATGCACCGTCCTATTATTTTGTTTTAGTAGTAAAACATTTCAACTACTAACCTAAGTTGAATCCTCAACACTATTTTCGCTTCAACACTATTTCTATCTCAACACTATTTCTGCGCATGCACCCGTCCTATTATTTTGTTTTAGTAGTAAAACATTTCAACTACTAACCTAAGTTGAAACCTCAACACTATTTTCGCCCCAGCACTGTATACACTTCAACACTATTTCTGCGCATGCACCGTCCTATTATTTTGTTTTAGTAGTAAAACATTTCAACTACTAACCTAAGTTGAAACCTCAACACTATTTTCGCTTCAACACTATTTATACCTCAACACTGTTTCTGCGCATGCACCCGTCCTGTTATTTTGTTTTAGTAGTAAAAAATTTCAACTACTAACCTAAGTTGAAACCTCAACACTATTTCCGCTCATATACCCGTCCGATTATTTTGTCTTAGTAGTAAAACATTTCAACTACTAACCTAAGTTGAAACCTCAACACTATTTTCGCTTCAATACTATTTCTATCTCAACACTATTTCTGCGCATGCACCCGTCCTATTATTTTGTTTTAGTAGTAAAACATTTCGACTACTAACCTAAGTTGAAACCTCAACACTATTTTAGCTTCAGCACTATTTATACCTTAACACTATTTCTTCGCATGCACCCTCCTATTATTTTGTTTTAGTAGTAAAACATTTCAACTACTAACCTAAGCTGAAACCTCAACACTATTTTTGCTTCAGCACTATTTATACCGCAACACTATTTCTGCGCATGCACCCGTTCTATTATTTTGTTTTAGTAGTAAAACATTTCAACTACTAACCTAAGTTGAAACCTCAACACTATTTTCGCTTCAACACTATTTATATCTCAACACTATTTCTGCGCATGCACCCGTCCTATTATTTTGTTTTAGTAGTAAAACATTTCAACTACTAACCTAAGTTGAAACCTCAACACTATTTTCGCTTTAGCACTATTTATACCGCAACACTATTTCTGCGCATGCACCCGTTTTATTATTTTGTTTTAGTAGTAAAACATTTCAACTACTAACCTAAGTTGAAACCTCTACACTATTTTTGCTTCAACACTATTTATATCTCAACACTATTTCTGCGCATGCACCCGTCCTATTATTTTGTTTTAGTAGTAAAACATTTCAACTACTAACCTAAGTTGAAACTTCAACACTATTTTCGCTTCAACACTATTTATATCTCAACACTATTTCTGCGCATGCACCCGTCCTATTATTTTGTTTTAGTAGTAAAACATTTCGACTACTAACCTAAGTTGAAACCTCAACACTATTTTCGCTTCAACACTATTTATATCTCAACACTATTTCTGCGCATGCACCCGTCCTATTATTTTGTTTTAGTAGTAAAACATTTCAACTACTAACCTAAGTTGAAGCCTCAACACTATTTTCGCTTCAACACTATTTCTATCTCAACACTATTTCTGCGCATGCACCCGTCCTATTATTTTGTTTTAGTAGTAAAACATTTCAACTACTAACCTAAGTTGAAACCTCAACACTATTTTCGCCCCAGCACTGTATACACTTCAACACTATTTCTGCGCATGCACCCGTCCTATTATTTTGTTTTAGTAGTAAAACATTTCAACTACTAACCTAAGTTGAAACCTCAACACTATTTTCGCTTCAACACTATTTATACCTCAACACTGTTTCTGCGCATGCACCCGTCCTGTTATTTTGTTTTAGTAGTAAAAAATTTCAACTACTAACCTAAGTTGAAACCTCAACACTATTTCCGCTCATATACCCGTCCGATTATTTTGTCTTAGTAGTAAAACATTTCAACTACTAACCTAAGTTGAAACCTCAACACTATTTTCGCTTCAATACTATTTCTATCTCAACACTATTTCTGCGCATGCACCCGTCCTATTATTTTGTTTTAGTAGTAAAACATTTCAACTACTAACCTAAGTTGAAACCTCAACACTATTTTCGCTTCAGCACTATTTATACCTCAACACTATTTCTGCGCATGCACCCGTTCTATTATTTTGTTTTAGTAGTAAAACATTTCAACTACTAACCTAAGTTGAAACCTCAACACTATTTTCGCTTTAGCACTATTTATACCGCAACACTATTTCTGCGCATGCACCCGTCTTATTATTTTGTTTTAGTAGTAAAACATTTCAACTACTAACCTAAGTTGAAACCTCAACACTATTTTCGCCCCAGCACTGTATACACCTCAACACTATTTCCGCTCATATACCCGTCCGATTATTTTGTCTTAGTAGTAAAACATTTCAACAACTAACCTAAGTTAAAACCTTAACACTGTTTTCGCCACAGCATTATTTATACCTTAACACTGTTTCCGGCCATGCACCCGTTCGATCATTTTGTCTCAGTAGTAAAACATTTCAGCTACTACCCTAAGTTAAAACCTCAACACTGTTTACGCCTCAGCACTATTTCCGCTCATGCACCCGTTCGATCATTTTGGCTTAGTAGTAAAACATTTCAACTACTAACCTAAGTTAAAACCTCAACACTGTTTTCGCCTTAGCATTATTTATACCCGAACACTATTTCGGCTCATGCACCCGTTCGATCATTTTGTCTCAGTAGTAAAACATTTCGACTACTAACCTAAGTTGAAACCACAGCACTGTTTTCGCCTCAGCACTATTTATGCCTCAACACTATATGTTCGCTCATGTATGACTAATAAAACGTTTCGACTACTAATCTAAGTTGAAACATCAGCACTATTTTTGCCTCAGCACTATTTATACCTCAACACTATTTCCGTTCTTACACCCGTTCGATTATTTCGTCTTAGTAGTAAAACATTTCGACTTCTAATCTAAGCTGAAACATCATTTTTCGCCTCAGCATTATTTATAGCTAACACTATTTCCACTCATTCACCCGTTCGATTATCTCAAATAGTAGAATTTATTTAAGAAGAGCCTGGACGTCATCATGCGCACACGGCTAAAACGGTGTCAGATTAGTTCATTATTTATAAATAATCGTGTTCGTGCAACATATCAGTAACATAGATAATTTGCTACTAAATGTCAATTGATATTTCTGACTTTGATATTCTATATTTATTTTTTACGCTTTCATAGTTTTCTTTCTGTTTCTTTGTGTTTTATGCTTTGCTTATTCGCGTATTCGCCATGCAAATTTAAACTACCAACAAAATAAAACTTGATTTTAGAATATTTACTCTAAGGAGTTTGATAAAAATTATTAAATCCGCTACGCCACTGACTTTCAAGGGTTGCGCATATGTCAAATGACGTACAGACTCTTCTTAAATAAATTCTGCTCTACCTGAAGCTCCGAATAATATTAATGCAACTATTAAAACAATAACATAATCTCTTCTAATTATTACAGAAACCTAACCCCGCCGCACTTTAACTATGTTTATATTGTTTCGTTGACAGTCAGCATCGAATAATGTTAGTATAACTACTATATCAATAACCTTAATGATACCACAGTTAATCTGTGATGATACCCTCAGCAAAAAATAATATTAGTGAAGTAATATTCAACAACGTTTTGCCTAATCATTGCACATCCTTGTTATTCTTATGCACTAACATCTCAGAATGGGACAATAATTATGCAATATGCTTTAAACCTTCACAAAATAAAAGTAAAATTTAATTCTTATAATAAAAATGGTAATGAGTAATAATAGTAACCGAAAACGTAAGTATTTAATAGTTTAGTGGTGTGTATTTGTGATAAAAATAAAACAGTCAAAATAACTAAGCTATACCCCTAACATATTCTTAGAAAAGGTTAAGCAAAATTTTTTTTGGCAAATATTCCAACCTTGTGTGAGTTGTATTCAAAGCAGATTATCAGAAATAACTACCCAAATGTGTTTCGCACTTTTATTATATCACAATTAATACCCTAAACATAATTAAAGCAAAATTAACATAACACGTAATCGGATTACATAACCTCAAAATTAGGTACAAAAAAATCTCGTTTTTTACGCATAAATCGCAAAAACCCGCATTTTTTTCTGTTGATTTGTTATTTTAGACGTATTTGAAAGTATTTACCGCAAAGTAGAAGTCTCTAGCTGAGGTCACGTATTGTAAACCGTGTCCAAAACGCGCAACATATCTCGTTTTTCGATATGACTATAAGGCATATTTACTGCTAATAGAAATAATGCGTTATTTAGATAGTACATAATGACAGGAGTTAGTAGCATTAGTCAGCAGATGTTTCATGGCCTGCTAATATTAACAGTAGTTCTGAAATATCGATATTGACGAGAAAACCATTGTTTTAAAAGCTTTTTGTTACTTAACACACATAATTGTAATCATAATAATAGGTGTATGAAAATATACCAAAACACAAAAAGAAAAAAAGAAAGTTGATGATGGTCACTTATTCCTAAATCACTTAAGTTATAAAAGGTTGGTTTAGGTTTACTATTTTCAAGTATTAAAATCTATTATTTACGATTAAGTTATTGTTTAAAAAGCTTTTTTGCAACCTGTCATATACTACTATAATCAGAAAAAATTGGTGAATCCGAATGTACAACAACCAAATAGCGTCCATAAGAAATAAGAAAGTTGATGATGATCAAGTAACGACGAAACGTTTTTTAACAAATTTAATCGGGCTATTTGATATGGGGTAAAAGGTGGCCATGAAAAAGTGCTTTTAAATTTTGAATATTATTTGAAATAACGGCACTAAAAATAAAAAACAGAAATTCGGTTTTTACATTTTTTGAAATATCTCGGACGCCAAATGAGATGTGTCAAATTACTTTGCAGATTATTAATTAGTGGAAAATTTAACTACTTTGACGAATTTAAACATTCCCTCTATCTTCATTGATAAGCGAAATCCCATAGTGGTCCTTGAATTTGAATCAGCCTGTATACGGGATACTTTATTATAGATAGTCATTTAATTAGGGTTGAAAGGTTACGAAAATTTTTGGAACGTCACACTGCTATCTATTAGTGAAGAAATTAGTGTAGGTTGTGTGTGATACTTTTCTTTAATATTCATGAATAACTGAGTTGATTGATTTCGAAAGTATATACAGTTTTGGTAATTATCCATCAGGTATGATATTTGATTAGATTGGTGCTGGTTAGTCGATTGTACCTAAATGTATCATTATAAATATGTATTTTATATCTTATATTCTAATAAATTCTATTTTGGACGAGTTCGTCATCTCCAACATGGTAATTAATTAGATAGGATTTTAGTCCTATTTATATTTACAGTTATATGTGATATTTTTATTTATGTAGGTGTGCGATACTTTTTATTTCTGTGTATTATTGGGTAATAAACCCCATAATTATTTTGTTTTGTATTCTGTTGTATTAATTGAATGTTGTATTTTATTGTATGGACAGACTAGTTTTTGTCTGCATGTGTGTGTGTGTGTGTGTATATATATATATATATATATATATATATATATATATATATATACTAATCGTTTTTTCTCCAGGGCAAATTGAGTTGTGTTCTTTTGTTTCGTTCCTTAGACCCCCTAATCTCTGACATTCAGTTCCATTATTTCCCTTCCTTTTCTGTTACCGTAATTCGTGCGAGTAATCCGTTACTGATTTCGCTCTTTTCTTACTGGCCCGCTCGTCTTACAGGCAACAGCTCAAACATAAAAAGTGTTTAATTACTATATTTCATTTGTTGTACTTTAGTTTCAGTTACAACTTGGAGTCCTTAGGATGTAAACGTGGCAGCATTGTTTCGTTCACTTAGAGTGCGATACCTTTCGTATATTTTATACAGCGTCCCAGCATATTTTTCTGTGGGTTTCTCCATACTCTTGTAGAAACTTTCGTTTCGGTTATCGACTTTTAGAATGTATTGGCGTCCATGTTTATAGATCCTTTGTCTTTTAGATATGGCACCATTTAATAGACACGATTAGTATTATCAATAGTCAGGTTGCTGTTAAAGTTAGTAAACGGTAAAATTGACTCAATAAAACTGTGTCCAATACTAAACGAAGTCGGCACATTAAAAATATTTGGCTTGTTTTGAATACATACGTCTTCTCGAATCTACAAAATATCCACTTTTCGGAAGGTTTTCATTTCGCTTACAACTCTGCTCTGTAGTGCCGCCATTTGCACAGCGTGTCGTTTGCTGCACGGTAAAAAAATCATCAGTGAAAGGAATACTTAAAATTCTTCAATGGATGGTTTTGAGTACAAGCAAAATCATGGCTCATTCAAAGGTGGTACTCATTTAGAACATTCTCCAAATAAGTTGTAGTCGGTAGGATCGTTATCATCGTTCCACTATCTTAGTGTTGAATTTCTTTCGCGGCTTGGAATATTACTGTCGTTTTTTTAAATACACCAGTTATTTCATCATCAGCATAAACAATTTACGTACAACAGCACATACAATTCCATTGCTTCAATATTAGTTATATTTATTTCGATATCTTGTTTTCTGTGATGCAGCATGAGCCCAGGGTTACTACGAGTAAACTTAACGCTTCGTTATAAATTTAGATCTGCCCTGAAGGAACGGGGACCTCGTTACAGTTCAAGGGCGCTTCGGTTAACTACAGTGGTACTGGAGGGGGTTCCTATGGAAGAAATATTAAAGGATAATAGAAAAATTCGAAATAATAAAATGGTTCAAATATAAACTACGTTACTACATTCCCTTTCTTTGAAAAGCGTTCTCTCTTGGTCATAATTACGAGGCGCCAATTTGGCTGTATCAGCAATCACTTTCGATGCTATTCCCTATACGGAAGATGATAATTCCGAATAGGTTTCCTTTGCTACGGCTTCTTAAATTTATCACATTATATTTTACCTTTCTTCACGCTACCTAAAAACTCATTAAGTTTTGCTATAATTAAAGAAATTCTCGAAATCAAGGCCTTTCCTGAATAAGACTTTATCACTGGTTTAGCTGTATATCTTTTCACAAATTTACCTACCTTGACCTATATTATGAATTATTTCAAATAAAATTTTACCTAAATTTAAATGCTATTAACAATAAATTCCTGAGATATAAATATACATACATTAACCTTAAAGAAAAATAAATCTAAGGTGAAATTCAACTCGCAACGTATTATTAACAAAAATCCTAAAAAAAATGTTAATCTACAACTACTACTATCATGTCGTTGTTCTAGTTTCCAAGATTGATTTATACGACATTTGAAATCCCATTTTTGAAGATGCTCGTTATAACAATACATCGAAAAATTGCGCAATACTAACTGTTCGTTAACCATGCCAGTGTCAATTAAAGATACTAAATTTTTACTTTTCTACCAAGAGTAATTTCACTAATAAAGCTACTTTTAAAATCAATATACACTAATTCAATCGGTAATTATTCCAGCAAAATAATTACAATCATGATTTGCTAATTTCCACTAAATACTAAATATGCCTGTGCCTCTAAGACCTTTTTTTCATGCACTTCTGAAACATAAGGGTCGTTATACTTCTTTCCTAATGGAGTTTTGAAGTTCGCTTCAAATCCTTTACACTCAGAAGACAATAATTGATTTTGATTTTTAGATAAAAATTTCCAACGGTAAATATCATTCTCTAATGGAGTTCTTAATTTTACAAATGCGTCATAATATCCGCAATGAATTGAACCGCTGTATTCAACAACACTACATAATGTATACAACACTTTAGAAGTACAAACCATTCATATTTTCAGTCTACATGTACATCATAAATAAAGTCAAACATAAAAGTTCTATTGCTTACTGTTTTAATTCTTCTTTTAAAAGATTAAGGATGTCCAGAAAACGCTGGCTTTCCCATTTATTGTTCTTCAAACTACACCTTCCTTATCACAATATACCGCCAAATCCAAATTATTATAGGGGAACTCTCCAGGTTTCCTACGCCATTTACCTCGATCGTTACAACATAATATCCACGTCTCCCTACGAATGTGAGCTTCCCTGCAGTTGGAAGGGTATTTCATCTTCATATCGCCCGTCGCTTATTTTCCATGCGAGAAAACTCAGTCACATCTTGAACTTGAAGTCATTTTTTTCACTTTAAACTTAACCTTTAACTTGTCCTCATAGCAATCTTAACAGAGCCGATCCTTTTGTCCTATGACTTCCTCGTAAGACAACATTTCAACTTTTCGAATTACCTGTTCGCGAATAATAATTCATCTTTTCCGTCGGGGTCTAACTTTTGTCATTTTTCCCATTATAGAAATCCTATTAATTACGGCCAGTATCCTGTAACACAACGTATGATTTTTAATCTCAGTTTATGTACAATGTTATAGTCAGTTGCTTCGCATGTAATTTGTATTAGTGTTGTAATGCGGTATTGTTTTAGATGTCCTTGGACGGACGATAGGTGTCTATTGTAAATTATCTTTTCATGTGAAATGCAACAGTTAAAGTTATTTGATTTGCTGTTTTATGCATACACTATCATTTGAAGTATTTTTAAAGAAACAAAGTTTGAGATACCATAAAAATAAAATTAAATAAAAACCCTTAACCACAAAAAATATTTAAATTACTAAATACGTATTTCGACCACTATGTGGCCATCATCAGTAGAAAACCTGTAATTAAAAAAAAAAAAAGCTGTTCTGGAACACTTCAGAGGATATTCTCCTCACCACGTAGGCTGAAGTGAACCTTCCCAACTTTACTATATTGTTGCTTTAAACACTATCGAGGATATTCTCCTCACCCGCAGGCTGGTGTTCTCAACAACAAACAAGTGAATTGTGACATTATAACTTAAATCTACTTAATTTATACTAATTCTAAACCTACTGAAGCGGAACCAATTTAATCTTGCTTTCTCATTGGTTGTTGACCAATAGGGAAAGCAAAGCAGATGACTCTATTGGCCCTTTATCGGTGTTTAAGAGGGGTCCTTTATGTTTAACAATTTTAATTGATTCATAGGCATTTAAGGAGGAAAACGTTGGTACCGCTTTTAACAATTTAGCATTTTCTAGTTTAACGGGGTGGCTGGTTTCAAATATATGTTTGGCGACCTGAGACCTTTCATATTTACCATATTTGAAGTGAGCAATGTGTTCTTTAAATCTTGTTGTTATATTTTTCTTGGTCTGACCAATATATTTTTGAAAACACCCTGGCCCTGCACAACTAATTTCATAAATCCCCGACTTTTGCAATTTTTCCCCCTTGTCTTTTGGATTACCTAGCAAATCTTTAATTTTATTAGTATTAGTGAAAGCAATTTTGAAATTACACTGTTTGAATATTTTATCAAGACCCTTTGTGGTTTTGTGAAACGGAAGTTTAACATATTTAACATTATCGTTAGAGGTGGTTGATTGCAAAGTCGTTGATTTACGGATGTTGATCCTATTTTACACTTTCTAAAAATATTATCTATAATATCAGAAGAGAAACCATTGTAATTCGCTATTTGTTTAATAAGAGCAAATTCCTTATTAAATCTGTTTTTATTTAAAGGAAATTCAATAATCTATTAATTAAAAGTTAAATGAAGCCAACTTATGTTGTATGCTATGATTAGAGGAAGACAAAATAAAACGATTTGCATTGGTTTCTTTTCTATAAATGTCAAATTCTAATTTATTACCATTTCTAATTACTAATGTATCTAAAAGGGTAATTGTCCATTATTCTCTAGTTCATACGTAAATTTTATGCTTTGAAATTTTGAATTCATTTCTTTAAGAAAATCATCAACATTTGATTTAGAAGTGTCAAAACTGCAAAAATATCATCCACGTACCTTAACCATATTCTTGGGAAGTATTTGGAGTTTTCTTTTAACTCGGTTTCAAAACGAGACATAAATAAATTTGCTATGAAAGGTGATAAGCTATTTCCCATTGCTGTGCCTTCATGTTGTTCGTACAACTTGTTGTTGAATTGAAAACAGTTCTGGGACATGCCATGCGAAACAAGCTTGATATAGTCCTCAACTTTATCATCATCAATATCACTATCTATAAGAACATCCTTTAAATATGTTAAAGTACGTGGTATTGGAACACTAGGGAATAATGAACTGACATCAAATGAAATTAAGATTTCGTTCTCTTCTAATGTGATATTTTTAATTTTATTAATGAACTCTAAAGAGTTTTGTACAGACAAACTATTAAACTTTAAATTCTTAAATGCATTTGACAGCCATCGTGATAAATAGTAAGTCGGTGAGTTGATACCTGAAACTATTGGTCTCATCGCTTTATTATTTTTGTGAATCTTTGGTAAACAGTAAAGTTTTGGCATTTCAGGATTTGAAATTGTTAATTTTAATTTTAGTGTTGGCGAAATTAGGTTTGGACATTCTTTCAAAACAGACTGTGTTGATTTAATCATTTTATTTAAAGGAACTTCATTTTACGTTTTTGACTATTGGTCTGTAAGGACCCTCAGACAGCAAAGTCTCTACTCTATCAACATAGTCTTGTTTATCCAGAATAACCAACCTATTCCCCTTATCAGCCTTTAAATAATAACAATTCTTTTGTCGTAAATCTTTAATAATAAGATGATCTTTCCTTGTTTGTTCTGAGACATTCCTTGCGCAAGTGCGTAAGTTGTTCGAAAGTTGAATTTTGCACGCGTTTCTAATAAAGTTTTTTGAATTGTCATCTAATTTTGAAATGGATTTTTCAATGCCAGCAATAATGTCTTCCAAAGGAGTTTTCAAATGATCTACTCCAAATCATAAATTGTTAGAACAAAATTAATAGTCAAAACACTAAGTTGAAGTTTCTTTTAAAAAAACACAATGTCAATGTACCTCCTAAAAAACTGGAAATTACTTCACCTTCATTAGAGTCAATAGTTGTTAACGAATCGTCGAAAATCTTTAATAATGAAGAGTTGACTTTCCTTGATCGAGGCCTAAAATTTGGAGTAGATCATTTGAAAACTCCTTTGGAAGACATTATTGCTGGCATTGAAAAATCCATTTCAAAATTAGATGACAATTCAAAAAACTTTATTAGAAACGCGTGCAAAATTCAACTTTCGAACAACTTACGCACTTGCGCAAGGAATGTCTCAGGACAAACAAGGAAAGATCATCTTATTATTAAAGATTTACGACAAAAGAATTGTTATTATTTAAAGGCTGATAAGGGGAATAGGTTGGTTATTCTGGATAAACAATACTATGTTGATAGAGTAGAGACTTTGCTGTCTGAGGGTCCTTACAGACCAATAGTCAAAAACGTAAAAATGAAGTTCCTTTAAATAAAATGATTAAATCAACACAGTCTGTTTTGAAAGAATGTCCAAACCTAATTTCGCCAACACTAAAATTAAAATTAACAATTTCAAATCCTGAAATGCCAAAACTTTACTGTTTACCAAAGATTCACAAAATAATAAATCGATGAGACCAATAGTTTCAGGTATCAACTCACCGACTTACTATTTATCACGATGGCTGTCAAATGAATTTAAGAATTTAAAGTTTAATAGTTTGTCTGTACAAAACTCTTTAGAGTTCATTAATAAAATTAAAATATCACATTAGAAGAGAACGAAATCTTAATTTCATTTGATGTCAGTTCATTATTCCCTAGTGTTCCAATACCACGTACTTTAACATATTTAAAGGATGTTCTTATAGATAGTGATATTGATGATGATAAAGTTGAGGACTATATCAAGCTTGTTTCGCATTGCATGTCCCAGAACTGTTTTCAATTCAACAACAAGTTGTACGAACAACATGAAGGCACAGCAATGGGAAATAGCTTATCACCTTTCATAGCAAATTTATTTATGTCTCGTTTTGAAACCGAGTTAAAAGAAAACTCCAAATACTTCCCAAGAATATGGTTAAGGTACGTGGATGATATTTTTGCAGTTTTGACACTTCTAAATCAAATGTTGATGATTTTCTTAAAGAAATGAATTCAAAATTTCAAAGCATAAAATTTACGTATGAACTAGAGAATAATGGACAATTACCCTTTTAGATACATTAGTAATTAGAAATGGTAATAAATTAGAATTTGACATTTATAGAAAAGAAACCAATGTAAATCGCTTTATTTTGTCTTCCTCTAATCATAGCATACAACATAAGTTGGTTTCATTTAACTTTTTAATTAATAGATTATTGAATTTCCTTTAAATAAAAACAGATTTAATAAGGAATTTGCTCTTATTAAACAAATAGCGAATTACAATGGTTTCTCTTCTGATATTATAGATAATATTTTTAGAAAGTGTAAAAATAGGATCAACATCCGTAAATCAACGACTTTGCAATCAACCACCTCTAACGATAATGTTAAATATGTTAAACTTCCGTTTCACAAAACCACAAAGGGTCTTGATAAAATATTCAAACAGTGTAATTTCAAAATTGCTTTCACTAATACTAATAAAATTAAAGATTTGCTAGGTAATCCAAAAGACAAGGGGAAAAATTGCAAAAGTCGGGGATTTATGAAATTAGTTGTGCAGGGCCAGGGTGTTTTCAAAAATATATTGGTCAGACCAAGAGGAATATAACAACAAGATTTAAAGAACACATTGCTCACTTCAAATATGGTAAATATGAAAGGTCTCAGGTCGCCAAACATATATTTGAAACCAGCCACCCGTTAAACTAGAAAATGTTAAATTGTTAAAAGCGGTACCAACGTTTTCCTCCTTAAATGCCTATGAATCAATTAAAATTGTTAAACATAAAGGACCCCTCTCAAACACCGATAAAGGGCCAATAGAGTCATCTGCTTTGCTTTCCCTATTGGTCAACAACCAATGAGAAAGCAAGATTAAATTGGTTCCGCTTCAGTAGGTTTAGAATTAGTATAAATTAAGTAGATTTAAGTTATAATGTCACAATTCACTTGTTTGTTGTTGAGAACACCGGCCTGCGGGTGAGGAGAATATCCTCGATAGTGTTTAAAGCAACAATATAGTAAAGTTGGGAAGGTTCACTTCAGCCTAAGTGGTGAGGAGAATATCCTCTGAAGTGTTCCAGAACAACAGTTTGTTTTTTTTAAATGTTATTTAAATCGTGCCACAGTGTTCCTATAGATTATTAAATTGAGATACCATACTTAATTAAGATTAATTATTCGTGAAATCTATGATAGAAGGTGTGTTCATATTTTAGTTTGTCCATTCAAGTTTATTAAATTTTAATTTTCCATCTAATTTATTTCTAACATAACGCAATTGCGTTACAATGTCCTTCAGATCCTTACCGCTGTTGCATTTACTTGAGGATCTTGTGGAGCAACGTATTAATCTAGCGAAGTTGACTGCCCAGTCAGTTGGCTTTCTTTCTCCAAACATTACACTTGTGCTTTTGATTCATAAATTGGTCGATATTCCTTTAATACCGCAAGTGAAGGTATGACCTTATTTACATAATATTAATTTAATGTGATATAGGAAAGAACATGAATTGTTAATCCCCCCGAATTAATGAAACTAATGTGTACACAAAAAATACAGGCAAAATAACGTGTAATGAGTACATTTCTCAATGTTTATGTACACAAAAGCTGTCTCATGTACCTTTGCGATAACGCAATATTTGATTTGGAGAATTTTAAATTCTAATGAAGATTTTCTTGCAGCTTTCGCATGCAGCGTGGTGGTACTTCTTCTCCAAAATTGTTGACCTGTTAGATACTGTATTTTTTGTGTTAAGAAAAAAGCAATCACAGGTAACCTTTTTACACGTGTACCATCATTCATGTATGTTTATATTTTCCTGGGCTTATCTTAAATTGCTACCAGGTATTTCTAAATCAAAATCACAGTATACCATTAATTGTTTTTAGGCGAGCAAGGAGTCTTTATCGCATTTTTAAATTGTATTGTACATAGCATTATGTACACATATTATATGATAGCAGCTTTAGGTCCTAATTACAAGAAATATATATGGTGGAAGAAATATATGACATGGCTGCAATTGGTGAGTAATTAGCGAATTTTAAGTAATATAGTAAGCGAGTTACAGACCAAAGGTTTTATAAGAACTACTGAAGACTGTATAATTATACTATTTTTCAAAATTTCTAAGTTTTCAAAAAAAACAATGCTTTTTTTAGATTTGTAGTGGACATAGTCTTTCTTGTTGTTGACAAAATGATGCTTAAGGGTACAGAAATTTCAAAAGTCCGCATTCCATTTGGGTGGTTTAGTTTGTAACATACTGTTTTAATACGCTCTAATAGTTCTATTATTTCTAAAAATAGTTATTTTCTAGTTTAATTTTAGCATTCTAATTATTAAAATGAAGGTCTTGTAGCATAAATATGTCTCATTTGTAAACGGCTGCATGATTACCCAAGTAGCGTCTTAGCGAAGTTCCAGGAAAATATAATCCAAGAGTTAATTAATTTTTCTAAAGGCACTTTACTTGAAAGGCACTAAACATGTCAGATTAGTTGCTATCTATGATTAGATGTCAATCATGTTCTAGGACCCTATTTATGTCTGGGTGGTCGGAAGGAATTTTTCAATTAGCGGAGTACTCAACTAAAAATTAGAGATCTACTTGTGTGGCTATCTTAGTGCAATTGGCAGTTTAATTAATCTTAAAGATTTACGACCGGCGTATCCTAAGTCGAGTATGAGAGCCAAGAAAGGGGTTATTTTTCAATTAACTTAAATGTATATAAGGATGCCAGCCGGTGGTAATCGGGGTTGTTTATTTCCAGACGCGTTAGAGGTTAAAGCTGGCGGTTATTTGAAGATTGAGTGAGGTGTTTTGTTTCTCTGAAGTCAAGTGCGTGCCGTTATGTTCTAAGTTAGTTATTTCTCTGAGTAAGTAATTAGTATATGTGGTATTACCATGAACTCAAGGCTGTGTTATGCAGCATAAGTCAGTTATTTGTTTAAATACAGTATTTGTCGACTTCCATAAAATACAACTCCGGGTTAAAGCTCATTTGTCGACTTCCATAAAATACAACTCCGGGTTAAAGCTCAGTTCAAGTAAATTGATCCGTTAGATTATTGTTTTAGAGACCGCCTCGTTTAGAAGGGTCTCCTATTATATTGTGTTCGACGGTGTCAGAGGCCGTTAATCACTAAGCCACGAGACTACCTGAGTATGCAAAGCTCAGGTCAGGAGTCACGTTACGTTACTATTTGACCCTTGAGAAGGTCGTATTTTTCCTGGTGTTAATGACCCCGTGGTTAAAGGAGGGTCGTCGCCATAAGCAAGTTAAGTAGACTACGGTAGAATTAATTAATTATTGTATTGGGGTGGTTTCACCCAGAACTGTTATTAATATTCATAAAATAAGGATTTTAGTTTAGTTTAGTTAAGTTGTGTTTGTGCTAGCCGGAGACTTTAAAAGATTAGCCCCTGTGAAGTGATTTATTTTCTGTCCTGCAATCTTGGTTCATCGTCCACGAACAAAGTGCGACGAGAGCTATTACCGCGATTGGTCCATGGGCCGTTTAATTCCCATGGTGGCGCCCTATTGTAAATAATGTTAATTACTGTATATTTTTGTATGCATATGTAATTAGGTGAAGTTTTAATTAGTAGCCCATGTAATAAAACAATCGGAATTTCGTCTTAGTGTGTTTGTTTAATGAACCCCTCCTCTCACCGACTGCTGCAGCTTGCGAGGCAATGTCCCGAAACGTGAGGGTACGATAGTGCTAGAGGTCCTGCCATTTATTATTTATTGTTAATTGGATACCCTCACGCGGTAGGTAAATATTATTAATTACAAGTTTATGCATGCAACCAAATAGCGGATAACGCAGTTAACAAGTTTAGTGGAGATTACTTTTGGGTGATCTTTGGTTATGAATAAAATCTGTTAACTTTAACGATATTGTAGGGGCCCAGTGTAGAGAAAGCGCCTGTAGAAGCGAAAACGCAGTAGCTGCAGCAAATGTTTTTTCTGGAACAGGGAACTGTAGTTGTAGAGTAATGTAACTCTAGAAGAAGGTTTTTCTGTTCGATCATTCCTGTTCCATGTATTGTTTCCACTATAATTTCTTCTGTACGTACCGCTTTCACTACCTTGTCCGTTTATCCTGTAACCATTAACCGTCATTCCTGCCCTGTTAGTGTCCGTATTAGCCAGAAATCTATCCCAATTTTTACTTTGAAAATTCTCACGGTCATTATTCTCAAACGATTTCGCCAGGAAATCCTTCAATGTTTGGATGCTCTGCAACGCCATTCCTCTGGTCACCTCAGCTTCCATATGCCTCGATAATAATAATATAATTTTGTCCTCCTGTAATTTCGGTATGAGGTGCTGCGTCTGGTTGTATTTCTCAATAACGTAATTCTATCGAGATCCCTGATCTATCCTATAGGTGCCGGTATTCAAATCTGTCCTGATGCTTGCTTGTTGCGTGTTTCCCCAGTATTGATCAATAAATAACCTACAAAATTCAACGTACAAGTTGTATTGCGTCCTAATAATACAATGCCACTTTTCTGCATATCCCCCCAATGTAACACTCACAATCTGTAATTTAATTCTTTCTGGCTCACTCTCTACTATTTCGTCCAGCTTACTCAAACCTTGGCAACGTTTCTTCCCCTAGCCTGTACTGGTATCCCGGATCACAACTAACTCGCCCTCTTTCAAACTTACCAAACTGTACCTGAATCTGTCTAAAATTCCTTTCCACACCAGAAAATTTCTCATCAATTTTCTTTTCTTGGACTATCGTGCTTTTCTTCAATTCTTCAGTTATATCCTGGTTCCTCTGTAGCTTCCCTAAAACTTCTTCCCTAGAACTGATTGTATCCTCTTTTTGAATCCTGATTACTTCCCCTTAATTTTCAAAATTCGTTAAATGTTTTTTATCTACCTCGGACCTCTTTCCTCTCAATTCCATTAAACCATTGACCAGCTTCCCTTCTACAACCTGGACATGCTCTTCCAGCTGTTTAGAACTTCAGCCTTAAACGAACAAAAACTACCTTCCATCGATGCCTTTATTCCCTCGATTTTAACCTCCATCATCCCTAATCTGTCTCTAACTTCTGCTTGTGAAATCTCCAAATCCTCCCGTGAATTCTTTAAATCCTCCAATGACTTCCTACTATCAGCCTCAAATCCCATCAAGAATCTCATGATCTCCTGGCTCTCGCGATTCCCTTTCACAAACACATCAGTTTCCAACGTTCCACTCGTATTTTTTACAACTATCACCTCCGCTCCAAATATACCCTAAACTCATCGATAGCATCTCCTGCAGTATTCGACTCCACCACTGGTTGCTCACTCGGCCCTACTTCAATACCAAACTTCCTGTATGATCTAGTAATTCTGTTTTCGTCCGTCATGTCCTTGTTAAATTTGATATAAGTAAACCAAACAATCTTACACTGCGTGCACTACCAAACTATAAAAATACAAATCTTAAGCCAAAGCAGCCCTATCAAATTCTATCGAGCCCTACGTTGCGACGACACTTTATGTAAATTTAAAACAGAGTACACTATCTACTTTATGTACAACCTGCTATTAATTTTAACACTTCTGGTTAGATCCTCGAATGTAGGCCACCAAAATTACTCTCAACTTTTTTCAATATTTTAAAACACATTTACCCTCTTAGATGGCTCTTACGCACACTAAGAAACTAGAACCTCTTCAACCATTTGTTTTGTTTTAACATTTTGAAATACCACGGTTATTAAATTAGACTAAAACTTCTCAGGGTAAATTTTGATTATAAGAGAATACTACTAGCATCCAGTTTTATTGGAGTTCAATAATAAAATTGTATTCTACCACAAATTGAACAGTGAGCGCCCTCTCTATTTTAAAACTGGACACCCTCTTATACGAACAAATTACAGAACTTACCTTTGCCAACAATAAAACGACTATTAACCTAGCTTCGATTATTAAGAATAAGCAATTTCAATGTCCAAAAATGTATCTTTTAAAGAGCTTTTACTATAATAAATAATGGATACCTTTAAGAGATATAATTCAAGTAGAGGCGTAACAGTTTAAAAGTTAGAGAGGGCACATCCGAGTGGGATTCGTAATAACGAAGCATGAGAAAGAAAATGGCTCTAGATGAGAGAAAGGACTAGGTTCGTTTCAATTGTGAGGCGTGAAACTAACAGGAATCGATTTCCGTTGAGGTTAGTTTTTCGGCTAAGACACCGACCGTTGGAAGGGTAGGAACGATTTTCTAGGTTTTCTTCTGTGCTCGTGCGTTAAAATTTATGGAGGGTGAAGAACCGTTGGTGTTGTTGACAAAATTAGGTGAAATTTTGTGGCGGTTGTGATTGGAATTTCAAGAAGCGAGTCGACGGTTGGCAGAATGTTTGTTTATCCGTACTGGAATTGTGCGAAACTTGGAAACATGGGGGTACTTTTGGCTCTATATAAACACTTTAGAGGTACGGTGAGGCTCTGTTATTTTCTTCGCTCGTCATCGAGGTTAACTCAAGTAGTAGTGAATATTATTCAGTGATTTTATAACAAATATTGTTAGTTGTAATTACGCACAAGTTGGTGTGTGGTGGTAATTAATTGGCGTTTTTGAAAATCTTTAAGTAAATACTGAATTAAAAGCGAAGCTTTTATAAAGTATGTTAGTACAAAGCGTTCTAAGATTGGATGATAATGGTGAATGCATCGAGTGTTGATTTGTTGATTGTAAATGGAATTGTAATGGCAAATTTCGGAGGTTGGATGCACTTTCAATGGTAAATTAGGAGAGATTTGGATAAGCAGCATGCCGATGGGAATAGAATGACTCAACTTGGTGAGCGGTTCCATAGCCTAAAGTCATTCTAGACGCAAACATCATCGAGGGCTGGTTTTCAGATGCTTGCAGTTTAATGGTGACCAGGTACCTGCTTTTTATAAAACTTTGTTCTGGTGTTTATTTAGTATGCTTTAACTCTTTGTGCTTTTGAGTGATTATTTCTATAAATTTGATGGACTTGAAATTGTATTGAACACATTATGTAAATGAAAACATGTTTAGGTAGAGAGGGATAATTAATGTAAGTACAGCAAGGCTGTTTTGTACAAAGTAAGAGGGACTTTTTATTATTGCAGTGCTATAATTTTGCACACAGGTTGAAAGGGTTTTACTATGAATTCATATTTAGACAAGGGTTAAAGTCAGGTATGAAGTTAGCCCACTTACTTTAATAGGGAATATGTATGATGAAAATATTTAATCCAAACACATTTTGAGAAATGAAGTGTTTCTAATCAAAAATATATTATTGTATGTCAGTGAACAGTTGTAATGAAAAGAACTTTGGAAGATGTAAATTTTATTTCGAGTAAATAGAGTGTGATGTATTTTGGTAATTGTGGATAGGATTGTAGGGAAGTATTTGTCTTTCAGGTTGCGGCATCGTGGCAGTTAGGAGGTGTTTGAGATTCAGAAGGCCATGTAAGCTTCTTTGTTAGTTCATAAGCTTTGTAACACCGGAATGGAGCAGCCGAAGTGAACTTCACGAGTCCAAAGAGCCTGAGCTTCACGATATATATATATATATATATATATATATATATATATATTGAAAGTTAGGTTGATACATGGTTGTATACATGATTTAAGTTTGTGTAATTTTCCAATTATAGTCACCCGTCTCGATGGCGTAATTGAAAAACACATGGGCCGCCAAAGCCTAAGATACAGGTTCGTATGCTAGGTTGTTGTTTCATCTTATTCACTAATATATATATATATATATATATATATTGTCGTGGAAATTATAGGTTAGGAAGGATAGATGGGTCTAGATAATAAAGTTTTAACGACTATGTATATAGGAAATAGGAACAATTTATTTACGCGCCAAATTAATCAGTTTAGATAGTGAAAGCGGACGGATAATAAGATATTTTTGTATTTCTAAATTGGAATGTAAAATTGCATAACAGGTAGAAGCTTTAGAGTACATGAAACCCAAGGATACGCATAATTAGCTTTAATATTTTTAATCAAGCGCATCGAATAAGAAACAGAGTTTTTGAGTATAGAAAATCAATAATTTAAACGCATAGTTCCATTTAACTAAACTAAACGTTCGTTAAACAAATCCTAAGAAACTCTAAAACTCGGAATTATAATTTTAAACGGATAGTTTACTTCAAAGAAACACCTGATAGTGAAAATGTCAAGAACTGAAATGAACGTTGGCACAAAATTCTATAGAATTGTTTGTAACGATCGAGGCGACAAGCTGCTAAAATAACAAATGCTTTGAAAACAAAGTGAAATGAAATATCCATAATGTAAAATAGACAGAGAACACGTATAATTAAATGTTGGTTAAAATACTCGTCTAAAATACTCAGTAGATTTGGAGGCCAACCACAATATTGATTTTCTGTAGCTTGAGTGGGATTCTAAAAGAGACAGTAAATATGAGTGAAACGAAGAAAGGTAGCTAGGGGTTGGACGTTAAAAACGGGTGAAAGCAATATAATTGGTCGAATGCTAGAAGTTTTGAGAAGCTCGCGTCCGTTACATGTTGTTGAACGAATTTTATTGTAAAAGCAGGGTAAACTTGGAATTTTCAGACGTAGAAGTTCGTTACGTTCAAAATTTGGAGAATCGGTTTTGAAATATAAGCTTTTCGATGAAAATGGGGTCCGTGAGGGGGTACAAAAGCATATAAATACACTGGGAGAGGTATTAAAGCTCTCTTATATCTCTTACTTACTTGCTATTACGTGCTCTTACGTTGTACTGATTCTCGCTTATTCGTTGACTTATTATACAACATCTTATTTAAAGATGTGTAAAACGCTGTTAGTAACGTGCCGGTAATGTATTAAAAGTGTGATTTGTACAAGTGGGTGCTGGCTTATAGAAGGTACTGTTACTACATGCTACAATCTAATGATAGGATGGTACTTGGGTAAGCGAATCGAGAAGTTTGAAACCAGTATGCGTGAAGTGTAGTGATTACGGAAGGTTAAGCTTGGTCCAGACAATTATCCGGGTAGAAATACTAACGGTGGTGGCAGAGATTTGTATAGTGAGGAGAAGTGAGTTGGATCCAGGTATAATAACGAAGTGTATGGACACAACGACGAGGGTTTTGGAACACATCTTTAGAGGTAACGATGGAAGAAGCTTACTTCAGGTAAAGAAATTAATTTCTTGCTTTTGCTTGAACATTTGTGCTGGTATTTTGTGCTTGAGTGTTTGACTTATTGGGTGTGTATTTTATTACCATAAAAACTCATTTGAAGGGGTATATGTAAAGGACAATTGATATTGATCATTTAAAAATGTTTATTAATGACATAAAAATGTTGTTGTAAGGAGTAAACGGGTCTCTAGCTTTATTTTAAACAAAAATGCGATCTTTAAAAGCATTTATAGTAACTGGGTTATACTGAGCTCAACATACACCAGAATAAAAATCAATTTAGGGTTGCACGACGGTCCCATCTACTCGTCTAAAATAAAATTGTTGAAATATATAAACATCATGAAATTTTAAAAGATTCAAGGATTGAGATGGTAACATTTTTATGAAAGTGTTTTTACAAATGTGTAAATATTTTCTTGCTAATGGAAACTTGTTAAAATGTGTTAATAAAAAGGTTGTATGTCTTGTTGCATTATTTGAGTGGTAATTTCATTTAATTGTATTTGTGAGAAAAGGATGAACTTAGGATAGTAGGTATCCAAGAAGAAGCAGATTTTAGAGTTAGCCAGGGTGTGCAGAAATAAGGAGGCGTTCCAAAGGTATTGTAAGATTTTTTTTTATTTTTAGAAAATGTTACGACGGCCCAACGATACTAGGGCTCGGTTGGTCTTTAGAGGAATCCACTGCACTTTTATGGCGCCCAATCCATGGGACGAGAATTGGTTTACAGAAATCCACTGCAATATATATATATATATATATATATATATATAAAATAAGATGTATCTGTAAACAAACTCTATGAAAATAATAGAGCCTATTGACGAATACAAATCGGGCTGGTAGTTATATAGCCATTTACAAAACATTAGCTTATTACTTCATAGGGGAGGAAACATCCACTGACCGACGGTTTCGGCTTTATTAAGCCTCCTCAGAGTGAAATAGTCTCCAAGAACCCTATGAAGTAATCGAAGCTATTATAATGATATAATTTCGAAACAATCACTGTACTATGGCAAAAGTAAATAAAACCGCCATCAGGTGATAAAACACCAACACTACTAAAGTGTGGAAGTACAGAATTGAACCGAAACTACATAATAAATCCTATAGATGGCTATACAAGTACGTGAGGCCATTTGAGATTTGCGGAATGTTACAAGCAAAATTTATTTGCAAACGTAACAAACCTTCTCGCGGCGACACCCAGGTTCATGCCCCAAGGCAAATCAAATAATAACAGAACGGTTATTTGCAGTCCGCAATAAGAAATTGTAAAACAATATATAAAATAAGATGTATCTGTAAACAAACTCTATGAAAATAATAGAGCCTATTGACGAATACAAATCGGGCTGGTAGTTATATTGCCATTTACAAAACATTAGCTTATTACTTCATAGGGGAGGAAACATCCACTGACCGACGGTTTCGGCTTTATTAAGCCTCCTCAGAGTGAAATAGTCTCCAAGAACCCTATGAAGTAATCGAAGCTATTATAATGATATAATTTCGAAACAATCACTGTACTATGGCAAAAGTAAATAAAACCGCCATCAGGTGATAAAACACCAACACTACTAAAGTGTGGAAGTACAGAATTATAATAGCTTCGATTACTTCATAGGGTTCTTGGAGACTATTTCACTCTGATGAGGCTTAATAAAGCCGAAACCGTCGGTCAGTGGATGTTTCCTCCCCTATGAAGTAATAAGCTAATGTTTTGTAAATGGCTATATAACTACCAGCCCGATTTGTATTCGTCAATAGGCTCTATTATTTTCATAGAGTTTGTTTACAGATACATCTTATTTTATATATTGTTTTACACAATTTCTTATTGCGGACTGCAAATAACTGTTCTGTTATATATATATATATATATATATATATATATATTACTCATATTTAGACCAGGGTAGAAAATTAAATAATCACATCAAATAATTTTAATCACCGTGTAGAAGCTTTGGGAAAAGGTACGCGTTATTAAATAAAAGCGTGAAGCATAAAATTCATTCGTTGTATTAAAAATAAGAGATTTAAATTATTTATAAGACGCTTTATATAAAAGGAAGCAGTATTAGAAAACTTTACGTGTAATTTAATTATCCTAGTAAAGAAACAAATAAAAATTACTTGCAAAATTTATATTAATTAACTCTATTTTAAGTAACCGGTATTAAACAAAACGTACAGATAATAATTGAATATTTAATTAGGATTCACTAAAAATTAAAGGGTATTAATTTTAATTGAAGTTAATTGAACCGTTAGTAACATAGAATATCTATAAAAACTTGAAAAACCCAATAAAATGCAAATCGGAGAAGTGTTATTATGTTTGAACACCTGCGTATTTTTAAAAGGCTCATTCTGCGTAAATTTGGCAGAGAATTAATGGTTACAAAGAATCTTGGAGAAACCGTAGCTTAATAGTTACGAGAAATGCGAAAGGCGCGATACGGGGTTATTTAACCCAGATAGTCCACATGGACTGAAATAATCGATAATAAAGAATATCAATTTGCACTAATAAGAACAGGGTAGATAGAGACAGATAATATGCGCAAGACCAAGACACATATAGTAAAAAGGCGTGAGTAGAGCAACGTCATGGGGTTGCGATTGGTTGAAAGTAAAAGGCAAAATTTGAGAGGTAAAAATAACATTTCTGTATAAAAGTCAATTAGTTATTTCCAGACGTTGCAAGCCGTGTCGAAATTTCTGAGATTTAACTGGGGCGAGTGCAAATTTCGTAAAAATCGCATGCCGGGCTGCGGAATGGGAACATAGCAGGCGAAATTCTTTAGAATTGTCCGTTTTGAGGACTCGACCGACAGACAGGCTAACCCCTATATATACCCAGGGGAATATGAACAAGCTCTCTTAGATCTTCGACTTGATTCAACGCGTTAAACAGTGCTTTTTAGTTTTCCGGTTCTAATATTAAATAATTTAAACAGTTTGCTCGAATATTTTGTGACTTAAAACAGCTTGTTCGTTACGGGCTACAATGAATGTACTTTAGTGCACTTAGAAAAGAAGATACAAGGTAATGAAGTTTAGTATCACTGTACCAATTGGTAAAATTTACAACGACAAATGAATACACAAAAGTATGCAGTTTTGGCGTATATTGGTGAAAGAAGTATGAATTTCTTTGTTATTTTTCGGGGGTATTAATAATTAAATGGTGCATAAACGTGTCTGGATCCACAAGACAAGGTTCAGATATACACAGATGAGTTCCGGAAAAGCCCAGAAACAACTTTAAATAAATGGTGATGGAGAAAATTTTAAAAACGTTGAGAATCAGAAGCCGTAAATATAACCCAGTTGGAATGGTGTAATTAACAAAGGGACGATGTACATTGAAGCTACGAGTGCAGTAACCTTCAGGTAAATTATACTATTTTGTTCGAACTTTGATATTTTGGTGTGTGTTGAATAACTTTATAATTGATTTATTTAAAATGGACAGTAGTGAAATTGTACTAACAATAATATTTTAATTTTAAGGTGAAATTTGCTTGTGTAAGTAGAAAGGGTATTTAGTATTGATGTTCTGGATTATGATGAAAATTTGGGTATGTCTTTGAGCTCAATTAGACGAACCTGGTTAATTAACGTAAAGGGTGGTAGATGCTCCTTTGTACTCAGACTCAGGTCTGCATATATTGTTATAGTAATTAGTAGGCATCCTACAAGGACTTTAATTCTGGATGCACTTTAAAATGATAATAAATTTAATTTTGAAATTCTCTGATATTAAAATTTATGCTGAATTTTAATTTTGAAATTTTAATGTATTGTGAATATTGATGTAAATAGAGTTAACGTTGATGTTTGTGGTAGGAATGTGTTTGTTTTTTTTATGTATGAGGATGAAAGTTATCTAGAGGAGCAGCCGAGGCGATTAACGGAAGAAAGTCAATGGACCAACACAGTTAAGGTAATGAATAGCTTTTTTGACAACGCCGCCTTGAGAGCGTCATTAAAAGAGTGCTGTGACACAGATATAACAATTTGTAAAACTTAAAATTGTTCACTTACCTTCCTTTCTAACTTTGCCTGGCTAACTCAACGGTATTGGTGAAGTTTTCAAAATGAAATCAAACACAGCAATATCAGAAAGCATTTATACAGTATGAAATATTTTCTCTCGTACACAAACATATATAACATTTACAACATCGTTTCTTTCAAACATAAAATAATTTCCGAGAAGTATCTACCACTGTCTACAAAGCCATGGAATTGGATAATAGCAATGGATTTTTCTAAAAATAGAAAATGAGGGATTTTTAAATATTGCAAAAATGCAATTGAATCTAGGAATTATTCTATTCATTACTGAATTCACGGTCCAATGGTTCATCCCAGGATAACTTTGATTGCTACAGCCTTTGCATAAATATCTTCCCTATGACAGTATATGGACTAAGGAAGCTTAATGGATTGAACATTTGGGCGATGATAGACAAAGCCTTGCGTGCAGAAGAGTGTTATCGCAAGAAAAATTTGAAAGTAAAATAGAAAAAATATTAGATGTGGGATTCAACGAAGGACCCAATACCTTGCTTGGACTACCTTCTATTTTAATTTCAAGAAGATTTACAGGATCAGAAAGTTCAGAGTACAACTTTCTAAACTGCAGAGAATTGAAAGCACACTTGTGCAGACGAAAGCCAGCGGAATTTAACAGTTCATTTAGTTCACGATATGAAGATTTAAATTTAAAAAAGAAGGACAACCATACAAAATGTCATCAACACAAGTTTTGTTTAGCAAAGCATGATTAGCAGATGAATATTCGTTATTTGGATTGGAAACTATTTGTTTTAGCACTCTAGTAGCCTGAAATGAAAAACAAATAACGCCATAAGTTAAGTAGAAAGCTGAATACGTTTAAGTGCATCTCGAGGAGTGTCACCCCACAAAAAATGCTGCAAGTGTCTTTGACATAGATTGATCAATATTTTCCGATACATTTTTTCGATATCGCAAGTAAGGATGAAAGGATGATAACGAAGTCTGCATAGCATATCATACAGCTTGGGTTGAACTTAATAGCTTTTATGCAGGAAGTCATTGAGGGATACACCAGTGGAGGTTTTACAGGAAGCGTCGAATACAACTCAAAGTTTTGGGGTATCACTGCTTTCTTTTATTAAACAGTGATGTGGAAGGAAATACTTGAAATCAATATTTAGATTTGTTTCATCAAAAGAAACATAAATAGCATGATTTAACGAAATATATACGTCTATGAATGTTTTATATTGTGAGAAAATGCCGAAATCATTATGTAGACGCTTCTCTCGACTAAGAAACCATTTCTTTGCTATGTAAAAAAAATTACCAAGTTGGGATTGCTATGCCGCATTTTTTAAAAGCAGGTCTACTTGAAATACCCCATTGTGGGATTTTAGGAAATCTTCTTCAGCTTGCTCGGCGCCCTTTGACAGAGAAATTAAATGAGGAATGCATTCTATTTCACAAAATTTAGGCAAAATCATTTACAAACATTTTTGGACTGAAGTCATTTTGACTTAGTAGTGGAACTTTTTCGTTAAAGGAGTCTGGAATAGGCATCTGACCGCCAAATACCCAACTCAACTTGGTTAGTTGGAGGGTAGGAAGTTTTGGACCTAGTCTGAATATTTTTGGAAGGAGTATGGCCATAATAACTATCAGCTCCTATTAGGATATTAATAGCCGAAGGTAAATAAAATTCAGGATCAGCTAAGTCAAACTCTGCTGGAATATTCAATAGATTTGGATTCAACGGAAATCAAGGTAAATTAGAAGTGATAATTGAAAGAACGGAGCAAGATAGTTTAACTTGGAAAGGCCTTAGAGTGTTGGAATTGATGACAACATTTGTCATTTTTTGGAACTTAACTGAAATACACTCAATGCCAGGAAATGTTAAACGACTATCGAAAGTTTTCGTTGTCGGTAAGGACACAAATTTTTCTGTCATGAAAGACGATTGCCTACCATTATCTAGGACTGCTCGAGCCTTGACGGAATAACCTTCGTTGGACATAAATGTGACCATAACTGTGGCCAACAATACTTCAGGATCCCCATCACCAGTAAAAAGGGATGATGATAATAAAGATGTTTGGAAATTATCGCGAGCACTATAGTCGGGAGTTGAAGCATTTAAATTCGGAATAACTTGATTTCGGGATTGACTGGAAAAAGCGTTATCCCTTTCATCAATAGGAGGAGGCGGCTCAGGAGGTTTAGAATACGAATTTATTTGTAAACTATTTTGCAGGCTAGTATGGTGTTTTTTTCCACATATAAAGCAAGACTTGGATTTGCATTCGTACACTGGATGTTTAGTGCGAATGCAATTGAAACATAGCGATTGAGATTCAAGAAAGCGAAATTTTTCATTTGACAGACCAAGAAATTGAGTACAACGATAAATATCATGGCTGGATACCTTTCAATACCAGCAAGTTCTCCAATTGCTTGCAGATGAAATGGAAGAATTAGTTCCCACGTGTAGTGAGGTTTTCCTACTAGATTTTGGAGAATATTTTTCTTTTCTGTCATGGATATTGGAAGTGCTTACAAAGGCAAGTGTTTAAGGATTCAAGTGCGCTGCGCTCGGCTTCAAGAATCTTATAAAACTTTTTCATAGTAAGATTTTCATCGGTTTTTTTTCTTAGACTGAAATTCTCTTTTAGTGCCGTAGTCGAGTTCCTTAGAAGAATATTTACTATGATTGTGTCCCAATGTTCAGTTGGGCATTTTAAATTTTTTAATTATTTTAAATTTTTCTTAGCGTTAACTATGAATTCCCGTAAAGAAATAGAAGTACGTTTTACCAAATTAGGAGCTTCAATGATCGCGTTTAAATGCGAATTTATTATAGCTAAATTGTTATCGGATATCTTTTTTAAAATTTCAATTGCAATTTGAAAGTTAGTATTTCTAACGAATCTATAAGGTACAAATGTTCTGCTTTCAAATAAGATTTTAAACATACGAATATTTGTTCGTCTGTCAGGAACTATTGTCCCTTATCAGGCAGAAAAATGTTGAAAAACGGGATCCACTTTCGTAAATCCCCTGAGAAAGGGGGGATAAAAATTTCTGGAAGCTTAACTCTAATTCCTGGTTCATCGGAAGCGTAACTACTTGCTGAATATTCATTACGGGGGGGTTAATAAGAGAAACTTCGCGAATTTTATTAGTAACTTACGTCAGTAAACGATAGTAATTATTTTCAAACTCTTCTCTGTTTTTTGGATCAATATTATTTTCATCTAAATCTTCAATTTGATCTTGAGCATCGGAATAAGCAAGAAATGTTTCTTTTAACCAGTCAAGCTTGGTTTGAAAGGGAAAAGGATCTATTTTCGACGCTATATTATTAATTACCCAATTTTGAATCCAAGTAACTGCGGCTTTGGCACGCTTTCTTGCATTTTTTTAAAGCGCCCATTTTTTGTAAGTGCAAATTTGTGTTTTTTCTTAGTATATTTTAACAAAACCCTAACTTTAAGCAATGGACAATTAGGCGTACTAGCAAATTACAAAATTAGAATGCGCACAATTTAGAAATATTTTGCACTTCACTTTGAACCCACTCACGAAGATATATTTGCTACAAAGATGTAATTTGGCCTTACACAAGTTTCTTAACCAAACGTACAAATATCTTTTGCTAAATATATTTTGGATTATTTTTCTATCTTATATAAAGTTGAAACGTATTTTCTTTTTATCTACTGCACGCCCCACGTTGGGGGGGGGGCAGTGAAACGAATTTAACTGGGCCCTAACCGTTGCCGGTGCCATTAAAACATATTTTTTTGTATGTGCGGCGTCAGTGTTACAAATTTTCTAAATGGGCGCCAGTGAACAAAGTCTTCCGACATAACTAGGGGTCTATTCCTTGGGTAGAGCTATGAGAAGTGGGGTGGTAAGTCGAAATCTGTTTGCAGATCAAACTTAATCTAAACCAAATAGGCGCCACCAAGTCCTGATGTAATTATGATAATTGCATAGCATATTTCTAAGGGCGGACGTGGAGACCCAAAGAAAAAGGATCGCCTTCGCTGACAAAAACCTGTCTTAATAAAATAAGACGCAGCTCCTGTAAGAAATTGTAATAGTTAAATAAATAAAAAGGTGGAACACCATTTGTGTCCAGCAAAAATACATAAAGAAGTAGTAAAAAGGTATTTCCAATATAAAATTGGCATCAATTTCTTACTCACAAGGGTTTTAGCTTTATGTTATTAGATTTGATCATACTTGATCAAAATAAAAAACTTTAATCTTGAACCAATTGTTTACTAAAAATAATCTCTTTTAAAATAATATGACTTGTAACAAAAATTTGATCATTAACTGTATCAATCTAAAACTTTCAACTTTCATGTGTGTCTTAATTATTTTCAATCAAATACTTTACTTCAAGACATGAACTTGTTGTACAAATAGGGTTCTAACCTGTGCAGATCTGTTCAGGCAGATAACAAATTAATAGTTTCTAACAATGTTAGCATTTGAGTTTTCTAAATTACATATACAAATTTTAATTTAGATAAAGCTGATCACAAAAATAGACATGTTTACATATATTGTACTAAGACTGTTCAAAGCATTTGCTTTTAAAATAACATCTGTCAGCAGTACAAAGCAGAAAAATATATGACGTCAGTAACACCTGTTGACGTTACCGACGATTCATATAGAGCAAAGCGTGTTGTTTTTAAAACATTAAATCAGTGAACTTTAGTTTTACTACTGGTAAATCCAGCTCAGCAATTAGTTGAAACTTTTATAACGTACTTGTATTACGCATCAAAGCAAGTTAACGTGTTCCTAGTTTTGAAACACATAAAAAGAACTTATAGCTATCTACGAACCAAAACTGCATTTGTCGCATTGTAACAAAGAAAGACGGGATCTCCGTTATTTCAAGCAACGATAACAGCGTCTGTAATTTGAAACAAATTCATCCAAACCAACTTCTTTAATGACTTCGTTCCACGTGTCACATCAAATCCTGTTGCAATACATTCTGCAGCAGTTGTAATCTCGAAGTTGAATTACGCCGCCTTCCAAAGATAGCATCTTACATGTGTATACTTTACTGTGTCCTTATGTGTCTTAAAATTTGCATCCTACTTGTCGTTGTGTGTCTTAAAAGTTGCATCCTTCTTGTCGTTGTGTGTCTTAAAAGTTGCATCCTTCTTGTCGTTGTGTGTCTTAAAAGTTGCATCTTTCTTGTCGCGCTAAATAAATTATCTCAAATTATACAAGTTCGCACAATATATACATTACCGACCGTTATTCGAAGATATGTTTACTAATTGAAGTGGATTCGCAGATTGCCGGCCTGCAATCTAGGGTACATGTTGATATTTCAATCACTTGTGGCCGACTAACTTCTAACTAGCTCGGGCGGACGCGCCGTCAGGAGGGGAACAATCAAACAGAGCTGTGCTTGTAAATAGCTGTATACTACACAGATATTTAAATATAAGTAGATTATTACAGGACGATGCAGGCTTAACGTAATACTTTTGAAGTTGAATGCAAATTATTATTGTTATTAATAAAATTGTTACATTATTCTTAAAATTATATGGAGGGATTTATTATCGAAAATAAAATTGTTACAAAGTGAGACCATTCTCAACGGACCAGCACCTTGACGAAGTTCTGAAATACTAGAACGGGTAGAGTGGCTTGCGTGTTTCAATGAGCTAGAGAGCCAAACTATAGGTTTAGCCAAATTAGTGGGGTATGTAGTGAGGAACCAGACTAAGACAACAGGTCCTCGAAAGAGGGCAGCAGCTTTTCGATACTTAGAGTGGCAGATACCATAGGGGTCGGTACGGCATTCTAGGACACACTACTGCGATGTGGAAGATGTGGAAGGCAACGGTCAACCACCACTTTACCTCCCAAGTACACAAGTACATAAATTGGTAGTAAAATGATGGCATCCTCTGCGGTAAAAAATTCCTGAGGTAAAATAGTCCCCCATTCGGATCTCCGGAAGGGGACTACTTCGGGGGATGCGATCCGAAAGTATAAAAAAAGATCTGTGAACGTTCTGCGAGTCGGAGCGTAGAATGTCAGAAGTACGAAGCAAGTAGGTAAGCTAGAGAACCTGAAAATAGAAATAGATCGGTTAGCACTAGACATAGTTCGCAGGCCAGAAGTGGGGAATTTTTAGAGCGGAGTTTGTAGGGTAATTCATAAAGGATCAGAGGAAGGAAATTTATATGTGAGGATAGTTATGCGGAAAAAGATAGAACGACGTGTAGAAAACTATTTACAAAAGAACGAAAAAGTACTCATGGTCAGATTAGAATCTAAACCGGTAAATACAGTAATAATACACGTATACATGCCCAACACTAACTACAGTGACGAAGAGGTAGAGGCGATCTATAAAGATATCATAGCCATAAGATACGTATAAGGACATGAAAATTTAATAATTACGGGGGATTTTAATGTTATGGTAAGTAAGGGCAGGCAAGGAGCGGTAGTAGGTTTATTTGGTTTAGGTACGAGGAATGACAGGAGAAATAGGCTGGTAGAATTTTGCGACAAGAACAATTTGACCATCACAAATACATTATTTCAACACCATACTAGAAGATGATACACGTGGAGGATGCCAGGAGATATAGGAAGATATCAAATAGATTACATTATTGTTAGACAACGGTTTAGGAATCAAGTAAAAGACTGTAGAAGCTACCCAGAAGCAGATATAGACACTGACGACAACATCATAATTATGAATGCCGGTCTTAAATTTAAAAATTTGAAAAAAGAAACGGAAAAAGGAGCTTTGACTTTGAGAAGGTAAAAGATAAAGATATCCACGAAAGATTTGAAAAAAGTCAAAAGAATTGCTGAAAGATATCGAGAAAATTTCTGATACTAAGAAAGTAGAAATAGAATGAAATAACATTAAATCCAGTTTAGACATGGCGGTCAGAGATATTCTGGGTAATACAAAAAAAGAAAATACGAAACCATGGATAACAAAAGATATCCTGAATTTAATAGAAGAAAGACGTAAATACAAAAATAGATCAGACGATACAAGAAAACAGAGAAACAAGGTCATAAAATAGGAAATTATTCTCAAATGCAGGAAAGTTAAAGAACAATGGATCGATAAAAAGTGCATAGAGGTACAAACTAAGATGGAAATAGGAAAGGCAGACAAAGCATACAAATTAATTAGAATGAATTTTAGGAATATAAAACCATATAACAAAAATATAAGGAACGCGGAAGGAAACGTCATTATAGAAAATGTAGAGAAAGTGGGTAGATGGCAAGCATATATACCGAATTTATATGGAGGATAGGAACTAACAGCATTATAACAGGAATTAGACATTGAAAATGATGACTTGGGATATCCTATACTTAGAGATGAGTTTGAATTGGCATTAAAGTGTCTAAAAAATGGTAAGGTGCAAGCAGAAACTCTAAAAGCCGCTGGACAGGCAGTAACGGAACGTCTCTTCCAACTTGTAAGTTATATGTAAGAGACAGGCGAGATACCCAAAGATTTCAAACGTAACATTATAGTAACTATACCCAAAAAAAGAGGCACGAATAGATGTGAAAATTTTCGAACAATAAGTTTGACAGAACACGTTTCAAAAATATTAACTAGAAATGTACTAAGACGAATTTTCTGAAGCGATTGGATTTTGCAAGCAACTTAACTAATAATGTGCATGCCTTAACCTAAACAAAACACAAGAATTCCTTTTGTTTATACAATGAAACAATTGACTTCAAGACGGAACTGGTTACTGGGCTTCTTCTATTCTGAATACTGCAACCCATTGGAATGTACATGTACTACCTGTAGATGTAAAGCTTACGGCGCCTGAAGCGTAGTTTGAAATTTGCAAACCCTTTAAAAACAGCAAATCCGGTCGATAGGAACATTTTATGTTAAGGTTCACGGATTGCAGATTTCAACATAATAGGAATATAATTGTATCGTCTTTTTGGAGACCTTCGAAGTAACTGTATATCCATAAAGCAGTAATATGCTGTCTTATATGGGCTACGAAAGGACTTATTTCATTTCAACCAACAGAAAACAATCAACATATATCATGTATATTATTATAAAATCCAAGCTTCGATACTTAATTATTAGAAGTAATTACTTACTGTGAATGTGTGGTTTATTAACGGAAGGTTTCAAACTTGCACTCATTTCAAAAATACTATACATAGTTTTTAATTTAAATTGAAGTGAAGCTCGCTTAAAAGCAGCGAAAACAGACACAAACAACGATGGTTGATGAAGGAATGTGAATGAGCGCGAGGGATTAACTCGTAAAAACATATTACTTGCAAGAAGTTATACGGATGGTAGGTAATATCTTACAACGACCTTTCTCCTTTTCTAAATATGGTAAGGGACAGCAAATACTTGTTATTGAATAACTGGCTGGAGAGAAAAGTGGCGCTACAAAATGAAAACTGTTAGGCAATAAATTCCAACATATATCACGTAAGCGAATTTATATGTATATTAATTCACATACATCAAATATTTATTAGGACAGAGTTAAAACTACTACTAACTGAAGTCGCTTTAGTAAAAACCGGGTAACGTCCTTTTCGGGAATATTCCATCTATCCAGTCCACAACCAATCTTAGAGGTGCTCAAATTTTTATCTATAAACTACATTATCTGGTCTTTCCGATTCATTGATGCACCCTCCCCCCAGCTGCGTCTGGTAACTGGATTTAGCAGAGGACAATTGCTTTGTCACCTTGTACTAAATGCGACGACATTCACCTGTAAGGTGTTTGATTTTGCCCACCTCAGGTAATTGTTGGCAAAGCTGGTCCAGACCACCAAATTTACTTTTGAACACTGTAACAATCGCTCGGATCAAATAGATCCTTGTTGGTCTCTACTGTTATCTCAAACCTCGCCTTGCCGTTAACACTATACACGGGAATGAACCATTCATAATTTCGGCTAGGTCTTGGTTCGTCTTCCTGGTTCCATACTCACCTTACTTTATCATGTCATCTGGCACTTTCGTAGTCGTTACTCTAGTAAAGTGCCAGTCTGTTAATGTGCACTACTATCGTTCTGTTTTTTTGGTGTTTCCGAATCCTATATACTACATCGTTGATGTGCTTCAGTACTTCGTAAGGACTCCCCCAATTTTTTTCTAACTTTACTGACAATCCACACCTCCCTCTGGGAGTGTACAACCATACCGAATCGTTGCATCTCGATGCCGTACCTGATCTTTATTCGGTCGCTCGCAATCTGAACGTTCTCTCTTATGTCTCCAAGGTTATCATTCATTTTCAGCTTGAGTCTTTCAACACATCTTTCACTTACAATGTCTTTCCCCAGGCTTACTACCGAACAAGGTCACATGCTAAACGTATCTCAAATTCCAGCACCGCACATACAGGAGTTTCTCTAGTATTCTTGTGAACCGCTTATCGGTAGGCCGATAAAATAGGTGTATGTATTGGTCCCAATCCGTTTGATGTTCACAAACTACCTTGGAGAGATACTTTTCCAAGGTGTGGTTTATGTTTCTACCATATCATCCAATTGAGAGTGCAACGGTGTCGTTATTGTCTTTCTCATCCTCAGCCACCGGCAAACTTCTTGAAATAGCGCCTAGTCAAATTTTCTGCTCTGGTCAGCGTGCAGCTCCGAAGGTATTCTAAAACAGCAGAAAAGCTCTGTGACTGAAAAAATTATATTAACATCATTTCCCGCAGTATAAAAAAACTGTTATTGCGAAAACACAAAGATAATTTCCAGAAGCCTATTTTCCTAACTATGTGGCGCAAATATATGTGGTACGCCCAAATTAATCATACAAAAATTCTCTTAAATAAATATTTAATAAAAATAATTTGTGAAGCGCTGTGTAACATGTAACTGGACATGTATACGAAAATTAAAATAAATGATAATAAACAAAACAATTAATTAAGGATTTTAAACAAGACAAACAATTACTTTAAACACTTACCTTTGTGGTTATAAGGAATCGAAGCATATTTATTTTATAGCGGTCGTTCTGAACGAAATGCGGTTGTAAAAACACTGTTGGAGGCGTCCGTTTAGTACGGAATACGAAAAGCGACTTTTCAACGAAAATCGATACTACAATGCTTTGTGTCTTCTTCATGGCCGGTGATAAAAGTTCTCGCACATGCGAAAGCATATTTAATCGATATCGCGGCACTTTGTACAGGCGCTGTGTTTGAAGTAATACACGGTACATAAAATAACATTTTAATATACCGGGCAGAGGTAAATAATCAACAAATTCGAACTTCGAAAATAAATTAAGCGGTAAATTATACAATATAAACGGAACATACATTAAGCGGTTAAATTATGTACAATATAAACGGAACATATATTAAACTTAGAGTATTTCTACTACAGTCCATTAGCGTTAACTTTAGGATGACGTCACAACTGGATAAAATGCTACGTTGTCAATGTTATATGTATTGTTTTAATTCTATAGATAAAGGTTGTATAGTCCATTCGCTTTAACTTTAGGATGACGTCACCACTGGATGAAATGCTACATTGCCAATATTAGTTTATATTATAATATATTTAGATATAGGAATATTCCCATTGGCAAGAAGAATTGGTGGCAACACCGTACAGAACTGCCAACCTTTATTATGTTAAATGTTGTTATCCTTCATGCATAATTTTAGTTATTTATTTGTATACAGTTGACAACACTTTATTACTATATTTGATGTCATCCTAAGTTATTTTGAATGAACTATAATATCCAACACCTCGTAATAGAATAGGCAATCTAAACAAAATACGACGATTCTACATAACGTAATTTTACCAATTTAGTTGATTTAAGAAATACAGAGTGTTCCAAGTTCGAGTAACATTTTGAAACTCCTAAATAATTTTAAAGGTTTTAATAGTACTCCAGAGGTAACTCTATGACAATCGACTATGGTTGAAGTAAGTTAAAATATAAAAAGGCGTACAAATTCACACAGTAAAGCTACTCGTGTTTAACAATGCAACTTTGTTGATTTTAAGTTATTAGCTTTTAAATGAGGTAATGTATTTTTCTTATGCGATTTTATTCTCTTAAATTAATACTAGGCAAAGTTACAATAACAAAAAATAACGTCTAGATAATAATCATTAGTAATAGTATAAAAAGATTTAAAGTAAATATTCAAAATGTCCACGATCCGTTTCAATACACTTTACAATGCTTTTTGGTACACACTGTTAAATATTGAACAAGACTTGTCCGATATTCTTAATCACATTCGCTACTTCTTGTATTTTCTGTCGCAACACTTATTTGTAAACTACATCCTTCATTTGTGACCATTTTAGGAAGTCGAGATGTCTTAAATCTGCACTTACTGACACCTAAAAGCTTTTCACATGCTTACTTTGTATTTTAACACGTTGAAGGACATTGACCTTCTACGGCGTTTTTGAAGCCGATCATTTTGTGACATAACGCCATACGGCGTCTTCCATAATCTTTTCTAAAACTGGTGGTACGTTGATCGGCGTCCAACTATGCATATAGAATATTTGTACTCGGGTATTACTGATCCAATAGATCCAATAGAAGAGGTAATCCAAAGTTTCTCGTTAAAAAAAAAGTTGAAAAAGGGGAACATTATTAGGTTGGCAAAAAAAGATGTACGTTTCTAAATGAGGGATAAGGGAGATGTTCTAATGCTAACAACTCTCAAACATCATCGCATGATTTCGGTAAAAAATATATTTGGAAAAGAAAATATGAAGCCTGAAGAGGTAGCTGTTTATTATGATCACATGTCTGGAGTTGATAGATGTGATCAAATGACTTCGACTTACGCACCACCACGTAAAACCATAAGGTGATATAAAAAAGTTATGTTGTATCTGCTTGATGTTAGTACAAGGAATGCCTTTTACCTCTATCAAAGATATTGCAAAGGGAATTCTCGCATTTCCCGTTTCATTCAGTTTAGAGATGTGCTAATTAAATCTTTAACCAAAATTCCTTACAATTTAGAAGCAATAGATTTAGTGCGAGCTAAAAGGAATGACTTCAGGCGTAAAGCACCACCACAATCAATTAGTGTGCCAAATATGCCAGTGGGAACAGGCCATTGGCCCCAATAAATTCCAGTGGAAAGTGCACGAAAAAAAATCTACGCAGAGAAACAAGTTTTCACTGCAAAGGTTGTGTAACAAAACCAACTTTCTGCCCTGACTGTTTTGAAGAGTGGCATCAATCAGTAGACGCTTTTTGAAAGCTTTGCGAGTTACATATCCCTCAAATTAGGATATATATATATATATATATATATATATATATATATATATAACAAAATTGAAAAATTATTGCTTATAGCAATTTAAATGAATAAAACAAGTATATACGATGTATAAATAATCACAACCCTTACGAAAAATCGAAAGGAAGTTATTAATTATACAAAGCAAGCTAGTAATTTGCATAGCCATAAATGAAAGAATTTGTTTGTTTCATAAAGGGAATAAACATTCATCAACTAGTTTCGATCTTAGTGGATCTCATCAGGACCCTTATGAGGGTTATAAACCACTTCATCCTGATGAGATCCACTAAGATCGAAACTAGTTGATGAATGTTTATTCCCTTTATGAAACAAACAAATTCTTCATTTATGGCTATGCAAATCTAGCTTGCTTTATAATTAATAACTTCCTTTCGATTTTCGTAAGTGTGATTATACATCGTATATACTGTTTATATATATATATATATATATATATATATATATATATTGCTTCTAAATTGTAAGGAATTTTGGTTAAAGATTTAATTAGCACATCTCTAAACTGAATGAAACGGTAAATGCGAGAATTCCCTTTGCAATATTTTCGATAGAGGTAAAAGGAGTATCCAAATAAATACAATGGTAAACAAATAAATAAATTTTAAACGTTAAATACTTACGAATGTGAGGTTTGACTTAAATTCAAAATATTAATGCTAAATTACAAAAATTGGTTTTAAATTTTTGAAGGTACGTGTGTCAATGTCAATGGGTACTACAAGATTAAAATTAGCCATACAAAAATAATAATTCCTTGAATGAATTTTAAACATTAAACAAGTATTGAAATAATTAATCAACTAACTGGCATAAACTAAAACGCAAGTGCATGTACGTCTATGTGAGAAATTTATACAGGTAGTAGGAAGACTTAGAAGCAATAAAATCACATTCATTTGTATCATATAAACATATATAAATGTATAGAAATACGTATGTGTGTGTGTGTGTGTGTGTGTGTATTTGTTTGTTTGTTTTTGTGTGTCTGTTGGTTGTGTGTTTACGTTTGTACTTACGTGCATTCATGCACATGTTTTTTCTTTTTTGTTTTATTTATATTTTGTATGTGAATTGTTTGCATATGTACATGTACACACATATACGTATTTCTATACATTTATATATGTTTATATGATACAAATGAATGTGATTTTACTGCTTCTACGTCTTCCTACTACCTGTACAAATTTCTCACACAGACGTTCATGTACTTGCGTTTTAATTTATGCCTGTTAGTTGATTAATTATTTCAATACTTGTTTAATGTTTAAAATTCATCCAAAGAATTATTATTTTTGTATGGATAATCTTAATCTTGTAGTGCCCATTGACATGGACACTTATACCTTCAAAATTTTAAAACCAATTTTTGTAATTTAGAATTAATACTTTGAATTTAAGTCAAACCTCACATTCGTAAGTATTTAACTTTTAAAATTTATTTATTTGTTTACCATTGTATTTATTTAGTTACTCCTGAAAAAGAGAAAAATAAAATCTCGAAAGCTTGAGTTGAAGAAAAAAGAGTAGACTTTCTTAATTGCTGCAATCCCCAATAATTTGAATTATCCTAGTTGACATTTTTGCTATTTAGCCAATTAAATGTAGAATTCTTGCAAGACTTTTGGTCTTATATTTAGAATAAATCGACTTGCACCGATATTAACCATTTTGCTTTGTCTGTTTTCAGATTCAGTTCTTTTTGATCGCAGCGTATCTCACACACAGCATACTTATTGACTGCCCTGTACCTAAAGTGTTAACGTATTTCTTTTTCTCCAATGTTGTGGTTTTTCTTTATCTCTTTATTGACTTTTATGTTAAAGCATATAAAACCAAAATGGTTGCTGTAGCAGACAATGGCAAAAAAGTACATTGATGTTCACAGAAGTGAAAGAGTTATTAGGTTCCAATTAGGTTTTACTAATATTTTGTTTTTATACTAAGTTAGATATTTTTAACTATCTCTAGATTGTATTTTTATGTTGAAATTAAATAATTGTGCAAATTGTAACGATGACTAAAGATTTTTATTAAACTTGGTTTTTGAATTCGTTTATTATCTTGAGATAAAGAAAGAGAACTGCGGTAGGAAAAGAATATGATGTTGCAATTATGCAGCTAATATGATCGTATTATTCCAGCAAAAAATACATATTTAATATAAAAAAAACCTTAACAAAATATGGCAACACGCTAAAAGAAGGTTACGAAAAATGAATTGCACACCAGCAGGAAAAATAAAATACTTCATTTTCATTATAGACCGAAACATATGTGTGCGCTTGATGTGTGTGTCTATGCACAGCATGTACCTCATAGTGGTAATAGCGCGGGCAACTTTCTATTGGCATACAAGGTAACCCCCTTGGAAGGGGAAGTTTCAGTTTGTATTGAAAGGCGCTATGCACACCTGGTAGACTGGGAAGCGTGGAAACGTCTGTGGCAGAGAGGCTAAACGTACCAACACTAAACAGTAAGGCGTCGTTACCGTTAGTAGGGTTGCGATCTAGGTTGGTAACCTGGTTCAACCTAATTAAGGCTTATTAAGAAGACCTCTGCGAAAGCCTCGGACGGTCAAGACCACGGTGGGCAGCTAAACAGAAAATATCTGGCCCATCAGGTAAAGACCGCATGAATCATGAATAGATATTTGGAACCTAGAATGTCAAAGGAGTGTATGGTAAAGTGTATGAAGCCATGAATGGAATGAAAGAGAGGCGCATGGATCTGCTGCGCGTGAGTGAGACGAAGCGAAAGGGAAAGGATGTTGTTGAATTAGATGCCGGCATGTTGGTTTAGAATGATCAAGCAAAAGCGTGCATGAAACAATATGAATTGGAATACAAGTGGGCTTCAGAATTAGTAGCATTCCATGCACCAGTGATTGACGATAGGAAATGTGAAGTTTTAGCAAATATTGGAAAATGTATTAGACAAACATGAAAGAAATGACCGTGTGGTTCTATTAGGTGATATCAATAGTTGGGTCGGAGTACACAGAGAATATGCTGAACATGTAGTAGGTCCGTTTGATGATCCAACAACGAACGAAAATGGAAATACGTTAGTGAGTATATGTATGGAAAGAGAGCTGCTTGTATCTAACACATGGTATAAACATAAGGATATACACAAGTACACATGGCAAAGGGGAAATGCGAGAAAAGTAATTAATTTGGTTGTATTTAATGAATATCAGATTCGCTACTTTGACAGAGCAATTGCGGTGTTAGGCATTTTTCACGTATATACTGCAAATAGCGAATCTGCACCACTGCGTTTAAGTTATTATTTTCATTATTATTACTGATAATAATAGCAACAGAAATTCGAAGTCTGATTCCTTTGAAATATTTGGTTCCGGTAAAGCATCTCTAACTTTCACATCCCATGGAAGATTTTGATAAAACCCATAATACGCCTTAGGAATTTACAGAACATCACAAAGTTTATTTAAATATTTACGTTTAGATTCGGATATACAAATTGTTTCAGAATAAGGGTGTGTCAACTAGGGTTTTGACGTTTTGACCTCGCTTTTGTTTAAATGTGAATGCTTTGAAGTCTGCATCGTCATATCCAATTTTTATGTGAACGGTATTTAACGTGTCTTTCGTGTAACGGAACCATACGGTTTGACAAAAAGGCAACGTAGTATTGTCATCTACAGCTGTAAAATTGGTCTTGTTCGTGTTGAAATCTATAAAATCATTTTGGACCAATTACGTAACATTGTATGGTTCCGGATTCTTCCTAGCATTTCTGATTTATTGAACCCAGTGGTATCACAGAAAGTTATTTTGCTGTCATAAATATTTTTTGGTGAATTGAATCACATTCCATTAAACTGTGTCCGGATTAAAACAAAATGTGGTCAAAGGTTTGGATGTTAGTATGTATTTTAACTGCATTCGGGCACATACAAACAAAATTTGTATTCTTTTGTTGGCCTTCGCAACTGTCTGACATCATTACTACAGTCAGCATACTTCATCAGGTATGAATAAATTGTAGTTAAAATTTCTACGGTTCCTTCAGTTTCATCCAAAACAAAGCATTCCACTTATGCATCTCCTAAATTATAAGCAGTTAAATTGTACACCGCAATTTTCATAAGTAAAAAAATGGTCCTTGAGATCCTTTTGGGGTACTGAATACCGCCTGTAAATCAAACTGAAATGCCAAAAAGCTTTTGTTTCCCTTTGCCTTCTGTTTATTGCCGTCTTTTAAATTACGAGCGGCTTTTTTACTACCTAGGTGTAGATTAAATGCTTCCACTTCAGTATCACCAATTTTTTTCTTCTCTTCAAATTTTAAAAAGGTTTTGCAGTGGTCTTTTTATGTTTAGACTAGGTTTTAAATCCTGAACTCACTTTATTTTTCTTTCATACCAGTAAGCAGAACACCCACTTCATTTCGCTTCCTCAGTGCTCCTCTGACCAAACTTTCAGCAATGTTTAAAGTATCCAAAAAGAATTCTCGACAAACGGTGTCCTTTTTATTATCGTTCGAAAAATTAAGATTTTTAGTAAGTGACCTCCTCGACAGTCCATCATTTGTTTTCCTATTTGTCCTTTCTTCAATCACGTGGTATTCCATAAATTGGCGTTACTCTGTAAGTGTAGGCAAATTTCGAAAACTGTCATAAATGTTTTTCCTTATTTCTTTGGGAAATTTATTTGAACATGTGTGACTAGCTTTGTTCAAGAATCTCAGAATTTTATTGGGCCTGCTGCAACATGTTTTCTTGTGATTGTTATGAAAATTTCTCCCATAAGGCGCTTTGTTTTTTTGGATGTTTCTTTTCCACGTACTGGAGTTTCCCTATCTACGTTTCTTTGGTGGTGATTGTACTTTAGGCAGCAAATTTTGATCAGTCAATTCCCATGATTTGCAGAGCTAGACATCATTGGTAGACGCGCGCTTTCATCACTGTTAAAACTTTTGTGGGTCGCTTTAGACATGAGTATCTTGACTTGAAGCTTATAAAACATTTTCAATAATCAAAAGTTATTGATCATTTTCTCCTAAAAAAATATAATGCAATTTTTTGTGTAACAGAAGCAATAAATTGCGTATCTACCTTTGGAATCAGACAAAAAAGATGTTAGTGTTACACCATCTAAGAAATGTTTTTTAGCTCCAATGAATTCATTTTGCATTTCTTCTGATTGTGCATCATAGTCGGGATCTTTATCTGAATCATCCTTGAATTCAGAACCGGAATTTAAGCAATCATCAACACAATTACTACCATGCTCCTAAAAGGTAAGAAATTCAAATTTTAAATCTTCAAATGGGCAAAAATGTAAATCTCATTTATAATTCGTTGTAAAATAAAAGTAAACCTTACTCTGTAATGTTGCATTTCATTTAAACTTTTGGTAGCAATACCATCAATTAATTCCTATAGTATAGAAGCCGACTTATTATATCGGTGCACTGTATCTCTATATTTAATTTACAGTAATAGTAATACCAACATAATAAATGATAATCTATTTTTAAATAATATGAACCTCCATTAGGGCTGACAAACTAGAAGCTGGACTGCTTGAATCTGATTGCTCGTGATTATCTGAATCACACTTCCTACTGCCACCGTCATAATTATCTGCTAAATTGTTGCTTCTTGTAGCCATTTCTACAATTAACCTACCTTTTAATTTAATAGTTTTATCCATTTCCGTAACAGAAGATCAGACTGTAAGGACTATTGCAGTACTTCCTTAATCAAATCAGCCACTGGCAATGCAACTGATAGAAAATAAAAATTATACACTTCTTAATGCCAATGCACACCAAATGCGTGTGCACGGATCACTAGTTGATGTAAAGCTTGTCTATTTCCACGTGATGCGCATTCCACAAGATGGAGTGTATAGTTTAACAATAGCAAACAAACAAATCTACCAATTTTGTTACTTTGCCAGAGTGATTATTGCTGTTTATGGAAAGTTTGCTATGGTAAACTATTTACACTGCAGATTCGCTGCTCTTCCATTTTTGTATTTGCTAGCATTGTAGTTTGGTCAAACTAATAGAAGAAATAATTTTCTAAAAGTGTGAGCTACAGATATGATACTTTGCTGGAGTGCAGATCTAGAGCAGTTAGTTAGATATGAATTAGAATGCAGTTTCGCTACTTTTGTCAGTTTTACTAGTTTGCCATTATATATACATATATATATATATATATATATATATATATATATATATCATCATCATCATCATCATCATCATCATTTTGTTTTCGACCTTACTTAAAGTCGGTTTGACGCAGCTCTAACTTCTTTTCCATTCTGTGCTAATGTAAAAAGCTCTACATACCCTTCACAACCTAAATTTCTAATAATTTGACTAATATAGTTTGGTCTAGGTCTTCCTATATCCTTCTATCTTTTTCCTATCCACCTGGCTCTACATAGATATTAGCAACCTGATGGTTGTTAAAGAACTCTAACATGTTTACATGATTACCATTTATAAGGAAATCAAATATAACCTGGTTATGCCAGATCGCTACCTAATTGTGAGTTATGTCATGGTGAGGTTTATTAAATTGTATGTTATGGTAAGGCTTAAGCAACGAAACGCTACCAACATGCCAGACCGCTAACTAATTGTGAATTATGTCATGGTGACATTTAGTTACCTGATTTTTATTTTATTTTGTTTTGTTTTCGAACTTACTTAAAGTCGGTTTGACGCAGCTCTAAATTCTTGTCTATTCTGAGCTAGTCTAAAAAGGTCTGCATACCCTTCACAACCTAAATCTCTAATAATTTGACTAATATAGCTTTGTCTAGGCCTTCCTACTCTATTTTTATTTGGTAGTCTATAATCTAAGACTTTACTAAATAGTCCCTCATGTCTTAACTGGTGCCTTATCATTCTATCTCTCCTGACCTTCAATTGTTTCCACATACAGGGTTCCTCATCTATCCTTCTATAAACTTCCTCGTTTGTTACTCTATCTGTCCAGCTAATCTTTAACATTCTCCTATAACACCAAGTTTCAAAAGCTTCTATCTTTTTCTTATCTACTTCTTTAATTGTCCAAGTCTCACTACCGTATAGTAGAACGCTCCATACGTACGACTTTAAAAAACTTTTTCTATTATCTAAACTAATACTATTAGCTATTAGTAAGTTTTTCTTTTTTAAAAACATTTTTCTAGCTTGAGCTATTCTAGCTACTATATCACTTCTGCTACGTCCATCCTTTGTAATTATACTACCTAAATAGCAAAATTCATCTACCTCCTCTAACTCGGTATTACCTATTTTTAATTTTGGTTTAGAACTAGGCTGTAACTCACTTGTCATTGTCTTTGTCTTTACTGAGTTAATTCTCATACTATAGTTACTCTGTAGTATCTCATCTAAAATATTTGAAAACTCTCCTAACTCTTTTCTAGACTCTGCCATAATGGCTATATCATCTGCAAAACGTAGCATGTCTACTTTATGTCCCTGTACACTAATACCTATCTCTTTTCTCTCTCTAGCTAAGTTTAAAGCTTCCTCAATATAAACATTAAAAATCAAGGGAGACAGTATACAACCCTGTCTAACACCATTTCTAATCTTAGCTTCCTTTTCTATTTCATCCAATCTAATTACTACACTTTGGTTTTTATATAGCCTGTAAATAATTTTTCTATCCCTATGAGAGATTCCTAGTTTTTGCAAAACCCTGAACATAACAATCCAATTAACCCTATCAAATGCTTTTTCTAAATCTACAAACGCGAAATGAGTCTTTTAATTTTTTTGTAACCTTTTTTCAATAATTACCCTAATCATTAGTATCGGTTCTCTAGTCCCTCTGTCTTTACGAAAACCATATTGGTCTTCGCCTAAATAATTCTCAGTCAAAGCTTCTACTCTATTTTTAATTATTATTGTTAGTATTTTGGAAGCATGAGAAGTTAAACTAACCGTTCTAAAATTCTCACACCTATCAGCTCCTGACTTTTTTGGGATTAGGATAATAATATTTTTTTCGAAATCTATTGGAACCTCACCTGTGTCATATATTAATTTTACTAGTTCATATAATCTATCTAAAGTTTTCTGACTTGCATATTTTATTAATTCTGCGGGAATATCGTCTATCCCTGGCGCTTTGTTTAGTTTAAGGTTCCGAACAGCTCTATCAAATTCCTCTCTTAATATTGAGAACCCTATTTCTACATCCTCTTCTTGGTCGTTCTCTTACTCATCCATATCGTCTCCCTTATATAAATCTTCTAAATATCTTTTCCATCTATCTGCTACCTCCACTTTATTTATTAGAAGCTCATTATTCTCGTCTCTAATATCATTATATTTTTTCCTATCTTCCCCCAAAAACATTTTAACTGCCCTGTATGCCCTGTCTGTCTTACCTACTCTCAAATCATCTTGTATTCCCTTACAATTCTCCTCCATCCATTTATTTCTAGCTTTTCTACACTCATGTACTATCTTATTTCTAACTCTATTATATTTTTGCTTACTTTCACTATCCACTTCTCTGAAAGGTTTAAGCTTTCTTCTATTCTCTATTAAATCTAATATCTCCTTTGTTACCCAGGGTTTTCTCGCTTCTATTTTTTTCTTACCTATAGTCTGTGTTGCTGTATCATGTACAGTCAGTTTTATTTCTTTCCATCTATTTTCTACGTTCCCTCCTACAGCTATCTCTTTGCTCTTATTATCTAATACTTGTTTATATTACTCTTTTACCCTACTATCATTAAGCGTACCTAGATCCCATCCTTCTCTTTTACCCTTTCTCAATTTTTTGAATTTTAGTTTACACTTCATTTTGACTAAGTTATGATCGCTATCTATGTCAGCCCCTGGATAACTACGACAGTTTTTAACTTGGTTTCTAAATCTTTGTTTAACTAAAATATAATCTATTTGGTATCTAGCCCTATCACCTGGGGCTTTCCAGGTATATCTTCTCCTAACATGTTGTTCGAATAGGGTGTTTACAGTTACTAACTATGTTCCTGGCAAAACTCAACTAATCTTTCTCCTCTATTATTTCGTCTGCCATACCCAAATTTTTCTACCATTTTTCCCTCACTACCTTCTTCCACTGACGCATTAAAATCGCCCATAACTATTAAATTCTCATCTCCTTTTACTTTTCTCACTATACTATTTATATCCTCGTATACCTTTTCTACTTCCTCATCCTCGTTGTTGGCATGTAAACCTGTACCAAAACAGTGTCTGTGGGTTTTGTACTCAATTTAACCATAATTATTCTATCACTAAATTGTAAGTACTCTTTAACTTTATGCCCTAATCTTTTACCTAACACTATTCCTACCCCTGTCCATTAGTTGAAGAAGTTGTAATTATTCTATAATTATCTTTCCAAAAGTCATTACTATCTGGCCATCTCACCTCACTAATACCTAAAATGTCCAGCTTTTCCTTTCTCATTTCGACTAATAAATTCGTTAACTTATCTACTATAAGTAATGACCTTACATTCCAAGTCCCTATCACTAAATCGAACTGTTGTTTTATATTTTTACGATGACGAGCCCCAAGTACCCCCTCCCGGAGATCCGAATGAGGGAGTATTTTACCTCCGGACAAGAATTTTACTTGTAAGCTCTCCATCATATGTATTTCGTGTTTTAGGCCACGCACACCTGGGAAATATTGTGGTAGGCTCCCATATCTTTCCACAACGCAGTTTTTAAAGATTTTAGCAGAAAGCCGTATCCATCCCGGCCAACCCCCAACAAGCTTGTAAATTATTGAGGATCGCCCGAGACCAACCGACCCTCCTCCAATATCTTTTAGCCAGCAAGGCTGCTGCCCCTTGCTGCGCCTTTTAATCGCCTTTTACGATAAGCAGGCTTACTATAGTAGTATTCTTTATCCCCTACTATAGGGAACAATTACACAAGGTAAGTTGATAAATACTATCGTATTATAGTGAATAAGATGAAATAGTAACTTAGACTTTTATGCAAAGCCCAAATGATCATTTCAAATCGAGCTAGTAATTGAAAGATGGAAAATATAAGGTCTTGGACAGGACTTGAACCTGTATCCTGGTAAACGCATAGTTCCGGCAAAACCAGGATACAGGTTCAAGTCCTGTCCAAGACCTTATATATATATATATATATATTGCTGTGATAAGGGGTTGTTTAAGGGTGTACTTTATAGTAAAGGTCGTTTAGAAATGAGAAATACCATAGGCAGCAGAAAACTGCATTTATTTAGTAAAGAATTGAGAAATGGAAATAGTTTGTAAATAGTAAGCAGTCAACACCCTGTATATAAAGTATAAGTAGTTTTAAGCGACGCAAATACACACAGGAAGACGCATAGTTAGCGTAGAAACCAGGAACACATTCATTAGCTAAGTAGTAAATATTTAATACCCTGTACATAAAGTTTTAGTTAATTTAGGTAAAGCAAATAATGATATTTTTCAGTGGAAGCATGCGTATTTTATATGTAAACATAATAAAGTGTAATTAAACACGCATTCAAAAGAGTTCCAAACAATTAGGATAATACAGAGATAAGAAATACAGCTTTGAGATGCATAATGCGAAGGCGTATAAGTAGCTAATAACTGTGATAAAGAAAGGAGATAAAAATTGCGTAAATAACATGCATATATGAAAATTAGAAGTCGAATTGCATCAGTTGTTTATGGAAAAGCAATTAGATTCATCAAAACACCGCATGTTTGATAACAAAGACAGCTGCGACCAGGTCACAATTATTGGAAATCATAGAAAATTACATCAGAAACTATTTTGAATGCAAAGATTTGATTCGTTAAAAATGAGCGACGAGTTTGTAGACCATACCCACTGACGGAGTAGGAGAGAAAAGATATATTAACAGGTACAGTGATAACGAAGTCAGTTTTGAACTCAACAAAGGCCGAGGTGCGCCACTATGAAATAAAGTGATACGTAATAATAATTCAAAGTGAAAAATTGTATAAGTGCGAAAATGAAAATTACGATTGCCGATTAAACGTAAGTAGATTTTAGGGGGATTTTATTTTAAACTAAAACACAATAATAATAGGGTTTCTAAGTCCGGGGAAAATAAACTACGATTTCTGAGTCCGTGGAGAATAAATGTAATTCCGAGTCCTGAGGGAGAATAATACAATTTCTAAAGCCGGGGAGAAAAATCCAAGTTTTGAGTCCTGGGGAGAATAATACAATTTCTAAGTCAAGGGAAAATAAATGATGATAATCCAATTCTAAGTTTGGGGAAATTGATAAGAAGTAATTCTAAGTCTGAATGAGATGACAATAAATTGGGGTGCATAAGTATAAGTTAATAATGGTAGTCCAGAGGGTGATGGCAATAATTTAAATGCAATGGTTCAAGCGTGTGGATAAACAATATTTCGAATGGGCATGTAATAATCCTGAATTGGGGGAAGATAATTTTTATTCAAATGGATGGCTTAATTCATGAGAAATATTAGCTGATTATGAATGCGTCAATGCGAAGAACATAAACCAGGTCAGATTTTTAGTTATAAGACATTATTTTTCTATTTTTTTTATTTGAATATTGAATTTGCTTAATATAATATGAATGTGAAAAAGTCAACAAAAGAAGGACTTGAAAACGTATAAAGTGCGTAATATGATAAGAGGTTTACGAACGTTCCACACTTCTTCTTTTATAAAAATAATAGGTTTTTTAGTGACTTTGGGTTTTGAATAAAAAGTATATGATTTTTGATAAATAAGATTTATAACATTAATTAATTGAAAAGTGTATTTAAAACAATTTACAAAAACTGTGCATAATATTTGTTTCATTATATAGAATCGAATTAACTGAATTTTATAATTCCAAATAAATGCTAGTCGAGGTCATAAGATAAAGTTAATGGGAGTGATTTGATAATTTAAACAATCAAGGAGGAGCTATAAGTTGAATTCGAAATTGATAACAAGTAAGGCGGTAACGTATCAAATTTTGTTATTGGTAAACAAGGTAGGTTCAAGATAAAATCCAGTTAAGTTTCTGGAGGGAGCTTATAGCAATATTAATAAGACAGCCCAACGTCGGAGAACGATAATTACAATTCTTGTTTATACATAGCATATTAAAATGGTCGCCCAAACGATGGGGCGCGAATAATTTAGGGAACATAGCAATATATATATATATATATATATATATATATATATATATATATTTATATTTATATATTGCTGTGTTATTTTCCGCCCCACGGCTTGGGCGTACATAAAATGCTGTGTTAATCAAGCCCCTACGATTGGGTCGTGCATAAAATGCTGTTATACCCCTTATATTAAGCCCCACGACCTGGGCAGACCATCAGATGCTGTGATATTTTCTTTAGATTACTCAAGAACTTGTAAAAATGTTAATTTATAAATCTCTTTGCCTCAACTAGCTGATTCAATTAAATAAAGCAGTTCTACAATACACAGTATAATGATTAAATATTTACAACCTTTTTAAATATCTTCCCCTTTTTAAATTATTTGCATCTGTCAGATTTTGAGAAAATAAAGCCAGCAAAACAATCTTTTTATTGTTACATTTAGAGACCTTTTGAAACGTTTCAAGATGCGTATTGCCTTTCATAAATTTATCTAAGAAACCCCTGTTTTGTCGACTCTTACATTTTTGAATTGTTATTGAAATAAAACAGTTTATAGAAATAAATCATATCAAAATATCTAACCTGGAGTGGTTCAGTAGCTTCTCTGCATCCCCAAGAGTTTTCGTGTCTAGTCTGAATGTTTTGAGTCGAATTTATAAGTCGGCATCCAACCAAAATACTATCCATATCGTTATTAATGAGTTTATTCCAATAAAAGGATTTTCATCTCCGTAATTAACGAAACAGTAATAGAATATTTACCATTGTCAGAGATTACCCTATTAAATTAAGAGGCAGTAATCTCCAGAGTCTTCCTGACTCGTATCCAAGATCGTATTTTAAGATCGCGCCCAAGATCGTATTTTAAGATCGCACCCAAGACCGTATCTAAGAGCCCTGTTTTATTTATTTTTAGAAATTGTATAATTTCATTAAATCTGGTTTACTTACGTCTGTAGCGGTACGGCTGGCTAACACAATTTTTACACTCTTATAAAAATGGTTTCACTTTACTTTTAATTAACTATTTGCGTGAATATCTTAGCACTTTTGAGTATAGTGACTACCCAGTTTCAAATGTATACTAATTCGTTGTTCAATTGTTATCATATTTATAGATTGGCCCCTTTTGTTTGCGATTCGTTGATTCCACGTGCTGGGCGACACCAATTGTGTTATCTCTGATGCTACTTTCATGTTTAGATTTTTCCATCGTATCAATTGGTTAGTAACTTCAGCTCCATAGGCGTTGTTAATATAATAAAAGAACCCCATCTGTAACATAAACTCAAGGGAAGTCACGGTCGTACTTTGTTAGTACTTAAATTATAAGGGTATATATATATATATATATATATATATATATATATATATATAAGCAAAATAAATATTGGGGATACAGTCAGATTGGGCATGGATTTAATATAAACTTCTTATAACCATTTCAAGCTTTCGAAAATGTTTATTTTCTTCATCAGGATACTAAAAGTTTATAATTTAACATTTATATGATAAAATTATATAGATTACTTACGATTATAAAGTTTACAATTATATAAACATTAAATGACATCTATATGACATGGACAGGTTTTTGTTCATACGCGTACATTTAAAAGTTTCTTATAAGTATATGCAAAATTAAAGTTAAAGTTAATGTAGTAAAGATATTAATTAAATAAAGTAACATAGTTATTATAGGTCTTGATAAAAATAAAAATAGAAACTAAAAGTGTTATACTAGTTTTTTAAAAATTAAAGCTAATCGTATTGTACCAAAGGTGTTATAAATTTGTATAGTGTGATAGTTTTATATAAATTTGGAATTATTTTTATTCTTTATTATTGTTATAAGATATGAATAAATATTGTTTAAATTTTGTGTGTCTGTTTTTTTATTTATAGGATTTTCTTCGAGAGCAATCGCGATCATTTCAAGAAATAAGCGTTTTTTATAGCTAGTTTCTCTGAATATAATTCTGGTGTCATCATAATTCATAATGTGACCTGTATCAATTACATGGGAAGCTAGCGCGCATGTTTTTTTGTTCAGATTGCAATCACTTTTGTGTGAGGTTAGTCTTGTAGATAACCAATTTGATGTCTGTCCAACATACCTACCATTACAGTTACGACAGGGTATACTGTAGACTACTCCTGACTGTCGGGGTGTAGGTGTGTGGTCTTTAAGACTACTATATAATACCCTATCTAAAGTTATAATTGGTTTTTTGATAAGTTTGATGTTTTGAAGATCCTTAAAAAGATGTTTTAGTTTATCTGTAAGTTTATCAATGTACGGAAGTGGAATAAATATTGTAGGAGATGTGGAGCTGGTATTAGTGTCTGTAGTATTGTTGGAGTAAGTGTTGATTAATGTGGTATTTTTTCTTGTGGTGGTGTTGAAAATTAGTTTGTTGATTAGAGGTTTCGGATATGAATTAGTAAGTAGTAGGTTTCTGAGTATTAAAAGATTTTTGTATCGTAGGGTAGGTGTGTAACAGATTCAATTTTTCGTTTTAGGCCTAGAACTGTGTTTATTTTCATGTTTAACGGATGAAATGAGTAATAATTCAAATACCTACCAGAAGATATAGGTTTGCGATACCAGTCTGTGATTAATACATTATCAGTACGTAACACTTTCATATCTAAAAAAGGTACTGAGTAATTGGATTCTTTTTCTATGGTAAATTGTATGGCAGGATTGTAACTATTAAATACTTGAAGTATGTATTCTTCGCTATCAGAAGGTACACAACAAATCAAATCATCGACGTACTTTTTGATAAATGGAAATTGGAAATGAAATTTGGTGATGCGGTCGTTTAGTAGATCATCCATAACATACTGTGCGATTATGGGAGACACGCTGGCTCCCATGGGAGTACCTAATATTTGTTTATAAAATTGGTTATTGAATGAAAAATAGGTTGTATCAAATAAAAAATCTATTAGCTTAAGAAAATTTGTTTTTGTAATTTTACAATTATTTTGAATATTCTCCCAATGTGATTCAATGCTGCTTTGGCCAAGTCTACTGAAATATTGGCTGAATAACGAAATAACATCTAAACTAATGATAACAAAACCTTGGGGTATCTCAAAGTTATTGATGAAAGTTGCAAACTGAAAAGAGTCTTGGACATAATACGGATTAGAGGTATTGTATGATGCTGTAAGGATATTAGTGACTATTTCAGATATTTTAGAATTGGGTGCAGATATGGATGAAATTATGGGTCGAAGGGAAAGTACAGGCTTATGAATTTTCGGTAGTCCGTAAAATTTAGGTGAGATGGAATTGTAGATCATTAATTGTGAAGCTTCGTTAGGATTTAGGTTCTTATTTTCTTGAGTTCTGTTATAATTTTATTAGACTTTTGTTGGATAGTACTAGTTGGGTCATTATTAATAGGAATATAATATTTACGGTCTTTGACAATTTCGTTGGCCATTTCATTATATTGAGTTTTATGTAACAATACAGAAACGTTTCCTTTATCTGATTTCGTTAAAATTAATTCCTTATGATTATTCATGAAAATTGATGATTTGATTAATAACATTCTAAATTTAGTATATGATTTTGGTGAATTGTGAGTGAAGTTAGTTATAATATTGGTGGCACGTGCAAGTAAGACATTTTTTTGATCTGAATTAACATTAGATATTATTGATTCTACATCTGCCAGTAATTTTGGTAGGTTTATATCATTGGTAGTGGGACTTACGCTGAACTTAGGTCCTAGTGCCATGAATTGTTGAATCTCACATGGTACGTCAATGGTAGTAAGATTGACAAACCAAGTATCTTGGGTACTGATGTTAATTAGTTCTTCATCTTTAAGTTTCTTTATTTTCTTTAAATTTGTATTTTTTATGTTGGAAAAATTCTTATTGTACTGCATGGACATTCTTCGTTGAAACTCTAGTGTAATATTGTTCGGTAGTGAGTTTTTTGCATATCTTATGGTAGTATTTAACTGATTTTCTAAACTTTTCAGATTTTGTACGGTGATACTGATTTCTAAGTTTAATATTTTACGGACTACCGAAAATTCATAAGCCTGTACTTTCCCTTCGACCCATAATTTCATCCATATCTGCACCCAATTCTAAAATATCTGAAATAGTCACTAATATCCTTACAGCATCATACAATACCTCTAATCCGTATTATGTCCAAGACTCTTTTCAGTTTGCAACTTTCATCAATAACTTTGAGATACCCCAAGGTTTTGTTATCATTAGTTTAGATGTTATTTCGTTATTCACCAATATTTCAGTAGACTTGGCCAAAAGCAGCATTGAATCACATTGGGAGAATATTCAAAATAATTGTAAAATTACAAAAACAAATTTTCTTAAGCTAATAGATTTTTTATTTGATACAACCTATTTTTCATTCAATAACCAATTTTATAAACAAATATTAGGTACTCCCATGGGAGCCAGCGTGTCTCCCATAATCGCACAGTATGTTATGGATGATCTACTAAACGACCGCATCACCAAATTTCATTTCCAATTTCCATTTATCAAAAAGTACGTCGATGATTTGATTTGTTGTGTACCTTCTGATAGCGAAGAATACATACTTCAAGTATTTAATAGTTACAATCCTGCCATACAATTTACCATAGAAAAGAATCCAATTACTCAGTACCTTTTTAGATATGAAAGTGTTACGTACTGATAATGTATTAATCACAGACTGGTATCGCAAACCTATATCTTCTGGTAGGTATTTGAATTATTACTCATTTCATCCGTTAAACATGAAAATAAACACAGTTCTAGGCCTAAAACGAAAAATTGAATCTGTTACACACCCTACCCTACGATACAAAAATCTTTTAATACTCAGAAACCTACTACTTACTAATTCATATCCGAAACCTCTAATCAACAAACTAATTTTCAACACCACCACAAGAAAAAATACCACATTAATCAACACTTACTCCAACAATACTACAGACACTAATACCAGCTCCACATCTCCTACAATATTTATTCCACTTCCGTACATTGATAAACTTACAGATAAACTAAAACATCTTTTTAAGGATCTTCAAAACATCAAACTTATCAAAAAACCAATTATAACTTTAGATAGGGTATTATATAGTAGTCTTAAAGACCACACACCTACACCCCGACAGTCAGGAGTAGTCTACAGTATACCCTGTCGTAACTGTAATGGTACGTATGTTGGACAGACATCAAATTGGTTATCTACAAGACTAACCTCACACAAAAGTGATTGCAATCTGAACAAAAAACATGCGCTAGCTTCCCATGTAATTGATACAGGTCACATTATGAATTATGATGACACCAGAATTATATTCAGAGAAACTAGCTATAAAAACGCTTATTTCTTGAAATGATCGCGATTGCTCTCGAAGAAAATCCTATAAATAAAAAAACAGACACACAAAATTTAAACAATATTTATTCATATCTTATAACAATAATAAAGAATAAAAATAATTCCAAATTTATATAAAACTATCACACTATACAAATTTATAACACCTTTGGTACAATACGATTAGCTTTAATTTTTTAAAAAAACTAGTATAACACTTTTTAGTTTCTATTTTTATTTTTATCAAGACCTATAATAACTATGTTACTTTATTTAATTAATATCTTACTACATTAACTTTAACTTTAATTTTGCATATACTTATAAGAAACTTTTAAATGTACGCGTATGAACAAAAACCTGTCCATGTCATATAGATGTCATTTAATGTTTATATAATTGTAAACTTTATAATCGTAAGTAATCTATATAATTTTATCATATAAATGTTAAATTATAAACTTTTAGTATCCTGATGAAGAAAATAAACATTTTCGAAAGCTTGAAATGGTTATAAGAAGTTTATATTAAATCCATGCCCAATCTGACTGTATCCCCAATATTTATTTTGCTTATACATTATAAAAACAGTCAATATTACTAATTTTATATATATATATATATATATATATATATTGATATGATAACGCCGTACTCGGTGTTATGACGTTTTCTATAACTCCACCTCTCTGTGTTTTCTAATCAAAATGTTTATTTCACTAATTTTATTATTATGCCACGGCTAGCTTTTATTATTCTGCACAGAGTGCACAACGTTACGATGATCAATTTTTCTCTTCTCCACCCCTTTCTGATTACCTATTTGTCTGAATTATAAAACGAAGTCAATTAATTCCATATAATGAAAAGAAATATTATTTACAAGTTTTGAAAAATATTAAAATATAACCTACAATCAATCAATATAATAAGTATTATTTATCCCAAAATTTATATGCTTTGAAACCAATCTAAAAAGTTACCAAAAACTACCTCTTTTTACCAAAGAAACCTAGAACGTTCTAAACCCCTTTATAATATATTACGTACTTTTAACGTATGCAATGTTTGTTGTTGACTTCGTTACACTTTTGTATAAATTAAGTAAATTCAGTATTGAAATTTAAATAGAAAAAAATATCTTAAAACTAATTAGATCTGACCTGTTTCATTCGTCTATCACTGCTCTGTTTAATTGAACCCCTTGGTTTCCATAAATTACTTCGTGCTTCTTTATTTTATCTGCATTGAATCTCGCAACTCAAAATTGTACCAAAATCGTCGACGCTGCTTTAACACATTTGAAATATTCTATCGCTCAATTATATCAATCCATTTAAAATATCCCCACATTCGCATTATCCATACATTCGAAATATTATACCATCAATTCGAATTATCCATGCATTTAAATTATTGTCATCACATTCGAAGCGTTATATCATATACTTGAATTCCTATACACATTTGAAGTATCCCCACATTAGAAGCCGTTAAACGGCAAAAGAAGTCTTCATATTTGTAGCACTATTATCACTTGATATATTTTATTAAATATTTAAAATTACGCGTGACTTTTTGATTAGCAGTAGTGCAGCTTGGCCCTGCTTGAGTTTAAACTGAACTGTCTTATCTTTGCTCGGTGTTAATATAGGCTCATCCCACTTACATGTGGGCTGGGTTTTCAACAAGTCTGTAGTTATCTTAACCAATAAGGTCTTTGTATTTCATGCATTTTAAGTGGTTTCTGATGTAATATCGGTTTCCCGTGTAATACCTATTTGCTTATAGATACCTCGTTACCTCGGCCATACGTTGTTTTGTATAGATATCGCCTTTTGGATAATTGAACATAATAAATGATGTAATTTTAATTCTATTTTCGTTTATTTTACGCGTGTTTGAACTGCGTTTTCTTATCAAAAATGTTTATTGTTTTCACACACTTACACAAAGCTTTGTTAAGTTTTATCTCTCATCTCCGTATTATATTATAACTAATTAGTACACTTCTCAATGCGTGTTTAATTACCTGTACTATCCCTTCCTCTGAATACGCGTACTTGTACTGAAAGATATTTTCACTTGCATTACTTAAAGCTAATAAAAGTCTATATGCCGAGTGTTGAATACTTGTTATTTACCTACTGTATGAATTACCTATTTTCCTGCCAAATACGAGTACTATTGTTGTAAGATATGCTTATTCGCATTGTTTAAAGCTAACTATGATCTATTTACAGGGTGTTAAACGCCTACTATTTACATAATATCCAAATTACTTAATTTTCTGCTAAATAAATGCAGTTTTCTGCTTCCTATTGCAATTTATGGTTACTGCATGACCATTGCTATACAATACACCCCTAAACAACCCCTTATCACAGCAATATATATATATATATATTGCTGTGATAATATATATATATATATATATATATATATATATATATATATATATACATATTATACATATATATATATATATATATATATGAACGTGATAGGTAGGTCACAAGAGATCATGGAAACCCAAATACTATAAATAGAACCCGCTCAAATAGAAAACGGGAAAAATTTTAATTTCCAAATATTTAATTTCTTCGCCCTTATAAAATAAGCGTATTGCATGTACAAAATAATTAAAGTCATCCACGTTATTACAAAACATATTCCCGTGTGTGTAAATAATCGTTCTATGAGATAAATACAATGTCATTGAAATGCAAAGCAAAACACACTTTCCGTGTATTTAAAACCCCCAATTTTAAATCAATAATACAGCTGTGTATACAAATAATCATTAAAATATAAGTACAAAAAGTCATTTAATCTGCTTAAGAACAATATCAATTTATTGCTCCTCATAATTAAAATACTAACTTTATTAGTATAGCAATCTTGACAAAGAAAGCAATTAAAGCTTTGATTATTTATGTTATTATCCCGTGTATAAAACATCCGCGTTATTACAAAACATATTCCTGTGTGAATAAACTTTAAACCTTATGCAAATTAATCATTTAAAGTGTAAAATACTAAATAGATTTTCTGTGTGTAAAATATCCGCATAAAAACAATGCAAATCGTATATGTTAAAATGCGTCGCTGTACGTAGTGTTCTAATATAGTTAAATTTTGGCACGTCATGCCTCGATGGCGGTTAAAACAGAAGGACAAAATTGAAATTGACAATATTCAGTAGGAATGACAGGGGACGTTCCAAAAATGGCATTAGTTACATAACATGAAGAGTAATATTTAACGTTGTTTGAAAATATCATTACTATATAAAGCAGAGTAGACATTATGAACTCTATCAATATCCATGTCTACTCTGCTTTATATAGTAATGATATTTTCAAACAACGTTAAATATTACCCTTCATGTTATGTAACTAATGCCATTTTTGGAACGTTCCCTGTCATTCCTACTGAATATTGTAACTTTCAACTTTGTCATACTGTTTTAACCGCCATCGGGGCGTGACGTGCCCTTCAGGCAATTGTGTAATTTTTAAATTTTGACCCACATTTATTATGTGAATCGTTTAGTAATTTGTTTTCAATCTCCTTTATTCTAGTTGATCAAAGTAAGTAGTTAGCGACAAGTTATGTGGTTCTTGCTAATTATGAATTTTCTGTTTCCATTTTAGCCTTTGAAAAAGGTGCAAAAAATGTACTGAAACGTTAGGTGATTGATTAAAGAGTAAATTTTAATCTGTTGTTTGATTTGGACTACTATCCATAAAAATTTACATGTGTATTATACTATAAGTCTGGCCAGTCTGATCTAGGTCTACCTCCACCTCTTTTCTCCTATCTCTGCTTGTATCATATCCCGCACTATTCCCCAAAAATGCCTTAGAATATTTCTCCTATAATTTATTTTTTATTTTCCTCAGATATCTTTATTCTCCTACTATTTCTATAACCTCTTTGTTCTTAACTATGTCTGCCCATGCTATCATCCTTATACATCTGAAGCACAACATTCCAAAAGGCTTCTTCCATTTTTCTGTCTGCTTATCCTACTGCTGTACTGTGCTGTGCTTCACACATATGCTTTCAACAATTTTCTTCTTGTCTCTGTTTGTTGTCATCGAACATAGCCGCTGCTCTATCTTGCTAGATGCAGTTCGGTTTCCCTTCTATTGTTACAAATATATACCCTATTTCGCTGATATTCAGTAGTATATGAAGGGGGTTAAGTTGCCTGCGGCTACCACGATCCCCAACACTTGAACATTTGCCGAATTAATAGTTTTCCAATAAATCTATTTTGCACAATCAACAATAGTTGAAAATATTTCAAAACCAAAACCTATAGTTGTTTATAATGATCAATAGATTTCAGAGCAATTATTTTTTTCGTCATTAGGTTTCCGTCTTGAAACTAGTTGAGCGCGTACCTTCACTTATTTCTATTCTGAGCTAATATACACCGTTCCATGAAATTCCCACAGCCTAGATACAGCTCGGTTCCCCTTCTGTTGTTTCCCAATTATATGCCTTATTTCACCAAGATTCAGTGGTATGTGAAGGCACCAAGGTCCCGGGTTCGAATCCCGACACGGTTCGCTTGAAAAATGTTAGGCGAACATTTTTAACAAAAATACACCCTCGTTCGGATGAGAGGTAAAATGCAGATCTTGTGTATGAGTGTTGTCACGCACGTTAAAGATCCCTACCTTGCTTGGAATAGCAAGGGTTCAGCAAAAACTCGCTACCTGGCCAATCTAGTACCTTCGGGTGGAACATTGGAAAATCACATGTAAGGTATCTGAACGAAGTTAAGCAGCCTGTGGCTACTAAGGATCCTCCAACACTTAGACATTTCTCGAATTAATAGTTTTCCAGTAAATCCTTTAGCACAATTGACATTAGTTGAGACTATTACAAGACCAATACCTGTAATTACTTATAATAATCATCAGGTTTAAGTACAACTATTTTTTTTAATTAAGTTTTCCATCTTGGAATTGGTTGGATGCGTACTTCCATTGATTTCTATTCTAAACTAGCCTGCACACTTCCCTGAAATTCCCACAGCCTACATTTTTCACTATCTGTGTGCAATAGTCTAACCTAGATCTACCTCTACCTCTCTTTTTTCGTATCTTTGCTTCTAATATATTCCGCACTATTCCCTCATGCCTCAGTATGTGACCTATCATCCTATATCTCCTATTTTTTACGGTTTTCCACATACTTCTTTCTTCCCCTACTATTTCTAGTAACTCTTTGTTCTTAACTTTGTCTGTTCATAATATCTGTATCTTACGTCTGTAGCACCACATTTCAAAGGCTTCTTTTTCTTGTCCGCTTCTCCTGCTGTCCAGGTTTCACTGCCGTACAGTGCTGTGCTTTACACATATGTTTTAAGCAATCTTTTCCTTGTTTCTATATTTATTGTCGTTGAACACAGTAGTTGCTTTTTCTTGTTAAATGTAGCACGACCTTGTGCTAATCTTTGTTTTATATCTTCTGCGCTCTTTCATCTTGCTTTATTTGGCTTCCTAAGTAGCAGAAATCCTTAACCTCTTGTAAGTTCTCGTTACCTATTATTCTAGTTTTTAATTTATTTTCCACTCCTTTGCATACTAGTACTTTAGTTTTATTTTTGTTAATTTTCACTGTCAGAACTATTTCCATTTAATTAAGGGCAGCTTCTAACTCTCCCTTGCTAGATGCTACTGCCGCTATATCATCTGCAAATCTAATCATATCAAGCTTTTGGCCCTGCATAAAATAATTCCAAATGTTTTCGTGCATTTGACAGTATTCATTGCCTCTTCGATGAACAAACTAAAGATTAATGGGGATAGGCCACATCCTATCTTACCCATTTTCTAATATTTACTTCTCTACGTTCCTGCTCCAATTCTATTGCCGCTGTTTGCTTTTATATAAGCTATGTACCAACCGTCTATCCTTAAAACTCATTGGCCAGCGAACTTCGCTGATCCCTACTATGTCTAGTGCTCTAGCTTACCTACTTGCTTCATACTTCTGACATTCCGCGCTCCGACTCGCACAATGTTCCATGCTCTTTCTTTAAACTTTCTGATCACATCCTCCGAAGTAATCCCCACCCGGGGATCCGAATCGGGGACTATTTTAACTCCGGAATCTTTTACTCCAGAGGATGCCATCATGTTACTTGCAATTTAGGTACCCTCTGTACTTGGGAAGTAATGCAGTGGTTTCCCATTGCCTGCCATATCCTAGTAGTGTGTCTTAGAATGCCATACCGACCCGTATGGTTTCTGTCACTCCAAGTAACCAAAAAGCTGTTTTCCTCTTTCGGGGACCTGTCTTAGTCTGGTTCCTCACTAAAGACCTAACTACTTTAATTAGACCTGCAGTTTGACTCTTTAGATCAATGGAACACGGAAGCCATTCCACCCATTCTACTAATCTGGAACTACTTCAAGATGTTGATCTATTCGGAAGGGATATATATATATATATATATATATATATATATATATATATATAATACAGTGTGTCCTAAAAAGTTTTATACAAATGGAGAAAAAATTTATCTTACATTTCACAAAAAAAAAATCTTGATAAAAAAGCTCTGCATGACTTGTAGATTCATAATTAAGTACAAAAATTTTAAAACATTGGCTGGAATACAGGGAAAATCAAAATCATGATTTGGAGTGATAGTAAAATACGCTCAAATTGTCTTGGAGAGCAAAATGTTCATTGAAATTTTTATTAAATAGCAATAAATTATGCCCACTTTGTAGATTTGTGATTTTCCCAGAAAAAAATTACAAGATATTATTAACTAGATTATTTATTGAATAAAGGAAAAAGACATGATAAACAATTGATAACCTGCTATCAACTTATCAACAATGAATAATCACAACTAATAAATTCTATTGAGACATGTAAAATTACTTAAATACTACGGAACTTCAACGTATCCACCGTTCCGTTCAAAACAGGTGATTTTTCGTTGATTAAATTTATTTATGACATATCTAATCACATCTGGAGTTATAGCTTCACATGTATCTTTAAAGATTCTTTCAAGATGATCAACATCTTGAAATGGCCTGTGAAGGTATACTTTTTCTTTTAAGTAGCCCCACAAAAAGAAGTCTAGGGAGGTGGGGTATGTCCGGCAACCTTGGTGGCCAAAGAAACTCCACGTCCCTTCCGATCACTTTACCGTTAAAAGTGTGGACGAGAATGTCCCTAATAGTTCTCTTACAGTGGCATGGTGCTCCATACTGTTAGTACCATATTTTTCCTCGTTCATTTAGTGGTAGTTCATCAAGAAAGTCTGACAACTGATTATTTAAAAATTGTAGGTATCTTTCTCCATTCATTTTATTTCGAAAAAAGAATGGTCCAATAATTCTGCCTTTGTAAATGCCGCACCATACATTAGTTTTAAATGAATATTGATCTCTGGCTTGGACATGGAAATTGGGATTAACATCGTTCCACCATCGACAATTTTGCGAACTTACTGTACCATTAGACGTAAACGTTGCTTCGTTAGAGAACAGTACTTGTCGTGTCATAAATCTGTTATCTTCCAATTCTCCTTGCATACGAGCACAAAATTCAAACCTTCGTACAAAATCTCCTTCTGTTAGAGTATGGGTAAATTGGGGTTTATATGGTTTAAATTTATTTGACTTTAAAATTCGTGCAACTGTATTTTTACTTACATTCAATAAATTGGACCTTCGTCGAAGTGAATATTTTGAATTTTACACGACCGATAGCATCACAGCAGTTTCAATTTTTTCATTTCAAACCCATGCCCGATGTTTCTTTCTAAATTTGTTTTCAATACTTTCAGAACTCATGAAATTATTTATTACATATATGACCGTTGTGCAATGTATTATCGGGGTCTCGATTATTAAAGATTTCTGCTGGCTCACTACATGTTTTATAATTTTCTCCAACAATGAGAACAATTTCAATTTGATTTTTAATACTCAATTTTACTGGCATATCTAGTTATTGGAAACACACACTTATGTAACATTTGACATTTGTTGACAGTTCTTAGATATTCCAAAGTACTCTATCAAGAACGTATGTCAAAAAATGAGTAACTTAAAATCAGGCGCTTGTTTTAACGGGATCTTACGATGTTTCGTACTGCGCATTAATTTAACAACTGCTCATGTGTTTATTGAATATCCTTTAATTTTTATCTACAAAGTGTGCATAATTTATTACTATTTAATAAAAATTTCAATGAACATTTTGCTCTCCAATACAATTTGAGCGTATTTTACAATTACTTCAAATCATGATTTTGATTTTCCCTGTATTCCAGCCAATGTTTTAAAATTTTTGTACTTAATTATGGATCTACAAGTCATGCAGAGCTTTTTATCAAGAATTTTTTTTTATGAAATGTAAGAAAAATTTTTTCTCCATTTGTAAAAACTTTTTGGGACACACTGTATATACAGGGTGAGTTTTTAGTGTGGATAGGTTGGATAACTCCGTTATTATACAAGCTACGTAAACCAAATTTGGAGGCATATTAGGCATGCCTAAAGTGCACATTTTAAAAATATTTGGAAGCATACAGGGTGTTTCATAATTCCAGGGCATATTAAACTTTTTTTTTAATGGAACACCCTATATATTATTACATTTTTGGAAAGCCCATAAAAAGAGCTTTAATTTGATATTAAATTGTATCTGTCTATTCCTTTTAGTTTTTGAGATATTCAACTGTTTTTAGAAAAAATGACCCTGATTAGATATATTGCCACTGCACTAATACACAACTTATCTTAATTTTCAAGATGCAGAAAATTTTACTATATGCCATAGTATATTTGTAATTATCACTTTTTTGAAATTTCTTCACAGTATACAGGGTTAAACGTGATTGTTCCCCCCCGAATGGGACGCTCCTGATCTTATTATCGAAAAATGGATAAGCTTATCTTATTTGGCATAAAAACATGGGTAGACAACAAAAATCTGAATAAAATATCTTTTGTGGTTCTTCAGATAATTAAAAAAACTCAATTTCACCTAGCCCCCTTAAAGGAGTTATAACTCCATAGGGGTACATTTTAGGGCATACGTTTATTAAAAGTTTTATGTTTATTTTGTGCTAAAGAACAATCCCTTAAAATAGTGTCGTGCAATTTTGAAACATCCTGAATATATATATATATATATATATATATATATATATATATATATTACTCATATTTAGACCAGGGTAGAAAATTAAATAATCAAATCAAATAATTTTAATTACCGTGTATAAGGAATTTCATTAAATAATACGCTTTATTAAAACCTTGAAGCATAAATAAACTCGGTCGTTTCAGTAAAAATAAGAAATTTAAATTATCTATAAGACGCTTTACATCAAAAGAAGCAGTATTGAAAAGCGCAGTGGATAATTTAATTATTCCCAAACAAATGGAAATTACGTGCAAAGTTTATATTAATTAACCCTATTTTAAATAACTGGTATTAAACAAAACGTACAGATAATAATTAATATTTAGTTGGAGTTAATTGAACCATTATTAATAATAAGCATAAAACTTGTAAAACCCAATAATAGTCAAATCGTAGGAAGGTTATTTAAAATGTTACGTTTGAACACCCTGCGTGTTTTTAAAAGGCAATTTCAAGTTAATTTGTTTGGATAAACATGTTGATTCTAAGGATATTGGAAACGATCAGATGCTTTAGCAGGAAATACAGAACACCTGCGTATTTTTAAAAAGCTCATTCTGCGTAAATTTGGCAAATAATTAATGTTTCAAAGAATCTTGGAGAAACCGGGACTTAGTATTCACGAGAATGTGCGATACGGGTTTATTAAACCCAGATAACAGTCCGCGTGGACTAAAATATAATCGATAATAAAGAATATAAATTTGCACCAATACGAACAGGTTAGAAAAGGAAAGAGAAATGCGTCAAGCAAAGACACATATTGTAAAAGGGCGGGATTTAAGCAACGTCAAGGGGTGGCGATTGGTTAAAAATAGGATGCATATATCAGAGGTAGAACAACAATTTCTGTATAAAAGTAATTAGTTTTCTCGGACAACTTTGCGGGCCGTGTTGAAATTTTCTGAGATCTCAATGGGTGAGTACTAAATTCATAAAATCGACGTGCAGGCTACAGACTGGGAACGTAGAATGAGGAATTCGTTGGAATTACCCGTTTTAGGAACAAAGCGACGTGTCGGCTATTCGCTATATATACAGGCGGGAATATGTGTTTCTCTCTTAGACTCTTAGACTTTCGACGATTCGATGCGTTAAAAGCTCGTGCATCCGCGACTTGATATTAAACAGTGCATTTTAGTTTGATTAAATAATTTAAAGTGTGCTAGTATATTTTAGTGACTCAAAATAGTTGGTTATTTTACGTGCTAACATGAATGTACTTCAGTGCACTTAGATACAAGGTAATAAAAGTTTATTATCACGGTACCAATTAGTAAAATTTACAACGACAAATGTATACCCAAAAGTAGGCAGTTTTGGCGTATATTGGTAATATTGGTAAAAGGAAGTATGAATTTCTTTGCTATTTTGCGGGGTGTTAATGACTAAATGGTTCGTAAATGTGTCTGCATCCACTGAACCAGAGGCAGATATACACAGATGAGTTCCGGAAAAGCCTAGAAACAACTTTAAATTAATGGTGATGGAGAACATTTTAAAGCGTTGACAACTTGAAGCTGTAAATAGAATCCGGTTGGAATGGTGTGATTTACAAAGGGACGATTACACTGAAGCTACGAGGACAATAACCTTCAGGTAAATTGTACTATTTTGTTTGACATTTTTGTGTGTATTGAATGACTTTATAATTGATTTACTTTAAATGGACATTAGTGGAATTTTTCTAACCATAAAAATTTAATTTTAAGATGAAATTTGCTTGTTTAAGTAAAAGGGGTATTTTGTTTTGATGTTCGGGAATAGGATGAAACTTTGGGTAGGTCTTTGAGCTCAATTAGACAAACCTGGTTAATTAACGTAAAGGGCTGGTAGATGCTCCTTTATACTCAGACTCCGGTCTGCTTATCTTGTTATATTAATTAGTAGGCATCCAACAAGGACTTTAATTTTGGATGCACAGTAAAATGATAATAAAATTAATCCGGAAATTCTTTTTAAAACTGAATTTTATGTTCAAATTTAATTTGAAAATTTAATGTATTCTGAATATTGATGTAAATAGAGTTAACGTTGATGTTTGTGGTAGGAATGTGTTGTTTAATTTTTATGATTGAGAATGGAAGTTATCTAGAAGAGCAGCCGAGGCGATTAACAGAAGGAATCAACGGACCAGGTGATTTAAAAGGTTTCACAGCATTCTTGACGCCCAAACTGTGGGGCTCGAATGTTTTTTTTTTAAAGGGCCAGTACCTGACAGATAATGAGAAGAATCACAGCATTCTTGGCGACCCAAAAGTGAGGCTCGAGTTCCAAATAAAATTTTTGTTATTTTATTCCAGGAAACTGGCGATCTGAGAGAGAGTTTCTGTTTGTGGATAAATTTAAAAGTATTTTAGAGTGTGTAGAGTGATTAGAACGTATGCAGAGAAAGGAGTGGTTAAGGAGTCAAGGAGTGGAAATTGGAAGTGACGATAGTGCATTGTGTGGGAAAAATTCGAAAATGGAAGAAGCAGGAGGAGTAGAGATCAGTCGAGGACGGAATCGGGGATCAAGGAAACGAGATGATATTGAGAATGTTAGAGAGAATGAACGAAGAATCGAATAAGAAATTTGACCGAATGAATGAGACATTAACAGGAGTTAGGGAAACCCTAAGTGAGAAAATAGATAAGACGAATAAAGAAGTTTCAGAATTTAAAATAGTCTTACCGTAAAGATGGGGAAGTTGAAAATAGGGTTGATAAAATGAGCGTGATATTACAGGTCTTCGACAGGAAATGGGACATTTAAGGTCCGAAGTACGCATTTTTGTGAAGAAGAGATTAATGTAAAATGACTGAAGTGACGGACTCATGTAGGGATCAGTTAGGCAGGGTAGAACGTGAAGTTAGTAGTATTAAATACAACATGTCAAATTTAACGGGGATGGTCCCAGATTTTCTACAGGTGGAGTATCATTGGACCAACACATGAAGTTTTATGGCGATAACAGGGTAAATCCACAAATTTTTATTAATAGTGTAAGAAATCTAGTGGGAAATTTATTTGACGAACAGACTAAACTGAATACGATAAAGGCTTTATTAAAGGACAACGCGGAAGCATGGTACAATTTAGTAGGACAGGACATAGACACGTATCAGGACTTTGAAAACAAATTTTAAAACACTACTGGAGTGACCACAGACAAGACCAGGTACGAGACGACTTAATTACAGGAAAATTTAAGGGAGAGTTTGCAGGATCTAGGAGCAATATGCCATCCGCAAGTACAGTGTGGCCAAACAACTGAATCCACCATTGACGGACAGACAGATAATCAAGTACCTATCACGACATTTTGAACTGGAAATTAGACAACACGTGGCCTTACAAAACATCACAGAACGGGAGACATTTTAGAGTATTTACAGAGATATGACGATGTATGTGTTGGACGGACAAGAGAGATACGAGAACGAAACGTTAACACAGTTAGGTTTGACAACAGGACACCGAATTATCCGAGACGGCCTGACTACAACAGAAATTTTCGACCGAATTGGGAACGACGAGGACAGGAATACAGGAGCAATAGTGCGACTAGGGGACCGACGCCAAGACCTAGTTACACGCGACAGAACAGTTTACCGGAAGTAAACAGGACTGTGACCAGCACGCCGAATAGAGACAGGGACACGGATATTAACACGAGGAGGACGTACGCACAGGTTGTAGAAGGACAACCAGGACCAAGCACGGAAAACAGGATGAGACAGGATTTTTAGAACGCGACAGACCACTAGATTTCTGTGTAAATGTATACGAACATCCACGTGAATTTTTCAAAATTGAGGAGGAAGTAGAGCCAGAAACTGAGGAAAAATTATGTTTGCCAATTATTAATTTAGAAATTTTGAGAATAATGTAGAAGTATTACTTGATACAGGGGCAGAGGCGAGTTTAATATCGGAGGAATTCGTCAGCAAAATTAGGGATAAGGTTTGTGATAGAATTATGCCTATAAAACGTAGCCATTTAGTAGCTCCAAATAAAAAGAAGTTTGCTGTAGTAAATAGTGTTGTGGTGTTTAGGATAGATATAGGAGGTTTTAGCTGTGAACAGGAGTTTGTAATTGTACCTGGACTGAAGTTTCAGAGTATTTTAGGTGTTGACTGTATGATGAAGTTAGGGGTTTTGATAGATATGGAAAGGAAGGTAATAAGAATTAAGGATAGGGTAGTGCCATGGAAAGGCAGTTATGAAGTCACAGAGGATGACACGGGGTTTAGTATTAATGTAGTAGAGGTAGAGGATGATGAAGGTAAACAGATCAACACAATAAGATGTCCAGAGGAAAGGAAAGTAGAGGTTCAAGCTTTAATACAAAAACATGCAGAAGTAGTGGGGGTAGAAGCAGCATATCAGGAGCAGGTGAAGGCGAAATTAAGTAAAGATGGCAAATTTGTTTTAATAAAGTAGATTTAAGGGATTCATTCTGGCGGATTCCATTACACAAAATTCTAGAAGGTACGTAGGGTTTTCCATAGAGGGAAAAATCGATAATTGTAAAGTAGTATCGTTTGGTTTGTCGGCAGAAAGGGAAACAAGAATAAATGAGAAACAGACAAGTGTAGGGACTGAAGAAGAAGTAATATTTAAGAGTCAGGATAAGAGGGATGATAAGTTTATTGTATGTGAGATAATAGAGATGTTAAGTATAGATATAGAAGGGGGAGAGATAGGGATGAAGAGTATTAGGATGGTTAGAAGGAAGACTTGGAGGGTCAAGAAGAGAGTTAGATTTAAATAACTTAAGGAACAAAGGATAGAGATAGGTGAACTTTAGTATAGATATAGAACAAGGGATAGCATAGGTGTATATAAAAGAGTAGAAGTAAGTGGTTATAGAAAATAAAGCTAGATATAGGATACATATGGGAGATAATTAGGAATAGGTTTAGGATGAGGATAAAGAGTAAATGTAGGAAGAAAATAAGATAGGTTAAGTATAGATATTTTATATAAGATTAGTGGAGAGTTAGGAATAGAGTAAAAGTAGGATAGGCATATAGGATTAGGTAGGGGGAAGTAAAGTATAGTGAAGATTAGTTAAAAGTTAGGAATAGGATAGGTATATAGGATGTATATAGGATTAGATGGATAAGTAGGATGAAGTTAGGGATAATTTCAGTTTATAGAAGTAGGTGAGAGTTAGGAATAGGATAGGGATATAGGATAGGTGTAAATATTTTTTGGATTGGAGACAAAGTAGGTAAGTTAGATAGATAAGGATAGAGAGAGATAGGCAAAATTTTGTAAAGATTTTTGGCAGTCTAAATATTTGATATTTGCATTCAAATAAGTGGGATTATTTGTATTCAAATAGGGGGAAAATACTCATATTTAGACCAGGGTAGAAAATTAAATAATCAAATCAAATAATTTTAATTACCGTGTATAAGGAATTTCATTAAATAATAGGCTTTATTAAAACCTTGAAGCATAAATAAACTCGGTCGTTTCAGTAAAATAAGAAATTTAAATTATCTATAAGACGCTTTACATCAAAAGAAGCAGTATTGAAAAGCGCAGTGGATAATTTAATTATTCCTAAACAAATGGAAATTACGTGCAAAGTTTATATTAATTAACCCTATTTTAAATAACTGGTATTAAACAAAACGTACAGATAATAATTAATATTTAGTTGGAGTTAATTGAACCATTATTAATAATAAGCATAAAACTTGTAAAAACCCAATAATAGTCAAATCGTAGGAAGGTTATTTAAAATGTTACGTTTGAACACCCTGCGTGTTTTTAAAAGGCAATTTCAAGTTAATTTGTTTGGATAAACATGTTGATTCTAAGGATATTGGAAACGATCAGATGCTTTAGCAGGAAATACAGAACACCTGCGTATTTTTAAAAAGCTCATTCTGCGTAAATTTGGCAAATAATTAATGTTTCAAAGAATCTTGGAGAAACCGGGACTTAGTATTCACGAGAATGTGCGATACGGGTTTATTAAACCCAGATAACAGTCCGCGTGGACTAAAATATAATCGATAATAAAGAATATAAATTTGCACCAATACGAACAGGTTAGAAAAGGAAAGAGAAAATGCGTCAAGCAAAGACACATATTGTAAAAGGGCGGGATTTAAGCAACGTCAAGGGGTGGCGATTGGTTAAAATAGGATGCATATATCAGAGGTAGAACAACAATTTCTGTATAAAAGTAATTAGTTTTTCTCGGACAACTTTGCGGGCCGTGTTGAAATTTTCTGAGATCTCAATGGGGTGAGTACTAAATTCATAAAATCGACGTGCAGGCTACAGACTGGGAACGTAGAATGAGGAATTCGTTGGAATTACCCGTTTTAGGGAACAAAGCGACGTGTCGGCTATTCGCTATATATACAGGCGGGAATATGTGTTTCTCTCTTAGACTCTTAGACTTTCGACGATTCGATGCGTTAAAAGCTCGTGCATCCGCGACTTGATATTAAACAGTGCATTTTAGTTTGATTAAATAATTTAAAGTGTGCTAGTATATTTTAGTGACTCAAAATAGTTGGTTATTTTACGTGCTAACATGAATGTACTTCAGTGCACTTAGATACAAGGTAATAAAAGTTTATTATCACGGTACCAATTAGTAAAATTTACAACGACAAATGTATACCCAAAAGTAGGCAGTTTTGGCGTATATTGGTAATATTGGTAAAAGGAAGTATGAATTTCTTTGCTATTTTGCGGGGTGTTAATGACTAAATGGTTCGTAAATGTGTCTGCATCCACTGAACCAGAGGCAGATATACACAGATGAGTTCCGGAAAAGCCTAGAAACAACTTTAAATTAATGGTGATGGAGAACATTTTAAAGCGTTGACAACTTGAAGCTGTAAATAGAATCCGGTTGGAATGGTGTGATTTACAAAAGGGACGATTACACTGAAGCTACGAGGACAATAACCTTCAGGTAAATTGTACTATTTTGTTTGACATTTTTGTGTGTATTGAATGACTTTATAATTGATTTACTTTAAATGGACATTAGTGGAATTTTTCTAACCATAAAAATTTAATTTTAAGATGAAATTTGCTTGTTTAAGTAAAAGGGGTATTTTGTTTTGATGTTCGGGAATAGGATGAAACTTTGGGTAGGTCTTTGAGCTCAATTAGACAAACCTGGTTAATTAACGTAAAGGGCTGGTAGATGCTCCTTTATACTCAGACTCCGGTCTGCTTATCTTGTTATATTAATTAGTAGGCATCCAACAAGGACTTTAATTTTGGATGCACAGTAAAATGATAATAAAATTAATCCGGAAATTCTTTTAAAACTGAATTTTATGTTCAAATTTAATTTGAAAATTTAATGTATTCTGAATATTGATGTAAATAGAGTTAACGTTGATGTTTGTGGTAGGAATGTGTTGTTTAATTTTTATGATTGAGAATGGAAGTTATCTAGAAGAGCAGCCGAGGCGATTAACAGAAGGAATCAACGGACCAGGTGATTTAAAGGTTTCACAGCATTCTTGACGCCCAAACTGTGGGGCTCGAATGTTTTTTTTTTAAGGGCCAGTACCTGCAAAGATGAGAGGATTCACAGCATTCTTGGCGCCCAATTCGTGAGGCTCGATTGGAAAACCTTAGTTTATGATTAATGAAGAGAATTTTTAGAAGATTCACAGCAATATATATATATATATATATATATATATATACATATATATATATATATACAGGGTGAGTTTTAGTGTGGCAACGATCGATAACTCCGTTATTATAAAAGCTACGTAAACCAAATTTTTAGGCATATTAGGCATGCATAAAGTGCACATTCTAAAAATATTTGGAAGCATACAGGGTGTTTCATAATTCCAGGGCAAATTAAACTTATATTTTTTTAAATGGAACACCCTATATATTATTACATTTTTGGAAAGCCCATAAAAAGAGCTTTAATTTCATATCAAATTGTATCTGTCTATTCCTTGTAGTTTTTGAGATATTTAACTATTTTTTGAAAAAATGACCCTGATTAGATGCTTTGCCACTGCACTAATATACAACTTATGTTAATTTTCAAGATGCAGAAAATTTTACTATATACCATAGTATATTTGTAATGATCACTCTTTTGAAATTTCTTCACAGTATACAGGGTGTGTCAGGTTTCGCAAAATGCAATTTATAAAACTTTTTTTAAATGGAATTCTGTTCATAGCGTATTATTGTAGGTTGTTATATCTTTAGTGAAAATTGTTAATGGATAAGTGTAGTTAATTGTTAATCAAAATGTATTAATTGTTTTATAATATTCTCCAATAATAAGTTATTTTTAGTTATGTAAATTAAAAACATTCTTAAAATTTAAAGCAAATCAAAAATATCTCAGAAAGTAATCGATTTAGGTATAGGGAATGCTTAACAAAAATGAAAGGACACTTAAAGAACTATCCATTGTAGCAATAAAATTGGTAGGGTACCATTTAAAAAAAGTTTTAAAAATTGCATTTTGCGAAATCTGACACACCCTGTAAACTGTAAAGAAATTTCAAAAGAGTGATAATTACAAATATACTATGGTACATAGTAAAATTTTCTGCATCTTGAAAATTAACATAAGTTGTGTATTAGTGCAGTGGTAATGTATCTAATCAGGGTCATTTTTTTTAAAAACAGTTGAATATCTCAAAAACTACAAGGAACAGACAGATACAATTTGGTATGAAATTAAAGCTCTTTTTATGGGCTTTCCAAAAATGTAATAATATATGAGGTGTTCCATTTAAAAAAATATAAGTTTAATATGCACTGGAATTATGAAACACCCTGTATGCTTCCAAATATTTTTAAAATGTGCACTTTATGCATGCCTAATATGCCTCCAAATTTGGTTTACGTAGCTTTTATAATAACGGAATTATCGACCGTTGCCACACTAAAAACTCACCCGATTATAAAACAAGAATCTTTTTAGAATCTTACCACATCAATAAAGAACAAAAATGTTTAAACAACAAACAAGATGTAGAAGACTCACACAGATTATATTCCACCCTATACAACTCAAATCACTTCAAATCCAAAACACGACATTAACTCCATCTGAAGATTACACCAATATTGTTTTCATATTCATGAAACACTCCTACGTCATTATCTTCAACCATACCGGCCTCTCATCGTCTCGACTTTTAACATACAATATTTTAAGAGATTTTCTTTCAAGTTCTATTTGAATTTATTTTAATTATCATGTTAGTCAACATAATCATCTGTCATTTTCAAAAAAATTATTTGACAATCATGAATTCTATACGGTGAGTGATTTATTCATATTCAATGTTAGATTTAATTTACAACGCTTCCATTTGTAGATTCTTTTGATAAAGGCGAAAAGGATCGCCGAAACGTTAAGAAAATAAAAATAAACTTTTGATTTTCAAACCAACTTTTATTCCTTGGACTTCATACCCAAAATACTACCACCTTATCATTAAAATATATATATATATATATATGTACAGGGTGTTTTAAAATTGTACGGCACTATTTTAAGGGAGTGTTCTTTAGCACAAAATAAACATAAAATTTCTAATAAACGTATGCCCTAAAATGTACCCCTATGGAGTTATAACCCATTTAAGGGGGCTAGGTGAAATTGAGTTTTTTTAATTATCTGAAGAACCACAAAAGATATTTTATTCAGATTTTTGTTGCCTACCCATGTTTTTATGCCAAATAAGATAAGCTCATCCATTTTTCGATAATAAGATCAGGAGCGTCCCATTCGGGGGAACAATCACGTTTAACCCTGTAATTCTTTTGTGTGCAAGCTTTTATAAATTTTATGCCACAATTAGAATCTTTTGATATTTCTGAGTAAAAAAATCACTCTTGTTTGAAGTCGATATCTGTAGCCGTTTACGAGTTAATTGGGGTGAAGCATTCAGGATGCCCTATGATACTTTACATACCAACATAGATGTTGAGAGTTGAAAATATTTATTACAATTAAACATTTAAAGTAACTGTTTAAAATGCCCATCAGTTTGTTGTATGCAGCATCCAGCACGGCGAATCCATTGCTCTCTGGCAAGTCTTATAACATCAGGACAATTCTTAATAGTATCAGCAGCTTCCGCGATCCGACTCTTTAACTCCTCCTGCATGTAGATACGCTTAGAATAAACTATAGTCTTCATCCAACCCCAAACAAAATAATCTAACGGTGTTAAATCGGGAGATCGAGGTGACCATTTAACAGGTCCATTTCGGCAAATCCATCGGTTACCATATTCTGCGTTTAAATAGTCAGTGACAATATGAGAGAAGTGGTCTGGGGCACCGTCATGCATAAACCAAATCCCACATCTATCGGGAATTGGAATATCCTCTAAGAGCTCATAAAGATTATTTTGCAGAAAATTGAAATAAAACACTCCTGAAAATCTTTGTGGTAAAAAGATGTGCGGATGAGATTGTTACCAAGAAGTCCACACCAGACATTTAAGGAAAATGTATGCTGATAATGATTTGTGACAGTGGTATGGGGGTTTTCTTCATCCCAAGTATGGGTATTGCAAAAATTGGTAATTCCGTTTCCTGTAAAGGTAGATTCATCGGTCACTAGCAAGCGGGTCAAGAAGTTACGATATCGTGTGCATTTTCGAATTAACCACTGCGAAAAATTGCTTCGTTTGATGTAATCTTGCGGTAACAAATCTTGCACAGATGTCACGTGAAATGGGTACAGTTGCTGCTCGTGCAATGTTCGCCAAACGGTTGCATATGAAACACCAAAACAAAGAGACAATCTTCTGGTGCTAGTACTAGGAGATAACTGAACAGCATTGAGTATTTGTTCTTCAACATTTACATCTCGTCGAAATCTTTGTCGACCAGCATTTACTCGTGTAGGTTTTAAAGTACCAGTTTCCATAAGACGTGTTTCAATGGATTGAAATGTTTTACGATTTGGTATCCTTCTAGTTGGAAATTGGTTTTGGTATCTGCGAACTGCAGCAGCGCCATTTCTCTGTACTTCATCATAAACTAACAGCACGTCTGTTTGCTTTGCAAATGTGGACAAGTTTGTGGTGTTTCCCATGATACAACAAATTAAAGTGTCTTCAAAGTACCAATTTACACAAAAACTAACAGAACTAGTAACACATATTAGTAACTTACACAGTGTTTAAACATAACAAAGGTAATACATACAACAGATTCCATAGGTAAATTTGATGTTTTCAAACCCAATTTCATTCTTGTTCCGAATAAAGCTTCATATGGAATTTGCTTTATATCCTCATGAAAAGCTCTATTTTTCATCAGTTGAACATATTTTAAACCTTCTGACCACTTGGTTGTTTGGTTAGTGATAACCCAGGTTGTAACCATATTTTGAACATCTTGATTCGCTCGATTTATCGAGCCCTGGCTTTGAGAATGGCGAGGCTTCCCGTGTATTATTTTCACACCATCCCACATATTTGCTAATTCTTGGATAATTTTATTTGCAAACTCCTTACCATTATCACATTGGAGAATGGATGGGGCTCCCAAAAGAGTGAAAATGTCCATAAGTTGTTTTGCTACTTCTGACGCAGCTTTTGTTTTTAGTGGGCGCAGTACAACAAATTTGGTTAAATGATCTTGATAATTTAAAATAAATTTAAATTCATTATCTAGTTGTGTCTGTAAATCTATAAGATCCACTTGACACCTAAAATTCATTTCACTCGTCAAAACTGGTTTTATCACAATTCCTTTTTTCTTGCCTTTTTTTGACATGCTTCACATAAAGATAAATACAACATAACTGCTTCAGTAGTAATGTTGTTGTTATTAATTTCTTTCACTAATCTGTTTCGGCCACCATGGCCAGTTGCCAAATGAGCATCATGTATAATTCCATAAGTTTCTTCAATTGTTGCAAAATATTTTATGCTACCCCCTTCTTTTAATGGACTTATTAATTTTTCTTCCTTCCCTACCACTATTATATCGTATCTTTTCAGCCGGCGGTAACCTACATCACTTTTATTCTTTTCTTTTAATTTTGCTGCTTTTACTTCCAATAATATTTTTTCTTACTGATGTTGGTTTAAATAAATATTATTTTTGTTTTTTTGTGATACAATCTGTTCTAGTTGGTTTTTAAATTTTTCTTTTTGTTCCATTGTTTTTCAAAAATTCTAACAAAAAAAATATTTTTTTTGTTGAAAAATTAAAATTTTAAATCTATAATTATGATAATTTTAATTTACCTGAGTCTTATTTCTCTAAATATCTTAAATTATATCCAGAAATCCTCAGTACTATGGCATTAATTTGTAATGTAGTTATTGTAGGGTACATAAACATAATAACATTAACATTATAGATAGAGCACTTGCACGAAATATGTAACGTGAAATAGCAGCGCCTACTGAACTAGCCGAAACGGTAGTTCCCGTACCACTTCAATTGCGCATGCGCACCACATTACTAACACTTGCGATTTCGTATTTTGTATGCTCACATTTACCAAAACGACATGGTCATTGTGAATTCAATGTACATTTCCCTTATTTGAAATTGTAAATGTTAGTTGAATGCACATTACCCAAACGAGGAGGCAAATGTGCACATTTACCGGAAAATGTGTACATTAGCCGCAATATCTACTTTTACCGTAACATATATATATATATATATATATATATATATATATAGAGAGAGAGAGAGAGAGAGAGAGAGAAGGATAATCCACATTTGGAATGCAAATGAATGCTTAATATATATTAATAGTTATTAAGATGAAATGAAAACCCAACTTTGTATTTAAAGTTGAATTACCATTTCAAATCGAACTAGTAATTGAAAACCACTAAAAGAACGGCTACAGCAGGACTTGAGGTTGCAGGTTCAAGTCCTGCTGTAGCCGTTCTTTAGTGGTTTTCAATTACTAGTTCGATTTGAAATGGTAATTCAACTTAAATACAAAGTTGGGTTTTCATTTCATCTTAATAATTATTAATATATATTAAGCATTCATTTGTATTCCAAATGTGATTATCCTCTCTATTAATAATAATATAATTACATGTTTGTATTATTCCGAACGTTGCAAAAATGGGATGATCAAGTTATTAGTACATGAATTATGTATATAACTAGATTCAATTTCCTTAAATGCAAGACGTAATTGAAAAATTGTTAACAAGAGCCAAGCTTCAGTAGTATTAAGTATAACATCATCTAAACAATTAGGCTAGATAGCTCAATTGGTTAGAGCACTGATCCGAAAAATCAGAGGTTGCAGGTTCAAGTCCTGCTGTAGCCGTTCTTTTAGTGGTTTTCAATTACTAGTTCGATTTGAAATGGTAATTCAACTTTAAATACAAAGTTGGGTTTTCATTTCATCTTAATAACTATTTATATATATATATATATATATATATATATATATATATTAATTTGGGAAATATTTTGCAGATGATTTTTAGTAAATTCGTAAGATAAGTTTTTAGTTTGTTTCTAGAAATGTTTGAATGGATAGTAAAAATTTTCCGTTTGATATGTAAAAAATTAATTTGAGGTATTTAAAATTAGGTGGTCATACTTAAAAAAGTTCTTATATGTAGTTGTATATAAAAATTTAGATCCCCATATTGCATAAAACCCGTCGGGACGAATGCAAACAATCTCTTTTTTTTTCTTTCTTTGTTGAATTTTTTTCCCCTTGTAAATTTTACTTTAACGATTTGCCAATAAAAATTGCATCGAGGTTTCATTCTCCTTTTTCTTTAACCCATACCACTCTACGACTTTTTAGCTAGCGTGGTAAGTGCTTACAAGTTCTTCTTTCCTTTTCTTTTTATTGTTACGGTACGCGGTGCGGTCTGCTTTATTTACTTTCTTTGCTTTTGTTGCTTTCTTGCTTGTCCGCACGGATTGCCGTAGCAATTTAAAACAAGCAAACCTACACAGCTACCTCCTAAAATATACTTTAGATCATTTCTTCAATGTTACCCATTACTGTAATTTAATCAGGTATTATACTTTCCAATTAAATCTTCGTCCCTTTTTTCATAATAAATTTAACAATAGATAAACAATTCTGATGGTCTGTTGATTACTTCTTCTTTGTCTATCTAAACACTATTGTCTCATCTTTTTTTTCCACCCGCTCGATGTGTAGTAAGAACCTCATTTTAGTCAACTGTTAGTGTTTGTATTAACTTTCTACTTTCCACATTTTCGAGAGGTACTTCATTGTTACAGGAAAGACTTAACACGTCGGACGACGTGAAGATTGCTTGTTGAGGCGCAAGTCGAGACAAACAATACGGATTCCGGAAATGTTGCTTTTCCTACGTGGTATACATACTATTTTTCCCAAATCGTTGAAGAACAACAGAGATTAAAACATTATTTAATTTAAAAAGAATAAATAATTTTATTTCTAAATAAATGGTGCCGTGAAGTTTTTTGCAAAATTCGTTGCGTAACTATGGAAATGTATAATGATATTTAATTGTCAAACTTGACGCTTTAAAATTTGCTTGCTGGTATTTTCGAAAGTGATGAAGTACCACTACGAAATGATGATGAGTGATTTTGAATTATCCATGACTCTGTAGAAGATATTACTAGTTTAAAGAGGCTAGGCAGATTGATATCGTCAAACGTTGCTGAGGGACATATCTTAACAATAAGGTACAGATGTTTTCAGTCATTTCAATTTTGGTAGTGCGCAAATAATTTCCTTATAGTACAGAAATGAACATTTCCTTACGGTTATTTTCGTTGCTTGGCAACAACCAGACATGGAAATATATACCTTTTCTTCAAGAAATTTGATCAGAAATGTCAAAATTTCTGAGCGATTTGCGGAAAATTAACATTGTTGTACTATCTAGTTACAGCGCTTGTAACGTTATCTTATCTTTATAAATTTGACTTAATATTTAGATGCGTTTTAAATGCTTCGTATTAAAATTAATTTTACCCCATCCGATTACAATTTAAACAATAACTACATTTCTTTGTTTCAGTTAAATTTAAAATTAATTGTCTTTAATGGAATGTGTAGGAAAGTTTCTGTAAATACAATGTAAATACATAGAAGCATCTTTATATTAACACAGGAATGAGTAGTCCCGTTTCTATCTAACGATTAATTATTCTAAACGCTTTTGATCAGCGAGGTTTATACAGGGTGTATCAACCCTACACTCAACAGATACATGTTTAACCCCCAATGTTCACTATAGAATATCATCATAGCGTGACAGTACTTTAATTTTATTGTTTTGCAGTGATAAATAATGTGTATTTGTTAGATACATTTAAAGAACATATCGCGCGTTTCAGATTGGTGTTAATCTAGTCGCACACCTCTCAGTTCAGACATAAGTCCTTTTAAGTATTCACTAACGGCTCTTCGTTATCTGAAATCGCGATCTTTGTTATTTTCTTATAATATATTAAACTCTAATTTTGTATTTATTCTATAAAATTCTCCTAATAAGTGTACAGTAATACTTGCTCCAATTATTCTCTAGAGGTCCTTTTTTTCTTTGCGTTTTAATGGCACTGTCACATTATAACTTTTTCTATAATAATTTGCAAACAAGTATAAAAATATAGAAGTATTGGCCATTAGCAGATAGGACAATAGCTTTGGAACTTTGCATTCACCAATGAAGCTGTATCCTACAAACGCAACCACTAGAAGAAACTGGACCTGGAAAAAAATTATAAAACTAGTAAATAATAAACTGCTTCGGTCATACCAGCTGTAGTGCAGTCATATACTTCTTCCACCACAAATACTTCTGATATTGTGGACCCAAAGCAGAAATTAAGTAGTAAGTGTACATCACAGAATGTACTATTGTATTTATGAAACCAGGAAACATAGCCTGTTCTCCTAAAAGACTTTATAAAAACATATTATGTTAAGTGTTTAGCTTACCTGGAAAGAATTTCAAACACGCCCATGTTACAAAGACCATATTGGAATGATGATATACATGTAGGAAAGTAACATGTGATTGTTTTTTCTTCAACACAAAGAAAACAGTATCGAAAAGGTCTACAACTTTTGAAATAAAATACCACCAAGCATAGCGAGAAAACTACAAAAGTATTTTAACATTCGAAAGTATATTTTGAATAGTACCTTACCGAACTTGCAAGATTTGCATCAAATTTTGTGTTATTGCAAACTTTAATCATCGCTGAAAATCCCCGATCGATTGTGAAAATCCTTGTAAACAGCCATATGCAAAATATAATCTGATATGTATCATAAATAATCAAGATTCCATTTAAATTAAACGGTTTCCTTTTATCCATTAATTTTGGACCCAGTTTGAGAACAAAAGATAAATAGAATACAAGTATTAAACTTATGGGAAATGGCGACTGCATAAATAACCACGAATCCATCATCGGATCTAAATTTGAATGCTTTATGGAAAAAAATTGATACGAATAGCCACTACATACCCCTTCGAGTATTTATGATTTCGGTATAATTTCCAAAAAGTGCTTCCATTTCAATCAAATTCTAATAGAACACTTTTCCAATGTAGCTGCTAGTAGCAATTATATTAAAACGAGAAAGATTTTAGACATTTATATTTATTAAGCAACTACTTGTATGAATATTAATGTAAATTTAAATTTGTTGAAGGTATTCAACATAATTAGAGACACGGGACTTCTAAAAACCTTTTATTTATCTAATTATTTTTATAATTTTGAAATAATGTTACCCAAGTCGACAAAAACAAAAAACATTTTTACCAAAACATGTAGTTAGATAACGTTTGTAGAAATTACTTATTAATTTATCAAATGTTTCAATACACCAGATAGTCAACTTTTTAAAACGGCTAATATGGAAGAGAATCGGTCGGGTACCTCTCATTTATGGACAAACACTGAAACGTGAAAAATACAATAAATTAATTATTACGGGTATCAAGGATTAACCGGCGACGACTACTCTTCAAACAATACCTACGGTCTTAAAAAGAACCCAAGGAAGTGGCCCAAAGTGAAATGCAGAAAAAGGTGATACAGCTTATCTAAATATACAAGTTATCTAGTCTGATATATACTATTGCGTCAAAATTAAACGTGTTCTACTCAATCCATTAATGAACAGTATCATCCAATAAAATAGCAATGACTTCGAATTTTACAAAGCACCTCTCGAACGGATAGTGGGGCAGCCCTCTTCAATGTTAGTACGCATTCAAGAGACACATATAAACCATCTAATTCCGACCGTACATTTTGGAAGAAATTTCCTTCCAACTAAAGAGCTTAGCTGTATAAAATATTACGCTTAAGTCTAATTTTCAATCAGTTCCTGTACTAATATATACAACAATTAAATTTACCGTAACCTATATCAACCCAATACATCATGGACATTATAATTTGAATAAGGGCCGCTATACTTGCGGCCACGTCCCCAATGCTCCACCCGGAGGTACTACATTGGGTTTAAACGCGAAAATAATCGTGCTTCTAATTAATTCTAACTTCTAACTTCTAACAAACCTAAAAATCTAACAAACCTAACAAACTCTAACAATCTAACAATTCTAAAAATCTGACAAACTGAAACAAAAACTAAAAACAGGGTTTAAATAATGGTATCCCTAGCGCTGACTTTGAAGTGTGCCCGATCAACAAGACACAAAAATGAGAGGGGGAAAGATCCGTAATACCGGATAGCAGACGCCGGCTCTGCTTACCAGTGCGACCTGAAGGGTCGTCTTAAAACTATCCAAATCTAGCTAACTAATTTAAATCCATCCCTAGCTTTCCCTATCATTCCCTAACTGATTTATATTATGATTACAATCTTCACAAATCTACTCTTCCTTCCCAAATATATACTGCAACCAAAATGGCGACAGAACGTCAAACAAAACAAATATGCCACAAAATACTACAATACATGCTAATAAATATAAAGTGTAAATATAAAATATATATAAATATAATTATATAAATATATAAATAAATGTCTAATAAGCGTTAAGCATATAGCAGTCCACAAAATAGCAAAAGCATCACCCTATTTATCAGGTGCACTCGCACAAGCATTATGTCGGCTAGCGCCATTACGCACAAAACGTGCAAGTTAAATTATTTCAAAAACTACTGATTAATGTAAATCAATGCTTGTGCGAGTACAGCCGCCACAATTTAAGTCTTACCTCGATAATAAAATTCTCCAGCATCCGAAGATCTGGTCGTCTGCCTACATCTAACTGTAACTTACTTTTAAGGAGAAGATGGGGTGCACTGCTAAAGTCCTGGTGGGTATGCACTAAATGTTCTGGGGGGGGGGATCACAATCACTATCACTATCACTTCACTTTCAAGTCCTGAGGGGATGCGCGGTTTCACTCTATTTTATTATCTTTGTTTATTTTATTGATTTAATTTAATGAGGATTTCTGATTTATTTGTTATTGTTTATTTGTTATTATTTATTCCCGATTTCTCGATTTTCCGCACATAATTATGAAGATAGGTAGTGATTGTATTAATGGTGTGGGGGTTTCTCGTGCATATTGGACATTTGGGTTTAATTATCATGTTTGTTTTTTTTTTAATATCAGGTTTTGGTTATGCTCGTATCCTTACTCACGCCAAGTCAATCTAAAATTTTTCAATCCTCCCACCAACCCCACCGAATTTTTACACGCGGTTGTCATTGATTGTCTAATCTCGCGACCCTTTCCGCGAATTCTTTTAAGGCTGTCCAGAACGCCTTCTGGTTAACCACTTCCCCGACTTCCTCTAGGCTCTTTGGCCATGCCAGACCTAGGATAGCTAGTTTGCTATCAGCCAACCCTCGATTTCCCGCCTCAAGCGGGCAGTCGAAGAGCACGTGCTCTGCGCTTTCCGCGCCCTCACCGCATTCGCAGCGGTCGCTGTTGGTTAGTCCGAACCTTTGTAAATACGCCTTTAGGGCGCCGTGCCCTGTTATCAACTGCACCATTTTGTGATCGAGCTTGACCTCGATCCTACCTCTAGCTTTTATGCTCGGTATGAATTTGTGGGTCAACCTGCCCGTGGCAGCGTTGTTCCACCTCTCTTCCCATTGTCGAATTGATTTTTCGCGCAGCTTTCTTTTGATTAAAGACCTCGGTATCGACGAATGTGATATTCGAAAGTCGCCCGTCGCGGCCTCTTTAGCTAATTTGTCAGCCCTATCGTTTCCTACGTTACCATTGTGCGACCTGACCCCAACAGAACTTTAAACGTCGAAACTCGAGCGCCGTACGCGCTATCCTCCAGACGTCCGCTTGGAGATCTGTCGAGGTATTCATGTTTGTTAAAGCCGTTAGCGCCGATTTACTATCACTGATTATATAATACTCATCTCTGCCCGTATGGTTTATTACGTAATCGATAGCCTCTCGTATGGCTACCAATTCGCACTGGAAGATAGTGCACCAGTTCGCGAGTTTGGTTTGAAACCGAAACACCTCCCTTTCCTGCTTATACACGACAAACGCCGCGCCTGCTTGCCCATCGTCCAGACGTGAACCGTCCGTATAAATTCTGATACCCATCGCGTCCTCATCACCTTCGACAAACTCGATTCCTCTAATATCAGCCGGGTGCCCCAACTCAGATACAACGATCTTTCTTGCAATTTCCCTATTACCAAGATTAAGATCTTCGATAATTTCGCGCCCTTTTCCTATATTTATTAATCGTCTATATCTAATCTCCCTAACGACATATTCGATAGGGAGAGTCCTACTGATCACCAGGACAGCCTCCGTGGAGGTGGATACATCATGGACATCTGTGGAATGAAGAAGCTCTTAGAGAAAATCTCACATCTCTTTTTGTGTGTTTAGGAGTACCTTACTCGCCGACTCGCTTAGGGAGCATCAATTGCCGGACGTGTGGGACCCCTGAAATAAGCGGTATGTCCAGGGTTATTGCACTAAACTCGTTTTTCCTTTCAATCTGGTGACGAAATCTTTCTGGAACCGTTAACTAAGGCTGTAAAAAAATTTTTACTAGAGAAAAATATTTAAAAGTTTGTCGAATTATTTATTTGCAATCCTAAATAAGTTTTCATATTCATAATAAATTTTATTCCCAAATGAGAAACAACAAACGATCAGATATTTCCTTTTAATTCTATTGCAAGGTCAAATTCCATACTTTATTGTAATAACAAATTATACGCTTCCAGTACATTGCATTAGTTCAAAATCTTGGTGTAAAGGTCGTCAAAACCTCAATGTAATCGTTAAAATAGCCGTTTAACATTAAATATTGTAGGTAAATTCGTTATTATTCTCAAACATTTCAAGGATTTCCGAGTTATTTTATAAAAACCGCTGGTGGTCCGTCCTAGATTTGTTAAACATATACCTTCTTTAGCATAGTTCCGTGTAATTAAGGTTTCCCAAGACGAATTTTTCGTATAGACCGCTTTCATAGCTTTGCACTCCTATTTCATTCTTCGAGATGTTCGTAATGGAGTCGCTGATGCGTAAGCATAAATTGAGGAAATCCTAATAAGGTTTATACCTTCAGAAATATTGGTCTGAAGTAGCATGATTGGTAAGACAAAGTGTACCATTGATGTCAATAAACTTTTATGGCTCCATCCAGTTAATATCCTGCAACACGGGAGATTAGTTTCATCGGGGTGATTATCCCCAACTCGCTATTAGGGGTAAGTGATTTATTCTGTTGCTAAATTCATCAAAGAATTTATAAAAACCGATTGTATTAAACAACTTGCCTTAAGACTTGAGGTGTCAACACACCCGTTAAATAGACTAGATGTAAAAGTTCCATCTTTTCAGTTCATATGATTTTTCGTAAAACAGGAATTATAATTAAAATTTCAATTGTTTAGTGTCAGATTCTTTGTTAAAAGAAAAATAACTTAAGTGAATTCCTGTTCAAAATTTGTAACAGTTAGAGCTTTCTTATGTTCTTATTGGTTAGAGGCTTGACAACAAAATTTTTTAAAAGATTTCTTTGTGTAATGATTCGCAACAAATTTGTCTTGTATAAAAGTAGAAAAAACGACGCAATATTCCTATTATATAATTTAAAGCTTTGCAAATTTATTTTATGGAAAAATCTGGAAACCAACATGTTAGTGGTTTGTCAGATATGGCAAATCATAATTGACTTAACAAGTTTGTAAATGCGGAACCATTTAAAAATTGTGTTTGATTATTTAAAATTCAGAAATCTGTGATATTATTTGATGATATTATTGAATATGAATTTTATAATGTTCGTATAGTAAAAAATATTTATTTAATATGAAATAGACGTAATCTCGTAACTCATATTTCTTATTGTTGGAAAATGCATATAATTGATTAAGACAAGATCTACCCTATATATTGTCATCCCATATTTATCCAAGGAAATTGATGAAGAATAAGAATTAATCAACACGAAATGGTTCTCTGTATGTGCCCTTCAAAATTCATGTATACGTGTTACATATAGTGGCGTCCAACTTAGAATTGCATTTTCTTTTATTTCACTGAACAAATCAACCCCGATTCACCTCTAAGTTTCTTTTGGGGGCAATAGCCAAATTAGCCGAAGGCATAGAGTTTTTAGAATTTATATCTTTAAAGTGTAAATTTGTAGCAATGCATCCCATCAGGAGGACTCAAGGGATATGGTTGTTATATGATGTTCGCCATGTCGTTTACTAGTTCTGAGTTTGTGGCTGTTGTCTTGGATTTTGTATCTAGAATATAATAGGTTTCTTTCGCTCTATCTCTATTGTTTACCTCTTTTTGTTTTATGATATCTCATATAAAGTTGGTTACCAGATTCTAGCCCTAGTCTCTGTCGTCTATTATTTTTGTCATCTTGTTTATGGTGAGTATGCTTTCTGTGTTTCAAGTCGACCTTCCGCGTAAGAGCAGGATATCGCTCGCGTTAACCTCCTAATTTATACAACATTTGCACATTGGCGTATCTGATATCTTAAAGCGATAAAGATAAGTCGCAAATCGCTCATACACCATCAGTGCCTGTGTTATGTAGAAATGTACCCGCCCGTGTTTTCTCTCTATTCACGCTTGTATGTTTGGTATTAAAGGGTAATCCATCTAACCTTGGTGGATCTTTCTGATATATCCTGCCACTTTTTAAGCGTGTTTCTAGCAATTCGTTTACAAAAATCCCAATAAGTATACAAGTCAAGTAATACAACAAATGAAAGAAAAAGGCGCACTAGCTATGATCTACAGAAAGTTTTACACTTCTCATGAGGAAAACATGTTCTTGCAGATATGCGATTTTAACTCAATATTTTATAAATGTAATATAAGAAATGGTAGTTGTTACCATTACAATGAGTCAGAAACAGAAAGAAATACTAATAAAGTGGCTACAGTACGTGCAAGATATATAAGGCTGGTTGATGATCGTGGAAATATAAAGAATTTGTTGCTATAGTGACTGTTGTATCGGGCAAAACAATAATACAATCATATTGACCCTGATCCATTAAGTCTTGCTAAGTTGTTATAATCTAAAATCTATTTAAATAAGTTATTCATTTCCAATTTACGCTAATATGTCAATTAATTTAATTTATTCGCTAACTGAAAGAAGCATTGAAAATATTATTATTCAGATGCCATCTCAATGATTCAAGAGTAGCTAAAGTATACAAAACCGTATGTTGAGGAAAAGTTGAGGCATTCAGATTTTTGTGAATAGAATAATATAAGCGATGCATGTTTCGAATGTAATTTAATTGGAAAGATCTAAAATTTGCATCGCTATTATTTAAGAAGTGAACCTAATAAAATATATGTTACGTATTCTATAGATGCAACTGTTAGCACAGATGAAATAGATGTGAACGAAAAAAAAATATTTTTGCAAAAGTCGTTTATAAAGCAGTACTACCAATTCCAAGACAAAAGTACATAAGCTAGCAAAGCTGTGCAGTACCTAACATTAATTGAAAACAGTAGCATACAAAATAAATAGATTTACTCACTAATGCGATGGGCTGCCTTCGACTATCAATTAAAAAGCTAAGTTCAATATCAAGAACCACCCAGTCTGAATGTAAAATTAAACATCTCAGTAACCATCGGTGAATCAATTATTAAAAAATAAGTATTGTGAAGCATAATAAAGTAACAATAAGGTTGTTCGTCAAATATAAGGACTTCCAACTTTAAAAGTCATGTGAAATCGAAACACAATAAAATCTCCTTACCAAGAGCAGGAGTTTTTCGAAATCATTGGACTGTATGCGCTATAATATCATTAAAGTTTAGAAAACCAAACAATTTCATCATAATATGGAAGTAACTCGACAATTAAGCAAAAAGCCAATATCGAGCACGCTGTATATAAATCACAATTAATTTTAATTCATGAAAGGAAGCTCATTCGTCAAAAATCACATCATATTTAGTAAGATAAACAACTTGTACGTCGTATAATTCATTTTAAATTAATTAATTAATTAAATTAATAACGGTTTAAACGCGACGAGTTTTATTGAAATAAATACGCAATTAATGAAAGGAGATAACCTGGCATGTTAGCTATAAACAAATCTCATTCAAAATATTAACGCATAAATAAATAAACGCATTTAAATACGTGACCAACAACATTGTATTTTCATAAAATCCAACAGATTTTGGAATACTAAATAACAAATAACAAATGTTTGATTACACGATAAAATTTCAATAATAGCAAATATAAATAAGAGGATGTGACTTAAACGAAGTTCAAAGTTGGATTTTCAGAAAATACGCAATGCAAAGTACGTGCCTACGTGAGAAAATACATCACATTGACACGGGTCGGGATGGTAAAATTTATAGAAAGTCCGAAAGCTGCAATGATAGAGGCAAAATACAACGCCTCAATTGACAAAGTGCGCGAGTAAAACCAATAAACATAGGTGGAATGAAAAGTCCTTATATAGAACACAGACTTAATAAAAAATCAGTATATCTTCGACCAAGGCATAAACTATACCAATTTAAAGCCGAATATCACGCGAGTGAAAATGGAAAAATTTAAATAACTATTTAGTGACAGAAATATTTTAAAAGTCGTACCAATAAGTATAATAGAAGTTGCCGTTTGCTGTAAAAAACGTAAGTAATAATTGTTAATTAAACCAAATATTAAAGTTTAATAATTTAGGGCTCTCTCTAAGTCTCTTCTAATTATCCTCCGAGTATACTCTAAGTGTCCACTAAAACATCTTCTAAGTATACTCTAAGCATATTATAAATCTATTCTAAATATACTCTGGGTAAATCTACATAAACTCCAAGGTGAACGAATTTAAGTCTAAACATTGATGGCTGAGCATCGAAAGGAAAATTAATCAACAAAGGGTTATACTGGGCGAAGCTTTACTACGCAAGCGAAATTAAATGGAACCAATTCAGGGGTGCTGACCAACCACATGCAGAGGCAGTTCTAAGAAGTAGAATCGAGCAGGGAGAACGCAAGTCAGAGATATAAATAATATTTCTAGTATAAGGGTTTATTTCAATTTTTAACACTTATAATTTTTATATATTGAAGTATTTAATTTGTGAGGGGTCATCAAAAATCTTTTGAAAATTTATGTAGAGAGAAAGAAGGCCATTTAAACGTTCAAAAGTGCTTCTAGTAACAGACAATGGTATTTTTGCTGGCGTTAAGGGAGTTATGATTTGGGTATAATCAGATAGATATTATTATTTTGATTCAGGGGTTAATTTTATGAATAACAAAATTAAAGTATCTATTATACTATAAAGTGTACATATTCTTGGTCATTATACAAATTCTTGGTTTGTTTCGTTCATATCATTCTAACAGAAAGGAGCTAAAGTAAAGGGGGATTTACAGTCTTTGTTGTCGTATCGGCATGCACTCTGTGTGAATTGGACTGAGCTAGTCGAGGCATATAAGAAGAAGTATCTATAAAAATTTAAAAACAGAAATTATTTAAAAATAAAAATATATATATATATATATATATATACGCTATTCACGTTAAATATACGATGACGTCATAATTCAAATAAATGCTGCGTTGTCATGGTTAAGTTATTTTATGTGTATTTCCTGATCAGATTTATAATTTTTTTTTAGACTACATATGCGCTAGAAAGCTAAATACGCTCAAATTTCCGAATGCTAACATTGTTACCTATGATCTTAGTTACTTTGTTTATTATTGAATAATTAAAGTTACATTACAATTTATTTTTTCTTGATATTAATAATAAAATTTAGTCATTAGTCAGCATCCAAAACCTTTGTAGAACTTATTGAAATTTTGTAGCTACTATGCATATTTAGATGTTTTGTGGAATTGCCATATAGAAGAGATACAAAAGAATATGACTACTTCATTCAAAAAAGCGTTTGACCTAAAGACAGTGGCAATTGTAGATTGTAGGATTTGTATTAAAAAACCACCCAATCTCGAAACACATGTGAAAAGGTATGCGCAATACGAGTCACGCACATTGAATTTTTTAATAAGCATTACTTCCTAAACAGTTATATCATTTATTTTAAATGCACATGTAGGTAGAACCAGTGATATACATTTATTACTTTAAGCTGTAGAGTACTTTACAATTAATTAGAGGATGTCCTCCATCGTTGAGAGCTAAACATTAACTGCAATATAGAACTAGAAATAACAAGAATGCTAGTAGTGTGCGCATGCATGTTAAAAAAAATAATTGAACTTTTAAAATTTAAATTTAGAATATTCACGAAGTTTCTCCTTTAGTAGTGTTTAAGAATGTGAATGACCAATACACTTTGGAGACCAAGTTACTAATAATTTATGCAACAATGATTAACCTTACCCTGAGTCCAGCAATTGTACCATTAGATTAAGATAAGTGCATGCTTTGAACAATTTATTTTCTAATTTTTGTTTTTAAGCTTTGTCATCGCTCCCGGGACTGTCATCGGCATCATTTGCATGTAGGCTGATAACTAATTCTGCCACATCCTATCAATTAATTAGTACTTCTCTATCCCACCACCTCTGAATTTCGTTTTCCGTGTGACGAATACTGTCGGACCATACCCTAGGGGTTATAGTTGAAAGTGCTTTTTTCCATGTAGCCAACGACATTTCAACCGAAATGCCATCACTTCCAACGTGATTCCTATAATAATTCTTTGCTATGCCCCAAACGTGTTCAATTGGGTTAAAAATGCAGTGGTACGGTGAAAGCCTTAACACTGCGTTGCCATAAGGCTCGGCCAGTTGATCAGCTGCATATATTGGCTGCGGCTTATTACTACAATTCCAGCAATTAACAAAATGATTGTTACTTAACGTTTTACTAAATCAAGTAACTCTGGTTTATAGAGAGCAGTATCAAAAGAAATGTTATTTTCATTTAACCACTTCTGGATATCAATTTATTTGGGTGCTGTGATAGCTAGCATTATCCATAACAATGGTTGAGGGATTGCTTAAATTAATTAACAGTTGATGTTCGCCATGATAATCCGTCTTGCGTTTTAGACGCAAAGACGAGGTCCGCATTATGAATAAATACGTCGTCATATCCAGCGTGAAGAACAATACATCTTCAAAACAATATTTGCAATATTTACAATAATGTTCGTTAGATATACCAATACCTTACAATACCACCGCTTACATTCGTGACGTAGTAGATTGTCACGCCAAGTAAAATAAACACCACATTGATTACACGTCAACATTTTACTACAGACTCAACACTAACACCAATGTTTAAGACATTTACTTATATACCCACATCAAATGAGTGAAAATAAATGGCGACTATACAAACAATAGTAGCTTATATCCTATTACTAAGTTCCCTTAAACTATGAGTGTAGCTTTCATCGCCCGACAGAAGCGCCCGAAGGCCAACGACGCCAACCAAACAGTGCCCGCGGCGATGATTCATCCGTCATAAGCGCGGAAATCCAAAGATCAACGAGCTCACCATGTACATGTCATCGATCCCGACTTACATCATCTGAGTCACGCAAAAATACGCGCTAAACCAAGGTCAACGACCTCTTCCTCCACTACAAAAACCAGAACGCACAGATCAATGACCCATACTCAACTACGACCGCTAAAGTCGAACGCCAAGGTCAAAGAACCCGACTGATGACGTCACCCTAGCCATTACTTACGTCAAAACACAAAGGTCAATGACACCAACATACGTGCGACCCATGACGTCACACACAAAGATTAATGAACCCGGAATATGACGTCACTAGAGTTTAATGATCTCCGGGAGTTGCCAGAACCTGCATTATGTACTACTCTGCCGTGCTAGCTAAAAGCGTCGTAGAGTGGGTGGTTCACACAGAAAAAAATGAAATCTCAAACAAGAAATATTATTTGAAACCTCCAATTAAAATCATAATACAAAATGGTATTTACCAAACTCCAATTAGAACCATAATACAAAGAAAATATTTACAAACTATCTAATGTAAAAACCTGTTATAAAAGGAAAACCAACTTCTAAAGAACAAAACATTATTTACAAAATATCCCAAAGGATTTACATAGTACCCAAAAATCAAAGCAACAGTTATTAGTACATTCCTGACTTACCTTACACTACTCTTTACCCTCAATAATGATATTTACATAAAACAGCAATTAAAAAAAATTATATAGTTTTACTGTCAATCTTACTTCTTACATAATTACAGCAAATAACAAATATTATTAGATAAAAAAGAACCCGAGACACCTGAACGAGGGTGCATCCTTAAATTTATATATTTACAAATTCAGAAGAAGCAACAGTGCATGGAACATCTCTTTACTTTTTATGTCCGATAGCCAGCAGCACCGAATTACCTGACCTCAAACGTAGGTCCATACGTATCACACTGCGACGGGTTGCATCAATCGAAAGCGAATTAGCACCAATTGCAGGAAATAATTTTAGTTACCATAAAACTTTATCTCTCAATAAACAACTTTTAGTACAGAATCAGTCAAAAGTGAATCAGCACCATTTGCGGTAATTAATTTAGTTGCTGGAAAACTCCACATCTCAATGAAACAACTTCGTGCAAACTAATTCCAAATTATAAATTCATTAGTGCGATGTCGTCGCAATAATTCTAAATTTCGGATCGTTGCATGCTTAGCTCGAGCTAAAATAAAAGTTCCACAACGGATGTCTGCTTATCCTTACGTTGCAGCAAGTTAAAACTACAAACGATGATGGGAAACCCCACTAACCTATTGGTTAGAACCTTCTACAGAACGTGTTTGCCTATTTCCTGTAGGAGACCATAAGAATTTACTATATTTGAAGTATGTCGGTAATCTGTTCGTATTCGACCTTGTAGCAAACACGATACAACCTTTTAACTTGTGGAAAATAAGCGCTTTGATAAACAAACTTATTGAAGAAACGCATATATTTAACCTACTCGGAAAGCACTTTACAATCTTTAAGGACAAATGTTTTAATAAAGTAGATACCAGATTTTAAATGCTATAACAATATATGTGACGAAACCGTTTTATTAAATTGATATTAGTTTTTAAGAATGTATCCAAACAGTAATTTGTTATATTTAAAATTATCATTACATGTGCTAATAAAATCTTATATCTAGTACGTGATCAACAAGATAGATTCAACCTATTTAGATTTTATTAATAACAACAATAGCAAATTTTACGGCTAACCCAAACTACGTTCAGAGTACGTTGAATTTTACAACTGAATATTTAATAAGATTCTACAGGATGAAGAATAAGTACTCGTTTAAATTGACCGAAGGTTGCCAATTCGCTAATACACGTAAATAACCGTGGAAACAGTACGGGATTATGAAATCTTTATACATCTATTCGTCTAATAATTTAATTTTAGGGACAGAATGTAACATGTCATTTACTACAAAAGCGCAGTTTAAGTTACTCGTGTGCCTGCATAGAGGGCGTGCTAGGTTATACAAAATTGACCAACGAGATAACATAATATGGTTCAAATTAACAATGTAAATTAATTATAATTCTGCTTATCTTCTAAATTTATGCGTATTAGCAAGCTTAGTATTGAATACGCTGTTTTTTATCTCAGTTTATCCGCATGGTTACAGAGTGTCGCTTCTAGCGCAGGTTTCCGTAGCGAAGTTTGTTACTTTACCTAAAACGTAAACAGGAACACAAGCTGGAGGTACAATGAAGCACTTAAGTAACAGAATCGACGGGTAAACCTTCACACAACTGGTTAAAGATAAACGGGTCACGTCAAGAATGAAAATAGAGGTTTACTTCTCCAGCTAGTGAAAACCACCACCTTTATTCGTTAGCCGTCCTGATAGGTCAGGAGAACGACATAATCATATCTAATACGAACAGTGAGAAACTATGTTTAAAATTTCTTTCTCAAACTGTATTATACAAATATGTGTAATATACCTAAATTAAGTATACAAAAATTTCTTAAAATAATTATTTACTAAAAATAATTTGTGAAGCCCAAAAAAAAATGTGGCGTTCACCTAATTTTAAATCCTAGCTACAAGTGTAGCCACGAGACACCTATTTACATAACCGGACATGGAAAGCTGTTGGTCTAAAAACAATGGTCTATGTATTTACTACTTTGCTGAAAAACATCTTTTGTCTATTTGTGAGTGTGAGCCTGTACATTCAGATGTTTCTGGTAAACAAATGCAACGCATTCACTTTATATGTATATATATATATATATATATATATATATATATATATATAAATACTATGTATTTATCCCCCCCCCCGTTGTTGCGTCATTCAAATATTAATACAATAACGCCGTACGCCGATGTGTTAAACGTCTAACTGAACGCCACCTCTCTGTTTCTCTCAAATCTTCTAATTTTATTACGCCACGGCTAGCCCTTTTTAATTTACACAGAGTGCACAACGTTACGATGATCAATTTTCTGCTGGACTTCTAGCTTATGTCTGTTGTTTTGTGTAGATAAAGCTTTTGGAGAATTGTACAAAATAAATGATGTAACACGATTGCTGTTTTCGTTTATGTATTTGTTTGAAATGATATTTGAAAGTGCGTTTTCTTATCAAAGCGCTTATTGTTCCAGCGTAATTGCATAAACATTTACTAGGTTTTATCTTATCTTCTGCGTATTTGTTTTATAACTTGTTGAACACTCCTCAACGTATTTTAATTACATGTATGATTATTTCTCTTCTGAATACGCGTTCTATTATTGTAAGATATGCTTACTGGCATTGATTAAAGTTAATTACGATCTATATACAGGGTGTTAAATGCTTGCTATTTACATAATGTGCGAATTATTTATTGTCACGGAAAATTTAAGTCAAGTTGATGGCCACTAGAAAAGTGCTTAGGTAGCGGCTTTTGGGTTGGGAGTGATGACAACTTTTGCTCCGGCTTAGTCAGGGTGAGACTCTAATTCAGGGTAGATCAGAAAATGTACTGCACAGATTATATTAATAAGGGTTAGTATTGAATCAGAGCCTGGACAGGGAATGCCAAGGCGCCAGGAACTGATAACAATTAAGGAGCGTATGAAACCTAAAGTCCTAGATCCAACAGACTTCGAAGGAACCCCCTTCCAGATCATAAATATAAAACACGCAACTTCACAAAATAACTATCTTTAATATCGCATCGGAACCAAAAAACAATTAATAACAAAAATTCTAAATACCAGTTGAATTCCAATATTACATCAATTATGATTAACACAAGAATAGAAAATACAAAATTAGTAAATATTACCGTAAGGAACCCCGCACGAGTGCATATCAGGGAAGAAGAACTTTTAATTGCTCACTCACTTTAAAGTTATTTATTACTCACGTACTCATATACCCTTGGCCAAGAAAGCATGTAGTAGTACGTAAAATGCACCATAAATTAAGTGCTAGGTGTTCTAACCTCAATTTCAAATAAGCACCTCGTGGGAGCAATTTCTAACAATAGTGTAAATATTAGATACCTTAACGTACTGTTGAAATATTTCACAATTATCTTAATGAATCACTCTAGGCAGTAAAGAGGGTGCCTAGAAATATACTAAATGTTGATGTTTAAATATTAAATTTTGTATATCAGTATTACACATTTTTGAATGAAGTAGATGTACTTCTTATGAACAGCAATAGCTCAAATTATTAATATTAAGTACTAGTAAAGGAAAATAATAAAACCACAATGGCACCAAATAAGCACAAACGCTAACAACGAACAATAAATACATGGAATAATCTTACTCAATGATTAGCTTCTGTACGTAGTTATCTCACATCTAAGGTCGTCGGAGTCCTAGGCTGCTGGAATGGTAACCCAGAGTAACGACAGCTGGTCGGCAACGCCAATAAATGATAAATAATAAAGTTGATAGTGCGACAACGTTCTTGAGATAAAGAAGATAAGAGCATAAATAGAATGAAGAGCATACGTATAACGCACAATGAGAAAGGGTAGGGAGGAAAAAGAAGAACCCTAAAATTTAATATTAGAAATCAAGTTGCAAACAAAAATTGAGATATTAATTACCACGTAAGTGGGTCAATTAAATGTGCACTAACTGATTTAGAGATAACAGGACGTTACAATATTTAGATTTTAATAACGAACATCTGCACCTAGAAAAATTAAAATAATAAAATTTAATCTATTTTAATTCATACCAATTATGAACGATGATGATGAATTTAAATCCACTACAAGTGAAAATCGAAGCTTGCAAAAAGTATTCTAAAACCATAAAACCAAAATTGCCAAACTCCAATAGTTATTTGTCGGTTCTACCGTAATTAATAGGTTTATATCGGCAGAATCCAACTTTCACCAATAACGATCGAAATAAGAATGCCTCTTATCCACAAGGACAAAAGCAAAGTACAGCTTATTATCATATTTGTAATTTTAAATGCAGATAAGTAACGTAAATTTGAGTATACGTCAATAACTTATAATTATGAAGGTTAACACAAATGGAGCGCAAAGGTAACAACGATATAGATAGCAGGACAATGCTATCAGCGGACAATTGAATTTAGAAATATTATATAAATAGAATGCTGACACAGAAGTGTCGACCGGAAGGTTACATTATTTTCATATATATATACTAAAATTATGACTCAAAACCAGAAAGTTTTGTTAGTCTGAAGCAATTTATTCGTATCCACTAACCAACGCCCACACTCCAGAGCTTGTGTTTGGGAATATGATTGTTAGAAGTAATTAATGTGTTTGTAATATAATAATAAAAAATTGTATATTAGAAGCTATAATACAAAAATAATTTTGTATACAATAAAAATAATTAGATAATAAATACTTACATTAAAACATTTAAACCAAAATGCTACAATTAATGTTATTTCTAATTTCTATTTTTTGTATGTCGTTTTTGCTTTATAAGTTTTTCTATAAAAATCTGCAAACAAATAAAAAAATATTCCTACAATTGTCATTAATAGACACGATACTGTTTTTGGAACTTTACAGTCAGTAGTAAAACTGTATCCTAAATACGCAGCCATAAGTAGAAACTGACACTGGAAGAAAAAGTTTTTATATCAAACATGGTATAAGAACAATTCGATTATACCAACTGTAACGTAGTCATATATTTTTTCCACCATAAATATTTATCAGAAATGCGGGCCCAGTGAAGAAAGTAAATAGTACGTGTACATCACAGAATGTACTACCGTATTTGAAAAAGCTAGAAAAATACCTTGTTCCCCTAGAAAAGTAGTTTAAGAATAATTGTAAATAATATACAGAGATAAACTTACCAGGTAATAGTTTCATGTACGCCCACGTTACAATAACCATAGCAGAATGGTGGTATACGTGAAGGAAAATAATTTGAGACTGCTTTTTCCTTAGCACAAAGAAAACCGTATCTAGTAGACCAACGATTTTGGAAAAAAAGTACCACCAACCCGCTTGAGCTATCTACAAAAATGATATAACAAATCAAAAATATACTTTGATAAGCGGCTTACCACTGTGTCTTGCATAGTCTCAAATTTTATGTTGCGGCAAATTTCAAGCATTGTCATAAATCCTTGTTGAACTCTAAAAAGTTGCATAAAAAGCCATATGCTAAAGACAACCTGATAGGCATTATAAGCAATTAAAAGTCCTTTCAAATTCAAGGGTTTCCTTGTTTCCATTAATTTTGGACCAAATTTAAGTACGAAAAATAAATAAGATACAAGTATGAAACAAATAGGAACTGGTGTTTGCATAAACAACCAAGAATTCACTAAACGATCTAGAACAATACTCATTAATGACAAATTTTTAAAATAGTTGTTTACATACCCTTTGTGTATCTAACATTTCACTGTAATTTCAATAAAATCTTCCCTCATAGTAAATATCTTGTAGGGTACGTACTTCTTCCGTTTGAGTTTCAGTTGTAATTAAAATAAAATCAGATGTATTATGATATTTATAGGTTTTTGTACGAAAATTAGTTTAGATTTTAATGACACTTGTAGTAGGAATCTACGGTCAGAAGGTAAGTTAATCGTTAAATAATTTCAATGTCATTAAAGTAGCGTGTAGAATTAAGCGTATAATGAACTATACTGGTTAACTTGGGTTTCTTTTAAAAGAGAATCATTTTCATCTTTCCATAAAACTCTCGTTTGTTTGCGTAGCCTTATAGTAGATCCGTCACATATTTAAACTAACGATTCAAAAATCCTAATGCGAACTGAACTGACGTATTATTGAAATAGTAAATAAAACACCATTGAAAAGTACTTTGTCATATTCCGATGTACCTATTATCTACCACCTCGACTTATAAATCTCCAAAGCGATAATATAACAACCAATAAATAGAGTTATCCTCTCTCGCAAGTATATCGCATTTAAAAACTTGGGAGGTAATTAAGAGGTTTTGTTTATACCAGGCGTGCCTCATCAACATTTTAGCTACGAGTCAAAATCAGGGACAACATGACTACTAAGAATGCAGTGACATTTTCATAATGGAACAGTGCTTTACTGAATAATAGGATGAATTTCATGGAGAAAATTATAAACGCTTCTAATACATAAATATTATTCAAAATTGTAATTACTATAAATACAAATTTAATCGTCGAATTTTAGTTGAATAATTTTTAAACTTTATTTATATGTTCTCTATGTTTTCAATTGTACCCCTGATGCTGAATCTTTTATGTTAATTTAGTCTAGTCTTGATTATAAATAATCAGCTTGCGATGAATACAAGGGCATACACTTTTGATAGTTAACTGATCCTTTGATCCTTTGATGCTGCATCAAAATTGAGGAATTTTCCAATCACATTACACATTTTTATTGTTGTATTAAAGTTGTATGCCATTAGAACGGATTCTACTTTTTTAAAAAGATTAAAATACATATCTTGCAACTTTTCGTAATGCCAACTTCTATTTCGTAACCTCAACTTTTTGTCTTATTTCAGGTATTAACAGCATAGCTTAATTCTTGAGAAGAATTAATTATTAAAAAGTGAACGAGTTTTTATCGATCTCAATCCACTTCAAGAGCAGATTGGACATAAGATCCTGATTGAATTATACCAAAGACAACATAATTTATATATAATTGTCCATCTAAAACTAATTTTTTCAAAGTTATAACCGTAATAAGAAAGGCCCACGCGAGTTAAGGTTCGGGCCTTTGGAGCGGTGTTTTTAAAAACAATTCCAAACACTTAACAATTTTTATTTTAACTTAAAACAGAAATTACAATGGAATTTTGAATAACTTGTAAAATAACTTTAATTCAAAAACATTTAATTAATTGTAATAAGGTGAGTAGCTTGAACAACGAAGCATGGAGTTCGAAGACTGACTGCCGGGCATTGAGCTCCCGGTCTTTTTATAATAACCTGCCCCTCACACGGCTGTGGGAACTCGCAGATCTCATGTCTGCTTTTCTCTTAATTCTACATTTTATAACATTGTAACAATTTTATTTCTAAGTAATTGCGGTATGTTAACCGCCTGTGACCTGCCACCTGCAGTATCACTGCCCTCTCGGATGCAAAGTTGCATATCCGTTCTCATGAACTGCTAATAACCTCTCTGGGTTAGCCTTGTATTACAATGTTGCAATGAACTTATACTTTATTTAACAATTTCTAATAATTCCTATTAGATTCAATATATTCAATATATATAGATAATTGGGGATACATAACTCGAGTTGATGCTGTGAGCAGGTATTTTCTAAATTCTTCTGGAAGTCTTTAATTTATCCGACCACAACGTGAACTTTTAAAATCTATCACTTATGAGCTTAATTTGTCAATTTTAAGATATTCAAAATACTGCAAATCTAAATACAACTATTTCGTTGGGCTTTATGTGAACATTTAGTGGTGGCTCTTATAACTTTGAAGTTTATTTTCAAATTCCCTTCCAATGTTCAAAATCCAACATTCGAACATATTTAGATTGCTTTCACTGATATTTTTTCCTATACTTACATTTGAACAAAAAAATGAAAGGAACCATTTTAATTTTTGTGTCAATTTCAAATAATATTAATTTTGGTTATTTTCTTAGCGTTGTATATTGTAATCATTAATTCATCATCATTAGGTCTTCAGTCCTGGAACTGGTTAGACGCGTACGCTCATTGTTTCCTATTCTGAACTAAGCTACAAATTTTACTGAAACTTGCACAGTCCGCATTTATCACTATCTGATCAAGGTCTACATATACCTCCTTTTTCCTATCTCTGCTTGTAATATATATCCCATACTATTCCCCAAAAATGCCTTAGAACGTATTCTGCTCGTCTATACCTCCTATTTTTACTTCCACAGATATCTTTATTCCCCTACTATTTCTATAACCTATTTGTTATTAATTTTGTCTGTCCATGCTATCATCCTCATACATCTGAAGCACAACATTTCAAAAGTCTGATACCGTTTTTCTGTCTGCTCTTCCCAACTGCCCGTATTTCATAGGCATACTGTGTTGTGCTCCACACGTATACTTTCAACAATTTTCTTCTTGTTTCTATGTTTGTTGTCTTTGATCATAGGCGCTGTTCTTTCTTGTTAGGTGCAGTTCGGTCCTCTTCTATTGTTTTACAATTATATACCCTATTTCTCCGACATTCAGTGGTTGTGAGGGAGGGGGGCTCCGTGGCGTAGTGGTATGTGTGTGACTACTACGCCCAAGGTCCTGGGTTCGAATTCCGACATGGTCCGCTTGAAAAATGTTACGCGAGCATTTTTCACAAAAAGACACCCTCGTTCGGATGAGAGGTAAAATGGAGGTCCCATGTGTGAGTGTTGTCACGCGCGTTAAAGATCCCTACCTTGCTTGAAACAGCAAGAGTTCGGCAAAATTCAAAATTTTTCAGGTAAAAAAAAACTTGCTTCCTGGCCAATGTAGTACCTTCGGGTGGAGCATTGGAAAAACACATGTAAGGTTGTGAAGGGGGTAAACAGCCTATGGCTGCCAAGTTCCGCCAGCACTTGAACTATTGCCGATTTAATATTTTTTTCAAGATTCTTTTTGCACAGTCATCATTAGTTGCAGATATTGCACGACCAACACCTGTAGTTGTTTTTTCGTCATTAGTTTTCCGTCTCAAAACTGATCGAACACATACCTCCACTTATTTATATTTCGAGCTACCTTACACAGTTCCCTGAAATTCCCACACAGCCTATATACAGCTCGGATCCCTTCTATTGTTTTCTAACTATATGCCCTATTTTACCGAGATTCAGTGGTATGTGCAGGGGAGATCCCGACACGGTCCGCTTGAAAAATGTTAGGCGAGCATTTTTCACAAAAATACACCCTCGTTCGGATGACAGGTAAAATGGAAGTCCCGTGTGTGAGTGTTGTCACGCACGTTAAAGATCTTTACCTTGCTTGGAACAGCAAGGGTTTGGCAAAATTCCAAATTTTCCAGGTAAAGAAAAACTCGCCTTCTGGACAATGTAATACCTTCAGGAGCATTGGAAAATCACGTCAGGTATGTACAGGGGGTTAAGCAGCCTGTGGCTGCCAAGATCCCCCAACACTTAGACATTTGCCGAATTAATAGTTTTCCAGTAAATCTTTTCACACAATTGGTATTATTCGAAAATATTGCACAACCAATATCTGTAGTTTCTTATAATAATCATCATGTTTAAGTACAGTTATTTTAATTGTCATTAGTTTGCCCGTCTTAGGACTGGTTGGATGCGTACCTCCATTGATTTTTATTCTGAGCTAGCCTACACATTTCCCTGAAATCCCTACAGCCTACATCTTTCACTATCTGTGTGCAATAGTCTAACCTAGGTCTACCTCTACTTCTCTTTTTTTCTATCTCTGATTCTAATATATTCCGCACTATTCCCTCATGCCGTAGTATGTGGCCTATCATACTATCTCTCTTATTTTTTACCATTTTTCACACATTTCTTTCTTCCCCTACCATTTTTAGTACCTCTTTATTCATGTCCATCATATCTTCATCATTCGTCTGTAGCACCACATTTCAAAGGCTTCGACCTTTTTCTTGTCCGCTTCTCCTAATGTCCAGGTTTCACAGCCGTACAGTGCTGTGCTCCACAGATGTTTTAAGCAATCTTTTCCTTGTTTCTATGTTTGTTGTCTTTGAACACAGTAGTTGCTTTTTCTTGTTAAATGGAGCACGACCTTGTGCTAATCTTTGTTTTATATCTTTTGTGCTTTTTCCATCTTGCGTTATTTGACTTCCTAGGTAGCAGAAATCCTTAACCTCTTGTACGTTCTTCTTACCTATTTGTATACTTGTTTTTGATTTATTTTCCTCTCCTCTGCATACTAGTACTTTAGTTTTGTTTTTGTTAAGTTTCATACCGTGTCTCTCTGTTAGAACCGTTTTCATTTCATTAAGATGTAGCTTTGCCTATAGGACAAAAAAAAAGAAGGGATGGAGTGCGTCCCTCATGACTTTGTCCCCGTAACACTATATGATGCAAGCTAACAAAACACTGAGAAACCAACTGAATCTGGCTTCATCTAGATCACTCACACCAGTATTAAACTTCAGAGAACATGAGATACTTACAACAATATCTTCAGGGTTGGTTCAACCTGTTTTGCTTAGCAATAATGATTAATTGATTCTAATTTTGTTTATTGAAGTGGCAATCAGTCTACCAAATAAAACGATTGCTGTCGGTTAACCAAGCTATATTAAATCACCATCAACTTTTTGTAAATGTACAAAAATTTACGATTCCCTAAAGGAAACATATTTACTATTGCTATACACAAAATATTTACATGAAAGGATTGATTGAACACAAGCACTAGCAATTAAATGTTACAAAATAATAACCGGTGATAGTAAAGAGCTCTGTACCAAAACACGGTGTACATATGTACTAATAAATTTAAATCGCAGCAGTGCTTGGGTTTAATTAATTGTTATAATTTAGGGTTAGAATATGTATTATGTTTACTAATGAAGAAACTAAGGTATGAGCATTAAATGTTGATTAATTAAAATAACTACTAAAAGATTAGTATACTAAAAAATTTTAGGTTAAACTAAAATTATGAATAACCTCGAAGACTAAAAAATGAACTTGACACTATCGTAACGTCATTGAACACGATTAACGTTATCAATAAGTACCTGCAGTTTACATCTCAACGAAAACAAACATCTGGCGACCATACATACACGTCACTTGACTAGATCCTTGAAGGCCCCGCTGTGGGAGTTTAAAACCTGACTGTTTATGAAATTTAGCCAAAATTGCAGACGTCCTGAAATGTGGTAGATCAGCTGCACCTAATACTGTCTTCTTAGATAAGTGGAGATTTGCCGGACTCCGTGGGTTGAATCATAGGTATGTTAGAACATCAGCTTTTTCAAGTCATTTACAGTGTTAAATCTTCAGTAAAATATTAATTCTTGCTATTAGCAGAGATCGTCTTCTTGCTAGTGATCCTGCGTGTAGTTTTACATGCGGTTCGTTCAATCCTTTTTTTATAATCCAGCGATCAATTAATCAAGTAATAATTGGAGCTAAAAATTTGTAGACGCTCTAGCAAATTATTAATGGTTATCCTCAGATTACTCACCCCTAGCCTGCATCAAAAATCAATCTCATTTCCAATTAGAATTTGAGTCGCACACTTTTCCACCCAAAAGTTAACTTCGCAATAAGGTATTTGCAGTCAACTATATTGCTTAACGGTTCGGGATCCGATCGGATCGTGGAGCATCAAATTGCCACTCCCGACTCCCTTCTACTATTGATTCATTCCGTAACGAATACCTTTAGATTATAACCACAATAGATTCACCGAAAAAGTAAACCAGGTTTAATTTAATTCTAATATAGATACGCGAGCAGAGTACATTGGGTTGCCTAGCGTTATGATTTGTATCAGGAATTTATCCTGTTACAAAGAGCAGCTTTTAACTCTTCCTTGCTAGATGCTAATACCTCTACATCATCTGCAAATCTAAGCATATCAATTTTTTGTCCTTGCATTTGACAGTATTCATTGCCTCTTCAATGTACACGTTAAAAATTAATGGGGATAGGGCACATTCCTGTCTCAGCCCTTGTTACATGCCAACTGGCATGCATCACGTTAGATTTAATATGTAAATAAATTGCCGTGTATTTTTAAATAAATATGTCAATTTCCGTCGTCCCTGACAACCGCGTCTGCGCAAAAGAATGCGGAGTGCGCGCGTGATGAAAAAGACGCCATTATGTTACGAGCCCTCGACGAAGCAACATCTATCTGTGTCGTGTGGATTTTCTTTTTAGGGATGTAGGTTCCTTTTACTTTTACCTTTTATAGTACCTGTTACCTAATCCTGTCATTAGAAAAAGTTATAGGAAGGACGGATCGTAATTTGATTCAACATGGGTAACTGAACCCAACCTGAAAAATCGTCATGGGTTTGATTTAAATTGTGCTTTCAAATTGACTTAAAAAGCGGTTGCATCACTTTTAAAACGTGTTCGGTATAAGTTCAATATGGCGGGTAAAATTTGCCGCGTAATTATGCGTTAGATTATGACAATGACCTGTAGTTATCGCGAGTATAATAATTGCGCAGTATAACAATTGCCCGAAAGTGTATCAATGGCGCTCTTACACTTGTTTGTTGAAATTAAATCCGTTTGTAAGTTAACCCTATTTTAACTTGTAACATGAGTTAAAGTTCGGGCCTTTGGAGCTGGTTTTTTAAAAAAGGTTGATACTTTAACACATTTATTTTACTTTGAAACAGATGAACTTGTACATAATACTAAGATTAATTATTGACTAGTGAGTAGCTTGAACAACGAAGTATGGAGTTCGAAGACTGACTGCCGGGCATTGAGCTCCCGGGCTTTTTATAATAACCTGCCCTCCACACGGCTGTGGGAACTTGCAGATCTCATGTCTGCGTTTCTCTTAATCGTACACTTTATTACAATGTAACAACTTAATTCTAAGTAATTGCGGTCTGTTGACCGCCTGTGACCTGCCACCTGCAGTATCACTGCCCTCACGGATGCAAAGTTGCATTCCGTTCTCATGAACTGTCGATAACCTCTCTGGGTTATCCTTGTGTTACAATGTTGCATTGAACTTATACTTTTACTTAATAATTTCTAATAATTCCTATTAGATTCAATATATCAATATATATATATATATAGGTAATTGGGGGATACATAACTCCTCCCACCGTAAATGAAAAATTAAGGTTTTTCTTAATTTTTAAATACATAAATACATTATTTAAATTCATTTAAAATTCATTGTTTCTAAGGGTATACTTGTCGTTTCTTTTTTTCTCTTTGTTTCCTTAAATCTAGAACTGTTTCCTTCATTCTTATATCTAAGGTACATTTTGTATAATACATACATGATTACAAAAATTATTAAAATGATTAATACAATTGTCCAAACACTTATATTATTATAATGTAACTTTGGCGTTTTGATTTCACTTAATTGTTCTTTATAACTTTCCACTAATTTCACGGCGTGGTTGAGATCGTCTAAGTCTAGATGCTCTAGCTTCATAGGTTTCTTGTTTATTTCTTCGTCTTCTTGTTGTATTTTGAATTGTAGTTCCGGTAGGTTTGCAAGTTTCTTTGTTGTTATGGGATCTTGATAAACTCTGATTACTTCTTCTTTCAATTTCACATAACAATCTTCTTTGAGGGTAATTAGTTTGCTTCCGATTAATGCTTGGTTATTTTCATCTTGGTTGCAGTGGATGGTTGCTATTACTTCTGTTGGGAAAATGGCTATCCATTTGTTATCTGTAACTTTTTGAATTTTCATATTAGTTATTTGCACTTGTTTGGTTTCACAGTTTTCGTAATGGTTTGAGAATTTTAATAGTTGTACTTCACAAGGGCTGTCTTCTTGAATGGTTGTTGTCGTCATCGATTGACATAAATATTGATTTGGTGTTACTTCAGTACATTTTTCGTTTGTATAACCATATCTCAGTTCATTTAGGGATAGGAATTTGGTTTTGGGTATGATTACTTGGTATGTGCTAGTAACCTTTGTTGGATAAATGATAATAATTAATTGTTACTTTCTACTATCTAGATTTCTAAATATTATTTCGTTATTCTTAATATTGCTAAAAGTTGTTGCATTAAAGTAAGGTTGGATATTATTGAGTAAATATTGTATTTTGTATACTGCCTAGTTTATTGGTAGTATACCGGGGTTGTTTTTTATTTATTATTACTTGGTTGTCCGTTCTACCTGGGTGGAGGTTGACGGTAAGGGTGATGATTGTCCATCTGAAATTACAGGGTGTCTTAGGTTTTTCAAATGAATGTATTTAGTTATTTTACCGTTGTCTACTACTGCTATGTTTTTATCTGATATTTTCTTAATTTTAAATGGTCCTAAATTTCTGGGTGCTGTTTTATGTCGCTTGCTTTGAAAGTTTTTCTCATACACGGTTTGTCCTATTGAAAATTTATTTGAGTCGGTATTTTTATTTCGGGTTGTGGTGATACGTTCTTTATCGTTTTCTAATTTATCTTTTACCTTGTCATAAGTTATTTTTAGTTTTTGTTTGTGGTCTTTCGCATATTGTTGATATACTTCCTTATTGTAGTGTATGTCATAGGGATTTCGTGAATCTGAATGTCCTAAGGTTAGTTCTAAGGGTGTAAAATTTGTTGATGAGTGAATAGTGTTATTATAGGCGATTAGTGCGTATGACATTAAATTGGTTATATGTTCCTTTTTATAATTTATTCTTAATAATCGAATTTGTTCTAACAGGGTTAAATGTAATCGTTCAATTAGTCCGTTTGACTCAGGGTGGTTTTCCGTTATGAAATGAATTTTTATTTTGTGTAATTCTAAAGTGTTTTGTATTGTCTCGTTTTTAAATTCGCTACCATTGTCTAAAGTTATTGATTCGGGTGTTCCGTAAAATGTGAAATATTGTAAAAATCCTTGGGTCACGTCAATGCTATTTTTGGATGTGATTGGTATGGCTTGGCCTATTTTTGTGAATGCGTCTATAATTGTTAGATAGTTTTGCGCTTCTACTACTAGAGTATCGGCATGTAGTTTTTGAAATGGTTTGTCGGGTGTTTTGGTTAACATTAAGGGTATCTTTGGGGGTTTCCTATCGTATTTCGCTCTGTCACATAATTCGCATTGGTTAATGAAATCTGTGGTCAAGTCCTTCATGTCTTTAAAATAATAACGTCTTATGAGTTGTTTTATTGTTTCGTTAATTCCACGATGGTTGGTTTTTCCTTCGTGTTGATTTCTAATTACATCGTTTATTTCGTCAGGGTCGTCTAGTGTTATTAGTTTTCTAGTACATCTGATGAGTTCAGGTCCAGAGTTATTGAATAATTTAATGTATAATTCTGAATATCTTTGGTATAAATGTTCGGTGTTACAATAAAAATAAAATCGTTTTTTCTCAGGGGTGTATTCTTTTAAAATTTTAATTATTTGTTCTTCGTTGTCATCTTTAGTTATTTGAATTTGATATATCTTTTTGTTGTCTACTTTTGTATATTTTACTGGATTGGGGTTATTTAAAACTTCGGTTATTATAAATTGGTTGGGTTTCATATCGATTGCTTCGTTTAAAATTTTAATCGCGTTTTTAGGTTCTTCGTTTTGTGTCGAATGTATTGTGTCGATCTCGTCTGGATCTTCCCTTATTTCTGTTTCGTCTACGTTTCCTATAATGGATTCCGTTTCTAATGCATTGAGTTGGATTCGACTTAAAGCGTCTGCGTTGTTGTTATAAATTCCCTTTTTATATATAATTTCGTAATCATACTCTTCGAGTCTGATTCTCCATCTTTGTAATTTTGAATTTGGTTCTTTCAGTTTGCATAGCCATACTAGTGGTCTATGGTCAGTGTATATGTAAAATTTTCTTCCGTATAAATAAGGTCTAAAATATTTTGTTGCCCAAATTATGGCTAACAACTCTTTTTCTATAGTGCTATATTTTTGTTCGGTTTCATTTAGGGTTCTGGATGCATAGCTGATAGGTTTATCGCTACCTACTTTTCCTTGGCTCAATACTGCGCCTAATGCTACATTTGATGCGTCTGTTGTCAGTATAAAAGGTTTTGTAAAGTCTGGGTATTCTAATACAGGGTGATTAGTTAATATGTTTTTAATTTTGTCTACTGCTTTAATAAATTCTGGGGTGTGTTCAATTTTGTTTCCCTTTTTTAAACAATTTGTCAGGGGTTTGGTTATCTGAGCGTAACCTTTAATGAATTTGCGGTAGTAACCACTAAGTCCTAGAAATCCTTTAATTTCTTTGTTTGTTTTGGCAATGGGTAATTTAGAACTGCGTTTGTTTTGTCTGGGTTTGGCATTACTCCTTGGGGTGTTATTACATGTCCTAAAAATGATACTTCCTTTTGTAAAAATTCACTTTTGTCTAATTGTACTTTAAAATGTGCTTGTCTAAGTCTTTCGAATACTTCCTTCAATATTTCTATGTGTTCTACCAGTGATGTGGAATAAACTATGATGTCGTCAAGGTATACAAGGCATTTCTCATTGTGTATTCCTCGTAGTATATTGTCCATGACTCTCTGGAAAGTAGCGGGTGCGTTCTTTAGTCCAAATGGCATTCGTTTGTATTCGTAATGTCCTCTAGGTGTGCTGAAGGCTGTTTTTGATATGTCCTTTTCTTCCATCTCTACCTGATGGTATCCTGATGCTAGGTCTAATGTTGTAAAATATTGGCATTTGCCTAATTTGTCTAAAATTTCGGTTATATTTGGTAGTGGATATTTGTCATCTACCGTTTTTTCATTTAACTTTCTATAGTCTATTACCATTCTGTACTTTCTCTTTCCGGTTGCGTCTAATTTCTTAGGTACTATTAACACGGGGCTGCTCCATGGTGAATTGGAGTGCTGGATTATGTCTTGGTCTAATAAATCTGCTACTTGTCTGTCAGCTTCTTCTTGGCTTGCATGAGGTAGTCTATATGCTTTTGTAAAAATTGGCTTATTGTCTGTCAACTCGATATTATGTTTTACTGTGTTGGTGAATGTTAATGGTATTCCTTCACAATGGAATATGTCTCGGTATTCGAAACATAAGTTTTTAATTGCTCTTTCTTCTTCTTGATTGATATCGGTATTAAAGAGGATGTTAGTTAAATTTTCTTTTAACATTTCGTCATGTTCTATTGGGTTGTAATTGTTTTCTAAATTTTCGTCTATTTCCATTTCGTTAAAATTTAGTTCTTCTACGTTAATTGGGTCTGTCAGTGATAGTTCTACGGGGTAGTCGTTTGAATTTAATATTGTTGTGGTTGCATAATTATCTTTTATTTGTACTAAGGCAGTTGGGGTTTCTACTCCTTGCTGAAATGTCATATGATTTATTATTCCTAAATTTTTGTTAGATTTTACTGGGATTTTTATTTTTCTTTCCGTTCGGGGTTCTATTGTGTATTTTTGTTCAATTTGTGTGTTTTGAAATTTAATTGGGATTTTCCCGTATTTTCTCCTTAATAAGCGATTTTTAATGTCAATGTTGGCTCCTAATTTTCTTAGAAGGTCCATTCCTATTAATCCGTCATATTTATCGTTAAATTCGAATACACAAAATTTATGTTTCATTTTAACATTAAATGTTCTTGGTAAGGGTATATTGGCTACGAATTGGTGTAGTGTTGTTTGATGAGCTGTTTTAATTTTAAATGGTTCTCTTTCTACATAATCTAAATAGTGTTTTTGTACGGTTCTGGGGCTAATTAATGTTTTAGATGATCCGGTGTCGATTAATAGTTTGAATTCGGCGTGGGGTATTTCTATGTATGGTAATACTAAGTGATTTATGTTATTTAAGTTTATTAAGTTTGGTCGATTATGAATTGGTCCATTTGAAAATTTGAGTTCGAGTTTTCTTCGTCGTACTCCTCGTAAGTTTCGTATTGTTCGTCACGTTCGTAAGTTTCTGTTTGGTTTGATTCATTGTTTGTAGGTGTCTCAATGTAATTATTCTGGTCAGTGTCAAATTTTTCTATTTCTTGATGAAATAATTCTTCCGATGTAAAATTACGTTTCTGATGAGGGTTTGGTCGGATATGTGTTATTTTTGTGTTTTGTCTGGTGTTACCAGATGAGGTGTCCATTGGTGTTGGTTTGTAATAATTATTAGAGTTGTTATGATTATTAGTCATTGGTGTATTTCTATTGGGGTTTGCGTTGAATGCTGGTCTTTGTTGGTTTAGGTTTTGATTAAATCTCGGTTGGAATGCGGGTTTCGTAAAAGTTGGGTTAAATGTTGGTTTTGAAAAATTTCTATATTGATTATTAAAATTGGTATTGTTAAAACTTGGGTTGTTACTTCGCGGTTGATTTGTTTGTGGGTTAAAGGGTGTGAATTTTTGTTGAGGGATTGTTTGTCTTGTAGCTTGTATAGTTTTTGTTGGTGAATAACTTTTATTCGCGTTGGGGTTGTATAGTCTGTTGCGGTAATACATTACATTTTCTTCTTCTATTACTAGGCTCATAGCTTCTTCTAAATTTTGGGGTCGTTGGAATCTGATTTTATCCGATAGTCGTTCTGGTAAAGCGTTTATGTATGTGTCCAGTGTCATTTCGTCATACATTTTTGTTTTTAAATGTCTAACGTTTTGATCGGGTTCCTCGATTTTTAATTTTGTTAAAATTAAACTTCTCACGTCTTGGCATTTCATTCCGAATTGGTAGGGGGATTGATTGTGTTCCATTCTAAGGTTTATTAGGTCTCGTACCAGGCATTTTATATTACGTTGGTCTCTAAAATATGCAATTAGTAGTTGTTTAAACTGGTCCCATTCCGATAAGTCGTCCCTACTAGCGATTAATGTTAGTGCCCTTCCGGCTAGTTTACTTATTACTAAGCGTATAAGCAATGAATTTCTTGCGTCATCTCCGGGTTTGTAAAAGGTTTTTAGGAACATTTCACATGCTCCAATGAAATTCGAGAGATGGGCCTGCGTGCCATCGAACGTCTGTATTGTCTCTAAATAGAGACGTAAGTCTGTGTTACTCATGTTGGTTAAGGGTTGTTTTCGATTTTTGGGAAATTTAAAAAAAAATTATTATTTTTTTTTTTTGAATTAAGGTTTATTTCGTTGTTTGTAATGTTATTTTTGCTTCGGATTTACTAATTTTCCGTTTGGGTTGTGAAATTTCAAATTTTGTAAAAATTGGGGTTGATTTTCTATTTGTAACGTTAATTATGCTTTGGATGTATTAATTTTTCTTTTGAATTAAGTAATTTCGAATTTTGTAAAAATTGGGGTTGGTTTTGCTTTTTGTGACGTTAACTTTGCTTTGGTTTTATTAATTTTTCAATTAGATTAGGTAAATAAAATTTTGGTAAGGGTTGAGGTTTATTCTGTTATTTTTCGGCGTAATTTTTGATTTGAATTTGCTTAATTTTCAGTTTGGATTGGGTGGATAAAAATTTGGTAAAATTTTGAGATTAATTTCGTACTTGTAGTATTAGATTTATTAATTTTAAGTTTAGACTGCGTTTGATTATTTTTAGAAATCGTAGTCGTTGTTATTTATATTTAATTACACAATGCGGTGATGTACTTGTGAGATCTGTACTCAATAATGTTGAATTTATTTACCGTAGTCTTGGATTTGCTTGTTTTTATGCAGCTTTTAATTTATCTTTCTTAAGGAATCTGAAATGGATGGGTTTATTATCGTTTAGCGTTGTTTTTTAGTTCACTCGTAATTAATACTCTTCCGTGGGTTTTACTGAGTTGCGTAATTATGACCTGAGGTTACTTACTTTTGTACTTTACTGTTGAAATTGAATACTAAAGGATGTAATCTTTGTCGAGTTAATTGCACTTACAGGTGTTAGTTTATAGGAATTAGATACGTCTGTTTCTGTAATTGCTAACTGCTTGCATAAAGTGTTACGTCTATTTATTTTTAGATCTCTTGGTATTATAATGCTTGTTGGTAATTGAATCTCTCCGTACTGTAATTATGAGCGTTTTCGGGTTTACAATTATGAGCGTATAATAACGTTTTAGCGTTTTAATTAAAGATTCTTATGATGAACGTTTACTGCACTTTATAATGCTGGTTAATTGAAAGACGTTTAACTCTTATACCGTGTTCGTACTGCAAATTATTTATAGAGTGTTGTGGTGTAATTTTCATGCGCTTCTATAATTCCGTGATAGATTAATACTTATGATGCGAATTGCTTTAGTACTGAAAGTTCCTGAAAGCTATTTCTTTAGTACTGTGCAAGGATTCTGAAAGTGATTTTCTCTGAGTTTTAATTGTATAAAAGATGCGAACTTTGTTTTCTTAGGTGGTTTTAAGTTACCGTATTTTTAGTTAATGCAGAGTTCTTGTGATTTATTCAGTATTATAGAGGTCAATGGTTTTATAATCTTTCCGTACTGCTTAAAGGATTAGTTTTGAAACTAAATTGCGTTCTGTGTTTCTAGTTTGCCGGATTGAAAACGTTTTTGAATCGCGTTTGTTAATGTTTCTTGTTGTTGGTGTTTAGTGAATGTGCGCCCGTTATTTTTTTGGATTATTTTGAGTTCGTTCTATTAATTGTGGTAAGGATTTCTTTTTAAATTCAATTCTTATTTACTTTAAAAGAAAATTTCTTTTAACATTCAAGTCTCATTTGCTTTTTAAAGAAAGAAAAAATATCTCTTTAACATTCGTCTCATAGGTTAATAAGGTCTCGTTTTTTTTTGGAAATAATTCACTTTGAAATTATTTTCAAAACAATATAAAATAAATTCATAAACAATAAAAAATAATAGTACTAGCATATATCAATTATAGTTTTTGGTTTAAAAGAAAATTATGGAAATGAACTTACATTAATTTCATCTGTTTCTTTGGTGGGTTCGATCGATTCTGTATCTTGTCCACCTTGGTTTGTTTGTTGGCCTTAGACGATTTTTGTTCCTTGTCCAACTTGGTTTGTTGCTGGATTCAGACTATGCTTGTTCTTCCTCCAACTTGGTTTGGGTTCTGCCAAAATTTCGAATAAAAATTCTTGGTCACCAATCTTCCGATTTTTGGATTTTCAGTGCCCTTTTGACATCCGTTACGACTGCGCCAGTTAAAGTTCGGGCCTTTGGAGCTGGTTTTTTAAAAAAGGTTGATACTTTAACACATTTATTTTACTTTGAAACAGATGAACTTGTACATAATACTAAGATTAATTATTGACTAGTGAGTAGCTTGAACAACGAAGTATGGAGTTCGAAGACTGACTGCCGGGCATTGAGCTCCCGGGCTTTTTATAATAACCTGCCCTCCACACGGCTGTGGGAACTTGCAGATCTCATGTCTGCGTTTCTCTTAATCGTACACTTTATTACAATGTAACAACTTAATTCTAAGTAATTGCGGTCTGTTGACCGCCTGTGACCTGCCACCTGCAGTATCACTGCCCTCACGGATGCAAAGTTGCATTCCGTTCTCATGAACTGTCGATAACCTCTCTGGGTTATCCTTGTGTTACAATGTTGCATTGAACTTATACTTTTACTTAATAATTTCTAATAATTCCTATTAGATTCAATATATCAATATATATATATAGGTAATTGGGGATACATAACTCATGTTAGCTTTGAAAATAAATAGTCGTTCTTTCATCCAATTATATGTAAAATAATTCATAATGGGGTGTCTAGTGACTTTTGATATTTAATATGGCAACCTTTAAATTTTAGTTACCTCCAGTTATTTTTAATTTTTTGGTTGGCTGCATTAGATGGAGCAATAAATGTCAATTTAACTGGTTGAAATTGTTACCTTGATTACTTGGTTGTTTACTTTCACTAACTTTAAAAATGCAGTTTCGAGTTTAGTGTAATTTACCTTTCTTTACAAAACAGTTATTTAAATGTTCCTTACAAAAACAGTGTATTTATATTTGAGATGTGCTGAACAATTATTATCTAACCTAATTTGGATTAAACTAAAATGTGTTGCCTTTGGATATAAACAATTTTTCCAGTAAGTATTGTTATTCCTAGATAACTTATTACTGTAGGAGCTTTATTTGTCACTCATTATGCTAAAATTCTTAAAAAACTCATAGGTTAAATACTTGTCTTGATGTGATTTTTTTAGATTACTAAAACTTGCTTTTCTGTTCTAAATCTTAGTATAACTCTTAGATATGTAACTGCTATTTATTAAAGTAAACCCAACTTAAATAATTAACTAGTTTTTGCGGACTTTTTTAGAAAAAATTTATTTCCTTAAAAAAATATTGTCGTTTAATTGACTTAATCGTATCTTAGCATATCTATCTCCTATAAAGTAATATGATGAATCCCTTACATCTTAAGTCTATTGAAACGATCTTCAAACTAGAATCACGCAGTATCCAACCTGCGTCAAATCAAAACGACAGGCGTTTGCAATTAAAAGCCGTATTAGCATAAAAAGCTGACGGACAATTAATTTTTCGTACATTAACTTCCAATCTATCACAAAATACCTTTGAGATCAAACAATCTCTAAACGATATTAATTATATAGTTCAGAAAATAAATCCAGAAGCTTCAAATTTAAAGTTAAAACGAGTTAAATCTCGTGTAATGCATTTAAAGCAACGGTTAGACTTGTTATCATTATTTAAGGATGAATAGGCTAATGAAACGAAGCAAACTTTCTTATCTGACGTTCTCTTAACTGAAGGAATCATTCTCAAAAAGCTTAACTTAGGTTCAGATGTAAATTTGCCACTTGCTTTTTCTTAATATGAACTTTTCGCAACCGAGTACCTTGACTCTCAAATCTATACCCGTGTATAAATGGAGCATATCTTTCTTGGGCTTTGACTCCCAAATTTCTTTAATGTCATTCCTAGACCGCGTAAATGATTTTAAAATTTCTCGTAACTGTACAGACCAAGATTTAATTCTATCAGCAGGAGAATTATTTTCTGGCTCAGCTCTGATTTGGTATAGAAATATACGAAACCAGATTTCTACCTGGGAAGAATTAGTAACTAGCTTAAAACGCGATTTCTTACCTCATGGCTGTACAACTGATCTCTGGAATGAAATAAAAAATCGTACCCAGGGACCTATCGATAAGGTAATATCCTGTATTACCTCAATTAAAGCTTTATATAGCAGATTAAATAAAAAAAACACCCGAAACCGTAATTATTGATCAACTTTTTAAAAATCTAAATCCATATTTTTCTGAACGTTTAGCTTTACAACACATCTCTTCTTTACTTCAATTTAAAGATTTATGCCGCTTTCTTCAAGAAGTGAGGTTACGTGTAGATAGATATCGTCCTCCCACAGCAAAACAATCCGGCCTACTAGAACCTGACTTAGCATGTCAGTCAGAACCCTCTCATAAAGTATCTATTCTTAATCTTCCTGTTTCTCCAGCGACAAACTCAGTTACCTGCTAGAATTGTAAGAAAAGAGGACATACTTATAATATTTGCACATACCAAAAAAAACTCTTCTTTTATGGCTGTGGTCATAACAATACCTATAAATCTAAATGTATAAAATGTAACCCTAACTTATCGGAAAACTTTGTCAGAGATATTCCTACTCGGGACGTGAATATCTCAAGGAACCAAAATTGTTCTCAACAAGAGCAATTTAACACGCCCATACGTCAACAGAATTAAAGCATAAAATTAGCCCGAATGTTAAACCTATACTTAACGTATCTAGTAATAATAACAATACCGCTACCTTAATTTCAAATAATACTCACCTCCCCTATCTGAAATATGTCGTTTCACCCCTGCCGAATGGTCAAATTGGCTGAAAACAGTTCATTCCTTTTACCATAAAAATTCTGCTGCCTTACAACTTACAATGTAGTACCTCCCGGTGGAGCATTGGGGACGTGGCCGCAAGTATAGCGGCCGTTATTCAAATTATAATGCCTTACAACTTGTTAAAAAATCTCTAGATAATCGCCCGCATTTACCTATCTCTATTGGTTCTCTAAATGTAATCGCTTTATTGGACACGGGTTCGTCATGTTCTCTTATAAATAACGAAGGCTTACAGCAATTATCTAAACCAAACATTAAATATCAGATTATGCCAGAAAAAACCTCTATCAATTTAGCTGACGATAATAAAATATATGTAACTAGTTCTCTTAAATTAAAAATTCGTATAGAGTCACTTGAACGAGATGTTCAATTTTTAATTGTGCCTACACTAGCTTACCCATTTTTACTTGGCGTTGACTTTTGCCAACTTTTTAATTTATTTTTATATTTCCAAGATTTCTCTTGGCAAGCTTCTCTTAAAACAAACTTTTGTGTGTCAGCTGGTATATCTAATAAAATTTTTCTTACCGATTCCCAAAACGAAATGCTTAACGCTACAATTGACAAATTTCGTAAATTAAATACTTCTGAAGTTGGTTGTGTCACTACCGCAACTCATATTATCTCTGCGGATGATGATGTTCCTTTTAAGCAACGTCAATATCCATTATCGCCTGCATTAGAAAAACATTTGCATTCCGAAATAGATAAAATGCTCGAATCCTGTATTATCTCTCCTTCAAATTCGCCATTGATGTCTCCCGTGTTATTGGTTTGTAAGAAGAATGATGAATGGCCCAATATACATCGCATCCACACGGGCCTGGATGGTAAAGTTTATAGAAAATCCAAAGGCTGCAATGATAAAGGCAAAGTACAACGCCTCAATTGACAAAGTGCGCGAGTAAAACCAATGAGCATAAGGGGAAGGAAGAGTCCTTATATAGAACACAGACTTAATAAACAATCAGTATATCTTCGACCAAGGCACAAACTATACCAATTCAAAACCGGATACCACGCAAGTGAAAATGGAAAAATTTAAATAACTATTTAGCGACAGAAAGATTTTAAAAGTCATGATAATTCAAGTGCCAATAAATATAATAGAAGTTACTGTTTACTGTGAAAAACGTAAGTAATACTTGTTAATTAAACCTAATATTAATGTTTAATAATTTAGGGCTTTAAGTATCTTCTAATTATCCTCCGAGTATACTCTAAGTATCTTTTAAAATATCTTCTACGTATACTCTAAGCATATTAAAAATCTATTCTAAATAAACTCTGGGTAAATCTACATAAACTCCAAGGTGAACGAATTTAAGAAACGAATTTAAGTCTAAACATTGATGGCTGAGCACCGAAAGGAAAATTAATCAACAAAGGGTTTGTTACGTTGTTTTTTTTCGTGGCAATCACGTCGGGCGCCAAAAATGTTACGCTACGTAATTCGTGCGTAACACAAAGAAAATCAAAGAAATGACCGGGCTCAATCGGAGAGTAGGGGGGGTTGTAGAAAGCAGACCAACATATATTGTATGCGGCGGTAAGGAGTTAGTGACAATACCTGCAAGAAAATTAGTTAAGCAAACCTGAAAAAAAAGAGAATAAGCATAGCAGCAATGAAAAGTCTAAGTTATTCAGTACTTTGTAAAATGTAAAAAAAAGAAGCTGTTTAGATAAACTATATAATATAACAACGGTAAAAGCAATACAGAAAAATGTTTAGTACAAAGTGAGGTAATATTGGGGAGTAGCAGAAACGTTTCCTCACACACCAATTAAACATAAATCAGATAAAATGTTGACAAAAGATAAATAGATAAGACACACTTGGTATGAGTAATTTAGTAGTATTGATTTTTCTTTCTTTTTTTTTTTTCTATGTTTTAAAATAGCATGCAAGTCTATTGTAAAAGGTATCAGAACGACAAAGATATGGTTAAGCAACGGATAGATATTTACAGTAATAACCAGTAGGAAATAGTTCAACTTACAAAAGTCCTTCAGCAACGCTTCCTTGCAACTGAAGTGTGGTATTCAACGATGTCCTGCACTAACGAAGCACTTCACCCTTGACTGTGAGGGTGTTGATGGAACTTATCACACGTTACACTAATCACACCTACATATTTCACTGGTGTTAGCAGCAGACATTATCACGCGTCGGAACTATGTAGCCTTGATAAATTTCTTGGTAATTCTATTTCCTAAGACAACAATTTCGAAATATTCTGAAGCACTAGTTTAATTTCAACTGGGACCAAAGGGTATATTATTTTCATAAACATCCCAAAAAGCAGTGAGAAATTTCAACCAATACCTTTGTAAGCCGGTAATCTGTTATATTTCACAAATAACGAAATTTGCGCAAGCAATGATCTATTTTAGATTCTTTGTTGTTAGAAAATACAGAAACTACAGTATCACTGTATTTAAATAATCCAAAGTATGCGCTACTCTGAAAAGAAGAGGACCGCGAAACTAGATCGCACACACACTTTCAATATTAAAAGACAAAACAACTAAAAAGAACCATAATGGGTAAAGCACGTGTATCATTAAAGCAAGTCCGTCAAATGTTCCTTAAAGCATTTGTCTCACAAGAAAAACAACTAAAAACAATTAGTAGGCACGCGTAAGCAATAAAAACCGTCCGTCAAATGTTCCGTAAAACACACGTGCAGGTCGAGTAAACACGTTCGCCTATCAAGCATACTTCCTTCAAAAGGAATTAGAACTACACTTTGTACAGTTAATATACAATTTTTATTTCACAAGAAAACAACTAAAAATCGTGCCGTGCTCGTACATGAACAATACGAAAAATTCCGCATTAATTCTCACTATTGTCAAAGCAAAGAGGAAACAGTATTTTTAACGTACTTAGTATATCGGAACAAAGAACAAAACACGACTCCCCGTCTGTTTATTCAACTCGTTCTATTACAACCGCCTATCGTATCTTATCTAGACTTGTATATCCACATAAGGAACAAAATTTATATTTACGGCAAGACAAGAACGATGCAATTTATAATCAATTATAAGCGGTTTATAATTTTCAATTTATCTATCTTTAAATTACTACACACGAGTTAATAAATATCAAATACAGAAACAGCAATTTGCAGAAATGCATTTATAAATTGGGAAACAGCGTAAAAGTTTAAAACTACAAAAATGCCCGTTACAAATTCCTCCCTAGCAAAATAAAGACGTCGGGGTGAAAGAAAAAAAAAGAAAAACGACAGACAAGGAAACAAACAAAAAAAATGTTTATTCGGTTCGAAGAACCAACACCAGTATAAGAAAAGAAAATGTTTTTTTTTCAAAAGAAGACAAAGTCATCTATCGTAATCAACAACGACAGAATAGGTAAAGAAAGCATTAAGTAAACACCCAATGAGGATTAAAGGTTATAGCTACTTTCAAAAGCGTCAAAAGACGGATGTCCCCAAAAGGGACATTTCTGTTCTCCACCTCGAAGAAAAGTTTTGGTTTCCCGCGGAGAAACCAAGAGAAAAGAAAAAAAAACGAGGAAGAAAACTCGTAGCAAAACTGTCACCCTCAAGTGTGCAGCAAAGAAAAAACCAAGACAAAGAAAAGGGAAAAGGCAAGCTAGTACACAATTTAGAATACTTCCAACTGAGGTAACACAGATTCGTATGAAACGATTACTCAAGCAAAGTATGGCTAACAGACCTACAGAAGCGACCAAGTCGAAATTCCTAAAGGAAAAGAAAATAGATCTGAAGCCTACCTCAAGGAATGGATGTAGAAAGCGACTATAATAGTCAAATAGTGAACAAATGGTAGAACTAGCCAAAAGAAAAAGTCACGGGATGGGCTAGCTACAAAAAGATGAATAGGAATACGAAATGGGCGCCAGTGTTTTCGGACACAAGCTTATCAGAGAAAACACAAGACCAATAAGCCACAGAAAGAATACTTAAGAACAGACATAGTGAGAGAATAAAAATAACATAAAAAGATGCAAAGACAATTAAGATTAAGTTTAGGATTAAAATACAATAAACAGAGACAGATGAAAAATTAAGATAAAAAATGTTGTAAGAAAGAACCAACAAAATCGGGCAGAAAAAAAATTCGGTCCCCTTGTTTATCGTGCCCCACGTTTATCGAGCCCCACGTTGGGCGCCAAATTTGTTACGTTTTTTTTTTCTCGTGGCAGCCACGTTGGGCGCCAAAAATGTTACGCTACGTAATTCGTGCGTAACACAAAGAAAATCAAAGAAATGACCGGGCTCAATCGGAGAGTAGGGGGGTTGTAGAAAGCAGACCAACATATATTGTATGCGGCGGTAAGGAGTTAGTGACAATACCTGCAAGAAAATTAGTTAAGCAAACCTGAAAAAAAAGAGAATAAGCATAGCAGCAATGAAAAGTCTAAGTTATTCAGTACTTTGTAGAATGTAAAAAAAAGAAGCTGTTTAGATAAACTATATAATATAACAACGGTAAAAGCAATACAGAAAAATGTTTAGTACAAAATGAGGTAATATTGGGGAGTAGCAGAAACGTTTCCTCACACACCAATTAAACATAAATCAGATAAAATGTTGACAAAAGATAAATAGATAAGACACACTTGGTATGAGTAATTTAGTAGTATTGATTTTTCTTTCTTTCTTTTTTTTTCTATGTTTTAAAATAGCATGCAAGTCTATTGTAAAAGGTATCAGAACGACAAAGATATGGTAAAGCAACGGATAGATATTTACAGTAATAACCAGTAGGAAATAGTTCAACTTACAAAAGTCCTTCAGCAACGCTTCCTTGCAACTGAAGTGTGGGATTCAACGATGTCCTGCACTAACGAAGCACTTCACTCTTGACTGTGAAGGTGTTGATGAAACTTATCACACGTTACACTAATCACACCTACATATTTCACTGGTGTTAGCAGCAGGCATTATCACGCGTCGGAACTATGTAGCCTTGATAAATTTCTTGGTAATTCTATTTCCTAAGACAACAATTTCGAAATATTCTGAAGCACTAGTTTAATTTCAACTGGGACCAAAGGTATATTATTTTTATAAACATCCCAAAAAGCAGTGAGAAATTTCAACCAATACCTTTGTAAACCGGTAATCTGTTATATTTCACAAATAACGAAATTTGCGCAAGCAATGATCTATTTTAGATTCTTTGTTGTTAGAAAATTCAAAAACTACAGTATCACTGTATTTAAATAATCCAAAGTATGCGCTACTCTGAAAAGAAAAGGACCGCGAAACTAGATCGCACACACACTTTCAATATTAAAAGACAAAACAACTAAAAAGAACCATAATGGGTAAAGCACGTGTATCACTAAAGCAAGTCCGTCAAATGTTCCTTAAAGCATTTGTCTCACAAGAAAAGCAACTAAAAAACAATTAGTAGGCACGCGTAAGCAATACAAACCGTCCGTCAAATGTTCCGTAAAACACACGTGCAGGTCGAGTAAACACGTTCGCCTAACAGCAATTTGCAGAAATGCATTTATAAATTGGGAAACAGCGTAAAAGTTTAAAACTACAAAAATGCCCGTTACAAATTATACTGGGCGAAGATATACTACGCAATAAGCAAGCGAAATTAAATGGAAACAGTCCAGGGGTGCTGACCAACCACATGCAGAGGCAGTTCTAAGAAGTAGAATCGAGCAGGAAGAACGCAAGTCAGAGATAAAATTGTTATTTCTAGTATAAGGCTTTATTTCAATTTTTAACACTTATAATTTTTATATATTGAAATATTTAATTTGTGAGGGATCATCAAAAATCCTTTGAAAATTTATGTAGAGAGAAAGAAGGTTATTTGAACGTTCAAAAGTGCTTCTAGTAACAGACAGTGTTATTTTTGCTGGCTTTAAGGAAGTTATGATTTGGGCATAATCAGATAGATATCATTATTTTGATTAAGGGGTTAATTTTATGAATAACAAAATCAAAGTATCTATTAAACTATAAAGTGTACTATTCTTGGTCATTATATAAACTTTGGTTTGTTTCGTTTATATCATTCAAACAGAAAGGAGCTAAAGTATATATAGTATATATATAAATGATGATATTCTTGACCTTTTATTATGATAATATAAGAATTCTAATTTTTTCTTGGGTTGGTTGCTTTTTGTTATCATACAACACCTTAACTAACACAGTAATTTATAGTTTAAAAATTAGATGTGTACAAATTTAAATATTACCCAGTATTAAAATTCAAAAATAAATACAAAAAATTTTTTAGCACTTGACAAACAGCCATATAGCTGTACTATAAAAATAAAATATATAAGAATCATTCAATGTATAAAAACCAAATAGTGTACATAAATAAAAAAAATTTAAACTGTTTTATATAATCCTAGCAAGATATGGATTGACATTATTGAAACCAAATGATTGTGTAGGCAACTTAATTATTGGTAATCTTATATTTGAGACATGAATATCCATTGAAAAAGGCTAATATGTTCAGCGAAACGTTTGGAGTTTAATAAAAAATAAATCATCCTATTGAAAATTAGACCTTAATACCCAAGAAAAAATTAGAATTCTTATATTATATATATATATATATATATATATATATATATATATATATATATATGTCGAATCTTTATATAACGAACGTGTGTAATTAGCGACTTTGATGGTAGTATTTCGTGGGATTGTCGTTCGTAACCAAAAAATAACTATTATGAAATAATCATTTATTGTGAAATCTACGTTTCGACTTATATAAAGTCTTTATCAAGATCTAAAATTTAAAATTATTAGTGAAAACACAGTCATTAACCTAATTAAAATTAAGAAACTTACACACAATTTGATGTTAATACATGTACTGATTTAACATAAAGGAGGATCGCAAATAAATAGTAATAACATTTAATGTAAAAATAAAATGTAAAGATAAAATTAAGACTACAAACAGCATACAATACGGACAAACACAGACTAAGAACTAACATCTAACAATTAAAGAAACTCCAACAGCAAAGTGGGTTTGTTCTACAGCAGAGTTGATAAATTCGCCAGGTGATAGATAACAAACAAAAACTTAATATCCAACTATTACAAAGACATAAATTTAAAGACCCATTTCATTATAAAATCTAAGATACACTATTAGATCACTTATATCTATTGAAACTATATAATAGAGCATAACTAGTAAATAAATTATGAATGTCATGTTTGTTATTTATGCAGTTGACTTGACGTTCAATATGGTAGGACTCTAGATAAAGTCTCCGTTTGTAACCATCTTCTCGTTCTAAAATTTCAACGTCATCGTAATTAGGAGAGTGGTGGGTTAGGTGGACATGTGAGGATAAAGCGCAACAAGATTTACCAACTTTGGCATCACTACGGTGTTGGGTGAGGCGATTACGCAGCCATTGTTGAGTTTGGCCAACATATGAGCTTTTGCAGCTACAAGTTATCCTATAGACAACGTTACTGATTAAAGATTTTGGAGTTTTGTCTTTAAGAGGAGTAAACAATTTGTTAATAGATTTTTGATGTTGACAAACAATGAAAGTGCCAGGTATTTTAAAATTTTTTAAGTTGAGGAGTAAGGTGTTGAATATACGGAAGCATTTTAAATATGACGGTATTCTGTCTGTCTTGGCTTGGACGATAAAAAGTACCATTAATGCATCTCAAAATTAATTGTTTTGGATAGCCATTATTAAGTAACGTGGTAATTAGATCCCTATAGTTCTTATTTTTAAATTCAGGTTCGGATAACGAATCAACTCTGTGTTTTAGTGTCAGAATGGTGTTAACCTTTTGTTTAAAAGAATGGTCAGAAAAATAATTAATGTACCTACCAGAGTAAGTAGGTTTCTTATAACAGTCGAATATTAACCGGTTATCATTATTTCTAATAACAAGAGTATCAAGAAACGGAATCTTTTTATTAATTTCTAACTCGACAGTAAATTGTAAATGTGGGTTGAAGTTATTGAATACCATCAATACCTCATCAACTTTTTCCTCTGGAATAGAACAAAGAATGTCGTCAACAAACTTGACCAAAAAAGGAAATTGAAAGGACAAATTGGGGGTAACTACATCTAACAAATGATCCATGACCAGCTGGGCGATAACAGGAGATAAAGGCGATCCCATCGGAGTACCGAAAATTTGAAGATAGTATTTTCCCCGAAAAATAAAATAAGTATTTTTAAAAACAAGATTTAACGTAGCCAAGAACATTTGTTTAGTGATTTTGCAATTCTGAGAAATAATGTTCCATTTCAATTCCACGATATGAATAACCAACTCTAAAGGAATGTTCGTGAAAAGTGAAATCACATCTAAAGAGATAAGTATGTGGTTGGGCGGTAACTGAAAGTTTCTATATGAGTCAACAAACTGAAAACTATCAATGGTATTGTAACCTACCAAAGGGAAAGACCGTTGTAAAATTTCAGATAGAAAGGACGCTATATTGTAGGTTGGTGTGTTTATCGACGATATGATAGGACGAAGCGGAACATTAAGTTTATGAATTTTAGGTAACCCATAATACTTGCCCGGGATTGAGTTATTGCGAATTAGATACTTTTTTTTCTTCAGTTGTGATCATGTCACGGGCATGTAACAATTTGATATGATCGTTGACTTTCTTTTGGATGGTAAAGGTAGGATCCCTATTTAGAGTACTGTAGGTGAGTTCATCTGATAACAAGTCCAAGGATTTATTTAAATAGTCTTGATGGTCCAGTAACACAGTTACGGAACCCTTGTCAGCTTTTGTCACGTAAACGTTTGGGTGATCTTTCAAAAACTTATTGACCTTGCAAAACATCATGTGTTACTTGCTAGCAGTATTATAGTTGGAGGGAGTTTGAACGAAATTAGTGATAGCATTCGTTACTCTAGCACGAAGTAAAAGTCTATGTTGATTAGTTATTTCGTCGTTGTCTAATATAGACTCCACACTAGCTAATAGTTTTCCCATGTGCAAATCACGCGGATGAACTTCTATATTAAACTTGGGTCCCAACACCCAACACCGTAGTGATGCCAAAGTTGGTAAATCTTGTTGCGCTTTATCCTCACATGTCCACCTAACCCACCACTCTCCTAATTACGATGACGTTGAAATTTTAGAACGAGAAGATGGTTACAAACGGAGACTTTATCTAGAGTCCTACCATATTGAACGTCAAGTCAACTGCATAAATAACAAACATGACATTCATAATTTATTTACTAGTTATGCTCTATTATATAGTTTCAATAGATATAAGTGATCTAATAGTGTATCTTAGATTTTATAATGAAATGGGTCTTTAAATTTATGTCTTTGTAATAGTTGGATATTAAGTTTTTTGTTTGTTATCTATCACCTGGCGAATTTATCAACTCTGCTGTAGAACAAACCCACTTTGCTGTTGGAGTTTCTTTAATTGTTAGATGTTAGTTCTTAGTCTGTGTTTGTCCGTATTGTATGCTGTTTGTAGTCTTAATTTTATCTTTACATTTTATTTTTACATTAAATGTTATTACTATTTATTTGCGATCCTCCTTTATGTTAAATCAGTACATGTATTAACATCAAATTGTGTGTAAGTTTCTTAATTTTAATTAGGTTAATGACTGTGTTTTCACTAATAATTTTTAAATTTTAGATCTTGATAAAGACTTTATATAAGTCGAAACGTAGATTTCACAATAAATGATTATTTCATAATAGTTATTTTTTGGTTACGAACGACAATCCCACGAAATACTACCATCAAAGTCGCTATATATATATATATATATATATATATATATATATATATATAAATTTTCGAATCTATTTCAAATTCTTGATCACAGGCTTTCTAAAATACAATTAACTAGGCTAACATATACATCAATTGCTATTAACTTACAAGGTGAGGATATATATTAAATTAACATAGATATTAAATCGAAAAGTATTTTTAAAATAATGTTTGCTTCAAGTTGTTGTATAAAAACTGTATAACTTGTATAAATATAAAAATGTCAGATTTTGAAACCTTTCAGTTTCATTTTTTGTTATTTAAAGCGTTAAATATAGGATGCCTATGTGTGCGTGTGTGTGTGTGTGTGTATGTATGAACATGAGTGTGCGTACATGTTATACTTATATGAGTGTCCATGCATATTTCTGATTATATATTTTAAATCTGTTTGTTTGTTAGTACGTGTGTGTATGTGTACATGTGTATGTATGTATGAATGTGATGTGCATGTATGATGTGAAGTATTAATCACTACAATATCAATTATTGCATTAGGTACAGGTTACTTCTGAAGACTAAGATACTTAAACTATTATTCCTTTCATCCATTTAAAACAAAGCTAAATTTTATTTTAGGATTAAAAGAACGAATTTTAAAAATATCCCATCCCTCTTTTCATAATAAGAACATCAAAAAACTTTTAAATATTCTACAAAACAACAACTATCCTATAGACCTTATCACAAAATTATTATATAACTCAAAAAAATACATTTACAAACAATAACGATGGTAATATAAATAGCAATAACACAACTAACGAAAATAACAAAACTTTACAACTATATAAAACACTACCAAACATAGATGATCACCTAACTAATAAATTAACTCAAGTATTTAAAAATTACAATTTCAAATACGCTAAAAAGAATATTTTAACATTAGGAACTATTTTTTCAAAATTTAAAGATAAAACTCTGGATTTGTTTCAAAAAAGCATTGTATATCAAATTAATTGTATAGATTGTGGTAACCCCTATATTGGACAAACGTCACAATTTTTAAAACAACGCATAACCCAACACAAAAGTGACATTGGAATCAAACCAAATTCTTATGCTTTATCAAGTCACTCGCTCAATTAAGATCACAAAATTGATTTTGAACATCCTAAAATTTTAGAATTAGAAAAAGATACAAAAAAAAGATTATTCCTTGAAATGTATCATATTTTTCGCAAAAAAAATTGTATAAATAAAAAAACAGATATTGGTGGTTTAAGTTCGATTTATACATACTTTCTTAGTCTTCAGAAGTAACCTGTACCTAATGCAATAATTGATATTGTAGTGATTAATACTTCACATCATACATGCACATCACATTCATACATACATACACATGTAGACATACACACACGTACTAACAAACAAACAGATTTAAAATATATAATCAGAAATATGCATGAACACTCATATAAATATAACATGTACGCACACTCATGTTCATACATACACACACACACACGCACACATAGGCATCTTATATTTAAAGCTTTAAATAACAAAAAATGAAACAGAAAGGTTTCAAAATCTGACATTTTTATATTTATACAAGTTATACAATTTTTATACAACAACTTGAAGCAAACATTATTTTAAAAATATTTTTCGATTTAATATCTATGTTAATTTAATATATATCCTCACCTTGTAAGTTAATAGCAATTCATGTATATGTTAGCCTAGTTAATTGTATTTTAGAAAGCCTGTGATCAAGAATTTGAAATAGATTCGAAAATTTAGGCCTTAAAAAAGAGTATACTTTCCTCCAGCTGACCTCAAACCCATTAATAATATATTGTATTTGTGCAAGGTCATTATCTCCAAACTGTATCATATATATATATATATATATATATATATATATATATATATATATATGATAGTTAATTACACAAGGTAAGTTGATAAATACTATAGTATTACAGTGAATAAGATGAAATAATAACTTAGACTTTTATGCAAAGCCTAAATGATCATTTCAAATCGAGCTAGTAATTAAAAGATGGAAAATATAAGGTCTTGGACAGGACTTGAACCTGTATCCTAGTTTTGCCGGAACCATTACGCCACCGAGACCGATGACACAATTGGGAAATTTACAAATTTAAATCGTGTACAACAACTATACATAAACCTAACTTTCAATTACGTTTGGCATTTTTGTCAATCATATGTGACATTGTCAATTTTTGACTTATGTCAGTTATAGACAGGAAACTACCCTCGAAATTACGGCTATCAGCCAAATATTAAATATATAAATATTTTAGATAGTTAATTACACAAGGTAAGTTGATAAATACTATAGTATTACAGTTAAACATGCGATGACGTCATAATTCAAATAAATGCTGCTTTGTCATGGTTAAGTTATTTTATGTGCATTTCCTGATCAGATTTTTTCTTAGACTACATATGCACTAGAAAGCTAAATAACCTCAAATTTCCGAATGCTAACATTGCAACCTTTGACCCTTGTTACTTTCTTTATTATTGAATAATTAAAGTTACATTACAATTTATTTTTTCTTGGTATTAATAATAAAATTTAGTCATTAGTCAGCATCCAAAACCTTTGTAGAACTTATTGAAATTTTGTAGCTACTATGCATATTTAGATGTTTTGTGGAATTGCCATATAGAAGAGATACAAAAGAATATGACTACTTCATTCAAAAAAGCGTTTGACCTAAAGACAGTGGCAATTGTAGATTGTAGGATTTGTATTAAAAAACCAGCAAATCTCGAAACACATGTGAAAAGGTATGCGCAATACGAGTCACACACATTGAATTTTTTAATAAGCATTACTTCCTAAACAGTTATATCATTTATTTTAAATGCACATGTCGGTAGAACCAGTGATATACATTTATTACTTTAAACTGTAGAGTACTTAACAATTTATTAAAGGATGTCTTCCATCGTTGGGAGGTAAACATTAACTGCAATATAGAACTAGAAATAACAAGAATGCTAGTAGTGTGCGCATGCATGTTAAAAAAAATAATTGAACTTTTAAAATTTAAATTTAGAATATTCACGAAGTTTCTCCTTTAGTAGTGTTTAAGAATGTGAATGACCAATACACTTTGGAGACCAAGTTACTAATCATTTATGCAACAATGATTAACCTTACCCTGAGTCCAGGAATTGTACCATTAGGCTAAAATAAAACATAGTGCCATGATGAACAAAAAGAAATCTTTAATTATTATATCAAATTAATTAGAACTGCATCCTTAAAACATATATTACCAAATTAATTTATATAACTTGATATGTATCCTGTAGTATGCTTTTAGTTAAAACGATTAAGCATGTGTAATGCCAGATCTATTGAAGTGTTTTTAATTAAAAAAACCTTTTTGTACAATTAGTTTTTTTACAAAAGGTTCATTTCCAAAGTTCGAAAATGTTAATTAAACTAAACTAGACCGGTCTAGCAATGAAAATAAAATTATGCACACTAGAAACACATTTATTCATTGAAGATATAAATCAAAACTGTGAGAATACATTTGATCAAAAACTCATTTTCAGAGTTACAAGATGAATACTAAAAAAGGGTACTCAACAATTAGAAATATTTTGGATTATAAGTGCATGCTTTGAACAATTTATTTTCATTTTTTGTATTTAAGCTTCATCATCGCTCTAGGGACTGTCTCATTTGCATGTAGGCTGATAAACGATTCTGCCACATCCTTTCAATTAATTAGTACTTCTCTATCACACCACCTCCGAATTTCGTTTTCCGTGTGACGAATACTGTCGGACCATACCCTAGGGGTTATAGTTGAAAGTGCTTCTTTCCATGTTGCCAATGACATTTCAACTGAAATGCCACCACTTCCAACGTGATCCGTATAATAATTCTTTGCTATGCCCCAAACGTGTTCAATTGGGTTAAAAATGCAGTGGTGCGGTGGAAGCCTTAACACTGTGTAGCCATAACGCTCGGCCAGTTGATCAGCTGCATATATTGGCTGCGGCTTATTACTACAATTCCAGCAATTAATAAAATGCATACAATAAGTATCTATTGTCACTTACCGTTTTATTAAATCAAGTTACTCTGGTTTATGGAGAGCAGTTTCAAAAGAAATGTTATTTTCATTTAACCACTTCTGGATATCAACTTTTTTTGAAACACTAGTTGGTGCTTTATTTATTTGGGTGCTGTGATAGCTAGCATTATCCATAACAATGGTTGAGGGATTGCTTAAATTAATTAACAGTTGATGTTCGAACCATTTTAAAAAATTAGTTCGATTCATTTCGCCATGATAATCAGTCTTGCGTTTTAGACGCAAAGACGAGGTCCGCATTATGAATAAATCCGTCGTCATATCCAGCGTGAAGAACAATACACCTTCAAAACAGAATTTACAATATTTACAATAATGTTCCTTCGATATACTAATACCTTACACCACCAACGCTTACGTTCGTGACGAAGTAGATTGTCACGCCAAGTAAAGGAAACACCACATTCATTACACGTCAACATTTTACTACAGACTCGACACTAACACCAAGGTTTAAGACATTTACTTATATACCCACATCAAATGAGTGGAAGTAAATGGCGACTATTCAAATAAGAGTAGTTTATATCCTATTACTACGTTCCCCCAAACTATGAGTGCAGCTTACGTCGCCCGACAGAAGCGCCCGAAGGACAACGACACCAACCAAACAGTGCCCGCTACGATGACTCATCCGTCATAAGCGCGAAAATTCAAAGGTCAACGAACCCATCATGGACACGTCATTTATCCTGACTTACATCATCTGAGTCTCTCAAAAATACGCGCCAAATCAAAGGTCAACGACCTCCTTCTCTACCACATAAACCAGAACGCACAGATCAATGGCCCATACTCAACTACAACCGCTCAAGTCAAACGTTAAATCAATGAACCCGACCGATGACGTCACCCTAGGCCATTACTTACGTCAAAACGCAATTGTTAATGACCCCAACACACGTGCGACCCTTGACGTCACACACAATGGTCTATTAACGCGGAATATGACGTCACTAGGGGGTCAATGATCTCCAGGAGGTACCAGAACTTGGATTATGTACTACTCTGCCGTGCTAGCTAAAAGTGTCGTAGAGTGGGTGGGTCACACAGAAAGAAAAATAAAACTTCAAACAAGAAATTTTATTTGCAAACCTCCAATTAAAATCATAATACAAAAGGATATTTACCAAACTCCAATTAGAACCATAGTACAAAGAAAATATTCACAAACCATCTAATTAAAAATGTTATAAAAGGAAAACCAAGTTGTAAAGAACAAAACATTGTTTACAAAATATCCCAAAGAATTTACATAGTACTCAAAAATCAAAGCAACAGTAATTAGTACATTCCTGACTTACTTTACACTACTCTTTACCCTCAATAATGATATTTAGATAAAACAGTAAATAAAAAAATTATATAGTGTTACTGATAATCTTACTTCTTACATAATTACAGCAATTAACAAATATTATTAGATAAAAAAGAACCCGATACCCCTGAACAAGGGTGCATCCTTAAATTTATATATTTACAAATGCAGAAGAAGCAACAGTGCCTGGAACAATTCCCTATTTCTTATGTCCGGTAGCCAGCAGCACCACATTACTTGACCTCTAACGTAGGTCCATACGTATCACACTGCGACGGGTTGCATCAATCGAAAGCGAATTAGCACCAATTGCAGGAAATAATTTTAGTTACGATATCACTTTATCTCTCATTAAACAACTTTTAGTAAAGAATCAGTCAAAAGTGAATCAGCACCAATTGCGATAATTAATTTAGTTGCTGGAAAACTCCACATCTCAATGAAACAACTTCGTGCAAACTAATTCCAAATTATAAATTCATTAGTGCGATATCGTCGCAATAATTCTAAATTTTGGATTGTTGCATTCTTAGCTCGAGCTAAAATAAAGGTTCCACAACGAATGTCTGCTTATCCTTACGTTGCAGCAAGTTAAAACTACGAACGATAATGGGAAAACCCACTAACCTATTGGTTAGAACCTTCCACAGAACGTGTTTAACGAACAACCCGCTTTGCAGATTCATAGAGGTTGCCTATTTCCTGTAAGAGACCATAAGAATTTACTGTATTTGAAGTATGTCGGTAATCTGTTCGTATTCGACCTTACAGCAAACACGCTACCACTTTTTAACTTCTCGTGGAAAATAATCGCTTTGATAAACAAACCTATTGAAGAAACGCATATATTTAACCTACTCGGAAAACACTTTACAATTTTTAAGGACAAATGTTTTAATAAAGTAAATACCATATTTTAAATGCTATAATAATATTTGTGACGAAACCGTTTTAATAAAATAGATATCAGTTTTTAATAATGTATCGAAACAGTAATTTCCTATATTTAAAATTATCATTACACGTGCTAATAAAATCTTATATCTAGTACGTGATCAACAGGATAGAATCAACCTATTTAGATTTTTATTAATAACAACAATAGCAAATTTTACGGCTAACCCAAACTTCGTTCAAAGTATGTTGAATTTGACAACTGAACATTTAATAAGATTTTACAGGATGAAGAATAAGTACTCGTTTAAATTGACCGAAGGTTGCCAGATTCGCTAATACACGCAAATAACCGTGGAAACAGTACGGGGTTATGAAATCTTTATACATCTGTTCGTCTAATAATTTAATTTTAGGGACAGAATGTAACATGTTATTTACTACAAAAGCGCAGTTTAAGTTACTCGTGTGCCTTCATAGAGGGCGTGCTAGGTTACACAAAATTTACCAACGAGATAACACAATTTATGGTTCAAATTAGCAATGTAAATTAATTATAATTCTGCTTACCTTCTAAATTTATGCGTATTAGCAAGCTTAGTATTGAATACGCTATTTTTTATCTCAGTTTATCCGCATGGGTACGGATTGTCGCTTCTAGCTCAGGTTTCCGTAGCGAAGTTTGTTACGTTACTTAAAACGTAAACAGGAACACAAGCTGGAGGTACAATGAAGCACTTAGGTAACAGAATCGACGGGTAAACCTTCACACAACTGGTTAAAGATAAACGGGTCACGTCAAGAATGAAAATAGAGGTTTACTTCTCCAGCTAGTAAAAACCACCACCTTTATTCGTTAGCCGTCCTGATAGGTCAGGAGAACGACATAATTATATCTATTACGAACAGTGAGAAACTATGTTTAACATTTCTTTCTCAAACTGTATTCTACAAATATGTGTAATATACCTAAATTAAGTATACAAAAATCTCTTAAAATAATTATTTACTAAAAATAATTTGTGAAGCCCAAAAAAAATGTGGCGTTCACCTAATTTTAAATCCTAGCTACAAGTCTAGCCACGAGACACCTATTTACATAACCGGACATGGAAAGCTGTTGGTCTAGAAACAATGGTCTATGTATTTACTACTTTGCTAAAAAATATCTTTTGTTTATTTGTGAGTGTGAGTCTGTACATTCAAATGTTTCTGGTAAACAAATGCAACGCATTCACTTTATATGTGTGTGTGTGTATATATATATATATATATATATATATATATATATATATATATATTGCCGTGTAACCCCTATAAAGCCTCGCCAGAGTAAAAAAAAACATTCGAGAATTTATTAATTTACCAAAAATCATAAATTTCACAAATTAGAAATTTTCAAAAAAAATATTTCTTACCCAGATTCTGCTTCCATCAACTTTGATTTCTTCAACCGCTTCCCTGGCTAGCTCAGTTGGGCCTCGTCTTGGATACCTTGATTTACTATCATACTCTTTACCGTTCACGCACACTCTCAATAAAACCACAAAATAATACAACAATCATACAATATTTATTTACCACTATTTACAAATAATAATTCAAGATTATGTACATTTCGGTGCTCAAGTTACACCTCAATAAATTCTATTTTAGTAAAGTTCAGGATTTTAAATTGAAATACCAAACACATTGAAAGTAACAGGAGTAAATGGGCCCTGAATAATACCTTATTTTTCTTTTTTTTTTATTTATAATTATTTCTAATTAGTATACTCTGGAGTATGGTGAGCTCATGATAACCCAGTTTATTTTATTAATGTTTGCTTTTTACTTTGCATACTTTTACTACAAACACCAAAAAAACCCATGTACTCTTAACAATAAAATTTTAAATTTATGAGGAACGTTAATAAGCTTTATATACACCTTTAGATTTATATTCAAATAACATAATCAAAGTTAGTTATACGTATTATTTTCAATACGCAAAATAATGCAAAATACCATCAAAGTTCACTCTTACACATCACAATAATTTGCATAGTTTATAAACAGCAAATTCTAATGCGTTACCTGGAATTTCTTGAAGATCCCTACTCCGTTGACGATGAAGTTAAGTTCCTGCACCCTCGGTCTCGTGGTTCTGCTCTGCTTGCCGCCTCCAGCTATTTATAGATGAACACCATCTAAGTTGTACTGCATGCTATTTATTTAAGATCCATCCAAATCCAAATCCAAGTATATTACACTTTTTTATTATTGCAGAATTTAATTTACGTTTACCTTTACTTTACTTTACTTCATGCGCTTGTTAAAATATCTGTTGCACCCAGTTAAAATTAAACACGACACTATCCGCGTTTCAAACTATGAGGCCAACAATTTAACACTGTACTATTTAATTTAAAAATTTTAATACTTACAAGCTCGTGGTAGATTTCTGTACGTAGTAAGCAATGCAACTTAACGAAGTCAAAAAGCGAAGTCAAAGAGAAACTTAATAACTCTTCTCTCATATTTATACGGTTTTAAGTGTAACCTCTCCAGACCCTCCTAACGCGAAACACTCAATTCAACTAAACCGTTCTTCAAATTTTGGTTTAACCGTTTTCAAAATCTTCAAAATTTAGCTCGTTGATACGATATTTTCCGAAAAACCCGCATTCAATTTTCCCGTGTTCGTCTGTTGTACAACTAACTATTTAGACCAATGATATATTTTAGTGACGTCTTGAAACTCCGCCTATATTAACTCTATTCCTCTCTTATGCATATTAGATATTTCCTTCTACCCTCGCTTAAGTGGTAGAAAATAGATATTACTGTCTGCGTGCTATCTAACCCACGTGGACTGAATATGTGCGTTTCGAAGTGAAATGCTATTATGCCTGTCTCATTCTGAAGCATATCATTGATTGTCCATCCCTTTTGCGCTTTAAGGAAACTTTTGGTTAGCATTTATGCAAACCGTCCGACCGTTTGCACAATATACCTCGAATCTTGTCTTTTATCTACACAAATAAGAAGAAGTTGACCTTTCAAAACATGCACCTGTGCCTAATTAACGAACGTTTTAAAATAACATTTCTAGGAGTTTGCGTTTCAAGGTATTTTCTATTCAATTAAATTAATTAATAACTGCCATTGGCTTATACAATTTATTTTCTCTACGAACCTATTAAATTTTAATCCCTACTTATAAAATTATGGTAATACTTGTTACTTTAAATTAACTAAATGAAATAAATTTCGCACTTAAATTTTGGTTGTTTCCTCTATACAGGGTGTTTGAAATTGCATTATTTATACCTAAATTTAACCCTTTAAAACCACTACAATATATATATATATACTATGTATTTATCCCCCCCCATTGTTGCGTCATTTAAATATTAATACGATAACGCCGTACGCCGATGTGCTAAACGTCCAACTGAATGCCACCTCTTTGTGTTTCTCTCAAATCTTCTAATTTTATTACGCCCCGGCTAGCCTTTTTTAATTTACACAAAGTGCACAACGTTACGCTGATCAATTTTCATTTACTCCTTTATGATTACCTGTTTGAATTAATTAAGTCAATCAACATTCATATAATGAAAGGAAATAATATTTACATTTCACAATTTTTGTAATTCTCTAAATACACCCTTCAATCAATTAATATTATATGGATTATTTATCCCAAAATTTATAGCCTTTTTAATTCAATTTAAAGTCACCAAAAACGACACTTTTACAAAAAAATCTGGAACGTTCGAGACTTTTTTATGATTTTTATGTAAGTTTCAACGTATTCAATGTTTCTGTTGACTCCTTATAAACTTTAGAGAAAATTTGATAAATTTAGTGTTAAAATTTAAATTATAAAAGATTCCTTAAAACTAAGTAGGTCTGATCTGTGATCTACCGATAAGTTGTTTCGTGTTGTGGATCAACACCCCTCATTATCTTCAATCGAAAACCAATGCTCTGCTTAGTACTCTTTATATTTGAACCAATAATTCAGTACGGTTACCCGTTGTTTCCAAAATCTCCCCGTGCTTTATTCTATATTTCTCTGTATACGCCTTAAATACCACTTGAAATTCGTGTGTTTCTTAGTATTATGAATTTCTGAACACCAGACTTTGGATCATAAATTAGCAGCGTATTAGAAATAGACCAGAAGCGGATTAGAAGTAGACCAGAAGCCGATTAGAAGCCCTATATCATTATAAATATTTAATTTAAATTAATTAACCAATTTCTACTCAGGTTTTTTGCAAAAACGGCAAAAGCTTTTTCACGTAATTCTTATATAGCACTATTTTCACTATAATATAAATTTTATTTATCTGACGCGTAAATATTTGGTTAAAAGTTTGTGGATTCGACGTGCTTCACGTTGAGACTGACTGTTATTTATCACCTGTGGGCGTTATATAGCTTTTTCCCACTACATTTGGATTTGTTTTCCAAGCAGCTTTATAGATTCTTGGGACCAACCACGTTTGTTTTTAACATTCCCAGTATTTTCAAGCTGATTTCTGAGGAAACTCTTTTGGATTTTCATATCATGTTGTTATTTGCTATTGTTATTCCGATCTTTGGTCTCCTTGTTTATCGTTGCTAGACTTCTAACTTAAGTCTGTTGTTTTGAGTAAATAAAATTTTTGGAGAAATGTACAAAATAAATGATGTAACACGATTGCTGTTTTCGTTTATGTAATTGTTTGAACTAATATTTGAAAGTGCGTTTTCTTATCAAAGCGCTTATTGTTCCAGCGTAATTGCATAAACATTTACTAGGTTTTATCTTATCTTCTGCGTATTTGTTTTATAACTTGTTGAACACTCCTCAACGTAGTTTAATTACATGTAGATTATTTCTCTGCTGAATACGCGTTCTATTATTGTAAGATATGTTAATTACGATCTATATACAGGGTGTTAAATGCTTACTATTTACATAATGTGCGAATTATTTATTTTCCTGCTAAATAAATGCAGTTTTCTTATTTCCATTGCTATTTACAGTTACTACGCGACCCTCACTACTCAATACACCGCTAAACAACCCTTATCACAGCAATATATATACATATATACATATATATACATATATAATATATACATATATATATATATATACATATATAATTGTTCGCGCCATTTCGCTCTCCCAACGTGGTATTCTTTATCAAGCCAGGCGAGATAAGGAATACCATAATTTAAAAGAGTCGATTAACAACCATCCGCAAACGCGAACGTGTTCATTCAATTTCTAAATATTACTCTCTAATCTCTTTCCTAAAACAACCATTTCCTGACTCCGTTCCTATTTACCTCTGGCCAGAAACAGTACTGAAAGGTGCCGCGTTAGTGCTCCAGATGTCTGTGCTTCGGTAAGTGCTTTAAGTATTTATGTGACTTGTATTCCAATTCTATGTTTATTTCCTTTTAATCTATACAGTCCACTGTCTACCTTACAAACCCTGGTTTACTGCCTACTGCACTCCAGGTAATTTCTATTTGTGCCCCTTGTCGTTCCAAGAGGCGCATACATAGTTTTTTTTGGTCCTTCGAGTCGGATTAAGAACTACGTTATATCTCGTTCTTCGTCTCACATCCTCAATTCAAGCACATAAATACGTATGTCCAACATTAATTGTAATTTCGAATAATCATAACACTTTAACTCTAAAGATAATTAAATTGCTATAAAAGTTTCCAGTTTGAATTGCACGTGTGTACTTTTAAAAATACTGCATTTATACTTTAGTCAGATAACTTCGTTATCGCGTTGCCATTCAACACGTTTAAAACAATGACATTTGTATTTGTATACAAACAATAAACTCTGCTTCGGAAGTAATCTTAATCTCAGATTCGTGCAAGTATTATTTGTGCGTAACAAACCTTTAATCATGACTACCAGAAACATTCTACAAAAGAAATTAGAGGATTATTTTTCTCGTTTAACGGAAATCCAAGACTATATCAAAACGGCTACTCGCTTTTCAGCAGTCGAAGCGAGATATGTTCGAATGGAAAGTATTGAGCAACAACTTGATACTCTATACGATAAAATTTTAAGTTATAATTCCACTGTAGAAGAAAAGGATGAGATAAATTCTCAAAGATCTTCCTTCGACAATTTAATAGATGTTATTCGTTCTCGGTTTTTCGATATGAAGCAAAAGGCTTCTACTTCTGCCGGCGATACAGCAGTTATCGCAAGTGCATCTCAACCTGTTATCAGTTACTTAAAACCTCTTAGTATAAATCCGTTTGATGGTTGTTTAGACAATTGGCAAAATTTCATTACGTTATACAAAAGTTTAGTCCATGAAAACGATCACATTCCCGTAATCCAGAAGTATCATTACATGCGCATGCTTCTTCGGGGGGGGAAGCATTGGCTTTAATTTCGGATTTAGCTCTAGATGCCAATTTATATGAACAAGCGTTTACTAAACTTCAGGATCGCTACAATTCACCTCGTAGAATTACGAGCTACTACTTAAATAAAATACTTCAATTTAAAAACTCTGGATCGCTCTCAAGCTTTATTGATATTCATGTTAATGCTGTTAACACGTTAAAGGTAGCGAATAAAGTTGAAGATTTGGCTGATTTTTTATTGTTTTCTTTATGCTATCGCAACCTAGAATTCAAAACTCAAAACGCATTTGATTCAAACATAGGTTCGGCAGTTCCTACTTGTACTCAACTGTTCGATTTCTTAACTTTGCAAAGCAAAACATCAGAGCTTTATGAAGATATTAAAAGGGAAAGAGCGCCAAGGCCAGGTGCACCCCTTCGCTTTAAATCTAGTTTAAACCAATCCTTCTTGGTTAAAAACTTCAGGGGCGACTAAAACCGCTAGTATAATTTGTCCCTATTGTGGGGAAGTCCATAAAATCTATGGATGTTTGGCATTTAGAAAACTTAGCGTTGACGATCGTCAAGTTGCTGTTAAATCTTTAAATCGATGTTTTAAATGCCTCGGCAGTCATACTCCTCGTGATTGTAATTCTGATGGTAAATGTAAGTTGTGCCATTCCTCTTCTCATCATACTCTGTTGCATAAACCACTTGCTAGGGAACACATTAATGAATCTAACAATTCGAAAGCCGCACTCACAACTGAAGTTGTTTCGACATGCAACGTCACAAATTCACTAGAAAATTACACTGTTTTATTAGGTACTGTAGAAGCTCGTGTTTTAGATATAAACAATAAGTTACAATCTGTGAGATGCATTTTAGATTCCGGATCTCAAATCAACGCAATTTCAAGTTCTTGTGTCCAACGCTTAGGGTTGGAGCGTCAACATGATTTTCGCCAAGTTGGTGGCATTTCAGGTTCTGCAATTAAATCCAAAGGAGCTGTAATATGCACTTTGTTTTCTAATCACTCGAAGCATCAATTTCAATTTTGTGCTTCAATCTTTCCTAAAATAACGGGAAACGTTCCCGGTTGCTCACTGCCTTCTCGTATTTACCATAAATTTAAATGTTTGCAGCTTGCTGATGAAAATTTTCATAAATCATTGCCCGTAGATATACTACTGGGTGCTGAAATATGTTCCGAAGTGCTATTTTCTGATCGCACTAGAATCATTCCTGGCCAACCAGTAGCTATTGAAACAATATTCGGTTACGTGCTATTGGGACAGGTTCCTAATGTTAACACCGCAGTTAATGCAACTTCTCTTTTTATTTCTGATTCAGTAGATAATGATATAAGGAATTTCTGGGAATTAGAAGAAGTCAAAATGCCCAAAGTTCCCTCTCAAGAAGATGTTATTTGTGAATCTCATTTTCTAGAAAATTATTCTCGAAACGCCTCTGGTCGTTTTACTGTCGCTCTCCTTTCAATAACAATATTAAACCTCTCGGTAGCAATCGACATGTTGCTTATAAATGTTATCTAAATTTAGAAAAACGTCTTTCATGTTCTCTGGAAAAACAAAATTCTTATAATATGTTTTTACAAGAATATTTTGATCTTGGTCATATGATTTTAGCCGAAAATCCCTCCGATTATATTTTACCACATCATGCCATCTCGAAAATAACAAGTAGTACTACCAAACTACGCGTTGTTTTTAATGGATCTGCCGTGAATTCAGTAGGTCTTTCTCTCAACAATAGATTATATGCTGGTCCCAAAATACAGTGCAATTTACCAGATATAATAAATACATTTAAATCGCATAAAATTGCTGTTTGTGCGGACATTAGCATGATGTACCGGCAGATCTTACTTCGTAAACAAGATTGTTAATTTGAGCATATATTTTGGAGACTAACTCCACAAGACAACATTTCTGAGTACGAACTTAGAACTCTTACATATGGTTTAGCTCCTTCCGCTTTCTTAGCTCAAAGAGTTCTTCGGCAATTAGTTATAGACGAAGGGAACTCTTACCCCCTGGCTTCTGAAGCTATTATGTATCATATCTATATGGATGACGTAATTAGCGGTGCTGAAAGTATTGCTGAAGCGAAGCAACTACAGCACGAACTAGTAAAACTTCTTTCTCTAGGCCAGTTTGATTTGCGCAAATGGTCTAGTAACTCTGAGGAATTGTTACAGGATTTCGATCAAACTGAATTAGAAACTCTAATTCCTTTCTCTGATGACGTTAGTGGTATAAAGATACTAGGTTTAGTCTGGAACCCTGGAATAGACGTGTTCACTTATAACGTGATACCCTTTAAAGGTGAATTTACAAAACGCTCTGTACTTTCTTATATGGCCCGCATATTCGACCCTTTAGGGTGGTTAACTCACGTAATATTTGTAGTAAAGCATATGTTACAACGACTGTGGGTTCAACAAATTGATTGGGATGATACCCCTGATCATAAGTGGTGTCAGGATTGGCAAGGCTTTTGTAACCAAATTACTATGTTATCCCAGCTAAAAATTCCTCGTATCTTGTCTCATTTTCACGGCACTTATCGATTGTTAGGATTTTGCGATGCAAGCGAAAGGGGATACGGCGCTTGTGTCTACTTGTATGTTGTTAATGATAAATCTGCAGATTGTAATCTTTTACAAGCCAAGAGCAAGGTTGCTCCTCTAAAGCATCTTACTATCCCACGCTTAGAACTTTCTGGAGCTCTTTTATTAGCCAAATTAATTCATTCTATGCGTTCAAATAAATTTCCATACCCTATTTTGGAAACTAAACTTTATTCAGACTCTCAAGTCGTACTTACATGGTTGCGTACGTCTACATATTTGTTAAAACCTTTTGTGGGAAATCGAGTAAGCCAAATTCTAGAATATACCTCCATTGATCAATGGAGCCATGTTTCCGGAGAACTTAACCCCGCTGACGTCGCTTCTCGTGGACTCACCCCTTTTCAATTATTACGCCACGATTTGTGGTGGAAAGGTGCATCTAATTTAAAGGATGTTTGTTTTAACCTCGACTATTCTTTTGTTCCTTTGAGTGAAGTACCTGAATTAAAATCAATTACGACACTACTGGTTGCATTAGAACAGTGCGATTTTGCTGAATTCATGGGAAATTTTTCTTCTTTAAGTCGCTTGAAATATGCAACGGCATATATTATTCGTTTTATTCATAATTGCCGTCACCCCATGGGAAAAATTCTAGGTCCTATTTCACGTGATGAATTACATAATGCATCACAAACATGCGTGAAACTTGTTCAACAACAATTTTTTGCAGTAGAATTGTTGCAAATAAAAAATAAAAAACCTCTCTCCGCCTCTTTTAGAAAATTATCGCCGTTTATCGATACTCTAGGTTTGCTTAGGGTGGGCGGTCGCTTACAGCATTCACAATTGAACTATGATAGCAAACATTCTCTGTTATTGCCTAAAGGGCAGCTTTATCTAAACTTATTTGCGACCACTATCATGCGTTATCTTTGCATTCCGGACCTCTTACCACACAAGCTCTTATTCTAAGAAAATACTGGATTTTAGGATCACGATCGTTAATACGACAACGAATACATCAATGCATACCATGTTTCCGATTTAATTCCAAGCCTTCTCAACCCATTATGTCTAATTTGCCTCCGTCCGTGTACAATTAACTCGTGCCTTTACTCATGTTGGAGTTGACTTTGCAGGACCGTTGCTTGTTAAGTCTTCCATTCGGCGTAATGCTTCTTCTTTCAAATCATATCTTTGTGTTTTCGTGTGCATGTGCACGAGAGCAGTTCACTTGGAATTAGTTTCCGAACTTACTACTAAATTATTTCCCGGTAGCGATGGTGTTGTTCGCGTGGTGTCGGTAAAAACCATCCACGGTTCCCTCACTAGACCGGTAAATAAAATAATACCCCTTCCTTTAGAAAACTAATTTTTTTTCTTGTTTCTTTCTCAAACTTAGATTTAGTTTTTTTTTTAAAAAAATCGCGTTTTATTTTGCTTTTTTCTATCCCGAGCATCGGCGGGTAAACCGTAGCCCACTACTGGGAGGAAATGCCCAGTTCTAATACAATTTTCTTTTCAAGTTTCGAATATATCTCTTTTTAAAAAATGTTCATTTTTGGTGGGCGGTTATGTTCGCGCCATTTCGCTCTCCCAACGTGATATTCTTTATCAACCCAGGCGAGATAAGGAATACCATAATTTAAAAGAGTCGATTAACAACCATCCGCGAACGCGAACGTGTTCATTCAATTTCTAAATATTACTCTCTAATCTCTTTCCTAAAACAACTATTTCCTGACTCCGTTCCTGTTTACCTCTGGCCAGAAACAGTACTGAAAGGTGCCGCGTTAGTGCTCCAGATGTCTGTGCTTCGGTAAGTGCTTTAAGTATTTATGTGACTTGTATTCCAATTCTATGTTTATTTCCTTTTAATCTATACAGTCCACTGTCTACCTTACAAACCCTGGTTTACTGCCTACTGCACTCCAGGCAATTTCTAATTGTGCCCCTTGTCGTTCCAAGAGGCGCATACAATAATATATACATATATATATATATATATATATACATATATAATATATACATATATATATACATATATAATATATACATATATATATATAATATATATATATATATATATATATATATATATATATATATATATATATATATACTAAAATAATGACTCAAAACCAGAAAGTTTTGTTAGTCTGAAGCAATTTATTCGTATCCACTAACCAACGCCCACACTCCAGAGCTTGTGTTTGGGAATATGATTGTTAGAAGTAATTAATGTGTTTGAAATATTATAATCAAAATTTTTTATTAGAAGCTATAATACAAAAATAATTTTGTATACAATAAAAATAATTAGATAATAAATACTTACATTAAAACATTTAAACCAAAATGCTACAATTAATGGTATTTCTAATTTCTATTTTTTGTATGTCGTCTTTGCTTTATAAGTTTTTCTATAAAAATCTGCAAACAAATAAAAAAATATTCCGACAATTGTCATTAATAGACACGATAATGTTTTTGGAACTTTACAGTCAGTAGTAAAACTGTATCCTAAATACGCAGCCATAAGTAGAAACTGACACTGGAAGAAAAAGTTTTTATATCAAACATAGTAAAGGAACATTTTGATCATACCAACTGTAACGTAGTCATGTATTTTTTCCACCATAAATATTTCTGATACTGCGGGCCCAGTGAAGAAAGTAAATAGTACGTGTACATCACAGAATGTACTACCGTATTTGAAAAAGCTAGAAAAATACCTTGTTCCCCTAGAAAAGTAGTTTAAAAATAATTGTAAATAATATACAGAGATAAACTTACCAGGTAATAGTTTCATGTACGCCCACGTTACAATAACCATAGCAGAATGGTGGTATACGTGAAGGAAAGTAATTTGAGACTGCTTTTTCCTTAGCACAAAGAAAACCGTATCTAGTAGATCAACGATTTTGGAAAAAAAGTACCACCAACCCGCTTGAGCTATCTACAAAACTGATATAACAAATCAAAAATATACTTTGATAAGCGGCTTACCACTGTGTCTTGCATAGCCTCAAATTTTATGTTGCGGCAAAATTCAAGCATTGTCATAAATCCTTGTTGAGCTCTAAAAGGTTGCATAAAAAGCCATATGTTAAAGACAACCTGATAAGCATTATAAGCAATTAAAAGTTTTTTCAAATTCAACGCTTTCCTTGTTTCCATTAATTTTGGACCAAATTTAAGTACGAAAAATAAATAAGATACAAGTATAAAAAAAATTGGAACTGGTGTTTGCATAAACAACCAAGAATTCACCAAACGATCTAGAACAATACTCATTAATGACAAATTTTTAAAATAGTTGCTTACATACCCCATTGTGTATCTAACATTTCACTGTAATTTCCAATAAAATCTTCCCTCATAGTAAATATCTTGTAGGGTACTTCTTCCGTTTGAGTTTCTGTTGTAATTAAAATAAAATCAGATGTATTATGATATTTATATGTTTTTGTACGAAAGTTAGTTTAGATTTTAATGACACTTGCAGTAGGAATCTACGGTCAGAAGGTAAGTTAATTGTTAAAAAATTTCAATGTCATTAAAGTAGGATGTAGAATTAATCGTATAATTAATTATACTGGTTAACTTGGGTTTCTTTTAAAAGAGAATAATTTTCATCTTTCCATAAAACTCTCGTTTGTTTGCGTAGCCTTATAGTAGATGCGTCACATATTTAAACTAACGATTCAAAATCCTAATGCGAACTGAACTGACGTATTATTGAAATAGTAAATAAAACACCATTGAAAAGTAGTTGTCATATCCCGATGTACCTATTAGTATCGACCACCTCGACTTATAAATCTTCAAAGCGATAATATAACAACCAATAAATAGAGTTATCCTCTCTCGCAGGTATATCGCATTTAAAAACTTGGGAGGTAATTAAGAGGTTTTGTTTATACCAGGCGTGCCTCATCAACATTTTAGCTACGAGTCAAAATCAGGGACAACATGACTATTAAGAATGCAGTGACATTTTCATAATAAAACAGTGCTTTACTGAATAATAGGATGAATTTCATGAAGAAAATTATAAACGCTTTTAATACATAAATATTATTCAAAATTGTAATTACTATAAATACAAATTCAATCGTCGAGTTTTAGTTGAATAATTTACAAACTTTATTTATGTTCTCTATGTTTTCAATTGTACCCCTGATGCTGAATCCTTGATCTCAATTTAGTCGAGTCTTGATTATTAATAATCAGCTTGCGACGAATACAAGGACATACACTTTTGATAGTTAACTGATCCTTTGATCCTTTGATGCTGCATCAAAATTGAGGAATTTTCCAATCACATTACACATTTTTATTGTTGTATTAAAGTTGTTTGCCATTAGAACAGGTTCTACTTTTTTAAAAAGATTAACATATATATCTTGCAACTTTTCCTAATGCCAACTTCTATTTCTTAACCACAACTTTTTATCTTATTTCAGGTATTAACAGCATAGCTTAATTCTTGAGAAGAATTAATTATTAAAAAGTGAACGAGTTTTTATCAATCTCAATCCACTTCAAGAGCAGATTGGACATAAGATTCGACAGCATACCTGATTGAATTATACCAAGGACAACATAATTTATATATAATTGTCCATCTAAAACTAATTTTTTCAGAGTTATAACTTCGTAATAAGAAAGGTCCATCGCGTTGATGCTGTGAGCAGGTATTTTCTAAATCCTTCTGCATGTCTTTAATTTATCCGACCACAACGTAAACTTTTAAAATCTATCTTTTATGAACTTAAGTTGTCAATTTTAAGATATTCAAAATACTGCTAATCTAAATACAACTATTTGTCGGGTTTTATGTGAACATTTAGTGGTACCTCTTATAACTTCGAAGTTTATTTTCAAATTCACTTCCAATGTTCAAAATCCAACATTCGAACATATTTAGATTGCTTTCACTGATATTTTTCCTTATACTGACTTTTGAACAAAAAAAATTAAAGGAAGCATTTTAATTTTTCTATCAGTTTCAAATAATATTAATTTTGGTTATTTCCTTAGCGTTGTATATTGTAATCATTATTCATCATCATTAGGTCTTCAGTCCTGAAACTAGTTAGACGCGTACCCTCATTGTTTCTTATTCTGAACTAACCTACACATTTCCCTGAAATTTGCACAGTCTGCATCTATCACTATCTCTGCTTGTAATATATATATATATCCCATACTATTCCCCAAAAATGCCTTAGAACGTATTCTGCCCGGCCATTTCTCCTACTTTTTTCCACAGATATCTTTATTGCCCTACTATTTCTATAACCTATTTGTTATTACCTTTGTCGACATTTCAAAAGTCGACTACCGTTTTTTTGTCTGTTTTTCTTACTTCCCGTATTTCATAGGCATACTGTGCTGTGCTCCACACATATGCTTTCAACAATTTTCTTCTTGTTTCTATGTTTGTTGTCTTTGATCATATAGGCGCTGTTCTTTCTTATTATGTGCAGTTCGGTCCCCTTTTATTGTTTTACAATTTTATACCCTATTTCTCAGACATACAATGGTTGTGAAAGGGACGGCTCCGTGACGTAATTGGTATGCATGTGACTACTACGCCCAAGGTCCCAGATTCAAATCCCGACACGGTGCGCTTGAAAAATGTTAGGCGATCATTTTTCACATAAACACGCCCTCGTTCGAATGAGAGGTAAAATGGAGGTCGCGTGTGTGAATGTTGTCACGCACGTAAAAGATCCCTACCTAGCTTAAAACAGCAAGGGTTCGGCAAAATTCAACATTTTTCAGGTAAAAAAAACTTGCTTCCTGGCCAATGTAGTACCTTCGGGTGAAGCATTGGAAAATCACATGTAAGGTTGTGAAGGGTGTATGCAGTCTGTAGCTGCCAAATTCCTCCATCACTTGAACTATTGCCGATTTAATATTTTTTTCCAAGATATCTTTTCGCACAGTCAACATTAGTTGCAGATGTTTCACAATCAACACCTGTAGTTGTTTATAATAATCATCAGATTTATCTGCGCTTATCTTTCGTCATTAGGTTTTCTGTCTCAAAACTAGTTGGGCACGTACCTGCACTTATTTATATTCTGAGCTAGCCTACACAGTTCCCTGAAATTCTCACGCAGCCTATATACAGCTCGGTTCCCTTTCTATTCTTTTCTGACCACATGCCTTATTTCACGGAGATTTAATGGTATGTGCAGAGAGTTAAGCAATCTGTGGCTGCTAAAATCCCCCAACACTTAGACATTTGCCGAACTAATAATTTTCCAGTAAATCCTTTCACACAATTAATATTATTTAAGAATATTGCACAACCAATATCTGTATCTTATAATAATCATCATGTTTAAGTACAGTTAGTTTTTCGTCATTAGTTTACCCATCTTGGGACTGATTGGATGCGTACCTGCATTGATTTTTATTCTGAGCTAGCTTACACATTTTCTTGAAATCCCTACAGCATACATCTTTCACTATCTGTGTGCAATAGTCTAACCTAGGTCTACCTCTACTTCTCTTTTTCTTATCTTTGCTTCTAATATGTTTCACACTATTCCCTCATGCCGTAGTATGTGGTCTATCATCCTATCTCTCCTATTTTTTACCGTTTTCCACATATTTCTTTCTTCCTCTGCCATTTTTAGTACCTCTTTTTTCTTAACTTTGTCTATCCATGATATCTTCATCCTTCGTCTGTAGCACCACATTTCAAAGGCTTTTACCTTTTTCTTGTCCGCTTCTACTACTGTCCAGGCTTCAGAGCAGTACAGTGCTGTGCTGCACACATATGTTTTAAGCAATCTTTTCTTTGTTTCTATGTTCGTTCTCTTTGAACACAGTAGTTGCTTTTTCTTGTTAAATGTAGCACGATCTTGTGCTAATCTTTGTTTTATATCTTTTGCGCTTTTCCCATTTTGCGTTATTTGGCTTCCTAGGTAGCAGAGATCCTTAACCTTTTGTACGTTCTTTTTACCTATTTGTATTCTTGTTTTTGATTTATTTTCCTCTCCTCTGCATACTACTACTTTAGTTTTGTTTTTGTTAAGTTTCATACCGTATCTCTCTGTTAGAACCGTTTCCATTTCATTAAGAGCTGCTTCTAACTCTCTCTTGCTAGATGCTAATACCGCTATATGATCTGCAAATCTAAGCGCATCAATTTTTTGTCCTTGCATAGTAATTCCAAATGCCTTCCTGCATTTGATAGTATTCATTGCCTCTTCAATATACAGGTTTAAAATTAATGGGAATAGGACACACCCCTGTCTTACCCCTTCCCTAATGTTTACTTCTCTACGTTCCTACTCAACTTCTATTACTGCTGTTTGCTCTTTGTATAAGCTATGTACTATTCGTCTATCCCTATAACTCATTCCAATTTTTTTAAGTATTTCGAACTTTTTTTTTCCATTTTACATGGTCGAATGCTTTTTCCAGATCTACAAACCCTTATATACACGCTTTCCCCTTTTTCTATTGTTTTCTCAATTATCACTCTCAAAGCTAAAATAGCCTCCCATATTCCCCTGTTTCGCCTAAACCCAAATTGATCTTTTCCTAGTATTTCTTCAGCTCATTTTTCCATTGGTTTTTATACAATTACAACAAAGTACAACAGATATTTGCTTTTGAACTTTTACGACTTGTTACGTGTTACGGAATTTTGCGCGGACATGAAAGAACGCAGCACAGTAAGTCGTAGAAAAATTGTCAATACCGAATACCGCAACAAAACACTGGGACAGAATTGAACTCCAAAAGAATCAGAGTTTGGGCTATCTCAACAATGTCAGTGAGTGGGATGGGTGACCTAGAATGGAAAAATGAATTGCAAACCTCAGTAACAAAAAAATTTATTTTACGAACATGTAGGAAAACATACAGTCCCCAAACATATTTATAAACGTCGAAAATACCTGGTTGCGGAAACGTTCGTTACAACGTGATGTACATAAAGCTTTACATAATATACAGTATACAGTTTACATAGAAAAATATAAAGCACAAAATCTTACTATCTAATTACAAGCACATTTACAATATGTTTCCAACCCTAAATATGTATAAGAAATATGGAAATAATAATATAGTCAGTAAAAATGGTTGTAGGAAATGCATCCCGTATCATTAAAATTTCAAAACAATCCATTATTTGACGTTCATATTAATTTAAACAGTAAAGCAAACAGTAGGAAAGTGCTCTAAACGCATTAAAATTCTTACAGTAATTTACACCTAATTAAGCGTGCGTTATCGTCGGTCTGTAATGTATTGTAGAAGTAATCAAAAGCAAGTGTCTATCTTCCAGAACAGCAACACAAAATAAAGAAAACTGAAAACATATTGTACCTGGAGTTATCTTCGTTCGAGTGCCATCTCACGAAATGCAGCTACGGGCTGGAACAACTTAAATTTACTGCATTATCACATTTTAGAACGCAATTTTACAACGCCCAAAGAAGAGTCGACTCAGTAAAAAAGCGTCGAATAGTTAAGAGCTGTCGAATCATTAAGAGCTTCGAATTATTAAGAGACCCTTTTTGGCTTATATGGATGATGATGATGGTGTGATATAAATATGCTAATTAATTATAGGGAAGGACCAATTGCTTTTTGTAGCAATACCGATTGGCGGTGGAGCGGTTATGTAATAATTAAAAACAACTACACCAAACTACTTAATAAAGGGTATAAATACCTTTTATCCTGTGCCGCCGTGGGCAATAACGTTCACACACAAAAGCTTTCGACGGACAACCAATAACACGCACGACCGGGTGATGGTGTCGCTTCAAAAGCTCTCCTACGACCGTCCTCTGCAAGGGTTCAAATGCGACTCGCCTTTATGCACTGTTACTGTTGGTATATAAAATGTTTCACTGAGAACTGTAGGATGCACGCACTGATGGTATTTATTGTCACAAATACCGAATTGTTCGATGATGACGTAACATACCGCCCACCAAATTCATAGAATTTTGAAAAGGAGGGAAGTAGGTTGGGTGAAGGAAATCACATGGGATTTGACCTTGCTAGGAAAACAGGTAACGAAGATAGGGTGGTACACTACAGCGAGCGATATTACCAACTATGCAAAAATAAAAATATATATATATGTAAATAAGCAAATATGTAAAAATAATATACTACTATACATTTAAGAAATGTGTATATACATCTAAACATAAAAAATAAAACTAAAATACCGGTAACGGCGCTAGTTTGACCAAAGGTCGTTTTAGTGTGCCATGTGCCGTTTTGACTTCAGCGACACGCATAATACCGTCCGCACCGGGAAAAGTATTAATAATACGACCAAACTTCCATTGAAGTGGAGAAAGCTGGTCGTCCTTGATGAGGACAATAGTGTCCTTTTCCACTTGTCGGACACCTACCTTAGAGTGCCATTTAACTTTCTGGTTCAGAGTATGTAAGTACTCATGGCTCCAGCGAGCCCAAAAATCTTGGTGGAGTTTTTGCAGGAGTTTCCACCTGCTTTTTAATGGTAAAACGTTGGTTGAATGGTCCTCATCTGGTGGTGCGGAAAGAGGCTCCATAGTTAGGAAATGACCTGGTGTTAGGCAACGCAAGTCATTTGGATCCGAACTCAAAGCGCAGAGTGGCCTTGAATTTAGAACAGATTCAATTTGTGTAAGAACTGTGTAAAGTTCCTCAACGGTAAGTTTTTGTTCGCCGATTACGCGAGCTAGGTGTGTCTTTACCGACTTAACACCGCTTTCCCACAAGCCACCGAAGTGAGGGGCGCTAGGTGGATTAAACGACCACTTTATCTTTTCTGAGGTTACTGCACTATGCAGATAACTCATAAGCTGACGATAGGCACCTACAAAATTAGTACCGCAATCACTAAATATCTAAGAACAGTGTCCTCGACGTGCTATAAATCGTCGCAAAGCGGCAAGAAACGCGTCTGCCGACAAATCCGAAACAAGTTCAATATGTGCTGCCTTAGTGGCAAAACAAACAAAAATACAAATATAGGCCTTAAGAGTTTTAGAGCCTCGCAGGCGGTTAGCCTTTATTAAAAGAGGGCCAGCAAAATCAACACCAACAATACTGAACGGTTTGATTTGGGTAATACGTGCTGCCGGTAGGTCTCCCATAGGAGGAGTTACCAGGACCGGTTTGGTACGAAAACATCTATGACATGATGATAAATAACTTCGGATTGAATTTTTAATTGAAAGGATCCAGAAATTCTGTTGGATAAGATACGCTGTGGTATTAACACCGGGATGGTAATACCTTTCATGAGTTGACCGAATGATAAGTTCGGTTAATCGGTGCCGCTGAGGCAATAACGCAGGAAACTTTTCGAAATAGGAAAGCGAAGAATGTGTCAAGCGCCCACCTACTCTTAAGATATTTTGTGGATCAACAAATGGAGAGAGTTTTCGCAAGCTTTTAGGTAATTTACGGTTTGCCTTGATCGAAGCTATTTCCTTTGAAAATGTAACACTTTGTACATGCCGAACGATAATCATGAGAGCATTGTGTAATTCAATGTCTGTTAAGGGACCCGTATGACGTTGAGCCATGGGTTTAGAAAATCTATAAATGTAAGCCACGATGCCTTGGATTTTATATAACGACTTAGTAAAATGTCAATGACGTTTGGATCTGTTTGAGCGACAAATGTTAGGATCTTCTTTTCCGTAGTTACCTCAGCAATTGAGGTTGACAATGTTGGTTGAGGTGGCCACGAGTCACTAGGGTAGTGAAGCCATTCAGGCCCCGCCCACCATACCGAACATGAAATAACCGCGCTTGGCATTAATCCCCGAGATGCAGGATCAGCCGGATTATGCGAAGATTTAATACAAAACCATCGGCTAGGTGCAAGGATTTCTTGAATGTGGCTAACACGGTTCGCCACAAAAGTTTTCCAACGAAAAGGTGGAGAACGTATCCAAGTGAGAGCGACCGTAGAATCACTCCACGCTGAAACATCGGAGATGTCAATCAAGCCTTGATAAGAACGAATGGTAAAGGAAAGTAAATCGGTTAATAAAACGGCGGCACATAATTCCAAACGTGGAATTGAAATGCGCTTAATTGGAGCTACTTTTGTTTTAGCGGTTACAAATTGTACAGTTATTTCTCCGGTAGTTTGATTTATGAACTGAAAATACACTACCGCTGCATACCCTACCTCGCTAGCATCGCAAAACCCATGCAAATGACAAGTAAAAGGATCCGAAGGGGGTAGACAACGTGGTAACTTTAATGACGATAATAACGGCAACTCTTCTTGGTATTGCTGCCATTGAGACGAAATGTCTGCTGGTGGGATGTCATCCCAATTTAAAACTAACATCCACAGATGCTGGATTAGGCGTTTTGCAAAAAGTGTTAGTGGGGCTAAAAACCCTAATGGATCATATATTCTGGCAACTTGTGAAAGTATGTTGCGCTTTGTACATATTGGGTTTAATGGTTTAACCCGAAACGAGAAAATATCTTCTGTAGGTGACCATTGAAGACCTAATATTTTTATTGATTCGTCAGTATCGAAATCGAGAGAAGTATATTGGCAAAAATCTGACGGAATGCCTTCCAAAATAGAAGCTGAATTAGAACTCCATTTTCGAAGTTCAAAACCAGCCAAATGTAAAAGTCGGATAAGTTGATCTTTAATTTCGCGGGCCGATTGTATAGAATCTCCACCGGCGACGAAATCATCAATATATAGATTTGACCGTATAGCCTCAGCGGCTAACGGAAACCTTTGCCTTCGTCAATGGCTAATTGCTGAAGAGTTTTAATGCTAGATAAGGCGATGACTTAATACCATAGGTCACTGTATTAAGCTGATAGGTCTGAATGGGTTCTTCTGCGGAGAACCGCCAAACAATTAATTGAAACTTTCGATGTTTTTCGGTAACCAAAATTTGTCGATACATTTGGCGAACATCACAAGTAAAAACGAAACGATGAGAGCGAAATTTAAGTAAGATTGACGAAATGTCATTTTGGAGACTAGGTCCAGCCAATTGAGTGTCATTAAGTGACACGTTGTTGTTAGCCTTTGCAGAGACGTCAAAAACGACACGAATTTTAGAAGTATGACCTTCTTCTTTAAACACAGGGTGATGGGGTAAAAAATAATTATCGTTCCCAACGGACGGAGAATCGAGTAATGCCATATGACCCGCATCAAGATAGTCCTGCATGAAATTGTTGTACTGTGCGCGTAGCTCCGGTTGAGCATGTAATTTGCGCTCCAACGAAAATAGTCGTTTTTTAGCCATGTCAAAGGACTTATCAAAAACGGGCAAAGTATCGTTGAACGGTAACGCATCAATAAAACGACCGCTAGGGTCACGAGAAAACGTGTTTTCAAAAATCAAATCTGCCTTTTCTTCTTCTGGAGAAGTATAAGGCTTGGATGGTCAACTCTTCTATCTCCCAAAACCGCCTTAGGGTCTGGTCGATAGGATCTTCTACAGAAGTAAAAATGCTTGGACAGTATCAGACTGCAAGCTTTTTGTGGGACCAATAATAGTCCAACCAAAAATTGTATTTATGGCGGCAGGCTGAAGAAATTTGCCATGTATAACACCGCCATTGACGATGAACGGATAAACATCTGCTCCAAGGAGCATGTCAATGGTTCCTGGGGAGTTCCAGGTCGGGTCTGCAAAGTGCAGGCCGCATAAGTGTTCCCAATTATTAGGAACTTTAACGCTAGGTAATTTGCCCGATATTGACGAAAGCACAAAAGTTGTGACTTCTAGAGATTTTTCAGAGTCTAACATAGAGCGAATGGTGCAGCTGACAGCACCCCTATTGACTGCTGAAGTTGTCTGCCCAAGTCCATAAATCGGAACTTGAGAGCGTATGCGTGGAAGCCAAAGTTTGCTCACGCAATCGTCTCGAATAAAGCTAGCTTGAGAGCCAGGGTCTAAGAGTACCCTGATCGGTTTGTATCTACCAGACCGGTCTTGAATTTCCACAACAGCAGTGGAGAGTAAGACAGTAACCCCAAGATTTGAATTCGTTTGTGAAGACAAAACATTTGCCGGAATAGAAGAGGCTGACTGCGTCCTATTGGCATTTTTATGCATAGGTGTAGCGATCGATTCAGCTGAACGGCTAGAAGCAGGTTGCGCTTCAAAATGTAGCAAGGTATGATGCGGCTTGGCGCAAGTTCGACAGGAATTATAAGATTTGCATTGCATGGACGCATGGTCTGTTCGTAAGCAATTTAAACAAAGGCGTAAGCGTTTGACAATGTCGAAAGGTTCCGTCGGAGTTTTCTTTAGAAACGATTGACATCTATCAATTAAGTGATTGCCTTTACAAGAAGAACAATGGTGCGAAAATAAATTCTTTGAGTCACTGGAGCTACTTGGTGTGTCCAGTGAAACTACGTTAGAAGAAACCTTTGGTTTAAATTGAAACGCTGAGGATTTCTTAGGCACTGATGTGTGAGATGTATAGACAGTCGTCGAATAAGAAACAGGTGCGGTTGAAGAAAAGGTTTCCAACGCTGCACATTGTTGAGTTAAAAAATATCTCAAATCCTCGAAATTGGGTATTTGCTTCGGATCCGATTGGAGTTCGAAGCGTTTTCTAGTGAACGGATCGAGCTTTTCTAAAAGACAATCGACCAGAATAAAGTTCCAATGTTCAGTGGAAAACTTTAAGTTAGTTAGAACAGCAAGGTTCTCTGAAAAACAATCAATAAGTGCCCTAAGTTTCTTAGGGTCTTCTGATTTTAAAGGTGAAAAGTCTTTCATAGCTTTCCAATGCAAAGTTGCCAATAAACGCGGATTGCTAAATCGCTCACGCAAGGCGTTATAGGAAATGATAAAGTTATCTCCCGAAATGGGTACCGATTTAATGATTCTCAAAGACTCCCCGGTACAGCAACTGATAGGGTAATTTAATTTTTCGATATTGGACAGCGACGCGTTATTATAGACCAGACTGTCAAATAAATCGATAAAAGCTGCGAACTCCGTTACCTCATTATTAAAAAGCGGGAGTTTTAACGGTACCAATTTTGATACCGTGCTGCTTGGAGCATTTTTCGTGATTTGTGGTGCTTTCATTTCTTGCATCGTTTCGAGATGCAGCAGTATGCAATAATAAGCGGAATCTACTTCCTTCCGTAAGGCGTTGTAATTTAATGATTCTACCTCGTCACATGAAGCTAAGACAGCAACTAAAATTGTATTGAAATCTCTGTAAAGGTCATGTACTCCCCTTGCTTGAATAAGGAACAACGTTTTTAATGTTGGGTCACTTTGAATAGCGTTACTAAGCTCAAACATTTCTATAATACGTGTTTTCAGTAATTCTAGTTCGGTTACCTGTATTTTCTTGGGAGCCATTCTGACAGTTATTTTGAAAGATCTACAATAAATGCTATAAAACCGTAACGCTCAGATGTACGCGAAAAATGTTAAAATATTATGGTTGTTGTTCAAGACACGAAAAATGTAAGATAGGGCATAAATCCATAAATCACGTTTATGACTATTAGCCTGCAATGTGGTCTTAAAACGAGACGTCGGAAACAAGGGTTTGTCAAACAAAGCGTGAAGATAAGATTTACAGTTCAAAAGCGGCCTTTACATCCAAGCTCACAGGAACGTTTAAACATGTGGCTTAACGTGTTTGCCGAAAGATGCAGCTTTACAACCTTATTACTCCTGCAAATGTATTAAATATTTTAGGTTTACGAACCGAGCAGGTTTGTGTGTAATACAACAACGTGCAATGGCTTTTAAATACAAAGCAAATCCCTTTCCTTTCTTATTTAAGAAGTATAAAGCGACTATAATTTTCATGTTGCTGTGTGCTTTATATACCGCTAAAATATATTTAAAACTGAAAACTAACAGATTTGATGCTAAAGTATTTGTATTTAATTTAACGAAAGTATGTAGCTAATATTGTACATATTTTACCCGCTAAATGGGGCTTGAACACAAATTTAAAAACTAAAATAATTACTTAAAAGCTCGCTGGTGTGCAAAATGATATTTAATTTAGGACATGCGTATACCATCGGACTGGTAAATCCGGATCGACTTATAGGACCATATGGCTTTATATGGATGGGATGATGAAGGTGTGATATAAATATGCTAATTAATTATAGGGAAGGACCAATTGCTTTTTGTAGCAATACCGATTGGCGGTGGAGCGGTTATGTAATAATTAAAAACAACTACACCAAACTACTTAATAAAGGGTATAAATACCTTTTATCCTGTGCCGCCGTGGGCAATAACGTTCACACACAAAAGCTTTCGACGGACAACCAATAACACGCACGACCGGGTGATGGTGTCGCTTCAAAAGCTCTCCTACGACCGTCCTCTGCAAGGGTTCGAATGCGACTCGCCTTTATGCACTGTTACTGTTGGTATATAAAATGTTTCACTGAGAACTGTAGGATGCACGCACTGATGGTATTTATTGTCACAAATACCGAATTGTTCGATGATGACGTAACACTTTTCAAAGTTCGGGTCTTATTTATACAGCTTCGAGAAATAGAAGGGAAAATATCAAACCATTACCACTGATATTGGTGTAGAATATTCTGAAAAGGCAAGCGAAAATATATACAACGGCAAAACCTTCTTAGAATTCAGAAAACAAAATACGATAATTAATTCTATTGAATTCGTTAGTTGCAGGGAATGCAGCTACATTTTAAAATATCCATGCGATATAGATAACCAAAACTTCGGCGAACAGAGTTTTGTAAGATTATCGATCCACGCTATAAATATTCTCGGAATAATTTACTAAGGAATGGCGTTGCTACTGACACATGCAAATAGAACAACGCGGAATTTCAAGGAATACGAGCCAATAACAAACACATTTAAGCATTTAATCTTTCCAAAGAACTTATTTAGAAGTAGTTTTAACGACCAGTAGCTATAACGGCCAGCGATTATGATTATTTTTCGAAGAACTGCTAAGGCGAGCTTCTCGGTTTTAGAATAGCAAATATTTCGACGAATAACTAATGAACATAACGAACACGTATTTCCAAGGAAGAGACATCATTTAAAATTGTTTGGAAAGCAAATATGTCAAAGAATTCTAATGGTTTAGTAGAGGCAAATGCTTGTTTGTTTGTAACGAATTGATAAATGGTTTTAGAATATATTTCACATATTGAGGAACTTTTTTATGTAGGACGGTTTTTGAATATTTTGAATATTTTGAATATTTGGTAGGTTTGAATTGTTTGGGAAAATAAAATAAGGAGGGGTTTGGATTAGCGGTTTCAATTACGGTCGTTGTAATTTCTTGCAAAAACTCTCTATTTCCGAAAGTTACTGTAACAAATTATTACAGAAATTATCCTAAACAGGTATTTTCAATATATTTTCAAGCACATTCCTTGCATATGAATTAAACAAAAGCACTTTACCGTTTGTTTTATATTTCAATAACTCTGATAAACCGAGGTGCGTTCAGAAACATAACTGAAGTTGTTATACGCTCTTGGTCAAGTATTCTGTACTTGCTATTTTTAACCAATGAAGATGATATCATTTACATATTGATATTTGCGTTGATTTTTGAACAATTAATATAGTAAGAAAATGTATTACGTAAATACTATAATAACGTAAAAACAATAACTTAAAAACGAAAACGTAAAAACTATAAAGTAAATCCTACTACCTACTACTCAAAATTAAACGTGAAAACAATCACGTCAAAGCTATAACGTAAAAAATATAACATAAAACTGTAACGTAAATAGTCTAATGTAAAAAGAATAACATAAAATTATTGTTCTACTCGGGCTTTTCGCGGCTTTTGTCGAGCATTCAATAGTTAGAAGTTTATTTGAAAAGCGAAACGCGGAGCGCTAAGCGCAAAGCGCAGCGCGGTACGCGAGGTGCGGTCCGCAAAACTCGCAGAGCAAAAGGCTAAGAACGAATCGGAAAACTCAAAGAGCGAAATGCAAGACGCGAAGCGCGAAGGGTGCATTCGCGAAGAGGGCGTGAGCGAAGTGGACATGCGCGAAGGAGACATGCGCAAAGGGGGCGTGCGCGAAGGAAAAATACGCGAAGGGAACATGCGCGAAGGTAACATGCTCGAAGAGGACATGCGCGCAGGGGACTTGCGCAACAAGGGAACATACTCGAAAAAGAGGATATCCGCGAAAAGGAGATGTGCGCGAGACGAGGACATGCAAGAAAAGGGGTATGCAAGAATATGTGACGTGCGCAAAAAGGGCGCATCCGCGAAAAAAGGAAACGCGCAAAAAAAAAACGTGAACGGGAAATGTGCGAAAAGGGAACATGCGCAAAAGGAAACATGTGCAAAAAGGGAATATGCGCGAAAAGGAAAATGCGCGAAAAGAGGACATCCGCGACAAGGGGGCATGCGTGGAAATGGAACATGCGCGTAAAGGGGACATTCGCAAAAAGGGGACGTACGCGAAAAAGGAAATGCGCGAAAAGGGATTCGGGGCGTTCAAAGTGGTTCCGTTGGGACTGCAAGACCGCTTCTAGTTTTACTATATTAGTTCCACATATCCACACTCGATAACCGTCAATGTTATCTGAATATCCAGCAAGTACAGCCTTTCAATCCTTCGGATCACATTTCTTCCACTTTTGTTGAGAAACGATAATATAGCAATAAGTGCCAAACATGCAAGTTATCAATACATAAATTTGTCTGTTTCAGTAAAGACTTCATATAGAGACTTATCACTGGTGGGACTCGAACCGGTTCGATTCAAAGTATATACAACTGTGTTTCGGCCGATTTCGCAAGTCTTGCGCTAGTAGCATTGTACATGCAAATTTGACAGCTGTTCGATTCGTACGCTCAGAAGATCTGTTTTGTTCTTGTGTGTACGGATTTGATGTTACCAATTTTATTCCATTATCTACTAAGAACCATTCTGCTTCAACATCATCAAACTTCCAACCACCATCGCTCAAGAACATCTTGATGGCTTTCCCCAATTCGTTCTTTACAAATTGTAAAGATTCAACGACTTTATTAAGGACGTCCATTTTCTCCTTTAGACAATAAATCAGTAGAAAGCGCGAGTAATCATCAGTAAATCAAGCAAAATACCTTGAACCACCAATTGAAGTTTCTTCCATTGGTTCACATAGGTCGACGTGAATTATTTCATCAATAGTAATTGCCATCAGTGATTCTAAAGTTAATCGATGCTGCTTTCCCCCAATGAGTGCTCCAAAATTCTTCATTGACTTTAACATGTATCGTAGTTACATCGTTGCCACATAAACCATTCGTTCACCGTGACTCGTATACCGTTTAGCTTACGAAGGATTGTCGAAAATTCACATGTTCGCACTTTAACTGTTCGCTTTGGTATCGTATACGTGAAGTGCGATCATTGTCGAGGATACAGGCCCAGGCGTAAGCACTTTCGGAAAAAATTTTATGCGAAAATGTTTCTTTAACGAAAGAAATTAAATCTGCTAAGAGAACAGCTCTCAGTAATTCTAAGCGATGTAAACTTAAAGTTTTCAGTGGAGCAACTTTACTCTTTGCGCACACCAAAGAAACCGAAATACTGTTTGAAGTTACAATGCGTCTATAAACTGCAGCTGCATACCCAATACTGGACGGGTCACAAAATCCGAGTAATTCACATCTAAAGTTATTATTGAAATTAATGTGACGCGGGGTTTTAACTTCCGGAAGTAAAGAAAATTCAGCTTTAAGCCAAGACTATGTGTCTATAATATTTTGAAAGGGTGGTTCATCCCAATCAATTTTTAATTTCCATGGACACTGCATTATACAGGGTGTAACAAAATAAGTGTAAAACATTTCAGGGGGTGATTCCTCATCGTAAAAGAGATATGGTCTTTCATATAAAGAAACTTCATTGGAGCATCCCTAGTTAAAATACAGTCCCTTAAAGGGGGTACATAAAATTTGTTTTTTATTTTTTTTACAAACACTAAAAAAGTTACAAAATTGAAACTAAGATGACATTTTTTACTATCAAAAATACACTTATTCAGTAATTTATTTGGTTTACCCCATGGTTGTAAGGGGTGGAAAACGCAACCCCTAAAATTTATTTCCAATGTAACTTTTTGTTTGCCATTTAAAAATTTATTTACAATAGCTTATTTCATTCTAAACAAAAACTGTCTCTTGAATTTTTTGCCCAAAATTAACCAGTTCGCAGAAAAAAATTAATTTACAAACAACTACAAAGATACATCATCAAAAGACGAAAATGCGAAAGTAATTTATCTAGTAGGCCGCTATTAGTGATAGTGACAATTAAATTGTTATCACGCTGTCGGTTTGTAAATTTTTGAAATTGAATTAATAATTGTGTGTCGTTGTTCTGTTCTTAATTAGTTAGTTTAATAATTCATTTGTTATTAAAATGGCATACACAAATGCGGAAATGGCTGATATGCATTACGTTTACGGTCTGTCACAGGGTAATGGGTTAGAAGCTTGTAGAAGGTATGCTGAAATGTATCCTCAACGGCAGCTTCCTTCGCATAGAATATTTGACCAATTTCTTCAACGATTACGAGAATATGGTTCATTCGAAAAAAGAACGCAGGATTGTGGTCTCCATCGAGAAGTTAGAACATCGCAGCTCGAAGAAGCAGTACTTAATTTGGTTGAAGAATAACCCACTAGCAGTACTAGAAAGATTGCTTTCGAGTTAAATGTTGATCATGTGACGGTATTTCGAATTTTAAAGGAACAACTCTTATACCCCTACCATACAACGAGTACAGGCACTGTTACCACGACATTTTCCGAACCGTCTTGATTAGAAGAAATCCTGACTTTCTAAAGACGATAAAATTCACAGACAAATGTATTTTTTTTCGGGACAAGATTATTAATTTTCATAATAACCACATATGGGCTGATGAAAACCCTTACGCTATTGTCCAAGCTAACCGTCAAGAACATTTTTGTCTTAACGTGTGGGTTGGAGTTATTGGGGATTATTTAATTGGCCCTCATTTTCTACCTCCTCGATTAAATGATGAGGCATACACTCAATTTTTAAGAGAAGTGCACCCTGTACTGCTGGAGGAAGTTCCTTGTGGTATCAGAAAGGTTATGTTTTTTATGCATGATGGGCTCCCGCCCATTTTAGTCAAGCAACACGTCAGCATTTAACTCAAACATGTCCAAATCATTGGATAGGTCGAGGAGGACCACAGAATTGGCCCGCTCGATCCCCGGATTTGAATTCTCTCGATTTCTTTACTTGGGGCCATTTACAGAATTTGGTTTATCCTACTCCTGTTCGCGATGTAGAGGACTTAAGAAATTAGAGAGACTCCAGGAATATTTGAGCGAATACGTGGCTCAATGCGCCGAGATCTAGATGCATGTGTAGTGACTGAAGGCGGACATATTGAACATTTACTATGATTTCTACATGTTGTATGTTTTGTTATTAATAAATTAGTTTTGTTTATTCACCTTTAATCATACTTTGATGCAGGTAGTAACTACAAAATAACAATAATAATTCAGTTCGCATTTATGACGATGTATCTCTGTAGTTGTTAGTAAAATATTTTTTTCTGCGAACTAGTTAATTTTGGGCAAAAAATTCAAGAGACATTTTTTGTTTAGAATGAAATAAGCTATTGCAAATATATTTTTAAATGGCAAACAACTAATAAGACAAAAAGTTACATTGGAAATAAATTTTAGGGGTTGCGTTTTCCACCCCTTACAACCATGGGGTAAACCAAATAAATTACTGAGTAAGTGCATTTTTGATAGTAAAAAAAGTCAACTTAATTTCAATTTTGTAACTTTTTTAGTGTTTGTAAAAGAAATGAAAGACAAATTTTATGTACCCCCTTTAAGGGACTGTATCTTAACAAGGGATGCTCCAATGAAGTTTCTTTATATGAAGAATCCTATCTCTTTTACGATGAGGAATCACTCCCTGAAATGTTTTACACTTATTTTGTTACACCCTGTATATTTAGCGGAAAGTAATATAGTACAAATTAACCCAATTGGATGGAAAATTATACCTATATCTGAAAGTATACTTCGTTTGGTACAAAGGTGTACATTAATGTCCCCCTTGTTGAAAAAGGAATCGTCCTGAAAACACCACTGAAGCCCCAAATCTTTACAAACTGGGGTTCCTCTTTATCGAAAGAAATAGAAATTTTTGGGTCCGAATTATAGCATCTGAACATTATAATTTGGGAGCGTTGCTAGCCCACTTACGTAATTTTCAAACCCTTCTGATTTCAACAAGTTGACCAATTCTTGCTGAAGGAAAAGTTCTTCAGAAACAGACGTACTAGTTCCCACCACATCGTCTACGTACATTTGCGTTTGCAAAATATGTCTGACTTGAGAAAAAGTTTTTCGTTCTCGCACAGCAAGTTTGACGTGCCCTATTTCATAGTTATAATTATTTCATTGTTATATAGGCATATTTAAGTAGGTTTAGTAATCTAGCGGTCATTATATTAATTTATAGTGATATGTGCGAGTACAAGATATTTGAGTAAGCTTGTCTTGCGTTGAATAAAGTCTTATTGTGCTTGCTTAGGTGATGCGGTAGAAGACAGAGTAGCATGAACTGCCTGCTTGTTAAAACGTAAGCACGCCAAAAAACTGAATAGTTATGTGAGTAATTGGTATATTGGCTATAAATGTAGGAGGTAGTTAATCATATTTAACACTGGTCGTGTTAAATAATTAAAGTGCTTCACTTGGTTGAGACAATAAAGTTCAATGATATTTAAACCCTGAGCGCAGCCTATTGTAAATACAGAGAATATTACTAAATTTGGAAGTGTAATTTTTTTTTATAATGCATTGGTTAAATTTAATGTGTTGCATTTGTTTAATGTTGGAATATTGATGCAATTCGTTCATAAATCAATGATATTGAATAAGGAATAAATGTTAATTCACCTTTGTTTATATTTTAAATCTATCGTTGTAAGAACCCGCGTATGAGGTCAAAGCAGGTAAAGGTATAAAGTTCGTGTAAAATTTGCATAGCTAGATAAGACGAACAGTTAACCCGATTGTAACTGTATTTAATTTGTAATCTGAAACAGGATCTTCGGGTGAAAATCGCCACGGAATTTTCTGAAAGTTTCTTTGCGGGGGTGCTACTAGCACTTGGGGAAACATTTATTTCATGTCGGCGACAAGAGCAACCGAAAAAATATGAAAAATCAGTTATAAAGAGAATATATCCTTTTGTAATTTTGGTCCTGAAAGTAATGTATCGTTAAGACGAAGCCCTTTAGTGCTCTTGCAATAGATGTCCCAAACCACTCTAAGCTTGGTACTGGTACTCTCTGGCTTTAGTACACAATGATGCGGAAGATACCATGATAAGAAACCATTTTTATCGGAATCTGAAATCAAGGACATATAGTTGCTATCTAAATAATTTTTTCTGAAATCGGAATATGCATTACACATTTCTGGAAGTTTAAGCATTCTAGTTTCTAATAAAAGGAAGCGGCGAATTGCTTGTGAATATGTATCACCTAAATTGGATTCACTGTCCCGAAACGGAAAAGAAACAGTTTCGTTCCACGCAATTGTTTTTCTAAATATGCTCCACTTCCCAAAATCGGGGAATTGAAACTTCTATAGGAATCCGAACATCCGTAAGAAATGAGTGAACTTGCGAATTATTAATCTGATTTGTAGTCTTTCCTAGAACTACCCATCCAAACGCTAAGTTCAAAGTTGGTCTGAGTTAGCAATAATCTTGAATTCCTTTATAATTTGCGAAAATACCTCTACGCCAAATAATAAATGAGTCTATTTATTATTTTCAACTGAAAAGGCAGGCATATCAGAACAAAATTGAGAAACGACAATAGCGTTGAACGAAAATGTAAGATCATCTGTATCTTGCGATTTAATCAAACAAGAAACTTGTAACGAATACAATTTCGTTCCCAGCTAGTTTACGCCTTTTTATAATTATTAATTTACGATTATCCTTTACGGTGTTGAAAGCGTAAATTTCTATTCCATTAATATAATATTTATTCGTTGTCGTATGGAGCTCCATCTATGTTTATGGGTTTAGTGTAGCATTTCGGTTCCCCTGATATTTGCTAACGTGTTGATGCAAGAATTTGGTTCACTGCGCTTGCTCGCGTAGTAAAACACTTTATTGCTTTAGTCTATTTTAATTTGAGAATGTGATCAGATAGACAAGTTTTCGACGTGTGGTCAAATAGTTTTTGTTGGAAAGATGCAGTCTGACAGGCATGCGGCCTGGAGGAGGAGAATTTCTTTAGTCTTTGAAGTGGAAACCATCACTGGGGTACACGCTAGACAGTCAAGAAGATCCTTTTGTTTAGTATTCTTCTTTAGTCAGTCGACCCTTAAGATAATTTATATAATATGGTTTTGAAGTAACATCATCACGGTGTGTAATTATTTTCATTTTGAATTTAAATTAATGCTTCTTGATTTTGTAGTGCAAGTTTTAGTTATTGAATATTGCAAAGTTTTAGTTACAAATAAGTATTGCAAAGCTTTTGGTTATTAAGTATTTCAAGTTGAAATGTTTAGGTGCCCTTGTCGTGAGCAACAAAAATTCAAGCGTTCCTTTTCGAATGGAAATCAAGTTTGTAATCCACGGTATATGTAAAGGATGCGCAGCTGTTGTTCGATTTGTATACGAGAATTGATGGGCGATGGTGCAAAGTTCATTCTCGAATAAATTGGTAAATACTAATTGCTACCGAAATCATATAGATGTCATTCAAACTTTTGTGGTGTTTTCTCTATTCCGTTCTCGTTGCACCAAAAATTACAGGAAATGTAGCGATTTTATTTTGTAAATTTATAAAGTAGTTTAAATTGGTGTAAGTATTTTTTGTTCAATATTTAATCGTTTGATTTTGTATAAAGGTTCGTAGGAACGTAGAAAATTTAAAGATTACTTTCTGAGAATTTAAAAGGTTAAACAAGAATTTGTTTGTAACTTAACAGGTGACATCTTAGTGCTTGTTTGCCAAATTTTATGGTTCAATTTTTTACTCGAAAGTATAATAGTATACAGATTATTTTATACCATAAGACTATTTGACCTTTTGTTCAAGGAATCAATTTTTATCAATATCTAAACTCAACAGTACATGAAATAAGTTTAATTCTTTTACTTATTCATTTGTAAACCAAAACAGGATCCTTTTTCGGTAATAATTAAAAGTTGTTACGTATATTTAAAAACACAATATCTTCCTTAAAGGATTTTAATAATTTAAGATTTTCGAAATACATAAAATTAATAAGAGATAACGTATAAATACTTTTATAGTTTGATTGCTAAAAAACATTAATGCATGTAAAGTTGTATAAACGATGTGTATATATTTCTTTAAAACAATAGAAAATGGATTTTGTTTTTTTTAAGCTTATTTTCATTGAAGTTGATAATATTTTCTTACATTTGGTACAAACAAATTCATAAAATTGAGTATAGAGAGACAGGCTTCCAACATTCTATGATATTTTAGAGTTATATTTTCGAATTCCTAATTTTTGAAATTTTTTTGTGATAAATTGACTAGGCTTTAGTGAAGCCCTAGGTCTAAGAATTTCTTGAGGTGGTTATATTTTCAAACAGTACGAGACATCGTTACAATACAAACTAGCAGTGTTGAAAGTAAGTAAGTATTATGTTTATACGTTTTGATTGTTCAGAAGATGCTTTTTTCTTTTCGAAGATTTCCGTATCTTATCTTCGCATTGTTAGACATTACAGTTATTAGGAAGATACGGTGGCGTCCAGAATTTTCTTTTTTTATTGTATACCATCCTACGACCCTGGCTCATAGCTCTGCTCTAAGTTGAAGAAACTTAGCTGGCCGAAAGATTTTATTTCAGGTTCCTTTTATACAAAAAGCTGCTTACTATACATTTTACCATGGGCTTGAAATTTAGACAGAAACGCCCTCTAGTTTCTAATGACTCTGCCGCCTATAAGGTGGAGTAGTTACATTGAAAAAATCAGGTGTAACAAACTGATCTTTTATTAGAGGCGGAAGTCATTTGTTTAAGACCAAAGATGGAAGTAGAAAACAAACGTACCGGTAACCACAAACGACGTACGCAACTTTCAGTAATAAAATTACATTGACCACCTGAATCAATTAATAACCGAACAGGCTCAAACAGACCATAGCCGTTGTGCATATCTAGGACAGCGGTAGCTAATAAAACGGTACTTTTTTGAAAATTGGCAATCCGGCACATGAAATTTGGAGTACTACTAGGAACCCCCTTAGCAGTAAAAACGTTTTTACTACCGGAAACATCAGAAGGCAATGAAACTTGATGATCTGCAGCCTTTGTAGGTGAAACGGCATATAAAAGAGTGTGATGACGAACTTGACAAATGCGGCAACTGTAAGTGGAAGTGCAATTGTTTGCGAAATGTGAAGAGTGCAAGCAATTAAGGCATAGGTTTTTTTGTTTGACAAAAGTCATTCGATTAGTGGAATTTTTGCCCAAAAATTTAAAACGTTTTGAAAGAACATGGCTTTGATTACACATGTGACATGTAATTGCAGAAAGTTGCAACTTCCGTACGGGGGCTTCATAACAAAGCACTGAAAAAAGAACATGGAATTTCATGTTAATTTTTGGTGAATTATTAACGTGCGTAAACTAAATACTTTTACTTTAGGACGTTTTCAAGTGTTAAACGGACTCGAGCGCTTTACATTTTTTTCACTAGGAATGAAAATATATTATCAAATGTTGGAATTTTTACTCGACTGTATTCCAATTCCAAATCTGTACATGAAACAACCAGGGCCGGTGACAGAAATTCTGGGGCCTGTTACAGTAATTCCATTGTGAGGCCCCCTCCACCGCCATGGTTCCTATTTCTAATTGCAAGTTTATGATAGTGAGTTAGTGTATTGTATTGTACAATTAAAGGAAGAGTCTGCTGTTGATGTGCATATATGTTGTATAAAATATTTCAGGCCTTCTGCGTCCGTCGATGGACATAAGGGTAGTAGAGGGAGTAAGTAAAGGGGTTACTGTAACTTGTTGTTCAGAGATATAGAAGAACGTAAGAAGCTCTCATGATGTGTAGTCGCTTAGCTTGATTTATATTTAAATAAACCTTTCTTTAATCTTGATGTTGTTTATTGCATTACAACAACTTTGGTGCCGAAACCCGGGAAGATCTGGTGATAAATATAAACGAGCTTTAACGTAAATATTCTGAATAACGGAACGTGAACGCGAATATTTAACAGACGGCTATACTATCGAGGCTTCGAGATGGAACAAGTAAAACGGACTATCTGTAGAACACACTTAACTAAAACAGTTAATAATATAAATTCTATGCTAGAAAATAGTTTCAGTGTTGAAGACATTTATACAGCTATGTCAAAGTTAAAGCTTGCAAATGACAATCTGAAGGAAATTGATAAGCAAATTGAACCTCTGCTTAACGAAAATCTAGAGGACGAGTTAATGAAAAGGTATGAATATGAAGAGGTAGCTGTAACTACGATGTCTAAGTTGGAATTTAGATTAAAATGCCCAGAAAAATCGCAGATAGAGGTTGACTCGAATTTAACGAATACGGTACCAGTAAGTAACAAAACAAGTAGGCCGTCCTTTACGTCAGTGAAGCTTCAACGTGTACAGTTAGCAAAGTATGATGGTACTGCAAAGGGCTGGCTTCCTTTCTGGGAACAATTCAGAAGTATGATCCACGACAATCAACAATTAACTAACGGAGATCGATTCAACTACCTGCGAATGTATGCCACGGGAAGGGCCGCTGAAGCAATTGAGGGATTTCCTCCATCTGGAGCATTCTGTGAAGAAGCCTTGAATATATTAAAAGATCAATTTGGAAATGGGGAACGACTAATTGAACAATATATTGATAGCATTATGAAAATCGAACCTGTAAAATCCAGAAATGACGTAAGCACTTTAAGGAAGAATTACAATCTAATCACTTCATCTATGCGTGCTTTGAAATCTTAGAAGTATCTAGTTCTCAGTATAACATAATCGTAAAGTCGACTCTCATGAAGTCGTTGCCAACGGAATTGCGTTTAGGATTTTATCGACAAATGAAAATGAAATCATCCAATCATCTAGAAATTATTACGAATAATTTAGAAAGTTCATCATCAAGGTCAGAGGAAGATGCAGATCGCCAGGTAAAGGATTTGTTGCAGTTTCTTAAAAACGAACTCGAGTCGTTGGAACAAGCTTTAAAACCGCATGCAGATTGTAAAGAAAAGATGCTCCCAACAGAAAAGAGAACGCGTTACAAAGGAACTGCGTCTAGTTTATTAGTCACTCCGAACAAACGTCTTGAATGCTGTGCTTTCTGCAAGAAAGAACATAAAACCGAAATGTGTGACGCAGATGTACCTTTGACGAGGAAAAGAGAAATTCTAAAGGCAGCAGGAAATTGTTACCGTTGTACGAGAAATAACCATAGTGCTAAATATTGTCAAAATAGATTCTTAAGATGTAAAGAATGCAGAGGTAGGCAAGCAACAACAATGTGGGTCCCAAACTTTAAGCCAAGTAAAGATAGACACAACGCTGAGACGACAGGTATTACAGTGAAATTAACGAAAGGCGAGAGTTCAATGAACACTTCAGCGCCGTCGGTGTCCAGTTTGATGACAAACATAAACAAAAATGTGCTATAGCAAACGGCTTGTGTTTATGCCTTTGGCGAAAATTCAAAGAAGTTAATTAGATTAGTAATGGACGGCGGTAGTCAACTTTCATTTATTAAGGAAAATCTATCAAGGGTATTAAATTTACCTGTTGTTGGATAACATAGGGTTCGTATTGCCGCGTTTGGAAATAGTTCATTAATACCGTCTAAACTTTACAACCGCGTTTTAATTACTTTGAAGGGACAATATACAGATGAAATTTTAACGATTGAGGCTGTGGAAGTTCTTGAAATTTGCATGGATAATTTACATATACCTAAAGAAAGCGTGGTTGAGTATCAAAACTTGCAGCTTGCTGACAATATTACGTTTAATATAGTTTGAGCGTTAATTGTTGATGGAATTAATATACTTATAGGTGCAGACAATTACTGAGCAGTAGTGACAGGAAAAAATATTCGTCTTAACAAAAGTTTAGTAGCAGTGGACACGAAATTTGGTTATGCTTTGCATGGTCCCATACCAGTTGATGCTACAACAATGGGCGTAAATCTGCAGACAGTGTTACATGCGACAGTTATAAAGACAGAAGCCGAGATCGAAAGTATGTGGGATTTGGAAACCATAGGTATAACCAAAGAAGCAGACGACGATAAGAGATTTTTCGATAATTTTTTGAAAAATAACGTTCATAAATGTGATGATCGATATTTAGTAGCGTTACCGTGGAAGAATGAGGATGCAGTGATTGAAGATGATAATTTAATTAGTGCGCGATTTCGTGCTCAGAGGCTAAAGTTTAAATTGACCAATATTAACAAAATATGTGAATGTAACGCTGCTGTCAAAGGAATATTGGATAATAATTTCCCGCGGTGATGCTGAAACAACAAATGGCGATCGTGTTTTCTACATGCCGCACAGGTCTGTTTTTAGAGAAGATAAACAAACAACGCGAGTGGTTTTCGATGCCTCTTTACATGCCCCGGGACAAAAATCGTTGAATGACTTATTAGAAAAGGGGCCTAATTTAAGTCCAGATTTAATTAAGATTTTGCTTAATTTTCGTGTAGGCGAGATCCGAATTACGGCTGACATTGAGAAAGCATTTCTACAAATTTATTTACATTCCGACGATAAAGACGCACATCGATTCTTATGGTACAATAACGACAATGTTGCAGAACATTTAAACGACTTTTCAAGTAAGCTTTTTCAAGAAGCCTCCATGAATTTACGCAAATGGACGATTCACGGTTTCGAAGTAAACAGCAAGGTTGAATCGCCAAATGCACAAATTCAAAAGGTGTTAGGAATTAACTGGTGCAATCAGAACGATAGAATTAAAATCGAAAAGGTAGAGTGTTGGACAGATTCTCTGATCGCGTTGCATTGGATTAAAGGTGATGCGTCAAAGTGGAAACCGTATGTGACTAACCGTGTTAAAGAAATTCAGACCTTATCGAAAGATATAACATGGAAACATTGTCCGGGTCGCGAGAACCCTGCGGACTTATTAACCCGCGGAATAAGTTCAAGTACTTTAATAAATTCCGAAACTTGGTTACACGGTCCTAGGTGGTTGCTAGAAAGTGAACAAACGTGGCCAGATAATACGATAGAGAAATCTACGTCAACGATAGATATAGTATCGAGAATGTCTTTACTAATTAACGACACCATAAAAGGTAGCAATCAAATTTATAGATTCCTCCAGATACAGTGATTTTGATCGTTTAGTGCGGATAACGGCGTATGTTTTACGATTTATAGGAAATTTAAAAACCAGAAATAATAAAGAAATGAAGAGCTTAACCGTAAACGAATTTGAAAGGACCGAAATATGTTTACTGAGGCAAGCTCAGCGGGAAGTTTATTATTCGGAGATTAACAGTTTACAAAAGGACGACTTCGTGGAAAGTCAGGGTCGCATCCCTTGGCGCCGTTACCTAGAGATCGAATACAGCAAACAAAGCCCTTTGAAGTGACAGGTTTAAACTTCGCCGGACCGTTGTATTTTAAAGATAGTTATCACTCAAAAACATGTTATGTGCTTTTATTTACCTGCGCTGTTATACAAGCACTTCATCTAGAGATTGTTTTGAAAATGGATGTTGCGTCTACAATCGGTGCATGTAAACGGTTCTTTGCCCGTAGAGGGATTCCTAAGGTCATTTACTCAGATAACGCTAAAACATTTAAAAGATATCACGTGAAATATCGACTTTAAACGAAGTGATGGCGAGTACAGAATTGATCGAATTCGTAAACAGTCACCAAATTAAGTGAAAGTTTATAGTAGAGCGAGCGGCTTGGCACGGAGGATTTTACGAGCGACTTGCAAAAAGTGTAAAAAACGCCCTTAGGGCTACGATAGGACGTTCTTTACTAAATTTAGATCAACTAAATACACTCATTACCGAGGTTGAAGCAACAATATACGCCCGCCCGCTCACATACCTAGGTAGTGAACCTATAGATTTAATGCCGTTAACCCCTTCGCATTTTCTATTGGGACCCGCTTTGGCTACTATTCCTTTTGTTGACCGTGTTATTAATGGAGATGAGATTCGTAGGCTATGGAAGCAGAGAACAAACGTTATAGACTACTTTTGGAAAAGATGGAGCGCAGAATATTTACAATTATTAAAAGGAGCTCATCACAACGTGAATGCGCGTGAGTGTGCGATTAAGCAAGGGGATGTCGTATTAATACATGAAAATGATAAGCGCCGGTTATTGTGGAAATTAGGGTTGGTGAAAGATGTGATAAACGGCCGTGATGGCAAAGTGCGTGCTTGTTACGTTAAGATTGCGAATGGCACCGTAATTAGGCGCCCAATACAATTATTGTATCCTTTAGAAGTAAGAAGTGATAAGCTAAGTTGTACCGCCGCGCCGGAGGATGTGTAAAATATTTCAGGCCTTCTGCGTGCGTCGATGGACCTAAGGGTAGTAGAGGGAGTAAGTAAGGGGGTTACTGTAACTTGTTGTTCAGAGATATAGAAGAACGTAAGATGCTCTCATGATGTGTAGTCGCTTAGCTTGATTTATATTTAAATAAACCTTTCTTTAAACTTGATGTTGTTTATTGCATTACATATGTGTAGGTAAATTTATACTTAATAAAAGAATAAATCGTCTTTTAAATTATTTATTGCTAAATTCGAAGCGTTTTTAAATGTTATAACACGGTTTCCTAACACAAAAAAAAACATACACACCGTTAGCCGCAGGAGTAACCGTATTTTACCATGACTAGACTCTGTTCGGTGAGGGGGAGTGGGAATTTGCACCAAGATACAAATAACCTAAGGCCGACACAGTGAACAAGAGTCTTGGAGAGCGCCATCTAAATCGGAACTGTACGCCTCCCGCGAAATCAATCTAGGAAATTTTTCACGCAATCTGTAGATGCTTAACGGACATAAAACTCGACAAGAAGGAAATACAAATAACGTATAATCGTTTACTGACACAGTTATGGTTTCTAATATTTATAGAGTTGAACATAAACATCAACTTTACAACATAACAAAGCTTAAATGCAAGCGATTGGGTTAATGAAACCAACGTACTTTTCAATATGTACCTTACACTTATTAGAAATTAAATGGCTGCAGTATATTTTCATTAGGTTCACTTTGTATAAATTTAAAATCAGTCGAACGCTGCTCGCGGTGGTACCAACGCTTGTGCGTACGATTGTGCAGATAAAAAAAATACCTATCACACGAATGTGTACAATAATTCGTTGGTTAAATTAATTCCGACGCACAACTGTTACAAAAATGATAAAATACATTACAATATCAGTTATAATGTGAGATGACTCTATAATGTTATCTGCCGGTGAAAATCCAGCATCGATACCAGATTAGCGGCACGTACAATCAATATATAATATGGAAAGATCTTACCAAAACAGGTCCTGAGCGCGGATATCGTATCTTGCAGGTACGCCTGAGTTTGTTTCAATAAAATACGTACATAATGTACCAGACTGAAATACCAAGCACTACAATACTGCAAACTACAAAGCTGTAAAACTGCAAACTGCAACCTGTAAACTGCAAACTAGAGCTGTAAAACTGCAACTCTAAAATGTTATAATTAGATGTGAACACACCTACTATTTACTTTACCGTTTTGCGGTTCCTTTACAAAACGGGCTTAAATCATAAGAACAAAACTCGATGTTATTCACGAGTTTTCAAATGTGTGTCCTACAAAGATAACAACTGTATGAAGTTTACGTGCATAAAAATTACAAATAACCTTACCTCGAACTTCTATAAAATTCTCAAAAGAGCAGAGCAAATACCAAATTTTCACTAATAATTCGCTCTTAAATAACGGATCATCAATTCCCCAAAATTAACATATTAAGGGCGGAACTACAAATTAGTTCCCAATAAGATGCACGTTACCAAGCGTCTAGGATCAAATTAAGAATAGAACAAATAATCACGACTCGTATTGAAGTGATAAGGATTAGTTTTATGCACGTTATCAACATACAAGAATTAAAACTTGAATTTATGAACGAAACTTGATAAATTACAATAAGGAAATAAAGCATAGGCGTCGTATTTGGGAACGAAGTACGTATAAAAATTTGGAAACGCGTTACGTAAAATTGAACCGTAACATTCCAAGAAACCTTCTTACTTTTAATGCGGCAAAGTCCTTTATGACGTTACTGAAATCTATTTGTCGTGATGTATCATGCTCTATAGATAGTTATGGCTTTTGGAGCATTGTTCTGTGCATGTAATTTTTTATTAGGGTAAGCTTGCTGAATGCTCTTTCACCTTCTGCAACTGTGATTGGCAGACTGTAAAAAATTTGCAGTGCAGTGCTCACTTCTGGAAAAATGTTTTCCAACTGTAACCTATAAATCGCATTCGATAATTCTAATGGACCTGTGATTTCTTTAAATGTCGCATGGTAAATATTTTTAGGTGAATAATTTCACTCTCCAAGCTTGGTGTCAGGTCCTGTGGGTACGTTTCAAACAATATTGCACATTTTTCTCTTATATCATCCACATTCATTTAATGAAAACTTAGAATTGGTGAGAACACAGAACCGATGTAATTCATGTGTTCAAATCGAAGCTTGAGTTCTGTTATCAAAGAGTCCATAATTATAAAAAACACGTTTATTTTAAATTTGGTTTCTGGGTTCATATCTTCAAAACATTCAATGTTTTGCTGCCTGTTTATTCGGCGACCTCGTCGACGTTTGGATGGAAACTCTTCTGCAATACCAATATTCTGTGTAACGAGTTTCGCTACTTTAAAGATATGAAAGAGTTAACCACAGATTTTATCAACTAATGCGAACTATGTGATAAAGCAAAATACTGCAGAACACCCCAAAAATACCCTTAATGTTAACCAAAACACCCGACAAACTTTTCCAAAAATTACATCCAGACACTCTAGTAGTAGAGGCACAATACTTTTTACGATTTTAGATGCATTCACCAAAATAGGTCAAGCGATACCCATCACCTCAAAAAATAGCATTGATATCCCAAGGATTCTTACAATACTTTACATTTTATGGCACACCCGAAACAATAACTTTAGATAATGGTAGCGAATTTAGAAATGAAACGATACAAAACACCCTAGAATTCCATATAATAAAAATTCATTTTATAACCGAAAACCACCCTGAATCAAACGGATGAATTGAAAGATTACACCTAACCCTATTAGAACAAATCAGACTATTAAGATTAACTTACAAAAAGGAGCACATCTCCAATTTAATGTCATACGCACTAATCGCTTACAACAATGCGATCCACTCATCAACAAATTTTACACCCCTGGAATTAACATTAGGACATCCAGATTCCCGTAACCCTTACGGCATTCACTACAACAAAGAAGTATACCAGCAATATGCTAAAGACCATAAAGAGAAACTAAAAATAACTTACGATAAGGTAAAAGATAAATTAGATAACGACAAAGAACGTATTACCACAACCCACAAAAAGAATACAGACGTAAATAAATTTTCAATAGGACAAACCGTGTACGAGAAAAACTTCCAAAGTAAACGACACACAACGACCCCCAGAAATTTAGGCCCGTTTATAATAAAAAAAATATCAGACAAAAATATAGCCGTAGCAGACATTGGAAAAATAGTAAAATACATTCATTTGAAAAGCCTAAGACACCACGTAATTTCAGATGGACAGCCATCACCCTTACCGTCAACGACATATTAGTTGAAGACATAAAGAACAACCTTGGTATACTACCAGTAAAATTGGGAAGTATGTAAAATACAATAGATTACTGGACATTCGCACAAAAATTCGAAATTTAATTGAATAGGTGAATATGGAATTATGAAAATTTTGCGTACATAAGTAATTCCCAAACGCTGTATATGAAAGAAAACTTATATTATAAATCTTACACTAAATTAATCCTACGGTTTATGGCCAAAACGTCCTAACAAATAAATTAACTAAAAATTGATCATGCTAACTTAACTATAAAAACTTACTTACTAAAAATAGTCCATTGTTTGATGGCTTGCCTTCCAACACAGAACAGCTTTTAAATTAGGGGAGAGAATCTCGCTTGTTGCTCTTGTAGCTTGTAATTTTTTTAATAATTGAATGGCACACGAACCCGGCAGGATCTTATTGACAATATCACTTAACTTGTGCGTCACACCCCTACAAGCTTTTTATTATTACTTTATACCACTATAAATCCGCGAACATACGGGCCTAGCCCTCGCGAACTGGAAGAGTAATCACTCCTTTCCAATTTCACTATCATGATACTAAGTGCAATTCCATATCTGTGATGCCGGAGAACGCTACCCGCGAACCTCGTGACCACGTACAGCCCCATTGGAATCTCCGTCTTTTGGCTAAAGCCTTAAGTTATATAGAATAATTCCTACTCTAACCATTATTTACGTCATATTTCTGTTATCCAATGACTTAACAGAACCTCCCCAAAAAAAGATTTCAGAAACCAAATCCAACCCTTTTTGAGATGAGGGTCACGGAAGCAATTATTTTTCTAAGGGTTTAAATATATTGTATCTTTTAAGAATTTCTTAATTACTGAATTGTGGACCACACCCGTTGGCGACAGTGGTCTGCCATTAACAAAAGACCGGTTAACCCACTTGAGCGGAAATGGATTTTAAATACAATGAATGTCTCCAGACTACTTAAAATTACTTACAATCTTTGAACAAATCAAATTGGAAATAGTTTTTGCTATTTATAATGTTTCGTTTTCTATAACCCGCTGTCAATCAAAGAAATTATTAAGAAAATTAAGCTTTTCAACAGAAAATTGCTTTTCTTTATTTACGTTAAAAGGTACTATTCCATTTTAATTTTATCAGATTCGTCAATCTGTAACCGACCTAAGCTTTAAGAGGGTTATTGTATTTAAATTTGCAAAGGTAGAGTTTTAAATTATGATGACCTGCCGCTGGAATTTCTAATAGTTTAGCTTTAAGCTATTTGTAAACCTGGTCTTTTATGAGGGATGCTAACTAAAATATGAAAGTAATTTATTGTGAAATTTTTGTCTATAAATTATGCAAGTTAATGAATTTTAATTAATTAATTGATCTGTTTATTAGTTAACATTACAAAATAATGTTACAAACTAACATGCAAACCATGCTGTTAGGAATGCGATAATTAGATTCAATACAATATTCACTCAAATAATATCAACCCTTACTGTAATCCAACAAATTTTAGCCACATTAGAAAACGCTGTAACATTTGCAAAACTAAACACATTACACTCTAGTATTATAGAACCAAGTGACCTATTAAAAGAATTATTAAGAATTAGATCATTTATAACTAAAAGTAAATTACCCTTCGAAGTAATAGAATCAAACATTCTCATATTTGAAAAAATAGCTATAGTGAAAGGCTATGTAAAGAATAACGAAATCACATTTTTAATAGAAATTCCCATAGTAGAAAGTAATATTTATAATTATTATCACTTATTTACTTTTCCCATAAAAATTACTAGCATGTATCAAGTTATCATCCCTAAACCAAGTTCCTTTCTTTAAATGAACTCAAATATGGTTACGCAAACGAAAAATGTAACGAAGTAACACCAAATCAATATTTATGCCAATCGTTAACAACAACAACTATCCAAGAGGACAGTCCTTGCGAAGTACAATTACTAAGATTTTCAAATCATTACGACAACTGTGAAGCATAACCAGTACAGATCACCAGTATAAAAATTCAAAAATTTACAGAAAACAAATGGATAGCTGTATTCCCAACAGAAGTAATAGCAACCGTTCCCTGCAATCAAGACGAGAATAATCTAGCATTAACCGGAAGCAAAGTGATCACCCTTAAAGAAGACTTATCTAAAATTGAAGGACGAAATCATCAGAATATATCAAGACCCCGCAGTAACCAAGAAATTCGTAAATTTACCGGAACTACAATTCAAGATAACACAACCCGAAGATGACGAAATAATCAAGAAACTCATGCAACTAGAACACCTAGACTTAGACAATCTCAACCACGCCATGAAGCTAATAGACAATTAAAAAGAACACTTAAGTGAGTTAAAAGTGTCAACATTACACTACGATAATATAAGCGTTCGAACAATTTTATTAATCGTTTTAATCATTTTATTAATCATGTATGTATTAAATAAATACTCCCTGTATGTTTGTTGTGGTTTGTTTAGCATTTTTCTTAATCTTTGTTGGGAATTAAACCACTCATAGTTTTTGAAATCATCTTTATTTACGTTTGACATTTATGTCATTAATGTCAAACTTGAAGTTTTTATTATTTTGACAACGATCCTAGGTCATGGGTCGAAACGTAAATAAAGATGATTTTAAAAACTATGAGTGGTTTAATTCCCAACGAAGATTAAGAAAAATGTATGTATTATACAAAATGTATCTTAGATATAAGAACAAAGAACGAAACTTTAGTCATAAGAAAACAAAGGTAAATAAAGAAGTAATAAATGTACCCTTAGGGATAATGAATTTTAAAAATTATGTAAAAGAACCCCTTAATTTTTCATTTACGTCGGGAGGAGTTACGTATCCCACAATTCATATATGTACCATCAAATAGAAATTATTAAGAAATTATAAAGAAACTTAAGTTAAATGCAACATTGTAAATTCAAGGATAAATAAGAAAAGGTTATTAAAAGTTCACAAGCAAGTTGTGAGAACTGATGTGAATACATTGTATTCCAGACGTAAGTGATACTTCAGGTGCAGCTCACAGACAGTTAAGAAACCGTAATTATTAGAAATTAAGAATTTTTACATTGTATAATGAATAGAATAAAGAAATAAGCAGGCATGGGCTCTGCAAGTTCCCACCGACCTGTGAGGGGCAGCGACATCATAAATACCCCGAGAGCCCCAGAAGTTTTGGAGGAAGACTTTTTAAAAAGGCAGCTCCCAAGTCCCGAAACGTAACTAGCGGATCGATTAGATAAAGCCACTGCTTTACGTCTAAGCCTTTTTCAAGATCATCCAAGTCCAGCCGGACTAAAAATATTTAACAAGTGGCGTATGAAATTGGAAAGGAGTACCTGAAAAGCGACGTCTGGCAATACAGATACACATAAACTAGAACTAAAAGCTAACACTACCACCCATCTGCAGTATAAAAATCCCGCAAATGAAGGTGGTAAATCTCCACTACAAATAGCTAAATCACCTCCAAGCTACAAAGGCTGGAATTCGTCTAAACATAAAATTGATGCCTGTTGAAGCTTTACCGAAGTAGATTTGAGCAGCCGAATAGCATATGTGATAAAAAAAAACCTCCTGCGCCGTGGATGCCTTGATCACGATCAACCTAATCGATGTTGGTCACGTAAGGTATGTGAAGTGGATGACTGTAAGATCAAACATCACCCACTGTTGCATCTCGCGCTGACCACTAACCCATCAGCTCCGCATCAACTAGAACAATCCGTAGATCAAACACGTTTGGCAGTCTCGTCGACAACAAAAACGTTGGTTCATGCTTCCAAATGAGGAACCACGATAGTATTTTTTAGAATTGTACCAGTAACATTATTTGGCCCACGTACAAAACTTGAAACATTTGCGTTTATAGACGAGGGATGTACTTGTACTCTAATCGACGAAGACGTGGTAAAGTTTCTGAGTTTGAATAGGTAGAATAACAATAAAACAAATAAAATAATAACAAATAATAATAACAAATAAAATAATGGTAAACGTGTGGAAAGACGTTCCAAAACCGCCTCACTGAAAATATCAGGCGTGCAGAAATCCGACAAAGAATATCGTATCAACGGAGTGCGTCCAGTTAGAAAATTGGACCGTCTTACGCAAACTTGGTCGGAAATGTCCCTGCAAATGTACAAGTATCTTAATAGTCCTTCTATTGTACAGTACGCTGATGCTAAGCTAACAGTTCTGATCGGCTTAGACAACTACAAACTAGGCTTTCGTATCGAATCACAGAAAGGACGTTGGCCCGAACTAATGGCTATAAAAACACGTCTTTGTTGGACGATTTTCGGTTAGGCTAAACGATCTAATTTTTCAAGTTCACGTTTGTTTTTTATTTGCGAATGTCATGGTGAAGACCTTCATTAGATAGTTAAACGATATTTTGCCCTTGAAAATATTGGTGTGCAAAAGCTATCAACTATAGAATGAAAAGAGGACCAACGTGTACGACAAATAATGGAAACTACTACCAACGGGTTAAAGACCGCTACGAATCTGGACTTCTTTAGAAGCTTGACACTTTTTCAGTACCAAATAGTTACGCTATGGCACTTCAGAGATTTTGGTGGTTTCAAAAAAAAATGCTGAAACACCCTGAGCTTTGAAATGCATTAAACATCCGCAAAGATTATATCTATAAATTGGACGCGACCGATATTGAAGGTCACTCAAGAGTCTGGTATTTATCATATTTTACGGTACAAAATCCGAATAAGCCAAAGAAAATCCGCATTGTTTGAAATGTTGCCGTTCAAGTAAAAGGAGTTTCATTAAATTCTTTACTACTTAAAGGGCCCGACCAACTCATGTCCTTAGCAGCGATCTTAAATTGATTGCGCGAAAAACCTGGGGAATTTGTGGCAACATAACTGAGATGTTTCATATTTTAGGGTTGCCAAACTTGATCAGCAATTTTAACGATTTTTTTGGCGGAGCGACAATTTTCTCTCAAAAACGGATATTTGTGTGAAGCTAATGGCGTTTGGAGTAAGTTGCTGCCCCTCATCTGCTCAGTACGTAAAAAACTTAAACGCGGTTACCTATAATTGCACACAGAAAATCATTACGCGAACGACTGGTTGGACAGCACTAATACTGAGTTGGATATAGTCGAATTAGCAAAAGCTGTAAAGTCTATTCACGCAGCAGATTTTCACATACGAGGTTGGTTGTCTATCATCGCTCGTGTACTAGAAGCAATGGGGAAGCACAATGTAAAAAACAAGGCCATGTTTGAGAAATAAATATTTGCAGAAAAGATTCTTGATTTACGGTAAAACCCGTGTAGTGATTGTTTCTCGTTTGTGCTCAATATCTCTAGAATCGGTACTGATATCCTGACTGGAATACGAAGGGCTACAAAACGAGAAGTGCTTCGCACCCTGATGACAATTTATGATCCGTTTGGACTTAATTCCTTTTCTCTTGTATACGACAAAATTTTGTTATAACAGATGTGGCGATTCGGAAGTGGCTGAGACGACGAGATAACTAGTGAACAATACGAAACGTGGATGACGTGAATGAAAGTTTTGTTTTCAATCAACCAGCTACGAATTCCACGATGTTACCCACAAATAACTGAGCCACGGTGCATAGAACTCCACGTATTCCTTGATTCCAGCGGAAATGCATACATCTGTGTGGAGTGACAAACTAATATCGCCTTGGCTGGAGCAAAAAATTAATTTGCAACACAGAAGCCGCTTTCTGTTCGTAGACTTGAGCCTCAAGCAGTAGTTTTAGGACGCAGATTTGCACAATCAGTAGAGAAGTCTCACTCGCCTAAAATAAATCGGCGCAGTTTCTGTTCGGATTCCACAAATGTACTCTGCTATATACGATCTTATGCTTGATGATGCAAGCGGTTTGTAGCTTTCAGAAAAGAAGAAATTTTAAAAGATATCCAGCACAGATGAGTGAAGGTGGTTACCCAATTAAACGTTGCAGATGGCGTGATTAAATGGCAAACTTCACCCAGAGTTGACAGAAATAGCTGATGGTTTAACGGCCTACCATTTTTAAAGTAGAGTGAATCTAAATGGCATGGGAATGCCCAAAGTTGGTCCTGTACAGAAATAAAACTTTGCATAGACGTGATAAATGTAGAAACGTCGAGCACAGAAAGAGTTTCGCGTTAGGTGCGACTTGTGAATAGTCAAGTATGTGTATGTTGTTTTATAAAAATATTCATACTAGGAAATGTGGCTTTCAAAAGCCGTTAGGCATGATATCTGCGACCAAGAAAGAAATTAATGAAAATCACCTGTATCGACGCTGCCAACAGCATCGCTTTCCAGTCGAATATAAATTTCTAAATCTCTATCTTTCAGGGGTCGTGGTCATCTGTAGTCGGTTGTTTAAACTGTCACCGTATTCTGACAATGAATGTGTTACGAGAATCTCAGGCAGAATTGATAAGATGAAAGGCATTCCATGGAACAGCCAGCGGCTAATCATACAAGGTGATCTCGAAATGACTAGCAGACAATTAATTCAATATTGTCATGAACAAATCTACCATCACAACCATGAGACGGTAGTTAATAAGGTGTGGAAGCCCTTTTTCATTTTAAAGTTGCGGTCATTGTTTAGGAAGGCTCTTCTAGGCTGCGATTACTGAAAAATTAAGTTTGCCTTGCCCCTACCACCGTTAATGGGAAATCTCCCCAAAGCCAGGTTGGTACTTTTTGCACGCGCATTTATACATACAGGAATGGATTGCTTTGGTCTGTTAGAGGTTGTGGTAGTCAGGTATTTTGAAAAAAGGTGCGGTCTACTATTCACATGTATGACAGTCAGAGCAGTTCATCAGGAAATCGTCCACATTATGACACAACATGCATGCATTTTGGCCATACATAGCTTTATTGCTAGGCGTGGTATGCCAGTCAAATTTGACAAGTACGAATGATACTTTGATATCTGACATAAAAGGTATCAACTACCAAATACTTCAAGAAATCTTTAATGTTGTGAAATGAAATTTTATTTCGCAAGTAACTCTTTATAAGGGGGGCTACTGGGCACGCTTGATTAGCTCAGTTAAATATAACATTCTTGAAGCACTGGCTGATCGCTCTTCTATAGAATCTTTACCGAGATAGAGAACGTCATAGACGAACGGTTTCTGACGTATATACCGTTGTCGGCTAATTGTGATACAGCGCTCATACCCCAATCATTTTTTTTTGTTCTCCGAGTGGTGTAAAATCATCAGGTGACTTTCATAAAGGTTGTTTTGCATCTTGAATGAACTACCGCATTTCACAGTATATGATTCAAACTTTCTGGAAGCGATGGGTAGAGAGTATTTACCTACACTTACACGACCATCCAAGTGGCATCTCCCAGCTATACCCATTCAACCGGTAGATATTGTGATAGCCTGCGACGAAAACAGCCATCGGAATTCCTGCCCGAAAGGAAGAGTTATAGATGTAAGATTGAAGACAGATGGCCAAGTACGCAGTGCTGTAGTCCAAACTTCGTCGGGAGCAACTTATACTCGCCCGTAGGTCAAGCTGGTTGTAGTATATAAGGTTAGTAATAGCACTGCCGGTCATTTTATGTAACAGGTAGGCGAGACACAACCATCACGACTAGCTTAAGCGTTGTAGTAGTATGCGGCAACCACGTTTTGTAATTACTATAAGTTGTAATACTAAAGTCTTTAGAAACCGAACCCAATAGTTTTTTATAGATATTACACGGTGTCAGGTGTGGCTGCTCGTTTGCCATAATAATTCAACACAGGATTTTGCTTAAAACAAAAATTCGATTTGAAGATTAGAAAATTCCTCGTGGATCCTAGATTTATATCCACACTTCTTGTTCTCGTTCGATCAATTATGGAATTTAAGCCTCCAACTGCGTTATTTGATGAGGCTAGACTCGCAGATAAATGGAGTAGGTGGAAGCAACTATTCGAAATATACCACACGGCATCAGGGAAAATCGAAAAATCCGAAGTTAAAATAGCAAACCTTGTTACGTTAATTCGTGGCAGCCACGTTGGGCGCCAAATTTATGCTACGTTGACTCGTAGCCGTGCGTAACACAAAGATATCAAGGAATGACCGGGCTCAATCGGAGATTAGGGGGGGTTGTAGAAAGCAGACTGACATATGATGTATGCGGCGGTAAGGAGTTAGTGACAATACCTGCAAGAAAATTAGTTAAGCAAACCTGAAAAAAAAAGAAAATAAGCATAGCAGCAATGAAAAGTCTAAGTTATTCAGTACTTTGTAGAATGTAAATAAAACTGTTTAGATAAACTATATAATATAATCACGATAAAAGCATTACAAAAATTTTTATCACAAAGTGAGGTAATATTGGGGAGTAGCAGAAACGTTTCCTCACACACCAATTAAACATATATCAGACAAAATGTTAACAAAAGATAAATAGATAAGACACAATTGATATGAGTAATCCAGTAGTATTGATTTTGTTTTTCTTTCTTTTTTTTTTTTTCTTAATAGCAGGCAAGTCTATTGTAAAAGGTATCAGAACGACGAAGATATGGCAAAACAACGGATAGATATTTAAAGTAATAACAAGTAGGAAATAGTTCAACTTACAAAAAAGTCCTTCAGTAACGCTTCCTTGCAATTGAAGTGTGGGATTCATGGTTCCATCCCATTATCAACTTGAAACTTGACACTACTATCAACTGCAGATTGTTCTTTTACTTTCTGTACTGATCGAAAGCCTCCTGATAGCTTGGTAAGCCGGATGCACTGGTGTAGCTTGGCAAAGATTCAGTCTATTTGCGGGGGTGGAATTTGTGGTACAACAGACAGGAACACATGCAACACACGCAACTAAGAACAATTAAAGTTAGTATAATTCCGATCCAAACATCCGCCAAGAATTTTTCGTATTGCGGATCTGCTTCAGCAGAAAGAACTTCGTCAACTTCTGAAGCTAATTTCAGTTGGTAAAGGCATTGTTTGAATACGGTGAAACATTTAAAAACACGATCACTCTCACAATCTCGTCTTTAAAAAACGTACGTTCATATTTTATTTACTTATTATTGAATGCAAGGTAAATTTAACATATCATTAATACGGAATGAGTTAAACACTTTTGCAATTTCATTTTGCAAATATTTTAGGGAGTTTAAAACCTGACTAAAGTGGCTCCTTTAAAAATTCTGTACAAGTTTATTGCACTTACCCTGATAAAAAAAGGGACCACTACACTAGATCGCACACACCTTAATCTTAAGAAGAATCGGTCAAGTTTAGCAAGTAAGTTCTACAATTTTTATTCCAAGAGAAACTCAACTAAAAACACAATTAGTAAAGCACGCGTAATCACTAAGTAAGTCCGTCCAATGCTCCGTAAACAAGCACGTGCGGTCGAGTAAAACACGTTCGCCTATCAAGCATCTTTCCTTCAAAGGAATCAGAACTACCCTCCCTACAGTTAATATACAACTTTTATTTCACACTATTTTCAAAGCAAACAGCACACAGTATTTTTAACGTAATTAATATATAGGAACAAAGAACAAACTACAACTGTTCATCTGTTTATATAAACTCGTTGCCATTACAACCGCTTATCGTTTCTTATCTAGACTTGTATATCCACATAAGCAACAAAATTTATACGAACGGCAAGACAAGAACGATGCAATCCACTCAATATAATACGACGCATTCGCCAACGGGTTAATAAATATAAAATATAGAAATAGTAATTGCAGAAAGGTATTTACTAATTGAGAAAAAGCGTAAAATGTTAAACGATTAAAACTGCCCGTTACAACCTTCTTAGTTATATTGGTGATGAAGGGTTGGATATTTTTAATACACTCACAGATGTCCAAAAGTCAACTCTACCTAAGTTGATAGAAGCATTTGATGAATATTTTCTACCGAAAAAGATTGTTGCGATGGAGACTTTTAAGTTTAATACGCTCGTCCAGAACGAAAGTCAATTCATTGATCAGTTTGTCACTGAACTTAAGAAACAAGCGCAAAATTGTGAATTTGTATGTAAGAGCAAAGTATGCAAAAAGTCTTACGAAGAACGTATGATCCGAGATAGGTTAATTGTTGGAATTAACTGTAAAGATTCTCAGCTGCGATTAATACGAGAACTAAAGAAAATAGTTGATTATTGCAAGAGCGTGGAACTAAGCAAACAGCATATGAAAGTACTAGATCCTGATGAGGAAATTAATGCGGTAAAAGGGATCAAAAAGATTAAATGCACGAAGTGCTTGTATGAACACTTTCCTAAAAGATGTCCAGCATTTAATAAGACATGTGCAGTTTGTCAAATTAAAGGACATTTTGCAAAATCCTGCAAGTCTAAGCAAAAGGCCGAAGACAAAGTAACACAAAAGGAAGAAATGCTACAAGCAAATCATAAAAAAGAGCTAGAAGCAGATATCAGATCACTAGAGAATACAACACCTAATGATGATAATCAGCTATTTGTAAATTGCACAGGAACAAAAACACTAAAGGACTCCTGGTATAAAAAAGTTGATATAGTAGGTAAAGCGATTAAATTTAAGTTAGATTCATGCTCTGATGTGAGTATTTTGCCAAAAAAAATTTACCATCAATTGCCGAACAAGCTAAATGTATTTAGCGAATCAATTGTTACGCTAGTCTCACATGGTAATTTCAAATTTCAGTCAATAGGAGAGGCAACCCTAGATTGTAAGTATAATGATCAGAATAATAGAGTTAAATTTACTATTGTTGACCTCGATGTTGAACCACTGTTAGGCCTCAGAGATTGTCTTTTACTTAAGTTAATACAGAGGGTTTATAGTATAGATGCAAACTTGAATAAGGAAGAAATCTATAAGATGTACAATAAGGTTTTTGTAGGCTTAGGTGAGATTCCAGGACTTTGTAATATTGAGTTTATACATGATTATAAACCAATCGTTCAATACAATAGGAAAATCCCCTTATCATTGCACAAACAATTAAAAGAAACTCTAGATAATTTAGAACAGAAAAATATAATCCAAAAGGTAAATTATCCTACAGAATGGGTTAACAATTTAATGATTGTTGAAAAAAAATAAACTAATACCGTACGCTTGTGTATTGATCCGAAACCGTTAAATAAATACATTTTAAGGGAACATTTCACTATTCCGACGTCTAACGACATAGTAAATTGTCTGGCCAATCTATCTTTTCAGTACTTGACATGAAAGATGGATTTTGGCAACTTGTTTTGAACAAAAAAAGCTCTGATTTGTGCACTTTTAATAGATTATTTGGAAGGTATAAATTCAACAGATTACCATTTGGAATTAGTTCTGCCCCTGAAATTTTTCAAAGAAAAAACTCTACAATTTTTGGAGTAATTGATAACGTAGAAGTCTATTTTGATGACATAATAGTATCTGGTAAAACTGAAATTGAGCATGATATTGCACTACTAAAAGTTTTGCAAGCCGCATTAAGAAATAACATAAAATTTAATTTTGATAAATTTCAATATTAATTGAAACAAGTGCATTTCATGGGATTTATTATTTCTGAAGAGGGTGTCAAACCTGATAAAAAAAATATTGAAGCAGTTTGTCGATTAGAAAGTCCTACAAACAGGTCAGAAGTGTTAAGAGTTTTAGGTATGGTCAAATTCTTTTCGAAATTCCTAATCTCCCTGCAATAACAATGCATTTACGAAACATAACTAGAAAGAATGTGCCATTTAACTGGACTTCTGACCACGAAAACGAACTAAACCATCTAAAATACTTAATAACAAATTCCACAACATTGGGAATTTTTGATTCACAAAAACAGATAACTATACAATGTGACGCATCGGGTGAAGGATTAGGGTGTTGTATTATAAAAGAAGGGCATCCCATTTCATTCCTCTCTAGATGTCTTGTTACGTGCCGAAAATTCGGCACTAGACATTCTTAATTAAGTTTTAATATGTGAGAATTTCGCGCCATAAATTTAAAAAAACTTGTGCGCGTATTTCCGTCACTTCAGACAGTGCGTTTGCGCCAGATCGCGCCGACGCGTGTGGACGAAGGAGGATAGTGGGAGATTTCCGAGGGACGCGTTGGAACTAGCCTCCGAGATGTGAACAGGTGTAGTTGGTCTGGTATCTTATCGTATCTTTTTGTTATGTAGATCCCTTTTTTCTCTTACCTTTGATTATCGTTCCTTATAAACCCGTTCCTGTCGTTCCTTCTACATAGGAAGAAGATATTAAATTTGCGTTCAACCCGGCTCAAGAATTCCCACACCCGAGAAAGAGCAACGAAGCAGCGACGCCCGATAGACTGGCGAGGCCACGATCATCATGGAGGAATCCTGAAGGAAGCCGCCGCCATCATGGAGTAATCCTGAAGGAAGCTCTACATGTTCACGTGAGTACCCCGTGGCGGTTTTCTATATAATTTGTGTAATTGGTGTAATTATGTTGCATTAATTTGCATATTGTGTGACGTCATAGATAATTTGCGTGTCAATTTTTACATTATGTAATATCGCTACCAACTGTCATCAGTGACTCGCGTACCTCGTTTACGGGGGTATAATAGTCTTACAAAAACTGAAGCTAAGTACGCGCAAATAGAAAAAGAGTTACTGCCTATAGTTTTTACTTTAGACAAATTTCATTATTTTGCATATGGTCATCGAGTAGCAATACAAACAGACCACAAGCCGTTATTGGCTATTGTTAATAAAGATCTTGATAAAGTATCAGCAAGATTACAGCCAATGTTATTGAAGCTACTTAAATATGAATTAAATTTAGTTTATTTACCTGGAAAAACATGGTAATTGCAGACACTTTATCTAGAGCTTATCTAAAAGCCGATGTAGAAGATGACCCAGAAATGGAATATGTAGTACACTCGTTAGCTGATAATATTCCAATGGCAAAAAATAAAAAGTTAATTTTTCAAAAGGAAATTGACAATGACGAAACATTGTCCCAAATACAAAATTATTGTATAAACTCATGGCCAGAAAATGATAAAAAACTTAAACTCGGAAACGAAACACTGTTATAAGTTAAAAGAAAAATTTATTTATCCAATAACTTATTGTTCCTTGATTATAAAATCATTGTACCCAAATCGTTAAGAACTGAAATGTTAAACTTGATTCACAAACCACATTTTGGCATAGTTAAATCTAAACTAAGAGCCAGACAATTGTTCTATTGGCCACGACTAAGCCAAGACATTGAAAATGTAGTTATAAGCTGTGAAAAGTGTCATGTGTACGAAAAGTCTAATCAAAAAGAACCACTAATCAATCATGAATTACCAATAAGGCCATGGCAGTACATATTTTCAGACTTCTTTGAATTTAATAAAAAATCGTACTTATTACTTGTAGATTCATACTCGAAATGGGTTGAAGTTAAGGAAACTAAAACTAAAACATCAGATGAGGTAATAAGATTTTGTATGGATAAATTTTCTCAATTTGGCATACCAAAAAGAATGTTTGCGGATAATGTATCCTATAATTCAGAACACTTTAAAAAATTTACGAATGAATGGAACTTTGACATTATTTTCAGTAGTCCTCACTACCATCAATCAAACGGATTAGTCAAAAAGTACGTAGGAATAGCAAAGGACATGATTCGTAAAGCTGCTCCTAAAAAGGATATACAAATTCTTTTCATGGAGTATCACAATACCGCTCTAACAAACATTGGATTCTCTTCTGCACAACTGTTTTTAAACAGAATTATGAAAAGTAAAATACCAACCTCTGAAGCTAATCTTAATCAAAAATTCCTGTTATTGATAATAATAATGAATCTAATGCAACTAGTAGTAGGGAGGAAAACGGGCACACAGATAACAACCTGCTAACAAAAAGAGTTCGAAAGCAGCCAATCTACTTACAAGACTACGAATTTGATGTGAGTGCCAGTGATAAGTGATTAGAATATAAGATGTTTTAATCTATAGGTATTAAGTTTAAAAAAAAGGAAACGTGTAGTATATAAGGTTAGTTGTAGCACTGCCGGTCATTTTATGTAACACAATCATCACGACTAGCTTAAGCGTTGTAGTAGTATGCGGCAACCACGTTTTGTAATTCCTGTAAGTTGTAATATTAAAGTCTTTAGAAACCGAACCCAATAGTTATTTATAGATATTACACTGGTTGTGTTAGATAAAGTCAAAAATGTGATTAACCAGTTTGCTAACCGAGAGTCTTGGCGGTCAGGCTAATCGCGATTTAATTTAACGTTGAGATTAGCCGGCCTTGTATTTTTGAAAAAACTTAATGTGATTGTCAAAATTAAAGAAGCTGTTGCACGGTCTGTAAAGAAGTTAACATAATAGTCAGGCGGCGTCTCAAACATAGAGTATGGGAATAATACTCGTAGACTACACTAGTTATTGCAGTTAATTAGTTTAAAATTGTTATATCTTACAGGTAAACTTTAGATTACGATGAATTTCAAAAATAAAGTTAATACACCTTCTTTGGGTTTAATCAAACCGATTGCTGCGATGACAGTCCGCCAAAAATAACACTAAACTAACATTTTCGAAGTGAATTTTTTAAAATTTGGCTCTATTTAGCGACTGAGTATTAAATCGACTAGTAATTTCATTCCAATGATGATCTTATTCTCTCCATAAGATAGCAACCGATTTTTTATTTTCAATGTTTAAATTCAGATTATGTTCAATAAAATATTTTTTTCTTGCTGAGTATGGTTAGCAAAACGATTATTTTGCATAGATTCATTTTCATGATATAGTTAAATTAATTGCAGAAACTGAACGTGAACGATAAGATATAACTAATTTCAAAACTACCACCACCTGCCATTTTGATATATCTTAAATAAATGTCATGAAATTGCATTATGCAGAATAATAAGACGTAAATCCCTAGAATGTTGTTGCCATATACTCATGTTGTAAGCATTTCCTTTAACTAAGGAAGACTTAAAATATTTTGCAGCAAACCAATTTACATTTTAAGTAGTACTTTCATTTAAGGAATTAACTAATAGCTGTTTTACATACAACAATTTGATCAATTTCTAGAACTTAAAAATAAGTATAAAATTACCAGAACCTTGATAACCTTCAATAGTTTTTGCACACGTCAATTTATCAACTTTTTATCTGGTTATTTCAGAAGCAGCAATCGTTTTTCAATGTTTACTTTTCATTTACATATCTTCTACAGATTGTTGACATGATTTATACTACTTTAAGTTAGCAAAAATTACAGCACCTTAATTACCTTCAAATGGGGCTATATGGGACTTATGGGGTAATATGGGACAATTAGGACTTATTTAAATTAGTCATAATTTTTAGATGTGGCTAATTCTACCCCAAACGGAAAAAGCAATGTTGGACAAAAACCAGTTTACAACTTACTCTGCGATTAGCTTCGCGAACGTTACGTGTGACTTCTTGACATAGTACCGGAAATGTTTCTGAACCTTTTTATTTTAATCCAACGGGAAATGTTTCTGAAACGAACCGCTCCACTCCCCGCATTCCTAGTTAGCTCGGAATTTCTAAATTCCCTTATCGTTTTATACGTAATCGTGTTTCGTGTAGGTTCCCACTTAACTATCCACTCAGTTTCTGCCTGACTCATGCGTCTTAACATTACAAACCGAACACGTGCAGATAACGCAATAGGATTTCTTAATACCATTAAAAGCGTTTATATTTTACAATGCAGGTGTTTTAGAACGTGTTTCAAAAAATTAACTATTGAAAATGATAAGTAAATGTTTGCTTATTTTAGCGAATCCATAAAGCAAAGTTGTTTAAAAATAAGCAAGTATTTTAGAGAATTTAGAATACTGTTATAGAATATATCAAGTATTTATCGTTGAGCGCTTTAGGACATTTTTATAGGACGGTTTAAATAAGCATTTATTTCAATTGGAAAGTAAATGAACTTGTTAACTGACAGTTTGTATGATTTTTAAAGTCGTTTATATTAAAATTTTAAGAAGGTGCTTATTAAAAAGAAATAGGACAAAGTAATAAAGAAATTTTAATTTATTTGCAGTATGCAGAAATCGATCGCTTTCCGAAATTTAACGTAACACGACTTTGTAACTTAAAATTGATTATAAGATAAACCGTTTAAATAGTCCACCAAAATGAGGTAAGATATACGATAACCAGATTATCCATGAACTAGAATTAACCGCACCTCATTTTTTACGCAGAATCAGATATGCTCTACTTTTAAATCTGTAAGTTATATGCTCAATGATTTTACGAGTCTGTGTTGGTGCGTCTGTTTCATTTTACCATTTGTCATTATGTCAATGTCACCTGAATTTCTGCTTAAAAAGCTGGCTTTTGTGTAAAGTGAAATTGTTTCTTCTTTAAAATTAGACTTGTTTATTTTACAATTCCAGAATTCTATCAATGGTTTTCATAAACCGTTATGAAAATAGACATAATATCATTTATATGTAATTTTTAATGCTTTTACTTTTACGGTGTTTTTAACGGAAAATTATACTTTAAGGAGTTATTTGGGATGCGTGACGAACCACATTCCTAATACCGCGAAAATACAATATATTGATGCAAGAAACATTAAAAACAGCATTATTGTATTTTCAGTTATGTCCACAGCTGTTGTGAAAAACATTTTTAATTGTCCGTGGGCATTCGTAATGAAGAGTTGCTTGTCGTTCTCCTTATGATAACGTCGTGTCCTTATGTGTGTAGTTACGTTTTATTACAGACATATTATTTTGTATTTAAAATTCAGTTTAGTTTCTAGTTAATGCGTATTAGTGTAAATTTCCAAACCGTCGATCCTTTTCATATTGCAAAAACAACCACAATCATACTAATAGCGGAATGTGTAATTTACCAGCTGGGTAAGTAACTTTAATGTTTTTTTTTTCATTTCAACTTACTGTTAATCACGCTCCGTTATCGTTGGTCCTACTGCTTCAAAGCTATTCGAAGGAAAGTTAAATATTACATTTCGTTTACGTCTGGTAACGGAATTGTATTAACAGATTGGTCACTTCGATCGGATTTCAATCAGTTACGCACGTGGACGTTAAAAACAGTGATAAATTCAATTTCGTTTAGTGAAGTTCGCGTATTAAAACGTCGAAAACACGCAGCATATCAAGTAGTCATACCTTCATACAAACCAGTTCCTTTGCTTAAATTTCCAAATTGTTGGAAGACTCGCTTGTTTGTGAGCATTCCGAGTTCAAAGTGCTTGATATATACATTGCACATCTGTTCAAATTCTGTCAATTTGTTGCGATTTCTATTTCATTGTTTACACTTTTTACGTCTTAAGTGTGACCTACTGACAAATTATTTCGAATTACAGGAGAGCGATTAGTTTCCATTTACGCATTTTATTATGCTACATTTCTATAGAATATTTTCGAGGTTTCTTATATTACATTTTTTACGGGGATTATCTATTACATATCACTGTCAGTGTTCTTACAATTTGAAAATGACCGAAGTCAAGAAACTTGAAAGACAAAGTATGATTTAAATATTTACCTACCGCGTGAGGGTATCCAATTAATAATAAATGGGAAGGACCTCTAACACTATAGTACCCTCACGTTTCGGGACATTGCCTCGCAGCTGCTGCAGTCGGTGAGAAGGGGAGGTTCATTAAACAACAACACACTAAGACAAAATTCCAATTGTTTTATTAAACGGCCTACTAACTAACTTAACCTAATTACATATGCATACAAAATTATACAGTGATTAACAATATTTACAATAGGCGCCACCATGGGAATTAAACGGCCCATGGACCGATCGCGGTAATAGCTTTCGTCGCACTTTGTTCGTGGCGATGAACTAAGATTGCAAGACAGAAAATACGTCACTTCACAGGGACAAATGTTATTAAGTTTCCGGCTAGCACAACACAACTTAACTAAACAATTCTAAAGTCCTTATTTTATGAATATTAACAACAGTTCTGGGTGCAAACACCCCAATACATATAATTAATTAACGCTACCGTAGTCTAACTAACTTGCATACTGAAACGACCTTCCTTTAATCACGGGGTCATCAATAACAGGAAAAACATGACCTTCACACGGGTCAATTAGTACAATAACGGAATTCGTGGCTTAGTTATTACAAGCCTCGGACTACATCGACACACAATAAAATAAGAAACCCTTCAAAAGATGCGGTCTTTAACAATAACCTAAAGGGATTAAATACTGAAACGGACATTTAACCCGAAGTTGTATGTTATGAAAGTCGACAGATATTGTATTTAAACAAATAAATGACTTATGATGCATAACACAGCTTTGAGTTCATAGTAATACCATATATAATAATTACTTACTCATAAAAATAATTAACTTAGAACATAACGGCACGCACTTGACTTCAGAGAAATAAAAACACTTACTCAATCTTGCAAAGATCGCGAGCTTCAGACTCTAACGCGTCTGTAAATAAACAACCCCGATTCCCACCGGCTGGCATCCTTATATACATTTGAGTTAATTGAAAAATAACCCCTTTCTTGGCGCTCATACTCGGCTTAGGATACGCCGGTCGTAAATCTTTAAGATTAATTAAACTGCCCATTGCCTAAGATTGCCACACAAGTAGATCTCGGAACTACTTTTAGTTGAGTGCTCCGCTAATTGAAAAATTGCTTCAGACCACCCTGACATAAATAGGATCCTAAAGCATGATTGACATCTAATCATAGATAGCAACTAATCTGACATGTTTAGTGCCCTTAAAGTAAGTGCCTTTAGAAAACTGATTAACTCTTGGATTAGATCTTCCTGGAAACTTCGCTGGGAACCTACTTGGGTGATCCCGCAGCCGCTACAATTGCAGACCTTCATTCTAATAATTAGAATGCTAAAATTAAACTAGAAAATAACAATTTTTGGGAATACTAGAACTATTAGAGCGTATTAAAACAGTATGTTACAAAAGGAGAACTTATATTCAACGCATTACAGATTTGTATCAAATTTCTGTTAAAGCCTACTGATGCCACTTTCCTGACCGAAGTTAAAGTGAAAAATACTGATCTACAATTTTCATTGTCGGCCAGTAAGCGCGTTTTTAAATATTCCCATAATTGCAACTTTGTATTTTATTATTTAATTTAGATAAGCTTTACCGTTTGTTTAGGTTAAGAACCTTCTTAAGAAAGTTTTTTTTCTAAACTCGAAACCTATCACCAACTGATCCAATAGAACATGCATTTGGCCGGAACATCAAACTTTTGATTTGACCTCGTGTTCCCAAGTATTTTGAATGCGGCGCGGCGTGATGTCTATAAAAATGTTAACCCGGCAAAAATTAGATATCAAATGCATATATAATTTGCTTTATAATGTAATAAGAATATTTCCATAGATGTTCAAAAGGAAACTAAACTACTACAGCTTATGGTGAATAAATGTGGGTATTTATCAATGTTATATACCATAATTTTTATAAATACTCGAGTGTTTCACAACTAACCTTGGGAGGCTACAGATGAGTCAGGCACCTCAATGCTTGAACCAGTTGCAGCCACTTGCTTAGTTTTCTGTCTCTTCTCAAAAAATGTGAAAAGAAGATCTTTCTTCCTCAGGTCTTCAATTATCTTTTCTTTTTGTCGCTTATCCTTTCTCTTTTGTGCACCAGATTCATATATATTGCTATTCATTGTACGTGCTCTATTAGTACGTAGAATTTACAAAAGTGTATATGAATTCTCCTTCTATTTTTTGGGAAATAAACCTCTCATTGTTATTAAAAGAAGAAAGAATACACAGCAAACCACAACAAACTTACAGGGAGTATTTAGTGTATATGAACACAATTGCACAATAATTAGTAATCGTCAATACGTGTATGGACAGTTGACAAATATTACGCGACTGACCTCACTGCGCTTAAATTGGCTTGGCTAACGGGTAATTTGGAAGTGCGCGACGGTGTTTCGCGATCAACAACGTGTGAGATGGAGGCATGGGGCGCCCCAGTGTCTTCCCCCGCATAGCCGAAATGTCACCTGCAGAGTGCCTCCGAAGATTAAAGAAACCGACATCAATAACATATAACTACTTTGTGACATTTTATAATAAAAAATCTAGTATTATACGTGTAGGTTTAAAACAAAAAATGCTATTTTATTATAGAGGGACTATATATGTGACGAATAACGTGCTACATATGGGGGTCCCCTATCGTCCTGGGCCCGGTACAGTCATACCCGTAGTCCCCCCGGTACCGGGCCTGGAAACACCAACTAACTTTTCAATTAGAACATGAAGCAACAAAAACCCCATTTATCAATATTAAATTGCAAAGCCTTTAATGCTGGGAAAAAGTATTCAATAGAAAACAAAATCTTTAACCGCTTCGCCTTTTAAACAAACTTTCATAAGGGCAAGAACAGACGAGCGATTATTGTAGTCCGACAATCTTGTAGCTGTAAATAAAAATCTCTTTAGTAAATGTAGTCGTTCGCATGAGCTACGATTACGTGGCGTCTACCAGCGTCTACCAGCGACTACGAACGTCTGTCGCGGCAGATGCAACACGTTCCATTTTCCTGCATCTTAATAGTCGTCGGGCGATAGTCGGTGACTATCGAACAAACAGGTCACAACGTGAGTGTGCAGATAGGCGATATGTTTGTATTTTAATTTGTGACTGTTTCAGTAATCAGTACTGCTAGGTACGGCGTATAGTGAACTACAATGGGTAATTTACAGAACAATTAATATTAGCAGTAGAGAAACCGCCTGGGCTTTACAATATCGAATTGCCTGAATACAGCGACCGTAATTTGAAGCTGAAGCTGTGGGAAGAAGTATGTATTGAAATTATACCAACATTGAACGGTTTGGAATCAAATGAAAAAACCGAAAAAGGTAGGATAACTTTGTAAAATATTGTTAGTATACAACGTGTTTGTGAATTCCCTACCAAATGGGAATTTGTTAGTGTCTTGGATAATTTTATTTATTCCCAAAATTGTCTTTGTGTTATTGATTCTACAATATGATGAACTTTCATAACACAAAATTGTGTATTTGTTTGATTTCATTTCCTTATTATTGCAGGTAAAGAAGTGCAGAAAAGATGGAAATATTTGCGGGATTACTTCAGAAGAGAAATTGCAGCTCACAAAAAAATTCCTTCTGGTAGTGGAAGCCAAAAAACGACGAAAATACATATATATTGAACAGCTTCAATTTTTGTTAACAACTCTTCACGAGCGAAAAACGACGTCGTCCTTGGTTCCATCAAATGATACTAGCGAACAGAAGGAAGCCGCTAAAACTCCCGAATCTTGTGATTCAGAGCAAAATACCCTAAAACCTTCTCCAAAGGCGCTTCTTGAAAGGAAATCTTCGGTAATAGAAGAAGTTGATGGTGATAAACAGTTTTTATTATCTCTATTACCAATTATGAAAACATTCGATAAGAATAATAAACTGCTTCTGAGAATTGAAATACTAAACAGTATTGCAAAACTACAAAATCTTATAAAATCTCAGGAATCACACTATTCATATCCAAAACAGTTTCAATTTCAATCATCAGAACAAACCGAACGATACCCAAACCCACTACACCATCAATCTCAAGCATCACCGCAAATAGATCTATATTTATTTCCACAACAACCACAATTTGAAGTACCACGACATTCCAATCAGCCCTCCCCTTCATGGCCAATTCAGGGTACCAATTTTCACCCGCAATCTAGCGCGGCATGTTCAACTTCATCCCCAAGCTAATCAGAAGCATCGCTCCAGAATACAGACAGTAGCGACATATATGATCTCAGTGAATTATAATATGTAATTTGACACTCTAATACCTTATCTTATACTTACACTTACAATGTTATTAAATAGTAAAAAATGTTTTATTGCTATCTATTCCAAAAAAAACAACTACCGTATATGTAACTGTAACATAATACAACCTGTCCGTAAATTTTCTTACCAAATTTTATTTCTTTTGTTATTGATGTCTCAGATAATTTTGTTTATTGTTTAGTCCCAAAACTGGTACATGCAAAAACCCCAAAATTTCATGTAGAAATCACTAACTATTAAAGTAACATGTTTGTTACTGAGATTTACGTACACACAGTATAATCATCGTGAACGAGTACATGAATTAAAACATCATATTATGTTATACTGCCAATCTACTTCACCTCGTTGGGAATTAAAATAATCTCTAGTTGCAATACCACCACTATTAGCCCTAATCCTCCGTCTTGGAATATTCTCAAATGGGCATTCATAAAGAGTGTCTTCAAAATGAATTCCATCTCTTTTGCGAACAAAATTATATAGAACACAACATGTTTGTGTTATTAGTTGTGCAAACTCAACATGCACTTCCATCGCTTTATGGAAAACCCGCCATTTATTGACTAGTATACCAAAGGCACACTCAACAATTTTTTTGGCCCTGGTAAACCTATAATTAAAAATTCGTTTTTGAGCGCTAAGATGTCAATTTGAATATGGCTTCAAAATGTTTTTGGATAAGGCAAAAGTTTCATCGGCAACTATAACATAGGGCATACCTATACCTCGTGTATCGTTTGGTAATAGTTTAGAAGCTGGAATATGCAATTGGTTTGTCCCAATTCTTTGACCAAGAACTGAATTTTCCAATATATTTGAATCGCTGGATTTTCCATAGGCCCCAACATCAATAGCAGTAAAACCGTAGTCGGCGTCGACAAGGGCAAGAAGTATAATAGAATAAAAGTTTTTGTAGTTGAAATACTGAGATCCTGATCCAGGTGGGTTAGTAATAGGAATGTGTTTTCCGTCAAGTGCACCAATACAATTAGGAAAATTTGTGTATATGTAGAATAGTCCTGATATTTGCTTTCATTCCATTTCGGTTTTTTCTCCCATGTATGTAGGACGCAGGACGTTCCAGATACATGTACATGTATGTATTCTTCACAATACAACCAATAGTACTTTTGCCCAAAAGATATTCATAATGGAGAGAAGCAAAGCTATTGCCTGTTGCCAAATATCTGCAAAACAAAAATTATTGTTCATAAAATTATGTATGTACTAATTTCAATAAAATTGCCGTTTAACGACGCAGATAGTAATGACATATTATCTAGGCAAACTATAATATAATATAGACTGATGTGTATACTCAGAATATTAAATAATAAATAGTTAAAATATTTTATACTTACCTAATTGTTACTGCCAATCTTTCTTCTGGACAAACGGCTTTTCCCATATTTGTTGTTTGAAAATTGATCATTGGACCCACTAACATAAGCAGCTCATCAAATAATTTCACAGACATCCGAAAGTAATTAAAAAATTTGTCAATCTGAGCTCTTAAATCTGTATAAATGTTATGAAATTGTCCTTTTAATCGTAGGCTGAGTATTGGATGCACCGAAAATTGTCTTCGTATTTTTCTTCTGCGCCGCACAAGAAGTACTGCAACACATGCTACCTCTATGAAATCCATTTTACTATTGAGCATACGCGACAACTTGTGGTATGTGTGCACACATTAGTAAAATCGTCAGTCGCTAATCCTTTGCGACACGATTGTCGGACTACAATAATCGCTCGTCTGTTCTTGTTCTAAGGCTATCAACAGCGTCGGAAGCCAAAAGGCGTTTGTTTTGATAATGTTTAATAAGCTTGTTATAAGCGATCTCAAAACTATCATTTGAAATAGGAATATTTGAAAGTAATTTTAGAGGTTCGTTCTCCAGAAAACTTAAAAGATATTGGAGTTTTTGTACCTTTAGAATCAATTGATTAACATTAACTATATTTTCAAAAGGTCATAGAAAGTTGGCCAGATAGATCTTCGACCTCTGAAAATAGGTACATTTAGAGGAGGTAATTTTACACTTGACACAACTGTAGCAACTCGCAGATGGCACTTCCGAAGTTACCACAATTTTGAAAATACAACTTTAATTACGTAATAAAAATTTTTTGTTTGTTGACGAATCTTTTCTTGAGCGGAAAATGCTTCATCGTCGACTAAACCTATTATTTTGTGTGTAACTCATAAAAACGGTCGAAAGAAATTTGTATATCAGCATTTTTCACTTTAAATTCGACCAGGAAAGTGGCATCAGTGCGCTTTAATAGAAATTTGATACAAATCTGTAATACTAGTTATGTATCCCCCAATTAATATATGTATAAAGAAATAGAATAATTAGGAAATTATTAGAAAGTGTAAAGAAAATGTTAAGTGAAGTGCAACAAAGTAAATACAAGGACAATTTATAAAAGTTTATTATCATTCATGAGAACGGATGCGCTACTTTGCATCGCAGACGATAGTGACACTGCAGATGTCAGGTCACAGACGGTCAGGTACCGTGATTACTTAGAAATTAAGATTAAAAGATTGTAATTATGAATCGTATTAAGAGTAAGCAGACATGAGATCTGCAAGTTCCCACAGCATGTGAGGGGGTAGGAACATTATAAAAAGCCCGAGAGCTCAAGGATCTGGCAGTCAGTCAAAGTATTCAGCTTTAGCATTGCAGTTTGCTTAGACTACTCAAAATCGTACATCTAGTAATTAATTTTGAACTTAGAGTAATTTAAATCTAGTTTTGTAAAATTCCATATTCAATTCTGTTTAATTCAAATAAATTTGTTAAGAAGTTTTGGAACTGGTTTTTAAAAAAGCAGCTCCCAAGGCCCGAACCTTAACTTGCGTTGAATATAAATTCTCCTTTGTCTTTCAAGTTTCTTGTCTTCGGTCATTTTCGAATTGTAAGAACAATGACAGTAATATGTAATACATAATCCCCGTAAAAAATGTAATGTAAGAAACCTCGAAAATATTCTATAGAAATGTAACATAATAAAATGCGTAAATGGAAACTAATCGCTCTCCTGTAATTCGAAATAATTTGTCAGTAGGTCACACTTAAGACGTATAAAGTGTAAACAATGAAATAGAAAATACGAAATTGCAACAAATTGACAGAATTTGAACAGATGTGTTTTGTATATATCAAGCACTTTGAACTCGGAATGCCCACAAACGAGCACATCTTGCAAAAGTTTGGAAATTTAAGCAAAGGAACTGGTTTGTAAAAAGGTACTACAACTTGATATGCTGGGTGTTTTCGACGTTTTAATACGCGAACTTCACTAAACGAAATTGAATTTATCATTGTTTTTAACGTCCATGTGCGTAACTGATTGAAATCCGATCGAAGTGACCTAACTGTTAATACAATTCCGTTACCAGACATAAATGAAATGTAATATAAATCGTAATATTTTACTTTCCTTCGAATATCTCTGAAGCAGTAGGACGACCGATAACGAAGCGTGATTAACAGTAAATTAAAATGAAAAAAAAACATTAAAGTCACTTACCCAGCTGGTAAATTACATATTCCGCTATCAGTATGCTTGTGGTTGTTTTTGCAATATGAAAAGGATGGACGGTTTGGAAATTTACACTAATACGCATTAACTAAAAACTAAACTGAATTTTAAATACAAAACAATGTGTATGTAATAAAACGTAACTACACACATAAGGACACGACGTTATCACAAGGAGAACGACAAGCAACTCTTCATTACGAATGCCCACGGACAATTAAAAATGTTTATCACAACAGCTGTGGACATAACTAAAAATACAATAAAGCTGTTTTTAACGTTTCTTGCATCAATGTGGTTCGTCACGTATCCCAAATATCTCCTAGAAGTACAATTTTCCGTTAAAAACACTGTAAACGTTAAAGCATTAAAAATTACATCTAAATGATATTCTGTTTATTTTTACAACAGTTTATGAAAACCATTGATACGATTCTGAAATTGTAAAATACACAAGTCTAATTTTAAAGGAGAATCAACTTCACTTTACAAAACAGCCAACTTCTTAAGCTAAAATTCAAGTGGCATTGACATCATGACAACTGGCAAAATGAAACAGATGCACAAACACAGACTCGTAAAACCATTGAGCATATAACTTATAGAGCATACCTGATTCTACGTAAAAAATGAGGTGCGGTTAAAACTAGTACATGGATAACACTGTTGTCGCATATCTTACTTCATTTTAGCGGGCTATTTAAACGGTTTATCTTATAATCAGTCCTAAGTTGCAAAGTCGTGTTACGTTAAATTTTGGAAATCGATCGATTTCTGCTTATTGCAAGTAAATTGTAATTCCCTAATTACCTTGTCCTACTTCTTTTTAATAAGCACCTCCTGAAAATTCTAATATAAACGACTTTGCAAATCATATAAACTGTCGGTTAACAAGTTCATTTACCTTCCAATTGAAATAAATGCTTATTTAAACCGTCCTGTAAAAATTTCCTTAAGCGCTCAACGATAAATACTTGATACATTCTATAACCGTGTTCTAAATTTTTGGAAATATTTGCTTATTTTTAAACAACTTCGCTTTATGAGTTCGCTGAAATAAGCAAACATCTACTTATCATTTCCAATAGTTAATTCTTTAAAACACGTTCTAAAATACATGCATCGTATAATAAAATATAATATATATATATATATATATATATATATATATATATATATATATATATATATAGTATAATATAATATAATTTTATTGGTACTAAGAGTTTCTATTGCGTTATCTGCACGTGTTCGGTTTGTAAAGAAACAGAGTGGACAGTTAGTGGAAACCCGTACGAAACACAATTAGTATAAATAGATAAGGGAATTCACAGATAACGAGCTAACTAAGAATGCGGGGAGTGGAGCGGTTTGTCTCAGAAACATTTCTCGTTGGATTAAAATAAAAAGGTTCAGAAAGATTTCCGGTACTATTTCAAGAAGTCACACGTAACGTCCACGAAGCTGATCGCAGAGTAAGTTGTAAACTGGTTTTCGTTCAACACTGCTTTTTCCGTTTGGAGTACAATTAGCCACGTCTAAGAATTATGACTAATTTAAGTAAGCCATAATTGTCCCATATAACCCCATTTGACGGTACTTGAGGTGCTGTAATTTCTGCTAACTTAAAGTAGTATAAATCATTTCAACAATCTGTAGAAGATATGTAAATGAAGAGTAAACATTGAAAAACGATTGCTGCTTCTGAAATAACCAGATAAAAAGTTGATAAATTGACGTGTGCAAAATTATTGAAAGTTATCAAGATTCTGGCAATTTTATACTTATTTTTAAGTTCTAGAAATTGATCAAATTGTTGTATGTAAGACAGCTATTAGTTAATTCCTTAAATTAAAGTACCACTTAAAATGTAAATTGGTTTGCTGCAGAATATTTTAAGTCTTCCATAGTTAAAGGAAATGCTTACAACGTGAGTATATGGCAACAACATTCTAGGGCTTTACGTGTTATTATCAGGGGGTCACTTTGGTACCACGGTGGTAGCACTCTATAGACGATTCTGTTGGCGCATTTTAGTATTAACACTATCCGAATAGATGGCGCTTACAATTTCAACATCAATTATTGATTGTCATTTATTTGACATTAATTTGACGTTTAGAATTATTGTTTATCTAACCATAGCGCTATTCAAAGATTGTTTAATTCGATTTGCTGCATTTAAAAAAATTGATTGTGAATTGTGATATTAATAACCGACTTCTTGAATATATCCAGGTGTATGATTAAAAAAAATACAATTAGGTTTACTTAAGATTACATTACTATTGTTTTTGTAGGTACTTATTTCACCGTCAATGACTGTTATTACATACCGATATTGAATGGACAAATAATTTATTGTAAAACTGAAAGTAAAGGAAACTGATATCTTAAAGTTAAAGCTTGGTGTTTGTTTATACATTACTGTATTTAGAAGATTCATGTTTATTAGTTTTTGTAACAAATGGTAAAATAATGGGTTATATATTTTTATCCGAATCGTGGATTATGGATACGTTCTCTACTATGTGAGAGGTTGTGGAAATAAGAATGCCACTAGGCATAGATTTTCAAATCCTTATAAGAATAAAATTACTTTTTCATGATTATTTTTTAATTTGTATGTCAATGGCCTGTTTTGTTGAATTTGTCAATAGTACCTGAAATCAGTTTTCTTCTTCCTGTAATATGCAATAAGCCAATAATATATTTTGGTAAAATGTTTATTTCATTTCTTAAAATGCATGTATGATGTACAAATTTATATTTTCAGTATTATTAATTTGACTTATATACATACATAATGTAGGTATAGTAGAAACCACGAAAGAAGTCACTACGTCATAGGTTCCTGACTCAATTCAAAACATACGCTTAAGATTATTTAAAAGCTTAACTAATGTATATGATAAAGAAAGTAATACGATTTGTACGTGTTTTAAATAAAGACATACGTGAACACGTTTATCTGGGAAAACGACAAAGAAGAGTATGTGTCCGGATGTTTAGAACTTTACACTTAAAAACGAACCTGTCAACAAGACAAAATGTTAATTTTTTCGTAAAGCACGGTTGCCAAAATTTTCGCACGGAGAAAGATTTTAATGCAACTGCCGTAAATAGTTTATATTGCAGTTAGTGCGCGTTTCTATTCAGATCCATAGAATATACCTTACCTTCAGATCAATATATGTAACTCTATTTATGAAGATGAGTTTTATTTTAACTGAATTCATTATACTCGTAAAACAAGAGGACGCCAATTTAAAAATAGTTAAAGCAACTACCTGTATGAAATAAAATATTATTGGCAACCATGCTTTATTACAGTTTGCAGATGCGCGAAGTTTGACGGAAACTTCCGATTTGGAATATTTATTGGGTATTAAATTTTCAACTTAATTCGTACGAATACAAGTGATGACGCAGACGACTTCTTTCATGGTTTCGACTATATGTAGTTCATTTTAGTGAAATATGGAAATATAAATCTTTGCATTATAAGCTTTCAAATTAATTTGCAATGCTATCTTAGATGTAAACCATAGCAGGGTTTTAACCTTTTAAATATAGTGTAGATGCAAACCAAGCCTATAATTTCATAGGAAGTATTAACACTATCCGCCCAGATGGCGGACAAAGACGCCAACAACTTATAAACCGGAAGTGGCACATCTATACTAACTTATCTAACCTATGTTTGGTACAGTAGCAGTAATTTCAGGCGAAAAGTATTATAATATCACAGTTTAGAAAGTGTGCAGATTTCTATTGTGAAAACAGGGATGCAATTTGCCATAGATTTCCCAATCCAAAGAAATTTTTGTGTTTATTACCAGTGGATGGATTTAATTGGAACAGCTTCACTGAAAAAAATGAATCCTGCATGGGTTTACAAAATTTACGAGTTTGCCATGCTCATTTTGTTCCAGAGGATATTTGTCGAAATACGTATGTAGTTTCTAATAAGCATCTTATATTTTTATTTTACTAATATTTAAATATATACTTGTTAAACTTAAGTTTGTATTGATTTGATTACATTTTAACATAAAAGCATAAATCTTTCTTAAGGAAGCCACGGGTTTATTTACCCCTTTTAATGAATGGAATGATAGGTGATTTGATAGATCTTTCTTATAACAATTTTGAATATACAGTTAGTAAAATATAAAATGTGGTACAGATATATAATATATTGAACAAACTCTATGTGCAGTATTTAACTAAACAAGTATGGTACTCAACGGCAGTGTTCAATGAATTACAATATGATATTACATTTTATATTTACCTAATTTGTATACATTTCCAAGCAATACATTTGAAATGCCACGATAAATACGCATTTAGCGGCATTTTTTCCGTTAGATGGCGCTCTTCACTAGTTAAGCTTCAATCTGCATGGTGGCGCTAAACTTAATTGTAATTGTTTATGTACAGTGACGCATCTCTTCTATTATTGGTCTGTGGTTATTATTCTGCATAATGCAATTTCCTTTTAAGATTTATCAAAATGGCAGGCGATGGTAGTTTCGAAAATAGTTATATCTTATCGTTCACGTTCAGTGTCTGCAATTAATTTAACTATATCATGGAAATAAATATGCAAAAAAATCGTTTTGCTAACCATACTCAGCAAGAACAAATATTTTATTGAACATAATCTGGATTTAAACATTTGTAAGTGAATAACAAAAAAGAGGGGGAGAGTAGGGGGAAATTTACATAGGTGTAAAGATAATATTAAACGCGAATTGAAAATTTATGGTTAATAGTAAAGCCAATTAATTAATCACCTAGATCTTTTCTTTATTAAACTAGAATCCCTTTCTTTTCTTAGAAAACCCCCGGGAAAGAATCTGAAGTGGTTCTGAAGACCTCCATCTGAAATTAAGACCCTGAATGAGTGTCTAGAATCCCAAAAATTCAATCATTAATATATTAATCAAATCATAACTATAATTAAAATATGGACATATTTGCAAAAGTTATTTCAATACAGAAAAGCACATTTTGGTAAACAAAGGGATACAACACGCAATGTTTACTCACTGTATTTCTCCAATGCCCTGGTACTGAGTGGTGCAATGGGTCCAAAGGGATACAACGCGTGATGAACCCGCTCCAGCTACCAGGCTCAACGCAAGGGGATACAACTCGCAATCCGCTGCACCGAATGCATAGGGATACAACTCGCAGTGCATTCCAAATTCAATCGTAATCTAGTACTGGGAATAATAAGCTCAAAGGGATACAACGCGCATTGAACTCTCCTCCAGATACTAGAGCTTTGTTATAGGGAGTGCAATGGTTACAAAGGGATAAAACACTCGATGCAACCTTCCCTCATCAAATTTGCCTTTCTGTATAATTTTAAATGACATACATCTTAAAGCCCATAACGGCCACAAAGAAATAATAGAATTTCAATGCAACCTCTCTATGAAAAGGATATTAAAATTAAATAAATTCGCATGCAATATCACTTCAATGACATTCTTGAAAAATAAATTAATCAGGATAAAACACTCAGTGAGAAAACTCACCTATGTATATTTTATATCAAAAGAATCACATGCACAAGCACCACACTCACTCAATGCTAACTGTACACTTGCTTCTACTAAATTTCATTTTACTGGGATGTCCCTTACATCTGTTCACAACCACCGAGCTACCTGCCATCGAAATTACTCATAATTGTATACCAAGCGAGGGTCGAGATTCTCGTGTACCCTTTTATTTTTAGTAAGATGGATATTTTTAGAACCTACTTTACACATTGAAAACAAAAAATCGGTTGCTATCTTTTGGAGAGAAAAAGATCATCATTGGAATGAAATTACAAGTTGATTTAATTGAACCTGTAGATAATGAAAATTATCAAGTTACAAATATAGAAATTGAAACTTTCGTAAATGAAACTAGGTGTTCGTGTTTATTTTTCAAAGATCTAAGTTTACCTTGCGAACACATATTTAGAGTGAAACATTTTAAACAAGTGTTTCTATTTTGCGAAGCCTTAATACCGGAAAGATATAAACAACAAAACTATATAGATTGTTATTCTGAATCAAAATAGAGGCAAATGATATTCTTGAGCAAGGCACACCAAATCGGGACCATTTGTACTCTTATAATAATTCACACATGACCAAAAAAAGAAAAAAATTTTTTCACAAAGTGAAAAGTACAAGTTGTCAATAACTAAATATCAACAATTTTGTTCTACAATAACTGAATTGGGCACCGAGGAACTTTATGAATGCATGAAAAGTTTGACAATTTTGTAGATAATATTTTTTCTACAAAACAAGATAATTCATTCTCCAAAACCAACAAAAATAGAACACCAGCACTAAGTAATTTTGAATATGGCAATATGGATGATATGCCTTATACAATTGAAGCAAATGATGCCAACAAGACTAATAAATGACAGCGTTTCATCATTAGCAGCTGCAGATATAATAAATGAATATTTGGAACCTGAATTTGATGCGGATAAAGAAAACTATTTCCAGCCTACAGATAATGAAATTATCTACGAGTTTCCCGAATTTACTCCACTACCATTACCATCCAATGACAATTATGCTGATCTATCAGCAACAACCGACGAAGCAATTTCCATAGGAGACATAAAGTTATCTAGTGTAATTAAAAAGAGGGTGAAGACCAAAAGGGTTTGCTACAACTGTGGCAGGCTTATCAACAAAGAAAAGGTGTGCTACTGCATTTAATAAGAAGAGGCCAGAAGATAAACAAACAATTATTTTGCAATTAATTTTTAGCGACTTTAATTTTATACACACAGTTATATTTGACAATCATACCATTACTTCCGAAGAATTAAGACAAAAACAATCTGCAAGGAAATCTAGTGAAGACTGAAGTTACACTAGATGTTATAGAAGCATTCTTTCACAGTGATGCATTTAAAATGTTAAAAAAGATTTTTGAAAATGAAAAACAAAATATAAAGTACTTATTATTGTAAAATATGTATATTAGTTGTTACTTCTACACAAAAAAGTATTAGATGTGATTCATGATTATCTTGGCTCCAAAAGCACTGTTGCAGATTAAAAAGCTTTATACAAGGAAAATGTGGTTTTGTTCATACTGACAATTTTAGTTTTTGTGCTATTTGCTAGTTTGCTTAAACAATAATGTACATTAGTTATTTGTGTATTGGGAACTGGCAACACTGGTATTGCCAGGTGAAATCTCAAATTGCAATCGTAAAGTTTGACATTTTTGAGGTTATAGGTACTCGGAACGTTTTGACGTGCGAGCACTGTTTGTGTTTTTTGCAGTGTTTAAAATTTCATCTCAGTCAAAATATGGAATTCTCGCGAAAATTTTCGAGCTGTGATTTTTTATGCCTTTCGATGTGGTTTAACTCAAGAACAATGTATCGATCAATTGAATTCAACTTTTAGCGATGAAGCGCCATCCGCAGCGACTGTATATCGCTGGTACTGTGGTAGGGGCACTTTAATAGGGATACTGTTGGCAATTTAAACAGACTTAAAAGCCTCAGTAGATGGCAGTGTCTACAAAATTTATGATGGAATTGAAAGAAGCTGTAGTTATTTTAGATGTTTGTTTATAAGATTCTTGAAACCTTGAATGTCAACTTGTGTGTTGGATATCATTAGCTAAGTTTATTCATTTTGTTAGATTTTCATTATTAATACGTTTTATTATCGTAAGTATAGTGTTTCAAAAAGTACCACATAATTTACACTTGTTATGATTGTATTGTATTTAATAAGCCTAAATTAGAGGGTCTTTTTATTACACTGTTGGGACTCTACTGCCTTTATCCGTATCATTAAATTGAAAATGTGCGTGAACCTGTTTTAATTGTGCTCTGCAATATGTGTTTTATTGTGCTACTAAGTAAAGTAGAAATGTTGAAATCATTATCATTGTGATGAGTAAATTCAGAGCATCGTTTTGATATATAATACTCTAGTACTCTATATAGTCACTTCTAGGGTGTTATGATTAATTTAAAGTAAAATTTTTAAATATTATTTGAATTATATTTGAACAATCTGGTCAATGGTGAAGGCAAGAGATAGTGATTTTCACACCTGTTGAAAATTAATCAATTATTAATTACAATTCAAATATGGAATGCATGATATGTAAGACAGATGCTGAATTTCCTGTCATTATCTGTGATGGATGTCATAGATCGTTGCACAGAGATTGTTCTGATTTAAATGCAACTAAGTTAAAGGTGATGGACTTACAAGGGAAAAGATTGCTAGAACTTTATTGTAAAGGATGTGTTATTGGAGCACATCAATACAAATTCCAAATGATAAACTACCAGAAACGGTTTCTAAAACAATAAAGGAAAGGGAAACTTTTTTAAACAGTAATACATTTCAAAATTTACTTAAGGCAATTGTTAAGCAAGAATTTATTCGACTCCTTAATGAGGTGATCGAAATAAAAACTCAGGTAACAAACCTTAAAGAAAGTAATATTGAGCTTGTTAGGTTACTCACTAGCAGCAATTTTATTGCTAAGACAATACAGGGCACCACTGTTACAAATAGGCCAAATAATCTTAAGGCATCCATAAATAATACGATTGTCAATAATGGGATTGACAAGCTTCCAGAGGTTACTTTGACTCGAGGAGATAATCCTGTAGCAAACACGACAACATATGCTGACATAACTAAAGTAACTGGTAATGACTATACAACACTAATGAATACTACTCCTAAGCAAAATGTATTTGCTAGTAAAGAAATGCCTAATGTGCTGCTTCTAACAGACTTGCATGGTAGGAGCATGGAAAGGCCTTTAAAAAATTTGCTGCAAAATCACAATGTTACAACGATATTTAAACCTAACGCTAAATTAAAAAACATCGAAGACGTAGAAGTACTGACCAAAAATTTTAACATGAATGACTTTGTAGTAATACAAGGCGGTTCCAATGACTTCGGCAATTCAACGAATACTGCACTTTTAATGAGTATTTTTAAGAATTTAATTGTTAAGCATAGGCATTGTAACTTAATTTTGATGACTATTCCTTATCGATTCGATACTGAAGTGTACAACAATGATATATTTTACTTTAATAGTTTACTTTATGACTTAATTCAAGCATATTCACATGTTAAACTACTACATGTTAACTTTTATATCTCTGATTCTCTTTTCACAAAACATGGACTTCATATCTCTTTTAAAGGAAAACTACTAATCTGTAAAAAAATCTGTGATGTGATAATTTGTAATTCAAAACCTCTTATTAACAGTGCTAATAAAATGCTTTCAAAGGTGGAAAATTTTTTGTTCATGAGGCCAAAAGTATCTGCCAGGTAGTCCTAAAAGAATCACGTCATGTGAAGCAGTCCTTGTGCTGTGCTAAAGAGAAGTCGAGTAAGAACGAATATAATTTTCTATATCTAAATATCCAATCATTGAGTAAATAACATGAGTTAGAATCATATATTTTTAACAAAAGTTATTCTGTACTTGCTTAAGTGAACATTGGTTGAAGATTGATGAGGTACTACTCTTTAGTTTAGAAAATCATCAAGTAGCGTCTTGTTTTTGTAGGAAACATTGTAGTCACGGAGGCGTAATAATTTATACGCTATTACAATTTAATTGGTGATAGTTCTAACCATTTAAAAGTCGATAAAACAGTTTACGAAGTACGTCGATAAATACAGTTACAAAGTCGGTAATACAGTTTAAGAGTTCATAAATACATCGCGCAAGCGCAATGAGTAAAGCGGGCTACGCCTCTGGTGGATGGCAACGACAACCTTATTACAGATTCCGCGTTGCCAACTACCAATAACGTCACCAATGCAAACTGTATATTGCGCAATACTTCGGAAATTTACATAATTTTAAAACAATGATAAAAGCAAACAAATTAGATAATGGATTACTTACATCAGAAATCCGGCATTCGCACGAAGTTGCGCTACGGTAGGCCTCTATTGAAGTCCATCAGGCTACCCAAAACCCTTTTGCGGTAACTAAAGATGGTGACTCCGGTGCTTCAGCGGAACATGGACATCCGGCTCGTCTAAGGTCGTGGAGTCCGGTTTGCCTAGGTGGCAGCAAATTTATTCCTACCTATGCAGGGAATGACGGGAACATGGTAAAGGTCGACAAACAAAAGATAATTAAGCAAGGAAATCTACATAGGTAAAGATAAGCACGGTACGATACCTCAAAGCGTCCACTCCACTCGAAGGTACGGGCTAAAAAGCCATGTTATAGAGAAAACAGGAAACTTCCCCACTCTTTTGTCTTTTTTCCCATCGGCGCGAACTTATTCGTCCAACCCTCTAGCGTCGCGCGATCTGCGCAAACTCACTATGACGTAACGGAAGTACACGCCTAGTCTATTAAAATTCCGCGCACCGCGTCTTTTGAAAATATGGCGCGAAACCTCCGCACATCAACTTAACCTAAACATGTTTAAGGGCCACTTTGGCACGTAACAACGCATAAAGATATTAATTATTGTTGTATTGACAGGGTAAATAAAATGTCTATGGAAATGCACTGTGAAGTTACTGGCATCCTCTTATCGAAGTCTGGTACTATGCTTATAGATATATATCGTTCCCCACTTGGCAACTCTGATATATTTATTAATACATTAACTAAAATTTGTAATGAAATTGACTTTGCAAAATTGGTTGTAATTTGCGGGGACTTTAACGTACATTTTAACCTAAATACAAATGATGCTGTTGGAATAACAAATCTTTTATGGTCCTTTAATTTAGTTTCTGTATTTCATTCCAGTACGCGTAGAAATAATTAATTGGAGAATATATTTACAAATTTTTACACGAATAAACTCCATAGATCTAAATTTCAAAAAATTTCAGCTGCTTTCTCTGACCATGATGGTATTCAAATGATGCTGCCTATGTCTACCGATATATTTGTGTGCCATAAGCCTGTACAATTTTTTAGAAAAATTACTACTGGCGGGATGATGCTGATGTTTGATCTATTAGAAAAGTATGATTGGAATTTTATAGGTGACCACAACGTAACTGTTAATGAAAAGAGTGGTTATTCTAAGAAAAAAGGGGTAGACTGGTTTAATGATAACATTAAATGCCTTCGAGATAATTTTGAAAAAACTCATGAACCATATTTACTTCATCCTACAGATAATAATAGAATAATTCATAATAGATGTAGGTCAACCTATCGCATAGCAATTAAAGAAGCAAGCGTAAAGGCAGATGATGAATTTATAAAAAAGTCCAAGAATCCAGCTAAAGATATGTGGAAATTGATAAAAGGGTGCTCTCCAGTCGAGAAGCAGAATATAGAATCAAATTTGACATGTGATGATTTTAATGTGTATTTTGCTAATATCGCCAGTAATATTATATCTAATTTATCTCGCACAACGGTAACTGTTAATAGTCTAATTATGAATACTGTATTACCCACTAATTTAAAATTTTCTTTTCATTTGGTATCTGTTTCGGAAGTTAGAGATACAATAAATACCTTAAACAACACAAATTCTATGGATTTGTATGAATTGAATTCTATAATCATAAAATCATTAATTAACACTTACATTATACCATTCACAAAACTTTTTAATCTTTGTATTCAATCTAATACTTTTCCAGATTCATGCAAAATTGTGAAAGTAATTCCTCTCTTTAAAGAAGGTGATATAAATGAATTAAATAACTATCGTCCTGCCTGTTTTTGCAAAAATTTTCGAAAAAATTCTAGTTAAACAAATTTCTCTATATTTTGAAGATAACAATTTAGTTAACGCTGGGCAATTTTGTTTTAGACCGCATAAATCTACCACGTGTGTTATTGTATCATTATTGCACGAGATATCAGACTGTCTTGAAAAAATGGAATTCGGCCTTTTAACACTTGTTGATCTTTCCAAAGCTTTTGATTGCATATCACATCCCATACTAATTAAAAAGCTGGCTTCATATAAATTTGATAATAACAGCTGTCAACTTATTAATTCATATTTGACAAACAGGCAGCAGTTAGTCTCAATTAGAAACAATCAGTCTTCTCTAACCATGTTAAATTATGGAGTTCCTCAAGATTCGATTCTTGGACTACTCCTATTCCTAATCTATGTTAATGATCTCCCTGATAATGTTTTCTCAAAACCTTGATGTATGCTGATGATGCTACATTTATTAATAGATCACCGAATGTTAGAAATGTTATCAATATAGCCGAACAAACCCTCAGCTCAGCTGATGTTTAGTTTACAACTAATCAATTATCATTGAATACTCTGAAAACACAGTATATATTGATCTCGTTAAGAGACTTTGAAAATACAGAATCAGTTAAACTTCTGGGAGTATATATGGATAAAGATCTCAAATGGGTTTGCCATGTTGATAAATTGTCTAAAAAATTAAATATATCATATCATATATCTTTTGTGCAATTTGAAGGAGTCGGTCTCACTAGGCATAACAATGACAGCATACTTTGCCCTATTTCAATCGCAGTCATCTTATGCTCTGTTAGCTTGGGGACATTCAGCTTTTGCCAAAAGAATTTTTTCTATTCAACGTCATGCAGTGAGAGTAATTGCAAATTTATCGTATACCGAAGATTGCCGGTATTACCTTAAATCTTTAAAAATTACGACTTTGCCTTCAATGTATATTTATCATTGTCTTTTGTATATTCATAATAACACTGAGCAGTATTTATCTCATAGTGAATTTCATAATCATAACACCCGTAATAAATCTAAATTTTGTTTGCCACAGCAAAGACTTCAAAAATCGAGATTTAGTATTAACTATTATTGTATAAAATTCTACAATCTGTTACCATGTTCGCTAAAGCAATTGCCTTTTAAATCTTTCAAAGCTAAACTGAATGTGTTCCTTACTTGCAATGCATTCTACTCCTTAGGTGAGTTCCTGCAAGTAAACAAAGAAATTTTTGACGAATTATAGTTGATTTGTTATTGTCATTTTAATATGTTTCAACTTTTGTATGTCGATGTACTGTAATATGTTTGTTTCTATTGTTAATTTATATGTGACTTCTGACGATTGTAAAAATTGTAAAATTTAACACATGAATAAATTATCTATCTATCTATCTATTGTGTATGCATCGATTAGGTTTGTATTTTTAGCAATAAGCAGACCTTCACATTTATCATTTATACTATTACTAAATCTATGAAATATTGTTTGTTTGACTGGATGTCCGACAGGTTCAAGATATTCTTGTTTATCCTATTATAGACTCCAATAATATATAAACATGTACATTTCAGAATGTGTTTTTTTTTGTACTAATATGTTATGTTGGTTTTATTTATATCAGTGATCACATTAATAATATTCGGAACACCACTTAACCTTTTCGATGTGTCAACTGTATGTATTACTATAGAACGTATAAATCAGTGTATTAAAATCAATTTTCTGAAATTTTAATCTCAATTCTTAATTTTCATGTGTCGATTTGTGCCGTAAAATGATTTCAAAATACAACTGTAGTGCATCCAAAGCGGTATACAACATCGTCACAGGTGGCGAGTCGTGAATTTATGCGTATGACCAGAAAGAAAAGGCCAGTTGGGTGTTTCAATGTGAAGCAAAGCCAACAAAAGTTGTTCGTTCTCGAAGCGATAAGAAGCAAATGGTGGCGTTTTTCTTCACGAAAACCGGTCCTGTGGCAACTGTGGCTCTCGAAAATCAAAAGACTGTTAATTCAGCGTGGTATACGACAATTTGTTTCCCCCAAGTTTTTGGTACATTGAGAGAAACCAACCCAAAACGACGAATCATTTTGCATCATGACAATGCGAGCTCGAACCCATCACATGCAACAAACGGGTATTTGGGCACACAAAAAATCGAATTGATGGGTCATCTGCCTTACAGCCCCGACTTGGCACCCAATGACTTCTTCTTGTTTCCAGTAATTAATGATAAACTGTGTGGACAACGATTTTCATCGCACGAAGAAGCGGTTGAGGCCTTCAAAACACATGTTTTAGAGCTACCATCTTCTGATTGGACAAAGTGCTTTGCAGGGTGGTTCAATCGCATGCAAAAGTGTATAAATCTTAAAGGCGATTATTTTGAAAAGCAATAAAAGTATTTTTCGTCAAATTCATTTGTTTATTCTTTCTATTCTCAGTACATAAATAGTATCCCTCGTGTAATAAATAAATATATAAATAAACATAAAGTTTAATGTTTATTAAAAATAAGTTGTTGAAGTTAATTTTATAGTATTTTATGTATTCCTCCATTTACCAGGTAACTGAGTGGTTTAATTCCCAAAGAAGATTAAGAAAAATACAAAATAAACCACAACAAACATCCAAAAAAATTGTTAACAAAGTATTTAAAATCAACTTAATTTAGAATCTTAAACTTGAATTTCAGGTTGAGCTGCAATATGACAAGCAAAAAATACATTAGTATACAGACAAAAACTTGTCATATAGTAAAAACTTGATTATAACATTGAGCTTCTCCTACCGGTTGCTCAACGTTACCTTGACATTTTACAGGAATAATTAAGGATTCTTTATATTAGTTATTTGATTAAGGCGGTGAAATAATTGAAGAAAAGAATTTCAAAAACGTTTGCCATAGTATGGAAACCCACATTCTTTATATTATTTTTTGAATCACTGCAGAAAGCTAAGCAAATTAAATTCAAATATTTTTTACTTTGAGTTTACCATCTTAATACTAACTTCAATAAATGAACTCCTTCCGCTAATGCGTGGAGTTGCCACCCAATATAGGTTACAAATTTTAAAATCGGTTAAAGTTTATTTTGCCTAAAACACGTTCTAAAAATGAAGCGCTTAACTCTTATAAAATGTTGTATAAACACCATGTTGCGTGGTAACTTTATGCTCTGTACCGAATTAAACGAAATATAGTTTTAAAATTTCTCTTTGTAGTTCCATTGGGTCAACATGCGGTCCAAAACATGCAAAGCTAAACTAAAATATAAAATAACTACAAACGAGTATTATTTTCTTTAAAATCACCTTTTGTCGATTAGCCTAAAGGCAACTTAATATATTAACAGATTCAAATCTCTAAAACTAAAACAAAGAAGTGTTACATAATTTAATTTGGCATTACTTCCTATGCAACGGTTAGGAAATATTTCGTTTAAATAATTATTCGGTGGGGCACCATCCTGCTGCCACCAAAAATTTTGCATTAGTTATAAGAGATAACTATCCAAGTAGTCTAGTGCACGCGTTCTTAAAAACAGGTAATATTGTTCTGTAGTCAATGTTTGTGATAGAAGGGACCAATTATACGATCGGACAAAATCTCTGCCCATGCATTGATTCCAAATCGGTGTAGCTGTCTAACTTGCCTATTTTATCGTGGATTTTCAACAGCCCAGAAATGTTCATTGCGTATGTTAAACGTTCCACAATTTGTAAATTTGCACTCGTCAGTCGAAATAATTTTATTTTAGAAATTATTGTCTTCATTAATCCTTTCGGTTATTCAGTTACAATATTCGAATCGCCTTACTGCATCACCAGGTTGATTTTATAACATCTATAATTATTTTTATTCAAAATCTTCCAGACGTGTGTTTGTGGCAAGTTTGAATCTGAAGCAATTTCACGAGTTGATGCAGATGGGTTAGCATATACCTAATACGCAATAATAAAAAATATTAATCAACCGAACTGAAATTTAATTAACTTATAAATTACACTTGTGAAATGTTAGTTGTAACATGAACATGAACTCGATTACCATAAGCAAGTTGAGGTTTACAAAATGATTCAAACTCAGCAATACTCCTATGTAGTCTTAAAAATAATGTGATTTGTTTGTTGCCTTTCCGGATAAGTTTGTAAGTAAGCTTCCATTGCAATTCTTGTATTTCTCTTAGAAATGTAAAATAACCGCAACATATCACGCTTTTCTTCATCAGCATTTTAAAACCTCTAACTTACTCTTTTACCAGACGATACAGTAATAAATGTTTATAGTTGACAACAATAGATATAACAAGCACCAATAGTTTTTGGACTACCGACAAACCATGGTATACCTGATGTAGTTACACAAAATAAGTATTTTCACTAATTTCAGGTTTAACTTTAAAGTAAAACATAAAGAGTCCTATATCATTGAAATCGGCGTCAAATTGTCTATTTCTTTAATCTTTAGATATTTTATTTATAACAAAGGTTTAAGATATAAGTAGTATTGGAAACATAAAATATGAACAGTAATTAATATAAATAATCACGTCTGCTGTGTGTTCGATTTTCTAATTCTGTTGCGTAGGTTATGTATTTTGATAGGTCGAAGTAGTTTTCCTATATTTAAGTCTGTAGAGTGTCTTGATGGAGCGTCTCCTGATTTTTGGGGTGAGGAATAGGGGTGGCAAGGTGCTACGGGTGGTCTTGTATTTTGTAGATTTTCAGATGTGACGAGTGACAATGTTATCGTTGAATATGTACCAATTATCGCTATCGCGTGCATATGCATAATAGTGACCGGAGTCTATACTTGATCCTGCATGAACTACTGCAGCGTACAGTTTGAAATCAAAATCGTTTATGGTAACAGTTAGATCTAAGTGTATGTGTTGTAGTAGTTTGAATCTTTCTTTGGTGTCTGTACCAACTGATTGCGAGGTTTATTGGGAAAGGATAGTTGTAGATCATGGAAGTGCCCCGTTTGCTCATTCTGAGTGTTGCGGTTCAAACATCTGTATATGGTTACAAATTTGCCGCTGAATGATCGTTGAACGATTGTTCGGTTTTGCAGGTTGGGAGATGCAGTGGGTACATTTCCGTTTAAGGTTTGAGTAATTCTAATTTATTCTTGCTCCTGTAAATTTTCTAAAAGGAAGCTTAAAAATTCAAAACTATCATGTTGCTGCCCTTGTTGAAATCCTGGAGGTTTTGCATGGTTTAATATTTTGACTTGCTGAAGAGCGTTTCTTTAAAAGTATTGTAGGAGAGTAAACAAAATTTTTAATTGGGAAAATAAGGGTGACATATCTTCTGTACTTAATAAGATGTCGTTACAGAAAAGTTTTGTCATAAAGAGTTCTTGGAGAATACTGTTCATGTAGCATGTGTTTCCTAAATTTGTCAAACCCATCTTTTTTGTATAATTTGGCATGAAAATGGTTACATGTGGGACAGAACTGTGTGTTTTTAATTCCGTTTTTTTTGAAAGTAATGCCTTTTTCTCGTTGAATGATAAATTTTCATAATTGTTTTCATCTTCGTTAAAATTCTTTTTTAAGTGGATGAGTATTTCTTTTTTTATTTTCTTATTCGGACTTCTTTTTGGTTTGATGCAGCTGATGAACTAGATTTTTGGTTAGATGATGACTTGTATTTTGGAAGTTTAGGTTGATATATGTGGTTATTGATGTGTTGAGTAGAATCGTTGGTGTTGGGGAGTATGTTGGGAGTTCCTATCGGAATTAAAAATAGTTCATCTAATGACTGGCATGGTTGAATTGTGCCTAAGACTGAAGCTGCGTTACCGCGTTGTATTTGCTAGGCTTATTTCTTTGTAAAAAAAGAAAGAAGTTACTCTGGGATTAAAAGTGCAATTACTTATTCTCTTTCCAATCTCCTTAATAAAGCTGATGGCTTGTGAACCAAAAACCCTGAGAGTTTCTATAGCTACTGGGTAGAAAAAAAGTAGTTCTGATAGGTGCGAATATTTCTTTATTTTAATATTTTCTCCATATGAAGCAGCGGCTCCTGTCTTTTTAGAACAAGCAATGACATGAGAGTTTGTTGGGGTATCGTTGCAAGTGAAGTCCCAGATCATAGATTTTCCGGATTTCCAAGGTATCATAGAGATACCGACTGGGCGTTTACCATCGTTTCTGAAAATATTATTAGGTTCTAAAATAATTGCCTATTAAATAAGATACAGATCCAACATATTTCTCGTAAGAAAAAATGAACCTGCTGATGATTCTGAAAATGCGAAACGCGTTTTAAAAAATTCTGTTCCATTTATTAGATTTTTTTCAAAAGGTTGCTGTGAGAGTGATTTAATTTTTTTCTATTGTAATGGTAAAGAAGTTACAGGCAGAAAACGAAAATCAATAATTTTGGTTTTTGAAACACAGAAATCTCAAAAAATATCTATGAACAATCTTCTATACATTCAAAAATATCTTTTTGTTATATACATTATCTAAATAATTTCTTACATTCACAGATATGATTAACGCTTATAGATACAATTTACAGCTTAAGTATAGACAGAAAATTTACCTTATTACTCCTTACGTATTTAAATAATCTTTCCCATAACATCTCATGTGTAAGTCACAAAATTTACTTTAAGTTTTGTTGGACAATTTAAATACACTTGAATTACTTCGTCTCTCTCGGCGTAGTTGATCAACGACCCCGAGCAGAAAATTTTGTAAGGGTCATAACATTTCGGGTTCTGACCTCAAAATTGCTGAAAATAAACTATCCAATGACAAATAAACTTATTCTAGCTTAATTTACTTAATAATACTCGAATATTTCTTCTAAGTTACAAAACAAATTTATACTTGCAACTTGTATTTTCAAATTCTTCTTTTAGCTACCTGTCTTTACTTATAATTACTATTTAAAATATGATTTCCTTTGGTATTAACTGCCTTCAAAAGTTCTTAGTTCCATTTCAAGTCTTCATTTTCAGACGTAGAGATATCAGTTAGTTTGCAAAGTACATTTATTAAATAGATTAAAATTAGCGTGTACCATTTATTTCGGAGCAATTATTTATGCCTTGTATTCAAAGTTTTATGTTACATGTGAAAGGCTGACAGAATAAAGTAACGAATAAATGAATTACAAATTACTAGAAACTTACATGCTGCTTGCTGTTAGAATTAATGACAAATTTTAAATCAAACTCTCCTCATTAAGGTCCCCTATATATAATAAATATTTCAATACGTCATTCTTCTACGAAGTTGTATTATATTCTCAAGGCATTAATCACTGATTATGTAATAATCACAAGTTTCGCTGTTTATCTGCTTAGTGAGCTGTCAGTTTTAAAATTCGTATAAAGCGCTCACAGCCTTTCTTAATGCAGTCCTGTCATGTTATCTCTCTCTTACGACTCTGTAATATAATTAGAGCTACTAAATTCTTCTGATCTATTTTATAGTCTTTCCGATAGTATTGCGTTCTCTAAATCAACTCGTATACATATAAGATAATTAATTTGCTGATTTGTTAGTTTTGGAAACATTTCTCGAAGGAAATGACGTATTTTTTATTTAGTTAACATAAATATTTGAAAACTCTGGACTATTTTTTTTTCAATAGATGCCCCTTACATTTTGAATAAATAACGCTTATTGTGGCATCCTTAAAGATCATTTTGCATTCTAGCAAAGTACGGATTTCAGCTTCGTATATCATAAGAAAGATAGCTTTCCATAAAGTTATTTTTAGTACTTTAAATGTGCATGCGTCTAGTTTTTTAGTCTACAATAAATACCTATACACGGATTCTCATATTAACACAATAAATGAATGTATTATGTAACCTTGTTTTTAATATATTGAAGTCATTTGGTATTTAAAACGGGTTCTACGGTAAATGAAAACTTAACTAGTTTTAAGGTATTTTACAATAGAGTAATTATTTACACACGGCTGAAATAAATGCCCTCTCTCTCTCTCTCTCTCTCACACTCTCTCTTTTCCCCTCTCTCTTCATTATGAATTTTTTCACTTGCCTAGTGTTGTGGGCACATTTCTCGTTTAACATTCGGTGAATAATGTCTTCTTTGAAGGGTATATAATATGTTGTAAATCTCTAGTGTTTCTTAAAAAATATTCATGTAGGAAAAATGGTGAACAATGCAAGACTGCATCGATACCAAAAGGCAAGGCCCATTATTAAAGCTACTGATAGTAAGATATATTCCGATTTAATTTTAAAGTTTCTTTGCAAGCACATGAAAATTATTCCTAACACAATCTTGTTTTAGGGTCTTCCTTTTTATAGTTTTTATGTATTCTGCTCTAATATGCTGTCCGTTAGAGGGACTGCGAATTTTTGATGGAGTAAATGAAAATTTCTTTTGTGGGATAAAACTTTTATAGGATCTGAATTTTTGCAGTGGTGAGATTGGCTAGCTTTACTTCCTTGGTTCAAGAACCTCAAGTGAATTTGTAGACCAGACGCCCTTGGTAACAGTTTTTACGATGTAGTTTTCTTTACTAAAAAAAAATAGTTTTGATTGACCGATTTAAAGCTTTTCCAAATTAATTGTGCGGCATGTTACATTAACAAAGTATTACAAGTTTGGTTATTACCTATATTTTTAAATTACTAAGAAAAATAAGTTAACAGATGGTTTGTTAAGCCAAAGGTTTCATGAAACGGTTGGTTACTTAATTGATATAAAAAGTGTTTGATATACCGAATATTTTACAATGTTTGTCAATTCAAGATTGTCATAAAATTAATATCGCTGTCATCTTTTTAACAGCATATTTTTCAACTAACAACATCTGCTAACTTGTGTTTTGCTATGAAATGTAGATTTAACTTTAAGAACGAAAAAGATGTGGCCTTAAGCCTACAAGTATTTGAATTAAAAATAGTATAATTAAACAAAAAGTTGTGATTTACTACCATATTTGATTTATGTTCAAAGTCTTATAAGTTAATTTCTTTTGCTTGTAAACAAATTCTTAAATTTAAATTTGTGGTAATAAAATACTGAAGCCTTTCTATTCCACAAATCTGCGTTTTAATTTTTTTGTAATAACTTCTTTGTAAGGTTATAGCTTTTCAACGTTTCTTTATTTTTCCCCTGAGATTTTAAGTCTTTTTCAGACTCCGCAACCAAAAACAGTTGAGTCTAGCTGTGCCAGGTTAATTTATTTCTAGCTTGCCGTGCACCTATCCTTTTTCAATAAGGCTGGAAAAAGGGTAAAGGTAATAGATGTAAAAGGGGAACATATAAAATGGGATAATGGGGAAAGTATTTGAGGGTGAAGTTGATGTAAAGGGGGATATTGATGATGAAATAAAATGTCCAGAAGAAATGGAAGATAGGGTGAAGGCATTTAGTAATAAAGAATTCAGAATCAGAATCCATAATAGCAGCAGAGGGTGTGCATAAATTAGAAGTTATAGACACGGAGCCGTTTAAAGTAATTCCACCAGAATGCAAATCAAGAAAATATCGGTTTTTGTATGAAAGGTACTTAAATTTAAAAATCTGAAAAAAAGGAACGGAAAAAGACACTTGGACTTAGAGAAACTAAAAGATAAAGATATTCAAGTAAGATTCGAAAAAAAGTCAAATGAATTGCTGAATGATATCGGGAAAATATCTGAAACTAAGGAAGTAGAAACAGAATGGAATAACATTAAATCCAGCCTAGACATGGCGGCCAGAGATATTCTGGGGTATACACAAAAAGAAAATAAGAAACCATGGATAACAAAGAATATCGTGAATTTAATAGATGAAAGACGAAAATACAAAAATAAATCAGACGAAACAGGAAAACAGAGATACAAAGCAATAAAATGGGAAATTATTCGAAAATGCAGGAAAGCTAAAGAACAATGGATTGATGAAAAGTGCAAAGAGGTACAAACTAAGATGGAAATAGGAAAGACAGACGAAGCATACAAATTAATTAGAATGAATTTTAGGATATAAAACCGTATAGCAAAAATATAAGGGACGCACAAGGAAACGTCATTATAGAAAACATAGAGAAAGTGAGTAGATGGCAAGAATATATAGGAATTTATATGCAGGAGAGGAACTAACTGCATTAGAACAGGAATCAGACATTGAAAATGATGACTTGGGATATCCTATACTTCGAGACGAGTTTGAATCAGCATTAAAGAGTCTGAAAAATGGTAAGGCGCCGGGTACAGATAAGGTGCAAGCAGAAACTCTAAAAGCCGCTGGACAAGCAGTAACAGAACGTCTCTTCCAACTTGTAAGCTATATGTATGAGACAGGCGAGATACCCAAAGATTTCAAACGTAGCATCATAGTAACTATACCACAAAAGAAAGGCGCGGATAAATGTGAAAATTTTCGAACAATAAGTTTGACAGCACACGTGTCAAAAATATTAACTAGAATTGTGCAAAGAGGAATGGAAAAACGAGCTGAAGAAATACTAGGAGAAGACCAATTTGGGTTTAGGCGAAACAGGGGAACACGGGAGGCTATTTTAGCTCTGAGAGTGATAATGGAGAAAACAATATAAAAAGGGGAAAGCATGTATACAGGGTGCCCACAATCTATCTCCGTATATGGGTAACTTTTTTATTATAGAAGATACAATATTGGTTAAATTAGCAAAGTTGAAGAGAAATTTACGAGTAGTATGATGCTTTTTTGAAAACTCACCTAGATGCTCAACTTTTTAGATATTTGAAAAAACTGAAATTTGCCATTTTCTTCAAACGCTAATAACTTTTAACGGTTTAACCTATAGAGAAAATAAAACTGCTTGTAAGGTATCTTTTACGTAGAATTCAATAGCGTATATGACAATTTTAATTGGAAATGGGTTTTCAAGCTACAAACATAACCTCACTTTTTTTAAATGGAAACCATAGTTCAATATAACCCAAATGGAAAGGTTTTTCTTTTCTGATTACACTGATGTAAGGGTTGATGTACTTATTTTCAGTAGTTTCTTCATAATAAAAAAACGATTTATTTATTTGCGGACATCAAGGAGTCCATGGATACATATTACAAACAAACAAAATGTGTAAAAATCAATAATGGAAACACAAGTTTATTGTAACTAAATTTATTATAAACTAAGAAAAATAAAATACTTAAAAAATAAACTATCCATACAATACAAATAACTTAATCAAAGGAAACAAAATTAATTAATGCGAATATGCCCACTCCTACATTAACATATGCTCAAAATGACCTCCATTAGCTTGCAAACACATTTCGCACCTTTAATTAGGTTTTGGTGCACCTTATTTAACGTTTGTGGTTTTATACTTGTAATAGCTGCTGTAATACTATCTTTGAGTTGCTCAATGTTATTGGATTTTTTAGCATACACTTTACAGTACCCCAAAGAAAAAAATCCAGTGGCGATAGTTCTGGTGACCTTGCCGGCCATGGAACAGGACCTGCATTGCCAATCCAATTTGGATAACTATTATCAAGATATTCAGAAACGGCTTGAGCATTGTGAGCAGGTGCACCGTCATGCTGAAAATATTTTAAGTTTTGCAGTAAATGAAGTGGCAAATTATCTAGCATTTCTTGCAATTCGTTTTGTAGAAAATTCAAATAGTGTACACCATTTAAATTATAATTATAGAAGAAAGGCCCAAGTATTTTATTACCAAAATGGCACACCACACATTTATCGAAAATTGATGTTGATCCCGCCTTTCTTCTGTTAAATGGGGATTTTCCTGACTCCAGTAGACTGTATTTTTTCTGTTAAACATGCCTTTGTTAGTAAATTTTGCTTCGTCGGTAAATATAATAGTGTGACTAAAACCAGGATTATTATTTGTTTCATTAAGAAACCACCTACAAAACTGTTGTCTTCTCTCACAATCCCCATGATACAGTGTATTGCTAACATGGGTTTTGTATGGTTTGTAGCGGTTTTGTTTTGAAATTAGGCGAGCTTTTTCTGTAGAAGTAGTGCACTCAATTGCAGTTTCTCGGGTGGACGCTGTTGGCTTAAAATTTATGTAGGCTAACACACGTTCTTCATCATCAGTTTTGAATTTTCTTTTATCAGTACTGGGTTTTGTAAAGCACCAAACCTTTTAAATTGTTTTCTAATTTAGAAAACAATCGTTTATCTGGCTACCTTCTTTCCAAATATCTTTCATAATACATATCACCAGCAGCATCACAATTTCTGTTACAGGCATAGTAACAAAAGAGCATGTCATTTTTTCGTCGTTTGTATACATTCTCTATTATAATCAAATAAATTTAAAAGTCTTCTACACAAAATTTGCAACCCAGAGCAAATAAACACTTTAACTAATAATATCTGACAAATGCCAGTTGTTTTTGTTTCTTTAAAATATGTATCCATGGACTCCTTGATGCCCGCAAATAAATAAATCGTTTTTTCTTTATTATGAAGAAACTACTGAAAATAAGTATATCAACCCTTACATCAGGGTAATCAGAAAAGAAAAACCTTTCCATTTGGGTTATATTGAACTATGGTTTCCATTTAAAAAAGTGAGGTTATGTTTGTAGCTTGAAAACCCATTTCCAATTAAAATTGTCATATACGCTATTGAATTCTACGTAAAAAGTTACCTTACAAGCAGTTTTTATTTTCTCTATAGGTTAAACCGTTAAAAAGTTATTAGCGTTTGAAGAAAATGGCAAATTTCAGTTTTTTTCAAATATCTAAAAAAGTTGAGCACCTAGGTGAGTTTTCAAAAAAGCATCATACTACTCGTAAATTTCTCTTCAACTTTGCTAATTTAACCAATATTGTATCTTCTATAATAAAAAAGTTACCCATATACGGAGATAGATTGTGGGCACCCTGTATAGGGTTTGTAGATCTGGAAAAAGCATTTGACAATGTAAATTGGAAAAAAATGTTTGAAATACTCAAAAAGATTGGAATGAGTTATAGGGATAGACAAATAGTACATAGCGTATACAAAGAGCAAATAGCAGTAATAGAGTTAGAGCAGGAACGTAGAGAAATAAACATTAGGAAAGGGGTGAGACAGGGATGTGCCCTATCCCCATAGATTTTTAACTTGTACATAGAAGAGGCAATGAATACTGTCAAATGCAGGAAGACATTTGGAATTACTATGCAGGGACAAAAAATTGATATGCTTAGATTTGCAGATGATATAGCGGTATTAGCGTCTAGCAAGGAAGAGTTAGAAGCTGCTCTTAATGAAATGGAAACGGTTCTATCAGAGACATACGGTATGAAAATTAACAAAACTAAAACTAAAGTTCTAGTTTGCAAAGGTGGGGAAAATAAATCAAAAACAAGAATACAAGTATTTAACACGAACTTACAAGAGGTTAAGGATTTCTGCTACCTAGGAAGCCAAATAACGCAAGGTGGAAAAAGCACAAAAGATATAAAACAAAGATTAGCACAAGGTCGTGCTACATTTAACAAGAAAAAGCAACTACTGTGCTCAAAGACCACAAACATAGAAACAAGGAAAAGATTGCTTAAAACATATGTGTGGAGCACAGCACTGTACGGCTGTGAAGCCTGGACAGTAGGAGAAGCGGACAAGAAAAGATAGAAGCCTTTGAAATGTGGTGCTACAGACGTATGATGAAGATATCATGGACAGACAAAGTTAAGAACGAAGAGGTACTAAAACTGGTAGGGGAAGAAAGAAATATGTGGAAAACGGTAAAAAATAGGAGAGATAGGATGATAGGCCACATACTACGGCATGAGGGAATAGTGCGGAATATATTAGAAGCAGAGATAGGAAAAAAGAAGAAGAGGCAGACCTAGATTAGACTACTGCACACAGATAGTAAAAGATGTAGGCTGTAGAGGTTTCAGGGAGATGTGTAGGCTAGCCCAGAATAGAAATCAATGGAGATACGCATCCAACCAATCCCAAGATGGATAAACTAATGACGAAAAGATAACTGTGCTTAAACATGATGATTATTATAAGTAACTACAAGAATTGGTTGGGCAATATTCTCGAATAATGTTAAGGGTGTGAAAGGATTTACTGGAAAACCATTATTTCGGCAAATGTCTAAGTGTTGGGGGGATCTTGGTAGCCACAGGTTGCTTAACCTCCTTCACTGAATCTCGGTAAAATAGGGTATAAAATTAGAAAACCATAGAAAGGAAACTAGCTGAATACACATGTTGTGTGAGAATTTCAGGGAACTATGTAGGCTTGCTCAGAATATAAATAAGTGCAGGTACGTGTCCAACCAGTTTTGAGACGGAAAACCTAATGACAATAAAATAACCGCAGATAAATCTGATGATTAGTATAAACAACTAGCTGTTGGTTGCAAAATACCTACAACTAATGTTGACTGTGCGAAAAGATAAATTGGAAAATATATTAAATCGCCAAATGGTTAAGTGCTGGGGGAACTTGGCAGCCACAGGCTGCTTACCTTCCTTCACAACCATTGAAGGTCGGAGAAATAGGGCATATAACGGTAAAACAATAGAAAATGACCGAACTGCATCTAACCAGAAAGAACAGCGCCTATGAGGAAAGACAACAAACATAAAATAAGAAGAAAATTGTTGAAAGCATATGTGTGGAGCACAGCACAGTATGCCTATGAAATACGGGCAGTCTGAAACGCAGACAGAAAAGCGGTAGCAGCCTTTGGAAATGCTGTGCTTCAGATGTATGAGGACGATAGCATGGACAGACAAAGATAATAACAAATAAGTTACAGAAATAGTAGGGGAACAAGGATATCTAGGGAAAAGAGAAATAGTAGTGCGAATACGTTTTAAGGCATTTTTGGGGAGTAGTATGGGATATATTACAAGCAGAGACAGGAAAAAAGAGGTAGATGTAGACCTAGATCAGACAGTTATAGATGCAAACTGTGCATATTTCAGGGAAATCTGTACGCTAGTTCAGAATAGGGAACAATGATGGTACGCGTCTAACCAGTTCTAGGACTGAAGACCTAATGATGATGATGAATACTTACAACTCGTGATGCTTAGATACGTTGTTTGGAGCGATCGAAAACTTAAGGGGCTTCACCACGTTTTCTAAAAGCATTTATACACTCCGACTGTAACCTCTCCATACCTGCTGAACGCGAAATCCCCTGTTAACACCACACATTCTCGCAATTTTGCACTCAACTCCATTTTCAAATCCGCGAATTTCAATACCTCGTTTATAAAATTTCAAGAAAATTAAGCTACACTATACTCGTGCTTGTTTCAAATCAAACTAACATATCGACCAATCGTGGACCTCGTGACGCTTCACAAATCCCTCCTATCCTAGTAGTGTATCTTACTTATGCGTTTTCTCTGTCCCTTTCTACCCTGGTCTGAGTGGTACAAAATCGATATTCTTGACTATCTGCTGTCTAAACACACGTGGGCTGGCGACGTGACTTTAAATAACCCCTGTTTCGTATTTCATGCTAAAACATTCAACCGTTTCCAATATACGTAGAACCTGCATGTTTATCTACTCAAATTTATTAGAACTTGACATTTAAAAGTTTGCAGGTGTTCGATCATAATGAACGTTTTAAATACAATTCTCCGAGCTTCGTTTCATGGTATTTCAACCCTCCTGATATATCTGTTTGTTAGCAACGCGAGTTATGTATCCCCCAATTACCTATATATATTGAAATATTGAATCTAATAGGAATTATTAGAAATTGTTAAGTAAAGTATAAGTCCATTGCAACATTGTAATATCAGGATAACCCAGAGAGGTTATCGTCAGTTCATGAGAACGGAATGCAACTTTGCATCCGTAAGGGCAGTGATACTGCAGGTGGCAGGTCACAGGCGGTTAACATACCGCAATTACTTAGAATTAAGTTGTTACATTGTAATAAAGTGTACAATTAAGAGAAACGCAGACATGAGATCTGCAAGTCCCCACAGCCGTGTGAGGGGCAGGTTATTATAAAAAGCCCGGGAGCTCAATGCCCGGCAGTCAGTCTGAGTATTACAGCTTTTGCATTGTTGTCTACCTAGACTACTCGCCCAGTACAATTAATTATTTTTAATAAAGTTATTATGAACCAGCTATTCTAAATTTCATTGTAATTTCTGTTTAAGTTATTAAATTTTTGTTAAGTGTTTGAAGTTGTTTTTTAAAAACACAGCTCCAATGGCCCGAACCTTAACTGGCGCAGTCGTAACGGATGTCAAAAGGGCACTAAGAATCCAAAAATCGGAAGATTGGTGACCAAGAATTTTAATTCGAAATTTTGACAGAACCCAAACCAAGTTGGAGGAAGAACAAACATAGTCTAAATCCAGCAACAAACCACGTTGGAGGAAGAACACAAATCGTCTAAATCCAGCAACAAACCAAGTTGGACGAAGAACAAAAATCGTCTAAATCCAACAAACAAACCAAGGTGGACAAGATACAGCATCGATCGAGCCCACCAAAGAAACAGATGAAATTAATGTAAGTTCATTTCCATTTTATACCTTTAAAACCATAAACTATAATTGATATATGCTAGTATTATTATTTTATTATTATGTTATGAATATTATTTTATGAATATTGTTTTGAAAATAATTACAAAGAGAATTATTTTCAAAAAACGAGACCTTATTTTGAGAAAGTATTAATCTATGAAACTTGAATTTTTAAAGAGATTTTTTTTTCTTTAAAAAGCAAATGAGACTTGATATTTAAGAGATTCTTACCACAATTATTAGAACGAACTCAAAAATAATCCAAAAATAACTGACGCACATCCACTAACACCAAATAAGAACCATTAACTACCGCGATTCAAACGCACGTTTTAACCCGGTTAACTAAAAACACAGAACGCGAATTAATTTCAAAGCTAAAGAAATTTCTTCAAAGCAATTACGGAACGATTATTTAAAACATTGACCTTATAAATTATAGCAAAACACTCTGCTACGGTAACCTAAAACCACCTAAGAAAGCAAAGCTCGCGAAAGAAGCATCCTTTATTATACACTTAAAACCTCGGAGAATTGCAATAACTTTCAGAATCTTTGCACAGTACTAAAGTATAACTTTCGACAACGCAATTTGCATCATAAGTAATAAATCCATCACGACATAATAAAAGCAACGTAGTTTTGCATTTAATACCCACAAGTAATTAATCCATAAAAGCGCGTAAAATTGCAACCATCTTTAATTAAAAATTACTCATCATTTATAAAGTGCATTATCCGAGTGAAGTTAAACGGTCATCATAAGAAGCTTTAATTAAAACGCTCATAATTGCACCTGAAAACTAACATTACGGAGAGATCCAATTACCAACAAGCATTATAATTAAATACCGAGATATCTAAGAATAAACAGACATAACATTTTATGCAAAGCATTAGCGAGTACGGAAGTAAATTATCTAATTCCTATAAATTGAAATTAACACCTGTAAGTGTCCATTACCTCAACAAGTATAGTCATATGTACGCAATTATTACAAAGTAACAAAGACTACATCTTTTAGTATTCAATTTCAACGATAAAGTGCAGAAGTAATTAATCTGCAAGAATTCAAGACAGACGAACTGTACGTTTATGCAACTCAACCCGCGGAAAGAGTATTAATTACTAATTAACAGAACTGAACTAACGCAAAACAGAGTAAATACCGCGAGAAACTATTCTTCAGAAAGATAGAAACAGGCAAATTCAAGACTACGGTAATTAATTCAACATTATTGAGTATAAATCTCACAAGTACATCACCGCACTGTGTAACTAAATATAAATAACAGCGACTACGATTCTAAAAATAACCAGACACAGTCTAAACTTAAAATTAACAAATCCAAACCAAAGTTAATCCTACAAGTACGAAATTAATCTCAATTTTTACCAAATTTGAATTTACCCAATCTAAACTTAAAATTAATAAATCCAAACCAAAAATAACGCCGAAAATAGCAAAATAAATCTTATTTTTACCAAATTTGAATTTACCCAATCTAAACTGAAAATTAACAAATCCAAACTAAAAATAACGCTGAAAATAGCAAAATAAATCTCAATCTTTACAAAATTTGAATTTACCTAACCTAAATGAAAAATTAATAAACCCAAACCAAAATTAACGTTTCAAATAGCTAAATCAACCTCAATTTTTGCAAAATTCAAAATTATCCAATCCAAACGGAAAATTAATACATCCGAAGCAAAATTAACATCACAAATAGCAAAACCAACCCCAAATTTTTACGAAATTCGAAATTATCCAATCTAAAAGGAAAATTAATAAAACCAAACCAAAATTAACGTTACAAATAGAAAATCAACCCCAATTTTTACAAAATTTGAAATTTCACAACCCAAACGGAAAATTAGTAAATCCGAAGCAAAAATAACGATATACATAGCGAAATAAACCTCAATTCAAAAAAAAAAAAATTGAAATTACCCAAAATCGAAAACAACCATTAACCAACATGAGTAGCACAGACATGCGACTCTATTTGGAGACAATACAGATATTTGATGGCACGGAAGCACATCTTTCAAATTTCATTGGAGCAGCCGAAATGTTCCTAAAAACCTTCTACAAACCCGGAGATAACGAAAGGAATTCATTGCTTATACGCTTGGTAATAAGTAAACTAACCGGAAGGGCACTAACCTTAATCGCCAGTAGGGACGATTTACAAGAATGGGAACAATTTAAACAACTACTAATTGCATATTTTGGAGACCAACGAAACATAAAAATGCCTGGTACGGGACCTAATAAGCCTTAGAATGGAACACAACCAATCCCCCTACCAATTCGGAATAAAATGCCAAGACGTGAGAAGTTTAATACTAACAAAATTAAAAATCGAAGAACCCGACCAAAACGTTAGACATTTAAAAACAAAAATGTATGACAAAATGGCACTAGACACGTATATAAACGCTTTACCAGAACGACTATCGGATAAAATCAGATTTCAACGACCCCAAAATCTAGAAGAAGCTATGAACCTAGTAATAGAAGAAGAAAATGTAATGTATTACCGCAACAGACTATACAACCCCAACGCGAATAAAAGTTATTCACCAATAAAAACCATACAAGCTACAAGACAAACAAATCAACCGCGAATTAATAACCCAAGTTTCAACAATACAAATTTTAATAATCAATATAAACATTTTTCAAAACCAACATTTAACCCAACTTTTACGAAACCCGCATTCCAACCAAGATTTAATCAAAACCTAAACCAACAAAGACCAGCATTCAACGCAAACCCCAATAGAAATACACCAATGACTAATAATAATAACAACCCTAATAATTATTACAAACCAACACCAATGGATACCTCATCTGGTAACACCAGACAAAATACAAAAATAACACATATCCGACAAAACCCTCATCAGAAACGCAATTTTACATCGGAAGAGCTATTCCATCAAGAAATAGAAAAATTTGACACTGACCAGAATAATTACATTGAGACAGGTACGAACAATGAATCAAACCATGCAGAAACTTACGAACGTGACGAACAATACGAAACTTACGAGGAGTACGACGACGAAAACTCGAATTCAAATTTTCAAATGGACCCATTCATAGACAACCAAACTTAATAAACTTAAATAACATAAATCACTTAGTATTACCATACATAGAAATACCCCACGCCAAATTCAAACTATTAATCGACACCGGATCATCAAAAACATTAATTAGTCCCAGAACCGTACAAAAACATTATTTAGATTATGTAGAAAGAGAGCCATTTAAAATTAAAACAGCCCATCAAACGACAATACACCAATTTATAGCCAATATACCCTTACCGAGAACATTTAATGTTAAAATGAAACATAAATTTTGTGTATTCGAATTTAACGACAAATATGACGGTTTAATCGGAATGGACCTTCTAAGAAAATTAGGAGCCAACATTGACATTAAAAATCGCTTATTAAGGACGAAATACGGAAAAATCCCCATTAAATTTCAAAACACACAAATCGAACAAAAATACACAATAGAACCCCGAACGGAAAGAAAAATAAAAATCCCAGTAAAATCTAACAAAAATTTAGGAATAATAAATCATATGACATTTCAACAAGGAGTAGAAACCCCAACTGCCTTAGTGCAAATAAAAGATAATTATGCAACCACAACAATATTAAATTCAAACGACTATCCTGTAGAATTATCATTGACAGACCCAATTAACGTAGAAGAACTAAATTTTTACGAAATGGAAATAGACGAAAATTTAGAAAACGAATACAACCCAATAGAACATGACGAAATGTTAAGAGAAAATTTAAATAACATCCGCTTTAATACCGATATCAATCAAGAAGAAGAAAGAGCAATTAAAAACTTATGTTTTGAATACCGCGACATATTCCATTGCGAAGGAATACCATTAACATTCACCAACACAGTAAAACATAATATCGAGTTAACAGACAATAAGCCAATCTTTACAAAAGCATATAGACTACCTCATGCAAGCCAAGAAGAAGCTGACAGACAAGTAGCAGACTTATTAGACCAAGACATAATCCAGCACTCCAACTACCATGGAGCAGCCCCGTGTTAATAGTACCTAAGAAATTAGACGCAACCGGAAAGAGAAAGTACAGAATGGTAATAGATTATAGAAAGTTAAATGAAAAACGGTAGATGACAAATATCCACTACCAAATATAACCGAAATTTTAGACAAATTAGGCAAATGCCAATATTTTTCAACATTAGACTTAGCATCAGGATACCATCAGGTAGAGATGGAAGAAAAGACATATCAAAACAGCCTTCAGCACACCTAGAGGACATTACGAGTACAAACGAATGCCATTTGGATTAAAGAACGCACCGCTACTTTCCAGAGAGTCATGGACAATATATTAGAGGAATACACAATGAAAAATGCCTTGTATACCTTGACGACATCATAGTTTATTCCACATCATTGGTAGAACACATAGAAAGATTGAAAGAAGTATTCGAAAGACTTAGACAAGCACATTTCAAAGTACAATTAGACAAAAGTGAATTTTTACAAAAAGAAGTATTATTTTTAGGACATGTAATAGCACCCCAAGGAGTAATGCCAAATCCAGACAAAACAAATGCAGTTCTAAATTACCCATTACCAAAGACAACCAAAGAAATTAAAGGATTTCTAGGACTTAGTGGTTACTACCGCAAATTCATTAAAGGTTACGCTCAGATAACCAAACCCCTGACAAATTGTTTAAAAAAGGGAAACAAAATTGAACACACCCCGGAATTTATTAAAGCCGTAGACAAAATTAAAAACATATTAACGAATCACCCTGTATTAGAATACCCAGACTTTTCAAAACCATTTATACTGACGACAGACGCATCGAATGTAACATTAGGCGCAGTATTGAGCCAAGGAAAAGTAGGTAGCGATAAACCCATCAGCTACGCATCCAGAACCCTAAATGAAACCGAACAAAAATATAGTACCATAGAAAAAGAATTATTAGCCATAATTTGGGCAACAAAATATTTTAGACCTTATTTATACGGAAGAAAATTTTACATATACACCGATCATAGACCACTGATATGGCTATGCAAACTGAAAGAACCGAATTCAAAATTACAAAGATGGAGAATCAGACTCGAAGAGTACGATTACGAAATTATATACAAAAAAGGAATCTATAACAACAACGCAGACGCTTTAAGTAGAATCCAACTCAATGCATTAGAAACGGAATTCATTATAGGAAACGTAGACGAAGCAGAAATAAGGGAAGATCCAGACGAGATCGACACGATACATTCGACACAAAACGAAGAACCTAAAAACGCGATTAAAATTTTAAACGAAGCAATCGATATGAAACCCAACCAATTTATAATAACCGAAGTTTTAAGTAACCCCAATCCCGTAAAATATACAAAAGTAGATAACAAAAAGATATACCAAATTCAAATAACTAAAGATGACAACGAGGAACAAATAATTAAAATTCTAAAAGAATACACCCCCGAGAAAAAACGATTTTATTTCTATTTCAACACCGAACATTTATACCAAAGATTTTCAGAATTATACATTAAACTATTCAATAACTCTGGCCCTGAACTCATCAGATGTACTAGAAAATTAATAACACTAGACGACCCTGACGAAATAAACGATGTAATTAGGAATCAACACGAAGGAAAAACCAACCATCGTGGAATTAACGAAACAATAAAGCAACTTGTAAGACGTTATTATTTTAAAGACATGAAGGACTTGACCACAGATTTTATTAACCAATGTGAACTATGTAACAAAGCGAAATACGATAGGAAACCCCCAAAGATACCTTTAATGTTAACCAAAACACCCGACAAACCATTTCAAAAACTACATGCCGATACTCTAGTAGTAGAAGCACAAAACTATCTAACAATTGTAGACGCATTCACAAAAATAGGCCAAGCAATACCAATCACATCCAAAAATAGCATTGACGTGACCCAAGGATTTTTACAATATTTCACATTTTATGGAACACCCGAATCAATAACTCTAGACAATGGTAGCGAATTTAAAAATGAGACCATACAAAACACTTTAGAACTTCACAAAATAAAAATTCATTTCATAACGGAAAACCACCCTGAATCAAACGGATTAATTTAAAGATTACATTTTACTCTATTAGAACAAATTCGATTATTAAGAATAAATTATAAAAAGGAACATATAACCAATTTAATGTCATACGCACTAATCGCCTATAATAACACAATTCACTCATCAACAAATTTTACACCCTTAGAATTAACATTAGGACATTCAGATTCACGAAATCCCTATGACATACACTACAATAAAGAAGTATATCAACAATATGCAAAAGACCACAAGGAAAAATTAAAAATAACTTATAACAAGATAAAAGATAAATTAGAGAACGATAAAGAACGTATCACCACAACCCGAAATAAAAATACCGACTCAAATAAATTTTCAATAGGACAAACCGTGTATGAGAAAAACTTTCAAAGCAAGCGACATAAAACGGCACCCAGAAATTTAGGACCATTTAAAATTAAGAAAATATCAGATAAAAACATAGCAGTAGTAGACAACGGTAAAATAACAAAGTACATTCATTTGAAAAACCTAAGACACCCTGTCACTTCAGATGGACAATCATTACCATTACCGTCAACCTCCACCCAGGTAGAACGGACAACCAAGTAATAACAAAAGATATAAAAAAAGCAACATTAAGAATAACAAAATAATATTTTTGATAGAAATCCAGACAGTAGAAAGTAATAATTATAATTATTATCATTTATTTGCTTTTCCAACAAAGGTTACTAGCACATACCAAGTAATCATACCCAAAACCAAATTCCTATCCCTAAATGAACTGAGATATGGTTATACAAACGAAAAATGTACTGAAGTAACTCCAAACCAATACTTATGCCAATCAATGACGACAACAACCATTCAAGAAGACTGTTATGTGAAATTGAAAGACGAAGTAATCAGAGTTTATCAAGATCCCATAGCAACAAAGAAACTTGCAAACCTACCGGAACTACAGTTCAAGATAGAACAAGAAGACGAAGAAATAATCAACAAACCTATGAAGCTAGAGCATCTAGACTTAGGCGATCTCAACCACGCCGTGAAATTAGTGGAAAGTTACAAAGAACAATTAAGTGAACTCAAAACGCCAAAGTTACATTATAATAATATAAGTGTTTGGACAATTGTATTGATCATTTTAATAATTTTTGTAATCATATATGTATTCTACAAAATGTACCTTAGATATAAGAATAAAGGAAACAGTTCTAGATTTAAGGAAACAAAGAAAAATAAAGAAACGATAAGTATACCTTTAGAAATAATGAATTTTAAATGAATTTGAATAATGAATTTTATGTATTTAAAAATTAAGAAAAACCTTAATTTTTCATTTACGGTGGGAGGAGTTATGTATCCCCCTTACCTATATATATTGAAATATTGAATCTAATAGGAATTATTAGAAATTGTTAAGTAAAGTATAAGTCCATTGCAACATTGTAATACAAGGATAACCCAGAGAGGTTATCGACAGTTCATGAGAACGGAATGCAACTTTGCATCCGTGCGGGCAGTGATACTGCAGGTGGCAGGTCACAGGCGGTTAACATACCGCAATTACTTAGAATTAAGTTGTTACATTGTAATAAAGTGTACAATTAAGAGAAACGCAGACATGAGATCTGCAAGTCCCCACAGCCGTGTGAGGGGCAGGTTATTATAAAAAGCCCGGGAGCTCAATGCCCGGCAGTCAGTCTGAGTATTACATACAGCTTTTGCATTGTTGTCTACCTAGACTACTCGCCCAGTACAATTAATTATTTTTATTAAAGTTATTATGAACCAGCTATTCTAAATTTCATTGTAATTTCTGTTTAAGTTATTAAATTTTTGTTAAGTGTTTGAAGTTGTTTTTTAAAAACACAGCTCCAAAGGCCCGAACCTTAACTCGCGTCTTCACCTTGGGTTTTCACAGGCTTTTATGCTTATTATACATCAATAATTGTTCAATTAACTCCAATTAAATTAATAAATGCATGGCATTGGCTTCTGCCATTTAATTCTTTGCAAAGCTATGAAATTTTTAATTATTATTTGTACAATTTGATTAATACCCGTTACTTAAAAATTGAATTAATTAATATAAATTTCGCACGTAATTTCTGTTTGTTTTTTTATACAGGGTGTTTTGAAATTGTTTCGTTTATTTTATTTTTAACCCTTTAAAACCACTATAATATATTGTGGTGTATTTTTGGACTGGGGTTTTATTACGACATAGAAAGTGGAAGGTTTTAAATTTTAAAGGGGGAATTTGAGATTTCTCCGGGTTATAGCTTAAGATAGTTTTAAGTTTGCCCAAAAGACTTGAAAAGACAATCATTAGAAATATTAAGTTAGTTTTAGTATGTGTAAATAAAAACAATATGCATGTCAGCATGTAGTAGCAACAAAAGGTAGCATGTGCTACATCTACATATCATCAAATAAACAGGTTAGCTTAGAAAATGATTAAAGAGATATCATAGTGGGTAAAAGAAATATTAGGGATAGAAGTGTGCTGTTATAGGTTACCTGGGTGATGGGAAACATAAATAAAGGTCTTTACAAATAATTCTTCAACGTGTATAGTCATAAGAAATTGAGCTCAGTGAAAATTTAATTAGTTGACGAATAATTTATGAACACAAAGACTTGTATAAAATGAGCTTTGTGTAAATTTAGTGAAAATAAGTGATTTTATAATAGAGAGTAGAAATAAGGTATTAGAGAAGAAATTAGAAGAAGAGATTATTGTTGAAGAAATAATTTTGAGATTGATATGAAAACAGAATATTTGGACACATTGTATATAGACATTAATTATTGGAAATGTATTTAGAAGTTCTTTGAAGTTGTGATTGATTGGTTGTCTTTAAAACAAAAAAGTAAAAAGTCCAATTAAATTCCTGTCTGTCATTTGAAGTCTAGATAAAATTTAATCCAAGTGTAGACAAGAAGATTTCAAACCGCTAGAAAACAAATCCAGAAACAATAGAATAATCAACTTGTCAAAGAATAAGTGCAGTTTAAAATACAGAAAAAGTTATGAATAAACCAACCAAAGAAGGACCCTTTTGAGGTGTATGAACCCAGGACAAAACAACATATAAAGGAAAGTAGATTATTAATTTTAATTATATTAGTATCTTTCAGGGTTACCAGACACCCAGGATACCAGTACTCATTGTATATGTATTGCTATTTAGATTAGGCCCTGGAGGAAATTTCAAGCCGATCCTTTAAAATACTCAATAAAACTTCCTAGCGATTTCGTTATTTTCAATAAACAATATTTGTCAAAATTAGTTGACAGATGCGAGATTGAAAGAAGGTTTTAGAATTATTTTGCAAATTACTAATATGTACTGAGGTTGTAGTAAGAAACTTGCGGTGACGAGTTACCCTGAAAAGAAAGTCATAGATTGACACAATTGGAAATAATTCGAGGAGGACATAATCCCTGAAGGAAATATCTGTTTTGAACAATAAAATAATACGCTGCTAACAGGATTCCAAACGTGTTTAAACATTTTAATATTGTTTCGATCCTATTTTGTAACACTGTCCTAAGTAAAGATAAGTAAATTTAGTAAACAAACATAAAGTTATATATGGACCTGATCCCTCCCTGAGATCGTCGAATAGAAAGTGATAAATTTAGCTAGCCTGAATCTTTATTATTATTAAAGATTCCACCATAAGAAATTCATTGCTCTTATTAATTATTTGACTAATGGATTTACAATATCTTACACAATTATAAAGGTCCAATATTTTATTTGAACAATTTGATATTTTAATTCAAAATAAAGTAATCATAAATACTACATACATAACGAAAGGAAAGTATTACATAAATGAAAGCCCCACCAAAATTAAATAAAATTAAAAAAAAAAATAAATTTTACACCGTGACAGATACGCTATTTTTAGAAGTTATAGTTTAGAAAAAAAATTGTATTTTATTTTGAATTTTGTTTAATTTTTTTAAGTTTCAAAAAAAAAATTATTTTTTTTTCTTTTTTTATAACATCCTTTTCTAACTGTGTTGACTTCACATAATAATACCTTGTACAGGATACAACAAATTAATATGGAAACGACCCATATTCTGTCCACTTTCATTTACTAATTCAAAAACATTACCATCCGCAAATATCTTGTTTATTTTAAATGGACCTGCATATGGATACAACAATTTTGCGCATATTTTCTTTTCTAAGTTTGAAACCCTCAGTCTCTTTACAATCACCGAATCTCCTATATTTAACAATGTCCGTTTCTTTATTTTATTGTTCTCCCTCATTAAGAATTTCTCTCTTTTCTTATTTATTTTATCCCTTGCTTTTATAAGTAAATCTGTTATGTCTATTAACTCATTCTGATTTCGCCACGGTCTACATGGTTTAATTCCATGAATAAGTGTAATTGGTGGTATTTCCGTAACCGAGTTCGGTACCGTGTTTAAAAATTTTTCAACCTGAATTAAATGTTTAACCCATCCTTTATGGTGTTCTTCCGATAGAATTCGAAGATATTTCACCACCTCCCTGATGTACCGCTCACATGGATTACCTTGTGGGTGCCTAATGCTTGAAAATTTTATATTAATATCTTTTACTTGCAAATTGTCCATTAACCGCTGGTTCTTAAAATATGTCGCATTGTCCGCTAATATCGTCTCAATTCTGCCGACTTCTTCTACGAAATTATCTATTGCCTTGATGACCAATTTTGTAACATCATCTTTATCTGTTCTTTCACCCTACTCCTCAATTGATATGGAATCAGACATATTTTTGTATAAAACCCTTTATCATCTATAATCTCTAATTTATGAACATATTTCTCTGCAAAACGTATCTCTTCATTAAACAATCCAACATGTTTATCTATTAACTCACTCAGCCTTATTTTAATATCTTGATCTTGTGTCCCTATTTGTTCCTCCTTAAAAACGCTTTGAAATAAACTGCACACAATTATTACATTCTCTTGTTTCAACTCTTCCAGATTTTTCTTATCCAACTTTTTATCTATCATATTTTCATTCATATCCATATCACCATTATTAATAATCCACTCCTGTCTATACTTCCTTAATATCGATGGCACCATACAACTTTTCATTCCTTGATCCACACCTATTTCACTTCTTCCTTGTATTCCCACACATTTTTCCTTTCCATTAATCAATATACCAAATCTTTCCATCATATCCAAACCAATTATCATGTCCATCCATAAACCTTCGACAATTAAAAATTCTGCTTCTCCCAAATTCTCTTCATTCATATAAATCTTGACACAAACCATTTTATTTATCGATGGCAATTTCCCCTTCATTGCAGACCATAGATGAATCTTCTTTATTCCATATATTTTTTTTTCTAATGTCTCCTTATGTTCAGCAACTAACTTTACATTTATTAATGATAATTCTGACCCACTATCTACCAACGCTAAATATTTACACCCATCTAAAACTAAATAAATAAACGGCAACTTCCTTTTATTACTAAAACTAAGTCCTAACAAAACATCTTTAAAATTATACGAAATTGTATTTAGAAGTAACTCTCCCCCAGTTAATAAATCGAAGTTTTTTTTAGTCCATGATTCAGGCCCTCTTGGTGTGCCTGAACCATTTCCATTTTATCGTCGCCTCTTTCATCAGAGTTCGACACCATCACTTGTTGTATGCGTGCGTTGCCTTCTCCTGGTTCTCCTCGGTATTTCTGAACATTGTTTTCCAAATTATCATGATTCCTATGCTGCACGTTGCTATTATATCGATCCTGACTTCTCACTTGCTGTGGAGCATATCCATGGTCTCCCCTTTGATCATTCCTATTCCAGAATTCATATCTTTGTCCTTGCGGTTGTTGTTGGTAGGATCGGTCCGTGTACCTGTTCTTGTATAACGGCGGTCGAAAATTATTCCTGTGGAATCTTCCAGTATTCTCCTGGAAATTCCTTCCATTTAATGTCCTCTGTCGGTCCATATAATTAGTTTTAAAATTTGATCTATCCCCGTTTTCATTAGACTGTCTGTTTTGAGCAGTTTTTCCTTCTTCTATTGACCTAGCCATGTCATAATTTCTAATGATTTCTAAAAATTCCTTAAGGTTTTTGACATTTTGCATCGCAATTGCCCTGTTTATTTCATTATCCAAATGTCGTCCCAACAATTGTATGATGTCTTGCTCCAACAACTTTGGTATTAAATGTCTTGCTTGATTGTACTTTTCAATCACGTATTCTTCTCTTGTACCACCATATTTTCCATACGTTCCTGAAATGAGATTGATACGTATACCCATTTGTTGCGAATTACTCCAGTACTGCTCCATAAATAATTGTCTAAATTCTTCATAATTACCATACGTACCTTTAACAATCCCATGCCATTTTTCAGCATTTCCAATCAGTGTTGAATTAATTATTTGAAACTTTACCGCCTCCTTTTCATGTTTGACTAGCTCATCTAACTTCTCAAGAAAAGACATCGACTGTTCCCATTTTCGGCCTTCAAATTTTGGAAATATTTTTCGCGTAAATTTATAATCGTTGACATGACTGCAACCTGTCAATTGACCATGTTCAAAATTCCTAACCTTATTTTGTAATTCGGTGACAGTTCTTTCAACCGTTTCTAAATTGACATTTACTTCACTTCTGTTTGTTTCCAAGTTTTGTACCAAATCTTGCCTGAATTTTATCTCTTCATTTCGAGTCTCAATGGTCTGGACCTCCTTTCTCATATCTTCTACTTCCAAAATGATACTCTCATTGTTGGCTATAATTTTATCTCGAAATTCCTGTCTAATTTTTATCACATCTTCTTGGAAATCTGCTCTTAACGACGTTCTAAAATCTTACACTTGTTGTCGAATCTCTAATTTGAAATTTTCCATGTGTTCTCCTAATTTTTGGGTTAATGTTCTTTGATTATCTTCTAATTTGACAGCTAACTCTCGTTGGCTTTCCTTCACTTCAGTAAGCTTCCCTTCGAGCTTTATATCCATACCTTCGAGTTTTGTACTCATTTCTTGTTGGTCCTCTTTCATTCCTTTTAGAAAACTCAAAATCATGTTCATGTCAGGATTTTCACCGTTTCCCGTATTTTTCTTGTATTCCGGAATTCTCCCTCGTTCCATAATAATTACCTGCGGTTTGGTGTAAATTTCCGGTTCACTTATAACATCTATATTGATCTCTCTTTCCCTCTGTTCACCTTGAACTACTGGTTCTATCAACTCATCTTTCCACCCGTATTTTCTTCCAGATCTTGTTAAAAAATCGTCTTGTTTATCCATTATTTTAGACAAATTTATTTTGTATTGGCCCCACCAATATTTAGTTTCGGAATTAATGTAGAATTACGGGTTACAAATACCTTGCTTTAATACCTATATGTAATAGAATCAACAAAATCAAACAAATTTTTGGTGACACTTCTTTATTATACAAATCTAACCTAAATGTCAAATTTCAAATTTTCTGTATGAGCTTTTTACAGCTATATTTTCTGTAGCCTACACGATGGACGCCATTTTCTTTTATGTAATACTTTCCTTTCGTTATGTATGTAGTATTTATGATTACTTTATTTTGAATTAAAATATCAAATTGTTCAAATAAAATATTGGACCTTTATAATTCTGTAAGATATTGTAAATCCATTAGTCAAATAATTAAAAAGAGCAATGAATTTCTTATGGTGGAATCTTTAATAATAATAAAGATTCAGGCTAGCTAAATTTATCACTTTCTATTCGACGATCTCAGGGAGGGATCAGGTCCATATATAACTTTATGTTTGTTCACTAAATTTACTTATCTTTACTTAGGACAGTGTTACAAAATAGGATCGAAACAATGTTAAAATGTTTAAACACTTACGTTTGGAATCCTGTTAGCAGCGTATTATTTTATCGTTCAAAACAGATATTTCCTTCAGGGATTATGTCCTCCTCGAATTATTTCCAATTGTGTCAATCTATGACTTTCTTTTCAGGGTAACTCGTCACCGCAAGTTTCTTACTACAACCTCAGTACATATTAGTAATTTGCAGAATAATTCTAAAACCTTCTTTCAATCTCGCATCTGTCAACTAATTTTGACAAATATTGTTTATTGAAAATAACGAAATCGCTAGGAAGTTTTATTGATTATTTTTCGCATCCAAATTTCAGCGAATACAATTGCACCATTCGACATTATTTCGTATAGCCTACACGCAATTCAACTGATAATTTTTGATAATTTCACTGGTAATTTTGCCTATATAAAAAAAACAAAAGGTTTCCAATCTAGTTAACCCTCCATTTAATCTGACAGATTGAATTATATTATGTCAATTGATAAGCTCTAATATAAAATGAGTCGATTTGGGGATTTGTCTTTGCAAACAATTGATGAAAAAGTGAAAGGAAATGTACCCATCAACACCATCAAGTCAAACACCTCCGTGTGGAAACAATTTTCTGCGTTTTGTGATCAGAAATATGTCGTATTGAAGGCTGACACCACTGAAGAGGAACTGGCGGATATTTTAAAAGACTGGGGATACAACATGAAGAAGTTTAACGGGATGATTATAAGGAAAGTACAGTGAAGGCAATGTGGAATAAAACTGCGAAGTTACTCCAAGATAAATATTCGACCGAGTTCAACGTGAAAATAAATCCGTTCTCTGATGCTGTTTTCAAAGGAGCCAGAGGGGCTCGTGATGCTAAACGCAAGGCTCTGCAAGCCATACCAGAAAAACGAAAGGCGAGTGCAGTAGCTCTAGAAGACAAGGATTGGGATACAATGGTTAATGCATGGGACGAAGAAACACCTGAGGGATTACAAAAAATTTTTCATGATTGTCTCAGTGGAGTTAGCTTGGCGAGGTGGTGAAGGATCCAAGACAATGATATATCACTTCCGAGAAGAGAGGCAAAATGATGGAGAACTCACTGGCAGAATTGAATACAATCCAATTTTCAGCAAAACTACGCAAGGTGGTGACAAAAGTTGTCTGATAGTAAGTGGTTGGCCGAGAATACAGTAGTCCCCAATAAGTGTCCAGTGAGACTCTTTAGAAAATTACAAGTTAAGAGAACTGAGAAAATAACGACAGATAGATTTTTCCTGACTCCAAATCCGAGCTGGGAAATCCAGGTAGCAGTGGCTGGTATAAAGATGTTCCAGTAGGCGAGAATATGATTGCGAAGTGGGTGAAGGAGTCAGCGAAAAGGCCGGTCTTGATGTCGGAAACAAGAGAATCACGAATCATTCAAGTCGTGCAACAGCTGTTTCTAATCTGGCGAAATCAGGAGTTGGAGAACAACAAATTATTAAAATTACTGGGCATGCGACTACTCATTCAATTCGGCCTTATCTACAACTGGATCAAGAACATCATAAAGCGATTCTGAAGAAGCTGCGTAAATATGAGCGCAATGAAGTGAATATAATGCAAAATTCCATTCCCTTCCGTTGCACACCCACAGCCTTCCACTTCCTCTGGACCGATCACCAATAACGCTGATTTGAATAAAATTGTTCTAATGTCTATAACAATTGTATTTTTAATTGTAACACACTGAATATGAATTAAATCAATAATTGTGGGTATTTAATTTTGAACTATGGATTTTGTCTCATGATGGAATTGTATTGGACAAAATTTGGATGGAAAATAATCCTCGAATACCACTCGAGCTTCAAAATTAATCGGTATTTCCTCTAGGTTCCCTGCAACCAAACGAAGTCGTCAAGTTTTCAGAAAATCACCGCGCTTCGCGCTCGTGATTTTTTAAACTGAAAAACTTGACTCCTTCATTTGTTTGCAACGAACCTATCGGGAATTACCCGATAATTTTGAACCTCTTGTGGTATTACATGTGAGTATTTTAAAGGATCGGCTTGAAATTTCCTCCAGGGCCTAATCTAAATAGCAATACATATACAATGAGTACTGGTATCCTGGGTGTCTGGTAACCCTGAAAGATACTAATATAATTAAAATTAATAATCTACTTTCCTTTATATGTTGTTTTGTCCTGGGTTCATACACCTCAAAAGGGTCCTTCTTTGGTTGGTTTATTCATAACTTTTTCTGTATTTTAAACTGCACTTATTCTTTGACAAGCTGATTATTCTATTGTTTCTGGATTTGTTTTCTAGCGGTTTGAAATCTTCTTGTCTACACTTGGATTAAATTTTATCTAGACTTCAAATGACAGACAGGAATTTAATTGGACTTTTTACTTTTTTGTTTTAAAGACAACCAATCAATCACAACTTCAAAGAACTTCTAAATACATTTCCAATAATTAATGTCTATATACAATGTGTCCAAATATTCTGTTTTCATATCAATCTCAAAATTATTTCTTCAACAATAATCTCTTCTTCTAATTTCTTCTCTAATACCTTATTTCTACTCTCTATTATAAAATCACTTATTTTCACTAAATTTACACAAAGCTCATTTTTATACAAGTCTTTGTGTTCATAAATTATTCGTCAACTAATTAAATTTTCACTGAGCTCAATTTCTTATGACTATACACGTTGAAGAATTATTTGTAAAAGACCTTTTATTTATGTTTCCCATCACCCAGGTAACCTATAACAGCACACTTCTATCCCTAATATTTCTTTTTACCCACTATGATATCTCTTTTAATCATTTTCTAAGCTCACCTGTTTATTTGATGATATGTAGATGTAGCACATGCTACCTTTTGTTGCTACTACATGCTGACATGCATATTGTTTTTATTTACACATACTAAAACTAACTTAATATTTCTAATGATTGTCTTTTCAAGTCCAATTCCCCCTTTAAAATTTAAAACCTCCCGCTTTCTATGTCGTAATAAAACCCCAGTCCAAAAATACACCACATAAAATATATATATATATATATATATATATATATATATATATATATATATATATATATATTCTGAGCTAGCCTGCACATTTCCCCGAAAATCACACACTCTACATTTTTCACTATCTGTGTGCAATAGTCTAACCTAAGTCTACCTCTATCTCTCTTATTTCCTATCTCTGCTTCTAATATATTCCGCACTATTCCCTCATGCCCTAGTATGTGACCTATCATCCTATCTCTCCTATTTTTTACTGTTTTCACATACCTTTTTCTTCCCCTACCATTTCTAGTACCTATATATTCTTAACTTTGTCTGTCCATGATATCTTCATCATACATCTATAGCACCAAATTTCAAAGGCTTCTTTCGTTTCCTGTCCAATTCTACTGTCCAGGCTTCACAGCCATACAGTGCTGTGCTTCACACATATGTTATAAGCAATCTTTTCCTTGTTTCTATGTTTGTAGTCTTTGAGCACAGTAGTTGCTTTTTCTTGTTAAATATAGCACGATCTTGCGCTAATTTCTTGTTTTATATCTTTTGTGTTCTTCTCATCTTGTGTTATTTGGTTTCCTAGGTAGCAGAAATCCTTAACCTCTTTTAAGTTCTCATTACCTATTTGAATTCTAGTTTTTAATTTTATTTCCCCTCCTTTGCATACTAGTACTTTTGTTTTATTTTTGTTAATTTTCATACCATATCATTTCCCTGTTAGAACTGTTTCCATTACATTAAGAGCTGCTTCTAACACTTCCTTGCTAGATGTTAATACTGGTATAGCCCCTGCAAATCTATGCATATCAATTTTTTGTCCTTGCACAATAATTCCAAATGTCTTCTTGCATTTGACAGTATTCATTGCCTCTTCGATGTACAAGTTAAAAATTAATGGGCATAGCTCACATTCCTGTCTCACCCCTTTCATAATATTTACTTTTCTACTTTCATGCTCTAATTCTATTACCGCTGTTTGCTCTTTGTATATTACAAGCAGAGATAGGAAAAAAAGGAGGTATAGGTAGCCCTAGATCAGAATATTGCACGCAAATAGTGAAAGATGCCGACTGTGGAAATTTCAGCAAATGAGTAGGTTAGCTCAGAATAGGAAACAATGAAGGTACGCGTCTAACCAGTTCCAGGACTGAAGACCTAATGATGATGATGATGATCAAATCTCAAGACATGCAATGTTTGAGCTGTAGGAAGTTCAGCTATAGAACAATGTTTCTAGACATACAATTAAAATTATCCTAAAATTGGATTTACAACATGTGTGCTTTAAGCCATTGATATATCCATTACAAATGCTCATGGTGTAGCATGGTTTGATATCTGCAAAGCATCTGTACAAACAGACAGGCAAACATTGTAAATTTTATTACTTAGTTAAATATATTAGGATTCGATTAATATATATTTCTGCATACAAATTTTAAAATGATAGCACTTACAGTTCAGTCTTCGGCGTCGAGTTCATCTCAGAGTTTTCAGTGGGGTCCAGTTTCATGTATATTTCTAGACGTGGTACTTGCTCGTGGTAAAAGATAATGCCCTAAGAAAAAGATAAAAGAGGTTGAATAGATAATGAGAACTACATCGAAGGCACCCACGAAAATAGCACTCCAACAAAACATAACCATTTCAGTTGATTCCCACTGAAGTGATCCATTAAAGTTCATGTAAATTACCTTCATCGTTTCAGCATTGATTCATCATCCCGTGGGATTGGCTTTTCAAATTGACTCCAACCAATTGGAATAGAGAACCTTAACATTTTGCTAATATGTGTTCACAGTGCATTCTTCGAAAACGTCTGAGGGTATCTCTATTTATACATATTAAATAATTCTAAGCCAACAATGCAACTACTAATTTATAACCTACTCAAAACCGGATCCAGGAATCAGATAAATTACTTTTACCTTTAATACAAAATTATTAAATATACGAAAGTGGAAACTGGTTATTCAATAATTGACAAAAGCCATATTATGAGATAATTCACTTAACGCGTAACAATTTTGATTGAAATCCAACAATTATACAAAAGGAATTTGGCATTTATAATATAAAAAATAGTGTTAATCCTAATGTTAATCCCATTTTAGTGAATGTTGAATTAAATAATAAATTCTTTAAGTTACAATTAGAATCAGGTTCTATTATATCTGCATTGGGATATAATATTTACAATCAGTATTTTAGTCACATATAGCTTGAATCCACAAATTTAATTGTTAAGCGATATACGGGAAAATTAATATTTGAGGAAGGATTTATCTGTTTGTATATTTAATATTTGCAGCATGCAGAAAATATTTTTTTTGTAGTTAAAAAAATACACAACAAACAAGATTATTAGGGAGTGATTTTATACAACAATTTAAATTAAGCATTATGTCTGTAGGTATAAACACCACAAATGTAGTTCAAGTAAAACTATTGCCGATCCAAAAACTTTTCGATGATAATTTGGGATGATTTAAATATTGATAAATAGCACTACAAGTCGAACCTGAAATTGTGCTACAACATGACAAACTAAGACCAGTTCTACTAATTCTCTAAGACAAATGTAAATTAATTGTTTGCAAATTTTAAAAGTTAAACATCGATAAATGAATGATGTTATGCAACAAGAAGTCAACCCACAAAATTAAAGAAAATGCGTTATCCCACTTCTGCGATAGAGGATGGTGTGTTCTATATTATGCAAAAGTGATTCAGCCTAATTTATTTTTCAAAGAGCTTTAAAGTAAAATGTTTAACCTACATAGTTTTGTATGTCATCTTAACCATTTAGTAAAAAGCATTCAACCAACACACATTTTGCTAGTGCAAGTTAAAAGCACTTATCCCACGGTTTAAAAGCGATACACCATTTTTGCAATAAGCACTCAAACAGCTGTGTAAAGTCAGACAAAGACATGCAAAGTGCATTGGCTTGGCTAATGTTATAAACTTAACCTACTGTTGTTTCCAATTTTATTTCTGTAAAATAAAATTTTAGTTTCACGTTTACTCATCATCATGTTATTTTCATTGATTTGTTTTTAAGGTGAACAGTTAATTTTGCTTTATCACTGTTGGGTGACGATTAGGTTGATACTAACTTAACCTAAAGCATGGTTTCTACTGTCAGATGTTGTGGAACATTTCTTATAGAAGGCATTATATTTTTGGATGAATGCTTATTGCTAAACCCGCTAAAAGTCATTCAAACTCTGTATATTGAACTATTGTGATTTAAATGCTTATTGCTCAACTTATAATCTGTAGAATCCAAAACTGCTTTCGAATTGGTTGTGCGATGTTGGTTGGATTTACACAGATAGGGAGACCTTACCAACTGTGGTACAATCTAGACTATTAAATAAATAAATAAATAAATCTTTATTTGCATTACACAGAAAAATAAAAACTACAAAACAAATGAAAAGAATACAAATAAAGTAAGTAATTACCTCGTAAAAACTAAATAGAGCTTGAGCGCGAGGATAGAACAAAAATAATTAAACAAGGTAAATATTCATATTCACATTACATAATAACTAATCTACTTAGAATATGCATTTTAACCAATAGAAAGTAACATATTTGTTTAAACAAAGAAACATCATATTTAATCAGGCAAGCAAAACTCTGCAATCCAACTTTTTACTTTCTTAATAAAATGAGAGTAAATTAATATCTTAGTTTCTTTTGGTAGTAAATTATATAGACGTGGAGCTACATACTTAAAGCTTTGTTGACTGATTTGTTTTGTGGTTCTGACCGTTTGTACATCTAAATCCAGTTTACTTTTTGTCTCATAATTGTGGGGGAGAATTTTTTTTATGGAAAATTTTTTGTAATGTTTAAGAACTTCAAATACATACAATTGGTATATTTTCTTAAACAGTGCTTTAGAGCCATTCAATCTGGGTTTTCTATAAATTATTTTTAATGTGGTTTTTTATAAGACTTCCAATTTTTTTAGATTATATTTTGCTGTACCTCCCCAGACTATTATTCCATACCTTAATATGCAGTGAACCAGCCCTAGGTATATTATCTTTAAGTTGTGAATATTTAAAATGTCTCGCAGTAAGATAATATGAGCAATTAGGTGTCGCAGTTTCCCGCACAAATAATTTATATGGTCACTCCATTTCAAATGACAGTCAATCATGATACCTAGGTATTTAATTTTTAAGGTAGGGTTAATTAAAATATTATAATGACTAGTATTTCTATTTTCACATACTACGCTTAGGTTCTCAAGCAATGGTAGGCTGTCTTTATACGGTGCAAATGGCATGTAGTTGGTTTTTTTATATTTAATGTTAATAAGTTATTATCCAACCATTGTATTATTTGGTTTAAGCAGTTAGATGTTTTACTTTTTACACGTTCCCAGTCCGTATCATTCACGATTAAGACTGTATCATCTGCAAAAGATATAATATCACCGTTAATATTTAAACTTAATAGATCATTAATATAGATAAGAAAGAAAATCGGACCAAGTACTGTACCTTGTGGCACTCCATATTTTACCAATTCACAATTACTCTTGATGTTATTTAATATTACATATTGTTTACGATTTTTTAGATAACTCCTAAGAAGGTGCAGACAAGTACCACGAAAACCGACACACTCGAGTTTATATAAGAGGAGTTTATGACATACTGTGTCAAATGCTTTCTGCAGATCCAAGAAAACTGCAATGACAGGTTTTGATAATTCCATGGAATCATATATTTTTTCAGTAACTGCAGTAAGAGCATTATTTACCCCCATGGATGCCCTAAAACCATACTGATTTTTGGATAGTATGTTATGTTTATTCAAGAAATCTATTTTAAATCTATTAGCCCTGGACATTATGCGGGCCTAATAATTGTTCAAATATGCCTCATCATTTGTTCATAAAATTTTCTAATTTTCCTTATATGTCTACAGTATAATATACTATTAACGGTATTATTAAAATTTTTGTTTTTTAAATGCTGTTTTAAGGGAAAGCTATAACAGAACTAGTATTATCAAACCTAAATGCAAAAAAAAATTATAAAAATGCTGCAGTACTTCAAAACTTCAATCACGGAAATGTAAATAAAACATTCAAGAACAATAGACGTGACAATGTAAACAATGAAAATCAAGACATAGTGAACATTGGTACTAGAGAATATATTATTAAAGGAATCATTATCATTAGGTCTACAGTCGTTAAACTGGTTAGACACTTACCACCGTTGTTTCCTATTCTGAGTAACCTACATGTTTCCCTGAAATTCCCACAACCTGCATGTTTCACTATCTGCATGCAATAGTCTAATCTAGACCTACTTTTACCTCCCTTTTTCCTATCTCTGCGTGTAATATGTCTCACATTATTTTTCAAATGCCTTAGAACGTATTCTATCCTCCTATTTCTCCTATATTTTTTTTATTTTTAAAACCTCTGTTATTAATTTTGTCTGTCCATGCTATCATCATCATACATCTGAAGCACTACCTTCCAAGAGGCTTCTAACTTTTTCCTGTTTGCTTCAACTACCATGTGTCCCTATTTCATAGCCACACAGTACTGTGCTCCGCACATATGCTTTCAATAATTTTTTCCTTGTTTCTATGTTTGTTGTCGTCGAACATAGCTGCTGCTCTTTCTTGTTAGATACAGCTCGGTTCCCCCTCTATTGTTTTATAAATATATACGTTATTTCCCCATTATTCAGTCATATGTGAAGGGGGTTAAGCAACATACGGCTACCCAGATCCCCAACACTTAGACATTTGCCAAATTAATAGCTTTCCAATAAATCCTTTAGCACAATTAACATTAGTTGAGAATTTTGCAAAACCAACACCTGAGTTGTTAATAATAATCATCAGGTTCAAGTACAATTATTTTTTTCGTCATTAGGTTTTCCGTCTTGGAACTGGTTGGATGCGTACCTGCATTGATTTCTATTCTGAGCTAACCTACGCATTTTCCTGCAATTCCCACAGCCTATATCTTTGGCTATCTGTGTGCAATAGTCTAACCTAGGTTTACCTCTACCTCTCTTTTTTCCCATCTCTGCTTCTAATATATTCTGCACTATTCCCTCATGCCTTAGTACGTAACCTATCATTCCATCTCTCCTGTTTTTTACTATTTGCCACATATTTTTTCTTCTCCTACCATTTCTAGAACTTCTTTGTTCTTAACTTTTCTGTCCTTGAATCATACATTTGTAGCACCACATATCAAAGGCTTTTATCTTTTTTCTGTCCACTTCGCGTACTGTCCAAGTGCACAGTTGTACACATACGCTTTCAGCAATCTTTTCTTTCTTTCTATGTTTGTTGTCCTTGAACATAGTAATTGCTTTTTTTTGGTTAAATGCAGCACGACTTTGTGTTAATCTTTGTTTTATTTCTTTTGCACTTTTTCTGTTTTGCATTATTTGGCTTCCTAAATAGCAGAAATCTTTAACCTCCTGTAAGTTTCCATTTCCTATTTGTATTCTGGTTTTTGACTTATTTTCTCCTCCTTTACATACTAGTACTTTAGTTTTATTTTAATTTTCAAACCGTTCCTCTCTGTTAGAACTTTCCATTTCATTAAGAGCTGCTTCCAACTCTTCCTTGCTAGATGCTAATACCGCTATATCATCTGTATGTCTAAGTATATCAACCTTTTGTCCCTGTATAATAATTCCAAATCACTTCCTGCATTTGACAGTATTCATTGTCACTTGGATGTTGAAACACTCTTCGCCTCCACTTGTTGGATACAAGTGAAGCTTTATCCTTTATGGGTTGTTCGTGGCTAAGTCTGGGAATTACCCCAAAGGTGAGCAATGAGAAAGGGTGTGGGGATGGTATAAACTCTACAATAAGCTAACATAAAAAGAAAAGGGGAATTGAGCGCCACTGTATCTATATGGATAACACAAGAAATTCAATACTCCTATGAGAAGATACAGAAACTCATTGGATTTAAGCACCATAAAAGACTTACAACTTAATGAACTAACACATCTGGAAACCTCTGGAACATACTTACAACCTCTTCAATCTCGATGATCCTGAAAGAAAAAGTACACAACAAATTTTCTATTAAAAAGACACTGTTTGTGCTTTTTAATAAAAAAGCATACTAATAATTACGAGTGGATAATCTTGAGATTACCACACCAAAGGTATTTGAATTAAAAATGGATATCTAGAATAAATCAATTGTAACATATCTGTGTTTTTAAATTACTTCAGCATTCGTCTAATTTCATTATTCAAAAAATTTATTTTCTCTAAAATATTCTTATTAAAATTAATTGTGCATGGAATAAAATTCTTGAGTCCAAAAATGTAATTTAATATAGTTTCTCTCTTATAGTTTTTTTTTGTTAATATGGTTACAAATACAAAATAATAAAATTGAATTCTGGTTGTTCTTGTAAATCTGTCTTGACATAACAAGACGTTAATTTTTAATAATATTTCAAAACAAGATTTCTGATACCCAATGGACAGATCTGTGTATTGGTTTACATGTATTTCACATCAGTTTAATTTATTTCTTTATAAAAAATTTAAATCACGTGCAGCTAACTTGGATAAATAAAATTTCAAACTTATTCAGATATAATGACCTTATTTAAAGATTAGACATCTGTAACGAACCTTTTTTAAAAAAACAGGAAGTGGACTTTAGAATCACAATACTTTAAACACATGGATGTTCCGCGTGTCTTACAAAATTACCTTATTAGTACTTCCTAACAATCATATTTCACGTTATTATTTGTGCACAAAATTTAGCCTAATTAAGCAATCTTCTATTAAAATTTTATGTGAGCACTTTTAAAGTCTGACAAACATAAAGATTTGAAAGTTTTGATACCCGTTCTTAATGAAGACGTTACCCCTTGTTATCGAACTGCGATGCACATTTTCCGGATCCTGCTTACAAATTTGATGCCCAAAAACATCGAACAAAAGCTGTACGTTCTTCGTTAACGAAAGTTGCCCCAATCTCTACATATATACATCTAATTACTTCATGCGCTAAGGAAATAAAGATATTTTATATTAGTATTAAATTACTTGAATAATGCGGTCTCACCGTTAACAAATACCGACTCCTCGAACCATTTTCAAAAGGAAGCGTGGTCTAGTGCCTTGCCGGAGTCACAGGAATGAATATTCTTCCGTGCCGTGCACGTAAAGAACAGCTGATCCCTTGTGCGTCACCTCGTGACCGTATTTACGCAAGCGCTGTCTTAATTTTAACAACTGAAAGGATATAATCCGCCTATGGATTAGGCAACACAAACAACTAGTTCCTTTTTAAAAATGTTTTCAGAGTGTATATTGTTATTAAATATTTCTGGGTAAAGCATTTAAGCTAATTAAATGGTCATAATTTCCTGTTCCATTGTGGAATTGTTTCTTTCAGATATAACAATATCAAATACAAGAATCAAATATCACAGATCAACGATGCATAGATGTGATTCCTTCAGAATATATATTCGTTACAATGTACAAGTTAAAAATTAACGGGGATAGTCCCTGTCTAACTTCTTTCCTAATATTTACTTCTCTACATTCCTGCTCTGATACTATTACCGCTGTTTGTTCTTTGCATAAGCTACGAACCGCCTGTCTATCCCTAAAACTTATTCCAATCTTTTTGAGTACAGTAGGATCTCGTTAATCCGGCCCTGTATGGGGATTAGTAGGGCCGGACTGTCGAAAATGCCGGATTAGTGGAGGTGAATTAAAAAGAAAACAGTAAACTGAACTTTTATTGCTTACGAAAACTATGACAATAATCGTTTTAACTATGTACTGTATAATGAAATTTTGTTAATTACTGTATGTACATATGTATGTATGTATTATGAAAATTAAACTGTGATATGAAACAGCAAGGTACAGTACAGTATTTTAATCAATGAACAAAGTCAATCACTAAAGACGCAAAATGTAAATTTAATACACCTTACATTGACTGACATTGACCAATTATCTGCAGATTTCTCAGTTAAGGACTTTATTGTTATTTTTGCTGGCACTGATGATGCCCTAAGAGGTAACATCTTAAACAGGAAATTTCTTAGTATCTTATGCAATCGCTTGGCCCATACAAATGTTATTTTTATTTTTCCTCCCTATTAGCATAATAACTTTGATTTCAATAACATTATCTTCAAAAATAATCTATTGTTATACTCCATCTTCAAGTCTTGTGCATCCTTTATTGATCCCTTGAATATCTTGACCGACCTTAACTATTCCAAATACAATTTCCACATCAATCTCAGATAAATCACTACGTCTCCATTAGGTTAGTTCTCTGGTCTGGTCAATTCTTTTTACTAAGTACAAATACAGTATTCAAACTAAACCGATACTCCCAATATTAACCTCTAAGATTATCAAGACTTCGTCTATTATGCCCGCACCAACAAAAAATACTGACTCGGTTCACAAAAATACTTCGACAGGTGTCATTCAGGACCCACGCTTCTTTTGTTCTCAGTAAAATAAATAGCAAACATCTTTGTAACATATACTATCAAAATGTTTGTGGTCTTGGTACTAAGTTGGATACTCCTTACCTTACCGCCAATCTACTCGATGCCGATATTTTAATTCTGACTGAAACGTGGCTTAATGAGAATATATGCTCTGCTGAGATTTTCAATGAATGCTTCAGTTCCTATAGAAAAGACCGTGATTTTCATAGTTGTTACCGCATCAGAGGTGGCGGTGTACTAATCTCCTGTAATAGTAAACTTACATCCTCACTCTTTGATCTTGGAACTGCTTTTTTTGGACATCCGGCTGTAGATATCTTAGCTGTTAAAATCACCCTATTCAATCGCTGCTATGTAATTATTTGTATTTACCTACCGCCATTTATTTCTTCCTTCCTCAGTACTGTGCTTGAATGCCTTGATGCCCTTATTAGTTAAATACCCTACAATATTATTCTTATAGGTGATTTCAATGTGCCCTATTACATCAATAGTGGTAATTTGACTGTATCAAAAAAAGCAAAACTACTGCATGACTTTCAATCTTTTTATAACTTTGATCAAATAAATTCTATTCCTAACCATAGAGGCGTCATGCTTGATCTTTCATCCGTACGCCTTCTCTCAACCAACCTATCTGCCAACACTGTCAGGTCTAATACGCCCTTAGTCCCTGAAGACCCTTACCATCCAGCGTTTATCTTATCGTTATCTTTATGTACCACTCACTCTACTCTTTATCATTTACTCAATAAACCACGCTCTTCCAAATTTAATTTTAAAAAGGCTAACTTTCGTCTTATGTATTATCTTATTCGGAAATCCTCTTGGCAAAACATTCTCTTTAGTATGGATCTTCAGTTAGCTACAGACTTGTTTGTAAATAATTTATCTCGTATTTTTTCGACTACCGTCCCTAAGACAAAAGGTTACAAATCATCTTATCCAATATGGTACACTAAAGAAATTATTATTGGCCTTAAAAAGAAAAGTTTATACCATTCTTTGGCTCGTAATCATAAGTATAGCCTCTATTCTCAAATTCTCGACCACAAATTCAAGGAACTTCGTGCTAACCTGAAGTTCTTGATCAAAAAAGCTTACAAAGAATATATTAATAGTACCCAAGTTGCTCTAAAAACCGAATTCCAAGCAATTCTGGAATTTTTTTAAAAACAAACAAAACTTTTCCTACCCTAATGCATTTAAATATAATGGATGTGAAAAATCTGATTCCGAAAGCATTGCTATGGCTTTTGCATCGTTCTTCGCTTCATGTTGCACCTCCTCAACGTACACTCCTCAAAACGTTACAGTCTTTCAAAATGTCAGCTACTCTGTAGACATTCCTACAATTACTAAATCAGCTGTAATACAAGCCATCAAAAAATTACCAACATCATTTTGTTATGGGTCCGATGGCATACCTGCAGTAGTCCTCAAAGATACCTCTCGTGTAATTAGTCCTGCCTTGACTCATATTTTTAATATGTGCTTAACTAAATCCATTTTTCCTGATATCTGGAAACCATCTCGTGTGCAACCAATTTTCAAAAATGGCGATAAATCCATTATCCAAAACTATCGTCCGATTTCTATTGTTCCTAACGTCTGCAAAGTCTTTGAGATAATTATTTTTGAATCAGTATTTCCTCAAGTTTCACAACTTTTGGCGAATACCAACATGGTTTTATAAAGCGGCGATCTACAGTAACTAACCTTTGTTTTGTTACACAGTTCATATCGGAATGTTTGAAAGTTCGATCCCAGTGTGATGTTATCTATCTTGACTTCACTAAAGCTTTTGATGTCCTTAATCACAACATCTTATTGCACAAACTACATCAGTTTAATTTCTCTGATAACTTGCTAACATTTTTTAAGTCTTATTTGACAAACCTCTCATTATTCGTTGAGTTTAATGGCATACATTCCAAACATCTTCCCCTAACCAGTGGAGTACCCCAGGGATCTGTACTTAGACCTCTTTTATTTCTACTATATATAAATGACATCACTCAAATATTTTCTAATAATAAACTTCTTTTTGCTGATGATTTAAAAATCTTTACCAAAATTAACTCTGCTGTTGATTGTGAATCACTACAAACAGATATTACCCAATTACTCCGATGGTGTGATTCAAATAAATTATGTCTTAATTTTGATAAATGCGTTGTTTTGTCCTATAGGAATAATGCTACCCCAATACTCTTTGATTATTACCTAGGCACCAGTTCAGTCTCTCGTGTATCTACTATTAATGACTTGGGTCTTACATTTGATGAAACTCTCTCCTTTAATTGTCATATAAATAACATTGTCAAACGCTCTCTGCGGACTCTAGGTTTCCTAATGCTCGTTAATTTAAGTGAGACTACTGAGCCCAAACCTGTAAATAATACATCATCCTCATTTGCATTAAGAATTTTACCTTTCCTGAATTTTCATTCTTACTTATATCATTAACTCTATTTATTAAACCTAGTTCTATACAAGAATCTAGTCCTAAAATTGGACTACAGGCATTGTTTTCTACTACAATATATTTTGTAATAATTAATTTGTCCTTATATTTTAAAGTCGCTTTGAATTCGCCACGTGGGGTTATTTTAAATCCACCAAAAGCTTCAAGTTTGATATTTGTCCTATCTAATTTGTGATTAGACAATTTGTTAAAAATTCCAAATGGTACTATATTAGTTGCTGTTCCACTATCTAATTTAAAATTAATACTAACATTATCTAAGAGAATTTTATATGCCACTCTTTATCTATGTAGTGAATAGTTTTAATAACATTAATCTGAAACGTTTTATCTGTTTCATTTAATTCAAATGTTTTATGCTTATTGCTACCTATTATTTGCGATTTACAACAGACTTTAAAATGGTTATATTTAGAACATTTAAGACATTGCTGTCCCATTTCAGGACATTTGCCCGTAATATGATTACGGTTACACCTTTTACAAACGAAAGCCTTACCTCAATCGTTATTAGTTGTAACTTTCTGAACGTTGGTCTCTTCCTTTGTACTAAATAGTTTCTTTTCAGGTATTTTATTAGACCCAATATCTACAATTGAAATTGTGGTACGGTCATCCTACAGGGTTTTTCTATTTAATTCTGCAATTTCTGCTGCTTGACAGTATCCAATTACCGACTTCAGAGTTGTGTTTTCCTGCAATAATCTAGCTTGTATATTGGGGTCATTAATGCCTAGCACTATATGGGTATGCAGGATTTTGTCAGGATTTCGCTAAATTCCTTAAATCTGTTAAAAAGACATCAAAGGTTCACCTGGTTTCTGTTTTCTCGAGAAAAATTTAGTGTTCTGTTACCTCATTTTTCTTAGGCATGCAATTAGACTCGAATTCTTTTAGAATTAAATCAATACTTGTCAACACCGCAACATTAAACGTATTATACACTTGTAAACCGAGATTGTTAAATTTAATGGGCAGCGAGCCCATTAAAATTAACAATCTCGCAATCTGAACCTCATCAGTTTTTTTGTCGGTTTCCGTTGCTGTGAAAGAAATTGATACCTATTGTTTAAAGGATTTAAAATTTTTTGCAAGATTGCCTTCCAGTGTCAGTTCGCCTGGTTTATTGTATTCAGACATTTTCTTACATGAAAAACTACTCCCAATTTGCTTGAAACAAACGTGCTTCTAACCTTACTTTCAAATGTTGCCAGAATCAAAATTCCCAGTTACTTTTCATACAAAATATATTCATTTTATAACGACTGCGCCATGTTTATTACTGGGATTTTAATACTAAGTCATAATGACAACAAATTATACTTTATTAAAACAAGGAGAACTTAACAGCTATATACAGTTTTATAACTTGAAACAATGTGTTTTTCAAAACCGCAAAATGGGTAACCTTTTCCTGTCATCCTGGTCGCACTGTTTTTTGCTGTGTCTATCTTACCGCTTCAATGCCACTTTAAATTATAACTCACAAACAGTTAGTAAATTCCTTCAGCATCAGAACTAAATAGTTATATCAAAAAACGCAGCTAACAGCTACTTGTTTTATAATTTTCTTCGATGTTATACAAAAAGTTTTGTTGGTAAAGTACTTACCTGTGGTTTATTTATATATTTGTGATGCATTAAAGTAATGCTATAAAAATTGAGTTAATGATTATTGTAATAGAATACTAAACTGGTGAGACATTTCAAAATGTATTTACAAATTTCACAAAATACAACAACACGTACACTTTATACTTAACTAAGAGAAAACAATAACAGGCAAGACTGAAGCAGCCTAATGATTTAAAAAAAAATCACTTCTTTACAATATATTTCTTAAAAATATATTTAACTTTAAGCCACTAGAAAGTAATAATAATATGTATTGTATAATATATACAACTAAATAAACTAAGTGCAGTCAGAATATTACCTGACAATATAATTTGGCACAGTATTTAATAATACTGCAGTTAATCAATTATTTTTAACATTAATTAAAAGGAAGCACAAAATTTATTATTTGGCCCTAGACCAAATGAGACAAAATAAAAACACACAAATTATGTACAAATGCATAAAATTACTACATAAAAATATTTATCACAAATTCTTTTGCTTATAAATGGAATATTTTTTAGAATCACATTTAAAAAAGCCAACAAAATAAATAATAAAAGTAAATAAATGCGCTGCATAAATAATAATCGCTTAAAAATTACATTTCTATTTCTTTATAAGCATATATTGCACGATTGCAAAACCTATCTCAGTCAAAACGATTAATAGTTGACAAAATAAATAAAAGTGCTATTTAAGGCACTGCATTTAGGTGGTCGCACTGAAGCTTAAGCTTATTTCATTACATGAAGTGTTACGAATCACTTTAATTTATTACAAAAATGTTCACAACCTTTCACCATTAAACATGAGATTCAAGAGGAACTGTAAATATCCGTGGTTCAGGTAAACTTTGCGGTCGTGCACCAATTAGGTGTTGCCGTAAAGCAACAACCATATTTTCTGGTCCTATAAGATTCACCTCAAAAAATAACCTCTCCCTTCTCGTAGAACTTAAATCGGGAGAACTTGTCCGATTGCACTTCTCATTGTTCTCTTCTTGGTATCTATTATCAAGCCAGTAGTTAGCTTTATCAAAATCTTTAGTACCTCCAACAGTATGTCGTCGTTTAATGGAGCGTTCCGGCATTCCATTTTTTCGTTTAAGCTTAGAAAATTCCTTATTTGTTCTACGAGCAGCAGCTGTTAGTTCTCGCCTTTTATTAAGATTATTTTCAGTTTTTTCATTCTTGGTTAAACTATCTGAACGTTTTAATCTATCGCTGGCTTTATTTAAACTTTCTGACCTTTTAAGTTTATTATTGAGTGGTGATACAGTGCGCTCAGGTTTATTTAATGACTCTGATCTACGCAACTTGGTGCAGTTGCCTGAAACTAAACTAAAATTTATGTTATTAATATTATTCAGTGCTACTTTTTCAGTATTTGATATGTAACGCTCATTATCAGGTACATTTTCTAAACAATCCTTCTCTTTTTCTTCATTTAAATTATGCACATGAATTTCTTTAGTTACTTTTGAAAGTTTTGCAGCATTTTTATGTAAACTAGGATTACGGTATAACTTAGGTGAAGCAGGAATATTTTCTTTATTTTGTTCGAATTTGGGATGACGTTCTGGAGATTCATCTGCATATGGTAAATCTTCTGCACTACCTAGTGGATTAAGCGTTTTTTGTTTTTCGTCAAAAATTTTCATAATCGATGATTGTAGATCACCTAAATAGAACATTAGCATTAATAAGTATGTAAAAATGTTATAAAGCATGAACATGCAAGTACTAATGTAAGAACACAATTTGTTATAATGCTGTGCATATGTTAGGCTTAATTTTGTTAATATACACGTCCAAAAAGCAAGTGCATAAGCAGCACGGCACAGTTAAATACCTTTAAAATCTGTTGCGGTAACGGATACGAGGGGGTCTCTGAGGTACTGTTGGTGGCCGTACAGGCCTCCAACCTCGCACTTGAGCCACTGGGGCTCCATAGCCTAACATACCCAACACCATTAGTTAAATGAATTACACCAATACCTGATTTTTTTGCAATAGTTATAACCTTTATTATGCAAAAATTTTGCTAATTACATTGCACGTCATGATGGCTTTATTATACTCGCTTTTAAAGTGCTATGTTTACAGTCTACATAGCTGTCAATTAATAATGCTATTGTGATTTCTTAGTAACTAATGAAATCCACAATTCATATTAACTCACATTTTACAAGAACTCCTGTTCATTCATCGTCATACGTTTACCATTAACAAAACTACCTTTCCTCCACATAATTAAAAATAAGCAGAATGTTCAATGTTTAATTTAAATCTGTATTAATAAATGAAAATGAGATGGTTTGTACGGTTGAGCTGATTTTAGAAACTATACCGGTTGTTTTCAAAGTCATTTGAAATGTTCTAGTCAGGCATTTGTTATGCAATTTTATGCCAAACGTTCATGTGAACAAGAGGGATAATTCCTTTTATTCGTTAGGTACAGCTGTTGGAAATATTTTATTGGTTTATAGTTGTGGTCAATATCTTAAGAGCTCATCACAGTAGCGGCCATCTTGTAATTTCTAAAGATCCAAATTTCTTTCCTATTAGGCACCCAAATTAAAAACGGTTTTAATAAAAGTCGATCTGGGAAAGTCATTGAGGTTTTTTTAACTGAAAAATTATTTTTTTCTGATAATAGAGCGATTTAAACAAAACCAGTACCTTTCCCAAATGTGTGAATAATTTTATGAATTTTCATCAAAATTGCCCATTACAATTCACTTTATTTATCGAATAAATCAAATATTAGTCTTTTTAGAAAAATGTACCTGCAATGTGCTGCCGTGGAAAAATTCAGAACTTCCATGTCACACACTATTGTAAAACAGAAATGGTTTGAATACATGCTATACAAAACAAAACACAACAAACATACAGGAAACGCTATACTATTGAGATCAAACTATCATTATGAGAGTTTTCGACTATAGTTGTAATTGCTCGCAAATCTATTTATAACTTTCATTATGGATATTATTTAGAGCCTCAGCAATTATTGAAATGAGTTGTTCTTCATAACCTTGGATTTATATAAATATTTGTTGGGCTTCCTATTTAGTGAAGTAAGTAATCGGTATTCCCCCAGTTTTGAGGTAAATAATAATGAAAGACTGCATTGCAATGGTATTCTATTTTTTAAAAAAAATTTGAAATAATATACCATATAGTTGATGAAAAACTGGCTTGTAATATGGTAAAAAAATGGGTGTAGTGTAATGTAAAAAAGAATAAACACAGAATTGTTTAATTTTTATGCCGAAGTTCAATTAATGTTTTGGGATAAATTTAAAAACGACCGTCTCATGCCAGTACTGCTGTGACTGCGATGATAGGTTAGGTTACTGTTAGAAATAGATATTATTATTAAAAAACACAAATCACTTAACACGTATATCAGAACAGTTGTTTTAAAACTGTTGCATACTGTTCTGATATGCATGTTAAGTGATTTGTGTTTTTTAATAATAATATCTAATTTGTGTTTTTTAATAATAATATCTATTTCTAACAGTAACCTAACCTGTCATTGCAGACACTGGATTACTGGCGTGAGACGGTCGTATTTAAAAAACCACCAGTAATATTTCGCTCATATTTAGGCTTGTGTAGTAATAAGGAATAATGTAATAAAAATTCTTAGGGTTAATTAGAATTTACAAAACATGTTTAGTTAAGTTTTTTTACCCTGAAACTTCTCTAATACACTTAAAACACTTTTGTTCATTATGGTACAAATTCATCATTCACAAACTCCCATACGCAATTGTGATGGAACAAAATATGACAAACTGCATGCAAAACGTAAATAAATAAAAACAAGACAAACTTTGGACTACTTAAAAATGCAAGACATGCATTTTTATTCTACTAGAGGAATGTTTACTGTGTCCGATTCAGTACACTTTGTTTATTATTTCGTCGTTAGAAAATGATAAAGAAAACGAAGGTGTGATAAGAAAAGAAACCAAACCAATATTTGTAGCTTTTCACAAACTGTAATCAAAACCCACTTTACACTTTACCTAATCATCTTTTTTTAGAGATACGTTTAAACCATTATTCTGTTTTTTCCATTTATTAGCCAATTAATTAATATAACAGCTTTGTCAATTGCATATTAGAAATTGTAAAATAACTGTGCAATGCAAATGTAGGAATGTTAAATCTTGTAATTTCTTGTTCCCTAATAATTTTTTTTTACATTAGATATCGAAATTTCAAAGGTTTTCACTGGTTATAAATGTTAGAAAATATGCATAATTAAAATATCTGTGAGGTTTATGTAATGAAATAGAGAACCTCTTTTAAGGTTTTAATAAACAGTTAATTAGAGTAAACATTAAACACATTAAAGCTAATGACAGATAAGAAAGTAAATGTCTATAAACAACATCAGGCAACTAGATCATAATTATATCACATTCACCCCTGCCTATAAATTATAACACGTATTCTTCAAGATGAGAAGGTAGTCTTCTTGTTCTACAACTTCTACGTACACTAGGTTGAACGTTTTGAGAAATGTTTAATTCGACTTGTGATTCAGGACTGTCTAATTGCATTTCGTTAGTTTTGAGAGTTAAAACTTCTTTTTTGGAGTCTCTAATGTGGATATTAGGAACTGGAGCTAGATCTCATGCAGATACGGAGTTCATTCTTCCTTCAGAATCTCCAATCTGAGTATATTCAGCATTACCAACTAGAGCCAAATCCCGTGTAGATACAGAAATAATTCTTCCTTCAGAATCTCTAATATAAGCATATTCAGCATTACTTTTGAGTAATGTAACTCCTTTGACTATGGGATCACATTTAGAATTACGAACAAATTGTCGTAGATAAACAGGACCTGGACTTAAAAGCCACGTTGGAATCGTTTCTCCATTACCACTTCGCCTTTGATGCCTGAACAATCGTTCATGCAGAGTTTCATTTGTAGAGGTACAGAGTAAGCTTCTTATTGAATGAATGTACTTCTGGAAGTACACTTTCCCATTGACTTATATTTTTATTTTCGGATTTTAGAGCTAATTGAATTGTACGCCAGATGATACCATTGTACTTTTCAACTTGGCCATTACCGCGAGGGTTATAAGGCGTAGTTCTGCTAGAAGCAATTCCATTAGAATCCAAAAACATTTTTAATTCATTAGATATAAATGAGCTCCCTCTGTCAGAGTGAATATAAGAGTGAGTTCCAAAGAGATAAAAGATATTTTTGAGAGCAGCAAGGATAGTTGAAGAAGTCATATCTGGACAGGCGATGGCAAAAGGATATCGTGAGTATTCGTCAATGATTGTGAGAATATAACGATTATTAGTACAGGCTGGAAGAGGGCCTTTAAAATCCACATTTAAACGTTCGAAGGCGGCAGTAGCTTTTATGAGCCTTCCCTTAAATATATAAAATCTAGGCTTAATTTCACAACATACTGAACAAGAAGAAGTCATTTTCTTTACATCTTCCATAGAATAAGGTAAATTTTTTATTCGAATCCAATGATACATTCTAGTAATTCCAGGGTTACATAAAGCATTATGTAAATCCATAAGTCGAGCTTCGTTACCAGTTGTTGCAGAAGAAATAAGAGAAAGTGCATCCGCAGCAATATTCTGAGGTCCAGGTCTATAAATAATATCGTAACTAAAACACGATAATTCTAATCTCCACCGTAGAATTTTTTCGTTCTTTATTTTGCTTTTGGATTTTAGATCAAACATAAATGTAACAGGGCGTTGATCGGTGATTAGCTTAAAATATCTTCCCATGAGGAAATGCCGCCACTTCCTAGTTGCTTCAACGATAGCATATGCTTCTTTTTCTACAGACGAGTGTCTGTCTACATTCTGATTGACAAAGAGTTCTTGAAAAGAAGGCAACAGGACGCCCAGATTGTGAAAGAGTTGCTCCTATTGCTTCATTTGAAGCATCAGTTTCTACTGTAAACATATCCTCACTATGTATAGGTGCAAACGAGGCATTTTCTATCTCTTTTTTTATACTATAGAAGACTTTTAGAGCATCAGGAAATAGTGGGAATTTGCTATAAGAAAGGCTACTTATTTTGTTTGAAAAAGAGGAATATAATTTGAAAAATGTGCAAACATTCCAACGACTCTTTTTAGTGAAGTTGTGTTATTTGGAGGTGGAATTTCATGCAAAGCTCTGAGTCTATCAGGATCAGACCTAATAGAATGGTAGGATATCAAATATCCCAAGAGGTGAATCGAACGAAGAGAGAATTCGCTTTTCTCATTATTTATGGTTAGGTTGAATTTCTGAATAGCTTCTATAAAATGTCAAAGATTCCCATGTTTCTTCTGATCTCTACAACAAACAGTGATATCATCCAGGTAAGTATATGTATCTGATAATTTTTCATTGCGAATAATGTAGTCTATGCCTCTTTGAAACGCAGCTACTCCATTCATTACCCCAAAGGGGATCCGCTTAAACCGTAAAAGTATACCGTGCATTATATTTCCAATGCTCCACCCGAAGGTACTACATTGGCCAGGAGGCGAGTTTTTTGTTGCCTGGAAATTTAGAATTTTGTCAAACCCTTGCCGTTCCAGGCAAGGTAGGAATCTTTAACGTGCATGACAACACTTACACATGGGACCTCCATTTAACCTCTCATCCGAACGAGGGCGTAATTTTTGTGAACAATGCTCACCTGTCATTTTTCAAGCAGTCGGCCGTGTCGGGATTTGAACCCAGGATGTAAAAGTATACCGCAAGCCTCGATGGGAAATTGGTGATATGCACTTTTCATGTCAATTTTGCTGAAGACTTGATATTTAGAAACACTATTTACAATATCTTCAATACGTGGAAGAAGATATGCGTCTAACTGAGTGAATCTATTGATTGTCTGAGAATAATCAATTACCATACGTTTGCGATGATTTTCTGAAGATGTAACTAGCACTTGCGCTCGCCACGGTAATTTACTTTCTTCAATTATATCCTCAGAGAGTAAGCGTTTAATTTCAGCTTCTATGAATTTGGAATCACTTTCAGTTTGTCTGCGAGATTTTATAGCAATTGGCCTACATTCAGGTGTTACAGGTTCAATACTAACTGTAGCCAAAGCACAAACATTCAACGAACGTTTTAAGCCACCAAATTCAACTTCCACTTTAGAGTGTTGTTTCATAAGATTGTGACCAATTATTATACCTGAGCAAAGATTAGGGAGAATAGATAGACAAACATTAGGATAGAAGTGATTTTTGGTACGAAGATTAATAATACACTGTCCACATGTTCTAGAGTTAAAGGATGTAGATGCCATCGTAACAGACTCTTGTGAAGACATTATAGGTAATTTAAGTTTCTTTACAGCTTGGTCACTAATAAAACTACAGAAAACTACCAGTATCTATTAGTGCATAGAGAGAGGAATTATTAACTTCTAAACGAATCACAGCTTTTGCCAAACATTCAGGTATGGGTTTGGTATTGATAGAGCTAATCATAGAAACAGAGTGATTTGAGTTAGACCCACTCTTTTGTGATATACATACCTTAGAGTAGTGACCTTTTATTTGGCATATATTACAAAGACTATTTCGAGCTGGACATTTGGATCGAATATGCCATTTAAATTCACAGTAGAAACACTTTCTATAAGTAACCGCTAGTTTCACTATATGGAACGTTTTCATTTTGAACTTCTTGCTTCAAAGGAACCGCATGATTGACCCGATTGTGAATTTGTATGGAGTTTATATTCTGAGATTGATTGTAAAGCATGGATTGTTGTAGAGCCATTTCTAATGATCGAGCTTTTTCATATGCCTTGCTTAGGGTCAATAGAGGACTTTCCAAAAGTCTCTGCCTAATATTGGTATCAGATAAACCACGGATAAAGGCATCCCGAGTGAAATCTTCTCGATGCTTTTCAGCGGTAACAGCTTTAAATTTACAATCTTTAGTTAGAAGATTTAGAGCTTGTAAAAATTGGTCAACATTTGCTTCAGATAGTTGACTTCGAGTGGCTAACTTATGCAGATTATAGACTTCAGTAACTGGCTTCACATATATATCATTTAGGATTGAAATAGCATCTTTATATGCCCCAGCAGCACTAATATACTGGTAGACTTTGGCAGAGATGTAATTATAAAGGACTTTCAATTTATCAGGGTCTTCTTTTCCAGATGAGAAATTAAGAAATTTTGTATACCAGTGTTCCCATTCCAGAGTCGCATTTATAGAGTTTGGGTCGATGTCAAATCGTTCCGGAGCCAGAAAACGATCCATTTCTATTAACTGTTTATTAAATTGTAATGAAATGGAAAACCTCTTTTAAGGTTTTAATAAACAGTTAATTAGAGTAAATGCTAAACACATTAAAGCTAATGACAGATAGGAAAGTAAATGTCTATAAACAACATCAGGCAACTAGATCATAATTACATCACAGTTTATAACTGGACTAACAAGTTCCACAACACTGCCATCTATATGTGCTCCCTGGTACTTCATAAACCAAGTAGGCAGAGTATTAAATTTCATATCTTTTTCTAATGAATATCTGCATCTCGACATTTCGTCCCGCCCTATGCTATCTCACCCCAACCCGTGCTTTTACAGCAGATGGTAGGTAACCTGCTGTGACGAGCTCTTAAGGGAAGTTTAAATTTATTTGAAATTGATAAAGTCATATATTTTGAAATGTGTAAAAATTATATATTAGGCTAACAAAATATTAATTAACTTTGAAATTTTAATATAAATTATTAATGTGTCAGATACATTTCATTGCTTCAATATGTAATTAGTTAAAACTTTTTACGTTGCCTAGGTTTACTAATACTGAAACCAATAATATGTATTTTTGGTGTGAATTGGCCATCGGCAATACTTAGTGGCAAGATGTATGCAAGCATTATTGAGATAATCATTTACTATGTTCTGAAATGTTTAGAAGGTTGATACTCAACCTTTTACTTGATCAAATAGCATCACTGGAATACTCAAAATGGACAAAACTTCACAAGTTGAGGATTAGTTATTCAAACTGTTAATGAGAATCCAAAAACTTGGTGAACCATACCTTTTGTTTTCTTAAAAAGAACTTATGGCTCTTTGTATGATTAAGAATAATTTATTTGTCGATATACATATACATATATGACAAAATATACAACCAACGAGAAGGGAATTCAGAATTACTGATATTTACCCCACCCTTCCACCACCACCAACACTGCTACGGAACAATAACTGAACAGTGATTAATAACAGACAAAACTGTTGTATGATGATACTTATACCATATTGAAGAAATTACAATGTTGCTTGCTTAGTATAATTTTTACATGCCTTCGAAAATTTTCAATTCGTTGATTATCGGTGCAGCTATAAAAGCAAACCAGTGTTGAAATTTAGCAGTGGTATGTTTAGGTATACACATATCACTAACAAAACGCAAGTTCAGCCCCTGCACTGTTGACCTAGCTTGAAGTACGCCAGTGTCTTGGTAACCAGTATTTTATAGACTGAGTGTACGGGAAAGCTTAGCTCTTTTGTCATATTTTAAAACTAATTAAAATTGTGGAAAGGAGTATTATGATCCACGTGTAGAGTATCAAATGAAAATCTGAAACAGACATTCCATATAATTTGAATGCTATTTTTCAGGTGGTTCGTCAAATAATGATAGTATACTACGCTGCAAGAGTCCAGATGACAAAGAATGACACTATTACATTTGGTTTGTGCATCCAGAATGTGTTTGAATTTGTATACTGTCCGAATGTTTTTGGTAACAAAAACTAATTTTCCTATTTATTTGTGACTCACAGCTAAAATGAGAATCAACTATAACTCCTAAGCTTTTGACATATGCTTGTAGTCTAACGATGGTGTCTAGTGCGATATCTATCATTTATTATCTCACTGCTTTGGTAATGTTGGCCCTTGATCCAATACATATAGCTGTGCTTTTGGAAGCATTTAAAATAAGTCCATTGTCTTTTACCTATCTATTTACTAAATCAGAGTTATTATTGAGATGCTGAACAACGTTGTTAATAGAGTTTATATTGCAGGAGATGTATAATTGCACATCATCCACATATGTGTGATATTTACAGTTTGGAAACAATACCGCTGCTAAGTTAGATGGAATGAAATTGGACTGAATGTTATTTGTCATCACAGACTGCTCGCTCCATATAAATAACTGTGAACCCATTCAAGTGCCGTAACATCTAGGCCATAGTAATGTAATTTAGCAGGAAGCAAATCGAAATGTATGGAATCAAATGCTTTTCAGAAGTCAATTACCAGTAAAAAGGTTACAATAGAGTCTTTGATGTTTTGTGTAATAGCTGCCACAATTTTTAAAAGAGAAGTGGCGGCCGTGCCATGGCCCGATCGAAACTCTAATTGCAAGGCCGGCAAGACTTCCTGGGTTTGAACTTGGTTAAGAGCTGAGTATAAACTATATTTTTGGCTACCTCGGAAAGAACTGGCAGCAAACTATTTGAGTATAATTTTGTTAAATTGTAGCAAGTGGAATTTTCAATAATAGAACGCTTCAATTAGTCTGGAAATTGTCCTGATGTCAGAGATAAGTTTATAATATGGGCAATAGCATCAATGCATGTCGGTAAACATTTTCTGATTCATACCGTCTGTGCCACTTGCCTTAGATTTTATTTTATTTATAGAATACTGTACCTGTTTTGTTTGTCATCTCTTGCAATGTTAACTTCTTATCAACTATACAATTGGATATGTAGAAATCAATTAGGGTATGGAATATGTCAGGTTCTGGTATCAATTGGATAAAAAAACCTGTTAATCACGATAGCAGTTTGTATTTCTCCAGCAATTTGATGAGTACTGCGAGAACAGATATATAACGGTTGAAAATTTTCCAAAGTCGATTTTCTCCGTTGAGGATATGGGCAATTGAGAAGTCTTCTTTTATTTCTAATGGCGGTAGTAACCTAATTTTTCAGATCTCTGTAATATTGTAATTTAAACATGCTTCCTGTTTGAATGTATTGTTTCTATGAACAAGTTCGAAGCTTAATTATATATTTAGTTACTGGAGTAATATAAACCAGGCTCGACGCTTAGTTCTGGTGCAGATCTGAAGCGGGGCATGAAAATTAAATAGTAGATCCACTACTTGGTTTAAATAACTAGCTTTGTTTTCTAAGGTGCCACATGCCATTACTTTCGAAGTAAGAGCACTAGCCCCAGATAAAAGGTCCTCATGGTTCGTACGCTTGAAATCTCTAGCGGTAAATGTTTGTCGAGGTTGTTTTGATATAGTCAAGTTTTGTTCACTCCACATGGCTCTATGATCAGACATCCCTAACGTCAAATGTTTCACACTTGAGGGCATTCAGGTGGTAGCTTATACATATTATATCAATAAGCGATCCCGTAGGATCTGATAGATATTCTGGTGGGTTATTTCATCGACTGACATAGATTATAGGCTGTAAGCAACGAATTGATTTTATGATTATTATTATTGTTATTTAGAAAGGTGACGTTTAAGTCCCCAAGGCGAATCACACTATCATGCTTGACTGTAATATTCAATAGCATTAACTCTAGCTCATCCCGGCAGGTAATCGACAATGTAGGGAGTCTGTAAGTAACTCATACCGCAATATTGAGCTTATTTATCCAAATACTTACCCATAATTGTTCCTCAAGAGATAGATATTCAACAAACTGCAAGTCTATATGTTTGTGATGAATGCTACTATTGATGTACCAACACAGACTGAACTGAATTTAAATAAATACTCAAAAAGACACCAACAAATCAGATGTATGTTTTGGCAATTACAGAGTACTTTAATAAACTGCAGAAATTGTGTCCTGTCTAAGAGAAATAGACAAACCTAAGAAGATAATGAAAACTGTGTTTTACAAGCAGGTGTCAAAAATCCTCGTACTTCTCTTCAAAAAATTCAAAAAATGCAACAGGTGTTGCTCACTCTATGGCGTGAACTATTTTAAAGTGTTTCAAGTACTGTTCATACCATGAGCGACCATGTCTCAGGGATTACGTCATGAAGATGAAATTCACAGAATTAAAATTTTGCAATTGGTATATCAGAAAGCATAACGAAAATCCAATTTTTTTACTAAAAATTTTATATTCTGATGAAAGTCGATTTACGAATTGTAGCATGTTTAATTGTAAAAACACAATTTCTCGGTCAGGTGAAAATCCAAATTTGAACTATCAAGTTAGATATCAAGTAAATGGGAATTCAACATCTGGATTGCTATTATTGAAAAGTACATCATAAGTCTGTTTTTTTATAATGTAAATTAAATACTGCGAGATACTTAATTTCATTACAGGGAAACATGTCAGATAGACTAATGAAGCTTCCACTTGCTACATTGCACAATATGTTCTTTCAGAATAATGGTACTCCACAATGCAAGGCTCAAATTACACTCCGAGTATAACGAAAACTGGATTGGAATTCGGGGACCAATCAAGTGGTCGGCGAGATCACTAGACTTGACTCCTCTTGATTTCTTTATATGGAGCCATTTTAAAAATCGTGTGTACTCAAGAACATACGAAAATGGAGCCCAATTACGACAACCAATCCAAGACGCCGCAAATGAAATAACCCCAGCTATCATAAGACGATCGGTGAACCTGTTTATAGAAGGTGTCAGTTGTGTGTTCAACAAAATAAAAAGTTATTTGAACATTTGAATTAATTAATGAACTCATGTATGTCTGACTACTGTGATGCTTTTTCATTGTTGTCAATTTGTAATTGCTTTTATTAGCACTGAGTTTAAAGTTTTTAGAGTGATTATTCCTTTATGCTATAATGGAAATTAAAGCCTATTATGACCAAAACAGTTTTGTGATTTCTAATATTTTGATTCGATCAAACATAGTCATTTTATATTTTTTTTGCAAATACTTTATACTTCTTTGCAAAAGATTTTTGTCAGCATTTCAAAAATGTAAAAATCCAATTTGGCGGTTATCAGAAAATAAAAAGTTGAACATTGTCATGCAAAATCCGTGTGACTTACACAACGTCTAAGTTCACAATGATATACAAAATTTGAGTATTATATTTTAATTAGTATCCTAGCTACAAACAAATAAAGAAATCTGCAATTTTATATTTTTGCCTATATCTAGTAACCTATGAAAAATTTTTAACACTAGAAAAGCAATCTGAGACACCCTTCTTATTGTGCTACGTTCATCCCATTTAACCAAGATCGTATCTCCTATAGGTTTCATGATCACCATGTACTACATCTTAAAATATACATACTGTATAGTATTGTATACCAGTAATGAAAATAGGTACATTGACGAATGTGAGTTGGTGTTTTCAGCATCTACAAAAGGTAATGACTATCACGGGGAGATGAATGAAAAAATTTTCTGTGTTGGTTCGAAAACCAATTGTTGAAGAATTTGGAAGAACTGTCCATAATTTTTTTAGACGGTGCTTCTTACTACAATACAACTGTACATAAGATTTCAAATAGCAGCTGGAAAAAGGGCATTACAGACTGGCTTCAGGAACAGGGAATTCAATATTAAGGCAATACATCCAAAGTTGAAAAACTTAGAAAATTTAAATCATAGTGAGAAACACCATGATGTAGAAAAGTAATGTGTTAAATTTTCAGAACAAACCACAAAAGTATATAAGGTGGATGGATCATTTGGCAGAATACTCTGACAATAAAGCATTAAAATTACCCCTTTATCACTGTCATTTTTATGCAATAGAAAATATTTCGGTTATTGCTAAAAATTATTATAATCATCACATTGGCAGGGATGGTAAATCGACAAAAAATTGTTTGTCCATGTAACACGTAACATTAATGATGGTAACATCACATAATTGGAAAGACACATGCAATGCATTGTCACAAATTAATTGATGAATATTGAGGTAGACAGTAGTAAGATACGATACTGAAGACATTGAACTTTTCGTTATTAATGTTAATGATGCTGAGAGGGGAGACCAAAGCAGCAGTTGGAACTCTGAAAACAGCGCTTAAAAGTTCATCAATAACCATCTTGTTTAGATTATTGTATCAAAATATGTATTCAATCTTGTATGTTGAGTATTCTATATTGTAAAAGTCTGACTAACAAAATATACATACAAGTTGTTTTGACAAATGCATTTGTAATAATCTATATATCTGATGGTGTAGTTGTATAATTGTAAGGCACTCTAAGTTCTTCAATTGTCTTAAAAATTCATACATATATTTATTTGGAGCGTAATGAATTCGTCTGACTATAGTTTAACCTTAAATAAAATACTTATTTATTGTTTGCAAATGCTAAGACTTGAAATGTAAATGTCTGTATTCAAATATTTATTGATAATATATGACCTTAAAGCATTAACAACTAATATGAATGAAAATATGTTATGTACAATAACTCATGATATTTTACATGCAGCGTATATTTTAAAATAAAGCAATTTGTTGTTGTCGTTGTTAAATATACAATTTGACGTAATTGTTTCCACTCCAATAATTTTATATTTCCTAAAAGTATTCTTGTGACATTATCCCAGTTGAGATCTTATTTCATAAAATTTTAAACACTGCCTCCAATATTGTTCTAGACTTTGGAATATTTTTTAATACTTTCTAGAATTTATTATTTTGGAAAATTTTAATAGGAGTTAATTTATCTATAAAAACAAACACTTTGCTTAATTTAACGGTAAACATAACCTTTTTGTCGTTACTGTCTCTAATATTGTGCCCGGTGTCTATTGTATAACAACAATGTTTAAAATTTAATGTTTTCATTTTTAAATACAAATAGTACTGATAATATACTTAAGTAATTACTTGTAATTTCTACTTTCTTGCAGTATAATAACAAGTTTGTAAAACAAGAGTTCTGAACTAACCAATCATTCCACTCTGAATAATTACAATAAAAACTCGATAAAACTATTTAACAACTAATCATACCTAGAGTCACAACACTTTAATAATTTCTTAGCAATAACAATACTTCTTCATGACATCATAAATATCAATGACGCACAATGTATTTTAAATTGCTCTGAATATATAAAGCGTAACAGGTTACAGTACGTAATGAACAGTTTATATAAAATTATAATCTCACTTTTATTTGAGCTGTTAAAATAAATAATGTATTAGTTTTTGCTGGCTAAATACCAATTCGGATTGCCTAAAGCATTGGTTCATTCTTTAAAGCTGCTGTAAATATTTCCATAATCAATTTTTTTTTAAATTGATTGCATTACCCACAGCAAACATTACTAAAGCAGACTAGGTCATAGTAATATTAGAAAGATACCTATATAAACTAAACATCCATACACATCAATAACTAATAAGAATTTAAAGGTGATTCCACCCTGCACAGCATATAAAATTGAAGCAAAATACACTGAAATGCCACACTACACAATCAGCTCATATATATCTTAGCACAAATGAATCCATAAAGCATGAAACTCACAAGCAGCAGTAATGCTGCATAAACAAAACCAGTCAATGTGACCAGTAATAAATTTCACCACTGCACTACCATACCAAATTACCAAGAACAAATATCACCAATACTGTTACACAACTTACTCGACTGAAAAACAACACACACCGTTACAATAATTCAAGAATTCATTCTAAAACTAAACAACGTACATATCACCAGGACACAAAAATATCAGTAATCTACACAGTAACAGAAACAGAGAAAACATTCAATATTTTTATGGAAACAATACAACAAATGACTGGTTCCGAATATATTGGATCAAGTGATGAAGCACCATATTACATCAGAACTACTCCCATTCAACAACAGATTCGATATTCAACAAGACAGACTTGCTGTGGACGGACCACTACACTCCACATTATTCATAATACTTCTGTAAACTTTTCAAGAAAAGACACTACAAGTAAAGAAAAATAGAAGATCATCAAATGGATTCGGTTTATAAAAGGCAGATTTTTCTTCACAAACTATAACAATGTAGACAAAATACTCAGAGCATTCAATGAATACCACGAAAAACTACAATTCACAATTGAAACAAAACTGCTTAAATACTCAGATAACAGCGAAGAACAAACAGAATATAACATATACTGAAAATTAAAAACCGCCAAATTTGTTATAGATGCAGCATCCAAACCAGCATAAACAAGCAGCAGTTGGAAGTTTATCACAGAATCGAATCAGTCCCAATGAGTAGGAAATATTACAACAAAGAATCGGTGATATCTTCTAATAGATACATGAACACACATAGACAAAGTACACTAAAAAGTAAAGTTCGAAAATTAAGATAGCCACATATCTGATACTAACAACCAATTCATGCAGTATACAAATGTCGTAGATAAGCAAATATTATTGCATCTTTATCATACTTAATTTTTTAGTTGTATCACGAAACAAAAATTTTGCAAATACAAGTTCATTAGTATACAATAATTAATTAAATCAAGACCCCAACATTGATGCGTACAATCATAAGAACTCTAGCGAAAAATAACAGTTTAAAACGCCTAGTTTTTGGTAACAAAATTCTAACATTCTTACAAGTATATAAAGCAATAAAATTCAAATCAATTCTCCATGAACTTTTATAACGTTTTAAGTTTTTTCTATTTAATCAAGCAGTTATAAATATTGCAACAAATTACAAGATACTGACATTTAATTTTTAAATCAGACGAGTTTAGTTTTGAAACAATAATACACCAAAAACTCTGATTATATATGTGATGGTACAATTTCTAAATTAATATGTTTAGGAATATATACAAAATAATAACAGTACGTGAATTTACAATTTAATATATATATTTATTTATTCTACATCTGCTTATTTCTGATACTATGGTTAATGATATACACCAAACCAAAAACTACCACACATGTAGATTCATAATTTTGCCAAACCCTTACTGTTTCAAGCAATGTAAGAATAATTAAATGTGAATAACAGCACTTCTTTATGGTAGATCCGGCTGTGTACGAAAAGAAGTAAGTAATTTGGATAAAATGTTCACCTTACATCTTTTCAAAAGTGTAGTGTCTGATATTAGAACCTGGAAACTTTAAGTACAGAGTCGTATAAATACTCCTGTACAATGCTAATTATCGGTTCATGTTCAAATTTATTATATGAAAGAAATTTTATACATAGTATAGTACTTGTAACACTTGAGTGTTAAGGGAAATAAAAATCAGATTAAAGAGAGGGAAACATTATTCTAAAAAGGACAAAATTATTATTGATTCAGCCTGTACAATGGCTTTCACAAATAATTAATAATAATTCTATATAATATTACTACTTTTTGATTTAGAAAATAAAATTTTAATTAGAAAAGTTAGTATAATTAAAGCAGCAAAAAATTGAATTGTTTTAAAATAAATTAATACAAGTTAATATAACGAGAAGATGGCACATGGGTCATAATAGGACAGGCGCCATACCATAAACTCAAACCACAAAATTAGGAAGTTATTTACACATTAAAACGAGCACAGGTTCATAAATTAATTTAAACCACAAAAGGGTAAACCGAAAACTTAGTTCAATAAACTTTGAGAGCAGAATCATGTCATTTAAAGAAAGCTTTAACATTAGAAAATAAATAACTATGAACCAACCAATATAAATATTTTCTACCATAATTATTCCAAATATAAATTAGCTTTTACACATTTATAATTAAATAAATTATATACAATGTTAAATAGTTGCAGCATAAGGAAACGCTAAACATTCCTGTAATGGCAATACAAGATAGAAAAAAACCTCAGATGGTTTAACAGCAGAATCCACCAGTAGATAATTTCAAACAATTAATTACAGCATTAAATACCGAATGGCAAGATTTCAATGTATCCATATAGAATAACCCCAATCACGCAGCTGCCATAGAGAATCATGTTAGTTTACATTACACGAGAGGACATACCACACAATGACATAATTTTCGCTCTTAAAAACACAAGGAAAAATGGAAAGTAAATGAAAAGCAATTACACCCAAGAGAAAAACGAAATTAATTAATTACTTACCAGCCATAGACCTAATCAGATGTCAGGATGGTGGTGAAAAGAAATGTTGGGCAAGAACACTCCCACAATTATGCATTAACAGATAGGTGATAATGCAGGCAAATCCCATGGATTTTTAACCTAACCAAAAAGAAACATTTGGACAAATTGGTTACAAGCAATAAATAAATAATGGCAATAAAACAACCCAATGGTTAATGTACAACTCCGGCTCTATGGAATTCCTTTGGCCATCTGAAAGCATATTGTAAGCCATAGCTAACTAGGTTATATTGTTTGTTTTTTTGTGGCATTTATACATGATGTTGTTGTTTGAAAATATTTTGATAAGATTGTATATGGAGACATGACAGATACATGAAGTTAGCTGAAGTGTTACGTAAAAAGAAAGGTATTAAAAAGAAAGTCATATTTAACACTGCTTGTTATTTAATTACTGATGTTAAATGCTAGTAAACATCTAAATAATACATGTTTTTGTTAAGGTTGTTTCAATTACTTTTAGGTTTATAAATAAATAATTGCTTCTTTTGATAGATCTAGAGATTAATTACGTATTTATAGAGATTGATAGAATAACCTATTCATACCCTCCTGATTGGTATAATATGGTGATAAATGAATGTCGTTTATTGAGGGCACTGGATAAATATATAATTGTTACCAAATGATGAATTGGAGGAGTAAATACTGGAGCTGGTGTCCACAGAATCCAATCGTAGAAAAAATCAAGGGGATTTAAGGACCATTTCTTGACAATTAATGAATAATATTTATAAATATGATTGAAGAATGCAACAACTACATATTGACAATAAAGATTGCTACACTGTTGTATTTTCAAAACCCAAGTGTAATCTTCGTAATTAATCTTATAGAGTATTAGAGAATTTACATGCACTTAAAATGTAACAACAGAGACATTCAAAATATTTTGAATGAACTGAATGGTTCATATTTATCACCAGAACTGCTTATCTATGCACTACCTTATTTCTGTAAAATGTTGATTTACTATAATCGAAAAAGTCAATATACAAAATTTGGAACAGAATTTTGTTTAACCAATGTGGCAGAAAAGTTTTTAAGAAATTTGTGCCTCAGAATCAACTCGTTTATAAATAACAGTTTATGGTGAGAACTTTCATTGCGTATACATGTTGCAACTAATTAAAAACTGCACCATCTGAATCATATCCTATAAAAGGACAATTATTGTTAAGCATTCCAGTAAAAAAGCAAATACTGTCATCATAAAATTATGCAATTATATGTGCAATATTAATTTAAGAACTTAATAAATTGTTGCTCGCCTGACTGTAAAGTCAAATAATTCCAATACTATATCAACCATTCAAAATTAAATCTTGTATAAACTTTATTTAGAAACTTTACTAAATGGTTCCTACTATTTTTTTTTAATTCCCACAACCAAAGTAAGCTTACATTAACTTTATATTAGTATGGCTAATAGTCAGTCTTACCTTCTTCTGCAACATGTAGGTTATGAATAGAATCCAACGAACCCGTCCTTTGTACTTCATTCTAGACATAAATTAGTTAAAGTATTATATTTAACAACCAAACAGCATACCTCGTTAGCATATTTAACTTTTTTCAAACTCCCATTTGTACTACCAACATCAATCACAGCAGAATTAATATTTTCCGTAGAATTACCCCGCCTTAGCAATGTCCGATTAAATGGTTTAGGTAGAGTTGATACGTTATTTTTAAAGAGTTCTTTATTTTGATTCAAATCAAAATCTCCTAAATTACTAAATTTGTCACTATTTTGCACTTGCACACAGTTATCGGGTTTTTTACCTCTATATTGTACTGCTGTCAAATTAGAATTGTTCGATATAGGTCTATGAAATACGTTAGACACACTTTGAGTTTTACTTAAAACATACGAATCACTAGCACTATTCTTTTCTGGACCAACATTATTTAATCCAATAGGAACAGCTTGTTCTGCAACACAAAGAAAACGATATTATTAACTGCTGGTGGCTATTTATGTACAATGTGTTACAAATTGGATGCAGTTACTGGCTAACTGTTATTATTAAAGATACCAAAAACCTGTTTACCCATTTATAGGCCACTATTTTGAGATCAATTCAATGGCACAATAAGAACTGAGTGATTTTCATGTTTTTAAATTACAGCCAAATATTAATATTTCTAACAATTCTATTAATTTGAGTAACTCGTTTGTTTGTAAATATATCAAAAAATGGTGTTAAAGTTTGTATACGATTTTTTATGTAGATTAACGTGATGCACTTAAGTTTAATATATATATATATATATATATATATATATATATATATATATATATATTTTGGTAACAAGATGGTAGTATACTGGGTATGAAGTCCAAATAATACTAGTTTATGCAAAATTCAAAATTTAATTTCTTCTGCTTAACGTTTCGGCAAAACTTTTTGCCTTTGTCAAAAGCATCTACAATTAGAAGAGTTGTAGTATAAAATACAATTTAAATACCACCATATACAAAAAACTACCATTTATTCGAGGTTTAGCTCCGTTAATAGTAAGAGTTGTTAAACAACCTAATATTGCCATTGCATTCGAGTATAACAATACAATTAACAACCTATTTACTAGAATAAAGAACCCTACCCCTAAATTATTAAACAGTAACTTAATTTACAAGATCGTCTGTAGCTGTCAGGCATCCTACATTGGTCAAACTTCCCAATGGTTGAGGAATCGTCTGACACAACATAGAAGTGACTGCAGGATTAATTCTAACAAATGTGCATTAGCTAAACATGTTTATACAACCAAACATACTCCGGCATATGATGAAATTAAAATATTAGACAAAGAATCCAATTACAAAACCAGACTCTTTCTAGAATCGTACTATATAAACAAAGAAGATCAATGTTTGAATAATAAACAAGATATAGAAGACACACACAGATTTTATTCTACTCTATACAATTTAAATCACTTTAAATCTAATGCGCTTCATTAAGAGATTTCTTTTATAATAATCACATAAACATTAAATCTAAATCATCTACTTCAACCATATTAATCTTCCAACATATTATTTTTTAAGGTTCAATTTGTTACTAGATCTACATCCTATTTACTACTAAATGAATTTTATTAATAATTTTTGATCAACGTAATCATATGTTAATTTTAAATTTTGACAATTTTGCTATTTTTCAAATTTGACAAATATTGGTTTTATACAGTAAGGAACTTATCTATTATATTATATTAGTTTTATACTACAACTCTTCTAATTGTAGATGCTTTTGACAAAGGCAAAAAGTTTTGCCGAAACGTTAAGCAGAAGAAATTAAATTTTGAATTTTGCATAAACTAGTATTATTTGGACTTCATACCCAGTATACTACCATCTTGTTACCAAAATAATTAAGCTAACCAGTCCATTAACGATTTATATATATATATATATATATATATATATATATGTATATAACAATTTTGAAGTTATAATATAAACTTGCATTTTATTTTAAATACAAACTGCAGTTGACTGCATAACAAGAGCATTTATCACAATTATTGCACAAGTAGTAAATTGTGTTCGTAAGTAAAATGACCTGTCTTTCTAAAAAACCAAGGTTTAGTAAACAAAGAATACATTGTCATACCTGCATATACAGAGTAGAAGAAAAGCCTGAAAATGTCTAATTTTATCGAAAACGGGTTGTTGGAAATGTACAAAATTTGAGATTAGGGTTAAGAATATGTCAATTTCCATTTTGATATTTCCAATGTTGCCAGATTGATCTTTTTTTTGAAAACATGGGTCATTTTGGTATTTCAAATGCAACACTCGTATATTGTTTTAATTCTGGAACCTTCTTGGAACCTTCAATACAAGTTCAACCATATATCACACTTAAGATTTAAAGAATTTAATGATCTTTAATAATTAAATTTTTCAGTGAAAAGGAATTTCCAGGACTGAGGATCGGTAGACAAGGAAGTATTTAATTTAATTTAATTTAATAATGAACTTTATTTATTTTGAAGGAGTAAGATTATATAATGAACTACCAAGTAGTATATGTATTCTAAAAGAATACATATTCTAAAAGATATAATATAATATATAAATATAAATAAGTAATATAGATAGATAAAAACCGCATACATATGCAATAAGTCTAAATTCGTAAGTGGCGAAGTTTAGCTACAAGCTATTCTTACACTTAACCACTATATGAATCCAACCCTGACACATACTATACATAAAAAAATAGCATTATAAACAATAGTATATATAATTGAGCACACAGCAACCATGAAATTATTAAATTATTCAAATGTTCAATTATTCACCTAAATGAGTAAGTATAACATAGCTCATTCATTAAAAAGTCGCAATTTTAACATATGTTTAAACTGCCACAGAGACATATGAATAAAGCTACAATTCATTTGATTTAATAATTTTATTGCATTGTAAGAAAAACTTTTTTGAAAAAGTGCAGTGTGGTGGATAGGCATGGTATACTTGAAACTGTCTCTAACATTAACAGAATGGGCCTCCGATCTTGAAGTAAATTTGTTTTTTAATACTTTAGAGGTATTACAGGTAAGTAGATTAAAAATAAAACTGCCAAAATGAAGAGTACGGCGATCTTCCATATTTAACCAACATAATTCCTTCAATTTTTCAGAGATGTGGTCATATTTCCGTAAGCCAAACACATACCGACAGCAATAGTTCTGAACCAATTGAATCCTATTTCAATTATGCAAGTCAAGACAAGGTCCATAAATAACATCGCAATAATTAAAATGTGATAAAACAAGTGTTTCTACTAAGGTCTTTTTTAACTTAAAGGTTAAAATGCGTCGAAACGAGTATAATAATCTCAGAGAACCATATGCTTTTTTTAACATCTTGTTTACATGTTCATTAAACTTAAAATCCCGATCCAATATAACACCTAAATTCTTTGCTGATTGTACAATAGGCAACGGGACATTATTAATTTTAATGGGTAACATAGAAGCAACGTCTTCATACGTAGTTTTATTACAAAATAGCATAACTTTAGATTTCAGTGAATTAAGCTTCAGATTATGTTGGACTGCTAGATTTTCAATAATTTTTAAATCATAGTTAATGATATATTCTGCATGAGACACTTGCTCTTTAGGAAAAGTAAAATATAGCTGAGTATCATCGGCATAAGCTTGTATTTTACAATTTCTTACTGCAGTTAATACGTCCGCAGTATAAATATTGAATAATAGAGGCCTGATGTTATAAGCATCCTATCAGACAAAACGTTATCTATCTTGATTTTCTGATATCTATCACTTAAATATGAGCGCATTAATGAAACTGAAGTCATAGAAAACCCATAATATCCAAGTTTAGCACACATCAGCTTGTGATTAATCGTATCAAAAGCTTTAGAGAAATCCAACAACACTAAAGCTGTAACCAACCCTATGTCTCGCGATCTAAAGATATCATCAGTAACATTAACAAGGGATGTAGCAGTGTTAAATGTTTTCCTAAATCCTGATTGAAAATCAGGCAACAAATTGTTAAGATCGATGAACCCCAAAATTTGGTTGAATAACACTTTTCTAAAATTTTAGATAAGGCCGGCAAAATACTAATGATACGTAACTCGAAAAGATTTCGGATTATTAACTTTAGGTAATGGACAACCAATTGCTTCTTTCCAAGCATCCGGGTAAAATTCAAGTTCAATACAGCAGTTAATAATATGTAAAATAAAAGAATCTATAAATGGGCTGCAGTACTTCAACATAATTAATGAGATACCATCTGAACCATAAGCATTAGACTTAAAACTATGCAAAATATGGTGAATTTCATCAATGGAAGTAAACTGAAACTGAAAATGTAGGTTGTTATTGTATTTATTATTTTCATAGAAATTAATTTTGTACTGACAAATCAAATCATTTGAGGCATAGAAAGATCCAAAGTAAGTATTAATTTCATCCGGCTTTCTAAGATAATGCGGCAGAGTAACTCTATTTGAATTAGAGATGTTTAAGCGTTTTAAAGCCTTCCAGACCTTCACCGGATCATTCATTGTAGTTGCTTTAACCAAAAATTCCATTTTTGCTTTTCGTATTTCATTTAATGTGCAATTCCGTAGTATTGAATGGCCTTTGAGTTCATTTGATTTCAATTCTAAAGATTATTTTTATTGGGAACACCTAAAAATAAAGTATATAAAACTAAACCCACAAGTCTTGCAAAGTTATGTCAACAAATTATCGATGAATCTCAGTTAATTTCAAGAAAATCCTGGAGAAATGTAGTAGATGCATATTCATATTTAACTAAATGTTGGATAGACTTATTGGGAGCATTATTACATTCAAACATAGTTTTGTTTTTCAAGGGAATTTGTATTATACTTAAACCAAGTATGATACGCAAAAGTCAAAATTTTGCAAAAATTAGCCATATCTTGAAAAAGGATTGATTTATATGTAAAATATGTTACATCCTTTATATGTAGAATTGTATGTCCAATCTAAAAAGTTAATAGTTAGGGGGTGTTTGCATTTGAAATAACAAAGTTGACAGCTACTTCTGGCAGAACCAGAAGTAAAAGAACATCACCACTATTTTTAATAGTCCACGTTAACAAATGTGTATACACCAATTTTCAGATTTCAATTCGCATTACTTTTCCATATTCAGCTAACAACCCACTGTCATGATACACCCTGTATATAACAACATACCACATCGAGGGGAACGCAATAACTGTATCTACCTACAAGTGTAAGATATTGATCAAACTGTTTTACGTTCTTCATCAAAAAAAGTTTGCATCCTTTTCGTAAAAAATAATGGAATTTAACAAACTAATACGTTTAATTTTATGAGATACTGCGTTAATTGAATTTCGTAACTCTTCAATGGTATTGTCAAGAGTTTTATATATATCCTATTTGATAAAATCCCACAAAATATAGTCCAATATTGACAAGTTAGATGATATAGATGGCCATTGAGCAGATACAAACGGACTCATCCGTTTATTGGGATATCCTCTATTCAAGTAATCCGTTGTGTGAGGGTGCGCCATCTTGTTGAAACCACACTTCATACCTATTTTCCAGAGGCATATCATACAGTAATTCGTGCAAGTTTGTATTCAAACTTTCAATATATTGAGCAGCTCTAAAATTACCTTCAAAAATATAAGATTGAAATTTACTATTCACAATACAGCAACAAATATTCTAGTCAGAATCATTTTATAACAACTCGTATACGTTTGGTGGGTATTTTTCATTAGATCAGTACCTAGCAGTTGTTATGCCTATTACATGTACCAGCACTGCCTACATTGTCAGACCACATAGTTTTATTTCCTAAAGTGTTAATATTGGCACACTGACAAAGATACTACCGGCAAAGTTGCAGTCTTCTTTGAAAATCGTTCGGAAATAAGCTATGTGTATTTTAATTTAATAGGGTCAACATTTATTAGGTTTCAATATTCTTGAAGCTACTCATTTAGGAACACCTGTTTCCTTATCAATTTTTTTTATCATGTTTTTGAGTTAATTTCCTCACATGCCAAGGTTGCAATAGAAGTTTGCTCTTGATTAGAACTGTAAATTGTTTCTCTCTGGATTTATCAAAACATACAAACAGTTTTAAATTACATTCTAGCCTTCTATAAATCATACTATTTGGTAGTTGTCTTTCAGAATACCTGTATTTTTTATTATTAAAGAATTAGTAATACATTATTTCCTACTAGTTACACAATTACCTGTTAAAATATAATGCTTCTTCAATCAATATATGCAGTAACCTGTTGCATTTCTCATGATTTTCAAATTTTGCCATTTGATAATAGACTAACTGCTTTGCTTAAAAACTAACAACACACTTACTACTTATTCAATAATTGTGATAGATGATCTTTGATGTTATGCAAACAATTGTTTCATGGCCAAATATTTATTACCAATATAAATTAATTTATTATAACAAAAAATGGAAAAAATCGACTAACTGAAAAAATAACAATATTAAACTATATATTTCTGAAAAACGGTCAAAAAGAACTTTTAAGTAAAATGACAGTCAACTGCGGTTTCCATTGAAAAAAAAATGCAGTTTATATTATAACTTCAAAATTGTTGTAAACATTAAACATTTAAGTGCATCACTTTCATCTTCCTAGAAAATTGTATAAAAAAACTAACGCCATTTTTTGATATATAGAATTGTTAAAAATATCAGTATTTGGCTGTAATTTGAAAACAGGAAAAACACCAAGTTCTGATTTTGCCATTAAATTGATCTCAAAACAGTGACCTGTAAATACACAAACAGGTTATTGGTATCTTCAATGATAACAGAGTTAGTCAGAAACCGCATCCAATTTGAGACACAACCTTCAGTGACAATATACTGCATTAAAAAGTTAATTTTAGAAATTATATACAAAATTTAATATTTAAAAAAAATAAATAAAACATCATATCCACAAAAATCGCTAAGTTTGAATGGATGATCCTTCTAATTAATTACAACTAAAATTTTAGACAAAAATAAGCAAATTCTGTGACTCGATCAATGTCATTTTAGAACTGATAAAGAAACTCATGACAAAATTTGTACTAATGTAAAACCTAAAAGATTATATAGAAATTTGTTTTACAAAAATAAAATATCGAAGATTCCAATTTAATAACATTTCAAAATTCAGTAGATAACTTAATTTTCAAATAAACTGTAACTTTCTTATATAGCGTACCAGAAAATATATCTTTTTCATTTAAACTGCAATTAAGATTATTGAAAAGTTAGGCATAAACCCTCAGACTAATTGCAGCATTGGTTTTTGAAACAGAAATTTTATGTATTTCATCATTCATTTTGTTTTCGACCTTATTTAAGGTCGGTTTGACGCAGCTCTAACTTCTTTTCTATTCTGTGCTAATCTAAAAAGCTCTACATACCCTTCCCAACCTAAAATTCTAATAATTTGACTAATATAGCTTGGTCTAGGTCTTCCTATATCCTTCTATCTTTTTCCTATCCACCTGGCACTACATAGATATTAGCAACCTGATGGTTGTTAAAGAACTCTAACATGTTTACATGATTACCATTTATAAGGAAATGAAATATAACCTGGTTATCTGCTACAAAAAGGAAAAGTGTTAAATTATATGTTATGGTAAGGCTTAAGCAACGAATCGCTACCAACATGCCAGACCGCTAACTAATTGTGAGTTATGTCATGGTGGCGTTTATTAAATTATATGTTATGGTAAGGCTTAAGCAACGAATCACTGCCAACATGTCAGACCGCTACCTGATTGTGAGTTATGTCATGGTGACGTTTATTAAATTATATGTTATGGTAAGGTTTAAGCAACGAATCGCTACCAGCATGCCAGACCGCTAACTAATTGTGAGTTATGTCATGGTGACGTTTATTAAATTATATGTTATGGTAAGGCTTAAGCAACGAATCACTGCCAACATGTCAGACCGCTACCTGATTGTGAGTTATGTCATGGTGACGTTTATTAAATTCTATGTTATGGTAAGGCTTAAGCAACAAATCGCTACCAACATGCCAGACCGCTAACTAATTGTGAGTTATGTCATGGTGACGTTTATTAAATTATATGTTATGGTAAGGCTTAAGCAACGAATCACTGCCAACATGCCAGACCGCTAACTAATTGTGAGTTATGTCATGGTGACATTTAGTTAACTGATTTTTATTTAATTTTTTTTGTTTTGTTTTCGACCTTACCTAAAGTGGGTTTGACGCAGTTCTAAATTCTTGTCTATTCTGAGCTAGTCTAAAAAGGTCTACATACCCTTCACAACCTAAATCTGTAATAATTTGACTAATATAGCTTTGTCTAGGCCTTCCTACTCTATTTTTATTTGGTAGTCTATAATCTAAGACTTAACTAAATAGTCCCTCATGTCTTAACTGGTGCCCTATCATTCTATCTCTCCTGACCTTTAATTGTTTCCACATACAGGGTTCCTCACCTATCCTTCTATAAACTTCATCGTTTGTTACTTATGTATTTAGAAATGCTAAACTAAAAGACTAACAATAGTAACATGAAATCTACTTTGATGTGATAGTTAATAAATTTGTTCAGATATATGCACAATAGGTCATATTTGACTAATAACCGTTTCTAATGCATTATTAAAGCAATTTGTAATGATGCCTATTGTTTCAGCAGGTTACAAAGGTGATCCTGCTTTGGTTAAAAATAATAAATATGCTAATCTTTCTGCAACTGCATTAGTTTAGAACTCATTTTTTATCTGGTTTAGGCACACTACAATAACAGCATATATGTCACGTAATCACAAAATTATACCAACAGCTATGGTACATGTTATTTTAGATAAAAGTCCAAATAGTATAAATCGGTAAAATTTTATTTTATAAAATCCGCAAATTTTTATGGTTCTTCATAAATTAAAATAATAAAACAGGATTGAGAGAAAAACTTTCTCACTATCAACGAATGCAGAAATATATAGCTTATTAAAACCGCTCATTCAATCTCCCGATAATTTTAAATTTTAACCATGTCAAAAGTGCTTTGCATTATTTTGTTTAAAAAATATTTAAAAAAAATTTACAGGCTAATAGTATTTGAATTTTTACTAAATGATAATCTAAATGCCCGACTTAGCAGTCCTGCAATTAGAAAAATCACACAATAATCAGAGAGTTATGGAATACGTGGTTAATGTTAATTCTAAAATTAAAACTTATATATATATATATATATATATATATATATATATATATATATATATATATAGTTTATAAGATGAAATGAAAACCCAACTTTGTATGTAAAGTTGAATTACCATTTCAAATCGAACTAGTAATTGAAAACCACTAAAAGAATGTGGAAATGGAAATGTGGATTATTCTTCTCTATTAATATATATATATATATATATATATATATATATATATATATTGCTGTGATACCACCAAAATCCGGGTACTCCGCTTTTCGAATCGAGCCCCTACGAATTGGATGTCCAGAATGCTGTGAATCCTACTAAAAGCTATTCATTACTTTAACTGTGTTGGTCCATTGACTTTCTTCTGTTAATCGCCTCGGCTGCTCCCCTAGATAACTTTCATTCTCATTCATAAAAAAACAAACACATTCCTACCACAAACACGAACGTTAACTCTATTTACATCAATATTCACAATACATTAAAATTTCAAAATTAAATTTTGGCATAAATTTCAGTATCAGAAATTTTCAAGATTACATTTATTATCATTTAAATGTGCATCCTGAATTAAAGTCCTTGTTGGATGCCTACTAATTAATATAACAATATATGCAGACCGGAGTCTGAGTACAAAGGAGCATCTACCACCCCTTTACGTTAATTAACCAGGTTCGTCTAATTGAGCTCAAAGACATACCCAAATTTTCATCATAATCCAGAACATCAATACTAAATACCCTTTCTACTTAAACAAGCAAATTTCACCTTAACATTAAAATTTTATGGTTAGTACAATTTCACTAATGTCCATTTAAAGTAAATCAATTATAAAGTAATTCAACACACACAAAATATCAAAGTTCAAACAAAATAGTATAAATTACCTGAAGGTTACTGCACTCGTAGCTTCAATGTACATCGTCCCTCTTGTTAATCACACCATTCCAACTGGGTTATATTTACAGCTTCTGATTCTCAACGCTTTTCAAATTTTCTCCATCACCATTTATTTAAAGTTGTTTCTGGGCTTTTCCAGAACTCATCTGTGTATATCTGACCCTTGTTTTGTGGATCCAGACACATTTATGAACCATTTAATCATTAACACCCCCGAAAAATAGCAAAGAAATTCATACTTCTTTCACCACTATACGCCAAAACTGCCTACTTTTGGTGTATTCATTTGTCGTTGTAAATTTTACTAATTGGTACAGTGATACTAAATTTTATTACCTTGTATCTAAGTGCACTCAAGTACATTCATGTTAGCACGTAAATAACAAACTGTTTTAAATCACCAAAATATACGAGCAAACTTTAAATTATTCTATCAAACTAAAATGCACTGTTTAACGTATTGAATCAAGTCGCGGATGTAAGAGAGCTTGTTCATATTCCCCTGGGTATATATAGAGGTTCGCCTGTCTGTCGGTCGAGTCCTCAAAACGGACCATTCTAAAGAATTTCGCATTCTCGGTTCCCATTCCGTAGCCCGCGCGTCGGTTTTTACGAATTTTGTACTCGCCCCAGTTAAATCTCAGAAATTTCAACACGGCACGCAACGTCTGGAAATAACTAATTGACTTTTATACAGAAATGTTATTTTCACCTCTCAAATTTTGCCTTTTACTTTCAACCAATCACAACCCCATGACGTTGCTCTACTCACGCCTTTTACTATATGTGTCTCGGTCTTGTGCATATTATCTGTCTCTATCTAACCCGTTCTTATTAGTGCAAATTGATATTCCTTATTATCGATTATTTCAGTCCATGTGGACTATCTGGGTTAAATAACCCCGTATCGCACCTTCCCGTGAATATTAAGCCACGGTTTCTCCAAGATTCTTTGAAACCATTTGTTATCTACAAAATTTTCGCCGTACGTGACATTTAAACTACGCAGGTGTTCAAACATAATATTAATTCTCAGAGCTTTATTTTCTGGTATTTTAATCTTGGATTTTCACAGGCTTTTATGCTTATTATTAATAATGGTTTAATTAACTCCAATAAAAAATTGACTTCTATCCTTTCATTTTTAGCGAATACAAATTAAATATTAATTATTATGTGTACACTTTGTTTAATACCGGTTACTTAAAATAGGGTTAATTAATATAAATTTTGCACGTAATTTCCATTTGTTTCTTTATTAGGAATAATTAAATTACACGTAGAGCTTTTTAATACTGTTTCTTTTGATATAAAGCGTCTTGTACATGATTTAAATCTCTTATTTTTACTGAAACTAATAAATTTTTATGCTTCACGGTTTTAATAACGCGTATTATCTAATAATATTCATTATACACGGTGATTAAAATTATTTGATGTGATTATTTAATTTTCTACCCTGGTCTAAATATGAGTATTTTCCCCCTATTTGAATACAAATAATCCCACTTATTTGAATGCAAATATAAAGCATTTAGACAAAAAAATTCACAAAAAAAATTGCCTATCTCTCTCTACCCTTATCTATCTAACTTACCTACCTTATCCAATCCAAAAAAAAATATTTACACCTATCCTATATCCCTATCCTATTCCTAACTCTCACCTAATTTTATAAACATCCTATATACATCCTATATACCTATCCTATTCTTATTCTATTCCTAACTTTTAACTAATCTTCACTATACTTCACTTCCCCCTAACTAATCCTATATACCTATCCTATTCCTAACTTTATTCCTAACTCTCCACTAATCTTATATGAAATATCTATACTTAACCTATCTTATTTTCTTCCTACATTTACTCTTTATTCTCATCCTAAACCTATTCCTAATTATCTCCCATATTTATCCTATACCTAGCTTTATTTTCTATAAACACTTACTTCTACTCTTCTATCTACACCTATTCTATCCCTATCCTATTTAAATTTTACTCTATTATACACCTATTTCTCCTGTGGTGCTGGTTCTCCGGTATAAGGGAATAGTAGGTTGACGTGAAACCGTCCCCTCTCATTTCCCGTACCTACTTCCCTTAATAAATATGTGCACTCCCCTACTACTTCACCTATCTCAAAAGGTCCCTCATATGGCAAGTGTAGTTTAGCACATGTCATCCTATCTCTCTTCCCTACTCTCAAGCTTTTTACTACTACCTGGTCTCCCACTTTAAATTTTACCCTCTTTCTAATTCTTGCGTTCATCTTCCTTGTATATTTTTCAGCTCTCTTCCTTAACCTCTCCCTCACATCTACCAAAAGTTGTTGAAATTCATCGTCCCTAGGCACAATTTGCCATGGTCTTCGGGATACTGTTGCTTGATCAGCATGATGGGACTGGTTTCTGTCACGGTACTAGGGTTTCATTGATAAAAGATTCAACCTTGGACAAATTGTCCTCCCATAAACGATGATTCCTATGTGAAGCTAAACGCAAAACTTAACCGTCTCTTGAATATATCGCTCAGCTGGATTCGCTTGAGGATGCCTTATGCTACAAAACACCACTTTAATGTTTTGCCTCTCCCAATAATCTCTAAATCTTTGATTATTAAAATAAGTAGCATTGTCTGCTAATACTGCCTAAAAGTTCCTACTTCCTACAAAATTGTTCCAATTTCTTGTTTGTTCCGACTGTGTTACAATCCCGAGTGGGATATAATTTGGTAAATTTCGAAAACACATCAGTCACAATCAGCACATGTTTGTGTCCTTTGTACTTCTGACTAGATTACTCAAATAGTCAATAGCAACTAAGTCCAGGGATTTTGTACGTGTATACTTTGTACCACATCTTGACTCGTACTATTTTTGTACTTTCCTAAAGTACATAAGTGACAAGTGTTGATGACTGACTTTACTAACCCTAAGTCTTTAGTTGAAAAAACGTTTCCCTAAAATTAACCATGTCTTTCGGATCCCTATGTGACCATATCTTAAGTGCAGATCTTTGATAATTAATTTTGCTTGTACCCTATCCACTACATACACTTCCAATTCTTGAATTTTTTACACAAAAGCCGTTTATCATATGGAAGTTTTAAATCCCGGTTCGTTTTCTAACTTCGTTCTAACAATCTGTAGCTCCTCACTCTGCCTCTGGTTCCTCAAGATCTCCTCTTCTCCATATACTGAATCATTTTGTAGTAGACTGTTCATGGCAATCATGATGTCACACGGTCTTTTGTTATCCATGTCCCTGTTTCTACTAAACGCGTCTGCTATAAAATTATTTTCTCCCTTAATATATTTAATCTCAAAGTCAAACTCCTGTAGTAACAACCCCCATCGATATACTCGATTGTTAGAAAATCTTGTACTCATCAACGCACACAACGCCGAATGATCCGTTTCGATTACAAAATGTCTTCCTATCAAAAAAAATTTTAACTTCGTAACACCAAACACCACTGCAGCCATCTCCTTTTCACTAATCGTGTAATTTACTTCATGCGGCTTCAGTGTGCGTGAAACAAAAGATCTATCTATCCGATGCATCCGTCCTCAGTACGAAACCTACATCAAATCTGGGATGCCTCAAAATTAGTTGGTCGTGAAATTGTTCCAACAGTGTTAAATATGCTGCCTCTTGACTTTCCGTCCAACTCCATCGTACTCCTTCTTCAGAAGTTTAAACAATGGACTCGCTTTTTCAGCAAATCCGGTACAAACTTTTATAAAGTTAAGGACCCCAAAAAGCTCTTAATTTCCTAATGTTATTAGGTCTCGGATATGTCAAAAGTTCGGACAATCTTTCTTTATCGATACACATACCTTGAGTGTTCACCACATACCCCAGAAATTTAACGGTTTTGAAAAAATTCACATTTTTCTATATTCAGCCTCAATCCTGCTAATTTAAGCTCTAATAATATCCGTTCTAAATGAGAGTAATGTTGTTCCTCAGTTTCACTAAAATTAAAATATCATCCACATAGTGTATGCAGAATTGCTCATATGCTCCTAAAATTGCTTGCATTGCCTTAATTAATGCTGCACTTGACGTTGACAAACCATACGGTACTACCTTAAAATTATAGATTTTTCCTCACGGAAAATCCTGTGTACCTTCTAGAATCTTTGTGTAATGGAATCAGCCAGAATGAATTCCTTAAATCTAATTTACTAAAAATAAACTTGCCACTTAGTCTCGTCAAAAGTGTGTCCATGGATGGTGGACAATGGAATTGCGGTTTGGTCCGTTGATTAATTTTCGTGCATCTAAACATAAACGAATGCTATCATCCTTTTTCTTAACTACCACCAACGGATTTATGAAATGAGTGTTTGATACCTCTATTATGCCATCTTCCAACATTTTATTTAATTCTGCCTTCACCTGCTCCCGATATGCTGCTGGAATTGGATAAACCTTTGCGTTGAACGGTTCTGAATTATCCACTTCCAATCTGTGCTCATAGCCTAACGCTGTGCTTGCTCCTACCCCCACTAATTCTGCATGTTTTTGTAATAAAGCTTGGACCTCTACTCTCCTATCCTCTGGACATCTCATTGTGTTGATCTGTTTACCTTCATCATCCTCTACCTCTACTACATTAATACTTAATAACCCCGTGTCATCCTCTGTGACTTCATAACTGCCCTTCCATGGCACTACCCTATCATTAATCCTTATTACCTTCCTTTCCATATCTATCAAAACCCCTAACTTCATCATACAGTCAACACCTAAAATGCTCTGAAACTTCAGTCCAGGTACAATTACAAACTCCTGTTCACAGCTTAAACCTCCCTAAGCACCACAACACTATTTACTACAGCAAACTTCTTTTATTTGAGCTACTAAATGGCTACGCTTTATAGGCATAATTCTATCACAAACCTTATCCCTAATTTTGCTGACGAATTCCTCCGATATTAAACTCGCCTCTGCCCCTGTATCAAGTAATACTTCTACATTATTCTCAAAAATTTCTAAATTAATAATTGGCAAACATAATTTTTCCTTAGTTTCTGGCTCTACTTCCTCCTCAATTTTGAAAAATTCACGTGGATGTTCATATACATTTACACTGAAATCTAGTGGTCTGTCGCATTCTAAAAATCCTGTCCAGGTCTGTTTTCCCTACTTGGTCCTGGTCTAGCCGTCACCTCAGCGTATGTCCTAGGCGTTTCCACTCGTTCCGTGTCTGTATTAGCAGTTCCCTCATGTCCGGTGAACTATTCCTTCTGGTAGGTTCCGGTCTCGGTGCAGGTCCCCTTCCTAAACTATTACTTCTAACGTACGGTCGTCGCTGTTCCCAATTCTGTCGCTGGTATCCGTAACTATTCCCTCGTCTAGCATAGTTGTCCCGTCTATTGTCAAACCTAACTGTGTTGATCTGTCTTTCCTATTATCCCGAGGTCGCCCACTACTTACGCCGTCGTACCTCTGCAGGTATTCTAAAAATATTTCTCTGTCCACTATGTTCTGTAGTGCTACGTGTTGTCTTATTTCTACCTCGAAGTGTCGTGATAAATACTTAATAATTTGTCGGTCCGTCAGTGGTGGGTTCAGTTGCTTTGCTATGCTATACTTGCATATAGCATATTGCTCCCTACTTCCTGAAAATTCTCCTTAAATTTCCTGTGATTAAGTCGTCTCGTACCTGGTCTTGTCTGTGGTCACTCCAGTAGTGCTTTAAAATCTGTCCTCAAAGTCCATGTAGGTGTCTATGTCCTGTCCTACTAAATTGTACCACGCCCGCATTGTCCTTTAATAAAGCCTTTATCGTATTCAGTTTAGTCTGTTCGTCAAATAAATTTCCCACTAGATTTCTTACACTATTAATAAAAATTTGTGGATTTACCCTGTTATCGCCATAAAACTTCATGTGTTGGTCCAATGATACTCCACCTGTAGAAAATCTGGAACCATCCCCCGTTAAATTTGACATGTTGTATTTGATACTACTAACTTCGCGTTCTACCCTGCCTAACTGATCCCTACATGAGTCCGTCACTTCAGTCATTTTTACATTAATCTCTTCTTCACAGAACATGCGATTTCGGACTTTAAATGTCCCATTTCCTGTCGAAGACCTGTAATATCACGCTCATTTTTTCAACCCTATTTTCAACTTCCCCATCTTTACGGTAAGACTATTTTTAAATTCTGAAACTTCTTTATTCGTCTTATCTATTTTCTCACTTAGGGTTTCCTAACTCCTGTTAATGTCTCATTCATTCGGTCAAATTTCCGATTTGAGTCCTCTCTCGCTCTATTCGATTCATCGCTTAGCAGTTCTAATTTTCTGTTAGACTCCTCCATCGCTCTATTCGATTCTTCCTAGCTAATCGCATTTCCTCTAACATTCTCATCATTAACTCATTTCCTGTTTCTCCTGATTCCGTCCTCGACTGATCTCTACTGCCTCCAGCTTCTTCCATTTTCGAGATTTTCTCACACAATGCACTATCGTCACTTCCAATTTCCACTCCTTGACTCCTTAACCACTCCTTTCTCTGCATACGTTCAAATCACTCACACACACTCTAAAATACTCCTAAATTTATACACACACAAAAACTCTCTCTCTCCGATCGCCAGTTTCCTGGAATAAAATCACAAAAATTTTATTTGGAACTCAAGCCTCACTTTTGGGTCGCCAAATTTGCTGTGATACCACCAAAATCCGGGTACTCTGCTTTTCGAATCGAGCCCCTACGAATTGGATGTCCAGAATGCTGTGAATCCTACGAAAAGCTATCCATTACTTTAACTGTGTTGGTCCATTGACTTTCTTCTGTTAATCGCCTCGGCTGCTCCCCTAGATAACTTTCATCCTCATTCATAAAAAAAAACAAACACATTCCTACCACAAACACGAACGTTAACTCTATTTACATCAATATTCACAATACATTAAAATTTCAAAATTAAATTTTGGCATAAATTTCAGTATCAGAAATTTTCAAGATTACATTTATTATCATTTAAATGTGCATCCTGAATTAAAGTCCTTATTGGATGCCTACTAATTAATATAACAATATATGCAGACCGGAGTCTGAGTACAAAGGGAGCATCTACCACCCCTTTACGTTAATTAACCAGGTTCGTCTAATTGAGCTCAAAGACATACCCAAATTTTCATCATAATCCAGAACATCAATACTAAATATCCCTTTCTACTTAAACAAGCAAATTTCACCTTAACATTAAAATTTTATGGTTAGTACAATTTCACTAATGTCCATTTAAAGTAAATCAATTATAAAGTAATTCAACACACCCAAAAATATCAAAGTTCAAACAAAATAGTATAAATTACCTGAAGGTTACTGCACTCGTAGCTTCAATGTACATCGTCCCTCTTGTTAATCACACCATTCCAACTGGGTTATATTTACAGCTTCTGATTCTCAACGCTTTTCAAATTTTCTCCATCACCATTTATTTAAAGTTGTTTCTGGGCTTTTCCAGAACTCATCTGTGTATATCTGACCCTTGTTTTGTGGATCCAGACACATTTATGAACCATTTAATCATTAACACCCCCGAAAAATAGCAAAGAAATTCATGCTTCTTTCACCACTATACGCCAAAACTGCCTACTTTTGGTGTATTCATTTGTCGTTGTAAATTTTACTAATTGGTACAGTGATACTAAATTTTATTACCTTGTATCTAAGTGCACTCAAGTACATTCATGTTAGCACGTAAATAACAAACTGTTTTAAATCACCAAAATATACGAGCAAACTTTAAATTATTCTATCAAACTAAAATGCACTGTTTAACGTATTGAATCAAGTCGCGGATGTAAGAAAGCTTGTTCATATTCCCCTGGGTATATATAGAGGTTCGCCTGTCTGTCGGTCGAGTCCTCAAAACGGACCATTCTAAAGAATTTCGCATTCTCGGTTCCCATTCCGTAGCCCGCGCGTCGGTTTTTACGAATTTTGTACTCGCCCCAGTTAAATCTCAGAAATTTCAACACGGCACGCAACATCTGGAAATAACTAATTGACTTTTATACAGAAATGTTATTTTCACCTCTCAAATTTTGCCTTTTACTTTCAACCAATCACAACCCCATGACGTTGCTCTACTCACGCCTTTTACTATATGTGTCTCGGTCTTGTGCATATTATCTGTCTCTATCTAACCCGTTCTTATTAGTGCAAATTGATATTCCTTATTATCGATTATTTCAGTCCATGTGGACTATCTGGGTTAAATAACCCCGTATCGCACCTTCCCGTGAATATTAAGCCACGGTTTCTCCAAGATTCTTTGAAACCATTTGTTATCTACAAAATTTTCGCCGTACGTGACATTTAAACTACGCAGGTGTTCAAACATAATATTAATTCTCAGAGCTTTATTTTCTGGTATTTTAATCTTGGATTTTCACAGGCTTTTATGCTTATTATTAATAATTATTATTAATAAAAAATTGACTTCTATCCTTTCATTTTTAGCAAATACAAATTAAATATTAATTATTATGTGTACACTTTGTTTAATACCGGTTACTTAAAATAGGGTTAATTAATATAAATTTTGCACGTAATTTCCATTTGTTTCTTTATTAGGAATAATTAAATTACACGTAGAGCTTTTTAATACTGTTTCTTTTGATATAAAGCGTCTTGTACATGATTTAAATCTCTTATTTTTACTGAAACTAATAAATTTTTATGCTTCACGGTTTTAATAACGCGTATTATCTAATAATATTCATTATACACGGTGATTAAAATTATTTGATGTGATTATTTAATTTTCTACCCTGGTCTAAATATGAGTAATATATATATATATATATATATATATATATATATATATATATATATAAAGTAAGATGTATCTGTAAACAAACTCTTATGAAAATAATAAGAGCCATTGACAAATACAAATCGGGCTGGTAGTTATATAGCCATTAACAAAACATAAGCTTTATTACTTCATAGGGGAGGAAACATCCACTGACCAATGGTTTCGGCTAGTTAGCCTCATCAGAGTGGAATAGTTCCCAAGAACTTGGGATGGCTTAGTGCATGGGAAATACTAGTAATGGATGCGTCAATGTGAAGAAAATAGACCAGGTCAGATTTTTAGTTATAAGACATTTTATTTTTCTATATTTTTTATTTGAATATTGAATTTGCTTAATATAAATTAATGTGACGAAGTTCACCAAAACAAAGGATTTGAATCGTATAAAGTGCGTGATATGATAAGAGGTTTCGAACGTTCTACACTTCTTTTATAAAGATAATAGGTTTTTTTGGTGACTTTGGGTTTTGAGTAAAAAGTATATGATTTTTAATAAATGAGATTTATAGCATTAATTAATTGAAAAGTGTATTTCAAATAATTTACAAAAACTGTACTTAATATTTGTTTCATTATATAGAATCGAATTAACTGAATTTTATAATTCCAAATAAATGCTAGTCGAGGTCATAAGATAAAGTTAATGGGAGTGATTTGATAATTTAAACTGTTCAAGGAGGAGCTATAAGTTGAATACGAAATTGATAACGAGTAAGGCGGTAACGTATCAAATTTTGTTATTGGTAGACAAGGTTGGTTCAAGATAAAATCCAGTTAAGTTTCTGGAGAGAATTTATAGCAATATTAATAAGACAGCCCAACGTCGGAGAACGATAATTACAATTCTTGTTTATACATAGCAATAATAATATGGTCGCACAAACGATGGGGCGCGAATAATTTAGGGAGCATAGCAATATTAATATAACAGCCCAACATAGGGGCTCAATAATTCCAGTAGTACATAGCAATATATATATATATATATATATATATATATATATATATAAATATTTTAGATAGTTAATTACACAAGGTAAGTTGATAAATACTATCGTATTACAGTGAATAAGATGAAATAATAACTTAGACTTTTATGCAAAGCCAAAATGATCATTTCAAATCGAGCTAGTAATTGAAAGATGGAAAATATAAGGTCTTGGACAGATTTGAACCTGTATCCTGGTTTTGCCGCAACCATGCGTTTACCAATATAATTATGAGCATTTTTCCTAATAACTAATGTCACATCTACACAACATACCTAAATTACTGCTATAAAAGTTAGCAGTCTTTCTATGCCTCTGTAGGTTAGCTTGTGTTTCCTGAATAAAATTTTCTATCCTTCGCCTAAATTGTTCTTCGTTGGAGTAATTAAACCATGTTTCCTTTGGTATATGTTTCACTTTTTCTATATCCCTCACAGTTGGTTGTATTCCTTCACTACTAGCTTTATGTTCAACTAAATTCTGTAAAAAAATTATTTATTTAATTATTGAGGAAAAAATTAAAAATAAAAATAGTTACAAAAAATACTTTCTTATAGATCTAAAGTATAGAAAGCAGCATCAGAGTGTGTCATTGTTTAGAAATTTTACAAGAAAGCAATTATTATGCCCTCGATGTGTGTCAGTGCACAGCATGTACCGCCTAGTGGTCATAGCGTGGGCAACTTTCTGCTGGCTTACAAGGTAACCCCTTTGGAAGGTAAGTTTTAGCTTGTATTGAAAGAAGCTAGGTACACCTGGAGGACTGGGAATCGCGGCGACGTCTGTGGCAGAGAGGTTAAACATGTCAACACTGATGGTAAGGTGTCGTGACCGTCAGTAGGGAAAGCTTGAACGGCACGGTTGCAATCTAGGCCGGTAACCAAGTTCAACCTAATTAACACTACTAAGACCTTTGCGAAAGCCTCGGCCCGTCAGTCATAGTGGGCGACTGCATTCAGGAATGGAGATTGAATACTTGGAATGTCAGGGGAGTGTGGGGTAAAGATTATGAAATCGTGAATGAAATAAAAGAAAGGCACATGGATGTGCAGGGTTTGAGTGAAATGAAGCGAAAGAGGAAAGATATTGTTGAATTAGATGACGGTACGTTGGGTTTGTGGTCTGCAGTAGAGAGCAATGAGTTCGGGGCGAAAGGTGTTGGTTAAATTTTAAATGATCAAGCAAAAGCATGTATGAAGCAGTATGAATTGGTGTCACCCCGCATTTTGTGGGTTAGAATTGAAAGTGGGCTTTAGAAAGATTTTTGCAGTAGCATGTTTATACTCCAGTGAATTACGATAGGGAGTGTGAGCAGTTTGGCAGGAGTTGGAAAATGTATTAGATAAACGCAAAAGGAATGACCGCGTGACTCTATTAGATGATATGAATAGTTGGCTTGATGATGACGATATCGCTGTAGTGATGATCATTATTTAAAAAGACTAACTCATCAACAAACTTAGAAAAATAATCAACAACAATTAAATAGACCTTTTTTATTGAGTAATTTGAAGAAAGCTATGCCAACTTTATGGTATGGAAGAAATTTATAATCATAAAATAACAATGTTCTTTTGAGTTATTGTGACGCTAAATAATACAAGTCTCACACTGATTAAATAAATTTTCTATGTCATTATTAACATTAGGTCAGTCGACTACTGTCCTTTCAAGACTTTTACAAGTAGACATTCCTTGATGTCCTTTGTGAATTGGTTTTCAAATTCCTTGTCTCAAAGGCCTGGGAATAATCACATAGGATGAATTAACTAACATCCCTTTAATAATGTGTACTTCATCTGTAATTGTAAAATATGACTTTATTTAGTTTTTGATTATACAACCTTCACAACATTATTGTATAAGTTTTTGTGACCTATCGTTGTTTTTAATGCATTCTTGAATATGATTAAATTCTTCATCGCTAATTGGTATGTTAAACAAACTAATATGCAGACTAAGTCTGTATCTATATCAGACAAGGCATGCTTGGGGAGTGCAGAACGTAAAAGAGTGTCTGCGACACAGATATTTCTCTGGTTTGTACCCTACATTAAGAGTATAGTGTTTAAGACGTAACATAATTCTTTGTAGACGTGGAGGAATGTTAAACAATATTTTTTTAAATGACTATAGATTTAAAATCAGTTTCGACAGTAATGTGTTGATCATGGATATATTGGTGAAACTTTGTATATTCAAACAATATACCTATTAGTTCCTTTTCAATTTGGACATCGTTTCTTTGTGTACTATGAAGAGTTGCAAAGGCATAGGCAATAGGATTTTGACCATGGAGAAACAACTGCACTTGTGAGGCATCTTTTGAAGTATCAACCGATAGCATTAAATGTTTATTAGGGTCATATTAAGTCAAAACCGGAGCACTCCTAATAAGCAACTGAAGTTTATTAAACTCAGCTCAATGCTTTAAAAAGGTTTTTAGTTTTGTCTGATAAATTACTTATGAACAATTCTAGGTGGTTAATCATACCTAGTAAACATTGAACATCATAGACATATTTAGGTGTAGACATATTGATTATTGTTCTAATTTTATCATTGTTTGGACAAACACTGTCCTCATCAAATAAATGATCTAGATAATTGACTTGTTTTTGACACATCTTAGACATTTTTAATTAAACTTTAAACCAATTTCGCGAACTCTTTGTAAAACATTTTACAATTAAATGTCATGTCACTTACTCCAAAAGTATAGAAGCAGTGTCATAGTTTCCAATGAAATAGATATAAATTAATAGCTAACTCATTGCGATAATAGACGGCTTGCAATGAGTTCATAGCACGAGACTTAAATATGAATTGTAATGAAACATTCTACAGAAACATTTTTATTTTTTTCACTGGGTTTATTAATATTTTTGCACTAGACAATTTTTAATCAAAAGTTTTTAACCCAAGAAACAATAGTTCAAAATTTCCCATTGATGCATAGCAACTTAAACATCTTGCTCAATAATTTTTTCTTTTTCATACTATTTGAGACAAGAATGTGCAATTTTGATTTTTATGAATTTCATTTTTCAATTTGTTGAAAATTCCTATTGCAATGGTTAATGATTAACATTGATGCCAGGAAACAAGTCTACAGTTTCTCATACTAATTTCAAGAAGACTTTAAGTAAAAATCGTTACTTTCTACAGAATGCAAACCACAGTACCTTTAATTTCTTAACCAAATGAACACATCAATTAAAGGAATAATTGTTATTAAGCAATAAATTCCAAAGACCTTTCCAATGATACCCACTGAAAAACTTTTGCCTTTTATTGAGATTAAAAAGCGTCAGTGGAACAAAAAGTTTCAGATACTATTACCGGTAAACGGCAGATACAATAAGTGTTAATGAACTAGCTCTGAACTTACTTCTGTGTTTGAGGGATGAGAGGGGGTCGGGGGAAAGCAAAAAAAAAACAAATATGATAAAATAGAGTTCAGAACAACTGCACCTAAATATATAAAAATAAATAGCTAACCTAGGGATGGTTCAGGAATCCCAGTGTCATGTACCATAATGACAATCAATAATCATGAACATGGGGGGTTATACCTGAAAGAAACACATTTTAGTGAAATGCAAACATAAGATCGCAGCTCGAAAAGATACTAAATCCTTATTACATAAAACTTCTAAATCTTTACTCAAATAATTATACACCACTCTGTATGTTTAACATAAATCACCAAATGTATACTTTGCAAATAAAAATTCAAAACCAGTTCAAGCATATAATTAAAATTAAATATTCAACAACTACAAAAATAGACATCGAATTGGTAAATTAAATAATTGACTTTATTTTAGAACTTATGGGAGTTAGAACTAAATATCTGATCAAACCAATTTTTTATTGTACAAAACTCTTTATAATAGCATTCAATATGTTAGAACAACTCTTAACTACTTTATTTATACATCAGATATTCAAAGTTTTAACATAACAACTTGAGAGGTTTTCTTTCAAATGTCTCACAAAGTTATTTCTAAAGTAAGTTCAAAAATATTAGTATTTTCATTTTTGAATGCTGACAAGATCCTAGTTCTGTGTGTGTGTTTGTGTGTTTGCAGGCATGCGTGCATGTGTGCCTGTGTGCATGCGTGTGTACATGTGTGTGTGTGCCTGTGAACATGAGTGTGTGTGCCTGTGTGCATGCATGTGTGTGCCTGTGTGCATGCGTGTGTGTGCCTGTGTGTGTGTGTGCATGTGTGTGCGTGTGTGTGCGTGCGTGCGCGTGCGCGTGTGCGTGCGCGTGTGCGTGCCCGTGCGCGTGTGGGTGCGCGTGTGCGCGCGTGTGTGCGCGTGTGGGCGCGTGTGGGTGCGCGTGGGTGCGTGTGGGTGGGTGGGCGTGCGCGTGCGCGCGCGCGCGTGCGCGCGTGCGCGCGTGTGCGCGGGTACTCGGGTGCGCGGGTGCGCGTGTGCGCGTATAAATATGTATATATGTGCAAAATTTTGTAATTACCTATTTTTAAATTGAGCCGATTTTTCACATAAAGTATTCTAGTTGTAAAATAGTGTATGACACTGAACGATGTAAATACTTTTGATAAATATTATTAAAAGTAATACTCTCAACAGTAGAGGTAATCTTTTGTTAAACTGTTTTATAAAAATATAAATTCAGAAACTTAGTATGACAAAATATGAATCACATAATGGCCATAGTAAATATGTTTGTTAGTACTTGCAATAGGTAGATATAAACTTCTGTTAATATTTCTCTTTTACACGTGTTAAACTTAAAACTATAAATTTCATCTGGTAACTTTCATTATTCCCAGGTTGATAAGACAAAAGCAACCTATAAGCGTTAAACAACCATTTGCCAGATGTGAAATAAAAGCGACACTAGTACAGTGTAATATAAGACCCACTTACCAAGATTTGGTCAAAATTCAACAAACAAGAATTATTTACAGACCCAAGAAGTTGTGAATAGCCATAATTCTTAATATTCATCAGAAACTGGAACTATCAGAGAACTACACATAAAGTGTTTCGAATACTTGTTGTCAAAGTTCAACTTCCTGACGACATATTCGTATTAATAAAAAAAACCAGATCGTCAATGGCCTTTAAACTGCTTTGCAATTCCATAGTTATCAAACCATAAAAATAACGTCAGTTCCAATACGAAATAATTGCATCGCAAATTTTTGATGCTTCTTTAGATTTAAGTTACTAATTTCTATATTCCATAGTTACACTGTGAATTTTAATACTCTGAAATGTATGCATAAATTCCAAATACTTTAAGGTTATGCGCATTATTAAAAGGAATCAAAAGTTCACAGATTGATACGTAAATCCCATTTTGCCTTTAACATTCTGAATCTCTTCCTAACCTGGCTAATCTGTGACAGCTCGAGCATACTTACGAGCATCGAGAAACAAACGACAACATGAATTTTAAACAAAAGATAAAGAATCGTTGTGTTACCTTTAGAACGCAAAAAATGTGAATCAATAAATGCTGTAAATTAAATGCTAATATACGAGAAAGTGCTACAATTATTGTAGCATGAAAGTTCTGAATTTTCAAGATGCTTCACCACTAGAATTCGCTTTATCGTTAAAAAAATTTTGCCGTTAATAATTTAAAATAACAGAAATTTTACTGGCATATTTCAGGGAAAACTGTGTACTCAAATACCTTTTGATGATTAATTCTTTGGTTTGCTAGAAGATTTGGTATGAATAATTTCATGAAACTCTTTATGAACCGATAGATTTCTAATAAAGTCACATATAAAGTGGTTTCCTGGATAAGCAAACACAGATATTAAAACATGTAAATTAACAGAAAAATAAACCAAAAATATTACTTACATGTTTGAGATCAGTATTAAAATTTGAATGTGATGTAAATTCTTTAATGCTATTTGGTGAACCTAATTCGTCTTTGGGATCCTGTGATGTATTTACTTTTGTCCCTTTCCTCATTTTACGGTGTGCTGCTGATATAATTGATGAAAATAGTTCTCTGCCATGAATTTTTTCCCCTTTAAGACCTACAATGAAATACAAATATACTGGTATAAATTATTCAAATCTTACTTTCAACTTTGCTAATATTATCAAGTAATAAGGTACGATTACTAACGACATCCAATTCATTATTTAATAAATCAACAGGCGGAGAAGGTGTTGGTAAATTTAAACAACTTACATCATCATCAGAAAAAAACCAATGTGCCTAAAAAATTCTATAAATAAAAAAGACAAATAGTGTAATTTAAAACTTACAAAAGAAATAAGTGACTCAACGATTTTATAATTGTGTGTCATATCATTAACTAATGTTGCCATATCATCCTGAACTGCTCGTATTAGCGTAGGGCCAAATACAATAGCTAAATTTCGCGCTTCCATTTTGTTAATATTAGAATTATCAGTCACGTTTCTTAAATGTAACATTACATGTCTCATTGTGTAATAATGATGAGGTGGTAAACAATTAATTAACTTTCTAATTTCTTCCATTCTTACACTAGGGTCTTCATTTTTATCAGCTTCAATAAAAGCAGAATACAATGCACTTGTTAACAATGAATCAGGTAATTTTCGAAAATATGATTTCAGTAAACTGCTGACTACATGAACATCACTCCACTGTGGATCAGTAGGTTGCACACACTCGTAACTATTATTAACAATATTTGTTAAAACTGTTATTGCAGCACTATTTCCAGGTACACGATAAACACCAATTATATCTAAACCTTTACTTTCAACAATTTCTGTGCAGAGTTCGACTATCCTAGGAACATGTGGATTATTATTAGACGGAAAACAATGTTCCAATGGAACCCCAAATGTTGAACCTTCAGGTGCTGTTGGAGAACTAGGTGAAGTATTTCCTTGTATCTTCTTAAATTGTTTTGCCACACGACCTCGCCATGTCTTTGATTTAGGACTAGTTAACCCTTCGTTAATTTGAGAAGGTTTGCGAGTTTTACTAACTGGTGACTGTCCTGTGGGTGAACGATTTCGCAATGATGGTAACTTCGATTTTGAAGGCTGAGGAGATAGTCGACTAGAGCTTTCCACTTGTACTGTTGTTGCTGATGGTACTGGCTGAGGTAGAGCTTGTTGTTGATACGTTGAATCCTGTTTAAAAATAATTATAATGTTTCAATACGATATATTTTGCTTACTTCTACAGTAATATGATTACAAAGATTGAAAAAGTCTAGTTTTAATTTCCTACTCATTGTAGATACTTATGTAATTTACACAAATCAGGTTGCATTTTAACAAGTGACTGATAAGTATTGATAAGATTATTATTCATAACAATGGGAAATATACTTAAGTATTAAAAAAAATTTACAATATCATTATGTAGTTTTATCTTCTATAAGTACACTTTACTCAAGGAAACAACATTGCAGTTTTCTCAAAACTAATTGAGTTATAATCATCAAGAGGATAAATTTAATTTTTTTCCAATTGTACTAGTATGAAAGTGTGCTAACCTTGATTAATTACTATTAAGTGTCAGCAATATATTATTTTTAACCTGTGCAAATTGTTATTAGTACAAAAATAAAAATTTTGGAAAAATTTTAACATTCTTAAAGCATATTGTATATAAATGCAGCATTATTTTTGTTCAGGTTTATTACAAATTAGAAAACTTAAAAAAAAAAATGCAAGTTAACAGACCAAATCAATGCTCCTTCCAAACTATAGTAGAGATAAAATAAACTTGTGTATAACTCATTGATGTTCTAAATAGGAAAACACGATTTACAAAGGTTTCATCTCACTTTATTTAATTTTATATAGTAACATGGAAGCATTTGCATACACTTTCTGTGTTAGATATAACTTTGAAACATTTGTTCTACATTATATTGTTTGGATTTGAAGTTGGGAATATTGTTATTTTTGTTGCTTTTGTATAATACCTTCGACACACGCAAGTAATTAATGTCCATTGTTGTAAGTAGTCATTTGAGATGTCAGTGTGTCATATTGTCATAATCTTTAATGGCCATATAAATGCCATTTCTCCGTTAATGGCCATTGCCAATCACGATGGTGTTCTGAATGGCTCATTGACAGGAATCGTTTCAAAATGCCAATTTTAAAATTACCGTGCCCACCAATATACTTTCCACAAAATGACTGCATTAGTATCAGCTGGTTGGTTTGTAATGTGTATGTTTTTCTAAATACATAAACTATAATAAATTTGCTAAAAATTGTAAAATTAAATACTCAACTTTTATTGTTAATACAAATGTATTATATGATTGACCAATTAATTGCAGAAAATAAAAATAAAATAGTAAAAAGCAAATGTTTTATTCAATCGGGATTGCAAATTAGAACGTTAAAGTAAATTGTAGATAAGCAGAAAATATGGAGACATAAGTATACGTATAACATTATGAACATATGTGTTTTTATTAAAAGCAAAATCTTTAAACCTTAGAATTGATCGGGTAAGTTTTGGTAAGACAAAGTTCCTGTTTATAATGACCCAAAATTTATAGAAAATTTTCGAATTTATCGAACAGCTTTTAATAAACTTCTGGAGAAGTTTCATTATTTGGAAGCCCAAAACTCTACTCGCTCTACTCAAAACCAAAACGACATTACTAAACCACATCATTTACTATATTGTGATTAAACAGCTGAAACATAGTGCATGCATTTACGCTGCCGCTCATTTAATTATATTTACTGCTTATATGCAAATTCTTCTGTATGTCACCATTATTTATATATTGCGAATTTATTTTATGGTCAATATAACAAATGGCCATCAACAATTGCCGTGTGTCGAAACTATTAGTCGATTTTGCTGTTTCTATCTGTCCTTTGAGATATATCTCAAGTAAATCAGTTTTTTAAAACTAAGTCTGATTTTTAACCTTTTCTACATTTAATTGCTTTGAGACAAACATTTAAAATCACATGCCCAGCTAATGGTTATGCATGTTTTAAGTTACTTCAAATGAGAACATGACAATCAAGGAATATTTGTGCCCCTTGAGTCAGTTATGCAAGTATAAGAATATAAGTTCTTTCTTTACAATAAGTAACAACTTATTTACTAAGCAATTATCTAATTAGTGCATGCTGAAGTGTATAGTGTAGGAGTGAACACAGTTTCAACTATTAAGAAACATGTACCGAATGTTGAAAAGGACAATAAACTACCGCACCCACTTGGCAAAACTAGAAATTCAAGTCAATCGATGTCGATGATTTTGTCAAAGATGCCGTTAAAAAAAATTTATGAAATGCATTGCAACAGTAATATATTTTGATTAGGCATAATAATAATTTTATTATAATCTTATATTTTGGAACATCAAGTGAATGTAAAATCATTGCGACAAGAACTAAGTTCATGTGATATCTTTAATTTTAATAAGAGTTTGAAAAGACTTATCACTGACTGGTTTTAAATTTAAAGTTGATCACAGTAAATGATGTTTATTTGAATTGGCATGTTACCAAAGCTCGTATTAAATTGTTGAGAGATTATTATGCAAATAAAGAAATGGAACTTTACGATCCTGTGTTTTAAGATATATAATTATATTTTAGATTTATTGTACTAGATGCAGGAAATAAAGATGGATTTATTTCCTATGCATCACTTTTATTTTCCTCTAAATCACCACTTGCAGATTATCATGACGATACAAATACAGAATTGTTTACTAAGTGGTTCGAAGAATCGTTAATTTCAAATCCGAAAAGACCTAATATGATTCTCCTCGATAACATTACTATTATTGATACACTTAGCAACCCTGCCAATTTTGTAAAACAGTGCATGTGTGATATGCGAGATAGTAACAGAACGCATGAATAACAGTAACGTGAAGTTTAATGAGTAAAGGTATTATTTTCAATGTTAATTAATAATAATAGTACTCAAATTATAGTAATTTGTTTACTTAACATTGGTGATTAGCCCAAAAAACAGTAGTATTTTGTAATTTGTTGGGTTAGTGTAGCAAGAAATATGAGGAATAGTTTTGAGGTTAAGTTGCAATGAACTGCTTATTTCAGTTTGATTTTGAAATGGAATCTTGAATTGAAAATAAATAGGACATTTTTCTACTTGCATGGAGTTTTGATAATTGGAAATTCAAAATGTAATCAGATCTGAAAGAGATAAAAGTGGATCGAGTTTTAAATGAGGTTATGCCAGAGGCATAAAATGAAATGTGGCAGAAGAAAAAGAAGAAAGTGGTAATGGTGAATATACAAGGTATAGAGGATTCCCATTGAGAATATGTAAAAGCTATAGTGAACGCTACACAGATGATTAGTAAGATGAATGCATATTTGCTAAACATGACAAGTGTAATGATTTACAGGATCACTTTGCAAGGCCTGATAAAATATTTCAAAAAGAAAAACTTAGGAAGCAATTTTGGTGAATCTGACATGGCATGTTTTTTGTTAATTGTCTATACCACCTGAGTATGAAAATGTTGTGACTGCAGTTAGAACATTATTTGAAAGTGATTTGAAGTTGGAGTTTCTTAAAAGCGGATTATTAGAGATATAATTGTAAAAGGTGTAGTAGCATCCATCATCTTTTGTTGCAGAAAAGTTATAAAATGTTTCAAATGTGGCAAGCATGTTCACATGAAAAGTGTTTGTGGAATAAAGTGTTATATTTGTCATACATTATACAAACGATGAAAGTCTTTTATTTAATAAAAGAAGTTTTGATTATCCCAAATGTAACCAATTGGCTGTACCTAGTTTAAAAGTGAATTTGCTGTCGGTTTCAACAGTAGAAAAAGCAGGTTACAAAATTGTTTATTGCAGTGACAATGTGTTAATTCAAAAGTGTAAAGTGGTTTATGCTATAGGTATACGTGTGAAAAATCTTATCAAGTTAGCGTTTAATGTAACAAATAAAATAGAATGTGCGAATTTAGCTATAAAACCTGATATAGAACTTGATTTGAACTATAATTTGTCGTCAAAAATTAACACTTTCAATTTAGTTGATGGTTTAAATTTTGCTGGCAATAAAAGTAATTATAATAATTTAGCATTAAAGCAATTAGATGTTAAGAATGCATTTTTGAATGGTCATCTTAAGCAAAATGCTTTTATGAGAATTCGGGAATGGTTAAAGATTAAATGTACTGACAATACTAAAGTTTGTTTACTAAAAAGAGCTATATATGGTATCAAAAAAGCACCTATATGGAATGAAACAATTAATGAGTTTATGTCTAGTTTTGGTTTTATGTGTTGAAAATCGGATTATTATTTATACCGTTTTGTTGATAAAAGTGTAAGATGTTATTTACTTTGTATGTCAATCACATTTTAATATCAAATAAAATACTAAATTATCACACCTACTAAAATTAAAATTATGTCAAAACTTTAAAGTAAGACAATTGGATAATGTAAATAATTTCTTAGGTTTGAGAAATTTAAGAGATCTTGTTGTAACTATGGATCAAACACGTCGTTGAAAATTTGGTTAAAAAATTTAATATAAAAGACTGCAAACATGTTGTTACTCCAATAGAAAAGGGTTTAAATTTGCAATGACAAAGTAATTCCAAATTGAATACGAAGTCGCCATTCAAAGAATTGTTGGAATACTTAATGTATGTTATGATAAGTACTAGGTCAGATATTTGTTTTAGTTTTAGTATTTTGGTCAATTTTGTAAAACACACGTGTATGCTACGCGAGATAGTGACAGAACGTTTGAATAACGGTAATGTAATGCTTAATGAGCGAATGTACTATTTACAATGTTAATTAATCCTAATAAATGTATACTACTCAAATTTCACTTTTTTTTACTTAACGAATAATGCTCTGTATCATTCCAAATTGTAACAAGAGTGCCAAATACTTGTTATAATAAGAAATGATTGATTACATGAACACACAAGATTGATTTTGTTAAAGAGAGAGTTGTTGACATTAGAAAGACATCAAGTCAAAAATTTAAGCAATAGATGTGATTGCTGCAAAATATGTTCCTAAAGTTATGACTTCTCCATATCACTGCCAGTTCAATACCATTAGGCTAATTAATATGAACTAATTTGTAAAGATTTTTATTACCAAAACATTGTCAAATTGAATCACCAATACAATCATGATAACCTAATGACAATATGGTTCAAATCGCTTCAAGGAATACATGATACATATTGTCGGAATGTATAGAACATGCCAAAAATGTATGATGGAAAGGTGGAGTATCAAACAAAGTTTTGATGCTGTGGAACCACTCGTTTTCTCCATTTGAGACAGAAAATGTACTAGCAGTAATGGAAGCAATTCATTCTTGTTGTATGGATTAGTCGGCCCAACTTGTTAGATAGACACCATTTCTTTTTATTGTAATGCCAGTAAATTCCTCTTTGGTGACCATGATGTAATACTTTGTTACAATATGCATCATAATCTGAAGATAAACTCAAGTAAGGATGTACTACTACATTTAAATATATGCAAAAATATATTTTGATTACTTTGTCATTTTTACAATTTCTCTAACACGACCTGAAAAACTTCTCTTCTATTTTCCAATGACCTCTTGTCTGCTGGCATACAGTCAAACATAAAAATAACAAATTTTGAAGACTAAATGTCATTGTCAGGATGACACTGACAGCTAAAATAGATGTAGCAAGTTGTTTAATAGTATATTATTCAACATACGGTAATGTAGGCAATAACTCACGCAGATGAAGTTTGCGGCACGAGCCGTGTTTACGTAAATGTCAATGAGCATGGCTACTTTGATATTTTTGGTAGGTAATTAAATAGAAATATAAGCTGGAAGCGTGAGTTATTATAACTCACGCTCATAACTCACGGTGTTTAATTATGAACACTATTACTTGTTCAAAAGTATATGAATAATGGTATTATAACTAAATAGGAGTAGATAAAAGATATTAATCCATAATATTTTAAAGATCAGTTATACCCAAGTTTATTTGGCCTCTACTATATTTTCTAAGGTTATTACAATATTTCAACTGTAATGACATACACTATATACACTGTACCAAAAATAAATTGTGTTATTAAAATTTCCTTAAAAAGAGGTACTTTGTAAATATGAACAACATGTTAGTTTTGTTAGCCAAGAACATTACAGATTACAAATACTTTTAAAGTTACCGAAATGCAAGTTGAGAAATAAAATATAAAAGTATTAAATTAACAAGGCATACCAGCAAGATGTAAATGAAACTACAGAGGAATTTGTACTTAATATGTTATACTGGGTGGCATTAGTTTTATGTCACTAATTTAAAGGGGGTATAAAGATCGATAAGACAAAAATTGTTAATAAAGCTGTAGTCTAAAACAAATACTTTTGCTACAAATGAACACACAAAAGCAGTATAATATTGTTTTAAAACCACTGTAATATTAATTAGGACACAAATAAAATATACAATTACATTATGTTTTATAGTCGACCAATTAAGTTGTGACCTTCAGCAAACTTAAATTAGTGAAATAGAGCGTATTTTTGCTGTCAAATGAAATAACTCAGTGTAGTTTAGCTGATGCTGAAACAAGGTTTAAAATTTTTTTCTAAAATTTGCATGTTTAGATAATAATCACAACAAAAATAATATTCCATAATGCTAATGTCACCATGACATAACTCACAATTAGTTAGCGGTCTGGCATGTTGGTAGCTATTCGTTGCTTAAGCCTTATCATAACATATAATTTAACACTTTTCCTTTTTGGAGGGGATAACCAGGTAATATTCATTTCCTTATAAATGGTATTCATGTAAACATGTTAGAGTTCTTTAACAACCATCAGGTTGCTAATATCTATGTAGAGTCAGGTAGATAGGAAAAAGATAGAAGAGTATAGGAAGATCTAGACCAAGTTATATTAGTCAAATTATTAGAAATTTAGGTTGTGAAGGGTATGTAGAACTTTTTAGATTAGCACAGAATGGAAAAGAAGTTAGAGCTGCGTCAAACCGACCTTAAGTAAGGTCGAAAACAAAATGATGACGATGAATGCTAATGTGGTCCAGTGCATTGAGTTTTTGATGTAGTTTTGCATTTGTTTACAATTCAGAATTTATGCAGAATATGATATCCTACTTTAAATTGAATGTACTTTTTGATTACATAGCTCGTAACCGGGTTTAGATGTTATGTGTTTCATCTGTTTGGTTTTTGTGTTCCACTATGTGCTTAGGTAATACGCTTCAACTTAGTGTTTTTACTTAATTGTAATTGGATCTAGGTAATTGGTGTTTTTTGTCGTGTTAGTAACTTAATGAGTTGTTTTTTGAAAATACGAAAACCTGAGAATTATACCAACCATGAACTTGCAAATACAGTGGAAATTTCGAACACTTATTATGAAATCATTTCGTGTGTGTTGTGATTCAGGATAAAACTTGCAATACGTAAGTTATTTTTCAAAAAACATATGATATAACAGCAGTCCTAAAACTTTTACTTAAGTTGACGTAGATCGGACATTTAAAAAGCGGTCCAAGAGAAAAATACCTGATAGGTTTTTTGTTTAGCTAATCAATCCCTATCGCCTCCTAAATTTAATGACATAAAACTAATGCCACCCTGTATCTTGGCTTTTAGTATACATATGCTGTAGAAAGTAGTCTTTCTGGAATAGGGTGTATATTAAAGTTGCTTTTTAGCCTAAAGTAGAATTTATAAATTCAGAATAAAAATCATGTTATATACAGTAACAAATACATTATAATACATTATTAATAATAAAAACATCAATTTTAATTAAAAACATCAATCATGATAAGCAACATTTACAACAAATTAAGTCATTAGCAGCCCAAATTGTAGGTATTGGTCGAAAGAAAATCCACATTTTCGAATAATAACAAATAGGCACTGATACAAAAAGTTAATGTATAGTGTGCGATAATGTGCAATAAAATCAGAGTACATACATAGAAATGTTGGAAAACTTCTTCCTTCCTACTCTAGATGCGGTAAACTTGCAGAAAAGACATGCGCTTCATTTTTAACAGAACGGTTGTGCTGCTTATAGAGCAATTCGAGTTAGGCAAAGGTTAAATAGATAGTTTCCTAATAAGTTCGGTCTTACTAGATGGCTTCCTCATTACTTCAATACATTTTTTTAATTGGGATATCTTAAGCAGAATGTTTATGCATATGATTTGCAGGATGATGAAAATATTATTCAAGACAGAAAATTATAGAAGTCGTAGCAGTGTTACGTGTAGCTTTCCAGTTTTGAAGTTATTCTGTGTTTTCTGTAAAATCTTATCCGGTTCTCGAGGTTAATTTCCAACTCGCTTTAATTCTTTGTCTATTTGTATTTCTGAATGGGTCGATTATCTTATCTAGCAGGTGTAGTGTGCATGATGTCGATATGCATTGTTTGTTTGAAGCTTGTAAAAGAGTAAAGTGAACGCTCTTGGTTTTGTTGTATAATTTTATAAGTGCGTATTGAGCATTTGTTTTAGCATCTCCTTGGGGAGGATCTGTAATTATACAACAGAAGTTAGTGGCGTTTGTCCACTTCCGTTTGTGGAATTTATTTGCGTCTCCGACTCTTCGCTTTGCGATAAGGCCGATCAACGTCGTAATTATTTAGGTACAGTATTGGTATTCTAATTATTTTTCTCTCATTTTAGTGGCCTTCGTTTTTTTGTACCATCTTTTAGTACTACCTGCTTTAGACTGCCGTCGGTACTACTTTTAGTAGTATCTTTAGTTTTCGTCTTCGATCACCGTTCCTGCTTGTTCCTTGCTTTTGTTTACAAATTTAAATTGGCTGTTCTGGAAGGAAGCAATAGTCGCCCCGCCGATTATCGAGCCCAGAGCTGTGTTGCTACTACTAAGAGTACTCAGGACACCTGGATCTCGAAGGTCGTATACATGTTTACTTTAATACCTGTTTTTTTTTGGTATCGCCTCAACAACCAATTTAAACTACGTTATCAGCTAAATTTATTTACGCTTTGATTATTACAAAATCCAGTTTTATCACAACGAAAGTTATATTTTTACATTTTTGGAAATTAGAAGTAACGTTTGATAAATTCTTTTGCTTTCCCCTCGGTGTTTACACATTTAATCACTATTCAGGCGAACTATTGTGTGTACTTTTTCTTTAGATACCGAAGTTTTGTAGTAACAATTGTGACCTAAAGTGTGTTTATACTTTTTTTTGTGATCTGCTTTACTATTAATTTCACCAGATTTATATGCTATGTATTTTGCCTTATTTTTCAGGTTTATTTTTATGCTACGATATTTTGTTTTGTAAAAGATCCACCAACGAACGCGATATATTTATAAATTTTAGAGATTATTTATCTCCGCGCCTTTATATAACGGATGAGCGGCATGCCTTTCGTCGCGTTTTAACTTGCGTTAGTTACAACTTATTCATTCGCCTATTTTGCGGTACCCCGTGTATGTACCGAACCGTTCGTGGGTCTCCACGCATCATTTTATTGTTTCTTTTTTTTGTGCATTGTGTCACCTGTATTTGTGCCAAGTAAATATTATACGTGTTCCTTGATTATTATTTTTATTATTGTTTTGATTTAGCGCGTGACGATTGTGCCGCTTTGTGCTGCTTGGATATGGTATTTTGGAACTTGTGTATGAGTTGGAACCTTTGAGTCACGGTTCTATATTTTCTTTGTGGCAAAACTCTGGCGCCCTTACTCTTCGAGCTTCGCCATTCTGGTCCTTAGTCGAAGCCGTCAGCCCACAACCTCCTGGCGGAGCAAGCCACCCTCCCCTTCTGCCATCGTTACAACAGGGACCAATTACCTATCGTCTATTTCTGGTTTACCATCAGCGGTGACAGCAGACATTCACCTAGTATTCGAAAAGTTTAAAGCAGTCGTTGAAAAATGTGTAACATTAGAAGAGCAACATGTAAAATAAGTTTTCGTTGTTTTTGTGTATTGTAAAAATTGTGTAGCTACCCTGTATGTTACTTCGAAATTCTGGTAATGGCTGCAGACTTGCCAGATGAAGCAAAACTTTTATGAAAAATGACTAATCTTCTTAAAATGCAAAATAGGGAAGTTTACAAGTATAGTTAGATCCATCCGGAGACACACTGTATAACATGTTATTTAATTTTACTCTGGTTTATTGATCATAAGAACATTTTTTCTCAATGTTTCATCAACAGAAATGATTGGCATCTTCAGGAGTTGCAAGCGGTTCTTGAAAATTCAAACCAGAGGTTGGTAGAGTTTCGAGAATAAATATCTTCTATTGCAACAACAACAAGTTCAAGAAAAATTCATTTACTTTTTAATTTAATCCAAAAAGTACTCTTTATACGGTTGTTAGCTAACGGAAGATACAAATAACATATGTTTTTGTTTTATTAATTTTTCATAAATGATTTCATTAAAAGAAGTTGTAAGTAGCAGAATATCTTAATGTCGACCTAACTAGAAAACAGTTTTGTAATGTATTTTAAATATATTAACTATCCAGATATTTTCATATTAAGCTTTTGGGAATCTTAGCAGTTTTCTTAAAAATGTTAAAAAAATCTACATCTAAATTTTCATAGGTCACATTTAAATTTTCCAGATTTTCTTGGCCACTGACAAAATTTTGAAGGTTTGACAACCATATAAAAAAGACATTGCAATATCATATTTTATTTGTAAGTATTTCATCTTTTTTATTATAATAATGTTCCTTTCTGATTTTTACAGCCAAGAAATTTTTATCATAAATATTTTTAAGGATGCAATTACTTGTATTATTCATCTTTATATCAATTCTGTTTATTCACAGACATTCTACATTTATAAAATATTTTAAGTCCAATAATTCAAATTTGGAAAACCTAATGATGAAAAAATAGGCGCAGATAAATCTGATGATTATTATAAACAACTACAGGTGTTGGTTGTGAAATATTTGCAACTAATGTTGACTGTGCGAAAAGATATCTTGGAAAAAGTATTAAATTGGCAATAGTTCAAGTGCTGGGGGAACTTGGTAGTCACAGCTCCCCTTCACAACCACTGAATATCTGAGAAATAAGGTATATAATTGTAAAACAATAGAAGGGGACCGAACTGCACCTAACAAGAAAGAACAGTGCCTATGATCAAAGACAACAAACATAGAAACAAGAAGAAAATTGTAGAAAGCATATGTGTGGAGCACAGCACAGTATGCCTATGATATATGGGCAGTAGGAAAAGCAGACAGAAGAACGGTAGCGGACTTTTGAAATGTTCTGCTTCAGATGTATGAAGATGATACCATGGACAGACAAAGTTAATAACAAATAGGTTATAGAAATAGTAGGGGAATAAAGATATCTGTGGGGAAAAAATAAGAGAAATAGATGGGCAGAATACGTTCTAAGGCATTTTTGGGGAATAGTATGGGATATATTACAAGCAGATATAAAAAGGAGGCAGATGTAGACCTAGATCAGATGGTGATAGATGCAGATTGTGCAAATTTCAGGGAAATGCGTAGGTTAGTTCAGAATGGGAAACAATTGGGGGTACGTGTCTAACCAGTTTCAGGACTGAAGATCTAATGATGATGAATTCAAATTTCTTTTCCTAGCTACTATGCAAAAAATAATTATGAAAATAAATTACATGGAGGTATAGGTTGACAATCATGTTTGTGCTCACCCTCCGTTTTGTTGTAACAGGCTACAACAGCTACTGGTTTTAGTCAGGTAACCTGCGGTACTACTTTGTAACAAGCAATATGTAATAAAGCTGACATCAGAAGGTGCATGTGTATATATATTGTACACGTACGTGCATTCACATGCATGAAAGTGTTTGTATGTGTGTGCATGGACATGCATGGACATATGCATGTGCAAGTGCAGAAGTGTGTGTATGTTTTGCATGTGCATGTGTGCATGCATGCACGTGCATGCGTGTAAGTGTGAGTGCATAGTATGCCCTTGACACACATTGTTTGTAGTTATAAAAGAGATTAATAATAATTTATACCATAACAAGTTGTAATAAATATATGGCATTTAGTGTTAATTGCAAAGTAAGCAATATAAACGGCATGTTGAAAATATACACTCGTAAGAATTAACATCTTATTACATTTGTTATTATAATAATTCCCAATGTACAGATCACAAAATTAATTTCTACTTTACTTCTCCAAATTTTAAATTATAACTTACCACTTTTCCATCAATATCATTGGAAGCTGGTGATTGTTCTTGTAAGACTTTAACCCAATTAGCAAGATCAATAGTATTTTCTGCTTGCAGTAACAACTCTGAACGATAAGGATTTATTGAAGATACCCTCAGCACATGTTTTCTCTTTGTATAATCTTCAGCAATTTTAACACATGCTGTACTAATATCAACTCCGTTAACCAATGACTGTTCTGATGCTTCCGATGGACTCTAAAAAGTATTTAATATTTGAGTAATCAACTATGTCTGCTTCTGCATCTTAATTAATAAAAAAAAAATTATTTTAATTACATTATATAAACTGTGTAAAACTTTTGCATGGATATTTACTGATACACAATCGAAGAGTAAAAAAGCAAGCAGAATCTCCTTTATTAAAGTTGTTCACCACATTATCCTACAATAGAGTTTTACTTTCTTCTCTGAATTTACACCATTAGCTAAACTAAAGAGCGTAATTAAAAGTTACTTTCTCCAAAATATTTCATAAAGTTAAAATCAATTATTATAAAGCAAAAATTAATAATAAATCCCTAAAGACAAGTAGACAGTTGTCTAATAATGTATCTCTTATTAAAACTTAATAACAGATGACAATATAATGAAATCAGCTGAAAAATCAAATTTAATAATGTTAAAGGATTTTAAAGGTACTGTGTTTATTAAATCATAAGGGTGATTCACAACTTCATATAAATATTGTAACTGACATTTAATAAAGGGTCATATATTGATATTTATGAAAAAAATATGTGTTAAAAAATAACAACTTAAAATTTAAACTGATGTTTTAAATATATTTGTATGAATATGTGTAAAGCAAAAAGGCGACATACTACAGAAAACCATTCAAAAGGACTAACTTTATTTTTTCTAATCAGCAGGTCACTGTACTCGAAAGTTGTGAATTACTCATAAGATTGTCAACTTTGTGAGAATACCTACTTTTACTGATGTTTAAAAAGGGCAGTAGAGTAATATTTATGAAAAAAAATTATTTCTTAGAAATTAAAACTTTCAACAAAAGTTTATACAGAAAAATTACACTGAAAATAGTTCAATGTCAGTACTGACCTACTTTAGTGTCATATGGCTAATTTTATTATTCCTAACCCCAACTTTTAGTAGTGTTATGTTTAAACCAACGAACTATTCATGAGTGCAGTGTTGGAATATTTTATTTCCTCATTTAAAATTGTTTTTCTGCGAAACGTTGTGTAAGATAGTGGTTATTTAAAATTAATGATATTAAAAGCGTAAGCGTTTAGTTTATTTGCTTTGTGTGGTTTCTTAAAAGATAAAATGTAATGATGTTGATGCGAACACACTGTTAATGCAGGTCAGTTACATCAACGTATTGGTATTCTACAAAACTGGTGCAGAAGAGTACGTGTGTGTATTCAACAAAATGGAGACCTTTATAAGCAGAATTGTTTAATAGCTACTTTAATTAAAGTACGTAGGTACACACATTTCATAAACATTTGTTTAAAGTTTTTGATTTTTAAGAAATCGCGTTTTTTGCATAAACATTACTTTACTCCTCTTTTTAAACATCAGTTAAAGTAGGTAATTCACAACTTCATTGGGTAAAGTTACCTACTGTTAGAAAAAATAAAGTCGGTTCCTTAAGAATGGTTTTCTGTAGCATGTTGCCTCTTTACTGTATACATATGCAGACATTTTTAAAAACATTAGTTTATTTTTTAAGAAATATTTTTTTGTGCGTAAATATCAATCTACGTCTCTTTCTTAAGTATCCGCTAAAATATTTCTTTGAAGTTATAAATCACCCTATATACACTTAAGGGTTTATCACAAAGGAAGTATCGCTAGAGAGCAATGCAAAATCAAAATATGTTCTTGAATTTTGACAGAAATTGTGCAGAAACAAAAAGAAATTATACTGACTACTGTTTTGAAATGATTCATTCAAAGAAATACAGGAAACTTTATCAATATAAAAAACAGCAGTAGTCCATTGGTTATATTTTAAAATTTCAAATGTTAATTAGATTGTAGATGTATAAAAATTATTATGTTGTGTGATTCCCCAAGTGCTATATATATTTTTGTTACTGTTGAAATATCATTAGGATTTCTTTAATTACTGCTTTATATGATCAATCATCCTCCACTTAATGCTACTGCCACTGTTTATATAAAAAATTTATATAATCACTTTTATGCTTAAAATTAGTATGTAGCATCCCCAATAAATAAAATAGCATAATGATTTATATATAACTGCTAATTTATTAATATAATATACCAATCTCTAAGTTTTTGTAATTTTAAATGCAACACTTCATTGCAACAAATGTTGTCAAATAATTAAAACTCATACTCACAAGTGCCTTTTTTCTTATTTAAAAAATCAAAAGTTGTAACTGCACTTGTACAGAGCTTAAAATACTTTTGATGGAAGTGCTTATTCAACATTTTAACAAGGCCCAATGATAAAAAATTGCCATACATTTTTAAACATGTGTAACTAGAGTTAATTTTTAGTTAGGTACCTTTATATACAAAATTACATAAAAAACAATACCCACTCATTCCAACATTTTATTTAAAATATTCAAAAAGTTGCAATAGACTGTGTATAAATATAGCTTAACATACAAAGGTTGCAGAAAAAATCATGCAAGATGGTTTGCTTGTAAAATCTTTCATATAAATGTTGTAACATTTAAAATTGACATTTATATGTGACCATTATGTTTTTCCACATCATGTGACTGGGATGAAACCACAACTTAATATTAAATGAAAAATTCCAACTTTTTTTAATAATCAAATCTATACAACCTTTTGAATCCAATGATATCCTATAAGCAGATGTGTTAGTGGATGGAAATGTGTAGTGGATGGGAACGTGTTTGAATGGCGCTTCCCTACTGATTTTTGTAAAAATTAATGCAATATAAAAAAATAAAGATTTTTATATTAGCAAAAATACATCATATTCATTAATAATTTATTATTGATTTAAGTATTCTTGTAGTACATTGAATTAATATTATAAATCCATTATTGGCAACATCCACATTGATTAGTTCAACAAACAACAGTAGTTAACACAATTAGTCGATTTATTTTAGTAACATCGCAGCTTATATGTTGACCCAGTTGCAGTGGTTTATTGAAAAGATCTCTAAAAACTATTAAAGGGAATGCTTTTAGTGGTTAAACAAATTAATTACATTAAACATATAAAAGTGGTTGATTTAGCACAAAAATTTTTGGTGTTATTTAACTCCTAAAAATCTTCACTAACTGTTCATGTAATAGTTTGTTTTTTTTCAGTGCATTGATTTTGTTTGTTTCTAAATAATGTAATCAATCTGCTATTCTAGGGGAAATCGACAATTGTAAGTACTGTACAAAAATAAGCTATAATAGACAGCAGAGGTTCAGACATCAATGGTTCATCGAGGCCTGTCCTCACGGTTTACGTTATACCCCTCCCCTATCTCAAACTTCCACCTGTCGCATTTATCGTGTGGTGACTTGTTTTCTCAGTTCTCACTCATACATTATTGTCTGTATCTACCAGTGAGTTGTGAGTGTATGATGTCATTAGTCGAATTGTTATTTGCTATAGTATTTTCTATGAACGGTGAATGTGATTACTAAATGTGTCACACTATTTTGTGTTAATACACTTTTATTTACGTTTTAGTTTTTAAGTTTTAAAGTTTAATTCTGTCTTAATGCACCATGAAATCGTCCAAAAAAAAGAAAAACACTGATATTGTTCTTCACTCAACTTAAAAATAAAGACAAGCGAACAATTATTGGTGGAGACATCTACCTCGTAAACAAAGGAATTATCTCAGTCTCTGCCGTCAAATAAAGAAAGTGAATTATCAGCAACTGCTTTCTTCTGTAACAATACTGTCAACTGCAGTTGATGAATTAAACCACAAGGATTATACTTGTAAATGGCCCTCTATATAGACTACGAAAATATGGAAATGCAAGAAAAAATGTTTCCATTGCTAAAATGGTACATTATGCAAGCATGTATCCCACCCCAATGCATTTAAACAGTTTCAAAAGAATTGAGTTCATTCAGCATCTCCATCAATGGGTCTACCAAGTCTGTTTAGCTCACCTCTTTAAGAAAGAAGGTATTTCTATACAATCACCAGATCACACGATCTTAGAGACCATATCTGCTAAGGCACATTAGGAAACAGATCAAAACATTTGTGATAAAATGAACAAATCTCATCTCAAATCTACTATAAGAAGGTCAGCATACTATCTGGAAAAAAGTGATAAGCCATTTTCTGATCATTTCAAGCATTTGGATTTCACAAGTTGAATGGCATGGACATTGTTGTAGAATTACGCTCTAGATTTAGTGGAACACAAATTAGTCATGTTCCAAATGAAATGAAAGAACAAATGATCCGACTACTACTACATTCGAATGATAATTAACCAATTTTACTTAAATTCCCATATAACAAAATTAAAAGTGGTATATTGCAAAACGAGGAAAGGATATGTACAATGACTAAAAATAGGTACTTTATCCACCTATTTGATAAGTTTATAAAAATGGAGGTATTCACTTTGAAAAAAAGTTTAGCATTTTTTTTAATGTCATGTTTGACATAAAACTTTGACACACTATAGATACTATGGATTTCATAATGGGAAATTTGGATACATTAAATAGTTACTATTTAACCGTTCGAATATAAACTTTTAAAACTAATTGAATTGCACACTACAATTCATTTTTTTAACACTTGATTTTCGAATTTTTTTCCACAGAATCATTTAATATATTAAAAAACTAAAGATATGCGTAAAGCTTATTTAAAAAAAGTTTTAAAAACAAACGTAAGATTCAAATATGCAATAATATACAGGATGTTCATTTAAGAAACATCATCTTGGACCATCACTCTTTCCTAAGCCATCCTGTATAAACAAAAATATCTTTGGGCGATACTCCATGACATTTTCTAACACTTATGCATAAAACATTTTTCTGCATCTATTATATGTTTTGCGCCACTGAAAGTGTCATTTTTGTTGGTCCACACTGTACATGTGCACTTTTCCATTCAGACAATGGGCCATAGTTGGTAGTCTATGACAAATGCAGTCTAATTCAATACTACTTTCTTTTAAGCAAACAGCTCGACTATACTTAAGTTTTGACTGTTTCTGTATACCAGAACATAAATCTGACAATAATTAAATTTAAATTTGTCATGATGAGATTGGAAAGCAATTTTATATGATACAACTGCAGAACTGAAACTTTTTGGCCACTGCTTTCTTTTCTACATGTAACTTTCAACAAATGGTCACAAAAAAATCTTACAAGACTCGATCTCTGTAGTACAATCTCACTAATCAATGCCGCCTCTAGCGGGTGATCATTTCGTACCCTGCACGAAGACGTCATGATCACAAAACCGTTAAATTGGTAAATAGTCAATGAATCAGAAGAACATCAATGTTTTATACATGCTGCTACAAGATCAACGTTCATTATCCATTAAAGGAAGTTTAAATCAATAATCTAAGTCACACTATTGCACTGTTAAAGCTAGAGGTTTACATTTACTAGTCTCTGCTCGTTCAGGTGTAAATCTGAACTTGTTTGTGAATAGCGGGAGCAGATGATGCAAAAGACAACTTTTATAGCAGACCTGCTAAAAGATCAAAGTCTATAGATTTGGCTATAAATAGGTACTGGTAGCTAATAAATCGTTTATGGTTGCTGAAATTTAGAACAATGGGATTCGTTTAGATTGACATGCTATTTAATAGCATTTTGCCATTTTGTTTTAAGTATAAAATAGCATAGAATAGCATATGAAAGAAGTAGTGAAAAACAATTCTGTGTTCCAGATTCCAGCTGTAGTGTAATCTAATGAGCCGTCGAATGAGCATTGGTGTATTTCGTAATAATTATAATTTTGAAACCATACATTTTTTTGGTTTATTTAATTTGAGTGTTAGCTAAATTACATTTGATTTTTCTCAATGCTCGATCCAAAGGTACTATATTGGCCAACAAGTCAATTTTTTTATCTGGAAATTTTGAATTTTGCCAAACCCTTGCTGTTCCAAGCAAGATATAGATCTTTAACCTGTATGACAACACTCTCACACAAGACCTACATTTTACCTCTCATCCGAACCACGGCACATTTCTATGAAAAATGCTCGCCTTACATTTTCAAGCAGATTGCATTGGGATTCAAACCCAAGACCTTGGATTCAGTAGTCACAGTCACACCAATCCAGCCATGGAGCCGTCAGGGTTACCTATACTACATTTCATGTTCCAATGCTCCATTTAAAGGTTCTATATTGACCAGGAAGTAAGTTTTTTTACCTGAAAATTTTACATTTTACCAAACCCTTCCTGTTCAAAGCAAGGTAGATATCTTTAACGTGCATGACAACACTCACACACCGCAGCTACATTTTACCTCTCATCCGAACAAGGGCGTATTTTTAAGAAAAATGCTTGCCTAACATTTTTCAAGCGGACCGTGTCGGGATTCGAACCAGGGGCCTTGAGCTCAGTAGTCACATGAATACCAATTGAGTTTTGGAGCCATCTCAGTATTAGTTACACACTACATTTGACTTTCCAATGCTCCACTCAAAGGTACTACATTGGTCAGGAAGCAAATTTTTTTACCTAGAAATTTTGAGGTTTGCGGAACCTATGCTGTTCCAAGCAAGGTAGGGATCTTTAACGTGCGTGACAACACTCACACACAGGGCCTACATTTTACCTCTCACCCAAACGAGGGCGTATTTTTGTGAAAAATACTCACCTAACACTTTTCAAGTGAATCGTTTCAGGTTAGCTACACTACATTTGATTTTCCAATGCTCCACCCGAAGATAACCCATTGGCCAGAAAGCGAGTTTTTTTAACTGGAAATTTTGAATTGTGCTGAACACTTGCTGTCCTAAGAAAGAAAGGGATCTCTAACATGCGTGACAATTCTCACCCATGGGACCTACATTTTACCTCATATCGGAATGAGAGCGTATTTTTGGTAAAAATACTCAACTAACATTTTTCAAGCACACCGTGTCGAGATTCAAAAATGCGACCTTGGGCATAATAGTCACACGCATACCAACTACACCATGGAACCATCTATGTAATAGCTACAGCTACATCCTCATTATATTAAATATTTTACAAACAATTTAAGTGCTAAGAAGCAAAATAATGTCTGAAAATAGGAAAACCTCCAAAGCTGAAGTTACAAATTAGACTCGAGAAAAAACATGCAAATCAAAGGGGTTTTACAAAAATTTCTAATTATAGTGATCCTGTTTCCTCAACTTCTATGCATGTTGAAATCAATCCAGTACAATGTAGTAGCTACCAATGTATTATAATTGAAGACATTATCAATATGGAAATTGGGGCGGAAAATATAAGTAGTGATAGCTATTCTGAGTTTACCTTTATTAACGCTAATGGTATATCTATAGAGCTGATACCAATTAATTGATCCTACAAACAGGGTCGTACTACATAGATTATTTGGTGATGCACTACAATATATCTTTAAACTGTTACCAAAAGGGAACCTTTTCCAAAAAACAAAGATAGTCGTTTTCAAAGGCATACTTTAAAATGTGTTTAAATAATGGTTAAGAAACAATTCCCAACTGGTTGTTTATATTCATGTCAACTAAAAAGCATATTCTGTTTTTGTTGTAAGCATTTGGTAACAACTCCAATACAAAATTTACAGATACAAGTGTCTTTTCCGATTAGACACATATATTGGATACACTATGAAAGCACACGACTTCCTTATCATATTTGAGAGCCTTTAAATAATAGAAGGAATTAAAGATGTCGCTCCAAACAAAAGCCATAATTAATTATGTACAGCAGATGATATTTAAAATAGAACAAAAATATATGGTGTTATAGAAAGGTTTATTACTATTATCATATTCGTAGCTACTTGTTGCTTATCACTAATGGTGATTCAAATGTATTATCCAAAAGCAACAACGGCAACTTTTTAAAAGTGGTGGAAACGAAAGCAAAATTTGATGGAATAATATTAAAACATCTCAGGTGCATAAAAACGTCAAAAGACCCAAAAAAATCACATTTCCTTTTATTTAGGAAAAAAATTTCAAAAAAAACTGATTTTTTTAATATCCATAGAAGTTAAAAATAATAATAAACAATCTCATGGATTCAAAAATACTTGTCCACTATTGTAGAAAGCATCCCTGATATTAGTCATAAAGAGCAAATCTTATTTTAAGAATTGTCAACACGGCAAATGAAGAAAACATTTGTATCGAGAAACATTTCCTTCGATTTTTTTTAAATTTCAGACTCCACAGGACATGGATTTTTTAATGCTATTTGTTCCGTCCCAAGTAAATTGCATTTATATATTAGTAATCTAGAGAACAATGATACGATAATGAAAGGGACGCACATTGGTTTGCAATAGAAAATTTTAGCTATTAGATATACATCTTTCTTTTGTGCAGTGTGCTGCATATACTTTAAATATGGTGGTGAATAATGCATCAAAGATTACACATTAAACTATCAATTATTTTAAATTAATTCTGGAAATACAGTTTTTTTTTGCAAACTCACCTACCGATGGGACGTACTAAAAACATACGTTAAAAATTTTTCTAAAATTACATCATTTCATTTTATTTCATCTACTGTGGTGTAGTATGAGGTAATTTTAAAAATAAACGTTGTAAGTAGATTACTTCAAATATCAAATTTTGATTTAAGAGCAGGAGTTAAAGCCTGGAAAAGTTAATAAGTTATTTAAATAGTTTGTGTAACGACAAATTTGAAAAATTATTACAGTTAGAAAAATTAAATATAGACATCAATTTTCCTCTCATGCGACAAAAAAGTAAAATTCCAATTTTTTATTAACATGCCAATGAGTCTTTATACAAGACCCTAAAGTGAACTTTGAAATAGGGTTGTTTTGTAATATTTGGTGTAGCAATAAATTCTATGGAAAAGAAATTTTCGTTACTGCAAGAACAATATAACTTTAATTTTTTGTACAAATTAAGAATATGTGACAATATCCACATACAAAAGCGTGCAAGTGTTTTGGTATATTGTCAGCAATAAATTAACAACATTATTTCCAAATGTGTGCATTGTTATTAGACTCTTTTTAACATTACCTCTCATAGCGGTTTCAGGTGAACGTAGTTTTAACAGGCTTCAAATTATTAAAAATTATTTGTGTCGAAGAATGTTTGAAGAACGTCTATCAGGACTTGCTACAATTGCAATTTGCAATTAAACATAAAATTGCAGGACGAATTGATTATGTGGACATCAGTTCAGAGTTTCCTTAGAGAAAAGCGCAAAAGGTCAAGTTTTGATTCATTTGTTTGTGATGCATGTATAATTTCATAAATATATTTCAATGTGTTATTATTTACTAAATGCTTTTTACTTTTGGAGTGGTAAAATAAGTATATGCATGAAGGTGTGTACACCATTAGGATTGCCAATTTTCATTTAAGAAATTGCTCCAAACCATTTCACCCTAGATTTATCAAAATAAACCACCACCAAGAATTCTTTACAAGTATTACTAAAGAATGAATTTCAATTAGTCAATCTATTGAATTTTTAAAATATTGCTATCAACTATTCAACGAGCGTTTACATTGATAGCAGTAATTTAAAAAGTACTTGTTCTTTAGACCATAAAAGAATCTGGGGCTATTTGACAACCTCTACATGAAATGCACATCAAGCAATTCAAAACAAAATTGTTTAGGAACAAAGTTAAGAAGGTCTATCTATCGCTAAACAAAATTCTTGCCAATTATTACAAAAAGACCGACATTTGTGGCAACATTATCCTTGATTGAAGCTCTTCAAAGATTTTCAGTTTGTATTACAAACAAAGGTGATATTTTTTTGATCTTCTTTGGGAATTAAACCAACAATACACTAAGAACACAATTATTAAAAACAAAACCCAAAAACGCAATACAAAGTTTAAAACACTGCATCTACAAAATACCGTGCGAATGTAACAAGTTTTATATAGGGGAAAGTTCCAGACCGTTTGAAGTTCCATTAAAAGAACATAAATCATATATAAAAAATAGAAAATTTGAAAAATCCATGATTTGCGAACATGCATGGGACTTCAGTCATAAAATAAAATGAGATGATGCAAAAATTATTGACAAAGAAGAAAACCACCAAAAACACAAAAACAAAGAAGCTGTTTATATAACCCTACATAAAAATAACTGCATAGCAAACAAATCCGTGACTTTCAGTAAACAATGGATTCCATTGCTAAAAGAAATAACAAATGAAAATCAAATGCCCCCAATATCTAGGAAGCATTGCAAGTTTTTCCTGGGTTTTCCTTGCAATATTAACATGAAATACAGTATACATACATGATTTCTATTTATAAAGACAATAACGAATTACATAACAATAAGCATATTAGCAGCCCCGTAAAACAGCATTGGTATCTGACAAATGTAAACATTTTTACTGATAATAATTGATTGAAATGAATAACAGTAACGCCGTAGTTCTCGACAAGCTGCTCGACTGTGCACCGATCGATATCCAGATAAATTTCTCCCACCTCACAACTATGTTCATATGCTTTTACATGGGGTAAATGAATACGGAGCAGTTCCTGGTAATCAAAATAAACGACAGCGGTATAGACCAAATAATCTTGATGCAGACACTGAATTGCAGGTAATGGCCTACATACGTGTTAATCCACCTTCATCAATTGGACATGCATCTCGAGAAATCAGTTTATCAGTTGGTACAGTATACAAACTATTGAAAAATACAAAATGCAACTGTATAAAGCTGATTATGTTCAACATTTACACATCAAAATTCTAAACGTAAATTGAAATTTTTGGCATGGTTTAATGTTCAACTTGTAATCAATAATTTATTTTGTAATCGTATTCTTTGGACTGATAAGTCAAAATTTACAAATAATGGTGTAATGAATAAACAAAACCACAGATTTTGGGATAATACAAATCCACATTGGTCTCTAGAAACTAAATTTCAAACAGTCTAGGGAATTAATGTTTGGTGAGGATTAATAGGTGGGAAACTATTAGGTCTTTATTGTTATGACGGGATACTTATTGTGATATTGTCGGAGGCTTTCACGGCCGGAGTCATTGTAATTATTTATGGTTCCGGGTTGGGACCGTGTCATTTTATAAATTAAGGTCGACGTTTCGCCCACTTTTGTAAAGGGCTTCATCAGGACAATAAATATATTAAAAGTTAAGAAAGATAATATTAAATAGACAAGTCACAGTGTAAAGAGAAGAGTTACTCCTGAACTAGCAGACTCACTAGCCCATTCATAGCCAAAAGGTGTCTTGTGGCGAAGTAACTGGTGAAATTAGCGAAAGTGGTGGTTTATATAGGGCGAGAACTTGATACATGAGTGATCATGCATAGAGAGGAGTGTCGTAGTGGATCAGTGAACGTCACGGTTCCGCTGTTGTGAACATAGGCTTGTTTTCCAAATAGGGGAAAGGTAGTAGCCATCGTCTTTGTTTAGATTATTAGAATTTTTATTGATTTCTATGGATTCTCTAATTTTTCTATTGTAGAAAAATGGAATTCTGGCAATCAGTTTAGTCTTGTCGAAGTTGATGGTATGGCCTGTTTCATGTTGGTGTTCGGCCACCGCTGAGCGATTGTACTGGCTTGTTCTAAAGCATCGCCTATGCTCGTTTAGTATAGTCTGTACTGACCGTCCTGTTTCTCCTATGTATACTAGACCGCAACTGCAGGGTATACTATATACGCCTGGGGCTTTAAGACTATTTTCGAAATCTTTTGGGGTTGGTAATATTTGTGAAATTTTATTAGTGGGTTTATAGATTGTTTTGATGTTGTATTTACGTAGAATTTTGCCAATTCGGTCTGTTACTCTGTGTATATATGGAAGGATTGCTAAAGATCGTGTATCGAGATTACAGGAAAAAGTTGGGGTTGCCATTTAAAAAAAAAAGGAAATTGTAATGCGCATACGCGTACCAAAAGAGTTAATATGTTGAAATTTCCTCAAAATGTGTATTTCAGTATTTCCTTTAACCTCCTGAAAACCCCATTCCAATCCAAGATCACCAAGCTGAAATATCTAGTGGTACCTCTAAGCGTGAACACACTAACACTGTATATATTAATAATTATTCTGGGATTTTCGTCAAATATAAATAAAACAAATCAATTTGTTGTTATATTGTGCATTTTTTTCCACTATCGATGTTTCGGTTTAAAACCATTTTTAAGATAGCTATAAATTTCAATTATTTTTACACATTTGGAAACTCCATAATTAAAAATACCTACCAGTAGTCTGTTTAAATAAAATTAAAATTTTAAATATCACTGTAATTTGAGCTTATTTTCTAAAATTCTATAAAACACGCTAACAAACCTTTGTATTTATGAATTGAGAACTACATCCTGTTCTGACAAGAATACAGAAATTGTTAGATCATTTACACATGCGTACAAATTTTACTTAAATTTTAGGTGGTGGTATGTAGTGTGTGATATTTAGAACTAAATTTTTAATGAGTTGCCACATTACATGTTTTGTATTAATTTATAATATATACTCGTAAATTGTTCATGGTCTGTTTTGGAATTTATTCAATTTTTATTGTATTGTATTGGATAGTTTCTAAAATATTTCATTTGTTATATTTACTTCAGTACCTAAAATATTTACATTTTTCAATTGCATGTTTAGCAAATGCTGTGAATCAGTTATTATTTGCATTTGAATCGAATATTTATGTTTGTAGATTCTCTTGTGGAGGTATTGTTTCGAGTTTCCTACATAACAACCCAGGCAGTCGAAGCAGTTAATTTTATAGATTGTATGTGTTTTATGTTTATTTTCTAATTGTGGTTTAAGGTTGAAAAATATTTTAGTGAAGTTATTCGGCCTGTGGGTAATACGGATGTTATGGTTTTTCACACTTGCATTAATTTTTTCAGATAACCCGGGTGTGTTCCTATTTCAATTATTGATTCATTTTAGCTGTTTATTTTTATTATTGTACATGTTATGGATTTTGTAACCTTTTCGGGTAGGCATTATTTTTTAATATGGTTCTTACTTTCTTTAAATTTTTTGGTCTGTATTCACCATGTGATAATTGGATGGATCACTTGACTAAGTTATTTACGACATTTTTTTATATTGTCTAGGCACGCTTAAATTATAGTTTTAATATCATTCGCTCCGTGTTTATTTATTGCATCAATTAGTAGATATTGTTCCTATATTGTTATATTTAATTTGTAGGTCTAAAAACGATATTACTTGTGATCTTTTTCCATGTGAATTGTAACCGGGGATGAAACGAGTTAAATTATTTTATGGCTTCATCAATTTTATCTATAGGCAAACACATTATACAATCGTCTACATATCTTTTTAAAAATGTTGTTTAATAATATTATTTTCCAGTTCTCAAGACCAAGTTTGCAATAGTTGAGGATATTGGAAATCCATAGCCGTACCATATATTTGAGAAAAGAATTCTTCATTGAATTTAAAATGTGTAGGATTTAAACATAACTTGATAGCATTTCTGGAAAAGTTTACGTCTTGACTGCTTCTGGGTTAATACTAGGCGACTCGATGTTTAATAGCGTTGTATTGCCCCTTGGAGCCAAATGTTTAATAGAAACAGTGGAATCTACTTCAGTCTTAGCTGTAATCAATCTAACTTCTACCAAAGTATCATATTTATTTTGTCTATTAAGATTCGCCCAATAGTAGGGGACAAAGTAAGCCTGCTTATCGTAAAAGGCGACTAAAAGGCACAGTAAAAAGCAGCAGCTTTGCTGGCTAAACGATATTGGAGGAGAGTCTGTTGGTCTCAGGCGATCCTCAATAATTTACAAGGTTGTTGGGGGTTGGCCGTGACAGATACGGCTTTTTGCTAAAATCTTTAAAAACTGTGTTGTGGAAAGATATGGGAACCTACCACAATATTTCCAAGGTATGCGTGGCCTAAATCACAAACTATGTATGATGGAGAGCTCACAAGTAAAATTCCTATCCGGAGGTAAAATACTCCATTCGAATCTCCGGAAGGGGGTACTTGGGGCTTGTCATCGTAAGAATTTAAAACAACGGTTCGATTTAGTGATAGGGACTTGGAATGTAAGGTCATTACTTAGAGTAAATAAGTTAACAAATTTATTAGTTGAAATGAGAAAAGGAAAGCTGGACATTTTAGGTATTAGTGAGGTGAGATGACCAGATAGTAATGACTTTTGGAAAGGTAATTATAGAATAATTACAACTTCTTCAACTAATGGACAGGTAGGTGTAGCAATAGTGTTAGGTAAAAGATTAGGACGTAAAGTTAAAGAGTACTTACAATTTAGTGATAGAATAATTATGGTTAGATTGAGTACGAAACCCACAGATACTGTTTTAGTACAGGTTTACATGCAAACAACTCAGTACGAGGATGAGGAAGGTATACGAGGATATAAATAGTATAGTGAGAAGAGTAAAGGGAGATAAAATTTTAATAGTTATGGGCGATTTTAATGCGTCAATGGGAGAAGGTAGTGAGGGAAAAATGGTAGGAAAATTTGGGTATAGTAGACGGAATGATGGAGGAGAAAGATTAGTTGAATTTTGCCAGGAACATAGATTACTGTAAACACCCTATTCGAACAACATGTTAGAAGAAGATATACCTGGAAAGTGCCAGGTGATAGGGTTATATACCAAATGGATTATATTTTAGTTAAACAAAGATTTAGAAACCAAGTTAAAAACTGTCGTAGTTATCCAGGGGCTGACATAGATAATGATCAAAACTAAGATAAAATGAAGTGTTATGTAAAATTCAAAAAATTGAGAAAAGCTAAAAGAGAGGGGTGGGATCTAGGTAAGCTTAATGATAGTGAGGTAAAAGAGGAATATAAATAAGTATTAGATAATAAAATCGAAAAGATAGCTATAGGAGGGAACGTAGAAAATAGATGGAAAGAAATAAAATGGGCTGTACATGATACAGCAACACAGACTATAGATAAGAAAAAGTAGACGCAAGAAAACCCTGGGTAACAAAGGAGATATTAGATTTAATAGAGAATAGAAGAAAGCTTATACCTTTCAGAGAATTGGATAGTGAAAGTAAGCAAAAATATAATATAGTTGGAAATAAGAAATAAGTACATGAGTGTAGAAAAGCTAGAAATAAATGGATGAAGGAGAATTGTAAGGGAATACAAGATGATTTGAGAGTAGGTAAGACAGACAGGGCTTACAGGGCAGTTGTAGAGGGGTGGATCGGTTTACCAATTGAATTACCGGATAGTTCAGACGATCCTTCATCAATCCACCACAAATAAAAACAATATGCTTATTATTTGTGAAGGTATCAACACTGCAGGAAACACAACACTAATACAGATTAACATTTATTTCGAATTTACTATTTATGTGGAACAGCTATACACATAGAGCATCGAACTGAAAACTGTGGCAATCTACTTACAAGATATATTAACTATATAATTAGTGATACTAAGATATATGCCTAAATTATTGACAAAAGAGGTCTTAGTGACCCAACGAGTGCAAAACCGCTCCGCTCTCAATTAGGCTGATACTCACGCACCTCCGTCTTTTATCCCAACCCTTCACCGACTGCCTTCCAATACTGTCTAATCCCTGCACTAATATTGTAACGTATCCGCATCACAGGTGCGCACTCGCTACTCTAATCATATTCAGAGGCGTACCTGCTACACAGTTAAAAAAGTTTTTCGGGGAAAATAGGAAAAAATATAATGGTATTAAAGATGAGAATAATGAGCTTAATAAATAAAGTTGAGATAGCAGATAGATGGAAAAGATATTTAGAAGATTTATATAAGGGAGACGATATGGATGAGTTAGAGAACAACCAGGAAGAAGAGGTAGAAATAGAGTTCTCAATATTAAGAGAGGTATTTGATAGAGCTTTTAGGAATCTTAAACTAAATAAAGCGCCGGGGATAGATGATATACCCGCAGAATTAATAAAATACGCAAGTCAGAAAACTTTAGACAGATTATATGAACTAGTAATAGTAATAATGACACAGGTGAGGTCCCAATAGATTTCGAAATAAATATTATTATCCCAATCCCAAAAAAGTCAGGAGCTAATAGGTGTGAGAATTTTAGAACGGTTAGTTTAACATCCCACGCTTCCAAAATATTAACAATAATAATTAAAAATAGAGTAGAAGCTTTGACTGAGAATTATTTAGGCGAAGACCAATATGGTTTTCGTAAAGACAGCGGCACTAGAGAACCGATACTAATGATTAGGGTAATTATCGAAAAAAGATTACAAAAAAATAAAAAGAGTCTAGAAAAGAGTTAGGAGAGTATTTAAATATTTTAGATGAAATACTACAGAGTAACTATAGTATGAGAAGTAACTCAGGAAAGACAAAGATAATGACAAGTGAGTTACAACCTAGTTCTAAACCAAAATTAAAAATAGGTAATACCAAGTTAGAGGAGATAGATGAATTTTGCTATTTAGGTAGCATAATTACAAAGGACAGACATAGCAGAAGGGATATAATAGCTAGAATAGCTCAAGCTAGAAAAATGGTTTTAAAAAAGAAAGACTTACTAATTAGCTAATAGTATTAGTTTAGATAATAGAAAAAGTTTCTTAAAGTCGTGCATATAAAGCGTTCTATTATACGGTAGTGAGACTTGGACAATTAAAGAGGTGGATAAGAAAAAGATAGAAGCTTTTGAAACTTGGTGTTATAGGAGAATGTAAAAAATTAGTTGGATAGATATAGTAACAAATGAGGAAGTTTATAGAAGGATAGGTGAAGGACTCTGTATGAGGAAACAATTAAAGGTCAAGAGAGATAGAATGATAGGGCACCAGTTAAGACATGAAGGACTATTTAGTAAGGTCTTAGATTATATACTACCAAATAAAAATAGAGTAGGAAGACCTAAACAAAGCTATATTAGTAAAATTATTAGAGATTTAGGTTGTGAAGGGTATGTAGACCTTTTTAGACTAGTTCAGAATAGAAAAGAATTTAGAGCTGCATCAAACCAACCTTAAGTAAGTTTGAAAACAAAACAAAACAAAAAAAAAATAAAAATGTCACCATGACATAACTCACAATTAGTTAGCGGTCTGGCATGTTGTCAGCTATTCGCTGCTTAAGCCTCACCATAACATATAACTTAATAAGCATCTCCATGATATAACTCACAATTAGTTAGTGGTCTGGCATGTTGGCAGCGATTCGTTGCTTAAGCCTTACCATAACATATAATTTAACACTTTTCCTTTTTTGGAGGGGATAACCAGGTAATATTTCATTTCCCTATAAATGGAAATCATGTAAACATGTTGCGGTTCTTTAACAACCATCAGGTTGCTAATATCTATGTAAAGGAAGACTTTGACCAAGCTATATTAGTCAAATCATTAGAAATTTAGGTTGGGAAGGGTATGTAGAACTTTTTAGATTAGCACAGAATAGAAAAGAAGTTAGAGCTGCGTCAAACCGACCTTAAGTAAGGTCGAAAACAAAATGATAATGAAGATTTTTTAAAAATATAAGTTCTGAAGATGCTAACCACTGTATAGAAGTATCATAAATAGATTGTCTAGCGTGGATAAACATACGCTCATGTGGAGTACAATTAGTTAACGTGCATAGTAACGAACGAATAGAATGTAAAGCCTCTGGTAGCAACTTTCCACTGTTCAGGTTTTAAATTTTTAGTCTTTAGCACTAATGTCAACGTTTTCCAAATTAGTCTATTATATTATTCCACTTGACCATTTCCTTGTGAGTTGTATGGAGTAGAATGACTGATAGAAGATCAAATGTAGCTGTAATAATAGTTACATTGGGCTGATCAGTTAATGGCGGCGTGCATTTCTTGCCGCCACGGGGAGTAATGTTACTTGACTGTATTAAATATGCATGTACGTTTCTCAAATCCCAAAGGCAAAACGTATATGTATGGCCATCTATAGAATGCATTGTAGTTTCGAATTAACTTCTGTACAGTTAATGCTAGGTGGTCTACTGATACTTTCGCCAACATACAGGGGTTCCTTCATGCTTATACATTGAGGTTGCTTGATGGTTTGTTAGGGTAAAGCTAGCCCTTTCTGACGAGACCCAATGAAGGTCGAAACCTGGTCAATGGATATATATAGATATATATATATACACTAATTGACTTTGATTAAGAAAACAAATTTTCCGAAACGTCAAGTATAATAAATGTTTTAAACTAAAACCACTAACTTTTTTCGAACGAAATATATCCCAAGATTCAAACAAAGTCAATTAGTGTATAACAAATACGTTCGTTATTGTAAGCAAGATCAACTATATATATATATATATATATATATATATATATATATATATATATATAGTAGGTAGTTTTTTTTATTTTTGTTATTTTTTAATTTTTTTTCTTTTTGATGTTTTTTTAATTTTTTTTTAATTTTATTTTTTTACACAAGGTATATATATATATATATATATATATATATTCTCTGCAATCTGCAGTATATACATATATATATATATATATATATATATATATATATATATATTGCTGTGTTACAGGGATTAAAAATCGAACCCCTCTAATTATCAATTTTATAACAAATCGAAAATTTGCACACTATAGAAAATTTTTTGATTGAACTGTACTTCAAGCACGTGAGTGATATTTAACCTTTAATTTAATCTATATTTATTCAAATGTCTTACGTATGATCAAAGGTTGATATTCTATTTTGATTTAGTTATTTTGAAATTCACTTTGTAAGAAACATCCCGTTGTATTTTCGTAACTTTACAAAATTTTGAAGATGGCTCCATAGTTGCCTATCATATTTGTTTCACAAGCAGACAGTTATAGCTTCACTAAAAAAATTATTATTGACATGTGATGTCAAAAACATCTAGTTATTCAATATAATTACCACATGTTATTTTGTGTTACATTAATAGTATCTTTGATTATTTTGCGGTCATGCAATTAAATTTTAAGACATGATAAGCTTATTCTTTGTTTGAATGTTACATTTTAGTATCACGTAAAATAATCTTGATTCTTACTTGTAAAGTCGACTGTAGTACTACAGAAGGCTATAATTAAATTTGAAATTTAATTTATTAAGAAAGCAAATACCTTACAGTAAACATATGTTGAAATATTGAGTTTAAAGATGTTCGTGTTTTTGAAGATCGAACAATACTAGTTTCTTTCCATGTAAATTTTTATTGTAAATATTAATGTTGAAACAAGCTAAACCAATTTAATTGAATAGAATTTATTTTTGCTTAATTCTTTTATTATTAAAAACTCAAGGGAAATTTATTGGTTCTTAGTAAGCAAAATATTAACTCTGTCTAATGATAACAAATACCCTGGTGTATATATTTTTGGAACTTAAAATCAAATATGTTATTTATTGGTGAATATTTTTAAGGACACAAACGGTGTCCCTGTTGTGCGTTTGTTTGTTCAGAGGATATGCAGAGACATCTGTAATACATCTGGCAAGTAACATTTTGGTAAGTGCTTTGCAAGGTTGATATTTAGGTTTTGTGGCTACATAAGCGGTGTAGACTTCAGGTTTCCGCATTCCCCTAATACAAGTACATGTATCTTCGTATGTTGTTGTATTGAAAAAGACGATGGCGCTCTTTATCTATATTTTTGGTCATTTGACAACCCATGATCCAAGCTCATGATCTATCCAGAGCTAACACTACTAGCCGTTTATCTCTAATGAGTTTTTCTTTTCCTCAAGCCGTTTTCCATCTAACTTTACCTTGGGCTTCCCTCATTAACAAGAAATTCTCGACCTTGTGATATCAGGTAAGGTAGGCGTTTATGGTATATGGAGGTCCAATTTGCTATCTGATATTCACGAGGGATTTTTTAGTTTACAGTAGTTAGGACCAAGAGTATAGCGCACTCCATATAAAATACATAAGGGCTCAGAAAACGACACAATTTTCTGAAGAAAACAAGAAATACGATGATTAGACTGGAAAGTAAACCACAACGCCCTGTATATAAATAATAATCATAATTAATTTAGTTAATGAAAAATATTTTGAAGATTTATTTGAATAAAACAAATCCGCAAGTCGTTAAATAACATAAATGCAAGCTGAAACGCGACACGCGTGGATAACGCAACATTATTACATCAAGAATCCTAATTAAAACAAGCAGGTTTAATGATGCGTAGGATAGAAAACGCATAGAATTTAATGCATACGTTGTATTCGTCTATGTGACTAGAGAATTAAAATCGACACCTGATTTATTGGAAACAAGCAAGGCATGGTAATTAAAAATCAAAGTACACCAAATTTATTAAAACAAACAATGGTTTACTTATCTAGAAATATGAAAATTCAAGCGAATCAAAGCTATTAACTTGAAATCGTAAGTGACAAGAGGAACGCGTTGATGTTAATATACAATAATAATATCATGGAATATCCGCAAACCTGGTATGAAAGTTTGTACAGAAACAACGAACTTTGCGCTTGTCAATGGATAGACGGTGCATTTAAATATTACCAGATTTGTAAACAAATCAGTTCATAATGAAGTAAAGTATAGTTCACGTCTCCGAAAACAAAAATATCCACGTAAAGTGAGTAATTGTGAAGTGTAAAACAACACCACTGAAAGGGATGGGTTTGCCGTTTTCTCCTTAAATAGAAAAACGTAAGTAACTAAAAGTTGTTTTAATGTAAATTCTAATATTAACCCTAATAAAAAGGACTCTAAAGAATCACTGGAGACAAGTCTATATGATTACGGAAGACAGCTTTAAACAATTACGGAAGACAAATTTAAATAATTAATGGAGTCCAGTTTACATAAATACGGGAACAAGTTTAAATAAATGCTGAAGCGATTATTGCTGGAACAAATGAGGAAATGCAACATGCATTTACTTCAATGATTAATGGTGAAGGAGTTTAATGGAGTGCGCTAGTGTATTTAAGGCGATGCTATGAGGGATGCACACAACGGTTGGACCAGAGACTGATTTAAGCTGAAAAACAACAGGTTAGCCAATCTGAATATTTATTATTTTATTTGTGGATATTTCATTGCACTTTGCTAAACTGAATAACTTAAGATTTAACAGTTAATTAAATATTACTAATTTAAACACTTTAAAAATTGCTTTCATGATAATTTATGTGAGGGGTCGGCAAGATTTAACTTTTGAGTATACGTTGTAAATTTCGTAAATAACAAAAGAGGCTAAATAAACGTTCATCAAGCTTCCGTTAATAATTAATAATAATGGGGGATATTGCTGACTTTTTTGATCATCTTTGGAAATGATAATTATTAAAATTTATTGATTCAATTATTAGAAGAACATTCCAGTTAAAGAATTTTAACCATTTCATACGTTGAAAATATTTTTGAGAACATTATAATAATTTGTGCTTAATGGTGTTTTGGTTTAAAGATTAAAACATTTAGGAGAGGTAGATGGTAGGTTTAAATGCTTTGTTTGTCGTATTGTCGCAAGCTCCATGCATAATTCAAAAACTGAACTAGCCAACGCAATTAAAATAATATATTAAAAATAAAAAATTGAAAGATTAAAAATTTTTACCTTTTTAATTCACAAAATGGGCGTATAGGGTATTGCTAAGTATCACAACAATAAACATATGCACCTCCTATTTAGTCTCCTCAACAAAAGAACCGTAAAAATTTAGACCAGGTTTAATAACAAACTTTACATATGTACAAAACACTGTCAGTAATAATTCGTTAGTCAAATATAATACATATTTTTAATAAAATTTTTCATATCATTGCAATACAGTATAGAAAAGTATTGGCACTCTTAGTAACAATTTACGTTACTCGTACTAAATATATAACTATTATAAATAAATTTTTGATATTTTATAAAGACAAATTTGTACATGCACACTAATCTTGCAACAAATTTAGCAATACTTGTAACATGCCTTTTTGCCTATATTTCAGCATGTTACATTGTGCTTGGCACTATTAGCATATAAATGCTTATATCTACATTTAAATATAAAATTACTCTCTTTATTATATAATATATTTTCTATAATAATTTATCTCGCACAATCTTGGATCATTAGTTTTAATCCACAAGTTCCTAATTTGTTACATAGTACAAATAATTATATCTATATGAAATTTTCCTATTTATAACATATTTTCTACAAGAATTTATCTCGCACAATCCTGGATTATTAGTTTTAATCCACAAGTTCCTAATTTGTTACATAGTACAAATAATTATATCTATATGAAATTTTCCTATTGGTTAGTTCTGAAGTGTTTATTCCAAAAGCACAACTGGTGTGGTTCTAATTCTGTGTTGTTGAGAATAATCGCTAGAGATCGTCCATCCCAAAGATGGCCGAAAATAATTTATTTGAAGTGTCAAATTTTCATTTCTCTTTTGATATCTGATTGCTTATCTGGCACAGATGGCCATTTTTGATTTGAACTTCTACCTTGCCTCATATGCTTACCTGGTATGTAAATTTTCTAATCATAAATCCCAAATTAACATTTAAATATAATTTTAGGTGTTTAGTATGAAAGATAAAAAAGTTGTTTATTCGTTTAACCCATCAAATAATTATACAGATGGTAAGTTATTAATGGATTAATTTTTCTTTGCACCTCGTGTTAAATTTTCACTTTTGTAACACAACTGAATTTTATAGGGTGCTCCGGTTACCTATGTTCCGACTACCTGTGTTTTGGTTACCGATGTTACGGCGACTTATTCTCGCATTCAGATTTCTACATAGAAAAGTTGCTCGTGTTTTTGCACAACCAGATGATGTACAATAAATACTCTCATCAACAGAATTTTATATTTCGTTTCCTTCTACTTTACATATTGCCGCTCAGTTATTATCTTATTGAAAAATATCTACAGATTTAATTTATGGAACAGAAGTCTGTTAAAGACAACATTTGAAGTCGACCACATGCTGTTTTGTACCTACACTAGGAAATCCACCAATGCAGGATGTGTCAGTTTCCTGGAAATGAAGGATTCCTATAAATTAAGTAACTAATAGTATTAGTTCAGTTGATACTACAGGTATGAGATTAAAACTTTTACTTTATCGTTTTTCTGTTAAAATAAAGAGGCCTAACCTCTATTTAAATGTCTTTGTCTCTACAAATATTTTGTTTTTATTATTAATTACATTTTACTTATCTTAAATGATTTCAAACATAATTCTCTAATACATAACCTAAAAATATGTAAACATCGAAACTTCATGAAGCTTCTTATGGTAAAAAAGGTTTATTACTTGAATTTTCATTTCATGTGCATTTGTTACATGACATTATTACAATTATGATCACTTTTGATTTACTCTCGCATTAAGTTAAATTTTGAGTTTTTAAACAGAGATTATTTATTTTGATTTCTCTATAGAAATTTTCGCGTGTATATTTATTAAATATATGAATTATATCATGTTAAAATATATAGCAATGTCTACAATGTTAATGCGTATATCTTATACATGCCTTTGGAATTGTAATAACTTAGTATTAATATACATATTTAGTCAAATTTCTCTTATCGTGTTTTAGCTTTTGTTTCTCTAAGTTATTTTACAGTTGTGTAAACAAGTGTCTTGATATTTAAATTTTAACATTAAGATATTCTCTAAACATTCCTCTTACCCTGTGATTTCAAATCTCATGCAGTCTTCGCAACCTTAAAGGTCGATGCAAGCTGTGCCGAAGTATTTCTTATACTTCGTCGTGCAATTACTCTTTTTATAACATCGAGAAAAGAGTAAGGTGCATACTTCAGCTTTAAAATTCTCATTCTAGTAATTATTTCAATATACCAAAGTGATTTTTTTTTTAAATTTTAGTAGTTGGATTTAAGTCATTAACTTCAGTATGCTCGTTATTTAGAATGATTTTGCATTTCTGTGACATTGATTACATTAACTAGATAATTTGTAATAACTGCAGTATATTCGATAAAAAAAAGCAAACAATTCAAGTAATTTTTCCATGTAAGTTTAAAATTAATAGTAAGAAATAAAGAAAATATTTCTCATATCAACATAAATAACGATTATAAATGTGAGTTTAAGATTAATAGTCAACTGGGGGTATATACAAAAGCATTTACTTAGGATTCGTCATTTTTATCACTTAAGAAAACTTGAAAATATAATGAAATTTTACAATGCTATTACCTAAAGTTACCACGACCCAAAGTGTGCGTTGATATGAAATCTGTTCTGTAATAAAAGTAATTCATTTGTAAGAAACATTGCAACACGATGTAACAACAGATATGTTCGACAATAGGTAGCTAGGCTCAATGGTATGGCCAAAATAAAACAAACTTCATCATCCAAAATTTGCCACAAAAGAAAATCAAGGTAACTATTTAATGGGTGGATATCATAATTGTCTATGAATTCCAACAAATAACTGCCTTGTAAGAAACTATCATTAAAGTGAGATACTGTACCAAAAGCTACAATATAAAAATACTGTTGAAAAAGGCAATAAAATAATGAAATTATATTAAATAAATAATTTGCAGGCCCATTACACACAACACAAATACACAGAAACCTAAAATTTAAAAACCAGTTTGTACCAGGAGCAAAAGATCCAATAAAAAAGACATTATACAATTCAAGAATAATTATATTAAGTATTATGTTTATTCACACTAAATAAAACAGATTCCAGGTATGCAAATACGTCATTAAAAAAAGGTCACTAGTACCCACCCATTAAAATTTAATGTTGCATTCTTGTATAAATTATAACAAAATACTTTGGGAATGTACAAAAGTTGGTAATAACTAAAAATTCTAATGCTGCTCATCTTAAAAAGCAAAATACTCAATTCGTTGTGTTACACCTGCTCTGGCAAATACAATAAAACAATTCAAAGTTGGTATTTTGTATTAGAGCTCAGATTTGTTATATTAAAACAAAAAATTAGGTAATTCTTAACTATTAAAGAATTCTACATTTGGCAAAAAGTCCGTAATTTTCTATTAAACTTTGTTGAAAAAAATGTACCAGCCATTTTAAAAGTGCAGGAAGTATAAAACAATACTAATTTATTATAAATTATTAGAAATTCCTAAACTTATAAACTATATCATTTAAATTTATGCAAAGGAACGTTTAAATGAAATTTTATTCAGATATATGTCCACTGTAATACCTCAATAACACTGTTAAAAAATTGTCATGAATAAATTAATCTACTATCAGAAATTTGACCTTTTAAAGCACTTTTGGATTCTAATTTCAAACTGAATAAACTTTTGCTACAATCCTAACTTTAATTTTCCTGTTCTGCAAGATTACAAAAGCAATTATATAAAAAATGTACTAGTTATCTGAAAAATGAGATAAATATTTTTGTTACAAGTAAATCTAAACACAGAAATTCTCTGTTTATAAATGTATACATTATATATATATATATATATATATATATATATATATATATATATGTATATACTGCTGTGATATACTCCTGTGAATGCGGGAACTGGCTCCTTTCAACAAAAAATTCTAGTCCCACCGATTGGGCGTCATAAACTGCCGTGATCCTCTTTTCGCCTCGGCTGCTCACCTAATGTTATAAACCTCCTCATTCATAAAAAACAACACATTCCTACCAAAAACATCAACGTTAACTCTATTTACATCAATATTCAGAATACATTAAAATTTCAAAATTTAAACTCAGCATAAATTTCAGTTTTAAAAAGAATTTCAAGATTAATTTTATTATCATTTTTAATGTGCATCCAAAATTAAAGTCCTTGTTGGATGCCTACTAATTAATATAACAATATAAGCAGACCGAGTCTGAGTATAAAGGAGCATCTACCACCCTTTACGTTAATTAACCAGGTTCGTCTAATTGAGCTCAAAGACATACCCAAATTTTCATCATATTACCGAACATCAAAACTAAATACTCCTTTCTACTTCAACAAGCAAATTTCATCTTAAAATTAAAATTTTATGGTTAGTACAATTTCACTAATGTCCATTTAAAGTAAATCAATTATAAAGTTATTCAACACACACAAAATGTCAAACAAAATAGTATAATTTACCTGAAGGTTACTGTCCTCGTAGCTTCAAAGTACATCGTCCCTTTAGTTAATCACACCATTCCAACAGGATTATATTTACGGCTTCTAATTCTCAACGCTTTTAAAATTTTCTCCATCACCAGTTGTTTCTGGGCTTTTCCGGAACTCATCTATGTATATCTGACCCTTGTTTCGTGGATCCAGACACGTATTTGAACCATTTAATTATTAACACCCCGAAAAATAGCAAATAACTTCATACTTCTTTCACCAATATCGCCAAAACTGCCTACTTTTGTGTATACATTTGTCGTTGTAAATTTTGCTAATTGGTACAGTGAAACTAAATTTTATTACCTTGTATCTAAGTGCACTGAAGTACATTCATGTTAGCACGTAAATAACCAACTATTTTGAATCACTAAAATATACGAGCAAAATTTTAAATTATTTTATCAAACTAAAATGCACTGTTTAACATCTTCAATCAAGTCGCGGATGTAAGAGCTTTTAACGCATCGAATCGTCAAAAGTCTAAGAGTCTAAGAGGGCTTGTTTATATTCATCTCGGTATATATAGCAAAAAGCCGCACGTCGCTTTTGTCCTCAAAACGGTAATTCTAAAGAATTCCCCATTCTATGTTCCCAGTCTGTCGCTCGCGCGTCGATTTTACGAATTTTCACTCGTCCCATTTAAATCTCAGAAATTTCAACACACGCACGCATAAGCATGTCCGAGAAAAACTAATTAATTTTGTACAGAAATTGTTGTTTCTACCTCTGATATTTGCATCCTATTTTCAACCAATTGTGACCCTCGTGACGTTGCTTAATTCCCGCCTTTTACTATATGTGTCTTTGCTTGACGCATTTTCTCTTTCCTTTTCTAACCTGTTCGTATTGGTGCAAATTGATATTCTTTATTATCGATTATATTTTAGTCCATGTGTACTGTTATCTGGGTTTAATAGCCCCGTATCGCACATTCTCGTGAATATTAAGCCCCGGTTTCTCCAAGATTCTTTGAAACTATTAATTATCTACAAAATTTACGCCGTATGTGATATTTAAACTACGCAGGTGTTCAAAATAATATTAATTCTCAGAGCTTTATTTTCTGATATTATAATCTTGGGTTTTTACAAGTTTCTATAGATATTATCTGTACGTTTTGTTCAATACCGGTTATTTGAAATAGAGTTAATTAAGATAAATTTTGCACGTAATTTCCATTTGTTTAGGAATAATTACATTACACGCAGAGCTTTTTAATACTGCTTCTTTTGATATAAAGCGTCTTGTACATGATTTAAATCTCTTATGTTTAATGAAACTCATAAATTTTTATGCTTCACGGTTTTAATAAAGCGTATTATTTAATGAAATTCCTTATACACGGTGTTTAAAATTATTTGATGTGATTATTTCTACCCTGGTCTAAATATGAGTAATATATATATATATATATATATATATATATATATATATATATAAGGAAGAATTAACTGCTCAAAATTAAATAATAATAGTAAGCAGTTTTAGCACACAGTATATTAATATTATGCACACTCTATCACAAGTAATCTGGACTAACAGACATACAATGTCATTTTAACATGTATGCAAGATCATTTAAAACATTTATTGTCTCTTCTATTTCTAAATAAGTAAATCCACATAAACAAAACTTGACTGTCATCGATGTAAGTAGCAAAAGTGCTTCACGATTAATAGTTAAATATGCTAAATAAAAAAAACAAAAATAAGAGTTAAAAAGCCACTAAAAGTTTGAGAAGAAATAGAAACTTCATAGCTACTGCTATATAAAAAAAAATGCATTTCTCAAAAAAGACACCTCAGACATTTTGGTGTTTACTCATAAGTCAACAATTTATAGCACATGCCAGGAACAATAGTGCTACTGCAGTACTGTGATTGTTCTACTATTATACATGCTGATATTAGTGTAGGTAAGTTGCTGCTGACAATTCACTACATAAAAAACACATAGGAACTAAAATTATTCTTTAGTAAATCAATGAACAAGAGTAATGCAAGTCAGAAACAAAGATTTAAGAAATTTTTTAATACAATTTAAACATTGTTGGATTAAAAACTGTTTGTCTTTTTTTATTAAAAGTTTTAAATCAATAAATTCCTTTGATGCTGCTTGTAATTATTACTAAAGTCTAATTACTATTATTATTTTACCTAATATGCTTGGAAGAGGACTGCCTATTAAGTTCTTTTTAAAAGAACTACTAAGGTCTAAACATTGTTAATACATTAGTTTCTCAAAGGATTTTATATTCATATTTTGTTAAAGTTTTCGGTAATTTAAAACAGTTTCTAAGAAATCTGAAATTTCATTGGTTAAAGGTTGGAAAGATTCGGTTTGATTGATCGAAGTTAAAAATTTTGCTAATCAAATATTATTACTATTGGTTAAAATAGTTTTAGATATAACAACACTTGTCTCAAATTTTATTTGATGCATCTATGAAAAATATGCTTAATTTGTTAAATAATACAAAGATACTACAATTCAGCGTATGGGTAATTTTCTGTTTATTAAGGGTTGTTAGTTAATACTCTTGATAATGCAGACGTTTTGTATGTATAGGGATTCTTTTCTTGATATGTTATCCAGATAGACATAATACTACAAATCAACACGTGTTAACCAGTGTCAAAATACTATACATTTAAAAAAATTAATAAATAACCTGATAATTATATTTCAAAACTGGTATTTTAATCTCTATTAGATTGTATGTGTGTATGTATATATATATATATATATATATATATATATATATATATAATAAATATTTTAGGTAGTCAATTACACAAGGTAAGTTGATAAATACTATCGTATTATAGTGAATAAGAAGAAATAATAACTTAGACTTTTTATGCAATTTGAAATGATCATTTGGGCTTTGCATTAAAAGTCTAAGTTATTATTCATCTTATTCACTATATATATATATATATATATATATATATATATATATATATATAACAATTTGGGACATACTGTATATATATATATATATATATATATATATAAATAAGAAATAAGTGACTCAAATTCAGCCACGAGGGCATCCTGTCGACGCGTTTCGCCCTAATTGGGGCTCATCAGGACAGCAGTAGCAAAGTTGTAACATTTAATACAGACACCTTATGGGAAGTACAGCATCACTTAGCTCACAATTTGTGTCTTCGTATCGTTTCACCTAATATCGCAGGTTTTAACAACAGTCGGCACGGAGGAGATCCGGCTCAACTGCAGTTGAGCCGGATCTCCTTCGTGCCAACACAGTTGAGCCGGATCTCCTCCGTGCCGACTGTTGTTAAAACCTGCGATATTAGGTGAAACGATCGAAGACACAAATTGTGAGCTAAGTGATGCTGTACTTCCATAAGGTGTCTGTATTAAATGTTACAACTTTGTTACTCTGTCCTGATGAGCCCTAATTAGGGCAAAACGCATCGACAGGATGCCCTCGTGAATTTGAGTCACTATTATTTTTATATATATATATATATTGCTGTGATAAGGGGTTGCTTAAGGGTGCACGTTATAGTAAGGGTCGTTCGGGAAGGAGTAATTAGAATAGTCAGCAGAAAACCACACTTATTTAAGGAAATAATTAAGAAATAGACATAGTTTGTAGATAGTAAGTAGTCAACACCCTGTATATAAAGTAGAAATAGTTTTTGGGCGCGAGGTAAACATAGGAAGGCATGGTTGGCATAGGAATGAGAAGTACATGTATTAAGTAGATAGTAAATATTAAATACCCTGTAGATAAAGTTTAGTTAATTTAGGTAAAACAAATAAGGATATTTTTCAGTGGAAGTACGCGTATAGTGAGAAATAAATGAAAGTGTAATTAGACACGCATTAAGAAGAAGAGTTCCAGACGATTAAATTAATACGGATATAGAAATAGAGTTTCAGGTAGTTAATATAGATGCGTACAAAGATCTAACCATTTTGATAAGAGAAATGATTAAAAATTGCGTGAATCACATGTAAACATGAAAATTTAAAGTCGGGTTGCATCAGTTGTTTATAGAAAAGCAAGTAATCTATCAAAATACAGCATGTTGATAATGAAAGACAGCTGCGGGCAGGTTGTGATTATGGGAAAGCGTGGAGCATTGCATCAGAAACTGCTCTAAAAGCAATTATTTGATTGGTCAGAGACAAGCGACGAGTTCTAGACCAGACCCACGGATGGAGTGGGAATTCGAGATTATATTAGCAAGCACCTTGATAAGAAAGTCAGTTTTGAACTCAATGAAGGCCGAAGTGAATTGCCATTAAATAAAGTAATACGTAATAAGTATAAAAGTGAAAAATAAAATGAGTGCGAACATGAAGATTACAATTGCCGTTTAAACGTAAGTACGTTTTTAATGAATTTATTGTAAACTAAGACATAAAAATAATACGGTTTCGAGGTCTGAGGGAAATAGACTACGATTCTGATGTTAAGAAAAAAATACAGTAATACAATTTAAATATCAAGGGGAAAAGAAGAATAATACAATCTTGAAGTACATGGATGAAACAAACTACAATTTTAAGTCTGGGGCAAGAATGATAAAAATCTAAGTTTGAAGAATTGAAATAAATTGGGGTATATAATTTAATGGTGATGGTCCATAGTGTAATAATTTGAATGGAATCCAGAATTGGGGAAGATCATTTTTATTGGAAGCGTCGAGGTGAAAAAGATAAAACCAGGTCAGATTTTTAGTTATAAGACATTTGTTTTTCTATATGAATTTTTATTTTATTTTTAATATTGAATTTGCTAAATATGATATGCTTGTGAAGAAGTCAACAAAAGAGGTTGCATACGTATTGAATGAGTAATAAGAAAACAGGTTTAGAATATTCTACACTTTGTTGGTAAAGATAATAAATTTTCTTTGGTGACTTTGGGTTTTTGAGTACATACTAGATGGTTGTTAATAAATGAAATTTATAAGAAATGTATTTCAAATAATTTCAAAAGCTGTACATAACATATTGGTTTCATTATATAAAATCTAAATTTACTGAATTTTATAATTGCAAATAAATGCTAGCCGAGGTCATAAGATTTAAATAGTACAAAGGCGGAGCCACAAGTTGAATAGGAAAGCGATAACCCGCAAGGCGGTAACGTATCGAATTTTGCCATTGGTAGATAGAGTTGTTAATGATAAAGTCCAGTTGATAGCAATATTAAGAAAACAGCTGGAGGAGGAGATAATTACACTTAATAGTGAATATTAAAATGAAGGTCCAATAATTTAGATTACGTAAATAGCATAGCAAATAAATATAACGGCCCAACGTAGAGGCATGATAATTTTTTTAATATCATAGCAAAATAAATATGATGCGGCCCAACGTAGGGGCTCGATAATCCGCCAGTAGCATAGCAAATAAATATATATATATATATATATATATATATATATATATACAGTATGTCCCAAATTCGTTTCTCTACATGGGGATCTTGCTTATTATAATAGATACAGCAAAGGTTAAATTAGGAATGTTTTAAAGAATTTAGTAATGAATTTATTTCCAGTTTAAGACTTAAGTTATCTTTATCCGTTTTAAAGATAATTGACATAAACTGGAAAGATGCATTTCTAAATTTACACTGTACTTTCTAAAGTATTAATTTGACAGCTGTCAAAGTGTGACATTATTAGGACAGTTTTTCAGGATGCACAAGATAATGTGCACGACACGTCACAATCATCCTTTGTTTTCTGTTTTAGATAGAGTGCAACACCATTACACGGAAATCCGAATTACTTACATCAGAAACAGCTTCAAAAATACAGGGAATATTAAAGACAAAACCTGGTTGGTTGAAATAATCTGCAGAACTGCTTGAAAACCCAACCCAGAGGTAGTGGGAAAAGGCTATTTAACACCCATTCGGTGATATAACAAGTCAGTCCACAACTGATGCACGCCGAAGCTACGACACTGTTACCCAGAAATCCACGTGTAAAATAAATAAAGTATAATAGATCAAATTTAAGTTACAGTGAAAATAGTGCAACAATTACGTTAAGCATACATGAAGAGTTTTTGCCGCTTTTTATAGAAAACGTGAGTAGAATTTGGGTAATTAATTTAAATTAAATATTTATAATGATAGGACTTCAAATCTGTGGTATATTTCTGGACAATTCAAATCTGTGGTATATTTCTAGACATTTCAAAGCTGCGTCAAAAGGAAGTTCTAATTCTAAGTGGATTCTAAGGGAACAATTCTAATCGAATTTTGATACAATTCTGGTACAATTCTAACTTGCGTCAAAAGCATTTAAGGGAAGAGATTCAAAGCATTGGCAGACAAAGAAGCACAAGGTAATTTTTGGAAAACAAGGGGTAACTGTACTCAAATATTAGTTCAACTAAGCAGAACATTGGTATACGAATGAAGACAGCGAGGGGGTGTTGATTAACAACACGAACAACATATCACAGATCAGATCTACTTAATTTTAAGATATTTTTCAATTTAAATTTTAATACTGAATTTATTCAATTTATCCAAAACTTGTAAGGAAGTCAACAAAAAACATTGCATACGTTAAACTTACGTAATAAATCATAAAGAAGTCTAGAACGTTCCAGATTCCTTTGTAAAGAGGTAGTTTTTGGTGACTTTATATTGAATTCAAAGTATATAAATTTTGGGATAAATGATACATACGATATTAATTGATTGAAGGGTGTATTTAAAGAATTTCAAAAATTGTAAATATTATTTCGTTTCATTATATGAAATTAATTGACTTCGTTTTATCAATTCAAATAGGTATTCATAAAGGGGTGAAAAAAAAGGAAAACTGATCATCGTAAAGTTGTGCACTCTGTGTAGATTAAAAAGAGCTAGCCATGGCATAATAATAATAATTTAAAAGATTAAATTGAGAGAACACAGAGCGGTGGCGTTAAGTAAAACGTTCATAACACCGAGTACGGCGTTATCATATCAATATAGGAACACTGTGGCACTATTTGAATAAAAAAGAATAAAAATCCCTTACCACAAAAAATATTTAAAATACCAGATACGTATTTCGACCACTATGTGGTCATCATCAGTAGGATATCTGCAATTAAATAATAATTAGCTGTTGTTCCAGAACACTTCAGAGGATATTCTCCTCACCACTTAGGCTGAAGTGAACCTTCCCAACATACAATTTACTATAATGTTGCTTTAAACAAGTTTGTTGTTTGTTGTGGAGAACACCAACCTGCGGTGAGGAGAATATCCTCGATAGTGTTTAAAGCTACATTATAGTAAATTGTATGTTGGGAAGGTTCACTTCAGCCTAAGTGGTGAGGAGAATATCCTCTGAAGTGTTTTGGAACAACAACTAATTATTATTTAATTGCAGATATCTTACTGATGGTAACCACATAGTGGTCGAAATACGTATCTGGTATTTTAAATATTTTTTTGTGGTAAGGGATTTTTATTCTTTTTTATTAATATATATATATATATATATATTGCTGTGATAAGAAGTTGTTTAGGGGTGTATTGAGTCGTAAGGGTCGCGTAGTAACTGTAAATAGCAATAGGAATCAGAAAACTGCATTTATTTAGCAAGAAAATAAATAATTCGCACATTATGTAAATAGCAAACATTTAACACCCTGTATAAGGACCACAATTAACTTTAATCAATGCCAGTAAGCATATCTTCCAATAATAGAACGCGTATTCAGCGGAGAAATAATTATACATGTAATTAAAATACGTCAAGAAGCGTTCAATAAGTTCATAAAATAGATACGCATAAGATAAGATAAAACCTAATAAATCTTCATGCAATTACGCTTGTAGTAAAGAATAATAATAAAGCGTTTTGATAAGTTTTAAACAGAGACAAAAACGAAAACATCAATCATGTTACATCAGTTATTTTGTTCAATTCTCCAAAAGCTTTATGTACATAAACAACAGACATACGCTGAATGAAAGTCCAATGATAATAACAAAACAGGCGGTCAAAGATCGTAAAACAATAGCAAATACCAGCATGATTCGGAACTGCAGAATAATTTCGACAGAAATCAGCTTGAAAAATACTAGGAATGTACAAAACAAACATGGTTGGTTACAACACTTTGTAAGGCTGTTTGGACAAACCAATCCAAATGTAGATAGCAAAAGTTGATAACAAAAGGCAGTCTTAATTTGAAGCAAGTCAAACCTGCAACACTCATTCTCAGATATTTACACGTCAGATAAATAAATTTTAAATTATATTATTGTGAAAAATAGTGTTGTGTAATAATAGTTGACGTTGAAAATATATGAAAAAGCTTTTGCCGTTTTTGCAGAAAACGTGAGTAGAAATTGTTAATTAATCTAAATTAAATGTTTGTAATAATGTAGGGTTTCCAAGGTGTCCCTAAGAAACCCAATTCTAATTCACGACTTCCAAGGTGTCCCTAAGAAACCCAATTCTAATTCACGACTTCGAAGGTGTATCTAATTCACCTATGACTTCTAAAGGGTATCTAAGAAAACTACGAATTCTAAGGATCTAAGTCTGGTATTCAGAAATACAGTTTGTAATATAAAGTAAAGCACAAGGTGAATTTTTGGAAATAAGGAGTAACAAAATTATTGATTCAATGCACGTGAAGGAGTACAAGGCAGAGCATTGGTTTTTGATTGATAATAAAGGGGTGTTGTTCCACAACACACAACAACAAATCAGAATATCACAAGTCAGGGCTAACTAGTATAAGGAATCTTTTAAATTTAAACACTGAATATATTATTTTTCTCTCAAACTTGTAAGGAGTCAACAAAAATATTGAATACGTTGAAATTTAAATGATAAGGATAAAAGGTCTTGAACATTCCAGATTTTTTTAGTAAAGTGTCGTTTTTGGTGACTTTAAATTAAATTAAAGAGATATAATTTTTGGGATAAATGATCCAAATAATATTAATTAATTGAAGGGTGTATTTAGAGGATTTCAAAAATTGTGAAGTGTAGATATTATTTCCATTCATTATACGAATATTGATTGACTTCGTTTTATCAATTCAAACAGGTTGTGCACTCTGTGTAAATCAAACTGGGCTAGCCGTGGCATAATTAAATTAGTATATATATATATATATATATATATATATATATATATATATATTGCTGTGATTTACTCCTGTGAATGCGGGAACTGGGTCCTTTCAACAAAAAAAAATTCTAGTCCCACCGATTGGGCGTCATAAACTGCTGTGATCCTGTTTTCGCCTCGGCTGCTCACCTAATTTTATAAACCTCCTCATTCATAAAATTAAACAACACATTCCTACCACAAACATCAACGTCAACTCTATTTACATCAATATTCACAATACATTAAAATTTCAAAATTAATATTCAGCATAAATTTTAATATCGGAAAATTTCAAAATTAAATTTATTATCATTTTAATGTGCATCCAGAATTAAAGTCCTTGTAGGATGCCTACTAATTACTATAACAATATAAGCAGACCGGAGTCTGAGTACAAAGGGAGCATCTACCACCCCTTTACGTTAATTAACCAGGTTCGTCTAATTGAGCTCAAAGACATACCTAAAATTTCATCATAATCCAGAACATCAATACTAAATACCCCTTTCTACTTAAACAAGCAAATTTCATCTTAACATTAAAATTACAATTTCACTAATGTCCATTTAAAGTAAATCAATTATAAAGTAATTCAACACACACAAAAATGTCAAACAGAATAGTATAATTTACCTGAAGGTTACTGTCCTCGTAGCTTCAATGTACATCGTCCCTTTAGTTAATCACACCATTCCAACAGGATTATATTTACGGCTTCTAATTCTCAACGCTTTTAAAATTTTCTCCATCACCATTTATTTAAAGTTGTTTCTGGGCTTTTCCGGAACTCATCTGTGTATATCTGACCCTTGTTTCGTGGATCCAGACACGTATTTGAACCATTTAATTATTAACACCCCGAAAAATAGCAAAGAAATTCATCGTCTTTCACCAATATACGCCAAAACTGCCTACTTTTGTGTATACATTTGTCGTTGTAAATTTTGCTAATTGGTACAGTGATACTAAATTTTATTACCTTGTATCTAAGTGCACTGAAGTACATTCATGTTAGCACGTAAATAACAAACTATTTTGAATCACTAAAATATACGAGCAAACTTTAAATTATTTTATCAAACTAAAATGCACTGTTTAACATCTTCAATCAAGTCGCGGATGTAAGAGCTTTTAACGCATCGAATAGTTAAAAGTCTAAGAGAGCTTGTTTATATTCATCTCGGTATATATAGCAAAAAGCCGGCACGTCGCTTTTGTCCTCAAAACGGTAATTCTAAAGAATTCCTCATTTTATGTTCCCAGTCTGTCGCTCGCGCGTCGATTTTACGAATTTTCACTCGCCCCATTTAAATCTCAGAAATTCACCGCACGCAAAACCTGTCCGAGAAAAACTAATTAATTTTATACAGAGCTGTTATTTTACCTCTCAAGTTTGCCTTTACTTTTAACCAATCGCAACCCCATGACGTTGCGCTACTCACGCCTTTTACTATATGTGTCTCGGTCTTGCGCATATTATCTGTCTCTATCTAACCTGTTCTTATTGATGCAAAGTGATATTCTGTATTATCGATTATTTTAGTCCACATGGAGTGTGAAATAACCCACCTTTAGCAATTCTTGTAACTATTATGCGACGTTTTCCCCAAGATTCTCTGAACCATTAATTATCTGCAAAATTTTCGCCGAATGAGCTTTTAAATAAACCCAGGTGTTCAAACATAATATTAATTCCCAGAGCTTTATTTTATTGGGTTTTTACAAGTTTTTATAGATATTATCTGTTACTAACGGTTCAATTAACTTCAACTAAAATTAATACTCTTTAATTTTTAGTGAATCCTAATTAAATATTCAATTATTATTTGTACATTTCGTTTAATACTCGTTGCCCAAACTTGAATCAATTAATATAAATCTTGCACGTAATTTCCATTTGATTCTTTACTTTGGAATAATTAAATTACACGTTGAGCATTTTAAAACTGCTTATTTTTATATAAAGCGTCTTGTAAATAATTTTAATCTCTTATTTTTAATAAAACGAATGAATTTTTATTCTCCACGGGTTTTTAATAAAGCGTATTATCTAATAAACTTCCTTATACACGGTGATTAAAATTATTTGATGTAATCCATTAATTTTCTACCCTGGTCTAAATATGAGTATTTTCCCCCTATTTGAATACAAATAATCCCACTTATTTGAATGCAAATATTAAGCATTTAGCCCAAAAAAAAATTACAAAAAAAATTGCCTATCTCTCTCTACCCTTATCTATCTAACTTACCTACCTTATCTCCAATTCAAAAAAATATTTACACCTATCCTATATCCCTATCCTATTCCTAACTCTCACCTAATTCTATAAACTGAAATTATCTCTAACTTCATCCTACTTATCCATCTAATCCTATATACATCCTATATACCTATCCTATTCCTAACTTTTAACTAATCTTCCCTATACTTTACTTCATCCTACCTAATCCTATATACCTATCCTATTTCTAACTTTATTCCTAACTTTTAACTAATCTTCACTATACTTTACTTCCCCCTACCTAATCCTATATGCCTATCCTACTCTTACTCTATTCCTAACTCTCCACTAATCTTCTATGAAATATCTACACTTAATCTATCTTATTTTCTTCCTACATTTAATCTTTTATTCTCATCCTAAACACCTATTTCTAATTATCTCCCATATTTGTCCTATATCTAGCTTTATTTTCTATAACCACTTACTTCTACTCTTTTATATACACCTATGCTATCCCTATCTTATTTAAATCTAACTCTCTTCTTGACCCTCCAAGTCTTTCTTCTCACCAACCTAATACTCTTCATCCCTATCTCTCCCCCTTCTATATCTATACTTAACATCCCTGTTATCTCACATACCATAAACTTATCATCCCTATTATCCTGACTCTTACATATTGCTTCTTCTTCATGCCCTACACTTGTCTGTTTCTCATTTATTATTGTTTCCCTTTCTGCCGACAAACCAAACGATACTACTTTAAAATTATCAAATTTTCCCCTCTACGGAAAATCCTCTGTACCTGCTAGAATGCTTGTGTAATGGAGTCCGCCAGAATGAATCCCTTAAATCTACTTGATTAAAAACAAACTTGCCATCTTTACTTAATTTCGCCTTCACCTGCTCCTGATATGCTGCTTCTACCCCCACTACTTCTGCATGTTTTTGTACTAAAGCTTGAACCTCTACTCTCCTATCCTCTGGACATCTTATCGTGTTGATCTGTTTACCTTCATCATCCTCTACCTCTACTACATTAATACTAAACTCCGTGTCATCCTCTGTGACTTCATAACTGCCCTTCCATGGCACTACCCTATCCTTAATCCTTATTACCTTCCTTTCCATATCTATCAAAACCCTAACTTCATCATACAGTCAACACCTAAAATGCTCTGAAACTTCAGTCCAGGTACAATTACAAACTCCTGTTCACAGCTAAAACCTCCTATATCTATCCTAAGCACCACAACACTATTTACTACAGCAAACTTCTTTTTATTTGGAGCTACTAAATGGCTACGCTTTATAGGCATAATTCTATCACAAACCTTATCCCTAATTTTGCTGACGAATTCCTCCGATATTAAATTCGCCTCTGCCCTGTATCAAGTAATACTTCTACATTATTTTCAAAAATTTCTAAATTAATAATTGGCAAACATAATTTTTCTACAGTTTCTGGCTCTACTTCCTCCTCAATTTTGAAAAATTCACGTGGATGTTCATATACATTTACACAGAAATCTAATGGTCTGTCGCGTTCTAAAAATCCTGTCCCATCCTGTTTTCCGTGCTTGGTCCTGGTTGTCCTTCTACAACCTGTGCGTACGTCCTCCTCGTGTTAATATCCGTGTCCCTGTCTCTATTCGGCGTGCTGGTCACAGTCCTGTTTACCTCCGGTAAACTGTTCTGTCGCGTGTAACTAGGTCTTGGCGTCGGTCCCCTAGTCGCACTATTGCTCCTGTATTCCTGTCCTCGTCGTTCCCAATTCGGTCGAAAATTTCTATTGTAGTCAGGCCGTCTCGGATAATTCGGTGTCCTGTTGTCAAACCTAACTGTGTTAACGTTTCGTTCTCGTATCTCTCTTGTCCGTCCAACACATACATCGTCATATCTCTGTAAGTATTCCAAAAACGTCTCCCGTTCTGTGATGTTTTGTAAGGCCACGTGTTGTCTAATTTCCAGTTCAAAATGTCGTGATAGGTACTTGATTATCTGTCTGTCCGTCACTGGTGGATTCAGTTGTTTGGCCACACTGTATTTGCGGATGGCATATTGCTCCCTAGAACCTGCAAACTCTCCCTTAAATTTTCCTGTAATCAAGTCGTCCCTAATCTGATCCTGTTTGTGATCACTCCAGTAATGTTGTAAAATTTGTTTTCAAAGTCCTGATACGTGTCTATGTCCTGTCCTACTAAATTGTACCATGCCTCCGCATTGTCCTTTAATAAAGCCTTTATCGTATTTAGTTTAGTCTGTTCGTCAAATAAATTTCCCACTAGATTTCTTACACTATTAATAAAAATTTGTGGATTTACCCTGTTATCGCCATAAAACTTCATGTGTTGGTCCAATGATACTCCACCTGTAGAAAATCTGGGACCATCCCGTTAAATTTGACATGTTGTATTTGATACTACTAACTTCGCGTTCTACCCTGCCTAACTGATCCCTACATGAGTCCGTTACTTCAGTCATTTTATATTAATCTCTTCTTCACAAAAATGCGTCTCGGACCTTAAATGTCCCATTTCCTGTCGAAGACCTGTAATATCACGCTAATTTTTTCAACCCTATTTTCAACTTCCCCATCTTTACGGTAAGACTATTTTTAAATTCTGAAACTTCTTTATTCGTCTTGTCTATTTTCTCACTTAGGGTTTCCCTAACTCCTGTTAATGTCTCATTCATTCGGTCAAATTTTCGATTTGAGTCCTCTCTCGCCTATTCGATTCATCGCTTAGCTGTTCTAATTTTCTATTGGATTCCTCCTAGCTAATCGCATTTCCTCTAACATTCTCATCATTAACTCATTTCCTTGATCCCTGATTCCGTCCTCGACTGATCTCTACTGCCTCCAGCTTCTTCCATTTTGGAAATTTTCTCACACAATGCACTATCGTCACTTCCAATTTCCACTCCTTGACTCCTTAACCACTCCTTTCTCTGCATACGTTCAAATCACTCACACACTCTAAAATACTCTTAAATTTATACACACAAAAACTCTTTCTCTCAGATCGCCAGTTTCCTGGAATAAAATAACAAAATTTTATTTGGAACTCGAGCCCTCACGTTGTGGTCGCCAAAATTTGCTGTGATATCCTCCTCTGAATGCGGGAACTGGGTCCTTTCAACAAAAAAATTCGAGTCCCACAGATTGGGCGTCATAAACGGCTGTGATCCTCTTTTCGCCTCGGCTGCTCACCTAATGTTATAAACCTCCTCATTCATAAAAAAACAACACATTCCTACCAAAAACATCAACGTTAACTCTATTTACATCAATATTCAGAATACATTAAAATTTCAAAATTTAAACTCAGCATAAATTTCAGTTTTAAAAGAATTTCAAGATTAATTTTATTATCATTTTAATGTGCATCCAAAATTAAAGTCCTCGTTGGATGCCTACTAATTAATATAACAATATAAGCAGACCGGAGTCTGAGTATAAAGGAGCATCTACCACCCCTTTACGTTAATTAACCAGGTTCGTCTAATTGAGCTCAAAGACATACCCAAATTTTCATCATATTACCGAACATCAAAACTAAATACCCTTTCTACTTCAACAAGCAAATTTCATCTTAAAATTAAAATTTTATGGTTAGTACAATTTCACTAATGTCCATTTAAAGTAAATCAATTATAAAGTTATTCAACACACACAAAATGTCAAACAAAATAGTATAATTTACCTGAAGGTTACTGTCCTCGTAGCTTCAAAGTACATCGTCCTTTAGTTAATCACACCATTCCAACAGGATTATATTTACGGCTTCTAATTCTCAACGCTTTTAAAATTTTCTCCATCACCAGTTGTTTCTGGGCTTTTCCGAACTCATCTATGTATATCTGACCCTTGTTTCGTGGATCCAGACACGTATTTGAACCATTTAATTATTAACACCCCGAAAAATAGCAAATAACTTCATACTTCTTTCACCAATATACGCCAAAACTGCCTACTTTTGTGTATACATTTGTCGTTGTAAATTTTGCTAATTGGTACAGTGAAACTAAATTTTATTACCTTGTATCTAAGTGCACTGAAGTACATTCATGTTAGCACGTAAATAACCAACTATTTTGAATCACTAAAATATACGAGCAAAATTTTAAATTATTTTATCAAACTAAAATGCACTGTTTAACATCTTCAATCAAGTCGCGGATGTAAGAGCTTTTAACGCATCGAATAGTCAAAAGTCTAAGAGGGCTTGTTTATATTCATCTCGGTATATATAGCAAAAGCCGCACGTCGCTTTTGTCCTCAAAACGGTAATTCTAAAGAATTCCTCATTTTATGTTCCCAGTCTGTCGCTCGCGCGTCGATTTTACGAATTTTCACTCGCCCCATTTAAATCTCAGAAATTCACACGGCACGCAAACCTGTCCGAGAAAAACTAATTAATTTTATACAGAGCTGTTATTTTTACCTCTCAAGTTTGCCTTTTACTTTTAACCAATCGCAACCCCATGACGTTGCGCTACTCACGCCTTTTACTATATGTGTCTCGGTCTTGCGCATATTATCTGTCTCTATCTAACCTGTTCTTATTGATGCAAAGTGATATTCTGTATTATCGATTATTTTAGTCCACATGGAGTGTGAAATAACCCACCTTTAGCAATTCTTGTAACTATTATGCGACGTTTTCCCCAAGATTCTCTGAACCATTAATTATCTGCAAAATTTTCGCCGAATGAGCTTTTTAAATAAACCCAGGTGTTCAAACATAATATTAATTCCCAGAGCTTTATTTTATTGGGTTTTACAAGTTTTATAGATATTATCTGTTACTAACGGTTCAATTAACTTCAACTAAAATTAATACTCTTTAATTTTTAGTGAATCCTAATTAAATATTCAATTATTATTTGTACATTTCGTTTAATACTCGTTGCCCAAACTTGAATCAATTAATATAAATCTTGCACGTAATTTCCATTTGATTCTTTACTTTGGAATAATTAAATTACACGTTGAGCATTTTAAAACTGCTTATTTTTATATAAAGCGTCTTGTAAATAATTTTAATCTCTTATTTTTAATAAAACGAATGAATTTTTATTCTCCACGGGTTTTTAATAAAGCGTATTATCTAATAAACTTCCTTATACACGGTGATTAAAATTATTTGATGTAATCCATTAATTTTCTACCCTGGTCTAAATATGAGTAATATATATATATATATATATATATATATATATATAAATGTAGTATATACTTCTTGTGTCTAATAATACACTTAACATTTATTGGGCTTACATAAAAGTTTCAGTACTTTTTGTCATCAGCCAGTAGGCTAGTTCGAATCGAATCATCTGTATTCTATGCCAGTTGCTTCATGTTAACATACTTATCACAACCTTCATCGTTTATAATTTGTAAAAGATATTCAAGTTGTATTCTGCTAACACAATTTTTTCTATTTTTCTTTCCTTTCATCACTAGTAATATCAGTCCTGAATACCCAAACAAATAACCTATCAGTTGATTTCTTTTCTTACTATATTTTCCCAAATAGACTATTTTTCACAAAATCATCTTAGTACCATTTGTTATGCTGTCTGCTCAGTTATTTTTAACATTTTCCTGCAGCACCATATTTCAAAAGCTTCAATCTTTGTCATCTCTTCCCATAGTTCTTAATTCAGAACCACATGACGGTATGAGCAAAGCATATTTGTGGAGTAATGATTTTGTTGTTAATGTGATTCTGCACATTTGTAATTCTACATCCTCAATAACAAAATTCTTCAACTTACAGAAGCTCTGTTCTGTCCTATCTGTAAATTCAAAAGGTCAATTTTGTTATGTTTACTGCATGTTATTACTTTTGACATATTTTAGTTTATTTTCAGGTTGTATGTAATTCTTACTTAAAGCTTTCCACACTAAAACCAATATGTTTCTTAGAGCAATTGTATTCTGTCATCCAGAAATCTTAACATTTGTATTTTTGCTATTGCACATTTACTCCAGTATGCACTAGATATGTAGTTTTCCTAATTTCTTGTTCTATGTATAACTAAAAACTAGGGAATATATATAGAGCATTCTTGTTTGAGTCCTTTCTTTATATTTGCCTACTTATCTGGATCAATTTCTGTGATTGTTTAAAAATTAGAAGCAAAACGCATTATTTTAACTGTTTAACAATGTTAAATAATTTTAATAAAATAGAGCTGACCAAAATGGGAATTAGTAAATATATGAAAAGTTCATTAATTTATAAAAGTTTCGAATTCGGTTAGATGATCTAAATAAAGACATATAAAAACACTTACCTTAAAATTTTTTTAGAGATTTAAAAATTTTCGTAAATAAAATATATCGAATTCAAATAAAACAAAATATCACTTTTTCAAATATCTCAAAATCCAAAAGAGCAAGAATTAACATAGCTGTCTAAAACTTTTCCCACTTAACTGTCTTTCAATCAGTTTAGTTTTTGAAATTGCAACATATTTCCTACCAATTTTGGACACTCAGTATATTGCTATAAATGTTGTAATCTAATTAAGCTTTTAGACTATATGAAAATATTTGTTAATATTTTGCATATTACAATGCAACTTTTATTTTTGTTGCTCTTGCATAATTTTATTTGATTTGATCTTAGTTATTGAATTTTCAAATGTCAAGAAAAACGTTAAAAAATCTACACCTAACAAAAAAATTATATATATAATGAAAACTCTTTAACCTCAAAATTATTTAAAAAATAAATACATATTTTAATCACTAAGTGATCATCATCAGTAGAAAGACTACATAGTCAAATAAAATAAAGAAGTTGTTCTGGAACTCTTTTGAGGATATTACCATCACCACTCAGACCAACGAGCACCTTTCAAGTACACAATTTACCAATGTTACTTTGAACGATTGAGAATATTCTCATTACCATGAAGGCAGTGATCTAAACAATTCACTCTTGTATTATGAAGATCACTAACATGTTTGGTAGAAAGAATCGGCCATTAAAAGCCACATTAATAAATTATTTGTTAAAAAGGTTAATTTTGAGCCTAAATGGTAAGGAGGATTATATTGGTTAATCTTTCTACTGATGATGACCACTTAGTGCAAAATACATAATTGTTTAATAAATAAATTTTTAATGAAAAGGTTTTTATTATATTTAATGTTAACCAAATATGGTAACAAGAAGTTGGTAAAACATTGGAACATTTTAAGCCCAGAAGAAATACTTTTAAGGAGTACCATAGAAAACATATACTTTTGTAAAATTCACTTTAATCATTAATAATGGATAATATCCACTAATAGAATAACGTGGCATACTAACAGAAAATGGACGAATGAATAAAATACAAAAACAGCATCATAAAAATAAATAAATAATTCATTTAAAGCCCAACCTCTAAAGTCCCCTACAAATCTCAAATCATGAAATTTGGTATGCCACAATTATTTCCTTAATATTTTAGTGGCCAGTAAAAATATGATCAACTGGCACACGTTATATAAACCTTTTATCACAGCTAGATCACACCCTGTGATTAAATAATATCTAATTCACGATATCATTAAAAATCTATGAATCCTTAAAGGAATCTATTAAAAATTACATTAAATGATAGAGCTGTTTGATTTTAAATGGGGCATTCGTCAACAATAATACATAAAATTCTTGTACTAACTTAATTGCCAAGTTAAAAATTTAACTACAAGAAAAATACAAAATAAAGCTAGGTAAAAAAAGAAAACATGTTTTTTTTTGGTGTAATCAAATGCAACATGGAAAATATTTGCGGGTTTTGAAAATTAATAAAGACATCAACTTTATACAAAATACAATTATTAAAATTACAATACAAGAAAATAACATACCCATGATCCAGTTGATCCCCAACGACGTAGACTTTTTGGAAAAAATCCATTTACGACAGGAAAATTAAAATTCAAATGAAGTGGTATGCACGAAACAGTTCCAGACTTTTCACGATGTCCTACTCTTAATAATCCATATTGTTCCAACATTCTTTATGTACAACAGACAATTTTTTAGCACATCTTTGCATTACACATGCATATTATGACTATCTAGCAACACCAATCACAGATATTAAAAATAAGATGAGTTTATTTTATTGTTTTCGAAGAGAATATGCTACATCAAATTACTCAGATAGCTCAAAACTATTTACTATACAATTTTATAGTAAATAAGTGATTTATTGAAAATGAAACTGTAAATCGATATCTTGAAAATAGGAATGCAATTTTACATATTTATTTCTAAACATGTGTTCAGCATCTTGTTAAAAGCACCCCTTGTTATCCTTGCCTGACTATAACAGGTTGAACTAGATTTACAAGAGCAAATTTTAAATTCAATTTTTAAATGTCCCACATTCTAATTAAAGCACCGTGTTCACAGAAAGATCACTTATAACTGACCAGTATTTAAAAAGAAACCTATAAAATACTTTCCTTCTCACTTGCATAATAATTTATAAAGCAAAGGTGTTCTGCAAGAAGTGGAAGAATTCAAGCGCATCTTCAACATATGCCTATAGGAAAGGGGGAGTTTTATGTAAGGAATAATAAAGAAGTAATTAATCAAAACAAATTTAAATTAATACAATACCAAATCTTACTGATTAAATTTCTAAAAGAATCTTAATATGACTTTGACCATTTTCATGGTTAAGTAATGAGGTTAAGGTGTGATTACAAATAAGAAAATTTAATTATGTATTTATGCAAGCTTCCTTTATTGCACATTTTAGGCATCTTGTTTATATAGCTCATTTTTTACTAAATTGGCACTGAACACAAAAAGTAAAAGTTAAGGAGTAATTAAAATATTTTGTTAACAAAACAAATTTCAGCAAAAAATTTAGGATTGATATAATGCATATTTGCAAAGTCTATAAATATGCCCTAACGACAACTAGCAAGATGTATTTTAATTAACAAAAATTCACATCATCTTTAAATATAATATGAGATTTTAAATAAATTAATTTTTTAAAAATTCACGACCAGATAGATATTGTGCTCGCAATATGAAGTTCAAGTTTGCTCTAAATTTTTTGTAACCTCGTCATTACACTGCTTATTATGTACAACTTCAGATAGCTGCTTTATTCCTTAAAAGGAAGAATTTAATTTTATAATATTATCTTAGCGTAGTGACATGGCACATATTTAAATCAAATTTTTTTTAACACTAAGCATGTAAACTACTTTATAGAAAAATTAATGATTTTAATTCTGCATTTTTATTATAAAATAGGTTTTACTGTATTTCGAGGTGTGTTGATTGTTAAAATAGTTGCTACTCTAATTCACATACCACAACGTATATCTACTATACATTCAATCAAGATACTCAAATTTAGGAATACCTTCATATTTTCGAAATTGTTGTAGATAAGAGCCCTAGACAATAATTAATTTACAAGTACTGAGAATTTTTACAATATAAATTCTAAACCTGCTGTAATAAATCATGACCAAATGCATATTTCTGTGCTTGAAGATTTCAAAACCTTAATAGAGAAGATACCTCAAACAAATGTCAGAAAAGAAAATGTAAAATTTTCCATGATATATCATGTGAAAATTTTTGCATATATTGTTGTCAATTATGGCTCAGCCAATTTTCTGCTAAAAATATTATTTTTTTAAGTTTTGAATAAATATAACACTTTCAATAGTTTAGTACAGAGATCCTTATACTATTCAAAAATGTTACCATACAGATCTTTTTATTTTTTGAATAAATAAATTATTTATCTCTTACAGAAATGGTGCTGTAAGAATTCTAAAAACGATAACAATCATTGCTGTTTTAACTTTACCTCTGGCTATAGATAAGTAACTAGGTAATGAATTTAATACCCTATGTAATCTTTTAAATCTACGATTCTTAATTTGATTGCATAATGTATAATGCTTATCTGTCTAATGTGGCAATTGTATTTAGTTCAGGATATACTAGCTTATATGATAATTTAAATATTAACACATACCTCAGGTTTAAAAACAAGTTTAACCAATAATAACAAGTTGGTTTTGGGAAAGGTAGAAAATGTGTATCTGATTTGCATTATCATGATATTTATGAGATTTATTGATTCCGCTTTAATTATTTTAGTTACATTTAGTTTTTGTAAATTGTGTGGTGATATTTTGTAATTTTCTAGAATTGGTAAAAGCATATTCTTGAGTATATTTAGGCGTGTTGTTATTAATAAATGTAAATCATTTGATGCCTTTATTCAACATTATGTTAAACAATATTGTCATTCAAAAAAGTCAGTATAAATAATTTACAAAATACTAAATAAGTGGATTTAGAAAATTAAGAATCTTCATGCAAAAATTAACTTCTAAATTGCAGAATTAACTGCATTTGTATTACTGTAAGTATCTTCTTTTCAGTTAAAGTAAAAACTAGGTTTACAATCATGTATAACCATTGAGTCTCAATGGTAAACCATTCTATACCCATTATTATTAACCTTTAGACAAGTATATAAAAACTAAAGATAAAAAATAATTTATTACATAAATGAGATTTGGGCCACACTGTCTAACTGTGGCAATATTTCAGTCTTAATGTTCATTTTTGCAAGTCTTTCACCAAAACTGAAACTTCTGTAATGAAGGTGATGACCTCATTGTAATTTACACCTAGTATGCTTAGATGTATTCTCTGAATAACAAGCTGGATCACAAGCTGAATCACAGTAAGCCAGAATAATTAACAAAATTTTCCTTCATAAAGAATGATGCACGTAAATTTCTTAGCTTATAATTATTTTTGCAAAATTAGTTAAGAGTGGCATTGCCACAATTATAAACTGACAGCTGTCATCTTTCATTGCTTAGAAGTTGATTTATTCTAATAACAACATATTTAGTTGTTCTGTCATAATATGCTAATAAAATATGTAGTATTGCAAAACATTTTTCAGTTGAATATCTCCCATGCATTAACTCTCCATTACTTGTATGATTTGACTTCGAAAAGGCTGTTAAAGTATTATTGGTGTATTGGACTTCTAGCAGTCTAAATCATGTACATAAATTCTAAACTAAAATAGTGAAATTATAACATATTATGATTTATAAGCTCATAGAACATAAGAAGAACTGCAAAATACACAAATAATAGTAAATGACTAACAAAGCTCATAATAAAAATGCCAAAGTTAAATATTATACAAAGTTCAACTAGTCACCGATTTTTCCATGATTATATTCATTGTCAAAAAAGATAATTAAACAGTACATTAATTTATCAAATTTCTTCTACATTTCCATAGCATATACATATTATTAAACTTATTCAATTTTCTTACAGAATCTTAGTGATGGATAGCACAGGTCCAGAAAAGTGGAAAATAGATACTCAAATTTGAAGATAACAAGAATGAAATACCAACGATGACAAAAGTAAATAGAAACAGCCTGTTGTATCGTTTAGTGAACACAATATGCTACTGCACAGGGAATAAAAGCAAGAGTATGAAGAAAATGCAGGGTGGTGCATATTATATTGATAAAGATAAGGAAACAAAGTAGAGCAAACTTCTGTCAATTCTAGAAATAGCAAACGCAATTTAATTTTAAAAATACCAGGAAGCACAAAAATGCAAATTATTGAAAAAACATTACATATTTATTTGTAGAGTGTACCAATATCTGCACTGATAAAATCAAATCAAATTATCTTCATGACCAAAATGCTAGACATACATACCTTGCAAAATAAAAGTGTTTTTTTAGCAATTATGTTTCGCTACAGTATTGAAGTCTAGTAGACAAATTAAACTGAATTTGTATTTAATATTATTCTGGATAAATGTTAGAAAGATGTATGTGGTACACCAATGTAAAATGGAATATGTAAATGTTAAGCATGTTTTTGTATGCAGCGGATGCTGTGTTGCCAATTGAAAATGAAAGATCGATCGATTAAACGATGTCAAAAATTGACTTCTGTACTCAGCAAAAAGCAAAAACATATTTATCTTACGTAACAGCTAACTGCTGTAATGTGTAATGTTGTACCTGACGAATTAAAAATGAAATGCACTATTACCATTGGGCTGCTATAGGTATGAGTGCATGTGTTGCCAGCATTGTTGTTTCAGAACATACTGAGTAATAGCATGCTTCTGTGGCCAGTAAAGGCGACCACTGATGTTTCAATGTAAATGTATCAAAAACTAAAGTGATTGTTTTTTATAAAGATGAACTTGGAAAGAGTTGTTAACTTAGTACAAATTCAAAATCATTAATGTTGGCTGATTTTGTGATCTTGGTTGGATATTTTCAAAAAATGAAAAATAATAGGATTGACAACGACCAAATGTATCAAACAAGACTATTGATAGTGTGGTATGTAACAAAAAAAAAATAAAAGTGATGCCAAAAGAAAACAAAAATTCCAGGATAGAACAATAGTGTAAAAAACTGGGTTGGACCAAGTTAGTAATAAATGAGATACCGAAAGAGTGCAGATTTTATTGTAGATCTAATGTGGAGTATGAAATGAGTATTTTATGTTAGGTTGATAAAATAAATAACGTTAGAAGTGAAAAGACTTTCTGAGAGTAAAGTGAATGGTACACAGGTAAAGAATGATCTTAAATTGGTTAAGAGTTAGTATAAATTTGTGCCAACCTCCTAATGCAATAGCATGAAAAGAATTTATGTGCATAGATAAAGAAACGTACTTCCACAGGAACTGTGATTATTGCCGAATGCGCACTCATTCAACTAAGTATTACCACCACAAGGGTTCAAAAAATGCTATAATTATGAATTGTGCATTTAGTTTTTTCAATCAAAACAAGCATTCAAAATTTGATAGCTACCAAACATAGCACCAACGTGGGTTATAGACAAAACCTATCTCACAAAGCTTCTGGTAGTTAAATATTAATGCTGTGCTTATTATTTAAATGATGCTTTTCTCAATTTTCAACCTAACTATAATTTATATGTGTACTCTTAAAAAAAACACGTGCCCAATTTTCACTTTAGTTGTAATTTAGTCAAAATTCTACTTTGTTCTTACGACAGCTTGAAAATTTATCAAAATAAATGTTAAGTTCAAATAATTATAAAAATGAAAGAAATTAACAAAAATTATAGATTTCTTTGTTCTGTTTAACCTCAGATAATATTGTCCTTATATTCAAGAGTTGCAGTTTGTTAGTCAAATAGTTTCACGTTGAATAGTAAACTATTACTCATTTAGAATGGATTTATAAAACAAATAACGTCAAGATAACTATTTTGCAACTGCTCAAAGACTTACCTGATGAGGCCTGTCTTTATAAATAAACAATCTTGGTCCTTTGAGAACAGTCCATACTTGCTTCCATGATCGATCGGCAGCTCTCTATTAAAATAATTTTATTTAGTTAAAAACATATAGACTCAAATACATTCGTACCTTGCCATCAATCTCTGCAATTTTGCAATTCAAAAAGCCTTCTTTAATTGTAGGTACTTCTTTTTCCAACTGATTACTGGAAAGTGAGATTTTTTCTTTTTCCAATGATATACTACTACTGCTACCTCCACTAACACTGCCTCTATAAAATAAAAATGGTATTGAAGTTATACTTAAATATAAAAAGTAACAGAAATACTAGTGTATAAGATGGAACAACCCAAATACTACAGGTGTATGGGACAAACTTGTGATTGTATGAAATTATTTCGAAATTAAAAAACTCTATATAAATCTTTTCGTAGCTTCAAACTACCACTAATGATAATCAAATCAAACATTCCTCTTAAAATAGCTGAAAACGTCAAAATAAAAGAAAAATTGTAAGTTAGATTCTTTGATAACTTTTATACTGTTGAATATTGTAATTTGTATTTTTCAAATAAAATTCAAATTAAACTTCTATAAATATTTAAAAATGTTTTCCAAAAGTAAATGTATTTTTAATTTTAACTTAAATGTCCTTTTCCCATATTTAAATATGTAAAGCATATAAGTAATCCCATCTTATACATAAAATTTTATTGGTAAAATGGTTTAGTCTAAACAAAAGCAGGTACTACCCCTTTATAAGCCTATTATACAACATTTATACTACAAAACATAAATTATTCATCCTGTAACTGCCACATCCATATTGCCCACATACCATAAGCAAACACCTGGTACCATGATGCCATGCAGAACATATTTGTAATACTTCCTTAAAAATTAGAAAAGCATGCTACATGAAGAATTAGCTTATTGATAATAAGCAACATCTGCAGAATATATTAAGTGACATGTATTTATGACTGTTTAAAACAGCATGCAATCATTAAATAATATTAATTTTTTGAATATTGGCTAATTAGATTAATGATATTATTTCAAAACAATATTACAGATTTACTGAAATAATAGGGAAAAGTGCTAGTGTAATTAGTTAATCACACAGCATAAAATTTATTCGACAAATAAAGGAAATATCAACAGCTGTAACTCTAATTGATGCTCTACTTGTTAAAGGACCTTACGTGTTGCTACGTCTATTAAACTGTTAGTTTTAAAAAGCTTCTGTTGTAATACCAAAATTTTAAACGTAAATGAATATATGGAATAGTTTTAAAACCAATCAATTACATTAACTTCTGGTGACAATGACTAGGTTTTCTTATTATGAAAAATAATAAAGTGTCATCATGGCACTATGTTATAATACAAAATACTTTTAAAACAAAGATGTATTTTTGATTCCTATAATGTAACTTTATGTTGTAAGTGTAAGTTTCTGTTTATCTATATCACTTTTTCCAAAATACCTCCACTTTTAGTAGAAGTACAATACATCATGCAAGAAGATGTTGGAATTATTAGTGTTTTCTTTTTAATCTTGTTTGGGACTTAAACCACTCAGAGTTGTTAAAATCGTCTTTATTTACGTTTCGATCCATGACCTAGGATGGTTGTCAAAATAATAATATATATTTGTATCTGAAATGACATGTTGCCACTGACTTTTACATCAAACTACTGCATAAGAACACTATGGTAACGGAATTATGTGTTTTATAAAAAAAACAAAATATTGAATGTTTTAATTACACTATCTCACACCAACTCACTTATAACTTAATTTTGTAACTGTATGACTGACTTTAAAATATTTTGTTTGAATTGCATTTAGCTTATTTGTATTTCTTATCAATGAGTTATAAAAAGCTTTAGAATGAAATGTAATATGCTGCAAAAAGTTCGACTTCACTGTCATACCCTAAAATTTTAAGTGAACATGTCATATTACGCCGGCAACAGAAAGAGTAAAATAACATTTAATTCAGCTAATAAAGCGATATATTTTATAAAGATTTATATGTCTTTATATAATAATGTATTAAAATTGAGTAGATGTCATGAGAATCAACGGTCATACTATCAAGAAAAACTAAACAAATACAATTCGATTTGATAGTGGAAAGAATATTTTTACATAAAAGTAAAATCCAACAACATGCCAATAAAGTAAAAAATGAATATCAAAAATATTATGTATAAGTATGTTTAAAAAAGCATGATATACTGTCAAAAAATTGTGTCACAGAAGTTCAAGAAAATCTATTTACATTAAGCAACTGTAATTTAAACTGTCTGATGCATGACACTGGATAATAATGATTGTAGAATTTTAATAGAAAACTAAAAATTTTTAATGCTCAAATATAGTTTAAGCTTATGAGAAAATTTAACAACTTGTTACATACATGTTTGGCTCTAGAAAATCTAGCCGGTAATCCACGGAAAAACTTGATGAAGTGCCCTTCTAAAAATTCTGTTTCGATAAAGTATCAAAAATGGTTGTCGATTAACTAAGCGGAATGGGCGTATTTGAAGAAGGTCCCAGCATGCTATCATGTGTATAATATGTCTTAATTGGGAAGTATCCAGGATGCCACCTAATATCGCAGTGGTTCTAGAGAAAAGCGACAGAAAGAATGAAGAGATCCTTTGTTTGATTCTATTAACCTTGCCGTATGTTAATTTTACATATAATTAAATAGAGAAAATGACACAAAGTATCTCCAGTCTTAATTCATCTGCCCGAAGTTTGCCGAAGATTTCTCGAATTATTTTATGGAGGGAAGATCAATTTCTTATAGAACGCTTCATAATTAACATCCAAAGAAACAACATGTAACTTTAGATTAATTTACCTTGAAGAATAGATATCTAACAAACTGATAGTAGTCAATAAAGTTAGGATCGTACCATATGAGGTGAGGTTTGTTATTTTTAATTTTAGGAATATCTTGGTGTCAGTATATTCATAACTTCATGTTAGACATAAGCATGTTGAGAACAGCTAGTTTCTTTTGAAGTCCCCTGGAAATAAATGCTTTTAGTGGTGTCCGAGTTATTTACAAGCAAAAATCAATTATCAGGTAGTTACGATGATAACCTCTGAAACTATAACCTAGAATAATTGTAAATGAATGAACATTTTTAATTAATTATATGAAATTTATCAACGGTACCCTCAGTGCGTTTTTGTTATTACGTTAAGAATTTATATGGTACTTTTATTTGTTGAAAACGTTTTTCATCAAGCTAAGTACTTTTGATATCTTTGATTATAATATTTGTTCTAAACTGTCTATCATGTATTTATAATGAAAACATAACTATGTAATACACTTGAAAACAATCGTTTAATAGTGTAAAGACGTGTTTTATTGGTGTTTTGCACATGTAAAGGTAATAGTTCCATTTTTGTTATAATAAATTATTTTGCAATTACCTAGAGATGTGATTAAAACTCAGCTCCTCTTACAACTTATCTTTCAGCTAACCGTTTTAAAAAGATATATTTGTGTTCTTTTGGTTAATGTTTATTTTATGTTTACTTCAACAATAGAGTTCTTAATGATTTCTCATGAAATTTTAGGTCAGAATCACTCTCCTAATCTCAGATTTTGGCATACTCATATTATTCTTTCTGGGCCTTTTCCCTAGGAACCCTGCAAGATTAGGTGACTTCCAAGATACTTCCCAATCACGACAAATTTCACACACTATAGCATTCTGGTGCCCTTCTTAAAACACTTACACCACCCGTACCACAGACATAGATATTTCAGCCAATAACAGTGAAAAAATTGTAAAAATGAAAGCTCTCCAAACCTATAGATAGCAAAGCATGGTGTCTATAACACTTCAAATATTTAATATTGAATCAAAGATGTAAAGACTAAACGGACAACTAAAGAAAGCTATGCAAATTGAAGTAACAATCTTATGAAAAATCTTAATAAAAGCTGAAAACGCCATTGGCAAAATTACAAACCTCAATTCTGAATTATTTAACTGCTCTGAATAAAATGTTGCAGTCCTAATATAAATTTGACAAAGGTGGTCAACCTCTGTACTTCAATGACAAATTTCTAAATGTCACTACACATTGATTTAATAATTTTGAACCTATACCTAAGATTTCATCTGTAATTTAATCAGAAATGCACAAAAAGAAAAACTATAAGTTTTCAAAAATGATAGTCACCACTTTCAATGTAACACTTTTGAAGTTATTACAAATAACTTGCAGCTTGAAAATATTGTAGCGGGCTACTATTAACGCGTTTCACTAATTTAAAACAAGTAATAACAAAAGTCTTTATTACTCATTGTTCACAAGTATAATTAATAGTATATGCCTCATTTACAGATGTTTTCAGTTCAATTAACAATGAAGCACTATAACATGAATGTTCTTTGCAAGCACTAATATCTTCTTAAATTAAATCCTTAACCATAAGTCCTCTTAACAACACTAAACATTACTATAATTTATTAAAAGAAAATTTTTTGCGTTTGATTGGTTGTTGAATTTCATTTGACGTTCTAAAGAAAGAAAGAAAAAAGATCTACTATAATTTATTTATTACACTTTTGTCAATTATGTACATGCTGGAGATACAATATACACGTTCACATAACACAAATTTATATTTACTATATGACTTTCAAAACGTAATGACCAACTAACTATACACGAGATGATTTAAATGCGACATTTTGATATCGACTAAAACTGTACATCATCAGCGGTCTTATATACCCTGAATTAAATAGATGATTCATACTCTGGTATATGCTGGAACATTCTTGATTCCTGGATAATGCACTTCAGTTATGCAGCTTGTGTGTTTGACGGGTTGCCTAACAGTAGTTCGTAACAATATATAAAATTATGTATTCAGTTTCAAATTTTGAGAACTTTAAAACTTCATGATTGCATGAAAAAACTATGCAATTCTTTCACAATACAACCAGATTGCATAAATTTTTGTAATCTTTTGACTTTGTATTTATTTCAACCTCACAACAATTAGTTTCAATAAAGTATAAGCATCACAACTAAAATTTCAGAGTGCATCAACAATTTGGTTATGATATATTATCAAGAACAACCGACTTTTTAAATTGTTCGACAAATAATACTATAAGAAACTTGAATCACAATCGACATTAATCAAATTTTACATGGATCACTTATTTGTTAAAAATTATTATCATGTTGGATTCTACATAATTTAACTCAAATTCAAACAGAAACTCGTGCCAAATGATGTCAAGAACTGCTTAAATGATTTAACTTAGAAACAGCAAATTTGGTATATGGTATCGTTAGTGACGATGAAAATTAGATTCACGCACATAAATTGTAACGTGTGGCATTATGTAAGATACAAATAAAATAGTAAGGGTATAATTATTAATTTAGGATGAATAGAATGAAATGTGGACAGACATGGTATACTAACAATTTAGGAATAATTGATGTTAATAAACACTCATATTTTAAATACCCTTTTTTAAACCGACATGTAGGAAAATAGCTTTCATAACCAATTGTGAAAAGCAATAAGAATATTTTTTAGAAATAAATTCATTTAAGGAAGACTGGTTTATAAAGTTTAACATGGGAAAACGCCCCACAAAGAATTAATTCGTAATTGCAAATGAAAGTAAGTCAAGACATGACAACAATAAAGAAACCAGGAGATAATGACATGTGAAATAAACGTTTAAAATATTACTTAGTAATTATGACAAGATGTCGCGACAAAAATTATGCAAGCATTGTGTGAAACTACAAGCATAATTGAAATACGGGCATCAAACGTGTGAAGGACAAATGGCATCATGAAGAAAAGACAGGTACTATTAGAGAGGGTAAACGAATTATAAAAGAAGGGTAGAATGAAATACATCAAGCAGTCAGTTGCATACTTAAACAAGTAGGTTACACAAGTTCAAGGCGACGCACGTAAGTAAACGTCCACTTGCAATAAGTAAGGGTTGTTTCAAATACGTGCAGTATCGCTGAATTACACTTACATCGACCTCAAGTTAAAAGTAGGGTTTCAACCCAAAAACAAAGGCTAATGGAATAACGGGAATCCCAATAAGAAATATTTAGATTTAGTCAAGAAGTAAAATAAAAGAAAAAAAAGTACATTAAAAAGCATCGGAGTTTAGGGGTTCTCTCTTGTAGAACAGTTCATCTACTATCCAGACAGTGTGAGGGTTTTGTAGAAAATAAGTTCCCTTTTTTGAGAAATTGTAATAATGAATTACTTAATCCTGTGTTGATATTGAAAATATTCCATATATAATATAGGTTAAGTGTCATTAGTAAGTTAACCTTTATCAAACATTTAACCACTTGATTATATCATGTAACAGAACAATGGGTTTTACTATTCGCAACACAATGCAGTTCAAAGACTCGTCCATTCTACTTAAGCTGTCTAATGCATATATCCGTTTAAGACTTGAATATGCCTCAAATATATAGTGGCCATATCAACTTACATAGGCAAATTTACTGAAAAACATTCAAAGAAAATTCCAAAAGTTTTGAATGTTTTGCTCACAAGGTTTCTATCCACCTATAGGATTTCCCCATAATATACTATTACATACTTTCAAAGTGCACTCCCTAGAAAGATGTTTTTTGCATGTTATATTATTTCTGTATAATGCACTCTTTTTATTCAACTATCCAGATGTTCTTAGCCAAAGATGCTTTAATGTAATATGCTTTCATCTCGTAATCGACACACATTTCTTATTGTTATTCCTCGTACCAATCTAATGAAGTTCTCACAACTTTATTCGATCTGCAAGAACTGCACATGTTCAGCATAACATTGGTATCTTTTGTACCACTGCAACCAAGATTAAATATTATATTCTAAACATGTAGATTAGGGAATAGTGCAAGATATATTAGAAGCAGTGAACGGAGGAAAAGAGAGATAGAGGTAGACCTAGATTAAACAACTGCACACAGATGGTGAAAGATGTAGGCTATGGAAATTTCAGGGAAATGCGTAGGTTAATTCAGAATAAGAAACAATGTAGGTACGTGTCTAACCAGTCCCAGGATTGAATACCTATTTTGTAAGGGACAACCCAATAACCTTAGTGGCAGCAGCTGCAAAAAGTTTTATTTTAATTAAAAAAGATAATTTATTAATAAATGAAAGAGATAACAACCACTTTTTGGGTAGAAGATAACATGCAAGGAAGATTTGCCTATACAATGCTTGTGGTTTGGCATCCATTTCATGTTGCAGATCAAAAAATTACAAACCTGTAGATTGTAAAAGGAAATATTCTGAAAAGCCATAAATTCATTTTTTAATTCTAAACATTTTTATCTTGTTTTGTAGCAAAAATCCAGCAGCAGTCCTTGTACTAAACAATCCAGTTGAAGTGATATTTTGAAGAATTTTATTAATCATTACATGCATAAATAATAAATTTAAATTGCCAGAAAAGTGTTGCAATTATTTGATTTACGATCATGTGCACATGTGTTAATACCATATTAGTAAAAAAAAACCATACTAAAGAATGTTCCAATAACAGGTTTGATTAAAAAAATGAACACTCTATTTAGTAAATTGGTTCTGAAAATGTTATGGATTTTTAAAAGACAAAGTCTGTCATTAAATGTGAAAAAAATATCTGACAAATCCTCTTCAAAACTACACTGGCAGTACTCACTCTTTTAACAGGGTTTTTCAACAGATTTTGGCAAAAGGCTGGCTTGATTTTAGTGATGTGGCATTTGATTTCGTTGTTTATATCTGAAATTGTTTGAGATTTGTTCTTGCAGGCCCGACTCTTCAAATATCCCCACAGAAAAGTTCAAAGAGACAAATTCTGATCTCCAAACTGAGTAATTATTTAGGTTAAATATTTACTTTGTAATAATTGCATAGTCTCTCTCGTTGCATGATATAATGCACCATCTTGTTGAAAGTAAACACCCTTCATGTCAAACTTTTCCACTTGGCATCAAAAAGGTAGATACCATTTCACAATAACAAACACCATTAATGGAGACTGTGTCACCAACTTCAAATATGACTCAATTAATCCGCGGAACTAAAATCCACATTAAACTGTCATTTTTTTGATGAGTGGGCAGCTTATAAATGGATGAGGTTGTTGTTTTTGCCAAATCCAGAAATTTTGCTTATTAATATAACCACCTAAGTAGAAATGAGCTTCATTGAAGAAGATTATTCTGTAAGCCGCACTTGGGCATTAATCAAATTTTACACGATCATTTAAGTACTAAAAAATTATGTTCGTATTGTATTCCCCACAATTTAACTCAAAGTCAAAAAACGTTCATGTTAAATGGTGTCAAATTATGCTTAAACTCGGAAACATTATATTTGGAATATGATACTGCAGAATAGAAAACAATGGAGGTATGTGTCTAACCAGTTTCAGGACTGAAGACGTAATGATGATGATGATATTGCAAATGCTGATGAGAATTGGATGTATGTATAACTTAACTAAAACACTGTGTGAATATTCCAAGGTGAAAACTATGCAGAATGATATACATCCATCTGTTTACCATAACAACTGTCTAAAATGCAAAAAAGGAATAAAAAACATTGCATCATTTTCCATCAGGACAATACATATTTTCACATGACACACCAACAACAAATTATCTAGCCAACCAAATGGTGGAATGAATGTCTCATCCTCCACGGAATCCTTATTCGGTGCTAATGTTGAAGTATGTTGAGAATTCTCAAAGTGATTTCAAAAAGTTTGTTGTTTTCTTGAATAATCATCATATGGTCTTAATTCATGTATGTAAGAATTTTGAATTTATATTATTTTTAGTCCTGTTGATATGGTATCACTCTAAAAACAGTCTTTTTTTTTGTAATCATGTTCAACTTCAATTATTTTAACATCAACAAAATTGGGGTTGTGGTAAGTGGCTGGAGCATGTGACGCTAGAGCGTAGGACATCTTTCCAAGTTTGGTGTCACTTTTATGTTGCGTTAATCTTCTGCAAATGTACTGTTTAGTTTGTCCAAGGTATAAGCCCCCGCATGAACACTTCACTTGATAGATGGACGTTGCTCAACCATTGTCTGTCTGTTTTATCTTTGATGAGTGAATAGATTTCTTATTGTTTTGTTATAGGTATATGTAATTTTAGTATCATTTAGTTTTACAATTCTGGCTAATGATGGAGAGAGTTTCTGAATGTAAGGGATAGTCTTATGAGTAGTAGCAAGTTCAATTTTAATCTCTTCATATTCTTTTTTTATTGACGTCTGCAAATAAAATTTTATTCACTATGGATTTAGGAGAGCCATTGTAAATAAAGGTACGTTGAAGGTACAAAAGTTTTTTTTTGTAGAAATTCGGGATTACATATTTTCAGAACCATATTCTTCAAGGTCAAAATAGTATTTATCTTATGTTGGTAAGAATAATTAGAGAAGGTAACGATCTGAGTTTGTTGGTTTTTATACCAGTCAAAATTAATAATGTTTGTAGAGTCTCGTATGACAACAGTATCAAGAAAAGGAATTTTTCGGTTGACTTCTATGTCATACGTAAATTGCAAGTGAAAATTGAATCTATTGAAGGTATCCAACACAATGTCAATATTATTTTTGGGCATGCTACAAATGATGTCATCAACAGTATCAAGCAAAGGAATTTCGGTAGACTTCTATGTCATACGGTAGAATTGCAAGTGAAAACTTGAATCTATCAAAGGTATCCAATCACAATGTCAGATATTACTTTTGGAGCATGCTACAAATGATGAACATCATACGATGTAGCAAAGATTTGTAAGATGAAATCGGTAGTTGTCACAGTAGAAGTACATGTTTCGAATCATCAGAATCCATCACTGAACTTTTAGAGAACTGTCTAAAGATAATTTCCAATGAGGTGATACTCATAGATGTACCAAATTTTCAGTTAATGAAATCTTTGCATTCACATCAGAAGTACATGTTGTTGAATATCAAACCAACTGAACTTTTAAAACTGTCTAAAGATAATTTCCAATGAGGTGATATTAGATCCCACTTTTCAGTTATGATTCTTTGCATTAAATCGAGCGGTATGCTAGTGAATAGCGATTTAGTGACACCCAAAGAAATTAAGCTGTGATTATCTGTGATGTTATATCCTGTTGTAATTGGAAAGGCTTTGCTAAGAATCGCGGCTAGCCATTTAACTAAAGGATATGTTGGTGTATCGATATAAAAAATGATTGGTCGCAATTCCATTGTAGGTTTGGGTAATTTGGGTAATCCATAATATTTTCCAGGTACAGAATTGTTGATTTTTAGTTGATTTTTAATCTCTGTGCTTATTATTTTTTTATTAAATAAATATTGGATATGTTCGTTGTTCTTTTTTTGGATGTTTAGTGTTGGATCTTTAGTTAGAATATCGTAAGTGTTGGTGTCGTTTAAAAGTTCTAAAGACTTGTCTATGTACTCTTGTTTGTTCATGATTACTGTGACTGCTCCTTTATCAGTTCTGGTTACTATTAGATCTGGATTTTGTTTTAAAAACTTTTGCAGTTGTGATATGCATTATTTTCAAAGCTAGATTTGCATCTATTATTGGGATCAGAAATAAAGTTGGTAAAGTTAGTAATCTTAGCTCGTAATGTGTTTTTATCTATATCGGTGAGTTTATCTGTGTTAATTATTGATTCTGCTTAAGTTAATAGTTTTCCCATGTTGATCTCAAACATGTTCATTTTTAAATTAAACTTTGGTCCTAGTAATAAGAAATCTTTTACCTTGTCATGTATGGCTTTGTTGCTGCGATTAACCGCCCATTTGTTGTTGGCAATAAACCAACATCTTAACGTGAATTGATTGTTCTTTAAATTGTTAAATTTATTAGTATTATTTTTCATACTTGCATAAATCGTTTTTTGAAAAATTGTGCTTGTCTAAACTCAAATTCATTTATACAGCACAATGGTAAGAGAAATTTTAAACATTTTAATTTTATTGTTTATAGTGCAACATGTAATTATTTTAGATGATCATGTTTTTGTTCATACTTTATAGCAGAATCTGAAGCACGATGAACTTTTTAATAGTAGTAAACTATCCCTGAATACAGTATTGTGCAATCTTAGATTTAAATGCAAAAAATAATCCTAGAAGAGGTCTAATAGAATTGTCAAACATTGTGAATAAAAGAATATGATTCTTGAAGACATATATGGGAATAAAAGAAAGAAATATATACCAATTTGTGTTTTTAGACGAACCATGGATTTTCAGAATGGCACTGTAAGTTGCTTCTGACAAATCAGTAATACGAAAACTGTTAAGAACACACAAATTGATGGAAAAACGTTGGTGTCATACCTACTAATCCTTTTAATACAATATAATGTAATGTCTTTTAAGTACATAGTAAACATGCATGTAAACATGTTAGAGTTCTTTAACAACCATCAGGTTGCTAATATCTATATAGAGCCAGGTGGATAGGAAAAAGATAGAAGGATATATGAAGACCTAGACCAAGCTATATTAGTCAAATTATTAGAAATTTAGGTTGTGAAGGGTATGTAGAGCTTTTTAGATTAGCACAGAATAGAAAAGAAGTTAGAGCTACGTCAAACCGACCTTAAGTAAGGTCGAAAACAAAATGATGATGATTATGATAAACATGCTGGGAATGTAAATGGATTTATTGGAGCAGAATTGGTTTTCTCTTTTTTCACAAAAAAAAAACCAAAATTACTATGGAGAAATGAATGAGTAAAATATCATATATCGATTTGAAAATCAATTATTAAAGATTTTGGAAGTACCATCTGTAATAGTTTTAGACAACGCGTCGCATCATTGTACTGTGTTAAATAAAAATACCTAACAGCTCCTGGAAAAACAAGTGACAATGCAGAATATCTTACTAAACAAGCAAATTCTTTTGAAATTACTGCTTTTAAAGTTGAGGTTCTTTAACTTGCCATGATGTACATTAAAATAATGTGCTTTGGAACATATAAGTAATTTTTTAAATTGTAGGCATAAATCGCCAAAGGTGTTTAAAGTGGAATTGCTGGCCAAACAATATGGATATAAGGTATTGAGATTGTCACCTTATCACTGCTTATTCAATGTAATTGAAAATGTACGGGGTGTGAACAATACCTACTATAATTGACATATCGGAAGGAATGGAAAGTCCATTGAGAATTGTTTATAGATGAGGAAAGAAGCGTTGGCAAGAAAATCCCAGAGATTTGTGTACATTTGATAGAAGATGCTGAAACAATTACCAAACGTGTGAGATCAAATTCGATCAAGAAGGCAATGCAGCTCTAATAATTAACAGTGGTGATGGAGATGACAGTGATACAGATTTTAAAATCAATTAAACAAACTTTGTACATGATTGATATATCTTTAATTTTATGTATAATAAAGTATAACTACACATAAAAACTGTTTTGCCCACAATTAATACCGCTGCTGTCTGTTGTTCTTTTAACACCTAATTCTGGCATCTAGTTACATACATTAATATTTAATCAATACTGTACTTGATAATCCAATACCATAACCTCTTGAACAATGGTGACTATTATACCAGGACTGATAAAATATACACATGGCTATTAAATTAGGGTCGATAGAAACTAGCAACTATAGTCGGGACCACAAAAGAAGACCCATCACGTGATCTGATATATCAGATGCGATAAATAAATTAGAGCATATTAAATGCAATTGTATTTCTGTTAACATTATGGCTGCAAGCGCTTTTGATATCAAAAACGATGCAATCTCGGCTTATAAAATGTGCATCTTAGATAACACGGAATTATTAAATGAAATTACAACAATTAAAAACATGAGACTTCCTCGTGTAGAAATTAAAAAAATTTCTGGAAAAATAGAACACTTTCAAGAGTTTATTCAGTTTTATAATAATCTAGTTCATAAAAATAATCAACTACTTCCGATCGAAAGGTTCTATTTTTTAATTGATGCCCTAGATATTGTCTCGAGAACTCATTAGACATTTGCAAATATGAAATAACAATTATATGCTTGCTTATTCGATTATCGTGGAAAGATTGTTACATGCCAACTGGCATGCATTACGTTAGATTTAATTTGTAAATAAATTGCCGCTATTTTTAAATGAATACGTCAATTTCCATCGTCCCTAACAGCCACGTCTGCACAAAAGGATGACGAGTGTGCACGTGGTGTTATTAGACGCCATTAAGTAACGAGTCCTCGACGATACAACTATCTTGGTGTGGTGTGTCTTTTCTTTTTAAGTATGTAGGTTCTATCTAACTTTACCTATTACCTAATTCCTGTCGTTCCCCTACGAGTACAGCAGTAAAAGGAAGGACGGATCGTAATTTGATTCAACATGGGTAACTGAACCCAACCTGCAAAATCATCGTGAGATCCTGAGACAAATTCACGAAATGCTGCCATGTAAGTAATTTGTTTTGATTTAAATTGTGCTTGCAAATTGACTTAAAAAGCGGTTGCATCACTTTTAAGGTGTGGCCGGTATAAGTTCAATATGGCGGGTAAAATTTGCCGCATAATTATGCATAAAATTATGACAATGACGTGTAGTTATCGCGAGTATAACAATTGCGCAGTATAAAAATTGCCCGAAAGTGTAACAAGATTCAAAATGTTTAATTGTAAAACAAACATTGGAATGCCTTGGAAACCACCAAAGGCAAAATCTAATTCACATACAGATTTAAGGAAATTGCTAATTGTTTCACACAAAATCTTTCAAGTACACGTCAAACTAATATTGATGTGCTTGATTTTGTAAGGTTTAACTTATTGTCTAAAAAGATGGACGCAAATCTGATAAGAACATTTGAATTGGAAAACACATCAGACATTTCTTCTTATGATCAATTAAAATCATTTGTAGAAAAATATTGCAAAGCACTAGAAATTAGTAGTATGGTTACTTTTGGCACATCGTCCAAAACTAGTACTACTATTAAACCAGCTATATCATCCAATATAACTTCAAAACGCCGCTTTGAATATTCAAAATCTCAAACTTGAACGTCATTCGTAACAACTTCATTCGTTCAGAAATGCTCTCTTTGCAGTGGTACTCATAACATACACCAATGTGGAATGTTTTTGGACAAATCGCCTCAAGATCATTATAACTTTGTTAAAGAGAAGTACTTATGTATTAATTGTCTTCGAAACTATCATAAGGTTATAGTTTGTCTTTCTAAACTTGTTTGTAAAAAGTGTGATAAGGGACATCCTACTTTATTGCATTTCGAAAAATTCACAATTCCTCAAATAACGTAGTTCCTAAGTCAACAGGTCAGTCTCCTGAACCGATGAATAGTATCACTACAAGTACATGTTATCATCTAGATCCTTCGATACAATGAAGTTGTTGGCACCACAAAAATTTCTATTGTAGATGGATTTGGTAAAGTTCAAACAGTAAGAAGACTATTAGATAGTGCATCAATGGATAATTTCATGACTGATAAATGTTGTCGACAATTAGGTTTAAGAAAATCAAATATATCAATGAAGGTTTCGGTCTATCTGCTTCTCATGCCTTTGGACAGGTATCAGGTAAAATTAGTCCCAAGGTGCAAGTTGTCCCAGAATACAACATCGATTGTTTGTTTTGTCAGACATTTGTGAAAACCTTCCTCCATCGAAGGTAATGGCAAAAAATTGGACTCACATAGTTGAGTTGGACTTAGCCGATTCTGAATTTGATAAACCCAGCAATATAGATTTGTTGTTAGGTGTAGATTTGTTCGTGCGTATTTTACTAAACGCAACTCGCATTTGGTAACTGGAAGAACCCATAGCAATTCACACCACATTTGGTTGGATATTAACAAAAAAGGTTGTTTCTACTGTTACATCTCGTATATTATTAGGCACATTCCAGATCTGAACAAATTATCTCCTTGTCAGAAACTTGCAAAAAGCATTTTCTAGACACTCACAAACACGATAATTTAGGTCATTTTATCGTTTCGTTGCCTTTCAGTGGTACTGAACCATTATTCGCATGTTCTCCAAAAGTAGCACTTCTTCGATTTCTTTCGTTAGAACATCGTTTAGAAAAAATCCTCAATCGTATGATTCGTAATAGAGAATTTATGCAAGATTATATTAATAGTGGTCGCATTCAACTGAATGTCTACAATACCGCCGGTATATTACATACCGCATCATGCTGTCTTCAAACCAGCGAGCACCACTTCAAAAATTCGTGTTGTTTTTTATGCTTTGGCAAGCACTCAAATTGGAGGGTCTTTAAACGATCATTTGCTTGCAGGGCCTGCTTTACAAAAGGATATCACAGCATTGTTATTATACTTTCATATACATGCTGTCCATTTCGAATGGACCTGCACCTTGTCGAAGTTCTAAATTACTAGAACAGGTGAAATGGCTTGTGTTCTAATGAGCTAAAGAGCCAAACTACAGGTCCAACCAAAGTAGTAGGGTCGTTAGTGAGGAACCAGACTAAGACAGGTCCCGAAAGAGGGCAGCGGCTCTTCGGTACTTAGATTGGCAGAGACCATAGGGGTCGGTATGGCAGTCTAAGACACACTACCACGATGTGGAAGGCAACGGAAACCACCACATTATCTCCCAAGTACACAGCGTACCTAAATTATAATAAAATGATGGCATTCTCTGGGGTAAAATATTCCGAGTTAAAATAGTCCCCAGTCGGATCTCCGGGAGGGGACTACTGGAGGATGCGATCGGAAAGTTAAAAATAAGAGTCGGGAACATTCTGCGAGTCGGAGCGTGGAATGTTAGAAGTATGAAGCAAGTAGGTAAGCTAGAGAACCTAAAATCGAAATGAATAGGTTATCACTAGACATAGTAGGGATCAGCAAAGTTCGGTGGCCAGAGGCGGGGATTTTGGAGTGGAGACTTCAGGGTAATTCATACAGGAGCAGAGGAAGGAAATTTGGGCGTGGGGATAGTTATGCGGAAAAGATAGGATACTGTGTAGAAAATTACTTACAAAAGAACGAAAGAGTACTTATGGTTAGATTAAAATCTAAACCGGTAAACACAGTAATAATACAAGCATACATGCCCACCTCTAGCTACAGTGATGAAGAGGTAGAAGCCATCTACAAAGATATCGAAGACATATTAAGATACGTAAAAGGACAGGAAAATTTAATAATTACGGGGGATTTTAATGCCGTGGTAGGTGAGGGTAGGGAAGGAGCGGTAGTAGGTTTATTTGGTTTAGGCACGAGAAACGACAGGGGAAATAGGCTGGTATAATTTTGTGACAAGAACATTTTAATCATCACAAACACATTCTTTCAACATCATGCTAGAAGACGATATACGTGGAAGATGCCAGGAGATATAGGAAGATATCAAATAGATTACATTCTTGTTAGACAACGGTTTAGGAATCAAGTAAAAGACTGTAGAAGCTACCCAGAAGCAGATATAGATACTGACCACAACATTGTAATTATGAAGGCCGCACTTAAATTTAAGAATGTGAAAAAAAGAAACGGAAAAAGGCACTTGGACTTAGAGAAACTAAAAGATAAAGATATTCAAGAAAGATTCGAAAAAAAGTCAAATGAATTGCTCAAAGATGTCGAGAAAATATCTGATACTAAAGAAGTAGAAACAGAATGGAATAACATTAAATCCAGCCTAGACATGGCGGCCAGAGATATTCTGGGGTATACACAAAAAGAAAATAAGAAACCATGGATAACAAAGGATATCCTGAATTTAATAGAAGAAAGACGAAAATACAAAAATAAATCAGACGAAACAGGAAAACAGAGATACAAAGCCATAAAATGGGAAATTATTCGAAAATGCAGGAAAGCTAAAGAACAATGGATTGATACAAAATGTGCAAAGAGATACAAACGAAGATGGAAATAGGAAAGACAGACGAAGCATACAAATTAATTAGAATGAATTTTAGGGATATAAAACCGTATAGCAAAAATATAAGGGACGCACAAGGAAACGTCATCATAGAAAACGTAGAGAAAGTGGGTAGATGGCAAGAATATATAGGGAATTTATATACAGGAGAGGAACTAACTGCATTAGAACAGGAATCAGACATTGAAAATGATGACGGGATATCCTATACTTAGAGATGAGTTTCAATTAGCATTAAAGAGTCTGAAAAATGGTAAGGCGCCGGGTACAGATAAGGTGCAAGCAGAAACTCTAAAAGCCGCTGGACAAGCAGTAACAGAACGTCTCCTCCAACTTGTAAGCTATATGTATGAGACAGGCGAGATACCCAAAGATTTCAAACGTAGCATCATAGTAACTATACCAAAAAAGAAAGGCGCGGATAGATGGGAAAATTTTCGAACAATAAGTTTGACAGCACACGTGTCAAAAATATTAACTAGAATTGTGCAAAGACGAATGGAAAAACGGGCGGAAGAAATACTAGGAGAAGACCAATTTGGGTTTAGGCGAAACAAGGGAACACGGGAGGCTATTTTAGCTCTGAGAGTGATAATGGAGAAAACAATAGAAAAAGGGGAAAGCGTGTATATAGGGTTTGTAGATCTGGAAAAAGCATTCGACAATGTAAAATGGAAAAAAATGTTTGAAATACTAAAAAGATTGGAATGAGTTATAGGGATAGACGAATAGTACATAGCTTATACAAAGAGCAAACAGCAGTAATAGAATTAGAGCAGAAACGTAGAGAAGTAAACATTAGGAAAGGGGTGAGACAGGGATGTGCCCTATCCCCATTGATTTTTAACTTGTACATAGAAGAGGCAATGAATACTGTCAAATGCAGGAAGACATTTGGAATTACTATGCAGGGACAAAAAATTGATATGCTTAGATTTGCAGATGATATAGCGGTATTAGCGTCTAGCAAGGAAGAGTTAGAAGCTGCTCTTAATGAAATGGAAACGGTTCTAACAGAGAGATACGGTATGAAAATTAACAAAACTAAAACTAAAGTTCTACCATGCAGAGGTGGGGAAAATAAATCAAAAACAAGAATACAAGTATGTAACACGAACTTACAAGAGGTTAAGGATTTCTACTACCTAGGAAGCCAAATAACGCAAAATGGGAAAAGCACAAAAGATATAAAACAAAGATTAGCACAAGGTCGTGCTACATTTAACAAGAAAAAGCAACTACTGTGCTCAAAGACCACAAACATAGAAACAAGGAAAAGATTGCTTAAAACATATGTGTGGAGCACAGCACTGTACGGCTGTGAAGCCTGGACAGTAGGAGAAGCGGACAAGAAAAAGCTAGAAGCCTTTGAAATGTGGTGCTACAGACATATGATGAAGATATCATGGACAGACAAAGTTAAGAACGAAGAGGTACTAAAACTGGTAGGGGAAGAAAGAAATATGTGGAAAACGGTAAAAAATAGGAGAGATAGGATGATAGGCCACATACTACGGCATGAGGGAATAGTGGAATATATTAGAAGCAGAGATAGGAAAAAGAGAAGAAGAGGCAGACCTAGGCTAGACTACTGCACACAGATAGTAAAAGATGTAGGCTGCAGGAATTTCAGGGAGATGTCTAGGCTAGCCCAGAATAGAAATCAATGGAGGTACGCATCCAACCAATCCCAGGATGGATAAACTAATGACGAGAAAATAACTGTGCTTAAACACGATGATTACTATAAGTAACTACAAGAATTGGTTGGACAACATTCTCAAATAATGTTAAGTGTTTGAAAGGATTTACTGGAAAACCATTATTTCGCAAATATCTAAGTGTTGGGGATCTTGGTAGCCACAGGTTGCTTAACCCCCTTCACTGAATCTTGGTGAAATAGGGCATAAAATTAGAAAACAATGGAAGGGGAACGAGCTGTATACACAGTCTTTTGAAATGCTGTGCTTCAGATGTATGAGGACGATAGCATGGACAGACAAAGATAATAACAAATAGGTTATAGAAATAGTAGGGAAACAAGGATATCTGGGGAAAAAGATAAGAGAAATAGAAGGGCAGAATACGTTCTAAGGGATTTTTGGGTAATAGTATGGGATATATTACAAGCAGAGATAGGAAAAAAGAGGTAGATGTTGACCTAGATCAGATAGTGATAGATGCAGACTGTGCAAATTTCAGGGAAATCTGTAGGTTAGTTCTGACTAGGAAACAATGATGGTACGCGTCTAACCAGTTCCAGGACTGAAGACCTAATGATGATGATACATGCTGTAGTTTAACTGCAGATATTAAGCAAATGTATAGGCAAATTCTTACTTCTTCTCCTGACCATCGTAATTATCAACATATAGTTTGGAGCTTTAATTCATCAGAATCCATTATCGATTATCAATTAAACACTTACATGTGGTATCACGTCGTCACCTTTTCTAGTCATGCGCATAATTAAAGAACTAGCAGAGTCAATCGGCGTGCTTTCCTATTGCCGCTAACATTTTATCGTAGGATACTTACATGAACAACTTGATTACAGGTTGCGATTCAATAGAGGATGCTAAACGACTCATATCAGAATTAACCCAAATTTGCCAAATAGGTGGTTTTATGTTACGCAAGTGTAACAGCAATGTGCCACGTGTCATTGAACATTTACCTGAATCCGTTCGGTATCAACAACCATTTTTGTTTGAAGATTCAAACATGTCTCAAAAAATTTTAGGACTACAATGGCAACCATTAAGTGATATATTAGTATACAATCTAAATATTATTGATCAACCTTGTACCAAATAGTGTATGGTTTCGAAAATCGCAAGGATTTTTAACCCATTGGGTTTATTAGCACTATTAATATTTTTCGTTAAACATTTGATTCAGTCTGTTTGGATATTGGGAATTGATTGGGATGAACCTCCTGCGTTACAAATTGTTTCAAAGTGGAACGCTTATTTCCAACAATTATCCGAATTATCGAAAATTGAAATCCCTTGGCAGATTATTTGCTATAAGTATCAAAGTATACAAATTCATGCTTTCTGCGATTCCTCAGAAGCCGAGTATGCAGCAGTAATTTATTTCCGCTGTGTCAATAAACAGGAAAACACCAAAATATCATTGATCTGAGCTAAATCTCTTGCTCCCACCATACGTGTATCACTACCTCCGTTGGAATTGTGTGGTGCAGTACTGTTGTCAGACTTGGTTGAATATGTGCAAAATATGTATAAGTCCTATTTACCATTCGATGGTGTCTTTGCTTGGTCAGATTCCACAATAACATTAGCATGGATTCGATCTTCATCGTATAATTCGAAGACATTTATTAGCAATGGTGTTTCGCATATTCAAGAACGAGTTGCTCCGTCATCTTGGCATCATATTAAATCGTAATTTGATCCTGCTGACAGTGCTTCAGGGGAATTATTAGCAGGTGAGCTTGTTACGCATCATTTGTGGTGGACAGCTTCTGCTTGGTTACAGTTACCTAAAGAAAATTGGCCTCTTAGTACCGAGCCAACTCTGACTGACCCCACTTTGATGGGACAACATTCTTTTCTCAACTTCTTTGATGGAAGTTAAGAAAAGAATGTTGTCTTTTAATATTCAGGTATCAGATAATTTCGTAGATTCAATGGTAAATCAATTTTCAAATCTACAAAAAATCTGCAGTATTCTTGCACATGTTTCTCAATTTATGCTTAAGGTAAAAATTTATGCAAATTTAGATACTGGAAATTCACATCAATTATTGGTCTCCAAGAAACAATATGCACTTCATTTGCTAATCAAGCGAGTTCAAGAACAAGCCTTTAGTCAAGATATTCATATTATTAGAAAGGGAAAAATTGTTAATAAACAGCTGAGACTTCTTAGTCCATTCCTTGACAGTGGTGGTTTATTTAGGGTGGGCGACCATTTGCGAAAGACTGACTTGCCTTATGATACAAAATTTCCTTTGTTGCTTCCTAGTTCACATCGTTTGACAGAGCTCATTATTCGAGATTGTCATATGAAATACTTACACCCTGGGCTCAAAACTACACACTTTTTGTTAACACAAAACTATTGGATTTTGTCTGCGAAAAGAGCTATTAAACAATGTCTCCATTCTTGTATTCGTTTTTTTCGCCAAAAATCCATTTCATTATGCCCTTCTATGGGTGACTTGCCCATCTCTAGACTTACCACCGGGAAGGCGTTTTTGCATACTGGGGTTGATTGTGGTGGACCTTTTTCTATTATTATGATTCGTACTCGAGGTGCCAAATCATTGAAGGCATATATTTGTTTATTTGTGTGTCTCAGTACAAAAGCGGTACATATAGAATTGACATCAAGTTTATCTAAGGAGGTGTGTATTGCCGCATTACGCCGGTTTGTAGCACGCAGAGGTAAGTGTTTACAAATTCACAGTGATTGTGGAACAAATTTCATCAGAGCATCTAGAGAACTAGTAGAATATATAAAACAATTCTCTGAATCGGAAGGTATTCTTCAATTTGTTTTTAATCCTCTTTTGGCTCTGCACTTTGGGGGCACGTGGGAAGTGGGTATAAAATCTGTTAAATCCCACCTCTAAAAGGTAATAGGCAAACAAAATCTCTCTTATGAAGAATTAAACACGACTCTCACTCAAATTCCATATTAAACTCTCATTCTATACGTCCAATTAGTAATGATCCTAATGACTTTTCGTTTTTGGCTCCTGGTCATTTTCTGAATGTGGAACCAGTGTCTTTCATCCCCGACCCCAATCCTGTGGAATTGAAATATCCTCAATTAAACAGGTGGCAGCTGGTGCAACGTATTCAGCAATCATTTTGGAAGCAATGGCACTTGGAGTATTTGCACACTCCCCAACAAAAAACAAAATGGTTTACTTCTAATCCTTCTTTAACGGTGGAAAATTTGATTTTGATTAAAGATAACCAATCTCCTCCTTTGCATTGGAAAATAGGTCGGGTACATACCTTGTATTATGGAAAGGATAATATTTGCCATGCAGCTACAGTGGCAACATCCCAAGGAATAATTAAAAGACATTTAGTAAAACTTTGTCCCTTCCCCCTACAAGTGCCAACTTAGTGTCCTATCATTAATATATTCTATGTACAGTTAGTTTCTTATAAATTAGGTTGTAGATATTTGTCTATACGCATAGACCCATAGTTAAAAAATAAGTTAATTATACTTATTTTGGTGGGTGGTCTGTTAAGGCTATATAAGTATTTCTCTAATAGTAAGTTTTGTGATATTGGTGTTGGTTATGTCTAGTACCTAAGCAACCCTAACCATTCTCACCAGTAACCCATCCAGTCTCCCTACCTTAGTGCAAAGACATAGACTTTGCGGTAGTGGAAAACTGACAATTATGGTTTGTTCTCGTTCGTAGTGTTGGTGGTGCACCGAGCATCATCAATAATTAGCAAATACATTTAGTGGTACATCGAGCATCAACTTATCATTCATTATACAGTCCATTTAGCAGTGCAGTTAACAACAAGATCAACAAGTGAAAGGTAGGAGATATTATTCCTTTAATTAACCCCTTTCCTTATGTAACTATACATAGCATATTTTAACACCCACAAGCCACAAAAGTATTAAAAGTACACAAGTTTCTAAGAATTCATGATCATGAAGATATGCTCCTACCACCATATCATTGTCAATTTAATGCAATAGAGATGATTAGGCACATGCGAAAAGTTATTACTATAATAAGTATATCGTACGAGACGGCGATAGCCAGACATGGTATTCGATATCTGGAGCGAAACTTACAGCAGTGTCTCAAAGATTTATGGCAAAATGTATTTAACATACTGAAACGCTTATAAGTGATTAGTTCCTGAGTGAAAAAGCATTAGATGCGACTGCTGATTAGCTAATAATACAAGTCGATTATAACAGTGAAACGTCAACAGCAAGCGACAACAATTAAAAAATTCTATAATGATTTTAATAACAACATATCACTGTCCATTTTTTCATACCCTAGTGTGTATTCTCAAAACTATTGTATTGTAATATAAAGAATTGCTTCAAGTAAAAATATATCTTGGAACATTGTTATTTTATTTGTTAACGCAATTATTTTAAAATCCATAGTATACTTCAAGCATCATTTAGAGCCAATCCTATTTGTGTGAAAATTGTGAAAATTATATTAGTACTCATAATGACTTATATCCATTTTAAACAGGTGAAACCTGTAAAAACAAAAATAAACCTAGAGAATTATAATATATTAACCAACTTACATTTCACGAGATGTCACATTTCAATCAGGATAAGCAACTTTTTCCTTCTTAATGGTAATGTGAAAAAAGCTTAAAGCATACGTGTGGAGCACAGCACTGTAAGGCTGTGAAACTTGGACAGTAGGAGAAACAGGCAGGAAAAACATAAACCTTTGAAATGTGTGCTACAGACATCATAAAGATATCAGACATATAATCATGATATGGACAGACAAAGTTAAAAACGAAGAGGTTCTAGAAATGGTAAGGGAAGAAAGAAATATGTGGAATATAGTAAAAAATAAGAGAGATAGGGTGATAGGTCAAATATTAAGGCATGAGGAAATAGTGCGGAATATATTAGAAGCAGATATAGGAAAAAAGAGAGATAGGAGTAAACCTAAGTTAGACTTTTGCACACAGATCTCAAAGATGCAGGCTGTGGGAATTTTAGGGAAATGTGTAGGCTAGTTCAGAATATAAATCAATGGAGATACGTGTCCAGCCAGTTCCAAAACAGAAAACCTAATAACGAAAAAAATAATTGTACTTAAACCTGATGATTATTATAAGCAAAAACAAGTGTTGGTTTTACAATAATTTCAACTCATGTTGATTGTGCAAATGGATTTATTGAAAGACTATTAATTTGACAAATGTTCAAGTGTTGGAGGATCTTGATAGCCGTAGGTTGCTTAACCCCCTTCACATATGACTGAAACTCGGTGAAATAGGGTATATATTCATAAAACACTATAAGGGGAACCGAGCTGTATCTAATAAGAAAGAGCCGCAACTATGTTCATAGACAACAAACATAGAGACAAGGAAAAAAATGTTGAAAGCGTATGTGTGGAGCACAGCACTGTATGGCTATGAAATAGGGGTAGTAGGAGAAGCAGACGGGAAGAAAGATAGAAGCCTCTGGGAATGGTATGCTTCAGATGTATGATGATAATAGCATGGCCAGACAAAGTTAATAACAAAGAAGTTCTAGAAATAGTAAGGGAAGAAAGATAACAGTGAAAACCAAAAAACATAGGAGAAATAGAAAGGCAGGACACATTCTAAAGCATTTTTGGAAAATAGTGCAGGATATATCACAAGCAGAGATAGGAAAAAAGAGAGGTAGAGGTAGACCTAGATCAGACTATTTCACGCAGATAGTAAAATATGCAGACTGTGGAAATTTCGAGGAAATGTGTAGGATAGCTCGGAATAGGAATCAATGGAGATACACGTCTAACCAGTTCCAGGACTAAAAACCTATTGATGATGAATGTGAAAAAAATTAATTTGTTCCGTATAACATGTTTATCAACATTTTTGATATAAAATATACAAATTTCTGCATTTTCATTTTATCAATTGTCATTCTAAAATATATTGTATCTGCGCTGTTACCAAGTTAAATTTAACATGGTTGAAACATCAATACAATCTTTGTGTATTTAAGGATTCGCGATTTCCTTGTAAATATTTATTAATATACTATATATTTCTTTTAGAACAAAACTAGAGTTACAGACATGTTACATATTGCGATTATTATAATTTAGAGTGACTAATTAATTAATTAAAAGCATGTTAGTAATGAGCATTAAATTCTACAATAATCGAAATGTTTGGAAATAAAATAGAATTGGCAAAGAAATAGTTACAAGCTATTTAGCAAAAATAGTAGATAGATTCGTTTCCAAAAACTCTATTTACAATTCAGATTGCTTGCTGATCATCTTTTTAAACAAGGGAGTCTGCAGTATGTCGTATTAGATTAGTTGGTGAGAACAAATGATATGAACACACAATTGGGGTATTATATACATTCTTCCTTGCAAATTAACAACCAAACAAGAAATTTGATTTTCACTGTATGAAAGGTTTGTCAAACAAATGTTAAGACCAAATGATTGTTATCATTTAGTAATTCATATGATATCCACCTAATTAATTTCCACATCTTTCTTAGATATATAAATTGCAAACAAATGATTTTGATAAATATTAAATCTTTCTGCAATCTCACAACAAACTGTACTACTCATTTCTTGCACCACCACAGCAATTTCAGTACTAAGTTTGTACTCAAATGAACAATCTCAAATTCAACTCTTATTCGTTGCCATTTTAAACATTTTAAAATGAGATTTAAAGTATCACTTTTAAATTTGTATGCATCAAATAAAAGAAAGAATAATACTAATGGTGATAACACTGTCGAAGCAAGTGTTACTAGTAAATAACTTAAAAAAATATTCACAGCAACCTATGTAAAAAACTGCATGAAATATTTTGATTACTTAAGAAGTGTATTTCACATATAAACTAAATTCGTTTAGCAAAGCTTATTAGTAAGAAGACTAATGTACATTAGTAGTAATGCAAACTCAAAAGTACTGAAGCTCACCCAATAGAATAGGCAGCATCTTCAAAAAGCTTGCGAAGTTGCTGTATATCACCAGGAAATAACGGAGGCCGCCATTTTCTATGAATGCTAAATAAAATACACCATAATATTTTTTTATACATAACCCAACACCGTCTACACATTTAATAGAAATTAAATTACCTTCTGATCGCATGTGGTGAAATATCTCCATCACTGCATTCATCTACATGCATACGACCATTGCCCGTAGCCTTCAAGTAAGATTCTCGCCTCATCACTCGTTCTTCATCTGGTAGCACTATAAAATAATCGAGTAATATATAATTGTTCTAAAAATCTAACTTACCCAAGTTAGTATTTTTAGTTCTTCTTACCACCAAAGGTTTATTTTCTTCAGAATCAACTGAAATGTTAAAATGGTTTCTAACGGACTACTAACAAGTCAAAAAATAAAATAATAAAAAAGCAAAAGTAGTGGTTAATAGCGCATATCTAATTTGTTAAATAATACTCCAAGTCTCTTAAAAATTGACACAAACCTGGAGAAACAGATTGTCCTAGCGTTGAATCACCTGGAGGACATAGGTAATTTTGTTTAGCAGATCTTATAGGACCATTAAGGTCTAATTGAGTAGGACGGACAGGAAGAGATTTAGGAGGAGTTATGGCTACAACAGGTAAATGATCAATTGGTTTTGGTACTAAATGGGAAGTTAGTTGTGCATGGGATGAAATTTGTGCTTCTTGTAATTCTTGTTCTAATAATAAAAAACAGTCTTTAAAAACAGTAATCATTTTAAAATGTAGCATAATTCAAACTGGTCCATGCGATGGAAAATTCAGTTTTATTACAATCACAGCTACTACTTTATTGCACTTATAGTTTAGTGAACTAAATTTGCTATTAAGTTGCAGAAATTTATTATTGCAAAATGAAATTCTGAACACAATACTGTACATATCAGAATTCCATTACCTCGGCTAATTAACATGTGTTAGGCCTACAAAAAACACTCAAATTAGCCACTTTTCAAATATCTGAAAACTATGTTATATAAATTAATACAAAAATTAGAGCTCTACTCAAAACTTTTAATTGCAAATTACAATACAAATATTTTTCAAAAATGTGCCAATAAGATTATACTAAAATAAAATTAATTTGTTCACAATAAAATAGTGTTCTTAGAATTATTGAATCAAAAACATTTAAAGTATTTTTTCTCTAGAAATGCAAAAGTTAGTTACCTAACAAAGTTTTGTGAAGCAGAAATATCATTATTATCAATATATCATCATTAGGTCTTTAGTGCTAGAACTGGTCGGACACATACCTTTATTATTTTTTATGCTGAGCCAACCTGCACATTTCTCTGAAATTCCCACGGCCTATATCTTTCACTAACTGTGTGCAATAGTCAAATCTAGGTCCACATCTACTTTTCATTTTTCCATTCTCTGCTTCTAATTTATGCCGTGCTATTCCCTAGTGCCTTAGTATGAGCCCTATCATCATATCTCTCCTATTTTTACTGTTTTCCACGGATATCTTTCTACTCCTACCATTTCTAGTACCTCTTTGTTCTTCACTTTATCTGTCCATGATATCTTCATCATAGATCTGTAGCACCACATTTCAAAGGCTGTTTTCTATCTTTATCTGTCCACTTCTCATTTGTTCTTAAAACATTTCCAAAAACCAAAGACTTCAGAAATTAGCTTATGAACAGTTATATGAAACACTCAGGCTATAGATACATTAATTCAATAAATCGGGTGTTAATTTAATAAATTTGCTTTGGCTTTAAATATATTTTATTCATTACTGTACTAGTAGCATTTACATTTTAAAATAACTAGTACGTATGTTCAACATTATAAACACAAATACAGATTATTTAATTTATATCCACATTTTAATGTGTAATTGCACTAAAATTTATACTTTAAAATTGTGTGATGGCAAAGATTATATTCATGTACAACACACGTTTTATTAAGCACACAAAAGATGTATTATTATTTAATCTGCAACTTGGAGTACTAATGTGTATTTCTTTTCAAATTATTGCATTCTGTTCTTGAATAAATCATTTATTATGGTCATTTCTTTTCTAGTTATTGTTTGCAGTTCTTGAATAATTCCCAAGTTTTAAAAAAAACTTGTGCTGCTATGAGAAAAAAATCAATTTCTACTAATCTATTAGAAGTAATCAACACAAAGAAAACAAAAGAGATTGTTATCAAAATTAACAAAACAATTTGTTCGGTTAACTCGCTTATAAATCCGGTATATTAGTCGGATCGGTAATAATAGGTTAGTTCGCGAATAATTCCGATATATATTAGTGATAGTGTTTTCCCACTCTTTTGTTATTTTTAAAATTAAGAGTTACTTTTCATACTTGGTGGAGGCAACATGTAAATGTATTATTGACGGGTTAAATGTGTGTACCGTCCCTTTTTTTGTATGTAACCTATGTAGTGGTTACCGTGTGATTTGGAGTCAGTGTTTCTATTTTGGTTTATGGCTGTATATTAAAGAACAGGCAATTCACGTTTACGCTGTCCATGTGTCCACAAGAACGAGCACTCGTATATGCAGTCTACTGGAAGGACAAGGTGAGTGTTTGTTTGCTTTATTATATAGAAACCAATTGTTTGCATTGTCTCCAACTCTGAATATTTTATTTAATTTAGTTATTGAAAATCCTATGTAATTACAGTCCTACTTAAAAATTTCTATATCGTGGAAAATGATTGAAACCGGTACACAATTAATCATCCACAAATGATTGGGAACAAAAATACATCAATTGCCTTGAATATCTATATACGAAGGCATGAGAAGTAAGAAAGACATATGGGTACATATAACACATAACAGTAGATACAGAGGACTTTTAAACAAAGTTATTAGATGAATCGCAAAATTAAAAAAAAAAGTAATTAAATGTTTCACTAGGAATGTGATACAGTATAAATGTAATATAGTTTAAAAAGTCGAAGAAGAAACAATTGCAAATCTTTTAAATGCGAACATCACAAAGAAGGAACACGATAAGTAGGACAGGGGTAGTTAGAATTTTAAAAATATATAAAAAATTAAGTGAGGGGGGAACAATTCTGATATACATAAAATAAATAACCTGTTAAAACATCTATTAAGAAAGCGTGATAAAAAAAATAAGACCAAGGATCCATTTGAGATTATATGAATAACGTGTGTTCATACACAAAACCAAAAACATGAGAAATAATAGTGTAAGGTAGGAATGTCAATTTCTGAGCATAATTCAAGTATTATTTATAGCAAAATCTGTTACATGGAAGAACATTGATCATAACTGATAGATTAATTGGGCACTTTAAACTGGTTAACAATTTAAAAAAATCTAATTTCCTTGGTTTTTTTTATGAATATTATGCAGATTTTACATCTACATTTTTAGAATATTTTACTATTTTCTGTACTTATTTGATAACTTTTCTGTTTAGTACTCTGCCAGTTATAAAAAGCATTCTTTTACCGCTTCTAATACATAATTAATTATTATATTTAAGCAGTCTTTTGTTTTGTTCTACTGTTTTGCAATGGTGTTTGGATTTAAACGTATTTATATTTGATTTTAGGTTCAAGTTTTGATTATAAAAAGTATTTTGGAGGAATTAAAGAAATTTTACTATAATATTTTATACAATACAAATAAGGAATCACATGTAACTTCCTATAGACTTAAATGATAAATTTCCATACACAGTTTTGAATATTGCGTTATAGATATTCTTTATAACACTTCTATTTTCAATCACTTATAATTGATGGATTGGATTAAAAACAAAATTCTTATTGATTTCATGTCACCAGCAGCCTCTTAGCCTGAAGATGATTTTTCTGTAAATCTTCATTTATACTTCCCTTCTGTGCAAGCAGTGATATATCAGCAGTGTAGGCAAATACTGAAACTTACTGTTGTTACACAACAGAAATATTTATAATTGTTATGTATTTTTTAAGTTTAGGTAGGCATATATTGATGCCATGGTTATTTTGATGTATATAATTTTTATATAGATTTTGCATTTAAAGTTATTAGAAGGGGAAACAATACAGAAATAAACCCTTTCTTTTTCCTACATAAACTGCAAGATTATAGTGTTGGTTGTGTACATTTTGCCCACCTGCACTTCCCTGCCTAATCTTGTACAGGTTCTACTTTCTTTGTTTTGCAATTGCCGATCCGCAGACAAGCCAACCGCAACACTTACCTTGCTTAAAAAGGAAACCATGGGTAATTAAAATCAGTATTTATCATACATTCCTAATTGTTAGTTAAAGTTATTTCTACACAAATAAAATGCACTTGTTTAAATTCTATGTCCCAATTTAATGATAGTATAAAAATTGTTCTTTGTAAATTAAGCAAGTACAGTAAAGTTTTTAAAAATTAATTTAACACAATCATGCAAATTACCATTAACTTAAACTCTTGAATGTAACCTTTTCTAAAGAATTGATTAATACATTACTCAGTGGATTCTATCCTTGAGTATTACGCAAATACGTATGGATTAATTTAAATCTTAGAATAAATATGCTGCAGACACACTACTAGCCGCAATAGTCACAATTAACTTTGCAGAGATCTATAATTAAGGAAACAGTCCACGCTTCATTACATAAACTAATTTCTATATATATTTTGGGATCAGCAAATGCTAACAATAAATATCTGCAACTTAATTTGTTTCTTAAACTCCCAAATACAAATTTTCTACCATGAAAATTACTGAAACAGTTATTAAATTTAAACCCATAGAACTTACAAGACACTTAAAAATTGTAACAAAATTAACTATTAGTTATCCAGTTATCTACTGTTCAGTTTCACAAATTAGAATGGGAACAAATGCAAATAAAGTCGATCTCACTGATGTAGTAAATTGTAACTACTTCACGAAAAAGGTAGTGCCTGCTGTTCACTATAATAAATGCAAAAAGAGTTTTCATCTTAGTTGTTTTCTCAAGCCAAGCTTATTGTAGTTGGTGAGAATATGTATTGTTCTTCATGTTATAAGAAAAGCAAAGCCACTATTCAAGACGGGTTGTGACGAAACTTTGAAAATGAGTTCATTTTATGAAAATCAACTTCCACAAAATATTAGTAATAAAGAAGAGCTTGATGCAATTACGAAAATGCACCAAGCAGTTACCTACAAGTCAAAGCAATTTGATGAAATCCCAAAGGAAAATGCTGAATTTAAGAAAGTAATAAAAGATATTACTGCTTCCAATAAAATAGTTGTTAATCTGGAAAACAGAATAATTGTTTTCGAAACTAAACTTAGTGATTTGGAGCAAAAGGTTCACTTAGTGAATGCAGAATTAGACGGTGTTCCTGAAACTCAAAATGAAAATTTAGAAGATGTTGTGTGTCGCATTGCTCGTCTTACAAAGACAAAAGTCAACCACACTGATATTGATATTCACCATCAGTTACCTAAGAAAGTAAGCGGAAACGCTGCAATTTAAAACACGCATGGCCACAAATGAATTTTTAAATGTCTGCAAGGGATACATTATTAAGCCAAATGAACTCGATTTACCTAAGAAGCTTCTGGAAAATCGCATCTATATTAACGAAAATTTAACCCCTGCAAACCGTAAGATCAACAATTTGGCATGGAAATTAAGAACCGAAAAGAAATATAGATATATATGAAGTCGAGATGGGATTACATATTTGAGAAAAGAAAAAAGCTCAAGTTGAATCTGCATTAGAACGAAGTTAGACTTATGTAAAATTGTGTAAATTATTCTAGTGGTACATGGCCAATAGTTATAATGAAAAATGTCTAAAGATCTCCTACGTGCATTAGGTAAGGAAAGTATAAAAACTCATATTGCAGAGATAGTAAAAGTTGTTTAGATATTTTAAAAGCCAAAGAATCAAATGTTAATATATATCATACTAACATTAAAAGTATTAGAAAACATTACAAAGAAATGCAAGTTGTAACCCACCTTGTAACAATATAATTATCTGTTACTTAATTGTGGTAAGTTTTAGGCAACATTATTTATACTGTTTGGGCATTCTACATTGGTATAGGTTTCTATTATCTGTAGAACATATTAGAAAGTGGTTGGGAAGCAAGATCCAACGGCGATGCTTGAGGTCGTCGCCTGGTTCTCGATTTTTTCGAATTCGAACCATCAAAGTAATTGGTCAAAATATGAACTTGAGGATGGTTACAACAACCGAGTTGGTCAGAAAGCACGTTTGCTTGAAAGTGTTAGATTTTACAATAATTACATCAGGCTAGTGGTAAGAGAGATTTTCATTAAACTAAATTTTGCAAATGTGCGTTTCTCCAGCTTAAGGCATCCAGATGATCATAGTTTTATTCATTTGGAATTCACAGGTATTTATTCCGCTCTTAGATGCCTGAAGTGAAGTAATCAATTTTATCCAACTATAACCCTACTTTGACATTTGACATAAGTTCAGTTGTTTGTAAACAATCCAGGTATATTACAGTGCTTATTAAATTTATTGAGGCCTATTGATAAACTTTATAATTTGTAATCCAAGTATTCAACTACTTGTTAGGAAGTGGTTATTCTGGAACTCGCTTAAGAAATAATCTGACATTTCATTACTTCAACATAAATGACTAACTTTATATTTTCAATTTTTAAATTTATTGTATGACCGCTTAGTATATGAGCTCAAATACCGAGCGATGCCTTTAATATCAATTTGTAAATAGTGTTCAACCTTATTTTAGGGCACTTCTTCGTTTGTAAATAAGCTTCACTTATGCAACTATAAGTTCAACTGTAAATATTTATTGAAATTATTAGACACTAAGATTTTGATGATTGCAATCTTATTATATACCATTGTAAATAATTTGATACAGTATTATGGAAATTTATTAGAAGTTTAACATCGAGTGTGTTTTGTTTCATTTGTTTAAACTAGTGTCAAGTTTTTGTAAAGTGCCTACTCAATGGGACACTACATGGTTAAGCTATACAGGTCGTTCCACCCCTAAAAAGAATCGTAGAAATTCCATGCTCTTGCTTGCTGATTAGCCAAGGCTATTAATGGTAAGTAAACCTAGCGTTTATATTTTCTGCCAATACTTTTGGGAGATAGAAAGTTTGCCATAGCAAAAGTTCCATAAGTATTAGGTGGACTGCTCCCACAATAGAGAGGTGTAGGAAGGATGTAGCAACATGCACAATAATATTATTGATGTAATAATAATAGGAGAAACGTACTGGTGCTCAGCTACAGACGTTTTTGCATTAGGTGGATATATCCACTACTATAATGAAGGTAGGATAAGTAAAAATGATGGTATTATTGTTTATGTAAAGAAATCTATGCAACACTTCATTTAACTGAAAGTAGTATAATCCAATAAATTGATACAAAATGGCTAGATCTCTTTTCGATGTATTTAAATATGTAAGAATGAAAACCTTTTAGGTTATTATGTAATATAACGAATCACAATGAACCTTTAACTGCCAAGATGGAAACTATGAGGGTACTTAACATTGTAGACGATGAATCGCATGCTGATAAATAAGACTATAGTAAAAATCATCTTCAACGGATAAAATAATACCGCATAAATTAATCAGTGACACATGACTAACATAGATGGTTTAAGAAAATGATAAAAAATCAGTAATGTTATTGATTATAAAAATGAGAATATACTGTACTTAAATTTTCCAAATCTTGTTTGTTATTCATAGAGTTGTTGTCTTTCAGTATGTGGAATGATTCCAAAACCAAGCGCTTTTTATAATTGGCTTCAGTTTCCATGATATTAACTTGGCTATACTCTGGGCTGTATTTGGTAGCATACACATATCTAGCTAAGACGCAATTGGTTTTACCGGGTTTTACATCACTGCGATGTTGTGTCAATCTATTGCATAACCACTGAATAGTTTGTTCCATATAACTGGGCAAGGAACTACAGTCGATCTTATATATTACACTGCTACATAATGGTACCTCAGTTTTATCTTTCAATTTTGTAAATAGGTTTTATTAGTGATTTGACATAGCCATTGGCAATTATAACATTAGGTTTATTTATTTATTTATTAAAAACTATGAGATACAAACAGGACAAGTCCCAGTAAAGTATCCACTAATATCTATAAACATAAGTTTAATAAGTTTAATAACTCACTTGACTGAAGTATAGTGAACTTAAAGTTTACAAGTTGACAAAAAAAAAATAAAAAAAAAATATATAATAATAAAAGCGCATTTAACAAAAAGAAAAAAAAAATAACTTTTGGTAGACTTAAACTAGAGTTTTTGTATAAATATGATTATATAAATAAATAAATAGGCAACACAAGCAACATAAGAATATGTGTGATAGCAATTTAGCTTGGTACTATATTAGATTAAAAATTATTCTATATAGGTTTCGATTAGTTTTATAGAGCTTCGAAACGCTAACAAAGAGATGTGTAAAATGTCTAAATTATTATAACGTGTGTTATAAGTGCAAATCATACGGGCTACCGGCGAATTTTGCATAGTGTTAGTATTATATTTTAACTTACGAAAGGTTGGTGTGACTCTAGTAGGGTACCTGGGCACATTGAAATTTATTAATTGTAGAGCACTAGGGCAGTCAATATAATTATTTATTAACTTATAGAGGAAGCACGCATCGGTCATAAAACGACGATTTTCTAATTGTAATAGTGCAGTACGTTGGCAAAATTGAGAATAACTCTCCAGAAATGTCCGATGATATTTAAACTTTATGTCTGAAAAACTTTTTTAATGGACTCAATTCTATCACAATAATAAGCATATTGCGGATTCCACACAATTGAAGCGTAATTAAGGATACTATGAACATATGAGTAATAAAGAACCTTTACTGCTTCAAAACTGTGAAAGGCACGTGTGGTTCTTACAATGAATCCTAACATTCTGAAAGCTTTGATACAAATAGCATTTACATGTTCATTAAATATTAATTTGCAATCAAACAACACCCCCAAATCCTTAATAGTGGAGACAGTCTTTATTGGATAATTATTCAATGTATACACATGGTGTATATTATACTTGTTCCTAGTGAATTGAATGTGATAACACTTATTATAATTCAATTGCAATTTATTGGTTACACAATACGTGTTAAGGCGATTAAGATCATCCTGTAGATTTAAACAATCCGATAGCGATTCTATTTCACAATAAAGTTTTAGGTCATCCGCGTACATTAAGAACTTACTATAACGAAAACATTCTTTTATATCGTTAATGTAGATAATAAACAAGAGAGGTCCAAGATGACTACCCTGCGGAACGCCAGACGTCAACAGTACTTCCTTAGATTGGTATGCACTAATTTTCACTATCTGCGATCTGTTTGAAATATAGGAAATAATCCACCTTAATAAGTCTCCGATTATACCTAACTTCAACAACTTTCCAAACAATATTTCATGTATAACTTTGTCAAAGGCTTTGCTAAAGTCAGTATATATTACATCCATTTGTACTCTGCCATCCATAGCTCGAGCAATATCATGCGTATAAAGAAGTAAGTTCGATTCCACTGAATGTCTTTTGACAAATCCGTGCTACTCAGCTATTATTTGAGAGCTTACCATGTTATATATTATTTTAAAAACCAGCAACACAAATAGTTTGGCCATAGATGACAAGATCGAGATAGGCCTGTAGTTACTAACTTCGCTTTTGTCACCAGATTTGTATATGGGTATGATATGTGCTTTTTTCCAAAGGTCAGGAAAAATTCCAGATTTAAGTGATTTATTGTAAAGGAGGCAAATCGGACGGGCTAAAGTGAAAGAGCATTTCTGAAGAAAAATGGCCGGTATGCCATCTGGACCAGCGCCTTTTCGCGTATCTAGACTACCTAGCGCTGTGCAAATGTCTAATTCAGAAAATAACGGACAAGTTGAACACATATTGGATATCAAGGGGTCAATTGCTGAAGCTTTAATACTGCTAACAAACACGGAACCAAAATAGTGCGAGAATAGTTCACACACTGCTTGACCATCAGAAGCTGTTTCATTTCCAAATTTCATAATCCTTGGCAGACCAGAATTACAACGTTTGTTACGAACGAACGTCCAGAACTTTTTGGGATTATCACATAGATTGCGCTCTAAATCAGCAACATAAATGTTATAATCTTTCTCTATTAGAAGTTTCACTCTTTTTCTAAGTACGCTAAAAGTAATATAGTCTAAACTACTACTAAATTTTTCCATAACTTATGATATTTTTCTTTTCAGTTATTGCCTTAATTGTGGGTTTGGAATACCATAGAGGGTACTTATTGTTAAGATGCTTACGAGGACATGCTGAGTGATAACTTTAAATATGGCCGAGTAAAAGTGATTAAGGGCTTTATCCACGTCAAGCTCCTCTAGATATGACCAATTTATGTTATTTAATGTAATATTGAGATCGTTATAGTTAGCTTTTTTAAATAGATATATTTCATTCATGTTTAGTTTTAAATAAGAAATGTTGCTGAAGTTAATTAAGAATTCTAATGGAGGATGATATTTATCTAAACTCAGAAGTGGTGTTTGGCATTCATTAATGTCCATAACCACTTCTTTGTTGCTAAATATCAAATCAAGAATATGATTTTTGCAATTTAGAATATTATTAAATTGTATTAAACCACAATATGCTATATTATCGAAGAATATGGCAGATTTATTAGACATATTGTATGGAGAAAAAACATTATCAGTAGTTCTAGCCCATTGCACCTCTGAAAGATTAAAATCACCTACAATTAAAAATGTGTCATCAGTAGTGGTAGTAATAATAGTGCATAACTTGGAAATAAAGTACATAATAGCTTCGTCGTCACCTGGCGGCAAATATACACAGCATATGTGTAGCTTTTGATTATTGTTTCCAATGATAGTGATCCAGAGATCCTCCGCATCACTGCTCCAATTATATTGATGAACAGTTGTGAATTTATTGTTAACGGCAATGAGCACTCCGCCACCATCTTTTTTAGATGATGCACTAGTGTCGCGATCGCGACGAAGATCACAAAATTTTTGCCAAGAAGTTCACTACTCTCGACGCTAAAATTTAACCAAGTTTCACTAAAACAAAGAATATCGAAATCAATAGCAAACGAGCAACTATATAACGTATTGATTTTGGTGCGTAATCCACGAACATTCTGGTAATATACCAAACACTCATTATTCTATAATGCAGATAATCAATATTTGTACAATAATAATGGAAAGGATGAAGTTAAACAAGGCGGTCCTTATTTAACTTCTGAATGTCCGTATCAGAATTTACAATAACGATTTTTGATGACTCAGATTGCCTTGTGTATATAAGCCCATTTTTAATCCACACATATTTAATATTATTCTGTCTAGCAGCTTCCTTACAGCTTTAAATAAAATTTTCCGTTTTAAAGTAAGATGCTCATTAATATATATGCTGGAACCAACATTGTCTACATGTAATCCTCGACGCTCTTTATTATCGCGTTTCGTCTGTATTGCAGCAGCAAGTAAATCATCTCTTTTCTTGCAGACCAAAACCTTATTATTATAGGTTTATGCTGTTTATTATTAGAGTTATTATGCGCAACCCTGTGGGCAGCTTCAATATCAGATGGAACAACGGGCAGTTTACGGCGGCAGCAATCGACTCAACTACTTTATAAATATTTTCGTTATCAATAACGGAACGCCTTGAATTTCCAGATTGTTAGCACGACTATACTGTTCGAAATTGTCTAATCTTGTATTTAATGTAAATAATTCTTTTTTTAGAGAAACGTTTTCAGTTTCTAATGTATCAATCCTTTTGAATTTACTCTTAATATCAGCCAGCGATTTTTCAAATTCGGATACTTTATCGGAGCAAAACTCCACAGACTCAAGCAAGGAATCATGTTTCTTGTTCATTTCTGAAAGTTGATGCTGAATAGATCTCAAAATGTACGTCACAGAGCTAGAATCTTCTTTTTTCAGCAGATTCAAATTTATCATCATCACTATTAGAATCACCTGTATCTGCAATGATTACTGATACATCATGTGATTGACGACACTCCTTGCATTTCCAAGACGAGCCCGCTTCGCTAGCAGCATTTAATGTTTTTAGTACAGCACTTGATATATTTAAACATTTGGCATGATAAAAGCCGCGACAACGGCCTGTACATGATATGCCGGGCGACCTTGTTGTAATAGCAATACTACAAATAAAACAAGTATTTGGCATTATGGTTACGATATATGGGATTTAAATCAATTGTACCGATAATAAACGATTTTTATGCAGCTGCTGAATAAGGTATATGAGACTTACCAAAATAAGCCTTTTACGCACAGACACACAAGTTTGCTAATTTTCAAAAATGTTCAACTTAAAACAACCAATAAAACACCATGTAACATAGAGCGATATCAAACACTACCTTCTCGTCGCGTGAGTTTAACGATAGTTGTTTTAATATTTTAGCAGACAGAAGAGTAAGTTTCCCTATAAGAGGTAGTTTTAATTATTAATTTATTAAAACTATGAGATACAAACAGGACAAGTCTCAGTGAAGTATCCACTAATATCTATAAACATAAGTTTAATAACTCACTTGATTGAAGTATAGTGAACTTTAAGTTTACAAGTTGACAAAAATAAAAAATAATATAAAAAATAAAAGCGCATTTAACAAAAAAAAATTTTTTGGTAGAGACTTAAACCAGAGTTTTTGTATAAATATGATTATATAAATAAGTAGGCAACACAAGTAACATAAGAATATCTGTGATAGCAATTTAGCTTGGTACTGTATTAGTTTAAAAATTATTCTATATAGGTTTCGATTAATTTTATAGAGCTTCAAAATACTAACAAAGAGACGTGAAAAATGTCTAAATTATTATAACATGTGTTATAAGTGCAAATCATACGGGGTACTGGCAAATTTTGCATAGTGTTAGTGTTATATTTTAGCTTACGAAAGGTTGGCGTGACTTGAGTAGGGTACCTGGGCACATTGAAATTTATTAACTGTAGAGCACTAGGACAGTCAATATAATTATTTACTAACTTATAGAGGAATCACACATCGGCTATAAAATGACAATTTTCTAATTGTAATAGTCCAGTACGTTGACAAAATTGAGAATAATTCTCCTGAAATATCCGATGATATTTAAGCTTTACGTCTCAAATTTTTTTTGAATGGACTCAATTCTATGACAATAGTAAGCATATTGCGGATTCCACACAATTGAAGCGTAATTAAGGATACTATGATCATATGAGTAATAAAGAACCTTTACTACTTCAAAACTGTGAAAGGCACGTGTGGTTCTTACAATGAATCCTAACATTCTGAAAGCTTTGATACAAATAGCATTTATATGTTCATTAAATATTAATTTGCAATCAAACATTTCATTTTTTGTTTTCGATCTTACTTAAGGTCGGTTTGACACAGCTCTAACTTCTTTTCTATTCTGTGCTAATCTAAAAAGCTCTGCATACCCTTCACAACCTAAATTTCTAATAATTTGACTAATATAGTTTGGTCTAGGTCTTCCTATATCCTTCTATCTTTTTCCTATCCACCTGACTCTACATAGATATTAGCAACCTGATGGTTGTTAAAGAACTCTAACATGTTTACATGATTACCATTTATAAGAAAATGAAATATAACCTGGTTATCCACTTCAAAAAAGGAAAAGTGTTAAATTATATGTTATGATAAGGCTTAAGCAACGAATCGCTGCCAACATGCCAGACCGCTACCTAATTGTGAGTTATGTCATGGTGACGTTTATTAAGCAATCAAACAACACACACAAATCCGTAATAGTGGTGACGGTCTTTATTGGATGATTATTCAATGTATACACATGGTGTATATTGTACTTGTTCCTAGTGAATTGAATGTGATAACACTTATTATAATTCAATTGCAATTTATTGGTTACACAATATGCGTGAAAGCGATTAAGATCGTCCTGTAGATATAAACAATCCAATAGCGATTCTATTTCACAGTAAAGTTTTAGGTCATCCGCGTACATTAAAAACTTACTATAACAAAAATATTCTTTTATATCTTTAATGTACATAATAAAGAAGATAGGTCCAAGATGACTACCCTGCGGAACGCCAGATGTCAACAGAACTTCTTTAGATTGGTATGCACTAATTTTCACTATCTGCGATCTGTTTGAAATATAGGAAATAATCCACCTTAATAAGTACCCGATTATACCTAACTTCAGCAATTTTTCAAACAATATCTCATGTATAACTTTGTCAAAGGCTTTGTTAAAGTCAGTATATATTACGTCCATTTGTACTCTGCTATCCATAGCTCGAGCAATATCATGCGTATAAAGAAGTAAGTTCGATTCCACTGAATGTCTTTTGACAAATCCGTGCTGCTCACCTATTATTTGAGAGCTTACCATGTTATATATTATTTGAAAAACCAGCGACTCAAATAGTTTGGCCATAGATGACAAGATCGAAATAGGCATTTAGTTACTAACTTCGCTTTTGTCACCAGATTTGTATATGGGTATGATATGTGCTTTTTACCAAAGATCAGGAAAAATTCCACATTTAAGTGATTTATTATAAAGGAGGCAAATCGGACGAGCTAATGTGAAAGAACATTTCTGAAGAAAAATGACCGGTATGCCATCTGGACCAGCGCCTTTCATGTATCTAGACTACCTAGCGCTCTGCAAATGTCTAATTCAGAAAATAATGGACAAATTGAACACATATTGGACAATTGTTGAGGCTCAACACTGCTAACATACATGGAACCAAAATAGTGCGATAATAGTTCACATACCGCTTAACCATCAGAAGCTGTTTCATTTCCAAATTTCATAATCCTTGGCAGACCAGAATTACAACGTTTGTTACGAATGAACGTCCAGAACCTTTTGGGATTATCACATAGATTGCGCTCTTAGGTCAGCAACATAAATGTTATAATCTTTCTCTATTAGAAGTTTCACTCTTTTTCTAAGTAATATAGTCTAACCTACTAACCTACTACCAAATTTTTCCCATAAATAAGATATTTTTTCTTTTCAATTATTGCCTTAATTGTGGGTTTGGGATACCATAAAGGGTACTTATTGTTATGATGCTTACGAGGGACATGCTGTGTGATAATTTTAAATATGGCCGAGTAAAAGTGATTAAGGGCTTTATCCACATCAAGCCCCTTTATGTTATTTAATGTAATATTGAGATCGTTATAGTTAGCTTTTTTAAATAGATATATTTCATTAATGTTTAGTTTTAAATAAGAAATGTTGCTGAAGTTAATTAAGAATTCTATTGGAGGATGATATTTATCTAAACTCAGAAGTGGTGTTTGGCATTCATTAATGTCCATCACTACTTCTTTGTTGCTAAATATCATATCAAGGATATGATTTTTGCAATTTAGAATATTGTTAAATTGTATCAAACCACAGTATGCTATATTATCGAAGAATATAGCAGATTTATTAGACATATTGTATGGAGAAAAAACATTATTAATAGTTCTAGCCCACTGCACCTCCAAAAGATTAAAATCACCTACAATTAAAAATGTGTCATCAGGAGGGGTAGTAATAATAGTGCATAACTTGGAAATATAGTACGTACCACCTTCATCGTCACCTGGTGGCGGGAATACACAGCATATATGTAGCTGCTTTTGATTATTGTATCCAATGATAGTGATCCAAAGATCCTCCGCATCACTGCTCCAATTATATTGATGAACAGTTGTAAATTGATTGTTAACGGCAATGAGTACACCGCCACCATCTTTTTTAGATGATGCACTAGTGTCGCGGTCGCGACGAAAGATCACAAAATTATTGCCAAGGAGTTAACTACTCTCGACGCTAGAATTTAGCCAAGTTTTGCTAAAACAAAGAATATCGAAATCAATAGCAAACGAGCAACTATATAACGTACTGATTTTGGTGGGTAATCCACGAACATTCTGGTAATATACCAAAACACTCATTATTCTATAATGCAGATAATCAATATTTGTACAATAATAATGGAAAGGATGAAGTTAAACAAGGTGGTCCTTATTTAACTTCAGAATCTCCGTATCAGAATCCACAATAACAATTTTTGATGATTCAGATTTCCTTGTGTATATAAGCCCATTTTTAATCCACACATATTTAATATTGTTCTGTCTAGCAGCTTCCCTTACAGCTTCAAATAAAATTCTTCGTTTTAGAGTAAGATGCTCATTAATATATATGCTGGAACCAACATTATCCACATGTAATTCTCGACGCTCTTTATTATCGCGTTTCGCCTGTATTGCAGCAGCAAGTACATCATCTCTTTTCTTGTGAGATCAAAACCTTATTATTAGAGTTATTATGCACAACTCTGTGGGCAGCTTCAATATCAGATGGAATAATAGGGCAGTTTATGGTGGCTGCAATCGATTAACTAGTTTATAAATATTTTCGTTATCTTTAACGGGAACGCCTTGAATTTCCAGATTGTTAGGAAGACTATACTGTTCGAAATTGTCTAATCTTGTATTGATTGTAAATAATTCTTTTTTTAGAGAAACGTTTTCAGTTTCTAATGTATCAATCCTTTTGAATTTACTCTTAATATCAGATATCGGATACTTTATTGGAGCAAAACTCCACAGACTCAAGCAAAGAATCATGTTTCTTGTTCATTTCTGAAAGTTGATGCTGAATAGATCTTAAAATGTACTTCACAGAGCTGGAATCTTCTTTTCGGCAGATTCAAATTTATCGTCATCGCTATTAGAATCACCTGTATCTGCAATGATTACTGATACATCGTGTGATTGACGACACTCCTTGCATTTCCAAGACGAGCCCGCTTCGCCAGCAGCATTTAATGTTTTTAATACAGCACTTGATATATTTAAACATTTGGCACGATAAAAGTACGACAACAGCCTGCACATGATATGCCGGGCGACCTTGTTGTAATAGTAATACTACAAATGAAATAAGTATTTGGCATTATGATTATGATATATGGGATTTAAATCAATTGTACCGATTATAAACGATTTTCATGCAGATGCTGAATAAGGTACATGAGACTTATCAAAATAAGCCTATTTATGCACAGACACACAAGTATGCTAATTTTCAAGAATGTTCAACTTAAAACAAGTTGAAAATGCAAGGCATTGTCGCAACGAACTTCCAAATGTAGACTTACTTTAAAACAATTTAAAGAAATTAAAATTATTATGTTGTAATAATTATAAGTATTCAGATAAAATAAAAATTAATTCCCCGGGGGGTTGGGTATCCGTGGTCAGATTTTGTGGGGGGTACCATATTTCGACTCAGCTATGTTAGGGGAGTCCAAATATGTATCGCACATTAATTTTGGACCTATTTGAAATTTTAATTTTCCCGGCGGAATATCGCGGGGGCACGACGTCCCCGTGGCCCGATTTCAACTGACATCAAAACTTAAGCTCAGGACACCGAGCTGAATCGATTGATGTATCACACATTGATTTCCGACCATTAGAAAGGCCTCGGACGGACAGACAGACGGACGACAAATCAATTTCATAAACGAACGAAGTTCGTTGACAACCAATAAAACAGCGTGTAACATAGAGCGATATCAAACCTTTTCGTCGCCTGAGTTTAACAATTGTGTATCTGTAAATCTAGGTGTTCTTAGGTGTTAGAAAAAATAAGTTTTTTAGCAAGTGATTTGGGTAACCATTATTTAACAAGGTACGTTATAATTCTTAGATATTCTTAGTATAAAAAGAGGGATCACAAATTCTTTCAATTCGAGTTTTTAAAGCCAAAACAGTGTTAATTTTATGATTCATTGAATGATTTGAATAAAAATTGATGTATCTGCCAGAGTTGATCGGTTTATTGTAACAATGAAACACAGTATTAGAATCTGTTCTGATAACTAATGTGTCCAAAAAAAGAATCTTTCCTTGTATTTCATAAGGGTCACTAAAGTGTGAGGTATATATATTAAATATATACATATATATATATATATATACATATATATATATATATATATATATATATATATTGCTGTGATATACTCCTTTGAATGCGGAACTGGGTCCTTTCAACAAAAAATTCTAGTCCCACCGATTGGCGTCATAAACTGCTGTGATCCTGGTTTCGCTTCAGCTGCTCACCTAATTTTATAAACCTCCTCATTCATAAAATTAAACAACACATTCCTACCACAAACATCAACGTTAACTCTATTTACATCAATATTCAGAATACATTAAATTTTCAAATTAAATTTCAGCATAAAATTCAGTTTTAAAAGAATTTCAAGATTAATTTTATTATCACTTTAACGTGCATCCAGAATTAAAGTCCTTGTTGGATGCCTACTAATTAATATAATAATATAACAATATAAGCAGACCGGAGTCTGAGTATAAAGGGAGCATCTACCACCCCTTTACGTTAATTAACCAGGTTCGTCTAATTGAGCTCAAAGACATACCCAAAGTTTCATCATAATTCGGAACATCAATACTAAATACCCTTTCTACTTAAACAAGCAAATTTCATCTTAAAATTAAAATTTTATGGTTAGTACAATTTCACTAATGTCCATTTAAAGTAAATCAATTATAAAGTTATTCAACACACACCAAAATGTCAAACAAAATAGTATAATTTACCTGAAGGTTACTGTCCTCGTAGCTTCAATGTACATCGTCCCTTTAGTTAATCACACCATTCCAACAGGATTATATTTACGGCTTCTAATTCTCAACGCTTTTAAAATTTTCTCCATCACCATTTATTTAAAGTTGTTTCTGGGCTTTTCCGGAACTCATCTGTGTATAACTGACCCTTGTTTCGTGGATCCAGACACGTATTTGAACCATTTAATTATTAACACCCCCGAAAAATAGCAAAGAAATTCATGCGTCTTTCACCAATATACGCCAAAACTGCCTACTTTTGTGTATACATTTGTCGTTGTAAATTTTGCTAATTGGTACAGTGATACTAAATTTTATTACCTTGTATCTAAGTGCACTGAAGTACATTCATGTTAGCACGTAAATAACAAACTATTTTGAATCACTAAAATATACGAGCAAAATTTTAAATTATTTTATCAAACTAAAATGCACTGTTTAACATCTTGAATCAAGTCGCGGATGTAAGAGCTTTTAACGCATCGAATAGTCAAAAGTCTAAGAGGCCGAAATTCATATTCCCACCGGTATATATAGCGAATAGCCGGCACGTCGCTTTTGTCCTCAAAACAGACAATTCTTAAGAATTTCTCATTCTATGTTCCCAGTCCGTCGCTCGCGCGTCGGTTTTTACGAATTTTTCACTCGCTCCATTTAAATCTCAGAAATTCTCACACGGCACGCAAACACTATATCCCTATCCTATTCCTAACTCTCACCTAATTCTATAAACTGAAATTATCCCTAACTTCATCCTACTTATCCATCTAATCCTATATAAATCCTATATACCTATCCTACTCCTAACTTTTAACTAATCTTCACTATACTTTACTTCCCCCTACCTAATCCTATATGCCTATCCTACTCTTACTCTATTCCTAACTCTCCACTAATCTTCTATGAAATATCTACACTTAATCTATCTTATTTTCTTCCTACATTTAATCTTTTATTCTCATCCTAAACACCTATTTCTAATTATCTCCCATATTTGTCCTATATCTAGCTTTATTTTCTATAACCACTTACTTCTACTCTTTTATATACACCTATGCTATCCCTATCTTATTTAAATCTAACTCTCTTCTTGACCCTCCAAGTCTTTCTTCTCACCAACCTAATACTCTTCATCCCTATCTCTCCCCCTTCTATATCTATACTTAACATCCCTGTTATCTCACATACAATAAACTTATCATCCCTATTATCCTGACTCTCAAATATTGCTTCTTGTTTAGTCCCTACACTTGTCTGTTTCTTATTCATTATCATTTCCTTTTCTGCCGACAAACCAAACGATACTACTTTAAAATTATCGATTTTTCTCTCTACGGAAAATCCTACGTACCTTCTAGAATTCTTGTGTAATGGAATCCGCCAGAATGAATTCCTTAAATCTACTTGATTAAAAACAAACTTGCCATCTTTACTTAATTTCGCCTTTACCTGCTCCTGATATGCTGCTTCTACCCCCACTACTTCTGCATGTTTTTGTATTAAAGCTTGAACCTCTACTATCCTATCTTCTGGACATCTTATCGTGTTGATCTGTTTACCTTCATCATCCTCTACCTCTACTACATTAATACTAAACCCCGTGTCATCCTCTGTGACTTCATAACTGCCCTTCCATGGCACTACCCTATCATTAATCCTTATTACCTTCCTTTCCATATCTATCAAAACCCCTAACTTCATCATACAGTCAACACCTAAAATGCTCTGAAACTTCAGTCCAGGTACGATTACAAACTCCTGTTCACAGCTTACACCTCCTATATCTATCCTAAGCACCACAACACTATTCACTACAGCAAACTTCTTTTTATTTGGAGCTACTAAATGGCTACGCTTTATAGGCATAATTCTATCACAAACCTTATCCTTAATTTTGCTGACGAATTCCTCCGATATTAAACTCGCCTCTGCCCCTGTATCAAGTAATACTTCTACATTATTCTCAAAAATTTCTAAATTAATAATTGGCAAACATAATTTTTCCTCAGTTTCTGGCTCTACTTCCTCCTCAATTTTGAAAAATTCACGTGGATGTTCATATACATTTACACTGAAATCTAGTGGTCTGTCGCGTTCTAAAAATCCTGTCCAGGTCTGTTTTCCCTACTTGGTCCTGGTCTAGCCGTCATCTCAGCGTATGTCCTAGGCGTTTCCACTCGTTCCGTGTCTGTATTAGCTGTCCCGCTCATGTCTGGTGAACTATTCATTCTGGTAGGTCCCGGTCTCTGTGCAGGTCCCCTTCCTAAACTATTACTCCTAACGTATGGTCGTCTCTGTTCCCAATTCTGTCGCTGGTATCCGTAATTATTCCCCCTTCTAGCATAGTTGTCCCGTCTATTGTCAAACCTAACAGTGTTGATCTGTCTTTCCCTATTTTCCCGAGGTCGTCCACTACTTACGTCGTCGTACCTCTGCAGGTATTCCAAAAACATTTCTCTGTCCACTATGTTCTGTAGTGCTACGTGTTGTCTTATGTCTACCTCGAAGTGTCGTGATAAATACTTAATAATTTGTCGGTCCGTCAGTGGTGGGTTCAGTTGCTTTGCTATGCTATACTTGCGTATAGCATATTGCTCCCTACTTCCTGAAAATTCTCCTTAAATTTCCTGTGATTAAGTCGTCTCGTACCTGATCTTGTCTGTGGTCACTCCAGTAGTGCTTTAAAAATTTGTTTTCAAAGTCCTGATACGTGTCTATGTCCTGTCCTACTAAATTGTACCATGCTTCCGCGTTGTCCTTTAATAAAGCCTTTATCGTATTTAGTTTAGTCTGTTCGTCAAATAAATTTCCCACTAGATTTCTTACACTATTAATAAAAATTTGTGGATTTACCCTGTTATCGCCATAAAACTTCATGTGTTGGTCCAATGATACTCCACCTGTAGAAAATCTGGGACCATCCCCCGTTAAATTTGACATGTTGTATTTGATACTACTAACTTCGCGTTCTACCCTGCCTAACTGATCCCTACATGAGTCCGTCACTTCAGTCATTTTTACATTAATCTCTTCTATATGAAATAAATCCAGACCTCCATATAATATCGGAGCTTTTACTTGTTTTTACTTATAAACAATTCTAGGTTCGTAGTTTCTTTATCCGTAAATATTTGCTGTGGCAACAGTGCACATACTCAGCGGACCCCAATACTGTATATACTGAATGTGAACCGTAACTGTCATTGTCATTCTCGCTCTTATCAAGGTCTTATTGTTTTCAGTTTTCAGTTTTAATATTTGTATCAAGTAATAGTCATCAAAACAGTTTTTTTCAAAACTAACTGATAGTTAATTTCTTCAGCAATGTAAGTATTTAAAAAGAATGTTCGTTCAATGATTAATTATGATATTTTTTAGAGTAATATTATGAATAAGAAGGAGGTGATTCATAGTCAAGGACGACAGATTGTTTTTATGGAACGAGAAACTTTAATAGACGAGGTTCAAGACCTAATTATACGGGTTGATGATAATAGCGAGAATTCAGATGGATACTTATCCTCAGGCGATGAGTCTGATGATGGGGATGAAAGTTTAGGATGTGAACCCATTTAAAATATAATTTATGTAAAATAGTTGAATGATGGTCTTTATTTAGCGTTGTAGAAAATATGTGTCATAAATACATTTGTTTGTACATTATTGTTTATTACTGAGGTGTTGAAATAAAACTTGCTTAAAGAGGGAAGCAGTTTTTATATCAAATTATGTTCAGTAGTGCTGTGACAATCGATCACTTTTAAAGCTGAAACAATCAATGATTGGCTTTCAAAGTGATTGTATCATTTTACATTTTAATCCAATCATAATCAATTCTGTTAAGCATGTCCATTCTTTGTCTCCAAAAGGGATTCTTATTGACTGTATTTATCTCTGCGCTTCTATCCGATCGTGTTAAGGCTAAGATTATTAATTATTCAAGGAATTATTTTATAGCTAGATTATCGATGAAGTGCGTAAAAAATATATTAATTTAGCAAATATTTCTAAACTATAAATGAGGTTATGTAAAAAATATATAACCTGACAAGATGCAAACCTTAATTACCTTTCTTTTCATACTATAACTGTTCCTCTTCCTTCAATTCTACAGCACTGAATTGTTGATTCTATGATCCATTAAAATAAAGCACGAGATATATGCAATTTATAATAATATTAATATAACAAATGATATAAAAACCTTTTGGTATTAATTAAAAATTGTTTTTGTTTTGTTTTTGTTAGTTACAACACCATGAGTGTCATTGTGTAAACATATTCTTAAAACGTTTTTGTAATAAATCTTGTAATATTTTCGAGGTGGGCATTTGACAGTTTTATAGTGTTTATAGTTTATAGTTTGTGTTTAAAACAAAAAGGTCTATTGATTTGAAAAAAACGAATATGTAGTACTACCAAATTGTTTTTGTTCTACTAGTGACTATAAGTGATAAAATATCTTGTACACTGATCCAATTAATCAATAATCTGGGGTATCACATCTAACAATAAGCTCAGATCATTTTTATAGAAGAGCAAAAATCAACATAAAACTATTTAAAACACATTCCTTGGTTGCTCGACAATTTTTGTTCTGGCAACACTAGACGTGCAAGCAGTCGATGTTTTCTAGTCTCACTTTTTTATTTTGATTATTAATATAGCTCCTCTTCGCACAGGTTTTTTCAAGGTCACCCGCCATGAGATAATAATACTACTATACATATGCAAAACTAAGTAAAATTGATAAATAGAGGAAAGGATTCCAGCACTTCCTAGATTTGCATCAGCCTAGCTTTGTGATTGCTCATATAGTAAGACATCATATAGCTTCTTGTAAAATTTGTCTTTTGAAGTTTCATAAAAGATTACTTTATATTTGTTATATAATTGTGTAGCCATGTAAGCAAAACAACTCTCATATTTAGCAGTTTTATGCTGCATGATACTGAGGTCATTGTTATTTCTTAGATTTAGTAGGTGCATACTAGTTCCTGGTTTCATTATCTCATACAGATAAAGTGGGGTACGGGAGGTGATAATAGCATATATGAATGTAGCTAAAAATAAGGTTGCTCGTCAGTCGAATTTAAGCTTGCAGTGCAAGTTATAGAACGGTGTGATATGCTGTCTATAAGGTATGCAATATGCAAATCTGAAGCATGTATTATGCAAGACTTGTATTCTACATTTCATTCATGCGTTTAGATAGCTGTAGTATACTACATTGCAGTAGTCCAGATGGCATAGAATTAGACTATTACATATTCTCCACTTTACTTCGGGGCTTAGAAATTGTTTATATCTGTATAGGGTGCGCAACTTATAGTAACAAAGTCCGATTTTTTTATTGACATGATTTTCAAAGTTTAATTGCTTGTCCAATGCTACTCCAAAATATTTAATGGCACTTCCAATATTAATTGTTGCACCATTCATAGTAAGACTATTTATTTGACCTTCTTCTACTCTTGTGTAATTTTCTTGAGAAGAGATACACAGTGCTTCCGTTTTGGAGATGTTGAGAAATAGTCCATGAAGTTGGACCCATCTACTAACAGCAGCCAGGTTTTTATTTAGTAGATTGATTGCAGAATTTACAGTTAGAGTATTACACGATGTATATAATAATACATCATCTGCATACATGTGGTATCTACAAGTCGGCGTTAAGACCTGCGGTAAATCTGCTGTGTAAATCACAAATAACAAAGGTCCAAGGTTACTTCCTTGAGGAACACCTTGAGTTACATGTAGCGATTGTGAGGTTTTATTATTTAGTATGACATTCTGATATCTGCCATTTAAATAGCTAGTGAACCATTCAAGAGTAGTTTTATCAAATCCAAAGTAGTGCAGTTTCGCAATTAGTAGGTCATGCACGATAATGTCAAATGCCTTACTGAAGTCTAAGAATGCGAGATATGTAACCTCTGATTTGTCTGCTGAATGTGATAGATCATTTAGTACCTTGGTCAATCCAGTAGCTGTGCTGTGCCCGCTTCTAAATCCAGACTGGAGTTCAAGTAGGATGCCACATCTATTAATATGTTCCAACGTTTGTGTATATACTATATGCTCAATGACTTTTGACATCACTGTCAGTATACTAATAGGCCATAAATCGGCAGGTGAGCAGGATAATGGTTTTTTCCCGATAGGTACAACGACAGAACAACCAACACTTTTTAGAAAAACTATCAAACATAAAAATTGAAAATACACACACAATGGTAAGCTTTGATGTAGTAAATCTCTTTACAAATGTCCCTATAAACAAAACGCTTAATATTATAAAAAACAAACTCGAAAAAGATGGCAATCTTAAAGAAAGAACAAAACTAAGTATATCATCGATTATGGAATTACTTGGTTTATGCGTAAATACCACATATTTTCAAATAAATGATCAATTTTACAAACAAAGCTTCGGAATGGCAATGGAAGTCCACTATCCCCAATCTTCAGTAATATATTCATGGAGGAATTCGAAAAGATGTGATATTCACACAAGAATTGAAACCATTGATCTGGTGGAGATACGTTGATGATGTTTATGCTATTTGGCCTCATAATATAGAATTAATTAAAACTTTATACAGTCAATTAACGAAATAGAACCAACTATTAAATTCACATATGAATTAGAACAACATGGAAAACTACAGTTTTAGATATTCTAGTTAGCAAAACGATACAACAATTAATACATCGGTATATAGAAAACCAACGCACACTAACAGATACTTAAACTTCGATTCAAACCACCCACAATGTGTCAAACGAGGAATTATCAAAACCATGTATGATAGAGCAAAATTAATATCATCAAACGAAGAAATTTTAAAGAAAGAGAAAGACCTAATCAGATGTACACTAATAGAAAACAAATATCCTAAAAGAATAATAGAGAAAGAAATGAATAAAAACCCTAAAAATAAAGAAAAGAAAACAAAACAACGATACACACCACAAAATGCTCTCAATACCATACATAAAAGGATTCTCCGAAAAATTCAAAGAATAGGAAACAAATTTAGAATTAAAACAGTATTTAGAACCAACAATACACTAAGAGCACAATTAACAAAAACAAAACCCAAAAACGCAATACAAAATTCAAAAACTGTATCTACAAAATACCGATGCGAATGTAATAAGTTTTATATAGGAGAAACTTCCAGACCATTTGAAGTTCGATTAAGAGAACATAAATCATATATAAAAATAGAAAATTTGAAAAATCCATGATTTGCCAACATGCATGGGACTCCAGTCATAAAATAAAATGGGAAGATGCAAAATTATCGACAAAGAAGAAAACCACCAAAACGCAAAATCAAAGAAGCTGCCTACATAACCCTACATAAAAATAACTGCGTTGCAAACGAATCCGTGACTTTCAGTAAACAATGGATTCCATTACTAAAAGAAATAACAAAAGAAATAACAAATGAAGATCAAATGCCCACAATATCTAGGTAGCATTGCAAGTTTTTCCTGGGTTTTCCTTGCGATATTAACATGAAATACAGCATACATACATGATTTCTATTTATACATACAATAACTAATTACATAACAATAAGCATATTAACTAGAAAACCATTATTTCGGCAAATTATAAATGTTGGGGGATCTTGGTAGCCACAGGTTGCTTAACCCCCTTCACTGAATCTCGGTAAAATAAGACATGAAATCAGAAATCTCTCAATTGTATAAATAGAAACATGTTAAAAATGTTTTCCAAATTATTGAATTTATATAAAATTCACCAATAAAATTAATCAGCTGATTTCACGTTAAGCGTATTGGCTACCATAGGAAAGTCGATCCCAGGTCGCAACACAAATTGAAGGCAATCATTCTTTTAAACTTTAAAAATTTTTGCTTAGTGTACTCAAACCAAATATTACAAACATCAATAAATCAAAGAAACCTTCAATTTATGTCATAAACGTCAAACTTGAAGTTTTTATTATTTTGACAACGATCCTAGGTCATGGATCGAAACGTAAATAAAATAGATTTTAAAAACTATGAGTGGTTTCATTCCCAACGAAGATTAAGAAGAATACATCATATAAGTTGATGATAGTTTCGTTAAACAAGTTGACCTTGCTGTTAAGTTCAGGTACAGTTTTTATGAATTGCCAGTGTATGTGATGTATGTCATACTCAAATTCCTTAATATCAAAGAGATTAAAATCCCGATAAGTAATTGTTCTGTTTTCAAACTTTGGTAACACAATATTTAATTCACAGACAACCACTCTATGATCAGTTAGATTATTTGAGTCAATAGTTTCACATAATGCAGTAGTGATATTTTTGGTTGTACACAAAATATCGATAAGTGTAGAAGACGTGGCTGTAACTCGTGTAGGCTCTTTTACATGTTGCATAAGATTAAAGGCAGTGAACAATGAAATTATCCTGTTTTTATTAGTGCTATTTTGTAGGAAATCGATATTTACATCACCCATGAGTATTATATTTTCACATATGATGCTGACTTGAGAAAGTGCAGATTCAAGTTCATCTATTGAGGAGATAGTACTATTTGGTGGTCTGTATATAATTCCAGTGGCAACATGCATTTTACTCACTTTAATTTGGATCCATAATTGCTCGATATTATGATTCTCAGCAATGTCTAATTGTATAGATTTATATGTAAGATTGCTGCTAATATATAAGCATATGCCACCACCTCTCGTAGGGCAATCTTCCCTGATTAGGGAATAACCTGGAATGTGAATTAGATTGGAAGGAAAATCAGTTGGCAACCACGTTTCCGTTATACCTATAATGTCAAATTCGTGTGGTGTTATGGTAGCGATGAACTCATCAAAGACCGGTATCAGAGACCTAATATTAAACAGACAGATGCGTATTTTGTTCATGCTTTGTTTGACTGCGGTATCCAATTGTCTTCTGTAGTGTAAAGTGCTTGAGTTTAATTGCTATGCCATTATATAGTCGGTTTTAGCAGTTTCCTTCTTCAACATTTGAAGGTAGCAGGGGCATTCTTTATCCACTGCTGCATGTGCATCATTAATATCCATGTTTAGCTTGGTTTTAGCAAAATAGCAGTTGGAACAAGTATAACTTTTAGCTGTACAAGTTTTGAAGTTATGCTTTCCCGAACATAATGAACAAGTAGTATCTGATTTACAATTTTCGGCTACATGATTGAATTTCAGGCAGTTGAAACATTGTGTAATGTGGATGTGATTGTAGATGGTACCCATAGACCATCCAATGGCGGCTTTGCCCTTCCCGAGCAGATAGTCATGTGTAGTCGGATCAGTTTCAATGATTACTGTTGTAGTTTTTGTCTTTCTAGATTGTAATAGTTTTAAAACCTTTATGTGAAAGTTTTTATTTCCAGTATTTAGTTTATTCTGCTTTATAATACTTTTAACAATTGAATTGGTATCTGCATCGATATCATCTCTGCTTATCTGTGCTATTCTCAATTTTGTTTTTTTAAGATGGGGAACTTCTACATTATATTTAGTACCCAGTTTTCCAACTATTTCCTTCTGCAATACTGTTCGGTCTGATTGGCTTTGACAACCAATGACAATACCTCCCTTAGGTGCTTCACGTATTTTAGATACATTAATTTCAATATCTATTGGCTTAATAGCATCTTTAATTTCGTTTTTGTGTCATTGCTGTGCTGATCACTGATGGGTTTTACAACTAGAACCAGTTCAGCTTTAGTTATTGCAGCAAATGATTTCTTTGTTTCAGCATATTGAGAATATGGTTGCCCTGAGAGGACCTTTCTTGTCATGCTGTCTAATATTTCGGCTTTAAAGCTTTCAAAAAGAGTATGGATGCTTTTTAGGAAATCACTGAATTTGGTCGCTAATAATATGTTTAACTAATCTGATTGTGTTCTATCTGATTGTGCCAGACAAGTTTTACAGTGAAATATTAGTGTTTTACGTTTTAGTTCTAGACAACGAATTTCAGTAGATTGAAGTCCACTACAGGCATCACACAGTGATTGATTACATTTATCACAGCTGTATACCCTGTCTGTGGCTTTGCATGCTGAACGGAGTGACATTTCTATCACCCTGTATAATCAGGAAATTCAGAATATGTGTATTTTATAATATAATATAAGGATATGTGGTTTTAATATTTATTGAAGTTTAATTCATTGTTGATATTGATAAAAATAAAACCAGAACTTTTATCAGTAACTAGCTTGCACTTATCACTATAGAAAACTTGTTTCTTCACAATATTACCATTAACTGAACTAATAATTGAATTTAACAATATTCAGTTAGTTTATATTAGAATTACAGAACCACTTGTGATAGCAGGATGTTTGCTTTATGTAGGGAACTAGAATTACCATTTAATTCACTACTGGTCACTGCAATTTCTACTAATTTTTGTATCAATTTAAATCATATGTACACATGCATAACCTTTACCATGTGCTTATCCAGCTCATCAGGACAGGAGTAGCAAAGATGTAATATTTAACACTAACACATTATGGGAAGTACAGCATCACCTAGCCCACAATATTACATCTTCGCTACTCCTGTCCTGATGAGCCCCAATAAGGGCAAAACGCGTCGACAGGATGCCCTTGTGGCTAATATTGAGTCACTTGCCATTAAATTTCATTCTTTAATATTATTTTAAGACTCATTAAATTTACTTATTCTTTATAATTATAATCTTTGGCTATGGAAAAAGGCAGTTGAGCCTGATCCCCTCCGTGCCGACTGTTGATAAAACCTGCAAAGTCAGGTGAAACAGCACGAAGGCACAAATTGTGGGCTAGGTGATGCTGTACTTCCCATAATGTGTTAGTGTTAAATATTACATCTTCGCTACTCCTGTCCTAATGAGCACCAATAAGGGCGAAACGCGTCGACAGGATGCCCTTGTGGCTAATATTGAGTCACTTGCCATTAAATTTCATTCTTTAATATTATTTTAAGACTCATTAAATTTACTTATTCTTTATAATTATATATATATATATATATATATATATATATATATATACAGTGTGTCCCAAAAAGTTTTATACAAATGGAGAAAAATTTTAACTTACATTTCACAAAAAAAAAATTTCTGGATAAAAAGCTCTGCATGACTTGTAGATCCATAATTAAGTACAAAATTTTTAAAACATTGGATGGAATACAAGAAAAATCAAAATCATGATTTGGAGTGATAGTAAAATACGCTCAAATTGTATTGAAGAGCAAGATGTTCATTTAAATTTTTATTAAATAGCAATAAATTATGCCCACTTTGTAGATTTGTGATTTTCCTAGAAAAATATTACAAGATACAATTAATTAGATTATTTATTGAATGGAATAAGACATGATAAACGATTGATAACTTTCTATCAATTTATCAACAATGAATAATCACAACTAATAAATTCTATTGAGACATGTAAACTTACTTAAATACTACGGAACTTCAGCGTATCCACCGTTCCTTTCTAAACAGGTGATTGTTCGTTGATTAAATTCATTTATGACATTTCTAACCATATCTGGAGTTATAGTTTCACATGTATCTTTAATGATTCTTTTAAGATGATCAACATCTTGAAATGACCTCTGAAGGTATACTTTTTCTTTTAAGTAGCCCCACAAAAAGAATTCTAGAGGGGTTATGTCCGGCGACCTTGGTGACCAAAGAAACTCCATGTTCCTTCCAATCACTTTACCGTTAAAAGTGTGGACGAGAAAATCCCTAATAGTTCTCTTACAGTGACACGGTGCTCCATCCTGTTGGTACCATATTTTTCCTCGTTGATCTAGCGGTAGTTCATCAAGAAAGTCTGACAACTGATTATTTAAAAGTTGTAGGTATCTTTCTTCATTCATGTTTTTCGAAAAAAGAATGGTCCAACAATTCTGTCTTTGTAAATGCAACACCATACATTAGTTTTAAATGAATATTGCTCTCTGGTATGGACATGGAAATTGGGTTAACATCGCTCCACCATCGACAATTTTGCGAACTTACTGTACCATTAGACGTAAACAATGCTTCGTCAGGCAACAGTACTTGTCGTGTCATAAATCTGTTATCTTCCAATTCTCCTTGCATACGAGCACAAAATTCAAACCTTTGTACAATATCTCCTTCTTTTAGAGTATGGGTAAATTGGGGTTTGTATGGTTTAAATTTTTTGACTTTAAAATCCATGCAACTGTATTTTTACTTACATTCAATAAATTGGACCTTCTTCGAAGTGAATATTTTGGATTTTTCACGACCGATAGCATCATAGCAGTTTTAATTTCTTCATTTCGAACTCATGCCCGATGTTTCTTTCTAAATTTATTTTCAACACTTCCAGAAGTTGTGAAATTATTTATTACATATCTGACCGTTGTGAAATGTATTATTTTATCGGGGTGTCGATTATTAAAAATTTCTGCTGCCTCTCTACATGTTATATAATTTTGTCCAACAATGAGAACAATTTCAATTTTATCTTTAATACTCAATTTTACTGGCATTTTTAATTACTGCAAACATACACTTATGTAACATTTGACATTTGTTGACAGTTCTTAGATATTCCGAAGCACTCTAGCAAGAACGTGTGTAAAAAGGATGAGTAACATAAAATCAGGCGCTTATTATGAACGGGATCTCATGATGTTTCGTACTACGCATTAATTTACCAATTGCTCATGTGTTTATTGATTATCTTTTAATTTTTATCTACAAAGTGGGCATAATTTCTTGCTATTTAAGAAAAATTTCAATGAACATTTTGCTTTCCAATACAATTTGAGCGTATTTTAATATCGCTCCAAATCATGATCTTGATTTTCCCTGTATTCCAGCCAATGTTTTAAAAATGTTGTACTTAATTATGGATCTATGTCATGCAGAGCTTTTTACCAAGAATTTTTTTTTTGTGAAATGTAAGATAAACTTTTTCTCCATTTGTATAAAACTTTTTGGGACACACTGTATATAATTTGGATTTAGCATAAAAAATAATTATGAGTTTGTTAACATAATATGACACCTATAGCGAGCTGTTACGCTGCTAGCAATCTTTTTGGTAATATTTTAGACCCAAAAATTCGGTGAGTAGCAACAAATCGAAGTACAGACATGGCATTTTGAAATTATCATCGTCTAGATGTCTAACTACCATTAGAAATACTTAAAGTCGCCAATTGTTTTACAAAATGGTGGCCTTTTGAATATTTCTAAAACAAAACAAAAATCAATAAAACATCAGAATCTTCAATTAAAACACACACATTTAATAGGCGCATCTAACAGTAAATTTAATTCTTTGCAAATTTGCCCTCTTGCAAAATTTTTATAAACCGTGTGGTTTTGGAGTTTTTTGACAAAGTATATTGCAAATTATGAATCATGAGCCACCAAATTTATTAATACAAATAGTAGGCTGTGAAAGCAAGCATGCGTAAATTATAGTGATCTGTCAATTGTTGCAAACATTTGAAACAATCAGTATTCATGTCAATGCATTGCACAGAAATGTCACACTAAAATCTTTTATGCCAATAAATGAATAAATTTATATTGAACAAGACTATTATTTAAGTAAATAGGATTAGTGTATAACAAAAACGAAAACATAATAAACGACAAAAAAACAAGAATACTTTAGAGCCACTGTTCAAATACCTACCCATTCATTTCCCTGCACGACTAAAGCCTCCCAACACTTGATCTTCAATCGTCTGTTAGCATTTCCACAGTTACACTCCAAAAGGCGTCTCTAATCTGTTGCTACATATCGCCTCAAGTGATAGGGCGATTTTGTAAACAATTTCTTTCACATATCCCCAAAGAAAAATCCAACGCTGTTAAATCTGGTGATCTAGCCGGCCAATGAACGACGCCCTTCTCTTTCAAATCAATGGTTGGCAATGGTAAGCGCTAGTAATAATGTAGCTTGAAATCGCACCCACATAAAATTTTGATCCCTACGCAATTTTGTTCAATTTCCTGCCATTTACTGCTGTAGGGACCCACTCCTGCACCACTGTAGTTGGCCACCGCATCTTGATTTTGTTATGGAGTCCGTTTTGGGCAATGCTTCAAACACCCGTATCAATATTTGGAATTGCTTTCACTGTGTTCAAGGCGCAATTTATGACATGCTAAGACCTTACATTCTGAAGCATCAAGTAATGTATTTTTTATGTAAAATTTTTTTATGTAAAATATGCTGTTTTTCGAATGATCGATAAATAACTCACGAAGCATGCAATAAGACATTAAGCCTGTTTGTTTCATATTTGTAAATAAATACAGTATGTAAATAATTTTAGTAACAGTATTATAAAAAAGCTATACGTTACATGATCACTATAAAACTGTAATTGTACCAAATATTTGCATCGCACCATTTGTCTTATACTCTTTTGTGACTTAATAAAAATGAAAAAAGAATCTACATATAAACAAATTGTCAGAGATATTAACCATGCTACATTTTTAGCTAAAAACATGGCAGGACTTACCTGCTAAATTATCCTCATTTTTTTGTTGATCTATGTGCGTGTTCCTTTCTGCACGAAGTATTGTCCAAGAATCTGCTGAATTAGATCTAGCACGCATACTCACTGGTTGGGTATCATGTTCTCTTAACATTTCTAGAAAACAAAAAACCTGTTAAAGGATGCTGATAGGTTGATAAAATACCTAGATTAGAAGATTATGAATCGTTATATAAAATAAATACTAAAAATGCAACAAATATTAGACACAACGGGCTTTACAATTTAACCATTTTGTGTTAGTAAATAAGAGAAGAAAACAACACAAATCACAACTAGTTAGTTATAAAACTACAGCACATGCCAGAACCACCTTTCAGGTGGAGTTAACAATTAGTAAAATACATTTAAAATACTAAATCCTAAATTTGTCTACAAATATAATGCATTAATATAAAATACTGTTTACTATTAGTTTCAAAATCTAAAGTTTCATATCAAGTCATTCTAACCTTTCGGATGTCTGTACTCCGGTGGAGGTGGCACATGGATATATTTGCTTCCAAAGGGAATTATTACATTCCCAGAAAGCTTATTGTTAATAACGTCATGGATACTGCTAGTACTAGCATTGCTTCCTGTATTAGGAAAATTCATATTAAAATTTCAAATAAATCTATTAGCAATAAGATCCTTGGTAATTAAGTAGTACAGTGTGTCCTAGGTTCATTGCAAAACCAGATTATTCAGGTTGTTATTGTAGCTAGAGACTTGCGATTTTCAAGAACTGTTGCTACTTCTTTGTGAATCTTTCGATGCCATTAACAGAATTTTCATGGCCCTCATCCTTTTTGAGTTATAGAGTGAAGTTGAAATTTTGCATTTTTTAGAGGACCTCTATATTTCATTAACCGTTTAAGATTGTGGAAAAGTAAAAACTATGTTTGATAGATATTTTTATGTACAATTTAGTGGCATGCGAAAACAAATGTTTTGGAGGGCAGTTTTTGAAATATGACACAAACATGTGGTTCTTTTAATGTAACACTATGTATTTTCTTGCGTCAATGAATAGGTTCAACTTTTCTTATTTCAATGATGTATAATACTCATATCTTTCAATGTTTCTAAATGTCCAAAATAAATAAAAATATAAATTATAGATATAATGTATAGTCATTTTCATTCGGAGTTTTTTGACATGGTAGTAACAATGGTAATAATGTGAGATACAAAACTGATATTTAATAATGGAAGAAAGGGGATATTCCAATAGAGAAAAATACGACATATTAAGTTGTTTCAATCCATGCAATGAACTCTACGTTCAGGCGAATGATACATATTTAAATAGGTAAAAGCTATATGGATATTAGTCTTATTTTGGTTAGTAAAAAAGTATTCTTATATAGGTTTCCGGAAGGGAGACAGTGAAATATCTCAACAATTTACCGAATCAAATATAAGTTGATGAATTTTGGATCTTTCTCTACACCAAGAGAAGAAGTTTATAAAAAGAAATCGAGAAGACATTGAAATCCATGTTCTTCTAAATCTTGCAGCAAATCCGCAAACATATCGCAGACATATTGCAAATGATGTGGGAGTGAGTAAAACAAAAGTCCAGAAGATACTGAAAAAGCACGAGTATAAACCATATAAGATAAGCATTGTTCATCATTTGCATCACAGTGTTGAAGACAGGCGATTAGTATTTTGCAGGTGACTTTTGAAGTAGGTTCAAGTACATCTCAATTTCACAACAAAATAATATGGTCTGACAATGCCTATATAAGTGATGCCAGAATTTTTAATAGGCAAATGGCATTGAACGAAAATAACCCCCACTTACCATTTGAGCGACAACAAGGAAGATTTGGATTCAGTGTGGTGTGCTTTATATTGGGCACCCCAATAGGATTTTATAATTCTTCTTGAGAAATTTATTTAGAGTGCTGGAACAGAACTTACGGTTCTGTTAGGTGGTCTGCCAAGTCTCCTGTTCTGTGATTTTTTAATTATTTTGTGGGGGTATTTGAAGAATTTAATTTATTCAAAACAACATACCACTGGATGAGCTTTTTTAAATTAGCAGACGCGACCATTAATAATTCGTAATACTTTAAGAAGAATACAAACAGTATGTGAATTACGTGTCAGGAAAAATGGCAATCAATTTGAGCAGTTTCTCTGATTTGTAAAATATTCTCAATTATACCTTAAAATTTATCACTCTTTGAATTTGTTTTTATATTAATTGGAATGTTGTATTTATTAACAATCATATTATTGTTAAGTTAATTTAAGAGTTTTCTTGTTCTGGTAAATAGTTGCTCATTAAAATATTTCAAAATACCATTCAATAATCAAACTTAATTAATTTGTCATCATCATCATTAGGTCTTCAGTCCTGGAACTGCTTAGATGCGTACCATCATCGTTTCCCATTCTGAACTCACCTACAGATTTCCCTGAAATTTGCACAGTCTGCAACTATCACTATCTGATCTAGGTCTACATCTATCTCTTTTTTCCTATCTCTGCTTGTAATATATCCCATACTACTCCCCAAAAATGCCTTAGAACGTATTCCGCCCTTAGATTTCTCTTTTTCCCCAGATATCCTTGTTCCCTTACTATTTCTATAACCTTATTTGTTATTATCTTTGTCTGTCCTTGCTATCGTCCTCATATATCTGAAGCACAACATTTCAAAAGGCTGCTACCATTTTCTGTCTGCGTTTCAGACTGCCCGTATTTCATAGGCATACTGTGCTGTGCTCCACACATATGCTTTCAACAATTTTCTTCTTGTTCTATGTTTGTTGTGTTTCCTCATAGACGCTGTTCTTTCTTGTTAGATGCAGTTCGGTCACCTTCTATTGTTTTACAGTTATATACCCTATTTCTCCAACCTTCAGTGGTTGTGAAGGGAAGGCGTCGCCGCGGATCAATGTAGTAAGCGTAAGACTACGGATCCCAAGGTCCTGGGTTCAAATCCCGACACGGCCGACTGCTTGAAAAATGGCAGGTGAGCATTTTTCACAAAAATTACGCCCTCATTCGGATGAGAGGTTAAATGGAGGTCCCGTGTGTGAGTGTTGTCACACACGTTAAAGATCCCTACCTTGCCTGGAACGGCAAGGGTTCGGCAAAATTCTAAATTTCCAGGCAACAAAAAACTCGCCTCCTGGCCAATGTAGTACCTACGGGTGGAGCATTGGAAATGTAAATGAACGATTGTGAAGGGAGGTAAGCAGCCTGTGGCTGCCAAGTTCCCCCAACACTTAACCATTTACCGATTTAATATATTTTCCAATATATCTTTTCGCACAGTCAACATTAGTTGCAGATATTTCACAACCAACAACTAGTTGTTTATACTAATCATCAGATTTATCTGCGCTCATTTTTTCGTCATTAGGTTTTCAGTTTCAAAACTGGTCGGAGACGTACCTGCACTTATTTATATTCTGAGCTAGCCTACATAGTTCCCTGAAATTCTCACACAGCATGTGTAATCAGCTCGTTCCCCTTCTATTATTTTCTAATTTTATGCCCTATTTCACGGAGATTCAGTGAAGGGGGTTAAGCAACCTGTGGCTACCAAGATCCCCCAACACTTAGACATTTGTCATATTTTAAAAATAAATGTATTTACTATTATATATCATTCAAATAAGAAAAGTTGGTCCTATTCATTGGTGCAAGAAAATACAGGGTGGTCCATTCAGAAATCATGTTTGTGTCATATTTAAAAAATTCTCCTCACAACAATTGTTTAGGTACACCACTGAATTCAGCATACAAATATCTATCAAACACAGTTTTTATCTTTCCACAATTGTAAACAGTTAATGAGATATAGAAGTCCTATAAATGGCATAAAAATTCAATTTCATCCTGAAAATCAAAAACGATGAGTGCTATGAAAATTCTGTTAATGGCATCGTAAGTTTCACAGAAAAATAGCAATAGTTCGTGAAAACCGCAAGTCTCTAGCTACAATAACAACAGAGATAACCCGGTTTTGCAATGAATCTAGGACACATGTACAGTAGTGCATTTTTCTAAGTTTAAAGTAATAGTTCATTTAGAACTATTCACAAATATAAAACCCAATGTATAAACAACATGTAGCAATTATATTACTTTAATATCTGTTCTTGTGGTTTATAGTTTCATTTAAATTAGTGAGTTCAATAACTGCTACAGCTTCTATTCCTCCCGATGGGCATGAGTAAGATTTCCCTCCCAATATGTTTCAAAGTAACCCTCCATGATCAAGTAGTGCTTTAAAAAGAGCAATCTTGATTGATGGGTGATGTTGGAAAGAATTCTTTTCCGTTCAACCCATGAGGAAAAACTGCTCATCGAAAGCAAAATGTAGGAAGTAAATTTACATTCATGAATATCTACGGTAATAGTAATAGCAAGAATACATCAATGAGCTACGGCAATCTAACAAGTTTTGAATAATTGAGTATAATAACATTGGTACATAACAGTTCTGTTAATATGTCATAGTTTTTGTTAATTGACAAAGCTAACTGGAAATTGTGAAAAATAAAGCTAAATAATTGTATGTACTTAAATAGAAATTTAGTATATACAGTTGCATAGAGTCAGTTTTAAAATCCAACTAAAATAAAAATAAATACATGGTGCTTACTGAGCTTCAAAAATGTAAATTCGTGAAATTTTAATGAATTTTAGTGACCATTTTATAAAATAATAGTGACCTGTGTTAAAAAACATCTATTAATTCCATTGTTATTAAAAATTTCATAATGCATATTATATTTACAAAAGTATGAACCTACGTTTATTTGGCAAAAATACAATTTAAATTTATGTTATTATTGTTTTAATTTTTCTTTGTCAACTCAATGTCTAAATGATTTTAGTTCTTCGAATTTATGTTCTTGTATTTCCTTCCATTTCTTTTGTCTACAACTTCCTTCATAATCAGTTTTTTACTACATAGTTTCGTCTCCTTAAATTTCTTGTTTTTTGGCAATACCTTTAAGTCTTAAAGAAGATGCACTTCTTACAGTAAAAAGCATTTTCACAGTTATCCTTCTGTATATTAGTCACTACATATCATGCAGCTTCATAAATTAATCTTTGTTGACAGAAAACCTTCACTCTACCATAGTACTGCTATGATACATTGCCAAAATAATTCTCAGAAAAGTAAGAAATTGGTTATCATTTATCGAGGATGCTACAAAAAGTTTGGTAAAATATTTGTTCAACCTTTTATTATGCCACTCTTTTAAAGATTGCTTTCTGATACACATAATTTCATATTGTTTTTTTTTAAATACTATCAGCACAACCTGGACTTATATTTCTTTTTTATACAAAATGTTCTAAAGGGTCTTGAACCCTCCATTTACTAAGGGTTTCACTTCTCATTAAAGGTGAAGAAAGACATGATGCACCTCTAACAATTTTATATTTAAGAGATGAATTTTCACTAATCTTCTTAAAGAGTAGTTTAAGAAAGGTTTGTCAATTTCTTTAAACATTAAAATTTGAACTTCTGAGACATTTTCCTTAAAATTTTGAAAATTTTAGTACCAAAATTAATATCAATCTGCCTCAGTGATAACAAATTTTTGACATTATCAACTTCCATATTAATTAAATTCAAAGACGTTTTTGCACGTTTTAGTAATTCCTCTTTTATAAATCGTTCACCAATACATCGTAACATGAATTTAGATTGTGATGAAGGAAGGCCAACATCGACTCATTTGTTTGTTACTTAGTTAAAAATGGTTCAAGATCAGACACTATGGACCAAAAAAATTCTAGCGTTGCTAACAAAAACCATGTGACAAAGTTTAACTACTTTTCTTAAAACTAGCACAATCTGGTTGACAAGTTGAAACTACCGCATTTGACTTTTTAAGAGGTTCTAATAACTTTATTGTTCACTTTAAAAAGCCACCATTTCCAACTGACCTTATTGTGCACAATTTGTGGGAAAAGTTATACCTGTATGACAGATAAAGCTTCCTTTTCTAGTAGGTGCTTCCTTAAAAAGGTAATACAATGCACTTACAAATTCGTGGGCACGCCAATCAGTGTCATTGTATGCTGTTTTATATGCTCCATGAACGGTATGCAGCTCACAAGTACCAAGATCAAAAAGCATGAGGTCATTGTCAGTACCAGAAATTTTGATGTGTTCCTTTAGCTTCAAGAGCATTTTCAGATACACATTAGGTCCATCCATAACGATGTTACAAAGTTTTTTAACAGTATACCAAAAAAATCATGGGTATTTAAAAAACGATTCAAAAGATCAATGGCAGCAATTTTTCCAAGAAAACGAGTATAAATAATTTGTTTTAACCATATCATCTTCACAATATCTGATAAAAATGTTCGTTTGGCATTTCTTAATTTGATTTAAAAGTTCATTTTGAAAAAAAAGGTCTACATCATATGTGGCCATATAACATATTTTATTTGTGCAACTGCATGTTCTTCGCTATAAAAGGATCAGAAAACATTATAGAAAAAGCTCAGTAGCATCCTGATGAACGTAGGACAAAGGATGCAATACTATTTTATGTATAGTACATAATATTTCAACTTTAGTAATCTCATAATGGATAATGTTCTTCAGAAAAAACTTTCACATCAGATATATCAATTGATACTGAAGGTGAAAAACCATTTGGGTTCAAATCTGACGCCTGGAAATTTGTAACTAAGTTATTCACAGAGCAGTTACTTACCTCTTATAGAGAATTAGATTAGCTATTTTACAACAATTTAGTTCCTAGGAATGAAGTTTTATATTATATATTCCAGGTTTTGAAATGCCAAATCTTTTATACAGTATGTACAATATGTAACAAAAACTTCTCCAGATAGGGTCTGCAACTAGCTTTTGAAAATAGTTTCAGTCAACCATAGTTAAAAAAAACTTTTACCAGACATTTTTATGAGAAAGTTTTTACTTTACATATGTTTAATGAGCACTAATAGGTATTATACCTATGCACAATACTAAAATAGCGGGTCCACCGTTCAGAAATACCGCGCCAAGAATTAAACTCAACAACTAACAATTCAACATTCATAATAAGAACGACATCTAAGTATAAACCCATGATATAGCAGCTTGTCTGATGTTGACACTGGCCCAGCACATATCTTCCTAAATAATGTATTATATTATTGTCACTAATTAATAAGCCACGTTTTGTATGTGACGTGCAAGGCAAAAAACATAGCTGCAAGGTTTATAACTTCGCCTACATAAACAATAAAAAAAACAAATAGCATTCGATATATTATGATAAAGTGATTTCGTTAGGGAAATTTTTCTTTATTAACATGTATTTGCTGCAATGTTAAAAGCATGACTATAAAATTTTATAACGTAATTAAATATACAATAAATAACCTAACAATGAAAGATCGATGTATTTTAACTGATTTAACTGATATAGAATCTAACGTTAATTTAACATCTCATCTTTGTAAGCATTGGAAAAGAACCTTTGACAATTTTTTGAATGCAAATAAAGTTGCATCAACTGAAGAAAAACTTAATATCCTAATAAACTATGTTAGTCCAAATGTATTTAAATGCATAAGTGAATGTACTAAATATGAAGACTCTATAATAATATTAGAAAATCTCTACGTAAAGCCATTGAATGAATTTTTGCAAGATACTCCTTATCTACTAGACAATAACAAGCTAGTGAATCGATTGATCAGTATATTCAGGTTTTAAAGCAGATGAGTAAGGATTACAATTTCATTGCTGTAACTGCGGATCAGAACAGAGATGATTTTATCAAGGATACGTTCATAGTTGGGTTTAATTCCGCACTTATTAGACAAAGACTTTTTGAAAATAACACTTTAAATCTAAGCAACGATTGCGATAGTGCTCGAGCTTTGGAAATGAGTCAACAACACTCCGAATCTTACTAAAATCAATTTAATTCATATGCAAATGCTATCTTAAGCAATGATAATCAGGTAGAAAAACAAACGTCAAGTGCTTTACAAAATATGCAAACTGAAGCTAATTCTACAATTGTCGTAACTAATTCCATATGTTATTTTTGTGGCAAAAACCGACATTCTAGAGACAAATGTTCTGCTAAGAAGTATATATGCTATTCTTGTGGCAAAAAAAGCCATTGTATACAAATATGCAGAGCAAAGCATCTGAAAAAGTTTATAACAGCAAAACTTCTGCGGCCATTCTCAATATGATATCTGCATCATCTCTCACCTCTTTATCAAAAGTGATTCTACAAATACATGTAAACGGGTAGAAGGTAGAAGCATTAGTTGATACTAATGGTTCAGACAGTTATATATCAGTGAAAATTGTGAACAGAAATCTGATTAAAATACTTCCAACTAATATAAATCTCACCATGACATCTTCAATCTTAAGTTCGTTAGTTCACGGATATTGCACCGTAAACTTAACAATATTTATCAAAATATTAAACTCTATGTTCTTGAAGAGCTCTGTTCCAATGTTATTATTGGGCATAATCTTCATAAGTAGTAGTGATAATCATAAGAAAGGAATGGTGGTCGACTATTCTGCAACAATTAATAAATTTACTTTGCTAGATGCTTGCCCCTGCTGAATATCGAAAATATAGTTAAGTCAATATCGCATTATGTATGGTTTAGCTCCATAAAGCGTCTATCACCAGATACCCATCGTAAACCATGAAAAAATTTATACTACATTCGAAGTTAGTGGTAACCTCTACCAATTTACAAAAATTCCATTTGGAGTGACAGATGAAGTTGCTTGTTTTCAATTAAGTATCCATAAAATAATTCAAAACAAAAAGCTACAAGCCACTTTCGCCTTTTTAGATGATTTTACCATATGTAGGAAAAGTAAAGATCAACATGGACAAAAATTTTTTAGATTGCTGAAAAATACAAGCTTATTCGAAACTGTGAAAAATATAAATTTTCAATGGTTAAAATTAACATATACCACTGAAAATAAAGCCATAAAAGCTGATTTGCATAGGCTTCGTCCCCTTGTTAATTTGCCTGTACCAACTGATATTACATCACTGAAACGAGTTCAAGGATTGTTTGCTCACTTTCAACATTTATATACAAATTTTCTGATAAAATTGTTCATTTAATAGCAGTTAAACATTCTCCATCGAGTAAAGATCAAATTTTGAAACTTTTAAAAATTTAAAACATATCTTAAATGCCGCAGTTACAGCGATTGCTAATGAAAGTATTTCACAGTTGAGACTGTTGCTTCAAAATATGCTATCGCTGCACAGTTAACTCGGTCAGAAAAAACAGTAGCATTTTTCTCAAGAACGCTATCAAAATCAGAACAACATCATTCCTCAGTTGAAAAAGAAGCATATGCTATTATTGAAGATATTCGAAAATCGAGGGAATGTTAATCAGAAGGCATTTTCGACTTATTACAGATCAACGATCTACAGCTTTCTTCGACAATGAATCCTCATCAAAAGTTAAAAATGAGAAAATAATACGATGGTGATTGGAATTGTACTGTCATAAATATGACATTATTTACAGACCTATATGTTGGAATATTGTGGCAGATACATTTTCAAAAATTTTTGCTGCTCTACAGCATTCTACTTCTGATACAAATCTTTATATCCTACATAATTCCTTGTGTCATCCTGGCATTAAGAGATTCTATGACTGGGTGTGTTACAAAAACCTTCCTTAGTCTTTGGACGACGTAAAAAAAATTGTATGTTTGTTCTGTATGTGCAGGATAAAACCAAGGTTTTATAAACATAAGGGACTCTGATGAAAGCAACAGCACCATTAGAGCTACTAGATTTAGATTTTAAAGAGCCTCTACCACCAACTCATCAAAATGGTTATGTTTTAACTGTTATAGATGAAAATTCAAGATTTCCCTAGGCTTTTCAATGGTCAAATACAACTGCATCAACAGTGATTAACTGCTTGAGGCAACTTTTTGCTGTCTTTGGATCTCCGTTCTATATACATACTGATAGAGGTAGTTCTTACATGTCTGAAGAGGTAAGAAGTTCTCTAACAAGCCAAGGAATAGTTACAAGTCACACTAACCCGTATAATCCACTAGAGAACGGACAATGTGAGCGATACAACGGAGTAATTTGGAAAACTGTACTACTAATACTAAAATCTCAGAATATAAAAATTAATTTGTGGCAGCAGGTACTTATAAATGCTTTACAGCAAAGGTTCCCAACGGGGGCGGTACCGCCCCCCAGTGGGCGCTGTAGCTTTCAAAGGGGGCGGTAGCGAGTACAGGGGCAAAAGGGGGCGTTAGGAGAATCAAGGGGCGTTCGTGACGTACTTACCTTTTTAGAAAATAAATATATTCAAATACTTTGAAAATACCTAGTTGGCATGAATAGACAGTTTATTTAGCTATCTAAAATGTCTATGTTATTGTTATCGAGAAAATATACTTTAAAACATTTAATTCAGCATTAGGTCTATGAATACCTAATTCCGTTTAATATTGTCCGCAACAAGTCTTTGCAAGTTGATAAGCAAAGACGCGATATGACTTGCTTACAAAGTGCACCGGCATCGCAAACAAGATAAAACATACAAGTTGATGCTTGTATGAAATCAAACGTATAAAAGGCAGGGATAGCTCTAGGAATGTGTTATTATTTTGTGTGCTTCGCAAATAATCCATGTTCGTGAGTGATAAGTTATATAAGTCATTATAACCATTAATTTTATAATTATCTATAAATTCGTTGAAAAGTTAATTTATTTTAAACCGTGGCAAGTTTTGGATTTCAAAATGTCTGAATCTAAGAAGAAATGCCGGCAGTACAGTCTTTTGTATTTGAAATATGGATTTACGCACTCTCCTGTAAACCCATCATTACCCATGTGTTTACTTTGCCAAAAGTTTTCTCAAATGAAGCCATGAAGCCTTCTAGGCTACAAGAACATTTAAATAAAATGCATACTGATAAAAGGACAAAGATTTGTCCTATTTTCAAGAACTGCAGAAGAAATATTTTAAACAGCCAACTATATCAAACCTATTTGCGTCGTCTTCTAAACAAGAAGATGATGGACTACGAGCATCATATAACATTTCATTGTTAATCGCAAAACGGGAAAACCACATACCATTGGCGAGGAACTTATCTTGCCGGCAGTCAGAGAGGTAATAAAACTGTTCTTCATCATAAGACATCGGCAGATGTCATCAGAAAAATTCCTCTGAGTAATAACTCAGTGCAAAGGAGAATAGACGAAATGGCTCAAGACGTTGAAATATCATTATGCGATTACTTAAAAACTTGCAATTTTTCCATTCAACTTGATGAATCCACTCTACCAAATAACGAGTACTGCTGTTATCATACGTTCGGTTCATAAAAGACGAAAAAATTTATCAAGAGTTATTATTTGCAAAAATTTGGAAACTGATACAAAGGGAGAAACGATATTTAATACCATGAGTAGGTTTTTCAAGAGAAAGAAATACCTATGCATAATATTTTGTCGGCAGCTACTGATGGTGCTCCAGCAATGACGGATGTCATAAGGGTTTCATAGCTCATTTGAAACAAGCAGTACCAAATGTACTCGCTATACATTGTATTATTCATCGTCAGCACTTGGTTGCAAAAATCTGAACAAACGTTTGCATTCGCCGCTTCATTACGTTATTAGAGCAGTAAATACGATTAGAAGCAATTCATTGCATGACAGATTATTTAGCCAACTTTGTAGTGAAAATGATGAAGATTACAATCGCTTGCTGCTGCACACAGAAGTTCGTTGGCTCTCAAAAGGTGCTTGTTTGAACCGTTTTTTCAACTATTTGATTCAGTACTAGACTTTCTTGAAAACAGAAACGAAAAATTGCGCGAAAACCTGATTATACATAAAAATGACATCGCTTATTTGACAGACTTGTTTAAAATATTTAATGAAGTCAATTTACAATTGCAAGGTGACGAATTGAATTTAATTAAAACAAAAACGTCATAGCTGCTTTTGTGGGAAAACTTCTTCTATTCAAACGAAATCTAGGGAGAGGTGAATACAGCCACTTTCCCACATTATCAGCAGTCTCTGCAAAACATGAAGATTTACTTACTTACTGCCAACACTTGGACGTTCTTCATGTTGATTGTGTGGAGCGATTCCAGGATATTTTAAACATGAATATACCGGGTTGGGTTTTAGATCCTTTCGCAAATGCAGATACAGCAGAATCATCAAATTTAGAAGAGGAACTCGTAGAACTCACAACTAACAAAGAACTAAAAGTAAAATTCAGAAATGGATATCAAGAGTTCTGGCTTCAAAACCAATACCAGTTCTTTACCCTGGATTGTGGTCAAGAGTACAGATATTTTTAATTGCATTTCCTTCATCTTATTTGGCTGAGCGTGGGTTCAGTGCAGTAGCTAATTTATTGTCTAAGAAAAGGAACAGACTGCACATTACTGAACGTGGCGATTTGCGGCTGATGTTAACGAAATTGGAACCCGACATTAGCAAATTGTTAAAACTTCACCAGCCTCAACTATCTCATTAATTTTTCTTTTAATCTTTTTTCTGTTCATTATGTATTCATATTTAAGTTTTTAATAAACAAGTTTGTACTACATTTGATAGTCGTTTTAATTAAGGTTTACTTTTGCTATTTTTAATATATATACCTTGTCCAACGCTTTAGTAAACGCTTGTAATAGCAGTCAAAAGTGTAACGTTCGTATATGAGTATCTATGTATATATATATATATATATATATATATATATATATATATATATATAAGATAGATGATACTATGCAACAATATTTTAATATTCGTTATAATGCACTATGATGAGGAGGGGGGCGTTGGAAGTTTTTTTTCCAGTAGAGGGGGCGGTGGTTCAGAAAAGGTTGGGAACCTCTGCTTTACAGTCTATAAGATCATTATTGTGTACCCCCATAAACTGTTCTCCTCATGAACAAATGTTCAACCATACAAGAAGGTCTGCTAACGGTACTTTTTTCCTACATGGTTAAGTACTTTCGGTCCTGTTTTCTTCAAAAAACATCACAGACAGAACAAATACGAACCTTTAGTAGAAGAAGTGTACCTGACAGAACCTAAACCGCCTTACAGTTACATTCGAAAATGTCAGCGAGGTAACTGTATCAACTCGACATCTGGCACTGAGAGGTGATACATTCACGAACAAAGTCTATCCCGAAAAAGTTCACATGAACAAGAAAATCCACAGAGTTTTATCAGTGCTTCAAACGAACAAGCTAATTCTGTAGGCCCCCACTCTTATCAGTCAACCGAGAACATCATGATTCCTAGTTGTAGTCGCTCCGAAAATATTATTTGTGATCCCACTGAAAATGAAAGTTATCTAAGAACATCTAATAACTCTGAGTTGGAAGAGGCTAACAAACTGGTTTCAAAATCAAAGAAGTATGACTCGACCACTGAGGGAACGGAGTCCTCCTGCTCATTTGCAAGTTTACCACAGATACTGAGCAGGGAAAATTGTATAAGTTTATGTTAAAATGTGTTATTGATTTACACTGTAGTTGGCACTAGTAGTTTCTTGTGAGAAAGTAATGTCTGACTAGTGTTAGATAAATTTTGAGTTTATTAAAGCCTGCCTACATTATAAAGGTATTTTTACTACAGGCATCGAACAAAATTCGTGTCTTTTTCGTGACAGTAGACATCCTGTGAATATATAAAACTAAGTAGATAATTTTGTAATATCTTGTTTTGCTTTTCAAATAGACATTTTCAAATTGCAATATAAGATGCAGATCTAAATATAAAGAAGTTTTAAAAGTTAAACAGCATACCAAAAGCATTTTTTTTTTAATTCACAAGGGTGATGCAAATTCATTTACACAAACTTATAGAATACAGTGAACAAATTCAAAAGATGTGAAACATCCATTCTTCTTTTCACTAGATAGCATACTACTTTCTAGTAATAGAATTGTGCTAAAAGTATAAGTACCTGCCTCTATAAAGTCAAGTCAAATGACACCTTCACAGCTCGATTACTTCAATCAATGGTCATCAGTTATTAATTATAACCTTCAGAATGTAATAAATGCTTCAATTAATAACTCTTTAAATACACGTATAAACTATAATCTAGTTATAGATCTCATATACCCATTTTGCAGTCAATATTCATAGACAAACTTGCAAACAAAGTAATAGAGTTTTAACTGATTCTTCATGGTAAAGTAGATATAAAACACTCAATTGCGACCATAAACAATATAACGGATAAAAATATTCATAAAAATATTTGTTAACGTAACTTGACAGTTTCACAAATTATTCACATGAATGCCTTTCTGCGACTTCATAAAACTCTTGAAAGTGTGTGTAAGCTATGATATTGTAATGTCAAAATTAAGTTAGTATGGAATTTGTGGAATTACTTTGTGGTGGTTTTGATTGTGGGGTGATGTAGGCAGTACAGATATCTTTATAAGCTATGGCATTGTCTTGCTTTACAATCTCAGAATTTATCTGCAACATGGTTCAATTTGTATGACTTCATGCTGATCTGATATAAAAGTGTTTTGGTTAGTAACTTTTAAACTATTTGGTACTATATATAGCAATTTACAACTTTTTGTTCAATCAAAACTATATACGGATGTAATTATCAGTTGTGATGTAATAAAACAACACAGTAAAATGTCTTTGTAGCAAATTCAAAGTGACTTTTTTAATGTGCTGCTTTAGTCAAGGTAAATGTTGATCTTTTGTTTTTATTCTCAAATTTAACACACAATTGTAGTCGTATAGTCATAAAATCGCACAAGACACTTAAAACATGAAGAAATGTATACTATGAGGGATGCTCCACATATCAGTAATAAGTAACAAAAACAAAACTTAAAGCGTGAAAACTTCGTTACTGTTTTTCAAAATATTCTTCACGATCGTTGATATACTTTTGCATATGATGGAACCAATTTTCAAAGCATTTTTTCCATTCCGATCGAGATATCTCCAAAACGTGGGTTTTGTACGCATCAACCGCCTCTTCTGGTGTCGAACAATGTTGTCCATGCTGTTTGTTCTTCACGTGTGGGAACAAAAAGATATCATTAGGTGCCAAATGAGACCTATACAACAGATGACACATCAATTCAATGTTTTTAGTGCTCAAATAGTCACTTGTTTAAGCCGATGTGTGAGAGCTCCCTTTGTCGTGATGGAAAATGATTCGGCATCGTCTGTTTATTTTTCTTATTTCCCCGAAAACTTGTGGCAAACAAATGGTTGTACACCAAGCAAAATTAACTGCTCTACGATCCCCTAAAGCAATAGTCGTGACATGTCCATTTATTTCGAAAAATAGACAACCATTTTCTTCAAAGTGCTTCGAGCACTTTTGATGAACTTTGTTCATCTTGGAAGACCCATACAGTCGACTTGTTTACTTTCGGGTTTATACGAATAAATCCAAGATTCGTTACCTGTGTAGATGTTATACACTGCATTTGATGCACCGCAAAAGCATTTTTTGAGCATTGCTTTGCACCAATCAACACGAGTCTTTTTGGGGCGATTGTCAAATTATGTGGGATCCAACGCACACAGCTTTTTCACAGCTAAATGATCATGCAATATAGAATGCTAGGGATGCCTGATTCTCATGATAGGTCACATGACGATCTTGCACTATCAATTCGCGCACAGCATCAATGTTTTCTGGCACAACAGCCGATTTTGGACGACCTTCTTTAAATTCATCCGCTAGCGAACTACAACCATGATTGAATTTACTATATTAATGATATAGAGTGGTTTTAGTTGGAGCTTCTTCTCCAAAAGTCGAAATAAGTTGATTCAGGCACTGTTGTGGAGATAATCCATGTTGGAAATAGTAAAAAATCATTGCACGAAAATGTTCACAGTTATTTCGATTTTTGGTCAAGACAAAATTTTCAACTCAATCAAAACAAAACAAATAGTGTTCATATGGCAAAATGTTATATATATATATATATATATATATATATATATATATATATATACCAATTACATGAGATGTATCCGTAAATGCACTTTACATTTACCTATACAAATCGAACTGGTATTTGCATAGCCATTACAAAACAATTACTTGATCGTTTTGTAGAGAAAAAACATCCATTGACCAGGTTTCGACCTCATTAGGTCTCGTCAGAGTGGACTAGTTTTAACTCTAACAAAACATCAAGCAACCTCAATGTATATGCTCGAAGAAACCTCTGTACGATGGCGAAAGGAAAAATAGAGCGCCATCAGTTGGCAAAAACCAACCCTAAAGCTGAAACTGTACAGAAGTTGATTCGAAACTATACTGTGTTTTATAAATGGCTATAACAAATACGTTCTGCCTTTGGGATTTTAATAATAATACAGTAATTAAGAAATTAAATGGATATTAGAATCGTGTCACGCTGTTGACTGGGATCATTCTGTCTAAGGATTTGCATTTTTGTGTGCAGTGGTTATGTTCCATACTATATGAATGCCTTAGCAACTTTATACTTTTGTAGAAATCTAAAAGCTCTAATTATTCCAAATGGTTCAATCAGGAATTACCTGATTTAATATTATGGAAGAAAATTGCACATAAGAAATATAAGTGTTCTGGGAACTATGCTGATTATATTACATTTAGCATGCTTTGTTCACACCACAAAATAAGATCTAGTAAATGTTATCATGATTATCCACTCCGAAAGAAAATAAAATTTCGCTCCTCTAAAAGGGGTTCTGAAAATTTATTAAGGCCAAAAGAAAAACTGATAACTTTCCTAATATTTTAAAATATGCTGATAAAACCGCTCATTCTAGCCAGGACACAGTTAACATTTTTGGTAAATACTTTGCATCAGTATATGGGGCAGGGAAAACAACACTTTCTGTAATAAAATCAAATAGTACATTTCACTAACTTTTCATTAATAACTTCTGTACAATTATTCAACATTAAATTCAGTCTCACATAGCTAAACTAGCGAACCAGAGGGAGTTCCTCCAACGTTTTTAAAGAAAACTGTGTGCACAATTATTGTACCATTGTTACACATCTTTAATTTATCTTTAAAGAGTGGCGTTTTTCCAGATTACTGGAAAACCAGTTTTATAACACCTATTTTCAAATAAGAGAATAATGAGTAGGTCATCAATTATCGTGGAGTTAGTATTCAGTAAAAAATTCCTAACCTTCTGGAAGCCTTACTACCCCAAAAATTAACATTTGTTCTGAAAAATATATTAATTGAAGAACAGCGCGGGTTCTGTATAGGTTACTCAACTGTAACCAATCTTTTTATTTTTGAAAAAGAGTGACGTCTTTTGAATCTGGTTTACAAGTTGATGACGCTTAGATGAATTTAAGTAAGGCATTTGATAGAGTAGTGCATTCTCAGCTGATTTGTAAGATTCATTCCATCGACTTCAATGAAGAATTTATTGCATGGATTAAAAGTTGGCATAGTAATCGTATACAATATGTTAAAATAAATAACTATATTTCACTCCCGATCATTGTTCACTCTGGCATTCGACAGGGATCACACTGTGGTCCGATCCTGTTCAATTTATTATTCAATGACATATCAGATACAGTTTCCTCTTCTAAAATTCTGTTATATGCTGATGATGTGAAAATTTTTAAAGCTATAACTTCCCTTTTAGATATAGAGTTATTTCAGTTCGACATCCTGAACGCTACACTTTACATAATAATCCCCTAAATACTGTTGAAGTTGTAAATGACTTAGGAGTATGAAATGGACAGTAAGCTGACATTTCATCACCACATATATAAAACGATAAATAAATCAATGCAAATGCTTGGTATTATTAACAGATATATTAGGGATTTTCTATTCACACTCTAAGCTTCTATATTCCTCATTAATTAGGTCAGTGGTTGAATATGGCTAATAATTTGATGCTCGTTTTATTTGATTCATATTAGGAACATTGAAAGAATTCAAAGGAAATTTGTGAGATGTTGTGCTTATAAAATGCATACAAACAGAAGGAATTTTAGTTGCTCGGATATTCTATTACCTTTAAACCTTGAAACTCATATACATATAGACTTGATATGTTTACATCATCTCATATCAGGACGTATTAATTCAAGTACACTAATTGCAGAAGTGAAACTTTGTTGTGTAAATTTTAATAATACCTGCTTAAACCTCGGTTTCCAGTGGACTTCCATATGGTAAATGTACTCCTCAGTTGAAAATTTTAAATTATAGAAATACATTCAATGAACAGTTACACTTTTTTAATTCATCCACTACAAGTTTCAAGAAGTCATTGCGCTTACACTGTAACATCTTAAGTTATTTACACTTGTTGATAGTATTTTTAAGTTCATTAAGATTGTAATACTTTTGTATAATGGGGTTATCCCATATATTATAAATACCTAAATAAAGTAAATAAAAAATTTCGTTGACAGTGATGTTATCCTTTACATAATTCTTTTATTAGTCCAGTCTTCATATCACTAGATTGCTTTATCTTGGTGTACCTATTTATTGACCGGATGGTGAATTTCATCCATTTAGTTCTCTGATTTAGAATGATCGTGCGTCGTATCTTGTCTTTCCTAATTCTCAAAACATGAGGTCGTTTAAGGTAAGTGTTTTAATAAATGTATTTGTTGGTCCCTTATAAAAATAAATATCTAGGTTTTCTGTAAGGAAAGGTAGCAGTTAGCTGAGCTATGTAAAACTCATTTGTAAGGTGAAAATGTTAAGATATGTTTCGTTAATAAAATTTTTTTTAATTTTACTTCGTAATTAAATTCCTTGAAACAAATACCTGAAAATAAATTCTATTGTTGATTTGGAATATATCCTGAGCGTATATATTTCTTTACTTCCAACCACATGCAGATATTAAATCCTGTGGTTCAACATTTTATTTCCTAAGAGCAGCGAATTCTACCAGATGATATTTGTTTGGTTATAAGTCTGCAATTCCATTTTAGGATCTCTATTACTAGAGCACTAAAAAGAAATTAAATGATAGACCATGACAATGATGCAAAGTGACGTTTCGTCTATAAGAGAAAATTTTTTCACCGTCGCACATACACTTGATATTAGAACAATTGCATCTACTGAAATGAGAATGCAATTTAGTGTTCGTAATCGTACCATTTTCTCCATTCTGATAATATATTTTACTAATTAATAAATATTGATTATGAGAATAGTGTACTATTTCGTAAACGGTGATGCTCCAACATGACACATCAAAACAGTCGTTTGACGTTTACCATAGATCAAATGGTGGGATTTACAAAGGTAGCAAATTTTGTCCATGTCGAATTTGATTATAAAAAGGATGGTGCAGCTTGGGAATGCAATATTAACTCTTTCAATAATTTAAAAAAAAATCTGTAGGAAAGACTGCACACAAAGATTTTCTAAACTGAAAGAACTTTTTGATAGGACCAATTGGAATGCTTAATTACAATACTGATGATTTCTTTTGTCATCAACCAGTTGGCTGCTTTGACACAACCTGTCAAATATAGTGACAAGAATAAAATGTGAAACTAAAGTTATCGATTTTAGTCATTATATCCACTAGTATGTGCTGGAGCATTGTTGTAAAATTTCATTTTCACCAAATTTGATAGTTTTTCGTAATTTTTATTGAGAGTGATTTGGCATAGTCAATCAAAATCATGCAGTTTGCATCCCAATAACAAATTTTTAATTTTTTGGCATTGGTTTATGTTTCATGTTTCACTCCTTTGAATGGTTCTTGGTTTCCTGAGTGAATAATGATGTGCTACGTTCCGCAACGTAGTCTAAAAAAAAAGAAAATAAAAACGAGGAAGAAAAAGAAGAAATTGACCGGGCTCGATCAGTAAGGGAGGCCTGAAATAAAAATATACTCACGCACAATCAAACATTTACAAACTAAAAAACTCTAATTTAAAAAAAACAAAATTATATACAAAACACAATAGTACCAAAAATGAACAATTCGTAGGTACACAATATATATATTTACGAATAAAAAAAGAATCATTTTTAACATGGTGAGCTGCAGTTTTTAGGTCGCCCCCTATATTAATCTTCAAACAAGAAAAAGAAACAAAATTACCCCACTAAAAACCACAGCTCGAAATCAGCATTGTAAGTACGGAATTCTATACATAAAATTATCCTAATAAAGAAATCAGTAAACATTATAATATCGTCGCACATACAAACAACCAGTCATTTTACCACCAACAAGGTGATGCATCCGTAGACACGTGTACATATGTTGTTTCCAACAACTGCCGGGTACCTATATACGAAAATTAGTGTATAAACACTCACTCTCGAGTCACCCCCATCAGATTGGCTCCTACCGTCTGTAAAAATGGTGCGAAACAAAGGTGCGTGTGATCCCGCCTTGGGGTGGTCCTCCCATCACATCAAGGAGCGACCATTCATTGTGGCTTCAAGGGCCACTGAAAGGAGCACGCTGTAAGACGTGCATGAACTTTTCATACAGAAAAACGGAAACAACCAACCATTCTACACGTGTTTTCGCTGTGTAGATTGAAAAGCAAGTAAGTGCATATTAATTTCGTTTCACTAATGACCAGAGCTCAAAGCAATATTGTTGTTAAGGAAATAAAACTGGAAAAACGCTGTTTATTGGGATAATACGCAGTTTTAATTCGACAAAGCTTTCAATGGAAAACAAATACGAGTCAATTATCAGATACCTAGAACCAGTTATGGCCTGTTTAATTTTAGCATAAACTTTACGTTGAGGAATTCTTAGGAGTATTTATTATTAATAAGGTTCTAGGATGTAACAATAAGAATCGAATGTATACAAATAGATAAACGAATTAACATGTGAAAGGATTATTTTAATTTACTGAATTAATTTTTGTTTTTAACGCCAAAGGGATTTGAGTTGAAAATTATTAGACCGTGTATTTCTTATTAATAGAAAAAAAATGTACGGGATGTTCAAAATAAACGTAACAGATGGTTATAAAATAATAATCCAAAAATTAAACATAACTGAGGTTATATAGTGATATATTTCGTATGCTCAGTTGATATGCCAAGGATTCATAATATTTTATACTGTCCTTCTGCAATCTTCTAAAACAGGTTTGTAAATTTGTCAATAAAATCTGAAACCATCACATCGATATGTTATCTACGTTACAGTTTTCATCTTATTTTAAACTCAACGCTCAATGTTTGACACGTGTATATGTCAAAAAGTCCTCCAATGTTAAAGCAAGGAAATATTTAACAACGATAGGTACTAAACGTTTCAGAAACTATCTAAAATGCAAAATTTCAATTTATCTAATATTTACCATGGTTTTCTACACATATACTTCCACCTCTGATAAACTCAAACTAAACAACCTACTTAATAGCTACTCAGTTTTAACTGATTTATTAATAGTAAAAGACATCTTATTGATTATAGCAGATTCAAATTAGAACAGTTTGTGTTAACTTAAATATGTTTCAACACTCAAGTTTTCACCCTGCTGCTTTAACCTCTTCATTAATATGATGGATAGCTTGCAAGTCATTCCCAATAATATAAACTATTTGTTATTAAAACTGCATTCAAAATTGATTGAAATTTTAAGAAAACCCGAAGAACCTAGTGTCAATTAAACAATTTTTTGCTAAATGCTAAACATTCTAGTATGAAATACTTTAGTAAACCAAAGACATGTGGTTTCCTTATCCTAAAATTGCCTTATTTTTTAATATATATTCTTTGTTTGTATAGATTCCTGAAATTTTTGTTATTTGTAAAATATTTAATCATAATATATAATTATCTCGGCCTTAGTAGTTAGTACAACTATTTCGGTCAATTGTATTGCTTATTCTGTAGCTGAATTATTAATAATAAACACAATTAAAAATAGACAAATATAGTCGCTGTCTCACAACTGTTATTTTTTTCAGTTAGTGCGTGTTATGATGTCCATGACGCAGTAAACAAATATGAACGTTATAATTATAGCACAACTGATATAGATACATGGTTTCTAGAATGCAACACAAATATTTTGATACACAATAAATGTATTTTTTTTTAAATGAACATATTTACTGTCTATAAACCACAAGGAATATTCTAATAGTAATCACCAAGCTTTTTGTTAGAACAATAAAGGGGCAGACTGTACAAATTTGCTAAGTATAATGGTAAAATCAGTCTTTGAAATCCTTAATATGAATACCAACCTGAGCTATCAACTGAACGGCTGTCTCTATGATGCCTTCTTAATTGTGAATTTGCAGAACTACTACTCGTATCTCGCCGAGGTTCAGATGATCGGGATTCAAATTCATGTGCTCGTATTGACATGGGGAACAACTCGTTTTGAACTTAGTCTTGCAAGTTCACTTTTGTAAAAGCTAGTACGATCTTTAAGCATTAAGTCATCTTCTGGTATTGGTCTTCCACTTTCAAATTGTCTTGCTCTTTTAGACACTACTTGAAGGTTGTTAAGATATAGTCTGCAAGTTACAATTATTATTACAATACTAATTTAAACATAACATGTGACTCACTTTCTATCTTCATCCAAAACTGAAGCAGCACCATTCATTTGACCAGGATGTTCTAGATTACTTGGTGCTGGTAAAGCTTCTGGAATGTTAGCAGTTAAATCTACAGAAACAGGAACATATGGAGATGCAACTCCTCTTTGTTGAGGCACATTGGTAACAGCGCCACCACTAGCATAGTCTCCAAAAATTGGAGCTACTCGATCCCTTTCAACATCAATATCGGCTTTCACACGTTGAAAATTTTGATGTACAGGTTTTGCAGTGCGTGGGGATGATTCTTGCTTTGTAGGTTCATTTGGAGGCCACGTTGGTTTATCCAACCTTTTAGGTCGTGAATAAAATTCACGTTGTATTGTAAGAGGTTCCATCGGATGACTAGGTCGCCGTAAAAATTCTTCTTTTTGTTGCAAATTTTTCCGTAGACGGGTCATCATTACAGAATCCTCTTTCTGCTGACCTGTTACAGTTGATACAGATTCGTAAGAGCTTAAACTTTCTTTGCTACTATCAGCAATTGAAGAAGTTAGTGAAGACGCAGACTCCCTTCTACTTCCTCCATCCAAACTCAATCGGCAGCCGGCAGTATTTAGAAAAGCAGCTTTTGCTGAAGCTTTCATATTGGCCCCACTTACCACCATTTCACTTGGTTCAGTAGCAGAACTAAGATTATCTAAATAAAAATCTTGATTTGCATATGTACTACCCTCACTTGCTCGCCGACCCATTTTTCTAATGGGCACTTGGGGTTGAGCCCTTGATATTCGATTTGGTTCATCGATAATTTCCTGAGATCTACCCTGATTTAAAATTTCTCTTGGATTAACATAAAGCAAATTGTCTGCACTTTTTTGTTGTTGCTGTCTATGATTTTCTTGTGCAGCTACGGTGTCATAAACTCCATGATAACTAGCTTCTTGAAGAGAGTTCCATGATGCAGCATCTGCATAATATTCTGTTGGTTTGGCTGTAAACTGACCTGGTCGATATAATTTTCTGCGATCTGTATACAGTTCTTGTTTTAATAATTGATTGCTAACTGGATTATGGGCCGTATCAGCAAAAAACTACAACAGATATATAATTAGAAATAAAATAATATTGCAAAAGGAATTTAAAAAAAATATTTATATTATAATTGTATAGTTTATCCATCGAATCAGTGACATTACGTCATATGGTTAATTATTGACTACATTGCCGAATGTTGAAACTATGTTCGGTATTGTACACTATGAACTTCTACAGATTTGTCAAAAGTACTACATTAGTGACAACACTATTTGTTTATACTGTTCGTCTAAAGATGCATGGATTTTTGTATCTGCAAATAATGCAATTAAATTATTCAAAACAAAAGCAGTCCTATCAAGAACTGTTTTTATACGAATTTACAATAATACTAAGAAAACCATAGACAGGAATGACAACTCAGTATAACCGACAGTAGACACTAATATAAAAATATGTTCACACTTCATACCCTGATATGCATTAATTTCAAACCGAACAAAATAAGCTTGACTGTTGTCGACCCTATTTTGTTTAGTTTGAAATACTAACAACAAAAAACAGAATGCTCTAAAACACAATGGCAACACACTATATTTTCTTGATTCCATTTATGTTTACAATTTGGCGACATAATTTAGGATTTATGATAAGGATGTCACTGATTCAATGATCAAGTATACTCATGAATTATATTAAAGTAGTTATTACACTACGATACTAAAAATTATCTTGGTCAAAGGTGCCCATGAATTGTAAAACTCATATCTTAGCTTGCATCCCGAATTTATTAAAGCCAAATAATTTTTTTATTGTTGCAGGTATTGAAGGTTTCACAGCACTATGCGTGCAGTATATTTTCAAATTGATGTTCTAATTAATGGAATTTAGGAATACAGTCAATGTTTATGTTTGGTAAGTTTGCAAGAACACTCCCAAACTTATCAGTGATAGCAAAGGATTTTAAGTGTGTACTACAAATTGGGTTAGTGCATTTCACAGAATTGACTGTTTACATAAAGGAGGTGCTGATAAGGCGACATCACATTTCAAAAAAGTACTTTATGACATTTGTTAATGCTCGAAACAACAGCACTCACAACCTTTAAAGTGTTTGTTTCGTGAAACTAAACTTTCTTATACCACCTACCAAACAATCATAAAGAAAGAAGAGTCAACAGAACATCCTAGCCATCTTGCATGCTATCAATGCTTAGTCAAAAATTTAATGAATGACAACCTGATACAAGGCTGGACTGAAAAGTAATGCACACTTGCTCCTAACCCATGAACATTAAGTGCACTAAGCTCTGCATAGTAGCAATTTGTTGTTACATCCCCTTCTTCGCATGTCCCAAGTTTTGATCGTTTCAGTTAAACGGTTCACTGACATCGCATAGACCTGCTATATCCATGTGTTTAAAATAGTATGAAGTGGTCAGATTTTTCGCTTCAAGAATGTGTCCGATTGATATTTAAAGTTGCTAAAGGTGCACTTACAGGAATCAAACAGTTGATAAAAGTAAGGTGAGTAGATTGCCTACCAGAAGTCTTAGTTCTGAGTATAATGTTTAAAGTACTTCCATTGAGCATTAAAGTGAAAGACCAGTTTCAGCCACAGACAACAAGTACCACTCTCATATTGATTAAATGATTGAAAGTGAGCATTGTATCACTCAACAAAGAAACTACTGCAAATATCAAAAGAAAAGGCTTCGTTATTCCACAGGTGGATTACTGACATCTTTGTTCTCAATGGATATGTAAAATAAAAGAAACCTGCACAGAACTAATGGAAGTTAATTGGTGTGTTGATAATGAATTTATTTTAAATATTGTTCCTGGAAACTAAAACTGGATTCATCACTACAAATCTCGAATAAAAATGACACAGTATGGAATATCAATGTCACAGTTTCCCTAGGCGAAAAAAATTCAAAACAATTCCACACTGTTTCAGGATTGGTTTTCAGCGAATGTCTGTTATGGTGTAATCGATAATCAACTTATTGAGCCATTTATACTACACAAATGTTTAATATCTGCTTATTGTTAATAATAAAATTTCACTTGAAACAGTAAATGGCACTACATGTGTGTTTCTATCCCTCGTTTGACAACATATTGGTCTCTCTTACTGACGACTCCGTGGCATAGTTGGTATGCGTGTGACTACTATGCCCAAGGTCCCGGGTTCGAATCCCGACACAATCTGCTTGGGAAATGTTAGGCGAGCATTTTTCGCAAATATACGTGCTCGTTCGGATGAGAAATGGAGGTCCCGTATGCGAGTGTTGTTACACAAGTTAAAGATCCCTACCTTGCTTGGAACAGCAAGGGTTTGGCAAAATTCTAAATTTGTCAAGTAAAAAAAACTCGCTTCCTGGCCAATGTAGTACTTTCAGATGAGGCATTGGGAAATTACATGAAAGGTCCATCTTACAACAAATTATTATAAATTATACACAGATATTATTCAAATTTGACCAAATATTTTGTTTAGGTAGAAACATTTAAGGATATACAAATAGTCATATTGACAATTAAAGAAAATTATAATTTACCGTTAGAAAAACAGTTGCTAAAATTCATCTTCCAACGAATGTCATAAAAATTTACATAATTGAGATTTTTAATACAACCCCGATATCGGACGAAATGTAATGTTTTTTCCCCTGATAGCGTAGCGGACCACCGATAACAGCGCGGTATTAATGTACGTAAATTTAACAAAGTCACAGGTAAAAAAAAGTCACTTATCAAGCTGATGCAACACAGGTGCAATTGATACGATCTTCTGGAATGTTGTGAAAAATAGGAAAGAAAGGACAGGAATATTTACACTAACACATAATTTCACAGCGAAACGCAAACATAGATTTGTGATAACTGAACGTAAATGTCGAACACAAACACGACTTTACTCCACGGAAACCCAAAAGCAACCCTCGCTCTACATATGCGAACAGATAATTGTTTATGGTATCAGCTGGAAAACGATGATTAAGTATTAAATACACGATCGCGACTTAAACGTAATTTAAATATGATTTTTAATATTTCTTGTGCGAACAGAGATTTTCAACTAGACGAAGTTTTAAATGTTATATGTAAAACCAAAAATTTAAGTTGAACACACGCAATTTGAAAATTTAAAATTTTGATATTTTTTTTTAAATACTTTGATAACAGTAATAGTTATGATTTGACTAAAATTCGAACAATTTGTAAATCCTATAATACTATTAAACAAAAAGTGAACCAAAGGCAGTTTATCTGCAGATTTGAGAGTGATACGCATTAATATACTCTACGATCAATATGATACTTGCTCTTTCATTCGTACATATCAATAAAATAAAAGAGTAGTCAAAATATTTTAAATATTCCATAGTATCACATCAAAAATTTATGAATCAAATAATCATTAGAATTTTCATGAAAATTTATACGGTAGCACCAAGGGACGATATACATGCTTGCCACTCTATTTCCTTTAAAGGAATTATCAGATTATGATTTGTTACTTTTATTGAAAATTTCTAATTGAGCTAAAGGCATAAATTTGAACAAATTATCAATAAATCCTCGAATTCTTTTCAAAAAAAGTTGATCAGCAATAAATGGAATTCAAACAGATGGTATAGTAAAAAAAAATAAACAATATATTATTCAACCCATATTGTTTTTAATTAAAATAATAAAATTAATCTTATGTCAATAAACTAATAAGTCAAATAAAACTTTGCATAAACTCCAGTTTGGTTTTCAAAATTACCTTTTGCAATATATCTTCTTCTTTTGGCACTACTAATAGATGTAAATACTGTGGACTATTTTGTATCAAATGTATAACTTGTGCATAAGTCTTATCTGTTACTGTAAATCCATTAACTGCAACAATTCTATCGCCTCGCTGTAAGCCTGACTGCTCTGCTGGACTGTATGGTGAAACGTTTTTTACAAATATTGTGTCCATAGGTGTGAGAATGGCACCAAATCCTCTGTGCCTGTTCCCCAGAGTTTCCTACAAAATAATTACTTAATTCAAATATAAAAGTGGTTTACATAGTTATTAAATACAAAAAAATAATACCATAATGTAAACTTCTGACTTCAGAGGATTAACTGAACCAAAAATTAATTACAAACAATATAAACTGGGTAGCCAATTGATATGTTTTGTATGAACAAAAGGAGGGACAAGTATTAAAGAATAGAAAATAGTCCAGAAAAGTGGAATCACTCGTTTGCAAGACTTCATATTAAAATCAGAATAATTAAAAATTCTAATTCTTAAATTTTCAATGCCCACTGTACATAATTGAACTTTAAATCTTGATACGAGGATCACTACTAAATTTCGCACGATCTAATATCTTTGTATTGTCAGCATTCTTCAATTGTCATATTAGTAAAATTTGACATTTTTAACCTGTAAATCAGTCACAATTCAATTATTAAACCTAGCTGTTTTGTTTCAACAAAATTTAACAAATTAATATTTGTGTGTAAAAATGGTAATTTCCACTTTTGGTTTTGATTTATTTATTTATTTATTTATTTATTGATAAATCCACGGACACAAAGGTCCTTATACAAAATTAATAAAGAATAACAAAATAAAGGACTATAAAATATAACTTAGTTATAAACTATAACAAAATGAATATAGGACTCAGCACCTATGCAGTAATTTACGAATAATAGGTTTAAAGCAACTTAAGCGATCAGAATTTCGCACAGTCTCATCAAGAGAATTCCACTTCCTACGCAGTCTAGGACAGGCAGAATAGAAAGCAAAATTAAATTTATGCGTTTGCTCGCAGTAAAGCGATGATGTCTAGTCGGATATGAATTAAGACTAAGGGCAAAATGCCCCACTGTAAATTCACAATTTAAGAAACCATTTAGAACCTTATAAACAAAGATAACATCAGAAATATCATGCATTGATTTTATGGTGGGCAAATTAAATTTAGAAGCCACAGGACCATAATTATGATCAAATGGTAACATAGGAGATCCACTCTTGAATGCCAGATATCTGAGTAACAAATGTTGAACTTTATCAAGTTTTACTGTATCACAAGCAGTATATGGCGTCCAAATAACAGAGGCATACATAAGAATAGGCATGACCAAAGCTCTATACAAAGAAATAACAGAGTTTGTAGATTTAAAGTCCTTAGTAGATCGTATAATAAAGCCTAGCATCCTAAGAGATCTAGCTATAACATAATCTAAATGCATATTAAAACTAAAATTGTATTGCAGAAAGATCCCAAGATCTTTTATAGAATTAGTGTTTTCTAAATCAATACCCAATATACTGTAATCGAAAGTAAGAGCAGAACGCCTAGTAAAGGACATAGTTTTACATTTCGCAATGTTTAACAACAAATCATTTTCGACTGACCATCTAACAACTTCATTAAGATCTGACTGCAAATTAATACAGTCAGTGGTATTACTTATATTACAATATAACTTGAGATCATCCATATAAAAGGATTTTAGAGAATTTTACTACATTACAGACATCATTTATGAATAGTATGAACAAAAGCGGACCTAAATTTGAACCCTGCAGAACCCCAGAAATAGCACGAATAGGACTTGATAAACACCCACCAATCTTCACTACTTGAACCCTATTTTCTAAGTAAGATTTAAACCAAGAGAGAAATTCATTTCTAATACCAAAACAAAATAATTTGTGAATAAGAAGACCATGATTAACGGTATCGAAAGCTTTGGCAAAATCTAGAAACAAAGCATCAACCTGTCCTTCCAATTCAAGAGACACACATATATTTGTGGTAAACTGAAGAGAGTTAGTCAGAGTAGATCTTCCGCAATAAAACCATGTTGACTGCTATTAATCAAAGGATAAACTAGATTAGTTAATTTACTAACGATTATTGACTCAAAAGCTTAGAGAAAGAGCCAAGCAGTGAAATAGGCCTATAATTCGAAATATCTTGTCTATTGCCAGACTTAAAAATCGGAGTAATATGCAAGTTTCCAAGAAGTAGGAAAGACACCCAATTTGATAGACTTATTAAATAATACAAGAAGAGGCTTCTTCAATGAGGCAATACATTTCTTCAATAACCTAGTTGGTAATAAACCAGGACCTGTACTGTCACTTTCATTCATACTCTTAATAAAATAGTCAATATCTTCAGAACTAATCACAGGCACATCAAGTTCAGGACAACTATTCAAGAATGGAGCATTAAGATTCGGCGTTACCCTATAAACAGAACTGAAACAATCAGAGAACAGCTGAGCAATCTCAGACTCAGTACGACCATAACAACTATTAAGTCGCATAACAGCTGGAAAACTAGTAGAACATCTTTTTTTATTAACAAATGACCAGAATGACTTAACATTACTTATAGAACTATTCTCAACCTTTAGTATAAAATCATTGTAATTTAACCTAGACAGTCTTAGACATTTTGCTCTTAACATCTTAAATTCGATAAAGTCATGAAGTTTACCAAAGGTTTTCCAGCGCCTATGTGCAATCTTCTTAGATACTAAATATTTACAAAGTTCAGCAGAAAACCAACTTGGATAGGAAGAAATACGTCTAGTTTTCAAAGGCACATTTCGACTTATAATATTATGGACTAGATCTTCAAAGCAAGCAACATCTAAATTTACATCATTAGAATTTAAGAGAGAGTCCCAGTCAACATTATCAAATTCAAGACTTAATTTATCACAATCCGCATTGTAGAAATCAAAACTTTTAATTACGCTACGCAAATTAACAAAAGAGCCTGGCAAAATATCAATACCAAAGTAGCAAGGGACATGGTGAATATCAACCGGTAATATATACTCATCAGAAGAAATTACACTGATTTTAGCCAAAGTAGTAAATAGTAAATCCAAAGAATATGGCTTATTATTAGGTAAAGGAAAGTACTGCTTTAAACCAAAGGTATTCACCATATCACTCACTACTTCAACGGCAGACGCAGAACTAGGATTAAGATAACCTAAAATCTTGAACTGAATTTATGATTTTTTTAATATTTTTATATAGTTTAACATCGCAGCAATGTGCAGAAAAACTTGTTCATTAATTGAGGATCCAATATTATCCAAAATAGTTTACAATTAGTTCACATAATTCAAGCATGAAAGACCAACACTGTGATGATGATGCTCGAGAAGGTCCTTTATGTACCTTTGTTGTTGCCAAGAATATCTATGCGTGCATTACGTGAAATTAGCATGTAATATATAGAAAGACAAAGGTATCTCTAGATATTGCAGTAAAACAAATACATATAATTTTGCGTGAATAGTTGCATGTCGGGAAGCTTTGCAGTTGATGGATCCCTTGCATTTTGGAACATCCGCAAAACAAGCAATTGCCAAGTGGTGCAAGGAAATATAAAAAAATTCAACAGCGGTCGTTCGCATTCTATATATAATATAGTAACAGGTAACAAATCATGAATTTATTTATTAGAACCTGAAACTAAACAGCAACCAACTGTATGGGTATTTCAAAGGGAACTTAAATAAAGAAAATTGGTGAATGCACAAAGCATTTCGGAAAAAAAATGATTGCTTGTTTCATTGGAAAAATGAGTCATGTTGCAACTGTTACACTAGAAGATCGAAAGTCAGTTAATACGAAGTGGTATAACTACAATTTATTTGCCTGAAAATATTATTGAAATCAGAAAAACAACGTAAACCCTTGAATCGTAGTTCATCATTACAATGGAAACGTGTACACAATACAACTTACTGTTGAGTTTATGACCAGTAGCAACATCGGAATATTGACTCATTATCCATATTCACTAAATCTGCCACCAAATAACTTCCTCATCCTGATGCATCAAAAATAAAATGCGTGGCAAGTGTTTTTCATTGCCCGAAGAGTCTGTTTAAGCATCTTGTAATCTTCCGGTTGACACTTCTGTGTCAGCATCCTATTTATATAATATTTCTAAATTCAATTGTCTGTTGATAACATTATCCTGCCATCTATATTGTTGTTACCTTTGCGCTTCGTTTGTGTTAACCTTCATAATTACAGGTTATTGCCGTGCACTCAAAGTTACATTATTTATCTGCATTTAAAATTACAAATATGATAACAAGCCGTACTTTGCTCCTGTCCTGGTGGATAAAAAGTATCCTTATTTCGATCGTTGTTGGTGAAGGTTGGATTTCTGGCGATATCATCGTATTAATGACGGATTTAGGTAGAACCGACAAATTAATATTGGAGTTTGGCAAAACTGGTTGGACACGTACCTGCACTTATTTATATTCTGAGCTAGCCTACATAGTTCCCGGAAATTCTCACACAGCATGTGCATACAGCTCATTCCCCTTCTATTGTTTTCTAATTTTATGCCCTATTTCACCGAGATTCAGTGAAGGGGATTAAGCAACCTGTGGCTACCAAGATCCCCCAACACTTAGACATTTGAGAATATTGCCCAACCAATTCTTGTAGTTACTTATAATAATCATCATGTTTAAGCACAGTTATTTTTTCGTCATTAGTTTATCCATCTTGGGATTGGTTGGATGCGTACCTCCATTGATTTCTATTCTGGGCTAGCCTACACATCTCCCTGAAACTCCTACAGCCTACATCTTTTAATATCTGTGTGCAGTAGTCTAACCTAGGTCTGCCTCTTCTTCTTTTTTTTTCCTATCTCTGCTTCTAATATATTCCGCACTATTCCCTCATGCCGTAGTATGTGGCCTATCATCCTATCTCTCATATTTTTTACCGTTTTCCACATATTTCTTTCTTCCCCTACCATTTTTAGTACCTCTTCGTTCTTAACTTTGTCTGTCCATGATATCTTCATCATACGTCTGTAGCACCACATTTCAAAGGCTTCTACCTTTTTCTTGCCCGCTTCTCCTACTGTCCAGGCTTCACAGTCGTACAGTGCCGCGCTCCACACATATGTTTTCAGCAATCTTTTCCTTGTGTCTATGTTTGTGGTCTTTGAGCACAGTAGTTGCTTTTTCGTGTTAAATGTAGCACGACCTTGTGCTAATCTTTGTTTTATATCTTTTGTGCTTTTCCCATCTTGCGTTATTTGGCTTCCTAGGTAGCAAAAATCCTTAACGTCTTGTAAGTTCATGTTACATACTTGTATTTTTGTTTTTGATTTATTTTCCCCACCTTTGCATACTAGAGCTTTAGTTTTAGTTTTGTTAATTTTCATACCGTATCTCTCTGTTAGAACCGTTTCCCTTTTCATTAAGAGCAGTTCTAACTCTTCCTTGCTAGACGCTTATACCAGCATCTGCAAATCTAAGCATATCAATTTATTGTCCCTGCATAGTAATTCCAAATGTCTTCCTGCATTTGACAGTATTCATTGCCTCTTCTATGTACAAGTTAAAAATCAATAGGGATAGGGCACATCCCTGTCTCACCCCTTTCCTAATGCTTACTTCTCTACGTTCCTGCTCGAATTCTATTACTGCTGTTTGCTCTTTGTATAAGCTATGTACTATTCGTCTATCCCTATAACTCATTCCAATCTTTTCGAGTATTTCTAACATTTTTTTCCAATTTACAATGCTTTTTCCAGATCTACAAACCCTATATACACGCTTTCCCCTTTTTCTATTGTTTTCTCCATTATCACTCTCAGAGCTAAAATAGCCTCCCGTGTTCCCCTGTTTGGCCTAAACCCAAATTGGTCTTCTCCTAGTATTTCTTCCGTCCGTTTTTCCATTCGTCTTTGCACAATTCTAGTTAATATTTTTAACACGTGTGCTGTCAAACTTATTGTTCGAAAATTTTCACATCTATCCGTGCCTTTCTTTTTTTGTATAGTTACTATGATGCTACGTTTGAAATCTTTGGGTATCTCGCCTGTCTCATACATATAGCTTACAAGTTGGAAGAGACGTTCTGTTACTGCTGGTCCAGCGGCTTTTTGAGTTTCTGCTTGCACCTTATCTGTACCCGGCGACTTACCATTTTCAGACTCTTTAATGCTAATTCAAACTCATCTCTAAGTATAGGATATCCCAGTCATCATTTTTAATGTCTGAATCCTGTTCTAATGCAGTTAGTTCCTCCACTGCATATAAATTCCCTATATATTCTTGCCATCTACCCACTTTCTACGCTTTCTATAATGACTTACAATGTCGACTAGTTCTAACGGAAATGACATAACATAAATTGCGCCAAAGTCCATTTCAACAATATTGAAAGTGATAATCAATTCCGCTACAAATTCAAGATGCTGATGTAAAATTTTTCATTTTGTGTAAAAGGTGTGGTATTTATCTCTTTTATTTGTGCTTACAAGGTAAAATATATCTACAATTTGATCATGCATATTAAATTTGGTATATGCGAGAGATAGTGATGATGGAAGTTGGATATGTGTATATAAACCTGAAGCGACACGATAATTAACTATAAGGGCATTCTAAGATTAAACAAAGCCAACAAAAGTTGCTCGTTGACTCAGTTCTTACAAGAGAATGATTTCTTGTTTTGTCTCAGAAACTGGATATGTTATAACGCGGGACGCTAATTTAGATAGACATAAAGTACTAATAGCGCATCTATTTTTCTATATTTAACAGATCCGCCCAGTATATTGAAAGTTAGTAGGTACTGCTAGTAACCGTCAATATTTTAAATCCCTTTTTGTTAAACAGAAATAATTACAAAGAATACGGGAATAATTTTGATAACCAACTGATAATATTTTCATAAAATTCATGGGGAAGTGTTGACTGAACGGTACTCAAATAAGTACATGTGCAATAATCATGCAAACCAAAGATGGCTCTAGCACGTAGATCGTGAAAATAAAGTATGAACTTGGTTGACGTGTATCGACAGAAGGCGTTATTTAACAAAAACGGGGTGTAAAAAACGAACCACGTCAGTCGAATACCGGTCATGTGCAAATTATGCTAGACATATGCTACGACGCGTGCATACCTTTGAATTTCACGAATAGCGAATTATCGTAGTTATAACACGAATAAAATCGAGAGTTCGAAAAAGTGGCAACCTAAATATACGACCTTTATGTAGATAAATAAGGATGAGGAAATCATAATCGTCCGACAAACCTTTTAAATTTCATTCCTTTGTTTTTTTATGAAATAACCCGACGGTCGCAGAGGAGGGTAGAGAAATTTCAATACTGTACTGATGTTATTGGATTCCTTATTGTAGAGCAGATTAAACCCTGAGTTTCATATTTCTTAAAACAAAAAGAGTGCTGAATTACACACACACACACACACACACACACACACACACACACTCGCACACACGCGCATGCGCACATGCACATGCACACACACCAGTATTCGTACTGAACGGACGTGTTTACGGTTACTCGTGAAAATTATTGAATTTATATAGTTTTAGTAGCGCTTAAGTGGTAGAACTTTTTTCCACAGTGGTGTATTTAGTGTATTACAGAATTGCTGAAATGCAATGATTAAGAAATCAATGTGTAAGTGAATATTTAAACATTATTTCTAGCTTTATTAAGTAAATGGACGTTAATTTTGTATATAAATTTTACCTTTGCATTAATAAACGAGTTTATCATTGTTATCAAAGTAATTACAATCCAGATGGGTAATCATCAAGGCCAGCAGTGACGGCTTGGCATACAACGTTTGATATTATGCCTATAATACCTAGTAGCAACAAAATTTAAAAATGCAGGACTCCCCTGCTTCAACTATTGTTATTTCTGACTACAGGGATAACACTGTAAATGAAATCTCAACTGTAAGTAATGAAGCTTCAATGCTGAATGCCAACCTAAACGAAATCGTGAATGCGCACCGACCACTTTCTTTTTCAAATGTTGTAAAGGCAGCGGCATTTCCTAAAAAAGTCAAGCAATAATTTTTCCTTCAATTGACGGTTTGCAAATGAAGGAATATGTAATAGGAACTGGTAAAAAAGTTGAACCAAAAAACATACTTTTCGCATCCCAAATGTCTAATAGTAGGGTATGCATTTACCTAAGAAGTAAAGAGCTAGTAAATAATTTAATAGAATGCCACGAAAGAATCAAAATAAATGATGTGTATGTTTCAGCCCGAAAGCTTATTCTGCCAGCTAAAAGAATACTACTATCCAACGTTTTACCTTGTATTCCTCACCACATAGTAGAGAACGCTTTGAAGTCCTATAATTTGAAAATTGTTTCCCCAATCTCCTTTGTCGGAGCTGGAATAGGCCTGGAAGAATATAAACACGTATGTAGTTTCCGACGACAAGTTTTTATCGCTAGTGATGAAAACGAAATACTTACGTCATCAATTGTTTTGCCCTATGAAGAGGAAGAATATCGGATTTTTCTATCGGACGAAAAACCACGGTGTTTCAAATGCAAGGAGTATGGCCATATTGTATCTAAATGCCCGAATGGGACAGAAACAACACATAAACATACACAAGACTTAAATGCACAACCAATTACAAACAAAAAACTCCACACATCAACAATATCAGATGGCACCACTGAACCAGAAATCGATTCAATGACAACGATTGCCTTTGTCTAACTCAATGGAATTTGAAAGTCCAGCGCCAAAAAGATCATGTGCAAAGAAAAAAGATAGTAAACGTAGAAAAACGGAAGAAGATCTATTACATTCGCAAGACTGTTATGACGGGATAGAACATCTTTGGGTTGAAAATCCGGAGCAAATTATAACATTTATAGGCTTTCGACAATTTTTGAAGGAAGCTAAAGGAAGCGATGAACCTATAGGTGTAGCGTAAAAGTACTGTAATGATATTCCCGGACTCCTACAATTAGTATAAACAGTTATTCCACTAATATGACAAAAGGGCCTTAAAAGAGCGACTAAAAAGATTATCAGTTAAGTTAAACCATGCAGCAGGCAAACATACAACAGATGATTTTGCAAATTCTTCGTCTGGCCTTAAAACTCTGTGCCAGAACCCTTAAAAAGAAAGATTTCGACCTTAAGCACCGACAGCGCTCAAAGTTGTTAAAATAAAACACGTACCATTATGCCGCACATAAAACCACTCAAAATAACCACCCTTAATGGAAAAAGTATCAAAGGAGAGTTCAAATGGCTTCAACTACAAACATTTCTGGAAAATAATGCCCCAGATATCTTATTATTACAGGAAACTAATTTACAGGAAGTACCTATCGCTATTATATCCACATGCAAACAGTATACCTTCCTCATTAACCCATCTGTTACATTATATTCTGGAACATTAATAGCAATAAAACACAGCGCAAATTTAAAAATTTTACAACATGAAGTAATATACCATTCTTATTTACAACTAGCAACTATTCAAATAAGCCATGAAAAATTTCATGTTCTAACTGTCTACATACCTCAAGATCTACAGATAGCTCTAGATGTAGTAGTTGCGCTTAGACACACCCTGGAAAATTATCAGTACAACCACGATGGAATAATTATTGGAGGGGACTTTAACTGTACCTTAAATCATCAATTGGATAGACTGTTCAGTAGAACGATATCCACAACTCGCAGAGGTGCTGAATTTTGCGGCACTTTAACAGCCAAAAAGGTGGATATACTTACATTTTGCAAAACAAACCACAATCGGCATCAAGAATTGACCGAATATATTGTACACAAAATCTACGACAAAGATTAGTATCTATTAAAGTGGAGGGGCCCTTTTCTGATCACTTGGCAGTGTCTATCCTTATGAAATTCACTGAAACAATGAAATTATCAGCACCTTATTGGAAATTGAACAATTTGCTTTTGGAGCAGAAAGATTATCACGAAATGATCCACACCTTCTTAACTTCAGAAATTGAAAACATTCCTAGAGATTGCAATCTTTTTTCATGGTGGGAAAATCTAAAAATAAATATAAGAGCAATTACCATACTCTACACTAGACAAAAACGACTACTAAACCTATTTCATTTGAAAAATCTACAATATTCTTTAGAAGAGCTATCAAAAATCTCAATTACAACAAATCAAGATATAGAACAATACTCACAACTCACTCGAGATATATCAAATATTTATAAACGTATCACTGAAAACCAACTGCTAAAGTTAGGATATGAAAAGCTAATTAAGAGTGACAGACCAACCATTACTAAAATAAACACATCAGGTATACGAAATCTCTCTCAAAATTAAAAGACGAAAATGGCGCTATTGTATCAGATTCAACACAATTATGTTCCATTGCTTTGAGATACTTTGAGCCAATATATGTTAGGGATTTAAAGGCAAATATAAATCACAATGCAGCAATATACAAAAACTTAAAGAAACTTTCCTATCTTGAAATAAAAATTTGAACCAACCAATCACGCTACAAGAATAAACGACTGCATTAAACCTTTTGAACAAAAATAAATCACCTGGAATAGACGACCTAACTTTAGAATTTTACAGATGTTTTTGGTCACTGTTGGAAAATATATATTTTATGGTATTTACCGAGGCAATAGATCAAAACGAACTACCACAATCAACTTGAAATGTATAATATGCCTCTTGCCAAAATAAGGAGATCTTTTATGTGTACAAAATTGGCGACCTATATCTCTCCTAACAGCAGATTATAAAATATTTGCTAAAGCACTATCAATTAAATTGTCCGCAGTAATTTCTTCAGTAGTTGAATCTGATCAAAGTTATTCTGTCTCAAACAGAACCATTAATGACAGCTTACACTTATACAGATACGTTATTTGTCAAGCTAATATAAATAATTCACCACTTGCCATTTTAAACCTAGATCAGAAAATGGCATTCGACAAAATTCATCACAAATACATATTCCATCTTTTGAACATAATGAATTTTGGAAAACAATTTATTTGGAATATTAAACTACTCTACTCCGACGCAAAAAGTTATTTACGATTCGGTTCTTTATTGTCACGACCAATGCAACTATCTGGGTTACAACAAGGTTGCCCTCTTTCCGGAGCCTTGTTTTCAATAATAATGGAACCATTTCTCTCTAAATGCAGAACCTCATTAATTGGATTTCCATTAACACAAAATAATACAATAAAACTTAGTCACTGCTTATGCCGAAGACGTATCTGTTTTCATAGCCGGAAACCAAGATTTTCAAAAGGTACAGGATACCTACAATGAGTATGCACAAGAATCCGGGTCCGAGTTAAACAAAATAAAATCAAAAGGCTTTTGGACAGGTGGGTGGAAACATCGCCAAGATAATCCATTAGATTTCTACTGGTCATCAAGTCACATAACAATACTTGAAATAAGATTCTCCAACGATATGGACAATGATGCAAATTACGCTTTTGAACAACTATCACAAAAACTTGCTCAGTCGCTTCAAAAGTGGTCTCAAAGAATACCAACCGCTTCACTAAAAGGTAAGAAAGTAATTGTTAACCAATATGTAGCGTCAAAACTTTGGCATTGGCTACAAATACTACCGCTTACAGATCACCACCTTAGAGCAATACAAAAACAGTTGGTTAATTTTATGTGGAAGGGAAAGCACTGGACCACACAGAAGCATTTATGTTTACCAGTAAGGCAGGGAGGGTTAGGGCTGGTACATGTACTGTCAAAAGTAAAAAGTTTTAGGATCAGTCTGGTCCAGAGGTTTATTACTTTAGAAGAATGCCAAAATTGGAAACTCGTTATGCAGAATCTATTAAAGTTATCCAGCATTTTAAAAGTATTGTGGCAGCTATTTTTCTTAAGCAATCAAAAATTTATTCACAGCAGGATCCCTTCATTTACTAAAACAATACTGATGGCCATGTATAAATCAGACATAATCATTGAAAAGTTTCCTCAGAATTTTCAGGACCTAAAAGAAATACCAACAGCTAATTTCACACTAATAAAAGCTACCGTTTCTCCAATTTTCAATGAGCTTTGGCCATTGAATAACATTTGCACAGTTGAAAATCTAACATCGAATAATCAGTGGATATCCAACACCGAACTAAAGCAATTGCTTGTAAATCATCCGTCCTTTATACAAGAAAAGCTACTAATAAACTACAAAAAAATTATAGATTTCTTTCGAACCGAATATAAAAACGCCGAAGAAAAATCAAAACCTAAATTCTAAACGTACCCTTGTTTTCAAAGTACGCAATAAGGTTCTAGAAGTAAAAAAAGCGACAAGAAAAATGTTGCAAGAAAACCTTACCTACGCTTTCTTTTCTACTCAAACATTTGAAATAATGGAAAGTCATTGGATCAACGATAGAGTATTATGGAACTCGTATCAAAGCAAACTCACACCTGGGTATATGGCCGATATCGCATGGAGACTAGTGAAGGGGTGTCTCGCAGACTCAAATTTCCTACTACATGCAGGCATAGCCAATTCAAATCATTGTCCATTTTGTCAAAACATAAGAGGATCTGCTTGGCATATAATAATTGAATGCCCCGAAACACAACCTCTATGGACTTATGTTCTCGGACTATTAAAGAAGTTAACTATAGGTCAAAGTTTCCAGCTAAATCAAATATACACAGGCTATCCTAGAAAAATTGATCTTAGCAATTCGATCAACTACTTACTAACCATGGGAAAGTCGACAATCTACTACGCCTTCACAAAATATATGAAAGCCGAAACTCGTGATCCAGACTATAAAACGCAGTACACGCGCAACCTACGACTAAATATATTAATGGCATTTACATGGTATTTGGGAAAAAATAGTCTAGAGGATTCAATAACAAATGGTGTATACGAAAGGTGTTGTGCTGGACAGTTGATGAGAAACTAACGTTTAGTGAAGCGCTAGATATCTAAAGTTATTCATTTCAATGCGTAAAAGTTGTTAAATAATTTGCTTGTTAAATATTAACATCATTTTATATATTTATATTTTAAAAGAAAAAAAAACACAAACATGTAACATATGATTTGTTGTATCTAGAATATGTTAATGTATTATTGTACATATAAACTGTTTTAATAAATATAATAATAATAACACACACACACACACACACACACACACACTCATGCACGCACGCAATCACGCACGCACAGACATAGGCACAGGCACAGACACGCAAACGCACACGTGTGCATGCACGCACGCACGCAAGCGCGCACATTAGGTAATCAAACCAAATATATCAAACATCAATAAATCAAAGTCACTTTCAATTTATGTCATAAATATCAAACTTGAAGTTTTATTATTTTGACAACGATCCTAGGTTATAGATCGAAACGTAAATAAAGATGATTTTAAAAACTAGGAGTGGTTTAATTCCCAAAGAAGATTAAGAAAAATACTATTTGATTTAGTTCTCCTGGAATTGAATTGGTTGCAAATTAACTTTCTTTAACTTATACCTGGTCTTGTATAATTTTAATCAAGAAGCAATCTTAGTGAAAGAAGCTTTTACTCAAAGTTTCAAGCGTTAAGAAACTGTTAGGTCTGGAATTAATTTAACGCTCCTAATATCAAAGATAAAGTTAGCTCTAAAGACTCCTCTTCTTTTGTTTGTATAAAAGACTACAAAAATATTTAAATTAGCATTCTGTATTCATTATTTTTATTGTAAAAAGTTGTAGCTTTAAGAGTTAATTACTTCAAAATTTGACGTAAGAAATTCTTTTAACAAAGTGTATTTTTTAAGAAGTAAGCACAGTGGTGCAGGAGCATTCTGATATTGGAAATTCAATGTTACTTTATTCTTAGTGTAAGTTGAAGCTTTGGTTATTTTTTGCGTTTTATTTTCATTTGTTTCTATAATATTATTTACAAATATTTGTACCCTGAAAATTTTTAGTAAGGGTTAATATACTAATCTATTCAAGCACGTAAGTCTTTAATATTTTACCAACTGAAATAGTCGAAGAAGTGGTTTCTTAAATTTAGATTTGAAATTTTAGGTCTGTTGCATAGGGAAGTTTACTTCAATACCACAGAAGATATATATATATATATATATATATATATATATATATATATATATATATGCAATTAATAAGATGAAATAATAACCTAGACTTTTTAAGTAAAGCCCAAATGATCATTTTAAATCGGGCTAGTAATTGAAAGAAGGAAAATATAAGGCCTTGGACAGGATTTGAACCTGCATCTCAGTTTTGCCGGTACTGTGCGTTAACCAATTACGCTACCGAGGCCGATAGCTATAATTGGGAAATTTACAAATCTAAATCGTGTACAGTACCATATATAAACCTAACTTTCAATTACGTTTAGCATTTTTGTCAATCATATCTGAAGTTGTCAAGTTTTTGACTTATGTCAGTTATAGACAGGAAGCGACGCTCAAAATTACAGCTATAAGCCAAGTATTAAATATATAAATATTTTAGGTAGTTAATTACACAAGGTAAGTTGATAAATACTATCATATTACAGTGAATAAGATGAAATAATAATAATAATAATAATAACTTAGACTTTTATGCAAAGCCCAAATGATCATTTCAAATCGAGCTAGTAATTGAAAGATGGAAAATATAAGGTTTTGGACAGGACTTGAACCTGTATCCTGGTTTTGCGGGAACCATGCATTTACCAATTACGCCACCGAGACTGATGACGACAAGTGGAAATTTACAAATTTAAATCATGTACACAACTATATACGAGGGCTATTTTTTTTTCAAGGTCCGATCGGTCGCAAAATAAAAACCACAGTACAAATCAAAAATTATTTATTTGTAACAAGTACTTACATAATTACTCTATTTTTCTACATAGTCGCCACTCAGATTTAGACATTTGTCGTAGCGTGGTACCAACTTCCCAATACCCTCGTTGTAGAACGTAGCCGCCTGTGTTTTCAGCCATGTTTGTACGCTGGTTTGCAGCTCAATGTCTGTGCCAAAATGTTGTCCTCCTAACCAGCGTTTCATGTGAGTAAACAGTACTTATTCGTCGATGAATTTCGGGTGTATTACACCCCTCAGCCTGAAGGAATCGAACTATCGCACGAACTTCACACTTGGCGGGAGATGCTATTGTTGTAGACATGTTTACGTGCTACATACGTGAACACAACTAAACGGAAGTGACGCGACGCGATTGACAGCCATACTAATGACGCTGCGCAACACATCTGCACACTGGTTCATCCGATTTTTAGGGGAGTTTTTATTTCGAGAACTGATCGGACCTTGAAAAAAAAATAGCCCTTGTATAAACCTAACTTTCAATTACGTTTGGCATTTTTGTCAACCATATCTGACATTGTCAAATTTTTGACTTACGTCAGTTATAGACAGGAAGCGACGCTCAAAATTACGGCTATAAGCCAAGTATTAAATATATAAATATTTTAGGTAGTTAGCTACACAAGGTAAGTTGATAAATACTATCGTATTACAGTGAATAAGATGCAATAATAACTTAGACTTTTATGCAAAACCAGAATACAGGTTCAAGTCCTGTCCAAGACCTAATATTTTCCATCTTTCAATTACTAGCTCGATTTGAAATGATCATTTGGGCTTTGAATAAAAGTCTAAGTAATTATTTCATCTTATTCACTGCAATACGATAGTATTTATCAACTTACCTTGTGTAATTAACTAACTAAACTATTTATATATTTAATACCTGGCTTATAGCCGTAATTTTGAGCATCGCTTCCTGTCTATAAATGACATAAGTCAAAAACTTGACAATGTCAGATATGATTGACAAAAATGCCAAACGTAATTGAAAGTTAGGTTTATATATAGTTGTGTACATGATTTAAATTTGTAAATTTCCCAGTTGTCGTCATCGGTCTCGGTGGCGTAATTGGTAAAGGCATGGTTCCGGCAAAACCTGGATACAGGTTCAAGTCCTGTCCAAGAACTTTTATTTTCCATCTTTCAATTACTAGCTCGATTTGAAATGATCATTTGGGCTTTGCATAAAAGTCTAAGTTATTATTTCATCTTATTCACTGTAATATGATAGTATTTATCAACTTACCTTGTGTAATTAACTACATAAAAAAGTCAAATATTAGCTTTATTCTAATTTTTATTAAAAAACTATGCAAATAAAGTTTGCTAGGCATGATTTTTGTAATTAAAAAATGCAAATTAAAATTTTTTTGAGTCCAAGTTGGCTGCGCTAAATATACCAAATATCTTATTTCTCATGGATGCCATATTGAATTCTGCCATTTTTGAATTCCTCTTTTTTTCTCTTTTAAACAATATGTCTAATTTTTAAACTTTAAAATTTAATTTTTTTTAATTATTAAGGCCGCTATTTTTCATTTACACTAATTTGAATTTATTATTTTTTATTCATTTGCTATCAAAATAAATTTTTGTCGACTCCTTGCATAAATTATTCAAGTTTAAAATATGTTCAATAATACTAAATAGAAAATAATGCCTTAATATGATAAATGTTCAAATATAATAAATAGTAAATAATGTCTTATGCAAGATAGTTCTGACCTGTAGTTTTCCTTGAGCGTCTTTCAGCTGCGTGACGTGGATCAGTACCCCAATATTGCTCTTAGTTGAGTTGCTTAGTCTCCAAGTTCTACCCCGTTTAATGTGATCTGCTTTAAATTTTCATAATGTCATAATGTCCTTAGGATTGTTCTTAGAATTTCGTACTTAGAGTTATCCTTTGATTTATTCTTAGAATCGTTCTTAGATTTATTCTTAGAACCGTTTCTAGCAAACGGCCAAGCTTTGTCTCATATATTTTCACTATAATTAATTCAAAATATTTTATAACATCACTTTTCACAAAATTTTCATTGTTTAATTTGTATATTTAATCGTCGCGTACATTCTTAAGTATTAGTGATGCAGCTTGTACGTGGTTCAAAACTAAGACTGCCCGCTTATCAAACCTGCCACATTATATGGCCTATGCCCCATTTAAATTCATTGGTTTATCAGAGCTGTTGTTCAAAGTATATGACCAACCATCAGTTGTTTTGGATATTTGTGGGCTTTTACAGGTTTATCATTGATATTGCCTTATAGAAACGATCCGTTGATCGCGTAGGTACTCGTATGTTTCTGGTTTGTATAAAATTTATAGCGTCTGTTTTTCATGTTGTTACAGGAATTTCTAAATCGCTTTGGCACGTAATATTTTGGGATCTGCACTAACTTCATGTAGAAAATCACGTAGGCCAAGTGACGTAAATTAACATATTTCTGTTTGCATTTTTGCGTTTCCGAAACGTATTTATTTTGAAGGATGCGTTTCTTATCAAGACACTTTGCTATCTGCTTTCTTTATCGCTTGTTTAATTTGAATTGTATTATGATTTTCTAGGTTTTTACTGCATTTCACGCGTATTAATTTTACAATCTATGAATATTTTTGGTTTAGGACAAGTTTGATTGCGTGTAGTTATTTCTTTTGCTGAATGAGTGTGTATTGTTGAATGATATGCTACTCGGCATTAATTAAAGTCAATTGCGATCCTTATACAGGATGTTAAATGTTTGCTCTTTGCATAATATACAAATTACGTATTTTTAATGCTAAATAAATGCGGTTTTCTAACTCCTAATACTATTTACATGTATTGGGCAACCATTATTACTCAGTATATCCCTAAATAACCCCTTATCATAGCAATATATATATATATATATATATATATATATATATATTGTAGTGAATTTAAAGGGTTAAATTTGGGTATAAACAATGCAATTTCAAACACCCTGTATAGACGAAACAACAATAATTTACGTGCGAAATTTATTTCATTCATTTAATTTAAAGTAACAAGAATTACCATAATTTTATAATTAGAGATTAAAAATTCGTAGGTTCGTAAAGAAAATAAATTGTATAAGCCAATAGAAATTGTTAATTAATTTAATTTATTTTAATTTAAGGGGTTATAGCGTAAGAAAACGCCTCAAAGCATAAAAAATCGATAATTCCAAGGCGAAAAGCTTTACTAACAAACAAACATACGTCGAATATATGAAATACCTTGAAACGCAAACTCCTAGAAATGTTATTTTAAAACGATCGTTAATTGAACACCTGCATGTTTTGAAAGGTCGACTTCTATGTATTTCTGTAGATAACAAGACAAGCTTCGAGGAATATCGTTCAACCGACGGTTGATTCGCAAAACGCTAACCAAAAGTTTCTATTAGCGCAGAAGGGATGAACAATCAATGATATGCTTCAGAATGAGACAGGAATAATAGCATTCACTTAGGTAGGCACGTATTCAACACCACGTGGAGTAGATAGCACGCGGACAGTAATATCGATTTTTACCACTCAAGCAAGGGTAGAAGGAGACATCTAATATGCATAAGAGAGGAATAGAGTTAATACAGGCGGGGTTTTAAGACGTCACTGAAATATACCATTGGTCTAAATAGTTAGTTTTACAACAGACGAGCACGGGACAGATGAATGCGGGTTTTTCGGTAAATAGCGTAGCGACGAGCTAAATTTCGGGGAGTTGGGAAACGGTTATACAAAATTTGAAGAAAGAGTTAGTTCAATTAAGTATTTCGCGTTAAGAGGGCCTGGAGAGGTTACATTTTGAATCGTATAAATACGAGAGTTGAGTTATTTAATTTCTCTATGACTTCTTTAATTTGCATCGCTTACGACGTACAAAAATCTACTAACGAGCTTGTAAGTATTAAAACTTATAAATTAAATAGTACAGTGTTAGATTGTTGTGGCCTTATACTTTGAAACGCGGATAGTGTCGAGTTTATTTATATTTACCTAAGGTACAACGTATGCTGTAACAAGCTCGTAACGTAAATTAAATTACGCAATAACAAAGAAGTGTAATTAATATACATGGATTTGGATATGGAGATGGATATTGAATGAGTAGCATGCAGCACAACTTAGATGGTGTTCATCGCTGGAGGCGGCAAGCAGCGCATAATCACTAGACCGAGGGTTTAGGAACATAATACATCGTCAACGGAGTTGGAATCTTCAAGTTTTTCCAGGTAACGCATTAGATTTTGCTGTTTTTTTATAAACTGTGGAAATTATTTGTGAGGTGTGAGAGTGAACTTTGATGGTATTTTTCGTTATTTTGCGTATTGAAAAGAATACGTATAACTAACTTTTATTATGGTATTTGAATATAAATCTAAAGGCGTATATAAAGCTTATTAACGTTCCTTATGAATTTAAATTTTATTGTTAAGAGTACATGTTTTTTTTTTGTGTTTGTAGTAAGAGTATGCAAAGTAGAAAGCATATATTCATGAACTGGTTTATCATGAGCTCACCATACTCCAGAGTGTAGTAATTAGAAATAATTATAAATAAAAAAATAAGGTAATATTCAGGGCCCATTTACTCCTGTTACATTAAATGTGTTTGAAATGTCAATTTTAAACAAAAACAAGGACTACACAAAGATATCATTTATGGAGGTGTAACTTGAGCACCGAAATGTACATAATCTTGAATTATTATTTGTAAATAGTGGTAAATAAATATTGTATGATTGTTGTATTATTTTGTGGTTTTATTGAATGGTGTGTGTCAACGGTACAGAGAATGATAGTAAATATAGGTATCCGATAGGAGGTCCAGCTGAGCTGGCCAGGGAGCGGTTGAAGAAATCAAAGTTGATGGAAGCAGAATCCGGGTAAGAAATTTCTTTTTGAAAATTTTCCTTTTTTTGAAATTTTCGATTTTTGTAAATTGAGAATTTTCGAATATACTGAGTACCAGAGCTAAGTTCCACGGCAATATATATATATATATATATATATATATATATATATAAGTAGATATACTACCTTCGTACAAGCAAAAAAACAGGTTTTCCCCATGTATTTTCCCATAAGGAAAATCAGTTCTGGTCATTTTTTGACCTACTATAGGAATACCCATAAGGACGATCTCTGACTATCCTTATAAATTTTTTATACATGTGACACCAAATTAGTCTAGAATTTTACGCAGAATTCGAATCTGCAAATGGATTTGCAATAGAACCACCCCTAACAAAGTTACACTTTTAAAGGCTCCAAAGCTCCAAATTTTGCTCTTTGCCTATAAGCAATCCTAACAAATAGTTTTTTTCGACTAGCCATTGCATCTTGTTTGGTATCAATTAATATTAGATTTTTCTCAGCTACCCGAATTTCTAGGAATTTTTTAGATAGCATCTTCCCCCAGGGAGCTACTCTCATTTTAAGATTTTTCGCTGCTAGCGATTTCTGACCGTCCTTATAAATTTTTTAGACATACGACACATCAAACTAACCTAGAATTTTACGCAGAATTTGAATCTGCAAACAAATTTAAAATCCGACCACCTCTTACAAAGTTACACTTTTAAAGACTCCCAAACCTCAAAATTTTTGCACGCTTTAAACAACAATTTCCCGAGAAATCTAAAACCGCAGGGATTTTAGAAATGAGTTCTTTATAAGCCATAAGTGTTTAATATTTAAAACCATTTTCAAACAGTAATGTACTGTTTTTTAGAATATTCTAAACCTCGGCTTTCTAAAATTTTAAACAGTTATCAATTTCTGGTTTAACATTTTCCTAATTACTAAGTACGCCACAAATAATTATATGCTCAATGCTAAATAAGTACTTTGGAAAATACATTACGCTTCCAAAACTAATTGCTTTATGATTATGTGAAGTACACGTGAAAGCAGTATAAACCTTTCTCTTTATTAATTATACTATTGACTATATGTTTGAGAAATACAAGAAATATATTTCAATGCCGTGCATTAGAAAATTCCCGTATAATTGCTTGTAGATTATTAATAACACAATGTACTTTCTAGTACGTCCTCGACTACGTATTTAGGGAAATGCAAACTTCATTTTGTAATACAGATCAATTAACGGTTAATTATTTCAAACCGTATATAACGCGATCTGATTAGTAAAGCCTATTAGTTCCGCACGCTTTGTGTAAGTTCGTCGAAATTTTAAACAAATCGTTTCGTGTAGTGCTTTTTCCTCATATTGAAAATTTAAGGTAAGTCTACATTTTTTATTAAAATAGAACTGAATTTATTTGCAAACACCAATTAGTACAAAACAAAATCCACACTATAGGACTTTGGTGAAACTTGTAAGAGAACTAACTTATAACTAAAGAGTTTACTCTAGCATACCTGCTTTATGTACCCTATAGAATGCATACCGAAGGTTTCCGAAGACAGCCGAACGAAGTTGAGGATTCAGCGGGGAACTAAATGACGTCATCTTTTGCCAATCCTTGCTGCTCGTCCAGTACATTTAGCACCAATGCATGCACCCGGTTCGCATCGACCATGCAGCGAATGAAGTTAGTAGAAACATGGGAAACGTCTTCCATGTTATACGGATCAACAATCGCATATTTAAAATCTAAAAGGGTGGTAGCACACGCACACAAATTGGTTGCAAGTCGTGCAGTAGAAGATGCAGAGCTACTATAAACAAAAACTTAACAAAACACTTTAAACCTTTACTAAGGGAATACCAAACTTGTTGTCTACAGGATACTTACTAATAAAACAATTTAATTTTAAATAACTTCTACGTCATATTTTCGGAAATGGTAGGCTTGAATATTTTCTTTGGAAACAATCGAAGATTTTCGAAGACACTCGAAAAGTGCACAAGCGCGGTCACTAAACCAATTAGCATTAATACCGAGTATTCCGTACTTTCGTAGGTTGCCCATTTCCTAGAACCAAATCTTCCGCATAGCGGTCGGTAGCATGTAATTATTTCTAGAACCGGCAAGTAATCGATATTGTCCAAATAGAGCATTAGATGCTCGATGCCTGTCAACTTCCGATTCCCTCGTAAAAGGTAGAAAAAACTCGGTAAATCATCCATCTAACTTATACTTCGACCCGCTCCCGTTCTGATAATTTGCAAACATTTTTCAAACAACAATGGGCGCAGAATTTTTAAACCTTCGAGGGATCTATAAGTCGTAATCAATTACACGTTCGAGCTACCCGTAAACTAACATATTTTATAGTAACAGTGCGCTGTATAATACATGCATACCCCTTCTCTGCGCTACTGCTATTCTTGTAGTTGCTTGAAAAAGTCAGTCGCCTTTTTTACTGTTAGGACCGCTGCAAAGCACCATTCTATACTTTCTTTAAAGGTATAGCACATCGCGCACTTTATTGTCTGATAATTAAATTTTGCTTATGTAGGCTTTTACACTTTCGCATATTTAAACATCTAATACGATCGATTAACCACTTTCAATTATTCTAACGGGAACACCATACATTCCGCCGCACCGTTCTTTCTTAATACAACGATCCGATGAGCTTCGACACACTAACACCTAACGTATCTTTCCTACTATTTGTTAAACAAAAACTACCGTCATCGCCATGTCCGTATACGGACGTAAGCAGATGTTTGTGGATGTGTACGAGAATATGTAACCATATACATTAATCAGTCTAAGCTATTTTATTTAGTCTACGAAAACTACTATTTTTCTAAACCACATTTAATAATCGCCGTTATAGGTTTAACATTTCTACTATTTCCCAATGACTGGTGCTACGTACATGGAAACTTTAATTTCTTATTGGAAAGAATCCTTATTCTCCCAAGAAGAAGTCGATCAAGCTAACAAGATACGTATGCAGGATATAGTGGGAGACCCGCGATTAAAAGATTGTCACAAGCTGCAAGAATTACACGAAGGAATGGATCTGGTTGTCGGTGGAATCAAAGACTTTATATATAGAGGCAAACTTCGGTACATTTTGCAATTCGAAAACCTAGACGGTCTCTATGTATCAAACTATTGGCTAGAAAAGGACATAGAGGACTTGGGTGTCAATTTAAATTTCAAGCTGCGAATAAAATTAGATAAAATTAAAACCGCCCCAAACAAACATAAAGAAAGGACTGTCTTCTGTGTATAACTTTGTATTAAAATTAAGTTTAAATGGCTCCATGCTTGGCATTAAATTTTTTAAATTTTGTTATGTATAATGTCAGAATAAAAATTTTAGAATAGTATTACATTGCTCTTTGTTTATAAAAGGCTATGACATCACCACCAGGGATGTGTCTGGGGCGTACACTAGGAAAGCGGAAGTTAATAGTCACCAAGCATCTAATTCTTTATTTAGATGGTATCGAGTACTTGCCGGTGTATGTATCCGGAGTAAAAAACACGATTTGTACACGCAGATTATTAAATAAAATTAGTTTATCGAGGGAAGATGACAAGCGTAACGTCATCCCTGGAAGCATTCAACCCATGCATGGGGGTATAAAGATATAAATCTAAGATAATTGTTTGATTTTGTAAATCTATTGTATATATTAGTTTTTAAATTCCATAATTTTTAAGTTCTTCGCCCACCTTCCAAATCCTTCCTGCTTCTATCCTAGTGGATAGAGTATACGTGTTATATCCACGTGGTGTTCGCGGGGCACAGCGGTTTTAGATTTCTAGGGAAATGGTTGGTTAAAGCATATGTCTTGGGTAGCGAAAAAGGGTTTTAAAGATGGAGTTAAATAAAGATGGGTAAAAATTAGAGGTTTGGGTCTTTAAAAAGCGTGACTTTATAAAGGGTGGTTCTATTCAAAATCTATTTGCAGATTTGAGCTTCCTAGAAAAATCTAATATTAGTTGATACCAAAAAAAAAGATATATTTATCTTAAAAGAGTGACTACCCCGCGAATAATAAATACAATATACCGTTCATTTACATTTCCAATGCTCCACCTGTAGGTACTACATTGGCCAGGGGGCGAGTTTTTTGTTGCCTGGAAATTTAGAATTTTGCCGAACCCTTGCCGTTCCAGGCAAGGTAGGGATCTTTCACGTGCGTGACAACACTCACACACGGGACCTCCATTTAACCTCTCATCCGAACGAGGGCGTAATATTTGTGAAAAATGCTCACCTGCCATTTTTCAAGCAGTCGGCCGTGTCGGGATTTGAACCCGGGACCTTGGGATCCGTAGCCTTACGCTTACTACATTGATCCACGGCGACGCCTAATACAATATACCGCTTGTCAACAAAAAAGTTGTAGGGAAATTCAAAGACGAATTTAATGGGGATCTAGTATTATAATTCGTTGGTACAAAAGCCAAGTCCTATTGTATTATAAGCGAGAAAGACACGATTAAAAAGATTAAAGGGGTCTCACAAAGTGTAGTTAAGTAAAACCGAGAGTCCTACAACCTATAACGAGAATATTTTACCAAAAGGGGGTGGGCATGCAACTACGCAACAGTGCGTGGGAGAATAAGGATTCTCTCCAATAAGAAATTAAAGTTTCCATGTACGTAGCACCAGTCATTGGGAAATAGTAGAAATGTTAAACCTATAACGGCGATTATTAAATGTGGTTTAGAAAAATAGTAGTTTTCGTAGACTAAATAAAATAGCTTAGACTGATTAATGTATATGGTTACATATTCTCGTACACATCCACAATCATCTGCTTACGTCCGTATACGGACATGGCGATGCCGGTAGTTTTTGTTTAACAAATAGTAGGAAAGATACGTTAGGTGTTAGTGTGTCGAAGCTCATCGGATCGTTGTATTAAGAAAGAACGGTGAGGCGGAATGTATGGTGTTCCCGTTAGAATAATCGAAAGTGGTTAATCGATCGTATTAGATGTTTAAATATGCGAAAGTGTAAAAGCCTACATAAGCAAAATTTAATTATCAGACAATAAAGTGCGCGATGTGCTATACCTTTAAAGAAAGTATAGAATGGTGCTTTGCAGCGGTCCTAACAGTAAAAAAGGCGACTGACTTTTTCAAGCAACTACAAGAATAGCAGTAGCGCAGAGAAGGGGTATGCATGTATTATACAGCGCACTGTTACTATAAAATATGTTAGTTTACGGGTAGCTCGAACGTGTAATTGATTACGACTTATAGATCCCTCGAAGGTTTAAAAATTCTGCGCCCATTGTTGTTTGAAAAATGTTTGGAAATTATCAGAACGGGAGCGGGTCGAAGTTTAAGTTAGATGCATGATTTACCGAGTTTTTTCTACCTTTTACAAGGGAATCGGAAGTTGACAGACATCGAGCATCTAATGTTCTATTTGGACAATATCGAGTACTTGCCGGTTCTAGAAATAATTACATGCTACCGACCGCTAAAGATTTGGTTCTAGGAAATGGGCAACCTACGAAAGTACGGAATACTCGGTATTAATACTAATTGATTTAGTGACCGCGCTTGTGCACTCTTCGAGTGTCTTCGACAATCTCCGATTGTTTCCAAGGAAAATATTCAAGCCTACCATTTCCAAAAATAAAACGTAGAAGTTATTTAAAATTAAATTGTTTTTTAGTAAGTATCCTGTAGACAACAAGTTTGGTATTCCCTTAGTAAAGGTTTAAAGTGTTTTGTTAAGTTTTTGTTTATAGTAGCTCTGCATCTTCTACTGCACGACTTGCAACCAATTTGTGTGCGTGTGCTACCACCCTTTTAGATTTTAAATATGCGATTGTTGATCCGTATAACATGGAAGACGTTTCCCATGTTTCTACTAACTGCATTCGCTGCATGGTCGATGTGAACCGGGTGCATGTATTGGTGCTAAATGTACTGGACGAGTAGCAAGGATTGGCAAAAGATGACGTCATTTAGTTCCCCGCTGAATCCTCAACTTCGTTCGGCTGTCTTCGGAAACCTTCGGTATGCATTCTATAGGGTACATAAAGCAGATATGCTAGAGTAAACTCTTTAGTTATAAGTTAGTTCGCTCACAAGTTTCACCAAAGTCTTATAGTGTGGATTTTGTTTTGTACTAATTGGTGTTTGCAAATAAATTCAGTTCTATTTTAATAAAAAATGTAGACACCTTAAATTTTCAATATGAGGAAAAAGCACTACACGAAACGATTTGTTTAAAATTTCGACGAACTTACACAAAGCGTGCGGAACTAATAAGCTTTAATAATCAGATCGCGTTATATACGGTTTGAAATAATTAACCGTTAATTGATCTGTATTACAAAATGAAGTTTGCATTTCCCTAAATACGTAGTCGAGGACGTACTAGAAAGTACATTGTGTTATTAATAATCTACAAGCAATTATACGAGAATTTTCTAATGCACGGCATTGAAATATATTTCTTGTATTTCTCAAACATATAGTCAATAGTATAATTAATAAAGAGAAAGGTTTATACTGCTTTCACGTGTACTTCACATAATCATAAAGCAATTAGTTTTGGAAGCGTAATGTATTTTCCAAAGTACTTATTTAGCATTGAGCATATAATTATTTGTGACGTACTTAGTAATTAGGAAAATGTTAAACCAGAAATTGATAACTGTTTAAAATTTTAGAAAGCCGCGGTTTTGAATATTCTAAAAAACAGTACATTACTGTTTGAAAATGGTTTTAAATGTTAAACACTTATGGCTTATAAAGAACTCATTTCTAAAATCCCCGCGGTTTTAGATTTCTCGGGAAATTGTTGTTTAAAGCATGCAAAAATTTTGAGGTTTGGGAGTCTTTAAAAGTGTAACTTTGTAAGAGGTGGTCGGATTTTAAATTTGTTTGCAGATTCAAATTCTGCGTAAAATTCTAGGTTAGTTTGATGTGTCGTATGTCTAAAAAATTTATAAGGACGGTCAGAAATCGCTAGCAGCGAAAAATCTTAAAATGAGAGTAGCTCCCTGGGGGAAGATGCTATCTAAAAAATTCCTAGAAATTCGGGTAGCTGAGAAAAATCTAATATTAATTGATACCAAACAAGATAGGTTTATCTCATAAAATGCAATGGCTAGTCGAAGAAAACTATTTGTTAGGATTGCTTATAGAGCAAAGAGCAAAATTTAGAGGTTTTGAACCTTTAAAAGTGTAACTTTGTAAGTGGTGGTCCTATTGCAAATCCGTTTGCAGATTCGAATTCTGCGTAAAATTCTAAACTAATTTGATGTGTCACATGGCTAAAAAATTTATAAGGATAGTCAGAAATCGCTGCCGGTAAAAATCTTGAGTAGCTCCCTGGGGGATGATGCTATCTAAAAAATTCCTAGAAATTCGAGTAGCTGAGACAAATCTAATATTAATTGATGCTAAACAAGATAGGTTTATCTTGAAAGATGCAATGGCTAGTCGAAGAAAACTATTTGTTAGGTTTGCTTATAGAGCAAAGAGCAAAATTTAGAGGTTTGGAGCCTTTAAAAGTGTAAATTTGTAAGGGGTGGTCCTATTGCAAATCCGTTTGCAGATTCGAATTCTGCATAAAATTCTAGACTAATTTGATGTGTCGCGTAGCTAACAACTTTATAAGGATAGTCAGAAATCGCTACCAGCAAAAAATCTTAAAATGAGGGCAGCTCCTTGGGGGATGATGTTATCTAAAAAATTTCTGGTAATTCAGGTAGCTGAGAAAATGCTAATATTAATTGATACCAAACAAGATAGGTTTATCTCGAAAGATGCAATGGCTAGTCGAAGAAAACTATTTGGTTCAGAATGTTAGCGGTAAAAAATCTTAAAATTAGAGTAGCTCTCTGGGGGGGGTGATGCTATATAAAAAATTCTTAGAGATTCGGGTAGCAAAGAAAATTCTAATATGAATTGATACCAAACAAGATAGGTTTATCTCGAAAGATGCAATAGGGGTTACCAATTTTTTAGGGTAGGGATGGTTGGGAGTAAAAAAATCCTACAAGGCGGTCCACAAGGCGTGAGCAGGAGGAGGTTCATCTCCCTCATTTACTTCTTATGAGAATTTACATGTAAATGCGGCGGCGGCGGCGGCGGCGTTGTTTTCGAAGGAACATCATCCTCTACTAGGTCCTGCCCGCCCACCCGCCCGCCCGACCAAGGGTTTAGTGGTACAGCATATTACCATAAGGGAGGTTAATGTAGTACTTTTATTATTTTAATAAAACAATATAAAATTTTATACAAAATTTATTGAAAAATATATACAAAGACCCTCAATTGCTCCTTATGGGAATTCCTATAGTAGGTCAAAAAATGACCAGAACGGACCTTAGATTTTCTTATGGCAAAATACATGGGGAAAACCGGTTTTTTGTGCTCGTACAAAGGTAGTATATCTACTTATATATTATAGTGGTTTTAAAGGGTTAAAAATAAAATAAACAAAACAATTTCAAAACACCCTGTATAAAGGAACAAACAGAAATTACGTGCGAAATTTATATTAATTAATTTTTATCTAAGTAACGGGTATTAATCAAATTGTACAAATAATAATTAAAAATTTAATAGCTTTGCAAAGAATTAAATGGCAGAAGCCAATGCCATGCATTTATTAATTTAATTAGAGTTAATTGAACAATTATTGATATATAATAAGCAGAAAAGCCTGTAAAAACCCAAGGTGAAACGCGTTGCTACCAAACGAATATATCAAGAGGGTTAAAATACCATGAAACGAAGCTCGGAGAATTGTATTTAAAACGTTCGTTACGATCGAACACCTGCAGACTTTTAAATGTCAAGTTCTAATAAATTTGAGTAGATAAACATGCAGATTCTACGTATATTGGAAACGGTTGAATGTTTTAGCATGAAATACTAAACAGGGGTGATTTAAAGTCACGTCGCCAGTCCACGTGTGTTTAGACAGCAGATAGTCAAGAATATCGATTTTGTACCACTCAGACCAGGGTAGAAAGGGACAGAGAAAACGCATAAGTAAAAGACACTAATAGGATAGGAAAGATTTGTGAAGCGTCACGAGGTCTACGATTGGTCGATATGTTAATTTGATTTGAAACAAGCACGAGGATAGTGGAGTGTGATATTCTTGAAATTTTATAAACGAGGTATTGAAATTCGCGGATTTGAAAATGGAGTTGAGTGCAAAATTGCGAGAATGTGTGGTGTTAACAGGAGATTTCGCGTTAAGCAGGTAGGGAGAGGTTACATTCGGAGTGTATAAATGCTTTTAGAGAACGTGGTGAAGGCCCTTAAGTTTTCGATCGCTCCAAACAACGTATCTAAGTATCACGAGTTGTAAGTATTACTAATTCAGTTAAATTATATTACAAGGTGATAGTCTCTTAATTAAATACGCGGTTAAGTGTGCCGAAATTACATTTTAATAGAGACATCATCTATAATTATAATCAACTCGTGTCGGGACTTTAAGTAACGGGGTTTGAAGCATCTAATTAATGAAGAAATAATTTTAAATGGAATTTGGAATTGGTTACACCGGGGAGGCCGCGTTTGCAGTTCAATTTGGATGGAGTTTTTCGAGTAACAACTAGAAACGACCTGCAGAACGCTCAGAAGAAATAGATGGCATCATCCTCAGAGCAGAGATCTACTATAAAATTCCAGGTAACGATTTGAATTGTGACTTTATAAACTGTGAATATTGGGAGAAAGTATGAGCGTGAAATTTCAAGGTAGTATTATTTACGTATTGAACTTAGTACGTGTAAAAACTTTATTATGGTATTTAACTAGAAAGTTGAAGGTGTCTATAAATAGGGGTGGGCGATACGGGATTTTGCGTATCGAATATCGATACATATTCTATATCGATATGTATCGATATATCGAATATCGATATATATCGATACGTATCGATGCATATCGATATGTATCGATGTGTATCGGTGCGTATCGATACATATCGATACGTATCGATTCGTATCGATGCGTATCGATGTGAATCGGTGCGTATCGATACGTATCGATTCGTATCGATGCGTATCGATACGTATAAATACGTATCGATACGTAGCGGTACGTATAGATATATATAGCGATTCGTATCGGAACGTTTAGATGTGTAGATTAACTATACATATCGAGACGTAGCGATACGAATCGATACGCATCGATAATTTATTTACTCTTTCTTTGGGAATAAAATCACAAGATCGTTTAAAATAATGTATTTACTGACAACTCGATCTTTCACTTAAGATTGTAAGTTATTAAAATAATTAAAGTTTCAAGTTTAATATTTGTGACATAAGTATATATATAGGGGTGGGCGATACGGGATTTTGCGTATTGAATATCGATACATATTCTATATCGAATATCGACACGTATCAATACGTATCGATGCGTATCGATACGTATCGATGCGTATCGATACGTATCGATGCGTATCGATACGTATCGATGCGTATCGATACGTATCGATGTGTATCGATACATATCGATACGTATCGATACATATCGAGTATCGATATATCGATATTTATTTTTCGCTGTATCGGGGTGGTCGATACGGGGGTCGTATCGATACGTATCGATATATCGATACGCCGACCCAGCCCTATCTATAAAGCTTTTAAACGTTCCATAAGAACGTGCAATTTTTGTGAAGAGTACATGGCTTTGCTTTGTTATTTGTTTTAAAAGTATGCAAATGCATAATTAGCTGGGTTATTCTGAGCTGACCCTACCCCAGAGTTTAGTTAGAGTAAAATGAATAAATAAATTATAAAGAAGGAATTTTAGAGAAGGTATTATTCAAGGCCCATTTACTCCGGGTACAATTTGTGTTTAATGATTTAAAAAAAAATACTGGACATTTTAAAATAAGGTTTTCTGAAGTGTAACGTGATCAATGGAATATCGACTCTATTGCATTTCATTTGTAAATAGTTATAAATAAAAGCTTGTATGTTGGTAGTATTTGAGGTTTTATTGCTAGTATGAGTGTATGATTGAGAATATGAGAGTGAATCTAGATACCCAAGAGGAGATCCAAATGAGCTAGCCGGAAGCTGTTGAAGAAGGCCGTTCAACCGAGGAAGAAAGGGAAAACGGGTAAGGATAATTTTTTTTTGGATTAGTTAATTTTTGAAAATTTGTTTATTGTCGAATATGAAAATTTTATAAATTATTTCGAAAATAATTTACGGTTGGTCAGCATCTTACCCAAGTTCCACGGCATAATTTTGTCGCCCAATTCAGGAGCTGAGGCGATTCTTAAAAGGGATACATAGCAATATATATATATATATATATATATATACATACAGGGTGTCCACTTTTTAATTGCACACTATAGGAATATCCTGAACTATAAGAGATACAGTGTTGGTTAAATTAGACAAAAGTTACCTACTTATGAGGGTATTTTATAGCTGATCTTTAACTACAAATGTAATCCATAGATTGCTAGATAATGGTTAAAATACATATTTTGCGATTTTCAACTTTTCCTAATAACTTCGTTGTTATTATAGTTAGAAGAATGAAATTTGGTATGGTAAGATAAGACATAATTTTGCATTTAATGACGATTTACAAAATGTTCTACATCTGTTACATTTTTTGTCGCGATAGTCAACTTTTTTTTGTTATGGCCGCCATATTGGATTTTTACATCAACGTATAGAAAAAAAATTTACAATTTCAACAATGTAAAACACTTATTATTAATCTTTTAAAATAACATTATTAAGACACAAAAACGGTTTTTGTAAAAAAGATACAGTGTGTTGCTGTCAAATACAATTAATTCTAAACTGTTCTATTGTTTGCAATAATCAGTTTTGTTGTTAATAGTTTTAAATTAAAATTTGGTTAAAATATGGTGCAGTACTCGATAAACGAAAAGAAAGACATGTGCGACTTGTATATCAAAAGCTGCAGAAATTCTACAGAAGCTGCCCGCAAGAATCATAATCTGTATCCTGAACAAAGCCAACCAAATCGTACATTGTTTTATAGAATATGTAAAAACATGTCCGACTGCGGTTCTATTAACAAATCAAGAGGTAAATATCTTAAAAGGGTAGAAGCGAATGCCGACATTAATGTATTAGCACATTTACATGTTAACCCTACTGGATCGTGCAAATCTTTTGCACGTGACTGCAATGTCTCCAAAAGTACAGTAAAAAATATTATTAAGAGGCTTAAATACCATGACTACAAATACTTGCCAGTAGAAAAACTCCATATAGGAGATTCGGAAAGAAGATTAGCATTTCGTGAGTGGTTTATTACTCAACTAGACAATGATCCACAGTTTGCGAATAAAATTCTGTGGACCGACGAATCTACATTTTCAAATTGTGGAATGTTTAATCGTAGAAATACGCACTACTATTCTACAGAAAATTCACATTTGTTGCTGGAAGTAAAGAATCAAGTTCGTTTTTCTGTGAATGTTTGGTGTGGAATCTTCGATGGCCGAATAATAGGCCCTTATTTCATACAAGGGAATTTAGATGGAGAGAAATATTTAGATTTTTTAATTAATGCTCTTGAAGAATTTTTAGACGAACTACCGTTAGAAGCAATTAGAAACTTACGCTGGTTTCAATATGATGGCGCACCACCTCATAAATTCAGGTTAGTACGCAATATTTAAATGAGCGATTTCCTCAAAGTTGGATCGGAAAGAATGGTGCTATTTCGTGGCTACCTCGTTCGCCTGGTAAGAACCCGCTGGATTTTTTTCTATGGAGAGATGTAAAAAATCAAGTTTATGATACTCCGTCTAATAGTGTCCAACACTTGCAGCAAAAAATAAGAAGTGCGTTAGAATCGGTTAATCAAGATTCCATATCAAATGCTATTGCGCAGATGAATAAAAGGGTTCGCTGTGTCTGTAACAGCATGGGGAACATTTTGAATATTTACTGTAACTTCAAGTTGTGGTAGTTAACTTTCCATTATTATTTATAGGTTAGATCTTTTACAAAAACTGTTTTTGAGTCTTAATAATGTTATTTTAAAAAATTAATGATGTGTTTTACATTGTTGAAATTGTAAATTTTTTTTCTATACGTTGATGTAAAAATCCAATATGGCGGCCATAACAAAAAAAAAAGTTGACTATCGCAGCAAAAATGTAATAGATCTAGAACATTTTGTAGATTGGTCATTAAATGCATAATTATGTCTTATCTTACCATACCAAATTTCATCCTTCCAACTACAATAACAACGATTAAGAAAAGTTGAAAATCGTAAAATTTGTATTTTAGCCAATATCTAGCAATCTATGGATAATATTTGTAGTTCAAGATCAGCTATAAAATACCCTCATAAGTAGGTAACTTTTGTCTAATTTAACCACCACTGTATCTCTTATAGTTCAGGATATTCCTATAGTGTGCAATTAAAATGTGGACACCCTGTATATGTATAGGGTTATTCACGTATACGACATGAAGCATTATGGCTAAATTGCTTGATTTGTTTTCGTAATATACAAGGTGTCCAAGAAACATAAAATGTATCAAAATTGTATATTTTAAATGGAACGTCCTGTATATTGTTTTATTTTCAGAATAAAAACGTGAAAAGTTAGCTTAGAAAAGTATAATAGTATTCGATAAAGAATTAAATTTTACATCTGTCGTTAGCAGGAAATACAGGGTAGGGTGTTCTATTTAAATTAAACAAGTTGTTACCGTTCAAAGCTTGCGATCATTTACTAATGATTTTCGTACACCCTGTGCTAGAGTATACAAGTACTAGACAAAACTTGATCAATTACTAAACCCCAAGTCAAATTTGGTTTTAAAAAACCAAAAGTGATGTTGACAATATAATTGTTAAAGTTGTTGCTACATTTTCACAAAATACAAAATATTTTAAAAACCGTAAGGTTTAGACTTCGGAAACCCAACGAAATTCGCTTTTATTTTGATAATAGAAACTGAAAATAAAATAATATACAGGGTGTTCCATTAAAAAAATACAACTTTGATACGTTTTGTGTTTCTTGGACACCCTGTATATTGCGAAAATAATTTTAAAATGTAGCTCCGCTAAGCCCCTATCCATCCTAAAATGCAAACTTCTTTTAAATCAAGCAATTTAGTCATAATGCTTCGAGGCGTATAACGTGAATAACCCTGTATAATATTGAAACTGCTTAAAAATTCGAACACAAATCCCATAACAATTACTAATGCAGCCATGGCAAATATATCGTATATGTATACATTATTGCAACTAGTATCATAAAACAAACCGCAAACACGCTATATTTAAAGTTCTGACCTAATAATAATATTGAAATTCAAAACTCACCTGAACCGAATCCGGTGGATACACAATAAAGTGTCGTAACGTAAAACCAAAATTATCTCCATGTCGACGTAAATATAGACTCCTAGGTCCTCTGCTTCCTGGTGGTAACGAAATTATCCCGGTTGAACGTGCCTGTAAAAGAGTGAACTTTTAATAATTTTATAGACTTGCAAAACATACGTAAACAATTTTTATACATATTTTTGGGGGTGGAACTATGCGGTTTTCGGAATAAAACCCGAATCAAGTCTTTGAAGTGTATTTTAAAAAGATTACCTTTTTTAAGCATTGCATGCTAGGATGTCTATACAGTATTTACGAACCATGAGGACCTGCAGTTGTGACTCGTATTATCAAACTACTGATAAAAAAGATAACGAATTCTATGAAAACATTTATTATAAACTATTACCTATACAAAACAATGTTTACTAAGCGATAAGATGAAGATTCTACCTTCGATATGTAGGCTGCATAACATTGCAAACCGTTTAAATAATTCTGAATCAGAATAGAAGGATAGCAAATCAGAAGTACACATTACTAGCATGAAATAAAAAGTCCTTAATGACATTTTCGAGTTACAACTAATACAGGAGATTAAATCGTATAATCTCTAATAATTCGAGTACACTTAAAATAGCGAATCGGACAATATGTTTTTAATATGGTATGCAAATTGTACATTCGCTGAAATAAGGAAGTGCAGATTTAAGAAGCCCGCACGTAATTACAACCGAATCGGGTTGCAGAAATGATATTGCGAAAAATCATACAACGCGTAGATACACAAGACTATAAAATTTATTCTTGTGCTAGCGACGTGACGCACCAAAGTGGAATGTATCACAGAAGCAACTCGCGTATCAGCCTTCGAATACTATAAATCCCACTAACTTCAAATGCGTAGCTGGGGCGAAGTATTTTTTCATCTATACTCGGAAGCGTATTAAAATAGCACCGAATATGCAATATTTGTAGTTTTGATACACTACGAAAAAAATATTTTTAGAAAAGTCTCTTTCAGGTCACTTGACGTTGCGACGGACGTAATTCATTCATTATTGTAATAGACTGGCTGCTAGCGACAGAAAATGTGTAATCATCGTATACAGTATCCCTTTAGGGTTTTGAACATTTGGTATGCACTGATGGGTGTATGATAGAGTGCCGCCAAGGCCTTTACAAGAAAATTGAATTTCAATTTACATGCAAAATGCGTCTTTTTAAATGATTGTATACGAGGTGTAACTATTAAATAATGAGATTGACGCTGTAAAACATTTTATTTTGATTGCATACCCCTCCTCTATCCCTACAACGCTCCATGCAAATCTTCCATTTTTGGAACAGTGCTGGAAGTCTTCTTCTGTCAGCTCCTTTAGGACGGGTGCCGCTTTCTTTATCACAGTTTCAACGAACTCAAATCTTGTTCTTTTTAATGCAGATTTCACCTAGGAAAACAGATAAGTCGCACGGCGCAAGATCCGGCGAATAAGGCGGATGATCCAACACTGGGAATGCTGTACTTGGCTAGAAATCTCTTGACAGACAATGCACAAGGAGCCGGCGCATTGTCTTGGTGGAGAACCCATGACTTGTTCTTTCACAATTCGCGTGGTTTTCCTACCTCTTTCACGAAGTTCAGCAAGAACGTGAAGGTAGTAATGTTGATTAATAGTTTGACCTTCAGGAACCCAGTGAAGGTACACAATCGTATGAATATCGAAAAAAGCAATTATCGTTGCTTGGAATTTTGATTTGCTCATTCGAGCGTTTTGGTCTCTCGGTGAAGATGGGCTTTTCCAATGCATGGATTGGCGCTTCGTTTCAGGATCATAAATAAAAAACTACGATTCGTCACATGTTATTATCCTTTCCAATAAGTCTGTACAAACATTTTTGCGAGCTTTTTGTTGTTCAAGCGTGAGAATTTTAAGCACCATTTTGGTATACACTTTTTGCATATTAAAATTGTTATGTAAAATTTGTCGTACGGATTTCTTATCAATTCCTACAGTTTCAGCAATCGCACAAATATTTAACCGACGGTCAGATCAAATCAGATTACCGATTTTTTCGATATTGTAATCCGTTTTTGACGTGGAAGGGCGACCCAGGCGTGAATCATCTTGAACGTCTTCTCGGCCATCTAGAAAACGCTTATACCACTCAAAAACCCGTGCACGCAATAAACATTCATTGCCATACACTCCTTTCAATAAATTATAAGTTTCAGTAGCGGTTTATCCAAATTTCATGTGAAATTTCACAACAACTCGTTGCGCTATTGTTACACTAAACATTTTTCCGGCGAAACAAAAAACAACTCTAATGCGAACGCAGGCTACGGCTATACTAATTTGTTTACAGAAACGAGAGGCGCTGCATTCGAAAAAGAATGCTTCACGATAAACAGCTGTCAATCGCTGGCGTTTAGTACATGTGCACTTCCTCTGTAGCAGCGTCAGTCTCGTTATTTAAAAGCCACAGCTCGTACAGCATGCCGTTTACAACAAATTAAAGTTGATAGGAAAAATGCCGAAGAAAACCATCGGCACACGTGTCGCACAGGTCCTAAAGGCTTACATCAACTTCTGTATGTGTACCAAAAAATAACAATTCTTTAACGATAGTATACAGTATGTCCTTGTAAAATTGGGAAGTTCACACTATAAAAAACGCAAAAGCCAAAGGTATATCGATAGCAAGGGTCCTAGTAATTTTTACTTTGACAAAATAATTTAAATTTTTAGGCAGTTTTTAAATAAACGTATACGGAAAATAAAAAAATGCAAAGCAAATTTGTCACCTTCAATTGTTGATACGTGAAAGGGCATACGGTAAATAACTGTCAAAAAATTGCAAAAATTGAGGGCGATTTCTGAATGATCCAATACGGTACAGGTGTTTTAAAATCTCGGCGACTTGCACATATAGCCCAAATATTCCTGAAAATAATAAAGACCAAGCTGAAAATATAGTTGTGAAATGAAAGTAATGCCTACAACAGCGGTGACGTTACTCCAATATAATTTAAAAATTGTTATGAATATTTTCGTTACATTTTTCATACTGAAAAAGACTGTTGGACGTCTTATAACTTTTACAAACTTCTTTATTTCACTACTGCTACTAAGTATAAAACAAAAATATGACTAAATAATTAATTTAAATAATCGCTATAGCTGCAAGTAGTTCTTCTTTACAAATTATTAACTTACCATTGACCCGATACTGTACACACCTTGATTTTGACATTTGCGAATCCTGCTCCTCTGTATATGTTTTGTGTATTTTGTTTAATTTGTGTTTGCTAATGATAATCTAGTAATAGCCTTTTTCAAGATACACTTCGTTATTTATTATGAAACGGTAAGTAAACCTTCATAAATTTCATATTTTTGGAATACTTATTGTTTTGTTTTTCGTGAATTATAAACAATTCTAAAAAAATTGTTCATAGCCAAGGTCGCGAGATTATATATAATCTTTACAAATATATGAAAAAGCAGAAGGATTCTGGTCAAGACATCATTTGTCTAAACAATTTAAGTAAAATTGTGTCAGAAGCAACTAATGTTGGGTTAATGACATAAAGAAAACTATTAAGGAAGGCTATGCAACCAGTTGGTGCTAAGTTACGATTTATTTCACTAAGGTAACATCAAGAAAAGCAGCACAACGTCTACATTAGGAGAATTTGAATAAGAAATTGTGCGCACAATTATTTATCGATTTGCAAACATCTACCATAAATAACCTACAATACTTAATGTATTTGAAGTTGTCAAATCGGAAGGAAGTAATTTCTATGAAAAAATAGATTCGTTTAGAAGATCGGTGCATAAAATAGGGATTTATTGGAAGAAGTGCCAAGACTATTGTAAAGTCTTAATTGAGAGGCCAAAAATTCGAGCAAAACGAGTCGATTATTTGCGATAAGTACAGCAATAACGAGCAGAAGGACGAAATATTATATATTGCGATGAAACTTACGTGCAGAGTACACATGCTGAATCGAAGGCGTGAGATGAAGGATCAAAACAATGTTTAAAGGCGCCGTTAGTTAAAGGAGAACAGTTAATTATTATGAATTATGAATTATAGCTTCAAAAACGATTTTGTTCCTAATGGGTTGCTAATTTTTAAATCAGGACTTAAAACTGGAGATGACATCAGTAATAGAAATTTCTGTAAATGAATTCAAGATAAATTATTACAAAACCTTGAACCAAACTCTGTATTAATGATGGATAATGCAGCATATTATAACGCAACTGTGGAGCCAAATCCAACATCGACTTCGAAAAAATAAAAACAAAGGGCGTCGGATATTAAAAAAACATACCTTTTTGAGCTTAAAAATCAAAAGCAGAAGAATCAATGTAAACATTAACCAACATAAACCCACATGCAAACAATATGTTAATAAAATGTAAGCGGATCATGGACATACAGTGTTGCGATTACCTTCACATCATCCTGAACTTAACCCCATCGAAAAAATATGGGCGACAATAAAAAAAACCATGTTGTTGCACGTAACACCACTTTTAAATTGGATGATGTATGGAGGTTAGTCGAAAATAAGTTTGATACTGTTGGTCAACAAGAATGGGTAAACGTTTGTTCTCATGTGAAGAAAATTGAAGAGAATTACCTTGCTAGAGAATACGATATAGAGGAACTAATAATAAACATTACTAACGATAATGATTATTCAGATTTTGGTTTTCCTAGTGATGACCATCTTGTTTGTAAACCGTTACGGTAACATGCAAAAATTTAAATAAGCGATATTTTTATATTTCTCAATAATGTTAATAACTAATATTTTGCTTAAATGTCCGATCTAATATAATATGTTTAAGGTTTTATTAAATTCACTCGAAGGCATTTGAGTATACTAGGTTATCATAAAGTAAGGGATATATTTTAAATCATTACAACTTTTTAATAAATTAAGTTAGTAACATAAAATAAACGAAATCTAGTTGCTTAATGAATGGGATTTTACCGTATCTATGAGAAACAAAAGCGTTGTCATAACAATTGTTGACACTAGTGTCAAAACGAAATTATTCAATTTGAAGTTTTATTTTGAAATTAAAACTCAAGTAAACGTTGAGTTCAAACGACTCAACTGTAATAACATGGATTTACAAACAAGACTTGGTTTAGTTCAGTGCTATTATGAATCCGGCAGAAATTACACCGCTGGATTACGAAGATTTCGCACGAGAATGGGTTTGAGAGCGGGACCCTGTCAAATGAAAGCGTACCGCAATTTGATACAAAATTTGAAAGAACAGGGTCTGTAACTGACTTACCAAGATCAGGAAGACCAATAATTAGTGATGTCCAAGTTGCAGAGATTCTTCATGAAAATCAAGACATAGCCAGAAGCAATTCACTCGCAATCAGCAGTGCAAATGCGATATCCAAGCGATTGCAAATGCCGTATACCACGGTTTGGAAAATTTTACGCAAAATTCTAAACATGTATCCATATAAACTGAAAATGCTGTTTGAATTAAAGGACGCAGATTTGGCTACTAGGTACGATTTTTCTTTGCGAGTAATGGCTCAGATGGAAATTGAACCCGAATGGTTATCCCGTATTTTATGGACAGATGAGGCACATTTTACTCTGAATGGTAGAGTCAATACTCAAAACTGTAGAATCTGGTCTGCAGAAAATCCGCAACAAATCGTTCAAAAGGTCTTCATGACAAGAAAGTCACCGTTTGGTGCGGTTTTACAGCTGATTTTATTATTGGTCCGTATTTCTACGAGGAAATGCAGAATGGACAAACCGTATCTGTAACTGTAAATGGTGAACGATACTTGCAAATGTTACAAAATTATGTTATTCCACAGCTGCAAAACGAGCACTACGGAATTGAAAACATTTTTATGTAGGATGGAGCACCCCCGCACATTTTTCGACCAGTCAAAGAATTGTTAACCAACGTTTTTCAAGATCGCGTGTTAAGCAGACATTTCGTAAATTCATGGCCACCAAGATCACCTGATCTAAACCCAGCGGATTACTGGCTGTGGGGTTATTTAAAAGTTTAGTGTTTAGAAGACGACCAACTACGCTACAAGAATTAAAAGACAGTATTACGGAGCAAATTGGTACAATTCAACCAGAAATGTTACGAAATGCTGTGTACAATTTGGAGGTAAGGATGGTGATCTTACAACAACAAAATGGAGGTCATATTGAGCAATTGCCGTAACCTGTTTTGGGCATACTAAATCCCATTTCATAAGCAATTAGATTTCATTTATTTCTTGTTATTAACTTAATTTGTTAAAAAGTTATCATAATTTAAAATATATCCCTTACTTTATGATAACCTTATATTTATTATTAGACAAATTGTATGAAAATTCCTAATTATCATGCTGTCAAAACCAATGCAATACTTAACAAATAACAGAGAGATATATAAAGTGGTGTATTCAACTATCAATTTCACCAAACTGTTGTAAGTTGAGTGTTTTTAACTGAAACATTTATAAACAAATAAATTGTTTTGTATTATTGTGAATTTTGCTGTCAAATCCTTCATACGTCTTCCTATCTATGAATTCCTTCATGTTTTAGGTTGAACTGAAAACACTGCGTTACATATTTTTCTATGAATTTCTCACTTCCTCCATTGCGCAGCCCAGGGTCGTTGAAACTTTCAAAGACCTATACGCCGTTTTGGTTTTCGTTAAATAATTATTTAATTAGGTGATATTTCGAATGTCAAACGAATCGTTCAAGGTCATCATATCAAACTGTTAACATGAAAATTGCACAGTTGCGAAGAGTAACCGATTTCAAAATGCTTCATTTTTCAAATTATTTATAAACAATCTGGGATTTTATTGTGTAAAACGAAAATTCATTCTGCATGCCTTGTGTATTCAAGTATTTTTCGTATTAATACGAACATCTATAAGATACGATGATGTTTTGGCCGCTAACTTGATCCCGTATCTTCTTTTATTTTTCTGTACAAATAATGCCATTACTGTATATATAAGTTCGTATGCATTCATTATATAAATATTTTAAGATTTATAAGCATTTGAACAACTACCACATGTTTAAATCGTCACCTAATATAAACGCCTCGTCTGTCATACATTTGCGGTAAGATATAATACAGACACAGGCATGGCAAGAAAATTATACGCCATTAAGAAATTCAGTGTGGCAAAACAATTAGATACTGCACTGGAAAAATAGATAATTAAATATTTAGCAGGATATTTTGAGGCGGAGGTTAGACAATGCATAGCTTTGCAAAATGTTGGGGCCCGGGATGTGTTTTTAGAGTATTTGCAAAGATATAACTAAATGGGCCAACCAAGGAGAATTGAGAACTGGGCTCGGCATCAGTAGATAAATTTTATTAGATACCAAAGTAGTGTAAGACTTGAACGCTTCAATGGTAGAAATTTGGGCAAATTGGAGTCGGAGGGAGTAAAAGTAGTAGAGGTAAAGGTTATACAGAATCCAGGTGATATATATATATATATATATATATATATATATATATATATATATACAGGGGGACATTAGTTTTGTCACTAATTTAAAAGGGGTGTAGAGATCGATAACACGAACAAAAAATGTTGGCAAACCAAGTGTCTAAAGCAAACAGTTTAGCTACAAATGGACACACAAGAAAGGTATTAAAGTTGTTTTAAAACCACTGGAAAATTAACTACATCACATATAAGATACAACTACATCATGCTTTAAAATCGACCAATTAAGTTGTGACCTTCAGCAAACTTAAATTAGTGAAATAGAATGCATTTTTGCTACCAAACAAAATAACTCAAAGCACTTTAAAAATAAGTTTAAATTTTTTTCTAAAGTTCGCATGTTTAGATCATAATCACAACAAAAATAAAATTCATAATGCTGATGTGGTCGACTGTATTGGGTGTCTGATGTAATTTTGCGTTGTTACAGAATACGATATCCTACTTTAAGTTGAATGTACTCATGACATAGCTCGTAACCGGGGTTAGATGTAAGGGTGTGTTAGTGTTGTGTATTTCACCTACGTGCTTAGGTAATGCACTTAAACGCGGTGTTAGGACTTGATTGTAATTGGATCTAGGTAATTGGAGTTTTTGTCGCGGTAGTAGCTTAATGAGTTGTTTTTGAAAATACGAAAACCCGAGAATTATACCAACAACGAACTTACAGATACGGTGGAAATTTCGAACACATTTCAGTAGGTTATGTGATTCAGGATAGCACTTGCACACGTAAGTTGTTTCTTATAAAACATGACAAAATAGCAGTCCTAAAACTTTTACTTAAGTTGACCTAGGTCGAGAAATTAAAAAGTGGTCCAAGAGTAAGGTTTTTTGTTTAGCTAGTCAATCTCTATACCCCTAAATTTAATGACACAAAACTAATGCCACCCTGTATATTGATGTAATAATGAGAGATCATTGAACACCAAGTTCTATTAAAAAAAACCAACTGTATGTTAAACACAAGCGTATTATTAATTCATTAAAACGCGAAATCAGGATAACTACTACATCGTCCGTGACTATTCTTCGGGAACATAATCTAGAATGGAATGGAAAAACGACTTATTTAGAATTTTAATTAAAACTGATTGAATTAGAACGGGGTCATTCATTCATTATAACTTCAAGCAACATGTAAGTTTCGAGTTAAAGATTAATTCCTTAAATCATTTTACGACATGCAATACGTAGAACGTTGAATAATTATGAAGCACAATATTGTTAAGAATACTATGAAAATTAAACGATCTTCGATATAAATAATCTTGCTACTAGATTAACTGCTGATTTAATCGATCAAAAATAAATGCACTTTGCAAATTGATATTTCAACGTCAAGATTGGTTAGAAATGAAAGTTTGAAGTGAAACCAGGAAGTATTTAATGCCGTTAATTATAATGAAAATGAGATTTTTATAAGCGCTATTTGACAATACCAACTGCAAGTATAATTTTGTTTTTTTTGTAACCTAATAGAATAATTGAGTAAATCAAGCTAGAATACGATTTTAATTTTATAAAAATTATTTGTCAGAGGGATAATTTCCAGCAATTTTGAGGTCAGAGTTCGAAGCATTTTGACCTTTACTAAATTATCTGTATAGCGTCGTTGGTCAATAACACTTACAACCGAGGTAATAAAAGTATAGGTAGATTATCCCAAGAATTTTAAAGAGAATTTTTGTAACTCAGATATAAGATGTTTGGGTTCTATAATTGTTAACAAGGATTAGGCAAGAATTATTTTAATAAGTAAGTAATCATTAGATAAAATTTTCTGTCTAAGCTTAAGCTGTAAATTGTTTTTATAAGCGTTATTGATATCTGTTGAATGTAAGAGATTCTTTAGATAATGTGTATAAAAGAAAGATGTTTTGGAATGTTTAGAAAACTGTTCATAGATCTTTCTTGAAATTTCTGTTTCATATCATTTGAGAAAATCCACAACATATTTTCCGCTAAACTAGCCAGACAAAGAAAAGGACACGGTAAGATAATAATTTCATATTTTCTAGTGCATCCTCATTAATACAATTCGACTATGCCCCAGTCACAGCATGATTTCGTGAACTCCAACGTCAGGCGGTGGTCACAACTATATATATATATATATATATATATATATATATATATACAGTGAATAAGATGAAATAATAACTTAGACTTTTATGCAAGGCCCAAATAATCATTTCAAATCGAGCTAGTAATTGAAAGATGGAAAATATAAGGTCTAGGACAGGATTTGAACCTGTATCTTAGTTTTGCCGTAACCATGCGTTAACCAATTACGCCACCGAGACCGATGACGACAATTGGGAAATTTACAAATTTAAATCGTGTACACGACGATACATCAACCTAACTTTCAATTACGTTTGGCATTTTTGTCAATCATATCTGACATTGTACACGATTTAAATTTGTAAATTTCCGTCGTCATCGGCCTCGGTGGCGTAATTGGTAAACGCATGGTTCCGGCAAAACCAAGATACAGGTTCAAGTCCTGTCCTAGACCTTATATTTTACATCTTTCTATTACTAGCTCGATTTGAAATGATCATTTTGGCTTTGCATAAAAGTCTAAGTTATTATTTCATCAAACAGATTATTATTAATTTGGTCTTTATTTCCCTTATCAGAAATTATAATATTATTGAATAATTATAGACCATTAGAAGATTCATTATTTTATTTTATATATATATATATATATATATATATATATATATTGCTGTGATAACCCCTGTTAGTCCCTTGTTGTTATTTTAATATTTAGCCCCACGACTTGGGTAGACCATAAAAATGCTGTGATATCTCGTCCCACGGCTTGGGTGCAATAAAATGCTGTGTTATTTCCCTTATACCACTCAAGCACTTTCCTTTACCTCGACTAGTTAATTCAACTAAATAAAGCACTTCTACAATACACAGTATAATGATTGAATATTTACAACCCTTTTAAATATCTTCTCCCATTTTAAATCATATACATCTGTCAAATTTTTAGAAAATCAAGCCAGCAAAACGAGCTTTTTTGATTACCTTTAAAGACCTATTGAAACGTTTCAAGATGTCTATGCTTTTCATAAATTTACACAAGAAACCCCAAATTGTCGGCTTTTACACTTTAAATTAATCAATCAATTATTAATCAATAATTAATCAATTAATCAATTATTATTATATGGATCATTTATCCAAAAATTATATCCTTTTAATTTAATTTTAAAGTCACCAAAAACGACACCTTTACTGAAAAAAAATCTGGAACGTTTAAGACCTTTTATGCTTATCACGTAAATTTCAACGTATTCAATATTTTTGTTGACTCCTTACAAACTTGAGAGAAAATTAATATATTCAGTGTTTAAATTTAAATTTGAAAGGATTCCTTATACTAGTTAGTCCTAACCTGGTATATTGTAATGAGTTGTTGCGTGTTGTGGATCAACACCCCCTTATTATCTTCAATCTAAAACCAATGCTCTGCTTTGTACTCCTTCACGTGTTTTTGAACCAATAGTTTTGTTACTCCTTATTTCCAAAATTCACCTCGTGCTTTATTTTATATTTTTGTGGATGTGCCTTGGACCTCTTCACTTAATTAAAACTTAGATTTCTTATATACACCTTAGAAGTTCTGAATACCAGCCTTAGGATTTCTTAGGGTCGTGAATTAGAATTGGATTTCTTATGGTCGTGGATTAGAATTATCCCTCTTAAAATTCGTAGGTTTCTTAGAATCGTGAATTAAAATGGTTTTTCTTCGAATCGTGAATAAGAAGCCGTTTTCTGCAAAACGGCGAAAGCTTTTTCGTATATTTTCAACGTAATTCGTCTTCAACTGTTATTACACAACACTACTTTACACAATAATATAATTTAAAACTTATTTATTTGACGCGTAAATATTTGAATCAGAGTTTACAAGTTCGACCTGCTTCAAATTGAGACTGCCCTTTCTTATCAACTCTGGGCGTTATATAGATTTTTCTATCTACATTTGGATTGGTTTTCCAAACAGCCTTACAAAGTGTTGCAACCAACCATGTTTGTTTTGGACATTTCTAGGGTTTTCAAGCTGATTTTTGACGAAACTATTCCGTATCATGCTGTTATTTGCTATTGTTTTACGATTTTTGACCGCCTGTTTTGGTTGTTATTGTTGGACTTTAATTCATCTTATGTCTGTTGTTTTGTGTAGATAAAACTTTTGGAGAATTGAACAAAATAACTGATGTAACATGAGTGATGTTTTCGTTTATGTATCTATTTAAAACTTATCTTTGAAAATGAGTTTTCATATCAAAGCGCTTTATCATTCCTTCTTTATTACAAGCGTAATTACATGCAGATTTACTAGGTTTTATCTTATCTTATGCGTATTTACTTTATAAACTTATTGAACGCTTCTCGACGTATTTTAATTACATGTATAATTATTTCTCTGCTGAATTCGCGTTCTATTATTGGAAGATATGCTTACTGGCATTCATTAAAGTTAATTGTGGTCCATATACAAGGTGCTAAATGTTTGCTATTTACATAATGTGAAAATTATTTATTTCTAATTCCTATTGCTATTTACAGTTACTACGCGACCCTTACGACTCCATACAACCCTAAACAACCCCTTATTACAGCATTATATATATATATATGTATGTATGTATATATATATATATATATATATATATATATATGTAAAGACAAGTTATTTGCAGTCACCTAACGTTTCGGTACATTTTTTGTACCTTTTTCAGTGGCTAAAATGGAAACAGAAAATTCGAAATTAGCAAGAAATACAAAACCTGACGCTAACTACTTACTTTAATCAACTAAAATATAGAAAATTGAATAAAAATTACTGCACGATTCACATAATAAATGTGGGTCAAAAATTAAAAAATTACAACATTCCCTGAAGGGCACGTCATGCCACGATGGCGGTTAAAACAGAAAGACAAAATTGAAAGTGTCAATATTAAGTAGGAATGACAGGGGACGTTCCAAAAATGGATTAGATACATAACATGAAAAGTAATATTTTAACGTTGTTTGAAAATATCATTACTATATAAAGCAGTGTAGACATTATGAACTCTATCAACATCCATCTTAGTATTGATAGGATTATTTTGCTCTATTAATGTAAAAAGACTCAATGAATAGCCTAGTTTTATAATTGGTTTCGTTGTCCAAAATGATGGTGTCATCGAACAATGGTGTATGACTGGTTGCAGAAACATGAGAAGACAATGCACATTTAGTGGAGTTTTTTCTGCAATCACTCCTGTGCTAGGTTAAGCGACTCTTGAGCCACTGGCTGGTCTGGCCAATGTAACTATTGTTACAACTGCACATGATCTTGTAAACAATGTTACTGTTTAACAATTTCGGAGTACGATCCTTTAATTTCGTAAACAAATTCTGGATGGAGTAATTGTACTCGTAAACGATAGCAATTTTAGGTTGTTTAAGTAATTGTACTAAAAGTGGTGATAACTTCTGTATATAAGGAAGCTTCTTGTACGTAATATCTATTTTGTAACGTTTACTTTTAAGAAGTTGCTACAAATCAATCTATGCAACATTCCCTTTGGGTAACCGTTGTTCACTAAAGTGTCAATCAGTAATTTCTTATTTTTTACTATGAACTGTGAGTCTGATATATGCTCAATTCGGTATCGTAGAGCCTTAACAGTGTTCACCTTATGTTGCAAGAAATGGTTAGAATGGAAATTTAAATATCTGTCAGAATTTGTAGGTTTAGTATACCAATCAAATAACAGATGATTAGTAGTATCTCTGATGACCAAAACATCCAAAAAAGGCAATTTACCATCAGCTTCAATTTCAGACGTGAACTGAAGGTGTTCATTAAAATCATTAAACGTTGTTAAAGTTTGGTCAACATATTGAGCTGGCAATGAACAAATGATATCGTCCACATACTTAACCAAAAAAGACATCTCAAAAGGTAGTCTAGGTAGAACACTAGACAGTAAATTGTCTATAATCATTTGAGCGATTATGGGCGATAGAGGTGACCCCATAGGAGTTCCAAATAATTGTAAGTAGAACTTATCTTGGAAAACAAAGTATGTATTGTTAAAGACCAAATTGACGGTTGTCAGAAACATATCTTCAGACATATTACAATAGGGCATGATTTTATTCCAGTTATCCTTAATAATGTTGATAACCATAGATAAAAGAATATTAGTAAAGAAAGAAGCTACATCCAGTGAAATAAGAATGTGACTTTCTGGTAGGTGAAAATTCTTGAATTGTTGCACAAACGTGAAGCTATCTTTAACATTGTATCCACCAAGAGAGAAAGCCTGTTGGAGGATATTAGTCAAGAAAGAAGCAATACTATACGTAGGTGTATTAACCGTAGATATGATAGGTCTTAGAGAGAGGACTGGTTTATGTATTTTTGGTAATCCATAGTATTTACTAGGAGTCGAGTTGTTAATGCTAAGTCGATTCTTTTCAGAATCATCCAACATCCCCTTTTTATGTAATAATTTGATGTGCTCATTCACCTTTTTTTGAGTAGTGAATGCAGGACCCCTTTTTAACGGTTCATAGGTAGAAGTATCTGATAAAAGATCAAGAGACTTTTCGATATACTGGTGCTTATTCATAACAACAGTCACTGCACCTTTATCGGCCTTGGTAACAACAATTTCAGGGTGGTAAGCTAAGTATTTTTTAACTTTGTAGAAATGTTCATTGTATATATTGAAATGTTGGTTATTTATGGGATTATTAGCATAGTTCAAAATGACATTAGAGATTTTACCCCTAATTACATCATTTTTCTTCTGCGTTAATGCATCGTTGTCAATGATGGATTCAAAGCGATCAATCAATTTACCCAGACAAATGTCTCTAGTTTGTGGTTGTAAACTAAACTTAGGTCCCAACGATAGAAAGTTTAACACAAAGTCAGGCACTACCGCACCACTTATATATATATATATATATATATATATATATATATATATATATATAAATCGTACGACCCTACACCCAAAGTATTAACCCACAAATAATATGAACTAAATTGTTATGCAAGCGGTTAAAATAACTACGCTTAGTCTATATAAATTAACATAGAACAGTGCGTGCTTATGTAAATGAATTAACAGTGTGTACATAAATTATATAAGCGATTTTACTATTAAATATAGTTTAATCGTCGTGCTGAGAAATAATAAATTAGCAGCAAACAGTGTTAGTAATTATCATCAGTGGTCTCTGTAGCGGCTTTTCGGTACATAAGGTTTTAAATAAATTTGAATAACCAAGCTTATGTTGGATCGTATAAAGAACTGCAAATTTTTAAGTTCGTTAGATTATTATGCTACTATTCCGAAAGCAACTTCTTTGCAAGAAAAAAAAAGTTTGAATTGCTGTAGAAAATTAATTGTTTTAAAAAAAACGCTACTGAACAGATTTGTGAACTCTCCTTAATATAGTAATTATGTATTTTCAGAATATGAATTAAAGTAAATAGTACCTGTATATGGAAATATATTAGAATTGGTAGGTAACAGGACAAGATAAGAGTTGAAAAAATCTCGTTCTGCTTTTCAATTATCAGATTTCGCTATTTATTAAACACCCATATTGGTACATTATTTTCGGCAGTAAAAATATTGCAGTGTTTTGTTGCTGATGAATGAGATCCACTCCAATGTTACAGAACTTTATTTCGCAATAGTAAATTACGTCAGCTATTCTCAAAGTAAGAATCACGGTTCTCGTAAATGGGTATATGAAATAGCAGTCACGGGATACTAAATATCAAATACAAAAGATTATTAAAAAAAATGGTTATAAGAACGAGTCTAAAACCGATTTTTGCTTAACACAGATGTGTCCCAATAATACAGCTTTTTGTGGACACAATCATTAAATTGAATTATTAGGCTATAATTTAATTCGATGCAAACATCCAAATTAAAAGTGATGCAATACATCGTGATAAATTAGATCATTACTGAACACGATCAACTTTGTCAGAATATTATCATAAATGTATCAATAAGTATACTGAATAGGCGAAATTAGAAAATCGACACACTTATACTTGCATTTTAACGTCATTGCAAATTAGTGAATACTCTTTAAACACTTATAACATGGAAGAACGTTCACTATGATTTTGCAGTTTCAATAAAGTGGCTCTAAAATTTAACAGATCATTCGGAATATATTCAAAGATTGGATATAAAATAAAACTATACTAACAACCATCTTCGTGACTAACATTATCCGACACTGCTTCTCTAAAACGTCAAATTACATAATAAAGCTTATGATTATACTCAATTTGACTTTATAATTCTTTATAATTTCGTTTCCTGATTATACTAATTACAGCGCATGCATTGTTTAGAAGATGGAACGAATACTACGTCAAAGATATCTTTAAGCTATATGTGTCAGTGGTGACATCCACGTGTAAGTAAAAATGTTTATGCGTAGAACGATTGATCTAATTTTGTGTTACAACAACACTAGTACTGGTATAATTCTATATTATTTTTCCAGGAAGCACATTTCAAATGTCGTGAGTATTACTGTGCTCCTTTTATATCTTTTAAACGTAGTTGGTAGGAAATAAAACTGCAGTAAAGAATTTTATTTATGGTTGAATAAAATCATAACTACAAAATTTGACAAATAAATAAATAAGCCCCATTGAGAAACAATCAAAAATATTCCTAGCATCAGCTCCTTCAGAACATTGATTGTAATTGCAAATTTGGACAAACCGCATTCTAAAAATATACAACCAGCTTATTCTGATATAGTAATCTGTGTTGCAGTCAATATTTTATGGTTATATAGAACATGCTATAAATAAGACAACAAATTCAGCGACCCTAACAGCAACTAAAATTCTTGTAGGAGACATAATTTAATTAATTTGTTTCGAGACAACTTTTAGTATTGTAGAGCATGTGAGTGTACACATCTAAAAGTAGTGTGCTTTGAGATTTTATATGAGTGTTATTTTCCTTTAGAAATATTTTATTTGTACCATTTAACCAGCGTGAAAAAAGAAACGTTATGCCTTGCTTTTGCGCCAATACTTTCTGTTTTTCAATAAAAACTCGGCTAATTTATTTGTTGTTTCAGGATGCACCTTGCATAAAGACAAGGAAAATGATATAAGATTCATGCACGTTAATTTCGACGGGACTAGACACCAAGCGTGCCTACAAAGATAACATGGAAAAGTATAACGACAACAGCTTTAGGATGCCGAAAATATCAGTAAGCAAGACAAGAAGATATCCGTAGACGCCTTTCTCCTATCCTATCGTGATTCATTTTGTTTTCGACCTTACTTAAGGTCGGTTTGACGCAGCTCTAACTTCTTTTCTATTCTGTACTAATCTAACAATCTCTACATACCCATCACAACCTAAATTTCTAATAATTTGACTAATATAGCTTGGTCTAGGTCTTCCTATACTCTTCTATCTTTTTCCTATCTACCTGACTCTACATAGATATTAGCAACCTGATGGTTGTTAAAGAACTCCAACATGTTTACATGATTCCTATTTATAAGGAAATGAAGTACTATCTGGTTATCCCCTCCAAAAAAAAAGTGTTAAATTATATATTATAGTAAGGCTTAAGCAACGAATCGCTGGCAACATGCCAGCCCGCTAACTAATTGTGAGTTATGTCATGGAGACGTTAATTAAGTTATATGTTATGGTAAGGCTTAAGCAACGAATCGCTGGCAACATGCTAGACCGCTAACTAATTGTGAGTTGTGTCATGGTAACATTTAGTTAACTGATTTTTATTTATTTATTTTTTTTTGTTTTGTTTTGAACTTACTTAAGGTGGGTTTGACGCAGCTCTTAATTCTTTTCTATTCTAAGCTAGTCTAAAAAGGTCTACATACCATTCACAGCCTAAATCTTTAATAATTTGACTAATATAGCCTTGTCTAGGTCATCCTACTCTATTTTTATTTGGTAGTCTATAATCTAAGACCCTACTAAATAGTCCCTCATGTCTTAACTGGTGCCCTATCATTCTATCTCTCCTGACCTTTGATTGTTTCCACATACAGGGTTCCTCACCTATCTTTCTATAAACTTCCTCATTAGTTACTCTATCTGTCCAACTAATCTTTAACATTCTCCTATAACACCAAGTTTAAAAAGCTTCTATCTTTTTCTTATCTACCTCTTTAATTGTCCAAGTTTCACTACCGTATAATAGAACGCTCCATACGGACGACTTTAAGAAACTTTTTCTATTATCTATACTAATACTATTAGCTATTAGTGTCTTTCTTTTTTAAAACATTTTTCTAGCTTGAGTTATTCTAACTAGTATATCCCTTCTGCTACGTCCGTCCTTTGTAATTATACTACCTAAATAGCAAAATTCATCTACCTCCTCTAACTCGGTATTACCTATTTTTAATTTTGGTTTAGAACTAGACTGTAACTCATTTGCCATTATCTTTGCCTTTCCTGAGTTAATTCTCATACTATAGTTACTCTGTAGTATCTCACCTAAAATATTTAAAAACTCTCCTAACTCTTTTCTAGACTCTGCTATAATGGCTATATCATCTGCAAAACGTAACATGTCTATTTTTTGTCCCTGTAAAATAATACCTATCTCTTTTCTCTCACTTGCTAAGTTTAAGGCTTCCTCAATATAAACATTAAAAATCAAGGGAGATACTATGCATCCGTGTCTAACACCATTTCTAATCTTAGCTTCCTTTCCTATTTCATCAAATCTAATTACTACACTTTGGTTTTTATATAGACTGTAAATAATTTTTCTATCCCTATGAGAGATTCCTATTTTTCGCAAAACCCTGAACATAACAATCCAATTAACCCTATCAAATGCTTTTTCTAAATCTACAAACGCGAAATGAGTCTTTTTATTTTTTTGTAACCCTTTTTCGATAATTACCCTAATCATTAGTATCTCGGTTATTGGTCCCTCAGTCTTTACGAAAACCATATTGATCTTCGCCTAAATAATTTCAGTCAAAGCTTCTACTCTATTTTTAATTATTATTGTTAGTATTTTGGAAGCGTGGGGAGTTAAAGTAACTGTTCCAAAATTCTCACACGTATCAGCTCCTGACCTTTTTGGGATTGGAATAATAATATTTTTTTCGAAATCTATTGGGACCTCACCTGTGTTATATATTACTTTTACTAGTTCATATAATCTGTCTAAAGTTTTATGACTTGCATATTTTATTAATTCTGCGGGTACGATAGTATTTATCAACTTACCTTGTGTAATTAACTACCTAAAATATTTATATATTTAATACTTGGCTTATAGCCATAATTTTGAGCGTAGCTTCCTGTCTATAACTGAGATAAGTCAAAAACTTGACAATGTCAGATATGATTGACAAAAGTGCCAAACGTAATTGAAAATTAGATTGATGTATCGTCGTGTACACGATTTAAATTTGTAAATTTCCCAATTGTCGTCATCGGTCTCGGCGGCGTAATTGGTAAACGCATGGTTCCGGCAAAACCAAGATACAGGTTCAAGTCCTGTTTAAGATCTTATATTTTCCATTTTTCAATTACTAGCTTGATTTGAAATGATCATTTGGGCTTTGCATAGAAGTCTAAGTTATTATTGCATCTTATTCACTATATATATATATATATATATATATATATATATATATATATATATATTATAGTGGTTTTAAAAGATCAAAAATAAATATAAACGAAGCAATTTCAAAACACCCTGTATAAAGAAACAACCAGAAAGTACGTGCGAAAATTATATTAGTTAATTCATTTTTAATTATCAGGTGTTAACGAAATTTATAAATAATTAATAAAATTTAAGTAGGTTTGCTAAGAAATTAAATAGTAGAAGCCAATGACATTAATTTATTAATTAATTTGAATTTAATTGAAGGATTATTGATGTACAATATGCATAAAAGCTTTTAAAAACCCGGTAATACCAAATATGAGACGCGTTGCTAGCGTACAAATATATCAAGAGGGTTAAAATACGTGGAATATCCAACTCGTAGAAGTGTTATTTAAAATGTTACGATTGAACACCTGCGTATTTTTAAATGTCACGTTCCAATAATTTCTGTAGATAACCAACAAAGATTCTACGTATATTGTAAAACCGTCGCTTATATTCACGGGAAATGCTAATAAGGGGGTTATTTAACGCACGTAGACAGTCCACGTGTGTAACCAGTGAACAAACGAGAATATTGATTTTTCAACCACTCAAGCAAGGTTAGACTGAGACGTAGAAAACGTATAAGCATGAGACCACAATAGTAAAGGAGGGATTTGAGAAACGTCATTAAGTCTACGATTGGTCGATATGTTAGTTCAACTTGATATAGACACGATGATAGTGTAGCGTAAGTTTCTTAAAAATTTATAACGAGGTACGGAAATTCGTAGATTTGAAATTAGGGTTGAGTGCAAAATTGTGAGAATGTGTTGTTGTGAGCGGGATTTCGGATAACTGGGGGCCTGGAGAGCTTACAGTCGAAAGACATAAATACTCTAGAGAACTAGGACTCGCTCTCTTGTCTTTTAACTTCTATTTCGATGGAGTTGGTCTAGTAATTGAGAGAAACGACCTGCAGACCTGGTAGAAAATTACATGGCATCATCTACAAAGCGAAGATCTTCTAGAAATTCCAGGTAACGATTTAAATTTGTGATTCCTATAAACTGTAAATATTGGGGTGACGTATGAGAGTGTTTTTCAAGGTAGTGTGAATTATTTACGTATTGAACAGAATATGTGTAAATAACTTTATTACGGTATTCAACTAGAAATTGAAGGTGTCTAGAAATTTAAATTTTTGGAAATTTTTCTATTTTCGAATTTGAAAATTTTACAAATATTTTCGAGTATATTTTTGTTGGTGAGGATTTTACCAGAGTTACACGGCAATCTTATGACGGTCCAACGTTGGGGCTCGAATGTTTTTGAGAGAATACTAAATTAGAGCGAAGTGCCACGGCAATATATATATATATATATATATAAATATTTTAAGTAGTTTTTTTACACAAGGTAAGTTGATAAATACTAACGTATTACAATTAATAAGATGCAATAATAACTTAGACTTTTATGCAAAGCTCAAATGATCATTTCAAATCGAGCTAGTAATTGAAAGAAGGAAAATATAAAGTTTTGGACAGGATTTGAACCTGCATCTCAGTCTTGCCGGGACTGTGCGTTTACCAATTACGCCACCGAGACCGTTGACTATAATTGGGAAATTTACAAATCTAAATCGTGCACAGAACTATACGTAAACCTAATTTTTAATTACGTTTAGCATTTTTGTCAATCATATCTGACATTGACAAGTTTTTTGATCTATGTGAGATATAGACAGAAAGCAAAGCTCAAAATTACGGTTATAAGCCAAGTATTAAATATATAAATATTTTAGGTAGTTTTTTTTACACAAGGTACGTTGATAAATACTAACGTATTACAATTAATAAGATGAAATAATAACTTAGACTTTTATGCAAAGCTCAAATGATCATTTCAAATCGAGCTAGTAATTGAAAGAAGGAAAATATAAGGTATTGGACAGGATTTGAACCTGCATGTCGGTCTTACCGGGACTGTGCGTTTACCAATTACGCCACCGAGACCGATGACTATAATTGGAAAATTTACAAATCTACAGAACCATACATAAACCTAACTTTCAATTACGTTTAGCATTTTTGTCAATCATATCTGTCATTGTAAAGTTTTTGCGTTATATATATATATATATATATATATATATATATATTTTCTTGATCACAGGCTATATAAAATTTTGTTTATACGTTAGATTATAAATATGGTACATAAATTATGAATTTACAAACTTGAGGTTAGTTGAAAACTAGCATAACGAACATAATAAAAATTTTGACAAAAACTTGTAAAACTAACAAAATTAAAAATTTTTAAATATAAATTATAAACATTAAACTTGTATATACATCAATTTGATGTCATAAATTTTGATGTAAAAATTATTTGTTTCATAGGATATAAGATGACTCTAATTTGTTTGATGACAGAGTATCGATTGTATGCGTGTGTGTGAGTGTGCTTGTATATTATGTGATGTGAGTGTATAGTGTATGAAAGTTTGTGCGTGCGTGTGTGTCTATGTTTAGTTTAATTTTTGTCATTAATTTTGTTCAAAATTTAATAAATATGTGTATATGGAATTTAAGTTACTAATATCTGTTTTCTTATTTATTGTATTTTTAGTTTTATAAATATGATACATTTTCAAAAGATTCATTTTGATTTGTTGCTTTCTATTTTTAAAATGTTTGGATTTTCAAAATCCATACTGTGATTTGTGTCTATTACGTGTGTGGTTAATGCACATGCTTTTGGTTTAATAGTAATATCACTTTTATGTTGGGCTATTCTTTGTTTTAATAGTTGAGAGGTGTGCCCAATATACGAGTGAACGCAATTTAAACAATTAATTTTATATATTAAATTTCTCTGGTTCATTTTAGATATTTTGTCTTTAGTTTTAGTAAAAATATTTTGTAAGGTTAGTACGTTACGCTTAGCAAACTTTATTTTTCATTTTTAAAAATCTTTATTAATTTTGGTGTTAAATGTTGAATATTAGATATTGTTTTGTAAGTGAATAATTGATTAGTACCGCTATTATCATTGTCATTTAATTTGTTTGTGTTAGGATTAAATTGTTCGGATAGTAATTTTTTTATTAAATGAATTGGATAACTGTTAGTTCTTAATAAACTAGTAAGGATTTTTATGTTTTTTGGGTACAAAGAGGGATGAAAAATTCTTTTTATTCTTTGTTTCAAACCTAATATTATATTAATTTTTGTTGCTAGTGGATGGTAGGAATAAAAATTCAAATATCTCTCTGAATGTATTGCTTTTTGATGCCAATCTAAAATAATTTTGTTTTCATTGTTTCTTATTAATAAAGTGTCAAGGAATAGAACTGTTCTGTTACATTTTTTTTCAACCGTAAATTGTATGTGTGGATTATAATTATTAAATAAATATATATATATATATATATATATATATATATATATAAAGTTTCTTCTATTTTATCTTCAGGAACTGCTGTTATGGTGTAATCGACAAATTTTTTAAGAAATGGTATTTTAAATGTTAAAATAGCTATGACATTGTCGAATAAAGTATTCATAACTAGATCAGCAAGTATCGGACCGATGTTTGAACCCATAGGGCATCCAAATATCTGCTGAAAAAATTTATTATTAAAACTAAAAAACTACTTTCAAAAATAAAATCTATTATATCTAAAAAAAAGTTCTTTTTTAATATTGCAGTTCAATTCTATTTTATTCCAAATAAGTGATAAATTTTGTTTTACTAAGTCTTTAGGTATGTTTGTGAATAATGAAACTACATCTAAACTAATTAATACATAATTTTCAGGTAATTGAAAGTTGTTTATCAACTCAGAGAAATCAAATGAATCTTTGACATTGTACTTATTTTCCAAACTGGTTTTTATAATTCCTGAAAGGTATTTGGATAAATTTTCAGTTGGAGAATTGTTGGATGATACGATTGGTCTTAATGGATTTCCGAGTTTATGAATTTTTGGAAGTGCATATAGTCGAGGTGCAGTGCTGCTGTAATTATTAAGTTTTTTGGCATCTGCTTGACTTATAAAATTTTTATTTTTTAATGTTCTTATTATACATAAAGATTTATTTTGAATTGAAAATGTGGGATCCTTCTTTAATTCTTTATATGTCATTTCATCACTTAATAGATCGATTAATTTATTGGTGTAGTCTTCTTTGGACATTAACACTGTTGTGTTGCCTTTATCAGCTTTACAAATAATTAAATTACTGTTTTCTTTAAAAAATTTTTGGCATTTTATAAATTTCATTAACATTTTTGGTTTCTTTTTGAGTTTTCGTGAATAAAATGTGTAATGATATTAGTAACATAAGCTCTGTATAAAATTTTCTTTTCTTCGTTATTAGTATTTTGTATAACATCTTCTAATTCGGCTAAAAGGTTAGAAATTAAGTTGCTATCTATTTTTGGATTAACACTAAATTTTAATCCTAATGACAAAAATTGTTGTATATCAAGTGGAATTTCAAGATCACTAATATTTTTAAACCATTTGTCTGTATGACATATGACATTTTGCTTTTTTAAAATGTCATTAAATTTTTTTAGGTTATTATTTTTGATTTTATAAAAAGATTTGTTGTATGTTATATTTAATCGTCGTTGGTAGTAGACCATTTTCAGGCAACCCACTGCCACATTTCCACCAGCATCCACATTTCCACACACATCTGGACCAAATTTACATGTAAATTCCCATAAGGAGCAAATGAGGGAGATGAATCTCCTCCTGCTCTCTCCTTGCTCTACTCCTTGCTCGGACACCCCCACAACCATTTTGATTACATCACACCCGCATTCTTTCCACCCGCGAGATAAATCTTTCTCCACATTTCCACCCACGAGATAAACCTATCTTGTTTGGTATCAATTAATATTAGAATTTTCTCAGCTACCCGAATCTCTAAGAATTTTTTAGATTGCATCATCCCCCAGGGAGCTACCCCAATTTTAAGATTTCTTACCTGTAGCGATTTCTAACCGACCGCATAAATTTTTTTATACATGCAATACATCTTGTTAGTCTAAAATTTTACGCAGAATTTGAATCTGTAAACAGATTTGAAATCGGACCACGCCCTGCAAAGTTATACCCCCTTTAAAGTCCTGATCTTCTAAATTTTGCTCTTTGCTCTATAAGCAAACCTAACAAATAGTGTTCTTCGTCTATCCATTGCATCTTTCGAGATAAACCTATCTTGTTTGGTATCAATTAATATTAGAATTTTCTCAGCTACCCGAATCTCTAGGAATTTTTTAGATTGCATCATCCCCCAGGGAGCTACCCCAATTTTAAGATTTCTTACCTGTAGCGACTTTTGAGCGTTTTTATAAATTTTTTTTAGTCATGCGATACATTAAATTAGTTTAGAATTTTATGTAGAATCCAAATCTGTAAACAGATTAAAAATCGGACTACGCCCTGCAAAGTTACACATATACCCTCTGCGAGATAAATCTTTCTCCACATTTCCACCCACGAGATAAGCCTATCTTGTTTGGTATCAATTAATATTAGAATTTTCTCAGCTACCCAAATCTCTTTAAATTTTTAGATAGCGCCATCCCCAGAGAGCTACCCCATTTTAAGATTTCTTACCTGTAGCGACTTTTGAGCGTTCTTATAAATTTTTTAGTCATGCGATACATCTTGTTAGTCTAAAATTTTATGTAGAATCCGAATCCGTAAACAGATTTAAAATAGGACCACCCTTACCATTTTACACACCCTCTAAATTATAAATTTCCTGCGGCTCATACCTAAAAGAAAATCTAAAACTATTCTTAAAACTTTTATTACAGACAATTTTACTAATACAGTTTAAATTTTGTAAACCACATTTCTAAATACATATTCACAATTTTTTATTCTCAACCTAGAACTTCTCATATCGGCTTATACTTATTAATATTTATTTCTAAATAGAGCACCTTTTCCAAAGACCAACCGGACCCGCATGTTTCAAATTCCTCTGATTTTGTTCTTATGGTTTCGCTTAAGACCTCGTACATATTTTCCAGATTACTAGAAGACGTTATAACCACATTTTTGTGTTAAAGGATTTCACATCGGTAGTCTCTTCCCCATTTTGGTGTAAACGCCGTAGAGTTCGCAGTAGACTTTTATTGCTGTATGTTGTATTCTTTTTTCATTTATTAATCGAATAAATCGCTCTTTCTGCTTCCAAAGAAACTCGGGCACTCCATCGTCGACACTGGCGTTCTTTATGCGATAGCTAGCCATACGGTTGTTAAACGCTGTACTAACCATTTCTACACCATCGTCGCTAGTAGCGGTAACTGATGCATTTTTATGTCTGTTGCTCCTTAAATGTGCGGCATACGTAGTTTTTTCCATTTCGAAATCGCATACTTTACACGTCATTCGTGGTTGTTTCGTACAAGGCCCTTTAACAGCTGGCGGAGCTGAACGTTTACTGCTTAATGACATACCGTGCTGTTTTTCCTTGTGTCGCTGTAAGTTGCCCATTCTCGTAAAAGCGATACCGCAAGACCCACAGTTTAAGTACTTTGCTGCGGACGGATGTATAAGCTTAACCGTAGACGATGTTACACCACGACATTTGTTCTGGTGCCGTTTGAGAGCATTTTTCCAGGTATAGGAAGCACCGCAAGAGTTGCACTTAAAAACGTTTGCAGATACCATTTTAGTACAAAACAAAATCCGCACTATAAGACTTGACTTGTAAGCGAACTAACTTATAACTAAAGAGTTTACTCTTGCGCACCTGATTTATATTCCTTATAGAATGCAAACCGAAGGTTTCCGAAGACACCCGAACGAAGTTGAGGATTCAGCGGGGGACTAAATGACGTCATAATCCTTGCTGCTCGTCCAATACATTTAGCGCCAATGCATGCACCTGGTTCGCATCGTCGATGGTGCGAATGCCGTTAGTAGAAACATCGGAAACGTCTTCCATGTTATACGGATCGCGTGCATATTAAAAATCCAAAAGGGTGGTAGCACACGCACACAAATTGTGTGCAAGTCGTGCTGTAGAAGATGCAGTGCTACTATAACCAAAAACACTTTAAATCATTACTAAGAAAATACCAACTTGTTGTCTACAGGATACTTACAACAATTTAATTTTAAATAACTTCTACGTCATACTTTAGGAAATGATAGGCTTGAATATTTTCCAAATGAATCACCAAGCGAAAGTATATGCTTAGCGGTATTCAAATTGACTATTAATTTCCAATTTTTACGACCGTGGTTAATTATAGATTAAAATTTAATTTGTGCACGTTCGAGCTTCTCGTAAACTAACATATTTTATAGCAACAATGCGCTGTATAATAGATGCATACCCTTCGCCGCGCTACTGCTATTCTTGTAATTGCTAGAAAAGTCACTCTCCTTTTATTGTTAGGACCGATGCAAAGCACCATTTTTATACTTTCTATAGCACATCGCGCACTTTTTCGTCTGATAATTAAATTTTGCTTCTGTAGGCTTTTACACTTTCGCATAGCGGTCGGCCGCACGTATTGATTTCTAGAACCGGTAAGTACTCGATATCGTCCAAATAGAGAATTAGATGCTCGATGTCTGTCAACTTCCAATTCCCTCGTAAAAGGTAGAAAAACTCGGTCAATCATCCATTAAACTTCGACCCGCTGCCGTTTTGATAATTTCCAAACATTTTTCGAACGACAATGGGCTGAGAATTTTTAAACCTCCGAGGGATCTTTAAGTCGTGGTCAATTACACATCCGAGCTACGCGTAAACTAACATATTTTGCAGCAACTGTATAATACATGCATACCCCTTCTCTGCGCTACTGCTATTCTTGTAGTTGCTTGAAAAGTCAGTCGCCCTTTTTACTGCTAGGGCCGCTAAAAAGCACCATTCCATACTTTATTTATAAGTGTAGCACATCGCACACTTTTTTGTCGGTTATTAAATTTTTGTTTATGTAGGCCTTTACACTTTCGCTTATTTAACATCTAATACGACCGATTAACCACTTTCGATTATTCTAACGGGGAACCACCATACATCCCACCGCACCGTTCTTTTTGAATCCAACGATCCTATGGGCTTCCGCACACTAACACCTAACGTATCTTTCCTACTAGTTGTTAAACAAAAACTACCGGTATCGCCATTGCGGATATAAGCAGATGTTTGTGGATGTGTACGAGAATATGTAACCACATACATTAATTAGTCTAAGCTATTTTATTTAGTCCAAGAAAATTATTATTTTTCTAATCCACAACTAATAATCGCCTTTATAGGTTTAACATTTCTACCATTTCCCAATGACTGGTGCTACGTACATGGAAACTTTAATTTCTTATTAGAGAGAATTCTTATTATCCCACGCACTGCTGCGTAGTTGCATGTCCATTCCTTTTGGAGGTATATGCTCGTTCTAGGTTGTAAGACCCTCGGTTTTACTTAACTACACTTTGTGAGATCTCTTTAATCTTTTTAATCGTATCTTTCTCGCCTGCAATGCAGTAGGACTTAACATTACTACCAACAAATTCTAATACTGGACCCCATTAAATATGTCTTTAATTTTCCCTACAACTTTTTTTGTTGACAAGTGTTATATTGTATTTATTATACGCGGGGTAGTCACTCTTTTAAGATAAATATATTTTGCTAGGTATCAACTAATATTAAATTTTTCAAGGGACCCCAAATCTGTAAATAGATTTTAAATAGGACCACCCATACAAAGTTATGCCTTTTAAAGACTAATTTTACCCATCTTTATTTAACCCCATCTTTAAAACCCTTTTTTCGCTAACCGAGACATATGCTTTAACTAACCATTCCCTAGAAATCTAAAACCGATGTGCCCCGCAGAATACCGCGTGGAGATAACACGTATACTCTGTCAACCAGGATAGAAGCAGAGGAAGGATTTGGAAGGTGGGCGAGGAACTTAAAATTATGGAATTTAAAACTAATATATACAATAGATTTACAAAATCTATACAACTATCTTAGATTTATATCTTTATGCCTCCATGCGTAGATTGTTGTACTATTAGGAATGATATACCTTTTGTCATCTTCGCTCGATAAACTAATTTTATTAATTATCTGCGTGTACAAATCGTGTTTTACTCTGGATACATACACCGGCAAGTACTCTACACCAAATAAAGAATTGGATGCTTGGTGACTGTTAACATCCGCTTCCCTCGTGTACGCCCAGACACATCCCAGCCCATGCGCACCCTGCGCATGCACACCCTGCCCATGCGCGCCCCTGCGCGTGCGCACCCTGCCCATGCGCGCTGCCCATGCGCACCCTTTCTGTGCGACTGCTATTTCGTGGTAACGTCACAGCCTTTTATAAATAAAGAACAATGTTATATACTATTATAAAATGTTTATTCTAACATTATACATAGCAAATTTAAAACAACTAATACCAAGCATGGACCCATTTAAACTTAATTTTAATACAAAGTTATACACAGAAGACAGTCCTTTCTTTATGTTTGTTTGGAGTGGTTTTAATTTTATCTAATTTTATTCGCAGCTTAAAATTTAAATCGACACCCAAGTCTTCTATCTCCTTTTCTAACCAATAGTTTGATACATAAAGACCGTCTAGGTTTTCGAATTGTAAAATGTACCGAAGTTTGCCTCTATATTTAAAGTCTTTGATTCCGCCGACAACCAGATCCATTCCTTCGTGTAATTCTTGCAGCTTGTGACAATCTTTTAATCGCAGCTTTCCCACTATATCCTGCATACGTATCTTGTTAGCTTGATCGACTTCTTCTTGTCGGTATTGAGGAAATCCTTTTCTCCCACACACTGTTGCGTAGTTGCATGTCCACCACTTTTGGGAATATATGGTTGTTATAGGTTGTAAGACCCTCGGTTTTAAATGATCCGAAAGGTTCTTTACTGGGCAAATATACAATGTTTAGCGGAACCCCTTTACGTGTGGTGTACGCCAAGGTTACGAAACCCGCATTCCTTAGTTCTTCTTTGTTATCTGCCATTTTGATAAATACGTTTTTAGAATAACCTTTTAAAAAGTATACGGATTTAGTACCATCCTTTTCCGCAAGAACGCCCTAAATAACAAAAAGAGTCTTTCTTACTAACCGCAAATGCAAACAGCTTGTAGAACCCGGATGTATTTAAGTCACTCCATCGGCACATAAAATAATCTTTTAATTCTTCCTCATTTTCTCTAATAAGATGTTCTTTGTATAACACATCTTTGTATTGTTCGCGTATTGTCGCAGTGTTTTCCATGTACTCCAATTTTCGTCTTTTTGCATCCATTTCCTCTAATTCCAGTTGTCTTTTCCTTCCACTTACAGCGTATGGTATGCATAATGGAGCAATTTCCTTTAGCGTAAACGGATAAAGTTTACTACCAATATTTATGCGTATCTATCAACCCCAATTCCGAAATGATTATTTCTTTTGGAATTGTAGAATATGGTGTTGCAGATTGTGTAAAATATGTACTGCCTGCTTTAATGTAGCACTTGTGTAAGATTTTTATTTTATCTGAGCTGTCTTCCTCCTCTACTATCTCCAAATAATTTACAGGTAAATAGTTAAAACTAAAAGCCGAAAGCACATACTTTATCAATTTTTCCCTTTCTTTTGGTTTTTCGGACAACTTAATCTGCAAGCCCGTCAATTTCTTTGTATTACCATTCCCCCAATACACGTACTGTAGCAGGTTATTAAACACTAAACAGCAGCTATTTTGTAGCTTGTCCGATAGCTTACTCCACATTTTGGCAAGTGGTACCGAGTACATTGGCGCCTTTAGGAAGTATAACTTACTATCTTCCAATAACGTTAAACAGTCTTTTAAGGGATTATACACCCGTTCCGCACTGACATTGCTTCCAATTGCACAATTGTATATTGTCGCTTCCAATCGCGTAATACCATGTTCTTTAGCCAAAGTAGACGCAAATGTTTCCTTAAACGCACATCTGGACAACGTAAAAATCTAGTATATGATTGCCAAGTTGTTTATTAACACCAGGACTTGTTATCTGACACACAAATTTGTTGTATATCTTAATTCTTGCATTGGTTGTTAGCCATGTTAAACAATCAATTCCTACAGTTTTATCGTTGTCAACTATAATATTACACTTTTCTTCGTATTCGCCCTTATAGCAAAAGTTATGGTTTGTAGTTAAATAATTACACATCTCCATCTTGCTAAATATACCCGCAAAATCTTGGGTTACATCCATGTCAAAAGATAGAAATAATCTTTTCGAGTTCGTCTAATATATCTGGTAGTTCCTCCAATAAAGTTTCCAACTTAACATCTGCTAGTTCCACTTTGTATGGAACACATATAGGATTTTGGAATTTTTTATTAATGCATTCGAGGTCTTCTTTTCCGATAATTTCTTTTACTCTCTGGCCCATCTTGTTAGTGCTTTCCAGAGAAAACGGAAGCTTAGCTTTAACACCATGTCTAGCGGAAACAAATCGGTCAAACTTTCTTCGTAGATAGCTGTTAAATGCACCACAAATTTCTTTTCTTAGGATAAACATCCTTTTGCTTGCAGAGGTTTGTTCGGCGTCAGAAAAGTCGTAAATTTTAACCAACATTATATTGTCACAAAATGGTTCTGTAATTGGTGTGTGTAGTCCACCAGTCAGCATCTGCTCGCCTTCGACATAACAAATATTACCAATATCTGTTACCAGATTATTGTTGCACATATTTTCTACCAAAAGCCATAATCCAAATCGCTCATTTGTCGGTTTCACTTTATTCCCAAGAAGTTGAGAAACGTTAATCACCTTGGAGACGCTCATGTTTACCGTTCTAGCTACTATCGAATACTAAATTAAATACGAAAAATTGTTCTCTTATGTATTCTACAGAGTGGGGCGTATATTGCCGAAGATAGTCGAATATGTTGTTATCCGACCTAAGACGACAGGGATGCGCATCGACATATATCCGGATATATGTAGGATGTTAAGTTAGGGTGAAATTGCCCCATGACCACATGACCACATGACCACATGACCATATGATCACATGACCAAATGAAAATTGATAGGTTAGGCTGTTTTAATGAGTTTTCTCATTAAAACCCATTAGCACTAATTGTTTTTAATGAGTTTTCTCATTAAAAACTCGTTAGCACTAATTGCTTTTTAATGAGTTTTTCCATTAAAAACCAAGTGTGGACCTAGGTTAGATAAAAGGAAAAATTAATAATAATAACCTATTAATTTTTCCTAATTAATGTATATGGTTACATATTCTCGTACACATCCACAAACATCTGCTTATATCCGCAATGGCGATACCGGTAGTTTTTGTTTAACAACTAGTAGGAAAGATACGTTAGGTGTTAGTGTGCGGAAGCCCATAGGATCGTTGGATTCAAAAAGAACGGTGCGGTGGGATGTATGGTGGTTCCCCGTTAGAATAATCGAAAGTGGTTAATCGGTCGTATTAGATGTTTAAATAAGCGAAAGTGTAAAGGCCTACATAAACAAAAATTTAATAACCGACAAAAAAGTGTGCGATGTGCTACACTTATAAATAAAGTATGGAATGGTGCTTTTAGCGGCCCTAGCAGTAAAAGGGCGACTGACTTTTCAAGCAACTACAAGAATAGCAGTAGCGCAGAGAAGGGGTATGCATGTATTATACAGTTGCTGCAAAATATGTTAGTTTACGCGTAGCTCGGATGTGTAATTGACCACGACTTAAAGATCCTCGGAGGTTTAAAAATTCTCAGCCCATTGTCGTTCGAAAAATGTTTGGAAATTATCAAAACGGCAGCGGGTCGAAGTTTAATGGATGATTGACCGAGTTTTTCTACCTTTTACGAGGGAATTGGAAGTTGACAGACATCGAGCATCTAATTCTCTATTTGGACGATATCGAGTACTTACCGGTTCTAGAAATCAATACGTGCGGCCGACCGCTATGCGAAAGTGTAAAAGCCTACAGAAGCAAAATTTAATTATCAGACGAAAAAGTGCGCGATGTGCTATAGAAAGTATAAAAAATGGTGCTTTGCATCGGTCCTAACAATAAAAAGGAGAGTGACTTTTTCTAGCAATTACAAGAATAGCAGTAGCGCGGCGAAGGGGTATGCATCTATTATACAGCGCATTGTTGCTATAAAATATGTTATTTTACGAGAAGCTCGAACGTGCACAAATTAAATTTTAATCTATAATTAACCACGGTCGTAAAAATTGGAAATTAATAGTCAATTTGAATACCGCTACATATACTTTCGCTTGGTGATTCATTTGGAAAATATTCAAGCCTATCATTTCCTAAAGTATGACGTAGAAGTTATTTAAAATTAAATTGTTGTAAGTATCCTGTAGACAACAAGTTGGTATTTTCTTAGTAATGATTTAAAGTGTTTTTGGTTATAGTAGCACTGCATCTTCTACAGCACGACTTGCACACAATTTGTGTGCGTGTGCTACCACCCTTTTGGATTTTTAATATGCACGCGATCCGTATAACATGGAAGACGTTTCCGATGTTTTTACTAACGGCATTCGCACCATCGACGATGCGAACCAGGTGCATGCATTGGCGCTAAATGTATTGGACGAGCAGCAAGGATTATGACGTCATTTAGTCCCCCGCTGAATCCTCAACTTCGTTCGGGTGTCTTCGGAAATCTTCGGTTTGCATTCTATAAGGAATATAAATCAGGTGCGCAAGAGTAAACTCTTTAGTTATAAGTTAGTTCGCTTACAAGTCAAGTCTTATAGTGCGGATTTTGTTTTGTACTAAAATGGTATCTGCAAACGTTTTTAAGTGCAACTCTTGCGGTGCTTCCTATACCTGGAAAAATGCTCTCAAACGGCACCAGAACAAATGTCGTGGTGTAACATCGTCTACGGTTAAGCTTATACATCCGTCCGCAGCAAAGTACTTAAACTGTGGGTCTTGCGGTATCGCTTTTACGAGAATGGGCAACTTACAGCGACACAAGGAAAAACAGCACGGTATGTCATTAAGCAGTAAACGTTCAGCTCCGCCAGCTGTTAAAGGGCCTTGTACGAAACAACCACGAATGACGTGTAAAGTATGCGATTTCGAAATGGAAAAAACTACGTATGCCGCACATTTAAGGAGCAACAGACATAAAAATGCATCAGTTACCGCTACTAGCGACGATGGTGTAGAAATGGTTAGTACAGCGTTTAACAACCGTATGGCTAGCTATCGCATAAAGAACGCCAGTGTCGACGATGGAGTGCCCGAGTTTCTTTGGAAGCAGAAAGAGCGATTTATTCGATTAATAAATGAAAAAAGAATACAACATACAGCAATAAAAGTCTACTGCGAACTCTACGGCGTTTACACCAAAATGGGGAAAGAGACTACCGATGTGAAATCCTTTAACACAAAAAATGTGGTTATAACGTCTTCTAGTAATCTGGAAAATATGTACGAGGTCTTAAGCGAAACCATAAGAACAAAATCAGAGGAATTTGAAACATGCGGGTCCGGTTGGTCTTTGGAAAAGGTGCTCTATTTAGAAATAAATATTAATAAGTATAAGCCGATATGAGAAGTTCTAGGTTGAGAATAAAAAAATTGTGAATATGTATTTAGAAATGTGGTTTACAAAATTTAAACTGTATTAGTAAAAATTGTCTGTAATAAAAAGTTTTAAGAATAGTTTTTAGATTTTCTTTTAGGTATGAGCCGCAGGAAATTTATAATTTAGAGGGTGTGTGTAAAATGGTAAGGGGTGGTCCTATTTTAAATCTGTTTACGGATTCGGATTCTACATAAAATTTTAGACTAACAAGATGTATCGCATGACTAAAAAAAATTTATAAGAACGCTCAAAAGTCGCTACAGGTAAGAAATCTTAAAATGGGGGTAGCTCTCTGGGGGATGGCGCTATCTAAAAAATTTAAAGAGATTTGGGTAGCTGAGAAAATTCTAATATTAATTGATACCAAACAAGATAGGCTTATCTCGTGGGTGGAAATGTGGAGAAAGATTTATCTCGCAGAGGGTATATGTGTAACTTTGCAGGGCGTAGTCCGATTTTTAATCTGTTTACAGATTTGGATTCTACATAAAATTCTAAACTAATTTAATGTATCGCATGACTAAAAAAAATTTATAAAAACGCTCAAAAGTCGCTACAGGTAAGAAATCTTAAAATTGGGGTAGCTCCCTGGGGGATGATGCAATCTAAAAAATTCCTAAAGATTCGGGTAGCTGAGAAAATTCTAATATTAATTGATACCAAACAAGATAGGTTTATCTCGAAAGATGCAATGGATAGACGAAGAAAACTATTTGTTAGGTTTGCTTATAGAGCAAAGAGCAAAATTTAGAAGATCAGGACTTTAAAGGGGGTATAACTTTGCAGGGCGTGGTCCGATTTCAAATCTGTTTACAGATTCAAATTCTGCGTAAAATTTTAAACTAACAAGATGTATTGCATGTATAAAAAAATTTATGCGGTCGGTTAGAAATCGCTACAGGTAAGAAATCTTAAAATTGGGGTAGCTCCCTGGGGGATGATGCAATCTAAAAAATTCTTAGAGATTCGGGTAGCTGAGAAAATTCTAATATTAATTGATACCAAACAAGATAGGTTTATCTCGTGGGTGGAAATGTGGAGAAAGATTTATCTCGCGGGTGGAAAGAATGCGGGTGTGATGTAATCAAAATGGTTGTGGGGGTGTCCGAGCAAGGAGTAGAGCAAGGAGAGAGCAGGAGGAGATTCATCTCCCTCATTTGCTCCTTATGGGAATTTACATGTAAATTTGGTCCAGATGTGTGTGGAAATGTGGATGCTGGTGGAAATGTGGCAGTGGGTTGCCTGAAAATGGTCTACTGTTGGTATTCAAAATATATGTTGGTTGGTAAAATATTGTTTACCTTGTTTTGTATTGTTTTGAGTTCTTTGTTGAAATTGGTAACTAGTTGATGTGTAATTTGTATTTCTAAATTTAGTATTTTTGTAGTTAAATTATCATTAAATCTTTTAATTTTGTTAACCATAGATTTAGTACTATTGCTTAATAAATTGTGAACATTTCTTAGTGCATTAGGAATATGATTTGGTAATACTTCGTTTTTCCCGCATTGAAGAAGGAAGCTCTTTCTGTTGTTCAACGATGCTAGTTTGATGTTCAGACTTGCCCAGCGTTTTAGGAGTAAAGTTGTTTCTGTTCCATATTTACTCGATATTATATTATAGAAACCCATATACGTTAGATTATAAATATGGTACAAACATCAGTCCGATACTTGCTGATCTAGTTATGAATACTTTATTGGACAATGTCATAGCTATTTTAACATTTAAAATACCATTTCTTAAAAAATTTGTCGATGACACCATAACAGCAGTTCCTGAAGATAAAATAGAAAAAACTTTATATATATTTAATAATTATAATCCACACATACAATTTACGGTTGAAAAAAAATGTAACAGAACAGTTCCATTCCTTGACACTTTATTAATAAGAAACAATGAAAACAAAATTATTTTAGATTGGCATCAAAAAGCAATACATTCAGAGAGATATTTGAATTTTTATTCCTACCATCCACTAACAACAAAAATTAATATAATATTAGGTTTGAAACAAAGAATAAAAAGAATTTCTCAATGGTTTTGATTTCCTGTAGCGACAAGGTTTGTAAGAATAGATCTTAAATCAGATTCGAACATCTTTTCTATTAGTAATCCTAATTTAAAATTTTTAAATGCACCTGTTTATTCTGATAGACACAAATACAATTTCTGATTTACTACTTCTCAAATGTCCTGGTTGCTCAGCAAAGCATTATTATCATGCCAATAGGTTTGTATCACAAAAAAGTCAAAAAAGAAGATCTTTTAAAATGAAATAACGCCAAAAATTACACCGCCCGGGCTAACCAGAAAATGTAATTAATGAGCGATCAGACTCTAGGGTTTAATGATTAATCAATTTAGTAAAACAACTCGTATTAAGGCAAGGGTCGATACTATAAATTTAGTTACCAAAAGTCAGAAATGTTCAGTACTCGTTACAATTTCAGAAACTTAACGAGTTTTAAATAATGATAAAACTAAGTACCAAAATTTTTAGTATATTTTTCATAAAAAGTAGAACATTACGCATTAGATGTCAATCCTATTTCACGGCGGTATAATATTTTGCGAGGTGATAAAATAAGCAGTTATAATTCATAGATATGTATCTCTGAAGTGTGACATGCGAATTGCATGAAATTGGTTGCATTTGAAAACGAAATATCGTTTTAATATTGTTATTCTCTAACAGTTAGACAACCATGATTGTTTGATCATTTTAATTAAAACACCCCTTTCTTTTTGCACATACTGCTTGGTGCAAGTGGTTTCCAATTGCCAAAAAGTATGAAGGTGTTAGATTGTACTATTCTATTTTTATGATTTTTTTTGACATTTTTGTCGCTTTAGTATATAATTAGGTTTTACCGTTTTCGAGTTAAGTTCCTGGAATTCTGAAACGGTGTTTAACATTTTCTATATGTCATGATAGTTAAGAGTTTTAGAATATCGACTCTTTTATTAATCCGAGTTGTTATAGTTACTGTGTCATCTCTAACAGCCTTAAAATATTTCTAGTGTTAAGTTATGTGCAAATACTAATATACAGACTTGATGCGCACCACCTCTTATATTATGGACTGGTCTAAGTGGCGGTTGTTACGTTCTGATCCGTAAGCAACCCGGGGGTCAGTAGCTCGAGAACTGTCATTGAGGGTGAAGTGCGTTGTACGTACTAAAATGTAGCGGTAAACCATTAAATGTTAATTTTCGCTTTAAGCGGGTGAATTCTGTAATTAATCGCAATAAACTAAATATGTATATCGACGTGCATTTGTTTGAATTCATTATTTTGCAGTTCACTAAATCGAAGGAATTTCTCCGCAGCCATTTGGCCCTATATCTGGGTTACTGAACCCAATGCCGTTACTTTGCCGCCTCAATAAATAGGTAGTCTACGCAATCGAACTTAATACGGTTGTGCTATCTACTAAACCACGAGTATTTACGGGTTATAAACAATCGCGTCGTACAAAAAAATATTAGCGGTATGAATTCATAACAGACACAAACCAATAAAAAAAAATGTTAAAATTCATGTATATTTCTCATTGTTATTGCTGTTTGAAAAATCGAATATACATATCTTCTAGCAAAAAAACGATTTTCTGAAAGCAACGTCTTGTTATAACACAAGACAAACATTTTTTGAAGATTTTTAATCATATAATACTAAGTAAATTTAAACTATAAATACTGCATACAAAATTTATATTACTTTTTGAATGATGTCATCAATATTCAAAAAAAGAAACCATCTTCTTGAGCAAAACTAGACAATTCATTAGATCGTTCTTTCCACATTCCCAAGTTCTACCATTTTCTTGTATCTTTATATTCAATAAAATCTAATGAGGCTACTTTAATGAAATACTGACCCCTTAATATGAGTTATAAAAGTACTTAGTGACAAACATTCTCAAGTTAAATAACGAGAAATATCATTTCACTTTGAAAGAACTGATTTAGGTGTTGACCTTTATCCTTCCAAATATTAGTCTTTATGCGATATAATTAAGCAAGTTCATACTATAAGAAACCAAAAACAACATAACGTAAGAGGTAAAAATCAGGTCAGGTATATCGATACATACAACTTACTACTAAAAGGATATGGTTTTTGTGTACTGGACGATTTCCATATAATTTGATTTTTTCCATTTATGTGCATTATGTCTGCCCTTGCGCACTTAAAGCATTTCACAATTTATTTTATCAACACGCCATGTTACAATAAAAATTTTGACATTACATATTAATTAAAAATCTTTTGGTATGTATATAGCGCCGACCCAAGATTTATGTTGCGTTGTTGCTATTAATGATATCATTTACATGCACAGAGGTGTATATATGCAATCTTGCAACAAATTAAGTCGTGGTTTTTGTGTCAATTAATTTCGTTAATTACATCGAAAACATTTTAAAAAATGTGTATCGCCATTTAAAGTGGAATTCCTTCGGACTTATTTAGATACTCTTTCAATGTACAACTCCGCTGATATATCACGATCGGGTTAGTCCTTTTTGCCTTGTTTGAACGTATAGCGTTGGCGATGCTTATAAATAAGGTCGTGCAACTGCTATTACATGAAGATGCAGGGTGAAGGTCGATTGTCAAGGTTGTTTGATCTAGTCTCGTATAATCTTTACTAGCAGTTATAAGGGATTGCAATTCGCATATAAAAATATTGGCGTAATAATTGTAGAAAATAACTTAGGAATTACAACGTTTTCTGATCATCTTCGTTTTAACATCCAGACAAAACTAATCTTTATCTGCACCAGAGAGATATAATGGAAATCAAGCTTTAAAAAATGTATTACAGGATAGACGTTCAAACTTGTATATTTATAATCTTACCCTACTATATTTTGTTCCTTCCATATTATGCATACGTTAAAATTCGTTTCCATTTAATTCGATCTCAAATGCTTCCTTCCTTGGTGTCTCTTTGAAATGTATTTTGTGCGATTACTATTAATAAACAAAATACACATGTAGCAAACAACCAATTAGAAAGCTGGTTAAAGCGCGCGTTTAACTTAAACACTTAAGTTTTTCACGCTTCTATTTGTTAGTCACGTCTGACTACAAATACAAGATACAATGGTAATTATTAATTTATAACTGTGGACATACGTATTTATCCGTGAATTTTACATACAAGGTATTCATAGGAAATTAGGGGCCATTTATGAGAATTTCAAATGTCCAATTAAAAACAAGTAATCATTGGAACACAAAAAATTACTGAAATTTTTTCAGATTGAAATAAATAATTTTTTGTAATTTTAAAACTTATTCACACCGCACAGTCAATAGCAACCGTAAAACAAGTAGTTAACAATTATCTCCAACTTAAATGAGAATTAAAAGTAATAAATAACAATCAAATTTGTTTCAATTTGACACCCCCCCGCTCCATGCCAAGCGTGTCCAAATGTTCAAATTTAAAAATATCTTTTTTACTTCTTAGCATCCATATCAAAATATTAATTTTCTTCAACTTTCGTTTAACTGATTTGTTGCACCCAAAATAAATCCGTTCTAAAGTTCACATTTTTAACATTAAAAACAATTCTGAAATGTATAATTGATCCGCACTTAGCAAATACGAAGATTAGAGTAAACATCAATTCAACCCAACACGTTCTTTTCTTATTATAATTATAGCGTAATGTAATATTATATTATCGGCACTGTGGGAGTATTAACGTGATGATACTTATTTCAAACGTAGAAACACAAATCGTACCTGAAATCAATCTTCGTATGCTTTGCATCTTTCGTAAGCTATGAATATTTTAGAGCGCATTTTGGGCATAAAACCACCTTTGCTACCGAGGGTCAAGTTGGCACTAAGAAAGGTGAATTGTTTATAACTAATTGTTTTTAATGTTAGACGTTAAAATTTCGGGGACTACAAACAGAGCATTTTCGAAATCACAAAACTCTTAAAACCAAATTTGAAAATAAATATTATTCCAGTTTTCTTGCTACCGAGGATGACGTTGATACCAATCAACCTAGTTTGTTTATTTCGTTTTAAACAGTTTGATTTTAAAGAGTGTTTCGAACACAACACAATTCAGCCGGTTTTAAAAAACCTTCATTATCTTGTGCTGCCAACATTATAAATGTCCTCTGATTTGGTTGTTTGGTTCTTTCAGGTCCCACCACTTATCACAAACAGGTTTGTTTGGCCAAAAATTTTTTAACAGATAATCTATTAAAAGTCAGAGTGTTTCGAACTCTGAACATAAACTTTCCTGGCAAAAATCCTTTAGAAAAAAAATATTATATGATTAACACTTATTATTCTACCTTAAAGTAAATACAAATACTCCAATATCAGTTAAAATTAAATCTAAAAGTAGTTCTTGCAGAATCCACAAAAACGCTCCTCGCAATTAAATATCTTCTTATGTTAAATTGCTGTCCAAATCAGCTTACAAGATTTTCTATATTTAAAATTCAAGTTTCAAACAGCAGTTACCAAAGTACATCTTTGGTTAAATCTTCGTTTCGATTATTTAATAAAAATGTTAAAATAGGGTTATCTTGAAGAATTTTCCGTCTTTATTGTAAATAATAAATCCAATTTTCTCTTTATGTAATTTGTATACTGAACATCACTTCTATATACATTGCACCATCTTAATTATTAAATTGCAGTACGCTTACTGCATACTTCAAATATCGTCTGCAAAGCAACAGCTCGCGACTTAAATCAAAATAACATTTTGCGATCGAATTTACGAATGGAATGAATCTAAATGAATGAATTATTTGATAAACGCTTCTTAATATATTCTAATTTATCTGTTTCTAGAAGATTGTACAATATGCCCGATTTCATTCTAAATAATAAACGCCTGTCTTACGTAATTTTCTTAGAAATCCTCATTAGTGTTCAAAATTGTTGAGTTTTATTACCTTGTTATCTGATACCAGTTATACGAGATACGCGCTGCCTCTTCTTGTTTAACACATATACGATTATTGTGGCGTCGCATATTAATACGACAGATAATCAATTTTATGGGATGTTTATGGGATTTTGTGGGGTTTTCGATGATCGGGTCGCTTCTTGGAATAACATGTTTCATTTATTAATTAGATATTTACGTAGTTCTAAATACCGATGACTCATCTCTTTATACTCCTAATATTCTAGAAAATCCATTATTTAAAATAAGTTTCTGTAATCCACGGGGCAATTAATTTAAACTTTAATTGCTTTTTAATGCAAAAGGGGTTGCATTTTATAAAAATATTTGTTTTCGTGTTTCCGTATACAAAATTTATTAAAATTGGGATTTAAAATACACGTTAATTGTAGTTTCTTAAGCGAACTGCATAGAGCTAGTGCTATTTATACCAAATCAAAAGCATTTTTTATCATTTTATAATGCGTTTTGCGATCGCAGTTAAATGCGTTTTACGATATCTTACTATTAATTATTTTTACATATACAACTTACGTTACTTGCTATGTATTTACAATATGTTTATATCATACAGGGTGATTATTTATACAGATGCAATTGAATTTTTCGCTTGTACATCAATCAATAAAAGTACGCTTGTATTGTACAAGGCACAACCATGAATTTACGGAAATTTTTGTTTTTCCAGATTATATTATATTTTAGTGGGATTTATTTGTAGAATTTGAGTTTCAATGACTTAGCGTGACCCCTTATAACGTCAATATATATATATATATATATATATATATATATATATATATATATATACACATACAGGATGAGTGTTTAGTGTGGCAACGGTCGATAACTCCATTATTATAAAAGCTACGTAAACCAAATTTGGAGGCATATTAGGCATGCCTAAAGTGCATATTTTAAAAATATTTGGAAGCATACAGGGTGTTTCATAATTCCAGGGCATATTAAACTTATATTTTTTTTAATGGAACACCCAATATATTATTACATTTTTGAAAAGCCCACAAAAAGAGCTTTAATTTGATATTAAATTGTATCTGTCTATTCCTTTTAGTTTTTGAGATATTCAACTGTTTTTAGAAAAAATTACCCTGATTAGATACATTGCCACTGCACTAATACACAACTTATGTTAATTTTCAAGATGCAGAAAATTTTACTATATACCATAGTATATTTGTAAATATCACTCTTTTGAAATTTGTTCACAGTATACAGGGTGTGTCAGGTTTCGCAAAATGCAATTTTTAAAACTTTTTTTAAATGGTACCCTACCAATTTTATTGCTACAATGGATAGTTCATTAAGTGTCCTTTCATTTTTGTTAAGCATTCCCTATACCTAAATCCATTACTTTCTGAGATATTTTTGATTTTCTTCAAATTTTAAGAATGTTTTTAATTTGCATAACTAAAAATAACTTACTATTGGAGAATATTATAAAGCAATTAATACATTTTGATTAACAATTAACTACACTTATCAAATAACAATTTTTACTAAAGATATTAACAACCTACAATAAATAATACGCTTTCAACAGAATTCTGCCAGGCAGGCTTTGAAAAAATAATTACAATTAAAATGTCATTTAGGTTTATTAATTGTAGTGTGTTGTCATTTAACAGGATATCTCTCTTGGTATATTCTTGATGCAAGTAGGCAATTTCTTAAACTTTCTTCCAATACCCAAATCATATCTATTTGTTCTTTCACGGTAAAATTCATTTTGAAAACTCCTTCAAAGATTACATTTAAAACAGAACTGATAATGTGATAAATGACAACACACTACAATTAATAAACCTAAATGACATTTTAATTGTAATTGTTATTTTTTTCAAAGCCTGCCTGATTTCCTGCTTGAACATTTTCTATAAAATTCATATTGTTGATTTAATCCTAGGCTCACTACTTTGGTACTCATTTAGGCCATAAGCCTTGATGTGCTGGATCAAAGTAGAAGTTGTAAATAAATTGCTTTTTAAATAGTTAAGTTTCAGACTTTAAAAGAGGTGATTAAATACCAAATTCTATAAAGAAAAGTCATCCCAAAGAGAAGAAAATGGAGAAATTTAATTTTCTACCCTGTATAAATATCAGCGTATTCCATTAGCACATAATATAAGATTCCCACGTAAAAACATTTAAAAAAACGAAGCCCAATCTTAAAGAATACTTTAGTAGTTTTTCATTAATCTGTGTGTGTATATTTTTCTTCTGAATAATGAAAGTTGTAGTGCATTTATTGCAGAATGGAAGGATCGTAAATATAAAATATAAATACAAAAACTATTAATCTCAGCCGTGGGTAAATAATTATTCAATACCTTTTAATAACAAGTTTTCATTGCATTTACCGTAGAACGTGTTTAAAGTAATATCAATTTGACGCATTTATAAAGCAGAGCATATTTTTCGTGTGTAGATATATCATTTAAAACGAAAGTAATCCATTCATTTTCGTTAAAATACCACTTTATGAGAGTTTTAAATAAAACGTATCTTTCTTTCAAAGAAGTTAGTTTTGAATTAATTCCATAATTTTCAAATGTCTACGTTATTTAAGAATTCGGCATTTCTTTCGAGAGAATTCGGTAAAGTCATAAATCATCTATAAATACGCTAGGAAAAGCTAATTACTACTCGTAAATAAATAAACGCTCCAATTCAAATACGTTACTATCGGAAAAAGTCATAAAACCGAGATAACAGGTTTAATAGCTCTACGTATTACAGAAAGAAAGAAATAGCAGTGATCTGTTTCGTGCATTAACAAAGAATGGAAGACGCTTTACGTGAGCCATAAATAATACTGATATCTCAATTAATTAGAGAAAAGGAACCGAAATCAGGATAATTATTACATGATCCAGGATGTGTCATGCTTCGAAATATAGCTAGAAGAATCGAGAAAATGGCATTGAGTTGTTTTAGTATATAAGATTGAAGTAATTAGAACGGGAAAGTCGTTTATTCATGATAACGTCAAGCAACATGTAAGTTTCTAGTAAAGATTAATTCTTTAATTTATTTTACGACATGCAACATATACGTTTCGAGTAAGTTGTAATCTTATTTTGCCCGCGTTCCACAAGTAACATAGAATTTTGCATAATTATGAAGTATACCCATTTTGATGAATAGTACGAAAATTAAACAATTTTCGACAAAAATAATCCTAGTACAAAAACAACTGCTAATTTTAATCTATTAAAAATAAATGCACTTTGCAGGCTGATATTTCTACGATAAGACTTATTGGAAACGAAAATTTGAAATAGAACAAGGACGTATTCAATGCCGTTAATTACAACTGAATTGATATATTTATAAGCGCTATAAAGAAATATTTGGCAATACCAATTGTAAGTTTAATTTTGTTTTGTTTTTTGTATCCTAGTAGGAAATTTGAGTAAATTAAGCTAAAATAAAGTTTTAATTTTATAGAGGTTATTTGTCAAGGGGATAATTTCCAGAAACTTTGAGGTCAGAATTCGAAGCATTTTGACCTTTACTAAATTATTTGCCCAGCGTCTTTGGCCAATTACACTAACAACCGAGGTAATAAAAGAATAGGTAAATTATCCCAAGAATTTTAAAGAGAATTGTAACTCTCATATAAGATGTTTGGGTTCTGTAATTGTTAACGAGGATCAGGTGAGGATTATTTTAATAAGTAAGTAATCATTAGGTAAAATTTTCTGGCTACGCTTAAGCTGTAAATTGTTTTTATAAGCATTATTTATATCTGTTAAATGTTAAAGATTCTTTAGATAATGTGTGTAAAGGAAAATATGTTTTTGAATGCTTAGACGACTGTTCATAGATGTTTCCTAAAATTTCTATTTCATATCTTTTGATAAAATCCACACAAGTTAAATCTAACTCTAAGTCTGAAAATCTGTTATCATATTAAACAAATTTTTCAGAAAATAAAAGTGAAGCGGCTACTACATGGTTAGTAAAATTGAAACGTCCATTTGTACGGTGATACAATTGGCTATTATTAAACCGTTTTCGTTTTGCTTCTGTAGGAACGCAATCAGTTTTGATGCTTCTTCAATGGAGGTTTCTATTTTATTATGACACATATTATTAATACTGAATTCAAACACACTTATAATTTTGAGCTTTAGTTGGATTCATGTTTCTTTTTTTGTGGTTAGTTGTATGGAACACCCACATGTGGAATAACATAATGAAAGAAGACCAACCAGAAAGAAATTTTTTAACCATCAAAATTCGTAAAATACCAGAAGCTTGCTTGCACGTTTGGATATTTGTAGTTTCTACAAAGTTTTGCATACATACAATTAATGCAAATTTGTATTCATATACAATATTGATCACACGGATACTGAAATTTCAGCGAGTAAAAACAGAATGACGTATTCTTACAACTATTTCATTAACCAATGCTACAGGTTGAGGCGAAAAACCTTGATATATCCTTAAAATTTTCAAAAAAACGTCAGATTATCCCGAGTCATCTTTCTTATGTTTTGAAGTACGATGGGATAGTTTGAATGTATGAGTTACTCAGATTTGAAATCTATTAGAAAAGACGGTATACCAGAAAATGCAGGCGATTCTGTACCTGTTTTACACGAAGAAATACAAAATAGTTTATATCACCCGCTAGAAGAAGAATGAGTGCATGGTAATCGTTTATCAATGTGTCTACAAATAGTTGAAAGATTGAAATATGTTATGGTTTTAGCAATTGCGGAACCATTTTTAGTGTCTGTTGATATTAATGATTATCCAACATATGCATATACAATCGAGCATACAATGGATTTATCTACTATTAAAGCTAGACTGGAAAATAAATTCTATAGAAGAATTACTGCTACACAATTTGATGTGCGTTGCTTAGCAACAAATGCGGACAAGTTTAACGAACTGCATAGCACAACAGTAAAAGAAGCTCGCATCAAAAGTGAATTATATTTAAGAATTATCAAAGCGTCAGATACAATTGATGTTGGAGCGGTGTATCGTCAGCTAATGAATACGTATCAGTCTACTGATGATGAAGCAGATCTAGTTCAAGCAAGTCCACCTGGTAGTAGATCACTATCATTCTCTTTAACACGACGCTTGAAACGTCCAGATGATTGGAAACAAGAAACCCGAGCAGTTTTGGAAGCGCTTTGGAGTTTTGATGATTCAGAACCATTTAGATTGCCTATCGAACACTTAAAACATTCTGATTATAACCTAGTTCTTGACACTACAATAGACTTGGGAACTGTCAAAGAAGATTTATTGGGTGGTAATTATGAAACGCCTCAAGACTTTTGCAAAGATATGAGACTGGTATTTCAAAATTCGAAAAATAATAATACTAATAAGCGATCTATGATTAACGCAATGACAGTTCATTTCTCTACTATGTTTTCAGCACATATGAAGAAAATTGTTCACAATTGGAATATGGCAAATCGTAGAAGAACTGTGTCTCCGAGAAAAATTATAAAAAGAAGCCAAAGAAAGAAACTACTCAAAAAACAGTGTTTTAAATAAAGTGACACGAGTCGTCTTCTAGTGAAGATAAAATCCCTAATTGAACAACAACAGCAAATAGTCACTTAAGTGATTATCAGTTTGAGGATAATGATTGTCAAGAGTCATCAGCTAGTTAACTATCACATTCATTAAGTACTAATGAGGGTTCTGTGTATAAACCCAGGTGTCCTAAGAATTCTGACCCGACGGGTGGTCTATATAAATCAAAATGAGTAGAATCGACAAATTGGACATTAAAAATTCTGGCACGAAACACCCGTCGACACTGAAATCCAATACTTGGTTTCACAACGCAGAATATATCCGTAGAAGACGACTGATACATTATTGAATTTCACGTATTAAAACTAAACGAAGTAACACGCAGGGCGTCTTGTTATACATTCGATCTGAAGACGCAATAATTGAGTACATACAGTCCGAATTATGTAAACTATATCTTGGTTGCAGGGTAGAGGTTAAAAAGGTGGAAGTGAGAACTTCCATTATCGAGGTAATCGCTCAGTCCCTCTCAGGGTTCTCTACAAAAATTCCTAGTAAATAGTTGTAGAAGGGGCGGCTTTGCCTAGTGCTGCCACGGAACAACACATTTTCGAAAACATTACTGATTAGATAATTATACGCAAAATCATACGATTTCTGTAGCGCGTGCCGAGGTTGAATGATAGCACTGTTACTTTTGAACGTCAGATCCATTGTACAATATTACAGTATGTCCCTCTAAAAAAGGGTTCATAACCAAAAACTACTTTCAAAATACAAAGAAAAATAAAGACCTGTGATTGGTCAATTCAAAGAAATGTAGGAATTTATTCTTTAGTGGCACAGATTATCGAAGACAAATAGACCTACCGGATCCAATAAATTTAAAATAATGATAGGAATCAATAGAAAATAGAACTGCAGGATTTTATCAGGTTACAACAAACACTTGCCGCTACTTTTGTAGTTTTCTCAAATAAAAACCATCACGATGAATTCTCATTAATAACTAATAGTAAAAGCAAACAAAAAACCAGAATCGTAGTTTTATATTAGCCTCAGCTACAAATACATGATTTAAATGTTAATTTTCTTTTCGTTAAAGAATAACAAATTAAAACATCCCAACAACGCGTTCACCACCTTACTATATATTCCCCATCAATTTAAAAGTAGGGTCAACCATTCGCTTTTAAAATATAAACGCCCACATCCTGTATACATTACATATTAGCAAATGTTATACAACAGAAACCCTATAATTTTCTAGGTTAAATTTATTAATAGTATATCAATTAACGTAAAACCCATTCAACCAACAATTTGAACCGTTATGAAAATACAATATTGTATTCGGTTAGATATATGAAATGAATGCGTGTTCACATATAATAGTAATACAAAATATTTTTGAGCGAAAGTTTACTGAACTTCAAGATCTATGCAAAATTAAACATGTAATTCCCTAAGATATAGATGATGGATTTTAACGGCAATCCATAGAAGGTAGGCAAACTAGAAAATTTATTTTCACACATAGATATTTTTCACATATGTATAGATGGTGTAAAATTGCAGAGTAAACACTAGATATCTGTTTAGTAAGAATATTGTTGGGCAGAAATCAGCAGAACATGATTCGCTAGAAAAAATTATTAAAACAAACTGAAATTGTAATTATAACTAACGATAAACTAGTTAACAATTAGACATTCGAATCCATTACTGAATTACATTTGATTTATTTTTTTTCCAATGCTTCATCCGAAGATAGTACATTGGCCAGGAAGCGAGTGTTTTTATCTGGAAATTTTGAATTTTGCCGAACCCTTGGTATTCTATGCAAGGTAAGGAGGGATCTTTAACGTGTACAACACTAATACACGGAATCTATATTTTACCTCTCATCCGAACAAGGGTGTATTTATGTGAAAAATGCTCACCTAACATTTTTCAAGCGATCCGTGTCTGGATTCGAACCCAGGACCTTGGAAACAGCAGTTATATGCAAACCTATCTGATCCACGGAGTCACCCTTTACTGAATTACACTACATATGATTTTTCCAATGCTCCGCCCGAAGGTACTATATTTGCCACGACGGAAGTTTTTTTACCTAGAAATTTTGAATTTTGCCGAACCCTTGTTGTTTCAAGCAAGGTAGATACCTTCAACGTGCGTGACAACAATCACACACGGGATCTACATTTTACCTCTCATCCGAACGAGGGCGTATTTTTGTGAAAAATGTTCGCCTAACATTACTCAAGCAGACTGTGTCGGGATGCGAACCTGGGACCTTGGGTTTAGTAATCACACGCATACCAAACCAACTAAGCCACGGAGCCGCCTCCATTACTGAATTACATCGGATTGCTGTATACAAGCGCTGTAAGCAATAAAAAAAAACTGAAAATTGAAGCAAAAGTACAGCTGAATGTACTTAAGTAGTATGAACACGGTTTCGTTGTGAAGTTTGATGTGATAGCATACACTTATGAGGCTATGTCGAAGATATTTCGATTAGAAAGAGGTTGGATAGTCTACCCCACAACTAGCTCGTTAGTTTAACGTTGAAAAAAACATGGCTGGGGATAAAACATTAATGAAGGCAACACAGGATATATCAAGAACACCAGGAACTGGACTCTGCAAAGTGTCTTCTGTGAAGCAACACTTGTAAATTTAATACGGAAAATCTGTCTGAGTTTGCAAGTATTTGAGCAGAAAAAATTATTTATGCTAGAAGTGTTCAAACCACAGAAAGTATGAAAAAGCTAAATAATTAAAAAATCGTTCAGCTTAAACAAATGAACAAATAAACAACGTCCACTTGAGTTTAGTACTGAAAATAATAGAAATGATGCATTTTGAAACAGCATTGAATATTCTAAAGAAACAGTGTTACAGTACGACAGGAATTGTGTTAGAGCTGTAAATACACGATAGAACGAAACGTTCGTGCATGAACCTAGCAAGTCGATAACTTGAAACATATCCTTTTGACGAGCCATAAATATGCGTAGATTTTTTTGCTTTAGTACACTTAGTGTGCTAGTTGTTTGATTCAGTGACTTATTCCTTAATATTAAATACTATCAAGCGTTTGCAGTATTATTGAACTAGGAGTCTAGTATTATTTAAAATAAGTAATAAAGACGTAGGCTTTATCGTATGGTTGTTGAAACTTTGTTCAACCGGAAGCAACACAAGTCGTTTCGCTAATAAGTCAAATCGGACGGTAATCGCTTTTGATTTCTGAACAAGAAAGAATGGGTTAGAGAAGGAGCACAACGTGCGATATACGAATCGCCGTTTTAGATTTGCATCTTTAGATAGGAAGGTCCTATATAGGTTCCGCTTTCTCTGTTCACGGTAGTCAAGTAAAAGTATTAGGTTCGTTATTCTAATTTAATTTCATTTACAGCGTTAATCTTTTACGAAGATTGTTTTTAAGAAGATTATAGTGTCAGAAGGTCAGTTCCTCCTAGATGTATATGGCGTCCTGATTTATGTTGCTTCAGTTATGGGTTTCTGTGGATAATGAGAAGTGAATTCTATTAGCAGGTCATTTACAAAGAGTAAAGAAAAGCAGCCCAAATGTCAAATTCCTTGACAATCTACAGTTCCAGAAAATTTCTGTATAAAGTTTTTTTGAATTCGAAGCATATCGCTACGTCATGTGGCTTGAGACCTTTCAACTTCTATTCCACAATTCAAGGTAAGTGATTAGTTTTATTCATGTCATCCGGTGGCCTATTTGTTTTGATGTTTGATAAGAAAATCAGGAACATTTTTACACGAGCAATTAAACTTAGAAAATATTGGTTTATGCAATAAGAATTTCCCATTAAGTATTAATGTTTACATTTAATGAAATACTTTTACATAAAAATTGGTTTGCATTGCATACCTTTAACTTAAAATACAAAATACTAGTACTTGTATCAACAGGCTTGTGAACCTGAATATACAGATCTGATATAAAGGGACCTCGTAATTATGTATAAAAAAAGTTTTATATGAATTTAGTAAGGAAAGAAATTGAATTTATTGCCGCTTTTTGAAAACCCATTGTTTTGACTGAATATATGTTGTATATTTTGCAAATAAAATTATTAATCCTAAAAAAAATACAGATTTATTAAAGGAACAACTAAATTTACTGTATTATTTTGGAGAAGTGCGTTCTAAAATAGGGAAACTTAATATAATTCTTTGATCAATATTGGTGAATTGGTAAGGTGTATCTTATTGCTGACAGATGACCATTATAAATAATTTTTAATTTCTACGAATTGTAAGATTTGTTAGATAAACAAATTCTAATTGTTTTGAAAACCGTCTTTACATTACATTCAGCAGCCTTACTTTTTTCTATCCGTCTTATTCTAGCGTGGAGTAGTTACATGCATAGACAGAGGGATGCAGGGATGCTATCAATCAAGAATATGGTTTACAAACGTAGATTCGAGTAAGTAAATATATAATTAGGTAAACAAGCATTCGAGCTCGAAAGTCATGCTAAACTAATCATAGAAAAGGCCGATGACTTAGTGATGATAATAACTAATTATATGATTGTAATTTCTATAAACTCGTTCCAATCATTGATCAAAGTACGTCGACTATTATTTCTGATCTGAACTGAATCGTTTCTTTAGTATTTTCCCGAGCAAGCAACTTCTATTATATTGCATATATTAGACCGTTTCCAGAATTTAAAAAATACGCTGAGTCACGTCAGTTGTTCTAACCATTTCTTTTTTAGTATGTGTGTGTGTGTATCAATTTATAACAATTAAGAAATGCCGATGTGTGTGTGTGTGTGTGTGTGTGTGTGTGTGTGGGTGGGTGGGTGTGTGCGTGTGTGCGTGTGTGTGTCAATTGTCATAAAAAATTAATAAAAATTTTTACACGCTTGAAGAGGTACAGTTTGCTTTTGTTTGATATTCTTGTATAACTAAAGGAACTTTTAAGGAAACTACACCTGAATTATAATTATTATTTTGAAAAATTGCATTTTTATGGAGATTTTCCACATCTACGCAAGAAAACAAATATGTTAGGTTTCTGAATTCATTGAATGAAGAACAATTCAACAATTCACATTATTAACACCGTAGAATTTAGTGTAGCAAACGACATATTACTCTGGGTTCTATTGCCGAAACAGTTTATATGAAACGTTCATTTTAAAATGTACAGCTTATTAAATGCAATGCACTGGTTTAAGGTTTGTCATTGGGAAAACATATTTTGTTGCCGAATACTCATTATAATCCCATATGTTTGGATAAGAGGAAATCTGTTGAACTATTATGGGTCCTCCATAAATTTGATACATACATCCAAATAGAACTTCTTTCATACAGACTATATCATATTGAAAACTTAAACACATTGGGCATTAATGTTACAATTTTCCTTGCGGCAAGCTGGACGCCGGTTTCAATGAAATCTGTATGGGTGCGATTGTACTAAAAGATGGGTTCAACAAACGTATCTTCCCCTAAAGTCATAATTCAATAAAGATGAAATTTTAATCCGTAATAAAAGACTTTGAGGAGACTTTCGAACTAACTCTGAACTCTAACTTCAACGGAGTTTGATAAGACTAACAGGAGGGTTCGTTACGGATTGCCCTTAAGCGCCGCTACACTTAACAAATGTTAACCAAGAATACCGCCCGAAAGTGTAGGAACTAAACGGTAAATAACGGATCTAAGCATACATGTTTAAGAGTAAATACTCTCGTTAAGGAACCTGAAAGAAAAGGGTACTTATAGGCTTGTAAACCTTATTCTATAAATGTTAAATAAAAAGATTAGTGCAAAAGGAAAAGAACATAAAATGTGAATATACTGATAATGTATTCTTGCACTCACACCTACATGGACGCTTTACTTATTACGAGAAGAATTATTCATCACTTTTAGCATAACATTTTTATCATTGACCTTTCAACTTTTGTTGGAAATCTTATAGACAGATGTGCATAATACCTTTAGCATGGTTACCTATTGAAATCAAAAGATTGAATAACAAAAATTAAGTTTCTATTTCTTTTAAATAATCATAACTAACATTGTTTGGAATATTTACAAAGAAAAATCAAGTATTTTAAATAAAATGAAAATACGTTAAGCATTTCTTATTAACTTATAGTGACTTGATGACTAAAAATCTTACAGCCATTTTTGGCGAAAATTTGCGTATCTTTCAGATCTGAACCATAAGCATTACATATTGAGATTAACTTTATTTATTAATTAAAGAGGATTTCAATAAAAATATCATTAGCTTTTTAGAATCTATAGTCTACTACATTGATTATACTTTAAAATAACATTAAATAAGATTGAATCTTTCTATTATAATCTAATTTAGATTTCTTATGATATGAGAACGTGAAAATCATTTAATTTGATCCAAACTAACTTTTATAACCTTAAATTCTCGGAAGAACAGAAAAAGGGAAAGAAAATTCTTGAAAATGTAGATCGACACTCGCCAGAAAATTGTGTAGTGTATTTGGAGAGAAATACAAACTCAAAATACAATCGTCCTTGTGTTGACTTCGCATCTGCAACCGACGACAGGAAATTTCACTAGATACTTATGCATAATTTCGTAATGGAATCTTTTCGAGTTACATCAAACGAACAGCGGTTTGCCATAAATTAAACCAACATATACCGGACTCTGATAACAACTTCTGCATACTGACTTTTTATATTGTACCAACAGATTGTAGGATAAAAACCAATAGGTAGTTGGTTGTTAAAAATTAGTTACCTAAACGTGATTATCTAAACACTGTTATCTAGTGTTAGTTATCCGAACATAATTATCCAAACGTAGTTGCGCTGTAAAAACGAAGTTTGGCTGTATTTAAATTAAATGAAAATTACAAACCATTTGATTTGACGGCTCTAACATCTCGTGTCTGTTCATTCAGACACCCACACAAAATATCTTTAGAGCGAGCCTCAAGTTGTTGGTGGCTAATTTTTTTGCCATGTTACCTTTATAAAACCTAACGAGCAACTGCCGGATTGAAACGACAATTCCGGAATCGCAAGGCTAGGACAGAACAAGCATGCGGCAGATGTTGTTTATGAACTCATAACGGTAAATGGAACGGAAACTACTAAATATAGCTGGAAATATATCACCTTTGTCACTCTGTTTTCAATGAATTAAACGACGAAACCAAACATTTGTTTTGCAATATGCACCAACTTATAAATTTGAACTTGATATAAAGCAGCAAACATAATACAGGGTGTATCGTGTCTAAAACGACTTAAAACTAAATTTATTTATGATTCGCCTGCCTTAGGAATTTTAACACGTTACAAATCTCTAACTATTGTGCAGCACCAAAAACTAACAAAACGAGTCAACTATTTCATTACAAGCAGATTATTTTTAAAAGTTGGTGTATTGCCGGTATTTTCTTATTTAAAAAGACAGTTTTAACATGAGATAATTAATGTTTATATTACTTAAAGCTTGATATGAAAAAACGGTTATATGGAGATAGATGTATTTAATCGAGCAAGAAAGTACAGTGTAGCAAGGTAAGGGTGAAGCGTTCGTTATATAAGAGGCCTGCTGGATGATAATCAATTTATAATTAATCAAATAACTAAAAGTTTTGGAAAACTAGGTTGCACTTCAGAAGATCTAGGATAGAAACAAGTCATGTGTATAAAGGACGATGGATTTCTTAGAAAATCGAAAATTTCAAGTGTACAGCATAGCAATCACCTTGAAATAGTGCATAATATAAAGATTTCCGTCCCGTCTGTTAAAAGAAACATTAAAGATGCCAACTCGACTAGCAAAAAGTTGGCTAGCAAAAAATTTGAAGTCGTATCGTTACTTTATTTTAACGTATACAGTTTGGTATTGCCACATTCAGAGTAAAACGCTTACGATTTCGTGAAAATATTGCAAAGGGATGATTACAATCTTCAAATAAAGTTGAAAGAGCTTTCAAAGGATCCGAACACGGTTTTCCGTTTGCACTATATTTTAAAAAACCTTTGGCGGTGGTTCTCTGGTGATCTAAAGAGGAATTTGATTAAAGGCCACCACTAAATAGTTTTTACTCGTCACACGCCAATGAAAATTCACTTTTATCTGAAAATCTTTATGCACGACCATGTTTTGCTCATCGCACCATATATAGAAATCAGTTAATGCTTAAAATAATAGGAAGTCTTGAAAAAAAAAATCTTTAGGTTCTGCTGAAATTTTGTTTTGGGTTATGTTTGATGCTTGATTGTTATTCGGTCTCTTTAATTCTTTTAACAAAAATTATATAAAATAATGGAATGATAGGGGCTAAATTGTTGGGGTCACCTAGCTCACATAAATTATTTTTACGATCGTCTGATGTCCAACACCAGATTCTTTGTAAAGATACAATCGATAGTTTTTAGATAATTCGGAGCAGTTGAAAATTCGAAATCGCTATAACATTTCTTCTTGACTATGGTATCATTTCTAAATATGTTAAGGAAGTTTACTAATGCATATCAAAATGAACTAAATTAGTATTGAAATTTTAGTTTCAAAAGTATTTCTTTAATCTGCTATAATTATTTTTCTGCCTTTGCAAAAATATTTAAACAAAATTAAAATTAAATTTGGACTTGATAAATAACAAACAACTTATCTACCGTTCCTATAATGCAACAACCAAAAATCCGAAGATTAAACTACCGTTTGTAAAATTTTATTTCAAAGATGCAAAGTTGTTATATTCGTTGACTTCACTAAATTAAGTACCTATATTATTTTATGGGTCATAATTTTCATTCGTTAAAATAAATAATTGATTAAAGTATGTAAATAAATGACTGATTTCGTGGGTGAATGAACGCTAATATCATATTATCAAATACATACTTCTCATGCGAAAATTAGATAGATAAAGTAGTTTAAAGGTATTTTTGATTTGAAGTGAGCTGAACTATATTATTCAAAACAAGGTTTCATATATTTTATTACGTCGCCGTGGTAGACCAATTTTGTTGTTAATTGTGCATTAAATACTGTAGTCATACGGCTGAAGTTAAACTCTTTTGCTTATCAATAATCAGTTTGAAATTGACAGAATAGGAACGTTGTGATCGCTATGATTATAAACAACAGAACGGACAGTTAACACACTGATGCTCAACTCGCAATTTAATACGTATACTTGACCACGAAGCAATTTCAAAATGCCTCATATTTTCATCTGATGCCTCACCAAGAACGCATCTTAAAAAAACTAAATCTTTAGTGGCTTCTCTACCTTGCTCAAATTTATTACATCATTACCTTATTTTTATTTTCGTACAGATTGCCATTAGACTGACCCCACTCAGCGACTATATATTGAATATCAGTAGGCAAATTGCCTTTGGGCCTAATTTTGTACAATAACTGCGTTTTACAACTTTCTCATGAAGTTTATAAAGTGTTTCAGAAATTTTTCATTTTTAATTTTACTGTTAGGCACCAGACACAGATTTAACGGGAGGGAGAGTAGCGACTAATGCTTGGTGAAATTGTTTAGTATGCGGTGAATCGTTTAACGCGCTTTTGCATGCGAGTGTTTTATAAAAACAACGATTTATACACTGTTGTTCGTTGCAGACGCGAATTTAATCACGTATTGGGTGTGCAAGTTTGAAGAGACTGGAAACACGATGCAGGATAAATCAATAGGGCACCAAAGGAAAAAGCGGACATATTCGCCAGTCTGTTATGGACGTTCCACGACAGTCACTAGGTTTGCGTACTGCATATCTAACTCTAAAGAGATCCGCCGTGCATAGTTTTATTTGCAAAGATTTATATTTTAACTACTACAAAATTGTTGTTGTACGGGAAATAAAGCACGATTATTAGGCTAAATGAGTCGAATTCTGCAGAACATTGAATAATCGTTTAAGAATCTTCACTAAAATATTACTCTCCCTACATTTGATTTTCTAATGCTCCGCCCGAAAGTACTACCTTAGCCAGGAAGCGAGTTTTTTTACCTGGAAACTTTGAATTTTGCCGAATCCTTGATGTTCCAAACACGGTAGGGATCATTAACGTCGTGACAACACTCACACACGGGATCTATACATTTTACCTCTCATCCGAACGAGGGCGTATTTTTGTCAAAAATGCTTGTCTAATACTTTCAAGCGGTTTATGTTGGGAATCAAACCTGGGACCTTGGTCTTAGTAGTCAGCGGCTCCGTGGCGTAATTGGTATGCGTGTGACTACTACGCCCAAGATCCCGGGTTCGAATCCCGACACGGTCCGCTTAAAAAATGTTAGGCGAGCATTTTTCACAAAAATACGCCCTCGTTCGGATGAGAGGTAAAATGGAGGTCCCGTGTTTGAGTGTTGTCACGCACGTTAAACATCTCTACCTTGCTTGGAACGGCAAGGGTTCGGCAAAATTCAAAATTTTTCAGGTAAAAAAAAACTCTCTTCCTGGCCAATGTAGTACCTTCTGGTGGAGCATTCGAAAATCACATGTAAGGTCTTAGTAGTCGGCGACTCCGTGGCGTAGTTGTTATGCGTGTAACTACTACGCTTAAGGTCCCGGGTTCGAATTCCGACACGGGCCGCTTGAAAAAGCTCGCTTCTTGGCCAATGTACCACTTTCGGGTGGAGCATTGGAAAATCACATGTAGGGGTCTTAGTAGTCACACGCGAACCAACTAAACCACGGAGCCGCTCACATCAACGGTCATGTAAATTAACAAAACTGTAAATATTGGGCTTGCTAAAATCTATTGGAACTGCATCAAAAACAACTACACTCGGCTGTCGTTTGGGTTGCCATATTAAGTCGAGAAGTTTTTGGTTCATACCTTTTTGAGAATAACCGTAGTCGCGCTCAGACCGTTAACTCCGATCAATATTGCCATATGAACTAGAAATGCAGAACCTAATTGGTTACAACTACCACACATTATTCCAGCAAGATGGAGTCATTTTCCTGGCCACAAATAACTCATTAGCCGCTCTTGATGATTTATTCCCGGAAAGAATAGTTAGTCGCCGAGGAAACCTCAACTCGCCATCGAGGAGTCCAGATATAACGCCTATAGATTTTTTCCTATGTGGCTACTTAAAAAGTATGGTTTTTAATCCATTTCCACCCAATTTGAAGGTTTTAATCAACGCTACTCCAAGAGGGATGTTCCAGCGAGTAATTGAGAATTTCAATTCCAGACTAGATGAGTATGGCGAAGCGGTGTGCATTTACAAATGGTTGTTTGTCGTAAATAAAAATTCAAAAACCTGCTCTTTAATTTAGCAGTAATTAAAACAAAATAGTATATCGTATATTTGAAGGCGGCTGAAAATGCAAATCGAATATCTGAAAATACAACAATTTTAACCGAACTGCTGGTTGAAGAAGTATACTTAATGCTATTAAACGATATATAACAAGACGAAGCACAACCCACAATTTAGAATTGTAATGCTATATTTAAATAACAATTTTACCTCACATCTTATTAGAACACGTGGTCGTAAGGATGTCCTCTTTAAGGTCATTAGTATTATAGCCTTCATATTTTTATGGAGATATGTAAACTGAGGAATATGAATAAAATTTACAATGCCAAACTAAAGCTTCATGTCATGTAGTTCAAACAGTATTTGCAGAATTACATTTTCGTAGTATTAGAATGTTTGATTCTCTAAGAAGAATAACGAAAATTGTGTGGCTTAGGTATTGGAAACCTCCTAAGAACATTTTCAATAACTACTGAGAGTTATGACTTGTTATCAAAATTTCATACTATAATTATTTTTTAATTTCAGCAAATTTTTACAACACCAGAAAATAACTCGGTTTATTGAGAAAAAATTTAAATTTAAAAATTGTATGTTTGGGTTTTACCTAGAAAACAGTAGCCTGGCAAAAGTTTCAAAGCACGTCCATGAATTCAATTAGAAATTGTCTATCAGGTATAGTTATTACAGTTTCAATGTAATTTCTAAGATATGAAAGTAATTAAAAAACCGAAATTTTTTTTTCGCTCCGTACCTCATAAATTAATGTGATTGTAAACATTTTACATACAGAATTGTGCGTTTCTCAAAAAAGTTAGCCAAGAGCGAGTCGAGCTCGCACTATTAGAATTTCGGTACCAATACTACAGTGAGCAATCAATAAACCAAATTAAGTTGTTTTTATTTTTTATGTATATTTAAATCTTATCCAAATTTGATTGTGATAACTGAAAAATGAAAATATTGTCCCACATTGTACTGGTACATTAGTAAATACGTTGTATATTACTGTGTTTAAAAACTTTTTCCCACCAACTATTACACTGTCAAAAAAACCTGCAGTTTTCCGATAATCTATGACTCAATAGCTACTATCTATATTAAAATCAAAATTTTAGCTTTGGAAATGTAGGAGAACAGGGGGGCGGTCATTTTTGACTCATTTTGAGATATATCATAAAGACTACTGGACCGAAAAATATAAAAAAAATATTTTTGGAAGCCTTTTAGAATCCTCTTTCAAATGAAACCTCACACGATATATTTATTAAAACTTTTTTTCTTTTGACCAAATTAACCCCCGCCATTTTAATCTAAAAATATTTTCCGACTGTCGATATATGTGCGCGCCATAAAGACGCAGCGTTGTGCAAAATTTCAAATTCCTACGTTACATAGTTTTCGAGAAAAACCTCTGTGACAGACGGACGAACTGACACGGGAGTCATCTTATAAAGGTTCCGTTATACCTTATAACGTTCGGAACCCTAAAAAGGATGCGTAAAAAGAATGCCTAAAAACGTATTTGCGTATCTTCTTTAATAAAGGAAGTGTCCTGCAATGACAACAAAATATGAACATCCTGTACATGGTCAAAGCCGAAGTGCATAACTAAAGTAAGTGCTATGAATTGACGAAAAAAATTCTACATTCCAATCCTTACCAAAAACGCTTATTAATGATGTGCATTATGTACGCCAAGTTAGTATGAAGGTATTTTTGTGTCAATGGTCTACACAAACACTAATACTCTATATGCTAAGACAAAACTCCAGGCTAAAAGAACTTTAACTTATAACAATGCTGTAACCCTTTGTTTCTTTTGAGCTGGTTGTAATAGCCAAAATAAAAATAACCATACTATACATATTATTTATTATTGGCTTACATTTAAAGCACCATAACTAGTTTTAATATGGTAGATATTTTCCCAATTGGAAGCCACTTGTTCTTAGCAGCAGACACGGAATTTTAATTGATGGAATAACTATGACAAAAAGAACCTTCTACAAGAAAGTGGAACAAATAAAAAGAAATAAATCGCATAGAAGGAGCACAGACTATTAGTATTTAATATAACAAGGACGAAATGATCAATATCCACGTTGAAGCCGAAAATGTTTCAACTCCAAATAAGGACTTTTCCTAGAATTTGTAGAAACCGGCAGCTAATATAACTCAAAATATAGAATATTTATAAAGTCTCTTACCGTTATCAACATAAACACAGTTTGTAGAACTTAAAGTAATATTATATCTTTATACCTGTAAGTAGAGCATGAAAGCAATGTTTCAAAGTGATCGCCATGAAGTCGAGACTAAAGTCCCAATATTCTTCCATGGGTTCTTTTCAGTGTACCTGGTGTAACCTCAAATGCAACACCATAACTACAATTTCTTAACTGCTTCAAACTAATTGTTTTTACTCACAACGGTTTGAGCTTTATAAATACTCAAACAAAAAAGTCTAATAAGGTTAGATTATGGTACTAAGGTGCGAAAACCTTGGCGGCGCGCATTCAATCCATATTGCCTGAAAAGTCTTGTATTACTGGGAGTTCAAAAAAAAATCCTGTAGAATGGCAAGATAAACAGTCCTGTTTATTATTAGCTTTGCAAACATCAATTGCCCGCAAATTTGTAATCCAACCATTATCACGCACAGTGACCTTGGGAGAATCGCGCCCTAACCAAATTCAGCTGCCCTTCGCCGAAATTCTGCAGTTAATCTATAGGCAATACATATAGGGTACGTTGTTTAAAAAAATAATCTTCCAAAAATTTTCATTTGTAAGTCTCTGCAACACACATAACACATAGTTTCTCTGGCTGCATAAGCTTCATCCTTAAGCTTATAAACAACTTTTGCTGTAATTTGTGCAGTGGCACTTTCGGCGTTATAAGAAATTTTAGTTTCCCCACCGAATCGGTTATTAGATGCTTTGACGCCACGATTGACAGATAGTCTCCTCAATGATTGAACCGTTTATGGTGAAGCATAGAGTCTATTGTGACCTGCACCTGCAGAGTCAGGTTACGTCTGGAATACAATGTATTTACATCCGTTCTCATGTCTGGTTTATGAACTTCCGTTAACCTTTTGTAATCTGTCCTTCAGTTATGCATTGTAGCATCTAATTTAAGTTTCAATGATTTCTATTTAATTATACATATATATTGATTTGGGAGATATGTAACTAGCGCTGCAAAATGCTTTTCATAACTCATACTACAGATTTTCTTGCATTTTTCGACAGCGTATTTAATTACGTGGATAGTAAAAGCTAGTTGATGAAGTGTTTTATTAAATCTTTCTATGCTTACGTATACATCAATCAATGCGCATAAACGAAGGCACTGGTTATTCTTTCTGGCACTGAATAGTTTTCTCCAATATAGTCAGAACAAAATTTGAATATGTAGCAAATTCATAAAAATAGCAAGAGATTTTATAAACACCCAGCATAATATAAATACATAATAGCGATGAAGTAGAATGAAAAATAGTCAGTACATGTACGAAGTTTCATTTACCGTAACAATGTTGCTTAGACTGTTATTCCTGCGACAACTTTACGGAAACGTTAAAGTTGCGCCAACACTCTGAGTTTTCTGATCTTCAGCGCGCATATTCGGAACTCGCCGTGAAAAAGCTTTGGTTTACTAAATTTTCCGGTTCTGCTATTATGGAGATAACCTGAAATTTTTTAAAGCAATGCCTCTCTGGGTATGCTTTACGTCCCACGAGAGTCAAGAAATTCTTTGCACAAGTCATACTTTACTTTCAGTTATGAGGTTTAGTCCAATTAGATTACACATGCTTGTTGTAAATTTCAAGGACATATACAGCAACTAAAATAAATCGAATAACAGGGCGCTTTTTGCAAGTGGGTGGAAAGTCTATTGTACACGACCTACTTACACGACTACTTTTGACAAAACTAAAGACCTAATGTTTGCAAGTGAAATGGTAGAGCAAAGCTTACTCGATAATACTACTCGAAATGTACTTTATCTAACCTCACTGGGAAATGTTAATTTTTGACGTTACGTAATGTCAATTTTTTCTCAACTTAGTTACATTATATTGTCACTGTTGTAATGAATTTTTATGTAACTGAATATTCCTACGATTATTTAGGTAATTAACTATAAGACTAAAGAAACAGAAAATACTTTATTAGAACCTACAACATAAATAGTTTTTTTGCAATTTATTCCGTCGTACCATCGAGTAGGTGCATACTGTAGATACCTTAGTATTTTTCATCCACAGATCCATTACATAGATGTTTCACGCAAATATGTTGACTTTGAACAGTCACGTGGTCATTTTATTTTCCCCAAACCCATAGAGGGAAATATTAATTCAATAGACCTGCATACGCTAGCATCGCTTTTGTCACTGTTTGAAACTATCATTTGTACTTATTTGTTTGGTTGTCAATCTTGAAGCTATGTAGGTCACGGTAGGGGCACTTTAATAGGGATACTGTTGGCAAGTTAAACAGACTTAAAAGCCTCAGTAGATGGCAGTGTCTACAAAATTTATGATGGAATTGAAGGGAACTGCAATTATTTTAGATGTTTGAAACCTTGAATATCAGTTAACCTATGTGCCAATTTCTGTGTTGGATATCATTAGCTAAGTTTAGTCATTTTGTTAGATTTTCCTTATTAATACGTTTTATTATCGTAAGTATAGTGTTTCAAAAAGTACCACGTAATTTACACTTGTTGTTATGATTGTATTATATTTAAAAAGCCTAAATTTAAGGGTCTTTTTATTTCACTGTTGGGACTCTACCAGACTCTACTGCCTTTATCGTATCAGTATTGTTTATGCATAGATTAGGTTTGTATTTTTAGCGATAAGCAGACCTTCACATTTATCATTTTACTATTACTAAATCTGTGAAATATTGTTTGTTTGACTGGATGTCTGACAGGTTCAAGATATTCTTGTTATATATATATATATATATATATATATATATATATATATATATATATATACATAAATTCAGGTTAATTTCGACTAGAAAACTTGATATTGTATAGTAAATATCGGGTCGTAGTCAATCTGGGCAATTAGATAATTCTTTTAATCAGTTCAAGCTTTCGAAAAATTTTATTTTCTTCTTCAGGAAGACTATAATTGGAGGATTACAAAATGTTAATACGTTAATGCTACTTACGATTATATGAATCTATCTAGTAAATGGTTGGAGCATGATAATAGTTAGGATACGACGACAAACTTAGTGAGTACATTCAAAACACATAATACAGTTAACATAATAATTAATAACTAAGGTGGTTCGTTTCTAAAAAACATTAACGGACAATTTAAAAATTATAAGTTACCTAGGAACTAGTCAAGGTATAAAATACTACTAACATATAAACTTTGCAGTGGATAACTATAGATAAAAGTTTGTATTACACTAAAACAAGTATAGATTACGGTCAACAAGGACAACATAAAAGGAGGCTTACTGGTTAACTAGATGTACGATACGTAGTGTTCTTTATAATTGAGATCAGATAGGAATATATATTATTTAAGTTTTGAGTGTCAGTTTTTTTATTGATAGGATTGTCTTGTAAAGATATCGCGACCATTTCGAGGAAAATGCGTTTTTTGTAATGACTTTCCCTAAAGACAATTTTAGCGTTGTCGTAATCGATCGTGTGTTGGGTCTAGCATGAGAAACTAATGCGCAGGTTTTGGTGTTCCTATTGGAGTCACTTTTGTGGGAAGTTATCCTAGCTGAAAGCCACCTGGATGTGTGGCCTACATATTGGCCCTGGCAATTTTACACGATATACAGTAGACGACACCCGATTGTTGCAGTAGGGGTACGGTTTTAATTTACTAAAAGCGCCTTGTTTAGAGTTAAAACAGGTTTTTTTGTTAGGGTTATTCCTTGAATGTCCTTTAGAATATGGCACAATTTAGCTGTAAGATTTTCCACATACGGGAGAGGAATAAAGATCTTGGGATTTGTGTGAGCGGTGGAAATCGAGTTGTGTCCAAGGGTGGGCTGATTGATGAGGAAGGGTATTAAAAGTAACTTGTTCAATAACGAGATAGGGTAAGAATTACGAAGAAGTAGGTCTCTTAGAATAAGAAAGTTTTTGTGTTTCAGAGTTCGATGTGAGATGAGTTCTACTCTTCTCTTCAAGCCCAAAACAAGGTTGATTTTCATAGTAATCGGATGGAAGGAGTAAAAATTAAGGTATCTACCTGAAGAGCAAGGTTTCCTATACCAATCGGTAATCAGATTATCGTTATTACGGATGACGAGCATGTCTAAAAAAGAAATTGTACCGTTCACTTCTTTTTCAATGGTAAACTGAACATTGGGATTGTAGCTATTAAAAATCAAAAGCACTTGGTCTATACACCCTGACGGAACACAACAAATTAGGTCGTCGACGTATTTTTTAAAAAACGGTGGGTCAAAAGATAGTTGAGGGATACAGAAATCTAAAAGGTCATCCATCACATATTGAGAAAAAATCGGATATACGCTGGCTCCCATAGGTGTACCCAGTATTTGCTTGTAGAACTTGTGGTCGAATGAAAAATAGGTAGTGTCAAAAAGAAAATCAATGAGGTTCAAAAATTGTTGTTGGGTTATGTTGCAGTGTGGATGTATACTCTGCCAACGGTTAACGACGCTTTGTTTAACTAGTTCTACAGGTATATTGCTGAACAGAGAAACCACATCAAGACTAATAATAACATGATCTGTAGGGACTTGAAAATCATTGACGAAATTAGCAAAATGGAAAGAGTCCTGAACGAAATACGGATTGTTGGTGTCATATGATTTGGTAAGTATGTCGGTAATTAAACCAGAAATTTTGGAGTTCGGAGCATTGATAGAGGAAATTATGGGACGAAGTGAAAGGGTCGGCTTATGAATCTTGGGAAGCCCGTAAAATTTAGGAAAGCAGGCATTATAAATCATTAGATCTTTGGCTTGCTCTGAGGTAATGTTCTTATTCTTCTTCAAGTCAGTAACTAGTTTATTGGATTTTTGTTGTATTGTACTAGTAGGATCTTTTCCAAGAGGAGTGTAGTACTTTTTATCCGAGATAATGTCATAGGCTAATTTTATGTAATTGTCCTTCTCCAACAATACAGTCACGTTACCCTTATCGGATTTAGTTAGAATGAGATTGGCATGAGCTTTCATAAATGTGGAAGACTTGATGAGAAGGTTTGTAATTTCATTAGGTGGTTTTATTGGTGAGTGGATAAAATTGGTTATACTGTTGGTGGTTTTAGCTAGAAGGATATTTTTCTGTTCAGGAAGGGCCAAAGATACTATTGATTCCACGTCAGCTAATAGTTTAGGTAGACAAATGTCTTTAGGGTTGGGACATACGCTGAACAAAGGGCCAAGGGCCGCAAAGCGTTTGATGTCTGTAGGAATACTGACATCGGAAAGATTAACAAACCAGTTTTCTTGTGTTACTATCTTGCTGACCAAAACCTTTTTTAGATTAGTGATTTTCTTAAGGTTGTTATCTTTGATTCTATTGAAAGTGATGTTGTAGTACGAGGTCATTCGTCGTTGAAACTCTGTTGTGATATTGATCGGAAGAAGGTTCCTAACCATTTTTATCGAAATACTTAATTTTGTCTCTAGGTCTTTAAGGTTATCATGCGTTATTATAATTTCTAAATTTAATAGTTTCCTGCTAAAGGATTTTTGTAATTTTAAGATTGAGTTCCTGATTTTACCTGAACGGCAAACTAACAAATTTTCAATGCAATGCAAAGATGTAGCAATGTGTTTTGGTTGTAGATTATTAGTACGACACGTGAGGAGAAAAATACGTCGATTCCTAGCGGGGTTGAGTTGCAACAGCTTGATTCATAATTATGAGCGGATGTTGAGATTTAACCCATACTTAATTACTCTAAGTTAGGTTACATGTTTGATAGAAAACTTGTACTTTAAATATCGGGTCTAGTTCAATCTAGAAGGAATTAGATAATTTTTAATCAGTTCAAGCTTTCGAACAAATTTTATTTTCTTCTTCAGGAAGATTATTGGAGATTACAAAATGTTAATACGTTAATGCTACTTACGATTATATGAATCTATCTAGTAAATGGTTGAGCATGATAATAGTTAGGATACGACGACAAACTTAGTGAGTACATTCAAAACACATAATACAGTTAACATAATAATTAATAACTAGGTGGTTCGTTTCTAAAAACATTAACGGACAATTTAAAATTATAAGTTACCTAGGAACTAGTCAAGCTATAAAATACTACTAACATATAAACTTTGCAGTGGATAACTATAGATAAAGTTTGTATTACACTAAAACAAGTATGATTACGGTCAACAAGGACAACAGGAGTTACTGGTTAACTAGATGTACGATACGTAGTGTTCTTTATAATTGAGATCAGATAGAATATATATTATTTAAGTTTTGAGTGTCAGTTTTTATTGATAGGATTGTCTTGTAAAGATATCGCGACCATTTCGAGGAAAATGCGTTTTTGTAATGACTTTCCTAAAGACAATTTTAGCGTTGTCGTAATCGATCGTGTGTTGGGTCTCAAAGCAGAGAAACTATGCGCAGGTTTTGGTGTTCCTATTGGAGTCACTTTGGGAAGTTATCCTAGCTGAAAGCCACCTGGATGTGGCCACATATTGGCCCGGCAATTACACGTATACAGTAGACGACACCGATTGTTGCAGTAGGACGGTTTTTAATTTACTAAAAGCGCCTGTTTAGAGTTAAAACAGGTTTTTGTTGGTTATTCCTTGAATGTCCTTTAGAATATGGCACAATTTAGCGTAAGATTTTCCACATACGGAGAGGAATAAAGATCTTGGGATTGTGTAGCGGTGAAATCGAGTTGTGTCCAAGGTGGCTGATTGAGAGGAGTATAGTAACTTGTTCAAAATCAGACAGGTCAAGAACGATACAGGTTCTTAGAATAACAGAAAGTTTCATGTGTTATCAGAGTTCGATGTCAAGAATGAGTTCATCTTTCTTCAACAACCAACGTTGATTTTATAGTAATCGAGGAGAAATAACCTGAGAGCAGGTTTCCTATCCAATCGGTAATCAGTTATCGTTTAGATGACGCTGTCAAAAAAAGTTCTTATTCAGTGTACGAACCTTGGAGATATACATCACACTGACTAACCTCAACAACAGTTCGACGTCATGTTTTTGACACTACCTATTTTTCATTCGACCACAAGTTCATACATTAGACAAATACTGGGTACACCTATTGGGAGCCAGCGTATCTCAGATATTGTTCTCAATATGTGATGGATGACCTTAGTAGATACTTCATGTATCCTCAACTATCTTTTGACCCACCGTTTTTTAAAAAATACGTCGACGACCTAATTTGTTGTGTTCCGTCAGGGTGTATAGACCAAGTGCTTTTGATTTTAATAGCTACAATCCCAATGTTCAGTTTACCATTGAAAAGAAGTGAACGGTACAACTTTTTAGACATGCTCGTCATCCGTAATAACGATAATCTGATTACCGATTGGTATAGGAAACCTTGCTCTTCAGGTAGATACCTTAATTTTTACTCCTTCCATCCGATTACTATGAAAATCAACCTTGTTTTGGGCTTGAAGAGAAGAGTAGAACTCATCTCACATCGAACTCTGAAACACATAAACTTTCTTATTCTAAGAGACCTACTTCTTCGTAATTTTACCCTATCTCGTTATTGAACAAGTTACTTTTAATACCCCTTCCTCATCAATCAGCCCACCCTTGGACACAACTCGATTTCCACCGCTCACACAAATCCCAAGATCTTTATTCCTCTCCCGTATGTGGAAAATCTTACAGCTAAATTGTGCCATATTCTAAAGGACATTCAAGGAATAACCCTAACAAAAACCTGTTTTAACTCTAAACAAGGCGCTTTTAGTAAATTAAAAACCGTACCCCTACTGCAACAATCGGGTGTCGTCTACTGTATATCGTGTAAAATTGCCAGGCCAATATGTAGGCCACACATCCAGGTGGCTTTCAGCTAGGATAACTTCCCACAAAAGTGACTCCAATAGGAACACCAAAACCTGCGCATTAGTTTCTCATGCTATTGAGACCCAACACACGATCGATTACGACAACGCTAAAATTGTCTTTAGGAAAGTCATTACAAAAACGCATTTTCCTCGAAATGGTCGCGATATCTTTACAAGACAATCCTATCAATAAAAAAACTGACACTCAAAACTTAAATAATATATATTCCTATCTGATCTCAATTATAAAGAACACTACGTATCGTACATCTAGTTAACCAGTAAGCCTCCTTTTATGTTGTCCTTGTTGACCGTAATCTATACTTGTTTTAGTGTAATACAAACTTTTATCTATAGTTATCCACTGCAAAGTTTATATGTTAGTAGTATTTTATAGCTTGACTAGTTCCTAGGTAACTTATAATTTTTAAATTGTCCGTTAATGTTGTTTAGAAACGAACCACCTTAGTTATTAATTATTATGTTAACTGTATTATGTGTTTTGAATGTACTCACTAAGTTTGTCGTCGTATCCTAACTATTATCATGCTCCAACCATTTACTAGATAGATTCATATAATCGTAACTAGCATTAACGTATTAACATTTTTGTAATCCTCCAATTATAGTCTTCCTGAAGAAGAAAATAAATTTTTTCGAAAGCTTGAACTGATTAAAAGAATTATCTAATTGCCCAGATTGACTACGACCCGATATTTACTATACAATATATATATACATGTACATTTCTTTGTACTAATATGTTATGTTGCTACATAATAAATGGTTATTATGCATTGGTGTTTTTAACATACATATTACTTGGTTTTATTTACATCAGTGTTCGCATTAATAATATTTGGAACACCACTTAACCTTTTCGATGTGTCAACTGTATGCATTATTATAGAACGTACATATCAGTGTATTTAAATAAATTTTCTGAAATTTTAATCTCAATTCTTAATTTTCATGGGCGTAGATGTTGCATGTAATTAATGTATACTGATTATTGCTCTTGCTACCCGATTCATGTTTCACATTGGAATTTTTGTCATGTAAATACTCTGGAAATACTACCTTCAAAAGCATAACTTGCATACAGAATTTGTGTTAAAAGGAAAAGGTCTAGAAATAAATTTATATGTAAATACAATTTAAATAATTTTGAAATTCTCGCCAGGGACGCATTTAAACAATTTTGAACTTCTCGCCACCAGATACCTGTAAATAATTTTAAAATTCCCTCCACCGGATGCACGCTGAAACGAGGTTAAAACGCTCGCTGGATGGCGCGGTGTTGCCAACTAAAGTTAACCCTGAGTGGATTATCTATATTAACTTATCTAACCTACGATGTAAGTGTACCGCATTTTGATTATTATTAGAATTTCGTTTATTAGTGTAGTAATAGTTTACTATATAAGTTAGTGACTTTTTGTTAATAAACATTTACGTTAATTTCTACCTTATTGTATTAGTTTGTTTTCTTGTGTACTTTGAAGCTGTACGTGTTCCGTATTTTCATTATTGTTATTAGAAATTCGTTTTTTAGTGTAGTGATCGTTTTTGGTATTACTGACCTTTATTAATAAATCTTTACGTTTATTTACTAGGTCAAAACATACTACTTGATAACTGCATATAATTTTAACCTACAAATTTTCCTTTGAAAATACTTATTTATTTATACTTAGGGCTTCTTAAACCAAACCTCATAATATAATAATTACTGCACATCAAACCTTTTCCTTTTATCTGTCTTATAAGATTAAGGTAGTAAAGGTTATGTTGAATGGGTTCGTACAGCTATATTCATAGTTTGGAATGTGAAAGTATTTATATAAGAACCTGAACTTGGTTGTAATAATTTGAATTATAATACTTTAAATTTCCCGCCGTCGTAGATTTTGCTCCCAACCGTAAAATGGCGATAGTGTGCAAAATTAGAAACTTTACCATGGCACTTGTGTATCTAAAAAGATAGGTTATCTGGGGTTTCATTGTTATAAAGTTCGCCAACAGTAATCTTTTTACAAATAGTTTTTGCCCCCTTCTGTTCACACTATTTTTCAAATTGCGTATATGTTTTTACGTACCTTATCGGTATTATGGATTTTACTGCTAAATTAGCTCTTTTTTCTACATCTGTAGGAATGTCTGTATCTAAATTTTCAATTATTGAAGTCCAACTGACTTTGCAACGGTTGATTAAGTATGTTTGTTTATACAAATTTCATAGTAATATTTACCATGTCATAAAAATACGGTGCAATACACTAACAGTGCATATGTTTTAAAATTGTATAATGCAATTCAAAAATATTTCAATTTCCTTCAAAGCGAGGGTAAATAAAATTTTGTACGTAACACGTTATGTAAAGACAACTTATTTGACTCATAATTTGTAAAACTCGCTTACTTCGCTAGTTCGTTTTGGCAAATATTATATTCGCCAAATAAAATGTCTTTTCATAACTGGTTACGTAAATAGCTATTCTATACATTAACTTTTCAAGTGTTTTTACATTCAAATTTTGTCAATTTCCTAGAGTTTCTAAGAAATTAAAATGATTTCGTATTATATCCTAACCTTTATTGGTTTAACACCTCGAGAAAACTTTGTACCTTAATTTTCATTGGTTTGATTAAAAAAAAAAGGTTTAACCATCTGCCACATTAAACTCTGAAATCTGTTACGTTACATTTTACCAAAGCATTTTAGACATTTTCAAGCAAACTCAATCGAATTTTATTACAATTACTGTACACATAAATATTCATTTAAAAGATTTTATAGTCAATTTTGAAGGTTGATTTGGTTTCAGAATTCACTTTGTAACAAATAATTATAGTTTTATTAAGTATCTGTTCATAGTTGATGTCATTTTTGTGCAAGTCATTGACTTCATTTAACCGACAAAAAGATGTTACTTCCTATTTGTGAATTACAATGTATTTAAAATATAGCGTTTTAAATTTTGCTGTGCTTACGAGAGCTCTTGCAAGATTTACGTCTAAAATCTACGCTGAAAGAAGTTCTGGCAACAACACTATCTGGTTTTGAAGTAACTGTAATACGGTTCCTAAAAATAACACGCTTTAAAAAGGGTCGATAGTAATGGTGCATATATCCCAAATTGAAATGTTAGATCAATCGGCACCGGTAACTGTAAATTTACATTTGCTAAAAAATTAAGCTAAATCATTAAATGACACTCAAGCTAGAAATGCTATCGTAATGACTCTATATGGGACTAACCAAATCTATATGTCAAGCAAAGTAATTGGTGTATAAACGTGGTCGATTTTCGTTTTATGTTCAGTCTATTGCTAATTAGACACCGGACCTTAGCAAACTTTTCGAAGGATGGAATCACTTTACTGAAAGTGAATACTTGGCAATGATCTACAAGTCTTCTATTATATAACTAAATCTACAGAGAGGACACAAAAACTAATTAACTAATTCTAATTGTATAGCCTACCGTAAGCTTGCAACGACCAGGCAACCTTTAGAAAGTTCTCTAACTACCTATATTAAAAAGATAGGGAAAATCTCATACCACAATTGATTTATAGATTCCTGACTATTCTGGAGATTTACCAGCACATATGCTGTAATCGGCCAGGCAGCGTGTATTTTATCAAACAGTGATCATCATACAATACCCAAACGTGTGTTGAACCATCGGTATAAAATCAGAAATTGACAATTTATCATTATTTCCAGAACCTAGACAAGTAATAAGTGCATATCTTTAAAACATTCTTCTAGTTCGTTAAAATTCCCTATTGTTTTCCGGCAATCTATCGTTCCCCAATCCCGAAACCGCAGCTAGCTGTCATAATTCTTATGTTCATTCACATATTTTTCCAAAATCCGGAAATATAATTAAATTTTGTATTGCGCTGTCACGATATTTCCTGTCCTTAAAATCTAAAATCCATGTAGTTCACTAAAAACATGCATCAGCATTGTGACATTAATGTATTTGCGAGCTTAACGGACCTTGATAAATAGGCGCATACTACACTGCATAATATACTGCATAAGAAAAATTTGAATCAGATGAGGCAATGCCATTCAACTAACAGTGGATTGATCAACAGTTACAAGGGTGTACTTAAAACTTACACAAGAGAATGATCAAGAAGTTCCTGGTAATATTTACAATGTTCCAGAAGCAATTCAAATTTCGTATTTAAAATTACACAGGACAACAAAGCAAAGCAATCCGTTTTCAGTCGAAGTATGAAGTCGCGATATAAATTATTAGGCAAAGCGATAAAATAAATACGTTTAACGTGCATATAAATTAAGTATTAGTGTAGTTAAATTCCCTTAGTAGAATTTAGTGATAAAGTAGTTAATCATCGTGTTAACAACTAAATTAATGCAGTATATATTGCTAGTGATTAGATTGTAATAATTGACATCTGCGCAATTGGTAGCTCATTGTAATAAATTATCATCAGTACATCAAGATTTTTCTGTATTTGAAGTATACATGCTTATATTTGTCAAATAAAGGACGGTGATAAATTCGATACAATACTATACACCTATATGTAACCTCATAATAAATTTTGATGTATACGGTAATCTTGCCAAAATTCAATTCAAATCGCGCTTATGGTTCTATATTTTTTACAATTTTCACCCATGGTCGCCAAAAATGCATAAACAGTAACATTTGTTAACTGTTTAGGTTTTCGGATAATACGTGCCAGTCCTGTTACATTATCTATAATAAGATAAAAGAACCAAGAGAATTATCAGGAATCAGCAAAAATGTAGTTGGACGTTAAAGATGAATGCTAGAGAAGATTTTACCTGTAGGAACATATAGCAATCGTTTATAAAACAATGCAGAAACAGAATCACACCTAGCGTTAGGTCAAGCTAGATAGGTATTGTATTTCATCATTAAGTATAACGAAATTTCCGATAACTATAAATATTTTTAATTTAATAATCAAGCGAAAATTAAAAAGCTTTAAAGAAATAAAAAATGGGAAAGAATCTGATAATTTTGTATTCCTAAAGATAAATTGTACTGGAAATAGACGTGTGACGTTCCATTTCGTATTTGTAAATTTACTACCTTTGGAAAACCATTTCAATTTCTACTTATTTGAATATACGGCTTCGCGACACTTCATCATTCCAAGTTAGCTCAGTTAACCCACTAACTGTGCTCGTACTTTATTTACTTTTATCATTTCAAGTCAGCTCAGTTACGCAACCAATGTCACTCGTCCTTTATTTAATTCAAAGTCCACAGGTTTATACTTTGTGGTTCCTTATGTGAGTATGTGTTTTTGATAATTAGGTACGTCCTGAATGTTGCTAATTTAAATGCAATTAGGAAAACAGCTGTGTTATCTTTGAAAGATAGACATATGCTCAAACTTATTTCTATTCGATATAGAATTTCCGTGTTTATTCTTCAGAAAACAATTTTATAAATACATTGGTTGAATGTGTTCACCGTATTTTTAGTGCTAGTTCGCGTTGTTTCCGCTATGCTAAATAAAGTAAACCCAATCGGGCACTTACAAAATCCTTATGATGAAAAACGCGCTTTATCTTTCTACGTGACTGCACGGTTTGTAACCAGTATTTTTCAAATTTTACGTTCCATTTCTTAGGTTATACTCTCGATTGTTTGGCCGTGACACAGAAAGTCTTGCTTTGTAAATACCGCACATTTTGTCTGACAGCCGTTTTGTATGCAGATCAAGTTATGATGAGATGGGTACCCATTGCAGTTACCCATACCCTTCACAGTCTACGTGAAGGAATATAATATTATGATGACCGGCAGCTGTTTACTTTGCTCCTTGACGGTATGTAGATTACCTACATTATAGAAATGTTACGAAGAATACTTTTTAGGCTATAAGATTTGTCCAATAATTTGGGGATTTGTATTTAAATGTACCACCCTAAACATGTATTTTTTGTGTGTTTTATGTTTCAATTGTTTCTATTCACAATTAATTAATTAGGTCTGCATCAATATATTAAGTAAGTGTTTAGTATATGTATATTTATGCCGCTATGTAAATAAAATTAATCAGTTTGCTGTACCGATACAGATTATAATTAATTACAGTAGTTAAATGCCATTTAGTTTTGTTATCTTAAATTATGTGGCAATATTTAAGGGGTGTATAATAGAGTTTTTGTTTACAAAACAATCTTCAATTTGATTGTTGCTAGTAATTCGAAGAGGAGTGGAGAATACAGATGTTTGTCGTTAAACCAGCAATTTAATATTGTTTTGTTATCCAAATTCCTACAATTTATTTATTAGAGTTATATTTCACATATGTTTAACCCCCCCGTGTATCTGTATTTAACGTGGAATTCGTTTTCTTTTTCTGGTGGGCTTGAAATAAAAATTTCTCTACACAAACAACTTTTTCGATTCATAATAATCACTTCCCCTTATGTTATGAACTATGCATTTTGTGTTATGATATCAATATCACATAGCCAAAAATAAAAATAAGAGAATTGTCTCATACAGATTAGCTGAAAGTTTTGCCTACACTGAAAACCTATCTGCCCTATTTTAACGTCTACCATATAAATCAGAATCAGAAACCATACGGAAATAGTGATGTGTCGCAATGCTATCATGTATAGATACATATTTTAACGGGTGTACCTACCTACAAATCAACGATGGGCGTCACGTCAGTATGCTTTCAGAAACTACTGACACCATTGTTTTCTATTCATTAATGATAATGTAAAATACAAAATCAGAGCTTCACCGACAAATGCGTCTGGTCAAAAGCTGGAATGTTGACCCCACCCAAATAAACAACTTCTCGGAGAATATATAGCACTTGATTAAATATTGTTTAGTATATATATAAAAGTATAAATAATAGATACTTAATTATATTGTCATGTTTCCTGTAGAATAAATTAATGTTTGATAATTTGTATTGCAATTGAATAATGCCCGCGTTAATAAAACCATCAATAAGCGTTTGTAATCGTAGGTGTGAATCACAAAAACGACTTGACACGAATTCAGAATTTCGTATAGCGGTTCTATCATGTTATAGTGTTTTAAAGGTAGGCGATAGATTAGTGTTTGTCTGAAACGTATAATTACGTTCCAAATGTGTATAAAGATTAAATCAACCGGAAGAGGAAATGCGGTTAATCAGAAAACAATCTGACACGTATGACACAAATGTAGTGCTATTGCATATTAACTTCTTAAACTTAAATTTGTAATTTCAAATGAGTAGGAAATATGTATATGCTTTACTTATGAAAACAAGGCTACAACGTTTCTAGTAAATTTACGTCTTGTTATCTGTGCTTTTAATATTTGGTAAATAAACGTATGTAACATGTGCATATGTCTGTAGTATATTTTGAATACAAAAAGTTATATAGAAAATTACATAAAAAATCGCTAATACAAAAAAAATATACAGTAACATATGACAAGGGCTGGAACAACATTCTTTCCAGATATAATATGATTTGTGTTAATTTGAATTGTACTCAATTGCAAGTTTCTAAAAAAAAATAAAATCATATACTTAAAGACACCTATGTTTATTTATTGGCTATAACTTTGGTTTTCTTTATTAACCACCTCGACTATATTTAACTTAGATATAATTTTCGATTTCCCGAAGTTGACTATCTTTTGAATTATAATAAAGGGCATTTCAAAAAGAATGTAACCCGTTTTTTGATGACGCAAATGTTTTAAAAAAATTATTAATTTTATAAAGATATTTAGTAAAAAATATTGAAACTACAATGCAAATAGTAATGAATAATTTTGTCTGGTATTGAGAGAGTAATTCTAGTATAGTAAAGGAAAATTAATTTAAATCCTTGATTATTTTGCAAAGAAAAAAGCCAATGACCGATTTCCCTGCTATTGCAGCTCGTTGGACTGGCGCATTTCTCTTTGCAAAAGAACCAACCAAATTATACACAAATCATGGTGTATTATTAAGTACAAAATGTTTCTCATACGCCCTCTATATTACGATGTAAACAACTGTCGGTAACTTTTTGAACTTTTGTACTTATTAATAAACCATAATTTGTGTACAATTCAAGAACTTTGCTAGTTGTTTTGCAAAGAGAAATACGCTAGTCTGACGAGCTGCAATAACAGCAAAACCGGTCATTGGCTTTTCTCTTTCCAAAACAACCAACAGGTTAAATTAATTTTCGTTCACTATACTCGAATTACTTTCTCAATGTCAGACACAATTATCCATTATTATATAGCTGGAAACGTATTAGTTTCCGTTGACCAACTTCCTCATTTAACATTGGGTGTAGTACTTTCTTAGAAGGTCCGCCAAAGATAAGTACGTATTCGGTCATTTGTTAATTTATTTTCATCTTGTCTTTGGTTTATTAAAATTTTGTCTGGCATTGCCATCTATACTATCATTTCGGAGACTTGAAAAAGTCGCCGATAGTTAGTTGTTTACATTCGAATATAGAGGGAGCATGAGAAACTTTTTGTACTTATTAATACATATGAGTTGTGAATAATTCAAAACTTGGTTAACTGTTTTGCAAAGAGCAATGCGCCAGTCTGACAAGATGCAATATCAGCAAAACACGTCATTGCCTTCTGTTTGCAAAATAACCACAATTGATATTAATTTTCGTTCACTATACTCGAATTACTGTCCCAATGACAAACAAACTTATCCATTACTATTTAGCTGGAAACGTATTAGTTTCCGTTGACAAACTTCCTCGTTTAATATTGGGAGTAGTACTGTCTTAGAAGGTCTGCTAATATTAAGTAGGTAACCGGTCATTTGTTTGTTTATTTATTTACAATGCAAATAACTTTATAGTAGATGTTCAAAATTACTTCATGTGGTCCGAATGCAGAATTGCACACGTTTCATAACACTTGTAGCCAGTTTTCGCTCATTAGTATTTGAAATCCCGTGCTGAATGTTGGCCTTCAGTTCGCCATGTGTATGGGGATTGATTTTTAAAATTACACTTTTTAAATACCGACAAAATTAAAAGTCCGCTGTGTAAAATCTGTAGATTTTGGAGGCTGCAACATTTTCGATATCAAACGATGGCCAAAATATTCTCATAGCATATCTAGCGTTTCATTAGCATTATGACAGATTACGTAGACTGCTGCAACTTAGTTCGTTTAAATGTAGCATTGTATTACACTGTTGGATTAAGTTGCGATAAATAACATCACCCATATGTTAAAAAAAATAAAGATCCTATTACCGAACGTCAAGAGATTGCATCTCTCAAACATCACGAGGTGTAAAATTGTTGTCCATGAAATGCCTGAGGAATTTGGGCGCTCCGTATTCCCAGAGTTTTGACTATTAATGTAGCTATCCAAGTGAAACCACGTTTCGTCGTTAAAATAAATATTCAATATTTCAATACCGTTTTGATAAACGAAAGAACGAAACCAATGAAAGCACTGAAAACATTTTCCGCTGTCCGCTTTCAGTTCACGCAGTTCAATGCAGTTAGCATGCTAATGTAATTTTTTAATAGCCCTGAAAGAAGTAGATATTGAAAGGCTAGCCTCCGAAGATAACATAAGTGGACACAATAAAGACGAATGTGTACTGCAATAGCACTAATACATGAGAAGGAGTTTAAACTATTAAAAGTTCTTAACATCGAATACAGAGTTAGCAGTAGGAGAAACAAAAATTTATCAATTGTCGGAGACTTTCACGGCTGGAGTCTTTATAAATATTTATGGTTCCGGGTTGGGACCGTGTTATTTTATAAACTAAAGTCGACATTTCGACCACTTTTGTAAGGGGCTTCATCAGGACAAGAAAAAAATAATAAAAATAAAAATAATAATAATAATATTAAGTAGACATGTTAAAGTGTAAAGATACCTTTTGGCTTAAATGGACTGGTGAGTCAGCTAGTTCAGAAGTAACTTTACATACTCTTTAACTTGTTGCGTTTATTTCCGGCAGTAAAATCGTATCCGGTATTTGGTTATTTCATTTATATAAATTCCCTTTTTATTTTTAAATTCTCCAACAATACCCTATAAAGTGTACCTGTTCAGAATAAGCCCGCTTTAACATAATTTTAACTCAAATCCACTTTGCTTTTAAAACGAAAATTTATTCGATAAACTAAATAGTTAATACCTGTTTTACGTATCCGTTACTTTGTTAAACATTCCGATGACGTATAATTGCTTTCTCTTGTGTTTCCCATTTAAAGACTTGTCGAAATAATAGATCCTACTATTATTTGATAGCGTGTTTTCCAGTTTGCTAATCGCGCTTTCGATAACGCGAGGATTGCAGTTCGAACCCGTGTTAGTTGAACCCATTTTGAATTTGATTCTGCAGCTTGTGTGTTGAAATATTTTCTACATTATTCGTCACAGTACTTTAAAAGCAATGCACGTTTTTCTGTTCGACAAGTAGGAGGTATCTTGCGTGTATTAGTGAGTTTTCCCTCGCTTACCCATTCTAATCAGATTCTCTTTTTAGCTCTTACATGGAGGCCAAATGGGTTCTTTCTTTATGCAGCCCCAACTGTTCGTTGACGTAGACCAACTGTTTTTGTCTGTAGACCGCTGCTGCAGTTATGGTGGCAGAGCGAATAGAGCCTGACTACCGTGGCGTTGCTGTGCTGACTCACCCCCGACGGATTGCAAGCTAAGTATCCAGACACATACAGGTATACAACTTGCTTTCTTTTGTGTATATCAATGGCATATTCCGTATCAGCGTTTGGTGTAGTTACGTGATAAGAAACGTGAAACTGTAGAACTATTGTTTGTTGCTGCGAATCGATATTATTGCTCTACAGGTGATGTACGATTGTTAAAAATGTTTGACAGACACACGCTTATTCTTTTCTACTGATTGGTTTATTTTAACAGTATTATGTACAATTTAAAAGAATATTTGATAAAAGCTCTCACAAGTTAATTCCTTCCTACTGATTAGTTTATTTTACAAAAAGTATTATGTGCAATTTTAAAAACGCTTGACAAAAGCTCTCACATGTTTATTTACTACTGATTAATTTTATTTTGTGTAAAATACGAGATGCGCACTTCGTATCTAAAGTACTAAATTGTTCATATCACATAATTGTTTGCTTTGAAATAGTAACGCTTAATTTATTGCTTTTGCTTGTTTGTACAGAATTCTTTATTTATTTTTATTTGTTAATAGATAATCGTGGGCGACGTGTTTTTTTCTTTTGGTTTTCTTGGTATGTAGGTGAGTCCCCCCCACTCTCCGCATTTGATAGTTAGCCTGGTATTTACTTTTCTTCCGGCTACGTTTAGGTATGTAGCACACTTGTCTACTTAATATTATCATTCTTATCTTTATTATTATTTTTATTATTTATCTTCTTTTCTTGTCCTACTCTTTGTTATAAATTATTTCCTAAATAAATATTCAATTAATAAAATCTTACAATTACAGAATATTACCCTAAAATTATTAATCACACAATGCACATTTTCAATTGTCCCTTATAAAAAAACATAAAACAGAAAACTAAAAATTAATCTGACCTTGTTTACAGTAGTTTTGTATTATATCCAGATAAACAATTTCCCAATATAGACGTCTTTTTTAAGAATTGATGTACAATGTTACACAAACTTACATACAGTTTAAATTCAAAACCCAAATTGCCACAAATTTTATTTCAACAGATCCAAACCAATTACATTAAATATTCTCAGCGAGAACATTGATTTTCGAAGAAGTGTGTTTGTAGTATAATATGAATTTTTTTATAGAAGTGATTAGAGTCATTTAAAGTGATACTAAGAGTGGTATTCCAAAATGCTTATGGTGGAGCTCTGAACACTAGGGTTGGAGTTTAATTTTTAATTGTTACTTAATCGCAGCACTTAATACATTTTCACTCTGCTGGTTCACTGAAAATTTAATAATCATCCTTTCTAAGTACGTCTATTGTTATTTATAGTATTAGTACAGCTAACGGAGCATTTTCTCCAGAAAATTTTCATGCCACGCCTCGTGTTCAATCTACTCCACGTTCAATAAGCGATGTGCATTTTAAAAATACAAAATTTCATTCGTTGAATAATTTAAATATCGCTAATTCAACGTCATTCTCATAGGTAAATTCCAATAATGTTTATATTCAATTAATTCTGTAATCACGAAATGTAAATAACAGCTTTGTTTTGATAGTGTCTTTATCATCTGCAAGTGTTCGTTTATACAACGAAAATTTGGTAGGCAACGTGACCAATAGAGTGTAGCACGCTTATAATAAGGATTTGAAGTTACTAATTTAACATTCGCAAGACTTTCTATATTATTAACATTAGCATGCTTTTCAAAATAGGTGCAATTTTTCGGTTTAAATGAATGCGTTTATAGATTAATAACATTCGATGCTAGTCAATTCATAAAATGTCGCTCAATTGCTTCAAAATAAAGCGTGCTTTTAATAAAGGTTTCGATCCTTCATACTTGCTAATAGTTTCAATGGTGAATGAATAACATGATGCATAACATGTAACTCAATTTTGCTTATATAAAGCGCATTTTCAAAATCAAAAGTTTTTAATAAAAGCCAGCTCCTTTATAGTTAGTTACAAAGTTGGCATTCACCCCTTATGGACTATGATAGCGCTTTTTTGTCAGCAATATACGTATGTATGTATGCATATGCGTGCGTGCGTGCGTGCGTGCGTGTGTATGTGTGCGTGCGTGCGTGTGTTTGCGTGTGTGTGCGCGTGCGCTTACGCGCGCATGTGTGTGTATATAAAAACTTAACCTAATGAAATATTAACATGGACGAATAAAAAATTATTATTAGCCAAAAGAAGATACAGACACTTAGGAAGTGCCTGTCAGTAGCGGTGGCAACGCTGGTGCTTCCTCATGGTTGTATGCCTAAACTACGTGGATTTGCTCTCTAGACATGGCTGACTGACGGCGTCGTCGAAATATGCTCTGGCATCTCCAGGTGTAAGCCAGTAGTGGGTGTTTGGTCAGAATAATAATTACTGACCGTGTAAAAATAGAGTAATTGCGTGCTTTCAGGATTTCAATCACTGACAGGTAAAAATATAGAGTAACTGCGTGCTGTAAGGACACCAACAACTGACGTGTAAAAGTTGTGTGTTTTCACTGATTTGTGTAATGTTTGATTTAATTAGCGTAGCTTGTACATAGCGTAATACTAGACGGCGCTTGGAGGCTTGGATATCAATCATAAGCGTGTTAGTAGAAATGATCCTTGGATATTGATCGAAAGGATTGACTTTCGTAGCTGCTTATCTATGCTTTCCCTTTATATACGAAGGTGTGGCTATCGTGATCGAGGAAAACGGAGTAAAATTTGAGCTATTTGTACACGTGCAGGAAACAGAACAAAAAGAAGTTTTGAGTTGCGCTCGCTAGACAAAATTAATTTAATTTTGTTTGAGGGTTGTTGTCTGGTAACACTATCACTAGTGCAGGACGCTCTCGATTGCACCATCACAGTGATGACATATCTAGCAGCTTGGTTATAATATCAAGTACTATTCAGCGCCGCGTCTATTTTTCTATATATTTGCAATCACTTTAATGCATATACGATAAACTTTAATTGAAACCAAGATAAATAACGTCGTTTGTTTTATTGGCTGGTCATCGTTGATTATTTAATACAAAATTCAAATATAAGTCAACTACAGCAGTAGCTATACTAGTTACACAAATATTAGATGACGAGTTATTCAAAATATACTACTAAATATGCGTGCTTTTACAATAAACTATTAGGTATGTCCGCGTTTTAATTCAGCATATAAATTATGAAATGTACATTTGTATTTGTAGTACAAAATAACTCAACCAAAATTCAGCGCAATTAAAGTTCAATTCAATCGGAAATTCAAAACAAAAATATAAACGGCAGTCAAATGACAGCGAAGTAAATAATATAATGCGAGTTACATATCCCCCAGATCAATATACATGTATATTTAAACGAATTATTAAGAATTAAAAATTATTGTTACATTATATAATTGAAGGACATGATAAAGGTTAATGAAAGTTCACAAACCAGACATGAGAACGGAAACAGTTACATTGTATTCCAGACGTAATATGACACTGCAGGTGCAGATCACAGTAGACAATAAAACAGCAATTGTTAGAATTAAGATTATTAAAATGTAATACTTTGTATTGTATCAAGAAATAACAGATATGAGATCTGCATTTCCCACAAAGTGATGTAACAGCAGCGATAGCATAAATACCTTTAGAACCCCAGGAGGGTCAGTCAGTCTAGAGCTTCACAATTTCAACATTGTTGGTTGTTCAAGCTACTCAATTTAGTTTTAATTAATTAATTAGTGAAAGTAACTTTGATTATTTTTAATTGTAAACGTTAATGAACATAATGTAAACATTTGACAAAATCACTCGTAATTTCTGTATAAATTAAAATACACTTTGATAGGAGTGTAAATTTGAAAATAAAATCTTTTTAAAAAGAAGCTCCCAAAAGCCCAAACTCTATCTTGCGCACGGTGCGGAAGTTAACACAGGTAGGTTTATTTATAGAAGCGCTCTCGAATCAGGAAGGAACAGCGCGAACGTATTCACTATTGCATCATTTGTCTGTCAGACGTGCTCGAAGTGAGGTCAGGACGTCGCGTATGGTCGCGTTCAGCAGAGAAAAGCACCTTGCGCTACCGCTACGTAGCTCTAGCTTCTTCTGCTGGATACACAGTTAAGCAAACCTCCACGGACGCCATGTTTTTAAATATGTTTGGTATGTGAACATCAAATTTTTCCGCTACAAAAAATGGCAACTGCTCTTAAACGTGTTTGCATGTAGCATAGGTTTCCAGCAGAAATATGGGTAACCGTTTGTAAACTATTGTCTCTGCTGAACGCAACCTATGTATCCGACATCACTACGAAAGGCCGAGAAAGAGGAACAACGTACTGTAGTGCGCTTTTGACTACGAAAGGAACGTCAGGAAGTGAAATTCATGCCCGAATGTCTGCTGTGTATGACGAACACAGTATGTCACGTGCGCGTTTGTTTGAGTGGAATAAATGATATCGAGAAGGTCGGGTGTTGTTGAAAGACGGCAGTCGGCCAGGATATGCTCATAGTGCCGATACCCCTTCTGTCATTGCTGCCGAGAATCCCTCCCTGTGCCATTTCCACATTTTTGGATCCTTGAAGAAAGGAATTCGTGGTCGTCGATTTGCTTCGGACGAAGAGATGGACGCCCACGTACAATCACGACTCCGTAGGTAACCGCAAACATTTTCCCATGAAGACACTGATCGGCTTGTCTCACGGTGGAATAAATATATTAACAGTTAGACTACTACCTTTGAAATAATAAACAGTTTCTTATTTTTTCCCATATGTCTCGTTACCATTGGACCGACTCTCATACAAGTTAAAAAACAAGTTGGTCATACATGTTTATTGTTTTAAGTAATTTGTGAAACCAAATAAACATTAAGATAATATAACCACAATTAATAATCACACGCAGATAGATAATTCAAAATTGTTGGCCGTGATCGTTAAATTCCTCGTTTAACTTGTGCTTTTAGAGATTTACTATTCAACAAGATTAGTCTCATAATCCATGATACAATTCAAGTATTTAAGTGCATTTTGATAAATAATGCTAGAAATTAATATAACCGAGAAGTGAGTCAATTTTGATCTCGAGTGTGATTTTATACTTTCGATAATAATAGCTGAATACAATTGAAGAGCGTGTACGACAATTGAGTACAATTTAATCACAACCTATTAAGCAAATACAAATCAGAAGCAAAAGTAATAATTGGCAGGTATTTGATACGTACAATTTAAATATGCTTTAACCATGTGTAATTGTAATTGCTAAAAATAAAATGTAATAAAGGAGTTAACAGATCATCTTCAGCTATTCTGGTTTCAGTTTATTAAATCTGTAGTAAAATCGCAATTGTAAATTTTTAAATAAAATCATAAAACTAATAATAACTTACCATCGTCTAATTTTGAGTTTTCGGTTAGGTTCAAATCCAATAAATATCAGTAGAAGTTAACACAATTTAAATACACATTCCTTTTAAGAAAATAAAAATATTATTTTGCTACTTTAGTTATTTGTAATTAAGTTGTCATGATTAAAGAATGAACATTAGCGCCATTCAGGACAAGTTACGAAGTAACTGAAAATACAGTAAAACTATTAGGGCTATACGGCAAATTCATTCCAGATTTAATTTTATTTGTTCAGTTTCAACGCAGCCTACCACAAATAACTAAAATGAAATTAAAACTAAATTGTATTTAAGGGGTATTTCAAATTGTAAAATTTAAAAGATATTTTCTAAAAAAGAAAACTTTGAAAATCAAGCATCTCACAATAATATTTTAATTTATACGTAATATCAACAAAGAAAAGGTTCTTCTACTTTAATCACAAAGTGCTTTTAACTACAGAGAGGTTTTAGTTTCTTAGTTCAAAATAACTCAATATTTTGTTTCGCATATCCCTTTGGTGATCCGAAAAAGAAACTAACTAAAATTATAACAACACGCGTTAGAAAACTTAGTCCTTTCAGTTTATAACAATTCTCGTTTAATAAATACTCTCGTCCATTACTGATCTACGATTTTGACTGAAGATATGCAACCTACTATATTAAGTGCAATAAAAATATCTCCAGGATAACCACATCCGAATGCCAAGTGTTGAACGTGATTAGAAAATGGTCAATTAATTAACAAGATACACCTATTATTATTACGCAAGATTTACATCTTGCGTTTGATTTCTCACAATGATTATTATTATGTTAGTTACAAAAATTTATGTTATATTTGCTAACAGGCGCGGATCCAGAGAGAGACTAACGGGGGCTATAGCCCTCCCTCACCCATTCTGTTCCGAAACATGCACCGGAGAAAATGGAATTTTTATTAATTGTCCTAAGTGACAATCTTAATTCATGACTACTTATACCAAAAGTTAAATTTTATAAGGGCAACGTATTAAAAATGTTTTTAACACTAGTAAAAAATAAAAACTGTTGACATGTGTTTATTTATTTATAGTCTTATTATATTTATATTACAATACTATAGCAACACCTAACAACATATACTTGACAATTTTTTTACAAGAATTTAAACCAATTTAATAAGTTTTTAAGAAAATATACATTTGTATAAAAATATTGCATGATGTTCGTGCTAAAAGTGCTTTTATTTTGCAAAATTTAGTTGCGTTGTGAGTTTCGTGGTTGTTAAATTGATTTTTCTTTAAACAAGTGAGTTAAAGTAGTTTTGATCTAACCCGAACAAGTTAAATCACGCATGTAAATAACGACTAAAACAGAAAGAAGTGAGAACGAGCCCTCCACGTCCGCGAGCAGCACAGGAAGTTGATTCAGAGACAATGCCACAGGTAAAAATTGGTTTGATGCATCATACTGACATACAGATTTCAGGGTGTAACAATAATATAGATAACGGGCTGTTTAATTTAGGTTTCTTATTGTCAAAACAAACAAAAAATTATTTTTATCATGCTTGATATAGTTGTTCGATTTAGATTGCAAGCGGAAATATAGTAATTAATTAAAAACTGTATTTGGCGATAAAAATCACTTCAAGGTTAAAATTTCTATATATTTTTCCTTTCAGGCTGTTCTGGAACGACCTATTTATGACATTTGGAAAGTGTTAAATGAGAGTAACACTTTGAAGTTTTTGAAAGAAACGTGGACGCCATTGCATAATTATGTTTTCCCTGCTGATTAATGTAGAAAGATAGCAAATCATGAGATTTATATACGAGTAGCTTAACACGTATAATTAATTGGTTTGCATACAGCGAAGCTAAGTGTGGCTGTTTTTGCAAATACTGTATTCTGTTTGCTTCAACCAAAGCTGGATTGGGTAATACGGGCTTTCTCTTTTAAGGTGACTGCCCAAATTTGTACTCATTAGTCTTCATTTTTAGAACTAAGTTTGCTTCGTTTGTATCACAGACATTTACGTTATCGGTACAGCATACTTTGTCTGTCTACCCATACCCTTCATAGCCCGTGGGAAAGAATACTAGACGATGATGACCGACAGCTATTTACTTACTCCTGAATGTTATGTAGTTGGCCTACATTCTAGCAATGGTAAGAACAACATTTTAGACTAAGGTTTATCTAATAATTTGTTTGTTACTACATATAATTAGTATTTAAGCAGTGGAGGATACAGACGTTTGTGCTCACAATTAAAGTTTGTTTTGCTAAATTCCTAGCAATTATTTATTAAAGTTAAACTTTGTGTGCGTTTTGTGTTTAATTATTCTTGCAAGTACAGATGCTCGAAGAAAAAGAAGAATTGGTTGGTGTGTTCCGGCATCCCCCCGTCAATCGCCGACTGTGTTATTTAAAGAGGTATTCGTTTTTCTGCTCTTTCTCGCCTCTCCTTTGTTACCCCGTAATGCGGGCGAGCATTTCGTTTTGATTTCATTCCTTTCTTACTGGTCCGCTCGTATTGCGGGTAACAAAATAAATGATAAAACAGTTTTATTAAAACATTAATAATTTTCAGTTTTAAAGAGAAAAAAACTACCTTAAAGTGTAGCAGAATATTTGATGCGCTAAGGCCCACACGAATATATTCAGAGCAAGGTTAAACAATAATTTATTTTTTTGACAATTGATAATTAAGATCTTGATCTATGAATGTTATTGAGAAAATTGCAGATGTTTTCATCAAGTAGAAAATTGCATTTGATATTTGTTATTATATATGAATATTTTTGACTACTAAAGAAAAATTGTTTAATATCCGAATTAGAATTCATTTGATTTGTAAAGCTAAACTTATGTTGCAATACGTAAAAAACACTATGATCTTTCTAAAAAAAAATGTACCTTTCAGGGGTACTGTTCGGTCTCTTTGTCGCACGTTTGCGTGTTTAATTTTAAGTCGTAAATTTTGTAGTCGTAAATCTAGTAGTAAAACTGTCATCCCTTGTTCCCTTATATCCTGCCATAAAAATTCCTTGTGCATTTGTGAATAAGGTGGACAGAGTAGTGAACAAACACTTTCTTATGGATATTGAAGCAGAACGGTCGTGTTTCTTCGTTCAGTACCCTAAGTTAGTCAAGTGCCGCAGCAGACTTTCGTTGTTAAACCCTAAAAACCTCAGTGCAAGTGTAACGTAACATAGACTCATTTCGCATACAGTCCACTTGGTTGAAAGAATAGGAACTGCAGCTTAGAACAACAAAACACCGCGGAGGTAAGTCGATGTATAAATTTATAAGACCCCCCGCGCGTGAACAAAATTGGCCTTCATCGCTGGATCTTTAATTAAATAATTAGTTCCTATCCTTTAAACTCCTTATATTTAAATTTATAAAATTGTCGTAGTTTTTATTATGGTTAAACGTGTTACACAGAAAAGAACATCTTGCTTACACATTTAATGCTAAATACAGCTGGTTATAACGGTAGATTTTACAATACATTCCTTATCCTTTGTGGCAAAAATTAGGGTCGTCGTCGTCGGTATCCTTTTATGTAAACTATTTATGAGGGGTTATTGTATTGTAAAGCTTTACCTTATTTGTCGGTTCAAGTTGGAGCAACCATTCGGGTTCATGCAACTTGTATAACAAAGGGGTTATTGGTATTTATTTGAAACCTTAAAAGCTTTGTGGGGCAAGCACTGTAGTTAGGTGCATTTTTCTATTAATAATTTAATTTCGTAGATGAATTAGTAATTTAGCGTATTCGAGTCACGCATTGTTTTTACATTAATTTTATTGTCGTTCATTAATCATTAATCAAATATGGTTATATCAATTGATAAAGCTATTCTTGAAGCTAAATTTGTAGTTAAAAGGTTGGATCACATTTACAGTAAAATAAACCAACCGGAAAACGTATCGATTGCTTTAATTAGAGCGTCGATTAAAACTGTCGAACAGATTGAAACGCTTTTCAAATCCTTTTGCAAGGATATTTTCTTTGATGAAGAAAGTGAACAATTGGATGAATTTTCGGCTCTTAGGGTGAAAATCGATGATTATCTATTAGATATTCGTATTATCGCTGAACAATGCGAATTAGATCGGGTAGAAAATAAGCCAAAGGTGGAAAATATGAATAATTCTTTTTCGTCGAATTGTGGAGGAATTCGCTTGAAACATCTTTCAGTCCCCCGCTTCTCCGGACGAATATCAGATTTTGAGAGTTACAATGCAATTTATAAGCGGTTGATTCATGATAATGTCAGTTTGTCACCCGTTGAAAAATTTTGCCATCTCGTTGATACATTAGATGATTCGTCGCGTGGCTTAATAAAACACTTGCCATTAAATGATTATGCATACGAGGAAGCCTATAAAATCATTACTAATCGTTTTCAGTCCAAGAGGTTATTACTTTCAACATATTTTAATGCTCTCGAAAAACGCCCCAAGGTCAGTTCCTCAGACTCGCATGCGGAACTCCGGCAATTAATTAGTTGTTTTGATGAAAATATATTCGCGTTAAGGCAGATGGAAATAGATTTATTAGATTTCATGTTGTTTAATCTGTTATCGAAAAAATTAGATATAAACATTTTAAAGCGTTTCGAATTAGGAAATAATGACGAAATTCCTTCGTTTAAAGATTTAAGGTCGTACATTGAAAACAATGTAAAGTGTTGGAAATAAATGACATTGCTTCAGGAACATGCTTAAAATCTCGAGATTCCGTTAAAGAAAGAGAAAAGGAAGGTTCGTTAGCACTTCGGCTAAAACCTCTTTAGTTGGTACCACCAATGATGTTAAAATTGTAGTTTCTGTCAAGCTGTGCATCCTATTTATAGATGTAAGCAGTTTCTCGATAAAACCCCTCAAGAAAGATTTGAGGTGGTAAAGCTTAAAAATCTTTGCATTAAATGTTTAAATCCTTCACATTCGATGAAAAATTGTACGTTAGATTGGTCGTGTAGAAAATGTCATCAGTCGCACAATTCGTTGCTTCACTTCGATAAACAAGAAAAATCGGTGTCGCCACGCCGACAAACCCATCGTCAAAGGTCAGAGTCTCCTCGGAGAGCGGCGCCTAGACTTACTTCTACTAGTAGACCTAGTGAAGACAATCTGTCGTCATCGGTTGTGCATGAACAACCTGTCACTAGTTCGTTGATTTCGACGTCATTAGAACACACAACCACGCTGTTAGCTACGGCAATGGTGTCGGTTCTTGATTATACAGGAAACTTGCAACCTGTTCGTGTAATATTAGATAACGGATCCATGGAAAGTTTTATGACTGAAAGGTGCCGTCAGAAATTAGGTTTAAGGAAACGGAGAGCCAATGTCACTGTTCAAGGACTTGGCTTGAATTCGTCGTTGGTGTCTGGTGCACTATCGTGTGTAGTCAGCCCCTCGGGAGCACGGTCTCCAGCATATGGAATTGATTGTTATATTTTACCTAACATTTGTAATCAATTACCTTCGTCGTCGATAGGGGTCAAGGAATGGTCGCATACTCGAGGTTTGGCCTTAGCTGATCCTAATTTTAATGTTCCTGGTAAAATTGACATGCTACTCGGAGCGGAAATCTTTGCTCAGGTTTTGTTGAACGAGTCTCGTTGGGGTGTCGCTAACGAGCCAGTTGCTATTAAAACAACCTTTGGTTGGGTTTTAACGGGAAAGGTCGTTTCCCCGAATAGTTCTATTACGTCGTTGTGTGCTTTCGTTGAACCCTTAGACAGTGACATTCGTCGATTTTGGAATTTAGAAAATATTCCCTTCAAAAAACACATTTCTCCTGAAGAAGAAAGGTGTGAAAATCAATTTGTGGAAAGTTATAGACGTAACAAGGACGGTCGTTTTGTAGTCTCCTTGCCCTTTAAAATTTCGGAACCCTCATTCATGGGTATGAGATCAATTTGTATTAAAAGATTTTTGTCGTTAGAACGTCGTTTGTTAAAAAATCCTGAATTGTATTCAGATTATAAAAAATTTATGGAGGATTATTTGACAAGCGGTCACATGGTTCAAGTGAAATCGCTTGAAAATTCGTCGGGTCATGAGAAAATGTACTACATTCCCCATCATGCTGTACATAAGCGTGATAGCACTACCACCAAATTGCGTGTGGTTTTCGATGCTTCGTGTCAAGATCAATCTGGAAAGTCGTTAAATGATAGCTTGGGTATTGGTCCTGCTTTGCAAAAGGACATTGCAGTTTTGTTATTGCACTTTCGTGTACATCCTATCGTAATTACGGCTGACATTAAACAAATGTATCGGCAGATTTTGGTTAAAGATACTCATCGTGATTATCAACGTATCGTCTGGAGATTTTCTCCGTCAGATCCTATTATGGACTTTAAGTTAAATACTGTGACTTATGGAGTTTCGTCGTCGCCTTTTTTTGGCCTTGCGTACTGTTTAAGGATTGGCAAGGTTAGAGTCGATTAATTTTCCTTTCGCGTCATCGGTATTGGCGAGCGATACCTATGTTGATGACTTAGTCACTGGATGTAATTCGATTGAAGCTGCTAATCAATTAATTGGTGAATTGAATAGTATTTGCTCTAGTGGTGGTTTTCAATTAAGAAAATGGAGTAGTAATTGCCCGGAAGTGATGTCCAACTTGAGGGAGTCCCTGTCCAGTTCGGACGCAATTACATTTCAAGATAAAGATAGTGGTTCAATAAAAATTTTGGGCCTTTCGTGGCGTGCTCTTACAGATGCAATTTTATACAACTTAGACGTTGAAGAGCGCACTTGCACTAAGCGTAATATTTTGTCGGCTATCGCAAAATTTTGATCCTCTCGGTTTGATAGCACCTGTAGTACTGTTTGCTAAACGTTTAGTTCAAGATCTTTGGCTTTTAGGTCTCGGTGGGACCAAGAGCCTCCATTGGAAGTCATACAAAAATGGAAACATTTTTTGGGTGAATTGCCAGCGGTTTCGAATATTGAGATTTCGCGTCGCATCGTATGTCATAATTTTAAAAGGGTGGAGTTGCATGGATTCTGTGATGCTTCTGAAGCCGGGTATGCAGCTGTCATCTATTTCCGTTCGTTCGATTTAGAAGATAATATTACCATATCATTAGTATGCGCAAAATCGAAGGTTGCTCCTACTAATCGCGTTTCATTGCCCCGTCTCGAATTGTGTGCTGCCGTACTCTTGGCAGATTTAGTAGATTTTGTCAAAATACTTATACAGATATTTTATCATTTAGTAATATTTTCGCGTGGTCAGATTCTACTGTTGTTTTGTCTTGGATTCGGTCTTCCTCGCATAAGTGGAAGACATTCGTTAGCAATCGTATTTCGCATATTCAAGAACGTATTCCTCCATCTTCGTGGTTTCATGTTAAGTCCCAGGATAACCCTGTGGATTGTGCCTCACGTGGACTTTTGGCTTCAGAGTTGGTTCATCATCCATTATGGTGGACAGGACCTTCTTGGTTAGTGCGTCGTAATGAAGAATGGCCAGTAACATCGCTGCCAAAACTTATCGACTCATCCCAGATGGACGTCGAATATCGTACTCTGTCGTTAACAGTCGTTATGTCTGACAATTTCTTAGATATGTTGTTGGATAAATTTTCAAACCTGCAGAAAATTTGTAGGATTATTACCTGTATTCGTCATTTCATTCGTAATGTTCAATGTCCAGATTTGCGTTCAAAATATTCTGATAGTTTGTCTCTAGCTCAACAGCAAGAGGCTATACAGTTATTGATTAAAAGAGTTCAAACAAATGTTTTTTCCCAAGACATTGCTAATATTAAAACTGGAAGACTTGTTAGTAAACAACTTCGTAGCCTTAGTCCGTTTCTAGATAGTCGTGATTTGTTGAGGGTGGGCGGTCGCCTACGTAATTCTGACTTGTCGCATGATGCAAAATTTCCAATTTTGCTTCCTCGGTCGCATCGGTTAACTGAGATTATTATATTAGATTGCCATGAAAGACATTTACACCCTGGTAGAGACGGTATCGTTCGGGTAGCTACAGTCAAGACATACCAAGGGTTAGTTAAACGCCCCCTAGTGAAACTATGTTTACTGCCAGGTACTTGATATTTAATGGTATGTACACATATATTCACTTATATAAGTTTGTCGATTAGGTTTCTTAGTTAATAGCTCTAGTTAGTTTTAAATATAAAATAAGTTAGTTCATACTTATTTTGGTGGGCGGGATGTTCGGTCTCTTTGTCGCACGTTTGCGTGTTTAATTTTAAGTCGTAAATTTTGTAGTCGTAAATCTAGTAGTAAAACTGTCATCCCTTGTTCCCTTATATCCTGCCATAAAAATTCCTTGTGCATTTGTGAATAAGGTGGACAGAGTAGTGAACAAACACTTTCTTATGGATATTGAAGCAGAACGGTCGTGTTTCTTCGTTCAGTACCCTAAGTTAGTCAAGTGCCGCAGCAGACTTTCGTTGTTAAACCCTAAAAACCTCAGTGCAAGTGTAACGTAACATAGACTCATTTCGCATACAGTCCACTTGGTTGAAAGAATAGGAACTGCAGCTTAGAACAACAAAACACCGCGGAGGTAAGTCGATGTATAAATTTATAAGACCCCCCGCGCGTGAACAGGTACTCTTATGGAATGCTTGGGTATTTTAGTCTTACCGAGGATTTTCAGTAAATTCCCACAATATATGTAGACTACTATATACATTGTATTATTCATTAAAGACGAGAAAATGTTATTCTTCATATAAAAATAATACAGGAGTTAATACAGTTAAATAATATTATACTCAGATACATTCATCAACAACTTGTATAATGTATACAAATGCTAATCGTACAGTTTCGTAGACTCAAGCTGTGCGACAAACTAGTTCTAAGGTAAGTATTTTAATATGCATAAAGAAACTTAGTATAATGATCGTTCGTGTAAAAGTATACAAGAAATTCCGACGTAAATATTAATCAAAACCTGGTAAAAATTTAATAGAAAGTCAAAGTCGAAGTCATCGATTGCCTTCAACCGCCCACTTCTTCCATTCAGAAATTGTACTTTTATTGGCAGTCACGTAAGAACTATTCGAGACTGCTTGGCGACATTGTATTAATTGGTACTACTTAAATGGAATTATGATATATTAGAGGTTGTTCTTTAAACAATGATAATTACATGCCTTACGAAGGAGGTGTTTGTTATTAAACAATTTTCCTTAAAATTTGATTAATTTAATTCACCTTGTAAATACTTGCATACAATGACGTTCACATTTTACATCTGGGACATGGTACACAAATCTACATTCTAATTAGTAAATTAAAAGCTTAATTTGTCTTCCATACGAAGGTATGTGGTGTTTCACTTGAAGGGGTTTCCTAATACTGTTAAAACTACAAAATAAGACAAATAACCACGAAGATCTCGTTTCAGGAACAAATATCATTTGGTCCTGTACTTTCCAAAGAAATTTAAAAAAGCGCGCTCAACGGCGGTAGAATCGCCGTTTGTTTATTAGACGTTCCTATAGAATTTTTTTACTAATTGTATAAATTTTGTAAAATGAAATTTACACGTTAAGTGTAAATGCGTGTCGTATCATGTAGCAGTTTAAGCACGACTACGCTTACAATAATTATATTTCCAAAAGGCAAATAACTGTTCATTTTTAAGTATATTAATATCTGCTGTACCGATTCTTATTTGTATTTTTCTCAGGAAGTTTTGTTGTCAAGGGTACGTTAGATTTTTTTTATATTGTGGATATTACTGACCTCACATAGAATGAACTATTATGAGAGTCTGTTGAAGTTGATTATAACCAGATAATATTTCTCTACATACACCTTGTTGAAAGATATGTACTTTTATGGCTGTATTTAGAATAATCAATTAGAACACTTTTTCAGTGTCAAACAAGCACATTTTCTACTTGTTACAAACAAGTTTTTGCTCAAAAAGATCTCTGCCAGAGATCTCTGCCTAAATAACGTTAAATTTTTATCTTTTCTGTCTTGCCACAAATATATATCAAGTATATGGTTTGGAATCAATTTCACTGGTACTACTATTGAATCATGTCTGCTTTAGATTATATTGTTACGTTCGATTTCGGATTTGGAAATTTACGGTCTTCTTACTTTAAAAACCACTTTAGTGTCTACTCATTTGAATTTACGGGTTGCTACACTTCTAGCTTAGTTAGGCAGCCAACTGTGATCGTCCTTATTAAATTAACGAGTTCGCTTGTCTATATTCTCTCTGGTGCCTTATCTAGACATGTAATCTTTACTAATTAGGAATTTCCGAAATGTTGCTACTTTAATTGTAATTAAGTAAAGCAGCTGTGTAATCTTGGCAAGATAAACACCTGTTCAATTTTATTTCTATTATATATGAGATTTCCGTAATTATTTCTTAGGAAAATAATTTTTCAGCTACATTGGTTAAACGAGTTCACTAGAAAATTTAGCTCCTCATGAATGTACGTACAAAGATTTTACTTCTTTATATAGCCTAAATAGCCTAGGACAATTTTACTTAATCGCATAAATTGGAAATTTTCAACTAAGAAGATGTAGTATACCAATATTTGACTTCAATTGAAAAAATTATTTGCAGAGCAGTTGCGTTCAATTTATATTTGATATGAAATGTCGTGACTATGTCTCGTATTACTATCAATCAGTATCCTGGCTCAAAGTTAACGAGCTACAGTAATAACATCGCCCCACCCCTTCACCCGCGTACCTTTCGTCTTGTTTGTGAATTTCAGCCAGATCTCCCAGAACAAACTTGTAACCAATTTGTACACACCATACCACAAAACACTTTAAGTAGAAGATATGATCCAATGATTAGTTGCAAACTACACGCAATAATATGATCTTGAACTTTCCTTTCATTTCTCCTCTTATTGCAAGAAAAATCACTTAACTTCTAATAATAGATGTAGTCATTAAATATTGCGATTGGGTAAAATTTACCCTCAGTAAACAGTATTCGTTAACTGAAGCAGGACAATGAGCAGTTTTGCATACATCGCTCAACGAATATGTAATCGGAATAAGTCTCTTTTTTCGAGTCTGTGTACAAGAATAATATAGTAAGATTGAAACTAATATTACTCACTATTATAATGATTGGATTCTACTTGAGTTGCAACTGGCACCCGTTTGGTTTCATACTCAAAATGAGACCACTACTTCAATTACTGGATTGAATTCATTGTAATTGATTTGCATTACCTGCATGATATAATCGTGACATCAAGAGTATGAGTCCCAAGCTTAAATTTTAAGCTTACGGATAACATTTGGGCAAAAGTAACGACTGCTGAGAGATTAGCAACAATACATCCTTGCAATTTCACAGAAATTATAGTTACATCAATCAATCAAGCACACAAGCTGTATTAATATTCAGATGCAATACACGAGGGACGTCTTTTATATTTTGCACTTAGCCTCCAGCTTTAGTTAATCTAAATCCAAAGTTTCAGTGCTATACGTGTAGTGTTGTAGCTACAACTAACTGTCAAAGTTAACAAGTTAATTGAAAAATAAAATTAAACCGCGAAAATTTTCGCGTAATATTTTTTTATAATTTTCGAAAACAATTATCTCGACAAAAAGGCTTCGTCGAGTTGCTTTCTGTTTTCGGCAATGACGCACCATCAGATCAGTCAACAATTTCTCATTGATATGGAGAATTCAAACGTGGATAGCCTTAGCAACGATCCAAGAGCAGGTGCACCAAAAACGGCAGTCTCTCTGAAAAACGTCGATGTTGTGCGCAAGCTCATCATCGAAGATCGACATGTGGCATATCGCGAAATTGAGGCATTATTGGGGGATAAGACTTCAAATCAAAAAATTTGGCATGACGAATTGCGTGTAAAGAAATTAGTTTCCAGTTGACCGAAAAACAGAAAGCAACTAGGTGAATTGGTGTAAAAAACTATACACCGCTTCAATGCAGAAAACTCTAAAGACGTGTACAACATCATGAGTGTGATGAATCCTGCATTTACTCATACAAAACAGAAAATGAACATCATCTCTTTAGGTGCTCCAAGGTAAAGAAAAGACGATAAAAGTCACCCGTTCTCAAAGTGTCTCCAAAAAGATGGTCACAACATTTGTCTCAAAAGCAGATAATATGCCATATCAAAGAACTGTTGCTGCCGATTGGTATACAACCATTTGTTTGCCGCAAGTCATTACGGAGATTCGATAAAACCAATCCCAAACCACGAATCATCTTTCACTACAGCGCACAAAACAATTGAATTTTCAACGCAACAAAACATCGAATTGTCAGACCACCCTCCGTACAGTCCCGACTTAAGTCCTAAATAATTTCTATACCTTTCCGAAAATCAAAGACTAACTGCGTGGTCAAAAGTTGCACTTATCAGTAGAAGCAGTGAATGTCTTCAGTAATGCAATTTTGATTGTACCAACAAACGAGCGGAATAACTGCTTCTAGAGTTGGTTCGAGCAATTGCAAAAGTGCATTAATCTTCATGGAGAAAACTTCAAAAAACCACAAAGTCTTTAAAAGCTATCTACTGTCTTATTCCAGCTCGATATGTAAAACTTAAAATAAAATCCTTGTATGTGTGTTAACTTCTCAAATTCATAGCAAGACAAATATTTATAGATGACCTAAACTACCATGACTTTTCAATAATACTAAAATTGTTAAGAATACTGCGTCATCCATTGGGAAATTAAATTAGAATTCCAGTAACAAGCGGGATTTAGAAAACTTACTTCAACTTTTTGGTTTTAAATATATTGGATCTTTAGTAAGCGAGGAAGATATAAGTAAAAAAGAAATGAAAGTAAGTATAGAATGGCCAAGCAATCCTTAACAAGAAAATAGAATATTATTGTGTGGATTACTGAACAAGAATTACGAAAAAAATTATTTAGCGTTATATGTGCCATGTAGTTATGAATAAATGTAGCTTAGATTATATACTTACTTTGGAAAAATGAATATTATGTGTATGCATATTTTTGGGTATGATCAAAAAAAGAACAGATAAATGTATAAATAATTTAAAGTAGGTAAAGTTACACATACCTGATATCTATGATCGACTTCTGATTCCGGTGTCCTTTTATATGTATCCTGTAAAGATAAATTATGTTAGTTAATTGAACAAAAGGATGTGTTTGACTGTGTCAAATTATTAAAGACAGGTGCTCATTTTAATGCTAATTACAGTTCAGTAGCTCAATGAGAATGACTCCATATGATTCGATATTGAATAGTAAGTACCCCACATACTAAATTTGGTTTTGTAGTTAAAACTTGATACACGACTAGTATAATAAAAACGTATTTCTTAAAAAGGATTGCAGGTATTGTTCAAAGTACCGATAAAAAGTGAAACTTGGCTTATGACAGAATCTTTAAAATCGCCCATAAATTAATCAATGTTGCATTTTAAAACGTTGGCATACGAAAACAATAAAACAATGCCACAGTCTGTGCGATTACGGACACACAGAGAACACGGTCGTGCTTTGCCAAGAAAACTGGTATAATTTATTGCGGGGGATTTTAGATGTTATCGGATGGGTACTAAATGTATAGTAAAGTAATGAGACTGTGTTAAGTATTTTAATGAAGTCATTCAGCATCAAGAACTCAGTTTGCTTTATAATTAAATTATGTTAGATGAGTTGCTATCCCGGCTTTTTGTCTCCATATCGAGTAAATCAAAATCTGCATGCCTTTAGTAAAACAATAACAAAATTCGGACATTTCTATAGGTTCTAAAATTATAAAGACACAAAGAATGATTTTATTAAGTGTGAAGGTTTAAAGTGTGATAACACATTAGTTTGATCTAAATATTGCAAATCCTTTAACTTTGCAGTATCCATTATTTTTAGAAAATTAAGAAAACTGTTTAGATACAGTGCTGATCATTGTTGCAACTGACAGTGGTTTCATAATTTAAAAGCAATTTGAAATTACATATTGTATCTTAAACATGGCCTTTTAAACAAATGTTTAAAAATTTGGCCGGGTTAATCTGAATACGGTTTTTGAAGTCAGTACACAGCCGGAGTACAAATTTAAATAATTTGCCATTATTTAATCTTTTGAGAGGTACATTTTTTCTTTCATGTAATAAAGTATCTGTGGGTTTACGTTAGCAAACAATCAACCCTATTCTTATGCATAAACGTTAAAATTACAGACGTCCTTAACTTCTGAGACATAGCAACTGAATTAAAGTTTCAATACAAAAATGCTATTCTAAAGCATAAGTGTTGAACTTTAACATGCGCGTTACCTTTTTAGCGATCTCTTTAAAAATCCAAGTGGCAACGCTGTAAATAGTCAGTTGTGTAATTTGAAGCGACATATTATTGACACTTCTCTAGGTTATTCAGACTTGACCATCTTTAGAATAAACCTTAGAACACTATAGTTTATAAACCTAAGTTTATAAAGTAAGTATTTAAAAAAGAAACTTTTTGCTGCTAAAACCTTTAGATGATTTGGCACTACATTTGAATAATGCGATTTTCTCGTCAAGGGTGATAACATATTAATGATTTCCGGCATCATATTTTTGTTAAATCTAAAGAGCTTTATGAAGAAGCAATTCGGTAGCGAAAATTGATTCGAAGCGTCTCTTATAATACTTTTATTCAAATTTAAAACATCTAAAATTGTTACGTTAAAGTAAAATTGCCAAGATAAATTCACACTTACACTTCAGCTGCTTCTTCAATTTCATCTAATGTAGGAGCGAGCGTTAATTATTGCATGTATTAGACATTTTAAATAAACGCTACACTGATTTTTTAAGAACACGTTAATTCTTAAAGATACCAATCCACACATCTTTAAAATTTGACAGTTAGGACACATTTTATAACTTTTAGCGACTCGCTAACATTAAAATTGCACTTAACTAAGTTAACGTGACTTGGTTATTTACTTTTAACGGTGTGAATTAGAGTAAGGCTGAATACTAGTCTAAAAGTTTGCAACGTGTGGTTAACGAGTTATGGTCATAATTTGTAATGTTTGTAGATGATGATTTAACTGCAAAAGTGAAAAACCATAATATCTATCTTTGACATATTATGAGCTTATTTCAATAAAGTCAGTCCATCTATTCCATAGATTCAAATAACAAACATATTATTGGTTACAAAATGCTGTTTACATTTGATATAGCCAAAAAACATTTTAAAATCTACTTCCATTGCTTAAAGAAAAGGTTCCAAACTATATTGTCAATTACTTGTCACAACTGGCAATTAAGTTAAAGATAAAAGAAAACAAATGAATGGCAACAAGCATTAATCACGACGGATCCAGATATAAAAAGTTCCACCAAGTTATTTCCTTTATTCGTCCAGGAGGTAAGAGGGGTTGAACATGCATGAAAGAGTGAAGCAGTTTAACTTTTGATTATTGTTGGCGGCACCTACTACATAAAAAAATCGATGCGGATTCCTAGCAGGCGCACAACGTTGGAGGGTAGGAGGAGAAGTGGCAGCTCAGAGCCACTTACCGTATCACCTGTAACTTGGAAACGGTTAAAGATAGAATAACGATTCTAACGCCAATCTGTTCTAAGGAATATGTTCTATAATTAAGTATATTAGACCTTTTGCCGTATCTTGCACCTAAATCGATTAATTTACTGTATTACGAAAAAATTAAAATTTGTGTGATTGTTTTTTAAGTTTAAAGGTAATTAACGATAGTTTTAATAGAACAACCTTCTACCAAATAATATGTAGCACCAAACAGCTAATTAACACAAGTATTTGAGTTGCTGGAGTTATATTGTAAACGTAATGTAATTTGTTATAATTTGGACTTTGTTAAAGCTGACAGGGATGGAAACTGGAACCTACATTTAAACATTGTTCAAAGAATGGTTCCATATTTTTTGATATTCAATCATTATTACTATGCCCGAGGATGTGTTACGTATTTAGAAGATATGTCCAACTTACCAGAAAAGGGAGTAGTTGCATTCAAAAAGGGCTATTTTTCAGTAAAAAGACAAGTTGGAAAATTTAATAGTGTTGCTGCAGACTATGCCCTTGAGCAATCACTTATTGAATCTTCTAAAGTTGAAGGGGGTTTGATTAGCTTGACATCAAATGAATCTGCAATGAAAACTGGTGTTTACTCTATCACCATAAGACAAACTTGTCTATTACCCTGTTAAATTTCTGTGACATGAATTAAGACCCAAAAGGTGACGTAAATAACATGCATAAGGAATGGAGTAGCATCAGAATTGATAAGAATGAGAAGGATATTCAAATGATTGTAAAGTTTTTATGACTCATTACAACCCTTTCTCGGAATCCAGCACACCACTAAGAAATAATGTCAGCGGGTTAGTAGTACCAGAAGATACTGCTTCTTCCCTTTTGTACTTGAATGTAAATGGAAAGATGATTTATGATAAGTTCAAAAATGACAGAATGATCAAAAGAGTTAAAAGTCTGTATGCTCCAATTGAACGAATTCCAATACTTTCATTCACCTCAACTGTAAAAGAGAGCAAAAAGATGCACAACGTTTCGATCTCTAATGGAGGAAACGGAAACAAGTCTGATTATAATGTTAGCGGCCCAAAGGAATTTCAACATGCAGGAGTGAATGTCATATCTCCAAGCTTTGCTACTGAGAGCGAGTTAATATCCCCCCCTATTAAAATGTATATAAAATTAAACGTATTTATTATGTCTTAGTAATAGTATATTACATTGTATTAAATGAAGGTAGTAGTGTATTTATGGTGTAATCACCCCCTCATTTCCCCCAGCATCCTCATTTCCCCACACATCTGGACCAAAAAGTTTTCTTCGACTAACCATTTTTCATCTTTCGAGATAAATATATCTTAAATTTTTTATGTTTCGAGATAAATGAGCATCCACATCTCCTCCCACATCTGAACCAAAAAGTTTTCTTCGACTAGCCATTTTTTTATCTCTCATCTGAACCAAATAGTTTTCTTTGTCTAGCCATTGCATCTTTCGAGATAAACCTATCTTGTTTGGTATCAATTAATATTAGATGTTTCTCAGCTACCCGAATCTTTTTATTTCTAATTTTCAGATCTCCGCGGCTAGCTCTTTTTCAACGTCTTAAAACCGGTTGTAGAAATTGTTTTGTGAACCTTAGAATTTTGGTGTTGAAAATAAAAAACTAAACATATTAAATAAAATTTATTGATAAAATAGCCGCCACTGAACACCTTATCCATCTAACGTATTGATTTTTTTAAATAATATTAACAAAGACGCTAGTTCGCAGGATCTGAAATTTGTGTAAACAAGGATGAACTCCATTCAACGGTACATCAACTACTTATTTTCTATTTAGGAATATACGCCAGAAACTTGCATGCTTTTAATTAATTAAAAGCAGAAAGTTTTGTCCGGAAAACGCTACTGTAAAATATATAGAGCAAATAAATTATTCCCTGAATGTGTTTTCAATTGTAATAACTGACTATACAATCACTTATGAATTTTAAATTACACTTTATTTAACTAAGTTACTTTAAACAAGAAATTACCGTATCCAAAAATTCCAATGCATGCTTAACAATAATGTAGAAATGGCAAGGTCGACTTTTGGTGTCCAATGTAATGTGTTTTAAATATCTAAAAAGAAAGCGCATTTTGCTGGTATGAAATCTATGGAATTTCTCCTGTAATGAAAGAAGAATGCATTCGTAATTGAAAATGCGTGCTACAACTTTCGCTAGATACCAGTCATGTTAATTAGAAATTTTGTGTATGACATCATTAACTACCTAAATTCAGAATTAACAAAATGTAATAAACCAGATTAAGTACTGTTCAATAATAATTGGAGTGAAAGTAAATGGGTCTTATTACATATTGAAATCCTAAATTACCTTACGTGACGCGGTAGAAGCATTATAATTCAATATTTTTGAAACCTCCAACGTAGCCTTAATTCATTTGTAATTATTTGTAATTCGGCAAATATTCTAGATTCTTAACGATCATGTGAAAAGCTGTTTATAATTTCTTTTCTTGGACTTTCTATTAATTATGTTTGTGCATTTGAAATCGAGATATAATTGTTTGTAGATTACCAATAACACGAGGTGCTGAAAAGTGCGTATTTACGGAAAATACAAACCTCATTTAGTAGTATAATTAACGGATTCAAAACGTATATAACGCAGCCTGGTTAGTAGAATTCTATTAGTTTCGCACGCTTTTGTGTTATAGTACATCGAAATTTTAAACCGTTGTTTCGCGTAGTTATTTTGTGGAAAGTTTTGAAGGAAAATTTAAGGTAAGTTTACATTTTTTTATTAAAGTAGAACTGAATTTATTTGCAAACACCAATTATTATGTATTCGGTTATTGGTTCTTTGTATTTTAAAACATTAATTTTTCCAAAGTAATGCGCTGTTTTACAAATATATTTTTTCCAAATTTTAAAGGTATACTTTTAGCTAAGATAAAAAAACAATTCTCACAAAATATTTTATTAAAATTTTAATACATTAACAAAAAGGCCTCAATAACAATACGTTTTCTTTAGAACAGCTTAAATTATTCAAACAATGGTTTAAACAGTGATTGTACCTATCACCGAATCTTCTTAATTCTTTGAGCTTTGGAAGTGAGAATACACTTTCCATGTTTAAAACGTTGTTTGATAAATATTTTGATAGTAACTGCCTTTTCTGTTCGCCTTTAACATAGATAATAGCATCGGGTGGTATGACTTCTTTCAGCAAATCGCCTACATTTGTATATCCACTTGTGGACTGTCCATCCCAGCTAAGCCCATGGATTCTTTGCTTTAACCACCGAACTTGCTTTTTGAAATCATCGCTTAGGGTGTTATACTCCACAGCCATGTCCAGTATCTCATGCCATATTACATTATTCGCTACATCCAAAATGGTAATCTCCTTGCAATAGAAATCACTAGTTTTGTATTGATATCCTTGTAAATCGATTATGAAACACATGCTTCCTGCTTCAAATCACAGAGGGGAATGGGGTTCTAAGCAAATCTCTCCCATATATCTAGTTAAGGGACTTTACTCCCTCCTTTTATGATTTTTTCATCCAGGTAATTATCTGGATGATACTAAAGCAAGTCTGTTTTCTTAATCCAACTTTTACCATCCCCCAACCACGACACTAATAATTCGCGCCCGTGCTTCCGTTTCCGTAAAACTTTTTCCACTAAGTACGTGTCAGGTGCTGCTGTAAGCTGAATTTCATCTTCGTAAAAAGCACCTAGAATTGGCCGACCTTCCAAATCTTGTAGCAGATAGGTTGTCGGTCTCGTTTTTTGTACTTTAACAATTTTGAATAGTTCTGTACTCCAGTTTGGGTGAAATCAACGATCGAATACTGCTTTATATTTTGATATACGCACAATGTCTCCAACCTTATACAACTTCTTGTAACTTTTAGAAACGCTGTTAGCGGTGTAAAGTTCTATTCTTTCCGGATGTTCTTCTGCTTCCATAGGTGTCATGTTAATAGCCCGATGCGGTGTATTATTGTATTCTTCCATAACCTTAGGCAAAATATTCACCCATTTATGACTGCCTTGCAAGTAAAATCTTCTGTACAATTTGTTTTTGATTGTTCTAATCAACCGCTCGACCATGCTAGCTTTGATTGCGGAATACGTAGAGTAATGGTTTATCTTACATTTTGCATAAGATTTTAAACCAGCGGTTGTAGTACTCTTTCACAAAATCCGTTTGTAGATTGATTTTAAGTTATTTTCTCCTTGCAGCATTTTGTCCAATATTTTTTCATAGCATTTGTAACTTCTGATCCAGTTTTATTTTTAAAGGTTCAGCTAAAGCATATTTTGTGAAACAGTCCACTGCTATTATAATATATCTGTACCCATTGTTCACACGCGAGTAAGGCTGCATTTCGCACAAGTCCGATTGGATAAGATCACGTTTCACATGTTTCAGATTTGTATGACGACGCTGAAAATTTTTTCTTGCAGGTTTAAATAATTCCTTAACGATGATTTCTTTACTCATTTTGCTTAACACTGTTGCTAAACTAATAGGGTTATCTTTATCCAATTGCACCTTTGACATAAACTGAAGCTTTGGTTTGTAGTATTTGTTTTTATAGCTGCTGGTGACGCCTCGTAAATCGATGCTATTGCAAGACCGAGCTCCTTCTCATTTGTCTCAGAAGTTGCAGTCAAATTAATAAAAACTGTATAAACGTTTTAAAGTCAGATACAAGCTTATCCATTTTTTCATTTACATATTGTTTATTAACTGCATCAGATGGCTCAACTGGTTGAGCAAGCATTGCGATACGCTGGTTTCTTGCATTGAAGGCTTTGTCTTTACGTTGTATATCATCAGAACTTTTTAGACAGTATGAAAAGGCTTGATTCACGAGCTTGATTACAGATTTCTTATTAACACAATCACTATCGTCTTTAGGATCCATTACATCAACTAGCCTTCTTTTACGAAAACTAATTGTTTCTTCTCCAGACTTGAATACTATAGTGCTTCTCTGATTAACACAATCACTATCTTCTTTCGGGTCTGATGAATTCACTAACCTTCTTTGCTGCTTATCGTACCCATCATCATCCAACGTTAGCACAAATCCTCGACCTGGAGGACCGCGCCGAATATCAGCATCTTTACGCTCTGAACGTCCGAAGCGATCGATAGGCATTTTAAAACTGTGTAATTATTTACTGAGCTCACTGTATTATACCTTCTTCTCTCAACTCTTCTATTATGGACATCATCTCGTTAATGTTTTCCTCGCTTGTATTTCCAGCTCGGTTGGATGCGTTCAACAATCTCAGCCGATCCACAAGTTCATGTACATTATTCCAGTAGACATATTGCACCGGCTTTGAATTTAAACTTTTGTAAAACCGATTAGAAAAGCCTAAACCCGCTCCCTTAGACTGTTTTCTTCTCTTCGGCTGTTTTCTTTCGGGATTCCTCCGAAATTCGGTGAGATATTTTTGCACATATTTGTTAAACTTTTTGTTATTTGTTGGAAATCCGCTTAAATCGTGCACCGCAAATGGGTTAAACTTTCTTCTCAAAATCGACGCAGATTTGATCATTTCCAAGTAATTCGGCAAATCTTCATGCAAATTGAAATCGCCATCTTCGGGGCTGATGTCTTTGTAAACCAGCAGGTTGTATAAACCCTTCGTACCTGGATATATCACATTGTTTAATGTTATATCGCTAGTTTCCGGGTTAATTACCAATACACTTTTCCACAAACTCCATGTATCGGTTCCCACATTATACTTTACCCCATAAATTGATTTGTCAATATTTTCGTCTTCGTCTCTAGCTAACACATCCGCATAGTAAAGATGGAACGGTTCTTCTGGAACGAGTTGTTTAATTTTCTTTATAGGTACGTCCATGTCTTCGACTTTAACATTTGTTGTAGGTGTGGGAATTTTTTCGGTGATCGATTGCAACTGGGAAGCGGTTATTTGCAAGGGATCAATCAATTGTTTGTGCACCTCTTTGAATTTTTGCTGAGATGTAGCGTCTCCCTTTTTGTACGCTACAAACTTTTTTCGTACAGCATCCTGCATAAGATGAAGACTGCGTTTATTCGCAATAAAATTGTTAACGTCCGTCATCATGAAACTTTGGATGGGAACTAACTTTTTTTGAATAATGTCAAATATTTATATACTCGTCGAAATTCTTCCGATACCGCCCCTTATCCAAATCAAAATCTTTCACAACAGTTATAAAATTATGTTTTGAGTCACCCCAACACTGTAAACACATTTCTTTAAATTTTGGATATGTCATGTCACCACTTATATGATCCGAAAAGATATGGCGAAGGTTTGTATCATCCTGTTTCCATAATGCGATTACATTGGTGTTATCTCTGAGTCTATGTTTTAAGGCACTAGCGTAAGTTTGACATAGATAGAACGAATCTATCGCTTTATGTCGGCCGAACGAGAAAAATTGAGTGATTTTACTTTGCTCGTTTACAGGTATATTTTCGAAAACCATAATTGAATCTTCTTTAGTATCTCCGGGTTCGATCAAATCATCGTAATTTTCAAACTCATGGTATCCAATTTCTTCTTTTAATGGTGTAAAAACGTTTCTTAACAATTCGTATTTCGGTTGATATAAACTCTTCGAAAATACATAGACATTTTGGAATCTAAGACCGTTCTCGTGCAAGATCAGAGATATTAAAGCGTTGGTCTTCCCACAACTCGATGGCCCCGCGAAGATAGCTCGTATGTTAGACGGGAACAATGGACCATGTTTACCATCCTCTTTGCATTAGCAATAGCAAAGTTATCATAATTCTGTATAGGTATTTTAACTTCTTGTATAGCATCACCCGTGTCTCTCACATTTTCCGACCTAGGAGCACCATTCTTCTTTTGAGGTTTACGGAGATCTAAATGCCTGCTTAACGTTCTTCTGGGTATACCATATAACCTACTTGCAGAGTTAACACTTATACCCTTTTGTATTTCACTAACTGCTGTCTCTAAAGATTCCTTGGTGTACATCTTTCAAATATAAGTTTAAACTGATTCAAATTGAAAATAATATTCCCTTATATACCAGCATGGGCAGGGGTGTGCACGCGCAGGGGTGCGCATGGGCAGGGGTGTGCATGCGCAGGGGTGCGCATGGGCAAAGGTGTGCACGCGCAGGGGTGCGCATGGGCACAGGTGTGCTTAGGTGTACACCGAGTACGTGAGAAACTGTCTTGGATCACCAAAAATCTTATTAATATTAAAACAACATAGATTTTATACAATTTTATTAAAAATATATACAAAATATTTAATTGTGAATAAATCTATTAACAATTTCCGTAAACGGGTTATATTCAAACATAGAGTCATGTATAATTAAAGCATAAGCCTTCATCAACGGTTCAAAATTTCTTGAAGCTTCTAATTCCATTCTTACATCAACAGTTGCATCCTTGATGCTTTCAAATTGATGACGACAGTCGATTACAAAGACAGGTGATTCCTTAAACCTGTTGTAGTCCATTAAACATTTATTTGACGATTTGTTCGGATAGTATTTTTCCATAAAAGATGCATAAGACAGGTACGCTGGCAAGTAGTCATTCTGCTCGAAATCCAAATTTAATCGACCTTGAGGGAACATCTGAGAGTTTAAAAACACTTTGACATTGGCTATATTGGCATTCGTAAAGCTTGTAGCATTTTCTTCTTTCCTGTCGTACTTCCCATTTTGCAGCGCCAGTAATATCCACCGAGCCTTCTCAGTTTCGTTCGATACTTTAATTCTCCATACTTGCGACTTTGATTGTGTTAGAGACGGTAATTCGTGTAGTTCCCATTTTCTGAATGCAACCATTATAGATGATTGATTTTGCATTTCCGAAAGCAGCGATGTCTTGGCAAAGTCACTTAATGTTATATGCGGAACCTCCCATGAAATACGCTGTATTTTGAATGTCACTGTATTTCCAACCGACTTGTAGCAATTTACATCCGACTTGGATCTGATTAAAATCAGCTCTTGAGGCATGTTGACGATAGTTTTCTTGTAATCTTCAAAAAACCCAAAAATGGTTTTTAGCGGTATAGCACAACTAAACCGTCCATCTTGGAATATGGTATCGGGTTTCCACCCGGTATGTGTAATAGATTTTGTTTCTGATTCTTCCATGGATACTAAACCTTTAATAGTTCTTGTAATTCCAGGGATTCGACAGACATCTATTATTTGATTATTACCCAATTTGTATTGAATTTCCTCAAACAGAAAATATGGTGCATTTCTAGTAAATTCGTAAGCTTTAGGGTTTGGTTCTGCTGCTCTAATCGGGTCTCCAGTTGTTGACGCTTCCCTTAATGTTTCCGTAGGCTTATAGGTACCCTTTATAAATATAAAACTTTCATGAGGGTATGTGATGTTATCACTGCTCTGGATTTTCTGCATTCAATGTAAAGGGAAGATATGTATAATAATCTTCCTTTATTATGGTTTCGTCTAATTTATAACCTCCAAACACATCCAATTTGGGCACGTCCTCATATTTAAGCCTTCCAAGTTTAACGTTTTCATCACCGTGGAGATCTAAGCTGCGTTTACTTCTGCCTCCCATCATTTATAACTTTTAATCCCAAAGACTTTAAGAAACGTATTTCTTCTGCTGTAAGTCTCTCGACAACTTGACGCTTTGACGCCGTATTCACTTCTAATCGTCTGGGGGGTGTTGTAGCGTGCTTTATATACAAAATCGATAGGCATTTTCAGCTACTTTTTATTTCCAGTCTCACACAGGTGTATGTTTCCGGGGAAAAGTTTACCAATTCACCCAAATGATCGACTAGTCTGATTGTAATATTATCAATTTCTGTTACGCTCAGCGGATAATATATGACGTGGTTAGGTTCCTTTTCCAGATTATACCCGGGTGGTACAGATAGACTGAATTCAAATATGCTGTGGGTAAGAAAATTGTTTCTGAACGATCCGCTGGTGATATTGGTTTCCACAAAATGTTTGAGACCGATATTATGTTCACTTGCTGATTAGCGATATGCACGGTATCTGCAGCCAATTTGCGGTTGGTAAACCCCAAGATGCTTCCAATATTGTTTTACGGTTTGCCCCAAAATCAATCGGTATACTGCTTCGTATAGAACACTTTAATGTATTATTGTTGGCACTCAGTTTAAAATATTTTTCAATGTTCTCGTTGATGTCCGGCTTCTGACTGAACCATTTTTTGAAAACATCCTGTATATATGCATTTATTTCTTCTAATTCGTATGATCCAGGTTCAATGGTTATTCTGCGATGCTCTGGATCGTTAAAGTATAATATGTTGTTTCCTGGATGTATGTTTTGCACAGTGTTACAAGTGTACAGTCCCACTAGACCCAAAGCATATTCACCGTCTTGTTTCAATTTAATTGGTGGGTAAATGGATCCTGTCGATATGACATTACCATACCCGAACACGCTCACTGTTTTAGCCATTGTCACTAAGAAACTTTAACACTAAATGTCCACAATTGTATGTGTTGTAAGTCTGCTCCGTTACACTGTTGTAGTAAATTTTACAACCTCGAAAATATCCCTTTACTTCTTCCGGCGGTCTCAAGTCTCCAAACGAATCGTAGTAATACACACTATTTCCGCGTTTTCGGTACCCCACCCAATGTGTACCCGAACCTTTGGTGGTATCCAAATTAATCACTCCCGATTCGTTGACACGCGGTGTAATCTTCTGTAACTGATCTCTAGAAAAGACACCACGAAAATGAGGAATGTTAGATGCGTGTTTCCTTATATCTACATCGGTAAGAGCTCTTCGAGGTAACTTGCTTAGTTTTTTGATACTTTTTTACAAATGCCACGCCCCTGTTTGTACGGTTTCAGGAATAATGCTGTGCCTTTTTGTATGGTTTTAGAAACATTCCATTTCCTTTTTCCCAACGGTAATGGCTTCCATAGATCTGTTGTGTCGTTCGCTCTCCTTAAGCTGTTCGTTGGCTGTCTTGACATCATTTACTGCTTTAGCTATCCCGCAGCACCACCTGTTAGTGCCCCTAGGGCACTTAGTCCAGCGAATATCGGAATCAATGGTAGAAAACCTCCTTTCTGTGGAACGGGTATAATACGTGGGACTTTAATTTTGTTTCTCCCACCGGCTCCTTTTATGATTTTTACCAATTAGAATACCAACATCTAACAGCTTTTTCAAGTTGTCGGAACCAACTCGGTCTATTGCGGATCGTATTTTCTTCAAAATCCACCTTTAAAACTTATTTTCTTCTTTAAACCCATACCCATTTTCTCTTCGCTTTCATAGCGTTTGTCACAAACCAAGCTGCGGCTTTTTCCCCAAACTTTGCGTTTTAGACTTAACTCTCCCCAGGCTTCTTCTTCTAAAATTTTATCTGCTCGGTGTCTGGCTGGAAGATCGTCGGGGTACTTGGAGTATGCAATGTCGTGGTCTTTACACAATTTATCTAATTCGTTTATTCCAGGATCACCTCTTGCTAAGCGTTCATCCAACTTTGTACCAGGACCGCAGTACTGATAACCTGGAATATGCAGCTCAAACGGTAACCTGTTTATAGCGCTGTTGATTAAACCCTCTCCAGAACAGATAATCATGTGTTTACCCAAAAAAATCTCAAACTATACTAAATAAATAAACAACAACGAGTCTATTTATACTTTTTCAAAAAATTTACAATATATTTACAATAACAATACATTTACATCCATGTCTCTTGGGCTGTCTTTTATAAAATACTCTTTCTAGTTATCACCATAACCAGAATCTTCAGATTCCGACAAATTTAAACGTCTAAACATTTCCACTAATGTTCTTGTACGCATCACATCTTGCACAAATATATCCGGAAAACATATAACCAGCTCCAATGCATTTAGTGCGCTCTGATTCAATTCGTTGTAGAATAAAATATTGCCAATTCGAACTTCGCCTTCAATCAAGATTTTAATTCGTTTCTCTCCTTCAGTCATAGTATTAAACCCATCGCAATCATTTAAATTAGAATTAGCAACAAACCCTACTAATTCGCTGTATAATGCTGGGAAGTCACGACTTTCCAACTGTTTAAGTTGATACTCAAACAACTCTCGCATATGGAATATTTTACGGCACTCCAATTCATTTATAACTATCGAGCTATCACCCATTATTATTTTTAACTGGAACGTTTCGTTCTCGGTTGATCCAGACACTGGTGACAGAGTGATAAAGAACGGACCTCCTAGTTGTATGTGTAGATCTTCCGTTTCGGTGCACCATTTAATCGAGTGTTTAGCACGTCACGAGAAAATACGTTGATTTGAAATTCCACTTGAAAATTTGTAAATGCTAACCAATTTTCGTATGTCAATTCCAGAACATGGTTGCCACAATATTTCTTGCTACACACCAATCGTAATACGGGTTTTATTCTCTGGTTTATAACAAACCCAATTTCCACATTATGAGGGTGTTCACCCAATTCACTTAAACTATACGTAAACTTATTAATCAGATTTTCGGTATACGAAACTTGTGCATCATTAACATCTACAGACTCCATTGCTTTGCACTGATTTCACTGAGATGACTGAGAAAGAATCCTATGCAGCTCCTCCATTTAAATGTCTCAGAATTGTTATGCGCATGCGTAAATTGTACTCAGGTGACTTAGAATGATAAATATTCGAATTATATTAACATTTTTATTTATAAATTTACCATAAAATACACATGCAAAACTTTTACAATTATAATTTTTCTATATAGCTCAAAAAGCATTCCATAAAGTCTCTCAATAAATTTAATTCTTCAAATTTATCCAATAATTCATGGTAATTTATTTGATTCCGGTCGAATTGATCACAAACAGTCCATGCTTGTTGCAACTTTATCCACCTGGAGTCGTCATAACATGATCCGACATCATCACCATAAATATAACCACGTTCGATATTAATCCTAGCATCACTCAAACTCCGCTGAAACATTACTATACCGTCTTTAATGGATATCATTGTATCTACTTTTATGCTGTATTTTGTACTGAACATAGAGGAATCGTGCTTGTATTTTATACGATTTGAGCTGTCCTTGTTACCGAAATCACCCAAACTTTCTAAGGTTTATTGTGAAAGGTGACCTTTGCCTTCTTCATTAATGTTTTCTTTTAAAAAAATTCCAGGCTCGAAATGTCTGTAAACAATTAGAGTAGAAGTGAAAGTTAAAGTGATACATCCTATAATTATAGTTGTAGTGCGTAAACAAGAAGCAAATTAATTTTTACCGGTGTGATTAGACTAGTTTGGAATGTTACTCAAGGTTAAACGACGCTGGGTTTTTTCTAATTTAAAAGTAAACTAGCTAATTGATTTTACCGACGTGAATAGACTGGTTTGAAATGTTACACAAGGTTAAACGACGCTGGGTTTTTAAAAGTAAACTAGCTAATTATACCAATTATGTATAAAAGCATGGTACGAGGTGATATAATTTAGTTTCTGTTTAGTCTTTGACTAGTTACAACTGTTAAAAGTCTTTGACCAGTTTTAATTTCTTTATAGAAAATGGCTTCCTTTATCTGCAACGTCTGTGGTGTTGTCTTCTCGAGAAGCGATAGTTTGAAGAGACATCTGCTCCAGCAGCATGACGTAGCATCGAAATCCACCGGCCTTTTTGTTTGCGATATGTGCCCGGCATCCTTCTCGCGGAAGGACAACTTGAAACGGCACAAGGATGCCAAGCATGGTGCAGTGGTATCAGTTGCCGGAACCTCTGGAGTCAAGCGACCTGCTGCACCAACAGTTGAGGAACCTGCTCCTAAGAGGTTGCGAAGATGCGAAGAGTGTGATGTGGACGTCACCAACATGGCAGCCCACCAGCGCTCCAACACTCACAAGACTAATGCAAGTCGTATCCTGGATGGAGGCGTAGAGGTTGTAGCTACCGCTTTTAAAACAAGAGTAGCTACATACAGAATTAAAAATGCTAATACTAGTGGTATGTATACTTTCAAAACATTGAATGAGTGTTTAACCTAGTTATTTCTAGACATCTCAGAATTTTTGCGTCAGCAGAAAGAGAGGTTCATCACATTAGTTGGTGAGAAATTAAAAGATCACTTATCCCTCAAGGTTAACTTGGAGGTGTTTGGTGGTTACACCAAGATGGACAGTGTAGAGGATGTTAAATCTTTCAACACTCGAAATGTTGTGGTCACCTCCTCCAGTAACCTAGGGGAGATCTACAATTCCTTTATGGAGGTAATGTCGGCAAAGTCTGAGGAGTTCCAGGAGCGTGATTCTGGTTAGTTTCTACAATTATTGATTTTTTCTAATTTGTAAGTTTTAGGATGGAGTCTGAAACAGGCGTTGTACTTGGAGATTAATGTAAACAAGTACAACCCTTTGCGTGGGTCTTCGTACATTGAGCTCCCCAAATGGATTCGAAACACCAGAGCTGTTATAAATATACAAAATGGCGACAACGCATGCTTTGCCTGGTGTGTTGTGGCTGCGCTCTACCCCGGTGCTCACGATCCGCAAAGGGTCGGTAGCTACCCCCATTACAGCACCATTCTCAATTTGACAGGACTGCAGTTCCCAATGCTCATAAAGGACATACCCCGGTTCGAGGAGCAGAATGCTATAAGCATTAATGTTTTTGGTATAGAAGGCAAGTCGATTGTGGGACCGCTTCACTTTACAGCGCGCAAGAGGGATCGACATGTCAATCTTTTGTACATCCAGGAAGGAGATACAAATCATTTTTGTTTGATCAACAATTTAAGCGGGTTGGTTAAAACTCAGCTATCTGCCCGCACAGGACTCAAACTGTTATGAGATGGATGTTTAATATATTTTCATTCGGAGGAGGAGTTACACCGACATACAGAGCACGAATGCAACCATATTGTGACTACAATGCCGACTGCAGCTAAATGTGTGCTGGAATTTGTTAATATTCACAAACAAATGACTGTACCGTTTGTGATATACGCTGATTTCGAGTCGGTGCTAAAACCTATTAGTACTGCTACTCCAGATACATCTTCTTCGTTCACGAATAGCATCCAGGAACACAAGCCGTACAGCTTCGCATACTACATAAAATGTTCATACGATGACTCGTTTAACAAGTTTGAGCTGTACAGGGGGCCTTCGGTCTAACCAATAGCGACCGCTGCGAATGCGGTGAGGGCGCGGAAAGCGCAGAGCACGTGCTCTTCGACTGCCCGCTTGAGGCGGGAAATCGAGGGTTGGCTGATAGCAAACTAGCTATCCTAGGTCTGGCATGGCCAAAGAGCCTAGAGGAAGTCGGGGAAGTGGTTAACCAGAAGGCGTTCTGGACAGCCTTAAAGAATTGGCGGGAAGGGTCGCGAGATTAGACAATCAATGACGACCGCGTGTAAAAATTCGGTGGGGTTGGTGGGAGGATTGAAAAATTTTAGATTGACTTGGCGTGAGTAAGGATACGAGCATAACCAAAACCTGATATTTAAAAAAAAAAAAAAAAAGATAATTATACCAAAATGTCCAATATGCACGAGAAACCCCCACTCCATTAATACAATCACTGCATATCTTCATAATTATGTGCGGAAAATCGGGAATAAATAATACCAAATAAACAATAACAAATAAATCATAAACCCTCATTAAATTAAATCAATAAAGTAAACAAGGATAATAAAACAGAGTGCAACCGCGCATCCCCCCAGGACTTGAAAGTGAAGTGATAGTGATAGTGATTGTGATCCCCCCAAAAACATTTAGTGCATACCCACCAGGACTTTAGCAGTGCACCCCGTCCCACCTTTAGAAGTAAGTTACAGACGACCAGATCTTCGGATACTGGAGAATTTTATTATCGAGGTAAGACTTAAAATGTGGCGGCTGTACTCGAACAAGCATTGATTTACATTAATTAGTAGTTTTTGAAATAATTTAAGAAGCACGTTTGGTGTGTAAAGGCGCTAGCCGACATAATGCTTGTGCGAGTGCACCTGATAAATGGGGTGATGCTTTCGCTATTTTGTGCACTGCTATATGCTTAACGCTTATTAAACATTTATTTATATATTTACATAATTATATTTATTTATATTTTATATTTACACTTTATATTTATTTATATATAGCATGTATTATGTGGCTTATTTGTTTTGTTTGACGTTCTGTCGCCATTTTGGTTGCAGTATATATTTGGGAAGGACGAGCAGAATTGCGAAGATTGTAATCATAATGTAAATCAGTTAGGGAACGATAGGGAAAGCTAGGGATGGATTTAAATTAGTTAGCTAGATTTGGATAGTTTTAAGACGACCCTTCAGGTCGCACTGGTAAGCAGAACCGGCGTCTGCTATCCGGTATTACGGATCCCTCCCCCTCTCATTTTGCTTGTTGATCGGGTACACTCGAAAGTCAGCGCTAGGGATACCATTATTTACAACCCTGTTTTTAGTTTTTGTTTTGTTTTTGTTCCAGTTTTTGTCAGATTTTTAGGTTTATTAGATTGATAGAGTTTGTTAGGTTTGTTCGATTTTTATTTAGTTTTTATTTAGGGTGAATCAACTATGAAGTAAGAATAAATTAGGAGCACGACTATTTTTCGCGTTTAAACCCAATGTAGTACCTCCGGGTGGAGCATTGGGGACGTGGCCGCAAGTATAGCGGCCCTAATTCAAATTATAATGTACAGGGGGCCTGAAGCTGCCAAAGTGTTTATGCAGAAGTTGGAAGAAGAAGCTCGACGACTGGGTGAGATTTTAAAAACAAACACCCCCATGCTTCCAATGGAACCCCTAGATGAATTGTTGTTTCATATGACAGTGGATTGCGGAATTTGTAAAAAGCCTCTTGGGAGTGAAAGAGTTAGGGATCACGACCACTTGACTGGTCGCTTTCGCTCCGCTGCACACCCGCAGTGCAATATAAAGTACAGGGTACCTCATTTCATCCCTGTTGTATTTCACAATTTAAGCGGGTACGATAGCCATTTTATTGTGAAGGAGTTGGGGTATGATAAAGAGAGGATCACTGTAATCCCTAATAATAAGGAACGCTTCGTATCGTTCACTAAAAATGTGAGGTTATATGGTGAACAACCAGAGGAGTGGGATGGCGAGCCTGAAGGATCTGACAATACAGCGGTACAGCTCAGGTTTATAGACTCGTTAAGATTCATGGCTTCATCGTTGGACAAGTTGAGTCAGAATCTTGATACTACTCAGTTTGTGGAAACTCGCAAATACTACCCCGATGAGCAAGAGTTTGGGTTGTTGACGCGGAAAGGCGTTTTCCATACAACTATATCACCGATGCTGTAGTACTGAACGAGACATCATTACCACCGAAAGAAACCTTTTTTAATAATTTAACATCTACGGATATCAGCGATGTGGACTACGAGCACGCACGGAAGGTGTGGAATACGTTTGGCATTTGCACGCTTGGGGAGTATAGCGATTTATACCTGAAAACTGATGTGCTACTACTTGCAGATATTTTTGAAAACTTCCGCTCTGTATGCAAGCAGACGTATGATCTGGATCCATGCCAGTACCTGACAGCTCCAAGTTTGAGCTGGGATGCGATGCTTAAGCATACTGGTGTAAAACTGGAGCTGTTGATGGATATTAGCATGCATAATTTTATTAAGGCTGGAATCAGGGGAGGCTTGACTCAATGCAGCCAACGATATGCTAGAGCGAATAATAGGTATATGGAGAATTACAACCCTGACGAGCCATCCAAGTACCTAGCATATCTGGATGCTAATAATCTTTATGGGTGGGCAATGAGACAGCACCTGCCCATTGGTGATTTTAGATGGATGGATGCTAAAAGATTGCTCTCCTGAAAGAACTAATTTTGAATATACCTGAAACCAACGAGAAAGGTTATATTCTAGAAGTTGATCTGGAGTACCCCGAACATCTACACCATTCCCACAACGATCTACCCTTCTGTCCTGAAAACATGGTACCTCCATCACCCAAATCAAAGACACCTAAATTGTTAGCAACTCTGTCGGAAAAGAAAACTATATTATTCATTATCGGAATTTGCAACAGTGTATGCGATACGGTCTAAAACTAAAAGCAATCCACCGGGTTTTAGAGTTTACTCAGTCTCCATGGTTGAAGGCGTATATCGACCTTAACACCGGGTTGAGGATGTCGGCGAAAAACGCATTTGAGAAAGACTTTTATAAATTAATGAATAATGCGGTGTTCGGGAAGACTATGGAGAACGTGGACAAACGTGTAGATGTGAAAATCGTGGCCCGGTGGGATGCTTCTGGTAAATGGTTGTGCGCGAACAAGCTAATTGCTCGACCAAACTTTAACAGTTGCTTAGTGTTGGGGGGAAAATCTGGCGATTATACAGATGAATCGTGTAAAAGTGAAGTACGACAAGCCGATTTATGCAGGATTGTCAATTTTAGATCTGTCCAAAACGCTAATGTACGACTTTCACTACAGTACTATGGTTCCTCTGTATGGTCCCAGATTGTCCCTGCTTTATACAGATACAGACTCCTTAGTGTATAGTGTGCAAACTGAAGACTTGTATAGTGACATTAGTGCAAACATTGAGCATTTTGATACAAGTGATTACCCTCCAAACAATAAGTACAATATACCGCGTGTGAACAAAAAAAGTTGTGGGGAAATTTAAAGACGAGTTTTGTGGCGATTTGGTGTTGGAATTTGTAGGTAGTAGGGCTAAGTCCTACTGCATTATTAGTGAGAAAGACATTGTTAAGAAAATTAAGGGTGTTAGTCGTAATGTGGTGGCGGGGATTAGTGTAGATAGTTTTAGGGATGTTGTTATTAATAATAGAGATGCCCTCATGCATACGATGGTGTCAATCCGGAGTAAGAAACACCAACTTTATACAGAGCTTATTAATAAAATCAGTTTATCGGGCGCAGATGACAAGCGTTACGTCATCCCCGGAAGCATATCAACCTACGCATGGGGGCATAAAGATATAAGATAGTTGTTTATATTTGTATATATTTTATTATGTATATATAGTATGTAAGTTAGTTATAAGCATATCTACCTCCCCATCCTTAAAATTTCCTTTGTTCCCGGCGACATGTGTTTACCTCCACGTGGTGTCGCTGGACGGTAAAACATATTGTTAGATTAACAATATGTCTTATTGACCGAAAACACGTTTCCTCTTTTTTTACATTAATCTTTTTTTGTTACAGGTCTATTTAAACAACACATTAATCTCTTTTTTGTTACAGGTTAAACTACTTGGATTCGGCTACACACAGGAAATAATGTTTATACTTTGTAAAAATTGCATTCTATAAGTTTATTAAACTGTAAATTGGATAAAATAAATTATTAAAATTTTGCGTGCTTAATTTTTGTGTTACTACCTCTAACTGTTTGGTTAAAGCATATATCTTGGATAGCGAAAAAGGTTTTAAAAAATGGAGTTAAATATATACGAGCAAAATTTAGAGGTTCCGGACTTTAAAGTGTAACTTTGCAAGAAGTAGTCCGATTTCAAATCTGTTTACAGATTCGGGATGTGCATAAAATTTTAGACTAACAAGATGTATCGCATGACTAAAAAATTTTATAAGAACGCTTAAAAGTCGCTACAGGTAAGAAATCTTATAATTGGGGTAGCCCTCTGGGGGATGGTGCAATCTAAAAAATTCCTAGAAATTCGGGTAGCTGAGAAAAATCTAATATTAATTGATACCAAACAAGATAGGTTTATCTCGAAAGATGAAAAAATAGTTAGTCAAAGAAAACTATTTGGTTCAGAATGTCAGCGGTAAAAAAATCTTAAAAATAGGTTTATCTCGTGTGTGGAAATGAGGATGCTCATTTATCTCGAAAGATGAAAAATTTAAGATATATTTATCTCGAAAGATGAAAAATGGTTAGTCGAAGAAAACTTTTTGGTCCAGATGTGTGTGGAAATGAGGGATTCTGGTGGAAATGAGGCGGTGATTACGCCACAAATGTACTACTGAAGGTTATAATTAAAGGTTAATTAGAGTTCATATCAGAAATAAGAAAAAAAGCAACTACGTTGTATTCCAGACGCAACCTGATACTGCAGGTGCAGAAACAATGAACTGCAATAAAGCAGTCTTAATTAAAATTACGTAGAATAAGACATTGTATGATTATCGAGAAACTGCAGACGGTGAGATCTGCACTTTCCCACAAGATGATGTGAAAGCAGGGATTACATATAAACTGTGAAAAGCCCCTGATCGTCAGTCAATCTTCTAACTTCATAATTTTAACATTGTTGGTGGTTCAAGCTACTCACCGTAATTTTTAATTATTGATTTATTAACTTCAAGTATTTTTGTCAATTTCAATTACTTAATGTTTAGTGAATACAAACGTCTAAGTTGCTGTAACAGAAATAAGTCATTTTTTGTATACAATTAAAATTACAATTATTTATATATATATATATATATATATATATATATATATACAATTAAAAATAAATTTTATAGAAGTGTTTTTGGCGGCAAAACTTTTAAAAAAAAAGCTCCCAAAGGCCCAAAAAGCCTATCTAGCGGACATCTAAAAAAAGTGTTAAATCTGAGTTTAGTAAATACGACCGAAAATAATTTCGAGTGCAGTGACTTCTTACATAACATGCACAAAGTTGTAATACAAGCACATATTTTTGACGGAATGGCACTTATACATGGGATTCCGAATACAATTGTATCAAAAATGTAGCGTTTTAAAGACTTAGCACTAAACTAAATGTCACTGATTGAAAAAGCCCTCAACCATCGTAATACGATGCATGTTGAGTGCACGACCAATACGATGAATTGTCAATAAAAAATATTGAACATGAATTTAGGAGTGGAGGTAAACCTCCTTTGATTGTTCACATTCACAGTGATTTAACAAAAATATCATCTCAATGGTCATGATATTTACCTGTACCAGAGAACAAAAAGAAGCTACTGCAATATATCTCCAACTACATTTTAAATCGTGTTCATGTTCCTACTGGTAAGAAACTTTTTCTATCTGGTTGTTTCAATGATAAATATTTGTGTATGTGCAAAGAAGGCGCGCAAAATATTTCATCGTATCCTTCTTTAACAAATAATCACGAAAAGGCTGATACGAAAATATTCCTCTACGTCCGGAATTGCTTAGTTAGTGAGCCAAACATTCACAACATCATCCACAGTCCAGACACAGATGTGATCGTTCTTGGTGTAAGGTTTTGGGATGAGTTGAAAGAACTAGGATGTCAAGGTCTGTGGCTTATTGTGTGAACAGGAAAAAAGAAGAGGGGTTTGAAATGTCACTCAGTTGCTGATCATCTAGGAGAAAACTTTTCAAAAGTCCTTCCTGCACTTCATGCACTAACAGGATGTGATACTACCAGTAACAAAAAAGGCAGGCTATCAGTATGCTAGAATACATGATGATGTATATGAAATTTTGATTTCCCTTCAACCAGATATTGAAAAAACCGTTAAAAAGGGTTGAATCATTATACTTAATTTTAACAAAAAGAAAAGATTCAACATGTGACAAAGGGCATTACATTCAGTTTTATACAACCCCGTCTGCAATAAACAATATACACAAAATGCCTTGCACTTCCGATAGTTTTCATCTTCATATACTGAGATGTATTGCATAGTTATATATTTGGCAAAATTCTTTGAATGCAATGGTCGAACCAATCGATTTTACAAACTATGGATATTACAAAGACGAACAAATCAAACTGCGTCCACTTTTTATGAACTTGCCTGCCACGCCTACTTCTTTGGTTCGCCCGTGTAGTTGTAAAAATGGCTCCAAGAGAACTTATGGTTGTAACTATCATAGTGCTTCATGCTGCTCTTATTGCAAGTGTAGTAACAAATGCTAACACTTTCATAACGTAACAGGTTCAGATAAAGAACACTTGGATAAAGATATTTAATATCTAAAGAAATTGAATTCATAAATACATTAATTTTTCAACATTAAATGCAAATTGTAAATAGTGTGTGTTAATACTAACAAAGTATTGTTAAAAACATTGCAAACTAACAGTTTTGGTTGGTCCAGTTAATAGCCTGCAGTAATTATCATTACTTGATTGGTCCTCCCTACAGACTTAGTAACTGGTAAATAAGCAATTTAGACCTAATGCAAGTTAAATAACGCGTATAGTTAATTTGTGTAGTGCATTATGTATTTTACTTCCTTATTTCACCATATAAATTGATTTTGCTGCGATAAGTGTGACATCGGATATTGTAACTTCCTTACGCACAAATTACAACAAATTACGTTACGCTTACATATAACTCCAGTAACAAATATTTGTGTTAAATAGCCGTTTTGTGTTATCCATTATTCGGTAGAAGGTTTTTCTGTTAAAACTATTGTTAAACACGTTTAAACCTTAAAACAAAATCACACAAATTTTAATTTTTTCATAAAATAGTTAATTAGTCGATTTAGGTGCAAGATATGGCAAACGGTCTAATATACTTAATTGTAGAACATATTATTTAGAACAGATTGGCGTTTGAATCGTTATTCTATCTTTAACCGTTCCCAAGTTACAGGTGATACAGTAAGTGGCTAAAAACTGCGACACCCCCTCCCCCGGCCGTGCACCCTCCTAGGAACGCGAACACATCGATTTTTTTCATCTACTAGGTGCCCCCAACAATAATCAAAAGTCAAACTGCGTCACTCTTTCATGCATTCTCAACCCCCTCTTAGATCCTCGGCTAATAGTTTCATCAAAAAATCCGGGAGAAATCGGTAGCGGATGTTAGATGGCTTACTAAAACTCAAAAATTATGCTATAAACAGATCGTATATAACAATGAGGATATCAAATCAGTACGTAATTTCTGCGGGAGTCTTTAATAAAACAAGTTCCTTTGAAAAATCAGATTACATGCACCATACATTATTTTAATTTCGAAGTAATTTTGATTTGTGAGACCTTGATGAACACCATCAAAGCCGTAGCATTGCAGCAGTAACAATGAAATAAACCACAACCACATTTGGCATTCATTTTAATAATTGTTTTGTTAACTCCGCGAACACACCTTGCAATTCCCTTTCATTAACGATGCTATTTAAGTGATACAGTAACCATTTAGTTGTAAATAATTCAAATACATTTCTAAATGGATTGAAGATAAGTTTACGTAAAATTGTCTAAGGGAATAAAATATGAGTGTTGCCGTACACGAAATCAACGTTGAAATTCATGAAATTCAATTCCTAGATACCCGTAATTTAAAAAGTATCGTTCTTATTACGTAACCTAATGATGCTTTTGGATAAAAATAATAATAAAATGATATATTCGTCCATTTCGAATGGACCTGCACCTTGCCGAAGTTCTAAATTACTAGAACAGGTAAAATGGCTTGCGTGTTCTAATGAGCTAAAGAGCCAAACTACAGGTCCAACCAAAGTAGTAGGGTCGTTAGTGAGGAACCAGACTAAGACAGGTCCCCGAAAGAGGGCAGCGGCTCTTTCGGTACTTAGATTGGCAGAGACCATAGGGGTCGGTATGGCAGTCTAAGACACACTACCGCGATGTGGAAGGCAACGGGAAAACGCCATATTATTTCCCAAGTACACAGCGTACTTAAATTGTTATTAATGATGATGGGATCCTCTGGGGTAAAAGATTCCGGAGTTAAAATAGTCCCCCATTCGGATCTCCGGGAAGGGACTACTTCGGAGAATGCGATTGGAAAGTTAAAAATAAGAGTCGGGAACATTTTGCGAGTCGGACCGTGGATTGTTAGAAGTATGAAGCAAATAGGTAAGCTAGAGAACCTAAAAATCGAAATGAATAGGTTATCACTAGACATAGTAGGGATCAGCGAAGTTCGGTGGCCAGAGGCGGGGGAATTTTGGAGTGGAGACTTCAGGGTAATTCATACAGGGGCAGAGGAAGGAAATTTGGGTGTGGGGATAGTTATGCGGAAAAAGATAGAATACTGTGTAGAAAATTACTTACAAAAGAACGAAAGAGTACTCATGGTTAGATTAGAATCTAAACCGGTAAACACAGTAATAATACAAGTATACATGCCTACCTCTAGCTACAGTGACGAAGAGGTAGAAGCCATCTACAAAGATATCGAAGACATATTAAGATACGTAAAAGGACATGACAACTTAATAATTACGGGGGATTTTAATGCCGTGGTAGGTGAGGGCAGGGAAGGAGCGGTAGTAGGTTTATTTGGTTTAGGCACGAGAAACGACAGGGAAAATAGGCTGATAGACTTTTGCGACAAGAACAATTTAATCATCACAAACACGTTGTTTCAACATCATGCTAGAAGACAATATACGTGGAAGATGCCAGGAGATATAGGAAGATATCAAATAGATTACATTCTTGTTAGACAACGGTTTAGGAATCAAGTAAAAGACTGTAGAAGCTACCCAGAAGCAGATATAGATACTCACCACAACATCGTAATTATGAAGGCCACACTTAAATTTAAGAATGTGAAAAAAAGAAACGGAAAAAGGCACTTGGACTTAGAGAAACTAAAAGATAAAGATATTCAAGAAAGATTCGAAAAAAAGTCAAATGAATTGCTCAAAGATATCGGGAAAATATCTGATACTAAGGAAGTAGAAACAGAATGGAATAACATTAAATCCAGCCTCGACATGGCGGCCAGAGATATCCTGGGGTATACACAAAAAGAAAATAAGAAACCATGAATTACAAAGGATATCCTGAATTTAATAGAAGAAAAACGGAAATACAAAAATAAATCAGACGAAACAGGAAAACAGAGATACAAAGCCATGAAATGGGAAATTATTCGCGATTGCAAGAAAGCTAAAGAACGATGGATTGATGAAAAGCGCAAAGAGGTACAAACTAAGATGGAAGTAAGAAAGACAGATGAAGCATACAAACTAATTAGAATGAATTTTAGGTACATAATACCATATAGCAAAAATATAAGGGACGCGGGAGGAAACGTCATTATAGAAAATGTAGAGAAAGCGAGTAGATGGTAAGAATATATAGGGAATTTATATGCAGGAGAAGAACTAACTGCATTAGAACAGGAATCAGACATTGAAAATGATGACTTGGGATATCCTATACTTAGAGATGAATTTGAATTAGCATTAAAGGGTCTGAAAAATAGTAAGGCGCCGGGTACAGATAAGGTGCAAGCAGAAACTGTAAAAGTCGCTGGTCAAGCAGTAACAGAACGTCTCTTCCAACTTGTAAGCTATATGTATGAAACAAGCGAGATACTCAAAGATTTCAAACGTAACATTATAGTAACTATACCAAAAAAGAAAGGCGCAAATAGTTGTGAAAATTTTCGAACAATAAGTTTGACAGCACATGAGTCAAAAATATTTACTAGAATTGTACAAAGACGAATGGAAAAACGGGCTTAAGAAATACTAGGAGAAGACCAATGTGGGTTTAGGCAAAGCAGGGGAACACGGAAGGCTATCTTAGCTCTGAGAGTGATAATGGAGAAAACGATAGAAAAAAAGGAAAGCGTGTATATAGGGTTTGTACATCTGGAAAAAACATTCGCCAATGTTGTAACGGGCATTTTGTAGTTTAACATTTTTCGCTCCCTTTCTGTTAACGTACTTAAAAATACATCGTTTCTTTGGGATCGCTGTTTGTATAAAGGAAATCCTGCAGAATAATTCAAAATTGTATGCAATTTAACTGGTGTGTATTAATTCAAAATAGATAAATTGAAGATTGATTCTCATTAATAAATACATTCCAAGGAATGAGTGTTAAACAGCTTGTAATTAATTATAGATTGCATCGTTCTTGTCTTGCCGTAAATATAAATTTAGTTCCTGATGTGAATATACAAGTCTAGATAATAGGCGATAAGCGGTTGTAATAACAACGGTTTATATAAACAGAGAACAGTTGGAGTTTCTTGCTCTTCGTTCCTATATACTAATTACGTTAAAAATACTGTTTCCTTCTTTACTTTGACAATAGTGAGAATTAATGCGGGATCAATTTCGAATTGTTCATGAACGGGCACGGCGCGTTTTTGGTTGTTTTTCTTGTGAAATGGAAATTGTATATTAACTGTAGAAAGTGTAGTTCTTATTGCTTTGAAGGAAAGATGCTTATAGGCAAACGTGTTTTACTCGACCGCACGTGCGTGTTTTACGGGACATTGACTTAGTGATGCGCGTTGCTTTACTAATTGTTTTTAGTTGTTTTTCTTGTGAGATAAATGTAGTGTCCCTTTGTTTTATCAGATTAGTGCAAACTTTGGATTATTTAAATACAGTGGATACTGTAGTTTCTGCATTTTCTAACACCAAAGAATCTAAAATAGATCATTGCTTGCGCGAATTTCGTTATTTGCGAAATACAACAGATTACCGGCTTACAAAGGTATTGGTTGAAGGTTCTCACTACTTTTTGGGATGTTTATGAAAATAATATACCTTTGGTCCCAGTTGAAATTAAACTAGTGCTACAAAATATTTCGAAATTATTGTCTTAGGAAATAGAATTACCAAGAAATTTATCAAGGCTACATAGTTCCGACGCGTGATGGTGTCTGCTGCTAACCCCAGTGAGATGCGTAGGTGTGATTAGTGTGACGTGTGATAAGTTCCATCAACACCCTCACAGTCAAGGGTGAAGTGCTTCGTTAGTGCAGGACATCGATGAATCCCACACTTCAGTTGCAAGGAAGCGTTGCTGAAGGACTTTTGTAAGTTGAACTATTTCCTACTGGTTATTACTTTAAATATCTATCCGTTGCTTTACCATATCTTTGTCGTTCTGATACCTTTTACAATAGACTTGCATGCTATTTTAAAACATAGGAAAAAAAAAGAAAGAAAGAAAAATCAATACTACTAAATTACTCATACCAATTGTGTCTTATCTATTTATCTTTTGTCAACATTTTATCTGATTTATGTTTAATTGGTGTGTGAGGAAACGTTTCTGCTACTCCCCAATATTACCTCACTTGGTACTAAACATTTTTCTGTATTGCTTTTACCGTTGTTATATTATATAGATTATCCAAACAGTTTCTTTTTTTTTATTCTACAAAGTACTGAACAATTTATACTTGATCCGTATGCTATGCTTTTTCTTTGTTTCAGGTTTGCAGGACTAATTTGTTTTTTTTTCAGGTTTACTATTCTAATTTTTCTATTGTAGGTACTGTTACTAATTCCTTACAGCCGCGTACCTTATAGGTTGGTCTGCTTTCTACAACCCCCCCTACTCTCCGATTGGGCCCGGTCCTTTCTTTGTTTTTCTTTGTGTTACGTACGGCCACGAGCCAACGTAGCATAAATCTGACGAACCAACGCGGCTGCCCCGATAATAACGTCACAATGTAAAATGGAAAAAAATGTTCGAAATAATCAAAAAGATTGGAATGAGTTATAGGATAGACGAATAGTACATAGCTTATACAAAGAGCAAACAGCAGTAATAGAATTAGAGCAGGAACGTAGAGAAGTAAACATTAGGAAAGGGGTGAGACAGGGACGTGCCCTATCCCCATTAATTTTTAACTTGTACATTGAAGAGGCAATGAATACTGTCAAATGCAGGAAGACATTTGGAATTACTATTCAGGGACAAAAAATTGATATGCTTAGATTTGCAGATGATATAGCGGTATTAGCATCTAGCAAGGAAGAGTTAGAAGTTGCTCTTAATGAAATGGAAACGGTTCTAACAGAGAGATACGGTATGAAAATTAACAAAACTAAAACTAAAGTACTAGTATGCAAAGGAGGGGAAAATAAATCAAAAACAAGGATACAAATATGTAACACGAACTTACAAGAGCTTAAGGATTTCTGCTACCTAGGAAGCCAAATAACGCAAGATGGAAAATGCACAAAAGATATAAAACAAAGATTAGCACAAGGTCGTGCTACATTTGACAAGAAAAAGCAACTACTGTGTTCAAAGACAACAAACATAGAAACAACGAAAAGATTGCTGAAAACATATGTATGGGGCACAGCACTGTATGGCTGTGAAGCCTGGACAGTAGGAGAAGCAGACAAGAAAATGTAGAAGCCTTTGAAATGTGGTGCTACATACGAATGATGAAGATATCATGAACAGACAAAGTTAAGAACGAAGAGGTACTAAAAATGATAGGGAAAGAAAGAAATATGTGGAAAATAGTAAAAAATAGGAGAGATAGGATGATAGGCCACATACTACGGCATGAGGGAATAGTGCGGAATATACTAGAAGCAGAGATAGGAAAAAAGAGAAGAAGAGGTAGACCTAAGTTAGACTACTGCACACAGATAGTGAAAGATGTAGGCTGTAGGAATTTCAGGGAAATGTGTAGGCTGACTCAGAATAGAAATCAATGGAGGTACGCATCCAACCAGTCTCAAGATGGATAAATTAATGAGGAAGAAAGTAACTGCACTTAAATATGATATTTATTATAAGCAACTACAAGTATTGGGTGGGCAATATTCTCGAATAATGGTAATTGCGTGAAAGCATTTACTGGAAAACTATTATTTCGGCAAATTTCTAAGTGTTGGGAGATCTTGGCAGCCACAGGCTGCTTAACCCCCTTCAATGAATCTCAGTGAAATAGGGCATAAAATTAGAAAACAATAGAATTGGAACCGTGCTGTATTGCTGTGTGAGAATTTCATGAAACTATGTAGTTAGTGTAGCTAGTTTAGAAAATAAATAAGTGCAGGTACATGTCCAACCAGTTTTGAGACGGAAAACCCAATGACGAAAAAATAAGCGCATATAAATCTGATGATTATTATAAACAACTGCAGGCGTTGGTTGTGAAAAATCTGCAACTAATGTTGACTGTGCGAAAAGATATATTGGAAAAAATATTAAATCTGTAAATGTTCAAGTGCTGTGGAAACTTGGCAGCCACAGGCTGCTTACCTCCCTTCACAACCACTGAAGGTCGGAGAAATAGGGTATATAATTGTAAAACAATAGAAGGTGACCAAACTGCACCTAACAAGAAAGAACAACGCCTGTGAGGAAAGACAACAAACATAGAACAAGAAGAAAATTGTTGAAAGCATATGTGTGGAGCACAGCACAGTATACCTATGAAATACGGGCAGTCTGAAACGCAGACAGAAAAACGGTAGCAGCCTTTTGAAATGCTGTGCTTCAGATGTATGAGGACGATAGCATGGACAGACAAAGTTAATAACAAATAGGTTATAGAAATATTAGGGGAACAAGGATATCTGGGGAAAAAGATAAGAGAAATAGAAGGGCAGAATACGTTCTAAGGCATTTTTGGGGAATAGTATGGGATATATTACAAGCGGAGATAGGAAAAAAGAGATAGATGTAGACCTAGATCAGATAGAGATAGATGCAGACTGTGCAAATTTCAGGGAAATCTGTAGGTTAGTTCAGAATAGGAAACAATGATGGTACGCGTCTAACCAGTTCCAAGACTGAAGGCCTAATGATGATGATGATATATTCGTGCATAAAAGACGTTTTTGAAAGAGTTCCTAATTCATAAATTTTGCTATCAAAGTACTCAATGGCAAGAGCTTCATCCATAAAGTACTCTACGAGTAAATACGAATATTATGAAAGATTTTGTTTGAACAGGTTCAAACATTCTATAAAGAACTTGATGAAAATAGCGAAAGTGTATTCAAATTGCGAGAAGTCATGTGTATAATAATGCTAAACATGCGATCGTATTTTTGACAAAAGCGGGTATATGATATTCAATTTCAAAATAGAAACGTGTTCATTGAACTTCGGAAAAATTCCATTAATATCAAAGGTAAATGGACGTACAAATTAAAGCCATAATATAAGATAAAACAATTAACAAAAGCCATAAATCTTAAAGTCATAAAAGATAAGAAATTTTAACGTTCATTCAATTAAAGCGAATTAATCTTGAAGATAGGATAACGCGTAGATAAAAGGAACTAATTAGTAGCCTCAGGCCGTAAAACGCCATGTTCTGTGAAGGTTGCATCATATAGGACGATTCTAGATTCTACGTAGAGGACGGACACCTTTTAATATCAAGGAATGAAAACACCAATATTTAACGAGATTATTTTAGGCGCGTGAGGTAACACGAAGGCTCGACTATAGAACCAATTAAAAAAGAAGGCAGTTGATGGTTAGTTGTTCAATAAATTCCACGATGCCGTTGAACTAAAATATCACGTAGTAAAGTTTTAATAGCGAAATTTTATAGTGACGGAACAGTACTTAAATGTAAGTAAGTTTTGAAGTAATTACGGAAAAAGAGATTTTTGACTCTATTTTAATGTAAGCGAGTAATTATTCAGTAGCTATAATTTTTTGTTAAGTTAGATTTAAGATTTTGTTCGTAAAGTAAAACTGTTGTGGTGGTTTTGAAAACTATGTTTAAAGTATGTGCTGAAGAAAATTGTTTTTCCTAGATGTAAGATATTGTTTGTTAGAAAAAAAGCCGTTCTAGATGTAATAATTGTCATTTGAAAGATTGTCTGTAAATAATATTTTGTGTTATTATAAGTTTGATGTCTGATTCTAGTAGTTTGATATAAACTGTGCTAGCAAATATAATTAGGGAACACTCTGTTACGTTCCACGTCGTATTCGAGAATTTCCTACCTCGTTAACTTAATTTAAAAATCATTCAGTCCCAATCACTTAATTTTCGTTTGCTATAATTTCAAACCACAGAGATAGACAACCAACTTTACTCGTCTTTATTAAATCCACGAGTTCGGTTGTCTATATTCTTATCTTTTACCTATACAAGTTTATGATACACTTTCGAGTTCCTTATCTTACACGAAAACTTGACGAACTAGGGCTGTCCGGAATGGAGTGAAATGGTTTTCCTGAAATTGAGATAGTGTTGAATTTTTAAAAACAGTTCTCGGAATGGAATGTAGTTGTATTTTCAATGTAATTCAAAATGTACAATACATGTCTAATTTCGCAAATAATTAAAATTAAATATGTACGAAGAAGTTGTCGAGTTACAAAATTATTTAAGAAATAATTATACTTTAGACAAAACGTAGAAGATGCCTACATTTCGGGATGACTCATAAACGATAACTTGATTACACGCGCTTTAAGATTTTTATTAAGTTTAAAAGTGCATGTGCAAGTGACGATTAAAACGATAATCATCAGGTAAAAGTGTCGGAAATTACGTCGAAAAAAATTAACGTACTCCAAAATCTGTATACATGTGCTAGTTTTATAGTTATTGAAGCAAGAAATATGGAGATTAATCTTTAAATACGAGAGCAGATAGTAAAATTATTTACAGTCGGCCAAACAAACATTCATGTTGATAACTACAAAAGTAGTTATAACTCGGAGGTCTTACCTATCCTAAGAGCATTGTTAGTCAATTTTATCGTGTTATCAATGTTAGTGTTAAAACCAGCTGCAATTACCAGAAGCCTGACGTATGCGTCCAGTAAATTTGGTATTAGATATTTTCACTTCTTTAATTGAACTAATCCAGAGGAAATGAGTGATGCTACAAAGAAAACCCGTAAGTATTTTGTTTAGGCTGTTTTAAGACAAATGCGTTGCAAACTTTTATAAATAACTCAGGTTAAAAACAATGAAGAAGCATTCATTTTAAGCCGTAATAATTTGAACGGGCTGGACAAATTATGTACTGTGTTATTCTGGCCCCACTCGGTATAGTAGGGTTTTGTAAAAGTGTTCGTGTACACAACGTTTAAAATGATGGATTGTTACGGTATGAAAGTGATTTTGTTAATGTTTATTTTATAACCACGCAGAAAGTGGTTCGAATTATTTTCTTGATTTTATATAGACATTATGTTTACTGAAGACTGTATCAACCGCAAAATACTACAATTAAAAAAATTGAGCATTACGGTGAATATTTGGAGATGAAGAATATGCCAAACTTCAACTTAAACTACTTTGTATAATCCTCTGAGGCGAATCGGTCTTGCGAGTTTTTTTTCCTTTTCTACGATCTCCAGTCTATAACTTTTCAGTTAGCACGGTATTTTTCTAGTCCTTTTCTTGTTGTGGTAATCGGTGCGGGCTAATTACGTTGCTTTGTTACATTCATTTTCGGCAATAATTGGTTATTTTATTTACAATAATTTTCAACTTAAATCCTTTGCTAATTAATTATTCGTTTATCTAAATTCCATGTCTACGATTAAATAAAAGCATCGATTCATAATTAAAAAGAAATACGCTGGCTAATAATTTTCAACTAAAATCCAATTTGCTTCTAAAACGAAACTTTATTCGATAAATTAAATATCCATATTTTACTTGGTAAATACTTCTGCTAATTAAAAATAAATTCTACTTCCCAGAATTCCCTAACATAAAATTTACGCTATACTCAGATAGTCGATAACATGTTCCAAGTATCCGATAATTGCTTTTTATGTGTTTTCCCGTCGGAAGAATTCGTCGAATTAAAGCTGCGTACTATCCCAATATAAACTGTATTTTCCAGAAATATTACTTTGAACTATGGTCACTGGCTGAACAAAATTGTTTTTATTTTTGCTTTCCAGTCGACACAACGGAGACACGTGCAGGAATGTTTGGTTGTTTCCGTTTTTCGTTATGAAAATTTCGCGCACGCAATACGGCGTGGTCAGTATTTAGGGTTTTTAAAAAATTATATTTTTCGTCGAAATTAAATTAATTTTTACTGGTAATTGCTCTAGCTTCTTCCGATAGCCTTAAAGCCACGATAAATGGTCGCCCCTTGCTGTAATGGGAGGCCAAGTGCGTTCTTTCTGGGTGTAGGCCCACCTACTCGTTGCCGTGGACCAGCTAGTGACTCAACCCCGACGTCAGCAACTTCGAGGGTGAGTGTTTTCTTTCTCCATCATTTACGATTGAGACCATATTGGTTGGGATTTTCGGTTTAAGCTCATGCATTCCTAAATTTAATCCGTTTAGACGACAATTAGTGAATTAGTTCGAGATTTATTGACACTATATGAATGCATTACGGTTTGCTTTAAATAACTAAGAGTGTACAATTTATTAAAGTGAAAATGATTTGAGGGCTTGCTGGCACGTATGAAAAGGTTGTTGCCATTAGATGTATATACTTAGTCTTAGATTTACCATGCTGATTTAGAGCTGTTGGTTTTAGAGGGGTAATTTCTTTTTTTGTTGAAACTCAATCTAGGGCGTAACCTAAACCCGGCAGCTCATCATTTAAAAAAAAGATTTGTTCTTTTGATTGATATTTTTTTTAGATTTAGTGTGTAATTATTTATTGCGTGTACATGTTCAATTATAGGTTTCTTTTGTTGATGTGTTGTGTTTTGAGTATGAATGAGTGTGTCTAATTTTTCTTTCTTTATTTTAAACCTCCCTTAATTTTTGTTGTAGGTATAATACCATTCGCCGATTGAGCCCGGTCCATTTGTTTTTTTTTTCTAGGCTACGTAGATGCACGTAGCAGCTTTCGTTGTTCTTCCTTGTCCGCCCGGTATAACGTAAGAACTTCTACTAGAATCATTGACTGACCACAGCAACGTTTATTGACGCCCAACCAGGGCCTTATTTAGAATTAGTTACGGTTCACAGCACTTTTATTGACTCCCAACGTAGGCTCATTTAAAATACTAAATGACTTCAATATCTTAAAAATAAGGTTCCATAATGCATCCATTCATTGTGTCAATATAAATCGTGTATAAATATTTATTCTCCTGAAAAATAAAAGTTTTATTTTTCATAGGTGCAGACTGACAAGACCGTAAACACTTTACGAAAATATTTGAATCAGCTTTTTGTATCTAAAATTTTATTTCGAGAAGCTGTAAGTCTTAAAATTTAATTAATTCATAAATTCATTTAGAAAATTATTTATAACAAAGAGCAATTTACATATATCTTTGATACAAGGTATATTTCTAAAGAAACAACCACGGCGGTGAGAGTACTTGACACTAGAAATTCAAGTAACTTTATTCTGAGTGTAAGTTGAAACTTTAGTTGTTATTTTTATGTGCGTCATACTGCACAATTTTCATTTTTTAATGTTATTATATGTAAATATTTGTACACTAAAAATTTTAGTAAGGTGTAATAAACTAATTTATGCGAGCAGGAAAGTGCTTATGTTTTACCAACTGTAATAGTCAAGACGTGTTTTTTTTTATTTTCTTAGGAGATTCTGCGTCTGTTGTATAGGTAAGCATACTTCAATATTATATATATATATATATATATATATATATATATATATATATTGCTATGGTTTCGTTAATGGCTATACAACTATTAGCTCGATTTGTATAGGTAAATAAGCTTTTATTATTGTTATAAGAGTTTATTTACAGATACATCTTATTTCACTTTTCTTGTATTTAACTTAATTTAAATTCAGCAAACAGGTTTGTGTGTGTGTAGGTACGTGCGTGCGCGCGCGTGGGTATGCGCGTGCGTGTCCGTGGGTGCGTGCACGTGCAATCGTGTTTGAATATTTGCGAGCCTGCACGTGCGCATGCACGAGCGCGCGCATGCGTGAGTGCGTGCATGTATATGTTTTATTAAGTACCGATTTATTAGTAAGAGCTAAGCTATTGGCAATACTGACTTTTTTAAATTCCTTCATACAAACTTCTTTCCAAAATCATTTAATAAAACTCGTTCTGAGGTCAATATGTGCGCTTTTAATGTAATAAAGAGCTTGTTTTCAAATTTTCTGAAATTGTTTTTGTAGTGAATTGATTGAGGAATAAATCAGAATGAATTTATAGAAGAGAGTATTTCAAGAGTCTGTGCGTTTTCGGAAGGTGGTTCGTTGAGTTGACAGAAATTTAGTAAATAGATAAGCGTTTCGAGTAAAATAATTCTGCAAATTTTAATGTCTAAGACTAATTTTCAACTGCAGCTTAGTTCTGCACCAGAAAAACAAAATCGAAGTTCAATAACTTATAAAGTGAAGTTTGATTTTGAATCCCGCTACTTATTCTGCGGTGGTGGGTTGATATGATTCATTAATTTGCGAATCTGTGAAAAATAGAAATAATGCTTTTAGGCACGATTTTTTGTTGTACACCAATTTGTATAAATTCGCCAAAAAGTTCATTTTTTGGAAGGATCATCCAAGAAATGAGCATGTGGAATCGGCTTTAAATTTTGATTCCTGGTTAATTCGTTGATTTTAATAGTACGAGTGTATACAAGTCACGCACAAAATGAAAACAATTTGAAACTGCATATATGCAGTAGAGAAAATATTCCTATTCCTGTTAGTTGTGAAAATGAACGGGAAAGACGTAGTGTAAAATTCAGTCACATCTGTGCTTGTGTGTCCTGTGTTACACAGTGAAGAAATCTGCAAATGAACGACCCACATGCATTAGTGTATTATAAGTAGGATGCAGTGTATCATTTCGTCTATACCCCTGAATTAGGGAATTACACCGACGAAACGCATTGTGAATCACATTGGGCTTTGTAAAAGTTAGTGGACTCTATTGTACATTTAATTTTTCCTAAACAAAATTTTTTATGATGTAGAATACATTACGTGATTGTTGCTAAAATACTGACTAATAATTAAAAATATTTAACCTTTTCCAATTTGCATACAATAATAACTAAACGGCTTTTAATCTTACGGAGATTTTTGAAATCAAATGTTAGAAGCACTAACCTACTACTTACAACTAATACATACCTATATTTTAAATTAACAGTCTTTACTAGATTGAACTTGAACACCGTTTTTATTGTTTTACCTTTCACGCATCAATAATTCGTTCCAAATGAAAAAAAACAACGGAAAGTATTTGCTTTTGCCATTTTGAAAAAATAACCAAATATAAATGCGACTGTTAATTAGCACACAACTTTCTTTTGTGTAAACATGCGCCAAACTTAGGTCAATAAAAATTATAATTCTCGATAACTGTAACTCACTTTATATTTTAATACAGCAAATTTTTGAAAGCAACTTGCCATTAACATCAAATGTTATGCACCATGACAAAAAAATATTCAAAATATATAAATATGTACTCCACGATTCAACATTTCAAATTCAAAATACCAAAGCATACGCGGGCAATACTACTTCAATACTGAGTCGAATCTGAAGAAAAATAATTATAGACATTACTAAGTTTGGACTCTAAGTTAAACATGTTTAGATAAGCTTTAATACGATAGTTAAGCAAATAAATAATCGCTCTAAGGCTAAATCAATAAAATTGTTCTATAATTACTGACAAAATCTGTCTATTCAGAAACAATACACAAGTAAAATTCCTTAATTGAGTAGCAACAATGCTTCGCATTTTTAAATATTGAAGTATTGTATCTAAAACAAACATTCCGCACAGAGAATTCCCCGTGATAAAAGTATCCCTGACGTCCTTGACAAACCAGTTTAAGAAGTTACAATGTTCTTATTGTGTATAATGAATTAAATAATCGAAAAGTAAATAATGCGGGTTTATCATGGGTAATATGAAGATTCCCGTGTTGGTTGAGATCTAAAAATGATAAAGCAGGGTGTTGAATAATTAATTAACAACTGCTTTGACAATCTTTCTGCCATAACCTGAAGTACAAGATTCGTTAAGCAGCCGCGAATTAATTTATACGCCCATCTGGAAATGGAAAGTGTATTTCAAATTTGTGGTGGCTATTAAAATGTTCTATACTACACCAAAATGTTGGATCATTGCTAACTTGCTAAAAATATCGTGGTGGAAGTCAATCAAATGCTTATTATTTTCGAATAACGAGAAATCAATTTCGATCCTGTAAAGATTCCTATCAATGTAATTCGATTGTTTCAACTCTGAGAAGTCAAATCACAAGCGTTAGATAATATCCATAGAATATGTAGCGACAGCTGGAATTAGGATCGTGATTCTTACTTAGTAAACACGTACCCTACTCCTATGATGCGATAAACGGAATTCAAAACGGTAATTTTCCATTCCCAATGCAATCACATTACTACGAGTCTAAAAAAGGTTCAAAAATGAAATTTTTGGGTAGCTAACAGAAAATAAATAAACCAAATTCGTGGAAGTACTAAAAAAATATAATTTGCAAACCACTTTTGGAAAAATCTACAGACACAAAAATACACGTTTCAAAAAATATTATTTTTGTTAAGTTTTAAAGAAATTCCCAACCAGTAAGATACTAATACTAGATAACTTCTCGTTTAGCCCAAATTACGGTATTTATTCGATGATTATAATATAGTTCAATTATTGATATTCCTGTTGTTCAAAATTATAAATAGCAGCAAGTTTTTATTTCACACGAAACAACGAGAGCGCTAATTAAAAATAGAAAAAGATATGCATAGAGAACATTCTGAATTTTTACAGTGGGGCAAAAAAGACTAATCACAATAGTTACTTAAAACAATCACCGTTGAAACTAAACTGATTCTCGATGTGTCGATGTATTTTTGGGCGCCTAAGTACCAGTAATAGAATGTAGAGATTTGACAACTTTTGAGACATTGGCAGAGAAGCTTACAACCTTTTTAGTAAGCTTCGAACCGATTAAAATCAATTTCTTGCATATTTTTCACTAACACAAGCATCACATTTAGACCCATTCCTAAATACAATATAATTTATTATTTTGACCTAAGTTGATCCCGTATTAGCCGACATTCGCAAGGTGCACCGTGGTGTTGAAAAGGTCATTCAAAAAGTTACTCAAAACTGATGGTCGTCGACATGTTGACATAATTTTAAGCATCTTTAATGCCAGTAATAAATGTAGTGACAGAACACTTTCAAAAAACATAGATCCAAGAACATAACACTGGCAGGGAACCTTACAATCGTTGCTGTATGATTTATACCGATTAGCAATTACCTTCTTCTGTGTATTTCACCAACAAATGCATCACATTTAGACCCATCACTGGAATGATGTTAGCTAGCCCTTTGTGTTATCTCAAGTGAGTCCATTTTGGTCGACTTTGCTTTTAGCATGCAGGCAAAGGTGGTAGTCCATTTTCTAGTGGCATCATTCCTATTTGGTCTTCGGACCATATAGAACCTAACACCTAAAATTAACATTGGTGATTTTCTTTAGCAATATTACTAAAACAAAAACATCCGTCATTAATTAATCTTTTCCCAGTGCTTTGCCAATTGCAAAAATGCACTTTAAAAATATTTTTTATTTTGTCAACATATCTGATACAAGTCAGTTACTTTTACTATATTTTAATCACTTTTACTATTCAAATACAATTTTAAAACAATGTTGCCCCTTTAATACTTAACGCCGTTCCTCAAGCTATTATTCATTCACTTACAGAAAAAAACTATAACTGACATTTCCAACCTGATGCATTTGTTTACAAAGCAGCAGTGATAATTTAATATCCACAAATAATATTAGGAAATTTTTATGTACTAGGGATGTAATTGACAAGGCATTTGTTCGTTAATTTCAATGAACAATATTTTCTTCAAAAAGCTACATTTGTTTACATAAACATTAACCATTTTCTGAAAAGAAACCTTATATATTGTGCGAACGAATGATTACCCAATTGCATGCTGCTTATTAAACATCAAATAGTGTCTTATACTATATACTCTATCAGTTGGTGTAGTAATTGTAAAATTTTTGTAATTGTGGCACAAGTTTAAAAAGTAAAAATTTGCTGCTTTAAAACTTAAACATAGAAGCGTTATCTAAGGTGATTCGATACGAATGAAATACTGGATACCAATATCTAATGATTTAGCCTGATATTCATCATACTGTGGAACGTATAAATGGCACGCTATTTAGTTCGCTGTATTATTGATCTAAATCCACATAAGTGTTACTTTATACCTTATAAGGTCCCATTATAAGTATTTGATAATTTGAAAATCTTTCAAGTTATATTTACACGTATTGTGGGTTATATTACCTTCAAGTGCTAATACGCCTTTATTATAATCATTTGTGTGTCGTTTAAAACATAGTCGAATCGATCCTTTTTCTCCGGCGCGACGGACGAGCGCTATTCGGATTGGTGCCGGGGGAGCAGTGTGTACCTTTAGCATTCCAATGGGAGTCTAAACTTTTTTGGAGAGCATGAAATTTCAGAACTGCCTTAGACGTAGTGCGTAACATGAGTTCCAGTATAGTTCCCAAAAGCGACTTCCTTATCGATGGTTGGTAGGCGATTTGTTTCAGGGTTGGTAAATATCTTGGATAGGACTTGAACCTGTATCTTGGTTTTGCCGGAACCAAGCGTTTACCAATTACGCCACCGAAACCGATGACGACAATTGGGAAATTTACAAATTTAAATCGTGTACACAACTTTACATAAACCTAACTTTCAATTACGTTTGGCATTTTTGTCAATCATATCTGACATTGTCAAGTTTTTGACTTATGTCAGTTATAGACAGGAGGCTACCCTCAAAATTACGGCTATAAGCCAAGTATTAAATATATAAATATTTTAGATAGTTAATTACACAAGATAAGTATTTATATATTTTATACTTGGCTTATAGCCGTAGCAGATAAAGGTCATTGAGAAAGACAATCAAATTGAGATATGTAATAATGCAAAAATTGCAAGTTAAGCCACTAATCTGAATATACTTGAGGTCGTTGCTCATCAAGGGCGGCGATATCAACTCGTACTCTTACATTCTTCAAAACTGAACAGTAGGATCCTAGATGTGCACTCTCAATCTCCACAGATCATGACACCACTTAATAATAGCTTAATACGACATCACATACATCCAACATATATTAAAACGAGTAACATCAAGAAAGGAGAAAAAAAACCCCCTAAAATATCGTATCAAGAACAGGAATTAATAACATTAATGTCACAAAAAGTGTTTGTAGTTGGATGGTCAGCGTCCGTTGCCTAGCAATCAATCCCGAAAATCGGTACTATTAAAGCATTGTATATACAAAAATCTCTAAAATAGAGTACTCAAAACTCTTCTCAATACATAAATTATTACAATTAGATGCTAACCAGGTCGATAGCGTAACACAAAAGACTCCTTCAATAAGGAAAACGTCTATCTACAAAACTTGTTTATCAACAAGTAAACCACATTCGAAATGCACGTGAAATAATAAAACAATTTTAAAGGAAAGTTAGGCAACTTAAACATCACCAATAATAGAACCATTCTCAAAATCAAAATTAATCGATTTGCAGAATAGAAATGTTACAAACCCCACTAAACCCAAAGCGTATTCCCTATCCTGCTTCAATTCAATTAGTAGGTAAATGGACCCCGCTGATATAACGTTGCCGTGCTCAAACACGTTCACTGTTTTATAAGAAACTTTAACACTAAATGTCCGCAATTACTGCTCCGCCAAACTATTGTAGTAAATATCGCAACCTCGACAATAACTTTCGACTTCTTCCGGTGCTCTCATGTCTCAAAACGAATCGTAATATAATACAGTATTTCCGCGTTTTCGGTATCCCACTCAATGATTACCTGGCCCTTTTGCAGTATAGAAAACAATCACACCCAACTTGATGGCATGCGGTTTAATCTTCTTCAAATGATCTCTAGAAAAACATCGCGGAAATGAGGAATGTTTGGATACGTATTTTCTTACGTCCACGTCGGCGAGAGCTCTTCACAATAACTTGCTTAGTTTTTGATTGCGGATTGTTTTAGAGCATACGTGCCCTTGTAGGGTTTTAAGAATAATGCGGCACCTTTCTTCTTGTAGTAGAAATAATCAATTTCCTTTTTTTTTCAATAGCTATTACTTCTATACATTTGTTGTGGTGTTCGCTTTCTTTTAACTGTTCACTTGCATCGTTAACAGCTTTTGCAATACCTGCTGGACCATTTCTTAGGGTTCTCAGCGTACTTGGTTCAATTCCAGCACCTTTTATTATTTTTTTCCCACCATTAATGCCAACTTCCATAAGCTTTTTCAGATTGTCAGATCCGACTCGATTTATTGCAGAGGATACTTTCATTAAAAATCCGACATTAAAACTTATTTTCTTTTTTGCCCCTTCTCCGTTTTCTTTTTCGGCTTTTTAGATTTAATTGCGTTTGTCACGAACCATGCGACAGCCTTTTCACCAAACTTTACGTTTTTAGATTTCATCCTTCCCAGGTGCCTTTTTCTACAATTTTGTTTGCTCGATTCCTGGCCAGGGGATCGTCGAGGTATGTGAAGTAAGCAATGTCGTGTTCTCGACATAAGCGGCCCGAGTCGCTGATTCCCTGATCACCTTGGGCTAGCCACTCTTCCAGCCTAGTGCCTGGTCCACAGAAGTGATAAGACGGAATGCGAGCTTCAAATGGCAAATTATTTTTAGCTTTGTTAAACAACCCACCACCTGAATCATGGATGTGTCCAGTTTCCCAATTAACAACTAAATAGCCCTCACTTAGAAAAAACATCCTTTTTACAACGGTATATAAAATTCACATACACCACCGTATTGTCAGCTGTTATTCGCTCTTGTACACAGCAAGTTCAATAGTGTTTCCTAATAATTTCTAACAGTCGATATTGATATAAAAAAAATAGATTCAAAAAATTTAAAAAATTTAAACCGGCCAGTGTCAACGTGTACAAATTGGCTGCCCTTCCGTTTGCAGTCGTTAAACGGATAGCTTCACCAGCACCTGGAGAGCCACGATTGATGTATCTCCGTCATCGTATGCAACACACCTACGCACAAGCGCTAAAAAACAGGTGCAGGTGGTAGCAAGATGAATGGAAATGCAGCGGTAAGATTTATCAGCACTACCTTCAAAACCCGGATTGCCACCTACCGAATGAAGAACATATATGGTTCTTCTTAAGCTTCTTTGGGAATTAAACCACTCATAGTTTTTAAAATGATCTTTATTTACGTTTCGATCCATAACCTAGGATCGTTGTCAAAATAATAAAAACTTCAAGATTGACGTTTATGACATAAATTGAAGGTTACTTTGATTTATTGATGTTTGAAATATTTGGTTTGAGTACACTAAGCAAAAATTTTTAAAGTTTAAAAGAATGATTGCCTTCAATTTGTGTTGCGACCTGGGATCGACTTTCCTAAGATAGCCAATACGCTTAACGTGAAATCAGCTGATTAATTTTTATTGGTGAATTTTATATAAATTCAATAATTTGGGAATTGGAAAACAATTTTTAACATGTTTCTATTTATACAATTGAGAGATTTCTAATTTTATGTCTTATTTTACCGAGATTCAGTGAAGGGGGTTAAGCAACCTGTGGCTACCAAGATCCCCCAACATTTAAATTTGCCGAAATAATGGTTTTCTAGTTAATATGCTTATTGTTATGTAATTAGTTATTGTATGTATAAATAGAAATCATGTATGTAGGCTGTATTTCATGTTAATATCGCAAGGAAAACCCAGGAAAAACTTGCAATGCTACCTAGATATTGTGGACATTTGATCATCATTTGTTATTTCTTTTAGTAATGGAATCCATTGTTTACTGAAAGTCACGGATTCGTTTGCAACGCAGTTATTTTTATGTAGGGTTTGATTTTGCGTTTTTGGTGGTTTTCTTCTTTGTCGATAATTTTTGCGTCTTCCCATTTTATTTTATGACTGGAGTCCCATGCATGTTGGCAAATCATGGATTTTTCAAATTTTCTATTTTTTATATATGATTTATGTTCTCTTAGTCGAACTTCAAATGGTCTGGAACTTTCCCCTATATAAAACTTATTACATTCGCACGGTATTTTGTAGATACAGTTTTTTGAACTTTGTATTGCGTTTTTGGGTTTTGTTTTTGTTAATTGTGCTCTTAGTGTATTGTTGGTTCTAAATACTGTTTTAATTCTAAATTTGTTTCCTATTCTTTGAATTTTTTCGGAGAATCCTTTTATGTATGGTATTGAGAGCATTTTGTGGTGTGTATCGTTGTTTTTGTTTTCTTTATTTTTAGGGTTTTTATTCATTTCTTTCTCTATTATTCTTTTAGGATATTTGTTTTTTATTAGTGTACATCTGATTAGGTCTTTCTCGTTCTTTAAAATTTCTTCGTTTGATGATATTAATTTTGCTCTAACATGAAATACAGCCTACATACATGATTTCTATTTATACATACAATAACTAATTACATAACAATAAGCATATTAACTAGAAAACCATTATTTCGGCAAATTATAAATGTTGGGGGATCTTGGTAGCCACAGGTTGCTTAACCCCCTTCACTGAATCTCGGTAAAATAAGACATAAAATTAGAAATCTCTCAATTGTATAAATAGAAACATGTTAAAAATTGTTTTCCAATTCCCAAATTATTGAATTTATATAAAATTCACCAATAAAAATTAATCAGCTGATTTCACGTTAAGCGTATTGGCTACCTTAAGAAAGTCGATCCCAGGTCGCAACACAAATTGAAGGCAATCATTCTTTTAAACTTTAAAAAATTTTTGCTTAGTGTACTCAAACCAAATATTTCAAACATCAATAAATCAAAGTAACCTTCAATTTATGTCATAAACGTCAAACTTGAAGTTTTTATTATTTTGACAACGATCCTAGGTCATGGATGGAAACGTAAATAAAGATCATTTTAAAAACTATGAGTGGTTTAATTCCCAAAGAAGCTTAAGAAGAATGCTAAACAAACCACAACAAACATACAGGGAGTATTAACATATATGGTATTGCTGGATTGCAGGAATATCTTCACCATATGGTTGGTCGACGAAAAGTTGACGACTCATTTTGCTGTTAAGGTTAATTGTGAATTGTTCGGACTGTACAGCAATATGGGAAGCGAACAACGTATAGAAAAAACGTAAAATCATTCAACATAAGGAGCCGGGTTATCACGTAATCCACTGATTTAAGAACCATCTGTGACAGCTTAGTTGAGATGACGTCTGCTAAGCCGGAAGAATTCCATGAAAAAAAAACAGATATGTATTTTAAAATAATTAATTGTATGCATTCTAAATTTTATTTCTTTTAGTTTGGACCCTCAAACAGGTGTTATACTTGGACATCAATATCAACAAGACTATGCATATACAAGGATCCTCCTACAACGACCTGACAAAATGAATCAAAGACAAGAAAGCGGTAGTAAACGTTCAAAACAACAACGAGGCATGTTTTCATGGTCCATTTTAGCAGCGGTGCGCTCCGTCATCAAAATTCTGAATATATGTCTCTTTTGGTTGTTTGAAAAACGACTACACCGTAATTTTTAAACTTTAGTAATTATCACTGTAATTAAGAAACGTTATTGGCATGCTATGTTTCTTTTTGATAATTAATTTAATCACCCTCTATTTCTACTATATAAATGTGTTTCACAAGATAGGAAATTTTTGTTTCCCATATAATTTAGATTTTAAGAATGGAAATTTCGCAAAAATAACATCTAATTAAGACCGTAGAAAAAACTTTATTCAAAAATTCAGTATTTAAGTACAAAATTGAAGATTAAGTTATTCCTTTTGTAAAAAGAGTATAAAACATAAGCAAGTTTACCGTAATATGGACGGTACAACTAACTCTTCATAGAAACTGAAAAATGTTAGCTGAATCCTACTGCTTATGCGACATATGTCTATTACGAACAATACAATTACGAATAAAAAAAACTGTTCTCACGGTTCGTAATAAACATATGTCGCCTTCCCGACCAATCAGGGCAATGAACAAAGAAAGGTCGTGGTTTATAAGTTGTTGAAAGCGCGTTATGGGCCAATCCTGTCATAACTACCTTATGGTTAACTGCTTCCGCGGGAGTAGTGCATTATAAACTGAGTAGTGGGGCGTTTACTTATCAATTCCTTACCTAAGTCCTTTATCGTACCTTATATTATCCGTGTTCCCTGTTTGTAATTTGTTGTAGACAATCAACGACTCCATTACAGGAATATGAACTAAGAAGTCAATCCACATTCACGACGCGGCAACCCTGAGATAAGGAATAATTATCTGTTACCTAGCTTGCTAATATGCAGTTCATTTATATTATGTCGTTTGTAAATTATGAAAACCTACTACGCCTTGTATGCAGGTACACGTTTAACTACCATACTGTACATTTGTTTACCGCTTATAATAGTTGATAGCTTTTGTTTCATGACGTCGAGACAACCTTTTATTTTATTATAATATAAAATAATTTCGGGTTTCTTTTTAGCGTCATCATTGACAGCTGTGTCATGGTGCATAGTACTTAGGAAATGCACGCATTTGTTTTTCCTGCGTACATAGACTACCACGCTCACGTTGTTTCTAAAGCAGAATAAGGAAGATGAAATTGAACGATCTTTCGATGGCTTCGTCTCCTTTGGAGTATTCCGCTTATTCCGTCCTAGCGGGCTGACAAGAGTAATACTATTTTACAAAAGATACTCTGCCAATGGCACACTGGTACATTGATATAAGTTGTGACATTTATACCAAAATTATGAATGTTACGCACTAAATTTTGCATTGTTTCAAATCCAATATTTTATGCGAAGACCCCCAGGTTGACGACTAAACCATCAAGAGTATAACCGATTTGAATTTGCACATACAAATATATTTAAGCCATATTTTACTGGCTTAAGTTATATACTGAACGAATCTGAATTTGGCTTTAAAAGTAATAAGCTGTTCGTCAATTGTTACACTGATATCCGGTATGATGTGTATTTTACACTGCGGAATTAATAATTCTCAAATGTACAATACTGATGCCAACTTATTGGTTTCTAAACGCATTTTTCGAGTTCTTTTATCGCTAAATCTAATAAATCTAGCAATTTCTTCAAATTTAAATATAGACGTCGTGGCTCGATATATCGGATTAGCAAATTCACCAGAAATGTTACCTTGCAGGAACATCCCAGAATTTGTCAACTCCAGCATAAATAAGTACTTAAAAAATTGATTAATTCAATAGCTACACCAATCCAATTTTTTGATTTTTCATTGTAAGCACGCCTTGATTCTAAGTTGGTACAAAGTACTATTTCCTGCATAGCAACAGAACTGGTAACAGGGGAACTATGGATATAATAGTACTGGACGATGGGGGCCCCATGTAATACGTAATCCGTTATATGTAATACCTTTATAATAACAGGTTTGTTTTAAAACTGTATTAGATTTTTATTAGGAAATGTCGTCCCAAGGTTAGGTAGGTAGGTTAATACTGTTGATCTAATTAATCTTCGGCGTCATTCCGAGAGCACCACTTCAGTCACGCGAACGTGGGGAGCACCGGGACACAACTCTTGTCTCTGTTTCGCCCGCAGGGGGTTCGAGCAATGCCGACGCGTATAGCGCACTACGATATCACACAAGTGCATTCAGCATGCTGTGATATTTGACCCTGACTAAAAATAAAGGATTTTGTAGTTTTATTGCTTATGTTATGAAACGAGTTGCGATAAAGTTTCGTAAGTTTAAACGCGCTAAATTAAAACACCAAATTAGAACGTCGTTAAACTACTTCTGGTAAGAGCGAAAATCATGTTATTGGGCGTGCTTAACGCTATATTACGTCTGCGTCATTCTTCTGCACCCTGAAAGTCAGCAGACGTAATTTTGTTAGAGGTCTGGGCAGTCTGCGACCTTCCCGCAGGACTACGGTCCTATCAGCCTACTGCCGTTTCTCGGCAAGTTAGCAAAGGGAGTCGTACTTTGATGGCTACGGGACGAAGTCAAGAGAGTATCCCCAACGAGCCGTTCCCCTTCAGATAACGCCATTCCAACGTGCATGGTATCCTGCGCTTTGTGGAGTTCGTCACCGATGGATTCAACAGGAAGCAGCCGATCGGCGTCATCCCCCTTGATATTTCCAAGGCCTTGGACCGATTGTGTCATCAGGAACTCCTCTACAAGTTGAAAGTTTTGTACAACCGACAAAGACTGATAAGACTCATCGTGTCATTGCTGAACCAAAAAATATTCCAAGTGAAAATAATCAGCTCCCGTTCTTCAGCCAGACAGATGAAAACCAGTGTGTCTCAGGGCTCGCTCCTATCACTGCTGCTCTACGCAATTACCCGCGATTAGCCGAAGACCAGCAACACCCACCTGTCTCTCAACGTCGACAACACCGACGTAGCCACAAGGTCGTTAGCTCTTGGTTAGTGAAAGAAAACGGTTCCTTTAAGAACAACGAAGTCTTTTATTTCTGTGTACAGATGTCTCGTGTACGTTTAGCTGTATTATTTCTATTCAAGGGTAGATTAAGTGACGTCTCGTTACAATATTAACAAGTCACTTTACGACATAAAAAATAATATAATCAATGACCATCTAAACAACATGTGTTAAAAGGATTTTGCGATTTAATATTATAAATTTTTACAGTACCGTTTACGAGTGCATCTGCTGACTGCTGAGTGGGGTTTTTTCTTAATCGTGAAGGGGCTGTATTTCTGGGGAAAGTTTAAAGAGTTATTTTCAATAAAGAGAAATTTGCTACGTAACTAGACGTAACCGGACGAAAAGTAGATACCAGGCTAACCCCCAACCGCGGAGAGTGGGGGGATTCGCCTACATACCAAAAAGAATAAAAATAAAATGAAGTACATCGCCCACGATTATCTATTAACACATAAAAATAAATAAAGTGTTCTGTACAAACAAGCAAAAGTAAAATAAATTAAGCGTTTATATTTTATAGCCAACAATTATATTCTACGGACAAATTAGAAATTTAGCTACGAAGTGCGCATCTCGTATTTACACAAAATAAAATTAATCAGTATCGAATAAAAATTGTGAGAGCTTTCGTCAAGCTAAAAAGAGCATCTGATTAGAATGGGTACGCGCGGAGAAAACTCACCGAATACACGCAAAACACCTCCTATTTGTTGTTCAGAAAGACGTGCATCGCTTTTTGAAATACAGTGACGACTAAAATATAGAAGACCCTTCGACGCACACGCTGCAGAATCAAACTCAACAATGGTTCAAACAACACGAATTCGAACTGCCAATTCCTAGCTAGTCGTTACCTTGGAACAACAGAGAAAACCATTGTACGGCGATCGTAAGATATACCAAGATAGCGGGTACCTAAAAACAGGATATAACTATTTACTTGTAGCATAACATTGTCGTTTCGAAATAAATGAGTTCAAAATGAAAATTTGTAGAAAGCGTATTTATTATTGTAAACAGGATGTTATTAAAGAATTTAGGAGATGACAGGGTATCTAACACTAGGCCGAGACTAATTAATTTATAGAATAAATTTTCGTTTTAAAAGCAAAAAGGGGTTTGAGTTGAAGAATTTAAGAATTGAAACAGAATTTATTCGAACGAGTAATGAATAAACAAAGGAAAACTTTTAAAAACAAAATTGGAACGTTACAAATTTCAAGCCTAGGATGTATATCTGGTACACTTAGCTACATTCACATAAACCGAACCTCATAGGCCGATCTATTAAAGCACATTATAAAATAACCTGCCTCTTATCCAAGGGTTACTCAATCTTCTTTGTGTAAGGGTGACATCAAATCTTTATCCTTTGACAAATCTTTTAAGAATTTGCTGTAGTTATGAATAAGACAAGTGTTCTAGTTTGAATGTTCTATACCAAACACAACAAACTCAATTAGTGTGGCCACATCAATTATGTTGAAGAAAACTCCATAGGCTATCGCGTAATTTGTGGTTTAGATGTGTATGTGGTGCTACGCGTTAAAAGCGATTTACAAAAGATTTTGGAAATTATTATTTTAGGGGATTTTATGGTATAATTAATTTAGGTATTTTACACATACTCATGTAATTTGTTTTAGAAATTTCAAGATTCCGCCTGTTAAAAGTGGTGTGTTACATTAGCTGAATCATACTGCTTATTCTATATACGAATAAAAATAACACAAAAGATGTTTTAGTAAAATTTAGAAAAACTTTTCTTAATAGAATCAGTGCGTTTTTATAATTAGCATTATGTACAATAGGAGAACAGTCGTGTTCTATTTTGCAAACATTAAGCTTACTTATAAACGTTGATTGTAGAGCGCTCGAACGCATGAAGTATTGTTATTAACTAATCTAAAACAAGTGCAATTTTATTCTTTGTAAAGAAATTATAATTTTTAATAATAGCATACTGCAATTTGTTAAAATTCATTCCACAATGTTAGAATATAATAATCATTCAAGGCGTACTGGTCGAAGCCAATAACCCCTAACCAATAGAGCTTTTTGTAATCTTATTAAGCTGATCTGGCGGGAAGTAAAAGGTCATTGATTTCATACAACTTTCTCCTTTTTCTAATTTATCCCTTTTCGTATTTCGTGTAATATCATCAATAAAAATAAATGCTAGCGGGTTATGGTTTTGTGATTTCATTTTATAAAAACCTGACTCATTAATTTGTAATCACGATCACTTTCCCTTTAAACGTGCATAAAGCATGCCTAATTTGGTTTCAATTTTAGGTGGGTTCGCTGTTTCAATTTACATTTACATATAATTTAACTTATTCCTATTAATATTTACAAAAAAAGTGCTGCCTCTAGCTTACCATCATTAATAATTTAGCCTAGTCTTTGTATGTGAAATATGCAGGTGTTAACGGAATTAGTTAATTTTTCAAGATCTCATCTTTTAACGAAGACGAAATAGTAACCCACATTCAACACGAATAGCAAACTACTATTGTAATATAGCAATTAAATTCGTTGTATCTGGATTCAGATGGTATCTAAAAGATTCAACTAACACAATTGTTTTTATAGCTGCACACTTACCCACTTGCGCGTAAGATTACGCATAATGCAATTTTTTGTAATAAATGTCCAACATTTATTATTAAAAACTTATAGAAAATAAAAGCTTTTGCTGATTTTATTGTCAATCGTTTATTATTAAGTACAATTAGTAACCTTGATCTCAGTAGTGCCACGTAAATAATGTATTCAAGGGCAAGGACTATAGGATTATTCTAAAATTCTATAAAATTTAATTATAGCTATGATGTGACTATTTTTTTTACATACGTTAGTTTTACATAATTGAATTAGCATTCAAAATTCCAATAATTAATCCGGTTTGTTCAATGAGTATTTTGATTCAACAGTGATTTTCATAGTGCATTAACAAAATTGAAATTATTTTTTCTCCCTGTAAAATTTACGTATCGTCCATAAAGCTACAACTTTCTAATGAGTAAAGTAATAAAATTACACAAGGGAGAATTCATAATTTTTCATTTTGAAAAACGTGATAGTTACAAGAGGTAATCAACAAACCAGTATAGTAGTCGTACTATGTTTAAATATGAACACTATACATAAGGAATTTGTTTACCATTAGGATGCCTTTAATGTGAAAACGACATGTTACTAAATCATCGCATATATTAAATTAGTGACCAATAAAGTAACCAATACACAGAAATTATTTAAAATTACAAAATTGCCCTTTAGAATTAAAAAATCCCACAACTTAACATTTTTTACAAAATCACTTTATTATAAGGAATTTCACATTTATTTGGAATTACTCATATGTAAAATAGATGGTATTACATAATTTTGACGCATCCCATTGCGTATTTTTGTTAGTCTGAGCGGCGAGGTTATGTGCATAAATAAATAATTTTTCAAGCGTCTATCAAGATTGTCTCAGATATGTTCGACAGGGTCGAGGAAACACTACTATAATGTGGTTATGGCAAAATGTACTGCTATGGTACATATAAACTAAGATAGTAAAGCCTACAATAGTGCACCTGCAAACAAGAATCGGTAGCAAGTGGGATATATTTGTTGATGTATATTTACAGAAATATCTATCTTGCGAACATAAACTATGCAGAATTAACGGAGTCAGAAAATAGATTTTTCTTATACTAATTAAACAGGCTTTTCTTTAACAGAACATAGTAAGCATGAAGCACTTCAATGTAGAACTACCAAAAACTAACTATCCATTTGATACATTACCAACTTTATTCTTTTTAATAAGCGCATTTAAAACTTTTGTACAATTTCTGCGCCGCTATTAATCTAACAGGTGTGATGTTCTTGTGTATCAACAATGTCGTAATCGTTGTGACATTTATTCCAATGTCTTTCCAGAGTCTCGAGTAACTATAACGTAAAGAAATGCCATACGCCAGCGATTAAGTACCGTTTTCATCGTGCAATCCTCACAAATATTTCATACAGAGAAATAGGGCCCTTCGAGGTGACGGTGGACAAAAAAGATTACTTTAAAACAATACAGTGAAGTTTTACTGGCATGTGAATATGTAATTTCCTGTTGTAAAAGATGATGTTTCAACATATGTGAGGTAGAAACGGAAGAGCACGAGCTTTAAACAATAGATCACGACACCGACAACTACATATTCCTTAATAAACAAAATGAACACCTAGTTTCACAGTAATAGTAATTCATACCGTGGCAGACTAGTTCAAACAAAAATTTTATTTCATGCCATACACGTCAATGTAAATACATTTATATTGCTATACAACTACACAGCAACAAACAGCACCAACGTTTAGGAATTTATCAATGAGCACTAACATGTGTCAACTGAAATTTCTGATCAGTTTCAACTTCTACCGTTTCGAGCTCTTCTGTCGATGTTGAATTAAAGTACGAGACGTGTTTTTCCGCGTGGTTTACGCTATTGTTGAAACAGTTGTCGTAGCGTGATAGAAGTTTCTGTATACCCTCTTCATAAAACGGAGTCGTATGATATACTAACCCTTTTCGAACATCATTTTCGAGACCTTCGTCGTTGTCAAAATGTGTACTACCGAGGAATTTCCTTAGCTGCAAGAAAAGGTACCAGGTCGGAGCTGTAAGGTGGACCACAAATTGCTTCCAGCCAAATGACGTGGTTAGATTTTGGTACACACACTGACAATTCCATGTAGTGTTGACCGTGAAATATCAGAAAATTTTAAAAGAGAGAATTTGTGAAACGTTGCTGTCGGTCCTCGGAAAGAGCTTTATCGACACTACATTTTATTTTCTAATGCTCCACCCGGAGATACTACATTGGCCAGGAAGCGAAATTCCTTTAGATGGAAATTTTGAATTTTACGGAACCCTTGCTATTCCAAGCAAGGTAGGGATTCTTAACGTGCGTGGAAACGCTCACACATCGGACCTACATTTTACCTCTCATCGGAACAAGGTCAGATTTTTGCGCAGAACTATCGTCTAACATTTCTCAAGCGGACCATGTCGGCATCCCAACACAAGACCTCGGGCTTGATAGTAACACCCATACCAACTAAGCCACGGAACCGCCTAACATAATCGACCGCATGCAATAATGTTGTACCCACCACAGTTGGTAGCCCACTTTTCCCATCATCGTGCACATTCTCTCGTCATGAATTAAACATCCGACCCCATCTTTTAAACATATTGTCACTGTCGCCACAAACGTAAGAACTTTGGTGACAAATTTCGCTGTCGCATATTTCTAGTCTTTAAAAAATGAATTACATTGCGAAGTTCACCCCCAGCGGGTTGTTCGACTGTTTTGAACATTTTGAACGTGCGATAAATAACACTCTATTACACAAATTGCGGCTAGCCCTTGCACGATGTAGGAAACTATCTTATAACGCACGTAACAAATAACAAACTGTGCGAAAGGTGTGTGCAAACTGAACTTACTTTAAAAACACAATTTAGGGTTGCGCGTTATAAACAAAGCATTTGTAAAATAAAAATAAACGTAACCCGTTGGCCTGAACTAAATAATTATGAAAACTACTCTTGAGAGACATATTTCACATGAAAAAGCAATCAACCTGAAATTCATTTTAGTTTAGAAAGCTTTAGAACAATAGTCTAATTTGAATTGCAATCATATGCTCTTGACACCAAGAGGATACTGAATATACATCTTCTTCAGAATATTGAAGTAGGTCAGTCACGACGATTAAAAACGTATGTTGATATTACCAGCCGCGAGGAAGATGTCGTTAAATCGAAGGAGGGAGGATAAACCCATAATCCAATAGATTTTAAATCTTAGCGCCAAGTACATCTGAAACAGCCGTTTTATTATTTTTTGTTTTGAAAAATTTATGTTTCCCACAGTTTTTGATATGTAGTTTACAGAAATTCGCCTTCCTGAGTGGTTTTCACAAATTTTCAGTATAATAAAACCGTCTAACAAAATTTAAATAGAATTCATATTGTAACTAAAACACTTTTGCAATCAACAGTTCTTTATTATTAAACTGATTACAAAGCTTTTTGAACTATTCGTAGCTACAGTGAAATTCTAATGTACTCAGGACAATTTATTCCAGTTAATCACTAACAGTAGAAAAATACTAACTTCTTTAAAGCTACAATGCTATCTTCTTAATTATTACTCGACGCACTTATAATTTAAAATCTAACTAACTAACTGTTAATTTATGGATCACTACAATAATTTATACCACATCACACTAATTCATATCAGAACTTTAGTCTCAAATACAAAATTGGTACTTTCGTCAAATAAGTAATAAATATCGCGGTTTTCTGGATTTTGTTACTTTGAAAAATCCCAAGATATAAACTGTAGTATATCGTTATGTTGAAAAAAATTGTCAATTTAATAAGTTAATGAAATATTTGGTGTTCCGTAAGAAAAGTTCCAAGTTTAGTTCATATTTTCAAAACGGCATCCTGTAAAAATAGGTACATTACTGCCTGTCACTGCCACTCAAAATTTACCTGAAGAATATTTTAACAGAAATAAACAATTATTACAATAACAAATTATAGGCATGCTTATAATGGCATAAATAAGAGTAACATCCTGTACAGCTCATAAACGGTTAAAAATATTGAAGTGCGGTTTTCGGCATTCGGAATTTCACGAAAATCGAGCTCAAGTCATGCTAGTTAGTTTTGGTCCATCTCCTCTATGGACATTTCCTATCAAAAGTGTCCAATTTGGATTTAGTATTTATCCATCAATAAATTCATAGTTGGTAGTTTAAGTTTGAATAAGGAAAACATGATATACATATACAGGGTGATTCACGGTGGATGGCCTATTAGACGTTTACGACGAACTACTTAACATAGCCCTTTGAATTTTTGGTCACTTATGTAAGCGAACATGATCTCTCGATTTAAAATATTTTCAACTATGCATTGTTGCCAATTCTAATAAAACGTAGTAGTAACTTTGTTATTTTAAATGAAATACCCCATACCTAAAGCCAGTTTTCGATTCCTTGTTCATTTTTGATTAATTTTTCTTAATACTGTCGTATACCTATCTGTCATAGTTTTCGAGATTTTCATTATTTTCCGTTTTTTTATTATGGCAACGTGACTTCAATTTAATGTTGATAAAACTATGCTTCTAAACTCTATAGATCTCCAGCTTAAGCTGGGGTTAGTTAAGGCCCAAACGCACCACATACTGTAACCAAATCCTCCAGTAAACATACAGGGTGATCCAGGCGCAATTGTTCCTTAATTAAACAAATTATTAAATGTTCGGATTTTTAAATGGAACACCCTGTATATTATTTGCAATTCACAAAGCTGCTGAAATTTACTATTTTCCTATGTATACTGTTCCTATACCTAACTCTACTAGTTTTGGACTTATAGCAAATATTTAAATAATTTTATCAAATTGGATTTTTTTTTATCAAGCGGTCTATGGAAATTTGTCGTTCTGTTACTGCTTATTTTGTAACGTTGTTACTTTGTGTTTCTTCGTGTTGCATACCTATAAAGCAAGTTGAACATCGTTTAAAATGGCAGAAAAGGTTTATTCAAATACTGTTCTTATGAATTTATTTATGCTACACGGAGAGTGTGGTAAGATTATAAGCCGAACTTGTCGAAAATTCAACAACATGTATTCAGATTTACCGGCAATGAATAATAAGAAATTTAGACGACTACGGAAAATTTTTATAAATTTTGATTCATCTTTAAAGGCCTCTTGACAGGCTCCCAGACCCGTAACTTCTAACGAAGAAAATGTAATTAATGTTTTAGCATATTTTCATGCCTTTCCACAATCTTCCATAAGATTGGCATCACACGAATTGAATATAAAGTACGCTTCTATACAGCGAATATTGGCTAAAAATAATATGCACGACTACAAGTTTATTAAAGTACAAGCACTTAAACCTGGGGATTGTCCACAAAGAATTGAGTTCTGTGAATGTTTACTAATGCATATTTAAGAAGATCCACATTTTTTAAGAAAAATTATTGGGACTGACGAGTCTAAATTCTCTCGTGAAGGCATCTACAATGGAAAAACAATCACTTCTGGACTAGTGAAAACCCTCACCTTACGAGAGAAAGATTCCGTTTTAATGTATTTTCTTTAATAATGGACAATGAAATTCGATATTTAATTTACGGCGAAAAGTTAACTTCTCAAAAATATGTAGAAATTATAACCACAGTAGTTGAGGATTTTACAGATATATTTACAGTGGCAAAATACCGCAGCAGCTGGTATCAGCTTGATGGTGCTTCAGCACATTGCACAGCTGAAGTAAGCTGCAAGCTCTACAACATTTTTGAAGATCAATGGTTCAGACGCTTGGGACCCTGCAATTGGCCTCCGAGATCTCCCGACTTATCTCCGTTAGATTTTTATTTTTGGGGTACAATAAAAGATATTGTGTACAAAACACGTGTAAATACTAAAGATGAGTTGGAAAATCGAGTGAATCAGGCCTTTCAGTCCCTAAAACGTGCAGAACTTAGAAAAGCCACTACAGAAGGCGTGTATAACAGAATTTTAAAATGTTTAGAGAAAAATGGTCATCGTTTTGAACAATTACTGCAATAAATTATTTATTAGATAACGGTTTTTACCGCCATCTTGTACATAGTTTTTTCGTTTAGCATTAATGCATTCTTATGGTTACTTAGTTGCATTTATTTGATTTAATTAAATAATATTGACTATAAATCACAAACTAGTCGATTTAGGTATAGGAACAGTATACATAGACAAATAGTAAATTTCAGCAGCTTTCTGAATTGCAAATAATATATAGGGGGTTCTATTTAAAAATCCGAACATTTAATAATTTTTATAATTTAATAAGGAACAATTGCGCCTGGATTACCCTGTATGTTTACTGGAGGATTTGGTTACAGGATGCGGTACCTTTGGGCCTTAACTAACCCCAACCTAAGCTAGAGTTCCATAGAGTTTAGAAGCATAGTTTTAACAACATTTACGTTTCCCTAATAAAAAAAAACGGAAAATAATGAAAATCTCGAAAACTATGGCAGATAGGTATACGACAGTATTAAGAAAAATTAATCAAAAATAAACAAGGAATCGAAAACTGGCATTAGGTATAGGATATTTCATTTAAAATAACAAAATTACTACTACGTTTTATTAGAATTGGCAACACTTCATAGTTGAAAATATTTTAAATCGAGAGAGCATGTTCGCTTACATAAGTGACCAAAAATTCAAAGCGCTATGTTAAGTAGTTTTCCGTAAACGTCTTAGGCCATCCAGCGTGAATCACCCTGTATATATATATATATATATATATATATATATATATATATTGACGAGATAAGGGGTCACGAGAGGTCATTGAAACCCTAATTCTAAAAATAAACCCCACCAAAACACAATAGAATTTGGAAAAAATGGAATTTTCCGTAATTTTCACGGTTACGCCTTGTATAATACAAGCGTACCTTTATTCATTGATATACAATGCAAAATGCAGATTGCGCATGTATAAATAATCACCCTGTATTATATAGGTGTATTATAAATAAATAGCAAGTAACGTAAGTTGTAGAAATAATTAATTGTAAGCTTACTGTAAAGCGCATTTAAATGTGAACGTAAAAATCGATCGTTTTAATACAAAGCCGTTTATTTTACTTATTAATTATCAATAGAGTTTAAAAAAAATGCATTTGATTTGCAGTAAATAGCATAAAAGAGTACAGCTTTACGCAGTTCGTTTGAGAAACTAAAATCAACGTGTGTTTATAAACCCCAAAATTAATAAATAATTTTATGTACTAAAGGCAAATCTATAAAACGCAAACCCTTTTGCATTAAAAAGGAATCAAAGTAAATTAATTACCCCCTAGATATTGCAATTTATTCTAAACATAGAATTCTCTAGAATATAGAAAGATGAGTCATCGCGATTTAGCAATACGTCAAATTTGTATAAACTCAATAAATAAACATTTTCATTCCAAGAAGCAGCTTGAACATTGAAAATAAAACGTAAAATCCCTGGAACAACTAATAAGAAATAATTTATGATCTTCGCATTCACTATTGGAGAGAAGCGATACGCAACGAAAATAGCATATGATAAACAAGGACAAAAGCGAACGTGTCACGGATACATATATATATATATATATATATATATATATATATATATATACTTTCTATACTACATATATACTTTCAGATAAGAAAGTAATAAAATGTCGAAATTTTATACGCTAATAGGGCATTCCTGGAACACTACATCATAATGTTCGAGATTATTGTGGTAAATTCTAGAAATAGATAAATTTGTATTTAAAAAAGCGCTTACCAAGGAGGGATTCATTCATTCGATGTTATTCATTATAGCACGAAATTTTATTTTAATTAAAAAGCGTGAGTTATTGGTATGCGAAGATAATAATAGAAATATGTAGTAAATATATTGTACTTTGATAGTTGCGAGGTTGCAACGAATATTGAAGTAATGTTTTTAAACCCAAATTACATACAAAAAATGGAATTATTAATTACGAAGAAAAGTCAAAATTCTTCAATATAAAGCTATTTTTAAAAGATGTATTAAATAATTGAAAAGAAGATTTAACCCTAAAAGTACTTTGATAATTGCTGTTGGAAATCAGGAATTTTAATTTGAAAAAACTTGTAAGCCGATTTGGAGATCAATTTAAAATAAGAATATTTTTTAATTAGGTGAAGCGTTTTGTGGGTTCTGCAAGTATCATTGTTAGATTTATTTTTAACTGATATTAGGATATTCAGATCTAGTTTAAGATAATCCTAATAATTTTTTTCTTGTGTGAGGGATTTTTTTACCGGGAGTTTGTGCTCAAAGTTCGATATACTCTGACCTTTAATAGATTAAGTGTCAAGAATTTTTCTGGTCAAAATAAATCCTGCCAGCGTGGAAATAATTTCTAACCAGGTGAAAGATCCTCAAAAGAATAAGTTTAATTCTGTAAATATAAAATAAGGTAAACAATGATAATTTTGTTTATAAAAAAGACTTCTTAGAAATTATTTTGTTTGAAAGAAACGCTATTGCAAATGTTTTTGTATGAAAGAAGATATTTCATATTGTATAAATGCTTGGTGATAGTGCTGCGTTTTGTTTCATTTTGAAAACTCCGTAAATTCCATTGAGCTAGCCAGGCAAAGCTAGAAACAAAGATAAGTGAACAATTTTAACTTTACAAATTGAAGTATCTTTTCACCGTACTCTTTCAGCGATGCTCCCATCGAGAGACCATTTTCATATCACTCTTTCAGTGGCTCTCAGTGCGGCAGTGTCACGGCATTCTTTCAGTGACACCCAAAGAGAGGCGTTACCACAGCACTCCCAAAGCGAGGTCATTTTCATATCACTCTTTCAGCAAGGCACTCAACGCGGCACTCTCACAGCACTCTTTTAGTGGCATTACAACGTGCGGCCGTGTCACATCATTCTTTTAGTGGCGCCCAACATAAAATAATAATAATAATAATAATAATAATAATAATAATAATAATAATAATAATAATAATAAAATAACATGATAATTATACCCAAATGTCCAATATGCACGAGAAACCCCCACACCATTAATACAATCACTGCCTATCTTCATAATTATGTGCGGAAAATCGGGAAATCGGGAATAAATAATAACAAATAAACAATAACAAATAAATCAAGGTTATCCAATAAATTAAATTCCTAATGTTTAAGAATTCATTTGAAACACGTACTCACTACACTTAATTACTTTTCTTATTTACTGTAGCGTAGCTCAACATGCTCAACCATATCCACAAAAAATGTATATGATTGGCTATGAATTTTGTTTAAAAAAATGCTACTTTGGTTGTCAGATTAATAGGTAAAATTATGTTTTATTTTATAAATCAACGGAAATAACACATTAATTTATTTATCTAACTAAATAAAGCAACCAAGTAATAAATGTTCAGCTAGAGAATCCACTTGTTTAACCATTTGCAATTTCTATATAGGAGGCGTGTTTTTAAAGTAAGTTTCGTTTGCACATATCTTTCGCACAGTTTGTTATTTTTTACGTGCGTTATAAGTAGTTTCTTTTTTCGGGCATGGGCTATCCGCAGTTGCAGTTTGTGTAATACAGTGTTATTTATCACGCGTTCAAAATGTTCAAGACAATCGAACAACCCGCCGAGTGTGAACTTCGCAATGTATTTCATTTTTTAAACACTAGAAATATGTGATAAAGCGAAATTTGTCACCAAATTTTTAACATCTATGGTGACAATGAGAATATGTTTAAAAGATGGGGTCAGATGTTTAATTCATGACGAGAAAATGTGCACGGTGAAAGGACAAGTGGGTAACCATCTGTGGTCTATACAACATTAGTGCATGCTGTCGATAAAGTTAGGCGGTTCCGTGACTTAGTTGGTATGCGTGTGCCTACTAAAAGCAAAGGTCTCGTGTTCGGATACCGACACGGTCCGCTTGAAAAATTTTAGACGAGTATTTTCCGCAAAAATCCGCTCACGTTCGGATGAGAGGTAAAATGTAGGTCCCATGTGTGACCGTTGTCACGCACGTTAAAGACCCCTACCTTGCTTGGAACAGCAAGGGTTCGGTAAAATAAAAAATTTCCAGGTAAAGGGAACTTGCTTACTGGCCAATGTAGTATCTTCGGGTCTCGAGTGGAGCATTGAAAAATCAAATGCAGTGTCGGTAAAGTTGTTCTCGAGGACCGACAGCGACATTTCACAAATTCTACTCTCTTTTAAAATTTTCTGATATTTCCCAGTCAACACTGTATGGAATTGTATGGAATTGCCCGTGTGTGTACTTAAAATCTAACTACCTCATTTGGCTTGAAACAATTTAGTGGTCCCCACTACAGCCCTGATCTGGTCCCTTTTCTTGCAGTCAAAAAAATTCATCGGTAGTACACATTTGGCAGCGACGAAGATCTCGAAAATGATGTTCGTAAAGGGTTAGTAATCCATACGGTCCCGTCTTATGAAGAGGGTATAAAGAAAGTTATACCACGTTACGACAATTGTTTCGATAATGGTGCAAACTACGCGGAAAAATATGTCTCGTACTTTAATTCCACATCGGCAAAAAAGTTCCAAACGGTGCAAGTTGAAACTGATCTGAAATTTCAGGTGACACATGTTAGTACTCAATGATAAATTCATAAATGTTGGTACTGTTGTAGCTGTGTAGCTGTATGGCTATATAAGTGTATTTACGTAAACGTGCATGACATGAGATAAAATTTTTGTTCGAACTAGTATGTCACAGTATGAATTGCTATTACTGTGAAACTAGGCGTTTATTTTGTCTATGAAAGGAAATGTAGCTGTCGGTGTCTTGTGATAAATTGGTTAAAGCTCATGCTCTTCCGTTTCTACCTCACAGATGTAGAAAGATCATCTTTTAGAACTGGAAATTATATGTTCACATGCCAATAAATCTTCAGTGCATTGTGTTAAAGTGGTATAAATCTTTTTGTTCACCGTCACCTATAAGGGCCTTATTTTTCTGTATGGAATATTTGTGAGGATAGTACGATGAAATCAGTAATTAATGACTGGCGTATGATGTTGCTTTACGTTATAGTTATCGAGACTCTGGAAAGACATTAGAATCAATGTCATAACGATTACGACATTCTTGATACACAAGAACATCACACCTGTTAGAATAATAGCAGCGCAGAAATTGTACAAGTTTTAAATGTGCTTACTGAAGAATAAAGTCGGTAATATATCAAATGGATAGTTAGTTTTTGGTAGTTCTACATTGAAGTGCGTGATGCTTACTATCTTTTGTTAAATCGAAACCTGTTTAATTAGTATAAGAAGAATTTATTTTCTGACTCCGTTAATCCTGCATACTTTTTGTTCGTAAGATAGATATTTCTGTACATATAAATCAAAAAAATATATCCTACTTGGTACCGATTCTTGTTTGCAGGTGCGCTATTATAAGCTTTACTATCTTAGTTTGTATGTACTGTAACAGGACATTTTGCCAAAACAATGTCATGTTACAACTAAATAAAATTCTCGGATTCTCTAAATTTATTTCCACCTTACATGAGTTTACTTCACTACACATTTTATTTAATTTATACGATTTTTTTATCTAATGTGTTAGTTTCATCATATTTTGCTTTGTGCACAAGTTTCCTTTCTGTTATATGCACATTTCACTGCATACACAGTTATATTCATAACTCTATAAAGTTCTCTCTTCAGTGGCAGTGATATTTACCTATACATGTTCGGTGTGGATTTAATTGTTGTCGTTTCATTTGACAATTTGTTGTGATTTTCAATTCTGTTATAATCGTTTGCATCTGCTGTTACACAGCTGGTTATTGCATTTGCTCATTTTTGAACTGAGATGTTAGAAGTGATACATACGTCTCTTAATACTTACACCGTGGACACAGGAGTGAATGTTTCTTCAAATAATTAATATTGCTTAAAGAATAATTTTATAGGACACTTCGAGAAGTGTTCTGTTGCTTTTTCTCTTAATGTAACCTGTCACAGAAACTAGTGATGGTAAGAATGATTTAAGATATATATATATATTGGTTTTCGAAGGTCTCATGCGGCCAATAGAAAATGAATACGTGTTTTATTCAGGGTTTTATGGATGACCATTAATGTTTATTCAATACTAGGATGCTTTACTACAAAAATCTTCCTGACATAATTTATTATCTGATACAACACAATGTTCTTGCAGTGTTGAATTTCTACATGTGTCCTTGAATTTTCCTTCTTACCTGGAATGCTACATATCCAGCCCACTTTATGGTTTTTGTTATGGTTCTAATATTTCTTCATTAAAGGTGGATGCTTTGAGAAGACCCTAAGACAGGATTATGGCTGTTATTTCTTTTTGTTACCTTAAGTCCAGGTATGTTTAATTTTGTGTTTTTCTGGTGTTATTTGCTTTATGCATGAAGTACCTATGACATAAACGAAGTAAGAAATTTCCTAAATTACATTTAAAAATTTTTTATTTAAATTACTGTTTTATTTTGAAATATTTATGTTCAACTTTATACAACGGACACTGTTGTGTCTATACTTAATAAGAAGTGCAGTTGTTAAATAACTTCTATTTTATGCCTTCAGCAAAATTTTATATATATAGAAGAATATCAAAACTTGATTAGCTTCGATTTAAAATTTCTCTTGTTACTGCTGAAATTTTACTACCGATAATTTTTTTATGCTGTCACAATATATAGGAAAATTTTTGTAGTACTGCCTGTGTGTTTTATTACATATTTGTGTTCTTAATTTTTCTAGCAGTGTTAAAAGGTGGATGCCTTGTCTCCCTGATGATATTTTAGTCTCTTGCTTCTCAATGCGACTCTTAAGGGTTAATGAAAACTGTGCCAAAGTGTAAACTACACTCTGTCGGGCAACTGCCCTTTTCGTACTACCGTGAAAAAGAGAGGGAGCGGTACAATCAACTAGACGAAACCACAGTTATGATGATATCAAATAGAAACAAATATTATTTTCTTTATTATTACACCAGTTTTGTTAATTTTATTTCTCATGAAAAAAATTTCTGTGGCTTTTGTGATGCAATTTCAATAAAGGAATCAACTTCTTAATGTGCGAGAAAAATTCTCATGAAATAAAATACATGAGCTATTAAAAAAACTTCCTTCTCGGTTGGAAATTTGAAATAGATTCCATCTTCTAAGAACGCAGTCTTTGTTAGTAAACATTTAATGGACATCAATGATTTGTTTACTAATTTACATATTCAACATTTCCTAAATCTAACGTATTCCATGTAGCAGCATAATAATTCTGAACCACAGTAAACAAATGGATATAACTTTTAAAACATGTTTCTACATTTAAATTAATCTAAGAGCACTTCTTATTATTCAGATTATGAAATTTGCCGTTAATATTTTAAACTATGGAAATTTAATAGCACGCATTGAAAGCTAAAAGTTCATTATTAACGTTCAAGAAATTTACGAGTATTATATTTTTTTGCAACATAATTTATGGTAAAATGTATTACTGAAAAAGTGTATATAGTTCAATCATTTGTCTTCTTAAATAGAGTCAATATTACGTTGAAGTTGTGATTAAGCACAGTTAGCGGTTATAACACCAAAGGCAATTTTATAATAGTCATTTTATTGACTGAAATGAAATAAAAATTTTTGTAACAGTAGTTCGTGAAATTTAATAGTTGAAATATGTATTCAGCAACATGCATATTATGTATAAGAACTATTTGTCTGATTTACGACTGGTTTTAAGACAGCTAAGTGTTCAAGGCTGCCCGTTACTCATTTTATTAATTAAACGGAATTTTTAGAACAAACTGAGATGCAGGTTCAAATCCTGTCCAAGACCTTATATTTTCCTTCTTTCAATTACTAGCTCGATTTGAAATGATCATTTGGGCTTTGCATAAAAGTCTAAGTTATTATTTCATCTTAATAATTGTAATACATTAGTATTTATCAACTTACCTTGTGTAAAAAAACTACCTAAAATATTTATATATTAATACTTGGCTTATAGCCGTAATATTGAGCGTTGTGCTTCCTGTCTATATCTGACATAAGTCAAAAACTTGACAATGTCAGATATGATTGACAAAAATGCTAAACGTAATTGAAAGTTAGGTTTATATATGGTTCTGTACACGATTTAGATTTGAAAATTTCCCAATTATAGTCATCAGTCTCGGTGGCGTAATTGGTTAATGCACAGTTCCGGCAAAACTAAGATGCAGGTTCAAATCCTGTCCAAGACCTTATATTTTCCTTCTTTCAATTACTAGCTCGATTTGAAATGATCATTTGGGCTTTGCATAAAAGTCTAAGTTATTATTTCATCTTAATAATTGTAATACGTTATATATATATATATATATATATATATATATATATATATAATATATATATATATATATATATGTGACCGAAACGCGTCTTAAAAATAAAAATAATAAACGCAATTACAAATTGTTATAGTTATTCATGACATTGAAAATGATGACTTGGGATATCCTATACTTCGAGACGAGTTTGAATTAGCATTAAAGAGTCTGAAAATGGTAAGGCGCCGGGTACAGATAAGGTGCAAGCAGAAACTCTAAAGGCCGCTGGACAAGCAGTAACAGAACGTCTCTTCCAACTTGTAAGCTATATGTATGAGACAGGCGAGATACCCAAAGATTTCAAACGTAGCATCATAGTAACTATACCAAAAAAGAAAGGCGCGGATAGATGTGAAAATTTTCGAACAATAAGTTTGACAGCACACGTGTCAAAAATATTAACTAGAATTGTGCAAAGACGAATGGAAAAACGAGCTGAAGAAATACTAGGAGAAGACCAATTTGGGTTTAGGCGAAACAGGGGAACACGGGAGGCTATTTTAGCTCTGAGAGTGATAATGAAGAAAACAATAGAAAAAGGGGAAAGCATGTATATAGGGTTTGTAGATCTGGAAAAAGCATTCGACAATGTAAATTGGAAAAAAATGTTTGATATACTCAAAAAGATTGGAATGAGTTATAGGGATAGACGAATAGTACATAGCTTATACAAAGAGCAAACAGCAGTAATAGAATTAGAGCGGAAACGTAGAGAAGTAAACATTAGGAAAGGGGTGAGACAGGGATGTGTCCTATCCCCATTGATCTTTAACTTGTACATAGAAGAGGCAATAAATACTGTCAAATGCAGGAAGACATTTGGAATTACTATGCAGGGACAAAAAATTGATATGCTTAGATTTGCAGATGATATAGCGGTATTAGCGTCTAGCAAGGAAGAGTTAGAAGCTGCTCTTAATGAAATGGAAACGGTTCTGACAGAGAGATATGGTATGAAAATTAACAAAACTAAAACTAAAGTTCTAGTTTGCAAAGGTGGGGAAAATAAATCAAAACAAGAATACAAGTATCTAACACGAACTTACAAGAGGTTAAGGATTTCTGCTACCTAGGAAGCCAAATAACGCAAGATGGGAAAAGTACAAAAGATATAAAACAAAGATTAGCACAAGGTCGTGCTACATTTAACAAGAAAAGCAACTACTGTGCTCAAAGACCACAAACATAGAAACAAGGAAAAGATTGCTTAAAACATATGTGTGGAGCACAGCACTGTACGGCTGTGAAGCCTGGACAATAGGAGAAGCGGACAAGAAAAAGGTAGAAGCCTTTGAAATGTGGTGCTACAGGCGTATGATGAAGATATCATGGACAGACAAAGTTAAGAACGAAGAGGTACTAAAAATGGTAGGGGAAGAAAGAAATATGTGGAAAACGGTAAAAAATAGGAGAGATAGGATGATAGGCCACATACTACGGCATGAGGGAATAGTGCGGAATATATTAGAAGCAGAGATAGGAAAAAAGAGAAGAAGAGGCAGACCTAGATTAGACTACTGCACACAGATAGTAAAAGATGTAGGCTGTAGAGGTTTCAGGAGATGTGTAGGCTAGCCCAGAATAGAAATCAATGGAGGTACGCATCCAACCAATCCCAAGATGGGTAAACTAATGACGAAAAGATAACTGTGCTTAAACATCATGATTATTATAAGTAACTACAAGAATTGGTTGGGCAATATTCTCGAATAATGTTAAGTGTGTGAAAGGATTTACTGGAAAACCATTATATCGGCAAATGTCTAAGTGTTGGGGATCTTGGTAGCCACAGGTTGCTTAACCTCCTTCACTGAATCTCGGTAAAATAGGGTATAAAATTAGAAAACAATAGAAAGGAACGAGCTGAATACACATGCTGTGTGAGAATTTTAGGAACTAGGTAGGCTAGCTCAGAATATAAATAAGTGCAGGTGCGTGTCCAACCAGTTTTGAGACGGAAAACCTAATGACGAAAAAATAAGCGCAGATAAATCTGATGATTAGTATAAACAACTAGTTGTTGGTTGCGAAATACCTGCAACTAATGTTGACTGTGCGAAAAGATAAATTGGAAAATATATTAAATCGCCAAATGGTTAAGTGTTGGGGAACTTGGCAGCCACAGGCTGCTTACCTCCTTCACAACCATTGAAGGTAGGAGAAATAAGGCATGTAACTGTAAAACAATAGAAAGTGATCGAACTGCATCTAACAAGAAAGAACGGCGCCTATGAGGAAAGACAACAAACATAGAATAAGAAGAAAATTGTTGAAATCATATGTGTGGAGCACAGCACAGTATGCCTAGGAAATACGGGCAGTCTGAAACGCAGACAGAAAAACGGTAGCAGCCTTTTGAAATGCTGTGCTTCAGATGTATGAGGACGATAGCATGGACAGACAAAGATAATAACAAATAAGTTACAGAAATAGTAGGGGAACAAGGATATCTGGGGAAAAAGAGAAATAGTAGGGCGGAATACGTTATAAGGCATTTTTGGGGAATAGTATGTGATATATTACAAGCAGAGATAGGAAAAAGAGGTAGATGTAGACCTAGATCAGACAGTTATAGATGCAAACTGTGCATATTTCAGGGAAATCTGTGGGTTAGTTCAGAATAGGGAACAATGATGGTACGCGTCTAACCAGTTCTAGGACTGAAGACCTAATGATGATGATAGTTATTCTACCTACTTTTTGAAATAACTATAGGTATACATTGACCAACGTCCAAGAAATTACAATGTTATATATATATATATATATATATATATATATTGCACCCTACCCCGTTTTAGGTGTGATAAAAGGCGTAGGTGCACGACAGGATAAGGAGGCTTACCCTGGCGCAGCTAGCGTCAACCGTTAAAGGTCGCAGAGGCTGCACAAGACTAGTAATCTCAAGGGGTTAAAGTTGAAAATAACCAGCCGAGAGAATTGAATAGAATTCTGTAGTTTAATTTAACTAAAATATAATATCAGTTTTAAAAGTAAGAAACAATTTGAAATATTCTGAGTTATATCTTGTTCACTGGTTGTAAACTATAAAATTTATATCTGACATAAACATGTAATTTAAATGCATTCAACAATATGACAATTTAAATGTTCAGACTTTAAGTTTCATTAAACCTTGGGCCTTTTCAGTTATAACTAAATTTCTAATCAGCAGACCAATATAATATAAATCAATACTTGGAAACAAGTAGGATTTTTCTTGTAATGTAAAATGTAACCTTAGAGAGTAATAAATCGACTAGGGGCTTTGTACTCTCACAGACATATTAGAAATTTATAAAATCTCATACCTGCTGCTGATAAACAGTTTATTGTCACCCTGACATTATAAGATGTTTTACGTAGAACTTGCAAAGATGTAAGGTTGTTGCAGGTGTGCGAGTGGACTTTGTTGAAACAGTGTCGAATATAAAACCTCTTGAAGTTTAAGGAGTTTAACTACTATGTACAATTTGCAACTCTACAACCTTCGTAATATTATTTGCTATTTAAAACCCTTAAATCAAAGTAAAAAGATAAATCTGTTCATCACCAAATTATAACCCTATTAAAAATATAAAGCCAGCAAAAATAACTGTGTTATATTGGAAGCCTCGTTGAACGTTCAATGGCCCTTCGTTCTCTTAACGTAATTTCTACGTATTAATCAACATTTTTGATGACCCTTTGCATAAATATCTAAGTACATGCAAATTTTAAATGTTGAAAAAAATAATAAGTCTTATGCTATTAATTTACTATGATCTCTAGCCTGGTATTTTTTCTGTTGATTTCCTGGTTCGAATGTGTAGTTCTGCGTGCACCCTATCGTTAGACCTGCGCTACGTGCTGCTAACCAGTGACCTTGGGTTTGCTTCCAGCTAACGTCTTGATTCAGAGTTTTCACCCTTTATTATATCTGAAATTATTAAATTTATACCATGTTTCTTATACGGCCAAAATTGGTTGAATGTATATATCTTTATTTCAAACCAAATTTTCGAAAAGCGGTTTCTTTCTTTTTCAAGGCTCTAGTAACAATAAACAGTTAGTATAAATTAATTTACAAAGGATTTACTTATAATGAAATTATTAAATATATACCATGTTTCTGAAGTTATTTATATTAGAGATTTATGTTTATACGGCCAAAATTGGTTGAATGTAAATATCTTTATTACAAACCAAATTTTCGAAAGGTGGTCCCTTACTTTCTCAAGGTTCTAGAAACAATAAATAGTTAGTATAAATTAATTTACAAAGGATATACTTACAATGAAATTATTAAATATATACCATGTTTCATTGTAAGTCGTATAATTTAATATGCTTCCACCTAAGAACCGTATTTACATATCTGATATCAGTTAGATTTATTTATTTTATTTATATACCGGAGAAAACCTATACCGTAAGCTTTCCAACCATTCTACTCAAATTATAGACTTCTACACACACACTATACTCGAAACTCATAAGACTTTTACACAGAAAAATCTCATCATACAACGTAATTAATCAATTGATATGTCCGTTTTGAAATTCAAACAAAATATAGGTATTTTATGGTTGCAGGTCTGCTTGTTGTTGCCTTTTTCCCAGAGCGTAATTGTCACTCCATGCTCCAAAAATAGCTCAAACCGTTTGCATTTAGTATTTGTCCATCGATAAATTCACAGTTGGTAACATCATTGTACAGGATAATTATGGTTCGTAACTGAAAGTTAAAAAATTTAAGTTTGAATAAGGAAAACATGAAATTATATATATATATATATATATATATATATATATATATGACAAGTTATTTGCAGTCCGCAATAAGAAATTGTATATAAAATAAGATGTATCTGTAAACAAACTCTTATGAAAATAATAAGAGCAACTGACATATACAAATCGGGCCAGTAGTTATATAGTCATTAACAAAACATTAGCTTTATTACTTCACAGAAGAGGAAATATCCACTGACCGACGGTTTCGGCTTTGTATAACTACTAGCCCGATTTGTATTTGTCAATAGCTCTTATTATTTTCATAAGAGTTTGTTTACAGATACATCTTATTTTATATACAATTTCTTATTGCGGACTGCAAATAACTTGTCTTTTATTATTTGAATTGCCTTTGGGGCATAAATCCGGGTGTCGCCACGAGAAGGTTTGTTACGTTTGCAAATAAATTTTGCAGTAACATTCCGCAATCTCAAAAACTAGACGTGCTTTTATAGCCATCTATAGAATCTACTATGTAGTTTCGATTCAATTCTGTACTTCCACACTTAGTAGTGTTGGTGTTTTATCACCTGATGGCGGTTGTATGTACTTTTGCCAGAGTACAGAGATTGTTTCGAAATTATATCAGTATAATAGCTTCGATTACTTCATAGGGTTGGAAACTAATCTGCTCTGATGAGGCTTAACAAAGCCGAAACCGTCGGTCAGTGGATGTTTCCTCCCCTGTGAAGTAATAAAGCTAATGTTTTGTTAATGGCTATATAACTACTAGCCCGATTTGTATTTGTCAATAGCTCTTATTATTTTCATAAGTTTGTTTACAGATACATCTTATTTATATATATATATATATATATATATATATATATATATAAGTAATATTTTGAAGTGGTCTTTACGACGAGTGAAAATTTAGATCTAAATCTAAATCTAAAGCCTAATGCATGTGCTCTGACCGTTCACTCTAACATAAAAGATCATAGACCAGATTTTACAAATTCACAAATTCACAAATTCTGACCATTGAACCAAATTATAATAAGAGAACTTTTTTGGAAATGTGTCACATTTACAATAACCCTACAAGTATGAACCAGAAAACGGATATCAACAATTTATCACAATGTATACATATCTATTAAATTTTAAAATACCATCTAACAGTATAATTCCCACTTAAAATGACGCAACCCTCAATACATCTTCAAACTACACTAAATACACTTACTAGTACACACAGACATTTCCATATAGATAAATAACAAAAGTCAACACATGCCCTAAGGTCAATTAAAGTGACATTTTATATGTGTCAAAAAATGCAATAACATCTAAAGCATTGTATATAATTTAATAATTTCATTGTAAGTATTATCCTATGTAAATGAATTTAGACTAACTGTTTATTGTTACTAGAACCTTGAAAAAGAAAGGAACTACCTTTTGAAAATTTGGTTTTGAAATAAAGATATATGCATTCAACCAATTGACCGTATAAGCATAAAGCCTTTAATATATATATATATATATATATATATATATATATATATATATATGATGGTTTTCCGTTGCCTTCTACATGTGTCTTGGGATGCCATACCGACCCCTATGGTCTCTGCCAGTCTAAGTACGGAAAGAGCTGCTGCCCTCTTTCGGGGACCTGTCTTAGTATGATTTCTCACTAAAGACCCCTACTAATTTGATTGAACCTTTAATTTGGTTCTTTAGATCACTGGAACGCTGAAGCTATTCCACCCGTTCTAGTAATCTAGAACTTCTTCAAGGTGCAGGTCTATTCGGAACGACACCGTAGTTTAAGAAGATAATACTCCTACTGTTAGCGATTAATGGGAAATAAATTGTCGTGAGAGCTTTTAGAATTCCATTGTAACTAGGAGTTGCTGAAAAGGCTTGTATACTCAGTTTGAAAATAAAGAACTGTTGTTATTGCAATAGTATATTGTACAACGAGCATGTAATGATGCCCATTTCTCACGAGTATGATAAATTGCAGCACGAGCTGAAAGCGAGTGCTGCAAATCATACGAGTGAGAAATGGGCATTCCATGCGTGTTGTACACTATACTTTTTCTACGACTGTAGTACGTACTTTTTAAATGTGATACCTATTTGTTAATATTATAAAATACATGGTAAGTATAGGAGTATACATTTTATTAATATCATAAGTTTATAATCGTTTGTGAATATACATAAATTCAAAGAAAAGTACAAATTTATCATAATAAAAGTAAATAAATTAATTTAAGTTTAGTTTTTAGATTCATTATTATTAACATTATTAAAGGTTACATTGCAATTATTAAACGTCATTGTAGAAGGTGTTTTCCCAAAAACTAAATTTTCTTGACGTTGGAAATTCTTGTCTTTGGACGTTGATGGAACATTTGATGTGCTATCAATTGAATTTTGTATTATCTTGCCTACATTCAACTTATTTGTTAAAGAATCGGCTATATAGTTTTCGGCGACTGATGTTGATTTCCAGCCACCGTGCCTTTTTAAAGATGTTATATCTTCTCCAGCATCTACAAGAATAGTGGCGGAAATCTCCGGAAGCAATGACCAGTATATAATTCCGGATTGGCTAGTTTTAAATACGTTGCAATTTGCTTTCCCACAGCACCAAATTTATTGATACCCACTTTCTGTGTGGTGCATTTTCCTTTCTGATAATTTAAGAAAAAACTAGGATCGCAAACATTTGATGGACGTAGATTCCAGTATTTTTTGGTGATTTCATAAAAATTACTCGTTATCGTAAAGCTGCGTATAATTTTTGTTTTCGTGTCGGGAACTGTAACTAATATCGCAGAACCCAATTCCGTGAAATGAGTAATCTTCATCTGATGTAATTCCTGTCTGCGGCAAGCACCCATAATTCCCATAATTAATGTAGTCTGTAACAATATAAAAATAGCTATAAACACGCATTATTCTCCTAAGTTAATATTACATACTTTTGTCAGAAGAAACTGTTGATCCGGAGCCTCAGTAATAAATTTATTTATTTCCTCTGTTGTAAAAATTTTGATTTTTCGATTTATAACCGCTTGACTTCCGTTTGAGAAACGATCTTAATTTTCCATACTTTGATATATCTACATTATGATGGATGGTGAGACTTGTTCTCAACATAGAATAATGCGTTCACAATGTCGGAGATTTATACTTATTAGATAATTCATTAAAGTACGCAATTAAAACATTTTCAGAATAAGATGTTGTCTTTTGATCTCTTCGCCAATCCATAAACGATTTATAAGCAGTCTCATATTTTTTTTTGGAAATTTCCGGTAATAAATTTAATGTAGTTGCATTTGCAGCTTCCACAATATTTGGAGGCGTCGGTTCTAGTTCGCTTTCATTATCACTAGCCATTTTTTAAAGACTTTGCAATTGTTTTAAGATTTTAAGCGCTTTCACAGTATGAAATTATTTATTTGACATTTGTTGGTTTATTATTTGTTTCATAGCCCACCTTTGAAAACTCGGCCGTCATTGGAAATAAGATGCAAGTGCAGGGCTACTTGATTAATAGAAATATAAGCGCAACCGTGCAAATTGAACATTCCCGCACTGGTTGCTTAGCAACTTGCCTAGCAACGAGTGCGGGAATAAAAACCTGTATAGAATGTAGTAGATTTCTCTATCAAAAACACACCTAAAATAGGCTCGTTAATAAACAGTCGTAGAAAAATAGAGTTTTCGTTACAGTATATTCTCTGTTAACATTGCACTGATATTATCCGTGTTTATCTAATTGAACCATATTTCGTTTCGAAGCGATTAGCTGATACAATTTTGACCTCTTTTTAAACGAACTTCCAATTTTTCTAAAGATGCTCCTTTCCGGATAAAATAGTCAACGTGGTTTATGAACGACGGCGATCTTTCACATTTTGTGCTAATCGTAAGTTTTTACATAAGAGTTAATACAACCGTTGGATAAGATGGAAAGACCTGTATAAATGACTCCATAGTTATCTGAACACAACCCTGTGGGATTTTTGTGCTAAGACACTCACTTATAAAACCCCAATTGAAAATTCAGATCTCCAGGTATTTTGAATACGTTCAAATAAAAATTGGCCTTGCCACTAAATATGATATTGTTAGTTAACATTTCCAAACAATTCATTGATGTCAAGCGTACAACGTAATCGGTTTTCTCCATTGTCTGCACAATTTGTATTTTATAAGGATACTTAGACTTTATAAAACGTATACAGTGCTGATTTCTTAATTTCTAGGTGGCCGTTAGCTTGCGTAGAGAGGTTGCGCTATATTTTATCTAATCGATTCCTGCGCACGCTCGACTTGGCTTAAGGCGACCTGACGGATGCAAGTTTGTCAAACTATTTTTACAGACTTTTAATGGATTAGTACTTGGCATCATAATTAAGTCGTGTGGTTTAGGTCCGATAAATACGACATACCGTGATTAAAGAATTTTTGATTTGACAAATTCGCGAACATAGAAATCACACCGTTGTCCATTAAACCGAAGGCACATCATTGAAACGTTGGAAAAAATTTGCAAGTGAAGCAGGAAAGGTTCTTAAAAAATATATCTAAAATACAATTGTCTTCAGAATCACGAAACTGATATTCGTAGCTCGAACATGACAAGTAGTACAAAATGTATTATAAACTTAGGGTACATTAAACCTGTAATTTTTGTACTTAATCGATTCGAAAACGGAAATAGTAAAAAAAATAAAAAATTTCACGAAAAAGTTTGACATTTAATGTTTCTTGACAGGTAACAAAATGTAACTTTTTATTAATTTACTTTTTTCCACGAGAAAAAAAATGAATACTTTTTCCCGGGTATGTGCAAATAAGTAAGAATACGAAGATATTTAATTTATAGCCGGGTCCACACTTGTAACATTCGGGTGTAACATAACATTGTATCATAACTTCGTCGCGTTCAAAACAACCGATATATAGAACATAAGTAAGCAATTTTTTAAACCACTCGCAGAATTAAATTGACAGATATTTGATTACTTGTTTGAAACTTCAAATTTGACGTCGATTGATTTTTAGACTTTAATATATTGTAATATTTTGTTCAATATTAAATCATCGTTTTGCCTGTCACAGAAAAAAATAGTGTATTATACACGGGTAAAAATTGCTACGAGAATTGACGTAGCCTAGGAAAAAACAAAGAAAAAAGAAATGAACCGGGCTCAATCGGCGAGTGGGCGGGGTATTATACCTACAACAAAAATTAAGAGAGGCCTGAAATAATGAAAGAAAAATTACACACGCTCAAAACACAACATACCAACAAAAGAAACCTATAATTAAAACACAATATGTACACGCAATAAATAATTACACACTAAATCTAAAAAAAATATCAATTCAAAGAACAAATCATTTTTTTTAAATGGTGAGCTGCCGGTTTTAGGTTACTCCCTAGATTGAGTTTCAACAAAAAAGAAATTAAGCAAAATTACCCTTCTAAAACCAACAGCTCTAAATCAGCATGGTAAATCTAAAACTAAGTATATACATCTAATGGCAACAACATTTTCAAACGTGCCAGCAAGCCTTCAAATCATTATCACTTTAATAAGTTGTACACTCTTAGTTATTTAAAGCAAATAGTAATGCATTCATATAGTGTCAATAAATCTCAAACTAATTCACTAATTGTCGTCTAAACGGATTAAGTTTAGGAATGCATGAGCTTAAACCGAAAATCCCAACCGATATGGGTGCAATCGTAAATGATGGAGAAAGAAAACACTCACCCTCGAAGTTGCTGAGGTCGGAGCTGAGTCACTAGCTGGTCCATAGCAACGAGTAGGTGGGCCTACACCCAGAAAGAATGCACTTGGCCTCCTGTTATAGCAAGGGACGACCATTCATCGTGGCTTTAAGGCCACCGGAAAAAGCACGCCGTATTGCGTGCGCGAAATTTTCATAACGAAAAACTGAAACAACCAAACATTCCTAAACGTGTCTCCGTTGGGTAGATTGGAAAGCCCGGGATTATATCGGATCGTGCGCAATCTTATCTCAACAAGTCGTTACCTTGGAACAATAGAGAAAACCATTATACGGCGATCGTAAGATATACCAAGATAGCGGGTTCCTATAACTATTTACTTTATAGAATACATTTTTGTTTTAAAAGCACAAAGGGGTTTGAGTTGAGGAGTTTATTCGGGAGCGTGTTTATTATGAATTAAGTTGAAGGATTTAACAGATTTATGGTAAAACGGGCTTATGAAGTAACATGTAAACTATATAGGGGGTTGTTGAAGAATTTAAGAATTGAAACGGAATTTATTCGAACGAGTAATAAATTAACAAGGGAACAATTTTAAAAACAAAATTGGTACGTAACAAAATGTAAGATTTTAACTCTCGGTGTTTTGTCTCCCTCCGCTTCGCGTCGGGAGACAAACACACCCCGAGTTAAAATCTGGAACTTTTTTCCCTTGTATAATAAATTACTATTATTAACTCTTCCATCTTTGTTAGTTATACGAATCTTCAGGATAGTGAAACATTGTTTTAACTAAGTGACTTCCATGTTAATTTTTTGACGCCTAAAATATATGAAAATAAACATATTAGACATAAAAATGTGACTGAAAATAACCTTTATCGTCCCTTGGGCTCTACATGTGATTTTCCAATGCTCCAACCGTAGGTATTGCATTGCCCAGAAAGCGAGTTTTTTTTACCTGAAAATTTTGAATTTAGCCGAACCCTTGCTGTTCTAAGCAAGCTAGAAACTTTTAATGACAACACACACACACGCACGCACACACACAGACACACGTACACCGACACAGACACGGACACACACAACACACACACACACATACAACACGCACACACACAACACGCACGCACGCACCCGCACGCACGCACCCACCCACCCACACACACACACCCACCCACCCACACACAAACACACACCCACCCACCCACAAACACATACCCCCTCCCCCCATATGGAACCTTCGTTTAACGTCTCATTTGAACGATGGCGTATTTTTGTGAAAAATGCTTGTCTAACATTTTTTAAGCGGTCCGTATCGGGAACCTAACCCGGGACCTTGGGATTAGTAGTCATAGGCGAATCTTGTCCGCTTTGTTCTTTAGACGGCTAAACTCATAACAACACGATTTTTTGTAGTTTTTCACAATCTAGACACTTTCGATTATGATTGAGTTTCATTCATTTTGACGTTTCACATAATTTTTCATTTAACGTCGCTGTCGGCTTAAATCAAAATTTTGAATTAAAACATGCAACAAAAGTATAAAATAATTATAAGCAGTGAATAATTATAATTCCGTGAGAAGTGAAAATGAATGATGATTTAGACAGTGATGAAGGTTTTACGAATACTCCGCCGAACTTGCAAGAGGAAGCTAGCATTCTTTCTCAGAACCTTTTACTTACAAAGTCAAGAGTACGATACGAAAAGTAGTATAAATTATGCATTAAATGGAAGAAGAAGAAAAAAGGAAAAAACTTAACAGAAAATATATCAATTGCGTATCTATCGGAAAGATTAAAGCTCATAATTGCAGATACACTATGGTCCGAATTTCAATGTTGAAATGCACTCTTAAAGTGAAAGAAAATATTAATTTTGATAATTACCATAAAGTTCGAACATTTTTGAAACAAAATTCCGTAAATTACTGTCCAAAAAAATCTAAAATTCTGATTCATGAACAATGCATTCAATTTTTTAAGGAGGATGATTCGGAAGATCTTATGACAAAGGTAAACAAATAAATTATGATGAATTAATTTTGTTTCTTATATATATATATTGCAAGGTAGGTTTCTCTTATTATGGGACTTCTACCTCTACGAGGTTTGCCGTCGAAATAAGTTGTTGAATATGAAACTTGACCATATAGATAATAGTGAAAAGTAGTGATTATTACAATTCCAGAAAACAAAAATAATATTACAAGAATATTTACAGTCTCAACACTACAGTTGATGGATTGAATATACTACAATATACAACAGATATGTTTCTCGTAGTTCTTCCCATACTACTCATAATCACCTATTCATTTACTACAAGAATAATAAATATACAGTACAAACGGACCAGAAAAATGTATTTAGCAAACTTCCAAGCAAAATAGACACTTTTGAAATTTGCTTCCGCCGTAGTTCTGCAACTCTACTAGCTCTGGGAGTGATCTACAAACATCTAAAATACATGGAGGTTGGCGTTCATCGAATAAGATTAAAATTTCTCAAAAAATCGTGCCAAAACAACAGCAGCCTAGTAACAGTAAAAATAACACAATTGGAAGGTTAAATACTTTCGACCAAATAAATGAAATACTAGATACTTTCAGTGAACCGTCAGCTTCATCTATAGAAATGTCACCATGCTATCAGCACCTCAAACGCCAAAAGCTCAAGGGATAATTAACATAAATTATTATAATAAATAAATTCCTAAAATGTTATTCAACTTAAGTTTTTTATTAAATTCCTTTATATTTATAAGATTAAAATATTTTGTGTTATTTTTCTTATTTCTTTTTGTTCAATGCTAGCCGAAAAATAAATGTGTGTCACATGCAAAAAAACGCATTAACAGCCCTTACTTAGCAGCTGTTCTCGCTCACTAATAGCCGCGGGCTGCTAATGCTCATTTTCGGTCCTTGTAACACAATATAATGTATTTCAATAATTTGTTTATTTAATCTTTAACACTTTCCACTCTTTTGATTTATAAATAGTTGCAGCAGCTTGTCTTTCATTTTATATTCGTTTTCATTAAAGCTAGAAAATAATAAAATGCTGAGAAGTCCTATTACGGGTTGCATTTTACAAGCAAATGTAAGGCACAGAAATAATTATTTTGATACTATTTCTGAAGCTCTAAATAGCCTGAAAACTACGAAAAGTATAACACAAATTGAAACACGTAATAAATTTATCTTGTATTAAATTCAATCTTCCGCTCTGCAACTTAAAATAACAAGTATTTTTAAATTTAAAAACACATCGGTCTCTAGCACGAAATCTTTTATTCTTCAGTTTCAATAAATAACAACCAAACATCTGATAAAGCAAACTAGTAATTGCTAATGTAAATAGTGTTAAAGTACTGGAGTTTAGAAAGTCACCGCCATGCAAATAAATATCATTGATTTATACGTTTTCCATTCGTCCTACGTAGTAATTGTTTTATACAGAAGAAATTTTGTAGATGACATTAAATACATTTCTATTAAAACTGTGTAGACCTATTTCATATTAAAGCAACCAGTTTCAAAGAATTCCGAATGTTTCTGATATATAACAGTTCCGCACGTTTCTAAAAGATGCCTCATGCCGCGTGTTTTCAAACAGAAGAAAAAGAAAGCAAACAAACTACGTGCTTTAACGTGTAAATATATTATAAATAATATTTTCTTGGCCTTATGGAAAATATCATCAGTTGAAAATTCGTTGTATATGAAAGGGTCTACGTACGTTCATCACTTCGAACATAGATACATGCGGTTAAATGCCAGCAGTTAAAGCAGTTTTTTCAGCTTGACCTCAATGAAAAACTGGGTATTTTTTAGCAGCAAAACTTTTTGTAACAAAATATGACACAAAATTAGCTCTATGTAAATTTATAATACAAATAGCGAGAGTGACTGTTTAAATAAATTTACATATCGCATTTTCATTTATGTTAAGCATTTGTATCAACCTTTCCGTCATTGTATCGCAAATATTCAAAGTAAACATTAGGTTAGGTTACACGAAATTGTATTAGAATTATTGGAAGCTGGCCCTTGGCCCTTATGATATCACTAAATTGATGTTTTAAAAGACATCTGTAATGGATTCTTCCATACGCGTCTCAAGGATATCGTTAACAGCAACTACTGAATATACTACAAATTCCGAATCATCAACTTAGTGATTTCAGGCATCCCATACAATACACATACCATGTTTAAGAAAATTAATTAAATTAGAAATAAATCATTTTGTCGCACTATAATCAAAATGCAGCGCAAACTTAGGAACTCGTTCAAAAGTTCTGTATCAAGTAGCGCATTTATCAAAATTTTGTTAGAACTAATAAAGTGCATCTACATTTATATCCATTATTTGCAGTCTCATGTAGCGCTTTTTAGTGACACATTGCATAGAAAAAACTTTTTTGTGAATAACAACAAACAAAAGCGTATGAGATTCACACTCGGTAATCGTGGAGGCCATCTGATACACTATCTACGACCAATCTTTCAGCGCGGGTCAGGCCACATATAAATGTATTCGCAAAATGACAAAGAGTGTCGCCATTTTGAAACTTAGAAATAAGGTGCAATCAAATATTTCTTTTTTAAGATAATTTAAATGGGTTATGGTCCGTTCAGTCGTGATATCCCGATTCGTTCAACTAGTTATGATTTATTACGCACGTCTAAAAGATATTTCCCATTGGAGTTCAAATGCTAATACCTTGGTAAGCGCGGTTCTGATATTGCCCAATAGTAATAATATGTGCATTCTAAATACGCCAGTTCTGTGAAAGCGGGATTCATCGATCCGTAGGATCTCGCCAAAAGAAATTAAAATTTACCTCAGCGTTCGACTCCTTTCGTACAATTAGCAGGAAGCAGGTCCAATCCCGATGTATGAGTTGAGCATGATTCCTTTCTGACCGCAGTACATGGAACTATTTAACAGTGAATATTATCAAACTCAACTTTTAAAAATGGTTTAAATTATAAAAAAATAGTGATCCAGCAATGAAACTATAAAACAGATTATCAATCTCAAAGAGTAGATAATCGGATTTTTGTAAATTTTTCTGATAGGTATTTGTGAACCCTGTTCGCATCCTAATTTTTGATGTACAGGACATCATAAGAGCTCGGCGAGAGCCTTGTTTGAGCTGTCTATTATGAACAACTTACATAAAAGGTAGGAATTATAAAACTCCTGTAAATTATATAAAGGAACTGCAAGAAAGAATTATGGAAGTTGGCTGACATAACCTAGAAAATTCCAAAAACGTTATGAATAGAAAAATAAATATATATAGCGAGAGAGACAAAAAACATGTCAAACGTTTACTTTAGATCAGCTTTTTGTTAATAAACATGTTATTCATCTTTCAGATAGCTTTCACTCCTTTGGCATACCAATTCACGGTGTTAAAATTTTAAATGACCGTTTTAAGCCAATATAAAAATATTTTAAGTTCATGACCAACCTTCCAACCAAGATAATTTTAATATCTTGCTGAACCAACCATTAAAACTAATTTTAAATTAAGGAATAATTTAGTGTTAAAGTCGATATAAACAATGAAACTCATTTCAATATACATTTTGTTTAACACGGCATACAATTGTTACGCTGTTATCTCATTTGATTGTTAAATTTAAATGTTTAATTAACCACATCCAGAATTGCACGATATAATTTCAAACCACCTATCAACGCACGATACTCGGTATCAGTCAATTCAAGCACGCTCTTGGTTATGTCGTCTATTACACAGTAATAAATGTTTTTACAGTGTCTATTTACTTATTTTAACACTTTTGGTAAGCTTCCCGCTTCCAACCACACAACATATACGTACATAAAACGTTTAAGTAATCTAAAGTATCTGAAGCCATAAACAATATTAGATACTGATAGAATGATGCAGTAATAATCTAGGCTTAGAGACTAATCAAATAATACTCTTCCAAAACTATGCCCGCTTTAGACTTTACTTGCTTTATAGTATAATCCCGCTTACTAGTGTGGTTTCTTGATGAAAAAAAATCGAGGATGAGTCTACTCATGAACGCCAGATTTTCCTCAGGCAGATCTTAAATGAATGAAGTAGCACCACCGAATGTAAGTAGTGTAATCAATTTACCTTGTGCAATTACCAATATATATATATATATATATATATATTGCTATGATAATAGGGTAGTTTAGGGGTAGGTTATGTCATAGGGGTCGTAGAATAAATATAAACAACTTCAACTTTAAGAAAAGCAAATAATTCCAGAAATTATAAGAGTAAATCGGTCACTCTACACAATGTTAATTAAGAGGATACTATATATAAAATATGCGGAATTAAATGCATGAGAACATAAATATGTCTAAGTGTAGTTTACAAGTAAAGATAAGATTTTAAAACGCAATAAATTGCATCAAAATTAAATCACTGGAAAGCATAGATAAATTGGCATTGCATTGCGTCGAAAATATCAACCAACACGCATTCTAAATAATTCATTATTAGAAAATCGTTACGTGACTGGAAGAGAACACATTTGTTCAGAAAACCAATATTCTGTAGAAACAAATAAACACCAGGCGGTTAAAATTATACGATAAGATTAACAAACATCCAAATACGTGAGTTAATGAAAGTCAAAAGTTGGAAATTCTCGAATAATATTACAATATGCGGGATGCGGACGTGACGAACAGAGCATGCATCGAAGATTTAAACTAAGTAATTTGTAAAAATTCCGAGTTATGCGAGATAGGGCAAAGGTATCAGCCTAGAGTGTAAACAGGCCAATGAAAACAATTGGAGGAAGAGCTTATATATACGATAGTAACGGAACGACATTTTAGTCTATACCCAAACTGAGCAACCATTATGTTCAAAGGTGTTAAAAACTTATGTAACTAATGAAGTATAAATCAAAATAAATCAGAGTTAAAAGTGCGAAAATTTGTGCAATGAAAATAAGCCGATCTATAGATAGACGTAAGTAAACAACTTAATTAAATTCATCTCTAATATTTAAATGAGACAGGGTTTTAAGTTGGGACATATTTAATTTGGGTTGTAATTTGAGATGGTTTTACTTTGATTGAGATGGCTTTAATTTGGGATATTTAATTGAGACGACTTTAATTTGAAACTTCGAACTTTGTATATACTCTAGTTTTGGAGATAATTAAAAATGAATGTATTCTAATTTGGACATATTTTGATTTGGTAGGATTTTAATTGGAAGCGATTTATGGGAGGCGATTCTTATATGGGGCCGGCATATCAATAAGCAAAGCGGACACAAAAAGAGGATGCAGATCATAGACCAAGATGAAACTCCAGAACCCATTCCAGGTTAACAATCTTAATACACATCATTATTGAAAAACTGTTTTTGATTTAATATTTGCCATACATTGTATATTTTTGTAAGTCATCAAAAAGGTCACATAAAAATTTATAAAATGGAATAGGTATCTTGGAACGTTCGAAGGTCCCTGAATAATTAAAAGATATTTTTGCTGGCTTTCAGAAAAGCATAAATCTGATATATGTAGATATTTTGTACAAAAAGGAAAATTTTGAGTGTTGTAAATATTATCAAGTATTATATTGTGTATTCTAGAATTGCTTTAATTGATTCAATAAGATTTATTCAGTAAACTAGTCGGGGTAAAAATCCTAATTTAACATTTCATAACATTGGGGATTAAAATAATAAAAGGAATAGCACAGCAATATATACATACATATACAAACACGTGCACGCACGCACGCACGCACGCACGCATGCACGCACACACACACGCACACGCAGAGCGCACGCACACACGCATGCGCGCTCGCACGCGCGCACACAGGGGCCTAGTGGAGCTACATTTTAAATGGAACACCTTGTATATTATTTTATTTTCAGTTTCTACTATCGAAATAAAAGCGAGTTTCGTTAAGTTACCGAACCTTAAACCTTACGGTTTTTGAAATATTTTGTATTTTGTAAAAATGTAGCTACAACTTTAACAATTAAATTTTCAACATCACTTTCGGTTTTTTAAATCAAATTCGACTTGGAATTTAGTAATTGATCACGTTTTGTCTAGTACTTGTGAAACATTGACTAATGTACACAGGGTCTACGAAAATCATTGGTAAATAATCGCAAGCTTTGAACGCTAACAACTTATTTAATTTAAATAGAACACCCAGTACTTTATGTCAACTGCAGACGTAAAATTTAATTCTCTATCGAATACTATTATACTTTCCTATAGCTAACTGTTCACTAGGCCTCTATCCATCACAAGCAAACTTCTTTCAAATCAAGCAATTTAGCCATAATACTTGATGGATAACGTGAATAACCCTCTGTGTGTGTGCGCGCGTGTGCGTGCGTGCTCGCGCGCGCGCGCGTGCGTGCATGCGTGCGTGCGTGCGTGTGTGTATATATATATAACTACAGGGTGTTTCAGAATAAAGTACCGTAAATTGGGGAATATATAGATCTTGACGAGTTATCAAAAAAAGTTAGATACAGTTTCCTGTAAACCCACCAGTTTCCATTATACACGGTGATGAAGTGATATTGAAAAATACATGTCTTTAGAATATTTTCATTAAGGGTACAGACTTTAACTTGTTAGTTGTTTACTAATACGAATTAATACACTTCATTTCGACAAAATAGAATAATACATTAGCGTAGAATAAGGAGGGTTATCAAACATTTTTGACCTATACTTTTTGCAAACTCTGTATTTCATAAAAATTAAAACTCATAATTATTCCTCATACAATTTACCACAAAAAGGTACTGTTGGTTAATCTTTGTAGAGCAATGCAAGATCGTCATGTGACTTATCGTGAGATTCAGGCATCTCTAGGCATTAGTATGACAAGTATTGATTCGAAATTACATGAACATTTAGCTGTGAAAAAGCTAAGTGCGTGTTGGATCTCACATAATTTTACAATCGCCCAGAAAAAATCTCGTGTCGATTGGTGCAAAAAAAATCCTCAAAAAATACGATTGTGGTGCATCAAACGCAGTGTATAACATCTACCCGGTGACAAATCTTGGATTTATTAGTATGAACTCGGAAGTAAAAAGCAGTCAACTGTATGGGTTTTCCGAGATGAACAAAATCTAACAAAAGTTAGATATCAACGACTTTTATACTTAATTAATTAAATTATTATAGTAAATATTACAAAAGAGGAAAAATATGGTATGGTTCAATGATATAATTCATGTCATAAAAATAGTACTAATGCCCGATGCTGAAATAATATACTTAAATAGATACACAGAACGAATACGACCAAACAATAAAGTTGTTCAAGATTGAGAAACAGTTTTCAGGAATACGGGTGTATGCGCAGTATAGTGCAATTTCAAATTATTTGGTCGATGAATCTAATATCACAAATAACAGAGTTTTGAACAGACACTCATAACTGAAATTCCTATGTAACTAAAAAACCCGACACCAGTAGCGTTTTCGGTTTAATGTTTAGTGTGGCATTCTAGAGCGCAAAAGCTTGATACCAATAAATTTATCGAGAAACTTTTAACGTCTCCAAAATATTTAAAACTTCTTTAAACTTATTTAGAAGAATATTTAGATGTCATGCTTATCAATCAGGTATTAAACTGTTGGTTTGAACAAGCTGTAACACCAGCTCATAAACCTCAAGTTGTCAGAGAATATTTACTTGAAATTCCAAATAAATGGACATGGATTCACAGTGTTATATCTTGACGTTATATCCCGGGATTTAACCTCGCGGAATTCTTATACAAATATTGGCAATTTAGAAATAGCAGTACAAAATGCATGCAGCTCAATTTCTTAAGGAACATTAGATAAAGTGTTGATGTCTACATAGAAATTACAAATGTTTATAATAAGTGGATTCTCTATTTTAGTATTTACTTATAGCTTGCTTTATCTAGTTAGATAAATAAGTTAAGATGTTAATTCGTAATTTGACAAACAAAAGTAGCATTTTTTTGTAACAAAATTCATAGCGGATCAGATTTTTGTGCATGCAGAGCTACTGTTTCCAAACTCAAGTTTTGTTTCTTTTTGTAACAATTTTGACAATTGTTAATAAAAGATGTAAGTGTTTTACATATTTGAAATTGGCTTTAAAACTAGCATCAAACTCGTAAGAAATAAAAAATATCATTCATAAGAATAACAAAAGTTGATGACGTCCGCCATTAAACAAATGACTGAATACATAAACGAAATGCATATTCTTAATTATCATAAAAATTACCTTACGGATATTTCCACAGGTTTCAAAAAGTTATAAATAAGGAAGTTATTGATAAAGGTAGGATTTGGCAATTTGTAGAGTTTTCCCTATATCTTAAAAATTAAAAGGGATAATTGGATTTACCTTTTTAATTACCGTTTCCTAATCGAATACACAACTTTTGTCTCATTTAACCAACATTGTATATCTTACAGTTTACGATTTCCCTATGCTGCATACGTTTATCCGGGACACTCTGTATATGTGCAAAATTTAGAGCTAAAAATACACAAACCCGGAATTGGAAACCTACAAACTGGTAACTAAAATACCATCACCGGAATGTGTTTAGGCTTCAATTACGATTAAAATCTTTCGGTATACGAAGACAACTTTAGATACTGCACTATTAAACACTCTAATTGAAGAGTGTAAAAAATGTTTTGAAAATGCTATTTGATACCTACCTTGAAAAATCTCTGATAAAGAAGTAGTTGAAGAAAAGAATACACTTATTTACCTGAAACAAAAAGAATTATTATAGAAAAAAGTTTTAATCAAACAAATAGGTATAATAGGACCTCAAAGATATAGCACTATAATACTACAATGATTACATGATGCATCCTTTATTAGAATTATAGTACGTCAATGGATTATCAAATGAATGTCTCAAATAAGCTTAACCTCGCAATGTCAAAGAAGTGATTGCAGTTAGAGGGTTGGAAGCCATATGTCTACGTATGAACCCAATTAATTCACAATTAATGAATTTATTTTGAGAACAAATAGTTCGGGAAGTATTTGTATGTGTTTACAGGTTTCGACATTTTGAAAAAGACGTTATGTTATAAAAATCGTATTCCAGTGCAATAATGCAATCGTTATCATTATGTCTAAAATCATGCAACTTTAGAATTCATATTCTTACTAATCTATTTTACGTATTTGATATTGTAACGAGACGCTTAATCTGCCCTTGATCAGAATAGTACAGCTGAACGTAAACGAGGCATATGTACACAAAAGGTAAATGGTATCTGCCCTGTGGCGTGATATCTTTAGATAGACTCGATTGCCAGTTTACAAGAAGTTGCGTTTAAGAACTTTATTAAGCTTACAACAGGAACCTTCCATATGTTATTTGCATACTTCTAGTTTCAAGAATAGTCCAGAATTATTGACTGTATATAAATTGCCCGTTGAAAAGAGTTTTAGTTTAGTTTCAATTCAAGCTTTGATTATAATACTATTTTTTATTCGAACAATCTATAAAGCCGCGATATGAAATAAATTAGAGTTAACGCAGCGTTAAAGTAAATAGCTCCGTGTGCTATATCTTAACACTTAGCGATTACATAGTTAATTATACTGCTTTGAGAATAATTAAAAGATACCATCTTAGCTTTAAGAAGTTATTATTAGTACTGTTAGAGATTAGTTAGAAAGAAATCGTCCTGGGTGAGTAGTTTAGAATTTCGCTGTAGTTACAAGTAAGAAAGCTTGTGTAATCAATTCATAATAAAGAACTATTGTTATTGCAAAAAAGTTTTTTTACAATATTTTATGCATGTTAAAGCATATTTTAGATAATCGGCGACAACACTCCGTTCTTTATGAACTACAGTTAATTTTTTGCTTCCACACAACCATTTTGATAGCTGTATTCACATGTTCCTTTGACATACTTACACATATACGAGTGTAAGATGAAAAGTTCTCGGCCTGACACAGAGATGGCGTTCCACAATCAGCAAAATTTGTTCTTCCCGCCTGCGTGCGCATGTCATTAGTTCGTATGACAAGTTTCAACTTGCTATCTCAAATAGTTTGTTTACGCGATTTTTTTCAAGCAGACGTCTTATGCGTGTTTCCATAAGATGGATAAACTTGATCTTCGTTTTGGACGAATTAACCCTTCAGGAAATTCATCCGAAGTTGACAAAAGTTTACGGAGACTCTGTCCCTTCCCTGCCAACCGTTAAAAAGTGGGCAGCTGAATTTAAACGTGGTCGCACGTCTCTCTAAGATGGCCCACGACCAAAAAAAGCAACCACACCAGGAACAATCGAAAACGTGCATGATATCGAGTTGGACGATAGGCGAGTGAAAGTGAAAGCGATAGCTGAGGCTGTAAGGATATCGGACGAAAGTGTGCGAAACACATCTTACACAAAGAGTTAGGGATGCGAAAGCTCTGCGCAAGATGGGTGCCTCATTTGCTGAATGCCGATCAAAAGCAACTGCGAAAACGAGTTTCGAAGCAATGTTTGATCCGGCTCAATAAGGATCCGAGCGATTTTGTGCGGCAATTTGTCTCTATGGATGAGACATGAGTCCACCATTACACGCCAGAAACGAAACAGCAGTCGAAGCAGTGGGTGGAAGCCGGTTGTTCAGCACCAAAGAAAGCGAAGTCGGTCGCATCTGCCGGAAAGGTGATGGCCAGCGTGTTTTGGGATGCGAAAGGGATCCTGTTAATAGATTACCTTGAAAAAGGCAGAACAATTACAGGCCAATATTAATCCACCCTTCTTGGCCAGCTGGATGTCAAAATTCGCGAGAAGAAGCCTGGCTTGAAGAAGAAAAAATCATCTTTCACCAAGGCAACGCACCTGCACACAAGGGTGCGTTGGCGATGGCAAAATTGGCGGATTTGGAGTACGACTTGCTCGGCCATCCCCCCCCCTAATCCCTTGATTTGGCGCCCTCAGACTTCTATTTGTTCCCAAACTTGAAGAAATTTGTTTCTGGGAAGCACTTCATGTCCAATGAAGAAGTTTAAAGGGCCGTAGACAAATATTTTCACAGCCTTCCAGACTCTCACTTCCAAGAAGGAATACTGATGTTGGAGAAACGCTGGACCAAGTGTGTCTCTCATTGTAGGCCGAGAACTTTCCTCCTTATCCTCGTATTTCCTGTTCCTAAATGTACATAGCGGTTATAGATTAAATTTTGATCTATTAATCTATCCCTATTTTGGTTGTATAGTTTCCGATATTACTCAATTTCTTTTGCTAACATTAAAACTGTTACATTTGTTAGTATATACCTCTAGCAACCTCCATCTTCTGCTATAACACCACGTATCAAAGGGTTACAATTATTTTTCTCCTCTACAGAGAAACATTTCAAAATTAAACTTTAAGCAGGCAGCATCTAGTCCCTAAAGACGTTTCAGATCAAAGTGATTCCTCTTTTTTTTTTTAAATCAAGAACTATATACAAAATTAAGGATAGTTAGCAAATCAACGACTTACGAATTTGTAACATACATTCAACAGGTTTATTATTTTTTATTCATATCCTCTTTAACGTTGAAAGTACTTCTTAACATTGAATAAACTGACTATAACAATAAATGTTTCACTTTCACTATTTTGTATTCAGAATAAGTCATTAGCTCATTTCAGATATTTTCTTCTTTCTTTTTAGTAGACCAATTTTTTAGGTCATTACAAACTATTTCGTGTTCATTCTTGAAGAATAAGTTACAATATTACATTTTTGTGTTTTTCAATACTTCAAGAGAAATATTCTTTATCACTTGTAAAATCCATTTCGGTTTCTGTTTCAATCATACTTAACACTAGAATAATAATATTTTAATACTAATCTCTAAATATTAACAGAATTTCAAAACACACTACAGATATAACAATTATGGCGGTAAAACTACTAATACTGTTTATCTGGTTTCCATGATTACTTGCCTATGCCATACTAAAATCTAATTGATTCAAAATTTTCAATATAAACGTTAAATCGATTTAACGAAAATGTCAACATTATTATTCATTATTTTCGTCGATTTTAAAGCACATTTCGGCATCCATCAAAGGATTTAAAAACGCTTAATTACTAACATCAATTAAAAGAAGCAATGTATGTGAAGTAAGTCCTCTAACTAATGTCCAACACATGTAAAATGCAGTGAGTTCAAATATCTATTACTGTGTTACAGTTTGGTGTTCCTTCGTATCGTTTTAATTAGAAATGTCAGGCAGCTGTCAAAAATTGGTTTGGTATTTCTTAAAAATCCGTGAATGCTATAATAGAAAGCGAATGGTGTCAAAGTTGACTGAACACTGTATGAAATTACTGTAATGATTGGATGGTTATATATTAAAATTTTAATATAGTAATAAGTGAAATTACCGGAAACTTAAAGTAATTTTTAAAGTAAAAGTCTAAAGGTCCGACAAGAAAATATTGGTAAAATGGAACCACGCCTTCCTGTAATGAATTGTTTTAGGAAGTGGAGAAAATTAACGTTATTTCTCTTAATCGATCAGGCAGATATTTTAGTTTATATACTTATCTATAAGGTATAATATTTGTAATGCTGAAAACAGCTAGCACTGAATCTTACATCAAAAAATTTAATAGATTAACACCATTTCTTCCGAATAACCCTTATGCATACATTTATTTAACAACGGCGGCTGGTAACAAGCCAAAAAAATATAAATTCGTCCTACACCAACACTATTCAACGAGACTACGAGCTAGAACAAAATAATATTCCAAATTAATAAATCATATTATCGAATGTAAATTGCATACAATACGTTTGGCACAATTTCTCGAAATCCATCTGTCACGTTCTGATGAAACATTTTTAGAAGTTTTATAGAAGTGGAGAAATCATTTCCGTCAACAAGAAATGTGAATGACAATATATAGTTTAGTTTCTACACCTTTGAATCTAGGATAACAACAACTGCAATGAGTTTTTTTTAATAGTTATATGCTACTGAGTTACTCAATAGTCAGTTCCTAGTTTCAAATAGTGCTAATTTTGGCTAACTTTTAGAGTCTGAAAAAATAAAAACACCCCTTTATAATTGGATTTTATTATAAGTATGCATTCTGCTATGCTACAAACGTTATTAGTAACTGAATTTCTAAGAATAATTCCGTAATACTGATTACTTCAGTTGCTCGTCAAGAGAAGGTCAACTAAGTAAGGCCAAATACATATTAGCGACATAAAAGACCAAATGCAATAAAAGTACAAACTAATTTGTTATGCGATCACATAGTGTTTTTATTGTATAGTGTTGTGGATGGCGCAATCTTACATAAAAATAATGTTTTTCATATAATGAGTCTGTAACGCAGATACTACAAATTTTGGCAACAGTACTTTCATCTTGGAACTTCATCCTGTACATCCTCAAAATCATCTAGCAACGAAAGATGAATTTTTATTAAAATATTATGGCAACCTTTTGTACTTGGTAGTTTAACAAAGTGTTTCAAAGCAGAGTTTGCCAAAAGATGCCAAAAGGATGTTAACTGGAAATTGTTAGTAAAAAGTGGCCCCCACCATTTGATTTTCCAATGTTCCACCCGTAGGTACTACACTCGCCAGGAAGCGAGATCTTTTTTACCTGGAAATTTTGAATACTGCCGAACTTTTGCTGTTCCAAGCAAGGTAAAGATCTTGCAACATGCGTGATAACATTCACACCCATGACCTACATTTCACCTTTCATCCGAACGAGGACTTAGTAGTCACACGCGAACTAACTAAGCCACGGAACCGCCTAGTAAAAAGTGGTTTCCGCGGTCAAATAGAAATGGAAATAATGGCCAACAAAATTTATATAAATTCCGGGAGAAGGTTTGGTTAGTTAAGGTCACGTGTGTGTAGAGATGCGCATGGTGAACAAGAAAATTTAAGGATTACAAAAAATAAGAACCGGCGCCACCTAACCAGAAACGGGATAAAAAAAATGAGGTTAAGGCCTCTTTCAATGCGAGAAGAATTTTTTATTAAAGATACTCTGTTAGCAAACAAAAGAAGGAAGTGGAGATTCCGTGATGATTCACTAATCTCTATCAGTACGCATTCGATTGGAAACCTCAGCTCAAGCCAAAGTAGCGATAACCTGAAAATAAATTCTGCATCAAAAATATATGGAGGCCAGTTGTTGTGCGAACTTTTACACTCTAAGACAACACAAACAATAAAAATATATAAATAATCTGGACAAACACGTAGATTCTTGTATTTTTATTATACAAAGATATCACAAAATTGCATACGTTGCTTACCTGTAGCTAGATCCAGAAGAAATGTTCATGGACCCAAACGATCATGTTGATTCTTAAATTTATCTCCAATATATGACTTAAAAGATAAACGAAAAATACGAAGTTATCGATTTACTAATTTAATACATGCAGATAAAATAAGTTCGGTAATAGATAAACACAACGGTAAAAAACATGTAAAGTGAAGAATTTAGTACTTTACGATAGTTTCTGTTTTAAAATAGAGGAACTTAGGTAATTCAAAATTACCGCAAAAATGAACTTATTCTGATCGCTTACAAAACATCACGGCAGGACTGTAATCCTACTTAAGATAGTTGGTGTTATAACAGCATTATTTAACTTTGTTTATATTAAAAATTGCCAAAATATAATTTTCAACACTAAGTACTAATTCTAAAATACCCAGATTCAAAAATTACGATGAGCAATTATACAAAATTGTCAGTTCAAAACCCATTCTTAAATTATTAATAGAATAAAACATGCGAAAACAAAGTGTCTTTAAATTTAGATAGCAGTTAACAAAAGATACCTCCTGCTCCGTGTTATCTTCGTATCTTATCTCCTATAGAAGCAATTTATACTCCTAACCTAAACCAAACAACCTTATATCGATTGGTATGGCACGACATAAACTGCACGCGTACACGTTATCGCTGGTGAAACAATAAGTTATTGCTCTTTGAGTAACTTCAATAATATATAATTAGGAATGGCATGTTCTGCATCTTTTACAAAGAGCTAGAAAACTTTAATAGAACTATTGAATAATATAGTTTATTCAGACCTCCTTATCCAACTTCAAAATTAGTAAAATATGTTCGAGCGATTGTGCGTTGTTCGAACCATCAGTAAGTTAAAACATTGCGCTTAAGGAGTAACCACTGCGACTACATCTGCACCCTTTAAGCATCTCTAAACGTCGCCAAGAGTAAATACGTAATGAATTATAATTCAAGCAAGCATCGCCCAAATCAAAAGACAAATCACAATCACTTCCTTGTCCATACGGCACATCTTACAAACAAATCCAGCTGCAAAACAATATCATGCCACTCGCAACAACATAATAAAGAGGCCCAATATTGGAAAAATCATAACTAAAACAAATTGTTTACGATAAATAGATCCAAGGACTTTGCCAAATATTTTAAATTTCATGGAAACTGCAATGGGCGGAAAAAACACGCCACAAAATTGTTTAAAAAATCCCTTAGATGGACAATTCTGAAATTTTGTCAAGAACAAAAAAATTTAGAGATAGATAGTTATCACTTTCGAATAATCCTTCTTTTCTAAATATGACTTAAAATTGATGTTCTAACTAACGAAATGAACTCATAAAAGAAGCATACCGCATTAAAAAAGAAAACTTTTGTACAAAGCTAAAAACATTGCGTTTGACTTGGAGATTACTGCTTACGATCACTCATTTTCTAGAGACACTATGTTATTACATAATACTTATGTAGAGCGGTCTAAAGTTCATTCTTATCACTAAAATTAAAATAAAACAACTTAAACATGGGATTAAAAATCGAACTTGGCCTGATAATAATATACCCACCTTCTGGCAGATTTGACAATTTTGGTTAATAGCAAGCTATATTGCAAGTTGCCGACTTCCAGTTGACATTAAACTAATCAGTTACTATGTTTGTTGAATTTAATCATAGCACTATTATTGTTTAATTTTCGACATACATTATAAATAAAAATGTGTTATTTTAGTTATTAAAAAAAACTTAAGAACCCAGCGAAAATTTTAATTTACATCTCCCCAAAGCAAAAAATTAAAAATTAGTATCGAAATTGACTTCAAAAAGACAAAACACGTCATTTTTCGAAATTTGCTTCTTATGACGAAACTAGCTGAATGCATAGTGATTAAGTGCGCGAAACACACAGTAAAATCAGAAGGAAAGATTATGAATATTGTTGAAATTTAAGCTTGTAATAAATGTTTAACATTCAGCAATTTAAGTCTCTCAAACTTTAAATAGGTATTCAAATTCATCAAAATAAAAAAGCAAAAAAATAAAAAATTACATTTTTGGATAACAGTAATAAATATGGGATACGTTCGGTGTCACACATTTTTTGTACAAAATAGTGGTTCATTTTAGTACGTAAGTGCAATTTTGATAATTGTTATTAAACAATTTTCATATAAACAGTATTGCGACCCGATAAATTACAAATGTAAGTAAGATGCTTTAAATCACTGCGTATATTCTAGTAGTCAGGGAACTTTAGGCGTTAACTTTATAAAAGATACCCCTCTACAAAATACAAGTTCTGAATTCTTAATTTAATTTTGATTAGTAATTTTTCTTAATACGCTTTAAACGTGATCACGAGTCAATAAAGTATAAAAATCATCTTATTCAGTTAAATGTTGTAAGATTACATCAGTGAAGTTACCGGCCGTTACGAAGCGGCCGCTAAATTTGAACACGCCTCCTCTCTGTAAGGCCACGCCTACTATCCTCTCCATGCATTATAGGTGTGGCCTTATTAATCAGTACATTTTGCACGCTATTTTAGTCTGCTTTATATTCTTTATGGATTATTAATATCCTCTCAATTTTTCAATTACAGAAATACCATTCTGCAGTACATGACAATAAAAGAATAATATCGGCAGAAAGTAATTATTTTATTAAAATTCGTTATTTACATTGCAGAAGGAAATATTTTATGCATAAGTAGACATAAAGCCCAACATTACAATCAAAAGTTAACGTTTTTTTAAACATTTTCAAACATATATAAAATAATTTTTCCAAACAAAGTTTCATGTTTGTATATAACATATTTTGAAAAAACGTGCCTTAGAATTTGCTAACAAAACCGCATCTTTTGAATATCCACCATAATGTATATATAAAATTGATCAGTAATTACCTTAGGCCTTCCAATAACACATATAATATTCCTAAAAACTGATTTGAAAATTTTCTCCTCTGCCGAACACTTCTATAATACGGTTCGATAGTATCACTAAAAAAAGCTTTTTTTCGTACCATACATAAGACTTCCGCTTTTTAAAATTTTTTAGCAATTAGCTTAGGACCTCCAAAATAAATATATTTTTCGTAAGAACGGATTTTGGAATAAACTACTTCTGTCAAACAGTTATATAACACAGTGCTCCAGTTTCACTAAACAAACAAGTTTTTTAATATGTTCTATACGACCTTCGCTCTTCAAAATTTGTCAGTTATTAGCATAGGCCTACCTACATAACATATATTTTTCTTAAGAACGGATTTTGGAATTTACTACCTCAACCAGGCAGTTATATAAAACGGTACAACAGTTCCACTAAAAAAAATTTTTTTTTTAAAATCTTCTATACGACCTTCGCTCTTCAAAATTTGTCAGTAGTTAGCATAGGCCTACCTACATAACATATATTTTTCTTAAGAACGGATTTTGGAATTTACTACCTCAACCAGGCAGTTATATAAAACGGTACAACAGTTCCACTAAAAAAATATTTTTTTTAATATCTTCTATACGACCTTCGCTCTTTAAAATTTGTCAGTAATTATCATAGGCCTACCTACATAACATATATTTTTCTTAAGAAGGGATTTTGGAATTTACTACCTCAACCAGGCAGTTATATAAAACGGTACAACAGTTCCACTAAAAAAATATTTTTTTAAATATCTTCTATACGACCTTCGCTCTTCAAAATTTGTCAGTTATTAGCATAGGCCTACCTACATAACATATATTTTTCTTAAGAACGGATTTTGGAATTTACTACCTCAAACAGACAGTTATATAGCACGGTACAACAGTTTCACTAAAAGAACTTTTTTGTAATATCTTCTATACGACCTTCGCTCTTCAAAATTTGTCAGTAATTAGCATAGGCCTACCTACATAACATATATTTTTCTTAAAAACGGATTTTGGAATTTCCTACCTCAACCAGGCAGTTATATAAAACGGTACAACAGTTCCACTAAAAAAATATTTTTTTTGATATCTTCTATACGACCTTCGCTCTTCAAAATTTGTCAGTAACTAGCATAGGCCTACCTACATAACATATATTTTTCTTAAAAACGGATTTTGGAATTTACTACCTCAACCAGGCAGTTATATAAAACGGTACAACAGTTCCACTAAAAAAATATTTTTTTTAATATCTTCTATACGACCTTCGCCCTTTAAAATTTGTCAGTAATTAGCATAGGCCTACCTACATAACATGTATTTTTCTTAAAAACGGATTTTGGAATTTACTACCTCAACCAGGCAGTTATATAAAACGGTACAACAGTTCCACTAAAAAAATATTTTTTTTAATATCTTCTATACGACCTTCGCTCTTCAAAATTTGTCAGTAATTAGCAAAGGCCTACCTACATAACATATATGTTTCTTAAGAACGGATATTGGAATTTACTACCTCAACCAGGCAGTTATATAAAACGGTACAACAGTTCCACTAAAAAAATATTTTTTTAAATATCTTCTATACGACCTTCGCTCTTCAAAATTTGTCAGTAATTAGCATAGGCATACCTACATAACATAGTTTTCTTAAAAACGGATTTTGGAATTTACTACCTCAACCAGGCAGTTATATAAAACGGTACAACAGTTCCACTAAAAAAATATTTTTTTAAATATCTTCTATACGACCTTCGCCCTTCAAAATTTGTCAGTAATTAGCATAGGCCTACCTACATAACATATATTTTTCTTAAAAACGGATTTTGGAATTTACTACCTCCACCAGGCAGTTATATAAAACGGTACAACAGTTCCACTAAAAAAAATTTTTTTTTTTAAATCTTCTATACGACCTTCGCTCTTCAAAATTTGTCAGTAATTAGCAAAGGCCTACCTACATAACATATATTTTTCTTAAGAACGGATATTGGAATTTACTACCTCAACCAGGCAGTTATATAAAACGGTACAACAGTTCCACTAAAAAAATATTTTTTTTAATATCTTCTATACGACCTTCGCTCTTCAAAATTTGTCAGTAATTAGCATAGGCCTACCTACATAACATATATTTTTCTTAAAAACGGATTTTGGAATTTACTACCTCAACCAGGCAGTTATATAAAACGGTACAACAGTTCCACTAAAAAAATATTTTTTTTAATATCTTCTATACGACCTTCGCCCTTCAAAATTTGTCAGTAATTAGCATAGGCCTACCTACATAACATATATTTTTCTTAAAACGGATTTTGGAATTTACTACCTCAACCAGGCAGTTATATAAAACGGTACAACAGTTCCACTAAAAAAATATTTTTTTTAATATCTTCTATACGACCTTCGCTCTTCAAAATTTGTCAGTAATTAGCATAGGCCTACCTACATAACATATATTTTTTTTAAGAACGGATTTTGGAATTTACTACCTCAACCAGGCAGTTATATAAAACGGTACAACAGTTCCACTAAAAAAAATTTTTTTTTTAAAATCTTCTATACGACCTTCGCTCTTCAAAATTTGTCAGTAGTTAGCATAGGCCTACCTACATAACATATATTTTTCTTAAGAACGGATTTTGGAATTTACTACCTCAACCAGGCAGTTATATAAAACGGTACAACAGTTCCACTAAAAAATTTTTTAATATCTTCTATACGACCTTCGCTCTTCAAAATTTGTCAGTAATTAGCAAAGGCCTACCTACATAACATATATTTTCTTAAGAACGGATTTGGAATTTACTACCTCAACCAGGCAGTTATATAAAACGGTACAACAGTTCCACTAAAAAATATTTTTTAAATATCTTCTATACGACCTTCGCTCTTCAAAATTTGTCAGTAATTAGCATAGGCTACCTACATAACATATTTTCTTAAAACGGATTTTGGAATTTACTACCTCAACCAGGCAGTTATATAAAACGGTACAACAGTTCCACTAAAAAATATTTTTTAAATATCTTCTATACGACCTTCGCCCTTCAAAATTTGTCAGTAATTAGCATAGGCCTACCTACATAACATATATTTTTCTTAAAACGGATTTTGGAATTTACTACCTCCACCAGGCAGTTATATAAAACGGTACAACAGTTCCACTAAAAAAAATTTTTTTTTTTAAATCTTCTATACGACCTTCGCTCTTCAAAATTTGTCAGTAATTAGCAAAGGCCTACCTACATAACATATATTTTTCTTAAGAACGGATATTGGAATTTACTACCTCAACCAGGCAGTTATATAAAACGGTACAACAGTTCCACTAAAAAAATATTTTTTTTAATATCTTCTATACAACCTTCGCTCTTCAAAATTTGTCAGTAATTAGCATAGGCATACCTACATAACATATAGTTTTCTTAAAAACGGATTTTGGAATTTACTACCTCAACCAGGCAGTTATATAAAACGGTACAACAGTTCCACTAAAAAAATATTTTTTTAAATATCTTCTATACGACCTTCGCCCTTCAAAATTTGTCAGTAATTAGCATAGGCCTACCTACATAACACATATTTTTCTTAAAAACGGATTTTGGAATTTACTACCTCAACCAGGCAGTTATATAAAACGGTACAACAGTTCCACTAAAAAAATTTTTTTTTTTAAATCTTCTATACGACCTTCGCTCTTCAAAATTTGTCAGTAGTTAGCATAGGCCTACCTACATAACATATATTTTTCTTAAGAACGGATTTTGGAATTTACTACCTCAACCAGACAGTTATATAGCACGGTACAATAGTTTCACTAAAAGAACTTTTTTTTTAAATCTTCTATACGACCTTCGCTCTTCAAAATTTGTCAGTAATTAGCAAAGGCCTACCTACATAACATATATTTTTCTTAAGAACAGATTTTGGAATTTACTACCTCAACCAGGCAGTTATAGAAAACGGTACAACTTCCACTAAAAAAACATTTTTTTTAATATCTTCTATACGACCTTCGCTTTTCAAAATTTGTCAGTAATTAGCATAGGCCTATCTACATAACATATATTTTTCTTAAGAACGGATTTTGGAATTTACTACCTCAACCAGGCAGTTATATAAAACGGTACAACAGTTCCACTAAAGAAATTTTTTTTTTAATATCTTCTATACGACCTTCGCTCTTCAAAATTTGTCAGTAATTAGCATAGGCCTACCTACATAACATATATTTTTCTTAAGAACGGATTTTGGAATTTACTATCTCAACCAGGCAGTTATATAAAACGGTATAACAGTTTCACTAAAAAAACATTTTTTATAATATCTTGTATACGACCTTCGCTGTTCAAAATTTGTCAGTAATTAGCATAGGCCTACCTACATAACATATATTTTTCTTAAGAACGGATTTTGGAATTTACTACCTCAACCAGGCAGTTATATAAAACGGTACAACAGTTTCACTAAAAAAACATTTTTTATAATATCTTCTATACGACCTTCGCTGTTCAAAATTTGTCAGTAATTAGCATAGGTCCACCTACATAACATATATTTTTCTTAAGAACGGATTTTGGAATTTACTACCTCAACCAGACAGTTATATAAAACGGTTCAACAGTTTCACTAAAAAAATATTTTTTTTAATATCTTCTATACGACCTTCGCTCTACAAAATTTGTCAGTAATTAGCATAGGCCTACCTACATAACATATATTTTTCTTCCTCTACCAACAGTTATATAGCACGGTACAACAGTTTCACTAAAAAAACATTTTTTTTAATATCTTCTATACAACCTTCGCTCTTCAAAAGTTGTCAGTAATTAGCATAGGCCTACCTACATAACATATATTTTTCTTATGAACGGATTTTGGAATTTACTGCCTCTACTAGACAGTGATATAACACAGAACAACAGTTTCACTAAAGAAACAATTTTATTAATATCTTCTATACGACCTTCGCTCTTTAAAATCTGTCAGTAATTAGCTTAGGCCTACCTAAATAACATATATTTTTCTTAAGAACATTTTGAAATTTACTACCTCTATCAAGCAGTTATATAACAGTTTCACTAAAAAATTTTAATTATTCATAACAGCACCCAACCTCCAAAACAAAATAGCGATAATTGTACTTGCTGATAGTGCCATTAAACAGTTGGGTCCAAATTTTAGAAAAGCAGCTTCAAAAAAGTCAAATTAACACTTGAAATAAACAACTATCCATTAAAATTAATTAGCAATGTATTTAAAAATCAGATATATAATTTTTAGAAAACAAAATAAAAGCATTAAATTCCAATATTTTATATTCCAATTTTATCACAAACATTATAAAAAACATTAAGTACATATAATTTAAAAATAGCGCATAGGGTCACTATTTAACAAAAATCATTTTTGTAAACAAATATAAAACGCCTAAAAATAAAATACACACCTATTGTATGAAATTCCATCTAAAAGTAAATGCAAGACAAAAAACATTGGGTAACGCGCTCAACATATGCATGAAAGATTTAATACCCATAAATTTATTAAAACGAACCCATTATGAAGAAAACACCGTACATAACTTTGAATGATATACATTGCAAACAACGTAATAGTTGTATACATACATACACGCGTGTGCGCGCACACGCACGCACGCGCGCACACCCACACGCACGCACGTACACGCACGCACGCACGCACGCACACACACACCCGAACGAAGGCGAATTTTTTGAAAAACCTTACCTAACTTTTTTTAAACGGACCGTGTCAGGATTCGAACCTGAGACCTTGCGCTCAGTAGTCACAAGCATATCAACTTCGCTACGCAACCACCTCTTATCAATAAAAGCTGGTACACTATAAGCAAACTTAATAATTTTCACATAATTATCGTTTAAATTTTTTTTAGAACAATGTAAAATTAATATAAGTGGTGTTGTGTTTTTAGTTTTTTCAGAAAAATGACTAAGCCTATTAAATGCCTACTTAAAGTCTGTTTTGATTTTTTACCACCACCCATTCTTGTTTTAAAACTTTTAGACACTATATCGCGGCAAAAGCAAACAAAAAATTCTATTTATGGAATATAATATATTAGAAAAACGCAATAAATCTAATTAATAACCAAGAAACGTTCACTGCACAATTTATACATCGTTTAAAATAATTATAGTAACAATGGGTTAAAACTAACAACTAAATTAAGATACGACATTTACCAATCTCCATTCCACAATAAGTCAAACTTCTAATAAAGAAGTATTAAGAAGCTACCTGTTTAGTACCTTTGTCACACATTTGCAGGGTTAAATAAGTACATAGTTGAAATTCCTAGTTATAAATAATAATACCTGTCATTCCTTACCGGTTACAAAACCCCTTTCTGCTTTCAGAAATTTTGTCCGACAAACGTAATTATAAACACATGCTGATGGACATGGAAGAGAAATATTTTTGGGTTTATCGAAAGTAAGTAAAGTCAATAGTCGTCTCGGAAACTTTGTTTGCACCTTAAATTGTAGAAACATCTATTCGTATAACGGTAGAATTTAAAACACATCCCTTTTCCTTGCACTAGGAATAGTGGTCGGTTTGTTTACTTTGTGTAAATTCTATTGAAATTGGAAATACTATATTCATGAGGGTTATATTTTAAATTGTTTCTTGATTTGTTTGTCGGCCAAAGTTAGATGAACATCTGGCATACTCCATTTACTGGATAGTATATCCAACGGTTTATTATGCAGGTACTTATTTTGAAGTATGAAGCGTTTTTTCCAGCATTTTTAATTCTGTTTGTCCTCAGTGGAAAAATTCTGAGTAGATCTCGTAGATACATTAGATGATTCATCGTGTGCGTTATTTAAACATTCGCTGATTGACGATTTTGCATACAATAACGCTATGTTATTATAACTAATCGTTTACGTTTTCAATCCAAGATTCAATATACTTTAATGCCCTGGAAAAATGACCTAAATAAAATACTCCGACTAACAGAAGGAACTCTGGAAATTAATTAGTTTAATGAAAATATATTCGCATTAAACCACATAAAATTTTTCTTTGTAGAACATGATTGGTCAAACTTGTTTGATAACAATGGCACCAAGAATGCAAGTTATTATATTTTACGTTAATACAAGAACTGATATTCTACTATAATTTTCTAAATATGTTGTATTGATTGGCCTACCCTAATTACTGACATATTTTAAAGATCGGAGCTAGTACTGAATATGTTAAAAATGCTTTTTAGTGAAGCTGTTGCACCGTGTTAAATAACTGTTTAGTAGAGGTAGTAAATTACAAAACCCGTTCTTAAGAAAATATATGTTATGTAGATAGGCGTATATAAGGCGCCGTTTGTGTCTATAATAAATACTGAAATATATATATTTTTCTAATATATATGTAAAATATTTTGTAATATATATTTTTCAAATATATATATATATATATATATATATATATATATAATATATATATATATATATATATATATATATATAAATATATATATATATATATATATATATATATATTTAAAATATATATATATTTAAAATATATATATATATATATATATATATATATATAATTAATGATTTTGTATGAATATTGGGATATATTTCGTTCGAAATAAGATAGTGGTTTGGTTTAAAACATTTATTACATTTAACGTTTCGGAAAATTTGTTTACTTAAGTCATAAGTTAATGTGCTTTATAGAAACCAGTTTTGACATTTAACGTCAATCTTGGATGGAGATGACGTTAAATGTCAAAAACTGTTCCTATAAAAACACATTAACTTATGATTAAGTAAATCAAATTTATCCAATACGTTAGTTATATAAATGTTAAATCAAACTATATATATATTATATATATATATATATATATATATATATATTGCTGTGATTCTCTATAAGAATCGAACCTCACGAATTGGGCGCCAATATTTGCTGTGATTCTCTTGTCCGTTGACTTTCTTCTGTCCTATCCTCTGATAATCGATTACTTGACTCCTAAATATTGCCTCTTGACTCTTTCCGCCTCGCTGCTCACCTAGATAAAACTTTCATCCTCATTCATAAAAACAAAACACATTCTTACCACAAACATCAACGTTAACTCTATTTACATCAATATTCACAATACATTAAAATTTCAAAATTAAATTTCAGCATAAATTTCAGCATCATAAAATTTCAAGTTCAAATTTGTCATCATTTTAATTTGCATCCGGAATTAGAGTCCTTGTAGGATGCATACTAATTAAGTTAACAATATTTGCAGACCTGAGTTTGAATAAAAGGGAGCATCTGCCACCCTTTTACGTTAATTTAGCAGGTTAGTCTAATTGAGCTCAAAGACAGACCCAAATTTTCATCATAATCAAAAACATAAACCTGATAAATACTCCTTTCTACTTATACAAGAAAATTTTACCTTAAAATTAAAAATTTGTTGTTTATACAAATTTACTACTGTCCATTTTTATCAAACAAATTATAAAGATATTCAACACACACCAAAACATCTAAGATCGAACAAAAATGCAAAATTTACCTGAAGGTTAATGCACTCGTGGCTCCAATGTACATCGTCCTTGCTAATCCCACCATTCCAGCTGGTTTATATATACGTCTTCGGATTTCTGGCCGCCTTAAAAAATTTTCTACACCACCATTCATCTAAAAGGTTTCAGGGTTTCTCAGGAACTCATCTTTGTAGATTTAAATCTTGTTTTGTGGATCCAATCACGTTTACGAATAACATTTGATTACTAAGACTCCCGAAAAATAGCAATGAAATTCATAATTCTTTCACGCTTATACCAAAACTGCATACTTCTATTCATCTATTTATCGTTACTAATTTGGATAATTGGTACAGTAATACCCGCAAATATAACTAGACTTTATTACCTTTATTTATCTTCTCTAAGTGCACCAATGCATAATAACTTTTATCGTAGCACGTAATCACCATCTATTCTGCTTGAAATATCGAATCGAATAAAATCATAAATAAAAGAGCGAAACTCCTATCAGCACGGGTTTAAATAATGGCTCACTTGCAAGTCGAATTTGTCCCGCGACGGACGATTTAAAAAAATTCGCATTCTATTTTCCCTTCCGATGTCTCGGCACAATGATTCTACTAAAATTTGCACTCGCCCGAGTTGACATCTAAGAAATTTACACACGCCTCGCAACACGCCCGAGAACAACTAATTAATTTTACACACCAACTGATATGCTTTCCCCTCTCATGTTAGCATCTTATTTCAACCTTACTCGCCAATCTAGTCTGTTCGTTCTATCTAAAACCTGTGCTGTTGTTTTACATTTTCCCCCTCATTTAACTGCTAATGCATTCCATCTAGTTTGTCTTTATACCACAAACTCGCTTTCTTACTTGCACTCATATAGCTTGAAGCTTATCGACTATCATATACATCGTTATTCTTGCAGGTGTTCTGAGTTCTAATACGCTGAAGGCTCTTACTTGACTTCCCCATGTCTTTTATAATTTCTCAATAGTTTTAGTACTTAGAAAGATTAAATTAAATACAAATTGAACATTTTTAACTCTGCTTCTTTTTATAGAAAGCGTCCAGTGAATAATCTAACCCCTTTATTTCTAACGAAACGCTTAAATTTTATGCTCCACGGTTTTAATAATGCGTACTATCTAATGAAATTTCACATTACTTCCTTCTACACGTTGATTATGATTATGTGCAAACCCTACATTCTAATTGAATGATTTAAATCTACACAGTAGGCCTTTAATTAAGCGTACTATTTTACACTGCTTTTATATACATGGCGTTTAACATTATCTAAACAATATAAACCCTATGTTTAGAAGTAAATGACGAATTTATCCAATATGCCTTTAAATGAAGCGTATTAGTACCCAAAGCTTTCTTATACACGGTGATTAAAATTATTTGATGTCGTTTATTAATTTTTCTACCCTGGTCTGAATTTGAGTAATATATATATATATATATATATATATATATATATATATTTAAAATATATATATATTTAAAAAATATATATATATATATATTGAATTAAGTAACAATGAAATATATATATATATATATAATTTTGCATTGGACTACCGCCCGATAGGGGCGCGTTCTTATTCTGAACGCGTGTGTCTATTAGAGATCGCACGTTTTCAGAGTTAAGACCCTCGCTTTGGTCAGTACTTGGGTGGGTGGACACTGTTTTTTTTAGGAGCGTACATATACATATAGCAGTTGCAGGACCGTGTAGCACATCTCGACATGCACATAAATAATTATTTAACAATCCTGTACACGAGTTCAATGCAATTTTCGGTGCTGCATGTGATTTTAGCTTGACATACATTTTATTTATTATAGCTGTTGATGGTTGCAAGACGCCGACACAAAGGAGGGTTACTTACAATCGCAGAAGAGAGTGCTTGCTATTATGTAATGATTATACGACTAATTCCTCGTCTTTCAGTCTACTTTTCGGCTGTCGTTTATTACATTTTTGAGTAATTTTAAGAAAACGCGGAGTTTGAATATTTGCTAGATGCATTCTCATAAGCACTTTACATACCCGGAACGCGACATTAAGTATAGACGACGATAGCATGTTGAAAAGCACAGCTTCTCGTTCGATTACCGCAGTTAAGCAACGTTGAGCGCGGTCAGTACTTGGGTGGGTGACCGCTTGGGAACACACCGCGTGTGGTTGTCCTTTTTTTTCTTTTTACGCTGGAATATTGTAGTTTTCCCTGACTTTGTAATTTTTATTAAATTACACAACCCCAACTTTATATGGAAATGTCGCGTTCCGAGTATGTAAAGTACTTATGCGAATCCATCTAGCGAATATTCAAACCCCGTGTTTTCTAAAAGTACTCAAAAATGTAATAAACGACAACCGAGAAGTGGACTGAAAGGGGAGGAAATAGTCATATAAACACTACATAATAGCAAGCACTTTCTTCTGCGAATGTAAGTAACCCTCCTTTGTGTCGGCGTCTTGCAACCATCAACAGGTAGAATAAATAAAATGTATGTCAAGCGAAAATCACATGCAGCACCGAAACTTGCATTGAACTCGTGTACGGAATTGTTAAATAATTATTTATGTCCATGTCGAGATGTGCAACACGGTCCTGCAACTGCTATATGTATATGTACGCTCCTAAAAAAAACAGTGTCCACCCACCCAAGAACTGACCAGAGCGAGGGTGTTTAACTCTGAAAACGTGCGATCTTTAATAGACGCACGCGTTCAGAATAAGAACAGCGCCCCTAACGGGCGGTAGTCCAGTGCAAAATTATATATATATATATATATATATATATATATATATATATTTTTTAAATATTGAAATTAATAAGATGAAATAATAACTTGGACTTTTTAAGTAAAGCCCAAATGATCATTTCAAATCGAGCTAGTAATTGAAAGAAGGAAAATATAAGGCCTTGGACAGGATTTGAACCTGCATCTCAGTTTTGCCGGAACTGTGCGTTATCCAACTACGCTACCGAGGCCGATGGCTATAATTGGGAAATTTAGAAATCTAAATCGTGTACAGTACCATATATAAACCTAACTTTCAATTACGTTTAGAATTTTTGTCAATAATATCTGAAATTGTCAAGTTTTTGACTTATGTCAGATATAGACAGGAAGCAACGCCTCCTGTTTATATCTGACATTTCAATACGTAAGTATTTATCAACTTACCTTGTGTAAAAAACTACTTATAATATTTATATATTAATACTTGGCTTATAGCCGTGATTTTGAGCGTTGCTTCCTGTCTATATCTGACATAAGTCAAAAGCTTGACAATTTCAGATATGATTGACAAAAATGCTAAACGTAATTGAAAGTTAGGTTTATATATGGTACTGTACACGATTTAGATTTGTAAATTTCCCAATTATAGCCATCGGCCTCGGTAGCGTAATTGGTTAACGCACAGTTCCGGCAAAACTGAGATGCAGGTTCAAATCCTGTCCAAGGCCTTATATTTTCCTTCTTTCAATTACTAGCTCGATTTGAAATAATCATTTGGGCTTTACTTAAAAAGTCTAAGTTATTATTTCATCTTATTAATTTCAATACGTAAGTATTTATCAACTTACCTTGTGTAAAAAACTACTTATAATATTTATATATTTTTTAAATATATATATATATATTTTAAATATATATATTTTTTAAATATATATATATATATATATATATATATATATATATACAGTGTGTACAGTATAAAATGCAGTTAATGGGGATCTTGGAAACTGTAGGAGATACGATCTTGGTTAAATGGGACAAAAGTTGCATAATCATGAGGGTATCTTAGATCGGTTTTCAAATTTTAAAAATTTTTTATAGGTTATTAGAGAGAGGCAAAAAACACAAAATTGACGATTTCTTTATTTGCTCGTAGTTAGTCTACTAATTGAAATAGAATGTTCAAATTTGGTACATCATGGTAATTCCCCATTGCGCTTCACATTTTCAACTTAGATTTTGTCTAGGGCATCTAGATTTTGCGTGACGATGTTCAACTTTTTATTTTTAAATAGCCGCCATATTGGATTTTACATTTTGAAATGCTGACAAAAACCCTTTCCAAAGAGGTATAACATGGCTATGTTTGATTGAATCAAAACACTAAAAATCACATAATTATGTTTTGGTCGTAGTAGGCTTTAATTTCCATTATGACAAAGAGAAACAATTGCTCAACATCTGAGAAACGTCAAAGTTTGTCCTTTATTTTATGTTTCAAGTAGTGCAGTTTAAAAAAACTGTTAATTAATTTACATAAAAATTTAAGCAAAGCATTTGCGCTTGAAATGGATCGCTTCATTAACCGTGATAAATATCAAATGTTAGAATGTTTTATTGTTTCTGGAAGGAATGATGTTAAAGCCGCTGAATTGTATTTAAATAAGTACCCAGAAAAACATCAACCAAACAGATGTATGTTTCGGATATTACAAAATAATTTAATAAATTATGGTAGTTTTGGCTTGTCTAAGAGAAATAGGCAAATTAAAAAAGATAATGAAAACAGCGTTTTACAAACAGTTGTCGAAAATCCTCGTACTTCTCTTAGACAAATTCAGAATATAACAGGTGTTGCTCATTCTACGGCAAGAGCTATTTTAAAACATTTCAAGTACCATCCATATCATGAACGACCATGTCAGGGATTGCGTACTGAAGATCAAATTCGAAGAATGGAATTTTGTGCTTGGTACATCAGAAAGTGCAACAAAATTTCAAATTTTGCATATACAATTTTGTGGTCTGACGAAAGTCGATTTACGAATTGTGGTATGTTCAACCGCAAAAATACAATTTTTTGGTCAGATGAAAATCCACATTTGAACCGCCAAGTTAGACATCAAGTTAAATGGGGATTCAACGTCTGGATTGGTATTATTGGAAGGTACATTATAGGTCCGTTTTTTTATGATGCAAATTTAAACTCTGCAAGATACTTAGATTTATTGCATGGAAATGTGGCAGATAGACTAATGGAGCTTCCTCTCGCTACTTTGCAAAATATGATTTTTCAAAATGATGGCGCTCCACCCCACAATGCTCTGATTACTAGAAATTTTTTTAATTCTGAGTATAATGACAACGGGATTGGAAATCGGGGACCAATTAAGTGGCCGGCGAGATCACCGGATTTAACTCCTCTACATTTCTTTATATGGGGCCATTTAAAAAGTCGTGTGTACTCAAAAACGTATGATAATGTAGGCCAATTACAACAAGCAGTCCAAGAGGCCGTAAATAAAATAACTCCAACTATGATAAGACGATCTTGTAAAGATGTTTATAAAAGGTGTCGGTTGTGTGTTCAACAAAATGGGGGGTTATTTGAACATTTAAAATAAATAATGAATTCATGTGGCTGACTATTGTTATATTTTTTCCTTGATTGTTAATTTGCAATTGTCTGAACATCAATGACAACTAAAAACAGCTTAAATAATATTTTGTATTGAATAGATGCTAGTTTGTATTTATTCTTTGTTAATGCATAGTTATGTAAGTTCTGATTAATACAGATTTATTTTCAATTTTCTACGTTTTTACTGTTTTATTACCACTGAAAATTGAGTTTAAAATTTTTAGAGCAATTGTTTCTCTTTGTCATAATGGAAATTAAAGCCTACTACGACCAAAACATAATTATGTGATTTTTAGTGTTTTGATTCAATCAAACATAGCCATGTTATACCTTTTTGGAAAGGGTTTTTTGTCAGCATTTCAAAAATGTAAAAATCCAATATGGCGGCTATTTAAAAATAAAAAGTTGAACATCGTCACGCATAATCTAGATGCCCTAGACAAAATCTAAGTTAAAAATGTGAAGCGCAATCGGGAATTACCATGATGTACCAAATTTGAACATTCTATTTCAATTAGAAGACTAACTACGAGCAAATAAAGAAATCGTCAATTTTGTGTTTTTTGCCTGTATCTAGTAACCTATGAAAAATTTTTGAAATTTGAAAACCGATCTGAAATACCCTCATGATTATGCAACTTTTGTCCCATTTAACCAAGAACGTATCTCCTACAGTTTCCAAGATCTCCATGTACTGCATTTTATACTGTACACACTGTATATATATATATATATATATATATATATATATATATTACTCATATTTAGACCAGGGTAGAAAATTAAATAATCAAATCAAATAATTTTAATTACCGTGTATAAGGAATTTCATTAAATAATACGCTTTATTAAAACCTTGAAGCATAAATAAACTCGGTCGTTTCAGTAAAAATAAGAAATTTAAATTATCTATAAGACGCTTTACATCAAAAGAAGCAGTATTGAAAAGCGCAGTGGATAATTTAATTATTCCTAAACAAATGGAAATTACGTGCAAAGTTTATATTAATTAACCCTATTTTAAATAACTGGTATTAAACAAAACGTACAGATAATAATTAATATTTAGTTGGAGTTAATTGAACCATTATTAATAATAAGCATAAAACTTGTAAAAACCCAATAATAGTCAAATCGTAGGAAGGTTATTTAAAATGTTACGTTTGAACACCCCTGCGTGTTTTTAAAAGGCAATTTCAAGTTAATTTGTTTGGATAAACATGTTGATTCTAAGGATATTGGAAACGATCAGATGCTTTAGCAGGAAATACAGAACACCTGCGTATTTTTAAAAAGCTCATTCTGCGTAAATTTGGCAAATAATTAATGTTTCAAAGAATCTTGGAGAAACCGGGACTTAGTATTCACGAGAATGTGCGATACGGGTTTATTAAACCCAGATAACAGTCCGCGTGGACTAAAATATAATCGATAATAAAGAATATAAATTTGCACCAATACGAACAGGTTAGAAAAGGAAAGAAAATGCGTCAAGCAAAGACACATATTGTAAAGGGCGGGATTTAAGCAACGTCAAGGGGTTGCGATTGGTTAAAAATAGGATGCATATATCAGAGGTAGAACAACAATTTCTGTATAAAAGTAATTAGTTTTTCTCGGACAACTTTGCGGGCCGTGTTGAAATTTTCTGAGATCTCAATGGGGGAGTACTAAATTCAGAAAAATCGACGTGCAGGCTACAGACTGGGAACGTAGAATGAGGAATTCGTTGGAATTACCCGTTTTAGGGAACAAAGCGACGTGTCGGCTATTCGCTATATATACAGGCGGGAATATGTGTTTCTTGCTCTTAGACTCTTAGACTTTCGACGATTCGATGCGTTAAAAGCTCGTGCATCCGCGACTTGATATTAAACAGTGCATTTTAGTTTGATTAAATAATTTAAAGTGTGCTAGTATATTTTAGTGACTCAAAATAGTTGGTTATTTTACGTGCTAACATGAATGTACTTCAGTGCACTTAGATACAAGGTAATAAAAGTTTATTATCACGGTACCAATTAGTAAAATTTACAACGACAAATGTATACCCAAAAGTAGGCAGTTTTGGCGTATATTGGTAATATTGGTAAAAGGAAGTATGAATTTCTTTGCTATTTTGCGGGGTGTTAATGACTAAATGGTTCGTAAATGTGTCTGCATCCACTGAACCAGAGGCAGATATACACAGATGAGTTCCGGAAAAGCCTAGAAACAACTTTAAATTAATGGTGATGGAGAACATTTTAAAGCGTTGACAACTTGAAGCTGTAAATAGAATCCGGTTGGAATGGTGTGATTTACAAAGGGACGATTACACTGAAGCTACGAGGACAATAACCTTCAGGTAAATTGTACTATTTTGTTTGACATTTTTGTGTGTATTGAATGACTTTATAATTGATTTACTTTAAATGGACATTAGTGGAATTTTTCTAACCATAAAAATTTAATTTTAAGATGAAATTTGCTTGTTTAAGTAAAAGGGTATTTTGTTTTGATGTTCGGGAATAGGATGAAACTTTGGGTAGGTCTTTGAGCTCAATTAGACAAACCTGGTTAATTAACGTAAAGGGTGGTAGATGCTCCTTTATACTCAGACTCCGGTCTGCTTATCTTGTTATATTAATTAGTAGGCATCCAACAAGGACTTTAATTTTGGATGCACAGTAAAATGATAATAAAATTAATCCGGAAATTCTTTTTAAAACTGAATTTTATGTTCAAATTTAATTTGAAAATTTAATGTATTCTGAATATTGATGTAAATAGAGTTAACGTTGATGTTTGTGGTAGGAATGTGTTGTTTAATTTTTATGATTGAGAATGGAAGTTATCTAGAAGAGCAGCCGAGGCGATTAACAGAAGGAATCAACGGACCAGGTGATTTAAAAGGTTTCACAGCATTCTTGACGCCCAAACTGTGGGGCTCGAATGTTTTTTTTTTAAAGGGCCAGTACCTGCAGATATGAGAGGATTCACAGCAATATATATATATATAATATATATTTCAGTATTTATTATAGACACAAACGGCGCCTCATAGGCGTAAGCTAATTACTGACAAATTTTGAAGAGCGAAGGTCGTATAAAAGATATTATAAAAAATGTTTTTTTAGTGAAACTGTTGTACCGTGCTATATAACTGTCTGGTTGAGGTAGTAAATTCCAAAATCCGTTCTTAAGAAAAATATATGTTATGTAGGTAAGCCTGTGCTAATTACTGACAAATTTTGAAGAGCGAAGGTCGTATAGAAGATATTAAAAAAATGTTTTTTTTAGTGGAACTGTTGTACCGTTTTCTATAACTGCCTGGTTGAGGTAGTAAATTCCAAAATCCGTTCTTAAGAAAAATATATGTTATGTAGGTAGGCCTGTGCTAATTACTGACAAATTTTGAAGAGCGAAGGTCGTATAGAAGGATATTAAAAAATGATTTTTTAGTGGAACTGTTGTACCGTTTTATATAACTGTCCTGGTTGAGGTAGTGAATTCCAAAATCCGTTCTTAAGAAAAATATATGTTATGTAGGTAGGCCTATGCTAATTACTGACAAAATTTGAAGAGCGAAGGTCGTATAGAAGATATTAAAATAAATAATATTTTTTTAGTGGCACTGTTGTACCGTTTTATATAACTGTCTGGTTGAAGTAGTAAATTCCAAAATCCTTTCTTAAGAAAAATATATGTTATGTAGGTAGGCCTGTGCTAATTACTGACAAATTTTGAAAAGCGAAGGTAGTATAGAAGATATTAAAAAAAATTATTTTTAGTGGCACTGTTGTACCGTTTTATATAACTGTCTGGTTGATGTAGTAAATTCCAAAATCCGTTCTTAAGAAAAATATATGTTATGTAGGTAGGCCTATGCTAATTACTGACAAAATTTGAAGAGCGAAGGTCGTATAGAAGATATTAAAAAAAATTTGTTTTTAGTGGAACTGTTGTACCGTTTTATATAACTGCCTGGTTGAGGTAGTAAATTCCAAAATCCGTTTTTAAGAAAAATATATGTTATGTAGGTAGGCCTATGCTAATTACTGACAAATTTTGAAGAGCGAAGGTCGTATAGAAGATATTAAAAAAAATGTTTTTTAGTGTAACTGTTGTACCGTGCTATATAACTGTCTGGTTGAGGTAGTAAATTCCAAATTCCGTTCTTAGGAAAAATATATGTTATGTAGGTAGGCCTGTGCTAATTACTGACAAATTATGAAGAGCGAAGGTCGTATAGAAGATATTAAAAAAAATATTTTTTTAGTGGAACTGTTGTACCGTTTTCTATAACTGCCTGGTTGAGGTAGTAAATTCCAAAATCCGTTCTTAAGAAAAATATATGTTATGTAGGTAGGCCTATGCTAATTACTGACAATTTTTGAAGAGCGAAGGTCGTATAGAGGATTTTAAAAAAAAATATTTTTTTAGTGGAACTGTTGTACCGTTTTATATAACTGTCTGGTTGAGGTAGTAAATTCCAAAATCCGTTCTTAAGAAAAATATATGTTATGTAGGTAGGCCTATGCTAATTACTGACAAATTTTGAAGAGCGAAGGTCGTATAGAAGATATTAAAAAAATGTTTTTAGTGGAACTGTTGTACCGTTTTATATAACTGTCTGGTTGAGGTAGTAAATTCCAAAATCCGTTCTTAAGAAAAATATATGTTATGTAGGTAGGCCTGTGCTAATTACTGACAAATTTTGAAGAGCGAAGGTCGTATAGAAGATATTAAAAAAAATGTTTTTTTAGTGGTACTGTTGTACCGTTTTATATAACTGCCTGGTTGAGGTAGTAAATTCCAAAATCCGTTCTTAAGAAAAATATATGTTATGTAGGTAGGCCTGTGCTAATTACTGACAAATTTTGAAGAGCGAAGGTCGTATAGAAGATATTAAAAAAAATGTTTTTTTAGTGGAACTGTTGTACCGTTTTATATAACTGCCTGGTTGAGGTAGTAAATTCCAAAATCCGTTCTTAAGAAAAATATATGTTATGTAGGTAGGCCTATGCTAATTACTGACAAATTTTGAAGAGCGAAGGTCGTATGGAAAATATTTAAAAAAATGTTTTTTAGTGTAACTGTTGTACCGTGCTATATAACTGTCTGGTTGAGGTAGTAAATTCCAAAATCCGTTCTTAAGAAAAATATATGTTATGTAGGTAGGCCTGTGCTAATTACTGACAAATTTTGAAGAGCGAAGGTCGTATAGAAGATATTAAAAAAAATGTTTTTTTAGTGGAACTGTTGTACCGTTTTATATAACTGCCTGGTTGAGGTAGTAAATTCCAAAATCCGTTCTTAAGAAAAATATATGTTATGTAGGTAGGCCTATGCTAATTACTGACAAATTTTGAAGAGCGAAGGTCGTATAGAAGATTTAAAAAAAATATTTTTTTAGTGGAACTGTTGTACCGTTTTATATAACTGCCTGGTTGAGGTAGTAAATTCCAAAATCCGCTCTTAAGAAAAATATATGTTATGTAGGTAGGCCTATGCTAATTACTGACAAATGTTGAAGAGCGAAGGTCGTATAGAAGATATTTAAAAAAATGGTTTTTTTAGTGAAACTGTTGTACCGTGCTATATAACTGTCTGGTTGAGGTAGTAAATTCCAAAATCCGTTCTTAAGAAAAATATATGTTATGTAGGTAGGCCTATTCTAATTACTGACAAATTTTGAAGAGCGAAGGTCGTATAGAAGATTTTAAAAAAAAATATTTTTTTAGTGAAACTGCTGTACCGTTTTATATAACTGTCTGGTTGAGGTAGTAAATTCCAAAATCCGTTCTTAAGAAAAATATATGTTATGTAGGTAGGCCTGTGCTAATTACTGACAGATTTTGAAGAGCGAAGGTCGTATAAAAGATATTAAAAAAAATGTTTTTTTAGTGGAACTGTTGTACCGTTTTCTATAACTGCCTGGTTGAGGTAGTAAATTCCAAAATCCGTTCTTAAGAAAAATATATGTTATGTAGGTAGGCCTATGCTAATTACTGACAAATTTTGAAAAGCGAAGGTCGTATAGAAGATATTAAAAAAAAGTTCTTTTAGTGAAACTGTTGTACCGTGCTATATAACTGTCTGGTAGAGGTAGTAAATTCCAAAATCCGTTCTTAAGAAAAATATATGTTATGTAGGTAGGCCTATGCTAATTACTGACAAATTTTGAAGAGCGAAGGTCGTATAGAACATATTAAAAAACTTGTTTTTTTAGTGAAACTGGAGCACTGTGTTATATAACTGTTTGACAGAAGTAGTTTATTCCAAAATCCGTTCTTACGAAAAGAACCTAAAGGACCTAAGTTTATTGTTAAAAATTTTGAAAAAGCGGAAGTCTTATGTAAGGTACGAAAAAAAGTTTTTTTTAGTGATACTATCGAACCGTATTATAGAAGTGTTGGGCAGAGGAGAAAATTTTCAAATCCGTTTTTAGGAATATTCTATGTGTTATTGGAAGGCCTAAGGTAATTACTGATCAATTTTATATATACATTATGGTGGATATTCAAAAGATGCGGTTTTGTTAGCAAATTCTTAGGTACGTTTTTTCAAAATATGTTATATACAAACGTGGAACTTTGTTTGGAAAAATTATTTTATATATGTTTGAAAATGTTTAAAAAAACGTTAACTTTTGATTGTAATGTTGGGCTTTATGTCTACTTATGCATAAAATATTTCCTTCTGCAATGTAAATAACGAATTTTAATAAAATAATTACTTTCTGCCGATATTATTCTTTTATTGTCATGTACTGCAGAATGGTATTTCTGTAATTGAAAAATTGAGAGGATATTAATAATCCATAAAGAATATAAAGCAGACTGAAATAGCGTGCAAAATGTACTGATTAATAAGGCCACACCTATAATGCATGGTGAGGATAGTAGGCGTGGCCTTACAGAGAGGAGGCGTGTTCAAATTTAGCGGCCGCTTCGTAACGGCCGGTAACTTCACTGATGTGTAAGATTCCCTATGTAAAAAATTTTTCAAGTCAAAAAGCACTTTGACCGTTTTCTTTTTGTTGAAATTGTCAAATCAATTCAATGGCAAATTTACTATTATGCTCCCATTTTCTCATCCATTAAAGATTCTTTTATTAGCTTTAGGAACTTCCTTTCAGTTCGAAATGTGTAATATCGTATGAACTTGCTTGTAAGAATATAGAAGTTCACTGTCGTAATCGGTATGCTACTGTGCGATATTTTAATATAAAAGCAATATTCCGGTTTTATAATTACAAACCTTTTTGCAATAGGACATCTACATCCTGCGCCATTGTAGTTAATTTATGATAAAATTTATGAACATTACTAAATCACTTAAGACTCGATTGGAAGGTTCAGATAATTTTCATTGCCACTCTTAAAATATAGGCGGCACAAAATCATCTAAAACTTAAAAATTTTATTTAGAAGATTAAAACAAGGATTATTTAATTTGTTCAACGTAAAGGAAAGGTTGAAATACCAGAATTTGATACACACACTTTCTATATCGATGTTTTATATACTATTACGGATGAGAAATAGTAACGTATATTAATCAACGTCATTTTCTAATACAAATCTCGGATTTACAACTACAAGTACGTTACTACACGTAGGTGTTAGGTAATGATGTAGTAAGAAAGAAAAGCCAAATACGGCGATAACTACCATACATCATCAAACTGTATTATATCTCTAGCAACATTAGTTTCAATAAAATGCTGCAAAACAACCACGAAGGTGCATAAACTTTGCACATCTTAAAAATCTAAGATAGAACAGGTTTTTACTATAAATTGAGTACAACAGCTTAGCTAAAAAGTTACTTCTATGAATAGTACTTCATACTCAAAGCAGCCAAACAGCAACTATTAAAACAAACAATTCCTCATTTTACGAAAGAGGTATTTTAATAAATCTGTGCTCTCTGAAAGCATTTCAACATCTTGGTCGTTAGTGGTAATTTAGTCTCAAACTTGCACACTAAGTAAACTCCCTATATGTTTGTCTAACCTTACTACACCAAATATTTTTTTAGTATTGCCATTTCTAAAATTTGATTTTTATGCTTCGAAAATATTTTTCCTGTAAAGCAGTAATGAATAGGTTAGGATTCATAGGGATTTGCGAAGTTCGGTGACTTGAATAGGGGGATTTTTGGAGCAGACACAATAAGGCAAATCATAAAGAATCAGAGTAGGAAGTTCGGGTGTGGGGATAGTTATCTGGAAAAAAATAGGACACTGTAGAAAACTACTTACAAAAGAATAAAAGAACACTCATGGTTCAATTAGAATCTAAACCGATAAATACAGTAATAATACAAGTATACATTCCCACATCTAGCTACAATGCAGAAGAGGCAGAAGCGATTTACAAAGATATTAAACTATAGTCTACCGTTCTACACACCGAGCTATCGAAGGCGCTGATCTACAAAGATGCCGAAAACATACTAAGATTCGCAAAAAGATATTTAATGTAAAGGTAGGTGAGGGTAGGAAAGGAGCGGTAAGTAGGTTTATTTGAAATAGGCACCAGAAACAACAGGTGGGTACAAATTTATGCTAAAAACAATTTAACCATCACAAACACAATATTTCAACATCATGCTAGAAGACGATACACGTGAAAGATGTCAGAAGACATAGAAGTAGGGTAGCTAAGCCGCTTTGGCAACAGAGATCCACAGCAAGATATGTATACGCCGATTCGAGAACAATATGAACAGCTAAGCCGCTTTGGGAAACAAAACGTGCAGCAAGATATGTATACGCCGCTTTGAGAACAAAATTGTCTTTGTGTGTAAATTTGTTGCGTCGGGGTGGTCGTTAGGTCTTTGGGGTGTGCGTTCGGCGGGGTCGTTAGATTTTTGTAGTGGGGTGGTGCGCGTGCGCTGGGGTGGAGATATTTTCTTAAGAAATTTTTTTAGCAGCGTTCCCGACGTTAAATATTAAATATTAAATTTAAAAAATGTTGTGTGTGTAGAAAATGGAGTTCACGTGTTGGTTCGTATTTTTCTGGGGTAGGTTAAGCTAAAATTAAAACGCCGCGGTGAAGAATTTTTAATATTTTGCAAACGCGTGCAAGTGGTAAAGAGTGTTTTAGCTCTCCTCATAAGCTGCGTTTTGTACGAAGTAGAAAATAAAATTGAGAAAATATACGAAATGTTATATGATGGAGGTCAAATTTTAAACGTTTGCAGGTAAAATCTTGTAAAAAGAAGTCGTTCACTTCTCGCAATTTCAATGTCACGATAAAATACTAAGAATTTGCATGCAGTCGAATATAACCTCGTGTTTTTATCTGGTAATATATAGTAAATCACGTCGACATTCGACTTTTAATATAATGTATTTAATTAACATAAGGTGTGTTGCAAAAACATTTCAAGACAGGTATGCCGTATATTTCCTTATTGGTATGCAAATTATACCACCTTGCATCACGATTTATTTGACTTTTAAATAAAAATTAATTTAATCTTATATCAAGGATGTCTTGCTTACAAAGAAGTCGTTCACTTCTCGCGATTTCAATGTCACGATAAAATAACAAAAATTCGCAGTCGAATATAACCTCGAGTTTGGAATTATAGCTCTCTGGTAATATATATGCAAATTATTCAACTTTTAATATAATGGATTTAATTAACATAAGGTGTGTTTGCAAAAACATGTTAAGACTATTTCCTTCTTGGTATGCAAAATATACCACCTTTCATCACGATTTATTTGACTCTCAAATAAAAAATTAATTTAATCTTATATCACGGATCTCTTGCTTACATTTTAGCAATTTGAATATATTTAAATATTTAAATGTAATTATACATTTAATTTATGTGGCAAGAAAAATTCTTTTACTTTTAGCGGTTTGGTGATTGTATGTAGATGACGTATTAGACATTGTATATATATATATAACTCGTTTAATTGCACAAACGTGATAAAAAATTTATAGGTTATGCAAAAACGTGCATGTAGTGAAGAATTTAGCGGTGATCTTTAGAGCTTCGTCATTGTTTTTATTCTCGTTGCTTTAGTTAATTAAAGAGAGATTTGTAGGTTAAGCAAAAATAGGAAATGTGGTGGATGACATAATCACTCTCAAAATGATGAATGGTGGGGGAAGGGAGCTTCTAAACGTGTCCTAAACGGGGCTCTGCCCCATTATTTTTGTATTAATAATCAAAAAGAATAGGAGAAATTATTCGACTAGTATTTTATAATGGTTTTAATTTAAAATATTGGTGTGTGTGCAAAAAAAACATGTTAAGACAGGTCACTCGTTATTTTATTCATGATTGCACCACCAAAATAATTTATACAACCACACTGAACTCGTACCCGGATCTAAAATTTAACCTTTAAATGTATGCAAATAATGTCGTTATTTAAAACGTGGTGAAGAATTTGGATAGTGATGTAATCATTCTCAAATGCGGAATGGTACTCCATAAATTCTAAAAAATATATGCATATCTATGGCAGGCAACCCAGCATACACCAATTATATATTCTTAGAGTAAAATTTTATTGTTAGGTGAATAACCAGCAATTTATTATGTAATATTTATTGCTACAAGCATGGTAATAATAATTTGCAATGTGCAAAATACCTCTTTTGTTGTTAAAAGACCGATTTAATTAAACACTATAAAAGATTGTGAATTATTTATTCTAGTTAAATTTTACAGTGCTAGAGACACTAATTATTATTAGTACTAGATATAGGTATAACAAAATTTGTATTCCAGATGATAGTATGTTCAAAGGATATTATTATTTAAAAGACTCTGTAAACATGATTAGTGAAATTATTAAAGTTAAGGAATGTAAAGCAAAAATTTGTCCATAAAAGCAAATATGTTTTCTAAAAGATATGCATAACTTACGGATCTAAATGTTTCAACATCTCGCAAACTGAGATAAATATTACTTATTTCTTTGCAAAAAACGTTCATATAACGCCCTTTAACAACCGCGTTCAGTAAAGTGCATGGTAGTTAATGACCTTGGCGATTGGGCTATTTATAGTATAAATATAACAACATATCCCCATATGTAAATTATATGGTTCTGGTTTATACCTAAAACAACTATTTTGCATTATATTTTGTTGATCCTGGCAGAATAAATTACAAGTATAGCTACATTGTCAATACATTTTTATTTTCAAACTCGTTTTAATTATTGTAGAATTTAGTGCTTATAAATAACCTACTTTAATTCAATAAGTTATTCTTAAATTAATAATTATTGTCAAGAGAAATATATACACATATGGTAAATAATTGCAAGAATGTCTATAATATATCTGAGTTTTAATTCTGTTAAATGGAACATATGGCAACAAGGTAACTTCAAAACATTTTAGCATAATTGTCAATTACCAAAATTCACAATTTTCATCTTATATCAACAAATGTTATTAAATTGATGCTAAACAATAAAAATAATACCGTTATATTTCAAATCATTTTAATAGAATTACGCAATGTTAAGTCGTTATTAAAATTAATTTAAACAGAGTTTTATTGTTATCGCCGTCTGTTGAAGAATCGTAGCAGAATCTGAACTATATCGCTTTTACAAAGCATGTATTCAAGATCACATTTAGTTAGTTTCAAAAACTTTTCATCATTGTATACGACTTGTTTTAACTTGCAGTAGGTATCAATGACCGAATCAACATTACCACCCGAACATGGTTGACAACTTTAAATTTTATTTTCCCTATTACTTTCAAGGTATTAAACATTGGTATATATATATATATATATATATATATATATATATATATAGATTTAGCGACATCAGACAACCTTTTTCTTAATCTTCGTTGGGAATTAAACCACTCATAGTTTTTAAAATCATCTTTCTTTACGTTTCGATCCATGACCTAGGATCGTTGTCAAAATTGTCAAAACCACAACAATCATACAGGGAGTATTTATCAGGCAACATATTTCTCGCATGGCTATGACAGCTTTTTGTGCTCTATGTAGAGTAATGATTAACGTTATGCTCTTTTGATTAATTTGCAATTTACCGGGCATGCATCCTTCGTTAAAAGTGAAGGATATTCCATAGATAATTTGAATAACAATCTATCACCACCAACACACCTCTAATTGGATTTTCCTTAAATATATTGCTCAAATTCAACAGAGTCGCCTTGCCAGAGATCATCTCGAGGTTGTTGATTTGTTGATGTTGTTACAAAAACTAGTGGGGGGTTTATCAGACGAATAACTAGGTGATGCTCAGTATCACAACACTTTAGCATTACCTATTTTGATGAATGTGCCATAACAGCTAGGTACTTGGATAGATCTCGCAGTGAGTGGAACAACAACGATAGTGACGATAGTGGTGCGAAGTTTTCAAGTTAACATGGACAATGTACTGTACGATTTGTTCGAGAGTGAACAACGCATTTTACACCAACATCTGAAACATGCCATAGTATTGAATGATGTGGACAAAATCAAACGTATACTGTTCAGAGTAGGTGTTCATGTTCCCTTTAAAGCCTTCAAATGGCTAACGCTGACCAATGATACATCCATTGATGTAATGGACATGCTGTTTAATCAACAGAGTAGGTGCGATCAATTTGTATCAAACTTCATTGATGCTTGCAACGGCAAAACAGAGTTAAAATGTCATCAGGTGCGCGGTGTACTAGACGCAATAGAGAGTAATTATAGTTTGAGCGATGTATATTTCCTTGAAGAATTACTAACCAACCGAGCTGTATTGAGTACGAAGGCATATCCTATCATGAATATAAAATGCAACTATAAATCACTGGTCACAGCGATTGACGATATGATTGTAGATGTTGTATATTTCGCACAACCTATGGTATTAAAAAAAGTATTGAAGTTAATTTTAAAGTATAAGGTAAATTATAAGTACCAACCTAATGTAGTTGGTCCTCATAGAACAACATATAACTGGCTCCTCAAGAATTTGGCAATGGAGGGCTCAAAACAGCAACCAGGATGGACGTGTGGTCCGGATTCGGGAAAATGGCCATCAAATAGTATAGATGATTATAAAAAAGTGTATATGCTATTAAAGTTATTGTTTTAGTTTAATACTATTTTTTTGTATGTAAATTATGTCATCTTGGTAATCCTACCTGATGCGCTATAGATAGCACTTATTAGATATAATGGAGGATGCTATTGTACGTGTCGCATACCTTTTACAATAAATATATATACCTCGAGTGTTGGTCAAGTACGGGAGAAATTGTTAGCTGAGAAGGTAATGTGTTTTACCTGCTTGTTATTTACACATATTCACGGACATCGAAATACTCAAGTTCAACCAAAACAGCGAAAATCAACCTACATCAACGTTTTGCGCTTCGGGCATGAGGAATTATAAACAACTTTCTTGACGTAGAACTAGTGTAGTAATTAGTAGTACATAGATGTAATTTGTGTGTGTGTGTGTGTCGCTATAATAAAGCATATAACAGTAAAAAAAAATTTATTGATGAATGGCATATGATGGTAAACAAACACGTAACAGCAAATCTACAAAATATGATTTTTGGATATCCAACTATTATGGCTAGAATCTAAATTTAACCATTTCACATATACTTGATTTTAACTCTCTTCAATACTTTTTCCACTAAATATACATCCGGATAGTGTGTTCGTTGAAGTTCTTCTGCATAGAAGCCGCCTAATATTGGTTGTCCTCGACTATCGCGCAATAGGTACGTTAAAGGATTAGTCAAATGCACTTTGTACACCGTAAAAATTTCGTTAGACCAATTTGGTGTGTATCCCTTGGTAAATTGACTTCTATGTTTACTAATGCGAACATGATCTCCAACAGAAAACTTTTTTACTCTTTAAGTTAACTGTTTTGATCGTACTGTATACTGTATTGAAGAGTTTGCGTTCATTGCGTTTTGACACATCTACAGGTCGCATGCCGATTGTTCGATGTTTGGTGTTGTTATATGCAGTCACGAGTGAGGATAGTATATTCAGCCATCGATACGAACCATTCAAACTGAATTGTTTCCACATTTTTGACTTTAAGGTACGATTAACGCGTTCTACTACGCAAGCTTTTTTATTGCTGTACACACTATAATGTGTAATCTCATATTTTTCCATTAAAGCCTTAAATGTTGAATTATAAAATTCTTTTCCCAAATCCGTTTGAATGTACCGTGGAATACGACGGTCTTTGTTGAAAATTGATTGAAAAGCGTTTAAAACAGCCTTACCCGTCTTGCGCTTAACCGGTACGGCCCATAAGTATTTAGAAAATACATCGATAACAACTAGAATGTATCTAAATCCTTTATTTATCTTTGCATATGGGATCATTTCCACCAAATCGGCTTGAAACAGCTCGTTTAATCCTTTTGTGATTACATGTCTTCTAGGAAAGTTAATGCGAGCAGGTTTATGTAACTCGTGGACGATTTGCTCCTTTACAGACATGTTGCTAATAAATGTGTGTGTGTGTATGGTTGACGGCTATATGCGTGCGTTTTTAAGTTTCTCTTGCAACTGTTGAATATCTGCTTGAATTCGTGCAATGTCTATTCTAAATTGTGCTTTCACTTGTTGAATAGCAGCGTCTAATGTCTTATATATGCTATTCATAGAATCATCTATCCGTTTGGTTACGATTTGTGCAACATTAGCGTTCACAGTGGCTGGAACAAGGTTACGCATCATCTCTTCAAAATGGTTAAAGTCTGATCTTGTAACATACTCGCTCGAGAATTGTGTTATCATACTGTTTGTTGTCTCCTTCACAAGCGTGTCTATATACTGCTGAATAGTGGAACCACTTCCAAGCGTTGGCTCGCCCTCTTGCTGGTGTAGCGTTGCTAACCGCGATTCTAAGTACGCTTTCGTGACTGCATCATCATCTTCTTGTGGTGTAGCGACGCGCGCTAATCTCATGTTGTCAAAATCGTAGTAATCAGCATAAGAAATATATGAAGCACAGTCAGACGCATGTCCAAACTTGTCGATAACCATCGTGATAATGAATAACAAGTCGCACAATCTACGCTATTATACGCAATTCGCGTAATTCTTCCATAATCGATGTAATTTCGTTTGTGTGACCGGTATTACCTGCATCTTGCGAGGCGACCAGAAGCTTGAGCCGTTCGCACAGTTCGTTGGGATCATCAAAGTATACATACTCTAGTGGCTTCTCGTTATAATCCATAAGTAGACCACGACCACTCGGGTTTATAGTTTGCTGTCGTAAGCTATACATTGCATTACTTCTTTTTTTAATGTCCGCATAATCGTTAATTTCTTTAAGTGAGAATTTACCCAAAGGATTGAGAAGGAACAGTTGCTCGTACAACCCTTTGCTACCGTTGTAGCAAAATCGTTCTACACACCTTTTCACCAATCCCGAAGATAATGTCCGAATCACCAATCATTAATTTTCCTGTCTCCGGATTAAAACGTACTTTATCCCTGCGCAAGTGCTCCGTGTCATTGTTATAAATACCAGTAAAGTTGGAAAACAGATTATCGACATAGTATCTTACCGATGGTAAGAATCGTTGTAAGTAGGCCTGATGTTCTTCGCTGTTTAGGTACCGTTCGTACTCTGTATCGGTCTCTGGAGTGTTGCCGCTACTCTCCGATTCTTCGAAGGTGGACTACACAGACTGGACTGGGCTATGAAGATTGTGTTCCCATGCCTCCTCTATTGGTGGTGCGGCGATTGGTGTTGAACTGCGCACCTGATCGAGAAATTTAGGGCGTCTTTTAGGAGTAGATTGTACGTCATGTTGTTGTGGTAACCAGTGCTGGCTTTCGATCTTGGACTCCTGTTTAATATCTTTCAGCAGACCGGTCTGAAGTGTTTGTAAACGTTTTGTAATAGGTGCATAGACTTTACTTAATGCAAGCTCCTTTTCAACCACACCTGCTTTTAGCGCTTGTAATTTCCTCTTGACTGCCTTTCGTACTTTTATGAGTTGAGTTCTTGTTTGGTTTTCACGTCGTCTGCCATCGTCTAGAAACGGGTAGGAAGTGATATGCTATTTATGTGCTTTATAAGTATATATAGGTGTCAAAACCTTTTCGGTAACGACCGTTCTGCAAATCGCCATCTTTATTGATCACCAGGAACCCATACCGATCTCGCCAGCATACGCCGCACAATTCTTTAAACCGGTTAAACGACATATCCGTGTTTACATGGTCAGCGTATACGTGTTTTAAATTGAGTTCGTCTTGTTTGAATAGCACTAGGACATTAGCATTGTCTCTAATCAATTGTTTAGGTATTTTGGAATAGGTCTGACATAGATAAAACAATCAATGGCCTTATGTCGACCTAAAGAAAAATATTCTCGCATTACATTTTGTTTATCGCACGACACGTCATCGAAAATAAATATCGAATTAGGTTTTGCATCCGCTGGAGTAACAATTGCATCCCACTTGTTAAACGCAAAATATCCTATTTCTTTTATTGGTTGTAATAACCTCTCTAGGTACTGATACTTTGGTTGATACAAGGATTTTGAGTAGAGATAAACGTTTTCAAAGCGTACACCATTCGGATGTTTCAAGAGACCGATGACTACATTAGTTTTACCACAATTGGATGGACCTGTAATGATACACCGTATTGTTGATGGTAATAGTAGTCCATGCTTTTGCACGTTAGTGTTGTTGCTGCAGTTGTGGTCCGTAATTGGCAACGCCAATTGTTGCTTTACCAGACGCATTCTATCCATATACTAAAACGTAATTGCCGTATGGTAAGCATTTAAGCGAGTAATTCTACACGCATGACCAGTCTCCTTTAAACCTTTCGACTGACAAGATTAATGAAATCCTATCGTGGCTACGGGTTACTCAATAGTGCTATCAATCGTTTACCGGTAGAATTACATTTACCAGGCTATCGCTTCTGTGGACCGGGTACTAAGCTTCAGAAACGCCTCGAGCGTGGTGATATAGGTCGTAATCCCTTAGACGAAGCCTGCAAACTACACGACATCGCCTACGATCTTTCTACAGACTTAACAACCCGACACCAAGCTGATCGACGTCTTGCCGAAACAGCACAAAACGTCGTACTGCACCCGACGCTTCGTTAGGTGAAAACTTGCTGCGTTTGCTGTTGGTTCTGCAATGAATGCCAAAGTTAAATTTGGTATGGGTTGTCGCAAAAAACGATAAGGTGTAAAGGAAAACGATGTGGTCAGCGTCTACGTACAGGAAGTGGTATACCATTCAAGCGTTTAATTCGCACCATTTGGGAACGCATTAAAACGTTCGTCCGACTGATCTTATTGAAACTGCTAAACTTGCAGTGGCACCGATTAAAGAAATAACAGATGAAATTCGTGGCATCCCACGTGTAATCCCTGTACCCAAAACTGGTGGTTTCCTACCTTTGATACCTATTTTGCAGCCCTTTCCGCAATTGGAGCGTTGTCGGGTGGAGCAGATGGGATTGCAAAAGCTGTCAACGATGCTAAACTTGGACAACAACAATTAGATGAAGCGAAACGACATAATATGGCACAAGAGGCAGTGACACTTGGAAAGGGTCTCTATTTGAAACCTTATCGCCGTGGACATGGACTGTACCTAAAGCCTTTTCTTACACACGGGCAAGGTTTGCGTAAACAAAGACAACGAAAAAAAAAAAATCAACGCATTCGTTAAACCTACCTATGCGAGCGTTGACCAATGTTGACTTGAACAAATACATAAAACGTTTACCAATATCCCACTTTCGTGGAATATTCATGCGCAATTCACTTCCAAACACAATTCGTTGGCGAGAATGTGGTATTCTTAATCATGATACTACACGTGGTGTGGGAACTCATTGGACCGCGTACAAAAAAGATGGTTCAAGGGCAGTCTATTATGATAGCATTGGTAATCTACGACCTCCGAGGAACTTGTCAAATACTTAACCTCATCAGGACCATGCACTCTCTATTATAATTATGAACAATTTCAACCGCTTAACACTGTTACCTGTGGACACTTCGTATTGAAATTTTTACTGCAAAATAGTCCTCCGCTAAGTTTCTAACAACGTTATATATTATTTGATTTTAGTGTATTTTTAACTGTTTTGTATAAAAAGTGTTTAATTAAAACCATATATTGCAAGTGTTTCAGGAATTTGCTTTTATTACCCCATCCCAACTACGAATACGACTAGTTGTTAGTTTATCGTCAACCACCGAACATGTACACATTTACTTTAACTGGAACTGAATCAACGCTCACCACAATCATCAACCCACCAATTGTTCTCGATGATGACCATGAATACGTTATTGGTCTTACAAACTTTGATACATATTTTCAATTCCCAATGTAACGGAAGCGAACAATAAATTTTACATTGATGACATCGTGCTTACTTTACCAGAAGGAACTTATGAAGTGGCAGATATTAATAAGTTCGTACGACGTAATCTGAACGATCCCCGTGAACGCACTTCATCCAAACGTTATCTTATTGATATTCGAGCCAATAATAACAGTTTACATACAGAAATCAAAGCATCAGGTATAGTGGACTTTACACAACCAAATTCACTTGCTTCGTTGCTGGGTTTTGAGAAACGTAAACTACCAGCTCTCACTACTGCTATTTCGGACCATCCGGCACAAGTCTTTCCAATCAATTCAATATGTATTGAATGTAATCTTGTGGTCGGATCGTATCGGAATAGCAAACCTGTACACATTTTGCATCAATTCTTTCCTGCAGTTGCTGCAGGGTACAAGATTATTGAAAACCCCGTGAACGTCACCTATATGCCACTTAATACACGAATCATCGATCGCATCATTGTTAAAATAGTTGATCAAAACGGTAATCTCATCACTTTTCGTCGGGAAACCATCACGATTAGACTTTATCTAAAGCGTCTTTAAACAATGGTTTTGCGCTATGAGCATAAACCACCAAAACCTATTAATAGACGCATTGTCAGCACCTTTACCAGTTACAAGACACCAGTGCACCGATTAACACCGGAAAACGTTAAATTTCTGCAAACATTAGGACTCAAAGTGCTACATAGCTAAAATGGATAGTAATATTTTAAATGTTACGCAACGTGCTATATTTGATACAACCATCATCAATGCCGACAAACATATGCATACTCCGTACTCCAATACCACGTATGAGAAGAACGATGTTATACGGATTCCAATAGAAAACGAAGATGTCTATACACTACCATGGGACAGTGTAATTTATATTGAGGGTACAATGAATAAGTCAGATGGTGGCGTTTCGCTTACCGCCGATTTTGTCAACAACGGAGTTTTATTTTTATTTGATGAAATTCGTTATGAACTTGGTGGAAAGACTATTGACCGCGTTCGTAATCCAGGTATAACTACGACTATTAAAAATTTCCTATCCTACGATTATAGCGAAAGTCGTCGCTTTAGAAACGCCGGTTGGTCCCCATCGATAAGCTTGATCTCGTTGATGCTAATGGTCATTTCAACGTATGCATTCCCTTGCGCATGGTTTTAGGATTTGCGGAGGACTACCGAAAATTCTTTTGAATATCAAACAGGAGCTTATTCTTATTAGAAGTAGTGCTGACGATGCAGCTATATCGAATTCTGATACCAAAGAGTCAATCAAAATTACTATTACACATATATCATGGCGGATTCCACATATAACCGTTGCAGATGCAGAGCGCTTAAAACTACTCAAACATATTCAACGCAATGCCATCATGGACATAAGCTTTCGCAGTTGGGAACTACACGAATATCCAGAATTACATACAACACACACGCATACGTGGGCCGTGAAGACGGCTTCTCAAGTGGAGAAACCACGTTTTGTTATTGTCTGCTTTCAAACCGATACATCGCGCAAAAGGGCGCAGTCAGTTCGACCACTGTAAGTTGACCAATATGAAATTACATTTGGGTTCATCTATGTATCCTTACGATAATCTTAACATTGATTTCGATACCAATCGCTATTCTATACTATATGAGATGTATGCACAGTTTCAACAATCGTACTACGGGGTATCAGCGAGCCGATATTAACACCCAATGAATTTCAAACGCACGCTCCACTTGTAGTCATCGATTGTTCCCATCAAAACGAAATAGTGAAAGTGGGAGCGGTTGACGTACGATTAGAATTTCACATGAAAGAAGCGCTTAAAGCTCACACTACAGCGTACTGCCTCATTCTACACGATCGTTTGGTCCGCTACAATCCTGCAACCAATATTGTGAGTGAAGTCTAAAATTAATAGTCCATTAGTTGTCGACGTTCAAAGGTTTAAAATTGCACATAATAACTTTGTGTTTAAAGAAATGGCTGTTTTACAACTATCCCTATCGAATGGAGTTGCAATAACATATGTGCTGAAACCACCATATTCTTGGAACTGTCTATCAGCTCGCTTCAAATACCAAAAGATATGGTTAAGCAGAAACTTTCACGGTATATGTTGAGATGATGGCAATTTACAATGAATTTCCACACCTAAATGTTATTAACCTAGAAGATTTAGGGTGTACTCCTCTACATAAATTAAAGTATTACACCAATTCACACAAGTGTTTCTAGCATACCACACGACATTCGTCATTCAATTGCGCAACCACAGATGTAATTGTACTCAAAAACTGGTTTGTACATATAACCAATTATTCATTTTTAATAAAGAATAATGTTTACATTAAGTAGTGTTTTTATTTGTATATTTTATACCTACATACATACATATTCCTTGAGACTAGTAAGATGTGTTTCAAAAAATGTCTTGAAATAAGTTTAATTGTAAAACTTACTAACGAATCTGTAAGTATCATATTGAAAAATTCCTCTTAACGGATATGTATTTTGCATTTTTTATGCAAACTTTATGTTACAATAATACAATTAAAAATTATATTCTACTACCGAGGTATTAAATTTTAAAGTATGTTATAGTTGTGTAAACATAAAATGCATTGCATAGGTTTTTATCATCAAAGTAGTACATTTTATTTAATCCCACCTGTAAAATGATTAATTTCTTAAACCTAAGTTTCATAAAATTTATTCTCCAAAGATCAACCAACTATAAACCAGAACTATTAAATTTACATAAATTTCGGTGTTATTTTAATTTAAACTATGCTCATAAAAAGTCGTTTATATATATAGCACCAACATTGTTACTACCTATGAATATCAAATCTTTAAAGGAATTTACAGTCATGATTAATTAATAAGTGGTCTTTTCATTTGTACACATTTTGTATATGTTGTTTTAGTTCCATTGACGACCTATTATTAGTAATCTGTTTATTATTTTATTGACGATATAAATTTTAAGATTGGAAGGGAACGATAAGAAATCTTCCTCTGACATTTATATGCACTCCGCATAGTTGTTTAAGGTAGCAAATATAAATAAGCTGTTTAATGTGTTGTAGAAGAATTTTTACCATTGTATTATCGGTATGTATAAACTTACTTACTTAATGTGGTTTTTAACGGAAGTAGAAATTATGAATTTTGGTAATTAACAATTATGCTAAAATGATTTGAAGTTATGCAGTTTCCATATATAATTTACATATATCGGTATGTTGTTATAAATATCACAACCTCGAGGTCATTAACTACCATGCACTTTACTATAATTAATAAAATCCCCGTACATTTAACTAAGATACATTTTTCTTAATGTGGAAGTCTTATCTATATTTTATTCAAATAAGAATCTGCTACCGCCACCTACAAAAAGATAGGGACAATTAAAGAATGTAAGTTTTTGTAAATAAAACATTAAAATATTGTGTGCTTCTTTTTAATATTATATATTTAATACAAAAATAGTTTTTTGAAATTCTCGGGAGATTCTTCAACACGTGCATGTTTTGCTTAACCTAAAATCTCCGAAGTATTCAATCACCTAATGCGTGCAAAGCCTCCGTTCAGAACGCCTTATGGAGTACCATTCCGCATTTGAGAATGAGTACATCCCCATCCAAATTCTTCACCACGTTTTAAATAACGACATTATTTGCATACATTTAAAGGGTTATATAGATCCGGGTACGAGTTTAGTGTGGTTGTATAAATTATATTGGTGATGCAATCATGAATAAAATAACGAGTGACCTGTCTTAACATGTTTTTACATATACACACACATATTAAATATATATTGAAATTGCTAAATGTAAGCAAGAACACCTTGATATAAGATCAAATTAATTTTTTTATTTGAGAGTCAAATAAATCGTGATGAAAGGTGGTATAATTTGCATACCAAGAAGGAAATAGTCTTAACATGTTTTTGCAAACACACCTTATGTTAATTAAATCCATTATATTAAAAGTTGAATAATTTGCATATATATTACCAGAGAGCTATAATTTCAATAAAAAACACGAGGTTATATTCGACTGCGAATTCTTGTTATTTTATCTTGGTAATGAAATCGTGAACAACATGTTTTACAAGATTTTACATGCAGACTTTATAATTTGATCCATTATATCACATTTCGTATATTTTCTAAATGTTATTCGCTACTTCATACAAAATACAGCTTTTGAGGAAAGCTAAAAATCTTTACCACTTGCACGTTTTACTTAACATAACAAAATTCTTCATATAGGTAAAATCACCACTTCGCTATGCTCTCGGCTACCTAGTTTCGGCTACTTTTCCAAGGTCGTTGTGACGTCATAGCCTTTTATAAATAAAGAACAATGTAATACTATTCTAAAATTTTTATTCTGGCATTATACATAACAAAATTTAAAAATATTTAATGCCAAGCATAGAGCCATTTAAACTTAATTTTAATATAAATTCGATTGTTTAACATGGCTAACAACCAATGCAAGAATTAAGATATACAACAAATTTGTGTGTCAGATAACAAATCCTGATGTTAATAAACAACTTGGAAATTATATACTAGATTTTTTACGTTGTCCAGATGCACATTTAAGAGCAACATTCGCGTCTACTTTGACCAAAGAACACGGTATTACGCAATTGGAAGCGACAATATAAAACTGGACAATTGGAAGCTATGTCAGTGCGGAACGGGTGTATAATCCCTTAAAAGACTGTTTAACCTTATTGGAAGATAGTAAGTTATACTTCCTAAAGGCGCCAATGTACTCGGTATCGCTAAAATGTGGAGTAAGTTATCGGACAAGCTTCAAAATAGCTGCTGTTTAGTGTATAATAACCTGCTACAGTACATGTATTGGGGGAACGGCAATACAAAGAAATTGACGGGCTTGCAAATTAAGTTGTCAGAAAAACCAGAGAAAAGGGAAAAATTGATAAAGTATGTGCTTTCAGCTTTTAGTTTTAACTATTTACCTGTAAATTATTTGGAGATAGTAGAGTAGGAAAACAGCCAAGATAAAATAAAAATCTTACACAAGTGCTACATTAAAGCAGGTAACATATTTTACACAATCTGTAACACCATATTCTACAATTCCAAAAGAAATAATCATTTCGGTATCGGGGTTGATAAGTACGCCTAACATTCGCCCAGAGGTTGTACGACAACGCGTAAATATTGGCAGTAAACTCTCTCCGTTGACGCTGCAGGAAATTGCCCAATTATGCACGCCATACGCTGTAAGTGAAAGAAAAAGCTGGAAGTAGAGGACATGCATGCAAAAAGGCGAAAGTTGGACTAAATAGAAGACACTGCGACAATACGCGAACAATACAAAGATGTGTTAGACAAAGAACATCTTATTAGAGAAAGAGGAAAGGATTAAAAGATTATTTTATGTGCCGATGGACTGACTTGGATACATCCGCGTTCTACAAGCTGTATGTATTTGTGGTTAGTAAGAAAGACTCTTTTTAGAATTTTAGAATAGTATTACATTGCTCTATATTTATAAAAGGCTATGACGTCACAACGACCTTGGAAAAGTAGCCGGAACTAGGTAGCCGAGAGCATAGCAAAGTGGTGATTTTACCTATATGAAAATGAAAATAAAGAACTTTTAAATTTTTTGAATAAATTTTGGTAGGAAATATTTAATAAATAAGTATATGTTAATGAAACACATATTTTCTAAATGATATTGGTGCTAAGGAAAGCTATTTTTATTAAGTTCTATAGTTTGAGAGTGACGTAAAAACCTTGATGCTACACCTTGAGTTGTAAAAGTTAATACATAAGCCTTGATATAAGATCAAATCAAATAATTTGAGAGTCAAATAAATCGCGATGAAAGGTGGTATAGTTTGCATATATTTTAAATTCATACGGGTATAATTAAAAGATTATATGTTAGATCCGACTGCAAGTTCAGTGTACTTGTATAAATTATTTTGGGATGATGTAACCAAAGGAAATATACGACATACCTGTCTTGAAATGTTTTTGCAACACACCTTATGTTAATTAAATACATTATATTAAAAGTTGAATAATTTGCATATATATTACCAGATAAAAAACACGAGGTTATATTCGACTGCATGCAAATTCTTAGTATTTTATCGTGACATTGAAATTGCGAGAAGTGAACGACTTCTTTTTTACAAGATTTTACCTGCAAACGTTTAAAAATTTGACCTCCATCATATAACATTTCGTATATTTTCTCAATTTTATTTTCTACTTCGTACAAAACGCAGCTTATGAGGAGAGCTAAAACACTCTTTACCACTTGCACGCGTTTGCCTAATATTAAAAATTCTTCACCGCGGCGTTTTAATTTTTAGCTTAACCTACCCCAGAAAAATACGAACCAACACGTGAACTCCATTTTCTACACACACACATTTTTTTTAAATTTAATATTTAATATTTAACGTCGGGAACGCTGCTAAAAAAATTTCTTAAGAAAATATCTCCACCCCAGCGCACGCGCACCACCCCACGACAAAAATCTAACGACCCCGCCGAACGCACACCCCAAAGACCTAACGACCACCCCGACGCAACAAATTTACACACAAAGACAATTTTGTTCTCAAAGCGGCGTATACATATCTTGCTGCACGTTTTGTTTCCCAAAGCGGCTTAGCTGTTCATATTGTTCTCGAATCGGCGTATACATATCTTGCTGTGGATCTCTGTTGCCAAAGCGGCTTAGCTACCCTACTCATAGAAAGATATCAAATCGATTGATTACGTTCTTGTTCGACAAACGTTTAGAAATCAAGCAAAAGACTATAGAAGCTACCCAGAATCAGATATAGGCACTAACCATAACATAGTAATTATGAAAACCGCGCTTAAATTAAAAAATTTCAAACAAGGAACGGAAACTGCACGTTGACTGTGAGAAACCAAAAGATAAAGATATTCACAAAAGATTTGAGAAAAAGTCAAACGAATAGCTGAAAGACATCGTGGAAAATTTCTTATACTATAAAAGTAGAAGCAGAATGGAATAACAGCAAATCCAGCTTAGATATGGCGGTTAGGGATATTCTGGGGTATAAACAAAAAGAAAGTAAAAAACTATGGGCAATAAAGGATATTCTGAATTTAATAGAAGAAATGCGTAAATACAAAAACAGACCAAATGAAGCAGGAAACAGAGATACAAAGTCAGGAAATGGGAAATTCGAAAATGCAGGAAAGTTAAAGAACAATGGATTGATGAAAAGTACAAAGAGGTACAAACTAAGATGGAAATAGAAAAGACAAAAGAAGCATACAAACTAATTAGAATGAACTATAGAAATGTAAAACCGTATGGCGAATAGATGCGAAAATTCTCAAATAATAAGTTTGACAGCAATCGTGTCAAAAATATTAACTATAATTCTACAAAGGCGGCTGGAAAAACCGACTGAAAAAATACTAGGAGAAGATCAATTTGGGTTTATGCGAAATAGAGAAACACGGGATGCTATTTTAGCTCTGAGGGTGATAATGGAGAAAACAATACAAAAAGGAGAAAGCGAGTACATAAGGATTGTAGACCTGAAAAAAGCATTCGACAATGTAAAATGGAATAAAATATTAGAAATAATCAAAAAGATTAGAATGAGTTTTAGGGATAAACGAATAGAACATAGCTTAAACGAAGGGCAAACAGCTGTAATAGAATTACAGCAGGAACGTAGAGAAGTAAATATTAGGAAAGAGGTTGGGCAAGAAAGGGGGTATTGCTTCACAAATAGGATTGGAAGTCGACTCTTTCTGATATTGATTTAGGGTTTAGTTTATTAACAATAATTAGCTTAGTAAAAGAAAACACTTCGATTAGACATGTACGTAGAATAAAAACAAGCGTGCTCGATTAACGTATGTACATTTACTTCATTTATTAGTTTAATTAGAATAGTACAATAGCCGCGCAAAGCGAGGCATTTAAAACACTAGAAACCATTACATATTCATTTAGAATGATTGCTCATATGGAGCAATGCGAATAGTAATATTGAGCGACCGCTCTTGACCGCTTTTATACAGAACTGTTCACCTTAACGAACGACGTTACCCCTATGAGGTCTAGTCCAATTAAAGGTGGGGTGCGTTGCGATATTCCTAGATTCTAACCGCTTGAACGGTTTAACCCAGGTGAAGATAGATTTGTAGATTCGTAGAAGCGGCATAAAATCCTAACAGAGGTGAAGCAGGGATGTTTCCTATTCACGTTACTTTTTAACTTGTCTATCGAAGAGGAAATGAATACAGTCAGTTGTAGAAAGACATTTGAAATTATTATTCAAGTACAAACGATTGATATGCTTAGATTTGCAGATGATATAGCAGTATTAGCAACTAGCAAGGAAGAGTTAGAAGCAGCTCTTATTGAAATAGAAACAGTTCCAACAAAGGGATACGGTATGAAAATTAACAAAAATAAAGCTAAAGTATTAGTATGTAAAGGAGGTGTTAATAGATCAAAAACCAGTATACAAATAGGAAACGAAAACTTGCAAGAGGTCAAGGATTTCAGCTACCAAAAAAGCCAAACAACGCAAGATGGGAAATGTGCAAAATATATAAAACAAAGTTTAGCACAAGATCGTGCAGCATTGAACAAGAAAAAACGACTACTAAATTCAAAGACAACAATCCTAGAAACAAAGAATAGATTACTGAAAACATACGTGTGGAGCACGGTACTGCACAACTGTGAAACATGGACAGTAAGAAAAGCGGACAGGAAAAAAGAAACCTTTGAAATGTGGTGCTATACAGACGTATGATGAAGATATCATGGACAGATCAAATTAAGAACAAAAAGGAGAGATAGGATGATATGACAGTTTCTTAGGCTTGAGGGAATAGTGCGGAATATATTAGAAGCAAAGAAGGGAACAAAGCGAAGTACAGTTAGATCTAATATAGACTATTATACACAGACAGTGAAACATCTAGGCTGCGGGAATTACAGGGAAATGTGTAGGTTAGCTCAAAATAGGAAATAATGGAGATACGCGTCCAACCACATCATAAACGGAAAACCTAATGATCAAATAATTAAACCTAATGATTATGTAAACAACTATAGGTGTTGGTTTAGCAATATTCTCAACAAATATTGATTGTGCGAAATGAGTAATTGGAAGACTTATTGGTTGGGCAAATGCTAAGAGGTGGAGGATGTTGGTAGTCCTCAGGTTGCTTAACTCCTTTCACGTACCATTGAATATCGGTAATATAGAGCATATTTTTGGAAAGTAATAGAAGGGGGAAAATACGAACGATATTAAGAAAAGATTAGCACTAGGCCGTGCACTTATCAAGAAAAAGCAGCTGCGATGTTCGAACACAACAAACATAGAAACAAGGAAAAATTGCTGAAAGCATATGTGTAAACCACAACACTAAAACTGTGAAACGTAAACAGTAGAAGAAGCGGACAGGAAAAAATAGAAGTCTTTGAAATGTGGTGCTACAGAATGATGAAAATATCATAGACAGGCAAAGCTAAGAACAAAGAGGTTTTAAAAATAGTAGGAGAAAAAAGATATCTGTGGAAAAAAGTTTAAAAAAATAGGAGAGATAGGATGATAGAACACGATTTGAGGCAGAAGACAATAGTGCGAGATATATTAGAAGCACAGAAAGGAAAAAAGAGAAGTAGAAGTAGACCAACCAGTTATAAGACAAAACTTAATGATGAAAAGAGAAATTGTATTTAAACCTGATGGTTATCATAAACACAAGTGTAAGCTTTGCAATATTCTCAACAAACGTTGATTATGTGCTAAGAGTAATTGGAAAACTATTGATTCGGCAAGTGTGTAAGTAGTGAGGAATCTTGGTAACACTCAGAAAGTCCAAAAGATATTAAAAAAAGATTAGCACAAGACCGTGCTTCATTCAACAAGAAAAAGGAGCTGCTATGTTCGAAAACAACAAACGTAGAAACAAGGAATAGATTGCTGAAAGCATATGTGTGGAGCACAGTGCTGTACGGCTGTGAAACGTGGACAGTAGGATAAGGGGACAGGAAGAAGATAGAAGCCTTTGAAACGTGATCCAACAGATGTATGATGAAGATATCATGGACAGGCAGGGTTAAGAACAAAGTGGTAATAGAAATTGTAGAGGAAAAAAGAAATATGTGAAAAGCATAAAAAATAGGAGAGGTAGGATGATAGGATGCACACTAAGACATAAATGAAAAGCGGGGCATATATTAGAAGTAAAGAAAGGAAAAAGGAGTAAAGGTAGATCTAGATTAGACTATTGCACATAGATAGTGAAAGATGTAGGCTGTGAGAATTTCGAGAAAATATGCTCAGAATAGAAACACTAGAGTTACGTGTACAACCCGTTCTAGGACTGAAGATCTAATGATGATGAGAGCAATACGAAAAATATCCAGAATAATAATCGTTAAGATGATCACATGTGTGCCTACTGTTGGAATTACAGTGAGTGGGCACGTAATTATTGGCAGACATGTCAATAACTACCGCATAGCCGAATAAGTCTAGTTCTGTTAAAACGGGGAATTCGCATTATAGAAAAAAAATGAAGAAATTTGAAAATGCCAATTAATTTTCTGATGAAAGTGGCGTGTGTAATACCTACTTACTCTTGACGTTGTTTATTTTTATTGTTATTTTGATATGAACTTATACGTCCAAAAATTTGATTAGTTCAAAGTTTACTCTGATTTTCATAATAAATATGTTCCTTAATTGTATTTTATTTATAGACAGATTTAAAAAGTGTCAAACCTGAAGGAAAATGACATAATACAACGCTGATACCGAGAACTGCAATGAATATCTAGAATGGAATGTGGACAAGGTATTCGTAGACAAACATTTAAATACCAAAAGCGTAAGGGTGATAAAAAATCATAAAAAAATAAACGATCTAGGTATCTGCTGAACAATCCTTAAATCCTTAAATCTCGTTTTTTGGATAAAAATTGAGATAAACTTGGTTAATAATTACGATAGCAAAAAGATGTTTATATAGTGTCTTTTTAGATCATCCCTCAAACCTTGTAAATCGAACACCGGAAGTAAAAAAATAAAGCCAGCAGTGCTGTATTTGAAAATGAGTAAAGGAGAGTCCGCAATGGGTATAATGTGTCATATGCCTCAAAGACATCATCAATCGTGTGCGACGTTATCAAAATGTACAAATCAATGACGACGAACAAATGTAGTTTTTAAGCTTATCAATGTGTTTATTTTATAAACGATAAGGTATACCAAAAAAATTAATTAAAAAGTTCTGGCTGATGAAAGGAAACATTCATATCTGAAAGCAGTTCTGAAAATTTTCCAGAAAATTACAAAGTTACATTTCTTTAAATGGAGATGGTTATTTTTAACTTCACATCGGGCAGTTCTCAAAAAATGCAATATTTTGGTACAACATGCCCTTATACCTAAAATTAAAAATAAACCTTGAAAAATCCATAGTTTACGCATGCGTAGAGGCAAATCTGTAACAACAGCCACCAACTGTTACCATTCACGTCTGGCTGTGACTTTACTAATACTTTCCCATTCGTTCTGTATCCTATCTATGAAACAGTTTATTATAAGGGTTCTTCAATAATTAGATTATTCTGATTTGTTTAAACTGACAGTCATCTACGGGGAATGCGGTAGAAATTTTAGCGTAACGATTCGTCAATTTTAAACAAGGTATCCGTTTAGGATCAGATCCTCACGCCAAAATATTAGTAATATTTTTACAAATAGGAAAACTGTTGGGCCCATTAAAATTAATAAAAAAACAGCATAACAATGCAGCTATTGACGAAAACTTCGAAACAACAGTAAAGACCTGCTTTGTTGTTAATCCCAATACTTCTACACGACAAGTTGCATCTCAATGCGGAATCAACCATACACTGTGTGGAAAAATCATGAAAAACAACATAAAATGCATTCATACAAATAAATATACTATACTTAAAGAACTTCCTGAGAACGATTCTTTAAAAAGAATTCAGATTTGCGAATGGGTTTACAAAAAACTGTATGTTTAACCGTCATAAGGAACATTTCTGATGTAATGAAAATCAGTAACCAATAGAAAATATACACATTAGTCATTTACTGTCTGGCGTGGGCTTAAGAAAAATAATGCGATTGTTGGACCCGTATGTTATAATGAAAATCTAATAAGCGAACGATATTTAAGCTTAGTCGTAGATTTTGTGACTAATTGTGTGGACGATCTATCATTGGCGGAATATCGATACATTTTTTTTAGCAAAATGTTGTTTCCATTCACAACACGCAAAAGTGTCGCCTTACACAATATCTTCACAGATAGAACGATTGGTAACAATGCTCATGTCTTATGGTCTGCGCGATACTCGGATTTGACATCGCTGGAGTATTTTCTTTGCTAATTTCATAAGAATAAGATTTACAAAATAGCAGTTACAAGAAAAAAACACTACAAAATTAGGATTCGACAGGCACTTCAAGACTTAAAACCAAAAATAATTAAAGTGGCAAGTGTTGAAGACAATAAATCTTTGTTTAGGTCAAGATGGTAAAAATTTTGAACATTTAATAAATAAAAACTTCTAAATACTTCAAGCTTCATTGTTTTTCTTTGGCATTATTGTTCAATTTTGTTTTTCATATGAAGTGCTATTTCCTTTCCACTTGTAACATAAATACAGATACCATCGATTGCATGCATGCTTACACATTAATACATTTCCAAGACTCATTTTTCATTATAGGTATGAATATGTTATTTCAAAATATTCCTTTTTGAGAACTATCCGATGCGATAGTTAAAAATACCCCTCTCTATTTAAAAAATGTAACTTTGCGTTTTATTTAAAAAGATAGTAAAAAAATTTCAGAAATGTTTTCAGAAATGAATGTCCCCCTTCATCGGCTAAAACTTTTTAATGAGCATTTTTCCCTATACCTTTATTATTTCTGAAATAAAATTTAAAAATATATATATATAATTACAAAATATATGTTCTTGAGATATAGGTCAAATAAAAACCAAAACTTGCTTATGTTATTACAGCACTAGTCCAGTGAAAAAGGCCCGCTTTTATTTGGGTTGAAACGCCTGGAAAACGTCAAATTAAATAAAAAAGTTGGAAGTTTTGGCTTTTATTTGACCTGTATCCCAAGAACATATATTTTGTAATTTTAAATCAAAGGTCAATAACTAAAGAAATTAACTCTATATATATATATATATATATATATATATATATATATATATATATATATTAAAACAACATAAGGGCGCAGAAAACTAGACATTTCTACGAAGAAAATAAGAAATACAACGGTTAGGCGAGAAAATAAATGACAACACCCAGTACATAAACTAGTCATAATTAACTTAAGAAATAAAAAGTATTTTAGAAGATTTGATTAAATAAACGATTTGCAAGTCATAAGACAACGTGAATGGAAGTTGAAACACAATACGCATGAATAATGCATCATGATTACGCTAAGAATCTCAAATGAACAAGCAGGTTTAAAAATGCGTAATAGAAAACGCAAATAATTTAATACATAAACAATATTAAAAATACGTGACCAGGAAGGTAAAATTCAACACCTGCTAGATTACAAATAAACACGGCATGGTGATAAAAGCAAAGTTCATCAAATTTATTGTACAAACATTAATTTACGTGAGCTTGAAATGAGAAAATCCAATAGAACCAATGCATTAACCTGAAGTACTACGTGCTGAAAGTAGCACATCAGTTTTGTGTAGACAGCAAAAATCCATAGAAATACCCAAAACCTGGTATGTAAAAATCACGTATAATAGCGAACTCTGCGCTTGTCAATAGATAGGCGATTCTTTTAAATACGACCGGATTTGTAAACAAATCAGTTCAACATGAATTAAGGCTTAGTCCACATCACTTAAAAAAAATCTTTACGTAAAAAAATTAGAAGTGATTCATTGTGAAGTAATAAATAGTACAATGGTAATTGTGAAAAATTAAAAGTGGTTCCTGGTTTTAACCCTTTAAAAACGTAAGTAAAGATTGTTTAATTTAAATTCTAATATCAACATTAATAAAAAGGACTCTGAAAAATTACTGGATCCAATAAGAAAATTCAACAAGCATTTAATTCAATCATTAATTACTGGAGATGACGAGGAAGTTTAACAAAGGACGCTAAAATAATTTAAAGCTATGCTAAGAAAAATGCAGACCATATCTAAAGCAGATCTGGATTCAACGTTGGGACTATTAAATCATTAAGCTGAATACGGGAGCAGTTCGTACAGGGACTGATTCGGGCTTGAAACAACAGGTTAGCCAATCTGAATGTTTTATTATTTTTATTTGTGAATATTCCGTTGTATATTTCTAATTTGAATAATTTAAAAATTGCTTTCCTGAAAATTTTATGTGAGGGCCGACAAAGATCGTTTCTTTAATACACGTTACAAATTACGTAAATTTTGAAAGAAGTTTAATGGACTTTCATGGGGCTTCAGATAATAATAATAATAAGGGTGATTTTTGCTGGGTTTTTGATTAATTTTGGGAATGATAATTATTGAAAAATTTTTTATTCAATTATTAAAAGAAAGTTCTATTTAGAGAATTCTTAAACATTTCATATATTGTAAATATTTTCGAGAATATTATAGTAATTGTGCTTAACGGTGTTTTGGTTTAAAGAAACAGGAAGTAGAAGTAGAAAGAAAAACTTAAAGGCTTTGTTGTCGTATTGTCGCAAGCTCCGTGCGTGGTTAAAACTGAGCTAGCTGAGGTATTCAAAATTAAAATTAAAAATTGACAAAAAAAAATTTTAACCTTTTTATTTCACAAAAAGGGGGCACCGGGTTTTTGCAACTATATCACAACAATATATATATATATATATATATATATATATATATATATACAAATACAAATGCAAATAAAAACCAAAATTTCCAACAACTTTTTTATTTAATTTCTGAAATTTTTTTGTAGCTTTTTTTAAATAGAGAGGAATATTTTAAACTATCGGACGCCTAAGCATTGGGAGCCCCAAATAAAGCTGTGAATCGGGTACAGCCGCACTGCATCGATGTAAGGATGTAATAGAAAATATGAATTTTTACTTTATCGTGTCCTTTTTCTTGCCTGGATAGCTCACCGAAAAATATGTGTATTTTATGAAAATGAAGTGAAACACAGAAATTTCAAAAAACGTCTATAAACATTCTTCTATACATTCATTATCTCTTCCATACACAAATATAAATAACGCTTATTGATACAATTTACTTAAGTTCAGACAGAAAATTTATCTTATGCCTACTTAAGTATTAACCTTTTGTTGGATAATTTAAATACACTTGCATTACCTGGTCTCTCTCGGCGTAGTTGATCAACAACTTCGAGCAGAAGGTTTTATAAGGGTCAAAACGCTTTGGGTTCTGACCTCAATATTGCCGAAAATAAACTATCTAATGACAAATAATTTTTATAAAAATTATAAACTTATTCTAGTTTAATTAGCTTAATAAAACTTGAATATCCCACAAAACAAATTTATACTTGAAATCTGTATTTTAAAATTTTTCTTTTAGCTACCTGTCTTCGCTTATAAACATCTTTTCCATTGGAGTTAACTACATTGAAATCTTTCAGGTTCCATTTCAAATTTTAAATAATTCTCCATCCGTCGAAGTATACGTTTTAGAAAATACATTTATTAATAATAGATTAGAATTAGCTTGTGCCTTGTTCTAATATTATTTATGATTAATTGTCGTTGTAAAATAATTATGCTTCAAACTTATGTTCCAATGTCTATGCTAAGAATGAATTGCAAGTATTGAAATTACATTTTCGATGTCTAAGGAATGAATGACCCGCTTCCTAATTATTTCCATCTTTATATAACAAAACAGACTCAATCCGTCATCTTTCAAAATCCTTCTATTGTATTCTCGAAGCATTAGTCACAATTTCGCGTTTAATAAATTGTCAGCTTAAAGTTATTGCGATCATAAAAATCTTCCATTGTTTGTTAATGCATTAAAAACAGTCGTTGTTATCTCTCTTCCACGACTTCTGAAATATAATTAGAGCTACTAAACGCGCTATCTTATCCATTTCATGGACTTTCGTAGTAGTGCTCCTTTGAATTGGAGCGTTTATTCATACAAGATAATCAATTTAATTTGACGTATGATTTATGACTGTTTCCGAGACTCTCAAAATCGTAGTTTGTTTAAGCAAATGCGGTATTTTTTAGAAAAATTCTTTACACACGGAAAATATGCTTTGCTTTAGCAATTCGTAAAATTGATATTTTTAACGAAGATAAATATTTATGCAAATTACCTTCAGACAAGTACGGATTTTATATTCGCATATCTTAAAGAAGTTATATAAAGTGGTATGTTTTTCAGTCTACATGCGTGCAATAAAACCTTGATTGTCCAGGAGAATAATATTTACGCACGGATTTTAATTTCACAATTAATAAATGCTCTTTTGAAATTGGGTTTCGTTCTTATGCTTTATAAATGCTATAAGACTCGTTTACGGTAAATGAAACGTGTTCTAGAGAATATCTACACACGGATTTTGAAGTTGGGCTTCTTCATTTTTTAAATGGACATGTGTCGTTAAAGCGTTTTATTTTACGTGGGAATGCATTTATCTTGCTAAGAGAATACGCTTATGTTTATACAGAATAAAATTAAACATTAGAAAATTTTGGGTAGGTGTTTTTTCACAGAATGCGGTGCTCAATGTTCTCTCGTGACCTCATTCTCACATCAATATATAAAGTATTATCGCCACCTTCCACCATCTTGTTAAAGAAAGTTTGTAATTTTCAATATTTTGTATTGAAACGAAGCGTTACGTAGTGTACCATTGACCAGAAAAATACATTCGGCTCCACGCGACATCAAAGATGATTGACAGTTTATAAGAGACTGCTCATACACGATTATAAAGCTTACAAAACGAACTTATCGATTACTCTAGATTAATTGAGTTAAATACTAGGTGCTCAAAGTAAGGATTAGTTTAGTTCGAATTCAAGGTTTGGTTAGAATATTAGTTATAAAGTCGTGAAATAAATTAGTGATGACACAACGCTAAAATAAATAGCTCTATGTGATATAAATTATTAGAGTGATCTATATAAATTAACAGTTAATTATAAGTGTATCGACTAGTAATGTAGAAGATCGAATTGTAGCTTTAAAAAAGTTAGTATTTGTACTGTTAGTGATTAGCGGAAAATAATTCGTCCTAGATACATTAGAATTTCACTGTAGCTAGTAGTTGAAAATACTTGAAAAATCAGTTCAATACTAAGCAACTGCTGCTATTCAAAAGAGTGTTCATTACAGTACGTTGTGGGTTCTTAAAATGCACATGACCGACAAGTAGCCAGTAGCCAGTAGATGTTTTAAAATAGTATGGCAATACCCATTTATTCTATTAAATAAAATCCATTTTGCGGACATTATAAAAAAATCTAAAACATCGAAAACCCATATCCATTTCGAATGGCTTCGGGCTGTGGTTGATGTTTTTAGAATCAAAAACTTATAAATTTTTAACCCTGATACCACCAATAAAGACAACTCATCTGAAAAAAGACGATTAATGAATATTTCATATCATTTACAATCACTTTATTAGAATCAGTGTCTTGAAAAATTGCAGAAAATTAAAAAGCAAAATACAGAAACAAAATGTCGATGATCCAAATAAAGTGTTCAATCATTTATTAACATTTTGCAAGGAATGACAAAAATGAGTACGAAGACAAACAAAAAATCAAATTAAATGATTTTTTTATAACGATTAGTGGAATAGATTTACTTAAATCTGAGATAATCCGTGCACAGTTTTCGTTTAATAAATACAGTGAAATATCAATTACTATCAGCAATAGTGACAGTACGCTAAGAAGTCATGTCAGATTCCGCCATCGATCAAGCAGTTGCTATGAACATAAATAAGTCAACGATCATCATCATATAAAAATCAAAATTTAAAAAAGATATGTTCTTAGCATTGTCATACTTAGCGGTATACATGGCATGTGCAACAGAATAAGACTTATGAACAAAAACTAAATGGTTTGAATAAACAAGATCGTCTAGCACAAGACGATTGAAAAGTAGAGTTTTCTGTTTCTTAAAGCTATAGTTGAATACCTAAATTACGACTTAGCTATTAAGTTACGTAAAAATTCATTATGGTCCTAGTGATGTACTGAACTTGAGTTGTGAAAAAAATTTGACATTAGGTAATGTCAAAAATTCCTGTAAAAGTTAAAGGTTTAGATTCAACAATGTTCCATTTTTAAGTAATCATATTTCTGTTGAAATAGTTACTTAAGATACTAGAAACAGGGTACTCTACTTTGCACGAGCTAAAACTGTTGAACTTGATAAGATTTCACTTAATGTGAAAGAAATGTATATGAATCCAGCATTTTCAAAAACATCACTGGAAAGATATGGAAAGTTATTTTAGAGGATGGAAAAAATTGTTGCTATTCGTCATCCCATATGGCAGTTATTTTGACGTTTTTAGTTTTTAAGTTCAAAAATCTGCAAAACGCATAAACCAAACAAAACAAAGTTAACTACTTAGATTCATCCTAAACCCATGAGTCACATTCAAATACTCCTCAATTTATACAATGTACAGTGCCGTGAAACGCCTTGCATATTTCATGGTTTTTCTTTTTTTAATTTTCTCTTGAGATAGCAAAAACCCAAACTAAATTACTACGATTCCTTTAAAAAAATGTATAGTACTTTTCCTTTCTATTTATGATGTATAAATTACCTTTGTTTCAGAATAGAACTTAATTTTTCTAAAAAGTTTAAATTAAATCAGTGTAGAGTGGTTTGATAGATAGACTACACAACTCAAGAATGTAAACCAAATTACAAATGAACTCAAATTAGTTAACCTTCAAAATCGTCAAGATAGTAAAGAAAGGGATTTAACAAATTAATAAGAAATTTAATTATCTATGAGGGTATTTATCAACATATAAAAACCAATAATAATTAATTAATATTGGCTACTTTCTATAATTTTATATACGTGCTTAACATACTTGAGTTGCTCTGCAAAATCAGTGTCGGAAACATTATGTAAATTCACACTTGATTAAGTATATTTCTAATAAATGGTGCTCTTGCTATTTAACGCCTGAACGCAATTATCAATGTATCAATTACCAACGCCGCTTCTATCAAAGTAGGCGTACAGCGTTATTAATTTATACTATAGCATCAATTACCAACACAAATTTGGTTAGAAACTAATGTGTTGCTAAATTTATTAGAGCAAAGTGCAGGTTGCGTGTAATTTAATAGTAGTTATTTCTTGAATTCCCTATATGGTATGTTTATTTTCTAACGAAGGAAAATGGAAAAGTTTTATATGTGTCAACAAATCAAAAAAAAAACTCTACATATTCACTCTGCCATAAATAATAATCAACTAAAAAATCAAAAACTCAAGTAATTTTTATAGAGTTGCTTTTCAGCACTATTGGACAGTTAGTGATTAAAATCGCATTAATTTATAGTTGACAAGTTTAAATTTATTTTAAATCTCCTGAGAACAATACAATTATATTTAACAATAATTTCAATGTGTAAGCTTTGAAATAATTGTCTAAGTGTAGTGTTTTTTTCTATCCACCATTGTCAGTCGCAATGATATCATCTATTTGTCATAATATTTTCGCGAAAAGTGAACATTACGGTGAGTCGATATAATTGCCTACGTCTTCCGATGGTTAATGTAAGATTTAAATATCATTGGTATCACATGTTTCAGATATTATGCAAACATGTGAATCACAGCCACACAAAAAATGAAGAGCGAATTTCAAGCAGACAATATGACAAAGAAAATTAGATTTTATTGGCCAAAAGACTTTTTCCGCACTGACGAATTTAAATGCTATTGAAATAGTATGCTAATGTCATTAACTCGAAGAACTAAATTAAGATTCAAGGCCAATATCAGTCTACTTAATTTGAAATTCGAATTTTAATCTTAAAAATAAAAGTTTAATCAGCTAAAGCAATCTACGATCATAAAAACAGTTTATAGTAAAATCGATATCGACAGCCGTAGGTTTTTGTTTAATATAGCTGTTAGTAACATTTGCTTACCAAATACGTTGTATGATCTTTAACGTTGCAGCAGTTTATGTTTACTAATAACAATTCATTTTAGTATTGTCAGTAAATCATTTCTATTCTCGCCTTTAAGAATCCCGAAAAGTGAGTTGCAGTAATTATAGGCTGTTATTCAAATATAATTTGTAACGCCCGGTTTTTAATGATACGTGACAACACCTGTTGCTTCGCGGGGACGAATATCAATTATATATCGCTCGTAGTCAGTCGCTTGCCATAAGTGAGATAGTGAAGTGAGGTTTGAGGTGAGAATAGCAAGCGACTATTGTATAACAGTAAGTAATGTGCTAAATTTGTTTCATTGATATATATATATATATATATATATATATATATATATATATATCGCCTAAGAAGTTGGCCTACGAATTCGTCTGGAGTGACACATTATACAAAGAAATCATTTGTGAAAAAAAATCCACGCAATTTATTTTCAAGAAGCAATCCTAATTATGCAGTAATTGTCTTTCATTCAAGTTGTGATGTAATAAAACAAGGAAATGATTTTCGTTATTGCAAGTCTCTTTTATGTAAACATTTAATAATGGTTAGTAAGAATTAATAAGTCAACATTTATTTTTATTCACAGTAAGCGATAGTAAAATAAGCTTGCACGTTTAAACCTTTTGTTTGTGAGCCGTGTGCTCCTCCACTGTAGTTGGAAAACAAAAACATGTTTCATACACTCACAATCTTGGTATAAAGTTAATTATTAATGGTTGATACACTATTTTGTCTATACATGTTTCTTAAGATTTTCATAGGGTAAACTTTCATATAAATTTGTGAGAACTTTCTCAAAAGTTTGCTTACATCAAATATTCGTTTAAACATTAAACGGATGCTAATATTCAAACAAGATTTAATTCTAGTAACATTTGAATGAACGCCAGGTAACAATACGTTATTTCTCTACGTTAGAACTTCCTTGCATACTTCTAATTAAACATCCCGTTTTCGTCAATATTCTCTTTCACGGTTGGGAATATTACTAAATTAGACGACCCGTCTATAATACTGTTAACATTCAATAATTATTATAATTAATTAACTATTTCAAATCGTAGTTGGATAGCGCAACGGATTATCTCAAACTATGCTTGCATTTTATACCAATTTACTATGATGAATTTTCTGAAAATCCTAAAAACAAGTCAAATTTTATTATACCTTCGTTGAACACCTAATTTCTGTATTGCAAATGTGAACTTGTATATACATTGTACAAAGGGATCTTCGGTTATAGTTTCTATTGCATTCGCGGTTGTGGTCTGGAATAAAATCAAGTTCGATCCTGTTATCAAGACATATAGGGTTATGCTATTGAAAAAGGAACTTTTCGTGACCATTTTTAAAAACTTTGTATGTCGTGGATTAAACGGTTTGATTTTTTGACTACAGGTTGTCTTGTTTGGTTGTTGCATTCATTTATAACGAGTATCATGATTTCGAACGGGCAGTTACGAAAATTCTTGCATAATGAAAACTTCCATTACTATTCTACGTACCTGGCGAGTGACTAATATTTTTATTGTTTTGCTAATGGAATGTTTAATATGTTTAGTCCGGATCCCGTGACCTGGCTCCCGATTTCCAGATTTCGTATATTGGGTATATTTGAACCTATGTTTAAATCCGCATCGTGGATTCCAGCTGTCACAAAAATACGCTGGAATCCACGATACGAGGTAAAATGCAAGTCCCGCGTGTAAATGTTGTCACGCACATTAAAGATCCCTTTATTGCTTGGAAAAGCACGGGTTCAGCAAAATTCATAATTTTCCAGGTAAAAAACTCGCTTCCTGGCCAATGTAGCACCTTTAGGTGGAGCATTGGAAAATCAAACATAGTGTGGTACGATCTTTTGAACCATGCTCATCTGTACTTGGTCTGGAAATTCCACATCTTGTTTTAACCGTGGTATGTCGATTGAATCGATAAGATCATGAAAAATGTGCTTGAGGTAAATATTAGATGAGTATCAATTTTTATAAAATGACTGTTTTGCTGGCTTACATTACGGTTAATTTATTTGTATTATGTAAAGAGTGTCGATCTGTATCAAAAGATTGCTTTGCTAGCTTACGTTGAAGTTGGCTTACTGGTAATATGTAATAATTAGGTTAATTATATGGGAATATACTTTGAACACAGTTGATTTATAAGAGTGGATAAATGAGCTAACGGCATTCTTCCGAAATAGTTGCGTAGATATTTGGTGGTGGTGCTATTACTTTCCTCCCTTTCTTAAGTTAAACAGATTCCTGTGAGGTGAGCTCGTCACTTGTACTGTGATGTTTGTAAATAGAATAGGTACAGCCATCGTAGATATATGTATGGAAATAACATACTATTTTTATTTGTATTTTTTTGTACTTCTATACTTTACTGACGGGTTGTAGGTTCATCGGTTTCGTTTTGATTAACTCTCCAATCTTCGACTATGTTAGCGCGGCATTTTCTTTCTTTCAGTTTCCACTTCTGTTGCAGTAATTCAGGCGAGCTGGCTCCAGGATATGCATTGCATATTTTTTTAAGTTTTAGGGCTTGGTGGCGCCCATTGTTTGTCAATTCGTACATTTTTTAATATAATAGTGTCATAGAAACCCATAGCAACGTATCAGACGTCTCCGCAAAGGTTAGAGTACTAGCTAGTCAAAAAATATCTCCTTTCTTAGACTATTAGTCGAAGAAAGAGGGCATTTCATTTTCTTTCTTTAATCCATGAGAAGGAAATATGTAAAAAAACGTGTTTTTAAAGCTACTCCTGAAGAGAACTTAATTATTATTGTAGATCAAAGCATTCAAATCGTATATTTTGTATAATCTTCTATCGCGTGCCCTCCTATCTGCATAAAATCGTAGAATAAACTCACCGAAAATGTACAGTAGCGGCAAAAATCAAAACTGGCTATAAAGACAGACAAGCAGCATCCAGTATATGAAATATAGTAGCACTAATCTTGAAAGCTTATTTATAACAACGTCTATTGGAAGAAAAATTAAAATTCAAAGATTAGGCAGGACATTACTCTACAACTATCACGTGGGTTGATTTAATAATAAACGGTCAATAAAATTCCTTTTAGGTTGATTTATTTAGGATAATGTATGCTTTAGGAAAAGAAAACGATCTTAACTTACAAGAAAATTTTTCTATTTCAGAGCAATTAAAACAGCAGTTCTAAAGCTTCAAAATTTTAAAACTTTTACATTCTCCTATTAATTGGCTATTCAAGCTGGAATAATTTTCTATTTGTAACAAGTGTGAAACATTTCAAACTTGAACATTAAAAAGTTCTTGTGGTTTATAAAAGAAGTAGTGGGTTTTATAAATGTATTCAAAAATAATTTTATATTAGTTAAAAGTTAATTGAAATTTGAAAAAAATATTATTTTAATATAAAAGTGGCATTCTAAATGTACACATCTTGTACGAAACTTGAGAAGAATCTTATTATATTTAATTTTGATAAAATTTAAGCTTCTTGCGTTGCGTGTTTTAGTAATTGTTTGTGTCGATAATAGTTTACAATAAATGATATTGTCGTTATGAAAGCGAAACACCGCTGTAAAAAAAAGAATAGTCTTGAACATCAAGGTAAGTTGAAAAAATATCAAGAGTGAGTTAAAGATTTGGCTATAAAGTAAAATATATCGACAAACATTTAGCTAATAATAGCAATTAATGAAAAATTGAGAATGTCCAAAAAGGTTTAAAAACAATTTCAACAAGAAAATTAAGAACTAACAGTAGATTACTTGTAAAAGTAAAACTTAGAAACAATAATGAGAAGTATTTGAACTAAAGAAATACAATAATACGCAATATTAAACAGAAATTGATAACGCAATAACAGTAAACTATATAACGAAAATATCATAGTGACCACAAGTCTAGTAAAGTACAAACATGCATAAAAAACAAGTGACCGATTACCTACTTAACACTGACGGACCTTCTAAGAAAATATTACATCCAATGCTAAATGAGGAACTTGGTCACCGAAAACTAATGCGTTTCCAGCTATATGGTAATTAATAATTTTGTCTGGCATTGGGAAAGTAATTCGAACCTAGTGAACGAAAATTAATTAATAAATTGTTGGTTATTTTGAAAAGGGAAAAATCCAATGACCAGTTTCGCTGTTATTGCAGCTCGTCAGATTGGACCATTTCTGTCTGCAAAACCACCAACCAAGTTCTTGAAGTTATACACAAACCATGGTGTATTAGTATGTACAAAATGTATCTCATGCGCTCCCTATACTCAAATGTAAAGAACTAACTATCGATAACGTTTCAAGTCCTCGACATGATTGTATAAATGGCATTGCCAGACAAAATTTTAATAACTAGTCAAAAGTCAAGATAAAAAATAAATAAACAAGCACTTGTTTATTTATTTTTCTTCTTGTCTTTTGACTAGTTATTAAAATTTTGTCTGGCAATGCCATTTATACTATCATCTCAGAGACTTGAAAAGTTATCGATAGTTAGTTGTTTGCATTCGAGTATAGGGGACGCATGGTACATTTGATACATACACCATGATGTGTATGATTTCAAAAACCTGGCTGTTTTGCAGAAAGAAATGATCTAATCTGATGAGCTGCAATAACAGCAAACCGGTCACTGGATTTTTTTCTTTTCAAAATAACCAACAATTTATTAATTAATTTCCGTTCACTATGATCGAATTACTTTTCCAATGCCAGACAAAATTATTCATTACAAGCATACACCACAAAAATTTGTTTAAAGCCGATGCAAAAAAGACAATAGAAAGTCATTTTGGTAATCTAATAATACTAAAGAATAATCAAATATACATTATCCAAATAAATCCGCAGGCACTAATACAACAATAGTTTATCAAACTCTCAAAAACGTTAGCAACTAACTAGTATACAACAGTAACCAATGTCATTATAAAGTAAAGTTGGACGGTATGTGCTCCATAGATCAGTAAAGCTCCAATAAAACAAATAAAAGACATAGATATATTCAAAGGAATGCACAGAGGATGTCACAATGCTTTTTTTTAGAAAATACTCGTTACCATCAAAGAAAAAAAAATGGAACAAAATTAAGCAGGCAAATGGTATAATTAAATCATCAGACCCCTTAAAATAATACTCCAAGCTATTTCCAGTTCAATAACAAACACCGCGCATGACTGAATGTAATTGCAATAATAAAAACACCTAGTCACATCAAATATGAATTAGTGTCCTATAAACACTCGCTTTCAAACTTAACACATCCAAATGAATGCTCTACGTGAACAATACACTATGTTTTATAAAATACCTAGAATTGTAGATTTACTTTAAGTACTTCGCACGGGTCCAAATATAAAATTCACAAAAGAAAGAAGCTAACAATATTTAACTAGCTGAACATAAGGAGTACTAAACAGAACAAGAACATCGTTTACTTACGATTACGTAAAGAAGAGCATAAATGAGTCGTTACTTCGTGCCCAAACGGGAATACAAAAAAAAACAAATCTAAATTTAAAAACTGAATGCAATACGTAATTACAAGAAAACATTGTACAAAAGGATATACGATCTAATAAAACATCCGTCATAAAGATGTGCTACCAACAACAAACATAAAGTACTTTATTGCACTCTATGGAAAAGTGTTCGCTTATGATAAATCTTCACCTAAATCAGTTCAAAAACTGAAATAGATATCGAACCATTAACTATAAAAATAAATTACTTCCAAAAACTGATAAAACTAAAAAACAGCAACGGCATCAGAATTGTTCAGCGAAGCTCGTAGATAAAGCAGCTTATATATAAGTGTTACTAGGTTTGAACAAATTTCGAGACACAAGTAAAGATTAATTTTAATGTCTCCACGTTTCTATCCAATTTAGCTTAGTATATAATGTAATAAATAAACTGAACACACATTTCTTATTCAGATATCTCTTTTCTTTATACTGAAGTTCCAAATGTATGACAGAGTTAGTTTTAAAATGACAGCAGAAAAATTAAGTGTTATCTTTAATCACTTACCGCTCATTTAACAAAATTTAAATGGCCTGAATTACATAATCCTATAACACTTGGTAGTTTATGTATAACAAAACAGGTATTTCTCTTCGAACATGCTTTCATCATGATACATTTTAACTGTTCGATTAACCCATAAAAGGTATGCTTAACACTACATATTGTAATACGGGCAGATTCTATATTAAAAGCTTTTCAATTTTACAACAATTCATTAAAAATTTTTCATTGCGATATGGCAGTTTGAATATGACTTCATATTAAATCAAACATTTTTGAAGAAATTCAAAAACAATTCCTTTATTATTACGGTCGAAGTTCTTATAATTTTCAATGTGTGAAGTTGTCACAATGGGTTAGGCAGTCATATGCGGTACGATATTTTAACAGAGTTACTTCATTTCAAACTAATTATATAATCGGATATTGATTGAATGTTAATGATTTTCTAAGAAATCCGTTACTAGAACCGCTGTTTCTGGAGCTCACGCTACATGTAAATTTTTCTTTCTAAATCTAAATAAAACCAATGTAAAATAATATTAATTGCGACAGCGTATAAAGCCGTTTATTGACCACACCCATAGCTATTTGCCATAGTGAACTCTACTCAAGACAGTAACTACATACAGAGCGATTAATTAAGAATGGACAATCTATAAAGTAGATATACTACACACACCAAAATAATACGATTTAGCTCACATGCATTACAACAATGTCGTTTGCTTAAAAGATACAGAATATTCAAAGCTGAAAATTTATTTGAATTTTCTTAATAATTTTGAAAGTTTTGATAGAATTAATTCGAAAATTTTTATTTTTACGTTTATTGGCATGAAAATTAAGAATTTGAGCTTACATTGGTATTGCTCATAAAGTGCGCTAGTTATAGGCCGTTTCTGCACTAAATCGAAACTTTTTGTCTATTGAACTACGATTGAAATAAATAAAAAATATAAAGTGTTTTATTTTAATTAAAAAAACTACTACTTGTTTAATTTTTTAACTGTCGGTTTTTGAGTTATTAACTTTTAAACGGTTTAGTGTATTTTCCTAATGAAATTATTATTCTATTAAATTATCAAGTAGGCCTGTGTCAGCATTTAAATGTCAATCAATATTAGGTTATTTTGCATGTTCTAATAGTAGTGGTTAGAAAGAAACCGCCATTTTTCTGATTTAGTAGTTATTTGTAGTAAATTCTAGCTAAGTAAAATATGCCAGGACATTTTTCAACAGTGAGATGGACAGTAGGAAAAGCTGACTAAATTGATACAAGTCTTTAAAATGTAGAGCTTCAGACGTATGATGAAGATATCATGGACAAAGATAAGAACAAAGAGATACTAGAAATGGTAGGGGATGAAAGAAGTATGTGGAAAACAGTAAAAAATAGGAGAGATTGGATGATAGACCACATACTAAGGCATGAGGGAATAGTGCGGAATATATTAGAAGCAGAGATAGGAAAAAAGAGAGGTAGAGGTAGACCTAAGTTACACTATTGTACACAGACGGTCAAACATGTACGCTGTGGGAATTTCAGGGAAATGTGCAGGCTAGCTCAGAATAGAAATCAATGGAGGTATCCGCCCAACTAGCTCCAACACGGAAAACCTTATGACGAAAAAAATAATTGTACCTAAACCTGATGATTATTATAAGTAACTACAAATGATGGTTTTGTAATTTTCTCAACTAATGTTAATTGTGTGAAAGAATTTAATGGAAAACTATTAATTCGGCAAATGTCCGTGTTGGTGGATCTTGTTAGCCGCAGGCTGCGTAACACCCTAAACATGCCACTGAATATCGGTGAAATAAGGTCTATATTTAGAAAACAATAGAAGGGGAACCAAGCCGTATCTGGGCTGTAGGAACGTCAGGGAACTGTGTAAGCTAGCTCAGAATAGAAATCGATGGAGGTACGCGACCAATCAGTTCCAAGACGGGACGTTACAACGAAAAAAAAATTGTACTTAAACCTGATGATTTTTAAAAACAACTACTACGGGTGTTGGTTTTGCAATGTTTTCTTGTTTGTGCGAAAGTATTTATTAGAAAACTATTAATTCGGTAAATCTTCACGTGTTGGGGGATCTGGTAGCCACAGGCTGCTTAACTAACTCCATTCACATACCTTTCATGTGATTTTCCAATGCTCCACCCGAAGGTACTACATTGGCCAGGAAGCGAGTTTTTTTACCTGGAAAATGTGGAATTTTGCCGAACCCTTGCTGTTCCAAGCAAGGTAGAGACCTATAACGTGCGTGACAACACTCACATACGGGATCTCGATTTTACCTCTCATCCGAATGAGGATGCATTTTTGTGAAAAATGTTCGCCTAACATTTTTCAAGCGGACCGTGTCGAGATTCGAACCCCGGGACCTTGGGCGCAGTAGTCACACACATTCCAACTACGCCACGGAGCCGCCTTCCATTCACATACCTACATGTGATTTTTCCAATGCTCCACCCGAAGGTACTACATTGGCCAGGAAGCGAGTTTTTTTTACCTAGAAAATTTGGAATTTTGCCGAACCCTTGCTGTTCCAAGCAAGGTAGGGATCTTTAACGTGCGTGACAACACTCACATGTGGGACCTCCATTTTACCTCTCATCCGAACGAGGGTGTATTTTTGTGAAAAGTACTCGCCTAACATTTTTCAAGCGGACCGTGTCGGGATTCGAACCCTGAGACCTTGGGCGCAGTAGTCACATACATACCAACTACGCCACGGAGCCGCCTTCCATTCACATGTCTTACATGTGATTTTCCAATGCTCCACTCGAAGGTACTACATTGGCCAGGAAGCGAGTTTTTTTTACCTGAAAAATGTGAAATTTTGCCGAACCCTTGCTGTTCCAAGCAAGGTAGAGACCTATAACGTGCGTGACAATACTCACACACTGGACCTCGATTTTACTTCTCATCCGAATGAGGGTGCATTTTTGTGAAAAATGTTCGCCTAACATTTTTTAAGCGGACCGTGTCGAGATTCGAACCCCGGGACCTTGGGCGCAGAAGTCACATACATACCAACTACGCCACGGAGCCTCCTTCCATTCACACACCTACATGTGATTTTTCCAATGCTCCACCCGAAGGTACTACATTGGCCAGGAAGCGAGTTTTTTTTACCTGGAAAATTTGGAATTTTGCCGAACCCTTGCTGTTCCAAGCAAGGTAGAGATCTTTAACGTGCGTGACAACACTCACATGCGGGACCTCCATTTTACCTCTCATCCGAACCAGGGTGTATTTTTGTGAAAAGTGCTCGCCTAACATTTTTCAAGCGGACCGTGTCGGGATTCGAACCCTGAGACCTTGGGCGCAGTAGTCACATACATACCAACTACGCCACGGAGCCGCCTTCCATTCACATGTCTTACATGTGATTTTCCAATGCTCCACTCGAAGGTACTACATTGGCCAGGAAGCGAGTTTTTTTTACCTGAAAAATGTGAAATTTTGCCGAACCCTTGCTGTTCCAAGCAAGGTAGAGACCTATAACGTGCGTGACAATACTCACACACTGGACCTCGATTTTACTTCTCATCCGAATGAGGGTGCATTTTTGTGAAAAATGTTCGCCTAACATTTTTTAAGCGGACCGTGTCGAGATTCGAACCCCGGGACCTTGGGCGCAGAAGTCACATACATACCAACTACGCCACGGAGCCTCCTTCCATTCACACACCTACATGTGATTTTTCCAATGCTCCACCCGAAGGTACTACATTGGCCAGGAAGCGAGTTTTTTTTACCTGAAAAATTTGGAATTTTGCCGAACCCTTGCTGTTCCAAGCAAGGTAGAGATCTTTAACGTGCGTGACAACACTCACATGCGGGACCTCCATTTTACCTCTCATCCGAACCAGGGTGTATTTTTGTGAAAAGTGCTCGCCTAACATTTTTCAAGCGGACCGTGTCGGGATTCGAACCCTGATACCTTGGGCGTAGTAGTCACATACATACCAACTACGCCACGGAGCCGTCTTCCGTTCACATACCTTACATGTGATTTTCCAATGCTCCACCCGAAGCTACTACATTGGCCAGGAAGCGAGTTTTTTTTTACCTGGAAAATTTGGAATTTTGCCGAACCTTTGCTATTCCAAGCAAGGTAGGGATCTTTAACGTGCGTGACAATCCTCACACTTGGGATCTCCATTTTACTTCTCATCCGAACCAGGGTGTATTTTTGTGAAAAATGCTCGCCTAACATTTTTCAAGCGAACCGTGTCGGGATTCGAAACCGGGACCTTGGGCGTAGTAGTCACACACATACCACTACGCCACAAAGCTGCCTCCATTCACATACCACCGGATATCGGAGAAAGTGTTGGACGCATATGTGTGGAACACAGCACCGTACCTCTATGAAATAGGAATAGTAAGAGAAGCAGACAGGAAGTGGAAAAAGCCTTTTAAAATGTTATGCTTCAAATGTATGATGATGATAGCATGGAAGATAAAGTTAATAACAATTAGGTTATAGAAATAGTAGGGAAATAAAGATATGTCGAAAACAAAAAAAAATAGTATAATAAAAAGGAAGAATAGGTTCTAAGGCTTTTTTGAGAAATAGTACGGGATATATTACAAACAGAGATATGAAATAGACGTAGAGGTAGACGTAGATTAGACTATTGCACGCAGATAGTGTAAGATACCGACTGTGTCAGTTTCAGGAAAACGTGTACGTTAGCTCAGAATAGGAAACAACAGCAGAACGCGTTTAACCAGTTGCGGGACTGAAGACTTAATTATGGTGAGATGCGAGATGCGCGACATTCAAGGTGATTTGATTCAATATTCAACTTGATAATGTGACTGAATGAAGTAATTTTTTTTAAATCTGTTTGGAATGAATAAACTCATTTGTTGATCGCCAGGTTGAATTAAAAAATTGATTAAAATAACTTCATTAAGTCAAAATCAATCAAGCTGGATATTGAATCAAACCACCTTGGATGTTTAAAATAATTCTATTTCTAAACAATGTTTGATTTGACAGTTAAATATTTCAATTGAACACAATAAAAGTTTGATTAAACCAAAAATGTTATTACTTCAACCTCTATTAGTCACTTAGGTTACTAATTATTAACTGTGCTCAACATATGGGTTAGTTAAATCAATCTATACTGAATTTAAACCAATGACGCTTTTTGGTTAGTGGAAAAATTTGAATAGTTTGTTTTAATGCTGCAATCCATTTCAAGTACTAAACTCGTGGTTGGAAAAAATTAATGTGTATTTGCTTCAATGATCTTTATTTGTAAGTGGGATATTCAACATGTTGATTTAACCTAGCAGTGTATTTGATAAAAGTATTAAATAATTCAATTCAAACCCAAAAGTAACTGAAGGAACGTTACTTAACATTCAAGTTACATTAATTGCCGCTTGAATAAATGCCATAATTATTGTGGTACAAATTTAGATTTGTTTGCTTCAAAATCGGTTTTGCAACATTTTATGATGTTCTATTTAATGCATGTAGACTATTGTTTATATACAAATCAAAATTCAAATTGAATCAACTAATTTTCAGTTGAAGCAACAAAATCCTTTTCTCAGTGTAGCTGTACAAATGAAGATAGAATTCTACACAAACTATATGTAAGATTCTCTTTGTATAGGTTCGCTACAGCAACAAATTTTAGGAGAATAGAAAAGAGTATGTGTTACGTCCTCCCCCAACCCACGTGCGTAGACGCACGCGCACGCTCACCGTGAAAATTTCACTCGTCACTTTCAAAACCCTTGTTTTTGCTTTATAGCGATATTTTTTTATTGTACTTCACTCCTACAACCCTGATGTATCGGTTTGGGGTGTAAATTGTTTGCAACATACTCAGGTCAGTGCGTAACACACTGGTGCGACCTTCCAAAACTAAGAAGTCGGTGTGCCAGAGTACACAAGGCGAACGGTCTTATTCGTAAAGTTTAACATATGTATATTATTTCTGAAACTTTATAGAACAAAAAGGTGCATATCTATAGGAGCTTTCTTAGTAAAAAAAAATAAATCAAAAGTGGAAACCTACGTAATGGGCTCTTTTATAAAGTTGTCAGAGAAAAGTTGTAGAAACTTGTAAAAATTAAAAATCATGATAATGTAATTTCCGAATGTTTAATCACATTAGTAATGAAACGAAAATGATTTATTTATACGCACGATTTAAACGTACTTAAATAACTTTTAATGATCTCATTAAATCAATCTATAAACTTAAGGACGATACTCTTGACTTTTAATTCTGAACGAATTTGCTTTAATTATAAAACGAACTTTACGACAAGAAAATTGGATAATAAAGCTCATTTTTAAAATTTTGTATATAATTTAACAGCTCTTACGTCATATTCTCTTATATAGCTTTTATTTAGACGTCCATATTTTTAGCATAATCAAACATTACGTAACTTCTGTTATATTAGAATAACAACCATGTTATAATGTATTTACATTCCTTCTTATATATACTTTATTAGATACATAAACTATGGAGTATAATTACAGAAGATGTAATTAGTGCGACGGACAGTTTGGATTTACGTTGCATAACGTAAAGGTTAAATGCGTACGTTTAAAAGTACCCGCACGAAATGTGTGTACTCGATTCACTTTGAAAACGGAACAAACGGTACAATCGTTTGTTTCGGTCTTCTAATCGAGGACGCGCGATACAAAAAGTGTAACAATAAGTTTTTGTTTCAGTTCTTTATTCGATTACCGGAGCGACCTAGAACTCAGCAGGTAGTCTTTGGTTCAAATGCAAACAGCATAAAAAGCGTGCCCGCTGAAGGCAATTACGGTTAGAAAAGTACCAGCTTGTCATTCATTATAATACATATTATTATTCTCAGTACTTATAATGGTACATATTTATTTCCCAATAACCTTTTACGTAAGATAGTTAAAAGTGATTCGGTTTCTAACTAGAAAAGTAGTATATTAGCGTAGTTGTTACTGAAACTTTGATATGATCAGTCTTGTAATAAAGCATGAAGATCAATTGAGAACCCCAAATGTTTTCCATTCATCCTTTAATTAGATTAGGCATGAACTCTTTTTTTTCTAGTAAGCCCACAAAACGAGGAATCAATAAAACGGATATGACTTTACGGTTCATTAAATATGATAATGCCCGCTTAAAACTTTAAAGACAATTTTTTGACAAGACAAGATAACAAAACAGTCGGTCTATTAAATCATAAACGAAATTCTCTCCAGAATCATTCACTGGTATGTAATTATTCACAACTACATTTCTTAGATACCGTCTGGGTTTAATAACTAAGTTCGACCTTCAAAAGTTATAAACAAAAAATAGTAAAGGATTCCGCAAAACAACAATTTAGCACAGGATTTACAACATTTCTAAGTTAAATTTCAATTTACTGCAAGAAGACTTAAAATACAGTTTTTGAACAATGTATTTGGTAATGCGACTGCCAATTTGCTGAATGCTTTTATGTTAATAGAATAACAACATATAATTTTTTTATAAATTTCTAAAAGGAGCATAGGTAGAAAATTGATTTTAAAGTTTGCAATCTAAATGTCACTTTTTGCATGCATATTTCTTGCAGCCATTGTTTCTTGATGTTTTGCAAAAAATGTTGTGTACTTCCTGTCCGTCAAATTCAGTCTGGCAAGCAACAGTTTGTCTAACTAATTAATAGTCTGTCTCGGTATGCCTTAGTATACAACTGCTCCTGATGATTGAATTACATTGGGAGTAAATCGTTTTTCTTGTTTCCTTGGCATTCCTAATCTGCAAATTCCGCTGTTAGTCAAAACATTTTATACATGTGGTGAGGCACAGCAACAGAAGCAGATGAACCAATTCCAACGTATTTCCATTTTGTACATAATGAATGAACAATTTTTGATTGTATTCTTTTCCCCGTTGAGCGCTTATTTCTTTCTGTGAATTCGTCTTCTACTTCCCAAAATAACATAGTTAATTTTCACCATACTGATTATATCAACTACTTTCTTTTATTTCACGCGCAAAATATTGTTTCTAATTTCAATTCCTCTTACAATTTACCCTCTAAATTAGATACTATTTTGTACTTCATCGCATCCCATTCATTTCGTGTTTCGTATAAACTGACTTTTCATTAATCAATCTTCTTGGCTCCTGAAATGTTTGGTGAAGAAAATATGACCCGCGGGCTATGGTAAGTTGGACAGCGCTGTTGTAGAGGATTCGCCAATTCCACACTTAGGTTTCTGAAAGTTCTAATCTTCATTTCTCTCTGTAGGAACATGCATTGTAGTGATGCAAGATACGTTTCCCTTAGGGTCATCTTTCTGTATGTTTTCATACATTTCCGACAGCGAAAACTTGTATACAACGCTTAGCATTATCAGTACTTTGTGCATACAGTGAATTTTTTAAGCATGGCAATTTGATTTTACATGCCAAATTTCAACCTTATGTTACCGTAATGTATCATATAGTATAATATTGATTTTTAGTGGTAGAATATGCTACCTTTTTCAATAGAAACTTAATTTACGTACCTTTTACTTGAACTCTACAAACTAAGTTTAAGCTGTAGGTATAACTGACTAAACAAATTAACGTCTTTTCATATGCAGAGAATTGAATTATATGCCAGACCAATGTAGTGAGACGAAGGTGCTCACGTTCGCAGTCCAGGATGGAGGCGAGCGATTGCTACTGCTTGAGGGACCTCGTCCTTTACCTGGAGATCATTGATGACCTGAGCTGTGGTATAGGCGTAATCTTAATATAGATTAGAGCTAGATGCAGAGACTTCGCGGCACCGTTCATGTGTCTTTCGGAAATATAACAGCGTATATGACCGCTGCTGTTCGGCAGAAGACTTCGGTACCGTATTATACACGATGCCTCGAAACAGGGACTCGATGCCAGACAAAACAACAAAGAAGCTCTACGCCAGCCAGGTTCACGACCGGCTTCAGAGCCTCAAACGGCACTGAAAGAAGACAAGGAGCCATCCGTAACCATAAAAGACACTCTAAAAGCTTTAGTCTCTCGGAGAGTTCCAGTCTAGCGGGACGGAAGATCTGATGCGTCTTAAAATGGGAAAAGCGGCGATCAACAACACAGGCGATGACTGCAGCAGATGGTGCCCGACGAAACGACCCTTGATGCTAGCGCCACCTGCATCGACCTGTTGCACTCTGCGCAGCAACGACTTCTGCAAGGAAAGGATTGCGAAAATGGTCAAGAATCTCAACGATCAGCAGATGTGGACTATGTTTTCGGTGCTGCCTATCACGAAGGACGGTAATACGTCTTGCCAGACTGCCCCTAGGAGAGGACAACGGAAAGAGGAAAATAGTTTATGCAGGTTATAATCTGTGTACGTATGCATTTATATGTACGCATCCATGTAAATGAATACGCTGAATCATGTTTCGTAAATAGCATTGATAATGCTGTTAATGTGTCAGCGGACATTTTCTCTACGTCTAAAAAATTAACTTTCCATGATTTTTCAAAGTCGCCTCATTTTTGTCGGGTGCTATTACATAAAAATATAAATATTAATATAAGCAACATCCAGGTTACAAAAATTAAATTCGAATTTGCAACGCTTCTTTGCGAAAATTATATTATTTTAAAATAAAATACTGTTATTCATCATTAGACATAGAAAGTTCTATAACAACATTAAAAAGTGAACATCTTTATATGCCCAGTTCTTTAAAAAAGATATTGCAACCAATTTTTACCTCAAACCATTACGATTTGTTCAGTTTTAACTAGCTTAGGGATATGTACAAACAACAAACCATTTGACCAATAAATACTCCCTGTATGTTTGTTGTGGTTAGTTTTGTATTTTTATTAATCTTTATTGGATATTAAACCGCTCAGAGTTTTTAAAATTGTCTTTACGTTTCGATCCATGACCTAGGATCCTTGCCAAAATATTAAAAAATTTTAAATTTGACATTTATGACACAAATTGAAGGTGACTTTGATTTATTAATCTTAGATTTGAATACATTAGGTGAAAATTTTAAAGTTTAAATGAATGAGTACTTTCAATTTGTGTTGCGCCCTAGGAGCGGCTTTTAAAGTAGCCAATACGCCTAACGTGAAATCAGCTAATTAATTTTTATATATTTAAATATCATATGAATTCAATAACTTGATGATTGGAACATTTTTTAACGTGTTTCTATTTATACGGTTGAGGGGATGGTTACTAAAGAAGTGTACGATTACTGTTACCGTAATCCTTAAGCAGCCGACGGCTGCTAATATGCCTAATGTTATGTAATTAGATGTTGTATGTATAAATAAAAATTTATTTATTTATTTATACATACATCTATCTTACAGAAATTAATCCACTTACAAGATAGAGCTACAAACAAAGAAGATAAATAAAACATAACTATTATTGTAAATTATAATTGCGGTGTAAATTTCGATAACTAATTTGGTAGAGAGATGTGGACTGTATAAATTTAAATGATATTGTAACAAACAACAAATAATTAAATGTTCTTAATCAAATCAAAGCAAAGCGTTTACTTAAAACACTCACCTGGTTGTTTACGAAGTCGTGTCAATGCCAAAAAACGATGTGGCATCTAATCTGCCTCTTACGGGGAAGCGAAGCACATTTATTATAATAGCGGTGTTCTACAAACAAGCGGTTCATGTACAATCGCGATGCGAACAGTTTTAAAGACAAATCGATACTCCACTATGTTGAGCGTGTAAACTGGCGATGCGGCGTATTCGACAGACGAAACTAGACTCTTGGCTTCGTGGATTTTCCAATCGACACTTGTTTGCAGATGCGCACTAACACATAGAGCTTTATCACTCACTGCTGGTTGGCGGGTGCTTCAGGTAAAGTCACGGAAATTCCCCTCTAAATAATTTTGAATATACACGCGGCGAATTTAAAATAACCAACAAACTCAATGAAATAAAATTTACTTTAATTATTTACATAAAAACGGAACAATTATAGTGGGGAAGTGAGTGGCATTGTGAATACAAGTCATTTAGTTAATATCACGTCCTTAATATTCTTGATTGAGGTGCAGAAAATGTCTAACTGTGTTTGAATTTTTGAGTAATTAGAACAAATCACATGCAATGGGAAGAATTTAAGAACATTAACACGCGGTATGACACAATGAAACGTGATAGCGTTGCGAAAATTTGGACGGGGTATAAAAAATTGTGTCTGATGGAGAATTGTAGGGCAGTGAGATAGTGAAAGGATATTATTCAGAAATATTATGGAGTGCAGAAAACGACGGTTTTGTAACAAATGAACATTAAATGCAGCTAGTAAAATGTTATGTGGATATCGAATAGGCGGGTAAATACCTTGAGTACGCAACATAACTAACTTCAAAAATTTTCTCTGAACATTTTCCAGTAAGTTAATGTGTATAGCATAGTAAGGGCGCCAAATAATTGAATCATATTCCAGACGAGAACGTATATATGCGTTAATATAATGTAAGAAAAATGGAAGGATTTGAGAAACTAATTGAATAACGGATAATGAAACCCATTGTCTGATGTGATTTTTTAACTAGATAGTAACCATGTTCAATGAAGCGCAATTTCCTATCAAAAATCACCCACACATTCTTAACATGAGATGGTCTACGAAGAGTTGTATCAGTTAACAAATAATCAAATCTAATCGGATTATCAATTTTAAAGAATGTCATGACGTAATATCTTTTAACATTCAGCGGGAGATTATTGATAGTGCACCAGGTAGTTAAAAGGTCCAAATTGGTCTGCAATTTTTTACAATCCTCCTCTGAATGTATTTCATTGTAAAGTTTTAGATCGTCTGAGTATAGAAGATAGTTTACTTTTAGTGTGTCTCCAATCTCATCAATATATATTAGGAAGAGAAGTGGCCCTGGAATTGACCGTTGGGGCACTCCTGAAGTAACATTTATGAAATTCGATTTGTGGCCATGATACTGCATGTACTATAAACGGTTTTCTAGATACGAAGCCTATCTGAGAAGCCACTACGGTGTAACTTAGCGAGAAGAGTAAAGCGGCAGATACGATCGAACGCCTTTGAAAAGTCAGTATAGACAACGTCAACTTGACTACGGCGATTCAGAGAATTAGCTATAAACTGCGTAATACAAAACAAATTGGTGGTGGCGGATCTACCTTTGACAAAACCATGTTGATAAATGTTTAACCTATTTTGTACTTGTTCTGATAGGAAAGCATGAAGAATGATTTCGAGACCTTTACAGAAGTTAGATATAACGACCTCTGTTAAGCTGGCAAGACCAAATTTGCAGAATCGATTCAGACCTATTGCATTATTTAGTGCCTTATCCCCATTAATTTTTAACTTGTACATCAAAGAGGCGATGAATACTGTCAAATGTAGGAAGACATTTGGAATTATTATACTGGAACAAAAGATTAATATACTTAGATTTGCAGACGATATAGCGGTATTAAACTCTAGCAAGGAAAAGTTAGAAGCTGCTCATAATGAAATGGAAACAGTTGTAACACAGAGATACGGAATGAAAATCAACAAAAATAAAACTAAAGTATAGTATGTAGAGGAGGGAAAAATTAATTAAAAACTAGATTACAAATAGGTGACGAGAACTTACAAGAGGTTAAAAATTTCTGCTACCTAGGAAGCCAAATAACGCAAATAAGAAAAGAGTGCAAAAGATATAAAACAACGATTAGCACAAGGTCGTGCTACATTTAACAAGAAAAAGCAACTACTGTGTTCAAAGAAAACAAACATAGAAACAAGAAAAAGATTGCTTAAAACATATGTGTGGAGCACAGCACTGTACGGCTGTGAAGCCTGGACAGTAGAAGAAACGGACAGGAAAAAGATAGAAGCCTTTGAAATGTGGTACTACAGACGTATGATGAAGATATCATGGGCAGACAAAGTCAAAAACAAACATGTACTACGAAGGGTAGGAAAAGAAAGAATTATGTGAAAAACAGTAAAATATAGAAGAGATAGGACGATAGACCACATACGAAGGCCTGAAGGAATAGTGCTGAATATATTAGAAGTAGATATAGGACAAAAGAGAGGTAGAGATAGACCTAGGTTAGACTATTGCACACAAATAGTGAAAGATGTTGGCTGTGGGAATTTCAAGAAAATATACAGGCTAGCTCAGAATAGAAATCAATGGAGGTACACGTCCAATCAGTTTCAAGACGAAAAACCTAGACGAAAAAATAACTGCATTTAAATCTGATGATTATTATAAACAACTACAGGTGTTGGTTTTGAAATATTTTCAACGAACGTTGATTGTGCAAAAGGATATATTGGAAAACTATTAATTCGGCAAATATTCAAGTGTTGGGGATCTTGGTAGCCGCAGGCTGCTTAACCCCCTACACTTACCTTACATGTGATTTTCCAATGCTCCACCCGAAGGTACTACATTGGCTAGGAAGCGAGTTTTTTTTACCATAAAAATTTGGAATCTTGCCGAACCTCTATTGTTCCAACTTTAACATGCATGACAACACTCACACACGGGGCCTCCATTATACCTCTCATCCGAACGAGGGTGTATTTTTGTGAAAAATGCTCGCCTAACATTTTTCAAGCGGACCGTGTCGGGATTCGAACCCGGGACCTTGGGCGCTCCTTAACTTACCACTGAATATCGGGGAAATAGGGCATATATTTGTAAACAGTAGAAGGGAAACCGAACTGCATTTAACAAGAAAGAGCAGCGGCTATGTTCGAAGACAACAAACATAGAAACAAGAAGAAAATTGTTGAAAGCATATGTGTGGAGCACAGCACAGTACGTCTATGAAATAGGGGCAGTAGGAGAGAGAAGCAGACAAAAAACAGTAGAAGCCTTTTGAAATGTTGTGCTTCAGATTTATAAAGATGATAGCACGGGCACACAAAGTTAATAACAAAGAGGTTATAGAAATAGTAGGGAAATAAAGATACTTGTGGAAAACAGAAGAAAAAAGATAGCAGAAATAGAAGCGCAGGATACGTGCTAAGACATTTTTGGAAAATAGTGCGGGATATATTAAAAACAGAGATAAAAAAAGAGGTAAATGTAGACCTAGATCAGACTATTGCACGCAGATAGTGAAAGATGCAGACTGTAGAAATATCAGGGAAATGTGTAAGTTAGCTCAGAATAGGATATAATGAGGGTACGCGTTTAACCAGTTCCAGGACTGAAAACCTAATGATGATGAAAAAAATATTACTATTTGTATCATGTATGCAAGCCAAGGATGCACCTACGGCTTTAGAATGTTTTGTTAAGAATTAATTAACTTCATCCTAGTTTTTCAACCAATTCTCGAGTAACAATTTTTGTTTTCAGGCCCATTAATTTTACCCATAATAAATTACTAAAATGGTGATTACATAACTAAGCAAAATGCAGGAATTTCTAAAAAGTACCTAATACCAATAATGACATAAATACAGATTACTTTAAATAATTACTTCAAATCGAGATGCGTATTTATTATTTCAAGAAATTGCAATTTTAAGTTATATTTCGAATTGTGCTGCAGGTATAATAAAAAAACATGAAACGAAGTGTCTCTAAAACATTTAACCATGCCACACATGCAGAATGTATGCAGAACCCTCTCCGCTTCCATTATTCACAAAACAAATGAAACATTAATAGTTTTACGCAACCATACTCGATGAACGGTAAATTTTTATAAGTTAGAGGTTTACGTTTATTTAACAAAAAGTTAGCCAAGAGCGAGTCGAGCTCCGCACTATTAGGATTCCGTACCAATACTACAGTCAGCAATCAATAAACCAAATTAAGCTGTTTTTATTTTTTATGTATATTTAAATCTTATACAAATTTGATTTGATAACTGAAAAATGAATATATTGTGCCACATTGTACTGGTACATTAGTAAATACGTTGTCTATTACTGTGTTTAAAAAAATTTTTCCCAGCAACTATTACACTGCAAAAAACCTGCAGTTTTCCGATAATCTATGACCCAATAGCTACTATCCCTATTAAAATCAAAATTTTAGCTTTGGAAATGTAGGAGAACAGGGGGATAGAGAACGGTCATTTTTGGCACATTTTCAGCTATATCATGAAGACTACTAGACCGAAAATTATAAAAAAAATATTTTTAGAAGCATTTTAGAATCCTCTTTCAAATGATACCTCACACGATATATTTATTAAAACTTTTTTTCTTTTAACCGAGTTAACCCCCGCCATTTTAATCTGAAAATATTTTTTTCTATTTTCTGACTATCGATATATGTGCGCGCCATAAAGACCTAGCATTGTGCCAAATTTCAAATTCCTACGTTACATAGTTTTCAAGAAAAACCTCTGTGGCAGACGGACGGACGGACACGAGAGTGATCTTATAAAGGTTCCGTTATACCTTATACGGTACGGAACCCTAAAAAAGAAAAATAAACACTAAATATCTGTATTCAATGTTTCACTTGTTATATTTTATCCTAGAAGTTTGTTTACTGCTTTCTGAAACACACTATAAACCTTGCAACAAGTTTCATTTTCAGAATTAAACACGCTTATTAATGCCTATGTACATGCTACTAATAATCTAACGCAACGAGGAAGAAATGACTATTTTATCAGTCAGTACATACTAATAGCTATTATATTGGTTATCTAGTTTCGCGTAGCAAATGCGGCTTTTTAGTTTGTTAGTCATTAGGATGCATCGTCTTAAAATAAAATTTTACTTTAACTACTTATTATTTTTATTTTTAGACGTAGTAATAAAATTACATAGTGCTCAATAACAGAAATTGAAAAAACGTGTGCGTACTGCCAAATGGATTGATTGTATAGCAATAGTGTGATATAAATGTAGTTCATAATATATTTCGTCGTTACGTCAGTTTTTATTTCTGAGTGCTTACTTCACGCACAGCTGCAACATCATTTAAAATAGAAAAAAAACTATAGAAAACATGTGTGAAAGTGAGAGGCAATAATACTAAAACGGTAGGAACTGATTCCCTGATTGAGATCACGTATAAAAAATTACAAATCAATTTCTATTCAACTATAACGGAGTTTCGTTTAAATTAATTGCAGAATTCTGTATCACAGTGGAAATTTACTAAAATATCAACACTATCCAAAATATAAGACACAAAGGAAAATATTTCCAATGGTTGAATTTACAGGAGAGAGTTTAGAAACACTAAAGGCGAATAAATATTGAAAGTATTCTCCTGTAATACAAATGCAACTTTATACCGTCACAATAACTCACTCAGCTCGTCAGTGCCAGCGTTTAAATTTATTTGAGAAGTTTTAAATTTATGTCAATTTTGCACCCGTGAATTCAAATTACTGCTACGGTATCATGAATCAAAGTTCCTTGAAACACGTTTTGAGGAAGTTGTTGGTGGCTTACCAACATATTCCAAGCAATTTCAAAAACACGAAAGGTTATTTTATTAAATAATTTATTGAAAAAAGAATAACAGAAAAATTTCCATAAAAGTATGTTACTTTCCAATTAAGCTTTTAAAATTTCCCTGGTTAATTCAATACCCGCTCGAATAAATTCCGTTTCTACTGTTAAATCCTTCAACATAATTAATAATAAACACGCCCTAGAATAAATTCCCCAACTCAAATCCCTTTTGCTTTTAAAACAAAAATTTACTCAATAAATTAAATAGTCTATGCCTTGTTTTAGGTATCCGGTAATCTATTAAATCCGTCGACATAATTAATAATAAATACGCTTTCTACAAATTTTCAGTTTGAACTTATTTATTTTGAAACGACAAGTTTATGCTACAATTAAATAGTTATATTCTGTTTTAGGTACCTCTTATGTTGGTATACATTACAACCGCGTATAATGGTTTTCTCTATTGTTCCCATGTAAAGCCTTGTTGAAATAAGGTTGCGCACTATTCGATAAAACCCGGGCTTTCCAGTTTCAATCGCGCTTCGACAAGCGAGGATTTGCAGTTCGAATTCGTGTTATTTGAACCATTGTTGAATTTGATTCTACAGCTTGTACGTCGAAATATTTTCTACATTCTTCGTCACCGAATTTCAAAAGCAATGCACGTTTGTTTTTTCTGTTCGACAACTAAGAGGTATCTAGCGTGTATTGGTGAGTCTCCCCGCGCGTACCTATTCTAATCAGATTCTCTTTTTAGCCTTTTTAACTGGAGACCATATGGGTTCTTTATGTAGACCAACTGCTCTTGTCTGTAGACCAACTGCTTTTATCCGTAGACCAGTTAATTCTGCTTAGTATACAACGATTTGTTTGCCACAAGTTTTCGGAGAAATAAGAAAAATAAACAGACGACTCCGAATCATTCTTTAACATGACGATGCGAGCTCTCACACATCAGCTCAAACAAGTGACTATGTGAGCACTCAAAACATCAAATTGATGGATCATCCGCCGTACAGTTCTGATTTGGCACCTAATGATTTCTTTTTGCTTTTTTACACGTGTAGAACAAACTGCGTGGACAACGATTTTCGACACCAGAAGAGGCGGTTGATGCGTTCAAAACCCATGTTTTGTATTTGTTACTTATTCCTGATGCACATCGAGCACCGCTCGTATTGGGTCAGAATATTCGCACTCCCTATCAGGTTAGTTCTAATGCAAACCCGTACCGTTCGCTAACAGCGGATGTGTCCTCTCCATAGCATCAGAAGAACAGCAACAAAGGCTGCCAATCGGATCTTCCACGAATTACAACCTTATTGGGACGACCAAAAAAGTTTCAGCTAAGTATCTCGTTGTAATACAATTGTTTTTAGTTATAAGCATGTGCGTTTTCTGCGTGTGTGTGTGTGTGCGCGCGTGTGTGTGCGTGTGTGTCTGCGTGTGTGTGTCTGTGTGTGTGTGTGTGCGTGCGTGCGTGCGTGCGTGCGTGCGTGCGTGCGTGCATGTGTGTGTGTGTGATGTCTTTAGTTTACGATCAATTGTACGAGATTCATATGTCTGTTTTGGGATAATTTAAGAAATTACATATCCTCCTCTTAACGATTTACAATAGATATAAGTGAAATTGTTAAACCTACGCCATAGGTTGCATATAATTAGATTTCTTTCTAGAAAAATGACAGGGTATGATCATATTTAGAACAATGGTACCCTTATTTGCGTTTCAAGAAATGATCGTTGTAGCAAAGTATATGATTAATGTTCAATACCTGTTATTTGGAAATCTCAGTTCATGTTAAGGTCGTTTAACCATTTGTGCATTCGGGATTCAGGGCTAACTATTTGAAAATTTGATTCTATTATTTACTAATACGTTGATTAAGTAAATATTACACTAGCTGTGGTAAAACCCTGTCTAGTTTAGTGTTAGGCCACATTGGTCATGTACCTGTATTGCATATTGCCTATACGAATCATTATGCCAGGTCAACAGCAAGGACATGATAATTGAAGTTGAAGTTGATACTTTATGGTTTAGTTTTCTTGTGTTTTTTTAAAGAAAATTGTTGTACTGTAAGTAGGCCACTTTAAATCTAGACGGTCACCAATTAAAAGAACCCCTGTTCATTACGTTGTGTCATGTCATACTTTTCTTTACTTTGATTTTTTCCTTCAGTTTATGCGCATTATATGTTTATTATCTGGTTAACCGGTTCTACCTATCTTATCTTTATGGCACAGTATTGCGGCCGGTGTATAAAGAGCTCATCGTCAGAGTGTGGAAAGCGGTGGTCGTTGTTTACCGCTATAATTTTCCTGGTGCCTATTAAATAATTTTTTGTTTAGTATAAGGTAGTTGGAAGTCCCACTGGACCCACGAGTTCCCTTGGTCCAGTGCACGATATTAAAACCCCATTCTAAGTGCCTTTTGCTGCCTTCGCTACCGGAGCATTTAACTACGTCACCATGAAAGGTTCTAACTTCCGTCGTGAAAATCAGATAGCAAATTGGACCACCATATATCATCAATCCTTACCTGATATCACAAGGTCGAGAATTTCTTATTAATGATGGAAGCCCAGGGTAAAGTTGGATGGAAAACGGCTTGAGGAAAAGAAAAACTCTTTAGAGATAAACGGCTAGTAGAGTGTTAGCTCTGGGTAGATCATGAGCTTGGGTCATGGGTTGTCTATTGGCCAGAAATATAGATAAAGAGCGCCACCGTATTTTTCAATACAACAACATACAAAAATACATGCACTTGTATTAGGGGAATGCGGAAACCTGAATCTACACCGCTTATATAGCCACAAAACCTGTATATCAATCTTGCAAAGCACTTACCAAAATCTCAATTACCAGATGTGTTACAGATGTTTCGACTTAACCTGTGAACTAACAAATGCACAACATGGACACCGTTTGTGTCCTTAAAAATATTCATCAAAAATTATATAATTTAATTTAAGTTCCAAAAAGATATACACCCAGGGTATTTGTTATCATTAGACACAAGTTTTGCTCATTAAGGACTTATAAATTTTACTTGAATTTTTAATAATAAAAGAGTTAAGCAAAAATGGATTCTATTCAATTAAATTCTCTTGGTTGTTTTAACATTAACTTTTTCAACAAAAATTTACATAAAAAAAACTAGTATGGTTCTGTTTTCAAAAAAACATAAAGATCTCTAAATTGGATATTTCTACATAAGTTTACTATAAAGTTTATGCTTTCTCAATAATTCATATTTCATATTTCAATTACAGTCATCTGTAGTACTACGTCGACTTCACAAAAAATTTCATTATTTAACGTCTTATAAAATTGCGTCATTCAACAAAGGGTTAGTTTTACTTAATATCTTATAACAAAATTCATCATGTTCTTTAAGAATCAAATTACATGAGCTCAAAATAACTAAAGATATTTTTTTAAATAACGCAGAACAACATGTGATATTTATATTGGATAGCTAGATTTTTTTGACATCATATGTCAATAACAACTTTTTCAGTGTAGTTAACGCTATCTGATTGTGAAACAATTACGATAAGCAAACTACATAGCCATCTTTAAAATTTTGCAAAGTTACAAGTTTAATACGGAATCTTTCTTTTTCTAAGTGAATTTTAATATATCTAAATCAAGGTAAAATTTCAACCTTCTATCCTTCGTAAAACATTTAAATAAATATAACTAGAATTAAAGATTAAATGTCACTCACGTGTCGAAGTACAGTGCAATCAAAAAAATTTGAACTTCGAGACTATAATCATATGACACCAGATGTGGACTATTCCATATACATCTGCGATGCACGCAACAGGAAACATACCATTACAAATGAATTTAACGCTGGAATTATAAAAGATCTTCTAAACAAAATATTATTTAACCAAACCAAATCTTCATTAAGTACGTCCTATTATTTTCTTGTATTTTAAATCTCAAACTAAATTTTTGTTTCAGCAGTATTTATGGTATGAATGATATTGCATGTTTTAATGATGGGGGGACTTCTGTTTCTTAGGCCAGCAGGAATCAACTGAGCTGCTAAAGGTGGAATACAAAATAAAACCATTATTCAACAGCTGTCAGGAACCACATTCAGACACGAAGGCTAAACTCGTTAAACTTTCTTACGGACCGAATTACAGGCCATGCGCCTGGATACCATTTTGACCTTTCTACGCTGCGGATTGCAACTTACCTGTTCAAACGCAGATAGAAAAGTGACACGAAATGACAGACTGACGATTCTTATTATAGGAACTTAGACCTCTAAAGCGAAGGAGCGCATATGCTATTATATATTTTATGAATTATTTTAAGTGATCAGATATTTATAAATTATATTTTTATTTTATTGTGACATTATATTAAATTAATAAGGAAAGTGTAACTGAATAAAAAAATACGTTACAACCAGCCTGAGGAACTACCAATACTTGCATCAAACTTTCTTTCCATGACAGGTATTATTTAAATTGCTTCCAGTATAAAAATATTTTTCGAGTAAAAATACTTGAAACATGGGCAACCCTTCGTTTCAGTAAAGTAAGACAAAGTCGCTATTCTTTGATACAATAAGAATCAACATTAATAACTACTTTTCGATTTTATTCCTCGAGATAAATGTTCGATTTCGTTTCTCATGCTAACAAGTTTGATTACAGTAAAATTTTTAAAGTTAATAATATTTGAAGAAACACAGATTTAAATCCTGTGCATTTTGAACAATGATTTGGTTCTATTTTCAACTGTAAAAACGGGAAAAGGAATGCAGCGATAATTAAAAAACGCTTGTGCTGAAGCGGCACCATCGAAAACAATTTTATTTCAGTGGTAGCAAAAATTTCAATTTAATTGTAGTATCCTTAGCTATAAATTTTGTGAAAGTTCAGAAACAATATATTAAATAACAGAAAAAAAAATGCCGTTTGACAACTGATAACGGCAGATCCGCATATAGACAAATCAGGTCCACATTTGGGCATATACAAATTATGGTATAACATACATCTGTTTAGTGCATATGTTATTTGAAAATAAGAGAAAGCTTTGCATCATACTGCATCAGAACAATGCAAGCGCTCACAAGGCACAGCAAAAACGAGTTCTTAAACTAGTCAAACAGTGAAAGTAGCGTCAATAATGCATTTTTTAATTCTGAATATTATTGTATTCTTCTAACCCAAAATTTTTGCGGAATCCCCCATAACATACCCGCTTTTACGTTCTAAATTTTGTAATATTAATTATAATTCATTGATGTACTTACCACGTAGCATTTGACTTCCGAAATATTTGATGCTGAACTGTGAAATTGTTACAAAAACCTGGTGCAGATGTAGTCTCCTAATTAGAAACCTAACTTACTTAAAAACGAAAACGTAACCAAAAATTCAAAGCACAACGTAATAGTGTAGTAACTGAACGCAAAAATCTCTCAAACACATCGAAGTTTTATTGTTAAATAGAAATTAAGGTAAAAACCTTGATATGTGCAAGTAATGCTATTTCCCCAAAAACATGATCAACACAGTTTTGCAATGACAGCTGCCGTTTATATTTTAAATGGAAAAATATTATAGATATTTCGCAGCAAATCAATGCGATAACTCTCGCGCAGACGGTACTTTATCAAGTCCATAACATGCATAGAAAATGTGATCTTAAGGGTAGGTTACACTGATTTTTCGGCATTCATAAAAACCCGAATACATGTTCAGTATCAAAAAAAGAATATTGCTTTTAGCAAGACTTGGAGGTAGACAATTTTTATATCCATTGCCAAAAAATTTATACACGTTTGTGTTAACATATTAAAATAACTACAATCATAAATCGTTAGTTGTGATTGGCGCCCCTGCCAACTATATTAATGTTCTAGGTTTCGCCAACATTTCTTCCTAGAAAATGCATTTTTTTGGCTTAGTTACTAACTGGATTAAACTTCGTTTTTGTTTAAATAAAATGAGTACGTCTGGCTGCAAAATGCGTATAAACGAGTTTGTTTCTTGTATGGGTGGATCTGCGTCCATCTATATATAAAACAGCCTTGAAACACCTTAACGTTTAGTATGTAAATTCCTAACTGTTTAGATTTTTTTTAGTCAAGTACGTTGACATATAAATGCACTTGCTATAAAAAATTGATTGAATAATACTATGAATAGTGGAAAGGTGTCCAGTCTTATTTAGTGAAACCTGGGAATTTTACTACTGTATGCTTATGCGTAATGCTATTTTTAGTGCAATATGTGTATCAAGCTTACCTGTGTTTCAAAAGATGTCTGGCAAATCACGTACCAATTTATTTCCGTCTATTTTAAATAAACTAATTTACTTTTTCACCATGGTAATCCTTCAATGAACCATCTCTTTAAATATTTATAGGCGATGTTTCGCTTTTCTAGCTATTTAGTAACGTCAAAGTCCTCACTTTAAGATAGTGAAGTATTTACAATACACGCTTGCTAATTGTATAAATGTGATCAAGCTATTTCTTAAATTGCTCCAAATTTCCTACCTAATAAAAACTCTGAAGAAAATCTACTCTTCAAATTATGAATCTTGTAAGGGTGTCACAGCGTTTATAAAGTTACAATTAAAAATTAATCGAATTAAACACAGTGATCTAAATTAATACGCTACATTTGTTTTGATATGCTACGAAAGCAACGTCAACAATCCTTTGAAACAATTTTTGTACTTCCGAAACGTTTTCGGCCGTGGCTAAGATGATAAAAGTGTATTTGCTAGCTCTGGACTTAACTACAGCGTTAGAGCGATGAGTAGGGGGGTTCACTGCAAAACTAAGATGCAAAAAAATTAAAATTAGGTGCCACTACACCCGTTTAAACACTAATAATGACCCTAAGGATGGTGTAGGAAAACCCTGATAACAAAAGATTGACTGTGCACAGGGTATGCCTGAAATAAAAACAAGTTAGTATAATACACATGGAGACAGCAGTTTGAGTCTCAAAATAACAAAAAAATAAATAATATTTAAAATAAATTTCATTATTAAACAAAAAAATTATAAACACGTCTTTAATGAGTACATAAAAGACTTTCGGTGTTTGATGTTTTTAGCAAATTTCGGTTTAACATTACTGAATTAATTCGAATCTATTTTCCTTCTAGGTTTAAGCAAACAATTACGAAGATTAAATTCAATAAGCCTGAGGTAGTAAAAAGTTATATTTTCATTTCATGATAAAGGACGAAATATTTAATGATCACTTTTAAACCATGACCAAATCTTAGGTCTTTAAAATCATTAACAGAATTTACAGTGGTTCAAATATAACTGTTAGATCTGACTTCCTAACAAGTTTACATATGAGTTTTTAAAACAAGGTTTTTACTTCAAATTTTATTTACCGAGATACTTTGTTATGTAAATATATAACCAATATAAAATTGCATTTAACAACTATAGTAAAATGTTCTAATAATTACATTTAAGATTCAAATTTGCAACCTAAGGAAACAAAAGTTGTCAAGTATCATATGGTTACTCTCTAGAAACAAGTACTAAAAACTCATTACATTTAATTGAGTTTTTATGATACTTCTGGTTCTAGAACATTTTAAATAAATATGTATTGAGAGTGTTTATCAAGACTTCGGGATGAGCTTCATTAAAATAAAACATAAGATATTAAATTCTGTAATCAGCTTCGTATACAACGACATCAAGCACAGGGACAATATGCAAGTAATACCTCTAAATAATTTTGAACATGGAAAACAGTGATTACTCCACATAAAATAACAACTGCAAGATGCTTAAAACGAGATACCCATTATTTAGTTAATTCTTAACTTACGTAAAACTTTAGTAATATAAATCAATGATAACGCTACTTCTTAAAATGTTAGTCCTTAATTGCGCATTGGTCTGAATAAAACGTTAGACTTTCTATAGGATATTCATCATATGTACTACAAAATTTTAAAGCAATTCGCAAGCGGTGCTTCAAGATTAGGAATGCCATCTTTACTAGTCTGATACCTGAACACGACGATTGATCTCAATACCTGTCGTCTTGTTCATCCGACAATAGGAAACCTACATTAAAGCAGATTTTTAAAAATCGCAAAAAGTATGGCTCATAATGTTAGAATGTTTTATATTGCCTAATATTAAGCCCTCTATTCAATAAGTAAACGTAATATTAATATAGTATATAGATATACCGTAATATTGCATAATAGTATAGTTTTTTAAAAATGCTACACTGCTCACGATTTTTTCGCAAAAACTTTAAAAAGCTTGCTACTCAGATGCTTTCTAGAAAATTCGAGCAAGAAATCCGTTTCTGTATTAGTCGCAATTAGAAATACAACTCAAGTCAAGTTATTTTTTGAATTAAGTGTATACACCAAAGCCTAAATTCTAAAACAAGAGCATATTCTCTAGAAAAACACAGAGTTTCATTTTTGAGTTGGGCTGATTCGCTTGCCTGGTGCTTTACACCGCCGAGACCCTCAAATTTTAATTATTTTAATTCTTCTACATTTCTCGAGTTCTTGACTTTCTTACTTTAAATACATTTTTTCGATTGCAATTCCTCAAGATAATTTTCAAAGCAGTCTGATCAATTTTAATAAATCTTTTTTTAAATTTTTAAGTTAATTAAGTACCTTCTAGGAAAAGCATTTCTTATAAATCTGGTTTAAAAAACCTAAAAACATTGCAGATTCAGAAATAAAATACAAAAAAAAGAGTACCGTTTGCGATATTTGAAAACATCTTAGAAGCCAAAAGGTTTATGTAGTTTTCGGTGTTGTTTCTAACACGTTGTCTGCTTTATTAATTACTGGGGACAACGGGGTGGCTTATGGTATGCATCAAAGCGCGTGTCCTTAAGCTCATTCAAAATTCATTTACACTTTTCGCTACATATTACCATGCAGCGTAAGTCTCGTCAACTGTAGAATGCCCCCTTAAACAGTATCTCTTTTTCCTTTTTATTTTTATTTCAAAACCGTTAGCCCTTCTTTTCGTAGAAAAACCTGTTCGACATTAATGCGTTTCACTCAGTTATCTTTCTCCATTTTCAGCTTTACATTCGAAATCCATAACATCAACTTTCTTTTGTTTTTCTGAATGTTCGGATTTCATATACTTCAGGGATTAAATTTCAGACAACATTCAATTACTCTTTTTTAATTTCTCGTTTAGCGATCATCAAAGGTTTTTTTTGTCAATGGGATAAAGAAGCAAATAAACAGTCTCGAGAGCACAGTTTGTCAAACTCGTAACTTTTATTCATGACTTCTATATTTGAAATCGTACCGCGCCCGCTGTTTCCAATTATATCCCACGAAATTAAATAATTTCACAATTTTCAAATAACTTGATGCGGACACCTACACTACCCATAACAAAACACGAGTTTCAAAGTTCCCTGCATATGTTGAGGTGTCTTATACACTTCCTAACAGACACATAAAGCTTCACCATCTTGTTAAAACCAATGCATTTTCGAATGCCCCTTTCATTGTTGGAACCAAATAACAGCACAGCAAGAACTTATTGCCTTACAAATAGTTTAAGGAGACAGCAATTAAAGGTTTTTTTATTAGTGTACTAATGAGGTAGTTAAACCTTCTAAGCAAATGACAATTGATACCTGGAAAATAATTAATACTTGATTCGAAAATCATTGTAATAAGTATTTGATCGCATCACAAACATCCAAAACATCCAAATTCGCTCGAGCATGTATTGGAATTGCTTTGATACTTTTACGGTTAAGAACTACTTCATTCTGATGAGGCTCAAAAGGCCGAAACTAAGTTAACGGATGTTTTTCCCCCTAATGGCACGATCAAGCAAATGTTTTGTAATGGCTATGTAAATATTAGTTCGATTTGTATACGAAAATTCGCCTTTATGATTTTCATAAGGAAAGATAATACACACACACGCACGCACACCCACCCACCCACACACACACCCACCCACCCACCCACACATCGGCATTTCTTAATTGTTATAAATTGCCATACCTGCGCTTTAGAATATTATTTTAAGAGCAACAGTTCTTACAAATCTGATACTGAGCGAGTTGTATAAAAATTAACTGAATTTGTGAGCTGGCAATAGTATAACACTTAAAATTAACTTAGCGTTTATAGTTAAACTAATTAATTCTTGTCATGGTAGTTTATATTTATATTATTGTAATACATAATTCTCACCGTTAGGGCAAATATGTAAACCTTTGCAGAAGAAGTTTGATTTAATATTAATAAACGGATTATTTAATGGGTGCTTGATTTTGAGGCCATAGAACTAAAGTGTAGAACTCGGGTTAATGTTTAATAATTTTGCAGCTGGCTATATTTGTGCTTATCTCAAGTACTGATGCTAATTAAGTTATTTAAAGCAATATAAAATATCAACCTATAAGTAATTATACTTGATGATACCTACTTTAAGACCATTACGTTTGATTTAATTTATTATCTGTTACCGTTATTAAGCTTGCTAAAATTCAGTTTGAGATTTACAGTCACTTGTTTTAAATGTTAATAGTAAAGTTTATGTAGAGTTAGTACGTTGCTGATACTTATTATGAAATTCTATTACTTGTTTAAAATGAATTTCCTTACTATCCTATATATTCCGTTAAGGTTATGATATTGATTTCATTGGCTAAGGAGTTGTGTATTATTATTATTAGTTTAGAAAAGTATAAATATAGGGGATTCGATTAATTCGCTCAATTCATCAAGTCGCGAACATGATACTTTGAGAAAAGTTGTTTTAAAGTATGCAGTATGCATACAGTATTTAATATTTAAGAGAAGTAATTCTTAAAACGTAACTCTGCATAAATATGGAAGTTGTTAAATATAGTTATTTGATTTTGTAATATACAATGAAGATGGAAAATTCTTCGATACAAAAAACTTCTTTAAAATTTAATTAAATAATTAAATCGAAGATGCACTTTTGATAACTGATGGAGATTTAAGTAAATATGAATGATTTTGTAAATTAGGATTTGAACGTCAATTTAAAATAAAACCAGGAAGGAAGATTTGGATAAGTGCTCTTTTAACATGTAACCATTGGTTTGTAATTGAGAATTTAATTTTTTTTTTAAATTTAAGATAGAATAAGTTTTAATCATATAATATTTCTTTGTAAAAATATTTACCAGAAAGTTTGTGGTCAGAGTGTGAAATACTGACTTTTAAATAGAATATCTGTCAAGGATTTTTGGCCAAACAACCTTACGAGCATGAGAACAAAGCCAGGTAAACTACTCATAAAGAAGAGATTTGAGTTCTGTAAATTTTAAGCAAGATTAGGTGAGAAACATTTTAATAATTAAGTAAATTTGCATTTGTTAGGAATTTTCTGTTTGAAAGAAACTATACTGTAAATATTCTATATTCTTTTGTATGAGAGAAAATATTTGTGACTATGTATAGATGCGTTTTGATATTGCTGTTTGATTTCATTTTGTAAATTTCATTACTTCCGTTGATCTAGCCACGCAAAGAAAAGTTAGAAAGAAAGCAAGCCAGTAATTTCATATTTACTATTTCCTGTACCTGTTATGATAGAAATATTGTCCAACTTAAACTTATGAATACTTAAGATTTCTTTTATGATCACAATATATTTACAATAAGCGAATAATAGTAGTGGAAGACATATCTGTAGGAAACAAAACAAAATAGGAGAAATAGAAGGATAGAACACGTTCTAAAGCATTTGGGGGATAGTGCGGGATATATTACAAACAGAGATAGGAATAAAGCAAGGTAGAGGTGGACGTAGATCTAGATTAGGCTATTGCACGCAGATAGTGAAAGATGTAAGCTGTTAGGGTTTTAGGGAAATGTGTAGGTTAGCTCAGAATAAGAAACAATAGAGTTACACGTCTAACCAGTTTCAGGACTGATGACTTAATGATGATGAAGCAAGAAACGCTCTACTCAAGTTTGACTCTACTCAAAATATATCAAAAATAATCTATAATTAAACAAAATTAATAAAATTTTTAATTTACAGATCTGGCAATTAGAGTACATAAAATACATGTTGTTTATTTCAAAAATTGTATATAAAAAGTAATCTCGGAACAAACACGTTATTATTATATTTATAACCTTGAACAATCAACAAGTCAAAATATAACAATTGTTATCTGCACTACAGCAGTAACTTCAAATTTGTTTCAGTAAAATTCTTTATATTATCAAAGCAGTGCAAAAAATGGTCAAAAAGAATTAATGTACTGAAAGAATATATTTCAGTTTCTCTAAATATTCAGTAATAACTAGGTCCATATCTGGACTATGATTATATTCGATTTTAAAAACAAGAACTTATTTAAACACCCAATGGAGTATATAAAGTTTTCTTTTAAATATCAAGAACAAAACATAGGAACAATAACCACCAATTTTCATATACTAATAACAAGTTGGAAATTTGCTAATCTTCTTATAAAATGTTCACAGATAATAAATAAGGAAAGTGTTTACCTTAAGCAGTCCAGTACCAACTTTAGATACATAAAATACCTCGGTATTCTTATCAGGACAAATCACTGCATGACCGCGGGCAACGTACACATAACAGCGGTTGTTGATCCAACCAGCAAATGTTGCACTACAAAAACCGTTCCATGTGAATTATAAGGGCTGTTTCCATTACAAATTCAGCACAACTTCAACTTTGGCATATCAAAATTCCATCAACATAAATTAATTAATTGCGTGCTAAATAAACTAATTAATGATGCACCACGTGCAACCATTGAAAAATGAAAGGGACCAACCACCAATTAACCAGCAATAATTATTAGTAACCCAACTACCTCCAATTATTCGGGACCTTGTGCTTGATCGGCACATAAATCACATGGGAATACGACGACTCCGGGCATAACACCTTGAAGCCATTTTCAATTTATCACAACACATCTATCAAAGAATGAATGAACGACTTAGTCCATCTGCATAAACCTGAGATTCGGAATCTAATCCGCGCACGCGTTACCTGTTACAAGACGACAATCGCATCAACTTACTCACCAATAAACACGCATTAACCTGAAGTTAGTGCACTAACATTCCTTGAATACAATCTAATCCAATTACTAAAGACGATTCTCGACATGGTCAATGGAAATATTTAAAGGCAGATCTGTATTAATAATAATTCATTTTCTCAAACAAATATTTGGATATTTGTGATTGATTTATAAACGAAAATGTATAACATATAATGTATATAAAAAAATCTTGCTTATAAATAGTATTGCAAACTGAAATGCTACAATTCTATGTGGTTTATACTGCATACATTTTCATTTTTCTCTAGATTATTATTTGTAGATATTTTACTTTAAAATTTTAGTTAAGATTAATTAATTAATTAATCTATTCGAGCAAAAGAGTCTTTTAATGATCTACTACCTCAAATAGTCGAGTAAGTAAATTCTTAAATTTAGTTTTGAGATATCTGCATCTGTTTTATAGAGAAGCTTACTTCAATATCATGGAATCTATATACTAATAAAATAAATAAATAAAATAATAAAAGTGTAGCTAAAGTGCATATTTAAATATATTTAATTAAATTAAAACGCTTTCAGGCCATAAGGGACATCATCCATGATCTACAATAAAATCAGGTATGCATCATTTACTACTACCACACTAAAATAATTTGAAATAATTATTAGTATTAAATGACACACCAGGATAAAATTTCTCCTATAACTGTATGAATTATCCTAAAGTCTCAGCTTCAAAAATGTCCCACATCTAGCCTACTATGTCTAATGCTAACCTATCCACTTCAGTTTACAAGTTCTCTAGCTTACCTACTTGCGCTTCATACTTCTGACATTCCACGCTGTGACTTGTAATATGTTCCCGGCTCTTCTTTTAATCTATCCGATCACATCCTTCAAAGTAGTCCCCTCCCAGAGATTCGAATGGGGGACTATTTTACCTCCGGAATATTTTACCCCAGATGATGTCATCATCTTAAACAATTTAAATACCCTATGTACTTGGGAGGTAATGTGGTAGATTCCCGTTGCCTTGCAAATCGCAGTAGTTTGTCTTAGGAATGTGTTACCAATCCGTATGGTCTCTGCTATTCTATACTGAAAGAACCACTGCACTCTTTCGTGGACCTGTCTTAGTTTGGTTCCTCACTAAAGACCCCACTAATTTCGTTAAACCTATAGGATGATTCGTTAGCTCACCGAAACACGTAAGCCACATTCTACACGTTCTAGTATTCTAGAATTATTTCAAGGTGCAGGTCCGTTCGGAACGGGTTTGCAAATTAATACACTTTTTATTTTCTATTACTCTTCTTACGTTCATGCAGGCATTTGGTGTCAAAAAAAAACTGCTAAGTGTAATTGAGCTCTTTACAAAACATTTAAAATTACCTTGGAAATTGAATAGCACGGTTCGCAATAAATAATATCTAGTATTTAGTACTTAGGTCTTTGTCGACGTAAATCAATGTTGAAAGAAGTAAACTGAAAATTGCAAATGAAATATAATAAATTTATCAGATGTCCCATCTATTAATATGTAAATAATAAAATCATAAGTAATGCCTGATTAAAACCAAAGCTTACTAAGAAATGAATCATAAAGGTATAAATGCATATCATTAAATCACCTAAACCAAAGTTATTCAAATAGATAACTAACTTATTGTTGTTTATTATAATTGTACATGAATCACACGTGAGTGCATGATATTAATATAATATTATGACATTGGCAACCTCCTAAAACTTTTATATTTCATACAATCACCGTACCACTAATTTATTAATACTGTATTTATAGTAAAATCGACCATACAATAGTAAATAAACTAAACAAAATATAAAACCTTGAAGTATTAAATTTATCATCGAAGCCTAAAACCTTGAAATTACCACAGCATATCAATTATATTGTTCTTGTAAAATATTTTCAAAATTTCATAAATTCGGGTTAATAGACCAGACGACGAAGTAGAGTTTCTAAGACAATGAAACATGAAAACAATGTAAAAATTTTGTTATTAAAGAAACATTTCAGAGATTGTGTACTTACCAAATTCACAACGCATTTTACATAAATAAAGGAATATGAAAACTCCACTCATGTTTGATTAAAATTATAATGTAAGAAATGTTATGATCGAATATAATAATGTGTGAAATTGCCAATGACAACTAAACACATTTCTGGATGAATTTTACAAAATAGCGCCGAATTGCGTCTTACAGCATGTCGATTATTTACAGAGTATAATCGTATAACAAATTTTAAGATCGCTTCAAATAACAGCGATCTAGACGTTCAATGCAGTTTCGAAAACTAGTATTTGTTCAAACTGTGAACATTAAGTTTCGATCACTCCGCCGTAGGGCTTCATCGCTTTGATTAAATCAATACTAATGAATATTGGTCACAAAAGGTCAACGATTTTGAAGTAACATTCCCAGTTTCTAGAAGGCTTATTTTATGGGAAAAAAAACATTCAAATATGGCCCTACTTCCTACGTCACATATTTTCTTGCAAAAATTATTATAGTCTAAATCATGAAAGAATGAATTCACGTCATAGGTTTCTGAATTAAAAAACGGCATACTATTAAAGGATCTATCGGAATATACTTAATGCATAAGATTTGAAAGTATGTCGTTTTTTAATTGGCCGTTTAATTGCCGTTTTTTAAACGGTTGCCTTTTAAATAACAACATTTTGTACATTTATTTTGTGGAATGTACCCAATCATAGAAATGATTTTTTAATTGCAGTCATAAGCCTCTCGTTTGGTAGGGGTATTGAACAATTTCATTCATAACTTTTCTGTCTTTCAAATTTCGCCACTTTGAAATAGCATTAAACAGATATTGTTTTTATTAGAAAAAAATAAATCTCTTATCTAATGTCGATAAAACGCATCGTTTTCGAAAAAAATCGATTTGAACTTTTCATGTATCAACGCATACGTTTCCATTAATTAATAAATTCATTTCTAACTTATGAAAGATGGTTCATCAGCATCATCATCATCATTAGGTCTTCAGTTCTGAAACTGGTTAGACGCGTACCATCATTGTTTCCTATTCTGAACTAACCTACAGATTTCCCTGAAATTTGCACTGTCTGCATCTATCACTATCTGATCTAGGTCTACATCCACCTCTTTTTTCCTATCTCTGCTTGTCATATATCCCATACTATTCCCCAAAAATGCCTTATAACGTATTCTGCCCTTCTATTTCTCCTATTTTTTTCCCAAAGATATCCTTGTTATCCTACTGTTTCCATAACCTATTTGTTATTACCTTTGTCTGTCCATCCTCATACATCTGAAGCACGGCACTTCAAAGGCTGCTACTGTTCTTCTCTCTGCTTTTTAGACTGCCCGTATTTCGTAGGCATACTGTCTGTGCTGTGCTCCACACATATGCTTTCAACAACTTTTTGTTCTATGTTTGTTGTCTTTCATCATAGGCGCCGTTCGTTCTTGTTATATGCAGTTCGGTCCCCTTCCATTGTTTTACAATTATATACCCTATTTTTCCGACATTCAGTAGTTGCGAAGGGGGGTAAGCAGCCTCTGGCTGCCAAGTTCCCCCAGCACTTGAACATTTACCGATTTAATATTTTTTCCAATATTCTTTTCGCACAGTCAACATTAGTTGCAGATATTTCACAACCAACACCTGTAGTTGTTTATAATAATCATCAGATTTATCTGCTCTTATTTTTTCGTCATTGGGTTTTCCTTCTCAAAACTGGTTGGACATGTACCTGCACTTATTTATTTTCTAAACTAACCTATATAGCTCCCTGAAATTCTCACACAGCAATACAGCTCGGTTCCCTTCTATTGTTTTCTAATTTTGTGCCCTATTTTACCGAGATTCATTGAAGGGGGTTAAGCAGCCTGTGGCTGCCAAGATCGCCCAACACTTCGACATTTGCCGAAATAATAGTTTTCCAGTAAATGCTTTCACGCAATTACCATTATTCGAGAATATTGCCCACCCAATACTTGTAGTTGCTTATTATAAATATCATATTTAAGTGCAGTTACTTTCTTCGTCATTAATTTATCCATCCTGGGACTGGTTGGATGCGTACCTCCATTGATTTCTATTCTGAGCTAGCCTACACATTTCCCTGAAATTCCTACAGCCTACATCTTTCACTATCTGTGTGCAGTGGTCTAACCTAGGTCTACCTCTTCTTCTCTTTTATCCTATATCTGCTTCTAACATATTCAGCACTATTCCCTCATGCCTTAGTGTGTGGTCTATCAACCTATCTCTCCTATTTTTTACTGTTTTCCACGTACTACTTTCTTCTCCTACCCTTCCTAGTACCTGTTTGTTCTTGACTTTGTCTGTCCATGATAACTTCATCATTCGTCTGTAACACCACATATCAAAGGCTTCTTTCTGCCTTTTTCGTGTCTGCTTCTCCTACTGTCCAGGCTTCACAGCCGTACAGTGCTGTGCCTCATAATATATGTTATAAGCAATCATTTCCTTGTTTCTATGTTTGTTGTCTGTGAACACAGTAGTGGCTTTTTCTTGTTAAATCTTGTTAAATGGCACGGCCTTGTGATAATCTTTGTTTTATATCTTTTGTGCTTTTCCCATCTTGCGTTAATTGGTTTCCTAGGTAGCAGAGATCCTTAACCTCTTGTAAGTTCGTGTTACATACTTGTATTCTTGTTTTTGATTTATTTTCCGCTCCTTTGCATACTAGTACTTTAGTTTTAGTTTTGTTAATTTTCATACGGTATCCCTCTGTTAGAACCATTCCTATTTCATTAAGAGCAGCTTCTAACTCTTCCTTGCTAGATGCTAATACCGCTATATCATCTGCAAATCTAAGCATATCAATTTTTGTCCCTGCATAGTAATTCCAAATGTCTTCCTGCATTTGACTATTAATTGCCTCTTCAATGTACAAGTTAAAAATTAATGGGGATAGGGCACATCCCTGTCTCACCCCTTTCCTAATGTTTACCTCTATACGTTCCTGCTCTAATTCTATTACTGTTGTTTGCTCTATGTATAAGCTATGTACTATTCGTCTATCCCTATAACTCATTCCAATCTTTTTGAGTATTTCGAACATTTTTTTCCATTTTACATTGTCGAATGCTTTTTCCAGATCTACATACCCTATATACACGCTTTCCCCTTTTTCTATTGTTTTCTCCATTATCACTCTCAGAGCTAAGATAGCCTCCCGTGTTCCCTTGTTTCGCGTAAACCCAAATTGGTCTTCTCCTAGTATTTCTTCAGCCCGTTTTTTCATTCGTCTTTGTACAATTCTAGTTAATATTTTTGACACGTGTGCTGTCAACCTTATCGTTCGAAAATTTTCACATCTATCCGCGCCTTTCTTTTTTGGTATAATTACTATGATGTTACGTTTGAAATCTTTGGGTATCTCGCCTGTTTCATACATATAGCTTACAAGTTGGAAGAGACGTTCTGCTACTGCTTGACCAGCGGCTTTTAGAGTTTTTGCTTGCACCTTATCTGTACCCGCGCCTTACCATTTTTCAGACCCTTTAATGCTAATTCATCTTTAAGTATAGGATATCCCAAGTCATCATTTTCAACGTCTGATTTCTGTTCTAATGCAGTTAGTTCTTCTCCTGCATATAAATTCCCTATATATTCTGGTCATCTACCCACTTTCTCTACATTTTCTATAATAACGTTTCCTCCGGCGTCCCTCATGTTTTTGCTATACGGTTTTATATCCCTAAAATTGATTCTAATTAGTTTGTAGGTTTCATCTGTATTTCCTACTTCCATCTTAGTTTGTACCGCTTTGCACTTTTCATCAATCCATTGTTCTTTAGCTTTCCTGCATTTGCGAATAATTTCCCATTTTATAGCTTTGTATCTCTGTTTTCCTGTTTCGTCTGATTTATTTTTGTATTTTCGCCTTTCTTCTATTAAATTCAGGATATCCTTTGTTATCCATGGTTTCTTATTTTCATTTGTGTATACCCCAGAATATCTCTGGCCGCCATGTCGAGGCTGGATTTAATGTTATTTCATTCTGTTTCTACATCCTTAGTATCAGATATTTTCCCGAAATCTTTGAGCAATTCATTTGACCTTTTTTTGAATCTTTCTTGAATATCTTTATCTTTTAGTTTCTTTAGGTCCAAGCCTGTTTCCGTTTGTTTTTCAAATTTTTAAATTTAAGAGCGGCCTTCATAATTACGATGTTGTGGTCAGTGTCCATATCTGCTTCTGATTAGCTTCTACAGTCTTTTACTTGATTCCTAAACCATTGTCTAACAAGAATGTAATCTATTTGATATCCTCCTATACTATCTCCTGGCATCTTCCACGCATATCGTCCTCTAGCATGATGTTCAAATAATGTGTTTGTAATGATTAAATTGTTCTTGTCGCAAAATTTTACCAGCCTATTTCCTCTGTCGTTTCTAGTGCCTAGACCAAATAAACCTACTACCGCTCCTTCCCTATCCTCACCTACCACTCCATTAAAATCCCGCGTAATTATTAAATTTTCATGTCCTTTTACGTGTCTTAATATGTCTTCGATATCTTTGTAGATCGCTTCTACCTCTTCGTTACTGTAGTTAAAGGTGGGCATGTATACTTGTATTATCACTGTGTTTACCGGTTTAGATTCTAATCTAACCATGAGTACTCTTTCCTTCTTTTGTAAGTAATTTTCTACACAGTATCCTATCTTTTTCCGCATAACTATGCCCACACCCAAATTTCCTTCCTCTGCTCCTGTATGAATTACCCTGAAGTCTCCACTCCAAAAATCCCCCGCTTCTGGCCACTGAACTTCGCTCATCCCTACTATGTCTAGTGATAACCTATTCATTTCGATTTTTAAGTTCTCTAGCTTACCTACTTGCTTCATAGTTCTAACATTCCACGCTCCGATTCCCAAAATGTTCCCGACTTTTATTCTTAACTTTCCGATCGCATCCTCCGAAGTAGTCCCCTCCAGGAGAACCGTATCGGGGACTATTTTAACTCCGGAATCTTTTACCCCAGAGAATGCCATCATTTTATAATAATTTAGGTACGCTGTGTACCTGGGAGTTAATGTGGTGGTTTCCCGTTGCCTTCCACATCGCGGTAGTGTGTCTTAGACTGCCACACCGACCCCTATAGTCTTTGCCAATCTAAGTACCGAAAGAGCCGCTGCCCTCTTTCGGGGACCTGTCTTCGTCTGGTTCCTCACTAACGACCCTACTGCTTTGGTTGGACCTGTAGTTTGGCTCTTTAGCTCATTAGAACACGCAAGCCATTTCACCTGTTCTAGGTGCAGGTCCATTCGAAATGGGAAAGATGGTTATGGAAAATAAATACAATACCAATTATATGAATGTCAAACTGTTCTTATGTCATCTGTTTGCAATTAATGATTTGGCTTTTCCAACGTAATAAATAAATACGAGTAAAGAATAAAGTTTTTATGATACAAACTTGTAGATGATGAAATTAGTAATGAAAAAGAATAGAACAAAATGGCAACTGAAAGCACAAAACACAAAAATAAATCTCTACATTACGGCCACCCGTTTCTAAGCACGAGTTTAGTCACTTAAACAAAAATTGCCGAATTCTTGCAAAAATTCCAAAATTGTTTCTAAACTCGTCGCAGCCATCCTGAATTCGTCTTCAAAGCTCATCGCGTCTTTCTATTGGTTGCAAAAATACAACTGATTTTAGTTGTCCTCATACACAAAATCGCAAGGTTTTAATAACTATTTAATAAAAATATCAAAATTGCTTATCACTACATTAAATCTATTGACAGTTAGTTCACTAAAGTTAAAGAGACGCAACTAACAAGCTACTATGTAGTAAAATAGTAATCAGTATTGTGTTCTTGTAATATGACTTATACTGGACAAACTAACCAGTGGCTGAGATTCCGTCTTACACGACACAAAAGTGATGCCAAAATCGGTAAAACATCGTGTGCTCTTGCGTCACATAATCAACTGGAATGATACTAAAATTTTAGATATCGAAAGCAACTATATTAACAGATTTTTTTAGAATCATATCATATACAAAAAGATAACATAAGCTTAAACTTCAAAACAGACACTCATAATCACCAATATCTACGCTTATTTTAACCAATAGCTTACAATTTTTTTTTATAAATAGAATCTTATCTACAACCTTACCTCGATACAGTGTCCAGCTAATCCTCATCGTACATTACTAACCACATTTTAAGGAGTAAGCCATTTTAGTTTCATTATAAACTGATGTTTGTACTTTGCAATAATTGTTTTATGTCAACATGTTTGTTAAAGTATTTTAAAAAATCAAGTTTTTGTAAGTATCCAACCATTTGTCTAACTATTGTATTTTACTTTTAGAATCATGATTAAGGTCTAAATATAGCCCGAAACGTTGATTATGAACAAAGGATTTTTATTTCAGCAACACTCTTCAACGTACATATCGAATTGGTATGCTGACCATGTTGGTCAAAGAAATTAACCATTTTAGATCACCGAATTTAACACTACGTTATTTCCTTAATGAGAATTAAGCAAATTCACCTTTACAGTAGCTGAAACTGAAGTCTTTGAAGGCAAAATTTTCAATAAAAAAGAGTTATTTGTTTATTGAAAAGTTGCATTTTATTTTGTAATAAAGCACTAGAGATAGATAGTCACGTACATACTAGTTATTCCATTCAATAAAAGTCAACATTTACTCGATAAACGGCGATATCGAAAGAAATTGCTATTTATGAAGGCAAAATTTGAACAGATTAGAAATTAAAATGACTAATTTACGTATCGAAAAGCAAGTCAATTTTGCATTAATGAGAGCGCTTGACAAATGAAATATTTTGTTATGAACTAAACGTTTCTATTGGTCTAAATTGCGTAACTAATCAAAAGTTTTATATTTGGGTAATTTCCGAAAGCTTGTTTGTTTATAATCTGAATTAGACGTTATACATATGAGGAGGGGTAACTTTAAAAAGATGATTCCTGTTATTTATGCAAACCATTAAAGAAATTTAAAAATAACAGAGTTCTATAAAATTAAGTGCAAGTATTAAGATTGTTATAAAAAAGCTTAGCAGTTAGTTGTTTTCGCCGATTCTAAAAAATCGTAAGTAGACCTGCATATTTTAAATTAATTTAGATAATGGTGATTGTCTTAGGCTTCAAATACAATGTCAAACACCGCTTTAATTTCAAATATGATTTCAAATACTACTTCAAATTCTGTCCACATACTGCTTCTTATCCTGCTCAAATTTTGTGCAATCTCAATTAATACCTATTTGATTTAATTTGAAATAGTTGCAAATTAGTTTTTGGTTTTGTGCTGGGATGGTTGTGAGTAATTTTGTTCACGAAGTTATCACATCGTGAAAAAAGATTGTTTGAAGTAAAGCAATGATAATTGGCGAGTCAGGAATTTTTCCAAGACACCAGAAATCAATGATCAGATTAGGTTTCAGATGTGTCTTTTTGTGTAAGACTTAATGAAATTATTCAAATTCGCATTTTGTATTTAATAATTTTATTATGAGAAGCAGTAACTTTAAAGTTTCATTTATTCATGATTTCTAAATTTCATTTAGAAAACTATTTAGATAACAAGGGGCACTTTACACGTATCTTTCCAAAATGTATATTTTTAAGCGAACAAGTGTGGTAGTAACAGTACTCTCGGGCTGAGAGCTCTACATAAATTTATTCTGGGTGTAAGGTGAAACTTTGGTATATTTTTATATATGGTGTATGTAATTTATACTGCGCAAATTTTCATTTCGTTCTCTATATTATTATTATTAAATATTGAACTTTAAAATTTTATTTAAGATTAATATACTAACCTCATTTGAGGAAGTGAATTCTTGAATTTAGTTTTGAGATACTTGCGTCTGTTCTATAGGGAATCTCACCTCAATATATCACAGCACTATATACAATATATATATATATATATATATATATATATATATATAGTTGGGGATATCGTTGCAATAACCCGGTGCCCCCTTTTTGTAAAATAAAAAGGTTAAAATTTTCTTTTTGTCAATTTTAATTTTTAATTTTAATTTTTAATACCTCGACTAGCTCAGTTTTAATCACGCACGGAGATTGCGACAATACCACAACAAAGAATTTAAATTTTCCTTTTACCTCTACTTCCTGTTTCTTTAAGTCAAAACACCATTAACCACAATTACTATAATATTCTCAAAATATTTACAATGTACAAAACGTTTAATAAATCTTTGAAAAGAACCTCCTTTTACTAATTGAATTAAATTCTTTCTATAATTCTCATTCCCGTTAATTAAACAAAAAGTCAGCAAAAATCACCCTTATTATTATTATTATTTGAAGCCACATGAACGCTCATTAAACTTCCTTAAAATTTTACGTAATTTATAACGTGTACTAAAAACGGTCTTTGTTTATTCTAACATAAAATGTTCATGAAAGCAATTTTTAAAATATTCATAAATAAAAACGCAATAAAATATTCAGATTGGCTAACCTGTTGTCTCCAGCTCGAACCAGTTCCTGTTCCAACTCCTCCCGTATTCAGCTTAATGATTTAAATAATCCCAACATTGAATCCAGATCTACTTTAGATATGGTCTGCATTTTTCTTAGCATGGCTTCTCCTGATTAATTCTTTAAATTATTTAGCGTCTTTTGTTAAACTTCGTGGTCAGATCCAGTAATTAATAATTGAAATAAATACTTGTTGAATTTCCTCATTGGATCCAGTAATTATTCATTTATTCATTTATTAATGTAAAACTTAGAATTTGATTTAAGAACAACCTTTTGTTACTTACGTTTTTAAGGATTAAAACGACGAACCTATTTAATTGTGCACTATCACCCTTATGCAATTTATTACAATAAACTCACTTCTAATTCTTTCACGTAAATATTTTCTTTCACTGATTTGTTTACAAATCTGGTCGTATTTAAAAGGAACCGCCTATCTGTTGACAAGCGCATAGTTCAACAATTAAGCTTTGTGCGTGATTCTTATATACAAGATTTTGGGTATTCCTATGGATTTTTGCTGTATAACGAAATTGATGCGCTATTTCCTGCACGTAGGATTTCAAGTTATTGCATTGATTCTGTTGGATTTTCTCTATCCCAGGTCACGTACATTTTGTTTGTACAATAAATTTGATGAACTTTGCTTTTATCACCATGCCATATTTATTTGTAATCTATCAGGTGTTGGATTTTGCCTTTCTTATTACGTAGTCTTAATTTATTTTATGTATTAAATTTTATGCGTTTTGTGTCTTACGCATTTTTAAACCTGCTTGTTTAACTGGGATTCTTAATGTTATGATGATGCATTATTCACGCGTATTGTAGCGCAGCTTCCGTCCACGTCGTTTCAGGACTTGCTAAATTGTTTATTGAATTAAATCTTCTAGAGTACTTTCCATTCCTTAAAATAATTATGACTATAGTTTATATACAGGGCGTTATCACTAGTTTTCCTGTCTAATCGTTGTATTTCTCATTTTCTTTTTAATGTGTCTAGTTTTTTGAACCCTGATGGTGTTTTCATGAAGCGCACTATACTAGTGATCCTATCTACCCCTAAATGACTCTATTAACATATCATTTTATCCCCAAATTAAAACAAAATTTTTTTGACTAATGTTATTTTTGGCGCCCAACGTGAGACAATATTCACATTGGTACAAAATTATTTTGTTTTTATTTCTGCTATATACACAAACCCCTAAATTATTTTTGTACCTTATCCCTATTCTAATTTAACCTATTTTACAACTACACCCCTATATACACACGTATCTATTCAGAACATTCTCCAATGTTTCCTTATGCTAAGTCATATGTTCGTATACTTCTTCCTATTTACACAAATCTATTCTAAGTATAATAATCTCCTAATATTTCTAATAAACTATTTCTTATTTACCTATACTTCCAATCTACTAAGTATTATATTCTCCCAGTAACTCAATTCCTATTTACACATACTTTTTTCAATTTTACATAAATCTATACTTGTATTAGTATCTCCCAATAACCTAATTCCTATTTACAAATACCTCTTTCAATTTTCATAAATCTATACTAAGTGTTATAATCTCCTAATATTTCTAATAAACTATTTCTTATTTATCTATACTTCTTCCAATTTGTATAAACCCATACTAAGTCTTATTATCTCCTATTAAGTTCTTCCCTATTTTTCTTTCAATCTTCATAAAAGCATACCAAGTCTTATAATTTTCGAATGTTTCCAGTAAGCCCTCAAAAATTCACGCTTTCTCAAATTTCAACCTATGTATTTCTATCAATGTCAATTCCGACCCAATGTTGCTATAAGAGTTTTTCTTAATCCAATGATTCTAAATCTTTTTTCAATAATGCACTAACTTTACTTTTCATTTCACCTGGACACTTAATTAATCCGGTACAATCATGTATTCATTTTCAAATTTCTCTTTTCCTATCACACTTCAGAATCACTATGTTGCTTATGCAGCAAACTTTCTATTGTTTGGTGCTATTAAATTACATTTCCTAATCGGCATTATTTTCTTCATTAATTTTCCCCTTTTAATAAAATCTTCTGAGACGAGCGACGCTTCCGCTCCGGTATTAATGAGTATTTTAATTACGTTGTTCTCTACAGTTAAATTAATTATAGGCAATACATTTCTATTAAAATCATATTCCATTTCAAGTTTTATGAATTCCCGCTGACGTTCTTATCGATTTATTTCTAAGGGCTTATTTGGTTTGTCTTCTATTAAAAATTTGTGTTTGTTGTAGATGGGTCTGGCTAATTTGTAACTTCAGCATAGGTACCATTAATCCTTCTCGATTCCGTCGTTCCTTCCTCGTGTCCTTGGTTAATTTGATTTCATTTAGCATTCCTATTTCTGAAGGTCAGTACATTTTTTGATCATGCTAAATAATTTAATTGCATAAGAGTTTTACTATATTGATCAGTAGGTAGAATAATGAGTTTATTTAATGAAAATAGGTGTGGTAACTTACTAGATAATGAAAACTAATTAATTGTAAATATTTTGGGCACGTTAATTTATAACCCAAGTGGAATGTTTTATTTTTGTAGTTTTAAATGAAGGCTGTAAAGCAAATAAAATTGGAAGGTATAAATTTATTGATTTTCATTAAATCAAGGCTTTTTAACCGAGTCTCGTGTTTCCTTATGGTAGAATTCTTTTTTGGGATTTTATTCCAAACAGGTTGGAGCATCATCTACCAAACTTGGGTTGAGCTAGTAGGAAAGCGGTGTTCTAGGTGAGTTTTGATTTCAAATGCTTCAAGATTCATCAGGAGCACTTCGTGTTACGGGATCTCAACCGACGCAAAGAATTTCATAGCAGTATATACACTCATGTGATTAAAGGTCATCAAAAGGTCATCCAGTATCATTTCGTAAAGATATGACGTCGCAAACCCGAACAAATTCGGAGAAATTTTAGAAAAATGTCGAATTATGTAAATATTCATTTTATAGAGAAGTGTATTTGTTAAGACGCTCGGTATATTAAATTATAAATGCATAAACTTGTGGTGATCGAAAGAATTTTCATTCTTGATGATGAAGAAATTATGTTTTAGATAAAAATAAAGGTATTCATAACATTCCGCGCGTAGGACTTTTCTTAAAGAGCTTCTTCCAAAAAGTACTCAATTATGTGTCGATTACGTGTAAATGCGTAATTATTATAAAAGAATTTTATGATTGCAATAAATAAGGGAAATCGTGATCAAATACTCCAAGAAGAATTGACATTATAGTCGAAAAGCATTGAACTGCATTTTGCAGGAAGCCGCATGCATCATATTTTAATATTCTCATTTGATACAAACTTCGACAAGAGCGTATTCCATTAGGTTTTAAAATAGCGGTCGCAGATTCTAAGAAAAGAAGTACGATAGTATTTCAATTGAAAAATAACAGGAAACGCGTTCATTGACTATTCTAGAATAATCGGGCACTTAAACGGAACACAAGGTGAATGATGAATTACCGTAGATTCGTCAAAGCTGTCAAATAAGAAATGTAAACGTACATCCAATTAAGGCGAGTTAAGAGATAAAGTCGCAAAAATAAGATTAACTGCGGCCAGAAATCTTTAATGTTGATAAGATAACGCAAAAGCAAATGGTACTAATTATAACTCGAGGCTATTAGAACGACAGATTTGTTAAGGTTGCATCATTGATGAAGATTCTCGATACCTACGTACAAAACGAGACCCTTTCCTACAACCAATCCGAACATAGAAACGACCACTGGACCTTGCTAGGCGGTTGTTTGAGATGTTGACATCACACGTAGGCTTGACTATATAAGCAATTGAAGGCGGTTCAGGGGGAGCAGTTGATGGATTGCTATTAAAACTTCACGATGCTGTAGAACGAGTGATAATATATCACGTAGTAAAATATTACAGTTTTAGTACTTGAAATTGTCTTATTTAAATAGCAAGGGAAAAGTATTTTAAATCTCAGAAATAAGAGAGATTAATTGGAAGTACGTAAAATGAATAAATAATGATTGACTACTGCACGAAAAGATTTTAATTTGAATATTTGTATAGTCAAGATCCTTTCCAAACACGAGCATCGTTATGTTCTGGATATATCGGCAAAAAACATCTGCATCAGTTAAGCTATATGTACATAATTAATAGATAATGTAACGAAACAAAAACACTCATACTATAATAATTGCTCGAATTGTTCGTCTCCGTATTCTAAACATGCTACTAGTCTTTGAGCTATACATGTTGCCACTGAGTATCTGTTAAGTTCGGTCGTTCATAAAGTTAAGAATCCATATATATAGAAACAGAAACAGTCAAACAGCAAAATGAGAGATAAAACTGCCCAAATAAACAAGGATAGTTTTAGACAAATAGCAACTCTCATACGCCGTAAAGCACAAAGCAGAAACTAGTTAGACCTTCCACTACCCCGCATAATTCATTCATTCATGGGCAAACGTCTTTGATCTTTGTAAAAAAGAAAAAGCTACCAAATAAAGTTGCCTGTAAACAATACAATATATTAGGTAAGCGTTTAAAATATTTTCAAACTATACGAACAACCTAAGCAAGGAAAATCAGATTTTCCACCAATAAACGCAACGATATCATCATTACAGCAAGCATAAATAAACCTTGCTATCAAAAGGACTATACTTGAAACAGTCTCTTTATGTTACAAGATATGGAAGTGAAGAGTTATTACATAGATTGACGTAGTTTTAAGTTTCGCACATGATAATTTTTTATTTAGCCAACTACTATGTGCGCGTGCCGTATGTGAAAACAAAGATTTATGCACAGAAAATCCATGCCATGTTGAAAATGAAAAAGGTAGAAATCTCCTTTTACAAATATTACCAAAAAATATGAAGAGCAATGAAAATTCATGCAATCTCAAAGAACTAATCCAAACGCGTGCTAAATAAAACAATCGATTCATTTGTACAACTCATGTAAATACATGACAGAAACGAATAAAATAGATATCTGTAAATAGTAGTTTCCATAACTTATAGTACTTTCTTAATATACTTTGCATCGCTTGCCTTGCTTATCATTCAAAGAAAACCATATCCATATAATGTCATGCACTGACAGACCAGACTGTACAGATGAGATATAAAATCTCCCGTCAACGTAAATCATTCGACACGCTGTGGTTCTAAATATTGTGTTGTCTGGCGTATCTAACCTACACCTGGCGTTTTTGGCAACGATTCCTAGATGTATCAGAAAAGAAAAAACATTAAGAATTCGATTTTTTAAAGTTTACGTTACTTTACCATCATTAACTTTTACTTGCCAATTTCAGTCCTATACGCCCGCCGATAGAAATAAACCCATTGAATTTCATATTATATTCTACTGAATCATTTCGTGTTGCAGTGAATATTCTATTTATTAACCATATGGATCTTCAACGGATGCTGATCCTGCATAATGTAAGGAAACATCTTGAATAAACAAAATTTTTTGTGGTGCATATAATATTTATATGTCTTCTGACAACTTCTTTAATTCAATCCTACGAAATTTAAAATGTAGCATTTGGGACCACTTACCATGATTAAGTTCATCGTTTTAAATAGAATGCCTTGCATATTATTACCTTTGAATTCCCCGACAAATTTTAGATAAAATTGTATCTAATAACCAAAATTAAATTCCTCATAAATCTTCTATTCTTGATTTGTAAAGGAATAACATTGCAAAAACTGACATGAAGTAAAGTACATTTGATATTTATTTTAAAATTTTAAAGTCAGCAGGTACAGTCTACTGTAATGTAATTAAAATGACGCATTTATCCTTCAGTTGCAAATAACTCAAAAACGGTTCACTATAAGTGAATAACAGTTTACTACATATTTAAGTTATTTTTCTACCTACAATTATTTAATACAATAATGATTTTTATTTATTTACAAACAATATTGTGAGCCTTTTTTATGCGTCATGTTCGAAATGAATTTTTCAATCACATTGTACACTGCTTTTTGATATCATCAGTGTTTTGAAATAATGCTAAACCTTAATGACATATGTACAAAAATGAATTATCTGCGCTCTTACAGTTTCTGGATATTGTAATTTAAATAACTGAGTATAGAAATTAAAAATATTCAACAAATAAAAGAAGAAACCGACACGAAACAGATATGCGACTAATTGATACAAGTTTGTCTAACATTAAAAGTAGTGTTAGTTTTCTCTCAGGACGGCCAATAATCAAAATAAGATACACTCAAAATTATTTTATTTAATTAAACAGAAAGCTAAACATGAGTGTTAGTAGACCGCCGCTTGGTCTGACACACGCGTACTACCCTTAAAATAATCAAACAGCGCATACAACGGCTACCACCTAGTGGGAGCACTGCAAAGCGTACTAGTAGTGACTATTATACATAATAAGGTACAATGCCAACACTCGGCCATTCTGCCAGGTCAACGTCCTCGTTGACACAAAAAGAAGAAAAGAAAAACCTATTTTCAATACAAAATTAATTTAAACAATAATCGTCCAAACGCTTTGGTTTTCGTATTACACGTCCACTTCTCCCAACTGGTTCTACACATTCACTAGCACTTTTATAATCAACACTATCTCCGTTAGTATTGTCCACCTCCGCTACACATCTTTCAGTAGTAGATTGAATATCTTGTCTTGAGGTGTCGTCATCGCTCACCGAATCTTCATCCGAGGTTGAATCCTCCTCTTCGGGTAATTTAAATATTTTTAATCTACTCACATGTGCCGTAGTTGAAAATTGTCGACTTCTTGTACCATCGATACTATTTACTCGATAAATATCTCTCGGAAGCACTTCACTAATTACAAGTGAACCTCTGTACTTCGGTTGAGTTTTCGTGCTCTCACCAGTGGCTGTAGAAAATTTTCATAATAACACAATATCACCGACTGTATATGATTCTGCCAGACATCTTTTTAAATCGTGTCGTTTTTTATATTTCGCTTGTTCCTGGCGAATGTTCTTTTTGATTTCACGTTGCAAATTCTGAGGGGGGATCCAGTTTCCATCCTCCTTCTCCACATAATTCGACAGTTTACCATCAGAGAATCTAGGTAAAAATCCATATAACGCTTCGAATGGTGATTTTTTGGTAGTTTTATTAGGAAAAATATTCAAATTCCTTTCAATTTCTTGTACTTTTAAATCCCATTGTGTTTCCTCATTCATACACACCATAACCTCCGTAATCAACGTTTGATTTACACGTTCGACCATTCCGTTCGCTCTTGGCCATTGACTGGAATTTAGGGTATGTCATATACCATGTTCACGTACAAAATTTTGAAAAACGTCAGACGTAAAGCACGTAGCTCGATCACTCACAATACGATGAGGTATTCCATATTCTAACATAAATTTTCTTAACGCAATTATGACTGCATCAGTTTTCACTGTTTTGGATGGGTAAAGTTTCACAAACTTTGTTAATGCATCTGTTATCACTAACACATACGCATTTTCTGCATCGGTTGCGACAAAAGGGCCCACATGATCAATATGCACTCTTGCAAATGGTCTACACGGTGGCGGAATTGGATTCAATTCACCCGGCCTCTTACCTGTTGGGATTTTATTTAATAAACATTCTGCACAAGCACTAATGTGTCGACGCACATATCGTTTTAAGCGAGGAAACCAATATAGTTCCCGTATTGTATCCACAGTTCTATCTACACTAAAATGACCTAGTAAATCGTGACACTTTACAACGATGCTTTTCCTATTCGCTTTCGGAATCACATACAATTGTTTCTCTTGTCCGTTTACTGTAACATTTCGATAAAGTTTTCCATCTTCAAAAACATAATCCTTGAAATCATGATTTTCTTGTTGTGTTCGCTCAGCTACAGGTTTTGCACAAATTTCAATTAAATTTCTCAATTTTTCATCGCTCTGTTGAATCATAGTAATGTAATCATCTTCACACATCGTTTGAAAAATTTTTAAACGTTCTTCGATTTCTCTACCAATGTCACTTGCACAAGACACAGGTGCACGTGATAATGCATCAACATGTTACATTTTCCCACCTGGTTTGTATTTTATAACTACATCATATTCAGCGCACCAACGCATCACTTGGAAATTTTTCGTTTTCATTGTATTTAGATATGTTAATGCTTGACAATCCGTATATACACAAAATGAAATACCAATTAGAAAGTTTCGCAGCTTTTCAACACAATAAATAATTGCTAATAGCTCTAATTTTGAGGAATGGTAATTTTTCTCTGCATCGTTATTTTTCTTACTGACGTAATACACGGGTTGAAGGTCGTCGTCAATCGTTTTTCGTTGCATTAAAATTCCTGATATACCGACGGAACTCGCATCCGTAAACAACACAGTTTCAACAGCTGATGGGTCGTATAACTTCAGAACAGGTTCATTTATTAATGCATCACGTAAATCTATAAATGCATTTTCTTGTGGATTCTTCCACTGAAATAAACAATTTTTCTGCGTTAAGTCGCTTAATGCACGTGCTCTGGATGCAAAGTCCTTAATGAAACGACGAAAATAAGAAATTAAACCCAAAAATCTTCGCACTTCATGTAAATCTTTCGGTCTAGGAAAATCGCGTATCGCTTGTGTTTTCACATCACCTGGCTTAATTTTACCTTCAGAAATAATAAAGCCCAAGTATTCCACTTCACGATAACCAAATTTGCACTTTTTCAACTTTAATGTTAACTTTGCTTTTTGTAATGCTTCAAAAACTTTCTCCAGTTTTTCAAACATCTCTTCCCAAGTTTTCGCAGGAATGATCAAATCATCGAGGTACGACATTGCAACTTTATTCTTTAATGGGCCCAGCACTAACGACATTAATCTACTAAATTCGTAGGGACCATTTGTTAACCCAAAAATTAACCGCTCAAATTGTCCTGTACAATCTGGCGTAATAAACGCGGTTTTCGCCTTTGATTCTTCCGTCAAAGGTAATTGTAGATAACCATGAGCCAAATCTAATGTTGTAAACAAAACACCATGGCTCATATTTTCAAAGTGCTCGTCTACAGTAGCAATCGGAAAATAACTTTTCACGGTTTGCCTGTTTAAGGCACGGTAATCAATTACCAAACGCGGTTCACCACATTTTTTGTTTACTAATAACACTGGACTTGCGTATGGTGAAGATGTTTCGGTTACTATTCCTGCATCTTTCCATTCATCAACAATGCGTTGTATTATTTTACGCTGCTCTCCACTTGCTCTATAAGGTTTACTTCTAACAGGCTTACCCGTATTTTCAATTGACACTTTTACAAGGTTAGTACACCCTAATTCTTGTAAATTAAAAGCAAAACAACTACGACACTTGCGACACAAAATTAAAAGTTTGTCACGTGTTTGTTGATCGACGTTGTTCACGCGCGGGGGGTCTTATAAATTTATAAATGGACTTACCTCCGCGGTGTTTTGTTGTTCTAAGCTGCAGTTCCTATTCTTTCAACCAAGTGGACTGTATGCGAATTGAGTCTATGTTACGTTACACTTGCACTGTGTTTTTTAGGGGTTTAACAACGAAAGTCTGCGGCACTTGACTAACTTACGGTACTGAACGAAGAAACCGACACGACCGTTCTGCTTCAATATCCATAAGAAAGTGTTTGTTCACTACTCTGTCCACCTTATTCACAGATGCACAAGGAATTTTTATGGCAGGATATAAGGGAACAAGGGATGACAGTTTTACTACTAGATTTACGACTACAAATTTAAATAACTTAAAATTAACCACGCGAACGTGCGACAAAGAGACCGAACATCCCGCCCACCAAAATAAGTATGAACTAACTTATTTTATATTTAAAAACTAATTAGAGCTATTAACTAAGAAACCTAACCGACAAACTTATATAAGTGAATATATGTGTACATACCATTAAATATTAAGTAATTGGCAGTAAACATAGTTTCACCAGAGGACGTTTAACGAACCCTTGAGCTGTCTTGATTGTAGGTATCCGAACGATACCGTCCCTACCAGGATGTAAACGTCTTTCATGGCAATCTAATATAATAATCTCAGTTAACCGATGCGACCGAGGAAGCAAAATTGGAAATTTTGCATCATGCGACAAGTCAGAATTACGTAGGCGACCGCCCACCCTCAACAAATCACGACTATCTAGAAACGGACTAAGGCTACGAAGTTGTTTACTAACAAGTCTTCCAGTTTTAATATTAGCAATGTCTTGGGAAAAAACATTTGTTTGAACTCTTTTAATCAATAAATGTATAGCCTCTTGCTGTTGAGCTAGAGACAAACTATCAGAATATTTTGAACGCAAATCTGGACATTGAACATTACGAATGAAATGACGAACACAGGTAATAATCCTACAAATTTTTTGCAGGTTTAAAAATTTATCCAACAACATATCTAAGACATTGTCAGACATAACGACTGTTAACGACAGAGTACGATATTCGACGTCCATCTGAGATGAGTCGATAAGTTTTGGCAGCGATGTTACTGGCCATTCTTCATTACGACGCACTAACCAAGAAGGTCCTGTCCACCATAATGGATGATGAACCAATTCTGAAGCCAAAAGTCCACGTGAGGCACAATCCGCAGGGTTATCCTGGGACTTAACATGAAACCACGAAGATGAAGGAATACGTTCTTGAATATGCGAAATACGATTGCTAACGAATGTCTTCCACTTATGCGAGGAAGACCGAATCCAAGACAAAACAACAGTAGAATCTGACCACGCGAAAATATTACTAAATGATAAAATATCTTTATAAGTAGTTTTGACGAAATCTACTAAATCTGCCAAGAGTACGGCAGCACACAATTCGAGACGGGGCAATTAAACGCGATTAGTAGGAGCCACCTTCGATTTTGCGCATACTAATGACATGGTAATATTACCTTCTAGATCGAACGAACGAAAATAGATGACAGCTGCATACCCAGCTTCAGAAGCATCACAGAATCCATGCAACTCCACCCTTTTAAAATTATGACATACGATGCCACGCGAAATCTCAATATTCGAAACCGCTGGCAATTCACCCAAACAATGTTTCCATTTTTGTACGACTTCCAATGGAGGCTCTTGGTCCCACCCGAGACCTAAAAGCCAAAGATCTTGAACTAAACGTTTAGCGAACAGTACTACAGGTGCTATCAACCCGAGAGGATCAAAATTTTTTGCGATAGCCGACAAAATATTACGCTTAGTGCAAGTGCGCGCTTCAACGTCTAAGTTGTATAACAATGCATCTGTAAGAGCACGCCACGAAAGACCCAAAATTTTTATTGAACCACTATCTTTATCTTGAAATGTAATTGCGTCCGAACTGGACAGGGACTCCCTCAAGTTGGACATCACTTCCGGGCAATTACTACTCCATTTTCTTAATTGAAAACCACCACTAGTGCAAATACTATTCAATTCACCAATTAATTGATTAGCAGCTTTAATCGAATTGCATCCAGTGACTAAGTCATCAACATAGGTATCGCTCGCCAATACCGATGACGCGAAAGGAAAATTAATTGATTCTAACCTTGCCAATTCTTGAACAGTACGCAAGGCCAAAAAAGGCGACGACGAAACTCCATAAGTCACAGTATTTAACTTAAAGTCCATAATAGGATCTGACGGAGAACATCTCCAGACGATACGTTGATAATCACGATGAGTATCTTTAACCAAAATCTGTCGATACATTTGTTTAATGTCAGCTGTAATTACGATAGGATGTACACGAAAGTGCAATAACAAAACTGCAATGTCCTTTTGCAAAGCAGGACCAATACCCAAGCTATCATTTAACGACTTTCCAGATTCATCCTGACACGAAGCATCGAAAACCACACGCAATTTGGTGGTAGTGCTATCACGCTTATGTACAGCATGATGGGGAATGTAGTACATTTTCTCATGACCCGACGAATTTTCAAGCGATTTCACTTGAACCATGTGCCCGCTTGTCAAATAATCCTCCATAAATTTTTTATAATCTGAATACAATTCAGGATTTTTTAACAAACGACGTTCTAACGACAAAAATCTTTTAATGCAAATTGATCTCATACCCACGAATGAGGGTTCCGAAATTTTAAAGGGCAAGGACACTACAAAACGACCGTCGTTGTTACGTCTATAACTTTCCACAAATTGATTTTCACACCTTTCTTCTTCAAGAGAAATGTGTTTTTTGAAGGGAATATTTTCTAATTCCCAAAATCGACGAATATCACTGTCTAAGGGTTCAACGAAAGCACACAACGACGTAATAGAACTATTCGGGGAAACGACCTTTCCCGTTAAAACCCAACCAAAGGTTGTTTTAATAGCAACTGGCTCGTTAGCGACACCCCAACGAGACTCGTTCAACAAAACCTGAGCAAAGATTTCCGCTCCGAGTAGCATGTCAATTTTACCAGGAACATTAAAATTAGGATCAGCTAAGGCCAAACCTCGAGTATGCGACCATTCCTTGACCCCTATCGACGACGAAGGTAATTGATTACAAATGTTAGGTAAAATATAACAATCAATTCCATATGCTGGAGACCGTGCTCCCGAGGGACTGACTACACACAGTGACATTGGCTCTCCGTTTCCTTAAACCTAATTTCTGACGGCACCTTTCAGTCATAAAACTTTCCATGGATCCGTTATCTAATATTACACGAACAGATTGCAATGTTCCTGTATAATCAAGCACCGACACCATTGCCGTAGCTAACAGCGTGGTTGTGTGTTCTAATGATATCGAAATCAACGAGCTAGTGGCAGGATGTTCATGCACAACCGACGACGACAGATTGTCTTCACTAGGTCTACTAGTAGAAGTAAGTCTAGGCGCCGCTCTCCGAGGAGACGCTGACCTTTGACGATGGGTTTGTCGGCGTGGCGACACCGATTTTCTTGTTTATCGAAGTGAAGCAACGAATTGTGCGACTGATGACATTTTCTACACGACCAATCTAACGTACAATTTTTCATCGAATGTGAAGGATTTAAACATTTAATGCAAAGATTTTTAAGCTTTACCACCTCAAATCTTTCTTGAGGGGTTTTATCGAGAAACTGCTTACATCTATAAATAGGATGCACAGCTTGACAGAAACTACAATTTTTAACATCATTGGTGGTACCAACTAAAGAAGTTTTAGCCGAAGTGCTAACGAACCTTCCTTTTTCTCTTTCTTTTACGGAATCTCGAGATTTTAAGCATGTTCCTGAAGCAATGTCATTGATTTCCAACACTTTACATTGTTTTTCAATGTACGACCTTAAATCTTTAAACGAAGGAATTTCGTCACTATTTCCTAATTCGAAACGCTTTAAAATGTTTGTATCTAATTTTTCGATAACAGATTAAACAACATGAAATCTAATAAATCTATTTCCATCTGCCTTAACGCGAATATATTTTCATCAAAACAACTAATTAATTGCCGGAGTTCCGCATGCGAGTCTGAGGAACTGACCTTAGGGCATTTTCGAGAGCATTAAAATATGTTGAAAGTAATAACCTCTTGGACTGAAAACGATTAGTAATGATTTTATAGGCTTCCACGTATGCATAATCATTTAATGGCAAGTGTTTTATCAACGCACGCGACGACTCATCTAATGTATCAACGAGATGGCAAAATTTTTCAACGGGTGACAAACTGACATTATCATGAATCAACCGCTTATAAATTGCATTGTAACTCTCAAAATCTGAAATTCGTCCGGAGAAGCGGGGGACTGAAAGATGTTTCAAGCGAATCGCACAGTTTGACGAAAAGGAATTATTCATATTTTCCACCTTTGGCTTATTTTCTACCCGATCTAATTCGCATTGTTCAGCGATAATACGAATATCTAATAGATAATCATCAATTTTCACCCTAAGAGCCGAAAATTCATCCAATTGTTCACTTTCTTCATCAAAGAAAATGTCCTTGCAAAAGGATTTGAAAAGCGTTTCAATCTGTTCGACACTTTTATTCGACGCTCTAATTAAAGCAATCGATACGTTTTTCGGTTGGTTGATTTTACTGTAAATGTGATCCAACCTTTTAACTACAAATTTAGCTTCAAGAATAGCTTTATCAATTGATATAACCATATTTGATTAATGATTAATGAACGACAATAAAATTAATATAAAAACAATGCGTAACTCGAATACGCTAAATTACTAATTCATCTACGAAATTAAATTATTAATAGAAAAATGCACCTAACTACAGTGCTTGCCCGACAAAGCTTTTAAGGTTTCAAATAAATACCAATAACCCCTTTGTTATACAAGTTGCATGAACCCGAATGGTTGCTCCAACTTGAAGTGACAAATAAGGTAAAGATCTAGGATACAATAACACTCATAAATAGTTTACATAAAAGGATACCGAAGACGACCCTAATCTTTGCCACAAAGGATAAGGAATGTATTGTAAAATCTACAGTAAATGTGTAAGCAATATGTTCTTTTCTGTGTAACACGTTTAACCATAATAAAAACTACGACAATTTTATAAATTTAAGTATAAGGAGCTTAAAGGATAGGAACTAATTATTTAATTAAAGATCCAGCGATGAAGGCCAATTTTGTTCACGCTGAAATGTAAATTGGAAATCGAGCCTCACACGTTGTGCGCCAGTGAAATGTAAATTGGAAATGAAGCTTTTCTCTACTGCACGCTCCACGTTGGTTGGGCGCTAGTGAAATGTTACTAGTTTTTTTTCTAATTGGTTTGTCATAAGGTGTAAAGCCCTTCTTTACTATATTCGCGGTCTAGTCTGGGAATTACCCCATGGGTGAGCAATGAGTTTGGGCGTGGGTATATGGTAGGCTGGACTACAAACGGGAACAAAAAAAGGTAAATGGACGCCACTGCATCTATATAGACAATAAGCAAAACTAAAGTATCCTACAGGAAGACGCAGAAACCTATAGGATATAATGATTATCAAAAAACTTACAAACCACAATAAACAATACCTCTGAAACCTCTTGGACCTCTGCTCCAGCTTCCGCGATGTCGGACCTGCAAGAAGATGTCACACAAAAATAATATATAAGACACTGTTTGTGCCTCACAATAACAAAATATTTCGATCCTTATAGATCGATTGGCCTGAATTTAAAACCTTAATAACACCTTACCTATGAGAAAATACTCTACTGGAAATTACTTATTCTGTTTCTATTACCTGGTACTGTATCAACTTTTTCCACATTCAAAATTTTGCTGATCTAATTTGAGCAATGTTAAGTTCAATAAGTGAAATAAAAGACAAAGGTATCAATTCAAAGTTTAATTGAAATATAATTCTCTTTTGTTGCAAAATTACTTGTAACTAAAATTTATTAATCAATATATAATAAGCTTTAAAACTTTCTTAGAGTGTTCCTCTATAATCAAAATTATCAACATTAAGTAAGTTATAGAAGTTTCTGAATATGCTTCTCTACATAGAGAGGTATTAACATTTATAAGTTATTTAATACAGTTTAGGTTCTAAAACATCCATAAAACAGATCTGTTCTGGCTTACAAGATTTTTATCTAAAGAACTTGTTACATAAATAGTTCATATGGTCTAAGCATGAAATTAATAAAAGTCAGTTCAACATATGTTAAAAGCAGTTTAGGTATTCTACTAATCACAACAAATTGCTAGAAAACATCTTTCATCCAAAGGTGGACTTTATACATATTTTTATCACTTAACATGTGCATCCTAAATACACTTTGAATAACAACTTTTAAATCATCTAAAGGTTCAAAAATTTCTCTTATAAAACAATCTAATTCCGAATGAAAAATATTTGACTTATTAAATTTTTAGGTTATACTTTCAAACTAAATTTTACGTAATATATGAGCATAAACACGTTTTGCAAACAAACTTGAAATTTACTTTATTTAACGAAAGTTTCCCATGATTTAGAAGAGAGTAAATTAAAGCTTTAACCTTAATTATAGCACACGAAACTGATTTTCAGTAAAAAGTTTATAAGTACCTGATAGATTGTGTTTTAGTTCTACAACGGCGATGTTGACGAACGTAATAGATGAATTAAGACGCATAGCATTCCATCTGCTTGGTATTCCGAAAGATACAAAACATGCCGGCATTAACCATAATTCCTCGGACAGCTTTAAAACAACTAATTTCACAATACTCGACCAAAATCTAATTCCATTGTTTAGCGTGTTCCTCAAACCTGCTAAAGAGATTGAACCAAGTATTAGTTTTAAACACGGCTGATTAATTACACGGTGCTTACCACTAATGGATTTCCTCACAACGTGTTGTAGCTGTTGCCTTAAGCTGACTGGGCGGCTTACACGAGAGCTCTTCGTGAAGCCTCCGCGCGACAACCAAGAAGCCCTACCACTCTCTTAGAGCTATCCTTAGCTCCCACTTACAAGCGGAGTTGACCATTTTCAAAAGCGAAGTCTACGTACCCGCGGTTGCTTGCAAGATGGCCGTGTTCCTTACTTGCCAACGCTCTTAGTCCTCGCGTCATTTTCGCGCAAGCGTTATGTTTAACAATTGTTCTAGCGGACGTCAAAACGTCTGTAGTTTATGTAACTCAAGTTACGTTCAAGGTATTCACGATATCGAGAGTATAGGAGTCTCCATTAAATACTCTTTATAGGTAAAAATAATATAAACGGAAAGAGTTGTTCTTCTTTATAGTACATTGAATTAATTAACGATTACACGCTAAATGACAGATTCGCAAAATAATAACAGTTAGAACTGTTTTTCCTTCAGAGATATGAAATGTAACAAAAATTTTGTTACACTGCCTCCGATCAAAAAAGAAAAAAACTTTGAGGTTAATTATATCTTAATATATACATAACCGAGAAGATTTTTTTTATAGACGAAAACTATCGTCTTAACCAAAAGATAAATACAAAAAAGAAGCATCCTAACTAATTTAAGTAAGGGCAAAGTAAGTTTGCACTTTGACCTCTGAACCGAAAAAGAATTATGAGCGACCTCTTGAATTAAGAAGAGGAAAATGGGTGCAACTAAATGAGTGTGTAGGTAACTCTGCGTACCACACATCCGTCAGGAGTCAGTATAGGTAAGTCGTAATCGGTAAAAAGTCATAATCGGTAAAAGTCAAAATATTGTAGTCTAACACTCGAGTTGCAACCAAACGGGAACTAAAAACTAACTTACTTTTCAAAATATAACTTGAAATTCAAACAAAAGCTTGACATGAACTATCGCAAAATAACAACAAAAGATTTACTTTCCTACTACTACCCTTGACACGATAACCTTACTAATATTAATAGTAAATCAAAACTCTCATCTATATACATAAATATCAATAAAGTTCCAACAATGATTATGTATTTGCTGGTCTCAAAATTCCAGCTCAATACATTCAGCAAAATTTGATTATTACCTCTACCAAAAATAAACTGCTCATCAAGCCAACATTCCATACTCATTGTAGCCTACTAATGAATACTTGGCTTCTACAGCTTATAGCTATTCATAGCCCAATCGCTACTCTTTTCTTTGGGACACTCCAGTCTCAAAAAAAAATCCTCAACTCTACTGTGGCCACACCAAACATCTCGAACCAAAGCTACTCAATACTACAATGGCCTCACCAACTAGCTTACTCCGACCTACAACAACAAACAGCACCTACCTTCCTCGCTTACTCTAGACATAACAACACATGACGCGATCAAAATACGTCCACCAACATGAAGCAACAAATATTTGTTTCGCTCCACTACGGGCTACAGCAACAACACGGGCAAAACAACACTTTTGTCTTTCTCGTCTACTACTACTAAATATTCCATTAGTGCACATTTAAAACAACACTAGTTGAGAAACTTTCAATCTCTACCAGGAACGATATACTGGCAAAAGCCTTCAATTCATCATCACCACTCTATCCCATAACCAAATTTATAATATATCCTTTACGACACAAATACTAAAGACGACCAGTCAGTCCTCTGGTACATATTCTGGATCTACGACAGAATAGGGTTTTAGATCCTTGACATGCCACCTGCCTGCTTTTGATCCATCTAGATTAATTAGATCGTACACCACATTCGAGCACTTCTTTTTGACTACACTCAAAATAAATTTTGGAGCCAGTTTAGCAGTAAATTTATTAGCCGCGCTCGACAGCACCTTATTGGACCTCCACACTTTACTGCCAACCTCAAAAGAAATGTTCCTCCTCCTTAGATTATATCGATTGCTTGACCTCCGATAAGCCACATGCAGCTTCGCACGAACGTCTTCAAATACTTTAAATATACCTTGGTGGTCTGAAACATATAATGGGCGACTACCAGGAACGATTTCAACATCAGCTTCAGGAATAAATCCACTACCGTAAAATTTACCGGATATGGGGACGTGTCGGCCAAAAACCAAAAAATTCGGAGTATAACCCGTCGACTCATGCTTAGCAGAATTAATTGCAAATTGAATCTGCGCTAACTCGGTATCCCAGGTATCATGTTCTTCGAGATAGGATCGAATAGCTGTCCCTACCGTCCTATTAATCCTCTCAACAAAATTACATTGTGGCGCATAAACAGCATTATACCATATCTTTTGAATTTCAAACCTATTACATAATGACTTAAAAATTCGACCAGCTAAATTTGAACCATTATCGCAAATAATAAATTGGGGCACACCAAACATTAAAAACACTTTCTGTTCTATAAACTGTTCAATTACATGTGACTTTGCACTGCGCAGAGGATGTAGAATTGTATATTTTGAGAACCAATCTCCTACTACCAACAACCATTTAAATCCTAATTTTGAGCGAGGAATGGACCCATAAGATCTAGCGCGATAATTTGAAATGGAAACTTGGCCTCTTTCTCCTTTCCCATTAAGCCTAAAGGACCTGCATTAGAAGATTTTGCGCACCACACACTAAACATGCACGACAAAATTTCAACACATCTAAACTCATCTTGGGCCAATAATAATGTTCTTGGACTCTAGCAATTGTCTTCGAGATCCCAAAATGTCCTGCAACTGAGGGGTCATGACACGATCTAATGACTTCTTCCTTTGAACTTTCGGTACTAAATATTTCCACTCTACTACATTTGACAACATAGGCAAATTTGATGGGATAAACTTAAAACAAAATCATTCTCAACTTTCCATTGAGGGTAATTTTCAGGCGACGCCAAAATTTTCTTACGTAACGACACATACCAATTTTCTAAATTATCAAGCTTGACCTCTATTAAATTTACAACATGTTTTTCATCCGAGTTGCACGACTTAGACAGTCAGGGACTACGTTAAACTTTCCTTTCCTGTGTACCAAATCAAACGAATGTTGTCTTAACCTTACAGCCCATCTAGCTAACTTTCCTGTAGGGTTCTGCAAATTACTCAACCAAAGCAACGAAAATGATCGGTTACGACCGTGAAACGAACTCCTTCAACCCATGGACGGAATTTTTCAATGGCAAAGATTACCGCAAGGCACTCCTTCTCCGTCGTTGAATAATTTCGTTCAGCTCGATTAAGGGTTTTGCTGGCATACGATATAACACGTTCTTCTCCACTGACATTCTGAATTAATACGGCACCTAGACCCGTATTACTTGCATCACACTCAATAATAAAGGAACAGAATAATCTGGCTGCGCCAGAAGTGGTGCAGACACTAAAGCCTCTTTAATCGACACAAAGAAAGCCTCTGCTTCTGAAGTCCACGTAACGACTTGACCTTTTTTTCTTTTCTTGACTAGATCATTGATTGGTGAAACTAAAGATGAAAAGTCTTTAATGAAACGACGGTACCAGCTACACATACCAAGAAATCTCTTAACTTCAGTGGTGGTCTTTGGGCGTGGAAAATTGACCATAGCTGACACCTTATCTGGATCCGTCCTTAAAGAATTTGACCCTACTATATAACCGAGAAACTTGAGTGACTTCTTAAAAACTCGCACTTTTCTAAATTCAACGTTAGATTTGCCTCTCGAATGCGTTCCTTGACTTCGTACAATAACTTTAGGTGTTCTTCAAACGTCGATGAGCAGAGAATTATATCATCCAAATAGCAGAAAACGTATGGTTCGAATTTCGGACCGAAAATTGCATCAACTAAACGCTGTTGAGTCTGTGCAGCATTTTTTTAGACCGAACGGCATCGTCACAAATCTATACTGTCCCCGCGAAATAACGCTAAACGCTGTTTTATCTTTCGACGATTCACTAAGAGGGACCTGCCAAAATGACTTTCTCAAATCAAGACTAGAAATATAATTAGCATTACGTAACATCCCTAGGATTCTATCTATATTAGGAAGAGGGTAACTGTCATGGACCGTAACATCGTTCAATGCCCTTCCGTCGAAGCAAACTCTATATTCTTTACTATCTTTTTTCTTAACTAACAACACAGGCGAATTCCATGGACTCTGACAAGGTTCTACTACTTTTAATCGAATCATTTCATCTAACTCCTTATCCAACTCTTTACTAATATAGGGAGACATAACATAGGGTCTTTTCCTGAAGGGTTTTGCATCTCCTGTATCGATATCCATCTCAATCATATTAGTACGCCCTAATTTATCAGCACTAGAAATTTCTCGAAATGAATCTATGGCAGTTAGGGCCTGTGACCTCTGATTAAATCGACAAATCATCCAAATTGAGTAAACAGTCACTATATTTTAGGGAAACTGATGATGGACCCACATACGGAACACTACTTTCCGCATCGCCTTGCACATGCCACGAATTATTTTTAAAATTTGCTATCAATCCAAATAGCTTAGCAAAGTCACTACCAAATATAAATGCGTGTGGTAAAGATGGCACTACGAGAGCATTAAGAACACGACATTGTTTTCCTACTGAAATGGGCAAATCTACGATTCCTTCGACTGGTTTCAAAGCTCCATCCGCTGTAAAAATACCTTGTTTCTGTGACCTGAAAATTTTTAACTCTAACCTATTGATTAAAGGAATAGCAAGAGACCCAACTACCGATGTAGTACATCCTGAATCCAAAAGACCAGTGACATCTATATCAAATAATTTAACCATCACATATGGCCGATTATCACCAGATTTTTCAACAAATAACGAATCAGTTTTGGGCTGAGGGTTAGTACGACAAAAATTTTTTACTACTTTTAACCATTCAGACCACACTTTTTTACAAAAATAATTCTTCTGTTCACAAACCATAACTGCCGCCTTTTGAGAAGGAATGGAATGCCGGCCGCGCAACATCCATCTCCTCACTCGTTTTTTGAACATGCTGGACACTTATCACGTGTAACTCCTTTATGACCGCAACCATAGCAAAAAATTCTCTTTGGGAATCTACAATACCGAAATGAATGACCATGTCGCGAACAATTCCAACACCCTGAAATAATTTTTGTTGGACCTGAAGAACTAGCATGGGTAGGTACTGGAAAAGTTTTATTATTACTTATAGTCTGAACTTGTGGAGCACACGTTTTTTGATTATCAACACGAGCTTCTGATGTAGAAGAATCTTTCAAATAAATAGGGTATTTATTCTTTACTGACGAATTAGCACTATTATGAAATTTAGCGGAGCTAGTCGACTGACTGAAAACTGATTTTTGTTTCAACATCATGGCCTCTTCCAATTTTTGCATAATTTTATTAACGTAGCTGTATCCTCAATATCTGAAAGAGCAAGTTGCGATATGAATTCTGGTAATAAATTTTACTGAGTATCCTCACTTTTGTAATCTCTGCTGGGGTATGGGGTAGTCTACTAAATAAACTTTCTACATGAGCAACGAATAGAACAATTGGTTCATCCTCTTTTGACGACGATTTTTATTGTCTCCCAGATCTCTTCCTCTGAATGAGCGGGTAAAAATCTTCTTTCAACCTACTCTCAAGGGCTTCCCAATCTTTTACGGAATCTCTAATACTCCTAAACCACACTAAAGCATTTCCGACGAACAATTCGACAGACGACTCAAACAAGTCTTTATATGATACCTTACGTGAATGTGCCAACTCCTTTATCCTATCCAAAAGAAATACAGCTGCTTGGGGTCTCCTGAAAATTTAACTGACCAAGAGCCAACAGGGATCGGTGGTGTAAAATATGGGAACGTATACATAGGTGCAGCTACTGCTAACGAAGTTGTGTGACTTGCATCACTTGCACTGCTTGACCCTGGGCTCGGCTTCACCTTCTCGTACAATTCAGCTTCGACAGTAAGGATGGTTGCTAACAATTCCTTTTAGATAGTTCAGCTTCTTTCAGTTTGTCAGACGGGAGTCTCATACGTTTAACTCGACACGATACATGGACAAGCCTAGAAAGTACTCTTTTAAAGATAGAATCTCCCGAATCACCTTCAAATTCTAACACCAAATGTTTTATTGAATCGATGGTAGCATTTATCTCTACATTCTTCCTCAAATTCTACCCTGTATACTGACAGATCTACTAAACAATCAGGTTTCCTACTTCTTTCGCCAACAATCTACCTAGAATTTTCTCTTTTCCATAACCGGCCTGGCACTTTCTATTCCACGGATTTTAATTCATATTCCAGCTCTTCTTTGAGTAAATGAACAATTTGAAATGTTTCAGCCATTTTTAAAAATTTATTTTGACAACCTAAAGTTATTTTATTTCTTGACCAACTCAATATGACAAAAATTTCTTTAATGCGAATCAAACCTGTTGTGACATTCAAATAACTAATGCATAAAAGACTTGAGGTTCCAGACACGATATAAATCCTATGAAAATTTATAACCAAATTAATTTTGAGTTTACCAACTAAACCAACACATTAAGGGATATTGAAATAACTAATTTTTATAAATCAAACATCAACGAAATCGAGCCTCACACGTTGTGCGCCAGTGAAATGTAAATTGAAATGAAGCTTTTCTACTGCACGCTCCACGTTGGTTGGGCGCTAGTGAAATGTTACTAGTTTTTTCTAATTGGTTTGTCATAAGGTGTAAAGCCCTTCTTTACTATATTCGCGGTCTAGTCTGGGAATTATCCCATGGGTGAGCAATGAGTTTGGGCGTGGGTATATGGTAGGCTCGACTACAAACGGGAACAAAAAGGTAAATGGACGCCACTGCATCTATATAGACAATAAGCAAAACTAAAGTATCCTACAGGAAGACGCAGAAACCTATAGGATATAATGATTATCAAAAAACTTACAAACCACAATAAACAATACCTCTGAAACCTCTTGGACCTCTGCTCCAGCTTCCGCGATGTCGGACCTGCAAGAAGATGTCACACAAAAATAATATATAAGACACTGTTTGTGCCTCACAATAACAAAATATTTCGATCCTTATAGATCGATTGGCCTGAATTTAAAACCTTAATAACACCTTACCTATGAGAAAATACTCTACTGGAAATTACTTATTCTGTTTCTATTACCTGGTACTGTATCAACTTTTTCCACATTCAAAATTTTGCTGATCTAATTTGAGCAATGTTAAGTTCAATAAGTGAAATAAAAGACAAAGGTATCAATTCAAAGTTTAATTGAAATATGATTCTCTTTTGTTGCAAAAATTACTTGTAACTAAAATTTATTAATCAATATATAATAAGCTTTAAAACTTTCTTAGAGTGTTCCTCTATAATCAAAATTATCAACATTAAGTAAGTTATAGAAGTTTCTGAATATGCTTCTCTACATAGAGAGGTATTAACATTTATAAGTTATTTAATACAGTTTAGGTTCTAAAACATCCATAAAACAGATCTGTTCTGGCTTACAAGATTTTTATCTAAAGAAATTGTTACATAAACAGTTCATATGGTCTAAGCATGAAATTAATAAAAGTCAGTTCAACATATGTTAAAAGCAGCTTAGGTATTCTACTAATCACAACAAATTGCTAGAAAACATCTTTCATCCAAAGGTGGACTTTATACATATTTTTATCACTTAACATGTGCATCCTAAATACACTTTGAATAACAACTTTTAAATCATCTAAAGGTTCAAAATTTCTCTTATAAAACAATCTAATTCCGAATGAAAAATATTTGACTTATTAAATTTTAGGTTATACTTTCAAACTAAATTTTACGTAATATATGAGCATAAACACGTTTTGCAAACAAACTTGAAATTTACTTTATTTAACGAAAGTTTCCCATGATTTAGAAGAGAGTAAATTAAAGCTTTAACCTTAATTAGCACACGAAACTGATTTTCAGTAAAAGTTTATAAGTACCTGATAGATTGTGTTTTAGTTCTACAACGGCGATGTTGACGAACGTAATAGATGAATTAAGACGCATAGCATTCCATCTGCTTGGTATTCCGAAAGATACAAAACATGCCGGCATTAACCATAATTCCTCGGACAGCTTTAAAACAACTAATTTCACAATACTCGACCAAAATCTAATTCCATTGTTTAGCGTGTTCCTCAAACCTGCTAAAGAGATTGAACCAAGTATTAGTTTTAAACACGGCTGATTAATTACACGGTGCTTACCACTAATGGATTTCCTCACAACGTGTTGTAGCTGTTGCCTTAAGCTGACTGGGCGGCTTACACGAGAGCTCTTCGTGAAGCCTCCGCGCGACAACCAAGAAGCCCTACCACTCTCTTAGAGCTATCCTTAGCTCCCACTTACAAGCGGAGTTGACCATTTTCAAAAGCGAAGTCTACGTACCCGCGGTTGCTTGCAAGATGGCCGTGTTCCTTACTTGCCAACGCTCTTAGTCCTCGCGTCATTTTCGCGCAGGCGTTATGTTTAACAATTGTTCTAGCGGACGTCAAAACGCCTGTAGTTTATGTAACTCAAGTTACGTTCAAGGTATTCACGATATCGAGAGTATAGGAGTCTCCATTAAATACTCTTTATAGGTAAAAATAATATAAACGGAAAGAGTTGTTCTTCTTTATAGTACATTGAATTAATTAACGATTACACGCTAAATGACAGATTCGCAAAATAATAACAGTTAGAACTGTTTTTCCTTCAGAGATATGAAATGTAACAAAAATTTTGTTACAACGCGCGGGGGGTCTTATAAATTTATAAATGGACTTACCTCCGCGGTGTTTTGTTGTTCTAAGCTGCAGTTCCTATTCTTTCAACCAAGTGGACTGTATGCGAATTGAGTCTATGTTACGTTACACTTGCACTGTGTTTTTTAGGGGTTTAACAACGAAAGTCTGCGGCACTTGACTAACTTACGGTACTGAACGAAGAAACCGACACGACCGTTCTGCTTCAATATCCATAAGAAAGTGTTTGTTCACTACTCTGTCCACCTTATTCACAGATGCACAAGGAATTTTTATGGCAGGATATAAGGGAACAAGGGATGACAGTTTTACTACTAGATTTACGACTACAAATTTAAATAACTTAAAATTAACCACGCGAACGTGCGACAAAGAGACCGAACAGACGTCATCATCAACGTTTAACATTTCTGGCATTAAATCGAAATTTTCTACACTTGGTTGCACTATTGAATTTGCATTATTCATTTTAATATAACCAATAGTTTGTCCTTGCGGTAAACAAACAATCTTATTTTCATAATTCGCAACTGGCACTTCAACTAAGTTGTTATCACATTCAACTTGAACATATTTAATAGAATTTCCCGGAATCACACAGGTTTCCGTATTTTTCAATTTTATTTTACTATTTACAGCATCAACTTCAAGGTCTTTAAAGGGTAGGTCATTGTGCCATCCGAAAACAAATTGATCGCCAACCCGTACGTATGCAATCTGTTTATCTTCTGTAAACGTACGACCTACTATAGCGTCTACCGATTGTGCTAAATCTGGTACTACATACATTTTGACCGATTCCACATAAACACTATCAATTTCGATTTTAGCTTCTAGTAAGAATTTGCATATAACAGCTGGTCTGTTGTTTCCAAATCCGTACAAATGTTCTTCAGTACGGATTAAATTACCAAGCTTTAATGCAATTGACTCCTTTATCGTACACACACTGCTACCAGTATCAATTAAGCTTTTCACTGTTTGACTGTATTTTTATTAAACGTAGAAATTTATCAAGTGCATTGCATTTTTGCAATGTTGCTTCTATTTGCATCACAGGCGATTCGCTATTCGAATTATCCGTAAGCACACGTTTTTGCGGACAATTCCTTGATTTATGATCTTGCTGTTTACAACTAAAACAGACAGATTCACCCTTTGGCTTGGGGCACACGGCTGCTATATGGCCTCGCTTTGTACAGTTATAGCATTTCGGTCCGGTACCTGCTCGCTTCGGCGGGAACAAAACATTTTCGCTTTGTTTGTTGGCGCCACCTATTTTCACATCTGAAAGTTTATTATCACTTGTTTGTACGTTTGTTGTTTGTGAACCATATTTTTGATAGGTATATTCACGCGTTATAACTCGATCGTACACTCGATACGAACTAATTAAGTCGTGTAACGACTCATTTTCATTGGTTCATTGGTTTCACTAACAAACCCGGAACGAGTTGGTTTTTATTCAATCTGGTTAAGATTTGTTCCTTGCACTCTGCAAATGGCAAATCTAGCGCTATACACATTTTAAGCTTCTCATGAAAATACATTTCGACCGATTCTTTGTAACCTTGGATTCGTTTTATCATGTCTTTCCACAAATTAGTGACACTTGGCGTTGTTTCAAATGTAGCACGAAATTCGCGTTCAAAGTCCAGCCATGATTAGTCCGGAAAACAACATGCCCGTTCCAAGACTTGTGCGAACCATCTTTACTACAAGATTTCATGATAATGAAGAACCATTCCTCCTCAAACATTGCCGGGAAGTCCCAGATCACATTTATTATGTGTAACATTAATTTCTAAAAACTATAGTACACAACTATGGGTGATATACCTAAATTAATTCTACAAAAAAGTCCCGTACAAGCATTATTTACGAAAATAATTTTGTGAAGCGGTTTTGGCGCGTAACAAAATACCTTGTATAAATGCGTATTACTAGATTCAGAACAGCAATGTACATGTACATAACTGAAATTAGACAGTTTTGGCAAAAATCAACTTGGTCTTTGGTTTATATTGTTCTTTTCTAAATAAATTTTTTTGAAACAAATTTTAATATCAAATGAGAAACTTGGGGTTAAGTCGTAATGGAGATTTTTTAATTTCCAGAAACTCTACTTATAACGTGCATTATCTGCTTTAATGCAAAAGTAATATGAAATTTTAAGTACAATAAAACTATAAATAACAATGTAATTATTGTAGATATTCGAATAAAATTGATTTTGGATACAAAGATAAATACATAATAAACAACCCATACTAGTCGTGTCACAACAAATACCAACAAGGGAAAGAAGAAATGAAATGAATGACATTCTCATGTTCAATTTGTTAAATAACTATACTTGATCATATCAAGGTGTATATTTCATCCGGCGAATTAAGGCTATGACGTCGTATGTTGTCAAATGTCGAAAATGTGTTCAGTATTTAGATATAAACATTCACAGATTGTTCCTATATATAAATATACGCCTACAAACCATTTCCTAAACTAGAAATACTAGCGCCCTAATGTACCAAACTTCCTTGTTTTGTAACAAAACAACAGAGTTCAACAAATTAGAAAAGAAAACGTTTTTCAATTAAATACACTACTAATTATTACTAAGGTGTATAGGAACGCTTATAGAAACTCCGATCATGTACCAAACACGTCCTAGATTGTTATGTAGCAAGGCATATTTTCGTACAGAAGAGATTAAGGTTAGCTAACTAAAATATGTGGTATTTGCTTTCGCTTGCAATGTGCCTGAAAAATTCATTGTGGTTTTAAACATAACAGCAACGGAGAAAACCTGGATAGTCGTTTTTATTCGTAGATGATATAGTGTGAACAAGAAGATACCTTGGAGGAACTTATGTGCAATTAATAACTACCTTGTTCAAACTACAACATATCTAATATTGGGTGCCAAAATTGTTTAGTTTATCTTTTGCAGTTGTGCTAATAGTATAATAAAAGATGGCTCAAATAAAGTGTACACGATTTGAATTGCGCACCATTTTTTTTTTGTCAACTGCAAACCATACCAAGTAAACATGCATTTCACGGTTCAACAACTATCAGTTTGTGAAGAAATACCTTATAAAAATGGGGTATCAATTATAGTTATATTAAAAAAAGTTCGTACAATATTAGAACTCCGTGAAAGCACCTACAAAGTTAACAGTTCTGAATTTAGCCTAAACTATTAAAAATTGGCTCTGTTTTTAGCAATACGGCAACAACAATATATTCTCATAGTGGTTGGTCAAATAAGAATATTACTGCAGTTAATGAAAGAATATGAGAAGATCAGACCAGGCTTGGCTACAGCGCATTGTAATACCAATCGTAAAAACCAGAATGCTCTAAATTGTAATGTCAACGTACTATATCTTTTCATACGAATTGGCATTTAGAATTTGGCTGCTTGAATTGCTATTTTTGACGTCATAGCCTTGATTCGACGGATGGAGTATATTTCAATAATTTCACTTACACAATTACACATTGTGTATATTCCTGTAACATAAAGAACAAGTTATTTCTACCTGTATTCAATATGGTTACGAGTATATCCAGCGGTGTAACCGCACCCTCGCCGGCCACTGCAATAGCGGGGCCCAAACGATAAGAAATTCAAATTAAGTATTGTTAACAGTGTATTACAATTCTCAGAATAGCACTTTGGAAGCCTGCATGTTCTATCAGGTTTTAAAACGCAATAACAGCCTTAATTTCTACTTAAATTTACCTGTTAGAACTTGCAAGTGCGGAGAGATCTTTCTCAAAATTAAAAATTATCTTACGAACCGCGCTTCATAAGATGGATTAAGCGATTTACCCCTCTTGATAATAGAACATGATACTGCTAAAAACATAAATACCGATGATGCAATAACTGAATTTGCAGCAAGGCAGGCAAGAGAAAGAAAGATTTTTAAATTAGATTTTGAGTGCCAGGCTATGTAAAAAGATTTTGCCGTGTCGAGTTTTGAATGTATGTAATTTGGTTGTATAATAAAGCACTTGATTGATATACATTGTATTTAATTCTTTTCTATAGGTACTATAATTAGAAAATACGGAAAATTATAGGCAATAATAAATCTTAAACTGGGTCCATATAACATTTTTTGCGCGAGGGGGTGACAAAATTGTGGTTACGTTACTGAGTGTATATTCTAATTAATTATAAACATCATATTGTCTTAATAATAAACACAAATTAAAAAATTAAGTTGTCGCGTTTACGTAATAAGCGTTTTGCTTAAGTGCGGATATTAACGCTCCTTTGGATGCAAACAATTAAATATATGTTTGTTTTGTTTCATATTTATGACTTATTGACGATTGTTTGTCTAGAAAATATACCATAAAATGAAAACATTATGTCATAAATGTAGTCATTAAACAACTGCAAATGCAAATTAGCATGTACACTATTATTAAGAAACACTGAAAGTCTGCTATGCTAAATACACAGCAAGACAATTACAAGTACAAATACATTAAAATATTCATAAATAAAAAAAACTGTTTAACGGTTATATCTCGGTAAATTGCAAACCAAATCACAACTAAGAAGTGACTTTGTTTCAAATAATAAGTTCCTTATTCCACTGCAAAAGAAGTTATTTTCTAGTTGCGGTTCGAATTTTGTAACCTTGTTTATCACCTACGCTAGAAAGGTAGTACTACTATTGATCTAGAAATTTAGAATTATGCCAATTTGGTTATATACAAAAAAACCTGTTTCCTCTAAGGATTAAATACAAATTGGTTGTACAGCTTTAGTTTGTTTAGAGTGGCGGTCAACAGATAAATAATAATTCAAATATTTATACGGTTACCTTTTAGTGACACGGGCTAAACGAGCTAATCGGGGAAGTATATATTTATTCCTGTTTCACAATTACGGCAAAATAAAGTAAACGTGTCATCAAATAATCAGTTACTGCATTTGAAGTGGTCCTTGCTGTTGCACAATACGTAGAGTACGTGTTTCAAAACCTAAAGAATAATTTGATAAAATTAAAGGACACTGCCGACTGAGGTATTCATTCGGTATAACGTGAAGTACAATTATTCAGATCATGCTGTTGAAAACTTCAAACTGGAAATTTCGGTGTAGATCATAAATTAAGGCGATAAATTTGAAAACATTTTTATGTACTTATTTAGGCTAGATATTCAGAATTTTACTAAAATATAAGTGACAACATTATTACTAATTTGAATTACAATTCGAAATTATCTGAAAATAGATTTCCAAATGGTAGATCAGCAAACAGAAAAAGAAGAGATCACAAAGACTACAGATGAATAAAGAAAAAGATAGCCTTTACATAATAAATTTTATAACATATACAAGTGAATAACCTTGAACTACGGTCGTTAAAAAATTAATTTAAAGTTTATTATTCATTATCCAACCTACAGAGAACACAATAAAATTAAAAAATAATAAATTTGCCATATGTTCATATATTTAAAGTATTAGCAGAAGGGACTCCCAATTAAATTGTAGTCCATTTATTATTTTTTAAATTAAATCAACAACTTCACAATGTTCCTCCAAATTATACATTCAACTACTGACGGTGAAAACAGGATTACTATGACGCTTCTGAAGCATTATAACAGATAAGTATAAATAAAGTAATTCAATATCTAGTTCTGTCAGAAATTCGTATGTATATACAGGATGCTTTTTAAGCGATAGGTTACTTGTGTTTAGACCAGCAACGTTAGAATGTATCCTAGGTATCAAATATTCTGTACTAAAGTGAAACATTTTCAAAATATGGTCCATTCGCTTTAACTTAGGATGACGTCACAACTGCATAAAATACTACATTAGAGGCAAATCACTTTAAGAAGAACCCAACGTCATATGCCCGATTGCGCAGAAATGTAATAACAGTGGCGTAGTTGAGTTATTACAATGGCAGTTGGGGTGCATCTTATAGATACTCCCACACCCCGTTTCGTTTTTCATTCAGTTCCCGATTAGAGCAGAGTAATTGGCAGAATTTAGTGATAGAAGATATAAGAGAATGCTGATAGTATAAACGGGGCGGCTCCGTGGCGTAGTGGTATGTGTGTGACTACTACGCCCAAGGTCCCGGGTTCGAATCCCGACACGGTCCGCTTGAAAAATGTTAGACGAGCATTTTTCACAAAAATACACCCTCGTTCGGATGAGAGGTAAAATGGAGGTCCCGTGTATGAGTGTTGTTACGCACGCTAAAAATCCCTACCTTGCTTGGAACAACAAGGGTTCGGCAAAATTCCAAATTTTCCAGGTAAAAATAAACTCGCTTCCTGGCCAATGTAGTACCTTCGGGTGGAGCATTGGAAAATCAAATGTAATGATAGTATAAACGGAAGATATGGCGTTAAATAGTAAAAAAATAAACATAACCAATTAAATTATAATTTAAAATTTTTAATATAATATCGCCATATGAGTTGTGTGCATCAATATCCCTAAAAAATACTGCTATAACAAGGTTATTTTGTAAAATCCGATAAAACAAATGATTGAATACCATGTTACTTAAGTGGTTTCTATCTCATTCTAGTGTTCTGCAAACACATCAGATGAGTAACTTATTGTTTTATTAATGTTAATTGTTATATAAAAGATATTTTATATTAGTTATATGGCGGTTTAAAACTGTCCGCCTGTGTATCAAGTAAAAATAGGACGGTCGCAAGGTAATTTCCGATCGGTTGATCATAAAACTCTACGCCACTAAAACCTGAATACTGCCATCCCTAATTACATATAATAAACTGTTCCTAACCAATTTTTGCTTTGTGCGCATGATGACGATAGGTTCTTCTTAAAGTGATTTGCCTCTACCAATGTTAGTTTAAATTCTACTATAATTAATGTAAGATATACGAATATTACCGTTGGCAAAAAGAAATGGTGACAACACTGTATAGAATTGCCAACCTTTATTGTGTTAAATGACAATATCCCTCAAGCACAATTCTAGGTATTCATTTGCATACAATTGCTAACATTTCGTTACTACATTTGACATCATCCTAAAGTTAAAACGAATGGACTATAGTAGCACTTCTACATATAGCTTCAACTTCACTAATTTAAATAGAGCACCTACTACTTTTTGCTATCTTTCAATTCCTTATTAAATTGTAGTTAAACTTGTATGAAGTATTCACATATAAATGGATTATTAAAATAAGTATTTAGCGTCATCAATAGACGTCACAAACGTTTTCTTACTAATACATGCATAACAAATATGAGTAAAATGTAGTTACAAAACGTATGATTAATATTATTAACTTCACGTGAATGCTACATACACATATTTACTTGTTTTATTAATTATTTTAGTTATACGTATTTTAAGTTGTATTCAGTGCGCACTACGAAAATATAAACTATATCGTTGATGATTTACGTAATCTTTATGTTTACGCGTTAAAATGAAAAACTGTTCTTAGTCTCAAAGTTTGCTAAACGTCTAACTAATTTTAAATGTGTATCCTATTCTAGATATAGTAAAAGTTTGAATCTTTTAGAAGTTAGACCGGGTTGAGTTTTCCTAAAAAAGAAAGTTAATCTTCAAAATAAAATAAGTTCTGATAGAAATTAAATTTAACATTTCCTTACTCACTACGTTGTAATTATTGATATAAAAATTTTTTACGACGGAAAAATTAAACAGTGCATTTGACATTTTAAGTTAACTTATCATTTGCGCCCAAAAAGGCTACTGCTTCCGTCCAATTTCTTTCTAAAAGTCAAAACTAATTTTAAAGCGTGAAATTTACTTTAGACGTGAGAAAAATTAGAATTTTTTTAATTCGGTCGGGTTAGGATTTAAAAATAAGGTTTGGTATGTTTTCCTCTAAGGGCGGGTTGTACCAACTCGAGTTTGGTAACTAGTGACTAACTTTAATATTAGGTTAAACACAGTAGGCATTGTATGAACTACAAATAAACTTGAGTTAGCTAATCTAGTGTTTTGGAATGTTGGTAAAAGTGATAAATCAAATCCGCGACAGTATTTTGACAACTCCTAAGTGCATCGAATAGGTTGGTAGTTATAACTCGATAATAGAACAATAGTTTTGATGTCGAATAAAAGAAAACGTGCAGAGAATTTCTCTGATAAGGAAGATACACTACTTCTGGAGACTGTCAGCCAGTATGCTCGTGCAATAGAAAGTAGAAAATCCGATGCAGATAATAACAAAATTAAATATGCAGTTTGGAATAAAGTGTGTGATTTGTATAATTTAAACATGGGTGAAGTATATAGAGACGTAAATACCCTCGGGAACAGGTACAAAAATTTAAAAAAAGCAAGTATAAGAGGTACGCGAGTTAAGGTTCGGGCCTTGGGTGCTGTGTTTTTAAAAAACACTTTCAAAACTTCTTAACAATTTATTTGATTAGTACAGAATTAAATGTGGCATTTTACAAACTTGATTAAAATTATTCTAAGTCGAAAAAAGAATTAATTGTACTATTTTGAGTAGCCTAAGCAACTGCAATGTTAAAGCTGAATACTTTGACTGACTGCCGAGTCTTGGGGCTCCCGGGCTGTGGGAACTTGCAGAGCTCATGTCTGCTTATTCTTAATTCTATTCATTAATACATTGTTATAATCTTACTTTCTAGGTAATCACGGTATCTTAATCGTCTGTGACCTGCCACCTGCAGTGTCACTATCGTCTGGAATACATTGTATTGCATCCGTTCTCATGAACTGTTAATAAAGTTTATTAATTGTCCTTGTATTACATTGTTGCGCTTCACTTAGTAATTTCGTAATGATTTCTAATAATTTCCTATTAGATTCTATTTTATAATACGTACATAATTTGGGGGATATGTAACTCGCGGAATACAAAAAGTATGTTTATGGCACTGGAGGTGGGCCACCTATCAATGTAGATCATGAAAAAGAAATTGATAAAACGATTGACGATATTTTGGGTTCGTAAATGACTGGCGAAACATCGAAATTTGATGATGATCCGAAGCTGCTGCCGCCATCCATTCATACGACAGAATCTACTATGCGGATCGGTTAGTATTTATACTATTATTTTTTTTATAAATTTTTGAAGTAGGTGATCTTCGCGCTCAATGTAAATTAATGCGGTAATTCTTAAATAACCGACCATTAACATACATATTTCTATCAGATCCTTTAATCAACGACGACGAAGAGTTACACATTGACCAGACTGTTTGCACCACTACAAGTGAATATGAGAGCCAGGATGCTAATGTGGAGTCTAGTTGGAAATCGTACACTCCATCCAAATTACGTACACCAATTTAGAAACCATTAGGCAAACTAAACGAACGCACGGTCCTAAGCATACCATTAATAAACCGACTACATTATGATTCATGTCAATACTTTATAGGTGAATCTGGAAGGCAGCCATTACGAGATAAATTAAGCAAATGGGCTGCTACCAAAACGGAGCTTGAAGATTTGCAAAAAAAAGTTATTTATAAAAAAAACGAATTAAAGTTGCAAATGATAAAAGACAAACGCGAAGCTTATTTAACCAACCAAAAACTCGAGTTGGAAGCTACACTGGCCATGAAGCGAGCGAAACACGCACTGGAAAAAGAAATTTTGAAAAAGCAGCTATAAAACTAACCCAACGGGCATTAAAGTTGTATTTACTTTTTCATACTGTTGAATATTAACTAGAATAAAACACTTGACTGTTTTCTTGTTTGTTTATAAGAATTAATATAAAATTGTAAGGTTCAGATTGTCCATTACATATACTGGCATCATCATCATTAGGTCTTCAGTCCTGGAACTGGTTAGACGCGTACCATCATTGTTTCCTATTCTGAACTAACCTACACATTTCCCTAAAATTTGCACAGTCTGCATCTATCACTCTGATCTAGGTCTACATCTACCTGCTTTTTCCTATCTCTGCTTGTAATATATCTCATACTATTCCCCAAAAATGCCTTAGAAAGTAGTCTGCCCTTCTACGTCTCCTATTTTTTTCCACAGATATCCTTCTTCCCCTACTATTTCTATAACCTATTTGTTATTAACTTTGTCTGTCCATGCTATCATCCTCATACATCTGACGCACATCATTCCAAAAGGCTGCTACCGTTTTTCTGTCTGCTTTTCCTACTGCCCGTATTTCATAGGCATACTGTTCTGAGCTCCACACATATGCAGTCTGGTCCCCTTCTATTGTTTTACAATTATATACCCTTCTTCTCCGACATTCAGTGGTTGTGAAGGGGAGTAAGCAGAATGTGGCTGCCAAGTTCCCCCAGCACTTGAACATTTACCGATTTAATATTTTTTCCAATATATCTCTTCGCACAGTCAACATTAGTTGCAGATATTTCACAACCAACACCTGTAGTTGTTTATAATAATCATCAGATTTATCTGCGCCTATTTTTTCGTCATTAGGTTTTCTGTCTCAAAACTGGTTGGACACGTACCTGCACTTATTTATATTCTGAGCTAGCCTACACAGTTCCCTGAAATTCTCACACAGCCTGTATACAGCTCGGTTCCCTTCTATAGTTTTCTAATTTTATACCTTATTTCACCGAGATACAGTGAAGGAGGTTAAGCAACCTGTGGCTGCCAAGTTTCCCCAACACTTAGACATTTGCCGAATTAATAGTTTTCCAGTAAATCCTTTCACACAATTAACATTATTCGAGAATATTGCCCAACCAATTCTTGTAGTTGCTTATAATAATCATCATGTTTAAGTAAAGTTGCTTTTTTCGTCATTAAATTATCTATTTTGGGACTGGTTGGATGCGTACCTACATTGATTTCTATTCTGAGCTAGTCTACACATTTCCCTGAAATTCATACAGCCTACATCTTTCACTATCTGTGTGCAGTAGTCTAACCTAGCTCTACCTCTACTTCTCTTTTTCCCTATCTCTGCTTCTAATATATTCCGTACTATTCCCTCATACCGTAGCATGTGGCCTATCATCCTATCTCTCCTATTTTTTACCGTTTTCCACATATTTCTTTCTTCCCCAACCATTTTTAATACCTCTTCTTTCTTAACTTTGTCTGTCCATTATATCTTCATCATACGTCTGTAGCACAACATTTCAAAAGCTTCTACCTTTTTCTTGCCCGATTCTCCTACTGCCCAGGCTTCACAGCCGTACAGTGCTGTGCTCCACACATATGTATTAAGCAATCTTTTCTTTGTTTCTATGTTTGTTGTCTTTGAACATAGTAGTTGCATTTTCTTGTTAAATGTAGCACAACCTTGTGCTAATCTTTATTTTATATCTTTTGCGCTTTTCCCATCTTGCGTTATTTGGCTTCCTAGGTAGGAGAAATCCTTAACTTCTTGTAAGTTCGTGTTACATATTCGTATTCTTGTTTTTGATTTACAGTATTGCCCGAAATAAACAGTACTGAAACTAAGTTGGCGGTGTTTTTATGCGTGCGCTGTCACACTCAAGTTAGCTAGTATAGACCTGTCAAGTAAACCTCAAACAAGTAATTAGTAGGGCCTAATTGTTAAAAATGGTGTTAAGTACAGAGGAAAAAGTGTTTCTGGTAGAGCATTATTTTCGTTCATACGGAATCGGCCGACGTAATGGTGCAAGTTTGCTATACGTGTCTGATCAATTCACACAAAGGTTTAATAAACGTTCTCCAAGTAATGCTGTAATTTTGAAGGTTATTGAAAAGTTTAGAAATACAGGTAGTGTATTGTGCCAACGAAAAGGAAACTCAGGGCGTCCCAGGACAGTTAACAACAACAATAACCATGAACGTGTTTTTGAGCAAATCTTAGAAAATCCGAAAGTCAGCCAGGCAAGGACAGCGTTACAACTTGATTTAAAAGAACTTCCTTTCAAAGAATCCTGAAGGAGCTGGGTACATTTTCGTATGTGATTCAGGTACATCAAAACCAACTACATCCTCGGGATTATCGAAGTAGAGTGGAATATTGAGCCAGAAATCTCGCGTTACAGTATGAAAACCTGAATTTTTGAAAATGTTTGGTTTTCAGACGAAGCACATTTTCACTTGTCAGGCTATGTGAATCGTCGCACAAATCGATTTCTGGGCTTTGCCAGACCCGATGAGGTTCAAGAGGTTCGTTTACATAGTGAAAAAGTGAGTGTCTGGTGTGCTGTTTCCGGACACGGAATCATTGGTCCGTACTTTATCGAAGAGAATGGTAGGCAAGTCACACTTAATCAACAGAGGTACAGACAAATTTTAACACGATTTATCCCTGATCTACGTCAATTCTGTCGTGCACGTAACTTGGCATTTCGAAACCAATTTTTTCAGCAGGACGGGGCTACTTGCCATACTGCTGCCGCAATTCGTCAATTTCTTCAAGAACATTTTCCAAGCAAATTCATATCACGATTTACTGACTTCCCTTATCCTTCACATTCTCCAGACCTCACACCTCCAGACGCATACATTTGGGGCATGGCTAAAAATGCCGTTTTCAAACGGGCACCACAAACCATCGATGAATTAAAGGATGCCGTTAGAGTCTTCTTCGCAGCCCTGAGACAACCCTTATTCAATAACATGAACAGAAACTTAGAACATCGTTATGAAGTCTGTCTCGAACGAGTAGGTGCACATTTAGAACATATAATAAAGTGTCAATAATATGTATTTTTTAAATATACACAACAATTACAATTTCAGTACTGTTTATTTCGGGCAATACTGTATTTTCCCCTCCTTTGCATACTAGTACTAGAGTTTTAGTTTTGTTAATTTTCATACCGTATCTCGCTATTAAAACTGTTTCCATTTCATTAAGAGCAGCTTCTAACTCTTCCTTGCTAGATGCTAATACCGCTATATCATCTGCAAATCTAAGCATATCAATCCTTTGTCCCTGCATACATATTCCAAATGTCTTCCTGCATTTGACAGTATTTATTTATTGCCTCTTTAATGTACAAATTAAAAATTAATGAGGATAGGGCACATCCCTGTCTCACCCCTTTCCTAATATTTACTTCTCTACGTTCTTGCTCTAATTCTATTACTGCTGTTTGCTCTTTGTATAAGCCATGTACTATTCGTCTATCCCTATACTCATTCCAATTTTTTTGAGTATTTCGAACATTTTTTTCCATTTTACATTGTCGAATGCTTTTTCCAGATCTACAAACACTATATACACGCTTCCCCCCCCCCCTCTCTATTGTTTTCTCCACTATCACTTTCAGAGCTATAATAGCCCCCCCGTGTTCCCCTGTTTCGCCTAAACCCAAATTGGTCTTCTCCCAGTATTTCTTCAACTCGTTTTTCCATTCGCCTCTGTACAATTCTAGTTAATATTTTTGATACGTGTGCTGTCAAACTTATTGTTCGAAAACTTTCACATCTATCCTCCCTTTCTTTTTTGGTATAGTTACTATGATGTTACGTTAGAAATCTTTGGATATCTCGCCTGTTTCATACATATAGCTTACAAGTTGGAAGAGACGTTCTGTTACTGCTTGTCCAGCGGCTTTTAGAGTTTCTGCTTGCACCTTATCTGTACCCGGTGCCTTACCATTTTTCAGACCCTTTAATGCTAATTCAAACTCATCTCTAAGTATAGGATATCCCAAGTCATCATTTTTAATGTCTGGTTCCTATTCTAATGCAGTTAGTTCCTCTCCTACATATAAATTCCCTATATATTCTTGCCATCTACCCACTTTCGCTTAAACTTTTATAATGACGTTTCCTCACGCATCCCTTATATTTTTGCTATACGGTTTTATATCCCTAAAATTCATTCTAATTAGTTTGTATGCTTTATCTGTATTTCCTACTTCCATCTTAGTTTGTACCTCTTTGCACTTTTCATCAATCCATTGTTCTTTAGCTTTCCTGCATTTGCGAATAATTTCTCATTATATGGCTTTGTATCTCTGTTTTCCTGTTTCGTCTGATTTATTTTTGTATCTTCGGTTTTCTTCTATTAAATTCAAGGTATCCTTTGTTATTCATGATTTCTTATTTTCTTTTTGTGTATACCCCAGAATATCTCTGACTATGGAATTTAGTAGTGGACAGCCTTCTCCAACGTCTTAATGAGGCAGGTTCCTACACGATAGGTTACGCCGACGACATAGCTATCCTAGTAGTCGGCAAATTCGAACAAGTGCTGTGTAATTTGATGCCAGCAGCACTAAGGATCACGGAGCTCTGGTGCTCCGATAACTTTTTAACCATCAACCCCAACAAAACGGCCCTTATCAGAAGGAGTCAAGTATCTGGACATTATACTTGATAAGAATTGAACTGGGCTAAATACCTACAAATGAAAACTAGCAAAGCCAACCAAGTGTTTTGGCAATGCAAACGTGCCATAGGCTAACTTTGGGGCCTTCCACCAAAGGCTGTCCTGTGGCTATACATCATGGTAGTAAGGCCGATGCTCTGCTATGGCGCTGTAGTGTGGTGGCCCAGGACCAGACTGGCCCATACAGTCAAAGATCTTACTCATATCCAAAGAGTGGCCTGTCTAAATATTACAGGTGCAATGCGTTCTACACCTACTGCAGCCTTAGAAGCCATCCTAGGCCTCACTCCGCTGGACCTACATGTGGAGGAAATGGCTTTGAGAGCGGCAATGAGGCTGCGGTTCAAAGGTCTATGGATCGATAAGGGAGGCGGTGGTAGACACCACAACATACTAAGAGAGGCGGTGCAGAACACCCCCATCTTGGGAGGAGTGGTTGATTCGATCGCACTCATAATGATTTCCAGGAAGCGCTTTGGGGTTTGCCTAAACACTGAGGACGCCTCCTTAACGGAGATCTCCATCTACACAGATGGTTCCAAAACAAATGAAGGTACCGGGGCAGGCATTTTCTCCGATGACCTAGACCTTCATGAAAGTGTTGCGCTGGGCAAACTGGTAACTGTCTTCCAAGCGGAGGTCATAGCCACCATGCATGGCGCTAACGCCATACTGGAACGTGGAATCCAAATCAAAGCTATACGCATCTTGAGCGATAGTAGAGCAGTTCTTCTGAGCTTAAACAAGCAGAAGCTTCTCTCGGGGGTGGTATACCAATGCCATCGTGTTCTCGAGCTCGCTGCTAATACAAACGCCCTTGAGCTGGTTTGGATCAAAGGGCTTCAGGAGTACATGGTAACGAACAGGCCGATTCTTTGGCGAGGCAGGGAGCGGCTCGGGGTTTTGTCGGCCCTGAGCCATCGGTTGCTATTGCTCCATCGGTGGTATTCTCCATGATAAGACAAATAACCCACCGCCGTCACAATGATAGGCGGGCTTGTACATTAAGCTGCCGGCAGCCAAAAATGTTCATAAGGTCTCCCATGACCAAAATAGAAAAATTTGTCATACGCTTGCCGAGACAGAAACTACGGCTACTAGTAGGTATTCTGTCCGGGCATTGCACTTTAAGGAAGCACCTGCACAGGATGGGTCTGTCAGACAACCCCACCTGTCGCGGCTGTCAACAGGAGGATGAGACGGCGGAGCACATTCTGTGCACCTGTCCAGTACTCGCCCGACTTCGAGGATCCATGCTGGGGAACGTCTGGCCCGAGAAGGCAGGAATTCGAGACACCCCCTGGTCCGACATCCTCAAATTCACCTGCAAGGTCGGGTCGTTGAGCAATGAAGGACCAACCTAGGGCAAGGAAGGCAGCATAATGGGCCCACCAGGAGATCTAAATGCGCGTTACTTTAAGTCACCCTTCCCAATTTAATCAATCAAATCTCTGGCAGCCATGTCCAGGCTGGATTTAATGTTATTCCATTCTGTTTCTACTTCCTTAGTATCATATTTTCTCGATATCTTTCAGCAATTCATTTGACTTTTTTTCGAATCTTTCTTGAATATCTTTATCTTTTAGTTTCTCTAATTCAAAGTGCGTTTTTCCGTTTCTTTTTTCAAATTTTTAAATTTGCGTGCGGTCTTCATAATTACGATGTTGTGGTCAATGTCTATATCTGCTTCTGGGTAGCTTCTACAGTCTTTTACTTGATTCCTAAATCGTTGTCTAACAAGAATGTAATCTATTTGATATCTTCCTATATCTCCTGGCATCTTGTAACATGTTTAATTTGAGCAATAATTATTCGCATTGAATTACAGGGATAATGCGCTAAGCGTGCCTTATTCTTTATTAATCTTCTTGTATTAAAATATCTGTGTGACATAAAGTTACTTCGTCAAGCTTCTCTAGCTGTTTCGTTCGTATTTCCCCACCTCTAACGTCGCTATCATTCGGTTTTCGCCTTGTCGGGTTAGTCGCCCGCTAGCAACCGCCTTATCAAGATGTATTCCCGACTAGAGTGAAGATGTTGGTTTTGATTGCAGTCGTTCCAAGTTAGAAATGGCTTGTAACATTGTTTGGAGCTTTTGAATTTCTGTCCAGATTTGTCTTGGAGAACAGAGGCAGTTCGGTTCGTTATTAGATATAAGAAATTTTTGCATGTGTTTTGAATGTCGTAAAAATTTGATAAACAGACTATCATATAAATAGCACGGAAAGTTGCTATTATGTTTACGAACATATAATCTGTTAATTCTCAATTATTGTTGAACTGGTTTTACAAGCTGTAGAACGAAATTTTGTCAAGTTATATAATTACAAGCTTTGTTCCATTTGAACCTCAGATAGATTTAAAGGTATATTTTCGAAGTCATACTTTTTTGTGTTGTAGCACAGTTGACAGATGTTGTCGTGAAAGCATATGCTTCGAGCAGCTGTCATAAAATTTAAATTAAACATTCCTCAATCTTGTAATTAGCTCTTATTTACAGATAAATTATAAAATCTAAATATGAAAATTTAAATACACGCTGCGCAATAATTTAGAAACTGTAATCTACCTGGAAAGATCTGCCCAGGTTAGAAGCGTTAATTCAGTATATTGTGATTACAAATTATTTTAATCAAATGTTTAAAGCAAGTTTATGTTTGGAGAGCAGTCTTTTGCTTTAAAAGCCAAATTATTGACTTTGTTATAGATGTTATTGATGAATTTTTTTTACCTGTTAAAAAGTTTTGAAATTTTAAAAGAAAGTTTTTTTTCTTCAGTAAACAATTAGTTAAACTTTGAGACTTTTATTTTGGTCAAATGCGATCAAATCTGATAACATAAAGATAGAATTTTTGGGTAATAATTTTTGTGCCAATATCATATTGGATATACATTTTTTATTTTTGATACTTTTATAGGACACAAATGGTGTTCTACATTTTTATTTATTTAATCTTTGTAATTTCTTACAGGAGCTGCGTCTTATTTTTATAAGACAGGTTTTTGTTAACGAAGGCGATCGTTTTATCTTTGGGTTTCCACGTCCGCCCTTAGAATTGTGCTTTGCTATTACCGTGATTATCTCAGGACTTGGTGGCGCCTATTTAACTTAGTTTAGCTTTGGTTTGCAAACAAAATTCGACTCCCCCCCCCCACTTCTTATTGCTCTACCCAGGAATAGACCCCTAGCTATGTCGGAAGATTTTTGTTCACTGGCGCCCATTGAGAAAAATAAGTTACAATCTTCCACGTATAACGTCTTGTAGCATGAAGTAGAAATAATGTGTTTGTGATGATTAAATTGTTCTTGTCGCAAAACTCTACCAAGCTATTTCCCCTGTCGTTTCGCGTGCATAAACCAAATAAACCTACTACTGCTCCTTCCCTACCCTCACCTACCACTGCGCTAAAATCCCCCATAATTATTAAATTTTCATGTCTTTTTACGTATCTTAATATGTCTTCGATATCTTTGTAGATCGCTTCGTCACTGTAACTAGAGGTGGGCATGTATACTTGTATTATCACTGTGTTTACCGGTTTAGATTCTAATCTAACCATGAGTACTCTTTCCTTCTTTTGTAAGTAATTTTCTACACAGTATCCTATCTTTTTCCGCATAACTATGCCCACACCCAAATTTCCTTCCTCTGCTCCTGTATGAATTACCCTGAAGTCTCCACTCCAAAAATCCCCCGCCTCTGGCCACCGAACTTCGCTGATCCCTACTATGTCAAGTGCTAACCTATTTATTTGGATTTTTAGGTTCTCTAGCTTACCTAATTGCTTCATGCTTCTAACATTCCACGTCCTGACTCGCAAAATGTTCCCGACTCTCATTCTGAACTTTCCGATCGCATCCTCCGAAGTAGTCCTCTCTCGGAGATCCGAATAGTGGACTATTTTAACTCCGGAATATTTTACCCCAGAGAATGCCATCATTTTATGAAAATTTAGGTACGCTGTGTACTTGGGAGTTAATGTGGTGGTTTCCCGATGCCTTCCACATCGAGGTAGCGTGTCTTAGACTGCCATTCCGACCCCTATAGTCTCTGCCAATCTAAGTACCGAAAGAGCCGCTGCCCTCTTTCGAGGACCTGTTTTAGTCTGGTTCCTCACAAACGACCCTACTACTTTGGTTGGATCTGTAGTTTGGCTCTTTAGCTCATTAGAACACGCAAGCCATTTCACCTGTTCTAGTAATCTAGAACTTCGACAAGGTGCAGGTCCATTCGAAATGGACAAACACTAGCATAAATAACTAATTTTACTTCCACTTATTTTCTTAAACTGAATAAGTAATACAAAAAACATAAATAGAAACACTCATTACAATAACTAATAACATAGATGATAACTTTTCATTAAAGTAGATTCACAATATTCTCTCAAAATGTATGCATGCCGAGTTACGTTGTTTTCATGATTGCGGAGCATTGCATTAGCTGCATATACATTAACATTCATTCTTCTTAATCTTCTTTGGGAATTAAATTAAATTAAATTAAACCACTCCAGTCATAAAATAAAATGGGAGGACGCAAAAATTATCGACAAAGAAGAAAACCACCAAAAACGCAAAATCAAAGAAGCTGCTTATATAACCTTACATAAAAGTAACTGCGTTGCAAACGAATCCGTAACTTTCAGTAAACAATGGATTCCATTACTAAAAGAAATAACAAATAAAGATCAAATGCCAACAATATCTAGGTAGCATTGTAAGTTTTTCCTTGCGATATTAACATGAAATACAGCCCACATACATGATTTCTATTTATACATACAATAACTAATTATATAACAATAAGCATTTTAACTAGAAAACCATTATTTCGGCAAATATCTAAGTGTTGGGAGATCTTGGTAGCCACAGGTTGCTTAACCCCCTTCACCGAATCTCGGTGAAATAAGGCATAAAATTAGAAAACAATAGAAGGGAAATGAGCTATATACATGCTGTGTGAGAATTTCAGAGAACTATGTAGGATAGCTCAGAATATAAATAAGTGCAGGTACGTGTCCAACCAGTTTTGAGATGAAGATCCAATGATGATGATGATGAAGCATTTTAACAACCCCTGTAAAACAACATTGGTATCTGACAAGTGTAAACCCGCAATAGGGTTACCTCACAACCATATACAATCTCCGTTAAACAGTATTGGTATCTGATAAGTGTAAACCCGCTATAGGGTCGCCTCAGATCCATATACAACCTTCATAGAACAACATTGGTATCTGACAAGTGTAAACCCGCCATAAGGTCGCCTCAGAACCATGTTAAAATCTACCAAAGAGGTAGCCTAAATTATAATGATTTTCCCCTTCAAAATAAATATAAAAAAACGACTGCCTAAACCTTTCAATAATGCAATCGCACACTTCTTTAATAACCATCCTCACAATTGTATAAATAGAAACATGTTAAAAAATGTTTTCCAATTCCCAAGTTATTGAATTTATATAAAATTCACCAATAAAAATTAATCAGCTGATTTCACGTTAAGCGTATTGGCTACCTAAAAAAAGTCGGTCCCAGGCCGTAACACAAATTGAAGGCAATAATTCTTTTAAACTTTAAAAATTTTTGCTTAGTGTACTCAAACCAAATATTTCGAACATCAATAAATCAAAGTCACCTTCAATTTATGTCATAAATGTCAAACTTGAAGTTTTTATTATTTTGACAACGATCCTAGGTCATGGATCGAAACGTAAATAAAGATAATTTTAAAAACTATGAGTGGTTTAATTCCCAAAGAAGATTAAGAAGAATGCTAAACAAACCACAACAAACATACGGGGAGTATTAACATTCATTGTTACCTCGACAATTTCTTCCTCTTCCCGTGTAAGTCTAGGTTCTGCATCATTCAGTGTAATTGCAATATTATGCAACACTGCATATGCGACAACAATTGCTTCAACTTTGCACACATGTAACATGATTCCATATGCCAAGCAAAGAAATCTTCTTTTTAAAGCTCCAAAGCACCTTTCTATGGGATTCCGGGTCCTTATTTGGGCCTCATTAAAGAGATTTTCAGCTGGTGTTGAAGGATTTGCCAGTGGAGTTATCAGATAATTTTCATTTGCATATCCACTGTCTGCGACGACTAAGCTGCCGGCACCAAATGCTGCATTTTCCAATCCGATTCTTAAAGATGAATTGTTAAAGATTGTTGAATCGTACAAAGATCCATTCCAGCGGCAAACAATATTTCTAATAATTAAATCACTGTCACATACAGCCTGGCTGTTATACGAAAAAAACCCTTTCCTATTTCGAGAACGTTCAGCATCTTCTCTTCCGGGTGACTGAATTCGTACATGAGTACAATCTAGTGCTCCAACACATCGTGGGAACTTGGCGATATTGTACAAGCCTTGTCGAACTTTTGTAATTTCCTCCTCAGTTGAAGGCATTTCTATAAATTCAAGCCTCATTTGGGCCAGCGCATTTACAACAGTAGCTATCGCTCTTGAAGTAGCCTTATCCACTACACTAAGTTCCACCACAACCGTCAATAGAGTACTAGTGGCCAAAAACCTCAAAGCTAAAAGAACCATATCTGCAGGAGACAATGCATGATTTCTACAAAAGTCAATTATTGTAATAAACATCTACACTAATCATAATCTACCTGTTTGTTGGTGGCGCAATTTGTTCTTAAATTTTATCAATTATCTATATAACAACGACTTTTGATAAACGAAATCGTTGCTCGAAATTGAAATCGTTCCATCTTGCACCCTTTAAAGCCATATTTATACTTAACATAAACGTCAACACTATTTGTGTATATTAAATAAGCAAATAGAAAACAACAGCTGTCGTTGAAATTATTGGTTACGAATACTTAACTCTTAGTTAAACCACAGTCATTCCCGGGTATGTTTACTTCGGGTTAACTCTATGCAATCCCAGACTAATTTTTATACAACGCGTTTGACGTATTTAGCCAAGGTTTACATAACTCGGGTTTAACTCTAGTTGGTACAACGCGCCCTAAGAGTTGTGAAAATGCGCTTTATACAAGGTGGTGCAAAACTGCAAATATATAGGGTAAATCTAATCGAATCGCGACATAAGAAAAATGGCGAATGTAACAACAATGAAGGAGAGGATCTGGGAGATTCTAAAGAGAAGTTGAGAGAATCTTGAAGGATTTCAGAGGCGTTGAGAGTATTTGGGGCGATCTGAGAGACGTTCAAAGACTCTAAACTTAGGTTAGACACGATCTTGCGCCAGAACCATTTTTATTATCCCTACTGACCATTACAATTACTTTATTAGAAAACTGTCAAAGTACGGATATGCAAAAATGGAACGCAACCGGTTGTTTACAGTCACAAATGCATGCGTGAAAGGGTAATAAGTTTCTTAAACCTTAATCACAAATCGATGTATGTGAAAAAATTTGGAAGATTCGTCGATGGTCTTACAATTTCGACAGAAATGATTGCACTACGACTTTTGTTTACAAATCTGAAATTAGTACTATCAGCTGTAAAAAAGTCGGTTGAAATGTACGAAAACCAGTTTCAAAGCTAATTGGGTAAACGAATTAATGTTTAAATATAACCGAGAATATTTTCATGACAGGAGTTCGAAAAGTACTTCCAATGGCATTTATAAAGTGTTTCAAGGTAAATACTGGTATTTTCTATAAACAAAAAATTGTACATGAACTAATTTCTTTTTCTAATAAAAGAATGAATTCCTTAATTTATACTATCCTAAGGAGACAATTATCATTAGTGCTTACATGGGATTCGATTTAATAATGATAATCATCTTGTTTATTTGAAATGATATTCAATTCATGAAGACAAGCAATTGCTTTTAGATTACACAATCGTCCGTGTATATGTATTCTTAATTAGTACCTCCGTAAATATTAAAACAAAACACGCTATTAATATTTCTATACTTTTTATAATACGTAACGCAAAAAAGCTGGTTTCACTATCGCCTCATTATTGAATTCCTTCAACAGGTTAGAATATTGAAATAAAAACACTTTAATTGATTTAATTAATAGCAACAGCCTATCATGATATAAAAGTGTTCAAAATGATGTGCAATGAATACTACAACGGAAATAATTTATTGTAAAATTTATAAATGCGACCCCCAGGCATTGGATTTCATAGATAGTGACATTGAAACATCTGGCTGAGCAATAACAATTGTGAATGAACTGATCATAAAAAGAAAATCATTAATTATTATTTATACTGAAATCAATAAAACTAATGTGAATCGGATTGTCCTTCATTTGCGTAACATAAATTTTTCGATTTTTGCCGTTTGATAGTGTCGATTTATTTACTTCTGCTTCTATTCATCTATCCATTTTTAAATAAATCGTATTTTTATGCTCGATGCTTTCAAGTTTCTTCTCGAGCTTGATCAAGGTGATCGCTAAAGATAAACTATTGCGTAGAATATACCTTATCAAGCCTGATGCGTGTCCCTGGACGGGCAACTACTCCACTGAAGGTCAGGAGCGAAAGGATAAACAAATATTTTACTTTTGAGTATTTTTCTCTCTAAAAGCTAGATAAAGTTCCGCGTAGAGTTTAGATTTGATCTACAATAACAAAATAATAGAAATCTAAGGTGACGTAGCACGTATTCAAAAAACACACGGTTGAGTTTTTACTGTAAATTTTTTAAATTCTTATTTTTCGACACATTTCACTTATGTAACAACAACATTCTCATGTTTAGAACAACTTTGTTATTACTCATATAACCATCGATACACTTTTAAATAGTCGAACATTTTCTCTTTTACCCTTTTTGAACCGACACGAATATACGAAACCAATTACCTCATTAACTTTTAAAAGTGTCCACTCGTGCAAGTGTTCTGGAGAGGCGATTAAAACTTTCTCTAATAGCTAAATACTCCCTTCCCTGTATGTTTGTTGTGGTTTGTTTAGCATTCTTCTTAATCTTCTTAGGGAATTAAACCACTCATAGTTTTTCAAATCATCTTTATTTACGTTTCGATCCATGACCTAGGATCGTTGTCAAAATAATAAAAACTTCAAGTTTGACATTTATGACATAAATTGAAGGTGACTTTGATTTATTGATGTTCGAAATATTTGGTTTGAGTACACTAAGCAAAAATTTTTAAAGTTTAAAAAAATTATTGCCTTCAATTTGTGTTGCGGCCTGGGACCGATTTTTTTTTAGGTAGCCAATACGCTTAACGTGAAATCAGCTGATTAATTTTATTGGTGAATTTTATATAAATTCAATAACTTGGGAATTGGTTTAATTCCCAAAGAAGAATAAGAAGAATTTCTCTAATAGCGTTCATAGAATTATTCTAAAAAAACATTTTGAATATTCCTCGTTAATCAGTCTAGATTTTCAGTATTGAACTTTCTCTCTAATGCAACCACTACAGAAAACACCCGTAATTATTAAACAGAAGGTATATCTACGCCCAGTCCAACTCAATTAAAATAGTTCATTCAGGACATTTATAGTAATTACAACGTAATGGGAAAATGCACCATCTAGCAGCCAATAAATTTTATCTAGTATACCATCCCAATATAGTTGTGGACAAAGAAGTTTTAAAATACCAAAGAGCAATTACTATAAACATGTTGAGTCAATTTTATCCCGCACAACACAAGTCCCGAAAGTTTACTTTGAGCAAATCACGCATAAACTTTTTAAATTCTCCAAGGTTTCCAAGTGTCCAAATTAGGCAATTGTGCGTATGAAGAAAGTGTGGATTATGGCCCTTGTGATACTAAAACTTACTCTTTTTGGAAAATTGCATGATTTCTTGTATCAGCTGAACTTTATAGGTTATTAATTTTAAAATTGATTTTAAGACACTTCTTAGAATACGGCAGTATTAATCAATTGCTGGTTCAAAAAATGTGTCATACTTAATTCCTATTAAAATTAATTTATTTCGAGGAAATTTCACTGTAGTATTCAGTTGTTGACGTTATTGTTGAAATACGTGCAACAAAAACAACTGAAAACGTACGCATCCCTTACAAAGGCATACATTTTTTTATTTAGAATAACAAAAGTAGTTTCGGTGACATAGTTAAATATTTAACAATAGTTATAAATGAATATGAAACAATATAAAAAAATTTCTGACACTTACGGTTAAATAAGGCTTCGAGTATAATCACAATGAAAAGACAGATGCACTTGAAACTTACCTGGAACAAAAAGAAAATAGCTAGTCAATTTACAACCATACAAAAAAATTTATTGGGTTGATTATTCAAAAAGTAAAGAACATGATTTGTACTCAATTTCTGCATTGCAGTTTATAGATATAACGGTATAAAAATAAACTGCGTCTGCACATTGGAAATCAAAAATTATAAATTTCAAGTTTCGAAGGCTACAGATTCAATTCAAGACAGCGAACGGTAAGAAATTTAAAACCTTCGGCATTACTCTTAGTGTTTGGTGAACTATATGTTGACTGGGAGCTACAGGATTGACCCGTAGCAAATGATAGTACACAAATTCTATCGATTAGAAAGATACATAATAATAGTTAACGAGCGTATATCACAATGTTTTCGACAGTACCACATACCACTCTACTAAAAACCTATCCCAGTCAAAAGTGTCCAAGGATTTTAGAACGTCTACCTCATTTAGCATCACGAATTTATTTGTCAAATAATGTTTAAACTGTTATAATCTGATACCTTTACTAACAGTCCTCTTGCTAGTATAATTAGTATAGATGGTTTTCACAACATTTGGGAACATTGTCAACGTTTATACTCAACTAGTCATCGAGACTACTTTCCAAACTTAGCAGTAGTATATACCGAATGATTTTTTGGGTGCATTAAACTGATTTAGGGGTCGCAAACTGCGTCTGTGGCACATAGAAAAGGTGCTGGTAGGACAACTGTATTTATCAAACAAATAGTTAATGACTCTCGTTAACGTACGGAAAAGTGCCTTCAAAACATTTATTTTATGAAACCTATCGAATAATCACAAAGAAAGAGTTGGACTGACACACATGCATTTGTGCCTCATGCAATCATATCCCGCCCCCTTGTCAACAGACTATTATAGATGTCCTCCGTATTTCCGGTGCAACTAGTTAAATTTACTATTATTTCCGGACACGGTTTCATTTTTCAGGGTCCGTGAAATCACAAAAAGTATGAAATCATTAAATTTTTGTTGAATATTTACCGGACTGTCATAAAATTGGGGCTTGGACGGCAGTTTATTTCAAATGCATACCGTGGTCAATATTTTTCAATTCATTGTCAATGCTGATCGGTACACAAACGACATTTTGAATGAATATTTAAAACTACAGTATGACTAATTTCGACAAGACGGTGCAACAGCACATACAACACGAGAATAGTATATTACATTACTAGTGTGGAAAGTGACCCATTTCACACGAGTGGAAGAGTATTGTCGCACGAGGCGTAAGCCGAGTGCGACTATTCCACGAGTGTGAAATGTCACTTTCCACGCGAGTACTGTACACTATTTTTCCGACGACCACCACTAAAAACAATTACGAAATAGTTATGTTTATGTTTATTTGCAATAAATGTGTACACAATAATGCAAGACAGACAGACAGCTATAAAATTTATTTGACGTTTTGATGTTGAAAATTCGAACGCCTACTTTGTTTTTGTCTTTATAAAATCCGCGACTCTGTTGCTTTTAGCGTATGCATTCTCAATTTTTATTGAAGAAATCATTTCAATTACAAACTAATATGAGTAATTACATCTTTAGGTAAAACGGAAACTGTCAGCATCGATTTACCTATGAGTATTTTAAACTGTTATTAGCCAAAACGAAACGAATGAATACAAAAAGATAGAAACCGGTAGTCGTTTGGGTTGCCTAGGTAACTAGCATACTAACATCAATCATATCACTCTAGAGTTGAAAAGTATTTCAACACTACAGTGATATGTACTTTCGCACTCTAGAGTGATATACTTTACTTTCTACATAAATAAGTAGTGTGTAATCTATTGTTTTCACAAGTGGTCGTCCGAAAAGTATAAAGTTTTTCTCTCCAGGTTTTTGATTATCGAGTTTTCTCAGAGGTCTCTTGTCTATTATACACCATTTTGTACTTTCTGTCTTGGAAAAGTAGGATATTCAAAAACCTGTAAATAATTGATAATAACTTCAACAAATAGAAATGTAGAAGAGTGTGCTTGTAAACATTATAAATGTAGCAAATTGTTTGGAGAGCATTTGAAGAGATTACAAGACGTCTTATATTTACTTTAATTAAATTTTCTTTGTTAATAGAAGGTTATTGATCTTTGATAATAAGTACGTTATTAATCTTTCAAGGGACGCCTTCGATTCTTTTAACTAAATTATGGCAATCCATTGATGTTGAACGTCACGATCTTAAAATTATAAGTTTATACAAAGGTTTCTATTTCATGACCACCACCGACCAAGATAAATTTAGTATCATAAAGAAAACCTTATGTTAGTCATTCAGTAAATTAATGTCATTATTTTTCGCACCTGTTGCATTTAGATTTAATTCTTTAATAGTATGAGTTTAGTACACTACTATTAAAAAAGCCGTCTTTTACCATGGATTAAACATTGTTTCATTTTTATTAACCGGAAACAAACCAGCAATCGATGAAGTGGGAATCATCATGGTTCTCCAAGGTCTAATAGGGTTCGAGTTCAAATGTCCGCTGGAAAAGCTCTTACTTCAGTTTTCTGTAGTATAAATGCAATAATTATGATAGATTGCCTAAAAAAGGGTCAATCCATCACTGAAGATTATTATTCTAAATTACTAACCACCTTGAGAGAGAAAATTAAAGAAACAAGTCGTGGCACGTTAACGAAAGGCGTGTCATTTTTGCAGAACAATGCACATGCACACAAATCGCCCATTGCATTGAATTCAATTCAGGATTTACTATTCAAATTATTAGAACACCCACCCTATTCCTCAGATTTAGTTCCCTCGGACTATTACCTGTTGAAAAAACGTTTAAAAGGACATCAATGTTTGTGTAATGGAGAGGTTATACAGGCTGTGATGGACTGGTTTGCAGAGCAAGAATAATTTTTTTTATAAAGGAATAAAGGCGTTGCAGGGTCGCTGTATTAAGTATATTAATTTAAAAGAAGATTATATTGAATAATAAAATATTCTAAGTTTCAACTTTTAATTGTTTCAAATTGTAGACTAAGAATATATCAATACCTCCCTCGAAATAGTTTCCTTATATTACTTCGAAATAAATAACCAAATACATTTTCATACCATTCTTTCGTAAAATAAAACAAATTCTTTGAATACATTTAATCAAAGAAATTTTAATTAATGAACATTTCGCCATAAACCAATAAATTTACTAGTTTGTTAAACTGCAAATTAATATAATGTTTTCACTGTTCAATTTCTTGGCGTTCTTTCAATTAAAACTTTTTTTTTGAATTAGACCTTACTTAAGGTCGGTTTGACGCAGCTCTAACTTCTTTTCCATTCTGTGCTAATCTAATAAGTTCTACATATTGCAAAATAATGAGACGCCCAACGACTTTATTGCATTTAAGGTGAATAATTTTTTCTTCAAACAGTTTTGAAAACATAAACGGTGATCTACTAATAGATTCAGAACCTCTTTTCAATACATCAATATAACTTTTATTAGTAATCAATTAATTTTCTAAAAATGTATTTACGGATTTCCTGTAATACAAGAAATCGTTCTAAGTATAATAAGCTTATTATTATAGAACGAACTATATATACAAAGTACTACACAGAACGGGAAAGGTTGAATGATATTGAAACAAAAAAGCTTTCAAAATTATTTAATTATCAAAATACATAATCTCCAGATGCTAGGCACTACACGCCAGATCTCTATGAAATCTTCAACACTTCCGGCGGTAATTTAAAAATATTGTTTAATTTGCTGAATTAAAATTTTTAAAACTAAGTAGGAAGTAGCTTGTAACATTACAGAATTTCTTTTCCGTCCAGATCTCAGTCATTTTATCTTAGGAACACATCCGGGATTTATTACAAATTTCTGTAGAATTAACGGCTTATCCAAAGGTGCTGTTTATGACAGGAAATTAGTTTGTAAGGACGATTTATTACTATTCAAATAATTAGTGTTCGCATCCTATGATCAAATTTAGAATACGCAACAAACATTTAATTTAATGTATAAATGCTTTGTGAACGCATTGTTTAATGTAATTTGGCGGAAATGGAACAACCGCTCAAAAGAATGTGAAAAATTAATGAAAAATTAAGAAACCAGTGTCTTTCAAAATGTAGCCAATGCGTGTAATAACAAATAACGGTCGACTTTGTTAGGGGCCGAAAACAAAGAAAAAAGTAGAAAATGACATTTTTAGCAAGTTTTAACACATGTAAAAAAACATACGAACCAATTCAAATAACCGTATGCGTGGCTGGTCTCGCAGGTGACCTCGAAAGGATGTTGATATTTACGTGGGTTAATTATCACATACGTTTGGGATATATTAATCATGTAAAACTGCACTCGACTGCACCACACGGCTCCACCCTTAGTATAATGAACGAAAGTTCAATGCGAAATCCCATAGGAACGCATTGTTTTTTGATTTAAGTGGGTTCTCCTATTCACAGTTTTCCGTATGGCAACGCAATACTATTCTACTTAAAAATTTCGATTCGAACACAGATAGAATTCGAGATAGAGCGATTAACCTCAGACTAATTACATATAGATGAATCTTAAACTAATCATACATACATATGGCTACACGTTAGGTGGAGATAATTCCTAATGAAATTCAACTTTCTTACTAATAGTCCTTTCGAGTTAAATTATTATTTACTCAGAAATTTGTTAACTCCACCTAGCAATGGCACTTTTCCGAGAAACGCGATTTGGGTTGCGATACAATTCATGTGCAGCACCAAGGTGCGCGAAGCACGATGTTGGTTCCGATACAACCGGTCGCAAAACAGCCCCACGCGAGCAAAAGGGTATGGTGCCAGTAGACCATTTTCAGGGAACCCAGGACCACATTTGCACCAGCATCCACATTTGCACCCACATCTGGACCAAATTTACATGTAAAAACCCACTATAAAGTCTTATTTTTTAAGAATCTTATCCTTGCTCCGCCCTGTGGACCGCCTTGTGGAATTTTTTACCTCAACCATTTTGATTACGCCACACCCGCATTCTTTCCACCCGCGAGATAAATCTTTCTCCACATTTCCACACACGAGATAAACATATCTTGTTTGGTATCAATTAATATTAGAATTTTCTCAGCTACCCGAATCTCTAAGAATTTTTTAGATTGCATCATCCCCCAGAGAGCTACCCTGATTTTAAGATTTCTTATCAGTTGCGATTTCCGACCGTCCTTAAACATTTTTTTATACATGCGATACATTAAATTAGTCTAAAATTTTACGCAAAATCCGAATCTGCAAACAGATTTGCAATAGGACCCCGCCCTGCAAAGTTACACATATACCCTCTGCGAGATAAATCTTTCTCCACACTTCCACCCACGAGATAAATGTACATTGTTTGGTATCAATTAATATTAGATTTTTCTCAACTACCCGAATCTCTTTAAATTTTTCACATAGCACCACCCCCAGAGAGCTACCCCAATTTTAAGATTTCTTACCTGTAGCGATTTCCGACCGTTCTTATAAATTTTTTAGTCATGTGATACATTAAATTAGCTTAGAATTTTACGCAGAATCCGAATCTGTAAACAGATTTAAAATAGGACCACCCCTTACCGTTTTACACATATGCCCTCTGCGAGATAAATCTTTCTCCACACTTCCACCCACGAGATAAACCTACCTTTTTTGGTATCAATTAATATTAGAATTTTCTCAGCTACACAAATCTCTTTAAATTTTTTAGATAGCGCCATCTCCCCGAGAGCTACCGTGATTTTAAGTTTTCTTACCTGTAGCGACCTTTGAGCGTCCTTATAAATTTTTTTATACATGTAGCACATCTTGTTAGTCTAGAATTTTATGTAGAATCCGAATCTGTAAATAGATTTAAAATCGAACCACCCTTACCATTTTACACACACCTCTAAATTATAAATTTCCTGCAGCTTATACCTAAAGAAAATCTAAAACCATTCTTAAAACTTTTATTACAAACAATTTTTACTAATACAGTTTAAATTTGTAAACCACATTTCTAAATACATATTCACAATTTTTTATTTTCAACCTAGAACTTGTCATATCGGGTCATACTTATTAATATTTATTTCTAAATAGAGCACTTTTCCAAAGACCAACCGGACTCGCATGTTTCAAATTCCTCTGATTTTGTTCGCATGGTTTCGCTTAAGACCTCGTACATATTTTCCAGATTACTAGAAGACGTTATAACCACATTTTTTGTGTTAAAGGATTTCACATCGGACTTCTCTTCTCCCATTTTGATGTAAACGCCATAGAGTTCGCAGTAGACTTTTACTGCTGTATGTTGTATTCTTTTTTTATTAAGTAATCGAATAAATCGCTCTTTCTGCTTCCAAAGAAACTCGGACACTCCATCGTCGACGCTGGCGTTATTTATGCGATAGCTAGCCATACGGTTGTTAAACGCTGTGCTAATCATTTCTACGCCATCTTCGCCAGTAGCGGTAACTGTGGCATTTTTATGTCTGTTGCTTCTCAAGTGTGCGGCATATGTATTCTTTTCCATCTCGAAATCGCATACTTTACACATAATTCGTGGTTGTTTCGTACAAGGTCCTTTAACAGCTGGCGGAGCTGAACGTTTACGGCTTAATGACATACCATGCTGTTTTCCTTGTGTCGCTGTAAGCTATCCATTCTCGTAAAAGCGATACCGCAAGTCCCACAGTTTAAGTACTTTGCTGTCGACGGATGTATAAGCAACCGGACGATGTTACACCACGACATTTGTTCTGGTGTCGTTTGAGAGCATCCCTCCTGGTAAAGTAGACGTCACAGGGCTCGCATTTAAAACGTTTGCAGGTACCATTTTAGTACAAAACAAAATCCACACTATAAGACTTGACTTGTAAGCGAACTAACTTATAACTAAAGAGTTTACTCTTGCGCACCTGCTTTATGTACCCTATAGAATGCAAACCGAAGGTTTCGAAGATACCGAACGAAGTTGAGGATTCAGCGGGAACTAAATGACGTCATAATCCTCGCTGCTCGTCCAATACATTTAGCGCCAATGCATGCACCTGGTTCGCTTCGTCGATGGTGCGAATGCCGTTAGTAAAACATCGGAAACGTCTTCCATGTTATACGGATCGCGTGCATATTAAAAATCCAAAGGGCGATAGCACACGCACACAAATTGTGTGCAAGTCGTGCTGTAGAAGATGCAGTGCTACTATAACCAAAAACACTTTAAACCATTACCAAGAAAATACCAACTTATTGTCTACAGGATACTTACTAATAAACAATTTAATTTTAAATAACTTCTACGTCATACTTTAGGAAATGGTAGGCTTGAATATTTTCCAAATGAATCACCAAGCGAAAGTATATGCTTAGCAGTATTAAAATTAACCATTAATTTCCAATTTTACGACCGTGGTTAATTATAGATTAAAATTTAATTTGTGCACGTTCGAGCTTCTCGTAAACTAACATATTTTATAGCAACAATGCGCTGTATAATACATGCATACCCCTTCGCCGCGCTACTGCTATTCTTGTAATTGCTAGAAAAAGTCACTTTCCTTTTTACTGTTAGGACCGATGCAAAGCACCAATTTTTTTTATACTTTCTATAGCACATCGCGCGCTTTTTCGTATGATAATTAAATTTTGCTTCTGTAGGCTTTTACACTTTCGCATAGCGGTCGATCGCACGTAATGATTTCTAGAACCGGTAAGTACTTTGATATCGTCCAAATAGAGAATTAGATGCTCGATGTCTGTCAACTTCCAATTCCCTCGTAAAAGGTAAAAAAACTCAGTCAATCATCCATTATACTTCAACCCGCTCCTGTTCTGATAATTTACAAACATTTTTTTTCGAACGACAATGGGCTGAGAATTTTTAAACCTCCGCGGGATCTTTAAGTCGTGATCAATTACACATCCGAGCTACGCGTAAACTAACATATTTTGTAGCAACTGTATAATACATTGCATACCCCTTCTCTGCGCTACTGCTATTCTTGTAGTTGCTTGGAAAAGTCAGTCGCCCTTTTTACTGCTAGGGCCGCTAAAAAGCACCATTCTATACTTTCTTTATAAGTGTAGCACATCGCACACTTTTTTGGTCGGATAATTAAATTTTGTTTATGTAGGCCTTTACACTTTCGCTTATTTAAACATCTAATACGATTGATTAACCACTTTCGATTAATCTAACGGAGACTACCATACATTCCCCCACACCGTTCTTTTGATTCCAACGATCCTATGGGCTTCCGCACACTAACACCCGACGTATCTTTTCTACTATTTGTTAAACAAAAACTACCGGTATCGCCATTGTGGACGTAAACAGATGTTTGTGGATGTGTACGAGAATATGTAACCATATACATTAACCAGTCTAAGCTATTTTATTTAGTCCACGAAAACTACTATTTTTCTAAACCATAATTAATAATCGTCTTTATAGGTTCCACATTTCTACCGTTACCCAATGACTGGTGCTACGTACATGGAAACTTTAATTTCTTATTGGAGAGAATTCTTATTCTCCCGCGCACTGCTGCGTAGTTGCATGCCTACCCCTTTTGGAGGTATATGCTCGTTATAGGTTGTAAGACCCTCGGTTTTATAACTACAATTCGTGAAACCCTTTAATCTTTTAATCGTATCTTTCTCGCCTACAATACAGTAGGACTTAACATTACTACCAACAAATTCTAATACTGGACCCCCATTAAATACGTCTTTAATTTTCCTACAACTTTTTGTTGACAAGTGTTATATTATATTTATTATACGCAGGGTAGTCACTCTTTTAAGATAAGTATATTTTGCTAGGTATCAACTAATATTAAATTTTCTAGGGACCCCAAATCTGTAAATAGATTTTAAATAGGACCACCCATACAAAGTTATGCGTTTTAAAGACCCAAATCACTAATTTTGCTCATCTTTATTTAACACCATTTTAAAACCTTTTTCGCTACCCAAGACATATGCCTTACCAACCATCTCCCGAGAAATCTAAAACCGCCGTGCCCGCGAATACAACGTGGAGATAACACGTATACTCTGTCAACCAGGATAGAAGCCGGAAGGATTTGGAAGGTCGGAGAAGAACTTAAAAATTATGAATTTAAAACAAATTTAAAATAGATTTCAAATCTTTAATATAAACCAAATTTTCATTTTACCCCAAATGGAGATTGTTGTATATTAAAGATACCTTTTGTATCTTGGGATAAAAATTTTAATTATTATTGCGTAAAATCGGTTATTGGTTACATACAGCAAACCAATCCAAAATAAAGAATAAATTTGGTGCGTTAACATCCGTTTTTACCCGGCACATCCCAGTTTTACTTTCCGATGACTTTAAGGGAACCCTGCGCTACCACTGCCATGCGCTTAACGCTTCTGGATGCATTCGGAAGTAAGCTTTTAAATGAACGGGTTATAACTTTAAAAATGTTTACTACTTTAAATAAAATTTAATTTTAAAGGCCAAATGGACCATTAAAATTAATTTAATACAAAGTTTAACAAAAAAGTCCTTTTTTATGTTTTTGCAGTGGTTTTAATTAAATTTTAATTCCAAAGAAAATTTAAACGCCCCAAATTTATTTCCCAAACCAAAAGGGATACATAAAGAGTCTGGTTTTGTTTTAAAATTTACCGAAATTTTTAATTTAAAGGGCGATTCCCGGAAAAAAAAATTCCTTCGTGTACTTAAAGCGGTGACAATTTTTAACCACTTCCCACTATATCCTATCTACTTTTCCAGAATTTTCTTTCGGAATTGGAAAACCCTCAACACGTTCCGAGTTGAGCCAACCAAATTTTGGAATAAATTTGTTTAGGTAAAGATCTTTTAAATGATCCAAAGGTTTTAATGGAAAAACAATGTTTAGGGAATTGGGTTGGAGCCAAAAGGTTACGAAAGGATCCTACGCTTGAATCGCCATTTAAAAAGTTTAAAAAAACCTTTTAAAAAGAAAGGAATTTAAAAATTTTTTTGGAGCCTACTAACTAAGAGTCTTTCTTACAAGCAATGCATTTGGGTTGTAAGAAACCCTTTGTATTAAGTGTCCTTCGCAAAAAAAATTTTTAAATTCTTTATTTTTTAAAAGAGTTTTTTTAAACTTTTTATTGGCGGTAAAGGCAGTATGTGGTCAATTTTCGCCGCAATTCCCTAAACATTGTTTTTCCTTCATTAAGCCTTTGGCATTTAAAAGGGGCTTTCCTTTAACAAACCATAATTACTCCAAAATTTGGTTGGCTCAACCTCGGACAATGTTGGGAAATTTCTCCCAATTCCGAAAGAATTTCTGGAATTGTAGAATATAGTGTGGAAATTGGTAAAAATGTACAACCTGCAAAATTACACGGAAGGATTTTTTTTCGGCGGTTTCCTTTAAATTAAAAATTTCGGTAAATTTTAAATTAAAACCAGACTTTTTAATCCTTTGGTTGAAAAAATGAAGGGGGTTTTTTTTAAATTTTAACCAATAAAATTAGTAAAATTAAAACCACTAAACAAACTAAAAAGGGAGCTTTTGGATAACTTTTATTAAAATTTTTAAATGTCCATCTTGGCTTAAAATTTTTAAATTTTTTTAATAAGTTAAACATTTTTAAAGTTATAACTTGTTCATTTAAAAAGGCTTAATTCCGAAATAAGGTCGCCAAAGGGGTCCATGGGGCTTTGGAGGGGAGGGCATTCTAGGGGTCTCTGGGCGGGATTTCTGGGGTAAGAGGAAGGGTTTAACACACCGATCCAACATTTGGTGGTATCATCTTGCCTGGTTGTACCGGGTAAAAATCATTTCAAGTTTAATAAAATTATTTTCGAAAATAAAAAAGGAATTTTAATTAAAACAATCTCCATGGGGCTAAAAGAAAAATTTGTTTAATTTGTAAATTTTGAAATCTTTGTTTATTATTTTGATTCCAAATTTTAAGTTTTTCCCACCTTAAATCCTTCCGGTTCACCTGGTTGACAATATAGGTTTTTATTTTTTTGGGCCGGGTTTTTTTCCGGGAATTTCTGGCAATTTTGGGTCGAAAAAGGTTTTAAAATGGTGAAAAAAAGGGAAAATTTGATTTGGGTTTAAAAAAATTTTTTTTTAAATTTAAAAACCCAGTTTAGGTGTATTTATCAATCCCAATTCGAAATACTATTTCTTTTGGAATTGTAGAATAGTGTTGCAGATTGTGTAAAATATGTACTACCTGCTTTAATGTAGCACTTGTGTAAGATTTTTATTTTATCTTGGCTGCTTCTCCTCTACTATCTCCAAATAATTTACGGGTAAATAGTTAAAACTAAACCAAAGCACATACTTTATCAATGTTTCCCTTTCTTTTGGTTTTCGGACAACAATTTGCAAGCCCGTCAATTTCTTTGTATTACCATTCCCCAATACACGTACTGTAGCAGGTTATTATTCCTAAACAGCAGCTATTTTGTAGCTTGTCCGATAGCTTACTCCACATTTTGGCAAGTGGTACCGAGTACATTGGCGCCTTTAGGAAGTATAACACTATCTTCCAATAAGTTAAACAGTCTTTTAAGGGTTTATACACTCGTTCCGCACTGACATCCAATTGCACAGTTGTATATTGTCGCTTCCAATCGCGTAATACCATGTTCTTTGGCCAAAGTAGACGCAAATGTTTCCCTTAAACGTACATCTGGACAACGTAAAAATCTAGTATATGATTGCCAAGTTGTTTATTAACACCAGGACTTGTTATCTGACACACAAATTTGTTGTATATCTTAATTCTTGCATTGGTTGTTAGCCATGTTAAACAATCAATCCCACAGTTTTATCGTTGTCAACTATAATATTACACTTTTCTTCGTATTCTCCCTTATAGCAAAAGTTATGGCTTTGTAGTTAAATAATTACACATCTCCATCTTGCTAAATATGCCCGCAAAATCTTGGGTTACATCCATGTCAAAAGATAGAAATAATCTTTTCGACTTCGTCTAATATATCTGGTAGTTCCTCCAATAAAGTTTCCAACTTAACATCTGCTAGTTCCACTTTGTATGGAACACATATAGGATTTTGGAATTTTTATTAATGCATTCGAGGTCTTCTTTTCCGATAATTTCTTTTACTCTCTGGCCCATCTTGTTAGTGCTTTCCAGAAAACAGCTTAGCTTTAACACCATGCCTAGCGAAACAAATCGGTTGAACTTTCTTCGTAGATAGCTGTTAAATGCACCACAAATTTCTTTTTAGGATAAACATCCTTTTGTTTGCAGATGCTTGTTCGGTGTCAGAAAGGTCGCAAATTTTAACCAACATTATATTGTCACAAAATGGTTCTGTAATTGGTGTGTGTAGTCCCCAGTCAGCATCTGTTCGCCTTCGACATAACAAATATTACCAATATCTGTTACCAGATTATTGTTGCACATATTTTCTGTCAACAGCCATAATCCAAATCGCTCATTTGTCGGTTTCACTTTATTCCCAAGAAGTTGAGAAACGTTAATCACCTTGGAGACGCTCATGTTTACCGTTCTAGCTACTATCGAATACTAAATTGAATACGAAAAAATTGTTCTCTTACGTATTCTACAGAGTGAGGACGTATATTGCCGAAGATAGTCGAATATGTTGTTATCCAACCTAAGCCGACTATGAGCGATCGACATATATCCGGATATATGTAGGATTAAAGGTTTAGAATTGAAATTGAAACCAGGGTTAACCATACAGCCACATGACAAAGGGGACATGCAATACCAATGACCAATGACCATAAGACCATTGACCACATGACCACATGACCATGACCACATGACCATATGACCTAATTGCTTTTAATGGTTTTCTCATTAAAACCCATTAAATTAATTGCTTTAAATGAGTTTTCCATTAAAAACAAGTGTGGACTAGGTTAGATAAAGGAAAATTAATAGGTTGGTCAGCGCCGCGGCGCTGTTAACCTCACATGGCGTACCGTGTTTTTTGACAAAAGTGAGTCGTCGGTGTTAATAAGCCCTAGGATCGTGTGGAAATAAACGGTCGGAATGTATGTGCTGTGATCGAATGTGTCTAATGATCGGGTCATTAGTGTGATCGTGGTCATGAGTCATGTTATATCCGATAGTGTGCATGTGCTAACTTAACGATGGTAAAGTGCTAGCTCGGTAGCGTGGCATACTTGCAGTACAAGATATCGTGCAGGAAGGGTTGCATGTGATCGTGCGAAAATGGTGATTCCGATGCTGGGCATGGATGTCAGCTTAAGATCGTCGGGGTTAAATCGGGCATGTGTTGAAATTGTAAATTCGACGGTGGTGGTTGATGGTGTGACTGCGTTGTTGACCTTACGGGGATTGGAGTGCGAGATCTGACATCTATTTTTTGGCGTATGCGGAGTCTACCGGAGATGTTACTGATGACGCTTGCGAAATGTAAAAGCCGAACAATTTAATCCACAAGGCACTGTGGTATGAAAGATAAAAAATGTGTTGATCGGCAACATAAAAAGGGGTCTTTTGAATAAGAAGACAGTGGCGGGAAGGGGTTGATGATTTACTTGTTGTAAAATATGTTGTTTACGAGAAGCTGAAGTGACAAATTAATTTTACTATAATTAACCAGGTGTAAAATGAAATTAAGGTTAATACGACTATTTGCTTGGGATTCATTTGGAAAATTAGGCCATTCAAAGTATGACTAATTTTTAAATTTAATGTTTATGTAGTTCCTGACAAAAGTTGGATTGGAATGTTTAAAGGTTTTGGGTTAAGGCCTATTTCTGAGAGATGACAATGGCTGCTACGCCAATGGTTGTGCAGCGATCGTAAAATGGACGTGCGGGTGATACGGCATGTCGGTCGAACGTTGATTGGCGCTTAAATGGTAGGAGATTGGAGGATTAGGGTAGTCAAATCTACGTGGCTTAAACTATTGTTTTGCAAGGTCAAAGCATGCAAGTAAATTTTAGTATGTGTCGTTAAAGTAAGTCGTTGCGATGTTTGTCCAGGTTGCAAAGTGTGAAGTGCGGCTGACATGAGGTCGCAAAAATGTGGGCTGGAAATGGTGTGTCGTGAGCTAACGGGTTGATTGCGCGTTGAAAGTCTTGTGAAGGGCTAAAGTGTGTAAATTCTAAAACTGTTCATGGAAGATGTACGAATACGCGGGTTGTTGTAAGTGTATGTTCATGATTGGAAAATTAGCTTTAGAAAGGAACACTGAGTAGTGAAAGTTTTGCGGGGGGGATGGGAAGGAAGGGGCAAAATGTTGTGTGTGCATCTGGTGACCGTTGTTCCGGCTGGCTGCTGGGCTGCTAATGCGGAAAGTATCGTGTGAATTCAAAATCTGTTCCGTGGAACTGTGAAAGTGGTTGGAAACAGCTGATGACAGACGTCGATGCTATCTTTGTTGTGGATGTGAATGCGGTTGTCATGGATGAAGATGTGACAGGCCTGCTTTGCAGGAATACAAGATGTGTGGTTGATAACGAACTGCAGTGGAGTTTGATGCTGTAGGGCTGACAGAGTATCTGGTCGAAGTCTGGGGTCGGCAATCTGCGCATGCTAATTTGTACGTTGCGATTTGGGCAGTTGAGTGCTGACGTTGCTGCGTTTCGGAATGGCAACGGTGCGGGGTGCGCAACTGTTTGGAGGAAGATGATGGTTTGTAAAGGCCAGTCTCGGACTGCGCAAATGTAGTCGGACAAATGCTGATTGTGAGATAGCTGTGCTGGAGGAAATGGGCATGTGGTCCAGGAAAAGTTAGAATGATTCGGCATTAGTGATACCGTGAGTGTTGATGTGGAGAACAGGTCAGATAAAATAAAATCTTACGAAGCTAAAACAGGTTTACTTATCTATATGACCACGATTCAAAATGAATTACGGTTGTGATGCTACGCATATCTTCGTTGGGATTCTTTGAATGATGCTACCTTTGCAGTAGAGTAAGTATTTGAATGCCATTCGCTTGTAGAAGAACTGGATGAAGTGTATTGCTGGAATGGTTGGTTTGGAAGTAGCATCTGACTTACTGCAGAAACTGAAAAGATGTGGTCTGACTTTGGATGAATGACGCGATCCGTAATGGAGACGTTCCGGTTTATGAAAGGCTTCATGCGTAGCGAACGGTGCTAAATGCTTGCTAAATGTATTGAAAACGGTATAAGATTGTCGAATGAACCTCGTTCGGTACTGACTCGGTTTGATTCAAGGTATAATGGTCGCAGAGTACGGATCTTAATGTCGTTACAACAGTTAAGTGGTGTTGTTTTGAAAATTCCACCTGAAAGTAATCAGCTCTGGTGCTGCTGTCGGATGGATGTTCAAACGGACAGACAAATGCTGGAATGTCGGTGCATACATCCTGGCAAGTCTTAAACTTGGACCTGGACGTTTGAATGACATTGATAGGAAAAGGAAAAGACGGTGTCTTGAACTGCTGCGCATAGTAAAACCACTGTAGAAACAACAGAATATGTGTAAATGTGGATGGTTTAAATGAAACTCATGCCGTACATTAGATGAAAGCTAAAATCAACGTTACGTATGCGAAGATGTTCTTAGAGATAGACGCGTTTACAACGATGGTAGTGCGCAATACGCAGGTGAGGGGGTGCGGTTTCTGAAGCGAAAGGCTTCATTCATTATTATGAAGGAATAATCGCGAAAAGCTCTGCGACTTGGCTTTCACAAAAGGGTAGACGGAGTGAACCTTAGCAAAATGTTGTTTATTTGAATTGGAAAATGATTGAGGTTTAAGCGACCCGAACAAAATCAGAGGAATTTGAAACATGGAGTCCGGTTGGTCTTTGGAAAAGTGCTCTATTTAGAAATAAATATTAATAAGTATGACCCGATATGACAAGTTCTAGGTTGAAAATAAAAAATTGTGAATATGTATTTAGAAATGTGGTTTACAAATTTAAACTGTATTAGTAAAAATTGTTTGTAATAAAAAGTTTTAAGAATGGTTTTTAGATTTTCTTTTAGGTATAAGCTGCAGGAAATTTATAATTTAGAGGGTGTGTGTAAAATGGTAAGGGGTGGTTCGATTTTAAATCTATTTACAGATTCGGATTCTACATAAAATTCTAAACTAACAAGATGTGCTACATGTATAAAAAAATTTATAAGGACGCTCAAAGGTCGCTACAGGTAAGAAAACTTAAAATCACGGTAGCTCTCGGGGAGATGGCGCTATCTAAAAAATTTAAAGAGATTTGTGTAGCTGAGAAAATTCTAATATTAATTGATACCAAACAAGGTAGGTTTATCTCGTGGGTGGAAGTGTGGAGAAAGATTTATCTCGCAGAGGGCATATGTGTAAAACGGTAAGGGGTGGTCCTATTTTAAATCTGTTTACAGATTCGGATTCTGCGTAAAATTCTAAGCTAATTTAATGTATCACATGACTAAAAATTTATAAGAACGGTCAAATCGCTACAGTAAGAAATCTTAAAATTGGGGTAGCTCTCTGGGGTGGTGCTAATGTGAAAAATTTAAAGAGATTCGGGTAGCTGAGAAAAATCTAATATTAATTGATACCAAACAATGTACATTTATCTCGTGGGTGGAAGTGTGGAGAAAGATTTATCTCGCAGAGGGTATATGTGTAACTTTGCAGGGCGGGGTCCTATTGCAAATCTGTTTGCAGATTCGGATTTTGCGTAAAATTTTAGACTAATTTAATGTATCGCATGTATAAAAAAATGTTTAAGGACGGTCGGAAATCGCAACTGGTAAGAAATCTTAAAATCAGGGTAGCTCTCTGGGGGATGATGCAATCTAAAAAATTCTTAGAGATTCGGGTAGCTGAGAAAATTCTAATATTAATTGATACCAAACAAGATAGGTTTATCTCGAAAGATGCAATGGTTAGACGAAGAAAACTATTTGGTTCAGAATGTTAGCGGTAAAAAATCTTAAAATGAGGGTAGCTCTCTGGGGGGTGATGCAATCTAAAAAATTCCTAAAGATTCGGGTAGCTGAGAAAATTCTAATATTAATTGATACCAAACAAGATATGTTTATCTCGTGTGTGGAAATGTGGAGAAAGATTTATCTCGCGGGTGGAAAGAATGCGGGTGTGGCGTAATCAAAATGGTTGAGGTAAAAAATTCCACAAGGCGGTCCACAGGGCGGAGCAAGGATAAGATTCTTAAAAAATAAGACTTTATAGTGGGTTTTTACATGTAAATTTGGTCCAGATGTGGGTGCAAATGTGGATGCTGGTGCAAATGTGGTCCTGGGTTCCCTGAAAATGGTCTACTGGTGCCGTATACCTTGGCGTGGTTGCGAAGCGGCGGCAAGAAGCGCCAGTGTGTTGTGTTACAACTTGTTAGTAAACATCCACGTGCAGCGCCACGACCGGTCGGCATGCACACAAGAGTATGGTGTCTCACATTTTGACATAGTCGCTAAAAAACGCTACGGAGCTCAAAACGCAAGGTGGGTTGCGATACCACCGGTGGTTAAACAAATCCAGTCTCATAGGAACTTGAAGCTACTTCTAGCCAACAATATATATTCTGACGCATAATTGTAGAAACCTAATTATAAATGTTATGTGTTATATCTGATCCTCTAAATCTAGATTATACTCTCTTCGTTAATCCTCAATTTCATCATATTTGATTCCTTTATATCGAATGAGAAATTCTTATTCTGAAGCACAACAGCTTTGTCAATCCATCCAATTTCATTTTAACCATATTATTTAACGAGTTACTGTCCATTGTTGCGTTTCCGAAAAACACGTTCTATAGGATAGGTATCTGGAACTTTCGTAACCAGCAGCTCTTTCTTATGAAAGATGCCCAAATTGGTTTGTCTAAAACTGAAGCCAGAAAGTGATAGGTCTTGTCTGTTGGATGTGTACAATTTTGATCAATTCAGTGGCCGAGTTGGGAAAAAACCCTTAATGGAAGATCAACTTGATGTTATATATTCTAACTATCTCCAGCATCTAGTAATTTTGTATAAATTACAGGTACATTAATGGAAGTATGCTCACGCTCGCTGTATCGCTCTATTTCTACTAGAGTCTTTCCTATTAATCAACGTTGCTGTTGTATCGCCTAATTACTTTTTGCAACACATCCATCCATTTTACCTTCCTCCCAAGTCTTCCTTCATCATGTTTATTTACACTGACTACTCTCGCATTTACTCGTTATCATCAGACCTTCCACAGCACTAGGATAATCCGTGATGTGTCAAGTATGGAATTTTGTAACTAATATTAAATTTATTCAAATTTTGATGATCTGCCTTATTGTATTATAGAGCGATTATAGGTATTTTCCAATTCAAAAGGATTCCCCCAAATCATTGCTATGAACTTTATGATCAAGTTTTGGATGGTTATCAGAAAGGTGGCGAAATTCGTTATCAATATATTGTTTAGTCGACGCCTGCGTGTTCAACTGAATAACAAATATTATATTTTCTAGCAGTGCAAACTCAGACTCACACTGGACGTCTATGACACATTTGGGTAGCGTGAAAATGTCGATGTTACGAGATTTACTGCAAGCTTTCTGTTAACATAATCGCTGTTCACTCTGGATGAAGCGACTGCGTGACGGAGTTGGTATGCGTATGGCTATTATGTCCGAAGTCTCGGGTTCGAATCCTGACATGGTAGACTTGAAAAATGCTAGGCGAGCATTTTTTACAAAAATACGCCATCGTTCGGATGAGAATTAAAATGGAGGTCCCGTGTGTGAGTATTGTCACGCACGTTAAAGATCCCTACCTCGAGTGGAACAGCAACGGTTCAGCAAAATAAAAAATTCTACAAGTAAAAAAACCTTGCTTCCTGGCCAATGGTACTTATGGATGGAGCATTGGAAAATTAAACGCAATGTCCTCCCCTAGTCCCGGCGGCTCCGTGACGTAGTTGATATGCGTGTGACTGCTATGCGCAAGGTCCCGGGTTAGAATCCCGACACGGTAAAGTTGAAAATATTAAGCGAATATTTTCACAAAATATGCCCTCGTTCGGATGAAAAATAAAACGTAGGCTCCATGTGTGAGTATTGTCACGCATGTTAAAGTTCCTACCCTGCTTAGAACAGCAAGGGTTCGGCAAAATTCAAAATTTCCAGGTAAAAAACATCGCATCTTGGTCAATATAGTACCTTCGGGTGGAGTAGTATAAATCAAATGTAATGCCCTATCTGGGTGTCGGTTCCGTGGCTTAGTTGGTATGCGTGTGACTACTAAATCCAAGTTCCAGGGTTCGAATCCCGACACGGTCCACTTGAAAAATGTTAGGCAAATATTTTTCACAAAAGTATGCCCCTCTTCCGATGAGAGCTAAAATGGAGATCCGGTGTGTGAGTATTGTCACGCACGTTAAAGACCCCTACCATGCTTGCAACAGCAAGAATTCGGTAAAATAAAAAAATTTTCAGTTAAAAAAAACTCGCTTCCTGGACAATGTAGTACCTGCGGATGGAGCATGAGAAAATCAAATGTAGTGCCATTTGGGTGGCGACTCCGTGGCTTAGTTAGTATGCGTGTGACTACTACAGCTAAAGGTCCCGGTTTAAAATCCCAACACGGTCCACTTGAAAAATATTAGGCGAGCATTTTTCACAAAAATACGCCCCTATTCGGATGAGAGATAAAATATGCGTTCCGTGTGTGTGTTGTCACGCACGTTAAAGATCCCTACCTCGAGTGGAACAGCAACGGTTCAGCAAAATAAAAATTCTACAAGTAAAAAAACCTTGCTTCCTGGCCAATGGTACTTATGGATGGAGCATTGGAAAATTAAACGCAATGTCCTCCCCTAGTCCCGGCGGCTCCGTGACGTAGTTGATATGCGTGTGACTGCTATGCGCAAGGTCCCGGGTTAGAATCCCGACACGGTAAAGTTGAAAAATATTAAGCGAATATTTTTCACAAAAATATGCCCTCGTTCGGATGAAAAATAAAACGTAGGCTCCATGTGTGAGTATTGTCACGCATGTTAAAGTTCCCTACCCTGCTTAGAACAGCAAGGGTTCGGCAAAATTCAAAATTTCCAGGTAAAAAACATCGCATCTTGGTCAATATAGTACCTTCGGGTGGAGTAGTATAAATCAAATGTAATGCCCTATCTGGGTGTCGGTTCCGTGGCTTAGTTGGTATGCGTGTGACTACTAAATCCAAGTTCCAGGGTTCGAATCCCGACACGGTCCACTTGAAAAATGTTAGGCAAATATTTTTCACAAAAGTAAGCCCCTCTTCCGATGAGAGCTAAAATGGAGATCCGGTGTGTGAGTATTGTCACGCACGTTAAAGACCCCTACCATGCTTGCAACAGCAAGAATTCGGTAAAATAAAAAAATTTTCAGTTAAAAAAAACTCGCTTCCTGGACAATGTAGTACCTGCGGATGGAGCATGAGAAAATCAAATGTAGTGCCATTTGGGTGGCGACTCCGTGGCTTAGTTAGTATGCGTGTGACTACTACAGCTAAAGGTCCCGGTTTAAAATCCCAACACGGTCCACTTGAAAAATATTAGGCGAGCATTTTTCACAAAAATACGCCCCTATTCGGATGAGAGATAAAATATGCGTTCCGTGTGTGTGTTGTCACGCACGTTAAAGATCCCTACCTCGAGTGGAACAGCAACGGTTCAGCAAAATAAAAAATTCTACAAGTAAAAAAACCTTGCTTCCTGGCCAATGGTACTTATGGATGGAGCATTGGAAAATTAAACGCAATGTCCTCCCCTAGTCCCGGCGGCTCCGTGACGTAGTTGATATGCGTGTGACTGCTATGCGCAAGGTCCCGGGTTAGAATCCCGACACGGTAAAGTTGAAAAATATTAAGCGAATATTTTTCACAAAAATATGCCCTCGTTCGGATGAAAAATAAAACGTAGGCTCCATGTGTGAGTATTGTCACGCATGTTAAAGTTCCCTACCCTGCTTAGAACAGCAAGGGTTCGGCAAAATTCAAAATTTCCAGGTAAAAAACCTCGCATCTTGGTCAATATAGTACCTTCGGGTGGAGTAGTATAAATCAAATGTAATGCCCTATCTGGGTGTCGGTTCCGTGGCTTAGTTGGTATGCGTGTGACTACTAAATCCAAGTTCCAGGGTTCGAATCCCGACACGGTCCACTTGAAAAATGTTAGGCAAATATTTTTCACAAAAGTATGCCCCTCTTCCGATGAGAGCTAAAATGGAGATCCGGTGTGTGAGTATTGTCACGCACGTTAAAGACCCCTACCATGCTTGCAACAGCAAGAATTCGGTAAAATAAAAAAATTTTCAGTTAAAAAAAACTCGCTTCCTGGACAATGTAGTACCTGCGGATGGAGCATGAGAAAATCAAATGTAGTGCCATCTGGGTGGCGACTCCGTGGCTTAGTTAGTATGCGTGTGACTACTACAGCTAAAGGTCCCGGTTTAAAATCCCAACACGGTCCACTTGAAAAATATTAGGCGAGCATTTTTCACAAAAATACGCCCCTATTCGGATGAGAGATAAAATATGCGTTCCGTGTGTGTGTTGTCACGCACGTTAAAGATCACTACCTTACTTGGAACAGAATCGGCCCGGTAAAATTCAAAATTTCCAGTTAAAAGAAACTCGCTTCTTAGCCTAATAGTACATATGGGCGGAGCATTGGAGAAATCAAATATGATGTCCTCTATGGGTTTCGTAATTTGTTCCCGGTTAGATTGAAATATAACTTCTTTGGTTCGCTAGTAATAGTTATAATTTTGATCTGAAGCATTTATAAATTGTTCTTGCTGCATATCGTAGCCTTCTCCATTTAAGTTTGTAATAAACCCTAGTCCAGCAGATCTCTCTAATCAAATAAGCGTTTACGTTCAGAACGTCCAAAACGGCCCATGGACAATTGGAAACTGTGAAGTTTCCGCTGAATCTATTCTATTAAGGCCTCAATTATGGAAACTACTTCCCTTATGTTTTTTGTTAGTATTGTCAGTTTGACTAGACCTTTGCATTATCTACAATCGATTGCTTAGTTCGTGTACATTGAACAAGGCGATGTGTTTAAGCACATATTTTTCAAGGTTAACATTGTTGATTGGAAATCTTGGTAAATATTTTAATTTGTATGTGTTGAAACTTCTCCTAAAAACTGAAACCGATTGATTGAATCATTTGCAAACAATTCGGTAAATGCTAGACAAGATGAAATCATATGTTTGTGGTAGAGGTTCCTTTCCTTAAGCGATTGTACAGTCAATTCATGTCAAGGCTCCATTATTTAATGCGATGTTAGTGTTTTGTTGATTTAGTTCTATCACTTTCTATACAAATATCCATTTCTCATCCTCAGAGTTGTATCGTATTCCATACACCCATCTGTCTATACTTTTGTCTTCAACTCCAGCCAAAGCGCAAGCATAGTGCAAAGTCAAAGATTTCTCAAAAGTGGACTCAGTAATTTCCTTTAAAGGTACACAACTGGTTTAATAAAAATTGAGACTACTATCACAAACTGTTAAAAAAAAATAAAAAATTATATTTCAATATTGCTGCGAGCCGAGGAAATACTAGGAAAAGATTAATTTGGGCTTAGGCGAAACAGGAGAACACGGGAGGCTATAATAGCTCTAAGAGTGATACTGGAGAAAACAATAGAAAAAGGGGAAAGCGTGTATATCGGGTTTGTAGATCTGGAAAAAGCAATCAACAATGTAAAATGGGAAAAATATTCGAAATACTCAAAAAGATTAAAAAGAGTTTTAGGGATAGACGGATAGTACATAGATTACACAAAGAGCAAACAGCGGTAATAGAATTAGAGCAAGAAAGTAGAGAAGTAAATAATAGGAAAGCAGTGAGACAGGGATGTGTCGTATCCGCATTAATTTTCAACGTGCACGTCGAAGAGGCAATGAATACTGTCAAATGTAAGAACACATTTGAAATTATTATGCAGGGGCAAAAGATTGATATGCTTAGATTTGCAGATGATATAGCGGTATTAGCATCTAGCAAAGAAGAGATAGAAGCTGCTCTTAATGAAATGGAAACAGTTCTAACAGAGATAAAGTTTGAAAATTAACAAAAATAAAACTAAAGTACTAGTATGCAAAGAAGGCAAAAATAAATTAAAAACTAGAATACAAATAGGTAACGAAAACTTACAATAGATTAAAGATTTTTGCTACCTAGGAAGCCAAATAGCGCAAGATGGGAAGAGCATAAATATAAAACAAGGATTAGCACGAGGTCGTTCTGCATTTAACAATAAAAAGCAACTACTGTGTTCAAAAAAAACAAACACAGAATCAAGGAAAAGATTGCTTGAAACATTTGTGTGGAGCACAGCACTGTACGGCTGTGAAGCTTTGGCAGTACGAGAAGTGGACAGGAAAAAGATAAACGCCTTTGAAATGTGGTGCTACAAACGTATGATAAAGATATCATGGACAGACAAAGTTAAGAACAAAGAGGTACTAGAAATGGTAGGGGAAGAAAAAGTATGTGAAAAACAGTAAAAAATAGGAAGGATATGATTATAGGCCCCATACTAAGGCATGAGGGAATAGTGTGAAATATATTAGAAGCAGAGATAAGAATAAAGAGAGGTAGAGGTAGACCTATGTTAGACTATTACACACAGATAGTGAAGGATGTGGGCTATAGGAATTTCAGGAAAAAGTGCAGGCTAGCTCAGAATAGAAATCAATGAAGGTACGTGTCCAACCAGTTCCAAGATGGAAAACCTAATGACGAAAAAAATAACTGTACTTAAACATGGTGATTATTATAAGCAACTACAGGTATTGCTTTTGCAATACTTCAACTAATGTTAATTGTGCGAAAGGATTTACTGGAACACTATTAATTCGGCAAATGTCTAAGTTTTGAGGGATCCTTGTTAGCCACAGGCTGCTTAACTCCCTTCACATACCACCGAATCTTGGTGAAATAGGGCATATAATGAGGAAACAACAGAAGGAGAACCGAGTTGTATCTAGGCTGTTGGAAGTTCAGGGAACGGTGTAAGCTAGCACAGAACAGAAATAAGTGACGGTACGCGTCCAACCAGTTTCAAGACGGACAGTCTAATGGCGAAAAAAATAATTGCACTTAAATCTGATGATTATTATAAACAACTACAGGTGCTGGTTTTGAAATATTTTCAACTAATGTTGATTGTGTGAAAGAATTTACCGGAAAACAGTTAATTCGGCAAATGTTCAAGTGTTGGTGGATCTTGGTAGCCGCAGGTTGCTTAACCCCCTCGACACACTACTGAATATCGGGGAAATAGAGTATATATTTGTAAACAACAGAAGGAGAACCGAACTGCATCTAACAAGAAAGAGCAGCGGCTATGTTCGAAGACAACAAACATAGAAACAAGAAAATTGTTCAAAGCGTCTAACCAGTTCCAAGAGGGAAGACCCAATGACGAAAAAATAATTGTACTTAAACAACTATAAACAACTACAGGTGTTGGTTTTGAAATATTTTCAACTAATCTTGATTGTGCGAAAGGATTTATTTGAAAACTATAAATTCGGCAAATGTCTGTGTTGGGGGATCTTGGTAGCCACAGGCTGCTGAACCCCCTCTCACATGCTACTGAATCTCGGTGAAATAGGGTATATATAAAAGGGAACCAAACTGTATCTAATAAGAAAGAGCTGTTATGTTGAAAGACAACAAACATAGAAACAAAAGAAATATTGTTGGAAGCATATGTGTGGAGCACTGCACTGCACGCCTATGAATTAGGGACTGTAGGAGAAGCAGACATGAAAAGGAAGAAGCCTTTTGGAATGTTATGCTTCAGATGTGTGATGATGCCTGGACAGACAAAGTTAATAACACAGAGCTTATAGAAATAGTAGGGGAATAAAGATATCTTTAGAAAATTAAAAAAAAAATAGGAAAAATAGAAGGACAGGATACGTTATAAGGCGTTTTAGGGGAATAGTGCGGGATATATTACAAGTAGAGATAGGAAAATAGGGGTAGAGGTATACCTACATCAGACTACTGCACGCAGATAGTGACAGATGCAGACTGGAAATTTCAGGAAAACTTGCAGGTTATCACAGAATAAGAAATAATGAGAGTACACGTCTAACCAGTTCCAGGACTGAAGACCTAATGATGATGATGATTGTTGCGGTAGAAATTTATTCTTTATTTTAGAACTGTTAAGGCCGAACCTTTGTACATTTATTTTTCCGTATTTCGACTACTAAATAAAGTTAATCTGAAAGCGGGTTTGAAATGGAAAAAATTTCCGGGTTCGAAATGTAGTTGTGCATGAATAATTAATTAATAAAACTGTTCCAGCTGACTTCGAGATTGTGGACTGGTTCAGAATTACCCGGTCATTACAAATATGTTTTAAGAATCTACTTTGCTTATCTCAGTACGGTTTCGGATAATTACTTGACTGAATCCATAGGTATCGGTTAAATTGAACGCCAGCTACTGTTCCTTATAATGATATTCACAATAGCAATATACACGAGAACTCTTTCGCTAATTGTTACGTCGTCATCGAACAATTCGGTATTTGTGACAATAAATACCATCAGTGCGTTCACCCTACAGTTTAGTGAAACATTTTATACCGGCAGCGAAAGTGCGTTGAAGAACAGAGTCGCATCCGAACCCTTGCAGAAGCCGGTTGTATTAGAGCTTTTGAAAGCGAGACCGACACCAATCGTGCGTGTTACTGGTTCTCCGTCGAAAGCTTTTGTGCGTGAACGTTTTATTGCCCACAGCGGCACAGGATAAAAGGTATTTATACCCTTTATTAAGTAGTTTGGTGTAGTTGTAGTTATTACATAACCGCTCCACTGTCATCGTTATTGCTACAAAAGCAATTGGTCCTTCCCTATAATTTGCATATTTATATCACACCTTTATCATCTCCTTAACCCCCATTAATCACTAATATATTAATACAAATACCGTAACTGCAACCTCTTTTATTTCATTAATGCCATACCGCCTATTAAATACGCAACCTTTATTTAATCTTCATTAAAAACAAAACCAATTTACATGGCATAAAATATAGAAATAGCCTAACCTGAAAGCCTACATTACAAGCAACATATAGTTTTTCCGAAGCCCTACTTATTCTGATTTATAATGTTGGAAAAAATAATCGCAACCGAGATTAGTGCGAGGTCAATAATTAATTAAGTCCTACAACTCGTACCGACACTGAATTGATAACACAATCTGTTACTAAGATTTTCAATGATGAAAAGTTTCTAGATAATTATGTGGACAAATTACTATCAAGATTTAATCAGAAGCTTAAGGAACAACGCAAACACTACGAGGGCATTATTGATATGCTAAGTAAGAAAAATCAAGTGTTAAAAGATCATATTAATAGCACTGACCAATATTCGCGACGGCATAACATCCGGGTACTTGGAGTCTCCGAAGTTAACACAATTAAGACATCGAGGAAACCTGCTGCACATACTTAATTCTAAACTAGGGGCTAATGTATCAGTTTCCCACATTGACCGGTGTCACAGGACCGGTCCAGTATTCAACAAAGGCCACATCCGATCATCGTAATGTTTATTATCTATAGGGCCCGAATGGCTGTAATTATGAACAAAATGCCGTTGAAGAACACATTAATATCGATTAGGGAAGACTTAACTCCAGACAAATTAAACGTTCTAAAACATACTCCCGAGAAATAGGGCTATAGGAACACTTGGACACAAGATGCGGTATAAATATAAAAATAAACAAGGTTGGGTATATAGTTCGTAATTTAAACGAGTTAAATGCTATGTCCGAAAAGTTATCTTTAGGTTAAATGTCTCATATGAAAATTGTTTGTTCTCTATTAAGAGATTATTTCGTAATCATTGTCATATTTCGTTTATGATTTATGGAATTAAAATTTTTTTGGTAGTATAATATCCAATATATTGAGAACTAGTTTTCTTTTTAGTTTGGTCACGATGAGTTTTAACTAAATTACGATTTATTAATAGTAATTAATCTTAATAGCAACAGGTGGTAATAATCAAAATAACTATATTACTCAATCCTCGATTTATCTATAATGTATGTACTATAAGAACTTTAAAGGTGCGTTCGTGGCTGTAGCATTTTAATAACTTCAAGGAACATATACTTTCAGTTGGTTATGATATAATAACTTTAAGCGAAACATAGCTTAGCAAAGATATTCAGCACGATCATGTTGAAATTAATAATTATAAACTAATTCGCAAAAACATGCTAACAAGAGGCGGACGCGTGAATGTACGTCAACAATTCATTATAAGTCAATATTTTAGACTTGAATATACTATGAACACGTGTGAACACTATGGATTAAACTAGCCATTTCAAAAACAGTTTATGCTTCTGGTGTTATATATAGACCACCTTCATCTCAATATGACGAATTTTTTTATCCAGCTGAAAATATTTCCTCCCATGCTTTACAAACGTAGAATAATATTATTTGTACAGGAGATTTTAAAATTGACCTCGTAATTTACATTCGTCCTATACAACCAGAGTTTGGCAATTATTTAAGACAATGAATTTTGCTCAGATCACCTCTGTATTTACTCCAACTACCGCTACTCTTTTAGATTTAATAATCACATCAAATACTGATAGATGAGCCACATCTGTACTATAGATATGCATAACATTTCACATCACTCCCTAGTTTACTGTGTTATCAATGTATACATAATCAAAAATATTCCTAGTTCTCGGCCCTACAGGGATTTTTCTAAATTTAATGTGGTACCATCTAAAACACCAATTAAATAGTAGTCCATTCGAAATTATTTATACCATTGGAGACGTGAATGAAAAAATCAAATTCCTTACGGACACTTAGGTTTATTTAATATTCAAGCACCCGAGAAAATTTCTAAATGTACCAAACCGTTCGCACCCTGGCTAACTGACAATCTTAAACTTATGATGAAACTACGCAATAATGTATTAAAAATAATATTTTTGTTATTACAAGCAATTAAGAAAGCATATATCCTAACGATTGACAAAAAAACCTACTTAGAATTTCGGATTAAAAACATCGATAGCGTTCAACTTGGAAGGATTAAAATATCTCGATATACATAACGGCGTCAACAATTTTGAGCTGCTTATTCAGTTAAATTACGTAGATGCTATTAATACATTTTTCACAAATAGCTCCAAACTTATTGCAAACACAAATCATGAAACCATAAACTTCTATGCAAATATTATTCCGCCAAATATGGGAAACATTTTTGATTTTACCAAAATAACCGAAACTAAAGTTCATGAAACCTGCTATCCAATCGGATGATCTGAGAATTTTATTGACACTATCATGTTGTTCAGTTATTATCCTACATCTTTCCCACATTTATAATTACTGCCCGGAGAAAACTGTGTTCCCTACTGAATGAAAAACTTCAATTGTTCAACCTTTGGCAAAGGTAAAGTCAACCATGGAGCTGAAAGGCTTAAGGTCTGTAAGTATCCTACCACTTCTTACAAAGGTACTAGAAAAAAAACATGGCCGCTCAAATCAACATATTTTTAAACATCAATACTGTCATTCAATCTGGATTTCGTAAAGGTCACAGTTGCAATGGATAAAATAGTTGTAATTAAAGCTGTCGAAAAAAACTATCGTTACTAATAATGTTAGATTATTCTAAGACCTTTGATACTATCTAAGATAATTTGTTAGCGGCAACTCTTCATATCATTGGGTTCAGTAAATCTTGCGGTAGAATTACTGTTCAGTTATCTTAAAGATAGATATCAACTAGTGTCCTTAAATAAGTCGAGATCAGAACATCTACCGATAACGTGTGGAGTCCTCAAGATTCTATTTTAGGTCCTCTCTTAATTATTATCTACGTCTTCAATCCTAGTGGTTCACTTAAATTTTCTAATTGGTTAATGTTTGCGCTATGGTACGCAAATAGTTTATAGGTTTGAAAGACATAATCTGTGGAAATAATATGCCAAATTTAAACATACAACAGATTTGCTAAGAGTGCCAAGTCTATCTCTAAATTTCCTTAGTTGATATATGAGAAAACGACATCCTTTCAGATATTGCGATTTGATTTTAATAACTAGAGATCTTCGATAATAATAATTAGTAGATTTAAAGATTTAAGCACGTTACCTTGTGAAAATGTTAAAATTTTTAAAGAACATCTGCTTCCTTACATTTATATATGAAATGCACCATTTAATTATACAAATCACAAAACATATATTTTACTAATGATGTTTTATTAGTTTCTATGGGTAGCTATAAATCCTAAATGCAGGCATCTTTGATGACATAGTTCGAAGTAAATGTGCCAGCGTTGTTACAGCTTAAGTTGGATGTGATTTTCTAACGCAGAGAAATAATATAGTTGCAATGAAGGAAACCGTCTATCTTTTACAAAAGTGGTTAAACTCTGGCCATATCAAACCATGCGTTGGAACGGCAAGGTAGAAATGTTTGGTAAGAATTTATAAACGAAACGTCTTAAATGAAAACTTATACTCTTTAGTAGAGCCAAAAGTTGTGGCGTCTCTTTAGGCACTGGCCGATCTTAACCGTAACTATACGCTAATCTTCCATATGTTGGATGTTAATTAATTTTTATTTCCTACAGTTGGAATCAATATGTTTATGCTTACTGCAATTGTTTATTTCTTTGTAGGGCAACAATCCTTGGTTACAATTAAACTTAGTTACTACGAATTTTGAGTACAGATGTTCATAGCAGGCGTACTGCAATCCGTTTGAATATGTTTGTATTGGAATTATACCTTTATTGACAAAATTCGGGATTCGCAAACATAAATACATATCATTTAATCCGTATTACGAATGGTAAGTACAATATATAAGGTGCTAGCTATCATGGATATGCAAGACTGATATTTGATTGTAGTACGAGATGCTATCAGAAAGGTCCCGACTATATCTAATAATTTACTTTGCTTGCGTATGCCTATCTCTTGCAAAATAAGCGAATCGATACAACGCATCCAGCGTCTGTTCTATGCCTGAAAGTGTCAAAACAATTTTTCCGAAGGCTGTCTGGCAGTTTCTGCGCTTTGTTCTGAATGCCTTTTGCTGTGTCGAAACAGTGACTTTCTATGTAAACTTTTAGTTTTGAGAGCAGAGTAAAATCACAAGGTGCTAAATCTAGTGAATGTACATGATGTGGGACGGAGGCCATATTGTGTTTGATCAAACTCTATGTTGTTTTCGGTAAAGTGTAAGCAGGTCTATTGTCGTGATGCAGCAGCTTGTTCTGGTCTTTTCAGAATTTGGGCCGTTTTCGTCGCACATTTTTCTCAGCCGCCACAAAACGTCAAAATAAAAAATCTGAGTTCACTCTAATACCAACTGGCACGAACTTTCAATGACCAATGCCTTTGATGTTGAAAAACACGATAAGCACAACTTTTGTTGCATTTCTGACCTGTCGCTTCTTTTAGGTCTCGATTATCGTGGAAGTTTGCACTACAATTGTTATTTTGTTCTGGATCACAGCCATAAAACGAACTTTCATCCGTTTTGTTAGTGGAAAGTCATCCTGAAGAATTCATTTTCAAATGAAGTTTAGTCGGTCTTAACACGACCGTACCACTAAAAAACCTGTTTCTGTTTACCTGAAACATTGCTAAAGTTTCAGTTGGCGATTTACTAATTTTTAAACAAAACTTCGTACAAGCTCCTTGATCGAATTTATCAGTCATAATAAAATTCGCATAGACCAAACTCGACCCTTCCAACGCAACGCAACTCGGATTACTGATATTTATTATTACGTTCACGGTCGCTTGGACGCCAGCTTGTGCAGTCATGTCTAACAGCCGTGTCGAGTACAGTTCGGGAACATTCTAATAGCATCTCGTGCTAAATAGTCTACAAAAAAGTAATCAACATTTGGGAAATTCTACAACTAAAAGGCATGTTGTAAAGTACCTTTTATGTAACAACAATTATTGTATAAATATGTTTCATTAATTTTTAGAAAGTACCCGTGGTTGATGAACTGTTTATTAAATATCAACAAGAGACAAGCGCAACATGTTATGATAAATTATTGGGGCTTGTGTACTCCATACAGCAGACTAGTATGACATGTGTTTCATAAAATTAATTCTTGTTTAAAATTTTGATAAATAAGATTGTCTGTCTCTGAAATTCATATAGTTTCATATGTGAAAACTTATTTAACTATTATGTTCATGAAATTATCTGCAAGAATTTTAGGATAAGATTGTGCTTTTGGTCATGTATCTTTTATTTTTTTATTTTTATTTTTTATTTTTTATTTGGTATGTGTTTGATGTTACGGTGGCATTCCATTTCTCTGCATGTTTAAAAAAAAATTAGCACACAGCCATTCTCATATTCTTTCCCAAAAAAATAGCATTAAATTTTTTTGACGTCTAAGCAACGAGTTTCTGCTCGCTCACACTCGATACCAATGTCGCTTTTGTTGAACATGGAGTATCAGTGATCTGGTGTAGATCTGATTCTGTGAATGATCCGATCACTAATCTTTTAACTTTTATATATATAGCGTTATTACAAAAAGTGTGTTTTGTTTTAATCGCAAGTATGGGTCACAATATTTTGAACTGAAGTATTGCACACATTTCCTGTCGGTTCAAACAACGGAGTAAAACGCGCAATTTACATATTTTCCAAAAAACCATCATATATGTGAAACTTTATCGATTATTGTGATTTTTATTAATGCAAAATGATATTAATTGAGACAGCACCCCGCAAGTTAATTCCGACCAATTTCTAATTACTCTTGCAAGTTCGGCACAGAGAACAGCTAATTTATTCCAGTTGTCAGTTAATGCACCATTAGACCAAAATTGAATCGATATTCATACCTTTATTACGTTGCGAATTAATATAGAAGGCACAGCCCGTAGCTAATTTCGTTGTTTCTAGTCTTCTTTGTAGGTTAACATGAAATAGATAATATATATATATATATATATATATATATATATATATATGTATATATATATATATATATATAAAATATAAGTTTCACTCTTAGTTAATGGACTGGTCTAATATTTTATGTTTTTTAAAATTAGTTTTATCGATGAAAAATTGGGATGATGTAGTCCAAATCAAAATCCAATATTGTATTTAGCACAACATTTAATTAAGACCTTACGTTTCGGCAAAGGTTTTTGCCTTTTTCAAAGGTATTAAAAGTTGTTAATGCACAAATACATATATATAGTTAAACACCACCAAAATTGAAATGGTGAGGTCCCAAATCAAAATAACAAAATGGAGCACTCACTAGGGTGTACAAAGTCATTTAAAAATGTATTTCTGCATTAACAACTTTTAATACCTTTGAAAAAGGCAAAAACCTTTGCCGAAACGTAAGGTCTTAATTAAATGTTGTGCTAAATACAATATTGGATTTTGATTTGGACTACATCATCCCAATTTTTCATCGATAAAACTAATTTAAAAACATAATATATATATATATATATATATATATATATATATATATTCATTCATATATTCTGAATATTGTATCTTGGCTTATTTCTAGTACTGTGGTTAATTACAGACGTAAGAAGCCAAAAACTAAAACATTACGAAATTTAGAATTTTGTCGAACGTTTGTTTGGCTATGCAAATTGAGGATATTATGCAAGACCAAACGTCTTAACGCTCATTCAAAAAATCACATATTGCTAGAAATATAATTGATTTAAACTTTCTCTCAGGAGTGCTTTTATATGAAAATAAAATCCTGAGTTTTTGGGCTGCGAGAAAAATTTTACTTTACTCTTTTATTGTCCTGTTTGTTATTGTAAAGGAAATAGAGTGCATACTTCTTCGTCATGGTATTAGTACATTCAACAATAGAACCTAAACATTCAGTTACCAACATAAATTTAAATTCAAGTTGTGTATTTTGAACACATAAATCATAAAAGCCATATTATTTCTAAAACATAACTGTTGCTTGTAAATTCTTATCTATAGAAATTCAGGTAGACAGTTAGTTGCATCACAGGAGGGATATAAGTGATATACAGTTACTAATTTTCGAATTAAGTTAAATAGCATTTATATGTAAATAAGTCTTTTAATCAAGAGAAAGAAAGAAATCTGGGTCGATACCTACTATCCAACGCTTGCTGTAAACTCAACTGAATGTTGGTAACTAACATGTAACAAATTCAGTATTCCTAGCACCGTATAATATTAGGAAAACGTGTTATTTTAAATGCAATTTACACACTATGTAACTTTTTGTTTAAAAAGGATAGATTCCTTCAGATTTCAGATATGTAAAGGTATAGGTATATACAATGTTGAAAGATAGACGTTGCATAATCGATTTTTAGAAATTATACGCTAAGAGCATCAACACGTTACCAGAATTACTGATAGTTGAAATTAGGTAGACTGTCGACTATAAATTATGTCCCATAGGAGGTTCTGATATGATCGTAACATGGAAAGCGTATAAATCATTATTTGCTTATGCCAATTATGGGTCAACAATTTTTTTATAGCAAGCAAACCATAAGTCCAAGTTTAAATTTAATTGTGCAACTCTTGAAAACTGTAAGACTGTTTTCAGATAGCAAAGAGAAACTACTTTTTTTTGTAGGTAGCTTTGCGTAAGGATTCATAGTTAACAATTTAATATAATACCTATATTTATTATCTGCATTCTCGATATAATGATATACTACACAGGTCGGCAACCTTAGGTAAGGGATAATGGATAATAGAATATAATTTTATTTAAACGATTGAAGGCTATATAATCAAAACAAGCCTTTGACAAAATTATAGAACACCAGATTCGAAACTACAAAAAAACGTCATTTATTCAATATTTATTCAACTAATGTGACAAATTAAATAAAATATAAATTTCTTAATGATTTTGATGGGATACTCTATTGAGCCTCTTTGGATAGTTAATCAACAATATTTAGTAAATAAATTTGTAACTTTTAATACTAAGAACCATCTTAAACTTTCGTCATTTAACGAACTTTTCAATTTATATTTGATCAGATTTACACTGAAAAAATAAGTGAAACCGAAAGAAGTTATATATATATATATTGCTGTGAAACCTACAAAATCCGTGAACTACGCTTTTCGAATCGAGCCTCACGAATTGGATGTCAAGAATGCTGTGAATCCTACAAAAAGCTATTAACTTAACTGTTCCGTTGACTTTCTTCTGTTCATCGCCTCGGCTGCTCCTCTAGATAACTTTCATCCTCATACATAAAAAAACAAACACATTCCTACCACAAACATCAACGTTAACTCTATTTACATCAATATTCACAATACATTAAAATTTCAAAATTAAAATTCAGCATAAATTTTAATATCAGAAAATTTCAAAATTAAATTCATTATCATTTTAATGTGCATCCAGAATTAAAGTCCTTGTAGGATGCCTACTAATTACTATAACAATATATGCAGAGTACAAAGGGAGCATCTACCTCCCCTTTACGTTAATTAACCAGGTTCGTCTAATTGAGCTCAAAGACATACCCTAAATTTTCATCATAATCCAGAACATCAATACTAAATACCCCTTTCTACTTAAACAAGCAAATTTCACCTTAAAATTAAAATATTATTGTTAGTACAATTTCACTACTGTCCATTTTAAATAAACAAATTAGAAAGTTATTCAACACACACCAAAATCTCAAAGTTCAAACAAAATAGTATAATTTACCTGAAGGTTACTTGCACTCGTAGCTTCAATGTACATCGTCCCTTTTGTTAATCACACCATTCCAACTGGGTTATATTTACAGCTTCTGATTCTCAACGCTTTTCAAATTTTCTCCATCACCATTTATTTAAAGTTGTTTCTGGGCTTTTCCAGAACTCATCTGTGTATATCTGACCCTTGTTTTGTGGATCCAGACACATTTATGAACCATTTAATTATTCACCCCCGCAAAATAGTAAAGAAATTCATACTTCTTTCACCAATATACGCCAAAACTGCCTACTTTTGTGTATTTATTTGTCATAGTAAATTTTACCAATTGGTACAGTGATACTAAACTTTATTACCTTGTATCTTCTTTTCTAAGTGCACTAACGTACATTCATTGTAGCACGTAAAGAACAAACTATTTTGAATCACCAAAATATACGAGCAAACTTTAAATTATTCTATCAAACTAAAATGCACTGTTTAACGTATTGAATCAAGTCGCGGATGTAAGAGAGCTTGTTTATATTCACCTCGGTATATATAGCGGTTAGCCTGTCTGTCGGTCTGTTCCCCAAAACGGCCAGTTTCTAGAATTTCGTCATTCTATGTTCCCATTCCGTAGCTCGCGCGTCGGTTTTACGAATTTTGCACTCGCCAGTTGAAAATCTCAGAAATTCTCACACGGCACGCAAACATGTCCGAGAACAATTAATTAATTTTGTACAGAAATTGTTGTTTCTACCACTGATATTTGCATCTTATTTTCAACCAATCGTGACCCTCGTGACGTTGCTTAAATCACGCCTTTTACTATATGTGTCTCGGTCTTGTGCATATTATCTGTCTCTATCTAACCTGTTCTTATTAGTGCAAATTGATATTCCTTATTATCGATTATTTCAGTCCATGTGGACTATCTGGGTTAAATAACCCCGTATCGCACCTTCTCGTGAATATTAAGCCACGGTTTCTCCAAGATTCTTTGAAACCATTTGTTATCTACAAAATTTTCGCCGTACATGACATTTAAACTACGCAGGTGTTCAAACATAATATTAATTCTCAGAGCTTTATTTTCTGGTATTATAATCTTGGATTTTCACAGACTTTTATGCTTATTATTAATAATGGTTTAATTAACTCCAACTAAAATTGACTTCTATCCTTTTATTTTTAGCGAATACAAATTAAATGTTAATTATTATGTGTACACTTTGTTTAATACCGGTTACTTAAAATAGGGTTAATTAATATAAATTTTGCACGTAATTTCCATTTGTTTCTTTTTTTTAGGAATAATTAAATTACACGCAGAGCTTTTTAATACTGTTTCTTTTAATATAAAGCGCCTTGTACATGATTTAAATCTCTTATTTTTACTGAAACGACCGAATTTATTTATGCTTCATGGTTTTAATGAAGCGTACCTTTTCCCAAAGTTTCTACACGGTGATTAAAATTATTTGATGTGATTATTTAATTTTCTACCCTGGTCTAAATATGAGTATTTTCCGCCTATTTGAATACAAATAATCCAACTTATTTGAATGCAAATATAAAGCATTTAGACAAAAAAAATTACAAAAAAAAATTGCCTATCTCTCTCTATCCTTATCTATCTAACTTACCTACTTTGTCTCCAATCAAAAAAAAATATTTACACCTATCCTATATCCCTATCCTATTCTTAACTCTCACTTAATTTTATAAACTGAAATTATCCCTAACTTCATCCTACTTATCCATCTAATCCTATATACCTCCTATATACCTATCCTATTTCTAACTTTTAACTAATCTTCACTATACTTTACTTCCCCCTACCTAATCCTATATACCTATCCTACTCTTACTCTATTCCTAACTCTCCACTAATCTTATATGAAATATCTATAGTTAACCTATCTTATTTTCTTCCTACATTTACTCTTTATTCTCATCCTAAACCTATTTCTAATTATCTCCCATATTTATCCTATACCTAGCTTTATTTTCTATAAACACTTCTACTCTTCTATCTACACCTATGCTATCCCTATCCTACTTAAATCTAACTCTCTTCTTGACCCTCCAAGTCTTTCTTCTAACTATCCTAATACTCTTCATCCCTATCTCTCCCCCTTCTATATCTATACTTAACATCTCTATTATCTCACATACAATAAACTTATCATCCCTCTTATCCTGACTCTTAAATATTGCTTCTTCTTCAGTCTCTACATATGTCTGTTTCTCATTTACTATTTTTTTCTTTTCTGCCGACAAACCAAACGATACTACTTTAAAATTATCAAATTTTCCCTCTACGGAAAATCCTATGTACCTTCTAGAATTCTTATGTAATGGAATCCGCCAGAATAAATTCCTTAAATTAACTTTATTAAAAACAAACTTGCCATCTTTACTTAATTTCGCCTTCACCGGCTCCTGATATGCTGCTTCTACCCCCACTACTTCTGCATGTTTTTGTATTAAAGCTTGAACCTCTACTCTCCTATCCTCTGGACATCTTGTTGTGTTGATCTGTTTAACTTCATCATCCTCTACCTCTACTACATTAATACTAAACCCCGTGTCATCCTCTGTGACTTCATAACTGCCCTTCCATGGCACTACCCTATCATTAATCCTTATTACCTTCCGTTCCATATCTATCAACACCCCTAACTTCATCATACAGTCAACACCTAAAATGCTCTGAAACTTCAGTCCAGGTACAATTACAAACTCCTGTTCACAGCTTAAACCTCCTATATCTATCCTAAGCACCACAACACTATTTACTACAGCAAACTTTTTTTTATTTGGAGCTACTAAATGGCTACGCTTTATAGGCATAATTCTATCACAAACCTAATCCCTAATTTTGCTGACGAATTCCTCCGATATTAAACTCGCCTCTGCCCCTGTATCAAGTAATACTTCTACATTATTCTCAAAATTTCTAAATTAATAATTGGCAAACATAAATTTTCCTTAGTTTCTGGCTCTACTTCCTCCTCAATTTTGAAAAATTCACGTGGATGTTCATATACATTTACACTGAAATCTAGTGGTCTGTCGCGTTCTAAAAATCCTGTCCAGGTCTGTTTTCCCTACTCGGTCCTGGTCTAGCCGTCACCTCAGCGTATGTCCTAGGCGTTTCCACTCGTTCCGTGTCTGTATTAGCAGTCCCGCTCATGTCTGGTGAACTATTCATTCTGGTAGGTCCCGGTCTCGGTGCAGGTCCCTTCCTAAACTATTACTCCTAACATATGTTCGTCTCTGTTCCCAATTCTGTCGCTGGTATCCGTAACTATTCCCCCGTCTAGCGTAGTTGTCCCGTCTATTGTCAAACCTAACTGTGTTGATCTGTCTTTCCCTATTATCCCGAGGTCGTCCACTACTTACGTCGTCGTACCTCTGCAGGTATTCTAAAATATTTCTCTGTCCACTATGTTCTGTAGTGCTACGTGTTGTCTTACTTCTACCTCGAAGTGTCGTGATAAATACTTGATAATTTGTCGGTCCGTCAGTGGTGGGTTCAGTTGTTAGCTATGCTATACTTGCGTATAGCATATTGCTCCTACTTCCTGAAAATTCTCCTTAAATTTCCTGTGATTAAGTCGTCTCGTACCTGGTCTTGTCTGTGGTCACTCCAGTAGTGCTTTAAAAATCTGTCTTCAAAGTCCGTGTAGGTGTCTATGTCCTGTCCTACTAAATTGTACCATGCTTCCGCGTTGTCTTTCAATAAAGCCTTTATCGTATTCAGTTTAGTCTGTTCGTCAAATACATTTCCCACTAGATTTCTTACACTATTAATGAAAATTTGTGGATTTACCCTGTTATCGCCATAAAACTTCATGTGTTGGTCCAATGATCCTCCACCTGTATAAAATCTGGGACCATTCCCCGTTAAATTCGACATGTTGTATTTGATACTACTAACTTCGCGCTCTACCCTGCCTAACTGATCCCTACATGAGTCCGTTACTTCAGTCATTTTTACATTTATTTCTTCTTCACAAAAAATGCGTACTTCGGACCTTAAATGTCCCATTTCCTGTCGAAGACCTGTAATATCACGCTCATTTTTATCTACCCTATTTTCAACTTCCCACATCTTTACGGTAAGACTATTTTTAAATTCTGAAACTTCTTGATTCGTCTTATCTATTTTCTGACTAATCTCCTCTAACTTCCTGTTCGATTCTTCACTCATTTGCTCAAATTTTCGATTTGAGTCCTCTCTCGCTCTATTCGATTCATCCCTAGCTCTATTAGCTTCATCGTTCATTCTCTCTAGCATTCTCATTATCATCTCGTTTCCTTGATCCCCTGATTCCGTCCTCGACTGATCTCTACTGCCTCCAGCTTCTTCCATTTTAGAATTTTTCTCACACAATGCACTATCGTCACTTCCAATTTCCACTCCTTGACTCCTTAACCACTCTTTTCTCTGCATACGTTCTAATCACTCTCACACACTCTAAAATACTCCTAAATTTATACACACACAGAAACTCTCTCTCTCAGATCGCCAGTTTCCTGGAATAAAATCGCAAAAATTTTATTTGGAACTCGAGCCCCACGTTGGGCGCCAAAGAATGCTGTGAAACCTACAAAATCCGTGAACTACGCTTTTCGAATCGAGCCTTTACGTTAATTAACCAGGTTCGTCTAATTGAGCTCAAAGACATACCCTAAATTTTCATCATAATCCAGAACATCAATACTAAATACCCCTTTCTACTTAAACAAGCAAATTTCACCTTAAAATTAAAATATTATTGTTAGTACAATTTCACTACTGTCCATTTTAAATAAACAAATTAGAAAGTTATTCAACACACACCAAAATCTCAAAGTTCAAACAAAATAGTATAATTTACCTGAAGGTTACTTGCACTCGTAGCTTCAATGTACATCGTCCCTTTTGTTAATCACACCATTCCAACTGGGTTATATTTACAGCTTCTGATTCTCAACGCTTTTCAAATTTTCTCCATCACCATTTATTTAAAGTTGTTTCTGGGCTTTTCCAGAACTCATCTGTGTATATCTGACCCTTGTTTTGTGGATCCAGACACATTTATGAACCATTTAATTATTCACCCCCGCAAAATAGTAAAGAAATTCATACTTCTTTCACCAATATACGCCAAAACTGCCTACTTTTGTGTATTTATTTGTCATAGTAAATTTTACCAATTGGTACAGTGATACTAAACTTTATTACCTTGTATCTTCTTTTCTAAGTGCACTAACGTACATTCATTGTAGCACGTAAAGAACAAACTATTTTGAATCACCAAAATATACGAGCAAACTTTAAATTATTCTATCAAACTAAAATGCACTGTTTAACGTATTGAATCAAGTCGCGGATGTAAGAGAGCTTGTTTATATTCACCTCGGTATATATAGCGGTTAGCCTGTCTGTCGGTCTGTTCCCCAAAACGGCCAGTTTCTAGAATTTCGTCATTCTATGTTCCCATTCCGTAGCTCGCGCGTCGGTTTTACGAATTTTGCACTCGCCAGTTGAAAATCTCAGAAATTCTCACACGGCACGCAAACATGTCCGAGAACAATTAATTAATTTTGTACAGAAATTGTTGTTTCTACCTCTGATATTTGCATCTTATTTTCAACCAATCGTGACCCTCGTGACGTTGCTTAAATCACGCCTTTTACTATATGTGTCTCGGTCTTGTGCATATTATCTGTCTCTATCTAACCTGTTCTTATTAGTGCAAATTGATATTCCTTATTATCGATTATTTCAGTCCATGTGGACTATCTGGGTTAAATAACCCCGTATCGCACCTTCTCGTGAATATTAAGCCACGGTTTCTCCAAGATTCTTTGAAACCATTTGTTATCTACAAAATTTTCGCCGTACATGACATTTAAACTACGCAGGTGTTCAAACATAATATTAATTCTCAGAGCTTTATTTTCTGGTATTATAATCTTGGATTTTCACAGACTTTTATGCTTATTATTAATAATGGTTTAATTAACTCCAACTAAAATTGACTTCTATCCTTTTATTTTTAGCGAATACAAATTAAATGTTAATTATTATGTGTACACTTTGTTTAATACCGGTTACTTAAAATAGGGTTAATTAATATAAATTTTGCACGTAATTTCCATTTGTTTCTTTTTTAGGAATAATTAAATTACACGCAGAGCTTTTTAATACTGTTTCTTTTGATATAAAGCGTCTTGTACATGATTTAAATCTCTTATTTTTACTGAAACGACCGAATTTATTTATGCTTCATGGTTTTAATGAAGCGTACCTTTTCCCAAAGCTTCTACACGGTGATTAAAATTATTTGATGTGATTATTTAATTTTCTACCCTGGTCTAAATATGAGTAATATATATATATATATATATATATATATATATATATATAAGAAAAGTAAGTTTAATGAATCTTAAATTAATACAAAGCAAAAAGAAATTATTGGTGGGTGACTTAAATTCAGCCAGGAGGGCATCCTATCGACGCGTTTCACCCTAATTGGGGCTCATCAGGACAGTAGTAGCAAAGTTGAAATATTTAATACAGACACCTTATGGCAAGTACAGCATCGCCTAGCTCACAATTTGTGTGAGCTAGGTGATGTTGTACTTCCCATAATGTGTCTGTATTAAATACTACAACTTTGCTACTCCTGTCCTGATGAGCCCCAATTAGATCGAAACGCGTCGATAGGATGTTCTCGTGGCTGAATTTGAGTCACTTGCCAATAATTTCTTTTTGCTTTGTATTAATTTAAGATTCATTAAACCTACTTTTCTTTTAAATTAAACTTTTTACTATGGAAAAAGACAGTTGAGCCGTATCTCCTCCGTGCCGACTGTTACTAAATATCTGCGATGTCAGATGAAACGACACGAAGACACAAATTGTGAGCTAGGTCATGCTGTACTTCCCATAAGGTGTCTGTATTAAATACTATAACTTTGCTACTCCTGTCCTTATGAGCCCCAATTAAGGCGAAACGCGTCGATAGGATACCCTCGCGCCTGAATTTGAGTCATTTGACAATAATTTCTTTTTGCTTTGTGTATATATATATATATATATATATATAAATGCTGTGATAAGAGGTTGTTTAGGGGTGTATTGAGTAGTAAGGGTCGTGTAGTAACAGTAAATAGAAATCAGAAAACTGCATTTACTTAGCAGGAAAATAAGTAATTCGTACATTATGTAAATAGCAAGCATTTAACACCCTGTATATAGACCGTAATTAACTTTAAGCGATGCCAGTAAGCATATCCTTCAATAATAGAACGCGTATTCAGCAGAGAAATAATCGTACATGTAATTAAACATACGTTGATAAGTGTTATACAAGTTTATAAAATAAAGACGCAGAAGAGAAGCGAAAACCTAATAAATCTTCATGAAATTACGCTGGAACCATAAGCGCTCTTATAAGAGAACGCATAAATAAATAAATACGAAAACAGCATTCGTGTTACATCATTTAATTTGTACAATTCTCCAAAAGCTTTATCTAAACAAAACAACAGACGTAAGTAAAAGTCTGGCAACAATAACAATAGCAAATAACAAGCATGATATGAAAATCCGAAATAATTTCATCAGAAAACAGCTTAAAAATACAGGGAATATTAAAGACAAACCTGGTTGGTTGAAACAATCTGTAAAACTGCTTGGAAACCCAATCCAAAGGTAGTGGAAAAAGCTATCTAACACCCATCGGTGATAAGGCAGCTGTCTCCACTTGAAGCACGTTGAATCCACATCACGTTTAACCAGAAATCTACGCGTCAAATAAATAAAGTTTATAACATAGTGAAAATAGTGCTGCATAAAAATTGTGTTAAGAATATACGAAAAGTTTTTGCCGTTTTTTCAGAAAACGTGAGTAGAAATTGGTTAATTAATTTAAATTAAGTATTTGTAATGATATAGAGCTTCTAATCGGCTTCTGGACTATTTCTGCTTCACTTATAAAACAATTCTAATCGGCTTCCAGTCAAATTCTGGTTCACTTATAAAACAATTCTAATCTGCGTCGAAAAGAATTCTAATTTGCGTCAAAAACAATTCTAATTTTAATTCTTGTATAATTATGGGACAATTCTAATACGCTGCTAATTTATGATCCGAAGTCTGAAATTTCAAGTGATATTTAAGGAAAGAGATTCAAAGCATAGGCAGGGAAATATAGAACAAAGCACGAGGTGATTTTTGGAAAGCAAGGAGTAACTGTAGTGAAATATTGGTTCGACAAAGCAGAGTATTGGTATTCGATTAAGGACAAAAAGGGGGTGTTGATCCACAACACGAAACAACATATCAGGAGATCACAGGTCAGATCTATTTAATTTTAAGGAATCGTTTCAAATTAAATGTTAATACTGAATTTATTCAATTTATCCAAAACTTGTAAAGAGTCAACAGAAACATTGCATACGTTTAAACTTACGTAATAAATCATAAAGAGGTCTCGAACGTTCCAGTGATTTTTTTGTAAAGGTATAGTTTTTGGTGACTTTATATTGAATTAAAAGTATATAAATTTTGAGATAAATAATCCATATAATATTAACTGATTGAAGGGTGTATGTAAAGAATTTCAAAAATTGTAAATATTATTTCCTTTCATTATATGAATGTTGATTGACTTCGTTTTATCAATTCAAACAGGTGATCATAAAGGGGTGAAAAAAGGAAAATTGATTACGTAACGTTGTGCACTCTGAGTAGATTAAAAAAGGCTAGCCGTGGCATAATAATAAAATTAAAAGATTAATTTAAGAAAAACGCAGAGCGGTGGCGTTCAGTAGAACGTTTATTACACCGAGTACGGCGTTATCATATCAATATTTATATACATATATATATATATATATATATATATATATATATATATATATATATATATATATATATATATCGATGCGATAATGGGCCACAAGAGGTCATTGAAACCCAAATTCTAAACATAAATCGCACCAAAATATAAGGGGAATCCGAAAAAATAGAAATGTTCGTAAATTCATTGTTACACCCTGTAAAATACAAGCGTACTTTTATTCATCATAGTGCCACGCAAAACGCAAATTATCATCATGTAATATATAAGCGTATTGTAAATAAATAGCAAGTAACGTAAGTTGTAAAAATAATTAATTGTAAGATACCGTAAAACGCATTTTAATGCTAACGCAAATCGATGCAAGCGGTTTCAAGAAAAATGGATGACCGGGGGGAATGTGGCCTGCGAGATCACCTGATCTAAACCCCATAGGGATATATGAAAACTTTAGTTTACGACATCATTGTTGAAACCGAAAAAGAAGTAATAGGAAGAATTTAGGCAGTTTCAGCAAGTATTCAGTCCGATATAATTATTTTTACAAGGACACGTAAGGTATAGTATTTGTTATTTTGTTGTATGTTAATTTCTGCCCTTACTTGTAATAAATATTAATAAATATTTGTACATTCTGTAGGGGATTCGAAAGCTTCGCCACTTCCTATAGTGCTCCACTGGACAAAGTATTCTAAGAACAGTTTTTGCTTAAACTTTTAAGCCTCAAATAAAAAACTGAGCGCCAAATTTGAAAGAAAAATATAAAGCAGTTTGCAAAATATGACCAAAAAATATTTTTTTTCTCTAACTTTAACATGCTGCATTTCATAAACTACGCACTTTAAGGGTTTATGTTTCTACATATGTATATATGAAAGTAATAACAGAATTATCTAAAAATCACTTTAAAATCACCGTGGAACTCCACGTAAACAAACAACTCATTGGATGCCACCAACAAAAAGTGTAAAGACTTTCATATCTGTCATTTGTTTTGAAGACTTCTATCAAGTTGGTGCCAAAACAATATTAACATAAATCATTATGGATAATAAAGAACTACCTTCTCTGCAAATAAGTGGAAATTTTAACTACTTTCACTATTCAAATCTAATTTATATTACTTTGTCGTCAAAATGTCAAATTTATAATTGTCAGATGAAGCTTTGGATAAAAGCGAAACGTCACAAACGATTTTATTTGATATTTGATATAAAATAAAAAAAATTTTGGCTGCACAACAGCACAACATTCTCTACTGTTACGTTACTGTATAAAATTAGATGTCTGAGTCAACTATAACGGTACGACCTTGATTTACTGTAAAATAAAGTATGGATGTTTCATCATAAATTAGAACTTTGGGGTAATGGACCACTCACACAGCTTGTGGTGTCGTCACATTGCAGAATGCTAAAATTATACTAGCAGGATTCAAAACATTTGTAGTGTTAGTATATAGGTACAATTTTAAAATGAATATGAAGTCTATTAATGCAAGTATATATGTATGTGGTAATAGCAAATACATTTAGAACTATCTGACTAAGGCTGTAATCAGTATTCACTAATGCACGAAAACACCTACATTATTTCTGTTCTTAAGTATAAGGGGTCTTTATAAATGCAATTTAATACAAATTATGAGATCTAACGACTATGTTTAAAGTTATCCTAAATACGTATGACTGTATTTTAAAGAAAAAGTAAATGCTATCCAATACACTTTGACGGAACTGACATTAAATAAAAATTAAAAAGAAAATGGAAAAAGATTCTGATTATCGTAAAGAAAGTAGAACTTCTTCAATGACGCTACTATAGTACTATACAGTCTAGTAAAAAAAATAGATTTTTCTGAAATTTCAGCCCTTAATGCAACTCGAGTTGCGAGAATAATACAATAGGTACAAGATTGTTCTACATATGTCTCAACACGGACTAAATAATTTTATTGCATTATTTCCGAGGTTTAATAATTTAATAGCATTATCAAATTCATGTAAAGCAGTTTCTTTCTTTGTTTTTGTACTAGTGGTTGTAAGAATAAAAAATAGATGACTCTAATAGAACACAAATTATTGAGAAAGCATGTCGTTCGAATTTTGTGTTTTTGTGCTATAACATAACCTATAATATACACGAAAAAAAATTAAATTAATTAATAACGTTTGTAAACAATGAATTGATTAATATTATGATTGAAACTTAACGGAAAGATAATGCACAAAAAACATATACCCTGATACCTTATATGCAGATCTCAAAAAAGAAATAAAATTAACACGGTACAAAAAATTTAAAATAAAAGTAAGTTGTGAGCAAAAAATTAGTAATTTAGAATAGGTAATTATAAACGACATTAAAAGTACTTATTCGAAAAAAGAAAGAACGCATCCTGTATATGAAGTAAAAGGCCAAACAATAATAACCTTAAACCCAGGCACTATTCGACGCTTAGCAAAGATTTGGCCCAAACAAACTACAATTTAACATCAATACTGTAAAAATGTTTGAATATGAACAAACCTCAATTTCTAGGACAATTTCAGAAACAATACATATAAAACAACAGCAAGCTCAACAAATGACAAAAACCAAAACTCAAAATATTCTAAAAGTTCAAATAAATAGAGTTAACAGAACTAACTGACTGTAATTTTCACTTTGCGACTCCGTAGTTTAGTTGGTATGCGTGTGACTACAAAGTCCAAAATCCGGGATTCGAATCCCAACATGGTCCGCTGGAAAATGTTAGGCGAGCATTATTCACAAAAATACGCCCTCATTCGGAGAGATAAAATGTAGGTCCTGTGTGCAAGTGTTGTTACGCACTTTACTTGGAACAGCAAGAGTTCGGCAAAATTCAAAATTTCCAGATAAAAAAAAATCGCTTCCTGGACAATGTGGTACCTGCGGGTGGAGTATTGAAAATCAAATGTAGTGTAATATTTCCACTGCGGCTCCGTGGTTTGGTTGGTTTGCGTGTGATTACTATGCCCAATGTTCCGGGTTCGAATCCCGACACGTTCCACTTGAAAAACGTTACGCGAACATTTTTCACAAAAATTCGCGCTAGTTCGGATGAGAGGTAAAATGTAGGTCTGTTGTCACGTACGTTAAAGATTCTGCCTTGCTTGGAACAGCAAGAGTTTCGCAAAATTCTAAATTTCCAAGTAATAAAAAATCGCTTCCTGGCCAATGTAATATTTTCGGGTAGAGCATTGGAAAATCAAATTTAGTGTAATTTTCAAACCTCAAAGTTAAATTTCGCATTTTATCTTTTTTACCAAAATACCTCTATGGAGGTAGAGTTAGTATCGGCTTCGCCTACTAGGTATAAGCACTTATACAGCAAACTACGATCAAATTTCGTAGCAATCACATTAGATATGTTGATAGGTCGTCGATTTTTACACTATTAATCCCGAATCACAGTATATACGGATTAAACATTTGTACTTTATAGTTGTAACGCAGTGATGACATAATAGATCTTCTCGAGGTAGATACTTTACCGAGATTAACGTTTAGTAATAAACTTCTTGGTTCATTTTTAAAAGTATTGGAATGGGTGAAAGTTCTTAACCGTCTCAGAAAACTACATCCATTACCGAAACGTTGACAGAAGTAAACACCGACTATTCCACGTGTTATTAGTTTTAAACAATGATTTTAGGTTTACAGTTATAAAATTTTTTTATATCTATTAAGGTCATAAATTAATTGTGATAATTAATTATTTCGCAATTGGTTCAGATAGAACTTAGCGGGTTTGAATTTGGCGATGTATTAGATCATTCTATCCATATGATTTTTAGAAAGTAACAACCTTCAGACGATATGAGTCAAAATTTCATGCCAATTCAAATATTAATTCACAAGGTACACTGATTCTAGTGACACCACTTAAGTCATTTTCAAAGCAATGGAAAAAAGAAATTTCGTGTTATGAGGACTCTGCTCAATTGAAAGTAACCGTCGAACGTTGGTTTACTTACAATTAATAGAGCCGAACAAACACTGGCTGGGCCGCTTGTATTCGGCAGCGAAAGCATAAAAAAGTGCACAAAATCGTTTTGGAAGACCGTAAAATAAAGTTGCATAACATAACTAACACCATAAAGATATCAGAAGGCATGACCATAAAAAAGCTGTGTTCAAAGTAAATGCCGCATCTGCTCACATAGGATCAAAAACAGCAATGCGTCGATGATTCATAACGCTGCTTGGAGCTGTTTAACTGTAATAAAAAAAATGTTTTGTGTCGGCATGTGACAATGGATGAAACATGAATAAACCGTTACACTCCGAAATCACATCGTTAATCATCTGGGTGGACAGCAGCAGGCAACCAAAAAACGCAAATGTCGGACTGTAAGATTTTGGCCTTGGTATTTTGGGATGCGCAAGGTATTTTATTCGTCAAAGAAATGAAAGACCATCAACAACAAATATTACATACCATCGTGGATGGGTTTGAAAGAACAATTTGCGAAAAACCGCACCAAATGCAAAAAAAGCGCTATTTCGGCAAGACAATGCATCGCACCACAAGTGGTTAGTAACGACCGCAAAATTGTGCGAATTAAAGTTCAAATTGTTTCATTTTCCACCGTATCCTCAGAATCTGATTTCCAGCGACTACGCCTGTTCGCAGATCTTAAAAAGGCTAAAAAAAAGATATTTGCGTCAAATGCTGAAGCTATAGCCGCATTTAAAGTCAATTATGAGTCCAAAGAGAGTTCGTTCTATTAAAAAATTGTATCGAAATGCTAGAGAAGCATTGGAATGAATGTATTACTCTTCAAGAAAACTATTAGGATGAATGAAGTACAATTTTGCAAAAAAAAAAAAAATTTTAGTACTAGCCTCGAGACGTATTGAGTTTAGTGTAAGGAGGCTGCTGGTTCGACTCCTGCTTAGGGCAATCGTTTTTTATTGTTGAAAAATGCGCGCTATTACCGTGGGCGTTAATCATTGCTATGGACGTCTGCCACATGTTCCACGCTAGATAGAGGTAACATGATCTGAGCATCCCGCGTAGTTCATCGATATAAAAAAGTAACCCCGATTCTTTTAGGTTACTAAAGTAATCTAAGATGTACATCGATAGCCGGTCATTAAATAATATGAATTCTGGTGAACCATTCTTAAACAAACCAAACAAATCCATTGTAGCGGTGGTCTAAGAAAGTAATCGAAAAATTTTACATACATGTTACAAAGCCTACAAGAGATCTAAAACAATATTTTGTATATAAATTATTGAGTTTTACAGATTACTAACAATTTTCTGGATAGTTAAATATATGAGTTAGAGGATGCAACAAAATTGGCATTATTTCAGATTGGTTTAGTTGTTGGAAAAGTTAATGACATATCAATTTAAAAATAGTATTTTCGGCAGACGAAATTGTAATAAATTATTGCGAAATGCTGTACTGAATAAATAATTTTTGTGAGAAATAAGTAACGGTTTTATGGGTGCTGTCGAATCAAGTATAAACGAAGAGAACCATTTTCATGCATAATATGTATATAAATAAATAGGGGTTTGATGTATCCTGTTGCATTGCTATGTATCATTCTGTGACGCTTCGAATTAATTTAATAAGAGGGTTAGCTGTCCCTGTTACGTGTTGTAAATATTATGTTCACTAATACGCCAACAGTTTTTATAAATTACTTCCTGAAGAGTTGGTCAAAACATACAGGGCAATAAAAATTGTACTACAACACACTGGCTACTTCTACAGCAGTGATTAATGAACCCTAGATTACATTATTTTTGGAATTTAAATATCTGGAATTTAAATAGTAAAACGTTAATAGGATTAGACTATTTATATTTAAAAGTATTTACAAACATGTTTAACTCTCTAAATTGACCAATGCCAACAAATATGTTACGTCCAATAAAGATGATATTTAAAATTAAGACAGGATTATTAATTCGAAAACTTTCCTTTTCCCATTTTGTTTTCCATTAATACAGTTTAGTCTTCAATCCAATTACCGAAGTCTTTTTTGCAGTTTCGTAAAGTTTTTGATATACTTTATACTACAAACATCACTTCAATTTTTTTTCAATTATCGCTTGGACTAGATACAAGCAAAATTTGCACACAAAGAATTTCACGCAACATGATACGTAAGGTGTTCAACTTTATAACCACCACAAAACCACTAATCACCAACACTTGTCTAAGCAACTCCTGCAAGTGCTGATGCCAATTACCTTGCCACTTCGTGATAAGGTATCGAAAAAAAACAAATCTTCTTCATCATCCTCCATTAATTCAGTACCAGTATACATTAAAGCCCAAATCTAGAGATTATCTTATTGATCATTGGTCGAAGGTGCATTAGCATAGACGGTAGCTGTTAACCACCATCGCCCGCAACCTTTTCTGTAGATAAATCTGAAATGATAACTTAGTAAATACAGTAGAAACGGTATTGCAGTAAGTCGAAGAAGTGGTATACTACGTGATTTTTCTCCTTGTTTTGAAACATACACAGACTAATTCCGTTCATTATGCCAATTATTTAATACGAGGTATAAACCAAGCTGGCATATTCTGTTTCATAGAGGTGTTATCGATTTCTTGCAAGAAGTTTATTTTTTAAATTGTCGAAATTTAACGTTCCTCTCTTAATATTAGCTTCTTATTTAAATATTTGGTTAAATAAAGCAGTCTTATAACTTTGGCATATAGTCACATAACACCAGCACCAAAAACTAAACCCACTATTTAGTTAACATAAATACAAAGTTTTATCCAAATACAACAAGTAACAATAACCTAAGGCGAATTTTTAAAGTTAACATATGAGATTGGAGAGAAAAAATGTTTTCGCAATAATTTTTACATCTTTTAGAAAATATTAGCACAAAAACAATGTTTCGACGAGTTGGTTTCTGTTTTTGGTAATGAAATACCACATAAATCCAACCTTTTGTACAGCACAGGTAAACGAATACGCACTAATCTCAATCACGAATCAAGGACTGGTAGTCAGTTAGAACGATATCGACGCAATACGCCAGCTGATCACAGGACGGACCAATATGCAGTGTATCGCGAAATAGAAAAGCCATTAAGCATTTCAAATTGTGGATCCAAGAAACTTACATGCTGAAATAAAGCCACCTGCGTCTATAAGTGCTGTAAGACATTAAGCCAACTCAACAAAAAAATATTTTTGTTTATTTGGGTGTGTCTTCAACCAGAACTAACTTTTCTTACATTTACTACTTTGCTGCAAAGAACTTTTAGCCTTAATTGAGTGTGTGGGTTTGCACGATAAAAGTGGTTGTCCATCTCTTGTCCTGATGCCTCTTGTCTTAATTATACTCTACGAAAGTGGGCAAAATGTCGGTTTTATTGGAATTTAATATAAAATGTGTTACAATAAAAGCACAAGATTTGAATTTTTAGTAAAACATGGTTTTCTTTGGAAAAGTATTGAAGTATTTATTAATTTATAACGTAGATATTTGGAATTATGTATGGATGAGCACACCCGGTGAATGACCGCCACGGCGTTGGTGGTACACGCGGTACTGTTTTGGCGAAATTGTCAGTAACGGTTCTGCATAATGTCACAGTATTTCGTCGAATTTCGACCTTCAATGCTTGGCTGATCGTGGGAATGTTGACGTAAACCAAAGACTTCAAAACCACACGTAAAAAGGTTCATAGGTGTTAAATCGCAATAATGTAACGGCTAGCTCTGGTCACCAAAAACGGGAGATGACACGACCAAGAAAAGACTAATTCAAATCGTCCATTTTTTACGGACGGTATGGTAAGTGACACCGTCCTGCTGAAACCACACATCTTCAACAGAAATACCTTTCAATTGAGGCACAAACAACTGTGTTATCATGTTACGATAACATTCCCCACTTACAGTTAATACAGTTGTTACGTTCAAAACCCTGCAAGTAATTTTTTTGCATGAATATTTATTAATCCTACTTCTGTTTAAAACGCCCTAAAAATTTCTCAACAAATCATAAAAACTATCGTTCAACAAGCTCGATTTCCTGCCATTTGAATTAGTGTTATTTTATAAAATTTCTCAAGTATAATCTCTATAACATTTTGCCTTATAAAATCCAACAACCGCTTAGCAACTTTACGTTACAAAGTATTTGCAATAGTTTCTACCACCTATAGGCCTCTTAACCATCTGCCTAGTAAATGAACACTTGCAATGGGTTTGTTATCTGTTATCCTGCAGCTGTGCAGATGTTTCAAAGTAATAAGATTGCTTTCCTTTGTTTAAAAATCCTTTGTTAATACGTTATCTCCTTGTAGGCAAGCGGTAGATTTTAGCAGCTGCTTCTGAGAATTCTGCACACTTGATTCTTCTGCGATATCTTTGAAAGCCAAATACTTACCCCATACATGGTTCTATTCTTATAAAATAGAAACCGTGCTTTGAAAGCGACACAATTGAGTACAACATCCTCTTAGCTCAAAGACATGTTGTAAAGTCGCGTTTTTACAATGCTTTCTGTGCTAGTATGAGTTAAGTTGGTGGTTCCAGCGTCCAGTCCATAAAAAATTGCAGCCGCATTTTCCCTCCTAAAATGATACCAGCACGAAGCAGATAGTCTAAGGTGTTTTTTTTCTCTTTTCGTTCGTTTTTGGATTGCTGTTTTGAAAGATATACATTCTTTTGATTAATTTCGCAATTTCGCACGCTTACCACTCGACCTATTATGTATGTAATTTTATAAACTACTGTTTAAAATTTTAATGCGTTTAGAGTGCTTTTTACTGATTGTTTTTTGTCTTTATGTAAATGGCAACAACTAACTGTTGAAAAATGTTAAGGTTACGAGATGCTCTTCTTACAGCGAAATTTTTTACTTACTGCATTATTATTTTGTCATTTCTTGTACATGTTTAGGATTGGAAATATTATACTGATATGTATATATGTAAGTGCTATCTAGATAATAAGATTTTATCCTCGCTATTATAGATGTTTAGGATTATATTTTTATGTTATGTAATAATTGATGCTTTATGTACATCACGTTGTAACGAACGATTACGCAAATATATATTGTCGACGTTTGTAAATATTCTTTAGAATTTCTTTGTTACTGAGGTTTCCAACGTGTTCTTTCTGCATCACCTATTCCCACTCTACGACGTTGTTAAGCTAGCCTTTGGATTTTGATTCTACCATTCTGTTCCTGTTTTGTTGCGGTATTCGGTGTAGACTTTTACTGTTCTCTTTCGTGTTTGCACGGAATACCGTAACGGAGTACTTGCTCCCTTTAAAAGAAAATGGTACGAACCAAAATGCACACCACACAGTGACGCGTTGGGGGTGCATTTGTTTATAATGCGTCATTCGTGGTTTTTCTTCTTAGCCCCAAATGAGGCAACTTTGTTTATTAACGAAACCATCGAGATGAAAATGGGCCTCGTCGCTGACGATGATTTTGCCTACAAAATCGGGATTCACTTCGTGTTGTTCAATGAACCAATTGATGAATTCTCTTCGCTATGCATGGTCTGTTGGAATACGTTGTTGAGTTAATTGAATTTTGTAAACATGGAGATGCAAATATTCAATGAGAAACGGTGAAGAGTGGCCATTAAAACGTACAGTTCTTGTGCACGATGACGAATCGAGGTCCCTGGACTATCGGCCACACTCTCGCAAAACGCCGCTGTTTTCTTCTGAAGACCACTACGAGTTTGTGTCGTGTGTTTTACATCAAAAACTGAACCAGTGCTTTCAAATTTTTCAATTCTTTTCACAATTGATGAATTCGAACATGCTTTCTACCAAAAATTGGAAGCACTTTACGAATCGTAGCAATCAAACTTTGATTACTGTGACAGAAATGTTTAACAATAAGGACGTTGTTTGTAGCGCTCCACCTTTACTAACACCTATCTGTCTCCTATCGACCTGTCACGATTTGACCTGTCGAATCATAACAGCTAAATCGGCGCGCAATTCAAATCTTGAGCTTTTATTGAAACATGCTATATTACGATTCAAACGTGGAAAACGTATTATTAACCATGACTCCGACCGTGAAAGTCTCCATTTCATGAACGTCACAACAGTTTTCTATTTAAAACGCTCTGATCGTTATACTCTAGGCTCTTGTAACGTGTTGTATATTAGATGAGGGGAATACGATCATAGCAGTCGCCGTCCTATACGCTAAATTTTCATTACTCAGTCCAAGTATTTAAACTGAATGTCAATAATCAACTGGACTCGTTCTAATCTTTCCATTCAAAGTACCTATAGATTTCTAAAGAATCTACAAGAGAAGTTTTTGTAGAATTCACTTTTCAAAAACTACGTTAACTTATTTAATATTTTGAATTTGTTCAAATGTACAAATAATTTCTAAAACCATTGTTCATTCAAATAATTTAAATCTACAAGCAAGCGCATTATAAATAATAGTTTTCAAATATCACTATCTTCCCTCACAGAATATTAATGATTATATGCTCTTTATTTTACTGTCATAAAATATGCCACATTTAAAATGCTTTATGAATTGAATTAAGGGGCTAGAAAATATTCCTCCAGACATTTTATGCCCAATTATATTTTATCTTAAAATTGAACTACAACCGAGAATGTTGTAATATTGCTTCAGAGGTGGGCTTAAAATTTCTTAAAAACTATTAGCTCTTGATTAATAAAATTTCAATTAGTTGGTCATTTACTATGTCCAACTACTCATTTTTTACTCACAAAATGAGTAATCTATACACAGTTTAAAATGTCTATTGTTTGCCAAGTTCGTCTTTGTCTAATTACAATTTACATCAAGATTAAAAGCTTCTTTTAACACTCTTCAGTAACTTAAATCTTGTTCCTTTGTTAGATTTATCATTAATTTACATCAATTTTAGGCTTCTTTATAATACTATCTATTCATATTTAAATTTGAGTTTATCATTAGAGAACCTGCTCATCACTTATTCGCTAAATTGCAATTACAATCACGGGATCGCAAGGATTTCCTCTACAGTGAAGACATTTAAAAAATTCCGAAATTCGTGTTTTAAGCAAATATTTGGTTTTCAAATTAAAATATCATTCAACACACAAAATTACGCGATAGTTAAGGAAGGCAACAGGTTCGAATCCTGTCCGAGACCTTATATTTTTCTTAGATCTATCACTAGCTAGATGTGACCTTACATAAAAGACTTAAGTTATAATTTAATATTATTAAATAATACCGTACTATCAAAATCAACTTGCCGTGTGTAACATTTTATATTTGTATTTAATAGTTGACCTTAGCGATGAATTTGGGCATTAATTCCTGTCGATATCTGACTTAAGTCAAAAACGACACTGGCGGATATAATCGACAAAAATGACAAGTGCAAATGAAAGTTAGATGATATATGGTTGCGTTCGCAATTAGATTTGTAATCTTGCCAATTGAATTTCTTGGATTCGTTGGCTAAATTGGTTAGAACATCGAAGTATAAATTGAAAGGTTAAAAGTTCAAATCTTGTCCGATACCTTATACTTTCCATCTTTCAATATATAAACAAAAACGTTTAATGACAAAAGACAAAAAGCTAGATCAAGGGAAAAACAAGAGAAAAGAGGGCGTAAACTGCTCTGCAATTATAAAACCCCATCCCCGCCGAGCTTCATTAACTTGAAGATTATAAGCTAGGGAACACAATAAAATACTTTGCACCAATGGAGGCTGATTTATTAAAACATGAAAAAAAATTATCATTAATGTACATACATTGATTATTTCATCCTAGTAATCCTATTCTATTTCCTCTCGCAAACAGACACCACTCCGTGGGTGCGAGAAACCCGTTTACAACCCAAAGTGCGACAAATAAGAGAGTGTTCGTGGAGTGAGTGGAACAAGAACTCTCTAGCCAGTGCTGCCGTGAGTTGTTATTTCATTTTGCTTCCTAGTAGCAAAAGTTTGTGTTCACTTTCAGGAGCTAAGGTTCTTTTTTCATCCAAAATAGAAATTTTTAATTGCATTTTACGTTTTAGACCCTTCTGAACAAATTTCGTTTCGTGTCGGTCGGCATGTCGTTCAGTCGGTCAGTCGGTCTGTGGATGTGTGTGTCTGTTGGTCTATCTGTGTGTCCGAGAATCCCATTAACACGCAAAACGTCCACAATTTTCATCGAATTTTGATCAAATGTTCAAAAATTATGCGGATTAGGCCCTACATGGTCATCTGTAAAATTCAAAGTTCGCAGATTAAGGGTGCGTTTTGTGCATGCGTAAACGTGAAATCGTTCAAACAGCAATTCCTCACGATCTAATAATCAGATCCGATGATTGAGTCATTGCTCTTCCGCATCAGATTTTGATAACAGTTTTAGGGATTACGTGGAGTAGGACCTAAATGGTCTGCTATGAATTTTAGCGCTATAGGATTAATAGTGCGGCTTGCGCATGCACAAACGTAAATCCTTTAAACTGCAATTTCTCACTATCTAATACTTCAAACTCGCTAAAATTTTGAAGATAATTTAGAGTTGACCATTAGATGATCCCAAATAAATTTCTACTTCATCACATAATAGATAGCCATTGCGCATGCGCAAACGTAAAATCCTTTTAACACGCATATTAACTACAATTTCTATCAGATCTCCATGAAATTTTGAGAAATCATGCAAGTTTAATCTTAGATAGTTACCTATGATGTTAAGCGCTTATAGATTAATGATACGCTTTGTGCACACGCAAACATGAAATCCTTGCTGCACGCATAACTTCCGCAATATTCATCAGATTTGGATAAAATATGCAAATGTTGTTGGATGTTCAATAAGAAACTGGTTAGACGCGTAACCTCATTGTTTTCTATTCTGAGCTAACCTACACATCATCATTAGGTCTTCAGTCCTGGAACTGCTTAGACGCGTACCTTCATTGTTTCCTACTCTGAGCTAACGTACTCATTTCCGTGAAATTTCCAGTCTGCATATTTTACTATCTGCGTGCATTAGTCTGATCTAAGCCCACCTCTACCTCTTTTTTTCCTATCTCGGCTTGTAATATATACCGCAATATTCCCCAAAAATGTTATAGAACATATCCTGCCCTTCTATTTCTCCTACTTTTTTTCCACATATGCTTCCAACAATTATCTCCTTGTTTCTACGTTTTTTGTCTTCAATCATAGCAGCTGTTCTTTGTTGTTAGATGCAGTTCGGTTCTCCTTCTATTGTTTTAAAAGTATATACCCTATTTCCCCAATATTCAGTGGTATGTGAAGGGGGTTAAGTAGCCTGCGCCTACCAGGATCCCCCAACTCTTGAACACTTGTCAAATTAATAGTTTTCCAATATATCCTTTCAAGCAAGGTTTATCATCTTGAAGCTGGTTGGATGCGTACCTCCGCTTATTTCTATTCTGAGCTAGTCTAAGTAGTTCCCTGAAATTTCCACAGCCTAGATACAGCTCGGATCCTCTTTTGTTGCTTTCTAATTATATGTCCCATTTTGACGAGATTCAGAGGAATGTGAAGAGAGTTAAGCAACCTGTGGCTGCCACGAGACATTTGCCTAATCAATAGTTTTCCAGTAAATGCTGTCGCACAATTAACATTAGTTGAGAATATTGCAAAACCAATACCTGTAGTAGATAATAATAATTATCAGATATTAAATATAATAATTTTTTTCGTTATTAGGTTCTGAGCATATCTTCATTGATTTCTATTCTGAGCTAGTCTATATATTTCCCTGAAATTTCAACAGCCTTCATCTTAAACTATCTGCGTACAATAGTCCAACCTAGGACTACCTCTACCTTTCTTTTTTCCTATCTCTGCTTCTAATATATTCCGCACTATTCCCTCATGCCTTAGTATGTGGTCTATCATCCTATCTCTCATATTTTTTACTGTTTTCCACATATTTCTTGTTTCTCCTACCATTTCTAGCACCTCTTTGTTCTTAACATTGTCTGTCCATGATATCTTCATCATACGTCTGTAGCACCACATTTCAAAGGCTTCTATCTTTTTCCTCTCCGCTCCTACTACTATCCAAGTTTCACAGCCGTACAGTGCTGTGCTGCAAACATGTGTTTTAAGCAATCTCTTCCTTGTTTCCATGTTTGTTGTCTTTAAACACAGTACTTGCTTTTTCTTGTTAAATGTAGCACGACCTTGTTCTAATCTTTGATTTAATCTTGCTACGTACCATAACGTAGCCGGAAGAAAACGTAAATATACCAGGCTAACTACCAATGCGTAAAGGGGGCGGGGGTTCCTAGCAACACAAAAATAATACATCGCCAACGATTTTCTATTTACAATAAAAAATACAAATATAGAAATTTCTATCGAAACAGCAAAACAAAATTAACTAAGGTTACTATTTAATAAAACAATTTTACTCTATGGACAAATTCACTAATTGTTCCACGAAGTGCGCAATTCGTAGCTAACATGCAATTAATCTAATCAGTACTAAAAAGAATAACGCCGATACTTTCGTATAAGCGGATGGGTTAATTAAAAAAACATTAAATTTAGAAACCTTTCTAGTAAGGATTTCACCATACGAAGCATTTGTTATAACTCTAATCAGTAAAAAAAAGAATACTGCTGATACTTTCGTATAAGCAGATGGGTTAGTACAAAAAGCAAAAGCAATAAAGTTCGAAACTTTTCTAGTAAGGATTTTACCAGAACAACCATTAACGTATCTAATTTCAAATTGGGTTTATCCCTGGATATGTTAGAAAAAAAACCAAGTCGCCTACATGTGTTGGGATACTTATGTTGTCAGCCCTCGGACGCGAATTGACACAGCATCGCCGCGGCAGACAGCAACAACCATGCTACTACCGTAATTGCAACGGCGGTCAACATGCAAGAGCAGTTGATCTACATCAAGGAATAATCGGGCTACGCAACAAGCAATTTAGCCTCCAGCTAAGAGCAAATTTACACATTTGATAGAGGAGAAACGTGCATCGCTCTTGAAGTAACAGAACGAGTAGTTACAAGTGCATCAACGCACAAGCTGAAGAATCAAAGTTTAAAAGGAGTTCAAAATAACACGAACTCAAAAGCAAACATCCGCGTTATCGAAACGCGATTGAAACTGGAAAACACGATTTTACCGGAGAATAGTAGAATATATTATTTCGACAAATCTTTAGATGGGAAACCCAGTAGAACGCATTTATACGTTATCGGAAGGTATAACGCGCTCACGGATACCTAAACAGGATCTTGAATAATTAATTGTAGCATAAGCTTGTCGTTTCAAAACCACTAGATTTACGTTGAGAAATTCTTAGAAAGAGTATTTATTATTAATTATGCCGAAAGATTTAACAATAGACATGAAATTTATACGAACAGATAATGAATTAACAAAGGATTTGAGTTGAAATTATGCTAAAGCGAGCATATCTGAAGAGGTGCAATATATCGGGTATTGTTGGAGAATTTAATACTAGAAAAGGAATTTATGTATATAAAATAACCAATTATTGCCAAAAATGAACGTAACAAATCCCCCCCTCTCCTCCATCAAAATCAAAAGGTCGGGGTAGGGAAGCAAAAGTACGGGAGTGGGCAGTACCAAACAAAAAAATCCAAACAAACAAAATAAAATTCGCTTAAAACTAAAAGAAAACTCGTTACAAAAACAAAAAACCACCCAGCAAAACACAAAAAAAACTTTTATCCGGCTCGAAGGACCAATAATAGAAAGGGAGAAAAAAGAAGAAAAGAAAAAAAGAAGGGAAGACGGGTAATAAATAATCAAGGAGGACTAAGGTGGAACGACCTCAGTACTGCGGAGTCGTCAACGGACGGATGTTTCTCAAAAGAAACAGTAAGGTTATCAACCTCCAAAGAAGAAAAGGAACGAGGAAGAAACCAACAGTTCCAACCAAAACAGGACCCAAAGGTCATGCCTCAAGGATGTAAAGGACCAACAAGGGAGAACGAGAAGCAGAGAGGACGAACGCTGGTTAAAGGAAACGGTGTACTACAAACTGTGGTAACCAAAAATCTCAATAAACGCAGGACCAAAGAAAAGAAATCCTAAAGTCCTAAAGTCAACTAAGTCGTGGTTTCCGAAGAACGTAATGCAACCACCGTTTTCGTTTATACCTAATTGCACCAATACTGGGTGCCTTGTCTTCGACCCTGGTTACGGTTAAACCATTTAGCATAGACGCGATCGATTATGCGGACCTTTTTCAATTTTTTTGTTACGTCAACGTGAGTCTCGAACTCAAAGGCCTACATATGTATATTTGTTTGCCTCACAACGAAAGTTTTTCACATAGAAGTGGCTTTTGATTTATCAGCGGAGCGTTCCTAGCGGCTTTACTTCGTTTCATTTCACGTGGCGGTCGTTTTTCTTAGATTATCAATGATAACGGCACCAATTATATTCGAGCCAACGAAGAATTTATTTCGCATATGCAGCATTCAGCAGAAAGTAAAGCAATTGCTTGGAGCTTTCATCTCCTTTCGGTCTCTCATGTTTCTGAATCAGTAGAGAGTGGTATCAAAGCCGTCACTTACCCTAACAAATCCTTAAGTACGAGAAAGTTAATACAATTTGCATACAGGGTTTAGGCATTGCTCAAATTGCGTCCGTTCTGTAGTATATCAACGGATACAAATGACTTAAGCGTCTTTCACTAAGACATTTTTTAATGCTTGAGCCGCTGACTGTCCCACTAAACCCAATTTACAAGAATACAAATTTCGAGATTGTCTAAATGACAGTTAAACCAGCGTCTTCATTATGATTTTTTGAAGCGTCAGCGCAATGAGTACCTTCACAATTATATTAACGCTCTTGAATCGTCGAATATTGGCACTTTGATGTTCCTAAAAGAAGACAATGCTCCCCTGTTACATTGGAAACTGGGTAGAATTGTTGCACTACACGCGGGTCGCGATAATACTGCTCCGTTGCGACTGATCGCACTACCTCGGGACAATACAAAAAAAACGATCGTTTTCTTGCCCGGGTTGCAATCTAAGTAAACTTAGTTTTATTGATTATGTCGTATAGTTCAAATTAGCATTTTAGTTTCTATAATGCAGAAATTATCCACTATTGGTAATTTCCTTTCGAGGAATATTGTGTCCTTGTAATCCTATCTTTTGTTCCCTCCAGCAAACAGGCATCATTCCGTGGGAGCCAGAAATTAGTTTTCAACCCTGAGAACGACAACGTAGAGAGTCCGCGGAGTGAGGGGCGCTGGCACTCTCCAGGCAGTGCTTGCGTGTGTACACGTGTTTCTTATAAGAACAGCATTTTCGTTTGTGCGAGTACATTTCAATAGTACCGGACAATTGCATACTAGCTTATTGAATCACACAGAAATTATTTCGGTACTCCTTCTCTAAATTCCTATTATTCCGCGATAAACTTGAATTAATTTTAGGTTCGCTAGTGCTATAAAAAATTTTTTGAAATATGTCACTTCGATTGTGAAAAACTAATGTTTGGAAACTTTCATAATTGTTTGTTTTGAATCATAATATATTTAATATGTTAATTACTGTATTTTGTCATTTAGAAAAAATTCATGTTAAAGAAATTACTAGAATAAAGTATTCAAATCAATTTTAATACTTGACACCATTCTACAACATCAAAGCGATAGTATATTTTGTAAACAACTAATTATTACAATATATCTTTGATTAATCTATAAATTTCAAACAGAAAGAGCGAAAGCTAGGACCGCCGCTTACAATTACATACAAAGAAACTTAAACGATAAAAAAATAACTCATCCAACTAAGGTAAAATCGAATATTATGTACATTTGAACTGAATTGACTTTCACCTATTTCCTCTTAATTGTACGTCCATCAATTATTCAATTAAGTTACACAAGTTATCAAAGCTAGCGCGTGTTGATTCTCGTGACCGCTAAAAGTAAGAGAAAGTACATAAAAAACACGTTAAAATAAATTCTCTGATTAAGTACTAAACCATGAAAATAATTTGTATATTTTAGGAAGATAAACCAAAGGAACTAGTTTCTCCACTATAATATATCGAGATGAGCAACCATGTTTACTTTAATTAAGTAATTATTCGATATTCTTTATCAAAATATTGCCTTATTGCAGTAGATAATTCTCTACAACCATTTGTGCTAGTACGCATATTTAACTAGCCAACCGTAAATCCGTAAGTTGCATTCCACAGAGCAGAAAAGTAGATAATTATATTTTGTTAATAATATTACTACTACAACAATAACAATAAAAATGATTCAATCGCATTACACATACAGGTATGACACATCGTTGTATTACGTTTTTAAAAACAATGCAACATGATATCCTATAAGAAGTGCAAATGACTAGTATCATAAATATAAGCCACTAGTTCACTCAAGAGTTCCGAAGAATCAAAACAACATATTCACATATGAAAACAAATGCAATGTTTAAAGAAATAACCCACTATACAGAGTGTTTCAATTTCGGGGGCAACTATGGGGACCTCATTTAACATAAGTTACAGCGGGTAGTTTTAAATTTGGCACTTCAGAATTTTGCGCTGAACAATATACCATAAAGAAATTTCACCCAACTGCATTTGTTTCCATATGGTAAAAAAATTAAAATGTTAATCTTCGCTTTTTATTAATTTATAACTTTCTTATTTGAAAACACATTAGAAAACTGTAATGGTATTCTTAAGATAATTTTTTATTTTCTAGCAGCTGAAGCTATTACATTTTTTATAAAATATTTCGTTTCTTTTGAACGATCATCGACTTTTTTATTTCTTATGGACGCCGTATTAGATTTGAATGCCGTTGTGTAGAGAATTTTTCTTGATTTCAAACATGTATAATAGTCCTATAATATTGTCATTTATGAAATCAAAAAACAATTGTCTGCACAACGGCATAAAAATCTAATACCGCGTCATAAGAAATAATAAAGTTGACGATCGTTCAAAAAAAAATAAACGTTTTATAAAAAATGTAATAGCTTCAGCTGCTAAAAAATAAAAAATTGTATTAAAAATGCCGTTACAGTTTTCTAATATGTTTTCAAATAACAAAGTTATAAATAAAAAACGAAAATCAACTATTTATTTTTTTACCATAACACGGCAACAAATGCAGTTGATGAAATTTCTTTATGGCATATTGTTCAGCACAAAATCCTGCAGAAGTGCTAAATTTAAACCTACCTGCTATCACTTATATTAAATAAGATCTCCATGGTTACCCTCGAAATTGAAACACCCTGTATATATTCATATCAATCTGGCGTTATTAATAAATTATTTTATTTAATTTCAATTAGTTTGGTCAGACAACAACTAATAATGTTTCAATAAAATATCAAATTAAAATATAAGTAGTTAGTTACATATAATTCCAATCTGTTTGCTTTTGGCGTCAACGTGTCCTGTCGTTGCCATATTGTATATTTTATATTAAAAAAAGTGGTATTTCTTACACTTTAATACATTCCACAAATTAATGAAAACTTTGAAATAAAAAAGTAAAGGTAAGCTTTCAATCTAAATTATTAGGAAATTTGATGAATTAAAGTGAGAAAAAATAAAAACAAATATTATGCCCTAACACCTTCAATTTCTACCTGACACTAATTAGAATTAAAATAATTATAAATTATTTTCTAATTTGTGACATGTTAATTTCTATTTCACTCATTTTTTCGTTATGTGCTGATTGATAGCATTCTCTTTTGAAACATATGCATCCAGAGCGATATATTTCTAGCCTTACTCGACAAACCTTAAAACTGCAATTTAGTTCTCGCTCTTGATATTTATATTTATTATCGCTGTCACACAGATGCAAGGAATCCGAGGTAACTAGTTTTAGATATGATTAGTATATTGTTGTTTCCCGACTTGATATTTTTGCTACTAACTTAAAAACGTAGAAAGTACCTTTGTAGCTATTTTTCTCGTCTTTCGTTGTTCACGGTGTACCGCTTGTTAGATCTGGGAGACATCACTACACTACTCGTTTTCCAATTGATATCTTCAATCCGGAAGGGCTGGTTAGCGTCCGGCTGCAGAGTTCCTTTTGATATCTGTAGGTACTTGGTGGTGACCGCCGGTATTATTCGCAAGAGGTTCCTTCGATAATCTTCAGACAAAACAGGTACCTTATATAATGCAGATCAATCAGCCGCGCCCTCTAGCTTAAATTCGTTCCTACTGCGAGATCTGACTAGTAGTGGTGGGTCAATGTAATTGTCGAAACAGGATATTCATAAGGTTTTGTTGATGCCTAAACTTTAACTGTAGCTTAAAAAAGAAGATTATATTTATGGGAGATGATATTTACTTTTAATACTGTTTGATATAAGGACCGTTTATTGTTGCATTTTCATATATTTGGTTTTATGTTTATCATTGCAATTTAGATTTGTTGTATATGGCAATATAAATTTTTCTTGCTTATTGAAACATCATAAAAGTAAAAAAAAGGTAACGAGTCCCTATTTTCTAAAGTGTATCGTTTTACGATAAGTAATGACTACCTATCTTTGCTGCAGAACCAGTCCTTTCTAGATTTGTAGCACCGTGTTTCTTTTTTGTATTTTTTTTATATGATAGTTAAGGTCATCACGCTTCGTAGTGGAATCGCAGAACAAGCTACTTTCCCCTTATAATTATTCACTCCTTCCCAGTAGTTAGTTCTTGTTCTTTCTTTTTTTTCTCTGCACACCTCACTCCACTGTGAACCCCTTGCCGGAGTCTGGCAGTTTTTCACACCGACTACAACCTTTTCGCTTAAATTATTATTTTTCTTTTTTCTGTGTCGTTACTCCTATTCCAATCCTAATTTGGCACGACCTTCTTCAAGACTAGTCCTCAAATTTATGAATTCCTCTTTCTGTTCCCGTTTCCGAAGTTAGCGTGTTACAAATTAATAATATTGCAATTAGTTCTCCATAAAACCCAGATCGCATCACCATCAGTAATAATTATTTAGTTTGCAAACGTAAAGTGATTAATAAGCATTTATTAAAATTTAAAACTATTGCTCAAAGCCATACGATCGATAGCTGATAAATTAAAAAGTTTGTAGTCAAAAACAAAATTGAATAAATTAATACTACAAACTCACAAGAGTTCAGCACAAAAAGATTTCCGAACTGTAGATCGTATGTTTGAATTCTTCAATGCTCCACCCGAAAGTAATACGCTACCCAGAAAACGCGCCCTAACTCTTGACAAACGAAGCAAAGTAAGGATCTTCAAAGTGCGTGACACTACACAGCCACACGGGGACCTATATTTAACCTCATCCGAATAAAGGCGTATATTTCTGAAAAATTGCGCTTTTTCAAGCGGTCCGCGTCGAAAGTCAAACCCGGAAACCTTAGAACGTAACGCCACAACACTGCTCTTCCTATGATCCAAGGGATTCATCTCTGCAAAATCTCAATTTTTTGAGATCTTCAGTGCTTTAAGTACATGATTCGGGTACCTTTACTAGAGTTTTCATTTATAGTAGGATTTTAAACCCGGAGATTAATCCTTCAGTCGGCGGTGATGCCGTTTTGATTTCCGTGTTGGACTACTGACGTCACAACAATGCAAAGTAAACAAAAAAAGCAGTCTTCTTCAGTTTCGAGCTAGCATATAGGCACCATAGAAATTTGAAAAGGCTCAAGAAAAAATAATAAAAAAATTCTTCAAGTTAAGGCCAAAACTGACCAGTTTGTTCAACATAATTACCGTATATAATTTATGCAATATTATGTTAGCGAGTTACTGAACTAATGAATACGTTTCAATATTAATTTTAATCTATTGATTCTATAAGTTCATATAGATACTTTTTACTATAATTCACTAACAACTGGATTTTTTTATGTAATTACATCACTAGCTGTAGATTGATAAAATCCAGCATAAAAATACATTTTTTCTATGTCGGAAAAAAATTTGACATTTAATGTTTCTTGGCAGGTAACAAAATGTCACTTTTTATGAATTTACTTTTTTCCCCGGGAAAAAATGAGTACTTTTTTCCCGGATATGTGCAAATAAGTAAGAACACGAAGATATTTAATTTAAAACCGGGTCCACATTTGTAACATTCGGGTGTAACATAACATCATATTATAACTTCGTCGCGTAACCGCAACAACTGTGTGAACCTGAAGCGCAAAACTGCACAATTCCGATTTCTGAATATTCAATACAACCGAGATAAAGTAAGCAATTTTTGTAATCACTCGCAGAATTAAAGACAGATATTTGATTACTTTAAAGGTTGTCTTAACAACGCAAGTCTAACTGTCCCTATAAGTACAACAGCCCACTTGTTTGAAACTTCCAATTTGACATCGAATGATTTTTTGACTTTAATATATTGTAATATTTTTTTCAATATTAAATCATCGTTTTGCCTGTCACAGAAAAAATAGTGTATTATACACGGGTAAAAATGTAAGATTTTAACTCTCGGTGTTTTGTCTCCCTCCACTTCGAGTCGGGAGACAAACATACCTCGAGCTAAAATCTAGTACTTTTTCCCTTGTATAATAAATAACTATTGTTTCAAGCTACTTTCACTATGGACTCCATAATGATCCATCATCAATTTAGGTTTGGTTGTATTACAATTCCATAGCTGACTATTTATAAATTGCTTTTAAGTGTAGTTTCTGCACAATTTAAAACAATTATTTAGGTGGTATAAAGTATTCCAGATTTTTTCTAGTTTTTGTAGTAAATTGAAATATCCGGTCATATAGCCTTTTTAAGGTCATAAATAAATTCGATTTTTTGATAAGATAAGTAGATGGTTATTGGCAAAACCACCGCCTCATTTCCCCCAGAATTCCTCATTTCCCCACACATCTGGACCAAAAAGTTTTCTTCGACTAACCATTTTTCATCTTTCGAGATAAACCTATCTTGTTTGGTATCAATTAATATCAGAATTTTCTCAGCTACCCGAATCTCTAGCAATTTTTTAGATAGCGCCATCCCCCAGGGAGCTACCCTCATTTTAAGATTTTTTTAACGCTAACATTCTGAACCAAATTGTTTTCTTCGACTAGCCATTGCATCTTTCGAGATAAACCTATCTTGTTTGGTATCAATTAATATTAGAACTTTCTCAGCTACCCGAATCTCTAGGAATTTTTTAGATAGCATCACCCCCCAGGGAACTACCCCAATTTTAAGATTTCTTACCTGTTGCGATTTCTGCGCGTTCTTATAAACTTTTTTATACATGCGATACATTAAATTAGTCTAAAATTTTACGCAGAATGCGAATCTGTAAACAGATTTGAAATCGGACCACGCCCTGCAAAGTTACACTTTAAAGCTCTCAAACCTCTAAATTTTGCTCTTTGCTCTATAACCAAACATCTCCAAAAATCAAAAACCGTGGAGATTTTAGAAATGAGTCCTTTATAAAGCCATAAGTGTTTAATATTTAAAACCATTTTTCAAACGGTGATGCACTGTTTTTAGAATATTCAAAATCATAACTTTTTAATTTTAAACAGTTATCAAGGTTGGTTTAACATTTTTAATAACTATGCACGTCATAATTATATGTTCAAATGCTTGGAAAATACAAGTCGTTAAGGAAATAAATCCTTAACGAGCATGGGCTACCTAAATTACATACTTTAACATTTTTAATAACTATGCACGTCATAATTATATAGTCAATGCTAGGAAAATACAAGTCGTTAAGGAATCAATTTCTTAACGATTATGAGCAGTCTAAATTACATATGAAAGCTGTATATAATTTCTTTTCTTGGACTTTCTATTAATTATGTTTGTGTATTAGAAATTGATGAATAATTGTTCGATACAAATTTTAAATAAACACTTTAAACCTTTACTAAGGTAACACCAAACTTGTTGTATACAGTATACTTACTAATAAAGCAATTTAATTTTAAATAACTTCCACGCAGAGTGCACAAACGCGGTCACTAAACCACAATTAATAATCGCCTTTATAGGTTTAACATTTCTACCATTACCCAATGACTTTAATTTCTTATTGGAGAGAATCCTTATTCTCCCACGCACTGCTGCGTAGTTGCATGCCTACCCCTTTTGGGGATATATGCTCATTATAGGTTGTAAGACCCTCGGTTTTACTTAACTACACTTTGTGAGACCCCCTTTAGTCTTTTTAATCGTGTTCTTCTCGCCTACAATACAGTAGGACTTAGCCTTACTACCAACAAATTATAATACTAGACCCACATTAAAGTTGTCTTTGAATTTCTCTACAATTTTTTGTTAACATGCGATATATTGTGTTTATTATTTGCGGGGTACACCACTTTAAACCTAAAAATAAAAACAAGATAGTTTAATACGTCTATTAATAATTTTTGCTAATGTTGGCGATATAAATATGTAAAAACAAACTTTATCAAGAAATATGTTTTTAATAAAATACATACATGTATTGATAACATCTATAAACCGCTGTGGTAACCAGAGTCTGGCGAATCTGGGATAGCCAAATCTCTTAACATTTGCGCAAGCGATTGCCTTGCAGTTGCATCTTTTAAGTACTGGATGGGGTAACATTTAATAATTTCCAACTCTGTCAAGTAATTTACATTGCTGCAATTATTAGACAGAGAAATACTGGCACGGCTCTCTTCCTCTAATAACGTTTAAATCCTTTCTTCCTCCGTCGTATTTCCACATACTTTTTTTATATCACCAACAAATTTTTCGTAAAATTCTGGAAAGTTTCTACACCTTAACTCAGCCATTTTAAAACAGATTAATTCTCGCACATTTAATAGCTTGATGCACTCGTTCGCAGGTAGCACAATAACATTCCGATCTTTCGTAATCTCCATATTATATAAATTCTCTTTTTCAAAATTGTTCAACAGCCATATACTTCTATTAAAGGCTGTGCTCAGCTGCAATTTGAAATCTTGATCCAATTGTATGTCAACAACATCGTTTTGAGTCTTGAGCAAATTGGTGAATTTGAAATTCCACTTGAAAAGTACACAATTTCTTCCAATCGAAGTAAGAGAATGTTATCGTAGAATCAGCACACATACCACTACAGCAAATAACTTGGATGGCAGGTTGAAGACCACCATATAAATCAAAACCAACTTCTATTATACGGTGGTGATAATTTGGAGGAAATTCGCCTAACCTATAGGTTGTCTTACCAACTAGTTGGTTGATATTTAATTGTGGTACTCGCACATCACTTGTAACGTCAACACAAGAAAAATCCATCTTTAACTTATAATTTTAATCAAACTCGACGATACTTTGGCGACTAATGCACTGGAACATGGCTCTCTCGCCTTTTATGCCGATGGTCGAGCGTGCGCAGCTCCTTATTATGTTAGTTGGCGTTATATGCAAGTTTTGACTGGAAAAGTGACGCGTATAATTGTTTTATAGTGGGTTTTACCTGTATGGATTTAACCGCCAACACCATTTTTAGAATTATTAAACAAAATTACTCTTAGCAGTATTTTTAATATACCGTCGTGTAAGATTTCAATTATTATTGTGTTTTTCCCCAGGTTCTCAAATCCTTCGAAATTTTTTTCAAATCGAATGACCCCTTACTGATTTACAGATTAACCTTTTGCAAGCACCGTATATAATTCACCTTTAATCTATTTCTAAACAGTATCGCTCTGTCTTTTGAGATAAACCCATGGTGTAACCTATAAAATTAGTATAGAATTTTCCTGGGGAATTGAAATTAATTATCACGTCTTTTAAAATTAGTTCCAACAAAGACCTGTATATATTGTATTAATATTCAAAAACCTATCAGCAAAACACCTTTGCATTTTTATTTAGATTTAGCTCGATAATAGAGTTAAACTCCAAAAATATTTATTAGTAGCTAGAATTGTTAAAATTTTCAATTAGTGAATCCACATACAAATGATTAAACCAAAAGGTATAATATATATATTGATTCTGCACAGTGGGCTAGAAAGTGGTTCGATAATCTATTTTAAATGTAGTTCAACATAAGACGTATATTCTAAATAAATTTAGTGAAATGTATGATCATTAGCCTTGCATTGTTTTGTTGATGACGTCTGACTATTAATTTAATAAAAGCACTTTCCACAATTCTAGTTAATATACGGGAATACACATTCTATAATTTGATTTAAATTGGGTTAATGTAAGGACAAATTATACTTATACTTTCTCTGTGTGCGAAAATGTTTTACTGGATGTGAAACCATAAAAAAACACAACGAAAGGCACATCGAGATGGTTTATTTCCAAAAGGAACCAAAAATTACAGACAATGAGTGGGAACAAATTAAGGATTTGGAAAACCAATCGACCGCAGCGCATAAAGAATGTATAAACGCTGCAATTCAGTTAGAGCGAGCCAAGTTGCTATTTGAAAAACCATACGCCATAACAAAATCTTCTTTCAAAATCATAATTGTAGGCCTGAACCCGTTCGACGATTACAAAATAATTTTTAGATTTGTTGACACCATTTCGCAGAGCGTACTTGATGTATTCCTCAACGTATTTAGGAAGTTTATATCAAATCTTCCACACATTATACGCACTATGGAAGTTGGCATGCGAAATCAGATATGCAAATTCGACAACTTGCGTTTTTATTTAAATAAGAATTGCTTATACGCGGGGTAGTCACTCTTTTAAGATAAATATATTTTGCTAGGTATCAACTAACATTAAATTTTTCTAGGGACCCCAAATCTGTAAATAGATTTTAAATTGGACCACCCCATACAAAGTTATGCTTTTTAAAGACCCAAATCACTAATTTTTGCTCATCTTTATTTAACTCCATCTTTAGAACCTTTTTTTGCTACGCAAGACATATACCTTAGCCAACCATCTCCCGAGAAATCTAAAACCGCTGTGTTCCGCAAACACCACGTGGAGATAACACGTATACTCTGTCAACCAGGATAGAAGCAGGAAGGATTTGGAAGAAGGAAAGGTGGGAGAAGAACTTAAAAATTACGGAATCTTAAATCTAATATACACAATAGATTTACAAATATAAACAACTATCTTATATCTTTATGTCTCCATGCGTAAATTGTTGCCCTCGTGTACGCCCAAACACATCCCAGCCCGTGTGCACCCCTGCCCATGCACACCCCTGCGCGTACGCACCCCTGCCCATGCGCACCCTTCTCTGTGCGACTGCTATTTCGAGGTAACGTCACAGGCTTTTATAAATAAAGAACAATGTTATATACTCTTATAAAATGTTTATTCTGACATTATACATAACAAATTTAAAAATATTTAATACCATGCATGGAGTCATTTAAACTTAATTTTAATACAAAGTTATACACAGAAGACAGTCCTTTCTTTATGTTTGTTTGGAGTGGTTTTAATTTTATCTAATTTTATTCGCAGCTTAAAATTTAAATCGACACCCAAGTCTTCTATCTCCTTTTTTCTAGCCAATAGTTTGATACATAGAGACCGTCTAGGTTTTCGAATTGCAAAATGTGCCGAAGTTTGCCTCTATATTTAAAGTCTGATTCCACCGACAACCAGATCCATTCCTTCGCGTAATTCTTGCAGCTTGTGACAATCTTTTAATCGCGGCTCTCCCACTATATCCTGCATACGTATCTTGTTAGCTTGATCGACTTCTTCTTGTCGGTATTGGAGGAAATCCTTATTCTCCCAAACACTGTTGCATAGTTGCATGTCCACCACTTTTGGAAATATATGGTTGTTATAGGTTGTAAGACCCTCGGTTTTAAATGATCCGAAAGGTTCTTTACTAGGCAAGTATACAATGTTTAACGGACCCCCTTTGCGTGTGGTGTACGCAAAGGTTACGAAACCTGCATTCCTTAGTTCGTCTTTGTTATGTGCCATTTCGATAAATACATTTCTAGAATAACCTTTTAAAAAATATACGCATTTAGTACCATCCTTTTCCGCAAGGACGCCTACATAACTAAAAGTGTCTTTTTTACTAACCACAAATGCATACAACTTGTAGAAACCAGATGTATCTAAGTCAGTCCATCGGCACATAAAATAATCTTTTAATTCTTCCTCATTTTCTCTAATAAAATGTTCTTTGTCTAACACATCTTTGTATTGTTCGCGTATTGTAGCAGTGTTTTCCATGTAGTCCAACTTTCGCTTTCCAGTTGTCTTTTTCTTCCACTTACAGCGTATCGCGTGCATAATGGAACAATTTCCTTTAGCGTAAACGGATAGAGTTTACTGCCAATATTTACGCGTTGTCGTACAACCTCTGGACGAATGTTAGGCGTATCTATCAACCCCAATTCCGAAATGACTATTTCTTTTGGAATTGTAGAATATGGTGTTGCAGATTGTGTAAAATATGTACTACCTGCTTTAATGTAGCACTTGTGTATGATTTTTATTTTATCTTGGCTATCCTCCTCCTCTACTATCTCCAAATAATTTACAGGTAAATATTTAAAACTAAAAGCCGAAAGCACATACTTTATCAATTTCTCTCTTTCCTCTGGTTTTTCGGACAACTTAATTTGCAAGCCCGTCAATTTCTTTGTATTGCCATTACCCCAATACACGTACTGTAGCAGGTTATTATACACTAAACAGCAGCTATTTTGTAGCTTGGCTGATAGCTTACTCCACATTTTGGCAAGTGGTAGCGAGTACATTGGCGTCTTTAGGAAGTATAACTTACTATCTTCCAATAATGTTAAACAGTCTTTTAAGGGTTTATACACCCGTTCCGCACTGACATAGCTTCCAATTGCACAGTTGTATATTGTCGCTTCCAATCGCGTAATACCATGTTCTTCGGCCAAAGTAGATGCAAAAGTTTCCCTTAAACGTACATCTGGGCAACGTAAAAAATCTACTATATGATTGCCAAGTTGTTTATTAACACCAGGACTTGTTATCTGACACACAAATTTGTTGTATATCTTAATTCTTGCATTGGTTGTTAGCCATGTTAAACAATCAATTCCCGCAGTTTTATCGTTGTCAACTATAATATTACACTTTTCTTCGTATTCTCCCTTATAGCAAAAGTTATGCTTTGTAGTTAAATAATTACACATATCCATCTTGCTAAATATGCCAGCAAAATCTTGGGTTACATCCATGTCAAAAAGATAGAAATCATCTTTTTCGAGATCGTCTAATATATCTGGTAGTTCTTCCAATATAGTTTCCAACTAAACATCTGCTAGTTCCACTTTGTATGGAACACATATAGTATTTTGGAACTTTTTATTAATGCATACGAGATCTTCTTTTCCGATAATTTCTTTTAATCTCTGGCCCATCTTGTTAGTGCTTTCCATAGAAAACGGAAGCTTAGCTTTAACACCATGCCTAGCGGAAACAAATCGGTCGAACTTTCTTCGTAGATAGCTGTTAAATGCACCACAAATTTCTTTTTTAGGATAAACATCCTTTTGCTTGCAGATGTTTGATCGGTGTCAGAAAGGTCGCAAATTTTAACCAACATTATATTGTCACAAAATGGTTCTGTAATTGGTGTGTCTAGTCCACCAGTCAGCATCTGTTCGCCTTCGACATAACAAATATTACCAATATCTGCCACCAGATTATTGTTGCACATATTTTCTGCCAACGGTCATAATCCAAATCGCTCATTTGTCGGTTTCACTTTATTCCCAAGAAGTTGAGAAACGTTAATCACCTTGGAGACGCTCATGTTTACCGTTCTAGCTACTGTGGAATACTAAATTGAATACGAAAAAATTGTTCTCTTATGTATCCTACAGAGGGGGACGTATATTGCCGAAGATAGTCGAATATGTCGGACACCACCATATCGCTTACATTCTCTGGTTTAGGAACTGATTTGCCTCCGATCTAGGTTGGATGTGGAATTGTCAGGAGTTAGGTTAGCTGGTGTTGTCCGGTGTTAGGTTAGGTTAGTTGGACTTGTGTGGATTTAGGTTAGATAAAAGGAAAAATTGATAGGTTAGGTCAGCTTCGCGACGCTGACCTAACCTATCAATTTTTCCTTTTACGCGAAGGAATGGATCTGGTTGTCGGTGGAATCAAAGACTTTAAATATAGAGGCAAACTTCGGCACATTTTGCAATTCGAAAACCTAGACGGTCTCTATGTATCAAACTATTGGCTAGAAAAGGAGATAGAAGACTTGGGTGTCGATTTAAATTTTAAGCTGCGAATAAAATTAGATAAAATTAAAGCCACTCCAAACAAACATAAAGAAAGGACTGTCTTCTGTGTATAACTTTGTATTAAAATTAAGTTTAAATGACTCCATGCTTGGTATTAAATATTTTTAAATTTGTTATGTATAATGTCAGAATAAACATTTTATAATAGTATATAACATTGTTCTTTATTTATAAAAGCCTGTGACGTTACCTCGAAATAGCAGTCGCACAGAGAGGGGTGCGCATGGGCAGGGGTGCGTACGCGCATGGGTGTGCATGGGCAGGGGTGCGCATGGGCAGGGGTGCACACGGGCTGGGATGTGTTTGGGCGTACACGAGGGCAACGATCTACGCATGGAGACATAAAGATATAAGATAGTTGTTTATATTTGTAAATCTATTGTGTATATTAGTTTTAAGATTTCATAATTTTTAAGTTCTTCTCCCACCTTTACTTCTTCCAAATCCTTCCTGCTTCTATCCTGGTTGACAGAGTATACGTGTTATCTCCACGTGGTGTTCGCGGAACACAGAGGTTTTAGATTTCTCGGGAGATGGTTGGCTAAGGTATATGTCTTGCGTAGCAAAAAAAGGTTCTAAAGATGGAGTTAAATAAAGATGAGCAAAAATTAGTGATTTGGGTCTTTAAAAGGCATAACTTTGTATGGGGTGGTCCAATTTAAAATCTATTTACAGATTTGGGGTCCCTAGAAAAATTTAATGTTAGTTGATACCTAGCAAAATATATTTATCTTAAAAGAGTGACTACCCCGCGTATAAGCAATTCTTATTTAAATAAAAACGCAAGTTGTCGAATTTGCATATCTGATTTCGCATGCCAACTTCCATAGTGCGTATAATGTGTGGAAGATTTGATATAAACTTCCTAAATATGTTGAGGGTTACATCAAGTACGCTCTGCGAAATGGTGTCAATAAATCTAAAAATTATTTTGTAATCGTCGAACGGGTTCAGGCCTACAATTATGATTTTGAAAGAAGATTTTGTTATGGCGTATGGTTTTTTAAATAGCAACTTGGTTCGCTCTAACTGAATTGCAGCGTTTATACATTCTTTATGCGTTGCGGTCGATTGGTTTTCCAAATCCTTAATTTGTTCCCACTCATTGTCTGTAATTTTTGGTTCTTCTTGGAAATAAACCATCTCGATGTGCCTGTCGTTGTGTTTTTTTATGGCTTCACATCCAGTAAAACATTTTCGCACACAGAGAAAGTATAAGTATAATTTGTCCTTACATTAACCCAATTTAAATCAAATTATAGAATGTGTATTCCCGTATATTAACTAGAATTGTGGAAAGTGCTTTTATTAAATTAATAGTCAGACGTCATCGACAAAACAATGCAAGGCTAATGATCATACATTTCACTAAATTTATTTAGAATATACGTCTTATGTTGAACTACATTTAAAATAGATTATCGAACCACTTTCTAGCCCACCGTGCAGAATTAATATATATATATATATATATATATATATATATATATATTATATTATACCTTTTGGTTTAATCATTTGTGTGTGGATTCACTAATTGAAAATTTTAACAATTCTAGCTACTAATAAATATTTTTGGAGTTTAACTCTATTATCGAGCTAAATCTAAATAAAAATGCAAAGGTGTTTTACTGATAGGTTTTTGAATATTAATACAATATATACAGGTCTTTGTTGGAACTAATTTTAAAAGACGTGATAATTAATTTCAATTCCCCAGGAAAATTCTATACTAATTTTATAGGTTACACCATGGGTTTATCTCAAAAGACAGAGCGATACTGTTTAGAAATAGATTAAAGGTGAATTATATACGGTGCTTGCAAAAGGTTAATCTGTAAATCAGTAAGGGGTCATTCGATTTGAAAAAAATTTCGAAGGATTTGAGAACCTGCGGAAAAACACAATAATAATTGAAATCTTACACGACGGTATATTAAAAATACTGCTAAGAGTAATTTTGTTTAATAATTCTAAAAATGGTGTTGGCGGTTAAATACAATCAGGTAAAACCCACTATAAAACAATTATACGCGTCACTTTTCCAGTCAAGACTTGCATATAACGCCAACTAACATAATAAGGAGCTGCGCACGCTCGACCATCGGCATAAAAGACGAGAGAGCCATGTTCCAGTGCATTAGTCGTCAAAGTATCGTCGAGTTTGATTAAAATTATAAGTTAAAGATGGATTTTTCTTGTGTTGACGTTACAAGTGATGTGCGAGTACCACCATTAAATAGCAACCAACTAGTTGGTAAGACAACCTATAGGTTAGGCGAATTTTTTCCAAATTATCACCACCATATAATAGAAGTTGGTTTTGATTTATATGGTGGTCTTCAACCTGCCATCCAAGTTATTTGCTGTAGTGGTATGTGTGCTGATTCTACGATAACATTCTCTTACTTCGATTGGAAGAAATTGTGTACTTTTCAAGTGGAATTTCAAATTCACCAATTTGCTCAAGACTCAAAACAAGTCAGATTAAATGGTTTGACTACTGGAAACGATGTTGTTGACATACAATTGGATCAAGATTTCAAATTGCAGCTGAGCACAGCCTTTAATAGAAGTATATGGCTGTTGAACAATTTTGAAAAAGAGAATTTATATAATATGGAGATTACGAAAGATCGGAATGTTATTGTGCTACCTGCGTACGAGTGCATCAAGCTATTAAATTTGCGAGAATTAATCTGTTTTAAAATGGCTGAGTTAAGGTGTAGAAACTTTCCAGAATTGTACGAAAAATTTGTTGGTGATATAAAAAAAGTATGTGGAAATACGACGGAGGAAGAAAGGATTCAAACGTTATTAGAGGAAGAGAGCCGTGCCAGTATTTCTCTGTCTAATGATTGCAACAATGTAAATTACTTGACAGAGTTGGAAATTATTAAATGTTACCCCATCCAGTACTTAAAAGATGCAACTGCAAGGCAATCGCTTGCGCAAATGTTAAGAGATTTGGCTATCCCAGATTCGCCAGACTCTGGTTACCACAGCGGTTTATAGATGTTATCAATACATGTATGTATTATATTTAAAAACATATTTCTTGATAAAGTTTGTTTTTACATATTTGTATCGCCAACATTAGCAAAAATTATTAATAGACGTATTAAACTATCTTGTTTTTATTTTTAGGTTTAAAGTGGTGTACCCCGCAAATAATAAACACAATATACCGCATGTTAACAAAAAATTGTTGAGAAATTCAAAGACAACTTTAGTGTGGGTCTAGTATTATAATTTGTTGGTAGTAAGGCTAAGTCCTACTGTATTGTAAGCGAGAAGGACATGATTAAAAAGACTAAAGGGGTCTCACAAAGTGTAGTTAAGTAAAACCGAGGGTCTTACAACCTATAACGAGCATATATCCCCAAAAGGGGTAGGCAGCAGTGCGTGGGAGAATAAGGATTCTCTCCAATAAGAAATTAAAGTCATTGGGTAATGGTAGAAATGTTAAACCTATAAAGGCGATTATTAATTGTGGTTTAGTGGCCGCGTTTGTGCACTCTGCGTGGAAGTTATTTAAAATTAAATTGCTTTATTAGTAAGTATTCTGTATACAACAAGTTTGGTGTTCCCTTAGTAAAGGTTTAAAGTGTTTATTTAAAATTTGTATCGAACAATTATTCATCAATTTTTAATACACAAACATAATTAATAGAAAGTCCAAGAAAAGAAATTATATACAGCTTTCATATGTAATTTAGACTGTTCTTAATCTTCTTTGGGGATTAAACCACTCATAGTTTTTAAAATTATCTTTATTAACGTTTCGATCCATGACCTAGGATCGTTTTCAAAATAATAAAAACTTCAAGTTTGACATTTATGACATAAATTGAAGGTGACTTTGATTTATTGATGTTTGAAATATTTGGTTTGAATACACTAAACAAAAATTTTTAAAGTTTAAATGAATGATTGCCTTCAATTTGTGTTACGGCCTGGGACCGACTTTATTAGGTAGCCAATACGCTTAACGTGAAATCAGCTGATTAATTTTATTTTAAAATTCAATAACTTGGGATTGGAAAACATTTTTAACATGTTTCTATTTATACAATTTAGAGGATGGTTATTAAAAGTGTGCAATTGCATTATTAAACAGTAGTCGTTTTATATTTATTTTGAAGGAAATCATTATGATTTAGGCTACCTCTTTGGTAGATTTTAACATTGTTCTGAGGTGACCTTATGGCGGGTTTACACTTGTCAGATACCAATGTTGTTCTATGAAGGTTGTATATGGATCTGAGGCGACCATATGGCGGGTTTGACACTTGTCAGATACCAATACTGTTTAACGAGTATATGGTGTGATAACCTTATTGCGGGTTTACACTTCAGTCATGCTGATTTATAATCTTCAATGTCTTATTTGACCGAATCTCGGTGAAATAAGACATGAAATTAGAAATCAATAGAAGGAAGCTAGCTCAGAATATAAATAAGTGCAGGTACGTGTCCAACCAGTTTTGAGATGAAGATCCAATGATGATGATGTTGAAGCATATTAACAACCCCTGTAAAACAGCATTGGTATCTGACAAGTGTAAACCCGCAATAAGGTTACCTCACAACCATATACAATCTCCGTTAAACAGTATTGGTATCTGACAAGTAAACCCGCCATAGGGTCGCCCCAGATCCATATACAACCTTCATAGAACAACATTGGTATCTGACAAGTGTAAACCCGCCATAAGGTCACCTCAGAACAATGTTAAAATTCACCAAAGAGGTAGCCTAAATCATAATGATTTCCTTCAAAATAAATATAAAAACGACTACTTAAGCCTTTTAATAATGCAATTGCACACTTTTAATAACCATCCTCTAAATTGTATAAATAGAAACATGTTAAAAATGTTTTCCAATTCCCAAGTTATTGAATTTTACAATAAAATTAATCAGCTGATTTCACGTTAAGCGTATTGGCTACCTAATAAAGTCGGTCCCAGGTGTAACACAAATTGAAGGCAATCATTCATTTAAACTTTAAAAATTTTTGTTTAGTGTATTCAAACCAAATATTTCAAACATCAATAAATCAAAGTCACCTTCAATTTATGTCATAAATGTCAAACTTGAAGTTTTTATTATTTTGAAAACGATCCTAGGTCATGGATCGAAACGTTAATAAAGATAATTTTAAAAACTATGAGTGGTTTAATCCCCAAAGAAGATTAAGAAGAATACTAAACAAACCACAACAAACATACAGGGAGTATTTAATTTAGACTGCTCATAATCGTTAAGAAATTGATTTCTTAACGACTTGTATTTTCCTAGCATTGACTATATAATTATGACGTGCATAGTTATTAAAAATGTTAAAAATGTAATTTAGGTAGCCCATGCTCGTTAAGGATTTATTTCCTTAACGACTTGTATTTTCCAAGCATTTGAGCATATAATTATGACGTGCATAGTTATTAAAAATGTTAAACCAACCTTGATAACTGTTTAAAATTAAAAAGTTATGGTTTTGAATATTCTAAAAACAGTGCATCATCGTTTGAAAAATGGTTTTAAATATTAAACAGTTATGGCTTTATAAAGGACTCATTTCTAAAATCTCCACGGTTTTTGATTTTTGGAGATGTTTGGTTATAGAGCAAAAAGCAAAATTTAGAGGTTTGAGAGCTTTAAAGTGTAACTATGCAGAGCGTGGTCCGATTTCAAATCTGTTTACAGATTCGCATTCTGCGTAAAATTTTAGACTAATTTAATGTATCACATGTATAAAAAAGTTTATAAGAACGCTTAGAAATCGCAACAGGTAAGAAATCTTAAAATTGGGGTAGCTCCCTGGGGGGTGATGCTATCTAAAAAATTCCTAGAGATTCGGGTAGCTGAGAAAATTCTAATATTAATTGATACCAAACAAGATAGGTTTATCTCGAAAGATGCAATGGCTAGTCGAAGAAAGCTATTTGGTTCAGAATGTTAGCGGTAAAAAAATCTTAAAATGAGGGTAACTCCCTGGGGGATGGCGCTATCTAAAAAATTGCTAGAGATTCGGGTAGCTGAGAAAATTCTAATATTAATTGATACCAAACAAGATAGGTTTATCTCGAAAGATGAAAAATGGTTAGTCGAAGAAAACTTTTTGGTCCAGATGTGTGGGGAAATGAGGGATTCTGGGGGAAATGAGGCGGTGGTTTTGCCAATAACCATCTACTAAGATACGATGAATATTGAAATTAGTATCCCTCAAGTATTTTGCTCAACTAGATTCAAAATAATATTGCATCAAGCAATCTAGGTAAATCTAGGTAAAAAGTGAATGTTATTAACATATTAAGCAAAATTGTTGTATTATAGTCAGGTTCCACGAATTAGCGTAGTGACGTCACAGACGGTGATTTTTGTTGTCAAATGTAATCCAAAACTATGTAAGTGTAATAATTAGGAGAAAATAAATGCTATGAGTTGGCATCACTTTGCACTGTTTTCGTTAGCATTTTGTTAAATTCAATTTCGTTTAGCAATTTTACGTATTTATTAAGTTTATTTTGTATTAAAACTGTTGTATGCAGAACAAATTTCACTTTTTGTTCTGTTATATCAGATTAACAGTGAATATTATGGCAACATGGACCTGCTGGTCTATATGATGTCACTACACTGATTCGTGGAACGGGCTATAGTAACTCGAAACAGTAATGCCCGATTATGCTATTAAAAACGCAAATATGTAAGTAAATTAGAACATCAAAGCTACTAGCAAGAATCAATACTTTCACATATGCATTGTTTGCAAATTCCAGGTTTAGAAAAAAAGCCATATGAGAAAATACAATTTTTGAAAAAGTCTATTTATAACAAAGTTTGATAATAATAGTTTGATTATTATAATGCAAATAAATATGATGGTTAAAGGTCGTACGTAGATGGAACAGCAGATCAATGGAGTTTTGTGTTATCTTTAACTGTTACCAATTTAATAACTTCAAGCAGAATTTGCGCGCCACTAACAAATAAAGCATTGAATGTGATGATCAATATTATACATGTTATCTATATGCACCAAAACTGAGTCATTAAGTGCTGTATGACAAGTAGCCTGTTTGTGATAGATGTAGCTCCTTAGCAGTTGCTTCATCCATTAAACTCTTCTATAGATATTAATAACAAACATGATGTTATTAACGACGTTTTAATAGCCTATCCGTTTTATATAGTTATATTGTTAATAAAAAAATTTAAATGTATGATATAAAACAATAGCAATGCTAATGTATTACACATTATAATGATAATAATGTGATTTTATAAATAAAATTGTAGAATAAATGATCATTGTCAACTACTATTTTAATACTGTTTCCGTATTTATTCAAGTAGAAGCTACGATTAGTCGTTAAGTAATTATCCATATCGTAGCCAAATAGACTAGGAAAAATCCAATGAATAATAATATTCTATTTCGAGGTATTTAATACATCTTCAATGATCATCGAGTAATTTCTACGTAAAATTACAACTAAAAACAGAGAACATGCTGATCGATACTACTCTTTCTGCTGGTTTCTCAAGTACGTTAATTTGAAATCCAGGTAACATTATACGTACGACAGATAGTTCTTAACATTAGGCAACAACTATATTATACCTTCTAAATTTTGGTTAACACCGAGAGCATTGGCGATTTTTAGATGTATAATTTACAGTCTTTCAACAAAGTTAAACAGTCTTTTAAAAGCTTATACATACTGTCTGTGCTCTGAAATTCTCCAGTTGTGTCGTTGTATAGTAACCTTCTATTTCATTTTTAAAAAAATTTACGGTCTCATTACTTTAAAAACTCCTTCAGTTCCTACTTATTTTAATTTACGTTTGCTATAAGTTCAATCCGTGTAGATAGTCAACCCACTTTACGCGCCCTTCATTAATTCGGCGAATTTTTTCTTATCTCTTATCTATACAAGTCCACCTGTTTACACTTTCTAGTTCTTGATCTGACACGAAAACCTGATTACACATGCTTCGAGTGTGAAATTGGTTTTTCCTGGCATTCGTATAGTGTTGGATTTTAAAAACAGTTCGTGACATATAAATGTAATTTCTGTTGGAGATGTAATATAAACATATGTATTAGTTTTGGTGTTGGCAGTTTTTTGTTAGGCGAAATAGTCTGCGTACATTTTAGTAAAAATTGTCGTTCACATTTAACAGCAAAAATTATATTTCCCCCACAGTTTGTTTTGTCATATGCAACCCCAACAAAGTACTTATCTTTCCATAAACAAGTGTTTGTTCGCGGTGTTAAACATGAAAACAACTTCAACTGAGATATAATATGATGGACAGTGTTACTAATCAGTTTCAATCCTACAATAACAGGCGTGACATGACGTGAAGGCTAACGTTTAAAATATTAAGAAAATGATTATTTTGTTTACGTTAATATACATGGCGTTTATTTTATAACAACGAATCAAGGTGTTGCGAATTTTTTTGTACAAATTTTTTTAACGGGAGACTGTACTGAAGACTAAATTAACCGCAAAATACTAGAATTAAAAAGATTGAGCATTAAGCTAGATATTAGGAGACGAAAAGTATGACAAACTTCAACATGAACTACTATGTAAAAAATTGGCATTAATTCCCTCTCCCTCGACTAGTTAATTAGCACCACACTCTTCCGTTGCATTTTTTGTTGTGGTAATCGGTTCGCACTTCTTACGTTGCTTTCTTTCTGGTCCGCACGGAATACCGTAACAATATATTGCTATTTCTGATCTAGTATTGCTATGCTCTAGCACCAAAAGAGGCGCAAATGCTTCTGCCAATCATGCACCTGAATAACTCATAAAATGAACAATAATTTTTCCATCTATCTTCTACTAACAAATTTTAAAAAAAGGAAGTCCACCACTAAAAAGGAAATAGACGTGCAAAAATGTCGTTAAAACTATGGTCACACCATCTTGGTTATTAAGGGACTGCGTATATACACATGATTTTTCATGGTATCACCGTCATCATCATCATCATTAGGTCTTCAGTCCTGGAACTGGTTAGACGCGTACCATCATTGTTTCCTAATCTGAACTAACCGACAGATTTCCCTGAAATTTGCACAGTCTGCATCTATCACTATCTGATCTAGGTCTAAATATACCTCTTTTTTCCTATCTCTGTTTGTAATATATCCCATACTATTCCCCAAAAATTCTTTAGAACGTATTCTGCCTTTCTATTTCTCTTATATTTTTCCCCAGATATCCTAGTTCCCCTACTATTTCTATAACCTATTTGTTATTATCTTTGTCTGTCCATGCTATCGTCCTCATACATCTGAAGCACAGCATTTCAAAAGGCTGTTACCGTTTTTCTGTCTGCGTTTCAGACTGCCCGTATTTCATAGGCATACTGTGCTGTGCTCCACACATATGCTTTCAACAATTTTCTTCTTGTTCTATGTTTGTTGTCTTTCCTCATAGGCGCTGTTTTTTCTTGTTAGATGCAGTTCGGTCACCTTCTATTGTTTTACAATTATATACCCTATTTCTCCGAACTTCAGTGGTTGTGAAGGGATTCTCATATCGACACGGCCGACTGCTTGAAAAATGGCAGGTGAGCATTTTTCACAAATACTACGCCCTCGTTCGGATGAGAGGTTAAATGGAGGTCCCGTGTGTGAGTGTTGTCACGCACGTTAAAGATCCCTACCTTGCCTGGAACGGCAAGGGTTCGGCAAAATTCTAAATTTCCAGGCAACAAAAAACTCGCCTCCTGGCCAATGTAGTACCTTCGGGTGGAGCATTGGAAATGTAAATGAACGGTTGTGAAGGGAGGTAAGCAGCCTGTGGCTGCCAAGTTCCCCAACACTTAACCAATTACCGATTTAATATATTTTCCAATATATCTTTTCGCACAGTCAACATTAGTTGCAGATATTTCGCAAACAAAACAACTAGTTGTTTATACTAATCATCAGATTTATCTGCGCTTATTTTTTCGTCATTAGGTTTTCCGTCTCAAAACTGGTTGGACACGTACCTGCACTTATTTATATTCTGACCTAGCCTACATAGTTTCATGAAATTCTCACACAGCATGTGTATACAGCTCGTTCCCCTTCTATTGTTTTCTAATTTTATGCCCTATTTCAACGAGATTCAGTGAAGGGGGTTAAGCAACCTGTGGATACCAAGATACCCCAACACTTAGACATTTGCCGAAATAATGGTTTTCCAGTAAATCCTTTCACAGACTTAACATTATTCGAAAATATTGCCCAACCAATTCTTGTAGTTACTTATAATAATCATCATGTTTAAGCACAGTTATTTTTCGTCATTAGTTTATCCATCTTGGGATTGTTTGGATGCGTACATCCATTGATTTCTATTCTGGGCTAGCCTACACATCGCGCTGAAACCCCTACAGCCTACATCTTTTACTATCTGTGTGCAGTAGTCTAACCTAGGTCTGCCTTTTCTTCTCTTTTTTCCTATCTCTGCTTCTAATATATTCCGCACTATTCCCTCATGCCGTAGTATGTGGCCTATCATCCTATCTCTCCTATTTTTCACCATTTTACACATATTTCTTTCTTCCCCTACCATTTTTAGTACCTCTTCGTTCTTAACTTTGTCTGTACATGATATCTTCATTATACGTCTGTAGCACCACATTTCAAAGGCTTCTACCTTTTTCTTGTCCGCTTCTCCTACTGTCCAGGCTTCACAGCCGTACAGTGCTGTGCTCCACACATATGTTTTAAGCAATCTTTTCCTTGTTTCTATGTTTGTGGTCTTTGAGCACAGTAGTTGCTTTTTCTTGTTAAATGTAGCACGACCTTGTGCTAATCTTTGTTTTATATCTTTTGTACTTTTCCCATCTTGCGTTATTTGGCTTACTAGGTAGCAGAAATCCTTAACCTCTTGTAAGTTCGTGTTACATATTTGTATTCTTGTTTTAGATTTATTTTCCCCACCTTTGCATACTAGAACTTTAGTTTTAGTTTTGTTAATTTTCATACCGTATCTCTCTGTTAGAACCGTTTCCATTTCATTAAGAGCAGCTTCTAACCCTTCCTTGCTAGACGCTAGTACCGCTATATCATCTGCAAATCTAAGCATATCAATTTTTTGTCCCTGCATAGATATTCCAAATGTCTTCCTGTATTTGACAGTATTTATTGCCTCTTTAATGTACAAATTAAAAATTAATGGGAATAGGGCACATCCCTGTCTCACCCCTTTCCTAATATTTACTTCTCTACGTTCCTGCTCTAATTCTATTACTGCTGTTTGCTCTTTGTATAAGCCATGTACTATTCGTCTATCCCTATAACTCATTCCAATCTTTTTGAGTACTTCAAACATATATTTCCATTTTACATTGTCGAATGCTTTTTCCAGGTCTACAAACACTACATACACGCTTTCCCCTTTTTCTATTGTTTTCTCCATCATCACTCTCAGAGCTAAAATAGCCTCCCGTGTTCCCCTGTTTCGCCTAAACCCAAATTGGTCTTCTCCTAGTATTTCTTCCGCCCGTTTTTCCATTCGCCTTTGCACAATTCTAGTTAATATTTTTGACACGTGTGCTGTCAAACTGATTGTTCGAAAATTTTCACATCTATCCGCGCCTTTATTTTTTGGTATAGTTACTATGATGCTACGTTTGAAATTTTTGGGTATCTTGCCTGTCTCATACATATAGCTTACAAGTTGGAAGAGACGTTCTGTTACTACTTGTCCAGCGGCATTTAGAGTTTCTGCTTGCACCTTATCTGTGCCCGGCGCCTTACCATTTTTCAGACTCTTTAATGCTAATTCAAACTCACCTCTAAGTATAGGATATCCCAAGTCATCATTTTCAATGTCTGATTCCTGTTCTAATGCAGTTAGTTCCTCCCCTGCATATAAATTCCCCATATATTCTTGCCATCTACCCACTTTCTCTACGTTTTCTATGATGACGTTTCCTTGTGCGTCCCTAATATTTTTGCTATACGGTTTTATATCCCTAAATTTCATTCTAATTAATTTGTATGCTTCGTCTTTCCTATTTCCATCTTCGTTTGTACCTCTTTGCACTTTTCATCAATCCATTGTTTTTTAGCTTTCCTGGATTTTCGAATAATTACCCATTTTATGGCTTTGTATCTCTGTTTCCTGTTTCGTCTGATAAATTTTTGTATTTTCGTCTTTCTCCTATTAAATTCAGGATATCCTTTGTTATCCATGGTTTCTTATTTCTTTTAGTGTATACCCCAGAATATCTCTACCTGCTATGTCTAAGTTGGATTTAATGTTATTTCATTCTGTTTCTACTTCCTTAGTATCAGATATTTTCCCGATATCTTTGAGCAATTCATTCTTAAATTTAAGTGCGGCCTTCATAATTACGATGTTGTGGTCAGTATCTATATCTGCTTCTGGGTAGCTTCTACAATCTTTTACTTGATTCCTAAACCGTTGTCTAACAAGAATGTAATCTATTTGATATCTTCCTATATCTCCTGGCATCTTCCACGTATATCGTCTTCTAGCATGATGTTGAAATAATGTGTTTGTGATGATTAAATTGTTCTTGTCGCAAAATTCTACCAGCCTATTTCCCCTGTCGTTTCTCGTGCCCAAACCAAATAAACCTACTACCGTCACCGTCAATTATTGTGTCAGTTAACTAAACATCACATTCCAAAAAGAATGAGGAGGTTATTGGAAATAGAAACTTCACCATAATAAAAAAGATCATTCACGCGTGTCCAAATGTCAGAAGTGTAATGTGCCCTCCACATAATTCTAAGGTATCTTCATACGACTATTATTCATCTTTTCAAACAAAAAATACCTTGACAAGAACGACAGACTTTCGAGAAAGTACGATGAAGCTTACAAGAATTGCTTCAATAAAACATATGATTCGGCTGTGGGTTAGGATAGGATTATTTAACTACACGTGGACTATATACAGAGTATAACTTCAAAAGTATCGAGTGATGATTTAGACTTTTTCAGCTTGAAAAATTACGAAGAAATGTTGTAGACAAAAAATGTTTAGTTTATAATCGTGCAAGGGTTGAAATGTTTGGTATGTCCATATCATCTTGTGTTTTGTTTCCATGGTATTCAATTTTGTTTTTCAATGGGCAATTCTAATCAATAAACTAAGTAAGAAAAAATTACTTTGTGATATTTAATCATCAATGTAGGTTAAGAAGGCCGTGGAAATGTAACAACTCAAGCTAATGCGTACTATTAACTATTGCCTTATAACATAATTTTAGTTATATATTATATCAAATTAATAAGTTAATTAACAGTATTGAGAAAATATTGTACACTTAAGTGAGATGAACAGATTGAAATATTAATTATGTATCGGCATAAAGATCGAGGGCAAACTCAAAGTAAAGTTTGTGATTTATCTAATAATATCTATGCGTATACATACTCCAGTTCGTCATTAGTGTGGTAGTGGTAGTGTTTAGGTTATTAAAAATCTGGCAGGCTCAATTCAGCAATAAACACGAATAATTTGGATATCCTATTAGCAATTGAGGAAATTCCAAATATTTCTACAGGGAAAGTAGCAATAAACTTGAGTTAATGTACGAATTAAATGAAGACGATTTTAGCAAAAGATTGAAATTTTGTCAGCAAATGAGAAATACGCAATGAAGACATCAATTTTGTTTATAGTGCTATATTCTCGGATGAAGGAGAATTTATGTTAAACAGAACAAACAGGAAATAGGCATATTTGTCAAAATTAATAGATATCAATTCTACACTACGTGGAAGAACAACACACACAGAACCCGCAAAAAGTTAATATTTGAATAGGCATGTGTAACCGTGTATTTCTGCTCAGTACAAAGATCTTCTGAAAGTTAGGTAATGCTAGATCCGTCGTTATTATTTATAAATATGTTAAGCAGAGAATAGCAAGCTGTCTTTGGTGTTATCAATTTAATTATTAGTTTGATAGGAATTGTGTATTATTGGAGTTTGGTCCGATCCACTTTCTCTTCTTTATCACAATCTTGAGCACTTTTAAAAAGGCGATCGAAGTGGTTGAAATCATTTGGTATAATTTATCAAGTCCAATTAGTGAGCAGCTACCCTGGAGCTATTTTTATCTTATCATGATTTAAGCGAGTCGAATTTAAGGTTGATTCAAATTCTGATTTGCTCTTCGGTTTGTGAAAAATGGTTTTAAAATAAGGGATATTTCTCATGCAGTTTTAAACAGAAGCAAGTCCATTTCTATTTATTTTGTGTTTCATCTAAGAAATTTATAATTTGAAGATTTTCAGTAAGCCAGGGCCATTATTATTCAAAATTAGAATACATGGTGTTTTAAAAAAAAAGAGTTATTTCTATCGATGGGGGTGTCGACGAAGCCTCGCCTTTGACATCCGTTTAGATGCTTTTATCATCAGTGATTGTTTGTAAAATGATTTATCACACTCCAGGTATTTATGTAGGCATACAAATGATATTCGAAATCGGTTAATTGTTAAATATTAAATTTTAAAACCTATGTACTGTTATATCAGTGCTTGTCTACTGGAAATAAAATTTTGTTCAATGGTTCAGTGTTAGGTATTATATTGCGGAAGGCTTTTTTATTTGAGCTCATATGGAATGGCTTTTAGTTTTGTTTATTTAAATCATATAGAGGAGATTTAACACATTACAATAAACTTATTATCAAAGACTTTATTTGTTGGATCAGAATGGCTGTTTTGTTTTTTCTCATATACTGAGCAAGTGCTATTTATTAATATTGTCGTATTTGTGTATTTGACATATTGTTCAGTCTTATGAACAAGCAATTTAATCCATATACTGCTTAAATGATACCATCAAAGAACTGACTTTTAGCCCTGTAGATTTAGTTCAGGCTGTGGACTTTGTCCATTAGTTATAATTTATTTAATACTTATATATTAATAAGATCCTTTACATAAAAATACTTGTGACCACCTTATCAGAGCGGCACAATAGCTTTGTTCGTCAGAAACTCTAAACGTTGATAGATTCCTTCAACTGCGGTCAAACCAAATCATACCCGATCAGCAATCTTGAGCAGGAATTTTTGTAAAGGTCAAATCATCTTGAGACCGGACCTAAAAATTACTAGAAAAAGCTTTTCATTCGCAAGTAATTTTCTTTACGCATAAAACACTTACACTAGCTTAATCTACTTAATAATACATCAAGTGTCTCTCTAAGGATTTAAAACAAAATTATACTTGCGTCAAATTTTTGCTGGTCTTCATATCTCCATTACCACCTGTCTTTGATTATAATTGTTATCGAAAGATCTTTTCTATTTAAAATTAACTGCATCGAAAAGTTCCTGCTTACAATTTTTAGATTTCCATTTTAATTAATCTTCATACGTCGAAGTATATTTCATCAGTTTTCAAAAATACTTTTATTTTTAATGGATTAAAAAGCCGCTGCCTTACAGCAAGTTCAATTACCGTTTTTATGTAGCAACAATAAATATATGTCGTAGCTGTGCTCCATATAAAGTTATTCAGTCACTATCTATCAAGGATCCAATGTCGAATGACATGTTCAAATCTTGAATAACCGCTTCTCATAAATTTCCGGGTTTTATATAAAAACAATCTTAATACGTCATCGTTCTAGAATTTCGAATACATTCCAGATCTGAATCATCCCATGATGTAACAATTAACCGCATTTACGTGTGTTCTTATTTTTAATGACATGTCAGTTTAAAACTTATTGCGATCATAAAAATTTTCTATCCTTTATTAATGCTTGGAGCTAATAGTTGGTTATCTCCTCTCACTATTACAATTTTACGAGCTTCTATAATTTATAGTGATAAAAACTTGTTATCTTATCTGGTTTTATAGTTTGCCGGTGTTATCGTGTTAACGTGTATTCATTCGCATTGCTTGTTAACGTAAAGTCTGTATAAATGCAATAAAACTTGTTTTTAACTGATATTTTTCAAGAAAATAAATATTTACACACGAGTTATTCAATCAAATGAATGCGTTTGTATTTTCATCGATCAGACTTGTATTAAGATTGAGCTTAGTTTTTAAATGGTATGACTCAACACTGTATGCACTTAGAGCGTGTTATTTTACGTGGGATTTCACATTATGTGCTAAAGGAATACTAATCTTATCTTACTAAATATTATACAGGGTAAAAATTAAATAATTGAATTTTACTTTTTCAACTTTGGGTAGGTTTCCTCGCAGAATGTGGTGCTCAATGCCTTACCACATCGATATATATATATATATATATATATATATATATATATATATATATCTGCGGACTAATAAGCCCCAAGTTGGACGCCGATGTTGTGGACTGAAGATGCCCCACCGTGGGAGCCACTAAAAGATACTGTTTGCTAGCTCAATTTAAATAAAATCAGTAAAATCAGATATCAGATTTATAATGACACGAAATATTCCTTAACAAGAAATCTTTCAAATAACAATTACTACTAGATCCACAACAGGTTTTCTCTAACAAACAATATCTTACATATAACAAAAAAACAATTTCATACAAATATTAAAATCTAAAAATAGAGTCCAAAATTGCTTCAACGGCTTTGCCTTACAAACAATATCTTAAATCTAACAAAAATATAACTTCTAAGAAGCAACTCATACTAAAATTAGAGTCCAGAGTCTCTATTATAATCAAAATGGAAACCCCCTAATCTTATTTTCATTCACCAGTAACTCCTTAAGTAAATCGTATTATGTACCAAATTTGACAAAATAAAATAAATAACTCAATATCCGCCCCTTGAAATCGGATTTAAACGTATCTGATCAGTCACCGCGCGCTACTACCCCTCAATGGAATTATCAAACTTGTACACACTCTCTACTTTAATTTCACATACTAGCACACAAAAATACTCTTACCATGGAACTTAACTAATAAATAAAAATGTCCTTTTTAAAATTTTAAAACAATGAAACTTTTATTTTACCGTGTAAATTATGTTGATCGTTCTTGTGTCCTCTGTTTAACACGTAGTCATTCATTCATGTCCAAATCGTTTAAATTTTGCCATTAAATACAATCATAATTGCCATTCCAATCCCATACATGTTTTTATTTAAATTTAAAAAAATTTATCTTGTAGTAGTTAATCATCATTCATTATTCTCCACTTTCGAAACCATGTTAACGTATTTCATCACTCTTTCAATAAATAATTTCAGTACTAAAACTGTAATATTTTTACTACGTGATATACTGCATTGTGACGTTTGAAGAAGACTGAACAACTACTTGAGTCCTTGATTTCGAATAGGTTATATAGGCAAGCCTCCGTATTACATCAACATCTAGAATTTTCTAAGTCAATCTCGTATCTTGTAATTGGTTGTTTTCCGGAGGTGTGTGGCGCAACATTAAGAACTTTGTCTTTTACCGGCCTCAGACTACGTTAATTAACTGGCGTCGTTCCTTATCAATATTTAAGATTTATGGCTGCAATTAATCTATTTTTTACGACTTCGTCTCTTAACTCGCCGTAACTGGATGTGCATTTACATTCCTTATCTTATCGCTCCTAGGGTATTTGATCATTCGCTTTGTTCCATTTAAGTACTCGATTATTCTCATTTTGCAACGTTCGGATAATACAAACATGTAATTATATTATTATTAATAGAGAAGAATAATCCATATTTGGATAATATAATTATATGTTTGTATTATCCAAACGTTGCAAATTGAGATGATCAAGTTATTAGTACATGAATTATGTATATATCTAGATTCAATTCCCTTAAATGCAAGACGTAATTGAAAATCGGTAACAAGAGCCAAGCTTCAGTAGTATTCATTATAACAACATCTAAACAATTAGACTAGATAGCTCAATTGGTTAGAGCGCTGATCCGGAAAATCACAGGTCGCAGGTTCAAATCCTGCTGTAGCCGTTCTTTTAGTGGTTTTCAATTACTAGTTCGATTTGAAATGGTAATTCAACTTTACATACAAGGTTGGGTTTTCATTTCATCTAAAAAACTATTAATATATATTAAGCATTCACTTGCATTTCAAATATGGATTATTCTTCTCTATTTATATATATATATATATATATATATATATATATATTATATTCATATTAGGAGGGTGAAATTTAAGAATCGAAAGTAGCTACTACAGCAACAAAGCCAAATAGCTCAAAACATGCACGGCAATAAACCAAATAACTTTTATCTACAACATTTCTTTATAAGTTTTCGAACTAAAACCTTACAAGCATTATTTGATACTACTGTTACTCCCTGTAGAATGCGATAAAAGCGCTATTGTATAAGACTAATAAATAAGGTTTTGGTAGTACCAGTCATAGTCGTTGCTAAAAAGTGCCCATAGAATTAAAATTTTAAAAAGCTTAATTATGTAGGTGTATCTGAAGACTTACATATCATACGGTGAAGTCGTTAACAAGCAGATATAGTGCAGGAACAACTATGGTATATAACATTTAATCTCGTATAGCAACTTTTTACACTAGTAAGGATATGACACCTTTCAACACTTGTTACACAATATTTTGTTTGGACACATCAGCTGGCGTATCCTAAAACACAACTAAAGGTAAGGTCCTCCGAATACAATTTTTATCTTACATAACCATCGCACTTCCTTCAAAATCTCCATCCATTCCTTCTTGTTCTCTTGGCATACATCCCTCGCCCGTTAACATCTATGCATCGCTTGTTACAAGCCTCTTTATTCGTGAACGTTTTCACTTTCCCTTTATTCACACTTTCATCGACCACGCTCAATTACGTTTTGCGTGGCCTACCTCTTTCTCTCAAACCATTCATCCATCATTTGTACACTTGATCATTTAGCCCTCATTCATACGTATCAAAATTTGCTGCACAGTATATATCACGAAAACAGGAATAGTTTGTTCAAAGTTACTAGTGTTTCTTTATATAGGCAGGCTTAGTTAAAATTGTTCTATAAATAATTGAGTGTTTAAGAGAAAAAGCAAACCTTAAGCTATTTTATCCAACAAAAGACGAGCTTCTCGTGAAAAGTTTTTAAATTTCTTCAAATTATTAGAAAATAACAAAATTGGTAACTTAAGGTGCTTATCGGATTTTCGATAATATTGCAATTTCTACATAGGATTTCGTCCATTTCGTTATTCAAACGCTTAACCTCTATATACCGACTTTTTGGAGTAAATATTTTATACACCGAATAAAAAAATTCAACAAAAACATGAAATAATGTCCCAAAGTTTCCTGGTTGTCAGTTCTTCAATAATTGTGTTGTATAGGACGCGATACCTAGATTTAAAGAGCTAAAAAGAGTTAATTGCATTTTCCAAAGCACTATTGAAATAAATACGCTGCTATCAGTTAAATAAATTGTAATAAAACAACCCCATAACATTTATATATTCTAATGATATTGAACTGTACGAGTTGCAAAAAACTGAAGAAAAATGCTTTTGTATAAACAGAAATTATGCATTGTACATTTTTTCTATCTCACAAAAGTCGGGACAACGATTATAAGAAACTAATTCTAATATCTACTTTCGAAACATACAAGTATCGCAGAGGGCTGTAACGAAAGGACAGACACCTCAATCTTTACTACCTTCTTGAACACGGGACACTGTGACTTGTAAATACTTGATAGTAAAATTCACAACCAAATTTGTTTTTACTCGATCTTATATACAAATACTCTTTAAATTTACAAAAAAAAAATCCTAATAGCGTTTTAGAACAAAAGTTCACACTTCAAATGATGTGTTAACAAACCCTTATAATTTTATACGACGCAGTTTCCCACTAGCTGCAAAAACTAAATGTTATGCTAATTATTCAATTTAAATGTAATTCCAATTATGGAATTTGGATTTCGGAATAATTTATGTAGCAAAAATTCGACGATGACCGCGAAAATGTATGCAAAGTAATTCTACATCATCTAGAAGGTGTTTGTTTACGTATAAATTTGCAACATTTGAGTCGATAGTCTAGTCATTAATTCCAGTAAATAACTAACAATATGCATCAATTCAAAGTATAATTTGCCCATTTCCATCAAAAAAGCACAAATAGACGTTTGTTTAGTTCAAAAACTGACTTCAGGTTATTTTTTTATGATGGTTTTAGAAATTTTAATTCTGGTTGACCATGAATACAAAATTCTTAACTTCGGTGCGGAATATTTACTTGTTTGGATTTAAAAAACATCGAGCCAGTAGACAGTACTCAGGTAATAAAAAAAAATGTGTGAATGAAGTAGCTTTGATTAAATGAGAATGGAGCAAGCAAAAAACTGATTAACATTACCAGCAAAATACAATTGCGAAAGCGATGTATGGGGAAAAAGTCTTACAAGTAACAACTGCCCGGAATTAAATTTAATCAACCTTGATTTGACTGTTCCACAAAAAAAATTGTATATATATAATTAACAAAATTTAATCTATATTAGGACAAACCATGAAGTCATCAATTAAAAAACTTACCGGCAAATAATGGACAATGTGTTATTACACAACACCTAGGTGCAAAAACTCAAGTATATGCATGAAGGCCACTGACAATTACTATTCAACAACACTTCATCCTATAATTAATCACTCACTAACAAAATAATGAACAAATCACCGAAAGAAATTCATAAACGCGACGCCGGAATCGTTCCTGCGTTCGTAAAACCAATCTACAGCCACTGGACACTGTAGTTGACTGAATTAACGTTTACGGGGTCTCCGTTCAGTAAGCACCGACTAATCCCCCCTATGCACGTCAGACGATTATGTGATTCTCAAATAAAAAGCTTTAAAATACGCATACCGGATGGCTACTTTGATGTTCAATTGATAAACGAGGGTTTATAATATTAATCACCATTATTAATTATTTTTAAACAGGGCTGTAGCGCGAGTGTTTTATAATTATAATCACGAACTACATGTAAGTTTAAAAAATGAATTTCATTTAAGAACTTGATGTATGGTTGTGAGGACCACGGTTTTCAGAATGTGCAACATTTGAATACATCAAAGAATACTCCAACCATTGATATTTTTCTGTTACAGCTATAAGATAAGAAATTAATTTATCATTAAACTGTTATTAGTTGTTTTAAGTATTGATGTTCCATGCTACAATTAGTGTTTCTGTTTTGGGCCTATTACGGAATGCCCAGTAATGTGTGTCATATAATATTTATAAAATTTTATCTCTACTGCAACTAATTAATCAGGAATTTATTAATGAGTAAAATGCGTTCAATTTCATTACTCAGATACCCAATGCGGATCAGTTTTTCTTTCACTATACAGCTAGTGGGCTTGAATGGAAACTATCAACTGCGGACGCGTCCGATTAGACGGTGTCAGGATAGAATAACAACTTCGAATACGTCCAGACAAAATAACCTATATCCACGAGGCAACAAAGGTTTTAAAAACTTATTGTATATCGACTAATTTAAATAAGCAACTTAATTTTAAAACTTGGATGATTTAAAATGCATAGAATCGTTTTCAAACGCTTTGTATTCCGCATCCAAGTACTGCATCTTTCTAGAAGTGAATTGAGTCATTGTTAACTATGTATGTGAAATTCAAACTTTACGCCATAATGAATTGTAATTAATATCAGGTTGCAATAGCTTTTTTTCAAATTGACTACGACTGTATTTTGTTTATATTAAATTTAATCAATCAATTACTCCAAAGCAACAAGCCAGTGGCGGTTTAGCAGAAAGTCACGAATCGTCCCTAGGACCAAAAATTATTGGATACACCCACTTGTCACAAAGATTAAATTATTTTGTAATTTTTTAAAAAGTTACTTTCGATTTTTGTTAATTTTGCAATAGATCTTTTTAAAACAATGAAGGAAACGCGATGTTCGTTGCTCTGGCACCTCTGTTTCTCTCCGTTTCCTTTTCAGTTCTACAAGATTTAATAGATATCAATGATTTCCTAGGGAAATGTTATTAAGATCTGTGTAGAAAATATGATCAAACATCTTGAAGTATCTTTCTAGAGAATTACCAATTTTAATAAATTTTAAAACAAATAAAACCCACATCAAACTATTTAGACAATACTTTATTGCTTGGTTTACACTTAATATAACCGATGTTTTCTTGCCTACATTTTCGACAAAAAATTATCCAAGATATCCCCATTATAATTACCCATTTACATTTTAATTTCTTATTTAAATATTTTACCGAAAAGGACATCCTTCAATAAATTCATGCGATATCACCTTTGCATGCACTTTTCAAATTTGCAGCAAATTAGGTAAAAATCTGAACAGATTATCGAGTTTCAGATATGGAGCACATCCTTTAAGTATAGTCTAAGATTACAGAACTATTCAAAGTCTCATGCATAAGAGGTAAACTTGCGTTCTTTACAGAAAAATGGAAAGAAAAGTATAAGTTAAGAGAATACCAATTTGAATTTGAAAAGGTAAAGCAAATTAGGTAAAAATCTGAACAGATTATCGAGTTTCAGATATGGAGCACATCCTTTAAGTATAGTCTAAGATTACAGAACTATTCAAAGTCTCATGCATAAGAGGTAAACTTGCGTTCTTTACAGAAAAATGGAAAGAAAAGTATAAGTTAAGAGAATACCAATTTGAATTTGAAAAGGTAAGGCTAGAAAAGAATCAACCATGTCTAAGCTTGTAACAATTTTATTTTTGCAGTAGGAGAATCCATTCATTAAACGTATAATGAATAGTAAAATACCTTTATTAATTAAAATAAATATTCAAGTAACAATCAAACTTTTATAGTATTATAATATCAAGGATTATTAGTCGAGTTGTTTCCGAGTTCGGTGTAATTTCACAGCCACTGGCGCGCGCGTGAGAGGTTCGAGAACTAAAATCCGGAACCTCCCACCATACAAGAAAGCAGCGAGCGCACTCGTCGATAGTTAAAAGTAGCGTCAAGATGCATTCTAAGAGAATGGCGAGTGACCTCCGAGTCGCTCTATGTTTGTGAAACACTTCCTGAGTAACGGTTAGTACCTAATCCACATTTTGTATATTCGTTGTCATATTAGCTAATTTACAAAATTTATTTAGCGCAACGACCCATTTGAACTCGCAACGACCCATTTGAACTCGCAACGACCCATTTGAACTCGCAACGACCTATTTGAACTCGCAACGACACATTTGAAATCCCAACGAGAAATTAGAAAACTGCATGGATAACGTATATATCGCACACCACGTCGAAAATCGCAACTGTAAAATTTGAGACAACATGATCCCTTTGAAGTTACAATTTAGAAAGCTTAATTTGTTGGCTACGCAATGAAAAATTATTTTAGTAAATAAATTTAGACAACGGAAGATTACGTTACAAAGTAATGCTGCCGTGATCCAAGTAAGGAACCCGCTTTGCTCCTACACCTGTGTTAAAGCATGGAAAGCAAGTATAATTAGTTGCTGTTCCGCGCTGCGAGGTAATTTCCATTACATCAAGGGACAACTGCTGCTCTTGGGTTCGTAATAGAATTAAGATTTCCTGAGTACTTTCCTTCTGAAAGTACATTATTTCATTTTGTTTGTTAGACGTACAAAAATTGTTATTCAGTTTACCTGTAACTAAGCTGGTTTTCCCCAGTATTAAATTTGCTTTCACTTAGCTTCGTAAATACGTGATCACACGTGGCTTCAACGTAATTTAACAGCTGCTATTACATCACCTGTTTGTTTGTTCACTATTGTCAACAATTGCCCAATGGCTAACACATGATTAACATTTTAGTATAACCACTATAGATAACATTAGAGAATATCTTGGTGATTATTTTGACTTCAAACTAAATTTAAGTTTGTTAACCTAAAGAGAAAATTTCGTATATTCATTTGTAAATGACTCACACAGATCTGATTGGGTTATAAAGAAACTCTAGCATTTTTAGTTACATAGAATTATAAAATATTTGAGTAAGGATTAGTTGATAACCTTTACTACCAGTTTTGCAAGTACTTCAAATTTTATTTTTATTTAATTACAATGATACTTTATTTACTGAAACCAAGAAAATTCTTATTAGTAAATTAATATTCTTCATTTAAAGTTTTTTATTCTGATCTAGTCTGATCAGACTTGGTAAACAAAAAGCAATAAGAACTAAAATTTTATGATCCCATTATGCAGAAAATATTCTCTATACTTTTAGGTATACTTGAGGGACGCAAATAGTGTTCCCATTTTTATGTGACTTAATTATTATTCTTTCTTACAGGAACAGCGTCTTATTCTGTTAAGACAAGTTTGTGTATCAACGAAGGCGATCTCTTTTTTGGGTCTCCAAGTCCGCCCTTAAAAAAATAGCTATACCCCTAAAATAAATCAATTTGGACTTGGTGGCGCCTGTTTGTTTTTTTTTGTTAAGTGTAACCCTCCATAGATTTCGACTTACCCCCCCATTGCTCATAGCTCTACCCAAGGAATAGACCCCTAGTTACGTCGGAAGACTTTGTTTTGCTGACCCCCAACTTCTAGAGTCAGATGTATGTATTAAGAAGAGAGCATTAGTTAAGCTCAATTTAGGAAAGAATGTGACCGTTTGGGGTTAGCGATCAAGAAAATATAATACGTTTCAAGCTTACCGATAGAAGGTAGATTAAGGAAGAATAAACCCACATGTTTGGACTTAGTACATTTAGAAGGAGCATGTGGTATCGAATAGAATATGGCGTTTGACATATTACAAAAGATGGGTTTGAAATATAGTGACAGAAAAGTAATTGCAAATATCTATCAGAAACACAAATAGTTCAAATCATCTAAAATTTGTAATATTTGTAATAAAATTTGAACTTGTAATATCGTTTTTCTTTAAACTCTTTGAAGATCTACAAACCATAAGCGAATGATTCGTTGTCATAATACTTTATCATTATTAATCGATCTAGCTTCCAGTAAAGCAAAAGCCCATGTTTTTTCATACAATTGTGATACTATATTTGACCAGCTTACTGTATTTAAAGAGTAACTTATCTTAAATTTCTTTATTAGGTTTATAACTGCCTTGTTTAAAGGAAAACCATATTTACCATGTTTTTGAACTACTCCATGATCGTTCCTCCTCTACTGTTAGTAAAACTTAAAACGGCTTTCTGTAACATCTTTAACTATTCTACAGTCGTATCTTGAAGAGCAGCTCTGAATCGTATTTGTAATCGAAAAACCTTGTTTTCCGACGACCACGTTGAAAACGACAAATTGCGTAGTAGTTAGTTATTTCGAAAATGACGTACTAAGTGGGCCATTAATTAGTTCACTTACCATACCTCGAACGCATCTATGCTAGTGATAAAATCAATGTTCCCGAATAAATTGATTTGAAGAAGGGATGTTACATGATCTCCTCGAAATCCAGATCTCACTCTTCTAGATTTGATTTTTCAAATGCTCCACCCGAAAGTACTACATTGGCCGGGAAGTGAGTTTTTCCTTATCTGAAAATTTTTAAATTTTGCTGAACTCTTACTATTCCAAGCAAAGTAGAGACTTTTAACGTACGTGATAACACACACACGGACCTACATTTTACCTCTCATCCGACAAGCCCTATTTTTGTAAAAATGCTCCCCTAACATTGTTCAACCGGTTCATGTGAGAATCGAACCCGCGACCTTATGATCAGCAGTTATACGCGAACCTGTCTGATCCAAGGAGCCGTCACGTCAGACCTCATTCCCCTACATTTGATTTTCCAATGCACCATGCGAAGGTACTCCATTGGCCAAGAAGCAATTTTTTTTTATCTGGAAATTTTGAATTTTATCAAACCCTTGGTATTTCACGCAGGGTAGGGCTCTTTAACGTGGCAACACACACACATACGCGTGGGACCAACATTTTACCTCTCCTCTGAATGCGGGCATATTTGTGTGCAAAATGCTCGCATAACATTTTTCAAGCGGTTTGAGTCAGAAATCGAATCCGAGACTTTGGGATCAGCAGTTAAACACAAACTTGTCTGATTCACGCAGCCACCTAGAGCTCCTACATAGATTTATCTTTGTATGGTTATTTGAAGTAATGAGCGCACGCCATTAAACCACATTAAACCACACGAGTCCAGAGTCGAAAAGTATTCCTCAACTTGCGCGTACGAATAGAAGAGTGCCGACGCCGACATGATGGTCATTTAGATGATATTATTTTTAAAATATAAATTCCTGTTCAATGTCTTTCTCTGCAATTAACATTTATTTGCATGCTTGTTACAGTTTTAATTTTATTTGATTTTTAAAAGTGAACTAATTAATAACTCACCCGATATATCACACTGCATATTAATATAGTGTTGAAATACATTTCAACTCGAGAGTAATATGAACGATATTGATTACCTAGACAACCCAAAATTCCCAGCACGGCTACAAGTTTTCCAACTTTTTGCATTCATTCGTTTCGTTTTGCTTAGAGATGTAATTACTCACATTAGTGTAGAATAGGAATGAATTCCACAATGAAAAGTGGATAATATATTGTAATTAGAACCATGTATCTCTTTATTCCTAGACATATGTTTGAGCAACGAAGTTGCGAATTATATAAAGACAAAAGTCTGGAAAATAGTGTACAGTCTCGTGAGGAAAGTCCCATTTCACACTCGTGGGATTGTCGCACGAAGCTGGCGCCTCGTGCGACAATACTCCTCATTCGCGTAAATGTTTTGTTATTACATGCTTGTAAGTTTACTGTTTTTATCATTAGTGGAGACGTTTTTAAGGGATCCATCTGGAAACCAAACTGCAACTCTAGTAGTTACTAGCAAGTCATAATTTTGTAAATGCCTAAAGTCAACTGTCAATTGATATACGTTGTTATACTTTTATGGACGACAGAGACAAAAATCAGATTAGGTATTATAAATAAACAAAAATTCATTAAAATTTAAAAAAAACCAAAAATAAACACGATTGCGTTATATTAAAACGAAAAAAACGGTCGTAGATCAGATATGGTTGTTGCACTATTTGAACTTGCTTTACTGTGACTCTGCGTATAGCCCTTATCGAGACGAGAAGGACGTCTGTAAGATTAGACAAATTCAAAGTTCTTGTTCACGACTCATATTACGAGAAAAAGTATGACCAGATATCTCATAGGTTAAACAAAGCCGAATGACTAAATATATAATTGACAATAGGATACTTCATGCAGTAGTTCTGAATTATAAAATTAGAATATATTCATATTATAAACATACTTTTCGTATGGATGTCCATAACTTAAGTCTTAGTTGTGACCAATTGCTAACTCCGCAATTATACGCACACGGAAATGCTTAAGTTCAGTATTCATATAAAATAACGAAGCAAGATAACTTCCTGCCTACTCAATTGAAATTCTTCCAGTTATCCATCCAAAAGTCGGTTAAAAAATTAATTACTGTGGCAGTATACATTTTAATGTGAAGATAAAAAGTGAAGGATTTGTCCAGAGTGCTCCTTACAAGCTAAGTTGATCCGGGTTATCGAGTCATTCTAAGTCAATCTTTGGCCTACTCATTGAATCAGATAGGTGACGCAGTCTTCACCTGGTGTTAACCTGCAAATGTTGGAGGACTTTGTAACAATTGACTCGCGTGTCACTACTAATTCCAAGGTCCAGTGATCCATTTCCGACACGGACCGCTTGAAAAATGTCACACAAACATTTAGAAAGATTCGAATAAGAGATCAAATGTAAATCCCGTGTGTGAGCATTCTTATACACGCTATAGAGATCCATCTTTGCATAAGTGGGCAAGATTTTGGCTAAATTCTGACCAATTTAATACCTCAAGGTAGAGCATCAGATAATTCAAATATACGGTACATACGCAAATTGAGAATTAATAGGATGCAGGTAATATTTATATATTGCTGTGGGCTGAAGATGACCGACGTTGGGCGTTAACAAACGATAAAGATGTTGTGATCTGAAATGGTTAATAAAAGTGTTGCCGTAATTATTTTTGCTAGCTTATTTAAATATAACTACCAGAATCAGATATCAGATTTATAATAACAGAAAATATTCTTTAACACACAATCTTTCAAATAACAATTACTACATCCACAACAGGTTTCGCTAACAAAAAATATCTTACATTTAACCTCTAAAACAAACACATTCATACAATATTAAAATCTAAACGTCACCATGACATAACTCACAATTAGTTAACGGTCTGGCATGTTGGCAGCGATTTGCTGCTTAAGCCTTACCATAAGATATAACTTAATAAACGTCTCCATGACATAACTCAATTAGTTAGCGGTCTGGCATGTTGGCAACGATTTATTGCTTAAGCCTTACCATAACATATGATTTAACACTTTTCCTTTTTTGGAGCAAATAACCAGGTAATATTTCATTTCTGGGAATCATGTAAACATGTTGAGGTTCTTTAATAACCATCAGGCTGCTAATATCTATGTACAGCCATGTAGATAAGAAAAGATAGAAGAGCATAGGAAGACCTATATCAAGCTATATTAGTCAAATTATTAGAAATTTAGTTTGTGAAGGGTATCTAGAACTTTTTAGATTAGCACAGAATAGAAAAGAAGTTAGAGCTGCGTCAAACCGACCCCAAGTAAGGTCGAAAACAAAATAATGATGAAAAGTAGAGTCCAAAATTTTCACAACGGCTTTGACTTACAAACAATATTTTAAATCTAACAAAAATATAGCTTCTGAGTAATCATTCAGCTTATACTAAAATTAGAGTCCAAAGTCTGTTTTATAATCAGAATAAGCACACTCTGATCTTAATTTCATTCACCAATAGCTCCTTAATTAAATCTTATTATGTATAAAATTTGTCAAAATAAGACGGATCACTCAAATAGCAACTCCTTTGAAATAGGATTTTAGACGTACGTAATAGGATGGCAGAACCGCATCGAAGACCGCTATCTCTCAATCAAATTATCAACTTTTACACACACGCTACCCTACTTACAAATACTAGCACACAAAAATACTCTTATCATTGAATTTAACTTGACCTTTTTTAAAATTTTAAAAAATGTAATTTTATTTTACAGTATAAATTATACTGGTTGTTGTTATTGCCTCTGTTTAGCATGTAGTCATCTATCCATGTCCAAAATCGTTCAAATCGTTAAAAATTTTCCATGAAATACCAACAGAATTGCGATTCCAATGCCATGTGGTCTTATTTAAATTAGAAACTTTATTTTGCAGTAGTCAATTATTATCTATTCATTTATTCTCAATTTTAATTCATTTTACATAATTCTATTACTGACTTCCTACTGGGCGTTTATAAGAATATTCCTTCTCTATTTCAGTAATTTTCACTACTAAACTATATTATTTTTACTACGTAATATATTATCATTAGTTCTACTGTATCGTGAATGAGTGCTGAACAACTGATCTCCGTACTTGATATCCATTGGGTTATATAGACAAACTGTTGGTAACGTCACGCATCGAAAAAATCTAGCAAAGTCTAATTGTCGTTTCTATGTACGAATTGGTGCTAAAAGTGGACTGGTCTTTTTACGTAGGCATCGAGAACCTTCATGAATGACGCAAACTTTAGAAATCTGTCATTCCAGTAGCTCCAGACTATATTAATTAGTACCATTTACCTATGCAGTATCTTACCGTTAAGACTTTCAAGATTTATGGTTGTAATTAATCTTATTTTATCTTCTAATTTAGACGATGTCGTTTACCTTTAGTACTAGATTATTCCAGGATACTTCTTCATTACTTGCGAAATACCATCTTTACATTTGAAATACATGGTAGCTTTTTCTTTGAATATACACAGATATTTTAAATGAATACGCTTTCATCTAAATACCAACGTATGTTCGGTATCGAGGAAAACGCAATTAAATATTACACACGCGCTTAATATAAAATGAAATTCAATGCGCTTTATAATCTTTTGAAAACGTTTGTTTTCTTTTGAACATAAACACGATCAAATGAAATACTTTATAAGAATTACGCATTTATGCAATTGAGTACTTTATAACAAAAATGTATATAAAACTATGAAAAAATATCATTCTACGCGCGACATATTATTCTGATCTAAAACCACTATTTCTTCGTTATTAAGAATGAAAATTCTTGCAATTAGGGGTTTTTATGCATTTATATTTCATATAACGAGCATTTTAACAACTACGCTTTTCTATGACAATTAATAAATACACAATTCAGTCATTTCTTAAATTTCTCAGATTTTGCTCGGGTTTGCAGCGTCGTATGTTTAGGAATTGACGCTGGATGACCTTTTGATGGCCTCTAATCACATCAATATATACATATTAAATAATAGCACAAGACAAGTTGATAAATACTAAGATATTATAGTCAATAAGATGAAATAATAACTTAAGACTTTAATGCAAAACCGGAAGGATCCTTTCAAATTGTGCTAGTAATTGAAAGATCAAAAATATAAGGTCCCGCTTACCAATTGCGCCACCTGAACGGATGGCTGCAATCGAAAAAACACAAATTTAAACCATATACGTAACCATACATCAACCTAACCATCGATTCTTGATTTTTATAAATTTTAAAACAAAAGCGTAGTACATACATTTCAGCTAGAATATAAGCATTAAGTTTAACCTTTCTGAAAAAGTGTAAACGTATTGATTATTATTAGTACAGTTCTAAGCATTGTTAAAAAAGTTCTTGCAAAAATTTTGTATATAAAAGAGAAATGTGTTTTATTTTCGGACGTCTTATATGGAATTGTAAATATATATCTTGAAATTATATACCTTTGATAAAAAATTTGATCGATTTGGAAAGCCAGCCTTGTTTCAAAGTTTTCATATCTCACTACCAGCAGATAATAAAAACATTAAACAAAATTTTATCTCTCTGCTTCCCTCTGATATCTATTAATATTTATTCTACTTTCAGTGTAAATGTTGGGTGATAAAGGTAAGAAGAACTATAAGCGCAAATAATGGAAACAGTGCTTAGTTTAATTACAATGAAAGTCTTGCAAACCAATTCAACGGCTACTATTTAGGTAGTACAGAATTGAGCGTTGACAGTCTAACACGGTTCGAGCAAAAGGGTGTACACAGACGCAGAATTAAGAATGGAAAATAGCAAATAGGATCAATTTATTGCCACAGAATGTACCCGCTAGTTCATATTCATTATTTAGGTATTCGGATCACTTTGTTGCTATAAAATACCCTTCTTAATACGCGTATCCGCAACAATATGTTTTTGGATCAATTTGAATCGTTGCATCATTTCGGATGAACGAATCAGTTGGATCAGCGGGGCATTTCGGATGAATCACTGTGTTAGTTTGGGTCACCGGATCAGTTCAGGTCTCGGGTCAGTCTGTGTTTCGAATCAGCGTGTTAAAATTTGTGGCCTGATTAAATTCTATTATAAGCTTGAGTATTTTATAAATTTATATTTATCTTCCTACACCACAGAGATTTAACTGAATTGCTGCATGTCCGAACTTCATTTATTACTAATTAAAATTTTTGTACAATTGTTGGAATGACTAGTAAATAAGTTAAATATAATAAAGATAATAAACTTATTTTCAATTTAAAGTGCTATAATTTTTAATTTGAGAATTAGGATTAAATGTGAATAATTTTTTCCCATAACTGCATCATTTTTGAAAACAAAGAGTACGTATAGTAAGTCAAGTTAATATTTTCAAAATATCCTTGTATATCAATAGATATTCCTAGATTTTTTACTAAGGTATGTGTTTTATGGGATACTACCGATTTGCTAAAATGAAATTTTTTAAAGATTGATCAAAGATAAGTTTACTATAGGGTGCAAACTTTTTCAAATGTAGTTTGCATGATCTACGTTATGCACCATAATATACAATACTAGATTTCACACAGGTGTCCTGCGCATGTCAGTTCGTCGGCGAGTCGGTGCATCAGCAATACTTCTTAATACTAGTTTGAAGAACGATGTATTGTGGGGTAGCAGTTGGAAATGGGTCCGACGACGGCGAAAAAATTTTCATCGTGGAGTATTAATTCAATTCAGACGAACATAGCAGTCAACATGGACCGAGTTTAAAGTTAGTGACGGAACAATAACGCGAACAGTTTATGAAGGCTACACCAAGCAACACAGTTATATTATATAGCGTTACGAAATTTCGTCTTACTAGTAGTGTATTGTACTAACCGAAGAGAACACCTGGTAGGTCAGTAACTATGTCCACAAATGAGAATCATGATGTGTATTCAATCAGCTGTTAAAGTCACCAAAACAAAGTTTTTGAAGAACGTCCTTGAAATAGAACATCGGTAACACGTTGCTTTAGCGATTGCTTAAACACACTGGTGGATTTCTGTACAGAACACAGATGGGGCAAGGATTAACGGAGTCAGACAAACAAACCAGGATTGCGTATTGTACACGCTATTTGGCCATGGTGTAGGAGGATTCAAGATTTCTTGGTCAATATTTTCACCAACGTAAGTCATATTCATTTGAACGGTTTCATCAATCGTCAAACGACTTGCTTTCTTGGTTTGAGAGGCAAGACGTTATCGTCATGAAACAGTTACATAGTGAACGTGTGACAATATGGTATGCAGCGTGGCATAAAGTGTGCTAGGCCTGTATTTCATTGAGGATGCTAACGGTATATCTCCTGCTGTTACCCAAGACCGTTACTAGGACACGGTAATCAAGTCATTAGTTCGGGATGTCAGACGGTTTTGTTGTGCTAGGAATCTTCGGATGGATAGACAGTTGTTTCAATAGGATGGGGCGATGCACTACACTGCTCGACAGTTTCTGGCCATGCTAAAACAAATCTTCCAGGACAAATAATTTCTGTGGGACTGACTTTAACAATCACATTCCCCTTATCTGGCATCGCCCGATGCTTACCTGTGGGGAATGTTAAAAGAGAAAGTGTTCAGCGGTACAGATCCGCCCAAAAGTTTGCACACATTACGCGAAATAATCGTCGCCTTTATCAAGGATCTGCACCATTTATTTTCCACGATGCTTCAAAATCTGCGCGACCGTTATCAACTCTGCATCCAGTGCGACAGCGCACATTTGGAACATTTACATTATCGTTTTGTAAAGTAATTCCAAAGAAGACAAATTTGTTCCTTATTATGCTCCAGTACTGTATACTGTGGGACATATCGTATAAAGTATGTCATTTATGTTCAAAAAAACAAAACGAAATGACGTCACACGTCTCGAAAAATTAGTCAGGTCTCTCAACAATAATATCTTCAAGACATTATGATAAATACCGTTTACCGAAATGTTTATATTTAACTAGAATAGACTAGATGAGTGCACTAAACCTTTTAAATGTTAAGGAGACACAAATAAATTCAATAATTGCTTCTTTAACTCTACAGAAAATAAAAATGTATATTACAAATGTCATGAAGATTTTGCCTTTACTAGGCATAAATAATTTAGGTATGGATTTCTCTAGTGTAATTGAGAACTTTCTAAGAGTGTCATCGACAACTGTATAAGTTCCTCTAATTTTTAGACAGAAGCAATGAATAAAGTAGGTGTTTTGTATGCACTTTATGCATGCATACTACTTCCTTAAATTAAAACCAAATGTTCTTATTAATTAGAGCGATATAAAGAGTAACACTTTATTACAGTAGTTGTACTAAGATTATTATCTACGAACTGGTAATATAAAAGCAGTTCCGGTCCAAACAATTTAAATAAAGCATTCTTATAAGGCAAGGATTCATTTTATATCTCTGAAGAATCGCACTTTCCATTTCATGATTATCAATTCCAGAATATAAAATATAACCAACATATTGTGGCGTAAAAAATTTGATGTCAAGAACCTATATATGGAGATTATATTTTAATACAATTTTTAACTAGTTACTAACATCCTCAAAGGATTTGTATAAAAATTTGTAACGTGCGCAAGATTTTAATAAAATCTTATTAAGACAGCATAGACAGATAATTAGAGCTTCTTTGAATACCATGTAGGTTGTTCGGAATGCTTGAAGTATGTTGGAATGTGAAATACAATTGTTTATTTATACAGGGTCAAAGGAAGGTTACAAACTAGAAAATTTGCAAGCAAAAAGCGAATTGGTTGTTAATCATAAGCTAGAAGGGATTTTTTGATTATGTCTAGTGATTCTATTAGCTAGAAAATAATTAAAATCTAATATGTAAAAATAAAAGCATTAATCCGTGTGTGAATATTTTCTTTCTGAACGATTAAAGTTGTATTGAATTTATTGCAGAATAGAAAGATCGCGAAACGAATACAAACTTAGATTTCCAATTTTTAAATTAATTCATTTCACCCGTGTGTGAAAACAATTACTCTTCAGAGATACCTAAAAACAAGTTTTTATTTTAAAGCAAAGCATTTATTTTCATCAGTGTATAAATAATTATTCTGTAAATACTAAAAATAACTTCGATTTTAAGCCGTCTTCATTAAGATGTGCAAAGCTAAAAATCCATACTTTGCTAGAACAACAACCAATCTTTAAAAATGCCATAATACGCGTTATAACCAATTGCAAGCTTTAATGCATCCTCGTTAGAGCAAAGCATATTTTCCGTGTGCAGGTATATCTTTTAAAACAAAAGTAATGCATTTATTCTCGTTAAAAAAATACCACTATGAGTTTTAAATAAAACGTATCTTTCTTTCAAAGAAGTTAGTTCCGAATTAATCCAGAAGGTTCGAGCATTTACATGGTTTAATACGATAAAGTCATAAATCATCTGTAAATACGCTAGGAATAGCTTATTACGGCCCGTTAATGAATAAACGCTCCAATTCAAAGAAAGTCCTACCATCAGGAAACCCACGAACTGAAATAGATAACGTGCTTAATAGTTCTAAGAGAGATGGCAACGGCTATGTTTTAATGCATCAACAAAGAATGGGAGACGTCTTAAAATAGACATAAATTATGAAAACCGCGATTACTTTACATGTAATTAGCTGATTAAAACCCGAAATCCGTATAATGATTACATAACCCAGTGACGAATGCTTCGAAATCAATCTAAAATGGATTGGAAAAAATGACGTATTAGTATATAAAAGGAAATGATCGAGGATCAGGGTCATTCTTTCTAAAATCAAACAACATGTAAGTTTCGAAAAGTTTGATTCTTTAATTTATTTTACAACATAAAACATATACGTTTCGAGTAATTTGTAATCTATTTTATCGGCGTTCCATAAGTAACATAGAAGTTATCAAACGTAATTATTTGATACAGTATAATGAAGATTTGTCACAATAATATAAATAATCTTGGTAAAAGACCACAACTGCTGATTTTAATCGATTAAAAATAAATACACTCTGCAAACTGACATTTCAGCGTCAAGATTGGTTATAAATGGAGATTTGAAATAAAACCACGAAGTATTTAATGCCGTTAATTACAATGCACCGGACAAGATTTGGACCTGTATTTAAGGCTTTCGCTGCCCATGCGTTTTCCAATTACGCCACCGAAACGGAAAATTACACAAATCTAAATCATGTACACGACCATATATTAACCTAATTTTCAAATACGTTTAGCATTTTTGTCAATCATATCACACAGTGTCAAGTTTTTCGACTTATGTCAAATATAGAAAGAAAGCGACGCTCAAAAGTACGGCTGATGCCAACTATTAAGTATACATTTTGAATAATTATTGCACAAGGCAAGTTGATTAATACTAAAGTATTAGTGAATAAGATGAAATAATAACTTAGACTTTTATGCAAAGTCCAAACGATCATTTCAAATCGAGCTAATAATTGAAAGATGGAAAATACAAGGTCCCGGACAGGATTCGAACCTGTATCTTAGGCAATTCGCGGTCCATGCATTTTCCTATTACGCTACCGAGACGAGTGACTACAACCGAAAAATTACGCAAGTCTAAATCATTTAAACAAGCATATATTAATCTAACTTTCAATTGTGCTTGGCATTTTGGTCCATCTTATCTGACAGTCGAAAAGCTTGACACTGTCCTAAATAGTATACCAAAGTTCATAAATTCATGTGTTATGTTTAATTTAACAGCGCGGTACAATAAATTTTCAAAATGGCCGCCATTTGCTTCAATGCACAAATTAACTCTTCGTAAGAAGTTTAACTGAACCCTCTGCATTGTTTGGGCATTATTTTTTAAAGAGTTGGCTGCATTTAAAATTCGTCTATACAATTCTTCTTCGCTATCAAGTGGAGACGAATAAACCTTAGATTTTAAGGTACCCCACAAAAAATAATCGCAGGGCGTCAAGTCCGGCGATCGTACTGGCCAATTTGTAGGAGCATCATATCCCCTTCCGATCCATCGATCCGGATATTTTTCGTGTAAATGTTGTCGAACAGCTAGAGTAAAGTGGGGAGGAGCACCATCGTGCATGAACCACATGTCTTGGCGAAGTAACAATGGCAGATCTTCCAATAAATTCGGCAATGTTTGTTGTAGAAAGTTGAAGTAATTGTCTCCGTTTAATCGATTTGGTATCACAACAGGACCGATAATAAAATTATCAATAACTCCAGCCCAGACATTAATCTTAAATTCATGTTGATAGTGAGTCACTTTAGTTGCATGAGGATTTTCTAAGCGTAAACATGTTCATTATGTATGTTAGTAATACCAGATCTTGTAAAATAAGCTTCGTCTGTAAATAAAATTTTGCGACTGAAATTTGCATTTTGAATTCACTGATCTTGAATAAATTGACAGAAAGCTAGACGCCTCTCAAGATCGATAGGCAAAAGGTCTTGTAACTGTTGAACGTGGTATGGGTGTAATAACTGTTCCTTTAAAATGTCATGAACAATACTTTTAAGAACTTGTAATTCAAGTCCTAAGCGTCTGGTGCTTATTTTTGGGTCTTCTTCAACTCTATCCAAAATTTGTTCTTCCAAATCCGCAGTTCTTGTGGTACGTTGACGTCCTCGATCCGCATTTCCTGACTGAAAGCTACCATTTTCACGAAGACGTCTTTCGATATTTGCCAATGGTTGGTGATTTGGCATTCGGCGATTAGGAAATCTTGACAGGCAAACTGAGGTTAAATAAAATTTAAATTAAATAACAAATCAAAAGCAAAGCCTACTACTATACTATTTTCTTTTATTTGCCCCGTTTTGCAGTTAATGCAGCAATGATGACGAAAGTATGCAGACATTTGAAATTACTTTCTTCATGTCAAACCGCTCGTCTAATCAAAATTTTACAAAAGACAAAAAAGTTTCCAAATTAAGTCGGCTACTCATAAAAAAAATTGGTAGTCATTGCATAAACAGGAAAGAAGTAATGGTCGGATATTTATACAATACATCATTTTTGGGACACTCGTATGCTTTTAAAATTATTGCGTACACCACCAAAAGATGTCAATTGAAAGTAGAAACTCGCACCCCAAAAATGGTCAAAATCTATCGACGCGTTTTCGAGTTATTTTAAAATATCAAATATTTTTCACGATTTTCGAAGCCCTCTAGCGGCTAAATGAAGCAACTTGTATAATAGGTAAGTTGGTTCAAATCGATCTATTTCAAGCCAATAAATCTCTGTTCTTACGTTGTACACGTATTTTCCGGACACCCTGTATAATAAACTGTAAAATTTGATATTGTTGACTTACCTTCCATTTTAACTTTATTTTGCCTGGCTAGCTCAATGGAATTGACGGAGTTTTCAAAATGAAATCAAACACTGCAATATGATAAAGCATTGATACAGTATAGAATATTTTCTCAAATACAAAAGCATATAGAACATTTACGGCGTAGTTTCTGTCAAACATCAAATTATTTTAACAAGTACTTACCTATTTACTTAATTGACAAAATGTCTCTTACCTTATTTTAAATTTACAGAATTAAATCTCTTCCCTTATGGATAGTTTACCTGGCTTTGATTACCACGCTTGCAAGTTTGTTTGGCCAAAAAAGTCCTTGACATAAACTTCCTGGTAAATATACCCTTTACAAAAAAAATAATTTTATAATTAAGAACTATTCTACTTTAGATTTAAATGACAAATACTCCAATATCAGTTACAAACAATGTTTTAAAGGTAATACTTGCGAAAATCCACAAAGCGCTTGCTTTTCCAATTCGCAATTAAATATGTTCTGCTTTTATTTTAAATTGACGTCCAAATCAGCTTACAAGATTTTCATACTATTTACATTTCCATTTAGAAACCAAATGCATCCTAGGTTTAATTATTTAATAAAATTTTAAATAGCTTTCTATATCGAAGCATTTCCCATCTTCATTCTATATTACAAAATCTAATACTTGCATTTAACAATTTTCATATTTACGCAGGTTACGTTTAAAACTAACTTCTGTTACATGGTAATTATAAATTACGGTATTGCATACCTTAAAACGATCTCTTCTCAAAGTACCATTTTCGCGATCGAATTTATGAATCAATGTTTGTAATCAAAGTTCCGGTTTATTTACAAAAATTATCTATTTTCTAGAATGTACTAGTGTCTACGTGATTCCATTCCAAAAAACACTTGCCTATCTGATGCAAGTTTCCGGAAATTCCTCGTTTTATTACCTCGTTAGGGCGATACACTTATTAGTGACGTGCGCGGTTCATCCTATTCTAACACATAAGATTATTGCGGCGTTGCATACTAATGCCGAAGATAATTCTTATTTATTTTATGGATTTTTAATGTTCCGGCCGATTCTTAGAATAAACGTTTATTTATTAATAAGTGCAAACAAAATTAACGTATTCTCCCATAACTTCTTTCTTAATTTCGTCTATTCCATAAAATTATTTATTCAAAATAAATTTCTGTAATACAAAAGTAAAGTTATATGTTTAATTCAAAGCTTTATAATACAAATGAGTTGCATTTTTATAGAAAATATTTGCTTTCACTGTAAAATGTGTCTTAATACACATAATTAAGATTAATTGTAGTTTCTTACGCAAAATGCGTAAAGCTGGCACTATTCGATTGCTATTTACAGCAACTGAAAAGCATTTTTATACGCATCAAAAATATATTGATAATTAATAAGTGAAAATAAATGGCTTTGTATTTATTTTAGAGTGATCAATTTACATTCGCATTGAATGCGTTTTAACGTATCTTAAAAATAATTATTCTACATAAACGGCTTACATTATTTGCTATGTATTTACAATACGCTTATATCATAGCGGGTGATTATTTATACATTCGCAATTGCATTTTTACTGGGCACTTTAATGAATAAAAGTACACTTGTATCATACAGGGCGTAACCATGAATTTACAGAACTTTCTCATTTTTCCGGATTCCTTTATGTCTTGGTGGGCTTTATTTGTAGACTTTGGGTTTCAATTACCTCTCGTAAAACGTTTATCACGTCAATATATATATATATATATATATATATATATATATATATATATATACACTATATATACAGGGTGAGTTTTAAGTGTGGCAACGGTCGATAACTAGGTTATTACAAAAGCTTTGTAAACAAAATTTGGAAGCGTAATAGGAACACCTAAAGTGTACATTTTAAAAGTATTTGGAGCCATACAGGGTGTTCCGTAATTCCAGTAGAATTAAAGTTATATTTTTTTAACGGAATACCCGGTATAATATTATATTTTTGAAAAGCTCATAAAATTTTTTAATTTGATACCAATCAGTAGGGGATTCTTTTTAGTTTTCGAGATATTCAATTGTTTTTAAAAAATACCATAATTGAATGCTTAGCCACTGGACTAACTCACAACTTATGTTAATTTTAAAGATGAAGAAAATTTTACTACATGCTATAATATTTTTGCAAATATTGCTCTTTCGAAATTTTCGCACAGTATACAGGGTGTTTTACGTTTTTCAAAATATCTTTTTTCATTTTTTTATATGGTACCCCACCAATCTTATTACGACACTGGATGGTCCATTAAGTGTTCTTTAATTTTTACTAAGCATTCCCTATACCTAAATTCGTTACTTTTAGAGATATTTTTGATTTTCTTCAAATTTTAAGATTACCTTTAATTTGTATAACTAAAAATAACTTACTCTGGGAGAATACTGTAAAAAATTTATTGTTATTCAATAAACAGTTAACTACAACTATTCAATAATAACTTTCACTAAAGATATAGTAACTTGCAATAATAGGAGATATCAACCAAATTCTGCCAGATCAGCAATATGAATTTTATGGAAATTATTCATACTGCTAGCCGTTACTGAAAATCCCCATATCAGCACACATGAACTCTCAAGTCAACACTACATTAGTCACACATCTACTGTAACAATCCTTCACAAACACAAAATGCACACTTACCATATTCAGTTGTATCAACAATTGAATGACAATGATTAATTCTCGCAGATTTGGCTCAGCAACAAATCCGTGGCGAGATATTGTTTTCGATTTTGTGCTTTTTGGAGATAAGGCTACCTTTCATAAAAATGGAACAGCGAATAGGCGTAATTTCCATTACTATTCAACAAGCAATCCTTACTTTATAAAAACTCACAGGCAAACCAGGCGGTCTATAAGCGTTTGGGGCGGTATTGTTGCGGAACACGTAATTGGACCACATTTTTTGACGGTTGGTAAATGGTGCGGAATATCTAGATTTTTTTGAGAATTGTATGTCATTATTACTTGAAGAGGTTCCACTTAACATTCGACAAAGAATGTGATTTTTACACGATGGTGCTCCTGTTCATCACACTGCACTAGTTGGAAACTATCTTAATAACCACTTTCCCACAAGGTAGATAGGGAGAGGAGGACCATTCACATGGCTACTCTGAACACCGGAATTATCCAAAATTGTTTTTTTTTATGTGGGGCTATAAAAAACCCTTTGTATCCAGAAACTCGAACAACACCAGATGATATGAAAAATAGAATTAAAGATGCTCTTAACAGTATTGATGTAGAAACGTTAAGAAATGTAGCCCAGTCATTTGAAGATCGTTTAGAAGCTTATATAGACGTTCTGGGTGAACATTTTGAACACTTATTTTAAAATAATTTTATACCATTGCAGTTATAGTTAAGTGTTTATCGAATAATGATCATTCTTTTGTAGTATTCTCCAATGTAAGTTATTTTAGTTATACAAATTAAAGGTATTCCTAAAAGTTAAAGAAAATAAAAAATATTTCTAAAAGTAACGAATTTAGGTATAAAGAATACTTAAGAAAAATGAAAGAATACCTAATGGACCATCCAGTGTCGTAATAAGATTGGCGGGCTACCATTTAAAAAAATTTTAAAAATATTTTGGGAAAAGTGATGCACCCTGTATACTGTGCGAAAAATTTAAGAGTAATATTTACAAAAATACTGTAGCAAATAGTAAAATGTTCTGCATCTTTAAAATTAACATAAGTTGTGTATTAATCCGGTGGCTAAGCTCTTTTGATGGGCTTTTCAAAAATATAATAATATAAAGTGTTTCATTAAAAAAAAAACTTTGATTTGTGGTAGCAGCAAGGGAGCTTTTTTGTAATGACGTTGCGACGTACAACCAGATAGAAAGGTAAGCGTTTAACCTACGGACATGACCTATCAACAGCTGTTTCTAAATAACCTGACAACGAAACCAATACTTGATATTTAAAATGGTACCGTAGGACTAAAATTAGATTACGAGGAAATTGAGAGAATTTACTGTTTGGATTTCGTTATAACATATAAATTGCTTACGTTAGAACTTACTATCAAATTATTTAAAATTATTAATTTACTTATTTAACCTAGAAAAGGTATATTAATTCAAGTTCAGTAATATAGAAATTAATCACGAAAATTAATTTTATTTAGCATTGAGTTTATGATAAATATCTGTAAACCAAGGTAAGCAGATCTGTGTATTTTGGGTATAAAAACTTTACGGTTATATTTAATTCTTCGTTGAGATTATCAAAATTATTATATTTACATATCAGAGTTTAAAAGATTAGACCACGTACTTATTGTACATTCTTGTATATGAATTTTACAACAGAGAAAAAGTAGGAGCAGGAGCCCAAGATGGCCAGTCAGTCTTGAGCTTCACAACTTTAACATTGTTGGTTGTTCAAGCGACTCAAATTTAGTTTAATTAAAAATAATTAGTGAAAGTAATTGAAAGGTAATTTTTGATTGTTAAAAGTGTTAATGAATATAACGCAGCCATTTGTTAATTTCCATTGTAATTTCTATTTTAAATAAATTTGTCAAAAGAGTTTTTGGAAGAAGCTTTTTAAAAAGTCGCTCCAAGAGGCCCAAAATCTAACTCGTCCAAATGTAGAGAAAAATAAGTTAAAAGAGAATATATCCCCTTTCATGAAGAATAAGGTTATTGGCTGTGACGCAATAAAGACGTATTAAACAGCGCTTTCAATAAGCTTGATATTAAAATTTCCTTTTGCTATGTATGTTTAAATTACAGGCATTAATAACGACTCTTTTTCTCTTTACTGTATAAGGTAGCAAGAGTGCATCTCTTGCATCCTTCGTTATTCTAATAACAATGTTGTTTTTCAGACTCTGCGTTTTCGCAGTTAAAGCGATTTTTCCCCGTGGATTTCCAAGTTCTCCCTTAGGGTAACCCGTGCTTTATCAAATCTAGGACTTGATGGCGCCCCCTTTTGTACCCCCTATTTTTTATTTGCGAGTCAGTACACAAAACGATATTTTTGTTGTGAAACCCATGACCACTCCTCATAAGCTTTATCCGAGGAATAAACCCCTGGCTTAGTCGGAAAACGATATATAGTAAAAAAATATCGTTACACACTTCCAAGGCATTAATCAGTTGTTTCTGGCTATGTAGCAACTATTTCTTTAGAGAGTCAAAGAAAGGTTAACGCTGAATGGCATACAACAATTTGTTTGTCAGAAGTCATCGACGAAATCAGGAATACAACCGAAAATGCCGCATCATTATCACAATAATGCCAGCTCGCAAACAGCATCTGAGGCAATTGTTTATTTGAATAAGAAAAACATCGAATTAATGCATTTATCGATAGAATTTATCGTGCAACGACTATTTCTCGGATGTTAAAAAAATGTGTGGATAGTAATTTTATCATCTCAATAATTTGTTGAAGCTTCAAAAACCATATTTTTGAAATAACAATGTCCAAGTGGAAAAGTGTTTCGAGAATTGGTTTGAACGAATGCAAAAGTGTTTTAATCTTAAAGGCGGATATTTTGAAAAGTAATAAAACACAACTTTTTTTCTCTATTTTAGTAAAAATCTAAACGGTGGATCTCGTACATTAATTACAATGTAAGTATTCTAATAGAACGGCAAAGTTCTGCTCATCGTTGCACGTTTATCTTTTAGATGCCAAACTGTGATGATTATCCTTTAAGCACCCCAAAAAAATGACAACTGTTGAACTAGTTATTCTATATTTCATTTTTTACCTAAGACTTTAATCTCGCAATTATGAAGAACCTAGAATTATGTAAAAAAGTGACAGTAACTTAAATAACGAAATCTAGTTGTGGTTATAAAAAATAAAAGTATAGTGATGACAATAATCGATAGACCTCGATATAAAGTTATTTCATTTAGAAATTAAAAAAAAAACCTCAAGCGTAAAATGTAAAAGATTGAAATCGTAACAACATGAATTTCTAAATCATCAGCTCTTACTGCAGTATTATTACGACTACCGAAAAAATTAGGCTTCTGGACTGTGAAGATTTAGCACGATTTGAACGTTAAAGAACAGGTTCCAGATATCCAGAAAGCAGGAGGTAACTGATGATTAACGATGCTCACTTACGGATGGTTTTCAGGAAAATCAGATATATAGCAAAAGCGAATTAATCTGCTAGCACATCAGATACGAAATACACTCCGTTCGGAAAACCTACGCAAAATCTTAAAATTGTACCTACATCAACTACAATCGACCCCCTCAAGGTAAGAATCTAAAAAACCTGACGAGAAAACGAGTCTTTAAATAAACAAGGTTTGGTTAGGTTAGATTAAAAGTTTATGTTTGGGTTCGATTTAATTGTTTTTGATTGGGTTTCGTTGAGTTCGGTCATGTGCGATTGCTTAGGTAAGTTCGGTTGGATCAGATTTGATTTAGGAAGTTGGTTATATTCGATTAACAAGGAAACTATTCCTTAAAATAAAAATTAAATTGGTCATATTTTACAAATTGAAAAACAAATTTGACAACAGTGGACCCGACCTATTTTCGCAAAGACTCTTTCAGATTTTTACTCGGAAAGGTAGAAATACTATTGAAGAAACGTGTTGTTTTAAAATCCTTCTGCAATATCTTGAAAAAAATTTTCAACGGATAAATGTACCCATTTCGTTCTGAATGGTGAAGTCAATATTCACAGCTGTCGCATTTAGTAGAAAAACTATACAAAAAGATTTTCACATAAAAAAGCCGTCGTTTAGTGTAATTTTTGATCTACATTTAAAAATTCGTCAGAATTTCTATAAGTAAATACAAAACGGGGAAGCAGTAAGGCCAACGATACTTGCAACTATAAAAATAGTAACAAAGCAAGCAAAAAAGAATTGAAAACGTGATGTTTATGCAAAATGGCGCACCTATCAACTAGTTAAAGCGTATGGTTTCAGCAAAAGCCTTTGTAAATATACGGCCGCCAAAAATCGCTTGATTACAATCGAACAATACGTAAAACTGGTATAACTCAACATGAAATGTTAGGTAATAGTGTGAACAATTTGGTAGCTATAATAGCAAAAGGCTGATCGGTCATATTGCACAATTGAAGTAACCTGGTTTGGACATAACAATAAAATATTTAAGCTATTACGTTTTATTTTATTTTAGGCATTGAGATAATTTACTATAAATACAGAATGTAAACAAAACAAATAAAATCTTTTAAAGTTTATTCATTATAGAAATCGCTGAAATTCGTAACTTTTTGGAGATGACAATTTTTACGTTTACTTTCAACCTTAACACTTCAATACTCAAGCAAGGGTAAGCTTCAACCCTAAAACTTTAAATATATGAAAGGGGATCGAGTGATATCTCATTTTAAGGGCGTCAAATCCTTTTTTAACGCTTTGTAGTTTTCTAAATCTGTTTCCTATTTTTCGAGAAAACACATTCTGAAAATGGTAACCAGATAAATAAGTCATGGTTTTTCATTTTTAAATATCTTTTTAAAGAAATGGCCATTGATCAGTTCTTGTAAAATTTAATCTTAATGAGAATTAAAAATGAAATGTTTTCCATATTTGTAAAAAAATATTAGTGATTATATCTTATCTGTTACATTTAACAAGTTAAGTTTGTAAAATTTTTATTGTAATTTTTATAGTTGTTAATTTTTGAAAGCAACAGTAGTCTATTTTCCACAGAGAAAATGAGTATTATTCATTCAACTTATTTTAAAAATATAAATTGGCTATTATTGCAGTCCAATTATTTAATAAACAAATTCCTGATAAGCAGTTAACCTAAAATATATTCTTAAACTAGTACCCCAAGTTCCGGCGACAGTCGCAAAGCGAAAGCACATCGTTTCGGCTGAAAATAAAAGGAAAAATAAAACTGTAAATTGCCGATTTAAGTCACATTAACTTGGACTATACTATATATTAGCTAGCAGAAAATTGACGACAACTTCATGTCCGTTAATATCATCCAAAGAATTTTAAAAGACTATAAATTCCATCCGTTTTAAAGTTATCTTGTTCATGGATAAAATGAAGATATTTTGATGGATGTTTAAAATTTTTGCTAAGAATTGAATAAACAGATACATACCAACCTAAAATTGCTTTATAACATTTGATTTTCTGAAGGCTGTTTATTTTTTCTAAACAGAATTAACAATCCTCATAATTATCGCACCAATTATGAAAATCTAGGAAGCATTAAAAAATGAACTTGTTACCGTTTAAAATATGATTTCGCTAGATGCCCTCTCCTATCTAAAATTGTAGGAGCGAAGCTCATCTCTACTGGGGATTTAAAATGGAAGAATTCAAAATAAATCCCAAAAGTCTCTTGCTCAAAAACATATTGGGGCGACTGAGCAGTTTTTTTCAAAAATAAAAACAAATATGCAAAATTCCGTGTGCTGTTTTCATCCGCCCACTGTTATGGGACAATCTAATGTACACCTATAGTTTTATGGTAGGTCTATATTTTAGCGCTTTCTAATATAGTGGATTCAAGATACAATGATACAGCTACATAAACACGATGAGATAGAAACTAAATAAACGCTCGATTACCTGTCAAAACATTTATCATTTATTACGCATTTCTGGGTTAAATTTAAGGGAGTCTTTGAAACAAAACAAAATTTGTTTCTCCATAACATACGCGCAAGAACGCACTCCTATGAACAACGATTTTTGATGTTCACGAAAAACATACCAGGCCAAGTATCTACAAAAATGCTAGCAACTTACAAAAGTAGGTATTACGGTTTTTTTATGCGCCCTTTCTTTGTTTTAAATTAGAAACATTTTTGTACATAATAGGTGCCTTTGGAGTTCAAATTGTTAACGTGCGTGAAAGTGGTGTATTATTCAATAAGGAAATCGTCTCAACCAAAACCAATCTACCATCATCCGAAGCTTCTGATGAAACACGCGTGAAGGTAGCCCCCTAACTTTTGAAAAAAATAACTTTCTATAGCTCATTCGTTTGCACATTGTTTGCACATGTATGCACATCCGGTATTTTTGTTTGCACACTTTTCGTTTAAAAATTATTCAAGGAACAATTTATAGGGGCCAACTTCACACTAGCCCCCCCCCCCGACATTCAGGAAATTTATATTAAACCGACGGAATTAATACATCATCGTTTGCACATTTATGCATATCCAATATTTTTGTTTGCATACCTTTCGTTTAAAAGTTATTAAAGAAACGATTGTGGGGGGCCAACTTCACACTAGCCCCGACTTTAAGCAAATTCATTTTAAACCGGCGAAATTGATAAATCTTCGTTTAAACACTTCCAGTTTAAAAGTTATTTCACATTCAGCTTCATAGTCCTCGCTATACGATAGCTACTGTTGAAAATGTGAAAAAATTGATACAATGAGCCCAATTGATACCTTTTCGTTTGCACATTAGGAAACACATCAACTTTTTGTTTGCACACTACTGTAAGTTAAACAAATTTTTAAATTTAATTGAGAGGCTAACTTCACATATGTCAAATACCGCATTTTTGTGCAATTCCAACATGTGGTGACGGAAATTAAAGTTATCTTCGTTTGCACATCATGAATCAAGTCGCTTTTTCGTTTGCGCACCTTTAGTTCAAAACTTATTTCCGCCGGTTTAAAATTAATTTCCTGAAAGTCGGGGGGGGGCAGTGTGAAGTTGGCCCACCCAAATTGTTTCTTGAATAATTTTTAAACGAAAAGTGTGCAAACAAACATACTGGATGTGCATATATGTGCAAACAAGTTGCAAACAAACGAGCTATAGAAAGTTACTTTTTTCAAAAGTTGAGGGCTAACACCACGCGAGTACTGATGAAGGACTAGACAGGTTAATAACGTCCTGTAATAGAATATTGTTTGGTGATGCACGATAGCTGCATGCGGGTTCGACGAAGGCGTGAAGACCGGCGTGCAGCAGAGAGACATATGCATTGAATTGTTGGAGTTATTGTACCGGTTGGGTTACAGCATATATGAGTAGGTTTAGGTTGGTATGTATTTACGGCAACGCGGCCGCTCGGCGCCATGTTAATGATGTTGTGGAATCACATTCTTTTGCGTTTGCACCAGCTGGAAGACTGTCGTTTCCAGCAGAATGTGGCCTGTCCTAATGTAATAAGAAATTTTATGAACAGTTTTGGCGAGACCTCCGTAAATCTCATGCGATAGTCATGCAAATCTCCAAACCTATTGCCAATTGAACATGTTTGTGACATCAATGGGTAGAGGACTGATAAATTTAACGAATCATCCACAGATGCTAGAAGCGTTCCAGAATGATTTACACGTTCTTTGAGATATATTACCCCAGGAAAGCATAGATTATCTACTGGAATGTCACATACAGCGGCGTAGAAGCGTTCAACCTATTTTTAATAAGAAATAGGTTTATATTCAATTGTTTTTTAAAATTTTAATCGCGTATTATCCTTGACTTGCTAAATGTTTCCACCAACGTTGAACAAAAAAATTCTTAGTTCTTGGTGTTGCAATTTTCATATCACTCAGTATATTTTTTTTCACGAACGTATTTTTGAATATCGCATATTATTTCTGTTCTACTATTTAAACACTTTCGCCACACCTAATTTCACACGTCAAGTTTGTTACGTGCCGTTCCTGCATCTAAATATTTTGCTTATACTTAATTTAAATTTCATGTTCCTTACTGGAGTCGCAGTCATCTGCGAATTTTCAGGTACAATTTCGACTACTTTTCAAATTGAAATGACTGCTTATTCAACGCCCTGTAGGTTTTATTAGTACATGTAACAATAATTTAAATATTCCGCTATAAATTTAAATGCTTTAAATCTGTTGATTGCGCCTTAAAATCTGGGATTTTATTATTCACAAAGTACTGCAATATGTTTTGTTTTACATAGCGTTTAAATTTGGTATTCGATTATCAATAACATTTCTTTTCGGAAATTTTACAATTAATTTATGTACGTGTTTCTACAAGGTTATTTTCGCTTCGCTATTTTTATACGAATTATTAATTGATATGTTAAATTTCTACAAGTGTATGCGAAAGTTCGAGCATCAATCCTACAGGTTTTCCTGGAGTGATTGATGTACGGGGTTACGTCACTATAATGTCATGGTAGTAACTGAACAAGTGAATGTTAAAGTTTATTGGTTGTCGATTAATTAAGTTTATTGTTTCCCTATGTATTTCTGTCCGTTCTAGTATATACAGTCGACAATGGATCCGAAGTAGATGCTAGCATTTGGTGTAGCATACTATAGGATCTAAAGATCCCTATAGAAAAAGCGGCAATGTTACCTGCTGACTTCCTTCGAAGATGGAGCCCTCAGATAGTGCACCTTTTCATCCCTCTAACCCCAGTACTGTATGTATAATAATTTCTTTTCTACGTAGTGATTTATTAAATTTCTGACAAACATCTAATTTCGCTTGGTATAAAAAATGACTTTTTTACTATGCAAGTATTCTAGTTTTTTTTTTACATTTGGTCTTCACATAATAAAGTTTACAGATGCAATTTACCATTAATTATAACATATAGCTTGCTCAAAGGAAGTTGGAGCATTTGAAATGTAAGTTTTATTGTTAGGAATTTAGTGTTAGTTAAAGCATAAAATTAGTATTTTAAATGAATAAAGAAATAAAGGAAAGTTGGTATTAAACTTTTTCTATGCTTATTATTAAGGGCATTTCCAGACAATGCAATTTAGAATGTCGTATAATTCAGTGTGGGAAATTGAAAAATTGGAGTGATAGTATTATTGATGGATTTCATTTAATGTTTTCCTTTAGAATTTCTGTAAGTAATACCTGGCCAATTTGAGATTATGAAAGTAGGTTTTTTTAAAGAAAGAATATTATTTACAATATCAATTTAATATAATTAGAGGTTAAGTGTAGGTTAAATTTTATTTGCATATACTTATGAACTAGATACAAATCAGATCATTGTAAAAGGGCTTCCAGTCACCTCAGTGGTGGAGTCGTATTTAGAAGAAGCATTTTATTTTCAACTTTATTTAATTTGACCAAAATTTGATGAGTAATTTTACGAGATTGTACAAAAAGTCAACGTACAATGGGATAAATTTAGGGAACCAAAAGAAGAGGAGACGTAATCGGAATACCGGCTGCTGTGTAGGGATAATATCAAAAAGATTGCTGAGACAAGACGCTTTGGCGCCCTTAACTATGACAATAGAAAAAGCCTTTCAGGGTAGGTGAATATTGTAACGTAGTGTGTTTGTATTTCAGTCACTTTAAATGTTTATGTATTATTTTTATTATTTCTTCCATAGAAACCCACTCCCGCACCACTGTAATTAGCCGGTGCACCCTTAAGTTGTTACGGGGTCCCCGCCACTTCAAGACAAATTAATTAACGTAGTACTCATTTTACTCATAACAGTAGGTATAAAATTCCGCCAGAAATCCTCCACAACAATGCAATTTAAGTCCAAACACAATTAGCTTAGTTCTAAAAATAAACAGTTGATTAGGTTCTAGACCCACTCAAAGTAGTAGGAAGGAGCCGGGCCGAGGATTGTCCAGAGATCGGCCCATCTTACTACCAGTATATGTATTTTTCTAATCAATTTTATGAACTTGAATGGAGTTATTATGAATAGCTAGCTGTATTTCCAAATAACTCTAAAACCGTAAAAATATTCAAAAAATGTAGAGGTTAAACGGTTTTAGGAGACAAAAGTGAATAGAGTACGTCCAATAAAACGGTCGGTATGATTACAAAGCCAAATTTGTCGATGGTTGTATCAGACATGATCAGGGAAAAAATAATTCTACTTGAAACGAATACTGTAATTATCCTTGTTACGTACCGTCCCTGTAACTAAATAATTTGACTCTTACTTAATTTAAAATTTCATATCCAGTACTGTTTTCACGGTTATTTTACAAGTTTATTAGAAAGTCCGACTCCCTTTCAATTTAAACGATTATTTGTCTAACATCCTGTAGAATTTTTTTAAATATTCAGTTAAAAAAGTGAATATTTTAAAGCTATTCTATTTGGATAACGTGAAAACCTAGGATTTTATTATTTACACGGTACATGTGCATTTCTTAAAGACGTTTAAAAACGTGGTTTGATTATCAAGGTATTTGTTTTCCCGAGAAGTTACAATTGTTTACGCCTTGCCTAATATAAATTAAAAGCATGCTCCTCTGATGTCTCGACTACGATTTGTTACTCGCGCATCGCCAAAGGTGAGCGCTGATTACAACCAATAAGATAAGTAAGTCGACACAGCTCTCTCTTAGAACACAGTCCATTGTTCAAATAACACATTCGCGCCGGTTTGTCGGCATTAATTATTAATTAATTAACAACGTGAGCACCTCTATTTCCCTTCCTTCACCAACCCTCTCCTGTCTAACCAATTATGTATTTAGTGGTGAGTGTAAAGTGATAATTGAACACGGGGTAAGTTTTTTATGCAACCACATTTTATTACACGTATAATTTTTGTTATTGTGAACCAGCTGTTCCGCTTAGGCGTGAACATACCTTATTTTTTTTGGTCTCTTCGGCCAGTATGCGTGATAGAATTGTCGTCGTGGTTGTAGGGGAGCTTGCTTTATGTTAAATTATTACAAGGTTGCTCTTAAAAGTATTTGAAATAAATTCACTCTTATCGAATTGTAATGTTAACCTCGTAATTGAATTTGACCTGCATGTTGATAAACGGTTATCAGCACAGGTGTGTTTGTTTATATTTGGATTCAATTTTAATTATAAAATACACTTCAATTCAATTACATATTTACGTGTAGTTTATGCTATTCTGAAAATGTCTTTCGATAGCATTTCTTTGCAAGCTCAACAAGAAGCCTTATTTGGTCGCTTGCAAGGCATTTGGGATTATGCTATTTCCGCAAATGTAAGTAAATTAAACTTATTAGAAGCAAAATGCAAAGGCTTCCGATTATTGAAAATGCTCTCGAAAACTACAGGTAGCAATAATAGAATTTAACGCTACTAAACCCGACCCTAAACTACATGTAAAATTAAATCTAGCATCTTTCGACGACTTATTCGACGTAGTTCGTGCAAAATATTTAGAATTGAAAGAAAATTCTACAAAATCGGTTTCTGCGGATGCTCTGGCATTTAAGGGCCCATCCGTTGAATGTTTAAAACCCTAGAAATTCCTGTTTTGATGGTTCCATTGATAAGTGGAATAATTTCATTACTACTTATCGCAGTGTTGTACACGAAAACAAATCTATTCCAGTCTCATTAAAATATTTATATTTTAGATCGTATCTCGATAAGGAAGCATTAAGTGTCGTCTCTGATCTAGCGTTAGATCCCAATTTGTATGAGCAAGCATTTAAAAAACTTGTAGACCGCTGCGACTCTCCACGCAGAATTGTTAATTTTTATTTGAATAAAATTCTTCAATTTAAATCTACTGGTTCCTTATCAAATTTCATAAATACACATTTCAACGCAGTAAGCACTTTGAAATCTGCCCCGACGTTGAAGATTTATCGGACTTTATTTTATTTTCTCTATGTTATCGTAATTTGGAGCCTAAATTACAACATGCATTTGATGCACGCGCGGATTCTAATGTGCCGACTTGTGCTAAGTTGTTCGAATTTTAACCGCGCAGAATAAAACCTCAGAAATGCACGAAGATGTTCAAGCTTTAAAACCCGTCAACGTAAATATGCCACCGCGCTTCAAATATAATCTAAATAAGTCTTTTTTTGTAAAAGAATCCACTAACGATGCGCAAGTAAAATGCGATCGTAATTCGTGTCCCTATTGTAATGAAGGGCATACAATTTACGCGTGCAAAAACTTTCAAAAATTAAATGTTTCCGATAGATACACCGCGGTAAAAAGAATGTTGCGTTGTTTTAAATGTTTAGGCAATCATATTAAGGGCTGCAACTCTAAAGGAAGATGCGGGTTATGTAGCTCGAGATATCATCACACCTTTTTGCATAATGCGTCGCCTGTCTCGACTTCGGGACCGATAACCCCTGTGACCCCTTCCACATCCGATATGAAAGAGACAGTTTCTACATGCAATGTGTCTAATAATCCTAAAAATTATACAGTGCTTTTAGGAACGATTCAAGCTAAGATTCGGGACATCAATGGCGATTTTCAACCTGTAAGGTGCGTTCTTGATTCAGGGTCCCAAATCAATGCGATCACTTCTGCTTGCGTGCAACGGTTGGGTCTTAAATATGTTCGCAATCACAGTAAAGTGTGTGGACTAGCCAATACCGCTGTTAATTCTAAAGGGCTAGTCGATTGTTTTCTACTTTCCAATTATGCAGATCAACGAATAAATTTTTGTGCCTCTATTCTTCCAAAACTTACAAGTAATATCCCTGGTTGTTCTTTACCACGTGGAATTTATGAACGATTTAAACATTTACCCTTGGCTGACCCTAATTTCCATGTATCCGCTCCGGTAGAAATATTATTAGGAGCGGACATATGTTGTAGAATATTATTTTCAGATAACGCAAATAACCGTCTTGGTAAACCTCTAGCGATTGACACTATTTTTGGATACATGTTATTGGGACAGGTGCCTTCTCCGCAAGGACCGTCAAACGCTACTTCGCTTTGTATAATGTCGCAACCTCTTGAAAGCGAAGTAAAAAATTTTTGGGCGCTCGAAGAAGTCTCGCAACCTCCTGCTGTGAATATTGACGACAATTATTGTGAAGCACATTTTGTTAGTACCCACTCTCGCGATGAAACTGGTCGTTCCATTGTAGCCCTACCCTTCAAGGATAATGCCGAACCTCTAGGGCACAATCGTGAAATTTCTTATAACAGTTATCTAAATTTAGAACGGCGACTTCGAAATTCAACCGAAAATCAAAAGGTTTATGATTCATTTCTCAAGGAATATCTATCTCTAAATCACATGAATGTTGCTCTGCAACCCTCCGATTATATTTTACCACACCACGGCATTCATAAAACCACAAGCAGTACTACCAAACTACGAGTGGTGTTTAACGGATCTGCTAATGATTCGACCGCTAAGTCCCTCAATCAACGTCTTTACGCTGGTCCGAAACTGCAATCAGGTTTGCCCGAAATAATATTTTTATTTCGTTCTCACAAAATAGCACTTTGTGCATACGAATGATGTACCGCCAAATTTTAGTACCTACGCAAGATAGAATATACCAACATATATTCTGGCGACCCTCCCTCGACAGCGGAGTTCAAGAGTACGAATTGAACACGCTTACTTATGGTCTTACTCCATCCTCTTTTATTGCGCAACGCGTGTTAAAACAATTGGTGATCGACGAAGGACAACAATTTCCTCTAGCATCTGTGGCCTTGCTGAATCACACGTATATGGACGATGTGATTTCAGGAGCCATGTCCGTTGCGGCAGCTCAGCAGCTGCAATCTGAATTAATAAAATTGCTGTCTCTTGGCCAATTTCAGTTAAGAAAGTGGTCCAGCAATGACAACTCTCTTTTAAATCAATTCCAGGAATCTGAATTAGAACCCTCCGTAGCATTTTCTGATGAAATCTCTGGTATCAAAATATTGGGACTTGTTTGGAACCCGAATTCTGATAATTTCACCTACTATGTTGTTCCTTTCGAAGGGAATATTTCAAAACGTTCCGTTCTTTCATATATGGCTAAAATTTCCGACCCTCTCGGCTGGTTGACTCCGGTGATGTTCTTAATAAAACATTTTTTACAACAATTTTGGGTACAACGCTTAGGCTGGGACGACACGCCGGACACCGACTGGTGTTTGAAGTGGGAGAAAATTTGTTCCCCCCTTACTGAATTATCAAATTTGAAAATTCCTCGCTGTTTGTTTTTAGACTCGGGACATTACCGACTTTTGGGGTTTTGCGATGCCAGTGAGAAGGGTTATGCTGCATGTGTTTTTCTACATGGCACGACTTCAGATAACACGAATTGCCATCTCCTACAAGCTAAAAGTAAAATTTCACCCTTAAAATTTCTTTCAATGCCCCGTATGGAATTATTAGGTGCTGTTTTGTTATCTCGTCTAGTATATTCTATAATCTCAAATAAATTTCCTTATCCCTTAAAGGAAATAAAATTATTCACCGATACTCAAGTGGTACTAGCGTGGATTAACACTCCTTCTTATTTATTAAAACATTTGTTGCCAACCGCGTGGAAATTATTTTAGAATACACTGCCATTCAACAGTGGTATCATATTTCTGGTGAAAACAACCCCGCCGATATGGCTTCTCGTGGTCTTATTGCGCACCAGTTGATTGACAACGATATCTGGTGGCATGGCCCATCTAACTGTAGCGATCTAATTACGCCTTCCAGGAATTTGGAATCTCCCCCTTCTCTAGAAATTCTTCCAGAAATAAAATCTCCCCCTAATATATTAGTTACTTCTACACAAAAATTGCACTCAATTTTGGATAAATTTTCTTCTCTCACCTTGCTTCAGCGTACTGTTGCATATGTAAACCGTTTTATTTACAATTGCAAGAACTCTGATAAAAATTATCAGGCTCTCTTTCTTCTGATGAATTACATATCTCATTGATAACTATCATAAGAGTTACGCAACAGCAGTTCTACGCCGAAGAAATAAATCAACTAAATTTAAACAAGGGTTGTTCTAAACAACTCCAAAAATTGTCCCCCTTTATTGATTCGCTAGGTCTTGTTAGGGTGGGCGGACGTTTGCGTCACTCCCTGTTGTCTTATGATAACAGACATCCCTTTCTATTACCGAAACAAGCCACTTTATCGCGATTATTGTGTGATAATTATCACCTTTATCTATGCATTCAGGTGCATTCATGACGCAATCACTTATTCAGCGAAAATTCTGGATTATTGGAATACGTTCCTTAGTTCGTCAGAGGATCCACAAATGCGTTGTTTGTTCGCGCTTCCGTGCGACAACTGCTCAACCGTTCATGGCCGATTTACCCCCTTTCCGTGTTCAACTGTCCAGAACATTTACTCATGTGGGAGTAGATTTCGCCGGCCCATTTTTGATCAAGTCTTCTAATCGTCGTAATGCCCCGGTGTCTAAAACTTATTTATGCATATTTATTTGTACGTGCACCAGAGCGGTGCACCTCGAGGTAGTGTCAGAGTTATCTACCGAAGCATTTTTAGCTTGTCTGACAAGGTTTACAGCTCGTAGAGGAATTCCTGATGTTGTTTACTCAGATCAGGGTAGAAACTTTCTTGGTGCCTCGCGGTCCCTCAAGGAAGCTATCATATTCCTTAAATCCAACAACGATAAAATTTTCGCCACTTTAGCATCCCGCCATATCAAGTGGCAATTTAATCCTCCATACGCCCCAAATTTTGGCGGAATTTGGGAGTCTGGAGTGAAATCGGCAAAAGCCTTATTAGTTCGTACTTTAGGTACACGCCCTCAAACCTTTGAGGAACTATGTACAATTTTTTCTAGGGTTGAAGCCATACTCAATAGTCGTCCTCTTTGCCAGTCTTCCAATCCTAATGACGGTACGGATTATCTGTCGCCCGGTCATTTTTTAATAGGCGGTCCCCTTTTATCTCTACCTGAAATTACTATTCCGGAGGAAATAACTTTGCGTTCCCGTTGGCAGCGATTGTGTCATGTTACTCAATCCATTTGGCGTCGGTGGTCCAACGAGTATCTTCACCAACTCACCCAACGTAATAAATGGCATTGCCCCACCATATTGCCCAAGGTAAATGATGTGGTCATAATTAAAAATTTAAATACTGCCCCCTTGTGTTGGCCTCTTGGCAGTATTGAAAAGTTATTTTTTGGTCGTGACGGTATACCACGAGTAGCATCTGTAAAAACCGCTGCAGGTTTATTTACACGTCCAATAAGTAAGCTTATTATCCTCCCTTTGAATGAATAAATTTTATTTTGTTATTTTCTCTCGTATTTGTTCCGTTTAATTTTAAAAATTTTAAGGTTGTATTAAAGGTTTGTTTTAATTTGCCTAGGAACCTTAACATTTCTAGGGTGTATTTTTAAATGATTTATTTTGTTTTGGTATAAAACTTATTCAGTTTTAGATGGGCGGTTATGTTTACGCCTTGCCTAATATAAATTAAAAGCATGCTCCTCTGATGTCTCGACTACGATTTGTTACTCGCGCATCGCCAAAGGTGAGCGCTGATTACAACCAATAAGATAAGTAAGTCGACACAGCTCTCTCTTAGAACACAGTCCATTGTTCAAATAACACATTCGCGCCGGTTTGTCGGCATTAATTATTAATTAATTAACAACGTGAGCACCTCTATTTCCCTTCCTTCACCAACCCTCTCCTGTCTAACCAATTATGTATTTAGTGGTGAGTGTAAAGTGATAATTGAACACGGGGTAAGTTTTTTATGCAACCACATTTTATTACACGTATAATTTTTTTATTGTGAACCAGCTGTTCCGCTTAGGCGTGAACAACAATGTTATAACGTGTTTACTACAAGGTTGGTTACAAACATAAATTTCGAGCCATAGAGATTTTCGTCTAGTTATCTGTATCCGACGTAGTAATTGTGTTAAATTTCTGTAATTTTCTGCGAGAAGTAGGCCACCAATCCTAACCTTATTCTATGGTTCTGCAAGGTTGGTTAAAGATACTCCTTAGCTGGTCAGATACGTATTGTTTGGCAAGCGCTACGTTTCTTTTTTTCGAGTGCAGTTCGCTCTGCTGTCCTCTTATCAGTAGGTGATGTTTTAATAATATCTTCCATGTGGTTGTTTTATCATCAGAAAATGATTTGAAGAAAAATACGATACTTTCAGGTGGTTGACGGCCTACACATCGACATTTACAAGCAAAGCTACGATGGAAATAAAAAGGATTACTGTGTCAATCTTCCGCAAATGAGATTATTGTTGTCTAAACGATGGTCTACGGCGATACAAATAATTCATTTGAATACGAGTACAAGGTATTTATTTTTCTATTAGTTTCTTGCTTTTAAGAAGCCTGCTCCGTGTGTAAAATTAAAAAGATGCTATTTTAGGGAACGTTTAGTGATAACTTTGCGGTGTAAATTCTGCACGTGTACAAATCGTCCATCTGAAAGCAAAATGACACTTGCCGGAGATTGTTTTAAATACAGTAGGAGAATTTCTCGTGTCTATCCTGAAAGTGAATCACATCGTTAATATTGAACTTTGTAAATGGAGCAGCTAAGAAGTGCTAAAACGTTGAAATCACTTTTACTATTCTGTCTATGTTGATTTGGAATTTGGCGTGAACTTATAAATAAGGGAATACAAAACGTCATCCACAGTTGTTAAATTCTATACAGCGGTCGATGCCTTCACCAGCAATAAATCGGGTTGGATATTTTCCTTTTTTTAAGTTTTTGGTATTGGAAATGGATTCCACTTCGACTCAAACCATCGGAATATAATATGGTCACCGCTGTTATTGGTATTGATTATATAGATTAAGATTAACTCTTATTGCCTATAGAAATTTTTTCTCATATGATTTTTTTTAGAGATATCATACTGGATAGGTATAATATTATCACCTAATTCTGCTGAAGAAATGCTTTTCTGTCGGCAGAACAGTACCTGTAATTGCAATAAATATGTAAGCAAACCTTTTTTATTTCCTACTAACAGTTACGCTATTTTGATATCAAAGATTTAATAATTGTAAATACAGCAGGACTGAAAGCAGTCCATTCTAGACTTGTTTAAAAATTTTTTGTTAAATGTAGATGTAAGAAGTTATCATTTAAATTAATTGTCAGAGAATTTGGGAAGGTAATTATATTTTGCGAAGATTTTCGCACTATGTAAATCCTCTCGAATATTTTGGATAAATGCTGTTTTCTATGCGACTTGGTTTTCCTTTTATAACAAATTGATTTCTTAAGGGTTTGTAAATAAATTGTGTTTCTTGAAGTTTTCTTTTTCTTTCTGTGTGACCCGCCCCACTCTACGAAGTTTTAACTAGCACGGCATTAATTCTTTAGATTCACCTTGTTTTGTTCCGGTACTTGATGCGGGCTATTTTCTTTGCTTATTTTACTACTATTTTTCTTATCCGCACGTATTACCGTACCATCGTTATTTTCAAATTTAAAATGATAGTCTCGAAAACGATAAAGTGAATAAAAAAATAAGGCGTTAGCACCTGTATTTAAAAAGTTAGGCATACAAAAACTTTTAATTTCCAAATGTGCATTGTGCAAACTGTAGCCATATAAATGAATAATAAATATCTATGTACTGTTTATAGTAGACTAACCTTACGCAGACATGCATTGTAAGTAACACATCTATTGCAATGTATAGTTCTTACAACTTTTTTTATTTAAATATTGTTAATAATCAGTGCTTTAATATGGTATTTAAAATATTTAACGGCGTTTTTTACATCACTACATATTTTTCTATAAACTATATTGACCGAACCCAGTTAATTATTACACTCTCTTATACAACTTTTACAACGCCGTCGCTTTAAATGGTATTTAGAAATGCTTTTGGCTATTTTACCTTTTAATAAAAATATGTACTTAAATGGTTTTCACATGGCTCCCAGGTGTGCATGTGGTTCAAGCTAACAGCAACATATTATAACAAAATCATTTCCTCCAAATTCAATATTGGTACTTGTTTTAATACCCTATTGAGAAAGGAATGTCGCATTCATTTATCTATACTATAAGGATAAATCCATCAAGCAAGAGTAATATACAAAGAACTGTAATGCCACATTCGTTTATTCCTACCTTACTTTTTCGTAAATCTGCAATTATACTTTGTTTATGTGATTAACCCATGACACTCAGTTACTTGCATTACGACCCTAAAGAAGTAATTTTCCATATTAACTATTTTCACTATTCCCTTGTATTGCTGCAAGTTAAATAATATTTGCATGGCGTGCCATATGTTAGTGCAGAAATTACTAGCAGTGCGGTTATGTAGTAGAACCAATCTAAACTTGCGACTTTTAAGAATTGCTTCGAAATTCCCAGAAAGTTTTCCAATTTTAGGTGTGCGTGGTTGATTCCAGATATACAAAATTCTGCCAGAAAAGCAATTTTGGTCTTCTGAATTGAAAAATTCCCTAGGAAGCGATTCCCAAGTTTTCGACACGGAATTGATGCCAGGATAAAAATTCCACCAGAAATAAAATCTAGGCGTTCGGCTTCTGAGAAATGATACGTAATACACTAGGAAAATTTTTGGTATAGCAGTTTCCCATTTTAAAGGGAGAAATGTTGGTCTCATAAAATGACTTATGTAGCACAAATTTTGTATGCTACTGAAGTCAGCAGACGAGTGTTGTTGGGCGCCTACTGAAAAGCTTAAAAATTATTCATTCATTGGAAAGTCTCTCCTCAGAAGAGAAAAACGTCCAATTTCAAAAGTGTAAATTTAGAAAATTTGAATTAATCTAATGAAAAGTTATTAGACACGAAAGGTTTGTAAATAAACATATTCAAAGTTCTCTAAACTATACAAACAAATTAAACTAACCTCCATTTGATTGAAAGCAGAGAAGTTTACTATGGTAAATAATAAAACAAATACCCAATTAATATATTACTCCAATTAATACAATACTGCAACATTTCAATAAATTTGATATCTTTAACATCAGTGATTCAAAACATCTAATACACATCGTAAAATCTCCAAATTTCATAAAATTAAGAATTAATTGTCTTTTTCCACTAATTAGGTGAGTTATCTAAGAAGTTTGGAAAACAACAGTTACGTACAAGGGTTAACAAAAGCGTTGACAATTTGCTAAAATTATGAGACAATAAATTTTGACTTACGTTGTGAGTTTTATAAGTAACTATTTAAAGATATTTAAACGAGGGCGGTAAAGTAAAACTAAATTTCAATTGCTGGCACTCCTATATTGTATTTGGCGCAAATAAATAACAGTACTGTTGGCTATGTAGTAGATGCAGCTATTAATATAAAATCACCGAAAGTAAAAACGGCACAAGAACATCTAAATAACGAATGCCTGAATAGTTTTAAAGTTTAACATAGATTTATATGTTTCTGCAACTTTGTAACAATCATATAACAATTAAATTCGTACAAACCTTCTGAAGTTTTTAAAAAGACTTAAAAAATAGGACAACAAAAAGTAACATTCTTTAGCTCTAAAGATACATGGGAGATTTGAAATAACTGTCTGTATATTTGGACTAGTTCCAAAATGTCAATAGGCAGCTGCTATTTACAAATTTCCGCGATATACCTTGCTTCTGTCATATAAGCTTTTATACAAATAGTAAAAGGTCGCGTGATGACATTTCCTAGGCAATTATGTAAAAGGTTTTGGGGAAGTTGTAGTTTTGGGAGGAGTTAATTACAAAACGGTAAATTCAAGACTGCTATAGAAAAGTTCGATAAACTCATTGACCAAACATGAAGTGTTTTGTGTTCAATGTAGTGCAAAATTACTTCACGGGCCTAACGAATGATTACGTAGAATTTCATATCCAACATGAACAATAGATTGTTCTGAAGTACTTAATACTGATGCAACGTTCCTATTAAAATTGGGTAAATAAAATGAAGAATTGATTAATAATGCACGGAACCTTGAAAATTTCTGATTAGTATTGTTAAGCTCTAGATTCGTATACGAAAATTGACAAACATTGAAAGTGATTAAAAAACTAGATTCAATTAGAGTTCTTGTCTTAAAACAGTGGTTGTAGTTAGGTACAGAAACAGTGCAACGCCAAAGAACTACATAATAAATAAATATAGACAAAAATGAAAAGGCTCCGTAAAATATGTCAAAATTACAAAAACTGGGTCTAATAAGAGCTTATCTACCTATTATTAACAACTAGAAATTTGAAAAAATTTGTATTTGCAAAGTTCCGAATTGAAGCAACACAATGTGTTTTAAGAAAATTTACCTTATCACAGGAACACTATATGTATTGCAAACGAATAATAAAACCTTGGGGTTCCATTTTAGGAATTTAACACTAAGAAACAACTATAGGTGTTTGAGCTATAAAGGATTTTATCCAATGATATGGAAATACATCTAGCATTAATTTGTTACGAAATTTCTTGATAACGCTGGTATGATAACCACCGTTTGTAAACGACGAATTGTATTGATTTAACTTTAATGTGAATCGCACTGCGTTGTACCAAAGATATGCAAATAAACAACACCGACAGATAATACTAAGTACGTGTGACGCGTGAGTGATACAATAACTAGCACAGCCATGTACGAGTGACACCAACTGTGCGCCCTAGAACATTAGATTCACTGTTGCGTTTGACCAGTTCAAACATCTACTATATAGGTAGGTAGGTGTAAGAACAGGAATAAAAGAAGTAGGTTTAAAGAGATGTTATAGTCACTTAAGTAATATCTCTTAATGTAAAAATGCAAGTAATGTCTCTAAAGCCTTAACATACCGCCTACCAAAATAGGGGTGAAATAACTTGTTTTAAATCAAAATAAAACGAACACCTAGTTACTAAATATAAAAACCATCAACAATACAACGGTTGATCCTAAGGAAGAAGACACAATTTAAAAAAAGGTCGTTTGAGGAGACCCTGCACTGTTTTGACAATCGTAACGCGACTAATGTTGTCCAAACTAAAATGCAGTTTTCTATGCGACCTAATTTCCATTGCAACTGCGCAACCTGATCGTTTCTTATTAAAATCAAAACTCCGGATTTAATCTCAGAACTAGTACTAAATGATTTTGCCTTTTGTTGTAACGTATGCAAATATTCATAGCGCCAAAGCTTCCAAAATGATTGTTAAATGCGCTGGATAAGTTGCCACCGATCTAATTTTGAAATATTAGAATCCACAAGAACTGGATCCGCTACAACAGAAACAGGCTAAACATTCAAAAAACGAGATGGGTTAAGAACGAAAATGGTTTGGGTTCGAACTCATAGATCACAGTGACCATGAATTTAAAATGGCTTCAATTGGAATTAAAACTGCATTTAACTCTTCGTATGACAAGATTGGATCGCCAATTACTCTTCTTAAGTATGTCTTGACAGACATAATTCCTGCCTCCCAAAGTCCCCCAAAATCAGGAACCGAGGGGGGGATTAAACACAAATTCAATTCCTTCAGCATGCATCGATTGAGTCGTCAACTGAGTAATTTCATTAGATGATCCAACAAAATTAGTACTGCAATCTGAATAAAGTTTTAAGTATTTAACCTTTGCGAGCTATAAAGCGCAGTAACGTGGCTAAAGAGGTAGACTTTGATAAATTTGACACGGGTTCTAAATGAAGAGCGTTTCTACTGAATCACACAAACAAATCTAATCCTTCTCTGCCTTACCACCTGATCTACAACTCATGAAAATGGAGAAAGGACCGCCAAAACCAACTACGATATGTAAGAATGCCTTTCCAGAAATAAGCCTTGAAGTTGGCTAATCTCACATAGGAAGATTATAAGCAAATGGTTTTGTTCTAGAACGCCAAATACAAGATCTTAAACATTGAGGTATAGTTCTTTTTGTTGACAGCATCTCATAGTTCTGGGTTAATTAAAGTTGTGTGGTTTTGACTCCTAAGATGTAAATATTTTTGAAGATAATCCAATAGGATTAATTCTGTGAATCTGTAAGTGTGAAGAAGCAACAATGAAAATTTTGTTTTATAAGGTAAATGCCAATTTCTAAGCCAACCGCCCACCCTCAATGTGCATCAATAAAAGATGTCTAAGTTTATTAATTATTTTACCTTTGTTTATGTTACCTAAATCCTGACCAAATAATTCTTGCCAAACTCTTTTGACCCATAATTCCATGTGGTATTGTTGATGTTGTTGAGAAAATGATAAACTTTCTCCAATTGCCAGTCTTGCAAGTCATAGATTACGAATAAACTGGTGAACGTATGAAGTAATTCGATAAAACCTTTGTAGATTTCCGAACCTTTCTAATAACAAATCTAAAATATTATCAGTCACTTCAACATTCAATACCAACATACACCATTCCATGGCTACTAGTAATGCATCAATTAAAATCGGCATATAATTAGTAGGTCAAGTTTCTCGACTATGACGCCACCATCCCTCCATAGCAGCCATACTCAACCTTTTTTTTATAGGGGCCACAAACACGTTTCAGTCACGGTAGCCCGGGCCGCAAGTAAAAAATAATTAGGTGTATAAATGAAAAAGTAATATCAACCTAATGAATTATTTAGTTTAATGTAAAAAAGAACTTTTAACAAAGATGCTTACTTATATGTATATCTAATGAGACTTTTGGAACTGAGAGCATTTTTTTTAAAACTTTATCAATATCTGGCTTGTCGTTGCATGCTACTCTTATTATATCATCCAAATGGGAATCTGTCAGTTTATTTCTATATACACTCTTTGTGTATTTCATCTTTGAAAAAGATGATTCGCACACATACGTTGACCCAAAAAATGTTAGCATTATTTGGGCATATCTTTGCACGCTTTTATATTTTTGGGGAACAATGCTCCAAAATTCCACATATTCCATTTTTTCTTTGAAAATTACTTCCAGGTTGGTGTCATTTTTAAAATCAATAAATTCATCAAACAACTCCGAGTAATTACAATTTAAAACTGAAGCCAACTCAGAAATAGTTGGTGTCTTTAAATGCCATGGATTTTCTACAAGTAACAAACAATTTTTTATTTTTCTGAGATCTTGAAACCTTTTTTGAAATTCGTTTAATAGTGCAGTTATAAAATTTGAAATTATGGAGCAGTTTTCTTCTGAAATGTTAATACCGTCCTCTCTGGTTTTTATAATAGTTGGAAAATTGTGCAGCTGTTTTTTCTGTATTTCATTATAATAAATACTTAGCTTTTCCTCAAATGCAAACACTTTATTTGCCATATTGGTCACTATGTTATTTTCGCCTTGTACACTCTGATTGAGATTGTTTAGTTTTTCCGTAATATCACATAGAAAACCTAAAAGACACCACCATTCATCGTTTTGTAATTCTGGGTACCCTTTATTATTTTGCTCTAAAAATAGAATTATTTCATGGCGTAATGAAAAAAACCTTTCCAAAACCTTTCCTCTACTAAGCCATCGCACCGAGGTATGCAAAAGAACGTCGCTGTGCTCACTTCCCAGTTCTTCAAGAAGGGTTTTAAATTTTCTATGGTTCAGTTCTTTTGCTCGTATATAATTGACAATATTGATAACTGTTTTCATTACAGCTTCTATTTCTGGTTGTACAGCACGGGCCGCCAAGTTTTCTTGATGGATAATACAATGGAATGTTATTAAATTGCTGCAATTATATTTTTTCTTAAATAATGAAATGAAGCCATTTTCGGATCCAGTCATTGAAGGACAACCATCTGTACACAAACACACGATTTTTTGCACATCAATTTCATGATGTTCTAAAAAATTACAAATAGTATCAAGGTAATCCGTGCCTCGGGTTTGACCTTTCATTGGCAGTAATTTTAAAAGTTTTCATGAATTTCATTGTTTTCTGTACAATATCTAGCAAACACCGAGCACTGCGATGTTGCTGAAATATCGGTGCTGGCATCAAATGCTAAACTGAAAACTTGCATCTTCTTAGGTTTTTTAATATATCATCGGAAATAAATTTAGAAATGTCTTCAATACGCCTGGTGCAGGTTTAATACGAAAGCTGTATTTTTTTTATATCAGATACTATTTGTTTTTTGTTACTGTATTTATCAAAAAGTATATTAGCAGCACTAATAAAGCATTCCTTTACAATTTCCGCATCGGTAAATGGTTTCATATGCTTACCAAGAATGTAAGAAATTTCATATGATGCTTTTGTTACCGCCAAGTCTTGTGATAATGCCGCGAACATAACATTTTGTTGCTCATGCAATGATCTCTTAAAAAAACTCAATTTCTCATTTCTCAAAGACGATCCGGGAGGAAACGTTTCGTCGAAATCTTTATGTTTTGAAGTGAAATGACGAGAAATATTGTATTTCTTCAATATGATACTTTCCCGACATATCAAACAAGTAGCTGCGTTGTTTTTATTTGGCACAACAAAATAATCAGATTCCCACTCATCTTGAAACAATCTATTTTCACTTGATATTTTTCTTTTATACTTCGACGACACTCCTGACATTATATAGGTATACTTAATTTACAAAACAAAACTATTATTTGGCAGAGGACGCAGGTACGTACACAAATTTAGTTTAATAATTTAGATTAAATTTATAACAAGTTTAGTTTCGATCGACAATCAAAGCGACACGCACTTAGGTCGTCCATGGATCTTACGGTCTGGCCACGCGCAAACACGAGCGGCGGGGCGACTTGCCAATTAGTAAAACACACGTCTTATTACACATGACAAGCAATGTTTAGCTTCGCAAGCCGCCCCGCCGTCCGCGTTTGCGCGTGACCAGACCTTTAAGGGGATTCCCAACGCCGCGTATTTCGTATCGTTCGAGCAACCATAGATTACAGACCTTTAAGGGGATTCCCGCGCCGCGTATTCCGTATCGTTTGCGCAACCATAGATTAGGATAGTTTGCGTTTCCAATTTAAGCAAATTATTGATATCGAAATTTGAAGTTGTTTACAAATAAGTTGTAACTACCTAGTTTAATAATTGGGCCAACCAAAAAGCCTCCGCGGGCCGCATGCGGCCCGCGGGCCGCAGGTTGAGTATAGCGACTCTATAGGCACAGTCAGCGGGGTTATCATGAAACCTAATATGATTTCACGATGCGGAGGAACGTGATCTTGAATATGCGAAATGCCATTGCTTATAAATGGTATACAATTATAAAATGATGATCAAATCCAACCTAAATTATAACTGTGGAATCGGATTACGCAAAAATACGCTCTAACGAGAAACGATTTTTATATGCAATCTGGACAAATTTTCCGTTCCGAATGGACCTGCACCTTGACGAAGTTCTAGATTACTAGAACGGGCGGAACGGTTTGAGTGTACCAATAAGTTAAAGAGCCGAACCAAAAGTTTTACCAAATTGGGGTCTTTGGCGAGGAACCAGACTAAGACAGGTCTCCGAAAGAGGGCAGCAGCTTTTTCGGCACTTAGAGTGGCAGAGATCATAGGGGTCGGTCTGACATTTTAAGGTCCACTACTGCGATGAGGAAGGCAACGGGAGACCACCACATTACCTCCCAAGTACACAGCGTACTTAAATTGTAATAAACATGATGGCATTCTCTTGGATAAAAAATTCCGAAGTTAAAATAGTCCCCCATTCGGATCTCCGGGAGGGAACTACTCCGGAGGATGCGATCGCAAAGTTCAAAATAAGAGTGGGAAACATTTTGCGAGTCGGAGCGTGGAATGTTAGAAGTATGAAGCAAGTAGGTAAGCTAGAGAACTTGAAAATTGAAATGAATAAGTTAGCACCAGACATAGTAGGTATCAGCGAAGTTGGGTGGCCAGAGGCGGGGTTATTTTGGAGTGGAGACTTCAGAGTAATTCATACAGGTTGAAAGGAAGAAATTTCGGCTGTGGGGATTGTTATGCGAAAAAAGATAGGAGGCTGTGTAGAAAATTACTCACAAAAGAAAGAAAGAATACTCATGGTTAGATTAGAATCTAAACCGGTCAATACAGTAATAATACAGGTATACAAACCCATCTTTAGTTACAGTGAGGAAGAGGTAGAAGCTATCTACAAAGATATCGAAGATGCGTAAAAGGACTTAAAAATTTAATAATTGCGGGGAATTTTAATGCAATGGTAGGTGAAGGTAGTGAAGGAGCGGTAGTAGTTTTATTTGGTTTAGGCGCGTGAAACGCCAGAGGAAATAAGCTGGTAAAATTTTACGACAAGAACAATTTAATCATCACAAACACATTATTTCAACATCATGCTAGAAGACGATATACGTGGAAGATGCCAGGAGATATAGGAAGATATCAAATAGAATACATTCTTGTTAGACAACGGCTTAGGAATCGAGTAAAAGATTGTAAAGCTACTCAGAAGCAGATATAGACACTGACCACAACATTATAATTAGGAAGTTCGCTCTTAAATTTAAAATCTTGAAAAAAAGAAACGGAAAAAAACATTTTGACTTTGAGCACTTAAAAGATAAATATATCCACGAAAGATTTGAAAAAAAGTCAAATGAATTGCTGAAAGATATCGGGAAACTTTCTGATACTAAGGAAGTAGAAACAAACTGAAATAACATTAAATGTAGCTTAGATATGGCGGTCAGACATATTCTAGGGTAGACACAAAAAGAAAATAGGAAACCATGGATAACAAAGGGTATCCTGAATCTAATAGAAGAAAGGCGAAAATACAAAAATAGATCAGACGAAACAGGAAAACAGAAATACAAAGTCATAGAATGGAAAATTATTCGCAAATGCCGGAAAGCTAAAGAAGGATGGATTGATGAAAAGTGCAAATAGGTACAAACTAAGATGGAAATAGGAAAGACAGACCAAGCATACAAACTAATGAGAATGAATTTTAGGGATATAAAACAGGATATAATAATCATTCAAAAGCAGTCTACACAAAAGAATATTGTCCGCTATAATAACTACTAAAATTTTTAATCATTATATATTAGTATGCACAATTCTCACTGAAAGTACTTTCAATATAGATTCAATTAACAAAATAAAAATGAATAAAAAGAACGTTATCCAATTTTGATTTCAATAGTTTAAAAAATGTTACTGGTCCGGTATACATAACCTTTAATAAATTTAATCATATATACTGCAATAGCTTAGTAGACGAGAAACGACATAATCAAAATGCTTTGAAACTTCTAATTATACAAAAAAAAATGGGCACAATCCTGATTAGAAGAGAATAGAATAAGCTACTGAAACTGATTATACTGAAAACAATGGAGAACAAAGGAATATCATTATAATAACAAATGTCTGCAAAACAGCACAACTAACGAGGGAAGTAACAAACGATTTATTAAAAAGATGTCAAAACGATTGTAGATATATCTATAAAAAATTCATGTCTTTGGTAGCAGATATATCAATTTCAAACAAACTTGCAACTTGTTTTCCATACGAATGTTCATAGTATTATACATACTTATTTATTTATTATCTTACATGTGTTACTTACAAAAGTGAAATACATTTATTCATAATGCAATTAGAAACCCAATTCAGGCAACTGCAAATCCTTAACCTTGTCTAAATATTCTTAAGTCGAATAAAAGACATTGCTCAATAAGAATTTAATTATTTTTTAAATCTATCAAATGGCAATTCTGGAATACTATAATATTGTAGAGCAAGATACCCGGGAGAGTCAAACTTTTAATTTTATAAAATAACTGCGACAATCATCCCTGTAAACTACGTTAGCCATTGTCCTAATAGCGCGACGTTGTACCCGAAAAATGCGGTCTGCAAAAGAGCAATGGCCCCATACTTCAACAGCATAAGACAAATGACAACAAAACATTGCAAAACAACTGGAAATAAGGAAATCCAAGGAAGCAGAAATTTTTTAAAAGTTAATAAAATAAATGACAGATTATCACAATGCTTGTCCTAACTCAAGGTGGCATCCAATGTAGTATCAGGAAATTGCGGTAAAAATTCCTTGTAAGGATCCTGTTTTTAAGGAAAAAAACATTTCCTTGGATTTATGCTTATTCAAACATAATTTATTTTGTTGACACTAATTTTGTCCATTCCGAATGGACATGCACCCTGAAGAAGTTCTAGATTATTAGAACAGGTGGAAAAGTTTCCGTGTTCCAGTGATCTAAAGAGCCAAACTACAGGTCCGACCAAAGTAGTAGGGTCGTTAGTGAGTAATCAGACTAAGAAAGATTCCCGAAAGAGGGCAGCAGCTTTTTCGGTACTTAGAGCGGCAAAGACCATAGGAGTCGATATGGCATTGTAAGACCCACTACTGCAATGTGGATGGCAACGGGAAACCACCACAGTATATACCAAGTACACAGCGTACTCAAATTGTTATTAAATAGGATGGCATCCTCTGGGGTAAAAAACTTCGGACTTAAAATAGTCCCCCATTCGGATCTCCGGGGATCTTCGGGGATGTGATCGGAAAGTATAAAAAAAGGGTCGTGAATATTCTGCGAGTCGGAGCGTGAAATGCCAGAAGTATGAAGCAAGTAGGTAAGCTAGAGAACTTGAAAAATTGAAACTATACTACAGGCATTTTCGAGGACTAGTGCGGAATATATTACCACAGATTGGAAAAAGGAGGCAGAGGTTAGACCTAGATCAGACTATTGTAGGCAGATAGTGACAGATGCAGACTGTGGAAATTTCAGGGAAATGTGCAGGTTAGCACAGAATAGGAAACAATGAGAGTACGCGTCTAACTAGTTCCAGGACTGAATACCTTATGATGATGATGACTAATTTTGTGCTGCATTTACAGATTCAGTACTTTGGAGTTTAAGTTGATTAATAGATTTGCTAAACAAAACAATATAGTAAAATCCGCATGTAGAATAAGTTCCGTATTAGCAATGCAGGATCGTAAATTATTAATTAAACACAAAAGTAAAAGTGGTCCCAGAACTAACCCCGAGGCACTCGAAAGGGCAGCTTTTCAGTGCATGATAACACACCATTGTGATAAACGGTCCGAGTTGTTTCAGTTAAATATGATTCGATTGAATTTGTACTTGTTCGGCCAAATTCAACAAACGTAATTTTCCGCAAATAGTTTAGAAATTTTGACATTTCTGATAAAATTTCTTAAAGAAAAGTTGAATATTTTCAAGTGTTTAGTCGTTGCCAAGCAACGACAAATCACTGTAAGGAAATATTCATTACTGTACTGTACAGAAATAATATGTGTATACATATGGAATACAAAAATGACTGAGAACATCCTTTCATGGTAAGTTCTATTTAAACAATCTTAACACATTATGTAAATATAACAAACAACTAACTTCAGAATGTATTTGATTCTGAAGTAAGTTGTGTGTGATATTTTCAGGTATTTTACAATTAGTACAATTATAGAATTTGTATTGTTACTTTCAAAAATACCAGCAATCATATTTCAATGATTCAAGTTTGGCAATTCAACATCTTGATAGGAACGATTCCATGGCTACGAATAAATTTTTAAAAAGAATTTGACAGCACCATTTATTTATAAATAAAATGTAGCAAAGCAACATTCCCGGACTCCCTGAATGTTGAACTTTTCCTACTGGGTATACAATGCACTATTTCTTATGAAAACGGAATGACTAACATAATAGAAAACTTGACTTAGATCACAGAAATCCGCCAGTAAACACTCACAATTTTGAAAAACTTCAGTATTCTTGAGTACTAAACTAATAATAGAGTTTTTTGTAGAAAAATTTTGGCGATACCCAAATTGTTGAGGGCATAGTGATTTATTATCTTTGAGATATGCTAACATATGATCTTTAAGAACAGTTGTAAAATTTATTGAAAATACAGACAACAACGATATCAGACGATAGTTTTCAATACCTTTTTTTGTGTGAGACTTGTGTGTATACCTTACCATACTCTAAAGCTTTGAGAAAAATAGCAGTTCTAATACAGCAGTTAATTAATTTCGTTAGCTGAATAATTATAATACTAGCTACTATTTTAAGCATACAAATGTTTAAATTATAGATATCCTACGAATTTTTTTATTTCCTTGATGCAATAACATTCAGTAAATGATCATGAGATAATTCTGTAAAAGCAAAGAAATTCGTCTAGTGTCTAAACTGTCTGAAAAATATAACTTCAAAAAAACAACATAAAGAAGTAATTAAGTTCACTTGCTGTAAAATTTACCGAGTAACAATCGTTTCTACAACTTCCTCTTTTTTGATTAATAATTTTCCATTTAGCTCTATCATTACTACCTGCTTTACGTACAAAGTTATCGTAGGTCGTAATTTTTGCATCCTTTATAGCGGATCTGTATTCATATTATAGTTTTTTATATAGGATGTAAGTTCTTCGCTAGGTATTGCTTTATACCATTCACGCAACCACAAATAATTATCCCGTATTAATTTTAGAATTTTATCAAATCATTTCGCTGTATTTAGACTAGGTGTAACTATACATGATCTTATAGCAAAATTCAGTGCTGCAACATTTACTATGTTACCTGTAAACATACGGAACCTGTCAGCAATACTTAAACTGTCACCATCTACAAAATTCCAGTTTAATTATAAAAATTCAATTTACCTCGACTAGTAATAGGTTGGTAAGATTGAGTTTGATATGTTATATTTAGCTTATAATTGCGTTTGAATAGTAAAAAAAGGGGGTTTTGGTAGGTTCTAGCTACATTACTCCCTTAAACTATAGTTTTCGTTTGCGAACGGAATTTTACAGCATACTTTGTTCAGGAGAAATGTAATAAAGTAAACCTAAAGAAGCGTTACGGTTTGATAGAAAAAATCAAAAGATATTTTGTTTTTGAGCATGACATTGTTTATCAAAATTGTGCCTTTAACTAACCTAATTATTAAGACAAGAATAATTCCACATAAATTAAGAATAGCAATAATATAGCCTCAGACGAGTTCCCAAGAAAGGAAAAAGGAAATTCTTATGATATTATTAATTAATCGCCTAATTTCAATACTACCAGTCATCAGTCACATACAAATATTTAAAAAATATATACGAAAACTGTTACCAATTTTTTTAGAAACCCATTTATAAGTACTGAACAATATGGATTTGTTAAAAACAAAGGTGCAAACAAATGCTTATCCTACTTCTCAAACCTTATTTACAGCAAACGATAAAAAACAATGAGCATTTTGTTTCTTTGTTGATTTTTCTACAGCGTTTAAAACAGCAAATCTCTAAATATTAAGTAAATTTAAAAAATATGGATTTAGAGACCATCTCTGAAGCTGCTTAGTAATTATATACAAAGCGGTAAATTCGTTATAAAAATAAATAGCACTTATAATCATGATAAATCTTTATATGCCTACATAGAATGGATGCAGTAGAAAAAAGTTCTTAAAACTGGTATGCCAGAATACCTATTTATGCACCAAGTATGTTATTAAGATAATTATGCCCAGAGGGCGATTCCTACAGCCCGAGGGATAGATTGAGTCGATGGGGATTATCATCAAGTAACACTAGTGGCGCATACAAGATTTTATATTTCACTTCGCATATACAATAAAAAATAAAAAGTGATGGAGAGGTATTTGTATTAAAGAATTTCCCTCGGATTTTGCTATATAACTATACACATATACCATGCTGTTCATTATGACAATAAACAGGTATATATTTGTCACATTTATTTAATAACGCGATGAATGATCAAGAACTGCCGAAATTAATAGAAAAAAGAACGCTCAAAAAGCAACGGCAAGTTTGCTGCTTCGTAAATTCAAACAGACATACTAGAAGGAATAATGAGAGCGCATAATGAATCCATTATGCCCTCCCATTGTGCTCAGGTTGTCATGGACATATTTACATATCTTGTACCCACGCGTTATTACTAAATAATAACGAACAGAAATATAAAAATAAAAACACATTTTTTAAAGTACCGAAAATAGTGAGTCTTAAGTGCGAGAGATATTCGCTATTATAAACTTATTTCAGATAACAATTTTGATCGAAAATACTTAGAAAAAGAAATTCATGACCATGGGTTAAGGAAAGATATATATGTTGTGCTAATCGTTTTCAAAAGGTTGTAACATGTTTAATTTGATCAATATTTATTCGCATTGAATTACGAGGATAATGCGCTAAGAGTGCCCTATTCTTTATTAAGATTCCATATAGTACCTAATGGAACGCTTCGTTTTAATAATCTTCTTATAGTAAAATATCTGTGTGACTTAAAGTTATTTTGTAGAACACCTCTAGCAATCCTGCTTCTATCGTGTTTTCCCCACCTCTAGCGTGGCTATCGTTCGTTCCTCGCCTTGCCAAGTTAGTCGCTCCCTAGCAACCGATTTATCGAGATGTATTCCCGGCTAGAAGCATGCGACCTTCGTTTGATTTTTTTTGTGTGAGCGGGTCAGGTCGTGCTAGACCTGGAACAATTTTGATAAATTATAAAATTTAAGTATGAAAATTTAAATGCACGCTACGAACTAATTATGAAATTGTAATCTACCTGATAAGATCTGCCAATATTATACTGGATATACACTTTTATTTTTGATATTTTTATAGGACACAAATGGTGTTCTACATTTTATTTATTTAATCTTTGTAATTTCTTACAGGAGCTGCGTCTTATTTCTATAAGACAGGTTTTTGTTAACGAAGACGATCGTTTTATCTTTGGGTTTCCACGTCCGCACTTAGAATTGTGCTTTGCTCTTATCGTGATTATCCCAGGACTTGGTGGCGCCTATTTAACTTCGTTTAGCTTTGGTTTGCAAACAAAATTCGACTTACCACCCCACTTCTTATTGCTCTACCCAGGAATAGACCCCTAGCTATGTCGGAAGACTTTTGTTCACTGGTGCCCAATTAAGAAAAATAAGTTACAAAGTATGGCGGAAATGGTTCAGAGTATATTATTCCTAAATATTTAATGACGCCGCCTGATTATACTACATTCGTTAATGAAGCCATTAATACCGACTTGGCACATTTCTCAAGTTCCATTTATTCTTAGGTTCTAGTTTTTCTTACAACCAGGTTCATATTTTGTTTACGGTATAATATTATTCAATTTTAGCTCTAAGTAACCTACAATTCCAACTGAAGTTCATAAGCCATTTGACACTACATTAAAAATCCTGTTTGGTATTAATCACATATTTGTAATGATTTCTAATGAATTACGTCACTATGCGCATATGCTTTAGTAATATATTCAGTTTTTGAAATCGATCGGGAGTATCTAGAAAATATAAATTTAAAGTTAGGATGGTTTGAGCCAAAAATAAATTGACATGTTTACTAGTATTCGTTGTAGAATTCTATTATTGCAAATTTGTAGTACATTTCAATATACTTATATAAGAACTTAATATATTGAAATAAAATGAAATTAATCTAGATTAATGTTTGTAGTTGGTTTGCTATTGTGATTCTAAAAGATTTGCATACAGTGTGACGTTTCATTGTTAGACAAATTTAATTAATCAAAACTGTAGCAATGTGCGCACAAGTAAATAGTGAAATACGTTCTATTGTATAACAATTTAGAGCCTACTTCAGTATTTTAAATTAGGTTTATTTCTTTTGGTATCGCTAGAAACGGCATTCTGGGGAACTGCCTGCTGTATTGCAATACTCGCTATGTTCCATTATACTTCTTTTCTTATTTAATATTTTCTAGTTGAGTTTCAGCGAGCTTCCTCCTCGGAGTACGAGAACAATAGTAGCATAAATAAAATACTTATAAATTATATTTTGTACAATATCTTGTTACGTGTTAGTTTTGTATAAAATTCATTCAATGTTCCCTGAGATATTTTAGTCTATTATCAAAATTAATTTCCATTCTGCTTTACTTCATAGTTTATATACGTTTCTTAACGGACCACTTATCAAGCCCGGCAGGTGTAGTTGATTTGATATGATGAACGTCATTCTGTTTATAGCTATTAAAAGAAGACTATGAGTGCTCTATTTTCTGTTGTATGATCTTCGAAGTGCGTTTGGTGCTTTTGATTTTTAGCAACTTCTTGGGGGGATTTATGGTTGTATAACGTTAATTAGTGGCGTTTGTCCACTTCCGTTTGAGGAACTTTTTGAGTCACCGATTCATTTCTACTTAAAGGCCGACCCACGTACGTATTTATTAGATTCTAATTTTCCTTTTTTGTTTTAGGGGTCCTGCTCTTTCCTTTTTTTCGTCTTTTCTTACTCATACTTACCTGCTTATGCGTTACTTGTTATTTACTGTTCGACCTCGACCCGTTCTACTTTGGGAGAAGCAATAGTCGCCTGGCCGTTTACAAAATCCAGTAGTGTGTTGCTGCTAAGTAAGGATACACCAGACACCTGGAGCTTTTTATCGCCTCCCCGACTAATTTAGCTCACGTTATCAGTGAAAATTATGCGCGTTTTTATTACAACTAAATACAGTTGTGCAATTACACGAGATTTATATTTACAATTTTGAAACTAGAATTGTCTGGAGGGAAAATTGTGTGTACTATTTCTTTCTTTTTTTTTGTTTGCATATTGAAATTTTTAGTAGCAACAGTGTCATAATTGATGGGGCTCTACTTTTCCATTACTTTTGTAGGCCGTATCTTTGGGTGGGATAATTATTTTTTGTAATGTGTAGATGTTGTATTTTGGTTTATTTATAGGTGTATTATAGTACTACCAACCACCCTCCCCCCTCCCCATGTGTCTTGTAAAAGGCACACAAACGAAAGCATTATTATTATTATATTACTTAGATTGTTCTACGTTTACGCCTTGAAAGCGGGTCAGCGGCATGCCCCTAGTCGCGTTTTAACCAGCATAATTATTATTTATTCATCCGTACGTTATTCGGTATCCTATGTATACGCCGTACCGTTCGTGGGTCTCCCCCACGCTCATTATGTGTGTGTGCGTGTGTTATATATATATATATATATATATATATATATTGTGTTTGTTGTAGTATTGTGCCGCTTTGGTACATTCTTTGCACAAAATTTTTATTTCTAGATTCACATTATTTCTACCTGTTTTGATCCATATTCATACTTTTTAGGTACTAGTATACGAATTTATATTTTTGTGTCGAACTTGTATGTTTGGTGGCGTATTGTGCTGTATTTCCATATTTTGTCTAAACTGTATATTTTCCAAGTTAAACATTCCATTCTTCGAGCTACTAGAATACTTTTTTATTAGTATTATTATTTTTGAGTTATCACATGAGAACTCTGCCGCTTTGTGGTGCTTGGCTATCATGTTTGGAAACTTGTGTGGTAGTTGGAACCGTTAAGTCGCGGTTCTATGAAAGATAATATTTCTGCTTGTATTGGCTTTGCTCATGAGAAATTTAATTTATTATGTTAATTGTACAACCAAACGGTTTAATGTGGTATCAAATATAAGTTTACTGAAACATACAGATAACTAATTATGCAAAATTTTAGATACGGAATTCTTTCGGCGGGTGATAGCATATTATATTTGTAACACTTTATAGAAAGAGATGCGAGTTTCCTTTCAGCTTTAGAAGCAGTCAGAAGTGAATGCGGTTATTATTCCACCAGATCCAGATACAGAAGAAATTCAGGATGACGATTCATCACAACCGTTGACCGGTCAACTTCAAAACTAAATCTGGCGCTATCTAAAAATGTTACATTTAAATTAAATAATTACAAAAACTATAAATTTAGACTAGAAATGAACAAAGTTTTTTACAAATATTACTGTCGTAAAAAGAAATATTTGGATGGAACGAATTCTTAAAAATTGTAAAACTCCAACTAATAAACTTAAACGAAGTTATTTAAATAAATTTGTGTTCCTCGCAAAAAAACACAAATATAGCTCCTGTTTTTAAAGCGAATATTAAACTATTTATGCAGATACTATTAACAGAGTACCTGAATTACGAACTGAAAGATTGAACTAGTCTTGATGAAGATTTAGGGACCACTTATGTGTACCTCTATAACCGCAAATAGATATTTAGAAATAAAATGTTACACTAATCGTGCAAAAAAAAAGAATTACCACATTAGCCTAAGGTGGCAAAGTTTTAGTTTTTGCTAACACGTTCAAACCAAACGATGAGGGTATTTTCGTGAGGAGCTACGTGAATGAGAATAAGCCAATGATCAAATTTATTGAAAGATTACGGAAAACACCATATCAAAATAAATCTATCAAATTTGGTTATAGAAATTGGTTGTTTTGTAGTACCGGAGGTTACTTATGTTGTATATACTTATTGTGATGCCGAAAATGTTGAAACGCAGAAAGCAAATTTGCCATTGCCCGTCTAATAAGACCATACATTTTTATTATTTTCTTTAGAACTACGATCCACCGTTACAATTAAAAAAATACGAAACCGGGTTACCGGAACTGTAAAAGATAACTGAACAAAAAATTGCCTTCAACAAGAGTGTCAAAGAATTGAACAACAAAAAAGAAGTAACTCTACCATCAGTATCGTAAAAAAACTAGAGATAATTATTTGTGAGAAGGAAATACAAAAACATTGTAGCAATGGAAAATGAACTGACTGCATAGAACCTGTGCTAGAAGTTAGACGTTGGTAACTGCAGCTAATACCAAATTGGATGTTTTTCAACCTTCTTTATTTAAAAATTACAAGTTAACGGGTGGCGTAGACTTGCATAATATGCAACTAAACAATTACCGAATCAGAGTAAGAGGAAAAATTACGGTGAATACTTTTAACGAATTCATAAAAATGACAGTTACAAATGCTTAGTAATTGACCCTCAACAAATAAGTAATATTTTGCAAAACAACTCCTTATCCAATTACGAGTAAAAGTATTCCAGTCAACATTTGGAAAATTCCTAACCGTTTCAGAAATATCTAGGATGGAAGTTCCCAATCCTACCGACATGAACTTACTATTACGTGATAATAAAAAGAATCTTAAGTACATTTATCAATAGGTTTATTCAAATTTACGCCTAAATCGCTTTTATCCACAAAAACAAATATCTTATAAAAGCCTGAAGGGAATTTTAAGCAAATAAAAATTGTTAACATAACAACATTTAACAATAAAATTGTTCCATACGATGACCACGTCCTCTCACGCATAGTTCAGTTCTCGATGTTTTTCTATATTACTCCTCACATCTTCAGATACATGAGATACTTCAGATACACGAAATCGCAGATTATAATCTTTGCCAACTTTACAACGCACGTCTTTCCAGTTCAACTTTTGTTCCTTAGATTTTCAAATTTTTTATTTTAATAGCGTAGGGGACAATAATTAGGGGTGGGCGATACGGGATTTTGCGTATCGAATATTGATACATATTCTATATCGAATATCGACACGTATCGATACGTATCGATACATATCGAGTATCGATATATCGATATTTATTTTTTGCTGTATCGGGGGGGTCGATACGGGGGTCGTATCGATACGTATCGATATATCGATACGCCGACCCAGCCCTAACAATAATGACATGTCAGTATACAAATGAGAAATATTTAAATACGGTTTTTGTGCACGAGTTATGCAATGGAATTGCAGAAGAATATCGATAAAGATATTCAAATCGGCGTTTTATAAATCGTTACACGAAAAAAGTCTTACGGTTGTTAAAAAAAACAGACACTTTCTACAGCAAGCATGCGAGTGGGAAGTTCCACGCAAAGATCTGGTCAGCAACGTCTTACGACTGCGTGGTACCAGAAACATTGTATCTTAAATCGGAATCGAGAGAACTGATCTTTCCAGAAAATTATATGGAGATGGTTACTACCTTATCACATTCAAAAACTACAACATTTGTTAGAAGCTGGTCTGCAGCCTCGAACTATTTTAAGCGAATGGTTAACTGAAAACATGCAAATGAAATGTCAAGAATTCTAGCTTGTCAACCGGCAGTGTTTACCAGAAACGGAATAAACAATTTTCATAACAAACGTGTTTATGCAATTCAGAATTTCCAAGCAATGACTGAGATCTATTAGTACTGTCAAAACGTGAACTGATATGATTGGAAACAATTTGATCGGCCATTTATGACACAGGAAAAACCAAAAAAGTGAAGACTACAGACGTTTTCTAGAAGACAGCTTGTTGAAGTAGTTGGAAGATGTTCGGTTAAATATAAGACGAAACTAAAGTTTATATAAGATTAAGTATCTTCACATGGTGGCTTAGTTGTAACTCAATACTTCAATAGACTATTTCCAAACTAACGGATAAGAAGATACGGACCAGTGCGTTGATCTCCTAGATTTCCAAAAATTCATTGCACAACTTTCGTGCGGGTCGTATGAAATCAATCGCAAAAAGTGAACACTACAGACGTTTTCTACAAGACAGCTTGTTGAACTAGTTGAAAGATGTTAGGTTAAATGTAAGACGAAACTAAAGTTTATATAAGATTAAGCATCTTCACACGGTGGCTTAGTTGTAACGCAATACTTCAATAGACTATTTCCAAACTAACGGATTAGAGGATACGGACCAGTGCGTTGATCTCCTAAATTCCCCAAAAATTCATTGAGCAAATTTTGATGCGGGTCGTATGAAATCAATTGCAAAAAGTGAAGACTACAGACGTTTTCTACAAGACAGCTTGTTGAAGTTGGAATATGTTCGGTTAAATATAAGACGAAACTAAAGTTTATATAAGATTAAGCATCTTCACATGGTGACTTAGTTGTAACTCAATACTTCAATAGATTATTTCCAAACTAACGGATTGGAAGATACGGACCAGTGCGTTGATCTACCAGATTTCCCGAAAATCCATTGCACAACTTCCTTGCGGGTCGTATGAAATCAATCGAAAAAAGTGAAGACTACAGACGTTTTCTACAAGACAGCTTGTTGAAGTAGTTGGAAGATGTTCGGTTAAATATAAGACAAAACTAAAGTTTATATAAATTTAAGCATCTTCACATGATGGCTTAGTTGTAACTCAATACTTCAATAGATTATTTCCAAACTAACGGATTGGAAGATACGGACCAGTGCATTGATCTCCTAGATTTCCCGAAAATCCATTGCACAACTTCTTTGCGGTTCGTATGAAATCCATCGTCCACCGGAATTAAATCAAATACTTGGGAAATGTAAATTCACAGTATCAAGCAAGCATATAAAGTTGTGACGGATAATATGTAAAACAAAATTGGCAAGAAGAATGACTCAGAAAGCTAAATTATGCGCGAGAGAAGTGGATGTTACATGTTACAGCCGACTTGTTTGCAGTAAAATTCTCTTCAAACTTTCGTAAGATGGTTTTTTCGTAGTTTATACACGAATTAGGTGTTAGCTTTGCTAAACATAAGTATAGTTTTACTTTAGATTAGTTTTACTGTCATGTAGATAACTTCAAGTTGGCATCTTTATTCCTAGGTACCTCGGAAACAGTCGAGAATTTTTCAATGATAACTGAAATATTTTTGTCTATACTTGAGCATAGAATCGTTCTGCAAAGTGTTGTTAGTTCGTCGACAGCAACTTTGTTAAAGAAAATCAATGTAGGTCAAACGCAAGAATAGAAATAAACAAGAAGAGGATAAATATCTATCTAAACGGGTAGACTGATCAATATTGTGAATAAGGTATGCCATCTTGATATTAAATTGACTTCGCCACTTACTGTATTGCACTTTCTCCCAACATTTAAAGAATTACACTATATTCAATGACAAAAATTACACTTAAATGCATGATACTTTCTTAGTTGTACAAATTGACGCGAACATAAATGATTAAAACCATAGTGTGTGTTTTGTAGTAACTTTCACGTGTTGAATACCATTGTCTTAACGGTGAATTCTTATCTGATAGAAAAGAATACTCAACATTTTAACAATGGTCTGAGTTGTAAACTGAATTACAATATTATGCAATGCAAGATTCCTACAGCTGTACCGTTAGTAAAATATAAAAATTGAAACGGGCACGTAAATTACTACAGAAAGAGAATTTGTGACTAAAATACTTCAGCTCATCAGCATCAATTTTAAATAAAAAGGTGTCGAGGAATTGGGTCACCAAATATAGGTTTTCCGCGCTGTTACAGGTGTTGTAAGTTAAAGGTGTAGAAATAAACTTTTAATTAAGCAGATCAACCCATTTTCTATAATTATACGTCTTAAAATTTGCTTAAGGTTAACACTTTAGGATGATGTATATTTTTGTTCCAATCAGCGCAGAATTTGCGTCATTTTGAACATGAAACTTGAGTTTCACTTTCTTCGTGATTTTGCATTTCATCACTTACGAGAGTAATCACTTGATGTAGAACAATGCAGCAATGATGTGCAGGTTTCTAAGAATAAAAGTTAACTGGGTGGGTTGTCAAAAGTCGGAACGGCATGCAAAGTACAATGAAAGTATAATTTATATTCATATGCGGGTTGTTGATCTAAATACATAATAATAATCTCAATTGTTCTCCTCACAAACAAAATTTGTAGAACAAAATTTAAATATAATAAAAATCAATGTACACAAACAAAAACCAACCGAAACTACTGTACAAGATATACAGAAAAAATTCTAAAAAAAAATCCTGCTAAGAAACTGTCGCGTCGAGAGTTTTTAGGGCCAAGTCTTAACTACCAATACACCTTCTGGGACAATCGTATCATTACTGAAAAAAATAAACTTATTTAGTATAACGTACTCTTTTGATTAATTGGGAATATGTGCATTTATCTAGAAGTATTTCTTTCATATTCACAATTTTTCAACACGAAGCCTTTTAAAGTAAGATGGTATTTGAGTTGGATTCAGTAAGAGACGAAATAACGACTTTAATATATTCGATAAAAATTGGGTACTGGATGGCGCATTGTTAATTAAATTTTGTTGCAGATGCTTAACAAATAATTTTAAAAATAGTTCCATACAATTCAAAATCATTAATTCATACACAAACACCGATGACAAATAAAAATGATTTAATACATTAATGTTTTGTTCAATAAGAACACAAACAAATAATACTTTTTACCGTATGAAATAGTTAAAAGCAATATAAATACGCATATTAAAATCCAAGTAATTAAATCATCAATGGAAATTTTTTTTGCAATACTACCAATGATTACGACACTTCTGAGGATCTCGTCACTACGCAATTTAAGCGAATCATACACAAATAACGAGTAAATGCACTTAAAAAATTTCTATATTTATGCTGAGATGTGTAACGCTTAGGCAGATATTGTATTCATAAGGTCAACAAACCTTGAGTGATGACAGTCCACCTGATTCCCTTAATAGTAGACAAGTTGTAACGATTTTTTTTCTCTCTAATTGGCTCCGCTAGCCTCACGCATGGGCGCTAGTGAAACGTTTTTCTAAACTTCTGGCCGACACTACTTTATAATCACCATGCTCCAAGTTAGGTGTCTGCAAAACAAAGTCTTCCGACGTAACTAGGGGTCTATTCCTTGGGTAGAGCTATGAGCAATGGGGGGGTAAGTCGAAATCTGTGGGGGGGGGGTCACACTCAAACTAAAACAAACAGGCGCCACCAAGTCCAGATTGATTCATGTAAATGGCATGGCTAATTTCTAAGGGCGGACGTGGAGACCCAAAGAAAAAAAAATCGCATTCGCTGACAAAAACCTGTCTTAACAGAATAAGACGCTGTTCCTGTAAGGAAAAATAATAATTAAGTCACATAAAAAATGGGAACACTATTTGTGTCCCTCAAATATATCTAAAATGCAAAAGAATGTTTCCTACATAAGGGTACCATAAAATTTAACTCTTATTGCTTTTTGGTTATCAGGTCTGATCAAACTAGATCAGAATAAAAAGACTTTAAGCGTGGATTATAAATTTACTAGAAAGAATTTTTTCTGTTTCTGTAAATAAAATTTAATGCAATAAAATAAAATGAATAATTGAATTACTTGAAAAATTAATGTAAAGTTTATCAACTTGATTCTTACTCAAATATATTACAACCCAGTGTGACTGGTTATACTAAGGTTTTCTAACCCAATCAGATCTGTGTAGGTCATTTACAAATTAATATACAAAACTTTCTTTTAAGTTAACAGTATTAAAATCGATTTGAAGTCAAAATATTCACAAAGATATTCTCTAATTTTATCAAAGGTGGTAGTAATGTAATACTAAACATCTGCTTGCCATTGTGCAATTGTTGACGGCTTATTTCAAACAAACAAGTGACGTAGCCGCAGCTGTTAATTTATGCTGAAGCCACGTGTAGTCACATATCTACGAAACTAAGTGAAATTTAAATTTGATACTGGAGAAAACCAGCTTAGCTACAGATAAACTGAATAACAAATTTGTGCTTCTATAAAACAAAACGAAATAACGTGCTTTTAGAAGGAAGCACTGAGGAAATCTTAAAGCTATTACGAACCAAACCCCGGGCTGCTGTCCTTGGCCAGATTGGGAACTGCATCGCCGTGCGGAGTCTGCAGCTAATTATTCCTGCTTTCCATGCTTTAAATACAGGTGTTGAAGCGAAGTGGGTTTCTTACATTGATTCAAAGTTGCATAAATTTTGTAGCGTCATCTTCCATGGTCTAATCTTAGTTATAAATATAATTTTCGTTGCGTAGTTTGTAAGTCGTAGTTTGTAAGTCGTAGTTGCGCTAAACAAATTTTTAAATTAGATACTATGATAACGAATATACAATACCAACCGTTACTCAGGAAGTGTGTCACACAATTAATGCGACCCGGAGGTCACTCGCCATTCTCTTCGAATGCATGCTGTCGCTGCTTTTACCTATCGACGAGTGCCCCTGCCGCGTTCTTGCATGTTGGGAGGGTCCCGAGGGGTTGTCAATCCTCTCACGCGCGTGCCTGTGGCTGTGGAATACACCGACCTCCGAAACAAATAGACTAACGACTCTAGATACTGTATTAATGCAAAATTTGATTGTTACACGTATTATTACTTTAGTTAATAAAGGTGTTTTAACATTCGTTGTACCTTTAATGAAGAGATTTTTAATGCGAAAATAAAATTGTTACACTACCCCTTTCCTAAAAGAAAAAAGTTTTTTTTTTCTTTAAGGAACAACTTCAAATATAACAAATACAAAAAAAATTTTTTTTTTTTATTATAATAATACTAGCCTTTTCTACCTTCCTAATTAACTATGCAATTTTTATGAATTTATTCAAATGGGGGAGACAAATATTTACAAATGCGAGTGTGTTGGTAACTACGTGTACCTGACGTCCATCGGGAGACAAAATCGGGGAGTCACAATCGGTATTAATCAAAATTGGGAGGGGGTCAAATTAGAAAGTCAAACACTCCACGGGACAAAAAAAATTCAAATTCACGATAATTCTTTAACTTGAGGTTCTTACTTCTAACAAGGCTAATATTTACTACCTGTAACCAAACATTTTACAATTTATTTCAAATTCCACAAAAAAACTTCACTTCCTGGAGCTCAATTAGCTCTCTCTAAAAAAAAGGAATGCTTCCTCATCAAAACAGCATAACCATTCAAAGTATTATCACTATAAGGTGACAATCAAAAGGAAGACCCTACTAATAGGTCTAAATTTAAAACACTATTATCACAAAGTGATAATCAAAACAAAAGTGACCTAACCAAAAGGTTACTTATCAAATCCAAATACAAAATATTATCACTTTATTGCAAAGAGATAATCAAAACGAAGGTAACCTAACCATAAGGTTACTTAACAAATTCAAATACAAAATCGAACCAGTTAGGGCTGTAATATCCTACACCCTACTGATTATCCTATCACTAAGTTCCAACAAACAACAGATCTCATTAGTGATGGACCAAATGGTGAGACTCACCAAGCCAACCTTGACCTTATCAAACCAAAGAATTTCGAACGGTCAAAAAAAACAAGGGAAAGAATAAACTAATATTCTCTCTACCTAGATAAGTAGAAATCAGGACTAACAATTAAATAGCCCACTTACTTCTACATTGTAAAGATATCTGTTAAAGACATCTTCTAAACGCATCTCCGAATAACGCGCGAGCAAAACGACCAGCGTGCATACCAAGGCACACCTCAAACTTACAAAATCTACAAAATCTCTAACCACTTATTTCACTTCTCAAACAAAATACTCAAAATTAATGAACCGACACTAAATCAAAAATCGGAACAAAACAAAGCAAACCACTACTGCATTACTTAACATCAAAGAGATGACCGGACCGGAACTAATCGTCAGGATCATCATTTTCATTTGGATACGACGCTTCAACTGGTTTCAAGTCCTTTACGTGCCATTTCCCTGCTCTTGTTCCATCTTCGTTCTCTAACTCATACACTAAATTGGAATGTTTTTTTCGAACTTTATTCATAATGAACTTTGGAGCTAACTTAGCGGAAAACTTATCACTAGCACTCGAGAGGACCTTATTAGCTCTCCAAACACTTTCTCCGACTTGGAATGAAATGTCTCTTCTCCTAAGATTGTAGCGTTTACTCGAACGTTGATAAGCTACATGCAAATTTTCACGGACATTCCCAAAAATATCAAATAAAAGTTGACGATCCAAAACATAAGAAGGTCTACTACTGGAGACGACATCAACATCCTCACCAGGTTTAAAATCATCATTATAAGCTTTTCCACTTAAGGGTACCTGACGACCAAAGACTAAAAAATTTGGAGAATAGTTGGTGGACTCATGTTTTGCTGAGTTGATTGCGTATTGGATCTTTGATATCTCACTATCCCACGTATCATGTCCTTCTACGTATGAACGGATAGCTGTACCAACTGTCTTATTGATTCTTTCCACAAAATTGCATTGGGGAGCATAAACAGCATTATACCAAATCTTTTGAATTTCGTACCTTGCACACAAAGCTTTAAAAATACGTCCAATTAATTGTGGACCATTATCACAAATAACAAACTGTGGTACACCGTAGACAAGAAATACTTTTTCCTCCAAAAATTTCTCAATCAAATGTGCCGTGGCACTTCGCAAAGGTTGCAAAATCAAATATTTCGAAAACCAATCACCAACAACTAAAAGTCATTTACCTGCTTATGAGTCATCAATAAAAACTAATCATGACAATAGCTAACAAAAAAATCAGTGTTCAGGTACACTCACACCCTACTACCAATTGAACTGTCGAAACAACTATAAAGCTTCACAACGCCTAAATATGCTAGAGTGACAAACCCTCTACGAGTCTCACCTAGACTAACAATACCAAAATTTACATCAAATCAAAAAAAGATGCAAAAAATTCTAGAGCGCCTAACTCACCTCGAGTCTCGTCTAGACTTACGCAATGCCGAGCGACCAACTCTTCCTGAGTCTCGTCTGGACTGACATACTGCTGAGCGACCAACCACGACGACAAGTTCCGCCTAGACTAAATTGCGTTGCAATGCCGATCTAAACAAAATCTGCTAACAAAATCAAAAACGTGCTTATGCACAAAGAGCAATTCTCAAACGACACAACGACAGCTCACTCCAATGTACCTTCAAAATAGAATCTCTAGCCTTATCATCAAATTTCGACAAAGATGTTCTTTATTGACTCAAACAAATCAAACAACAGGCTTATCAGCTTCTTTAGCTGACAGTCTTCCTAAAATTTTCCTCAAAACTGGTTTCTCACTCACTACTCCTCTAATTTTCAGTTCATACTCCAATTCTTCTTTGAGTAAACAAACAATTCGGAACGTTTCCGACATGATTACAAAAGCCTAATTGAATCAAACCGCTAAATCCAAATGATCTGAACCTTACAAAAGTGATCAAAACAAATTCGTACTACTAAAGGTAAAAATCAAAAGGTGTTTTTGGTGAAATAATTTTTGCCAAAACAATATCAAAAAAATTATATGGGGTCAAAATAGAACGAAAGTCAAAAATAAATTTGACCAAGTTAATCAATTGACTGTATGAGGGTTAATGTTACAACCAATCTTTTATCAAAAGCAAACAAACAAATCTAAATGTCAAATCGACTTTAAGCAAACAAATTTCGACGCAAAATAATTTTTGGACAAATAGATTTCAAAGCAAAATAAATTTTGAGCTAACAAATTTCGAAGCAAATTACATTTTGAATAACAAATTTCGAGGTAAATCAAATTATGAACAAACAAATTTCGAGCCCCACGTTGGGCGCCAGTGTAACGATTTTTTTTCTCTCTAATTGGCTCCGCTAGCCTCACGCATGGGCGCTAGTGAAACGTTTTTCTAAACTTCTGGCCGACACTACTTTATAATCACCATGCTCCAAGTTAGGTGTCTGCAAAACAAAGTCTTCCGACGTAACTAGGGTCTATTCCTTGGGTAGAGCTATGAGCAATGGGGGTAAGTCGAAATCTGTGGGGGGTCACACTCAAACTAAAACAAACAGGCGCCACCAAGTCCAGATTGATTCATGTAAATGGCATGGCTAATTTCTAAGGGCGGACGTGGAGACCCAAAGAAAAAAAATCGCATTCGCTGACAAAAACCTGTCTTAACAGAATAAGACGCTGTTCCTGTAAGGAAAAATAATAATTAAGTCACATAAAAATGGGAACACTATTTGTGTCCCTCAAATATATCTAAAATGCAAAAGAATGTTTCCTACATAAGGGTACCATAAAAATTTAACTCTTATTGTTTTTGTTTATCAGGTCTGATCAAACTAGATCAGAATAAAAGACTTTAAGCGTGGATTATAAATTTACTAGAAAGAATTTTTTCTGTTTCTGTAAATAAAATTTAATGCAATAAAATAAAATGAATAATTGAATTACTTGAAAATTAATGTAAAGTTTATCAACTTGATTCTTACTCAAATATATTACAACCCAGTGTGACTGGTTATACTAAGGTTTTCTAACCCAATCAGATCTGTGTAGGTCATTTACAAATTAATGTACAAAACTTTCTTTTTAAGTTAACAGTATTAAAATCGATTTGAAGTCAAAATATTCACAAAGATATTCTCTAATTTTATCAAAGGTGGTAGTAATGTAATACTAAACATCTGCTTGCCATTGTGCAATTGTTGACGGCTTATTTCAAACAAACAAGTGACGTAGCCGCAGCTGTTAATTTATGCTGAAGCCACGTGTAGTCACATATCTACGAAACTAAGTGAAATTTAAATTTGATACTGGAGAAAACCAGCTTAGCTACAGATAAACTGAATAACAAATTTGTGCTTCTATAAAACAAAACGAAATAACGTGCTTTTAGAAGGAAGCACTGAGGAAATCTTAAAGCTATTACGAACCAAACCCCGGGCTGCTGTCCTTGGCCAGATTGGGAACTGCATCGCCGTGCGGAGTCTGCAGCTAATTATTCCTGCTTTCCATGCTTTAAATACAGGTGTTGAAGCGAAGTGGGTTTCTTACATTGATTCAAAGTTGCATAAATTTTGTAGCGTCATCTTCCATGGTCTAATCTTAGTTATAAATATAATTTTCGTTGCGTAGTTTGTAAGTCGTAGTTTGTAAGTCGTAGCTTGTAAGTCGTAGTTGCGCTAAACAAATTTTTAAATTAGATACTATGATAACGAATATACAATACCAACCGTTACTCAGGAAGTGTGTCACACAATTAATGCGACCCGGAGGTCACTCGCCATTCTCTTCGAATGCATGCTGTCGCTGCTTTTACCTATCGACGAGTGCCCCTGCCGCGTTCTTGCATGGTGGGAGGGTCCCGAGGGGGGTTGTCAATCCTCTCACGCGCGTGCCTGTGGCTGTGGAATACACCGACCTCCGAAACAAATAGACTAACGACTCTAGATACTGTATTAATGCAAAAATTTGATTGTTACACGTATTATTACTTTAGTTAATAAAGGTGTTTTAACATTCGTTGTACCTTTAATGAAGAGATTTTTAATGCGAAAATAAAATTGTTACAAAGTAACCGAGTGTTTTCTATTCTATACGTAGGTTCTTTATCGGTATTTACAATTATTTTTTTATTTAATAAAAGTTTAAAAAGTATTAACGTCAAGAGATGTTCATAAACAATAACAATAACGATTAAGTACAAGTTTAATAACATATTTCAAAGTTAAAATCAAAAATTATCACAGCATCGAAAAAATATGTTAGGTTACGTTTCTGGGTTCATTCGCCACTATTCTCCAATAGCAGAGCGTAACACTGTCGCTGGAGCGTTTAGAAATAAAAGTGATAAAACTCATTACGCAAACAATGCTATGATCAACGGCAACAAAGGTGTATTTAAAGAACCGATAGAAAAAACACATAAAAAGAAGACACGAATATGATCAAGTACATTTTAGAAGGGTACCGAAAGCATTATGGTCAGATATACATACAGACCACCCCACTAAAAAGTCTTAGTCATAGTTTCTAATCCGAGTACCAGCGATATGAAATAAATCATTGAATTGAGTTGCTTAGTGTCTATGTAAATTATGATATAACGGTTCGTTATATGGATTAGTGACTGCATAATAATAAATAACTAGTGCATCAATCCAATACAAAGTACACAGTTAAATTAGTAATAATACATTGTATTCATCGTTTTAATAAAGTTCGCATTAGTAATTATTATCGGTAGTCTCTATAGCGATACTTCAGTAAACTAATGGTTCTCTGTAAAATTTGTGAATAATCGACCTGTATCAGACATAATAAAGAAGTGAAAATAGAAGTACGGTGCGGTATTTGTGCATATGTACAAATTTTCGTTGTTTGAAGTTTTATGCAACCATGGATACCCGGAGAAAGAAGACCCACTGTTGTTAAAATACAGCTGCTCAAATAAGTCGATGAGAGAATCGTTCACAGGTGTGTTAATAGGTTTCGAAACGTGAAAATTGTTTGGATAGCAAACATCGTAGTAGAATGAGCGGTAGCGGCTATAACCGGTCAGAATAAAAACAAAGTGAACATATCAATTCTAGAAGATAGCTGTGTTACTGCAGAACTGTTTGCAATTGAGTTTTTCATTTGTTATAGTGACATTCTAATATTTACTTGAATATTAAACATGCGTGTCAAGCGACTTCCACATCAACCAACAGATGCTTTTTAATTTCATCTACTGGAAAGACAATTTTTTAAAATGGCGTATACGTTAATGTTACGACTTTAAACCTCATGATCTGAAAATCAAAAACAGTTAACGACACCTAGTACCGCAACGAAAAAAGAATTCAAAGCATGCCGTGCTAGCTTAAAAGGCGCAGAGTGGAGTGGGTCATAAAGAAAGAAAACCTCAAGAAAGAAATTTTATTTACACACCTGTAATTAATAAAAAACAAGTTACAAAAAAAAGGAAAACCAACATCAAACAAATTCAGCAGAACCAACACCGCCGCTCCTTGCGCAGATTCTACCATATTTTGAAACTATGATCGATGATGTGTACAAGGACAGATTTAGAAATTGTAGCTGCAGAAAAAACAATCCTCGTGTCTCTAAACCATTAATAAAATTCAAACAGTCTGTGATACGTATATTATTGGATAATCTGCATATAGCGAAATTCACGTTCATTCACAATCCCATTAACTGTATTTAAACCGGTAATAGAAAGCGCCAATTCCTTGCTTATAAGAGTTGTAGAAGTTTTAAAAATTTCGTGATCTAACAATTAAATCAAACACGAAGCGGAAATGTACAAAGATGTGTTGTATAATCCTGTATTTGTATGTATACAAACCTATACGAAGTGAATTTAAAGTATATTTTTCAAATGGCGTAAGCTGCATTACTTGTATCACAGACAACAATAACCCGGCTCATAACATTAAGAAACTTAGAACTAACTATCACACTATATCATGTAAGAGGACTCCTCTTTATAATGGAAAGCAATTCTATTTCTTCAAGTAAAGAAAGCCAGAACCATAATAATAATTAAATTCCAACCACAACTTCCCTCGTAAACGTCCATTTTTAGATAATCAAATCACATCACTGTTGTTTCTCCTCAAAACATCCATCTGTTTATAAGATAATCAGAAAACTAGTTGAATAGAACGTGTTTGTGGAAATTATTATTCCATCCGAACAAGCAAAAGTACTCTCATACAACACGATATACATCAAACTCATGGAATTATGAACGACGTGTGGGAAAAGTTTCCTAACTTCAGCATAAAATTATAGAAATGTAAAATCTCAATTAGTAATTTATATTAGAAACGGAGTATCGATAAGCGAGTCAGAAATAACCTTGCAGAAAACACGTACATAACTCACTGTAATATTTCCGAAAACAAATTGAAGCGTTCAAATTTACCGAAACCCAAACATTTTAAAAATTTATGAAGTAGCTACAACAATTTCTGGATCCACCTTTTATTGTGATATTATTCTATTTGTTTGAAAGTCTTTTATATAAGTGAAATAAATGAAGTCGAACACATTTAGTCAGTAATTTAATTATCGTTCACGAATAAAAGAAACGCACCTAACAAAATACAAATAAATCGATTTACGTGGTTGAATGTCGAACATAATTCTATCGTATTTTCTGTTTACGTCCTCATCATGCGCAAAGCCACGAGCTCTGCAACAGGTTACTTCGACTCTTCCCGGACATTCGCTGATAGAACTTCGTACTGTAAAGATGTGGAAAGATTTAAATGTCGGCGATCTTCGAGTCGCACTTCATCTACATTAGTTTTCAACACGTGTTTCGATCTGGTCGATTCAACAATGGTTCGTATAATTAAATTTAGAGTTCTATGAATTTATTCCTTTTTACTTTCCCCGCGCAACAAAGATACAACAAAGAAACAACAAAGATACAACAAATTTATAAGATGATTTAGCAAATACTTTAGAGCTTCATGTCAAATTGCCATAACTACGTAAATGTGAGTTCGTTCGTATGAGTATTAAGCTGGAGATGTGACTACTAAAATTTCGTGTAGGCCGTTATTAGAAAATGGTTTAGGAATAATTCCAGTTACCCTCAAGTACCTCTTGTTGTTTGGTTAACTACCATATGCGATAAGCAAGTTTTTTTTTAGAGAAAATTTACCGGTCATCTTGCTGTTTGTGGTCCAAAGCAGTTTCGCTGTTGGATGTTATTAATAATATTGAAGGTGGCTTTTGCTTTTAGCCGGTAAGTCTTCTTTTTTATTGAGTGGCAAGCCGTAAATGGAAAATTTAAATTACTCATCTCCTGTGGAATAGTGAAGTGGAGAACACGTTTAGTTGTTTCGCAAAATCTTGATAAAAATTGACGTTTTTCTGTAAATATACGCTTAATGCTAATATGTTACTTAGTATTGGTTTTACGAAATACAATTAGTTATTTTGAACAAGAATTACAAATTTAACTGTTTACATATGTACTTAAAGAATATAAATTTATATCAGATCTGGTATCGGTAATACATTGACTTATGGTTGTGCTTTACTAAGTTTACGAAAATTATTTAAATATCTCACTGAACAAAAAATTAAACGCTTTTTGTTAATATTTAAATGTTTTCTTATACGACAATAATATTTAATTTTAATACGCGTATAAAATTTGGCTATATCAGTTTCTCATCTCAATTAGCATTTTGGGGCACCTTATTAAAAGTAAGACATTGTGTTTACTCAGTGATAAATTTTAGAACTTGCTTATGTTACAAACTAAGCAAAGAGTCACATTTGCACAAGTAGAGTGAAGGTGTGAGCTTCAAATTCAACTGAAAACTAAACTTAATATTTTTCAATACTTTTAGTATATTTTTTTGTAAAGAAACGCAAACTGCTGTTTCGTATTATTTATTTAACCACAAGTTTTAATACAGGTACAGAGTCTGTACGAATATAAGGTCAAACCTTCATGGTTTTGAAACGGAATTGATCGTCAAAGTTTCTACACTTTTGTTTGACAATATTTGCTTCTAGCTGCTTATTTTATAAGTATGATGGCGTCCTGGTTTAACCGTTAATCCCCCCCGCCATACTCCAACCTCGCAGAAGTGGAGTTTAGAGTTAGTCCAAAAGTCTCCCAAAAGTCAGTTACCATCTACGGATAAGAATTGCATCTTATGTTTGACTTTTGTGGGAAGTTGGCGTAGTGTTGGGTAATCCCCTTATTACCCATCAAAATAACACCTCCAAGAAAAACAATATTATAAAATGTTACTGATAATCAAATACCACATTTAAACGCTGTCAAAATGAAATAGATAGTCGGCGTTATACTCTGAACGGTTTCTTTAATGGTTCGTTCTAAATGGACAACATCTGTGAATGGCCATTGGAGGTACACCTCTTTCAAGTAGCCCACACAAAAAAAGTCGAGTGGCATCAAAGCTGGAATGTGAGGTGGCCAACGAATTTTCAAAAACTGATGCACAACTCTTCCATTAAAACAATTTTCAAGATATTGTCTTACATCTAACCTGCTATGGCATGGGGCACCATCCTGCTGGAACCATATCTGTTGACGTTCAAGTAGAGGTAGATCATAAAGAAAATCATCTAGTTCTTTTTGTAGAAAGAGTAAATAACGATCTGCATTAAAAGATTGTCGAAAAAAGAAAGGTAATTAATTGAGGGACGGAATAATAAGATCCGTATGTGTAACAAAAACTATTGCATTATTATTAAACTACTGTTATTATTAAAGAAAGTCTTTCGAAATGCTGAGAAATTACATTTCATGGACAGTTCTTGTCAGTGCATCTTAGATTAAATGAAATAACATGTAAGCTTAAATAAATTTTTATTTTCGAAAAGTTAAAAAAAATAGTTTATAATCGATGGATATTTTGCATATTTGAACGTGATTTTTCATTCTGAACAACATTTTATAATAACAATTTTCGAAATTATCAAAAATAAAGGTATTTTACTCTTGCGCCAAATTCATATTTATTGATAAACCTCGTATATGACTAATAAATTTAGCTATTTGAAGGTTTTATTTTAGGTTTCAGAACAAGCAGAACTTTTTATAAAGAGTGACTTTTTCTCCTAAAATTAAAAATAAAAAAGTTTTACATATGCCGCCAACTTAAGTAGACACACTGTATATATATACATATATTGCTGCGAAACGCGGTCTGTTAAAGACTGCTAAAAAGAGAAACCCCTAAAATGCTACCACTCCAGCTCCAGGATTTGGACCCCATAAATGCTGCGTAGTTTAAGCCCCACGATTGGATGGCCAAATAAATGCTGCAAACTGTCTGATTCTAATGCTAATTTGAGCTCCACCTTTGGGCGTCAAAATGCTGCGAAAGTCCTTTGAGCTCCACTATTGTGCGTCATTAATTGCTACGACCTTCGGAGCTAATGAAGTGTTGATATGTTATGCCTGAAACGCTTTAAAAGGAAATGCATGCCACCACTGCTCAGCTGCTTTCTGCAATTCAACTAACACACAAACAAATAAATAGTTGCTAATGTAAATCACATACATTTATTACATACTCACTACAAAAAAATATACATGCCAAATCATACGTAAACTCCTCCTTTACACAGTGCTTATACATTATATACAATTCCTGATAAAATAATACATTTCGTGATTAATAATTCCCCAGATGAATTATTTCCCATTGATTATCCAAGAAAGTAACAGCGCTTTACCACACGTTTTACTATAGCCTAGGTTTAATAAGAGCTCTTAGTAACCATAACCTCTCGTGCTACTTTTCGCACATCAAACAGCAAAAAATCCCTTTTACTTTGTACAAACAAATATTACCAATATCCTAAACCTTTTCCTCTTAATATAAATTCCCACAAAGAAATACAGGAAAATAATACAATAAAAAAAATTCAATCAGTAAATCTTTCCAATTTTGTCCTTTTTGCTCGTAAATTATACCCACAATACACAAAAGTCATTGAACACCTGTTTATACACATAGGCAATAAAAGCAACAGTTACTTAGATTAAATTTCTGCATACTGCTGCTACCATTCCCTTAGAGACTGCGGCATACAGGAACAGGCGGCTCCGTGGCGTAGTGGTATGTGTGTGACTACTACGCCCAAGGTCCCGGGTTCGAATCCCGACACGGTCCGCTTGAAAAATGTTAGGCGAGCATTTTTCACAAAAATACACCCTCGATCGGATGAGAGGTAAAATGGAGGTCCCGTGTAAGTGTTGTCACGCACGTTAAAGATCCCTACCTAGCTTGGAACAGCAAGGTTTCGGCAAAATTCTAAATTTTCCAGGTGAAAAAAACTCGCTCCTGGCCAATGTAGTACCTTCGGGCGGAGCATTGGAAAATCGCATGTAAGGCATACAGGAACACCATCTTGACTTGCAATAACCATAATTGCCAGCAGCAACCATTTAACCATGACATCAACTCATCTACCACATTGAAGATGCATCCAAATTCCCCAAGCTCCGCTACTAATACCATTGAATGCTGATACACAATCAAATTGACCAACCACTGATATCTACTCCATCTTCATCTGCATGCTTTTGCACACTTAGTGCAAATTAAAATTAAAACAATCTTTACTTACGTAAAGTACTCTTTTATTATACTCGTTAACGTATTTTATACTTGTAGTCATCAGCTGGTTATAGACTAAGTGAGAGCTTTTCGCTATTTGAACTCGGAGACTCAGAAGAACTAAGAGCTAAGAGAGCGAACTAAGAAAGCTCCACAACAATCTGTTGGGGGGTTTATATCATGATTCTCACCCCACAAAAGCCTATCAATTCTTGCAACTTTCATCAAGACAAATATTCACTTCCACGTAAAACTTTCGACCGTCCACAATTCTTAAAATTTCACCACACAAACTCCAACGGCCACCGTTTTCCAGTAATCTTCTAACGTACGTTCAAAATTCCTTGTAATTTCCCTAACCGCCATGATTTTTCAAAACATTTCCTTGAAAATCTAACTAACGCTCCTAATCTACACTCTTACTCGACTTGTTTCCCGTGTTCAAAACATCTCTCAGCAATCACTTAGTGTATATTTAAACCCAAACTGACAAAGCTAACATTTAATACGTCCCTAATGCAACAAGTGTAGTTTATCTCTCTCCAACCTACGCCCCAAAATCACCATCTCCCACTTAATACTCACTCCACTTTGTATAAGCACCCCTTTGTTACCACTCCATTACCTTATATTCCTAACACGTGTTATCCTCATGTCATTCTAACATACACGCTAAAGCAAGTATCCTTTACTTCATCTGCCTTCCCCGTTGTCAACGAACGATAAGCGTTCAATCTACGCCTATCTCACTTGTACCTATTTTATCTAATACTCCTCTTTGTTTTCTCAAGTTGAATTTGTAACTGACAAAAGTTATCTACTCATTCCACCTATAAATCTATTTAATTGACAGCGATAACAAATACTACCTAGAATTTGCTGTTGTTTGTTCAACGCTCCTTAAAATATACCGGAAAAACTTAAGACTCTTACACTCGTTTATTATTTAATGTTACTAGGAAAGTTTCTTCAAAACATGTTTTAAAACTTCTCGTAAATATAATGCAACTGCCAGTTTGCTTGTAAACTAAACGGGTTTAAATCTTAGAAAAGCTTTTGAATAAATATCCATCCCTATTATTTACTCTTGCTACATGCAACAGTTAAATATGTTTATGATATGAAATTTATATGATCCCTTCTACCCCTACACGTTCTAAATGCTTTTGGAAAATATTCCTATACTTAAATACTACTGTTAAAATATGTTTATGACCTTTTGAATGCTATCTCACACGCGGAATGTTTATATTATTATAACATACGCTAAAGGATTATGCAAAATTACATTTTAGCTTCTTGAACTGTTACTGTGGAATTATTAATTTCTTAAATAATGAATTTGAAAAACGTTTCAAATTTGTTTTGTATTTTTACATGCTAAATAACGAAATAAATTGCAAAATGAATACTAATGCTCTTACAACCCCTAAATACTACAGTTATATATATATATATATATATATATATATATTGCTGTGAATCCTCTCATCTTTGCAGGTACTGGTCCTTTAAAAAAAAAAAAAACATTCGAGCCCCACAGTTTGGGCGTCAAGAATGCTGTGAAACCTTTTAAATCACCTGGTCCGTTGATTCCTTCTGTTAATCGCCTCGGCTGCTCTTCTAGATAACTTCCATTCTCAATCATAAAAATTAAACAACACATTCCTACCACAAACATCAACGTTAACTCTATTTACATCAATATTCAGAATACATTAAATTTTCAAATTAAATTTGAACATAAAATTCAGTTTTAAAAAGAATTTCCGGATTAATTTTATTATCATTTTACTGTGCATCCAAAATTAAAGTCCTTGTTGGATGCCTACTAATTAATATAACAAGATAAGCAGACCGGAGTCTGAGTATAAAGGAGCATCTACCACCCTTTACGTTAATTAACCAGGTTTGTCTAATTGAGCTCAAAGACCTACCCAAAGTTTCATCCTATTCCCGAACATCAAAACAAAATACCCTTTTACTTAAACAAGCAAATTTCATCTTAAAATTAAATTTTATGGTTAGAAAAATTCCACTAATGTCCATTTAAAGTAAATCAATTATAAAGTCATTCAATACACACAAAAATGTCAAACAAAATAGTACAATTTACCTGAAGGTTATTGTCCTCGTAGCTTCAGTGTAATCGTCCCTTTGTAAATCACACCATTCCAACCGGATTCTATTTACAGCTTCAAGTTGTCAACGCTTTAAAATGTTCTCCATCACCATTAATTTAAAGTTGTTTCTAGGCTTTTCCGGAACTCATCTGTGTATATCTGCCTCTGGTTCAGTGGATGCAGACACATTTACGAACCATTTAGTCATTAACACCCCGCAAAATAGCAAAGAAATTCATACTTCCTTTTACCAATATTACCAATATACGCCAAAACTGCCTACTTTTGGGTATACATTTGTCGTTGTAAATTTTACTAATTGGTACCGTGATAATAAACTTTTATTACCTTGTATCTAAGTGCACTGAAGTACATTCATGTTAGCACGAAAAATAACCAACTATTTTGAGTCACTAAAATATACTAGCACACTTTAAATTATTTAATCAAACTAAAATGCACTGTTTATTATCAAGTCGCGGATGCACGAGCTTTTAACGCATCGAATCGTCGAAAGTCTAAGAGTCTAAGAGAGGGAAACACATATTCCCGCCTGTATATATAGCGAATAGCCGACACGTCGCTTTGTTCCCTAAAACGGGTAATTCCAACGAATTCCTCATTCTACGTTCCCAGTCTGTAGCCTGCACGTCGATTTTATGAATTTAGTACTCACCCCATTGAGATCTCAGAAAATTTCAACACGGCCCGCAAAGTTGTCCGAGAAAAACTAATTACTTTTATACAGAAATTGTTGTTCTACCTCTGATATATGCATCCTATTTTAACCAATCGCAACCCCTTGACGTTGCTTAAATCCCGCCCTTTTACAATATGTGTCTTTGCTTGACGCATTTTCTCTTTCCTTTTCTAACCTGTTCGTATTGGTGCAAATTTATATTCTTTATTATCGATTATATTTTAGTCCACGCGGACTGTTATCTGGGTTTAATAAACCCGTATCGCACATTCTCGTGAATACTAAGTCCCGGTTTCTCCAAGATTCTTTGAAACATTAATTATTTGCCAAATTTACGCAGAATGAGCTTTTTAAAATACGCAGGTGTTCTGTATTTCCTGCTAAAGCATCTGATCGTTTCCAATATCCTTAGAATCAACATGTTTATCCAAACAAATTAACTTGAAATTGCCTTTTAAAACACGCAGGGTGTTCAAACGTAACATTTTAAATAACCTTCCTACGATTTGACTATTATTGGGTTTTACAAGTTTTATGCTTATTATTAATAATGGTTCAATTAACTCCAACTAACTATTAATTATTATCTGTACGTTTTAATACCGGTTACTTAAAATAGGGTTAATTAATATACATTTTGCACGTAATTTCCATTTGTTTAGGAATAATTAAATTATCCACTGCGCTTTTCAATACTGCTTCTTTTGATGTAAAGCGTCTTATAGATAATTTAAATTTCTTATTTTACTGAAACGACCGTGTTTATTTATGCTTCAAGGTTTTAATAAAGCGTATTATTTAATGAAATTCCTTATACACGGTAATTAAAATTATTTGATTTGATTATTTAATTTTCTACCCTGGTCTAAATATGAGTATTTTCCCCTATTTGAATACAAATAATCCCACTTATTTGAATGCAAATATCAAATATTTAGACTGCCAAAAATCTTTACAAAATTTTGCCTATCTCTCTCTATCCTTATCTATCTAACTTACCTACTTTGTCTCCAATCCAAAAAAATATTTACACCTATCCTATATCCCTATCCTATTCCTAACTCTCACCTACTTCTATAAACTGAAATTATCCCTAACTTCATCCTACTTATCCATCTAATCCTATATACATCCTATATACCTATCCTATTCCTAACTTTTAACTACTCTTCACTATACTTTACTTCCCCCTACCTAATCCTATATGCCTATCCTACTCTTACTCTATTCCTAACTCTCCACTAATCTTATATGAAATATCTATACTTAACCTATCTTATTTTCTTCCTACATTTAATCTTTATTCTCATCCTAAACCTATTCCTAATTATCTCCCATATTTATCCTATATCTAGCTTTATTTTCTATAACCACTTACTTCTACTCTTTTATATACACCTATGCTATCCCTATCCTATTTAAATCTAACTCTCTTCTTGACCCTCCAAGTCTTTCGTCTAACTATCCTATTCCTAATTCTCCTGTGGTGCTGGTTCCCGGTATAAGGAATAGTAGGTTGACGTGAAACCGTCCCTCTCATTTCCCGTACCTACTTCCCTTAATAAATATGTGCACTCTACTACTTCACCTATCTCAAAAGGTCCCTCATATGGCAAGTGTAGTTTAGCACATGTCATCTTATCTTTCTTCCCTACTCTCAAGCTTTTACTACTACCTGGTCTCCCACTTTAAATTTTACCCTCTTTCTAATTCTTGCGTTCATCTTCCTTGTATATTTTTCAGCTCTCTTCCTTAACCTCTCCTCACATCTACCAAAAGTTGTTGAATTCATCATCCCTAGGCACAATTTGCCATGGTCTATCGGGATACTGTTGCTTGATCAGCATGATGGGACTGGTTTCTGTCACGGTACTAGGGTTTCATTGATAAAAGATTCAACCTTGGACAAATTGTCCTCCCATAAACGATGATTCCTATGTGAAGCTAAACGCAAAACTTAACCGTCTCTTGAATATATCGCTCAGCTGGATTCGCTTGAGGATGCCTTATGCTACAGAACACCACTTTAATGTTTTGCCTCTCCAATAATCTCTAAATCTTTGATTATTAAAATAAGTAGCATTGTCTGCTAATACCCGTTTAAAAGTTCCTACTTCCTACAAAATTGTTCCAATTTCTTGTTTGTTCCGACTGTGTTACAATCCCGAGTGGGATATAATTTGGTAAATTTCGAAAACACATCAGTCACAATCAGCACATGTTTGTGTCCTTTTGTACTTCGGACTAGATTGCTCAAATAATCAATAGCAACTAAGTCCAGGGATTTTGTACGTGTATACTTTGTACCACATCCTGACTCGTACTATTTTGTACTTTCCTAAAGTACATAAGTGACAAGTGTTGATGACTGACTTTACTAATCCTAAGTCTTTAGTTGAAAAAACGTTTCCTAAAATTAACCATGTCTTTCGGATTCCTATGTGACCATATCTTAAGTGCAGATCTTTGATAATTAATTTTGCTTGTACCCTATCCACTACATACACTTCTAATCCTTGAATTTTTTACACAAAAGCCGTTTCTCATATGGAAATTTTTAAATCCCGGTTCGTTTTCTAACTTCGTTCTAACAATCTGTAGCTCCTCACTCTGCCTCTGGTTCATCAAGATCTCCTCTTCTCCATATACTGAATCATTTTGTAGTAGACTGTTCATGGCAATCATGATGTCACACGGTCTTTTGTTATCCATGTCCCTGTTTCTACTAAACGCGTCTGCTATAAAATTATTTTCTCCCTTAATATATTTAATCTCAAAGTCAAACTCCTGTAGTAACAACCCCATCGATATACTCGATTGTTGGAAAATCTCGTATTCATCAACGCACACAACGCCGAATGATCCGTTTCGATTACAAAATGTCTTCCTATCAAAAAATTTTAACTTCGTAACACCAAACACCACTGCAGCCATCTCCTTTTCACTAATCGTGTAATTTACTTCATGCGGCTTCAGTGTGCGTGAAACAAAAGATATGGGCACCTCTTCCCCTCTTGTACTTGATACAACTCTGCTGCTAACGCACTATCCGATGCATCCGTCCTCAGTACGAAACCTACATCAAATCTGGGATGCCTCAAAATTAGTTGGTCGTGAAATTGTTCCAACAGTGTTAGATATGCTGCCTCTTGACTTTCCGTCCAACTCCATCTTACTCCTTCTTCAGAAGTTTAAACAATGGACCCGCTTTTTCAGCAAATCCCGGTACAAACTTTTATAAAAGTTAAGGACCCCAAAAAGCTCTTAATTTCCTAATGTTATTAGGTCTCGGATATGTCAAAAGTTCGGACAATCTTTCTTTATCGATACACATACCTTGAGTGTTCACCACATACCCCAGAAATTTAACGGTTTTGAAAAAATTCACATTTTCTATATTCAGCCTCAATCCTGCTAATTTAAGCTCTAATAATATCCGTTCTAAATGAGAGTAATGTTGTTCCTCAGTTTCACTAAAAATTAAAATATCATCCACATAGTGTATGCAGAATTGCTCATATGCTCCTAAAATTGCTTGCATTGCCTTAATTAATGCTGCACTTGACGTTGACAAACCATACGGTACTACCTTAAAATTATAGATTTTTCCTCTACGGAAAATCCTGTGTACCTTCTAGAATCTTTGTGTAATGGAATCAGCCAGAATGAATTCCTTAAATCTAATTTACTAAAAATAAACTTGCCACTTAATCTCGTCAAAAGTGTGTCCATGGATGGTGGACAATGGAATTGCGGTTTGGTCCGTTGGTTAATTTTTCGTGCATCTAAACATAAACGAATGCTATCATCCTTTTCTTAACTACCACCAACGGATTTATGAAATGAGTGTTTGATACCTCTATTATGCCATCTTCCAACATTTTATTTAATTCTGCCTTTACCTGCTCCCGATATGCTGCTGGAATTGGATAAACCTTTGCGTTGAACGGTTCTGAATTATCCACTTCCAATCTGTGCTCATAGCCTAACGCCTTGCTTGCTTCTACCCCCACTAATTCTGCATGTTTTCGTAATAAAGCTTGAACCTCTACTCTCCTATCCTCTGGACATCTTATTGTGTTGATCTGTTTACCTTCATCATCCTCTACCTCTACTACATTAATACTAAACCCCGTGTCATCCTCTGTGACTTCATAACTGCCTTCCATGGCACTACCCTATCCTTAATTCTTATTACCTTCCTTTCCATATCTATCAAAACCCCTAACTTCATCATACAGTCAACACCTAAAATGCTCTGAAACTTCAGTCCAGGTACAATTACAAACTCCTGTTCACAGCTTAAACCTCCTATATCTATCCTAAGCACCACAACACTATTTACTACAGCAAACTTCTTTTATTTGGAGCTACTAAATGGCTACGTTTTATAGGCATAATTCTATCACAAACCTTATCCCTAATTTTGCTGACGAATTCCTCCGATATTAAACTCGCCTCTGCCCCTGTATCAAGTAATATTTCTACATTATTCTCAAAATTTCTAAATTAATAATTGGCAAACATAATTTTTCCTCAGTTTCTGGCTCTACTTCCTCCTCAATTTTGAAAAATTCACGTGGATGTTCGTATACATTTACACAGAAATCTAGTGGTCTGTCGCGTTCTAAAATCCTGTCTCATCCTGTTTTCCGTGCTTGGTCCTGGTTGTCCTTCTACAACCTGTGCGTACGTCTTACTCGTGTTAATATCCGTGTCCCTATCTCTATTCGGCGTGCTGGTCACAGTCCTGTTTACTTCCGGTAAACTGTTCTGTCTCGTGTAACTAGGTCTTGGCGTCGGTCCCCTAGTCGCACTATTGCTCCTGTATTCCTGTCCTCGTCGTTCCCAATTCGGTCGAAAATTTCTGTTGTAGTCAGGCCGTCTCGGATAATTCGGTGTCCTGTTGTCAAACCTAACTGTGTTAACGTTTCGTTCTCGTATCTCTCTTGTCCGTCCAACACATACATCGTCATATCTCTGTAAATACTCTAAAATGTCTCCCGTTCTGTGATGTTTTGTAAGGCCACGTGTTGTCTAATTTCCAGTTCAAAATGTCGTGATAGGTACTTGATTATCTGTCTGTCCGTCAATGGTGGATTCAGTTGTTTGGCCACACTGTACTTGCGGATGGCATATTGCTCCTAGATCCTGCAAACTCTCCCTTAAATTTTCCTGTAATCAAGTCGTCCCTAATCTGATCCTGTTTGTGATCACTCCAGTAATGTTGTAAAAATTTGTCTTCAAAGTCCTGATACGTGTCTATGTCCTGTCCTACTAAATTGTACCATGCTTCCGCGTTGTCCTTTAATAAAGCCTCTATCGTATTCAGTTTAGTCTGTTCGTCAAATAAATTTCCCACTAGATTTCTTACACTATTAATAAAAATTTGTGGATTTACCCTGTTATCACCATAAAACTTCATGTGTTGGTCCAATGATACACCACCTGTATAAAATCTGGGACCTTCCCCGTTAAATTTGATATGTTGTATTTAATACTACTAACTTCGCGTTCTACCCTGCCTAACTGATCCCTACATGAGTCCGTTACTTCAGTCATTTTACGTTTATTTCTTCTTCACAGAAAATGCGTACTTCGGACCTTAAATGTCCCATTTCCTGTCGAAGACCTGTAATGTCACGCTCATTTTTATCTACCCTATTTTCAACTTCCCCCATCTTTACAGTAAGACTATTTTTAAACTCTGTAAATTCTCTCGTCGATTTTTCTATTTTATCCCTAATTCCTGATTTAATTGGTCAAATTTCTTATTCGATTCTTCACTCATCTGCTCAAATTTTCGATTTGAGTCCTCTCTAACCCCACTTAACGTCTCATTCATTCTTTCAAGCATCCTCATTATCATCTCGTTTCCTTGATCCCTGATTCCGTCCTCGACTGATCTCTACTGCCTCCTGCTTCTTCCATTTTCGAATTTTTCCCACACAATGCACTATCGTCACTTCCAATTTCCACTCCTTGACTCCTTAACCACTCCTTTCTCTGCATACGTTCTAATCACTCACACACTCTAAAATACTTTTAAATTTATCCACAAACAGAAACTCTCTCTCAGATCGCCAGTTTCCTGGAATAAAATAACAAAAATTTTATTTGGAACTCGAGCCTCACTTTTGGGTCGCCAAGAATGCTGTGATTCCTCTCATCTTTTCAGGTACTGGCCCTTTAAAAAAAAACATTCGAGCCCCACAGTTTGGGCGTCAAGAATGCTGTGAAACCTTTAAATCACCTGGTCCGTTGATTCCTTCTGTTAATCGCCTCGGCTGCTCTTCTAGATAACTTCCATTCTCAATCATAAAAATTAAACAACACATTCCTACCACAAACATCAACGTTAACTCTATTTACATCAATATTCAGAATACATTAAATTTTCAAATTAAATTTGAACATAAAATTCAGTTTTAAAAAGAATTTCCGGATTAATTTTATTATCATTTTACTGTGCATCCAAAATTAAAGTCCTTGTTGGATGCCTACTAATTAATATAACAAGATAAGCAGACCGGAGTCTGAGTATAAAGGAGCATCTACCACCCTTTACGTTAATTAACCAGGTTTGTCTAATTGAGCTCAAAGACCTACCCAAAGTTTCATCCTATTCCCGAACATCAAAACAAAATACCCTTTTACTTAAACAAGCAAATTTCATCTTAAAATTAAATTTTTATGGTTAGAAAAATTCCACTAATGTCCATTTAAAGTAAATCAATTATAAAGTCATTCAATACACACAAAAATGTCAAACAAAATAGTACAATTTACCTGAAGGTTATTGTCCTCGTAGCTTCAGTGTAATCGTCCCTTTGTAAATCACACCATTCCAACCGGATTCTATTTACAGCTTCAAGTTGTCAACGCTTTAAAATGTTCTCCATCACCATTAATTTAAAGTTGTTTCTAGGCTTTTCCGGAACTCATCTGTGTATATCTGCCTCTGGTTCAGTGGATGCAGACACATTTACGAACCATTTAGTCATTAACACCCCCGCAAAATAGCAAAGAAATTCATACTTCCTTTTACCAATATTACCAATATACGCCAAAACTGCCTACTTTTGGGTATACATTTGTCGTTGTAAATTTTACTAATTGGTACCGTGATAATAAACTTTTATTACCTTGTATCTAAGTGCACTGAAGTACATTCATGTTAGCACGAAAAATAACCAACTATTTTGAGTCACTAAAATATACTAGCACACTTTAAATTATTTAATCAAACTAAAATGCACTGTTTATTATCAAGTCGCGGATGCACGAGCTTTTAACGCATCGAATCGTCGAAAGTCTAAGAGTCTAAGAGAAGGAAACACATATTCCCGCCTGTATATATAGCGAATAGCCGACACGTCGCTTTGTTCCCTAAAACGGGTAATTCCAACGAATTCCTCATTCTACGTTCCCAGTCTGTAGCCTGCACGTCGATTTTTATGAATTTAGTACTCACCCCATTGAGATCTCAGAAAATTTCAACACGGCCCGCAAAGTTGTCCGAGAAAACTAATTACTTTTATACAGAAATTGTTGTTCTACCTCTGATATATGCATCCTATTTTTAACCAATCGCAACCCCTTGACGTTGCTTAAATCCCGCCCTTTTACAATATGTGTCTTTGCTTGACGCATTTTCTCTTTCCTTTTCTAACCTGTTCGTATTGGTGCAAATTTATATTCTTTATTATCGATTATATTTTAGTCCACGCGGACTGTTATCTGGGTTTAATAAACCCGTATCGCACATTCTCGTGAATACTAAGTCCCGGTTTCTCCAAGATTCTTTGAAACATTAATTATTTGCCAAATTTACGCAGAATGAGCTTTTTAAAAATACGCAGGTGTTCTGTATTTCCTGCTAAAGCATCTGATCGTTTCCAATATCCTTAGAATCAACATGTTTATCCAAACAAATTAACTTGAAATTGCCTTTTAAAACACGCAGGGTGTTCAAACGTAACATTTTAAATAACCTTCCTACGATTTGACTATTATTGGGTTTTACAAGTTTTATGCTTATTATTAATAATGGTTCAATTAACTCCAACTAACTATTAATTATTATCTGTACGTTTTAATACCGGTTACTTAAAATAGGGTTAATTAATATACATTTTGCACGTAATTTCCATTTGTTTAGGAATAATTAAATTATCCACTGCGCTTTTCAATACTGCTTCTTTTGATGTAAAGCGTCTTATAGATAATTTAAATTTCTTATTTTTACTGAAACGACCGTGTTTATTTATGCTTCAAGGTTTTAATAAAGCGTATTATTTAATGAAATTCCTTATACACGGTAATTAAAATTATTTGATTTGATTATTTAATTTTCTACCCTGGTCTAAATATGAGTAATATATATATATATATATATAATATAATTATACACATATTTCACAAAACAATAGTACGGCTCTTTAAATAAATACTAAATTCAGGAAAACCTTTTGTATATGCTTCCACAATGCGTTATCAAATTTCATAACAATCTAACTGCGATAACATGAATCTATAGAAATTAAAAACTTTTCCAATAACCAAACTAATATATTCACATTTAGATTTCACATACCAATTTGCAGATTTGATAAGAAAATTATTTAAAGAAGCAAAAAATTGAAAATAATGTACGGAATATTCAATATATTTAGGACAAAAATTAATCACTTTTCCATTTGCAGTTCATGTTCAATAGAACAACTTTGTTTTTATCTTATGTGCTTTCTTGTGGATTTAAAAATAATATACTAAGAAGCCCAAAACGTCATAGAAACTAATGTAAACAGCTACTTATCATCCTTCCCGAAAAAAATTAATCAATTTATATCAGATGACGTTCAACAGTCAACTGTGTATCCTCTTAACAGTATGGAAATTTAATAACACGCTGAATGCAGAAACAAGTGTCGAAAGTGGCCACTTAACTACGAAGTTTGTTCTTTTAAGTTAGGACAATTTCATTACTAAAAACTATGGGCAATATGCTTTTGAACAATTTTATTTTAAGATGAAATTCAGAACTTTACACACTTTTCTATGCAATTTCCATCAATATAGGCACTAATCATATTGTGTAATTGGTTTCTCCATTCAATCTTCACAGTAGTCAGCAATCTGAGAACTTGGTAATTCTGCTTGACTGTTTTGACGTCATCAATGTCGTAGAAACGCATATCAGCATATAAATACAAAAACAAGTAGAAATTACTGGGCGTGGTCTGGAAACATTACGAAGGGCGCCTCGAATGTTCCCCGTCAAACGACGCATGAATATGAAATAACGTGCCGCTGAGCATTGTCATGGACTCATAAAGCAAAACGACTGTCCTACTGATAATACCGTATCTTTAGCTTTGGATGGTGTGTGTGTGCAGTGTGAGCAATAACCCTGTCTATACCAACAGTGCACATGATTTTGTGTGTTGTTATTGTTTGCTAGAATTTAGCACTCTTGGAGGACGCGTGTTTTCAATTCATGGGCTGCTGTGAATTGTGGGGCCCCCAAGTTTACTTCACGTCAAAGCGCGGATTAAACGTTTTTTTGTGTACAATTTTTGCCAAGATCCAAGTTGGGAACACTTCAAACGCGCTGTTATAACTTCCCGCAGAATATTTATTGAAATATGAAAAAATTCGATAGAGTGAAAACATTATCGCAAACACTTATCCTTTTCATTTATCTTCTGCACTATGTTATCGTTTACAATAAACGACCACCAACTTTCTACCTTATCCTTATCTTCAAATTCTTAACCCATTTTATTGCTATGCCAATGCTCATAGCATTGTTTCGGTACACTTCGACAGTCTGTCCGTAGATTTCGTTGATGTTTACATTTCATACATTTATGAAACCGGTCATAGCCCGCATACCTCTACAACACGCAAGATTATATCAGATGAGGTTGAATTTCATTTAAACAGAAGATGCAGTAAACCTAACTGTCGAATATATAGGTGTTTGAAAATCCAAGGATATTTGACTAATACTAAAGAAATTTGCTGAAGCTAAATTGTTGGAGCTGTGTTGCTAAAGAAAAAATATAGACCTTTCATTTTTAAGAATTCAGTACTAGTGGAAATGTCTAAACAGGCATATTACATAATTTCTTATAGCCTCGGTTGTAATAGAATGGCGTCATAACTTTGTTTGGTTTCAGCAACATGGTGCACCGTCACACTATTCAATTGTGGTTAGAAATAAATTTGTTAAAAGTTAATTTCAAGGACTTTTTAAACATTTAAGCAAATTCGAAGTATTGTGAAGAATAAACTTAGGTAAAAGAGAAATAACTAACATAAAATTCAAAGGTTTACTTAGCTGGAACGTGTCAATTTGCCCCAGGCAGATTTTCGGTATTCGTCAAACATTCACTCGAATATGCTCATGTAATGTCTATAGCTCGATTAATCTTTTTTCAATAGCAAAACAACGTCCGTCACTTCTTATTCCAATTGCAGTTACTGCGGCCTGTCCTCCTCATCACTAGATATTTTATTCAGATGTTATTTTCCTCAACAATCTGAGGGAGTATATCTTGTAAACATATTTGATCCCTGTGAAACTGACGTGGTATGCCCCTCCTGCACATTTTGTTGTTTTGAATCCAACACTACAATTTCATCCCACGGCAAATATTAAGTTATTCGATTGTACGGTTTCAGAATGACCAAGAGTGGATGTTCAATATTACAGATCTTATAGACAGATTCGATCCCGATCGCGTCGACATTTTTGAGGTAACATATGCCTGCATTGTTATCGTTTCGCATAACGGCAGGACTGTTTTTTCTGAATATTATACAGCCACGGTGTGAAGAGATGACGGCAGATTGATACACTGCAACGATTCAGCAGTCAACTCCACATCATTCGACCAGTCGTTGAATGACGCTCATGTTTTGTCTTTCAATATGTCGTAACAATTATGTATTGTTTTTAGCTTTGAGTTCACGCGCGTGCACGCACACTCACACACACACACACACATTCGAGGAGGCCGTTTACGATAATTATAGGCAGTAATAAGCACTTAACAGAAACTGTTAAGTAAACCACTAATGAGTGGTTCCAGTTACAGCAACATAATCGTTTGTGCATATGCTGCCATCAGCGTTCATTTTGTGAAATCAATATATTTGCTTACTTGTTATTTGGAGGTGTTAAACGCAAAATGTATGTCTGAAATTGTGATACTTTATTTCATTTTGTGGTATTAGTATTATTATTGTAACGAATATTTTTTTGTTCTATGTGTATTGTTTTATGATAGGTAGTCATACATTCTTGCAGCTGAGATAATCCCTAGGGCCTTCCCAGTAATTAGTTCTGATTGTTTCTTGCTTTTTCTGACTGCGCCACTCCACCGCGTTCCGCTAGCCAGACCCGGACAGTTTTTTACACAGACCGCTACCTTCGCGCTTAGATTATTTTGTTTAGGTTTTCTTTTTGTTACTTTTTTCCTTTTTTTCTTGCGTGTTAATCCTATACCAATTCCTAATTTTGCCACGACCTTCTTTGGGACTAGTTCTTAAATTTAAGAATTTTTTCCTTTTCTCATCCCCGAAGTGGGTGTGTAACAGATTTTTGCAATTTCTGTATCAATTTTCAATTCTGAAAAATTCGCAGCTGAAATGGATGAAAAATTGCTGGCACACGCATATTAGACAGATGAATAATAGGATGCATTGGAGCACATTTTCATCACAACAAAAAGTAATTAATTTTCAAATTTGCGCGCATGGTACACCTCACTAAAAGAACATGCTCTCAAAAACGCATACAATACAAAAAATTACACAAAAACAGTGTGGATGGTTGTCCTTCTATGACATCACTCTTAGATTCTTTAGGATAGCTGTTCTTCGTATTCGTTTTGAAACAATAAGATGGTCTTACCGCACGTTTTGCAGATGAGGCTAACTTTGCGCATCCATTTACCAGACAAACTTTTGATTATCACACTGCATTGCATATTAATAGGAGTTTTAGTATAAATTGAAAAATCCAGTAAATAATAAAATGAAAAGCGCTTAAAATATTTCAAGGATAACCTTAAAATATGGACAAAAAAGAACAACGCGGTCAATATTTTCACAAATTCCTTTAGTTCGCAATTGATAAGTGTTTACAAGTAACAAATATTTGTCAAGCTTACACAGCTGAGGAATTCCACATCAAGATAAATCGGTAGAATACCGAGATACACTTGCCAAGTAAAACGTGGTGGATCATTATTTTAAATGATAGTTAAGTCAAGATGAGAAATAAATATTTTTTTTTAGAAAAGTGTTACAATAGAACACTTCACAACTGCATCAGCAACTACTGCTTCATTCTAAAAGCACTGTAATAGAATCTAATTGTATTAGTTGGGCTGTATTCATGGATACGTTTGTTTACCATAAGTGGATCATATATAGGTAACTCTATATACAGTTAGTTTGCAATAGATACGATGATCAATTATTTCATTAATAAAATCTGATGCGATGAATACTATGTGCCTATTTAGACTGAACTAAATTTAGATTGTTCAGCCACGATATACTAACAAAGGATTTTGTTTGAAGTTAAATTTAGATTTAGAATGTCAATGTCTAATAGTTATAACCATTCTACTTGCATTTGTCGTTTCCCCATTTATTTTCATGTCCGTTCTGCATTACGAAATACGTTTCAGTTATGCAATAGCTGATAGGGACAAGCCTTTTGTTTAAAAGTTGGTCAATACATACAACTTCATAACTAATTTTCTAAACAATGACTAACTATAATTCGTGATACAAGTAATCATCTTCTAATATAATATTAAGCAACGTGATCCGTCAAAGAAATTTACTTTCTATTCTATCCAACCCATCGTACTTTTAAATCAAACGATATTACTTTCTTACAGAAAGTATTAAAAGTAAATAACATGGTTGAGGAAAGTAAATATTATTACGTACCGTTGTATGGTAAATAACCTATTTCATATAATTTATGGGATCAGTGAAGCGAAAATCACTCGCAGTCGTTCAACAATGCAATCATTCAAATGAAAATAACCAGTAGTGGGTATTAAAAAGTTGAAAGGCAAAAAGAGTAGTATGCCCGTTGCGTAAAATGTCGAGATTTCCATGGAACACAATTAAACTATAGGGTGAATAAGTTGTCACCAATGGAACCCTGCCGAGTGCATCACTTCCCCTTTATAATAAATCATAGTCGTCAAAATAAATCCATTACAAACGCTTCTTTGTACTCCAGTGTATTTCAGCTTTATATTGAAACGGCGTTTAGCTGGTAGAATTAAAGAACAGGATCGATTAACATCAATTTGATAATAAAGCTAATAGATGCTTACCAAATCTAACTTCTGCGAAAGGAACTCATGAAAACTGCTTACCTGAAATTTAAAATAAATCAGAATTAAATCAAAAATATAATAATTTGAAAACTAAAGGCAGAATAAATAAGACCTAGAGTTACAATATCATTATTTAAGCTCATACAGCACGAAATGCGACCTTTTACCCTTCGCGCAATTTTTTGTTGCTAATCTTAAGCCGCAATTCACGGGTTTACACGGTTCCAGCAGTCACGCCAAAAAAACACAAGAAATTAATGTATGCGATTTATTGAAATTTAAAATAATGACATTTTCCGGGTACGGTAATTGTTGGTGGCTTTTACAACTAGAGCTTTATGGTCGGAGTTTGAATTGCATCGAAGAGATCCAAACACACATGAAAAAGTATTTTAGATGCAATTCGTTAGGTACTATATTTGTAACTTAAAGATGAAATCGATAATCGTAGAACTCCATCTACAAGATGAAGTTCTCACCAAAAAGTAAAATTTTAAAAGTTATACTGTAGCTAAGTAGATAAGGCACTTTCATAGGAAAAAACGGGTCATTATTACACGTAAAACTCATAAAGAAATGTAAGGTTCATTCTTGTCCTCTCTGTAGAGATTTTACTTGTACTTCAGTAGCCGCCGGCTACTCTACGGTATCCAGCTATCACCTTGACCACCATAGAAACCCTCATTTAGTTATGTAATTAAAGCCCGTACAGAATGTGAATAAAATCGCGAAACAAATATAAACTTTAAGCCGTGTGTGTAAATAATTCTTCTATACTTAGTAAAAACGAGTTTCATTATAAGATATGGATATTTCGCTGAATTACTGAAAGGTGGATTGCATTTATAGTCATTAAGAATGTAATTGCGAGCTTTAATTAATTATGTAATTGACTTCCGTGTGTAGATAAATACCATTTGAAGCAAAACTAAAAATATTCATTTTTGTTAAAGATGCATTAAAACGCGTTTAAAAAAAAACCGAAATCCGTACTTCATTAGGATTCAAAGTAATTGCGAGCTATAATTATTTATGTAATAAATTTCCTGAGTGTAGAATAATATTTAAATTCATTTTAAGTGTTTTAAATGAAACAAAAATTCCAAAATTTTCGTTTTTAATAAATACGTACGTCAGCTACTAAGAAATGTTTTAAAAGTCATTAAAAGCTAACAATTTCCCGTACATAAATGAATGTCTCAATACAAAGAAATCCGCGATTCTTTAAATGTAATAAAATACCGCGTGCGTTAGAAAAGGATCGATGACGCTTTACGATAGTCATAAATCATATTCAAACGCGAGAGACTGACACAAATTAGATCATCAAAACCGTGGAATCCTGGGAAATATTACATCACTTGGGTGTGAAATGTTTAAAACAGATCAGAAATGATCTTGAAAACGACATATAGAGATAATTTTTGTATATAAACCGGGTCTGAATAAGAACGGGGGACATTCATTCCTGAACCAAACAATATGTAACTTGAGTAAAGATTAATTCTTCAAGCGTGTAAGTTCCAGCAATTTATAACTCATTATAAGAGAGTAGAGCTAAAGTATAAATATGAAACATAACCATTATGTAAGAATACTACGAAAATCAAACGTACTTGGATCCTACTACAGAGTTAAATTGATGAAAAAATAAAAATGCACTTTTGAAAACTCGTATTCTAAATGGAGACGAAATGAAAACAGGAAGTATTTAATACCGTTAATTACGTTGGACATGAGATATATTATATATATTATCTTCAGATTTCGACCAATGATTAAATTATAAATAGGATTTGTTAACAGGTATAGCGGTCACAGAATAAAAAACACTATTTGTTCTTAATCAAGCTTTCGAAATAGTTTATTTCTTCATGAAGATTCTAACAGAGGTATAAAAAACAACTAACAAATGGTATGACTACATTATCATACTGACATGAACGGAGTTATTGTGTGTATTTACTAAGTTTACACATTAAAATAAATGAAAAGTTAAAAACTAAAACATCACTACATTTAAAATAGTTTAACTGTTCGACTGAACGCTCATGATCAGAAGTATACTAACAACTGCTTATAGACTATCGTATAAAAACCAGATAGACTGTCTGTAATAACTAAACTAAAAGAGCGTATGTTCTGATAATACAGTATACTTATTTAGCAACTCGTGGATTTATTGGCAATTTGATGTGATTTTTGAAAACTAAGGACATACGAATAAATATTGCTGAGATTGTTTACATCAGTTTTGTCAATCATGCAATTTGGGTCGTTTGCAATGTGCACCTTTTCCAAAAATAATCTGCTCTTATAATTTCCTTCTGTTTCCCAAATTTTTACATTTTGATAACCTATGTTGTGTTTTGTATTATTCACGTGATGAGATAAAATGCATGCATTTTTTCTTACTCTAGCATCGCTTCTGTGTCGAGTGATCCTAGATTTCAGCCATTGTGAAGTTTGACCTACATAAGTACCTTCGCACTCTTTGCATGGAATGGAGTATACAAAGTTCGATCATTGTAGCAAAAATGTTTGTCTTTTATTTTTGTAAATAATCTATTAATCGTTTTATAACTATATTTTGCAATTATGACGTGATCAGTTCTTAATATATTGATTTATGTGTTACCTCGCCAAGAGACGGTAATTTGAAGAAGATGATTTCCTGCTCAGGGTTTTCCACAGCTCTTAATGGATGCTGAAATAGAATGGTGTTGAACAATAGTTTGTTTACCAATGATACAGGATAATCATTATTTAAAAGCCTACCATTTAAAATTTTTAAATTCTTAGTGATTAAGCTTGTGTGACTGATATTGGTGATTTTATGTTTTAAATTATTAATTAAATTAAATTTGTGGTTAAGTGGTTGATAGGAAAAGTAATTTAAGTAACGCCCAGAGTGTGTTGGTTTTATATACCAATCAAGAATAATTTGTCTGTAATGCCTAATAATTTTTGTTCTAGTAAAGGAATGCAGTATCTACTTCTGTTTCAACGGTAAATTTGGCATGGTTATTGTGGTTGTTAAACGTTGTTAGCATGTGATCTATTTTACCTACGGGAACAGATAACATAATGTCATCCATGAATTTTTTATAAAGGGTGGCTTGAACTGCAATTTAGGAATTACAATATCAAGGAGATTGTGAGATTGTCCATGACTATGGTTACAATAATAGGACTTAATGGGGATCTCATCGGCGTACCAAAAATTTGTTTAAAAAATTTATTATCAAAGGAAAAGTAAGTATTCTCAAATATTAATTTAATGGTATTCAAAAAATCTGTTTTGCTAAAGTTGCCCACTCCTCATCAATAATTTTAGAAGCGAGATCTAAAGAAATATTCATAAAAAAGGAAATAACGTCTAAAGAAATAACTACATAGCCGTCTGGGAGTTGAAAGTTATTGACTTGTTCGGCAAAACTGAACGAGATATTATAATCATTTTCTCCGTTTAATAATATTGTCAAAATGTTTGCTATGAATGCTGATAATTTGTATTTGGAACTGCCTGGTTCCCAACCTTTTCTGAACCACCGCCCCCTCTACTGGAAAAAAAACTTCCAACGCCCCCCTCCTCATCATAGTGCATTATAACGAATATTAAAATATTGTTGCATAGTATCTATATATATATATATATATATATATATATATATATATATATATATATAGATACTCATATACGAACGTTGCACTTTTGACTGCTATTACAAGCGTTCACTAAAGCGTTGGACAAGGTATATATATATTAAAAATCGCAAAAGTAAACCTTAATTAAAACGACTATCAAATGTAGTACAAACTTGTTTATTAAAAACTTAAATATGAATACATAATGAACAGAAAAAAAGATTAAGAAGAAAAAATTAATGAGATAGTTGAGGCTGGTGAAGCTTTAACAATTTGCTAATGTCGGGTTCCAATTTCGTTAACATCAGCCGCAAATCGCCACGTTCAGTAATGTGCAGTCTGTTCCTTTTCTTAGACAATAAATTAGCTACTGCACTGAACCCACGCTCAGCCAAATAAGATGAAGGAAATGCAATTAAAAATATCTGTACTCTTGACCACAATCCAGGGTAAAGAACTGGTATTGGTTTTTGAAGCCAGAACTCTTGATATCCATTTCTGAATTTTACTTTTAGTTCTTCGTTAGTTGTGAGTTCTAAGAGTTCTCTTCTAAATTTGATGATTCTGCTGTATCTGCATTTGCGAAAGGATCTAAAACCCAACCCGGTATATTCATGTTTAAAATATTCTGGAATCGCTCCACACAATCAACATGAAGAACGTCCAAGTGTTGGCAGTAAGTAAGTAAATCTTCATGTTTTGCAGAGACTGCTGATAATGTGGGAAAGTGGCTGTATTCACCTCTCCCTAGATTTCGTTTGAATAGAAGAAGTTTTCCCACAAAAGCAGCTATGACGTTTTTTGTTTTAATTAAATTCAATTCGTCACCTTGCAATTGTAAATTGACTTCATTAAATATTTTAAACAAGTCTCTCAAATAAGCGATGTCATTTTATGTATAATCAGGTTTTCGCGCAATTTTTCGTTTCTGTTTTCAAGAAAGTCCAGTACTGAATCAAATAGTTGAAAAAACGGTTCAAACAAGTACCTTTTGAGAGCCAACGAACTTCTGTGTGCAGCAGCAAGCGATTGTAATCTTCATCATTTTCACTACAAAGTTGGCTAAATAATCTGTCATGCAATGAATTGCTTCTAATCGTATTTACTGCTCTAATAACGTAATGAAGCGACGAATGCAAACGTTCGTTCAGATTTTTTGCAACCAAGTGCTGACGATGAATAATACAATGTATAGCGAGTACATTTGGTACTGCTTGTTTCAAATTAGCTATGAAACCCTTATGACGTCCCGTCATTGCTGGAGCACCATCAGTAGCTGCCGACAAAATATTATGCATAGGTATTTCTTTCTCTTGAAAAACCTACTCATGGTATTAAATATCGTTTCTCCCTTTGTATCAGTTTCCAAATTTTTGCAAATAATAACTCTTGATAAATTTTTTCGTCTTTTATGAACCGAACGTATGATAACAGCAGTACTTCGTTATTTGGTAGAGTGGATTCATCAAGTTGAATGGAAAAATTGCAAGTTTTAAGTAATCGCATAATGATATTTCAACGTCTTGAGCCATTTCGTCTATTCTCCTTTGCACTGAGTTATTACTCAGAGGAATTTTTCTGATGACATCTGCCGATGTCTTATGATGAAGAACAGTTTTTACTACATCTCTGACTGCCGGCAAGATAAGTTCCTCGCCAATGGTATGTGGTTTTCCCGTTTTTGCGATTAACAATGAAATGTTATATGATGCTCGTAGTCCATCATCTTCTTGTTTAGAAGACGACGCAAATAGGTTTGATATAGTTGGCTGTCAAATATTTCTTCTGCAGTTCTTGAAAATAGGACAAATCTTTGTCCTTTTTATCAGTATGCATTTTATTTAAATGTTCTTGTAGCCTAGAAGGCATCATGGCTTCATTTGAGAAAACTTTTTGGCAAAGTAAAACACATGGGTAATGATGGGTTTACAGGAGAGTGCGTAAATTCATATTTCAAATACAAAAGACTGTACTGCCGGCATTTCTTCTTAGATTCAGACATTTTGAAATCCAAAACTTGCCACGGTTTAAAATAAATTAACTTTTCAACGAATTTATAGATAATTATAAAATTAATGGTTATAATGACTTATATAACTTATCACTCACGAACATGGATTATTTGCGAAGCACACAAAAATAATAACACATTCCTAGAGCTATCCCTGTCTTTTATACGTTTGATTTCATACAAGCATCAACTTGTATGTTTTATGTTGTTTGCGATGCCGGTGCACTTTGTAAGCAAGTCATATCGCGTCTTTGCTTATCAACTTGCAAAGACTTGTTGCGGACAATATTAAACGGAATTAGGTATTCATAGACCTAATGCTGAATTAAATGTTTTAAAGTATATTTTCTCGATAACAATAACATAGACATTTTAGATAGCTAAATAAACTGTCTATTCATGCCAACTAGGTATTTTCAAAGTATTTTAATATATTTATTTTCTAAAAAAGTAAGTACGTCACGAACGCCCCCCTTGATCCTCCTAACGCCCCCCTTTTGCCCCTGTACTCGCTACCGCCCCCTTTGAAAGCTACAGCGCCCACTGGGGGGCAGTACCGCCCCCGTTGGGAACGTATGCTCTAGATGCTACTATAGGACGCAGAAGTATATCTATTTTGTGTAGCTTAGGTAGGCCATACCATGTGGGAGCTATCAAATTGTTACACAATAAGTTTTTTGTAATATGTTTATCAACTGCGTTAAATTTATTGAGATATTTTATCCAATCGTTAATCTTTTTTGCGTAGTGAATGTTGGGTGGCCTTTCAATTTAGAATACGTTATAGAATCATTTATAATACCGTACGCTTTATTTATATAGTCATTTTTATTGATATCCACCGTTACTTTGCCTTTATCATATATACTTCCGGGTAATTTCTTACGAATCGTTTCGTGTTATCGTAGCTGGCACTATCAAAGCATTCGGTCTTGTTAGTTGATTGCAAATAGTTCGTTATAATATTCGTATCTTTGACTCTTATGACGTCCTTTTTGTGTTGAGAAGAATATTGAATTAGTAATTCTGTTTTCGTCAATAACTTTCATATGTTTATATCATTCGGTGAAACCAAAAAACTAAATTTTGGACCTCAGTCGGTATGTTTATATCAGTTAAATCGATAAACCATTTGCTATTTATTGTCTTTAAAGAGTACGCGGTGTACATGATTTGTCTTAGATTATTGAACTTTTTATGTTATTGCGCTTAATTGTTGCAAATTTCTTTTGGAAATGGGCATCATTTACGACATCCAAATTCCTGAATGATTGCACCCTGTACACTACTCCAGAGATGTTGAGTTTGTCGTAAGTCCAGTAGAAATTGTGTAATTTCTGATATAATGACTTTTATTTCATGATTAATTATTTTATTGTTGTTTCTTTTAAAACTTGTGGATAGCGTTTCTTAATTTTCCATCTGGTGTTTGCCATGTGTCACTAAAATGTAAAGTCATGCCGCAGAGATTATCTTCTGCAGAGAGATCAATAGGATCGCAGGGATTTAAAAAAATCTAAGAATGGCAGTCGTGGTAGGTGGTTCGGTAGGCCAATAGAATCGAAGGAATTTTAAAAATTCGAAAAGAGCGGGGTTGGACAGGATACGCGTAAGGGAACTGCGGCGCCGCAATATTTTTAAACGGTATGATGGATACCGGAACTACGTAGTAAAATGCTCTATATAATTCTAACTTAAGAATTTGGCGGGCATGTTCTGTCGAACGAACACCATTTTTGAAACATCTTGAATTTTTGTCACTACATTACCAGAGCCTTCTTTTTATTAAATACGATACAATATTCCTTCCGACTTACCTGTACATTATATTTTTAGACGTCAAACATTTCGGTATATTTACTTTTATTTAAAACTACTAGGACCAATGGGAACAACCGATTTGCGTCATCCATGTTCTACGGTAGACCAATAGGATCGCAGGATTTTAAAAATTCGAATTAACGAGAAAGCGGGAGCAGGGCCGGGTGCGGTTAAACATCTCAGTATTTCTTAAGAATGCGGTAAATACGCGAACTTTGTAGTAGAAATTTCTATAATTCACCGGTGTTAAAGTTTGAGCAAGCAAGCAATGCACGCAGTAAGAACACTAGACAAATGTATACATGCTTTTAATTACAAATATACAAAAACGAATACAGTAAAAAATAGGATTTAATTTTAGAAATAAAATTTAAATCTAAGGTATCGTCTTGTGAGGCTCTCCCTTTTTAATCTGGTCGGAGAACTCAATACACTAGTACACCTAAGTAGTTGAAAGATATATTGAAGAGTAACGTAAGAAGGCTAGATATAGAGATTCTAGACCACAAACTTTATGAAAATTTGAGTAACCTATATTTTTTCAAGATTATGATAATTTAGAGAGGAACGTGCTACAATATGATGAGTTATGTGTGATAGTGAAGAGAATTGTGTATGAGACGAAACTTGATGAGATCGTGTGTAAATATGAAAAAGTTAGAAATATAGGATAGAAATATTAGATTATAGATGATATTAGTATAGAGTTAAGGAAATGTAATTGATTATAAGATAAAAATAGATGGATTGTTAAAAGGTGAAAAACCCTAAAGATTATGCGTGTGTAATATAAAGCTTATAGAATTAGACATAGATAGTAAGTATTTAGAAATAAAAATAGTACAATTACTCATATATGCGGAAAAATAACGCACACTTTGAATTTTATATTTTGATTTGGGGGAAAATGACGTGAAAAGGGGTCACGAGAAGTCATTGAAACACAAATTCTACAAATAAATTCCACCAAAATATAAAAGAATCCGAAAAAATGGAAATTTCCCTAAATTCATTGTTACGCCCTATATAATACAAACTATTTTTATTCATTAGAGTGCCATGCAAAAACGCAAGTTCAGCGTGTATAAATAATCACCCTGCATGATATAATCGTATTGTAAATAAATAGCAAATAACGCAAACTGTATACGTCATAATAATTAATTTTAGCATACTTTAAAAACGCATTAAATGCGAACGCAAATCCATCATTTTAAGATAAATACAAAGTCATTTATTTTGACTTATTAATTATCAATACATTTTCGATAAAAATGCTCTTCATTTGCTGTAAATAGCATAGAATAGTGCTAGCTTTACGCAGTTAGCATAAAAACTACAATCAATCCTTTATATAACACCCTAATTTTAATCTTAGAACACGTTTTACGGCGAAAGCAAATATTTTCTATAAACTAACACCTAGTTTGCATTATAAGGCTTTAAATTAATTAGCTTTTGTATGGCATAAAAATATTTTAAATAAAACATGTTCTAGTGTTTTCGAGAGGAACTGAGAAAAATACGTCAATTTCATATGAACTCTCTAATATATAAACGTTTTTCCAAGAAGTGACCCGATCATTGAAAAAGCCCATAAAATAACCGATAGAAATTATTTATGACCTTTCGTAATTACTGGATTAGTATGCGACGCCACAATAACCTTGGGTGTTAAACACAAGGCAGTGCGCGTCACTATTATAAATCAATACTAATGAGGTAATAAAATTAGACGATTTTGAACGCTAATGAGGATTTACCAGAAAATTACGTAAGATAAGCGTGTATTATTTAGAATGGAATCACGTAAACACTAGTCTGTTCTAGAAATAGATAATTTCGTATATAAATGGAATCGTTTATTAAAAAGGTCATTCATTAATGAATTCGATCGCGAAATGTTCGTTTAAGTCGCAAACTGTTGCTTTGTGAAGATGATATTTGAAATATGCAGTACGCATATCTTAATCTAATAATTACGATGCTACAATGAATAAAGAAGTGATGTTTTAAACGTAACCTGCATAAAAAATTGGAAATTTATAATTTAATTATATACAATGAAGATGGGAAATGCTTCGATATAAAAAAATATTAAAAATTTTATTGAATAATTCAGAGGATGCACATTGGTTTCTAAATGAAGATTTAAATAATATGCAAGATTTTGTAAACTGGGACTTGAACGTCAATTTAAAATAAAGCCAAGAAGCCGAAGATTTTTAATTGGAAAAGTCCGACGTGGATTTTTACAAGTATAATATTTTTTAAACATTTTTTGTAACCGATACTTAAATTTTGTCATTTAGTTTGTGATAGAGTAAGTCCTAATATTTTATTTTTGTAAGAATATTTACCAGGAAAGTTTGTGTTCAGAGTTCGAAACATTCTGACCTTTTAATAGATTATCTGTCAAGGATTTTTTTGGCCAAAATAAACCTTACAAGCATGGGAATCATAACCAGGTAAACTATCCATAAGGGAAGAAATTTAGATCTGTAAATTTAAAATAAGGTAAGGAACATTTTTATAATTAAGTAAATAAGTACTTCTTAGAAATTATTTGATGTTTGAAAGAAACGATGTTGTAAATGTTCTATATGTTTTTGATGAAAGAAAATATTTCATACTGTATAAATGCTTTAATATTGCTGTGTTTGATTTCATTTTATAAATTCCAACATTTCCGTTGAGCTAGGCAAGGCAAAGTTAAGAAAGGAAGGTAAGTAAATAATATCAAATTTTACAATTTGCTGTATCTGTATCACAGCACACTTTCAGCGGCGCATCAAAGCGAGGCGTTGTCACAGTACTCTTTTAGTGACGCTCCAACGTGCGGCGTTGTTACAGCAATATATATATATATATATATATATATATATATATTGCTGTGAAACCTTTTAAATCACCTGGTCCGTTGATTCCTTCTGTTAATCGCCTCGGCTGCTCTTCTAGATAACTTCCATTCTCAATCATAAAAATTAAACAACACATTCCTACCACAAACATCAACGTTAACTCTATTTACATCAATATTCAGAATACATTAAATTTTCAAATTAAATTTGAACATAAAATTCAGTTTTAAAAGAATTTCCGGATTAATTTTATTATCATTTTACTGTGCATCCAAAATTAAAGTCCTTGTTGGATGCCTACTAATTAATATAACAAGATAAGCAGACCTGAGTCTGAGTATAAAGGAGCATCTACCACCCTTTACGTTAATTAACCAGGTTTGTCTAATTGAGCTCAAAGACCTACCCAAAGTTTCATCCTATTCCCGAACATCAAAACAAAATACCCTTTTACTTAAACAAGCAAATTTCATCTTAAAATTAAATTTTTATGGTTAGAAAAATTCCACTAATGTCCATTTAAAGTAAATCAATTATAAAGTCATTCAATACACACAAAAATGTCAAACAAAATAGTACAATTTACCTGAAGGTTATTGTCCTCGTAGCTTCAGTGTAATCGTCCCTTTGTAAATCACACCATTCCAACCGGATTCTATTTACAGCTTCAAGTTGTCAACGCTTTAAAATGTTCTCCATCACCATTAATTTAAAGTTGTTTCTAGGCTTTTCCGGAACTCATCTGTGTATATCTGCCTCTGGTTCAGTGGATGCAGACACATTTACGAACCATTTAGTCATTAACACCCCGCAAAATAGCAAAGAAATTCATACTTCCTTTTACCAATATTACCAATATACGCCAAAACTGCCTACTTTTGGGTATACATTTGTCGTTGTAAATTTTACTAATTGGTACCGTGATAATAAACTTTTATTACCTTGTATCTAAGTGCACTGAAGTACATTCATGTTAGCACGTAAAATAACCAACTATTTTGAGTCACTAAAATATACTAGCACACTTTAAATTATTTAATCAAACTAAAATGCACTGTTTAATATCAAGTCGCGGATGCACGAGCTTTTAACGCATCGAATCGTCGAAAGTCTAAGAGTCTAAGAGAGAAAACACATATTCCCGCCTGTATATATAGCGAATAGCCGACACGTCGCTTTGTTCCTAAAACGGGTAATTCCAACGAATTCCTCATTCTACGTTCCCAGTCTGTAGCCTGCACGTCGATTTTTATGAATTTAGTACTCACCCCATTGAGATCTCAGAAAATTTCAACACGGCCCGCAAAGTTGTCCGAGAAAAACTAATTACTTTTATACAGAAATTGTTGTTCTACCTCTGATATATGCATCCTATTTTTAACCAATCGCAACCCCTTGACGTTGCTTAAATCCCGCCCTTTACAATATGTGTCTTTGCTTGACGCATTTCTCTTTCCTTTTCTAACCTGTTCGTATTGGTGCAAATTTATATTCTTTATTATCGATTATATTTTAGTCCACGCGGACTGTTATCTGGGTTTAATAAACCCGTATCGCACATTCTCGTGAATACTAAGTCCCGGTTTCTCCAAGATTCTTTGAAACATTAATTATTTGCCAAATTTACGCAGAATGAGCTTTTTTAAAAATACGCAGGTGTTCTGTATTTCCTGCTAAAGCATCTGATCGTTTCCAATATCCTTAGAATCAACATGTTTATCCAAACAAATTAACTTGAAATTGCCTTTTAAAACACGCAGGGTGTTCAAACGTAACATTTTAAATAACCTTCCTACGATTTGACTATTATTGGGTTTTCACAAGCTTTTATGCTTATTATATGTTATTAACGGTTTAATTAACTCCAATTAAAATTGATTTCCATCCTTTTCATTTTTTAGCGAATACAACTTAAATATTAATTATTATATGTACACTTTGTTTTACTACCGGTTACTTAAAATAGGGTTAATTAATATAAACTTTGCACGTAATTTCCATTTGTTTAGGAATAATTAAATTATCCACTGCGCTTTTCAATACTGCTTCTTTTGATGTAAAGCGTCTTATAGATAATTTAAATTTCTTATTTTTACTGAAACGACCGAGTTTATTTATGCTTCAAGGTTTTAATAAAGCGTATTATTTAATGAAATTCCTTATACACGGTAATTAAAATTATTTGATTTGATTATTTAATTTTCTACCCTGGTCTAAATATGAGTAATATATATTATGGTATTATAAAATGGTTTAAAAGATAGTTGTTAGTACTGAGGGTAAACACATTAATTTACCACTCCTATCAAGGTATTCTAAATTTAAAACACTACGATAAAATGAAGATTGATAAATAATTACTTGTTAAACGCAGATAAAATGTTATGTACTAGTGATGCAGCGTTTGAAGTTTGAAAAAAGCATTTTTTCACTGTTCTTCAATACAACGTGTATCTAATGTAATTCCAACTGAATGTGTTTAAGTTTTGTTGATAAAATTATGTTTGTAATTGTTCAAGAATACTCTATTCCATTAATTAATTTATGTACCTGTAAATGAAAGTAGTTTAGCATTTTTAATTATCATAAAGTGAGGATAAAATTTGTGGAATGTCAACCAATGACAAGTTATATAAATGATACCAGCATCTGTTCCAAAATAGTAATTAAGTACAGATAATGTTGAAGCAGTGAATGTACCTCTTAGATTATTATAGATAGTAGGCAAGATGTAAATTTTTTAGAAACTATTTCCGAGGTGATAAGTGTTTATAATAGAGTTAGTTGATTTTAAAATTGTATACTAGATAGATGTTTTGGCTTTGAGAGCTTGTAAATGAATTTAGAAAATTAATATATGTGTTTAAAATTGATTCATTTCATTTGAGCGTGTAACAGGAGTAATACTACACAGGTTTCATGTTTGTGGAGAAAAAGTGTATCATGCAATAATTAATAAGGTTTATACAACCAAACAAGTTACAGAAGAGTAATTCCAAGTAAAGCGAACAACGGGTCATCTCTAGTGTTGGTGAAAAGTAGCACCAGTGAGCTTTAGATATTTTGCAGCGGGTTTCCAGTCGTATAGGATTACGGTTCATTTTATGTGGTGACGTATTGCAAGAGTTCCTATTAATAGAGCCTTATCTAAGTATACAGTTGATGAATTATTAGTTTATTATTTGTAGAACCTAAAAAAAGTGAATTTTATTAGAACATAAAACTAAAACGTATTTTCAACAGGTATTAACTGCAAGCATTCGCTAGACGATTTTGTTGTATCCTGTATCAAGGTCCATGTACAACCCAAGCACATTCAGAGGAGTTGCAGGTATTTGAAGTTATCCTTATATATACATCATTTAAAGTTATTTGTTAGTAATTTGAATCTCAAACGCTTATCTAAATTATACATTGCTGAGTCTATTTATCAATCTTTGAATATAACCACGACATACAAGTACTAAGAGAGGTTAAGTGGTTTTAACTAGACGACGCTTTATGCGCATGTGTTAAATATACCTGTAAGAGGACGAAGAACCCACGTTTTCTTACAGAGTAAAATTGCTAGATTCAATTATCCCTGAAGGAGTTTTAAAAGCCGTGGCATAAATAAAACAAAATTTTTTCTTTATTAAACCTTACAAAATTACAAACGTTAGCATAGTATTGTTCAGCGTGCTTAAATATATGCAAGCACGTCAGGTTGCGGTACTATCAGGAAAGATTTGCCGCCGTTTATAAACATTTAAAAGGCCGACTCCACATTTAGGTGTGCAACTATTAATTCTTTAACTCATATATTTTGAATTAAATTTTATCGGATATCTTCCCGTACACAAAAATATATATATATATCCTTATGGTATAGGTAAATGCCGTCATTATAGAACGCTAACAACTAATAACTATTACATAAGTGGCTTTGTAGTTCATGGTATTGCAATTGGAATGTACATGACAATATTTCCGTGTTACTGGGTTAAATTGCTTAATTTACAACACAAATTTTTTCGAAACTTATGTCAAATTGCATTTGGCTTGTATAGTTAATTCGTGATTATATTGAAGTTAATGAAGTTTGTTTCAGCTGAAATTTTAAAGCAAAATATGTTTATGTTAGCACTAGTTAATTTCAATATAATATTAAATTATTGAAACTATTGAACTATATGAAACTATTGAAACTTCCATCCGACACAACTGTCCCATTTGCTTTGAGCTGAAGCATGCTCTATATAAAAGAATGGTTAAAATCATTTATAAAGATAAAGTAGGTAACGATAAGCTCTTAGAAAAAGTTTAAGAAAATAGAAAATTACTAATGTAAATTAAAATAAAAAGTGATGGATCAAATTTGATATATGAAGAAATAGTTAAAAACAGTGATATAGGTGCAAAAATTAAGATGAATGCAAAAGTGTTGAAAATATATAACCTGAAAGCGAAATATGCCTAAAAAATAGTTGCCCGGCATTGAAAGATTAAGTTTGGAAAGAGAAACAGTGAAGAACTCTACAAAGTTTAAGATTGAAACTATTATGCAAAAAAAGGAATAGATCTAACAAATCTTAGTAACGGCGTATAGATAAATCTTAAAAGAGTTAAAAAGCTTTTAATAGGAGACTTTAAATAAAGTAGTAACTTAAAAATCGATGTACAATTGCAAAATCTCAATGATGGATGTGCTAATAAAAAAATTAATTTCAATTTTTCACGTTAAAAGTGCCTTCTGACCTTTTGGTGGCGCTGAGCACTTGTTGCAAGTGTAAACTTAAAAAAATACATTTTAGAAGTGATTAATTTAGAGAAAAAACGTAATCGTAATTGTTGGGAATTAACTGTAAGGTATTTGTATCTTGTAAAATCTAAACACTAAGAGATTTCGGTTTAAATACCACACTTGTAATTAGCAATATTTAATGCGGACTGGTGTTATACACAAAAATAAATAAAAGACATCCTGTACATTATTTGTTTGTATGAACGTATACGAAATTAATTCAAGTACAAACATATTGCCATTAGTGTACAATATAACAACACTTTTCTTACACGTCTCGTTATTGACAAGATAAATACATTCATACGATGAAGCATGAAAGAGAATATCATTTTGTAGGTAATTGTCGGATATCCTTGTATGTACACGTACACCATTGCAGTACCGAGTACCTGACCAGCACAATATAGTCTACCGCCTACCCTCATAATCACCCTATTTTAATGTCCCTACTTGACTGATCAATAAATCATTGTTAACGAGCAAATACATAGTCTTGTGACCTTTCTTCCTTCCGGGTTGCATTGGCTTGCCATTTTAAAACTGATTAACATGTCTGAGGAATGGATAATGCATTGAAGTGCATGTAGGAAGATAATTTCTATTTGCTTAATACGCTTAATAAAATTTTGTATACGAGATGATGAGATAGATAAATATAATAATAGAATGGATGATGTGATCTTCCAAGAATTTGTTTTTAAACAATACACGGATAATAATGCAGTGGAAAATTTCAACATAAAATTAATTATATACAAAACTTACGAAAAGTGTTCATTTGCCATTGTTAAAATACTCCTTATCGGGTTGAATTGGACATGCGATATTAACTCATCGTTTGACATTAATTAATATAAACGTATTTAGCCTTAGCTCAAGTTTTTCACCATTGTTATTAACGGAAAAAAATTGTAGGCAAAGGAATCCCCAAAATTAAGGTATAAAACTTAATCCAGTTTGATTTTTCCAACAACGAAGTTTAAATTAACTAATTCTGTATATTGTTTACATAATATAAAACGATTAATTCCTTTCATTTTTATTACTCATAAAAATACTAAGCTCATGCTTATAAATTTGCTACGCACTTTCGATTTTAGTTGTAGGTAATTGTATATTATAAAGACGATCCTCCGCCTTATAAATGTAGTTTAATTATAGTTCGTCTAATTTAATCGTAAAATTATTGGTTTACAAGCATTGCGATAGTTCATGATACAGGATGCGGGCTGAAAGTCTGGGATGTTATAATATATAAGAATTTTATTTTAAAACGGCTCTTGCGGATTTTATAACCGAGAGGTTAGAGATAAACCATAAAAAGTTCACGGCAAACAGCATATATAACATGAAAATTTTTACTACCAAAACCGTAGATCAATAATTCTAACCTAACCAGCAGTCGCCAACATTGCGGCGTCAGAAATACGAAAAACAAATTAATGTTATGCGTTTTACCTCACGCTTTGAGGAAAAGCGATCAGTGAGCTCTTTTACGAACTAATGGAGAAACCCGTTCTGTTGATAACTAAACACTCTAGGGAGGGAAACTGAGTGATAAAGAAGATTCGAAACGTCAACTCGAAGGTAGTTTGGACAGGGTGGAGTACCCTGAAAGTCGCTTAAACCCATTCTAAATCCTTCAAATAATTTCTGTATAAAATACAGATGTGATGTACCAGATGAGAACCACAAATTTCAATTTGCAGTGAATTTCACGAACTTCCAAAAAAGTTCCACATTTAAGAACGTCTTGATAATTTCGATGAGGCATTTTCTTATTTCAGTTTATGTTAACAATTCGATCTTCAATATATTATTCGAGTGCGGTAGAAATTATATTGCTTTACGAAGATTTCGCACATACATGGATTTGAGCGCAGCGCCCTAAAGGCGCATAGTAATTTGATTAGCAAATTTGAAAGAACCTAGTCTGTAAATAATCTTTTGAAATCTGGATGATCAGCAGTAAGTAATGTTCAAGTAGCAGAAATTCTTCATGAAAATCAAAACAGCCAATAACAATTCATTTCGAATCAATAGTGTGAATACAATATTAAAACGATTGCAAATGCCGTACTCCACGGTTTGGAAAATTTTACGCAAAAACTTAAAAATGTATCTTTATAAATTGCATTTACTATTTGAATTAAACCAGGGAAATTTTGACGTTAGGTATGATTTTTCTTTATGAGTGTCGACTCGAATGAAAATTGAATCTGAATGGTTATCTGACACTTTATGGATCAATGTAGCCCATTTCCCTTTTAAGATAGTTAATACTCAAAACTGTGGAATACGGTCAGTTAAAAATCCGTATGAAATGGTTTACAACATGAAGATCATCATTTGGTGCGGTTTCACAGTTGACTTCATCGTTGGGTCATATATTTTTGAGGTAATGCAGAACGGAGACGCTGTATCTAGAACTCGCACTGATGAACGATATCTGCACATGTTACGAGATTATGTGATTCCGCAGTTGCAAAACAAGGACGAAATAATTACGAAAATAATTTTTATACTGGATGGAGCACCACCGCACATTTGTCGACCTCTTAAAATAATGTTAACTTCTGTTTTCCGAGATCGCCTGATGTTAACCCGGTTGAGGGTTTATGTAGAAGATTTGGTTTTTACAAATTGACCAACAACACTGAAGAAATTACAAGACAGAATTAGGAAGCAAATTGATACACAAAAGCTCTGATATAATTTGAAAGAAAATATTAATCTTTAGACCATCCAAATTGAGATAATATCAAATATTTGCGATAACTAGACACAAACTCCATTAGTTAAGTCTTTTATTCCTTTCACTATTTGTTGATAGTTTGATTAGTTAAAAAGATTACTGATGCTCTTCATTTAAGTTTATTACATGAATATCATAAAATTAGAGAAGTAAATAACTGTGAATAATTGTACACTGGTATTAATATCTTTTTCCTATTATTAAACAATTGTTAATTTATTAAACTAACGTTATACGTTATTTTTTTCAATTATAGATAACTTTTACTCTATATATTTTCTTTGTAATTAAGGAGTGGTAAAAAGTGAAACCTTTTAGTTAATGATATAAAAAAAATCAAAAGGCTAAAACAATTGTGAACCTTGAGATCCAAGGTATATATAATATATATATATATATATATATATATATATATATATATATATATATATATATATATATATATATATATATATATTTATATTTTCTTGACCACATATTATTTTATGCAAAACTTTTCTTGGAACTGGTCATTAGTATTCGTATTAGTACTCGATTACTGCTTAATGGTAACGTTTAGCGAAAAAACTTTCAAATAAATGTTATGTATATTCAAAATGGCTACAACGTAAAATTAATTAGTGTTATACAGGGTGTTCAATAAATAAGTTATATACCAAAGTTATGTTTTTTTAAATGGAACACCCAGTATTTTATTAGAAATTCTGATTTATCGTATCAAACTAAGGTAACTTTTATCAGGATTACCTATACCTAAATCTCATGGTTGTTGAGATATTCAACTTTTTTCAAAATCGCATGATTCATTAAAAATTTTTGTAACATCATGATTTAGATGATGCTGGACATTTAACTTTTGTAGGGGAATAGTATAAACTTGTAGTTAATGGAAACATAACACTAGTTATGAAAATAATATACAGGGTGTTCATTGCATCGTTCTCCGTTTATTAAACAATTAATGCCATTAAGTCGCTTATTTCAAATGGAACACCCTGTATATTTTCAAGTAGTAAAATGCAGAATTAAATTCTCTATTCAACAATATAAGGTTACCCTATATTCATATTCAACCGTTTCCGAGTTATTAGCGAATAATTAAAAATGTTGGTACATGATTCTAAAGTTGGGTATAATTTACTTTGATCCCAGGCGGCGGCGCGTTGCCACTTCTCGATTAAATTATATCTTTGGCTATGAAATAAGGCAGTTGAGCCGGATCTCCTCCGTGCCGACTGTTGTTAAAACCTGCGATATTAGGTGAAACGATACGAAGACACAAATTGTGAGCTAGGTGATGCTGTACTTCCCATAAGGTGTCTATATTAAATGTTACAACTTTGCTACTCCTGTCCTGATGAGCCCCAATTAGGGCGAAACGTGTCGACAGGATGCCCTTGTGGCTGAATTTGAGTCACTTGCCATTAATTCTTTTTCATTTTTCATTAATTTAAGACTCATTAAACTAACTTCTCGATTAATATATATATATATATATATATATATATATATATATTATGCTGTGATAAGGGGTTGTTTAAGGGTGCACGTTATAGTAAAGGTCGTTCAGGAATGAGTAATTAGAATAGGCAGCAGAAAACTGCACTTATTTAAGGAAATAATTAAGAAATAGACATAGTTTGTAGATAGTAAGTAGTCAACACCCTGTATATAAAGTAGAAATAGTTTTGGGCGACGCAGGTAAACATAGGAAGACGCATAGTTGGCGTAGGAATGAGAAATACATGTATTAAGTAGATAGTAAATATTAAATACCCTGTAGATAAAGTTTAGTTAATTTAGGTAAAACAAATAAGGATATTTTTCAGTGGAAGCACGCGTATATTTAGAAATAAATGATAAAGTGTAATTATACACGCATTAAAAAAAAAGAGTTCCAGACGATTAAATTAATACGGATATAGAAATAGAGTTTCAGGTAGTTGATATAAATGCGTACAAATATCTAACCATTTTTAATAAGAGAAATGATTAAAAATTGCGTGAATCGCATGTAAACATGAAAATTTAAAGTCGAGTTGCATCAGTTGTTTATGGAAAAGCAAGTAATCTATCAAAATACAGCATGTTGATAACGAAAGACAGCTGCGGGCAGGTTGTGATTATGGGGAATCGTGGAGCATTACATCAGAAACTGCTCTAAATGAAATTATTTGATTGGTCAGAAACAAGCGACGAGTTCTAGACCATACCCACGGATGGAGTGGGAATTCGAGAATATATTAGCAAGCACCTTGATAAGAAAGTCAGTTTTGAACTCAACGAAGGCGGAAGTGCGTTGCCATTAAAACAAAGTAATACGTAATAATTATAAAAGTGAAATAAAATGTGTGCGAATATGAAGATTATAATTGCCGTTTAAACGTAAGTACGCTTTTAATGAATTTATTGTAAACTAAGACATAAAAATAATAGGGCTTCGAGGTCTGAGGGAAATAGACTATGATTCTGATGTTAAGGGAAAAATACAGTAATACAATTTAGATGTCCAGGGAAAAGAAGAATAATACAATTTTGAAGTACAGGGTGAAACAAACTACAATTTTAAGACTGGGGCAAGAATGATAAAAGTCTAAGTTTGAAGAATTGAAATAAATTGGGGTGTATAATTTAATAATGGTGGTCCATAGCGTAATGGCAATAATTTGAATGGAATCCAGAATTGGGAAGATTATTTTATTGGAAGCGTCGATGTGAAAAAGATAAAACCAGGTCAGATTCTTAGTTATAAGACATTTGTTTTTCTATATAAATTTTTATTTTATTTTTAATATTGAATTTGCTAAATATGATATGCTTGTGAAAAAGTCAACAAAAGAGGTTGCATACGTATAGAAGAGTAATATGATAACAGGTTTAGAATATTCTACACTTTGTTGGTAAAGATAATAAGTTTTTTGGTGACTTTGGGTTTTTGAGTATATAGTAGATGGTTGTTAATAAATGAAATTTACAAGGTTAACTAATTGAAAAATGTATTACAAATAATTTCAAAAACTGTACATAACATATTGGTTTCATTATATAAAATCAAAATTTACAGAATTTTATAATTCCAAATAAATGCTAGCCGAGGTCATAAGATTTAAATAGTACAAAGGCGGAGCCACAAGTTGAATAGGAAATTCATAACCCGCAAGGCGGTAACGTATCGAATTTTGCCATTGGTAGATAAAGTTGTTTGAAGATAAAGTCCAGTTGATAGCAATATTAAGACAGCCGGAGGAGGAGATAATTACAATTTATAGTAAATATTAAAATGGTGGTCCAATAATTTATAGTACGTAGAAAATTAATAAGGCGCACAACGAAGGGGATCAAGAATTCCAGTTCATAGTAATAAAAATAACAGCCCAAAGTAGGGGCATGAAAATTACGCCAATAGTATAGCAATATATATATATATATATATATATATATATATATATATTATAAAACTCTATTTTATTGACCAGGAATCTATGTTTAATATGAAGATGAAATTAATGTGTTGGGATGTTTTTGGTCATAAATAAAACAACTGTCAAATAATCATTCGTTTTGAACTTGACGTTTCGATCTATTATTCAGATCTTAATCATAAGATAAAACTTGATTATTCTTAAATTTAGGGCTAGTGTAAAATAATTTTAAATGACAAAGCAAAACTTGAGTGACAGAATAAAAATTGTTTTGTCATTTAAAATTATTTTACACTAGCCCTAAATTTAAGAATAATCAAGTTTTATCTTATGATTAAGATCTGAATAATAGATCGAAACGTCAAGTTCAAAACGAATGATTATTTGACAGTTGTTTTATTTATGACCAAAACATCCTAACACATTAATTTCATCTTCATATTAAATATATATATTGCTGTGAAACCTACAAAATCCGTGAACTACGCTTTTCGAATCGAGCCTCACGAATTGGGCGTCAAGAAATGCTGTGATCCATGTATTAATTAGAATCGAGCCTCACGAATTGGGCGTCAAGAATGCTGTGACACCTCTTGAATTACCTGGTCTGTTGATTTTCTTCCGTTAATCGCCTCGGCTGCTCCTCTAGATAACTTTCATCCTCATACATAAAAAAAACAAACACATTCCTACCACAAACATCAACGTTAACTCTATTTACATCAATATTCACAATACATTAAAATTTCAAAATTAAAATTCAGCATAAATTTCAGTATCAGAAAATTTCAAGATTAAATTTGTTATCATTTTAGAATGCATTCAGAATTAAAGTCCTTGTAGGATGCCTACTAATTACTATAACAATATATGCAGAGTACAAAGGGAGCATCTACCACCCCTTTTACGTTAATTAACCAGGTTCGTCTAATTGAGCTCAAAGACATACCCATATTTTCATCATAATCCAGAACATCAATACTAAATACCCCTTTCTACTTAAACAAGCAAATTTCACCTTAAAATTAAAATATTATTGTTAGTACAATTTCACTACTGTCCATTTTAAATAAATAAATTGAAAAGTTATTCAACACACACCAAAAATATCAAAGTTCAAACAAAATAGTATAATTTACCTGAAGGTCACTGCACTCGTAGCTTCAATGTACATCGTCCCTTTGTTAATTACACCATTCCAACTGGGTTATATTTACGGCTTCTGATACTCAACGTTTTAAAAATTTGCTCCATCACCATTTATTTAAAGTTGTTTCAGGGCTTTTCCGGAACTCATCCGTGTATATCTGAACCTTGTTTAGTGGATCCAGTCATGTTTAAGAACCATTTAATTATTAACACCCCCGAAAAATAACAAAGAAATTCATACTTCTTTCACCAATATACGCCAAAACTGCCTACTTTTGTGTATTTATTTGTCGTAGTAAATTTTACCAATTGGTACAGTGATACTAAACTTTCTTTACCTTGTATCTTCTTTTCTACGTGCACTAACGTACATTCATTGTAGCACGTAAAGAACAAGCTGTTTTAAATCATATAATATCCGAGCAAACTGTTTAAATTATTTAATATTAAAACCGGAAAACTAAAAAACACTGTTTAACGCGTTAAATCAAGTCGAAGATCTAAGAGAGCTTGTTCATATTCCCCTGGGTATATATAGAGGTTAGCCTGTCTGTCGGTCGAGTCCTCAAAACGGCCAGTTTCTAGAATTTCGCATGCTAAGTTCCCATTCCGTAGCCCGGCATGCGATTTTTACGAATTTTGCTCTCGCCCCAGTTAAATCTCAGAAAATTTCCACACGGCACGCAACGTCTGAGAATACTTAATTAAATTTTATACAGAAATGTTATTTCTACCTCTCAATTTTGCCTTTTACTTTCAACCAATCGCAACCCCATGACGTTGCTCTACTCACGCCTTTCTACTATATGTGTCTCGGTCTTGCGCATATTATCTGTCTCTATCTACCCTGTTCTTATTAGTGCAAATTGATATTCCTTATTATCGATTATTTCAGTTCATGTGGACTATCTGGGTTAAATAACCCCGTATCGCACCTTCTCGTGAATATTAAGCCACGGTTTCTCCAAGATTCTTTGTAACTATTAATTATCTGCAACATTTACGCAGAATGTGCTTTTTAAAAATACGCAAGGTGTTTAAACATACTATTAATTCTCAGAGCTTGATTTCATGGTATTTTATTGGGTTTTTCAAGTTTTTATAGATATTATATGTTACTAACGGTTCAATTAACTTCAATTACAATTATTATCTGTACGTTTTGTTTAATACCAGTTACTTAAAATAGAGTTAATTAATATAAATTTTGCACGTAATTTTATTTGTTTCTTTACTAGGATAATTAAATTACCCGTAAAGTTTTCTAATACTGCTTCCTTTTATATAAAGCGTCTTATAAATAATTTAAATCTCTTAATTTTAATAAAACGAATGAATTTTATGCTTCGCGCCGTTATTTAATAACGCGTACCTTTTTCCAAAGCTTCTACACGGTGATTAAAATTATTTGATGTGATTATTTAATTTTCTACCCTGGTCTAAATATGAGTAATATATATATATATATATATATATATATATATATATATATAATAGTAGGAAGGCCGGTCCTAATTCAAAACGTGTTCAGAAGTATTTTACATATGTAAAATACACGTGCACCGTTTTGAATTAGGACCGGCCTTATATACTTTCAATTTAAAATAGTTGTGAAAACATTTCAATGTAAAATAGTTGTGAAAACATGAATTCTTATATACTTTCAAATGTAAAATACTTGTGGGCACGTTTTGAATTAGGATCGGCTTTATATTACTTTCAATGAAACATACTTCAAAACACACGTATGTTGAAAAATCTAAGTGCAGAGAAAATGTGTGTAGATGTTTTGAATTTGGTTTTCTAGCAAGAAGTTATAAAGTATGCCAGATGCAAAATATCGCATTCAAGTCAATTGTGTTTAATTAAAGTGGATTCTGATTTATGTTTTTTATTTATGTTTAGAAGCTGCAAATACACATGGGCCGGTTTCAGTTCAAAATGTGTTCACTCTTGTGATAGGTTGAAAAGTGGGTTGGCAAAGTACGCAGATGGTGGTAATCTGCTATATAAGGAGATTGCTGATAATATTAATTTAATTAGTCGAAGTTTACTGCATATATTTACATACAAACATGTATATAATTGACATTCAGGGATTTAAATACAAGAAAAACGAGTTTGTGTGCAAAGATATTGCGGTTTTGGACTTGTTGTTAGGTGATGTTTGGCATCAAATTTTTAAACTGCCAATGCAGTCTAGTTGTTTGAGCCAAGATCATATAAAATATAACGACTGGGTGACAAGGAATATTCATGGTCTTTCTTGGGATGAATCTTCAACGGCTGGAATGGTGTCATCATATATAGCGCTTTATTTGAAGCAAATTATCCGACCCGGCGAAGAAGTATTTGTGAAGGGTCTAGAAAAGAAGAAATGGATGGAAACCTATCTAATGCAAAATGTAACTGATATGCTTGAACTAGGTTGTCCTAAGCTATCGGAGTTAAAAATCAACAATCGTTTAAAATATAACATCCATTGTTGTAGACACAACAATAATAATCTGCAATGAGCAAAACAAAATACCTTTTTATTAAAAGAATGGCTTAATAATAATAAAAAACAATAGAAAGATTTTGTCTATATTATTTATTTTAATATAATTTTACAATGTTAGCGTTATTAACTATTATTATAACAACTTCTAGCAAACATTATTTTTATCGATCCAGCTATTGTGTACGTTAGAGAAGCCTAACCATTTTACAAAGACTTTATTTCCACTCTTTCTTAGGACTTTTTCTACCAGGTAAATTCCTGGATGTTTAACCTTTTGCAACTCCGTTTCATAAAATGCACCTTTGATTTCTTTCTCGTCTTGATCTTCTAATATATATGTTGTCGGATTGGTTACATTTACCTTTTTAATCTTAAAAATTTCATTTGACAAGTTTGGCGTGTAACCTTTCGTAAATGCTTCCCTGTATTTACTAATCCTGACACTGTCTTTAATTGAATATTTTGTTATTTTGGTTGAAAGTTTGATGTGGGTAAATGATGATTTAAGAATAGTTTTTTCATTTGATTTATCAACTTTTACAGGTTTGACTCCGATAGTATTGTGAACTGTATTGTTGTATTGTTTCACAATATCGCTTATATTTTTTATCCAATTGTAAGAACCGTTCAGGTTAAACAAGCGCCACATTTTTCCCTCTAAAGTTCTAATTACACGTTCCACAATGCATGCTTTCTTTGTAGAAAAAACACTATAATGGTTTATGCCATATGTCTGCATTAAGGATTGAAAGTGTTTGTTATAATATTCTTTACCAAAATCAGACTGCAAATTTCTTGGTGGATTTTTAAATTTATTTAAAATTGTTTTCATTGCAGCAGTAACATCAATACCCGTTTTACTTTTAAGTGGTACAGCCCATACGTATTTAGAGAAACAATCAATAACTACTAAAATGTATTTAAATCCTTTGTTTGTTTGCGAATATGGTAGCATTTCAATCAAATCGGTCTGAAGAAGGTCATTTAAACCTTTTACTATCACTTTGCGTCTCTTGAAATTTATTCTTGCTGGTTTATGAAGTTCATTTACTATATCCTCTTTCACTTTTTATTGAGCAACTATCGTAATACTTTTTTCTAATCAGGATTTATTAAATACAATTAATAAATACTTCTATGTTTGAATGTCGTGGGCTCCACTTGCTTTGAAAGGAACTTTTAATATAAAATCAAGAAACATTGTGGTATTGTTTATGATAGCACCGCTGTCACGAAAGCTGATTACATCCATACGTTTAAGCGAAAATCCTTGTAACTGTGCAATTACATAACTTTTTTCGTTTATAAGAATTTCAATGTCTTGCGGGAATCCATTAATATTCTCAATGACTGCTTCCTCATAAGGAAATTCATAATTATGTTTAATGTTGAAAATAAGGAATGTCTTGTCACCATCGAGGAATGTACTAGAGTAAAACGTTGCTACTACCGTGTAATGTAGCATATGTAACTTGTACTCAATCAAGGTTTCAAAACCTTCATTTTTGTTTTTCATATTCCTGTTCACTTATATCTATTTTACGGTTATTTAAGTGCCTTCCAAATTTGTCAATTGTCATATCATCTACTCACTTTCGCCTCACGCAATTCTTCAATGATCGAATTTATTTCGTTGCCGTGACCTGTGTGTCCAGCAGTCTGAGATGAAACTAAAAGCCGTAATCTATCAACAAGTTCATCGGGATCACTCCAATATAAATAATCTATAGCGTTATTTGATACTTCCATTGTCATACCGTCTCCAACACACTTTTTATAAGGTAATGTTCTAGGTCTACGGGGTGTTTGGGGAAGTATGTTTAATGTAGATATTATATTTTTGTATTTATATGAATTATTATCCTGAATTTGTTCTGTTTCAGAATAATATCTTTTATTAGCATTTGTTCTTTTCACAATATCAAGGTACGACTTTAGATCTTGCGATCTGTACCCGACAGGATATTTTTTAAACAGTAGTTCATATAATCGAGGAGTACCTTTATATTTCAAATCATTTATTAGAACATTTTCATCATCCAACGCGAAATTCGAATTGCCTATCATAAGACCATTTGAATCAGGGTTAAACCTAATATCATATTTATGATCAAATTCGTTCTTAACATCTTTAAACATATTGTAAATATATTCTCGAGGTAGTGGATGTAGCTGTTCGAGATAATGTGTCATACCAGGTGAATCGGCAAAGCTTTGTATATATTCCTGGGCTTCTTGAGCATTTCGATTAACTTCCGCTTCGTATTCATTCTCAACATCATCATCACCATCTTCCTCTATGGCATCATTTTTTATATTCGGTATATGCTGAGCAATAACCGGCGAATCAATATAGTCACCGTTCCTTTCTAGCAATTTAGGTTTAATTTTTTTTACACTGCTATGAGGCAGTTCTACTTCTTCTTCTTTAAATTTTTCTTTCTTTACCACAATTTCCCCATCCAGTTTATTAGCAATGGTTTCTAATCGCGATGTTATGGGTAAGATTGATTCCACTTGGACGACTTCATTATCTTTTAACTGGCGCAATTTGTTTTTTACAATGTTTCTTTTCTTAATTAAAATTCTTTTAAGTTTTATCGCCTCCTTGTTCATTGCGTAAAAAAGTTTATTGTAATAAAAAAATTCTTCGATACTAACGATACTTGCGTCTCTCAAGGTTTAAAAATGTATGAAGTGATCAAAACCTATTCGGTACCTTCCTTGACCTGGATCACTATCTTTGTCTACAACTAAGAAACCGTATTTGTCTTGCCAACAAGCAGCACATATTTCACGGAATTTATCATACTTCATGTCAGTATTGACGCGATCGTCATATATGTGTTTTAAGTTTAAATCATCTTGTTTAAATAAAACTAAAAGATTAGCATTATCACGTAGTAAGTGCTTAGGTATACGAGTATAACTTTGACAAAGGTAAAAACTGTCTACTTGTTTATGACGCCCCATACTAAAGTATTTCCTAATGATACCTTGTTTATCGCAAGCTACATCATCAAAAACAAATATAGAATTATTTCGAGCATCAGATGGTGATATAATATTATCAGAACTGAAAAATGTATAATATTTGATCCCTTTTATTGGTCGCAGTAGACTTTCAAGGTATTGATACTTTGGTTGATAAAGTGATTTAGAATAAACATATACGTTTTCAAACTTTAAACCATTATGATGTTCTATCAACCCAATCATAACGCTGGTTTTACCGCAATTTGATGGACCAACAACTAGACATCGAATAGATGAAGGCAGAAGAACGCTATGTTTTTTCTTTTTAGCTAAGGATTGCACGCCAATGTCATTATTGTTTATGGTTAAAGGTGTTGATTGTTTCACAACACGCATGTTTTCAAGTACTAAATTCAATTGTAAAAAAAGTGGAATTATATATAAGAAACGGCGAGTATATAAAGAATTATTAATTCACAATATTTTATTTATTTACTGCACAGCTTGAGAGGACAGTTGTCCGCTAATGATTACATATAATAATTCTAAAACTACTGGGAACTGACTGTTAAATACTGTAATTAACAATTTACATTTGAAGCGCATATTCCGGGTTACAAATTTTGCGGTCCGGGTACAAAACTAATCAAACGGTTAGCCCGGGGAGACAAAGGAATAAACAAGTTAGACGAGGCTTGTAAGGAGCACGATATTGCATACTCCAAAGAAAAGGATCTATCTAAACGCCATCAAGCAGATTCGAAGTTAGCTCAGTTAGCTACAGAAAGACTAAATTCTGGTGACTCGTCTTTAGGTGAAAAAGTAGCAGCATTTGGAGTAGCTACCGCAATGAAAGCTAAAGTAAAACTTGGTATGGGTGCCTGTGCATCACTGAGAACATAAGAAAACTGATAAAGAAACGTAAAATAAGAAGTACGCTAGGTATTAAAAGTATTATCAAACAAGCACGTACAGCTTTAAAAAAAGGCTAAAGGATCTAATATTATGGATGCAATCAACATAGCAATTAAGGCTGCCAATACAGCAAAACAAAAGAAGCACATTAAATCAGCTCGTATTATATCAATTCCTAAAACAGGAGGTTTTCTACCACTAATACCAATTTTTGCAGGCCTAAGCGCCCTTGGTACTCTTACTGGAGGTGCAGCTGCTGTTGCAAAAGCAGTTTCAGATACTAAAATAGCTAAGGAACAACTAGCGGAAAAACAACGTCATAACAAGGCAATGGAGGACATTGCAGTCGGAAACGGCATGTACATCAAACCTTATAAAAAAGGTTTTGGTCTTTTTTTAGCCCCTGCAAAACCTCAAAGGAACGGAACTTGATTTTACCTAATCGAGCACTAAGCAATGTAGAATTAATAGAGTTTGTTAAGCAATTAGAAGTACCATATTTCCGTGGAATGTTCATGAGAAACAATCTTCCCAAGAAAGTTAATTTAAAAGAATGTGGTATAATTAATTTAGATGGAATAGAAGGTTTAGGCACGCATTGGACCTCTTATAAAAAGTACGGTAGTAGCGCTATTTACTATGACAGCTACGGAAACCTGCGACCACCAACAGAGTTGATAAGTTATTTGAATAGCGGGGGTAAATGTAAAATTCTTTATAACATTAACCAAGAACAATGGTACGGTACTGTGTTTTGCGGTCGTTTATGCTTACAATTTCTAAGTAGTACATAGAACTGCGTATGAAGTTGTCATGTCGTACACTTTTACTCTAACGGGAAACACTTCAGTTTTAACAAGCAACTTTATTCCGCCTATAAACTTGGATAATGATTCGGAGTACGTATTAGAATTAACAAATTTTGAGTCTTATAACACAATTCCAAACATAGAAAAAGGAATAAATAATACATTTTATTATGGATCTAACGGAGAATTCATAGAAATAACTGAAGGTGCTTATGAGATCAGAGAAATTAATAAATATCTTCAAAAAGCTTTAAGTGATAAAAGATGGCGTGGTCGTATGGAACAATCACGAAGCGCTAGAAAGACGCCAGTGTATATAGAAATTACAGCTGACAATAATACACTTAAATATAGTATTAAATGTAGTCTAGATGTGGATTTTACCAAAAAAGATTCAATTGGTTCTCTACTTGGTTTCAATCCGCGAAAATTGCTAGCATATGTCACGCATCAAGCAGACTATGCGATCAACATTTGTAAAGTGAATGCAGTTTTAATCGATTGTAATATTGCAAGTGGATCCTATTTAAATAGTAAACCAGCCCATGTAATACACGAATTTTTTCCTCAAGTACTTGCAGGTTTTAAAATTGTCGAGTGCCCACCTACGATTATATATCTACCAATCAGGTCACGTATAATAAATGAAATAATAGTTAAAGTGTTAGATCAAGATGGAAATATAGTTAATTTCAGAGGAGAACTGCTAACTGTAAGGTTGCATTTAAAAAAAATCTGCAATAGCCATGGGCATTAAGTATAATGCACGCAACATGTCAAGAATTGCTATAAATGCTGGAAACTTCAAAGCAATCGACACTCGATTGATTGTTTCAAGACCGCTAACAACACAAAATCGGCAGTTTCTACAATCGTTAGGACTGCATTTATTTAATTAAAAAGCAGAATGAATAGTGAAATACTGAACGTGCGTGAAAAAGTTTACTTCGACAATGCAATTGTTAATAATGAAAAACACATCTTTAAACAATAATGATGAAATTCGAATCCTTATACAACAACAAGATGTCTACACCTTACCATCGAAGAGCATGCTGTGCATAGAAGACAAATTAATTAGAACAGATGGAACGCCGACTCAGACAGCAAAATTTGTAAATAATGGGATTTTGCTGCTTTTTGATGAAATTAGATATGAGATTGGTGGTGTCATTGTAGATCGTGTTCGGAATCCTGGATTAACGTCTATAATGAAGGGATATGTTTCATATAATAGCAATCAAAGTAAACATTTACAAAACGCTGGGTGGTTTCCTATGGATGATTCACAAATAGTTGATGCCAATGGGAATTTTAATGTTGCAATAAACCTTTCAATGGTTCTCGGATTATGCGAAGATTTTAAAAAAATTATTTTAAACCTCCGTCATGAGTTAGTTTTACTATGTTCTAGTTTTGATACTAATGCTATAATTAATCCTACACCCGATGAAGAAATAAAAGTTGTTTTAAACAAAGTTTTATGGAAAATGCCGCATGTAGCCGTTGATGATACTCAACGAATTAATTTAATAGAATGCGTTGCACAAAATCAGGATTTGCATATTCCGTTTAGAGGATGGGAGTTGCATGAATATCAACTTCTACAAGAAACGCAACTCTATACATGGAACATTAAAACAACAACACAATTAGAAAAACCAAGATTTGTGATTGTTGGTTTCCAAACCAACCGAAAAAATAGATACATGAGCAACTACAGTCGTTTTGATCATTGCTATTTAACCAACATGAAACTCTATTTAAATTCAGAAATTTTCCCGTACGATAACTTAAATTTGAAGTTCGAGAATAAATAGACTGCGTTGTTATATGAGATGTATGCTCAGTTTCAGCAATCATACTACGAAAAGGAAAATGAACCACTTTTTAATCCTGAAGATTTACGAAGTATTGCACCATTAGTAGTCATAGATTGTTCTAGACAAAACGAAGCGTTAAAATCTGGCACTGTCGATATTAGATTAGAATTTGAAACTAGCAGAAACGTTTTGCCAAATACATCTTGTCATTGCCTTATACTTCATGATAAGATAGTCAAATACAATCCACTCTCAAACAGCATAAGAATATTATAATTACTTAATTATTATTATTATTACTGTACCTTTACAAATTATGAAAAAACAATAAATCATTTAGCAATCACAGTCTATTTATTAATATTTTACATGTTTTTACAATATCTTTTACATGTTTGAATTATTAAGTGATTTAGTAAACAGCCATAAACATTGACAATTTTAAATAAAAGTTTTGTTATACATTTTTCAAATAAACTAACTGTATGTTATTAACAAACTGGATTTTTTTTTAACAGAACGGTTACTACTACTATTTTTTTCTCTACAATACATTTATACTAATATAGTTCAACTCGGGCAGATTGAAAGGTATCCTAGTTTTAGATACATCCAAAACGAAAAACGGCGTACTTGTGCAGATATAAACATAACACTGAAGTGTTTATAACTAAAAAATATTATATGTTAATCGAGATAAAATAAATTGCATTCTTTATTTGAGCCTGTGGTTGAAGCTTTACAAGTCATTTCTGAGTGTGTAGTTATACCCCCAAGGTTTAGTATCAGTGGTTGAGGTACTAAGAATTCTTTTATCATCACTTGGATTAAGAACAATTTTGTTTTGTTTAATAGTAAAGACATCATGTTTGACTGATCTAATTAAACATTGCTGTTTCTGTACAGTCTGTTTATAAAACAAAGCATTCTTATAATCATCAAAACAAATTTGCTTAATACTTGCTAAGGAAGATCCCTTTGACTTTTTATTATCCTATCCTGAACTCTGTAAGTGTACATTTTAGATCTAAGCCCTACAAACTCTAGCATAATATCACCATTGTTTTCATCTTTCATAATACCAGGAACCTTTTTATTTGATAATGGGATATGATATTTGTTATGAGGGTCGTAATCGGAAGTATCAAATCTATGAATATCTTGTTTGATATAAGAGTAAATATCTTCAACGCTAAACTCGTATATCAAACTATCCGTATCTGTGTACAGCAGCTTTGCTTTGTTAGCAAATTGCGATTTTATATAACTATAGTGAAATTCATATAAATAGGTTTTGAAATATCTAGAATAGAGAAACCTACATAAATGGGTTTGTTTAAATAAACCTCTAATTTATTCATTTCTATTAAGACCAGATCTTTGTCTAACACAGTGCAACTGTGAAAATTAGGCTTCGCTATGTAACTACGAGCTCCAAACCGTCCTTCCCATTCGGTCACTAATTTCACATCTTTCCTTTTCCGTAAGTTTTCCATCATCTTTCCATAAACCGAATTTATCATATTTTTATAAAAGCATATATCGAAACTGTTTTTTGACTGTTGTCTTAATTTCGTATTCAAATCAATGTATTCTTTTAACCAAGGGCTTGTTTAAACCGAAGAACCTTATGAATCTTTTCAGTTCTAAACCGTAGCTTAAATACATTTTAAATTCTTGTAGTGAATAATATAGTTGAGCTTTGGATACAAAGTTGTAAGTAATTTCTTTAAGTTTGATTTATTAGAAAGTACTGGTGGTATCATATGTTCAGGCGCCAAAGGTAAGTCACTGTGAATTTCATGTAAAGATACTGGGTAGTGTAAATCGCATTCAAAAATATATCCTACATCAGAATCATCGGGAATATTAAGTATGTCTAAACGTACTATATCTGGACTGGTACCATCTAAAAATTCAAATTCTCCATATGGAAGATATTCAGACATTGCAGCCCCATATAAATTATTAACATCAAAATACATTAAATATTTAGAATCGAAATTTGGATCATAATCTGCATACATATATTTGTTATTTGCTTCAGCATATCTATTCGAACATTGAGAAACACCGCCACGAATTCCCCGTTCTAAAAACATTATTTTTTCAATATCAGTAAGCAACTCGAGTTTAACGTTCGTCGTTTTTAACATTGCATCTAGAGCTAAACCAGGAGCCGTAAAGTAGTGAATTGGATCTAACTTATACGTGAACGTGCAAGTTTTTCTAAAGTTTTCAAATATATCAGTCAAGAGCAGTACATCTGTTTTTAAATATAGGTCTGAATAATCCCCTAGTGTTTTTATATTAAATGTTTGCCAAACGTGATTAGCATGATTGTAGTCTTCATCTGAGACTTCTTCATTGCGCAAACGATTAAAGAATACTGTTTTACAGGGTAAATCGGTTTCATTGAGCCTATCCCAAGAGTTAATGTAATCATAGGGAAATATGCCTTTACGCGTAAGTAACTGAAACTCATTATCAGTGTTACAATTTTCCCTGGTGATAGATTTTTTATTATCATCTAAGTAGGAAGCTAATTTTTCGACGCTAGATGCCATAAACCTGAATGAATCGATAAATCTAAAACTGACTTTCATACCTTTTACATATTTTGTAAAACATATGTATCTTTCCTTATTTATTGGTAGAATGCTTAACGAACCTGAAAACTCTAACGAGATTTTTTTAATAATGAAATGCGAATCCTAGCCTGATAAGTTATGAAAAACTACTGGTATCATATAAGAATTATGCAATCTTGATGAGCCGCTCCTCGAAATTCACCTGTAAAGTGGCAGTGATCGCGAACTCTAATATCATCTATACTAAAAGGTTTATTGCAAATGTGACAGTGAAGGGCAAATTTAAATGCAGATTTTTGTTCTTCTGTTAAAGGATTCATAGGTTTTGGGTTACAAAAAATTTTATTAGTCGTTTCTGAAATCAGTTTCAATTGAGCAACAAACCATTCTATACAATCCTTTCCGCGATACAATTGAAATTTGGAATATTTATTATCATACGAGCATTTCAAATAGTACGCTACACTAAAGGGTATATGCCTTTGGTAACAGACTGTGTTTAATATTACCTCCGACTCATTGCATGGTTCTAATATACATTCGAGATCTACATAAACTACAAATGATACTTTTTCTTGATAGTGGAAATGTTTAAATGTTAGATACTTTTCGAATTCTTCAGGTAATCTTATTGAGCAAGTATTCTGTTTTTCGCAATAATTCGAATGACGCTTAAGTAATGCTGCTGTACTAAAATTATTTAAACATCTATAACAAAACAATTTTCTATGATGATGCGAAGACAACTGTTTTGCAAATAATTTTGACATATCCTTAATTCAAGTAAAATGAAAGTGATTCTCATTAGCATTTGTCGGACGAGAATATTGTAAGGAATCATTATTTAAAACTAACAGATTAATAGGTTCTATTTTTTTTAAATTTTCACTTAAACAAAATGGCAGTATTTTAGTATTTTCTATACAATATAGGTTAATTGCGAGATTGTTAAGCTTCTCAATTTTTTTTATGTCTTTTAGTGAGACTAGAAACTGAATTGAATTGTAGCGTAATACTGTATCAAAATGTGGATATCTAGATATTCTCTGACTATTTTGTTTAGCAGGATATAAAGCGGAAACCAAGCTCCAAAGAATGCAATGTTGGTCGTTATTTATTACATTTACCACAGTTTTTTTTTTTTATAAAGTCCGGAACCGGAACAAACGTTGAACACCCTCCTTTAAGTGGATCATGATTGTTTATATTTACCTTCAAGTGTAAAACTTCTTGGATTGCCCAACCTGAATCCTTTTCGCTAAATTCCTCTAATCGCTTCGAAATCTTGTCCAATACGTTCTATTTATACCACCGCTTGAGATTGGTATTTATATCGATGTGACCATTTGCAGTAGGAAACGTCTTCAAATCTATTTCGCCAGTTGTAGGCTTAACAAAGTTAGCGGCCAATATTACATTAACTTTCAACATTGACGTTTTTAAGCAAGCAACAATCTTGCGTTTAAAACTAGCGAACGCCTTGTCTAAAAACACTAGACAATCTCTATATCTTAAATTGGTAATAAGTCCCGTAATTATTCGACTTCCAAAACATGATTGTACATCATGCCAAATCAGATTTTTTCGAATATGACCTCTAGAAAGCGTTGCATCAATACCTTTACCTTGATATTCCAAAGGGCGTTTCAAGTGCCTTAATCGTACAAGGTAACTTTTAAGATGTGCCAAATTAGATTCCAGCCTACTAGGATTTTCTTGTCGATTGTCTTCGTATATCTTATTTCTAATAGCAAGCTTCAATATACTAATATTTGATTTTATAATTAAAATTTGTTTCGTTATTTCATCGATTGATCTGATTAGATTCACGCATTTCACAGTTAATTTCAAAATAGTGCTACTAATCTCGGCCACGGTTTCAGAATTCATGAATCTATACAAATCAATACACTACTTAATATATGTACAGCTTTATTTACTATTTATACAAAAATATCATATGACTAAGCAAAACAACTGTAAAAGAATTAGCATACAACATCATTTTTCATTCAGCTGCGTTTACTGAAAAAATTTGCTTGCTTGCAGTATAGTAATCAAATGCTTTTTTATACGACCTTTGATTTATGCTGTGTGTACAGAAAATACACTATCATTACAGCGCTATTTTTTTATGGTTACATATCAAATTTTTTAATAAAAAATAAAGCAAATTTGAAAAAATGTCTCAGATTAAACCGTCAATGTTGTTTAATAATTTACACGCACTCATGGTTTTTTTAAAAACCCAGTATTAAAGAATTTCTTATGCGGCATGAATCGTGTAAACACACAATTACCTATATATGCATATAAATTATGTCAACGGTAATCTAAAACTTATTCTATATATATTATTAGTTAAGGACCATTTGCATTGCATTATTTTAAACAAAATTAATCTAAAGAAAAATATAATAATTTACACGCACTCATGGTTTTTTTAAAAACCCAGTATTAAAAAAACATTTTGCAGTACCTTGATAGAATTAAAGAATTTCTTATTCAGCATGAATCGCGTAAACACACACACAATTACTATATACCTATATATATGCATATAAAGTCAATTTTTGTTAAGTTTTATTGAAAAATAAATTATGCTAGCAGTAATCTAAAACGAAATTAATCTAATTTAGGTTTTTTATTATGTGCCTTCATTACAATTTCTTTTTCAGACAATGAATCTAATTCATTATTTCTGCTGAGGTATAATTATATTCGCTTACATACTGTTTTTATTCATTAGAATAGATTACCGAGCTGAATTTTTCAGAAAACCATGCAAATTTTTAATTTTTTCTAACAGGTCAGTTTATTATTTAATATAAATACTTCACGTAGATTTTACCAACAGTATTCAATCAGATCTCTTGTATAATTATTAGTTACTATTACTAGCAACTTTTAAAAATGAGTAACTTATCATCAATCAAAAATTGTAATAGTACCAACGTAAAAGTTCTAGAGCAATTTATATTACATTCTGATGAAGACTTGATTAAAGAAGTTTTTGGTTCTTCTCCGCCTCAACTCGACACTGCTGCTATTTTTGATAGTGACGTAATAGATATATCACGGTAAGTGCTTTTTCACATTTATACATGTGTTTTAAAACACTACTAATTTATAAGTTACATTAGATTAGGATCAAAAAACCATTCTGGAAATTCTGAGGCTATCGTCGGATCGTTGACACATTCTGATCCTCTCAGAAACAACAGGTAGTATACAAAAGAAAAGGTGAACCTACAATAATCTTTTATGTTATGCTCACAGATCCGGCAAAAACATGTTGGCTATGAAAAAGTTATGTACAGAATCTAATATGGCTGTTTGCTGTGAAGATGACAAATCCTACGAAGATGACACAGTAGAGTTGCTTAACGTATTTAAAAAGCGTGGAGAGAAGCTACTGCGTCGTATAGATTTGGAGTTAAAAATAATAAAGCAAAAAAGAGAGGAACTAGCTGCGAGGGAGCAGCAGATACTTCAAGAACGGGAGTTAATAAATACTTTTTCATTTATAAATAGTTAGATCAAAATATTCAACAATTTGTAAAATAAAAAAGTATTTTATAAAAGTTTCTCTTTTGAAACAAGACTTTCTCTAAACAAGGTAGTAAACTCAAAGTAAAACGCACATAAATCAGAACCCACTTTAATTAAATACATCATTCTTTATACAATCGACTTAGATGTGTTATAATAAATTAAACAGTAAAGAACAAGATGTATATTATTATAATAATAAACTAATTTCTTAGATTAGTGACATATTATTCTGAAAATTCTATGTTGACAGTTAGACCGATCGATCACTTACTAGTTATGTATACGTGTTTGTTCGAGCCAATACTTTCATTTAAATGTTTGAAGGTATTCAAAATATCTCAATGGCAATATACTCTTGAACTCTTCTGTTTCCACTAATACTCTTTCTCCATATTTTGTCTTGATTGTTTCCACTTTTAAAACTTCAAACCTCTTATTCACTACAAGATCTTTTGAATTTACATAAGGTTTTGCGATATGTGGTTTTATTAAGAGTATTAAAATCCATATTGCTTTTCTTCGACTAATTAAATTAATATTAGGAGCAATCTCCTTATATAGCAGATTACCACCATCTGCGTACTTTGCCAACCCACTTTTCAACCTATCACAAGAGTGAACACATTTTGAATTGAAACCGGCCCATGTGTATTTGCAGCCTCTAAACATAAATAAAAAACATAAATCAGAATCCACTTTAATTAAACACAATTGACTTGAATGCGATATTTTGCATCTGGCATACTTTATAACTTCTCGCTAGAAAACCAAATTCAAAACAGCTACACACATTTTCTCTGCACTTTCATTTTTCAACATACGTGTGTTTTGAAGTATGTATGTTCCATTGAAAGTAATATAAAGCCGGTCTGACTTCAAAACATGCTCACAAGTATTTTACATTAAAAGTATATAAGGCCGATCCTAATTCAAAACGGTGTACGTGTAACTTCTCGCTAGAAAACCGAATTCAAAACAGCTACACACATTTTTCTCTGCACTTAGATTTTTCAACATACGTGTGTTTTGAAGTATGTTTCATTGAAAGTAATATAAAGCCGATCCTAATTCAAAACGTGCCCACAAGTATTTTACATTTGAAAGTATATAAGAATTCATGTTTTCACAACTATTTTACATTGAAATGTTTTCACAACTATTTTACATTGAAAGTATATAAGGCCGATCCTAATTCAAAACGGTGCATGTATATTTTACATATGGAAAATACGTGTGAACACGTTTTGAATTAGGACCGGCCTTACCCCACTACTTATATAAATAAATCTTTGGGCAGAACTATATGAGCAAATTCTGTAAAATTCACTGCGCATTTAATATTGTTTTAATTAATAATACCAAACGCAGTAGTACGGTGGGACACAAATAATAGTGTTCGTTATTATATTAATGATATGCTGTCTCTTAAGGATCGATAGCGTGGCTAAATTAAAATATCATTTATTGAGGACAATAACTCTGTCAATGGATGTAGTGGCGCAAATTTTCCTTGTTTATTCTCGTTTGCGTAAACCCTCATAATTTGCAGATTGGTTGCCACAAATGGTCCCTGCCTATTTTATTACGTATCCCAGTCTCTATAATCTTTCCTCAGAGTAATATACAATCTAGTGACCATTAACAAAGTTAAACTAGTCCATATTGCTGTTAGTAACCTTTTAATAACAGGAATAATACAATTTACGCTGGAAACTTTAGCGTTGTATCGAATAGCTTAAGAAACAGGTTTATTAAAAAACGTTTAACAAAAAATTATGCATTCGTATATATGTTCTTGTCGGTAAGAACCACAACATAAAAATTCTTATTCTAATGATGAGGAAAATGATTGCCGCCACAAAGGTAAAATGCCATCTTTGTGAGTAGATCAACGACGCAAATATTGGTGGATTACCGCAGTTGAGCATAGAAAAGGGACTTTGCTCTATTTCCTCTATCAAAACTGTAATTGCTTATGATTAACATTTAATACATCATTTACCCTCGGTCCCAACTTCTAATCAACTAAGTTTCCATCTGCTAATAGGCTGACAAGTCTTGCCTGATTTTGTTATACACATCCAAATCTAAGGATTGGTTATTTCGGTTTAGTCAAATGTATCTGGTTATTTCTTCAACAATTGCCGCTTGCCGAGCTAACATAACTTACCCACTCAAACAAAACCAAACACGAAGAAAACTGCCAAGCCAACTAAAAATTACCAAATAAACTAACCTATACAAATTCGAAGAGAAACCAACTAATCTAATTAAAAAACAAATCAGTAGTATAGCTAGATAGCATGGCTCCACAACACTGGTTTTTTGCGTGAATTTTCTTATAAGAAAATCTAAGGTGCATTCATGACCACCAGATATGAGCGTACCACGTGAATACTGCGTGAAGTTTATATTAATATTTTCTTTTAACCCTTTTTACTCTTCCACTTCTTTCAACTTTATCAAGTAACCCCGCTTCTCTTTCTCTTATCCCATTCACTTAACCTATTTAGATTATCTTCAACACAATACGCATATATTTAACACATACTCTCGAAGAAAAAAGTTGGACTATAGAATCCGGGGCAATCGAATTATAACCCCCTTGCATTACTATTGATTAACAAATTCGTTTTTAAATTATAAAAGATGGCTATGGAAAATAAACATAATAACAATTGTATGAGTGCCATACTGTTCCTATGTCATAAACTATTTCCAACTGTGTGGAATATTATCCGTAAGGAAAACTTGCAACCTTTTCATTTTAGAAAAGTACAGGCCATGTGTGACGATGATTTTCCTATTTGTGTTGATTCTCTAATTGGTTGCAAAATAAAGAAAATCAAAACCAAAGCTATTCTTAAATATTTTGTTTTGTGACGAAACTACCTTTACTAAGGATGGAATTTTGAATATACATAAATACTCCTACGTCGGCGATAATCCTTATGTTATAAAAGAAACTAAACATCAGGAAAGGTTAAACATACATATTTAGATAGGTGTTCTTGGAGATAATGTGCATGGGCCTGTTGAATTGTCCAATCGTTTAAATGGTGAGGATTATCTAGATCTAGAGTTTTTACACAATTCTTTACCTGATTTATTGGATGATATTAATTTATATATTAGGCAGAACTTGTGGTTTCTACATGAAGGTTGTCCAGCTCACTTCACAACGATGGATCAGAAAAGGCGGTCCAGTTGCTTGGCCGGCTAGGTCTCCAGATTTACAACCTTGCGATTTTGTGTGTGATGACACCTAAAATCAATTGTTTGTTCGCAACTAATAGAAACACGTGATGAGCTTTAGAGACTAATTCAGGATGCCTGTGACGAGTTTAGAAACAATATTGAAATTTTTGTAAGAATTCGACAATCTTTGCATTAGTGACTTAATTTGTGCCTAAAAACGGATGACCGTCATGTGGAGCATCTATTATAATTTATTTTTGTGTTGTGTACTTTCAGTTGTCATTTTGTTATATTCCTTTTCATTAATAATTTTATTATATAGAAGTTTATATCATAAAAAGTTTCTTCTTTACTCGTATTTATTTTTACTTTAGAATAGCCAAATCATTAGTTTATGACATAAGAACAGTTTGACATTTATACAATTGTTATTTTGTTTATTTTCAATAACCATCTTTCATAATATAGTAATGAATTTGGTAATCAGTGGAAACACATGCATTAACACACGAAACGTTAATATCAAGTTTTTTTAAAACGGTACGTCATAGTGACTTTAGATAAGAGAATTATTTTCTAATTAAAACAAAAATTTTTAAATGCTATTTCAAATTAGCGAAATTTAAAAGATAGAAAAGTTACGAATAAAAATGTCCAATACCCTCTCGAAACAAACCGCTTATGATTACAATTAAAGAAATCGTTTTCGCGCCATACGATTGGGCTTATTCCACAAAATAAATGTACAAAATGTAATCACTTAAAAAGAAACCGTTTTGAAGATATTTGAATTAAACATATCTTACGGCGTCATCTTTAAAGAGCTCCAACTCCCTTAGCAAGTATGTTTGAATACTAATGTCAAAACGACATGAAATGAGTTCTAAAATTTGCAGTTTTCTTTTATGAAGAGCGTTACTGGACACCCTGTATTTATAAAAATCCCAATATTAAAATTTGATAGTATACATTATTTCATGGCGTATTTTAAACTGCCTAATAATATTATTGTACCCTTACAAATGTCATTAGTTAAAAAAAAACTTGTTTATTACACTAGCCTATGTTCAATATGCAAATTTATATACAAACATACATCTTTAAAGTTAATTAATTTTCATCCCTAAATACTCAGTTATCTCTTGCCCGCTGTAAAATACTTCTGTACATATTAAACCATTGCGTCAGATCTTATTATTATTATTGTTATTAAATAGACATAGATCCTAGAATGTAATGTATGTAACTTTTTTAAAATGTAAGCATGTTATAATGCCTGTACTTGTCGTCTCGTTAGAGAAACTTCTCTGTATAGCGGTAGGTAAGTACTTTCATGCGACATATTAGGTAAGTAAGTTTATACTGGCGATATGATGAGTTGACTGGCGAGCAAATAGTGAGTCAGTCACCGCGTAAACAAGGAAAAAACCTGTACCTGGCGTATAATGGACAAGATTATATTTGTTAGTCATTTGTAAATTAACTCTTGCATTTTGTAATATAAAAAATTTGAATACAAAACAATTCACAGTTTCATAAAGAAAATCTTAAAACGTTTTGAACGACATTGTAAATATAGCAACAATTGTATATCATCAAACTTGTCCTTTCAAATTAATGATTGCTGCTTATTAATATATTGATTTAAAGCTATCGGTTGTAGTGGGATATGTAAATGACTGCAATCAAACAATTGAAATGTTGAAACATATGCTATTATTTCTGAAAATCAAAACTATACTTTTATGTTCAACATGACAGCATAGAAATCAACTGTCATCTCTCAATCATGCTACTTACCTTGTAAAGTAGCGTTTTACAACCTACCTACTTATAAAGTAGAACATTCATTGTTTGTTTTGGGATTAAATATAAACTTTACAAATGAAAAACAAATAAAGAAAATTTTGATAAATGATATATTGCTGGTTTATGACGTCTCAAAAAAAAACAAAAATGACAACAACGAGTCATTGATTTTCTCTTACAAAAATACAATCAAGAAAACGCTTTGTGAAGCTGTACTTATGTAACTAATTAATGACATCAACAGAATGCGACGCGTAGACCCAGGTTGACGGTCAAATACGCTAGGGCCAATGCCGAGCCTCACACCCACACTTACGCCAGGTAAACCCACAGACATGTCCTGGCTCACGCCTAACTAGAGCCAAGTGTAAGGATAATAAGATGCTTCTATTTTAGTAAAAGAGTCAGTATTGCAAGATCGGAAAAAGTACTATCCGCACAAAACATTACAAATGCATATACTCTTCATTTGCCTTTAAACTGGTATTCAATTTTGTTGTAGAACGGCACTTTAACAACTAAAACAATAATTTACGGGGTTTAGTGCGAGGTAGAATTAGTAGATATTGAGAAGAGTTGCTAGAAAAAGTTGATATATTGGATTAGGTCGAAACAACTACCTGATGAATCTCATCTACACATGATCAGTCTATTTGATATCAGAGGGACACATTTGATTGTTTTCTTCCGATCTTGAGGCCTTTGCAAAAACACGATCTTAACCTCTGGGTAACAAAAGGACTAGCAACTTTGTTGGTGAAAGCTTCTAACCCAAATTTTCTTACCCAATCGGTTGTCAGTTAGAGGACGGTCTGTGACTGCACGATTTGAATAGCTGTTCGACCTAGGAGGAGAATCCTGTCTAAATTTCGAATAGCTAATCTATACAGAGGTTAGTAATGAGGTTTACTTTGAAAACCATATCTCAACTAAACGAATTTCGTTCTTCAAACACCACACACGTACAAAAATCCTTGCTCCTAATAAAATATGAATCTTTTTGTTCTTTTACTTCTTTGCTCTCTTATATAAGAATAACTATTCTATCGCTGCTGCAAAAACATACGCCACCTTTGGCGTACACACGTCTCCAAGACATAACTCACAATTAGTTAACGGTCTGGCATATTGGCAGCGATTCGTTACTTAAGCCTTACCATAACATGTAATTTAACACTTTTCCTTTTTTGGAGAGAATAACCAGGTAATATTTCATTTCCTTATAAATGGGAATCATGTAAACATGTTGGAGTTCTTTAACAACCATCAGGTTGCTAATACCTATGTAGAGCCAGGTAGATAAGAAAAAGATAGAAGAATATAGGAAGACATAGGCGATGCTGTATTAGTCAAATATTAGAAATTTAGGTTGTGAAGGGTATGTAGAACTTTTTAGATTAACACAGAAAAGAAGTTAGAGCTGCGTCAAACCGACTTAAATAAGGTCGAAAACAAAATGATGATGATCGACATAAGCTGTCAAACTTGTCCCACCAACAGACGCAGAAAAGTTTAATTATGAACACTTTTGGAAGGTAGTTGAGTTTTGAGCACCTTTAATTTTTGTTGCTAGCTGTCATATTCAGCGGTGGTTCCGTGACATAGTTGTTATGCCCAAAGTCCCGGGTTCGAATCCCGACACGGTCCGCTTGAAAAATGTTAGGCAAGCATTTTTCACAAAAATACGTCCTTGTTCGGATGAGAGGTAAAATGAAGGTACCGTGTGTGAGTGTTGTCACGCACGTTAAAGATCCCTACCTTGATTGGAACACTAAGGGTTCGGCAAAATTCAAAATTTTCTATGTAAAAAAAACTCGCTTTCTGACCAATGTAGTATCTTCGGATGGAGCATTGGAAAATCAAATGTAGTGTCATATCCACTTGTTAACCTTTATGCATCCTTTGTTTGAAACTGCAGTCCCTATAGTTTAGCATGTTGTACATACTTCATGCATCTACTTAACAAACAATCCTTATACCGCATCTTGATACTTACTACTAGAGGTATATAGGTCCATAAAGACTGCGAAGTTCTTCACGTTTTTTAAGTTTTATTAGAGATTCAATATCATATTTATAACTTTGTAACATTTTCCTCACTAATTCATTGGCTTTTGGAAATATATTAATCAACCTTGTTAAATTCTATCTTCCTATTAGAATTAAAAATGTTTACGTTTTAAACCAATGTTGAATATTTCAGTTCTAAATATATACGTTCAGTGGTTTTCGCATGATGACGAGAATTACAGAACTATTATTACATACTAATTAAATTCGAATTTTCAACTTGATACTCGTTAAATAAACCTACTAAAGATCGGTAATATTCTAACATGTTTAATTATAGTTCACAACAAGGGCTAATTATATCTATAACTATACACTATAAATAATGCAGACTGACGGGTGTAATTTATAAAGGAATTGAGCAAGATTTCTAGCAAAAATGTAGCTGGTTGAAATCTCAGAGCGGTTTGCTTTTTATAAATCGTGTTACTGTGACATCTAATGTGCAGTGCGAAAACCACAAATACACTCATACTGAATTTCTATCTTTTGCAGTACATTACGTTGTTTTATTATTATAACCTGTGTAACTATTGTGCCTACGAATAAAGAGTAGCTTCAAAATTTATAATTGAAATCTTACAGTAGTTATTTCTTCTCCCTCATCTGTTAGTATGGTACAGGTGCCGGTGTGACATAAAGTGCAGTTTTTTTAAAAGAATGCTCGTAGATGTTAAACTATATGGAGAGATCATCTCAGATCAACGGTACAAAAACTTCCTAAGAAGCTTTTTTGGGAAGAAACAGCTGCTTTCCGGATAAAACCACCACCGGAAATAAAATCGACAGGAAAAAACCCCTTTAAAAACAGCGCAAACACAATTGATTTATCAGGAAACGGTAAAAGTTGCGATTTTCTTAGCTGATAATCCGACTGAATGCGTAGAGCTTAACGCTGAATAGTATGGTACACTTTTAACCTTAGAATGTTGACGATACGTATAAATAGTGAAGTTTTGCTTAAAAGTGCCGTCGAGATGTTAACAGATTCTTTCCTTTCCAAATATGATCATGAACGGAGGAGACAGAATAGATGGTAACATATATGAAAAAACTCCGAAAGAAGAAGTAGTTACCGCAGAATGGGGTGAATAGAAACGGTGGGGCAAATAGAAAAGAAACTTTGAAAAATACTTCAACTGTTATAATAAAGTTGTGACCTAGAAATAAATCCAACTAACTTTTTTTTTCAGTTGGCAACAATAATATTATCAGGAAAATTACGAATTGTTGAGTTGGTTGCTGTCTGTCTGTTTTCTTTACTGAAAGTTCACTGTTGATTTTGGATTATACTTTATCTACTCTAAACTTTATCGGCAAGTACTTGTGTGCAATATATATATATATATATATATATATATATATATATTGCTATGTATTCCTGGAATTATCGAGCCCCTACGTTGGGCTGTTACATTAATATTGCTATGCTCCCTAAATTATTCGCGCTCCATCGTTTGGACGACCATATTTATATTGCTATGTTTAAACAAGAATTGGAATTCTCAATCTCCGACGTTGGGCTGTCTTATTTCTATTGCTATAAACTCCCTCCAGGACATAACGGGATTTTGTCTTGAACCTACCTTGTCGACCAATAACAAAATTTGATATGTTACCGCCTTACTTGTTATCAATTTCGTATTCAACTTATAGCTCCTCCTTGATTGTTTAAATTATCAAATCACTCCCGTTAACTTTATCTTATGACCTCGACTAGCTTTTATTTGGAATTATAAATTCAGTTAATTCGATTCTAATGAAACAAATATTATGTACAGTTTTTGTAAATTATTTAAAATACACTTTTCAATTAATTAATGTTGTAAATCTCATTTATCAAAATTATATACCTTTTTAATCAAACCCAAAGTCACCAAAAAACCTATTATCTTTATAAAAAAAGAAGTGTGGAACGTTCTAAACCTCTTATCATATCACGCACTTTATGCGTATTGAAGTCCTCTGTTTTGCTGACTTTTTCACATTCATTTATATTAAGCAAATTCAATATTCAAATAAAAAATATAGAAAAATAATGTCTTACAACTAAAAATCTAACCTGGTCTATTTCTTCGCTATTTCCTCCTCGCAATTGACGCATCAGCTAATATTTCCCAAGCATTAAGCCATCCATTTGAATCAAAATTATTTTCCCCCAATTCAAAATTATTACATGCCCATTCAAAATATTGTTTATCCACACGCTTGAACCATTGCATTTAAATTGTTGTCATCACCCTCTGGACTGCCATTATTAACTTATACTTATGCACCCCAATTTATTGTCATATCATTCAGACTTATTACTTCTCATCAATTTCCTCAAACTTAGAATACCATCTATTCTCAGAATATCGCTTATTTTCCCCGGCTTCAGATTAGAATTCTTGTTATCATTCTCCCCTGACTCAAAAATCGTAGTTTATTTACCCCGGACTTAGAAGCCCTATTATTAATATGTTTTAGTTTAAAATAAAATTCCCCAAAATCTACTTACGTTTAGTCGGCAATCGTAATTTTCATCTTTGCACTTATACAATTTTTCACTTTAAATTAATTACGTATCACTTTATTTCATAATGGCGCACCTCGGCCTTTGTTGAGTTGAAAACTGACTTCGTTATCACTGTACCTGCTAATATATCATTGATCTCCCACTCCGTCAGCGGGTATGGTCTACAAACTCGTCGCTAATGTTAAACCAATCAAATAGTTGCATTTAAAGTAGTTTCTGATGTAATTTTCTATGCTTTCAAATAATTGTGACCTGTTCACAGCTGTCTTCGTTATCAAACATGCGGTGTTTTTACGAATCTAATCGCTTTTCCATAAACAACTGATGCAATTCGACTTTTAATATTCATATCTGCATGTTATTTACGCAATTTTTAATCTTCTTTCTTATCAAAAATGGTTAACTATTTGTACGCATTTATATGCTTCCGGAAGCTCTATTTCTTATTTCCGTATTAGCCTAATTGTTTGGAACTCTTTTGAATGCGTGTTTAATTACACTTTATTATGTTTACTTACAAAATACGCGTGCTTCCACTGAAAATATCATTATTCGCCTTACCTAAATTAACTAAAACTCTTACATGGTGTTAAATATTTACTATCTACTTAATGCATGTCTTCCTTATTCCTATGCTAACTATGCGTCTTCCTATGTCTATCTGCGTCGCTTAAAACTATTTATACTTTATATACAGGGTGTTGACTGCTTACTATTTACAAACTATCTCCATTTCTCAATTCTTTACTAAATAAATGCAGTTTTCTGCTGCCTATGGTAATTTCTCATTTCTAAACGACCTTTACTATAAAGTACACCCTTAAACAACCCCTTATCACAGCAATATATATATATATATATATATATATATTACAGTGAATAAGATGAAATAATAATTTAGACTTTTGTGCAAAGCCCAAATGATCATTTCAAATCGAGCTAGTATTTGAAAGTTGGAAAATATAAGGTCTTGGACAGGACTTGAACCTGTATCCTGGTTTTGCCAGAACGATTTAAATTTGTAAATTTCCCAATTATCGTCATCGGTCTCGGTGGAGTAAATATATATATATATATATATATATATATATATATATATATAGTATAAACCAAAGTACATTCTACTTATAGTATCAATATAAAAAGCTCAGGGTCATTTACGAATTTAATTTCAATATAAAAGCTACCAAATATTTTAGTTTTTGAAGAGTTATATTTTTGGAATTTGTGGGTGAATGGAAACATCAGATTTTAGGTGTTTCTATTCACCCTACAACTAGCAAACAGCTGATTTTAAGAAAATAGTATAGATCGATATTTTCAAGTCTTTTTTTCATTAAATTAATTGTGCAGCTGTAACAATGTTCTTTTTTGTTACAGGTTTTGCTGTCAGCATGTCGCGCAAATACAAAGTGCATATAAAAAAGTGATCCAGAGGTTATAAAGAATGCTGTTGCTCATCTTAAAAGGAGCTTGAATTTAAGAAAAGCTACAGAATGATATGGCATTCATCATAGTATTTTATACAGGCACTTAAAAAAAAGTGCTAACATAAAATCAATTGGTGGACAAACTGCCCTAACGACTAAAGAAGGAAAAGTGTATGTGGATAGACTGCAAATATGTGGTGATTGGGAGTATCCAGTGGATTCTTTAACCTTGAGGCTCCTTGTTAAAGACTTTTTAGAACGAAAAGGAAAAATTAAAAAACAATTTAAGAACAATCTTCCAGGTCGAGATTTTGTGGATAGTTTTCTACGACGCCATAAGATATATTAGCTGTAAGGATGTGTCAAAATATAAAGCGTTCCAGAGCTGGAATATGGTCACAAATAATTAATGAATATTTTGAACTTTCAAAGGAAATAACAGATGCTCCTTCTTTCAGCTTGCTTAACTATGAGAGAGACTAATCTCACCGAGGACCAGGGGAGGCGCAAAGTAATACCAAGGAGAGGGACCAAATAATCAAAACAAGTCATGAATTCGTCAAAGTCGTCTACATGTGTAATGTTTGCTATCTGTGAAGATGGAGGTATACTTCCTCCTTATGTTTATAAAGCTCAGCATTTGTACCAAACTGGATAAAAAGCGATTCCAAAAATGTAAGATACAACACAAACAAAATCAGGATAGTTTGACTACTTTTGTTTTGTTGATTGGGTCAAAACAATGGCTGTCTCGTATCTACGTAAGTAAGTTGGTAAAATTTCCTCATTGGGGACAATTTGTTCTCACATTTTTCTTTAGAATCAATTAGTCTGTGTCAAAAGAATGATATAATATTTATATTTCTCCCAGCCAACTCTACTCACATAACACAACCCTTACACGTAGCTTTTTTCAGGGCCTTAAAAATGAACTGGCGCAAAGTGTTGGAAGAATGGAAGAAGGGACCTGGGAAAAATGAGGCAAGATTTCCAAAAGACAAATTTCCCATTCTTTTGAAAAAGGTATATAAATCTTTAAAAGGAAGAGCATGTAATTTCGGGATATGTGGTATTTCACCTCTATATCGAGAAAAAGTATTGACGACGTTACCACATGTTGACAAAAATCAGTAAATCAATGATTTGAAACAAACTATTAAAGTCCTTCATAATAATTTTAAGGCGCTCTTACAAAGTTTCACACAGAGACATCAAAAACCAGAAAAAAAGGACATAAATCGCTGTACCTCCGAGCAAAGGCGTGGGTGTTAATGCGACATTTAATTCTAATAAATTTCTTTTCAAATGTATCAAGTGCTGTATTAAATTCTCGCTGAAGATCAGAATATCGTCCAAGTAACAAATGCTGGAGTAGATGAAAACGACGAGTTATAAGGGACGACTTTAAATTCATAAATTTTACCTTCAACCCAAAACCTATATACTTCCTAGACTCTTTCTAAAGGAATAAACCAAAATGAATTTCGTAAAGCTAGCTTCGAAAATTTACTAATCTAGCTAAAACGGAGTTCATCGTGCGAGAAATATGATATTGTGATTGTGTTTGTTAATTTATTTTTTCGCATTGAAACATAAACGAGTGCTGCCATCATTCTTTTTCGCCACTACAAGCGGATTCACAAAATGTCCCGAAGATCTCTATATAATACCCTGCTCTAACATATTTTTTATTACCAGCTTAATCTGTTTCCCATATGCCTCTGGTATTGGATACATTTGGAAAGGTTCCGTATTTATCACTCTTTTTCCTAGTTTCTAGAAATTCTCGATTCTGTACCAATTAATTCCGAATACTTTTGTGACAACTTGTTCCTTAACTTTGCCAGGACAGTTAATGGATCTAAGTTCAGTAATGCAATAAATTTGCTCATTGATGCTTAATTTATCATCCCACCCCATACAACAATTTCCAATCATAATAGTTTTGCTCTCGGCATTAAACTTTATTTTTAATTTATTTATTAGATCCATCCCCATAATACATTCTAACTTCAGTCTTGGCGCTATTAACAATTTACCTTGCTCTACAGCACTCTCTAATTTCAGGCTCAAAATCACCATACCGTTAACTCTTGCAAACCTTCTATTCGGCACTATCAAATTATTTTCTTAACAGGTATCACATTTTCCATTAACAAATTTTTATGTTGCATCATAAAACTCTCCAAGGTCAAAGTGGCTTCCGCCCCAGTATCAGCTAACGTTTTAACCACCATATTTTCAATAACTATGCACATTTTCATGGCTGGTTTCCTTTTCATCTTCCGTACCAAATTGAGTGCTATTTAACTGTGATATGATACGAAGGAGGGGGGGGGGGGATATTTGTAGGCACTAACCTTACTGATAATTTATTTACCTAACGCATCTATTTTACGTACGCGAATTTTTCTTTACATTACTATGTATATCAAATGTTTATTAGGATCAAGTTCATTTAATACTAAAACGAATACTCATCCATCGTAACGAGTTTCGCACTTATATACAATAATCTTTTGTTCAAGAGAAATTCAGAGAAATCTAGAATGTGAACCGTCAAACATTCCAAAATAACCCTATTTATTGCATTACAATACTAATCACTATTCTTATAGCTAGTACCTCTTAATCATTGTTCTTATCGCTAAACGGATATGAAACCGCTTTAGTAAAAACATAATAATCATACTTTCTAAAGTGTTCTAAATACTTTTTAATTACTGTTACAATAATTTCTAACTTTCATAACTACCCTTGTTGAATCTGTCAATCCTGGAGGTGGTAGCTAGATATCTCTAAACTCCTGACTAAATGAATAACTAAATTACCCAAAAAAATTAAGTTGGAAGATGTAGATTTAATGTTCTCTATATTTTTAATAAAACAAAAAAAAATAGTTTTATGAAATGAAGAAGTTGTAAAGCTAGATATTAATTTGCCGAAGGCTTTGATCAGTAATTAGAATTCTTAATCTTTCAGACTACAAATCAAAACCTGTTAATATATTTCGTTTTCATAATGAAAACTCTTTTGATAAAAATTTAATAAGATGTTGCGAGGTGCGCATATCGTTCACAAAACTTTATTTAAGTAAGAGTTTTAAGAAATATGCACATTCAAACAAAATGATATGTACTTTTGTAATGCCCAAAAGTGTACACAATCAAAAAAAGATTTATAACAACTTTCCGAAAACTCAAATAAAAAACAGCATACCTTAGACGTGTAGAAAGCCAAGACAGATTTTTGTATAATTTTTAGCTAAACTGTAGCGACCTCCATCCACCTTTATTTGATATAGCAACAATTAAATGACTTGACATTATACGACGAACAAAATTTGCCATCTAATGTTGAATTAAAAAAAATATGTATTTTGTTAAAGCAACATTTTAACTACATGACTCTTTTTTGCCCTATCGTTGTTGTGTTGTAAATCAAAAGCGTATCCTATGAAAATAAAATTTGTATAGATTTTTAAAACTTACCGCTAATCGAACCATTCACAAAACTAAAGCATAACTTATACCAAAGGCCACTAGAGGCCTCCTAGGCACCCCTTTTTACCGCCAAGAGCTAATGCATTCTGCACTGCTCTAAAATTTGAACCGCCCACGAGAACGACGATCACACGACCTCCACATGCCCATACGGAAAACCTTGCAACCAACAAGTTCAAAAGTACGATATACCTTTAAATAATAAACAAGGTAACAGGTACCAAGACGAGGAAATTAACAAATTAAAATTGTTTACACAAAATAGTTCAAGGATTTTATATTTTTCGAATTTTAAACAAACAACATGTGTTTGGAAAATATGTCCACATTTGATCTTTCAATGCTCCACCTACTATACTGGTCAGGAAGCAATTTTTTTTACCGGGAAATTTTGAATTCAACACAACCCTTGCTATTCCAAGCTAGGTAGAGATGTTTAACGTGCGTGACAACTCTCACACACGGGATCTACATTTTATCACTCATCCGAACGAGGGCGTATATTTGTGAAAAATGTTCGCCTAACATTTTTCAAGCGGTCCGGGTTGAGATTCGAACTCGGGATTTGTGCTTAGCAGTCACACACGAACCAACCAAGTCATGGAGCCACTCAAATAATTATGCGACAATATAAGCATGGTCCTGGATTATGTGTTGAAGGGGATCTCAAAACCCCAAAGTCGTCCATTTATACATATAAATTATTTTGGGCATAACAGAAACTGGAAAAGTGTTTAAAAATGGCTCAAAGCTCTGGATTAGTAAAGACTGTTGAATAAAGCAATAAAAAGAGACCAGAAGACTACGAAATGGAAAACATTTCCTATATATTAAACTTATTTCATTTTGATTTAAATTATTTCATAACAACCATTTTTATTTGCAATTGTTTTTCTAAAGGTATAAATATTTTTAATTTAATTGCTTCCAACATTTTCTGACCCATAAAATGATTTGAACATCAAACTCTAATTTTCCTTAATCTTTTATTTCAAAGGCACTATAAAAACTGGTTCAAATTCGAGGGTCACTAGGGGGATCTCGCTTATTAATGGAAATAGGGCGTATGTTTACATTCGGCAAAGTTGCTACATTTTACACTAATTAATAATCTGCAAAACAATTTGACATATCTCATTTGGCGTCCGAGATATTTCCAAAAATGTAAAAAACTAAATTTCTGTTTTTTATTTTTTGTGTCGTTATTTTAAATGATATTCAAAATTTAAAAGAACTTTCTCATGGCCACTTTTTACTTCTATCGAATAGCCCGATTCAATTTGTTAAAAAACGTGTCGTCGTTACCTTACCATCGTTAACTATCTTATTTCTTATAAACGCCATTTTGGTTTATTGTGTATTCGGATTTATCATTTTTTCTGATTATAGTAGTGTATGACAGGTTAGCAGAAAAGCTTTTTAAACAATGACTTAATTATAAATAATAACAATGACTTAATTGTAAATAATAGTATTTTAATACCAAATTTAAAAAATGATAAGCGTAAACCACTGTTGCAAGTGATGTACTGACCAAACAACAATTACAATAAATGCTCAAATAGCTGACCATTTTCATTACCGCGCAATTATGCATGTTTTCTTGCATTTAGCACAGCTCTTTGAATGTACCTTCTAAGAATAACGTCAAATGCACGAGTAAGTCTTGTTCTAGGCTTTCCATGTTGTAACAATTTTATTTTCGAATTGATAAATCTCTTCATTAAAGGTACAAAAGTAATAAAGCACATTTATTAAGTAAAGTAGTAATACGTGTAACAATTAAATATTACATTGAAACAGTATCTAGACTCGTTAGTCTATTTGTTTTGGATGTTGGTGTATTCCACAGCCAGTCGCAAAGACGCTTGGAAGTGTGACAACCCCCCCCTTGGACGCTCCGATCGTCCGAGAGCGCAGATAAGCACTCGGCCATAGGTAGAAGTAAGAGCAACATGTATAAGAGGACGATGGCCAGTGACCTGCGGGTCGGTTTGAATGCGCAACAACGACACGAATGTACGCAACCAAGATTAGACGACGAAAGATTACGCTACAAAACTTAGGCGATGAGAATTTAAACGTCAAGAACTTAGAACTTTGAATCAACGTTAGGAAAACCACTTCATTTTAACACGTGTATTTAGAGGATGGAAAGCAGATCTAATTAACAGGAGATCGTTTGTTGGTCCGAGCCAAGATACTACTTTGATAGGATGTAAACAGTTAATACCGCATGGCGATGCACGTCCTAATTCAGTCTAGGAAAGCAGTTTTGTTTGGTTCGTAGTAGCTTTAAGAAATTCAATTGTGTTCCATTCAGGAAGCATGCTATTTTGTTTCGATACGTAGAAATACGATTTTGTTATTCACTTTATCTGTTACTAAGCTGGATTTCCCAGCACCAAACTTAAAATTCACTCAGTTTATTTTGTCAGAACAACACGTTGCTTCAGTATAAAATAACAGGTGTAACTACGTCATTTGTTTGTTTGAAATATGCTGTTGACACTTGTATCTTTGAAAGCAGATGCTTAGTATTATATTACTACCACCTTTGAAAACGAGAATATCTTTGTGAACATTTTCATTTTAAACTGAAATTAGCACATTTAACTTAACGAGAACATTTTGTATTTTAATTTTGACAATGTAATAGACCTAATCAGATCTGAATGGGTTAGAAAATATTAGTGTAACAAGTTACACTTTGTTGTAATTTATTTGATCAAGAATCAGGTTGATAAACCTTATCTTAAATTTACAAACTACTTCAAGTAATTATTTAATTTTGTTGCATTAAATTTTATTTAAAGTTAAAGGAATTCTTTCTAGTAAATTATTAACCCAAGCTTAAAGTTTTTTATTTTGATCAAGTGTGATCAAACCTAACAACCAAAAAGCAATAAGAGTAGAATTTTGATGCCACCCTTATGTAGAAAATATTCTTTTATTTTTTAGGCATATTTGAGGACACAAACAGTGTTCCCATTTTCTATGTTGACTTAATTATTATTCTTTCTTACAGGAACAGCGTCTTATTCTGTTAAGACAGGTTTTTGTCACTGAAGGCGATCTTTTTTTCTTTGGGTCTCCACGTCCGCCCTTAGAAATATGCCATGCTATTAACATGAATCAATCTGGACTTGGTGGCGCCTATTTGTTTTAGTTTGAGTGTGACCCCCAACAGATTTCGACTTACCCCCATTGCTCATAGCTCTACCCACGGAATAGACCCCTAGTTACGTCGGAAGACTTCGTTTTGCTGACACCCAACTTCTAGGGTCAGTTATAAGTGTTAAGTAAATAGTTTCATTGGGGCTGGTGTATTAGTGCTTCTAAAAATATTCGTATCACTGGCGCTCATGCGTGAGGCTAGTTGAGCCCAGTTAGGAAAAATCGTTTCAATGTGTTACGTTTATTTTCGACAATGGATTCAGATACGTCCTTTTTGTGGTAATTTGTTTATCATTCACCTAGCTTCTGCTTCTATTCAAAACCCCATACTGTATTTTTACCTCGTTACAATAGTACGCGCAATCATAACATTTCTAGTCAAATCAATTCATGCTAAAAACGAAAATTTGTTCGATGGTTAAATAGTTTATATCCGGTATATTTTATTTTTCTACGATGAATACCCTTTCTAATAATTCCGCAACTCAAACCCATTGTGCTTTAAAAACGAAACTTTATGCTATAATTAATTAGTCGAGACCTTGTTGGAGGTATCAGTTGATTTGTTAAACATTCCAATAACATATAATTACTTTCTCTGTTGTTTCATTCTAAACCTTCGTCTAAATAGTGTATTGAACTATTCCGATAAAACCGTATTTTCCAGTTTCAATCGTTCGATAACGCGAATGTTTGCATTTCAAATTCGTGTTATTTGAACTCATTTTTGAACTTGACCCTGCAGCTTGTGCATCGAGATGTTTGTTGCATGATTCGTCACCGTACTTTAAAAGCAATGCACGCTTTTTTGCTTTTTGTTCGACAAGATAGAGATGGTTTGCGTGTATTGGTGAGTTTTCCCGCGCTTACTCGTTCTAATCCGATTTTCTTTTTAGCTTTTTTTAGCTGAAGGTCAAAGGGGTCCTTTCTTTGTGTAGGCCCGACTGTTCGTTGCCGTGGAGCAGCTGTTTTTTTGGTGGATCACTACTGTAGTTACGATGGCCTTTAAGTCGCTGTGTTGACTCGACCCCCACGGTTGGCCAAATAAGTATCCTGTCGCTTAGAGGTATGTGTCCTGATTTTCTTTTATACATTTCAAGGATTTTTATTTATCAACGGTGGGTGGTGTGACTGGCTGCGCAGGTGCTTCTGGTTATACTTCGTTAGTTCTTACTACAACGTGACCCGTATTTAAGACTTAAATTTAACACCTGAACTATTGCGAAAATTAACATTCGCTATTTTTAATTTTAACATAATTGCTATGGAATAAATTTACATTTAATGCTTAAATTTAACACCCGTAATATTGAGAAAATCTACATTAAAAACTTGCAATTGCTATTGAGAAAATCAAAACATTAATCTTTTTTTTTGTTTCAATGAATTTTATTACATGCTAGCTGCGAAATGCGCACTTCGTGGATCCACTATCAAATTTGTCCTTTACAATATTACTAGAATTTAATACTTTTATTTGTCCATGCAATCAAGAAATTTTTTTTGTTTTTATTTATTTTCAGTTGTTAATAGATAATCGTGGACAATGTGCTTAATTTTTTGTGCTTTATTTTTATTTTTATTTTGTATTTAGGTGAATCCTCCCACTCTCCGCGTTTGATAGCTAGCCTGGTACTTACGTTTCGTCCGGCTACGTCATTGTAGCACATGCTTCTAGGGGTTTCCTTGTAAATTTGATTCTTCACAATTCCCCAAAAATGATGCTAGATCCAGGGATCTAGCAAGTCATGCAACTATTCCACCATTTCCAATCCAACAATTGGGAAATTCTTGGTTTAAATATTCTTTGACAATTACTGTCTGTACCGTCCTGCTGCCACCACAAATGTATATGTTGATTTAACGGAATGTCATCCACATACATGGATATCTGTACGCGGAGAAGATTCAAATATCTTTCTCCATTTAATGATTTCTCATACATAAATGCTCCAATTAAACACATCCAAACATTTATCCCAAAATGCTGCGGTGGTCTTCTTTCCCGATTTTGTCTTGGATTTTCCACTGCGCAGTAATGTTCAGAATTACGATTAAAAATACCTGTGTTTGTGAATTTAGATTCGCAAGACCAAATGATTTTCTTCAAAAAATCGTTATCATTATTTAGCATTCCTAACAGCCAATTGCAATATTCTAGCCACCTGACGGTATCTCCAATTGTAGTGTATGGCTTACATGAATCCTGTATGGTTTATACTTATTTGCACGTAAAGTTTTCCAAACTTGTATCTGCGGTATGCTTAATTCAATAGCTACTTCACGTGTGAATGTCGAAGCAATATTGTTTATCTAAACAACAAAATTGTTAGCTACATCAGTAAAAAGTATTTTAGCTTTATGGTTTACCACTTGTAAAATATTATGCTGGTTATTATTCACATTTCTGTTGCCAAAAGCATTGCGAGGTTTAGTAAACGATCCGTATTTGGTTAAGTTCGTATCAAGCTTCAGAAAGATAATACGATTCGGTTGTTCTTCTGGATACAATCTTAAATACGTTTCGGCACTTATTGTTGAATTTCGACTAGAAGAATAAAACACACAACATATTTCATTTCTCGATAAGACTAAAATGCATATTTACTGCTAATAGAAATAATGCGTTGTTTAGATAGTGCTTAACGGCAGGAGTTAGTAGCATTAGTCAGCAGATGTTTCATGGCCTGCTAATATTAACGGTAGTTCTAAAATATTGATATTGACGAGAAAGCCAATATTTAAAAAAGTTTTTTGTTATTAATACACATAATTGTAATCAGAATAATAGATGTATGAGAATGTACCAAAACACAAAACGGCCTGTGTAAGACATAAAGAAAGTTGATGATGGTCAGTTATTGTTCCTTTGCTACATAACTTAAGTTATAAAAGTTTGGTTTAGGTTTACCATTTATAAGTATTAAAATACTATTATTTACGATTAAGTCATTGTTTAAAAAGTTTTTTGTTATTATAATCAGAAAAATTGGTAAATCCGAATGTACAAAAAACCAAAATGGAGTCCATAAAAAATAGAAGGTTAATGATGGTACGGTAACGACAAAACGTTTTTTTAACAAATTGAATCGGGTTATTCGATAGGGAGTAAAAGTGGCTATGAGAAAGTACTTTTAAATTTTAAATACTATTTGAAATAACGGCACTAAAAATAAAAAACAAAAAAATCAGTTTTTTACAATTCTGGAAATATCTCGGACGCTAAATGAGATATGTCAAATTGCTTTGCAGATTATTAATTAGTGTAAAATTTAGCAACTTTGCCGAATTTAAACCTACCCTGTAATCTCCATTAATAAGCCAAATCCCCATAGTATCCTCGAATTTGAATCGGCCTGTATATATCCTTGGATATTGATCTTATTGAAAAATTTCTAAAAAATCTAAATGCTTCCAAAAAGCAATCTGTAACTCTAATTCATAGCAACGGCTTCATGTTTAAGCTGAACTGAAATATTTGATATCCCGCACATTTCATTTTTTAAAATTAGGAAGCTTGGAAATCTGTTATTCAATTGTATAAACTGCAGTAGCTAAAATTAAGAAGGATTGGAATATTGAATTTGTATGATTGATAGAGGTATTTCTCGATAGATGAAAAATGAATTAAATCCAGCCCTAGTTGGTACATAATTAATAAGCAGCTTAAATAATTAAAAGCCGATTAAATTAAATTGCAATAAGAAAATAGCGCAACTAGATGCGTAAAGCAAGTAGTAATGTAGAATATTCTGAAAATTTTCTTACAGGAAAGTAACTATAAATGAAGAACATGAGTATCAATTCTTAATCCTAGTTACTGAAATTAACATAACCATTTGAGTTAGATAGTTCTAAAAATCTTGCTTTGAATAATTACTATCTATGTAGTAGAAAATGTGGGTAGGTCTGGTTTGTCGTCTGATACGATATCAGTAGGAGTACTTTATCATCCTTTCAAACACACCTTACTTATTCCATATTTAGTCGAGTATTGAGAATAATGTTTACGAGCACGTGTTAGTCGGAAGATTATAAAAGAGTTAAGTAGGTTTAATGAATCACGAGATGCGTATATAAGTCTGCTTTATTTTTTCTCTCTTAATACCACATATATTTTTAATATTGGTAGAAGGTATTACAAGCCTTGCAACAAAGGAAATGAATCGATTGTAAATTTGCAAAAAGGTGTGCAAACATACAGTTACTGGATACTTTTCGAACAAACTGAATTTTCAGTATAATTAGGCAAAAATGAAACCGATGGAAATTCAATTATCTATGAATTAGGCTGATGTATGATGACAATTCCAATTTACTAAAAGCTGTCTACCGTTTAGTTGCTTGACTTATTACGTGACATGGCTAGAATTTTGTGGGTCTAACTACAGGATAAAATTACCCATCTAATCCTGGTTTCTATAAATAACAGTATAACGATGTATTAAGATTATTTTAAAACCTGAACTACATATCTTACTAATTACATTCTTACAGATTTATAAACCCTTTGACAGCTACAATTAGGTTCATAGCTTAACTACCCTTCGCATAGAAGGTCACCGCAGTCCGTATGCTTTCAAAATATGCAGTTATTCAAAAAAGAATACTATAACCCAGGAAGGCGAATCAAAAAATATTTATCAATGTGAATATTAACTGATGGAGAACCTAAGGTGCGAACACAATTTGACCTCTTCGACTTATTTAAATCAGACGTCATCAATATACACACACTACATTATAGACAAACACACACTGCATTATTAAAATTTAAACTAACGCACAACATGAGAACAAAATATTCTTAATTGCAAATACTAGAAAAATTATAAAACATATTTCAATTATCAATTAAAAATTATCATTTATCATTTACGAGCAATTTAGTAGTTAAACACGTAAGTGAAACCATATAACAAACTCAATCTCAGATAAAACATCATAAATAAAAAATACTATTAAAAGCGTTAATCAAATTTTCGAAGATTTCATAATTTTAAAGACTGCGAATTTTGCAGTTTTACCTTCGAATGAAAATGATGTATAGGACTGCTAATTTTGCTTAAACAAACGCAGGGACAAGATACCATCGATCCGTTCATACAAGCACCCAGACACACGCGAGCACGCATATCCGTCCGCACACGTGCCCATCCCTACGTATGCTCACACGCGCCTGCACGTCTATACGCGCACACGCATATACACACGCGCCGGCACAGAACACGCAACCGCGTGCGTCACCGCACACACAAACACGCACGCGCGCGTGTCACACATGCACACACCACATACACACTAATACCCTGTAAAATAAAACACCTAACTGTACAAAGATTTCCTATTGATTGTTAACATATTTTCTTCAAACACTTTGATTGGTCATCACATACCTAGCTATAGTGCATATATATATATATATATATATATATATATATATATATATATATATTTATATTTTCTTAACCACTTATATTATTTTATGCAAAACTTTTCTTGGAACTGGTCATTAGTATTTTCCCAAAATTGAATGTTTTCTACATGTAAAATAAACTCGTTTACCTTGCTATTGTATTTTTATTATTCGTAATACGCGTTTCGGTTAAACAACCATTTTCAAATACGAAAACTATAAAATATCTCACTAATTGAATAATGTTTTTTTAAAAATTCAAATGCATACATACCATTTAATGTAAAGTCAAACTATTAAAACTTACAAACTAAATAAATTATTTTTAACATTGTACGATAAGCAACAATACATCCTAATAATACTGTTTTGGATATGTTTTTAATTTAAAACTTGCATTCCTTGTCAATTTACACCTAACATTTGGATTAATAAAACTTTACAAATCTAATACCTTATCAGTGATAATGCTATTGAATTATATATATGAATTTTTACATGCTTATGCTAAAATACAGTATGAGAGAATATTAACGTATGTGATATTTAGATTATTTCTGTTGTATTAAGTTGTGGTAAATATTTATAAACCCGTCTTGGTCTATTTTTGAGTTTATAGCTTTAGGGTTTTTTTGAATTTCTATTGTTTCAATTATGTTTCTTTTGTTATCAGCTACTCACAATAAGGTTGGTTATAAATATGATTGAACATGAAATTATTATGCATAAATTAAATATTTAAAATAGCTTTTTAAAATGGTAAAAATTTTTGTGATATAAAAAGGTAAAATACTGGTTTGGCAGAATATCAAAAATTTGATTAATACTATCTTGGATTTATATGTATGTATAGGTGCATGTGTAAGTAGGAGGAGGTGCCTAACTGTGTTTGAGTGTGTGTGTGTGTGTGTGTGTGTGTGTGTGTGTTAATATGTCTGTGTTCCCAAGTAACGTAAAGGTTACCATATATAAAGGTATGTGTTTATATAATTTTTAAGTATCCAAAGTTTATATATATATATATATATACAAAGTAAATTTTTTTTAAAGTATATATGTGTATATATATATATATATATATATATATATATATATATATGGTAACCTTTAAGTTACTTGGGAACACAGACATATTAACACACACACACACACACACACACACACACACACACACACACACTCAAACACAGGCACCTCCTCCTACTTACACATGCACCTATACATACATATAAATCCAAGATAGTATTAATCAAATTTTTTAAATTCTGCCAAACCAGTATTTTACCTTTTCTATATTACAAAAATGTTTACCATTTTAAAAAAGATATTTTAAATATTTAATTTATGCATAATAATTTCATGTTCAAGATAAGACACCTGGCTTCGCAAAAAGTAACTAATCATAGATAATTAATGCGCCTACCCAACGCGGGACAGCAAAGGTCGCATCCGCCCTGTACCACTTTGCACCACTGACACCCCCGGCAGAATGCCATCTGATTTACCAGCCCCCACCAACTAGTCAAACACTACCCGTTGCATCTCTACAAGGGTATCTCAACTAGCCCATTTTTATAAGAGTCTGATATGATACAAGAACATTGTAGATATTAACAAATAAACAAATTAAATCCTTTCTTAAAAGAAAGTGCAAGGGACATAATTTTAAAAAAAATCTAAAATTTTAAGGAAGGAAGAAATTGTTAAATATTTGCATGAAGTTAAAGATATATTTTTAATGCATAAAGTAACACCGATCATTTGACTTGTTGGAGCATGCTAGGGAAGAGTCGACATATCTACTAGAAGATAACGTACACAACGAAGGTCCGTGTTTTCGAATTCTGATACCTTTCTCGGGAATTTTTTGTAACATCAGGGCATATAAGATGTATTGATTTGGTAGAAATTGTTCGAAGGTACGCCAAGTTACGTCCAATAAAGGTGACTCATCGTCGCTTTTTTGCATTCTACAAGAATGGTAACTGTACCAAACAACCCTTAGGAATTAACACTTTTGGAAGTATAACCTAAGATCATTGCGACATTTACTTAACCCCAAAGATAATAAGAGACATTGCTTTAAAAAGTATTTTGCCTCGTTGTTAGCCAACACTGGAGTTGACATTTTAGCTGTAAGGAGACATGAAGGATGGAAGTCCAATACTGTAGCAGAAAGATATATTGAAACTTCGGAAGAAGATAAGAAAAGAGTCGCTCAAGCATCTTCGAAAATAATATTAACGAAGTAAATAATAAACAGGCGAAAATAATAAATTCAACTTCATCCTTACCAAATATAACTTGTAACCTTTCCAATCTATGCGTACTTAATATTCACAATAAATAAAATGTGTATCAATAAATAGCTTTTTTTTCTGTGACGGGAGTTATGTGATCCCCCATTTATTATATCAATACAAAACTAATACCTAAGAAAGTTATTAGGAAATATTAGGAAAATGCAACAATGTAATTAAAAGACAATTTATTACAATTTATATTTCAGTTTATAAACGTTCATGAACGGAAGCGCTACAAAGTAGCACAAGGATAAGTGACACTGCAGATGTCAGGTCACAGACGGTCGTAGGAAGTCACGTACCGAGATTACGCAGAATAAGCCTGCAACATTGTAATTATGAATAGCTTTTAAGATAGCAACTATGTATCATGAATAGAGTCAAGTGTAAGCAGACATTAGGTCTGCAAGTTCCCACAAAATTGTAAAGAGGTAGGGAGATTATAAAAGGACCGGGAGCTCCACTCGCGGTCAGTTCATCAACGTTCAGCTTTCACATTGCAGTCCGTCGGTAACTCACTTGTACAATTAAGTATTAACTATTTCGACTTAGAATAATTTAATTCAAGATTGTAAAATTCCATTGTTCACATCTGTTTAAATAAAAGAAATTTGTTAAGGACCAAAGAAGTCTGTTTAAAAAGGACCGCACGAAGCCACGAACCTTAACTGGCGCAGTCGTAACGGATGTCAAAAGGGCACTAGCGAATCCAACTTCGAGGAACTGGTGGTCCGGGAATTTCAATTCCGAATTTGGCAGAACAAAACAAAAGTTAGAGGAGAAACACGCATCGTTCAAGTCCAGCAGTTGAAGGAGAAACAAGCATAGTTCGAATTCAACAAAAGAAAAATTGGAGGCGATACAAGCATAGATCAAATCCAAGAAGCCAAAAGAAAAACAGAAACAAAGAAAAGAAATCAATGAAAGCAACAAAGCAACTAGTGTAAGTTCATTTTCCTAAACCAATTGAAATTTATTATTATTAACAAAGACATTTGATATTTGCTAGTTTATGATTTATATATGTATATATTAACTATTGTTACAAATATTTTATACAATTTATTGAAAATAATCGACTTAGCAATTGCTAGAGATTATCTTCAAGCTGTTATTGAAATTTTATTATTATGTTACTTGTATATAAGAAAAATTTACAAAAACTTGAGACAACAAAAAATTCTGAGACAAAGAACTGAGAAAAACTATTCTGAGACACAAAAAAAACTAGAGACAATTAAAAAAGTCGCAGAGCGCACAAGAGACTAGATCACGTTTTAACCAACGTAAGCAAAATTCTTAGAAACAAACTAAACCTCTAATTCAGCAATCTTAACTGGCGCAAGAAATTTTTAGAATTTCTGATTCAACAACTTTAACTAACACAAGAAACGAATTCTAATCCCACAATACGAGAATTAACTGACGCATAAAAATGATTTAAATACACCGAGAATAAAAAGCGAAAGCTAAAACCACGAGCAATTAAAACCAAAACCCTTATAACAGCGCAACTATTCAAACGCGAATACCATCCATAAATAGACAACTTGCAATCTATTATTAAAACCCACATCTTAATACAAGAAATAACAAAGCGCGATTTAAAATTGAACGCAAAACCAACACTCATCGTATCATCTTCAAAAGTGAATGAAATCTAACCTTGAATAAATACGCATAAAATCTAATAATAAATCACATCAAACGCTATTTAAATACATTGCGGAAACCTTTCAGAATTCATACATTATAAAACAGCATAAAATTACGAACAAAAACTTTTATAAGGTATCAATTTAAATTACTCAGGAAGGATAAATAATTACGGTACTGAGAACGCATTCAAACGTGAAAAACTTAATTAAATATTTCAGTAAATTAACGAAGCACAAATTTCAGTGTATAAAATCGCAGCGAGTACTGAATAACACCCACAGTATAATTAAAAATAACCTATAATAAAGACGCTAAACACAACTAAGTAACTAACAACATCCTGTAGCAGATGACAACATTGTAAGCATTGCAGACACCTTACAATCGCATAAACCAAAAAGATAATTATTACGCACCTAACTAAAATCGACATAATTAAAAATTAGAGAAGTAATAACTGACGCAACTAGCGCAAAACACTCAAACCCGATAAATTACCACAAAAACTACTCAGCCTATTGAAACTTCGGAAATTAAAATTAAAAAATCGGCAAATCAAGAGTAAACTCAACCAAACCAATACCAAGCGTAAAACTCATTAAATACCGCCGAAAAACCACAAAATAAACCCAAAATTTTTCAAAAAAAAAAAATATTTTTTTTTTTACTTTTTTAAAATTACCCAAATATTACCCCAGCCAATATGACTAATGAAATAAAACTGTACCTCGAAATGATCCCCAGCTTTAACGGGAATGACCAATGTTTACTCAGCAACTATATTTCAGCCTCTGAAATATTCCTAAAAACCTTTTACAAGCCGGGAGATAACGAAAGAAACACTTTTCTAATCCGTCTTATTATCAGTAAACTGACCCGAAGGGCACTAACATTAATTGCAAGTCGCGAGGACGTGGACCAATGGGAAGAGTACAAACGCATATTAATTGCATATTTCGGCGATCAACGGAACTTAAAATGTTTAGTAAGGGATTTAACCAACCTAAGGATGGAACACAACCAGTCACCCTATCAATTTGGAATGAAATGCCAAGATGTAAGAAGCTTAATCTTGACAAAACTCAAAATCGAAGAAACCGACCCAAACGTAAGACCCTTAAAAACGAAAATGTACGACGAGATGGCATTAGATACCTATCTAAATGCACTACCCGAACGACTTTCAGATAAAATTAGATTTCAACATCCCCAAAACTTAGAAGAAGCAATGAACATGATAATCGAAGAAGAAAACGTAATATACTATAGAAACCGACGCGAATAAAAGCTACACGCCAATGAAAACTATACAACCCGCAAGACAAATAAATCCACAACAAAAATTTAACCCGTTCAATGCACAAACAAACCAAACGCGAACGAATAATCCACATTTTAATAACTCAAACTTTAACAATCAATACAAACAATTCTCAAAACCAACGTTTTACCCGAACTTTTCAAAACCCGCATATCAACCAACATTTAACTCGAACTTTTCAAAACCCGCATTTCAACCGAGATTCAATCAAAATATAAATCAACAAAGACCTGCATTCAACGCGAATCCTAACAGAAACTCACCGTTGATAAACACTAATAATCCCAATAACTATTAGAAACCTACACCAATGGATACCTCATCTGGTTACACCAGACCCAACACAAAAATTACACACATTAGACCAAACCCCAATCAAAAACGCACTTTCACTTCAGAAGAGCTATTTCATCAAGAAGTAGAAGAGCATGAAGATGACCAGAATAATAACAATCGACCGTGTACGAATAACGAACAAAATCAATCAAACCACTATGAACGCGAAGAACCATATGAAAATTACGAGGAGGACGACGAAGAAAACACATGTTCAAATTTTCAAATGGACCATTTTATAAAGGACCTAACGTAATAAATCTAAATAATATGAATCACCTTGTATTACCCTAATTCGAAATACCCCACGCTGACTTTAATTACTAATCGATACCGGATCTTCAAAAACATTTATAAACCCGCGAACAGTAAAGAAACATTATTTAAACTATGTAGAAAAAGAACCTTTCAAAATTAAAACAGCCCATCAAACAACCCTACATCAATTCGTAGCAAACATATCTTTACCAAAAACCTTTAACGTAAAGATGAAACATAAATTCTGCATATTTGAATTTAATGACAAATATGATGGACTATTAGGAATGGACCTTCTAGGAAAATTAGGAGCCAACATAGATATTAAAAACCGATTATTAAGAACCAAATATGGACGAATCCCCATCAAATTTCAAAACACCCAAATTGACGAAAAATATACATTACAACCCCGAACAGAAAAACAAATAAGAATCCCCGTAATTTCAAATAATAACTTAGGAATAATAAACCACATAACTTTTCAACAAGGAGTAGAAACCCCAACCGCATTAGTAAAAATCAAAGATAATTACGCCACAACAACAATATTAAACTCAAATGACTACCCCGTAAAACTATCCTTAACAAACCCGATTAACGTAGAAGAATTAAATTTTAACGAAATGGAAATAGACGAAAACTACAACCCCGCAGAAAACGACGAAATGTTAACACAAAATTTAAATAATATCCGATTTAACCGCGACATAAATCACGAAGAGCAGAAAGCAATACAAAAATTATATTATGAGTACCGCGACATATTCCATTGCGAAGGAATACCCCTAACATTTACAAACACAGTTAAACACAACATTGAGTTAACAGACAACAAACCGATATTCAACAAAGCATACAGATTACCCCAGGCAAGTCAGGAAGAATCTGACAGACAAGTAGCCGATCTATTAGATCAAGATATAATACAACACTCCAATTCACCATGGAGCAGCCCCGTACTAATAGTACCGAAGAAACTAGACGCATCAGGAAAACGGAAATACCGAATGGTAATAGAATACCACAAGTTAAATGAAAAAACGGTAGACGATAAATACCCGTTACCGAATATAACAGAAATATTAGATAAGTTAGGCAAGTGCCAATATTTTTCGACGCTAGACTTAGCATCAGGATACCATCAAGTAGAAATGGAAGAAGAAGATACACAGAAAACAGCCTTTAGCACACCTAGAGGACACTACGTGTATAAACGGATGCCATTTGGACTGAAGAACGCACCCGCAACTTTTCAACGAGTAATGGATAACATACTACGAGGGATACACAACGAAAAATGCCTTGTGTACCTAGATGATATAATAGTGTATTCAACATCATTAGTGGAGCACATTGAAAGATTATGAGAAGTGTTCGAAAGATTAAGAACCGCACAATTTAAAGTACAACTAGATAAAAGCGAATTTCTACAAAAAGAAGTAGCATTTTTAGGACACGTAATAACACCCCAAGGAGTGATGCCGAACCCCGACAAAACAAACGCTGTATTAAATTACACCATACCCAAAACGAATAAAGAGATTAAAGGATTTTTAGGCCTTAGCGGATATTACCGAAAATTCATAAAAGGTTATGCTCGAATAACAAAGCCCCTAACCAATTGTTTAAAAAAAGGGAAACAAAATTGTACATACCCCAGAATTTATCAAAGCAGTAGATAAAATCAAAAGCATTTTAACAAATCACCCCGTATTAGAATACCCAGACTTTTCGAAACCATTCATATTAACAACGGACGCATCAAATGTAGCCTTGGGCGCAGTATTAAGTCAAGGTACAGTAGGTAACGATAAACCCATCAGTTACGCATCCAGAACCCTCAACGAAACAGAACAACGATACAGTACGATAGAGAAAGAATTGTTAACCATATTGGGCAACAAAGTATTTTAGACCGTACCTATACGGACGGAAATTCTATATATACACCGATCATAGACCATTAGTATGGCTATGCAAACTCAAAGAACCTAATTTGAAATTACAAAGATGGAGAATTAGACTAGAAGAATATGACTATGAGATCATATACAAAAAGGGAATTTACAACAATAACGCAGACGCTTTAAGTAGAATCCAACTTAACGCACTAGAAACCGAATCAGTGATAGGAAACGTAGACGAGAATGAAATTAGAGAAGACCCAGAAGAAATGAAAACCATACATTCGACACAAAATGACGAACCGGAAACCGCAATTAAAATTTTAAACGAAGCTATAGACATGAAGCCCAATCAATTTATAATCACAGAAGTTTTAAACAACCCCAACCCTGTAAAATACACGAAAGTGGATAATAAGAAAATTTACCAAGTTCAAATAACCAAAGATGACAATGAATCACAGATAATTAAAATTCTAAAGGAATACACCCCCGAGAAAAAACGATTTTACTTTTATTTTAACACGGAAAACTTGTACAAACGATTTTCAGAAATATATGTAAAACTATTCAACATTCTGGCCCCGAACTTATAAGATGCACAAGAAAATTAATAACATTAGACGACCCTGACGAAATAAACGATGTAATAAGAAACCAACACGAAGGAAAGACCAACCATCGAGGAATAAACGAGACCCTAAAACAAATTATGAGACGTTACTATTTCAAGGACATAAGTAGGCCAAGCAATACCAATCCCTTCTAAAAATAGTATAGACGTAACTCAAGGATTTCTACACTATTTTACATTTTACGGAACGCCCGAAACAATAACGTTAGACAACGGAAGCGAATTTAAAAACGAAACAATTCAAAACACTCTAGAATTACACAAAATAAAAATTCACTTTATAACGGAAAACCACCCTGAATCCAATGGACTAATTGAGAGACTACATTCAACCCTATTAGAACAGATCAGATTATTAAGAATAAATTACAAGAAAAAACACTTAACTAACTTAATGTCATACGCATTAATCGCGTATAATAACACAATTCATTCGACGACAAATTTTACACCCTTAGAACTAACCCTAGGACACTCAGATTCACGCAACCCGTACGATATACATTATAACAAAGAAATCTACCAGCAATACGCTAAAGATCACAAAGAGAAACTAAAAATAACTTATGACAAAGTGAAGGATAAGTTAGATAACGATAAAGAACGCATTACCGCGATCCGTAATAAAAACTCAAACATAAACAAATTTTCCATAGGACAAACCGTATTCGAGAAAAATTACCAAAGTAAAAGACACAAAACGGCACCGAGAAATTTAGGCCCCTTTAAAATCAAACGAATATCCGACAAAAACGTAGCCGCGATAGACGACGGCAAGATAACAAAATATGTTCACCTCAAAAATTTAAGACACCCTGTACTTTCAGATGGACAATCATCACCCTTACCGTCAACCTCCACCCAGGTAGAACGGACACAAAAATTATAATTGAAGACATAAAGAATAACCCCGGTATACTACCAATAAAATTAGGCAGTATGCAGAACACTATAGATTATTGGGCCTTTGCACAAAAATTCGAGCTAAAACAAGAATTTCAAATAATAAAAAATAATTATTTTCGACTAAAACAATCAATGAACACAACAAAATTCGGAAAAGAATACGCAATAGAAATGATGAACTACGACAGTATAACAGAAAGCATTTTGAAAAATATAGAAGACAAATTTAATCGACTAATACCTACAGAACAAATGACGAGAAGAAAAAGAGGACTAATCAACGGATTAGGAAACCTAATCAAAGCAATTACCGGAAATCTAGATAACCAAGACGCAGAACGCTATGACAACGCGATACAACAATTGATAGAAAGTCAAAACGACATTAAAACCATAATTAGTAATCAAATATCGTTAACTCAATCAACGATCATCAAATTTAATGAGACCCTAAGAAAATTAGTTAGAAATCAAGATAGTATAGCCAATCGAATAGAAACCTTAGAAAATAACATGCGAACTACCATGTTAGGCATGCGAGACTTAATCCGATTCAATACGATATACAACCAGATAATATCAACCCTAACTTTAATTCAACAAATCCTAGCAACATTAGAAAACGCAGTAACCTTTGCAAAATTAAATACCCTACATTCAAGTATAATAGAACCAATAGATTTATTAAAAGAATTATTGAGAATAAAATCTTTTATAACTAATAGTAAATTACCTTTCGATGTAATAGAATCAAACATTTTAATATTCGAAAAAATAGCCATAGTTAAAGGCTATGTAAAAAATAACGATATAACATTTTTAATAGAAATACCAATAGTAGAGATTAACAATTACAATTATTATCACTTATTTGCTTTTCCAATAAAAATGACTAGCACATACCAAGTTATTATTCCAAAAACCAAATTCCTATCCTTAAATGAACAAAGATATGGTTATACGAACGAAAAATGTAATGAAGTCACACCCAATCAATACTTATGCCAATCATTGACAACAACAACAATTCAAGAAGACAGCCCTTGCGAAGTACAACTACTAAAATTTACCAATCATTATGAAAATTGTGAAGCCAAACCTGTACAAATCACAAATATGAAAATTCAGAAGGTAACGGAAAATAAATGGATAGCCATTTTCCCCACCGAAGTAATCGCAACAATGTATTGCAATTAAGATGAAAGTAATTTAGCATTAACCGGAAGTAAATTAATCACCCTTAAGGAAAATTGTTATTTAAAATTAAAAAACGAAATAATTAGAGTTTACCAAGATCCCGTACAAAGCAAGAAATTAGCAAATCTACGCGATTTACAAATCAAGATTACCCAAGACGAAGAAGAAGAAATAATTCAAAAACCAATGCAATTGGAACACCTAGAATTAGACAACCTAAACCACGCCATGAAACTCATGGAAGATTATAAAAAACCCCTGAACGAGATCAAGACGCTCAAAGTGCACTACGATAATATTAGTGTATGGACAATTATATTGATTATATTGACTATTTTATTGATCATTTATGTAACTTACAAAATATGTATTAGATATAAGAATAATAAAGAAAACAGTTTTAGATTGAAGAAACCCAAAGAAACAAATGTACCCCTAGAAAATATGAGATTAAACGAAAATGAATTTAATTAAAAATCAAGAAAAGGTAAAACCCTTAATTTTTAATGTACGTTGGGAGGAGTTATGTGATCCCCCATTTATTATATCAATACAAAACTAATACCTAAGAAAGTTATTAGGAAATATTAGGAAAATGTAACAATGTAATTAAAAGACAATTTATTACAATTTATATTTCAGTTTATAAACGTTCATGAACGGAAGCGCTACAAAGTAGCACAAGGATAAGTGACACTGCAGATGTCAGGTCGCAGACGGTCGTAGGAAGTCACGTGCCGAGATTACGCAGAATAAGCCTGCAACATTGTAATTATGAATAGCTTTTAAGATAGCAACTATGTATCATGAATAGAGACAAGTGTAAGCAGACATTAGGTCTGCAAGTTCCCACAGAATTGTAAAGAGGTAGGGAGATTATAAAAGGACCGGAAACTCCACTCGCGGTCAGTTCATCAACGTTCAGCTTTCACATTGCAGTCCGTCAGTAACTCACTTGTACAATTAAGTATTAACTATTTCGACTTAGAATAATTTAATTCAAGATTGTAAAATTCCATTGTTCACATCTGTTTAAATAAAATAAATTTGTTAAGGACCAAAGAAGTCTTTTTAAAAAGGACCGCTCGAAGTCACGAACCTTAACTGGGGAAAAAATTTGACATTTAATGTTTCTTGACAGGTAACAAAATGTCACTTTTTAGGAATTTATTTTTTCCCCGGGAAAAAATGAGTACTTTTTCCAGGGTATGTGCAAATAAGTAAGAACGCGAAGATATTTTATTTAAAGCCGGGTCCACACATAACATTCGGGTGTAACATAACATCGCATCATAACTTCGTCGCGTTCAAAATGACCGATATAAACAACTTATGCAGAATTAAATTGACAGATATTTGATTACTGTTCGAGAAATCGAACCATTAAATAATATTTCAGTTTAAAATTAGGGTTCATATTATTTAGCGGACCGAATGTATGACTAACACAGTGAAAGTTTCTCAATCTTCCTTCAACTTGCAAAGGGTCCTATCACATGTTTTAATCTAATGTATGAGTAATACTTTAATGTTTTCTAACAAAGGAGTTTGTGGAATTTCTAAGACAGGTAATGGGTTTATGAACATGACTAAGGTAAAATGTTTCTTAAGAAACTGTGTGTAAAGTTAGTCCATGTTTATACTTTGAACTTGAAGGTGCGTCTTCAAGTTGTGTTTTTCTACATGTAATTAAACTTCAAGTTACCTAAAAAATGTAATGTTTTTAATCAACCATTATAATAATAAACTTTTAATTGGTCCTTCGAGAATTATTTAATTAGTAAATAAATAAAGGTAAAATATTCACGCATTAACGACCTATGGTGTAGCACTTCAATATGTACTTCTGCTACAATTCCTTTTTTGAAACTTCAAATTTGACATCGATTGATTTTTTGACTTTAATATATTGTAATATTTTTTTCAATATTAAATCATCGTTTTGCCTGTCACAGAAAAAATAGTGTATTATACACGGGTAAAAATGTAAGATTTTAGCTCTCGATGTTTTGTCTCCCTCCGCTTCGGGTCGGGAGACAAACACACCTCGAGCTATAATCTAGTACATTTTCCCTTGTATAATAAAGAACTATATAGTTCTATTGGGTTTGTATTATAGCGGTATGTCGGGCAACAATGACGCATTCCATAAATCGAAATAAAATGTTTTGACAATATTACGACATACAAATAATTTATTAAACTCTTTCTCGATGACGTAGTTCTTCAACTTGCATCACACAATTTAGGTAATATAACAAGGAGCTTGGCACACAAATTTATTGTAGTATTATCAAAATGTGATGTTCTTAAAATTTACAGTACTTCATGAACTATTAATGGTTTTAAATAGGTATAAAATATTTGAGTAGTTTATTAACGTTAACAGGTAGGTAAATACGTTCCACATAAAATATACACAAAGTTTGAATTTTAGTCTAACTGATGTCTTGAATACAACTTTCAAATTTGTAACAAAGCCTTTAGCACGAAGATATTAATTTGATCGATACATTTCAATATGTTTTTAAAAATGTTTTTCCATGCTTCACGTAAAGCAACTAAACCAAAATTAAGTAATGCTCAAAAATGTACTTAATTCATTAATATATTAATATAACAAATATGTATATTTATAATGTTTCAAAGCAATTTTAAATTATGCTTCAGTCCACAGATAGTCGTCGTCCTCTTCACTATCTACATTGATATCAACGGTCGTGTATCTTCATAGTCAAATGCTACTTCCCTAGACTGTATCTCTTTTTCTGCTTGACGGATTGTGCTTGTTCATATATCCGGTGTTACAGTCGCAAAAGCTTCCCTGCATGTAGTTAGTGACTTTTCGGCTGAGGTACCACTGTATCCAACGTGATCCCTATAATAACTTTTTGCTATACCTCACATGTGTTCTATGTGATTAAAAATACAGTGGTATGGTGGAAGTCTTAAAACCGCATGGCCGTAGCACTCAGCCATTTGATCAGCTGCATATGTAACTTTACGTTTATTCCTAGAAATACAAATAATAATAATAAGAAAAAAGCTTTGTAAAATAATATAATTTACTGTTTCACTAATGTTATTAATTCACATTTAGCATTGTGCTATCCTAATACATCTAATTTTCTTGCAGCCACTTTTGAATATTAGCTCTTTCCAGGAACCCGTTGGTGCCTTGATGATTTGCATACTATTGTAGCTAGCATAGTCCATTACGATAGTCGATGGCTTGGTTAGATTAATTAAAAGTTGATATTCGAGCCAATGTGAAAAGTTCTCCTGATTCATTTCGCCATGGTAGTCATCCTCCGTGGATTTTGAAGTAACGACGAGTTCGACATTAGGAATGAATTCCTCTTCAGACCCAGTGTGAAGAACTTATACCTAATAAAGAAATGCATACTTAGCGAAATCTTATATTTCTATAATTATTAGTATTACCGTTCACCACCAACAGTAAGCTTTTTAACACTTTCAGCGTCAGAATCCTGCATCGCTTTTTCCAATACCGTCGTTCTTAAAAATCCAGGTTTCATCAACAAATACAAACTGCCGTAGCCCCACTGTTTTAACTTGAACATATTGTCTTAAAAATGTCACCGTTTTTGAAACGACAATAGGCACTTCCATGAATACACGACGAGGATTATTTTTGTTATATTGAAATCCGATATCCTTAGAATTGTCCACAAAGAAGTTCTACCTTGCTTAAATATGTCTCGTTCACAAAGATTTTCTTGTAGCGTTATTACAGTAACGTGCTCCTTTGAAATACAAAAAATTATTCGCTTTTCAAGGTTTTTGAAAATTACTAACTGTTTTTATACATCTGGTTATTTGGGCCACTGACCCTGAGCTAATATGAGATGGACTATATATAGGTAGCGACTTGTGAATGATCCACACAAATTAAACTTACCCGTTATTGCGCCGAATGTGATCTTCAACTGATTAGCAAAAATTGTTGTAAAGCCTTACTCCAACAACTGCGTTCGAACTTTCTTCTGCTCCAATAACGGCTGGTACGTGGAATTGTATCACTCACAAACTCAAACATAACGCGGTAAAAACGATATTAAACCTTTTTAAAGAATATTTTAATTTTTTCTAACAGTTCTAGAAACATTGCTTGTACAACTTGATTATTTTGTAATGTTTTTGCGAAGTATCTATCTATAGTGCGTTTAACGAACAGATTCAGTAATTAAAATAATAGGATGAGCTTAGTTGCGCAGTACAAACTGAGCATAAGCTTGATTTACAGCGATCAAACCCTGTTGATCCATGTTACACGTAATTAATTGTAAATAACCTACACAAATGTAATAAGTACAAGAGCAAAAACTACGAAAGACGAGTGAACAAAGAATAAAGCAAAGACAAACACGAAAAACTAATTGACATTTGTAGGTTAATGTTACAACTTGAAATGTGTGGTTGTGCGAATCCGTCCAACCAATACAAAATCTTTATTTAAACTTGGCGCTGATTTATGGGCGGAGCATATACTGAATCTGTTCGTTAAACGCACTATAGATTATATCATATAACAGCGGAAGAATATCAAATCACAGGTAATGCGATTTTTAACTATAACTAAAACTAAAGCATTGGAACGCAACAAAACGCCCACTCAAAACGAAATTTTGAATTAGATAGGTTACTAAACAATATAAAAAAAAACGAAAAAGAACAAACTTGTAAAACAAGAGAGCCACTGTGTTAATGGCGAAAGCGGTTCCAACTTGCAAACAGGTTCATCCCAATTCAATGCTAATAGCCACGATTGTTGGATTAGCACCTTTGCGTAAAACGTAAGCGGAGTGAGCCAACCCATAGGGTCGTAGATCTTAGCGATTTCGGACAACATACTCCGTTTAGTCACAACAATGGGATTTGAACAAAAGATATGAAAAACAATCCTCAGATAGATCGTACTGAACACCTAAGACCTTGATTGAATGATCGTCAGCATTCAAAACAAGTGGATGTTCTCGATGACTCAATGGAACGGCTTCTAAAATTTCTTGATGATTACTAGCCCATTTTCTTACGTAAAACCCAGCTTTAGTACCCCATCACGAGAATGCTTATTAACGAAGATTAGAAATATGAGAAAGATTCACCTCTTCGATTTCCCAAAAACGGCGTATAGACAAATCTAATGATTCACAACAAAGAATCAATGATGTGGGATGTTGTGTTGCTGCGGGTTGCGAATTGGACTCCTAGAATCCGACCAACAATGGTTGAGATAGGACCTGGCGTCCCTTGAATTATGTTGGCGAATTTTCTAAAATATCTAAGTAGAGATGTGATACCAATAAAAATTCTATCGAAGCGCCTTTTTGCAAAATAGGGATCAGCGAGAGTGATAGTAGAGAATCGATTTTGAATATTAACATGAATATGCAGGCTAGGTTGATCACCACATATTTCGTTGAGAACGAGAGCGTTAGCCCCCGACACAATATTTTCATTGCCAAGTGGGATAATTGAACAATTTACAAAGCCTCTATTCTTTGTAACTGCAGCATTGGCCACTGCAATCAAACCTACATGAGCCCGCTGTCGCGGTAATCCTAATTTTTGAACACGGGCTTCTGTAATTAAGCTTGTTTGAGAACCACTATCAATAATGGCTCGAACAGAACGAAGTTTGCCAGAATAATCTCTTAAACCAATAATTGCTGTACATAACATCAGTACTTCTTACAGCACATGATAAAGACTGAACCTGAACAGAATACGATTGCGTAGTTATGGCGGTAGGCACATTTTCAACAATTGCAGAAGTAGCCGGCGCGGGTTTTGAGTTTACAAAGTGCAAAAGACTATGTTGTCCCCTTTTACAATGAAAGCATTTAGCGGTTGATTTACAAGACGCAAGTTTATGAAACCCCTTTAAGGCTGCTAAATTGGTGTTAAATACATCCAAAAATCTATTAAATGATTTAAGGGTGAAATTGGATATTGGACGAAACGAAAAGATTTTATCCAACTAATTTGCCGCTAACAAACGTTTATTTTGAAAGCGTTGAATGAGGATTTGCATTGCGATATCATAATTCTCTTGTGAGAGTGGTTAGTGTTTCGATTAGCGCTAAAGCGTGAGGCTTTAATAAACTGTGTAAGTAGGTTAATTTTTCTACTTTGAAAAGTGATTTATTTTTGTGAATCATGAACGTATATAACGAATAGAAATTTGGCCATTTTGAAATCGTTCCATCGAAAACTTCAATTTTCAATTTTGGAAGAAGTTTGAGTAGCTAACGGACTAGGACTACTAGATACGCTTATTGGTGGGTCAACTTTAAGCTGTTGGTCTATTTCCAATTTGCGATCGTACATTTTTATGTTAAAATATAATTCATCATAAGCTAGAGAAGGTTTATGAGTATCTAACTCTTTCCTCGACTTTTACACGCATATTTACTAAGGATATATCTTCCGATATTTGTTCAAAAACGGTAGCATCAGTATCCAGTTTTTGATCGCGACATGTAAACAATTCAACATCAGTGCAAAGTGGTTGGCCTGATTGTGCCAATTCATAACATTTCTTTGCGATATCAAACAGCGCTTGTAATCTACCAAAATATTTTTCACGCTTAATTTGCAAGGCGTTTAATTTTGCTAGATCATTCATGATTGTAAGTGCGAGTTGAATCCATTATGTATATTTCAATACAAAGTAACAATCTATTTTAAAGCGGAAAATAATAAATTGTACAAGCAACGCATCAATAAGCTGCAAAACGTAAACTGTGCGATATAAATTTAATTCAAATAACACTAAGAACAATGGTTCACAAAATCTATGGTTGAGTCTACGACCCTGAGCTAATATGAGATGGACTGTATATAGGTAGCGACTTGTGAATGATACACATAAATTAAACTTACCCGTTATTGCGCCGAATGTGACCTTCAAGTGATCTAGCTGAAATTGTGGTAAAGCCTTATTCCAACAACTGCGATCGAACTTTCTTCTGCTCCAATAACGGCTGGTACGTGGAATTGTATCACTCACAAACTCAAACACAACGCGATAAAAACGATATTAAACTTTTTAAAGAATATTTTAATTTTGTCTGACAGTTCTAGAAACATTGCTTGTACAACTTGATTATTTTGTAATGTTTTTTGCGAAGCATCTATCTAGATTATATCATATAACAATGGAAGAATGTCAAATCACAGGTAATGCGTAGATTACATTTCTAATTGCATCTTGTAGAAACCATCTATTCAACGATAGGTTTCTTGCGTGGACGAATTTTTTTGGACCTGATAGCGCTTAACCCATATTGGACCTAGCCACAATGATGTTTACAGTGCCTATATTAATATTTGATGCTGATGCGATACACTAAAACAAGTAACTTTTAATGAAACTGTTTAGTTTAGTTTACCTAATCAAATTTGAAATTATTCGACTGGAATCAAACACATACAGAAAATACTTACGTCTCTTACAAAAGTGAATGGTAAAAGAGGCCCTTTATTATCACGTTCTTTCTCAAAATAGTCTATTAATGAAGCTACCATTTTTTGAGGTTTAGGCATTGTGAAAACTTTATATTTATATATATATATATATATATATATATATATATATATATATATAAAAGTAAAAGGTTGTTTAATTTTCTTGGGTATATAGTCCAAAATGATTAAAATAGATGATTAATTTGAAACAGTTTTATTTCAGCTTGACATTTCGGCACATACTTTGTGCCTTTTTCAAAAGCTATAAAAGAATGGAAATAGCAGAAAATATATAAATATACAGATGTAACTTACTTCAAGCATTAAACAGAAGTAATTGAAATTAAAATGAAAAAATGATTGACACTTAAAATTAAATACAAAAATTATACAGATCTGCTATTGAAGAGGTAACGTTGGAAACGAGGATTCGAAGAAATGCAGTTTCAAAAATTGCAGGAGTATGTTACAACATGGACAGTAATTATAAAAAATACAGAAAGATATTGAATTAATGTAGGTGCTGTTGATGTTGTTTAAATTGACTCATGTTATACAATGCAGAGTACATCTTAAGAATATTGTCTACATCTAGTCTATTATTAATTGGATTTCGTTCTTTATTAATATAAGATTCTAAAAACAGCCTAATCTTGTGATTCGGTTCATTGTGCAAAATAACAGCATCTTCAAAGAGAGCTTTGTGCTTGGTGGTGTATACGTGGACTATATACCCAAGAAAATTAAACAACCTATTACTAAAATATCACCAACCAGTCCAATAATTCCTGAACATTATATATACATATATATATATATATATATATATATATATATATTACTCATATTTAGACCAGGGTAGAAAATTAAATAATCACATCAAATAATTTTAATCACCATGTAGAAGCTTTGGGAAAAGGTACGCGTTATTAAGAAACCGTGGAGAATAAAAATTCATTCGTTTCATTAAAAAGAAGAGATTTCAATTATTTACAAGACGCCTTCTATAAAAAGAAGCAGTATTAAAATGCTCTACGTGTAATTTAATTATTCCGAGTAAAGAAACAAATGGAAATTACGTGCAAAATTTATATTAATTAACTCAATTTTAAGTAACCGGTATTAAACAAAATGTACAGAAAATAATTAATATTTGATTAGGAGTCACTAAAAATTAAAGGGTATTATTTTAATTGGAGTTAATTGAACCATTAGTAACATATAATATGTATAAAAGCTAGTAAAAACCCAATAATATTCAGATCGTAGAAGTATTATGTTTGAACACCTGCGTATTTTTAAATGTTTTATGTTCTGCGTTAAATTTGCAGATAACAAATGGTTACAGAGAATGTTGGAGAAACCGTTGCTTAATATTTACGGGAAATGCTAATAAGGTGGGTTATTTCACAAGTCCACATGGATTGAAAATAACCGATACTAAAGAATATAGATTTGTACCACTCGGAACAGGGTAGATAGAGACAGATAATATGCGCAAGACAGAGACACATATAGTAAAAGGCGTGAGTTGAGCAACGTCACTGGGGTGCGATTGGTTGAAAATCAGAGGCAAACTTGAGAGGTAAAAATAACATTTCTGTATAAAAATTAATTAGTTATTCCCAGACGTTGCGAGCCGTGTCGAAATTTCTGAGATTTAACTGGTGCGAGTGCAAATTTAATAAGAACCGACGCACAGGCGGTCGAGATGGGAACATAGTATACGAAATTCTAGAAACTAGCCGTTTTGAGGACAAAACCGACAGACAGGCTAACCACTATATATACCCGGGTTAATATGAGTTTAGCTCTCTTAGATGTTCGATTTGATTCAATGTGTTAAACAGTGCTTTTTAGTTTTCCGATTTTGATAGAATAATTTAAACAGTTTGCTCGTATATTTTGGTGATTTAAAACAGTTTGTTCTTTACGTGCTACAATGAATGTAATTTAGTGCACTTAGAAAAGAAGATACAAGGTAATAAAGTTTAGTATCACTGTACCAATTAGTCAAATTTGCAACGACAAATGAATACACAAAAGTAGGCAGTTTTGGCGTATATTTGTGAAAGAAGTGTGAATTTCTTTGTTATTTTTCGGGGGTGTTAATAATTAAATGATTCGTAAACGTGTCTGGATCCACAAAACAAGCTTCAGATATACACAGATGAGTTCCGGAAAAGCACTGAAACAACTTTAGATGAATGGTGGTGTAGAGAAAATGTTTAAAAGCGACCAGTAATCCGATGACGTAAACATAACCCAGTTGGAATGGTGAAATTAGCAAGGACGATATACACTGGGGCCACGAGTGCATTAACCTTCAGGTAACTTATGCTTTGTTGTTCGATTTTTGATGTTTTGGTGTGTGTTGAATAACTTTATAATTGATTTACTTAAAATGGACAGTAGTGAAATTGTACTAACAGCAAATTTTTAATTTTAAGGTGAGATTTTCTTGTTTAAGTAGAAAGGGGTATTTAGTATTTATGTTCTGGATTATGATGAAAATTTTGGGTATGTCTTTGAGCTCAATTAGACGAACCTGGTTAATTAACGTAAAGGGTGGTAGATGCTCCTTTGTACTCAGACTCAGGTCTGCATATATTGTTATATTAATTAGTAGGCATCCTACAAGGACTTTAATTCTAGATGCACATTAAAATGATAACAAATTTAATCTTGAAATTTTCTGATACTGAAATTTATGCTGAATTTTAATTTTGAAATTTTAATGTATTGTGAATATTGATGTAAATAGAGTTAACGTTGATGTTTGTGGTAGGAATGTGTTTGTTTTTTATGAATGAGGATGAAGGTTTAACTAGGTGAGCAGCCGAGGCGGAAAAGAGTAAAGAGGCGATTAACAGAAGAAAGTCAACGAACCAGTTAAGTTAATAGCTTTTTGTAGGTTTCACAGCATTCTTGACGTCAAATAAGTGGGGCTCGATTTGAAAACCTTAGTTTAAGATTAATGGAGAGGCTTTTTGTACATTTCACAGCATTCTTGGCGACCCAAAAGTGAGGCTCGAGTTCCAAATAAAATTTTTGTGATTTTATTCCAGGAAACTGGCGATCTGAGAGAGAGAGTTTCTGTGTGTGTATAAATTTAAGAGTATTTTTAGAGTGTGTGAGAGTGATTAGAACGTATGCAGAGAAAAGAGTGGTTAAGGAGTCAAGGAGTGGAAATTGGAAGTGACGATAGTGCATTGTGTGAGAAAAATTCGAAAATGGAAGAAGCTGGAGGCAGTAGAGATCAGTCGAGGACGAAATCAGGGGATCAAGAAAATGAGTTAATGATGAGAATGTTAGAGGAAATGCGATTAGCTAGGGAAGAATCTAATAGAGCTAGAGAAGAATCGGATAGAGCTAGGGAGGAGTCCAACAGAAAATTAGAACTGCTAAGCGATGAATCTAATAGAGCTAGGGAGGAGTCCAACCAAAAATTAGAGCAGATAAGCGGGAAAATTGAACAAAATACTAAAGAATTTACAGAATTTAAAAATAGTCTTACCGTGAAACTGGGGGAAGTAGAAAATAGGGTTGAAAAAAATGAGCGTGATATTACAGGTCTTCGACAGGAAATGGAACATTTAAGGTCCGAAGTACGCATTTTTTGTGAAGAAGAGATTAATATAAAAATGACTGAAGTGACGGACTCATGTAGGGATCAGTTAGGCAGGGTAGAGCGCGAAGTTAGTAGTATCAAATACAACATGTCAAGTTTAACGGGGGATGGTCCCAGATTTTCTACATGTGGAGTAGCATTGGACCAACACATGAAGTTTTATGGCGATAACAGGGTAAATCCACAAATTTTTATTAATAGTGTAAGAAATCTAGTGGGAAATTTATTTGACGAACAGACTAAACTGAATACGATAAAGGCTTTATTGAAAGACAACGCGGAAGCATGGTACAATTTAGTAGGACAGGACATAGACACCTACACGGACTTTGAAGACAGATTTTTAAAGCACTACTGGAGTGACCACAGACAAGACCAGGTACGAGACGACTTAATCACAGGAAATTTAAGGGAGAATTTTCAGGAAGTAGGAGCAATATGCTATACGCAAGTATAGCATAGCAAAGCAACTGAACCCACCACTGACGGACCGACAAATTATCGAGTATTTATCACGACACTTCGAGGTAGAAGTAAGACAACACGTAGCACTACAGAACATAGTGGACAGAGAAATGTTTTAGAATACCTGCAGAGGTACGACGACGTAAGTAGTGGACGACCTCGGGATAATAGGGAAAGACAGATCAACACAGTTAGGTTTGACAATAGACGGGACAACTATGCTAGAAGGGGAATAGTTACGGATACCAGCGACAGAATTGGGAACAGCGACGACCATACTTTAGAAGTAATAGTTTAGGAAGGGACCTGCACCGAGACCGGAACCTACCAGAAGGAATAGTTCACCGGACATGAGGGGGACTGCTAATACAGACACGGAACGAGTGGAAACGCCTAGGACATACGCTGAGGTGACGGCTAGACCAGGACCAAGTAGGGAAAACAGACCTGGACAGGATTTTTAGAACGCGACAGACCACTAGATTTCAGTGTAAATGTATATGAACATCCACGTGAATTTTTCAAAATTGAGGAGGAAGTAGAGCCAGAAACTAAGGAAAAATTATGTTTGCCAATTGTTAATATAGGAATTTTTGAGAATAATGTAGAAGTATTACTTGATACAGGGGCAGAGGCGAGTTTAATATCGGAGGAATTCGTCAGCAAAATTAGGGATAAGGTTTGTGATAGAATTATGCCTATAAAGCGTAGCCATTTAGTAGCTCCAAATAAAAAGAAGTTTGCTGTAGTGAATAGTGTTGTGGTGCTTAGGATAGATATAGGAGGTTTAAGCTGTGAACAGGAGTTTGTAATTGTACCTGGACTGAAGTTTCAGAGCATTTTAGGTGTTGACTGTATGATGCAGTTAGGGGTTTTGATAGATATGGAAAGGAAGGTAGTAAGGATTAAGGATAGAGTAGTGCCATGGAAGGGCAGTTATGAAGTCACAGAGGATGACACGGGGTTGAGTATTAATGTAGTAGAGGTAGAGGATGATGGAGGTAAACAGATCAACACAATAAGATGTCCAGAGGATAGGATAGTAGAGGTTCAAGCTTTAGTACAAAAACATGCAGAATTAGTGGGGGTAGAAGCAACAGCAGCATATCGAGAGCAGGTGAAGGCAGAATTAATTAAAGATGCACGAAAAATTAATCAACGGACCAAACCGCAATTCCATTGTCCACCATTCATGGACACACTTTTGACGAGGTTAAGTGGCAAGTTTGTTTTTAATAAAGTAGATTTAAAGAATTCATTCTGGCTGATTCCATTACACAAGAATTCTAGAAGGTACATAGGATTTTCCGTAGAGAGAAAAATCGAGAATTTTGAAGTAGTATCGTTTGGTTTGTCGGCAGAAAAGAAAATAAGAATAAATAAGAAACAGACAAGTGTAGGGACTGAAGAAGAAGCAATATTTAAGAGTCAGGATAATAGGGATGATAAGTTTATTGTATGTGAGATAATAAGGATGATAAGTATAGATATAGAAGGGGGAGAAATAGGTATAAAGAGTATTAGGATGGTGAGAAGAAAGACGTGGAGGGTCAAGAAGAGAGTTAGATTTAATAACTTGATGAACAAAATATAGGGATAGAAATAGGTGTTTAGGATGAGAATAAATATTAAATGTAGGAAGAAAATAAGATAGGTTAAGTATAGATATTTCATATAAGATTAGTGGAGAGTTAGGAATAGAGTAAGAGTAGGATGGGTATATAGGATTAGGTAGGGGGAAGTAAAGTATAGTGAAGATTAGTTAAAAGTTAGGAATAGGATAGGTATATAGGATGTATATAGGATTAGATGGATAAGTAGGATGAAGTTAGGGATAATTTCGGTTTATAGAATTAGGTGAGAGTTAGGAATAGGATAGGGATATAGGATAGGTGTAAATATTTTTTTGGATTGGAGATAAGGTAGGTAAGTTAGATAGATAAGGGTAGAGAGAGATAGGCAATTTTTTATAAATTTTTTTGTGGCAGTCTAAATGTTTTATATTTGAATTCAAATAAGTGGGATTATTTGTATTCAAATAGGGGGAAAATACTCATATTTAGACCAGGGTAGAAAATTAAATAATCACATCAAATAATTTTAATCACCATGTAGAAGCTTTGGGAAAAGGTACGCGTTATTAAAAAACCGTGGAGAATAAAAATTCATTCGTTTCATTAAAAAGAAGAGATTTCAATTATTTACAAGACGCCTTCTATAAAAAGAAGCAGTATTAAAATGCTCTACGTGTAATTTAATTATTCCGAGTAAAGAAACAAATGGAAATTACGTGCAAAATTTATATTAATTAACTCAATTTTAAGTAACCTGTATTAAACAAAATGTACAGAAAATAATTAATATTTGATTAGGAGTCACTAAAAATTAAAGGGTATTATTTTAATTGGAGTTAATTGAACCATTAGTAACATATAATATGTATAAAAGCTAGTAAAAACCCAATAATATTCAGATCGTAGAAGTATTATGTCTGAACACCTGCGTATTTTTAAATGTTTTATGTTCTGCGTTAAATTTGCAGATAACAAATGGTTACAGAGAATGTTGGAGAAACCATTGCTTAATATTTACGGGAAATGCTAATAAGGTGGGTTATTTCACAAGTCCACATGGATTGAAAATAACCGATACTAAAGAATATAGATTTGTACCACTCGGAACAGGGTAGATAGAGACAGATAATATGCGCAAGACAGAGACACATATAGTAAAAGGCGTGAGTTGAGCAACGTCACTGGGGTGCGATTGGTTGAAAATCAGAGGCAAACAGGAGAGGTAAAAATAACATTTCTGTATAAAAATTAATTAGTTATTCCCAGACGTTGCGAGCCGTGTCGAAATTTCTGAGATTTAACTGGTGCGAGTGCAAATTTAATAAGAACCGACGCACAGGCGGTCGAGATGGGAACATAGTATACGAAATTCTAGAAACTGGCCGTTTTGAGGACAAAACCGACAGACAGGCTAACCACTATATATACCCGGGTTAATATGAGTTTAGCTCTCTTAGATGTTCGATTTGATTCAATGCGTTAAACAGTGCTTTTTAGTTTTCCGATTTTGATAGAATAATTTAAACAGTTTGCTCGTATATTTTGGTGATTTAAAACAGTTTGTTCTTTACGTGCTACAATGAATGTAATTTAGTGCACTTAGAAAAGAAGATACAAGGTAATAAAGTTTAGTATCACTGTACCAATTAGTCAAATTTGCAACGACAAATGAATACACAAAAGTAGGCAGTTTTGGCGTATATTTGTGAAACAAGTATGAATTTCTTTGCTATTTTTCGGGGGTGTTAATAATTAAATGATTCGTAAACGTGTCTGGATCCACAAAACAAGCTTCAGATATACACAGATGAGTTCCGGAAAAGCACTGAAACAACTTTAGATGAATGGTGGTGTAGAGAAAATGTTTAAAAGCGATCAATAATCCGAGGACGTAAACATAACCCAGTTGGAATGGTGAAATTAGCAAGGACGATATACATCGGGGCCACGAATGCATTAACCTTCAGGTAACTTATGCTTTGTTGTTCGATTTTTGATGTTTTGGTGTGTGTTGAATAACTTTATAATTGATTTACTTAAAATGGACAGTAGTGAAATTGTACTAACAGCAAATTTTTAATTTTAAGGTGAGATTTTCTTGTTTAAGTAGAAAGGGGTATTTAGTATTTATGTTCTGGATTATGATGAAAATTTTGGGTATGTCTTTGAGCTCAATTAGATGAACCTGGTTAATTAACGTAAAGGGGTGGTAGATGCTCCCTTTGTACTCAGACTCAGGTCTGCATATATTGTTATATTAATTAGTAGGCATCCTACAAGGACTTTAATTCTGGATGCACATTAAAATGATAACAAATTTAATCTTGAAATTTTCTGATACTGAAATTTATGCTGAATTTTAATTCTGAAATTTTAATGTATTGTGAATATTGATGTAAATAGAGTTAACGTTGATGTTTGTGGTAGGAATGTGTTTGTTTTTTTTATGAATGAGGATGAAGGTTTAACTAGGTGAGCAGCCGAGGCGGAAAAGAGTAAAGAGGCGATTAACAGAAGAAAGTCAACGGACCAGTTAAGTTAATAGCTTTTTGTAGGTTTCACAGCATTCTTGACGTCAAATAAGTGGGGCTCGATTTGAAAACCTTAGTTTAAGATTAATGGAGATGCTTTTGTACATTTCACAGCATTCTATATATATATATATATATATATATATACACATATATATATATATATATATATATATATATATATATATATATATATATATATATATATATATATATATATATATATTTTAGTTCTGATAAGAACTGTTTTATAAAAAATCCAAGAACATAAACGATAAAAACAAAAAATAAACAAGAACCAGCAGGACAACAAAATGACAGATGTCGAACCACAAATGCTTGAATTTGCAAGAGAAATCGGTGGCAACAACGTACAAAACTGCCACCATTCTTCAAGCGTAATTCTAGGTATTCATTTGCATACAGATGCCCACACTTCAAATCATTACTACATTTGACGTCATCCTAAAGTTAATTCGAATGGACCATAGCTACCTCGTTTAAACGTCATATTGATTTGAGTGTGGTAGTGTAACGCTGAGTGTGATAAAATCTGTCAGTAATTAATTTATTCTTAACCGGTGATTGTAGATAGAATAACTTTTTAAACTAAAACATGTGATTTTACACACTACGTTTTAACGCATACCATAATTTAACTTTCGTAGATATTAAAATACATAAATAAGCCATTGCAGACGTATGTTCACAAGAACTTTTCTTCATAAAATGACACGAAGAAACACCCTGATATATTATCACATTATTAAGAAGTATATGATAGAGAGATACCGTATAAATCACAATCTCAAAAAAAAAACGCTATAGAAAAACAAGCAAGGACGGCTATGAGACTAAAGTGAAATGTTTTATATAGATAACGGTAACGTATGTTTTGTTTTCAAATTTCCTGACAATAAAAATAATTAACAATTTATAATTCGAGTTTGCTAAATGTCTTTCGATAGAGACAATTGGTTGCATTCGAACAATAACTGTCTCTAGGGTACTCAAAAGTCTAACAAAGCCACAGCATAATGTGTTTATTAAGAACATGGCATTTTTGTGAAAATTGGTTTTAAATTAAGAACAAATGTCAATTACAATATTATAGAAAAATTTTCACACAATTTTATCGAAAGAGTATACAAACGCGGGTTTATTTAGTGCAGGTGCAGTAAATGGGTAATTAAATTATATTGCCTGAAGTAAATTGAAGTGACAGTGAAATGTTGGCGCACTTTCATAGGTGATAAAAACCACACCTGCTTTCCAATGCTTTAAACTTACAGCTTTCATAAGTGCGAAAAATAACAATTTTAAATTTAGTAAATTTAAGTATTATTTTCACAAGAAATATACTTCGAAATAGTTCCTATTTGTAAAACGAAACAACCGTTTTTAGATGTTTAATCGCATTGGAATTTTATCTAAGGCGCCACTTTACTACTTGGTTAAATGGAAACTGTAAATTTATGATAACTATTAATGTACTTGCAAGGTCATTATGTAATATTTTCGTAGTTACTTTTTAAGATGGGTACGAATACGAAGTATCTACATAATTAATATTGACAGCTATTAATGAGAAGGTAGTAATATATGATGAAAGCTTATATTTTCATGACTTGTAAATGCATTTTCATAGGGAGAAATACACTTAAATTTAACATGCAAATAACTGAACTAATTGAATTTGACACGAGCAACTAAGGTCAAAAAGTAAACTATTAACAAGCCATATAGACCCAGATAAAATAAATAGTCCATATCACCCTATTTATCAACAGACTTTGGAGCTATATTTAACTGCTAACATCGAATAATCCTCATCCTTTTAAATGCCATCGAGTACTTTTTAGTTTTTAATTTCTTATGCGTAACGTCCGTATAGTTTATGTTCAAACTAAGCATCCATTTGAACGTATACGTTACTTTCTATTAAGAATGCTGTGATAGGTTTTCGACGATCGCATGACCATCCTATAATATCCTACATTTAATTTTCCAATGCGTCACCTTAAGGTACTACATTGGTCAGGAAGTGAGCTTTTTTACCTGGAAATTTTCTGAATTTTGCCGAACTCTTGCTATTTCAAGCAAGGTAACGATCTTTAATATGCGTGCAACACTCATACATAGGACCTACATTTTACCTCTTATCCGAACTAGAGCGTTTTTTTGTGAAAAATGCTTACATAACACTGTTCAAGCAGTCTGTGTCGGGAATCGAACCCGGGACCTTAGGCTTAGTAGTCAACGCGAATCAACTAAGCCACGGAGCCGCTTCTCGTATACCAATGGAAAATGATTTTTACCGCAAATTGGATATGGCGTGGCTTCCCGAGAAGTGAAATGGACACTTGTGGTGTGCGCTTTGCAGGATTTAGCTACAGTTAGCAATTCTGCGAGAGAGACATATCTTTGCACGTTTTCCTTCATTTGCCGTGGTCTTTCCTACGTCTTTCACAGATGAAGCGTTATCGCAGAATATGAAATATATCAAGCCGTCGCTACCCGGAGATTGCAGTATAGCGGGCCTGCATAAGCGCTGACTGCAAGCATAAGTTATTACTGTTATGGTTTTAATTGTAGAAATAGTTATTTTTAATTGATGTATCATCTCTATATAAATAAAAAGTGGGACACAGAACCAAATGTTTTTGAAATTATAATAAAATCGTTAGTTTTTGCGTTAAAAAATTTAATGGTTGAACAACATACGTAAGAATAAAGCATTTCATAACGCTCATGAACAGAAAATTACATCTGGCATGCGATGTCCGTTTTCGTTGGCGCATTGTTAAAGGTGTTCAGAAAATTGGCCTTCACTATTTCCAGCAAGTCTCTCTTGGTTAGTGATTTGTTGACGCACCTCTTCCTTCAATTCATCTAACGTACGTGACTTGCCCTCGTAAACACGTGTCTTAAGATACCCCCATAGAAAGAAACCACATGTGGGCAGGTAAAGAAATTGAGGAGGAAGTGAAAGGTCACCAAATCTTGAAATGAGACTTAGGAAGCAGGCGGCGAAGAACAGCCATCGACGCTCGCGCAGTGTGTGCCGTAATCTCATTTTATTGAAAACGCAAATGTTGACGATCCACACTTCGTCTGCGTAACTCAGGGATGAAAAAGGTGTTCATATTAATGTAACGCTCGGATATTACACTGATGCTAATCCCATGTTGTTGATAAAAAATAAGAAGCGATTACACCAAACCTTCCTAACGCGCATCAAACTGTTAACTTAGGGCTACGCGGCGGTTTTCGGTAGTTCAATATGAATTATTTTGTTTGTCGACGACCTCCTTAATATGAAAATGGGCTTCATCGCCCACCAAAATGTTTTCATTCTACTTATAAAGTGCAAATATTTCTTGTGAAAAATTAAATCGTTATAGAATCTATTGCATTCAATCGAGAGGTTCTGCGGATCCCTAGAAAATCAAACCAACATCTTGTACAAGCTTGCAATAGCGGTCTCAGCAAACGATCATCCAGCATTAATTTTCATTTTCAGTAAAATCAGATTTTTGTGACAATTTTTAGAAAAGCAAGGCTTAACTAAATGCTAGAACTATTCAGGAGAAACTCTATAAACGTCTCTTTACAAAAGTGACAGAGTATGACGCTAGAAAAGAAAAAACGCAGAGAAACCCAATTGTCGAAGTAAATTGGAAATGGAGTTGTGCCAAATGAACAATACGATATTGTAGCGCTATTTAATCTACCTATGACCATAATAATTGCATTAGAATGTAAGCCAGGCGTTTGCGCATAAAAAATGATTGATAGGCCACCGCGGGCGATGGACTTGATTGACAGGTACATGAGTTTTATATTTAAGAACTTTATTAAGATTACAATAGGTACATTCAAAATATTATTTGCATATTCTGGTATGTTCCCGAACGATTAGATAAAATATAAATTGCCGTGATGCGCGTTAGTTAGATCAATTGTAGTTGAAGCTTTGATTACAATATGAGTTATAATTTAAACCTTTGGCGCGATATGAAATAAATTAGTGGTACATATAAATTGCCCTATGTGATATTAATTACTAAAGTGATCGATATAACTTGTGGGGATAATATAAATTAATATAAATGGATCATAATGCATCGATATAAGTTAATTAAGAAGAAAGCATCTTAGTTTTTAGAAGTTAATATTTGTACTGTTAGTGATTAACTGGGAAAAAATTGTTGTGAGAGCTTTTAGAATTTCATTGTAGCTACGAGTTGTTAAAAAGCTTTGTATCATCAGTTTGATAATAAAGAATTGTAGTTTGTGCAAATAGTTTTCGTTAGATTGGTATTAAGTAGTGAGGTTGTAGTGAACAAGACATTTGGACAATTCCTATTGGCATGTCTGTAACTTAAAGTCAACAACAGATAATTCCGAAAAAACGGCCTGTAAGTTTTACAGAAAAATAATCAGACCGCCACAAATTTACAGTAAATGCCGAGAAACAAAACCGAAACTCTGCAAACCTGGCAGCGACATTAGAAGAAAATACGGAGAAAAAAAGAAAGAACCGCTAGAATTTTACAAAAAAACTAAACCAAACCGCAGCGAAGTTAGAAGAAAGTAACATAAGTTTTACAGAGACATTACAGGAAACCGTCGTAAACCTACAAGAAAATTACAGTCAATTGAGAGAGAAGTTTATGCAGGAAGCTATAAATACCGCAAAACCATTTGAACAATTAAAAAAGGAGCTTTTAAAAGAAACTACATATACCTCGGAAAAGCTGGAAGCTATATTTTCCGGCGGCTTACAGACATTGGAAGCAAAGTTCTCTGAAAACTCGCGCAAAATGAAAGAAAATGTGCTGAAAGTGGAAGAACGGATTAATTCTCTAACAGTGCAATCACCAGAGACTCAGTGCCGGTGATGCAACCCCAGATTTTAAGAATATCGGGAATGCGAACTGAGGTCAAGGTTTAGAAAAAACTCCCCACATTAAAAGGCAACTAACCTTAGCAAACATATTTTAAACATCAAGCCTGCCGCGAGAGCTAAACAGTTCATTTACATTTCCAATGCTCCACCTGTAGGTACTACATTGGCCAGAAGACGAGTTTTTTGTTGCCTGGAAATTTAGAATTTTGCCGAACTCTTGCCGTTCCAGGCAAGGTAGGTATCTTTAACGTGCGTGACAACACTCACACACGGCACCTCCATTTAACCTCTCATCCGAACGAGGGCGTAATTTTTGTGAAAAATGCTCACCTGCCATTTTTCAAGCAGTCGGCCGTGTCGGGATTTGAACCCGGGACCTTGGGATCCGTAGTCTTACGCTTACTACATTGATCCACGGCGACGCCCGCGAGAGCTAAACAGCTGAAACGGCGGTAAAAGGGCAACCACGCTAATGTCGCGTTACGGGGTGAGGTTTAGATATTCTGCAAATCGTACCAGACCATGACCAAAGAAGCTTTAACATAAAGGCTGGAAATGAGGTACGGCGACTCTCATCTTCAACAAGTGTATTACACAAAGTGAAGCACCGTTACCGAAAGACCAACAAAACGTTGTACGAGTTCAAGCAGATATTGATCCCTTGGTAAGATTAACCTATCCAACAGCACCGGATAGATTTCTAGAACAGTTAGCAGTACAGACCTTCGTTGACGGGATACATGATGAAGATCCAGCAAGCACTACGGTTGGTTCGATTAAGGACCCTAGGTGATGCGCTACCTCATGCTTTGAAATTTGAAGCGCGGCAAAGCAAGCTCCTCGTCGTGATAGTGGCAAGGTATGATGCTCCGTAGAGGAGCAGTGCCAAGAAAGCATAGAGGAGGTAATTTGAAGGTACTTCGTGAACACCAACCAAAGAGGAAAGAACCCAGATTCTGTTATTGTGGCGAGTTCAGGCATATACAGTTCACATGCAAATAGCCCAAGAAGGAAAGCTGGTAACTAAAAAGGGTCGACAGGAAGGGGCGAAAGTCGATCTGGGCGGATTCTGCCCGGGAGACCATCATTCGTTGTAACAATTTTATTTTCTGACAATATTTTCACAGATATCTAACTGATTTAATTTATTAATAACCAACTTAAGTATAATAATGCTACACAATCTACGAAATAAATATTACATATTGTCGAAAACAATATTAGCTTTCGATTTGAAAGTGTTTGAACTCAAGGATCATGACGTTGATACAGTCCACGTGTTGGAAGCACAGAAAAATTAAAAATTGTTTTCTTGAAATGGTATCGTCTCGGCGGCGCGCATTTTTATGTCCACACTTGCTGGAATTAGCTCGTAATTGACGAGACGTTAATTTGTTTGAATGGCGTTTGGTTAACAGTAAGTATTACTGAATTTATAGCCTTACTAAATCGATATTTTTAGTGCAATTTAGGATAAATTGTACATCTTAGCTTATAAAATTTAAGAAATATAACTAATTTATTTGGACAAGAAATGAAAATTTATTAGTATCTATGTGAAGTTTAGCCTTGTACGAAAGTCGAAATGGCGTGCTTCAATTATTTAATGTGGACGCCGTGATGTTATGTTGAAAATTCAGTATGCAGCTAATTTGGTTGTATGGAATTGGAGATTCCTATATTCTTAGTTGCTGAAACAAGAGAATTATAAATCATCAATTATAATTCCGGGTATGGTCCATATACCTTGCAAGTATTTTTCCATCGGATTAACATCTGGTATGTAAATTGCTTTCCTATACGTCAGCTGTAGCATTGGGTATAGCAGACAAATAATTTTTTTGTTTGATCACGTGGTAATGTTCAAGTTCATTAGGTGAATGACAGACTAGTTATTTTTCAAATTATGCAACAGGAACCTATAAAGTTTCACATTAAATCTTTTTATTAATACAATTAATATACGGTAGATGTCATTATGAAGATAGGAAAAGTTAAATTCTATATTTAATGAAAATTGATTTGATTATTTGAAACATAATTTATTCAAATCTTAGAGAATTAAATTTTTACATTCTACATTTCACTAATTGCTAAGTGGAATATTTAATCATAGAATGTGAGGTTAAAGTAGTGCTACTCAAACCAACCGAAGTTGTAATTTAAAGTTAAACATTCAGAAAAGAAACTCATACTCATTCATTTGAGAATAAATTTTTGCTAGACATTGCTAATATAAAATTATCATGTTTTATCTGTGAGAAATACTGATACTATCTAGTACCTATGTACATATCTTTCAATAATTTAATTTAATCAAACTTATTTAATGAAGATGTCTTGTAAATAACTTACTTGCTATTGAAGGAATATAATTTATTTGGTCAAGACTATGATTATTAATTGGAGTGAATGAGGGTTGATTCGAATTCATTATTAAATTTTGGATATAAATGCACAAACAGTGCTATCTTTGTTTTAATCTGTTCACAGGTGTATCAGTGCATCTATAAAGGTCAATATCGAGCCATAACGTAAGAAAACTTTAGGGATTGTGTTTCAGTAATATATTGTATAGCGGTAATTGAGTAAAGGTTTCCGCATCTTATACAAAGGACTTTAGTAAGGTCTTCTTCGTATACAAAAATTCGGTGGCGCCATATTCTTTACATTTTTGGTCGCAGTCCAACCCCGACCCACAGCTCATGTTCTACCCAGAGCAAATAGCTCGACTAGCCGCTTAGCCTTTTGAGGTTTCCTCATCTACGAGCCATTTTCCACCGAAACTTGCCGTGGGCTCTTTACACTTACTGGAAATCCTCGTCAAACATCCTTGTGCCTTACAGCTGGTCACATAGGAGTAAAAACCTAATAAGAAAAATCCCTTAACGTAACTAAAAAGGCTAATACCGTATAGAACGATTTAAGTATGCAGAAATCATTTACATATATGTACTGTTTAACGGCAAGACTGTGAAGTACTTAATAGATAATGGAACCACTAGGAGAATTGCTAAGCAGGATGCAGTGTGCGACCTTTGTAAAGTGTCACAGGCGACGGTGCGTCTTCGAACCGTGGCTAGTGAGGAAATTCAAACACACGGAATACTAGATGTAAAAATTGGCGTGGGAAGCAAAATATTTAACAATTAGATAATAATAGCGAATATCACCGAAGAAGTTATCTTGGAAATGGATATCCTGAACACGTATGGATTCCATGTAGATTTGAAAAAGAATGTCTTGAGAGTGGGAAACGTGGAAGTGCCGTTTTGCGAAGCAGACGACGTGTCTGTGCGAGTTTGTCTGACGGATGACGTTATCCTACCTGGAAGGACAGAAAGTACGGTAATGGGACGCTCAGATGGCACCGATTATTGACGAATCCTTCGGAAAAGGCGTACTTGTGGGAAAGGCTCTGATCAAAGTGATGGGACGGTTTACCTGTTAGGACAAACGCCAATAACTACAATATTGCGTTAAAAAAGAATGTAACGATTCGGTGGTGTTCCTCGATTAGACGGCTCCGTGGCGTAGTGGTATGTGTGTGACTACTACGCCCAAGGTCCCGGGTTCGAATCCCGACACGGTCCGCTTGAAAAATGTTAGGCGAGTATTTTTCACAAAAATACACCCTCGTTCGGATGAGAGGTAAAATGTAGGTCCTGTGTGTGAGTGTTGTCACGCACGTTAAAGACCCGTACCTTGCATGGAACAGCAAGGGTTCGGCAAAATTCCAAATTTTCCAGGTAAAAAAAACTCGATTCATGGTCAATGTAGTACTTTCGAGTGGAGAATTGGAAAATCACATCTAAGGTGATGAGAAAGAGCCGCCCACCAAAGAGTGGTACACAAAGTTATTGGACCAGTTGCCGAAACCATGCCAGCATCTTGAAAAACAACAACTTGCAGGACTTTTGACGGTACTCAGAAGCGAGGCCGCTACCGTGGCTTCGTTGGTTTGTTGTGACTACTAAACCCACCAATGTCCCTAGTTCGATTCCCGAGACGGATCGCTTGAAAAATGTTGGGGAGCATTTTTCAAAAAATACGCCCTCCTTCGGATGAGAGAAAAAATATAGGCCCCGGTGTGTGTGTGTTGTCTCGCACGTTAACGATTCCTACCGTGCTTGAAACAGCAAGGGTTCAGCAAAATTCAAAATTATCAGGTAAAAAGCTCGCTTCCTGACCAACGTAGTACCATCGGGTGGAGCAATGAAAAATTAAATGTAGGGTATTCGAACATGTTCGGGGTCGACGGCGATCGATTAGGAAAGACTGAAATATTCAAGCATAGAATCTATACACGAGATACTCGACCAAAAAGACGGCAATCGGGAAGTCTATCTTTTGCCAAACGAGAGGAAGTCGAAAAATGTTTGAAAATATTGAGTAGCAGGAGTGATTGAGCACTCTAATAGCCTTGGGCATCACCCGCTGAACTTGTTAAAAATGAAGACGAATTAACCAGATTTTGCGTGAATACAAACGATTAAATCACGTGGCGGAAAAGGATCTACCCACTTCCAAGGACTAACGACAATCTTGATACAATTTCAGGATCGCGATAGTTCTCAGCTTTGGTTTTAAAGAGTGGCTACTGCCAGGTAGATGTGGAACCCAAAGATCAAGAAATGACTACTTTTACTAGTGGTAGTGGCCCATGGCAATTAACGGTCATACCAATTGGTTCTGCAAAACGCTTCTGCCACCTTCGAGCGTTTAATAGATAACATCGTGTGTGCGCTATCGTGGAAAACGTTCCTGTATATTTGGATGTCGTGATCGTGATTGGGAAGTCGTTTAGGAAACACCTGGGAAATTTAGAAGAACTATTTCGTAGACTCTGCGAAACCAATCTGAAGCTGAGTTCAAATAAGTGTCACCATCTAAGCAAAGAGGTGAAATACCTAGAGATCGTAGTTTAACGTTCGGAGTTAGGTCAGACCCAAATAAAATTAAAGCGGTACAAGAGTTCCCAACGACAAAAGACAAACATCGGCTAGGCAGCGTTCTGAGCTTTTGCGTTTACTACAAGAAATTCGTTTCTGGGTTTGGGAATATGGCCAAGTCCTTAGACAAGCTCACTGAAGAATGGCGTAATTACGTTTGGAATGAAGATTGCCAAAATGCATTCCAACAGCTAAGGCATTTGGTGACTACAGCTCCGATCTTAAGTTATTCTTGGTCGGAAGGCAAATTCATCTTGATTACAGATACTTCTATAGGTACCTGAAAATTTCACCTGAGAACCGACCACTTCACCTTGAAGTGGCTATTACAGTTTAGAAACCCCGAAAGGCAAGTCGCCAAAAGAATTGAAAGGCTACGGGAGTATGACTTCGAGACGTGACATCGTGCTGGTACAAATTATTGTTATATGAATGCGCTGCTTTCGAAACGACCTTACGCCGAAGATTGTGGCCATTGCTCATGAGTAGACACAAGTGTGATCTACTTGGGCGGAATACCGGATCAATGACGATTGGCAGTCTCTACAGTTGCGAACCAAACAGGAAAATGACAAAGACCTAGATGTTATTTTGGATTGGAATGTCAGGAAAGAACGGCCATCTTGGCAGAATATGCGTTAAGTAATACCCTGAACTCGTATTGAGCACAATGGGATTCCTTGAACATAGAAAATGGGATATTGGTATTATCCTTGGAGAATGGAGATGGATCCGTAGGTACGCTTCAGGTGGTGATTCCTAGAAGCCGAGTGTCTGAGCTTTTAGGGCATCTGCACAATCCAATCTCTCGAAAACAATTCTGCGTTAAGCGGACTAGAGAAAGTCCAAGCAATGTTTTACTGGATAAGCTGCAGGAACTATGTAAAAGAATGGTGCCGCAAGTAGTAACTATGTCACTATTGGAAAACTGTAGGGCTCTAATGAGGCTATACAACGTAGGGAGCTCCTTTGGGAAAGTGGCAATCAATATTGCCGGTCCATTCCCTGAGACCGACACAATCCATAGCAGCGTACCTTAATATGTCGCGATAACTTGTTTAGGTGTTTAGAAATAAATTTGGTGATCTTCACCGACAGGCGTCGCCGTGGATCAATGTTGTAAGCGTAAGACTACGGATCCCAAGGTCCTGGGTTCAAATCCCGACAAGGCCGACTGCTTGAAAAATGGCAGGTGAGCATTTTTCACAAAAATTACGCCTTCGTTCGGATGATAGGTTAAATGGAAGTCCCGTGTGTGTGTTGTCACGCACGTTAAAGATCCCTACCTTGCCTGGAAGGGTTCGGCAAAATTCTAAATTTCCAGGCAACAAAAAATTCGCCTCCTGGCCAATGTAGTACCTTCGGGTGGAGCATTGGAAATGTAAATGCACGGTCTTCACCGACAACCAGAAATTGGAAAGCCCATATAGCTAAAGGACCGAGATTGTGATATCTACTACCTGGTGACTAAGAAACAGCCATCTGGTAAACCAAATTACTAGGATCTGTGGAAGGCGTTAGAGGACCTCAAAAACCCGAAAACAAGATCGGGGGGCTCGATGAGGTGGACTGGAGGGTGATACGAAATATGCTAGAGGTACTGTTCCAGAGAACCCGGGTCCAGATATTGGTGTGTGGTAACAATCCAAATGGTACGGTGCCTGCTATGAAGAGTGTTGATTGCTACTTCTATCAACATGGAAACTGCAGAAATGGTTTCGGCTATCCTTGCCGCCACAGGGAGTTCCAATGTCTGAGTCAGAGAGTGTACTGAGACAGAACAATTTTAAGAAGGGAGCAGTGCGGCGTCGTTTAATCTACCACTGACCTGTATAATTACATTGGAATGTATGCGAGGCGTTGATTGGTCCCTGCGTGCGATGGACTTCATTGAGAGCTACAAGAATTCTATATTAAAGAACTTCAGTAAGATTGCAATAGATACATTCGAGATACTATTTGCAAATTCAGGTATACTGCCGAACGAATGGATAAAATAAATTGCCGTGATGAGCGTTGTTCAGGTCTAATTGAAGCGCTTTTTGCATGCGAGCGTTATATAAAAGCAACGATTCTTACACCATTGTTTGGCGTCTTTATAGAACACAACTTAATTCAACGAACATGAGAATGATGGGTGTGCAAGTTTGAAAAGACTAGAAACAATGCTGAATAAATCAACAGGGCGCAAAAGGATATCAAAAAGGATCATGAATGTCGAGAGTGTTCGCCAGTTTGTTATGGACAATCCACGATAGTCACTAGAATTACGTCCTGCTTCCGTAACTTTGAAAAAATACACGGTCCGTTTTTGCATAGGTATACATTTTCACCCCTACATAAATGTTGTTATGCAAGAGATGAATCCCGACGATCATGATAAACGAATCGAATCTGCATGACAATGAAAAATCGTGTAAGGAGATTCAATAATATATAGTTTTTTGATAAATTCAATTTTCACACGAACGGCTCTACATTTGACTTTCCAATGCTTCACCTGAAGGTACTACATTGGTCAGAAAAACAGTTTTTCTTACTTGAAAATTTTGAATTTTGCCGAATCCCTGCTATTCCAAATAAGGTAGGAATCTTTAACGTGCATGAAAACACTTACACGCGAGACCAACGATTTACCTCTCAACCGAACGAGGGCGTATTCAAAGAAAAATACTCGTCTAACATTTTTTTTAAGCGGTCCATGTTGGGAATCAAACCCGGGACCTTGGGATCAGTAGTCTTACGCGAACTTGCCTTATCCAGAAAGTCACGCACATGAACGGCCACGTGGATAAACAAAAGTATAGATCTTGAGTTTTGGATAACTGTGGTCGCACTCAGACCGTTAATTCAGATCGATATTGCCTTATGATTAGAACCTTTTTGGTTCCAAAAGTGCCAAACCTTATTGGATGCAACCGTAATACATTTTTCCAGCAAAATGAAGCCATTTCCAGAGTAACAAATAACTCGTAAGTTGCTATTCACGATTTATCCTCTGAAAGAGCATTTACTCGCCGAGCAAACATCAACTGGTCACTGAAAAGTCCAGATTTAACGCTTGCTGATTTTTCCTATGGGACTATTTAAAAAGTACGATTTTCAACCCATTACCACCTAACTTAAATGTTTTAAATCTAAAAATCACAGACAAAATCAAGGCTATTCCAAGAGAGATGCTCCAGTCAGTAATTGACAATTTCAGTTCCAGGTTAGATGGGTGTCAAGAGGATGGTGTTTACTTACATATTGTTGTTTGTCAAAAATAAAAATTCAGAAACTACTCTTTAATTTAACAGTAATTAAAACTAAAAACATCCTTGACACCCTTTAGCTCAATTATTTACAAACCCCTTTTAGCCCAACTGGATATTTATTATAACAAAAGCATTGCGAGAATAGCTAGCTAATGAGCTTTTCGGCCGGCTATAAAGCGAAAAACAATATAGAAATTTTAACTCATTAGAGCGGTTGAGTTTTTCTCCACAAATTGCTGACCAAAGTAAATTTTTAAACAATAAGGCCGATTTAAATATATAAATATAACAAAATTATTCACACACTCTCTAACCTGTCTCACATTTTATGGAGCACTTTCATATCACAACAAAAACTACTACTGCTAACTGTATAATGATTGTGGTGTTATAGTTGATCAAAAACAGAAAAATTATAAATAAATGTTAATTTTCCATTGGTCGTTTGAGGCGAATGATGAGCTAATAGCAAAATCAGGTATCGATTGCGCTTTCTCTACAAACTGTCAACAAACGGTTAATATTTATTTATTCTGTTTATAATTTACAAACAAAAGTTTTACGTTTCATATTTAATTGCTGCAATTACTTAGGATTTAATTATTAATCAAAATTTCATCTTTTTGTTTATGAATATATATGGTAGTCAGAAATTATTCCAGCAGTCGCAAAAATTGCATAAAAAAAAATTGCATAAAAAAGCAAATGTGTATAGGATAATCTACACTCTAGAATGTATGATTAATAGTTTGTTGTATCTAAATATCCATCAAGCAGCTATTTCCTTTTACATATGCAATATAAATAAGAAATCTCAACGTAGAAGCATTTTGTAGGTACACTATAAGCAGGTTAGTTTTCAAATACATATTTACATCACAAATGATGTCAAATCGTTAATAAGATATTAGAATTCTTGGTAAATGTAAATAAAGATCTATCGTAGCATCATTTTCTGATTTTAGACAACTCATTGTTTATTCATAAAACATAACACAAAAGAATGACTGTTTGAGGTATATTTTGTTGTAAACATAAAAACGAAGGCGGTTTAATGTAAACAAGGATGTTAAAAGCTCTCAATCTGGCAAGAGGACAACACATGTGTCGTCATTTTCAACAGTGTTAATTATATACAGAATTGTTTATTGGTAGTAAAGTTAAAAATATAATTATTGGTCAACTTGTTGTTATAATTTAGTAATCTTTTAAAAGAGCTAAGAGACTAACAGTAGAATAAAAACCTATGCACTTTAATAGTTATTTTTGATTCTAGGATGCGAAGTATCGCTTTTGCATTTAAGAAGGGAGAGTTTTGACATATACGATAAATTCATTTGACGTTTGAAGCAGAAATATGAATGGTTGGAATTTCAATTTCTAATTTTTGGAAATAGAAAATAACGGTAGTGGACTAGTATCGAGTTGCAAAATTTGTTTCGCAGCAGCAGAAACTAGGACTGCTCGTTTGGGTATGGTTCAGCAGAATTGAGCACCGGCCCATTCATTATATTATTCTCGTCAGAGAATATTTCAATGAGATGCGTGTAGCAAACGTGGTTCTGTCCATTAGTTTGCGCCTTTGAGTGGTGATTCTTAGTCCTAATCTTTCATTGTGCGACAATGCATTATAGGGTACATTCGACAGAAGGTTTTCGTTTCAGCCAAATAAAATGTTATTTTGCCAAAGAAAAAAATATCTTACCAATCAATGAAACTAAGAGTTTTATACAATCACATGCAAATTGTCTTGCTGTAACAAATTAGGATTTCGAACATGGTAAAATAACAGCAAAGCTATAAAACCAAATATTATAAAATTCTCTAATTAGCGTCCATGGCTATAACAATAGCCCTATAGTTCCATTACAACATCAGTGTATTTATTTCTGTTAATACAACCCACCATACGGAACGGACCGGCACCTTGAAGAAATTCTAAAATACTAGAACAGGTAGAATGGTTGAGTGCTTCAGAGAGCTAAAGAGCCGAACTATAGATTTAACCAAATTAGTGGAGTCTTTAGTGAGAAACCAGACTAAGACAGGTCCCCGAAAGAGGGTAGCAGCTGTTTCACCACTTAGTGGCAGAGACCTTGGGGTCGGTATGACACTCTAAGACACACTACTGCGATGTGGAAGGCAACGGAAAACCACCACATTACCTCTCAAGTACACAGCGTACTGAAAATGTTTGATGGCATTCTGTGGGGTAAAAGAATCCGTAGCTGAAATAGTCCCCATTTGGATCTTCGGGAAGGAACTACTCCGGAGGAAATGACCGACAAGTTTTTTCGAGTAGGAACGTGGAATATCTGAAACTTGAAATGGATAGGTTAGCATTAGACATAGTAGGGATTGTCGAAGTTCGGTGGCTAGAGGTGGAGGATTTTTAAGGCGAAGAATTTAAGGTAATTCATACACGATCAAGGAAGGAAATTCGGGTGTGGGGATAGTCATGCGAACCAAGATAGGACACTGTAGAAAACCACTTACAAAAGAACGAAAATTAATTAAAAACTAAACCAATAAATACAGTAATAATACAAGTATACATGCCCAACTCTAGTTACAGTGAAGAGGAGGTAGAAGCGATCCACAAAGATATCGGAGACATACTAAGATTGGTAAAGTGATATGATAACTTAATAATTACGGGAGATTTTAATTCAGTGGTAGGCGAGGATAGGGAAGGAGCGGTAGTAGGTTTATTTGTTTTAGGCACGAGAAATTACAGAAGAAATAGGTTGGTAGAATTTTGTGGCAAAGCAATTTAACCATTACAAACACATTATTCATCATGCTAGAAGAATGATACACGTGGAATATGCCAGGAGACATAAGGAGATATCAAATAGACTACGTTCTTGTTCGACAACGGTTTAAAAATCAAGTAAAAGACTGTAGAAGCTACCCAGAAGCATTATACACACTGACCACAATATCGTAATTATGAAGACCGCGCTTAAATTTAAAAATTTGAAAAACGAACGGAAAAATGCACATTGAGTTTGAGAAACTAAAAGATATCCACGAAAGATTTGAAAAAAATCAAACGAATTTCTGAAAGACATCGGAAACATTTCTAATACTAAAGAAGTAGAAACAGAATGGAATAACATTAACTCCAGCTTAGATATGGGTTCAGATATATGCTGGGGTATAAACAAAAAGAAAATAAGAAGACAAATAGCAAAGAATATTCTGAAGAAAGGCGAAAATACAAACACATACGAAACGAAGCAGGACAGCAAAGATACAGAGCCATAAAATGGGAAATTATTTGCAAATGCAAGAAAGCTAAAGAACAATGGATGGATGAAAAGTGTAAAGTGATACAAACTAAGATGAAAATAGGAAAGAAAGAAGAAGTATACAAACTAATTAGAATGAATTTTAGGCATATAAAAATCATATAATAAAACTTTAAAGGGCGCGGGAAGAAAAATCATTATGAAAAATGTAGAGAAAGTGGTAAGATTGGAAAGAATATATATGGAATTTATATGCAAGACAGGAACTAGAAGCACTAGAACAGGAATCAGATATTGAAAAGGATGACTTGGGATATCCTATACTTAGAGATGAATTTAAATTAGCATTAAGGAGTCTGGAAAAATAATAAGACATCGGGTATAGGTGCAAGCAGAAACTCTAAAAGCCGCTGGACAAGCAGTAACAGAACGCCCTTTCCAACTTGTAAGCTATATGAATGAGATAGGTCAGATACACAAAGATTTCAAACACAACATCATAGTCCCTATACCAAAAAAAAAAGGGGCAGATAAATGTGAAAACTTTTGGACAATATATTTGACAGATGACAGCACACGTGTCAAAAATGTTAACTATAATTGTACAAAGCAGCTGTTATGTTTGAAGACCATAAACATAGAAACAAAAAAAAATTGCTGAACGCATATGTGTGGAACACAACACTGTACAGCTGCGAAACGTGAACAGTAGGAGAAATGGGCATGAAAAATATAGAAGCCTTTGAAATGTGATACTACAGACGTATTATGAAGATAGCATGAACAGATAAAGTTAAGAACAAAAGGGTACTAGAAATGGTAGAAGAAAAAATATATAGAAAACGGTAAAAATTAAGAGAAATAGTATGATAGTACACAAACTAAGGCATTAAAGAATAGCGTAACTTATATTACAAGTAGAGAAAGGAAAAAGAGAAGTAGAGGTAGACTTAGATTAGACTTTGCACGCAGATAGTGAAAGATATGGGTTGTGGGAATCTCAGGAAAATGTGTAGGTTAGCGCAGAATAGAAAACAATGGAGGTACGAGTTCAACCAGTTGCAAGACGGAAAACTTAAAGATGAAAAAGTACTTGTTTTTAAACCGGATTATTATCGTAAACAACTACAGGTGTTGGTTTTGCAATACTATTGTGCGAAAGGAGTAATTTGAAAACTATTGATTCGATAAGTGTCTAAATGATGGGAGATTTTGGTAGTCGTTAGGTTGCTTAACCCTCTTCGTGTATCATTCAATATCGGTGAAATACGGTATAGTTTTTAGAAAACAATAGAAGCGAAAACGTGCAAAAGATATAAAAGAGAGACTAGTACAAGACCATATTGTATGTAACAATAAAAGACAGCTGTTATGTTTGAAAACCACAAACATAGAAACAAGAAAAAATTGCTGAATGCATATGTGTGGAACACAACACTATACGGCTGCGAAACCTGGACAGTAGGAGAAGCGGGCAGGAAAAACATAGAAGCCTTTGAAAGGTGATTCTACAAACGTATGATGGAAAGACAAAGTAAAGAACAAAGAGGTAATAGAAACGGTAGGAAAGAAAAAATATATGGAAAACGGTAAAAAATAAGAGAGATGGTATTATAGGACAGATACTAAGGAATTAAGGAATAGCGCAGCTTATATTAGAAGTAGAGAAAGGAAAAAGAGAAGGAGAGGTAGACCTAGATTAGACTGCACACACTTAGTAAAAGATGTGGGCTGCGAAAATCTCAGGAAAATGTGTAGATTAGCGCCGAATAGGAAACAATGTAGGTATGCATTCAATAGTTCTAGGACTGAAGGCCAATGATGATGAATACAACCCAGTGAGTTATTTTCGCCAAAAGTACTACCTGTAAGTTCCCTATCACTCCAGGCAAAACTAGAATGCACTGCCACTTACAGAAGAAATTTCACAAAGTGTTTGCGGTAAATCATTAATTCTCAACCTGTGCAACCTTTCATTACTACAATTTACTTTTACTTATGTTTCAGCAAAGAATAAATATCACCAAAGTATTCTCTAGCACATGCGTAAAAGTTTAGTTATTTTGATATATTTTTGTTTTGTTTATCAAACCACACATTGCACTTTGCGACGCAACAATAGCCTAAGTCCTTAAATAATACCAGTTTCAGATTGTCTCCTGCAAAATTTGATAGATGAAAAATTGACGCAAGCCCGTATATAACCTACTTTTATGCAGTCACACATTGCCTCAACGGGAGTCTGCATTCCATAAAAAAACAAAATCGTATTGAAAGTGTAGAACGCTGAACAACGATGTACGTTTAGTTATTCCGTAGCATACACTTGTTATAAGTTTTATCCCTTTATGTCAAATGCTAATATAGACACTTCGGGTTCATAACAATAAGAGATTAGTCTAAATACAAAAAGTTAAAGGGTGGTTACAATATTATAGAAACACTTATGACTTGCGGGTTAAGCTTAAGAATTACGTTATGCGGAGAGACATGAGCTAGGGTCATGGACGATTTTGTTGACAATACCAACTAAGAGAAACCACAAGGGAAACTCAGAAACCTTCTGAAATTACAAAAACAATTCATAAGTAACGTACCTCACCAATAGACCCGCGACTTGAAAACATGCAACGGCATATCAAGTTAAACCTAAAACATACAACAAATAAGTTATCTTAAAGAGAAACACCATATGTATCCTCACAGCAACAAATGTGCAACTGTACTTTTCAAAAATCTGTCAGGTTCATTGATAAAAAAATTTAAATGTTTGAAATCAAAAATATAATGTCCACTAGAGTACAAACAAGTTCAAAGATCAAAAGTCCTTTAACGTATTTACAAAAAGGTTATCTTGAACTCCAATCGGACAGGCCTGGGGTGTTTGATCACAATCGATCTATATTCAACAAACATCTCTATATTTTATATAAAACTTTAAATTCTAAATTTAATATAAAAAAATTTCTAACACTAAATTTTTATAAGATTATCATTTTTTTAAACTGAAGTTAAATTAGAAAGTTCATGCTCTTGCTTAGAATAATTTCAATAATTGTAATAGCATTTTAATATGATTATACGCACAATAGTAAAAATGTCAACTGTAAACAATATACGTATGTGATCCCAGTTGAATAAACACCATGTGTGCACCGTTATTATTTCTTGATACATAAATTTTTAATATATTACTAAAAAAAAGACCATTCATGAGTACTGAAATTCCATAGTTATATTGAAAAATATTTTAATGGTAACAGCAAAACCCAGAAACATTCATCATCATTAGGTCTTCAGTCCTGGAACTGGTTAGACGCGTACCATCATTGTTTCTTATTCTGAACTAACCTATAGATTTCCCTGAAATTTGCACAGTCTGCATTTATCACTATCTGATCTAGGTCTACATCTACCTCTTTTTCCCTATCTCTGCTTGTAATACATCCCATACTATTCCCCAAAAATGCCTTAGAACGTATTCTGCCCTTCTATTTCACTTATCTTTTTCCCCAGATATCCTTGTTCCCCTACTATTTCTAAAAACTATTTGTTATTATCTTTGTCTGTCCATGCTATCGTCCTCATACATCTGAAGCACAGCAGTTCAAAAAGCTGCTACCGTTTTTCTGTCTGCGTTTCAGACTGCCCGTATTTCATAGGCATACTGTGCTGTGCTCCACACATATGCTTTCAACAATTTTCTTCTTGTTCTATGTTTGTTGCCTTTCCTCATAGGCGCTGTTCTTTCTTGTTAGATGCAGATCGGTCACCTTCTATTGTTTTACAATTATATACCCTATTTCTCTGACCTACAGTGGTTGTGAAGGGAGGTAAGCAGACTGTGGCTGCCAAGTTCCCCCAACACTTAACCATTTACCGATTTAATATATTTTCCAATATATATTTTCGCACAGTCAACATTAGTTGCAGATATTTCGCAACCAACAACTAGTTGTTTATACTAATCATCAGATTTATCTGCGCTTATTTTTTCGTCATTAGGTTTTCCGTCCCAAAACTGGTTGGACACGTACCTGCACTTATTTATATTCTGAGCTAGCCTACATAGTTCCCTGAAGTTGTCACACAGCATGTGTATACAGCTCGTTCCCTTCTATTGTTTTCTAATTTTATGCCCTATTTCACCGAGATTCAGTGAAGGGGGTTAAGCAACCTGTGGCTACCAAGATCCCCCAACGCTTAGACATTTGCCGAAATAATGGTTATCCAGTAAATCCTTTCCATTCTGGACTAGCCTACACATCTCCCTGAAACCCCTACAGCCTACATTTTTTACTATCTGTGTGCAGTAGTCTAACCTAGGTCTGCATCTTCTTCTCTTTTTTCCTATATCTGCTTCTAATATATTCCACACTATTTCCTCATGCCGTAGTATGTAGCCTATCATCCTATCTCTCGTATTTTTTACCGTTTCCACATATTTCTTTGTTCCCCTACCATTTTTAGTACCTCTTCGTTCTTAACTTTGTCTATCCATGATATCTTAATCATACGTCTGTAGCACCACATTTCAAAGGCTTCTACCTTTTTCTTGTCCGCTTCTCCTACTGTCCAGGCTTCAGAGCTGTACAGTGCTATGCCCCACATATATGTTTTAAGCAATCTTTTCCTTGTTTCTATGTTTGTGGCCTTCGAGCACAGTAGTTGGTTTTTCTTGTTAAATGTAGCACGACCTTGTGCTAATCTTTGTTTTATATCTTTTGTGCTTTTCCCATCTTGCGTTATTTGGCTTCCTAGGTAGCAGAAATCCTTAGCCTCTTGTTAGTTCGTGTTACGTACTTGTATTCTTATTTTTGATTTATTTTCCCCACCTTTGCATACTAGAACTTTAGTTTTCGTTTTGTTAATTTTCATACCGTATCTCTCTGTTAGAAGCGTTTCCATTTCATTAAGAGCAGCTTCTAACTCTTCCTCGCTAGACGCTAGTACCGCTATATCATCTGCAAATCTAAGCATATCAATTTTTGTCCCTGCATAGTAATTCCAAATGTCTTCCTGCATTCGACAGTATTCATTGCCTCTTATGTACAAGTTAAAAATCAATGGGGATAGGGCACATCCCTGTCTCACTCCTTTCCTAATGTTTACTTCTCTACGTTCCTGCTCTAATTCTATTACTGCTGTTTGCTCTTTGTATAAGCTATGTACTATTCGTCTATCTCTATAACTCATTCCAATGTTCTTGAGTATTTGAAACATTTTTTTCCATTTTACATTGTCGAATGCTTTTTCCAGATCTACAAACCCTATATACACGCTTTCCCCCTTTTCTATTGTTTTCTCCATTATCACTCTCAGAGCTAAAATAGCCTCCCGTGTTCCCCTGTTTCGCCTAAACCCAAATTGGTCTTCTCCTAGTATTTCTTCCGCCCGTTTTTCCAATCGTCTTTGCACAATTCTATTTAATATTTTTGACACGTGTGCTGTCAAACTTATTGTTCGAAAATTTTCACATCTATCCCCGCCTTTCTTTTTTGGTATAGTTACTATGATGTTACGTTTGAAATCTTTGGGTATCTCGCCTGTCTCATACATATAGCTTACAAGTTGGAAGAGACGTTCTGTTACTGCTTGTCCAGCGGCTTTTGGAGTTTCTGCTTGCACCTTATCTGTACCCGGCGCCTTACCATTTTTCAGACTCTTTAATGCTAATTCAAACTCATCTCTAAGTATAGGATATCCCAAGTCATCATTTTCAATGTCTGATTCCTGTTCTAATGCCGTTAGTTCCTCTCCTGCATATAAATTCCCTATATATTCTTGCCATCTACCCACTTTCTCTACGATTTCTATGATGACGTTTCCTTTTGCGTCCCTTATATTTTTGCTATACGGTTTTATATCCCTAAAATTCATTCTAATTAATTTGTATGCTTCGTCTGTCTTTCCTATTTCCTTCTTCGTTTGTACTTCTTTGCATTTTTCATGAATCCATTGTTCTTTAGCTTCCCTGCATTTTCGAATAATTTCCCATTTTATGGCTTTGTATCCCTGTTTTCCTGTTTCGTCTGATTTATTTTTGTATTTTCGTCTTTCTTCTATTAAATTCAGGATATCCTTTGTTATCCATGGTTTCTTATTTTCTTTTTGTGTATACCCCAGAATATCTCTGGCCGCCATGTCTAGGCTGGATTTAATGTTATTCCATTCTGTTTCTACTTACTTAGTATCAGATATTTTCCCGATATCTTTGAGCAATTCATTTGACTTTTTTTCGAATCTTTCTTGAATATCTTTATCTTTTAGTTTCTCTAAGTCCAAATGCCTTTTTCCGTTTCTTTTTTTCACATTTTTAAATTTAAGTGCGGCCTTCATAATTACGATGTTATGGTCAGTATCTATATCTGCTTCTGGGTAGCTTCTACAGTCTTTTACTTGATTCCTAAACCGTTGTCTAACAAGAATGTAATCTATTTGATATCTTCCTATATCTCCTAGCATCTTCCACGTATATCGTCTTCTAGCATGATGTTGAAATAATGTGTTTGTGATGATTAAATTGTTCTTGTCGCAAAATTCTACCAGCCTATTTCCCCTGTCGTTTCTCGTGCCTAAACCAAATAAACCTACTACCGCTCCTTCCCTACCCTCACCTACCACGGCATTAAAATCCCCCGTTATTATTAAATTTTCATGTCCTTTTACGTATCTTAATATGTCTTTCGTTCTTTTGTAAGTAATTTTCTACACAGTATCCTATCTTTTTCCGCATAACTATCCCCACACCCAAATTTCCTTTCTCTGCTCCTGTATGAATTACCCTGAAGTCTCCACTCCAAAAATCCCCTGTCTCTGACCACAGAACTTCGCTGATCCCTACTATTTCTAGTGATAACCTATTCATTTCGATTTTTAGGTTCTCTAGCTTACCTACTTGCTTCATACTTCTAACATTCCACGCTTCCACTCGCAGAATGTTCCCGACTCTTATTTTTAACTTACCGATCGCATCCCCCGAAGTAGTCCCCTCCCGGAGATCCGAATGGGGGACTATTTTAACTCCGGAATCTTTTACCCCAGAGAATGCCAACATGTTAGTTGCAATTTAAGTACGCTATGTACTTGGGAGATAATGTGGTGGTTTCCCGTTGCCTTCCACATCGCGGTAGTGTGTCTTAGACTGCCATACCGACCCCTATTGTCTCTGCCAATCAAAGTACCGAAAGAGCCGCTGCCCTCTTTCGGGAACCTGTCTTAGTCTGGTTCCTCACTAACGACCCTACTATGTACTTTGGTTGGACCTGTAGTTTGGCTCTTTAGCTCATTAGAGCACTCAAGCCATTTTACCTGTTCTAGTAATTTAGAACTTCGGCAAGGTGCAGGTCCATTCGAAATGGCAGAAACATTAGACGGAATTATATTTAATTTCAACAAACCCGGCATCTTCCAACGACTAAACTCTTCTCTCATCGCAAATAGCGATCCTCAAATACCACTTGGCACAAAACTGAGCCCACATCTTTTCACCAAGTTTTAATTATACCACCGCATTGAAGTCAAAATGGCTAATCTCTTTTAGAACCAAACATTATCTTTTTATTGAATGAAGTTCACTCTGTGCGCCGGCGCTAACCTATCGACGAACAACTTGAAAGCAACAATCTTTAACGCATTTTCAAACACATCTGACTTGAGATGCAATAAGAATAAAAACCAATAGCAAAAAACAGATTGCTAATGACCAAATACAACACAACAGCGAAGCTTATTAATAAATTATTAGTATTTATATTAACTGTTCGATATACAGGGTGTCCCACGAGGAACCCGACAAACTTCTAAGGTGGTTTCCTCTCATCAAAATTATGAAAAAGGTTCATATAAACATATGTCCGGAAATGCTTTGTTAGCGAGTTACAGCTAGCGAAATATTTCGCCCGATTTTCTGGGAAAGGACGGAAATAAAGCAAAAATGATTTTTTATGGCGTTAAGTTAGGTGTTAAATTTATTGGATTTTATGTAAAATGAACTGAAAAATTGAATAAAAGATGTCCCAGACTTCTAGGATCACCCATATCTGAAATATCAGACAAAAAACGCAAAATTCGGTCTCGAAAACCATGCTTCGTTTAGAATTTATAATTAGCCCAAGCACGATCGGTTTGAACCGAAATGAGTCGAGAAAATCAGAGGTGTTGGGTGGCGCGTAGTATTCTTATCAGTGCATTTTCCTACTACTATCATACAATATACGGTTCAAGAGAGTTAAATTTTTCTGTAAAAATAGTTTTTTTTCAAATTATTCTTATAGTAGATTCATAATCCTAAAATAACATCATGTCAGAACATATAGAATATTTTTATTGCATCAGCTTGTAATTAATGAGTTTTAATTTATTTTACGACGCGTCTTTAATAGTTGGACACACCTGCTTTATCGACGTTATTCACCCGTTTATCAATAAGAAAATTCATGCGTACCATTAATGTCTAAAGTGTGCTCTTATGATTACAATACCCTTAGGACGTTTAAAACTTTACTGTAGAAACTAGTAATAAATATGTGAAGAAGGTTGCCGGGTATGTTCTAAAGTACCACACCAATTTGGATAATTTCAAATTCTCTTGATATAAATTTTATATTATGCTTCGCTCCTTTAGTTTCTGACGCCTTTTAATAATTTTTGGGAACGATTTATAGTTGCACTGAGGTAGTCCCATTCAATACACAACCCTAAAGATCATACTCTTTCTTGCGCGTCCCATAACGGTATGTTTTAAGATGTAATAAAAGTTTGAAGCAACTTATTAATTCCTAATAAACACAGTCGAAAATTATTCTTAGAGATATTTTTCGTGATAATAATTTAGAGTCGTTTAATCTACCTCTGACCAGAATAATTACATTTGAATGTTAGCGAGGCATTTGAACACAAAAGATGATTGATAGGCTCCTGTGGGCGATGAACTTGATTGACAGGTACAATAATTTTGCAGTTAATAGCTTATTAGATTTCAATAAGTACGTTCCAGAAATTATTTGCATATTCTGGTATGTTCTCGAAATAATTCGAACGTTTGGAGAAAATATAAAAAGCATTAGTTTAAAGTTTTTAAAGTCGTATGTAACACGCTTCGAAAAATAAAAGAACGCCAACTTGCGGGTGCCAATTTGCACCCCTTAAAATACTAGTGGTTACAGTATATCGCAAGGTTACCGTACAACAAACTAATGGTCGTGTGGTACTGACTGTGGTAGCTATTAACTAAGGCTTAATGCGTACAGGACGTAACTCAGGGGAGTTGTCGTGGATAATAACGAAAGAAAGAGCTATTACTACAAATAAGTAACTCGGGTGTGCGCCAGGAAGGACCACCAAACAGAAATTACGCATCAACCTTCCTGACCTGGTAAAACAGCAAGATTGTACTAAAATGATTAAGGTCAATCACGAAGACTAAATTAGTAAAGAACCTTAATGTTTAGTAAATGTAATATATCACATGACAACGGTATTTACCAATCTTATTTATGGAAGAAAACACTCGAACAAACACTCAATTAACAGGTATAATAGAATGAAAAATTAGTTTTATTTTACAAAAAAAAGTATATCTTTTAAATTCAAGACGTGTGTTAAATAATAAAACAGTATTATAACCGAGCGCAATCGCGTATGGTACCAATTGCATTTGCATACAACGTAAAACGGAGCTAATAAGTATTGTTTAGGTAAATCAATTAACTGTAAATTTAAGGTATTGAACATAAATACTTGTGAATGTTACACACAAATATTTCTGCAAAACAGACCGAGCTTTAGCACGCTTTATGCCCTAAGTGTAGTCGTAACTATAATGTAAATTAATATAGAACATTAAAAATCAAGGTGACTTCATGCAATAAAGTTAAGTTGTAAATTAAAATCACTTATCTAATTGTCTGGCGGTCGTCGTACCACCAGGAAAACGATAACGACTGGTATTTCTATTTTCTTCAAACCCATACGGTAGGATTCTAAAAGTGCACTCTTGTTCTTCACAGATCACAAATCCAATTATTCAATCTTCAACAGAACATCCAAATACGGCCAAACCAAACGAAGACGAAAAGAATACGTACATAAGCGTATGTATGAATATATGCAGGAATGAATAAATCAATGATTAACAGAAAAAGTAAGAATGAAGAAAAACATAAGAATGAAGAAGTAAGGACGACGAATGAAGAACGAAGAACCCTAATATATCGTAAGAAGAATAGGAATTAATAAAAGTACAATTTCAAAAGGTGTTCATACCTGGCAATAAATCCCGAAAATAGGTATTATTAAAACAAAAGCACTAATCGTACAAAAATCTCTAAACTAGAGCACTCAAAATATATCTTAATACGAAAATTATAACAATAAAATGCAAACTAGGTTGATAGCGTTATACAAAAGAGAGCGATTCAATAATCAAAACGTCAACCTACAAAACTTGCTTATCACTAAACAAAACAAGATTTTAAATGCACGTATAATAATAAACAAATCCAAATGTAATACAGTCAACTTAAACGTCACATGCAATAGGAATTCACACAAATCCAATACAAATCGATTTGTAGAATACAAACGTTACACGTGATACAAATTATTGTAGTGATCAATATAAATTTATTATGGTGATCGTTATAAATTAATTATAGTGCTTGGATATTAAGTAATTAAGAAAATGGCATTGTAGTGTTAAGAAGCTGATATTTGTTGTTAGCGAGTAGCTGGAAATGAATTGTTGTGGGTGCTTTTAGAATCTCATTGTAACTACGAGTTGCTGAAAAGGCTTGTGTAATCAGTTAGTTAATAAAGAATTGTTGTTTGTGCAAGAGTTTTTGCTACATGTGAGGTTGTAGCGAAAAAGACATTTGAACGATTCATATTTGCATGCCTCTAACTTGAAATCAACAACAGGAAATGGATAACGCATCCTTTTTCCCTTAAGGAGTTCAAGTCAAGCGTTGCGGAGAGTTTGTCCGAAAATTCTGTAAAACTACAGGAAAGTTTTACAGAAAAACTTATCCAGACCACCGTCAATTTATAAGAAAAGACTAATACTGCGGAAAAACTTGAAGCGAAACTTTCAGAGAGTCTGAAAACACTGGAAACCAAATTTTCCAACAGTTTACAGGAACTAGAAACAAAGTTTTCAAATGACTTATTAGAAACTTCCAAAAAGGCGAGATTTTCAGAAAAATTGTTATAAAATTTGCATAAAATTGAAAAAGAGGTACTGAGAATGGAGGAGCGGATTAATTACATAACAGTGCAAGCACCAGAACCCTCAGTGTCGATGATACAACGGTACGCCCCAAAATTTAAGGATGTTGGGTATGCAAACTGACATCGTGGTTCAGAGTAAAGCCACCGACATTTGATGGAAAGTCACCTTCGCAGACATATTTCAAGCATTTCGAAATTGTCGCGAGAACTAAGGGCTGGAACGATGGTGAAAAGGCAACCGCGTTAATTGTCGTGTTACCGGTAAGGCCTTAATATCCCATAAACCATACCAGACCATAACCAAAGATGGTACGGGGTCTTAACGTCAAAGTTGGAAATAAGGTACGGCGACTATCATCTGCAACAAGTGCACAAAGCTCAAGTGAATAACCGCTAACAAACCAACGAAAATTTGCAAAACTTTGAGCCAGATACTGCTCGCTTGGTTAACTTAGCCTACCCAACAGCACCAAATAGCTTTCTAGAGCTAATGACTGCGCAGACCTTCATTCATGGACTACGCGACGAGGCAATCAAGTAAGCGCCACGGCTGGTTCGGTCAAAGAGTTCACATCATGCGCTGGCTTGTGCATTAAAGTTCCGAGCGTCAAAGCAAGCGACGCGTTTTATCTGTAGCAAGATAAGTCGCTCTAGAAAGAAGCGGTACCAAGAGAGCACAGAGGTAGTTCGACGGATATTTCGTTACTAGTTGCCGGAGAAAAGAGGTCATGACACCAAAAACGTGGATTTGGGTACAGGTAGATCCGATGGAACGGCTCAAAAAGAACCGAAAGAGCTCAAATTAATAGAAGGGGTAGACGGAACGAAGCGAAAATCGACCTGCACAGATCCTGCCTAGAAAATGGTCGTCAGCTTCGTGCTGATCAGGGTACAGAGATCAACGACGATTGGCAGACAGTACAGTTGCGGAGAGAATATGTGAATAACAAAATCCTAGGTGTAATTCTAAGTGGGAAACCCAGAAGAGAATGTTCATCTTAGCCTGATATTAGTCCGCTGAGTAGTACCATGAAGTCGTACTGAGCACAATAGGATTGTAAAGAATGGGATTTTGATACGATCCTTGGAGAATGGAGATAGATCCGCTTCAGGTGGTGGTGGTTTCTAAACCCAGAATGTTAGAGGTTATAGAATATCTGCATAACGGAACCTAGGGAGGACACTTCGATGTTAAGAAGACTCTAGAGAAAATCCGAGTAGATTTTATTGAGAAGCTGCAGGAACGATGTAAAAGAATGGTGTCGCAAGTTTCAACTATGTGCACCTTGGGATACCGTAGGGCTCCAATGAGGCAATACAACGTAGGGAACCCCTTTGAGAGAGTGGCAATCAATATTGCAGGTCTATTTCCTGAGATCGACTCTGGGAATAAGTACATCTTGGTAGCCATTGACTATTTTACAAGGTAACCGAAGCGTATGCTAGACCAAACCAAGAAGCGGCAACCGTCGCTGATGTGCTGGTAAAGAAACTGTTCTGCCGTTATAGGGTGCCTATGGAGTTGCAAGTCGATCGGGGCAGAAATTTTGGTTCAGCGTTGTCCAAGAAGTTTTCCGGTTGCTGGAGGTGAGAAAGACCTGAACAACACCATTGCACACGCAATCGGATGGCTATAGTAGAGAGCAGGAACCGTAAATTGGACAAGTACCTTTCCAAGATGGTTTCAAACATTAGAGAGGCCGGGACCAACATTTACATCTATTTTTCTTGGCTTATCAGTCTTCGGTTCATGAGAGCACTGGACAGACACCTGCACGTGCTATGCTGGGACGCGAGATACGTCTACCGTGTGATCTAACCTTTGGATGTAAGCCCGGAGATGACATCGAGGGTGGGAGTAGCGTTGAAAAGGTCAAACGCAATATGCACGGCATCCAGATGACGTTAGGAAAAATAGCCAGATCGCAAGCGATCGGATGAAGACCAGATATGATACCAAGGCGTAGAAGTCTGGTTTTCAAACAAGCGACCGCAATTATCGATACAATTCTATACGGAAACGTGGACTGTCGCCAAAGTTACAGAGACATTGGGAGAATCCGTACGAAGTTATATAACGGATCAACGACGTGGTATATCGGATTCGTAAGCTCCCCAAAAGGAAGAACAATAGTGGTGCGCGTTAACTGGTTGGCTCCGTATGATAGCGATGACGTTGGTAATGCTGAAAACGGCAAGCAGTGAAACGAACAAACAGTTACATTCGTGAGGAAGGACAAAAGTTTGGACCGAGCTATGATTGGTTAATGTCTCTGTAAAGCGGTACAGGCAAAGTGAGATTTGGGTCACAAAAGACATTCAAACTGATCTATTCGTTGTGACATCGGAATACTCCCTGACACATTGCGTAGCAGCAGATCTTGATATGTCGCTACTTGCTTGTGTGTTTAAAAATAAATTTGGTGGTCAGAATGAACTTCACTGACAACCACCAAAGGACGGAAAGCTCATACGGCTAGGGGTCGACATATCGGGGTATCTGCTACTTCATCACTGAGCAACAGTCTTCAGGTAAACCAGATTACCAAGATCTGGGGAAGGTGTTAGTAGATCTCACAGATCAGAGGATCAAATTTCGAAGACAAAAAGTTTGCCATACACAAGTTCGGATGTGTGCTCGATGGATTGGACTGGAAGGTAGAACAAAATATGCTAGAGGTACTGTTGCCTAAGAATGGGGTCCAGATCTTGGTGTGTAGTTACAATCCAAATGGTACCGCACCTGCTATGAAGAATATTAATTGGTACTTCTATCAACATGGAAACTGTAGAAATAGGTTTCAACTGTCCTTACCGCCACATGGACTTCCAACATCCGGGTCAGAAAGTGTTCTGAGATAGAACAGCTTCAAGAGTGGATAGTGTAGCGAGGCATTTGTACACCAAAGATGATTGGTAGGCCTATGCGGTTGATGGACTTGGGCGGCTCCGTGGCGTAGTGGTATGTGTGTGACTACTACGTCCAAGGTCCCGTGTTCGAATCCCGACACGGTCCGCTTGAAAAATGTTAGGCGAGCATTTTTCACAAAAATACACACTCGTTCGGATGAAAGATAAAATGGAGATCCCGTATGTGAGTGTTGTCACGCACGTTAAAGATCCCTACCTTGTTTGGAACAGCAAGGATTCGGCAAAAATTCAAAATTTTCCAGGTAAAAAACTCGCTTCCTGGCCAATGTAGTACCTTCGGGTAGAGCATTGGAAAATCACATGTAAGGTTGATGGACTTGATTAACAGGTACAAGACTATGCATTTAAGAGCTTTATTTAGCTTACAATAGATACATGCGTATTTTGGTATGTTCTCAAAATAATTAAAACAATTGGATAAAATATAAATTGCCGTTAATGAGCGTTGGTTAGGAGTTCTAATTGAAGCTTTGATTACAATATGAGTTCTAGTTTAAAGTTTTGAAAGTCGTGATATGAAATAAATTAGTGGTACATGTAAACTGCCCTATACAATATAAATTATTGTAGTAATCAATATAAATTAATTGTAGTGCTTCGATATTAAGTAATTAAGAAGATAGCATTGCAGTGTTAAGAAACTTGTATTTGTATTCTTAGCAATTAGCTGGAAGTAAATTGTTGTGAGTGCTTTTAGAATTTCATTATACCTGAGTTGTTCAAAATGTTTGTGTAATCAGTTTGATAATAAAGAATTGTTGTTTATGCAAATAGAGTTTAAGCTACAATAATATCTAGCAAAGTCTATTAAAAGAAAATCTATCGAGAATAATATAACTAAATCCAAAGCTCTATTCAGAATCAATTTCATTGTCTATTCGCTCGATTCAATTACTTTGACAGCAATTGTTTTTTAAACGAAATATTTATCAAGTTTAAGACAATCGGATGCATTGTTTTGTTAATAGATACAAACAAAATAAGAATTTTAAAACGTTCCTTTTACGAATAATTAATTAGGGATGCACAAAATTTGATATCAAGGAAATTAAGTATGTTAGAATTAAACTTCAAGAGGAAGACGCTGTAAAACTAATGAATATAATTATTATCTGCAGCATCTAAGAAGTCATAATTTATAAAAGCAATTTCGCATTCCCGATGTTATTTAAAAAAAGTTTAGATCAGAGATACGTATGTAAAATACCTAATATTAGCTTTCAACTGGTTAATTGTATGTGAAATATTCAGCGCATGACATAATAAAACAAGTTCATAATACTATCTAGTGATGAGCTTCATCAGAAAATTAAAGCAGATACCATAGTATAATTACTTCATAAATTACAGTAAACAGCACATTATTTTTTTGAACATTTTTTTACTGCTAAACAAAACAAATTGTACTTTTATGGTAGCCATACTGTAAACACATTAAAAAGTTTAATTTATTTTGTGATTATTACTCCCTGCAGAAAATATGAAAAACTTCTTTTAAACAACGATAGTAAAACCCCAAGAAAAAACCAAATACAATTATAATTTTTTAAAGTTTGTAATAAAAAAAAGATAAAAATGCAGCCGGGAGCTTTCCTACTGAATATGTCAAGCATGGCAGTGGGTTGAGGGTTTTTTAAAATAATCCCGAAACTATAGAAAAAAAAGGTGTAATAAAATTCGAGGCAGTTCGAACAACATATCTAATTTCATACTTTTAGGTAAAACATTTACTGCAAGTAAATTCTATGAAAAGGTACATGCTTCTTGAACTGTATTCTTCCCTATGGCGTGAAGGGTAGAACGGGACCTTTCTTTTCCCGCGAATGAAAGCCAAGGGAACTGAATTTCTTTCAGCTAGACTACGGATCTATTCCCGCAGTAGGCAATGAGAATGCAAGAATAGGTCTATACTCAAAAATACTCCATAAAAAACAAAAAAGCTGCATAATAACCTAGGCTTCACTGCGTATGAATAATTCACGGGAGGACGCAGAAAAACCTTGTGTAACTTTTTAATTTAATAACATTCGATGTTTGTTTTACGCAAAACCCTGCTCCAAGATCACCGCCTGAAATAAATGTACATAGATTATAAATAATTGTGATATTTAAAGGAGCATCATTTAATAGGCACTCAAAATCGTCTCACCTATCACCATTAAAAAGATTACTTTTTGATAAAAAATATATTTGAAATAAAATAATATTCTATTTGTCTTTTGAATTTTTTTATTTAAATTAGAGAAAGTGTTTATATTAAATAATTAAAATTTTCACTCTCCAGTTCATCACAAGTCTCAAGCTGTCATAAATGACAACTTTTCCATAACGTTATTCATCATCTCAAAAGGAAATCAAGATTATTTGTAATATGTAGGTAGTATGTAAAATTTTGCGTGCTTCCCAAAAGCAAATTACTCAAAAAAGTATTCACATATACAAGTGGATACCTATAAAAAAAGGCCATGGTGCATCGCCTTTTTTTAGAGATATAACTTATGGATGTCAGTTTATTAACTGCAATGAAATATTTGAGTCTAATCCTACGCATAATAGTTTTATTGAAAAATTCAAATAATTAGCGACCTCAGAGTTTATGTACAATATGAGCACAAATGTATTAAATAATAAATATCTTTAGAAATCAAAAGTTTACAACAAATGTTCAAATGTTTGGCCACCTGTTTGAATGCATAAACGATACCGTTTCAAAAAGTTGCGTTTCAATAATCTGAATGCCTGGCGATTTCTTCTTAATATTACTGCAGCCTGTTGAATTTTTCTACAAATTCTTCTTCATCTGCAATGTTTGTTGTAAAAACTATGTCTTTAAAATATCGCCACAAAAAGTATTCTATAAGATTGAGATCTGGCGAGCGTGACGGTCAGTGGATAGTACCACATCGTCCTATTCATCGATTGGGATATTCGATGTCTAAATAGTCTCTCACTTGGCAAGCATGATGTGACCAAGCACTACCGTGCTGAAACTACGTCGCTCGTCTAGTTGCGAAAGGCATATAGTCTAATTGATACCTTAATTTGTCATCAAGAAAGTGACGATACAGCTGTGCATTTAGTATACATGGTTGTTCAAATGGGCAAAGTAAAGCACCATTAATTATACCTAACACGGTGCTGAAATCGTGATTGCTGTACTACTCTAGGGATATCGACTGTTCAATAGTAGAGATTATAAATATTAAAAATATCCACTCTGTGGAAGGATGACTCATCACACCATGAAATTCTATCCAAGAATTGTGGATCCTCTTGGTGTAGGGGAACCATTCACGACAAAACGCCATCCTTTGCGCATAATCCTCATGTATTAGGCTTGTACCTACTGCAAATTGTAGGGATGCAAGTTGTTTCTGCGTAACAGTCTGAATGATACGTGTCTCCCTGGCAAATATCCTTGACACTGATTGAAGGAGTATCATTGCGATGACTTCTTCCTCTTTACTTTCTTCTAGGTCTTGCTCCCCTTCGGCGTAAAATACCAGGCCTTTTGCCTCAAAATAAGTCACGTATACTCTTTGAAACACTATGTAAGCGGGAAAGTTAGTCCGGTTAGGGTAACTTATTCTGAATTCTCTCGCAGTTTATAGAGCATTTTTACATCAATAAATCACACAGGGCGTAACCATGAATTTACGGAAATTTATATTTTTCCGGATTCTATTATATTTTAGTGGAATTTATTTGTAGTATTTGGGATTTAATGACCTCTCGGGACCCCTTATCATGTCAATATATATATATATATATATATATATATATATATATAGTTTTGTGGTATAATGACCATGTAGTTATAAAATGTTATATATATATATATATATATATATATATATATGCTGTGATAAGGGGTTGTTTAGGGGTATATTGAGTAGCAAGGGTCGTGTAGTAACCATAAATTGCAATAGGAAGCAGAAAACTACATTTATTTAGCAGAAAATTAAGTAATTCATACATTATGTAAATAGCAAGTATTTAACACTTTGTATATAGACCGTTATTAATTTTAATTGATGCCAGTGAGCATATCTTTCAACAACAGAACGCGTATTCAAGAGAAATGATAGTACATGTAATTAAACAGGCATTGAGGAGTGTTCTAATTAGTTATAAAACAAATACGAAGATAAGAGATAAAACCTAAGAAAGCTTTGTGCAATTACGCTGAAATAATAAACATTTTTGATAAGAGAACGTAGTTTCAAACACGCATAAAAATAGATAAACGAAAACAACATTGAAGTTACATCATTTATTTTGTTCAATTATCCAAAAGGCGATATCCATACAAAACAACGTCTGGCAAAGATAACAAAGTATCTACAGCAAATAGATATTACACGGAAAACCGAAGAAATTACATCAGAAACAACTTCGAAATGCAGGGAACATTAAAGACCTGGTTAGTTGAGATATCTGCAAGACTGCTTGAAAACCCAGCCCACATGTAAGTGGGAACAGCCTATATAACACAGAGCAATGATAACACAAGTCAGTTCACAACTCAGGCAGGGCAAAGCTGCGTCACTGTTAACCAGAAAGTCACGCGTAATTTAATATTTAATAGAACATCTAGTGTATGTTACAGTGAGAAAGTGCAACGATTACGAAGACTTCTTTTACCGTTTAACGTGAGTAGAAATTGGCGTAATTTATTTAAACTAATTATTGATAATAATAGGGCTTCGAATTGGAGGTAAATATTTTGGAATACTTCGAATCTGAGATATAATAATTCAAATCTGTGAATGCGTTGAAGACAATAATTCAAATTTAGATAGATATAACATTTCGAATCTGTGATATAACATTTCGAATTTGTGGTACCTTTCTGAATATTTCAAATTGGTGGTGTATTTCTGAATAATTCAAGTATACGTCGATAAGAACAATTCAAATCTAGGTCAATATAATATTTCAAATCAGCGTCGACAATTATATTTTGGTACAATTCTGATAAAATTTTGAGTTGCGAGATTCAATGCAAATAAAATGAAGAAGCACGAAGTAATTTATGGAAAACAAAGGGGTAACTGTACTCAAGTATTGGTTCGGCTAAGCAGAGCAGTGATAGACGAATGAGGACAACAAAGGGGTGTTGATCCACAACCCGAACAACCTGTAGCAGGTAAGATCTATTTAATTTTAAGATATTTTTCTATTTAAATTTCAATACTGAATTTATTCAATTTATATAAAAATTGTAATGAAGTCAACAACAAACATTGCATACGTTAAACTTACGTAATATATTATAAAGGGGTCTAGAACTTTTCCAGGTTTCTCTGGTAAAAAAAAGGTAGTTCTTGGTGAGTTTAGATTGAATTCAAAGTATATAAATTTTGGGATAAATAATACATATGATATTGACTGATTGAAGAGTGTATTTAAATATTTTTCAAAAATTGTAAATAATATTTCTTATTATATGAAACTAATTGACTTCGCTTTATCAATTCAAACAAATAGGTAATCATAAAGGGGTGGAGAAGAGAAAAGCTGATCATCGTAACGTTGTGCACTCGGTGTTGATTAAAAAAGGGCTAGCCGTGGCATAATAATAAAATTAGTAAGATTAAATTTGAAGTGAGAATACAGAGCGGTGGCGTTAAGGTAAAAACGTTCATAATACCGAGTATATATATATATATATATATATATATATATATATATTGCTGTGTTTCCATGTATTAGAATCGAGCCTCACGAATTGGGCGTCAAAGAATGCTGTGATTCCACCAAAATCCGGGAACTACGGTTTTCGAATCGTGGTCCACAGATTGGGCGTCAATGAATGCTGTGAATCCTACAAAAAGCTATTCACAACCTTAACTGTTCCGTTGACTTTCTTCTGTTAATCGCCACTTTACTCTTTTCCACCTCGGCTGCTCACCTAGTTAAAACTTTCATCCTCAATCATAAAAAAACAAACACATTCCTATCACAAACACCAACGTTAACTCTATTTACATCAATATTCACAATACATTAAAATTTCAAAATTAAAATTCAGCATAAATTTCAGTATCAGAAAATTTCAAGATTAAATTTATTATCATCTTAATGTGCATCCAGAATTAACGTCCTTGTAGATGCCTACTAATTAATATAACAATATATGCAGACCTGAGTCTGAGTACAAAGGGAGCATCTCCCACCCCTTTACGTTAATTAACCAGGTTCGTCTAATTGAGCTCAAAGACATACCCAAATTTTCATCATAATCCAGAACATAAATACTAAATATCCCTTTCTACTTAAACAAGAAAATTTCACCTTAAAATTAAAAATTTGTTGTTAGTACAATTTCACTACTGTCCATTTTAAGTAAATCAATTATAAAGTTATTCAACACACACCAAAACATCAAAAATCGAACAATAAAGCATAAGTTACCTGAAGGTTAATGCACTCGTGGCCCCAATGTATATCGTCCTCTGTTAATCACACCAATCCAACTGGGTTATGTTTAGGTCCTCGTATTGCTGGTCGCCTTTAAAATTTTCTACACCACCATTCATCTAAAGTTGTTTCAGTGCTTTTCCGGAACTCATTTGTGTATATCTGAAGCTTGTTTTGTGGATCCAGACACGTTTACGAATCATTTAATTATTAACACCCCCGAAAAATAGCGAAGAAATTCATACTTCTTTCACAAATATACGCCAAAACTGCCTACTTTTGTGTATTCATTTGTCGTTGCAAATTTGACTAATTGGTACAGTGATACTAGACTTTATTACCTTGTATCTTCTTTTCTAAGTGCACTAAATTACATTCATTGTAGCACGTAAAGAACAAACTGTTTTAAATCACCAAAATATACGAGCAAACTGTTTAAATTATTCTATCAAAATCGGAAAACTAAAAAGCACTGTTTAACGCATTGAATCAAATCGAAAATCTAAGAGAGAGAAACTCATATTAACCCGGGTATATATAGTGGTTAGCCGGTCTGTCGGTTTTGTCCCCAAAACGGCCAGTTTCTAGAATTTCGTATACTATGTTCCCATCTCGACCGCCTGTGCGTCGGTTCTTATTAAATTTGCACTCGCACCAGTTAAATCTCAGAAATTTCGACACGGCTATCAACGTCTGGGAATAACTAATTAATTTTTATACAGAAATGTTATTTTTACCTCTCAAGTTTGCCTCTTATTTTCAACCAATCGCAACCCAGTGACGTTGCTCAACTCACGCCTTTTACTATATGTGTCTCGGTCTTGCGCATATTATCTGTCTCTATCTACCCTGTTCCGAGTGGTACAAATCGATATTTTTTAGTATCGGTTATTTTCAATCCATGTGGACTTGTGAAATAACCCACCTTATTAGCATTTCCCGTAAATATTAAGCAACGGTTTCTCCAACATTCTCTGTAACCATTTGTTATCTGCAAATTTTACGCAGAACATAAAACATTTAAAAATACGCAGGTGTTCAAACATAATACTTCTACGATCTGAATATTATTGGGTTTTTACTAGCTTATATACATATTATATGTTACTAATGGTCCAATTAACTCCAATTAAAATAATACCCTTTAATTTTTAGTGACTCCTAATCAAATATTAATTATTATCTGTACATTTTGTTTAATACCGGTTACTTAAAATTAAGTTAATCAATATAAATTTTGCACGTAATTTCTATTTGTTTCTTTACTCGGAATAATTAAATTACACGTAGAGCATTTTAATACTGCTTCTTTTTATAGAAGGCGTCTTGTAAATAATTTAAATCTCTTCTTTTTAATGAAACGAATGAATTTTTATGCTTCACGGTTTTAATAACGCGTAACTTTTCCCAAATCTTCTACACGGTGATTAAAATTATTTGATGTGATTATTTAATTTTTTACCCTGGTCTAAATATGAGTAATATATATATATATATATATATATATATATATATAGTATATATATATATATATATGTATATATAAATATATATATAAACATACATACACACAAACAAACAACACATGCATTCACACACGCAACATCCACATTCACACACCACACACACACATGCGCGCACGCACACACACAAATACACACATATAAACAGAAATTCATACACGCGCACACACAAACATACATTCACACAAACAACATAAACACACTGAAATACATACGTAAACACATAGACATACAACATACATATATAAGCATACATACCTGCAAAAAATATCTTAGTTTCGATCAAGCTATAAAAGAAATTAGTTACAATCTAAAAAGTTCTCAACTATTGTCAAAATTATAAAAGAATTGTTATTGTAAAATTCAAATGTGATTAGGCAAACTACATTACTGTTTTCTTTTTAAATTTTTTTACTGCACTATTTACTTATATTCAAAAATTTATCTATATCGACGATATCAATGTAAAATCGCACATTAGTAGGTTTTTAACTATTTTACGTCCATACTAACGTTTCCCAATTTTTAGTATCTTTGTAAAGTGGCAAAGTAGCTCATCAAATGTGTGACACAAAAATGACCACTAATAACTACCTACTTCGGTTATACAAAGTCTTTCAAAACTTCGTTGACAATTGCTAGAAGGAACAGCTGTTCACCCAACCATTGCAGCAAACTGGACTCCTCATCTGTACTGCTTACAAGAAAACACATTTTCTTATTCCGGTGATTGAATATTGACTTATTCAATATGAAACAACTCAAACATATCCCTAAACAAAAGACCGTTAAATACTATTTTCGTTAAAACATTTACTAACTTCAATGAACACCTGACGAAGCGATCATTTTTAAATTTTAAGCATTAGCTTTAGGGTTTGCTAAAAAGAAAACCTACGGTTATTACTAAAATATAATATTGTAAAAATACTGACCGTTTTACTCTATAATGAGGCGTTAATTTAAACTTGATTAACGCGCACTGCATAATTTCAAATATGGCAACTCTCGATTCTCATGACCAATAAGATCATGGTTGATAAAACTCCTGTAAAATTCTACGATAGCCTGCTAAAACAAATTGTCTTTTGCATAATCTGATTAAAACAGAACGCGCATGAGCATGGCGTTACCTAGAATGACACTTAGGAATATATAATGAAAGTGTCATCACGCTTGGAATGTGGGCGGCACAACGACCGAACTCATGTGATACAGATTGTGTATACTGAATTATCTATCCAATGACATTTTATTTATTTTGCTATACGGTGATGTACAGTGCAGTATTATGAACGCACTTTACCCTATTAAGAATTCTGATTACAATGAAAACGAAACACTTGGCACTATTGTAAGAATCAAAAGAATAGAGAAAAGGAAAGAAGTATTCGTAGCATTTGCATATTTAAAGATGGCATTTTACGCTCTCTGAGACATTCAATTGATGTGGTAATGAAAACATTGCTAATAAACCTGTACCTCACAACAGAATAAAATAGAACAAAACAAAAATGAAATGGATATGACAAAAATACAGCCTAACCAATCTTATTCAACATATACCTACACAAAAGACTGATTAAGATCAAAAAGTATCAGTATGAGAACGAACGAGAGAAGGCAGAACCGAAAATATTAAAAATAGAAAATTGTATATAGGCAAGGATATTGTCATCCGCAAATCCTATTCAGCCATACATCAAAGAAATCATATTCTCCATTTTAGAAGTACTAAAGTAAATTTAAATGAGGTCACAGCATTCAATTAAAGGTTAACTAATTTTGTTTATGGTGGTTATTATCAGGATTCAGATACTGTGTGAAAAACCTATACTTTTAATGCCGAGGCACAAAAAATATCCTCAAATTATGTGGTGCTATGTTGTGATATTTATTATACAGATAATATAGTCCAGTACAGCAGTTTTAGAAGAGAGGTTCCATAGGTCCAAAGTAGGTAAAGTATGATAAATTAACTTTGAGTATTGTTCATATAGTCGTAGGCTTTCACGGCCGGAGTCATTATAATTATTTATGGTTCCGGGTTGGGACCGTGTCATTTTATAAATTAAGGTCGACGTTTCGCCCACTTTTGTAAGGGGCTTCATCAGGACAATAAATATATTAAAAGTTAAGAATGATAATATTAAATAGACAAGTCACAGTGTAAAGAGAAGAGTTACTCCTGAACTAGCAGACTCACTAGCCCATTCATAGCCAAAAAACGTTTAAATGTCTCCGAAAGGCCAAAACTCCTAACAAAAATGTGACAAAGCAAGAAATGACGGCCTTAAAACACCTACGAACAAACGAGAAAATTGTTATACTCCCTGCAGACAAAGGTAATGCGACTGTAATTCTAAACCGCACAGAATACAAAGAAAAGATTCAACAATTATTACAAGACGGTTCCTACACTCCTATAACAAAAGACCCCACTATAAAACTTGAACGGGAAGTTTCAGCACTCATGAAATCCTCCAATATTTCCAAAACTATCCAAAAACGCATAATACCTCGCGAATCTAAACCACCTCGCCTGTACGGCCTTCCTAAAGTCCATAAACCTGATGTCCCTCTCCGTCCGATAGTTAGCGTAATTGACTCGCCAACATACCATCTGGCAAAATACCTAGCAAATTTCTTAAAACCTTATTCCGGCAACACCCCTACTAATGTTTTAAACTCCACTCATTTCATAGAACTGATTGCAAATATTGAGCTAGGCCCTAATGATATACTAGTCAGTTTTGATGTAACATCCCTATTTAGAAACGTACCTATAATAGACACTGTCTCCATTATTAAACAACTCCTACCTCAAGAAAACGAATTTGAGCACCTGGCCATGCTCATCGAAAAATGTTTAACCTCTACCTATTTTGTTTTCGACGGACAATTTTACAAACAAACTTCGGGCACACCAATGGGCTCACCTCTGTCCCCTATTGTGGCCAATATATTCATGGAGTCTTTGGAATCAATGGCCCTAGAATCCACAGACCTTAAACCAAAAACTTGGCTCCGTTATGTAGACGACACTTTTGTAATCTGGCCCCATGGACATCAAACGCTTAATAATTTTCTAGATCACATAAACAATCAACATAAAGATATTAAGTTCACTATAGAAATTGAAAAGAACGGAACTCTGCCATTCCTTGACGTTCTGGTAGAGCGCAAACCTAACGGACGACTAGGTCATTCCGTATATCGAAAACCCACACACACAGACAGATACCTACATGCGTCGTCACATCATCACCCCTCACAAAAATTATCGGTAATCAACTCTCTAGTCCACCGTGCAATGAAGATTTCACAACCGGAAAACTTATCTAATGAACTGGCCCATCTTAAAACTAGTCTTATAAAAAACGGCTATCGCAACTCAGATATCGGCAGAGTAATAAACCGACATGTGCATCCTACACGAACCCCTAAACCACGCTGTAATCTCTATACACGATCTTTAGCAATCCTTCCATATATACACAGAGTAACAGACCGAATTGGCAAAATTCTACGTAAATACAACATCAAAACAATCTATAAACCCCAAAAGATTCCGAAAATAGTCTTAAAGCCCCAGGCGTATATAGTATACCCTGCAGTTGCGGTCTAGTATACATAGGAGAAACAGGACGGTCAGTACAGACTAGACTAAACGAGCATAGGCGATGCTTAAGAACAAGCCAGTACAATCGCTCAGCGGTGGCCGAACACCGACATGAAACAGGCCATACCATCAACTTCGACAAGACGAAACTGATTGCCAGAATTCCATTTTTCTACAATAAAAAAATTAGAGAATCCATAGAAATCAATAAAAATTCTAATAATCTAAACAAAGACGATGGCTACTACCTTTCCCCTATTTGGAAAACAAGCCTATGTTCACAACAGCGGAACCGTGACGTTCACTGATCCACTACGACACTCCTCTCTATGCATGATCACTCATGCATCAAGTTCTCGCCCTATATAAACCACCACTTTCGCTAATTTCACCAGTTACTTCGCCACAAGACACCTTCTTAACTTTTAATATATTTATTGTCCTGATGAAGCCCCTTACAAAAGTGGGCGAAACGTCGACCTTAATTTATAAAATGACACGGTCCCAACCCGGAACCATAAATAATTATAATTGTTCATATAGTTGACATTAATGCGTTACCGGGGTATCCGCGTCTTCTCTTGGGGTAATTTCCTATACTCAATTATTTAACTAGATGTGGTGGTGCTGTCCCTTTTGTTTTTCTTTTTACTCACGACTGTCTCATGCACCCGCGGAGTTTAATTATTCAGCTGGCTGTCGTATCTCGGATGTTTCCTTCTTTCTAAAGTATTTTGTCATCATTCTTTTACCTTGGGTTCATTTATATCCACAGGAAAACCTCACAAAATTTTAAGAGTTGATTTGCGTATTATCCTATCTATTCTTCGTTAACCTTCGCTTACGTTTTCCGCAAGTCGAGAGTTTTTCCGTTCTGTAAAATATTTTCTTTACACCTTAACTGCTAATTCCCAAGAAGAAACATATAGCACTCTGAAATAGTAAATAGCAAGAACATTCGAATCCTTTTGCTCCAGGAATCTAGTTTAAGAAATAAGAAATTACCCCAACAGCAAAGCTAGTAAGACGTGACACTTCTTGAACCGTTTTCTTGAAACGATGAATGATGGAAAAGAGACATGAAACGATTTCGTATGAAAAATGATAAATCAAACAAAAATCGTAATAAAAAGAAATTAACCCCATCAAGTTACTAAAAACGACAGAAACGATATTTATGGAGCTTTAAAAAAACTCGATAATTTCCAACTTTTCCACAGATAGATCTGACCATTTTTGGCAATTACAACACTGGATGATGAATTACTTGAGTTTCGTACATTCTTCTTGGAACCGTCATTATTCCCATGGAACTCAAGACAAGAAGAATAATTTAACGAGTTCAGTAAAAATTTTACACTAAAAGTAAGCCTAAACCGACCACAACTATGTAAAGGGTGATTAAAATAAAAATTCTCAAAAAACAACTTGCTGCTACAAAATCCATGCATGGCATTTTTCTGTCGATTGATTTTTATTTACATTGCGAAACCTAATTATTAGAAACAGTTACAAGTTGATTATTCTACATATTTCTTTAAACAAATTTTTATAGCTATACATACCAATAATGAGTTACTTAATAAAATTTAAAGATGAACATTACTCTACTCCGATTTTAATTAGAATGTTACTTTGAAATTACTGATCATATATAGATTGGCTGTTGGGGAGTTACTTTACATCGTACAAAATTTATATATTACATTGCCCCCAAATAATTGATAAGGGTTTTTAGTGCTACTTATCAAGCTGGATCTATAACTCGAATGAAAGAGTAATACGATACTATATATTACTTATGAAACATTTCATTTACTTTTTTCATTATGTTAATAAATCATTGGCTGTGCTATCTACATAGCATACCGGAGTTAATGCACAACTATAAGAACAAAATATAGGCAACCCATGTAGCTGGCGGTGTATGAATCTAAACAATTTACTGTCTACAATTTATAAAAATAGTACATTAAGGGTATAAAATAACAAGTTCAAACATCGAATCAACGACGTGACGTCATAAATAGCAATATATGTAGCCAATTCTGAATACCAACGCAACTAAAAAAACAGTGTGTTGTGGTTGCATTTTAGATTCTGGTTCTTATTATTAGTATTGGCAGGCGTTGTTGTTCAGTTCATTTTGTGGTTTGAAGTTAACAAATATAATGAACTTAACTTGATTGTCAGTGTCTACCGTCAACAGTTTTGTGACCGGATTTGGTTATCGTTAGTATCCATAATTTTTGGAATATCATTCTTGTAAATTGGTATTAAAACAGTTCTTGTTAGAATTACAGTTGCTTTAGATTATCTCGTTGTGTTATTTGGGGATGCGAAAATGTCTGGACGTGTAAATAAACGGCGTAGACAAGTGATGTTATTAATGAAGTACTTTAAACAAGAGCTTGAACTACTATTCGAGATATAAGTACGCATGAGAGACACATTAACCTCAATAAATTTGTTAATAATTCACACTATTGAAGATCGGGTTAGATCAAGAAATAAATTGATATGATGATTACTATTTCAGTGTGTTGGAAATGTATTACAAAATCGGTTTACTCGTAATCGATTTCACTGCGGGTGTTGCTAAGGGGAGATGACCAAATCCCCAAAAGTAATAAACCCATGTCCCACGACAGCTCTCGCTATCACTCCTTGGCATACAACTGAAATTAGGAACGAAATATGCGACATATCGCACCCTTGCGACAAAAGTGACACAAGTCAAAAATAGTCATTTTTCGGGAAGCGAAAAAAACGTCTTCCTAGCATGTCCATATCTTTTAATGAAATATGAATAAAACTCAATTATCTTTCGTACGATAATATTATACAAACAAAATTTAGTTTATTTTACTTTCTTTCAAAAACTAGAAAATTCAAAATTCTTTAGTTGTGTCGTTCTTACTGAATCTGCAGTCAATAGAACAATGAATTATTTTGATTTAAGACACTTTACTAGATGTTTTAGTTCCCTAGTATACTTACAAAAAACAGAGTATAAGATTTTTCTTTATGAGTTGAGACTTTTTCCGGGCGTGGGATAAAAATTACGAACACTCTTTTAATGTTTTAAAGGTTGTTTTAATATTACTAACAAACGTAGAAAAGTGCAAAAATGAATGAAAAAAACAAATGGATCTTAAAAGTTTTAATGTAACTCAAAAATGTTTTTGTAGTATTGTTCATAATAATTTCTTTTAATTATATTGTTATCGCATAAAGATTTCAGCGCCTTCTTCAGTCAATGGAAACTCTTTTTTTCATAAGCTGGAAGTAAGTCTACATCAAAAGCTTGTTGGGTCCTTGTTTTCCTCACGCAAACTTTTTTGAATTCTTCATCTTTGTACGATGTTTTGAAAAAGAAAGCTTGTGGTTCATCTCATTGGACTCTGAGGACTTTTAGGTCGTTTCATTTTACTTTCTTACCGCAGGTATCTACAGTAAAGTTAGTACCCCACTCTTCCTGAAGACTCTAAATCAAAAAAATCTAAAAAAGTCATTTCGTGTACCTCATATGGGCGACCATTCTTCTTTGCCGTACGGATTAGAGTAGCATACTGATCTGGTGTGTATAGTGGACTAGATTTAAGATACCTCTTGACTTGTTTCTATATCACACTGTTAACATTATCTACTTCGTTTTGAGTGTGACCACTAATTAGAAATTTGTGATCAATGCTGCGGACATTAAAGTTAAGGGCGGCTCCGTGGCGTAGTGGTATGTGTGTGACTACTACGCCCAAGGTCCCGGGTTCGAATCCCGACACAGACCGCTTGAAAAATGTTAGGCGAGCATTTTTCACAAAAATACACCCTTGTTCGGATGAGAGGTAAAATGGAGATCCCGTGTGTGAGTGTTGTCACGCACGTTAAAGATCCCTACCTTGCTTGGAACAGCAAGGGTTCGGCAAAATTCCAAATTTTCCAGGTAAAAAAAACTCTCTTCCTGGCCAATGTAGTACCTTCGGGTGGAGCATTGAAAAATCACATGTAAGGACATTAAAGTTAGCTACAGCATAAGCATACGCTGCAAGTAAATACTTGTTTTTTGTTGTCCGCAACAATTGTCTGAATATAAAATAATATCAATATCAGATTTCTTTGTCTTTTCTTCCATCGTTTTAATGTCATTAAGAACACAGGTACCGATTTCCACGGCTCCACGTTTCCCTTCGGTCTCATTCCAGAAGTAGCATTCGACATTTCTGGTCCGCAAATCACTTATAAAGTTAAAACAGTTCAGTCTACTTGCATAATAAAAACAAGAAATTAAACCCTTTGGAATTGGCATCACAGTTTGCAAGTCGTATACAGCAACACACAAACCAACCTGGTTATTTTTATCCAAATCCTTTTCTTTGCGACACAATTCTTTTTCTTCCTGATGTAAATTGTAGACATTAACTAATTTTTATTTTCCTCGTCATCTGCATTTTTGTAAGTTTCAAACAAATCGCATTGATCGTTCTTTGGTATATAAAACGAGATATTGAATTCACCATTAAATATATGATTTAACATAACAGAGTTTGCAAACGGCAGTTCTTGTAGCTCTCTATGTTCCTTGTAATCACGATAAATGTCAGCCAAACTCTTTCCTCCTTCAATATACTCGCATTTACTTTAAGCCCTTAAATAGCGTCATTCAATTCGGTATATAATTAATGAATTTTCGAACGCTCTCTTTTATCTCGGGCTTCACTGTTGGTTGTTTCCCATATTTTCCTCTCTTATCTCCATCAACAAAACCGGTATCGTTTTTCTTCGATAGAGCGGTCCGGACTGGTCGGTCATTAATATCCAGTGTTGCCTTAAAGAATTTCTTGCATACCCTTATCCTATTGTTGTCTATTTCAAAGTAAAACGCAGACTTTAAATGTCTCTGTGTACTTGAGCACCGATATTTGGTGTTTGACGGTTTCTGTATTTCTAACGATGAATTTTTGCTGTTGTAAATTGCCAACTTTCCAGAAATTACTGAACAAGACTTCTCTAATGTTTTGGTCAATTGTCAGACTGCAGTTTAATCGACATTTGTCTCCACATGGTGGCCTGACTTTTCTAGCAGAAATCTGTTTCTTTGATTTAGATGTTGATAAACAGACCTTTCCTGAATTCCTGAGATTCTTGGCCCTTTTTGCTATCCAATTATCTGGGGTTGTCTTCCTCTTTTTTCCTTTTTTCGGTGATGCCAGAACTTCAGGGGATTCGGCACCAAATTCTTCATCACTACCAGAAACACTTCCTGAACTTCCACTAACTTTAAAATTTTTATCAAGATCGGTATCGTCGACATCACTTTCGTCACTGTTGATAGGCGACACGTAGTAATTTCTTTCATTTAATTTAGAAAGCCGTAATTTCATAGTACCCTCGGTACCGCATGACACTGCATAAATATCTGCGTCACGATGTTGACCATCATTCACCACAGCTGTAATATCGATAGGTTCTTCAACGAGTATTTGGCTTTCAGTAGTGGACCTTGGAGCCACAAAATTATGTTCACAAATTTCATTTGTTTCACTACTATTAAAATCAAATTTTCATGTTGATCGCTCGATGTAGATTTATTGTTTGTCTCTGCGCTGTCACGAGTTACATTTAATATTGAAGACTCTTCGGCTAACTCTGTGACTTTATCAAGTTGATTAAGAGTGTTGGTAGCTCCAAATATCTCCTTCGTTGTAGTTATGTGGCTCGAAACCCTTAAACATCCGGCCAAAGCCATTATTCTCTCCGCGCGACTTTGTTTCTCAAACATTACTAAAACAATACCAATTATTAGTAATCACCAACTATTCATCAAAAGTAAAGTAAATCAACATAAAATTAACAACTTAACTTACCTTGGTTTACTAAAGTGACACAATTCGAAATGCTCCCAATACAAGACTATCTTCTTATCAAGAGAAGTGACACATCACGAAATGTTTCTAAGGAAAACCACTAAATTATCAACAAAAACGACACAACTCATAATAATACAGTTTAAAAGAAAAAATTACAAGCGCACCTCACGACGGTCATGGAACAACTAAAGATGCCACGCTACTAAAAACATCAGACTCATTCATCAAAAAGGGCGCAAACTCCACCTGGTGGCTAGATTTTTGACCTTAAGTAAATACGGTTTTATTAGACTAATAGAGTAGTCTATAAGATATTCATTTCTGATTCTAACTTAAAAATCCTTAATTTTTGAGTTGTGTCATTTTTGTCGCAAGGGCGCGATATATGCAAATAGTAAGTATTACGATTGATAGAAATTGCATTAATTGAATTTAAAAATATTGTAGTACAATATTTTTGCATTGCAAACACTACAGGAAACTATAAAAAATATGACCTTTTTAATGGTGGTATGACATCACTGTTAACAGTTATGAAATGCATCAGGTTTGACGCATTACAAAGATGCATTCGAACATGAACTAATGAAGTTGTGCGTTGGCTCATATTGCCTTGAAACTTAAAAATGTTAGTTTGCTTTTCTTGGCAAATCATGGTCTTTTAAAAACGATATTGTTGGGAGGGCAGGCCAAAATGAAAGCAAGCGAATTGTAAAGAAGCTTGAAGTTGACGGAGCAAAGTATCTTGTTTTGCATACTTGTTATAAAAATGACTTTATTCCAGGTGCAGAATTGGCATTTTTGTTACAATCAAAGGATGCTGATTACGATAAAACGAACCGGTGAATTTCTTTCAACGGTTTGAAAATCAACAGTTAATGAATTTAGAACAACTGTCGGTAATCGAATTGATCTAGCCACGACAGCACCGTCGCACAAAAAGTATCTGCCATTGTCTCCAAGAAAGTTAAACCTAAAAAAATGGCTTCTAAAGAATAAAATTACATAAGATACGACAGTGTTGAAAGGGTTTAGTTAAATTGTAAGTTTATTTATGTACTTCAAAGGAGTATCTGTTATAAATTGTTATTTAGAAAAGCGTCACACAGCCAGAGTATCTTACTGGGTTTTAGCATACAACTATGTACCTCAAGTCACTCGCTTGAAGACTGCATGTTTAATGTAACAAACAAGAGTATAACCAAAAATTATTATCAAAACCACGTACGAAGCATGGTGATTCTACAGAACGTTGAGTGTGCGGGAGAAGCGTTTAAAATAGCAACAACAGAAGTATGGAGAAACACTATTAGGCACACTAAAAATGAAATCACGAGAAGAATAAATAGGAAAATAACATTCGATAAAAAAGATGTTCAGGCGATCATAATATATGATTGTGTGAGCAACACTGACGATGGAATAATGCAACGATTTGTTGCAATTGTTCAAATTTAAGTACAAATCAAATCGTAATTATCAGCATTAGGTATTTAAATAAAAATCTTGTTTTTTAATTTCTTGACTTCATTTATTCTTACAAAAAATAAGAAGTTTGATAGTACAGATACTGCTAATATTAAAAACTGAATACCTGCAGAAGTATAGGTGCGTGTAGTAATAATTGTTTACTATCGTATTAAAAAGGATAAGTAGTAGATCTTTTAAGAATGGCTTTTAGAATTACACTAAAATCGGTAACTTTATTATAATCAAATCCTGAAAACATTTTCAAAAATGGGCAACGTATTCGACAGTTAAATGACGTCTCACCGATTCTACGGATAAAGTGTACTTGTTATGATATTGAAGGGCAGTAAACATGACAGTTACGTATTCTTGGTCACGTAGAATGTAACTAAAACTGCTGACCAGAAGAGATTTTCTACGGCACAATAGTTTATATGAAAACAAACAAGAAGAATGGCATGGGCTCTATATAAGTTAGAATTAAAAAGCATATATAGTAAGTAAAAATTTCACCAGGTATTCGTTGCAACAAGCAAAGTACACAATTTTAAGTTGCACGACAGTCCATGCTCGAAACCTGCGACTTTATAATCCGAAAGAGAATACAGTAGTCAAAAACTGCTCGCGGTACATTTTTGGTGAACCTAAAATTACTGTCAAGAAACCCAAAAATGTACTATCCCTGGGTTTTGGATAAAAGTTTTATAGTTCATGATCTTGGAACGTCATTTAATTAATGGCCTAAATACACTATGCTGCACCTGCGGAAGGTGAAGGTTTCCAGTTCAAACGCATGCTACAGAAACTGGTTACGATACGTTTACTTCGCTTGTTAAAAAGAGATACAAAAATCTAATACGATTTTGTCTTTTTTAATATGTGTATTAATTCAAACATAATTTAAATTCCCTAAATACACGTTTTCCGTAAAATAAAAATCCGTACGGCAATTAAAAAAATTATTTCTGTATATTCCAACAGGCATCACCATGTGTTTATTACCCTAATACAACGTAAATAGCTCAAGTAAACCATTACTAAAAAGTCAGCTGAGAAGTGCATCATCAGAGTATTAATAATGTGTATAGTTGAGCTGTTCCAGAAGTACGTACAACCTATAAATGTACTTCATTTGCTGAAAGAGTAGTTGCATGGCTCATTATAAAACCATTCGTTAGCATTGTTCACCACAGTCTAATATTACGTGAGGAGTGGAAAATTCCCACAATGGAGATAAATGAACAACAATCCAAGAAAGCCATAATTACTCAAATCATGTTTTAATTATATACAAAAGGCTAGAAAGAATAGGTTAGATATGAAATCTAAACTTCTTATGGGACACTTTCACTTGATGAAATTTATGGTTCGATTTCTTGACTTACACGAAATGTAAACATTAACAGAGGTATTTCAAAATCATTATTTATCATCACTTAATCAAGATTTCATTACTATATTTGAATATACTAACCTGATGATGAGATCTATTGCTATAAGGCATCTGTTTATTTGTAGAATCGCCATCTTCAGCCATTTGTATCTGAAAAGATAAAATAAACAAGATTAATAGAGTTTTCTGTATATAAAATCTAGAGTTTATTTATATCACAGAAAACACGACACTAATTACAATTGGCTGGTTTTGTAATTTAAGACGGCTGGGCTACTAAGAAGCCCACTGTTCTTCAATTAAAACTTACGTGAAATGTAGACGTACTTTTCTAGTGAAATCTACCTAATTGCAATTTAATGTACAAGTACACTCAGTATTTTTTAAAAAAACCAGTACCTATTAAACGCTTCGTAATTCATACAACACTTCAAAAGTTATTTATTTAAAATGTAAGAGTAAAGATTTTAACACGGCAGCGCGGCTGACGTGTAAGCTCTGAGAGTAAAGCAGTTCCTAAAAAGCATTATAATGTATTCTATGTAAGTGCTTCTCATATGTATGCAATGGACAATTTATACAGTGTGTTCAATGAAAAGTGTCTACCCCAAATATTTAGCAAATTCAAAATATTTTAGCATCCTCAACCCTCAACATTAATATCTTGAATAGATACCCCTCCTTGCAAATAGATCGTTTTAAAGCTAGTTCATGAACAATACAGTAGTTTTTAAGTTTTTGAAATTGGTTAAAGGTTTGAAAGTTATAGCCAAAAATCAAAGGCTACCATTGCAAAAATAATAACTATTTGTCAGCTATTACTATTTAAGTATGTATTTTAAGTTTGTTTGCTATTAAATAATAGTTAATAACATTCATAACACACAAAAACATAAACAAAATAAAAATTAACCTATTGATAGAATACAAATATGATGTAATAGAATCAAAACTAACGACTACATGTCTACTATTTTATTAACTTTTCAAAGTGCGCACCTATTGAAGCAAAGTAGTGACATAATCTTTCTTCAAATTCAAACCCCACTCCCCGTCGACATTTTTAACAGTTTTATTTCTCAGTTGTAGACCACGGATTTTAGATGACTCCAGGGAAAAAAGTCTAGTGGAGATAGATCGGATGAGTGGGAAACGATTCAACGACTCCCCTTTGGCTGACCTATCTTCCCGGGGTACCCAGCATTTAGCCATTGCCTAACAGCTAAAACGTAATGTGGGCCTATCTTGTTAAGAAATCAACTCATTTTCGTTAATTACTTGATTGCCATATGGATCTAAATGATTTTCAATAATATGTGCAATTAGAGGATCGATCGTGTTTTCCAAAATATCAATGTATAACTCTCCCATCAAGTTAGCATCCATAAAAGTAGGACCAATTACTGAATTTTCCAAAATACCTATCAACACATTTATTTTCGGCGGTTTTTGTGAGTGGGTCTCGCGCAATAAGTGCGAGTTTCAGAATCCGAATAATCTAACATTTTGCCTGTTAACAGTCTAGTTTAGATGAAAGGTCATCGCTAAAACAAATATTTCTTACGGACATTTCGCTGTTGTTAATTTTTTTCTGTCATGATTTCACAGAACTTCATTCACCCATCGTAACCACCCTCCGATAATTGTTGAATTAGAATCATTTTGTATAGACAAAGTCTGTGCATCTTCAAAGTATTGTGCACGGATAAAAATTTAATCTAAGGGGAAAGTTCTCTTATTGAATAATTGTTTCCAAGAACTTCCATTTGAGTAGTCTGAATTTGTACTTTAGAAGCATGCACCTTTTGTTTTTAAAGCTTCGCGTCTCTCTGAATGTGTAAATTAAAGTAGTCACGTATGGATGAAAAAAATTTGTGTCAGTATGTCTTATATTGAATTCACAAGGAGTGTGTCCGGTACATTCATCATTTTTACCAAAAAAACCAATTTCCTTTCTTTCAGTTAAGGTGTAAACCATTTTCAACGAACTTCGTTCGTTTATGAAATCGATTTGTCGTCCGTCTGTCCGTCCGTCCGAGGCCTTTCTAATGGTCGGACATCAATGTGTGATACATCAATCGATTCAGCTCGGTGTCCAGAGCTTAAGTTTTGATGTCAGTTAAAATCGGGCCACGGGGGCGCCGTGCCCCCGCGATATTCCGTCGGGAAAAAAAAAATTTCAAATAGGTCCAAAATTAATGTGCGATACATATTTGGACTCCCCTAACATAGCTGAGTCGAAATATGGTACCCCCCACAAAATCTGACCACGGATACCCGACCCCCCCCCCGGAATTAAATTTTATTTTTTATCTGAATACTTATAATTATTACAACATAATAATTTTAATTTCTTTAAATTGTTTTAAAGTAAGTCTACATTTGGAAGTTCGTTGCGACAATGCCTTGCATTTTCAACTTGTTAATTTTGAATGAAGAAATAGCACAAAAATTATGATAAACTAAAATACAATTTATCTTATAATTAATTAATTCTGTCATTTTGCTTATTTTTATAGATTGCTAGATAACTAAAAAATGCATCGAGTTGGTATTTTGATTGTAATGATAACTTTTTCAAACTTTTACGGATTTCAAAAATTTAAAACTACTGTAATCTTAATGGAACTGCTATAAAATGATGTATTGCAAGCCATGTTATTCTATTTAAGATATTAATGTTGAGGGATGTAGGTTGTAAAGGGGTGAACCGATCATCATCGCTTGTACGCCAAAAAAGGTTCGCTGATAGAAGAGTTTTTGAAGAAGCTTTTTTAAAAAGCCATTCCAAGAGGTCCAAAACCTATCTGGCGCATTTGGTGGGATTCCAGAAGGGCGCTAGCAGAATCCAAAATCGCGGAAACTGGTGGTCTTGAATTTCTATTCTTGATCTGCAACAAAGAACCAACTGGACAAAGTACAAGAATAGAAAAAGGCCAGAAAAAAGAGGAAAGAAAATAATGGAATTGGCAAATAAACTCTTGTAAGTACCAAATTTCATTTTCCTAACCATCATCAACTGAATAGTGATATTAGCTAGTAAGAAACAAAAATAATTTTTACATTTTTTTATCGCAATTTTATCATTTATGAAAATAATTTACTCAGGAAAGTTATTATTATAAAGACGCATTTATATGTACAATTATTACAATTTATTACAATAAATGAAACAATTTATTCAGCAAGTCTGAAGGTTTAAGGTATAATTAGAACGCAATTCTTTTATTACAGCAATTATTACGGAAAAAATTATGTACTTTTGCAACCTCTTGCTAGGTTAAGTTGTTTTTGTATTGAGACGTGTCCGACTAACAATATACTGGCATAAAACAATTATCAAAATGGGTCGGAACACTCGGGCCGGGTGGTTAATACTTTACGATCAACTTCCGATGTATTCTCAAAGGTCCGAGCAAAGTTGTTAATTTCCGTAGTTGAATGACCTTTGGGAATCTTCCGGACTAGCTTGGGACTCTATCTCCCTAGGTTATTTGAAGAGACTATCAGGGAGGTTCCTATTCTACGGACATTTTACGGCGCCACTACTTTCCTAATTTATTTGACAAGACAACACTATAGCGCGAAAGTAGAAACTCTATGGTGTATAACGTATCTTAAAGAACTTACAATTAAGGTTGCATTATGCTGGTTTTCAAATTAATTAGTTATAAACATATACTAATTACTTTTAACACGGCAGGTGGTAGTTAAGTAAACAGTTCTTATAATCATTTAATAGATATCTCTAATCAAGTTATATTATCTCTGAAGCGGTCTATACGACCAGAACTACATAGTTTAAACTCCTCTTTTTATGTTAATTCATATGTCCATAAATCTGAGTAAATAAATTTTAAGTCAACTCAAAGCATCTATTTTCTGAAAGGAGTTATATACACAAAACCAAATGAAAAGTTATTTCTCTTTAACTATTCTGTCAAATTTTTAATTTAAATCCTTACTTCATAACAAAAAACATTTTAGGTTATCGAAGGTGATCAGATCTGAGGACCTGCGACTTACATTTATGACCACAAGGTCATTATATATTGCAAATATTAAAATTTCATTGTGAACGAAACTTCAGTACTAAATATGAAAATTTCAAAATCAATTTCATTTATGCTTGGCTCTTAAACCAACTTTTTAGATAGCATTACAAAAGATCTACCAATTAATGTATAATAAAGTTTTTTGACCAATAAAAAATAAACAAAAGGCATGTAATATCCCAACAGTACGAATATCAATGGAAATGTTTTTATTCGACTCACCGTACATTACAGGCGTGGTCACCTGGATTTTCCATGACGTAATAGATCGAATACATGGACGAAATCCTATACGGGGCCTCCCGCCTGCATCGTTGTTTATGACATTAGAACGTGTCGTAACTTTATTTTCTTGAGTTCAAGGGTCAGTGTTGGTAGTTAAATACATCCTGGTTAAGAAAAAGTATTGTTGCTTTTCACAGTGCCATCATATGTAAGGATAATAAAAACTGCTAATGGTTGAATTAATTTATGTTTTAGTGAAATTTATATTTAAACGTGTTTACATAGTTGCGCTACAAATAAATAATATTTTATTAAATTTTACGTATTAAAATTATACGAACCATTGGTTAATTGGCTTCTATTAGTTATACCGGTGAATCAGGAGGATGTCCAGACGTAGACGACAATTTACCAAACAAAATTCTTCAATGCAATTATTGCACTTTATAATTACATATAAAATAGTCGCAAAAGATAAGTGATTCTTTAAATAACTATATACAAACTAAACTGAAAAGCAACTTTCAGTTTATATAAAAACAATACAAACTGAACTGAAAACAACCATTAACAAACATGAACTGAGATATGAAACTTTACCTCTAGTCAATCCCGGTATATGACGGAAATCAAGCATTATTAGGTATCTTCATCACCGCTTGCGAGATCTTTTTAAAATCCTTTTATAAACCTGGCGACAGCAAATGCAACGTTTTACTTTTACGCTAGATAATAAGTAAGCTGACTGGCAGAGCATGAACCTTGATTGCCAGTCGCGATGACCTTGAACAGTGCGTTTCAAACGTATATTGATTGCATATTTCGGTGACCAAAGAAACATAAGATATCTGGTCCTACGAATGGAAAATAACCAATCACCCTATCAATTCGGTATGAAATGTCAAGACGTACGAAGTTTAATTTTGACAAAGCTAAAAATTGAAGAACCCGATCAAAACATAAGATTATTAAAGACGAAAATGTACGACAAAATGGTTTTAAACACATACATCAATGTCTTACCTGAACGCCTATCGGACAAAATAAGATTCCAACATCGCCAAAATTTAGAAGAAGCAATGAACATGATTGTAGAGGGAAAAAACGTTATGTACTACAGAAATAGACTGTATAACCCTAATGCAAATAAAAATTACGCACCGATAAAAACTATACAAGCCGCGAGACAAATAACCACACAACCGAAATTTACACCATTTAACGTACAAATGAATAAACCACGAATTAACAACCCAAACTTTAATAACACAATTTTCCACAACCAATTTAGACAATTTCCAAGACCAAATTCAAATTTTACAAAACCCACATTTAAACCAAGGTTTAATCAAAACGTAAATCAACCACGGCTAACATTCAGCGCAAAGCTCAAGAGAAACGCACCGATGACAAATAACAACTACCCCAATAGTTATTACAAACCAACTCCTATAGACACTTCATCTGGTAATACTAGGTAAAATACTAAAATATCACGAATCAGACCAAACTATACCCAAAAACGAAACTTCACTTCCGAAGAACTATTTCACCGAGAAATAGAAAATTTTGACAACCCGGACGCGAATAATGACGCCGCTTTGAATAGAGACGATGAAACAAGCTACGAATGCCACAATCCATATGAAAATGACGAAGAGGACGATAAAGAAAACGCGTGCTCAAATTTTCAGTTAGACCGATTCAAATACGACCAAACGTAATTGATTTAAATAACATCAATCAACAAATTTTACCTTATATAGAAATACCTCACGCAGAACTCAAATTACTAATCGATACAGGATCTTCAAAAACTTTAATTAGCCCCAAGATTGTACAAAAACATTAGTTAGATTTTGTAGAAAGAGAACCTTTTAAAATCAAAACAGCCCACAAAACGACATTACACCAATTTATAGCAAACATATCCCTACCAGAAACTTTTAACGTAAAAATGAAACATAAATTTTGCATCTTTGAATTTAACTACAAATACGACGGATGTCGGATCTTCTAAGAAAATTAGGAGCAACAATGATATACAAAACCGCTTATTAAAAACAAAACATGGGACAAATTCCCATTAAATTCCAAAACAGTAATATTCAAACCGAGCAAAAATACACCATCGAACCCAGGACAGAAAAACAAATAAAAATGTAGTAAATTCGAAAGACGACGTAGGAATTATAAACTACATGTCATTTCAACCCGGAGTAGAAACGCCCACAGCAATAGCACAAATAAAAGATAATTACGCCACTACGACAATTTTAAACTCAAACGATTACCCCATAGAACTAAAGTTGATAAACCCAATAGACATAGAAAAAGTAAACTTTAGCGAGATGGAAACCGACGAAGAATGTGCATACGATGCCTAACCTACAGAACAAGAGAGGATGTTAAGAGAAAATCTAATTAACATTAACGACATTAATAACGAACAGGAGAGACCAATTAAAGACTTATGTTTCGAATACCGAGATTTATTCCATTGCGAAGGAATACCTTTAAGTTACACCTACACGGTGAAACATAACATTGAATTGACAGACGATAAACCAATTTTCACCAAAGTATATAGACTACCTCAGGTAAGTCAAGAAGAAGTAGATAGACAGGTAGCAGGCCTATTGAAGCAAGATATAATCCTACACTCAAATTTACCATGGAGCAGCCTCGTATTAATAGTATCGAAGAAATTAGACGCCTCTGGCAAACGCAAATATCGAATGTTTATCGATTATAGAAAACTAAACGAGAAGCCGGTAGACGACAAATACCCACAACCCAATAACACTGAGATTTTAGATACATAGGAAAGTGTTTTTTCGACATTAGACCTCCCCTCAGGATGCCACCAAGTGGAGATGGACGAGAAAGTCACAACTAAAACAGCATTCAGTACACCTAGCGGACACTATGAATACAAACACATGCCGTTTGGATTAAAAACGCACCCGCCATCTTTCAAAGAGTAATGGATAACATTTTAAGAGGGATACACAACGAAAAATGTTTAGTGTACCTGGACGATATAATTGTAAGGTATAATATCATAGGTTGAACACACTATTAATTACAAAAAAATTGTAGTACTCATTGTACTTTATACTTTAACAAAATGAGCTTTTGCAAAATTAATTAACAAAATTATTCATACAAGTCATAATAAATTGCATACAGCAACCTGAAGTAAAAACGAGCTTCAAAAGGAAATCATTACATGCAAAATTTACGTAATGAACTTTGTTATGTTAGCATTATTTTAGAACTATTACTTTCTTACCGATAGCGGCAATGACCTATAACCTTCAAACGACATGTACATCAGATGAACAAGTCGGCTGCACAGCGGCCATGTGTCGAACAAAGTTGCTTACTCATTTACCTTCTAAACGAGTTCCATAAAATTTAATTGAACCAAACCAAATAAAATATTTTCTGATGATCTAAGCCTGCATCGAAATTACGTGAAATTACATCAAAATCATTACGAAATTATCTACATTTCCAGAGTTATCGAAGTTGCACGTTCGCCAAGAAGAGTTGTACACTACACTTTTACTTAAATTTTCACGGAAAATCTATTACGGCGCCTTTGCCAGGAAAACTTGATTTTCCTGAACATCTTGAGTGTTTTTCAACACCAAGCGACCTTCCAGTTCAACTAAGAAACGAAGAGTGACAATCGATCGCTAATCGTCGGAACGACTTGAAAATCTTAGATACTTTAAGATGTAGGAACACACTAATGGTTTGTATAAATTTTATCACAAAGGGCGACGTTGTATGTAGTAGATTGTAACTGTAATTGTAATTCAAATTAAAGTGTGCTTTGAAGTTTATCGATTATTAAATATGCAATAACGAATGAATCAATTATATAAATGTTGTTAAATAAAGACTAAAATAATAGATGCACCGCGGTAAAGTCAATGAATAAATTACAGAAAAATTTATATGTTACAAAGTATCAAATAAAAATGTAGCTGTAGTAGATAACGGAAAAATAGTAAAATATATTCACATAAAGAATTTAAGACGCACTGTAATTTCAGATGGACAGCCATCACCCTTGCCGTCAACCTCCACCCTGGTAGAACGGACAACGACATATTAGTTGAAGACATGAAAAACAACCCCGGTATACTACCAGTAAAATTGGAAAGTATGCAAAACACTATAGATTACTGGACACTCGCACAGAAATTTGACCTAACACAAATGAAACAAGAATTTTATATAATTAAGACAATTACTACAACGTGAAACAATCAATAAACAGCCAAATTCGGAAAAAAATACGCGATAGAAATGCTTAATTATAACAGTATAATGGAAAATATCTTAAAGAACACAGACGATAAATTTAATAGATTAATACCAACAGATCAAATTACAAGACAAAAAAGGACTTATTAACGGATTAGGTAATATTATAAAACCTATCACAGGCAACTTAAACAATCAAGATGCAGAACGATATGATAACGCCATACAACACTTAATTGAAAACCAAAATGATATAAAAACCACTGTTAAAAATCAAATATCTTTAACTCCATCAACCATAATAATATTTAATGATACACTAAGAAAGCTAGTAAAAACCAAGACAGTATAACCAATAGAATACTAACCCTTGAAAGTAACATGCAAACCCCGATGCTAGGAATGCGAGATTTAATCAGATTTAACACGATATTTAACCAAATGATATCAACCTTTACTGTAATTCAACAAATTTTAGCGGCATTAGAAAACGCTGTAACATTTGCTAAACTAAACACATTACACGCTAGTATTATAGAACCAATTGATTTATTAAATGAATTATTAAAGATTAGATCACTTATAACTAATAGTAAATTACCCTTTGAAGTAACAGAATCCAATATACTCATATTTGAAAAAATAGCCATAGTAAAAGGTTATGCAAAAAATCATGACATTACGTTTCTAATAGAAATCCCCATTGTAGAGAATAACACTTAAAATTATTATCATTTATTTGCTGTCCCCATGAAAGTAACTAGCATGTTCAGTTATTATCCCTAAATGAAGTTAGGTATAGCTTCACGAATGAAAAATACAAAGAAGTAGCACCAAGTCAATATCTATGCCAATCATTAACGACAACAGCTATTCAAACAGATAGCCTGTGAAGTACAATTGTTAAGATTCTCTAATCACTATGAGAATTGTGACCCAAAACTAATACAAATTACGAATATGAAAATTCAAAAAGTTACGGGCAATAAATGGATTGCTGTATTTCCACAAGAAGTAGTAGCAACCGCCCATTGCAACCAAGACGAAAACAACTTAGCATTAACTAGAAGTAAAGTAATCAGCATAAAAGAAGATTGCTATTTAAAATTGAAAAACGAAATTATTCGAGTATACCAAGACCCAACAGTAACGAAGAAATTCGCAAATTTACCGGAACTACAGTTCAAGATTACACAACCCGAAGACGACGAAATCAGCAAGAAACCAATGCAACTAGAACACCTAAACCTAAACGACCTCAACCAAGCCGTGAAGTTAATGGACAGTTACAAAGAACACTTAAGTAAATCTAAAGTGCCATAAGTACATTACAACAACATAAGTGTTTGGACAATTTATTAATTATTGTAATCATTTTATTAACTGTATATGTATTGTACAAAATGTATCTTAGATATAAAAGAAAAGAAACAAATTTTAGTCACAAGAAACAAGAAACACAAGTAAATAAAGAAATAGTAAATGAACCCTTAGGGATAATGAGTTTCAAAAATTAAGTAAAACCCTTAATTCTACGTCGGGAGGAGTTACATATCCCCCAAATTAGGATATATATATATATATATATATATATATATATATATATATATATGTAATCAAACAGAATTATTAAAACTTAAGATAGATTGTTACAATGTATAAATTGAAGGACATGTTTGAAAGAGGTTAATGAAAGTTCACAAGCCAGACATGAGAACGGAAACAGACATTGTATTCCAGACGCAACATGATACAGCAAGTGCAGGTCACAGTAGGTTATAAGACAGCACTTATTAGAATTAAGATTATTAAGAAGTAATACATTGTATTGCATAAAGAAATAAGCAGACATAAGCTCTGCAGTTTCCATAAGCAATGTGAGTGGCAGGCATTGCATAAATACCCTCGAGATCCCAAGATGGCCAGTCAGTCTAGAGTTTCACAAATTTATCATTGTTGGTAATTCAGCTACTTACCGTAATTTTAGTTTATTTAAAATAGTGAAAGTCGACCTAGAATTATTTCGATCTCCACACGTTACTGCATATAACGTATTTGTAATTAAAAATTCATATTGTAATTCTGTTTCAATAAATTGATACAAGAGTTTTTTTGAAGAAGCTTTTTTAAAAAGCCGCTGGAAGAGGCCCAAAACCTATCTTGCTCAAAAAACTAAAATTGACATATTTCAAAAAATTTAAAATTCAAAAAATTACCAGGTAAAAAAACTCGCTTCCTGGCCAATGTAGTACCTTCGGGTGGAGCATTGGAAAATCAAATGTAGACGTTAAAATCGCGACACGGTGGGAACCTGCAGGCAACAAATTGCGCGCGAGTAGTTTGATTGCACGCTCGAACTGTAATAATTGTAAGGTACTAAACAAAATTTTAATCATTATACAGATGAACCGCGTTAAAATAACTTATAATAAACCGATTTATGCAGGTTTCTCAATTTTGGATTTGCCTAAAACTCTAATGTTTAAGTTTCACTATGAAAAAATGAAGAGTCTGTTTGACTGTAAATTTTCGTTTATGTACACGGACACAGACTCTTTAGTATATAGTATCGAAACAGACGATTTTTATAGTGATGTAAATGATAATATCGACAACTGTGACACGAGTACCTACGCTCCTGATAATAAGTATAATCTCCCACTTGTAAACAAGAATGTGCCCGACAAATTTAAACACAAATTTAGTAGTGCGTTAGTGCATGAATTTGTCGGGACTGGTGCTAAAAGTTTCTGCTTATTTAGTGAAAACGATATTATTAAGAAGATTAAAGGCATTAGCCACAGTGTAGTTAGTAAGCAAATTTATGTTGAAGATTACAAGAACATTGTATATAATAATAATAGTAAACCCCTTTTGCATACAATGTTGTGAATACGAAGCAATAAAAATGCGGTGTATGCACAACGAATAAACAAAATTAGCTTATCTGGGGATGATGATAAACGCGTTGTCATCCCTGGATCTGTTAATACGTATGCATGAGGGCTAACGACATAGTTAATTAAGAAGACACTGTATATAAAATACACGGGATTAAACGCATGAGAACATAAATATGTCTTAAGTATAGTTTACAGGTAAAGATAAATTTTAAAACTCAATAAATTGCATCAAAATTAAATTACCGGGAAGCATAGATAAATTGGCATTGCAAATATTTAACGATTGCGTCGAAAATATCAACGCAAATAATTCATTATTAGAAAATCGTTACGTGACTAGAATAAAACACATTTGTTCAGAAAACCAATATTCTGTGGAAACAAATAAACACCAGGCGGTGCAATTATATGATAAATTAACAAACATCAAATACGTGAGTAAATTAAAAGCCAAAAGTTGGAAAACCATCAAATAATACTGCAACATGCTGAATGCGGACGTGACGAACAGAGCATTCATCGAAGATTTATTCTAAGTAATTTGTAAACATTCCGAGTTCTGCTAGATAAGGCAAAAGTATCAGCCCAGATTGAAAACACGCCAATGAAAACAATTGGAGGAAGGCCTTATATATACGATAGTAACGGAACGACCTTTTAGTCTACATTTAACTAAGCAACAACTATGTTCGATGGTGTTGAAAACTCACGTAACTAGTGAAGTTTAAATCAAAACAAATCAGTTTTAAAAGTGCAAGTATTTGTGCAATGAAATATAAGCCGATCTATAGATAGACGGCTGTAATTTGTGGACTGTAATTTGGGACCTGTATTTTAGGACTTTTAATTTGCGGACTTTAATTTGGGATCTTTAATTGGAGACGGCTTTAATTTTGGACATATTCTAATTTTGGTGATATTTTAAAAATGGAAATATTCTAATTTTGGAGATAATTTAAAAATGGACATATTCTAATTTGGACATATTCAGATTTGGTACGTTTTAATTTTGGATGTACTGTAATTTGATACGATTTTAATTGGAAGCGATTCTTATATGGGGCCGGCACACCAATAAGCAAAGCGGATACAGCAAAGGGATGCAGGTCATAGACTAGGATGGAACTTCAGAACCCATTCCAGGTTAGCAATTTTTAACACACTGTATTATTGAAAGATTGTTTCAATTTAATATTTGGTATGCATTGTATATTTGTAAGTCATCAAAAAGGTCACTGAAATAATATGAAAATGGAATAGGTATCTTGGAACGTTCGATGGTCCCTGAATATAATTAAAAGATATTTTTGCTGGCTTTTAGAAAAGCGTAAATCTGGTATATGTAGATATTTTGTACAAAAGAGAAAATTTTGAGTGTTGTAAATATTATCAATTATTATATTGTGTTCTAGAATTGCTTTATTTGATTCAATAAGATTTATTCAGTAAGCTAGTCCGTGTAAAAATCCTAATTTAACATTTCATAACATTGGGGCTCGATAATCCTAAAACAGGAGCTATATCATAGCAAATTTATTACGCCCAATCGTGGGGCCTAGATCACAGCATATATATATATATATATATATATATATATATATATATATATATATGTATACATATATGATGGAACAAAAGTGGATATATACAAAGTAAGTCAAAAATTGTGACTTTAAAAAAAATGGCGGATTGATGTAAGAAAAATGGCGAATGACAGATGTGACGTAGGAAAAATGACGTATGACAGGTGTGACGTAAAAAAATGGCGGATGGCAGATGTGATGTAAGAAAAACTGGTATTATATTAATGAACTTTCCCATTAAAAAGGGTGAGGGAAGCGAAGGTCGAGGTCCCTCAACTCCCAATCGGCGTCTACTATTCTACAATAAAATTGTTGTATAAATTTGTTGTAGATATTAACTTAAAATATTGATAATGACATCGGGAGACTAATTCTGCGCTTCTCTTATAGAAGGATAACACGTCTATCTAACCGGTACAAAACCAGGATAATTAAAGTGTACTAAAGGAAGTGCACAATTTTGAAAACAAGAAATCCGTAAGGGGAAATTGATAAACATTCATTTAATACGTAATAACACATAAGAAAACTTTGAACAGATCAAACTGTCAATTATCGATATTACCGTATAAAACAAGATTTTAAATACAGTAGAAAGCTTGATGTCTACAGCATAGACTAATATTATTTCAATTAAGTATCTGCTTTAAAAGTTAAAAGTTTGCGTAAACTAGGTAAGTACTACTGTAGAAATTATTAAATGCACCTAACATCTAGTTAACTCTTTAAAAAACCAATGACCTGTTAGATTTAAAAAGTGTGGGCAGTTGAACTTACGATACACTTTGCAAATTAACCTCGATTTGAATTATTCTTATATTAAAATTTACTGCTTAATATAAGGAAGGATTTTACTCATCACGTTAATATTATATATAATGCCGGTAAGCTCGCTCTCTAGTTAAAGTTAAGTTTGTTGGAAAAAATAATTTGGTCAATTTCCAGTCAGATCAATAACAAACTTAAAAATTGGAATAACTACAGAAGTACCTGTGCAAATATGTCACTAGACAATTGCAGCAGTAAAGGAAAATGTTTATTCGATTATTATTAGGTTTATATTTATTATAGTGTTTATAAACGAAGCAGACAACCTACATGTATAAGTCTCTGTCTTGTTTTAAGAAAAAAGGTCAGTAGATCATTTGCAGATTGAGGTGCAAAGCAACCTCTTTCCTCCTGCACTTCCTCCTTTAGATATCGCTTCCTAACTCCTACATCTCCACACATCACGAGCACCCCCATCTCCACATATCACTTTCAAGCATCACCTCCACCTCCATCACCACACATCACCTTTACCTTCACACATCACCTCCACACTTCACCTCCACCGCCACACATCATATAGGTAACAAATGGCGGCGGCGTTGACCTAACCTATCAATTTTTCCCGCTTTCTTACTGAAGTGCAGACAAGTCCAACTAACCTAACCTACGTCCAAACAACACCAATTAACCCAAGTCCAGACAACGTAAACTAAGCTAAGCCCCCTCCTCCATCTTACTCTCTCATCCTTCCTCCACTCGCATATTCCGTACTCCCTTAGACAATATCAACTAATCCTTCTCCTTTCTCCCTTCCTCTCTCATCCTCCGTTCTCCCATCCTCCCCTTTTTCCCATCCACTCTAATCCTCATAACCTATCAATTTTCCCCGCAAACTAACGCTGATACAGAATGAGAACAAAATGCATTCAATTACTAGCTAGAAAAGCATGTAGGAGACGAATTCGTAGACGTAAATTTAAAAATAAGAAATAAAGTGGTTAAGTTACAACATCCGGCAGTGAACATAAAGAATTTGCGGGCATGTGTTGCTATGTTGCGGCTCGTTGGAGTAGAGAATAGAAATAAAGAAGCATATTATTTGTTAATGTATTCGAAGGAGCAATGAAGATATAGTTCCATCCGTTTATGTAAGTTGTTAATAGATTTATTCACAATTAAATTATTCATCTATTATTAAAATAAAATTGTAAAAACAACATTTTTAATTGTATGAGAGAATGTCTATTTGGTTTAGTACATGCATCATAATAACCCTCGCCCTTTGCTGAATGCTCAATCGTCCTACGGAGATCACCCTGTAAATGTTCAGGTACTATTGCAAATCCACATCCGCCTGGGTGGGATGCTCAGACGACATGGCGGACATTTGATATATAAAGAACCATTTTTTTTAGATATTACAAAGTCTGTTATATTTTACAGTTTGATAATCAAAACTCGCTGTACATATCCTACTATTGGTTAGAAAAGGAAATAAACCAAGAGGATGTAGGTTTCACTTTTACAATAAGAATTAAAGTGGTTAAGTTAAAAATCACTCCAAATAACCATAAATAATTGACAGTTTTTATGTGTAGATAATAGATTTAACGGCCCACCATGGCCTGATATGGTCCGCTCTGGCCCGATCTGATCCGCTATGGCACTACAAGTAGCGATACGAGTTAAGCCGTTAAAGAATTATAGCCCAATTGATTTTATTATATAATTCGAATACCTCTGTAATAAAAAGATTGCTGTGCAGAAAATAAACACTATTTAAAAATATATATATATATATAATTACGTTATATATAATTATGTTTAAAATATGGTAAACACCTAAGGAAAAAAGATAGTTAAGATCCTCGAAATTGCGGATAGTATGGAGTATATTAATACAAAAAATGGTAAATTTCGTGTTAAGAAAGACAGATGTGTAGGATCTTTAATAGCAGAAAGTCCTCGAACATTTATACCTGCTATACATCGCGTAAAAGCCAAAACATGCGGGTGAAAACAGATTATTGGTAAGGATTGAAAAATATTATCCAGAAACATACACATTCCATGTGTTTCGTGTAGGGCGCAACTACCAGACGTCAATTAGAAAATTTGTTAGAGGGACTACGAAAATATATCAGCTCGAATAAAGAAGATTCGTATAAAGTGTATTAAATACGATATTTTGATGTGCTTGTGTGTTTACATGCAAAAGTTGTCTATTATTTTCGTTTTTACCCTACTCAATCTCTGGTGCGATCTGAGTGCTTTTCGACACCTGTCGATTGATTCTAATCTGTAGAAGACAAAATTTTGTGTCTGCACGTAACATTCGTCTTATTACTATCGTTTTTCCCCGCTAAGTCTCCGACTGTGTTAGGATGTTTTCGAGTTTCTTCGGTTTCTCCTAAAAAGAATAAGACGATATATTGCTGTGCTTGCGCTCTGATTGATTTACGCCACACTTTCGTTTCCAACGTCATCTTCAACTTTGTTCGCATGCCTTCGACATCCTTCGGCTCTTGCTCTATAGAATACAAATAGCATTTTTCTTAAGTAAGTTAGTATTCGATGGTGGTAGAAACAGACTACATAAGTTTATTATTTGAAGAATTAAAAATCGTTTAAAGTATTAAATGCAAATGTACGTAACTAAAAGTTTTGACTTCTTTGTCGAAAAATTTAACTATGTGAAAATGATAATACTTAACTTATAACTAGCTAAATAGATAGAGAATCATATAATGTATTTTTTTATCGGTTGTCAGGGTGCTCGATCGATTATACAGTACATTTAATTCTAGTTAGGTTAAAGAACGTGGTATTAGGATGGTAGAAGCGATAACATATAAATATGCCGCTGGAAAGCTGTTATTTGACAGAAACTGTGTATTATTCATTAAAATAACTTTTCTTGGAAGATGGGAAATTGTACTTCTGAAATACGTCCATGTATTCGATACAACATGCGTGATTATAGTTTAAGCTGTCGGGAAATATTGGTGTCGACATGCCTGAATGGGATTTTGGCATGTCAATTAGCATCTCAAAATGGAACCTTTATCGTGTATTTGTCGGAGGCACACATCGGATCGAGGTACGCGCCCGGGCTGGGGTGGATCGTATTTCTGGCGGTCGCTGGCTTTGTTTGCGGATGCTCTCCACAACTTTCGTTAGATTTTAAAAAGTACGCATGCCGTAGCGTTTCCATATGCGCTTGCGCTCTTTCGCATTTACGTTTCATTTTAGTTCCTCCACCTGGTAAACTTCGTTCGGGCACCTTCGCCTATCTACGCGCCCAGTCTGTAGGGCATAAAAGAGGAAATTATTCGTATCTAATTTAGTATTCGATGGTAGTCAAAACAGTATGAACTCTCCTAAAGTGTTTAGTACCTCGCAGCTTCTTGGTGGTACAGTAAAACCTATAAAGAGGGGCTTAGGTTGTGGCTGCTGTTAAAAAATCTGGACAATAACAACTTAATCAACGACATTGGAAATATTAACTATACCAAAGAAGAAAAACTCAGAGTGTATGGACTTACCCTATCCGATTATAGAACCTTTCTGCGATAATATAATGCTAGTTAAAATACTCGACGTTGTGGATTCCGAAGGAAAATTTAAAATTTATGGTAAACTTCTTATTAAGAAAGAGATATTTGGAGCCCTTAATAATAGTTACTTTCGTGAAAAGTTCTCGAAATTTGTATATGCTAGGCATGGAGTAAGAGCTAAACTCCCATTTCTACTACAATGTTAAAATAAAGAGGATCAGGGAGTAAAACAGACTATTGGAAAAGAAGGTCTGGCAAGTATTAACAAAAGTATATAAACCCTAATTGTTTTCCTTACAAGGTGGAACTGGCAAATGTTAACTTAGAGATTTTGTTGAAGGAAACGTCGGATATATTGGATCATCTCCAAAAGAAAGCTTTCTATCTCCCAGATCCGGATATAGCCCAGGATTTAGTTGGCATACGTATCAAGGCGAAAATGGTCGAATACTTAAGGAATTCTTTTAACTTTGCCTGCCATCGAAGACATACTGAACACGATAATGTAATTTAAGATAATGATAGAACTGCTTAACATGGGTAAATTTCAATAGTCTGATTAAGATATACAACAAGCTTGTATGCCAGGTCAAGCATTAACAAGCAGATAGGAAATCATGCAGAGATTTTAACAACTGTTCGGATGCTCGATTAAAGCAGACACTTAGATCTACTATAACTAAAAAACGTGGTATTACGAGACCAGAACCCACAAAATATAACTATACTGTTGGAAATTGTTATATGGTAGATAATATAAATATAACCCATTAAAGGATTATCTAACTTTGATGGAAGACTGCAAATTATACTTGCAAAATGCATTGGTGTACTCGGTTTCGACTGCAAAAATGTGGAGGTAGCTAATCGAAAATCTGCAAAATAGTTGCTGTCTTGTATTTTTAGTAACAATCCACAGAAGAATTAAAGAGGATTTTGTACTTCACATAGGAGATGTTTGGGTTCTGTAATTGTTAACAAGGATTTGGTGAGGATAATTTTAATAAAAAAGCAATGGCTAAATGTGCATGTGTGTGCGTGCGTGCGTGTGTGCGTGCGCGCGCGTGTGTGTGCGTGTGTGTACGTGTTGTGCGTGTGCGTGCGTGTATGTGCGTGTGACTGAGTGAGTGTGTGAGTGAGTGAGTGAGTGAGTCAGTGTGAGTGAGTGAGTGATTGATTGAGTGATTGATTGATTGATTGAGTGAGTGAGTGAGTGAGCGAGTGAAGGAGTGTGTGCGCGTGCGTGCGTGCGCGCGCGCGTGCGGGTCAGCGTGCGCATGTGCGCGTGGGTGCGTGCGTGCGGCTGCGTGCGTGCTACCGTGCGTGCGTGTGTGTGCGGGTGCGTGCGCGTGCGTGCATTCGTGCGTGAGTGCGCGTGTATGTCTGTATATATGTATGTAGGTATGTATGTATGCATGTATCTATGTTTTTTAGAAGCAAAATATTTATTTTCAAATTAATGTATTGTAGCCTTTTACTTCCTGATTTTCGTTTAACGACAATTTCCGATAATTAGAAATGAAGCCCACGGCAAATTAAGATGGAAGGTGGCTCTAAGTTGAGGAAATCTCAAAGGCAAGCGGCTAGTCGAACTATATGCTCTGGGTAGAGAATGAGCTGTGGGTCGGGGTGTAATTGCAACCACTAATAATAAGAATAAGGCGCCACCGTATTTTTTTATACTGAGAAGACCTGAAACAAGTCCCTTGTACAAGGCTAATGCGGAAACCTATTTTCTATAACCGCTATATAATTTTTAAAGACCTCCTAATCTTTGAAGTATCTTACCTTATGGTTCGACCTTGACCTTAGCAATCCTGCACTGCACCTGTGAACAGATTAAACAAAGAAAGGCACTGTTTGTGCATTCAAATTCAAAAATAATTAAACACTATCAGAATCGACTTTCATTCCTCTTAAATAAAAGATAATCTTTAGTCCGAAAATAAGAATCTATTCTTTTTGGTATCCAATAAAATAATTTTTCGTTTACAAAAATATGTCTTCCTTTATAAGTTAATTTAAATTAGAAAGAGTTAATTACAATGGTACTGAAAGTATCCGTACCACTTACTATTTAATGAAGTTTATATGACAAATTGACAAAGCATAAAATTGCTTATTTAAAGAAAGAGTTAATTATGGTAAATTTACCTTAATTTCACAGTAGATAATTACAGCTAATTGTTCATAAAATATCAAATGTAAAGATTCAATTTCTAAAGGTTTAAAATTATGAGAATTTAATTTATCTAATTAGTAGTGACATCTTCTGATGTTTCTTTGAGTTAATAAAAGAATTTGTAGAAACAAATTACAGATTCATAACGTATGACTACGAAAAATATAACTGAGGTCTGGCCTTGATTTTTAAGGCTAACACAAGTCGATTACAGCAAAATTTATCTGGATTACTACGTCGACAGTTCAGACAATACGAACATAATTTTGTTCATACCAGAGTTCCAATTTGCACCTATATACTTGCGTGAATGCTGATCATATGTTTGAACAACGGAAAATTCCATTCTAAACAAACAGCATGCGCGCTTACTGAAAAACCGTGCATTTGTGCTTCCATTAACTGCGTTTCAAGAATTCACACCACAAGAAAGCAAATGTTGTCTGTAATTGATCCGAACAACTTTATATATGTAATTCCATATGTATACAAAGATACAATTGTTTTCCATCAACTTCGAATGAATACCATTCAGAATAAGAGCTGTATGTCACAATCTACGTTGCAATAGTAATTTAAATTCAAATTTAATAATCTGCAATGTATACATGTTTTAAATTTATTGAGTTTCAAAGTTACATGGTGTTTAAATTTAGTGAGTTTCCAAAGTTACATGTTCCTAATAGCATACACGGGCAATTTTCCATCGTGCACGCCTCCAACAGCAAAAATCAACCACGGACATCGCTCCTAAGAACAACTTTTCGACCATGCTTGAACCCCAGCTGTGTTGGAAGTGACCTGGCGTGCTTGTTGCTGCCCAGTAACAAAGTTACGTTACGATTCCTGAGTGGAAGGGATCCAGGAAGGATACCAAACAAAAGCTTTTATCTTGTCTCCGTAGAATTCAACTTTAACATGAACGTAATACTAGTTCGTGTATTGGACAATAGATATAATTATATTAAGTGGTATTGGATTACATTATAATGTGTTATATTATTTAATATTTAATAAAAGGATTGATTATACAGATATATATATGAGGTAGAAAATAAAATTGCTACAGTATACGTGAATAAATAAATATATGCACTACAACACATCACCAAATAGTCTTCTTACGGAACCACCGTGCAGCATTACTTCGCAAGAAGTGGTTGCGGCTATTAAACTCTTCATTCGGGGATCGTATTAAGTTTTTAAAAAAACAATATCAATGAAGAATTTAATGGAATAAACCTCAAAATACTAAACAAATATATCAATCTATCTGAAAATCTGTGAAACAGTACGTTCCGGTTAAGAATCTTCAAACGATAAGACAGGAACACAACTGCGCATGTCTGGCTGTCTGTTAAATTGGCATAAACATCTACTATTATCAAAACATTCCTTGAAATTGAATTACTATAGACTTAAACAATAATTGGATAATTAACAAGCTTAGAATTAATTCAAAATTATACCTATTCTAAATCGTGAGTATATAATTAAACCATTCAATACTTACTTAATCACTGAAATCTTTCTAGGTCCTCCAATGCCTTTCAGAATTACAACCAATTTACAATTTATACATCGGAACACGAAAATATATTTGTACAATAGAAACAACACTTGGATAACAACCTTAAGAATTTAAACTATTTAATTATAACAAAAACCTTCTACGAAGAATTTCTGTAACCAACATATTTGTCGATGTTAGCACATCTGTATAATATAGAAGAAGAAGTATATCCTATTAATGATCAGTAAAATTTTTACAAAACAATCTTATCAAGACTGACTATTAAATAAATGAAATAATGAACTCTACACAAGTGTAATATTTATTACGAATGTAATATACCTACACCTTGAAGATTATAGGCAACCATATCATCCCAAAATACTAATTACATATACCAGCCTAGGGGCAGCATAACTTGTGAAAACGGGCTGTCACATGATTCTCTTCTATTATTTATGTTTTCCAATAATCTCTTTGTATTTTAATTGGTTCCTGTAAAGCGTTTACTGTCTAGTTAATACGTGTTTTTATTCTTGTACGTTTAGTAAAACTATATTCGTGTTCCATTTAAATTTTAATTTTTTCTTGTATATATTTTTTTTTTAGTTTTTCTATGATATATTTAGTCTTCTGGAACGAAGTTTAGTTGTATCTTCATCTCTGAATGTTGCTTCTCAACAATATTTCGTTCAATAATGCTTTTTTATTCAAATCAGCTTTTACAGCTTGGTATTCCATTTATTATAGTAAATTAAGAGTAGCCATGTCAACGTTAATTAGTTCAATACTTGTCTGAAAATTAAAATTTTGTCAAGTATCCAATAAATTATCGATCAATATTTTGTTAAGTATCGTTGTAGTTACTTCAGTTTTGTTTCTTTTAAGTTTCTCACTTGTATACAGAATACACACTAAATTTTTTTTTATTTTCGGCTTAAATATCATAAAATGTAGTTTAAATTTAGTACTTCAAATATGTGTCTTGATACACAATTAATGTGATAAACGTCTTAAATTAGCCTTTTGGAGACCTTGACTTGTTCCACTTGAGTTATGGTCTGTAGTACAAAACGAATTTAATTTGTTTGAAACTTCTAAATCGTATATACTTCAATTACACAAATAGTGTCATCATAATGGAATCCTATATTTGTTTAATTATTTGTTTCTTGCCTTCGTTCATTATCACATCGTCTTAGTTCTATAAGTACTAGTGATGCAAATAGTGTCACTGCTGACCATATCTCCTGTGATTCTAGCATTTTTTCAACTAGTATTTTTAGACTTATATTAATTTTTGTAAAGCTAATCATTTCCTATCTTAGTTTTCGAAATCTTGGACAAATAAAAAATACATGTTCTGCATCTTCTAAAGTGTTTGGGCATACTGGGCAACTGGAACTTATATCTAGCTTAAATCTAAAAAGATATGTTCTAAAACACCCGTGAGCGCTCAGCAATTGCGTCAGGTAAAAGTCTAACTCTCCATAGCATCTATCGAGCCACGCTTCTAACAATGTATGTATGTATGTGTGTATATATATATATATATATATATATATATATATTGCTGTGATAAGGGGTTGCTTAAGGGTGCAAGTTCTAGTGGAGATAGTTCGGGAATGAGTAATTAAGATAGTCAGCAGAAAACTACACTTATTTAAGGAGATAATTAAGAAATAGACATAGTTTGTAGATAGTAAGTAGTCAACACCCTGTATATAGAGTAGAGATAATTTTGGGCAACGCAGGTAAACTTAAGAAGACGCCTAGTCGGCGTAGGAATGTGAAATAAATGTATTAAGAGATAAATATTAAATACCCTGTAAATAAAGTTTAGTTAATTTAGGTAAGACAAAAGGATATTTTTCAGTGGAAGCACGCGTATATTTGATAAAGTGTAATTAGACATGCATTGAGAAGAAGGTTCCAGACGATTAAAGTAATGCGGATATAGAAATAGAATTTCAGGTAGCTAATATAAATGCGTACAAAGATCTAACCATGTGATAAGTGAAATGATTAAAATTGCGTGAAACATATGTAAACATGGAAATATAAAGTCGGTTACATCAGTTGTTTATAGAAAAGCAGGTAATCTATCAAAATACAATATGTTGACAATCGAAGACAGCTGCAGGCAAGTTGTGATTATGGGAAAATGTCGAGCATTGCATCAGAAACGGCTCGTAATAAAATTATTTGATTGGTCCGGGACAACGACAAGTTCTAGATCACACCCACGGTTGGGTGAATTCGAAATGATATTAGCAAGCTCCGTGTTAAGAAAGTCAGTTTAAACTCAATCAAGGCCGAAGTGCATTGCCATGAAACAGAGTAGTACGCGATACGTATAAGAGTGAAAATTAAATAAGTGAAAATATGATTACAATTGCCGTTTAAACGTGAGTATGTTTTAATGAATTTATTGTAAACTAAGACATAGAAATAATAGGGCTTGATTTCTGATTCTGATGTTGGGGAAACTGTAATACAAATTAGAGGTCTGATGTTAAGAAAATACAGTAATGCAATTTAAATGTCAAGGGAAAAGAAGAATAATAATAATCTTGAAGTACAGGGTGAAACGAGCTGCAATTTTAAGTCTAAGAACGATGAAGGTCTAAGAATTGGAATAAATTGGGGTATATGATTTAATGGTGCTGATCAATAGCGTTATAATTTGAATGGAATCCAGAATTGGGAAGATCAATTTTAGTGGGAGCGTCGATGTGAAAAGATAAAACCAGGTCAGAATTTTTAGTTATAAGATATTTGTTTTTTATATGGAGTATTATTTGTTTTATATTGAATTTGCTAAATTACTATAGGTTTGTGAACAAGTCAACAAGAAAGGTTGCATACTATATGAATGAATAATGAGAAAACAGGTTTGGAATATTCCACGCTTTGTTCCTAAAGGGTAGTAAATGTTCTTTGGTGACTTTGGGGATTTTTGAGTACCAATTAGACAGTTGTTAATAAATCAAATTTATAAGAAAGGTATTACAAATAATTTCAAAAGCTGTATATAACATATTAGTTTCATTATACAAAATCTAAATTTACTGAATTTTATAATTGCAAATAAATGCTAGCCGAGGTCAAAGATTTAAATAGTAGAAAGGCGGAGTCACAAATTGAATAGAGAAGAGATAACGCGCAAGGCGGTAACATATTGAATTTTGTCATTGGTTGTTAAAGAGTTGTTTAAAGATAACGTCCAGTTTGATAGTGATATTAAGAAAACAGCTGGAGGAGGAAATAACTACATTTAATAGTGAATGTTAAAATGGTGGTACAATAATTCAATATCATAGCAAATAAAGATATCTAACCAAAGTTAGAGCACGATAATAATTCTTTTAATATTACAGCAATTAAATATAGCGCCCAAAGTAGGGGCACGAGAATATAGCGGATAGCACAGCAAATAAATATGGTCGCCCAAAGTAGGGGCATGATATTATAGAGAGTATATACAGCAATTAAATATGTCTACCCAACTAGGGGCGTATTATAAATATATATATATATATATATATATATATATATAAATAGTTATTAAGATGAAATGAAAACCCAACCTTGTATTTAAAGTTGAATTACCATTTCAAATCGAACTAGTAATTGAAAACTACTAAAAAACGCTAAGCAGGACTTGAACCTACAACCTCTGATTTACCGGATCAGTGCTTAACCAATTGAGCTATCTAGCCTAATTGTTTAGATGATGTTAATAATCTACTGAAGCTTGGCCCTTGTTGTAGGTTCAAGTCCTGTTACTTTTTACTTTTAGTTGCCGCTTGAAGCGAATGTTTCCAGGTAGCTATAACAGTAAGTGTTTATCTAGGGTTTTATTATTTATTGTTGAATTATTTTATTTGAAGCTTTGCTTTTATTGTGTTTTATTTTATAATTGTGTGCCATCAAAATTTAAATACAGGGTAGTAAAATAAAAATTTTAAAACAGAATTTAAACTAAATAAATCGAGTTTTCTTTGTAATTTAACCGCGTTTTAAAATAAAATAAATAAATTACGGGCCAATAAAACAAAAATCTACTAAACTAATACTCAAAATAATTTCGAATAACTTAAAAGGCATTTTAATAATAAATTTAAAATAAAACCGCGTAAATCGAGTAAAAACCGGGTAAAACAACCAAAAGTGTGTGAAATTTTTATAGTGCGCGTATAATAAAATAATAACCAAAAACAAAAATCTAAGCCTTTTAAATCAAATAAATATCTCAAAAACTGTAAATTTTAAAACAATTTTAATATAAATTTTCCATAATTTAACTACACGCGTACTTATAAGTTCTTTTAAAATCGATTTTGGTGTAATTAAGCGATGTAACAGTTACGGGTTGTGCTAGTTACCAAGCGATTAAGTGAAAGGTCATTTCCGGTTACCTCATTCCGATTGCGCTTGACCTTATTTTCTTAATTACACGTTTAAAAATAAAGTGTTGTTGTTTGTAAATTATATATTTTAATATTTTGAAGTAATTAGTTTATTTAAATTGATTTGGCGGTTTTAGAAATTTAAAATAAATAAATAGTGTTCTTCGCGGTACATTTTGAATCGAATTGCGCTAGGAATTTATTTGATTCTAGTTGTTATTTTGACGCTTGGTGCTTGTTGTATTTTTGTTAAATTTGATATTTAATTGGGCGGTTCGAAGTTTAAATAAATACAAGGTTGCTTACGGTTCACCTTTAAACAAAACATTTTATTGGACCAACGTTTTGCGTTCTTCTAGCGTCTTTCTTTTAGCGTCGTAACGGTCAAGTGGTTTTTGAGCTGCGTTTTAGGTGTCATTTTTTGTCGTTTGTTTTGTCAGCATGGTGGTCCACCGCGACGAGGACCCGTTGCCCAGGAAGAAGAGGGGAGATAGGTCGGAGTCTAATAGGTCGGAGGCTGAGGGCGCTGTTGGGGAAACAGCTAAGGTAATTTTAAAAGACGTTAGGTTAGGGATTCAGGAGGAGGTAGAGGAGCCTGCGTCTGCGGCGGTCGTGTCGGGGGAGTCGGGGCCCCCTGGGGTGGCTGCGGCGCCTGAATCGCCCTCAACTTCGGGAGCCCAGCGAAAGATGTCGACTAGCAGCGACGTTAGCGTTGCAGCTAGCGACCTCGATGAGCTGGACCTCCTGAGATTGAGGGTGAGGAAGGCGCACTGGGCCATCTCCAGGAGGGTGCCGACGACCTCCGCCACTATCGTCGTGGAGGACAGAAAGAAGATTCGCTACGCCCTGGATGATTTCCTCGACGCGGCGAATCAACTTATAGGCATGGTTAGGGCGCTGCGGCTTGTGGCTAGTGATTCTGGGAGAGCTAATGTTGTCGGGGGAAGTCCAGCGGTGGTTGCTTGTGTTTCAGGGCAGCAGTGTTCTGGGAACCAGGAGGTGCCGATGCAGCGGAAGGCGTCGTTATGCTGCAGCTGCTGCAGGTGCGACGCCCACCTTTGCAGTTAGGGTCGACGCCAAGGCCAGGGGAGAAGAAGACGTCATGTCGACCCTGAAGAAGAAGGTCGATCCCGCTCGTGATGGTTTTGTCGTAGTCGGAGCTCGTAGGACCCGTAGGGGCGGTGTGTTGTGGAGTGCGCAGGTCGAGAAGACGCTAAGAAATTGCAGTCGAAGGTCGGCGGTCACTGCAAAGAGCTCGTGGCGAAGACGATCGAGAAGAAAGCGCCCACGGGTCGTTCTTCCGGGGGTCGAAGCGGGGATGAAGGCGGAAGAGCTGGTGCGGTTGATCGCGTGCCAGAATCCCGCTTCGGCGATTTGAAAATTGAAGACCACCTAGAGAGAAGTTTAGGTTTGGCGGAAAGGGCCCTAGGGATCCCTTCGTCAACGTAGTCTTCAAGTGACCCCACACTTCGGAGACGCATATTAGCTGACGCTATAAACCTCAGGTGGCGAAGAGTCTGGGCCCGGGACCACTTCTCGATGACCCAGTGCTACAGGTGCTACGAGTACGGCCATAGATCGATGGAGTGCAGGAGAAGGTACAGTGGTGCGGTAACTGTGCCGAAGTCGGACACGAATTCAAGAATTGCCGGAGGGCAGTCCTCTGCTGTGTGGTTTGCGCTAGGGCAAACAACAGAACTGACTGTGGCGCGAAGGTCGATACGCGCCACGAAGCCAAGTCGAGTAGATGCCCCACGATGCTGAGATTGAAGAACGCAATCACACGGAACATCGATTATGGACCGTGAAGAAAAAGAAAAATTTAAAAAAAGCAAGAAGACTAAATTTGCTCAATTAAATCTCGGGAAAGGAAAAGGGCTACAAATAACTTCGTAAAGTTATTTAACGAAAATAATATCGACATCGGGCTTTATACAGGAACCGCACCTGTACAGCCACAAAATAACAGGTTTTGGGAAAGGGGTCACCGTTTTAAACGCAAACAGCGAACGACCGCGTAGCGGATAATAATAAATAATGGGACGTGCGCCGGAATAATACTAAATAATTTATCCAACGAATTTTTAACAACGGTCGAAATTAAATCAGGGCTAAATACATTTTACGTGATCAGCGCGTATCTTCCGCCGGTTGATTCCCGGCGGAAAATCCTCAAACCGAGGACTTAGTAAACCAAGTCGAAGACATTTTCGCAAAATCGGTAGGAATAAAAATTTAATCATCGGGGAGATTTTAATGCTAAAGTCGCCACTATGGGGCAGCCCTATCGAAGACGATAGAGGCTCGCAGGTTGCTGATCTTTTACGGATGGGATCTTAGTGTGATAAACACTAATGATTCACCTACGTTTGAGGACGCATAGAGGCAGCAGTTTTATAGATATTACTGCAGTCTCGCACGAAATGTTAGAAACGATTTGTAATTGGAAACTTAAGGTCGGACGAGGAAACGCTCTCTGACACAAATTAATAACATGGGACGTTGAAATGCCAAAACAAGCGCAAACGAGCAGCTAACTATCTTCCGCGGTTCTGAATAAAAAGCAAATTGGGAGCGGTTTAAAGAAAAATTTGGCGAAAGTATCCTGCGCTCGAAAATGAGCTATTTAAACTGCCGAGAGGCAGAGAAATAGAAACACTCGCGAAAATTAAACGACGCGGTGGTAGACGCGTCGTCGTATTCCATGCCGCCAAAGAAAACATTTAAAGACAGCGTACCCTGGTGGACACGAGAACTAACCACCAAGCGGGCTGAAACGCGTAACCTAAGGCGCCGCTATCAACGCGCCTCGGGAGATATAAGAGAACAACGGAGAATAGAATATAATCAAAGTTACCGCGAATATAAAATATTAATAGAAGAAACGCGAACGAATAAATTTAAAGAATTTTGCACGCGAAACTCAGAGAAAGAACCCTGGGGAACCGCATACCGCGTAATTAGAGGAAACAACAAAAATCGCGCTCAGTAATATAAAGAAAACAAATGGCGAATACACGGAAGGTTTTAAAACCACGGCGGAATATTTACTTAGAGAAATTTTTCCCATCGGATAATCCCGAGGAGGATGAAGGGTCGCACGATTTAGTACGTCGGGAAGCTGCAGAGGCGCAAGGAACAGGTGCCGATAAGGCAATCCTAGTTCACGAGGTCGTCAGGGCTCTTAGGAGAATGAACCCTAAGAAGGCACCGGGGCATGATGAAATCATTTCAGACGCAGCTCTTGAGGCGTGCCCGTTAGCCCCGTGTGTCTTTGCCGGGTTGTTTAATCTTTGTTTAGAAAGGGCGTTTTCCGCGTTGCTGGAAAATCCAGAACGTGAAATTTATACCCAAACCCAAAAGGCGGATGCGTCAGATCCGGGCAGCTATCGTCCAATTAGCTTGCTACCGGTGCTGGGGAAAGTTTTAGATTGCGTTATGACTACGCGTGTTGAGCACCTAGTGCGAGACAGCGGCGGTTTTAATAACCGACAGTTTGGTTTCGTGGAGGGCAAGTCGACTATCGACGCGTTAGGAGTTTGTTGTCGGGGAAATTAAGCAGGCAAGAGATGCCAAAGAGCACTGGTCGTTGTTGCTTTGGACATTTCAGGAGCATTTGATGCTGCCTGGTGGCCATTAATCGTTTGCGAGTTAGAATCGTAGGGGTTGTCCGCGAAACTTGATGTCTTTGGTCAAGAGTTATTTCTCGGGGCGATTGGCACAGGTTGAAATTCCGGGTGAAGTTCTGTCGCGTGAGGTGGAAAGGGATGCCCGCAGGGTCATGTTCTGGTCCCACATTTCTGGAAGTTGTTGTATGAGAGCATCTTTAGGGTCAAGTTGCCCGCAGGATGCTCAATCGTTGGGTTTGCGGATGACACGCTTTTAATTGTAAGATCGAGATTGTTAATGGATATGCGCACAAAACCGAAACGAGGCGCTTAAATAAATTACACGAATGGTCGCAGGCGGTAAAATTAAAATTTAACACGGCTAAAGTCAGAGGCGCTTTATTTCGGCACGAAACCAGGACAGAGACCTCCAGGCTAGAGCTAGGAGGAGAAAATCCCGTTTAAAGATTGTATTACCTACCTCGGCGTCAAGATCGACGATAAATTAAATTGGAAAGCGCACGTACAATACGTAAAAAGTAAGGGCGGAGAAATATCAAATAAAATGATGGCGGCGGCTAAAATAAAGTGGGGTTTCAGGCGAATCGCTGAGGACGGTTTATGCCGGAGCAATTGAACCGGCAATACTGTACGCAGCTTCCGTATGGGCGGAAGGTTGTAAAGTCCGGGAGATGCGTCAATTGACGAGCGTACAACGCATAACCGCGGTAAAAGGCGGCGAGGGCGTACAGGACCACCTCCACGGAGGCTGTCCTGGTGATCAGTAGAACTCTCCTATCGAATATGTCGTTAGGAGATTAGAGATAGAGACTTAATAGATATAGGAAAGGGCGCGAAATTATCGAAGATCTTAATCTTGGTAATAGGGACGTTGCAAGAAAGATCGTTGGTATCAGAGTTGGGGCACCCGGCCGATATTAGAGGAATCGAGTTTGTCGAAGGTGATGAGGACGCGACTGGGTATTAGAATTTATCACGGACGGTTCACGTATGGATGACGGACAAGCAGGCGCGGCGTTTGTCGTATTTAAACAGGAAAGGGAGGTGTTTCCGGTTTCAAACCAAACTCGCGAACTGGTGCACTATCTTCCAGTGCGAATTGGTAGCCATACAAGAGGCTATCGATTACGTAATAAATCACACGGGCAGAGACGATTATTATATAATCAGCGATAGTAAATCAGCGCTGACGGCATTAACTAACATGAACACCTCGACAGACCTCCAGGCGGACGTTTGGAAAATAGCGCATACAGCGCTCAAGTTTCGACGTTTAAAGTTCTGTTGGGTTAGGTCGCACGATGGTAACGAGGAAATGATAGGGCTGACGAATTAGCTAAAGAGGCCGCGACGGGCGACTTTCGGATATCACATTCGTCGATACCGAGGTCTTTAATTAAAAGAAAGCTGCGCGAAAAATCAATTCGACAATGGGAAGAGGTGGAACAACGCTGCCACGGGCAGGTTGACCCACAAATTCATACCGAGCATAGAAGCTAGAGGTAAGATCGAGGTTAAGCTCGATCACAAAATGGTGCAGTTGATAACAGGGCACGGCGCCCTGAAGGCGTATTTACAAAGGTTCGGTCTAACCAACAGCGACCGCTGCGAATGCGGTGAGGCGCGGAAAGCGCAGAGCACGTGCTTTCGACTGCCCGCTTGAGGCGGGAAATCGAGGGTTGGCTGATAGCAAACTAGCTATCCTAGGTCTGGCATGGCCAAAGAGCCTAGAGGAAGTCGGGAAGTGGTTAACCAGAAGGCGTTCTGGACAGCCTTAAAAGAATTCGCGGAAGGGTCGCGAGATTAGATAATGACAATCGCGTGTAAAATTCGGTGGGGTTGGTGGGAGGATTGGAAAAATTTTAAATTGACTTGGCGTGAGTAAGGATACGAGTATAGATTAACCAGAACCTGATTTAAAAAAAAAAAAAAAAAAAAATAATTATACCCAAATGTCCAATATGCACGAGAAACCCCCACCATTAATACAGTCACTGCCTATCTTCATAATTATGGCGGAAAATCGGGAAATCGGGAATAAATAATAACAAATAAACAATAACAAATAAATCAGAAACCCTCATTAAATTAAATCAATAAATAAACAAAGATAATAAAATAAGTGAAACCGCGCATCCCACCAGGACTTAAAAGTGAAGTGATAGTGATTGTGATCCCCAAGAACATTTAGTGCATACCCACCAGGACTTTAGCAGTGCACCCATCTCCCCTTAGACGTAAGTTACAGTTAGATGTAGGCAGACGACCAGATCTTCGGATGCTGGAGAATTTTATTATCGAGGTAAGACTTAAATTGTGGCGGCTGTACTCGCACAAGCATTGATTTACATTAATTAGTAGTTTTTGAAAAAATTTAACAAGCACGTTTGGTGTGTAAAGGCGCTAAGCCGACATAATGCTTGTGCGAGTGCACCTGATAAATAGGGTGATGCTTTTGCTATTTTGTGCACTGCTATATGCTTAACGCTTATTAAACATTTATTTATATATTTATATAATTATATTTATTTATATTTTATATTTACACTTTATATTTATTTACTTATTAGCATTTTGTGGCATATTTATTTTGTTTGACGTTCTGCCGCCATTTTGGTTGCAGTATATATTTGGGAAGGAAGAGTAGATGTGTGAAGATTGTAATCATAATATAAATCAGTTAGGGAATGATAGGAAAGCTAGGGATGAATTTAAATTAGTTAGCTAGATTTGGATAGTTTTAAGACGACCCTTCAGGTCGCACTGGTAAGTAGAACCGGCGTCTGCTATCCGGTATTACGGATCCCTCCCCTCTTATTTTTGCTTGTATTCTTGTTGATCGGGTATACTCCAAAGTCAGCGCTAGGGATACCATTATTTACAACCATGTTTTTAGTTTTTGTTTTAGTTTGTTTCAGTTGGTCAGATTTTTATGTTTGTTAGATTGTTAGAGCTTGTTAGGTTTGATAGATTTTATTTAGTTTTTATTTAGTGGATCAAATATGAAGTTAGTATAAATTAGGAGCACGACTATTTTTCGCGTTTAAACCCAATGTAGTACCTCCGGGTGGAGCATTGGGGACGTGGCCGCAAGTATAGCGGCCCTAATTCAAATTATAATGTAGCCGTTCTTTTAGTGGTTTTCAATTACTAGTTCGATTTGAAATGGTAATTCAAATTTATAAGAAAGGTATTACAAATAATTTCAAAAGCTGTATATAACATATTAGTTTCATTATACAAAATCTAAATTTACTGAATTTTATAATTGCAAATAAATGCTAGCCGAGGTCAAAGATTTAAATAGTAGAAAGGCGGAGTCACAAATTGAATAGAGAAGAGATAACGCGCAAGGCGGTAACATATTGAATTTTGTCATTGGTGGTTAAAGAGTTGTTTAAAGATAACGTCCAGTTTGATAGTGATATTAAGAAAACAGCTGGAGGAGGAAATAACTACATTTAATAGTGAATGTTAAAATGGTGGTACAATAATTCAATATCATAGCAAATAAAGATATCGAACCAAAGTTAGAGCACGATAATAATTCTTTTAATATTACAGCAATTAAATATAGCGCCCAAAGTAGGGGCACGAGAATATAGCGGATAGCACAGCAAATAAATATGGTCGCCCAAAGTAGGGCATGATATTATAGAGTATATACAGCAATTAAATATGTCTACCCAACTAGGGGCGTATTATAGCAATATATATATATATATATATATATATATATATATATATATATAGTTATTAAGAATGAAAAACCTTGTATTTAAGTTGAATTACCATTTCAAATCGAACTAGTAATTGAAAACTACTAAAGAACGGCTACAGCAGGACTTGAACCTACAACCTCTGATTTACCGGATCAGTGCTCTAACCAATTGAGCTATCTAGCCTAATTGTTTAGATGATGTTATACTTAATACTACTGAAGCTTGGCCCTTGTTGTAGGTTCAAGTCCTGCTGTAGCCGTTCTTTTAGTGGTTTTCAATTACTAGTTCGATTTGAAATGGTAATTCAACTTTAAATACAAGGTTGGGTTTTCATTTCATCTTAATAACTATTAATATATATTAAGCATTCATTTGCATTCCAAATGTGGATTATTCTTCTCTATTAATATATATATATATATATATATATATATATATATTGTTATGGATTAAAAGGGTTAAATTTGGGGTAAGCAATGCAATTTCAAACACCCTGTATAGAGAAAGGAACAATTTATTTATGCGCAAAATTTATTTCATTTATTTAATTTAAACGAATATGTATTAACGTATTTTTATAATTAATGATTGAAAAGTAATAGGTTCATAAAGAAAACCAGTTTTTAAAACAAACAGAAACGCATAATTAATTTAATTTATTTTAATTCAACGTGTAATAGCATTAAGAAACACACCAGGGTATAGAAAATCAATAATCCGAACGCAAAAAGGGTTCGTGGTAGCAGACAAGGATGTCAATTGTATCGAATACCGTGAAATATAAGCTCCTAGAATTGTTATTTTAAACGATCACTAATTAAGAACACCTGCATGTTTGAAAGGTTACCTTCTTTGAATTTATCAACATAATAAAGCGGGTTTCATAGAATATATTCCCAACCGTCACTTGCTTCGAATAAACAAGCTGTCAAAGTTTCTTAAAGAGCGGAGGAGATGCACGATCAATAATATGCTACAGATAAAGACGGATATAAAAACATTGGCTTCAAGACGCACGTACTCAATCCACGTGGAGTCCTGCGACGCGGTCAGCAATATCGATTTTCTACAACTCAAGTGGGGTTGGAACGCGACATCAAATATCCATAAGACAGGGATAAAAATATTACAGGCGGAGTTTCATGACGACACAGGACTGTATCATTGGTTGAAATAGATAGTTTTACAACGGACGAACACGTGACAGGTGACAGCAATTTTTCGGATTAAATAGCGAGTTCTGAAATAATTTCTGGGAGCTTTAAGTCAGTTAGATAAAAATTAGCAGAAATATTATTTTAAATGAAGTATTTCGCGTAAAGAGTGGCCGAGAGGTGGCAGTTTGAATTGTATAAATACTCTAAGAGAAATAATGGGGCTCTCTTTGTATTTTCATCGCTTTAGACTACGTATAATAAGCAACCGACGTTATGGTAGAATATTGTGAGTATTCAAAAATTGTATAATTCAGTAAGAATAGTATTAGCACTTATAACGTGGTAAGTTGAGGCCTTGTAGTTATTAACGTGTGTTGTGTCGAGTGAATTAAATTAACCGAGGTCCAACTAATACCATGACAAGCTAATAAAGCAATAAACAAAAGTATAATATACGTGAATTTGGATGCTGGGATGGAATGGTAATTGGTAGCACGGAGTTCGGCGTATACTGAGGTTATCATCTATAAATATCTGGTGGATCAGAGCGCATAGTCACGAAGCCAAGGGGTTCTGGAAGATAGAGCATAATCGAAAGAGATGGAGACTTGAAGCATTTTCCAGGTAACTAATTTAAATTTGCTGTTATTTGATAAACTGTTGGAATTATTTGTGATGTGTGAGTGAACTTTGGGGGTCATTTATGGTTATTTAACGTATTGGAAAAGATACGTGTACTTGACAATTATTAGGGTATTTTAAATATTGAAAAAAAGGTGTATGTAAAGCTTAATAAATTGCATTATGAATTTACATGGGTTATTAATTTTGTAGTAATTTTATGCAAGGTGAAAGGCATACATTAATAAACTGGGTTAGTATGAGCTCACCAGTGTGCAATAAATATAGGGTATTATTTGGACCCATTTACTCCTATTGTATTAAATGTGTTTGCAATTAAAATTTTAAAACAAGGACTTTACAAAAATCTCACCTATTGAGTTGCAACTAGAGTACCAAACTGTACATATCTGTGAATATTTGTTTGTAAATAGCGGTAAATAAAGATTGTATGATTGTTGTATTATTTTGTGCTTTTATTGAATGATGTGTGAGTGGGAAGAAAGAATGATTGTAAATTTAGGTATCCGAGAAGAGGCACAGCTGAGCTAGCCAGGGAAGCTGCTGAAGATATTTTGAAGCAGAAATCAGGGTAAGAAATTTATTTTTTGTTGTGAACTTTTTATTCTGAAAAGTATTTAATGACTCACTCTCAATTCTTAAACCTTTAATCCACGGATTCACAGCAATTTATGACGGCCCAACGTTAGAATTTGAATAGGTTTTAGGGAGTTATAGAGACTGTCCCCACGATCCACAACACTCTTATAGACGGCCCAACGATGGGGCTCGAATTTTAAAGGAATACACAGCACTCTTATGACGGCCCAACGATGGGGCTCGAATTTTGGTGAGTCCACAGCAATATATATATATTGAGCACCATTCCGCGAACAGAACTCTCCACACCTGAGAAAAATACAGAAATTTTTGTAAATAGCAAGGTGATTTTGAAAACGCTCAGTATTGAGAGAACACAGTATTATACGATAAATGCATAAAAACCCTGAGATTCAATAAGCTTCGTTTGTATTACGCAACTTGATTGTATCTATAAATAGTGAGTAAAAATTCGGGTTTGAAAATGCCAATTATCCATGATTTTACTACCAAAAAAGATACTCGATACTATTTAAACGTGTTCCTTTCATTTTATAACAAGATTCAAAAGCATGGAAATAGTCAATAATAAGCAAAACAAGCAATAGTGTTTTCAACAAGAAACGTATTTCATTATGAACACGACTTTTTTAGAAAAATCTAAGTTGTTCATAATAGCAGATAATAAATTGGAACGTTCATTCAACAATTAGCTAAAACTATTAAATCAAGCGATGAATCAAGTAGATAACAAAAGAGGCGCTTTAAAGTGATAGCGACAAATGCAGACGTTAAGCGGCCTGCCAGACCACCTGACTTGACACCTCTTGACTTGTATGTCTGGGAAATTTTAAAAGACTAAAAGTAATGTTTTTAAACGATGTCAACTATGTGTAGCCAATAATGAGCAATACTTGGAGCACTACGTATAACACGTTTTTTATAAGTCTTTACAACCTATAGGCTACTAGGCAGTTGTAATTAATTTCGTTATAGCTTTCCTTTTGTCAAATGCCTTATAATTTATTAATAAATAAAATATTTAATAAAAAAACAGAGTCAAATTAATGTGAATGAAAAATAAAATGGTGGCATTTATAATTAAAATAAGATTTAAAAGTATAAAAATTGGGATTATTGTAGGTTTAATATCAATGTTGTGATAATTGTTCAAAAAAGAAAAAAGAGGAATTCGAAAATGGCACAATACAAGATGGCGTCCCTAAGGAATCAGGAAGTTGGCGTGTTTAGCACGTCAACTTGAACTCAAAAAAAATTTGGTTTGCATTTTTGAATTATTAAAATAATGTCTAGCAACCTTTATTTGAAAAGTTTTTTAATAAAAATTAGAATAAAGCTAATATTTTACGTCTTTAAAATTTAATATTTTAGTTTTTCAAATATCTACGAAACGTTTGAAAAATTTTTTATTTTGAAACAGGATTATTAATCAGCAACAAAAGCTGCAAGACGTTGCCCATTTAACGAACTTTCTATCTCTTTAAATAACAAAGATACTCATACAATACCATCCAAAATAAGACGCCCTGTAAAACTGATTACATATACTTAGGCATAAAACAACGAGTTGACATACTCCTTTTAAAAGTACACACAAAAGATATCTAAACTTTTCTGTATCTATTAAATCGTACACTGTACCGTTCAATTTAATACTTAACTACCAAGAAAAATATATGTACAAAGAAAAATTCTAGTAGATAGATTTCATTGATGTTGGTTGTTGACAAAAAATACAACAGCATAAGTCGATGGACATCCATATATAAAATACAGTAAAAAAAATTTAAAATTTACAGAAAGTGCTATTTTCACAATATTTAGAAAAGTAGATTTTTAAATACTATCTTCATTCCAATTCTAAGAAGCTTCTTAGTTTAGAGACAACATATGTACATAATAAGCATTTCCTTGATATTCTCACTTATTCAAGCAAATGCAAATTAATATTTGGTTTCCTAGGTCCATCGGAGAAAGATTTCTATGCGGCGATTTCTATCTTAAGCCATGATATATAATTTACTTACACAAAGCTGTAATTATGACCAATAATCGTAAACAAATCTTATTTATTTCCATTAATAATAAATAAATGCTAACACTCTACGGCATATAACGTAGATGCCAAAAATAAATTCTTATTACCATTCTCCAATTATAAATTTATTGATAAGAGAAATGTAATAGAAAAATTACTATGAAAAATAGAAGTATAGGAAACAAATTTAATTTGTAGTACCTTTCTCAAATAAAATAGCTACAATTGAAAGCACTTGCATTTTACATGTAAGAATTCATACAACAAACTAACATGTCCAACCAGGAAAGAAGACCATTACGTGACTATTAGTTGAATCGAGAATACACGTCCTCAAAGATATACATACCAATTTCTTTACGTGTATAATAAAGATAGCGAGTAAATGATGCGTGTTACCATAATAATGCTCATACGTAATCGCTTTGTACTGCATAAATATGATGCAAACCCTGTATCATACGTCGAAACTAGTTTCATATATACAGACGTTTAGAACAAAATTTTAATTTCATACCGAGAAATGCGAGTAATGTAGGAAATCAGGCAGTAACAACAAACAAAAATTGGGCCAGAAATTAAGCGAAACCAAATCGGAGCCAAAGTTACACGAAACAAAATCGGAGCACAAAAAAATTAATTAAAACAAACTCGCAGCCCCACGCCAGGACGTCAGAAATTATGCTATGTACCTAGACGTAGCCGGAAGAAAAGTAAATACCAGGCTAACTACCAAACGCGGAGAGTGGGTGGATTCACCTAAATACAAAAAAAAAAAATAAAGCACGTCGCCCACGATTATCTATTAACAAATAAAAACAAGTTGAAAATGCAAGGCATTGTCGCAACGAACTTCCAAATGTAGACTTACTTTAAAACAATTTAAAGAAATTAAAATTATTATGTTGTAATAATTATAAGTATTCAGATAAAATACAAAAATTTATAAACAACAAAAGAGACATTTTAATATATTTTATTTTATTGAATAAATATTTTAAAAGCTATATATGTGTGTGTGTATGTATGTATGTATGTATGTATGTGTGTTTGTGTGTGTGTGTGTAAATAAGGGGGCATCATATTTCGATTCAGTTTTTTCAGAGGATTCTAAATATGTATCGCACATTAATTTTGGACCTATTTGAAATTTTTGATAAAAATTAATTCCCCGGGGGGGTCGGGTATCCGTGGTCAGATTTTGTGGGGGGTACCATATTTCGACTCGGCTATGTTAGAGGAGTCCAAATATGTATCGCACATTAATTTTGAACCTATTTGAAATTTTAATTTTCCCGACGGAATATCGCGGGGGCACGGCGTCCCCGTGGCCCGATTTCAACTGACATCAAAACTTAAGCTCAGGACACCGAGCTGAATCGATTGATGTATCACACATTGATGTCCGACCATTAGAAAGGCCTCGGACGGACAGACGGACAGACAGACGGACGACAAATCGATTTCATAAACAAACGAAGTTCGTTGATAAATGAAGAACTATGTACAAATAAACGAAAGAAATAAATTCAGAGTTACTATTTTACAGCAAATAATTATATTATATGGACAATTTAGGAATCTAGATACGAAGTGTGCATCTCGTATTTCACACAAAATCAAATTAGTCAGTAGTAAATCAATATGTGAGAGCTTTTGTCAAGCGTTTTTAAAATTCCACCTAATATTTTTTGTAAAATAACTAATTAGTAGGAAAGAATTAACATGTGAGAGGTTTTGACAGACATCTTTTAAGTTGTACATAGTACCATTTGTAAAATAAACCAATTAGTATAAAAGAATAAGCGTGTGTCTGTCCAACATTTTTAACAATGGTACATCACAGTAGAGCGATAATATCGATTAGCGGCCACAAACAATAGTTCTACAACGTCACGTTTCTTATCACGTAACTACACCAAACGCTAAGACGGAATATGTCATTGATACACACAAAAGAAAACGAGTTGCATACCTGTAGGTATCCGGATGCTTAGCTTGCAATCCGTCGGGGGGTGAGTCAACACAGAAACGTCGCGGTATTCAGGATCCATTTACCCTGCCATCGTAACTACAGCAGCGATCTACAGACAAAAGTAGCTAGTCCACGGTAACGAACAGGTGGGCCTACACAAAGAAAGAACCCATTTGGCCTCCAGCTAAAAAGAGAATCTGATTAGAATGGGTACGCGCGGGGAAACTCACCAATACACGCAAGACACCTTCTAGTTGTCAAACAGAAAAAAAAAACGTGCATTGTTTTTGAAAAACGGTGACGAATAATGTAGAAAATATTTCGACGTACAAACTGTAGAATCAAATTCAACAATGGATCAAATGACACGAATTTGAACTGCAAATCCTCGCTTATCGAAGCGCGATTAAAACTGGAAAACACGCTATCAAATAATAGTAGGATCTATCATCTCGACAAGTCTTTAAATGGGAAACACAAGCAAAGCAATTATACGCAACCATAATGTATACCAAGATAACGGGTACCTAAAACAGGATATAAACTATTTAATTGTAGCTTAAACTTGTCGTTCCAAAGCAACTAGATTTAAGTTGAGGAATTATTAGAGAGAGCGTATTTATGATTAATTATGTTAAAGGATTTAACAGTAGCAACGGAATTTATTCGAGCGAGTGTTGAATTAGGAAAATTTTAAAAGCAAAATTGGAACGTAACAGCGTGTTAATAATTACAAACAAAAACAAACGGCCGGTTATCTTTATACATAATAAAAGTTCAAACATTCATATATAACATTAAGTCAGTTAAGGACAAATTCAGTATGAACATGATTAACAAAAGTGCGTATTAATAAGCACAAACAAGAACAAGCGTTTATATTTTTATGTAAATATATAACACAAACATCTGTATGTATAGCAAGCGCATTAAATCAATTAATGACAAAGACAGTGGAATATTTAAATGATTAACACAAGAACGTGTTAATAAGCACAAATAAGAACAAACGGACATATATCCCTATATATATAATAAAAACTCAATCATTCATATAACAACCGCATTGTCAGTTGATGACAAATGCAATATGAACAGGATTAAGACGAGTGCGTGTTAATAAGCATAAACAAGAAGAAACGGTCGTCTATCTGTTGTGAAACAACGAAACTTCAACAAAAAAATTTTTAATGACAAAAATATTTAGAAACAATGGTTCAGATTATAAGTCGCTACTTTCACAAACGTCTTTCTTTAGCACACACTGTTTAAAAAAATTACTTACTTATCAATCTATAAGCCTACTAATGCAATTTTACAACTTAAATCTGAAAAATAATAACACTTCACAACTATTAGTAATTGCTATAGAGAGTTTCCGAAAATACTTTATTTTAATAAATATTAAAATATCGAAGTGACCTTGCATCAAAATTTAAATTATAACTTTTATTGAAGCAGACCGTTAGCAACTTCATAGACTAAGTAACTGAATGAAATGCCTTTATAAACAGACAATTCGTAACGCTTCACCAACTTTTGGCGAATGAGTGACTCGTAATGATAATAGGGTAGTTTGGTAGATTAAGTCATGGGGGTCGTAGAATATATAAACACAACTTCCACATTAAGAAAGACACACAATTTCAGCAATTATAAGAGTAAATCGGGCACCTTACATATTGTTAATTGAGAGCACACTATATAAAATACACGGGATTAAATGCATGAGAACATAAAGAGGTCTAAGAGTAGTTTACAAGTAAAGATAAGATTTTAAAACGCAACAAAATGCATCAAAATTAAATCACCGGGAAACCTAGATAAATTGGCATTGCAGATGTAACAATTGCGTTAAAATATCATCGTACACGCATTCTAAATAATTCATTATTAGAAAATCGTACGTGACTGGAAAAAATCACATTTGTTCAAAAATCCAATATTCTGTAGAAATAAACAAGCACCAGGCGATTCAATTTAGATGATAAAATGTAACAAACATTCGAATACGTGAGTTAATAAAAGGCAAAAGTTGGAATTTCTCAAATAATACCACGATATGCGGGCGGCATACGTGACAGTCAATGCATGCATTGAAAGATTTGAACTAAATAATTGGTAAAAATTCCGAAGTATGCAAGATAAAGGTAGAAGTATCGTACCAGAACGTAAACACGCCAATTAAATCAATAGGAAGTAGGGCTTATATATACGATAATGACGAAGCGACAAGTTAGTCTATATTCAAACTGAGCTACGACCATGTTCAAAAGTGTTAAGAATTTACGTAACCAGTGAATTAAAAATCAAAGTAAATAAGAATTAAAAAGTGTGAGAATTTATGCAGCGAAAATAAGCCGATCTAGAAATAGACCTAAGTAAAACGACTTAATTAAATCCTTTTCTAACATTAATGAAACAGGGCTTTTAATTTTAATCTGGATTTTAATATAGACTTTTAATTTCAATCTGGACTTTAATTTTGGCTTTTAATATCGACTTTTCAATTTCGACTTTTAATCGGAGACATATTTTGAGTGAGATGGCTCTAATTTGGGATATTTAAGACGATTTTAATTTGAGACTTCGAACTTTGAACATGCTCAAACTTTGGAGATAGTTTAAAGATGAAAGTATTCTAATTTGGACATATTTTGACCTGGTTCGATTTTAATTGGAAACAATTTATGGGGCAGGCACATTAATAAGGAAAGCGGACACAGAAAGGGGATGCAGATCATGGACTAGGATGGAACTACAGAGCCCATTCCAGGTTAGCAACCTTAATACACTTTATTATTGAAAACTGTTTTAATTTAATATTTATCACATTGTGTATTTGTAAGAGTCATCAAAAAGGATCATTTAACAATTTATGACAAGGGAATATGCATCTTGGAACGTTCGAAGGTCCCTGGATAAGTAAAAGATATTTTTGCTGACTTTCAGAAAACCATAAATCTGGTATATGTAGTTATTCTGTAAACAGGGAAAATTTTGAGAGTTGTAAATATTATCAATCTTTATATTGTGTATTATAGAATTGCTTTATTTGATTCAATAAGATCCATTCAGGGTAAAAACCTAATTTAACATTTCATAACATAAGGGCTTAAAATAATATCGGGGGGGGGGGGATCACAGCAATTTTATGATACGCCCAAGGGGCGAATAACACGGCAATTTTATGACGGCCCAACGCTGGGACTAAAATTTCATAGCAATATATATATATATATATATATATATATATATATATTGATATGATAACGCCGTACTCGGTGTAAAAAACGTTCTACCGAACGCTACCTCTCTGTGTTTTCACTTTAATCTTTTACTTTTTATTATGCCACGGCTAGCCCTTTTTAATTTGCACAGAGTGCACAACGCTACGATGATCAATTTTCTTTCACCCCTTTATGATTACCTGTTTGAATTGATAAAACGAAGTCAATCAACATTCATATAATGAAAGAAAATAATATTTACACTTTACAAACTTTGCAGTTCTTTAAATACACCCTTCAATCAATTAATATTATATGGATTATTTATTACAAAATTTATATTCTTTTAATTTAAAATAAAGTCACCAAAAACGACACCCTTTTCCAAAAAATCTGGAACGTTCGAGACCTTTTTATGATTTTTGCGTAAGTTTGAACGTGAACGAGAAAATTTATATATTCAATGTTAAAATTTAAGTTAGAAAAGATTCCTTAAAACTAGGTAGGTCTGACCTTATTTGTTTCGTGTTGTGGATCAACACCCCCTCATTATCTTCAATCGAATACCAATGCCCTGCTTTGTACTCCTTAACATACGTTGAACCAATATTTCAGTACGGTTACCCCTTGTTTCCAAAATCACCTCGTGCTTTATTCGATATTTCTCTGTATATGCTTTAAATCTCTTCCCTTAAATACCACTTGAAATTCTAAACTTCGGATCATAAATTAGCAGCGTATTATAAATATTTTCAACCATGGATTAAAATTAGAATTGTCCCATAATTAGAATTATCGCCTTAGGACCATGGATTAGAATTAGAATTATTTTCGACGCGGATTAGAATTAGATTTGGACCATAAGTATTTTCGACGTGGATTAGAATTGAACCAGAAATAGTCCAGAAGCCCTATATCATTATAAATATTTAATTTAAATTAATAACCCAATTTCTACTCACGTTTTTTAAAAATGAACACGTTTGAGATCAACATGGGAAAACTATTAGCTTCAGCAGAATCAATAATTCACACAGATAAACTCACCAGTATAGATAAAAACACATTACGAGCTAAGGTTACTAACTGCATTACCAACTTTATTTCTGATCCCAACAATAGATGCAAATCTAGCTTTGAAAATAATGCATATCACAACTGCAAAAATTTTTTAAAACAAAATGCAGATCTAATAGTAACCAGAGCTGATAAAGAGCAGTCACAGTAATCATGAACAAACAAGAGTACATAGACAAGTCTTTAGAACTTTTAAACGACACCAACACTTACGATATTCTAACTAAAGATCCAACACTAAACATCCAAAAAAAGAACAACGAACATATCCAATATTTATTTAATAAAAAAATGATCCGCGTCGAGATTAAAAATCAACTGAAAATCAACAACTGTTTGCCTGGAAAGTATTATGGATTACCCAAATTATACAAACCCACAATGGAATTGCGACCAATCATTTTTGTATCGATACACCAACATATCCTTTAGCCAAATGGCTAGCCGAGATTCTTAGCAAAATATACTATACTAATACTATTGTACTACTAGAATATTATACAGGGTAGAAATTAAAAATTTAATTTTTCTTGGGGTGGTTTTATTTACAGAAAGTTGTGCTCAATGGCCTCTTATGACCAAACTCCATAATACGCAGCGATACTGATGAATTCTGAAATAAATTAAAACAAAACTCATCTAGAACACTACTTCCCCACAAAGAAACACGACACTCTGTTAAAAAGCGCCAATTGATTTACTAAGAATCAATAAATTTACAGATTCAAATTGAATATATGTACAACTCGTTCATTATAGTACTAATAAAGAAACTCATTTCATTCTCAGTTCATAAATAAAGGTGTTCAAAAAATTTACAAATTCATCATTATTTAATAAATCACATCTATTATCATTAAATCTTACATTAGTAGGTCCATTATCATACCAACTAAACAGTGTAGCAAAATACTGGTACAATTAAATTATTTAGCATAATCCAAGTCTAAAATGTGTTGACATTCACAAGAAATTCGCTACTATTTTATGTATATCAAATTTACATCTATAATGACTAAAAGAAAACCATATTTTTAACATAGACGCTCGTTATATATTACGAGCTTCAGACATTTATACTGTCCATGACCATATCTTAGTCACCTTAACACATCCACAATAATAAAACAATCAGTTTAAATGAGTACAGTGGTGGCTTGATTTAAATCACGATTTAGATCATGATTTAAATCAAGGAATTTAAAAAAAAATGATTTATTTAAATCATTGTAATTTTTATACTTTTTCATTTAATTTTTTTAAATTAGTATAAATTCAATTTGTGTTTTTTTGCCATTTAAATGCATGTTCTTCTCTAAATTTTTATTTATATTTTAAGTACAGGTTAAGACCATAGAAATAAAAATAATAAATATAAATACAAGATAAATCAAAACAAATATAAATTCTGTTTATTGTTGTTAACAGACACATAAAAGAAGAAAAATTCTAAGAATAAACATAATACAGGAAACACATATTTAGTAAGAAACTAAATTTTTAATCATCATTTTGATTATAATGCTTAAACAGAAATACTAGCTTACTAGCTCTTTCTACACCTAATTTATTTCTTTGTTTTCAATGTACCTGATCAAACAACAAAAATGTTCGTTCCACAGATGCGAGTGAAGTTATTGCACACAGAAATTGTTTTAGAATATGTAAATTCTTTGATATTGCAGGTATCTCTTTCTGCGATAGCCACCATTGAAGATGAGTAATGTTGTTTAATACTTTATCGGTGAACAAAATTTTACTTAAAGGGTATGAAATGGGCTTGAAGTTTTAAAATTAACGGTAATATACCAGTATCTCTACACATATTTCTTAGTTTCGTTAATCCTTGCTCTTTTTCATCAATAGTTAATTTATAAATTGTTTTTGTGGGATCTAACAAATAAGTGATAAAGTGATATGGCGTTAAAGTAACGTTTTTTGAAAACGTTTATTTGTTGTAGTGACAAATCTAATTCCTCCTGAAAAGCCATTTCAAGACGTTCCCAAATCTCAACTGTATCAGATGATTTGTATCTTGTACTGCATCTAGCGCAATTGATATTGGTTTTAAAATGTTCAAAAAATCTTCGGCAGATCGTTTCAAGCTAATGTTAGAACCTTTTTGAAATACTACCGAATCAAATTCTCTTCTATGTTCATTGAATTATTTCGAAAGCTTGTCCCATTGACTCACGTAAATCTCGATGCAATCTGCTAAACCATCCACCTGACTTTCTGAAGAAAGACAAGTGCCTTTCCACCAGGTAGTTTGTATTTAACAGAAGCCGAGTGGCTGTTACGAAAATGTTTCATAACATGAACAACATGTTCTGTAATATCGTTCATATTAAATTCAGAATTTTTGACAGTAAATTTAGAATATGTGTCAAGCGGCCATATGTTATTACGTTCACATCAATAAAATGCATTTTTACACATTTCAACCATGTTTGCAGCATTATCCGGTACGAAATTTGAGACGGTACAAATATGTTTTGTTTTACACGAAGAAACAAAATCTTGTGTTATTGAAGTGAAATAATATGCCGTGTGCGGCTGTCCGGAAGTGCGAATTGTGTCATAGAGAAATGATAATGAACGACCCTCTTCGGATGTTACTGTTACACGTGTAATGGGTTCATTGCGAATATTACACTACCCATTAATAGACATCTTAACATATTGCTCTCTTAAATTTATAAAACATTTTTCGTGCTCTTCTACATAAATTTCATTTAATAACGTAGTTGAAATAATTTTCCTTGACGGAGGAAAATAACCAGGTCTTAATATCTCTAACGCTTTTTACGTCTTTATTTTCGATGCACCTAAAATTGCTTTTGGTGGCAAAATCTGCTTTTGCGATTTGCTTATCAATTATGTGCGAATTATATGCGAATTGCAAATGATGATAATGATCCTTCCTTACATAATCGCTTTGAATGTGAGGAATAAGTATTCGGAGTTGGTTTTGCCAAAATGTCTGACAGCGATGTGCACTTGAACGTGCAGAAGCAGAAGCAGATGATGTCGATGCAATGGAGTCACGTGACTGTTGTTTGTATCTACATCTACAATGAAGCAAAATATTGAATTAATACAAAACAAAAAAATAGTAGTTGTGAGTGATTTTTATTTATTTTCAGTCAAAAAACGATGTTCCGTGACACGTGCGGTCGGGACTTTACAAAAGTGAAGACGATAACCGTCTGATGGCTGATACTGATGACAGTATCCGTGATTACAATAAACGGCGCCCACTGTCCTAAATAAAACAATCTCAGTTTATATTTACCATCAGCAGGTGCAAGAGCAACAACTTCTCTGCAGATTGTATGATGAATTTTTAAACGTTGTACTAGCCCTTGCAATTCCTTGTTATAATTCTTGTAAACTTGTAATCTTACACCTGTTTTAGCTTTGTCCCTTTTTTAATGTAATGCTTCTAAATAGAATATTTTTTCTCCCACTTATACTTAACATGTAACAGATTAAACGTTTGCAGTTGCAGAAGATATGTTAACTAATATAAAATAAATTAATAATGTGCAGAAGTATTTAGATCGCACTAGTAGTGAGGCATGAAAGTCTAACAAATAAAATGTACTTTAAAAAGCAGAACTCCAACCTTTTATAGGCTTACAGCCACTGCAAGTCTGGACTGAATACGACAGTAATAACTGCCTAGCTGTGCTTTTTCCAACTTGCTAAATGCTGATGCATTTATTTTAGAATATATTGCTTTTGGAATAATAAACAAGAACGTGTTATTAAATCATAACATAATGAAATTTTAATATAATAATTTTGCCTGGATTTTACTTTCGAAGATTTTTACTGCCATCTAATTACGAATACACAAAATAACTAAAACAATCATGATTTTTAAAAAATCAGCGATTTTTTAAAAAATCGATTTTTCCAACCCTGAATGGGTATCCGGTTTTTCTGTCCACTTACGCCTTCCAGCTATGAACAACATCTGAACTTTAAATTGCCCCGGCATACAATTCTGTCGGAACACATATTTGTGGTAGTTTAGAAGTTTATTAATCACCTATCCGAAATTTTACTCCATTGATACCAGGATTACAGCTCCATATCAGAATGATCTCAATCCATACCGGAATTATCTCAATCCACACCGAAATAACGCTTCATACAGTCTACATTTTGAACAAGATTGAGTGTTATCTCTATCACCACACGCAGAGCACTAAACCAACTGAGAATTTACAGTTGACTATATCAGAGTACACGGGATGAAAATAGAACAAACCAAAGAATATCAAATTCAACTAAGTTTTTGTGCTACCCAAAAATCTATACTTTCATTGGTTCAACTAAATTTGGAGATTATTTTACAAATCAAAAACTCGAAAACGCATTTCATTAGTTAAAGACATCATTAACGTTTTTCAACACAGGAAGAATAGGAAATGGAACTGTATAAATATAATTTCAAATTCTGCAGAATTCATTCGTAGTGCTCACCATAGTCTAGAAATCCTCTTGCAGTGCTCTCCATAACCTGCAAAACCCTCCCAAGCAGCGCTCTCCATAGCCTGCTATACTTCGAAACGCTGCACTCCCCATAGCCTGCGCATTCTCCGACGGTGACGCTGTCCGACGCCGTACCCAGGGCACGTCATTACAATTCAGCAGACCATAGTTTAACAAACCACGTATGAACGTTAAGCTCCGTTCCATACTGCACCAACCAGTCGTTAGTGTGATTGCATCTGTCAAGTTCTACCACAGGGACGACATCCCCGTAGAGGCATCACTACCACGAAGCCTGCCGAAGAGTTCAGAAGACGACCGAAGGCCTTCTGAACCCTCTATACTTGCATATATTGTAAATTAGTAATTTTTAAGTTCATATAAGCTCAATTCATAATTCTTTTTAACGTAACGTTGACCCACAATTAAACACGAAGCCTTACGAAGTGTTCCGAAGACAACCGAAGACTTCTGAACCCTCTATATTTGTAAATATTGTAAAGTAGTAGTTTTTAATTTCAAATCATAACTCTTTGTAACTTAACGTTGTGCCAAAAGAAAGAAACGAAACCTTCCGAAGAGATCCGAAGACCACCGAAGATGACTGGACCTCTTCAACCTGTACATATCTCCTAATCATCGTTGTTCAAGTTCACAGTGGGCCTCGTAAGCAACTTCCGAAACATTCCGAAAAAAGGCGAAGACTACCGAAGACTTATACACCCCGTTAAATTGTACATACATTCATTTAATCAGTGCTTAAGTTTATTTCTGGTTCCACGAGCAACCATGAAGCCATCCGAAGACTTCCGAACTACTAAATCATTCAATTTCACTTTTATTTTATATAATTATGGAACTTATAATTATTTTGCTTATGTTTATAAAACAATTAATCAAGACAAGCCTACTTGCTTTAAGACGCCGCTCATCCAAACGATAACATGAGAACTTCCTAGAAAATGTTATGTTTTCAGATAAGGCGTCTTTTCACGTAAGTGGGTCTGTCAACCGACACAATTGTAGGATTTGGAGGCAGCTGAATACCTGGGAAGAAACAGATTATCGTTTAGACGTGGCCAGGGCAACAAATGTTGCACATATAGAACTTTATTAGGTATCAAAAAAAAACTTGAAGATTCTCTCCAATACTATATAGGTTTAATAACTATTATTGTAACTTTAGTGTGTACAAATAAAACTTTAAATCAAGGAGTTCTTTTATAAACTCCCTGTATATTGTGGTGGTTGTACTCGCATAAGCATCGATTTGTATTAATAAGTAAATTATGCAGTCAATTTCAAACAAGCACGTTTTAGTGTAATGACGCTGTCTGACAAATTCTTATGCGTGTGCATCTGATGATTTAAATTATGCTTTTGCTATTTTATGCACTGTAATACGCTTACGTGCTTTATTTAGATATTTATATTTATTTATGTTTGTATTTATATATTTGTTTTGGGTTTTTCGTCGTTTGATTTATTTTGTTTGGCGTTTTGGGTACGTGGGTCGTAGTATCTACAGTAAGGAAGATTGAAATTAAAATAAGTCGGAGAACTAAAGAAAAGGTTAAGAACGAATTTAGGATGAATTTAGAATAAATTAGTTAAACTAGGGCGAAGAATATTGTTAAATTTGTAGAATAGGAACTAGACTCGCTATTAATAAATTTCGCGTATGCTTACAAATTCGAATCCATTAGTAAATACTAATTTAGCTACATTTAGATAATTTTATGTCAGCCTTTTAGATCATACCGGTAAGCAGACCTGGCGGTTGCTATCCAGTATTATGGATCCCTCCAATTTTACCTTTTGTTGGCGTCCTGTTGATTAGGCACGCTCCAAAGTCGATGCTATGGGTACCATTATTTAAACCCACCTTAGTTTCTAATTTTATTTATCGTTTAATTAATTTTGCAGCCCAATTTATTGCATGCACGAAATTTTTCCACTTTAAACTCAATGTAATACCTTCGGGTGGTGCATTGGGAACGTGGTCGCAAGTGCAGTGGCCCTTACTCATATTATACTGTGAGGATATCAATCACAGGTGTAATAATAGAGTAATGAGAGAATAAGTGTGCTTTTAATCACGGATTTGTGAAATGTTTGGTTTAATTAGCATAACTTATACTTACCGTAGTACTACATGACGCTTGGATTGAATCGCAATCGCGTCAGAACTGGTTTTTGGATATCGGTCGTAAGGGCTGAAATTCTGCTCGCTTCGGAACTGCTTATATACGTTGTCCCGTTTTATTGCAAGCGTGGCTATTGTCATCGAGGCAAAATGAATTGTTTCATTTCAGGGTTGCTGTCTGGTAGCAAGTTATATGTTATATATTACAATTATTATAATCTAATAAACGACTAATTAAATAAAAGCAGTTAGTTGTGAGCACGAAATTCTACAATAATCGAAATGAGCTTGAAAATAAAATTGAATTGGCTATGTTGCTTTTTCCTACAAAACTTCTCAATAAATATAATTGGATGATCATTTGACTTCAGAAATTCATATTCATATTGATTGAGATGAATACAAATGATCACGTAACGATCTTCTTTCCTGGTTCGAACTATATAAATACATGGCACTTGTGTATACTTCCATAACAAAATGTTAATTGAAAAACAGCGAGAGAACAAAACTAGATTGCGACACAACCAACGACAAATTGCCAAAAACATAAAAAACATTTAAAAATAACCGCAACAGCTTTGAACTCTTTTTACTTGTACTTTGCTTGTTTCAAAACTTTTTCTTTTCTTATTTAATCTAGAGATGTTTTTGATATCATTTCAGTAATAACGCCATCCCATCTCCTGCTTTTCACTACATTTCTTAGATTTGAAAAATAGGATCCTTTAAAAATAATAAATAAGGTTTTTTTGTACGAAGCTTGGTTCTCTTGATTGAAAAGTTTTTTTTAAATATTGGGTTTCAGTATTTAAAAAGTTTTTCCTCTTCAGAAACATAGAAATTATTGAAAAGAAAATCTTTCGACATCCACACGGTCCAACGATTTTAACTTACAGACTGTCAATTTTATACATCGAAACACACAACAGTAAAACACCACATAGTTTTCTGCACAAACAGTGGAACAAACGACCATCCCGACACGGTCCGCTTGAAAAATGTGAGGCGAGCATTTTTCACAAAAATCACCCTCGGTCGGATGAGAGGAAGTCCCGTGTGTGAGTGTTGTCACGCACGTTAAAGATTCCTGGAACAGCAAGGGTTCGGCAAAATTCCAAATTTTCCTTCGGGCGGAGCATTGGAAAATCACATGTAAGGAACAAACGACCCTAAATAACAGTCACTAAATTTAATATGCAACTGAAGGTTATTAATTTTTGTGTGATTAAAAAATTAATAACCACAAAACATTTTTTCAATTGCTCATACGTTTACTTAAAATTTGAGGTACTGTTATTAAACTAGAAAATATACCTTTAAACGGTATAACAGTGCTTGCGTTATTTTATAAAATTCTATATATTATTAGCAAGTTGCTAATTTGTGTGTGTGATATAATGGTTTACCTACTAACCAAATTTCAAGTTTTTTCTACGTTTAGATTATTAGTAGATTCACAAACAGGTATATGCGGCCGAATTGTGCTTGAGATATTTTATGAAATTTAAAGCAACATTAAAAGTTATTAATATTTATCCAATACACAGTAAAACGCCAATAACTTAGTTTAATTTTTAAGAATTTGTATTGAAGATGCCGCAGTGTTCTAAAATCAGAATATTTATAAGTAGCACAAATATGTTCTTCCAACAGTACAAAACCGCGGCAGATGGGATTTACATGTATAGGACAAAGTCTAGCAGTAGATGGGATTTTCAATGTAATTTTTTTTATATGGACTTTACATGAGTGGAAGAGAGATAGGCTACATTAACCTAATCACCACGTCGTTCTTTGTCTCAATCACGTGATCGCTAATGTTATTTATTAACACTTTTGCTAGTCCTGTTTACCTCACTAGGTTAATGCCAAATTTTTTGTACATAATTGCATACACAGCAAAATTGTTTTACACTATTAGCACTCGTTAAAAAAAACGGAAACGGTTTTTCAAAAATTGTTTTTTTTATGAAAAAATGCAAGATGGAGTGAGTCGTATTTTTCTAAGTGTGTTTTTTTCTTCAAAAATAAAAACTATTGAACTTTTTTCTTATTATACTCCCAACAATACAATTATAATATATTGAATACTGCTAAAATAATAATTCTTATGTACAAGAAAGTATAATTAACGTTATTGATTGCCCTAGTCTTTCTATTTCTAGTGCCATTATCATTATTCGAAATTAAGACTGTGATTCTGACTAGATTTTCAGAAGAACTGGTGTCATAAACAGAAAAGCTAGGTGTGTCTGAGGTTGATGATTAATTTACGCTCTCCTCTTCATTGATCCATTCCATTGCCATTGTATTGTGAGCATTTGGTGTGAGTGTTGTTAATCCACTTGTGGTAGATACAGATCGATTGGATGCGACTTTTGCTTTACTTAAACTGCTAGTTGAAGTGGCGATTTTGCAATGCATTTGTATTTGGTGTTTGAAGATTTTGTAGTTTTACGTTACAGCTAAAATATGCCAGTTTGGCAGTCCTATTGAATGTATTTATTGTCCCATAGGTGCTGAAGGTCCTCCTACAAGCCGCTGAAGCAGCTGGCAATTATAAGAATCAAACTGCTAATTCTTCCAACTCTGTACTTTTACATAATCCACTCTACCAACTAGTTGGTGAAACTTCACAAACTGACAACCATAAGAGTGGTTTACTAAAGAGTTATCTTTTGCTTGAAAATTGACAAGATCGGATAAAACTGTTTTTCACTTACTTCCGGAATCTTTTCAGCAGCTTGATAAATTTGCTCAAGGGCATCAGTCTGCAAAAAAATGACCATTATTTTATTATTAAGTGTGCCGGTAGGTGACAAAACTTTTAGTTTCCTGCTCCAGAGGAGACCCGCACCTCGAACTGATGAATGATAAATTACAAATTTTATGAACATTACACACTGCAAAATTCTTTCTGTCTACAATAATTTGCATCACTTTTGCTTCCTCTTGTTTTAGGTAAGAGAGAGACGGATAAAACTTCAATAAGTGTTCTTCAAGCTCTTTTAAAATTGGAACTACTGATGAGATTTTGGTTTATCGCTTTGTATAAATGTAATCGCCGTTGCGACAGGTTGCAGTAGCAAAATAAAACCTTGTACTTTGTCATAAAATGTATCATCCAATACATTTTTTATGACGGGGTGCTTTTTAATTAATGGCTGCAAGACTTCATCAATTTCAAGAGATCCAATGGCTTGTTTAGTTACTTGTAAACTTTGAAGACAAGAAACAATAGATCCCTATTTTGTCACTACAGGAAACAGCGAGAGTGGACTGACTTTACTTTGTTTTCCTTAAATGATGATAGCAGAAAATGTGATTGCTAGATTGTTTTTATTAACAATTTTCTTCGACTCAAAAATTTTGTAAACTTTCTAGCGTTCGTAAGTAATTGAATATCAAATTTAGTAAATGAGCAAATCACATTTGTAAAAACAAAAACATTTGTGTTCACATTTTGATTTTTCAAAATAGACCCGGCAGTCTTCATACATTGCACATTATCAGTCACTATTCCAAATACTTTTTGTAAACCAATTGCGTTGATCACTAAAGTAATTTGTTTGGCAATATTTTGCTGTATGAGATTCATTTCCGGTTGCCAAACTGCAATTTGCTTCTCCACAGAAGCACGTGCTTTATCATAATCCCGTTGAAGTAAAGGACCCGATACCTAATAACGAGAAGAAATTTTTAATGAAGGTCGAAAGAAATTAAAACATTCTAGGCAATAAGTTTTTCCATAATAGACTGAGGTGTACCACTTGCATAAATTGCTCGTGATAAATATATATAAACGGTTTTGTATTTATCTTAAAATTATGCGTTTTACGTTCGCATTTAATGCGTTTTGCGGTATCTTGCAATTAATTATTTTTACATATACCACTTACGTTACTTGCTATTTATTTACAATATGCTTATATCATACAGAGTGATTATTTATACACGCGCAATTTGCGTTTTTGCATGGCACTTTAATGAATAAAGGTACGCTTGTATTATACAGGGCATAACCATGAATTTACGGAAATTTTTATTTTTCCGGAGTATTATATTTTGGTGGGATTCGTTTTTAGAATTGTGGTTTCAATGACGTCTCGTGACTCCTTACCACGTATATATATATATATATATATATATATATATATATATAATATACGATTGGTATTTCTTGACCTTCTTTTATATAATATTACTTGAAATTGTGTTTCTTGGGAACAAGATCTAAATAAATAAAAATAGTAACCTGTATTTAACTATATATATATATATATATATATATATATATATATATATATATATATATGTATATATATTGCTGTGATTCTACCAAAATCCGGGAACTACGGTTTTCGAATCGTGGCCCACAGATTGGGCGTCAAGAATGCTGTGAATCCTACAAAAAGCTATTCATTACCTTAACTGTTCCGTTGACTTTCTTCTGTTAATCGCCTCTTTACTCTTTTCCGCCTCGGCTGTTCACCTAGTTAAAACTTTCATCCTCAATCATAAAAAAACAAACACATTCCTATCACGAACACCAACGTTAACTCTATTTACATCAATATTCACAATACATTAAAATTTCAAAATTAAAATTCAGCATAAATTTCAGTATCAGAAAATTTTAAGATTAAATTTATTATCATTTTAATGTGCATCCAGAATTAAAGTCCTTGTAGATGCCTACTAATTAATATAACAATATATGCAGACCTGAGTCTGAGTACAAAGGGAGCATCTCCCACCCCTTTACGTTAATTAACCAGGTTCGTCTAATTGAGCTCAAAGACATACCCAAATTTTCTTCATAATCCAGAACATAAATACTAAATACCCCTTTCTACTTAAACAAGAAAATTTCACCTTAAAATTAAAAATTTGTTGTTAGTACAATTTCACTACTGTCCATTTTAAGTAAATCAATTATAAAGTTATTCAACACACACCAAAACATAAAAATCGAACAACAAAGCATAAGTTACCTGAAGGTTAATGCACTCGTGGCCCCAATGTATATCGTCCTCTGTTAATCACACCAATCCAACTGGGTTATGTTTAGGTCCTCGTATTGCTGGTCGCCTTTAAAATTTTCTACACCACCATTCATCTAAAGTTGTTTCAGTGCTTTTCCGGAACTCATTTGTGTATATCTGAAGCTTGTTTTGTGGATCCAGACACGTTTACGAATCATTTAATTATTAACACCCCCGAAAAATAGCAAAGAAATTCATACTTCTTTCACAAATATACGCCAAAACTGCCTACTTTTGTGTATTCATTTGTCGTTGCAAATTTGACTAATTGGTACAGTGATACTAGACTTTATTACCTTGTATCTTTTTTTCTAAGTGCACTAAATTACATTCATTGTAGCACGTAAAGAACAAACTGTTTTAAATCACCAAAATATACGAGCAAACTGTTTAAATTATTCTATCAAAATCGGAAAACTAAAAGCACTGTTTAACGCATTGAATCAAATCGAAAATCTAAGAGAGAAACTCATATTAACCCGGGTATATATAGTGGTTAGCCTGTCTGTCGGTTTTGTCCCAAAAACGGCCAGTTTCTAGAATTTCGTATACTATGTTCCCATCTCGACCGCCTGTGCGGCGGTTCTTATTAAATTTGCACTCGCACCAGTTAAATCTCAGAAATTTCGACACGGCTCGCAACGTCTGGGAATAACTAATTAATTTTATACAGAAATGTTATTTTTACCTCTCAAGTTTGCCTCTTATTTTCAACCAATCGCAACCCAGTGACGTTGCTCAACTCACGCCTTTTACTATATGTGTCTCTGTCTTGCGCATATTATCTGTCTCTATCTACCCTGTTCCGAGTGGTACAAATCGATATTCTTTAGTATCGGTTATTTTCAATCCATGTGGACTTGTGAAATAACCCACCTTATTAGCATTTCCCGTAAATATTAAGCAACGGTTTCTCCAACATTCTCTGTAACCGTTTGTTATCTGCAAATTTTACGCAGAACATAAAACATTTAAAAATACGCAGGTGTTCAAACATAATACTTCTACGATCTGAATATTATTGGGTTTTACTAGCTTTTATACATATTATATGTTACTAATGGTTCAATTAACTTCAATTAAAAATAATACCCTTTAATTTTTAGTGACTCCTAATCAAATATTAATTATTATCTGTACATTTTGTTTAATACCGCTTACTTAAAATTGAGTTAATTAATATAAATTTTGCACGTAATTTCCATTTGTTTCTTTACTCGGAATAATTAAATTACACGTAGAGCATTTTAATACTGCTTCTTTTTATAGAAAGCGTCTTGTAAATAATTTAAATCTCTTCTTTTTAATGAAACGAATGAATTTTTATGCTTCACGGTTTTAATAGCTCGTACCTTTTCCCAAAGCTTCTACACGGTGATTAAAATTATTTGATGTGATTATTTAATTTCCTACCCTGGTCTAAATATGAGTAATATATATATATATATATATATATATATATATATAAAAAGACAAGTTATTTGCAGTCCGCAATAAGAAAATTGTATATGAAGTAAGATGTATCTGTAAACAACTCTTATGAAAATAATAAAAGCCATTGACAAATATAAATCGGGCTGGTAGTTATATAGCCATTAACAAAACATTAGCTTTATTACTTCATAGGGGAGGAAACATCCACTGACCATGGTTTCGGCTTGTTAGCCTCGTCAGAGTGGAATAGTTCCCACGAACCCTATGAAGTAATCGAAGCTATTATAATGATATAATTTCGAAACAATCACTGTACTATGGCAAAAGTAAATAAAACCGCCATCAGGTGATAAAACACCAACACTACTAAAGTGTGGAAGTACAGAATTGAACCGAAACTACATAATAAATTTTATAAATGACTATAAAAGTACGTCATGCCTTTGAGAATTTGCGGAATGTTACTGCAAAATATATTTGCATACGTAACAAACCTTCTCGTGGATGTTTCCTCCCCTATGAAGTAATAAAGCTAATGTTTTGTTAATGGCTATATAACTACCAGCCCGATTTGTATTTGTCAATGGCTTTTATTATTTTCATAAGAGTTGTTTACAGATACATCTTACTTCATATACAATTTTCTTATTGCGGACTGCAAATAACCTGTCTTTGTTTATTTGATTTGCCCTTGGGGCATGAACCCGGGTGTCGCCACGAGAAGGTTTGTTACGTATGCAAATAAATTTTGCAGTAACATTCCGCAAATTCTCAAAGGCATGACGTACTTTTATAGTCATTTATAAAATTTATTATGTAGTTTCGGTTCAATTCTGTACTTCCACACTTTAGTAGTGTTGGTGTTTTATCACCTGATGACGGTTTTATTTACTTTTGCCATAGTACAGTGATTGTTTCGAAATTATATCATTATAATAGCTTCGATTACTTCATAGGGTTCTTGGGAACTATTCCACTCTGACGAGGCTAACAAGCCGAAACCATGGTCAGTGGATGTTTCCTCCCCTATGAAGTAATAAAGCTAATGTTTTGTTAATGGCTATATAACTACCAGCCCGATTTGTATTTGTCAATGGCTTTTATTATTTTCATAAGAGTTGTTTACAGATACATCTTACTTCATATATATATATATATATATATATATATATATATATATTGCTGTGAAACCTACAAAAAACCTCACCAGAGTAAAAAAAGATATTCGAACCTCTCGAAATTGGCACCAAGATTTGCTGTGATTCTCACCCTGTTGAATCTCTTCTGATAATCGCCTCTTTACTCTTTCCGCCTCGGCTGCTCACCTAGTTAAAACTTCCATCCTCATTCATAAAAAAAAAACAAACACATTCCTACCACAAACATCAACGTTAACTCTATTTACATCAATATTCATAATACATTAAAATTTCAAAATTAAATTGTAGCATAAATTTCAGTATCATAAAATTTCAAGATTAAATTTGTCATCATTTTAATTTGCATCCAGAATTAAAGTCCTTGTAGGATGCCTACTAATTAATTTAACAATATTTCCAAACCTGAGTCTGAGTACAAAGGGAGCATCTCCCACCCCTTTACGTTAATCAAACAGGTTAGTCTAATTGAGCTCAAAGACAGACCCAAATTTTCATCATAATCAAGAACATAAACTGCTAAATACTCCTTTCTACTTAAACAAGAAAATTTCATCTTAAAATTAAAAATTTGTTGTACAAATTCACTACTGCCCATTTTTTAGCAAACAAATTATAAAGTTATTCAACACACACCAAAACATCAAAAATCGAACAACAAAACATAAGTTACCTGAAGGTTAATGCACTCGAGGCTCCAATGTACATCGTCCTTTGTTAATCACACCATTCCAACTGGGTTATGTTTACGGCTTCTGATTCTGAACGCTTTTAAAATTTTCTACACCACCATTCATCTAAAATTGTTTCAGGGCTTCTCAGGAACGCATCTATGTATATCTAAATCTTGTTTGTAGATCCGATCACGTTTACTAATAACATTTGATTACTCACTCTCGAAAAATAGCACTGAAATTCATACTTCTTTCCCGCTATACCCAAAACTGCCTACTTTTGTTTATTCATTTATCGTTACAAATTTGGATAATTGGTACAGTAATACTCGCAAATATAACTAGACTTTATTACCTTGTATCTTATTTTCTAAGTGCACTAATGCATAATAACTTGTATCGTAGCACGTATAGAGCAAACTGTTTTAAAGTATTCAATAATCAAAAAATATAAGAGCAAACTGTTTAAAGTATTGAATCAAAATCGAAAATCTCAGAGAGCGAAACTGTTTAAAGTCCGGGTTTATATAATAGCTCGCCTGTATGTCGGTTTTGTCCCGCGACGGCCAGTTTTCAGAATTTCGCATACTATGTTCCCTTTTCGACAGTCCGGCACAGCGATTCTAAAAATTTGCACACGCGCCAGTTGAAAATCTAAGAAATTTTCACACGGCTCGCAAACACGTCCGAGAACGACTAATTAATTTTGTATAGAAATCGTGACGTTTACACCTCTCATATCTGCATCTTATTACAACCAATCGTAGCCCTCGTGACGCTACACAAATCACGCCTTTAATTATTAGTGTCTCTGCTTGAAGCATTTTATCCTTCCTTTTCTACCTTGGCCTGAGTGGTACAAATCAATACTCTGTATTATGGGCTATTTCAATCCACGTGGATTCGTATTTGAGTTAAATAACCCCACATCTAACCTTCCCGTTAATATAAGCTACGGTTTATCCGACCGTTTGCAATATACGCAGAATTTTCATGTTTATCCAAACAAATTAAACTGAAATTGACTTTTAAAAATATGCAGGTGTGTGCTCCTAATTAACGTTTTAATATAATTCTCAGAGCTTTTATTTCATGGTATTTTAACCTTGGATTTTCACAGGCTTTTATGCTTATTATATTATTAATAATGGTTCAATTAACCCCAACTAAAATAATAATGAATGGCATTGACTTCTACCCTTTAATTTTTAGCGAATACGCACTAAATATTAATTTATTATTTGTACACTTTGTTTAATACCCATTACTTAAAAATCGAATTAATTAATATAAATTTTGCACGTAATTTCTATTTGTTTCTTGGAACAATTAAATTAAATACACGTTGAGCATTTTAATTCTGCTTCTTTTTATAGAAAGCGTCCTTATACACGGTGATTAAAATTATTTGATGAAATTAATTAATTTTCTACCCTGGTCTAAATTTGAGTATAATATATATATATATATATATATATATATATATATATATATATATATATATATACAGGTTAATAGCTCGATTTGAAATGATCAATCGGGCTTTGCATAAAAGTTATTATTTCATCTTATTAACTGTAATAAGTTAGTATATATAAAGCAAAAAGGAATTATTGGCAAGTGATTTAAATTCAGCCACGAGGGCATCTTGCCGACGCGTTTCGCCCTAATTGGGGCTCATCAGGACAGGAGTAGCAAAGTTGTAATACTTAATACAGACACATTATGGAAAGTACAGCATTATCTAGCTCACAATTTGTGTCTTCGGTGGTGAAACGGTACGAAGGCACAAATTGTGAGCTAATGTGTCTGTATTAAATATTACAACTTTGCTACTTCTGTCCTGATGAGTCCCAATTACGCCGAAACACGTCGCCAGGATGGCCTCGTGGCTGAATTTGAGTCACTCGCCAATAATTCCTTTTTGCTTTATATATACTAACGTAGTACAGTTAATAAGATGAAATAATAACTTAGACTTTTATGCAAAGCCCGAATGATCATTTCAAATCGAGCTATATATGTATTTAACTATATATATATATATATATATATATATATATATATATATATATATATAGTTAAATACAGGTTACTATTTTTTATTTATTTAGATCTTGTTCCCAAGAAACACAATTTCAAGTAATATTATATAAAAGAAGGTCAAGAAATACCAATCGGATATATATATATATATATATATATATATATATATATATATTATTATAGTGGTTTTAAAAGATTAAAAATAAATATAAAAGAAACAATTTCAAAACACCCTGTATAAAGGAACAACCAGAAATTACGTGCGAAAGTTATATTAGTTAATTCATTTTTAAGTAACGAGTATTAATCAAATTGTACAAATAATGATAAATATTTAGTAGGTTTGCAAAGAAATTAAATGGTAGAAGCCAATGCCATTAATTTATTAATTTAATTCAATTTAATTGAACGATTATTGATGTATAATATGTATAAAAGCGTGTAAAAACCCAATAATACCAAGGTGAGACGCGTTGCTAACAAACAAATATATCAGTAGGGTTGAAATACGCTGAAATCCAACTCTTAGAATTGTATTTAAAACGTTCGTTACGATTGAACACCTGCGTGGTTTGGAAATGTCAAGTTCTAATTATTTTGTGTAGATAAACATGAAGATTCTACGTATATTGTAAACGGTCGCAGGCGTTCTCTGGAAATACTAATGAGGGGTTATTTAAATCACGTAGTAAGTCCACGTGGTGTAGATAGCAAATAAACAGAAATATCGATTTTGTACCACTCAAACCAGGTTAGAAAGAGACGTAGAAAACGCATAAGCAAGAGACAAGGATAGTATAGGAGGGACTTGTAGGACGTCAGTGAATATACGATTGGTCGAGATAGTTAGTTGAACGTGATACAAATACAAGCATAGTGTATATTAATTTTCTGAAAATATTATAACGACGTGCTGAAATTCGCGGGATTAAATATTGGTTGAGTGCAAAATTTTAAGAATGTGTTGTTGTAGATGGGGATTTCGGATGAATAGGCGGCCAGGAGGTGGCAGCCTAAGTGTATAAATGTTTTTGGACAACGTGGTGAAGGCGCTTAAGATTTCGATCGCTCCAAACGACGTATCAAAGTATCACGAGTTGTAAGTATTATAAAATGATTTAAATTATATTGCATGGTGGTAGCCTCTTAATTAGTACGCGGTTAGTGTGCCGAGATTACATTTTTTAATTGAGGTATCACCTATAATTTTTAACCAACTCGTGTCGGGAGATTAAGTAACGTGGTTTGAAGCAACTAATTGAGAAAGACGTATGTTTAAATGTAATTTGGAATTTGGTTACACCGTGAAGGCAGCGTTTAGCAGTTCAACTTAGATGGAGTTCGTCTAGTAACAGCGAGAAACGGCCTGCAGACCAAATAGAAGAAATACATACCATCATCTACAGAGCGGAGATCGTCTAGAAATTTCCAGGTAACGATTTGAAATTGTGATTCTTATAAACTGTGATATTGGGTGACGTATGAGAGTGTTTTTCGAGGTAGTGTGAATTATTTACGTATTGAACATAATACGTGTAAATAACTTTATTATGGTATTTAACTAGAAATTTGAAGGTGTCTATAAAGCTTTTTAATGTTCCATCAGAACGTGAAATTTTTGTGAAGAGTACATGGCTTTGTTTTTTTAATGCAAAGTAGAAGGGCATACATTATGCAGAATTAGCTGGGGTATCATGAGCTCACCATACCCCAGAGTTTACTTAGATTAAAAAAACAAAATAAATTATAAAGAAGGAATTTTAGAGAAGGTATTATTCAAGGCCCATTTACTCCGGGTACATTTTATGTGTTTGATGATTTTAAAATAAAATACAGGACATTACAAAATAAGATTGTATGTTGGTTGTATTTTGTGGTTTTATTGCGAGTGTGTGTGTACGATTGAGAATATGAGAGTGAATCTAGATACCCAAGAGGAGGTCCAAATGAGCTAGCCGGAAGCAAGTGCAGAGAATTGGCAATTCAACCGAGGAAAAGAGGAAACGGGTAAGAAATTTTTTTTTTTGACTTATTTAAATTTTTGGAAATTTTTCTATTTTCGAATTTGAAAATTTAATAAAATTTTAGAATATATTTTTGTTGGTGAGGATTTTACTCGAGCTCCGCGGCAATATATATATATATATATATATATATATATATACATACATACATATACGTGGTAAGGAGTCACGAGACGTCATTGAAACCACAAATGTAAAAACAAATCCCACCAAAATATTATATTGCGGAAAAATAAAAATTTCCGTAAATTCATGGTTATGCCCTGTATAATACAAGCGTACCTTTATTCATTAAAGTGCCATGCAAAAACGCAAATTGCGCGTGTATAAATAATCACTCTGTATGATATAAGCATATTGTAAATAAATAGCAAGTAACGTAATTGTATATGTAAAAATAATTAATTGTAAGATACCGCAAACGCATTAAATGCGAACGTAAAACGCATCATTTTAAGATAAATACAAAACCGTTTATATATATTTATATATATTTGCGATGGATATAAAAATTCTTTTCAATTGCTGTAAAAGCATTGAACTAGCTTTACGCATTTAGTTTAAGAAACTATAATTAATGTTTATTTAAAAAACTCTATTTTCTTATTTTGTGTACGGTAACATGAAAGCAAATATTTACTATAAAACGCACTCCTTTTGCATTAAAAAGCAATTAAAGTTTAAATTAATTAACCCTAGGATTATAGCAATTTATTTTAAATAAAGAATTTTCTAGAATATAAAAGGGCGAGTCATCGGGATTTAAAACTACCTAAATATCAATAATAAATAAACATTTGTTCCAAGAAGCAGCTTCACTATTGAAAATAAACCGGAAAATCCCTGGAACAGCCCATAAAATGATTAAAAGTGATCATCTAGAGCATTAGTATGCGACGCCACAACAATAGTGTATGTGTTAAACAAGAACAGATAGCACACGTCGCGAATAACTGGAATGATATTACGTGGAATAAACGCGGCGATTTTAGACGCTGATTGGTTTTTCCGAGAGGGCTTGAATCATAATGTTCCATATTTTCGAGTAGCATTCTAGAAAATGGATAATTTGTATATAAAGAAGCGCTTATAGAGGAAAAAATCATTTGGGATTCGTTCAATTCTTAAATGAGATCGCGAAATGTTAATTTGATTGAAGCGCGAGCTCTCGCTATGCGAAGATAGTATTTGAAGTATGTAGTAAACATACTGTAATTTGATAGTTGCGAGGTTGCAATGAATCTATGTGATGTTTTTTTTCAAACGCAAATTACATACAAAAATGGAATTATTAATTACAAGGAATAAGAAAAATTCTTTAATATAACGCTATTTTAAAGATTTTATTAAATTATCAAAAAGAAGACTTAAGAAATGTACTTTGGTAATTGCTATTTTAAATATGGAAAAACTTGAAGTTGATTTGACGTCAATTTAAAATAAGATATTTTAAAAACGAAGAACATTTTTGAGCTTCTGCAAGTATTATTTTTAGATTTAATTTTAACTTATATTAGAATATTAAGATAGTTTTTTTTGTGTAAAGGGTTTTTTACCAGGAGTTTGTGTTCAGAGTTCGAAACACTGTGAGCTTTTAATAGAATGTCTGTCAAGGATCTTACAAGGATGGAAATAATTATAACCAGGTAAACCATCCTCAAAAGAATAACTTTAGTTCTGCAAATTTAAAATAAGGTAAGTAACAATTGTTTTTTATATAACAATTACTTCTTAGAAATTATTTTATGTTTAAAAGAAACAATGTTGTAAATGCTTTTGTATGAGAGAAAATATTTCATACTGTATAAATGGTTTGTAATATTGCTGTGTATTATTTCATTTTTAAAACTTCGTCAATTCTGTTGAGCCAGGCAAAGTTAAAAAGGAAGGTAAGTGAACAATTTCAAGTTTTACAAATTACTGTATCTGTATCACAACTCGAGGCCATTTTCACAGCACTTTTAGTGACGCTCTCAGTGCGTTCTTATCACAGCACTCTTTTAACGGCACCTTAACATGCGGCATTTTCACAGCACACTTTTAGTAACGCCGCAAAGTGAGACCTGGTCACAGCACTCTTTTAGTGGAGCACCAACGTGCGGCCACTTACTTTTGTCGCAGCACCTCAGTGTGGGGCCATTATCATATCACTCTTTCAGCAACGCTCTCAACGCGGCCTTGTAACAGAAATATATTAGCGTGTTTTCACGTGTAACCTCCTATTATATTCTTGTATATATTTCTTTCCTTTTGGTATATTTAAGCTTGTATGTTTTTATCTCGTATTTTCTTGTATACTGCATTTAATCTTTGTATTGTATTCTCATTACTTTTAACCTTGTATATCTGTTTATGATTTGGATAGAACCTCCAAACTTTGCTCCGTCGCCGACACCACGACGGTAACAACACGAAATAGTGAAAAAATTCTGTACGAATTCGTGAAAAGGATATGTTCGAGCAACATCCACCTCTACCAGCGTCGCCCTAGCTTTCTTCCAAACTTTCTTACAAAATTTGTCGTTACTGATTTAATTGGTTAATTGAATAATTGAAGTAACCCGTGGGTTCTTTAATATTCTCTGAAGAAACCAGTGAACTTTAAGGAAGGATTTCCTTAAAATGATGGAACGCAACATTCTCTTACTATGGCTTAATTTATACCAAAATAGGTGTATGGGGAGGGCGCCACCAAGTCATTAAGTTTAAACACAGAGTTTACCTAAGGGGGACTTGGGAGTCCTTAGAGAGGAATATAGTATTAACTGCTTACGCAGGAGCTGTAAAGAAGATTGAATTAAATTAATAAAGGGAAGACACAAGAGGTCTACTCTTGCTACCTCATAATAAGAAAAGCTGTAAATATCAATTATGCACACACTTTTATAGATACAAATTATTAGGCATCAAATTCTGAAAGAGTGCTTCTTCGTCAAATGGAAGCTACAAATATCATTATATTGAAGGTATTTATGCCTTTTATTCCTTGATCTAATTACCCTATTTTTGAACTCACTTGTTCAAAATAAAACAATTAATTAAATGAATTAAATGGTGATTCTTTAATTAAATGTTGCTTCATGATAAGAAGTAGTATGTACAAAATTTACATATCAAAAATGGTACTATAATTGCTTCTACACAGATGTAGAATGATAAATTCAAATGAAATATCAAATACGTTAAGCATTTCTTTTTACTACTAACTCAAATCAATACCCAAAATATCAGATCTGTTATTAGGCTTACAAGTTTATATGAAAATATCAAAAATCTAATAATTCAACGTTCAAAAGCTTTAACTATAATTACACATAAATGAAACTTTAATCAGAACTCAATTGAGTGCTTAAGTTCGTTAATAATAATAACGGTTATTACGCTTGATTTAAATATCGATAAAAAACACCAAAAGTCCTTTATAGTTTGTTAAGCAACATAATATTTATAGATCATCACAATGTTATTTCAGATGTTGCCTTGAATCAATGTTGGCCAAATGCGGACGTCATGTGAAAATAATAAAGAGGGCTTACCTCGTTTCGACAGGTTCTTGTTTGTGTGACAGCGTTACATTGTATTAAACCAGATGTGCATACATCTGTTCCTGGACAAACAAATGACGTCGCCGTTCACATGTTGTACTGAAACCAACCAAGTGCGTGCTTCTTGGACCCAATTATACGAGCTTAAAGCGTATTTCCTCTACGCAATAACGGAACAAACCAAAATCCATTCAAACAGTTATCAAAAAATGCAAAGCTTCGATCTATTACTGCATTTAGTTCGTTATCCAAACAATTATCTTGAGTGTAATTATCCACATTATTACTTGTAAATTCATCATAGCAATTAAAAGATTATCGTAGATGTTAATTATGGAACGCTTAGATTGAAACAAAAGAATTGCTATTAAATTGAAGAACATTCTGGTTAAATCTCAAATATTACGGCTTCATTGTAGAACGTTTTATTAAATCCAAGTATTACGGTAAAGTTGAAGGACGTTCATATTAGACCAAAAATTATTATCGCCACATTGAATACGTTCTTTTTAAATTTAGAATATTACAATCAAATTGATAAATGCTCACATTACATGGTAAACTAGATGAGCGTAAACGAAAAGAAAAGACAGGATGAAAAAAAAATAAAACAAGACAAGAGAAGAGAAGAGCGCATTATTATAAAACACTTCTTCAAGTGCTCATTACACTTGAGCTAAACACATAGGCGTAAAGCCACACGTAAATTACTGGCTAGAACTCTAAGGTTCTCCATGATGTCTTCGTGTCAGGTGCCCCAGCTAGAGTGAGTCGTTGACACCCTGCGCACATTATATAAAAGTCGTCTGACATTGAAATGTTTATTCAAATAGTTAACGCCTGTTGTTAGCAACCAAACTAGCATCTCTGTATTGTGGTTGGGCTACATGATCCCAATACGGATATTTATTTAAATGACGATGTTTACTTGTTTAATGGAACAGACAAAAAGATGTATTTAACTAATAAATTTTTGGTGATTTGCAGTCGTCAAAAAAAATTGTTACAACTTTAATATGATGTATTTTTTCTATACTTTGAACGACTGGGTTCTCAATCGTTGAAACTGTAAGTTTTCACATTACAGACTCCGCGTATTTTTAAATGCTAGCTGGATGGCATGTTGGGGTATACGTTAGAATATACGTTCTGTAGTGCGTGCGAAACCATCAAAAATTAGCGAACTGCTGGTGTCCCATTACCAAGTTTCACATTATGAAGTGGTCGCTGTTAATTTCAATAAACTTTATGTGAAATCTTTCCGGATTCTTGGGTTATAGGGTGCAATGCAAAGACTGTTTACTACAAAAAGTTCACGGTAGCGCCCATTGCCTATTCGAACATTTATATCTTACTTTTTTTTTTGGTGGGCGCTAGGCAAGTGGTGGTAGTGTAGACAATGTAAGACACTAGCAAGTAGAAGTAACAAAATTACATAAAAGCGTGGTTCGACAACCCCTCGTTCAAACCGCGATTTTTGCAGCTATAGTCGAAATCATGAAAGAATGCATTCACGTCATAGGTTTGCTGAATTAAAAAACCAACATACTTTCAAATCTTATACATTGAGTATACACCGATAAAAACCTTTAAAAGTAGGTCGGTTTTAAATTCACAAACCTACTACGTGAATACATTCTTTCGTGATTTGTACTATATCAAAACTTTACTGCTACCCAGTAAAATGTCAGTACTAATGAATGCTACATAGGAATGCTCATTAGTGGTCAGGGACCGAGAGTGAGATCGCGTCACTGGTAGCTATACTACTGTAGTACATACAGCCCCTCCGGGAACGAATGTTGGGCCTACATACAGATGGTCCGCGTAAATGTCAAAGATCCTTCAAAATTCAAATACCTACTAGCTTTTCAGGAGAACCATGCAAATTGCAAATAGTACAGATATGTACGTGTATGAAGTTAGCATCTCAACTATCAGCATCTCATAAAACAACTTCATATTTACTTGCATTCAGCATAGTTCTAAAGTTCTTTATAAGTTTTACCAATAGTTCCGTCGAATTAACCGTAAAAATTGACTTTTTACAAATGACATGCTAACTTCCAAAAACACATTTGAGCATCTCACCGTATTTCGAATATTCGAACTCAGAGGAGATATAATCCGTGGAGTTCTATAGCCTAAACACATTTCCTCAATAGTTCTGACGATTAAGATTGACCGAAAATATTTTATTGTTAAAAAACTCAACTGCGAGTGGGATACGTGTATAACATTGAGATGTTGTCAGAGTTCTGACTAGACTAAAATATTTATTCGGTAGTTCTGATCGCATTACAGCATAATCAAAACAGTTCTAGCGAGTACCGATGCGAAATCGTGTCCAAAAAAAGTCTAACGTCCTTATACCGCCACGCACGGTATACATACACGTATACTCTTTTGAGATGCTGACCGATTTCGAAGAGTTCTGACTAAACTAAAATATTTATTCGGTAGTTCTGTCGCATTAAAGCATAATCAAAACAGTTCTAGCAAGCATCGATGCAAAATCGTGTCCAAAAAATTCTAACGTCCTTATACCGCCGCGCGCGGTACACATACACGTATACCCGTGAGATGCTGCCCGATTTCGAAGAGTTCTGACTAAACTAAAATATTTATTCGGTAGTTCTGATCGCACCAAATCATAATCAAAACAGTTCTAGCGAGCATCGATGCAAAATCGTGTCCAGAAAAATTCTAACTTCCTTATACCGCCGCGCACGGTATATATTTACTTACTCCTGTGAGATGCTAACCGATTTCGAAGAGTTCTGACTAAACTAAAATATTTTTTCGGTAGTTTTGATCGTACTAAAGCATAATCAAAACAGTTCTAGCGAACATCGATGCGAAATCGTGTCCAAAAAAATTCTAACGTCTTCATACCGCCGCGCACGGTATACATACACGTACTCCTATGATATGCTGACGGATTTCGAAGAGTTTTGACTAAACTAAAATATTTAGTCGGTAGTTCTGATCGCATTAAAGCATAATCAAAACAGTTCTAGCGAGCATCGATGCGAAATCGTGTCCAAAAAATTCTAACGTCCTTATACCGCCGCGCAGGGTGCACATACACGTACACCCGTGAGATGCTGCCCGATTTCGAAGAGATCTGACAAAACTAAAATATTTTTTCGGTAGTTCTGATCGCATTAAAGCATAATCAAAACAGTTCTAGCGAGCAGCGATGCGAACTATGTGTCCAGAAAAATTGTAACGTCCTTATACTGCCGCGCACGGTACACGTACACGTACTCCTGTGAGATGCTGACTGATTTCGAAGAGTTCTGACTAAACTAAAATATTTATTCGGTATTTCTGATCGCACCAAATCATAATCAAAACAGTTCTAGCGAGCATCGATGCAAAATCGTGTCCAGAAAAATTCTAACGTCCTTATACCGCCGCGCACGATATACATTCACGTACTCCTGTGAGATGCTGACCGATTTCGAAGAGTTCTGACTAAACTAAAATATTTATTCGGTAGTTCTGATCGTACTAAAGCATAATACATCTGCACAGCGAAATTCAACATCCGCATCACAATCTGCGGAAAATCAGATTTCGAAAGTTACTACGAATTCGGTAGTCTCATAATTCTAAGCATGACAAAATTTTCGAATTCTAAGCTAAAGATAATTACACGTCTACGGATAACATTCAGGACAATCAAAATCTCTGCGTTCAAGATTACTAACTAATCCTCTGTATTCAGATTCTGAGATATAAAATTCTAGGTTCGATCTAAACGCAAATATCTAACGTCTAAGCGACATAATTCTAGAAATCTGCAAATTCTATTCGAAATGACTAACCAAACCTTACGTCACGATTCAAATGTAAGATAATATATTCTCATACCTACGTATAAGCATATCTGACGTCTACCGCATATCGAAAATTCTGTGAAATGAAAATGTTCAATACTACGAGTCAAACGATTCGGATCTACCGTTTCAAAATGTGCACATTCAAGGTTGATCAATCGTCAAAGTATTCAAACGTCTACGCGACACGATTCAGAATACTAAAATTCTAAGTTGCTAACCCAATACCTTCAGTTGACGATTCAAGATGTGCAATTAAAAATTTGGACTAACGTTCAGATATCAAACGTCTACGCATCAATCATTAAATTGTAAAATTTTCCAGATTGACTAACGTAAATACGATCGTAGATACGAATTCAAGATTGTGACCGAATAAATGATTTGCATCTAACTTTCAGGAAATCAACGTCTAAGCAATCAACATTTAGAATCTGACTAAAATTTCCGAAGATTGATACAATACTGCAATCTACGAATCGAAGATGATCTGAAAGATTCGTTAATCGTGCTAAAATATAAACTACTAGAATCAGAATTCAGAATACAGCAAAATTCTGCAGATATACTATAAACCCGCACGCTAAATTCACTGATCTCAAAATACTATGAAAATTTCGTCAAATTCCAAGAATTACTAACATCTAACACGATCAATTCTGTCGAATGCAAATTCCAAACTTCGGTAGTCATACCGACTCTGTGTATAACGTTTCAAATGTGAAAACTTTCGAAATTGATCTAAACGTCTAAAGATAATCAAATCGTCTAAGGAATCACAATTCAGGAATCTAAACCAAATTACTACGACGTAACATAACGTCTCCAGGTAATTAACGATTCAAGATGAAAATTCAATTTGATAAATCGTCAAAGATATCAATCTTCGAAGCATATCAAAACGTAGTAGTAAATTCCATCAGTCAATAAGCAAATCTTGGAGTTACTGATTCGATAAGTTTCAGAAAAGTTCTACGATCGAAATCAATTTATAACGTCTAAGCACGTAAAAATTCTAGAAATGCAAAATTCATAATTGGGCTAACTCAATACGATCTGTAATACGACTCGAAGATATGACCATTAAGAGTTGCAAATCCCAAGATATAAACGTTCTAGCACGATCAATCGCATATGAAAACTCAAATGCTATCATAACGCACCAAGAATTTAACGATTTCGATGCAAAATTTTCGAAGATTTGCATACCAAATATCAACAGTACTACGCGATCAAAATTCAGGAACTGCAAACAAATTTACCGGTCCATAAACACTATAATCTACTTGTTAAGAGATCACGTTCAAAGATTCTGCTAATCGTAAATATTGAATCGTCTAAAGCTCCCTGAAAATTCTGCAAAAACGTAAATCTTCCACAGATTTATTCCTACACAATACATCACTTCCGGACCCGATTCAAACATTCAAAATTCTAGTCTTATCGCCAAGTATATTACAACCATTAGCACGATAAAGTTTAAATTAACCTTTCCGAAGTTATCTATACCATATTACGTTTGACTCTGAATCAACCGGTTCAAATTCTGAACTAATTCTGAATCTACCGTCTATAACATAGATCGAACGTTCCGAAATTCTGACGCTAAATTCCGACGTTATCTACCTACGATTAATGTATCGATCTAAGTAATCAAAAATTTCTAAGTTCTACACGTACAAAATAACGGTTAGTACCCATCAAATATGCAAAACTAAGCTTCCGTTAAGGTCAAAAACTAAAAGTTTGCAGTCGACTAGAACCAAAAATTTCGAGTCGATCACTAACGTCAAAAATTCAGTTCCTTAACTGCTGCGAACATTCTCCGAGACTAACGTCTTTCGAACGACCGTACACGACAAGTTCTACGACTTGAAATTAAAAATTTGACTAGTCATAAAATTTCGAAATACATAACCTGATGCAAACGTTCAAAATCTGAGAAATTGTCCAATCAATCATACGCAACGATTTCAATCTCGTGACTAGCTAAAAAATTTCTAAGTCTATGCAAAATATTTTCGAATACTATCTACGACCATGAAAACATTCCAGAATACTAATCCTTCCAGATTTACTAACTAAATACTCCGGAGTTGACGACTCAGGAAACGTTCAAATTTCGAGTCATAAAATTCGGGTAAAAAACTTACAGCATCAAAACGTTCTAGATATGACTAAAACGTTCAGATTGCATCTACCCACTAAACATACTAAGTCCTTAAGATCTAACAAAATGTTTAGGAGTCTATCAAAACGACGAAAAATTCTAGTCGATCGATGCAATTCAAAAAGTTACCGTCAAATACCGCGATTGAACGTTCTACCGCGAACTATTAGATACAGTATCTTCGAGATGACTAAAAATTTCGAGTTTGACATATAAGTCAGAAATATACTCCAGATATGCACGTTCAAAATTCTCAACATATACCGGTTCGAGTACTAACGTATCAGATCTCGTAAGCTACAAAAAGTTTCGTAGATCACAAAATATTCGGAAATCTACTAAGTCAATGCAACGTTCAAAGTGTCTAAAATTTCCAGTAAGATGACTAACTACAATCGGTATTACGATAGACTAAACAAAAATTTAAGGTTCATAAAATGCGAGAAAATTCTACAGTTCGACAAAACGTTCAAAAGTTCAACGCATATTTACAAGGTCTACAACTAATAATCAGTTTCGATTAAGCTAACAAAAAGTTCTACAATTAAAGCAAAAGTTCATAATTCTAAGTCTATCAAAAGCGCATCAAGATTCCTAAATACGCCAAATTCAATCCTATACCAAGATACCATTTGAGATCAATCTAAACAAAATCATTAGAGTTCTTCAAAACATTCGAAGAATTACATCTATCGGAAAATCTTCGAACATTTAATCTTACCAATTTCAATTCTGACTTACTAATAATGTAACCGTTTCATCTGAAGCTAACAAAAGTTCATTTTATATAGGATTTCTAAGTACTAAGCTTTACGGATTCAAACGTTCCTAAAAATTACGTTTCGCGTTTATACACGAACGATTATCAGTTCTCGAGATTTGCTAAATTCAAAAATTTTATCGTATAATTAGCGTAATTAACGCTAACGAGCAGGTCTCGAGATCTGCAAATGTTCCAATTTCGCAGGTCTACCGTAAACATAAAATGTTCCCTGAGATGCAAACAAATCATATCGACTCATATTTCCGAGTAATTAAACATCTACGACATTTCGAGAGATCAACTATATAAAATTGCACGTCTATTACCAACGATTATCGACGTTCTGAGATGCTAAACTACAAAAATTCTACACTAAAATCGATCGAAATTCTACGCTATCTAAAAAGTCTACCGAGAAATCAAATCTGCAAAATTTCCCGGGTTCTACGACTAACTATCAACCGTTCTTAGCTAACTCAAAGTTCTGCACTAAAATTTACGCAAATCCGTCTGAAAATGCAAACCGTTCAGAGTAATCCTGACAGCCATGATTCATTGAGCATCGATGCAAAATCGTGTCCAGAAAAATTACTAACGTCCATATACCGCCGCGCACGGTATACATACACGTACTCCTGTGAGATGCTGACCGATTTCGAAGAGTTCTGACTAAACTAAAATATTTATTCGGTAGTTCTGTCGCATTAAAGCATAATCAAAACAGTTCTAGCAAGCATCGATGCAAAATCGTGTCCAAAAAATTCTAACGTCCTTATACCGCCGCGCGCGGTACACATACACGTATACCCGTGAGATGCTGCCCGATTTCGAAGAGTTCTGACTAAACTAAAATATTTATTCGGTAGTTCTGATCGCACCAAATCATAATCAAAACAGTTCTAGCGAGCATCGATGCAAAATCGTGTCCAGAAAAATTCTAACTTCCTTATACCGCCGCGCACGGTATATATGTACTTACTCCTGTGAGATGCTAACCGATTTCGAAGAGTTCTGACTAAACTAAAATATTTTTTCGGTAGTTTTGATCGTACTAAAGCATAATCGAACCGGTTCTAGCGAACATCGATGCGAAATCGTGTCCTAAAAAATTCTAACGTCTTCATACCGCCGCGCACGGTATACATACACGTACTCCTATGATATGCTGACGGATTTCGAAGAGTTTTGACTAAACTAAAATATTTAGTCGGTAGTTCTGATCGCATTAAAGCATAATCAAAACAGTTCTAGCGAGCATCGATGCGAAATCGTGTCCAAAAAATTCTAACGTCCTTATACCGCCGCGCAGGGTGCACATACACGTACACCCGTGAGATGCTGCCCGATTTCGAAGAGATCTGACAAAACTAAAATATTTTTTCGGTAGTTCTGATCGCATTAAAGCATAATCAAAACAGTTCTAGCGAGCAGCGATGCGAACTATGTGTCCAGAAAAATTGTAACGTCCTTATACTGCCGCGCACGGTACACGTACACGTACTCCTGTGAGATGCTGACCGATTTCGAAGAGGTCTGACTAAACTAAAATATTTATTCGGTAGTTCTGATCGCACCAAATCATAATCAAAACAGTTCTAGCGAGCATCGATGCAAAATCGTGTCCAGAAAAATTCTAACGTCCTTATACCGCCGCGCACGGTATACATACACGTACTCCTTTGAGATGCTGACCGATTTCGAAGAGTTCTGACTAAACTAAAATATTTATTCGGTAGTTCTGATCGTACTAAAGCATAATCAAACCAGTTCTAGCGAACATCGATGCAAAATCGTGTCCAGAAAAATTCTAACGTCCTCATAACGCCGCGCACGGTATACATACACGTAACTCCTGTGAGATGCTGACTGATTTCGAAGAGTTCTGACTAGGCTAAAATATTTTTTCGGTAGTTCTGATCGTACTAAAGCATAATCAAAACAGTTCTAGCGAGCATCGATGCAAAATCGTGTCCAGAAAAATTACTAACGTCCATATACCGCCGCGCACGGTATACATACACGTACTCCTGTGAGATGCTGACCGATTTCGAAGAGTTGTGACTAAACTAAAATATTTTTTCGGTAGTTCTGATCGTACTAAAGCATAATCAAAACAGTTCTAGCGAGCATCGATGCAAAATCGTGTCCAGAAAAATGACTAACGTCCATATACCGCCGCGCACGGTATACATACACGTAACTCCTGTGAGATGCTGACTGATTTCGAAGAGTTCTGACTAGGCTAAAATATTTTTTCGGTAGTTCTGATCGTACTAAAGCATAATCAAAACAGTTCTAGCGAGCATCGATGCAAAATCGTGTCCAGAAAAATTACTAACGTCCATATACCGCCGCGCACGGTATACATACACGTACTCCTGTGAGATGCTGACCGATTTCGAAGAGTTGTGACTAAACTAAAATATTTTTTCGGTAGTTCTGATCGTACTAAAGCATAATCAAAACAGTTCTAGCGAGCATCGATGCAAAATCGTGTCCAGAAAATTACTAACGTCCATATACCGCCGCGCACGGTATACATACACGTACTCCTGTGAGATGCTGACCGATTTCGAAGAGTTGTGACTAAACTAAAATATTTTTCGGTAGTTCTGATCGTACTAAAGCATAATCAAAACAGTTCTAGCGAGCATCGATGCAAAATCGTGTCCAGAAAATGACTAACGTCCATATACCGCCGCGCACGGTATACATACACGTAACTCCTGTGAGATGCTGACTGATTTCGAAGAGTTCTGACTAGGCTAAAATATTTTTCGGTAGTTCTGATCGTACTAAAGCATAATCAAAACAGTTCTAGCGAGCATCGATGCAAAATCGTGTCCAGAAAATTACTAACGTCCATATACCGCCGCGCACGGTATACATACACGTACTCCTGTGAGATGCTGACCGATTTCGAAGAGTTGTGACTAAACTAAAATATTTTTTCGGTAGTTCTGATCGTACTAAAGCATAATCAAAACAGTTCTAGCGAGCATCGATGCAAAATCGTGTCCAGAAAAATTACTAACGTCCATATACCGCCGCGCACGGTATACATACACGTACTCCTGTGAGATGCTGACCGATTTCGAAGAGTTGTGACTAAACTAAAATATTTTTTCGGTAGTTCTGATCGTACTAAAGCATAATCAAAACAGTTCTAGCGAGCATCGATGCAAAATCGTGTCCAGAAAAATGACTAACGTCCATATACCGCCGCGCACGGTATACATACACGTAACTCCTGTGAGATGCTGACTGATTTCGAAGAGTTCTGACTAGGCTAAAATATTTTTTCGGTAGTTCTGATCGTACTAAAGCATAATCAAAACAGTTCTAGCGAGCATCGATGCAAAATCGTGTCCAGAAAAATTACTAACGTCCATATACCGCCGCGCACGGTATACATACACGTACTCCTGTGAGATGCTGACCGATTTCGAAGAGTTGTGACTAAACTAAAATATTTTTTCGGTAGTTCTGATCGTACTAAAGCATAATCAAAACAGTTCTAGCGAGCATCGATGCAAAATCGTGTCCAGAAAAATTACTAACGTCCATATACCGCCGCGCACGGTATACATACACGTACTCCTGTGAGATGCTGACCGATTTCGAAGAGTTGTGACTAAACTAAAATATTTTTCGGTAGTTCTGATCGTACTAAAGCATAATCAAAACAGTTCTAGCGAGCATCGATGCAAAATCGTGTCCAGAAAATGACTAACGTCCATATACCGCCGCGCACGGTATACATACACGTAACTCCTGTGAGATGCTGACTGATTTCGAAGAGTTCTGACTAGGCTAAAATATTTTTCGGTAGTTCTGATCGTACTAAAGCATAATCAAAACAGTTCTAGCGAGCATCGATGCAAAATCGTGTCCAGAAAATTACTAACGTCCATATACCGCCGCGCACGGTATACATACACGTACTCCTGTGAGATGCTGACCGATTTCGAAGAGTTGTGACTAAACTAAAATATTTTTTCGGTAGTTCTGATCGTACTAAAGCATAATCAAAACAGTTCTAGCGAGCATCGATGCAAAATCGTGTCCAGAAAAATGACTAACGTCCATATACCGCCGCGCACGGTATACATACACGTAACTCCTGTGAGATGCTGACTGATTTCGAAGAGTTCTGACTAGGCTAAAATATTTTTCGGTAGTTCTGATCGTACTAAAGCATAATCAAAACAGTTCTAGCGAGCATCGATGCAAAATCGTGTCCAGAAAATGACTAACGTCCATATACCGCCGCGCACGGTATACATACACGTACTCCTGTGAGATGCTGACCGATTTCGAAGAGTTGTGACTAAACTAAAATATTTTTTCGGTAGTTCTGATCGTATAAAAGCATAATCAAAACAGTTTTTTTGGACACGATTACGCATCGATGCTCGCTAGAACTGCTTTGATTAGCTTGCGATCAGAACTACAAAAATATTTTAGTTTAGTCGAACTCTTCGAAATCGGTCAGCACTCAAATAGTGTTTTACCGTGCGCGGCGGTATAAGGACGTTAGACTTTTTTGGACACGATTTCGCATCGGTACTCGCTAGAACTGTTTTGATTATGCTGTAATGCGATCAGAACTACCGAATAAATATTTTAGTCTAGTCAGAACTTTTAGAACATCTCGTATACCACTGCGGTCGAGTTTTTTGACAATAAAATGTTTTCGGCCAAGTTTAATCGTCAGAACTATTGCGGAAATGTGTTTTAGCTATAGAACTTCACTGATTATATCTCCCCCGAGTTCAGTTCGAAGTACGGTGAGATGCTAAAATGTGTTTTTGGAAGTTTGCATCTCATTTGTAAAAAGTCAATTTTTACGGTTAATTCGACGGAACTATTGGTAAAACTTATCAAGAACTGTAGAACAATGCTGGATGCAAGTAAATTGTTTTATGAGATGCTGATAGTTGAGATGCTAACTTCACACACGTCAGATATGCGTAACCTCAATTACCATTTTAAATACATCCAGAGTTTGGAGTTGTTAAGCGTCATCCGATATTCAACATTTTTAAAAGGATCAAAAGTAATAATAGGTATTTATAGGTAATAGTTAATGCAATAAGTTATATATAGAAGGAAAATGTGATGTGGTTCACATAAAGAAAGTGTCAACTATCATAAATCTATAATGATTCACTTAATTGTTTATATAATGATCATTAGTAAGTTGTCAGCACGACCTTGAATACAAGGAGAGAGATAAAAGTAGACAAGTGTATCAACAAAATATTTATGATTGCATAGTAAACAAAACCCGATAATAGCCTTAACCTTTTTATAAAATGGAAAAGTATAACAGAATTTGTAGAGAGAAATAAACAATTACAGGTACTAATATTAGTAAAAAAATTTCCTATACATTCCATTCAGTTACAGGGTTAAATGTACACAGGTTCAATAAACTAAAAAAATATGAAAATTCTCAGACTATCTATATAAAGAAGTAATTTATAGACACTATCGATAAACGCAATAAATTGACTGTGAACCATCAAAGATTATTATTTCTTGCATCATAAATTCAGTTACAATGAATTATTTATTAATAATTAATCAATTTATTGAGTGAATAGTACTTGCATGAAGGAGACTGTTATTTATAACTAATAAACTACTAACTATTGATCGTTGCATAACCTTACATAAAATAGGAAGGAAAACTAACAGCTAAAAACAAAAACAACCTGTTTCTCTGCTGTTTTGTTATTATTATTTAAGCTTTTATGTTATAACAATTTATTGACGTATGCAGGAAAAAGATTAAAGTTACAAAAATAATGTCATACTTATTACTGTTTTTAGAAAAGACAGGTAACGAGATGATAACATTACACCTCGGTATGCAAAAACTAGGCTAAGTAATGACTCACCTTAACAAACCGTTGATATTAAAGCTTTTTACACCAAATTTTACCCATGTTATCTACAAAAATTTAAACTTTTGCACACACTAAACCACGCACACCGCAAAATTTGAATAATACCGATATCTTTACACATAATACGCCAAATATGTACTGTTTTCCGTCTCGCTCGCTGTTCTCGTTATTTGACATTGTTCTGAAACAATTAACGGCTATGCGAAGGGATCGTTGCTTTTGCTGCATGTAGCGTACTCTATACTGCATTTTCAGAAGTGTGGATAGAGAACTACTGGTATTAACATTATATCAATAAGTAGAAAATAAATATAAGATGTTTGGTATATGCCATAATATTATTAAACTAAAATACTAATTATAACAAATCAAGATATCGTTGCAAGATCATGGAAACATAAAAACACATATTTAAATGTGAATGAAAATGTCTGTTTTGTTAAGACATCTTCAGAGGGCACTACGGCTCATACATCGCCTGTTATTATAAAGCAAAGTTATAGACCCCTCCAGCGGTTATCACGGTACTATTCACCAAAAATTCGTTACATATTACAGATATCCGCATTAGTTTAGTACATTATGGAGTAAAACCTTTTATTTGGACATATATTTTCTTTTCAAATTAAAATAGTAATCCCTGTAATTATTGGAATTCACGGATCATATGTTCTAATTCAACAAATCAGGAGCTTTTCACCGCAGTCCCGTCCATGACGTCACAAAATAGATATTTACAGGAAATCGGATAGTGTCAAGCTTTTATCTACAAGTAAATGGGAATATGGATAGTTCTTATTTATCATTTTCTAACCTACTAAAATAGGTAGAATGCTTAAATTCTGAATTTTATAACCCTCAACAAACTGAAGTGGTCTTCATATTTCCATAATTTTGATATTATATTTAAATTATTCCATAGGTAAAATAAAAACTGTTTCAAACAAAATTTATAATAACATAATCGAGGCATCATTCTCAATTTTAAACATGTAACAGCCCAGATTGATATTTTGTGACGTCATGGACGGGACTGCGGTGAAAGTTTCCTCAACAAATCATTGTTCAAAATTGATTTAGGAGTCGTCGTTTATATTTCTATAGATTTCGCGGGTTTAATAACTATATAATTATCATATAAAGTAAAAAATTTGTAATTGTATAGTAATTGTATATACCTGCAACTAATGTTGACTGTGCGAAAAGATAAATTGGAAAATATATTAAATCGCCAAATGGTTAAGTGTTGGTGGAACTTGGCAGCCACAGACTGCTTACCTCCCTTCACAACCATTGAAGGTCGGAGAAAAAGGGCATATAGCTGTAAAACAATAGAAAGTGATCGAACTGCATCTAACAAGAAAGAACATCGCCTATGAGGAAAGACAACAAACATAGAATAAGAAGAAAATTGTTGAAAGCATATGTGTGGAGCACAGCACAGTATGCCTATGAAATACGGGAAGTCTGAAACGCAGACAGAAAAACGGTAGCAGCCTTTTGAAATGATGTGCTTCAGATGTATGAGGACGATAGCATGGGCAGACAAAGATAATAACAAATAAGTTACAGAAATAGTAGGGGAACAAGGATATCTGGGAAAAAAGAGAAATAGTAGGACGGAATACGTTCTAAGGCATTTTTGGGGAATAGTATGTGATATATTACAAGCAGAGATAGGAAAAAAGAGGTAGATGTAGACCTAGATCAGACAGTTATAGATGCAAACTGTGCATATTTCAGGGAAATCTGTAGGTTAGTTCAGAATAGGGAACAATGATGGTACGCGTCTAACCAGTTCTAGGACTGAAGACCTAATGATGATGAGTTTTACAAGTTAAATTCAAAGTGTGCAGTACAGGTGAGATTCACTAAGCAGTATTAAGTTTTATAGGCATCGTATTGTAGGGAGCTATTACTACCGCGTTTCACTAATTTAAAACAAGTAATAACAAGAGTCTTTATTACTCACTGTTCACAAGTCTAATTAACAGTATATGCCTTATTTATAGATGTTTTCAGTCCAATTAACAATGAAGCACTAATACACTAATGAATTTACAAGCACTAATATCTTCTTAAACTAAATTCTTAATCATAGGTTTATAACAACACTAACACAACTATTCACTTATTACACTTTTGTCTATTTATGTATTCTACAAGCTGCATGTACATTAGACACGTTCACCTCATATAAATTTATGTATACTCTCGGACTTCCAAAAGCTCAACTATTTAACTTTACACGATATAATTTATGTTCGACATTCTGATATAAACTAAACTCTGTACTTCCTCATCGGTCTTATTTATTCCCCGAATTAAAAAGAATGATTCATCCTCCAGTGAATGCTAGAAGATTCTCGGTCCATGGAATATATACAGTGCTTACGGCGCTTATGTGTTTGACGGGTTGCCTAATAGTAGCTCGCAACACTGCCCCTCTTTAAAACCGATACGTCTGGTAACTATAAATACATTTTTGACGCCAATTCGATGACTGATGACGGTATCGGCAGCTATCTCCTCTGGTGCATCCACCGCGTCGTTGGAAATAAGTCAATACTATTTTCTTGGTCTTGGTAGGCAACCGGTTGATAACAACAAACAAGGACCCGGACGTTGGTTCCCTGGAAAACTACTTCTAGCATATTTCGGACTATCCTCCAATCTAAACGATCCAGTCCACAGCCTAGCTTGGGCACCGCTAGTCTCGTTACTCCATTTTCCATCATCTGATCCTTAAGATTTAGCAAAGCCTCCCATAGATTGTCACCGCTGATGGTAAACCTTAAATAGAACGATAGATAATTGGTCCCTGTTGTAACGATGGCAGAAGGGGAGGGTGGCTTGCTCAGCCAGGAGGTCGTGGGCTGACGGCTTCGACTAAGGACCAGAATGGCGAAGCTCGAAGAGTAAGTGCGCCATAGTCTTGCCACAAAGAAAATATAGAACCGTGACTCAAAGGGTCCAACTCATACACAAGTTCCCAAATACCATATCCAAGCAGCACAAAGCGGCACAATCGTCACACGCTAACTCAAAACAATAATAATAAAATAATAATGAAGGAACACGAATAATATTTACTTGGCACAAATACAGGTGACACAATGTACAAATATATATATATATATATATATATATATATATTATATATATATAAAGTACGGTATATAAAGGGGGGTGAATATTGATCAAAACTGGTGAAAATGATGCTTATCTTAAAATAAGAATATTGTGTAAATAATGCACCTAAGGTGGTACAATACCAAAAAGAAAAAGAGAAAATAAAGTGGTGCGTGGAGACCCACGAACGGTTCGGTACATACACGGGGTACCGCAAAATAGGCGAATGAATAAGTTGTAACTAACGCAAGTTAAAACGCGACGAAAGGCATGCCGCTCATCCGCTATATAAAGGAGCGGAGATAAATAATCTCTAAAATTTATAAATATATCGCGTTCGTTGGTGGATCTTTTACAAAACAAAATATCGTAGCATAAAAATAAACCTGAAAAATAAGGCAAAATACGTAGCATATAAATCTGGTGAAATTAATAGTAAAGCAGATCACAAAAAAAAGTATAAACACACTGTAGGTCACAATTGTTACTACAAAACTTCGGTATCTAAAGAAAAAGTACACACAATAGTTCGCCTGAATAGTGATTAAATATGTAAACACCGAGGGGAAAGCAAAAGAGTTTATCAAACGTTACTTCTAATTTCCAAGAATGTAAAAATATAACTTTCGTTGTGATAAAACTGGATTTTGTAATAATTAAAGCGTAAATAAATTTAGCTGATAACGTAGTTTAAATTGGTTGTTAATGCGATACCAAAAAAAAAAAGGGATTAAGGTAAATATGTATACGACCTTCGAGATCCAGGTGTCCTGAGTACTCTTAGTAACAGCAACACAGCTCTGGGCTTGATAATCGGCGGGACGACTATTGCTTCCTTCCAGAACAACAAATTTAAATTTGTAAACAAAAGCAAGGAACAAGCAGGAACGGTGATCGAAAGCAAAAACAAAAGGTACTACTAAGAGTAGTATCGACGGCAGTCTAAAGCAGGTAGTACTAAAAGATGGTAAAAAAAAAGAAAACCAGTTGGACGGCCTTATCGCAAAAGCGAAGAGTCGGAGACGTAAATAAATTCCACAAACGGAAGTGGACAAACGCCACTAACTTCTGTCGTATAATTACAGGTCCTCCCCAAGGAGATGCTAAAACAAATGCTCAATACGCACTTATAAAATTATACAACAAAACCAAGAGCGTTCACTTTACTCTTTTACAAGCTTCAAACAAACAATGAAAATCAAAATCATGCATACTACACCTGCTAGATAAGATAATCGACCCATTCAGAAATAAAAATAAACAAAGAATTAAAGCGAATTGAAAATTAATTTCGAAAACCAGATAAGATTTTGCAGAAAACACAGAATAACTTAAAAACTGGAAAGCTACACGTAACAAGATGTCCATAACTAGGTCTCTGCCATGAAGAATTTTTGGTGACTAGATAGTAAACATAATGATTTTTATCTTGAAAAACCAAAGCTTTTCCTACAGTTGGCTGCTGTTGTACTAATTCATCCACACATCCAAACTTTTTCTTGAAAACAACAGCTACCCCTCTTAACATTTCCAAATCTTGAGCTACGCAATGTGCAAGGGAATACTCCTCTGGTGGTCTAAACAGATCTTGCTGTTTTTCAACAACAACGCCAAATCTCGCCTTAGCGGAACCACCATACGCCGCCATAAAACTCTCAAAATCTACATTCATCTTCGAACACCATTCTCATTATTCGAGCCTTCCTGGTTATAGCCAGCGTAAGATGTTAAACTGTCAAAGTGTACCACTTTCGGTTTACCACGGAGAGATCTTCTGATCCGGTACACTACATCATTAATTCTTGTTAACACTTCGTACGGGCGTTTCCATTGTCTTTGTAATTTTGGCCACAACCCACGCTGTCTTTGTGGATTATACAGCCACACTAAATCTCCAGGTTGATAACCACCTTCGTGTCATATTGTGATTTCATTCGATTGTTTGCTATCTGGATATTCTTTCGGAATTTTTCGTGAATGCTATTTGATCTTTCACGAAGCTTACTAACGTAATCTTCACCTGCTATCTCTTCTCCAGGTTTTAATCCAAACTGAAGATCACATGGTAGCCGCAATTCACGTCCTAAGATCACGCAAGCGGGAGAGTATCCTGTGCTATCATGTACCGAAGATCGGTACGCAAGTAGGAACAAATGTAAATATTGATCCCAGTCTCGTTGATGTTCAGAGATAACTTTGGTTAGGTACTTTTTTAACGTCCTGTTCATTCTTTCAACCATTCCATCCGATTGAGGATGAAGTGGCGTAGTTCTAGTCTTCCTGATTCCAAGATGCTTGCAGACGTTTTGAAACAACGCTGATTCGAAGTTCCGACGTTGATCAGAGTGTAATTCCAACGGAACTCCAAAGCGACAAAACAACTCCTTCACTAGTACATCTGCAACCGTCTCGTCTTCTTGGTTAGGTATAGCATATGCCTCCGGTCATTTGGTAAAATAATACATTGCAACCAAGATGTATCTATTTCCTTTCTCTGATTCAGGAAACGGACCAGCTATATCAATGGCTACCCTCTCAAAAGGATTCCCCACGTCTCTTTGGGGCTTTCCGTTTTGTGACCGGGTCATTTGCAGAGACACACAACTCACATTTCCGGCACCACTCCTGCACATCTTCTTTGCAGTTCACCCAATAGAATCTTTCTTTCACTCTTTCGAGAGTTTTTTTCACGCCAAAGTGCCCTCCAGAAATACCATTGTGCAAGTGCTGCAACACTTCCGGCACTCTGCTTCTCGGCAATATCACTTGGAGTCTCTCAGTGCCATCTTCACATTCCAGGCGTCGTTTCAAGATTCTATTGTCATTCACCAAGGAGTCCCACTGTGCCCAGTATACCTTCAGGCTCCTACTTGAAACACTAATTTCTTCCCAAACTGGTCGTTGTCCTCTACTTTTCCACTCAATTATACGTCCCAATTCGGCGTCATTCTCCTGGTCTTCTCGTATTCTTTCGGGTTTCCAAGTATCATAGATTACCGTCATTCTATGGATGACACTTATTTTCTCTTCCATTTTGAAACAATGATTGCAGTCTACCGGACAAGGTCTCCTTGATAGAGCGTCTGCATTCCGATGGCTAGTACCTACACGATGTTCTGTGTCAAAGTCATATTCCTGCAGCCGCTCTATCCACCTTGCAACTTGCCCTTCAGGATTTCGAAACTGCAGTAACCATTTTAGTGCAGCATGGTCTGTTTTCAACAGGAATTTACGGCCGTATAACTACTTATAAAAGTGCGCTACGGATTTGACGACGGCCAACAGCTCCCTTCTTGTCACACAATATTCCTTTCTGGCCGCGACAAGACCTTGCTGAAATACCCAATAACTTTTTCTTGTCCGTCCTGCACTTGAGAAAGAACGCTTCGTATAGCTGTGTTACTGGCATCGGTATCCAACACAAATTTCCCCTCCATCCGTGGATAATTCAAAATTGGTGCTGTAACTAGTAGCCGTTCCAGTTGTTCAAATGCACTGTGGCAGTCGTCACTCCAATCATATTCTTGTCCATCTTCGGTTAATTTAGTTAACGGTTTGGCAATGTTTGCAAACCCCAGTATAAAACGTAGGTAATATGTGCACAATCCTAGAAAACTGCGTAGTTGGTGTATATCTGCTGGTGTAGGCCACTCTTGTACCGTTTTTATTTTGTCAAGGTCAGCTCTTATTCCGGTTTCCGAAACGACATGTCCTAGATATTTCACCTCTTTTCCAAATAGGTGACACTTCTTGGGGCTCAATCTAAGGTTTGCCCCGCGTAATCTTTGGAATATCTCCTCTAGGTTTTTAAGATGTTCTTCAAAAGACCGGCCTAACACTATCACGTCGTCTAGGTACACCAAACATGTTTTCCAGGACAGTCCACGCAGTATCGTCTCCATTAATCGTTTAATAGTAGCAGGGGCATTGCATAATCCATATGGCATGACCTTGTACTGCCATAATCCAGTTCCAATTGTAAACACAGTTTTTTCTTTATCGTTTGGCTGCAAACCTACCTGCCAGTATCCGCTTTTCAAGTCCAAGGTCGAAAACCATTTAGATCCGGAGAGAGTATCCAAGGTGTCATCAATTCTGGGCAAAGGATAGCTGTCTTTCTTTGTCACATTGTTAAGCCGCCGGTAGTCTACACAAAACCTTGTCGACCCGTCCTTTTTCTTGACAAGCACTACCGGGGATGCCCATGGACTATTCGAGGGTTCAATCACTCCCTGTTCTTCCATGTCGGTGATAATTTGCTCGGCTTCTTATGTTTTGCCAAAGGAAGTTCTCTGGGGTGTTGTCTTATCGGTTGCGCAAGTTCTCTGGGGTGTTGTCTTATCGGTTGCGCATCTCCAGTATTAATCTTATGTTGCACAACATTCGTCCTTCCTTTCTCACCATCATCCAGTAGAAACACATCTCGATGTCGTCCGACCAGTTCTTTTACCTTGCCCAGTTGGTCGCCGTTTAATCGTTGACACGAAGGTATTAACATTCCAGCAATTTCTGTGAGCAACCGTTGGCTGGTTTATCTTTCGCGTCGTCCACACAACGTTTAATATGGCGTACTGGAATGCAACTTCCCACAATCATGTCTTTCTTCAGGGTCACCGTATGCGGATTAATATTCAGCACCCTTACTGGTATCATATTTTGAAACTATACCAGCGTTCTTCCAATCAGTATTCCCTGCTGACCCATTCCCGATTCAGTTGCTTCCGTCATGCAATTTTGTCCTTCCCGGAGCGTACCATGCGGTCGTCCCATTACTATCATTTCCGCCTTCTCGGGTATTTTCATATCACAAATCATTCGAACTTACATCGTCTGGTTACTCGTCCCTTGAAATGGAATCTCATCATCATCTATCCGTAGCACATTTTCTTTCATGTTTACATGAAACCCATATTCTCTCATGAGATCCATTCCCAAGATCACTTCTTCTGTAATTCCAGCTACCAACACCCGATGATTAATTAGTTTGTCTCTAATTCCCAACGTTACGGCAGTCTCTCCGTGAGTAGAAATTTTCTCACCACTTGCCGTTCGAAGACATACCGATACAGGTAGCACTTTTCCACGACCAACCAAATCTGGTCTCACAATAGCCCTTGTCGCTCCTGTATCTACGAGTAATCGGACAACCCTACCATTAATTCTACCATCGATATAAATGCTGTCTAGACTCCCCATCGACGATGCAGAACGGATGATAATCTCCGGGACACTACGTTGTGCTGTCGACGTTCGCCCCCTTACGTCGACTTGCTTTAGTTTTCCTGCTGCTCAACCGGTTGTTTTTGATTGAGTACAGCGTCTCTGTATATGACCAACTTCACCGCAGTTCCAGCATCGCAGACCCCATCTCCGCGGTCGTTGTCTTTCTAACTTTTCCGCCTTTTGCTTTTCAAACACGTGGTTGATTATTTCTTCTATGCTGTTCTGAAATTGGCCAGGTTCTTCTAAGGCAGATAGAACTTTGTGACATCCTGTGTGACGTGTGCTTAGCTGCTTCAAATGCAAGCGCATGAGCCAGTGCATCATCTAACATTTTTGGCTATGCTAGTCATAGCGCTTGCTGTATTTCGTCATCGTTAACGCCGTCCACAAATGTTTGAACAGCCAGTTGTTCGAGGAAACTATCTGGTGCCGTTGGATATGCCAATCAAACTAATCTGGCAATGTCAGCTTCGAATTTTTGCAGGCTTTCATTTGTCTTTTGCGAGCGGTTTTTAACTTGTGCATGGTAAACCTGTTGAAGGTGAGCGTCTCCATATCTCATCTCAAGTTTCGATGTTAAGAGGCCGTAATCATTCTGCTGGTGATCGGGAATCGTTTGTAAGATGTTAACGGCATCCCCATTGGGGTCACTATTAGAGAGATAGCCTTCTCTTTGTTGCACCAACCGTTGGCTATTGCAGCAGCTTCAAATTGTTTCAAATATGTGGGCCAAGGTGTTTTACCATCGAATGTGGGTGGTTTCACTTTAAATTTTGACGGTATTGACTCGCTTTCTACCATGCTTCTTATTTCTGGAATGTTCTGATTTACAACTTGGCTTGCTAATTCAAGTGGTCGTGTTGTTAGTGAAATCACTTGTTCTTGCAGCCTCATCACATCTTCTTCCATTTTTACCAATTTACTCTCCAGCTTTTGCTCAACTGTTTTTACCTGTTCAGTGAAATCTTCTTTCAATGCAATGGAGCTTTCCATTAATCTTTGTTCTAACGTGGCTGTACTTTTATTCAACTTTTCTTCCATTTTATCCGCATTTTCACTAAATCTTTTTTCCATTTTCTTAGCATTTTTACTTAACCTTTTTGTAAGGTTTGATTCCAGTTCAACTGACCTCACTATGTTTTCATTTAGTGTCACTTCCTGTTTAGCCGACCTCTCCTTCATTTTCTCAGCATTTTCACTAAGCTTTTCTTCCATACCGGATTTAAAATCCTTAAGGAAATTTCTTAAAGTTTCTGCGTCCATCTTACTTTGGCTTCTTGTTACAGGCATATACAAACTACTTAAATGTCTTTAGACTTGTGTGTTTTTCCTTTTAAATTAATCACAATATACTCCACACAGGCATGACACCAGTGAAGCGGACTACTACTACCGCGTTTCTCTACTTTAAAACTAGTAATAACAAGAGTCTTTATTACTCACTGTTCACAAGTCTAATTAACAGTATATGTCTTATTTATAAATGTTTTCAGTCCAATTAACAATGAAGCCCTATCACACTAATGAATTTACAAGCACTAATATCTTCTTAAACTAAATTCTTAATCATAGGTTTATTAACAACACTAACACAACTATTCACTTATTACACTTTTGTCTATTTACGTATTCTACAAGCTGCATGTACATTAGACACGTTCACCTCATATAAATTTATGTATACTCTCGGACTTCCAAAAGCTCAACTATTTAACTTTACACGATATAATTTATGTTCGACATTTTGATATAAACTAAACTCTGTACTTCCTCATCGGTCTTATTTATTCCCTGAATTAAAAAGAATGATTCATCATTCAGAAATTGCTAGAAGATTCTCGGTCCATGGAAAATATACAGTGCTTACGGCGCTTCTGTGTTTGACGCATTGCCAAATAGTAGCTCCCAACAGTATACATATTCTTACAGCTCAACACAGTTAATATATATTCATTTAAAAAAATTCAAGGTATGAATACAGATTAATACATATTTTGACATAACTGAGAATTTGTCTATAGTCCATTCCAGCTAAGAATAAAGCGATGAAAGGTATAGGGAAAGTTTAGTCTTCGATTTGATTGGTTTAAACATTATGCTGATTTACACAGCTTAGTTTTAAAAATTTGTATTTAAAATATATATGATGCGTCATTGTAAAGTTTGCAATAAAAACGGGTTATGGAAATTAATTTAGGCTAGTCACGATTTATAATCACTCAAATATGGAATTAAGAATTATTCTGTATGTATATATAGAAATTATAATTAACTTGCTGTGTAAATCCATCTTGCGTACAAGTCATCTACTTTATTCTTATTTGGAATGGACTATAGTAGATATGTAGACCATTTTTCAGAAATGATGTTTTAGGGTTTGTTTATTATGGCAGTATATACCTAGCTAAGGAATTATTATTTAAGTATTTTATTATTACATTTAATTGATATACATTATTTTTAAATTTCTATTGTGTAAGCTTTGATAGAAAATATCATTGCACTATTTTTACTATTATATTTTTGTATTTTTGATTACTTTGTAATTTAAATGTATTAATATCAGAGACAACTAAATGTTTCTCTATGATTAATATACTATTTTATTTTTACATTACATAGTTTCATTATCCAATATCTAAACCTCATGCACCTCATATTATTATACTCCAATAGATGTGCCTGCAGTAATTGTAGATTTAAACGAAACTTAACTATGTTAGGCTGTTTTGAGATTTCCACCTCTGTGGCATTGTAACAGTCCCCTTGATGGCGCTACAAACACAATCTTGCCCTGAATTGCAGTTGTCCGATTATCATAGACTACTAATATGACATGATAAATATGTGCATCACAGATAACCTAAGGTTATCTGTGATGTGCATGTAGCACCACATAACACTTACTTTATAATGGAAACTAATATACAAAACTTGAGCATTAAGTTTTAGGCAACCAGCTATACAACTGAAGTATGGAGTTTAAACACTGCATAAAAGTAGCGCTGCAATCTTCGTAAACGATCGTCTCGTTCCCTTGGCAATTCGTATTGTAATTGTAGTAGGTGACGCCAAGATACTTAAAGATTTTTTTAAATTAAATTTAACTACTATAGTATTATTTTTCAATTTTGTGCTGTTATCGTTAGATTAGTCGTTTATTTTCAGAAATGGAAACTTATAGAGTGCGAAATAAAAAAAAATGTGTTGTGTTAGGGTGCAATGACACCGAGAGTAAAAGACATTATTTCACTAAAAATGACGAAGAACTGTTTAGGTTATGGATTAGAAATGTAAACAACCCCTTGTTACTTAATAAAACATTTAGCCAGATCTGCAGTAGTTATGTTGTATGTAATGAACATTTTTCAAAAGAATTTCAGAATTAGAAGCAGTGGTGTATATTTTTACAAATTTCCACTATTTAGTTTCTTTTATCTGTCAATTTAATTTAAATTAGGTAACTGTAAATACACACACGCCACTCACTTGCAGTGTTTAAACTCCGAACTTCAGTGTATTGTTGGTTGCATAAAACTTAATGCTAGATTTTAACATGGCAGTTACCATTATAAAGTAGGTGTTATGTGATGTAGCACTAAATTCTATGTCAGAGTAGCAATAAAATTTTTTATTTAAACTAGACGTCCACCGGCAAAAAATTTTTTCTTAACCATCCTCCCGAGTCTACGCTCGAACAAGTCCCGCGATAGGATTTTTGAGGTTAAGTTACTGTTAGAAATAGATATTATTATTTAAAAAACACAAAACTCTTAACACGTATATCAGAACAGTCTTGTTGTTTTGTTGCTAAAACTATTGGAGACTGTTCTGATATGCATGTTACGTGATTTGTATTTTGTGTTCTTTAATAATAATATCTATTTCTAACAGTAACCTACATAAGGGCTCGTTCGAGCGTAAAGACTCGGGAGGAGGGTTAAGAAAAAAGTTACTGCGTCCAGGTGAGGGTCGTCTGCGTTTTATTTCTATACGCTGTAATTATGCAATAATTGAGATTTTTACAGTTTGTACATATGAACGAATTTTTGTTGCCCCCTGTGTTTATTTTAACATTTATATGTCGTCTAGTTACATGCAAAAGGTTGTCACATTAACAGGTTTTGAGAAAATTGACTTCAATGTTTAGGTAAACATAAATTTTGTCAGATTTTGACCAAAAAATAAATTTTGTTTGTTGAAACTAGACTGGTTTCTTTTATCAACATGTCTAGCATTTATTTGATCAAAACTTTACTGTTTACTTTTCAATGCAAGTCAGAATTTGATAGTTTTTGGTTTTAGCTGCCTTGATGAATGAATGAATGAATTTTTTATGTACTGGCGTATTCATCCATTTCGAATGGACCTACACCTTGCCGAAGTTCTAGATTACTAGGACAGGTGAAATGGCTTGCGTGTTCTAATGAGCTAAAGAGCCAAATTACAGGTCCAACAAAAGTAGTAGGGTTGTTAGTGAGGAACCAGACTAAGACAGGTCTCCGAAAGAGGGCAGCAAATCTTTCTGTACTTTGATTGGCAGAGACCATAGGGGTCGGTATAGCAGTCTAAGACACACTACCACAATGTGGAAGGCAATGGGAAACCACCACACTACCTCCCAAGTACTTAACTTGTAATAAACATGATGACATTCTCTGAGTAAAAGATTCCGGAGTTAAAATAGTCCCTCATTCGGATCTCCGAGAGGGGACTACTTCGACGGATGCGATCGGAAAGTGCAGAATAAGAGTCTGGAACATTTTTCAAGTTGGAGCGTGGAATGTTACAAGTATGTAGCAAGTAGGTAAGCTAGAGAACCTGAAAATTGAAATGAGTAGGTTAGCACTAGACATAGTAGGGATCAGTGAAGATCGGTGGCCAGGTTTATTTGGTTTAGGCACAAGAAATGACGGGAAATAGATTGGTAGAATTTTGCGATAAGAACAATTTAATTATCACAAACACATTATTTCAACATCATGCTAGAAGACGATATAGGTGGAAGATACCAGGTGATATAGGAAGATATCAAATAGATTACTTTCTTGTTAGACAACGGTTTAGGAATCAAGTAAAAGACTAGAAGCTACCCGGAAGCAGATGTAGACACTGACCACAACATCGTAATTATGAAGGCCGCACTTAACCCTCCTGCACTATTCGGGTCTATATGACCCAATCGCACTTTTAAACTGTTGTATTATCGTTCTAATTAATTATACACTGCAGCTCATTTAAGACAATTAATATTTTATAAAGCACTACATTTTACAAATAAATTAGTTCATATATTTATTTTAGTTTTGTTGCAATTTCAAAAATTACATTCATTACGTTCGGGTCAATATGACCCTTGGTAAAATGTTATTGCATATCATATGGCTAGACATGTTAACTGGTTGTGTCTAGCTGATTGACCACTGCCCACTTTATTTTTACTTCCGCCCCCACCATTTCATTCCATATATCAGATATTTTCACCACTACTGACGTCAGTTTGAGGTAGAATTTTATTGAGAACAGTAAATGTTAGGATCTCACGCAACAGTAATATGGATGACATGAAAAGACCACTAAATGATGATGAATTGAGGGCAATATTGAAAGATGACAATTTTTTCGAAGATATTTCCGAGATTGACGATGATTCAGATTATGAAGAAGATTCCGTTCACTTTGATGAAAGTTTGTATGATAATGAAACAGTAAAAATTGCAAGTGGTTTGGTAAACACAACAAATAGCGAGTATGAAGACGCTAATGTAATTTATTCTAAAAATAAACCAATCTCTCGGAATATAAGTGCAACGGGAAATAACGGGCGCCATTGTGCTTCAAATGTTATGAAAACAATACCAGGACCAACCGCTCATGCAACTAGTCGTATAACGAGTATAAAATCAAGTTTCGATGTGAGAGTGCCAACAATCATCTTGCAGACAATAAAAAAATGACAAACAATGAAGGAACACGGGTATTCCGAGAAAATTGGAAAGAAATTGATGACTTCAAATTAGAAGCATATTTTAGATTACTCTTGCTAGCTGGAGTATATAAATCGCACGGCGAGTCATTGAAGAGTTTGTGGGATAAAGTTTCTGGACGTCCTATTTTTCGTGCTACCATGTCTTTAAAAAACTTTAACAATGTTACACGTGTTATAAGATTTAATAATCGTGATGACAGGTCAGAATGCAGAATGAAAGACAAATTAGCTGCTATATGGGTAGTTTGGTATCAATGGGTACAAAACTTGCCAAAATGCTATAACCCTAGAGAAAATGTAACTGTTGACGAACAACTAGTTGGTTTCCGAGGACGATGTACTTTTAAACAATATATTCCTAGTAAGCCTACAAAATATGGTATCAAAGTGTGGGGACCCTGTGATGTTACTACTAGGTATGCGTGGAATATGCAAGTATATACTGGTAAACTACCAAGAGACCAACCAGAAAAACATCAAGGTTATCACGTAATTAGTGATTTAGCGTAAAACTTACAAGGAAGAAATTTAACTTGTAATAGTTTCTTTACATCTTATCAGCTAGGACAGCTTTTATTGCAACGAAAGATGACGATGCTAGGTACGGTTCGATAAAATCAACCTGAGTTACCAATTGGAATATCTGATTACAAAAATGCTGAAATTTATTTTTCAAATTTGCATTTACAAAAGATACGTTTGTTTTGTTATACATACCTAAGAAAAATAGAGTTGTTGTACTGATGAGCACACTTCACACAACCAAAGAAGTGACAGACAGAAACAATAAGAAACCGCAAGAAATCCTGGACTACAATGCTACAAAAGGTGCTGTAGATACATTAGACAAATTAGCAGCAACATACACTGTAAAGACAATGACTCGACGTTGGCCAATGATCTTATTTTACAATATGCTAGATATATCAGCGTACAATGCGTTTATGTTATGGCATAACACCAATCCAGAATGGAATAAAAATAAATTATACAAGCGACGTTTATATATTGAAGAACTTGGAAAACCTCATCAATGCCGAAATCGGAAGAAGAAATACGATGCCCAGAACGGAAGTTTCAGCTGCTATGGTAACATGTATTCGAAATGTTGACAACATTACCACTACAAGTGTTGCCACTGCATCGTCAAATAAAAGAGGCAGATGTGTGAAGTGCATCAAAAGTGACAATAAATGTAAAACAATATATGTAAAAAATACATTTTCTCTACACACTCTATTATTATTTGTAAAAATTGCTCTCCTTAGTAACCTTTTATAATACATTTTTCTTTGTACACCAACAATTTTAATCATTTTATTGCCACTATTTACTTTTTTTGTTGTATCCAATAAGCATTATGTAATTCTTCATCATATTTTGTTAAAAAGCTCGGGTCAATATGACCCGAACAGTACAAGTGTATTGTGCAAATGAACAGTGCAGGAAGGTTAAATTTAAAAAAAAGAAACTGAAAAAGGCACTTTGACTTTAAGAACTAAAAGATAAAGATATTCAAGAAAAATTCGAAAAAAAGTCAAATGAATTGTTGAAAGATACCGGAAAAATTTCTGATACTAAGGAAGTAGAAACAGAATGGAATAACATTAAATCCAGCTTAGACATGGAGGCCAGAGAAAATAAGAAACCATGGATAACAAAGGATATCCTGAATTTAATAGAAGAAAGACGAAAATACAGAAATAAATGAGACGAAACAGGAAAACAGAGATACAAAACCATCAAATGGGAAATTAGTCGCAAATGCAGGAAAGCTAAAGAACAATGGATTGATGAAAAGTGCAAAGAGGTGCAAACTAAGATGGAAATAGGAAATACAGATGAAGCTTACAAACTAAATAGAATCAATTTTAGTGATATAAAACCGTATAGCAAAAATATAAAGTACTCGGGGGGGGGGCTTCATTATAGAAAATGTAGGGGAAAGTGGGCAGATGGCAAAAATATAAAGGGAATTTATATGCAGGAGAGGAACTAACAGCATTAGAATAGGAATCAGATATTGAAAAGGATGACCTGGGATATCCTATAATTAGAGACGAGTTTGAATTAGCATTAAAGAGTCTGAAAAATGGTAAGGCGCCGGGTACAGATAAGGTGCAAGCAGAAACTCTAAAAGCCGCTGGACAAGCAGTAACAGAACGTCTCTTCTGACTTGTAAGCTATATGTATGAGACAAGTGAGATACCCAAAGATTTCAAACGTAACATCATAGTAACTATACCAAAAAAAAAGGCACAGATAGATGTGAAAATTTTCGAACAATAAGCTTGACAGCACACATTTCAAAAATATTAACTACAATTGTACATTGTACAAAGACGAATGGAAAAACGAGCTGAAGAAATATTGGGAGAAGATCAATTATACGTGGTGGTAATGTAGCAGGCGTCGCCGTGGATCAATGTAGTAAGCGTAAGACTACGGATCCCAAGGTCCTGGGTTCAAATCCAGACACGGCCGACTGCTTGAAAAATGACAGGTGAGCATTTTTCACAAAAATTACGCCCTCGTTCGGATGAGAGGTTAAGTGGAGGGCCCGTGTGTGAGTGTTGTCACGCACGTTAAAGATTTCTACCTTGCCTGGAACGGCAAGGGTTAGGCAAAAATTCTAAATTTCCAGGCAACAAAAAACTCGCCTCCTGGCCAATGTAGTACCTTCTGGTGGAGCATTGGAAATATAAATGCACGGTCGTAATGTAGGCGTCGCCGTGGATCAATGTAGTAAGCATAAGACTACAGATCCCAAGGTCCTGAGTTCGAATCCCAACACGGCCGACTGCTTGAAAAATAACAGGTGGGCATTTTTCACAAAAATTACGCCCTCGTTCGGATGAGAGGTTAAATGAAGGTCCCGTGTGTGAATATTGTCACGCACGTTAAAGATCTCTACCTTGCCTGGAACGGCAAGTGTTCGGCAAAATTCTAAATTTTCAGGAAACAAAAAACTCGCCTCCTGGCCAATGTAGTACCTTCGGGTGGAGCATTGGAAAATCACATGTAAGGTCGTAATGTATAACAGGTTAACGGATACCTAAAACAAAGTATTGACTATTTAATTTTAGCATAAACTTTACGTTTCGAAATAAATAAGTTTAAAATGAAAATTAGTATGAAGCGTACTTATTGTAAACAGGATGTTGCCGACGTATGAAAGAGTAAAAACGGAATCAATGTAAATGAAAGAACCAAATACCGCCGAAAATGAACGAAACAAATCTCCCCCAGCAAAACTAAAACGTAGGAAAGCAAAAGTATGGGAGTGGGCAGTACCAAACAAAAAAATTCGCTTAAAAACTAAAAGAAAATTCGTTACGAAAACAGAAAAAACTAAAGTGTGTGTGTGTGTTTTTAAAGTTGCAATATCTTTATTTCAACATAAATAAGTTACATTACTAATAAATACATGCACTACATTCTCAATGCCAATATCTTACCGTGGAACAGCAATTAAGCATAAGTTCGCAAGAAGTGGTTGTTGCTCATACGCTCTTTTTTGAGGATTCAATTAGATAAAATGAGTAAATTGTCGTTCCATTATTTGGATCTGTCCGTCTCATACAATTTTCTTTTTTAACCTCAATGATAATGGCGTCTTATTAAATTTTTTCGTACATCCCACAGTGACTTTCTGCATCCTAAAATGAATCACTTGGTACTCGGTTGAAAAATCGGGCTTTACGTTTTAAGCTAGTCGAAGTCGGACTAATTTCTTCTTGGATGTTGTAGTAATCGTAATATGCATAATTCATAAAGAATATTCATGAGAGTTTCGATTAGGAATTAATTGCAGATCTAGTCAAATTCTTATCTAGCTATTCTTTTGTTGGTTGAGTTTCATTACAAAATACGAAGTTCAATCTATACGCAGTTATGATTGAGGTTAAATCATGTGTTCTTCGATTAAGATAATTCTGATAGCAAGGTCGTGTTCTATGTATATAGTTGTATTATGTGTTTAACGCTTCTTTCCTTGTATTGTCAATTTGTCGCAGTTCTTTAATTACCATTGCAGCAAATATGGTAACTGCTAACCATACTTCTTTTGATTCTACCATTTTCTGGACCAACGTATTTGGACTTAGGTTTATTTTTGTAAGAGCAGTTAGTTTCTCACGTAGTTCGTTAAATTGTGGGCAGTGAAAAAATACGTGTTCTGCATCTTCAAGAACGTCAGTGCACATTGGACAATTAGGAGTTGTATCTAATTTAAATCTATAGAAGTATGCTCTAAAGCACCCATGACCACTTAGAAGTTGGGTTAGATAAAAGACTAATTCACCATGAGATCGATTGAGCCATGGTTCTATAAGTGGAATCATATGGTACGTACATCTACCCTTCTGCGTTGTATCCCAACGTTGTTGCCATTTCGCTATTAATTCTGCCTTTTCTTCTTTCTTTTTTTGGTCTAGAGTTTTATCTCTATGATACCACTCTCGATGGTAGTGTGTTAATATTTCAATTGGGGGTATGCCTGAGATAATGCATACAGCTTCATAAGAAATTGTGCGGTATGCACATATTACTCGTAGAGTGCTTAATCTATACACGGCAGTTCGATTTTATTTCTACTGCATTAGCCCAAATAGGAGCTCCATATGAGATTATAGATGTAACAACCGATGCCAAAAGTAATCTTCTACTAGTTTTTGGTCCACCAACATTAGGCATTAGTCGTGAAAGTATTGTTGTTGTGTTTACTGCTTTTGTTCTTTAAATGATAATTTGTCATTGATCTTCACACTTAAGTAATGCACACTGGGACTAGAAGTAATTTCGTGATTACCTATATGCAGGTTTATTGTTTCACGTATCTTTCTGCTGGACCCAAGAACAACTTCAGTTTTTTCTGCAGCTAGTTCAAGGTTTAAACTTTTTAGATATTGCCTAATTATTTCCACAGATTCATTGCAGATTTGTACGATTTCTTCCTTTAGCTTTGCAGTAACCACTAGTACCAAATCATCTGCAAATGCTACAGTTTTAGCGTCATCCGGTAATTTCTTCCTTAGGACTCCATCATATGTTAGGGCCTAAAACTGAACCCTGTGGAACTCCACCAGAAATTATATATTGTTTTGGAACCTTCATCAGTGTCGTATCTGAGGATTCTATTCTTAAAGTAGTCCCCGATAATTCTTCTTATATATGTAGGTACCGATGCTATATCAATAGATTTCTCTATGGAACTCCACTTAATAGAGTTAAATGCATTTTTGACATCCATTGTTATTATTGCACAGTAATTTTTGGATCATCTTTTCCCTGAAATTTTATCTGAATAATATTGAAAACCAAGTTAATTGCATCAATTGTAGAATGTAATTTTCGGAAACCATATTGATTTTCTGAAAGTACGGCTGCCTCTTTTATAGCCATTTCTAATCTGTTTGTTATAATCTTTCTAAGATCTTTCAAGCTGTGTCCAGCATACATATTGGACGGTATGACAATGGTTTGTCAGGAGGTTTATTATCTTTGGGTATTAATACTAGAAACTGTTCTTTCCATGGTTGAGGAAACACCCCGTCATTTAAACAAGAACTATATACGGATGCAAAAGATATCAGGACGCTTCTAATAGCTATTTTAAGAGCAGTGTTGGAAATGCAATCTAGTCCTGGCGCTTTATTGTTTCCTATCTTATTACAAGCATCTAGCACTTCACTTTCAGTGACTGGTGGTATACATTCTTCATCGCAGGTTATTGCATTTCCATATTTTTCTTTGCATTGCTTTGGGAATAAGGTGTTTACTATTTTCTTAAGAAAGATTGGGCATGTGGGTTGTGAAAAATGTTTTCTTTTTAATTTTCCCATTACTGTTTTATAAGGCCTTCCCCAAGGATAATCATCAATTTCTTTACAAAGATTATTCCAATATTGTTGTCCACTTAATGGCAGATGTCAAGTTTCTTCGTGCAATTTTATATTCCTCTCGAAGATTATTGAAGTTGCTTTTACACTGAAAGCGTTGATATTGTCTTCGTAAACAAAGACATTCTTTACGAAGTTCAGCAATGTGATCATTCCACCAGTAAACGTGTGTGTGTGTGCGTGCGTGCTGCGTGTGCGTGCATGTGTGTGTATATAAAGTATGTTGGACAGCTGTAGTCGCCTCTTACGACAGGCAGGTCATACCATGGGACTATTCTATTCCCGGACCCACACAGGGTAAAGAAAAAGAACACAGCAACCAGGGAAGTAAATAAAAAGAAAACTTAAAGTTCAGAAATCAAAACCTAAAGAGAGTAAAGTCGGCATAAGAATCTGGGACACGGGGACTAGATATTGGGCTTAAGGCGTTTACGTCACCAAAAGGAAGATGAAACAAGATCAAGGACATTAGGACTTCGCCAACATACATCTTCCGGTTCGAAAGCAGCGTAGACAAATTTCTGCCCCTTATGGGCAGTTTTCTGCAAAACAGGGATAGCTGGGGATGTAGTAGTTGTAGCACAAGGTTTAGGAGGTGGCAAGGTTAGTTTAGAAAACTCAAAACACGTCGTAGAAGGACGTTGTTTGTTGTTAGGATTGATGGTATGAAAGTCAACGGCAAAAAGGAACCATCATGGGTTGTCAGAATATCAACGGCAGAAAAAGAAAAAGTATTGGCTGTAAGAGAATCAACCTTACGAAAAGAAACACAAGCAAAGCACACTTCAGTTACGTTAGATAAAGGGACAGAAACGGATAAAATGTTATCGATGTTAGATAAAGGACTAGCAGTAACACAGTTAGGAAAGAGAACAGCATTGGCTGTAGGAGTATCCACCTTAGGAAAAGGAGCAGCATCCGATAACACGGGTCCTGAATTGTATTTCGGTTTCAATTGCAGCTCAATGTACCAATTTATTATAATTTTATTCGATACCCTTTCTGTTGCTAATAAATGTTTACAGGTATCGTGAGTTTCATTTTTAGCACAACAAATATACATTTTCCAATTAAAAACTACAAGTTTGGGTCATCATTTTTTGCGAATTATTCTGTATGCATACAAATATTCATAAAATCTGGGTATATATTACCATATCAATCAAAGTAGGTTTTGATACCTCTATTAGTTAGGAAACAATCCTTCGTTCATGCAGTAAACACCCATCCTGTATCCAGATTGCAGTAAGTTAATTATTTCTTCATGTCTGAACTCTGCATTAAAAACTGAGAGGACCTTCCCTATTTAACCTTTTTTTTTAAATGTTGCAAATAATAGGTTATACATACAACATGCAAGAAATAGGGCACCTTATATGCATATATACAAAAGTTTGTAACAAAACAAAATCTATTAAAGTAAACAGCAAATCACACAAATTCAAAATACGTTATAAACCGAAGTTCTTCTGTGGTGTCTGATCAAAAAGTGTATCTTTTCCCCTGCAGAAAACCGTTACTAAAAACTGTCTTCCATCAATCCTTTTTATTATTAACTTCTTTTGCGTTTGATGCTTCTAATTTCTTTAAGAACTTACAATCATCAATTATAAAGCTTAAAGTAATACAAATTAGCTTTAAATATACATTTCTTCTTCTTATACTTACTCATAAAATAACCACATGAGTTGTGCACTAGAAAAGTGCCACATAGCATGACAATCAATAATAAAGAAAATCGGAGGATGATCTGTTACTTCGAATAATGTACACAATGCCGTGAGTGATACAAATGCTGCACATTTCCATGTGTAAGGCTGTCTATAGCGGTTCCAGGCACACCAAAAGAACCAACCTATTGCTGTTAAACCTCCTGCGGACAATTCGTTATATAAAAAAGGGTTTTAATGAAATAAGTCTACCTACCTATGGTAATATTCAGCTGCATATTGTAAGCATAATTAATTTTACCAATGCTTAAGTACATTATATGGTTAAATAATAGAGCTACAAAAAATGTTGTTATAGTAACCAAGAGATATCGTGGAGTCTTGTACAGTATCCTAAAATCAATTTTATGGTTTATAATCATTAAAAAATACATTTACAGTAAAGAATTAGATTAACTTTAAATTCTAGGTACCCAAGAGTTGGGAATTTACTAGAAGCAAAAAAGAAAATAGAATAATACTTTCTTAATCTTTCAGAGCCTACCTCCAGGAAATCTTATTAATATTTAATAAATATTATATTATGATACTAAAAATGATCTCGGTCGTAGGTGGTCATCAAATGAAAACATTTGTGTTAGCTTATGGTGTCCTTTTAAAATTTAAATGTTATGACATTACCTGTACTTTTTTTTTAATCGCAATGATTAATACCGCATTGACTAACTAAAAAGCACAATTAAACTAAAGGTTAAATGTTTCCTGCCATGCTCTGTATACAAATTTGTTTTTCTTTCATGCTGTCAATACCCTTTGGTAAAATTTTTGGGATTGTTCCAGTGCACTTGTTTGAACCGGTACTTAACGTGAAATCCTTCCTATACTAAATAATGCATTTCAAATATAATATCCAAAATAAGTAACCATAAACTTATTTTTTGAATTCATCAAGGTAGAACTTGTTAAATAAAAATAAGATTAAAATTTTTTTCTTAATTTTTCTTGGGTATTAAAGCACTCAGAGTTTATAAAATTGTCCTTATTTACGTTTCGATCCATAACCTTCCCATGCGGTTGGTTACCCATTGGGCACATCTCCAGGTGGTGGATAGAAAAATTCTAGGATTGACTATCTACTCTGAAAAGGATCGTGATAAGCTTATCTCTCTCAGTGACCCAGTGACCTGAGAGGCATAAGATCCACAACATGGTGGAGTGCAAAAGACTGTGCTGATTAGGGATAAAATCCGCTCCCTAGCCAAGTGAAAACGATCCTGCGAATCAAACCTCTCAACCCAAGCTGTAGTTTCGTGGTTAATGGGCCTGCACTGAGGAAAACGAAGTCGGTGGGGCAATTCTGCAACAACATCATATTGTGCCTTCCCTGCCGTCGTGGTCATCTCGCATGAGCAAGAGAGTGTGGGGTCTTGGGTTAACCGCCTGCACCAAGGGGAGACAACCTCGTTAAAAATTCCTAAATTCCGTGGTGTAGGACCGAGCAGGCGGCTCCGTGGCGTAGTGGTATGTGTGTGACTACTACGCCCAAGATCACATGTTCGAATCCCGACACGGTCTGCTCCAAAAATGTTAGGCGAGCATTTTTCACAAAAATTCACCCTCGTTCGGATGAGAGGTAAAATGGAGGTCCTGTGTGCGAGTGTTGTCACGCACGTTAAAGATTCATATCTTGCTTGGAACAGCGAGGGTTCGGCAAAATTCCAAATGTTCCAAGTAAAAAAAATTCGCTTCCTGGCCAATGTAGTACCGGGTGGAGCATTGGAAAACCACATGTAAGGTGTAGGACCGAGCCCAGGGGATGCGTGACTGGATATCTGACCAGTCTCAATTGGTCCAAAACTTGGGGAACAGGATGGCACGACGTTTTATTGATGCCTTTCATGCCAACAGGGGGCACCTGGCATGGCGACCATTTACATCCCCCATACTCGTGGGAACAATCATGAATAATATTGGTACCACTAGTAAAACTGAACCTGAAGAGGTGGAACCAGCAATGGGGTACTCCTTAGGTAACCAAAATGTATCCATGGAGGTGGGAGGTGGGGCAGACCCCGGATGCAAGTCCACTTGTAAGACCGGTGTCTGAAACACCATACATGAAGAACACTATAAAGAAACTTGCAGACACTGGACTGCAAGCAAAGAGGCTTTTGGGAGCTCAGCGTAGAAAGCTAAGAAAAGGCAAGAAAGTTGAATCTGGGACTTGGACGGAGTCACACCTGTCCACTATGTAAGCTGATGGGGGACTGAACTTGTTAAATGAAAATATGATTCCAATTTTTTCTTAATTTTTCTTGGGTTAAAGCACTCAGAGTTTTTAAAATTGTCTTTATTTATGTTTCGATCCATGACCTAGGATCCTTGTCAAAATTTTTAAGTTTGACATTTATGACACAAATTGGAGATAACTTTGATTTATTAATCTTTGATTTGAAAACATTATGGGAATATTTTTTAAAGTTTAAAAGAATGATTACAATATTCTTAATGTAATATTATTTATTCCTGAACAATTCCTTGTTATAGTACTTACAAATTATTTGCAGGGTATTGAATTTCCTAATTTTTAAGTCAAGTAATCCATAATAGAACATTCGGTAGAAACTCCATTTCTGTATTCAAACTCAGCCAGACATCAGGGTCTTGTTGAAAATAGTCAAAGTAAAGTTTATCATCCTGCAGTGATTAATGGTGAAATTGAAAATTGGCAAAAGAACACAATATGGTTGCATCTTGTATGGATGTGGGCCACCTTTTTTTAGAATTGATTGGCAGGTTGTGGTATGTTTTTTCTTCTGCCACCTGCAGTTTTTATGAAATTAAAACATTAGCCAAAGTCCTTAGAGTTATTTGTCGTAACAATTTGTATTAATTGTAACTTTGCCTTTCTTGTGTCTCTTTATCATGTTTTCTAGTAGTGTGATGTTATTTTCGAGCTTGGCTTGTTTGCAAGATGTGCGGTTGTAATTGTCATTTGACTTGGATAGTTGATGTTTAAAGAATAATTCGTTACATACAAACTCTTAGCAGCATTTAGGGATGCCTAAGATACATAAAAGTGACTGCAGTAGTTACTTTCTAAATGCAATGTTTTAAGTTTGAGATTTATTTATTTATTTACAGAATAAACGGGAAGGAATCCCCTTTTTACAATTTTTTACAATTGTGCAATGAAAAAACAAATTTTAGAAAATAAAACAGATTAAAATAAAAAAAAAGTCATGAACTATAACTATACACACAATACTCTAAAATGAGTTTAATGGCACAGGAACACTCTGACTCTAGTTTAATAATTCTGCTTACTAGCACCATTTTACATTACGACATTTCTCAGCTGGTTGTTAAATTTACTTAAAGTAACACTAAAAAGGTCCACTTGTGAGGATAATACATTATCGGTATTGCTCAATCTTGTAATTGTGGAACTTAGTCCATAGTGTGTTCTATGTTGAGGAACATGAAAAAGAGTTTGATACCTCATGGAACGAGGAGGCACATGAAAGCATACCTGTTGAAGAATCTTACTAGAGTTAATTATTTTGAACAATAGTAATAATGTTGGTTGTTTAGCTAGAATAGCGCAGTAGAGAGAAAACTATTTCACATTTATTTAGAGTGACAGTAAAGTAAATTTTTGAACTACTGAAAAGCACACATACACTATATAACTATAAATTAACTTGCTATGTTGCACAATCAACATATTCCAACACCCCTCCTCAACATAGCTCAATTAACAAAATTACATTGTCCCATAGCTTCACAGAATATTTGTAACCTTTTTTTTCTGTAACAGATTTAGTCAACACGTCGGCTAACTTATTCTCCGTACTACAGTACACTGGTATCACAAAATTTTTACTAACGTAATCTTGCATAAATTTATACTTAATATCTATGTGCTTTGCACGCTGGTGTCGCATTTCTTCGGTAAGTAGCTTTATACATCCTTGATTGTCTTCAAAGAATTTGATAAAAGTTTTTATTTTTTGGTCAAAATCTTTAAGTATTCGCTCTATCCATATGATATCCCGCACTGCTTCCACAAAAGCGATAAATCCTATTTATGTTGAAGACAAAGCTATTGAAGTTTTCTTTCGGCTTGAGCATGCAATCAGTGCACAGTTAAAATAAAAACAGTAACCTATGTTTGACTTCCTGTCAACATCGCCCGCCTAGTCAGCGTCAACATAGCATGTCAAACTGTAACATGCCTTTTTGCCTATACTTCAGCATGTTACATTGTGCTTGGCACTATTAGCATGTAAATGCTTATATCTACATTTAAATATAAAATTACTCTCTATTATATAATATATTTTCTATAAGAATTTATCTCGCACAATCCTGGATTATTAGTTTTAATCCACAAGTTTTTAATTTGTTACATAGTACAAATAATTATATCTATATGAAATTTTCCTATTGGTTATTTCTGAAGTGTTTATTCCAAAAGCACAACTGGAGTGGTTTTAAATTCTGTATTATTGAGAATAATCGCTAGAGATCGTCCATCCCGAAGATGGCCGAAAATAATTTATTTGAAGTGTCAAATTTTCATTTCCCTTTTGATATCTGATTGCTTATCTGGCACTGTTGGCCATTTTTGATTTGAACTTCTACCTTGCCTCATGTGCTTACCTGGTATGTAAATCATAAATCCCAAATTAACATTTAAATATAATTATAGATGTTTAGTATGAAAGATTAAGAAGTTATTTATTCGTTTAACCCATCAAATAATTGTACAGATGGTAAGTTGTTGATTGATTAATTTTCCTTTGCACCTCGTGTTAAATTTTCACTTTTGTAACACAACTGAATTTTCTAGGGTGCTCCGGTTAGCTATGCTCCGGTTATCTATGCTTCGATTACCTATATTCCGACTACCTGTGTTTTGGTTACCGATGTTACGGCGACGTGTTTCCCTCATTCAGATTTCTACATGGAAAAGTTGCTCGTGTTTTTGCACAACCAGATGATGTAAAATAAATACTCTCATCAACAGAATTTTATATTTCGTTTCCGTCTACTTTACATATTGCCACTCAGTTATTATCTTATTGAAAAATATCTACAGGTTTAATTTATGGAACAGAAGTCTGTTAAAGACAACATTTGAAGTTGACCACATGCTGTTTTGTACCTACACTAGGAGATCCACCAATGCAGGATGTCTCAGTTTCCTGGATATGAAGGATTCCTATAAATTAAGTAACTAATAGTATTAGTTTCAGTTACTGATACTACAGGTATGAGATTAAAACTTTTACCTTATCGTTTTTCTGTTAAAATAAAGAGGCCTAACCTCTATTTAAATTTGTCTTTGTCACTACAAATATTTTGTCTTGATTATTAATTACATTTTACTTATCGTAAATGATTTCAAATATAATTCTCTAATACATAACCTAAAAACATGTAAACATTCGTAACTTCATGAAGTTTCTTATGGTGAAAAGGTTTATTACTTGAACTTTCATTTCATGTGCATTTGTTACATGACATAATTACAATTATGATCACTTTTTGATTTACTCCCGCATTAAGTAAAATTTTGAGTTTCTAAACAGAGATTATTTATTTTGATTTCTCTATAGACATTTTCTCGTGTACATTTATTAAATATATGAATTATATCATGTTAAAATATATAGCGATGTCTACAATGTTAATGACACAAGCGTATATCTTATACACGCCTTTGGAATTGTAATAACTCAGTATTAATATACTTATTTAGTCAAATTTCTCTTATTGTGTTTTAACTTTTGTTTCTCTAAGTTATTTTACAGTTGTGTAGACAAGTGTTTTGATATTTAAATTTTAACATTCAGATATTCTCTAAACATTCCCCTTACCCTGTGATTTCAAGTCTCATACAGCCTCCGCAACCATAAAGGTCGATGCAAGCTGTGCCGAAGTATTTCTTATACTTCGTCGTGCAATTACTCTTTTTATAACATCGAGAAAAGAGTAAGGTGCAAAACTTGTGTCGCATTCATTAGATCCTAATCTGAGTTTTAAACTTTTTGTAGCCTTTAAATATCTGAACACTCGTTTGACTTCATTCCAATCACATAGTCTTGGATTGCTGGTGTGCCTTGCCAATACTGAAGTCGAAAACGCGATATCGGGTCTTGTGTTAGTAGATAAATATAGTAACGATCCAATAGCGCTGTTATATTGCAATGGATTTTATTGTTTCCTCATTTAGTGGTTCGCTCAGGTATCCGACCCGCATAGATATACACGAATCCTTTGCGTCTTGTAAATTAAACTCGTTCAATTTCTCTAATATGTATTATTCTTGGCATAAATAAAAGATCCCTTTTTCATCTCTTTCAAAACTAATATCAAGGTAGTATTTCAGATTTCCTAGATTTTTAATAACGAATTCCTTGTTCATTCAGGTTTCGAAACAGTTTATAAGTTTTGTACCTGTTGAAGCTACGACTATATCGTCTACGTCAGAGGTTCCCAACCTTTTTGAACCACCGTCCCCTCTACTGGAAAAAAAACTTCCAACGCCCCCCTCCTCATCATAGTGCATTATAACGAATATTAAAATATTGTTGCATAGTATCTATCTATCTATATATATATATATATATATATATATATATATATATATATATTGCTGTGATACCACCATAAAATCCGTGAACTACGCTTTTCGAATCGAGCCTCACGAATTGGGCGTCAAGATTGCTGTGAAACCTCTTGAATTACCTGGTCTGTTGATTTTCTTCTGTTAATCGCCTCGGCTGCTCCTCTAGATAGCTTTCATCCTCAATTATAAAAAAAAACAAATACATTCCTACCACAAACATCAACGTTAACTCTATTTACATCAATATTCAGAATACATTAAATTTTCAAATTAAATTTCAGCATAAAATTCAGTTTTAAAAAGAATTTCAAGATTAATTTTATTATCACTTTAACGTGCATCCAGAATTAAAGTCCTTGTTGGATGCCTACTAATTAATATAACAATATAAGCAGACCGGAGTCTGAGTATAAAGGGAGCATCTACCACCCCTTTACGTTAATTAACCAGGTTCGTCTAATTGAGCTCAAAGACATACCCAAAGTTTCATCATATTCAGAACATCAATACTAAATACCCCTTTCTACTTAAACATCAAATTTCATCTTAAAATTAAAATTTTATGGTTAGTACAATTTCACTAATGTCCATTTAAAGTAAATCAATTAATCAATTATAAAGTTATTCAACACACAAAAATGTCAAACAAAATAGTATAATTTACCTGAAGGTTACTGTCCTCGTAGCTTCAATGTACATCGTCCCTTTAGTTAATCACACCATTCCAACAGGATTATATTTACGGCTTCTAATTCTCAACGCTTTTAAAATTTTCTTCATCACCATTTATTTAAAGTTGTTTCTGGGCTTTTCCGGAACTCATCTGTGTATATCTGACCCTTGTTTCGTGGATCCAGACACGTATTTGAACCATTTAATTATTAACACCCCGAAAAATAGCAGAGAAATTCATGCGTCTTTCACCAATATACGCCAAAACTGCCTACTTTTGTGTATACATTTGTCGTTGTAAATTTTGCTAATTGGTACAGTGATACTAAATTTTATTACCTTGTATCTAAGTGCACTGAAGTACATTCATGTTAGCACGTAAATAACAAACTATTTTGAATCACTAAAATATACGAGCAAAATTTTAAATTATTTTATCAAACTAAAATGCACTGTTTAACATCTTGAATCAAGTCGCGGATGTAAGAGCTTTTAACGCATCGAATAGTCAAAAGTCTAAGAGGCCGAAATTCATATTACCACCGGTATATATAGCAAATAGCCGGCACGTCGCTTTTGTCCTCAAAACAAACAATTCTTAAGAATTTCTCATTCTATGTTCCCAGTCCGTCGCTCGCGCGTCGGTTTTTACGAAATTTTCACTCGCCCCATTTAAATCTCAGAAATTCTCACACGGCACGCAAACATGTCCGAGAAAAACTAATTAATTTTGTACAGAAATTGTTGTTTCTACCTCTGATATTTGCATCCTATTTTCAACCAATTGTGACCCTCGTGACGTTGCTTAAATCACGCCTTTTACTATATGTGTCTTTGCTTGACGCATTTTCTCTTTCCTTTTCTAACCTGTTCGTATTGGTGCAAATTGATATTCTTTATTATCGATTATGTTTTAGTCCATGTGGACTATCTGGGTTTAATAACCCCGTATCGCACATTCTCGTGAATATTAAGCCCCGGTTTCTCCAAGATTCTTTGTAAACATTAATTATCTGCAAACTTTTCGCCGAATGAGCTTTTTAAATAAACCCTGTTTTGTATTTCGTGCTAAAGCATCTGACCGTTTCCAATATCCTTAGAATCGACATGTTTATCTAAACAAATTAAACTGAAATTGCCTTTTAAAATACGCAGGTGTGTTCAAACATCCTACTTCTAACTAACACTTCTAGGATTTGCTTTTTATTGGGTTTTTACAAGTTTCTGTAGATATTATCTGTACGTTTTGTTCAATACCGGTTACTTGAAATAGAGTTAATTAAGATAAATTTTGCACGTAATTTCCATTTGTTTATGAATAATTACATTACAAAGCATTTTAATAACATGCAACAATTCTTTTTGTATTAAAGCATGTTTGTACAAATGATTTAAATTCATTATGTATTAATGTAGAACTAATAAATTTTGTAATTGTTCTAAATAGTTTTATAAATGTTTTCCTGATTACTGCATAATTAAAATTCAACTATTTAATCGGTGATCAATAAAATTATAAAATTCAGATGTAAGATACCTTTATTATTTTTAACATGGTACTATAACATAGATAAGATAATATGAATATATATATATATATATATATATATATATATATATATATATACATAGATACTCATATACGAACGTTGCACTTTTGACTGCTATTACAAGCGTTCACTAAAGCGTTGGACAAGGTATATATATTAAAAATCGCAAAAGTAAACCTTAATTAAAACGACTATCAAATGTAGTACAAACTTGTTTATTAAAAACTTAAATATGAATACATAATGAACAGAAAAAAGATTAAGAAGAAAAATTAATGAGATAGTTGAGGCTGGTGAAGTTTTAACAATTTGCTAATGTCGGGTTCCAATTTCGTTAACATCAGCCGCAAATCGCCACGTTCAGTAATGTGCAGTCTGTTCCTTTTCTTAGACAATAAATTAGCTACTGCACTGAACCCACGCTCAGCCAAATAAGATGAAGGAAATGCAATTAAAAATATCTGTACTCTTGACCACAATCCAGGGTAAAGAACTGGTATTGGTTTTTGAAGCCAGAACTCTTGATATCCATTTCTGAATTTTACTTTTAGTTCTTCGTTAGTTGTGTGTTCTACGAGTTCCTCTTCTAAATTTGATGATTCTGATGTATCTGCATTTGCGAAAGGATCTAAAACCCAACCCGGTATATTCATGTTTAAAATATCCTGGAATCGCTCCACACAATCAACATGAAGAACGTCCAAGTGTTGGCAGTAAGTAAGTAAATCTTCATGTTTTGCAGAGACTGCTGATAATGTGGGAAAGTGGCTGTATTCACCTCTCCCTAGATTTCGTTTGAATAGAAGAAGTTTTCCCACAAAAGCAGCTATGACGTTTTTTGTTTTAATTAAATTCAATTCGTCACCTTGCAATTGTAAATTGACTTCATTAAATATTTTAAACAAGTCTGTCAAATAAGCGATGTCATTTTTATGTATAATCAGGTTTTCGCGCAATTTTTCGTTTCTGTTTTCAAGAAAGTCCAGTACTGAATCAAATAGTTGAAAAAACGGTTCAAACAAGTACCTTTTGAGAGCCAACGAACTTCTGTGTGCAGCAGCAAGCATTGTAATCTTCATCATTTTCACTACAAAGTTGGCTAAATAATCTGTCATGCAATGAATTGCTTCTAATCGTATTTACTGCTCTAATAACGTAATGAAGCGACGAATGCAAACGTTCGTTCAGATTTTTTGCAACCAAGTGCTGACGATGAATAATACAATGTATAGCGAGTACATTTGGTACTGCTTGTTTCAAATGAGCTATGAAACCCTTATGACGTCCCGTCATTGCTGGAGCACCATCAGTAGCTGCCGACAAAATATTATGCATAGGTATTTCTTTCTCTTGAAAAACGTACTCTTGGTATTAAATATCGTTTCTCCCTTTGTATCAGTTTCCAAATTTTTGCAAATAATAACTCTTGATAAATTTTTTCGTCTTTTATGAACCGAACGTATGATAACAGCAGTACTTCGTTATTTGGTAGAGTGGATTCATCAAGTTGAATGGAAAAATTGCAAGTTTTAAGTAATCGCATAATGATATTTCAACGTCTTGAGCCATTTCGTCTATTCTCCTTTGCACTGAGTTATTACTCAGAGGAATTTTTCTGATGACATCTGCCGATGTCTTATGATGAAGAACAGTTTTATTACCTCTCTGACTGCCGGCAAGATAAGTTCCTCGCCAATGGTATGTGGTTTTCCCGTTTTGCGATTAACAATGAAATGTTATATGATGCTCGTAGTCCATCATCTTCTTGTTTAGAAGACGACGCAAATAGGTTTGATATAGTTGGCTGTTTCAAATATTTCTTCTGCAGTTCTTGAAAATAGGACAAATCTTTGTCCTTTTATCAGTATGCATTTTATTTAAATGTTCTTGTAGCCTAGAAGGCTTCATGGCTTCATTTGAGAAAACTTTTGGCAAAGTAAACACATGGGTAATGATGGGTTTACAGGAGAGTGCGTAAATCCATATTTCAAATACAAAAGACTGTACTGCCGGCATTTCTTCTTAGATTCAGACATTTTGAAATCCAAAACTTGCCACGGTTTAAAATAAATTAACTTTTCAACGAATTTATAGATAATTATAAAATTAATGGTTATAATGACTTATATAACTTATCACTCACGAACATGGATTATTTGCGAAGCACACACAAATAATAACACATTCCTAGAGCTATCCCTGCCTTTTATACGTTTGATTTCATAAAAGCATCAACTTGTAAGTTTTATCTTGTTTGCGATGCCGGTGCACTTTGTAAGCAAGTCATATCGCGTCTTTGCTTATCAACTTGCAAAGACTTGTTGCGGTCAATATTAAACGGAATTAGGTATTCATAGACCTAATGCTGAATTAAATGTTTTAAAGTATATTTTCTCGATAACAATAACATAGACATTTTAGATAGCTAAATAAACTGTCTATTCATGCCAACTAGGTATTTTCAAAGTATTTTAATATATTTATTTTCTAAAAAGGTAAGTACGTCACGAACGCCCCCCTTGATCCTCCTAACGCCCCCTTTGCCCTGTACTCGCTACTGCCACCTTTGAAAGCTACAGCGCCCACTGGGGGGCGGTACCGCCCCCGTTGGGAACCTATGGTCTACGTGGTTTAAGATATAAATAACGTTTTGTTGATCTGTTTCCAGTTTATACAAACATGGATAATGTAAACTTTGATTATAACCGTATTTCATCAGAGCTTTGTTAAGTCTAATATTCCACTCTCTAGCTCCTTGTTTAAGGTTGTATAAACACTAGTGATGGGACTCGAGTCTCAAATTAATAGAGTGACTTGAGTGATAACACTACTCGTGTGAATCAAGTCAAGTGACTGTGCAACTCGAGTCGACTCAAAACTCGAGTCGACTTGAAACTTGAATCGACTCGTGCAACTTGAGCCAACTCGCAACTCAAATTCCCTTGTAACTCGAACCGATTTGCAACTCGATTATAATCGACTATCGAGTTATGATTTTTTCAATTCTTAAGTTAAGTTGGGTGGGTTTTCCACTCAACTCGAATTTTTAACACTCAAAGTTCGTGAATTTAGCGTGTTGCTCCAATTGATCTTCTTTCTGTGGTTTAGTTCGAATGAAAGTGAATCATATCTCGGAAAGGTACAATTTTCCCATTTCTTTTATCGATATTTTATATACAGAACGTTATTGTTATTATTATTATTCTAGTCTGTGAGAAAGTGTATAGAATTTAAAGGGTGTCCCGAACTCAAACGTGATGGAATTGATAGTACTTCATTCACTACCTGCGGCTGCAAACTGTACAAAGAGAACGTGTATTTATTTATTACAGGTCACAGTGTTTTTCATAATAAAAAAGATATTCCATATTTAATTTTATATACGTATAAAGCAATAAAAGACACGGCGCTGCCAATCGACATAGTATTTACTTACCACGTTGTGACTGGGTTTTAGCGTTGATTGAATACTTCAATTAACGGTTTTAGTATCAACTCAAATCAGAGGGAATTTATATTGGAGTCACTGGAGTAGATAAATTGACTCGAGTTCCATTTCTAGGATTTTTAACTCGAGTTCAATATCGAACCGAGTTTTAACTCGACTCGAATTTCAACTCGAGTCAACTAGAAATTACGATCGAGTTACTCGAGTACAAAAAATCGACCCGAGTCCCATCACTAATAAACATCTTAGCAACTTGCATACTTGATTGTCTTTACCAACTACAAATCCTTTAGGTTGTTTCATATACACTTAGTGTGAGAGATCTGCATTAATATAGGCCAAGGACGTCAAAATGTTTAACCTCCATATTCATTCTTCCAGCAAGTGTTAAAAGTATCTTTAACGTAGTTGGACTCGCTATTGGTGCAAAAACTTCATCATAATCACTTCCATATTTTTGGGAAACCCCTTGTGCGACTAAACACGCCTTAAATTTAACTGTTTCCATCTTGATTAGTTTTTCTTTTATATACCCACTTACATCCAACTACATTTGTATTTGGTGGTAGTTCTGTTAATTTCCAGATTTTAAAGCTGTGGAACGCATTAATTTCTTTTTCCATAGCTTGTATCCATTGTTCTTTATTTGGGTCATTTACAGCTTTTTCGTAAGTTGTAGGATCCGCTATGATTTCTTCAGTTACAGTATTGATCTCTAACCGTTTGGCTGACACGCCTCTATTTGGTCTACTAGAGCGCCTCAATGGTGTGTTATTTTCACTTTCTCTATCCAAAGAGGGAACTGCAGTGTCAAAATGGAATGTCATTGGTGACTTTTCATGGGTGTTTAATCTAATATTGGCAACTTTAGAAATTTGACATCACGTCTTATTTTGATTTTATTATTATTGACGTCAAGTAATCTGTATCCCTTCGTACCTGGTTCGTAACCAACAAAAACTAATTTCTCTCCCGTGTCTCCTAACTTTTTGCGTTGATCTTTGAAGATGTAAGAGTAAGCATGTGAACAAAAAATTTGTAAGTATTCAAGATTAGGCCGCTTTCCATGCCATAATTCATACGGCATTAATTTGACACTTTTACATGGTAAACAATTAACAATATGATTAGCCATAGATAATGCTTCGCTCCAATATTGTTTTTGTAAGCCTGAATCTTTTAATATACATCGCGTCATCTCAATTAGCGTTCTATTTTTCTGTTCAGCTACGCCATTCTGTTGCGGCATGCTTGACACTGTTAGATATGTCCTTATTTTGATGTTAGATATATATGTAGTTTGTTATCAATATATTCCCCTTCTCGATCTGACCTTATTACTTTTGGATAATGGCCATACCGCATTTTTACCGTTTCTACAAACTCTCGTAACCTATCGGAGACTTCTCATTTTTGTTTTAACAAATATATATGTCAGTATTTTGAGTAGTCATCAATTAAAGTAAGCACATATCTATTCCCTCTTGGTGTCATGACTTGTAGTGGTCCACAGAGGTCACTATGTATAAGATCTAATTTCCTTTTACATACACTTGACGATGCTTTTGGAAAAGGGTCCTAGTTTTTTACATTGCAGGCATACTTCGCATTCATCACTATGACCACAGTGTGTAATATTCATATTGAGAGATAATTTCTCCAATTTCTTGACATCAGCTAGATTTCGATGTCCTAGTATACTATGCCACTCGTGTATATATTTGGCATTATGATTTCGGCAAATGTCTAAGTGTTGGGGGATCTTGGTAGCCACAGGTTGCTTAACCCCCTTCACTGAATCTCGGTGAAATAGGGCATAAAATTAGAAAACAATAAAAAGGGAACGAGCTGTATACACATGCTGTGTGAGAATTTCAGGGAACTATGTAAGCTAGCTCAATAAGTGCAGGTCCATGTCCAACCAGTTTTGAGACGGAAAACCTAATGACGAAAATAAGCGCAGATAAATCTGATGATTAGTATAAACAACTAGTTGTTGGTTGCGAAATATCTGCAACCAATGATGACTGTGTGAAAAGATATATTGGAAAATAGATTAAATCGGTAAATGGTTAAGTGTTGAGGGAACTTGGCAGCCACAGGCTGCATACCTCCCTTCACAACCGTTCATTTACATTTCCAATGCTCCACCCGAAGGTACTACATTGGCCAGCAGGTAAGTTTTTTTTGTTGCCTGGAAATTTAAAATTTTGCCGAACCCTTGTCGTTCCAGGCAAGGTAGGGATCTTTAACGTGCGTAACAACACTCACACACGGGACCTCCATTTGACCTCTCATCTGAACGAGGGCGTAATTTTTGTGAAAAATGCTCACCTGCCATTTTTCAAGCAGTCGGCCGTGTCGGGATTTGAACTCAGGACCTTGGGATCCGTAGTCTTACGCTTACTACATTGATCCACGGCGACGCCCTCCCTTCACAACCACTGAAGGTCCGAGAAATAGGGTATATAACCGTAAAACTATAGAAGGTGACCGAACTGCATCTAACAAGAAAGAACAGCGCCTATGAGGAAAGACAACAAACATAGAACAAGAAAGCATATCTGTGGAGCACAGCAGAGTAGACCTATGAAATACGGGCAGTCTGAAAAGCAGACAGAAAAACGGTAGTAGCCTTTTGAAATGCTGTGCTTCAGATGTATGAGGATGATAGCATGGACAGACAAAGTTAATAACAAATAGGATATAGAAATAGCAGGGGAACAAGGATATCTGTGGAAAAAAAAAGGAGAAATAGAAGGGCAGAATACCTTCTAAGGCATTTTTGGGGAATAGTATGGGATATATTACAAGCAGAGACAGGAAAAAAGAGGTAGATGTAGACCTAGATCAGATAGTGATAGATGCAGACTGTGCAAATTTTAGGGAAATGTGTAGGTTAGTTCAGAATAGGAAACAATGATGGTACGCGTCTAACCAGTTCCAGGACTGAAGACCAAATGATGATATGATTACTATTAACACCTAAAGCTTGGTAATCAGGTTTTGTCTTATACACACAATTGTGCAATTTTAATGCAAAAAGTGGTTTTTCACATTTTTGACTTCACAACTTTCATCTTTAAATAAAATTTCGCAACCATTCTTTGTAAGTTTTCCTACTGACAGTAAATTGCATTCAAGTTTAGGGATAAACTGTACGTCGTTCAACACAAAAGTTGTACCTCCGCTTCTAAACTTTACTACGCTTGCACTTGTAGGTATCTGCCACCGTTAATCTAACTTGGCTTGTTGGTCCATAGTCCAAATTTGTGATATAAATCTTGTCACAGCACATGTGTGCCAAAGCTCCAGAATCAACACACCGCTCTCAAGTAGGTTTATCACTTGCTTTTCCTATCGTTAAGCAGACATCACTGTCGCCATTGTCTCTGCATGTAACAGTGTTTACCTGCACCTGTATGTGTTTAAAGGTTTTTGTTTCCATGCCAGGAATTTACTAGTCTCCTTTAAAATGGCCTCATTTTTACAGAAGAAGCAAAAACTCTTCGACGTCTGTGAAATACTATTTTTTTTATACCACTTTAAGAGCGTTTTCACTATTGCTTCTAGCTTTATAGTCCTGTCGCTTCATGAACTCTTCTAGGAGTTTATTCTTTACTGTAAACTTATTTAAATCGCCTTCTGGACGTGCCATCCAAAGCTGTGGATAAAATGCTGTAACTTTCCGATAAGCTTGACAAATATAATGCCACTGCTAGTGTTTCACCTATCGGATCACCTAAAGTTGCTAGTTCATCCATACATTCATCCATTTCATTTAGATGCGTTTTCATGTTTCCGCCTTCGGGTAATATCATCCGACATAACCGTTTCAAAATTCTAACTTTATTAGAAAGTGTTGATTTTGGTGATACTCGTGAAACGTTTCTCACATTATCTTAGCCGTAGCTTTATTTTTAACTAAGATAATTTGATCATCTGCAATGGAAAGTCCAATGTGCACGAGCTTTACTGCCTTTTTTACTCCAAGCTGCTGACGCAGTTCCTTCCGGTGGAGCGGTATCAGAGATAACTGACCACAGTTCGTCTTTAATTGAGAGAGTTCCATTTTATATTTCCAAACTTGGTAGTTCTCATTGTTTAGCTTTGCAATATTTGCTTTTTACACTTCACACATCTTTGTGCTAGTTTTGGAGTTACTACTGATAATACTATACTAGCAATCAAAAAAGGTATCGCCTGGACCCATAACCTGTTGGTTGTTGTTCCGTGCCAAAAATTTGGCACTAAACATTTTTTAATATAGTTTTAATATGCGGGAATTTCGCGTCACAAATTTAAAAGACTTGTTGCGCGTATTTCCGTTACTTCAGAAGTGCTTGCGCGAGACTTCGCGCCGACACGAGTGGCGGAAGAAAAAGTGGGGAATTTCCGCAAGACGCTGAAGGACTTGCCTTTGAAACGCCAAGAAGAGCAGGGGTCTGGTATCGTATCGCATCTTTTGTTATGTAGATTCCCTTTTGCTTTTTTGATTATCGTTCCCTATAAACCCGTTCCTTATCGTTCCCGCTACATATAGAAAGAAGAATAAATTTGGATACAACCTGGTAGAAAATCCACGACCCGATAGCCATCATGAAATAATCCTGAAGGGAGCCCCGCAGCCGCCATTATAAAATAATCCTGAAGGAAGCCACGAGTCGCCATCAGGAAGTAATTCCGTAGGAAGCTTTACATATTCACGTAAGTACCCCGCGTGGGTTTTATAATATATTTTAGAAATTTGAAAATTACGTGCCATAGTTTGCATATTGTGTGACGTCATCGAAATTTGAGCGTCGATTTTAACACTTGGTAATATCGTTACCAACTGTCTTTTGTGACTCTTGTGCTGAGTCGACGGGACCGTAAGATTGTTTAGCTAAAACAGCACAGTAAAGAGAAAACTATTTCACATTTATTTAGAGTGACAGTAAAGTAAATTCTTGAACAACTGAAAAACATACACATACACTAGAAACTATGAATTAACTTCCTATGTCCCACAATCAACATATTCCAACAAATAAGTCATTTCTTTTCCTTCTAGTATGTAAAGTACTCATGTTTAAAACTGATATGGTGTCGTCATATGTCAAAGCATCCACAGGTATATTCAACTTAAAGAGTAAATATTTTACAAAATTTATTTGAATATTCTCAATCTGGGATATTTGGTTTTGATAATAAGAACACCAGACTGGTGAATTATATTCAAGCATGGTTGGAACCAAGCTTGAATACAGCATTTTTATAGCTAATACATTTTTAAGATCAATACAATTTATCATTTTATAAGATTTATTAGTTATACTGTTAACATGTTCGTTAAATCTCAAGGAAGAATCAAAAATTACTCCCAAGTCTGTTATTGACCGAACAACATCCATTTTCACATTATTTATTTTATAATCAAATCTTACTGGCCGATGAGATCTACTGAACAGGAAGCAATTACACTTTTTTATATTCAAATACATTCCATTTTCTTTGCCTCAGTATAAGATTACATCAATATCTTCTTGTAATTTTGACTATTTTTTACTGTATTAATATTTTGATAAAGCTTTAAATCGTCAGCATACAATAGGTAATTTGAATTTCTAATCGTTTGTCCAATATCATTAATAAAAATAACAAAAAGCAAGGGTCCAAGATGTGATCCTTGCGGAACACCTGAGGGCACATGAATTTCTTCAGAAGTGTATCCATTTATTCAAACTACTTGCTTTCTGTCAGAAAGATAACTTCTCAACCATTCAAGTAAACTTCCTTCTATCTCTAGTTGCATAAGTTTTGCAATTAAAATGTCATGATTTACGCTATCAAACGCTCTGAAAAAGTCCATATAAATGGAGTCCACTTGAAACCCATCCTCTAATGCTGATGTGATAAAGTCCTTATATACAGGCTGAGTCACGGGAAACGCCACGGAGTTTTATAGCAAAACGGTGTATTTGTTCAAAGTTTTTTCACAGTAGATCTATGTAAGTCCGAAAGGGCTACATTTTAAAATTATTTTGATATATACAGGGTGCCCCAAGAAGCCCATAACAAAGTTATATTTTTTCTTGTGGAACATCCTATTTTTCGTTGCATTTTTGAATTGTACGTGGAAAATAAACTAGACTTCCTTCAAAACTCATTATACTTAAATGCAGAGCGTTTTGATTTATTTCGCTTTTTCTAAAATTCTAAGGGTTTCGTAAAAAATTAAATAGTTCTAAAATCAATTCACCCAGACAAATTTGTTTTTAACACTTAATATTAGACCGTACCCTTCACTGATCAAGTAACTTACTAAAAAGCAGATTAAATGCAGGGTGTTCAGAAAATGCAGTTTCAATATTGACAGATTCAAAGTATAATATCGTTGTTATTTTAAATGGATCATCCTGTATTTTATCACTTAGTCTTATAGTAATTTTGATTGTCTTTCAAACGGTATTAGGGTTGCCTATACTTATCTCTTCGAACTTTGACGTAATTTGCATATTTTTGAAATTTAACATGTATTTTCATACTACTCATATTATTTTTGATGGAAAATGATTAAATGATAGCTATTATGATTTTGAGGAGTAGTCTTCATGATAATTTATAAACGAAAATTAAATCCTTATAGGTACATTTTTACATAAGGTAGATTTTCAGTGATGCTATAGAAGTTATTAATATGATTACTGAGATCTACTATGCTGCTGTCACTTAATGAAACATTGCTTAAATGTTAACTACTTGTTCAAGTGTACCAGTTATTAGTTTTAAACATTCATAATATTGAATCAAGAATTTTGAAAATGCTAAAAAATTATTCGTTGCAAGACAGAATTAATATGCTTTTAATCATTGGAGAAACTAATGAAAACTGTTTACAGGCAAATGGCCATCACATCGAACATTTGTTAGTTTTTTTCAATTTAGTGCAGTTGATTTTTGACCAATATGAATTGTATTATGTTCAATGATTTTTTAATTAAAATTCTTGCAACATCTTCAATTAGTTATAATAATTACTTACAACCACATGTCTATCAGATACTAACTGCTGAAATCTGTATTTAATTCTTAATCAAATTATCCCTGTTAAGTATGTGCATTATTTAAATTTTTTAATAATAAAGATCTAATTTTTGTTTATAAAGGTGCAGAACTGAATGCTAATCCCACAAAATCATGAGCTAGAATTTAGGCGTTTTCTGTCAAAAATAATATTGAATAGTTTGAAAATACATGTTAAATTTCAAAAATATGCAAATTACGTCAAAGTTCGAAGAGATAAGTACAGGCAACCCTAATACCGTTTGAAAGACAATCAAAATTACTATAACACTAACTGATAAAATACAGGATGTTCCATTTAAAATAACAACGATATTATACTTTGAATCTGTCAATATTGAAACTGCATTTTCTGAACACTCTGTATTGAATTTGCTTTTAGTCAGTTACTTGATCAGTGAAGAGTACGATCTAATATTAAGTGTTAAAAACAAATTTGTCTGGGTGAATTGATTTTAGAATTATTTAATTTTTACGAAACCCTTAGAATTTTAGAAAAAGCTAAATAATTCAAAACGCTCTGCATTTAGATATAATGAGCCTTCAAGGGGAGTCCAGTTTATTTTCCACGTACAATTCAAAAATGCAACGAAAAGTAGGATGTTCCACAAGAAAAAATATAACTTTGATATGTAACTTTTTCTTGGGGCACCCTGTATATATCAAAATAATTTTAAAATGTAGCCCTTTCGGACTTACATAGATCTACTGTGAAAAAACTTTGAACAAATACACCGTTTTCCAATAAAAACTCCGTGGCGTTCCCAGTGACTCACCCTGTATAATTAGATTGCTTATAGTTGATCTTCCAGCTATAAATCCATGCTGCTGATTTGCAAGTAATGGACTTAGGGCGCGTTGTACCAATTCGAGTTAAACCCGAGTTATGTAAACCTTTGGTTAAGTACATCAAACGAGTTGTATAAAAATTAATCTGGGATTACAGTAGAGTTACTCCAAAGTTAATATACCCAGGAATGACAGTGGTTTAAATAAGAGTTAAGTATTCCTAACCAATAATTTCAATGACAGCTGTGGTTTTCTATTTGCTTATTTAATATACATAAATAGTGTTGACGTTTATGTTAAGTATAAATATGACTTTAAAGGATACTGAGGGTGTAGAGGAATTAACGGACGATGACGATTTTATACAATTAGCTGACAATGTGTTAAGGGCTCCTCTCAATATATGTGAGAGAATAGATCATTTGAAAGATGGAATGATTTAGATTTCAAGCAACGATTTCGTTTATCAAAAGTCGTTGTTATATACATAATTGATAAAATTTCAAAACAAATTGCGCCACCAACAAACAGGTATATTACAATTAGAGTGTAGATGTTTATTACAATAATTAACTTTTGTAGAAATCATGCATCGTCTCCAGCAGATATGGTCATAATAAAATTTTAACAATAGATAAGGTACCACCTTTTGAAAAACATGCAAAAGAAACTTTAAAACTAACAAAATAAAGAGCAAGAAAGTTCATTGCAATTAAAATTAACTATGCCAAGTGACTCTAAGATACTCACCTAAAAACCATGCAGTAGCATGAAACCAGTATAATCGAAAATGCAGACGAATAATCCAATATTTCAGTCAGAACAGTATCTCTAGCATGAAACACTGATGACCATATCCATGCATTAACACATACCTATAATACAATAGTACCATATACACAGTGGACGTATAAAAATTTACTAATAGTAACAATAATATGTTGGATTGATTCATGGCATCAATTGTATTCTGACACTTCTTCATGGCAAAATTCATGCTTTAATAACATTTTTAATCTTTTCAAAAGTTTTACAAAAATAAGTACTTCTTTGTCAATACTCCAATATATTGCAAAAATTATGGCCCACATCATCAACTTACTGTGCTTATGATTTGCAGAATTGTTGACAAGTTTTAAATTTTGACAAAAAAAAACATTGTTAATAACACTTGTTCCAGGATGGGACCAAGGCATATTAGATACTAATAAATTCAACGTTGTGTGTACTTTTGTAGGTGGCTTTACCACAGCGCGATGTGAATCACTACTTCTGAATGTGTAAACTTGCACACCAAATCAAGTAAACAGGTGTCTTCTGCAAAGTAATGTTTGCAAAGGAATTCATTTCAGAATAAGCAGACCCATGTGCACAATTAAGCTAAAGGGTAATTTCTAATAAAGTAACTTTGCGTGTCTACTCCTTGGTACACCTATCTGTAAGGGAGCAAAAAAATATATCTAATACCTCGGGACTGCTACACTGGCTGCAAACTCAGTCTTCCTAAGTATGGGCAGAATCTAAACAAAACACTAATTTTGCTTACAAAAACATAGCCTAAGCTATAATAATTTAAGAGCATAAAACGTCTAATAACTTCTTCAGGGGTGGGATGACCTGTATAGCTTAACACAGTAGTGTACCATTGAATGCACTAAGTCACAATCACACCAGTTCAATAAATAACAATTGGAAGGCAAAGTATTTCTAATGTTTTCGTAATAAAATATGTACAAGAAGAGGTATGTACAAATAAGCAAAATTCGCATTAATTCTTTAAGAAATATTAAGCAGCAAAACTATATACAACTGACTTAACTTTCATAAGTCACAATTTTATATACAATTATTGAAAAAAATTAAATTACGTTAAATTATTTACAATTAATTTAAATGCGCCGATAAGTGTCTGAGCTCATAACCCCATCAGTGCTACACTGTTTGCTAATACAAAATATTTATACAAAGCACTTTAATTAAAGTGCTATATTTTCAAAGTGAAATTCAATTTAAATAATGGTCATTATAGTTCAAATTTAATTTCAAGTAAATGCAGCCTGATACCGGTATTAAAATTATCTAGCAGGCATCAGGTAACTTACTAACAATTTTAAAATAGAATTAATTTAGAACTTCCAAGAATGTCTACAACCAAATCATAGGTTAAGTTACCGATAAAGATTATTTTTAGTTTGCACTTTTGTTTAGATAAATTATGTTCCAAACCCGATCAGATAAGAAGGTTATAAATACCTATTTACTTGATTTGTCGGAAAACCACTATCATCTGCATGCAATCAGCCAAACATAACCGCCAGCTGCGTCCTTGACTCGACTTGACCCTTGCAATGACCATGGAATTATGAAGTATAAGCAACCTTTGCTCTCAAAATCGCACTTGTAGATTCTTCACCTGCTATTTGTTTAAATTCGAATGGTACAGCTTCCTATGAATTTCCTTTTACTGAAATCCAAATTTATGTCAACGCCATTAGATAACTGGGAAACCTCTTACGTTCAAGACGGTACCATTAGTCATCTAATTTTTAAAATAACTACAGTTATTTCTTTCAGCCGTAACTGACAGCTAAAAATTTGTAATACTTCATTAGCAAAATTTTATTTAAAAGAAATCTCACCTACCACTAGCCTGCTGTAAGTTTCGTTAAGTTAACACCTTTTAAACCGAACTCGCTTCTTTGCAAAAATTCTTCCTAAGAAACCGATTTCTTGAATCACCATCATGCTTGCAAGTTCAAATCAAAAAGAACCAGAAAACCGAGACGACCTCGAGTATCGCCGTCGGATCTCGAATCCCTACTCCGTTCTAACTTGATCTACCCGCAATAGAACTGTATACCACCATAGATGTATACGCTACGTAATTAGGATTGCCTACCTATAATGATATTAGCAGGATTTTACACTGCTACATGCAAAGTTATTTTGTAATCATACGTTTGGCTTAATTGGGTGTATGATTCTGCATGTTCAAAAGTAGTGATTCACACACTCCCTGTATGTTTGTTGTTGTTTTTATTTAGCATTTTTCTTAATCTTCTTTGGGAATTAAACCACTCATAGTTTTTAAAATCATTTTTATTTACGTTTCGATCCATGACCTAGGATCGTTGTCAAAATAATAAAAACTTCAAATTTGACATTTATGACATAAATTGAAGGTGACTTTGATTTATTGATGTTCGATATATTTGGTTTGAGTAGATTAGATGAAAATTTTAAAGTTTAAAAGAATGACTGCCTTCAATTTGTATTGCGTTCTGGGACCGACTTTTTAGGTAGCCAATATGCTTAACGTGAAATCAGCTGATTAATTATTGAATTTATGTGAAATTACCAATAAAAATTAATCAGCTGATCTCACGTTAAGCATATTGGCTACCTAAAAAGTCGGTCCCAGGATGCAACACAAATTGAAGGCAATCATTCGTTTAAACTTTAAAATTTTCATCTAATGTACTCAAACCAAATATATCGAACATCAATAAATCAAAGTCACCTTCAATTTATGTCATAAATGTCAAATTTGAAATTTTTATTATTTTGACAACGATCCTAGGTCATAGATCGAAACATAAATAGTGATTCACATATTGTTCTGATGAAACCCTAACAAAAATGAGTTATACATTTATTTTTATTAACATCTGATACAGCACAGTTCAAAATAGTAGTATGTATTATCAACATGGCTCTGGCCGTGAAAGCTTCTTCTGAAAATATCAGAGTCATTTTTTTGACAAAACCCGTTTTCGGTTTCAGTTTTGTTAATAAGCACAAATTCATTTATAAGGAAGCCAACATTCACAAATAAAAACAGGTATGATTGTTGTGGTAAGTTTTTGCAGGCTAAAAAATCGCAGTGCGGTGTGCTTTATAACATGATGTCTTGGGACAATTTTTTGTAAAATTGGGAAACCTGATTACATAAATGATAATGGAGCATGCACCTGCAATTAAACGAAATTCATTTAAGCTCATGAGATCACATTCTGAAAACAATGTGCACAATTCTATGCATAGAGCAAACAGTTGGTCTATAGTTTAAGTAAACACTGTATTGTTATTGGTAAACCCAATATTTGTTGAACCAAACCCTTACATATTCACGTGCACCATCTAGCTATTCCAACAAACTACACAATTACAGATAAATCACTTGGTCAGAAATATGTTTTATGAACGTGTGTTAATTAATATAGACATTAGACTTCGTGTGAATTCATGTTTTATTGACTCTCATATAATGCAAAGTACTAATCATTGACATCTGACATACAAGCACTAACTGCCCGCACCATGATTAACTTACACAGATGACAATTGCAACTGCGTTCTCAGGTATCCACTTAATACACTACACTCCCCCCTTGCTTACATTAAGGCATCATCATCATTAGGTCTTCAGTCCTGGAACTGGTTAGACGAGTACCATCATTGCTTCCTATTCTGAACTAACCTACAGATTTCCCTGAAATTTGCAGAGTCTGCATCTATAACTATCTGATCTAGGTCTACATCTTGTTCCCCTACTATTTCTATAACCTATTTGTTATTATCCTTGTCTGTCCATGCTATCGTCCTCATACATCTAAAGCACAGCATTTCAAAAGGCTGCTACCGTTTTTCTGTCTGTGTTTCAGACTGCCCGTATTTCATAGACATACTGTGCTGTGCTCCACACATATGCTTTCAACAATTTTCTTCTTGTTCTATGTTTGTTGTCTTTCCTCATAGGCGCTGTTCTTTCTTGTTAGATGCAGTTCGGTCACCTTCTATTGTTTTACAATTATATACCCTATTTCTCCGACCTTCAGTGGTTGTGAAGGGAGGTAAGCAGCCTGTGGCTGCCAAGTTCCCCCAACACTTAATCATTTACCGATTTAATATATTTTCCAATATATCTTTTCGCACAGTCATCATTAGTTGTAGATATTTCGCAACCAACAACTAGTTGTTTATACTAATCATCAGATTTATCTGCGCTTATTTTTCGTCATTAGGTTTTCCGTCTCAAAACCGGTTGGACACGTACCTGCACTTATTTAAATTCTGAGCTAGCCTACATAGTTCCCTGAAATTCTCACACAGCATGTGTATACAGCTCGTTCCCCTTCTATTGTTTTCTAATTCTAGGCCCTATTTCACGTTAAGGCATACACTACATTTTAAGCAAATGTTTCATTAGATAGACAACAAATCCAATTTAATAATTGGTTTCTTAAGTCTATTAGATCTCCTAAGAGCTGGCGAGGAGACTTTTATGGGTGATTTGATAGATGATTTAGTCTCATGGTTAGAGAGCAATTCAGGTTGGCCCACATTATCCACAGTCACGTGTGCCTCACATCAGCCAAAACCAGTAGTTGGTATCTGATTGGTAAGCTACCCTAGTTTAGAGTGATGACTTGAGGTAGATTATCTTATACCGTACAACATCTTTTTCGTTTCAGATGATCAGCATGTACAACTTTACACTATCATTCACCATTACGAGATACACGACATTGCTCAATTGTTTCATTATTTTCTCTGTTTCCCAGATCTTAAACTATTATAAATTAATACAACTTCCCTTTTGGATCAATAGCAAATACCTTTGTCATGACTTTTTTCCATACATAATCTTCTATTCTCTTACTTGTAACCAATGTCTGGTTTCAGAATACTTATTTTGGTTCTTGGAAATCTTCTTAATGTTCCTTCGACAGGGAATACCCTAGTAGTTGTTGTAGGAGTATTCCTATAATTGAACAATAAGTTGTCAACGATATACTCCAAATTGGTATGAAATTGCAAATTTTCTAATAAACAATTCTTTAGTATGCTTTTTGAAACATTAATCCTTTTTTCTGCCTTCCCATTCGATTGAGGGTAATAGGGAGATGTGTTTACTACGGTTATTGCATTTGACTTGCAAGAGTTTCGTAACTCTTGACTATCAAACGATGGACACCATTATCAACTTCAAGTAATCATGGCAGACCCTGAATATCAAATGAATGCCTCAATTTTCTTACAGTGGCATAAACATTAGCTGTGCAATATAGAGATCTATCCACTTGTTTGTACTGTCCATGACTAGTAAAAAAATTAGTATTTTCAAGATTAAAAAATCAATGTGCACCTCATCCCAATTCTTTGAACTTTTGGGCCAACAAAGAATGTTTTCATTTTTGTTACAAGCATTGTAACATGGGCACTGTATGTTCTTCAATGTCCTGGTCAACTTTAGCCATCATAAGGCAGAATGTGCTCGGGTTTTCATCCAAATGACCCCTAGATAACCCTCATGCAGAAGTTCACACGTGCTCTCAAATTGAATAGAATAACGACTCTATTTCCCCAAGTGACACATCCACTGCCCAAACACAGTTCATTTCTACGAGAAAAATAAGGTTTATATATTTTATCACCACTTTTAGGATATTTAATTGATTCGACGACTTTACACAAGACTAGGTTCTTCTTGGTTTCTCTTGCGACTTCATCAAATAGTACATCCAAGTATTCTAAATGATTAAAATAAAAGATATAATCATTTGTCCCTTCAGGCAATGGTAGGCAGGACAGACATTACTAATTTCCTTTTTGAATTTTATTACATAATCATAAGTACTTGGTATTAGGGTCCATCACTGCATTCTGCCTGTGTTCTAAAGTAGGTACTGGTTTGTTGTTCACAAATATGGATTCTAAAGGTTTGTAATCAATTCTGATCACAAATTTTCTTCCCTATAAAATTTGTGGAACTTACGAACTGCACAGATCACTGCTAAAGCTTCCTTTTGAACTTGAGGGTAATTTAGTACTACTTGGCCTAAGATACATGAAATACTTGAGGCAAAGCATACAAGCCTTTCAAACAAGGTTAGTATGGATTTATTATTAATCATACTCTTACTACTTTCAAATGCTTTATTACAAGCATTTGACCATGCAAAGGTAGCATTTTTATGTAACAGGGTGTAAGAGCGATTTCAGTACCATTGACAAATTTGGCAGAAGCTTTGAGTAAAAATTAATCAATCTTAGAAATGCTTTTAACTGCTTTACATTTTTGAAATAGGTGCCTTTTGGATGGCACTTACCTTAGACAGCAATGGTCGTAACACCTTGACCACTTATAAGAAATCCTAAGAATTCAATTTAATTTTTGTAAAATGTACTGTAATTTTGTTTATTTTACTATTGCACTTCTTTAGACATTACAGTATGAGAAGGACATTTTATGAAGATTGGCCAAATTTTTGCTAGAGATAATTACATTATCTATGTAGCAGCTACAATTTCCTAGGCCATCTAGCACTTGATCCATAGTGAATTGAAAAATAGACAGAGCTGTGGTTATACCATAAGGTAGACGTTTGCATCTAAAGAGATCTATATGTGCATTCACTGTAACGAGATCCTTGCTTTCTTCCGAAATAGGTAATTGATTAAATGCATTAGATAAATCAATGACAGTGAAAACATTTCCGTCTCTACAAAACTGCAAGACATCTTTGACTAGTGACAATGCATACTGTGCGGCTTCTACATACGAGTTTAATGACTTTTTAAAATCAGCACAGATACTGATCTCTCCTGATTTTTTTGGCACGACTATTGGGCTAGTCATTCTACTCTGCTTGACTGGTTCTAAAATTTTGCACTCGACTAAGTGATTTAGTTCGTTTTCGATTTGTGCTTTAACTGAATAAGGTACGCTGTATGGTTTATGAATCGACAATACAGACTATGGCTTTAACTTGATGAATGCTTCCAATTAGATAATAATTGGTTCAACCAGTTACGTCTAATAGGGGCAAAAAATTTGCACTAGATCTAACTACTTCTTTTGGTTAGTTTTAAGATTAACCTTTACTGAAGTTTGTCCCTTAATTTCTAACTTATTTCCTGCAATAGTATTAATATTAAAAGAACAATAACTAAGTTTACATTTTCAAAATTGCTTAAAAAATCTGTTTAGGATAAGGTCTAAAGTAGGCCAAAATAATCAATTTATGTTGTACTTGATTTCTGGTGATAGTTGAAAAGCTACCATTGGACCTTCAAAAATTTTCTAAATTCTTAAATGTATTTATATTTGGTTGTCTACGGTCAGGATATAACTTTCGATATAAAACTGCAGCTTGACGTTTATTGTTGTTTGACCTATGAAGACAGCATAACATATCAACTTTTTCATTGTTTGAATAATTCATTTCCATTATTTTGTGCGGAACAACTATTAAGAACACAATAATACTTTTACTTATTTATGTGACAGATAATTGTGAATAAACAACTGAAATACTGTAATGGCATTTGTTAACAGAAATAATCAGATTGAAATTCTATTATTTAGGTTATTTAACGCACTTTGAATAGAAATCATTGATTGTGGCATATTGCCATAAAAACAATTTCAAGTAGAATATTTAAATAAAAAATATACAGGGTGTTCTATTTAAAATACCAAAGTGACATATTATTGCTCAAATATAGTAGGCCATGAAAAATACTTAATGCCTTATATTTGTAGAGAAAATATATTCAAAAAACTTTTTCCCATGAAATTTTTCTATATCTTGCATAGTTCAGAAGATATACGCTAAAAAGTGTAAATTAAAATTTTTAAAATGATCTACTCCGATAGGGTTTCTGTATCTACCTTAACATCACATCTTTTTAATACTTGCTAGATTCAGTGGCGTCCAACTTCACTTTATTTAGTTTTCCGTTTCACAAAGAATATTTCAATCTTGTCCTTTTCATGAGCTCCTATGAGATAATGCACTGCAAATTTTATAGTTTCACCTCTACGCGTAAAAATTTCAAGTCCCTTTAAGTTCCGAATTGTTATTCTATCTTCTCCCTAGAAGCGAGATAACATGTTTTATTAAAAAAATTAATACTGTTACATTAACGCCCAACGCTTTAAGGCTCGAAATGAGTAACTGTTTACATACACCATCCATATAAAAATAACTTTGCTACAACATTCAATTTCAAATTTTTTCATTCGCCTACTTGATGTATTACTGATATTTCACCTTGGCAAGATGCTCCTGGCATTTTTTTCACATTTCTCAATCTCGTTAATGAAAATTCAAATTCGACTAAAATATTACAATTAATTATATTTTCTTGTGCATTAATACTATTTACAAATTTTTGAGCACTATCGACAATGACATACTGTTCAAACATGGAGTTTATATTTTTTTCCGCATCATTAACTATATGAAACGCTTCTTGAAAGTTTAAACCTTTTGTTTGTAAATAATTAGAAGATTGTGTTAAATACTGAAATATACACAAATAAATGAACGATACCACAATTGTCTCAAATTTAACAAAAGTCTAAAAAACTTTTTGCTTCTGAGCTCGCGTTACTGTCAGATTCTTACAGTATAGATTGTATGTAAAGCAATTAATAACCTGGAGAATGTTTCGTTTTTCTGATCAGTATAAGAACCAAATGATATTTCTGAAGCCTCTGACTCCACCATATTGTACTGCAAACATTTTTTATGGATTTCAAATTGTTTTCTCCTATTATCTCTTTTCATACGGCAATACTTTTATAGGAATCCGACAGAAAACAAGATGTAAGATTTAGTAGGCCAAATAAATTTTTACTAGCTAAACAAGACTCAATAGTATCACAAACATCTAAACTGAGCACCATGTAAATACTGAGTGTTGATTTGAATTTTTCAAATGCACTTGTAATTCATTGTATTGGCCCGACATGTTTGTCGCACCGTCAAACGAATAACCTAAACATTCTCTACTTTCAGATTATTCTGTTTTAATTCTTCGACTAACAAATTATGGAGCGCAAATCCAGTTGATTTTTTTTATTTCGGTCAGAGCTAATAACCTTCTATGAACTTCTCCATTATATACATATTAATAAATACTGTTCTGAAGAAGTAATAACTTACGTTGATTCGATCTGAATACTAAACTGTCTTGCTTCAACAATTTCTCTAGATATTTTCATTTTTATTTCATTTGATATAATTAAAATTATCCGATTAACTATAGTTTCACTTAAAAAGGTAACTAAACCCCCTTGACCCTTGACGTTTTTCTTTTGCCTTTTTTTGGTTTAATTGAACTATTTTATACTATTTTTCAATGGCTTCCTTAAACAGTATCATATTTAGAAAGTAATAAACAAAGTATAAAAAATTTCTACGTTTAACACTATAGTCATTTACGCACAACAAAGCGCTTTTTTCATTCTTACCTCTATATGCAATCGCTTGTTTTGCAATAAATATCATATCAATTATTCTTTTAATAGTCACCCTATTATTGTCAATTTCAGTTTGTCTTAGTTTTTGAAATTCTAAATCAAAATGACATTCTATATTTAAGCTATTTTGTGATTCGAAGTAAGTGCCTGCATTCAACTCACGCATCGATCGCAATCATTGGCTGTCATTTTTATGTAAACCCACCCATTGAACAATTCCGATGCGATTGGAATCGATTATGACCGATTTGTATTGTAAAAATTCTACGAAGCATTTCGCTGTAATCATGAATCGTATTTTAAGAACGCCTCACATTTGATGTTAATGAATTTGGTGTTAAGCAATGGAGGCAACAGTTATGATGGACGAATTTGGCAATGAAATTCATAATGAAAGTGGGGAAACTCTTATACAAGATGAAAGTAAATGAACCTTATCTAAATTATGGAAGATTACTATAGCTTTTCATATTTAGATGGCGAAGTGTTATGTGTTACACTTGCAACCAATTCAGAAGAATTTGGCAGTTGATCAACAACACCACAATTGTTAGAAGTCGGTGAAGTCACTACTACTTCTACAAATGAATTTTCTGAGGCAGCAACGTTACTACTGATTTCTTTATATTCTGAATTACAAGATAAATTTCGTAGTTCTAGGGCTAAAAAATTATCACTGTGGAGAGAATTATCTACAAAAATATGGAACATCGGTATAATTTCACAACACAAATTATTGAACAAAAGTTCCGGAATTTAAAAGGTCACTACTTAAAAATTGAAGATAATAATACAAAGACTGGTAGAGAGGTTGTTAGTCCTAGCAGTATTATGACCTACTGGACGAATTATTTCAAAATGATGCATGTATTAATCCATTGTATGTAGTTGCGTCAATGGTAAAAGATAATATTGAATTACTTATATTTCAATAATTTGTTTTAGCCAGCACAAAATATTTCAAGTTTAGAATACAAAACAACGGCAAACATTGCTAGCAGTACAGCAACCTCTGTAAATACTGATATAGGTACATGTCTATGCAATTTTAAATACTTTTATTGTAGAAAGTTCCGTTTGTAATAAGTCTAAATTATCACAATCCCAGTTACCTTCTGGTTATGCAATGATTAAAACTATGTATCCGTCAACCGAGATGTTACCACAAAATACAAACCCCGAGACTATAGCAGAAGCTATAAGGAAGTGGAGGTTAACCAATCCTCATATAAAAAAAGTTCGCAAAACTGAGCCACATTGGGTAGAAATACTTTCTACTTTGCAGAACAGTTGCATGGAAGAGATGGCTAGTATTAAATCTGCATTAGACAAAAACAACGACATTCAACTTTTAAGAAATAGCCTACTGGAAAAATTGTTGGAGAAAATGTAGATATCATCAGATACATATCATGTTCTTTTGTAACTTGGTATACCTCATAATATGTAACTTTTTTGTAATTGGTTAGTATCTTTTAATATTGAACAGTTACACAAAATAAAGCAATGGCATAAGTACTTAAAACTATATTTATTACAACTTTTATTTAGTATTACAATAATGTGGCAATTTCATTTCTCTTATTTATGCCAATTCTAAACAATACTGGTTGGTCGTGATCTTCTGCAAAAACAGGAACCTCATCCAGAATGTCTAATATATCTTCAACCACCTCATATCCTTCATATGTTAGAATAAAATTATGCAAAATGCAACAAACTATAATGACATGTGGAATTTCTTCTATAATACTTATATCCAGTAAATGTAATCGTCTGAACTTATTTTTTAAAAGACCGAATGCTCGTTCAATACAACTTCTTATTGCCGAATGTGTTGTATTATATCGTTATTCGAGGTCAGTTAAATGTTCGTTATCTCTAAATGGCATCTAAACATTTTCATGTAAAGGATATGCATAATCTGCTAAGATGTGCAAATGTTCCGGAATTAGTCCAAGATCAATTTGTTGACTTACAGGACTAAGCCTGAATACCTGGGCATCATGCACACGACCTGGTATGCCTACAAAATATCAATAAATTTCAAAGTATAATCACAAATCCCTTGCAATATAATGGAATGGAATTGTTTTCTGTTATAAAAATCGTGTGTTTCTCTTAGATGCTTTTATCTCGATATGGCAACCGTCAATGGCCCCAATTACACCAGGAAAATTTTTTCTGGTAAATATATCATCTGCTGTTTTTTCACAATATTCTTGGCCTGCCCAATTAATATATCGCCCTTGCATAATACATAACGCAGAACAAATTTGCAAAAATATAAAATGGACATTTCTGTGCTTAATCCAAACAATGTTCCATGTTCTCGAACAGTGACAGCATAGTTTGCCAGCATCCATACTGTTACGTGTTTTTTTCTAATGAAATTGTCATTGCATTTACATTAACACCCTGTATGAGAAAATATGCTACCTAATTCTTCAACCAATTTCTAAAATGTAATCAGATTAATTTCCTTACTGTGGTTTTATATATAACAATTCTTTACAGTCCTGGTACTTCTGAACATGCAGAAATGCAGAAGGGACTTCTGAATGTTGCCGCTGAATAATGCGGGACTATTTCTTCAAAACAATTATTTACATAAACGTCCAGTTCTCATTCTGCAAAGAACTGTATACAACGTACAAAATTCGCCCATTTCCAACATGAATTTAGATATAAATGCATTAAAGATGTTACAATGGCCTCTGTTGGGTTCTCCACTATATCCAATAAGATGATATTTCGAATTTGCAGCCTAACAAACTGCTCGCACAAGTCCATTATTTATAATTTGTAAAAAGTTAGGTTAAACGTATCTAATTTTAATGACCCGCGTCTGTTCAACAGTAAGGAATCGATTCGATCACAATCGCAATCGTAAAATCATTAACTGATTATCGAGTTGAATATGCCTAGTATTAATGGCATTTGTATGTGACATTAAGGATTCATGTCCAAAAACCCTCTGAAAAATATATTGAAAGTCACTAACATCTACTGTATTAACATTAGTTTTAATTTTGTTAAAGACCGTGCATTTTCTAATTCCGAAGAGTAAGACAACCAACTTCTTTGAATCCACTCACCATTAGCTAATTTTCTCATGTGTGGTTAAAAAAGGGGGTTAACTATCCTGAGCAAAACTTAGTTGCACAGGGTGCTTCTTTAGAAATGCTAATTTTTCAGCCATTACTGAGTCTGTTGCTAGAGGATTAAATATTATTTAATTTCTTACACGTAGTGGTAAATTTACTTTCATCTTCATAGGCTGCATCAGAACTTGAACCAAAGTCTACTTCCACTTTTTCTGCCGAAGATGGCCGGGGCACTAAAGTTTTGAAATCTTATACCATTAAAAAGGACATGGAAGCACTATGGGTGTTACTTGATACTAGTTCTAGCTGTAGTTCTATTTCCTCAAGTGACATTATTTCATCCTACATCGTATCCCTAGAAATTTCCTCAGACAGATCATGGGTTGATGTCGTTGATAATTTCGAATAAACTTTTACAACAAAAAAAGTTAATTGTTGGCTAAATGAAGCAGCCTGTAGTAATTGCTTTTTTGTTTCAAGCATTCTTTTTTCTGTACCATTCTTATACTTTTTCTGCTAATTTTTTGTCAATTCTCATTCCTGCAAATATGTAATTACAAACATTACTAAGTCATTGAGATGAAATTTTCAACATATTTGATATTGATATGGTACTGTTAGTAAATAGTAGTCAAAAATAACCGAAAACTACCGATATAATATATAATTTTTTAAGCCGACACCCATGTAAACAAATTTTAAATATCAAAACTAATAAAACAAAACAAAAACATACTTCAAATTATTATTTCAATAAATCAAAATTTGCGTTGCTTACCATTTCTGTTATCATAACACTGTACACCTGTTGAATGTAGTGCTGTCAATACAAAATATAACTTTATCCATCGTCAGTCACACATAAGCAGTATTATTTATTGTTCTCAACATTTAATAATTTGACTTCTCCAATAAAAAGGACAATCAGTACTGAGAAGAATGGCTTTTTGCACTAACATTTATATAGCATATGTCTTTTATCACATTCCAACAGAAATACTGCAGAATTAAAAAAAAACAAGAAATTTAAACGAAAGGAAGAAATGAATAGATTTTTGATTTAAAAGTGCTTTGATTTTCAACCGACCAACACGTACCGTTCTCATTTAAATCATAATGCAAAGTAGTGAGAACTTTATCTGCGAATAGATGCCGTGTCAATGGAAACACATGGGCTAGATACTGCAAAGAGTGGCGGGCCCTTTGTTTCGAGCTGCGTTTGAGAAAACAAGTGGACTATAGCAGAAACCACACAAGGTTGCTTATGACTCATTGTTTGTAATTGTACGGTTCAATACTATAAAACGTATGTCCAGCAAGCTCTAGAATTCAACGTAGCCTTAGAATATAACGTTCAATCAACATTGACAGAAGTAAATGTTTCACTACCATAAAATGACCAAACACGTACAACCGCCATAAAAATATCCATAATCGGAAAAAATTACAATCACCAATGGTGTTTGAAATTTTAAATATTTATTACGAAGCATTTTTAGTGTCAACACGAAATGCCAATAGTTTTGAAAAAAACTCTTCTACAATATAATTAACTGAGGAAAATACAAAAAGGTAAATGAACACAAAATCTAACTTAACTCCCTAAACGTGACCTAACCTTCAAAAGCACATGGGAATTTACAAACTATATGAACCAAAATTTGACACGTTTGCTATTTTTTCATTACAGCATTGTGATGACGCATCTTTCTATAGCTATCCTATTTTATAACCGTAAAATTAGTAGACACAAATAACATAATTATATTATAGTTGCGTTTTCGTTCTGTATATTGTGATAAATCACACGCAAGTTTGTTTGGTTCATACTATAGCATTTCATTGTTTTTAATGTTATGAAAATTCATGTTTTCGTATCTTTTATTGGAGTAACTAAAAATATTTACTATTCTTTAAATCATCCACATAGGCATCGTATTTATTTGTCCCATCTGGGATTTGCCCAGTTGCCCTGTCCAACACTGTATGTTACGACGATCGGTTCATCTATTACCTACTCTTAGACCATTATATTGTTAGCGCTCAACCCTGATGATGTATAAAATACCGATGAAGCCGCTAACAAAGCAGTGCACGCAACGCCACTCAAGGTCGCTTCGTGTCTGGTGGGACAAGTACGCTGAGGCATCGTGCAGTCATAGTTATGGTGTCCGCTAGCCTGGGTCACAAAGCTACCTTAATTGTATTTTGCGAGTTTTGAGTTATTTTCATTATAAACAAAAGTTAGAAATAGTGGTTATGTTTGAAACTAAATTATTTTATAACCCAGCACTAACATCAGAAGTGGGATCTGCTCACGTTCACAAACAATATCGATGTTTAAAATGTTTTAGGTCCTTGTTGTTATTCGTAACTTTCCAAACATGTCCACACAGGAATCTGATGCTGGGTCGTTCATTGCTCTCGAACAACTGCTGGATCGTATTACGAAGGCCAAGATAGCTCTGGAACAGGTAGACCTGCCATTGTTTAAACCTGATGTAGACAATGGGAATTCTTGGATTGAGCAGGTCGAAACAATTAAGGACGGATTTGAGTGGTCTGATATACAGGTATTAACTAGAATAAGGCGATTTCTGACAGGTGATGCAAAAAATTAGTTTGATAACTGGGTGTCTGATGTAAAAAATTGGGAGACTTTTAAGTGCGAATTTTTAGTCTCTCCCGCATAGAAAAATTTTAGGATGCTTGCTTTATGAAGCTGCTACATTTGATAGTTCAATGAGTAATACCTATGTAAGTTACGCTCATAAAAAGCTAGCGTTATTGAAAAATCTACGGGCTAATTGGGAAGTTCCAGATTTATTTGAATTAGTCACTTATGGTATTCAAGATCCTAATGTACAAGAAGCAGTAAAAATGTGTGACTTTACTAAAATTGTTGATCCTATTTCTTATTTAAATGGCGTTACTAAACCTGGTATTTTTGTGCATAAGGTTAATGACTCTCAAATTGATAAAAGACCCCGATTACATAAAACTGCAATGTCTAATAATATCAGATGTTTTAAATGTAATTGTTCGGGACATGTTCGACGTAATTGCCGTGCTATTACTCACAACAATAAACCTCATTGCTCATTGTCAAATGGTGTGGTAAATAATAAAAACAATTGTGTTTCCGATTTACCACAAATAAAGAATAACAAGTGTAATTTTTGTTATAAGACAGGTCACATGATTGAAAATTGCTTTCTAAAGAAATCGATTGATAAAAGACGAAACGTTAATTTTGTTTCCTTTGATAAGTCTATTCCAGTCAAGGTTAAAACCGATAACCAAATCTATATGAGGCTCATTGATACTGGTGCTAACGTCTCACTTATATCTGATAAATTTACCGAAAGATTTACCGACAAAATTATTCCACATAATCTTTTTCTGAAAGGTATTGCTGGTAATATTATCTCAAAGTATAAATTTGAAACAGATGTAGAAATTACGGGAAATCACCCAAAGTTGGATTTTGTTTTGGTGCCTAGTTGTAATTTAGATTACGAAGTTATTATTGGATGTAACTTGTTTACAGACATGACCCTGGCAACGGTGACATTATATGGGTACACGTATTATAAATCGTCAACTACCTGGTATTCTAAGAATTGCTTGTGATATTGGTAACCAAATAAATGTTCCTTCAGCTTTCCTTGAACAAATTAAAATGGTATTACGAAACTTCTCTGATATTATTGCTACAGGTTCAGCTGTTCCTGCTGTTAATAATGCCTACTTAGAAATTAAGCTGATCGACAATTTTGTAGTAAATCGACATTCCTATCCGCTTGCCGCGAGTGAGCGTGCCAAAGTGCACAAAATTGTCAGTGATTTACTCTCGAATGGCATCATAAGAAAGAGTAGTTCAGCTTATGCAAGCCCTATTTTATTAGTAAAAAAGAAAGATTCATCTTACGGTATGTGCGTAGATTACAGGGAACTGAATGCGCACATTATTGAAGATAAATATTCTCTTCCTCGTATCAATGACCAGTTGGATCGATTAGGTAAGGGAAAATTCTTTACGTCGCTCGATATGGCTTCCGGTTTTTATCAGATCCCGATTCACCCAGATTCAATTAATAAAACTGCATTCGTAACGCCTGACGGGCACTATGAATTTTTAAGAGTCGCTTTTGGACTTGCGAATTCTCCGCCAGTTTTTCAGAAAGCTATTGACGACGCACTAGGTGATTAGAAATATACGTTCACAGTCGTTTATGTTGATGACGTACTAATCCCGTCAGAAACTGTTGAAGAAGGTTTGGAATGTCTTCAGTTAGTCTTAAAGTGTTTACGAAGATAAGGTTTTTCTTTGAATATTTCGAATTGCGCTTTTCTTCAGTCCAAGCTTTAATTTCTTGGTAGAGAAATATCTCATGAAGGCGTCAAGGCAAGAACTAGAAAGGTTAAAGCTTTAAAATAAGTTAAGTAACCATGTATTGTAAAACAGGTAGGCAGTTCATGGGTTTGGCGGGTATTCCGAAAATTTGTGCATGATTTTGCTTCTAAAACAGCGTGCATAACCCGATTGACTAAAAATAATGTTCCCTTTGTATGGACCAATGAACACAAAGAGGCAAAAAATTTGTTATTTCGTGCATTACTTCTGAACCCCTTCTTGTAATTTTCGATCCTGATTTACCAACAGAATTACATACGGAAGTTAGTGCATTAGGTTTTGCGGGAATATTGTTTCAGAAACAAGATGGGTAAAACAGAGTGTTCGAATATTATAGTAAGCGTACCACTACGATTGAGGCAAAATACCATTCCTACGAGTTGGATACGTTGGCGATAGTGAATTCCTTAAAGTATTTTCGAGTTTATTTAATAGGTGTAAAATTATTGTTACCGATTGCAATTCCGTGAAGGCCACGATGAATAAAAGGGACTTAGTACCGAGAATTGCTCGTTGGTGGGCCTACATGCAAGACTTTGACTATGAAATTGTCTATCGTAAGGGTTCTAGTTTAAGCCATGTCGATTACCTAAGCCACAATCCGGTTAATGTGTCGCGCGTCTCAAAATTAGATTCTTGGTTGCATATTGAGCAGAAAGGTAGTGAAAAAGTTGAAAACTAATAACCGATTTGCGTGAAGGTAACTTGGACTCCAAGCAATATGCAGAAAAAGACGGTCTTCTGTGTCGCATAGGATATTCTACTGATAATACTAAAAAATTTCATTACTACGTTCCGTGGCAAAGTAGATTAGGTCTGTTGTGCCTATTCCATGATGAGCAATGTCATGTTGGCACTGTTAAGACTACTAGTTCTATTCTGGAACACTTTTGGTTTCCTGGTCTTCGGAGTTTTGTTAGTGTAAATGTCAAGTTTGATTGGTCGCTTTGAATTTTACGCTTGAGGCAAACAACGACTGGAATAACTGCGATTTATAGAGACAGGCAAACTCAAAGTTTTCTCTCTTACAGTTTATTCAAATCCTTAAATAAATAATTAATACTAAATCGTTATATAAAGAAAACTTACAATTTGTATACCATTTTGGCGTAATTTAAAACGAAACAACCTTTTACATCAATAAATTTCATTGACACTAAATTATGGCTGCAGATCATATGATCTATTATTTTTATATTCAATTTTTCCCACCAACTAAACTACTCTACACGCCACTTGACAAACGGCGAACTTTAAGATTTAACAGTTAGTAAGTACATTAAACATTGTTTGATATGTGCCGTTAATAAAACTAGGACAGGGCCATTACAAGGTTCGATATTGTTACCAACAAAACCCATTACACCTATTCATACTGTACATGTTGATTGTTCAGGTCCTTTGCCTGTTAGTAGCGATAAACATAAATATGTGTTAGTGATTGTGGATGCTTTTACAAAGTATTGCAATTTAATTCCACTAAAAACAGCTCAAGCTGACGAAACCCAATATGCATTACAGAAGTTTATTTCTTGCTTTGGTACCCCTAAAGTAATAGTCATGGATAGTGGTACAAATTTTCATAACCTTTCCATTTGTAAATTTCTTGATGAGTGGCAAATTGATTACCATTTTATAACACCTGATGTGCATAGATCCAACGGACAAACAGAGCGTTATATGCGTACTATCATGAATTTAATTAGAATCGAAACTCGACTTAAAAGTGAATGGCCCAGTGGGTTATGGAAAATACAGCTGGTTTTAAATACTACTTTACAAAAGTCGATAAATAGCACACCATTGCAAGTGTTGATTGGCATCCACACTACCATGGCATTGATACAAGCTGTGTTGAATAATTTGTCATCAGATTTATCAACTGCTAGAAACATGGAGTTAGATAGAAAACGAATAGTAGAACGTTTAAAACCTTCAGAAAAAGATTTGATTGAATTAAATAAGAAACGACGTAACTTTGTTAAATTTTCTGTGGGCGATTTTGTGCTGTTGCATCGTGCGGGTAAGTTGCATGCTAGTAAGACTAATTTTGAGTTTTTGGAGCAGTATCAAATTATGAACGTTACAAAAGAGGGCCACTATTAGCTAAAACGAGTTGGTAGCCGTAAGAAAAATATTGTTAAGGCTGGGAAGGAGCAATTGCAAATGTGGCCTGCAGATTGGTCCTTGGCAACTGAGTTAGATGATTTGCTAACCCTTCTTGAGGGAGATGAAGCCGTAGCAGGTAATTATTAGTATGTGGTGGTATTAAAATATTAATTTTTGCATTTATCAAGATAAAGTGAATATCTTGATGGTTATGGGGTCAGCATACTCCCATAATATCTGTAAAGTGTTTATTTTTGTATTTATCAAGATAAAGTATTTGTTCTGGTGGTTTTGGGGTCTGCATACTCCCACAACTACATTTTGAATATTTTTTTGTTAAGACAAAATGAAAATCTTTATATTGGTGTCTGTATACCTTCACGATTACTATCGAATACGTTGTTATTTTAATTCGAGAGTAATGATTTACAAAAAAAGAGTTGATGTTCTGTGATTAAATAAATACTTCAACTTAGTGTACTCCAGTCAAATCAGAGTTGTGTACATTTACTAACATGAGATGTAGTTTGATTATTGATTGAGGGTATACAATCTCCAATGTGTGGAGTTTGGCGCTTATTGATTTAAGTGTTGCTGATACTGTTACAGGGTCAACTTCAGGCGAATTGTGCCTCGAGGACGGGTCACCTGTCAGTCTGACCGTGTTAGCGCTCAACCCTGTTGATGTAGAAAATACCGATGAGGCCGCTAACGAAGCAGCAGATGCAACGCCACTCAATGTCGCTTCCTGTCTGGTGGGACAACAAGTATGCTGAGGCATTCGTGCAGTCGTAGTTACAATGTCCGCTAGCTTGGGTCACAAAGCTACCTTAATTGTATTTTACGAGTTTTGAGTTATTTTCATTATAAAAGTATTATTATTAGATGTTTCGTTCTGATACGATTATTAATAAAAGTTAGAAATAGTGGTTACTTTTGAAACTGAATTATTTTATAACCCAGCGCTAACAATATTTTGTTATTATACATACGCACTTGTGTTATAAAACATTAATCTAGCGAATGTGTACAATAACAAGCTGCGGCTTCTAAGAATTCTTCAAAAAAAGATTTTAAAAACTATCAGCTCACTGCTCCCAACAAAAATTTCAATATTGAACTTCTTTATATTTTCTAAGTATGTGCATTCTTTCATAGCTGTCGTTAGAACTCCATACAATCTTCAATTATATTTATGCAATCTAACAACATTCATAATCACCCTACACGTATTCAAAATCATTTGTGAGCTACTTGTGTACAAACTACAACAGAGTAAAAGTCAATTACTTATGAAGGATTATAACTGTTTAACAATATCAGATAATGTAAACAAATAATACAAAATAAGACATAGCTAAAATGGTTAGTCCATAGAAACTATTTCAGAAACTTTGTTTTTTCATAAAGCACTGTATTCTTCTAACTCGCTAAGTATTAACTCCTTGCTAATCATGGTTTAAATTTTAATGATTATACATAGAATGTTTTTGATAGTAAGATTTACTTTAATTTTTAAAATTAATCGATATACTTGTTGTTCATTTAGTATTTTCCTAACTTTGTAAAGTAGTTATAATTTTGTAAGAATGACATGAATATTTCTTTATTCGAATTATTTAGAAAGACCAACACATATTATTTTGCCCAAGGTTTTCATACTACTATAATATTTAAATATCTTTTATAATGTTACTTTATGTAGGGATTAAATAAAAATGTTACCAATATTGAAGCAGTTTTACACAAATGGTTATAACACAATGAACAAGTATGTAAGGGGCCATTGTCATGCAAGTACCTATACAATGTACATTGAAAGACAATAAAAACTTACAGCAGTGAAAACATGCCACAAATAATACAGAGGATAATCGGATTTTATATAGTAACGAAACTTTTTAAGCATCCTCAAATGATTATATAAGTTTAGTAATGAAAACAGCACAGAAGCCGGTTCCTGAAGTCCTAAGAATCTGTAAAAAGGCCACTACAAAATTAACAATTAAAAATCATTACGAGTCTGTGAACTGATTACTTTGCCATAAAATTGTGGAATGTGCCAGTTTCGTTTCTCAAAGGCAGTTATAGTTTTCCACATACACTCATAACTACATTCATCGTCACAAGTCCATTGAAATAACCATAGAATACGAGATGGATGAGTGAGTTTGCTTTTATATAGTAATCCATCTAAAATCATATACAATATGTTATAGGTATTTAAAGATGTCATAAATACCATCAGTGCAGTTATCTAAATTGCACTTTTCTAAACATTTTTGAAAATAGGGTGATCTATCGCCAATTGACTGAATGGATAAATGAACACAAATTAAAAATATCACAGACTGGAAGAGAGATATCATCCTAAATAAATACTAAACGAAAATATTTCTCTTTTGATGTTTTAATACGATTGTACATGTTTGTGAACCTATAAATACGGAATTATTATTAGTAGCGTCTGGGTTATGTTTACAGTTCAATGTAACTGTGGTAGCATTAACGGGTCAATTCGAAAAATGGCATATTCCAACTATTTACCAGAAAAAGTAAGTAATGTTATAGGTGATGAAACGCTCATATATTGCCAAGACTGCAAAACTTTTTTACCATAACGAAAGGCAATAATTTATTTTCACGATTTTGAATTTGCATTGCTTTAAACTGAAGCATTACTATTCTTATTGAAATAAAAAGACACAAGTGCTTGATTTTGTTTTGATCTTATATTCTACTCTGTACCTTGAACATACTAATTTTACTTTTTGCCTAATGCATTTAGTACTGTTCTAGTATACAGAAAATATTTTAGTACCTTCTAGAACTGTAAAAATGATTCAAGCAAAGATGCAATCTATATTACAGTAAGCCGTTTTTATATTTTGAAGTAATAATAAGTGATAAATTATTTAATATGTTTTGTACACATAATGAGAAAGAATGTATATTTAGTTTTTAATATTATTAAAAGGAAGTTACAAATTTTGTAAAAGTAATTTTATGCTTAGAACACTGAAGAGATGCGTTCTTAAATATGTATCCAGTTTGGATGACTGCCAGTACAAACTTGTTATTCTATAACAAACTAAACACTTTTTAAAAATACATCTGAAGTTATTATTCATGTTATAAATCAGTGCAATATAAACAAAATTTTACAGTAAATATACATACATGTACCCGACATCACATTAGGTACGTTCGCTTGCTACAAAAACCGTATTGAAATATTCGATTGCGTTTATTATAACGACGAGGCTTGGTTTCACTTGGATAGCTAACAGTCGAAAGTGCAGAATATAGAGGGTTAAAAATATATTATATTGCATTGTATTGTAACGTCGTTATTTACACAAGCGAGATTAGGGCCAGATGGCCCCTTCTTACATTTAACTTGTCTTTTATGAACAAAAATCATCTTCACATATTATTGGTGTTTGATTTGTGATCTTCCGGCGTCGTTCCATATATGGCCTATATTATTTGACGAATTTAGAGATAACGCGATTTATGGTAGCTTAATCCAACAGTTTATTGCAGTGTTAGATTTAACCAAATGAGGATGTCTCCAGTAGAATAAACGCAAAGTGTCATATTGCTAATGAAACACTAGATTTGTTATCAGAATTTTTTGGTAATCGTTTGGTATCGAAAGGGTGTCCAAGACCTCCAGATCTTACATCAACAGATTGTTTTTGGTGTGCAGTTTTAAAAATCAACTCTCATTAACTTGAGATTTTAAACATTATGTTACACGGGCCCCTGCAAGCAAATATTTTTGCTGGTACTTAATTAAAATTTTCACATTCCTTACTGTATTTACGGCTATTTGAGTATTTATGAACAATTTCGACAGCTTTCTTAATTTAAATGATTGCTTGTTTAACACCCTGTAGGTTTTAAAGTACCTCAATCTGTCTCTATTTTTGATATAGCATTGAAAATGTATTCGGTTATCATCAACGTTTGCTTGCTGAAACGGTATGCTCAAATTATTAAAAGTATTCCACAAGTTTTATATAAAATGGGTTTTCTCATATGTGATTAGCGAGTTCAACTCCCTTCAATTTAAAAGATTGTTTGTTTATCTAACATCCTGTAAAATTTTATTCAAATATTCAGCTATAAACTTAAATACCTCAAATCTATTTTGATTGAGTTTTAAAATCTAGGATTTTATTATTACAAGGCACTGCAATCTATTTTATTTTGATAGCGTTAAAACGTGGTTTGAATATCAAAACATTTGATTTAAGAGAAATTATAATGTTACAATGTGTTTCCTGCAAGCTTGGTTACGGACACACATTTAGATCCATGAAATTCCCGCTTAGTGTATCTGTAGACTGTATTAATGATACATTTTCTATAATTTTACACTAAATACAGGCAACTTTTGACACACGTCGTTATAAGTCCTTGGGTCGATGTACTTCGATTTGCTTTAGAACGTTTACAATCATAAAGTAAACGTGGGTTTTTCTGTTTATCGACCGCAGTTCGCTCTGTTGTTTCTCTTATCGGCAGGTGAACGTTTTGAAAAATGCCTTTCACGTGGTTGCTTATCGACACGAAAAAAGTTTCGAAGGAAAGCTGCGATCCAAATAAACGAGGCCTATTGTGCCTGTTTTCCTCGACTGAGGTACGGTGTTGTTGTCTAACAGTGATACAAATAATGTAGTGTTTCACTGTTTTAAAATATTAAAACCAATAGGTTTGGTTGATATATGGATTTCATTTTGTCTTACGGTTATTTTAAAGTAAACGTTATTATGTTTTGCAAAGTGAAGAACATTCCTGCTACTTATCACGGTGCGAACTACAAACTATTTTTAACGGAATTTACATGTTTACTTTAATTGGATTTCGTGAAGAATTGACTAAAAGTGATTATTACTCAAAGTACATTTTTTAACTATTTTGGTGGAACGTATCGGAACAATAAAAATTATTGAACAATCCGATGAAATACGTCTGGAACATCTATAATTCTTTTTTTATAACGCATTTATGTTGGTGTATTTTAATACTGAATAGAATAATCTTGTATAATCAAAGTAACATAAATGCAAGTATGAGGTGCCACGTGTTCCATCATGTGTCGACTACAAAAGGTTGTTGTACTCCATCAAAACGTCATGTCCAGCTGTAAGATTTGTTGATTTTTCCTCTGCGTCGTTTGATGATTTCCATCAGCAATAAATTGTGTCTACATTTTTTTAGATAAGTTATTAAGGTTACTCATCGCACAATTGCAGAAATTATGGCGTGGAAATTCAACTTACTTTACTCCAGTCGTCGGAAATGTTACCGGGACAGCTGTTATTGGTTGAGTATTAGTTATATAGTAAACTAGGCATAGATTGATTATAAATTTTGTTTATATAATATTTTTTGTAGAGTTACCATATTGTTTAGATGTGGCATTAGTACATCATTCTGGATTGCCTGCGGGTGAAATGCATTTCAGCCTGTAGCTGCTCTCCTTTATTGCTGTACCTCTGTAAGTAAATAGGTTGACTCTATACACTACATTTGATATTTTAGTGCCCCACCTGAAGATACTACATTGGCCAGGACACGTGTTTTTTTACGTCGCAATTTTAAATTTTGCCGGACCCTTGTTGTTCCAATCAAGGTAGGGATCTTTAACGTACGTAATAACGCTCACACATGGAACATACATTTTACCTCTCACCCAAATGAGGGCGTATTTTTGTGAAAAATGATCGCCTATCATTTTTCAAGCCGACGTATCGTGATCTGTACCCGGGTCCTTGAGCATAATAGTCACATGCATACCAACTACGCCACGGAGTCGCCAGTTGACTACACAACGTGTAAATGTTTGTGCACTTTCCACTACTAAGCAATACTGTCTAATATAATGCAGAAATTAACTTGAGTACAGGGCCACGCCGTGAGCTTAGGCCGCATTTGATCAAAATATATTGTGCCGCCCTTACCAATCATATAGAAGGTTAATAGAAAAATATAATATTAGTAAATATAATAGCAAAGCAATATCTACAAATTAAAGGTTAATTAACAATGAAATAAACATTAATCTAAAGACGATCAACAATTATTTATCGTAATAAGGAACTTGAAATTCGGTAATCTCAGGTTCACTATCTGGTTAACGTCAGCTGGAGCATTCATATCCCACACCTCGACTATTTATCATAATACACCTGTAAAAGATAGTGTTAGTTCACGTGCACTTATACGGTACCTCAGCTACCTTGCCATGTAACAGCAACAGCAATCTGGAACCCCTATCATATGCGTCGACTAGCCTGCCATGTCACAACAGCACTAACTTTACAACTCTGTTCATTACCGATACAAATTGTTACAAGCGGAAAAGCTACTAAGTATGTATTTTCCAGTAAAATTATAAAATGGGGGCGGCCTGTAAAACAAAAATTAAAGGGGGGTCACCGGCACTAGCTAGCGGAAGGTCGTGGGTCATATAGAGAGTTAAAATTTTGAAAAAGGGTTAAATTAATTTATAATATACTACAAAAGATTTGGCACTTACCTTTCATAAAATATTGTGGCTTAATGACAATTGCCAAAGGCACCAGACAAGTCGAGAATGTCCAAATGTTCGTACAAAACCTTGAGAGACTTGTCATCCCAAGGAGGACAATTGTTCCTTTTAATCAATTCCTCACTTTTTACTACTTATAAAAAAAATAAAAAAAACTATTGACTTAATCAACGGCAAACAAAACTATTTAATTCACAGAGCAAGAAACGTGAACCTCTTACATTCATTGATTTTAATTTAGAAATTTAAGTGAATAGGTGACTATGGAATTTATGAAAATTTTGAGTATATAAGTAGTTCCCAAACACTTGTATATGAACGAAAACTTATATTATTAATCTTACACTAAATTAATCCTACGGTTTATGGCCAAAACGTCCTAACAAACAAACTAACTAAAAATTGGTCATGCTACTTAACTATAAAAACTTACTTACTAAAAATTGTCCATTGTTTGAGGGTTTGTTTTCCAACGTAAAACAGTTCTTAAATTTGGGGAAGAGAATCTCGCTTGTTGCTTCTGTTTGTAATTTTTTAAAGAATTGACTGGCACACGAACCCGGCAAGATCTTGACAATATCACTTACTTGTGCGTCACACGCTTACAAACTTTTTAATAGTTACCTTGTATCACTATAAATCCGCGAACATATGGGCATAACCCTCTCGAATTGGAAAAGTAATCACTCCTTTCCAATTTTTAATATCGTGATACGATGTGAAATATTATATCTGTGATGCCGGTGAACGCTACCCGCGAACTACGTTTCTTTCTACTTCTTGATCACGGACAGCCCCATTGGAAAAACTCTCCCTTTTGGCTAAAGCCTTTAGTTATATAGACTAATTCCTACCCTAATCATTATGTAGGTCATTTTCTGTTATCCAATGACTGAACAGAACCTCCCACAAAACAAGATTTCAGAAACCAAATCCAACCCCTTTTTAGATGAGAGTCACGGAAGCAATTATTTTCCCAAGGGTTTAAATTATATTGTACCTTCTACGAATTTCTTAATTATTGAAATGTGAAACCTACCTATGGCGACAGTAGTCTGCCATTAACAAAGACCGGTTAACCTACTTAAGCCGAAATGGATTTTAAATACAATGGATGTCTCCAGACTACTTAAAATTACTTGTAATATTTGAACAAATCAAATTGGAAATAGTTTTCGCTATTTATAATGTTTCGTTTTCTATAACCCGCTGTCAATCAACGAAAGTATTAAGAAGGTTAAGCTTTTCAAACTAAAAATTGCTTTCCTTTATTTACGCTAAGAGGTACTATTACATTTTAATTTTATCACTTTCGTCAATCTGTAACCGATCTAAACTTTAAGAGGTTTATTGTATTTGATTTACGAGGGTAGACCTTTAAATGATGAAAACCGCTGGAATTTACAATAGTTTAGCCTGAAGCTATTTGTAAAGCTGGTCTTTTTTTATAAGGGAGCCTAACTAAATATGAAGTAATTTATTGTGGAATTTTTGTCTATACTTTATGCAAGTTACTGAATTTTAATTAATTGATCTGTTTATTCGTTAACATTACAAAATAATGTTACAAAATGTCTTCGGTTACTTTGCCATGTAACAACAGCATCAAATACCTCATCAGTGCTGAGACTCTCCTGTCAACAACACTCATGTAGTTCCTGTTTTATCCTTATAATTAAACGTACATGATGCTTTGGAGCATCTCTTTAATAAACATTGTAAGCCATTCACCAGATAAACTAGCATTGGTTATCTTCAGGTATTTTCAATGAAATCATACCACCAATAGCCCATACAAAGGTAATCAATATAATACAGTTCTCCAGAGTACTAAACTACATAGCTTTATTCCCTCGAGAAATGATTAATAATATTATAGCGGGCTACTATTAACGCTTTCACTAATTTAGAACAAAATAACAAAAGTCTTTATTATTCACTATTTACAAGTTTAATTAACAACGATTAATTATTAACAACTATACACGATATGATTTATATACGACATTGGATATAGACTAACTGATGTACACAGTAAGGCCTCCCACAGATGTCTATAACTAGGTCTCTGCCATGAAGAATTTTTGGTGACCAGAAAGTAAACATAATAATTTCCATCCTGAAGAACCAAGGCTTTTCCTATAGTTGACTGTTGTACTAATTTATCCACACATCCAAACTTTTTCTTGAAAACAACAGCCATTCCTCTTGACATTTGCAGATCTTGAGCTACGCAATGTGTAAGGGAATACTCTTCTGGTGCTCTAAACAGATCTTGCTGTTCTTCAACAACAACGCCAAATCTCGCCTTAGCGGTCCACCATACGCCGCCATGAAACTCTCAAAATCTACATTTGGTTCACGATTAATAACTCTTCAAACACTATTTTCATTACTCGAGTCTTCCTGGTTGTTGCCAGCGTAAGATGTTAAACGGTTAAAGTGTACCACTTTCAGTTTACTGTAACAGGATAAATTCCTGATACAAATCATAACGCTAGGCAACCCAATGTACTCTGCTTGCGTATCTATATTAGATATGATTTAAATTACACCTGGTCCACTCTTTCGGTGAATCTATTGTGGTTACAAGCTAAAAGTATTCGTTAAGGAACGAATCAATAGTAGAAGGGAGTCGGGATGCTCCACGATTTGATCGGATCCCGAACCTTTCGTTTTGAAATAAACCGTTAAGCAATATTGTTGACTGCAAGCACATTATTGCGAAGTTAACTTTTGGGTGGAAAAGTGTGCGACTCAAATTCTAATTAGAAATCAGATTGATTTTTGATGCAGGCTAGGGGTGAGTAATCTGAGAATAACAATTAACAATTTGCTAGAGCGTTTACAAATTTTTAGCTCCAATTATTACTTGATTAAATGATCGCTGGATTATAAGAAAAGGATTGAACGAACCGCATGTAAAACTGCACGCAGGATCTATAGCAGGAAGACGATCTCTGCTAATAGCAAGAACTAATATTTTACTCAAGATTTAACACTGTAAATGACTTGAAGAACTGATGTTCTGACATATCTATGGTTAAACCCACGGAGTTCGGCGAATCTCCACTTTTCTAAGAAGACAGTATTAGCTGCATCGGATCTACCACATTTCAGGACGTCTGCAATTTTGGCTGAATTTCATAAACAGGCAGTTTTATAAACTCCCACAGCGGGGCCTCTAAGGATCCAGTCCAGTGACGTGCATGTGTGGTTGCCAGATGGTTGTTTTCGTTGAGACGTAAACTGCAGGTATTTATTGATAGAGTTGATCGAGTTCAATGACGTTACGATAGTGTCAAGTTCATTTTTTAGTCTTCTAGGTTATTCATAATTGTAGTTTAACCAAACAAAAATATGGTTAGTAAACTAATCTTTTAGTAGTCATTTTAAATAATCAACATCCGTTCCATTTTTTAAATGTTGTTTGGGTGTTTTTGTCATAGTATAGTCTTCTTATTGAGTTTATTGAATCAAACCCGGGGAAGATACTTGTGTTATTATGTGACTTTCCTAGTAACATTTGTGTTTCCTTCTGTCAAGCGCTATAAATGAATACTTTGTAATGTATTGTATGAAATGATTAACTCATATTTGCAATCTGATATCCGCGAATTTTCCTTATTCCGTGTCTGGGTTTTAACATTGTATTATATTGCGTCTGGTTTTTATTTGTTTGTAACATTAAATTTAATTTATTTAACTTAAAATTTAAAAACTCTTGTACGTGGGATGCATGTTAATGAATTCACAGTTATTTAATAAATCTAAAGCCTTCTTTAAAAAATGACATAATTCTACTATGAAAGTTTACTGTTATTAACATTTTGTTTACACTTTGTGGTTTGAAATAATTTTTGACCTTAAGTTCCATTTCAATACGTATTCAACAGGAATTATTTCTAATAAATTACGAAAAATAGCATTCTAAATTGTATGCAATAAATGTCTAATATTAAAATATGTTTTCTTTTTTGGAAGCTTTCATATACGTTACTAACCCGAATTACGTACAAATATGTATAAAACGAGGCTTTTGTGGTTTCTGTGTATATGATTTGAATATAACTATCAATTTTACTGCAATGCCCTGCTCTTGAACACTATTGTACATGAAATTAGAATTGTACAGGGTGTTTCAGTAATAGGTTTGTCCGTTTGAGATTAAGTTTTTCGTCTTTTTACATCCTGTTTTTAATTAAAGTAACGCCAAAGCGTTACAGTGCGTGCGTGCGTGTGTGTATGCGTGCAAGGTGTGATAGTGTAATGTAAGTTTGCGCCTATACACAAGTGTAAGATGTTTTTAAGACTTTGTTTAAGATTGTGCTATTATTGATGCCAACAAAACGTTAGGATGGCACTGTAATTAGTTAAATTCTAAAAACAGGTCAGTATAACCTATTTCAGGGAACAGTGTAGTGATGTCATATAGACCAGCAGCTGACACACACACACACACACACACGCACACGCGCACGCGCACGCGCACGCGCACGGCACGCGCACGCGTACGCCTACGCCCACGCACACGCACACGCACACGCACACGACCACCCACACACACACCCACACACGCGCACGCGCACGCGCACGTGCACGTGCACGCGCACGCGCACGCGCTCGCGCTCGCGCGCGCGCACACACACACACACACACACACACACATGCACACATACATACATACACACACACATGCATACATACATACATACACACACACATGCATACATACATACATACATACATACATACATACATACACACACTTTACAAACACAACCTATTCACACACTTTCATTGCCTTCTCAACTTCTGATTTTCGACTGCCGATGGTCCGGACTGATAGGGCAATATCCGTTGAGCGTTCCTCTTTGACAACTGGGATATCTGGCTTTCGATGGTCCTGGTCCTAAAGGGGCATACATTGCATATAATACCATTTCTCTAGAAGGTTTGTCTTTAAGCCTTAGGCTTATCGTCAACCGTTAAGCTAGAAAAATAGTACAAAAGCTAAATTTGTTCTTAAGAGAACAGTTTTAATACAGAGTTAATAAGAACATTTTCGTAAAATTGCTAAAAACAAGAAATCGCAAATGACAACCGACAGATGCAAATTATGTAAAATTGAACAAAATGCTAGTGACAACAGCGAAACTGATGCCAACCCGTGAAATTTATTTTCTTTTAAATATTACATCATCATTAGGTCTTCAGTCTTCAGTCCTGGGACTGGTTAGACGCGTACCATCATTGTTTCCTATTCTGACTAACCTACAGATATCCCTGAAATTTGCAGTCTGCATCTATCACTATCTGATCTAGGTCTACATCTACCTCTTTTTTCTGTCTTTGCTTGTAATATATTCCATACTATTCCCCAAAAATGCCTTAGAACGTATTCTGCCCTTCTATTTCTCTTTATCTTTTTCCCCAGATCTAAATATTACATGTACATAATTTTGAATTATATTTGGCAACAAAAATTACTGTTTGTGACGTCATTACACTGATTCTTGAAATGAACTACGTTAGCTTTTCACGACCATAAGTAGAAATCTGGAGTCATAATCATGACAGAAGTACGCAGTTTTATCCCTAGGGAAATAACATGGAAAGAACTCCCTGAGGAGTTTTCATTATTTTGACAGTTTAAATGAAAGTTACAAATACAAACTCAATTCTTTATTCATATTTACAACTAACGAAACTGATCCACAATTATTGAACGAACATGTAATATTTAATGGAATATCGCTTGTTATAACCTTGTTATCTGAAATTAAATTAACACTTTTATGACTAATTTACACGTATTTAAAACCTCTTTTAGCACTTTATTTGCAATGTTTGTTTTATTTTAAACAGAATTTTGAATATAGCCCTCGGTCACAGGAGTAGACTTCCATTCTCCGTGTCTCTATAGTTGTAATATCAGCCCCAGAGTACGCAATTAATGTAGCTGAAGACCTGCGCAAGCAGAGGCCAGTGTAAGATGAAGGTTTGGTAAATTTAAATAGGTCGCAATAATGCTTGGCATTTTACCAAATATATTCTTCCGCACTGGTTGGCATGTACATCTTCCTCCTTCGTAAAATAAGAAAAAGCGACAGTAGTTTATTGATTTTTTTTATAGTACTTTTCACAGAGAAAATAATAAACAAACTGAACTATACATTTGAATTGTTTCTATGTTCTAAAACTTAAAAATTTCGTGCAAATTTTCTTGAGGAGAGAAGGTTCCCATAACTGAAGCTGCATTTCCTCTTTGAATGGCGATACCTATCCTTTGTACCAAATACTGTTTCGACCTAGGTTCTCCAGTGTGTAATTCTAATATTCCGGCAAGGCTGTTCAGGAACTGAATAGCTTCTTCACACCAAGTTCCCAGTGTTTCCACTGTGAAAGGAAGGAAGTGCATATTTTGTTCCAAAACTGATGAGTATTTCCTTACTTTCCCAGAAGCAGCTATTCTTGCAGCATATCCTGACTCTAATGATGAATGTATTAGGTGAGAAGGTGCAAGTGTGTCGGAGCAGGTAGCGTCCCATACTAAATTTTTGCTTTGTGTCCAAGGAATCAAGGTCATTCCATCTACTCGCTTTCCATCATCTCTGAAAAATCCGCAAGGCTCAAGACGACACGCGATCTTTGCGGAGATGAGGAGCCTGGACAAGATGTTATTAAGTTCCTGATGTCTTGAGTAACTGTCATACGCATTTGGCACAGCTTAGTCCATGATGTCCTGATGAATCAACTTCTTGGCCGCAGACACAAATATGTGGTTCACAAATTTTGCATCCGAGTCTAAGAGCCATTGCTATTCGAAATGCATTGTTTTCCAACAGTGTGCCGACTGTCTTGGATGGAATGACGTTTAGCCACGCATTAGCTTCAGGATTTTGTAAAGCCAGAGTTATAGCCTTATCCGCAGGTGTGGTCGGTTTACTCTTCCCAAAAATGTTATTAATGATAACATTATCCCATGATCGCTGGAAAGAGGGAGCGTCGGGTATCTCCGAGTCAGAGGTCAACTTCACCCATTCATTTATTCCTTCTTCATAGAAATTATTCTGGGGCCTGTCGGAGTCATCTAGACTTAACATCAAATTGACAAGCTTGCTGACACTAAAAGAAGAAGAGAGAAAGGCAAGAACACAGATGTCTTTGCATCTCCAAATTTCAAGTCCTCCCAGTCGCGTTGGCAGAGAAGCCTTTTCAGATATTTCAGGTGATAGAGGTGAATTCAGTAAAAATTCTCAAGTGTCCTTAATGTTTTCATCTATCCTTTCCAATACATCACGGTAAAACCATGTAGGAGTAGTACAAAGAAGATACGTTAATTTCGGAACTGCAAAACAGTGACGGAGAAGGTAGTAGGCTACGTGAAAGTTCTTGAGTTCTTTAATTCGAGAAAATAAAAGCATCATTTCATCCCGTTTGTTTTCCAAAGAATTTTCAAACAAAGATTCCGTGATCGGTGATCCTAGTAAAGAAAAGCTGCGAACAATTTTTATTCCCGGTGATATCTGTCGAAATGTCGAGACAGAATTCTCGTTTGGTTCGCCACAGAAATAAAGTTCACATTTGTATCAGTTGATTTGCAATCCGATTAATTTACATCTGTCAATAAGTAATTTGAAGTCTTCAAGAACTGTATCGTAATCACCAGCTAACAGTTCATCATCCAGATAAAAGCATACGAGCTCGGATAACAATGACTCTACAACAGGATGAATGGCGAGGCAAAAAAGGAGCGGTCCAGTTGGGTTTCCTTGCTGGCTGCCAGAAGCTGACGGGATTAGTCCATTCTCAAAAAAAAAGACGTGATTCTATTGAATAAGCTTGCCATATGAAAGCATATAGCTTTGGTGTTAACTTTGATACTTCAGCAAGCATCGCGTCACGATGAACAGTATTAAACGCATTAGCAAAGTCAATTTTCAGTATTATTTTTGAAGATTCTACGTTTCGTGATGAAAAGCTTTGGGAAGAATGAACAGCAGCTTCGCAACCTCCGGGCGTTGCGTATCCTAACTACTTCAAACGAAGATATGTTCCCATTTCTTCCGTAACATCAGAGCAGGCAATTTCAGCTACCAAACGGCGCAACGTGTTCCCTACTGCAATAGGCCGTATACCACCGTCTTTATTATTCAATGCGCAAAGACTGGCTCCGTAAAAAATTGGAAAAATTTCTCCTTTGATTTTCCCGGCAAGTACAAAGTTAGAATTTTTCGTAAGTGCATTTAATATTCGGTTAGACGCCTCTCCGTTTCCTTTGTTAATCATATCTTTTAAATGTTGGGGTCTGAGCCCGTCCATTCCACCGCTGGAACCATTTGGAAAGCTGAGTATGGCTTTTCGCAATTCGTCTATCGACACAACTAAAGATTCTTGACTACTGGCAGGTTCAGAGAACGACAATGCTTGAGTGGGCGATGGGTGCTTCGAGATAAGCTTCAAGTACGTATTTTGTGTCATAGGTGCAATTGCTTCTTGAGACGATAATATTTTGACGGCTCCTCTGATATCACCTTCGGCAACTTTAGAGTCCACACGTCTTGACAAAGACGTAGGTTTTGTCGTAATTGTCAAAATATTTTCATGCCCGTTAATGCTCGCCTTGACTAATGTAGTGAGAGACTTTTTTTTTTGCAGAACTGGGGTACACTGAGACTTGAAAATCCAAAGGTAAACAAAGCTCTCCAGGAAGTAACATAGTTTTTCTCTACGCAGGTTTCCAGTATTTTTGTGAATTTACTTGCCGCGGCAAATCTGGCCCCTTAAAGAATCCTTTTGAGAACTTTGATGGTCCTCTTCCTCTGAGAAAGCTCGAAAGATAAATCTTCAGTTGAGTTCAAGTTCGGCGTTGGCGATGTCAGAGAAGTGGTAATCTCATCGTTGGCTTCCAAACTGTTTTCTTCCTATGTAGATCGGTAGACCTTTGTTAGTATAGAGCTTGTTACAGTATGGGCAAGGAATTTTTTGTGAGTGGTTGATGTTCTCCGCAGTGCAGTTGTTGCAAAACCAGGGATCATTCTTTAGTCCCAAGTCCTTGATTTTTTTATCATCTAGGTTAGCACAAGACGAGTGGAACCAATTTAGACACCGGTCACATGAAATCTATACTTCTGAAGGATTGTCGTTATTCCGACATGGACATAGTGTAGGGTTCTCCATAACACGACAGACGTTTGTTATAATTCGGAATTCCGTAATAATTCGTGCTTCTTTTGGAAAGAAGCCAGGTTCCTTGAAGGTGGTAATTGTAATCACTCGGCATCTGCGTTGTGGAAAGATATGGGAGCCTACCATAATATTTCCCAGGTGTGCGTGGCCTAAAACACGAAATACATATGATGAAGAGCTCATAAGTAAAATTCTTGTCCGGAGGTAAAATACTCCCTCATTCGGATCTCCGGAAGGGGGTACTTGGGGCTCGTCATCGTAAGAATATAAAACAACAGTTTTAGTGATATGGACTTGGAATGTAAGGTCATTACTTAGAGTAGATAAGTTAACGAATTTATTAGTCGAAATGAGAAAGGAAAAGCTGGACATTTTAGGTATTAGTGAGGTGAGATGGCCAGATAGTAATGACTTTTGGAAAGATAATTATAGAATAATTACAACTTCTTCAACTAATGGACAGGCAGGCGTAGGAATAGTGTTAGGTAAAAGATTAGGGCATAAAGTTAAAGAGTACTTACAATTTAGTGATAGAATAATTATGGTTAGATTGAGTACAAAACCCACAGACACTGTTTTAGTTCAGGTTTACATGCCAACAACTCAGTACGAGGATGAGGAAGTAGAAAAGGTATACGAGGATATAAATAGTATAGTGAGAAAAGTAAAAGGTGATGAGAATTTAATAGTTATGGGCGATTTTAATGCGTCAGTGGGAGAAGGTAGTGAGGGAAAAATGGTAAGAAAATTTGGGTATGGCAGACGAAATGATAGAGGAGAAAGATTAGTTGAGTTTTGCCAGGAACATAGATTAGTAACTGTAAACACCCTATTCGAACAACATGTTAGGAGAAGATATACTTGGAAAGCGCCAGGTGATAGGGCTAGATACAAAATACATTATATTTTAGTTAAACAAAGATTTAGAAACCAAGTTAAAACTGTCGTAGTTATCCAGGGGCTGAAATAGATAGCGATCATAACTTAGTTAAAATGAAGTGTAAACTAAAATTCAAAAATTGAGAAAGGTTAAAAGAGAGGATGGGATCTAGGTAAGCTTAATGATAGTAGGGTAAAAGAGGAATATAAACAAGTATTAGATAATAAGAGCAAAGAGATAGCTGTAGGAGGAACGTAGAAAATAGATGGAAAGAAATAAAACTGACTGTACATGATACAGCAACACAGACTATAGGTAAGAAAAAATAGAAGCGAGAAAACCGTGGGTAACAAAGGAGATATTATATTTAATAGAGAATAGATTAAACCTTTCAGAGAAGTGGATAGTGAAAGTAAGCAAAAATACAATACAGTTAGAAATAAGATAGTACATGAGTGTAGAAAAGCTAGAAATAAATGGATGGAGGAGAATTGTAAGGAATACAAGATGATTTGAGAGTAGGTAAGACAGACAGGGCTTACAGGGCAGTTAAAAGTTTTTGGGAAGATAGGAAAAATATAATGGTATTAGAGACGAGAATAATGAGCTTCTAATAAATAAAGTTAAGGTAGCAGATAGATGGAAAAGATATTTAGAAGATTTATATAAGGGAGACGATATGGATGAGTTAGAAAACGACCATGAAGAGGATGTAGAAATAGGGTTCTCAATATTAAGAGAGGAATTTGATAGAGCTGTTCGGAATCTTAAAATAAATAAAGCGCCAGGGATAGACGATATTCCCGCAGAATTAATAAAATATGCAAGTCAGAAAACTTTAGATAGATTATATGAACTAGTAAAAGTAATATATGACACAGGTGAGGTTCCAATAGATTTCGAAAAAAATATTATTATCCCAATCCCAAAAAAGTCAGGAGCTGATAGGTGTGAGAATTTTAGAACGGTTAGTTTAACTTCTCATGCTTCTAAAATACTAACAATAATAATTAAAAATAGAGTAGAAGCTTTGACTGAGAATTATTTAGGCGAAGACCAATATGGTTTTCGTAAAGACAGAGGGACTAGAGAACCGATACTAATGATTAGGGTAATTATCAAAAAAAGGTTACAAAAAATAAAAGACTCATTTGCGTTTGTAGATTTAGAAAAAGCATTTGATAGGGTTAATTGGATTGTTATGTTCAGGGTTTTGCAAAAAATAGGAATCTCTCATAGGGATAGAAAAATTATTTACAGTCTATATAAAAACCAAATCGTAGTAATTAGATTTGATGAAATAGAAAAAAAAGCTAAGATTAGAAATGGTGTTAGACAGGGTTGTATACTGTCTCCCTTGATTTTTAATGTTTATATTGAGGAAGCTTTAAACTTAGCTAGAGAGAGAAAGAGATAGGTATTAGTGTACAGGGACAGAAAATAGACAAGTTACGTTTTGCAGATGATATAGCCATTATAGCAGAGTCTAGAAAAGAGTTAGGAGAGTTTTTAAATATTTTAGATGAGATACTACGGAGTAACTATAGTATGAGAATTAACTCAGTAAAGACAAAGATAATGACAAGTGAGTTACAGCCTAGTTCTAAACCAAAATTAAAAATAGGTAATACCGAGTTAGAGGAGGTGGATGAATTTTGCTATTTAGGTAGTATAATTACAAAAGATGGACGTAGCAGAAGGGATATAGTAGCTAGAATAGCCCAAGCTAGAAAAATGTTTTTAAAAAAGAAAAACTTACTAATAGCTAATAGTATTAGTTTAGATAATAGAAAAAGTTTCTTAAAGTCGTACGTATGGAGCGTTCTACTATACGGTAGTGAGACTTGGACAATTAAAGAAGTAGACAAGAAAAAGATAGAAACTTTTGAAACTTGGTGTTACAGGAGAATGTTAAAGATTAGTTGGACAGATAGAGTAACAAACGAGGAAGTTTATAGAAAGATAGGTGAGGATCCCTGTATGTGGAAACAATTGAAGGTCAGGAGAGATAGAATGATAGGGCACCAGTTAAGACATGAGGGACTATTTAGTAAAGTCTTAGATTATAGACTGCCAAATAAAAATAGAGTAGGAAGGCCTAGACAAAGCTATATTAGTCAAATTATTAAAGATGTAGGTTGTGAAGGGTATGTAGACCTTTTTAGACTAGCTCAGAATAGAAAAGAATTTAGAGCTGCGTCAAACCGACTTTAAGTAAGTTCGAAAACAAAACAAAAAGAAAAATAAAAGTCAGTTAACTAAATGTCACCAGGACATGACTCACAATTGGTTAGCGGTCTGGCATGTTGGTAGCGTTTCGTTGCTTAAGCCTTACCATAACATATAATTTAATAAACGTCACCATGACATGGCTCACGGTTGGGTAGCGGTCTGGCATGTTGGTAGCGTTTCGTTGCTTAAGCCTTACCATAACATAATTTAAAAACGTCACCATGGCATAACTCACAATTAGGTAGCGGTCTGGCATGTTGGCAGCGATTCGTTGCTTAAGTCTTACCATAACATATAATTTAACACTTTTCCTTTTTGAAGCGGATAACCAGGTTATATTTCATTTCCTTATAAATGGTAATCCTGTAAACATGTTAGATTTCTTTAACAACCATCAGGTTGCTAATATCTATGTAGAGTCAGCTGGATAGGAAAAAGATAGAAGTATATAGGAAGACCTAGACCAAGCTATATTAGTCAAATTATTAGAAACTTAGGTTGTGAAGGGTATGTAGAGCTTTTAGATTAGCACAGAATAGAAAAGAAGTTAGAGCTGCGTCAAATCGACCTTAAGTAAGGTCGATAACAAAATGATGATGATGGCATCAGATTTAGTAGTTGTGGAAGACTTTGACAAAATGAAATGCTGAACAACTTCCGGGAAATTCTCAAAGTCTTGTGGGTAGCTGAATTTCGTGATGAAATCTTTCTTCAGGAAAATCTTTTAAAATATCGCTTTCGAAAAACTGTGTTCAGCTACCTGTCGGCCTAACGGAATTACGAGTACTCACAAAACTGGTCTTCCTTATGGGTAACTGTATCTTTCTTCTTCGAAAACTTAACCGTGACGCACAGAAAAAGCTTCAAAATTTGTCTCCTATAAAATTTTTAGGGTTTGTAAAATGTAACACGAACACTTGTACATAATCTTTATATGCTTATTACTTAATAAAAAAAGGAAATAACATAATGCGTAAAGTTTAAAAAGTTTAAAATTTAAATATTCGAAAGATTTAAAACTTCAAAATGACAGTTTTGCTAGTTAATTACACAAGTTAATTAATTACACAGTAGTTAACATCAGAAAGGCGAAGTCCAGCATATTTGCGAAATAAACCTATAAAATCTAAAATTTCTTTTTGATTGGTAACCACAAATGATCTTATCTTTTTGGTTTTAGTGTTTGGTATTGTAATGATTAAAGATGAACTTCCTGTTTTAATGTGAAGGATTGTAATATTTGATAATTTTTTCGAATGGCAGGCACCCGCAATTCCAATAATTAAGTCTACCTACAATGAATAAAAATTTACAATTTGTATAGTATCTTTATAATTACATACCTTCAAAATTAAATACTGCTTGACATCCGATTCTAACAAAAACTTTTCAATTTAATCTCTCGATAAAACCTAAAGATTTTTGGCGTCCGACTTCCTTTTAAAAGAGCAATCAATTTTGGATACCTGCTTACCTCAACGTGGTCGTAAACTAGTAGACATAACCTTATCATCGAATATTGTGCCCATAACGTAGAAGATTTATAACTTTTTGATTTCTCATCAAAATTTGTCAATATGACGTTTTCTGTATAAAATTGCGCTTTGCTTTCAGCAAATCATTCTTTAAAGCAGTTGTAAGCTGTATTGTATAACTTTCTTGATTTAGCTGGTATGAGATTTAGAATCGCCGCAGAAGCTGCATTGATAATCTCTTGAGGTTCTTTCATTTTATCGCATTGCATTTTCAATATTAAACACACGACACAAACGCAACTTAAAAATTTAAATAAATTTTCAAAAACTTTGCTTGTTTAAACTGTTTGTTGTCTAGGTGAAACCACCATAGGTTACTTATATATTAAATTTATTACTTTGTCAAAGGTGAGAGACGCACTTTTTATAGTACAATATTATTTAGTTTTTGTGGTATTTCTACCCCGGTCGTGAAAAAATAGTATATACACTTCGAGAGATGATGCCATTTTTCCCTCAGCGCTTCGCCATCGGGCTACAAACTGCGTTTCGTGAAAAATGAGGCACTTTTCTCCCTCTATGTAAAACATACTATTCTACTTTAAGTTGCAGTCCCAATTAATTCTATAAATATGGTAAACTATTAAATTTACAATTATTTTAAAAATGTTTTTTCCGGGTTTTAATATGGAACAATAGAACTAACTTTATCTTTACTGTTTATAAATAATAGTCGAAACACTTCTCTCAAAACCATACCAAATGAAATTCTGAGGTGCCAACTGTATCAAATTATAAAAACCTTTCTTTTACTCGAATATCTTACAAATTTAGAAATTCTAGATGAATAAGGTTTAGTTTCGGTTTTAAGTGTAAATAAACTAAGCAACTTAATTTTTCAAAATTCCTTCAAGTATTTTTAAAAGCAATTTCAACTCACTCTAAAAAATTGATCATTTTCGAATAAATTTTTATTTCCCTATACATGATTTGCATAATCTTCTAAACCATACATTTTGTCTTGATTTTCGTTTACGACATACTTCCACTTCACAAACTGTAATCGAAGAAGTTGAATGACGAGGACTTTGAGTTTTTGTTAAATTGTTTTTCTGACAACTGGCGTTTTTTGTTTTACAATAACATCTTTGGGGCGAAACTATCATATCTCTTGAACATTTAATTAGGTTTATAGAACCTTTATTTGGAGTTGACTTCATCTTTGCTTACACTTCAAATTACTGTAAATTTAGACATTTCCTTGACGTGTTTGACATTTTGATAGTATATATGTTACCCCTTTTGCTACATCAACTAGTAGCCTAGCTGATTTCTTTGATCAATGTTCCCCAACAGTTGTTTTGTTTTGTTTCTCCACAGCCCTGACGCCAAAAGCTTGGTAATGAATTCTTAGGTGGGGAAGGTGTGGCAAAAAGGAGAAAGCATGCCAGCACCATCAGTAAAGGTTAATAAAAGATATTGATATACAACCGTGCCTTAGTCTACTATACCAACGAGCTTCGTTGGAGTTATAAGAAAAATCTGAAGCCCTTTAATAACATGAGAGTAGCTTAAAAAAATTAACTATATTTGGTCTCGAAATATTTTTCATTACGTCGAATTGACTAAAAGTACTTGTAGGGTTGCCACATGTTTGAAAATCGTAAATGAGAAGTATTAATTAATTTTATCAAAACTATACAGGATATGTCTAGCATATTGAATATTGAAAAAAGTTGAATACTGGGTAATATTGAAAGCTGTAAATACCATTTTTGCCATGTCTTTTGTATACTATGAAGGTCGGAGTTAACCTAAAAAAATAGTGTATTAGTAAAAATATAACAAAAATGTTAAACATTGCACAATAGTAGACTTAAGTTCCTTGAGGTAAAATAAAAACGTGCCAAAAAATTGTTGTACAAGTAAGACCGACTTGTGATCTAGCTACTCAACGATTTAGATAGTAGTTTTGGCTTGGAAAATTCTGTCCATATGCAAACTAGCTATTTTATTAGCTAGCTCGCTTATGAAGAATAATTTAAAACACATTTTGAATAATCAAATATCCTTTCATAAAAATTATCCTAATATACAGTAACAAAGCCGCTAAATAATCTAGGATCGATAGAAATAAAGTCATTCAACGAACAGTGGGTTGATCGACAGCTACAAGGGTCGAATATAGCTTGAAGGCTCTAGAAAGGTCAACCGTATGACCTTCCCCGAAACCAAGATGAATGGGATGAATACTGATACACATACAAGTCGTCTTGGTAACCCAATTACAAGCCTCCCTAAAAAACACCGTACGACTGACTGACATAATTTACGAGACTCAACCTTCCACAACACTAATTCCGTTAAAGAAAAGCTCAAGACTGTAGAAAACCTACCCACAGAGGGACCAGCACTCAAAACTCAAACACAAACTCCTACAGATACTAAGTTTGGATGTTTTGATAAATCTAGAAAGAAATAACATGCAATTCAAATCAAGAGCAAACTTCTGTTGCAATCTTGAATGTATGAAAACTAGCATCAAGGTATCAAGTAGAAAAATTGAAAAGGAAACAGGTGTTTATAAAATTAAAATAAACATGTTTTCGGACGACGTTCAAAGAAGACTGCGATTTTATCAGTGGTGTCTTCGTAAGTGTACTGATATTAACAATTTTGAAAATAAAACTTTATTGTCTGAAGAAAAACATGTCAATAGAGCCGGTATACTTAATAAACATAACAACCGCCACTGGTCTAATGGAAATACCTACCAAACATTTACGAGCCGTTAATAAGAACGTTCTGACTTGAATGTTTGTTTACATTGTTGGTAGAAAATTTTTATATCATATTTTTGAAGCTAATCTTACAGGTGCTTGCTATATTGAAATTTTGGGTTAAACTTGCACGAATTACTAGATGATTTGCTTCCGTCAAATTGACATGAAATGTGATTTCACCAAGATGGAGCATTCTCGCACAACCCCAGAACCATAATTATTTGAATACAGGATATTCCAATTAATGGGTGAGTATGTTTGAAATGCTCAGTGGTCACCATTATCGCCTGACTTATCGATATTAGACTATTTCGTGTGAGATTTTATAAAAGAGATGATATATAATGATGTGATTAAAGGTCATAAAAAGGTCATTCAGTATCATTTTGTAAACATACGACGCCACAAACCCGAGCAAGTTCCAAGAAATTTAAGCAAAGTTTGAATTATGTAAATTCATTTTTATAGGAAAGCGTATTTGTTAAAACGTTCGGTATATGAAATTTAAATGCATACAATTCCGTGATTGAAGAGGTTTTCATTTCTTTTGACAAAGAAATAGTGTTTTTAGATAAGAATAGTGGTATGTTCCGCACGTAGAAGAATTTTTTTTCAAAGATTTTCATCTACTTTTTTGTTATAGATAGCACAAATGCGTAACTATTAAATAATATTTCATTTTATAGTGATTAGAGCATGCGCATATTGATAGGGCATTACAATTATCAGAAGGACATTAATATCAACATCGACTGCTTTACAAGATGGCTGAGGCAACAGCTAGAGAACATTAAAACCCCAACAGTAGCTAGAGCATACATCGACCCTACATTGGCCAGGAAATAAGATCCCTTGCTGTTCCTAGTAAGGTAGTAAACTTTAACTTGCGTGACACACTCGCACACGGGATCTACATTTTACCTCCCATCCGAACGAGGGCGTATTATTGTGAAAAATGCTCGCCTAATATTTTTCAAGCGAACTGTGTCGGGATCTTGGGCTCAGTAGTCACACGCGATCCAATTAAACCACGAAACTGTCTTCATTCATCGACCAATGGATAGCACAGTCAGGTGTTTTGCTCAAACTTATGGCAGACCAAAGGCGACAACTGTTCAAAAAACTAGAAAGCTTGAGCTGGTTCATAACCAACCACCCACAATGTAACGAAATAGTAGACGGTTCTATAAACAACTGAAAACATCCTAACCTGTCACGAAACTGATCATTGTGCTTAATATTTACCAACCGCCCTGTACTGTAATTGAAAAGCATGGAAAAGAAACATTGGCACAGAACTAACTTAAAACGAAATTCTTTGTCCACCTGACAAATTTTTTGCAAGCCCATATACAACGATCCATCAAACTCAACCTGCAATAGTTGCAAAACAACTATATCTTCATTTTCAAATTATAAGACTAGTAGAGGGTACGGAACACATGCATAAGCAAACTTTCATGTTTAAGAAACTAAATTTAAGCTATGCGTTCGTTCATAATGGAGACAAGAGATCCTTAAAAAAGAGTTTAAAAGGGTCCATACAATGTTCGTAAGAACAACAAGACCATTACTATCGAAAGAAAAGGTATAACGGATATAATATACGTTCACCGGGTCAAAGCAGTACTTCTAGAGAACGATTTCGAAAATACCAATACCCCGCCTATAACAAACAATAAATACTCAAATAAGCACAAAATCTGGTAAGAGCTACGCCAACGTATATCTTAACCAATATGGTTCACTAGGAAGGAGGTTTGGCAGTTCTGTTTACATAAAACCCACAAAACAAGACACCAACAAATAAAGTGCTGTTTTTATTAATTCTTGTAAATCAAGCATGCGGATTAAAATCTTTCTAGAATATTTTATATGAGGATGTTCATAACAAAACTCGTCCTATCCATTTTGTAAAATTTTACAGAGAACCCAAAAACTGTTTTCTCGCGATTTTTAACACGGGCAATATTTTGCTTTCTTGGCTGGGAGTTCCATGTTCCAGGACCCATGGGAATCTTAAAAATCAAATCGTAGAAGTCAGCGTAACGATTTATTTGACTTTAAATTTGGGATAAGGCGAGTTTTATTGTGACACTAAGGATAAGGCGAGTTTTGTTACGTACTGGAGAAATTATTTAAAAAAAAAAGCCTGTTGAAATGTTTCGAAAGCTATTTATTACCAAAAATAAAAAATGATGACATGAATCAAAATTACAATACGATAAGAGAAAGAACTAACATTGTTTAAACATACATTTCTTTTTCGATAATAATAATAATATTTTCCGCTTCTTTCCGCTCACAATAATTATTATTATTGTTATTTTCGTTCTTTACAGACTCAGTTTCCTCTTCGTGCTGCATCGACAAATCATTTTTAGGATCACTAATTACGTTTCTATAAAATTTGCATTCCTCAAATGCTTTCCAATTTTCCCCAAAGTGTTTTTTTAGCAACGTTTTTACGTCATTAATTTTTGTTTTTTTCATCGAAACTCCCTTTTTTATGTTTTTTGCTTGTAAACTTTTCATAGAAAACCCCCTTTTAAAAATACTCATACCCCTGACTGTAACCATAGAGAAACCCGGTTTCCTTTCAATTAAAAGCCGTTTCACTGCATTAAACTTAAAGTGCCAATTGCATGTACCTTTGAAGCATGTCTTCGCCATGCTTTTCCAATCATACACCTCGCAGTTTTCCAATCTCTCCACCATTCCATGTTTACTAAATACTGTAAAGTATTCTTCAGGATTAATAATCACTGGCATTTTCCTTAACTCTTTTTCTATATTTTCGAATACTCTATCAGACGGTAAAAAGCTATGGCCTGTTATAGGAAATACCAGTTCGATATGTTTAATGTTTTGAGAAGCGATTTCGTGCAAAAACTTCACACACATTGCTACAATGATAGAGTTGCGGTTCTGTCCACCACAGCCGTCAGCGCATAGTCTTATGCCAGAAAAAGCGGATAAATTTATGTTACTCAGCCGGTGGAAAACCGCAGAAGCAATTTCGTTGGAATCTTTGTAGAACTTATGTTCCATCCATGTGTATTTGAATCTATTATCTTTTGTGAGGTGTTTATGCGATGAACCCTCGATAATCGTGAAATTGTACGTATATAATTGACGCGAATAATACGTAATTTGGTCTGGTACCTTAGGGTTTACCAAGTTTTTTTGGCAGTCATAAGATAGTCAGAGTGTCTTTTCATCCTCGTCCTGTAATTTATTAAAGAATACTTTTTCCCTAAGCTTATGTACCTGTTTCTCAATGGTTAGGTTTTTTTTCTTTTTGGGATCCTTTTCTTCGCGAATGCGCAGTTTCAGTTCTATGCACTTTGAGCAAGCATCTGTAATAGGTGTACCAAAACCAATATTGTATTCCGTACAGAAAATCTTTCTAAAAAAAGTTCTTTTAACTTTTAATTGTGTTTGCTCGTTGTACATACGAAATAACTTTTCAATGGAGAGGTCACACGGTAAGTACTGCCTAGTGCTTTTTCCTCTACGGTAGTGTGACTCTACACACGACAGTTTTTCGATGAATTCCTTCTTGGTTTGAAAAATAGGTTTTTGATGGTTACCACCTCTCTTTTCTCTTGGCATCTTGCCGGTTTGTAGAAAGGTTTTACCAATTCGCTGTATTTTGTCTTTTGAAATATGTGGAATGCTAGTGAAAGCTTTCTGACATACCTGAATCTTCCAGTTCTTGTTCCATTTACTTTTACAAAATACTGACAGGAAATACCTTTTCTGCTGGAAGCTTCCCTGGTTTGTCTGTCGCGTTTAGGTTAGTGCACCTGTATGTGCTTGAGAATAAAAGTGTCCTGGATTACCTTGTCCGTCGATGCGTAGAATGATTCATGAAATTGCTTGATATCAATCATCTTTGGAGATGCGCATCGATATGTAGGCCCACTATGATTGCATTGGGGAAATACCGGCAACTGCTTGTGAGAATGACTGAGAACAGAAAATGAGGTATGTAATTGAAAACTGTGGGCAGTGGGTACGCTTCTTTTCACACTTTGCGTAGTACTTTGAAAGAACAATGCAAAATTGTGTTTGGTTACAGCAAAGTACTATGAACAATACAATAAACTAATAACAAGACTCACCTCTGCTTTTTATACAAACTTTGCTTCCACTCTGCATGATATGACAACTTCTTTCTGCCTTTTCCTGGTACCCCGGGAGATATGCAGTCGCCTTCTAAATCACTTGCATTCATTAAACAAATTCATTAAACAAACTATTCACCGTAGAGAAAAGCAGTAAAACAATAATGTTTGAGTTACAGTCAGCTAGGTAGCTTGTGGAAAGATGAACAGCTCACTGTCAATGTCGTACGATAAAACAGCCTTTCATTGGTTGCTTGGATTAGACGAGTTTTGTCGTGACATTGTCACAGGATATGGCGAGTTTTGTTGTGACGGTAGTTTTATAAATCAAGATTTACATGGTAAATAGCAAATTTTGAAGCGACCTCACGTGTTAAAACTATAGACCTTCTATAGGAGAATAGATTGGTGTCAATATCTAAGTTTGTACAAAACACGGATAAGACGAGTTTTGTTATGGTGGTCTTCATATACGTTAACAACAGAATTGAGTAAGGTAATTCTTATACTTGAAAACAAGCAACATTAATAAAGGTTGAATTATTGAATGCACATAATTTCTTGGCTACTTTAAATTTATTTATTTCGGACTTTAAAGGGAGAGTATTTTGCAATGAAAAATTACTTTATTGTTAACTTGCAACCATAAAAAGAGTTAATTAAAAACTTAAGTATAAAGATAGACGTAATATGCATGCTGACTACATGCTCATAGTTGTATAAGGTTAACCATATTTAATGCAACTGTTACCGTGCTCATACTCTAAACTCAAACTCTTTAGTACGGCGATCGTATTTAAGGGGATTAGTATAATCTGTTAAACGTGCAATCAAATACGCCTGGTTGACATATGAATGCAACTGATTGGTCGCCAGCCTGTTGCCAAAAAGTCCACGTCGTTCAAGTTTCGTGGATCATTCACCTATACCAGTAAGGCATTTAGACACCTGCGATGTATACGGCATCATTACCCGTTCTTCACCTAAATTTGTTAAGATAAGTACATCATCATCAATGCGCAGTAGAACAAATTTCCATCGGATAGCCCAATACGGCTTTCAAGAGGTGAATGTTGATTGTCACTTGATATCATCGGCGTAGTATAATTCGATGTTTATAAACGGGAAAACTTTCACGATGCAAAGATTGATAGTTTTAAAAATAGATTGCACTACATGATTCTTGTGCACATCCCGCCTATTATACTGCCAAACATTGATTATGTTCTATGTTGAATATTGACAATTGTCATCTGACAGGGGAGCAACCTTCTTCTTTGACATCACCGAATACAAGGCAACGGCAATCTCCAAAAACACATATCATTGAAGGCGATAAAGAAACCGTCCGACGAGTAATTCGGAGTTTTTATATTGTTGATAAAATACGTACAACTTTGAATCGCATATTTGGGAAAGTTAAGCAATCTGAAGTGGAATTTGTGGGTTGGGTAATCAACGTTGCGAAAGGTCATTCTAGGCATGGGCTTTAACAGAAATATATTTTATTTGATTTTAACTTAATGTTTCAGATGAAAAAAGCGACTATTGATGAAATCGCATGATATTCGATACAAACGAATTGTGTATCTAAACCAACAGAAAACATGAAATTATTAAGCTGCACAAACAACACAACACTTTAAAACATATGCTTTGGACGTGTTGTTGCATGAGCATAACCATTTAAATTAAGGGACGTCAGGCAGTTAGCAATAGAGAAGTTCAATACTGTTGCGAGCTATTATTAGGCAACTCATCAAACACAGAAGCGCCGTAAGCACTGTATATTCTTCATGGACCGAGAACTTTCTAGCAATTACTGGATGATGAATCATCTTTTTAATTCAGGGTATATATAAGACCGCTTATTAATGTAAGAGTTTAGTCTACATTAGAATGTCGAATATAAATTATATCGTGTAAAGTTAAATAGTTGAGCTTGTGGAAGTCTAAGAGTATACATAAGTGGTATATTATGTGAACGTGTCTAATGTTCATGCAGCTTGTAAAATACATAAATAGACAAAAGTGTAATAAATAAATAGTTGTGTTAGTGTTGTTAATGGACCTATGGTTAAGAAGTTAGTTTAGGAAGATATTAGTGCTTGTAAATTCATTAGTGTAATAGTGCTTCATTGTTAAGTGGACTGAAAACATCTATAAATAAGGCATATACTGTTAATTAGATTTGGGAACAGTGAGTAATAAAGACTCTTGTTATTACTTGTTTTAAATTAAAGAAACGCGGTAGCAGTAGCCCGCTTCAATATTTTCAGACCTCAGTATTCACACAAAGTTTTACACTCAAATGTAAATCAATGCCTTTCAAATATTGATTTGAAAGACTATTTCAATAATATTACTGATACTAATGAGACGACAAATGAGTTTATTAAGATTAGTTGAAATTAATACTGTGAAGATTATATTACTGTCAGTTTCTAAAATAATCAAACCATGGATTACAAACGGTTTTCTCAAATCAATTCGAATACGCGATAAATTAAAACACGCTATGTCAAAAAATCCCAACACACAAAACATTAAAACTTACAAACAATATAGAAATCAGATAACTTCTTTAAAAAGTATTACTAGTAATACTTATTAGCGAAATAAACTTAATTATGCGCGTGGCGACATTAGAAAGACATTATTAAAGACGCTACAGGTGATATATCTACCAAGCAAAATATACCAGTATTGAATACTGAAACTGATGGTGTAGTTACTAATACAGAAATAATAGCTTCCTTGTTTAATAAGCATTTTAATTCTGATGGAAAGAACTTATCCAATAAATTAAAAGATACTTGCAAGAATGTTAATTCTAATAAAAATCCATGGAACGTGCTTTATATGAAGTAACAAATGTGATCTACTCAAAAATGGAAAATAGTACCAAGCAAGTAGCGGTTTTCCTTGTGTAAAACATTTGATAGTTTCTCACGGCAAATTATTGCAGAAACTACATAACTTAGAAATAAGGGGAACTGCGTATCTACTTTTGAAGGACTGCCTTAAATATAGATGTCAACGTGTTTTTGTTAACGGTGTACTAAGTGATTCTTTGACTGTAGATTTTGGCGTTCCGCAAAGAACTGTATTAGGCCCGCCTTTATTTCTTGTATATATTAATAATCTAGCTTTACTCGATACCGGTGGAAAATTATTTTTATTTGCAGACGATGCAGATATTTTTATGAAGATAGTAATTGGCTTGAAGTTAACAAGAAATCTACTGTTGGCATAGAGCTTGTTAATGCACGGTTAGTCAATAACTTTGCTAACTTTAAATTTACATAAAAGTAAGTATACTTACATTTCCCTCTTGCTTGGCTGGTATGCTATCTGCTTGAATCGAACTAGCCATTCATAAAATAGACAGTATAAGATCTACATGTTCGTGTCCTGTTATTGAGAGAGTTATAGCAAAATTAATATTTGGGTGTAATGTTAGGCCAACATTTAAGATGGCACGCACATATTGCATACATTATATCGAAAATCAGATAGTGTATTTATAAATTCTACCGATTAAGAAACATTTTATCTTTTAAGATGGTTTACTATGCATTTGTGGAGTCCATAATTAGATACGGTATTGTGATTTTGGGTGGTACTTTTTCAACTACTTTGTTGCCTTTACCAATAGCACACAAGTTTATTATCAAAGTCATGCTTAAAAAGGATATATATTTTTCGTCAGGTATCCTATTTTCGGAGGTTAATTTACTACCACCTAGAATACTTTACTTTAAATGTACGTTACTGTTTCTGTACAAAAATCTCCACCTAAAAAAAATGTATACAGCTTTCTTATTACACTAGATTAATAGCAAAAAAAAAACAATCAGAACTTACTCGAGCGCTTATGACATTAACTCAACGTTATGTTTCTTATTTAGATCCAAGACTTTTCAATACTTTACCCGCTTGCTATAAAACTATAAACAGCATTAGATTATATGAAAAACGAGTTACAAAATATTTACTTGACAATATGGAAAAATATAATCTCACATTTACTAATGCTTTTCAAGGCTCAATTATAGGTTGAACTTGACCATTTTTTTGTCAGTTGTAGATAAATATTTTTTATTTTTTTACAATTTTGTATCCATTCTGAACTGACCTGCACCTTGACGACGTTCTAAAATACTAGAACAGGTAGAATGGCTTGCGCGTTTGAATGAGCTAAAGAGGCGGACTATAGGTTTAATGAAATTAGTGGGGTCTTTTGTCAGCAACCAGACTAAGACAGGTCCCCGAAATAGGGCAGCAGCTTTTTCGGTACTTGAAGTGGCAGAGAGCATAGGGGTCGGTATGACATTCTAAGACACACTACTGCGATGTGGAAGGCAACGGGAAACATGTAACGTATTTTTTTACGCAGTTACACTTCGCTTATAAATCTAAAATTATATCGCAATAAAATAAAAATATAACTTATAAATTTTCGATCACTAAAAATAATTCATAAAATTTACAATAGCATATGCGCTCCTTTGCTCTTGAGGTCTAAGTTCTTACAATAAGCTTCGTCGAGTTGTCATTTCGTGTCACTTTTCTATCAGCGTCTGAACAGGTAAGCTGCTATCAGCGCCATAGAAAGGTCAAGAGTTGGTATCCAGGCACGTGGCCTGTAATACGGTCCGCAAGAAAGTTTAACTAATTGAATCTTCGTGTCTGAATGTGGTTCCTAGCGGCTTTAGCGTGATGGTTTTATTTTGTGTTCCACCTAGAGCAGTCCAGTTGATTCCTGCAGGCCAAAGAAGATATAAGCTCCCCCTCATCATTAAAACATGCAATATCTTGGATCTAGAAAATATGAAGGAAGTAAGCAATATCATGGAATTATATCACGGATTTTGTTAATATCGTAATTGCCGTATTTAATGCTGAAAAGAAAATTTAGTTTGAGATTTGAAATACAAGAATTTATAGGATGTACTTTAGGAGGAATTGGTTTGGTTAAATAATGTTTTGTTCAGAAAATTTCTCATAGTTCCAGCGATAAATTCGTTCGCAATCATGTGTTTCCTGTTTGTGCATCGCAGAACGCAGATGTTTATAGAATATCTCACATCTGATGTCATAAGTTCAATTTCCTTTGGTCGTACTGTACTTCGACACGTGAGTGATATTTAGTCTTTAATCATATGTGTAATTATTAAAAGTTTTACGAAAGATAGAAGGTTGAAGCTTTACCTTGATTAAAGTAACTTAAAAATTATTTAGTAAAAGAAACATTCCGTAATAAATTTGTAACCTTGCATAATTTTTAAACATGGCTATGCAGTTTGCTTATCATAATTATTTCACAAACAGATAACGTTAACTAAACTGAAAAAGTTGTTAGTGACATATGATGTCAAAAAATATTCAGCTGTCCAATTTAAATATCACATATTATTTTACGCTAATTTAAAAATATATTTAATAATTTTGAGGTCATGTACTTTGATTCTTAAACAACGTGATGAATTCTTTTTATAGATATTAAGTAAAACTAACTCTATGTTGAAAGATACAATTTTATGAGAACTTAAATAATTAAATTTAATTGTGAAGTCAACGTAGTACTACAGATGGCTAAAAATTAAAATATGTAATATGAATTATTAAGAGTGCTCAAACTTTTTAGAAAATTTATTATGAAATATTCAATTTAGAGATCTTTATGTTTTTTGAATACAAAACCTTATTAATTTTCTGTTCTATAAAAAATTTTTAGTTGAAAAAGATTATGTTAAAACAAATCAAGGAACTTAATCAAATAGAATCCATTTTTGCCTATCTCTTTTATTATTCAAAATACAAGTAAAACTTATAGGTCATTCATGAGCAGACATTGTGTCTAATGATAAGTTGAAGCTTTACCTTGATTAAAGTAACTTAAAAATTATTTAGTAAAAGAAACATTCCGTAATAAATTTGTAACCTTGCATAATTTTTAAACATGGCTATGCAGTTTGCTTATCATAATTATTTCACAAACAGATAGCGTTAACTAAACTGAAAAAGTTGTTAGTGACATATGATGTCAAAAAATATTCAGCTGTCCAATTTAAATATCACATATTATTTTACGCTAATTTAAAAATATATTTAATAATTTTGAGGTCATGTACTTTGATTCTTAAACAACGTGATGAATTCTTTTTATAGATATTAAGTAAAACTAACTCTATGTTGAAAGATACAATTTTATGAGAACTTAAATAATTAAATTTAATTGTGAAGTCAACGTAGTACTACAGATGGCTAAAAATTAAAATATGTAATATGAATTATTAAGAGTGCTCAAACTTTTTAGAAAATTTATTATGAAATATTCAATTTAGAGATCTTTATGTTTTTTGAATACAAAACCTTATTAATTTTCTGTTCTATAAAAAATTTTTAGTTGAAAAAGATTATGTTAAAACAAATCAAGGAACTTAATCAAATAGAATCCATTTTTGCCTATCTCTTTTATTATTCAACATACAAGTAAAACTTATAGGTCATTCATGAGCAGACATTGTGTCTAATGATAACAAATACCCTGGGTGTATATTTTTGGAACTTAAATTCTATTATATTATTTTTGGTAAATATTTTTGAGGACACAAACGATGTCCATGTAGTACATTTGTTTGTTCACAGGTTGAGTCGAGACATCTGTAAGACATCTAGTAATTGAGATTTTGGTAAGTGCTTTACGAAGGTGAAATTCAGGTTTTGTGGCTATATTAGTGGTGTAGATATAAGGTTTCCGCATTCCCCTAACACAAGCACAGATAATTTTTGTAGGTTGTTGTATTGAAAAATACGGTGGCGCTCATTATCTATATTTTGGTCATTTGACAACCCATGACCCAAGCTCATGATCTACCCAGAGCTAACACTCTACTAGCCGTTTATGTTTAAAGAGTTTTTCTTTTCCTCAAGCCGTTTTCCATCCAACTTTACCTTGGGCTTTCATTGTTAATAAGAAATTCTCGACCTTGTGATATCAGGTAAGGGTTTATGATATATAATGGTGCAATTTGTTATCTGATATTCACGAAGGTATTTTTGTTTTCAATCAGCCACATTACCTCCCAAATACACTGCGTACAGAAATTGTAAAACATAATGGCATCCTCTGGGGTAAAAAATTCCGGAAGTAAAATAGTCCTCCATTTGGATCCCCGGGAGGGGACTACTTTGGGGGATGTGATCCGAAAGATTGGAAAAATATCCGTGAACATTTTGCAAGTCGGAGCGTGGAATGTCAGCAGTATGAAACAAGTAGGTAAGCTAGAAAACCTGAAACTAGAAATGGATAGGTTAGCACTAGACATGGTAGGAATTAGCGAAGTCCGCTGGCCAGAGGCGGGGGATTTTTGGAGTGGAGACTTCAAGGTAATTCATACAGGATCAGAAGAAGGAAATTCGGGTGTGGGGATAGTTATGCGGAAAAAGATAGGACAACGTGTAGAAAACTACCTACAAAAGAACGAAAGTACTCATGGTTAGATTTGAATCTAAACCAGTAAATACAGTAATAATACAAGTGTACATGCCCACCTCTAACTACAGTGAAGAAGAGGTAGAGGCGATCTACAAAGATATCGAAGACATACTAAGATACGTAAAAGGACATGAAAATTTAATAATTACGGGGGATTTTAATGCAGTGGTAGGTGAGGGTAGGGAAGGAGCCATAGTAGGTTTATTTGGTTTAAGCACGAGAAATGACAGGGGAAATAGGCTGGTAGAATTATGGGAGAAGAACAACTTAGCCATCACAAATACATTATTTCAACATTATGCTAGAAGACGATACACGTGGAAGATGCCAGGAGATATAGAAAGTTATGAAATAAATTACAATATTGTTAGACAACGGTTTAGAAATCAAGTAAAAGAAATAGGAGTAGAAGCTACCCGGAAGCAGATATAGACACTGACCACAACATCGTAATTATGAAAGCTGCACGTAAATTTAAAAATCTGAAAAAGAGGAACGGAAAAAAACAGTTTGACTTTGAGAAGCTAAAAGATAAAGATATCCACGAAAGATTTGAAAAAAAGTCAAATGAATTGCTGAAAGATATCGGGAAAATTTCTGATACTAAGGAACTAGAAACAGAATGGAATAACATTAAATCCAGCTTAGACATGGGGCCAGAGATATTCTGGAGTATTCACAAAAAGAAAATAAGAAACCATGGATAACAAAGGATATCCTGAATTTAATAGAAGAAAGACGAAAATACAAAAATAGATCAGACGAAACAGGAAAACAGAGATACAAAGCCATAAAATGGGAAATTATTCGCAAATGCAGGAAAGCTAAAAAACAATGGATTGATGAAAAATGCAACTAGGTATAAACTAAGATGGAAATAGGAAAGCAGACGAAGCATACAAATTAATTAGAATCAATTTTAGGGATATAAAATCATATAGCAAAAATATAAATGATGCGGGAGGAAACATCATTATAGAAAATGTAGAGAAAGTAGCTAGATGGCAGGAATATAGAGGGAATTTATATTCAGAAGAGGAATTACTAGTATTAGAACAGGATTCAGACATTGAAAATGATGACTTGGGATATCCTATACTTAGAGATGAGTTTGAATTAGCATTAAACAGTCTAAAAAATGGTAAGGCACCGGGTACAGATAAGGTGCAAGCAGAAACTCTAAAAGCCGCTGGACAAGCAGTAACAGAACGTCTTGTAAGCTATATGTTTGAGCGTAACATTTCAAGCGTAACATCATAGTAACTATACCAAAAAAAGAGGTGCGGATAAATGTGGAAATTTTCCAACAATAAGTTTGACAGCACACGTTTAGAAAATATTACCTAGAATTGTACAAAGACGAATTGAAAAACGAGCTGAAGAAATACTGGGAAGAGATCAATTTGGGTTTAGGCGAAACAGGGGAACACGGGAGGCTATTTTAGCTCTGAAAGTGATAATGGAGAAAACAATAGAGAAGGGGAAAGCGTATTAATAGCGTTTGTAGATCTGGAAAAAGCATTCGACAATATAAAATGGAAAACAATGTTCGAAATACTCAAAAAGAGTGGAATGAGTTATAGGGATAGACAAATAGTACATAGCTTATACAAACAACAAACAGCAGTAAAAGAATTGAAACAAGAAAGTAGAGAAGTAAATATTAGGAAAGGGGTGAGACAGAGATGTGCCTTATCCCCATTAATTTTTAACTTGTACATAGAATACTGTCAAATGCAGGAAGACATTTGGAATTAATATGCAACGATAAAAGATTGATATGCTTAGATTTGCAGATGATATAGCGGTATTAGCATCTAGCAAAGAAGAGTTAGAAGCTGCTCTTAATGAAATGGAAACAGTTCTAGCGGAGGGATATGGTATGAAAATTAACAAAAATAAAACTAAAGTTCTAGTATGCAAAAGAGGGGATAATGAATCAAAAACAAAAATACAAATAGGTAACGAGAACTTACAGGAGGTTAAGGATTTATGTTACCTAGGAAGTCAAATAAAGCAAGATGGGAAAGGCACTAAAGATATAAAACAAAGATTAGCACAAAGTCGTGCTACTTTTAACAAGAAAAAGCAACTACTGTGTTCAAAGACCACAAACATAGAAACAAGGAAAAGCTTGCTTAAAACATGTCTGGAGTACTGCACTGTATGGCCGTGAAGCCTGGACAGTAGGAGAAACAGACAAGAAAAAGGTAGAAACCTTTGAAATTTGGTGCTACAGACGTATGATGAAAATACCATGGACAGACAAATTTAAGAACAAAGAGGTACTAGAAATGGTAGGGGAAGAAAGAACTATGTTGAAAACAGTAAAAAATAGGAGAGATAGGATGATAGGCCACATACTAAGACATGAGGGAATAGTGCGGAATATATTAGAAGCAGAGATAGGAAAAAAGAGAAGTAGAAGTAGACCTAGGTTAGAGTACTGCACACAGATAGTGAAAGATATAGGTTGTGAGAATTTTAGGGAAATGTGTAAGCTAGCTCGGAATAGAAATCAATGGAGGTACGCTTCCAATCAGCCGCAAGATGAAAAACTAATGACAAAAATAATAACTGTATTAAACATGATGATTATTATAAACAACTACAGATATTGGTTTTGCAATACTCTCAACTTATGTTAATTGTGCGAAACGATTTATTTGAAAACTATTAATACGGCAAATGTCTAAGTGTTGAGGGAACCTTGGCAGCCACAGACTGCTTAACCCCCTTCACATACCACTGAATCTCGGTGAAATAGGGCATATAAATAGAAAACAATAGAAGGGATTCGAGCTGTATCTCGGCTGTTGTGAGAATTGCAGCAACGGTGTAGACTAGCTTAGAACATAAATAAGCTGAGATACAAGTCCAACCAGTTTCAAGATGTAAAACCCAATGACGAAAAAATAAGTGCTCTTAAATCTGATAATTATTATAAACAATTACAGGCGTTGGTTGTGAAATATTTTTAACTAATGTTAATTGTGTGAAAGGATAAAATTGGAAAAACTATTAATTCGATAAACGTTCAGGTACTGGGAGAACTTGGCAGCCAAAGGCTGTTTACCCCTTTCATATACCACTGAATATCGAGGAAATACGGTATATAACTGTAAAACAATAGAAGGTGACCGAACTGCATCAAACAAGAAAGAACAGCAGCTATGTTCAAAGACAACGAACATAGATATAAGAAGAAAACTGTTCAAAGCATAGTGTGGAGCACTGCACAGTACATCTATGAAATAGTGGCAGTAGGAAAAGCAGACAGAAAGAGATAGAAGCCTTCTGGAATTTTGTGCTTTAGATGTATGAAAATGGTAGCATGGACAGACAAAGTTAATAACAAATAGGTTGTAGAAATAGTAGAGGAATAAAGATATCTGTGGAAAATGAAAAATAGGAGAAATAGAAGAACGGGATCCGTTCTAAGGCATTTCTGGGGAATATTAAGGGATATACTACAAGCAGAGATAGGAATAGAGAGATAGAGCTAGACCGAGATCAGACTTTCGCACACAGATTGTAACAGATACAGACTGTGCAAATTTCCGGGAAATGTGTAGGTTGGTTGAGACTAGGAAACGGAGACTTCAAAATTAGCTCTTATAGATATTGACTAATGCATGTCTATAATAGATTTAATTAATTAACGAACAAAATTTCTTTATATTCCAATTATTTGTGTTTAATTATTTATTTAATTAAATTTGATATGATTATATCTGTATTATATTTATGATACATTAAGGTTATTTATTGATTCGTTATTTTGTACTGTTGCTAAGTGTGATGTATAATAAAGAATATTTACATCAATAACCCATTATTAATTTTTTCTGTTCAGATCCCATCAATAAATTTATCTAAAAACTTATTTTTAAAACTCAACAATATGTATGAAACAAGTTGAATTAAAATTCATTTATTTATCATATATGTTTAAATGAATTTTTATTCAACTTGTTACATACATATTGTTGCGTTTCGAAAATAAGTTTTTAGGTAAATATAACCTTAATATTTTGAATTTCCCGCTATTACATCTTGTTTTCATCAGTAGTCCCTCGAGGCGCCACCGGTTATAGACGTCATTGTTGCCCCAATTTTCAACGAACTTCGTTCGTTTATGAAATCTATTTGTCTGTGTGTCTGTCTGTCTGTGTGTCCGAGGCCTTTTTAATGGTCGGACATCAATGTGTGATACATCAATCGATTCAGCTCGGTGTCCAGAGCTTAAGTTTTGATGTCAGTTAAAATCGGGCCACGGGGTCGCCGAGCCCCCGGGAAAATCCACAGGGATAATTAAAATTTTAAATAAGTTTAAAATCAATATGCGATACATATTTCATCTTAATTGTCAAGAAAACGTAGAGAATATTGTGCCATTTGATTGCTCATTTTGTTCCAATAATGACGCCCATATTTTTGATGAAATTATAGACATTGTTTAAACTTAAATTTTGATTACCGAAAATAATTAGATTCATATAAAACAAAAAAAAAAATTTATTATCTTATTGATGAAAACTAATATATAGCTTTTAAAATATTTATTCAATAAAATAAAATATATTAAAATGTCTCTTTTGTTGTTTATAAATTTTTGTATTTTATCTGAATACTTATAATTATTACAACATAATAATTTTAATTTCTTTAATTTGTTTTAAAGTAAGTCTACATTTGGAAGTTCGTTGCGACAATGCCTTGCATTTTCAACTTGTTCATATTGCATTAGTAACTCTCTTACTGTATGTACTCTATGGTCACTACCCCATAATTTGCAAGACAGGATTCTACTACACCGGGGGATAAAATTGAACCCGTCTTGTTCAGTGACCCACGCCCGGAATTAATTATTGTATATACAACCTTAAAACAAATTGTACACATATGCAAATAAGCGTTATTGTCTTTCCTTAAAACCGCCTCTACGCAAAACACCGCCGCAGTATTACGCACTGGCAATTTTTTAATTTCTAGGCGACTGTTGCGCTTGGGTTTGGACTGTATTTAGTATTTTGTAATTGATTTTCGCCCAAACTTGTTGTTTGCGCCTCTACTTTTTCAAGGCAGATCGATGAATGCGAATTTAATGCTGATTTCGTTGGTTCAATTTTCTTTACTCACCGTTGTATTAAACCAGCACTTGGTGTCTTGTTTACGTCGTGTAAGTTATACCCGGTCCACGCCAAAATTAAAAAATTATTGGTTTGTAAAATGCGCAAACACAGAAAACTCGCTGTTGAACACTAAAGCAGTTCTTGAAAACTAGACTTCTTCAAATAGTTTATTTCTAAGTGAATCCTGCGCTCCCATTTTAGAAGTACACAAAGTCAAAAACGGCAGTTAAAGAGACATACTTATATTTAAAACCCAAATTAGAACAAAAAAGACGTAACTTAGAATCGAAAAGTATACTTGCAACTGGAACTTAAAACTTCAACGAACTTTGTTTTTCAAATCAAATCTCTTACGTGTCATTTTTGGTACTTTAAGAAAAAATAAGAAAGTAGTAATTTTATTAACCAATGACAGTTTGAAAAGTTAAAACACTTAACAGAAAACAAATACGGTATTCACCAACACAATCTATACAGTTTCGTGTACCATCCACCACTCTGAGATTTTGTTTTAGTGGGCTTTTGCTTCTTGGCATTTTTATCCAATCTTTTTGCTGGTGAATTATTCGACGATGGTTGTTGTAGATTTGTACCTGCGCTACCACACAAACATTTTGGAATTGAAGTTGTCATATTTTCTGAGCACTTAACAAGTTTGGCGGGATGTTTATTGGAATCTGCTTTAATACGCACCTCGAGTTTTTCTTTAGAGCGGCCATGTTTAACATTTTCTTTAGGTCCAGGCAGAGGTAGCGTTTCACATTCTACAGATCTTGTACATGGTTGCACAAATGTTTGCTTAGATGCGTTTTCAATTTGTTGCGGACATTTCTTTTGTATACAATTTTTATTGCTTATAGATTCTAAATATTGCCTTAGCAAACGTTTTAGTTCCTGTAGTTCACGTTGATGAACCTCCAGTTCTTCGGCAATCTCTGCAAGTAAATGTTCTTCTCGTTTATTTAGTTCTTCGACTGATAATCCTTTGTAAGATGCCTTTTTAGACGAAGAACATTTAAAAAGACTTGTAGAACTTTTCTTTCCTTCCTTCGAAGATTTTTCTTTTAATTCTTCAACTTTTTTCTTTTTTGGTGGCACAACTTTAGGTGTTGTATTTGATGACGTATCCCTTTTTGAACGAGGCTTAGTAGGCGAGCTTTGTCTAGAAAATAATTTACACCCTTTCGACGTTTTAGTATTGATGCTGTTAGGTGCAGGTGACGTAGAATGAGGTGGTGTTTTAATACATGTAGAATATTGAGTGGATTTAATTAATTCTTCAAGAGCATCTATTTTTGCTTGCAAGTTTTTTATACCGCACTTATCATAACAGGTAGAAGGACATGCTTTCTCAAAAGCAGAAATTTTTTCCTGAAGATCTTGAATTGTTGATTGATTGTAGACTGTCGAGGCATATGCTTGTTCTAAAGCTGATATTTTATCCTGAAGATTTGTTAAAGTATTTGCGCTACTGACCTTATGAAGCTTATCCAATTCTCTTAGTTTGTGATCAATATTTTTAACAGTACCGCATGTAGAATTAGAAGAATTACAAGTTCGTATTGTTTTTATTGTACGTACCGTGCATGGTTGCGAAGGCACTTGAAGAGTTTCAGATTTTATCAATTCTTCTAAACTGCTAAACCTTCCGATGCTGGTGGTAGTATTTTCTTTATAAGTACATGTATCTTTTAGTAGATTCAGCAATGTTTGACTTTGCTGAATATTTACATGGTCTTTTTTTGGAGCGTGTCTTATTCTAATATTTTCGGAACTTGTGGAATAGAGCTTCTTAGGCCTCCACGAACAAAATGAATTGTATGAAGTTTGACCTGCTTTTGAAATTAAAACTGGATAAACAACAAAATTATTGTTATTTAGAGTTTCGTAATTTTGATTGGCCGTATTGAGCGATTCCAAACTAGGAAAACTGTTTGTATTATAGCTTTCAATATCTGTACCTTGTTTAGAGGAATTGCCAAAAATATAATTTCCAATTTCTTCAGCTCTTTGGCAATCAAGAGAATCATGTTGGAGATAAGAAAAGCTTTGATTAAATTTTAGTATAGGCAAGAGAGAATTATCGTCGAGTATTTCAAAATATCCGACGGTTTTAGTATTATTAATTTTATTTGTTGAAGTACTTACGTTTCTTTCATTATCAGTATTTTCACTACCTTGTAAACCTTGATCGCGTAATTCGCAAACTTTATTCGTTTCTACATCGACGCTGTTTTGATTAAGCGTTTGTGGAATATGACCATCATTCTTTCGAACCACTTCTATTTTTAGTAACTGTCCGCAATTACATTCATGGTAACATTTATTACCGTCTTCAACTTGACAACTTTTTCTTCCACCTCCATCATCTGCTTTGAGTTCACACTCTAAATCACAGTCTTCATTTTTTTCTACGCAAGTTTTCCCGCTAGTTTTTGTAATTATAAAATGTGGAGTTTCAATAGTTTCGAACCAAGGGTCTGCTTTAGTACTTGTCTGATGATGGTCTCCAGAAATGACAGTGTCAGTTTCAGTCTCTTCATTGAAAACAGATGCTGGTTCTTCGGATAGCATACTACTTTGCTTACTGGAATCTGTTTCAGATAATGAATTTGATCGATTGGATTTTTGATGTTCGTGATCTTCGCTTGTATAATCTTTCCTGGTGTTTCTATTTTGTGGAAGTATTTTTGTAGATTTATCAACTGTGTCTGAACTCTGTAATTTAGTGTTGGTGGGACCTTCAATACTCTGCCTTTCTAATACTATTCTACCTACTAACTTCTCGTCGGTTTGGGTTTGTTTGTTTATTCGTACACTTTTTTTAGACTCATACGATATATTGCCAAGGTATTTTGAATTATTAGAATTGTAGCTAGTATTATCATTTATCTTTGTAGTTCCTTTTTGATAATTTTTGGTACTTCCTAATCTGCCTCTGGTATTTTTGGTATTACTTTTCTTAGAACTTTTAACTCTATCGATTTCCTTTTTAAGCCCTGCTTCGTCAGATTTTTTTTCACTGTCAGAACCATTTCGTCGCTTATAATCAACATCGTTCGTTTTATTCGTGAGGTGCTCTTTAGGATCGGCCCCTTTAATACTAATATCCGAAGTATTGGTAAAAGCATCATCTTGTTTTTTAACAATGATCGTGCCATTCTGATCGCTTTCCAAATCTTCGCTTTTCTTAAAAATGTTAGAATTTGAAGTTTTTGATGAAACAGACATTTCTTTATTTGTATCTTTTTTGTTTGAACATTGTACTGAACTGTTATTCTTTCCTGTAGCAGTATGGTTTCTTTTATAACACTTAATATCGGTTGTTGTGCAAGTACATCGTCGTAATCTATTTTGACTAAGTTTATCTCTTCGGGAATTTGAAGTTACAGAATAAACGGTACAATTGTTTTTAGGCACTTCTACTACACCTACAAATACCACATACCGTCCAAAAGTCAAACCGGAGAGTGCTTTATTCGTAACCTTTTGCTCTATTTTATTTTTTAATTCAATAGGTTTCTGCAGTAGCTTGGATTTAACGTCTTGAGACTTACGGTAGTTTGATTTAAGAGATCGTTTACAATGCGTATCTGAATTTCTTGATACATTAAATATTTCTACGTTGTATAACGTAGATGTGTTATCAGTAGGAATTTTAAATAATTTCATTTTACATCATACTGGAATTTTGAAGGTTACTTTTCCTGTCAAAACTACTAACACGCTTGATTTCACTTAAAATGGCATTCTAATAAATCATATAAGTTAAATACTACATCTACTGTATCTTTTTCAACTAATTTCAAAAACTCGTTGTAAAATCTGTTTACAGAAACAACAACGTTTACACTAAAGGTTCTGTTACGTAAGATTTAATGTCCCGCTAGGAGGAGATTACAATTGGATATGAAACATAATTTAGTTTATATTTTTAATGTTAGTTAATTTACAAAATACTGTATCTATTTCAGAAGGTAGTTACATGTCATCGTCATCATTATTATTTATATCTCAGAACCTCCATATATTAAAGTTTTCGTATATATAATCTATTTGAACTTCGCAGTTTTTGCAATTATTGATAGCTTTCATAGTTTCCAGGTATAATTGTGCAACCATCACTTCATCCACAATTGTTTTTCCTTTAACAATTCTTTCTTCTACCATAGCACCGTTAATTATATAATTTTTTATACAATGTTCTGCTTAGCTTTAATTTCAAAATAGTCTTTCTCTGTCCTATTTTTTAAGTCGTAGAGCTCTCTGTTTGGATTGCCACATTTTTATTTTATATTCATGTTTTAATGCTTCAACTTGTAACGATTTTTGCTTCTTGACCCACGTTGGATGGGCGCCACTGAAACGACTTCTGTTTTACAAAAGACTGAAACGTCTTTTTTCTACATTAAGGCGCTAGTGAACAAAAATCTTTCGACATAGCTAGGGGTCTATTCCTGGGTAGAGCAATGAGAAGTGGGGGTAAGTCGAATTCTGTTTGCAAACCAAAGTTAAGCTAAATCAAATAGGCGCCACCATGTCCTGAGATAATTACGATAATTGCAAAGCACAGTTCTGAGGGCGGACGTGGAAACCCAAAGATAAAATGATCGCCTTCGTTAACAAAAACCTGTCTTAACAAAATAAGACGCAGCTCCTGTAAGAAATTGCAAAGATTAAATAAATAAAAAAGTAGAACACCATTTGTGTCCTATAAAAGTATATAAAAAAAAAATGTATATCCAATATAATATTGGCACCAAACTATTACTCAGAATTTTTCTTTTGTGTATTTTGTGTATTTAGATTTGATCGCATTTGACCAAAATAAAAGCCTTAAATTTGAACTATTTGTTTACTAAAAAAAACTCTTTCAAAATATCGGAACTTTTTAACAAAAAATTGTCATTATTAACTACAACAAAGTTAAAGTTTTGACTTTTTTTCAAAACAACCAACTATACTTTAAACATGACTTGTTATAAATATTAGAGTGATAATAATTTATAAGCATAACACACTGAATTACGTTCTAACCTGGGCAGATGATTTCAGGTAGATTACAATTACTAGAATCTTATATAACGTGGATTTGAACTTTCATATTTACGTTTAATAATTTATGTATAGATAAGGCTGATCACAAAAATAGGAATGTTTTGTTTAAATTCCAGTACAGCTGCACGAAGCATCTGCTTTCAAAACAACATCTGTCAACTGTGCAAGACAAAAAAATATGACGTCGAAAACATACATTGAATTTATCGAAGGTTCAAATGGAACAAAGCTTGTTATTATAGAAAACTAATCTGACAAAATTTAGTTCAGTGGCTTATAAAACCAGTTCAACAATAATTGAAATGTACTCAACTTACATGTTGTAACCATAATAGCAAGTTTCCGTGCTCTAACCTTTTAAACACATGCAAGAAATATCTTATAACTAATAACGAACCAAAACTGCTTTTGTTGTTTCACGATGAATTGAGATGGAAATTACGTTCTCCAAACAAAGTTATCGGCCATTCCTAATTAAATATGAATGCATCTAAATTACATCCATAATTTCTAATTGACTGTTCCTGAATGACTGTAATTCTAAATCTTTAGATCCTACATGACGAATTATATTTGTTCCATTCTTCGTTGTCGCGCTAAATAAATTAATTCAAATTACATTAGATCGCAAAATGTATACTTTACCAACCGTTAGTAGAAGATACCTCAAAAGTTAATAGTTGATGTGAAGATTGCCAGCCTCTAGCCGAAAATACATCTTAATCAAACTATTGCCAGCGGCCGACTGACTTGTCGAAACTAGAACCGAGTAGTCGCGACGTTAGAGGCGTGTAATACGAAATAAACAACTCGAGATGCGCTTAGAACTAGCTTTATGTGACACAGATATATTAACACAAGTAGATCAATAAGGAACGATGCACGCTTAGCGCATTATTCTGGTAATTCTACGCAAATAATTATTATTGAAAATAAAAATGTTACAAACTGTTGATTATTATTTCGTCAGATTCATCACATAGTATTAGTAGGACATTTTGAAGAGCAGTAAAACACCTGTCCTTTATTCATTTGATTTATACAGCTCGATCTTTTTCTGGTAGCCGAGATTTTACATGTAACTGTCTCTATATGACAAGTAAGCTATTTAAGCATGGATAGATATACTGGAAGTGCCCATATTTTCATATTATATATATATATATATATATATATATATATATATATATATATATATATAGTTGTGATAAAATGGGAGAAGTTTTGACATCAAACGCAAATAAATTTAAAAAAAATGGGTTGAAAAGCCAGCTTAGGAACAACGGAAGATAAAAGCTCGCATTGATGAAACATAACTAGTTGTGTGAAACAAAGGGGCACAAAATGAAGTATAAAGTACAGAATGATGTTAAAAACAAAAACCAAACTATGTAAAGGACAAATCCAAAATGAAAAAGGATTTATAAATGATTGTATAATGATATTAGGCCAGTTTTAAGATAGTTTTAAATTAGTCACAAGGTGTTCTGTTATAAAACAATTAAAAAGTCAAACATATACATGAGCTAACGAGATTTATATATAATCTTAAGGACAGCTAGGAACAGGGAATACTGAGAAAAGCATACAATTTATATAAAAAACTAGTTGGTATGATGATAGATAGGTCAGGAAGTGAACAAACAAAATAATTTATAGAGTGAAGTCAAAAAATAGTTTTGAGGAAATCAGTTGATTAAAAGTTTTAAACCAAGAATTGTAAAATAATTTGTAAATTTTAGAGAATGAAATAATTGTATATTGAATAGGAGTTCTAGTGACAGAACTAATAATTAATTTTGAAAGTGTCAGTTTAAAAATTGTTAAACATTGGAGTTGTTTAAAAGATTTAATATACCATTTATGTATGTAAAACAGTCTTATTTGCAAGTAGTTATTTTGAGAAAAGGAGAGGCCAAAGTTGGAGAACTGTAATCAAACTAAGAGAGGAAAGAAGAAGAAGTTTAGTGACAACATGAAAAATCAAGATTTTGACAGAACGGAAATTTCACAACGAGTATCTTTCGAATAGTAGTTTGAAGTAGATACACTAAATTATTATATATATATATATATATATATATATATATATATATATATATTACTCAAATTTAGACCAGGGTAGAAAATTAATTAACGACATCAAATAATTTTAATCACCCTGTATAAAGAAACAAATAGAAATTACGTGCGAAATTTATATTAATTAATTCAATTTTTAAGTAACGGGTATTAAACAAAGTGTACAAATAATAATTAATATTTAATTGGTATTCGCTAAAAATTAAAGGGTAGAAGTCAATGCCATTCATTATTATTTTAATTGGAGTTAATTGAACCATTAGTAATATATAATAAGCATAAAAGCCTGTGAAAATCCAAGGTTGGTAACAAACAGCTAAAAGGAAGGTTAAAATATTATGAAACAAAGCTCGGAGAATTATATTTAAAACGTTCATTAGGAGCACACACCTGCAAACTTTTAAATGTCAAATTCTAATAAATTTGAATAGATAAACATGCAGCTTCTACGTATATTGGAAACGGTCGGGTGTTTTAGCAAGAAATGCTAAATGATGGGTTATTTTACTCAAGTAGGAATCCACGTGGATTTAAATAGCAGATAGTAAAGAATATCGATTTGTACCACTCAGACCAGGGTAGAAAGGGATGGATAAAACGCGTAAAGCAGACACTGATAATAAAGGCGTGATTTGTGAAGCTTCACTAGGGCTACGATTAGTTGAAATAAGATGCAAACATGAGAGGGGAAAGCATAGCAGTTGTTCTCGGACGTGTTGCGAGCCGTGTAGAAATTTCTTAGATTTTCAACTTGGACGTGTGCAAATTTAGTAGAATCGCTGTGCCAAGCCGTCGAAAGGGAAAATAGAATGCGAAATTCTAAAAATTGTCCGTTGCGGGACAAATTCGACTTGCAAGCGGGCCATTATATAAACCCGTGTTAATAGGAGTTTCGCTCTCTTAGATTTTTGATTTTATTCAATACTTAAACAGTTTTGCTCTTTATTTTTTTGATTATTCGATACTTTAAGTGGAATACGTGGTGATTACGTGCTACAATAAAAGTTATTAGTGCACTTAGAGAAGATACAAGGTAATAAAGTCTAGTTATATTTGCGAGTATTACTGTACCAATTATCCAAATTAGTAACGATAAATAAATAAATAAAAGTAGGCAGTTTTGGGTATAGCGTGAAAGAATTATGAATTTCTTTGCTATTTTTCGGGAGTGAGTAATCAAGTGTTATTCGTAAACGTGATTGGATCCACAAAACAAGATTTAGATATACATAGATGAGTTCCTGAGAAGCCCTGAAACAATTTAGACGAATGGTGGTGTAGAAAATTTTTAAAGGCGACTAGAAATCCGAGGACGTAAACATAAAGCAGCTGGAATGGTGGGATGAGCAAGTCCGATGTACATTAAAGCCACGAGTGCATTAACCTTCAGGTAAATTATGCAATTTTGTTCGATCTTAGATGTTTTGGTGTGTGTTGAATATCTTTATAACTTGTTTGATAAAAATGGAAAGTAGTAAATTTGTATAAACAACATATTTTTAATTTTAAGGAAAATTTTCTTGTATAAGTAGAAAGGAGTATTTATCAGGTTTATGTTTTTGATTATGATGAAAATTTGGGTCTGTCTTTGAGCTCAATTAGACTAACCTGTTAAATTAACGTAAAGGGGTGGGAGATGCTCCCTTTTATTCAGACTCAGGTCTGCACATATTGTTTATTTAATTAGTATGCATCCTACAAGGACTTTAATTCCGGATGCAAATTAAAATGATGACAAATTTGAACTTGAAATTTTATGATGCTGAAATTTATGCTAAAATTTAATTTTGAAATTTTACTGTATTGTGAATATTGGGGTAAATAGAGTTAACGTTGATGTTTGTGGTAGGAATGTGTTTTTTTTATGAATGAGGATGAAAGTTTTATCTAGGTGAGCAGCCGAGGCGGAGAGAGTAAAGAGGCGATTATCAGAAGAGAATCACAGCAATCTGGACAGCCCAATCTGTGGGGCTCGAATGATCAGCAGAAAGTACCAGTTCTCGTGACCAAAGGCCCATTTCACAGCAATCTTGGCGCCCAATTCGTGAGGCGCGATTCTGAAGAAGGGAATCACAGCAATATATATATATATATATATATATATATATATTCAAAAAAAATATACTAACTATAATGATATTGCTTACACACAGAATTCTATTTAATTTAAGTCAAAAGTCAACCTGTTTACTACACCTGTAAAAATATATGATTTTAAAATCTAACTATTTTTATGCAACCCACCATACAAAAAATTTTTTTACAAATAAACCACATACTACTATTTAAATAAAAAAATATAATCAAATAGTGTCATAATTTGTTGTTTGATGTCATCCTTGATCCTACATTTTGTCAAATAAGTGAACTGACATTTCATTCAAAATTAATTTTAATTCTTAATCAGTAATATGACAAGCTTCCTTCTGTTACTTTTATTATGGGTGAATACATAAAATAATTTTATCAAGTAATAAGTAAGTTAAACATATATTACCTGTTATATGAATTACCTATTTATATACTTTTTCATGTAGATCGATGATTAAGGTGTAAATTATCACCGAAACGTACGATTTAATACAAATGATACACATTTAATGTTTTGTGTTTAATTTATGAGCGACTTTATCCCAAGAACCAAAAACAAAATCTTTTCATATATATATATATATATATATATATATATATATATATATATATATATCATATATATATATATACCAAGTGAATATCTTTAAAACGAAAAGGACGATATTTATGAAACTTTATAGATAAATGCAATGAGGCAAAATGCATCTGATATGATTTTTTTTGTTAATAATGTACTTCCGGTTTAACCGGAAATGCCATCAATTTCTTTTATTTAAATGGGCCACTGTATATTTTTGCAGATCTTGTTAGATCTTGTTTTTTCGAATTTATACATTCCAGGGTTAATGGAAATAATCTGTAAAAACAAGATACTAAAGCACTTTACATTTACTCAATAATAAATTTTATTTATAAGATTAACGAGAATGAGAATAATATTGAATTTAATTTAAACAAAATCATTTTAAATGTTCAAAATACTCGCTGTTTACTTCCTGACAATACGCAAGTCTATGAATAAATTCCTGAATTACTCTTTCCAAGACTTCTCCATGGATGAGTTCACATTTATCGATGATTCTTTGTTTCAATTCCTGCAGGAATGGTGGTCGTCTAACGTAAACATGTGATTTCAGGTAACCCCAAAGAAAGAAATCTAACGGACTGAGGTCTGGAGAACGAGCAGGCCACTATACAAATCCTCTACGTCCAATCCATCGATTTGGAAAATTTGCATCTAAAAAATTCAAAACCCGCCTATCATAGTGAGGAGGCGCTCCATCTTGTTGAAACAAAACATTTTGTGGTAACTGTCGATTTTGATGGAGTGCAGGAATAATTTGGTTATTTAGTAAATCTAAATACTTGTCACCATTCAAGTTTCCGTCTATAAAAAATGGGCCTATAAGCCTATTTTTCACAATTCCCATCCAAACATTCAACTTTTGTGGATGTTGGGTATGGGCTTCATAAATTAAATGAGGATTCTCATTTGACCAATACCTTAAGTTATGGCGATTAACTGTTCCATTTAAACAAAAAAATGCCTCATCCGAAAACACTACATTATTTGCAAAATGCTCGTCGACATTACAGATGTCCATCATTCGTTCGCAAAACTCCAGCCGTCGGTCAAAATCATCATTAGACAACTCTTGAACTAATTGTATTTTATACGGATGATATTTTTCACTTTTTAATATCTTCCCTACAGAACGTCGACTTATACCGTGGTTAGTGCCAAATCTGTGGTAGAAGTTTGAGGTGATTCCTTTAATTCAATAGCAATGTTTTGTCTAATAGCTTCGTTCGTTGCGGTCTGTGGTCTTCCAGTTTTTGGCAAATTTTTGACCATCCTTGTTGCATTAAAACGTTGTAATGTTTTAGTAACTGTTGAACGTGATATAGGATTTCATTCAGTATGCAAATCATTAAAAATATGACAAACTTCTTCTCTAGTTCTAGCACGATCGCCAAAACCAATCATCATTAATATTTCAATTCAATCTTTCTCACTTAAATGTACCATTTTTAACCGTACAATTTATTACCGTAAATTACAATCAACTTGACAGTTTGTCTTGACATTTTTCCAACAGCTACTTTACTAAACAGTACACGTTTAATACAAAGTAAACATCAATTTGTTAATCTAATTGGTTTTTATTCTAATGCGTAAAAACTTAAAAGTGATTGTACTAAAGTGCTTTAGTGTCTCGTTTTTACAGATTATTTCCATTAACCCCGGTATGTATGAATTCGAAATAACAAGATCCATCAAGATCTGTAAAAATATACAGGGTGTACCATTTAATTAAAAAAAATTGAGAACATTTCCGGCTAAACCGAAAGTACATTATTAACAAAAAAAAATCACATAAGATGCATTTTTCCTCATTGCATTTATCTACAAAGTTTCATAAATATCGTCCTTTTCGTTTTAAAGATATTCACTTGGTTCCTTACTTTATCCCAACCCTGTATATATATATATATATATATATATATATATATATATATTAATTTCCGTGGAACTTAGCTTTTAACATCGCCAGTGTCAAAAAAAAATTATTTTTAAAAATATAAAATTTTCACAAAAATTTTCTTACCCGGTTTCTGCTTCATCAAATTAATCTCCTTCAGCAGCTTCCCTGGCTAGCTCAGCTGTGCCTCTTCTCGTGTACCTAAATTTACTATCATTCTCTTTAACATTCACACACCATTCAATAAAATCACAAAATAATACAACAATCATACAATATTTATTTACCGCTATTTACAAACAATAATTCATAGATATGTACAGTTCGGTGCTCTAGTTACACCTCAATAAATGCTAGCTTTGTAAAGTCCTTGTTTTTTTAAAATTGTAATTTCAAACACATGCAACAGGAGTAAATGGGCCTCAAATAATACCTTATTTTTATTTATTACTGCACACTGGAGTATGGTAAGCTCATGATAACCCAGTTTATTAATGTATGCTTTCCACCTTGCATACTATTACTACAAACTTAATAAACCCATGTACTAACAATTAAATTTAAATTCATCATGAAATTTAATAAGCTTTACGTACACTTTCTGTTCTATATTCAAAATACCATAATAATAGTCAGTTATATGTATCTTTTCAATACGTTAAATAACCAAAAATAACCATCAAAGTTCACTCACACATCACAAATAATTTCAACAGTTTATAAAAAAAAAACAGCAAATTCAAATGAGTTACCTGAAAAATGCGTCAAAAGTCCATCTCCGTAGATGATGCGTTATCTTTCAGAACCCCTCGGCTTCGTGATTATGCGCGCTGCTCCACCAGATATTTATAGATGAAAACTCCGTCTAAGCTGAGTTTGGTGCTACCCATTTAACATCAATTCCAACATCCAAATCTATGTGTATTACACTTGTTTATTATTGCATTTTTAATTTACGAGCTTGTTAAGGTATTTGTTGGATCTCAGTTAAATTGAAATCACTCGCCACCACTCGCGTTACTAACTATAAGGCCCAAAAAATCTAATACTAGTTTACTGAATTTTACAAATTTTTAATACTTACAAGCCTCGTCAGTTAATTATTATACGTCGTTAAGCGATGCGAAATTAAAGAGAGCCCTATTAATTTTCTTTCCGTATTTATACAATAAAACCATGCCTCCTTTGACCACTTTTTACTTGAAATACTTAATTGAAAATAATATTTCCGCAAATTTTGTATAACCGTCTTAACCTTCCAGAAATATTCCTTCGTCAACACGCTATATCATCCGAAACCACTGCGCCACCTGTCGCGTGTCTGTCCGTTGTAGAACTATCTATTTAGACCAATGATACAGTTCAGTGACGTCATAAAACTCCGCCTGTAATATCTTTATTTCTGTCTTATGCATATTTGATGTCGCGTTCTAACCTTACTTGAGTTGTAGAAAATCGATATCGCTGACCGCGTCTTATGGACTCCACGTGGAGCGAATACGTACGTACTAAATCGAATGCTTTTATACCCGTTTCATTCTGTAGCATGTTATTGATTGTGCATCTCTTCTGCTCTTTGCAAAACTGTTGTTAGCGTTTATGCGAAGCCACCGACAGTTGAACCATATTATCCTTGAAGCTCGCCTTATTATGCTCACAAATAAGCAGCAGATGACCTTTCCAACATGCAGGTGTGCTCAATTATTGATCGTTTAAAATAACACTTCTCGGAGTTTACATTTCACAGTATTCTATACAACCGACGTCTGTTTGTTTGTTAAGAAAGCTTTTCGCCTTGAGATTATTGATTTTACATGCTCTGATGCGTTTTCTGACGTTATTACCCGTTGAACTAAAATAAATTAAACTACTTATGCGTTTCTACTGGCTTATAAAACTGATTTTCTTTATGAACTTATTACTTTTTAATCCCTAATTATAACAATACGTCAATACTTGTTAATTTAAATTAAATAAATGAACTAAATTTTGCGCGTAAATATTATGTTCCTCTCTCTACACAGGGTGTTTGAAATTGCACTGTTTACCCCAAATTTAACCTTTTAAATCCACTACAATATATATATATATATATATATGTATATATATACATATATATATATATATATATATATATACATATATTTGTAACACTAGTAAGAGCGAGTTAATGGTTTGTATAGGGGCCTTTCAATCTTATAAAAATAAAATTAAAAAAGTAAAATTTAAAATATTTTACAAGCTTGGTCATAAGTGAGATTGAAATATCGCTAACCTGAACGAATTTAAACAATTATGATTAAGAATCCCTTAAATTGCAGGTTTTTGGTGCTTTCAGACGATAGGTGCAACATGTTTTCTACTGGCTATTGTAGTAGAGCATACGCATATAAAAAAACAGGAGTTTTGTTGGTTAGAGTCTGTAACATTATAATTTATCCATGTAACGAAATGTACCTTTTACTAAAAGTTAGCTAACTTGTTGATCAAGTTATATATGTTAAGGCGCTAATATAATTTGAAATCAGTCAAAACAGTTTACAGTTTAAATTTTCCTTTACACTTGAACCCTCACAGAGTAAGAGTAAATATGGACAAATAAATACTGAGCTATACATAATTTATAGAAACATAGGGCAGAGTCAAATATAAAAATTGAATCGTAAGTGATAGTACACAAATTATAGGGCAAACTAGAGTATTGCTGTGATGCCTCGCTTTGGGGCGTTACAGGGTGGTATAAAAAAGGCCACACGTTGAGGTGCCGCTAAAAGAGTGTTGTGATAAAACCGCACGTTGAGGTGTCGCTAAAAGAGTGATGTGATAAAGTCCGCGTTGAGCGTCGCTGAAAGAGTGATATGAAAATGGTCTCGCGCTGTGAGCATCACTAAAAGCGTGCTGCGATACAGATACAGCAATTTGTAAAATTTGAAATTGTTTACTTACCTTCTTTTCTAACTATGCCTGGCTAGCTCAACGGAATTGACGGAGTTTTCAGAATGAAATAACAGACAGCAATATCACAAAGCATTTATACAGTATGAAATATTCTCTCATACAAAAGCATCTACATGGCTTCATAATAATTTCTAAGAAGTATAAAAATAAATGTTCCTCACCTTATTTTATATTTACAGAACTAAATTTATTCTTATGGAAGGTTTACCTGGTTATGTCTATTGCAACGCTTTAAGGTTTGTTTGGTCAAAAAAATTTTTGGCAGATAATCTATTAAACACAAACTTTCCTGGTAAAATCATTTACAAAAAAGTATTATATTATTAACACTTATTATTCTACCTTACATTAAATACAAATCAGTTAAAAATAAATCCAAAAGTAATACTTGCAGAATCCACAAAAACGCTCGTAATTAAGATACTAAATTGTTGTTAAATCAGCTAACGAGATTTTCCATATTAAAATTCCCGATTTCAAACAGCTATTACCTAAGTACATTTTATGTTTATTCTTCCTTTCAATTATTTAATAAAATCTTTAAAATTGCGTTATATTGAAGAATTTTCTTATTCATTGTAACTAAGAATTCCATTTTTGTGTGTAGTTTGCGTTTAAAAACATCACTTTTATATTCATTGTATCATATAATTATTAAATTACAGTAAGCTTACTGCATACTTTAAATATCATTTTCGCGACGCAACAGCTCGCGCTTCAATTAAAATAACATTTCGCCATCTAATTTAAGAATCGAATCAATTCTCTTGCTCAATAAATACTTCCTTATATATTCAAATTTATCTGTTTCCAGAAGTTAGTAGAATGTTGTGGAATAGTGTGGAACATTATGATGCAAGGTTCTTAGAAAAACTAATTAGCGTCAAAAATTGCGGTGTTTATTACCTGGTAATTTCGTTCCAGTTATTCGTGACGCACGCTGCCTCTTTTTGTTTAACAAATATACTATCATCGTGGCGTCGCATACTAATTCAAAAGACAATCCATTTTATCTGATATTTCTTTTATTTTTGTGGGTTTTCCGTGTTCTGGCCGCTTCCCGATACAAACGATTATTTATTAATTAGTTTATTTACGTAGTTCTAAATACTAATGACTCATCTTTTTATATTCTAGAAAATTCTTCATTTACAATATATATAGAAATTATTTATTCGTGTTAGAAGTATTAGGATAAATTGCGTTCGACAATAAGGTTCAATAGTTTAAAACATTTATTAGAACTTAACGTTTCGGAGAATTTGACTCCTTAATCATAAGCTATAAGGTGGATAATAATAATTACACACATTAAGGATATAAATTACTTTACTAACATGTTTTGGAAGAAACAAAGTTTTTAAATTTGAATTGACATTTCTTAAAAATTAAGATGTTGACATAGATGACATATGTCAAAAATAGCCCTCTAATTTGTATAAGTTGATAGAACTATTTGAAAAAACTTTTGCTTGTTAAAAACTTTCATATAAAATTAAACATTTATCAGACAAATGTTATCTGACCAACAGATGGCGACTTTATAGATAGTTAAAAGAATATGTATCTGTATATTTGGTGGAATCAATGTAAGGAATGTTATGTTTATCTTATGAATTATAAAGTCCATAATAGACTGCTTCTAAATTATTGATATTCGTTTCTTCATTTAAGCAATTTTCGGTTTTGTGTATGCGATAATTTCTAAAAAGGATTTTATAGTAATTTGGTTCTACTTCAAGTATTTCAACATCTTCTAAATTTAAAGTATGGTTGTTTCTATTTGCATGAATAGAAAGGGATCAGCTTTTATGTTGTGTTAGTGTGCGCCCTAGGTACTGTTTAGATTGACCAACATGTCCTTCACATGAGCATCGAATTCTGTATACAATGTAATAGTTGAAGGATATATATGGGTTGTTGCAAGATTTTTGAAGTTAGTGGATAATTCTTGAATGTATGGCAATGATCTGTAGGATTTTTGTATTATGTTTTCTTCTCTGTGGTAAGCTGTATTGTTGAATATTATTTTGAACGCAATGTATCCCAATACTTCTAACACAAATAAATAATTTCTAACCAGTACGTTCGTTACAAAAAAATAAGATTAGTTAAATATATATATATATATATATATATATATATATATATATATATATATTGCCGTGGAACCTTTATAAGAATCGAGCCTCACAAATTGGGCGTCATAAATTTGCGGTGGAACTCGGATAAAATCTTCACCAACAAAAATATTTTCCAAAAATTTTATAAAATTTTCAAAACTCGAAAATTACACAAAAAAAATATTTCTTACCCGTTTTCCTCTCTTCCTCGGTTGAATGGCCTTCTTCAACTGCTTCCGGCTAGCTCATGTAAACCTCCTTTTGGATATCTATATTCACTCTCATATTCTATCATTCACGCACACTCCCAATAAAACCACAAAATACAACAAACATACAATCTTTTATTTATTACTATTTACAAAAGAAATTCAATATTGTCGATATTTCATTGTTCACGTTACACTTCAGTAAATTTTATTTTGTAATGTCCTGTATTTTATTTTTAAAAACATCAAACACATAAAAAGTACCTAGAGTAAATGGGCCTTGAATAATACCTTCTCTAAAATTCCTTCTTTATAATTTATTTATTTATTTTTTTAAATCTAAGTAAACTCTGGGGTAGGGTGAGCTCATAATACCCAGCTAATTATGCATAATGTATGCCTAACTACTTTGCATACTCTAAAAATAAAAAAAGCAAAGCCATGTACTCTTCACAAAATTTCACGTTCTGATGGAACGTTAAAAGCTTTATAAACACCTTCAAATTTCTAGTTGAATACCATAATAAAGTTATTTACACGTATTATGTTCAATACGTAAATAATCCACATTACCTTGACCAACACTCTCATACGTCACCCAATATTTACAGTTTATAGGAATCACAATTTCAAATCATCACCTGGAAATTTCTAGACGATCTCCGCTCTGTAGATGATGGTAGTTATTTCTTCTATCTGTTCTGCAGGCCGTTTCTAGCTGTTACTGCACGAACTCCAACTAAGTTGAACTGCAAACGCCGCCTCCACGGTGCAACCAAATTCCAAATTCCATTTCAATTATACGTTTTTCACAAATATTTACCGTAATCTGCGTTACTTAAACGTCCCGACACAAGTTGGATAAAAATTATAGGTGATACCTCAATTAAAATTATAATCTCGGCACACTAACCGCGTACTAATCAAGAGGCTACCACCATTAAATATAATTTAAATAATTTTATAATACTTACAACTCGTGTTATCTTTCATCCGTTGTTTTTGGGACGATCGAAATAATAAGGCACGAAGTTAAAAGAGAAGAGAGCGAGTGCTAGCTCTCTAGAGTATTTATATCTTTCCAATGTAACCTCTCATGGCCACATTTATCCGAAATCCCCTGCTCACAACAACACATTCCCACAATTTTGCATTCACCCCGATTTTCAAATCCGCGAATTTCAGTACGTCGTTATAATATTTTAAGAAAATTACGCTACTCTATCCTCGTGTTTATATCAAGTCAAACTAACATATCGACCAATTGTAGACCCCCTGACGTTTCTCAAATCCCTCCTATCCTACCGTTGTCTCATGCTTATGCGTTTTCTACGTCTCCTTCTAACCTTGCTTGAGTGGTAGAAAATTAATATTCTTGTTTGTGCGCTGCCTACCACACGTGGACTTACTACGTGATTTAACGAACCCCTCATTAGCATTTCATGCTAAAACATCCGACCGTTTGGACAATCCTTAGAATAATTTGTTTGTTATCTACAAATTAAATAGAACTTGACATTTAGAAAATACGCAGGTGTTCAATCGTAACGTTTTAAATAACACTTCTACGAGTTGGATTTTCCGCGTATTTCAACCCTACTGATATATTTGTTTGTTAGCAACGCGTCTCACCTTGGTATTATTGGGTATTTACATGCTTTTATGCATATAATATATCAATAATCGTTCAATTAATTCAATTTAATTAATAAAGTAATGGCTTTGGCTTCTACCATTTAATTTCTTTGCAAACCTACTAAATATTTATCATTATTTGTACAATTTCGTTAATACCTGATACTTAAAAATGAATTAACTAATATAACTTTCGCACGTAATTTCTGGTTGTTCCTTTATACAGGGTGTTTTGAACTTGCTTTGTTTATATTTATTTTTGATCTTTTAAAACCACTATAATTTATATATATATATATATATATATTATATATATATATATATATATACAGGGTGTTTTTTTAAGTGGGAGGTCACCTGTATATGGAAGACTAATGGTAGAAGGAAGCTGAAAATTTGCACTAGGAGGTTATTGAATGTGCCCTACACGTCTAAAATAATTTCGATACGTTAGCACTTCCGGTTATACCGGAAGTCGGTATTACTATCGTTATTTTAAATAGAACACCCTGTATATTTTTACATCTTCGAATTCCTTGTCGAATTTATGTGAACTTTTATAACACAACCATACCTCTATCTAATGCCGTTTTCGAGATATTTTGACTTTTAGTATATTTTTGACATTTGCACGCAGTCACATACATTGGAATAACTAGAAAGTAAACGAACTTACAAAACTGTTTTTTTCCAATCACATTAATAATACTTGATGTTATTTCTACGTGCAAAGAAAATCTGATTGCAATGTACAGGGTGCTAGAAAATTTATTTTATAATTTGACTAATAAAATGTCAAATCTTCCGTTTTTTTTAAATGGAACCTACCATATTTTGTTATATTAATCGATTCTATGGAAAAAAATACCTTAGGTATGTAATTACAACAATCCATTTATTGTAAACCGTTTTTGAGTTATATGCATTAAAAGAGAAAATGCGCTAGTTCAGTAACATAATAACATTTGCTACTATCAAGCAGCGTTTGTCCGATACATTAACAAAAGAATAATCGGTTATTTTTACGAAACGTCAAATGTAGATAATTCTACGCAGGTTGCAATTCCTGTACTCTAGTTATTTATGAAGGTTAATCGAAACTTTACAAATCAAGATTATCTCGAAATGATAATTATTTATGGCGAATGCAACAGAATTCTTCAAAGAACTTGCGATGTCTTTTATCAAAAACTTCCTGAAAAGCCAGCGCCGAATGTTAAGCTTCTTAAAACTATTCTTGAAAACTGTGCGAATAATGGATCATTTATTACAAAGAAGAACAGGACCAGCACCGTGACGGAGGAAGTAATTGGAGTTACTAATGTTTTGGCATATTTTCATGCAGCAAAGCTTCACAAAATAATGCTGTGCAGGATATAGGAATGAGCCGTAGTTCCATATACAATATTTTGAAGGCAAATAATTTTAAAAGTTGGTCACTTTATCCTGTTCAGCACCTTAAGGAAACCGATTTCGAAAGAAGGATGTTGTTTTGCGAATTTGTATTACTTAGAACGCAAGAGGATGAATAGTTTTTGAAAAATATTATTTGGATGAAGCCAAGTTTACGAAAAACGGAGTGTTAACCGACATAATTCACACCATTGTTCCACAGAAAATCCTCACCAAGCATACATAACAAATTTTCAGGAAAGATGGTCTTTTAACGTTTATTGTGCTATTAGAGATTCGCGAATTGTATGTGTATTGTTTTACCAGGAAAATTTAAACGGTAAAGTACATATTGATTGTTTTAGTAATTCTTTTTCTTCTCGATGAACACTTTTTACAGGGGAACGATATTTAGAAATTGTGCGTGGAGAAATTGTAGCATATTTAAACAACCTCCCACCTAATGAAGTACGCAAAATATTTTACCAGCACGATGGTGCTACTGCGCACAATGGAAACGTTGTAACCGAGTACTTACATGCCTTGTTTGAAGACCAATTTATAGCTAATATCGGACCTCACTTATGCCCACCCCGATCACCCGATCTCACTCCTTGGATTTTTTTCTATGGGTTATGTAAAAGATACGGTCTTCTCCTACGCTCCTACTACTGAGGAAGATTGCAAAAGACGAGTATTAAATGCTCTAAATGCTTTAACTCCAGAGCAAATACAAAAGGCAACAAATGAAGAGTTTAAAAGACTCATTTTAAAATGCTTGGATCAAAATGGCCGCCAAATAGAACATTTATAAACAACCTCTTATGTTTTTATTCATTTTTCTTTAGGTAAAATATTGTTAGATGAAATACATTGTTCAATGTTTGTGTAGCTTTTAAACATTATTTTTCAAAAAATGTTCTTGCGCTGCCATTTTTGGCAACTAAAATGTGTAAAAGCATATCCTGCTTTCTAAGTACAAAGATATTAGTTCCGTAGAATTGATTATTATAACAGAATATTTGATGAAAAATATCGCCAGTTCTTCGAAGAAATCTATTATATTCATCATAAATAATTATCATTTCGAGATAATCTTGATTTGTAAAGTTTCGATTAACCCTCATAAATAAGTAGAGTACAGGAATTGCAACCTGCGTAGAATTATCTACATTTGACGTTTCGTAAAAATAACCAATTATTCTTTTGTTAATGTATCGGACAAAAGCTACTTGATAGTAGCAAATGTTATTATGTTACTGAACTAGCGCATTTTCTCTTTTAATGCAAATAACTCAAAAACGGTTTACAATAAATAGATTGTTGTAATTACATACCTAAGGTATTTTTTTTCATAGAATCGATTAATATAACAAAATATGGTAGGTTTCATTTAAAAAAAACGGAATATTTGACATTTTATTAGTCAAATTATAAAATGAATTTTCTAGCACCTTGTACATTGCAATCAGATTTTCTTTGCACGTAGAAATAACATCAAGTATTATTAATGTGATTGGAAAAAAACAGTTTTGTAAGTTCGTTCACTTTCTAGTTATTCCAATTTATGTGACAGCGTGCAAATGTCAAAAATCTACTAAAAGTCAAAATATCTTGAAAACAGCATTAGATAGAGGTATGGTTGTGTTATAAAAGTTCACATAAAATTCGACAAAAAATTCAAAAATGCATAAATATACAGGGTGTTCTATTTAAAATAACGATAGTAATACCGACTTCCGGTATAACCGGAAGTGCTAACGTATCGAAACTATTTTAAACGTGTAGGGCACATTCAATAACCTCCTAGTGCAAATTTTCAGCTTCCTTGTACCATTGGTCTTCCATATACAGGTGACCTCCCACTTAAAAAAAACACCCTGTATATATATATATATATTATTCTACCCCCCCTTTTTCTTCTTTTAATACTTTACTTTATAAACTTTAAAAATGTGCACACCTAAAGCACGCCCGTATTTGCACAGTTTGGTTGGTTCTTTTATAAACTATTTAATGTAATGCCTCGACTCTATAAAACTCTTAATCTCAGGGTATTCAAACTACTTATAGTGGATTCGTTATAAGTAGATGTGCTACATCCAACCAAAGTGCACTCTTTTGTTTTTCTACTAAATTTGCTACTCTACTTTTGTATATGCCAAAATTTATAAAATGATCAAAGTTGCTATGTGCCAAATTAATTTTCAACCAAAATTAAAATGACCAAAATTTTACGTATTATAAAATGTTTTTAAACACTCACCTGGTCTATACTTCGTTGATGCCTCGGTGAATCCTGGCACAAAATCCTAATCCTCGTATGCGTCCTTACAATGATGTTCTCAATTTGTCGTGCTGTATCCAGGTATCTTCTAATTCTTAACTGTTCCCCAATAGCTGAAATGATTAACCCAAATTTAGAATTTTGAAAAAAACTAGTGCTATAACTTCCCTCTGTACTAATCTCCACTTCAAATCCTTGTTTTCGCTCAATGCTTCTGCTGCCTTTAACCCGCTCCAATATCCAACTCGTATCTTTGTTTCCACTCAATGCTCCTGCTGCCTTTAACCCGCTCCAATATCCAACTCGTATCTTTGTTTCCGCTCAATGCTCCTGCTGCCTTTAAATCACACTCCAATATCCACTTCAAATCTGTATAACCACTTTCCAACTCAATATTTTACCGTCGCACAATTACTACTCTTTACCTTATACTTTCGCTTATTTCTTTACCGCTTTTAAATGAAACTCATTTAAAACAATTACCTTTATTTTCTTTTCAAAATATAAGCACAGTTCTGAAAACACGTCTATTACAAACTTTGTTCGAAAATAATCTCTGAAAACACGTCTTTTACAAAATCGTTTCGAAATATTCTGCCTTGTTTATTCTCTAAGGCGACCATGTTGATTCTCAATTCGCCTACTACATCCTAAAGTTCATCACAAATAGTCAAGTCCGTGTCGCACATACCCAAATTCATGTCTTTAATACAAAATCATAATCACACTAAATTCTAATATATGTCCTAAATCTTTACATTCAACCAATCACATTTTACGATGTTATTATAACTAATAATTTTGGTTTTACAAATATTGTCCAAAAGTCGATTCTATAGAAAATGAAATCAAATAAATTTATACTTGACCCTGGATGCATGTTGATAGTGAACATTTACAGACGCATCCGGCTTTTGGACGGCAAATGTACTTTCAAAGGCTTTTAAAATTCAACTCGGTATAAACCCTTGAGCATTTCACATCTTAATACGCCACTTAGTCATTTTAATATTGCCTTTTGGCACTGAATTTCAACTACTATATTTGAATGGTATTTTAGTGTACATAAAATACGGTAAACATACATTTTTAAGTTTATGTGATCGATTATGTGGATTATTTTTTGTTTGGCATATACTATCTTGTACTAAATAACCCTTATACCTCTTAGTAGCTCCCTTAGACATTATAATATATATATATATATATATATATATATATATATATATATAGCTAGGATATCGCCACCTAATTTTTTACGATCAATTACCTGCTGATCGCTTTGTCTCTGTGCCTCTAAAATATTTAAAATAATTTTAAAATCAACACAATAAAATTTATGCTTCGACTAGCTCAGTTATACCCTGCACAGAGTGAACGACAATATGATAACAAAGAATATTTACCCCCTTACTTTTAACACTTCATGTTACTGAATAAGATAAACAAAATTTGTTAAAATTTGTATAATAAGCTAAGAAATATGTACAATTTTCAACTCTACGACCTTCGTACTGTCATATGCTATTTAAGAACTTTTGAACAAAATTAAAATAAATATTGAATTTGTTCATTACCATAGTCTATAACCCCTTTTAAGCAGTTAAAGCTAGCAAAGATAATTATGTATTATATTGAGTGATTTCGAATGGACCTGCACCTTGCCGAAGTTCTAAATTAGTAGAACAGGTGAAATGGCTTGCGTGTTCTAATGAGCTAAAGAGCCAAACTACAGGTCCAATCAAAGTAGTAAGGTCGTTAGTGAGGAACCAGACTAAGACAGGTCCCCGAAAGAGGGCAGCGGTTCTTTCGGTACTTAGATTGACAGAGACCATAGGGGTCGGTATGGCAGTTTAAGACACACTACCGCGATGTGGAAGGCAACGGAAAACCACCACATTATCTCCCAAGTACACAGCGTACTTAAATTGTAACAAACATGATGGCATTCTCTGGGGTAAAAGATTCCGGAGTTAAAATAGTTCCCCATTCGGATCTCCGGGAGGGGACTACTTCGGAGGATGCGATCGGAAAGTTAAAAATAAGAGTCGGGAACATTCTGCGAGTCGGAGCGTGAAATGTTAGAAGTATGAAGCAAGTAGGTAAGCTAGAGAACCTAAAAATCGAAATGAATAGATTATCACTAGACATAGTAGGGATCAGCGAAGTTCGGTGGCCAGAGGTGGGGAATTTTTGGAGTGGAGACTTCAGGGTAATTCATACAGGAGCAGAAGAAGGAAATTTGGGTGTGGGGATGGTTATGCGGAAAAAGAAAGGATACTGTGTAGAAAATTACTTACAAAAGAACAAAAGAGTACTCATGGTTAGATTAGAATCTAAACCGGTAAACACAGTAATAATACAAGTATACATGCCCACCTCTAGCTACAGTGACGAAGAGGTAGAAGCCATCTACAAAGATATCGAAGACATATTAAGATACGTAAAGGGACATGAAAATTTAATGCCGTGGTAGGTGAGTGTAGGGAAGGAGCGGTAGTGGGTTTATTTGGTTTAGGCACGAGAAACGACGGGGGAAATAGGCTGGTAGAATTTTGCGACAAGAACAATTTAATCATCACAAATACATTATTTCAACATCATGCTAGAAGACGATATACGTGGAAGATGCCAGGAGATATAAGAAGATATCAAATATATTACATTCTTGTTAGACAACGGTTTAGGAATCAAGTAAAATACTGTAGAAGCTACCCAGAAGCAGATATAGATACTGACCACAACATTGTAATTATGAAGGCCGCACTTAAATTTAAGAATGTGAAAAAAAGAAACGGAAAAAGGCACTTGGAGAAACTAAAAAGTAAAGATATCCAAGAAAGATTCGAAAAAAAGTCACATGAATTGCTCAAAGATATCGGGAAAATATCTGATACTCAGGAAGTAGAAACAGAATGGAATAACATTAAATCCAGCCTAGACATGGCGCCCAGAGATATACTGGGGTACACACAAAAAGAAAATAACAAACCATAGATAACAAAGGCTATCCTGCATTTAATAGAAGAAAGACGAAAATACAAAAATAAATCAGACGAAACAGGAAATTAGAGATACAAAGTCATAAAATGGGAAATTATTCGAAAATGCAGAAAAGCTAAAGAACAATGGATTGATGAAAAGTGCAAAGGGGTACAAACGAAGATGGAAAGACAGACGAAGCATACAAATTAATTAGAATGAATTTTAGGGATATAAAACCGTATAGCAAAAATGTAAGGGACGCACAAGGAAACGTCATCATAGAAAAGGTAGAGAAAGTGGGTAGATGGCAAGAATATATAGGGAATTTATATGCAGGAGAGGAACTAACTGCATTAGAACAGGAATCAGACATTGAAAATGATGACTTGGGATATCCTACACTTAGAGATGAGTTTGAATTAGTATTAAAGAGTCTGAAAAATGGTAAGGCGCCGGTTACAGATAAGGTGCAAGCAGAAACTCTAAAAGCCGCTGGACAACCAGTAAGAGAACGTCTCTTCCAACTTGTAAGCTATATGTATGAGACAGGCAAGATACCCAAAGATTTCAAACGTAGCATCATAGTAGCTATACCAAAAAAGAAAGGCGCAGATAGATGTGAACATTTTCGAACAATAAGTTTGACAGCACACGTGTCAAAAATATTAACTAGAATTGTGCAAAGACGAATGGAAAAACGTGCGGAAGAAATACTAGGAGAAGACCAAATTGGGTTTAGGCGAAACAGGGGAACACGGGAGGCTATTTTAGCTCTGAGAGTGATAATGGAGAAAACAATAGAAAAAGGGGAAAGCGTGTATATAGAGTTTGTAGATCTGGAAAAAGCATTCGACAATGTAAAATGGAAAACAATGTTTGAAATACTCAAAAAAATTGGAATGAGTTATAGGGATAGACGAATAGTACATAGCTTATACAAAGAGCAAACAGCAGTAATAGAATTAGAGCAGGAACGTAGAGACGTAAACATTGATTTTTAACTTGTACATAGAAGAGGCAATGAATACTGTCAAATGCAGGAAGACATTTAGAATTACTATGCAGGGACAAAAAATGATATGCTTATATTTGCAGATGATATAGCGGTATTAGCGTCTAGCAAGGAAGAGTTAGAAGCTGCTCTTAATGAAATGGAAACGGTGCTAACAGAGAGATACGGTATGAATATTAACAAAACTAAAACTAAAATTCTAGTATGCAAAGGTTGGGAAAATAAATCAAAAACAAGAATACAAGTATGTAACACGAACTTACAAGAGGTTAAGGATTTCTGCTACCTAGGAAGCCAAATAACGCAAGATGGAAAAAGCACAAAAGAAGTAAAACAAAGATTAGCACAAGGTCGTGCTACATTTAACAAGAAAAAGCAAATACTGTGCTCAAAGACCACAAACATAGAAACAAGGAAAAGATTGCTTAAAACATATGTGTGGAGCATAGCACTGTACGGCTGTGAAACCTGGACAGTAGGAGAAGCGGACAAGAAAAAGGTAGAAGCCTTTGAAATGTGATGCTACAGACGAATGATGAAGATATCATGGACAGACAAAGTTAAGAACGAAGAGGTACTAAAATGGTAGGGTAAGAAAGAAATATGTGGAAAACGGTAAAAAATAGAAGAGATAAGATGATAGGCCACATACTACGGCATGAGGGAATAGTGCGGAATATATTAGAAGCAGAGATAGGAAAAAAGAGAAGAATGGGCAGACCTAGGTTAGACTACTGCACACAGATAGTAAAAGATGTAGGCTGTAGGGGGTTCAGGGAGATGTGTAGGGTAGCCCAGAATAGAAATCAATGGAGGTACGCATCCAACCAATCCCAAGATGGATAAACTAATGACGAAAAAATAACTGTGCTTAACCATGATGATTATCATAAGTAACTACAAGAATGGGTCGGGCAGTATTCTCGATAATGTTAAGTGTGTGAAAGGATTTACTGGAAAACCATTATTTCGGCAAATGTCTAAGTGTTGGGGGATCTTGGTAGCCACAGGTTGCGTAACCCCCGTCACTGAATCTCGGTGAAATAGGGCATAAAATTAGAAAACCCTAGAAGGAGAACGAGCTGGATACACATGCTGTGTGAGAATTTCAGGGAACTATGTAGGCAAGCTCAGAATATAAATAAGTGCAGGTACTTGTCCAACCAGTTTTGAGACGAAAAACCTAATGACGAAAAAATAAGCGCGGATAAATCTGATGATTAGTATAAACAACTAGTTGTTGGTTGCGAAATATCTGCAAGTAATGTTGACTGTGGGAGGAGATATATTGGAAAACATATTAAATCGGTAAATGGTTAAGTGTTGGGGGAACTTGGCAACCACAGGCTGGTTACTTCCCTTCACAACCACTGAAGGTCGGAGAAATAGGGTATATAATTGTAAAACAATAGAAGGTGACCGAACTGCATCTAACAAGAAAGAACAGCGCCTATGAGGAAAGACAACAAACATAGAACAAGAAAAAAATTGTTGAAAGCATATGTGTGGAGCACAGCACGGTATGCCTATGAAACAGGGGCAGTCTGAAACGCAGACAGAACAACGGTAGCAGCCTTTTGAAATGCTGTGCTTCAGATTTATGAGGACGATAGCATGGACAGACAAAGATAATAACAAATAGGTTATAGAAATAGTAGGGGAACAAGGATATCTGGGGAAAAAGATAAGAGAAATAGAAGGGCAGAATACGTTCTAAGGCATTTTTGGGGAATAGTATGGGATATATTACAAGCAGAGATAGGAAAAAAGAGGTAGATGTAGACCTAGATCAGATAGTGATAGATGCAGATTGTGCAAATTTCAGGGAAATCTGTAGGTTAGTTTAGAATAGGAAACAATGATGGTGCGCGTCTAACCAGTTCCAGGACTGAAGACTTAATGATGATGATTGGGTGTTTTGTTGAACGTTCAATGAACCTTTCCCTTTCTTTTAACGTATTCTCTACGTATCACCAAATTTTTGATGACTTTTTACACAAAATATCTAAGTACATGTATGTTTCTAATATTCAAAATAAAACTTATGCTATTAATTGAAAATTTAGTTCTAACCTGGTATTCTTTTGATTGATTTCCACGGGAGTTTCCTGTTTCAAATCAGTTGCCTAGTTTAGTGGATGTTAACCCACAGCTTTGCGTGAACTCCAATGCTTCGAACTGTTTTTCTGGAGCTTAACGAGTGGCTTCGAATGAACGTGTTGCTTATAGCTTTACTTAAACTCTCAACGTCTTAATTTAGAGTTTTCCCATTTATTGCATTTAGTAGGTATTGAAGTATTAGTATTAAAGTATTGTTTTAAGTTTTACTTCCGTACTTGAGTGGAGCATTGAAGTACTGTTTTGCCTTTCGTCTCAATATTTATACCTTATTGCGTTATGAAATATGCTTGTTAATCAAAAGTTTGTTTTATGCGTTTTATTTCCTTCCATTCCTTACGCAATGCGTTGAGTTTTAACGAAATTTGTTTCACTTTTAAATATGCCTAATTTGTATTTGCTTTGGCGCAGGAGAATGTTTTAAATGTTTAGAAATAAATGTCTTGAATAACTTCCAAAGTTATTTATTTTAATTTAAGTTATTACAGAATGAGCGTCCTTTCATTAATTGTAGCTATTTTCGATTTTATACAAGGTGATTGGAATTTACTTTTTGCATAATCACCGAATTATGTACTTTTTATTATTTAAATGTTTGGTTTTCTTGATTTCTATGTTGTTTATATACAGTATATCTCCCTTGTGACCGTATATACCCCTAAATAACCCTATTGTCATAGCAATATATATATATATATATATATATATATATATATATATTTTAAGCAGCTCACAAAGTTTATCGATATACTGTTGTAAAATGAATTATTTGCGGCAAGGAAGCTTGAAGTAGACGGTGCCGACCAACAAAAATTCGCTCATTAGTTGATTGCAAAAATTCGTTTTTAAAACTAATCCTTATCGAAGGACGTTTAGCTTTCGAGAAAAATAACCTTTTTGAGTATATTTAAGTAAGTGGCTCAAAACTTATGTAGTTCAGAGAAGAACAAGTGTCCAGAATAGTTTTCTCGAAAATTTCACGTTGTGATTAAAGCGGAAAATTTAAGTAGTAATGAGTTTAATAAATTGAAAGAAAAAGTAAATAAGAATTTGGACTAAGCTTCTTATAATTGTGCGGTATAGAATAGATGAAGCCACCCACGAGTAACATTGTAGTAATTTGGTAGTGCGTAATTTCCCCGACTTGCCGGCAGTAGCTTGACGAAGAGAATGTGATACCAAATGGTACAAAAGCATTTTTTGAATATATGCAACCATATTGGCGATAAGGATCTCCCATCGCTTGGGGGTACCATATAGTGAGAACGATGTCATCGAAGGTAGGTAAAGTAAAACTTCAAAATTTTGAGAATAGAAGTTAATGATTTGAATGCTGCAATTTTAAAGACCAAAGCTGCCAAATTAATGTTTTACCAAGGAAATGAGGGAGGATAATTTTCCATAGGATTGAAAATACGATCCAAGATGACGTATAAATTGCACTTGGTACCAAGCTAGACTGAGCTAGAAAACAGGTCATCAAACTTGGGGTTCTATTGAAGACGTAAAACTTTCAAAGCTGGAGAATAAAAACCTTAAAGGAGTGAAAATATATGCATTATTTTGAAACGAGATGATCTTCTAGAAAATCAGGATGATTATTGGATCATTTGCGAAGTTCAAAACTATAAAGTTGATTCCATAGAACGAGAGTTGATTCCATAGTTTTCATCAAGAGGTATATCAATATTGCAAGTAAGGTAGCAAAGAGCAAAGTCGATGAGTAGAAAACGAATGTCTTTAACCTGAACCAACGCACGTATAGCAAAAAAAAATACAATTCACAACATAGGTAATTACATTAACTCTGTAGTTTTCCATTGTCTAATTAGGAAAAACGCCAAACTATGCGTAGGTAATCGCAATAAGCAGGATGTGTAAGGATTTGTTTTTACAGTTGACGAGTATGTGCACTAAGAACAAAACAATACAGACGAAGGTGCAGTAAAATTGGTGTAATATATTGTCGAAGCTTGGGCCAACTAAAAAGTGGTCATTTGAAGATAATTCAAGTAGAGTTATTAGACGTATCCCTAAAGATACAAAGAGTTGTAAAGCAAAATTGCGACTACCAAACGTTTGGTATGTTTCAACGACAACTTCCGCCGAAAAGTGTCAACAAACTTTTTCTCAACTAAGAGATCTCGGATCTGAAAAGTCTATTTGGCAACAGCATATTCCTGCCAAGAAATAGAATTTGTTTTACAAAGCAAGCTAGTGATCAGTAATGAGTGTATAGCAGGTATGGTTCCCATTAAAACATACCCAAACATAGCATTGACAACAGCAGGTTGATTACTTGAACCATGGAAACCTGAAGAATGTGGGTGCCAAGTAGCAAACTGAAGAACGCAGATTGAGCGAAGAGTGTGTCAGCTGGCTTGAGGTCAGCTAGATGAAAAAAAATTTTAGTACAAATATTAGTAGCAGGTAGATTTCAAAATTTTTTTGGAAGTATCATGGTTTTGAAATTAATAATAATCTTAGGTGAAAGATCTCTTACGACTTTAAGAAAAGTAGCGATAAGGTAATGGAAAACCGTTGAACGCAGAGTTTAAATTTCTAAGGCCTCCGCAAAGTGAAATCCACCCCAGTGCCATTCCATAATTTGACTTCTGACGACAAGGTAGATTCTGAAAACAGTCAATCATCCTGTAAAATAAGTTAAACAAAAGCATATATTGTTATTATTAAAAAAAGGAAAAGTTACAAAACCAAAAGAACTTAAAATTTCCAAGAACTTAAAAAAATATACTTGCATTATTAAATAAAAATTTAAGTAGGATAAATCAAATATAGTCAATCGTGAAGCATCCTTTAAATCTGTATAAATTAGTAGTTAGTATAACGTATTGTTTAATGCTATTCAGTATTCTTTTGACACTTTAGTAGAGATGGGGAAATAGTCGTGATTATAGGACGCGTTCTTTCATTTTTATGAACAATTCACACGGACAATATTGACCTCGACATTAGAATAGTTTAGACGCCAAATCCGTGAAATTCAATAACCCTAAGATGTAAAACTTATAAAAACCGACGGATAGCAAAAGAGCGGCCAGACAGGTCAGATTATCAACGACCAAACAACCGACCTGAGCGTGCGAATTTTAATCGACATCCAATCATCGGACGTAAAAAACAGGTACGATAGTTACCGTGAATCTATCATACTCGAAACTGTTAGTAAAAGAACGGAGTTTCAGACGCGAATGTAAATCGCGGATGTTTATAACAGTAGTTAACGTGAAAATTACCGGTGATCGGAAGCTTTAATCAACATCAACAGTTGAACTTTACACCTGCCTTGGAGTTTTCAGTGAGAAAAAATTGTACGTCGTATAAATGTTTATTATACAGCTTATAACTATCATTTGCTGTTTGTTTGTTTCTTTGGTATTTAATAACTATCATGATAAAAATAATGTGTAAAGCTCATTCATTATTAAGGACTTATTTAAAGCGTATTGTAAACAAAGAATTCTCATATGGAAACGTTCATTATTGTAGAGGCAAAACAGTACGTTAAAACTAAATTGGTTGAGTTTCTAACATTCTAACATCGATTGGATTAACTACTTTTTCAGTTACATACATATTGGGCCAATTAGGAGTAGATCATAGTCTTTTTTTTTGATTATTCATTATTGTAATCATGTTTTACAATATAGGATAGGTATACAAGATGTGGAGCTTTTATTTGACTTTATTTTAAACTAGTAGAAGAGCAGGGTGTAAGTGAGGCTCCATCGACCTCTATCAGCAGTAAAAACCTACAAACCATTACTCGAAATACCCATCTTCGGGGTAAGCTTTACCTTCGTTGATTTTTTTCACATGGGTTGGCGCTCAAAGGCTTTACATAGACAAAGGGGGTTTAAAGATCTTTCAAAGTAAGTATGAAAGTATTTAGTAGAAGATATTGGAGATATTTACATTTTGTAAATACAATTATTTACTTATTTAAGTATACCGCACAGATAGGCGCAATTGTTATATTGATATCTAGTGTCGTTTTGGTTAAATATCGTTTTTTTTTGTTAATAACGTGAAAACGGGACATAATAATAAAGTTTTTATAAACAATTATATTATTATTCTAGTATGATAAATCGATTGATTATATTGATATCTAACCGCTTTTGGTTTTTAGTGTATATGGCGTATCAATTGATGAAATAATATTGATGTTCTATATTGGTATCTAGTACCCTTTTAGTTTTTAACATATAATTTGAAAACAAGTCTGGTATTTTAATTTTATCTAGATATTTGTTTTAATTGAGTATGACACAACGATTTGTGTGATTGTCATATCAATAATTAATGACCTTTGACCGATACAGTGCCCTTTTACCAAAATTTATATTTATATTTTATTAAGTAAAGAATAGTATATTGTATACCCAATAGGAAAAGCTCAACATTCCCGGACGACGTGAAGATTGCTTGTCGAGGTGCAAGCCGAGACAAGCAACACGGAGTCCGGGAATGTTGCTTTTCCTACCTGGTATACATATTGACTGACACATTGAAATGGTATTTTTGAAAATAACAATTCAAATTCTATAATTGTACTAATTGTGAAATACCTGAAAATATCACACACAACTTACTTCAGAATCAAATACAATCTAAAGTTAGTTGTTTACTATATTTACATAATGTGTTGAGATTGTTTAAATAGAACTTACCATGAAAGAATGTTCTCAGTCATTTTTGTAATCCGTATGAATATACATATTATATCTGTACAGTACAGTAATGAATATTTCCTTACAGTGATTTGTCGTTGCTTGGCAACGAATAAACACTCGGAAATTTCCACTTTTCTTTAAGAAATTTTATCAGAAATGTCAAAATTTCTGAACGATTTGCGAAAAAATACCTTTCGCTATGGCTAACTGTGTTTTTATAATGATCCACAATTCTGTTTGATAATTGTGTATGTGGTGGCCCTTTGCGAGTGCCTGTGACGAAAACTGGGTCCACGGTGCTTGTGGCATAGTTCCAAATCAATATCTAAAGCCCAGAGAGTAGAATAAGAGGTAAACATTAATGCACTGTGTTACCATGCACCCGAATAAAAGTAAGCAAAGTAAGCAACACATTTTAAACATAGTAATATGACTTGATATAAAATACTGGGAAAATAAATTGGAATTTTTGAGTTGGTGGTCGGATTATCTTTATACGACAATGTGGGAGTGCATCGGCATTGGATGAGTTTTAGCTCTGCTTACAATCCACGTTGTCATCCGCTAATGTCTGGTATATACAGTATAAAGTTCTGCCTGGTGCCTATAAAGAACTATGGGTTACCCCGAGGCTTTAAAATGTACTATCCGATCATCTAACTTAAGTTTATAGTAACCAAATGTAAAATACTATACATTCAATTTTAATAAAATGCCAATGCAAGAAACATGGGGAAATGCAAGTAAAGTATGAATTTGGCTATAATTCCATGGTTTGATTTTAAACAAAATAGTGTCTTGTCGCTAGCAGCTAACGTGGGATTGTACGAAACAAGGTGGAAATACAAAAAAAATGAAGTGGTTGTTTGTAATGGCGACAAAAACAGTGGATTTGTATGTATCCGAACTATGGGAACTGATAAGACACTTTTGTGACAAAAATGCAAGGGATTTAAATAGAAATTATTTTGATAATATTTGGAGTTATGATACTTTGGACATTTTTTTTCCATACTGAGAGGTAGAGGATTATAGTAACATAAGCTTTATGTACATTAGCATTTAGAAGCCTAGCTTATGATAGTGTTTGAATAAGTAGATGGAAATATTGGATTAAGGAGAAAGTAAAGATGTTTTCTCAAGAGTGTAATTCAACACTCCTACACCACCTTGGAGTACTTACTGCCCACATTCGTAATTTACCTGATGCTAAAAAATATTTTGCTTGGCACCACGTACGCGAATTATACAATTTCACATGTTACTTGCATGTTTCGAATTTGATTGCGCCCATTATCTTTCGTTAGCTGAATACATTTATATAAAGGCCAAAGTTTTCTGTACAAAGCAAATGTGAAATGTTCATACCGCATAGCTTAAAAATGTTCTCATTTTAAAACTAAATAAATAAACGTTGAAGTTTCTTCCTACACTTTCAATCATTCGTTTTATTTCACCACAAAATTAATTTTTTGCAAATGTCATCAGTTCATATATTTTTTCTTTGAAGCTTTAAAACACGTTTAATCTTAAACTAAAAAGTAATTTTGCATTTTTCAAAAGATTTGCCATAATTCGAATATCAGGACGTTGCAGTAGAAACGTGGGAGTGCTGCAGAATCAGTATTTGACATAGCAGGATTCCAGGGAACTGACTGAATTACGGGTGGGCGAAGGGCGCGGTTTATGTGGGTGTGCCTCTGAGAAACTAAGCTACAGATTTTTGTTATATTAAAACTATGAAAATATATAACAAACTCTTAACATCCTTAAAAGCAGTTGCTATTTCATTAGTAGGTGTAAATACTTCAGAGGTTGAATTGGATAATGTTTAAAAGAAAGCTTTAAAATGATTGCACTTTAGCATTATGCTTTACGATTATAGGAACAACCTTAAGTCTGATTATAGAAGCGTAACTACCCTTTCTTATGTTATTTAAAAACTCTATTATGTTTAATGTGTTTGGTTTTGGTAGTACTTCACACAGAAGTTAACTATTTTTCAGAACAAGCTTTTATGTAACATGAATGAAGAACGAATGTCGATATCTCTACACTCTTTTTAGATATTACTGAAAAGTGTCATTTGGTATTTTTAAGTGACATAAATATTAATTTTTAGACGTTTTTTAAATGATAAAAATCTTTCGCAGACAGACTTCGACTTTTTATTTTAAATGAGTAACGTGGGACAAGTGTGTAACCGGGGCAGGTGCATTTTCTACATCCATTCTTTATTAATGTGTCATATTACAAGTATCGTATGCAGAGATATTTTAAAAGTTGTTTCTGCACAGGGTGTTTTTCAAGGTGTTGTTGTATAAAGTACATCATCTTAAATGATAGAAGTAATCTAAAAATTTGGAGTGGGTATCTATAGAAAGTACTCCATAAGACCAAAATCCTTACGCTTGTACCAAAGACAAGTCGTGTATATACTTAACTCACAATGTGTGCTCTGTTATTGTTTTACCAGACATCGTAGATTTTTCATAGACCAAAATTATTGCCACTCCTGTACTAATGAGCCCCGATAATTGTGAAATTCTGTTTACAGGATGCTTTTATGACATATTGTGAGTTGTTGGCTATTTTCAGTGAAAGCATTAATTTTCGAAGAAGTGTGTTTCGCCTTATTGTAAAGCTAAAAACTAGGTTTATTAATTTAAAATGAGGAACTTTTTTAGAATTCGAAAAAATGCCCGCTAAATACTGCAATTTTTGTTGATACTGTGAAACCTCGGAATTATTAGCGTTCACACGGGTCTTGTCGTCATTTGCTTATCTTTGCAATCGTAAGCGCTGACGTATTGTTCTGTATGTGAGAAAAAGTTCATCTTCCCTCAAACGCAGGCGGAAGCAACGCTTTCTGTCTATATTTGACATAAGTCAAAAAAACTTGACAATGTCAGATATATTATTTCATCTTATTAATTGTAATACGTAGTATTTATCAACTTACCTTGTGTAAATAAACTACCTAAAGTATGTGAAGGGGGTTATCCAGCCTGCGGCTATCAAGATCCCCCAACACTTGTAAGTTCTCGTTACCTATTTGTATTCTTGTTTTTGATTTATTCTCCCCTCCTTTGCATACTAGAAACTTAGTTTTATTTTTGTTAATTTTCATACTGTATCTCTCTGTTAGAATTGTTTCCATTTCATTAAGAGCAGCTTTTAACTCTTTCTAGCTAGAGGCCAATACTTCTATATCATCTGCAAATCTAATTCCAAACGTTTTCCTGCATTTGACAGTATCCATTGCCTCTTCGATGTACAAGTTAAAAATTAATGGGGATAAGGCACATCCCTATCTCACACCTTTCCTAATATTTACTTCTCTACATACCTGCTCAAATTCTATTACCGCTGTTTGCTCTTTGTATAAGCTGTGTATTATCCGTCTATTCCTAAAACTCATTCCAATCTTTTTGAGTATTTCGAACGTTCTTCACCATTTACATTGTCGAATGCTTTTTTTAGATATACAAACCCTATATATACGCTTTTCCATTTTTCTGTTGTTTTCTCCATTATCACCCTCAGAAATAAAATAGTCTTCCGTGTTCCCGTTTCGCCTAAACCCAAATTGATCTTCTCCTAATATTTCTTTAGCTTGTTTTTCCATTCGTCTTTGTATAATTCTAGCTAGTATTTTTGACACGTATGCGGTTATACTTATTGGTCGACAATTTTCACATCTATCTGCGTTTCTCCTTTTTGGCATAGTGACTATGATGTTACGTTTGAAATCGTTGAGTATCTTGCCTGTTACAAGTTGGAAGAGACGTTCTGTTACTGCTTGTCGAGCGGTTTCTAGCGTTTCTGCTTACACCTTATCTTTATTTGGCGCCTTGCCATATTTCAGACCTTTTAATGCTAATTGAAACTCATCTCTAAATATAGAATATCCCAAATCATTCTTTTCCATGTCTGATTTCTATGCTAATGCTGTCAGTTCGTGTCCTCCATATTTGTTTCTTATATATTCCTGCCATCTAACCACTTTCTCTATACATTTTCTACAATGACTTTTCTCTGGCATCCCTTATACTTTTGCTGTACGGTTTTATATCTCAAAATACGTTTTAATTAGTTTGTATGCTTCGTCTCTTTCCTATTTCCGTCTTAGTTTGTACCTCTTTGTACTTTTTATTAATTCATTGTCCTTTAGTTTTCCTGCATTTGTGAATAATTTCCCATTATATGGCTTTGTATCTCTGTTTTCTTGTTTCGTCTGATCTATTTTTGTATTTTCGTCTTTCTTCAATTAAATTCAGGATATCCGTTGGTATCATGGTTTCTTATATTCCTTTTGTGTATATTCCAGAATATCTCTGTCCGCCATGTCTAAGCTGGATTTAATGTTATTCCATTCTGTTTCTACTTCCTTAGCATCAGAAAATTTCCCGATATCTTTCAGCAATTCATTATACTTTTTTTCAAATCTTTTGTGGATAAATTTAACTTTTAGTTTCTCAAAGTCAAAGTGCCTTTTTCCGTTCCTTTTTTCAAATTTTTAAATTTAAGAGCGGGTTTCATAATTACGATGTTGTGGTCAGTGTCTGTATCTGCTTCTGGGTAGCTTCTACAGTTTTTTACTTGATTCCTAAACCGATGTCTAACAAGAAGGTAATCTATTTGTGTTTGTGATAGTTAAATTGTTTTTGTCGCAAAATTCTACCAACCTATTTCTCCCGTCGTTTCTCGTGCCTAAACCAAATAAACCTACTACCATTTCTTCCCTACCCTCTGCTACCACTGCATTAAATCCCCCGTAATTATTAGATTTTCATGTCCTTTTACATATCTTTGTACGTTTTCGATATCTGTGTAGATCGATTCTACTTCTTGTGCACTGTGGCTAAAGGTGGGCATGTATGCTTGTATTGTTACTGTATTTTCCGGTTTAGAGCCTAATCTAACCATGATTACTCTTTCACTTTTTTGTAAGTAGTTTTCTACACAGTGCCCTATCTTTTTTCGCATAACTATTCTCACACCAGATGTTTCTTGCTCTGATCAGGTATGAATTACCCTAAAGTCTCCTCTCCAAACACCCCCCGCGTCTGGTCTCCGAACTTAGCTGATCCTGACTTTGTCTAAGTGCTAACCTATCCATTTCAATTTCTAAGTTCTCTAGCTTACCTATTTGCTTCATACCTCTGACATTCCACGCTCCGATTCGCAGAATGTTCCCGATTCTTTTCTAAATTTTCGATCACATCTTCCTAATTAGTCCCTCCCGAGATCTGAATGGGCGACTATTTTAACTCCGGAATCTTTTACCCCAGGAATGTCATCATTTTAAATACAATTTAAGTACGCTGTGTACTTGAGAGGTAATGTGGTGGTTTCCCGTTGCCTTCCACATTGCAGTAGTGTGCCTTAGAATATCACACCGACCCCTATGATCTCCGCCAATCTAAGTACCGAAAGAGCCGCTGTCCTCTTTCGGGGGCCTGTCTTATTCTCGTTTCTCAATAAAGGCCCTACTACTTTGGTTGAACCTTTAGTTTGGTTCTGCAGGTCACTGCAACTTTGAAGCCATTCCACCCGTTCTAGTAATCTGAAACTTCTTCAAGATGCAGGTCCGTTCGGAATGGAGTATACAATATAACGGAGAATATTTAGGGATCTCACTTGTCGAAATATCGTAGAACTGATCGGACGTACAATTTAAAATAGTGAAGGTAATCTATTTGTGTTTGTGATAGTTAAATTGTTTTTGTCGCAAAATTCTACCAACCTATTTCTCCGTCGTTTCTCGTGCCTAAACTTCTTCGAAATAAATAAGTTCAAAATGAAAATTTGTAGCAAGCGATTATTGTAAACAGGATGTTGTTGAGGAATTTAAGAGATTACCGGATACCTAAAACAAGGCATAGACTATTTAATGAATCGAATAATTTTTCGTTTTAAAAGCAAAAGGGATTTGAGTTAACCAGAGACATTTTTAAAAGCAAAATTAAAACGTAACAATGTACATAAATAATCCTCCGAGTGCTATTCAGGACGGTGCTTAAAATACTTGGGGCGGTGTTCTAAATTAGTATGGTACCCAAAAATTAGAGAGGTCTCCAGACATACTAGAGGTGATGCCCACAATACTTTGAATTGTTTACAGGTTACTTTGAGTGGTTCCCAAAAGTCCTAACACAATCCCATTACTGTCTACTTGCAATTTTCAATCAGTTAAGTCCGACTTAATTTCACTTTGCAAGTATTAGATATTTTGAATTTGTCTTTATCGTGGCACTTTATTTATTTTTACTATTTATTGTTTTACTGAAATACCAAGCATCATCTTTTCTAAGTGTACTATTATTTATAATTATTAATTCAAGAATATGGAGCATTTGTTCCAGGAATTTTCATTACTCTTATAAGCTTGTAAAACGGCATGCACAATGTGTATCAATGGTAGGACTGTATTTTAAAAACATTGGTTCCTATTCGTTGAATGTCTTAATTTTTGTTAGTTCGGTGTCATTGTCTTATGATCATTTTTAATTAATTCTTTAATCACTTAATACAAATAACAAATTTGTTTGGATAACGCTTTTATGAATTGTAAGTGTTAGTTTATACGCAAAATTTGCCAGCCTACGTGACCAGTTGAAAGTATTACGTTTATAATAAGAATTTTATATCCCCAATTTAACTTTTGCGCGACTTTTGCTACATCAACGCAGTTTGCAGATTAAGTAAATGCTTTTTTCCAATTAATAAGTTTCTATGCTAAACGAAAGAAACTATGCATAATGTTACTCAATTTCTCCAAAATTAAGCGCGCCTTTAATATGAGTTTTGTTCCATTATACTTGTTAATAGCTTCCAATGCTAAATGAATAAAAAAATCTGCATAAATGTTCCTTAGTATACTTATATACAGTGCATTTTCAAAAACAAACGTTTTTAATCAAAGTTAATTGCTTTATAGTTAATCACTTTTAGTAAGTGTTTAGCCGTTATGGAGTAGGATGGCGTCCTTTTCAGCAATATTCACACACACACACACACACACACACACACACACACACACACATACACACACACACACACAGATATATTATATGTATTATTTTATACTGTGATCCTACCCTATGAGTGATAGGTCTAGTATATCTATCTCTTACTCCTTGTCTTATTTTAGAGCCTTGTTCAGTTATGCCACAAAATTTATCTTTAAATATTTAACACGGCTGCTGCACTTATATAATTTCATAGGGCCGTCAACCACATAGCGGAATCTATCTATGGTGGGTTCGTCCTAGGCAAACCGCTGCCAACTAGACACCCAAACAAATATCCAAGGAGTTTTCAAAATAATTTTAAAAGCCAAAAGTATCCCCAAACACTAGTTCTACTTTTATTAATTTGATTAAAGCACTGCATAGATATTAAATACTAATTCCTGGAATCCAGATACAAGCGTCGCCTTCCAGCCGCCCTGAAGCCAAGTGACCAACTACAGGCACCTCCTGAAGAAATAAGTAACTCGAGCAACTGGTAATCTCCGGACTATAAAACTACTAATATTTCTACAAATTTTGTGTTATACAAATTCTCGGATAACTCCAATTCCACTATTCTTTCCTCTTCAAAACGATAACGGTACCGACGATCACTCCCTCTTCTAATTACTTTTTTTTCGTCACAGAACTGCTACCATAGACTTTACTTTACTGCACTCCAGTACCACTGAATATACTTCTCTTCTCCACTATTTGCTACCTCCAGGTACAACTTGACTTTCAAAATTTATTCGTAACTTTGTAAATGAAATAAAACTCGGACATTCCGTAGTGTGTCTTAGAATGTCATACCGGGCCCAATGGTCTCCGTCAATCTTTCTTAAGTAAAGGCCGCTACTACTTTGGTTGAACCTTTAGTTTGGTTCTGCAGGTCACTGCAACTCTGAAGCCATTCCACCCGTTCTAGTAACCTGGAACTTATTCAAGGTGCAGGTCCGTTCGGAATGAAGTATACAATATAACGGAGAAAATTTAGGGGTCTCACTTGTCGAAATATCGTAGAACTGATCGGACGTACAATTTAAAATAGTGCACCTATTGTAAATTTAACTATCTTGTGGTATTCAAAGTTAGTTTAACGTAATACAAGTGAGACAAGTAGCATTGCTTGCAATAGGTAAGTAAAAAAAATTTTTTGTATGTAAACTTCCGTTACTACTTCCCAGCCATATGAGAAAGTGTCACATTATCAATCTATATTGGTTACACATTGTTTAGTTATAAAACTGTGTAAAAATTGAACTTCAACTTTGAACTTATTTAGCTTCTCGATGTATAGAAATCCTAGAATATTTAGCTTATCAGATAAGGTTGTCATAAGACGGTCAATAATTAAACACTTGGACTTTGAACTTAACTTTCTTTCAAAGCTTGTGATTTATACCTCTAGCGCCGTATATTAATAAATTAGTGTATCCCTTATATTGGATACCGATTTCAAATTAAACACTGGGCTAATACTTGGGTTTGTTGCCACTAGGTGGAGAAACCAAATTCTTTTACCATCTTTCATATGAAAAAAATTCAGAAAAGTCGTGTAAGATGACATTCCATTCAGTTCACATAACACCCATTTTATAATGGAAACTGATATACATAACTTGAACATTAAGTTTTAAGCAACCAACTATACAACTGAAGTATGGAGTTTAAACACCGCATAAAAGTAGCGCTGTAATCTTCATAAACGATCGTTCCGTTACGTTTGGCAATTTGTATTGTAGTAGCTGACGCCAAAATAGTTAAAGGTTTTTCTATGTTAAACTTAACTATTATAGTATTATTTTTTGTTTTATTGATTTTCAATTTTGTGCCGTTATCGTTGGATTAGTCCATTATTTACAGAAATGGAAACCTCTACAGTGCAAAATAAAAAAATGTGTTGTGTTAGGGTGCAATGACACCTAGTGTAAGAGACATTATTTTCCTAAAAATGATGAAGAACTGTTTAGGTTATATATTACAAATGCAAAGAAACCCCTTGTTATTAAATAAAACAATTAGCCTGATCTGCAGTAGTTATGTTGTATGCGATGAACAATTTTGAAAGGAATTTCTAGTTGAAGGTACAGAACTTGGCGTACGAAGAGTTGCTTATCCTAATATGAATTTATAACTACTATAAACCTTATATTATTATCATATTGGTAGGAACAAATAAATATTTATCTACCTATCTACCGCTGTTATTTCAGATTCATCATGCTCTTTACGAATATTTAATTTAATTCAAAATTTAAATTAAGTAACTATAAATACACATACGCCACTTTCATGCAGTGTTTAAACTCCGAACTTCAGTGTATTGTTGGTTGCATAAAACTTAATGCTAGATTTTAACATGGTAGTTACATAAAGTGGGTGTTATGTGATTCAGTTCTACTTTAACGTCCGTGTTAAAAGTTGTACATATGACTGCCGTATGCTATATAAAGATGGTTTAATATAATCGTTTAATACCAAATATGTTTCCAGGCACGTAAAAACTTTTAGCTATATAATGTATAAATGCGCGCATATAATCGACACCAAAAGACATGGTTATGACTCATCGATATTTGGGACATAAAACACGACCTACAATAATTTTGTCTTGCTTTACTTAAATACTATAAAATGAGATGTAAACATTCGCATATATCTTCTGAATAAGATATAGGATGAAATGAAATGTTTGTCGTGAATAAATGATGTAAAATTGACAATTGTGGTGCCTAGGTAACCTCTGCCGTTGTTATTGTATTTAGAACGCCCGACCGAGTGGATGATAATTATTGATAAATTACAACCTCTTGCACTTATAATAATCACAGATTAGAAGTATAGAGAAAACCAAAGCTACTGTTGTAGACAAAAAGAAGTGAAGCCTAATTATATAAAGGGCCAGCTATTGGCAACCTGCCAAGTCTATATGCAAATTAAGCAATTTTACTGAAATACATTTTTTGACTAATATTTTTAGCACAATCTTATTTGAGTCAGTTGAACAACTAATGCAAAAATTTACAAGCATAATGGAAATATGAAATTCAATTACAATTAACAATATTTTTACAGTTTTCTTGCTGGTGACTCTAGTGATAAATCATTAGAGAAGCACATAGTTCAAATTTATTTACCAATTTATTGATATTAACAAAAACTATTATTAATATAAAAAGAAACATTAATAGTTTTGTTACTAAAACTTTCCACATACCTACTAATGCCAACTAAACTATTAAGATTTATGTGACAACTATATATTTATTACATACAAATAGCAAACTTTGGTTTAAGCAGAATCTGTGTTATAACACAGAACTTGATGGAATATTGTTTTACCGTTGGTGGTGTACGATGTGGAATTTATTGGGTTTTTGTTGATTTTATATTGTACTGTTTTTTTAATTTTTTGAGAAAGTCTTTCAAGTAAAAAGTTACTTTCGCTTCGCATTTTCTATGGTTCGAAATATACATTTAAAATCTCAGGGCACATTTGGTGATAGTAAATGTTTTACGTTACTTTCAACCAGAATGTGACATTCAAGGCACTTTTGTACACGCGTGAAGTTAGCCCCCCCCCAACTTTTGAAAAAAACAACTTTCTATAGTTCATTCGTTTGAACATTGTTTGCACATGTATGTACATCCAGTATTTTTGTTTGCACACTTTTCGTTCAATTTAGGGGGGTCAACTTCACACTGGCCCCCCGATTTTCAGGAAATTTACTTTAAACCGGCGGAATTGATACATCATCGTTTGCACATGTATGCACATCTAATATTTTTGTTTGCACACCTTTCGTTTAAAAGTTATTAAAAAACCATTGTGACGGGTCAACTTCACTAGCCCCCGACATTCATAATGTGCAAACCAAAAGGTATCAATTAGTCTCATTGTAATTCATTTTTGCACATTTTGAACAATAGGTCTCGTATAGCGGGTACTACGAAAGTAAATGTTACATTAGTTTTGAACTAAAGGTGTGCAAACGAAAAAGCGACTTGATTCATGATGTGCAAACGAAGATACTTTTATTTCCGTCATCACATGTTAGAATTGCACAAAAATGCGATATCTGACATGTGTAAAGTTAGCCCCTGATTAAATTAAAAAGTTTTTTTACTTACAGTGGTGTGCAAACAAAAAGTTGATATGTTTCATAATGTGCAAACGAAAATGTATCGATTAGGCATTGTAATCCATTTTTGCACATTTTGAACAGTCGCTCTCATATAACGTGTACTACGAAAGTAAATGTTAAATAAGTTTTGAACTAAAGGTGTACAAACAAAAAAGCAACCTGATTCATGATGTGCAAACGAAGATACTTTGATTTCCGTCATCACATGTTAGAATTGCACAAAAATGCGATATTTGACATGTGTGAAGTTAGCCCCTCCCAATTAAATTAATTTTGTTTTTACTTACAGTGGTGTGCAAACAAAAAGTTGATGTGTTTTATAATGTGCAAACGAAACTGTATCGATTAGGCATTGTAATCCATTTTTGCACATTTTGAACAGGCGCTCTCGTATAACGTGTACTACGAAAGTAAATGTTAAATAAGTTTTAAACTAAAGGTGTGCAAACGAAAAAGCGACCTGATTCATGATGTGCAAACAAAGATACTTTGATTTCCGTTATCACATGTTAGAATTGCACAAAAATGCGATATTTGACGTGTGAACTTAGCCCCACTAATTAAATTAAAATTTTTTTTTACTTATTGTGATGTGCAAACAAAAAATGGATGTGTTTCATAATGTGCAAACCAATAGGTATCAATTAGTCTCATTGTAATCTATTTTTGCACATTTTGAACAATAGCTCTCGTATAACGGGTTCTACGAAAGTAAATGTTAAATTAGTTTTAAACCAAAGGTGTGCAAACGAAAAAGCGACTTGATTCATGACGTGCAAACTAAAGGTACTTTGATTTCCGTTATCACATGTTAGAATTGCACAAAAATGCGATATTTGACGTGTGAACTTAGCCCCACTGATTAAATTAAAATTTTTTTTTACTTATAGTGATGTGCAAACAAAAAATGGATGTGTTTCATAATGTGCAAACCAATAGGTATCAATTAGTCTCATTGTAATCTATTTTTGCACATTTTGAACAATAGCTCTCGTATAACGGGTTCTACGAAAGTAAATGTTAAATTAGTTTTAAACCAAAGGTGTGCAAACGAAAAAGCGACTTGATTCATGACGTGCAAACAAAGATACTTTGATTTCCGCCATCACATGTTAGAATTGCACAAATATGCAATATTGGACATGTCTGAAGTTAGCATCCATGATTAAATTTAAAAAAATTTTTCACTTACAGTGGTGTGCAAACAAAAAGTTGATGTGTTTCGTAATGTGCAAACGAAAAGGTTTCAATTGGGTTCATTGTAACAATGTTTTCACGTTTTCAACAGTAGCTATCGTATAGTGAGGACTATGAAGCTGAATGTTAAATTACTTTTAAACTGAAAGTGTGCAAATGAAGATCTATCAATTTCGTCGGTTTAAAATGAATTTGCTGAATGTCGGGGGGCTAGTGTGAAGTTAGCCCGCCACAATGGTTTCTTTAATAACTTTTAAACGAAAGGTGTGGAAACAAAAATAGTGGATGTGCATACATGTGCAAACGATTATCTATTAATTCCGCCGGTTTAAAATAAATTTCCTAAAAGTCGTGGGGCCAGTGTGAAGTTGGCCCCCCCTAAATTGTTTCTTGAATAATTTTTAAACGAAAAGTGTGCAAACAAAATACCGGATGTGCATACATGTGCAAACAATGTGCAAACGAATGAGCTATAGAAAGTTATTTTTTTCAAAAGTTGGGGGCTAACTTCACGCGTGTCACTTTTGTACCTTTTGGATCAGTTATGCAGGTACGATATAAATTATTCCTTCAAAATCAACCGCAAATTTTTTATTTTCTTTAGCGTACTGCTGATGCATGTGATGTAGCAGTGAACACTGTTTCTGCGATTAAGAAACGAATATTTCAAGCTGTAAAGGAGAACCAACTACCACAGTCCCCTAGTAAAACAAGAAAGCACGCCATACTAAAGTTTGTCGATGTGGACGACATTGTCAAGGATGCTGTTGGCGGCGAAGGATGACTTGGTATGCCTCTGAGATAATTCTTCTTCAACTTTGGTTGGAGACCCCTTTTGTAGTAGAACAAGACCAGAAGTTTGCTTGGTATCGCATTGGGGGAATACCATTTTCAAATAAAGAAATGTCCAGCTAACTTTATGCCTTTATTTACGGTTTAAATCATAAACATTGTAACATATGAAACAAAATGTATAAAACATAGTAAAAAGATCGCGGATTACATAAATCTCATGTTATAATATATCGTCAATGTACGCAAAGGTGCATCATACTTAAGGCGCGGTGCGGTGCTCATCTCACGAGTACCTGACGACTACTGACCATAGATAAACACCCACCCACAACAGATGGGCAACGGCCTAATATAACTTTTTATAAAGTTCGTCGCGACCTCTAGCGGGCGTAGTCTAAACAACTATTGTGGCGGTATTATTTAAATTATGTAGCTTCTACCATTGATTCCTTTTTCTTGAAATAAAAAACCACGTGCAAAGAAAATATTATTTATCAGACGTTTTCAGAAATGAAAACGTTGGATAAATAAATTTTCTCAAGAAAAAGAAACTATGAACATGATCAATGGTCAGACTTCAATATTTTGGGTATACATATAGAAGGTCGAATTCGTTCTGTTAAACTGAAATTTTAATTTGAAAGGGTTTCTGTAATTTTATAACAACATTCCAAGTCTTTATTACTTAATTATATTCAGTAACATCAGTACAATATCTCACAATACACAGAAGTTGTATAGGAATTTTACAATTATTTTTAATTATTTCACAAAACTTACGATGTCATCAGTAGGAAACCGGTGCATTTTCGTTTCAGAGTTTTTTTTTACAACACAAAGGCACACAGTACAAGAAAACCATTGCTCCTATAGATTAATCTAACCTGCACTGAAGTTATGCTTTTTAAATACAAAAATTAAGTCAATAAACGCGAAACACATTAAATTAATCTGCACTAAATATTCAGAATGAATATTCAACAAATAAGAATAATTAAACAACCTCCAATTTCACCACAAACAAAAAGTTTTAACTATGAAATGTCATCTATCGTCCGACAGTTTCCTGCATTACAAATTACACGTACCATCTCGCGGGCGTAGTATGAACTAAATCAGTGATAAAATCGCGGCCATAAATGTTACCCATCTAGTGTGTGGTTTTATCTATGCTACTGACTAAACAGGTTAAGGAACGGAAGCGACCTCTTCATTCAATACATAGCCACAGGCTGGTTTAAATAATACCAAGAAATATGCTTTTACATACTGCCCCCCTTTAAAGTATTTAGGGGATACCTTTCAAAGTACTCCAGCACAATTTATGCTAAACTAAGATAAGCAAAATAAAGAAACAAATCAAACAGAACACCATCTGCAGAAGGCCGAAGGTTTAATATAAACAAGAACCAAACATTGCTTAAATTGGCGCAGAATGCTTTATCACTAAACTTTACTATATAGATTTATAAACTTAAAAAATATCAACTTATTAGGTAGAATTCATTTCCACCGATAACAGACAAAAAGACAAATGATTACGTTCTTTAATGATTAATAATTTTTTGTATTTGAACTTAACAAATCATAATTCTGTAACTGAAAGACCAAATTAGTACATTTTTTGCACACGCACTTTTTACCTAGATTCTAACCTTTTTATGCAAATTGTTAAAGAAAAATCCATCATTCCATTTAGAAATCTAAAGACCACCCCGACCACAAAATGGGGTAGAAAGAAATGTCAAAAATATGTTTAAATATGTCTACTTGGGAACAGTTAACAAAAATTTTTTGAGATATCTCCTTTCAACACTTTAAAATAATTTACCTATAGTAGGGGGACAGAGAATACTACTATAGTAAGACTGCTTATCGTAAAAGACGATTAAGAGACGCAGCAAAGGGCAGCAGTCTTGCTGGCTAAAAGACATTGAAGAAGAGTCGGTTGGTCTCGGGCGATCTTCAATATTTTACAAGGTTGTTGGGGATTGGCCGTGACAGATACGGCTTTTTGCTAAAATCTTTAAAAACTGCGTTGTGGAAGGATATTGGAACCTTCCACAATATTCCTCAGGTATGCGTGTCTTAAAACACGAACTATGTATGATGGAGGAAGGGAAGGGGTACTTGGGGCTCGTCATCGTTAGAATTTAAAACAACGGTTCGATTTAGTGATCGGGACTTGGAATGTAAGGTCATTACTTGAGTAGCTAAGTTAACGAATTTATTAATCGAAATGAGAAAAGGAAAGCTGGATATTTTAGGTATTAGTGAGGTGAAATGGCTAGATAGTAATGACTTTTGGAAAGATAATTATAGAATAATTACAACTTCTACAACTAATGGACAGGGAGGGGTAAGAATAGTGTAAGTAAAAGATTAGAACGTAAAGTTAAAAAGTACTTACAATTTAGTGATAGAATAATTATGGTTAGATTGAGTACGAAACCCACAGACACTGTTTTAATACAGGTTTACATGCCAACAACTTAGTACGAGGATGAGGAAGTAGAAAATGTATACGAGGATATAAATAGTATAGTGAGAAAAGTAAAATGAGATGAGAATTTAATAATTATGGACAATTATAATGCGTCAGTGTGAGAAGGTAGTGAGGGAAAAATGGTAGGAAAATTTGGGTATGGTAGACGAAATGATAGAGAAAAAGATTAGTTGAGTTTTGCCAGGAACATCGATTAGTAACTGTAAACACCCTATTCGAACATCATGTTAAAGGAAGATATACCTGGAAAGCGCCAGGTGATAGGGCTAGATACCAACTAGATTATATTTTAGTTAAACAAAGATTTAGAAACCAAGTTAAAAACTGTCGTAGTTATCCAGGGGCTGACATAGATAGCGATCATAGCTTTGTTAAAATAAAGTGTAATCTAAAATTCAAAAAATTGAGAAAGGCTAAAAGAGAGGGACGGGATCTAGGTGAGCTTAATGATAGTGAGGTAGAAGAGGAATATAAACAAGTATTAGATAATAAAATCAAAGAGATAGCTATATGAGAGAACGTAAAAAATAGACGGAAAGAAATAAAAGAGGCTGTACATGATACAGCAACACAGACTATAGGTAAGTAAAAAGTAGAAACGAGAAAACCCTGCGTAACAAAGGAGATATTAGATTTAATAGAGAATAGAAGAAAGCTTAAACCTTTTAGAGAATTGGATAGTGAAAGTAAGCAAAAATATAATAGAGTTAGAAATAAGATAGTACATGCGTGTAGAAAACCTAGAAATAAATGGATGGAGGAGAATTGGAATGGAAAGATGATTTGAGAGTAGGTAAGGCTTACAGGGTTTTTCGTGGAAGATAGGAAAAAATATATTGGTGTTAAAGATGAGAATAATGAGCTTCTAATAAATAAAGTTGAGGTAGCTGATATATGGAAAAGATATTTAGAAGATTTATATAATGGAGACAATATGGATGAGTTAGAGAACGACCAAGAAGAGGGTGTAGAAATAGGGTTCTCAATATTAAAAGAGGAATTCGATAGAGCTGTTAGAGATCTTAAACTAAATAAAACGCCGGGGATAGACGATATACCCGCAGAATTAATACAATATGCAAGTCAGAAAACTTTAGACAGATTATATGAACTAGTAAAAGTAATATATGACACAGGTGAGGTCCCAATAGATTTCGAAAAAAATATTAGTATCCCAATCCCAAAAAAGTCTGATAGGTGTGAGAATTTTAGAACGGTTAGTTTAACATCCCACCCTTCCAAAATACTAACGATAATAATTAAAAGTAGAGTAGAAGCTTTGACTGCGAATTATGTGGGCGAAGACCAATATGGTTTTCGTAAAGACAGTGCTAATGGTTAGAGTAATTATCAAGAAAAGGTTACAAAAAAATAAAAAGACTCATTTCGCGTTTGTAGATTTAAAAAAATCTGATAGGGTTAATTGGATTGTTATGTTCAGGGTTTTGCAAAAAATAAGAATCTCTCATAGGGATAGAAAAATTATTTACAGTCTATATAAAAACCAAAACGTAGTAATTAGATTTGATGAAATAGAAAAGGAAGCTAAGATTAGAATTGGTGTTAGACAGGGTTGTATACTGTCTCCCTTGATTTTTAATGTTTATATTGAGGCAGCTTTAAACTTAGCTAGAGAGAGAAAAGAGATAGGTATTAGTGTACAGGGACAGAAAATAGACATGTTACGTTTTGCAGATGATATAGCCATTATAGCAGAGTCTAGAAAAGAGTTAGGAGAGTTTTTAAATATTTTAGATGAGATACTACAAAGTAACTATAGTATGAGAATTAACTCAGTAAAGACAAAGATAATGACAAGTGAGTTACAGCTTAGTTCTAAACCAAAATTAAAAATAGGTAATACCGAGTTAGAGGAGGTAGATGAATTTTGCTATTTCGGTAGTATAATTACAAAGGACGGACGTAGCAGAAGGGATGTAGTAGCTAGAATAGCTCAAGCTAGAAAAATGTTTTTAAAAAAGAAAGACTTAATAATAGCTATTAGTATTAGTTTAGATAATAGAAAAAGTTTCTTAAAATCGTACGTATGAAGCGTTCTATTATACGGTAGTGACACTTGGACAGTTAAAGAGGTAGATAAGAAAAAGATAAAAGCTTTTAAAACTTGGTGTTATAGCAGAATGTTAAAGATTAGTTGGACAGATAGAGTAACAAATGAGGAATTTTATAGAAGAATAGATGAGGAACCTTGTATGTGAAAACAATTAAAGGTCAGGAGAGATAGAATGATAGGGCATCCGTTAAGACATGAGGGACTATTTAGTAAGGTCCTAAATTATAGACTAGCAAGAAAAATAGAGTAAGAAGACCTAGACAAAGCTATATTAGTCAAATTATTAGAGATTTAGGTTGTGAAAGGTATGTAGACCTTTTCAGACTAGCTCAGAATAGAAAAGAATTTAGAGATGCGTCAAACCGACCTTAAGTAAGTTCGAAAACAAAACAAAAAAAATAAATAGATAAAAATCAGTTAACGAAATGTCACCATGACATAACTCACAATTAGTTAGCGGTCTGTCATGTTGGTAGCAATTCGTTGCTTAAGCTTTACCATAACATATAACTTAATAAACGTCTCCAGGGCATAACTTACAATTAGTTAACGGTCTGGCATGTTGGTAGCGATTCGTTGTTTAAGCCATACCATTACATATAATTTACAGTTTTCCTTTTTTAGTGGGGATAACCAGGTAATATTTCATTTCCTGATAAATGGAAATCATATAAACATGTTAGAGTTCTTTAACAACCATCAAGTTGCTAATATCTATATAGAGCCAGGTAGATAGGAAAAAGACAGAAGAGTATAGGAAGACTTAGACCAAGCTACATTAGTCAAATAATTAGAAATTTAGGTTGTGAAGGTTATGTAGAACTTTTTAGATTAGCACAGAATAGAAAAGAAGTTAGAGCTGCGTCAAACCGATCTAAGGTCGATAGCAAAATGATGATGGTAACAGACACACCTTCTCAACACTTCGCGGTAACACACCACTGAAGATTTTTACACTAACTATTCGCATACGACCATCCTTTCCGGCATGTACGGCAGTAATACGACTTGGGGGCCAATAAAGCGGAGGAACTTTGTCTTCTTTCAGTAAGACCATGGCTCGTTGCAGTTCGGAGGACGCAGGAGCAAATTGCCATTTGGACTTTTGTATGTAAATACTCGATTTCCATCGTGTCCAAAAATGCTGATGCTATATTGTACATGTTGGTAGCGGGATAAGCGATTGACTAGTTTGTTCTTGATGTTGAGGTCAGGAAATATGTTTAAAGGATGGTCTATCAAGAAATGGCGTAATGTTAGGAGTTCCAGATTATGTGGATCGTTGCTGAAAGGTCATAACGGGAGATAATTTAGGACACCTTCTATTTGCACTAAGAATGTGTATAATTCTTCATAGGTTAAGGAATTCGAGTCAGTCACAATACACCGTAAATGATCCTTGATGAATTTTATTCAGCTCTCCCAGATTTCCTCGAAATGATGCGACTTACAAGAAATGAAATGCCAACTGATTTCGATTTCCCTACAAAAGTTTTGTATTATGTATTGTTGTACAACGTCACGAGTCGTAGCTCGCTATTGGCGCCAACGAAATTTGTCGCATTTAGTCGGTAGTCTGGTAGCTAACTCAATATGCATCGCCTTCACAATCATGCATACGAAAACGTAGACGTATGTCTTAGAGAAACGGTGATTATGATATTTAGCTTCTTTCAACAAAAAAGGACCAGTATAATCAAGCCTGGAGACAGAAAAGGAGTGAGGCATACAGACGCGAAGACTAGGTAGGTCTCCATTATGTTGATCAGCGGTTGCGAATTCGCCTTAAAACAAGGAATGCATACTTTTAGGATAGTTTTGACTGCAGTTTTACCATTTAGAGACTAGAAGTTCTGCCACACAAAGGATGACGTGGCATTACTACCAGCGTGAAGATTGTAACAATTTTATTTTTGGTTAATAAATCCCTTCATTAAAAGTGCGAGAATAATAAGACACTTTTAATAATTTTATTGTTTGGTTAATAAATCCCTTCATCAAAGAGCGAGAATAATAAAACACTTTTATTAAATAATGTTAAAATACATTTAACAAGTAAAGTAATACGTTAAAACAGCATCTTGATTTGTTAGTCTATTTGTGGTTGAATGTCGGTGTATTCTACAGCCATTCGCAGGCGCGTTTAGGTTTGACAACCTTCCCCTTGGATCCTCCGGTCGTCCGAGCGAGTTTGATAATCACTCGGCCATACGTGGAAGAAGAGACAAGATGTATGAAAGAACGATGGCCGGTAATCTGCGTATCAATTTTGATGAGTGAGGACACATTTTTGAATAGCGCGCAACGAGAGACATTACTACAATCAACAATGCACTTAGAAATTTGAAAACTTTAATCGATTTTAAGAAAACCACTTTATTTTACGACGTGTACGGTGCAACTTGGAAGATGGAAAGTTGAGCCAATTTAAAGAGGATCGCTTTGTTATACAGCGTAAAGATGCTACTTTGGTAGAAGCTGTTTAGGATGAGCTGGATCCATAATATATGCAGTAAATTTCGCATGGTAGAACAAGTACCTCATCAAGGCTAGGAAAGCAGTTTTTTTGGTTCGTAGTAGATCTAAGTAATTCTTTTGTGTTTCACTTTAGAAACACACTAATTTGTTCCAATGTGTAAAAGTACGAATATGATATTTGTTTCAACTATTTCTAAGCTGGAATTCCCAGTGTCAAAATTAAAATTCACTCATTTGATGTTGTAAGAAACAACACGTTGCTTCAGTATAAATTGTTAGTTACAACAACAGGTGTTACTGACGTCACTAATTTTTCTGGAGTATACTGCTGACAGATGTATCCTTGAAAGCAAATGCTTAGCACTGCGTTAGCACAACTTTTGTAAACAAGAATATTTTTGTGATCATTTTCATTAGAAACCAAAACTTGTACTTTTAACTTAAAGAGGAAAACTTGTATAGTAACTTTTGTAATGTAATCGGCCTGAACAGATCTGAACGGGTTAGAGTATCTTTGTGTAAAAAGTTTACACCTTGCTGTAAAATATTTGATTATGAATAAGGTTGATAAACCTTAATTTAAAATTCACAAAGTAATTCAATTATTTATTCAATTTTGTTGCATTGCATTTTATTTAAAAAAAAAGATTCTATTTAGTAAATTATTAGTTCAAGCTCAAAGTTTTTTATTTTGATCAAATATGATCAAACCTAACTACAGAAAGCGAACATCTTTAGGAGTAGAATTTTGATGCCAACTTTATATAGAAAATACCTTTTCACTATTTCGTTATGTATATTTGCTGGACACAAATAGTGTTCCACCTTTTTTTTTATTAAGCTAACTATTATAATTTCTTGCAGGAACAGCGTCTTATTTTATTAAGACAGGTTTTTGTCATCGAAGGCGATCTTTCTTTCTTTGGGTCTCCACGTCCGCCCTTAGAAATATGCCATGCCATTAACGTGAATCAGTCCGGACTTGGTGGCGCCTATTTGTTTTAGTTTGAGTGTGACCTACCAACAGATTTCGACTTACCCCCCATTTCACATAGCTCTACCCAAGGAATAGACCCCTAGTTACGTCGGAAGACTTCGTTTCACTGACACCCAACGTCTAGAGTCAGATATATATAATAAAGAAAAAACGCTTCACTGGCGCCTATTCAAGAAATACGTTTCACAGGCGCCCATGCGTGAGGCTAGCCTTTTAACTAATTAGAAAGAAAAAAAGAAAAACGTCACACTGGCGCCCAACGTGGGGCTTCGAAATTTGTTTGTTCAAAATTTATTTTGCTTCGAAATTTGTTTGTTCAAAATTTATTTTGCTTCGAAATTTGTTTGTTCAAAATTTATTTTGCTTCGAAATTTGTTTGTTCAAAATTTATTTTACTTCGAGATTTGTTTGTTCAAAAATTATTTTGCTTCGAAATTTGTTTGTTCAAAAATTGTTTTGCCTCGAAATTTGTTTGCTCAACGTTTATTTGATATTAAGGTTTGGTTGTTTAAAAGTTTGGTTGAAACGTTAACCCCCATACAGTCAATTAACTAACTTAGTCAAATTTATTTTTAACTTTCATTCTGTTTTGACCCAATATAATTTTTTTTTATATTGTTTTGGCAAAAATTACTTTACCAAATACACTTTTTGACTTTTACCTTTAGTTGCCCGAATTTGTTTTGACAATTTTTGTAAGGTTCAAATCATTTAGATTTATCAGTTTGATTCCATTAGGCTTTTGCAATCATTTCGGAAAAATTCCAAATTGTTTGTCTACTTAAAGAAGAACTGGAGTATGAACTGAAAATTAGAGGAGTAGTGAGTGAGAGACCAGTTTTGGAGAAAAGGAAAATTTTAGGAAGACTGTTAGCTGAAGAAGCTGGTAAGCCTGTTGTTTGGTTTGCTTGAGTCAATAAAGAACATTTTTGTCCAAATTTGATGATAAGGCTACGAATTTTATTTTGAGGGTACATTGGAGTGAGCTGTCGTCGTATCATTTGAAAATTGCTCTTGTGCATAAGCACGTTTTTGATTTTGTTAGCAGATTTTTATTTAGATCGGCATTGCAACGCAATTTAGTCTAGGCGGAACTTGTCGTCGTGGTTGGTCGCTCAACAGTATGTTAGTCCAGACGAGACTCAGGAAGAGTTGGTCGCTCGGCATTACATAAGTCTAGACGAGACTCGAGGTGAGTTAGGCGTTCTAGAATTTTTGCATCATATTTTTTTGAGTTGATGTAATTTTGGTATTGTTAGTCTAGGTGAGACTCGTAGAGGGTTTGTCACTCTAGCAAATTTAGGCGTTGTGAAGCATTGTAGTTGTTTCGACAGTTCGGTTGGTAGTCGGGTGAGAGTGTACCTGAACACTGATTTTTTTTGTTAGCTATCGTCGTGATTAGTTTTTTTATTGATGATTCAAAAGCAGGTAAATGACTTTTAGTTGTTGGTGACTGGTTCTCGAAGTATTTGATTTTACAACCTTTGCGTAGTGCCACGGCACATTTGATTGAGAAGTTTTTAGAGGAAAAGGTATTTCTTGTCTACGGAGTACCACAATTTGTTATTTGTGATAATGGTCCACAATTAATTGGACGTGTTTTTAAAGCTTTGTGTGCAAGGTACGAAATCCAAAAGATTTGGTACAATGCTGTGTATGCTCCTCAATGCAATTTTGTGGAAAGAATCAATAAGACAGTTGGTACTGCTATTCGTTCGTACGTAGAAGAACATGATACGTGGGATAGTGAAATATCAAAAATTCAGTACGCAATTAATTCAGCAAAACACGAGTCCACCAACTATTCTCCAAATTTTTTAGTCTTTGGTTGTCAGGTACCCTTAAGTGGAAAAGCTTATAGTGATAATTTTAAACCTGGTGAGGATGTTGATGTTGTTTCAAGTAGTAGACCTTCTTATGTTTTGGATCGTCAACTTTTGTTTGATATTTTTGGAAATGTCCGTGAAAATTTGCATGTAGTTTATCAACGTTCGAGTAAACGCTACAATCTTAGAAGAAGAGACATTTCATTCCAAGTCGGAGAAAGTGTTTGGAGAACTAATAAGGTACTCTCGAGTGCTGGTGATAAATTCTCCGCTAAGTTAGCTCCAAAGTTCGTTTTGAGTAAAGTTCGAAAAAAACATTCCAATTTAGTGTATGAATTAGAGAATGAGGATGGAACAAGAGCTGGAAAATGGCATGTAAAGGACTTGAAACCCGTTGAAGCATCGTATCCAAATGAGAATGATGATCCTGACGATTAGTTCCAGTCTGGTCATCTCTTTGATGTTAAGCAAAACAGTAGTTGTTTGCTTTGTTTTGTTCCGATTTTTGATTTAGTGTCGTTTCACTAATTTTGAAAACTTTGTTTGTTAATTGAAGCAAGTGGTTAAGGATTTTTGTAGTAGTTTTGAGGTGTGCATTAGTGTGCATACTGGTTATTTTAGTCGCGCGTTATTCGAAGATGTGGTTAGAAGATGTCTTTGAAAGATATCTTTAGAATGTAGAAGTAAGTGGGCTATATAAGTTGCTAGTCCTGATTTCTACATATTTAGGTAGAGAGAATATTGATTTATTCTTTCCCTTATTTTTGACCGTTCAAAATTTTTTTTGTTTGATAAGGTCAAAGGTTTGCATGGTGAACCTCACCGTTTGATCCATCACTAATAAGATGTGTTGTTTGAAAATTAGTGATAGGATAATCAGTAGGGTGTAGGAGAGTACAACCCTAACTGGTTCAGTTTTGATTTTGAATTTTGTAAGTAACCTTATGAGTAGGTTACCTTTATTTTGATTATCACTTTTTGATAATAATAATTTGAATTTGAAATTTGTAAGTAACCTTTTGGGTAGGTTACCTTTGTTTTGATTATCACCTTGTGATAATAATATTTTGAATTTAGACCTATTAGTTAGGCTATCTTTTTGATTATCACCTTATAGTGATAATATTTTGAATAGTTATGCTGTTTTGATGTGGTAGCGTTCCTTTTTTGTATATAGAGCTGCTTGAGCTCCAGGAAGTAGAGTTTTTATTTGTGGAAATTAAGATAATTTGTAATATGTTTGGTTATAGTTAGTAAATACTAGCCTCAGTAGGAGTAAGAACCTCTAGTTAAAGGGTTACTTTGAATTTGGATTTTGATTAATTTTTTTTGTCCCGTGGAGTGTTTGACTTTTTAACTTGACCCCTTTCAATTTTGACATACACCGATTGTGACTCCCCGATTTTGTCTCCCTATGGACGTTAAGTACACGTAGTTACCGACACACTCAAATTTGTAGACATTTGTGCCCCTCGTTTGAATAGGTTCATAAGGATTTGTATTGATAATTAAGAATGTGGAAGAGGCTAGTATATATATATATAAAAAAAAAAAAATTTTGTATTTGTTATACTTAAAGTTTTTACTTTGTTAGAAAAGTTTTTTCTTTTAGGAAAGGGGTAGTGTAACAATTTTATTTTTGGTTAATAAATCCCTTCATTAAAAGTGCGAGAATAATAAGACACTTTTAATAATTTTATTGTTTGGTTAATAAATCCCTTCATCAAAGAGCGAGAATAATAAAACACTTTTATTAAATAATGTTAAAATACATTTAACAAGTAAAGTAATACGTTAAAACAGCATCTTGATTTGTTAGTCTATTTGTGGTTGGATGTCGGTGTATTCTACAGCCATTCGCAGGCGCGTTTAGGTTTGACAACCTTCCCCTTGGATCCTCCGGTCGTCCGAGCGAGTTTGATAATCACTCGGCCATACGTGGAAGAAGAGACAAGATGTATGAAAGAATGATGGCCGGTAATCTGCGTATCAATTTTGATGAGTGAGGACACATTTTTGAATAGCGCGCGACGAGAGACATTACTACAATCAACAATGCACTTAGAAATTTGAAAACTTTAATCGATTTTAAGAAAACCACTTTATTTTATGACGTGTACGGTGCAACTTGGAAGATGGAAAGTTGAGCCAATTTAAAGAGGATCGCTTTGTTATACAGCGTAAAGATGCTACTTTGGTGGAAGCTGTTTAGGATGAGCTGGATCCATAATATATGCAGTAAATTTCGCATGGTAGAACAAGTACCTCATCAAGGCTAGGAAAGCAGTTTTTTTGGTTCGTAGTAGATCTAAGTAATTCTTTTGTGTTTCACTTTAGAAACCCGCTAATTTGTTCCAATGTGTAAAAGTACGAATATGATATTTGTTTCAACTATTGCTAAGCTGGAATTCCCAGTGTCAAAATTAAAATTCACTCATTTGATGTTGTAAGAAACAACACGTTGCTTCAGTGTAAATTGTTAGTTACAACAACAGGTGTTACTGACGTCACTAATTTGTCTGGAGTATACTGCTGACAGATGTATCCTTGAAAGCAAATGCTTAGCACTGCGTTAGCACAACTTTTGTAAACAAGAATATTTTTGTGATCATTTTCATTAGAAACAAAACTTGTACTTTTAACTTAAAGAGGAAAACTTGTATAGTAACTTTTGTAATGTAATCGGCCTGAACAGATCTGAACGGGTTAGAGTATCTTTGTGTAATAAGTTTACACCTTGCTGTAAAATATTTGATTATGAATAAGGTTGATAAACCTTAATTTAAAATTCACAAAGTAATTCAATTATTTATTCAATTTTGTTGCATTGCATTTTATTTAAAAAAGATTCTATTTAGTAAATTATTAGTTCAAGCTCAAAGTTTTTTATTTTGATCAAATATGATCAAACCTAACTACAGAAAGCGAACATCTTTAGGAGTAGAATTTTGATGCCAACTTTATATAGAAAATACCTTTTCACTATTTCGTTATGTATATTTGCTGGACACAAATAGTGTTCCACCTTTTTTTTTATTAAGCTAACTATTATAATTTCTTACAGGAACAGCGTCTTATTTTATTAAGACAGGTTTTGTCATCGAAGGCGATCTTTCTTTCTTTGGGTCTCCACGTCCGCCCTTAGAAATATGCCATGCCATTAACGTGAATCAGTCCGGACTTGGTGGCGCCTATTTGTTTTAGTTTAAGTGTGACCTACCAACAGATTTCGACTTCCCCATTTCTCATAGCTCTACCCAAGGAATAGACCCTAGTTACGTCGGAAGACTTCGTTTCACTGACACCCAACGTCTAGAGTCAGATATATATATATATATATATATATATATATATATATATATAATACATAAAGAAAAACGCTTCACTGGCGCCCATTCAATAAATACGTTTCACAGGCGCCCATGCGTGAGGCTAGCCTTTTAACTAATTAGAAAAAAAAAAAGAAAAACGTTACAAGGTTACGAGTGTGCTCGTTTAAAATACTGAGGTCGGGAAATATATGAATTTTGGGGAGCACCACGGGGTGCTTGGCTGAACTATTTAGGTTAGAATTTATAAGTCGACCTTTGACCCGCACAATGCCATTATTAACAAAAAGTGGGCTTAAAGCCTTTAGTTTGCTGCAAGCTTTCACTCGAGCATGGGCTCTTAGATAATGGATGTCGTCTGAAATTGCTGCGCTCTGAACAGACTGTATAAGGAGATTTTTACTGTGTGTTATTTCTTCGGGAGTAAGCGGCACCAAAATCCTAGAGTTTGCAAGTACCTTGCAATTTTTTATAAACCTTAAAAAGTAGGCTGTGACATTTAATAATTTAGATAGGTTGTACATATTTTTAAAAAATGTAAATTTTTGTTGAGGTTTGATTTTCTGCGAAGTTAAAACAAAGGCACTGGCATTAAATTCCGGAATGTCGAGTGTAACCGACTGGGGTATAAAGTTAGATGCATGAGTATTACTGGACCAATTTGCAGTTGGCCTGTGCCACCATAATTTACAACTTTGAAGGTCTTGGGGACTCACTCCTCTGGATATTAGGTCAGCAGGATTGTCTGCTGAGCTTATGTGGTGCTAACTTTCAATATTTGTGAACATCGGTTACAAACGAATGTTGCTAGATTGCGGGGTTCTAAAGCGAGGCAGCATAGAAGTATCGTAGAATCTGTGTAGTAAAACATTTTATCGAATTTCAGATCAATTGCAGCTAAGATGCCGTTGATAAGACGCGCTAACATCAAAGCACTGCATAACTCTGCACGGGGCAGAGAGATGGCCTTAAGAGGCGTAACACGAGATTTCGCACAATACAAATTGCTTCCTATGTTACCTCGAGAGTGTATAGAACGCACATAAATTGTGGCACCGTAAGCATTTAAAGAGCTGTCGGAAAAGTCGTGTAACTCAAAATAACACGGTTCCCTGACGGTTACTTGGCCAGGTATTTTAAATGATTGAATTCAAGATAAATTATCAATAAAATTTCTCTAAGTTATAGATGTGTTATGAGGCACAGGATCGTCAAAATCTATCTTTTGCAACCATAACCTTTGCAGAAGAATTTTTATATAATTTATCATAGATCCAAGAAGATCTAACATGTCCCAAATCGTAGATATAGTAAACAATCAATATCTTTCAGTAAGTTGGCGCGGTTTAGACTTGATGTTTGAAGTGAAAACGAAAACGTCGTCTCAAGAATTCCAGGTTATACCCAACGCTTTGCTGTGCGCTGGGTCACTTAGCACTACATGTGGATTAGTTTCATCTATGTCGGATAATACGACAGGACTATTGGATGTACAGTTTCGTAGATTGAAACTATAGGATTTTAGTATCTTATTCAGATAAGCTTGTGCAACATTTGCATAATATATTTCCAACTCTGGAAAATAAGCGTTCGTATGGCACAGAAGACTAATAGTACACTTTACTCTTACTATTTTATTTAGAAAGAGGTAATTAATGTTTGTTGTGGTGTTATAGGTGACAGACTACTAAGGCCAAATGTTCTTCCTCCAAACTTATATCAAAAATCTTATTTATTTTTATACAAAATACCGTGTCACATTTTGAATAATGTCTCACTCGACGAAAGAAGAATAATGTGGTTTATGTTAGACGGAGCTCCACCTGATTTTCCAGTAGTAGTTAGAAATCTTCTTAATGCTATATTTCCTCAACGATAGATTGACAGAGGAAATGATTTTGAATGGCCATTAAAAAGTCCTCACTGGATTTATATTTTTGGGGGCATATGAAGTCCTCAGTATGTGCCAATAAAATTCCCTCACCAAGTGAACTCTGGGCAAAAATACAAAATGCGCTTAATTTTATTTTTTTGTTAGAAGTCTTTCATCAAAAGAATTAGAAAATTAATAGAAGTAGGAGGAGGTAACGTGGAGTATTCAATTTGAGTTTGATATTTTTTAAAGTTATTTTATTCATTATTCCGATTTATCGATTAATAAAAACATTAACACTAAAACGGTCATAAATATCAAGTTTAAGCAGCCATAACAATTTTACTAAAAAATGATGTTCACATCATATTTTCTAATCAAAGTTACTAAAAAGTTTTGTTAAAAATAATTATAATCTAATTTCGGTATCAGGAATCGCTCATGTGGTGCCCCTTGCAACAAAATGTGCAATAATAAATAAAATAATATTCCTTGTCTGAAGGTGTGTCTCTGTGTCAATTGTTAAAACAATTTATAAATACAACATGAAATTAGCAAAAAACGACAAACAAAATTTAACCCTAAACCCTGTAGCTTTACCTAATCGTGATATTTTAGTCCAAATAGCCTGCCCTTACTCTATGTTCCAATAGTTGTGACTTGTACTGTATTTATCTATAAAGAAAAACCCTAAATCATACTGCATATGCATGCGGGTATTCCCATCCTTCTATTTAAATAAAGCAAGACGAAAATGTGGAATGTTGTATTTTATTGTACGGCAATTTAATTGGAAAATTTCTGTATAATGAACTTCTTCTCTCTGGTTTAAAATAACCCACTCTTAGTTGTATATTTTTGTGATTTTCTTTGCGAGATTAAAAATTACATAAAAATTGTGTGTATTAATCTTAAAAGAAATAAAATGTTTGAGGTGTATTTTATAAAACGGCGCTTTACACTCAAATACATTCGTTACTCGGTTCACGCTTGAATGCTGTAATTACCTGCTTTTTTGAATGCTTGATTACCCTCAATCACGCCGCTGTACTTTAAAGAGAACTTTGTAAGACGAGGAAACATATTTACCGTCCTCTTTATTGATATTCTGAGGTATCTGTAAAATTCTAGATGTTGGCTTACTTCGTTCATTTAATTTTTCAGAAAACAAACTTTTAACAGAAAATTAATATTATTATATTATAATAGAGAATTATAGACTTTAATACGGAGGTTGCTGATAAAATGTCGGTGTGTGGCAACAGTGCAGTCACAGATGCTTGACATATAATAAAAATTGTTGACATTTGTATTGTTAAACAGGTGATAGAATCGACAAATATTAAATTGTTTGATAAACATTTTGGTAACAGTATAATTTAAGGTTAATAATATTTTAATAAATATAAATTTAAATAGTGACCATTCAAAAACTGTCTTTGATGTGTAACAATTTTGCCCGTGGCTAAGATGATAAAAATCTATTTGCTACCTCTGGTTTTTACTTCAGCGTTAGAGCGATGAGCAAGAGGGTTCGTAAAACTAAGATGTAAAAGAATTAGGAACAGGCGCCACTACACCCGTTTAAACGCTAGTTGTTACGACCCTAGGAATTGTGTAGGAACCCTATGGTTAGTATACCTAACAACAAAAGATCGACTATGAACAGGATATGGCTGAAATAAAAACAAATTAAATAATACAAATGGAGATAGCAGTTTTCGTCTCAAAATAATAATAAAATGAATGATAATATTTAGACGAACCTCTGAAGGTTTCAAGATTTTACCATCGCCATGCATGTACATCTAGATCACCACAATTAAAGATGTGTACTCGCATAAAATTATTAACTGTTTAATAAATTTCATCATTGAACATAAGAAGCAAAACAATAAACATGCGTATAATGTGTACATAAAGAAATCCTTTTGTTTGATGTTTTTAGAAAATTTCTGTTTAATATCACTGAACTAGTTTGAATCCAGTATCGCTCTGTATTTAAACAAACAATTATGAAAATTAAATACAATAAGTCTGAGGTGTTAAAAGTTTAGTCTAGCAAAAGAGTTATCTTTTACATTTTACGATAAAAGATAAAATATTCAATAATAATTTCTAAACCATGAGAAACCCTAGGTCTTCAAATTATTAACGGAATTTATAGTGATTCAAATGTAAAAGACAGATCTGCCTTCCTTACAAGTTTACATTTGAGTTTTTAAAACAACGTACTTACTTCAAATTTTATCACCAAGACGAGATAGCTTCTTATCTAAAAATATAACTAATTAAAATTGCTTTTAACAGCTATAATCAAATCTTCTAATATTTAAATTTAAGAATCAAAATTGTAGCACAAGGAAATAGAAGTTGCTAAGTATCATATGATCGACTCATTTGAAACATATACTAAAAATTCTTTACGTTTAATACAGTTTTTATGATAGTTCTGGTTCTAGAACATTTTAAATAAATGTTTATTAAGAATGTTTATAAGATCATTGAGAACAAATGTCTAAAGAAAGGAAACTTCTAGTGATAATGAAACCTTATGCAGATGTTTTCAGTTCGACAAACACACAAAGTAACAGATTCGACTTACCTGTCGAATGAAGAAGTTGTTTTTTTAACAAATACAAAACTTTCACGAACATCAAGACTTTATAGTGAGCTTCATTGGAAGAAAACGTAAGATCTTAAACCCAAGCATCGGGGAAAAAACACCCAACACCTCTCTATGATTTTCTACATAGACGGCGGATGGTTACTCCTCACTAAATAACAACTGCATGATGCTTAACTAGATAAACCCGTTATTTAGTTAATTCTTAAATGTAAATCTTTAATAATATAAATCCATTATAAAGGTACCTCTAAAAATGTTAGTTCTTAATTGCGCATTGGTTAGGCTGGAAAGTTAGACTTTCTATAGAGTATACATCCTATCTATAACAAAATCTTAAGACAATTTGCAAGCCATGTTTCAAGAAAGGGAATGTCATCTTTATTAGTCCGACTTGGTTATGTCTCGCCTCGTTCATCCGACGATACATTAAAGCAAGTTTTTAGAGATGGCAAGAATGAACATTCATTAACTGGTCCCAAATTGCAGAGAGACCTCACTACACTGTTATTACAATTTCGTCTGCATTATTACGTCCTCACTTTAGATATTCGTCAAATGTATCGGCAAATTCTTATTGCACCCGATCAGCCTAATTATCAACAGATTGTGTGGCGTTTCTCCCCTGATAATTCTATGCAGGATTTTCATCTTAATACCGTTACTTATGGGGTCAACTGCGTTTCATTTCTTGCCATACGTACTTTTTTGCAACTTGCCGATGATGAAGGTGAACCCTTTCCTCTAACTGCTTTCGCTCTTCGTCATCATACCTATATTGATGACGTAGTGACAGGTCGAGATACTTTTCAATCCGCCTTGGATTTAACAGAGCAGCTTGTAGCCCTTTTAAAACGAGGTGGCTTTGACCTGCACAAGTGGTCTAGTAATGATCCCATTTTGTTTAACGGCTTTCTCGCTCCTCATCGGTGTTTGCATTGCTCTGAGAATACTTCTGATCCTACCGTAAAAGTTTTGGGTCTCCAGTGGAACCCCTCTTCAGATAATTTCCTTTCCGTGGTCAACTCTATACATACTGCTTGTACAAAACGTAATATTCTTTCTAATCTAGCCCGCATTTTTGACCCGTTAGGAATTCTCTCTCCTCTTTCTTTTTAATAAAGCATTTCCTTCAACGCTTTTGGATTCTCAAACTAGAATGGGATGCCCGTTCACCACCGAAGTTTTGTCGTTTATGGGAAAGTTATGTTGAGAGCCTTCCTCTTCTTGCAGATTTTTTCTTAACGTGTCTTCTAGTTCCTACTCACTACGATTCGTGTAAGGTACATTGTTTTGGGGACGCTTCAAAACGCGGCTACTGCGCCGTCGTTTATTTTTGTTTTCTTAACGGTTCTAAAAACCTATAGTTCATTTGGTATGTGCAAAATCAGAAGTAGCTCCATTGCAACCCCTATCCCTGCCAAGGTTAGAATTGTTAGCCGCTGCCTTATCTGCTAAATTACTAGATTTTGTTCTGAATGTGTTTTTTTCCTTCTCACTTTTAATAGAATATACTGTTGGTCCGATTCGACGGTACTGAATAACCCTTTGATAACTTTCGCAGTACTATCACTTATTTTTATAGAATTTGGGTATTTTTAAATTGATTCATTTGTTTCTACCAGGAATGCTCATTTTATAGTTACTCTAGTCCTATATATATAACATCTAATTCCAATTATAAACAAACATTCTTAAGGAAATTAAATTCATCCAAGTATTAAAACCTGCAAAATGGTACGTAATCCACTCTAATAAGAATCGTTCAGTTCGTAACAAAACATTTCGTTCATCTAGCTCTCTGATTAATGTAAAATCGACTTCATTTTCTAGACGTGAATTCCACTTAATGCTCTAACTGTTCCTAGATAAATAACAAATGTATTTCAATTTTGTTATTATTATGCAAATGTTGGCTTTTATTCAATGAATTAACTAGCGCGTACATAAGTATTTCCCTATAATACTCTTATATTAAGAATTTATGTAAACCTTCTTCAGTAAGATAGACAACTCTTTCTTATTAAAATTTCTACCTAAATTCTGCATGAATGATGTGAGTAAAATATGCATTCATTTAGCTAATACAGAACGTACATTTATATACATCAGCATTCTTAATGAAAGACTAAGACGGCGTCTTTTTCTCAGCAATATATTGCTGTGACCCGCCTATACGCTGTGAGCCACAATTTAATGCTATGACTTGGGTACAACCGAATTTTGTATTAATATGAGGATGCAATAGAAAATATGAAATTACTATCTTACCGTGTCCTTTTACTTGCCTGGCTAGTTCAGTGGAAAATATGTTGTGGATTTTACCAATGGGAAATGAAACAGAAATTTCAAGAAACATCTATGAACAGCCTTCTAAGCATTCAAAATCATTGTAACAGTTCGTTCTTCCTCTGCTAAATTAACGCATAACAATTATGTATTGTGTTATAAAATTTGTGGATTTGCTTTTAAAGTTTAATATAAATCATACTTCAACAATTAATACAGAATTAAAAGCAAAGTATCATAATTTCGGAACACCCCAATTATTGTTCTTCTTTAATTTTAATCATATAGTAAATAAAGCGCATAGTTAAAAATGTAAAATTTCTACAACGTATCTCCAAGGCGATAACAATAGCGTGTTTGCGCGCACCTACTTGTTAAGGCTGTTGTTGACGTGCCGAGCAGTCGGCTTTTAATACTTGCAACGTCAATATGGTAAAGTTCATATCTAAGGCTGACTTGCGAGTCGCAATTCAGTTTCCATAAATGCATCGATCTAATTGTTTGAAACTTGTCATGGTTTGTATTTTCTATATTTAAATAATTTAAACTAATTGTATTTGGTTTTCTTTAGCGCAACACTAAAACTAACGCACAACGAACTGATGTGCAAAAATTACGCTAAAACTAATGTACAAAGAACTGCTATGCAAAAATAACGCTAAAACTAACTTACGAAAGAACTGATGTATAAATATAAATTAAAGCAACACTAAAATACGGAAGATATAACGTTTAATTACTAAAGCAAAAATGGTCGAGTTAGGTTGTTAAATTTTTACTGCGTCTAAGATATATGCGTTCCTTAAATTTCGACATCGAAATTTTGTTATAATTGAGAAGCAATGGTTAGAGCTAACCAATGGTTGTAGGCAGCTGATGTAATTGCGTATAAATCGATTACGTATTAGAAACTTAGATTATGGTTCCAGTTTAAGAGGCTTTGTTATAACGATGAGGCAACTTTTTTTACGCGTTTGTCAAATGCTGAAAGTCCACGCGTGGTTTGAACTTGTTTGTTAAATGGTGCAAGCCGCTAAACCTGAGATCAACGTGGTAAGTGATATCCATCCGTGCAGCAGTCATCTGTTTGACGTATAACGTCATGTATAAATCTAACCTTGGTAGTTTGAACCCATGGAACTTAATATCTTTGTGATAATGTTTAATTATAAATTTGAATTTTTAAACGTTCCTTTTTATCAAAAATTTATGCTTTATAAAATTGTATATATAACAAAAGGTTTATGAATTTGAATTCCGAATAATACAATCATGCACTTGTTTATGCACGATAACTATTTATGAGGTTAACTTTACTAATTTGAAATATCTTATTACCAACCTATTTTTATAATATGTGAATCATTTTCTCAGCACTGAAAAGGTGACATTAAAAGAATCTCTTAATTATGTTAATGACATTTATAATGCTTAATTGCTTTAGAGCCTTTTGCTATTTTATTTAAATTGCCCAAGATTAATATTAGATATAAAAATTAATTGAATATCAACAATCTAACTATAATTACCTGTCAAAACAATTCAGTTTTAATTTCTTTATTAATTTAAACAAGGTTAATTACATTCATGGAAGCTCTCAAGCAAAAGTATTACCAGATGTGCATGAGATTTAATAAGTAGAGTGTCCATGCACTATAACACAAAGGAAAGAAATTATAGATGTATAAAACCTGTCTGATTTATTTGATTTTATTTTGAGGCGCAAATTGCTGTCTCTAATATTATTTTAGGTATTTTATTTTATTTCAGGATAAATGTAGTACCAATCTAAAAATACAAAATTTTGTATTTCTACAACAGAATATACTCGTTGAGGTTCCTGTATTTTTCTTAGCGATATTTCTTGTTTTACACATTAACTAAGTACAGTGGCGCCCTACCCATCCGTATTTAATTAACGACCCTCCTAATAGTTTCTCTAAACCGCTGAAGATAGAGTTCAGAGCTAGCGCGGAAGTCTTCAAAAGTCAATTGTGTCAATACGGATAAAACAACATCTTCTGCACGACTTTTGTAAGAAAAAATGAACATCCTTTTAAGTGAGTTTCACTAACGCCCAGCGTAGTGAAACAAGAAAAGCTTCACTATTTTTCTTTTCTACACATTATATAAAGAATCTCTTACACTCAATAGATATTAATAATGTTTATAAAAACAATTTACAGCTTAATCTTAGACAGAAAATGTTATCTAACGATTACTTACTTATTAAAATGATCCTCGCCTAATCTTTGTTAATAATTACAAAACCCCAAACACTTACTTATTAAAATGATCCTCGCCTAATCTTTGTTAATAATTACAAAACCCCAAACACATCCTATGTAAAGTACAAAATTCCCTTTAAAGTTTCGGAATAATGTACCTACCCTTTTATTATTCTCTTTGTCAGTGTAGTTGGCCAATGACATTGGACACATAATTTAGTAAAGGTCAAAATGCTTCGAACTCTGACCTCAAAATTGCAGGAAATTATCTCCATAACAAATAATTTTTATAAAATTAAAATCTTATTCTAACTTAATTAATTCAAATATTCTATTAGGCGACGAAAGAAAACAAATGTATACTTGCAATTCGTAATGTCAAACACTTTTTTATAGCGCTTTTAAAAATATCATTTCCATTGTAATTAACAGCTTTTAATACTTCCTGGTTCTATTTCCAATCAATCTTAGCGTAGAAATATCAGCCTGCAAAGTGCATTTATTTCAATAGATTGAAATTAGCAGTTGCTTTTGTACCAAGATTATACTCTTAAAAATAATTATACTTTATAATTTCTGAGTTACTTGTCGAACACCAACAGAATAGATTACAAATTACTCGAAACGTATTTGTTACATGTCGTAAAATAAATTAAAGAATTAATCTTTACTCGAAACTTACACGCTGTTTGACGCTATCATGAATGAATGCCCAGCACCTTCTATTCTAATTCATTTCTGTCTTATATACTAAAACCAACTCAATACTTCATATTCTCGATTCTTCTAGCTTTATTTCGAAGCACGACACCTTCTGGATATTGTAATAATTACCCTGATTTTGCGTTTTAATGAACTATTAGTGTAAATTTATCGCAGTCGTAAAAATTTACAATTCTTGTTAATGCACGATTCGGACCGCTGCTATCTTTTTCTTTATGTAATACATAGAGCTATTAAACTCGTTATCACTGTTTTATGGCCTTTTCCTATAGCAACGCGTTTTTTGAATTGGAACGTTTATTTATTTACGGGCAATAATTAGCTATTCCTAGCGTATTTACAGATGGTTTATGATTTTACCGAAGACTCTTGAAATTGAAGTTTGTTCAGGCAAACAAATATGGTATTTTCATTTTGGATTAAATGATATAATTTGTTCTATAATTAATCAGAAATGGCTTCTTGAAAAGAAACTATTCTTTCTTACAAACTTATAAAAACGACATTTTTAACAAGGAAACATTACTTTATGCAATTGGTCTTTCAGAAATGTACGAAATAAAACGTGTTCAGTATTTTAAAAAGTGTGCTCATTTTTAAGTTGCCATAAATATGTACACACGGATTTTAATTGCGTAATTAACGAGGGCTTCGTTCTCATGCTTTATAAATGCAATAAGATAAGGTTTGTTTTTTTTAGAAAATGATTATTTACACAAAGTTTAAAGCTGGGCTTCTTGTTTAATGGTTTAGTAATACTATGTGTCCCTAAAGAGTGTTATTTTACATAGGAATCTCATTGTATGTGCTAATAGAAAACGCTTATATTTATAAAGGGTAGAAAATTAAATATAGGAAAATTTCACTTTTCTCCGTTTTCCTTCTCTGCATTTTTTTCATAGAATTTGAAGTTCAATGACCTCTCGTGATAATTGAGGTACAGTCGGCGTATATTATAAATATGCAATGTCTATTAATTGAAAATATAAAAATGATATGATGTGGACTCTTACCTGATTTTACCCGTCTTCTCTTGCTAGTTCAGCAACAAATACGCTGTGAAGTTTACAAAAATAAAATGAAACAAAGGAAATCTTCATAATCCTTAACGAACAATCCTCCTTACATTCAAAAACGTTTCTTCTACACACATTATCTAAGAAATCTACTTACACACATATAAAAAAGCTTACAAGTACAATTTATAGCTTAATTTTAGAAAGGATCATTATTTTATCACTACTTATGTTAATACTATCTTCACCTAATTCTTGTTGATAAATAGAAAACCTCAAAACATGTAAGTCACAAAATTTTCTCTTAAATGTTTATGGACAATTTAAATATTCTTCTATTACACCGTTCTCAGTGTAGTTGATCAGCGACGTTCAGTAGAAACTTTTGTAAGGTTCAAAACGCCTCGAGATCTGACCTCAAAATTGCTAAAATAAAACTCCATTCACAAATAATTTTCTATACGAAAAATAGAAACGTATACTAGCTCAATCTACTTAATAATACACCAATTCACTTTCTAGGTTTACAACAAAGTTATGCTTGCACTTTGTATCACCAAATTTTTGCTAATATCTTATCTCCTTGACTACCTGTCTTTGCTTATAATTACTATTTAAAAGAGCGTTTCTATTGGAATTTGTTACGGTATTCCGTGCAGACACAAAAGGAAATAGCAAAGTAAGTTGTAGAAAATCACCTACACCGAATACCGCAATAAAACACAGGAATAGAATGGTAGAATCGAACTCCAAATAGATCAAAGTTCAGGCTAGCTCAAAAATATCGTAGACTGGGGTGGTTGATCTAGAAATAAAAGAATTGGAAACCTCAGTAACAAACAGAATTTATATTACAAACTTGTATGAAAACATACAGTCCCGAAGAATATTTTCAAACGTCGAAAACACATTTACGTATTCGCTCGTTACAGCGTTACACAAATCGTTAATTTACATATAATACAGCATAAACTAAACGTTTAAAAATATTGCGAACAAAATGTATTATCTAAATACAAACATACCTACTACATGTTTCAACTCTAAATATGTACACAAAATGACGAAATAATAATACAGTATGTAAAGTTTGCTGCAGGAAGCGCATCTTGTAACCTTAAAAATTTTAAACAACCAGTTGTTGACGTTCACATTAATTTATACAGTAAAAGGTAAACAGTAGAAAAGCGCTCTAAACGCAATAAAAATTTAAATAGCAAGTTATAGAAATACGTTCATCATTGTTTATGTTGTGAGCGTGCAGTGACGTCGATCTGCAGTTTATTGCGGATTTAATGAAAAGAAATGTATATCTTCCAAAACAGCAACACAAAATAAAGCAAACAGAAAAACATTGTACATGGAGCTATTTTCTTTTTGGTACCATCTTAGGAAATGCGGTTGTATTGGTCTACGGCTGGGTGCTGGAACAACTTAATTTAACTGTACTAGCACAAACGCATTCTAAAAGCGTGACTTTACAACGCTCAAAGGACATTGTATACCAGTAAGGGAAAGAAGAAGTGATGAAGCGACGAACAAGTAAGAGAGAGCTTTTTCAAAGTTGGACTTTTATTTATACAGCTTTGAAACCATGGGAAAAAACATAAAATCATTCCTAGCACTACAATTTTATATGTTCTACGAAAGAAATCAAGAATATATATTCCAGACTGAAGGGCAAAGTCTTTTCTTTAAAACAAAGTCTTGTTTATAACAACTATTTGCAACCAACATTACTTGTACAAATTTAATATTATTTTATGATAAATTAATTACATATGTTTCCTTAGTAAGATAAGTCACCATACAGAATAAATGTTTTGTTTTTTGTTAAACAAATAATAAAGTTTCATTTCGTTTACAAGCTATCTAATAAAAATCTCTTGTACTAAATTTCACAATTATTTTTAGATGTCACAGGTTAATCTCTGTTTAGTTTCATTGGTCTTAGTTTGCTTAATACACAAGTGGTGTAGTTTTGTTTCTTAACCTTTCAGGAGTTAAAGTTTATCTCAATAATCCCACTTTCTTGTTTTTGAAAATGTTAAAGGCAGGTCGTATCGATCACTTCTTCTTGTGTTTTATCTTGAGTTTGTTGGTGCTGAACATGCTCTCTTATCTTGGTTTACGGAGCATCGTGGTGTACAGCTTTAAGCAACAGGTGGTCTTCCCAAGTGGTTTTGCTCGTCTTCGTGTTTACGATGGATGCACCGGTTACCTATGTCTCAGAGATAAGCAATACGCACAAGATAATTCAGAAGGTTTTAAAATGAGTACTCTGTCTTGTGTCTTGCACAGAAGCTTGGACTAAATATAATTTTAAGTACAACAACTGTCCTTTGCTATACCACTTCTTTAATTTCCATATTAGCTTTAATTTTACTTTTTGGAAATGTTATGAAGATGCAACTTCACTTTGCCTAAAGTAACATCAGTGAAAGTGGTGGATTCACACCGTGCTTTAAATTCACTTATGGTTAAAGTTTAACACAGCTGTCTTTCGTTCCTGTTTTCTGCCTGTTTTCAATATATGGTTTAAAGAAACCCCAGTATTAGTTCCTGTTCGATAAAGTAATAAAATTGTATCTTTATATCTTATCTATTATTTAATCTAAAAATTACAAATAAGCAAGTGATCGTATTAAAAATTATGCTTTTACGTAATTTAAATTATAACATGTAAAAGCAACAGTTTCATAAAGTTCATGTTTATTTTTGGTACCTTAATAACAAGTTTTACCACTGTAATCATATTGTGTTTCATTTCCTCCAGAACGACTTCACGATTTTAGTCTGGAGTCGAATGTTTATTAATATTAAGAAAGGTATTATTCAGTTTATCGTGTTTTATTTGGTATTATATTATATACATTTTTCTTTCAGCTGTCTTTACGTCGGTTACCTTTTTATTACCTTACAACCCTTGATGATTCAAATCTCATGTATTCTTCGCAGCTACCAACGGTCAACGTTTTGCCCCGCCAAAGTGTTTACAAAATACTTTGTACCCCGACTTAGTCTCACGTAAATAAATCGGCCACATCGTAGCCTTGGGCGTTAGAGGTTGAGAATGGATTGGCTGGATTTTTGAAAATGTTCCATTGACAGGCAAAATATTGTTCCGCACAGAAGAAACCATTCTTAAAAAATAAAAGGACAATATTTTGGCTGCCAAGAGTAATTTTAAAAATTGAGCCTATTCATCCATACACGCATAGTTACACGATTCAGAAAGAATTACAACCATAAACAATACACAAAAAGTTAACAGCGGCCGTTCAGAATACATTCTAAATTGTACTATAAGTCGATTACTAGTATTTAACAATTCCCGCTTTCTTTGTAATCTCAAGTCTACGGCACTTAGAGCCATATTCATAGACAATTCTCAAGGTTCACCTCAACCTTAAGTATTACTTAGATATAAAATCGAATTTCATAGTCACTAAATTTATGCTCAACTTAAATGTAAGGTAGGTTTCTCCTTCCCTTAAGTTATACTTTGCCAAACTTAAAGTTAGATATTTTATTATTCACTTGCTAATAATTTTATGCTTATTTACTTTGTGTATTGTTTACTAAAATACCATGGATGCTGAACTAGAAGAGTTTTTAGAATATTTAGACTTGGAAGAAGAAAGAATTGAACGTTTAAACAATAGGTGCAAGTTTTACACCTTCACTTGCATTACTAAAATACTTTTTTATGTAGGCTACCAAAGCGGTATATTCGTGATTCAGAAAAGCCCATGGAATTTTACAGAGAAAATAAATTTTTCAAACGATATCGTTATACAAAAGCAGCTATTAGAGATTTTGTGTATCCGATAGTAGATCGACCACAACCATTAAACAATCGTGGTTTGCCAATTCCACCTTTTGCAATTATTAGTTACACTACGATTCTATGCAACTGGTAGTTTTCAAGTAAGTTTTCACCAGTTTTAGAGAATATATAACGCTCTTTGTGTATTGTAGCTTGTTCATGGAGATTTGCGTAGAATTAGCCAAGCTAGCGTTTCCAGAATAATTAAAAATGTATCTGTACTGTTTGCAGATATAAGTAAGGAATTTATAAAGTTTCCAAAAAATAAAGCTGATCAAAGAGCACATATTGAACAATTTTTTCAATTGCATGGATTTCCTTCAGTTTCTGGTTGCATTGATGTAACACATACCCATTGTAAATCCTGGAACAAATATTGCAGAAGTTTTTCGCAATCGAAAGCGTTATTTTCTTTGAACGTTCAGGTAAATAAAACACAATAACGCTATAATTATGTCTGTAAAAGGTCGTTGCTGGCCCAAACATGGAAATTATGAATATTGTCGTTCGCCATCCCGGATCTGCTGCACACGACAATACCATTTTTGAAAGAAGTGCTGTTCGAATACGATTAGAAAACTACAGTATTCGTGGATTGTTACTAGGCGATAATGGTTATGCCTGTCGCCCATGCATTTTGACTCCATTATTAAATATAAACACCCCATCGGAACACAATTACAATCGAAGTCACATTCGTACCCTCAATATTGTCGAACGAATGTTTGGGATATGGAAACGGCGATTCCCATGTCTTAGAAGAACGTTAAGTACAACAGTTGAAACTTCAGTTGCTATAATATGTGCCACTGGAGTGCTACATAATATTAATTTAAAGTACAATTTAGAAGACATGGTTGATGAGCTTTTGCTACCTGAAGATGATGTTAATGAAAATATAGTTCATCAGAATGTTGCAGGGTTGGCATTTAGGCGAACATTTATAGCAACACATTTTTAAATGACTACAATGCTGATAATAAACATAGAAATCAAAAATATATTTTAGGTTTCTTTTTTATATTTATAAGTACTTATTAAATCATAATGCTTATCAATAAAATAATATTAATATTTTAGTAATTAATTATAGGATTAATAATGTTATAATATTTACAAAGTAATCGAACTGTAGAAAATATTTATCTCTTAAAATATAAGCGTTAATACAAACTTACTACTATACCTAATTTAAAATAAACTATTCCTGCATTAAAAAATTTTTTTCTTTTAACATTTGTAGTCGAAGCTTTTGATATTCCGCTTCGGCTGTAGCTGATTCCATGCGTATCTTATGGAGTGCTCTTTGTTGTTCTATGGATTCATTTAATTTTTGAAAACGAAGCTCCTTTTCTTTGTCAATCCTTCTACTCCATTTATTAAACCTACTTCCGCGTTGAGACGGAGTAATATTAGTTAGTGATTCTACAATTAATCAGCTGCAAGTTGCACTGGACTGTTCTTCCTAGCAACCTTTGCGGGAGTCACTGAATAATCATGTTCGTATTCTACAATGCTACGATAAACAAATATTAACAAATTACTTTCTACCTTTAAGAATATCATCCTGTTTTGTACTCTGACTGGTGCTCGGTTGCTCCTTACTTTCAGGGTTATTAAAATAGCTATTACTGGCTCATGTAAAAGAAATTTCGATCTCTGTATCTAAATAGGGTACCACAATTTCAATTGCTTTCATAAGGTTATCATCTTTAGTTAGTTCAATTGGCGGCCCGCCTCCAGTTTGTAAATAACTCCTTCTATCTTCTGTATTTAGTTTTCGTTTCCTAGATTAAGCACATGTTTTAAAACATGTACTGTGAATTATATTAAATTATACCTTTGTTTCAAATTATCCCAGCACTTTCTTAATTGTTTTTCATTTCGTTGGAATGAAACTTCTGGTTGGACTTTGTAATAGTTGGCAATTTTCTGCCAACATGCCTGTTTTTTTGCCAATTAATACCATCTGTTGTCTTGTTTTCTAATATATTACTGTATTGTTGAACACAGACTATTAATAGGATCTTCTCTTGTTCTGTATACGCCTTTTTGATATCTCCACTAAAAATTGTATTGGTATCACAATTATTCTTATTCAACATTTAATTCCTTATATAATTCAAAATCATTTGTTTTATTAGGAAACACAAACCTGATGTTTTTATTACATGCCATTTTTTATTAATAGATAGATATGCCTCAGACCAATAATCAAATTTTCATTAACAATAATATAACCTATATCCATACACTTCGCGCACTTTTAATAATTTTCATACGCACAGGTAAGCCAACTAACAGTTTTTTATTGCGGAATCTGCAAATTCCCCTACAAAACAATCTTAAGCATCGCCTTTTACGAGGAAACGCGAAGGGTTGTTTATGAAACATAAGTGGAAGTAAAGGAGGACATTTACCTTAAGTGATACTTAGCTAAGGTCAGCCTTGAGAATTGTCTATGAATATGATCCTCAGTGAATTTTAAATGTATTTATTGGAAGTCTTTTTACTCCAGTTTCACCTTGAGACTTATCTATAAGACATACTTGAGATAAGTATTGAGCATGACTAAAATACCTCTTAGATATAAAAAATAAAATAGAAGCGTTCCAAAAGCATACGGTATGTAAGATAACCGGTTAATTTGAAACAAAATAATCTTACATTATCTAGAAATTAACATCTTTTATTACTACTACAAACACCACACCCAACTCCTTAACAAAATTAACACGTACCATCTTGCACTGGTTGATGTAATCAGCAACCGGAGGGCAGGGGGGGGGCGGAACCAATAGGCTGTTTGATTACTAATTCACAACACACCTGGACAAAGCATGAGAAACAACCGGGCCACAGACAAGGCAGCCGAAATTGACATGTCAATTCTGTATAAGTATAATGCCTCACGCCTCAGGAGAGGTCGACCTGACAAGTATAGAATTAAAATGGATATTTAGTAGTTAGAGCTACGAAATTTTTGTTCAAATATTTAAAATATTACAATATAGTTTGTTACTAATTTGAACTAGTATTGTAATCAAATACAGACAAGTCAAGGTAGATACAGAAAGAAGTAGATGGTTTCGCGGCGTGCGATGCGTTATGACAAAGCTTTCCGTTCTAAAACCCTGTATAAAGCCCCCTCCGCAATGTAACAGAATTTCGGGGTTTCTTCATTTAGTTTTTAAATAAAACACTGAATTTGTGTTGACAATACAAACAGAAGTACATCCAAAAAATATTATAAGATTTTCATAAAAATATATTTATCACACAGAGAAACCGTAGTTGTGCAGCAGCTCAATTCCAACAAAAAAATCAAAGGCAGTCTGTCTGCGAACAAACGAATAAGACCTCGAAACACAAAAACCCAGTTTCATATTTTCAGGAAAAGCAGGCCACGTCGCTCTCCGGTATTTGTTTCGCTATTGAAGCTGTTTATGAAAATATGACTATGCGCATATTAAACGTCAAGTAGAAAAACCTGCAATTGGAATACAGCCATGCTTTTCCTAGAATTGCAGCACTTGTAAATAGGTTATCCTAGTTTCACGGTTATCCATAAAGCTAAACGCTATCCAGAATCTCGGGCATTGACATCCGGGTTGAGGAGAGCGGGGAAATGACCCTCTCACGGCACACTAACCTACTTTCAAGGGAACATCCCATTGCAAGGGTGAGCCGGCTGCATAATCCTCGGATCTGTAACCTCGTTTTAAGATTTTACACAAATTTGATCAGACATGCTTTGCTACATAAAAACATTGGAAAATGTTCTATCATTGATTATATTAAACGTTGTAGTTACGGGACAATATTGGATCAGTGTAATAGTTCAACGTACAAGCCCACTTTCTCCAGTCCTCCCAAGGCCTTTTACCAGCATTGATTGGCATTACCTTGTTCTGACGGCGCGACGAATTACTTTTGCATATTAAAAAACTCTTTTAAATTAATTTTTTTTTGTAAAAATATTAAAAAAGCGTAAGTAGGTGTTATATTAGAATTTCTTAAAGGTTAATGAATGTAATAAAAAAATATACTGAAGGGGGTGTTATTTGAGATATATTATAAACTCGAGAAGAAGTTTTAAATTATTAAATTTTAAATTACAATTTACAGCATAGCTTACTTGAGATTTTGTTATGTGCCATTAAAACTAAGTAAGGGAGAAAGAATAGAGTGAATAACTTTTTCGTTATGGAGGAATTAAGCTTTAATTGTTCATCTTATACAATTTAACATTTTCTCCAGAGTTGTATCGGTATATCTAGTATATCTATTACATAACTGTTTATTTAGTAAAATGGATGTAACCGTAAAAAATTATGTATATGGAAAATCTTCCATTGAACCCCTCACGCCGAGATATAATGACAAGGGCTGTGGGGTCAAGTAGTTATTAGTCACTATTGTCAGAATATGTAGGAGCAGTAGCGGTTTTTCTATTAAAGTACATTTGCAAACGAATCTCCAACTCGTAAATAAACGTTTTCAATTAATATTAGTGTAGTGAGCTTAAACCTACCAAGTATAAGATTTTAATCAATATACAGGGTGTCTGGAAAATACGTGTACAACGTAAGAACAGAGATTTTTTGGCTCGAAATAAATCGATTTGAGCCAACTTACCTATTATACAAGTTGCTCCATTTAGCCGCTAGAGGGCTTCAAAAATCGTGAAAAATATTTGGTATTTTAAAATAACTCGAAAACGCATCGATAGATTTTGACCATTTTTGGGGTGCGAGTTAGTTTCTACTTTTAATTGACATTTTTTGGTGGTGTAGGCAATAATTTTAAAAGCATACGAGTGTCCCAAAAATGATGTATTGTATAAATATCCGACCATTACCTTTTTCCTGTTTATGCAATGACTACCAATTTTTTTTTATGAGTAGCCGACTTAATTTGGAAACTTTTTTTGTCTCTTGTAAAATTTTGATTAGACGAGCGGTTTGACAGAAAGAAAGTAATTTCAAATGTCTGTTTTTTAATTTTTATTTCATTGTTTTGTTTATTTTTTATTACTATCATTGAAAATTAACAGCGCGGTACAAGTGTTGGACCATTACAATAAATTTTCAAAATGGCCGCCATTTTCTTTAATGCACAAATTAACTCTTTGTAAGAAGTTTAACTGAACCGGGCATTGTTTGTGCATTATTTTTTAAAGAGTTGACTGCATTTAAAATTTGTCTATACAATTCTTCTTCGCTATCAAGTGGAGACGAATAAACCTTAGATTTTAAGGTACCCCACAAAAAATAATCACAGGACGTCAAGTCCGGTGATCGTGCTGGCCAAATTGTAGGAGCATCATATCCCCTTCCGATGCATCGATCCGGATATTTTTCGTGTAAATGTTGTCGAACAGCTAGAGTAAAGTGGGGAGGAGCACCATCGTGCATGAACCACATGTCTTGGCAAAGTAACAATGGCAGATCTTCCAATAAATTCGGCAATGTTTGTTGTAGAAAGTTGAAGTAATCGTCTCCGTTTAATCGATTTGGTATCACAACAGGACCGATAATAAAATTATCAATAACTCCAGCCTAGACATTAATCTTAAACTCATGTTGATAGTGAGTCACTTTAGTTGTATGGGGATTTTTTACAGTGTAAACATGTTCATTATGTATGTTAGTAATACCAGATCTTGTAAAAGAAGCTTCGTCTGTAAACAAAATTTTACGACTGAAATTTGCATTTTGAATAAATTGACAGAAAGCTAGACGCCTCTCAGGATCGATAGGCAAAAGGTCTTGTACCTGTTGAACGTGGTATGGGTGTAATAACTGTTCCTTTAAAACGTCATGAACAATACTTTTAGGAACTTGTAGTTCAAGTCCTAAGCGTCTGCTGCTTATTTTTGGGTCTTCTTCAACTCTATCCAAAATTTGTTCCTCCAGATCCCTACGTTCACGTCCTCGATCCGCATTTCTTGACTGAAAGCTACCGTTTTCACGAAGACGTCTTTCGATATTTGCGAATGTTTGGTGGTTTGGAATTCGGCGATTAGGAAATCTTTCCCTATAGACTCTGACGCTTTCACGACCATTGCCTTGACAAAATCCGAAAACCAAAAGCATATTCACTTGTTCGTTGTTTGTGTAAGTACTCATAATGTAAGATGAAAGATGCAAACTTTTATTGAATTAAGCAGAAATTCACGACTTGACAGGCAAACTGAGGTTAAAAAATATTCAAATTAAATAACAAAACAAAAGCAAAGCCTACTACTATACTGTTCTTTTATTTGCCCTGTTTTACAGCTAATGCAGCAATGATGACGAAAGTATGCAGACATTTGAAATTACTTTCCTCATGTCAAACCGCTCGTCTAATCAAAATTTTACAAGAGACAAAAAAGTTTCCAAATTAAGTCGGCTACTCATAAAAAAAAATTGGTAGTCATTGCATAAACAGGAAAAAAGTAATGGTCGGATATTTATACAATACATCATTTTTGGGACACTCGTATGCTTTTAAAATTATTGCGTACACCACCAAAAGATGTCAATTGAAAGTAGAAACTCGCACCCCAAAAATGGTCAAAATCTATCGACGCGTTTTCGAGTTATTTTAAAATATCAAATATTTTAAACGATTTTTGAAGCCCTCTAGCGGCTAAATGAAGTAACTTGTATAATAGGTAAGTTGACTCAAATCGATCTATTTCGAGCCAAAGAATCTCTATTCTTACGTTGTACACGTATTTTTCGGACACCCTGTATAACTACATGACAGTCTGATAAATTATAATGAAATTAATGTCAATTAATTCGATACCTAAATATCAATAGATTCTTCTCCACTAACATTGAATAATTATTCAAGTATTCTAAGGACTTCCTTGTTCGTTCTGAACGACAAAGATACGTAATAAGAGGATTAGAAATGTCTTGTAACGAAACAGGAGAATTTTCTTTAATTTCACTTTGATTAGAGTCTTTTTGACCAGGGGCATGCAACTTTTCACGACTGGTATGTTCTTCGGCAAAGACGATAGCTTCTAGCTGACTTCCATTGGGAGCTAGGGAAAAAATTGCACATGATTAGCTTGCTTTCATCAAGTACTCGAACATTGCAGTATTCTGAGTTAGGATCTATTGTTTATGCCTTGGTATAACATTTATTAATCATAAATATTCTTCTTAATCTTCTTTGGGAATGAAACCACTCATAGTTTTTAAAATCTATTTTATTTACGTTTCGATCCATGACCTAGGATCGTTGTCAAAATAATAAAAACTTCAAGTTTGACGTTTATGACATAAATTGAAGGTTACTTTGATTTATTGATGTTTGAAATATTTGGTTTGAGTACACTATGCAAAAATTTTTAAAGTTTAAAAGAATGATTGCCTTCAATTTGTGTTGCGACCTGGGATGGACTTTCCTATGGTAGCTAATACGCTTAACGTGAAATCAGCTGATTAATTTTTATTTGTGAATTTTATATAAATTCAATAATTTGGGAAACATTTTTTAACATGTTTCTATTTATACAATTGAGAGATTTCTGATTTTATGTCTTATTTTACCGAGATTCAGTAGAAGGGGGTTAAGCAACCTGTGGCTACCAAGATCCCCCAACATTTATAATTTGCCGAAATAATGGTTTTCTAGTTAATATGCTTATTGTTATGTAATTAGTTATTGTGTGTATAAATAGAAATCATGTATGTATGCTGTATTTCATGTTAATATCGCAAGGAAAACCCAGGAAAAACTTGCAATGCTACCTAGATATTGTGGGCATTTGATCTTCATTTGTTATTTCTTTTGTTATTTCTTTTAGTAATGGAATCCATTGTTTACTGAAAGTCACGGATTCGTTTGCAACGCAGTTATTTTTATGTAGAGTTATATAGGCAGCTTCTTTGATTTTGCGTTTTGGTGGTTTTCTTCTTTGTCGATAATTTTGCATCTTCCCATTTTATTTTATGACTGAGTCCCATGCATGTTGGCAAATCATGGATTTTTCAAATTTTCTATTTTTTATATATGATTTATGTTCTCTTAATCGAACTTCAAATGGTCTGGAAGTTTCTCCTATATTAAACTTATTACATTCGCACGGTATTTTGTAGATACAGTTTTTGAATTTTGTATTGCGTTTTTGGGTTTTGTTTTGTTAATTGCGCTCTTAGTGTATTGTTAGTTCTAAATACTGTTTTAATTCTAAATTTGTTTCCTATTCTTTGAATTTTTTCGGAGAATCCTTTTATGTATGGTATTGAGAGCATTTTGTGGTGTGTATCGTTGTTTTTGTTTTCTTTTTCTTTATTTTTAGGGTTTTTATTCATTTCTTTCTCTATTATTCTTTTAGGATATTTGTTTTCTATTAGTGTACATCTGATTAGGTCTTTCTCTTTCTTTAAAATTTCTTCGTTTGATGATATTAATTTTGCTCTATCATACATGGTTTTGATAATTCCTCGTTTGACACATTGTGGGTGGTTTGAATCGAAATTTAAGTATCTGTTTGTTAGACATTGTAGGGATCAGTGAAGTTCGGTCGCCAGAGGCTGGGGAGAGAAATTTTTGAAGCAGAAGCTTTAGGGTAATTCATACAGGATCAGAAGAAGGAAATTCGGGCGTGGGGATAGTTATGCGGTAAAAGATAGGACACTGTGTAGAAAACTACTTACAAAAGAACGAAAAAGTACTCATGGTAGGACAACAGTAATAATACAAGTATACATGCCCAGCTCTAGCTACAGTGAGGAAGAGGCAGAAGCGATCTATAAGATATCAAAGACATACTAAAATTCGTAAAAGGACATGAAAATTTAATTATTACGTGGGATTTTAATGCAGTGATAGGTGATGATCGGGAAGGAGCGGTAGTAGGCTTGTTTGGTTTAGGCACAAGAAACGACAGGGGAAATAGCTGCGATAAAAACAATTTAACCATCACAAACACATTATTACATCATGCTAGAAAACGATACACGTGGAAAATTCCAGGAGACATAGGAAGATATCAAATAGATCACATTCTTGTTCGACAACGGTTTAGAAATCCGGTAAAAGACTATAGAAACTGCCCAGAAGCAGACAAAAATAGTCACCACAACATGGAAATTATGAAAACCGCGCTTAAATCTAAAAATTTGAAAAAAGGAACAGAAAAAGGCGCTTCGACACTGAAAAACTAGAAAATAAAGATACTCACAAAAGATGTGAGAAAAAGTCAAACAAATTGCAGAAATGCATAGGGAAAATGTATAAAACTAAAGAAGTAGAAACATAATGGAATAACATTAAATCCAGCTTAGACACAGAGGCCAAAAACATGGGTATAAACAAAAAGAAAATAAGAAATCAATGATGACAAACGGTATTCTGAATTTAATAAATGAAAATACAAAATCAGACCAGACGAAACGGGGAAACAAAGATAGACAGCCATAAAATGGAAAATTATTCACAAATGCAGGAGACTTAAAGAACAATTGATTGAGGAAAAGTGCAAGTACAAGGTAAGACAAAAATATGAAAGATAGACAAAGCATATAAACTAATTAGAATGAATTTTAGAGATATAAAACCGTATAGCAAAAATATAAGCGGCGCGGAAGAAGACATCGTTATAGATAATGTAGAGAAGATGAAAAGGTAGCAAATACATATAGAGAATTTATATGCATAACAGGAACTGAAAGCACTAGAACAAGAATCACACATTGAAAAGGATGACTTTGGATACCCTATACTTGAAGTGACATTAAAGAGTCTGAAAAATAATAGGGTACCGGGTATAGATAAGGATCAAGCAATAACTCCAAAAGCCGTTGAACAAGTAGTAACAAAATGTCTCTTCAAACTTGTAAGCTATATGTATAAGACAAGCGGGATACCCAAATTTCAAACGTAAAATCACAGTCATTATACCAAAAAATAGAGGTACGAGTAGATGTGAAAAATTTTCGAACGATATGTTCCACCGCAGCACACATATCAAAAAAATTATCTAGAATTGTGCAAAGACAGGTGGAACAACGGACTGAAGAAATACTAAGGGAGAAAGTCAATTTGGATTTAGGTGAAACGAGGGAATGCGGAAGGATACTTTAGCTTAGGGGTGGTAATAAGGAAAACAATAGGAAAAGAAGAAAAAGTGAATATATGGTGTATAGATCTGGAAAAAGCATTCGAGAATGTAAGATGGGTAAAAATATTTTTAATATTCAAAAAGATTTAAATGAGTTAAACGAATAGACTTGGTACATAGTTTATACAAAGAGCAAACATCGGTATTAGAATCAGAGCAGGAATATAAAGAAGTAAATATCAGGAACGAGTGAGACATAGATGTGCTCTACCCCTATTAATTTTTAATTGGAACGATTATGCAGGGCGTTACGTGCAGTTTCTGCAATTGAATATATCCGTTCTTACTTAGTTGAATTTCACATTCTGTACTCTATTCACAGGTATTTAAATATTTATTAACGATTTTGACTGCCTTTTCAGTTTAAACGGTTGCTATTTATTTAATTACTTCAAATTATAATTTAAAATACTTCAATCTATCCTATTTTATTATGGCATTAACAATGTGGAATTTCTGTTATCAACAACGTTCACTTTCTTAAATATTTACGTTGAGTTTATGTACGTGTTTCATCAAGATTATTTTCAATCACAAATTCCAATCCATGAAACATGTCTGGTTTGCTTATCTCTACACCCTACTAAATATAAATTATTAATGGGTTTTAATGCGGGAAGTAAGGCAACTCATCCTACGCATCTTTATAGTTTCCACAAGGTTGATTGTTTATATTTCTTGTCTCGTATTTAGAAACGCTGAGGTGTATTTGTTGTAGTTTATAACTTTAACTGAGTTTCCCATTTATTGGTCGTAGTTTCGTTAATATAATTTATAATAAGCTTTTATGTAGGAGATTACCGAAAGTATTTCCGCAAACGCTTTTAATTCACTTAGCTTTCTGGTTCTATTATCAACAGATGGATGTTTTGAGAAAAATACGATTGATGTTATTTTATCATCTACATATAGACATTTTTAAAAGAAGTTACGATTTGAATGGAGTTATTGTTATTGTTCCGGATTTACTTGCTGAAACGGAATACAATATAGTTTATCTCCCTTGTAACCTTATACACCCTTCAACAACTCTATTACCATAGCAATATATATATATATATATATATATATATATTGCTATGATAAGAGGGTTATTCAGGGGTATATTGAGTCATAATGGTCACACAATATATGTAAATAGTACTAGGAGTTAGAAAACAACATTTATTTAGCATGAAAAATCCGTAATTTGCAAATTATGCAAAAATCAAACATTTAACACCCTGCATAAAAATTGCAATTGACAGGAAGCATATCATTCAACAATAAACATACGTTCAGCAAAAGAAATAACTCTACACACAATCAAACTTGCCTTAAACCAAAAAGCATTCATAAGTTGTAAATAGATACGCGTTAAATGCTGTAAAAGTTAGGAAATCATGATACAATTCCATTAAAATTAAACATGCGATAGTGAAAGGAGATAGCATAGCATTCTGATAAGAAACGCATCTTTCGAAATAAATACGTATTGGAAACGCAAGATGTAAACAGAAATATGTTAATTTACGTCATTTTGACTACGTGAATTTCTACACGGAGTTAATACAAATCCCAAATTATTATCTAGATAAACAAAAGCCATAAGTTAAATTACGTGCCAAGGCGAATTGGAAATTCCTGTAATAACATCAAAACAGACTGTCAAGAATAAATACAGAATAGAAATCCACTGATATCCTACGTGACCAAGAAATCGCTCCGGTAAATTACTATCAAACGTATTTCTGTAAAATCCCAAAATATCCTAAACATCCTATGGCAGGTCGAAAACTTTGAACAAACAGCGTCGATAACCAATGAATTCTTAGATGGGGCGTAGCTTATATAACACGCGAATTTTATAAGCAGACAGTCTTGATTCAAACCAAGCACAATTCACATCACTTATAGTCAAGAATCTACGCAACAAGTGAATATTAAAATTAAATAATCCAATTTTTGTGAAAAGTGGTGTTCGTAAATTTTAAAATAAATAATAGTGAAAAATATACGAGACAAGTTTCGCCGTTTGCTTGAAAACGGCTCTAAGAGAGTCTAAGAAAATCTAAGAAAAGTTCAAGTAACTCTAAGGGAGATTAAGAAAATACTAGATTGTTGATTAAACGGGGTAAAATTTGGAAACTAAATAAATTGATAATATTGGGAGAAAGTCCGAATGAGAATATTGGCAAAGGCGCGCAAAACTGAGGATTGTTTTAATCATTGAATGGAGCAACTCAACTGAAAGTAATATTGGGGTACTGATTCGCAGCATGTAGTAGCAGATTCAGAAAGACGCACAAGGAAAACTACAGCTCAGAATTATGTAGCATAAGGCATTATTTTCTCTTTAGTTTTTTGAACATTGACTATATTTATTATACCTGAATATTTTATGTAAAGACTAAAAAAAATATCTTTTGTACGTGAAAAATTTTGTAAAAAAGGGGAAAAACCTTGAACGTTCAAAGAATTTCCAGTAGTGTACAATGACATTTTTGCTGGCTTTTAAATAAGAAAAGGGAGCTTTAATTTTTGGGGATTAACAATTTAAAAATTATTGTTATTTGATTCAGGGGTTTATTTTTGTCATACAGTAAAACAGATTAAGCTGTTAAGTTTTCAACTGGCGCGTGTGCAAAGTTAATAGAATCGCGTGCCCGACTATCGAAAAGGGAACGTAGAATGCGAAATTCTAAGAATTGTCCGTTTTGGGGACAAAAGCGACGAACAGGCTAGCCGATATATAAACCCGGACGTTAAACAGTTTCGCTCTCTTAGATTTTTGATGATTCGATGCTTTAAAAAGTGCTTTTAGATTTACGATTTTGATTTAATACTTTAAACTGTTTGCTCTTATATTTTGGTGATTATTGAACACTTTAAAACAGTTTGCTCTTTACGTGCTACGATGAAAGTTAGTTAGTGCATTTAGAAAAGAAGATATAAGGTAATAAAGTCTAGTTATATTGGCGAGTATTACTGTACCAACTATCGAAATTGTAACGATAAATGAATAAACAAAAGTAGGCAGTTTTGGCGTATAGCGTGAAAGTAGTATGAATTTCTTTGCTATTTTCGGGGGTGTTAATAATTAAATAAACGTGTCTGGATCCACAAAACAAGATTCAGATATACACAGATGAGTTTCGGAAAAGCCCTGAAACAACGTTAGATGAATGGTGGTGTAGAAAATTTTTAAAGGCGACCAGTAATCCGAGGACCTAAACATAACCCAGTTGGAATGGCGTGATTAACAAAGAACGATGTACATTGGAGCCACGAGTGCATTAACCTTCAGGTAACTTATGCTTTGTTGTTCGATTTTTGATGTTTTTGTGTGTGTTGAATAATTTTATAATTTATTTACTTAAAATGGACAGTAGTGAATTTGTACTAACAACAAATTTTTAATTTTAAGGTGAAATTTTCTTGTTTAAGTAGAAAGGAGTATTTAGTATTTATGTTCTTGATTATGATGAAAATTTTGGGTATGTCTTTGAGCTCAATTAGACGAACCTGGTTAATTAACGTAAAGGGGTGGGAGATGCTCCCTTTGTACTCAGACTCAGGTCTGCATATATTGTTATATTAATTAGTAGGCATCCCACAAGGACTTTAATTCTGGATGCACATTAAAATGATAACAAATTTAATCTTGAAATTTTCTGATACTGAAATTTATGCTGAATTTTAATTTTGAAATTTTAATGTATTGTGAATATTGATGTAAATAGAGTTAACGTTGGTGTTTGTGGTAGGAATGTGTTTGTTTTTTTTTTATGAATGAGGATGTAAGTTATCTAGGGGAGCAGCCGAGGCGGGAAGAGGACAGAGGCGATTATCAGAAGAGAATCACAGCAAATCGTAGCGCCCAAAAGTGAGGCTCGAGTTCAAAATAAATTTTTTTTGTGATTTTATTCCAGGAAACTGGCGAGGCTTTTTGTACATTTCACAGTATTTATGACGGCCCAACGCTGGGGCTCGATTCGAAAACCTTAGTTCCCGAATAATAGAGAGGATTCACAGTATTATTGGCGACCAGAACGTGAGGGCTCCAGATAGTGTGTAACTATTCCAGGAAACTGGCGATCTGAGAGAGAGAGTTTCTGTATGTGTATAAATTTAAGAGTATTTTTAGAGTGTGTGTGAGTGATTTGAACGTATGCAGAGAAAGGAGTGGTTAAAGAGTCAAGGAGTGGAAATTGGAAGTGATGATAGTGCATTGTGTGAAAAAAATTCGAAAATGGAAGAAGCTGGAGGCAGTAGAGATCAAGGAAACGAGATGATAATGAGAATGCTGGAGAGGATGAGCGATGAATCGAATAGAGCAAGGGAGGAATCGAATCGTAGATTTGAGCAAATGAGTGAAGAATCGAATAAGAAATTTGACCAATTAAATCAGGAATTAGGGGATAAAATAGAAAAATCGACGAGAGAATTTACAGAATTTAAAAATAGTCTTACCGTGAAAATGGGGGAAGTAGAAAGTAGGGTTGATAGAAATGAGAAAAACATTACAGGTCTTCGACAGGAAATGGGAAATTTAAGGTCCGAAGTACGCATTTTTTGTGAAGAAGAGATTAATATAAAAATGACTGAAGTAACGGACTCATGTAGGGATCAGTTAGGCAGGGTAGAACGCGAAGTTAGTAGTATCAAATATAACATGTCAAGTTTAACGGGGGAAGGCCCAGATTTTATACAGGTGGCGTATCATTGGACCAGCATATGAAATTTTATGGCGATAACAGGGTAAATCCACAAATTTTTATTAATAGTGTAAGAAATCTAGTGGGAAATTTATTTGACGAACAGACTAAACTGAATACGATAAAGGCTTTATTGAAAGACAACGCGGAAGCATGGTACAATTTAGTAGGACAGGACATAGACACATATCAGGACTTTGAAAACAAATTTTTACAACATTACTGGAGTGATCACAAACAGGACCAGATTAGGGACGACTTGATTACAGGAAAATTTAAGGGAGAGTTTGCAGGTTCTAGAGAGCAATATTCCATCCGCAAATACAGTGTGGCCAAACAACTGAATCCACCATTGACGGACAGACAGATAATCAAGTACTTATCACGACATTTTGAACTGGAAATCAGACAACACGTGGCCTTACAAAACATCACAGAACGGGAGACATTTTTAGAATACTTACAGAGATATGACGATGTATGTGTAGGACGGACAAGAGAGATACGGGAACGGAACATTAACACGGTTAGGTTTGACAACAGGACACAGAATTTTGCGAGACGGTCTGACTATAACAGAAATTTTCGACAGAATTGGGAACGACGAGGACAGGAATACAGAAGTAATAGTGCGACTAGGGGACCAACGCCAAGACCTAGTTACACGAGACAGAACAGTTTACCGGAAGTAAACAGGACTGTGACGAGCACGCCGAATAGAGACAGGGACACGGATATGAATACAAGGAGGACGTACGCACAGGTTGTAGAAGGACAACCAGGACCGAGCACAGAAAACAGGACGAGACAGGATTTTTAGAACGCGACAGACCACTAAATTTCTGTGTAAACGTATATGAACATCCACGTGAATTTTTCAAAATTGAGGAGGAAGTAGAGCCAGAAACTGAGGAAAAATTATGTTTGCCAATTGTTAATATAGGAATTTTTGAGAATAATGTAGAAGTATTACTTGATACAGGGGCAGAGGCGAGTTTAATATCGGAGGAATTCGTCAGCAAAATTAGAGATAAGGTTTGTGATAGAATTATGCCTATAAAGCGTAGCCATTTAGTAGCTCCAAATAAAAAGAAGTTTGCTGTAGTGAATAGTGTTGTGGTGCTTAGGATAAATATAGGAGGTTTAAGCTGTGAACAGGAGTTTGTAATTGTACCTGGACTAAAGTTTCAGAGCGTTTTAGGTGTTGACTGTATGATGCAGTTAGGGGTTTTGATAGATATGGAAAGAAAGGTAGTAAGGATTAAGGATAGGGTAGTGCCATGGAAGGGCAGTTATGAAGTCACAGAGGATGACACGGGGTTGAGTATTAATGTAGTAGAGGTAGAGGATGACGGAGGTAAACAGATCAACACAATAAGATGTCTAGAGGATAGGAGAGTAGAGGTTCAAGCTTTATTACAAAAACATGCAGAATTAGTGGGGGTAGAAGCAAGAGCAGCATATCGGGAGCAGGTGAAGGCAGAATTAAATAAAGAGGCACGAAAAATTAATCAACGGACCAAACCGCAATTCCATTGTCTACCATCCATGGACACACTTTTGACGAGGTTAAGTGGTAAGTTTGTTTTTAGTAAATTAGGTTTAAGGAATTCATTCTGGCTGATTCCATTACACAAGGATTCTAGAAGGTACATAGGATTTTCCGTAGAGGGAAAAATCGCTAATTTTAAGGTAGTATCGTTTGGTTTGTCGACAGAAAAGAAAAAAATAATAAATGAGAAACAGACAAGTATAGGGACTGAAGAAGAAGCAATAGTTAAGAGTCAGGATAATAGGGATGATAAGCTTATTTTATGTGAGATAATAAGGATGATAAGTATAGATATAGAAGGAGGAGAAATAGGGATGAAGAGTATTAGGATGGTGAGAAGAAAGACTTGGAGGATCAAGAAAAGAGTCAGATTTAAATAAGAAATGAAGATTAAATGAACTAAATATAGGGATAGCATAGGTGTATATAAAAGAGTAGAAGTAAGTGTTTATAGAAAATAAAGCTAGGTATAGGATAAATATGGGAGATAGTTAGAAATAGGTATATAGAATGAGAATAAAAATTAAATGTAGGAAGAAAATAAGATAGGTTAAGTGTAGATATTTCTTATAAGATTAGTGGAGAGTTAGGAATAGAATAAGAATAGGATAGGTATATAGGATTAGGTAGGGGGAAGTGAGTATAGTGAAGATTAATTAAAAGTTAGGAATAGGATAGGTATATAGGATGTATATAGGATTCGATGGAGAAGTAGGATGAAGTTAGGGATAGTTTCAATTTATAAAATTAGGTGAGAGTTAGGAATAGGATAGGGATATAGGATAGGTGTAAATTTTTTTTGGATTGGATATAAGTTAGGTAAGTTAGATAGATAAGGGTAGAGAGAGATAGGCAATTTTTTTGTAATTTTTTTTTGCGGTTTAAATGTTTTATATTTGAATTCAAATAAGTGGGATTATTTGTATTCAAATAGGGGGAAAATACTCAAATTTAGACCAGGGTAGAAAATTAAATAATCACATCAAATAATTTTAATCACCGTGTATAAGGAAGCTCTGGGAAAAAGTACGCGTTATTAAAACCGTGAAGCATAAAAATTTATTCGTTTCATTAAAAAAAATAAGGGATTTAAATTATCCACTAGACGCTTTCTATAAAAAAAACAGTATTAAAATGCTCAACGTGTATTTAATTTAATTGTTCAAAGAATCAAATAAAAATGATGTGCGAAATTTATATTAATTAATTCAGTTTTCAAGTAATCGGTATTAAACAAAATGTACAAATAATAATTAATATTTAATTAGGATTCACTAAAAATTAAAGGGTAAAAGTCAACGCCATTTATTATTATTTTAATTGGAGTTAATTGAACCGTTAGTAACATATAATATGCATAAAAGCGTGTAAAAACCCAATAGTATTCAAATCGTAGAAGTGTTATTTAGAAGTATTATGTTTGAACACCTGCGTATTTTTAAATGTTTTATGTTCTGCTTAAATTTTGTAGATAACAAATGGTTACAGAGAATGTTGGAGAAACCGTCGCTTAATATTCACGGGAAATGCTAATAAAGTGGGTTATTTAACAGTCCACGTGGACTGAAATAACTGATAGTAAAGAGTATCGATTTGTATCACTCAGAACAGGGTAGATAGAGACGGATAATATGTGCGGGACAGAGACACAGATGGTAAAAGGCGTGATTTGAGCAACGTCACGAGAGCGGCGATTGGTTGAAAATCAGATGCAGATATGAGGTGTAAACGTAACGATTTCGATACAAAATTAATTAGTTATTCTCGGGCGCGTTGTGAGCCGTGTGAAAATTTCTGAGATTTTCAACTGGCGCGTGTGCAAAGTTAATAGAATCGCGTGCCCGACTATCGAAAAGGGAACGTAGAATGCGAAATTCTAAGAATTGTCCGTTTTGGGGACAAAAGCGACGAACAGGCTAGCCGATATATAAACCCGGACGTTAAACAGTTTCGCTCTCTTAGATTTTTGATGATTCGATGCTTTAAAAAGTGCTTTTAGATTTACGATTTTGATTTAATACTTTAAACTGTTTGCTCTTATATTTTGGTGATTATTGAACACTTTAAAACAGTTTGCTCTTTACGTGCTACGATGAAAGTTAGTTAGTGCATTTAGAAAAGAAGATATAAGGTAATAAAGTCTAGTTATATTGGCGAGTATTACTGTACCAACTATCGAAATTGTAACGATAAATGAATAAACAAAAGTAGGCAGTTTTGGCGTATAGCGTGAAAGTAGTATGAATTTCTTTGCTATTTTCGGGGGTGTTAATAATTAAATGATTCGTAAACGTGTCTGGATCCACAAAACAAGATTCAGATATACACAGATGAGTTCCGGAAAAGCCCTGAAACAACTTTAGATGAATGGTGGTGTAGAAAATTTTTAAAGGCGACCAGTAATCCGAGGACCTAAACATAACCCAGTTGGAGTGGCGTGATTAACAAAGGACGGTGTACATTGGAGCCACGAGTGCATTAACCTTCAGGTAACTTATGCTTTGTTGTTCGATTTTTGATGTTTTGGTGTGTGTTGAATAATTTTATAATTTATTTACTTAAAATGGACAGTAGTGAATTTGTACTAACAACAAATTTTTAATTTTAAGGTGAAATTTTCTTGTTTAAGTAGAAAGGAGTATTTAGTATTTATGTTCTTGATTATGATGAAAATTTTGGGTATGTCTTTGAGCTCAATTAGACGAACCTAGTTAATTAACGTAAAGGGGTGGGAGATGCTCCCTTTGTACTCAGACTCAGGTCTGCATATATTGTTATATTAATTAGTAGGCATCCTACAAGGACTTTAATTCTGGATGCACATTAAAATGATAACAAATTTAATCTTGAAATTTTCTGATACTGAAATTTATGCTGAATTTTAATTTTGAAATTTTAATGTATTGTGAATATTGATGTAAATAGAGTTAACGTTGGTGTTTGTGGTAGGAATGTGTTTGTTTTTTTTATGAATGAGGATGTAAGTTATCTAGGGGAGCAGCCGAGGCGGGAAGAGGACAGAGGCGATTATCAGAAGAGAATCATAGCAAATCATAGCGCCCAAAAGTGAGGCTCGAGTTCAAAATAAAATTTTTTTGTGATTTTATTCCAGGAAACTGGCGAGGCTTTTTGTACATTTCACAGTATTTATGACGGCCCAACGCTGGGGCTCGATTCGAAAACCTTAGTTCCCGAATAATAGAGAGGATTCACAGTATTTTATATATATATATATATATATATATATATATATTGCTGTGGATCGCGGGGTCAGTCTCTGGAACTCCCTAAAAATCATTTAAGTTCTAACGTTGGGCCGACATAAGATTGCTGTGATCGGACTTATGGGTTTGACATCGACCGTGTCAACACTGATTTTCAAAAAACAATAAAAATTTTACAAAAATATTCCTACCCGTTTATTCTGCTGGCTAGCTCAGCTGTGCCTCTTCTCGGATACCTAAATTTACAATCATTCTTCCTTCCCACTAACACATCATTCAATAAAAGCACAAAATAATACAACAATCATACAATCTTTATTTACCGCTATTTACAAACAATTATTCACAGATATATATATAGTTTGATACACTAATTATAACTCAATAAGTGATATTTTTGTAAAGTCCGTGTTTTAAATTTTTAATTCCAAACACATTTAATACAACAGGAGTAAATGGGCTCCAAATAATACCCTATATTTATTGCGCATTGTAGTATAGTGAGCTCATAATAACCCAGTTTATTACTGTATGCCTTTTACCTTGCATAAATTTACTACAATCTAGTAAACCCATGTACCCTTAACAATCCAATTTAAATTCGTAATGAAATTTAGTAAGCTTTACATACACCTTTTTTTTTAATGTTTAAAATACCCTCATAATTGGCAAGTACACGTATCTTTTCCAATACGTTAAATAACCCTAAATAACCCACAAAGTTCACTCACATATCACAAATAATTCCAACAGTTTATCAAATAACAGCAAATTCAAATGAGTTACCTGGAAAATGCCTCAAGTCTCCATCTTCTTCTATGATGCTCTATCCTCCAGAACCCCTTGGCTTCATGACTATGCGCTCTGATCCACCAGATATTTATAGATGATAACCTCAGTATACGCCGAGCTCCGTGCTACCAATTACCATTCAATCCCAGCATCCAAATTCACGGATTATACTTGTGTTTATTGATTTATTAGCTTGATATGGTATTAGTTGGACCTCGGTTAATTTAATTCACTCGACACTACACACGTTAATAACTACAAGGCCTCAATTTACCACGTTATACGTGCTAATACTACTTTTGCTGAATTATAAATTTTTTCAATACTCACAAGACTCTACCATAACGTCGGTTGATTATTATACATAGTCTAAAGCGATGAAAATACAAAGAGAGCCCTATTAATTCTCTTAGAGTATTTATACAATTCAAAATGCCACCTCTCGGCCACTCTTCACGCGAAATACTTAATTTATAATAATACTTCTGAAAATTTTAATCTAACTGACTTAAAGCTCCCAGAAATTTACCTCCGACACACAATTTAATCCGAAAAATCGCTTTCACCTGTCGCGTGTTCGTCCGTTGTAAAACTATCTATTTCAACCAATGATACAGTCCTGTGTCGTCATAAAACTCCGCCTGTAATAAATTTATTCCTGTCTTATGCATATTAGATGTTGCGTTCCAACTCCACTTTAGTTATATAAAATCGATATTGCTGACGGCGTCCCATGACTCCACGTGGATTGAGTACGTGCGTTTTGAAGCCAAAGCTTTTATATCCGTCTTTATCTGTAGCATATTATTGATCGTGCATCTCCTCCTCTCTTTAAGAAACTTTGTTATTTTGTTATTTGAAGCAACTGACGGTTGGAAATATTTTCTTTGAAGTCCATTTTATTATACAGATAAATTCGACGAAGGTAACCTTTTCAAACATGCAGGTGTTCTTAATTATTGACCGTTTAAAACAACAATTCTAGAAGCTTATATTTCACGGTATTTGATACAATTGACGTCCTTGTCTGCTACCACGAACCCTTTTGCCTTCAGATTATTGATTTTCTATACCCCGGTGTGTTTTCTAATGCTATTACAGGTTGAATTAAAATTAATTAAATTAATTATGCGTTTCTATTTGTTTTTAAAACTGGTTTTCTTTATGAACCTATTACTTTTCAATCCTTAATCATAAAAATACGTCAATACTTGTTCGTTTAAATTAAATAAATGAAATAAATTTTGCGCATAAATAAATTGCTCTTTTCTCTATACAGGGTGTTTAAAATTGTATTGCTTGCCCCAAATTTAACCCTTTAAATCCATAACAATATATATATATATATATATATATATATAATGTATATGTATATATAATATATATATATATATAATATATATATATATATATATTATATATATATATATATATATTGCTGTAATTATAAGGTTAATTTAGGGGTACATAGCGGTCGTAGATTAAACAAAAGAAACTTCCAAGTAACAAAAGCACATAATTACAAGATATTAGAGGAGTAAATAGGTCATTATAAATATTATTATTTGAGAGCACACTGTATATAGCAGTACAAGCGATTAAAACACATATCCAAGAGTAGCTACGAGCAAAGATAAGAATTTAAAAATGTAACAAAACGCATTGAAATTAAATCAGTGAAAAACCTGCATGAATTGTCTAGATAATTATTCAAAAAGTGCGTTAATATATCATCTTAAACGCACGCAGAAATTATGCATTATTTTAAAAACGTACGTGATCTAAAAGTATCACATTTGTTCAAAAATCCAATTTATTAGGAAATAAACAAACACCAAATTTATTCTATTCAGATTAGAATAAGGCCAACAACAATAGTACGTGATTTGTTGGACGAAGATTCCTGGGATTTCTGAATTAAATGTGAGGTATAATAATGAATTACGTGACATTCTCAGCATCGCTTCATGCAATTAAACTACACAATTGCTAAAGTTTCCTAAAATAACAAGAGTTAAGACACTTGACCTCGCCCAGCACATGTAGTCAACAAATCGCAAACAAAAGGGGGAGGGGCCGATCCTATAAATATCATGACAATTAAATATCGAGTTAGTATACTTTTGAAACTGTGCAGTCACTATACTTGAAAGTGCTAAATATTTACGTGAACAGTAAATTAAATTAAAGTGTATATTTGTGTAAGCGAGCCGTACTTCTAAAGACGTAAGTAGATCAGATTTAGTGAAGTTATATCATTTCTAATAATAAATAAAACAGGGCTCTTAATCACCATCGTAATTACCATCTTAATTACAATCTTAAATTACAATTGAAATAACCATCCTAATAAAGATCTTGTTACGATTCCTGTTAAAACTTTTAATAACGATCAATTACGATCTTAAATACAATTTTGGATACGAGACTCTGGAGAATGCTGCCTGTTCAAGCAATTTGATAATCTCTGAAAATGGTAAATATCCTATTACGGAAATGAAAAACCTTTCATTGGAATAAAATAACGATTTAGATACTAATTTGGTTGGATGTCGACCTCAATTTTTGGGAATGCAGAGCACCTACTGAACCACTTCAGGTCAGATATTTTGATATGATTTATTTCTAAAAACTGTTTTTATCTCAATACTAATTCAAAGTGTAAGAGCCGACAAATTGGGGTTTCTTGTATAAATTTATGAAAAGTAATAGACATCTTGAAATGTTTCAAAAGGTCTCTAAATGTAATAAAAAGCTTGTTTTGCTGGCTTGATTTTCTAAAAATCTGACAGATGTAAATAATTTTAAAAAGGAGAAGATATTTAAAAAGGTTGTAAATATTTAATCATTATACTGTGTATTGTAGAATTGCTTAATTTAATTGAATCAGCTATTCGAGGCAAAGAAAATTATAAATTAACATTTCTACAAGTGCTTGAGTAATAAAAGAATAAATCACAGCATAAATAAATATTGCGTCCAAGCGTAGGGGCTAACAGGGGTTAACACAGCAAAAACATGGTCTGCCCAACCGTGGAGCGAGAATAACAAAGGTTTTATTTTTCCTACAGGAAGATAACACGACATAAATATCTACGCCCAAGCCAAGGGGCGAGTTATCACAGCAATATATATATATATATATATATATATATATATATATATATATATATTGAAGTTTTTTGGACGTTAGTCAATGTATACCTATAGTTATTTCTAAGAGTAGGTAGAATAACTATAACAACTTGTAATTGCGTTTATTATTTTTAAGACGCGTTTCGGTCATCAGAACCATTATCAATTATGTTCTAAAACTTAATTGTAGATTGTGTATTTAAACTAAAGTAAAACACAAACATTTGTCACAATTATAAAAATTCTCTGAGAATTGTTATTTCATAAATATAAAATTATTATTCGTTTAAAAATACAAAAACGAAGAACACTTTAAAAAGCATACGAATGTAATAATATTAATTATTTAGTCTCAACTGTTAAACAATATATATATACATATATATATATATATATATATATATATATATATATATATATTGCTGTGTTTCCTGTATTATTGTCGAGCCTCACGAATTGGTCGCCAAATTTTGCTGTGAAACCACCAAAATACGGGAACTCCGCTTTTCGAATCGAGCCTCTACGAATTGGACGTCAAATTATGCTGTGAAATGCTCCTTTGAATGCGGGAACTGGCCCTTAAAAAAAAACATTCGAGCCCCACAGATTGGATGTCAAGCATGCTGTGAATCCTACAAAAAGCTATTCATTACCTTAACTGTGTTGGTCCATTGACTTTCTTCTGTTCATCGCCTCGGCTGCTCCTCTAGTTAATAAACCTCATTCATAAAAAAAACAAACACATTCCTACCACAAACATCAACGTCAACTCTATTTACATCAATATTCACAATACATTAAAATTTCAAAATTAATATGCAGCATAAATTTTAATATCGGAAACTTTCAAAATTAAATTTATTTTCATTTTAATGTGCATCCAGAATTAAAGTCCTTGTAGGATGCCTACTAATTACTATAACAATATATGCAGAGTACAAAGGGAGCATCTACCACCCCTTTACGTTAATTAACCAGGTTCGTCTAATTGAGCTCAAAGACATACCCATATTTTTATCATAATCCAGAACATCAATACTAAATACCCCTTTCTACTTAAACAAGCAAATTTCACCTTAAAATTAAAATATTATTGTTAGTACAATTTCACTAATGTCCATTTAAAGTAAATCAATTATAAAGTTATTCAACACACACCAAAATGTCAAACAAAATAGTATAATTTACCTGAAGGTTACTGCCCTCGTAGCTTCAATGTACATCGTCCCTTTAGTTAATCACACCATTCCAACAGGATTATATTTACGGCTTCTAATTCTCAACGCTTTTAAAATTTTCTCCATCACCATTTATTTAAAGTTGTTTCTGGGCTTTTCCGGAACTCATCTGTGTATATCTGACCCTGGTTTTGTGGATCCAGACACGTTTTTGAACCATTTAATTATTAACACCCCCGAAAAATAACAAAGAAATTCATACTTCTTTCACCAATATACGCCAAAACTGCCTACTTTTGTGTATACATTTGTCGTTGTAAATTTTGCTAATTGGTAGTGATACTAAATTTTATTACCTTGTATCTAAGTGCACTGAAGTACATTCATGTTAGCACGTAAATAACAAACTATTTTGAATCACTAAAATATACGAGCAAACTTTAAATTATTTTATCAAACTAAAATGCACTGTTTAACATCTTGAATCAAGTCGCGGATGTAAGAGAGCTTGTTTATATTTCCCTGGGTATATATAGCCGTTAGCCTGTCTGTCGGTCGAGTCCTCAAAACGGGTAATTCTAAAGAATTTCGCATGCTAAGTTCCCAGTCCGTAGCCTGTGCGTCGGTTTTTACGAATTTTGCACTCGCCAGTTGAAAATCTCAGAAATTCTCACACGGCACGCAAACATGTCCGAGAAAAACTAATTAATTTTGTACAGAAATCGTTGTTTCTACCTCTGATATTTGCATCCTATTTTCAACCAATTGTGACCCTCGTGACGTTGCTTAAATCACGCCTTTTACTATATGTGTCTTTGCTTGACGCATTTTCTCTTTCCTTTTCTAACCTGTTCGTATTGGTGCAAATTGATATTCTTTATTATCGATTATTTTCAGTCCATGTGGACTATCTGGATTAAATAACCCCGTATCGCACCTTCCCGTGAATATTAAGCCCCGGTTTCTCCAAGATTCTCTGAAACCATTTGTTATCTACACAATTTTCGCCGTACGTGATATTTAAACTACGCAGGTGTTCAAAATAATATTAATTCTCAGAGCTTTATTTTCTGGTATTATAATCTTGGATTTTCACAGACTTTTATGCTTATTATTAATAATGGTTTAATTAACTCCAATTAAAATTGACTTCTATCCTTTCATTTTTAGGGAATACAAATTAAATATTAATTATTATGTGTACCCTTTGTTTAATACCGGTTACTTAAAATAGAGTTAATTAATATAAATTTTGCACGTAATTTCCATTTGTTTCTTTATTAGGAATAATTAAATTACACGTAGAGCTTTTTAATACTGTTTCTTTTGATATAAAGCGTCTTGTACATGATTTAAATCCCTTATTTTTACTGAAACTAATAAATTTTTATGCTTCACGGTTTTAATAACGCGTATTATCTAATAATATTCATTATACACGGTGATTAAAATTATTTGATGTGTTTATTTAATTTTCTACCCTGGTCTAAATATGAGTATTCTCCCCCTATTTGAATACAAATAATCCCACTTTTTTGAATGCAAATATAAAGCATTTAGACTGTCACAAAAAAAACTTACAAAAAAATTGCCTATCTCTCTCTATCCTTATCTATCTAACTTACCTACTTTGTCTCCAATCCAAAAAAAATATTTACACCTACCCTATATCCCTATCCTATTCCTAACTCTCACCTAATTTTATAAACTGAAATTATCCCTAACTTCATCCTACTTATCCCTCTAATCCTATATACATCCTATATACCTATCCTATTCCTAACTTTTAACTAATCTTCACTATACTTTACTTCCCCTTACCTAATCCTATATACCTATCCTACTCTTACTCTATTCCTAACTCTCCACTAATCTTATATGAAATATCTATACTTAACCTATCTTATTTTCCTCCTACATTTACTCTTTATTCTCATCCTAAACCTATTTCTAATTATTTACCATATTTATCCTATACTTAGCTTTATTTTCTATATCTATACTAAAATTCACCTATCTCTATCCTTTGTTCATCAAGTTATTTAAATCTAACTCTCTTCTTGACCCTCCAAGTCTTTCTTCTAACTATCCTAATACTCTTCATCCCTATTTCTCCTCCTTTTATATCTATACTTATCCTCCCTGTTATCTCACATAAAATAAACTTATCATCCCTATTATCCTGACTCTTAAATATTACTTCTTCTTCAGTCCCTACACTTGTCTGTTTCTTATTCATTATCATTTCCTTTTCTGCCGACAAACCAAACGATACTACTTTACAATTATCGATTTTTCCCTCTACGGAAAATCCTATGTACCTTCTAAAATTCTTATGTAATGGAATCCGCCAGAATGAATTCCTTAAATCTACTTTATTAAAAACAAACTTGCCATCTTTACTTAATTTCGCCTTCACCTGCTCCTGATATGCTGCTTCTACCCCCACTACTTCTGCATGTTTTTGTATTAAAGCTTGAACCTCTACTTTCCTTTCCTCTGGACATCCTATTGTGTTGATCTGTTTACTTTCATCATCCTCTACCTCTACTACATTAATACTAAACCCCGTGTCATCCTCTGTGACTTCATAACTGCCCTTCCATGGCACTACCCTATCTTTAATCCTTACTACCTTCCTCTCCATATCTATCAAAACCCCTAACTTCATCATACAGTCAACACCTAAAATGCTCTGAAACTTCAGTCCAGGTACAATTACAAACTCCTGTTCACAGCTTAAACCTCCTATATCTATCCTAAGCACCACAACACTATTTACTACAGAAAACTTCTTTTTATTTGGAGCTACTAAATGGCTACGCTTTATAGGCATAATTCTATCACAAACCTTATCCCTAATTTTGCTGACGAATTCCTCCGATATTAAACTCGCCTCTGCTCCTGTATCAAGTAATACTTCTACATTATTCTCAAAAATTTCTATATTAATAATAGGCAAACATAATTTTTCCTCAGTTTCTGGCTCTACTTCCTCCTCAATCTTGAAACATTCACGTGGATGTTCATATACATTTACACTGAAATCTAGTGGTCTGTCGCGTTCTAAAATCCTGTCCAGGTCTGTTTTCCCTACTCGGTCCTGGTCTAGCCGTCACCTCAGCGTATGTCCTAGGCGTTTCCACTCGTTCCGTGTCTGTATTAGCTGTCCCCTCATGTCCGGTGAACTATTCCTTCTGGTAGGTTCCGGTCTCGGTGCAGGTCCCTTCCTAAACTATTACTCCTAACGTATGGTCGTCTCTGTTCCCAATTCGGTCGCTGGTATCCGTAACTATTCCCCTTCTAGCATAGTTGTCCCGTCTATTGTCAAACCTAACTGTGTTGATCTGTCTTTCCTATTATCCCGAGGTCGTCCACTACTTACGTCGTCGTACCTCTGCAAGTATTCTAGAAACATTTCTCTGTCCACTATGTTCTGTAGTGCTACGTGTTGTCTTATTTCTACCTCGAAGTGTCGTGATAAATACTTAATAATTTGTCGGTCCGTCAGTGGTGGGTTCAGTTGCTTTGCTATGCTATACTTGCGTATAGCATATTGCTCCTACTTCCTGAAAATTCTCCCTTAAATTTCCTGTGATTAAGTCGTCTCGTACCTGGTCTTGTCTGTGGTCACTCCAGTAGTGCTTTAAAATCTGTCTTCAAACTCCGTGTAGGTGTCTATGTCCTGTCCTACTAAATTGTACCATGCTTCCGCGTTGTTCTTTAATAAAGCCTTTATCGTATTCAGTTTAGTCTGTTCGTCAAATAAATTTCCCACTAGATTTCTTACGCTATTAATAAAATTTGTGGATTTACCCTGTTATCGCCATAAAACTTCATGTGTTGGTCCAATGATACTCCACCTGTAGAAAATCTGGGACCATCCCCGTTAAATTTGACATGTTGTATTTGATACCACTAACTTCGCGTTCTACCCTGCCTAACTGATCCCTACATGAGTCCGTCACTTCAGTCATTTTACATTAATCTCTTCTTCACAAAAATGCGTACTTCGGACCTTAAATGTCCCATTTCCTGTCGAAGACCTGTAATATCACGCTCATTTTTTCAACCCTATTTTCAACTTCCCCATCTTTACGGTAAGACTATTTTAAATTCTGAAACTTCTTTATTCGTCTTATCTATTTTCTCACTTAGGGTTTCCTAACTCCTGTTAATGTCTCATTCATTCGGTCAAATTTCTTATTCGATTCTTCCCTAGCTCTATTAGATTCTTCACTCATCCTCTCTAACATTCTCAATATCATCTCGTTTCCTTGATCCCTGATTCCGTCCTCGACTGATCTCTACTGCCTCCAGCTTCTTCCATTTTAGAATTTTTCTCACACAATGCACTATCGTCACTTCCAATTTCCACTCCTTGACTCCTTAACCACTCTTTTCTCTGCATACGTTCTAATCACTCACACACACTCTAAAATACTCTTAAATTTATACACACACAAAAACTCTCTCTCTCAGATCGCCAGTTTCCTGGAATAAAATCACAAAAATTTTATTTGGAACTCGAGCCTCACTTTTGGGTCGCCAAAATATATGCTGTGTTTCCCTGTATTATTGTCGAGCCTCACGAATTGGTCGCCAAATTTTGCTGTGAAACCACCAAAATACGGGAACTCCGCTTTTTGAATCGAGCCTCTACGAATTGGACGTCAAATTATGCTGTGAAATGCTCCTTTGAATGCGGGAACTGGCCCTTAAAAAAAAACATTCGAGCCCCACAGATTGGATGTCAAGCATGCTGTGAATCCTACAAAAAGCTATTCATTACCTTAACTGTGTTGGTCCATTGACTTTCTTCTGTTCATCGCCTCGGCTGCTCCTCTAGTTAATAAACCTCATTCATAAAAAAAACAAACACATTCCTACCACAAACATCAACGTCAACTCTATTTACATCAATATTCACAATACATTAAAATTTCAAAATTAATATGCAGCATAAATTTTAATATCGGAAACTTTCAAAATTAAATTTATTTTCATTTTAATGTGCATCCAGAATTAAAGTCCTTGTAGGATGCCTACTAATTACTATAACAATATATGCAGAGTACAAAGGGAGCATCTACCACCCCTTTACGTTAATTAACCAGGTTCGTCTAATTGAGCTCAATGACATACCCATATTTTTATCATAATCCAGAACATCAATACTAAATACCCCTTTCTACTTAAACAAGCAAATTTCACCTTAAAATTAAAATATTATTGTTAGTACAATTTCACTAATGTGCATTTAAAGTAAATCAATTATAAAGTTATTCAACACACACCAAAATGTCAAACAAAATAGTATAATTTACCTGAAGGTTACTGCCCTCGTAGCTTCAATGTACATCGTCCCTTTAGTTAATCACACTATTTCAACAGGATTATATTTACGGCTTCTAATTCTCAACGCTTTTAAAATTTTCTCCATCACCATTTATTTAAAGTTGTTTCTGGGCTTTTCCGGAACTCATCTGTGTATATCTGACCCTGGTTTTGTGGATCCAGACACGTTTTTGAACCATTTAATTATTAACACCCCCGAAAAATAACAAAGAAATTCATACTTCTTTCACCAATATACGCCAAAACTGCCTACTTTTGTGTATACATTTGTCGTTGTAAATTTTGCTAATTGGTACAGTGATACTAAATTTTATTACCTTGTATCTAAGTGCACTGAAGTACATTCATGTTAGCACGTAAATAACAAACTATTTTGAATCACTAAAATATACGAGCAAACTTTAAATTATTTTATCAAACTAAAATGCACTGTTTAACATCTTGAATCAAGTCGCGGATGTAAGAGAGCTTGTTTATATTTCCCTGGGTATATATAGCCGTTAGCCTGTCTGTCGGTCGAGTCCTCAAAACGGGTAATTCTAAAGAATTTCGCATGCTAGGTTACCAGTCCGTAGCCTGTGCGTCGGTTTTTACGAATTTTGCACTCGCCAGTTGAAAATCTCAGAAATTCTCACACGGCACGAAAACATGTCCGAGAAAAACTAATTAATTTTGTACAGAAATCGTTGTTTCTACCTCTGATATTTGCATCCTATTTTCAACCAATTGTGACCCTCGTGACGTTGCTTAAATCACGCCTTTTACTATATGTGTCTTTGCTTGACGCATTTCTCTTTCCTTTTCTAACCTGTTCGTATTGGTGCAAATTGATATTCTTTATTATCGATTATTTTCAGTCCATGTGGACTATCTGGGTTAAATAACCCGTATCGCACCTTCCCGTGAATATTAAGCCCCGGTTTCTCCAAGATTCTCTGAAACCATTTGTTATCTACACAATTTTCGCCGTACGTGATATTTAAACTACGCAGGTGTTCAAAATAATATTAATTCTCAGAGCTTTATTTTCTGGTATTATAATCTTGGATTTTCACAGACTTTTATGCTTATTATTAATAATGGTTTAATTAACTCCAATTAAAATTGACTTCTATCCTTTCATTTTTAGCGAATACAAATTAAATATTAATTATTATGTGTACCCTTTGTTTAATACCGGTTACTTAAAATAGTTTTAATTAATATAAATTTTGCACGTAATTTCCATTTGTTTCTTTATTAGGAATAATTAAATTACACGTAGAGCTTTTTAATACTGTTTCTTTTGATATAAAGCGTCTTGTACATGATTTAAATCCCTTATTTTTACTGAAACTAATAAATTTTTATGCTTCACGGTTTTAATAACGCGTATTATCTAATAATATTCATTATACACGGTGATTAAAATTATTTGATGTGATTATTTAATTTTCTACCCTGGTCTAAATATGAGTAATATATATATATATATATATATATATATATATATATATATATACTTTAAATGCATTGCGTTATAAGACAGAAGTAGTACGAAGTTAAGCCATTACGTTTATGAATTTCTTTTGTTAGAAAAGTTGACTAAAAATGATTATTACTAAACGTACATTTTTACTATTTGGTGAAGCGTATTGGAATAATAGAAATTCTTAAAGAATCTTGGGAAATGCGTCTTAAACTTCTACAATTATTAGGAGTAATTATTTTGGAATATTCTAATACCAAGCAATTAAAACCATTTTCGAATGACTTTATTATTATTATGTGTGAAAGTGTAGAAGGTAAGCATCTAGAAGTGAAAACACAAAGATATACATGCGTTTCAAATTTATTCCAAGCATTGCCAAGAAGTTTCTATTTACAAACTGAAAGTTTGGTGAAACAAGTCTTAACTGGTTTTGGCTATCAGCGTTATAAAATATGTGTCGAATCCTATGGTAGGAGCAGTGGTGTTGGTAGGCTAAATTTTATTGAAGATGGTTTAAGTGTCGTAGAATTTTTAAGGGACAAAGACAGGTCACGCTGAAATAAACCCAATTTGTGTAGGAATAATCTGGTAATTTTAGTTGCGTTAGTATAATGTTGATAGTTTTTTCTTTATTGCCGTTGCTTACTATTTTCTTGGTTTTTACTTATCAAAAGTTGCTTTTAAGAAGTGCTTGTGGACACTATGTGTTATATATATATATATATATATATATATATATATATACATATAGTCGCGCGTAGTTTTATGGATTGAATGAATCTTATCGGTTTAGGTTCCTTATATAGACAAACTCGTCCCGCATATTTATCTTTGCCTATTGGGTTTTACTCTGTATAACAGGCTTATTCAGACGCTCCAAAAGTCACGTATCTTGCACTCTCGGAGCTCTGTATTATGGAATTTGCCAACAAATGGTTTATTATTTACTTTTATCTTGCACGTAGCCTTAATTTAGTTTCCCTATTTTGTTTACTTATGTTGGGTTTTATAAAAATGTGGCAATTTTTACGTTTGTCATGTCACGTACGCCTTTGCTTTAATACCTATTCCTTATTGCGTTATTAAATATATTTGTTTTTTAAGAATCTGTTTATTACAAAACCGTACAAATTATATGCGTTCCATTGACCTCCATTCCTCACGCAAATGCGTCGAGTTTGAAAGAGATTTTATTTCCCGTTTGTTTTACTTTAAATATGCCTAATTTGTATTTATTTTAAGCTCATGAATGTTTTAATTGTTTTAAAATGGATTGGATTGCGCCCGGTTATATTTTATTTAATAAATGTGATTAAGTTATTACAGAATGAGCTTCCCTTTATTGACTGTAGTCTATTATTGATTTTATACAAAGTGATTTGAATTTGCTTTGGCGCTTCAGAATGTTTTAAATGTATAAAGATGGATTGAATGACTTCCAAAACTATTTATTTTGACGAATGTGTTTAAGTTATTACGAAATGAGCTTTCTTTTATCGACTGTGGGTAATTATTAATTTTATACAGGGTGCTTTGTATTTGCTTTATGCATAATGAACGAATTATGTACTTTTTATGATTTAAATGTTTAGTTTTGTTGATTTTTATAATGTTCACATGAAGTATCCCTCCTCTGTGATCTTATATACCCTTAAATAACCCTATTGTAATAGCATTTTTGCCCCAAATTAAAATATAAAATTTTGAGTCAATGTCATTTTGGCGCCCAACGAGTCACAAATTCCACATTGATCTTAAAATTTTTGTATTTTCATTTTTAAATTTATGCTTATCCCCTTGATCATTTGTACAATAACTGACTAATTTTTATGCAATTACTCCCTTTATTATTCATATAATACCTAACTGATTTTGCACAATTTTTCCCCCATCTTACTCCCCTAGTTATTTACATTTACCTTATCTAAAATATTTATACAACAACTAATTAATTCTTTATACAACTATTTCCCCTATTTGAATTCCCTATCTACCTATATCTATCCTACCCAAACTTATTTATATAACCTCTAGCTAATTTTATACAATTATTTCCTATTCTGATCCCTTAGTTTGTAACCTTCCGGTTGACACTTCTGTGTCAGCATTCTATTTATATAATATTTCTAAATTCAACTGTCTATTGATAGCATTGTCCTGCTATCTATACCGTTGTTACCTTTGCGCTTCGTTTGTGTTAACCTTCATAATTACAAGTTATTGCCATATACTCAAATTTACGTTATTTATCTGCATTCAAAATTACAAATATGATAATAAGCTGTACTTTGCTCTTGTCCTTGTGGATAAGAGGCATTCTTATTTCGATCGTTGTTGGTGAAAGTTGGATTTCTGCCGATATAAACAAATTAATTACGGAGTTAGGTAGAACCGACAAATTAATATTGGAGTTTAGCAATTTTGATTTTATGGTTCTAGAATGCCTTTTGCATGCTTCGATTTTCACTTGTAGTGGATTTAAATTCATCATCATCGTTCATAGTTGGTATGAATTAAAATAGATTAAATTTTATTATTTTAATTTTTGTAGGTGCAGATGTTCGTTATGAAATCTCAATATTGTAACGTCCTGTTATCTCTAAATCAGCTAGTGCAGATGTGGTGCTTACGTGGTAATTAATATCCCAATTTTTGTTTGCAACTTGATTTCTAATATTATATTTTAGGGTTCTTTTTCCTCCCTACGCCTTGTCATTGTGGTTCTTCGGCGTATGCTCCTCATTCTGTTTATGCTCCTGCATCCTTTATCTCAAAAACGTTGTCGCACTATCAACTTTATTATTTCTCATTTATTGGCGTTGCCGATCAGCTATCGTTACTCTGGCTTACCATTCCAGCAGTCTAGGACTACGACGATCTTTGATGTGAGATAACTACGTACAGAAGCTATTCCTTGAGTAAGATTATTCCACGTATTTATTATTCGTTGTTAGTGTTTGTGCTTATTTTGTGTGATTGTGGTATTATTATTTTCTCTTAAGAGTACTTAATTTTAATAATTTGAGCTATTGCTGTTCTTTGAAAGTACATCTACTTCATTGAAAAGTCTGTATTACTGATGTACATTTTTATCTAAAACCACAGAACTTTTGAAGAAATCTTTTATCTTTTTAAGCTGATTGCGAGCACCAAGGAAGTTAGTGGCATTGTCACTATAGATGACTGTAGGAATGGACCTTCTGAAAGCGAATCGATTAAGCGCCAATATGAATGCTTCCGTTGTTAGCGATGGCAGCAATTCTACATGAACGACCTTTGTTGCCATGCACACGAATATTGCCATGTAACATTTTAGGATAGAAGCTTTCCTAAGTTTCGAGGACTTGATTAAGAAAGGACCTCCATAATCGAGGCCTATTCTCTCGAAAGCTCTGAAAATAGAAATTCGGTCAGCTGGTAAATTGGCCATGATTTGCTGAAGCGGTTTCGCTCGGAATCGAAAACAGATCATACATTCTCGGATTACCTTCTTCATGGTCCGCAGATCATTCAAAGGCCAATAGCGTAAACGGAAATTAGAAATGGCTCTTTGAGCACCTGCGTGCTCGAGTCAAACATGCTCTTGTTTCAAAAGCATGGACACCCCATGATTTTTTGATGGAAGTAGTATCGGATCTTTTGTCTTTCACTTATGTCAGCGTGCGCTAATCGTCTACCCACGCAAACCAACCCATCTTTACTTAGAAATGGGCTTAGTGGTAGTATACCTTTATTAAATATAGGTTTTTGCGCTTTCAATTCAGAGATTTCTTTAGTAAAAGCTTGAGCTTGGATTTGACGAAAGACCAGCGCTAAGGCAAAATTGATCTCTTGGATACTTAAAGGACCGGTAATGTTATCACTTGACTTAGAATTTGAAATAAAATGAAAAAAATACGATATGGTGTGTAGTAATATATTAATTTGTGAAAATCTAGTAAATAATTGGGTCCAAAACTCATTTGTCGGATTTGTTTCTGAAAGTAGGACCTTTAGGTTTGTAGTTCTTTGCTCTGGAATGATTTTCGGAACAACTTTTGCATCGTAATCAGAAAAATTCGAATCGACACAAGAAACTCAGGCCCGTGCCACCATAATTTCGAAGCCATTAATTGAGGAGCTAGTACCCCCCTGGAAAGTAAGTCGGCAGTGTTATTTGCGGGAGCGACATGTCGCCATTGTCCTTGAAAGGAACAGTCTTGAATCAAAGACACCCTGTTGGCAACAAATGCTTGCCAACGGGACGGATAAGAAGCTATCTAGTGCAAAGAAAGTAAGTACACTGTGAAATATTTCCAAAACCTTTTGTGTAAGTTTAACTGATGGACCATTGCACATAGCTCTAGACGTGGGAGAGAAATTGTTTTAAGAGGACTTGCTCTGGATTTCGAAGTAAGCAACATACAAGAAACCGTATTCTACGAATATGTTGTTTGGATGTATAAACAAGCTTCGTAGGCCTCGACGCTACTGTCTGCAAACCCATGTAGTTGGATAGCGGCAATGGATTTTTCTGAAAATAGAAAACGCAGAATTTTTTAATCTTGCAATGATGCAATTGAATTTATGAATTTATTCCATTCATTACTGAATTCGTGGTCCAGTGGTTCATCCCAGGATAGCTTTGATTGCCATAGTCTTTGCATAAATATTTTCGCTATGACTATAAATGGACCAAGAAAGCCTAGGGGATCGAACATTTGGGCGATGGTGGATAAAGCTTTGCGTTTAGAAGTAGTGTTATTGCGGGAGAACTTGTGAAGTGAAATAGAAAAATATCAGAAGTAGGATTCCAAGAAAGACCTAATACCTTGTTCGGACTACCTTCAACCTTAATTTCAATATTTAACGGATCGGAAAGTTTAGAGTACAGTTTTCTAAACTGCAAAGAATTAGATACCTGCTTGTGTAGGCGAAAACCAGCGGAGTTTAGCAATTCATTAAGTTCACGATATGAAGTCTTTAAATCCGAAAGAGAGGAGTAACCATACAAAATGTCATCGACATAAGTTTGGTTTAGCAGAGCATCTTGAGCAAAGGAATATTTATTATTTTAATTGGAAGCTAATTGTTTTAGAACTGTAGTGGCCAGAAACGAAGAACAAGTAACGCCATAGGTTACAGTAGAAAGCTGATTGCATTTAAGTGAATCTTGAGAAGAATCTCTTTACAAAATATTCTGCAAATGTCTTTGATGCGGATTGATCAGAACTTTCCGATACATTTTTTCGATATCGCAAGTGAGAACGAAATAATGCAAACGAAATCTGCATAGCATATCTTACAGCTCGGACTGAACTTAACAGCCCTTATGAAGGATGTCATTGAGGGATATACCAGTAGACGTCTTGCAGGAAGCATCAAATACAACCCGAAGTTTTGTGGTGGCACTGCTTTCTTTTAATACACAGTGATGGGGAAGGAAGTACTTGAAATTAACATTAGGATTTGTTTCATCGAAGGGAACATAAATAGCGTGATTCAACGAAATATATTCGTCTATAAATTTTTTATATTGCGAGAAAATGCCAAGATCATTATGAAGGCGCTTCTCCAAACTGAGAAATCGCCTTTTTGCTATATAAAAAGAATCGACAAGTTCGGATTGCCCTGTGGAATTTTTTAAAGGCAAGTCTACTTGAAACACTCCATTCTTTAAACTTTCATGGGATTTTATAAAGTCCTGTTCAGCTTGCTCGGCGTGTCTAGAAAGCGGTTTTGAATGAGAAATGTCTTCTATATTCCAAAATTTAGGCAGAAACTCATTTAAGGACATTTTTGGAACGAGGTCATTTTGACATAACAGGAGAACCTTTTCGTCACAGTTTTAAATAGGCATGTGCCCTCCAATTACCCAACCCAACTTGGTTAGCTGGAGAGTAGGAAGTTTCGGACCAAGTTTGACTATTTTCGGAAGGAGTAAATCGTAGTAACCATCAGCTCCTATTAGTATATCAATAGAGGAAGGTGCATAAAATTCAGGATCAGCTAAGTCAAACTCTGTTGGAATATTCAATAGATTTGTATTTAACGGAAATCTATGCAAATTAGAAGTAATTGCCGGAAGAACGAAGCAAGATAGTTTAAGTAGGAAAGGTCTTAGAGTGTTGGAATTGATGACAACATTTGCCTTTTTTTCGGACTTGTCTGAAGTACACTTAATGCCAGAAAATTTTAAACGATTATCGAACGGTTTCATTTTTAGTGAGGATACCAAATTTTCTGTAATGAAAGACGATTGGCTACCGTTATCCAAGACTACTCTAGCCCTTATGGAATAACCTTGTTGGACATTAGGGTGGCCACAGCTGTGGCCAATAATACCTCAGAATCGCCATTGCCAGTAAAATGGGGCGACGAGACTAAAGATGCCTGGGAAATGCCACGTGCACTACCCTCAGGAGTTGAATCATTTGCATGCGGGGTGGTTAAATTTCTAGCTTCACTTTCTGTACGAAACCGCTAACCTTGGTTGGAAGCAGCGTCATCTTTTCCATTAGTGGATGGAGGTGCTGTCAGGCTACCTTGAGCTCTTTTAGCTATGGCTCCAGCGTTGAAAGGTATATTGGATGCGGTGTTTCGTTCAGGAGGTTCGAGTATGAATTTGGTTGCACATTGTTGTGAAGAATGGCGTGGTGCCTTTTACCACACACGAAACAAGACTTGGATTTACATTCGTACACTGGGCGTTTGGCGCCAATGCAAGTGGAGCATAAGGATTGAGCTTTAAGAAATCAGAATTTGTCTTCATTATACAGGTCACGAAATTTAGTGCAGTGGTAAATATCATGACTGGACACCTTGCAATACCAGCAAGTTCTGTAATTGCCTGCATAAGAAATGGAAGAATTATTTCCCACGTGTAGTGAGGTTTTACTATTTGATTTTGGAGAGTATTTATCTTTTCTGTCATAAATGTAGGAAGTATCTACATTGCAAGTGCCTAAGGATTCAAGTGCACTGCACTTAGCTTTAAGAATTTCATAAAAATCCTTCAAGGTAGGATTTTCATCAGCCTTTCTTTTTGACTGATATTCTTGTTTACTACCATAGTCGAGTTTTCTCAAAAGAATATTTATTATAATCGTGTCCCAATGTTTAGTAGGACATTTTAAATTTTTTAAAGATTCTAAATTTTTCTTAGCGTAAACTATAAATTCCCTTAACGAAATCGAAGTACATTTTACCAAATTAGGAGCGTCGATGATCGCGTTTAAATGAGAATTTATTATAGCTAAATTGTTATTGTATCTGTTTTCTAAAATTTCTATCGCAATTTGAAAATTAGTATTTGAAATTTCTATCGAATCTATAAGTGATGAAGGTTCAGCTTTCGAATACGATTTTAAATATACGAATTTTGTACTTCAGTCAGGAAACTGTTGTCCTTTATCAAGGCAGAAAAAGTTGATAAAACGGATTCCATTTTGTAAATCGCCAGAAAAGGGAGGAATAGAAATTTCAGGAAGTTTAACTCCGATTCTTGGTTCATCGAAAACGGAGCTACTTGCAGAGTTAGTTGTTATTTCCATATGAGGAACCGGAATAGGAGAAGCTTCACGAATTTTATTACTAATTTGCGTAAGTAACTGAAAGTAATTATTTTCAAACTCTTCTCTGCTCTCCGAATCGGTATTATTTTCATCTAAATCCTCAATTTGATCTTGAGCATAGGAGTACGCAAGAAATTTTTTTTTGACAGATCAAGCCTGGTTTGAAAAGAAAATGGATCTAATTCTGAAGTTATATTGTTAATTACCCAATTTTGAATGCGAGTAACTGCGGATTTGGCACGCTTTCTTGCATTTTTTGAAGCGTGCATTTTTGTGAGTGAAAATTTGTATTTTTCCCCTTAGAACATTTTTCACAAATCTTATCTTTACAAAAGAGACAATTAGGCGCACACGTTAATTATAAAGGTAGAGTGCACCCGGATTAGCACTTTTTGCACTTCACCTTGAATTCACGCACAAAACTCTATTTATCAAGAACTATAATTCACCTTTAAAAATGTTATTTAGCTAAAGTATAAATGACTTTTGCCAAACATTTTATTTTTTATATTGTGTAAGCGGAAAATACGAAATGGAAAATATCAAAATAGAAACCTAATTAAGTATTATTAAATTGATCTTAAATTTAAAACTTCAATGTACCTAATTATTTTCTGAAATGATTGGATTTTGCCAGAAAACTTAACTAATATAAGACAACTAAATGTGCATGCCTTAACCTAAATAAAACATAAAAATTCGTTTTATTAATCAAATGAACATATTCGATAATAAACCTGTTACTTTGCGCTTCTTCAGTTCTAAACGCTGCAACTAATCAGAATGTAGCTTTGAAACCTTACGGTACTTTTCATTGCTGGAAGCACCGTTTTAAACTTGCAAACCCTTTAAAAATAGCAAATCCGGTCGATGGAACATTTTATGATGTGATCGCCGCATACTAACGACCCGTGACCATAATAGGAATTCAATGTGATTATCTGGATCCTTCGAAGCAACTGTATAAATCCAATAGAACTGTATAATTTTGTCTTTTTTTTTAAGGGTTGCAGAAATACTTATTTCTTGTCAATATAGATAAAGGCAATGAACTTGGGTACAGGTATATTACACAAATAAAAACTCGTTGAAATCCAATGAACAATAGGTTAAACACAGGAGCAAAATCCAATCTCTATATACATCAGAAGAAGTACTTACTATGTTAATTACATTGATAGACTTTAATGGAAGGATCAAACTTGCACTCACTTATCTTCTGAAATGAAGATACATGTGTTGGTTGTGAAATACCTGCAACCAATGTTGACTGTGCGAAAAGATATATTGGAAAAAATATTAAATCGGTAAACGTTCAAGTGCTGGGGGAAGCAGCCACAGGCTGCTTATCTCCCTTCACAACCTTACATGTGATTTTCCAATTCTCCACCAGAAGGTACTACATTGACCAGGAAGCGAGTTTTTTTCCTGAAAAATTTGGAATTTTGCCGAACCCTTGCTGTTCCAAGCAAGGTAGAGATTTTTAACGTGCGTGATAACACTCACACACTGGACCTCCATTTTACCTCTCATCCGAACGAGGGCGTATTTTTGTGAAAAATGCTCGCCTAACATTTTTCAAGCGGACCGTGTCGGGATTTGAACCCGGAACCTTGGGCATAGTAGTCACACGCATACCACTACACCACGGAGCCGCCCCGCTTCACAACCACAGAATGTCAGAGAAATTGGGTATATAATTGTAAAACAATAGAAGGAGACCAAACTGCATCTAACAAGAAAGAACAGTACCTTTTATGAAAGACAACAAACATAGAAACAAGAAGAAAATTGTTGAAAGCAGAGAATGTGGAGCACAGCACAGTATGCCGGCAGTAGGAAAAGCAGACAGAAAAACGGTAGCAGCCTTTTGGAATGCTGTGCTTCAGATGTATCAGGATGATAGCATTGATAGGCAAAGTTAATAACAAATAGGTGATAGAAATAGTAGGGGAACAAGGATATCTGTGGAAAAAATAGAAGAAATAGAAGGGCAGAATACGTTCTAAGGCATTTTTGGGGAATAGTATGAGATATATTACAGGCAGAGATAGGAAAAAGCAGGCAGATGTAGACCTAGCTTACAGAGTGATAGATGCACACTTTGAAAAATTCAGGGAAATGTGTAGGTTAGTTCAAAATAGGAAACAATGATGGTACGTGTCTAACCAGTTCCAAGCAAATGGATTTGTAACTTAAGTAATGTAGACATCCCTGATGACATTAATAGTTTTTTATCTTTAGGCCCTAAGTTTATTTTAAACTCATGTATTTCTGACATCAATATGGGACACTTATTAGCAGATATTGAAATATTACTTGACTCAATGGATATTACTTCACAACAAAAAATGAATAAAAGATGTCAGGTTACAAATCTAATAACCAATTTTTTAAAAAATCCTAATAATAAATTTAATTCAGATTCTGTAATCTTTAATAAATTAAAGAAATTCCTAAAGGACCATCCTGATATTTTTGTCACTAAAGCAGACAAAGGAGCCGTAACAGTTATACTTAATAAATCAACATATATGGATAAATCCAACACCTTATTAGATGATGAACTTACATATAAAAACTAAAAAGGACCCCACTTTCACCATACAGAACACCATAAACAATCACATTAAATTATTATTCAAAAGACATGATTACAAATGAACAAAATCACTAATTATCACCAATAATTCTGTTCCAAGCAAATATTATGGACTCCCAAAAATCCATAAACCAGATATTCCTTTAAGACCTATTATCTCTTCAATTAATTCTCCAACATATGCATTTTCTTCTTTCTTATCTACCATATTACAAAAATCTTTCCCAATTACAGGCCACAACATAATAGATACCTTCCAATTCGTAAACCAATACCGTAACTTTCAACTACCTCAAGATCACATTCTCGTTTCTCTCGACGTTAACTCTTTATTTACAAACATACCAGTCAACTTAGTCATTCAAATTATTACAGAAAAATGGGATTCCATAGAACCACATTGCCATATATCATTACAATTATTTATCACTTCAATAAACCTTATCTTCAACAACACATATTTTAGTTTTAACTCAAAATTTTACTTACAGATTTTTGGTACTCCTATGGGTTCACCATTATCCCCTATTATTGCACAAATAGTAATGGACAAACTTGTAGAAAGTGTTTTACCTAACTTACCTTTCAAAATGGTATTTCTAGTCAAATACATTGATGACATTCTCTGCTCACTTCCTGAACATTTTTTACTAACCACCATTCAACATTTTAACAATTTTAACGAACATTTGAAATTCACTTACGAACTAGAATCTCACCAATCAATACCATTTCTTGATACACTAGTTATCCGCAATAATGACAACAAGATCAATTTTGATATTTACAAAAAACCTACAAATTCATAAAGATATTTAAATTACCATTCCAATCATAGCATGAAACAAAAAATTAACACCATATTAGGACTGAAACATCGTATGGTCTCTATCTGTGAACCCAAATTTAAAGAAAAAAATCTGAAAGAACTAATATCAATCTTAATCAACAACGGTTACCCTAAACCACTTTTATCAAAACTACTACATACTAACACAATCATATTTCCACCTCAAAATAAACATACTGATATCATTTACAAAAACTTTTATATATTACTAATCTTTCACCACTAATAAAAAATTACTAAAACAACCTTTGTAACTATAATAAATTCAAATACTAAGTCCATTGGAAACTTTTTACTAAACTAAAAGAAAAACAAATAAAGCTTTATGTAGCAATTTAGTGTATAAAATTCAATGTGAATGCAAAGCTTCCTACGTAGGCCAAACCAAACAGTGGCTCGAAATCGCATGACACAACACAAAAGTGATGCAAAATTAGGAAAAACTTTTGTGCTCTTTCTATACATTTATACAATACAAAACACAAAGTCAATTATGATAATGTAAAAATTTTAGATATAGAAAGCAATTACAAAAAGACTTTTCTTAGAATCATTTCATATAAACCAAGAACAAAATTCCATGAATCACAAAGAAGACATCAATAATTTACATACAGTTTACTCATACCTATACACTTTTAATCCAAAAAAATATACTAACTATAATGATATTGCTTACACACAGAATTCTATTTAATTTAAGTCAAAAGTCAACCTGTTTACTACACCTGTAAAATATATGATTTTAAAATCTAACTATTTTTATGCAACCCACCATACAAAAATTTTTTACAAATAAACCACATACTACTATTTAAATAAAAATATAAGCAAATAGTGTCATAATTTGTTGATTGATGTCATCCTTGATCCTACATTTTTGTCAAATAAGTGAACTGACATTTCATTCAAAATTTAAAATTAATTTTAATTCTTAATCAGTAATATTACAAGCTTCCTTCTGTTACTTTTATTATGGGTGAATACATAAAATAATTTTATCAAGTAATAAGTAAGTTAAACATATATTACCTGTTATATGAATTACCTATTTATATACTTTTTCATGTAGATCGATGATTAAGGTGTAAATTATCACCGAAACGTACGATTTAATACAAATGATAAACATTTAATGTTTTGTGTTTAATTTTATGAGCGACTTTATCCCAAGAACCAAAAAACAAAATCTTTTCTATATATATATATATATATATATATACATATATATATATATATATATATATTTGTAATCTTTTATAATGAACCATTGTACATGATAAAATATGCACTAAGAAGAAGAAAATTTTTATGCGCATATCGTTTGTGTAGTTAGATTTCACATCTATAGCCTCTTTAAATATTTTCATATATAACCTTGACTAAACATAAAAGCGCGGAACATTTGTTAGTGTTCCATGTAATTAAATACTATCTAATTGCAAGACCGAAGCTTTAAAACATTTCTATTGACGTTCAAGAATTACGATCTTTAAATCAATTGATATATCAATTTACAAATGCTCCACGCTTTTATGTTTAGTCAAGTGTATGAAAAAATATTTAAATGGTTATAGTTGTGAAATCGAACTAAATAAACGATAAGCGCATAAAAATTATTTTCTTCCATTTAGTGTATTTTAATCTTGTAAAAATATTCATCTAAAAAATTTTATTTTATATGTATTTATATTAACTATTAGGTGTTGAAGTTGTCGAGTTGATACGCATTCTGATTACTCTGATAATACAAAAAATAACAACACATTCACATTTGGTTTAATTACAAACGAAAATCTATTGTATATAGTATTATTGTATAAAGTTCCAGGGTCACACGATAACAATTTAATTAATCACTACAACTGCACCATTCATCATTTATTGAGAGTGAATCAACATCTTTCCTATCAAACATGATTTCCTTGTTTCACCATCTCTTAATTTCATTTTCAGTGTGTTGAATGGTCTTTTTCCATACTTTTGGTGCAATTTGATTTTTAAACGTTTTTACAGATGTCCAACGAACGTTCAACAAATCCACCACTACTTCCTACGTGGTCTCGATAATAACCTTTGGTTACACTCCAAATTTTCGATCGTATTAAACATGCAGTCGTAAGGTGGTAAAGAAATCAACAATGTACACCGGCGGTGCCGCATCTCTAAAAAAGCAATTAGATATACCACTTTGAAATGTATAAACAAACTTACGATTTAACTAAACCTAGTAGTTCTGTCTTCAACATTGTTGTATCATATGTAACTTTATTACAAAGCCATTTTTGAATATCAGCTTTCATAGAATCTGTAGTAGGTAGGGATAGTCGATTCGCCTTAACTTTATGATTACCTCAGAACTGGATAAAGTGATACATTGCCAATTTTAGTTTAACTCTAATATGTTTAATTAAAGATACACGAATATTTCCAATGGCAAGAGGAATTGTTGACAACACCGTACAGAACTGCCAACCTTTATGTGTTAAATGAGAGTATCCTTCAAACGGAATTCTAGGTATTCATTTACATACAGTTGTAACACTTTATTACTACATTTGACGCCATCTTAAAGTTAATACGAATGAACTATAGTTTTTGTTCCACGGGGCTGCGATAGAGCCAGTGTAATCCATAACGATCACCAACAGTTCTTTTAAATTTATAAAAAGTTGATTTTCAAACCAATATATCAAATTCACTTGATTTATTTCACCAGGGTAATTAGCGTCTTTTGATTTTGACTCAAATACCAATTCTGCATTAGGAATAAACCCATTCTTTCAACCAGCATACTAAGCAATATATTCTGTTCCACCAACCTTCAGTTTTTGCATTTTGCTTGTTGTCATCTTGACATGATCGGCCAACAATTCCATTTTTAAAACTCCATGATTCATCAAGAAAAACGAACTGAACACCTTCGTCTTATAAACGCATATAATTTTTTTAAAAATTTATACGGTTCAAGGCAATATGAGGCAACTCCATTAATTCACATCTATGGTCGCCCTCACAGTAATTAAATTTCACGTCTTTCATAACTGTCGACGAAGATGTCTTATCATCATTAAAAAAGTTACGTTCATTAAGTGCTTCTTGCAGGGCTTGCAATGTAGTATGATGTTCTACAATATATTTAACTTAAGTTACTGCAATGTGTATTATACATAATACTTACTGTTTGCATACATGTCGTATACTATATTCCTAATTTTACTTTGATGCCAGGGAATTATCTATACAACTGGCTTGGAACGTACTTTTTCGTTTGGGACGCTTGGGCAGCTCTTCTTTATTCGCACTAGCAGCGATACGGGCGACTATGGTTGTTAGACTAATTTGCAATGCATTACTAGCACGCTGTAATAAGAATAATTATATCAATTCATTGTTCAGCATAATACCCTAAGCCTTAATAGTGTGAAAAATTAACGTATACACTGAGGTTAATGTATATATAATACTTATTTCTCTAATTGCAGTTAGAGGTAACAAATGGCCACCGTGTTCTAGGTCCTGTTGAAAGTACTGCATAAATAACAACACCATTTGCTTACACCGTTTGTCTAAAATTGATGTCATTTGTGGATTCGTAAATAACGCAATCAAATTATCAAAAAAAAGTAGTTCTAATAAGAACCGTTTTTATACAAATTTACAATAATATTAAGAAAATTATAAGTAGATCATTTCCAGGCATTTAGGGGCAGAAGCACCACATATATCACCTCTACCTCCACCTCCATCTCGACCTCCACCTTCACCTCCACCACAACCACACCTCCACCTCTACCTCCACCTCTACCTACACCTCCACCTCCACCTCAACCTCCACCTCCACCTCTACCTTCACCTTCACCTCCACCTTCACCTTCACCTCCACCTTCACCTCCACCTTCACCTCTACCTTCACCTCCACGTCCACCTCCACCTCCACCTCCACCTCTACCTCCACCACCACCAACACCTCTACCTCCACCTCCACCTGCACCTCAACCTCCACCTCCACCTCCACCTCCACCTCCACCTCCACCTCCACCTCCACCTCCACCTCCACCTCCACCTCCATCTCCACATCCACATCTACATCCACCTCCATCCCCACCTTCACTCTCACCTCTACCTTTACCTCTACTCCGACCTCCTTCACCACACGTACAGGTATTAAATCTATTACAAGCTTTTTAACTAGACTCCGCTGATATAACTGGAATCGGTGATAGCCAAATCTCTAAATATGTGTGAGCGATCAGTTATATTGTAGAGAATTGTCGAAAATGGTATTCCAGACTTGAAAAAATGCGTGCCTCGGCTTTAACGTAACATTTTTGTGTAATTAATACGCCATCCCTGTTTGATCCATCTTCTATACCTTCTACGTAGTTAAGCTTGTAATCTCGTTAATTTTCCTGTATTACTGTTTTCCCAATAAACGTACTGTAGAATGTTAATAAATGCAAGACAGCAGCTATTTTCAAGATTTCCGATTAGCTTGCTCCACATATTTGCAATCGATGACGAGAACACCGGTGCTGTTTGCAAGTATAATTTGAAGTTTTTTAACAAAGCTACGTAATCCTTTAATAGATCATACACATTATCTACCATATAACAAGTCTCCAGCCGTGTGGATATATATATATATATATATATATATATATATATATGCGGCTTCTTGTCTCGTAATACGATGTTCCTTAACCATAGTAGTTTTAATGGTTTGCTTTAATCGAGCATCCGAACAGTTGACAAAATCCACTATATGATTCCTTGTCTACTTGTTAATGCATGGATTGGTTATTTGACATATAAGTTTGTTATATATATTGACGCGACTATTGGAATTTTCCCACGTTAAGCAGTCTTTGCCAGCTGTTTTATCATTATTCAAAATTACATTCTGTACGTCCTCGGTGGCAAGCGAAGTTAAAATTACTTGTTAAATATTTGACCATTTCTGCCTTGTTAAATATCCTGCTAAAATCTTGGGTTATATTCAGATCTAGTAGATAGTAATAATCTCTTTACAACAAAATTTCTAACTCAACATCTGCTAGTTCCCCTTTGTATATAATCCGTTTTGGATTTGTGCATATTTTGTTAATTCTTTCTAGACTTTCTTTCGCAATAATATATTTTATTGCTCACGTCACATCGTTTTTGTTTTGTAATGGAAATGGAAGTTTAGCTCTTACTCCATGCCTAGCAGATACAAATTTTCGAGAACTTCCCGCATAGATTACTATTAAAGATCCTAAACATCTCTCTTTCTTAACAAGAAATTTACCATTTTTTGTATTAATTTACCTCCAAACTATCCATAATTTCGATGATTTTAACAATCATTTTTTCCTCGGTGTTTATCATATTTTGAACATAATTGTATTTAACGTAATATATTGTTGTGGTAAGCCCCGCTTTGATGCACTGCTAAAAGGGTGATTTGAAAATGTTCCCACGTTGTGGTGTCACTAAAATAGTAATGTGGTAAGGCCCTCGTTATGAGCATCACTAAAAGAGTTCTGTGATACAGATACAGCAATTTGTAAAACTTAAAATTATTCACTTACCTTCCTTTCTAACTTTGCCTAGTTAGCTCTACGGAATTGACGGCGTTTTCAAAATGAAATAAAACATAGCAATATCACAAAGCATTTATACAGTATGAAATATTTTCTCTCATACAAAAGCATTTACTACATTTCTTTCAAACAAAATAATTTCTAAAAAGTACTAAATACAATCAAATTGTTCTTTACCTTATTTTAAATTTACAGAACTAAATTCCTTTTTTTATGGATGATTTACCTGATTATGCTTATTGCCACGCTTGTAAGGTTCTTTTGGACAAAAAATCCTTAACAGATAATCTATTAAAGGTCAGAGTGTTTCGAACTGTGAACACAAACTTTCGTGGTAAAAAAATCCTTTACAAAAAAATTATTAGATGATTAACACTTATCGTACCTTAAATTAAATACAAATACTCCAATATCAGTTAAAAATGAATATAGAGGTAATACTTGCAGAATCCACAAAAACGCTCCTCGTAATTGAGTATCTTCTTATTTTAAATTGACGTAAAATCAGCTTACAAGATTTTCCATATTTAAAATCCTCGTTACAAACAGCAGTTACCAAAGTACATTTTTGGTTAAATCTTCCTTACCATTAATTAATAAAATTTTTAAAATAGCGTTATTTTGAAGAATTTTCTCTCTTTATTGTAAATAATAAATTCCATTTTTTTCTTTATGTAATCTGCATTCAGAACATCACTTCAATATACATTGTAGCATCGTAATTATTAAATTACAGTATGCTTACTGCATACTTCAAATATTATCTTCGCAAAGCAACAGCTCTTGACTTAAAATACCATTTCACGATCAAATTTAAGAATCGAATGAATCGAATCAATCGAATGAATCTAATGAATCTCGTTTTTAATAAACGCTTCCTTATATAAACTAATTTATCTGTTTTCAGAACTTAGTAGAATGTACGCGATTCCATTCTAAATAATAAACGCCTATCTTACGTAATTATTTTGGAAATCCTCATTAGCGTTCAAAATTGTTGAGTTTTATTACCTTGTTATCTGGTTGCAGTTATTCGTGACACGCGCTGTTTGTCCTGATTTAACACCCAAGGTTAATGTGTCACATCGCTTCTCTCCTGTAGTGAATGCGAAAGGTAATAAATAATTTTTATCAATTTTTACGGGTTTTTCAATGATCGGGCCGCTTCTTGGAATAAACTGTTTCATTCATTAATTAGATATTTACGTAGTTCAAAATACCGATGACTCATTTTTTTATATTCCTAATATTCTAGAAAATTCATTTAAAATAAATTTTGGTAATCCACGGGTAATTAATTTAAACTTTAATTGCTTTTTAATGCAAAAGGGGTTGCATTTTATAGAAATATTAACTTTCGTTTTTCAGCACACAAAATTAGTATTAAAAATTGACGTTTTTTTAACAAGATTATAGTTTCTTAAGCAAACTGCATTTAAATGCGTTTTACGGTATCTTACAATTAATTATTTTTATATATACAACTTACGTTACATGCTATGTATTTACAATACACTTATATAATACAGGGTGATTATATATACACGCGTAATTTGCGTTTTTATATTAATGAATAATGAATAAAAAGTACGCTTGTATTATACATGGGCGTAACCATAAATTTATATTTTAGTATGATTTATTTGTAGAATTTGGGTTTCAATGACCTTTCATGACCCCTTATCACGTCAATATATATATATATATATATATATATATATATAGTGTGTATATATATATATATATATATATGTTTAAACAATGTTTATTTTCTTATTACAATGGTATTCGAATTATTATAACACAATCAATTGAACTATAATCCTTTAACGGCTTAACTCGTATTGCTACTAGAGCCACATTACCAGTTATTTTTTAATTTGTATAGAGTATAAAGTTGGAAGCAACTCTTAATGTTGAAATTGAAACAATATTAACAAAGAGATACAGTATGAAAATGAACAAAAATAAAACCAATGTACTAGTATGTAAAAGAGAAGAATATAAGTTAAAAACCAGAATACAAATAGGAAAGCAGAATTTACAAGATTTCTGCTACCTAGGAAGCGAAATAATGCAAGATAGGAAACGTTCAGAAAGTACTATCACAAGATCCTGCTGCATTTAACACGGAGAAGCAACTACTATGTTCGAAGACAACAAACATAGAAACAAGAAAAAGGTTTCCGAAGGTATATGTGTGAGGCACAGCACTTTACGTCTGTGAAACGTGGACAGTAGTAGAAGTAGACATGAAAAAGATAGAAGCCTTTGAAATGTGGTGCGATAGATGTATGATGAAAATATCATGGACAGATAAAGTTAAGATCAAAGAGGTACTGAAAATGGTAGAGGAAGAAAAAAATATGTGGAAAACAGTAAAAAATAGGAGAGATAGGATAATAGGGCACTTACCAAGGCATGAGGGAATAGTGCGGAATATATTAGAAGCAGAGAAAGGTAAACAGGAAGGTAGAGGTAGACCTAGGTTAAACTATTGAACACAGATAGTCAAAGATGTAGGTTGTGGGAATTTTAGGAAAATGTATAGCTTATTTCAGAATAGAAAACAATAGTGGTGCGCATCTAACCAGTTCCAGTACGGAAAACCTAATGATGAAAAATCAATTGTATTTATACCTGATAATTATAGTAAACAACTACAGGCGTTAGTTTTGCAGTATTCTTAACAAATGTTGATTGTGCGAAATGAGCAATTGAATAATTATTGATTTGGTAAATGTCTAAGTGATAGGGTATCTTAGTAGCCATCAGGTTGCTTAAACCCCTTCGCTGACTATTGAATATCGGTGCAATAGGGTATATTTTTAGAAAACAATAGAAAAAGAAGCGTGTACATGCGGCTAGTTGATCTGGAAAAACCGTTCAACAATTTGAAAAAAATATTCGAATAGCTCAAAAAAATTGGTTGAATTGTAGGGGTAGACGCATAGTACATAGCTAATACAAATAGCCATAGATGATAATAAAATTAAAGCAGGAACTTAGAGAGTAAATATTAGGAAAGGGATGAGACATAGTTGTGCGCTATCCCCATTAGTTTAACTTGTATATCGAATAAGCAATAAATACTATTAAATGCAAGAAAACATTTGGAATTATTATGCAGGGGCAAACGATTGATGTGCTTATATTTGTAGATGATACAGCAATGTTAGAATCGAGCAAGTAAGAGTTAGAAGCAGGTCTAATTAAATGGAAACAGTACTATCAGAGAGATACAGTATAAAAAAATCAACAAAAATAAAACTAAAGTACTGATATGTAAAGGAGGGGAAAAATAAGTCAAAAACCATAACAAAAATTGGGAACAAGAATTTACAAAGGGTTAAAGAACTTCTACCTAGTAAACCAAAAAAACGCAAGACGGAAAAGTGGACAGTAGAAGAAGCGGCCAGAAAAAGATAGAAACCTTTAAAATGTGGTGTTCCAGACGTATGATAAAGATATCATAAAAGAACAAAGTTAAGAACAAAGAGATTCTAGGAATAGTAGGCGAAGAAAGAAATTTGTAGATACAGTAAAAAAATAGGAGAGATAAGGTAATAGGACACGTTTTAGGACATGCGAGAATAGTATGGCAGCAAAGGAAATAGAAAGGGATGTAGTTGTACACCTAGACTAGACTATTATACACAGATAGCGAAAGATACAGGCTGTGGGAATTTCAGGAAAATGTGTAGGTTACCTCAGAAAAGGAAACAATAGAGGTAGGCGTTCAACCAGTTCCCGGACTGAAAATCTAATGATGCTTGGAACTCGCTTCCGCACTACTGTAGTTAGCCAGTGCACCCTTAGTTTATTACGGGATTTTTACCCCTTCACGCCGTTTCAAAATTTAATAGATGCTACAGTTTTGTACTTTAAAAATAAAAGTCTAAAAACCGTATGACGTCGGTTAACTTGGCTATTACCTCAAGAAAGAGTTACAGGTGAATCGGCGCTGAATTTTTTTAGTTGAATAAAAGAAAATGTAATTTTAAGTTGGACGCCAATGTATCTAACAAGTATTAATTAATTTTGAAATACAGATACAGAAAATCCTTTAGTACAGTATTGCCCGAAATAAACAGTACTGAAACTAAGTTGGCGGTGTTTTTATGCGTGCGCTGTCACACTCAAGTTAGCTAGTATAGACCTGTCAAGTAAACCTCAAACAAGTAATTAGTAGGGCCTAATTGTTAAAAATGGTGTTAAGTATAGAGGAGAAAGTGTTTCTGGTAGAGCATTATTTTCGTTCATACGGAATCGGCCGACGTAATGGTGCAAGTTTGCTATACGTGTCTGATCAATTCACACAAAGGTTTAATAAACGTTCTCCAAGTAATGCTGTAATTTTGAAGGTTATTGAAAAGTTTAGAAATACAGGTAGTGTATTGTGTCAACGAAAAGGAAACTCGGGGCGTTCCAGGACAGTTAACAACAACAATAACCATGAACGTGTTTTGAGCAAATCTTAGAAAATCCGAAAGTCAGCAAGGACAGCGTTACAACTTGATTTAAAAAGAACTTCCTTGCAAAGAATCCTGAAGGAGCTGGGTACATTTTCGTATGTGATTTAGGTACATCAACAACTACATCCTCGGGATTATCGCAGTAGAGTGGAATATTGCGCCAGAATTCTCGCGTTACAGTATGAAAATCCTGAATTTTTGAAAATGTTTGGTTTTCAGACGAAGCACATTTTCACTTGTCAGGCTATGTGAATCGTCGCACAAATCAATTTCTGGGCTTTGCCAGACCCGATGAGGTTCAAGAGGTTCCTTTACATAGTGAAAAAGTGAGTGTCTGGTGTGCTGTTTCCGGACACGGAATCATTGGTCCGTACTTTATCGAAGAGAATGGTAGGCAAGTCACACTTAATCAACAGAGGTACAGACAAATTTTAACACGATTTATCCCTGATCTACGTCAATTCTGTCGTGCACGTAACTTGGCATTTCGAAACCAATTTTTTCAGCAGGACGGGGCAACTTGCCATACTGCTGCCGCAATTCGTCAATTTCTTCAAGAACATTTTCCAAGCAAATTCATATCACGATTTACTGACTTCCTTATCCTTTACATTCTCCAGACCTCACACCTCCAGACGCATACATTTGGGGCATGGCTAAAAATGCCGTTTTCAAACGGGCACCACAAACCATCGATGAATTAAAGGATGCCGTTAGAGTCTTCTTCGCAGCCCTGAGACAACCCTTATTCAATAGCATGACCAGAAACTTAGAACATCGTTATGAAGTCTGTCTCGAACGAGGAGGTGCACATTTAGAACATATAATAAAGTGTCAATAATATGTATTTTTTAAATATACAAAACAATTACAATTTCAGTACTGTTTATTTCGGGCAATACTGTATTTTTTAGTTCTTATTCTTTATCAAAATTCTTGGATACATATGGTTCTACAATATATAAGGTCGTTGCTATCTCAATCATTTAGATGCCTTTCCCAGTAAAGAAAAGTATTTTAACATATGCAACTCTTAAATTACAAGACACAAAAAATTGCCAACGTAATGATCGTTTATTTAATTTTTGAAAAATAAATATTTTTTATCATAACAACATTATAAAATTCATATTCAATAAAATCATCAAATAATATCACAGGTTTTTGGTTTTAAAGTACTTCAACAGAATTTTCAAATAGTGTAAGCATTTACAAATTTGTTAACTCAATTATGATTTGTTAGAAATGGCATACCATTTACATGTTTATTTTGAGATTTTTCTATAAAATGAGTTAACTAATTTTTAAATTATAGAACAGGAAGACAAATTCATTGCAAATCATTACACAAAGAAATCTTTTTAAAAAAACTTCTATAGTCCGGCTTCTCACAAATGAAGAGGATAAATAAAAGAAAGCTTTAATTGCTACAAATTTTAAACAGGCTATCTCTTAAATTATTATTCTTTTAACAAAATATCTGAAACTAAACAATTGAAATTTTAATTATTATTTCTATTTTACCAAAAATTCTATGAGCTGAAAATATTGTACTATTACATCTAGTTTGGTTAACGGTGTGTTGACGCCTCAATGCTTAATAGAAGTTATTTAATACAACCGATTTTTCAAAAGTTGTTTAAGGAATTTAGCAGCAGAATAAATCACTCGCCCTTAACAGAGAGTTGTGGATAATCATCCTGATGAAGCTACTCTGCTATTGTAAACGATTACCTTAAAGTTTTGACGACTTTCACAACAAGATTTTGAACTACTGCAATGCACTTGAAGCACATAATTTGTTATTACAACAAAGTATGGAATTTAACCTTGCAATAGAATTGTAAGAAAATAACTGATTGTTTGCTGTTTCCCATCTGAGTCTAAAATTTGCTATGAATATGAAAACTTATTTAGGTTTGCAAATACATAATTCCGCGAATTTTTCTTTTTTTTTAAAAAATAATTACACAGTCTAACGGTTCTTAAACGCGTAACAATACAAACAGCTTTCCTACTTGAATGAAAATATAGGCAGAATTCAAATTGTGCACTACTTTAACCATTTTCTAAATACGTGTAAGAAGCGAAACTTCCTTATTCGCCAGTCTGACGCTGCATGTATACTAAACTTCTAAATGTATAGAGTATGAAGATTATTACCTCAATAACACACGCACACAAGCTTCTTAGAACAATACTGTTTGGATGCACCATCCTGTATTTTAAAAAGCTTTAAGTGGTGTAGTTTAAACGTGAAAAACACTTCTGAAAACGCAGCTACCCAAATCCTGTACGTGCCTCTAATAGCACATTCTTTAAATAGCTCTACTAATCAAAGTACAATTAAATATTAACAAACGTTACCTACCTTACATGCTTTTCGAAGCTGCCGGTTGTCCGTAATAGGATGTGTCTTGATAATAAGCCGTTAGTCTTATATGAAAAAGTATTGCAAGTTAATAATTTGAAAATTTGCATATTCGCATTTGTCAATTTGCTCTATCTATTGAAAGTAGCGGCGACTCTCTATTACTGCCGGTTATGCTGGAAGTAACTATAAACTTTATTATTTCAAATGCAACACTCTAGATTCTACGATCGATCGAGGTATAAATACGCTATGTCTTATGTCTATATCAAGCCATTTTCAAAATATCGTTAATTCTCTGAAAGTATTTTCGGTTGCAGATCATCCCTTGTGTAAATACAATAAGAATTTTCTCAAAACTATATTTTTAACGCTTTAATTGCTATCAAGAGGTTTACTCAAAATTTAATTGCCATAATAAATTTCTAGCAACCATAAACAATGCAAATATTGAATTTTTTCAAATAGAACATTTTGCTTTAAAGCATAGTATTTTCCTATTGAAGAGTGTGTAATGGACAGAGACCCCACGAAATTGCGAGATTCCTGTGTATACGGAAAGAACATGGTCACTAAGGTTGTAACATGGCTTAAAGCAAAAAAGGAATGTCCTAAAAATTAATGGTCAGCTGATTCAATTTGCAGCATCATAAACTGGGTCGGATCGGATATCCAAAACTGAAATCAAACAAGTGATATTGAATCCACCGTATTTTCTATAGCGATCACTAATCAATACGAATTATGGAGAAGGAAAATACGGAAACCTATTTTGCATATAAAAATTCCAAACTAGAAAACCGAACAACACTAATAATTGATTTACCCATATTCTTCGCCACCAAGAACTTTGACTGATACTGGAAAACACTGAAGCAAAACATAAAATATTTAGAAAGACGCCGTTTGTGCCGTATTACAAAACTTTGACTGAAAACCTTTTTTTTAGTCAACACCATCATTTTATAAACGTAAATACAACAGTAGGTAGTCTCGTTAAATCAAGTATTAATAAAACGAAATGAAAGTAACATTCTATTCTTTTGAGCTTCCAATTAAATAAATAAGGTACATTTGGCATTGCAATCTTAATAAAAAGATATTGTACTATTCTAATTTTATTTCAAAAAGAACGATTCCAATAACCACCATTTGAAATAGCCTCAAATTCGACATTAAGATAAATTATTTTACTCAATAACAGCTAATATTTTAATAGTTGTAAGCGGATTCGCTATCAATCTTACAGTTTATACCAAACAGTTCCTTATCAAGCAATTATATTTAAAAAATATTCTAAAGCATGTTGCTTATTACTTTATAAATATCATATGGTCTAAACTTCGCAAAACAACAATCTCAAAACTATACGTTATCACAGATTCACATAAACTGCAAATTAACATCTTAAATTGTCATCTAAATTCTTTTATAATATTTATTCTCATATAACTTTGAGGTTACCAATTATTTCGTGACGTGCAGTCCAGGGCAGCAAGGTAAGCTTTGCTGCCCAAAGGATTTTATATTTAATTGATAGGGCCATCTACGAGATTTATAGCTTTCAATAATCTATTTTTAGTAAATTTGTGTATTTGTAGTACCGCAACATCATAGTTGAAATATCTACACCATAAAGTATAATCATTGCATGACGTTTGTAAAACATTAGGTTCCAGTAAGCAGCTCTGGTCCCTGCTTATTGCAGGATGCATTTAGAAACACGAATATACGTAAGATGTATTATATGCGCAGGTAGGGTACCACGCGCTATATGCTCCTAGAAAGCAGAGCAAACTCTGCTTAAAACTGTACCTTGTTAACTTCGACAATCGACAACAAAAAATCTGTTTTGTTGGCCATGCTTACTTTCTTCAACAGACAAAAGTGTATGAAGTAGTGCAACAGGATATAATAATTTAAATAACTTTTTCGATGCTTCTTCTAAACATGGAAAAGTCAAGCACATATTTTGTCGTCGACTGCGTTTACAATGTACGGCAGAATACGAATTGACACTGCACTCGATGAAAGTTGAAGATTTGCAATTGTGCAGCACAATAAGAAAGTCGCAAAAAATTGAGAATTGATCGTGACATGCTTTTTAGCGTCTCAAGAATTAGCCTTTAGGGGGCACGATGAGGGAAAGACAGCATGAACCGAGGTAATTACGTAGAAATGCTGAACCTATTAACTCAATGTGTTGAACAGTTAGAAATTCATATGCACGATTCTTCGGTTTTCATCCGTTAATCAAATCATATCCAAATGGTTTAATAGATTCACTTGCAACAACAGTAATGAATCATATATAAAACGAAATTAGAGAAAGTATATTTGTAGCAATTTTGCTGCATGAAACATCAGATATATCCAAGCATTCACAACCATCTTCCAAATCAGATGAAGTTCTAGAAAGATTTTTGAGATTTACAAACGTAAGTGATGATAGGTCTGCTAATGCTATTTTCAAATATGTTATTGAGAAAATCTGAAGACAAAATTATAGCACAATCAGTTAATTTTATCAAAGAGTGCAAAGTGTTTTTTGCAAACATTTCTGAAATTTCTACATTCTTTTCTTAATCAACTAAAAGAGTGAACGCATTGAAAAAAATTTTAAAAGTAAAAATACCCACTGTTTCCCACACGAAATGGATGTACAATTCCCGTATAGTCAACACTGCTTCGTTCACAGTCTGATTGAATTTTTTTCATCTGTTCTAGAAAACCCCGAATACTGAGACAAAGATACAATAACATTAGCTGAAGGTTATATGTTAATCAAATGTGAAACAATGTTTTTATTGCATATTTTCAACAACATTTTTTCCTCTACCAATTGTTATTGTTTGAGTGGGTGGCGACTGAAAGTATGTAGGCTTGGCCTGATTATTTGTTTAATATGTATAAGCAAAGTAATTATAGAGTTCATAAATATATACAAATGAAAGTTAAATCGTTAAAAATGAATGATTTGTACAGTTTGAAGCAGTTTGGAAGTCTTCGGAACTCATTGGAAAGCTTCGTTGTTGCTTGTGGAACCAAGTATAACTTAAACACTTATTGAATGAATGTATATACAGTTTAAAGAGGTGTAAAAGTCTTCAGTAGTCTTCGGAACTCTTCGGTAGGCTTCGGAATTGGCTTGTGAGGTCGAGTAAGAACTTGAATAATGAGAGTTAGAAGATATTTACAGTTTGAAAAGGCTCAGACGTCTTCGGCGGTCTTCAGAACTTTTCGGAAAGCTTTGTGATTTACTTGGGGACAACGTGAGAGTATACAGAATTATGATTGTTATTGTTCGGATGGGCGGCGTCTGAAAGCATGTAGGCTTGCCTTGATTATTCGTTTAATAATTACAAGCAAAAATAATTACAAACTTCATAAATACATAAAATAAAAGTGAAATTAAATGATTTTAATAGTTTGAGCAGTTCGGAAGTCTTCGATAATCTTCGGATGGCTTCATGGTTGCTTGTGGAACCAGAAATAAACTTAAACACTGATTAAATAAATGTATGTACAGTTTAACGGGTTGTATAAGTATTCGGTAGTTTTCGGTTTTCTTCGGAATGCTTCGGAAGTTGCTTATGAGACCTAGTGTGAACTTGAACAACGTTGATTAGGAGATATATGCAGGTTGAAGAAGTCCAGACATCATCGGTGGTCTTCGGATCTCTTCGGAAGGCTTCGTGTTTTAATAGGGGGTCAACGTTACGTTACAAAGAATTATGAAATGAATTTATATGAACTTAAAAACTACTAATTTACAATATATACAAGCATAGAGGGTTTAGAAGGTCTTCGGTTGTTTTCTGAACTCTTCGACAGGCTTCGTGGTCGTGGTGCCTTTACGGGGATGTCGTTTTGGTGGTAGAGTTTGACAGATGCAATCACAATAACACTTGTCAGTGAAGTATGGAACGGGGCTTAACGTTCATACGTGGTTTGTTAACCATGGATTGATGAATTATAAATGGCGTGCTCTGGGTACGGCATCGGACACCGTCACCGTCGAAGAATACGCAGGCTGTGGGGAGCGCTGCGTGTTGTAGTATAGCAGGCTATGGATAGCGCTGCTAGTTGAAGGGTTTGCAGGCTATGGGGAGCACTGCAAGGTGATTCCTTAGGCTATGGCGAGCACTAACGAATGTCTTCTGCAGAATTGGAAATTTTATTTATACACTTCCATTTCCTATTCTTCCTGTGTTGAAAAACGTTAATGATGTCTTTAAACAATGAAATGCGTTTTTCGAGTTTTTGATTGTAAAAGAATCTCCAAATTTAGGTTATCCAATGAAAGTACAGCTTTTTGGGTAGCACAAAAACTTAGTTGGAATTTCTCGAGATTCTTTGGTTTGTTCTATTTCCAGCTCGTGTACTCTGATATAGTCAACTGCAAATCCTCAGTCTGTTCAGTGCTCTGCGTGTGGTGATATAGTCAACATGATATGGATATAAGAACTATAACTAAACATATATACAAGCATAGAAAATTCAAAAGTCTTCGGTAGTCTTCGGAACTCATTGGAAGGCTTCGGAATGTACTTGTGAAGCCAATGAAGAACTTGAATAACGATAGTTAGAAAATATTCACAATTTTAAGAGGTCCAAACGTCTTCGGAAGGCTTCGTGTTTTACTTGTGAGACAACGTGAGAGTGTAAAGAATTATGGTATGAACGTATGTACAGCTTGGAGTAGTTCGGAAGTCTTCGGATACCTTCGGACGGCGTCGTGGTAGTGGTGCCTTAGTCCTCGTCGAGTGCGTCGCCGTTGAACTCTACGGGGGAGTTGTCCCGGAGGTAGAGTTGACAGACGCAATTGGTGTCATTACAATAAACGACTTCTCGGAACGTACTTTATTAACTATTTATTGATAAATTATAGTGGCGTGCCTCAGGTATGGCGGCGAACAGCGTCACTGTCGGAGAATAATAAGCCTATGGGAGCACTGCTCGCTGGAGTTTTAGCAGGCTATGAAGAGCGCTGCTCGCTGAAGAGTTAGCAGGCTATGGTGAGCACTTCCAATTGATTCTTTAGGCTATGGGGGGCACTAACGAATGTCTTTCAGAGAATTTGTAATCGTATTTATACACTTCCATTTCCTATGCCACCTGTGTTGAAAAACGTTAATGATGTTTTTAACCAATGAAATTGTGTGCATCAATTTTCGAATGTAAGAGAATGTTCAAATTTTGTTTGGCCAATGAGCGTGCTGATTTTTGGGTAGCACAAAAAATGAGTTGGAAATTCTCGCGATTCTCTAGTTTGTTCTGTGTTCAGCACGTGCATTTTGATATAGTCAATACGATGTGTTGTACAATAGTTCTGATTTGAACATTAGTTTCTGTATTAAGAAGAATTATGATTGTTATTGTGCGGATGGGCGGCGTCTGAAAGCATGTAGGCTTGCCTTGATTATTCGTTTAATAATTACAAGCAAAAATAATTACAAACTTCATAAATACATAAAATAAAAGTGAAATTAAATGATTTTAATAGTTTGAGCAGTTCGGAAGTCTTCGATAATCTTCGGAATTCTTCGGATGGCTTCATGGTTGCTTGTGGAACCAGAAATAAACTTAAACACTGATTAAATGAATGTATGTACAGTTTAACGGGTTGTATAAGTCTTCGGTAGTCTTCGGCTTTCATTGGAATGCTTCGGAAGTTGCTTATGAGGTCCAGTGTGAACTTGAACAACAATGATTAGGAGATATGTACAGGTTGAAAAGGTCCAGACATCTTCGGTGGTCTTCGGATCTCTTCGGAAGGCTTCGTGTTTTAATTAGGGGTCAACGTTACGTTACAAAGAATTATGAAATGAATTTATATGAACTTAAAAACTACTAATTTTCAATATATACAAGCATAGAGGGTTTAGAAGGTCTTCGGTTGTCTTCTGAACTCTTCGACAGGCTTCGTGGTCGTGGCGCCTATACAGGGATGTCGTCCTGGTGGTAGAGTTTGACAGATGCAATCACAATAACGACTTGTCGATGAAGTATAGAACGGGGCTTAACGTTTATGCTTGGTTTGTTAACTATGGATTGATGAATTATAAATGGCGTGCCCTGGGTACGGCGTCGGACAGCGTCACCGTCGGAGAATACGCAGGCTGTGGGAGCGCTGCGTGTTGTATTATAGTAGGCTATGGATAGCGCTGCTAGTTGAAGGGTTTACAGTCTATAAGGAGCACTGCAAGGTGATTCCTTAGGCTATGGCGAGCACTAACGAATGTCTTCTACAGAATTGGAAATTTTATTTATACACTTCCATTTCCTATTCTTCCTGTGTCGAAAAACGTTAATGATGTCTTTAACCAATGAAATGCGTTTTTCGAGTTTTTGATTGTAAAGGAATCTCCAAATTTAGGTTATCCAATGAAAGTACAGCTTTTTGGGTAGCATAAAAACTTAGTTGGAATTTCTCGAGATTCTTTGGTTTGTTCTATTTCCAGCTCATGTACTCTGATATAGTCAACTGCACATCATCAGTCTGTTCAGTGCTCTGCGTGTGGTGATATAGTCAACATGATATGAATATAAGAACTATAACTGAACATATATACAAGCATAGAAAATTCAAAAGTCTTCGGTAGTCTTCGGAACTCATTGGAAGACTTCGGAATGTACTTATGAGGCCAATGAAGAACTTGAATAACGATAGTTAGAAAATATTCACAATTTTAAGAGGTCCAAACGTCTTCGGAAGGCTTCGTGTTTTACTTGTGAGACTTGTGAGAGTGTAAAGAATTATGGCATGGACGTATGTACAGCTTGGACTAGTTCAGAAGTCTTCGGATACCTTCGGACGGCGTCGTGGTAGTGGTGCCTTAGGCCTCGTCGAGTGTGTCGCCGTTGAACTCTACGGGGGAGTTGTCCCGGAGGTAGAGTTGACAGACGCAGTTGGTGTCATTACAATAAACGACTTCTCGGAACGTACTTTATTAACTATTTCTTGATGAATTATAGTGGCGTGCCCCAGGTATGGCGGCGAACAGCGTCACTGTCGGAGAATAAGAAGCCTATGGGAGCACTGCTCACTGGAGTTTTAGCAGGCTATGAAGAGCGCTGCTCGCTGAAGAGTTAGCAGGCTATGGTGAGCACTTCCAATTGATTCTTTAGGCTATGGGGAGCACTAGCGAATGTCTTTCAGAGAATTTGTAATCGTATTTAAACACTTCCATTTCCTATGCCTACCTGTGTTGAAAAACGTTAATGATGTCTTTAACCAATGAAATTTTGTGCATCAATTTTCGAATGTAAGAGAATTTCCAAATTTTGTTTGGCCAATGAGCGTGCTGATTTTTGGGTAGCACAAAAAATGAGTTGAAATTCTCGCGATTCTCTAGTTTGTTCTGTGTTCAGCACGTGCATTTTGATATAGTCAATACGATGTGTTGTACAATAGTTCTGATTTGAACATTAGTTTCTGTATTAAGAAAATCGCTGAATCATAAGGATTGATCTCTATTTTAAGAAATTCTTTTACAAAAATTTAGCAAGATGTAACAATGGTTGCAAGGTCACCTAAAAGTAATACGGAAATTCGAGAACCTTTTGATCATTTCAAAATTATGTTTTATGAAATAATCGATACAATAATCACTCAAATAGACGTGTGCTTTGAAAAACTCAGCTCTTTAAAATGTTTGGAACTATTTAATACTGCTAAGTTTAACTCCTATGCAACGTATTTTCCAGAACCTTGTATAATTTGTTTTAAAAAAAACATCTAGGTCACTTAGATCTTGTAAAATTAACTAATAAATTGATTGTTTTATATAATAGTAAGGACTTTGAGAACAAAAATATAAAGGATGTTTTAAATTTTATAAATGATAACCCTCTAAGCGACGCCATGTCCGAAGTCTACAAACTTTTTGCTTGATATGTCTAATACCGTTTAGCACGACCGGAATGGAAAGAAGTTTCTCAACAGCAAGAGAAACTCTCATTTAAGTTTGATAACCATTGAGAAAGAACTTCTATACTTTCTAAAATCAAAACCAGAATTTTATGACAGTGTTTTGAAGCATTTTGTTAACAAAAACCATAGATTTTTTAACTCTCCCAAATAACACTATTGCTACTGCAATTATCACATATTTTTCATTTCAGCGTAATAATAAATGATATAAATTTTTAACCTGAACAAAAGCTTTACTTAGTGAAAAACTTTTTAAAACTTATCACCAATTAAACTTCTAAGTTCTAACCAAAATTAACATAATCAAAAATCCCAATGTGCTTCAAAACACAACAAAGAGGTATACGTTTGAAAAGAAGAATAACCTTGCAGTATACAAATGAAGTGAAACAATAAACAACTCGATCGTCGTTCAAACACTCAGGGTTTGAATTAAACTTTTTGACAAGGGGTGAGACTAGAACATATTGATTCACATTCATTATATTAACAAAATATTTTATGTCATTACTTAAAGACTAAAAAGACTGGAATTTAGTATTACCAATTAACGAACATAAATAGCAACAAACCATTAATTGAAGTAAAAAATCTTAAGAACCCACTGGTCTATTTAAAGAAAGTCTGCTTTCATGTGATAAAGATTCTGAAGTTTCTTTTCTATTGTAGGTATGTAACCCAAGTTGCACCTAACAAACTTCATAGGCGTCATAGAAACGCAAAAGTAAACGCCCCCTAATAATAGACTCGCCAATCAACACACCTTAAAATCGAATAAACTCGCCCGATTATTACAATACAAACATGAATTATAATGATCAAGTAGGTGAGCTTTAGTTTGTTGTTGGATATAATATTTATATATATATATATATATAATATATATATATATATATATATTGATAGGCAATAGCGAGGAGCAAGCAATAGCCCCTTAATATTAGACTCGCTAATCAACACACCTTAAAATCGAATAGACTCGTCCGGAATTTCCGATTATTACAATACATTCATTAATTATAATGATTAAGGAGGCGAGCTTTCGCTTGTTTTTTGATATACAGGGTGTCTAGAAACTTATGGACAAAATTTCAGGGTGGGTAGGGGATGTCATTTTCTACCAAAATACTTCTGTATATTAGCATCCAATTCTTTACGGTTTCAAAGTTATTTCACTTTTTGTGTTTTTTTGGAAAAACCGTGCCTAACCATAGATTATTAAGTATTAAAAATATAATATTGGCCCTTTAAACGTAATTCCTTGTTTGCAGTGTAGATGAAGGTTGCCTCTTTCATAAATGACAGATATTTCAAAAAATCACCCATTATCACAAGAGAAAATCGAAGTTGTCGGCGTCGCTTCAGTCTTATGAAAAATAGTTCGTGTTATTCAAATCGAAATTACTCAAAAAAGTACCTCTTACCAAAAAGTCCACACCTATCTAAAAAACATCCTTTGTTTATACCCTTTCTCTAGAGATATAACTCATAAGCTAAGTTTAGAAACTAAGAAAATATTTGAGTTTAATCGTACGAACAACACTTTTATCTAAAGAGTCAACAATTAAGTTAGAATGAAAAAATGAATAATGACGTGAAAATTCTTCGGCAATTCAACAGCAAACAATGGCATACCTACATACAATTAAGCATTCTTCAACTACAACCCGAACGTTAATGAGGCGTTAATTACAATTTAATTATCCCAAGTTTTACAGGGTAAATATTAGTGTGTCGTATGCTGTTCTGGCAATTACATCCGTTTCTATGGTGACTTTATTCGTGCAGTTCTTGTTTAAGTTGTGAGTTTATTTTTTGCAAATTGTGGATTTACTGTTAATTTTTGTAAATCCCACAATTAAGAATGCCATACAATGCTCGGGAATATACCGAAATGCATTTCTTGTATGGACTCTGCAACGGCAATGCTCTGCAAGCTACTAGAGAGTTCAGGGCTTGTACCCTAACCGGGTTAATTTTCCTGATAGGAGGGTGTTTCAAAGAGTGCATCAAGCATACCTGGAAGGAGAACCACCTAGTATTTTACGTCCAAGAGGAGGAAGATCTAGAGATGATGGTGAAAACGAGGTCGTTGCAAAGGCCTTACAAACTCCAACAATCAGCATCAGAACTATTGCCGAAGAGTCTGGAATAGCGCGAAGTACAGTTCATGCAATGTTGTGCCGGAATAACTTATATTCGTATATGTGCAGCGAGTTCAAACTCTATTACCTGCAGATTATGCACCAAGGGCGCCGTTTTGTCGGGAAATGCTTCGTCGAAATCAACAGGATTCACAATTTTTTGATAAAATTTTATAGAGTTAGGTCATCCTTTTACAGAATCGGTATTTTTAATATACATAATCTTCACTACTGGGCAATTGAAAACCCAAGGATGGTACGGCAATCACAGTTTCAACATCGCTTCAGTATTAATTTGTGGGCAAGTATAGTTGGTGGCGTACTGATTGGTCCATTTGAATTACCTGGTAGGCTGAATGCACAACATTAGTATCACTTTCTTGCAAGTTAACCTATGTGGTTTATTAGGATCATAATACGTCAACATTTTATCTGAAACAATTTCTTTTTCGCTAACTCGAAAGCATCGTGACATAGCTTATTCCACTTAAAACGTTGACTGTTTTCTAATAAAGCATACAAAGGCTTGACCTTAGTAGCAAAATTATTGACAAACTTTAAACGATAATTAATAAAACCTAAAAAGATTCTGGTTGTGGCATGTCCAAGATTGACCTTCCTCTACTAGAACTTTTTTTCTAAACCGTGTTTTGAAACTTTGTGCCCTAAATAATTAATATCGTTAATTGACACTTGGTGTAATTCAAAGTAAAACCTGTATCGTTCAACCTTTTTAAAACTTGTCTTAAACTTAATGTGCTCTCCGTTTGTACTTCCCGTAACAACATTATCATCAATAAAATTAACCATACCGTCTACCCCTTGTAACACCTTTTCAACAATTGCCTGAAATATCGAGCATGCTGGCTTAGTGTCAAAAGGTAATCGATTTACCTCGTAAAGCCCTTGTTGAGTATTCCAACCTAATAACTGACTGGTGTTTTTTATTAAGAACTAATTGATTACAAGCATTTGTGAAGTCCAGTTATGTAAATTTTACTTCACCTTGCAGTTTCTGAAAAATGTCTTCAATTCGAGGTAAAAGGTAATTACAATCTATTAAATACTTATTTATTATGATTTTACAATTGACGCACATACAAATAGTTTTTACCATTTGGTTTTAACACTGGAACTAAAGGTGTTCCCCCAAGATGAATTTTGCACTTTTGTAATAATCCTTTCTTCTTCTGACCTCATTAATTCATTTTCAACTTGATTTTTAAAAGCAAAAGAAATAGGTCTGGGTTGATAAAAAATTGACTTTGCTTTAGAATCTACTTTTCCCCTCTATACACCCGTTACCTATTTTCAAATAACCCACTAAACTCTTAGTTTAATTTCGCCAACTCTAAGTGCAGTTACATTTGAATAATTTCAATATTTTTTACCTTTTATATGTAAATCAAATAATTTAATTATTTCTTCAGCCATTAAAATTTTTTTAGTCTTATCAATAACCAAATTTACAATCAGCTGCTATATTCTTTACTTTAACATACCACTGATTAACAGATTTTGACCCTTCTGCACCTATAAATTGATACCCTGGGCCTAAATTAAGTGCTGAGTAATATAACTACCTCGTCGAATGTCCTCTGCTGGGGTTCACTAGAATCACAGAGATTTTTCAAGACATTATAAACATCTTCACTAATCGCCGTTAACAAGACTGAGCTTTGCTAAAAATATTGTTTTAGTCTTTCAATTAATACTTCAAAGTCATATCCGTTTTTAAATACTCCTAAATTTGGAATACTACCACTAAATACATTAACTACTGGTTGTGCTCCATGTCCCTCTGCAGTAACCCTGTCTTACTCATTTTGTTTACCCCTCGTTGCCAAAATGTAATATATGAATATCGTCAGTAACAACTGCCCGCAAAATAACACAGATAGAGGCCAATTACACCAAAATCAAACTGCATTTCTTAGTATAACGTAAATATAGCAAGAAGTCAAAGAACATAATTTTACAATACAATTTTTCTTAGTTTGCACTTGTGTCTATTTAGAAGTAGCTGACACAAAGTACATATACTACAATACCTAACTATATTGCATTTTGCAAAGCACCGATGTGGGAAGCGCAATAAAATGGCATTCGAATTCGTAGTGAGCGAAAAAACAAGCAAAAATTTAAGCAAGTAGAAAAAAGATATATTGGAAGTGTGATTATTATGAAAAACTTAACTTACTGTACGAATATAACAGAGGGTAGTAGTACAACAGAGGGTAGTAGTACTTTAAAACACAATGGAACACATTCTTACGTGGAGGATGCATCGCCTGTTGAAAAAACCAAAGTGATGAACAGTATACGAGAAAACGCAAGATCTGCTCAAGATAGTCAGCAGTATATTGTCTCAAATGCGTCTGTTGGTGTAAGTCAAGCTGCTGCAGCTTTCCTTCCAAATATCATCAAGAAAACTGTACGAAACATACGGACTAAACAACAGACTCCAACAGATATGGTTATTGCATCTGAAAGACTTTGTGATGAAAATATATTACCTCCAGAAACCCAACCTGTTCTTGATTATTTCGAAGTCACATGGATTGGACGTCCTCAACGAAGGCATCGTTGCCATGCGCCGCGATTTCATCCCAACATGTAGAGGAATTCAATAGAAGGGAAGGGAAACTACTGCAGACCATCCTAATATATGGAAATTTAACGAAGCAATTCAACGGGAACAAAGCTTTTAGGATTTACAGATCGAACAGTCTGTGACGAGTGTAGGTCAACTAGCTTGTAAAAATACAGAGATCGTGCAGAGATCGCAGTACAGCTGATTGAAAATTATAAACAAGACAATATTTTCAATTTCTTACATGAAATAGCACACAGTACAAGATTTTAGAAAAAAATGACATAGGAATCGTTTTTCGACTATTACAAAAAAAAGAGCAAAAAATGACGAATTGTTTTTCGGCTTTAAAAAAATTGAAATGAAAAGAAAAATGACAAAAGAATAATTTTCTAACTTCTGCAAAAGTTAAAAAGAAAAAATAAGAAAAATGGTAACACCAACTTTTACAAAAATTAAAAAGAAAGAAGTGACAAAGGAATCGTTTTCCGACGAAAAAAAATAACAAAAGAAGAGTTTTCGACTTTTACAAAAAAATAAAATAAAAAATAGCAAAGGAAGATTTTTTCGCTTTTACAAAAAATTTTAAAAAATAATAAAAATATAGTTTTCAACATCTACAAAAATTAAAAACAAAACCAATGACAGAGGAATCGTTTTCCGACTTTTACAAAAATCGAAAACCAAAAAAAAGGAATCTTTTTCGACTTTTAGCAAAATTTGCTTTTAAGCGACATGCTGCAAGTCCTAAGCCCTTTTAAAGTGTGGAAGGAAGTTTAATAAATAAGTGAAAGCAAATCGAAAAACAAATATAGCATTCTAAATAAACCTGAGGAAATTTCTCAAATGCAAAATTTCGATTAATTCTTCTTTCGATGAATTGTTGATTCCCTAAATTGAGTTTTGATTAATTGTCCATTCGATGCATTGCTGTTTCGTTTAATTGCGATTCGGTTAATTATATTCCATGAATTGTTTCGAAGAATTGTTTTTGATGAATTTTCCGCAGTCCTAGGTTCTGAATCAATAAGGTTTTCTTGTGGTTGCTCAGGTATTCCATTCATTACATAGTTTCTCATATTCAGTATTTATCTGGATAATCATAGCTTGCATATCTTTACCATATATAACAGATTTTTTAAATCGAAAAATTCGTTTTTAGATTCAAATTTATTTAATTCAAACTTGAGGTATGTCACATATTACATAATTCTGAATCATCCGTAAAATCAGAAAGTTTAATCATATACAGACAGGGTGCTATATTTAAAATAATAAAGTTGATAGCTACTTTTGGTATAACCAGAAGTAAGAAATAGTCGCCACTATTTTCATTTAGAAGAGCGCATTGATAAACGTATGTGTACAAATTTTCAGTGTTTTAATTTGTAATACTTTTCTTTATGCGACCAACGGACGTGTAGCTTCCAGCATTAGACAGGATTTAGGTTGACAAGATCACTGACGCTTTCATGCGAATAAAAACACAATTATTAATTTTTATTATTTATTACAATTTCATATACTGGCAGTGGTATCAAGATTTTTTTAGAATATCATACAAACGAGATGGACATCCATCGTATTCCATCTGCATCAGTAATTTGGTATAATTCATTATAAATGTAGTAATAGTATTATTTTGTTAAGGCCATCGTTCTAAGAAACAACAATCCCAACAACTCTCAAAGAAAAAAACGGATTGTTTGTTGATTAAAACGGCAGCAACTTCCAATCGAATTGAAAATTTTATTTATTTATCTGTTTATCTAATATAGACCTACTATTCTTTCCATTGTTCATGAAAAATACCTGAAAACTTTAATCCTAGTACATTTGTTTAACAAAACAAATCAAATACTGTAAAATTGTACAATATTTTGAGCAAAATATACAATTATCGTTAACGTGTTCATATTTATTTAAATTTTTAGAATATACAACTCATTATAAATATTTTCCTATACGTTTAAATATAACGATACGATATCGTCACACATCCACAGAAATATAAAAAAGTATAAAGCAATTACCATCTAAAATCTCGACTGTCGTCTTTTTAGCAGTAGTTCATATAGGTTCGACATACCGGTCGAAATATAGGCGAGATTATGAAGCACCCTAGGGCTGAACGATTCGCGTTAAACCCACCCAACAACAAACAACAGCTGGCTAAGCGATTTATAAATAATTTAATGAGTCAACAAAATTATCTCTACAAAACAATATTATCGGTAAAGATTTTTAATGAAGAACCATAAATATCGATTGTCAGCCCTAGTGTAGTTGTTGTCCATATATCAAATAACCATCGTATCTCACTAGGTTTTAGAACTTTAAGGTTTGTGCCGAACACATTCGATATGTGATCTCGCGGCTGCTCCTTTACAATTATTACTATTAATATTAGTCTGTCTTTTTGTGCGGTTTGACACAAAATTGGCAGTAGGTTAGCATAAAAGTCCACCAACCCTCACAGCCTATCCTCCTCTTCTTCCTCTTCTTCCTCTACCTCACCATCTTCCACGCCATTTTGACTAGCATCTTTGTAAGCAGGATGCTCGCATAACGTATAATAATTACCATTATAAATAACACCTAAATCGTCCATCCATTTACCCCTAATAACACCTTTGATAGTCCAATAAAACAAATCGTCACTTTTTTTCTCGCGCTCTAAACGTTCGACATCCACTATTTTTGAATCCAATCTTTCTAAAATAACGCCTATATCTTTTATACTAAGGTGCTGATTTTGGTTTGTACTAAGTTGATCAACAAGCATAAGGAACTTATCTGCGAAAATAGCTTCATCTTCTAAAACCGTATTTTCTGTTTCGCTTTCGGAACTTTCGTGCTCAATCATATGTGAATGTCGAACGTCTTTGTCTAAAAAATGGACGTGTCGAGTAGATGTTTGAGGAGAGGTTTGATGTAGCCCATCTTGTATCGGTGACGTGGCTACACTTTTACGAACTGCTATTTTACGCCCCTCTTCGTGTAGGGCACAACAATGGAAATCGCATTCAATAGTACCGTTACTTTGCGGACTACCAGAACGTGGTTGATGGGCATGATGGGCACATTCTGGTGTATGAATGTGAATAGTGGCACTTTCTACAGAACTCCCCTGTTTTGGCAATCGGTGAAGAGGAGGTAATCTAACCTCGTCGTGGTTTATCACAGTAATTTGGGGACTAGGATACCGGGGTGGGGCATGCGTTGGGTATACGTCGTTGAGGACCGTTTCCTTCTTACCGGCATTAGAAGTTTGGATCACCAACGACGGCCGCTTGCTAGGTGAAAACTTACCAGGCCCTGGCGACGGAGCTTCTGAGGAGGAGGCGCGTGATGGACCCGAACGTTGATCCCAGTGAAGTACCACCGTGACACGCCCTTTATTGTCCATAATCTTCCAGGAAGGCGTTTCATCGTGCAACTCCAAGGCGTGGATGGTCTCGCATACGATCCGTGGAATAGCAGAGATCGCTACTAACAAAAACCTGCATTAATATTATTTATTAAAATATATATAGTTTACAGAATTGAGCAAGCTTAATTTTAATAACTACAAAGTCATTTTTTTAAACGTTTACACAATTATAGCATTTGTAGATTTTAAAATGAACATTATCAGAATATTTCCATAAGTTAAAGCAAGTGTGGACTTGTGCGACCACAAGGAAAATCGAAAATTGGTATAATTTTTGCATTATTAAGCTTTAGACCATCTCAGGATATTGTTAGGTTCAATACTAATGAAATTTTAAAAATTATAATTATATAAACTTTAAAGATATAATATATTACTATTCGTCTTACCAATTTTTTTATAAATTTCTCCCATACTTTCTTATTTTAGAGTCTGTCTAACTCAACCTTTACTAAGCTTGAAATAGATTGCAATAAGTTTCAAATATGAAGCGCTGTTTGAATCATAATTATATAATTATTACACTAATACCTATTCAAATCAAATATATACAGGGTGCGGCATTACTGTGACAAAGTAAGATATCTCCCTTGTTCAATGCAAAAGGAAAACAAAATTTTGAGTAGTAATAGAGAGGATTAAGGCGCACAGTTTTTAATTATTTTAGAATATACAGTGTGTCTCATATATACAGGACGAATCAAACATATCCTTTTTTAAATAGAATGCTTTGTATATTATTTCAATTTTGGATTCAGCTCACTTTGCCCATTCTTCCAATATAGGTTTTGACTGTGTCATACAGGGTATTTTTAGAAAACATGCCTACACGGACACCCTGTATTATTTTCAATAAGAGAAATGCTGAAATGAGTTCCGCTAGATGGTCCTTTCTTTGTCAGTTTGAATATTTTTTTCAAAATATTACGATATTTATACAAGGCGAGCCGAACCGTAAATGTACGATTCTTTCAATTTTTTAAAAATGGAAACCCTTTTTTCATTTACATATTTCAAAATGTTCTTTATTCCTCTTTTTTCTTATTAACTATTTCCCATACCTAAGCTCATTAATTATTGGGATGTTTCTAATAATATTCCAAATTTGTGTAGTTGGTGTAGTTTTCTGATTTTAATTTCAACTAATCTAGTCATCTACGACAATAGTAATTTTCAGCCATTTGTTTATAGTTTTTAAATATTTTGTTATTGATTTGAGTGACAATAACCGTATCTGATAGAAAATTTATTGGCAGTTTAACGAACAGTTTCTTGAAAACTTGTTATTTTTATGTAATGTATATAGTAGGCCATGAATTTGACGACAACAAAAGAGTAGCAAACATTTAAAATTCAGTAAAAGTAACAGTAGCTATGTTTAAGTTGTAAAATAAGAATTGCGATTTATTTCTTTTTAAAAACAAATCTAACACTGAACTATTCTAATGAGAATAATATGAATACTTGATGAATGCCACAAAAATTCTTTGTTTGCTATCAGAATATACCAAGACCGATTTTCAGATAGTCGGCAGACTAACAAAAGAACTTTTGTTAATTTGAAAGATCGTTTGAACAGGTTCACTAGCTTACAAAAAGAAAAACAAGTGAAAACTGTTGCAAATGAAGAACATTAATTACGTGCGTTATTAAGTGTGACTTGAGTGTCCGCGTACTATTACTAAGGCAATACCAAAACAAGACATTAGTGAAAGATTGGTTCGAAGAATACTGGACAAAAATAAAATGCATCAGTTTCACAACAAGTCACTAATGATAAACTTTTTTTATTTTGTTCTTTTTGGTGACGAATCAACTTTTCATAAAAATGAATGTATCAGTAGGTATAATATCTACTCCTATGTAGCAACCAACCCTTACTTTATGACTGATAGTCAAACAAGATGGTCTGTCAATATTTGGAGTGGCATTGTAGGAGATTATGTTATTACGTCATATTTTTTTGAAGAGCGCGAAATACAGGTTGGGCCAAGCTATTTTGTTTTTTAAAAAAAGATTTATTTTACAGTCGTACAATCTTAATACACAATAGCTAACACTGTATTACATTTATTTAAAGGTATTAAAACTATTACTTGAAACTATTGTACTCCGGCAGAGAGGCAATGTTAAAGCTTCAACTGCTGGGACAAGTCTGTCTTCTCAGTTCAATTTCTGTTCCCTTGTTGGGTTTTCTCCCTACTCTACAATTGACATTTTTACCCTATTCCATTAATCATTGGATTACTTAAAACTATACATATTTTATTACTAAGATTTAGTGGTCGTTTACAATATCCGGCCATGTGCTTTAATCACTTTTGGAAATATTAATTATTTCTAATCTAGACAGAAAGTCGTAAAACGTTCAGAAGGGTCCTGAGAAACTACCAAAGTATCGCAGTCCCACATAAATTACATGAAATTATTGTTATTGGTGTCAAAAGCTAAATACATAAGTGTACAAAAACATAATCTTAATATTAATGGTTTCCCTAATAAATCTAGAATTAAAATGACAGCTTTACTTCGTTTCATTTAAAATATCAAATTGTACTAATTTATGTTTCCTTAGTTTTAGAACACTTACTATAATTTAACACAATCTCTACAAAGTGCTTGCAAAGCAACTTTACAAATATTACTTTATTCGCACTATATATTGCGAATCTGTAACTCGCGCAACTGATGTGCCAATATACAGGGTGAGTTTTTTCGCATGTTATGCATTGGGATCTCGGAAACTATTAGAGGTAGAGGTTCGGTTAAAAGGGGGAAAAAATTGCCCATTTCTGAGAGCAATAAAGATCCAAAAGAAAATTGATTATATCTTGCGCCGTTCTCAAACAGGAACGATGAAACTCAAATTTTCAATGTTCTTTTTTTATTTGGAGCTTTCACATTTTTCAAATTTTGAAAAAATGATAAAGAAACTTTTTGTTTTATATTTAACAGGCTACGAAATGCTACTATTACCATTTTGATTACATGTTTCGTCTCCTCAGGGCCACCATTAAATTCAAGTTTTTAAATGTGGACCTAAATTTTTCATTTTAGATTTTGATAGTACTTTTAATTCATAATTTAACAATTATGGCACTTATACGTTTTCTTCCAATTTGGCTGTGAAAATATGATAATTTGTTTTGAACATAATTTTTGAATACGGACCTGTGTTGTAATTGCGTTTTATAACGTATTATAACATTATAATAAAAAGAATTACGTTTCTGTTACAGAAACAAAAAAAAAATGTAGAATTATTTTAACAGATGCTCAAAAAGTTCTCCGTCATCATCAATATATAAATTTTGCCTCTTTAGAATGGGGTTCGTTGCTTTTCTAACAAAACGCCTATCAATACTGTTAAAGGCTTGTATGCCTTCTTTCAATTCATGAACTGTGTCAAAAGTTCTTCGGTATACCTTATTTTTCCATGGATAGGATGAGAAGCTCCAGTAGATTGGCCAGCTCGATCACCTGACCTAACAAGATGTGATTCTTTTCTGTAGGGTTATGTGAAAATGATGTCAATAGAATTGCTCCCACTACATGAAAAATAAAATCAAAAATGTTTTTCGGAGTATTGATGTTAAAATGAGAAATGTGTGTTAGTCTTTCGAACAACAACTGCAGCTTTGTATTAATGTTAGTGGAGACCATTTTAAACAGTTTCTCTATAAAAAATATGGTCAATCATAACGTAAGTTCATATTTAATCGAAACATAAAGACTACTAAAATGCGTTTAGATTTTAGTTAAGTGTTTCTTAAGTTAACAGTAATCACCGCAATCACCAATATTTATAAATTATAATTTTTATAGAAAACTGAATTTATTGAGATTATAATTTTTCTTGAATGCAAGCTTTTACTTCAGAATTGGAAAAATCTCGATATTTAGTGAATTTAGGTATAGTGAGTAGTTAATAAGAAAAAAGAAGAATAAAGAATCTTTTAAAATTGAAAAAATCGTACATTAACATTTTGACTCGTCCTGTATAAAATTGTAATATTTTGAAAAAATATTTAAACTGTCAAAGAAAGCCGAACCAGTTTCAATTTAGAAATGGCTGCATTTCTCTTATTGAAAATAATACAAGATTTTCATGAAGGCACGCTTTTTTAATAAAATGGTAATCTCTTTTAAAATACCCTGTATAACATAATCAAACCCTATATTGAAAGAGTTTAAGCTATCGTGTTTAAAGTTTGCGTACCCTTATTACTTATGTAGTTGAATCCCATGTATTGCATTTATTGCAGAGTGTAAAAAAGATTTTCTCAAAAATAAAAGCTTTTCTTATTGCATTTACAAATCATAAGAACGAAGCCCTCATTAAGAATAACTGGTTTGGCGCTTTTCCCATGTCCAATGCGCTGCTACATGGACATACTTGATTACCCGCCGCACCGGCCGATTACGGTTGGGAATTCATTCATTCGCGATTATGAACTCGTTCTGTTAGGACTGTCTGGCAGAAATATAAATAATATTGCTTTTGCAAAATGGTTAATTTACTATAAACAGTATAATATGTTATAATTTTGTGTTTAACAGTGTGATGCATCAAGTTTCTCATAGCGCACAATGTCAAAGATTCTACATAGCTTGGTAGGTTTATGTGGTAAATGTCTGTAGGTAGGGATTAGCGCAGAACTTATTTTACACACCCATATTTCAATATTTTTTCTCATAAATGTTCTTAGTTATCACCTTCAGGTCCATCTAGCTTTATCTGCCGCAAAAAATTTATGATCAACCGAGCAAAATGGTCACTGTCAAACCGGATTTCTAACCTCCGACCTTTAGTGACAACTAAAAGTTATAAAAATTTTGCATTTTTCTTCCTATTAAATACATTTTCACGTGAAAATTATTTGTATCTATTTAAATTCATGTTTAGTGTATGCCCAACTATCTATATCACATTCACTTATTTAGAAATTCAACATTTGGAATAACTTCACTCCTCTAATATATTTACAAAATACTTTATCGCTTCGCTAGCGCATTGTTCTTTAAAAATGGAAGAATAATTAACTCTTAAATAGTAAAAATTATATTCGAACGCATAAACAAATTATTTAATCAAACTATAAAAATTACGTCGTTCGGTAGTAGACAAAACTTTAGGTGAAACACGCAATAAATTTAAGTCAATTATTGATTAATGAATACCAGATATAAGTTGCACCAACCGCAATACCAGATTATCAAAGTTTAATCGCATTTGAAGACTTATACAGTCGTATAAAATACACCCGCAATAATAGTATATTATTCAACATACGGTAATGTAGGCAATAACTCACGCAGATGAAGTTTGCGGCACGAGCCGAAGGCGAGTGACGTAATTCATCTAGTGAGTTATTGCCATTACCGTATGTTGAATACTATACTTTATCTACGACTATAAGCACAGTAACAAGTTTTAATAAACACATGTCATCAGATTATTTAAAAAAATTTATAGTACAAATTTGTTTGACATTAGATAAATGTCAATGAGCATGGCTACTTTGATACTGTTAGTAGGCAATTAAATAGAAATATAAGCTGGAAGCGTGAGTTATCATAACTCACGCTCATAACTCACGGTGTTTAATTATGAACACCATTACTTGTTCAAAAGTATATGAATAATGGTATTATAACTAAATAGGAGTAGATAAAATTATTAATTCCTTCAAAAATACGCAATCTACCGAAAAAGCTTCAAAATCAGGTCGGACTACCGTTCCGCTCCCTGTTCTTGATGTACCATCTTTTGATGCGAGTGTATCGGCATAGAATTTGTTCTATCACGCAGTTAAAACTAACAATCATTTAAATCAGCAAATCTCCGACTCGCAGAAAGTTCAATACTTGATAAGCAAATTGTCATTTTCTGCCCTCAAAATTACTGCTGGCATTGTGCCATGTAGGAGACCTATCCAATATTATGGGCCCCATTAGAAAAGAAATATCAAGATAAACAAACTTTACGTACATTTTATCTTAATAATATCTTCTATTTAAAAAATTGTGCTCATGCTGTATAAAATTTAAATACTTTTATAGAAAATTTTGTCGCAAACATTGTTGCAATTCAGCAAGTAGGAATAAAAGACTTACTGGACTTTATAGTTTTAAACCGCGGTTTAAGGAAAATTGTCGCTGAAACCACTCAGACTATCGAATTGTCTCTGCGCGGTGTTGAACTACCGTCCTATAAAAAATTTGTTAGCTTAATCCAGGATCGGGTAACAATATTAGAACGCTCCACAAATTCTATTTCTTGCAACACGTCAGCTGTTAACACTGACGACTTTCTAGTTGCCGCTTGAAGCGAGCGGACGTGTTTTTGCAGAGCTCCCGCTTCAGCAATAACAGTAAATTTTTATCTAGGGTTTATATTATTTATTGTTGTATTATTTTATTTGAAGCTTTGCTTTTTATTGTGTTTTATTAAGTGAAAGGTCGTTTCCGGTAACCGCATTCCGATTGCGCTCGACCTTATTTTTTTAATTACACATTTAAAAATAAAGTGTTGTTATTTATAAATTAGATATTTTAAAGTAATTAGTTTATTTAGATTTGATTTGGCGGTTTTAAAAATTTAAAATAAATAAATAGTGTTCTTTACGGTACATTTGAATCGAGATATTTTTATTGCGTTAGGGAATTTATTTGGTTCTAGTTGTTATTTTGACGCTTGGTGCTTGTTGTATTTTTGTTAAAATTTGATATTTAATTGGGCGGTTCGAAGTTTAAATAAATACAAGGTTGCTTACGGTTCACCTTTAAACAAAACATTTTTATTGGACCAACGTTTTGCGCTCTTTTAGCGTCGTAACGGTCAAGTCGTTTTTTGAGCTGCGTTTTAGGCGTCATTCTTTGTTGTTAGTTTTGTCAGCATGGTGGTCCACCGCGACAAGGAGCCGTTGCCCAGGAAAAAGAGGTGAGATCGGTCGGAGTCTGATAGGTCGGAGACTGAGGGCGCTTTTGGGGGGAAACAGCTGAAGGTAGTTTTAAAACACGTTATGTTAGGGATTCAGGAGGAGGTAGAGGAGCCTGTGTCTGCGGCGGTCGTGTCGGAGAAGTCGGGGCCTCCCGTGGTGGTTGCGGCGCCAGAATTGCCCTCTCCTTCGAGAGACCAGCGCACGATGTCGACTAGCAGCAACGTTAGCGTTGATGCTAGCGACCACGATGAGCTGGAGCTCTTGAAGTTTAGGGTGAGGAAGGCGCACGCTGCCGTCTATGGGAAGGTGCCGACGACTTCCGCCACTATAGTCGTGGAGGACAGGAAGATGGTTTGGCACGCCGTGGATGATATCCACGACGTTACGAACCAACTTATAGGTATGGTTAGAGCGCTTCGTCTTTGCCTAGATGGTTCAGGGAGAGCTGGTGTTGTCGGGGGAAGTCCGGCGGCGAATTCTATCGTTTCAGGAGGCCAGAGTCAGGGTGCGTCGGTGCAGTGCAAGGTTTCCTACGCCGCTGCAGCTTCAGGTTCTACCCCTACGTTTGCTGTCAGGGTCGACGCCAAGCTAGGCCAGAAGGACGACGTGATGACGACCCTGAAGCAGAAGGTCGATCCCGCTCGAGATGGGTTTGTTGTGGTCGGAGCTCGTAGGACGCGCCGGGGCGGTGTCGTTGTGGAGTGCGCAGGTCGCAACGACGCCAAGAAGCTGCAGTTGAAGGTGGCGGTAACTGCAAAGAACTCGTGGCGAAGACCATCGAGAAGAAACGTCCACGGGTCGTTCTTCCGGGGGTCGAAGCGGGGATGAAGGCTGAAGAGCTCGTGCGGTTGATTGCGAGCCAGAATCCCCGCTTCGGCGATTTGAAGCTAGAAGACCACCTGAGAGAGAAGTTCAGGTTTGGCGGAAAGGGCCCTAGGGATCCCTTCGCCAACGTAGTCTTCGAAGTGACCCCCACACTTTGAAGGGGTATATTAGTCGATGCTATTAACCTCAGGTGGCGAAGAGTATGGGCCCGGGACCACTTCTCGATGACCCAGTGTTACCGGTGCTACGAGTACGGCCATCGATCGATGGAATGCAGGGAGAAGGTACAGTGGTGCGGTAACTGTGCCGAGGTCGGGCATGAATTCAAGAATTGCCGGAAGGCAGTCCCCTGCTGTGTGGTTTGCGCTAGGGCAAACGACAGAACTGGCGGTGGAGCGAAGGTCGATACGCGCCACGACGCCAAGTGGAGCAGATGCCCCACGATGCAGCGTCTGAAGAACGCAATCACACGAAAAATCGATTATGGACTGTGAAGATAAAACAAAGTCCATAAGAAGCAAGAAGATTAAATTCGCGCAACTAAATCTCGGCAAAGTTAGAGGGGCAACAAATAACTTCGAAAAGTTATTCATCGAAAATAATATCGACATCGGGTTTATACAGGAACCGCACCTGTATAGCCACAAAATAACAGGTTTTGGGAAGGGGGTTACCGTATTAAATGCGAATGGTGAACGACCGCGTAGCGGGATAATAATAAATAATGGGACGTGCGCCGGAATTATATTAAATAATTTATCGAACGAATTTTTAACGACGGCCGAAATCAAATCAGGAAGAAATGCGTTCTACGTAATAAGCGCGTACCTCCCGCCGGTCGATTCCCGGCGGGAAAATCCCCAAACCGAGGACTTGATAAATCAAGTAGATAACATTATTCGTAAAATCGGCAGAAATAAAAATCTAATCATCGGGGGAGATTTTAATGCCAAGTCGCCACTATGGGGCAGCCCTATCGATGACGATAGAGGCTCGCAGGTTGCTGATCTTTTTACGGAATGGGACCTTAGTGTGATAAACACTAATGATTCACCTACGTTTGAGGGGCATAGAGGCAGCAGTTTTATAGATATTACTGCAGTCTCGCACGAAATGTTAGAAACGATTTGTAATTGGAAATTAAGGTCGGACGAGGAAACGCTCTCTGACCATAAATTAATAACATGGGACGTTGAAACCAAAACAAGCGCAAACGAGCCGCTAACTATATTTCCGCGGTTCTGTAATAAAAAAGCAAATTGGGAGCGGTTTAAAGAAAAATTTGGCGAAAGTATCCCTGCGCTCGAAAATGAGCTATTTAACTGCCAAGAGGCAGACGAAGTAGAAACACTCGCGAAAAAATTAAACGACGCTGAGTAGATATAAGAGAACAACGGATAATAGAATATAATCAAAGTTACCGCGAATATAAAATATTAATAGAAGAAACGCGAACGAATAAATTTAAAGAATTCTGCACGCAAAACTCGGAGAAAGAACCCTGGGGAACCGCATACCGCGTAATTAGAGGAAAACAACAAAAAATCGCGCTCAGTAATATAAAGAAAACAAATGGCGAATACACGGAAGGTTTTAAAACCACAGCGGAATATTTACTAGAGAAATTTTTCCCATCGGATAATCCCGAGGAGGATGAAGGGCCGCACGATTTAGTACGTCGGGAAGCTGCAGAGGCGCACGGAACAGGTGCCGATAAGGCAATCCTAGTTCACGAGGTCGTCAGGGCTCTTAGGAGGATGAAGCCTAAGAAGGCACCGGGGCATGATGGAATCACTTCAGACGCAGCTCTGGAGGCGTGCCTGTTAGCCCCGTGTGTCTTTGTCGGGTTGTTTAATCTTTGTTTAGAAAGGGGAGTTTTTCCGCGTTGCTGGAAAATCCAGAACGTGAAATTTATACCTAAACCTAAAAAGGCGGATGCGTCAGATCCGGGCAGCTATCGTCCAATTAGCTTGCTACCGGTGCTGGGAAAAGTTTTAGATCGCGTTAAGACTACGCGTGTTGAGCACCTAGTGCGAGACAGCGGCGGTTTTAATAACCGAAAGTTGGTTTCGTGGAGGGCAAGTCGACTATCGACGCGTTAGAGTTTGTTGTCGGGGAAATTAAGCAGGCGAGAGATGTTAAAGAATACTGTGTCGTTATTGCTTTGGACATTTCAGGAGCATTTGATGCTGCCTGGTGGCTATTAATCGTTTGCGAGTTAGATCGTAGGGGTTGTCCGCGAAACTTGATGTCTTTGGTCAAGAGTTATTTCTCGGGGCGATTGGCACAGGTTGAAATGCCCGCAGGGGTCATGTTCTGGTCTCACATTTTGGAAGTTGTTGTATGAGAGCATCTTTAGGGTCAAGTTGCCCGCAGGATGCTCAATCGTTGGGTTTGCGGATGACAGGCTTTTAATTGTAAGATCGAGATTGTTAATGGATATGCGCACAAAACCGAACGAGGCGCTTAAGAAATTACACGAATGGTCGCAGGCGGTAAAATTAAAAGTTTAAAGATGGTATTACCTACCTCGGCGTCAAGATCGACGATAAATTAAATTGGAGAGCGCACGTACAATACGTTAAAAGTAAGGGCGGCGAAATATCAAATAGAATGATAGCGGCGGCTAAAATAAAGTGGGGTTTCAGGGCCGAATCGCTGAGGACGGTCTATGCCGGAGCAATTGAACCGGCAATGCTGTACGCAGCATCCGTATGGGCGGAAGGTTGGAAAGTCCGGGAGATGCGTCAATTAACGAGCGTGCAACGTATAACCGCGGTAAAGGCGGCGAGGGCATACAGAACCACTTCCACGGAGGCTGTCCTGGTGATCAGTAGGACTCTCCCTATCGAATATGTCGTTAGGGAGATTAGAGATAGGAGACTTATAGATATAGGTAAAGGGCGCGAAATTATCGAAGATATTAATCTTGGTAATAGAGACGTTGCAAGAAAGATCGTGGTATCAGAGTTGGGGCACCCGGCCGATATTAGAGGAATCGAGTTTGTCGAAGGAGATCGGGACGCGACGGGTATCAGAATTTACACGGACGGTTCACGTATGGATGACGGGCAAGCAGGCGCGGCGTTTGTCGTGTTTAAGCAGGAAAGGAAAGTGTTTCGGTTTCAAACCAAACTCGCGAACTGGAGCACTATCTTCCAGTGCAAATCGGTAACCATACCAGAGGCTATCGATTACGTAATAAATCACACCGGCAGAGACGATTATTATATAATCAGCGACAGTAAATCAGCGCTGACGGCATTAACTAACATGAACACCTTGACAGACCTCCAGGCGGACGTCTGGAGAATAGCGCATACAGCGCTCGAGTTTCGACGTTTAAAGTTCTGTTGGGTCAGGTCGCACGATGGTTACGTAGGAAATGATAGGGCTGACGAATTAGCTAAAGAGGCCGCGACGGGCGACTTTCGGATATCACATTCGTCGATACCGAGGTCTTTAATCAAAAGAAAGCTGCGCGAAAAATCAATTCGACAATGGGAAGAGAGGTGGAACAACGCTGCCACGGGCAGGTTGACCCACAAATTCATACCGAGCATAGGAGCTAGAGGTAGGATCGAGTTTAAGCTCGATCACAAAATGGTACAGTTGATAACAGGGCACGGCGCCCTGAAGACGTATTTACAAAGGTTCGGTCTAACCAACAGCGACCGCTGCGAATGCGGTGAGGGGCGCGGAAAGCGCAGAGCACGTGCTCTTCGACTGCCCGCTTGAGGCGAAAAATCGAGGGTTGGCTGATAGCAAACTAGCTATCCTAGGTTTGGCATGGCCAAAGAGCCTAGAGGAAGTCGGAGAAGTGGTTAACCAGAAAGCGTTTTGGACAGCCTTAAAAGAATTCGCGGGAAGGGTCGCGAGAAGAGACAATGATAACCGCGTGTAAAATTCGGTGGGGTTGGTGGGAGGATTGGAAAATTTCAGATTGACTTGGCGTGAGTAAGGATACGAGCATAGATATAACCAAAACCTGATATAAAAATTAAAAAAAAAAAGGAAAAAAAATATTAACATGATAGTTATACCCAAATGTCCAATATGCACGAGAAACCCCCACACCATTAATACAGTCACTGCCTATCTTCATAATTATGTGCGGAAAATCGGGAAATCGGGAATAAATAATAACAAATAAACAATAACAAATAAATCAGAAACCCTTATTAAATTAAATCAATTAAATAAACAAAGATAATAAAATAGAGTGAAACCGCGCATCCCCCCCAGGACTTGAAAGTGAAGTGATAGTGATAGTGATTGTGATCCCCCCCTAAGAACATTTAGTGCATACCCACCAGGACTTTAACAGTGCACCCCATCTTCCCCTTAGAAGTAAGTTACAGTTAGATGTAGGCAGACGACCAGATCTTCGGATGCTGGAGAATTTTATTATCGAGGTAAGACTTAAATTGTGGCGGCTGTACTCGCACAAGCATTGATTTACATTAATTAGTAGTTTTGAAATAATTTAACAAGCACGTTTTGTGCGTAATGGCGCTAGCCGACATAATGCTTGTGCGAGTGCACCTGATAAATAGGGTGATGCTTTTGCTATTTTGTGCACTGCTATATGCTTAACGCTTATTAGACATTTATTTATATAATTATATTTATTTATATTTTATATTTACACTTTATATTTATTAGCATGTATTGTAGTATTTTGTGGCATATTTGTTTTGTTTGACGTTCTGTCGCCATTTTGGTTGCAGTATATATTTGGGAAGGAAGAGTAGAGTTGTGAAGATTGTAATCATAATATAAATCAGTTAGGGAATGATAGGGAAAGCTAGGGATGGATTTAAATTAGTTAGCTAGATTTGGATAGTTTTAAGACGACCCTTCAGGTCGCACTGGTAAGCAGAGCCGGCGTCTGCTATCCGGTATTACGGATCCCTCCCCCTCCCATTTTTGCTTGTGTCTCGGGTACATTCGAAAGTCAGCGCTAGGGATACCATTATTTACAACCCTGTTTTTAGTTTTTGTTTTTAGATTTTGTTTCAGTTTGTCAGATTTTTAGGTTTGTTAGATTGTTAGAGTTTGTTAGGTTTGTTAGATTTTTAGGTTTGTTAGATTTTTATTTAGTTTTTTATTTAGGGTGGATTAACTATGAAGTTAGAATGAATTAGAAGCACGATTATTTTCGCGTTTAAACCCAATGTAGTACCTCCGGGTGGAGCATTGGGGACGTGGCCGCAAGTATAGCGGCCGTTATTCAAATTATAATGTTAACACTGACGCATTTATCTATAAAACCAAATCATTTGTTTCTCGCACCACTAATAATTGTTTTTTTTTATCACAAAGATGAACATTTTAAACTTTAACCTTTGGCAAAATTTAAAATGTTCGAAACACCACAAAAAAGATTTGAATGTATCAAATCGAAAACTGCTTAAGCATGATGCACAACTTATCGAAATGTGGATCAACAAGTGTTTGTAATTTTTGCAACAAACGCCACAACGGTTTGCTCTGTTTTTCATAAAAGAATATTATTAAACCAATCGCTAATAAAACTAATATAAATGTCGCAAAAACCAACACGCCCCACCAAACACAACTACCAAGTTGCAAACACAACAACGCAAATCCTTTAGTGGCTTCTTGTTCTAAAAATATAGAACCCACCATTACGGTTTCCTTTAGTTTAGAGGTACAATTCAATAGCTCCATATTATTAGCAACCGCTCAGCTTTACGCATATTCCTTAGAGGGAAATAGAAATTTGATACGCTGTTTGTTAGACAGCGGTTCGCAAAACCATTTAATCACCGTGACTGGTTGTAACGCTTTGAAGGTAGCTATAGAACCACTAAATAATTCCCTAATAAAAAGAATTGGTTCTGCCTCGCAACCTATCCGTAGTTAAAATCACGCATTTATTCTTATATATATATATATATATATATATATATATATATATATATATTAAATGCTTTAATGGGTTTGAGGTCAGCTGGTAAAAAGAAAACTCTTTTATAATGCCTAAATTTTCGGATATATTTAATCCTTGATCACATGCTTAAGATGAGTTGTTTTAAAAAATTAACATCGAAGTATTAAACATAACTTTTTAGTTTTTCACTTTTAAATGTAAGAAGGATATATAATTTGTATAAGAAAAATGTAAAAATAAAATTTTTTATTTTTACAAGAAAAATGTTAATTTTTTAAAACAACTCATCTTAAGCCTGTGATCAAGGATTAAATATATCCGAAAATTTAGGCATTATAAAAGAGTTTTCTTTTTACCAGCTGACCTCAAACCCATTAAAGCATTTAATATTACTAGAAGGTCATTATCTTTAATATATATATATATATATATATATATATATATATATATTTCTCTTAAGTTTCCTTTGTTATTTAACTCGAGCCCCACTGTTGGGTCGTAATTAATCTTAATCCTCTGAAGTCAATGACGTTGGCCTATTACTCGTGTCCCACGATTGGGTCGACATTAATTCTGCAAAGTCTACCTATGATTTAAGCCCCACAATTTAGGCTGCCAAAATACTCAGCAGTTTTCTCTGGAGTTGACGATGTCCTTCCTTAATGGACGCCAAACTACTGCCAGCTTTTTGCTATAAATATCTAAAACTCGGCTTCATCAGTGAAGTTTGCCACGGCTGCTCAGCTGCTATCTGAAATATATTACCATACTATACAAAAGCAAACGCGGCTACACCAAAAATCCTCATAAATCCTTATTTCACACATTGGTTGAATTACAAAAATTCTCCTTTGAAACAATATATTTTTCCTTCAAACATTTCCTGATTAATTTTTATCAAAAAAAACTTTATTTTAAAGTAACAGGGCCTTTTCATAAACTTTAGGTAACCCCAGTTTTAATAAGAGCTCATAGTAAAAAATATAAACACTCGTGCTAATTTTCGCATATCAAAATACCATAAGTCCCTTTTACCTTGTACATATACAAATATTACACAAATTATTTTACACATATAAAATTCCCACATAAAAATATGGTCAAATAATAAACCATAAAAGTTCATTCGGTACCTCTTTAGTCCAATAAATTTATAGAAATATACCCATAAGGCATAAAATGTCATTACACACCAAATAAATCCACAAAAGCAATTATATACAAAAATCTGTTACCTGAAATGCCCCACCACACATGTATCCACAATCATACCATCGATAACTGTTGCCCTCATCAATGACTGCACGTTCTGGAACCTCTCCAAGTTGTATTATACCATTCTAGACTGCAAGCTGCTACTCTATTCTCTCAATCAGCACTTGACAATACTACCAGACTCCACCAACTCTGGTACTGGTCCAATTTACCATGGGTAAACCACCAAATCGATCCATCAACAATCTCTACTGCATTTTTGTGCATGTCTTGCACCAACAACCATATATAAAGCAGTTTGTACTTACTTTCATCAAGTATGCTTTGGATCTTTAAACTATCTTTCTCATTAATTTCTATACTGCTAGTACAAACTCTACACTAACTTGTGTATAAATTTTATTTCAAGTACTATATAATTACTTGTTCGCCACTATTAACGGACACGTCAATGAAAATCAAAAGAGAGCCCTACTACCGCCTGCTGGTGTTTATATAGCCATTTATGCCACTCTCAAGTTTCACAATACTCGCAACTCTGTCGATACAAACGAAAAAGCATTCTTAGTAAAATTTTAAACGGTTAACACATTTTTTAAAACTCCTCACAAACAAACGCTCAACTGCCACTTTAATTCCGAAAACACCAGTTTAGCCTTCACCAATTCTCTGTAAATTTCTGTCCTAATATCAACTTCCACCGAAATCTCAGAATTTTGACGATACAAGCAAAATCTTTTCTACGAAAGCACAAGTTTCGCGTCGTAACGGATATCCACTTCGTCGAATCTTAACCACTACTCCTGAACGTTTATAATAAACACCCGTTTAACGAACTATCTGTCTACTTTTATCCAACACACACAATCTTCTATCCTTTACTTTATTTTCAACTTGCTCCTGTCCTTGACGCAATAGCCCTCTCCAAGCAATATTTAAGCAATATTTAACGAATCCTGTTTCATTTATACATATATCCTATCTGACACTCCTTCTCTTTTTATCTTTAGCAGCTTGTACATGTAACCTATCTACCTCATTCCCCACTAAAATATTACAATCTTCAAATGATTTTTATAGAAACATGCGGCATCTCACTCCTACCTATTAAATCTAATCTTTCCTTGTCTCCCTGCATTTCCTTCAAGTACAACGAACACCTATTACATGATATCTTTATCCTGTTTCTGTGCCTGCTATTAGCACTCCAACGGTTATTTGTGCACACTTTCTGCTTAAATCCCTAGAAATCTAGCTACGGTAGAACTTATTTACAAAAATATTAAAATATCCTTGACCAAAGCGATTTTCAAACTTAAAACAAATACTAAGAACGTGTTGTTTGTCTGCCCCTCTTTATTCGAATTTACTAGAACCGGTAACCGTTAAGCTTGTTTCTCTCAAAACACTTCCACACTTTTTATAAATAATACTAAGAAGACATCTCCTTTTACACACTGTTTAACAAATATTGTAACGGCCACTTGTTCTCTTTTGCTATAATTAATCTTTTGAAAGTTATACAAATGCTAACGTTTTACCAATTATATTTACACTTTATAAACTATGATTAAATATGCACGCTAATGATATTTACATTTATTACACCTGTTAATTCATGAAAATTAATATTTCAACTTCCTTGATTATGATCTTAGAATTATTGATTTTTACGCTAAAAGAATCTAAAAAGCTTTAGACTACTATACATCCAATATGCTATAATTTAAGATGCTCACTTTTCCACTGCACGTTGACAAATATTTCCATCTGCAATTGTTAAGAAAGGATTTTGTTACTTTGCATTTAAACATCCGTAAAGTTCTTTATTCGAATTAAATTCTATCCTAAGGGTTCGCAATGCTTTAAAAGTTGTTGCTTTTTGCTATTTGCATGCGGAAACTTGAAATAAATTGTCCAATAAATTATCTAATCGATTTTAACATTTTACATTTTACAGAAATATATATATATATATATATATATATATATATAAATATTTTACGTAGTTAATTACACAAGGTAAGTTGATAAATACTATCGTATTATAGTGAATAAGATGAAATAATAAAATAATAAAATAATAAAATTCAGACACTAGTGGTTGATGGGTATCACTGATAAATTACCCACTTTTCGTATTGATACTTATCTTTTACAGCCTGTTAATACGTTAAAATTAGCAGATCTTTCGTGGAACATTCCTGGTAAGATTTATATTATTATTAGATCGCAATTATTTACCCAGGTTAATGTAAGAAGTCAGATAAATTGTGGACTCTTTTTACCGCCCGCCGTTCAAACAGTATTTGGTTACGTGTTTATGGGTAACGGTACGCCTCCCCATGACACTCATGATAATGAGCGAGCTTCTTTTCATACTGTTACCAATTTAAATAATCTAGAATCATTGCTAAACAGCTTTTTGGAATTAAAAGAAGTTTCCAAATAAAGGATTTTCAGCACCGTTGAAATAAATTGAGAAAATATATACACAACAACGACTTTGAGAGATTCACATGGGCGCTATTCAGTTAATCTGCCTTTTCTTAAAAATACCTCCTACATAGGTGAGTCGTATACTGTCGCTTATCGCCGCTTTATCTTTCTAGAAAATAAATAAATAAGAATCTTGCTCCACGTGAGGATTATAATAAAATTATTTATGAATGTCAAAAAAAGGTTACATTTCTGAACTATCAGATATTGCTACTAATAGAGAAGGGTATTATATACCTCATCATGGGATAGTTTGGAATGATCACGCTACTACCAAATTATGCATCGTTCTTGAAGCAAGTAGTAAGTCACATACGGGTTTGTCACTGAATGGAACCCTGTATATAAGAGCCCAAATTTACAAACGGATTTATTTTTACTGTTACTAAATGTTTGCTTATGTGCTATAGCTATGACTGCAGATATTAAACAAATGTATTTGCAGATTAATGTGCTTACGGAACATTGCCAATATTTAAGACTTTTATTTCGCTTTTCAAAAAATGAAAACATTCGCACATTTATTTCAATCGCCCCCTTTGGACTAAAGTCTAGTCATTTTTTAGCTATGCGCACAATTCATCAGTTAATTGATAATGAATTATCCCAATGCTGCAAAAATAACTGCAGGGAATTTGTATATGGACGGTTTGGTTTATTCTAAAATTAATTCAGGTATAGTTATTGGTCATTCGCAAGAGCTAATTGCTTTTTTTATATCGGGGGGATTCGACTTCATAAAATGGTCAACAAATTCCGCCGAATGGTCTTCCAGATACTGATCTTGCCAATATTAAAATTGATGATATTGGCACAGAAACATTAAAAATTTTAGGTCTTTCATGGGTGCCGGATACAGATGTTTTTTTATTTGTAACTGCTGAATCACAAGATAAAAAATGTACAAAACGTACAATTTTATCATTTATTGCTCGCCTCATTGATATTCTGAGATTGGTCGCGCCAGTTATTTTGTATGCTAAACTGCTCATAAAGGAATTGTGCAACTGTAAGACGGATTGGGACGAAGACCCTCTCAGATACCATAATCAAACGTTTTTCTTCGCTTCGCCACGAAATTTCAATACTTTCTAAATTATCCATATATCGGCATAACGGAGTGGTTAAAAACTCAATTGTCAACTTGGTTGAATTTTATGACGCTAGTCTAGACGTTTACGGGTGTGTTATTTACATACACACTACGTTACCCTATAATATAATATAGAAATACTCCCTGTATGTTAGTTGTGGTTTGTTTAGCATTCTTCTTAATATTCTTTGGGAAGTAAACTACTCATAGTTGTTAAAATCATCTTTATTTACGTTTCGATGTTGACAACGATCCTAGGTCATGGATAGAAACGTAAATAAAGATGATTTTAACAACTATTACAAATTTTATATAAATTGAATAAATTCAGTATTGAAATTTAAATAGAAAAATATCTTAAAATTAAATAGATCTGACCTGCGATATGTTGTTGTGGATCAACACCCCTTTGTTGTCCTCATTCGTCTATCACTGCTCTGCTTGGTTGACCAATATTTTAGTACAGTTACCCCTCGTTTTCCATAAATTACTTCGTGCTTCTTTATTTTATATGCCTCTAATCTCGCAACTCAAAATTGTACCAGAATTATACCAAAATATAACTGTCGACGCTGATTTGAAATAATATATCTATCCAGATTTGAATTATTCTTGTCGACACATACTTGAAATATTATTATCGACGCAACTTGAATTATTCAGAAATACACCACCAATTTGAAATATTCAGAAATGTACCACAAATTTGAAGTGTTACATCGACCCAAATTTGAAGTATTATTATCGACGCATACTTGAATTATTGCAACTTGAAGTATCCAGAAATACACCACACATTTGAAATATTATATCTATCCAAATTTGAATTATTATCATCAACACATTCGAAATATTCAGAAATGTACCATTGATTCGAAGCCCTATTATTATCAATATTCAGTTTAAATAAATTACCCCAAATTCTACTCACGTTAAACGGCAAAAAAAATCTTCGTAATCGTTGCACTATTATCACTGTAAAATACACTTGATATTCTATTATATTTAAATTACGCGCGATTTTCTGGTTAACAGTGACGCACTTCGCCCTGCATGAGTTGTAAACTGACCCGTTTTATCATTGCTCTGTGTTATATAGGCTCTTTCCACTTACATGTGGGCTGAATTTTCAAGCAGTTTTGCAGATATCTCAACAACCAGGTCTTTAATATTTCATGCATTTCGAAGTAGTTTCTGATGTAATTTCTTCGGTTTTCCGTGTAAGGTTTATTTGCTATTGATACATTGTTATCTTTGCCAGACGTTAAGTTTGTAGTTTTGTATAGATATCGCCTTTTGGATAATTGAACAAAATAAATGATGTAACTTCAATGCTGTTTTCGTTTATGTATTTTTAGGAGTGTTTGAAACTGCGTTTTCTTATCAAAAATGTTTATTGTTTCAGCGTAATTGCATAAAGCTTTGTTAGGTTTTATCTTTTATCTTCGGTGTCTTTATTTTATAACTAATTAGAACACTTGTCAATGCGTGTTTAAGTACATATACTATCATTTCTTCTGAATACGCGTTCGTTTGTTGAAAGATATGCTCACTGGCATTACCTAAAATTAATAACGGTCTATATACAAAGTGTTAAATGCTTGGTATTTACATAATATACGAATTACCTATTTTTCTGCTGCATACGCGTTCTATTGTTGTAAGATATGCTTACTTGCATCGCTTAAAGCTAATTACGGTCTATATACAGGGTGTTAAATGCTTGCTATTTACATAATGTACAAATTACTTAATTTTCTGCTAAACAAATGCAGTTTTCTGATTCCTATTGCAATCTATGGTTACTATACGACCCTTGCTACTCAATACACCCCTAAACAACCCCTTATCACAGCTATATAATATATATATATATATATATGTTTGCTTTTCTGACAATTATCAAATATTTAATAATATATATTACGTTATTTGGTATATACAGTATAAATCAATAACATTATGTTTATACCTGTTCAATTTAATAGCAGAATTTACATATTAAAAACATAAAAACATCAATGGATATTGTGTCAATTATGTTTTAATATTAAATCTGCTATTCAAAATTTGAACAGGTATAAACTATAATGTTATTATTTATATGTTTTATACCAAATAACGTTTTATATATTGTAATTAATTTATGTATTTTAAATATTTTGATAATGGTTGTAATAAACCGAAACGCGTCATACAAATTTACTTGAATATTATTGATGACCAATACCCAGAAAATCTACATATAATATATATATATATATATATATATATATATATATATATATATTACTCATATTTAGACCAGGGTAGAAAATTAAATAATCACATCAAATAATTTTAATCACCGTGTATAAGGAATTTTATTAAATAATACGCTTTATTAAAACCATGAAGCATAAATAAATTCGGTCGTTTCAGTAAAAAAATAAGAAATTTAAAATCATGTACAAGACGCTTTATATCAAAAGAAACAGTATTAAAAAGCTCTGCGTGTAATGTAATTATTCCTAAACAAATGGAAATTACGTGCAAAATTTATCTTAATTAACTCTATTTCAAGTAACCGGTATTGAACAAACGTACAGATAATATCTACAGAAACTTGTAAAAACCTAATAAAATGCAAATCCTAGAAGTGTTAGTTAGAAGTAGGATGTTTGAACACACCTGCGTATTTTAAAAAGCAATTTCAGTTTAATTTGTTTAGATAAACATGTCGATTCTAAGGATATTGGAAACGGTCAGATGCTTTAGCACAAAATACAAAACAGGGTTTATTTAAAAAGCTCATTCGGCGAAAATTTTGCAGATAATTAATGTTTACAAAGAATCTTGGAGAAACCGGGGCTTAATATTCACGAGAAGGTGCGATACGGGGTTATTAAACCCAGATAGTCCACATGGACTAAAATATAATCGATAATAAAGAATATCAATTTGCACCAATACGAACAAGTTAGAAAAGGAAAGAGAAAATGCGTCAAGCAAAGACACATATAGTAAAAGGCGTGATTTAAGCAACGTCACGAGGGTCACAATTGGTTGAAAATAGGATGCAAATATCAGAGGTAGAAACAACGATTTCTGTACAAAATTAATTAGTTTTTCTCGGACATGTTTGCGTACCGTGTGAGAATTTCTGAGATTTAAATGGGGCGAGTGAAAATTCGTAAAACCGACGCGCGAGCGACGGACTGGGAACATAGAATGAGAAATTCTTAAGAATTGTCTGTTTTGAGGACAAAAGCGACGTGCCGGCTATTCGCTATATATACCGGTGGTAATATGAATTTCGGCCTCTTAGACTTTTGACTATTCGATGCGTTAAAAGCTCTTACATCCGCGACTTGATTCAAGATGTTAAACAGTGCATTTTAGTTTGATAAAATAATTTAAAATTTTGCTCGTATATTTTAGTGATTCAAAATAGTTTGTTATTTACGTGCTAACATGAATGTACTTCAGTGCACTTAGATACAAGGTAATAAAATTTAGTATCACTGTACCAATTAGCAAAATTTACAACGACAAATGTATACACAAAAGTAGGCAGTTTTGGCGTATATTGGTGAAAGACGCATGAATTTCTTTGTTATTTTTCGGGGGTGTTAATAATTAAATGGTTCAAATACGTGTCTGGATCCACGAAACAAGGGTCAGATATACACAGATGAGTTCCGGAAAAGCCCAGAAACAACTTTAAATAAATGGTGATGGAGAAAATTTTAAAAGCGTTGAGAATTAGAAGCCGTAAATATAATCCTGTTGGAATGGTGTGATTAACTAAAGGGACGATGTACATTGAAGCTACGAGGACAGTAACCTTCAGGTAAATTATACTATTTTGTTTGACATTTTTGTGTGTGTTGAATAATTTTATAATTGATTTACTTTAAATGGACATTAGTGAAATTGTACTAACCATAAAATTTTAATTTTAAGATGAAATTTGCTTGTTTAAGTAGAAAGGGGTATTTAGTATTGATGTTCTGAATTATGATGAAACTTTGGGTATGCCTTTGAGCTCAATTAGACGAACCTGGTTAATTAACGTAAAGGGTGGTAGATGCTCCTTTATACTCAGACTCCGGTCTGCTTATATTGTTATATTAATTAGTAGGCATCCAACAAGGACTTTAATTCTGGATGCACGTTAAAGTGATAATAAAATTAATCTTGAAATTCTTTTTAAAACTGAATTTTATGCTGAAATTTAATCTGAAAATTTAATGTATTCTGAATATTGATGTAAATAGAGTTAACGTTGATGTTTGTGGTAGGAATGTGTTGTTTAATTTTATGAATGAGGAGGTTTATAAAATTAGGTGAGCAGCTGAAGCGAAACCAGGATCACAGCAGTTTATGACGCCCAATCGGTGGGACTAGAATTTTTTTGTTGAAAGGACCCAGTTCCCGCATTCAAAGGAGTATATCACAGCAATATATATATATATATATATATTGCTGTGATATTTCCAGCCCCACGATTTGGGCGTACATAAAATTCTGTGATACTTCACCAGCCCCTACGATGGTTTTATTTATTTTTAGCCCCACGGTTGGGCATGTCATAAAATGCTGTGTACTTTCTTTATTATATTTAGCCCCTACGATGGGCATACCATAAAATGCGGTGTTATCCCCTTTTTTATTAATCAAGCACCTATGATGTGAAATGTTAAGTTATGGGTTTTCTTTGCCTCAACTAGCTGATTCAATTAAATAAAGCAATTCTAGAATACACAATATAATGATTAAACATTTACAATCTTTTAAAAATCTTCCCCTCTTTCAGAATATTTACATATACCAGATTTAAGAAATTGAAGCCAGCAAAACGAGCCTTTTGTTATATTTAGACACCTTTTGAAACGTTTCAAGATGCCTATTACCCTTCATAAATTGATCAAAGAAACCCCGATTTTGTTGACTCTTACATTTGCGAAAAATATTGAATTAAAACATTTTACAGAAATAAATTATCAATATAGCTAACCTGGAATGGTTCAGTAGTTTCTCTGCATCCCCCAAGAGTTTTCGTGCCCAGTCTGAATACTTAGAGTCAAATTTGGAAGTCGACATCAAACCAAAATACTATCCAAATCGTTATTCAAAATCCCATAGGTTAATCCAATGTAAGATTCAAATTGTATATCAGTAAATAAAAGGTTTTCCATCTCCGTAATTAACAAAACAGTAATAGTACATTTACCATGTCAGTGTTGCCAAAATTAGTTTAACAGGAGGTGATTAACCAGAGTAATCTCCAGAGTCGTCTCCAGAGTAGTCTCCAGTGCCCTGTTTTATTTATTTTAGAAATTGTATATTTTTACTAAATTGTTGTTCACTTACGTCTATAATAGATCGGCTCACTTGCACAATTTTTACACTTTTATAAAATGATTTTCATTTATTTTCGTATGAGTGGTTACGTAAATAATTTAGCACTTCTGAGTATCGTGATAGCCCATTTTAAAATGTATACTAACTCGTCGCTCAATTGTTATCGTATTTATAGGCCTTGCCTCTTGTTTTCTATTCGTTGTTTCACGTGTTGGGTCGACACCTTCTGCGATTATCTTTTGTGTACACGGGGAAATTTTACCAATTGTATAGTTCAAATACTTGGATGAACGCTTAAATTGTCACGTATTCATTTACATACCATGATATTTAATTGAGAATTCCCGCGAATTTATTAAGTCATGTATTCATTGTTTATTGCTTATTCTAATCTAAACCGAAATAAATTTGGTGTTTGTTTATTTCCTAGTTAAATTGGATTTTTGAACAAATGTAATACTTTGTCACGTACGATTTATTCAAATAATGCATAATTTTAGCCTGCGCATACAATGATATATTTAACGCACTTGTTAAATATTTATCAAGCCAATTCATATAAGTTTTCCGTTGATTTAATTTTTATGCATTTCGTTACGTTTTAAAATCTTATCTTTGCTTGTAACTACTCTTGGATATTTCTATTTTTGATGCGTTTAATCTATTGTACTTTTATGTACAGTGTACTCTTAACTAACAATATGTATAGTGACCTATTTACTTTTATAATATCTGTAATTTTATGCTTTTGTTAAGTGGAAGTTTCTTTTATTTATTCTACGACCCCTGTGACTTAATCTACCCCTAAACTACCCTATAATTATAGCATTAAATTGTAACGATATCAACGCTCGCCTAGTGTATATAACGCTCAGTTGCTTTGCTAACCGCCACCTTTCTGTGCCTCTAAATAATGTAGAATAATATCAAAATTCACACAATTAAATTTATGCCTCGGCTAGCTCAGTTATTCCCTGCACAAAGTGAACGACAATATGATAACAAATGTTTACACCCTTCCCTCTTTGAGTTTCATACTTGAATGAGATAAACGAGTTTTACCAAAATTTGTATTATAAACTAAGAAATATGTACAATTTAACCTCTGCAACCTTCATAATGTCCTTTGCTATTTAAAACCTTTGAATCAAAGTAAAAATAAATATTTAATTTGCTCTTTAGAAAAATATAACCCTTTTTCAATCAATTAAAGCCAGCAAAAATAATTATGTATTATATCGAATGCTTCAGTGAACGTTCAATGAACATTTCCCTTTTAACGTATTTTCTACGCGTTAAAAAATCTTTTTGATGAAACTTTACACAAAATATTTAAGTACAGAAAGTTTCAAATATTCAAAAATAAGATTTATGCTATTAGTAGAAACATAATTGCTAACCTGGTATTTTTCCGTTCGATTTCCTGGTTTGAAGCTGTTGATAGATTCTTGGATTCCAAGTTGTGACCTCGTAGCTCTGCGTGCACCTCAATGCTTCTAACTGCCTTTGCACAGCGTATTGCTGACAAGTGACTTCGTGTTGCTTTAAGCTTTAGTTGCACTCTTAACGTCTTGATTTAGATTTTCCCCATTTACTGTATTCAGTACTTAGAGTATTGTAGTTCTACGTCCTTACTTAGTTAGATTTCTTATTGAATTGCTTTGTTAAATTTCTTATTAAATTATTTAGTGCCCTAATTAATAATTGTAAAGATTTGTTTATTACTATATCAAATTTAGACTTACGTTTTATGCCAACGGCGGACTTCTTATATGTATGAACGCGCACCTGACTGTATTCCTCAATTGAAATTTTAATTACTGTGACTTTCACTTACAAATTTTTGTTTAACTCCACAATTGAACTTTGCGTATTACTTTAATTTCGATGAGTACATTTCGTGCTTCGATTAAGGAATCAATGAATGTTATCAATTTAGGTGAGTTATATATAGACTAGCCCTTCCGCGTGCTGTCATTAGTTGACCGCTTGCTATCTTATAATTCGACCCTGGCGAGGCGTTGTCCTGCGCTATCATGCAGCCGGCTGGGTTTCACGTAGACCCAAAGCTTTATATTATAGATTTCGTTCGCCAATATTACGTAATTGTAATTTTGTACACGTATTTATGAACTATTATATTTTTCTTGCACGTACGCCAAAACCCATGGTTCCATATTTTGTTTACCTAATATGCTGGATTGTATTAGAATTATGGCGATTTCCACATTTAAAACATCACGTAGGCTAAATTTTATAATGGAATTCTTTAACAGATGACGTAAATTGGATGCGTTTATTGACTTCTTGCGTTATGAAATGTGCTTGTTTTGAAAAGCCTGTTTATTATAAGCATGCATTGATTATTTTCTTGCGCTAATGCGTCGAGTTTGAAAAAGATTTGATTCGCGTTTGTTTTACATACTAATTTGCATTTGTTTAAAGTTTACAAATGTATTAATGTTTCTAAAATGAATTGGTTGCGTCTAGAGTTATCTATTTTACTAAATGTGGTAAAATTATTAAAGAATGAGCTTCCTTTCATTGACTGTGTTACGCCTGTCTTGGGGAAGAGCCCAAATTATTGCTGTGACTTAGGTCTTTTGCTTAGCCTGAATGGCTCAACGAAAATTATAATACAGAATTTACGAAGATGATATGAAACACAGCAATCTCAAGAAACACCTGTACATTTAAAAACATTTTTCTTTCATACAAAAGAATTTATAAAACAGTTTACAACTTAAGTTCATACAGAAAATTATTCCTAACGATTACATATATACTAAAATTATCATTACGTACTCTTTGTTAACAGGTACAAAATTCTGTTTAGCTTATGCGTGGAAAATTTGTCTATCTTTTATTACCATGTTCGCGAAATGTGATTGTCCAATAAGTTTTACCAAATAATTTATTAAAGGTCAAGATGCTGTAAACTCTGACCTCAAAATTTTCTACAAACTATCCCCTTCACAAATACGACGTCTCTAATATCAATAATTTAACAGTGCTGTGGGAACTTTGTAGTAAATAGAAAACGTTGCGTTTTATGTGTTGAGGCGTAGATTGATTTACCCAAGACGTAAATAATAGATATAAACTTTGGACTCCCCAATCCTACGAGGTAGGCGTTTTATTCTGGTCTTGCTATTGACGAGTTCTCTTGTGTAGATTACGGAACCTTTTGTATGAATTATGTTTGAAATTAAAGGGGAAGATGGCATTGTTCAAGATTTACTGAGATTGCAACGAGAAAATAAAATACGCAACGCTTTAATTGTAAAACAGGAGTTGATAGTTTTAGTTGTAAAGACTTCAACCCATTTTGAATGGGCGTCTAACACAATCAAAAAATACTTTTTGCAGAACGGACCCCATAAAGTCATTATGTAGCCTAGAGCAGGGCTCTTCTGGCCAGGGCCAAACATTTAGTTCAATTTTTGGTGGATTACGACGGTATTTTTGGCAATTAGCACAATTTAATACTAATTTCTTGATTTCACAATTAAGCCGGGCCACCAAAAATAATTCCTAGCAATATTTTTTGTTTTAATTATACCCAGATGCAATCTATGTAAATGATTTAAAATTAGTTTACGTATTTTTATAGGTATAATCATATTCTATTGTTAGCTCATGACTAAACGGATAAAGTTTTTTGACAACATTATCTTCATTGGCAAGTTTTGGCCAATGTGTATTTAAAAACTCAATAACCGATTGAATGTCGCTATTCTTTAACGAATAATCTTGCACCGTTTTGAAATTTGGCAATTCCTGATCAGCCATATTTTGATCAAAATAATTAATATAATTGACTTCAACGTCGTCTTGACTATCAAATTTAGAATTTGGTAAAGGAATCCGCGATAACGCATCTGCGTAATTATTTTCCGATTTCACAAATTGAATTTTATATTGGTAATTAGATAAAATAACTGCCCATTCTCTAAGTCTATTTGCTGAAAATTGAGGTATACCTTTCTGAGGACTGAAAATCGTAATTAATGGCTTGCGGTCCGTTCTTACGGCAAACGGCAACATATACAAGTATTCGTTGAATTTTGCTAGACCAACCCTTCCTTTCCAATCTGCGAATACTTCCTTCCGTTCTGCATCCGACAGAGTTGTTAATGCATAAGCTATTCGACTTTCTTCACCTCCAGGTAAAAAATATATTCTGGGTTAAAATGAATTAATACTTTTGCAAAAGTGAGGATTTGTTTAATTTTTGAAAATGAATTATCACAATTGATATCCCAGTTCCGTTTGGTATCCTTTTTTTAATAAATCATATAAGGGATTTAAAATTGTTGCACTATTATAGGAATAAATCTTGCGTAATAATTGATGAGTCCTAAAATCGATTTTAATTGTGTTATTGAACTGGGAACTGGTGCATTTTGAATTGCTATCACCTTATCTACAGATGTTTTCAATCTATCCTTGGATATACAATAATCAAGATAATACGCTTCTGATTGAAATAATTTGCATTTGTTAATGGATAATTTTAATCCAGTTTTTTGTAACTTTGATAATACCCATTCCAATCTAACCAAATGTTCGTCCAAATTTTTAACATAAAAAAAATTTTCTTCAAGAAAACAAGTTACGCCTTGATATTATAAAAGAGAGATTCCATTAACTTTTGGAATTTTGCAGGTGCATTTGCTATACCATAACATAATCTATTGTAACAAAAGAGATATTTGCTAGTTGTTATAGTAACATATTTTTTTGAATTTTCATCTAACAGAACTTGGTGATATTGAGATAAATCTAAAGTCGAATATAGGGAAGCTCCTTGTAATCTTAGAAATAAATTCTTTACTTTAGGTAATGGGTATTTGACAATTTCTAAAACTGGATTGACAGTAACTTTAAAATTTTCGCAAATTCTAATTGAACCATCTTTTTTTTATAACCGGGACAATCGGAGTTCCCCAATCAGAATAGTCTACTGGTGAAAGTACATTTAAACTAATTGTAATTCCGTGTCAACCTTTTCACATAATTCATAAGGCAATGATCTAGCAGCTACAAATTTGGATGTAACTGTTGGATCTTTTAATTTTAACTTAATAGTGCCATTATTAAATGTACCTAAACCAGGTGAAAATGCATTATGGTATTTCCTAACAATATTATTAGTACACTTTTCCTTATCACTAACCACAAAATAAACAAGAGTTGTTTTATTCTCACTCAATTTAAAATCAAAAAGAGAGAGACATTTTCGGCCTGCAATTGCTGGAACATTATGGTTTACAACAAACACTTCAAAATCAGTAGATAAATCTTTATAATTTACTTTAAACTTGCAAATTCCTGCTGGTTTAGTACACGCGCCATTATAAGCAAATTATTTTTTATTTGTTGGCATTAACTGAATATTTTGAAATTTTTCTTGCCAAAGTGTATGAGGAATGGCAGAAATACTTGCACCTGTATCTAAAACAAATGATATTGGTAACTCTTGAACCAAATTGGTTTGTTATTTACATTAAATAAATATATGGCACACAAATGTAATCGGTTTCTGTATCTACAAAATTTGTGCAAGATGACCCTTTGCGTTGCATTTATTGCAACTATAATGACAATACCCACATTTAGAAGCGAAGTGATTTTTCCTACCACACACCTCGCATTGATGGCTTCCGTCACTGTCGAAATTCTTGGCTTTTCCGGCTCCACTTACTTTAGGGACGTTCTGGAAATTGTTGCGCGATGCCCTGAATTCATCGCCTTTTGCTGATTACACGTGGTGGAGAGCTTCAGTTTTTATCATTATACTAGTGCTTGGATCAGACCGTGCTGCCGTCATTTTGAACGTAGCTAACATTACTGCATCCTCCAGTTTTACAGTGTTCTTTTCTTCAAACAGCCTGATCTTGGTCTATTACGATTACCGCAACCTTGAAGGTCGAACTAGCTTTGCCAAAGTATGTCCTCATACTTTGTCGTGTGTTCTATGTTCTCTACCCATGTAGAAGATAGAAAAACGGCACATTCTTTTAATTGTTGCATGTTGTTATTACCATTATTATACATTTTATTAATTTAAGTTCTTATTATTGGTTCGAAAAATGATTTAAAGTATTTATTATTTTTAAGTATAGTTTCTATATTTTTTATATTCTTTAGCTGAATAATTTTTCAACCAATATGCAAAATACTAACTATGAAAACATTATTGCTAATGTAGAATAAATAAATTAAAATAAAAACTATAAGCCAAAAATACAAAACACAATTTGCAATATTCTTACTGAGCGCCGGAATACTACAAACAACAAAAAATATAATAATTGCATGAATTATTGACTGAAGAAGATTCAAGACTTTTTGAAAAATAATACGGAAATATACGTACTACAGGCGGATAAATGTAAAACTTGTTACGTTCAATAAATATTTTCATTCGATTTACGACTTTTTCAAATATTCCCACACTTCTACTACGATATTTTGTATAACTACCTGTTAAAGGAGACGCTCCTGATCACGTATTATAATTTAATAACTGGATTTGTTCTCATTAAACTCATTCTAATACAATTAAAATAAGTGCTTATTGAACACCCAGTAGAATGTTATTGGTATATGTACTTAAGTCAAAGTACCCCAATCTATTTCTAGTGTTTGCTATAGCATCGCAAATGTATTCGATTATCAACAATCTTTGCTTCCTGAAAGGATATGTTCGCTTTATTAAAAGTAGTATCATAATTTAGTATAGAATAGATTTTCTACATGTGTGCTTAGAGAAGGCGATTGAATTCAAATTTACCAGTTTCTTTAACTTAACTTATATGAATTACAAATACTCTAGAAGTATTCTTGACATGTGATATCTAAATATTTTAATCGATTATCATATCGTTTCATAAACTGGATTCACTTTTATTCTGCATTTCGTCCTCACATGTATCTTCTGCATTCCTGATGCCGTTAATCTGAGAGTGATGCACACCTCCTCGGATAAGTTTATATTCCCTGTGCATTGCTCTTTTGCGTAGGCACATTGGTTCAGTTATGTTTGCAACATTAATGAGACTTGCTACCATTGTGACGATTCGTCCTTGAGCAAAATCAAGATGTTTAGCTGCTTCACATCATCTGATTTTGGTGTAAGATAAGTACTTCGGCACATGGAGGTATGTTACCCTGGTTTTTTTGCATATCAACAGATTATTGTTTATCAGCATTTGAGGTTGGTGCGTAACAAATGAACCACAAATAAACTCAAGTCACGTTACTCCGACGGGCGGAGCAAGTGTACATAACCCGCTTCGCAACCAGCTTCTCTAGTGTTTCATGTTACTCTTCAATTGCTTCCTAGAAGTTGTTCTAAATTTACTATGTTTAACTAAAATTATTAAAAATTATCCGTAGAATATAATTTCTTTAAATAAAAATTTTTGGTTTATTGTAAATAAAAATTCGATGGCGATGTTTTTTCTTTGTCTTTGGAACCCCTCTCCCCGCTTTTGTAATTAACGCAGCATTTCTAAGTTCTTTTATCTTTTTATACGCTATCATTATTTGTGCGAGTCCTTACTTTGCTCTCCTTTCGATTTCTGCTTGACCCGTGCGTTTTACCGTAGCAAACTTTTTGCAAACCCAACGTGAAGCCACGATTTTCATACTTAACTTTTCGCCACGATTTATTTCCTTGCTCAACATTTTGTCTCGATACCCCTCCCCGTTACACCCGTTTTAGATTTCCGTTTATAAACAGTGTAACATTTTGTTAAGAATTTTTTTCCTTTTTATTATTTTCCCGTGAATTATTAGACTTGCGTTTTCGCTGGTAATCATAATTACAGTCAAATCGCTGGTGTCTTGCTACTGTTTACTTTCTCCCGTTAATTTTAATACGCTTTTAAGACTTAATCCTTTTGTTACACCTATACTGTAGTTAATAGTTTTGTTTTTGGATATACTTTATGTGTATTATAATTTATTATGCTGTTCCTGGTTGGTTAATTTTTTCTGTATTTTTTTTTTGTTTTTTGGCACAATGGTTACATAGGTATTAGACGTAAATTGTTGACTATATCACCACACGCAGAGCACTGAACAGACTGAGGATTTGCAGTTGACTATATCAGAGTACACGAGCTGGAAATAGAACAAACCAAAGAATCTCGAGAAATTCCAACTAAGTTTTTGTGCTACTCAAAAATCTACACTTTCATTGGTTAAACTAAATTTAGAGATTCTTTTACAATCAAAAACTCGAAAAACGCATTTTATTGGTTAAAGACATCATTAACGTTTATCAACACAGGAAGAATAGGAAATGGAAGTATATAAATAAAATTTCAAATTCTGCAGAAGACATTCGTAGTGCTCACCATAGCTTAGGAATCACCTTGCAGTGCTCCCCATAGTCTGCAAACCCTTCAACTAGCAGCGCTCTCCATAGCCTGCTCTACTACAACGCGCAGCACTCCCCATAGCCTGTGTGTTCTCCGACAGTGACGCTGTCCGACGCCATAACCAGGGCACGGTATTACAATTCATCACTCCATAGTTAACAAACCACGTATGAACGTTAAGCTCCGCTCCATACACTTCAACGACAAGTCGTTATTGTGATTGCATCTGTCAAGGTCTACCACAGGGACGACATCCCGTAGAGGCATCACTACCACGAAGCCTGTCGAAGAGTTCCGAAGACGACCGAAGACTTCTAAACCTTCTATACTTGTAAATTAGTAGTTTTTAATTTCAAATCATAACTCTTTGTGACTTAACGCTGTGCCAAAAGGAAGAAACGAAACCTTCCGAAGAGATCCGAAGACCACCGAAGATGTCTGGACCTCTTCAACCTGTACATATTTCCTAATCATCGTCGTTCAAGTACACACTAGGCCTCTTAAGCAACTTCCGAAGCACTCCGAAGAAAGCCGAAGACTACCGAAGACTTATACACCCCGTTAAATTGTACATACATTCATTTAATCAGGGTATACGTTTATTTCTGGTTCCACAAGCAACCATAAAGCCATCCGAAGACTTCCGAAGAGTTCCGAACTGCTAAATTATTCAATTTTACTTTTATTTTATGTAATTTTAGATCTTATAATTATTTTTGCTTATGTTCATTAAACAATTAATCAAGCCAAGCCTACATGCTATCAGACGTATCCCACTCGAACGATAACAAAATAGGTTGGTAAAACACGAACTTCAGTATGAACTATCTTCTCGTAGGTTTGACCCTGACATTAAGGTAGAGGGATTGTGTAAAGCCACCCTCAACCCGATGAAAGTAGAAGCCAATCAATCCTTTGCTCAAAGTGGGTATACTATCGTTTTTGTAGACGATCATGACGCTATAAACGCGGAGTTACTGAACTTGGATAATCCTCTGACGAGTTTGCTGGGGATATCACTGATAATAAGTTTTTCGTTTACGATTTTATGGGTACATACTCAGTGACGTTGTTAATTGATGGCGTCTGAATCTGATGAGGAAGCCCTTATAAGAAATAAATTACTGTTTGCTCTTCAAATCATCCGTTCAAATGTTGAGACTACCTTTAAAAAATTAGGGCGTGCTCCTTCTCTGATTTTTCTCAGCAGCCTACTTCTAGCCCACACACTTTTCATGAATCCGCTACAGCTACTGAGGAAGTCCCTTATCTTTCTTCGGATTCCGAACCAGAAATTAATACTTCCGTTATTACAAATACTATGACTTCTTGTCATATAGTTGTCACTTTTATGTTTATTATCAGTAATACGTTTATGTTCAATAAAATAGAGCTTTTATACTAAGAGACGTTCCGTAATTTACCGCGCATCCTCTCTTCACTTCTACTAAATAGTACTCGATTACTAAATTATATATCTTATTTTCTGGTGAAGGATCTTTACCCGAATTTTTGATACGTATAAATGAACTCGGCATCTCGTAATATTTCTACTCAACAACTTTTTCTTTTTACTTCTGAACTACTTACAGAGAAGGCTCTACTAATCTTTCAAGCACATCAAAGTTCTCTCACATGCTGGAAAGACGTTGTCGATTTATTAAAAGCCGAATTTTTACCTGTCAATTATAATAAAACTGGATGAAATAAATTCCCGAACTATCTGTTGTTGTCGAGAAAGCTTCCTATTGTGACTGAAGTTCTACCTGATGTTGTTCCTTTACCTAATGAGATGAAATTCTACCTGTTTCTGTTCCTTTATTTAACATGGATGAAGCGTTACCTGCTTCTGCTCCTTTATCTCACGTGACTGAAGTTTTATCTGATTCTGCTTCCTTTTCTAACGTTGACCTTTTTACAAGCAATACCAAAAACAAACGGGTTTCTTTCATAACGTGGAATGAGTCTCCTAAAGTACCACAACCACTACTAGCTCTACTATCGCAACCACCTTTTCAACCGCTCACTGCAACTACTACACCCCTTGTATTTCTGTTTTGCGGAAAACTACCTAATTTATACCACAGTCTGTTCCGGTAAATCGACCCACGAGATTGAATAACAGGAGAAATAAGATGAGGAAAATAAACGTAAAAGGTGCCTTACGGAGAGGTACTGACCTGGATGCATTTTATGACAATCCTATTGTCCCCGATATTGCTTTGTTTTTGGCGACGCAAACGCCGTAAACCACATTCTTGATCCAGTCGTTCCAATTTCTTATGACTCGACTTTGATCTAGTATTTCCTCTAGTTCTTGTACTTGTTGCTTAGTGTTGTTGCTTTTGGGTTTTTTCCCGTTCCTTTCGTTCGACAATCCTCTTCTTTTCCTGTGGCTGGTTTTGCTTTCTGTCAGTCCTCGTGCTAACGTATTTTTATTCTCGATCATCTTTCTGTTTTATGTGCTTTTTAGACCATTTTTTTTCTTTTCTTCAAAAAATGCGACTTAGTCGACTTTTCGATCTATTAGCAATTTTTCTTTTTTTGGGATATCCGTCTACGACGATTTCCTGTTACCACAGCGTGAAGTATTTATATATATTTTTTACTCCAGCTCTCTTTTCGTTCCTTTACATACTTGATGCTAGACAATATTGTTTTATTTTGGTTACTGCTAGTTTTCTTCCTCGTCTACTTTTCTTACTTTTGGTTTTCTGCAGAATCCAACTGCTTTTCTTGAGGTTGAAAGTTTGCTATTTCATTTTTAGATATCAGTCCTGCGACGACTTTTGCAGTGTTAGGCGATTTCATCTTTGTTCTCAGTAATTACTAACCTATACAATTCTTTCTCCTATGTCCCTTTACATTTCTTGATTTGGTCCGAAGTACTGGTTCTTCGAGCAGGATAAATTTCTTTTCTTTTATGGGTTTTCTAAAGGATTCTTTTCCTTAAGTTCATCTTATTAGTGTATGGTGATCCTTCGAGCCGGATAATCTTTTTCCTTTTTTTTTGTTTTATGAAAGAAATGTCCTTCTGTAATAACTTTTTTTTTAATATAGGTGTTGTTTTGTTGGTTGTGAGTGAAAAAGGGAGTACCCAACACTACGCCAACTTCTCACAAAAGTCAAACATTAGATGTAGTTATTATCCGTAGATGGTAACTGACTTTTGAAAGACTTCCGGACTAACTTTGAATTTTACTTCTGCGAGATTAGATTATTATGGAGGTCGGTTAATAATCAACGGATAAACCAAGACGTCACTACACTTATAAAAGAAACAACTACAAGCTATATCGTCAAACAAAAGTGTAGAAACTTTGACGATCAAATTCCGCTTCGAAACCATGAAGGTTTGACCTTAAATTCGTACAGACTCTATACCTGTAATAAAATATTAGGTTAAATAAATAACATGAAACAGCAGTTTGCGTCTCTTTACGAAAAAAATATACCTAAAAGTATTAAAAAATTTTAAGTTTAGATTTGGTGGGAGTTGGAACTCACGCCATCACACTACTTGTGCGAATGCGGATCTTTCACTCAGTTTGCAGCATAAATAAGTTCTAAAATTAATCACTGAGTAAGCACGATGTCTTACTTTTAATAGAAGGTAAACGGTAGAGAGCTCCAAACCAAACATACAAAAATAGGTAGCCTCTCGAAATAAAATCGACGCCGTTCAAATCATAAAATGCTACCAGAATTGACAATTTTATATAGCCAAATTTTATACGTGTATTGAAATCAAATATTACGGTAATGTTTTGTTAGAGTTCAAACTATTCCATTCTGACGAGGCCCAATAAAGGTTGAAACCTGGTCAATAGATGTTTTTCACTTTATAAAATGATCAAGTAATTATTTTGTAATGGTTGTGCAAGTTAGATTTGTATATGTATTCTATACAAAACTGCTATAAATGCAACAGTATTACAAACATCATACGAAAGATCTGGATGCCGGGATTTTTTCGTTGATAGAACCTAAATATCTGTAACTACAAGTATTCTGCGGACAAGACGTTTAGTCTACTCAGAAAGCCAAAACTTCGTCAGCTGTTATTAGCACGAGGAATGACACCGCAGATGTTTGCAGTCAAGATGTCATGTGAAACTCAAGGAAAGTAAAATATGTAACGTTTTATTAAATAGTTACTAATGCCAGGTATGTGTTTTACTGTGTTTTCTTTTAGTGAAAAAGTAGAACATAAACGTTATAAATATTATAATGTAACCTTTTACACATAGCTAAATTATCTATATGAGTATTCACAACAACCTGCTCATCTTGCAGTTAATTAAAATATGCTTTTAAATATTTCTTACTGCTTATAACCTAACTCTGTAAACATATAGAATTTCATGAAATTTTTTATGGTTAAAGGTTTAAAAGCAAATAGTTTAAATTTTGAAATAACTATTTTTATTTGTTTACAAAAAGCTTTGTTTAAACGTTATAAAAACCTTGTATTAAGACTTTGTAATTTCCACAGGGTAATTATTAATTGCTTATAGAAATAATTTTTCATATGTTAAGAACCTAAATTTCAATATACCAAGTTTAGTATTTTTCTTGCTCCTACAGGCGTTTGATTTCTATTTTTTTATTGCAAGTGAGAAAGGAAATAAAAGTAATCATCTCAAGAGCAGTAAGTTTTATCCCCCTGAGATTAGTTTTTTGCATACCCCGCAGCCATTAAACGCCGATGCTGGGACCGCCAAAGTATACTATTTTATTTTTATAGTACACCTATCCTTTATATTTCATCGGCAAAAAGCACGATGCACCATATTTGAATAAATTCGCTACTAAATACAGTTTATGTTAATAGTACTTTAAAAAACGTGACGACAACATCTAGACCTTTCTCGGTCAATGTGATTGTTTTCTTGTTCGAATTGGTTGGTTCTCGAAGTGGACTTGTCATTCCCTTTTATTTTGAAAGGTGTATTATACGTTTGTTATAAAAGTTCAAAGTGTTATTACTTTTACTATTACTGTTAGGTTACATTATAATCTGACTAATTGTCTTAATTTATCGCTTTCACGCACTTTATCGTCGCTCAGGGCCATTTACGTCATTCACTTTATGTTTTAGCATTTGATTGTTCTAAAATATGGTCAATGAACACATTCCTCACTACTTAGAATTCGACTGATGTGTAACTTTATTTAATATGCTTTCGTCAAAATACTACGTACTTTTGTTATTAAACGAAAAGTTCTTTTCCACATAAAAATTAAAATATTATACCCGCGGCTTCGTGTAAAAACCGTCAATTTTCTTTTTATTAATTGCAAAATGAAAGTCTTTTAGAATGTTCATGCATGTCCATGCAATTTATACACAATTGAGTACTTATGCTTCCATAATAAAATGTGAATGAAACTCTTTTGGAAAAAGGTTTGTTTACGCATAATGAATACCTTTATTCTTATCTAAATTAAACTATCTAATCATTGTAGTTTTTATGCAGATATACTTTTTATACTGACACTTCAAAAATACGTTTCTAAACAAATAAATATTTACATAATTAGGCTTTTTCTTAAATTTTCTTAAAATTTTCTCAGTTTTAGGACCTTGTATGTTTATGAGATGATGCAATATGACTTCTTTACGACTTTAAATATCAATATATATTATTGTGCAGTTTCCCGTAGGGAACGTCTCTGAAATCACGCGTCACTCTTGGGCTGTCATAATATTGTGTGGTTTACCTGTATACTCGCCCTCGGCGGCTCTCCTGTTCTCTCCGACTAGCTCAGATTTCTTAAAATTACTACTGACACCTACCTGTTACATCCAAAAATTTCCTTTCAATATCCCCATGCTGAAATCTAAATAGAAATTCACACCAATCACCCACTCAAAAATAACTTAATTAACCAAATATATCACACTCTATTTAAATTAGATCCATAGTACATTTTAAAACACAATTCCTTTATGTGCACTCATAAAGTATAATTTTATAACAATAATCATGCAAATTGATAACCTTTTAAACGCATATATTTTTTATTAAAGTAAGAGGGTGTTCCTCATACCTTACGTTACCCTTTTGTCTTAGCATGAGCTCATAATAAAACTCTATAACTGTGCATATAATTTTCCTACACTACCAAATATGAATAAGCCCTCTATACCTCTTTACAACATCAGGTTATCTGTACATTCATTAATTTTCAAAAATCAATTTCCTTTTAAAGTCCCATAAATGTCTGTTCATAAAATATCAAATAATGGTAAAAACACATCAAAACTCAAATCCAAATAATCACAAATACCATAAACATATTCACCACTCAATGTTCTATTTTATCGTCTACCTGGTTTCTATCTTCTAAATGTGCTCCACCACCTATCTCCTTGGAGATGCTGCCGTCTAGTAGATTCCCAGTCCATCAGCTAACTCCTCGGTCACATTATCATATCTGTCGCTATTTATAATTTCCAATCCGAAAATTCCAATCTCCAAAATTAACTTTTATTATTCAAACATCGCTTTTTTCATCATCCAAACAATTTCAAATTCTAATACTTTCGTGCATTCCAATACCAAAAATAATAAGCTTTGTACTTACATACCACTTTAACGTTTTAACAAAAAGATGCTCTATTAGCTTCTACATAAAATTTTATTAAATTGCACTAGTTCACTTGAAAGTAACTATTATCACGAATGATGAATAAAATCAAAAAGAAAGAGAGCTCGTACCCTCTCTGCCAGTGATTAAACAAGTAAAATTCGACCCCATCTATTTCAAATTAGCACGTACGCTTGTATACCCGTTCCTATAATTCTTGAAATCGTTTTCCAACCGTCCGGTGTTCCAGCAAAAAATCCCTAACGAACATCGATTTTTTGTAAATTTTCATAACGAACACAACAATTCTCGGTAAACCGCTTCAAAACTGTCAATCGTCGTTCTAATTTAGCCTTTACTTTTCCATTTATCTACACCCCCAACTCGAACAACCATTTATCATCTCCCTTGTATCTATAGCTTTATCACACATATATGCCTCCACCAGCTGGATCTCTGCCCTTCTTGTACGATTTACACCAATCACTTTGCTAGGCTCCATTCTCCCACCTTTTAACAGAGGCGTGCTTGCTTCTAAATATCCTTGAAATTATTGATTTTATTCAAGTCTCCCTACTATACTGTCTCCAAATTAATTATATGCATCTCTCTTATACTCAATACATTTTTATTCTATCTTGGTCTTTTCTTGGTTCTCTCATATACTATCTTCAAGATTGAAATCAATATTTTAACCAACAAACCGCGTTTACATTAATTCCAACGGCTGTTCTTTTCCAATAACCCATTAAAGTTTGTTTGTCGCTACGCTACCGAGAAATATTATCTCCACCTGTTGGGTTTTACGTTTGAAAATAGAAATGTTATTTTAACACGTGCTCCACGCTTTTAAATTGTCATATAATACTTCACTATAAATTTAAATACGTTAGAATAATTTTACCCCAATTATTATTTATTATGCCCCTATATTTACACAAGTACTATGTTACATTATCCCCACCTAAATTAAATTGACCCTACATTATTATACACTACTTAAGCTACAAAATTAATTGTTAAAAAATATTCTAACTCCCTAACTGAATACATTTATTTTATCTTATCCAATAGCTCTCAACCTATGAGTTCACTTGTGCCCTTATATATCCCAATGACCCCTTAATTACACAATAATATATATATATATATATATATACGTGATAAGGGGACACGAGAGGTCATTCTACAAGTAAATCTTACCAAATATAAAAAAATAGAAATTGCCGTAAATTCATGGTTACACCCTGTATAATTCAAGTGTACTTTTATTAATTAAAATTCCACCAAAAAATGCAATTGCGCGTGTATATATAATCACCCTGTATTATATAAAAGTATTGTAAATACATAGTAAACAATGTAAGCCGTACGTATGTAATTAAAAAATGCCCTTACTGTGCATAAAAATAATTAATTTTGAGTACTGAAACACGTTTTGTCTTGAAAGCAAAAATTTTCTATAAAAATACAACAATTTGCATTAAAAAACAATTAAAGTTTAAATTAATTACGGTATATTACATAAATTCAATTTAAATAAAGCATGTTCTTATAAGTTTGAGAAGAATTGAGAAGAAATACGTCAACTTCGTTAAACTCATTAATAAATAAACGTTTATTCTAAGAAGCGGTCGGAACAGTAAAAAATCCGTAAAAATAGATAAGATTAATTTATTACCTTTCACAATCACCTTACATGTGATTTTCTTATGCTCCATTCGAAGGTACTACATTGGCCAGGAAGCGAGTTTTTTACCTGGAAAATTTGGAATTTTGCCGAACTCTTGCTGTTCCAAGCAAGGTAGGGATCTTTAACCTGCGTGACAACACTCAAACACGGGACCTCCATTCAACCTCACATTTGAACGAGGGTGTATTTTTGCGAAAAATGCTCGCCTAACATTTTTCAAGCGGACCGTGTCGGGATTCGAACCCGGGACCTTGGGCGTAGTAGTCACACACATACCAACTACGCCACGGAGCCGCCTCTTTCACAATTATCGTAGGATAAAACGCGACGATTTTGAACGCTAATGAGGATTTCTCAAAAAATAACGTAAGATAGGCGTATATTATTTAGAATGGAATCACGAAAATACTACTATATTCTAGAAAATAGATAATTTTGGTACATAAATAAAAAATTTTATTAAAAATATTCATTCATTAATAAATCGGCGTCAATCAAGCAAGACATAAAGGAATTCATTCATTCATGAATTCGATCGTGAAATATTCATTTAAGTCGCCAAGACGCTATTTGAAATATGCAATTCACCTACTGTAATTTAATATTTAAAATGCAACCGTGAATAAAGAGAAGTATGTTTTAAACGTTATCTGCACATAAATATGAAATTATTAAATGTAATTATATACAATGAAGCTGAGAAATGCTTCGGTATAAAAAGCTATTAAAAATTCTATTGAATAATTCCGAGGATGCACATTGGTTTCTAAATGAAGATTTAAATAATATGCAAGATTTTGTGAACTGGGATTTTAACGTCAATTTAAAATAAAACCAAGAAGCCGAAGATATTTAATTGGAAAAGCCCTTCGTGGATTTTTGCAAGTATAATGTTTTTTAACATTGTTTGCAACTGACACTGGAATTTTGTCATGTAATTTAAGTCTAAAGACTTATGTCTTAATTATATAATAATTTTTTTTTTTTGGTAAGGATACCAGAAGTTTATGATCAGAGTTCGAAACACACTGACATCTTAATAGATTTTTTTCGACAAAACAAACCTTACAAGCGTGAGAATCATAACCAGGTAAACTATCCATAAGAGAAGAAATTTAGTTCTGTAAATTTAAAATAAGGAAAGGAACATTTTTATAATTAAGTATATAAGTACTTCTTAGAAATTATTTTATGTTTGAAAGAAACGATGTTGTAAATGTTCTATATGCTTTTTTATGAGAGAAAATATTTCATACAGTATAACTGGTTTAATATTTTTGTGTTTGATTTCATTTTATAAATTCCAACATTTCCGTTGAGCTAGTTAGACAAGACAAAGTTAGAAAGGAAGGTAAGTCAACAATTTCAAGTTTTACAATTTGCTGTATCTGTATCACAGCACTCTTTTAGCGACGTCACAACGTGCGGCGTTGTTACAGCACTTTTTCAGCGGCGCCTCCACGTGCGGCGTTGTCACAGCAGTATATATATATATATATATATATATATTGATATGATAACGCCGTACTCGGTGTTATAAACGTTTTACTTAACTCCACCGCTCTGTGTTCTCACTTCATTCTTACTAATTTTATTATTATGCCACGGCTAGCCCTTTTTAATCTACACAGAGTGCACAACGTTACGATGATCAATTTTCTCTTTTTCACCCCTTTATGATTACCTATTTGAATTGATAAAACGAAGTCAATTAATTTCATATAATGAAAAGAAATATTATTTACAATTTTTGAAATTCTTTAAATACACCCTTCAATCAAATAATATCATATGTATCATTTATCCCAAAATTTATATAATTTAATTCAATCTAAAGTCACCAAAAACTACACCCTCTTTACAAAAAAATCTGGAACGTTCTCGACCTCTTTATGATTTATTACGTAAGTTTAACGTATGCAACGTTTTTTGTTGACTTCATTACAAGTTTTGTATAAATTGAATAAATTTAGTATTAAAATTTAAATAAAAAAATATCTTGAAATTAAATAGATCTGACCTGTGATATGTAGTTCGTGTTGCGGATCAACACCCCTTAATTCTCTTCAATCGTCTACCAATGCTCTGCTTAGTTGAACCAATATTTGAGTACAGTTACCCCTTGTTTTCCAAAAATTACCTCGTGCTTCTTTATTTTATATTTGTCTGCAAATGCTTTGAATTTCTTGCAAATTAAATGCTTTCGACGCAGCTTAGAATTGTATCAAAATTCGATTAGAATTGTCCCCTTAGAATCCAGAAGTATTATTGTCAACACGGACTTGAAATATTATGGTCAACACAGACTTGAAATGTCCAGAAATATACCACAGATTTGAAATATTATTGTCGACACAGACTTCAAATGTCCAGAATATACGCTGATTTGAAATATCCAATATTATTGTCGACACAGACTTGAAACATTATGGTCAACACAGACTTGAAATGTCCAGATATACCACAGATTTGAAATATTATTGTCGACACAGACTTGAAATGTCCAGAAATATACGCTGATTGGAAAAATCCCGTATTATTGTCGACACATACTTGAAATATCCAGAAATATAGCACAGATTTGAAATATTATTGTCGACACAGACTTGAAATGTCCAGAAATATACGTTGATTTGAAATATCCAGTATTATTGTCGACACAGACTTGAAGCCCTATTATTATAAATATTTAATTTAAATCAATTACACAAATTCCACTCACGTTTTCTATAAAAAACGGCAAAAACTCTTCGTAATTGTTGCACTATTTTCACTGTAACTTAAATTTGATCAATTCTACTTTATTACGCGTAGATTTCTGGTTAACAAAATGGGTGTTAAATAGCTTTTTCCCGCAACCTCTGGGCTGGGTTTTCAAGCAGTTCTGCAGATTATCTTAACCAACCAGGTTTTGTCTTTAATATTCCTTGTATTTTAAAGCGGTTTCTGATGTAATTAGTTCGGATTTCCGTGTAATGGTGTTTATGTGCTATTGATACTCTGTTATTTGTTATCTTTGCCATACGTTGTTTTGTATAGGTATCGCCTTTTGGATAATTGTACAAAAAAAATGATGTAACTGTAATGCTGTTTTCGTTCATGTATTTATGCGTCTTTGAAACTGCATTTTCTTATCAAAATGCTCATCGTTCCAGCGTAATTGCATAAAGCCTTGTTAGGTTTTATCTACTCTACTGCGTATTTATTTTATAAATTGTAGAACACTTATCAACGCGTGTTTAATTACATGTACGATTATTTCTCTGATGAATACGCGTTCTATTGTTGAAAGATATGCTTGCTGGCATTACTTAAAATTAATAACGGTCTATATACAGGGTGTTAAATGCTTGCTATTTACATAATTTACGAATTGCCTATTTTTCTGCTAAATAAATGCAGTTTTCTGATTCCTATTGTTATTTATTGTTACTACACGACCTTACTACTCAATACACCCCTAAACAACCCCTTATCACAGCAATATATATATATATATATATATATATATATATAAAGTTAATAAGATGAAATAATATTATTTCATCTTATTAACTGTAATACGTTAGTAGTATTTATCAACTTACCCTGTGTAAATAACTACCTAAAATATATATATATATATATATATATATATATATATATATATATTACTCATATTTAGACCAGGGTAGAAAATTAAATAATCACATCAAATAATTTTAATCACCGTGTATAAGGAATTTTATTAGATAATACGCTTTATTAAAAAACCGTGGAGAATAAAAATTTATTAGTTTCATTAAAAATAAGAGATTTAAATTATGTACAAGACGCTTTATATAAAAAAGGAAGCAGTATTAGAAAACTTTACGTGTAATTTAAGTATTCCTAGTAAAGAAACAAAGACAAATTACGTGCAAAATTTACATTAATTGATTTAAGGTCTAGGTAACAAGTAGTAGACAAAGTGTACACATAATAATTAATATTTAATTTGTATTTGCTAAAAATGAAAGGGTAGAAGTCAATTTCAGTTGGAGTTAATTGAACCATTATTAATAATAAGCATATAACTTGTAAAAACCCAATAAAATAAAGCTCGGAGAATTAATAATATGTTTGAACACCTGGGTTTATTTAAAAAGCTCATTCGGCGAAAATTTTGCAGATAATTAATGGTTCAGAGAATCTTGTAGAAACCGTCGCATAATAGTTACGAGAAATGCTAAAGGTGGGTTATTTCACACTCCACATGGACTAAAATAATCGATAATAAAGAATATCAATTTGCATCAATAAGAACAGGTTAGATAGAGACAGATAATATGCGCAAGACCGAGACACATATAGTAAAAGGCGTGAGTAGAGTAACGTCATGGGGTTGCAATTGGTTGAAAGTAAAAGGCAAACTTGAGAGGTAAAAATAACAGTTCGGTATAAAAGTCAATTAGTTATTTCCAGACTTTGCGTGCCGTGTTGAAATTTCGGAGATTTAACTGGGGCGAGTGAAAAATTCGTAAAAACCGACGCGCGAGCGACGGAATGGGAACATAGCATGAGAAATTCTTAAGAATTGTCTGTTTTGAGGACAAAAGCGACGTGCCGGCTATCCGCTATATATACCGGGGGTAATATGAATTTCGCTCTTAGACTTTTGACTATTCAATGCGTTAAAAGCTCTCTTAGATCTTCGATTTGATTGAACGCGTTATACAGTGCTTTTTAGTTTTACGGTTTTAATATTAAATAATTTAAACAGTTTGCTCGAATATTATGTGATTTAAAACAGCTTGTTCTTTACGTGCTACAATGAATGTACGTTAGTGCACTTAGAAAAGAAGATACAAGGTAATAAAGTTTAGTATCACTGTACCAATTGGTAAAATTTACTATGACAAATAAATACACAAAAGTAGGCAGTTTTGGCGTATCTTGGTGAAAGAAGTATGAATTTCTTTGTTATTTTCGGGGTATTAATACTTAAATGGTGCATAAACGTGTCTGGATCCACGAAACAAGGGTCAGATATACACAGATTAGTTCCGGAAAAGCCCTGAAACAACTTTAAATAAATGGTGATGGAGAAAAATTTTTAAAGCGTTGAGAATCAGAAGCCGTAAATATAACCCAGTTGGAATGGTGTGATTAACAAAAGGGACGATGTACATTGAAGCTACGAGTGCAAGTAACCTTCAGGTAAATTATACTATTTTGTTTGAACTTTGAGGTGTTGGTGTGTGTTGAATAACTTTCTAATTTGTTTATTTAAAATGGACAGTAGTGAAATTGTACTAACAATAATATTTTAATTTTAAGGTGAAATTTGCTTGTTTAAGTAGAAAGGGTATTTAGTATTGATGTTCTGGATTATGATAAAAATATGGGTATGTCTTTGAGCTCAATTAGACGAACCTGGTTAATTAACGTAAAGGGGTGGTAGATGCTCCCTTTGTACTCTGCATATATTGTTATAGTAATTAGTAGGCATCCTACAAGTACTTTAATTCTGGATGCACATTAAAATGAAAATAAATTTAATTTTGAAATTTTCCAATATTAAAATTTATGCTGAATATTAATTTTGAAATTTTAATGTATTGTGAATATTGATGTAAATAGAGTTGACGTTGATGTTTGTGGTAGGAATGTGTTTGTTTTTTATGTATGAGGATGAAAGCTATCTAGAGGAGCAGCCAAGGCGATTAACAGAAGAAAATCAACAGACCAGGTAATTCAAGAGGTTTCACAGCAATATATATACACACACACACACACACACACATATATTTATATATATATGTATATGAATTTGTTACGCTAAATTTCTAAATCGGGTGATGTTTGCATTAATTTCCAACTACAGTCCATTCGCTTTATCTTTAGAATGACATCACAACTGGATAAAAATCTACATTGCCAATGTTAGTTTAAATTCTACTATAATTAATGGAAAATATAGAAATAATCCTATTGGCAAGAGGAATTGGTGACAACACCCCACAGAACTGCCAACCTTTATTGTGTTGAAGGACAGTATTCCTCAAGCGCAATTCTAGGTATTCATTTGCACACAGTTGCCAACATTTAATTACTACATTTGATGTCATACTAAAATTAAAGCGAATGAATTATATCTTAAATAAGTGCCTCCTTTTTATATTATTTCAAATTAACGAAAGGTCATATAACGAGTTCGTTTACCTTCCACTTAAAATAAATACGTATTAAAGTTTTCTTAAGTGTAGAAGTACGCGGAATATATTTTAAACAACTTCTAAAACGCTAAAAACTTGCCTTATAAATTCCTTGAAACGCATGCTAACAGCTGCTTATTATTTCCAATAGTTATTCGTTGAAATACGCATCGTAAAATAAACGCTTCTAATGGTACTAAGAAATCTTAATTCGTTATATCTGCACGAGTTCGGTCGCTCAAGCTTTATGGATAATAAAACCGTCCCCTAATTAATGCATTCTCGGTATCCCCGTATCGTGGATCGATAATAATACAAATCTCTATTCATTTCTATTATGTCAGGCAACCGGCTATACATTGTGCTTCCTTTAGCTGTATGCAAAGTTGCATAATTTCTTTCGCACAATCAACATTAGTTGAAAATATTTCACAACCAACACCTGTAGTTGTTTATAATAATTATCAGATTTAAGAGCGCTTATTTTTTCGTCATTGGGTTTTACGTCTTGAAACTGGTTGGACTTGTACCTCAGCTTATTTATGTTTTAAGCTAGCCTACACAGTTCCCTGCAATTCTCCCAACAGTCTATATACAACTCGATTCCCTTCTATTGCTTTCTAATTATATGCCCTATTTAACCCAAATTCAGTGATATGCGAAGGGGGTTAAGCTGCCAAGAATTCCCCAACACTTAGACATTGCCGTATTAATACTTTTCCAGTAAATCCTTTCGCACAATTAACATTAGTTGAGAGTATTGCAAAACCAATACCTGTAGTTGTTTATAATAATCACCATGTTTAAGTACAGTAATTATTATTGTCATTAGTTTTTCCATCTTGCGACTGGCTAGAAGCGTACCTCCATTGATTTTCATTCTGAGCCAGCCTACACATTTCCCTGAAATTCATACAGCCTACATCTGTCACTATCTGTGTGCAGTAGTCTAACCTTGGTCTACCTCTACTTCTCTTTTTTTTCCCATCTGTGCTTCTAATATACTCCGCACTATTCCCTCATGTCTTAGTATGTGGCCTATCATCCTATCTCTCCTATTTTTTACTGTTTTCCACATATTTCTTTCTTCCCCTACCATTTCTAGTACCTCTTTATTCTTAACTTCGTCTGTCCACGATATCTTCATCATACATCCGCAGCACCACATTTCAAGGGCTTCTACCTTTGCTTGTCTGCTTCTTCTACTGTCCAGGCTTCACAGCCATACAGTGCTGTGCTCCCACACATATATTTTAAGCAATCTTTTCTTTGTTTCTATGTTTGTGGTCTTTGAGCACAGTAGTTGCTTTTTCTTGTTAAAGTAGCACGACTTTGTGCTAATCTTTGTTTTACATCTTTTGCGCTTTTTCCATCTTGCGCTATTTCGCTTCCTAGGTAGCAGAAATCCTTAACCTCTTGTAAGTTCTTGTTACCTATTTGTATTCTTGTTTTTCATTTATTTTCCCCTCTTTTGCACACTAGAACTTTAGTTTTATTTTTGTTAATTTTCATACCGTATCTCTCTGTTAGAACTGTTTCCATTTCACTAAGAGCAGTTTCTAACTCTTCCTTGCTAGATGCTAATACCGCTATATCATCTGCAAATCTAAGCATATCAATCTTTTGTCCCTGCATATTAATTCCAAATGTCTTCCTGCATTTGACAGTATTAATTGCCTCTTCTATGTACAAGTTAAAAATAATGGATAAGAGTAGGGACATCCCTGTCTTACCTCTTTCCTAATTTTTACTTCTCTACTTTCTTGATCTAATTCTATTACCGCTGTTTGCTCTTTGTATAAGCTATGTACTATCCGTCTATCCCTAAAACTAATTCCAATCTTTTTGAGTATGTCAAACATTTTTTTCCATTTCACATTGTCGAATGCTTTTTCCAAATCTACAAACCCTATATATACGCTTTCCACCTACTCTATTGTTTTCTTCATTATCGCCCTCAGAGCTAAAATAGCCTCCCGTGTTCCCCCGTTTCGCCTAAACCCAAATTGATCTCCTAGTATTTCTTCAGCTCGTTTTTCTATTCGTCATTGTACAATTCTAGTTAATATTTTTGAAACGTGTGCGGTGAAATTTATTGTTCGAACATTTTCACATCTATCCGCGCCTCTTTTTTTTTTGGTATATAGTTACTATGATATTACGTTTGAAATCTTTGGGTATCTCGCCTTTCTCATACATATAGCTTGCAAGTCGGAAAAGACGTTCTGTTACTGCTTGCCCAACGGCTTTTAAAGTTTCTGCTTGCACCTTATCTGTACCCGGCGCCTTACCATTTTTCAGGCTCTTTAATGCTAATTCAAACTCATCTCTAAGTATAGGATATCCCAGGTGTTCATTTTCAATGTCTGATTCCTGTTCTAATGTTGTTAGTTCCTCTCCTCAATATAAATTTCCTATATATTCCGGACATCTAGTTACTTTCTCTACATTTTCTATAATGACGTTTCCTCCCGCGACCCTTATATTTTTGCTATATGGTTTTATATCCCTAAAATTCATTCTAATTAATTTGTATGCTTCGTCTGTCTTTCCTATTTCTATCTTAGTTTGCACCTCTTTGCACTTTCTTGCATTTGCGAATAATTTCTTATTTTATGGCTTTTTATCTCTATTTTCCTCTTTCATCTGATCTATTTTTGTATTTTCGTCTTTCTTCTATTAAATTCAGGATATCCTTCGTTATCCTTGGTTTCTTGTTTTCTTTTTGTGTATACCCCAGAATATCTCTGGCCGCAATGTCTAAGCTGGATTTAATGGTATTCCATTCTGTTTCTACTTCCTTAGTATCAGAAATTTTCCCGATATCTTTCAGCAATTCATTTGACTTTTATTCAAATCTTTCGTGGATATCTTTATCTTTAAGCTTCTCAAAGTCAAAGTGTCTTTTTCCGTTCCTCTTTTTCAGATTTTGAAATTTAAGTGCGGCCTTCATAATTACGATGTTGTGGTTAGTGTCTATATCTGCTTCCGGGTAGCTTCTACAGCCTTTTACTTGATTTCTAAAACCTTTGTCTAACAATAATGTAATCTATTTGATATCTTCTTATATCTCCTGGCATCTTCCACGTGTATCGTCTTTTAACATGATGTTGAAATAATGTATTTGTTATTATTAAGTTGTTCTTGTCGCAAAATTCTACCAGCCTATTTCCCGTGTCATTTCCCGTGCCTAAACCAAATAAACCTACTATCGCTCCTTCTCTACCCTCACCTACCACTGCTTTAAAATTATTAAATTTTTATGTCCTTTTACGTATCTTAGTATGTCTTCAATATCTTTGTAGATCGCCTCTACCTCTTCCTCACTGTAGCTAGGGGTGGGCATGTATACTTGTATTATTACTGTATTTACTGGTTTAGATTCAAATGTAACCATGAGTACTTTTTCGTTCTTTTGTAAGTAGTTTTCTACACGTCGTCCTATCTTTTTTCGCATAACTATCCCCACAGCTGAATTTCCTTCCTCTGATCCAGTATAAATTACCCTGAAGTCTCCACTCCAAAAATCCCCCGCCTCTGGCCAGCGGACTTTGCTGATTCCTATTATGTCTAGTGCTAACTTATTCATTTCGAGTTTCAGGCTCTCCAGCTTACCTACTTGTTTCATACTTCTAACATTCCACGCTCCGATTCGCAGAATATTCACGGATCTTTTTCTATACTTTCGAATCATAACCCCTGAATGGGGGACTATTATACCTCCGGAATTTTTTACCCCAGAGCATGCCATCATCATTAATAACCATTTGAGTACGCTGTGTACTTGAGAGATAATGTGGTGGTTTCCCGTTGTCTTCCACATCGCAGTAGTGTGTCTTAGAATGTCATACCGACCCCTAAGGTCTCTGCCTCTCTAAGAACCGAAAAAGCTGCTGCCGTTTTTCGGGGACCTGTCTTAGTCTGGTTCCTCACTAAAGACCCCACTAATTTGGTTAAACCTATAGTTCGGCTCTTTAGCTCATTGAAACGCGCAAGCCATTCTAGTATTTTAGAACGTCGTCAAGGTGCAGGTCCGTTCAGAAAGGAGTGATTATGTAGTGGTTATAAAATTTTTTATCTTAATTTAAGATATTGTGACAATATTGGACTCCATCTTTAGATTTTAATGTTTATATGTAAGAATTGTTTTTAAGGATATCGTTTGTTAAAGAAAAGCTGTATGTATATGTAGCAATTGTTATTTGAAAGATTATTTGTTAAGGAATATTTGATGTCATTATAAGTTTGATGTTTGATTCTCGTGGTTTCATTTAAACTGAGCTAGAAAAGTAATTAGGGCAACATTTTTAATTCATCATCAGCCACAGTTCACAGCACTTTTAGTGACACCTAACGTCGAGCATCTTCAGGCTACAATCCACAGCAACTGTGGTATAGATATACTGCATGATTCATTGGAAAGTTTTAGGATCAAACTCGCTAAATCCTGAGCTAAGTATTGTTTTAATAGTAGTTATTAATGCAAAGATATCGGAGCTAAACATATGTCATTGTTATTCTATTCTTTGTCCTAGTGGTTATCACGTAGTAGTGTTCAGGGTTATGAACTGAAAAATGAAATAGCGATATTTTTGAGAAAAAAGTGTCATTACTAGATGAAACATATTCTAGGATAATTTATTTCTATTGAAGCTCTCCAGTTTAATAAGCATATTCGAAAAACTTAATTCACTTAAACTTAAATTTAATGGAATTAGTACAAATATATTTGATTTAAATGAAAAGAGTGCACATGAAAATACAGTTATGGGGTAACTAAAAGAAAATTTGAGATATTTTCCTCAATGTACGAATTTATCCACAGTTACCCGCCGAAAGGGAATTACAAAAAGGTGTTGCTAATGACTACAGAGAGTTAATTAGAAAACTCGCCCTCTACTTTCAGTAAATTTCTCTTCACAGAATAAAACATTAAATTGGATGACTGAAATTGGTGTCGGAGAATAAATCTATTGAAAAATGCACCTACCGCCTTATTCCTTCAAAAAGAAGAACAAATGATAAATCTTTTTCTCAGGTGCGACTGAGCAAATTCAAATTTCGTTAATAATTCGTTAACAATTTGTTGAAGTGAACTGTTTTGTAGTTCTCTTAAAGCAACCTTGTCCTACACTTGTCCTACGCTTTTCTTTTGCAAAATTGGGCTTTCCGCTTTAACTGCTTTAAAGTGTAAAAAATTGAAACAAACTTACAATACAAACCTGGACAGGTTATGTACTAATCACACGTATATTAGTCATTAAAATCTGTGCTTTAGAAGTATTTTATTTTAATTTTAGTTATAAAGCATTCGTTTTGATTGCATACCTGGAAATTTAAATTTGAAATAAAAATGTAATTAATTAATTTTGATGCCTCGCTCGTTTATTGCATGTCCGTTTGTACATTTTCAGCGCCTTTCCGCCACAGAGGTAGCTAGCGCCTCACAATTTGAGAACCGTTAAACTAGAAGATGGGTTATATGTAAGTGAAATCTTAAATGCGTTATAAATAGATATGGGATGTTTAACTTATTTCCTTATGTATGGTTACTGGGTGAATAAATAACGAAAGAATAGCTACGTGAATTTTGCAAGTTTGATAGATTTCGGGAACTACAAAGTCATTTCTGTTAAATACGACGTGAAACAAAAATAAATTTGTAACAAAGCATTTGTATTAGGTATGCGGTAGAACTAGGAAGAATATTTTTAATGCTTTAAATAATGTAACAAATTTCCTTTTTGATAACTTCTAAGTTGTATATAATAAATAATACTTGCAAGCTGATAAAAACTTAATTTTAACAGTTTCTTTCTAAAATAATTACAGAGAACTCAGTTTTGAGAACATTGTTTTCTGTTGCGAGAATGAGAAGAATATTTGTGATATCAGCTATAAAATGTCATACCTCGAGACTTCCACACTTTCTAAAAATCTTCACATTTTGTTTTAATACTTTTAACATGAGACGAACATAAGCATAAGTCTCTTATAAGAAATTTTGTTTGAATAACTTAACCAATTATCAAAATTACAGTGTTTAATATATTTGGAAGATTGGCGAAATTAAAGGAATGTAGATTAAGTTATTGAAACTAATTTTCCTTCAAAGTATTTAGCTTCTAGAAAGGTGTTTGCAATAAAACAAGAGCTCTTAGTAATTTTTAAGAAAATATACTAAAGCTTTCTAATTAGAATGCACGTGTTTTGTTCATTAGTCTCGAAAGATTATCTAATTAAAGTTGGGGTCATTTGGTTTACACACTTCCTGTGCTAACTCATCAGTCTACTACTCCTTACAATAGGTGGCTGTTACTGATAGGTTGTTAAAGTTAAACAGACGTTTGATGAGAGCAAACACTCGAAACCCAAACAGAATTTTACTAATGTGAAGGGAAAGCGCACATTATTAAAAGGATACAAAAAATCTACAGAAATGATGATATCCCCGTAATACTTTTACAAGTACCTAGGACTAATATCGTTAGCAAATAAAGCAAAAAACTCACTTTTGCACCAACGCCCACTTGTCAAAATTGTTTCAACCAACACCCACTTACGCAAGAATGTTATTTTTTGGGTAGTAGAACATTTAAGATTTAACATCTAGTCATAATTTTCAGGTTTCAATGCAATGAAATCAAAAATAAGATATAGCATTTCAATTTAGGAGAATTTGGAATAAACGGCGACCCTAGGATACGCGTGATAATGTGAGACTCGACACCTAGGAGCTTTTCATGTAGTAATATAAAATTTAATAGTAAAATCAATTTGAATAGTTGATTTGAATTACAATCTCTTTTTGCTGTACAAAGTTGAAAGGAATTGAACACAGAATTTTAAAAGACGAGTAGGATTTCATGAAACGTGTGTTATTTTCATACACAAATTAAAAGATATTCTAATAATTGTTAGGTTAAATTACAAGACACTTAATTGTGATGCGGCCATTGTTAGATAATGAAGGAAACTGATACTATTCTCTTCAATCTAATGGTTATTGATGGTACAATGCCTTTATATTGCTTTCGAGCAGACAATAATGCATGACACGTTTTCTATTATGTGCATAAAGAGTGAAAATTTGCTTAAACGTTAATTTATTTTGCTGCTAAAAAATTGCAGTTAGTTAATTGTGTATCAATCGCATAAGGAGAACGCCCACTTTTTATAGAATTATAAGCATTGCTCAATTATTATTAAACATTTTAAATGAATATTTACCTGCACGAATAACGTCTACTCCCGCAGGTAGCCAGCGTTCACCAGGTCTTAGTAGTAGAAGAACACTGTTGGCAGGAAGTGTGCGGAAGTATTCGGCGTCTTCTACCTGGGTGCCGTCACTTTCAAGAACAAGTCGTACAGGCTCCCCAATGGATACACCGAGCTTGTCCCGTCCGCGCTGCACCAGTTCTTCCAAACTCCCCACCACCAGACCCTTGCGCACGCTACGTCGCCCGTCCCATAGCTTGAAGGGCCTCTTTCCGCGGGACTCCTACAATAACACACCCTATACTCTCACCTGTTTAAAAGTTCATCAACCCACATTAATCACAACATCCACTGATTAAAAAAAATAAAAAATAATTTCACTAAAACTGATAATTTGAAAATATAAACTAACGTTTGATTCTATTGAAATAAAAAAAGCAGCCTAAAATCTAATTAATTTACAGAAATATTCTTAGTGCAAATATTATATAAAAAATATTAAAAATAGGAAATGGGTGCATACATGCATGTGGGTAAGGAGTACCTCTCTTGCCATCACGGCATTTCTTATGGTGCGGCCTTGAAGGCGCCGCCGTTGCCCCACGCACTTCTTTGAAACACTTCCACAACTAACACTCCATCACGTAACCGCATATTCTCAATCCGTTTTTCTTTTTTTCAACCATTCTCTAACAAACACGAACCGACGAACTATGACCCACCAAACAGCAACCCTGCAAACTGCTCCGTCGAACGCGCCCCCTACCTCCCGATCGATTCTGGAGAAGGCGCGGCGCCCAGACGCCGGCGAACGCATCTATCGCGCGCATTTTCATTGTTAGATACGTCTGCGCGAACTTTGCCCTATTTTACGAGAAACCTTTAGTGTGAGTTGCATGAAAAGGATGCATTTAGATGCATCTTTGCATTAGTTAGGTCTATAATCCCTTGCAAAAAGAGTACATGAAACTCGATCAAGATTTCATGTATATATATGACAGAATGTGTTATCCATCACCACGTAAAATTTTTAGTAATTTTAAAAAAGAATAGATAATTCTGTCATAAACACCTGAAAACTCAAGTGTAATCACTTTAATATTGAACAAACAGTTGGATACTTCGACTTTAATAAGTTTGGCAAATGCGGTGTTGATTTGCTCCAGTTTTCCTATTACAACACACCATAGCTTAAACGAATCCGTTACAAGCAGTCAAGAGAACTTTTGTAAAAACCAATTAGTTTTAATTTTTAAATGAGGCATTCGAATAATTAATTCTTAAAAATTATAAAAATTCCTGTTTAATCGTGGGCGAAAGGTCGCAATTGAATGGTGATTGAGGGGGCGAATCGCACAGAACTGTTGAGGTTATTTGAAATCTTCTTTAACCTTATATGAACAAACTGAAATGTAAAAGTTTACTTATAGCTTTGGTAAATAAAATTTGGAATTGAATATTAAATGTTAGAGGTGAACAGCGGTTTGTATAAATTTTCTTACAAGCAGTTTTCTATCTGCTTTCCACATTCTTGTACCCGAACACTAACCAAAAATATTTAAATGTGAAATGATTCAAAATTGAAAAATTTGAATAAGTGAGCTTTTCATTTCAGAAGCTTAAAAATTAACTTTTAAAACAAAAATGTGTTAAAATTGTATTACGCACTGAATACAATAGGAAGTATTTTGTAAAATTTTGCAATTTCAGAATTTCTGGCACGTAAAATGAAAATGTGTGCATACATGTAATACTTTCCAAAAGGAAAAAACCTAACTTTCGTGACCTATGAACGTATTTAATTAATTAATATAACAGTTGTTTATACTTAAAATTTTAAATAAATGATCTGAAGTTTGGCTTAATAGTGCCAAACCCCAAAAATGTACCATTTACTCAAGAAAAAGACAACTTTCACTGAAAAGAGAATTTCAAAACTGATTAAATATTCAACCGATATTTTCTTACATATTTAAGAGATATATATATATATATATATATATATATATATATATATATATATATATTGCTATAATACCGCCGCATGCCGATGTGATTAACGTTCAGTTTCCTGCTAAACGCCACCGCTCTGTGTCTCTAAATAACCTCAACTTTAAATTTTAAATAACTATACCTGTCTTTATATGCCTGGACTAGCTCAGCTTAATCCACACAGAGTGCACAACGATACGATAACAAAGAAAGTTTAACCCCCTTTTACTCTAGCTTCTTTCTACTTGAATAATATAAACGAAACCAACCAAAATTTGTATAATGACCTAGAATATATACGCTTTACAGTTTAATAACTTTGATAATTTGATTTGCTATTCATAAATTAACCCCTGAATCAAAGTGATATTATTACTGATTATGCCCAAATTATAACTCTCTTAAAGCCAGCAAAAATAACACTGTATACTACTGGAAGTACCTTTTGAACGTTTAGACGACCATCTTTCTCTCTACGTAAATTTTTAAAAGATTTTTGATGACATTTTACAAATTAAATACTTCAATACATGCAAAAATGTAAATGTTAAAGTTGAAATAAAACCTTATGCTAATAAAGAATATTCCTATTTCTGACCTGCGTTTTCCTTGTTTGTTTCCAATTCTTAGGACTGCCTCTGCATGTGATTGACCAGCACCTCTGAATTGTTTCCACTTAAACTCTCTTGTTTACTGCGTAGTACAGCTCACCCAGTCTAACCCTTAGTTTGATTAATTTCTCCCTTCAATGCTCATATGCTTATGTAGACCACTGCCTAATTATATATCGTCGCTAGAGCAATTATTTAAATCCGTTTCTTAGAGTAGTTATTTAATTTAGTTCAATAGAGTAGTTAATTAGAGTCATTCATTAGATTCGTTCGCCAGAGTAGTTACTTAGAATTTATTGAAGTAGGTTATTTAGATTCGTTTGCCAGAGCCCTAAATTATTAAATATTAAAATTAGGTTTAATTAATAATTCTAACTACGTTTTTCAACGTAAACGGCGACTTTTATCGTAGATCGGCACTAGAATTATTCTTTTGAAATTTTTCTATCTCGACTTTCACTAAATAATTATTTAATTTTTACTATTTTTCCTCCGCGTGATATTATACTTTGAACTGTTATAAATTGTGCTTTGGTCGAAGAACGACTGATTGTTTACCAAGTCCGTGTTCTATATAAAGGCTCCTCCCTTCACCTGCATCATTGGTTTTCCGAGCGTACTTTTGTTAATTGAGGTGTTGTACTTTGTCTTCTCTTGCGGCCTTCGGATTTTCTATAAAGTTATCATCAAAACTCATGTCGAAGTGATGCATTTCCTCACGTAGGCATTTAATTTGTATAGTGTATTCACCCGAACATCAAAGTTTAAACTTTCTAAAAGTCACGTCCGCTTGTTTATATTTGCATTTATTTAAATTCTCCCGTTTAATTTATCACTTAACCAAACGTCTGTTTTGTTTATTAGTACTCCAAAATCTGTTGGATTTTATATGAATTTACGATATACAGATCACGTAGTCAAATTTCTATGACGACGTACTTGAATGCGTATTTTTATTTTATGCCTTAATGCTTTGAACGGGATTTTCTTATAGCTAGTATGCTGGGTTATTTCCTTTCACTAATTGCGTATTTATTTTAATAAAACCCTTTGCGTTTAAAATATTATTCCTACGTATTTATTTTCAATTTTATGCTTGAATATTTAATTTAAAATCCATTATAATACGTACAAGTTATTTATCTTACTAAATATGATTTGATTTGTGAAGAATGAGCTTCTTTTCACAAAATAAAGTTAGTTGTGATTTATCTACAGTGTGCTCCATATTAATTTTTTGCGTAATTGTCGGTTACTTCCATTTTATGATGAAATTGTTTTGTTTTCTAAACTTTTGTGATATTTATATGTAGCGTACGACCCTTATGACTCAATTTACCCCTAAATTACCTTATTATCATAGCAATAATATATATATATATATATATATATATATATATATTTTACTGATCTACTCTCTCTACCCCGCCTTTTCTTTCTTTAATTTTTATTTTATTTTACCCCTTTTTTGTCGCGCCTTTTATGTAATGTGCACACCTAATGCACGCCCCGTACTTGCAACGTTTGGTTGGTTCTTTAATTAAACTGTTTATTACAATGCCTCGACTATTTAAGCTCTTAATTCTCAGGATGTTCACCTACTTATAGTGAGTTCCGTTATAAGTAGATGTGCAATGCCCAACCAAACTGCACACTCTTTTGTTTTAGTACTAAATTTTTAATCTACTTTTGTATATGCCAAATTTTTATTACGATCAACGTTGCCTTGTGCCAAATTAAATTACTACCACACATTTATGACTTTTTTGACGTTTTAAGATATTTCAGCACTCACCTGGATTATACTTCGTTCTTGGCCGCTCTAACTGCTGGCTCAAAATCCTCGTAGCCGTATGCGTCTTTACACGGTTGTACTATCTGATAGAATTTTCGTATCGCCTCCAGGTGTCGTTCTTAAATTTTAGTTGCTCCCCAATATCTGAAATAATTAACCCTAATTTAGAATTTGGAATACCCGGTTATGTTACTTCCCCTGCGCTAATTCTTCTGTCCTAATTCCTGCTTTGAATCCTCCACTACCAATTGTTGCTCTCCGAATTTCGCTCCTTGTGTTCTATTTTAATCCGTCCGCCTTTTCGTATTCAATCCAAATCTAATCGCCGTCCTGTTTCAAATTACTCGATGCCCCGCTATAAATCTATATCCAAATCAATCTTCGTTTCTTTATCTACCCACTCGATGTCCTGCTACCTATAAATCTCTATCCAAATCGATCTTCGTTCCTTTAAATAACCACCCTATGTCCTTCTGCCTTTAAATCGCTATCCAAATCAATCCCAAATCTATTTCAATATTCATCGCTTCGCTGTCGCTTATATAACCACTCTATGTCCTTCCGCCTTTTAATCTTTATCCAAATCCAACTTCGTCCCTTTGTACAACCACTCGATTTTCCTTCCGCCTTTCCCAATATCGTTCCAAATCTATTTACGTACTCGTCGCTTCACCGTCGCACTATTACCAATCTTTACACTTTTTATTATCGTCGTCGTTGCTTATTTATATTTCGCTGCTGCTCTTTACCCTTCTTTATTCAATCAACACTATTCAAAATCAAACACTTTTATTAACTTTTAAAAAATCGTTACACAAATTAGCGCAGTTCTATCAAAAAACACGTCTTTATACAACAAAATTTCGAAAAAATCTCCCTTTGTTTTCTTTCCAAGGCGACCATTATAACATTTCTTGCCTACTAAATCATAAAGTACATAACTAAAATCGTCCAATAATATTCAAACACTACGTTTGTGTCGCACATACCATAATTCATGTCTTTTTACACTTTCACAATTCACATAAAATTCTAGTATTGGTTCTAAATATTTACAGTCCTTGAATCACATTTGACATTTTTATAACTAATAATTTTGAGCTTACAAATTTTGTCCAAAAGTTGATTCTATTTAAAATAAAAAGCCAAAATAAATCACACTTGAACCTGGATGCGTGGTTGATAGTGAACATCCATAGACGCATCCGGTTTTTGGACGGCAAATGTACTTTCAATGGCCTATAAAATTCAAACTCGGTATAAACCCTTGAGTACTGTGCATCTTACTACGTCATTTAGTCATTTTAATTTACCTTTTGGCACTTATATTTCAACTACCATTTTGAATTGTATTTTAGTATCTGTAAAATACGGCAAACATACATTTTTACATTATGTGATCAAATATATGGATTATTTTACTTGGCATACACTACCTTGTACTAAACAACCCTTAGAACCCTTGGTAGCTCCCTCAAACATTATACTGGCCCCACTGATTTTGGATAAAAGTGGAAATTTCGTCTGTTTTACTCTTTCCTGGTGTGCATAATTTCTAGTTTTATTTAAAATCAAACCCCCTCCCGCATTTCTACATATTTTAATTATTCAACCCTTATTTTTCTTTCTTTACATGTCTGTCTAACTACGCTATATACTAACCTACACTATAAACTAAAACAAAACTAAACTTTCCGTTGCATGAACTATATAACAAACTATCCTACTAAACCCTCTTCCTGTACAACTTTAAACCCCCTTCGTCCAGCCTTTGGATCACCTTTTCTAAATGCTCCATGTGTTCTTGCTCGTTCCTTGAAAAAATCAACAAATCATCCACATAGTGCGAACAGAAACATTCATACTCGTTAAACAGCTTCTGCATGGCCCTAACAAGTGCTGCTGAAGAACTACTTAACCCAAACGGAACTACAGAAAACATATAAATCTCCCCTTCAATGCTAAATCCCGTAATCTTCTTACTGTCTTCATGCAACGGAATCAACCAAAATGAATTTTTTAAATCTAATTTACTGAAAATCTTCATCTCATACACTTTATACAACAAATTATCCAACCCTTGTGGTTGTTCGTACTGCGGTTTCGTAATCGAATTCAACTTCCTCGCATCCAAACAAATCCTTATATCCCTTTTGTTGGGTTTAGGTACAATAACTACCGGGTTCACATATGGAGTTTTCGCTGGTTCAATGATTCCTTCTTTTAACATTTTGTTAATCTCGGCTTTAACTCTATTTCTAATTGCAAACGGAATTGGATACACCTTTGTATTAAACCCGTTGTCTTCCGTGACTTCTAACTTATGCATATATCGCCTCGCAAATCTTGGCTCTTCATTAAACAACCCTATATATTTATTAAATAATTCCCCTAGCTTCGCCTTAATCTCGATACTCACTTTTCCAATCTGTTCATCATTAATTAATTTCGCAAACATATTACATAATCTCACTTCAACCTGTCTATAATCACTTATCCTATCCATTCCTAATCCCGACTTATCTATATTATTTCCATTCCTATATTCCGAACTAACCGTAGGCACCACCCATAACTTATCTTTATCAAATATTCGAATCGACCTATCCTTACCATCTATATTCAATCCAAAATCCTCTATAAAATCCATTCCTAATATGAAATCTAGCTGCAACCCCTTTGTAATCAAAAACTCTGCATCTCCTGCCTTTTATCCCTACAAATATCGGTACACGGATGACCCTATAAATCGTCGTTAGCTTTTTGTTCATTGCCGACCATAAATTAACCCCATCAATTGTTTCTATTCTTCCTTTTAGCAAATCTGCATGTTTTATCACCACATTCTCATCTACCAGCGACAACTGCGAACCACTATCAACTAAAGCAACATATAAACAATCCCTTAAACTAATGTTAATAAACAACAGGTTCTTTTTATTAAAAGTATAACTATTTAACAATAAATCTTTTAAACTATAACATACGTCTACATTTAACCCTAGACATTCGTTCTTCCAAAAATTTGCGTTTTTTTTTGTCCTGACGGCGCCTCGTGTATCTGCACCACCTCAATTTTATCCGTGTCCTGAGTCCTTGCGCTGGTCGTCATGTGGTGGACGTTTGCGTCCCTGTCCGTCCGGCTGTATCCGTTCTGTGTTCCGCCTCCCGTAATCCGGCCGTCATCCGTGTTGTCGTCGTGCTGGTATCTGTTTTGTCCATGTACGTCGTTCACCCGGTGTTCCCTATTGTAGTATGGTCGTCTGTTTCCGTCGTGTCCCCAATGATTTCGGTGTCCGTGGTTGAAATAGTCCTGTCGGTAGTTATGTCGCTGTTCGTGGTTGAAATTGTCCTGTCGGTAGTTGGGTCGATGTTCGTGGTACGCATGTCGTCGGTTGTCTTCCCTATAACCCCGGTTTTGCTCCCAATAATTTGTCCGCGTTTTTGCCTCCAGTGCCGTCGCTAAATCGAAATTTCTCATGACGCCTCAAAAATTCCCGCAGTGTCTTCACATTCTGTACCACGACCATCTTTGTCACTTCCGGTTCCATGTGGCCCGCAAGTAGTAACACTATGTCGTCCTCGCCCAATTTTGGTGTCAAGTGCTGTGCCTGGTTAAATTTGTCAATTGCGTATTCTTCGCGTGTTCCGTGTGTCCTACTGTAGTGTCCCGTGATTAAATTTGTCCGTATGTCCGTCTGGTGTGTGTTACTCCAGAACTGTTCTATAAATAGTCATCGAAATTCCGCGTATGTGTCGTACTGTCTGCGTATGATGTTGTGCCACTTTTCTGCGTTCCCTGTCAACGTCGCCCCTACTATCTGTAATTTAGCCCTTTCGTTTTCAGTCTCTACGATTTCGTCCAGTCTGTCTAAAAATCCCATTGGTTGTTCCGTCCTCCGTCCTTCAAATTTAGGTAACGCGTCCCGGTTCAATTTAATGTGCTGTCCGTAGTCCAGTCCAACGCGCCTCCGTTCTATGTCGTCCAACTTGTCCTGTATCTGTCTTACTTCATGTCCTACCCTGTTTTCTAATACCGTAACTTTGTCGTCAAGTTTTTCGTCCTGTTGCGTCCTACCGTGCACATTTTCGTTCTGTATCGTCTCTAAAGTTTGTCCTAGATTTCTGTAGTTTGTCATATGTCTTCTGTCACATGTTTGAATTTCCGTATTTAATGTCGAAAAACCACTGACCATCGTCTCCTTGACTGTCTCTACGCGTGTCTTGATTTCCGTCCGTAGGTCCGTCCTTGTCGTGTTCAAGTCTCCCTGAATCTGTACCCGTGTATTTTCTAATTTGTCATCTATTCTGTCTACCTTTTCTTGTACCTCGGTCCTTATGTCGTCCTTTACATTTTGCATTTGCGTGAGTAGATAGTCCTGTGTATAATTCAATTTGGCCGTCAGTTCCGCGTGTGCCGTCCTAAACTCATTCCTCAGTTCGGTGTGTGAATCTACAATTTTGTTAGTTAACTCAGTGTGTGAATCTGTAATTTTTCTCGTTAGTTCAGTTTTAATTGTTTTTAGTTCCGCATGTGTCTCTTGTTGTTCCGTCCGTGAATCTGCAATTTGTTTTGTTAAGTCCGTGTGTGAAGTTTCAAATTTGTTCGTTAAATTTGCTTGCAAGCTCATCAAGAACCGCATTATGTCCTGGGTTCCGGCGGTTTCTGCTACCCTTACCTCCGGTGCCGTTGCCTGGTCCGTGTCCATGTCTATCACCTTCGGGTCTGTCTGCCTCGCCTCCGTCTCCTGGATGTCTCCTCCTGCGTCTAGCTCTATGTCTTGTGTCCTAATTTCCTCGTTTTGTGTCATGATTTCCGCTTCAACTCCGTATATCCGTCCTGATCTCGTAATCCGTTTCATTTCCGCGTCCGTCATCTCTGCAGCCTATTTTTGAACTCCTTTTCCTGAAAATATTTAAACTACGGGCCCCACCTAATCTCGGGATCCCGTATCCTACTACTATTTCTGTCTAGTTTCACTCAATCTAGCCCTTTTTTTCAGCCCCACGTTGGGTTTGCCACCTTTACTGATCTACTCTCTCTCTTCTACCCCGTCTTTTCTTTCTTTAATTTTTATTTTATTTTACCCCTTTTTTGTCGCGCCTTTTATGTAATGTGCACACCTAATGCACGCCCTGTACTTGCAACGTTTGGTTGGTTCTTTAATTAAACTGTTTATTACAATGCCTCGACTATTTAAGCTCTTAATTCTCAGAGTGTTCACCTACTTATAGTGAGTTCCGTTATAAGTAGATGTGCAATGCCCAACCAAACTGCACACTCTTTTGTTTTAGTACTAAATTTTTAATCTACTTTTGTATATGCCAAATTTTTATTACGATCAACGTTGCCTTGTGCCAAATTAAATTACTACCACACATTTATGACTTTTTTGACGTTTTAAGATATTTCAGCACTCACCTGGATTATACTTCGTTCTTGGCCGCTCTAACTGCTGGCTCAAAATCCTCGTAGCCGTATGCGTCTTTACACGGTTGTACTATCTGATAGAATTTTCGTATCGCCTCCAGGTGTCGTTCTTAAATTTTAGTTGCTCCCCAATATCTGAAATAATTAACCCTAATTTAGAATTTGGAATACCCGGTTATGTTACTTCCCCTGCGCTAATTCTTCTGTCCTAATTCCTGCTTTGAATCCTCCACTACCAATTGTTGCTCTCCGAATTTCGCTCCTTGTGTTCTATTTTAATCCGTCCGCCTTTTCGTATTCAATCCAAATCTAATCGCCGTCCTGTTTCAAATTACTCGATGCCCCGCTATAAATCTATATCCAAATCAATCTTCGTTTCTTTATCTACCCACTCGATGTCCTGCTACCTATAAATCTCTATCCAAATCGATCTTCGTTCCTTTAAATAACCACCCTATGTCCTTCTGCCTTTAAATCGCTATCCAAATCAATCCCAAATCTATTTCAATATTCGTCGCTTCGCTGTCGCTTATATAACCACTCTATGTCCTTCCGCCTTTTAATCTTTATCCAAATCCAACTTCGTCCCTTTGTACAACCACTCGATTTTCCTTCCGCCTTTCCCAATATCGTTCCAAATCTATTTACGTACTCGTCGCTTCACCGTCGCACTATTACCAATCTTTACACTTTTTATTATCGTCGTCGTTGCTTATTTATATTTCGCTGCTGCTCTTTACCCTTCTTTATTCAATCAACACTATTCAAAATCAAACACTTTTATTAACTTTTAAAAAATCGTTACACAAATTAGCGCAGTTCTATCAAAAAACACGTCTTTATACAACAAAATTTCGAAAAATCTCCCTTTGTTTTCTTTCCAAGGCGACCATTATAACATTTCTTGCCTACTAAATCATAAAGTACATAACTAAAATCGTCCAATAATATTCAAACACTACGTTTGTGTCGCACATACCATAATTCATGTCTTTTTACACTTTCACAATTCACATAAAATTCTAGTATTGGTCCTAAATATTTACAGTCCTTTAATCACATTTGACATTTTTATAACTAATAATTTTGAGCTTACAAATTTTGTCCAAAAGTTGATTCTATTTAAAATAAAAAGCCAAAATAAATCACACTTGAACCTGGATGCGTGGTTGATAGTGAACATCCATAGACGCATCCGGTTTTTGGACGGCAAATGTACTTTCAATGGCCTATAAAATTCAAACTCGGTATAAACCCTTGAGTACTGTGCATCTTACTACGTCATTTAGTCATTTTAATTTACCTTTTGGCACTTATATTTCAACTACCATTTTGAATTGTATTTTAGTATCTGTAAAATACGGCAAACATACATTTTTAAGTTATGTGATCAAATATATGGATTATTTTACTTGGCATACACTACCTTGTACTAAACAACCTTTAGAACCCTTGGTAGCTCCCTCAAACATTATACTATATATATATATATATATATATATATATATATATATATATTGCTGTGGTACTCTGTAGTTGAATCGAGCCCCACAGATTGGGCGTCAAGAATGCTGTGAAACCTCTTGAATTACCTGGTCTGTTGATTTTCTTCTGTTAATCGCCTCGGCTGCTCCTCTAGGTAGCTTTCATCCTCATACATAAAAAAAACAAACATTCCTACCACAAACATCAACGTTAACTCTATTTACATCAATATTCAGAATACATTAAATTTTCAAATTAAATTTCAGCATAAAATTCAGTTTTAAAAAGAATTTCAAGATTAATTTTATTATCACTTTAACGTGCATCCAGAATTAAAGTCCTTGTTGGATGCCGACTAATTAATATAACAATATAAGCAGACCGAGTCTGAGTATAAAGGAGCATCTACCACCCTTTACGTTAATTAACCAGGTTCGTCTAATTGAGCTCAAAGACATACCCATATTTTCATCATAATTCAGAACATCAATACTAAATACCCTTTCTACTTAAACAAGCAAATTTCATCTTAAAATTAAAATTTTATGGTTAGTACAATTTCACTAATGTCCATTTAAAGTAAATCAATTATAAAGTTATTCAACACACACAAAATGTCAAACAAAATAGTTTAATTTACCTGAAGGTTACTGTCCTCGAAGCTTCAATGTACATCGTCCCTTTAGTTAATCACACCATTCCAACAGGATTATATTTACGGCTTCTAATTCTCAACGCTTTTAAAATTTTCTCCATCACCATTTATTTAAAGTTGTTTCTGGGCTTTTCCGGAACTCATCTGTGTATATCTGACCCTTGTTTCGTGGATCCAGACACGTATTTGAACCATTTAATTATTAACACCCCCGAAAAATAACAAAGAAATTCATACTTCTTACACCAATATACGCCAAAACTGCCTACTTTTGTGTATACATTTGTCGTTGTAAATTTTGCTAATTGGTACAGTGATACTAAATTTTATTACCTTGTATCTAAGTGCACTGAAGTACATTCATGTTAGCACGTAAATAACAAACTATTTTGAATCACTAAAATATACGAGCAAAATTTTAAATTATTTTATCAACTAAAATGCACTGTTTAACATCTTGAATCAAGTCGCGGATGTAAGAGCTTTTAACGCATCGAATAGTCAAAAGTCTAAGAGGCCGAAATTCATATTACCACCGGTATATATAGCAAAAAGCTTGTCTGTCGGTCTGTTCCCCAAAACAGACAATTCTTAAGAATTTCTCATTCTATGTTCCCAGTCCGTCGCTCGCGCGTCGGTTTTACAATTTTCACTCGCCCCATTTAAATTTCAGAAATTCTCACACGGCACGCAAACATGTCCGAGAAAAACTAATTAATTTTGTACAGAAATTGTTGTTTCTACCTCTGATATTTGCATCCTATTTTCAACCAATTGTGACCCTCGTGACGTTGCTTAAATCACGCCTTTTACTATATGTGTCTTTGCTTGACGCATTTTTCTTTCCTTTTCTAACCTGTTCGTATTGGTGCAAATTGATATTCTTTATTATCGATTATATTTTAGTCCATGTGGACTATCTGGGTTAAATAACCCCGTATCGCACATTCTCGTGAATATTAAGCCCCGGTTTCTCCAAGATTCTTTGAAACCATTTGTTATCTACACAATTTTCGCCGTACGTGATATTTAAACTACGCAGGTGTTCAAAATAATATTAATTCTCAGAGCTTTTAAATAAACCCTGTTTTGTATTTCGTGCTAAAGCATCTGACCGTTTCCAATATCCTTAGAATCGACATGTTTATCTAAACAAATTAAACTGAAATTGCCTTTTAAAATACGTAGGTGTGTTCAAACATCCTACTTCTAACTAACACTTCTAGGATTTGCATTTCATTGGGTTTTTACAAGTTTCTATAGATATTATCTGTACGTTTTGTTCAATACCGGTTACTTGAAATAGAGTTAATTAAGATAAATTTTGCACGTAATTTCCATTTGTTTAGGAATAATTACATTACTCGCAGAGCTTTTTAATACTGCTTCTTTTGATATAAAGCGTCTTGTACATGATTTAAATCTCTTATGTTTAATGAAACTAATAAATTTTTATGCTTCACGGTTTTAATAACGCGTATTATCTAATAAAATTCCTTATACACGGTGATTAAAATTATTTGATGTGATTATTTAATTTTCTACCCTGGTCTAAATATGAGTAATATATATATATATATATATATATATATATATATATATTGACGTGATAAGGGGACACGAGAGGTCATTTAACCCCAAATTCTAAAAATAAATTCCCCCAAAATATAATAGAATCCTGAAAAAATGGAATATTCCGTAAATTCATGGTTACGTCCTGTATAATACAAGCGTATCTTTATTCAGTAAAGTGTCATTCAAAGACGCAGATTGCGCGTGTATAAATAATCACCCTGTATATTATAAGCATATTGCAAATACATAGGAAGTAGCGTAAAGTTGTATATGTAAAAATAATTAATCGTAAGATACCGCGAAACGCATTACGATGCGAATGCAAATTGATGCATATAAAAATATTTTTTTATTTGCTATAAATAGCATAAAATAGTATAGCTTTACGCGTTTAGTGTAGAAAACTACAATCTTGTTAAAAGAAACTCCAATTATTACCTTTAATAGGTGTATTTAAAACACGTTTTGATGTTAAAAGCAAATATGTCTATAAAACGCAACCCCTTTTGCAATAAAAAACAATTAAAGTTTAAATTAATTGCTTTGTGGATTACATAAATTTATTTTAAATAGAACATTTTGTAGAATAGACGAGATTGGGAAAAGAGGTTTTGAAACAAATTAGGATAATACGTCAGTTCGTATGAACTCATTAATCTGATTAAACATTTGTCCTGAGAAGCGGCTGGAACACGAAAAACCTGCAAAATCCCTGGAATAACTGTTAAAAGTTATTTATCATTTTCGCAGAGAAGCGCTACGCCACAATAAAAGTATATGTGGGAGCAGGACAAACAGCACGCATCACGGATAATTGGAAACAGATAACAAGGTAATAAAACTCAAGAGATTTTAGACGCTAATGAAAATTTCCAAGAAAATTACTTAAGATAAGCATTTATTATTTAGAATGAAACCGCGCACATTCTACAACCTTCTAGAAAATGGATAGTTTGTATATATAAGGAAGCGTTCATTCGATTGATTTATTCATTGATTAAATTCGAAGTCATTCGATTCTGAAATTAGAAATCGAAATGTTATTTTGATTTAAGCACAAGCTGTAGCTATGCGAAGATAGTATTTGAACTATGTAGTAAGCATACTGTAATTTAATAATTACAATGCTACCATTAATATAGAAGTGATGTTTTTTTAAATGCAAATTACATACAAAAATAGAATTATTAATTACAATAAATAAGAAAAATTCTTCATAACACTATTTTAAGATTTTATTAAATAATCGAAAGGAAGATTTAACCAAAAATGTACTTTGGTAATTGCTGTTTGAAATGAGTATTTTTATGGAAAATCTTGTAAGCTGATTTGACGTCAATTTAAAATAAGAAGATTTATATTTATGAGGAGCATTTTTGTGGATTCTGCAAGTAATATTTATGGATTCATTTTAACTGATATTAGAATATTTTTATCTAGTTTAAGATAGTCATAATAATTTTTTTTGTAAAGGATTTTTATCAGGAGTTGGTGTTCAGGGTAAGAGTTACTCTGACCTTTTTGTAGACTATCTGTCAAGGATTTTCGCCAAAACAAATCTTACAAGCGTGGAAATAATTATAACCAGGTAAACCATCCTCAAAAGAATAAGTTTAATTCTGTAAATTTAAAATTAGTTAGGAAGCAAGTGTTTTTTTATATAACAATTACTTTTTAGAAATTATTTTATGTTTAAAAGAAACAATGTTGTCAATGCTCTTGTATGAGAGAAAATATTTTATACTGTATAAATGCTTTGTGATATTGCTTTATTTTATTTCATTTTGAAAACTCCGTCAATTCTGTTGAGCTAGCCAGGCAAAGTTAAAAAGGAAGGTAAATGAACAATTTCAAGTTTTACAAATTGCTATATCATTTTCATATCACTCTTTAGCGAAGCCCAACGTGCGACCCTTGCCACAGCACTCTTTTAGCGGCGCACCAACGCGAGGCCATTTTCATATCACTCTTTCAGCGACGCTCACAACGCGAGGCCTTTTGATATCACTCTTTCAGCGACAGGTCAACGCGGGTCTTGTCACGGCACTCTTTTAGTGGCGCCCTACGTGTATATATGTATATATCGCTAAATGAGTGATATGACAACGCCTTTGCCTGGCTAACTCAACGGAAGTAATGGAATATACAAATGAAATCAAACACAGCAATATCATAAATCATTTATACATTCAAAAGCAATTTTCTTTCTTACAAAAGAACATACAATATTTACTGCATAATTTTTTTAAATGTAGAATTATTCCTAACAAGTGCCTATTTACTTAATTATCAAAATGTTCCTCACCTATTCATGGTTAAAATTTACAGAACTCAAATCTCTTCTCTTGTGGATAGTTTACCTGACTTTTATTTCCACACTTGTAAGGTTTGTTTGGCCAAAAATCCTTGACAGATAATCTATTTAAAAGTCAAAGTGCTTCGAACTCTGACCACAAATTTTCTAGTAAATATCACTACAAAAAATATTATATGATTATGATTTATTCTACCTTAAATTCAAATGATAAATAATACTGAAATGTCAGCTACAAACAAAACAATTTAAGATTTTATGCTTATGGTTATATGTTAAAAAGCGCTTATCCAAATCTTTTTGTCATTATTCTCAACGGTATTAAATTCTTCCTGTTTTTATTTTAAATTGACATTCAAATCCCTGTTTACAAAATCATCAAATTTCGCTTAATTCTCCATTTAGAACATCAGTTACCAAAAGTGCATCTTCCTTCTAATTAATTAAAGTAGCGTTTGTATTAGGATTTTCTATGTCAAAGATAATTCTGTTTTAAAAATAATTACGTTCCATATTTATGCTAAGTTATGTTTTAAGAATTACTTCTTTATTCACAGTTACATCTTAAATATTAAATGCTGTATGCTTACTGCATACTTTAAAATAACTTTTCTCAAAGTAACATGTTTGCAACTTACGAATTAAATCGAATTAATGAATCGAATATCTATTGCTTCTGCTTATATATAAAATTATCTTGTTACGTTTATTTTCGGCTAAATAAAATCTTTTTCTGGAATGCATCATTCATTCGAATAGAGTCCGCATATACGCATATACTTACTTCCTGATTGCAACGATCTAGGTACTCGTTGAAATAATGTATCGGACTTTTGGATAAACCCGTGTTTCAAGTTTTAATCAACTGTTCCATAACACTACCATTTTGCGTGGAATGCTTATTATTGAAAACGAATTGTTTGTTACTAAATTCTGTCCTAGAGACAACACCGATTACTCGTCGTTGCCGTCGTAATTTTTTTTGTGTTTCCGTTCTTCCGAATTTCGCACACACCATTGTGTGGTAAGTATGTGTAATTGGAAAAAATGTACCTTTTTTATACCGGTTCTAATCTTTGCCAGTAATTTTTGTTTTGTTTTGTAGCGTCTTCCGGTGGATAGGACCGTCTTGTCACCTTGGTCCTAAATGATGAGGCGAGTGCTGCCCCTTTTTATGGCACAACTTAAGTGGTCCTAAGCCCCGCTCCTCCGCTCAGACCCTCAGGAGGATTAATAGGCCCACCAGCATTGACTCATGTGTGAGTGTTGATCCGTTATTCGCTATATGGCTTTTATTATATATACTGATCTTTTGCCGTGAGAACTCCACGTAATGAGTTTTATTCTCACGATGGTGATTTTCTATTTAAGACAAGTATAGCTATGATCGGAAATTTGGTTAATACATGGCCTGGTAGTGAAAATGATTGTACATATGCGAGTGTATACGGATGATTCATATTGTATTTACGGGGACCACTGTAGTCATTTATTTGTGGGTATTTGTTTCTAGGCTTAGTATGATCACTTGGACCTGGTTTTTAGAGTTGTGCTGTTGTTTTTTTTTTTAATTAAGATGGGGAGCGACCTAAAAACTACAGCTTGCCATTGTAGAAAAAAAATGCTTTTTTTTGGGTTTTGCTTTTAGATGTACATCGTAGTAATTGAGTATGCATTTTTGAGTACTACTGTGCTCCTGTAATATATTTTGTTTAATTATGTTTTTATGTTTTGTTATGAATTATGATGATTTCGAATGGACCTGCACCTTGCCGAAGTTCTAAATTACTAGAACAGGTGAAATGGCTTGCGTGTTCTAATGAGCTAAAGAGCCAAACTACAGGTCCAACCAAAGTAGTAGGGTCGTTAGTGAGGAACCAGACTAAGACAGGTCCCCGAAAGAGGGCAGCAGCTCTTTCGGTACTTAGATTGGCAGAGACCATAGGGGTCGGTATGGCAGTCTAAGACACACTACCGCGATGTGGAAGGCAACGGGAAACCACCACATTATCTCCCAAGTACACAGCGTACTTAAATTGTAACAAACATGATGGCATTCTCTGGGGTAAAAGATTCCGGAGTTAAAATAGTCCCCCATTCGGATCTTCGGGAGGGGACTATTTCGGAGGATGCGATCGGAAAGTTAAAAATAAGAGTCGGAAACATTCTGCGAGTTGGAGCGTGGAATGTTAGAAGTATGAAGCAAGTAGGTAAGCTAGAGAACCTAAAAATCGAAATGAATAGGTTATCACTAGACATAGTAGGTATCAGCGAAGTTCGGTGGCCAGAGGCGGGGGATTTTTGGAGTGGAGACTTCAAGGTAATTCATACAGGAACAGAGAAAGAAAATTTGGGCGTGGGGATAGTTATGCGGAAAAAGATGGGATGCTGTGTAGAAAATTACTTACAAAAGAACGAAAGAGTACTTATGGTTAGATTAAAATCTAAACCGGTAAACACAGTAATAATACAAGTATACATGCCCACCTCTAGCTACAGTGACGAAGAGGTAGAAGCCATCTACAAAGATATCGAAGACATATTAAGATACGTAAAAGGACAGGAAAATTTAATAATTACGGGGATTTTAATGCCGTGGTAGGTGAGGGTAGGGAAGGAGCAGTAGTAGGTTTATTTGGTTTAGGCACGAGAAACGACAGGAAATAGGCTGGTAGAATTTTGTGACAAGAACAATTTAATCATCACAAACACATTATTTCAACATCATGCTAGAAGACGATATACGTGGAAGATGCCAGGAGATATAGGAAGATATCAAATAGATTACATTCGTGTTAGACAACGGTTTAGGAATCAGGTAAAAGATTGTAGAAGCTACCCAGAAGCAGATATAGATACTGACCACAACATCGTAATTATGAAGGCCGCACTTAAATTTAAGAATGTGGAAAAAAGAAACGGAAAAAGGCACTTGGACTTAGAGAAACTAAAAGATAAAGATATTCATGAAAGATTCGAAAAAAAGTCAAATGAATTGCTCAAAGATATCGGGAAAATATCTGATACTAAGGAAGTAGAAACAGAATGGAATAACATTAAATCCAGCCTAGACATGGCGGCCAGAGATATTCTGGGGTATACACAAAAAGAAAATAACAAACCATAGATAACAAAGGCTATCCTGCATTTAATAGAAGAAAGACGAAAATACAAAAATAAATCAGACGAAACAGGAAATTAGAGATACAAAGCCATAAAATGGAAAATTATTCGAAAATGCAGGAAAGCTAAAGAACAATAGATTGAGGAAAAGTGCAAAGAGATACAAACGAAGATGGAAATAGGAAAGACAGACGAATCATACAAATTAATTAGAATGAATTTTAGGGATATAAAACCGTATAGCAAAAATATAAGGGACGCACAAGGAAACGTCATCATAGAAATCGTAGAGAAAGTGGGTAGATGGCAAGAATATATAGGGAATTTATATGCAGGAGAGGAACTAACTGCATTAGAACAGGAATCAGACATTGAAAATGATGACTTGGGATATCCTATACTTAGAGATGAGTTTGAATTAGCATTAAAGAGTCTGAAAAATGGTAAGGCGCCGGGTACAGATAAGGTGCAAGCAGAAACTCTAAAAGCCGCTGGACAAGCAGTAACAGAACGTCTCTTCCAACTTGTAAGCTATATGTATGAGACAGGCGATACACCCATAGATTTCAAACATAGCATCATAGTAACTATACCAAAAAAGAAAGGCGCGGATAGATGTGAAAATTTTCGAACAATAAGTTTGACAGCACACGTGTCAAAAATATTAACTAGAATTGTGCAAAGACGAATGGAAAAACGGGCGGAAGAAATACTAGGAGAAGACCAATTTGGGTTTAGGCGAAACAGGGGAACACGGGAGGCTATTTTAGCTCTGAGAGTGATAATGGAGAAAACAATAGAAAAGAGGGAAAGCGTGTATATAGCGTTTGTAGATCTGGAAAAAGCATTCGACAATGTAAAATGGAAAAAAATGTTTGAAATACTAAAAAAGATTGGAATGAGTTATAGGGAAGACTAATAGTACATAGCTTATACAAAGAGCAAACAGCAGTAATAGAATTAGAGCAGGAACATAGAGAAGTAAACATTAGGAAAGGGGTGAGACAGGGATGTGCCCTATCCCCATTGATTTTTAACTTGTACATAGAAGAGGCAATGAATACTTTCAAATGCAGGAAGACATTTGGAATTACTATACAGGGACAAGAAATTGATATGCTTAGATTTGCAGATGATATAGCGGTATTAGCGTCTAGCAAGAAAGAGTTAGAAGCTGCTCTTAATGAAACGGAAACGGTTCTAACAGAGAGATACGGTATGAAAATTAACAAAACTAAAACTAAAGTTCTGCTATGTAAAGGTGGGGAAAATAAATCAAAAACAAGAATACAAATATGTAACACGAACTTACAAGAGGTTAAAGATTTCTGCTACCTAGGAAGCCAAATAACGCAAGATGGGAAAGGCACAAAAGATGTAAAACAAAGATTAGCACAAGGTCGTGCTACATTTAACAAGAAAAAGCAACTACTGTGCTCAAAGACTACAAACATAGAAACAAGAAAAAAATTGCTTAAAACATGTGTGTGGAGCACAGCACTGTACGGCTGTGAAGCCTGGACAGTAGGAGAAGCGGACAAGAAAAAGGTAGAAGCCTTTGAAATGTGGTGTTACAGGCGTATGATGAAGATATCATGGACAGACAAAGTTAAGAACGAAGAGGTACTAAAAATGGTAGGGGAAGAAAGAAATATGTGGAAAACGGTAAAAAATAGGAGAGATAGGATGATAGGCCACATACTACGGCATGAGGGAATAGTGCGGAATATATTAGAAGCAGAGATAGGAAAAAAGAGAAGAAGAGGCAGACCTAGATTAGACTACTGCACACAGATAGTGAAAGATGTAGGCTGTAGAGGTTTCAGGGAGATGTGTAGGCTAGCCCAGAATAGAAATCAATGGAGGTACGCATCCAATGACGAAAAGATAACTGTGCTTAAACATGATGATTATTATAAGTAACTACAAGAATTGATTGGGCAATATTCTCTAATAATGTTAAGTGTGTGAAAGGATTTACTGGAAAACCATTATTTCGACAAATGTCTAAGTGTTGGGGGATCTTGGTAGCCACAGGTTGCTGAATCTTGGTTAAATAGGGCATAAAATTAGAAAACAATAGAAGGGGAACGAGCTGTATAAACATGCTGTGTGAGAATTTCAGGGAAGTATGTAGGCTAGCTCAGAATATAAATAAGTGCAGGTACGTGCCCAACCAGTTTTGAGACGGAAAACCTAATGACGAAAAAATAAGCGCAGATAAATCTGATGATTAGTGTAAACTAGTTGTTGGTTGCGAAATATCAGCAACTAATATGGAATGTGCGAAAAGATATATTGGAAAATATAGTAAATCAGTAAATGGTTAAGTGTTGATGGAACTTGGCAGCCACAGGCTGCTTACCTCCCTTCACAACCGTTCATTTACATTTCCAATGCTCCACCCGAAGGTACTACATTGCCTCCCTTCACAACCACTGAAAATCGCAGAAATAGGGTATATAATTGTTAAACAATAGAAGGTGACCGAACGACATCTAACAAGAAAGAACAGCGTCTATGAGGAAAGACAACAAACATAGAACAAGAAGAAAATTGTTGAAAGCATATGTGTGGAGCACAGCACAGTATGCCTATGAAATACGGGCAGTCTGAAACGCAGACAGAAAAACGGTAGCAGTCTTTTGAAATGCTGTGCTTCAGATGTATGAGGACGATAGCATGGACAAACAAAGATAATAACAAATAAGTTATAGAAATAGTAGGGAAACAAGGATATCTGGTGAAAAAGATAAGAGAAATAGAAGGGCAGAATACGTTCTAAGGGATTTTTGGGTAATAGTATGGGATATATTACAAGCAGAGATAGGAAAAAAGAGGTAGATGTTGACCTAGATCAGATAGTGATAGATGCAGACTGTGCAAATTTCAGGGAAATCTGTAGGTTAGTTCAGAATAGGAAACAATGATGGTACGCGTCTAACCAGTTCCAGGACTGAAGACCTAATGATGATGATGAATTATGAATGAGGGCGAATATGTTTTTTTTATTTCGGGCCTCCCTTTTTTCATGCTAGAAATACTCCGCCTACTCATCGATTGAGTCCGATCATCACTTACTTTTGTTTCTTTTGTAGGCTACGTCAACGTACGTAGCAATCTCCATTCTAGAATTTTACTGTTCCCTTTGGAACAGTATACCGTAATGTAGTAAGATTTCAGAGAATAATTCTGCTTATTACCGCAATAGTTTCGAATCGCCGTGCTATTTGTCCTTCTCTAATACAACTAGGTTAATGGTTGCGTCGATTTCCTTCACTAATACGTAAGATTATTAAGCCGCGTTCTCATCGATTTTACGACATTTTTATTACATTTTAATATTTGCGCTTTACTGGCTTTTAAAATATTCCTGATAAAGAATGACGTACTTTTTTCTATTTTCTCCCGAAAATTCGAAATGAACTCTTTATTTAAAAAATGTATTTATATTATACACAAACACGGGAGTGAATTTGGCTAATTAATTAAGGCTTTAATTGCTTTCCCAATGGGTTTTGCACATACAGAAGACTTACATCTTCATAATTGTAATAAAAGATTGGTTTTTAAGGTAAATAAAACGAATTTTAACCCATACGTATGAAGAATAAAGCGCTAGTTTTTATCAAGATTGATATGGTTCTTACACTAAATAAAGCGAGTGTTTTATGCACGAGAAATATATTTTTTTAACAAACAAATGACTTTGTATTTACGCCTGAAATGATTGACCTGCATTCTACTAAAATTTGCATATAATACGTTTTAAGATATTCAAGAGTAATTATTTTACATATGCGGCATAACTGCGTACACCTGGCTTATTTTTTTCTTAAAATTGGGACTTTTAAATACACTGGAAGTGTATTTTGCTTTTATCTTAATGGCTATGTATTTACAATACGCTTATATTATTTATATACACGGTGGAACAATGATTCTTCGGAAATTTCTATTTTTGCCGGTTTCTATTATATTTTGGTGAGCTTTATTTTTAGGTTTTGGGTTTTAATGACCTCTCGTGTATATATGTATATATATATATATATATATATATATATATATGTATTATAAATTCTATTTAATTTTTATTTTTATTTATAAATTTTGATACACGACTTTTGTCGTCGCCCCTACTTTTTAGTATTCAATAATATGACTTCTATATGATGTGCTTTTAGCAAAGTTTGGTTGGTTATCTATTTACTGTTCACTATATTTTATGCCTCGACTATATGAAACCTTTATCTCAGGGTGTTCACCTACTCACCGTGAGTTCAATCGTGAGTAGATGTGCACTGTCCAACCAAACTGCACACTCGTTTGTTTTACTACCTTTTTAATATGGAATTATTTACTGTATATGCCAAATTTTAATAATCAATGTTGCTTGGTGCCAAATTAATTTATGTATACTATTTCTGACTTTAATTTTGACGTTTTAAGATATTACACGGTACTTACCTGAATTATACTGCGCTGAATGCCTTCTTTAAATGTTGCTGGCTCAAAATCGTATTCACCGTACGCACCTTCACAAGGATTCACAATCGATGTTCACTTGCGTATCGCCTCCAGGTGTTCTTAACAATTTTGCTGACCCCAAATCTGAAATAATTTACCCTAATTTTAGAATTTTGAATAAACCGTTGTATCTACTTCCCCTGCGTTAATTCTTCCTTATAATATGCTGCTCTCCTGTTTTCCTTCTTCGTGCTCCAATCAGTCCTTTCGCCTTTCCGTATCCAATCTCCAATCTATCCTGCCGTACTGTTCCAAATCAATCTATTCCCTGCTATTCCTTTAATATCCACTCGATGTCCTACTGCCTTTAATCTATCCAAATCACTCCAAAATTATCAATATCGTCGTTGCTTCGCCGTCGCTTTGTATATCCACTCGAATCTCCTGCTGCCGTTTAACCAATCGTCCCAAATCCAATACCAATCTCGTTCAAACCCAAATAAATCGTCGCTTTCCCGTCGCACTATTAACCACTCTAAATATTCTTCTATAATCGCCGCTTTTGTACTATCGAAGCTTCTTATACTTTCACTTGACTAAATCAGACTATTTAACTCAACAAAACATTTATTTCATCAAAATATAATACAACTTTTAACGCAGGTTTGCAAAACACGTCTTTATACTGAATATATTCGAAAAAGAATCCCCTTTATTTACTTCGCTAAGCAATAAGCATAACAACATCAGCTTACTTAATTACTTTTTTTAAACGCATACAATATCCAATAACAATTCGTCTTTACTCTAGTGTCCAAAATACCTTCACTATAGTCTTTATATACATTCATAATTTCTACCATTGGTCCTAAACACTTCACAATTTTCCAATAATATTTTATATTTCTATTCACTTATAATTTTGATTTTACAATTCGTCCAAAGTTGATTCTATTTAAATGAAAAGCCAAAATATTTACACAAGACCTGGACGCTTGGTTGATTGTAGATATCCATAGACGCGTCCGGTTTTCAGACGGCAAATGTACTTTCAATGGCTTATAAAATATCAACTCAGTATAAAACCTCAAGTACCGTGCATTGTATCAACGTCATAAAGTCATTTTGTTTACCTTTGGCACATGCGTTTCAAACTAAAATGGTACATACTTTAGCATATGTAAAGTACAGCAAAATATAGTTTTTTTAACTTACTGGATCTGATATATGAATTATGTCGTTTGGCATACACCCTTTTTAGCACAAATCTACCCTTAGAAGCCTTGTACCCCCCCCCCTTACATTACATTATATATATATATATGTATATATATGTATATATTGCTGTGATACGCCTCTGAGATGGGGAGCCAAAATTATACCATGACTTAGGTACAGCATTGGGAAATTTGAAATTACTATCTTATCTTTCTTTTCTTTTCTTTGCTTTGCATGGCTAGTCAACGGAAATAATACTGTGGAATTTACAAAATGAAATAAAGCATAGCAATCTCAAGAAACATCTATACATTCAAAAACACTTTTTTTTATTACAAAGAATTTATAAGACAGTTTACAGCTTAAATTCCTGCAGAAAATAATTTCTACAAGTTACTTAATAATTCTTACCTAATTCGTGTTAAAAATTACAAAAATCCTCTTTAGTTAATAGCTGGTTAATTTGTCTATCTCTTATTACCGCGGTTGTAAGTGTGTTTGGCCAAAAACTTCACAATTAATTTATTTAAGGTCAAAATGCTTCAAACTTTGACCTCAAAATTTGATGTAAACTACCCGCTTTGCAAATAATAAACATGAGAGCTTATTCTAAATCTAAATTACCCATATTATAATATTCTTATCAGTTACAAACAAAGAAATCTAAAGTTAATACTTACAAGATAGCGCTTATTAAAAACTCATTTCCAAGGTAATTAACAGTATTTTAAGCTTACCATTCTTATCTTAAATCTCGATCAAAAAGTTTATTTTTTATCTTTAATCAATTAACTTCGGAGTAGCTCTAGTATCGAAGAACGAGGTCAACGGTCAAGTTTCGTTCTATCTTAACGAAATGTGTAAGATTATAAAATAATCCTTATCTATTTTTATAGCATTTTAATGTTCGCTCGAGTTCCTGGAACTGGCGTTTATTCATTATTTAATTTATACAATATTTCTTAGTAAAGTTGACGTATTCGTTTCTGAATAAAGAAGGTTCCGGATTAATATTTAAAACTCATAAGCTGCCCAAAAATTCTAGAATATGGTTTTATTTAAAAACTCTTAAAATGAAGTCAAATAATATATGGGCACACGAAAGTTAAATTACGTAATGAAGGGTTTGTCCTTAGGCTTTGTAAATGCAATTAATTTCGTTTTCGACGATTGAAACGCGTTCTAATGGAGCTTTATGCACAAAAAATTAATTACATAAATAGTTGAAGCTCGCAATTGTTTCCTTTAGTCTTTGCAAATGCAATAAGATTTATATGGTTTTTACGCGGATATATTAAATGATTTTGTATTTAGAACGAAATCTTGTTTCATTTGGTATAGAAGGCTATATTTACAGAGGGTCTTACAGTTTATATTCGTAATAACGCGAGTGCAGTGAAATATGCTTTAATATGGTATCTTTCACCAATTAGTTTATACAGGGTAGAGCAATTAAATATTTGGAAATTTCAACTTTTTCCCGTTTCCTTTTCTTTGGGTGGGTTTTATTGATAGAATTTAAGTTTCCATGACCTCTCATGATCCCTTTATTACATCAATATATATATATATATATATATTATTGACGTGATAAGGAGGTTACGAGGAGTCATTGAAACCGAAATCTTATAAATAAAGGCCAACCAAATGGAAATAAGCCAGAAAAAGTCTAAATTTCCGAATATTCATTATTCCGCCCTGTATATAAGCGTATTATATGTACAAAGCCATTAAATTTATCCGTATTAATAATATGCATAATTCTCGCGTACTCCAATTATTAAAGAGTGGGTAAAGCATTTATAAACAAAGCTCTCATCAAAAGTAAAAAAAATAACTTAGATTTAAGCTATTTATTTCATTTATCATAAAAACACACTTCTTGTGTATATTACATAAATACAAAAAGCCATTTAATCCGCGTAAGAACAATATCAATTTATTGCTTTTATTAATTAAACAACTAAATAAATATTTTGTGTGTAAATATGACATTTAAATTCATTTAGGGGTTTTTAATGAATCAAATCTGGAATATTCTTCATTAATGTAGACAAATACGCCAAATTCTAAGAACTATCGTATTCAACAAATTATGAATAAAACGCCGATTCATAGAGCTCGCGTTATTATTAAAAAGGCAATAAAATCGATTTTATAGCTTTCGCATTATTAAAGGATGAATGGGATGAGATATTAACTCCTAAATCAGACAAGGATCGGCGACGGCTTGCTATGCTCGTAAATCATTTGACCGCGGCGGTTTGACATTAATTATGTCTTTATACCGTATAATTCCCTAAAATATTACACCACGTTTGTACAATGAATCGAATTAAATTGCATAAAATTTAGAATCATGACATAGAGAGTTTTACTATAAAAGCAGAAACTTCATTAAAGGTGGTCATTTATTAATTCGCGCCAACAAGCATCATGTAAGAGTTTCAATTTTCGAGAGCGACGGTGAAAAATTTCATTAATTCGCAATTTGTCATGTACGATTTTAAACAGAATTAGCATGGCGGAAAATCTCATGTTAATCTAGTTGCAGATGATATCAATAACAAAGTAATAAACATTTACCCTATAATTGTCTTCCCTGTTGTTAAAGCGATGGTCAAAAGAAAGTTTGCTACATTGACCACAACAACATCTGTTATGACAGAATATTCTCATATACCATTTTCTACATCTGTTATAAAACTTGCGTTTTTTAAAATTATTTTCCGTTCATAAAGTATTATGTGATTATTGAAATGATCAAAAAGCGTTAAAGAAAGTGTCCTAGCGGTATATTTTTTCACACTTTTGCGTTAAAAAGAGAGTCATAGCGTGTCATTTTTTAACACAATTAAAAATGTTTGTGCAAACGTAGTGTGCTTCGAATGCTTCGCTCTATGTCATCAATTAATATCTAAATTGTCAAAACTGTTCTTAAACGATTCGAGCTAGCTATCTGTTATACCGTTAATAAAAGTAGAGTGATGGATAATGATAGTGATGAGTCATTTATCTGCACGCCCGAAGATCTAGTTCAAGCGGCAAATGCAGCTACAATGAATCTTTTGCCTAAGAAATCCAAAGAGCGGTATTTAAAAGAATATAATTTTATCGAATTTATTTATCTAAGGGCGTAGTAAAAATTTTGTATGAAACTCTTGAGTAAAGTAACTTTTTTTCACTCGTAGGAATTGTCGCACTCACCTTCGGCTCGTGCAGTCAAATTTTCCTATTCGTGAAAAAAGTATTACTTTACTCTTTTTTGCAGTTTTCTGATTTGAGAAATCTTTTTACTTTAGTGAGAGTTTCAGGAAACTGTGTAGGCTAACTCAGAATAGAAATAAGTGAAGGTACGCGTTCAACCAGTTTCAAGAGTCAAGACGGAAAACCTTATGACGAAAAAAATAATTGCACTTAAATCTGACAATTATTATAAACAAGTACAGGAGTTTGTTTTAAAATATTTTCAACTAATGTTGATTGGTCGAAAGGAGCAGCGGCTATGTTCGAAGACAACGAATATAGAAACAAAGAGAAAATTTTTGAAAGCATATGTGTTGGGCACAGCACAGTACATCTATGAAATAGGGGCAGTAGGAGAAGTAGATAGAAAAACGGTAGAAACTTTCTGGAATGTTGTGCTTCAGATGTATGAGAATGATAGCATGGACAGACAACGTTAATAACAAAGAGATTATAGAAATAGTAGGGCCATAGAGATATCTGTTGAACACAAAAAAAAAACAGAAGAAATAGAGAGGCAGGATACGTTCTAAGGCATTTTTGGGGAATAGCGCGGGATATATTACAAACAGAGATAGAGAAAAAATGGTAGAGGTAGACCTAGATCAGGCTATTGCACTCAGATAGTGAAAGATACAAACTGTGGAAATTTCAAGAATATGTGTAGGTTAGATCAGAATAGGAAACAATGAGGGTACGCGTCTAACCAGTTCCAGGACTGAAGACCGAATGATAATGAGAGTTTCAGTACATGAAAAGGTTGATATCAGTAATACTACGTGGTTATCATATCTTTGCACGGCATGAATGCTTTTTCCATCCACGATGGCAGAATTTTTTTCATAAGAATCTCTAGCTTTTCTTAATTTTTTTTCTGTTAACATTCTTAATCCCCTATGGCGACTTGATCTTACTGTTACACAATTTATACGACCATTCTCTAAATAAGCTAATAGACGCAAGCTCGAAAAATAATTGTCATAGTATAGTTTGTGGAAGACATTTTTTTGAATCGTCCTACACAAACGAACTATTATATTACTAGCCGCCTCTAAACCTGGTTTTCCATCTATTATTTGTATGTCTGATGTATTATTTGTATACAATTCAAAATTGTTGCTTAGGCCACTAACACCAGATGGAACATACACTTTATAACTCCATTTGTGGAGCTTTTTAGGGTTGTAGCTCTTCATAGAAGTCCTTCCTTTAAATGGAATTATCTGTTCGTCACAGGAAAGATTTTCTTCCAAAGGTATTTGCTTACTGACTGCATTTATTTGCTCAAGCACTGGTATAATTTTATCTGTATTCCTAGTAGATTGATTATTACTAAAATGAAAAGAGCGTTTTATTTCTTCAAATCTGTACACTGCCCCAACATCTGCTACTTGCGAAGTTCTAGTTTGACGAGCGCAATATCTTCTAGTGAAGTGTGGTCTTATCAAAGACATCCAAAGAACGATACCCAGGAATTGCTCGATTTTATTTTAATTAACTAACGGCTTATTTGGCCTTTGTTGAGTACTATACAAACAAGTTTGATCGACTATGTGAAAAATAAATTCATCAGTAATAAATATTTTGAACAATTCAAGAGGGTCTTGTAATTTAAAATGTGTTGAAAAAAACTTGCATTGCTTAAAAATAAATTTTTGCTTGATTTTCTTGCAGTTTTAGTTTTCTTCCAAACTATTTTATCCTTCTTTTTCTTTGAATAAACCCTTTTATTTGCAAGGGAACTCAAATAATCGCGCTAGAGACATTTTATCACCAAGATCTTCTAAATCTAATTTGGTTTCTGGGAAGGCGTTTCCATTATTTATTTGTTCTTTCACGGGAGAAAATTTTATAACTGATTACAATCCTCAGGAAAGACTCAAAATGTGTACCTTCATCGTCATTGTCATCAGATGTTTTTGAACCTTCATTATCACAAGGGTTGTTACAAATGATCTCAAGTCTTTTTAGTTCATAGAAAAAACCAGGGGTTATTTCTGGAAACTATATTTCAATTCTACAACAGAAACTACTAATAATAAAATAAATGCATCCACTAAATATAAGAACTTCCATACATACATGCTGTTACCAATCGGGAACCCATACGTTATACGTATCTTTAAGTGCAAATATTTCAATAAATTGAAAAATATTACATTAGACCATTGCTAATACTGTTTACTAAACACACAAAAAGAAATAAAACATTTACTTGATGCACGCTTTGAAAACAGAATTTTTCAGAATAAAATCAGTACAACAATAACTTTCACAAGAACCTAACCTTGGAGCATCTATCATCAAGTAGTGTAATACTGAGTGTAAAACTAAGCAGGAAATAGTTTTATATTGGTCTAATATCAGGCCGATAAAAGAAAGATCTGCAATTGGACCTAAAATATGTTCCCATTGAGAACAATATGCAATAGAGGGTTAAAACATCATTCTAATTTGGTAGTAACTCCACCTTAATTAAAAAACTACCGCTTAAGTTTTCATTTCCTATTTTTCTCGATGACCACGAAAAGCTAAAAAACTCTTATCTAAAGCTAACGTTATACAAAAGGTTCTTCTAGAATCTCTTTCCATAAAGAAATTTCGTATTTTGCTTTGTCTTCTACATTTTTGAAGTGTTCTTATTACCGGTTCACAAATAATTAATTCTTCATTCTTTGTCAGATGTTTAACTACGGTATTTTTCCCACTCTTGCTTATGTTGTTGAGGGTTTTTGTCATAGTATTATCTTTCTATTGAGTTTATGAAATGAATTCCGGGGAACTACGTATTATCATGTGATTTACTTAGATTAACATTTGTGTTTTTTACTATAAAATGAATACATTATAACATATTGTATGAAGGGATTAAACTATCTACAATCTAATATCAGTGAATTTTACTACTGAGTGTCTAGGTTTGTTTTATGGTAATTGCAACTATGTATATTAAAAGTATGTAACATTGAATTGAATTTATGTAACTGAAATTTGAATAAGCTCTTTTATGTTTGAGATACATATTAAGCAATTCACTATTATTACATAAATCTAAAGCTTTCTTTTAAAAAATGACTTGCTTCTACTATAAAAGTTTATAGTTATAGATCCTTTGTTTACATTTTTGTGATTTAAATTAATTTACGACTTTAGGCTCCGTCCTAATTTGTATTTAACAGAAATGAAGCGACTATTTTTGTGGTTTTCAAGTTTATGCTTTTAATAAAACTAACAATTTTTCTGTAATACTGCTTACTGTACACTAATATATACAGGGTTAGTTAAAAATATATAGACGGCGATTTCTTTGTTAATATTTATTTTAGGAAATCATGTTCAATACAAAAATTTTTATGAGATTTTTATATACATTTTAGAATACTTGAAATATTTTTTCTTCAATTGTTTTGAGTTACGCGTGTCCGCGTAATTTTTTTAAGTGTGAACTTGTTAATTTTACTCTACCATTCGATAGAGCATCTTTTCTCGTTATAATATTATTTGTGTTTTTTTTAAATTTACTTAATAACATTTTTACAAGAAAACATCAGTTCAGGTACTTTAATAAATGTTAGGTTGTCTAAGACAGACAAAAGTATTTGCAGTAAAGTTATCGGTGACAATCATACCATTAAAAGCAAATTAATAACTAAATAAATTAAATTAAGTTTTTAATTCGTCCTCTATTTGAAATTTGATAATGACCCAATCGACTTACCAAATGTCAAAGAGATTTCTCTTAAAATTCATCAGGAATTTCTTGAATCGTCTTTATAATTTGAATTTTTAAATGATCGATGTCGAGGGACTTATTTTCATAAACTTTATTTTTTACGCATCCATACTTTTAATTAACCCTGTATGAAATCAAAACACACAGGACATATCAATATTAAGTTTGTCCGTTTGAGATTAATTTTTCTCTTTTTACATCTAGTTTTTCTATTTAACATGATGCCAAAGAGTTATAATCTTGATCAGAAAAAAAGGAAAATTAAAATACAAATACTGTACCTAATAAATACGTACGTTGGTCGGTCTTATTAAAGTAGAAAAGAATCGGTGACTCAAATAGTTTCGCAAACGGAAGTGGACCAACACCAGTAACTAACGTTGTATAACCATAAATCCTCCCAAGAAGTTGCTAAAAATCAAAACCACCAAACGCACTTTAAAGTTCATACAACAGAAAATAGAGCACTGAATGACATTCATCATATCAAATCAACTACACCTGCCAGACTTGAAAAGCGGTTGATTAAGAAATGTACATAAACAATGACCTATACCAGAATGAAAATTATTTTTGATAATAGACTAAAATATCGCAAGGAACATCGAAGAAATTTTATACAGAAAACTACATGTAACGCAATGGAACCATCTTCAAACAAATTCGGCCAAAACAAACAACGCCTCCTCCTATCATATGGTCGCTCAGATTCTACCACATGTTTCGAAATCATGATCGACGATGTGTATAAGGACAGATTTAAAATTTGTAGCTGCAGAAAAAAAAAATTCTCGTGTCTCTAAGCCATCAATACGTCTGTGATGATTATATTATTGGATAATTTGCGTATAGCGAAATTCACGTTCACTCGCAATTGCGTCAACTATATTAAAACCGGTATAAAATTTTGCCGAAATAATTGCTTGTAAAAATTGTAGAAGTTAAAGACTACTTTTCTCAGATTCTTCAATAATTGCTACTGTTTCAATACATTCCACCAAAATTGTAAAAATCTACGTTAAGTAACAGTCATCTTTAGTCAACTTTTCTAACAAAAGGAATTAATAAACTTAATAACTTGACTTCGTACTATGTTATATTCCCGGCGACCGTGTTCAGAGCCACTTCTGCAGTTGACAACACTGATATTATCCACGTTCACATTATTGCACAACAAGGATATTACGCCATAACTACGTGTCAAATTGTATCACGTGCTAAATATGTTTACAATGATACAAGTTGCACCTTAAAAAAAGATAAAAGGTACTCACTTAAAAATGTGGAACGCTTCACGATTTTGCGGTCATCCTTGCGCAGGGGCCATGCTGATTTCCGGATATCTTGTTTGCTTGGCCGTGGGTTACGTTATGCCATCGTTGAATCCAGATTTATCGTCTTCCCTCTTGCCTGTAGCGGTACGATAAGATACATAGAGGTACGATAGGGCAAGAGATAAAGGGAAACCTACATCCTAAAAGAGAAAAGACAAGAAAAAACACGATACAAGTAAACGTCACCGTTTGACGTCTCGTTGGCTAATCATGTCGTGTTACACACCGCGCACTTGCGCCATCACACCGCGTCTGCGCATTCTTTTGCGCAAACGCAACTGTCCGAAATGACAGAAATGCACAAGTCTATTTTAAAAATAATGGTGGGAATTTACTCACAAATTTAAAAGTGTACATGTCCAAATTTGGAATGTAACAATCACGACAAAGCCTAAAAAAATCTTAAAAAAAAAGAAAATGCCTGTTAGCACGATAAAAACTTAAAATCTAAATCCTAACTATCCTACATATACCCTAACTTAAATTCTACAAAATGTTTATTTTAGGCGCCACCTGGTTTTTTCAACCGATAACACGTCTTACGAATAACCAGAAAACGGAATGTGTAGCCACATTGTTTATGAACTACATCTATAAATGCACACACGAGACTTTAATGTGGTGCAGTTGTAATCGACAGCACAAATTTGTCGGAGAGCATGAAACACTACTAAAACTAAAACTAAAACAAATGCGACAAGTCGCCTAACATATGTACTATAACTAAAGCTAACATTACAGTTTTTTAAGTGCACACGCACATAAGCATTGCATCTAAACTGTTTTTTCTTTGGCAAGAAAATGCCCAAATTTCAAAATGTCCAAAAGAGCAAGTTACTATGCACTTTAGCAAATTTTTATGTACTGGTACTCTGGCTTAATAAACAATACACATAAAAACTTTTTCATGACATGGCTGTGAATTAACAAATTTACCAACAATACCATCTTACTAATTTCTTACGTTACTAACCTAACAAATTATATTGCTACTATCAGGTTAGCTTCTTCACTCAATATTTAAAAAATAATTCCTACGTCTGAGCATAAATACCAAACGTTAGGAAGACAAAAAAAGATAAGGCAAAATCTTAGACAAGATAAAGATATTGAGCTCAAGTTATTATCAAAGATAATAGGTAAGATAAATATATTAAGCTCAAGTCATTATCAAAGATAATAGGTAAGATAAAGATATTATGATAAAACTGGATAACAATAGGTGGATCCGAAACGTTCCAGCACGCTAATGCACGCAACGACTACATCCATTAAAGACAGCGTAGAATTCCCCAGCTCACCAAGCCGTTCTCTCATCCATTACAAAGATACAAGATAGAGTGGCTCCTTGAAGCCGTTATATAGGTAAGATACTCATACCCCCTAGAAGAGAGCGACCTGTGAGGCAAGCCCGTTTATAAAAAACGGTATGAGGGACCGAAAAAAAACATGTGGGTGCATTCCTGCACCCGGCGTTGAACAATATCGATACGATATCCACACGTTTCTACATGCACTCACACATTCACACACTCATACATACATGCACTGTTAGCGGCCCTGTGCGCTGACAGCGGCACCGCATGACCTCACGAAAGATTCCCAGAGACGTGGTCCGGGTGTCAGTGAAAACCCTCCGCGCAACCACACGGTGACTAACGGAAATGTAAAGGCAATAGAGATATAGGAAAGGTATAAAGAAGGAGGTAGGCATTTTGGAATGTATAAGTGACACTTCCAGGTAGAAGAGAATAGAGGAAGGGCTCGCATTGAGCAAAAACGACAGAAAATGTGAATAGAAAAGCACTACTCAACTAACCAATGTGGTCAGTAGCCCGGAGTGAGGGAAAAATCACTCTTATGTGGTAGACGGGTGTTCCGGGACAAGAACAAGTCTACCGAATTAAAAATAAGGCAGAAATTGAGACAGCAGGAAAAGAAAAAGTAGAGTTTTTGGTCAAGCGTCCGAGAGAAGGCAAAGAGTTGTCCCTATTAAATTCAGGTCGATCTGAAGGACCACCTGCTACTTAAAAGTATCACTACAGATACCTTCACACAAAAGACCAACTGTTCCAAGGTAATTTTTAGAAACGGTAACGCCACAAACACACAAGAATGCCTAACTATAAGCAGTTAAGTACAAACACACTGTCCTAATATGCTAAAAACAACCGAGAATTCCATAAGATATCAATAAAGAGCGATAGCACCTCACCACGAAGTTCAATAAAAAAAGAACAAAAAAATATTTATATGTTCTGGTAACTTAACAGAAGAAGAAACAAGAAATGATAAAGGATAAAGTAAGCGAATGTAATAATTCAGAAGAAAAACGCATGGAATAGAAACTCCTAGTTTTTGCAACTGCGAATATGGACTATTTCTTACAGTGGCATAGGCCGCGTCTCCTATGGGAGCCCAAAGAAAAAAACATCCACTCAACATCAGCTAAAACCAATCATAAAAATTCAATGAGTTATTACAACCAAAGTTACGACAATCACCACAAAATTAAACAATGTAAGATAAATGCTGAAAACAAAATAATCCGTTGTAGAAAAGGTGCAAGATTAGTTAAATGAAGCGACAAAGTTATACTGGGAGACCTAGATAATAAACAGATATGTGGCTAGCAATAAATTCAAGAAAAAGTTAACAGGCAGCAAAAAGATAGCTAATTTAAGGTAAATGAGTTAAACGTGTAGAAGGTAAGTGCTGTATAAAAAAATTAATGGCTGAATAAAGTTTACTAATTCATAACAGGGGCAAAAAACATTAGGCGAATCGTTAAAGAAATGAAACGTGAAAAATTTAATTAGCATTTGAGTCAGCAAAGAATGGTTTAAGGTCATTGATATGTCACCTTCCTTGGCGTTTTCCTTCAGCATCTTGGAGTTCGGAGATAAGTGGACTAACAACACGAGTGACCTTACATAGAATGAATTTAGAGGCTAATTTTGAAGAGAATTTTTTAGCTGCATCCGATAAGACATAATTCTTTTTCCAAACTTGTTCGCCTAAAGCAAAGGAAATGTCTCGTTTTCGCAGATTGTAGTGATCCTTACGCTTTTCGTAAGCTTTTAGCAATTTTTTTTTAATGTCGTTAAAGATAGAAGGTGATGATTGTTGGTCTTTATCCCAGCGTACTTTTCCGTCAAATTCAATTACGTTAGTATCGTCAGGAACTGAACCATAATAACTCCCATTGATTGGAGTATATCTTCCAAATACAAGAAATGAAGACGTAAATTGGGTAACTTCGTGTTTAGATGTACGCAAAGCTTAAGCAATTTTCAAGATATTTTTATCCCACCTAGTGTGGTCTGAATCGATATATAAAGAGATAGCGGTAATTAAAACTCGATTTACTGATAACAAAATTGCTGAAGAACACCAAAAAATATATCCTACAACGCATATAATTGCTAGGGTGACAAGCTCTCCTTTGAGCTTCACCTAGACTAATGAACAATAATTTCAACATCATCCTCATTAAATGATTCAAAAATTACTAGAGCGACAAACTTACCACGAGTCTCGTCTAGACTTATATAATGCTGAGCGACCAACTTTTCATGAGTCTCGTCTAGATTAACATAATGTTGAGCGACCAACCACGACGACAAGTCTCGCCTTGACCAAATAGATCTTAAAATGCTGCGTTGCAATACCGATATATCTAAAAAAATATGCAATCAAAACAAAATCATGCACACTATACAAGACAATATTTTAGCGATATATCTACAGGAAAAAACAGTATACCAAATTATTAAAGTACTACTTTTATATCTATGGATTTATCAACAACCATCGTAGCTAAAGGGGATTGTAAATTAACTTAAATACAAAACATTATCGACAACCTCACTATTGTAGTGTTTAAGAAAGCAGATATAACAAAATCAAGTTTACTATAATGTTTTAATAGATATAGGTATACCAAGGTAAGATTTCAGTTAGTTACGTTAGCTGTATTAAAAGCAAAACTTTCTATGAGAAAGCATTCGTAACCTATCGTTAATTATTTAGATTGTAAGGGAACACTTAAAGTCATGGTAAACTAAAATAATGTGATAGTTAGTTAAAATTTGAACTAAAAACAGGTTTCAATAAACTAAAGAAATTTCAGGTTTAAAATAATTATTTAATTAAATTTAATGTCACTTTAAGAGAATTTTTTAATCATGTAGGTTTTTATCTATAGCTAGAATACTTACAGAAAGAACTATGTAATCCAAAGCACATGTTTAAAGTTAGGTTAAGGTAATTTGCTAAACACATGAAAAGTATATACTTTACTTTCATCCTAAATTAGGTTAAGTAATTATTTGAGAGGATTTAAAATTTAAATACGCTGTTTTTATAAGGGAAAATGCCAATTAATTAAGTTAGAAATAACATATATGATATAAACAATCACTGTTCAAACATGGCCGACTAAATGCTTCAGATTGGCATTTCAACTGCATTCAATGACACGCCAACGTAAAATAAAAGTTACCAAATACAATGTTGCCAGATAGTATTTGTTGTATTTAAAAGCCATTAAAAATTTTAAAAATTATTATTTATTATATTTGAGTGAAAAAACCCAATTTCTACAAAGATATTCAAAACTAACCTCTTATAAGATAAATCAGAGGTGAAGACAAATTTTCAACACACATTTACGCGGCACTGTTATATTCCCGGCGACCGTGTTCAGATCCACTTCTGCAATTGGCAACACTGATATTATCCACGTTCACATTATTGCACAACAAAGATATTACACCATAACTACGTGTCAAATTGTATCACATGCCAAATATGTTTACAATGATACAAGTTGCACCTTAAAAAAAGATAAAAAGTACTCACTTAAAAATGTGGAACGCTTCATGATTTTGCGGTCATCCTTGCGCAGGGACCATACTGATTTCCGGGTATCTCGTTTGTTTGGGCGCGGGTTACGTTATGCCATCATTGAATCCAAATTTATCGTCTTTTCTCTTCTGTCTGTAGCGGTACGATAGGATACAGGTAGAGGTGCGATAGGGCAAGAGATAAAGGGTAATCTACATCCTAAACGAGGAAAGACAAGAAAAAACACGTCACAGGTAAACGTTACCGTTCGACGTCTCGTTGGCTAATCATGTCGTGTCACACACCGCGCAGTTGCGCCATCACTCCGAGTCTGCGCATTCTTTTGAGCAAACGGAAATGCACAAGCCTATTTTAAAAATAATGGCGGGAATTCACTAACAAATTTAAAAGTGTACATGTCCAAATTTGGAATGTAACAACTATTCTCATGTTTCAAACCAAGATCGCCATGTGTACAAGGACCGCTGTTCTTTCATGAAGTCGAATACAAGCAATAATGAAACTCAACAGTTTTATTGAATAAACCCGTTTGTGGAAACGAAGCTAATATAAATAAGTGAGTTGAAAAACCACAACACCACATCGAGTTACAGATTAGGAAACAACGTCCATTTTTCTAAAGGAAAGCATTTCTACGTTTCGTTTAAGCAAGGAAAAGATATAATAATAATCCAATAATCGTAACTTCCCTGAGTGTCAATGAAGAAAGCATTCTGACCTTCCCCAACGCTAATGAAGAATCGGTGATAGATGTCACTTTAGTGTCACAAAATCTGGCGAAGAAAATATGAAATTGGTATGTCGATGAAGGTTCAGAAACAATGAGTGGACACAGAATATATCCGCTTTACTGCGTACTATGATCTCAGTATCTACAGGTTATCCAATGCCCCAACAGGCTAGTAGTATTGCATAATAAATGGAGAGCAACAACGTCGGCTGCTCAACTTTGGCAGACAGTTATTAGGACGTGAACTTTACAAGTCATAGCACGAAGAAATGTTTAACACAATAACAAAACATATCCGAAGCGTATGCAATAAATCCCCCCCAAGGAGGCGAAGGGAAACGCCGGGCAGTCTACTGGTGGACCAGTGAAATATCTGAGCATAGAAGGAAATGTATGAAACAAATACGCCTTTTGGTAAAGCTTAACAAAAAGATAGAATCTCTAGGCGAAAATAAAGACCTGGCTGCCATAATGTATAAACTAGACAGGAAAGCGCTTAAGCTAGAAATCAGGAAGCAGAGAAGACTAGCATGGTCAAAACTGTGCGAGGAACTTAATGAAGATATTTGGCGGAAAGCTTACAAAATTGTAGCGAAGAAACTAAATATTCTCCCGAAAATGATGCTCACCGAACAGGACATTGACTATCAAATCCAGAAGCTCTTTCCGAGCCATCTGATGATGAATCGGATAATCGTGAACGTGATAACAAGTGAAGTCAAGTTATTTACGAAGAAGAAGCTTGTATGAGTTGCAGTCAAAATTAAAACTAAAAAGACCCCCAGACAAGACTGTATACCGCCTGAGGCCAATATATAGAAAACCGCTAGGCTCTGTCTGCTAACCAAGCCAAAAAACAACACGATGGAGAGGCCAAATATAGACCCATATGCCTATTGGATTGTATAGAAGCTACTGGAGGCCCTGATTAAGAAAATATTAGAAGCAGAAATAGAGGAGAAAGAGGCGCTACATGCCCAACACCACGGTTTTAGGAAAAACAGATCCACAATCACAGCTCTAGCATCAGTAGTCAAGCAGGTGGAACTTGTCAAAGTAAAAACGTATAAGAACAGATAATTCTCTATCCTGATTAAACTAGACAATCCAAATGCCTTCAACTCAGCCCCATGGAGAAGAATTATAGAAACACTTCACCAGGCCGATATCAGTAACCATATAGTCAGAATGGTATCCAGTAACCTTAACAATAAAACTATCGTTACAGAACACGGAAAGCGGGTTCTGATCTAGCCGGGGTTCCCCAGGGCTTGGTCTTAGGCCCCACGTTGTGGAACTTCTTTTACAATGAAGTCCTCAAAACCAAGACAGGGATTGACGTGATGTTAATAACGTATGCGAATGATCTGGCAATGATCGTCAAAGCAAAAACCGTGACGGAAATTCAGGATCACCTCCAATACAGGTGGGCCGAAACCGAAGAAGCCACTCCAATATGGGTAACAGCATTAAAATATAAACGGTACAGAAATATGGTTTACAGAATAAAGAGACGACTTGTACTTCGCATCACATCCGCTTATAGGACCGTTCCAACTACGGCTATTTTAGTTATTTCCGGTATACCGCCTATAACTTTGCACCCTGAAATGCGCAGTAACATTTATAAGAATGCATAAACCTTTAAGAACGAGGCAAACAAAAATGTTGTATTGCCAATGGCAACAGATCTGGGTTGAATATGAAAGAGGGGCGAAGACATATATAAAAAATGTAAAAAACTGGATTGGGAGAAAATAGTGTGAAATGGATTTTTCTAATACAGGCTTTTAAGGGGCATGGTACGTTTGGCTCTTATCTTAAAAGAATTTTAAAAAAAGGAGTATGGTGATTGCTGGTATTGCGGAGCCCCGGACACCTCCGAGCACACTATTTGAATGTACCAAATGGGATTTAATTAGAGCGGAGGTGGAAGAAAAAATTGAAGGCAAAATAACAAAATCTACCATTGGCGATATAGTGATTAAGAGCGAATGTCACTGGAAGGCGATAGAGGCGATGATAAACAAGATGTTGAGAGAGAAGCTGCGGAAGGATATAAATAATTCGGCTGACTTGACCTAGACGAAGTGCCTTTAAAAACATCTATTTGTCGATAATCAAATCACATAAACATTATTGTTACTCGAAACATCCATCTGTCAGTCAGAGAACCAGAAAAAACTAACTGCATTGCACTTGTCTGGGAAAGTCCTTCAGTAAACTCGTACAGCAACACGTATTATATTACTTTAACAAGCGAACCACGACCAACAAATAAGAAAACAATTTGTAGCGTTCTCAATTACACGAAAATATGTGAACGTGTCTACAACGAGATAAGAAATATATTCAACCAACCTTGTGGAATTATAAAGACGCGTAGGATGAGTTGCCTAACGTACCGCACCAAAATTATACAAATGTACCATACCAATTAATAATTTATATTACATACGGAGTAATGATAAGCGAGCCAGAAATAACTTTGCAGAAAACACGTACATAAACTCGTTGTAAAATTTCCAAGGCAAATGTTTTGATAACAGAATGCCATACTTTTCAATCTTATGTCGACATAAGATATATTAAAGTACTTTTAATTATAACCACATATTCTAATAAAATCCTACAGGGTAATGGATAAGCAATCGTGTACATTTGAGAAAACAGTCGAAATCGTTAATAAAAATTGAAATGCTGGAACTGCACGTAACAAATTTTTTCTTATTATAAATAATCTTTACTAAATATTTTGTCACTTCAATCAAACTAATTTCAATGCTTTTAATACCAAATAGATATTATTATTTTGTTATATCTTATTGTCTTTATGTGTATTCATTGCATATTAACAATACCTAAGCATTTGAGTTTGTTTTTAACTTAAGTTAAAAGTGTGCTCTCTCTCGTGTAATATGAAAGGTTTTACCATTTCTTCAGTAATCAACAATATGTGTTTTATCGAACCAGAGTGAAATTTTTTACTAAATAAACGGTTTCTCGAGAGCTAATTTGTAGCATTTGACCATGTTTAATTTTAATTTAGTAATACGTGCACCGTACAAGACCTTTAAACGACTAACGGCTGTATGCACCATACAAAAATAAGCCAAGTTTAAGTATTAAGCTGGTTTAAAATATAAATTTGATATTTACCGTTAATAAAACAGAACTAAAGCCTGGCTTTAGTTAAGTCTAGATATTTGGCGGCTCAAGTATTTAAGCCAAGCTTAAATCGGATTTCATCCCGGTTGCTAAAGAACCGAGAGATTTATTGCAATATCTATGGCTTGCCAATATACATAACCTTACTTGTTTGTATTGTAATTGTAACTGCACACAGGTTTGGTAGAATATCATTCCTAACAGCACATATATTTACATTAAACAATGGAAATAGAAGATAATAATATTTTTGAAGATGACGACGAAATATTAAATATAATCGAGTTTGTATTTCCTAAACAGATTTACTATAAGACTGATTATATACAGGATATGAATGATATGGCATTTTTTCGCATTTTGCTTCTGAATTATATTATTTCTGTCCGTTTTGTATTTCCCAAAATTGACGTGTATTTATAAACAATAATTCTTAATAAATGGCACTTTTCGGAATACGAAAAGTTTTGTGTCAATTTTTATGTAGCTGCTTCATTATCGATTAAAAAAAAAGTTTTTTAATAAAATACTTAACAAAAAATTATAATATTTAGTACTATTTATCGCCCACATATTTCAAGCTTAATCGGACGCAGAAAGCTAAACTGTCCGCATTCTGTATTTTTGACGGCCATAAATCGGAAATACTCATAAAAAATGGATTTGCTATAGGAGCGAAATCTAAAATATTAAACAACTTTTAATTATAATTATATTAGTATACTCCTTTAAACAAATGGAATTTAAATTTTCAAATATTTACATACAATTATATTGAGCAAGTATCAGTTAACCAATATGTCGCCAGCGCCACCTGTAGTTACAAAACTTTGTCGTAATTATGACCGTTCACATGTGCGGTGGATTTCAAATAACAAACACACCCAAAAGCCATGTTCAGCAATACTTTAAAATAACATTTCCCTAATGTTATTTACTTTTTTGACAGTCAGCTATTAATCAAAATAAATCATGTATAATAACATTAGCAGTTTTAAATTCTATATACCTTTAGTGTCATTTTTAAATTTAATCTCAGACTTCGAGTATGTAATATAAAAAGCCTAATGAATAACCTTCACAGTGCTGGAGGTAACATTTACCAAACTGCTGGGACACATAATTACCCGAATCCTGTAAGTAAGGTTTCTGAAAGTTCTATATTTCTGAATTTTAATGCAGGGCCCACCATTATTTTTCATAATGATGCGTTTAAACATCAAAGCAGCTTTATTTGTTGTATGTATTATTGCGATTTTACTCATGGTATTTTGGAGTCATTGTGCGGAACGTCACGTAATACGAAATTATAGTATTGAAAGGATAAATAATATTCCAGGTGCTGAAGAAATAGATTGTGATATTAATGGTGAATATAGTATTGGATGTCTAAGAGAAGGTGATGAAGTTTATGTTCCGTTTTCATTTTTACATAAATATTTTGAAATTTATGGGAAGCTATCGATTTACGATGGTTTAGAGAGGTTTGAATGGTCTCATAGTTATGGTCGAATTTATCACCCTAAAGGAAAATATGATCCTAGGGGTATTTTTATGTATTTTGAGAATTATAACGTTGAAGTACGAGATCGTGTTAAATGTGTTAGTGCTACTGAAGGTGTACCTGTTTCAACTCAATGGGAAAGTCAGGGTTATTATTATCCAACACAAATTGCACAGTTTGGTTTGTCTCATTATAGCAAGAATTTAACAGAACCCGAACCTCGAATTAAAATATTAGAAACTGGTAACAAATACTTAGCCAGTTGGATTATTCCTGAAGGCGCAGCGATATCTAGAGTTCTACAACCGACTTTGAATAGTTATGTATTAAAATTTGCAACTTCCGATTCGTATAGCAAAGGTATTGAAATGAAGTTGGATCATGTTTTAGATTTTATTTTGGGAGTAGATATTTTACTTTATGAAAACAGTAGTTTCTCAGTGATATTACAAAACAGAGAGAGAAGGGATACCTATAGTCTGCATTATATTTTATCTGATATCTTAATAACAGCTCAAGACAAAAATATTTATCATGGTGTTGGACTAAATCAAAATTGGATTAGGTTAACTCGTGATTTGGTTGTTGATTTACATAAAGGTCTAAACTACCTTGAAAAGGACAAATCAAAATTTAAAATTCCACGATCAAAAATAAAAGTAGTCGGGGTTATTTTAAGAGGAAATGGTATTATTGATAATTTAACGCTTTCTTCGTCAAATCATATTCGACAGTTTTATGATGCAGCCGACTGGTTTGTTAAATATCAAGATCAAAATACAGGTGGTTGGTCAAACCCAGTTAGACGACGTATTGCAGTTGGTTTTCAAAATTTGCAGCCAGGATGGTATTCAGCTATGGGTCAGGGCCATGCCATTTCTGTACTTTCACGTGCTTATCATCATTCTGGTGGTAACATGAAGTATTTAAAGGCAGCTATTGCAGGATTAAAACCATTTGAAGTACTAAGCTCACAGGGTGGTGTTCTTGCTACGTTTTTTAATAATTTTAATTGGTATGAAGAGTATCCTACAAAACCTGCTTCATTTGTCTTAAATGGTTTTATATATTCTTTATTGGGTTTGTATGATTTGGTAAGTATAGCACCTAGTAATAAAACAAAATTAGCGAAAGTATTATTTGAAGATGGTATGAATAGTTTACGAAATATGTTGTTATTGTTTGATATGGGTAGTGGTACGTCATATGATTTGAGGCATATTACTCTAGGTATTGCACCCAATTTAGCTCGATGGGACTATCACGCCACACATATTAATCAGTTATTACTTTTGAGTACAATTGATAACGAGCCTTTATTTAGTGAAACTGCTGAACGATGGATTGCTTACATGACTGGCAAAAAGGCAGCTCATAATTAGTTTTTACTAATTATTTTCAAATGAAATCATCATTAAAACAATGCCGACTGATGTATATATAAATACATAGAACTATGCAAACAATCATACATTTTTATATTTATGTACTATAACTACACAATCCTCTATATTTTATAATCTTCATGCTCTAGTGCTAAAGCATGTGTTACTTGTGCGATGTTGGGGTTTGAGTTTTACAACAAATGCACTTCACTTCTGTTGATCTATTTTCTCACTTTGAATTATTTTTTGTTCATAAGTAAAAGAAGTTGTTCAACGATATAGGATAAACTGCATCGTATAGGTACTTCATTGCAAAAATGCAATTATTATTTGGTTTAGAAATTTATGAAATTAAATGGCAGAAAATATTCAGTTTATTAAAGGATGTGAATTATTACATCTATATATACTAAATATTCATGTACAATTTAAAATTGTCTAATTAAAATCGGTTACTAAAACCTCTTTATTTTGTTAGTTTTAAAGGTAAAATGGGTACCAAGAAAGAACGTCAAGATGAAAAAATCAGTGGAAAACTATACAGGGTGTATCTCGGGTAACGGTACGGTCTCATATCGAAACGGTGCAATTTAGAGAAAATTTTTAATGCCACGTTATGTGAATCAATAGTGGCTACAGTTTAAAAATATTTTTTAACATACAGGATGTCCCACGAAAGTGTATCTGATCAAAACTAGATTTTTCTTATGGAACAGTCTAAGGTTTCTATGCCTATCTATTCCAGTTTTTGGGATATTTCGATTTTCCGACAATTGTGATATTTATAAAAAATGTGTCATCATCATCATCATTAGATCTTAAGTCCTGGAACTGGTTAGACGCGTATCTTTCATTGTTTCCTATTCTGAGCTAACCTACTCATTTCCCAGAAATTTCCACAGTCTGCATCTTTCACTAGGTCTACCTCTACCTTTTTTCCACATATGCTTTCAACCATTTTCTTCTTGTTTCTATGTTTGTTGTCTTTGAGCCTAGCTGCTGTTCTTTGTTGTTAGATGCAGTTCGGTCTTTCTTCAATAGTTTTACATATATATATATATATATATATATATATATATATATATATATATATTTCCCAGGTGTTCAGTGGTATGTGAAGGGGAGGCAGCTCTGTGGTGTAGTTTGTATGCATGTGTCTACTATGCCCAAGGTCCCGGGTTCAAATCCCGACACGGTCCGCTTGAAAAATGTTAGGCGAGCATTTTTCACAAAAATACGCCTTCGTTCGGATGAGAGGTAACATGGAGGTCCCGTGTGTGAGTGTTATCACGCACGTTAAAGATCCCTACCTTGCTTGGAACAGCAAAGGTTCGACAAAATTCCAAATTTTCCAGGTAAAAAACCTTGCTTCCTGGCCAATGTAGTACCTTCGGGTGGAGCATTGAAAAATCAAATGTAAGGTATGTAAAGGGGCGTAAGCAGCCTGTGGCTACCAAGATCCTCCCAACACTCGAACATTTGCCGAATTAAGTTTCACAATATATCCTTTCGCACAATCAACATTAGTTGAAAATATTTCAAAACCAACACCTGTAGTTGTTTATAATAATCATCAGATTTAAGTACAATTATTTTTTGTCACTAGGTTTTTCGTCTTGAAACTGGTTGGACGTGTACCTCCACCTATTTGTATTCTGACCTAGCCTACACAGTTTCCTGAAATTCCCACAGCTTAGTAACAGCTTAGTTCCCCTTATGTTGTTTTCTAATTAATGTCCTATTTCACCGAGATTAAGTGGTATGTGAAGGGGGTTAAGCAGCCTGTGACTGCCAAGATCACACAACATTTAGACATTTACCGAATTAATAGTTTTCTGGTGCTTTCGCACAATTAACATTAGTTGAGAATATTGCAAAACCAATACCTGTAGTTGCTTATAATAATCATCATGTTTAAGTACAGTTATTTTTTCATCATTTTTCCATCTTGGAACTGGTTGGAGGCGTACCTCCATTGTTTTCTATTCTGAGCTAGCCTACACATTTCCCTGAAATTCCCACAGCCTATATCTTTCACTATCTGTGCACAGTAGTCTAACCTAGGTCTACTTCAACTTCTCTGTTTTCCTACCTCTGCTTCTAATGTATTCCGCACTATTCCCTCATGCCTTAGTATGTGGTCTATCATCCTATCTCTCCTATTTTTTACCGTTTTCCACATACTTCTTTCTTCCCTTACCATTTCTAATACCTCTTTCTTCCCCTACCATTTTTAGTACCTCTTTGTTCTTAACTTTGTCTATATCCCCATCATACGTCTGAAGCACCACATTTCAAAGGCTTATCTTTTTCCTGTCAACTTCTCCTACTGTCCAGGTTTCACAGCCGTACAGTGCTGTGCTATACACATGTTTTAAGCAATCCTTTCCTTGTTTGTATGTTTGTTGTCTTTGAACACAGTAGTTGATTTTTCTTGTTAAAGTAGCACGACTTTGTGCTAATCTTTGTTTTATATCTTTTGCGCTTTTCCCATCTTGCGCTATTTGGCTTCCTAGGTAGCAGAAATCCTTAACCTCTTGTAAGTTCTTGTTACCTATTTGTATTCTTGTTTTTCATTTATTTTCCTTTGCATATTAGTACTTTGGTTTTATTTTTGTTAATTTTCATACTGTGTCTCTCTGTTAGAAGAGTTTCCATTTCATTAAAAGCAGCTTCTAACTCTTCTTTGCTAGACGCCAATGCCGCTATATCATCTGCAAATCTAAGCATATCAATCTTTTATCCATGCCAAATAATTCCAAATGTCTTCTTGCATTTGACAGTATTCATTGCCTCTTCGATGTACAAGTTAAAAATTAACGGGGACAGGACACAACCATGTCTCACTTTTTTCCTAATATTTACTTCTCTACCTTCATGCTCTAATTCTATTACCGCTGTTTGCTCTTTGTATAAGCTGTGTACTATCCGTCTATTCCTAAAACTCATTCCAACCTTTTTTGAGTATTTCAAACATTTTTTCCATTTTACATGGTTGAATGCTTTTTCCAGATCTACAAATGCTATATACAGAATTTCCCCTTTTTCTATTATTTTCTCCATTATCACCCTGAGAGCTAAAATAGCTGCCAGTGTTCCCCTGTTTCGCCTAAATCTAAATTGATCTTCTCCTAGTATCTCTTCAGCTTGTTTTTCATTCGTCTTTGTACAATTCTGGTTAAAATTTTTGACACATGTGCTGTCAAACTGTTTGAAAATTTTTACATCTATTCGAACCTCTATTTTTTGATATAGTGACTATAATGTTCCGTTTGAAATCTTTGGGTATCTCGCCTGTCTCATACTTATAGCTTACAAGTTGGAAGAGACGTTCTGTTACTGCTAGTCCAGCGACCTTTAGAACATCTGCTTGCACCTTATGTGTCCCACTGTCCCCTGCTCCTTACCATTTTTAGACTTTAATGCTAATTGAAACTCATCTCTAAGTATGTGATATCCCAAGTTATCCTTTTTAATGTCTGATTCCTGTTCTGATGCCGTTAGTTCCTCTCCTGCATATAAATTACCTATATATTCTTGTTGTCTAACCACTTTCTCTACATTTTCTGTAATGAAGTTTCCTTTCTATACGGTTTTATAACCCTAAAGTTCATTCTAATTAATTTGTATGCTTCATCTGTCTTTCCTATTTCCATCTTAGTTTGTACCTCTTTGCACTTTTCATCTATCCATTGTTCTTTAGCTTTCCTGCATTTGCGAATAATTTCTCATTTTATGGCTTTGTATTTCTGTTTTCCTGTTTCGTCTGATCTATTTTTGTATTTTCGTCTTTCTTTTATTAAAATCAGGATATCCTTTGTTATCCATGGTTTCTTATATTCTTTTTGTGTATATCCCAGAATATCTCTGTCCACCATGTCCAAAACGTTTGATTTACTTACTATCTTTTAATACAAAGAACCTTAATTTCAACTACAAAACATATTACATCACCAGTTCCTCCTGCAAATCCAAGCGTTAGTCATTCGACATCCGCCAATGGGAATATTCGTATATCTTTCATTAAATATATTAGAATTTAAACTAACATTGGCAATGTTACATTTTATCCCTTTGTGATGTCATCCTAAAGTTAAATCGAATGGACTGTAAAGAGAAATTATTGAACAGAAATTTCCCTATAAATGGATAGAAAGAGGTAGTTTTTCCGAGTGGCTTCCTAGATTTTCAAAAATTACCGATATGACTTCTGTAAATGGGGATACATCAAGAATATTATTTATCATAGTCCTCCCACGACTCCCGATGATATGAAGTTGCAAATTACAAATGCATATGCTTCAATTACACCAAACATGTTGCATATTGTTAAATCTCTTGAAGATCGAATAAATTATTATCTAGAGAAATATGAACATCATATTGAGCACTTGATTTAGTAAACTTTACATTTTTAAAATAAATCTTATTCATGAATTATCTATTATTTCTGTTCCAAATCTCTTGTACAATTTGTGAATTTATTTGTGTAAAAGTATACAATTATTAGATGTTGGTTTATTAATTAATTTATAATAGGAACAACAATAACTTTCTGATTTTTACTTTAATAACTAAAATCATGAATAAAACTGCTTGGGAGTGATAGCAGTATGCTAAACTGAATTGCATATTAGCTAGTGAATAATATTAAAAACAGCAAAAAAATGTTTCGAAGTAAATGTATTTGAGAATGCACGTGCTTTTATATGTTTATTTGGCAGGGAGTACTTCCTAAGAAAAAACATGTCAAAAAAATATTGACGCTTACTTGATTATTTAATTAACTGAGGCAGAAATTAGATGCTTGAATCTTAGTAAGCGAAAATTAATATTTCTATGTGATGGATGTGAGAAAGGTTTGTTTAGAATTCCGGAATTTTTAAATAAATTATTCCTGAAAAAAAAATAGAAATTTACAGAAGAAGAATGAAGATCTTGAAAAACAAAAAAGTGCAATAGGTTGTGAAGAGACAATAGCAGAAATGATTGATAGGCAAAATAGATCACGAAATATTCAAGAATCAAATGGTAATTCATACACTGATAGAAACGCAGAAGTTAAAACCACTGTTGGGAATTTTGATATTGATTTAGATAATGTTAAAACCTTTAGACTGGGTAAACGCATGGAAAACAAAAATCGGCCACTTAAGGTTTTAACGGGATCTCAGGATGAAGGAATGTCTATTTTAAGAAATAGAACAAAATTAATAAATCAAAATGTTTGGATATTTAGAGATCAAACACCAAAACAACAACAATATTACTTGGATGTTAAAAAGAAACTTAAAGAAATAACTGAAAATGGAGATGCCTCAAAAACTATTAAATATATTAATAACAAACCAACAATTGTAAATAAATATAGAAATTCAAAAACTAAATGGCAATTCGTCATTAATACTCAAATCTCACATAATCTGCTTAAATGTTCAAAGTATAATGTCTAACAAATATCAATTAATGGTTGATGTGATGTGTTATAATCATATGATAGTGTTGTTATCGGAAACTAGAGTAACTAATAATGTGGAGGACAAAGAAATTGCAATTGATAATTATATCTTAGTAAGATGTGACTCTATTAGCAGGCCTACTGGGGGGAGGAGGGGTTGTTATTTTATATTCGTAAGGACATTGATTTTAAAGCATACAAAGAATATGTATTGGAACCAAATTATTAGTATAAAGCTGTGAAAATATTATTTGGGTCACTATGGATCATAGGAGTGTTATACCACTCCCCAAGTGCAAGTAATGCGGTGTTTCTGAATAACTTTGAAGAATGGAGTGAAAATCTATTTAATACGAACCTACGATGTATTATAGCAGGAGATTTTAATTTAAATTATGAGAATAAGGGTAATTACTATGTAAAAAGTTAAATAATTTCATTAAGGTAAATGGTATACAGCAATTAATTACAGAGCCTACTAGAATTGTACAAAACAATTCAACGTTAATTGACTATATCCTAACTAATGCTAAACGAGTCAGGGCTATTGTCCATCCCACACCAATAATAATTGATCACAATATTATATCAATAGCAATTACTAAAGAAAATAAACACTACAATAGTAATAACCAAATAAGTCAATTCAGAAACCTAAACAATGCAGCCATTCGCCGATTTAACCTAAGACTTTTAAAATGTACATGGAAATTTGACAACACAAATATTGATATAATTCTGAATGATATACTAAATAAAGTTACACATACGTTAGACCATGAAGCTTCTATTCGAAGCAAATTTCAACCACATAACTGTTTAAAGTGGTATGACAATGAAGTGCATGTCAAAGCTAAAGAAAGAGACTTTGCTTATAAAAAATGCAAGTTCAATAAGTGTGTTATAAACTGGATATATTATAAAACATGTAGAAATCAATTTGTTAATTTATTGAAGAGGAAAGAAAAAGAATTTTATGAAAAACAAATTGACAATAACAGAAGAGACAGCACTAAAATGTGGAAAATATTAAAAATGTTGGTTAGTAATAAAGAAAATAATTGTGACATACAAAGAATACAATTTTTTGAAAATAATCACCATAAAATCATCATGATAGAAGAAAAGGATATAGCTGAACATTTAAATGACTACTTTGTGAACAGCATTGAGTATTCCTGACACTAATAATCTATATCGACTAAACCCATTGCACAGCCGCAATGTCAAATTTACTGAATTTATATTGTTAGCCTTACATGATATAAAAAAAAATTGGCAGTTTTCCAAGTAAGCTAAAATGTAGTACAGTAATTCCTATTCCAAAAGTTCAAAACACTACATTAGCAAGCGAATACAGGACAATAAACACACTTCCTTGTATTGAAAAAATATTAGAAATTGCTGTATATAACCAACTAATAAACTATGTGGACAGTAACCAGTTATTGGATTGTAATCAATCAGGTTTTAGAGCTAAGCACTCTTGTGAAACTGCTATTCAGCTAACTTTTAGTAAGTGGAAGCAATACATTGATCAAGATGAGTATATACTTGCTGTTTTCTTAGACCTTAAAAGAGCATTTGATACAATAATCAGACAATTATTATTGACTAAGTTACAACACTACGGCATTGGTGGAACAATGATAAAATGGTTAGATGACTACCTGTCAAATAGAAGACAAAAAACGAAAATAGGAAATTCAACATCTAGTTCAGTGCTAGTAAGAAATGGTGTCCCTCAAGAAAGTGATATAGGTCCGTGTTGTTATTTATTTTGTATTTAAATGATTTTCAGAGTTTTGACCATGAATGTGAATTTGTTAATCTATATGCTGATGATACCCTACCAGTAATCAAAGAGTCTGATATACAAACAGCAACAAATAAGATGAATAATAGCTTGGATAAAATTTATAGGTACTTTCAAATGAACAAGTTGAAACTTAATACAAGCAAAACTGTGGCAATGGTTGTTGGAAATACTAATAAATTAAATAAACTCGATAGAAATGCTATTATATTGAAGATTGGTGATGAAATATTACAAATTGTTAAACAAACTAAGTATTTAGGTATTATGTTGGATAGTACTTTAACATTTAAAAATCACTTTGATTATGTTAAAAATAAAATTACAAAAAAACTATATTTTCTTCTCAAGATTAGCACCTAAATTGTCTTTAAGAACTAAAATTACAGTCTGCAAAACAATCATTCAACCACATTTTGACTACTGCGCAACAATACTATATTTATTTGACCAAAATAAGTTAAGTATTCTTCGAAAACTACAGAACAACAAAGAATTAAGAATCATACTGGAATGTAGCAAAAGGACTAACATTCAAAAAATGTTAAGCACTCTAGAATGGCTATCGGTTACTGAAAAAATTGAATATTTAACAATGATATTTATTTTAAAATTATCAATGGATTAAGGCCAAGTTATTTTGATACTTTTATTGTTTATGCCAACCAAATACATAACCACGAAACTAGGTCACAAGGCAACTTATATGTTGCAAGGACCAAATTGAAAAAGCCTATTAATTTAATATTCTTCAAAGGTCTGATTAAATACAATACTTTACCAAAAGATATTCGAGACTGTAATGCATTGATATCTTTTATATGGAAATTATTGAAAAAACTAAAACCTAACTAAAATGTAAGTACTTTATAAAATAAACCAAATGACCTAAACTTGGTGGGAGTAATTATAATTTTCAAACTTCTAGTTAAGTAATAGGCGCTTTTACCGATACTTAATTTTTCTTTTTGGTCTTGAGTAACTTCTAAGTAACACTAAATGTATTTGTATTTATATCTACTTAAATTCGGAAAGCATGTTCTTTTTATTTTCTATTTTAATGTATTGTAATGTTAGGATTACCTACTTTAAATAAATAAAACTGATTTTAGATGAAATCTACTGTAAATCTGTAAAAATTGTACATAACCGGAAAAGTTTAATATTTAGATATATAAAACAACAGTGTAGTTTAATAAACAATTAAAATGACAATATGTTTAATAAATAAAATACAGGGTGTTTCGTTTAAAATAACAACATAATATTTTGAGCACCCTGTACAACAATCAAGAGTACTAAATACTATAAAACAAATATTCAACTATTTCAGGTTACAATGATTTCTTCTTTCTTTTTAAAAATATCACATTTATCGAAAAGTTGAATATCTCAAAACTGTAAAAGGCATAGGGAACCTTAATTAAGCTTAAGTCGTTTTTTAAATAAGTTTGTAAGTGGCCAATATTGTCTAACCATATTGTATTGTGATCGAATTTTAACATTTGGACGACTTTTCTTTGGTGGTGTTTCTTGTACATCCTGCTCAGAAAGAGGTCTACCTCGTTTCTTATTTGGCATTAATTAATGAATCAGTGGCTATGGATCAAATCTAGTATCTTCTTTTTTGCACATGTAATGCCCTGGCCTGCTTGATGTGCTCTATCTAAGAAGTATCACATCCTAAATCAATGGCATATGCAAACATGCATAGGGTCTATTTCCTTGATCTGATAAATGGTAATTAAAAAAGCCATTTTATCAACGCCCATGTGGGTATTATAAACTAATACTTGATAACCTCTGATTTCTTTTCTTTTTTATTTCATCTTATGCGTAAATCTTGGTTGCCAACTCCCAAGTAATTTGAAGTCATGATAACAGGATTATTATCATACTGCTTGGTTAAAATTAGTTCTTCATCTTGATTAATTATTTTCTCAGAACAATCACGGCCTTTCTGTGTAATGTCTTTGTCGGAAGAAAATTGTAGTTTATTGAATCTATTCAGTCATATAGTACACATTTTGTGTATTTGCTTTATTCGTAAATATTGTAAGAACATGAGCAAGCTATAGACTCCTACAGTAGTGTATTCACAAAGCTCTATATCCATATTTGCTTGGACCATTATTAGTGTGGCTTCCTTTTTAAAGTGTTCAAGTTGAGCTTCATCCTGGACTTTGGTAATGCAGTTGTCAACATAAAGTGACTACTATAAATTCTAAAAATTAAATGCTAAATGTGTTACTAAGATTCTTAACACCTAGCATACTGGGGTATTTCAAATCAGCGATTATTGGCAAATGACAGCTTAAAATTTATAGCAACTGTTGTATGGTTGTTTTAAATTGTTTTTTTTAATTTCTAGAAACTGTACAAGATGGTTTGTTGGAAATGCAGTTGACAGTATCTTAAAAATAATTGTAATTGTTTTGATAATACTATCTATGAATGTAATGATTACTGTTAGAACCATAGCTTCGTTTTTCTGACTAATATTGGGAAAATTGTAGTTTAAAGCATTTATGTTTTTCCTGTAAATTAACTGACAAACAAGCCTAATTGTACGTATAGAAAGTGCATCTGAAATTATATACGTTTTATTTAATCAATTTCTAATTTGAACCTCAATGCGTCGCTGTATTATTTTATTGTACTACTGCTTAACAGTTAAAATGTAAGAGTATAAATAATATAGCCTGGACACTTTGTTTAAAAGTCTGTTATTTGTCAATTAGACAGGTAAAAGGTTCTTTATTTCATTGCCCTTACAGAGGGCATAAGGAAAACGTTATTTCGTAAAGATAATGTTGCTACTGGTACAGATAAAATGAGCCTTATGTTAATTAATTTTGATTTGCCCTGAACGGACGGGAATATCGTAACAATATAAGAGTGCTTTGTGTAACGTAGTGGTGCGGGAGTGGGTTCCTATGGAAAAATTATAAAAGAAAATAGAAAAATTCAAAATAAAAATTAATAAACTAGCTGGAATGATAACAACTATGTTACACTATCACTTACCGTGAAAGGCTTTTTCTACTTGTCATAATTGAGGGGCACCAAAGTGTTTCACAGCAACCTCTTTTGATATTATTCCTACACGGGAAACGGTCATTCCACATAGGCCTGGTATGTTTTGAGTTCATACATTTTTCCTATTACATTTTATCTTTTTCTATACTATCTTAAAACACGTATTAAATGTTTGGTCAAATTAAATAAAAATTGAAAAATAAAATGCTCTACAAATATGATTTAATCACTGGGGTAGCTGGATATCCTTTACAAATGTGTCTGTTTACCTAGTTTTTAAATAAACTCAAATAAAATTCTACCTAAACTTTAGCTCAATAATTACAATGTACACAAATATACTTTTAAAAAACTCAGTTTCTTAACCTTGCTCTGGCCATGTATTACTAAAACAGATCCTAAAAGACATTACATCTAATTCATCAAAAATCCTATCACCCCAAATTAGTCCGTTTCCCATATTAAATTACATGACATTTATAAATTCCAATTTCTGGAAATGTTGTTAATAGCAAACATAGAAAACAGTTAAATACCATATTTTTCGTTTCGTTTCATTGTACGTTCCAAAATACTAAATGTTTATGCATGAACTAAGACTCAGTTTCACTAATAAATCTTTTTTAAAATCCATATACGCTAATTCCATCGCTAGTTAGTCCAACAAAACAATTACTTCCACTTGGTTAATTTCCTATTACATAAATACAATGATTGATCCTTTCAGTTCACAACTACAAAATTAAAATCTAAACATACAATCTTACATATTCCTCACGGTTTTATTTGAATTCCTTAAATCTGAGAATGTTCAGAGACCTTCAGTATTTCAATTTCAGCTAACACAACTCCTATCACTCAACAGAGTCCACTTATTTGAGCTATCCTCGCACATAGCCATTTTATTATGGCACATACGAGTTTTCAAAATTCCACACATGAAAAAACATTTCTTGCTAAAGGTAGAAGCGACGTTCCACAAAAGCTCACACACCGTTAAAATATTCCCGTTCGGAGAAAGCCAACTTACATCTTGAAACTGGTTTTGTTCAACTTTTCACTATTTGCTTGTATTACTACATTTTTATGTTCCAAATTAACTTCTCTGAATTTTACTTTCTGAATTTTTCATTTCAAAACTTTACTTCCCGCTATACCTATCCCCCTACTGCGTGGATGTACTGCTATATTACGCGGCGCTTGAATGATTATATTTTCACGTGTTCTTATTACCGGTTTACGAATAATTAATCCCCCCCTTTTATGTTATCGTGAATTATTGGAATGAATCCTGGAGGGTTTTTGTAATATAATGTAATTTACTTAGGATGACATTTGTGTTTCCTTCACTTCAGCAATATACAATAAATATATTGTAACATGTATGAAATGATTAAATTATCTGCAATCTGTTATTCATAAATTTCGCATACTCAGTGTCTGAGATTGCAACTATGTAGCGTTGATTCTAATTTACTTAACTAAAATTTGCAAAGCTCTCTTATATTTTAGGTGCATATTAATCAATTCATTGTTATTTACTTCATAATGCTAAAGCTTAGATTCCACTATAAAAGTTTACTAAAATAATTATTAGGTTTATCATTGTGTGGTTTAAAATATTTTTGACCTTAACTTCCGTTCCACTAACAAAGATAAAATGATTATTTTTTGTTTTTAGGTGATGATTTTGATAGAACCACTAATTTTATTAAAATTACTATACATAAAAATCTGAATTATACAAAGTACTTCATATTAATTTGTTCATTTAAAATTAATTTATTTCTTTGTGCTTCCAGTTTTTATTTAGTGTAATGCCCACGCATTATAATTAGTTAATTTTAAGTGCAACCCAATCGCTCCACATTGCACAAAACTACAATTACCAGAACTGCTTAGTGGCTGTATGTTCATGTAATATAAATTGGGTGCAATTTTAAAACCTAGTATGTTTTATTTCAAAATGGTTGTTAAACAAACCTTAACTAACATCTAAAAATATTTTATGGTGGGTATGAAAATATTACAATAGGAATACTAACTGTGATAAATGTGCATACTTTTTTTCATTGTCAATATGTTTAATATAATTGCTTTTAATTTGGAAAGGTATGTGTATTAAAATGATACGTATTAGATTTCTGTATATATTTTTAAGTTATTTTAGATATAGGCTTTCTCCATTGGAGATTAAACTTGTTTCATCGCTGTATAGATAATTTGTTTGTTATGATCGTTGTTTGATCAGATGGTTTGCAATATAGCATGAATATAATAATTTATTCATTTAAATTAAAATGCAGATAAATAATAGACCTATGCAAAAGGTTACATGAACAATGTTACTTTTATCCTTTGGCAAATAGTCTATCTAGCCCATTGATAGTGTGATTAATCAAACTATCACATAAATGACCATTTGATAAGATATTTACAATTATTTGTTAAACTATTACACTTAAGTTGTTTGTTTTATTTTGTTAGCATATTTTCCAGTATTTATAATTTTGTAGTAACAGTTTTGATTTTTTATTTCATATGAACTTAGAAGTATTTTTGCATCCATATAGTTTAGTTCCTAAAGAAATAGTACATTGCTTCCAAGATCACATGTTTATAGTGCTACAAGAAAAGTGATCCTTTAATATAATATGGGTCCATAACTGCAACCTTTTTGATATATATATATATATATATATATATATATATATATATATATATATATATATATGGTACATTAATTTTATTCACTAAAGTTCTGTCGTTTCACATCACGTTCAGTGCAAAAATACTTCAATTTGTAAATGTTAAAAAGTAAATAAAACGCAGGCACTACAAATGCTGTTATGATACCTTTATAAAAAATTTGGCAAAACCACCAATAGTTTACATTGAAATTAATCAAAATTACATTTTGAATATTTTAAACACGACTTTTATTTAAGTTAACTTTTTACTACTAATAGGATTCTTTTTCAATTGCGTTAATTTGAATTCAGTTGGATCTGCATTTGTGTTGCATTTACCACTTTTATAAATTATTTGTAGTCTCTTAAACGTATTTTCCATCTTTGCAATTTTGAATTTAGATCTTTGATATATATTAACGAGCAATACTAATGATCTACGGTCAGTGCAAATGTTTAATTTTTGTCCGTACAGATGTCTAAAATATTTAACTGCCCATACTATTGAAAGCATTTTTTTAATGCTGCTATACTTTCTTTCATTGTTGTTTAATGTTTGTGATGCCTTATAGGTTCTTGACTTAAAACTGCACCTAAAGCTACATTCTATGAGTCTGTGGTCAATAGAAAGGGTTTTTTGTAAAATCTGGGTACTGAAAAAGTACTGGGTGGTTTCTTAACATCGCCTTATTGTTTTCTACTGTTTTTATAAAATCCAAGGTGTGTTCATTTTTTCTTCATTGCATTAAAGGTATTGTTAAGTTTGCATAATTTGGTAGAAATTTATGATAATATCCCAACAGTCCTAAACAGCATTTGATTTCTTTCAGTATTTTCAGAATCTGAAAATTTTGTACTGCTGAAATTTCTTGCGGGTTTGGCATTATTCGGTCAGATAATAACTCCTAAAATGCTACTTCTCTCTTCAGAAAGTTGCTTTTATCCAATTGAATTTTAAAATTTGCCTATCACAATCTTTTGAAAACTCATTTTAATCTGTTTATATATTCTTGGAGGGATAAGCTATATATGACAAATCGTTCAAATAAATTAGGCATTTTTCATTTTGAATACCTTTCATGATGTTAGCCATCACTCGTTGAAATATTGCTGGTGCTGATTTTAAACCAAATGGCATTCTATTGTATTCATAATGTCCTCGTGATGCACTTATAGCAGTTTTACTTATGTCCTTTGGATCTAGCTGTATTTGAAAATATCCCGATGTCAAGTCCACTACTTAAAGGTATTGACATTTCCCTAATTTGTCCAAAATTTTTGTTATGTTCGGTAAAGGATAACGGTCATCTCATTTAATAATCCATAGTCAATTAGTACTCCAAATTTTTGTTTTCTAGATGCATCAATTTTCTTTGATACTATTAAAACGGGAGTTTCATTGGGAATTGGAGGGTTTAATGATGCCCTGCGTCTTGACCTGATTGTGGTAGTCTGTATGGTTCATTGTAAACTGGTGTTTTGTTAGTTAATTTGATTGAATGTTTAATTTGATTAATGAATGTCAAAGGTATCTGTTCACAATAAAATATGTCTCTGAATTCGTGACATAATCCCTGTATAGTGTTTCTTTCTTCTTTATTTAAATGATTAACCCTAAGAGTATTTAATTTATTTATTTATTTGACATTCAAAAACATACAGGAAAACAATCCCAAATAGTAAAAATTACCTAAAACTATTATTCTTCTTAATCTTCGTTGGGGATTAAACCACTCATAGTTTTTAAAATTATCTTTATTTACATTTCGATCCATGACCTAGGATCGTTTTCAAAATGATAAATGGCAAAGTCGCCTTCAATTTATGTCATAAATATCAAACTTGAAGTTTTTATCATTTTGAAAACGATCCTAGGTCATGGATCGAAACATAAATAAAGATAATTTTAAAAACTATGAGTGGTTTAATCCCCAAAGAAGATTAAGAAGAATACTAAACAAACCACAACAAACATACAGGGAGTATTTAAAACTATTATAATGATAATGCATTCTTAAGAGTAGAAAACTGAACTGTAAAAATATCGATTTCACTTGGAAAATATCTGTTTTAGCTTCTCATTAAATTGTCAATAAAGGCATTCATATCGTAATTGGTACGGTGACGGTTTACATAAAAAAGAATAGCATTTCGAGTAAAATGTGGCGACACGCGAAACCTAATGTCACCGAGTAACTTACTACAGTCTATAACATTGTGAAGAACTTTATGAAGAAATAATAAAAGGGAAGTGTTTCGTCTGGTATGTAAAGCCTGGTAGCCAGCTAATTGTAGCCTAACATTGTATGACACATCACTGTATGGAAAACTAAGTTTCCATAGAATGAACTTTACAAATTTGTGCTGCACACACTCAATTTTATGTATATAAACAGTATAAATAGGATTCCATATGCAGCTGTTATATTTTAATATACTACGCACAAGAGTATTGTATAGAGATTTCAAAGCTCTAACATCCTTAATGTGGACTGAGTTTCTTTTAACAAGGCACAACATTTTAAATGCTCTTGAGACAATACATGAAATATGCTCAGTGAACAAGAGACGATTATCAAACAACACGCCCAGGTCGGATATACTGTTAACAACGTCCAGTCTCACCTTGTTAATTGTGTAATTGAAAGTAATCAATTCGGTGTTTCTAGAGAATCTCATAACCTTGCACTTCTTGACATTTAAGTTGAGCAGATTATTATTCATGTACTTGGCGAGATTGAAAATATCCAATTGCACACTAGCAGAATCACATGGGCTGAAGAACTTTAAGTCGTCTGCGTAAAGTAAACATTTACATTTGCAAAATACATCTATAACATCATTGATAAAAAGTATGAACAGGATCGGTCCAAGATGTGACCCCTGTGGAACACCCGAAATAGCCCGTATAGTTCTGGAAGTTGTTTCTGCAATTTGCACCGTTTGTGTGCGATTGTCCATATAGGAGCATAACCATTCAAAGAACCACAGATCCCAAGAGTTTTCAGTTTGTTCAGAAGAAGAGCATGACATACACTGTCAAAGGCCTTGGATATGTCTGTATGTATCACATTTTAAAATTTAATCCTGATATTCGTCCTTTAATCTAATAGCGTTCCTAAATTTGTCTCCGAGTTTGGAATGTTGTCAATATCAATTTCCATATAATTAATTTCTTGCACTTGTGTATATTATTACTTCCAAAAACGATTTAAAGGCACAACTGAAAAGTGGCGGGCTACAATTGGGTATCACCACTTAAGGTAACTCGAAACATACAAAGACCTGACTTAATTTTTTGATTACCGCTTCAGCATTAGTATTTTTCATAAACCAACACTCTAACCACTTTATGTGCACATCGACTAGTAATAGAAATTTCCCTTGTGTTTCTAAACAGTCAATGTGTAATCTTTACTAAGCTTGAGTAGACTTGTCTATGATGTCATTAAGATCAGACGACCATATAATTGATCTGGCTAACATTTTTGTACAAGCAATGCCAGTTTAGTCTTCATGAATTAGTTGGATAACTTAACTTCTTAACATGGTGAGTATAATTATTCTATTCCCAAACAATAGAAATATTTGTAGTGCATAGGGCTGTACGAACTTTAAAGTATGGTTTAAGTTGGTTTATAACTTTATTTGACCATCCTTTAATAATACATGTTTAACTTCGCTTAAAAAAGGAGATAAAGTGGAGGAAGCAAATAGAATAGGTTTTTCTATTCCATCAATTAAATGAGCTAAAACCTTACCAACGCTACTACTGCCACAGATCACTAGCAACTGTAGTGTGGCTGTGGGATTGTACAATATAAGTAGAGCTTGTTCAGACAACAATTGTTTGTTTCAAACGCTTATTGATAATCATTTGTCCAAACATAGGATACACCACATCTATTAAAATTATCTAACGGTTCTAAGATGACTGGCAACTCTTTAGGTAGAAATGTGTGATAAATGTGAATAAATCCAACTGTGTCGCTTCCTGCATAGCATTTACAGTTTTGGATGTATTTTGAATATCTTTAATTTTATCCTTTTAGGGTGAAATACCTTTTTCACTTAAAACATAACCTTGGCAAGATAAACTTTTACAATAAACTGATTTTTCGATATTAATTTTAACATTAAATTGATTTAATCTTCTAAACACTTGAACAGCTGTGATACATAATCACCAACATTAGTACCTCCTATGATTATGTGAACAATATAACAATGAGTATAACTAAAACCTGCGAGTATTCATTATTGATTGAAATAGACTTGATGTGCTTACTAAATCTAAACATAATCTAATCCAGTGATACAAACCTAAATACATATTGACAGTCAATTATTCTTTAGATGCCTCTTGAATTTTTACCTGTAAATATGCATTACTTATATCAATCTCACAGAAAATAGCACAGCCTCGAAAAGAAGTTAACATTTCTTCGACTATTGGTAACGGATATTGTGCTATATCAATGCGCTGATTAATTTTCCGTAAATCTGCATATAACTACAAACCCTCCGTCCTTACATGTAGCACATACTAAGGGACTGACCTGTGGACTACAATTAGACATAACTTTATTTATAATCCCTTGATAAATTAAATTATTAATTTTGGTAGTAACTTTATCCTATAAACTATAAGGAACATTATATGCCCTTTGAAAAACTGGTTGAGCAGTATCCTTTGGAGCAATGCTAACTTCAAAAGATTCTAACGGTATACAATTTTCAACACCAGAAATTTTATCACTAAATTACGTTACAGTTTAACAATAACTTTCTGTAACTAAGGTTTAACCTTTCTAACCAATCTCAACCTAATAAGGGTCCCTGTAATTAATTGTTAGTAACGATTAACGTTAAATTAAATTGCTAAATATTATTTGATATCTGAGGTTTGAACGTACCTATTACAACTGTTGTCTTTAAATTTTCAACCTTACCTGACGGCCATAATTTGAAATATTTTATATACCAAAAGTTGGGTATTAACGTAAGTGCTGAACCATAATCAACTTGAAAATTAATGGGAATACTCCTAACATTACAACTGATTCTACTACTTGAAAAGCAAACTGAACGTTATTGATGCCACCTACTGGAATATTTTTTACTACTTTATTACATTTTTTAGCAAGATGTTCATATTAGTTACAAACAAAACAGCTCCATTCATTTCGGGGACATTTCAAAATATGATGGTCTCTTACATTTTGAACAAACGCCTTTAATTTTTGTAATTGTAGGGACAGTAAAACTTTTTGACATATTGTAAACATAAGTACCATAACTGGTTTTGATGTGCTTTTTAGAAACTTTACTAATATTTGAACTTGTTGAAACATCCTAAAAAAACTTGACTTTGGATACTTATCAACTCCATATTAATGCTTAATTTGTGAGCGTTTTCAAAATCCAACTTAGGTTTAGAAAGTAGTTTATGGATCGTAATTTCATCTTTTAAACCAGGAAATAAATATCCCTGAGGGTATCATTTAGAAATTCATCAAAATTACACGTAATCGATTACTTCATTGAATTAACTATGAAACACTCGGCTGTTTCCAATTGCAGTGGCAAATAATATTTTTAAGTGCTTTAATCAAGTTGCAAAACGTTTTATTTTTAGGTTCAACGGAAACTATAAGATTTTTAAGTATATCGTAAATCTCTAAACTAATTACCACCTACAGTATAGCAATTTTTTGTGACGTTTGTGTGAATAATCTTAAAAAACAGTTCTAACTGCTCCAAATAAATCTAGAAAAGTTCATTAACCACTTTAATAAGGATCTCACAGACAGAACTTGTAATAAAATTATAAATACTTTGAGGGAAGCTTAAGTATAATCAAGAAACATCTGGAAACACTAGCCTAACCTAACATAACCTAACCTAAACAAGCGTATCATTAACTGCAACTTTCCTATACATTTCCATTAATTGTAGACTACAACAGCTTTTTCTTTATATGCATGGTTAAAATGTTAAATAGCTTTGACAGGCATTTGCCTATGTAAAAACATCAAAATGACGATCAATTTATTTAGATACATTTTGTTGTTCTATTGACCAGTGAAGTCAGATTTTAAAAAAATTGAGGCAGCCACAACAACTTTCTTTGAAAATTATTACAATGTATGAAAAAGTTAATAATATGATGTAACATGCTTTAATATCAAATACAAAAATGTGCTATGACATTTTTTTAGAATATTTTTTCGTCTTTTTTATTGTTTCGCACAGTTTAGTTGAAATTGCAAAACCGAACTTTAATGGTACAAGTATTTGATTGTACTTTATATAATCATTTAATTGTATTCTGAATTTGTTGTACACTTATTCTAAGCAAATAAACATGCAAATTATTTAATACAGTGGAAGTTTAGTGCCTTAAGTAGTTAGCTGTTACTCACTTGTTTTATACCCGAACACTATATTATTAAATTCAATGATATTCAAACTACTGATTTTGTAAGAATAATGTTGGACCATTTACTTTGCCAAATTATTACATTATTTAACATTCTTTTACTAATATCAATATAGAAAAGAGATAATCAATTGATACAATATTTAGGTACTTAAAAATAAGGTACTTAAAATTCTTTTAATTATAAGAGAGAACCTATAGTGTAAAGCATTTTGTAGAGTATGTACATATATTTTGTAGCGCTTCTATATTTACTCTATATTTACTAAATTTTATTCTGAGATATATTGTATTAAAATGGATTTGTGTTGTATGAGAAACATAGGAGAGGGTCACTGCCAAACTTTATGATTGTCAAGTCACTCAGAACTAGAGTAGATGGCACTTTCTTATTATAAAATGTATTGAATTTTATGTGATTGACAATAAAGCTAGATAATTACAATATTAAAAATAAATGTTTGTATTTATTTTGTTTAACATTCTTATCATGTAGCAGCGAAATGTGCGGCACTTGTGTTGGGAGTTCATCTTTAAGAAGCAACATCTGAATGTGGTGGAATATTTGAGAAATTCCTACTACCTATATTAAAATCTGCATTGTAGTTTGAAGTATTCTACAAGGAACGTGAAGAATGTATAAATATAAGGTGTTAATTTGAATTTGTTCTAGCGCACTACAGTTATGTAATCAAGAACATACCATTAGAAATCATTTATTATGAAAATGTTCAGAACGTTTGGTTTATTTTGAATATTGTGCCATTTTACAAAGTTTACCAAACTTTCTCAGTGTGCGATGTTATAAAAGATTAACAATCCATTGTATGTAGTTGAAAACGTTTCATTGTTCCTACGAATGAATTTGCTAGCCATTTTAATTGTAAACTGCAGATGAGTTTTATAATAATTATTACAGGGTGTCTACTGGTATGGAAAATCCGAAAAGTATTGAAAAAGTGCTGATTTTGTAGAGCAAGTCCGGATGTGCGAAAAAGTGCGGAATTTATACTTCACGTACGGAAATTAAGCGTCTACTTTTAGACTTTACAAAGCCTGACTTTTATTTTGTAGTTTTCATTGTGTATAAAATAAAACTTTCGTGATTGCTAAAGTGCCTAAAAATATATAGGTACATATATGTGAAAATAGTGTACAGGTATTAAGTTATTGTTAGAAATGTTTTACTACTAAACATTGCCCCAACAGATACAACGGCCGTAAATACACTCATAATCGAAAATAAATTACATTACATTTTTCTTCAGGCTAAATATTCTATTCAATTAAATTATTTAAGTGCTTTAATGCTGGATCTTTAGGTACTCTAGCAAGGGCCGTCTATTTCTGCACGTATTGATCTGAATAATACATCTCTGTTGATAATTAATATATAGTCACTTTACAAGTCTAAAAGGAATTGGCGGAAGAGTACCTCAATTTATTTTATAACTTATTAAAAACGTCAATAAGAAACATGAAAACCTCTAAATTACTTTCGAATGCAAGTTGTTCAGGGGTGAAACGTGTAGAGTTGTTGACGAAAGAGAAACATAATTATTTCAAAATTTTTATCCGTGTTCTAGTTTACTAGCCATCAAAATGGATTTCTGACAGTTTTCCACGCCCTCCTACTTCGCAATTACTCAACTGTTTTACCGTTGATTGAATCGACGGTTTTTTACATTTTTAGTTTAAACATCCCATCTTGTTATCGTGAGTATTAGTCACAGCGGGATCTCTCTGGACCATTCATTCAGAGTTGCATTTTTTTTAACTTACTTCAAAGAAGTAAACTATTGTTTTTCCTTCCTCATACTTATTAAAGGATTAAATTTAGCATACTCAACTGTTATTTATAATACAAGTTACAACGTGGCGGCGGTGATTTTATTATGTGCTGCTAATTTAAATTGCGGGAGTTTTTATTAATATTTTGAAACAAATTTAGCATTGTAATGCTTTTTTTTTATTGATATGCCCAGTAAATGCCAGTTTAATCCGTTATGGTTAAGATTTAGAGGAGTGTAGGATTGGTTATGGCCGTGTGAATATAAATTTCGCATTCTTTGTAATATGTGCAGAAAGGAATTTGATGTTAGTCAAGGTGGTATACATTGTGTTAAAACACACACAAAAGGTAAAAAACATTTGAAAATTTTGCAACCTTAATGATGGGTACTCAAAGCACACTTTTTAAAGTGCCTACAATTAGCATGGGTATCGAATGCTTAAATACAAATAAAGGACTTTTCGTCGCTGATGGTGATAAGGTAGTAGCAAGTACAAGTGCGCCTAATTCCTTAACAAAAGATAGTTCAGCGTATTCTGGTAATAGTAACATATTAAAGTTAACCTACTTACAAAGAGAAGAAGTATAGCAGAAATTTTATGGTGTAATCACAAAGTTATGACACATTCCTCAGAGAAGTTTTGCAACTGCCGCTGAAGTTTTTCCTGTTGTTTCCAGATAGTGTGATTGCAAAAATTTACAGCTTCATAAGGATAAAGTAGCTTATTCTATAACGTATGGACTAGGACCTTATATCCAAAGCGAACTTTGTAACCAATTAAAAGAGTGTACATTTTATACTTTGTCATTTGACGAAAGTCTTAATATAATATCCCAACTTGGTCAGATAGACATAATTGTCAGATTTTGGGATAAGGCAACAGATGCTGTACAAACACGATTTCTAAATTCAGCATTCTTGAAACATGCAAATGCTTCTGATTTAATGAATAAATTGATTGAATCTATAACTTCGTTAGACTTGTCTCTGAAAAAAATTGTACAGGTAGGGATGGATGGTCCTAACGTTAATCTAAGAATGCTTAATGACTTGTGCAAAAATTTAAAAGATGAAAGCAGTGAGGATCCTGAACTGTTTTCCACTGGAACTTGTGGAATACATGTAATTCATGGGGCATTCAAAAGGTAATTAGACAAAATTCTTTACTTTCATAACACTGAAATTGTATTCAACGGTGATAAAACAGCATTTAATGTAGATTTTTTTGAACGGAACCTAAATTGTGAACAATGGAATAATCCGTTAGTTTCAAAATAATCAACAATTTGTATTTGCATAAGCTTTTCAAAAATTTTTGAGAAAATTGATAATATGGAAATAGGTCTATAGTTGTTTGCATTATTTTTACCACCTTTTTTATGTAATGGAAGTACTTTAGCTATTTTGAGCGAGTCTGAAAATATATTGTTTTGAAAGCAATTGTTTATAATCTTTGTAAGAGAAAAAATTATAGTATCTTTGATTGATTTAATAAGATAAGAGTTCAATTCGTAGATGTCACAGCTTGCAATTTTTTTTAGAGAATTTATGACATCTCTAACTTCCGACTCAGTTACTGATCTAAATTCAAAATGTACATCACTGGGTATTTCTATTGAATTAAGTAACGTTACTGGATTTAAACGAGACTACAGGAGATTTTTCACAACTTGTAGCGCAATGTTAGTAAAGTGAGTGTTGAAATCACTGGATTTCAGTACTACATTGTTACTGCATTGGACTTTTATTCAACTGTTATTTATTAAACTCCACATACTTTTCATGGGATGCTATCCACAATATCCTCAGATTACTGTAACCACAATAAATATTTATTGAACTTTAACTTTGATATTTTTGGATATTTGTGGTTATTAGAAAAAAATTTTGTAGGAAAATTTTTATCAGATTATCTATAATGATGTATAAAAACAATCAAATTTTTTGTTAGAATCCAAGCTATCATTTTTTATGAAATCCCAGTCAGAATTACATAAACCATTATACATTGCAATTTTTTCTTGTGTGGTAAAGGGTTTAACTATTTTACAAGCACGTTCTAGTTTCATACAACTGATAGGGGGCAATATCATAGTGGTCCCGTCATGGTCTGAAAGGAAAGTTCTCAACCTATCAATATTTAAAGCAAATTCCGTATCATGGTAAAAATTTGTGAAAATATCAATACAGTTGTTTTGTCTAGTATTAAAGGTTACTAAAGAAACTAAATTAAAGGAATGTAGAAGATCAGAAATATGTAAAGATTCTTTAGAATTTTGATTGAAATGTACATTGAAGTTCCCACATATAACAATTCTATTCGAAAAATCAACCATTGTACAGATTTTATTCAAAATACTAATAAAAAGGTCAACATCTCCAGATGGCGAACGATAAACATTAATGATTACTGTGAAAAAATCTTTAAGAATGATTGCTGAAATTTCACAATGTAATTCTACTGATAAATTATTTAACTTCTTCAGAATTACGTAATTAGTTTTTTTTTTTGCAAAAGTCACTACTCCATGACTAAGTGAGGATCTACAAAAATAAGATGCTAAAGTGTAGTTTTGCAAGGCAAACTGATCCAATTCGTTTTTTGATAACCATACATAAACTTAGGTCATATGTACATTGCCTCCTCACATTATAACTATATTATTCCACACCGTTGTATTGAAAAGCAAGTTAATAGTACTGCAAAAATTAGAACGGTTTTCAACGTCTCGTTTTGCTCAAGCACAAATAGTAAATCTTCTAATGATTTTCTCTTACCAGGTCCAAAATTGCAACGTGATATAACAGACATCATTTGCAATTTTCACCTTCATGCTGTAGTAGTTTTTGTTGTGATGTTCAACAAATGTATCCCAAAATATTTAAAAATAAGTTCAACGTAAATTTCAACACATTTACTATCGCACTGAAGCGAACGGGATCATTCAAGAATACGAATTAAATACTGTCACCTTCGGTGTGTCAATCGCACCCTATTTAGCGCAAAGGATTCTTCATCAATTTGTAGAAGATGGCCAGAAATTTCTCTTTGCTTTAAAGGCAATATTGCTACAAACATGTGGAAGATATCTCTGAAAGTGTAGATCGTTTAAGAAGTATTACAATTACAAATGCAATCAACATATTTTTAAATTTGGAGGTTTTAGTTTAAGAAAATGGGTTAGCAATCATCAAGCTATTCTTGATGGTGTACCCATTGATCATCGCGAGCACTCCTTAATGTTAAATACAGATGGCAATTCCATCAAAATCCTGTGTTTAATATGAACCACGTGAAAATTGTTTTTTGTATTATATAAATTCGAATTCAATTGTTACAACTCAAAGAAGTATGCTATCTGGGTGGTAACTGGGGCCAGGTGGCTAACGCTGTAAAATAATCACTCTAGTTAGGTGTGTTTAATGTGAAACCCAAATGTTAATTGGTAACAAAAGGTCAAATTCTTAATTACTACAATTTAATATGTGATAGTGTTGTGGTATCAAATACATGCATAATATAATTTTAATATGAGATACTACACTACTCTCGCCTGGGAAAAAAATTTAATATATATAAAAAGAAACTTAAATGAAACCTTTAAAATGCGGTTAATTATAACGCCAGTCTTTTGGTTTTTTCAACTGATCTCGAGCTTGCAATTTATAAGGCGTCGCAAATTGTGTGCAATCATCAGTATCCGTTTTATTTTCACATACTGATTTTTCCAAATCATATTTGTTTCAATCTACTTGTAAATCATTCATTACGAGAGGAATATTTGAAAAATCTTTCACAAATTTCAGCATTAGATTTTTGTGTTGCTTTACAATGATGCCGTCAATATTAATTAAAAACATACAAGACCCAACCTTTTTAAAAACCTCTCCTAATATCCATGTTTTATTTTAAAAATCACATGCCCAAACCTTTTCTTTTAAACTAAAATTGATTTTCCTGTTTTCATGATAGGTTCTTATTTGTGGATAATGCTTTAGTTTGACATGTTCTATAATTTCGGCAGTCACATGATTTGTTTCAATTTTAGCATGGTAAAGTAAAGAAAATCTATTATGAATTTCCTGACCAAACATTAAAAATGATGGGAATACACCTGTAACTGTGTGTGGCGTATTACGATTATCAAAAAGAAATTTTGCTAAAATTTTATTAAGATCACTTGCTGAGTTTTCTTCTATTAATTTTTTTAAAGCTGTTTTAACGGTTTGTACACTATTCTCAGCAGCCCCGTTCGACGAAGGAGTATAAGGAGCTGTCGTAACTGATTTAATGCCGCACGAGTTAAAAAAAGCCATATACTCTGCTGAATGAAATGCCGCAGCATTATCTGAAACTATATATTTCAGGATACCAAACCGAATAAATAAATTACATAGACAATTTACTGTTTTTTTAGCGGTTATTGACCAAGTAGGAAACACTTCTAACCATTTCGTATGGGTGACAATAATAACCAAAAAATTTTTGTTTAAGAATGGTCCTGCATAATCAATATGCAAGCATCTCCAAGGCTGGGTAAGCCATGGCCATTTATGCAAAGTTGTTTTGGGTGACATCTCTTTATTTTCAATACAAATAGTGCAGAATTGACCTAAGCAAAATATATCGTTTGACAATCCTGGCCACCAAAAGTATGAGCGTGCTAAATTTTTCATACGGGAAATTCTCATGTGCGTTTCATGCAATCTCAAAAGAATGAATAATCGTTTTAAGCACTAGATCTTCATTAGTCATTTGCTGGATTTATTTAAAATCGACTGGCAATTGACTATCTTACATGTGATTTTCCAACACTCCACCCAAAGGTACTACATTGGCCAGGAAGCGAGTTTTTTTTACCTGAAAAATTTTGAATTTTGCCAAACCCTTGCTGTTCCAAGCAAGGTAGGGATCTTTAACGTGCGTGACAACACTCACACACGGTACCTCCATTTTACCTCTTATCCGAACGAGGGTGTATTTTTGTGAAAACTGTTCACCTAACATTTTTCAAGTAGACCGTGTCGGGATGGCAACTGACTATCGTCAAAATAACTATTGTCTACACAGTCCCATGAGGAACTGTCTATAGGCAGCGGTAATCTAAAAGGCCATCTTCAGGGTTGCTTTCAGATTTAATGTATTTCACCTCATATGAAAATCCACTCAGTATTACAGCCCATCTCTTAACTCTGTTAGCCGAAAACTGGGGAATTCTCTTTGTCGGACTAAAAATGGATAATGACGGTTTGTTGTCCATCACCTGTGTAAATTTCTTGCCATATAAAAATGAATAGAATTTACATAACCCAAATATTATTGCTAGCCCCTCTTTTTCAATTGCAGAGTAATTTTTTTTTGCATCATTGAAGGTGCGGGATGCATAAGCTATTGGTATTTCGGTATTATTTGGTATCACATGACTAATTACGGCAGCGATACCATAATCGTTAATCTCAATGGCAAATTTGGATCAAAGTGTATGAGTACAGGAGCCTCAGCTACCAATTTTTTTACTTGCAAAAATACATTTTGGCATTTTTCTTAAGTAAAATATAAAAAGGAAATAAAATTTTACTTAAATTAGGTATAAATTTTGCATAATATGTAATAAGTCTCAAAAAAACCTTTTAGTTGTGTAACATTTTGAGGCGCCGGTGCTTTCATAATAGTTTCGACTTTATCAGGGGTTGTATGTAATCCCTCTTTATTTTATAGCCTAAATACGTGTCTTCATCTTTAAAAAGTCAACATTTCGTTTCCCGCAGAGTTGGGACGGATACAGTCAAAATGTACTCGGATACCGAATACCGGATATTCAAAATGTATTCGTATACTTCTTAAAAAAGTCCGAGTACTTTTTTCGGATACTGAGTGTGGATACATTGAGAATTCACACAACCTTCTAGAAACGTGCATATAACACTTCAAGGCTCATTGGTTCCACAAAAAATACAATGATTTTGTAGATAGTGGCCTTCATATTTCTATAAATGGTAGTAATATTGAGATTGTAAAGTCAATCAAATACTTGGGGATTTATATTGACTCAGAACTTAAGTTTACTGGGCATGTTGATGAATTATGTAAGAAGATGGGCAAGAAAATTGGTTTGTTAAGTAGACTCTCACCCCATTTAACACTATGGGCTAGGTGTGTTGTCTATAATGTAATAATTTTGCCACATTTCAACTACTGCCAGACTGTGCTCTTTATGTGCAAAAGAAAGGACGTACAAAGACTGCAAATTCTGATGAACAAGGGAATGCGTGTAATACTAAAATGTAACATTATGACTCCAATTAGCAGTATGTTACGGCAACTGAATTGGTTGCCTCTAGAAGCACAAGTTGAACATGCTGTTATGGTCCTAGTCCACAGGATTAAATACAATCAGGCACCGGAATATCTTTTGCAATATATACATTATAGATCAGCATATGTCAACTATAACATCAGAACCAAAGATTATATTAATCTGAGTAGAGTGAACAGAAATTTGACGATGAAAACAATTATATATAAGGAATTTTGTTTATTTAACAATCTTCCATCTGACATTAAAGATATTCAAGACATGAAACTGTTTTCTAAGAAAGTTAGAATTCATATAAAAGGAAAAAATGAAATTATGTAATGGTAGTGGTGTATCTGCAAGACGATTGTATTTAGTTAAGGATCTGACTTATTTATAGAAGTGAACACTTTACATTTTCTTCTCTTTAGTTTTTAAATTAAATTGTTTTTTTTTTAATTCATTTATGTATACTGCTAATAGCATTGCGCTAATTAAATAAATAAATAAAAAGTAAGTAGGCGCAAAACCGAATGCTAACACATTCATACACATATAATATATGTGTGTATCACTAGCTTTATAAACTTACATTAGCAAAACTAGTCATAAGCATAACATTTGGTGCCTATATCGACTTTAGTTTCATATATTTAGTGTTTATAGTTTATACCCGCATTAGGTATTTATTTACCTAAATATATATTTCTGGATAAATAACCTAATAAAAGTAGTAAATCCAGACATATTGTACACACATTACTGGTAACTTGTAACCGCTACAAATAAAATAACTAATTCGTTATTTACGGTAATTTTTAAATAGTGTAGATAATTTAAGTTTATAAAAATAAAAAGAAACTTACTTTTTGGTTTCCTACACTACTGCATATTCAACATTTCATACAAAACAAAACACGACACAATTGCACCCTTGGCGTGATGTTCTTTGTATCTGCAGCCTTTACATCAGCTAATAAACGAATTGAGAGAAACATAAATGAGAGTTGTAGACAATATATTGTAAGTTTATATCTTGCGGATTAGTTTTCTATGCTTTTGTGTCGTCGGGGCTAACTATTCAAGAATTCAAATAAATAATTTTTATTAAAGTATCCGAGGTTCTGAAAAATTACTCGAGTACCGTAATTTCATTTTTATCTCGGATATGGATACCAGATACAAAATTTTTTAAAGAATTCGAATACAGAGTACTGGGTACACAAAAAGTACTCGAATACAAAAGTACTCGGATACTTCCCACCTCTGCGTTTCCGCTAGTTTTAATCCCGATTCTTGTAAATGGGTAAAAATTAAATTTAATCTAATTTTATGTTCTAAGGTCTGACTCCCTAAGAGAATGTGGTCTAAAAATACCACACGTCCAGGAATATCTTGCAACAACCCTTCCAATAATTTTTGGAATCTTGCGGGTGCTGATGCAACTCCGAAAGGAAGCCGATTATATCGGAATACTCCCCGGTGTGTTGAGATCGCCACTAAATCTTTAGAGGCTTCCTCTAAATTAATTTGCAAGTATGCATTTGAAAGATCTAATTTTAAAAATATTACCGATCCATGAAATTTTGAAAGTAAGTCCTCTACTCGTGGTAGTGGATATTGGTCAACCTTTAAACAAGGGTTGATTGTTATTTTATAATCTCTACACAATCTGACTGTGCTGTCTTTTTTTAGGACAGGCACAATAGGTGTTCCCCATTCACTAAAATGGACTGATTCGATAATATTTAACTCTAACAACCGATCTAATTCTGCATCTACATTTCCAACTAAGGAATAGGGTAAGGGCCGAGGCCTAAAAAATTTGGGTGTTGCACCCTCTTTTAAATTTAAATTTACAGTACATCTGTTAAATGAACCTAGTCCAAGGGAGAACAGTTTTGTTAAATTTAAAGAACAATTGCTTTTGCCTGCATTACTATCACTACTCACATAAAAAATTTAATTCAAAATCTTACAAAAATTTGTACCCAGATCGGCGTGTTATCGGTTTCTATAATGTAAATATCTAATTGTTTAGCTACCGTTTTGTAGGTTGTGTTAAATAAACAAAATCCCAAGGGTGCGATTGCACCACCATTATATCTATATAAGGTTCTACAAGTACTATGCAATTTATGATTTCCAAACAGCTGCTTATACAATGTGTCTGGAATCGCAGATATACTAGCTCCTGTATCCAACTGATATTTAATAGGATGATGACCGATTATGACTTCTAAATGTATAGGTGCCATATCATTTTGATTTCAATTGAAAACAAAGAATGTCCTTCAGTCTCAAGAAAATTTTGTGACTTGCAACTGTTTGATGCATTTGTTTTACACATCAGAGTCAAGTGCCCCTGTTTTTTACATTTATTGCATGTATAAGTTCTGTATTTGCAATTTTTTATACTATGATTATTACGTCTGCAACATAAACATTTTAATTTATCAGCACCACCACGAGAGGAACATTCTCATCACCATTGCCTCTGGAGGGCAACTCTACACTTTTCTATGAGATCGCAATACGAGATTGCACCTGATTTAATGATGGTTCTTGCTTGATTTCCCAGGATGACAGCTTCACCGCCATCTTAGCTGTCGCAACATTCAATATGTCCTCTACGGTAGATGTCACCTTTTCTTCAAACAAGCAATCCTGCACAATGCCTGAAGTATACCCTACTACGAACTGATCCCTTAGGACTCGTCCTAATTCGTCTACTGAAAATTCACACTGCAACGCTAAGCTCCTTATTCTTGCACACCGTTACAGTGGCGTTTCACAAGAGTTCGTTTGCGATTTATAAAATTTGTACCTTGCAGTAAAACATGATTGTTGGGGTTTAAAATGTTCATTTAATAATTTAATTATATCATAATTTTTATCCTCCGGTAAACTAGGTAAACATAAATTGTAACCTAGTTTATAATCATTTTCACTCGATGTTCAATAAAATCACACGTTTCCGAAAATTATCAGTAATACCGTTAGCGATAAAGAACTTTTTGATATTATTGGTTATCCGCTACTAAACATAATAAATATGTCTCTTATGCATGGTATTGTGCCCAAGGATTTAAAGATATCAACAATTACACCAATTCAAAAAGTAGTATCAACAAAGAAATGCGAAGAGTACAGGCCTATAAATATGTTGGCCACAATTGAAAAGGTATTAGAAACAGTAATATATAAGCAACTGAAGCAATTCCTGGATGAGAATATATTAACCACCTATCAGTCTGGTTTTCGAACGAAACACTCGTGTGAGACAGCAATTCAGCTAATTATAAATGACTGGAAAGAATCAATGGATAAAGGAAAGGCGGTGTGTGCAGTCTTTATAGATTATAAAAGAGCATTTGAGACTATAAGTAGAAATATTCTCATTCAAAATTGGAAAGATATGGAGTTAAAGACAATGCGTTAGAGTGGTTTAAAGACTACCTAAAAACAGGGAGCAAGAAACGAGATGGCAACGGGAAACATCTAATAGATCAGAAATTGAGTGGGTGTTCCACAAGGAAGTATTTTGGAACCATTGCTTTTATAATTTATATAAATGATATAGTGAATGTAGTGAAGGTAATAAAGATGCATATGTTTGCTGATGACACTTTAATATATGCTGAAGGTGCAAATGTAATAAACCTTATTCAATCTGTAAATAGTGACTTAATAAGAATTAGCAAATATTTAGTTGGAAATAAGCTGAAGATAAATGTTGATAAAACAAAATGGATGTTGTTAACGAATGATAGAAGTTATCAAATGATTAAAACAGAAAATAGGAATGTACAAATAGATGGGTCTGATATTGAAATGGTACAGAACATTAAATACCTTGGCGTAATAATTGACCGAAAATTAACTTTTAAAATGCATCAACAGATGGTTATAAATAAAGTAAGCAAAAAGGTTGAATTTCTGAGAAGAATTAGTGCAAAGCTATCAAGTTTTGCTCGATTAACTTTATACAGAGCACCAGTTTATCCACACCTAACATATTGCAGCACCATTTTATTTGTCTCAAACCAAGGTGGTTTGGAAAGATTGCAAAAGATACAAAATCATGCAATGAGATGTTTATTAAAATGTAGCAGATTTGCCAAAGTCCGTAAAATGTTAGAATGCCTTAATTTTTTAAATGTTCAGGAACAAATGAAATATAATAGTATGGTTTTTATATATAAAATTATAAATGGTATGCTGCCCTCGTACTTGGTTAGCAACTTAATTAAAGTGTCAAGTATACATAACTACAGCACAAAACAAGCAGACAATTACTATATATACAAGAAGAATAAAACGATAACCACAAAAAATGTATTTCATTATGGCGTTAAAATATACAATACATTACCAAAATCAGTTACAAATCAGCCTTCTCAAAGAAAGTTCAACAGTAATTTAAAGAAATATATTTTAAGTTGTAGAAATGAAACCTAAATATATTATTAACTGTATTTTAATAATTTGCTTTATAGTATATTTTGTTTTATACTTTAATAACCTATATCGAGTTATGCAATAAATCTACTTACTTACTTACATTTTCTAAACGCAGCTTATATAATGACCATTCAGCATGCACTGAATTTAGGGTGGCTTATATGTTACTTTTTATGCAAAATCGTTAACTCAAAAGGTATGGCTTTTAGGATTAAACTGGGATGAACCGCTTCCAAATAAAATCCAAGAAGAATGGAAACAATTTGTTATTGATTTACCCTTATTCTCAGATTAAAATTTCTCGTAATATCGATTTTAAGCAAGCATTTTCTCGTCAAGTGATCGGATTTTATGATGGTTCCTCAAAAGGATATGAAGTGGTCATTTATATTCGCTGCGAATTTCAAAATAATATTAATACTTATTTGCTTAAGGCTAAAAATCTTGTAGCCCCATTCAAGACTTTAAGTATTCCTTGCTTGGATGTATCTGCTGGTTCTTTTGAGTCGCCTCTTAAAATCCGTCGAATGTTTTATTAAACAAATCGAACCAACTTCCGTTCATTTATTTAGATTCGTCAATTGTACTTGCTTGGTTACATATACCGCCTCATACCTTAAAGACTTTCGTGTCTAATAAAATTGTTGAAACTTTTGAAACTACTCTATCTACCCAGTAATATCACCTCTCAACCAAGGACAATCCTAGTGATTGTGCAAAGTAGGGGTTTACTCCCCAAATTGTTACCTCAACTTACCCTCTGGTGGAAGGGCCCCTGCTTTTTGTATACACTCTTCAGCACTTGGAACTTAATTTCACGCAATCTTCTGTTAGATAATCTGATTCCTGAATTAAAGTCGGAAACACATTTCCATCAGCTGAAATTTCCCTTTATTAGAATTAATAAATAAATGTTCAAGTTTTAGTACATTACAAAGAATTATTGCTTTTGTTCTGAAATTCTATTCTAATTCTCGATACAAGATATTACAAGACTCCCTAAGAGAATGTGGTCTAAAATACCACACGTCCAGGAATATCTTGCAACAACCCTTCCAATAATTTTTGGAATCTTGCGGGTGCTGATGCAACTCGAAAGGAAGCCGATTATATCGGAATACTCCCGGTGTGTTGAGATCGCCACTAAATCTTTAGAGGCTTCCTCTAAATTAATTTGCAAGTATGCATTTGAAAGATCTAATTTTAAAAATATTACCGATCCATGAAATTTTGAAAGTAAGTCCTCTACTCGTGGTAGTGGATATTGGTCAACCTTTAAACAAGGGTTGATTGTTATTTTATAATCTCTACACAATCTGACTGTGCTGTCTTTTTTTAGGACAGGCACAATAGGTGTTCCCCATTCACTAAAATGGACTGATTCGATAATATTTAACTCTAACAACCGATCTAATTCTGCATCTACATTTCCAACTAAGGAATAGGGTAAGGGCCGAGGCCTAAAAAATTTGGGTGTTGCACCCTCTTTTAAATTTAAATTTACAGTACATCTGTTAAATGAACCTAGTCCAAGGGAGAACAGTTTTGTTAAATTTAAAGAACAATTGCTTTTTGCCTGCATTACTATCACTACTCACATAAAAAATTTAATTCAAAATCTTACAAAAATTTGTACCCAGATCGGCGTGTTATCGGTTTCTATAATGTAAATATCTAATTGTTTAGCTACCGTTTTGTAGGTTGTGTTAAATAAACAAAATCCCAAGGGTGCGATTGCACCACCATTATATCTATATAAGGTTCTACAAGTACTATGCAATTTATGATTTCCAAACAGCTGCTTATACAATGTGTTTGGAATCGCAGATATACTAGCTCCTGTATCCAACTGATATTTAATAGGATGATGACCGATTATGACTTCTAAATGTATAGGTGCCATATCATTTTTGATTTCAATTGAAAACAAAGAATGTCCTTCAGTCTCAAGAAAATTTTGTGACTTGCAACTGTTTGATGCATTTGTTTTACACATCAGAGTCAAGTGCCCCTGTTTTTTACATTTATTGCATGTATAAGTTCTGTATTTGCAATTTTTTATACTATGATTATTACGTCTGCAACATAAACATTTTAATTTATCAGCACCACCACGAGAGGAACATTCTCACCACCATTGCCTTTGGAGGGCAACTCTACACTTTTCTATGAGATCGCAATACGAGATTGCACCTGATTTAATGATGGTTCTTGCTTGATTTCCCAGGATGACAGCTTCACCGCCATCTTAGCTGTCGCAACATTCAATATGTCCTCTACGGTAGATGTCACCTTTTCTTCAAACAAGCAATCCTGCACAATGCCTGAAGTATACCCTACTACGAACTGATCCCTTAGGACTCGTCCTAATTCGTCTACTGAAAATTCACACTGCAACGCTAAGCTCCTTATTCTTGCACACCGTTACAGTGGCGTTTCACAAGAGTTCGTTTGCGATTTATAAAATTTGTACCTTGCAGTAAAACATGATTGTTGGGGTTTAAAATGTTCATTTAATAATTTAATTATATCATAATTTTTATCCTCCGGTAAACTAGGTAAACATAAATTGTAACCTAGTTTATAATCATTTTCACTCGATGTTCAATAAAATCACACGTTTCCGAAAATTATCATTAATACCGTTAGCGATAAAGAACTTTTTGATATTATTGGTTATCCGCTACTAAACATAATAAATATGTCTCTTATGCATGGTATTGTGCCCAAGGATTTAAAGATATCAACAATTACACCAATTCAAAAAGTAGTATCAACAAAGAAATGCGAAGAGTACAGGCCTATAAATATGTTGGCCACAATTGAAAAGGTATTAGAAACAGTAATATATAAGCAACTGAAGCAATTCTTGGATGAGACTAATATATTAACCACCTATCAGTCTGGTTTTCGAACGAAACACTCGTGTGAGACAGCAATTCAGCTAATTATAAATGACTGGAAAGAATCAATGGATAAAGGAAAGGCGGTGTGTGCAGTCTTTATAGATTACAAAAGAGCATTTGAGACTATAAGTAGAAATATTCTCATTCAAAAATTGGAAAGATATGGAGTTAAAGACAATGCGTTAGAGTGGTTTAAAGACTACCTAAAAAACAGGGAGCAAGAAACGAGATGGCAACGGGAAACATCTAATAGATCAGAAATTGAGTGGGGTGTTCCACAAGGAAGTATTTTGGAACCATTGCTTTTTATAATTTATATAAATGATATAGTGAATGTAGTGAAGGTAATAAAGATGCATATGTTTGCTGATGACACTTTAATATATGCTGAAGGTGCAAATGTAATAAACCTTATACAATCTGTAAATAGTGACTTAATAAGAATTAGCAAATATTTAGTTGGAAATAAGCTGAAGATAAATGTTGATAAAACAAAATGGATGTTGTTAACGAATGATAGAAGTTATCAAATGATTAAAACAGAAAATAGGAATGTACAAATAGATGGGTCTGATATTGAACTGGTACAGAACATTAAATACCTTGGCGTAATAATCGACCGAAAATTAACTTTTAAAATGCATCTACAGATGGTTATAAATAAAGTAAGCAAAAAGGTTGAATTTCTGAGAAGAATTAGTGCAAAGCTATCAAGTTTTGCTCGACTAACTTTATACAGAGCACCAGTTTATCCACACCTAACATATTGCAGCACCATTTTATTTGTCTGAAACCGAGGTGGTTTGGAAAGATTGCAAAAGATACAAAATCATGCAATGAGATGTTTATTAAAATGTAGCAGATTTGCCAAAGTCCGTAAAATGTTAGAATGCCTTAATTTTTTAAATGTTCAGGAACAAATGAAATATAATACTATGGTTTTTATATATAAAATTATAAATGGTATGCTGCCTTCGTACTTGGTTAGCAACTTCATTAAAGTGTCAAATATACATAACTACAGCACAAGACAAGCAGACAATTACTATATATACAAGAAGAATAAAACGATAACCACAAAAAATGTATTTCATTATGGCGTTAAGATATATAATACATTACCAAAATCAGTTACAAATCAGCCTTCTCAAAGAAAGTTCAAGAGTAATTTAAAAAAATATATTTTAAGTTGTAGAAATGAAAACTAAATATATTATTAACTGTATTTTAATAATTTGCTTTATAGTATATTTTGTTTTATACTTTAATAACCTATATTGAGTTATGCAATAAATCTACTTACTTACTTACATTTTCTAAACGCAGCTTATATAATGACCATTCAGCGTGTACTGAATTTAGGGTGGCTTATACGTTACTTTTTATGCAAAATCGTTAATTCAAAAGGTATGGCTTTTAGGATTAAACTGGGATGAACCGCTTCCAAATAAAATCCAAGAAGAATGGAAACAATTTGTTATTGATTTACCCTTATTCTCAGATTAAAATTTCTCGTAATATCGATTTTAAGCAAGCATTTTCTCTTCAAGTGATCGGATTTTATGATGGTTCCTCAAAAGGATATGAAGTGGTCATTTATATTCGCTGCGAATTTCAAAATAATATTAATACTTATTTGCTTAAGGCTAAAAATCTTGTAGCCCCGTTCAAGACTAAGTATTCCTTGCTTGGAATTATCTGCTGGTTCTTTTGAGTCGCCTCTTAAAATCCGTCGAATGTTTTATTAAACAAATCATTTATTTAGATTCGTCAATTGTACTTGCTTGGTTACATATACCGCCTCATACCTTAAAGACTTTCGTGTCTAATAAAATTGTTGAAACTTTTGAAACTACTCTATCTACCCAGTAATATCACCTCTCAACCAAGGACAATCCTAGTGATTGTGCAAAATAGGGGTTTACTCCCCAAAGTGTTACCTCAACTTACCCTCTGGTGGAAGGGCCCCTGCTTTTTGTATACACTCTTCAGCACTTGGAACTTAATTTCACGCAATCTTCTGTTAGATAATCTGATTCCTGAATTAAAGTCGGAAGCACATTTCCATCACGCTGAAATTTCCCCTTTATTAGAATTAATAAATAAATGTTCAAGTTTTAGTATATTACAAAGAATTATTGCTTTTGTTCTGAAATTCTATTCTAATTCTCGATACAAGATATTACAAACTGCTCGACGTATTGGTCTGCTCCTACCAATTGAACTTCAAAATGCCAAGTATCAATGTATAACAGAACTACAGACATTTAATTATTTCCAAGAAATTCACCAAGTGAAAACTAATCAGTTATGTTCTCGTTCTTTACAGAAATTATCTCTGTTTCTAGATGGTCGGGGTCTCCTCAGGGTGGGCGGTCGTTTTGTACATACAGCTCTCCCTTATGATGCTAAACATCATATATTAGTTTCCAGCGATTCTCATCTAGCGGCCTTGATATGTGATTATACGCATAAAATAACATTACAAGGAGGTCCACATCTAATGCAATCGTTCATTCAATGTCAATATTGGATTCTAGGAATTCATCAATTAATACGTTACGTATTTATAAATGCTGTTATAAATTAAATGCTCAAACATTTTTATTCAAAATGGCAAATTTTCCAAAGGCTAGAAGTTCAGCAATTGTGTCCGTTCTGGAATATAGGAATCAATTTAGCTGAACCTTGGATCATCATTTAGGTTATTTGATACATGTGGTGATTTTATGTCACACCAATAAACGCTTTGTTTTTTTTCTTTTTTGTTTTCGCTTTTGTATTTGGTCTTAAAACATTGTTTTTGGGGAGTGTGTGTTGGAGTCCGAAAGTTAATTTTATATTTACAATGCAAAATGCAACGTTTTGTTATAATGTTAATATCAAGTTGATAACTCGCAGGTGTTGAAAGTTGAATTTATATTAGTTAGTTACGTTATTGTTCTTACATGTGAAGGTTGTGTTTCTAATAGCATAAAGTAAAAGTTTAGTGTCGCCATTCCAAAGATCACCATCCGCCTCGTAGAGCGCACTCGCTGCCACCCATAGCTATTTTAATTAAGGGTGCCCGTTTTTAAGTAGCAGCTGTGTGGTTTCCTGTTTATCCATTAAAAGTCACACTGATTTGGTAAGTACTTTTGTTTGCACTACCGCTAACATTAAACCACTTAACCAATGTTGTTATGAAGAAGTATAGAATGCTGGGCTTTCTGCGGGGGTGTTTTGAACATATCTACATGCCATCATGTTCCTCTTTACTAATTTGATTTTTAAGTATTTTGGAATACAACAGTATTATCTGGGACATACAAGTGTCATACTAAGAAACTACAGCGTGTCCAAGATACTTTTGCTAAATATTGTCTGTGGAAACATCATTTTCTTATAAAGCTGTATTAAGACACTTGTCTGGTTAATACTTTTGGAACTCATTGCTCTTAAGAGGCGTCTGTAACTGAAGTGTGCCTATATAAATTGGTAAACACTGTTAAATTGTTCTACTCTTCAGTCTATTATGAATTTTTGTATTTGTTTAAAGTCCACTATATACTTGAATTTGTTCGCTGAAAGATATAGAACGTAACTATAGTAAAGCAGCGTTTGTCGAGCACATGATTAATCCTTAAGCTCCCAGTATGTTCATTTGATCATGGAAATTTACTTTGCTTTAAGTTCCCCCTCCATTGTTACTTCCACCTGATTCCTTCTAAAACCATTTCAAACTAGAATTTTAAGGTCCATTCTATTGATTAGGTTTAGTATTCTTATTCTTTTCAGGGTTTGCAGTGTTGATTCCTGTTAGAAGTTTGACATAAATTTTATTTCTATGAATTATGGAAGGGAAAGAAGAGTAAGTACAATATTTTTTAATCTGTAGAATTTAAATTTATTACAATAGCGTATTTTTGTTATCAAATATGTCTATTATTATTACTAATAAAGAAGCAAGTGCTTATTAAATTTTTAGGGGTTAATTTAGGGTGATTTATTAAAGTATGATCAAATGATCATAGTGGGCATATAACAACGCTAATTTAAAATTTTGTTTTTAGCCAATATTCTTTACAAGAACTCTTAGAATTTGCTGTAGAAGCAAATATTTTGAACAGACGAAATGTGCGAGATATTTATATTACGCCCCCTGTGCCCTCTATAGACACTGATGAAGACAGTGCCAACGAGGATGAAGGGGGAACAATTGATAACCTACCAGGAAGACAGCTCTTATCTCACACTGAAATAGTATTTAGCGATGAAAGTAGACTTGACACGACAACGAAATCTGAAATAGTTGATGTATCATGTTTGATAACCCCACAAGGATTTTTACAAACACCGACAACTCTTCCTGCTACAGTATCTAGAAAACAGCATTCATCGACCTCCAAAGTAGCACCTCATTCCACAATATCTGGGAATAGACTAGACGAATGGCTACTCAGATATAAAAAGGAAGTAAAGATAAATATAAATGGATACAAGATGATATGCTTTCAAAACCACCTGTAAAATGTTTTCCGCAAAGTGATTTTAGTCTATACGAGCAGATGAAGCCTATAGAAATATTTGAATGTTTTATAGATGATAGTCTAATTGAACATATGGTAGCAGAAACTAAGAAGTACGCTCTTTTCAAAGTATGGCTCAGATCCACAGATTTCAAAAGAAGAAATAAAATGTTTTTTGGGTATAATGATATGCAGTGGTTATATTTGGGTTCCGAACAAACGAATGTATTGGGACTCAAAAGACGACGTGAGAAATTTGATGATATGCGAAGAAATCGTTTCCTTCAAATAAATCAATTTTTTCATTTAGCTGATAATTCTCAAATTGATATGGATGATCGTCTTTTCAAAGTAAGACCGTTTATCGATTCACTAAAAAAGAAATTTCACGAACATTTCATACCAACATCTAAAATGAATTACGACGAATGGATGATAAAATACTATGGGCAGGCACGGGATGAAACAATTTTTACGAGGAAAGCCAATACGTTTTGGGTATAAATCCTGATGCCTCAATACTCCCGATGGCTACTTGGTTGATTTCCAAATTTACACCGGAAGGACAGCATGACCTAAATCGTATTGAAACTGTTTTTGGAAAACCAGTGGTCCCATTTTTGCCAATGCTTGAAAATTTACCAAATATACCATATGAATTTTTCTTTGACAATCTGTTTTCTAATTTTCCTTTGTTTGCTTATTTGAGAGAAATTGGGTGCAGTGCAACTGGAACATTGAGGGAAAACAAATTACCAAAAGCCGTCCCTTTGATAAACAAAAAGGAGTTTGAAAAACAAGAAAGAGGTATGGTAGAATCTGTAATTGAAAAAAACATGGTGTCTCAATTGTTAGATGGAAGAACAATAAAGTAGTTACTGTTATGTAACTCATTATGGAGCGAAAAGATGGTGCCGGACAGCTAAAAAAAATGTGTTGAAAAGACCAGCAGCTATTACAACATATAATGAGGCAATGGGTGGCACAGACAGATGGATCAGAATATACACGAAACTCGAATTTGTATACGCCCCAAAAGAGTGGTGATGGCCGCTTTTCACTTGGATGATAGATGCTGCACTAAACAATGCTTGGATTCTTCACAAAAAGCATCATAACCAAAAATTAACATTTGTCGAATTTCGAAGAGAAATAGCAAAATTCCTAATGTCGAGTTATGGTGTACCTCGCAAGAAGCCTGGAAAAGCACTTTCAATTGCAACAAATACAGCAATAAGATACGATAACATCAAGCACTTTGTAGGTGCATGTAAACGCCGAAATTGTGGGTACGAAAAATGTAACAAGGAGAATGGTCCAAAAGCCAAAAAAAGCATAGTTCGCACAGAGTGCAAAAAGTGCAATGTAGGACTATGTATAAAATGTTTTGAATTATATCACACTACTTGATTAGTGAAATTACTTACAAAATTACACAATAAGACTTTGTACATATATATGATGTTTATTAAACTTTGTTCTTATGACTTACTAAGAGCTTTTGTAAATTCAAATTGTAATAAATAAAAAAATCAATATTTGTTTGTCATCTTATGCCCAGTATGATCAAAAGATCATGGACGTGTTTTCAAAAGCCACGGATATTTGGCACCCGTTTTTTCTGAAAGTTAATTGTAAATCATGTCTAATGAAAAGAAATCCTATACTTTCGAAAAAATATTCTAAAAGTCATTCCGGGCTCTAATGGGTTAAAGCACATACAACAAACTGTAATATTTTTAATATTTGTCTTGCCCTATTCGAAAGAGCAGTTCATCGTGTCTTCTAATTGGCTAGTTTAAGAATTTTCTTTGTTGTTTAAAATGTTTATACTACTATTTTAATTGTTATCTATAAACTATGTGTACCATTTGGGATTTATTCTGTGTACTTACAACAAATAAATAAATAAAAAAACAGAAGTGTTTATACTGGAACGCTATTCCTACTCGTACAGAAATGGACACGTTAATGGTACATAAGTAAATCTCAGAAAAATATTGACAAAAGTTCAGCTAAAACTGTAATGATAACAGTTGTTGAGAAATTTTATTACTGGTAGTGTATTGTGTCCGTTCTACAGCTCTTCGGGCCATCTAGGAACAGTTTCAACCAACAATAATGAAGAACACATTCACCAATTGGTCCATTTGGTGTCTGAAAAGAAGTCTTTAATAAACTGCACTTAAACTCAGTACCAGTGAAGAGTCCACGTTAAATGTTCCAATCTAATGGTGGTTATCCATATGTCGCATTCAAATTGGCCCATGATTAAGTGCCCCAAACAAACATTGTGAGAAAATTTACTGTGAATTTGTGGGAGCATAGAATACGAATCCCACAATTTCTTAGAAAATCATAGGAAAGCATTTGGCGTGCTCTATCAGAATATGGCAGTATTAACCCTTGTTTTGCAGAAGATGAGGATAAGCATCCACTTACGGTTAACTAAGAGTATTATAAACAATTTTTACACTTTTTATGAGCACGTGTTTCACCAGGATAGTGCAGTAAACCATACAACCAGATGCCCCAGAGTATTATTTCATAAACGTTTTCAATACAGAATTTTTTATGGAACAGATTTCGAATACCATCCCTATTCATGTGATCTGATGTTGGCCAATTCACATTTAGAAAATGAATGAAGCAGATGATCCGGAAACAAATATTGAAAAAGTGCGACAAATATAAAATCTATTTTCAACAACACCGTTTAGAAATATGGTCAATTTCCAAATTGTTATTAATCATGTTTGTGCCAAGATTCAATTGTGCTCAATTTGAACATTTAAATTAAGCTAATGAAACAATACATACAATTTTTATTTTCGTACTGTTATTTTGGCAAATACTGAATTTAAGCCTTGTAGAATTTTAAAACTACAAGCATACCTATGAGATAAAGGTGAACTGGAAAATTTTGTAAATAATCTTCCATGGGTTATCACTATCGAGTGATGCAGGAAAATTTGTTTATAGACTAGTGCTTACTCAAAAACATATCTACTTAATCTCTTTTGTAAATAAAATGCAAAAAGGTTACAATTTAACGTCATGGTTATTTAGTCAAAATTACATTTCTCAAAACTCTCGGTAACAGTATGCATAAGCATATGGGAAAAAAACTCGATTTGTGTAAATTTTTAATCTAGTTTAATATAAAGCTATATAACAAAATATAATCATGTATAGCAATATACAGCTAATCTGTAGATATATAATTAGCATGACTATCATACTGCTACCATGTATCCCAAGAGAAACATATATAGAAAAATAGTTATATACGGCACTTTAATAATTACAACAATAAAACCTCTCCTGCAGATAATGGCACTTATATTTGATAAGAACCTACTCTCAATGGTTCTGATTTAGGCTTTCATTACTATATACAATGATTAGACTAATATCGGTAGCAGTTAAATATAAGGAAAAAATTAAAAGCATTTAAAACTGACACAATAAATGAATCAGTTTACAATATTAAAAAGCGGCATTAAAATACACTTTAAATTAGATCGCCTACTGAGCCACAGCTATTTTTTGTTTTAACTTTTTAGGCCAAATACTTTTTTTGTGACATTTTTCATCTTTAATACTCTGAGGCTTGTGTGTTAGTAAATTTTTAATCCAAGAAATGGTTTTGTTACGCTTATTTTTAGTTTCAATATTAATATTACTGGAACTTCCACTTGGAGCATTGTTGTTAGCTGCAATGGTAATATTTTCAATGTCATTATCGGAAGATAATTTAAGTTCACCATACTGTTAAATTTAACACCTTCTTTCTTTGGTTGTAAGCTTTTAGCTGCTTCTTTTATGCTTGGACGTTGTTCTATTTTTTGAGATGCAGATCTGAAAAGAAGTGAATTTGAAATACAATTTACATGATTCGATTCTCGATATACTATTATTATTATATTACTTCTATTTGAACCAACTTAATTAAAAATTTATATATAGATACAATAACTTTTAATAACTTTTAATTGTGATGTATTTCTGGGATGCACACGTTCGTAAAGCAAAAACTAATCAGTCAATTGTAATTTAATTTCTAACGTTTCGGCATGAAATTTATGCCTTAATCATAGAATAATTACTATGACTTAAAAATGCTATTAATAGAAACACTTACTCATGACATACAGTTTTGAGTGACAAAATATTTTATGTATGTCATGAATAAGTGTTTCTATTAATAGCATTTTTAAGTCATAGTAATTATTCTATGATTAAGGCATAAATTTCATGCCAAACGTTAGAAATTAAATTACAATTGACTGATTAGTTTTTGCTTTACGAACTGCAATCCAGAAACAACATCACAATTAAAAGTTAACCTACTTTCGTTCGACAAAAATATATGTGTCCTTGCCAGGACTGTGATGTAAAAAACATAGGGCACACTTCCACATGGCTCTCAACCAGAATAGCCTCACATAAAGGCAACTGCAGACACAACAATAAAACATGTGTGCACTTTCCTCCCATGCCATCGAAACAGGTCATACAATTAATTATAATGATACCGGTATAATCTACAATGAAATAAACTACAAAAAACGATTATTTTTAGAAATGATCCCTGTTTCTTTACAAAAAAACACCTTTAAATAAAAAAACAGATACACAAAATCTCAACAACATTTGCTCATATGTTTTGACCGTTATTAAAAAATCTAATAAATACAAAAGATACACCAATACCTGACATCACTCAAACAGCATACTTTACAATTCACTATACAAGAGACACGAAATTTAATTTTACTATAACCTAAGATACACTTACAGTTGTCTTCAATCAAAACATGCCAAATTCAATTTATACAGATTTAAATTAATTTTATATGCTAGATTTTAAACCTAATTTATAAAAACTTCATTATTCGTAAGTAACCTACAATTGTTAATTACTCTAATTATGTACTTATAGTTTTCCTGAAGAAGAAAATAACAATTTTCGAAAGCTCGAATTAGTAAAAAAGAAGTTTCAAAAGACCTGACTGATACCCCAATATCGCAAGTTTTACTAAATCGAGCTTTCAAAAATTGTTATTTTCTTATTCAGGAAAACTATAAGTTATATATATATATATATATATATATATATATATATATATATATTATTTTACGTTATTAGGGCAGCCACGTTGGGCGCCAAAAATGTTACGTTACGTAATACAAAGACAATCAAAGAAATGACAAAGAACATCAAAGAAATGACCAGGCTCAATCGGAGAGGGGTTGTAAAAAGCAGACCAACATACAATGTAGCGGCTGTAAGGAGTTAGTGATAATACCTGCAAGAAAAAAAAATAGTTAAGCAAACCTGAAATAAAGAAAAAGCATAGCAGCAATGAAAAGTCTAAGTTATTCAGTACTTTGTAGAATGTAAATAAAACTGTTTAGATAAACTATATAATATAATCACGATAAAAGCATTATAAAAATTTTTATTACAAAGTGAGGTAATATTGGGGAGTAGCAGAAACGTTTCCTCACACACCAATTAAACATAAATCAGACAAACTGTTAACAAAAGATAAATAGGTAAGACACAATAGATATGAGTAATTCAGTAGGATTGATTTCTTTTTTTTTCTTAATAGCAGGCAAGTCTATTGTAAAAGGTATCAGAACGACAAAGATATGGTAAAGCAACGGATAGATATTTAAAGTAATAACAAGTAGGAAATAGTTCAACTTACAAAAGGTCCTTCAGTAACGCTTCCTTGCAATTGAAGTGTGAGATTCACGATGTCCGGCACTAACAAAGCACTTCACCCTTGACTGTGAGGGCGTTGATGGAACTTATCACACGTAACCCTAATCACAATTATTCCTAGTTACCAACCGGCAATCGAATACCAATTTACGTCATTTGTAAGCTGGAATCACTGTAAAATGTTAGTTGCCAAACACGTTTTTATCTCCCTTTGCATTTCTTGTTGCTAATATCCTTCTTTTCCATTGTTGGAATTTGTGGTACAACAGACAGGAACACATGCAACAACCGCAACTAAGAACAATTAAAGTTAGTATAATTCCGATCCAAACATCCGCCAAGAATTTTCGTATTGCGGATCTGCTTCAGCAGAAAAAACTTCATCAACTTCTGAAGCTAATTTCAGTTGGTAAAGGCATTGTTTGAATACGGTGAAACGTTTAAAAACACGACAAACGCAACCACATAACCAAGTAGTGCACCAAAAGTAACTAACGAATGTACCATTTTTATTTAAGGTACTTCTCTCTTAAAAGCAAAAGCACAAACACATTCATGACACACAAAAAAAATTATTTATAGAATAGATCACGCAAAAGTGACGTAAAGAAAAAAATGATGTAAAGAATAGATCACGGAATACGCAGCTGATTTAATTACATGTTGTTTGCATTCTATCGCTCGGGTTTTTCAAATTTACAGTTCAATTATACAAAAATTAGGTTGGGTCAAGTCAAAAGTTCATTTTACCGGTTATTAGCGTCCTTCACCTACATTTAATTATGTTGAAACAATTTAAAACTATTTCCTTAATTGTGAAGAACATGCCGAATAAGTAAATACACAGCTTTTTTTTCCAAAAGAAACTCCACTAAAGAAACCCAATTAGTAAAGCACACGTAAGCACTAATACCGTCCGTCAAATGTCCTTAAAAACACACGTGCGTCGACCAAACACGTTAATATACAACTTTTATTTCATAAGAAAAACAATTAAAATCGTGCCGCGCTTGTTCATAACAATTCGAAAAATTGATCCCGCATTAATTCTCACTATTCTCCAAGCAAAAAGAAACAGTATTTTTAACGTAATTAGTAGATAGGAACCAAGAACAAAACCACGACTGCCAATCTGTTTATTCAACTCGTTCTATTCCAACTTCTTATCGTCTCTTATCTAGACTTGTATATTCACATAAGCAACAAAATTTATATCAACGGCAAGACAAGGACGATGCAATCTACTCATTATAATACGATGCACTCGCCTAAGGAGTTAATAAATATAAAATATAGAAATCGTAGTTACAGAAAGGTATTTGTTAATTGAGTAATAGCGTAAAATGTTAAACTATAAAAATGCCCGTTACAATATATATATATATATATATATATATATATATATATATATATATATATATATATTGCAGTGGTCATGCCCCACGAATTGGGCGCCCTAAAAATGCAGTGGTCTCGCTGGAATTATGTTCTAAAAATCGTGCCCCACACTTTGGGCGTCATAAAAATGATATGTTCTCCTCTATTTGAAGCCCCTTTTGTGATAGAAATATAACTCCAGCAATTTGCACCTAAATAAAACTTCGTTACCAATTTCGTGTTTGATTATAATATGTTCTAATTTGATATTTACAAAAATTGCTTCTCCAAGTTGATCTTCCTCGGCTAGCTCTGTTCACTACCTCCTAGGATATACTTACCCAACTACACATTCTTTCAACACCTTTACACACAACAAAATACAAAATAAAATTTACGTTACTTGCTATTTATTTACAATATGCTTACATCATACAGGTTGATTATTTATATACGCGCAATTTGCATGGTACATCAATGAATAAAGGTACGTTTGTATTATACAAGTTGTAACCATGAATTTACGAAAAATTCCATTTTTTCCGGATTCTATTATATTTTGGTGGAATTTATTTTTAGAATTAGGGTTTCAATGACCTGTCAAGACCCCCTATCAGGTCAATATATAGCCTGATTTTGAATTAATCTAGTGGATTATAGTCCATAAAATTACGATGATCATTAGCGTAAATATTTGCGTAAATTACCGCGAATTTCGTTAGAAATTATTATCAAAGCTCAATTAATTGATTTGATATTACACCACTCACTAAGTAATATTTGCAGTAATTATACTATTATATTTATGTTTATCGACTTCAAACATATTGAACTACAGTGTACACATAGATCAACCCCCTTTGTCTGTTGGTACCCTTTTCAAAATCCTTGAAACAGCAGGTGGTCGCACCAGATGTATCTAATTGCATTCCATTGAATATGGGGTTCAGCTTTTTAAAATTGTAAAATTTCTATCCTGTGGGTGTTTTGAACAGTAAATAAGTTTAGCATCTAGCTGCTTGGGGTTTAAGAAAATTATTTTATAGCGAGCAGCCCATTTTAAGTGTTATTTAGGATTGCAGGCAGATAATTGTCATTATTTTGTTTGATAATTGAAAGAACCATTAAATGTGTTGATAGTTGTGTTCTGAGACTTGCATGTTCAGTAGGTGTGTAAGTTGTTGTTAGGTAAACATTTATTAGCAAGTAGATTACTGCCACTGGTTTTAGATCACTGTGATTTACTTTCTTATTGTTTTCCATTATTTGTGAAAATGGAAATTGAAAAATTCGTAAAATAAATAGAACATGTTAATGCGGAAGGCCTGAGTCTTACTAAAGTGTGCCAAAACAGCACAAATTGATTCTGAAAATAATTCTGTTGTCTTTGATGTTCGTTTTGATGATTTACCAAATATAGTAAATCAATTTGAACAAGTTCATTACAAAATTGTTACTTATGTAAATGTTACTGATTTAGATCAACAACGAGAGATCCAAGAACGCTTTGATGGCATTCAATACTCAATCAAGATTATTCACCGAGAGCTAGCAGTTAAGAGGTCATTGCAATCGCAGCCATATACTAAACGTTCTAGCGTTGAATCACAACACTTGGGTGACCCTAATAAAGTTAAATTGCCGAAAATTATCATATCCACTTATAATGGTAATTATAAAAATTGGAGTTCCTTCTACGATTTGTTCCATACACTAATTTATTAAAAGGAACCTTTGTCTAATATTGAACGATTTCAGTATTTAACCACATCATTGGTTAAGGAGCCATTCGCAATTATTAGGGCTTGCATTAAGTTCTGATAATAATTATACGATTGCGTATCAACAATTAATCAATAGGTACGAAAACAAACAGTTCTCAAACTAAGTTAGTTAGTAATTCTGCTGTAATACGTGAAAAAAGGAGAATGTGAATGAAAATCATGATGACTTTGAACTGGTTAAATCTAAAAGATAAACTACTAAAAAAGATCCATGTTCCACTACCTCTGGTACAAAGGAAAATAACAACATGGAAAGCATGTACGTTCTTTGGTCATATACATCTATCTAATTTGACTCCTGAAACTACAGAACCTTAAACTAAATAAATTTGATAACGTGTAATGTAAAAATATGCAATCCAAACATTCAAATGAATATACCTCATGTAAAGTATTTGTGCAACTTAATCAACTAGAGAACATAAAACACACTAATTTGTGGCATGTTGGTTATCATGATAAATCCTTTTTATTTAAGCTGGTAAGACAAAAACAACCCACTTAAGTACCATTACATTTACTTCCCTAAGTTGCTCTAAGACATTATGATAAAAAATTTGATACGATAAAAGTTTTCCATCCGTCACTTAAATACACATTATATACCAACGCTATCATTTAGTGGACATAACTAAAACTAGGTTGACAGCCCCAATACCAGATAGCCTAATATCTATTCCTAACTATAGTTTAATAAGATTAGGCAGAACAACACGTAGTTGAAGTGTATGCCGGTATATACATAGCTCTCTAAATTATAAAAGTCTGGTTACACAAATTTCAGAGTGGTTTAATGATAGTAAAACTGAGCAGCTCTGGATTAAAGTGACATTAAATAAGCTGACTTACGGACGTGAGATCATTTATCATCCACATTCTGAACAATGGAATAACTTTGTAGAGTTGATAGATGGGAATCTATCAGATATTAATTCTTTAGCAGATAACGTAATTATTGTTGGTGATAGGAATGTTGATTTTCATAAAGAAAATTCAGAAGCACTTGAACTTAATAACATTTTACAAGCCTATAAACTTCAACAGTTAGTACAAACTCCAACCAGAATAACTGAATTCACACAGTCTTTATTAGACGTAATTATCTTAAGTGACGACATTTTATTCTACAACTATAAGTTGGTGAATCTAGCTAAAATGTCTGATCATTTTCTGACACAGTTAGTATTAATACAATTGTGGAACCAAAGACATCTGTTACTTTCTGGGCAAGGAATTTTGCAAATTTTGATTTAGCATTATTTGATAATGATGCCGGAAATACTAACTGGAATTATATCTATAACTTGTGCTCTACTGACGATAAAACCTTTTTCTTAAATCTGGCAAATAAACTGTTGTTTGACCTTCATGCAACCTACAAGAATTATTTCACAATAAGGAGGAAATCCCATCCATATATATAATGTAGTACACCACAAAAATGATTAGGTTAAAAAACAGAGCACTGACCAAATTTATCAAAAGCAAATTGATGTCCAACTACAATTATTATAAAAATCTATGAAATTTTGTAATTTCAGTCATTGATAAAGAGAAAAGAGGCTATTTACAATATAATATTAACCATAACATGAACAGCCCCAAACTTATGTAGGAAAGCTTGCGTAAGTTACAAATTCTGAACAGGGATAATACTAACGTTCCAGTGGGCTTTGTTGAACCATAGAATGGGTGGAAGTAACTGTGGTTAAAGATGTACTTAGTTAAAAAATATGGCCGTGAAGTTAAAAAGGGAATTCCACAATTTAAGTTTAATGATTTTTCAGAAATGGATAAATCCAATATTGTCCTCTCACTTACATCCAACCCAATAGGTATGGATTTAATCAATGTCAAGATGCTTAAATTGATATTACCTAAATCTATCTCTGACACATATAATGACCTCTCCTTATGACAGGAACTGATATCTAGAATATGGAAAGAAGCAACTATTAAACCTACACCCAAAACATCTAAACCACAAACACTGGATGACCTCTCTCCATTAGGTATTCAACCCACTCATTCAAAAGTACTTGAAAAAGTTATATTCAAGGTACAAGAACATATTGATACCTTTGTACTGACTGACCTGCAATCAGGATTTAGAAATCACTATAGCACGAACACTGCTCTGTTGAAAATTACCAATGATATATCGATAGCGATGGATACCTCTCACGTAACCTTTCTAATAGTGCTTGAGTGAGTCATTCACTAATTCTCAATGTTTTGAGATGGTTCCAGAGTTACCTTACAGACAGAACTCAAAAAGTCAAAGTAGACAATGTGATATCAAATGTAGTAAAGATGACATTAGGAATCCCACAGGGTATAGTTGGAACCAAACAAACTTGTGTGTGACTCATAGAACAGGATAGCATACAAAGGTTCTTCATAGTATAATGTATGTTACTAGTACTACTAATTTGGTTCATAGAAGGTATAGCAATAAACTGTGTTTCTTGACTTCTGTAATTAAGAAGTTAAACATATATCATTTATTTTGGTTCATTTTTGTTATAAATTCATCTGTGTTTTGAGTTTTGGAATGTTAAGTTGTTTATATTACATTTAACTTTGTATTTTTCTTTAAATTATTGTAGAACAGTTTTCTTAAAAACTGTTGTAAATTAATATTGAAAAAATGAGGTTATTATACATTTGAAATTACAAACACTGTTGGTGATTATGAATGTTCTAAATTAATTTGAAACGGAATGGTTTAATTAAGGTTTGTTTGTTCCATTTGAATCTGTAATGCAGGTAAGTAGAAATGCTAGAATCAACTTTAGTATAAACGATGGTTTAATTAAATTTTCAGCAGACTGCAGAATCCTGTGGTGTAGAACTCGAACCCTTAACAAAATTAAGAAAAGGTATGTGAAGCACATATGTAAACAACCTGCAATCGAATATGAATCAAAATGAATAAAATTAAAATTTTGGTGATGTAGACAATTTGTTAACCATTGTGTAATTTTAAGGGTTCCATATTACAATAAAAGCCTTACAACAAGAACTTGCTTTGACTGGAGTATTTAGTTTTAGTATAAGTAGTTTGAAAAGGCTTTTACCTACCATTAGTTTTACTTTTAAAAATGATGATAGCAGACGGGGATTATTTGAATTAGAACATATTGCCGCAGCACGAGTAAAATTCTTGAGAGAATACGAATTAAACAAACAAAGGGAATTGTACAATCCTGTTTTCCTAGACGAATCGTGGATTTTCAGTCGGGGCTCAGCAAAAAAAAGTTGGATTGATAACACAAAACAAAGTATTAAGAAAAAATCATTTTCTGAAGGAAAACGGTTAGTTTCTGATTACTTGTTTTAAATAGTCTTCTTTATTTTGGTAGTATTTTAGAAACAAAGATGGTTTTGTTCCAAACGCATCTCTTTTGTTTTCTACCAAATCACCAATTGCATACTATCATGGTGCTATGAATGCAGAACTGTTTACGAAGTGGTTTCAAGAAACTTTAATTCCAAACCTGAACCAACCCAGCCTTTATTATATTAGACAATGCATCTTATCATTCAAAATTAATGGAAAAAATGCCACATACAACCTCTAATAAACAAGAATTAATAGGCTACCTGCTGAAACATAAAGTATCTTTTGAAACTAGTATGTTAAAGGGAGAATTATTGACGTTAGTCAGAGAGAATCCAAAACCTAAAGATTACGAAATAGATGAAATTGCAGCAAATCATGGTCATAGAGTTTTACGATTATCTCCATATCATTGTCAATTTAATCTAATTGAATTAATATGGGCTAAATCCAAAGATTACTATAATAAAAATGTGGGACGATTTAACGAACAATACAACGGCCATAATATAAGAATATGGTTTGAATCACTTCAACAGATAGACGCTGCATATTGGCAAAAACGTATAGAACATGCTCACAAATGCATGAAAGAATGGAGGGATACTGAAAACCATTAGTTATAAATGGTAGCAATGACAATAGTGGTACTGACAGTGACACTGATTGTATTTATGATTGAAAAATAAATGTATCCTATCTAAAAATTACAAACCTTTATTCTGGCAATTATTTATGTAAATATTGGTTATATTGTATTCTAGAGCCTAAGCAATAAATATTTCAAAATGTTGATTTAATGTCTAATGTTTCTATGTATGGTCCCACTACCGTATTATAATACTGCAGGTTTCAGTAGTTGAATTATATACAAATTCAAGATATTGTTGAAACATCAAATGTATATAGTGATGGTAACACTATATTATATAATTAAAGAAACAAACTAACTAAATATTGAATATTTAATTAATATCCTTTTGAATACAATGCAGGAATAACAATTGCTGAGCTCTTATCACAAATAAGCTTGTGTAACATTTGCTTAACACATTGACCGCTTTGTCAGTCACTGGTGCCTGACACTTAACTATTCCAATTGAGCCGTGTCAGAACTCGGTGACTGACACTATATACCTACTTGTATAATGTAATTTAGCACTGTCGGTCACGCTTTCCCTGTTAAAGTCTACTAGGTTTGCCTGACGCGGCCCTTCTGTATGTTCCTGCAACTTGGCCCGAGAATTTTACATCAAACACTTGTAGATATAGGCTCATAAATATGGAAAAATTTTAAAATAAAATACTTAGATCCTCAAAATTCACATCTATTTTTTTAATTATAAAAATATATAAAGAAATGAACATGTTTACTTCTATTTACAAAATAACACACGAGTTTTTAGGAGAAAAGTAAACAAAAAAAAATATATGAAAATAAAAAAATACCTGCATAACCATAACCCATATTGGTTTTCAGATCGAGATTAAAATTAAAGTGAAACTAAATAAGACACATGTAAATACTTTTTAAAATATTAGCATACAAAATAATTTGAAACAACAAAACAAAAGTTAAAAGACAATATTTTATCGATGTTTTTTATTAAAACATTGTAAACAATAGTGCGGTTGAGATGGACATACAGGACAATAAGTTACGACTTGTGGAGTTTTAGTTTTGGCATATTTTCTGCCATAATTTTTTGCATTATCACTGTAACATCCTATGCAATACTTTCTTGATGCCTTAACTGGACCATCTTTGGCTTTGATTTGATGTTTTAATCGTCTGGGTCTTGAAACAGAATCTGTCTGTTCTTGAGTAGTTGGTTTGCAGAAATATTCCACAATTCTTTTTCTGAATTTCACCACAGAAAGGTTTTTATTTGTCGTGATTATATGGAGGATCATAGCATTTACAATCGCAGAATTCAATATTAACTCTATACCTAGCTTCTTGTACCATTTTAAGCTTTTTCTTAAAGGTGTAGCATACATGATCATTTGATCAGATAAGTCAATAGCGTCCTTTGTTTGATTATAATCCACCACTATTTTTGGATTATACTTACTTACACCTCTTCTATTCGTAGTTTTTACAAATTTTGTTGAATGTTTTGTTGACAGCAATAAAACATCTCGCTTATCTTTCCACTTCATAACAGTTATCCCATTTTCATTTTCTAGTGCCCTGAAATCCCCAGTTTGCAATTTTGCGTTAACCACTTCTTTTGGTAGGTCTTTTCTATTTTTTCGAAGAGTACCAACTAAGTGAGTGTCCTTTTCAAGCAATTTTTCAGCCAAGTTTATACTAGTATACCAATTGTCTGTATACAAAGTATGACCGTTGTTGAACACAGAACGACACAACTTCATTACTACATTCGTTGGTGTTGTATTCACATTGTCAAAGTGTTTGCCAGCATATATTTCTAACTTGTACGTATATCCGGGTATACTACACAATTTGAAAACCTTTATATCGTTTTGTGTCTTTTTTGTTTATTATATTGCCTGAATATTATCCGTCCGCGAAACGGCACCATGCTCTCGTCAATACAAATGTCTTTATTTGGAGAATAAAAATATGAAAAATTATAATTTAGGGTGTCAATCATTTCCCTTATTTTATTAAGCCGATCATTCTCATCGGCCTCTTCATTGTTCATAAAATGAAGTATTCTCAACAATAATTCAAATCTGGTTCGACTCATTACACTTTTAGCGAATGGTTGACCAAACATCGAATCTTTTGACCAATAATCGCTTAGTTTAGGTAGTCTTACAAGACCCATATACAAAATTAGGCCAAAAAATGAATACATTTCGTCTTTATATGTTGGTTTCCAATCATGTAAGCGAGATTTTTTCGACAATGTATTATTTTTAAGAATTTGTTCAGCACGCAAATTTGTGAAAAACACTATGCGATCAAACAACTCGTCTGGCACAAGCAATTTATAAAATTCTTGAGTTTGAATTACGCATCGAACCTCTCAAACTAAAAGGTATCAAACCTGGTATTTCTGTAAACGGAATTACACTTTGTTGATTGCCTTTGACAACTGACTATTTTGCCGATGATGGACTATAGCCTGAATTGGATGGTTGAGTAACTTCATCTCCACTCTCAGTATCAGATTCAGATACAATGCGACGACTTTTATGTTTGCGTACTTGCTGAATAATTATGTAATGATCACTTTCATTTGACAACCTCCGCTCTCTATTATGCTGTGATTCAATAGCATCTAATTGCAAAATAACTTCTGGAGTTATATCGAAATCTTCAAACTCCATTTTAGGTTCTCTTTTTGCTGTAAAATAACGATAAAAATGCGGTACATTTATAAAATTAAGAAAATTTCCACAGTACAACCTCTAATAAGACATTATTTATATTAGGCTACTTGCCATGATAACATAAAGTATCTATTTCAATCTAGTATGTTAAAGAGAATTATTGCGTTAGTCAGAGAATCCAAAACCTAAAGTATGTACGACAATAGATGAAATTGCAGCAAATCATGGTCATAGAGTTTACGATTATCTCCATATCATTGTCAATTTAATCTAATTGAATTTAATATGGGCTAAATCAAAGATTCTATAAGTAAATGTGGGACGATGTCAGGAACAATACAACGGCCACTGATATAAGAACTCTGGTTTGAATCACTTCAACAGATCAGCACATGCTTGCTATAGTTGGCAGAAACGTATAGAACATAGCTCACAAATGCATGAAATAATGGAGGATACTGAATAACAATTTGACGTTGTTCAACCATTAGTCTATCCAATGGTAGCAATGACAATAGTGGTACTGACAGTGACACTGATTGTATTTATGATTGAAATAAATGTATCCTATCTAAATTACAAACCTTTATTCTGGCAATCGTGCGTGTATGTAAATATTGGTTAGGTTGTATTCTAGGACCTAAGCAATAAATGATTTCGCGAAAATAGTAATTTAATGTCCATTGTTTCTTTGTATGGTGACCCGTGACTGACACGTATTATAATACTCGTCTGTTTCAGTAGTTGAATTATAGGCAAATTCGAAGATAATTGTTGAAATATCATATATATATAGTGATGGTAAACACTAAATTATATAATTAAAGAAACAAACTAACTAAATATCCTGATTGTTTAATTAATATCCTTTGAATACAATGCAGGAATAACAATTGCTTGAGCATTTTATCACAGATAAGCCTTTGTCGTTCAACGTTTGCTTAATATATTTCCAGTTCTGGAAAATAAGCGTTCGCATGACAAAAAGAAATAGATGACACTTTCTCTTACTATCTCACTTAAAAGGGGTAATTAAATTTAATAATTTTCCAGCACTGCACAGCATCGTCACTTCTTTTTGCAATAATGTGTTCAAGATATATTTAAAGTACTGTAATGGCCCCACTTAAGGGAAATGATGATCTTGATTTATTGTATTCCATATGGAGGCACCCACTTCTTGATGTTATTCTTCATTACTGGTTTTAGCTTTTGGTAACTTTATGCTGGAGTTTTCTTTGCGCAGTTTATTCACATTTACAAATTGAAAGTCATATGACTTTGTGAAACGAATCACAACTTAGCTATGAAGTCGGCCTCCATATAATTCTAGACTGTTTATTAATGGATATAGGAGAATTATTATCGTATTCTAAAGTGATTTAAAAACATTTTGTGAGTACCTATTAAAAATTATTACGTGCTAATAAAACATTTCAAACTCTTCAAATTATTTATAATGCAATTCAAAATCTTTGGATTATGTAAGTTCTTGAACGAAAAGAAAATATTTGTTCATAAGTCGAAGTGCGGGATAAAGCTAACCTAACTTTCGGCTGTCAATGTTGATGATTTAATAGAACGTTATATTCCAAGGCCATATTGAATTCTGGAGCTTGCTCGACATGTTTTTATGGTATTGAAGCATACAATTATGAACAATGAGTCATAAGCAACTTTATTATTTGGTTTCAACTATAGTATACTAGGACCCTGCCTTTTCACACAATTTGTTGCTAATTTGCCGAACGAGGTTAAAAACTCTAAAATACATCAATATGCAGACGACATAATTGTAAATATTATGCTATTCAAGCCATATTGATCAAACTATTCTTTTGCTAAATGAAGACTTGCAAAATATAAATATGTGGCACAAGATAATGCGTTGATATTAAGTCAGTATGCATTTGCATTGGTTCCAAGAGACTATGTAAGCAAAGTTTGATCTCTATCAAACATTTTATTAAAATTGGAGATGTGATTATTATTAGTACTCGGGCAAGAAACTTGGGACTTTGGTTTGTTTCACATTCAACATTTGAGGAACATATACTATCTCTAATAACTGTTGCATAAGTTGAAATATCTATATAACTTCAAAAGCTACCTCAGTGCACCGGTCAAATGGAAAATTGTGCAAACTATTCTTTTATCTATTGTAAGGTACTGTATGTCAGTTTATTATTCATACCAACGAATTTATGAATAAAATACAAAAGTTGCAGAATGGCTTTTGCATTTAGCGGTCAGTTCTGATAGACGTATGCTTTACACCATAGTACAATAATTTGAATACATTGAAGACTGACTACATGTCTTACTTTTGTTTTTGGTAAACTTCAATCGCGCTTGCCTGTATACCTTTTTAGTGAATTGGAAAAAAGAGAAAATTCTCATAATGTTAACATTTGTACACAATATCAATATAGTATACCAATTCATAATGCGAAGAAGTTTGAAAACTCATTTGCTTCAAAGACTGCTTTCAAAAACAGTTTCAAAAAATGTTAGCCAAACAAGAACAAAATGCCATACATTTTAATTTTTTTTTTAAGTCGGAGAGGAAGACCAGATGCAATCGGATCTCCCATCTATTTGTAGCATATATTTTGTAGTGAACAATAAAGTTTGTTATTATTATTATTATTATTATTACTATTATTACTATTAAAGCGTATCAATTTATGACCAGATAATTAATTACTAATTATTTCGGTGTTAATCGGTAAATGCAGCTTTAATTTGTTAATTTGTTACAACATAATCAATACAAAAACTAGTACTATTTGTAATTCTCGTAACATTAGTTACATGCATGGCTAAATTACATAAGTTAAAAAACAGTTTTGAGCAAAGTACAGTTTTATCTGATACATTGTTAAAATTAATATTAAAATATTAAACGTAAATCTAAGGAATTAAAGAACACATCAATATTACCACTTGGCAAGCGATAAATGCAAATAATATGCAGTTTATGATCTTTGTTGTATATATGGGAAAATTCAAAATTTAATGTCTCTTGCAAATGATGAAATCTAGAGATGCAATGAAATTCTGCATTAGCAGTGCAATAAATAGCTGTGCCAGCATGACATAAGTGTTGCCTGTAGACTACACTAACAAGATTATAATTTTTTATCTGAATATATTTTTGTGGTTTGAGTGAATATTTATTAATGCATAGGATAACAGGAAAACATAAACTATCTACTTATAAAACTAAATTATTAGCTTTGCTATGTAAACTTTGTATGTTGGACAGAAAAGAGAAAGACGTATGTAATTGTTTTTCATAAAAAATAATCGACAGTATTACTATCAATACTACAAGGTTTGTTAGTGGTATGTGATGTGGAAGCCCTTGATAACAGAATTGTTAAAAAGTGATACATGAATCCCAGACATGGAAGTTTTTGCCATACAATCATTTAACTTAACGTAATGAGATTTCTATTTACGCACACGGTTGATGATTCAATTGTGGTCTTGAATTTGTGTGTAACGTTTCAAATGTGTTTTACAAAAAAATTTTTGCTCTGAAATTTATATGAAGACCATGGAAAGTGAAATATTCTGGCATTAATGTACTATTTAAGTCAATATAGAAAAACTATCTGTAGAAGCCATAAGGTATAAGCAAATGTCAACGTTGTTTTAATGAATAAAGTTACTCAACACACCTCGACCTTCTCAAACAAAACTGCAAATTAAAATTAAGTTGGTGGTGCAAGCTACATTGTTTAACAATAATTTTGTTTCAATCGATATTTTAGTACCCTTTAAAGGGTTATTTGTACTACCTATTATGATCATATAATCGTTGCTAGTTAAGCTCTTTAAATTAATGGACAAACATGTAATTCCCCAATTTATAATCAGTTTGTGGGCATTTGTCAACCCAATCAGATTCGTTGTGCAATTTAAGATTAGCGCCAAGCCTAGAAGCATCGTTGATTTATTAATAGAATTTGAATAGTCGGTTTTATAATTTTCTTCAGCTTGATTTTTGAGAAATATGTTCTTTTTCAAGTGTCTTAGTTTGGTTTTCATCGTTTAGTTTAGTTAGAGAATCTTCCAGTCATACTTTTTTCAAGGTCGGACTTAATTTGAGAGTTGATGTATTTAATGTGATGATCAAGGTTGGTATACTCTGTTTTTAAATTTTCATTTTCTAATTTCAGATTTTTAACATCATCGATTACCTGTAATATTCATCAATTAAGATAGCTATTGCTTTATTGTTACAACAGCTTACTTTGAAGTTTTCAATTGTTTGGATTGCAGGCAGTTTAATGATAAATTGCATTACAATTCACACAAACAACGTTAATGTGGAACTTTGTTCAACAACGATCAAATACAAATTGTTTGAACATGATGGTTTAGAAGCAATGTAAACAAGAAAACAATTTTATGAAATAAAAAGAAGATAAGAAGGAAAAAATTCTTTACACCAGCGGGGTACACAAACAGTACAAAATGAAACTAAACCACAGATATTATTTATGTAGAGAAAACAAAAGATTTAAATATAATAACAATAATAATAATAATAATAATAATAATAATAATAATAATAAGAAATTTATTTAGAACAGGAATACACCCAATTATTAGGAAGTAATTAACATTGTTTGATATATAATATCGTGTAATTAAAAGGTTCAATAGAATACACAAGGACATAAGTGAACTCATAGGGTGGAGAGCGATTAGGTACAGTAAAATAAATTTATTTAGTTAAAAGATTTTCAACAATTATTTTCTATCTTAAATAGTGGATATTTATTGACACTCGATCGCCAAGTGTCCGCCTGTCAGGAACAACACAGGACACTGACTGACTCTTCCACATTCGATCAGCACATGCTTGCTATAGTTGGCAGAAGTAAAACATAGTCCCGGAAATATGTGAACTAAATTCATGCGGCAAAACTCTATCCAATCAGAATAAAGGATTTACAAATTATTTTGAAATACGCGAATACACACGGGATCGTGCGTGTTGAATAGGTAGGTGACTGACAAAATGCTTGACGCGGCGAAATACGTAAATTTATTCCATTGGCGCTTTGTCGGTGACCCGTGACTGACACGTATAAAACTCGTCATTTCATGCAAAAGGCATCGAAATAATGAAATATATATATATATATATATATATATATATATATATTCTTATATATCCTATTAAATAAAACCTAAAAACAAACAAAACATTTTTTGACATTTTATGAAAAACCCCTTTGGCGTTCAACGTGTTAATATATTTCCAGTTCTAGAAAATAAGCGTTCGCATGACAAAAAAGAAATAGATGACACTTTCTCTTACTATCTCACTTAAAAAGGGGTAATTAAATTTAATAATTTTCCAGCACTGCACAGCATTGTCACTTCTTTTTGCAATAATGTGTTCAAGACATATTTAAAGTTCTATAATGGCCCCACTTAAGGGAATGATGATCTTGATTTATTGTATTCCATATGGAGGCACCCACTTCTTGATGTTATTCTTCATTACTGGTTTTAGATTTTGGTAACTTTATACTGGAGTTTTCTTTGCGCAGTTTATTCACATTTACAAATTGAAAGTCATATGACTTTGTGGAAACGAATCACAACTTAGCTATGAAGTCGGCCTCCATATAATTCTAGGCTGTTTATTAATGGGTTTAGGAGAATTATTATCGTATTCTAAAATGATTTAAAAACATTTTGTGAGTACCTATTAAAAATTATTACGTGCTAATAAAACATTTCAAACTCTTCAAATTATTTATAATACAATTCAAAGTCTTTGGATTATGTAAATTCTTGAACGAAAAGAAAATATTTGTTCATAAGTCGAAGTGCGGGATAAAGCTAGCCTAACTTTCAGCTGTCAATGTCGATGATTTGATAGAACGTTATATTCCAAGGCCATATTGAATTCTGGAGCTTGCTCGACATACGTTTTTATGGTACTGAAGCATACAATTATGAACAATGAGTCATAAGCAACTTTATTATTTGGTTTCAACTATAGTATACTAGGACCCTTCCTTTTCACACAATTTGTTGCTGATTTGCCGAACGAGGTTAAAAACTCTAAAATACATCAATATGCAGATGACATAATTGTAAATATTGTGCTATCCAAGTCATATTGATCAAATTATTCTTTTGCTAAATGAAGACTTGCAAAATATAAATATGTGGCACAAGATAATGCGTTGATATTAAATCAGTATGCATTTGCATTGGTTCCAAGAGACTATGTGAGCAAAGTTTAATCTCTATTAAACATTTTATTAAAATTGGAGATGTGATTATTATTAGTACTCGGGCAAGAAACTTGGGACTTTGGTTTATTTCACATTCAACATTTGAGAAACATATACTATCTCTAATAACTGTTGCATAAGTTGAAATATCTATATAACTTCAAAAGCTACCTCAGTGCACCGGTCAAATGGAAAATTGTGCAAACTATTCTTTTATCTATTGTAAGGTACTGTAGGTCAGTTTATTATTCATACCAACGAATTTATGAATAAAATACAAAAGTTGCAGAATGGCTTTTGCGTTTAGCGTTCAGTTCTGATAGCCGTATGCTTTACACCATAGTACAATAATTTGAATACATTGAAGACTGACTACATGTCTTACTTTTGTTTTTGGTAAACTTCAATCGCGCTTGCCTGTATACCTTTTTAGTGAATTGGAAAAAAGAGAAAATTCTCATAATGTTAACATTTGTACACAATATCAATATAGTATACCAATTCATAATGCGAAGAAGTTTGAAAACTCATTTTCATATACTGCTACTACAGTTAAATAAATACATATCTTTGTTTAATACTAATTCTTCAAAGACTGCTTTCAAAAACAGTTTCAAAAAAATGTTTGTTAGTCATACATTTTATGTGTACCATCTAAATTGCTAGTATTGTTTATACATTATATTTTAACTCTTTTTTTTTAAAGTCGGAGAGGAAGACCAGATGCAATCGGATCTCCCATCTATTTGTAGCATATATTTGGTAGTGCACAATAAAGTTTGTTATTATTATTATTATTACTATTAAAGAGTATCAATTCATGACCAGATAAATCATTACTAATTATTTCGATGTTAATCGGTAAATGCAGCTTTAATTTGTTAATTTGTTACAACATACTCAATACAAAAACTAGTACTATTTGTAATTCGTAGCATTAGTTACATGCATGGCTAAATTATATAAGTTAAAAAACAGTTTTGAGCAAAGTACAGTTTTATCTGATACATTGTTAAAATTAATATTAAAATATTAAACGTAAATCTAAGGAATTAAAGAACACATCAATATTACCACTTGGCAAGCGATAAATACAAATAATATGCAGTTTATGATCTTTGTTGTATATCTGGGAAAATTCAAAATTTAATGTATCTTGCAAATGATGAAATCTAGAGATGCAATGAAATTCTGCATTAGCAGTGCAATAAATAGCTGTGCCAGCATGACATAAGTGTTGCCTGTAGAATACACTAACAAGATTATAATTTTTTATCTGAATATATTTTTGTGGTTTGAGTGAATATTTATTAATGCATAGGATAACAGGAAAATGTAAACTGTCTACTGATAAAACTAAATTATTAGCTTTGCTATGTAAACTTTGTATGTTGGGCAGAAAAGAGAAAGACGTATGGAATTGTTTTTATAAAAAATAATCGACAGTATTACTATCAATACTACGAGGTTTGTTAGTGGTATGTGATGTGGAAGCCCTTGATAACAGAATTGTTAAAAAGTGATACATGAATCCCAGACATGGAAGTTTTTGCCATACAATCATTTAACTTAACGTAATGAGATTTCTATTTACGCAAACGGTTGATGATTCAATTGTGGTCTTGAATTTGTGTGTAACGTTTCAAATGTGTTTTACAAAAAATTTTTTGCTCTGAAATTTATATGAAGACCATGGGAAGTGAAATATTCTGGCATTAATGTACTATTTAAGTCAATATAGAAAAACTATCTGTAGTAGCCATAAAGTATAAGCAAATGTCAACGTTGTTTTAATGAATAAAATTACTCAACACACCTCGACCTTCTCAAACAAAACTGCAAATTAAAATTAAGTTGGCGGTGCAAGCTACATTGTTTAACAATAATTTTGTTTAAATCGATATTTTAGTACCCTTTAAAGGGTTATTTGTACCACCTATTATGATCATATAATCGTTGCTAGTTAAGCTCTTTAAATTAATGGACAAACATGTCATTCCCCAATTTATACTCAGTTTGTGGGCATTTGTCAACCCAATCAGATTCGTTGTGCAATTTAAGATTAGCACCAAGCCTAGAAGCATCGTTGATTTATTAATAGAATTTGAATAGTCAGTTTTATAATTTTCTTGAGGTTGATTTCTGAGAAATATGTTCTTTTCCAAGTGTTTTAGTTTGGTTTTCATCGTTTAGTTTAGTTAGAGAATCTTCCAGTCGTACTTTTTTCAAGGTTGTACTTAATTTGAGAGTTGATGTATTTAATGTGATGATCAAGGTTGGTATACTCTGTTTTTAAATTTTCATTTTCTAATTTCAGATTTGTAACATCATCGATTACCTGTTATATTCATCAATTAAGATAGCTATTGCTTTATTGTTACAACAGCTTACTTTGAAGTTTTCAATTGTTTGGATTGCAGGCAGTTTAATGATAAATTGCATTACAATTCACACAAACAACGTTAATGTGGAACTTTGTTCAACAACGATCAAATACAAATTGTTTGAACATGATGGTTTAGAAGCAATGTAAACAAGAAAACAATTTTATGAAATAAAAAGAAGATAAGAAGGAAAAAATTCTTTACACCAGCGGGGTACACAAACAGTACAAAATAAAACTAAACCACGGATATTATTTATGTAGAGAAAACAAAAGATTTAAATATAATAACAATAATAATAATAATAATAAGAAATTTATTTAGAACAGGAATACACCCAATTATTAGGAAGTAATTAACATTGTTTGATATATAATATCGTGTAATTAAAAGGTTCAATAGAATACACAAGGACATAAGTGAACTCATAGGGTGGAGAGCGATTAGGTACAGTAAAATAAATTTATTTAGTTAAAAGATTTTCAACAATTATTTTCTATCTTAAATAGTGGATAATAGTAGAATATCGATTTAGTTTAACGCAATTAATGTAAGAATAATTTAGCTTAACTAGATTTAGTTAGGAACCATGTATTATGTAAAAGAGAATAAGAAATAATAATTTGGGGTAAAATTATAGCATAATGAAGTACTATGGAACAGTTTTAAAAGCATTGAGCATGTTAAAAATAACGATTTCTAGGTTTCAAACGTAAAAACCAACAAAGGGGAGAGATATAGTTCTTAGTAGAGTTGCTACAAACAAATTTAATAGCTTATTGGAAGGAACAGCCGTTGGAATTAAAGCAGCCAAGGACGTAAACAAAACCACACTGAATTTGTGTAAACACAGTATACGTTAGTTAAAATATTGATTTTTAATCTTAGATATAGAGTCGGAAGGAGCAATGAAAAGACCAAGATTGAATAAAATGCTATGAGTACAAGAGAAAAACAAAGTATATCCAGAAGAAGGGAATCAAAAATCGATAATTTCAAGGATAGTTGCAAACAATCACGCGTCGCTCAGAAAGGTGGGAAATGAGTACAAGCGAGATGATTGGTGAAAATTAAAGAAGGGCTAAAAATTCAGGTGGTAGAGGCATATGTGTGCGATAAAACGATATGTACAAGGAAGATTAAGGATGTTTGCTTGAAGTTAAAGGCGTGTATCAAGCGAGGAGTAGAGGCTAATCCGGAGAATTTGAAACGACAGTTGACGGTTTTTAAGTAGATTACCACGTACTGTTGATGTTGTGTTATTGAAAATTACGAGAAATCGATGGTCGTTGGTGATTTTCGGGGAAAATAAAGTATTGGTTAAACAAGTGTACGTGCTATTTTGTAAACAGGGGGGACAGTTTGCATTATATAATCAGTAACAGAGAGGGGTCTGGCTCTCTTTTATTCCATCTGTGATACAGTTAGTTTACTTCCAAGTGAATTAGTGCAGTCTAATTAAATAAAGTTTATGTAAAAGCTGATAAAGCGTTATTATTGAATAGTGAAGTTGAGATGTGAGTACAAAGATTTTTGTTTGGATGCACGAGAAGTAGTGGAATCTGAAAATTGTTTGAATGAGTTTAAAAGCGAGGTTTGGGTAGTATAATTTATTTGCATAATAAAAACGAAATTTGGAGATTGGATATTTTGATTGGAATTTATAAAAGAAGAGTTCTTGGAGTAGAGGCATGTATGGTACACATGGGGATTCGACCATGAAATTAATGGATAACGGAGGACCTACCAGATGGCAACATCTAAAAGGGGCTAGTTGGTGGACCGCAGTACGAAGACAACTACAAGGTAGGAGATAGAATAAGACATTTCATGGTGAATATTTTCAGTGTTTGTGGTGTTTTGATGTGTTTTATTATTATTCAATTTGATTTTTATTTGAACAGACATTTATAGGACTGTTAAAACGAAATTGATTTCTGAGCATTATACATTAATTTGCTGATAACCAAAAGGTGCAAAAAGGTATTTGATATTTGGTCGTGCAGAGAATTTATACACACATCGATAAAGTTTTAAGGTGAGCTCATGCTAGAACGAAGGGTAACGTAAGGTATGAGGAATGCCCTCTTACTTTAATAAAAAGTTATGTGTTAAAAGGGTTATCAATATTCAAAATGATTGTTATAAAATTTACTGAACACATGAATGTATATGAAGCGATAGTATTTTAAATTTGCAAAAAAAAAAGTAATTTGGATTTCAGATAAATAGAGTGTGATATTTTGGTTAATTGAGTTATTTTTGAATGCATGATTGATGTGGATTTCTATTTAGGTTTCTATGGTGACAATGAGAGGAAGTTTTTTTTTAGATGTAACAGGTAGGTATATGTAATATATAGGAAGAATCGAATTAAGAGGACGATTCAGGAGCAGTCGAGATGAGATTTCAGGATAACCTCACAGCATTTTTTGCACCCAATTTTGGACATGAGATTTGAGCTAAACCTCACAGTAATATATATATATATATATATATATATATATATATAAGATGAAATAATAACTTAGACTTTTATGCAAAGCCCAAATGATCATTTCAAATCGAGCTAGTAATTGAAAGATGGAAAATATAAGGTCTTGGACAGGACTTGAACCTGTATCCTGGTTTTGCCAGAACCATGCGTTTACCAATTACGCCACCGAGACCGATGACACAATTGGGAAATTTACAAATTTAAATCGTGTACACGACGATACATCAACCTAACTTTCAATTACGTTCGGCATTTTTGTCAATTGGTAAACGCATGGTTCCGGCAAAACCAGGATACAGGTTCAAGTCCTGTCCAAGACCTTATATTTTCCATCTTTCAATTACTAGCTCGATTTGAAATGATCATTTGGGCTTTGCATAAAAGTCTAAGTTATTTCATCTTATTCACTATAATACGATAGTATTTATCAACTTACCTTGTGTAATTAACTACCTAATATATATATATATATATATATATATTATGTAAGGGGGTACAAGGCTTCTAAGGGTAGATTTGTGTTAAAAGGGGTGTATGCCAAACAACAGGGTTAATATATCAGATCTAATAATTTAAAAAACTATATTTTGCTGTACTTTACATATGCTAAAGTAAGTACCATTTTAGTTTGAAAAATATGTGCCAAAAGGTAGACAACATGACTTTATGACGTTGATACAATGCACGGTACTTAAGGTTTTATACTGAGTTGATATTTTATGAGCCAGTGAAAGTACATTTGCCGTCGGAAAGCCGAACGCATTTATGGATATCTGCAACCAACAAAGCGTCCAGGTCGTGTGTAAATTATTTTGGCTTTTCTTTTAATAGAATCAACTTTTGGACGAATTGTAAAATCAAAATTAAAAGTGAATAGAAATATAAAAGGTTATTGGAGAATTGTGAAGTGTTTTTGGACCAATAGTAGAAATTAAGAATAATTATAAAGACAGTAGTGAAGGTATTTTGGACACGAAAGGAAAGACGAATTGTTATTGGATATTGTATGTTTTAGAATTGTAATTCAAGTAAGCTAAGGTTGTTGATCTTATCGCTAAGCGAAATAAATAAAAAAATTCTAATTTCGATTATATTCAGATAAAGACGTGTTTTACAAAACCTGCGTTAAAAGTTGTACAAATATTTATTGAAATAAAAGTTTATGTGAATTAAAGAGTCTGATTTAGTCAAAGTGAGAGTAATAAGAAGCATCGAGAGTATAAAGGCAACGAGTATTAAAGAAGATTTAGAGTGGTTACTAGTGTGACGGGAAAAGCGACGATTATTTAGGTTTGAGCAAGATTGGTGTTGGATTTGGGAAGATTTGGTTTAATGGCAGTAGGAGATTTGAGTGGATACATAAGGCAACGACGATATTGATAATTTTTGGAGTGATTTGAGCAGATTAACGGCAGAAGGACATCGTGTGGATATTAAAGGAATAGCAGGAAAGGATTGATTTAAAATAGGACGGCTGGATTGATTTGGATTGAGCAAGGAGAGGATTGATTGGAATACGAAGTAGAGAAACAGGAGAGCAGTATATTACGAGGAAGAATTAACGCAGGGGAAGTAGATACAACGGTTTTTTTTTAAATTCTAAATTGGGGTAAAATTATTTCAGATTTGGGGTCAACGAAATTGGTTAAGAACACCTGGAGGCGATACGCAAGTGGACTACGATTGAGAATCCTGGTGAAGGTGCATACGGTGAATACGATCTTCAGCCAGCAGTAAAAGAAGGCCTTCAGCGCGGTATAATTCATGTAAGTACCGTGAATATCTTAAAACGTCAAAAATTAAAGTCATAAATAGTATACATAAATTAATTTGGCACCAAGCAACATTGATCTGTTAAAATTTGGCATATATAGTAAATCAGTGCATTAAAAAAGTGGTAAAACAATCGAGTGTACAGTTTGGTTGGGTAGTGCACATCTACTCACAATTGAACTCACGGTGAGTAAGGTGAACACCCTGAGATTAAGGTTTCATATAGTCGAGGCATAATATATAGTAAACAGTAAATAAATAACCAACCAAACGTTGCTAAAGCACCTCAAATAGAAGTCATTTATTGAATACTAAAATAGGGACGACGACAAAAGTCGTGCAGCAAATTTTGTTTAAATAAATAAAGTAGTAAAGTTTATAATCAGATATATTTATTATAAATAAAAATAAAAGGGTGGAGGGTGGAGTAAACAAGCAAAAGTAAAAGTTGTAGCCAGAAGAATATATATATATATATATATATATATATATATATATATATAATATGTATATACGTAAAGTACAGTTATTACTCATTAATCTACAAAAAGATAAACAATAGCATAAATGGAAAAAGGAGATAGGAACTAAAAAGATATTAAAAATACTCAATTCAACCGTTTCTCAATATCCATAAATATATCACAATAAATGTTTGAATCATTGCTAAATAATATTGTCGGAGGCTTTCACGGCCAGAGTCATTATAATTATTTATGGTTCCGGGTTGGGACCGTGTCATTTTGTAAATTAAGGTCGACGTTTCGCCCACTTTGTAAGGGGCTTCATCAGGACAATAAAATTAAAAATATATTTTATTGTCCTGTTGAGCCCCTTACAAAAGTGGGCGAAACGTCGACCTTAATTTACAAAATGACACTGTCCCAACCCGAAACCATAAATAATTACATTGCTAAATAAATTAAAAGTTAAACATACACCAGTAGCAGGAGAGTGTGATATTAAATTTGTTCTTCTAGCTAGTAGATAAAACGTATTAATAAAACGCCATTCTAGCATGGCACAGCTAACAGTATTCTTTCAAGTAGGTAGGGACCACTGATTTCATTGTTCACAATTTGTATAGGAATTTAACGTTTATCATTCTTCATCTGTGTTGGAGTGACCTACAATTAAATCTCTGAAGCAAAGCTTCAGGGTCAGATCCAATAGGTGGATCGTGTGCATCAGAGTTAAGCACGGGATACTTTAAAAACTTTCTTTGTACTGCCTCAATATTGTCAATATGAACTTTGTAAATAGGTTGCCATATCAAGGTATCATACTCAAGTTTGGACCTTAGTAGTGTGTTAAATAGTAGCAACAGTGTTTGAGTAGAGAAGTTGCAACAGTTGCTGTATATTCTTCCCTAGATTTTATATGCTCATGATATGCATGTATTGACGTGTTGAATGAAGCAGAATTGTTTGTCGAAGAGGCCCCCTAAATCTTCGAAACAGGAGAGTCTTTGAACTTTGCTTCTATTAAGTATGGGTACTGAACCATGTCATGTTTACGTCCATACAATACAACGCAGCATTGTAAGACATTCATGTCATTCTGAAGGAACTTGCACCTTCAAAAAGTTCTAGAATTCTAGAACGGGTAGACAGACTTGCATGTTCTACTGGGCTAAAAAGTGGAACTACAGGTTTAACCAAATTAATGGGGTCTATAGTGAGGAACCAGACTAAAACAGGTCTCCAAAAGAGGGCAAAAGCTCTTTCGATGTTTAAAGTCACAAAGACCACGGGGTTGGTATGACATTCTAAGACATAATACTGCGATGGGAAACCACCACATTATTCCCAAGTACACAGCATTTAACCTATTGAAACATGATTTTTCTTCATTTGACAGGTGGTTAAATGTTTATCACTCATTTTGCAATTATCTCCGAGATGTTATCTTTTCCTTGCCTTTACTGATAAGTTAATTACTGATATCTTTTTCTTAATAAAATACCTTAAGAAATCACTTTATTAATTTATTGTTCCGAACCCTGGTATTCATGATCAGAGGTAGGACTTATTATTGTTGGGTGAAGAAGTAAACTCGCACCTTGGGATTGTACTTGATGGAATAGTGTTAAAGAATTAGGTATTATAAATGCGGTAGCATTGATTAATTTATCAACATAACATTGCACCTGCCGCATTATGTTTTGCTTTATTTTGCTAAAGCTAGTATAAATTTGCTTAGCTTAAGAAAATGTCTTTAAAGAAACAGATGAAATTTGCACGCATTCATAAAGGAATGCGAATGGGCCAACTTTTGTAATTAGCTTTATAGTGTAGTGAGTGTAGTAATAAGTATGTGAGTCTCATGCCTTCGACAAAATTTGTACGGTAGGTGAGGCGGCAAATAGGACCTGTGCACACTGAGCTCAATTACGCCTTAAAATCGGGTGGCTGCTCAATTTCGTTTCCTGATATCGCAATTTTTGCTACGGTTTAATAACGCGGTGACTCTATAGACAAATGTAGGTTTAGTTTCTCGTAAATGTCTAAGCTCTTGTACAAAGAAATTATTTTCTTTTTTGGTTTTCTTTTTGAAGTTTTCAGGCGATTGCTACGCTTTATTTTAAAGCTCTCAGGTATTGTATTAGATCATTAATTTAGATTTAGGGGCTTTTTTAGAACTCGGCATGGAAAAATTTCCTGCCGATTATCACAATTTCATTGATGCCGTGAAAACCATGCTTTGTTGGTGTTGACGGCATTGACTTATCCATGCAGTCACAAGCATGCTGACATAACGGTTTGTACATGGAAATCAATTCAGTTCCCATCAATGCAAGCGGAAGTGGGTCAACCTAGGTTGGGGGGAGGAGGAGGGACATTTTATGTAAGAAATTCAGCATAGCTTAGAACATCACCATACACTTTCCGTAGAGTGAACACTACCTTACCACCTGCCACGTAGTACTGCCATGAGCGCATCGTTCTTGTTCATACTCTCTTTACCTCCTTCCTATTATCGTATCCTCAAGCATCCCAATTGACAGCACCTGAAGAAGCAGCTACAAACCACAACAAAGACAAGAGAGAAGAATCAACCCCCTAAGGACAACGGCTACGCCCAATTGGAACGATGGGGAAAGTGTTTTAAGTATATTTATTTAACCGGGGTTTTATTGAGAGGCGGTTTTACATTGTATTGTAATATATTGAGCATAGGATTCATTGGCCACCAAACTTCATATATTCAGTTATCTAAAAAGAAATCTTGACAATGCATCTTTTCGGCAAAATTTCACATAAGTATCATAACAACACTGTATCTTATAAGTATTTATAAATAAGAATAAATTAAAGTTACTACGAATCTTATACTCACAGCTTGCTTATACTAAAAAACTTCCACTCTTTTCATTCAAGCTTATAGTACCTACTTGCATTTGATCATTCAGCAATCGAGCTCGTTCAATTCATTCTGCTAATTAATTTATACAGCTATTGTTTTAAAGTTGGTTTGAAGATTATTAAAAGGTAAAATTATTCACATTTCAATACAAAATTGCTTGTTCCTATTTATATAGTTATAGTCTTGACCAAGTCATTCAGATTATAAAAAATACTATTTAGGTCTGAAAAATTACAGCACACTTGCACGAAATTAGGTTGCACCACAGTGTCCTACTTTTCACATTCCTACTCTTACCCCTGACCTTTCTTGGTTAGCTTGCTCTTGAATACCTCAATCAGAATGCATGTCAACTAAAAACTGGCTAATTATTGAATAATTCGAGCCTTTATCTTAAAGGGTTTGTTGAAGAATTTTAGCATGTATGAATTATTTCAATTAAGACAAGTTTTTCTTTTTGTTTAATTTTAAGTAAAGTATCAAAATAAATTCGACTTAGTTTGGACAAACTATATAGAAACACATTTTATTAACATTGTCAATATATGTATTTTAAACACCGTTTATTACCATAAATACTCTTTCACATTTAGAGCACTTGACAAATTAAAAACTAGCATTTCAACATTTATGTTTGATTCCCCAGTCGCTCAGAACTACAACAATTGTTGAACACCCGTTATATAAATTTTCAGTCAACCATCTGTACAACCAGGGGCAATAGAACAAATGTTCACAGAATAAGACTTCATAACGTGTAATGTACTAAAAGAAGAACACTTACCTATATATAATACTCTGAGGACTTTTTGGCACCTGTATGGAATCCCGCAATTTTTCATAAAAATTCCATAACTTGCCAGCACGTTGATAGTTCAAAAAACAATAGTACTTCAGATTAGGTGGTATATCACATGGTTGATATAAGCATGGTATAATTTTTCGCTGCTGTTGGTCTGAAATAAAATTTTAAGCAGTGAGATTTTTTAAATTTAGAAGAACAATTATGCTAGAACTTTGGAATTTTGTATCTATGCGTATCTATCTATCTCTTGCTTATGATTTACATTCCAGTTTGGAAACACTCCGAATATAAAACTCAACCCAATTATACTGTTCTAATTAGTGATATGAGATCTGAAGTTTTGGAAACTTTCCAGCAGTCAAATTTCCCATCATTATACATCATCATAACCTTAATTCTTGTATTTAGGTAAAAAAACTTTTGTACTTTAGAATGAGAATATAATATTTAACAACCAAGAAAGTAGGAAGGCACTTATTCTATATAATATTGATTGCAAAATACTTGTAGAACTCGACTTGCAGTATTCAACACCAGGCCCAGATTCAGGAGAATAGTACTGGTTCGACACCTGAACATGAACCAAGTTTTAACACCGATAAATTTACAAGAGAGACAGTGTCATTAAGACGTTTTTGCAACGTTATGACAATAGACGAAAAATAAAATTGATGCTGCATTGGCAAAAGTCACATACATAATGCCACATTTACTGGATTTTCTGTGGTGGAGAATAAACTTTATTTACAATTTCTGAAAACCATACGACGATTATATCAGCCCCCTCCAAAATGTTTTAGGAAATAACTTACTTGGTAAGTTTATAGACTTCATTTAAAATATTGAAAGCAATCTGTACTTTAATTAAATTAATCAAGCCTAAATTTTCAAAGGACCAGTACATAAATATATATGTACACACACACGGGACCAAGTATTTCAATTTATATGTAAATTCAACACACTCACCTGAACAAAACACATCCCGTTCCAACTGTATTCTCGACACAACACACCACGTCTGGTCGTCTCTAAGGATGGCGGCAAACAGCCCGGAATGTCCGTTTTTCATGCATCAGGTAACTAACCACAGCGGGTGGTCGAGAGTGGTGGTTTCACTAAATTAAAATACTAGTCTATCCGCGAACACAGTTTACACCCACAAATTTAAAATATAACCCTATTAATTCTAAACATACCGCTCACCAATAAGCTCTGCTTATTTAAAACTAAAGGTACAAACAAACAAAAACTACTATATATATACACATATATTGAACAATTAAACTATACTTGAAAACGACTTGAGTTGGTATATTCGGAAAGAGGGCAAATCTCCCATTAAAGGAGCAACCGAAGGGGATTAACTTTAAAACAACGAATGCATTTGGCTACAACATGGTTAATAGCGCTTAACTCCCAGAATCCAAAATTGTTGCGATGAAGAAGGCTAATGATTGGGGTCCAGGGTGAAATAGCTTACGATGCATACTTTCAATTATTAATTCGGTTAGTCGATGCTTTGAAGTAGCATGGGATGCTTTGCATCATAAGATAGTTGAGAATGACGTAACGACCACCAACCCGAATTACACTATTGGAATCCAGAAACGGAGCTAATTTTGGATAGGTTTTTGCATACTTTGCCACTTTGAATACAAACAAGTTCGTCAGGAAATACATCATGTTGAACTACCTTTACAATACAAATTAAGGCGTTGTACAACTCATCCGCAGTTAACGAACCACCTTGCCTTTCATGCCTTTTCAATTTCGTATTTCTAATGAATCGGAAGCACGAAGCCACTACACCTTGCAGTTTACAAAGTGAGGAGAAACGAGCTAGCAAACTATTTATCAAACTATCTGGCACTGTACATACTAAGACAACTTTTCGCTCTTCACACTCAGCAGTGGAATCTGAGTCTGATTGATTAAATGGTTGATATATACAGTTAGTTGAATAAAGAAACTTTGGACCTGACCACCAATGGGCGTGGGATACAAGATCTGAAGGCAATAAACCTCTAGACCCACAATCAGCAGGATTATCTTTGCCACTTACATGATGCCATAAGTTAGGAGGAACTCTATCTTGAATGTGAGTAATACGGTTACTAACAAAAGTTTTCCATCGGTGTGGAGAGGATTTGATCCATGATAAAGTAACTGTAGAGTCAGACCAGGCATGAATTGCATCAATCGTGATGAACGGTTTATAAACCTTATTTACAAATTCTATTAAGTCAGATAAAAGTACAGCTGCACACAATTCTAAACGTGGCACAGAAATACGTTTTAAAGGTGCTACCTTGGATTTGGCATACACTAAATTTACTGAAATTATTCCGCTTTGAAACACAGCGAATATAAATAGCTGCAGCATATCCAGCTTCAGAGGCATCACAAAACCCATGAAGTTGCAATGACACAATATCGTCAACTAAAACACAACGTGACAAGGATAAGGTCACTAAACAAGATAGCTGCCGTTTATATGCGGACCAACAATCCACAACATCTGAAGGTGGCACCTCATCCCAATCCAACCCTAAACTCCATAACCGTTGCATTAAATTTTTCAGAAGGAAGGTCACAGGGTCAACAAACCAAGCGGGTCGAAAACCTTCGCTATGTCTGAGAGTATAACCCGTTTTGTGCACGGACGTAGTACTATCCACTTTGAACTGGAAGCAGTCTTTTGTGGGACACCACTGTAACCCTAAGACTTTTAAGGAAAGTGAGTCAGCGTCATTAAAAGAGATTGGCTGAAGTTCTTCAGGGGGGAACGACAATAATTCAGGACGATTACTTGCCCATTTCCTAAGGACAAAACATGCACTCGACAATAACGAAATAAGTTGACGTTGGATTTCTAAGGTTTCTTCCAAGGATGCACAACCTGTTACTATATCATCAACATAGGTATCAGATATAAGAACCTTTGCTGATAATGGATAGTTTTGAAGATTATCCCTTGCTAATTGTTGAAGAACGCGAATAGCCAAGTATGGAGACGAAGATACCCCATACGTTACGGTGTTTAATTGATACTCTTGAATAGGTTCAGCTTTTGAAAATCGCCAAAGAATACGTTGTACGATCGATGCTGATCTGTCACCTCAATTTGCCGGTACATTTGCTTAATATCAGTGGTTACAACAAATTTGTGTAGTCTAAACCCTAACAAAATACTCGATAAATCCTGTTGAAGTTTAGGGCCGATCAGTAAACCATCATTTAATGACTTGCCGTTAGATGATTTTGCTGACGCATCAAAACAACCCTCAATTTAGTGGTGCTACTATCTGGTTTCTGAACACAATGGTGAGGAATGTAGTATCCCGATGACAAATGTGTAAGAGGTTCATGAACTGTGGACATATGTCCAGACTCTAAATAGTCTTTCATGAAATTTGAATATTCCGTATGTAGGTCAGGATTTTTCAACAAACGATTTTCTAATAATTCAAAACGACGCAGTGCTGTGGAATAAGAATCGCCTAGTTCTATACGAGAATCTTTAAACGGCAAATTAACAACATATCTACCGTCCTCCTTTCTTTGATGTGTTTCTAGAAAGAGAGTTTCACATTGAACATCTTCAGGCGAAAATGTAGGAGTTGCTGGAACATGTTCAACCTCCCAGAATTTTTTTAACACAATGTCCAATGGGGTATTCATAACCGATGTACAAAACGAACTCACACGATTAGTTGACTGACAGTCTGTTTTACCGACCAGTACCCAACCAAACACTGTATTAAGGGCAGTAGGCTCTCCAATTTTACCACGTCTAATGCCAGGCTGAACCACAATAGAATAAATATCTGCACCTAACAATAAATCGACCTCGCGAGGGCGTCCAAAGTACGGATCTGCTAATGTTAGACCTTCAAGGAAGTCATAACGTTTTGAACGGGGCCGACGGCATAGAGCCGGCAATTGCAGGAATAACAATTGTATCTACAACGAATGTAGGATTGGCCTTTTGATATGGCCGCAACGAACATGTAACGAGACCATAGCTAGAGGTGCTCATTTGATTTAAACCGCTAATCGATATGGACGATGATGACGATTTTAATCCAAGACTTTTCATACACGATTGGGACATAAAACTTGCTTGACTACCATTGTCAAGTAATGCTCGACAAGTTTGATAGTTTCCACGTGCATCCTGTACTTGTAACAAGACAGTAGACAACAAAACAACAGACTGACTAGCCACTGTGCTAGTCATCACGGCGACTTTATTAGAAGACTCTGGATTTGAGGGCCCTTCTGTCAAGTACGCTTCACATTCTTTGTCTGGCGTCACAGCAGAAGTGGGAAAATGCAACAATGTGTGATGTTTTTTATCACAAACACGACAACTAAGTTTTGATGGACACTTAACAACAGAGTGGTTGGTTCCTAAACAATTATAACACCAGTTTGAAGTTTTGCAACTCTATGTCGCTCAGAAGGTTCTAATACTAAGAATTTGTCACATTTAAACACAGAATGATTAGCTTTGCAATAAATACAACTAGTACTATGGGTTTTCTTAGCGGTGGTAACAAAACTTAATGATTCTTTCGGCTTGAACGCAACAGGATACTGTCGTGATACTGTTGGCTTCTGAACACTAACAGGGCCTGGCTGTCCTACAATAACCTGGTTTGTCTCCAATGCCTTGCAATGTTTAGAAACAAACGAGTACAAATTTTCATAGCTAGAATTTCAACATCATGAAGTTCAATTTCAAAGCGTTTCCTAGTGGAGTTATCCAATTTTGCAATAATAGATTAAAACGAGTAAAATCCCACATATCATGATTAAATTGTGCAATTGCCGAAGAATTTTCAGAAAATGTAGACAATAATGTGCGTAACGAGGACGCAGAATCTGAACTAACTTTCGAGGCATTACAAATGGCCTGCCAATAGCTAGTGAGCAACAACCGTTTGTTTTCGTACCTATCTATTAATTGTTGATACGCAATCGTATAATTATCAGAAGTTAATGGAAGCCCTTTAATAATTGCCAAAGGCTCCTTAACCAATGATGAGGTTAAATATTGAAATCGTTCAATATTAGATAAAGTTTCATTTTCATGAATTAGTGTACGGAACAAATCGTAGAAAGAGCTCCAATTTTTATAATTACCATCGTAGGTGGGAATTACAATTCTTGGCAACTTAACTTTATTAGGGACACCCGCGTGTTGTGTTTCAATACTAGAACGGGTATGAGGCTGCGACCTTTTAGCTGCTAATTCTCGGTGCACAATTTTGATTGAATATTGAATTTCATCAAAACTATCTTGGATTACCTGTTGTTGATCTAACTCAGCAACCTCTACACAAGCAACTATTTCGTAATGAACTTGTTCAAATTTATCTACCATGTTTGGTAAATCGGTAAAACGAACATCAAAGGCAACAAAATTATTCTCAGGATCCATTTGAGCTGCTTCGGCACATTTTAATAAGGCTTGTGCTTTACGCATTAACATGTTACGTTTATTTGACAATTTTCAATTTCCATTGTCATAAATAATGGAAAACAATCAGAAAGTAAATCACAGTTATGTAAACCCCACTAGCAGTTATCTACTTGATAAAATGTTTATCTAACAAAAATTGCACAGCTATCAACATGCGAATCTCAGAATACAAAACTATCAACAAATTCATTTAATAGATCCTCTAAATAAATTATCAAACACCATAATGACAATTCTTTTGTAATGCTAAAATAGGAACTGCTCTCCATAACATAATAATCTCTCAAATGTAGATAGCCACAAGTTATTCACCTCTTAAAATACAAAGAAGATTTTAAAGGCTGAACCCTAATTCCATGGAATGCAGTTAGATACATCAGTGCCACCCTCAAGCAGGTATCAAGATGTTTAAAGGGATAGCAACAGCCAGGAATGTCAAACCCTTTATTCTGAAAACTCCATAGTTCAACAGGGGTTGACCTTTATGTAATTGTACTAAAACTACCTTAAATATTTTTGAAGTCACTAAGCTATGTATAATACTATTTTTACAGCCATATTATTATGTGAGCGGTAATGTCAATTTTAATTGAGCTTTTTTTACTAATTTCTAACGAAATTCGTCGTCATTTACGCAGATATTTATGCAAATATCTTACGCTAATGATCGCCGTAAATTAACGCGTCAACACAGGATAAAAAACACGCAAAGCCAAATTACGTGTTTTTATGAACTATAAATCCACTAGATTAATTCAAATTCAGCTCGAAGGATCAAATGTACTTTAATTAAATTAATCAAGCCTAAATTTTCGAAGGACCAGTACATAAATACATATGTACACACACACGGGACCAAGTATTTCAATTTATATGTAAATTCAACACACTCACCTGAACAAAACACATCCCGTTCCAACTGTATTCTCGACACAACACACCACGTCTGGTCGTCTCTAAGGATGGCGGCAAACAGCCCGGAATGTCCGTTTTTCATGCATCAGGTAACTAACCACAGCGGGTGGTCGAGAGTGGTGGTTTCACTAAATTAAAATACTAGTCTATCCGCGAACACAGTTTACACCCACAAATTTAAAATATAACCCTATTAATTCTAAACACAATCCTTTTTAACCAGCGTTCTTCTTTTTAGAACAAGAATGTGGTCGCAATAACCGACTATTGCCCAAAATCTTTTTTTCAACCCGTACTCACGTACAAAAAAAATATAATAGTAAATACCTTAATTTTTCATAAAACCTCCATTTTGGGTGTGTTTTTCGAAAAACGATTATTGCAAAAATGCAACACGATGCAGTTACAGTAAAGTATACAATCATTAAAATAGTAAACTTATGATTATATATGTTTATTTATAATGAACAAAAGCAAATAGAAAAAAATAACCAAATTTGATTATTCTGTTTGATGTTTTAGAAAACATTTAACATGTAGTGCAATGTTGCATTTAATACATTTTTTTATTGCATTCGAATGACATAGACCACAGAGCGTTCTTTTTTTCTTGAGAGAAAATAAGGTGGCCAGTGTTGTCATATGTAATGTCCATGGATGTTCGTCTTCTAAGTGCTTGTGTCGGCCCACGTCCACTTAAAGGTTTGCCATAAATTTGTGAGCAATGCTTTTGCAATGTTTCATCAAAATTCTTTCAAACCCATTTTTGGCTGATCAAAAACATTTTCTCTCATTTTGCGATAAAGTAACCAAGCATTCTGAATAGAAGCATCAATTTCCCAAATAAGCAGAAGCCAATACCATTTTTTTAATTTTAAGCTTGTTCCAATAATAAGCATCAGTTCCACCCATGTTTTTATTATAATTTTTGATCAAATTTTATTTTCTTGTTTGCAGCAAATAAATGCCTAGTTGATTGATGGGTCAGATTTGTTCTTTGGCAATTTGAAGCTAGAGTAACAATGCTGTTATCGTTCCACCTACGTAGTAAGATCTCATTTGCTTCATCGTTCAGATTTTTTCATGCCACTTAATGGGCATTTCTCTGTTCTATTTGATCTTATGGTACCAACATATTCTATACCATTTAATCTCAAACAATCAACCATTCTAAGAAAAATAAATAATTGTCTGCATATAGACAATGCAGTATCGCTTAATTGTTTACAGTTCTAGGTAAGAGTTCTACGAACTGCAAAATTATTCCACCAAGACCAAATTCTTTTTATAGTTATTTCCCTGTCCTCTTGCTCCTTGATAAATATGAAAGTCAATACGATAACCAGATTTTAAATTCCAACACCAAGCTTTATAACAGAAACATATTGGTTTTCCTTTTGTATACTGTTTCATACCATGCCGTCTGCAATATGGAATAATTACTTCGGCTATGCTTGATTCTGTGCCCAAAATAGTATATTCATAAAATAATTTTCTTAGCATTTCTAAATATGGTGAAATTTTGTAAGTACTATCTGTTTGGTATATTTTCAAGTTATTGAAATGAAGAAATCTTATTTGTTTCAAACCCATTACAATGCAAATTAAGGTTCGTGGCTTGGGAGCTGCATTTTTAAAAACCAGTTCCAAAACTTCTGAACACATTTAGTTATTGATACAGAATTGACTTATGAAATTTTGACAAAATAATTAAATATTACTTTAAATCGAAATTACACTAGTTAATTGTACTATGATGAGTAGTCTAGCAAACTGCAATGCTAAAACTGATCGCTGGACTGACTGTCGTCAACTGGGGTTCCCGGGCTTTTTATAATATCCCTACCCCCTCACATGGCTGTGGGAACTTGCAGATCTCATGTCTGCTTACACTTAACTCTATTCATAATTACATTGTTGTAATCTGAATTTCTAAGTAATCACGGTACCTGACCATCTGTGACCTGACATCTGCAGTGTCACTATCGTCTGCGATACAAAGTAGCACTTCCGTTCTCATGAACGTTAATAAACTTTATAAATTGTCATTGTGTTACAATGTTGTACTTCACTTGGCGTATTCTTAATACTTTCTAATAATTTCCTAATTATTCTATTTTATAACATATACATCAATTGGGGGATACATAACTTGCATACTATTAGAAATTAGAATATTCCTTATATCGTCAGATTCTTCCCAATACATACGCCATTTGGAGTTGACATTATAACCACTAACTAACAAAATTCCAATAAATGTTTTAAATTCATCGATTCCTAACTTTAGTTTTATTCCTTTTTTAATAGCATACTGAATGGTTTCTTTTACTATACGTGTCAGAAGTTCTTCATGAAAAAAACTTAAATATCACTAGAGGAGTTAAGAGAGTGCTAATAAAATGATGGCAAATACAGAATTCATTGAAGTTTGTTTTGTGTGATCTGAGGCACTTAGATGGTTTTCTACCACCAAATCCTTCTGAATAAAATTTCGTGCTACTTTCATCGATTTGTTTATGGTTAATGCCTCGAGAGTTCTGTCTCCTTCTAGAATGTCTTCTGTTTCAGTCTGAGAATAATAGTTGACTTTTTCTATATTGTCTTGAATGACGTCAATGTTATTTTCATCAAACTTCATTTTCCGGTTGATAAATTACTGCTTCAGATTCTGACTGTAACTGAGTACTATTCAAATTACTAAACGTCCCACCAAAATCTTCGTCTCCACTGTCTTCATTGGTCAAAATAAGTTGACTAGGAGAAGAGATATAAATGTCATCACCACTTGCTGATTCCATTATAATTGATTTCTCATCAACAACAATATCTTGTGTGCCCTCGATTTGTAAATTTATTTTATTTATTTAATATCTTACTTCGAAAAGACACTACCTTAGAAAACCAGTTGACATTTTGAAATAACTGCAATGTCGTGCAAAGAATAAAATAACCACAATAAAGTCACAAAAGTTGAAACTAACCTCTAATTCCCCTGATACAAAAACTCAATAATGTAATTTGTGCCACAACTAAAGCTATCTAAAATAAAATTTCAATAATATGTAGTCAGTTGAAGTTCAATAATTCGTGAATTAACAAACGTTGCAAATAATTCCAATGGACTTACCCCAATCAAAGGGACATGTCAAAAGATTTCATTTTAAGAAATATACCCTAAATCATGAACCAGTTTCTTCATCCTAATAATGACAGCCGGCAAATCATGTCCTTCGAATAACAACCAGAACATATATTTTGTAAATCCAAGAACAACAAAGCTAAGAGTCTTGCATACTTCTACACGTGGTGTAATTGTAATAACCAAATTCTCGTATTGAATACCATTATGGATCCATAAATTTAAATTTCCACGTAGTGAAATACAGCTCGGTTTTTAACAGAAAGTATTCCAGTCTACTTTCTGTGTATCAAATTTACCTTGACATATAGTTTGTACATACAACTTAAATTGTACTGTAAAATCAAAAGAATTAATCTTTTATAAAATCTTAAAATAATATCAAACCATAGAGGATAGCTTAACACAAACAATACAACTAGGTCACCCCTATACTTAACATGAAACGTTTCTTGCACGTAACACGTTGATTATTATCGGTGAACATTTTCTTCTCACATATTGTGGCATTGAAGTGGAGCAAGCAACACAAGAATAGGCAAACAAAAACTATGATCGCATGTACGCAACTCAAACACCCACTTCAAATACCCAACAGGTGGCGGCAATAATACCACATGATTTTAATGAGTGCTAACACAAATATCAACCAAAGGGTTAAATTATTAATACAAAAAACAAGCTTGTTTATGATTATACAGGAATTTAATATGTATAAGTGAACAACATTAAAGCAATAAATATGTTATATGTTTGAATGTAACCAAAACACTTTCATATAAGTAATATACAAAATTCCTATTACAAAATTAGATAACTTAACGCGAATAAACATAAACAGAACGTTATTTCTGTAACACAATCTCTCTCCAAAAAGAAACAAATCCTCATTAATAACAAGAGTTTTAAATTTTAAAAAACCAAGAGATTTTTTTATTTTCTTACTGACCACCCGCTATATGTACAAAATTCTAAATAACAATGCATTTACATCTAAATAACTAAGCAAAATATCTTGAATGCAATTTCGACCTGTGGTTCCTCATGGCAAAATCAAAACAAATTAATGACAAGTCCATATAACAAACAGGACCATATAATAAGAGAGCAATAGTAACTGCACATATCAAACATCCAAGAAGGAGTACATTCGGGAAGGCATCATAAGTAGAACAAAAAGCAAAATAAATAGGAGCCAAATGTAGAAGTCTAATACTCTTGCCAAACATATAATAAATAAGAACCACTACTACATGTCTACGAAATCTATACTCTAACACATTCAAACTACTATCTAACTGAAAATATACACAAGCATACACATACCCAAAACCGGTAAATACTAACATACCGAAGAATATACATCCCCAACAAAGTTACAAGAGTATTTACATTTATACACAAAAAATTCGTTTACCTAACAGACTTTTCTGGCGATACTAATCTTATCTACAATATAGAGATAGACTATCTTCAAAATCTTTCAAACTGTACAACTCCTTAACCACTGTTCCAAACAAACAGAACACCTTGGTAACTAGCAGAAACCAAATCTAGTTGCTGCACTATCAAATCTTCGCAACTACTATACACATGCTAAAATTACATATACTACATGCGAAGCTTCCTCATCACATCTTAACAATCTACTCTATCTGCGAAATAAGGTTCTACTATCACAACTTCACTACAAAATGAGCAAATACTTTACACCAACCTCAAATTACAACAAATATAAACTTACTCTGTTTCACCACAAAGTCCTGACTCACTGTCAACAAGACTTCTAACAAAAATTCCACAAAAAAAAAGGAAAGTCCACATACCATGGTGATCTACTAGATAATTCTCACTAAGGGTCAAAACTATCAATTTCTATATTCAGAATCGCTATCTTTGAAATCTAGAACAGAAAAGGGTTTCAAATTCGTAATATGCCATTTTTCTGCTCTTGTTTCATCTAAATTTTCTACCTCATATACTAAATTCGAAAGTTGCTTAGGAACCTTACTCAAAACGACTTTTTCCACAAACAAAGAATCAGTTTTGGTTTTAAACGAAGTCCGACAAACATTTTACACAACATCCAGCCATTTTGACTACTCGGTTTTACAAAAGAATCTTTCCGTTTACACAACATAACTATGCATTTTTAAGCAACGCAGCATATCGACTACCATGCATCTACCACTTCAATGGTTTTATTAAAACATAACTGACATGCAGTCACCTTAACTGCTTTTCTACCACATCCGTAACAAAATATTTTTCTAGGTGCTCTACAGTTTTTAACAAATGACCACCATGCAAGTAATTCCAACAAACTAATTTATCTATCCTAACTGGACCAGGCAGATTAACAACTGGAGGCTCAAAAGTGCCGTTATCTACAACTTGTACTTTAGGGAGAGGTGATTTATTTTTATAGACCCTATTCCTAATAGTATACATTTTCATCTGAAGCAGATGGTTTATTTTCCAAGTGCTGTTTGAAATTATTAAAAGCTTTATTGGGTTTATTAGATGCTGAAACAGACTTTTGTTTCATCAAAGAAGCTTCTCTAACTTTTTGTACAACTTCAACAAGAAATTCCAATAAAGCAAGTGTTGAAATAAAATCGGGAATAAAATTTTTCTAATCATCTTAACCTTAGTTATTTCAGGTGGGTCATTGGTAAGTCTACTAAACAAGATTTACATATGTGGTGCGACATTTAAAAAAATACTTTCATCTTTTCCTTGACGACAATTTTTCATTTTTTCCTAAATAACATCACCTGAAAAACAAGAATGAGTAAAACTGTTTAGGGTCTCCTGAAAATTTTACCCACCACGAACCTAAGGACAAAGATGATATAAACATACGTAACGGTGTGAATGGGCACACTGTCTACTGAAGATGGTATTAAAATAGTTTTATCAAGACTAGTGGATTCTGAACCTTTATTGGTTTTCTCATATAATTCGGATTCTAAGGTAAGTATGGTAGCTAATGACTCATTTCTAAATTTTACAGCTTCCTCCATACTCATTAAAGCAATCGTTATACGCTTAACACAACCAGAAAGATGTACGAGCCTGAACAAATTCATCATGTTCCTGAAGTGTGTTTGTTGTGATTAACAGATCATTAAAATAAACAATGACATTATCTATATCTCCAAAATTTTTGACATTAACTTTTTGAAAATGCTCCATTGCTAAATTTATCCCAAATGGAAGTCTTATCAATTTATAACAACCAAAAGAAGTAGTAAAGTTAGTTAGATCACTAAATTCACTATCCAATTGTGCTTGATAAAAGCCAACTTTAAAATCAAAAACCAAGATGTATTGTTTACCCGTCAATTTTGATGTTATGTCATTGAGGCTAGGTATCTCAAGAACTCTTTTTTAATGCATTTGTTAAGCTCTTGTGGGTCCAACATATTCGTAACGTTTTGTTCAACTTTTCGACTACTCTTTCAGATTACACTATGATATGTTGTTTTTCAAGTTCATCTAGTTTTAGTTTCAATCTACTTTTTATAACTAGTGGTAATCTTCTTGCTGGTCTTGCAACAGGTATATTGTTATCTTTAACCTAACGTTACAAACTTCTTCAAAGGTGCCTAATCCTTCAAATAAATCCTCATTTTTAATAAATGTTTCCTTATCTATACATACTTTGATTATTGCTGAATATTACCAACCTTTTTGGTCCTAATCAATTGCAATTTGAAGCATGCAGGTAAACTAATTATGCAGCCAGCTTTAAAATTTACTACATAAAAATTTAAACCTAAAACCCTATCTTTTAGTTGACATGTAAATTTTACCAAACTTACTGGTTTCATTTTCGTACTTCCATATGCTTTTACAACCATTTTTTTCGCTTCTGGTGATTTTCCATCGGAAATGGTATCAAAGGTCTTTCACAATAGAATGCTGGCTTGTGACCCTATATCCACCTTACATTTTACAATTATACCATTTACTTTGATATTTTCATACCGCATACGACCTACCTGCTCCTCTTCCAGTCAGTTCCCCAACTCCAGAATGGTGTTTACATACCGCTCATCTTCCACGTGCGTACTATTTCTTGTACCTCTATTGCTTTACCTACTGTACTAACGTGATTTAATCGAGCACACTTAAAACATTTTTTTTTTCATTACACTTTTTACATTTAAAATTAAATGAACTCTTGTCATTCGCATTTCTTGAGTAAATATACACATTTTGGCATGCCAATGTTCCACATTTCACCTGTGTATACATCTGACTTTCGTTCTTCTTTATCATATCAACATTATTAGCTCCTCTCATATCCTTATTAAGTCGAACACCTTACCTTTTAGATGTATTCTTGTGATTTCACTGCTTCTACATAGGTCTGCTACATCTGTAAGGGTAAGGTTTTTAATACTGAGTAACTTTTCTTAAACTTTTAAATCATTGGTTCCTAAAACCATTCTGTCTACAAGTATTCAGTCTTCTTGTGTATCACAGTTGCATGACTATTAATTTTTCAAATCACTGAAAAAGTATCAAAAGGTTGTTCTACTGTTGAACACAAATCTTCATGTACACTATTCTTTTGGGATGAACAATAATCATTGAAAGCTTTCACAACCTTCTTATAATCGTTTTCGTCCTCATTAAATTTAAGTGTATTAGATATATCCATACCCTCAGGCCGCAGTGTATTCAAAAGTATTGCTGTCTTTATTTTTCCAGGTTTTTCATTTTTTGTTGCTATTGAATACATTTCAAAACTGCAAGAACCTCTTAAAATTTTCATGCAGGTTATCAACGTACTTCATGGCATCAGAAAGCATTCCCGCTGACTGCGCTATGCCTTAATGTTATACAAGTATTTTATTATCAACATAAATGAAACAACTGTGCTTCGATGCTGTGATATATTCTATGAAGCACGCACTTGCGCCATTGAGTAATATATGTTCAACCGGGGACGGCAGTAGTGACACGTCCATGCTGTACGGTGCTCGAGCATACATATGAGCGGCATGTTTAATAAAAATATTTAAGTCCTCTCGTGTTTCTTTTTCCTCGAAAAGCTGTGCCCCAACGCTACTACTAAGAAATGCCACATTAATAAAATATAGGACATGGTGGCAGCTGGTTAAAAATCACGTTGAAGTAGGTCATAAGCACGTGTTTACGAAAAAAATGAAAGAGGTTAGGATACTCTGACTTTAAATAAAAAAATTTAAAATAGCAACATATTCATTAAGGTGTGTAACTTGAAAAATACGCATAGGAATTGCTATGTCGGAAGTGAAGCCTCCTAATGAAATGATTTTTGACGGAAATGTGTCAAGTAAATGAAAATTGTGGAAGCAAAAATTTAATTTGTATTTGCTTGCTAGCGGGAAAGGTGCTAAAGCTGACAATATCAAAGTAGCTCTTCTACGGAATCAATTAGGAGATGAAGCTATACAAATATATAATACGTTTGAATTTGGTCCTGCTGAAGACAAGGAAAGTTTGGATGTAGTGCTTGCTAAATTTGAATGCTACTGTAATCCTATCAAAAACTTGGTCTACGAGCATTATAAATTCTTTAAACGTGATCAACAAATTGGAGAAACCTTATTATAACCCCGCCGTCCGGGTACACGAGCCACTACAATCAGTGGGTAGCCATGTTACATAATTGTAAAAATGACGTGCAAATTAAATATTACGTCACACAATATGCGAATTATTGCAACACAATAAAAAGTTATACTAATTTTAAAGAAAACCCCAAAGGGGTACTTTGTAACGTTCCGTTTAATTTTTAATTTAATTAGCGTAATTTAGTAGTTTAGCATGTATAAAATTTTCTAAATCAGTCCCTGTATTTATTTAGTATTTAATATTAGCGTTTAGATATTTAGATTGTAATAGAAAGAACGCGGCGCGCACCCCTTCCTTAATTTCGTTATGTCGTTACAGATACTGGAAAACACGCAAGGTATTTGGGATTCGCGATGTAGTCTCTGGTCAGAAAAGGTCGTACATTTCGTTTCATGAGTTTTTAACGCTTTTATAGCGGATTAACAAGTTTTACAAATTTTATGTTTGTAGTAAATAATTAAATATTTCGTGAAAAAGTAAACTGTTAGTGCAAAGTGCCGAACTTTTGAATGTTTGTTGTAATACCGTCCGGATGTGGTTATCTAATCTGTTTTAGGTCCAAAATCATTCAATGTCGTTTGTTTGTTATTGAAGAATATTTATGCCAATCATATTTGGGAAATAGTCGTTTGAATGGTTAGAAGAGACCCTAATTACGTGTGCCGTTAGCCGTAATAAACCAATTTATTTGGGAATATAAAAGCATAGTTATCACACATCTTGAAGTTGGTAAAGTCCGACACCCCTTTTGCATTATTTAGTAGCCTGATCCATCTAAGGTAAGCGAAATTATTGTATTAAAATCAACTGAGCGACGAAACCAGTTCTGTACGTTGTTATTGAATTCACGTGCACTCCAGAACGATAAGAACTTCTCGCACCTGTCAGTGTTATACAAAAATTAAATCAGTGCGTTCTGTTTTACATTCCTTGGACTTGTGCGGCAACCAGCTGCGCGAACTCCACTGTTATCTTTAAATATTAATGTAGCAATGATTTTCCAAATTACTATTACATTTAAAACGAGTTGTTCTGATTAAAAATTGTACCAAGGCATTTGTAGCGATGATTTTGTTTACATAAAATTTACAGTTGCAGTTCAAACTATTAAAGTAGGTGCTTGTATGCACAAGGCGTATCACGCGGGTATTAAAAATTTTGCGTATAGTTCATGCATTTTGCCTCCAGATTAGCGAGTCAGGACCGGCGTGGGTCCCATGTGCACTCAACCCTACCCCTTAAATATATATAGATTTTACATTTATGAAATTACATTGACACTGGCCAGTGCGAAAACATTATTATTGAAAGTAGAATAAGTATTTTTCCTGTTTATTATTTCGAATTATTATGTTGTTTGATTTGTGGCGTACTAAAGTATGCCTTGTTTAATTTCATATTTCCATTAATGTACAGATGTATTTCTTTCAGCTACAGAGTTGTGAATAGAGTTAAGTTAAACATTTTGACGTGCCTTATTTGTAAATTTAAAGTGTTAGGGTGGATCAGTCTGCTTTGCATTTTGAGTATAGAGCTTTTGGAGAGGATTCGGCCAGTGACGAAATCCTTTCTTTTCATCTAGCGTTTGATGTTACTGGTGGTGCCCACCCAATTTTGATATAATACCGATTTTTCGTCCCACCATAATTTACACCGTAGGGCAATTGGCAACCCCAACCTACGACTTTTGTTTTACCCACCCCTCGCCGGCTGGAGCTAGTTTGCTGGAGAGTCCGTGGTGTCGTAGTGCCGAGTTGGCCCGTAACAAATTAATTGGCGCCCTCCGTGTAGGCTCGATTTGTTTTATACAGTCGAAAAATTTATTGTTAACCAACGTGTGAAGCTGTCTTGTTTTATAGTCGAAGAGTTAACTGACGATTTGAAACCATTTTGTATTTCTGCAGTCTTAGAAAATTATTTTGAAGCGTGAAGCCTATTTTTTTTGTATTATTGTTTAAAAATTTGTCGACATGGGTTTACGAATGATTGTTGAACGGTTGAGTAAGGAGGAGTTGCAGTATACACTTGGTGTTAAAGGTTGTAAGACCGAAGGTTTAGTTAAAGATTTACGTGCAGCGTTACACAAAGTTTTTAGAGAAGAGAAAGAAAGTGGTTTGAAACCTGTTGTTAACGTACCAGAATTTTCTGTGGATGTTGAAGCAGTTGAGAAAGGTTGTGGAATTTTAGTAAAATTAATTGATGCGTTTGAATGTACGCCGTGTAGAGAATCTGCGTTAGCTATTGAAACAGAATTATCACATTATCTTGATCGTGTGAATAATAGTTGTCCTGTTATTAGTGAAGAGAAAAATTTGAAAGAGAAACTTTTATTGAAAATTTCATTATTGTTGTCTCGTTACCAGTTAGTGTCACTTAAAGTTGATTCCGAGGAATTAATAAATGAAGATACTAGCACTACTGATGGTGCTGCCGTAGAAAATAATTCTGATAGGGAGATATCAACGTGTCAAAATTTTACCATGAAGTCAGTCCCAGTGGCGAAGTGGGGAATTCAATTTTCAGGTGAACCCCGATCAATGTCCTTAAGCGCGTTTCTTGAGCGTGTTGATGAGCTTAGTGTTGCTCGTAATGTTAGTTCCGTTCAGTTATTTTCTGAAAGTGTAGATCTTTTTACCGGTAGAGCGTTATTGTGGTATAGGGCAAATAAATGTTCCGTAAATAATTGGGAAGAATTGGTTCGTTTGTTGCGTTTGGAATTTCAACCGATTAATTATAATGAGCGTTTGATGGAAGAAATTAAGCGTCGTACCCAAGGTTCTGAAGAGACAATGGGGATTTACATTGCCGTGATGTTGAATATGTTTAGTAGATTAAATGAGCCCATTTCTGAAGCAGACCAACTTAAAATTTTAATGCGTAATATCGCTCCGTTTTACCAGAATCAGCTGGCACTTATTGAAGTACGTTCTGTGAATGAATTATTGTCATATGGTAGGAAGATGGAAGAAAGACGTTTTTCTATTGATACTTATGTACCGCCGTCTCGTCGTCGTACGGATTTGGAAGCCGATTTAGCTTATATGGGTTCTTCTAACGATTTATGTACTACCGAAGTTTCTAATAACGCAGTTCAAAGATTCAGAAGTGATGGGCGCCCGAAAACACTCCGTTGCTGGAATTGTGATAAAAGTGATCACAAAGCCACGCAATGTGATGTACCGCGTCGTCGCCAATATTGTTATCGATGTGGAAATCCTGGTTTTACTGTGAATACGTGTAATAAATGTCGTGGATTTTCGGGGAAACGGCCCGAGGGGGAATTGAAAGGTCGAACAATTTTCTCCCGTACTTTTACTAATTCGACTCTTTATATGCAAAATTTAGTTAAAATTAAAAAAAACTGATTTCGTTAAAAATAAAGTTATTTTAGATTATGTTTTTGAGAATTCTACACCTGATGCGAGACCTCAGTCACTGTTGAAATTTTAGGTTATAAGTTACTTGGACTTTTAGATTCTGGCGCTAGTAGAACGATTTTAGGATCGAAAGGTTGGGATTTGTTAAGTTTGTTGAAGTTACCGTTAAGAAAAGATTCTCGTCCGCATGTACCGTAGCTAATGGTCAAAAGTTAATAGCTTAGGAATAGTTACGTTACCGATCACTTTGAAGGATCGCACTGTTACTGTTGAAGTGTTGGTTATGCCTGAAGTTACGCATACATTAATTTTAGGAATTGATTTTGGTCCTCTATTGGGTTAGTTCCTGATATTATGAAAGGTCAATGGCAGTTTACTAATCCTGATATTTCGCCTGTTGATGATACGTTAAATGACTCCATTTTAAAGTCATCTCATGATTTAACTTCGAACAGCGTTTTAGATTAGAACGATTGGTTGATGGACATTTTGTCAAATATCCTGGTGAGCCTTTAGGTTGCACTAATTTAGTGGAACACGAGATTAAGACCTCCTCGAAACCAATTAAGCAGAGATATTATCCGGTGTCGCCGGTGATGCAAAAGCATATTGATGATGAGTTAGAGAAGATGCTGAGGTTAGGTGTTGTAGAGCGTTCAAACAGCGCTTGGTCAAGTCCGATTTTGTTGGTGAAGAAGCGTGACAGCACGTTTCGATTTTGTGTCGATTTTCGTCAAGTCAATAAGGTTACAGAGAAAGATGCATACCCTTTGCCGTATGTTTCGTCGATTTTAGATCGCCTTCGTAATGCGAAGTATATAACTTCGTTAGATATCAAGTCTGCGTATTGGCAGGTCCCTGTTGCTAAGGAATCCCGTCAGTATACCGCTTTTACGGTACCGAACCGTGGTCTATTTGAATTTTGTCGTTTACCTTTTGGATTACATAATGCCCCAGCTACGTGGCAGCGTTTAATAGATACTGTTTTAGGTCCCGAGTTAGAACCCTATGTTTTTGTATATTTGGACGATATAGTTCTATGTACACCTGATTTTGAGAAACATCTCGAAATACTCCAAGAAATATTTACCCGTTTAAGTAATGCTGGTTTAACTTTAGGTCGAGAGAAGTGTCAATTTTGCAAGTCTGAGCTCAAATATCTTGGTTACGTGGTTAATAGTAAAGGATTACTTCCGATCCCGATAAAGTTACCGCTATTTTGAATATACCACCGAAGTCTGTTAGTGAAGTAAGGAGAATTGTAGGTATGGCCTCGTGGTATAGGCGTTTTATTCCGAATTTTTCTTCAATTGTCGCTCCGTTAACTTCATTGTTAAGAAAAAGTTGTAAATTTAATTGGTCCGAAATTTGTGAAGTAGCGTTTAACACTATTAAAAATCATTTGATTTCCGCCCCTATAGTTAGATGTCCAGATTTTGACTTACCGTTTTGTGTGCAGACCGATGCATCTGGTTATGGTTTAGGCGCTGTCCTAACCCAGACCAAAGATGATCAGGAATATGTTGTGTGCTATATTAGTCGTTCTCTTACTAAAGCTGAGAAAAATTTTTCAGTTACCGAGCGTAAGTGTTTAGCCGTGATTTGGGCTATTGAGAGGTTACGTCCGTATCTTGAAGGCGCTAGGTTTACCGTTATTACGGATCATCATTCCCTAGTGTGGTTGAGCAATTTAAAAGAACCGTCAGGTAGATTGGCCAGATGGGCGATTAGGTTACAACAGCACGATTTTGAAATTTTACATAGAAAGGGCAAAGACCATCATGTACCCGATGCGTTATCTCGTTCAGTACCCGAAGTTAGTGTTGTCGATGTTTTGCTAAAGGACCGTGGAGAAGTAGAACCTCCTGTAAATTCGAAAATTGATCGTTGGTATAACCGGATGTGGAAACTTGTTCTGTCTAAGCCAATCGATTACAATAGTTGGAAAATTGTTGGTGATGCGTTGTATAAGCGTGTTAAAATTGATTATCCTGATGTTTCCGAGAAAGATGATTGTTGGAGAAGTTGTCCCGAAATATCGTCGTAAAGATTTATTAGTAAAATTTCACGATGAGCCGACTTCAGGCCATCTAGGTATTTTAAGACTTTTGGCCGCATCTCTCGGTTGTATTATTGGCCGAAAATGAAGGCCGACGTTACCCGATATGTGAACCATTGTACCGTATGTATAGAACAGAAACCCGAGCAGAAGAAGCCTGCAGGTTTGATGTGTAGACATCCAATTGTTAAGAAACCCTGGCAGATGATAGCTTGCGATATTGTAGGTCCGTTACCTCGTTCGTCTAGAGGGTATTGTTATATTTTGTCCGTTACCGATTACTTTACGAAGTTTTCGTTGTTTTTCCCATTACGTTCAGCTACGGCTTCAGCCGTGATTCAACGTCTTGAAGAAAACGTTTTGTTAGTGTTTGGTGTTCCGCAATATTTGATTGCTGATAATGGAGGCCAGTTTATTTCTAAAGAATTCCGTAAATTAGCAGCCATGTATAAAATTAAAATTATATTTAACGCTTATTATCATGCCCAAGCAAACCCCGTGGAGAGAGTCCATAGAGTGTTGAAGACAATGTTGTCATTCTACGTAAAAGACAATCACAAAGATTGGGATCGTAATCTATCTAAAGTAGCTTGCGCCGCGCGCACTGCTATTCATGAAGTTACTGGAATGACGCCGTATTTTGCCAATTTTGGCCGCGAAATGAATCTTGAAGGAAATCCCGTTGTACCCGATGATAATCACGACTTACATGATATTGATTTTGCTGATCGAAAGAATCTTATAACGCGGTCTGCCGCGATGCAGAAAATTTGTGATGATGTTGTCAAGCGACTTACTGTGGCGTACGATCGTACCAAAATTCGATATGACTTGCGTAGACGTCCCGCAGATTTTGAAGTTGGTGATACTGTGTGGAGGAGAAATTATGTTTTGTCCGATGCGTCGAAACATTTTACAGCGAAGTTAGCCCCTAAGTTTGTTGGTCCCTTATTATTCTTAAAAGGTCTCTCATTCGACTTATGAACTCTCCGATTCGACTGGCATGTCTAAAGGTGTGTGACGCCAAAGATCTTAAACACCATCCCGATTAGTTGTTAGTATGTTTGGTTTATTGTTGTTTTTGTATTGTCGTTTGTTTAATTTTGTTTCCTTTAGTTTTAGGTTTTAGTTCCTCAAGCCGAAAATGGAATTTTCGTCTTCACGTGGGGAGGTGTAACGTTCCGTTTAATTTTAATTTAATTAGCGTAATTTAGTAGTTTAGCATGTATAAAATTTTCTAAATCAGTCCCTGTATTTATTTAGTATTTAATATTAGCGTTTAGATATTTAGATTGTAATAGAAAGAACGCGGGCACCCCTTCCTTAATTTCGTTATGTCGTTACAGATACTGGAAAACACGCAAGGTATTTGGGATTCGCGATGTAGTCTCTGGTCAGAAAAGGTCGTACATTTCGTTTCATGAGTTTTTAACGCTTTTATAGCGGATTAACAAGTTTTACAAATTTTATGTTTGTAGTAAATAATTAAATATTTCGTGAAAAAGTAAACTGTTAGTGCAAAGTGCCGAACTTTTGAATGTTTGTTGTAATACCGTCCGGATGTGGTTATCTAATCTGTTTTAGGTCCAAAATCATTCAATGTCGTTTGTTTGTTATTGAAGAATATTTATGCCAATCATATTTGGGAAATAGTCGTTTGAATGGTTAGAAGAGACCCTAATTACGTGTGCCGTTAGCCGTAATAAACCAATTTATTTGGGAATATAAAAGCATAGTTATCACACATCTTGAAGTTGGTAAAGTCCGACACCCCTTTTGCATTATTTAGTAGCCTGATCCATCTAAGGTAAGCGAAATTATTGTATTAAAATCAACTGAGCGACGAAACCAGTTCTGTACGTTGTTATTGAATTCACGTGCACTCCAGAACGATAAGAACTTCTCGCACCTGTCAGTGTTATACAAAAATTAAATCAGTGCGTTCTGTTTTACATTCCTTGGACTTGTGCGGCAACCAGCTGCGCGAACTCCACTGTTATCTTTAAATATTAATGTAGCAATGATTTTCCAAATTACTATTACATTTAAAACGAGTTGTTCTGATTAAAAATTGTACCAAGGCATTTGTAGCGATGATTTTGTTTACATAAAATTTACAGTTGCAGTTCAAACTATTAAAGTAGGTGCTTGTATGCACAAGGCGTATCACGCGTGGTATTAAAAATTTTTGCGTTGAAGTTCATGCATTTTGCCTTCAGATTAGTGAGTCAGGACCGGCGTGGGTCCCATGTGCACTCAACCCTACCCCTTTAATATATATAGATTTTACATTTATGAAATTACATTGACACTGGCCAGTGCGAAAACATTATTATTGAAAGTAGAATAAGTATTTTTCCTGTTTATTATTTCGAATTATTATGCTGTTTGATTTGTGGCGTACTAAAGTATGCCTTGTTTAATTTCATATTTCCATTAATGTACAGATGTATTTCTTTCAGCTACAGAGTTGTGAATAGAGTTAAGTTAAACATTTTTGACGTGCCTTATTTGTAAATTTAAAGTGTTAGGGTGGATCAGTCTGCTTTGCATTTTGAGTATAGAGCTTTTGGAGAGGATTCGGCCAGTGACGAAATCCTTTCTTTTCATCTAGCGTTTGATGTTACTGGTGGTGCCCACCCAATTTTGATATAATACCGATTTTTCGTCCCACCATAATTTACACCGTAGGGCAATTGGCAACCCCAACCTACGACTTTTGTTTTACCCATCCCTCGCCGGCTGGAGCTAGTTTGCTGGAGAGTCCGTGGTGTCGTAGTGCCGAGTTGGCCCGTAACAACTTATGTAAACATGTAGGGCAACTCCAGCGCTACTCCATGATGACGGGCTCCGTTAATCTTCTTCGGGTGTGGGTGTTCGCTGGGCCAGGTTGAATCCAAATTCAATTATCTTCTCCCTATATGTAGAGGGGCGACAGGAAACTGGTTTAAGGGACGATAGTCAAAGAGAAGGCAAAAGGAACCTACATAACAAAAAAAGATACGATAAGACACAAAAGACAACTACCTCGTTGGCCTCTAGATCACCAGTCCCAACACGTATGCCGGAAATCCCCCACTTCTTATTGGCACACCGCGTCGGCGCAAACACACTGTCTGAAGTGACGGAAATACGCGCACGTCCTTTTAAATTTATGGTGCGAAATTCTTACAAATTAAAACTTAATTAAGAATGTTTAGTGCCGATTTCGGCACATAACAACCTTTGACCATTTTTTAACTGCCTTGAAACAATTGTCAAGTTCGTGTGAATTCAAAGAAAAAGATACTATGATTATGGATCGTATTGTTTTAGGGATTAAAGATCCAAAAATGCAAGAAAAATTATTGCAAGAAAGTGATCTAACTTTAGCAAAAGCTGTATCTATTTGTCGATCTTTAGAAAGTAGTGCACAGAAACAAAAGGTAATTTTAAATGATAATAAACCCAATGCAGTGCATGTAAATACAGTTATAAATAAGCATGTAAATTTGGCTGGGAATTCTGATAATGCTACAAAGCATGTACTTAAAACGTTAAACAGCTCACAACATACTGGTAATTGGAATAATGGTGAAAATGACCCGTGTAAATTTTGTGGTTTGCAACATGCTAAAGGCAAATGTCCAGCATACAATCGTTACTGTAGTCGATATAAACAAAAAGGACATTATAAGAAACTTTGTCGCAATAAAAATGTTCATGATATTGATGAATTGGAGACAGTTGTTACTAAATCTGATGTTGAGCATGAAAAGAATATTGTATGGACAATCACACAAAATAATTCTAGTTCTGAATGTATAGTTAGTGTGGTTGAGTGGTTTGATAACTCATTTGCTAGTTCTACTATAAAAGTAAAAATTGACACGGGTAGAGTCAAGTGAATATTTAAAATTGCGGGATTTTGGTAGTTTAAACATTGATATAAATAAACTTTTAAAGCCTACTTCATTGTTAACTTCGTATTCTGGTCATACCCTTAGGGTAATGGAACAAATACAACTCTGGTGTAGTTTTAATAATTGGTATAAGTGGCTATCCTCTTATGTACTAAGCACAAAAACACCATACTCGATTTTAGGGTTAGGTGCAGCTAAAACATTGGGGATTCTGCCAGACAGTGGTGTGCCAGAAGTTTTTACACAGATACCCATTACTAGTGATAAAGAACTACAGTCGGTCAAGGATATTCTTGAGCATTACAAAAACGTGTTTTCTGGTATTGGTAAAATATTAACGACATACAAGATTATTCTTAGTGATGATGCTGTTAGTCGTATTAGTCCTGCACGTAAAATACCAGTTGCGTTAAAAATAAAGTAAAACAGAAGCTTGATGAAATCATTGCTGATAAGATAATTGTTCCAGTGTCTGAGCCTACTGATTGGGTTCATCCCATAGTAATAGTTCCAAAAAATAACGGAAATATATGTGTGTGTATGGACCTTCGTGAATTAAATAAATTTGTGAAGCACGAGTTTTTCCAAATTCCTAGATAGTTTATTTGCAGAACTTGCTGGTGCGCAATATTTTTCAATTCTTGATGCTTCATCGGCATTTTTGCAAATACCTATAGACTATAATAGTTCCTTACTATGTACTATTGCCACACCATTTGGGCGTTATCGCTATCTTAGAATGCCCTATGGATTATCATCTTCTCCTGAAGTTTTTCAAAGATTTATGTTTAAAACTCTCAGTGGTTTGAGTGGAGTAGTATCATATTTTGATTATGTACTTGTGTTTGGATGTACGTTAGATGAGCACAACAAAAATCAGATGAATGTTTTAAATAAGATTACTCAATATGGGTTAACCTTAAATCTAGAAAAGTCAAAGTTTGCTGTTAAACAAGTTAAATTTCTAGGCCATGTGATTAGTTCTAAAGGTATAGAACCAGATGATAAGAAAACCAAAGCTATAGTAGACATGAATCCTCCTAAAAATAAGCAAGAACTACAAAGATTTCTTGGAATGGTAGTTTATTTAGCAAAGTTTATACCTAACTTGGCAGAGGAAACGCGTCGTCTTAGAAAATTGTTGTCAAAGAATGTTGTATGGGAGTGGTCACAAAACGAGCAACATTCGTTTAACAAATTGAAGAAGTTAGTCACTTCTGCACCCGTTTTGCATTATTTTGATCCTAAAGAAGATGTTGTTTTGTCTGTAGATGTGAGTCCTTATGGAATTGGGGCTGTGATCTTCCAAAATGGTCATCCAGTAGAGTATGCATCAATATCTTTAACCCCCACACAACAAAGGTACAATCACCTAGAAAAAGAACTGTTAGCCTTTGGGTGTGAACATTTTCATTTTTATGTATTTGGACGTTTGTCGTTTCAGTTACAAACTGATCATAAACCGTTATTAGGTCTGATCAAGCCTTTGGATGAGATGTCTCCTCGAGTACAACGACTCACCTATCGACTTCTGCGATATCAGTTTGAGCTGCAGTACGTACCAGATAAACAATTGCAAACACCTGATACACTAAGTAGAGAACCATATATAGTCCATTCCAGCTAAGAATAAAGCGATGAAAGGTATATGGAAAGTTTAGCCTTTGATTTGATTGGTTAAAACATGATGCTGATTTACACAGCTTAATACTAAAAATTTGTATTTAAAATATAAGTAATGCGCCATTGTCATATTTGCAAAACGAGTTATGGAAATTAATTTAGGCTAGTCACAATTTATAATCACTGAAATATGGAATTAATAATTATTCTGTATATATATATATATATATATATATATATATATATATATATATATATATATATATATTATAATTAATTTGTATTTACAACAACATGACAAAATGCTAATTGATTGATCCCACTAAATTTTAATTATGTGTTGGAGAGAATAAGAATTGTATTTAAAACTGGCAATGTTGTGGGTAATTCTATAGTATATTGTGTCACAAGGGCAGAAAGTGAGCATTAGCAGACCGCAGCTATTAGATGCCTGAGCGAGCGAAGCGAGCGAGGGCAGCTGATAACTAAGAGCTGCTAATGCATTTTTGCCTGTGTGACACACAACTGTTTTTTCGCCTAGCATTAAAGAAAAAAAATAGGAAAAATAACACAAAATAAAAAAGGTTAATAACATTTGACGTATTTATTTATTATAGTATTTGATATTAATTATCCCTTGAGCATTATTAACACTACACCGACGCCGAGGTTAAATGAATAATTATTTGAAACGTCAAAGTCGCAATAAATGAATCTCAATGATAGTCATAGGTGTCTAGATTGTGAAAAAGCTACAAAATAATGCTGTTATGAGTTTAGCGGCCCTAGGGCCGCAAAGGTTTACTTTCAGTCACATTTTTAGGGCAAATATGATTCATTTTCATATATGCTATGCAAAAAATAGTATATTGTGTCACAAGGGCAGAAAGTGAGCATTAGCAGGTCGCAGCTGATAGCTAAGGGCTGCTAATGCAGCTGACACAACTGTTTTTTGCCTAGCATTAAAGAAGAAAAAAATAGAAAAAATAACACAAAATAAAGAAGGTTAATAATATTTGACGTATTTATTTATTATAGTAATTGATATTAATAATAAATATGCCTGTGTCTCAAGGACTTTTTTTTCAGGCACTTTGGAAATATTTGAGTCATTAATATAATACCATTTTTCCATTGAAATGTCAGTGTTACTTTTTGTGGTTTTGCGTTGTGAAAACAATAAATGTTTTTTATTTTTAGGTAGGAATTGCCAACGGTGACTGTCGTTATCTAACGTCGTTCTTACTTTTACATATGCGACATAGTGTCCATGATGAATAGAACAGTTATGCTGTATAACTCAGTATAATGTGTATAATACTTTGAATTGATTAAAGTTCAGCCCTTGACGGTTTTGACATTCTTTTAAGCAAAATGGTGTTAAATCCAGTAATATAGGGAACGATACTTGGTCATTCAATTTTGTTGACCGAAATCTTAGGGTTTGAAATCTTTTTAAATGTAAAATCAATACAGGAGGTGGAATGTTGATTAAAATTTGCTTAATGGCATTGGTATAAACATTTTTTTATCAGGTCCAACTTGTCTCTTTGTGCACCAATCACAGACTATTTTATTATTTCCGGTAAGTAACTCACATGCAGTAAATTGGTTTAAACAAGATTGCACGGAGTAATCAGTTTTTTCACATTGATATTTAGGATTACTTGTCAAATCGTATGAAGAAGGTAATGATCCATTTCTAGCAATTCTTAGCTATAATATAACTACAAAACAAAATTTACCTTCTCCTAATCAGTTATTGATGGGTCGTAGGTTACGCACAACCCTACCTACTTCTAAATCTTTGTTATGTCCGAAGTATTCGGTGGAAAAAGTAAAAGAACAGCTGAAACGCAATCAATGGGTTCAAAAGAAGCTGCATGACAGGAAATGTAAAAAAATTGTCATAGTTACATAAAGATGAGCCCATATTGGTATATCAGGATACTCGATCCTGGAAACCAGGAGTTGTAGCCAATGAATTAGAACATAACGACTATATGGTAAAGGTGGATGAAGGGATATATAGGAGTAAGAAATTATTGAGACTTAAAAATTCCTGAACAAAGCCATAACATTTCAGATGAGATGAATCGGGAAGAACGCCAACCAACAACTTCTGTTAATAGGCGTTTCGGAACAAAATGTTGAAGCTGACGAAGCTTATTCCTCAACACCTAACTTGTCTGAGGACACACCTTCTGACTTTCCTCTAATAACAACACGCAGTGGTAGAGTGGTCAAACCACCTAAAAAATTAAATTTGTAATTTTTGTAGTTTTATAGGTTAGGTACTATGAACTGTACAGAATGTATTTTTTGTTGTTAGTTCATTTCTTTTTAAGAAGTGGCGTGTAATGTATTCTATAAAGCGCACCCTTGAGTAATATATGTTCAACCGGGGACGGCAGCAGTGACACACCCATGCTGTACGGTGCCCAAACATACATATGAGCGGCATGTTTAATAAAAATATTTAAGTCCTCTCGTGTTTCTATTTCCTCGATAAACTGTACCCAACGCTACTACTAAGAAACACCACATCAATAAAATACATGGCAGATGCCAAAATACTAAATCAGCTTTTTTATTAAAAATCAAAAAATTGCAACGAACAAACACCATCGGTTTTATAAAATGAAACTAACCATGTGGAGCTGGCTCCACTGCCATTTCTAAGCATTCTAATAAAAAGGAGATACTTTCAATTACAATAATAATTTTAACTAATTTGCACGAGAAGCGGTGATTATTTTGAACACGTGAAATTAATTCATATGCATGATGTGATTCAGGATAACACTATTACAGCTGAGTTATTTCTTATAAACATGTAACAAAACAAGAGTATTAAAACTTTTACTTAAATTGACCTAGGTCATGCATTTAAAAATCGTTTCAAGAATAAAGTGCCTTATGTCTTTTGTTTAGCCAAGCAACCTTTCACCTCCTCTATTTAATGACGTAAAACTAATGACACCCTGTATTTTATATCTAATTACATTCAACATTTAAATAGGTACACAAATATATACTTACCAATTCCTAATGACTGAGCAAAATTACAAAAAAATTTGTTTGAACTGCTCTCCAGAAATGCGGTAGTTATAATAGCAATTAGACGATAACATCTTTCTGATATTAACTTAATAACACTTTCATGTTCAAAAACTCCAACAACTAAGTCTCTATCTTTGACACACAACTTGAACTTATACTGATTTTCAAGTGTATCTATCAGCTGCGTTGCAAAATCAATATCATCATCTGCAAAAAGAACAAACGCATCATATTGTTGTGGATCTAAGCCTGCTTCCAAACGCTTCAAATCATCTCTCGTTAAAATTAGCTTATCTTGATCAACATTTATAACCGGTTTAATTGCCTGCCTATTCCGATTAAAAACTTTAATATCCTCATCTAAAATACTTTATCATAAAACGATTCAATGAAACCCCTCCAACATATACCTATTAATTGTTTGATTTCATCAACAACATCATACCGGTCCATTTCTTCTAAATAGGAAAGTAGTTTGTTCACTGTAGCACATTCCTTGTCTTTTTGCTGCCAAACATTCAAAACATGCTTAGTATGATCAGAAGTGTAAATTAAATATGGAAGTTTGCTACCTTCAACACCAACTAAATGCGCCAAACCATGATAATCCCTTGAAAACACCAACTAGTAATATATAAAATAACAACCCCAAATTACCTAGGCAAACCCTTTTCAGTTAAAATCAGTTTCGGTGGATTCAGTAATGTAGATAGAATAGACAAAGTTTGTGATCTAATAACTTCGATAGGAACATTGTAGGGATCTGGTAGTTCTGCTTCACTTTCACTATTTTCATCAGCCATGACCATAATTCACAAAATATAAAATTCAAAATTTCCAATTTGTTTCGAACATAACCTCAACTTCAAAAGTCACATACAATAACAATTTAAACTCATTGTTTTAAATACAATCTAAATGCTACCTAAATATTACACTATCATAATTTTACGTGACAGATTGATGAAAAGGAAAAGTATAATTTATGAGAAGCTTTAAATGAAAGTTGTGACATTTCAATTATATTTGATAAAAAATAATTGGAATATCTACTTGGTGTATAATAGTACGTTATAATAGAACTTGAATATTTAATCTTTGATTAGGAAACGTAAATTCGAATTGTGACATATTGTAACATACGTTCCAATAAATAATATTATTACAAAATGAAAACAAAGTCGTGGTAAACATTTAAATCTTTACTAAGGGTTAAATCGCTACACGTAAAATACATTTGAACTATTATTAAAATATAAAATTTATAATAAGAATTTATACATATTATACTCATTATTTAACTCGAGATACTACAGCAAGATATATAGATACTTAAATAGGCAATTTCCTTCATATTATGTAAATCCCCATAATTTCAATTTATACGAGTTACGCAAATTTATTTACATTACTTTATTAGGCGAGTTATGTAATCCCCCAATTGTTAAATATATAAAGAAACTAATAATTAGGAAATTATTCGAAATATTAGGAATGCGCTAAGTGGTGTGTAACAATGTAAACCAAGGACAATTTTATACAGTTTATTAACGTTCATGGGAACGGAAGCACTTTTGTAGCACAGACGATAAGTGACACTGCACATGTCAGGTCACAGGCGGTCACAGACGGTCACGTACCGAGATTACCTAGAAAGTAAACTTGCAACAAAGTAATTATGAATAGAATTAAAATCGCAACATTGTATTAACGAATAGAGTCAAGTGTAAGTAGACATTAGGTCTGCAAGTTCCCACGGCCATGTGAGGGGGTAGGGATATTATAAAAGGCCCGGAGCCCCAGTCGATAACAGTTAATCCATCGTTCAGCTTTAACATTGCAGTTCGTTAGATTACTCATTTTTGTACAATTAATTAATTAATTTCGGACTTAGAATAATATTTCAAGATTGTCAAAATTCCAATTAATTCCTGTATAAATAAATAAATGTGTTAAGAAGTTGGAAATGTCTTTTTAAAAAAGACCGCTCCCAGCCACAAACCTTAACTCGAGTCACTCTATCAAATGTCAAATTAGTTATCTATATTTGACATACAGAAAACGAAACCAAAACCATTATCTTCTACCAAGGACAGAACGTTATAAGAATGGACTCTTGCATACAGGTCAACATTATTCGTACGCGCATTTGCAGTAGTAAACGCACGTACGAACAATGCTTTTCTAACAATCCTAAAAAAATTTCTTCTGCCCTTTATTTGGTCCTCACCAATAGAAATATCTATTTTAAATTAAAAAGAAAGAAATTTTTTTAAAGCTTCATTATTGAAAACTGCAGCGCGATGTGTTATGCGAACAATAATTTAGATTAGAAAAAAAAATCTTGACTGGACTAACTTGTTATTGAAGAACCCTGTATAATTTTAATTTTTATGTAAAATAGGGTTTAAAAACAAAGACTTGCAATGAAATCGGCATTTTTATTATTTTAAACCACAAGAATGTAAACAAACCGATTATAACCAGAAAATTTCATAGCGAAAGCATGCCGTGTTTTTATAGAGTTTTCACAATTGTTAAAAACATGATAAAAATTCGTTGATATAGACCTCACATATGAGCTTTAGGAAGTTGGTTTAATAAATTCCATGCAATATGACATAATTTTTGATAAACATTGTTGCAATTACCACAAAAGTAAATCACAAATAAATTTTACTACAATATAACAATCAGACGCTGAACCACCAGAATAGAGAAATATAGGGTTTCGAAGCTGATGTAATCTTTTTATAGAATAGACCACAATATGTGCAAATGTATGGTTTCAAATAAATAAATAAAATATACACCTACGTTAATTACATGGTAACAGGTACTTCCCTACATGTGAATTTTCAATGCTCCACCCGAAGGTACTACACTGGTCAGGAAGCGAGTTTTTTTTACTTAAAAAATTTTGAATTTTGCAGAACGCTTGCTGTTCCAAGCAAGGTAGGGATCTTTAACGTGCGTGACAACACTCACACACGGCACCTCCATTTTACCTCTCATCCGAACGAGAACGTATTTTTGTGAGAAATGCTCGCCTAACATTTTTCAAGCAGACCGTGCCAGGATTCGAACCCGGGACCTTGGGCGTAGTAGTCACACGCATACCAACTACGCCCCGAAACAGGTACTACCCGCGGGTCACTTTGTTATAAACTCGATAGCAAAAATGTGAAATAATATGAAAACCACGGACAACACACGAAGTAGAAGAGGAATTAGAGGACACAAATTACCTCCGACTGAAATTTTATTTATATTATTTGTAAAACGGCAACTAACCAACATCAAAATGTAGAGATACGCGCAAATATATATGAGTAGATGTGACCGGGTGAGTTGGTTTTTCTAAAATGCTGAATGATATATTGTGAGTTTTTATATGGGAATTTGATATAATGTAAATTTAAAAATGAAGTTGGTCAGATTTAACATTAGAAAATTTTTTTTTTTAAGGGATATTTGTAAATGTATGGTAATTATTTTTATGTTAATAGAGATTAATTTTAGATTAATTTTTATTATTTAGGAAATAGATACAGCCAGTGATTTGTAAAAGGTATCAACTACCCCAGCGATAGTCGTGCTTGGAAAGGGCATTTTATTTTGAGAAATTTCTATTGCGGTGGCAGACTGTTTGGCACCGTCGATGTCGACAGGAACACTTTTAAGGTATGTGTTAATGTAAAGTAGAATCTTGAATTTAACTCTTGTTACTTATTATTCTTGTATTTCTTAATTTTTTTACGCAGTTTTTTCATTTATCTATAGAAATCCATTCCGCACCCCTACAGTTATCCAACGCACCGTTACATTGTTATGGGGTCTCCGTCCCTTCAGAACAAAACAAAATTTATTTCATTTAACGCCTATTTCATCCGTAACAAGACTTTATCTCATGCGATTTTAAAAAGAAAAATTGTGCTCATTGCTGTTTAAACACTGCTGCTTTGCATAACTTTTTAGAGCATTTCTCGTGGTATATTATTCCAAACCGTTCTTTTTTATACATTTTATTCTAGCGTGGAGCAGATACATACACATACAAAAATACATAAATTATTTTTTTTTGTAATGGACCTCACCGAATCATATGTCAGCTTTACCGGTTTTGACTATATTTAAAATTTTCAAGAACTATGAGCCTGTCAGCCATTACAATTAGATGACATTCCAAAACCTAAATAATAATAATGATCCTAGATAATTTATTAAGAAAACTGTACATATCAACCTTGCAATCACCATTTCGTTAGACAACTGGCTTTAATAATTATGTGGTGTTCTGGTCATCTAAAGTCACCTTATCAAACGTTAGTAATAACAGAATAACGCTGTTTTATTTATAAGTCTAACTAATATAATATTGTTATGAATTTATTAAACATTAAAGGTACGAAAACCTCAAAAAAATATTTACACACGTCTTTGTGTGGGCAATTAAATTGCAAATGTCTTTAATACTAGAACTGAAAGCACTTCACTATGTAAAGTTGCGGTACCAGGAATGAGCTTTTATCTTGACTGATTAGATGCTGCGGCTTCACGTTGTGGAAGCGAATGTGGTGTATGTAAAATTTTCCATCTTAGTTATAGATAACCCTAACCTTGGCGGGTTCTTGTAGAAGTTATTGCATTGGATGTCCATATCTTCGGTACCTAGCGTCTGATGAGCGGGCGCTGGCATACAGGCGGTTTTCTTGATTGCTACAAATTGAAATGGTTGTTGACGGAATGTTTCCCATTCTGGCGTGGTTGTTGGCATCACGTGCTATAGGAGATTGTTCTGTATAGTGATGGTTGCGGAAGTGAATCTATGCAGTTGTTTTATGGTGGAATATAATTCTTGCCTATAAGCGGAATTCATTTTTCTTTGCAATTACTAAAATTTTATACAACATCTGTGCTGCATTGCACTGCCCCCTCGACCCAGACATCCTGTTTACAGGACTGATTCCAGGCGCATACTTTACAGTTTTTTAGTTTTCAGTTGCGGACAATAACCGGCACTCGAAAGAAAAAACCCATTTTCTCTTCCAATTCAAAACAAATGCAAAATAGTGGGAAAAACGATCTTGATAAAGCGTATTTATTGCGACAACTTATCAGAAAAAAACTTAATGCTTTTCCAAGTAAAAATTTGTAACTATACAAATATTTGTAGAAGTGTTTGATTGTATTAATGTATTAAAATTTAGTGACAAGTAGTAATAGATGTATCGACATACTGGTATGAAGATTTACAATGAAGGTTAACTGTATTTCATATTTTTTTACTTTCGTTTTGTTGATCCTTATCGAGTAATCTAGCGGTATACCTTATAAAATTAGTCAAAACACATTTTTCTTTTAGTGCATTGTTAGCCTACATTAGCAATGCTTAATAATTCTCAAAACGCATGCATTGCGTATCGAAGTGCTGTATTATTATTGATATCATAAACCTTTAGTTATATTTTTAACTAGTATCTTCATAATAATATAGTTTTCGGCTGCATGCTTTTTTCTTTATAAACCTCCGGTTATACTTATAATCATAAAAATAGATTAAACTCGTTGTCAAATGTTGTAGTGCGGCTTCGTGACGTAGTTGCTATACGTGTAACTACTATGCTCTAGGTCCCGGGTTCAAATCCGCTTGAAAAATGTTGAACGAGAATTTAAAAAAAATACGCCCTTTTTTTGATAAGCAGGTGAAATGTAGGTCTCGTATGTGTGTGTGTTGCCACGCACGTAAAAGATCCATACCTTGCTTGGAACAGCAAGAGTTTGGAAAAATTAAAAAATTTTCCAGATAATAAAAAACCCGCTTCTTGGCCAATGTAGTACCTTCGGATGAAACAGTGGAAAATCAAATGTAGCGTACCAAATGTTGCAAACGTGTTCTATATTCATATATAAAATATTTCTTAACTTTAAACCAAACAAAATAGGCTTGGCAACAGTGTATTCCAATAACAATAGCAAAAACGAAGATGATCTAGAATGTAATGTCAACACACCAGATATTAGATTAGACGCAATAGCATTAAGGCCTTGTTCTCATTCACTTAACTTAACGTAAATCAACGTAACACAAATTAATATAAAATTCCTGCGTTCAAAACAACTTAAAGTAGTTAATTATTGATTTGCTGCGCATGTGTACTTCGTCAAGCTGCCACTTAGCATGATAATAACCACATTATTTTTATCTTATTTAATTTATAAACCTAGAAATATTTTTGTTTATGACCAAATAGTTGTATTAATTACGTTATTCTTCGGTTTTATTTATTAATTTCGAAATTTCAATTCAGGAATTTTGTTTTTTGGTGGTGTCCTTAATGTCATCTTTTCTTAATAATGGGAGTAGCTATGTACCAAATCTTTAAGTTTTCCATCGTCTATAATAAATGCTGGAAACTAGAATTAAATACCGTATTACAAATTTAAATCGTGTACGCTGTGTTTAAATTTGCTAAATGAATTTTAACATTCACCTAATAAACAGTTGAGCTTATGTAAATGATAAATGCTTATTATTTTAGGCGGTAATTACCAATTTAATTTATGCAAGGTGCACAATCTATATAGCTATGCCGTTTCTAGATACCAGCGATTGACGGAATTAAGAAAGCGGAAATTAAGAACCTTGTTAAGTTGAAGTTGTTTCAACTTAATGAAACGTTATGTTAAGTAAATTAGGATAATTTTCGTTTCGAACGCCAACAATAAATGTCTATGTACTTTAACTTTTTTGTTATATTAATTTATCTTACGTTACGTTAAGTGAATGAGAACATGGCTTAAGCGTTTGTCTACCTGAATTACTGTTTATGACGTCATGCTTTTGAATCAACGAATCTCGAGTATGTTACGTTAACCTAAATTTGAATCTTAACACTGTTTTATAAAATAACGACCACCCATCACAAAATTCGATGCTAAACTTCTCCAAGATGGAAGTGTAAATAATAGTTGTATTTCCAAGATATATAATACATCTTGTTGTTAATCAACATAATTAATGATATTATTCAGCAATATAACTTCACTTTTTACATTGAATTTTTAACCGTCAAGCATAACGATAAGGTAACCGAACTAATGCAAGCAACATTTTTTCCATAAGACATTATTTTATACGGTATCTATCATAAAAATACGCTTGGGAAAAGTCGCTAGAAATCCTATGAACTATGTTAACTTATACCGTGTACGTTAATGGATTCACTACATGCTGTTAACCTTACTTCTTGTTTTCCTTATGTAGGTCGTGTTTTGAACATGCACGTGTAAACCGATTATACAAATTACTATCATGGGCAGAAAAGCCGAATTTGAAGTCAGTGCAACAAAACGTGGACCTGGTAGAAAATCGAAAAAGCAAAAGGATCCTACCTTCAGCAAGGCTTTATTAGGCAAGTGATTTTTGGGTTACAGGCTATATTTTACTTTTTTTATTTAGATAGTGGAGATTCCGTAAAGAAATTAAGTCGTCGACAGAAGGTGCGTGTTAAAAAACGGTTAAATAAAGCTAATACAAGAAAACAAGCAAATACAATACCACGGCTACAGAATATACCTCAAAAGCACAAACCCACAACTGCTACCACAAACAAACAACTACCAAAAAAGAAATTAAAGGTACAAAAAAATTTTGTTCAGATTCATCATGAAAGTGACCAAGAGGAAGATAGTATTGATTCTGAAGTTTCTGGTGAAGAATTAATAGGTTTTACCGATGACAATAAAACATGGTTAAAACCTAAAGCTTCTATTAAAAATAAAACTAAAGAAACAGATTCTGGTGAAGACAGTAGTGGTGAGGGTGATGTGGATATGGATAATGATGAAACTGAGGAAATTGATAGTGAGGAGTCTGATAATGATGAAGTTGATGATGGTAGTGTTGAAATGGACGATGACAATGTTGATGATGATGGTGATAACTTAAAAATTAGCTCTTTAAATGACATATCTGATAATGAAACAAGTAATGATGATTATAATGAAGACGACGATTTGCTACCAATAGAAAAACAAACTCAAAAATTGAAAAGGGCACAGGCAGAGGATAAGAAATTAGCAGAAGAGGAGTTGAAACTGAATATATCACATCAAGAAGTATTTGAATTTCCTATTGATGTAGACGATGAAACAAAGAGTTTGCAAGATATTCAGCAACGTATTCGTGATGTTATTGTTGTCCTGTCAGATTTTAAAAAACTTCGTGATGGTACTCATTCTAGGATAGATTATTTAACTTTATTATTGAAGGATCTGTGCATTTACTACAGTTATAATGAGTTTTTAATGGAAAAGTTTATTCAGCTGTTTTCCCTCTCAGAATTATTAGAATTTCTGGAAGCTAGTGAAGTGGAGCGGCCATTAACTATACGTACAAATACGTTGAAAACTCGTAGACGTGATTTAGCACAGGCATTGATTAATCGTGGTGTTAATTTAGATCCAGTTGGGAAGTGGAGTAAAGTTGGTTTGGTAATATATTCAGCACAAGTACCAATTGGTGCCACTCCTGAATATCTTGCAGGTCATTATATTATCCAAGGGGCTTCTAGTTTATTACCAGTAATGGCATTAGCCCCTCAGGAAAATGAACGAATTTTGGATATGTGTGCTGCCCCTGGTGGTAAAGCGTCTCATATAGCAGCTTTAATGAAAAATACTGGTACTTTATTTGCTAATGATGTAAATAAAGAACGTATAAAAGCAGTTGTTGGCAACTTTCATCGTTTAGGCATTATAAACTCAGTTATTTCAACATATGATGGACGTAAGATTCCTGATCTTTTAAAAGGTTTTGATAGAGTACTTTTGGATGCACCATGCACAGGTACCGGAGTTATTGCCAAGGATCAAAGTGTTAAAACTAGTAAAGATCAATTGGATATTCAACGCTGCTACAATTTGCAGCGGGATTTATTGCTAGCAGCGATTGATTGTGTTAATGCTAAATCTACTAGTGGAGGGTATATTATATATTCAACTTGTTCAGTTCTTCCAGAAGAAAACGAATGGGTTATTGATTATGCTCTCAAAAAACGAAACGTTAAGCTTGTAGAAACTGGACTAGATTTTGGCACCGAAGGGTTTGTCCATTATAGGCAATTAAGGTTTCATCCATCTATGAAATTAACCAAAAGGTTTTATCCTCACACACATAATATGGATGGTTTTTTTGTTGCAAAGTTGAAGAAATTTTCGAATTTGATACCACAGTCTGACAAAGATGATTCTAAAGAGGACACAGTTGAACAAACTGTTGTTGAAGTTGAAAATGCATCTATAAATAAACAAAACAGTTTAACACAATCAAAATCTGATGACAATATACCTAATAGAAAGGATCATGTTAAAGCTAATAAAATTGAAATTTTTAAAAAGGAAAAAAGTAAACTTAAAAAGGTTGCAACAACACTCTCAAAGGATGGTTCTCCTAAGAATTTACCCAACACATTTAAAATCAACACAAAGACAACTATCTCAAGTGAATCAAATACAAATTCCAAAGATATAACTAGCACAAAGAAACAAAAACATAAAAAGTCTTTAAAGACAGAACTTGCCTCACCAGGTAAACCCTATATTAACAAGAAGAAAAACAAAATAAAAAAAGATAAAACAAAAATCAAAACCATGGACAGCAAAAACATAACAGATGATGTGGCTTTGCAAGTTAGAGAAAAGCTCAAAAAGAAGAAGAAGAATCTTAAAAGGAATATTGGACAGTTAAACAAGCAAAGTTTTGCAAATGTGTCAAAAAATAAAGTGAAAAAGCGTAAGTTTAAAAAATAAAGTATTCTTTTCTGAAATTCGTGTTTGTAATTTATATAATAAACTGTTCATTGTTGTTTACTATTTGGTAATACTTAGAAATTGATTTTCTACTAAAAGGCTGATTTGTTCTCCAAGAGTTTATAATAGATGAGATGTATCTCTATATATTTTCACCTATATACAGGGTGTGCCAATATGGTTTCCAACCCAAAGTTATGTTTTTCTAAATGAAACACCTTAGATTTGATACCATATTCTAAAAACTCTTTTGATGCTCATCAAAATTATATAGAGGTACTATAGGTCTATAATAGACGGTTTGCCTTTTATGAGTCATTTTATGTCAAAATCATGTCAACTTTGAAAAATTGCAGAAGTTTTGTTATTGAACTTGGAGAGTTGATTCTTTCACGACATAATTTTTCATATCCTGTTGTATTATTATCGATAGCGGGATGTGCTTGTTTTTTCCTTTTATTGTACAAGGTGAAGCAAAACGCAAAATAAACAAAAAGTCAATTTTTTTAAATGGCACCCGCCATATTGGATTTTGCCATTGAATAGCGTTTGTGTGGAGCTTTCTATTGACATATAATGTTTTATAGGTTACGTGAAAAAAAATTCTGAAAAATTTAGAAAGCATGTTTTTTATGCAGTTTTGGGACTAGAGAAAACTAAGTAGGCTACTAGCTTCAAATCTGACATATCTTGTCAATATTAATTATCTTAAAAATTTTCCGTTTAATTTGTTGATGTCACAATGAATTTCACACAACAAGAATTAATTAATATGATAGACTGTATTGGAGAAGCTGATCGAAACCCTTTATTGGCAATAAAATTGATTACCTTTTGCATTAGTATGCGACGCCACAATGATAGTATATGTGTTAAAGAAGAAGACGCAGCGCACGTCACGAATAAGTGGAATCAGATAACAAGATAATAAAGCTCTACAAATTTGAACGCTAATGAGAATTTCCAAGAATTTAAGTAAGATAGGCGTTTATTATTTAGAATGAAATTGCGCTAATTCTACAACATTCTGAAAACATAAAATCGCGTACATAAGAAAGCGTTTATTAAAAACGGGGATTCATTCATTAGATTCATTCAGTCGATTCATTTGATTCTTAAATGCGATCGCGAAATGTTATTTTAAGTCGCGAGCTGTTGCTTTGCGAAGATAATATTTGAAATATGCAGTAAGTATACCTTAATTTAATAATTATTACGTTGGTACAATAAATATGAAGTGATGTTTTAAATGCAAATGACATTAAAAAATGGAATTTATTAATTACAATCAAGAAGGAAAATTCTTCAATATAATACTATTTTAAAAGTTTTATTAAAAGGAAGATTTAACCAAAAATATACTAGCATCAAATCTGACATATCTTGGTTATCAATAATACCTCCTCATGCATTAAGGGACCATTGATGTCGATGATCAACAGTTCTTAACCAATGTGGATTTTCGGTTGCATAGTAATGCATATTATGCCTATTGACTGATTCGTTGCTTTTGAACGATGCCTCCTCAGTGAACAAAATGTTCGAAATGTAATAATTTTCGACAAACACACCGCTGATTCTACTTGAAAATTGTATGCAATTCTCAAAATCATCTCCATATAGTTCTTGATGAAGTTCGATGTGATAAGGGTGGAATGGATGTTTCAATATTATATTGTTTACGCTGATTTTTGAAATATCAGTTACTAGAGCAATTTCTCTGGTGCTCAGATTCCGATTTTCTTCTATTATCAGCAAAACTTCTAATTCGGATTCGTCGTCAATTTGTTTTGCTATTATTTCACACGTAGAATATGCAACGTTTCCAGTAGCTTCAAATCTGTCTCGCAGCTTTTCAAAGGTTACAGTTCGTGCCGTTCTCAAGTTTGAATATTTTTGATGATAGATTCAACTTGCCAATAAAGGGTTTCGATCAGCTTCTCCAATACAGTATATCATATTAATTAATTCTTGACGTGTGAAATTCATTGTGACATCAACAAATTAAACGGAAAATTTTTAAGATAATTAATCTTGACAAGATATGTCAGATTTGATGCTAGTAGCCTACTTAGTTTTCTCTAGTCCCAAAACTGCATAAAAAACATGTTTTCTCAATTTTTCAGAATTTTTTTTCACGTAACCTATAAAACATTATATGTCAATAGAAAGCTCCGCAAAAACGCTATTTAATGGCAAAATTCAATATGGTGGGTGCCATTTAAAAAAATTGACTTTCTGTTCATTTTGCGTTTTGCTTCACCTTGTACAATAAAAGGAAAAACAAGCACATCCCGCTATCGATAATAATACAACAGGATATGAAAAATTATGTCGTGAAAGAATCAACTCTCCAAGTTCAATAAGAAAACTTCTGCAATTTTTCAAAGTTGACATGATTTTGACATAAAATGACTCATAAAAGGCAAACCGTCTATTATAGACCTATAGTACCTCTATATAATTTTGATAAGCATCAAAAGAGTTTTTAGAATATGGTATCAAATCTAAGGTGTTTCATTTAAAAAAACATAACTTTGGGTTGGAAACCATATTGGCACACCCTGTATATAGGTGAAAATATTTTTAGATTGTGCGGCCTAGCCGTGGCTATCGTTTAAAAAAAACCGGAAGTTGATATCTTGAATAACATAAAAGTTATGGAACTTTCACGGAGGACGTGGACACCCTGTAAATATATATATATATATATATATATATATATATATATATATATATATATATTTGTGATTTTTCTTGGCCTTATATAGATAAATATTCTATGTTCTTGAGAGTAGGTCAATATAAACTAAATCGGATTGAAATATTCATATATTACATGAAGATTCTTCTCTATTTATGCGTTTCGGTTCGACGGACCATTTTCAAAATAGCTACAACTTCACAAATAAACAATAAATAAATACTGAATATATGTTACATACCAGTTATCAATTGAATAAAATTTTGTTACTCAAATGTTTAAAACTTATTTTTACTAAAATTTATATAAGACAAATTACAAACATATTAAAATAGAAGATCTTATCATCATCATTAGGTCTTCAGTCCTGATGGTTAGACACGTACACTCATTGTTTCCTATTCTGAACTAACCTACACATTTCTCTGAAATTTGGACAGTGCATCTATCACTATCTGATCTAGGTCTACATCTATCTCCTTTTTCCTATCTCTGTTTGTAATATATCCCATACTATTCCATGCTATCATGCTCATACATCTAAAGCACAACATTTCAAAAGTCTACTACCATTTTTCTGTCTGCTTTTCCTACTGCCCGTAATTCATAGGCATACTGTGCTGTGCTCCACACATATGCTTTCAACAATTTTCTTCTTGTTTATATGTTTGTTGTCTTTGATCATAGGCGCTGTTCTTTTTTGTTAGATGCAGCTGGGTCCCATTCTATTGTTTTACAAGTATATATCCTATTTCTACGATATTCAGTGGTTGTGAAGGGAGGATCCCAAGGTCCTAGGTTCGAATCCTGACACGGCCGACTGCTTGAAAAATGACAGTTGAGCATTTTTCACAAAAGTTATGCCCTCGTTCGGATGAGAGGTTAAATGAAAGTCCTGTGTGTGAATGTTGTCATGCATGTTAAAGATCCCTACCTTGCCTAGAACGACAAGGGTTCGGCAAAATTCTACATTTTCAGGCACCAAAAACTCGCCTCCTGGCCAATGTTGGACCTTCGGGTGGAGCATTGGAAAAATCACATGTAAGGTTGTGAAGGGCGTAAGTAGCCTGTGACTGCCAAGTTCCCTCAGCACTTGAACATTTGCCGATTTACTATTTTTTCCAAAGAAGGTCATATTCAAAAGTTAATTTATAAAATGCCACATATTGATCTATTATTGTTGTGGTGATAGTATTTACTTGACACCTGTCAATTCTATAATGTAAAGGAAGGATTCTGTATTAGTTTAGTATTGAGTTTATTTTTACTGAGCTGCAATTCTTAATTAGAATTTCATATTCAATTATAATATACGCTGGAGAAATGCTCTTCTTTAGATTTAGAATTAATAGAATTTATGTTGCGTTGAACATGTATAGTTTCTAATGCATTTTTTTTGTTGTCGTTTATTTCAGAACCCAAAATTTTAACATTTTTAAAGTCGAACTGGTGTGACATTTTAATTGCATGCGCAACCACTGCTGTATTTTTTTTTGTTGTTCGTTTGGATTAAATATTTATGTTAGTAAACCCTCTTATGAATGTACTGCTTAGTGTTTCCTATGTAACATCCGGGACAATCAATATAATTAATTTTGTAAATCGAATGTGTTTTATTTATATCTGTTGTAGGTTTTAGATTGGTATAGAAGGTTTTCGTAAAATTATTAGATTGGTTTATTACACGGCTATTATGAATTTCCAAATATTTTAAAATTTTTTCTGATAGCCCAGGTGTATACTCAATTCCTATTATTGTGTTTTTCTGATTAATTTTACTATTATTATTGGCATTATTAAATATGTTATGTATTTTATTTCTAATAATGGGTTTATAAAATTGTTTTGGGTAGGCGTTATTTTCCAAAATATTTTTTTACTTTTTTGTTTTTTGGTCTATGTTTGTTATGAAATAATAGGACCGCTCTATTATTTAAGTTATTGATTACGTTTTTCTTGTATTGATTAGGTACAGTTGAGTTGTAGCTTAGATAATTTGTAGAAATCGTTCCTGAACTTGTTACGTGCCAAAGTGGCACTTTAACATGTATTAGGTTAGTTTGATGTGCGGGAGTTTCGCGCCATAATTTCAAAAGACGCGGTGCGCGGGAATTTTAAATAGACTAGGCGTGTACTTCCGTTACGTCATAGTGCATTTGCGCAGATCGTGCGACTCTAGAGGGGTGGACGAATAAGTTCGCGCCAATGGAAAAAAAGACAAAAAGAGTGGGGAAGTTTCCTGTTCTCTCTATAACGTGGGTGTTTTGCCTTTGATCTTCAAGAAGAGTGGTCATGCCTGGTATCGTATCTTATTATGTAGATTCCCTTGCCTTGCTTATCTTTGTTTGTCTTTGCCTGATTAAACCTTTCCTGTCGTTTCACTACATTTAGGAATCTGATACGACCCTGGAGAAGCCCGCGACCCGAGATGAGCCGGATGTCCATGCTCAGCCAACAGCACCGGAGCCCGGAGCAATACCATCTTTATCTATCCGGAAGGATGATAGGCGTACCTGGGGGAAAACTGGACCTATCATGTGAGTATTCTTCTGTTAAATTTATTCGCTGTATTATGTATTATCTTAAATTTATGTAAATTTCCGATTATGGCGCAATATAAATTATTGCTGACGTCATTGGTAGTTGGCAACGCGGAATCTGTAATAAGGTTTGCGCTTCCGGCCGCCAGGGGCATTGCATTGCTTTCGTATTCATTGCGCTTGCGTGATGTATTTATGAACTCTTGAACTGTATTTATCGGCTGCTAACTGTATTACCGACTTTTAAATTACCAGAACTATCATCAATTAAATTGTAATAAACTATCATGTTTGATCTGTGTCTAAAAATACCATTGTGTTATTATTTTCTTTTTCTATGGTTAATTTTAATCGTTACCATGTAACGAATTCATAGAAGCAACTAAGTTATGTTTGGACACCACTTATTTTAAATTTCAGGAAAAAGTCATTACACAGATATTTGGTACTGCGATGGGCTCACCAATATCTTCAACTATAGCAAACAGTCCTAGAAAGCACGATCATAAAACAACTGAGCTTTAAACCAACTTTCTTCAAATGCTACGTTGATGATTGTAGTATGTGCTACCAGTTGATAAAATAGATGAAACCATAAATGAATTCCATTCTTTCCATCTACGATTACAATTCACCATAGAAAAAGAAAATAATAACATAATAGTATTTTTAGACTTACAGATCAAACATAATAGTTCAGAAATGATTTCTACAAATTGGTACAACATATCAATGTGGAGTGGCAGATATCTACAACTCAACTGTAGAAATTCTAAGATGCCTGTTAGTGCAGCAGTGTGGCTTATAACTGTGAACACAAATGGTTGCACAAATAAATCAGTTTTTCGGGAATTTGCAGCTGGAAACTGTCAGAACACCCTGATGTTTCAATTTGGTGGACCTGGCCACATTCTGTGTATAGATGTAAGTCGTATTAGTTGCCAGAAATACTATCAAGAGATATTAGTCAAGATTGAATTCTGGGTAGTTTTGACACAACATCCAAAAAGACTGTGTGGCCTTTATCATCGACGAAAGTGTCACGACTTTATTACCAATTATTTAAACTCATGTTTTACTTGATTCAACCATCTGCACTAATGAATCACTGGCATACAGGTACCTTAGAATGCTAGATTATATTCACGAAACTTTGTGGAGCTTGTGATTGGAAGTACTAATCAAATCAAAGGCTTTCGGAATAAGCTAAAGAAGTTTTTTCATCATTTATTTTATCTGCGAATATGTTACTGAAATATATAGAAGAGTATATGTGACAACAGCACTTTGGCGATACAACAGTAAACGACACTTTTAACAACCGTATCGGTTACAATCAAGAGAGACATTTAGTATAAATATTTACAAATATTACATTATATATTATTAATTAAAATCCTCTATAACTAACCTAACAGTATCTCACTACTGCCTGCAATCCATGTTTCTAAATCAAATGCTCAAAGTATTGAATAATATTGTGCAATTATTTTAATCATAAGTTACTCTCATCTCATTGCATGCGCATATTTTTGTGTTGGAAGTATTTAACAACTATTTAACAATAACTTAATCTTTTTTCATCGTTGTTTGTTCATACTTTAGCATCAGAAGTTGTTGGGATGTATAGTATTTGTGCAACTATTATAATAATAACCTAAACTTATTTTCTCATCCTGTGTACATCGTCTTGCTCGGAAGTTGTTGGAATGTTATTTAATATTAGTACAACTATTATAACAATTACCTTACCTGTATCCTCACTGTATGTCCATCAGAAGTATCAACGGCATCGTCTAATATTAGTGCAAATATATAACAATCTAACCTTGCCTCCTCAATGTGTGTATATCTTCTTGCATCAGAAGTTGTAGGAGTAGTGTTCAGTATTAGTATAACTATTATAACAATTACCTAACCATGTAGTCGTTGACTAAACTTCATATTTATGTATTCGGCAACTTCTCAACAGCACAAAGCCATTGCAGAGAAGGTAATATAACATACACAACTGGTAACTTATGGGTAATATAACATTAACATAAACTTAACAGTTTAAGATTATATTACAATTCAACATTTTAATGTAATATTGATAATCTTTTTATCTTAAGATATTGTATAATATATCGTAGTTCCAGCAAAAAATGGAGCAAAAATATCCAAATCTAAACAAGGTAGAAGTTTTGGTTTTGAGTTTACCAATAGCTTCTAGAACGTCTTTTTCAGAGACAGATTTTAGATCTACAAAAAACAGAAATATTGGGATCGAAATGATTATCTCCATCAAAAGGTAATACTTTATCTTCATATACACAGGACAAGTGATGTGCAAAAGCATTAACAATACTTTTATCATCACTATATGTAACTCCTTTATAAACTGAAGATGTTGGGATCCTAGAAGTGTTCCCTTTTTTTAATTAATGTAAGTGAACAGCTCCTTAGGATTGCGTTTTACATCATGCTCTATTTGAGTTCGTAAATTTACATTTATTTCTATACTTTTCTTTCAATTTAAGATTATAAATAATATCCAAGTTATACCATGGAGAATATGTCTTAAAAGCAGTTTTAGTTTTGTCTGACTGAAGATATGGTCAATAATAGCGTAAAATGATTCAACAGATTCCTCTACACTTATAGCCTTGAAAATTGGATCCCAGTTCACTTCTGAAAACAAATACATTTTTTCGAAATCTCTTTTTGAAATTATAAGCCAGACATTGAGAAATTTTATATCTACATGGTTGGTGACAAAGCACGACATCCAAAATACGTAAACTTGCATTCTTCACTTTATTATATTGTTTGGCACCTAGTAATTGCATAAAATTTTGGTAATGGAAAATTACATTGTTTCAATAGTCATCATGTATACCATCATATAAATTATCCAGTTGTGGCATATTTGTCACCTACTAAAACCAAATTGTCATTATCTATTTATTGTGATGCAAGATGGTCAAAAAAGTGCTGATAAACCTCTAATCTCATTGCTGGTGGTATGTAGCAAGCGAGCATATACCATTTCGCATGCCCAAAGTTAATTGCAATAGCCAATATATCAATATTTACATCAACTGATATATTTGGAATTAATAGCTATGAGGACACCTCCACCTCTAGTTTTGCCTGTGGCAGCTTTATTTCGATCCCTACGATATACTGTATAGTGAGCTGGAAAGAGTTCTGTGTTCTCTATTTTGCTAGTAAGTCACTTTTCCACACATATAACACAATCATAAGTTTTGAACATATTTTCAATATAAAATTGATTCGTTTTTGTATTTAATCTTCTAACATTTTGGAAATATATATTAAAATAATTAGTAACTTTAGATAAATGAACTTGATTTACTGCAGAGTTTTTATTTGGTTATTGGGACGCTGGTGAAAATAACGAGTAACATAGGTACCGTGAGACCACATTTGTGGTTGCATTGCCTTTTCAATATTCTGTAGGTCAATCATCACCTTAAATTACGCATAATACTGCGGGAATTTCGAGTTAAGCGGCTCTCTGTTGCTTCTGGAATTCTAGTTTGCACATATCTCTCTAAAGCTTCTTTTGTGGTATTGGGTTGCAGCCTACTGACAAACAAAGAAGCTTTTTTTGGTACAGCTTTTATGTCTAGTTTGCTACTATCTAGCTTACACCCAATAATTACAGTTTTAGGTTTTTGTTTACATTTTTATTTTTTCTTTCAACTTTTACCCATCGACCTGCATTATCCATTTTTGAATCTTTTTGTGGTTTTTGTATTAATTTAGTTTTCTCTGCAACTAACAGACTCTCAACTTGGCATGGCTGATTATTTTTGAGAAATCAAGTTTATTGGTTAATAAATTACTTAAGCCTGTATTAATTATCTTTCCTGTATTGTTATTCACAACCATAATATTTTCATTTGTGACTTGATTATCAGCTTGTATATATTCAGGTATTTTTTCAGTTTTAACATTTGAATTGAATGCTGGATATACAGGATTTACACTGGTAGTGTTATTAGTTTGAGTTAATAAAGTTGATATACTTCTCTTATTTGAGGATATTACTTTGTGAGTACTCTCCTTACTTAGCAACCTTATCATATCAATATTACTGCTCTTGAGTATATTAACCTCATCTCTTACAGATATAATTTCATTTTGAAGATGCCATAATTCCTTTCTGATAAGCTCTTTTATAATTACCAAATTCATTACTTTTCAAAAAGGTAACTGCAACATTTTCCTCTTCATTGAAGTCACATGTTACTTTATCTTGAACTTCAAGTAATTCTCCAATTATTCATTAATATGAGTATCTTGTGGAAGCATATTGCATTTATTGCAAATAAATACTTTTATCTACTCCTATCAAATTACATATTAATTAATCAGCTGTTTTTGAGCAATTTATAGTATCCATAAACAAACAGCGTGAGTTATAATAACTCCCTTGTGATTTATGATAATTCTCAGTATTCCTACTAGATGGTGTCAAATTCCTTCATGTCTAGTCTGTATAATCGAATAGACGCAACACGCCAAGTTGACTCTGTACGAGCCTGATACGACGAAATGCAAGGTTCATTATTATTATTGAGGTAAGATTACTTGACAAATTTAAATAAATTATTCTGACGTTTTCAAATTGAAATTGAATTAAGTAAAATTAGCGTTAAATACGATAAATTCTGATAGTGAAGATGAATTAATTTGTACACCTCCAGAGTTGAGACAGGTAGGTAATGCTACAGTACAGAATCTATTACCCGAAAAATCGCAATCCAAATATAAAGAAGTGTATAAAAACTTTCTAGATTGGTGTAGCAGTAAGAATGTTAACTGTAACAACAATAAATTTAAATAATTCTGTCCCACATATTCAGTTTACTGTCAATTTTGTTAATAAGCAAAATGAGTCATTAGACAAAAATTTTTGTATCATTATTATACCTGTCAAGATTTCTAAATATAGTAAATATAGTGTTCTTTATCTGTGTACTTACATCTTAGTGTTCACTGTTGTAGTCGTAGATAACGTATAGTATTCAACATACGGTAATGGCAATAACTCACTTGATGAATTACGGCACTTGCCTTCGGCTCGTGCAGCAAACTTCATCTGCGTGAGTTATTGCCTACATTACCGTATGTTGAATAATATACTATTATTCCACTCTCTGTTGCAAAAAATGCTCGTATTCTGGCACCACGTGATGGGCGCATTTTAATATTACACTTCAAACACTCTACAATATTTGTAACTACATTTTGTGACAGCAAATACAAGAAATTGGCAGCAGCCATCTATGAACAAACGTATTGTACAATGAGTTATTTAACGTTCCAAAATACACTATATTCTATAGATTTTAACAAATAATGCTTTGCTTTAATTGTTTAAATTCATATACTTCAATTTCGACTTAGCACAATGAAATACTATGGTGTTTCAAAATAATGATTTACTAAAGTCCGTATTAAAATAGAAGCTTAATGGTTACTGCATTATGATTCTATATGTGTATCTACGAGTTGTGTTTCAGAGTGTAAAATATTATTTTGTACTTTATAATAATTTAATGAGTTTTAATTGCAGTACATAGTTTATACATGATTAATAGCAGATTATGCCAATTATTATTGGTGTGCTCTTAAGTTTTTATAAAACTGTTTCATGTTGATTTACTTGCAGTCGGCACCTTAATTAAAATAAACTTAGTCTTGTATATACAAAAATGTATATATTCAAATATTAGTTGTTATTTCGAACTTAAAACTATTTATAGAAAGATGTTAATTATAGTTAGTACAGAATAGCATCGCTTAACACAAAATCTAATCTTCCATTTTTGTTAAATAAAATGGTTGACTAAATTTCAAGTCATTTGTAGATATCATATCTCTGTAGTCTAAGCGCTAGTCCACAATATGCGTAATTACAGTTTAACCCACATGTATGTACAAATCTACAGAAAAGAAATTAAGCAAAGTTTCACGTACCAACAAGGTAATTTTATATTAGCCTCTTGAAGTAAGTTTGTAATATAGAAAAAAGCGAGGAAGGAATTGTCTGTAAAAAATTGAATAGACTACTTTAAAAATATGAAGCATTGCGTATATGTGAGGTGTTAGTAAAATTCTGGCTTGAACAGCACCTTAAAGATAACCAGAATGTTCATAGATTAAAGCAAATATGTGGGAAATATTATATCATTATTAAAGGCACGAATATACCGCCCAATTAAAATTTTAAGAAAAATGACGACTTTTGCTTCCAACCAGGACTACCTCTTGAACATCCATACTCGGAACTGAAAAGGATAAACAGAACACAGGGCTCTAGAAACAAAAAAAAACTTTTAGAAGTAAAAACAAATTTAGTTGTTCTTTTCAAAACTAAATGTTGGTCATCTGCAACACCACGAAACATGAACAACAAAAAAATATTACTCCTGTCCAAAAATGTGGTATACATTTAAAAGAAAAACAAATTATCTAGAGTTTTGGAAGCGATTGACAATAATCATTAAATTAGTATAATTGAAAATGACAGTATATATTAGACAGCCATCACTTCTTACTTAAGTCAGATTTTGTAGATGAAAATTTGTTTTTCTTTTGGGCTATCGAATAATATATTCATTCCACTTTGGCATTCACGGTGTGTTTGCCAATCAAGTTGCTTGTATTTTCAGAATGCACACTTACTTCAACAAATCATGTTGACTTGAAAATACGTGTTGCATAGCAACGCGACTAATAAATTTGAAGTTCCATAATTTGAAACATAAAAATAAATTTTCATTGCTGTCCACGTATAATTTTTGTTAAATGAATTTCAGAAACAGTGAAAACGATAATGACGAAATAAGTACGCTTCCAGAACTTTTAGAAACTGCAAAAGCTGTAATTATTAACTTATTTCCTAAAAAATTAAGAAATCAATACAATCAAAAATACACCCTCTTTATGGATTAGCAAAATCTTAACGGTACGAATTCATTTTCTGAGAACATTCTCTTGGCATATTTGACAACACTTTAGGAAAAGTATAGATCTTCTTCTTCGTGGAAGATACGCTCAATGAAAAGAGCACATCTTCGTGGAAGATATGCTCAATGAAAAGAGCACATTGAACGTTCACGATGAAGTAAACATAGAAAATTATTCACAATTGGGGGCGTTCTTCAAATGAATAGGGGAAAGTATATCAAGCAAAGATATTGAAAGTATTTAGTCGAAAAGAAAGCAATAAATTCATTGCAGAAGCTCTAGATAATATGTATCTTGGAACAAGGGTAAGAAATTTAAAGCGTATTTGTCTAGACCTGTTTTAAGTAGTCAAACATTCGTCTTTAAGGTTGCATTGATCGTAGGGATAATGGGCGCTTGTCCTAATAAAAATGTTCCCAGCTGTAAATTCAAAATGAAAAATGTTAATCAAAATAATGCGGATTTGCAAAATAGAGATGTCAAATTGAAACAATTAACTAATGAACATTGCCACGATTTCTTGGAACAGATAAAGAAAAAACAAATACAGTATTGCCCGAAATAAACAGTACTGAAATTGTAATTGTTTTGTATATTTAAAAAATACATATTATTGACACTTTATTATATGTTCTAAATGTGCACCTCCTCGTTCGAGACAGACTTCATAACGATGTTCTAAGTTTCTGGTCATGTTATTGAATAAGGGTTGTCTCAGGGCTGCGAAGAAGACTCTAACGGCATCCTTTAATTCATCGATGGTTTGTGGTGCCCGTTTGAAAACGGCATTTTTAGCCATGCCCCAAATGTATGCGTCTGGAGGTGTGAGGTCTGGAGAATGTGAAGGATAAGGGAAGTCAGTAAATCGTGATATGAATTTGCTTGGAAAATGTTCTTGAAGAAATTGACGAATTGCGGCAGCAGTATGGCAAGTTGCCCCGTCCTGCTGAAAAAATTGGTTTCGAAATGCCAAGTTACGTGCACGACAGAATTGACGTAGATCAGGGATAAATCGTGTTAAAATTTGTCTGTACCTCTGTTGATTAAGTGTGACTTGCCTACCATTCTCTTCGATAAAGTACGGACCAATGATTCCGTGTCCGGAAACAGCACACCAGACTCTCAGTTTTTCACTATGTAAAGGAACCTCTTGAACTTCATCGGGTCTGGCAAAGCCCAGAAATCGATTTGTGCGACGATTCACATAGCCTGACAAGTGAAAATGTGCTTCGTCTGAAAACCAAACATTTTCAAAAATTCAGGATTTTCATACTGTAACGCGAGAATTCTGGCGCAATATTCCACTCTACTGCGATAATCCCGAGGATGTAGTTGTTGATGTACCTGAATCACATACGAAAATGTACCCAGCTCCTTCAGGATTCTTTGAAAGGAAGTTCTTTTAAATCAAGTTGTAACGCTGTCCTTGCCTGGCTGACTTTCGGATTTTCTAAGATTTGCTCAAAACACGTTCATGGTTATTGTTGTTGTTAACTGTCCTGGGACGCCCTGAGTTTCCTTTTCGTTGGCACAATACACTACCTGTATTTCTAAACTTTTCAATAACCTTCAAAATTACAGCATTACTTGGAGAACGTTTATTAAACCTTTGTGTGAATTGATCAGACACGTATAGCAAACTTGCACCATTACGTCGGTCGATTCCGTATGAACGAAAATAATGCTCTACCAGAAACACTTTCTCCTCTGTACTTAACACCATTTTTAACAATTAGGCCCTACTAATTACTTGTTTGAGGTTTACTTGACAGGTCTATACTAGCTAACTTGAGTGTGACAGCGCACGCATAAAAACACCGCCAACTTAGTTTCAGTACTGTTTATTTCGGGCAATACTGTACTAGGACGCAGTGCCATTAATAAAGTAGCAGCTGAATTTCATATAAGCCATTTTTCTGTAAGTAGAATCTGGCACACAACATAAGTTCAATTAAGATAGGGTAAAATTTGTGCCGATGTTCCTTCAAAAAGAAGAAAAAATTTGAAAGACAACGAAAACACTACTCTGCAAATTTGGCTGAAATAAAGAGGATACCATTAAATTGACGAAGAACAATTTGTGGAAGTTTTTTGCATAGGTCCCTCTATCCTCTATCCTTCACGTTGGATATATTTTCCCTTTCTTGGGTAACAGTTGTTATACGTGTAATTGCTATAAATGTATCACCACATTTTAAGGATAATGCAATAGTCAAATTTTCATTCAGATTTAAAGTCAATTTACATACACAATATAAGTAAAACAAATTACTCAAGTGGATGGTATTTCGTAGCTAAATCTCAGGGTCCATCATGTTTTGTGGGTTAGGTTACACCATTGCAGAGTTTCAAATTGCCAATCCTTTCTTCCTGTGTCTTCTATGCTCGTAGAGGAATGAAGGAACGCCAGGTAGAGGTACAACAGAAGATAAAGATAGAGGAACCTACATGCCTAAAAAGAGAAAAGACACACACACAACACAGGTAGATGTTCTTGACTTGAAGTCTCGTGGCTTAATCCCCGCTTTCGACACTCTCTGCACCTGCGCATTCTTTTGTGCAAACGCGATGGTCCGGAATGACGGAAGTTGACAAGTTTTAATTTTAGAAAAACGCGGGAATTTCCTTATAAATTATAACTAAATCTAAGACATGTACATTGCCAATTTTTGGCATGTAACACAGTTCTATTCTCAATGGTACAGTATTCATTATTCTCCCTTATCCCGTCTCTCCTAATGGCATTTTTTCTACTCCAATTATTTCTTTGGGTATTCTCCCTTTCAAATGGTCTGCCTTGATACGTCTCCTGTCCATTATTCCACTGGAATCTAAAAGCATTCATAGGCTGGCTCCTTGGTCCGGTCTCCATCCTTCTAGGTTGACCCATATCATCATAACGTTGAAGATATTCTAAAAATGCATCTCTATCAACAATATTTTGTAAGGCTGTGCATTGCCTTATTTTCGTTTTGAAGTGATCTACTAAATACTTTATAATTTGCTTGTCCTCTAAAGGAGGATCAAGTTGTTTGGCAACGTTAACTTTTTAATCGCATACTACTCCCTTGCCATGCCTGAATTGCTACTATATTTACCCAGTAATAAATTATCTCTGAAAAATTTAATTTCGAAGTCTTTAAATAAACTCAACTCACTTTATATCAGTCCAAACCAAATTTCGGCACTACTTTTCAACATGAACCTTACAATATTTAACTTCGTTTGCTCATCCCAGCTACCTTGTATTAAAGTTTTTGTTATTTAAAAATATTTTTGGGTTTAAGTTTATTATCCCCATAAAATTTTGAGTGTATTTCCAATAGAGCAACAACAGCAGCAGGAAGCAATGAAGGAGTCCACCCTGAAGATGGGAGTCTCGGCATTAGCAGCGAACTACTAGGGTAAGTGTTTCTCTGCATGATAATTACTCGGTATTTAAATCTGATTGTGGGGTTTAGGTTATAAAATACTATATAGAATACAGTGTGGGATTTAAGAACAAATTTAAAAATTTGTTTTACATTGATGACCGTTTTTCTAGCAAGAGCACGCATGATGAAATCAATTTGTTTATCCAATATTCCAAAATATATTGGCAGAAGCTAGTTTGGAGTTATGCAAATCGACTTACTACAATGGATAATAAAAAAGAGCATTTAGTGCTTGGAATACGATGGAACATAAGGGGTGATGTTCTATCTGTAATTGTGTCAAATTCGTAAGAAGAGGATTTAACGAAAACTGTTTTATCGTTGATTGTTGGTATAATATTTAATCCGTTGGGATTTATGTCGAGCATTTGTGTTACCAATGTTATTACTACAAGAAGCATAGAAACGGAAAATTTCCGTATGATTTAATGATGTAATTTAGTAGTTGGAGGAAAACCTATAGCTGTTTAAAACAATTTGAGGTTCCCGATAGATGTTGTGTGACAACATGCTGCAAGCTAATTCAACTATTCGTGTGTTTTGTTATGCGAGTGAGATGCACATGCACCTTGCATTTTTATAAGAACTGAGGATTATTTTGGTTATATTTCTGTCAGATTGGTTGCAGCCAAATCTAGAATTAAGCCTATGAATAAATGCACCATTCCTAGACTTGAACTGCTTGGTACATGTGTTGCGGTAAGGTTATGTGAAAATATAATTCATGCTCTTGATGGGATTGAGACACTTAAAATCATTTATTGGCGCGATTCTACAGTGGTATTGTGTTGGCTAGTAAACAAACAGCCATGGAATTGTTTAATAGGAAAAACAGGGTTAAAGAAATAAGACAAAACTGATGTAAAACAGTGGAGGTATCTTCCAGGATTGCCGAACCCAGCAGATTTATTTTCAAGAGGTTGTTTGCTTTTTAAGTTACTTGAGCGAAATTGGTGGAGGGGTCCAACTTGGTTGTACGAACCGAGTAGTCTTTGGCCATCGGCTGACATTGTAGGGTCTGAGCAAGTGTTCTGTGAGATTATAAACCCAATCACTGATTAATCACAATATGATACCTGTGGATGAGTTTGGAGTAGAGAATAAATTTGATAAGTTTTCTAAGTTTCAAAAAATTGTACGAGTATGTGTGTGCATGCGAGGATTTTATACTAACTGTAAAAAAGCTAGTTGTAAATTGTACATATATAACCGATGATGAAATAATTGTAACAGTTTGTTTTTCCTCTGCTAAATTAACGCATAACAATTATGTGTTGTGTTACAAAATTTTTAAATTTACTGTCATAATTTAATATAAATCGTACTTCTACAATTAATACAAAATTAAAAACAGAGTATCATAATTTCGAAACACCCCAATTATTATCCTTCTTTATTCTTAATCATATAGTAAATAAAGCACATAGTTATAAATGCCCAGTTTGTATTGTAAAATTTCTACAATGCATCTTCAAGGTGATATCGTATAGCATGTTTTCGCGCATCTGCTTGCTAAGGCTGTTGTCGACGAGTCGATCAGTCGGCTTTTGATCCTTACAACGTCAATATGGTGAAGTTCATATCTAAAGCTGACTTGCAAGTCGCAATTTAGTTTCGATAAATCCATCGATCCAATTGCTTGAAACTCATCATGGTTTGTAATTTCTATATCTAAATAATTTAAACTAATTTTTATTTGGTTTTCCTTAGCGCAACACAAAATAACTGATGTACTAAAATAAATTAAAGCAACACTAAAATACAGAAGAAATAACGTTTAATAACTCAAGCAAAAATGGCCGAACTAGGCTGTTAAATTTTTACTGCGTCTAAGATATATGCGTTCCTTAAATTTCAACATGGAAATTTTGTTATAATTCAGAAGTAACACTTAGAGCTGACTAATGGTTGTAGGAAGTTAATGTAATTGCGTATAAAGCGATTACGCATTGGAAACTTACAATGTGGTTCTGCTTTTATGAGGCGTTATAACGATGAGAAACTGCTTTTTTATGTGTTTGTTCAATGCTGGAAGTCCACGTGTGGATTGAACTTGTTTGTTAGATGGTGCAAGCCTGAGGTCAAGGTTGTAAGTGATATGCATTTGTGAGGCAATCATCTGTTTGACGTTTAAGGTCATGTATAAATCTAACCTTGGTAGTTTGAACCCATGGAACTTAATATCTTTGTGATAATGTTAAATTATGAATTTAAATTTTCAAACGTTGCTTCTTATCAAAATTTATGCTTTGTAAAATTGTCTATGTAACAAAAGTTTTATGAATTTACATTAGGAATAATACAGTCATGTATTTGTTTATACACGATAACTATTTACGAAGTTTAACTTTATTAATTTGAAAGATCTTATTACCAACTTATTTTGTATGTATGTGAGTCATTTTGTCAGTGCTGAAAATCTCACAATCATGTTAATGACATTTATAGTACCTAATTGCTTTAGAGGCTTTTTCTTTTTATTTAAATTGTCCAAGATTAATAATAAATATAAAAATTAATTGAATATTCAGAAACTAATAATAATTATCTGTCAAAATAAATCAGAAATAATTTTTAGTTAATATATGTGTACTTACTTAACAGTCTTAATTTCTTTATAAATTTAAACAAAATTAATTACATTCATGGAAGCACTTAAGTAATAGTATTTATTTTGTTCATGCTTGATACTGGATTCTATGAATTACATATAAACCAGATGTGCATAAAATTAATAAGTAGAGTGTCCATGTACTATTACACAAAAGAAAGAAATCATAGATGTACAAAACCTGTCTGATTTATTGATTTTATTTTGAGGCGTAAATTGCTGTCTCTAATATTATTTTATGTCAGGTTAAAAGTAGTACTATCTAAAAATACAAAATCTTGTATTTTTTACAACAGAATATACTCGTTGAGGTTCCTGTATTTTTCTTAGCGATATCTCTTGTTTTTAACATTATCTAAATACAGTGGCACCCTGCCCATCCGTATTTAATTAATGACCCCCTGATAGTCTCTCTCTAAACCGCTTTAGATAGAGTTCAGAACTAGTGCGGAAGTCTTCAAAAGTCAATTGTCTCAATACGGATAAAACAACATCTTCTGCACGACTTTTGTAAGAAAAAATGAACATCCTTTTTAGAAAGTTCACTAACGCTCAGTATGAGGCTGTAATTTTTTATAATTGCAGTGGAAAAAAAGTGTTTATTACATCATACAAATAGAGTGGGACGATATTAGCAAGTGTAAATGCAGGCAGTTGATCGAAATGCTTTCTAGCACCGGTGGGCCGATCAGAGTTAAGACTAGAGAATTAGTACTAGTTATGATAATCAAGATTTTCAGTGTCCGGTGACATTACCTAAGTATCCCATAGTTTTAAAGTTAATTCAGCATATTCACGAAAATTTACAACATATAGAAGTTTCCACTACATTATGTAATAAGATACCAGAAAAGATATGGATTACACAGGGACGTATGGTTGTAAGCAGCGTTTTGAAAAAATGTTTTGCCAACGTTTTCGTGCTCAGGCTATTGAAACTGAGACACCGGTTTTATCTGAAAACTGTGTGAAATGTGTTGCAGCTTTACAAGTAATGGGAGTAGATTTAGCTGATCCGTTGAATTTAAAATGTGAAAAAGCATATGTTGCATTTACTTGTGCCGTTTATAGAGTGGTACACTTAAAGTTGATAATTTTGTTGTCAACTGAAACTTTTATGTAATCACTAAGAAGGTTTATTGCATGAAGAGACAGAGTTTCCATTTTGTTTAGTGATATGGAACTAAATTTCAGAGGACGTTCAATTTATTAAAACTTTTGGAACAGATCGAGATTGGGAAAGAGTATTGTATTCGAAAAATAAAATGGATATTTATTTGGCCTGCAGCTCCATGATGGGGAGGATGGTAGGAGTGACTAATTTGTGTAGTTAAAGAGTTGTTGTGCAACTCTATAGGACAAGTAAGTTAAAATTATCAGGAAATGTGTACTATATTGTGCAATTGTGATGCAAATATTAATTCAAGACCCTTGACGCATCAACCTGAACAAGCAGATGAGCCAAGGACAATAACACGAATGATGTTTATTCAAGACATTAAGAGTGGGGAAACAGTTGATTTAGATAAGATTGAAATATGATTGGTTAAGAGAGTAAAGTATTTACGGGTTCTTGGAGGAAATTTGAGGAAAAAGTTTAAAACAGAATATTTAAGTGGGATAGTCATGTTTAAAAATAAAAAATCAGTTAATGATAATATAAAAATAGGGGATGATATTGTATTGATTGATCAGAGCAGGCAAAAGCTATTAATTCGCCGTTGGGAAAAGTAATAAACATATACCCAGGTGAGGACGGTATAACAAGGGTAGTTAAGAGTAAAACTAGCATCTGGTTAGTTGGGCTAGTGAAAAGATATTCCCATTAGAGATAACTGTTACTGAAGGTGTTGGTATGACAATTGAGTATGAACAGTCTAGACAGGTTTAATCTACAACTTTAATGGAGAGTAAGAAGGGTAAGGATATAATCAAACATCTCAAGCAGTTTCTGAGTCGGTGATCGCTTCGAAAAGTAAAACCTAAAAAAAATTTGATCTTTTAAAGGGTTGTTGGATGATTGTTTGCCTTAGGTTTGCCACAGAGTTGATGCATTCGATATAATTGCAATGTTCATGTTATTTTGTTAATTGTTGGTTATTATGATTTAATTATTAGTTCAGGTTTGTAGATTTCATGGTTGAACGTTTAGAGTTCCAAGGTGGGAGAATGTTGGGACTAACTACTTGCAATATTATTTTCACTAGTAGTATGTAAAAAGAAAGAAACATAAGAATGTCAAGTAATGGTGGCAGGTTTGAATTGTCACTAATAATTTTACATCCTTTATTATATTATTATTCTAAATATTGTTCCAGCAAAACAAAAAGGACACAACTTTGATAGCAAACACTTTATTTGTAATGTACAATCAGGTGTCTGGTGTATTTGTGATGACTGTAGATGTAGAAGCCGAAATGCTTCAAGCTATAAAATATTAAACATGAACAAATAATACGTACAATAACTTATACCTACATTTAGTATGCTTATTTGAACTATTTTACAGTAAATGATATTAAATTAAACAGAGAAATAAATGACTTTTTCCAACTGCCACAATTCAACTTTTTTGCCATTGAATTTGTCTAGTCTATTACTAGGATAACACATTCGCCATAACAAATATACTTATTTAAACAAGGAGTTCTTTATAATTGGCAGTGACTAACTGGTTAGCAGTGATCTAACCACTGCTGTCACCATTTCATTAAAGTCGAGGGTTAAATAGATACCTTCATTCTTAAACTGGATATATATTATACATGGTTCTTAGTTTTTTTGTGTAGTGTTTATTCGTATCTTCATCACCTGTCATTGCACATGACATCATAAGTAGCTCAAATAATGTGTACTTTCAAATGAATTTGTGTTTATTAACCTTTGTTACATCAATATATTTTTACCATGGTAACTTGCAAACATTTCTCCTGTTGTCAATTTTATATTTTATTATCATTGCATTGAAAACATGTTTTGGGGTCTAACTCCTGCCTTAGACCTGCAAAGTGAATTAAGTACAAATGGCAAAGTACAGATAGAACTGAACATATTAATTGTTGGTGGACAAGATTGTCGGCATGTTTTAAAAACATTAGCTCTGCGATATCGGTATGCACAAATAAAAATAAACTTCTATGTGGTTGAAGCTATACTAGAGACGATTGCTAAACAGCTACTTTTATTAAACATTGCGTTACAACCAGAAAATGAATTAGGTTTAGTTCAGAAAACAAGATACTTCATGGAATTGTATGGAAATACTTTAATAAGACCAGCGGTTGCACGGTATTTAACATCAAGGGCATTAGAATTTGTTGAAATGATAACAAATTTGGACTACATGAAAATTATGATGCCCTTTGTCTCTTTAGATCTAAAATACAAAGAACGAGATTACTTGGAAAACTTATATAAATTTTGGTGCAGCATTGATACTTTTGATATTTCTGATTATTGGGATCATAGATTAAGAAAGAATTTGGGTATTCGATACGATAATAAAATGGGAGCATTTGATTGGGATTTACATATGCGATTTCACTCAACTGGTGGTGAACAGGTGTGCGCACAAGAGTACAAACAATTTAGAGCTACTGGTGTTGCATTTACTTGGTTAGAGTCTGAAGTATCTAAAACGAATCGAAGTTTTGTATGTGGAGTAATTCCTAATGGCACTCAGTTTATTCATCACGGTTATTTGGGCGAGATGCAAACCGGTCCTTTTGCGACATTTGGTTTAGAATGTGAAGATTCCTCATTTATGAAAAGAACAAATGGGCTAAACGCACAGCGTGCAACTGATGTTACTGAACGAAATTTACGGCAATTTTTTTTTGAAATTCAATTTAATAAAGAATATGTACATCAAAAAATTTGTGATGTTAATTTGGGCACTGCTACATTTTTACAATCAGAGCTGAAAGTGATTGATTCGAGTGCAGTTGGTGATATAAAACGGAAACCAAGCAAACCATGTATAAACATTGAAGATGCAACTGTGAATTTTATGTCGATTAGTAGTTTAAGTTTGTGGAAAAATAGGGAAATATTTAAAAATTACTTTAATTGTGTTTATTTTGGAAGCACTTATTTAAAGTATTTTCAGTGTGATGTAATTGAAACAATTTGTTCAGACAATGCTTTACTTTTAATTGAAAATCAACTCTTTATGTTGAGTCATAGGGATAAGCAACTGGAGAATTTGCTAATACTGTTTCTGAAGCGGTAAAATCCATGAATAATATAGTTCCGATTCCATTTAATCCAAAAAAAGATTTTTATGCAAAATTTATTGTGAAAAAATAATTACTACTTTTTAGAGTTTTAATTTGTTTTACAAGTTTAAAGTTATAACAGCAATTATAAAATGAATTGGAATATTAAAACATGTGAAAGTTCGTAAGAGTAATTATTATAGGTTTATAATCATACAGTTTCTTGATTTTTTTATCAACTATAAAATAACTTAGAATGTTTCCGAGCTGGTGCAGTAACATTATTTGTGTATTGCTTATTATCCTTAATTTTTGTGTCGTGTTCCTGTGCATGTGTAGATGAGAATGGACAGGGTGAATTTTTGAAAATACCCTTGGCTGCCAAAATAATGTCCTTTTATCGATTTTTCAAGAATGTGTTCTGTGAGGAACGGTATTGTTACAGTGCCTGTAAAGGAGAAAACATTCTTGATAAGACCGATTTCTTCTATTCGAGTCATCATCATCATCATTGGGTCTTTAGTCCTGAAACTGGTTAGACGCGTACCATCATTGTTTACTATTCTGAACTAACCTACAGATTTCCCCGAAATTTGCACAGTCTGCATCTATCACTATCTGATCTAGGTCTACATCTAGCTCCTTTTCCTAACTCTGCTTGTAATATATCCCATACCATTCCCCAAAAATGCCTTAGAACGTATTCTGCCCTTCTATTTCTCATATTTTTTCCCAAAGATATCCTTGTTCCCTTACTGTTTCTATAACTTATTTGTTATTACCTTTGTTTGTCCATCCTCATACATCTGAAACACGGCATTTCAAAGGCTGCTACTGTTCTTCTGTCTGCTTTTCAGACTGCCCGTATTTCGTATGCATACTGTCTGTGCTGTGCTCCACACATACGCTTTCAACAACTTTTTGTTCTATGTTTGTTGTTCTTCATCATAGGCGCCGTTCTTTATTGTTAGATGCAATTCGGTCCCCTTCTATTGTTTTACAATTATATACCCTATTTCTCCAACATTCAGTGGTTGCGAAGGGGGGTAAGCAGGCTGTGGCTGCCAAGTTCCACCAGCACTTGAACATTTACTGATTTAATATTTTTTCCAATATATTTTTTCGCACAGTCAACAGTTGCAGATATTTCACAACAAACAACTAGTTGTTTATAATAATCATCAGATTTATCTGCGCTTATTTTTTCGTCATTGGGTTTCTCGTTTCAAAACTGGTTGGACATCTACCTGCAATTATTTATTTTCTAAACTAACCTACATAGTTCCCTGAATTCTCACACAGCAATACAGCTCGGTTCCCCTTATATTGTTTTCTAATATTATGCCCTATTTCACTGAGATTTATTGAAGGGGGTTAAGCAACATGTGACTGCCAAGATCCCCCAACACTTAGACATTTGCCGAAATAATAGTTTTCCAGTAAATGCTTTCACGTAATTACCATAATTCGAGAATATTGCCCATCTAATGCTTGTAGTTGCTTATAATAAATATCATGTTTGTTCTATTGTTTTCTAATATTATGCCCTATTTCATTGACATTTATTGAAGGGGGTTAAGCAACCTGTGACTGTCAAGATCCCCCAACACTTAGACATTTGCCGAAATAATAGTTTTCCAGTAAATGCTTTCACGCAATTACCATTATTCGAGAATATTGCCCATCCGATGCTTGTACTTGCTTATAATAAATATCATGTTTAAGCGCAGTTACTTTCTTCGTCATTAATTTATCCATCTTGGGACTGGTTGGATGCGTACCTCCATTGATTTCTCTTCTGAGCTAGCCTACACATTTCCCTGAACCTCCTACAGCCTACATCTTTCACTATCTGTGTGCAGTAGTCTAACTTAGGTCTACCTCTTCTTCTCTTTTTTCCAATCTCTGCTTCTAGTATATTCCGCACTGTTCCTTCATGCCGTAGTATGTGGCCTATCATCCTATCTCTCCTATTTTTTTACCGTTTTCCACATATTTCTTTCTTCCCCTACCATTTTTAGTATCTCTTCGTTCTTAACTTTGTCTTTCCATGATATCTTCATCATACGTCTGTAGCACCACATTTCAAAGGCTTCTACCTTTTTCTTGTCCGCTTCTCCCACTGTCCAGGCTTCACAGCCATACAGTGCTGTGCTCCACACATATGTTTTGAGCAATCTTTTCCTTGTTTCTATGTTTGTTGTCCTTGAACACCGTAGTTGCCTTTTCTTGTTAAATGTACCACAACCTTGTGCTAATCTTTGTTTTATATCTTTTGTGCTTTTCCCATCTTGCGTTATTTGGCTTCCTAGGTAGCAGAAATCCTTAACCTCTTGTAAGTTCGTGTTACATATTTGTATTCTTGTTTTTGATTTATTTTTCCCTCCTTTGCATACTAGTACTTTAGTTTTACTTTTGTTAATTTTCATACCGTATCTCTCTGTTAGAACCGTTTCCATTTCATTGAGAGCAGCTTCTAACTCTTCCGTGCTAGATGCTAATACCGCTATATCATCTGCAAATCTAAGCATATCAATTTTTTGTCCCTGCATAGTAATTCCAAATGTCTTCCTGCATTTGATAGTATTCATTGCCTCTTCAATGTACAAGTTAAAAATTAATGGGGATAGGGAACATCCCTGTCTCACCCCTTTCCTGATGTTTACTTCTCTACGTTCCTGCTCTAATTCTATTACTCCTGTTTGCTCTTTGTATAAGCTATGTACTATCCGTCTATCCCTATAACTCATTCCAATCTTTTTGAGTATTTTGAACATTTTTTTCCATTTTACATTGTCGAATGCTTTTTCCAGATCTACAAACCCTATACACACGCTTTCCCCTTTTTCTATTGTTTTCTCCATTATCGCCCTCAAAGCTAAGATAGCCTCCCGTGTTCCCCTGTTTCGCCTAAACCCAAATTGGTCTTCTCCTAGTATTTCTTCAACCCGTTTTTCCATTCGTCTTTGTACAATTCTAGTTAATATTTTTGAAACGTGTGCTGTCAATCTTATTGTTCGAAAATTTTCACATCTATCTGCACCTTTCTTTTTTGGTATAGTTACTATGATGTTATGTTTGAAATCTTTGGGTGTCTCGCCTGTCTCATACATATAGCTTACAAGTTGGAAGAGACGTTCTGTTACTGCTTGACCAGCAGCTTTTAGAGTCTCCGCTTGCACCTTATCTGTACCCGGCGCCTTACCATTTTTCAGACCCTTTAATGCTAATTCAAATTCATCTCTAAGTATAGGATATCCCAAGTCATCATTTTCAATGTCTGATTCCTTTTCTAATGCAGTTAGTTCTTCTCCTGCATATAAATTCCCTATATATTCTTGCCATCTACCCACTTTCTCTACATTCTGTGTAATGACATTTGCTCCCACGTCCTTTATATTTTTGCTATACGGTTCTATATCCTAAAATTGATTCTAATTAGTTTGTATGCTTCATCTGTCTTTCCTACTTCCATCTTAGTTTGTACCTCTTTGCACCTTTCATCAATCCATTGTTCTTTAGCTTTCCTGCATTTTCGAATAATTTCCCATTTTATGGCTTTGTATCTCTGTTTTCCTGTTTTGTCTGATTTATTTTTGTATTTTCGTCTTTCTTCTATTAAATTCAGGATATCCTTTGTTATCCATGGTTTCTTATTTTCTTTTTGTGTATACCCCAGAATATCTCTGGCCGCCATGTCGAGGCTGGATTTAATGTTATTCCATTCTGTTTCTACTTCCTTAGTGTCAGATATTTTCCCGATATCTTTGAGCAATTCATTTGATCTTTTTTCGAATCTTTCTTGAATATCTTTCTCTTTTAGTTTCTGTAGTTCCAAGTGCCTTTTTCCATTTCTTTTTTTCAAATTTTTAAATTTAAGTGCGGCTTTCATAATTACGATGTTGTGGTCAGTGTCTATATCTGCTTCTGGGTAGCTTCTACAGTCTTTTACTTGATTCCTAAACCGTTGTCTAACAAGAATGTAATCTATTTGATATCTTCCTGTATCTCCTGGCATCTTCCACGTATATCGTCTTCTAGCATGATGTTGAAATAATGTGTTTGTAATGATTAAATTGTTCTTGTCGCAAAATTCTACCAGCCTATTTCCTCTGTCGTTTCTAGTGCCTAAACCAAATAAACCTACTATCGCTCCTTTTCTACCCTCACCTACCACTGCATTAAAATCCCCCGTAATTATTAAATTTTCATGTCCTTTTACGTGTCTTAATATGTCTTCGATATCTTTGTAGATCGCTTCTACCTCTTCGTCACTGTAGCTAGAGGTGGACATGTATACTTGTATTATTACTGTGTTTATCGGTTTAGATTCTAATCTAACCATGAGTACTCTTTCATTCTTTTGTAAGTAATTTTCTACACAGTATCCTATCTTTTTCCGCATAACTATCCCCACACCCAAATTTCCCTCCTCTGCTCCTGTATGAATTACCCTGAAGTCTCCACTCCAAAAATCCCCCGCCTCTGGCCACCGAACTTCGCTGATCCCTACTATGTCTAATGATAACCTATTTCGATTTTTAGGTTCTCTAGCTTATCCCACTTGCTTCATAGTTCTAACATTCCACGCTCCGACTCGCAAAATGTTCCCGACTCTTATTCTTAACTTTCCGATCGCATCCTCCGAAGGTCCCTTCCGGAGATCCGAATGGGGCTATTTTAACTCCGGAATCTTTTAGCCCAGAGAATGCCATCATTTTATTATAATTTAGGTCCTGTATGGGAGGTAATGATGTTTCGTTGCTTTCTTCATCCGGAGTTCTTAACATACTTACGCCTATGATCTTCATCTAAGTACCAATTTCACTTCTGCTTACCTATTTCCCATTGGTTCACTACGCCCTACACTTTCTGAAGTTATCTAGGCTCTTTCCATCTTAAACCCGCAACCATTTCCCTGCTTAGTAATCTAGACTTCGGCAATTTTCCCAAAGATAGCCTGCCTTAGGGTTTAACTATGTGTATAGTTGTCACTAACATTTGAGAAGGTTCAAATCTATTTCGGCTTTAACTGCCTTTGACATAGTCTTTGGTGCTAATTACCATACGGTTTTGTAAGTTTGTTGTTTATATGTTTTTATGTAAATAGTTCGTCTATTTTTTTATATACTTTTGCAAATTAGTGGTTGAAGGAATAGCAGCTTGGCTGAAGTTCACAGATTGAAAACTTGACAGTTCAAATATTGTGCAGTCAAGTTCAATATTTTAAAAATGCTTTCTATAACAGATTTATGCCTTTTTTGATGGTTCAAATTCATTGTTGTCACTGATTTTTATTTTGGCACTACACGTTTGAATTTAAAGAATCAGTTCTTCCCTTTTCTGTCTAATAGCCCTATTTACTACTTTTTGTATGTTATCATATGAGACTGTAGTCCAAACTGCTTTCTAATGTTTCGTATTTAGTTAGTAATAAGTAACGTAAATTACTTTGAGTGCTTGATTCAATAATTTTTTCTTTTTTCTATTTCCATTTATGAATTTATGTATTAAATCTTGATGTCAGATCCCAAACTTAAATTTGCCGAATTGTTCCATAAAGCTACCGATTACCATATTGAGAATTGCACGATCGTTCTGCTTTAATAAATCGTTAAGCGATACTTCTCGACAAAATTAATTAGTGGGATAAAGAGCTACCTAATGTTTTACTGAGCTAGTGAGAATCCTCCTTTAGCTAACTATTCTTCTTTTGTGTAGTCTACTCAATTATCTTCTTGTTTTCACTTCTTTGTTCCTTACTTTTTCATCTGTTTGCTCATTATTTCCTATTTTTTCATTTCATTTTAGATTCATTCATAGATTAGTTCTTCAATTTAATTTGAATTCCATGTTGTTCTTGATATTTGTATTCCAATTAAGTTACCTATTTTCTTTCCATTTAGCTTCAAGGGCACTAACTTCGTTGATTGTTTATTATTTTCATTGTTTCTATTTTGTGTGGATGTGCGTATTTTAATAGACACAAACTTAATTTCTTTGTGATATCCTTGGCTTTCATTTGTTATTTGATTTTACAAATCCTAATCTTTCTATGGCAACAATTGTGGTTCTATTTTATTTTAAATTCCTTGGCCATTAGCCCTAGTCGTTGTTATTACAACAAAAGAGTTAGAACTTTCTTTAGGATTGGTTTGCTTCAGCTCAACTTATACTGCTTTGTTTATACTTTACTGTTCTATACCTTTTGTATTGTTCTTCCGAGTGTGTGTAGATGAAAAATGGACAAGCTACAATTTTGAAAAATTTAATCGGAACATGGAATATCAAAGTATGAAGCAAGTAGGTAAGTTCGAATTACATTGAACGTAGGTTATTAGACATAGTAAGGATCTTTGAAGTTCAGTGTATGGTGGGGATTTTTCGAGTGTAACTTTAGGTTATTCATAAGGACCGAATCTTTTGAGTTTTGGGTATTTTCTTAACATTGACAACTTTAAAATACCTAAACCAACAAAGATTACTCTTGCTGTTAGTTCTAATTCCCTAAGTAAAATACAGTACAGGTACCCTGTTTAGTAGGCAAGTTAGGTTCTACTACAATTTTTCAAATTATTAGTTTTGACAATAATTTAATAATTATAAAGATTTAATTGTTGGTTGAGTAGGGAGGAAGTAGACTTTTTTTTGGAAGAATGAGTATTGTGTGAATTTTGTGCTCGCCAATTAAGCACAAATGTATACGATCGTCTAGAGACACACTGTAGATGCCGCTATTGGAATTGTAACACTATATATTGTTGACATGGTATTGGAATTAAGTACTTAAGTTAGAACAAGATTTTCTACCAATTCGTTTTTGAACCCTCTTACTCCTCATTAAAATCAAATTCAAAAGCACTACTTTTAAATGTCAATGATATTATTCAATTTAATATTCAAACGATCGGTAAGATGTCGGAAAATTTATCTAATAGTTAGTAATTGAACGGTTACTAAACTCACTTAGACATGGCGGCCAGAGATATTCTGGGGTATACACAAAAGCGGTGCCGCTGTCAGTGCATGGGCACTGGCAGTGAAGGTATGTATGAGTGTGTCGTTGTGTGATGGATGTGGATATCTTATATACCGTGTGGGTATCGGGTGATTGTTTCACCGATATCAAGTTCTTTTCGGTGGAATGCACCCAAATTCCTTGCCGGTCCCTCGTGCTGTTTCTTGCAAACGGATCTGCTTCACAGGTTTCTCTTTTTAGAGGGCACGAGTCAATCCCCATTTAAATGGCTCTACTGGAGCCACTCTATCTTTACTTTATTCATTGTCTTGGGTAATAACTAGGCCAATACCTTTGTCTTCTTTATTATCTTTGATAATACCCTTAGTTTTAATATCGTTATCTTACCGATTACCTTTAGTAATAACCTTAGTTTAGTCTCGTTATCTTACCGACTACCGTTAGTAATAACTTCGAGTTATTTTGTTAATCTTACGGTTATCTTTAGTAATAACTTTTGTTTAAATTCATGTTACCTTACCTACTATCTCTAATAATCACTTTAGCTTAATATCGCGTTATCTTATCTAGTATCTCAAATATAACTAAAGCTTAATACCGTTATCTTATCCATTACCTTTGAGGATAACAACTTAAGCTTAATATCATTATCTTATCTACTATCTTTAACAACAATTTGAGATCTTGTCTTATCTTTTTATCTCCCTAACGTGTGGTATACATGACCAGGCGTCGCCGTGGATCAATGTAGTAAGCGTAAGACTACGGATCCCAAGGTCCCGGGTTCAAATCCCGACACGGCCGACTGCTTGAAAAATGGCAGGTGAGCATTTTTCCCAAATATTACGCCCTCGTTCGGATGAGAGGTTAAATGGAGGTCCCGTGTGTGAGTGTTGTCACGCACGTTAAAGATCCCTACCTTGCCTGGAACGGCAAGGGTTCGGCAAAATTCTAAATTTCCAGGCAACAAAAAACTCGCCTCCTGGCCAATGTAGTACCTTCGGGTGGAGCATTGGAAATGTAAATGAACGGTATATATGACCAGACGTGGGAATTATTTTTCTTCAAATTTGAGTGAAAAAGCTAGCCTGATATAGAAATGTAAATTGTTAGGTTAGCATATAAGGATTTAGTAGGTGGTACTTTTGGTAAATTTGTTGATTCACAACTATGTCATGGACAAGCTTTAAATGTGCATCGTTAGAAAACTTAAGTACCAGTAACAAAATTTGCTAGAGTGCAAAGTGACGCACTCCATAAACATTTTTAAATTTGGGCACTTCTTGCCAACAAGGAACAGTTTGATGCAACACTCATGTGTGTTTGCACGTAAGAACTTTTATGTTAGCTTTAGTTAGATAGGTTTAGATAGTTTAGGCGACTTGTCGCACCCGTTTTAGTTTAAGTAGTGTTTCATGCTTCCCGACAAATTTGTGCTGTCGATAATTAGTGTGGTCAAAGACTATCGGGCTACCTATTCCGTTTCCTGGTACTTCGGTAGACGTGTTATCGGTCAAAAAACCAGGTGGCGCCTTATATAAACATTTTGTAGGTTTTAAGTTAGGGTTTATATAGGGTAGTTAGGACTTAGATTTTAAGCTGTTACTGTGCTAACAGACTTTTTCTTTTTTTAAGTTTTTTCTTTTGTGGCTTTGTCGCGATTGTTACGTGCCAAAGTGGCACTTAAACATGTATTAGGTTAGTTTGATGTGCGGGAGTTTTGCGCCATAATTTCAAAAGACGCGGTGCGCGGGAATTTTAAATAGACTAGGCGTATACTTCCGTTACGTCATAGTGAGTATGCACAGAGATCGTGCGACTCTAGAGGGTTGGACGAATAGCTTCGCGGACGTGAAAAAGACAAAGAGAGTGGGGTAGAAGTGTTACCGTGACGCTCTTAAACGTGGCTGTTTGCCTTGGTTCTTCGAGTGAAGTGGTCGCTTTGAGGTATCGTATCGTGCTTATCTTTACCTATGTAGATTTCCTTGCTTAATTATGTTTTGTTTGTCGACTTTTACCTTGTTCCTAATACGATCCCTTGTAACATACTGTTTTAATACGCTCTAATAGTTCTAGTATTCCTAAAAATAGTTATTTTCTAGTTTAATTTTAGCATTCTAATTATTAGAATGAAGGTCTGCAATTGTAGCGGCTGCGGGATCACCCAAGTAGGTTCCCAGCAAAGTTCCCAGAAAGTTCTAATCCAAGAGTTAATTAATCATTTTTCTAAAGGCACTTTACTTCAAAGGCACTAAACATGTCAGATTAGTTGCTATCTATGATTAAATGTCAATCATGTTCTAGGACCCTATTTATGTCTGGGTGGTCGGAAGGAATTTTTCAATTAGCGGAACACTCAACTAAAAATTAGTTCGGAGAGCTACTTGTGTGGCTATCTTAGGCATTGGCAGTTTAATTAATCTTAAAGATTTACGACCGGCGTATCCTAAGCCGAGTATGAGCGCCAAGAAAGGGGTTATTTTTCAATTAACTTAAATGTATATAAGGATGCTAGCCGGTGGGAGTCGGGGTTGTTTATTTCCAGACGCGTTAGAGTCTGAAGCTCGCGTTCTTGCAAGATTGAATAAGTGTTTTATTTCTCTGAATTCAAGTGCGTGCCCTTATGTTCAAAGTTAGCTTATTTTTCTGAGTAAGTAATTATTATATATGGTATCACTATGAACTCAAAGCTGTGTTATGCATCATAAGTCATTTATTTGTTTAAATACAATATCTGTCGACTTTCATAACATACAACTTCGGGTTAAATCTCCGTTCCAGTATTTAATCCCTTTAGGTTATTGTTAAAGACCGCATCTTTTGAAGGGTTTCTTATTTTATTGTGTTTCGACGTAGTCCGAGGCTTGTAATAACTAAGCCACGAATTCCGTTATTGTACTATTTGACCCGTGTGAAGGTCATGTTTTTCCTGTTATTGATGACCCCGTGATTAAAGGAAGGTCGTTTCAGTATGCAAGTTAGTTAGACTACGGTAGCGTTAATTAATTATATGTATTGGGGTGTTTGCACCCAGAACTGTTGTTAATATTCATAAAATAAGGACTTTAGTATTTTTTAGTTAAGTTGTGTTTGTGCTAGCCGGAAACTTAATAACATTTGTCCCTGTGAAGTGACGTATTTTCTGTCCTGCATCTTAGTTCATCGCCACGAACAAAGTGCGACGAAAGCTATTACCGCGATCGGTCCATGGGCCGTTTAATTCCCATGGTGGCGCCCTATTGTAAATATTGTTAATCACTGTATAATTTTGTATGCATATGTAATTAGGTTAAGTTAGTTAGTAGGCCGTTTAATGAAACAATTGGAATTTTGTCTTAGTGTGTTGTTGTTTAATGAACCTCCCCTTCTCACCGACTGCAGCAGCTGCGAGGCAATGTCCCGAAACGTGAGGGTACTATAGTGTTAGAGGTCCTTCCCATTTATTATTTATTATTAATTGGATACCCTCACGCGGTAGGTAAATATTATAATTACACCCTGCATAGGTAGGTAATTTGCAACCTTCGGCTAACCGGACTCAACGACCCGAGACGAATTGGATGTCCATGCTCAGCCAACAGCCCCGGAGCGGAGGCCACCTTTAACTTAATCCTGCCAGATGCCGGATTCCTTATGTAAGTAATTAATGTATTACCTTTTGTTTTAAATTCTTAAATTTTCTGAAGTATTGCGCAATATAAATTTTGTATTGGGTACGTCATTGCTAGTTGGCCACGCGGAACCTGTAAAGGGGTTCGCGCTGCCCTCCGCTAGAGGCGTAGCTCGCTTTTCTCATTGCGCTTGCGCGATGTATTTAGTAACTTTGGTAACTGTATTATCGACTTTTAAATTGTAGGAACTATCACCATATAAATGTATCACCCGTATAAAATTGTAAGAAGATAACAAACCCAGAAACAAGGAAAAGTGCTTAAAACATATGTGTGGAGCACAGCACTGTAAGGTTGTGAAGCCTGGACAGTGAGGATAAGCGAACAAGAAAAAGGTAGAAGCCTTTGAAATGTGGCGCTACAGACGTATGATGAAGATATCATGGACAGAGAAAGTTTAGAACAAAAAGGTACTTGAAATGATAGGGGAAGAAAGAACTATGTGGAAAACAGTAAAAAATAGGAAACAGGATGATAAGCCACATACTAAGATATGAGGGAATAGTGCGGAATATATTAGAAGCAAAGATTGGGAAAAAAATAGGTAGATGTAGACCTAGGTTAGACTATTGCACTCAGATAGTGGAGGATGTAGGCTGTAGGAATTTCAGGGAAATGTGTAGACCAGCTCAGAATAGAAATCAATGAAGGTACACATCTAACCAGTCCCAAGATGGAAAAACTAATGATGAAAAAAATAAGTTTACTTAAACATGATGATTATTATAAACAACTACATCTATTGGTCTTGCACTATTCTCAATTAATGTTAATTGTGCAAAAGGATTTACTGGAAAACTCTTAATTTGGCAAATGTCTAAGTGTTGGGGAATCCTTGGCAGCCCCAGGCTGCTTAACCCCCTTCACATACCTTACATTTGATTTTCCGATGCTCCACCCAAAGGTATAATAAATTGGCTAGGAAGCGAGTTTTTTTTACCTGAAAAATTTTGAATTTTGTCGAACCCTTGCTGTTCCAAGCAAGGTAAGGATTTTTAACGTGCTTGACAACACTCACACGGGACACCTCCATTTTACCTCTCATCCAAACGAGAGCGTATTTTTGTGAAAAATGCTCGCCTAACATTTTTCAAGCAGACCGTGTCGAGATTCGAACCCGGGACCTTGGCCCTTTCACATATCTTACATCTGATTTTCCAATGCTCCACCCTAAGGTACTACATTGGCCAAGAAGCGAGTTTTTTTTACCTGGAAAATTTGGAATTTTGCCGAACCCTTGCTGTTCCAAGCAAGGTAGGGATCTCTAACGTGCGTAACAACACTCACACACGGAACCTCCATTTTACCTCTCATCCGAACGAGGGTGTACTTTTGTGAAAAATGCTCGCCTAACATTTTGGTATTCGAACCCGGGACTTTGGGCATAGTAGTCACACACATACCAACTACGCCACGGAGCCGCCTACCCCCTTCACATACCGCGCATTTATATTTCCAATGCTCCACCAGAAGGTACTACATTGGCCAGGAGGCGAGTTTTTTGTTGCCTGGGAATTTAGAATTTTGCCGAACCTTTGCCGTTCCAGGCAAGGTAGGGATCTTTAACGTGCGTGACAACACACACACACGGTACCTCCATTTAACCTCTCATCCAAATGAGGGCGTAATTTTTGTGAAAAATACTCACCTGTCATTTTTCAAGCAGTCGGCCGTGTCAGAATTTGAACCCAGGACCTTGGGATCCGTAGTCTTACGCTTATTACATTGATCCACGGTGACGCATCCCCTTCACATACCACTGAATGTCGTCTAAATATGGCATATAATTAGAAAACAATACAAGGGGAACCAAGCTGTACATAGGCTGTTGTGGTGATTTCAGGGAACTGTGTAGGCTAGCCCAGGACATAAATAAGTGGAGGTACGCATCCAACCAATTTGAAGACTGAAAATCTAGATGAAAAAATAAGTATACTTAAATCTGATGATTACTATAAAAAACTACAGGTGTTGGTTGTGAAGTATTTTCAACTAATGTTGATTGTGCGAACGGATATATTGGAAAAGCTATTAATTCAACAAATGCTCAAGTTCTGGGGGAACTTGGCAGCCGCAGGCTGATTACTCCCCTTCACATACCTTACATGTGATTTTCCAATGCTCCACCCGAAGATACTACATTGGCCAGGAAGCGAGTTTTTTTACCTGGAAAATTTGGAATTTTGCCGAACCCTTACTGTTCCAAGCAAGGTAGGGATCTTTAACGTGCATGACAACACTCACACACAGGACATCCATTTTACCCCTCATCCGAACGAGGGTGTATTTTTCTGAAAAATGCTCGCCTAACATTTTTCAAGCGGACCGTGTTGGGATTCGAACCCGGGACCTTGGGATTCGTAGTCTTATGCTTACTACATTGATCTACGGTGACGCCTCCCCTTCACATACCGTGCATTTACATTTCCAATGCTCCACCCGAAGGTACTACATTGCCCAGGAGATGAGTTTTTTGTTGCTTGGAAATTTAGAATTTTGCCAAACTCTTGACGTTACAGGCAAGGTAGAGATCTTTAACGTGCATGACAACACTCACACACGGGACCTCCATTTAACCTCTCATCCGAACGAGGGCGTAATTTTTGTGAAAAATGCTCACCTGCCATTTTTCAAGCAGTTGGGCATGTCGGGATTCGAACCCAGGACCTTGGGATCCCCCTTCTCATACCACTGAATATCGTGGAAATAGGGTATATAATTGTAAAACGATAGAAGGTGATCGAACTGCATCTAACAATAAAGAACAGCGGCTATGTTCAAAGACAACAATCATAGAAACAAGAAGAAAATTGTTCAAAGCATATGTGTGGAGCACACCATAGTACGTGTATAAAATATATATATATATATATATATATATATATATATATATATTGCATAGTGCGGACACTATATAACACTGTCATACTCCATTAAACAACAGGATCATGGTTAACAACTGTCTAAAGCATACAGAATTGCAAATAATGAAGCCCAATAATCTAGAAGATGAGCAAATAAGACAGTTTATATGTTCAGAAAATGTCAATTTGCAATCAAAGTAAATTTCAAGATCGTTGATATACTGGGGACGTTGAAGAACATTACCATTGAAAGAAAAGTAAAAGTGTTGCGGGTTATAAGAATGTGAAAAAGTCATGGCATAACATTTATTGCCATTTATAGATTGTTAAGTTGTTCACACCAGTTGTGTAGTCTGTCAAGGTTGGATTGCAGAATCATAGTTTTCCAGCAAGGTTACTTTAGTGAACAGTTTCAGGTTATCAGCAAACTATAGATAATCAATGTCAAAAGAGGTGTCAGTGTCATTAATAGATATTATGAATAGACGGAGTCCAAGTATTGAGCCCTGCAGCATAGCATGGATTAGTATGGATGAATAACCAAGATGCAAGACGTATTTTTTACGGAAGTTATTAAAAATATATACAGTATCAAATTGTATAATTACCTCCACCTTGGTCTTCCATAAACTGCAGACAGGCTAATTCCACTAATCGTTTATCACGATTAATCATTTTATATGTTATTTATCGTATTCATATTAAACAATTTCACAATCACAATGAAATGCCGCCTGAACAAATTCCATTTCCTTGTATTAATCAACATTTAAACAGTAAAATATACAATTTATTTAAAAAATATAGCAAAGACATTCGTATTGCTTATAAAATCTCTAATTCTCTTCAGTCTTCCCTTGTCTACAACAAAGATACCATACCTATTTATTACAGATGTGGTATATATAAGCTTTTCTGCAATTCTTGTAATGTCACTTTGTTGGTCGCATTTCTAGACCCTTAGAAATAAGCATGGAGGAACATTTAAATCGACCTTTCAAATCAGCATTTGGTTTTCATATTCAATTTAATAGCCATTCGTTTGACCTGTATAATAATAGCAAATATATTCATCATGTCACGTCCAATAATTTTACCTGTCTACAACTGTTGGAACTTAAACAAAAATTATTTCCATCTATATAAAAGATTCTGGTTGGTTATCTTATCATCAACCTTGCTAGTTTCATCCGCTAGTCCACGGTACTTAGTCACCAGAGCCTTTATTGCAATCCACTTATTCTAACATCTGAATCAGTTACATAATTTATTTTATCTACAAGTAATATATAATATATGTATTACACCTGTGGTTTTTGCAGTATAATGCTATATATGAATCACGCTAGGGAATAATGAAAACCAGAGGGAATAATGGCTCTTTATTCCCTCTTACAGACCAACTGGAAAATAATATTATTAAATCCCAATACCTTTAAAATTTAAAACAAACGTCAAATGCCAAATATCAAATACTATGTCTCAATACAATAACACAAACAATTAGCCGTGTTGGTTTTCGCTAATTTATTGTAGAATTTCGATTATTTGGAAAGTCAAGTTATATAAATTATGCTCTCTTATATTGATACTTAGTTGTAGATAAAGTATAGTATACAACTCGCTATAATGAAGGATACTATTCCCTCGGATGATTACTACACGAGTGAGCGAAGCGAGCAAGTGTAGCAACTTTCATCCTCGGGAATAATAGCCTTCATTATAGCCTCGTTGTATAATATACTATTTCATCTGTAAGTATGCATCATACATTTTTATTGTTTGTATTGTGTATTGTCTACATAGTATACTTAATTTATTATTTTCTTATTTTTATCGTTAAAAATATTTTAGATGCAACGATGATGACCAATAATTTAGTTGAAAGCGATCTGCATGAAAATTAAAGATATTTGCACGTTTACATTTTATGGTAATTTATTTTATCTTAAAAATATCGACGTGATTGTAGAACTAGTTGAAAATGACAATATTCTGTCTAAACATCAATTTGTAAGAGAACACATTTCAGCAAACTAAAGGGTGTATATAATGCTATGGCATCTTGCAAATATGAAAACTTTTCGACAACTGTCAGATAGGTTTAATGTAACAAAAGTTTATTACGTTGCAAAATCAGCAAAATTATAAATTATTTAGTTGTTAGCAGTAATCACTTCTTATTCTGGTCAAATAAGGAAGGTTTCCAATACACCCCAAATCAATTTAAACAACTGCAAGGAATTGATGATATAGTGGGTGCACTTGGTGGTACGTATGTAATTATTAAACGTCCATATACAGAATATCCTTACATCTATTATAATCACAAAAGCAATTATAGTATACTATTACTGTGTGTGTGTGTGTGTGTGACACTAAAAAGCACTTTTTCGACATTTTTTGTGGGAAGGCAGGCTTCGTGCATGATGCAAGGGTTTTGAAAACTTCATCTTTGTATGAAAAGGACATACACGGTTTTTTTCGTAATGGATATTTATTAGGCGACTCTGTTTATCCACGCCTAGAGTGGTTAATAACACTATACAAAGACAATGACATACTCTCCGAAAATCACAAACTGTTCAACTTCAGGCATTCCGCCTCACGAATTATAATTTAAAATGTTTCTGGACTTTTAAAGGGAAGGTTCAAGCGATTAAAAGGGTTTGAAAGTAATTATATGTTCATTCTTAAAAGTACTATCGCAGCAACGGTTTTGCATATCCGTTTAGATTTCAATGATGAAATACACTATGAAGTGGAATCCAGTGCAGATGACAATGACGAACAACATGCCCATGCTGTTAGTGGTATCGTCCCTGTATTATGAAAAAGGGAACAACTATTTCAAACACAGTATGAAGAATAATGTTTGAATATTACACATTAAGTTATAATTATTATTTAGTAGTTAATTATAATAAACGTTTCTACTAAGATCATACTATTACAATTTCCTTGCTTGATAACAATTTTTGCAAATTATAAATTTAATTATAAGCACTTGGTATTTATAGGTATTTTAAAATCTCAGCCACCTGCACATATACCCCACATATTACTGAAAATACTAAAGAAAAACTGAATAGATACTAAAGAAATGATAGTAATCCCTAAAACAGCGGTGACGTTACTCCAGTATAATTTAAAAAATGTTACCATATGAATATTTTCTTTATGTTTTTCATACCAGAAGAGAATGGTGGACGTTTTATAACTTTTATAAACTTCTTTATTTCACAACAATAACTACAAATAATCATTATAGCTGTGGTGTAGTGCTTCTTTATAAATTATTAACTTACCATCGAGCCGATACTGTACACACTTTGATTTTGATATTTGCAAATCCTGCTCCATTGTGTGTTTTGCGTATTTTGTTTAATTTGTCTTTGCTAATACTAATTATAAACTAGTCTTTTTCAAGACTATGCTTCGTTATATATTTTGAAACTGTAAGTAAACCTTTTAAAATTCATATTTTTGTTTTACTTATTGTTTTGTTTTAGGTGAATTATGAGCAATCCTAAAAAAACTGTTCATAGCCGAGGTTGTGAGATTATAATAATTTTTACAAATATATGAAAAAGCAGAAGGATACTGACATCATTTGTCTTAACAATTTGAGATTGTGTTTGTAGTGCGGACATGTGTTAATACAATTTAAATATTGCCTCCTACCGGAAGAGGCGTATATAGTTAGGAAATGTAATAGTGCGTAGGCGCCGAAGTGTGGAGTGAACTGATAAGCGGGAATTCGGGTTTCAGCTTTGAATGTTGCAAGACGTTAAAAAACGTCTTATGTTGATTATCGCAATGTTAATCATTAGTTTTAAAATAGCGTTTAAGTCGTTCAGCTATCCATTTTTGTCCAAGAATCTTCTGAGATTTTTGTATTTACAATAAAGAGTTCATGATTTTTTATCCATAATTATTTTCGTTAGTGTTCTTTTAGAGGCCGTAGCAAGCAATGGGTTTGAGCACTACATGTTGGAAACAACTGGTGTTGGGTCAACGACTGTTAAGAAAATTATTAAGGAAGGCAAAACGCAACCAGCTGGTGCTAAGTTACACTTACTTCACCAAGGAAAACCATCAAGAAAAGCAGCACAAAGTCTACATTAGGTGAATTTAAAGAAGAAATTGTGCACACAATTATTTTTCGATTTGCCCTCAAAAAACAGATTAGTTTAGAAGTTTTGTGCATAAAATGAGCTTTTGTTGAAAGAAGTTCCAAGACAATTGTAAATTATTAATTGAGAAGCCAGAAATCCAAGTAAAACGAGTCGATTATCTATGAAAAGTACACTCCATTTGATTTTTTCCCTTGTTCTACTCGAAGGTACTACATTGGCCAGGAAGCAAGTTTTTTTACCTGGAAAATATTGATTTTGGCAGACCCTTGCTGTTCCAAGCAAGGTAAGGATCTTTATCGTGTATGAGAACACACACATGGGACCTCCAATTTACTTCCCATTTGAACGAGGGCGAATTTTTGTGAAAAATGCTCACTTAACATTTTTCAAGGGGACCGTGTGGGGATTCAAATCTAAGACCTTGGACATAGTAGTCTCTATGAAAAGTACAGCAATACCAAGCAGATGAAGAAATATTATATGTTGTGATCAAACTTACTTTTACAGCTCACATGCTGTATTGAATGTGTGGGTTGATGGTTTAAAGGCACCATTAGTTAAAGGAAAACGGTTAATTATTATACATGCTGTCAGCAAAAACGGTTTTGTTCCTAATGGGTTGCTAATTTTTAAATGATGACTTAAAATTGGAGATTATCATGATGAAATGAATAATAGAAATTTCTGTAAATGGTCACAAGATAAATGATTATAAAACCTTAAACCCAACCCAGTATTAATGATGGATAATGCAGCATATCATAATACAACTGTGGAACCAAATCCAACATCGGCTTGGGAAAAGAATACAGGAGGTGTTGGCTATTGAAAAGAAACACATTTTGAGCTTAAAGATACAAAAGCAGAACCATATGCAAACATTAACCAACATAAACCCATACGCAATCAATACGTTGTTGATAAAATGTTAGCCATACATGGTCATACAGTGTTAGGATTACCTCCATGTCATCTTGAACTCAACCCTATTGAAAAAATATGGGTGACAGTAAAAACAGCATGTTGCTGCACATAACATCACTTTTAAATTGGAGGACGTATGGAGGTTGGCTGAAAATAAGTTTGTTACTTTTGGACAACAAGAATGGATAAATGTTTGTTGAAGACGATTTCATTGCCAGGGAATGTGAAATTGATGATCTCAAAAAAATTTCAAATACGTCAAATTATAAAAACTCTTGCACACAAACTGTAACCTCTAAAGAATTTGAAGTGTTGTTAGATAATGACCAAACATTTAGTAATGATTGGTTTTACGAAATGTATGGTTATGCACCACATTACACAAATAGTAGAAACTATTTAAACAAAGCAGTGCAAACAAATGCAGTTTTTTCAACATCTAAGAAAGATATGAACTATAAAAAAGCTCAAGTAATTGATGAAATGACTCAAACTGAGTGCAAAAAAATTAATTCATCATCAAATAGTCCTATTCCAGAACAATTTTCAAAAATTTTTAAAAAAGTAGACACTAATAGTAAAATTTCACTAGACTTAGAAATACTCAATGCTAATGTCATACACACCTTTAAAATGAGAGAAGCAAACAATAAAGTCATTGCACCTATGTATAAATCAAAAATTTGTGTCTACGGAGACAGTCACGTTAGAGGATTTTCTGATATTCTAATTTCAATGTTGGGTCGATTAAATTACTCATTTTATGTTGATTGCAAGCCAAATGCGCTTATAGAGGACATTGTGGGCAACCTGTCAAACAAACTTACAACTTTTAATCACAACGACTACGTTTTAATTCTTGGTGGAACAAACAATGCTCTACAAGGTAAGGCTATATCTACTCAAACTAAACAGCTCCTAAACAAAATTGCCTCCACTACTAATCTGATTTTAATCTCTGCTCCATTTTGGCGAGGACGAACCATACTGAACAAATTCATACATTCGGTAAATTTGGATCTATATTCGACATTAACTGCATCAAATGCAAGCTTCTGTTTTGTGGATATAAATAAAATTGTGCAACCATCATTGTTTACGACACACGGGCTTCATATGAGATCAATAGGAAAACGTCAATTATTAAACTACATTCTAAATATCACTAATAAATTTAGACATAATATTAGAAAAAATTCTAATTATTGCACCAACAACCTTATATATGTAACAATGGAAGAGGAAAAAGAACATTCCACTACTAATGAAGCTGATGAATCAATCTCTTCATCAAATATTTCTACCGATTCTGGTTCTTTTTTATAGATAAAAAGTCTGTTGGTTTTTCATTACTACTGTGTAATATGCGGAGTCTACGTAGCAAGGTAAATAATCTTCATATTTATTAGATGACCTAAATTATCCGTTTCTTGTCTGCATCACCGAACATTGGTTAAACTGTAATGAATACATTAAGTTAGATAACTACGAGCTCATTAGTATATCCTACAGAGGGCAAAAAAGTCATGGTGGCACGGCTATTTATTGCACTTCCAACACGACTATCAATTTTGAAAAATATTCTAATATGAATTACTTGCATGAGGATTTCAATTTCGAATTTTCCCATATTTATAATAGAAATTTTAATCTTCATGTTTTGTGCATCTATCGTTCCCCAGTAGGCAATACAGAAGTATTCTTTAATTCACTGGACACTATCTTACACCATATTATAGATATTAAAAAAGGAGCCATAGTTATTAGAGGTGATTTTAACATAAACTATAAAAATATCTCTGATAAGAATGTTATTAGGCTAAAACAACTTTTAAATATTTACAATTTGAAAATGCATGTTATGCAGGACACTAGGATAACAAATACGTCAAGTACATTAACAGATTATATATTTTCAAATTTAATTCAAGATGTGTTTGTTAATACATCTGCAGTACCGAATGATTTTTCAGATTATGAATTTATACATTTCCAAACAAATTTGAATTTAAATACATTAAGCAGTTTCTATTATAGCAGGATTTATAATACCAAGAATTTTAATAGCTTTACTACACTATGTTCAGAAATTGATATAAAAATAACATCAAATGATTTAAATGATAAATTTCAATCATTGATTTATAATATTGCATTAGTATTTTCTAAATCCTTCCCTTTAGTTAAATTTAGTTAAATAAATTTAAAGAATAAAGAAAAATATTGGTTGACAGAGGGTATAAAAATATCTGCCAGAAACAAAAAATCATTACATGCTATCTATAAACACTTTCAAAACTCAATTTTTATCAAAGAATATTATCTTCGTTACAAAAAATTTTTTAAAAAAGTAGTCAAATTAGCAAAATCACAATTTCTTGCATATCGCATTTCAAATTCTGGAAACGTACAATCTGAAACATGGAAAATTGTGAATGAATTATCGAGTAGAAACACATCTAGTATAAAAAAACTCACATTGAAAATTGCAATGAAAAGGATATAGCTGATACTTTGAATAACCGTTTTGCTACTGCTGCTTCGATATTATCTGAAAATAATAAAGAACCTATTTCAACTGCCATTAACTTTATGCACAAAAATGGTAGTTGCATCTCCAATTCCTTTACATTTTTCCCAACAGATTGCCATGCAATTTTTAATATTTTACACTCCATTCGAAATAAAAATACTGCTGGTCATGACAACGTCTCCACAAAAGTCTTGCTTGCTTTACCACTTGACATTATAAGTCACTTATCGGACCTTATAAATGAATCTTTTCTTTCTGGAATATTCCCAACTTGTCTAAAATTCGCAATAGTTGTCCCACTACACAAAGGGGGCACTTTTACGGTAAATAATTTTCGACCTATCTCTTTATTGTCCACCTTTTCAAAAGTCATTAAAACATTAGTTAAAAAACGACTTATTAAATTTGCTTTTAAATTTAAAATATTTAGTCCCGATCAGTTTGGATTCTGTCCTAAAAAATCTACAATTGACGCAATGTATAATTTTATGAACAATCTGTACATAATATTAAATAATAAACCCAAAATCACGACTGCCTTATTTGTTGATTTAAGTAAAGCATTTGATTCTGTTAATCACTTAATCCTGTTGCAAAAGTTAGAATTTTATGGATTTAGGGGTGTAGTTAATGACTGGTTCAAATCCTATCGAAAAAAGTTATGTTGAATATAGGGGTGCCTCAGGGATGTCTTGGGCCCCATTTTATTTTTATTCTTTATAAATGATTTCACAAACTGTACTAAATATGCCAAAACTACTTTATATGCAGACGATATTAATCTTCAGTGGAATGCGACAACTATAGAATCACTAAAAGAAAATTTAGGCACAGACCATCTGTCAATGAAAAACTGGTGTTATATAAATAAGCTAACAGTAAATTAATGAAAAACTAGCTGTATTAATTTCAAACCTTCATCTTTGCAAGATAGTATCATATCAGACTTGTCACTAAATTTAGTTAGTTCTACAAAATTCCTTGATATAACAGTTGATCAGGACCTCAGCTGGTATGAACATATTTGTTTATTATCAACTAAACTAGCTTCAGTATGCTATGCACTTTCATCAGTGTCCAGGGAATTACCAGTGCATTGCTCAAAAATATGTTACTCTGCTTTGTTTGAATCGAGAATGAGATATGGTATTGCCTTTTGGGGTAATTCATGTCTAGTTAACACATCTGTAATATTTAAATTACAAAAAAGATCAATCCGAACTGTGCTAGGCATATCAATGAATGCTCACTGCAGACCTCTTTTTAAGAAGCTTAACTGACTAACTTTTTACTCAATGTTCATTTATGAGACACTTAATTTATTCTATAAAAATTCTAACCATTATATTCCGGCCAGCTCAATTCATAATCACAATACAAGATTTTGTGATCATATATATATTCAAAAACCTGATTGAACTCAAACAAAAAAATCGTTTATATACATATGGCACCTACATTTTATAATAAACTTCCAAGTAGCATACGATCATTAAAACCACTTAAAAAATTTAAAGCTACTATTTATCCCCTGCTCGTAGAACGATGTTATTACACAGTTGATGAATTTTTAAGTGACAACCTTCTTTAGAATTAATGTTTGATCAATTTAAATTAATTATATATGTTATATTTATTATATGTAGACTTTTAACATGTAATTTTATTTTATGTAACAGTGAACTACCATGTATACATGGGTACAAATAAATCTATTCTATTCTAATATATAACAGATGATATACGACGAACTAACAATAAACATTAGTAACGATAGTGATTATTCAGACTTTGGTTTGCTTGATGATGATAGTAATGATGTACCTGGTTGTGAACTGTTACAGCAACATGCAATAATTTAAATAAGCCATATTTTTTATATTGCTTAATAATATTAATGAACATAAATAAGCTGAGGTACAAGTCCGACCAGTTTCAAGATGTAAAACCCAATGACAAAAAAATAAGTGCTCTTAAATCTGATGGTTATTATAAACAACTACAGGCGTTGGTTGTGAAATATTTTCAACTAATGTTGATTGTGCGAAAAGATAAATTGGAAAAACTATTAATTCGACAAAGGTTCAGGTGCTGGGAAACTTGGCAGCCAAAAGCTGCTTATCCCCCCTTCACATACCACTGAATATCGGGGAAATAGGGTACATAACTATAAAACAAAAGAAGGTGATGGAACTGCATCAAACAAGAAAGAACAGCAGCAACGTCCAAAGACAACGAACATAGATACAAGAAAAAAACTGTTCAAAGCATAGCGTGGAGCACAGCACAGTACATCTATGAAAAAGGGGCAGTAGAAAAGCAGACAGAAAGAGATAGAAGTCTTCTGGAATGTTGTGCTTCAGATGTATGAGGATGGTAGCATGGACAGACAAAGTTAATAACAAATAGGTTGTAGCAATAGTAGAGAAATAAAGATATCTGTGGAAAATGAAAAAAAATAGGAGAAATAGAAGGACAGGAAACGTTCTAAGGCATATACTACAAGCAGAGATAGGAAAAGAGAGGTAGAGGTAGACCGAGATCAGACTTTCGCACACAGATAATGGAAGATGCAGACTGTGCAAATTTCAGGGAAATGTGTAGGTTAGTTCAGACGAGGAAACAATGAGGGTATGCATCCAACCAGTTCTAGGACTGAAGACCCAATGATGATGATGAATAATATTAACCACTATTGCTTTGCTTAAATGTCAGATTTAAATAATATGTTTAGCGTTTGATTAATATCACTCGAAGCTATTTTAGTAGTATTTATTATTGGAAAAATTGTATGAAATTTCCTAATCATGCTGTCAGAATCAATACAATGCTTAACAAATAACAGAGAGATACATAAAGTGGTGCATTCAACTATTCATTTCACTAAACTGTTGTAATTTGAGTGTTTTTAACTGTAAAATTTATAAACAAATAACATATTTTATCTACTCCTATTTAGTTATAATACCATTATTCATATACTTTTGAACAAGTAATAGTGTTCATAATTAAACACCGCGAGTTATGAGCGTGAGTTATAATAACTCACGCTTCCAGCTTATATTTCTATTTAATTACCTACCAAAAATATCAAAGTAGCCATGCTCATTGACATTTACGTAATGTCAAACAAATTTGTACTATAATTTTTTTTAAATAATCTTGATTACATGTGTTTATTAAAACTTGTTACTGTACTACTAGTCGTAGATAAAGTATAGTATTCAACATACGGTAATGGCAATAACTCACTTGATGAATTACGGCACTCGCCTTCGGCTCGTGCCGCAAACTTCATCTGCATGAGTTATTGCCTACATTACCGTATGTTGAATAATATACTATTGTATTGTAGTGAATTTTGCTGTCAAATCCTTCAAATGTCTCACTATCTATGAATTTCTTCAATCTTAAAACCCTACTTGATGTTTTTGAACCGAAAACATCCTGTTACATTCTTTTCTATAGATTTCTCACTTCCTCTATAGCGCAATCCAGGGTCGTTGAAATTTTCAAAGACCTATACACTTTATTTTGAGTTGCCAATAACTGCAATAACTCCATCTTACAATCTAAATACTGCTCCGATGTATTCCCATTCTTCTGACCTTTTTTTGTTTTGATTCAGCATCATTTTTAAAAAATAATTTTTTTTACTTGCATATACAATTGTAGAATTGAAGCACTTTCTCTTGCGAGGTGGTTCTTTAACATTGTCACTTAGGGATGTACTTGGGCAATAAGTTACTGAAGTGTTCACCAATGAAACATCTATCGAGTGAGGACTTGCATTAATAGATGCATCGCCTAGTAACGCATCTAATTGTTAAAAAGATAAAAATGTAGTCTGACGCCATCCTGTTTTTGTTTGAGTGTCTTTTGCCTTTTTATATGTATGTAAATTGGCCAATTTTTTCGACATGCGTTTTCTGAATACAACAACAAAAAGAAAATTTTAAGTATCTAGGTATTTGATATAACTAATGTGTTACCTCAACACGCTGCCTAATCGGTTCCTGCGAGATAGTACTTCACAATGTTTTTTACATGATGCATATCTTCGTAATGTGGTTTCAATGTGCAAATAATGCAAGTGTGTGGTCGTGTGACCAGATTTTTCTTTCCTTCTGGGCTTCTCCAATTGATACGTTAGCAATTTTAGTGTACGTACTTTGCAGCATCATCAGCATCTATAACGTCCAACATGATATTGCATTTCGCTTCTATGGACATATGATCCGCGGCTACTCTTATTATGGGTTTCTGAAGTGAATGTATTATCATGAATTACTATTTATCCTGTATCAACAAGTACTTCTTCAGTGCCATTCATTTTCCACTCACTGTGAGTATGTTTCATTTTATATACATTCCTGCAGAAAAGTTCTTTGTAATATTAGACTTTTAATGATATTTATATGTACTGTTGTTTTGTTGTCTTAACTGAATTTCTAACCCTAATGTAATTTTACTATCAACGTGGAATTCTGACAGTTATTACCACCACTGTCAAACATCATATATCACATAGTTTGAAAGGATTAGCAATAGATCCTTAAGGGGTTAGGTCGGAAATGAGAATCTCAATTCTAACGAATTGAGTGAAATAAAAGGAAAGCTCACGTGAAGTGAGAACATCCGATTTGGGCTGAAATATCCAAATAGCATATCCTGAATTTAATAGAAGAAAGACGAAAATGCAAAAATAAATCAGACGAAACAGGAAAACAGAGACACAAAGCCATTAAATGGTGAATTATTCTCAAATGCAGGAAAGCTAGAGAAGAATGGATTGATGAAAAGTGCAAAGAGGTACAAACTAAGATGGTAATAGGAAAGACAGATGAAGCATTCAAACTAATTAAAATCAATGTTAAGGATATAAAATCATATGGCAAAAATATAAAGGAAGCAGGAGGAAACCTCATTATAGAAAATGTAGAGAAGTGGGTAGATGGCAAGAATATATAGGGAATTTATTAGCAGGAGAGGAACTAATAGCATTAGAACAGGAATCAGACATTGAAAATGATGACTTGGGATATCCTATACTTAGAGAGGAGTTTGAATTAGTATTAAAGTGTCTGAAAAATGGTAAGGCGCCGGGTTGTGATTAAAGTGCAAACAGAAACTTTAAAAGCCGCTGGACAAGCAGTAACAGAACGTCTCCGAACTTGTAAGCTATATGTATGAGACAGGCAAAATACCCAAAGATTTCAAACGTAACATCATAGTAACTATACCAAAAAAGAAAGGCACGGATAGATGTGAAAATTTTCGAACAATAGGTTTGACAGCACACGTGTCAAAAATATTAACTACAATTGTAGAAAGACGAATGGAAAACCGAGCTAAAGAAATACTAAGAGAAGATCAATTTGGGTTTAGGCGAAACAGGGCAACACGGGAGGCTATTTTAGCTCTGAGGGTGATAATGGAGAAAACAATAGAAAAAGAGGACAGCGTGTATATGGAGTTTGTATATCTGGAAAAAGCATTCAACAATGTAAAATGAAAAAAATGTTTGAAATACTCAAAAAGAATGGAATGAATTTTAGGGATAGACGGATAGTACATAGCCTATACAAAGAACAAACAGCAGTAATCGAATTAGATCAGGAATGTAGAGAAGTAAATACTAGGAAAGGGATGAGACAGGGATGTACCATATCCCCATTAATTTTTAACTTGTACATTGAAGAGGCAATGAATACTGTCAAATGCAGAAAGACATTTGAACTTACTATGCAGGGACAAAAAATTGATATACTTAGATTTGCAGATGATATAGTGGTATTAGCATCTAGCAAGGAAGAGTTAGAAGCTGTTCTTAATGAAATGGAAACGGTTCTAACAGAGAGGTATGATATGAAAATTAATAAAAATAAAGTACTAATATGCACAGGACGGGAAAATAAATCAAAAACAAGAATACAAATAGGTAACATGAACTTACAAGAGGTTAAGGATTTCTGCTACCTAAGAAGCCAAATAACATAAGATAGGAAAAGCGCAAAAGATATAAAACAAAGATTAGCACAAGGTCGTGCTACATTTAATAAGAAAACGCAACTACTGTGTTCAAAGACAACAAACATAGAAACAAGGAAAAGATTGCTTAAAGCATATGTGTGGAGCACAGCACTGTACGGCTATGAAGCCTGGACAGTAGGAGAAGCGAACAAGAAAAAGGTAGAAGCCTTTGAAATGTGGTGCTACAGACATATAATAAAGATATCATGGACAGACAAAGTTAAGAACAAGGAGGTACTAGAAATGGTTGGGGAAGAAAGAAATATGTGAAAAACGGTAAAAAATGGGAGGGATAGGATGATAGGCCACATACTACGGGCATGAGGGAATAGTGCGAAATATATTAAAAGCAGAGATAGGAAAAAGAGAGATAGATGTAGACCTACTACGTTACACTATTGTACACAGATAGTGAAAGATGTAGGCTGTAGGAATTTCAAGGATATGTGCAGGCTAGCTCAGAAAAGAAATCAATGGAAATACGCATCCAACCAGTCCCAAGATGGATAAACTAATGACGAAAAAAATAAATGTACTTAAATATGATGATTATAATAAGCAACTACAGGTATTGGTTGTGCAATATTCTCGAATAATGTTAATTGTGTCAAAGGACTTACTGGAAAACTATTAATTCGGCAAATGTCTAAGTGTTGAGGCTGCTTAACTCCTTTCACATACCAATGAACCTCGGCGAAATAGGGCATAAAATTAGAAAAGGAACCGAGCTGTATATAGGCTGTGTGGGAATTTCAGGAAACTGTGTAGGCTAGCTCAGAATATAAATAAGTAGAGCTACGTATCCAACCAGTTTTGAGATGGAAAATCTAATGACGTAAAAATAAGCGCAGATAAATCTGATGATTATTATAAACAACTACATGTGTTGGTTGTGAAATATCTGCAACTAATGTTGACTGTGTGAAAAGATATATTGGAAAAAATATTAAATCGCTAAATGTTCAAGTGCTGGGGGAACTTGGCAGCCACAGGCTGCTTACCCCCCTTCACAACCTTACATGTGATTTTCCAATCCTCCACCCGAAGGTACTACATTGACCAGGAAGCGAGTTTTTTTACTTGGAGAATTTTGAATTGTGCCGAACCCGTGCTGTTCCGAGCAAGGTAGAGATCTTTAATGTGCGTCACGACACACACACACACGGGACCTCCATTTTACCTCTCATCCGAACGAGGGTGTATTTTTGTGAAAAATGCTCACCTAACATTTTTCAAGCGGATCGTATCGAGATTCGAACCTGGGACCTTGGGCATAGTAGTCACACACATACCACTACGCCACAGAGCCGCCTCCCCCTTCACAACCTTACATGTGATTTTCCAATGCTCCACCCGAAGGTACTACATTGGCCAGGTAGCGAGTTTTTTTTACCAGGAAAGTTTGGAATTTTGACGAACCCTTGCTGTTCCAAGCAAGGTAGGGATCTTTAACGTGCGTGACAACACTCACGCACAAGACCTCCATTTTACCTCTCATCCAAACGAGAGTGTATTTTTGTAAAAAATGCTAGCCTAATATTTTTCAGGCGGACCGTGTCGGGATTCGAACCCGGGACCTTGGGCGTAGTAGTCACACACATACCACGGAGCTGTCCTCCCTTTCACAACCACTGAATGTCGGAGAAATAGGGTATATAATTGTAAAAGAATAGAAGGGGACTGAACTGCATCTAACAAGAAAGAACAGCGCTTATGATCAAAGACAACAAACATAGAAACAAGAAGAAAATTGTTGAAAGCATATGTGTGGAGCACCACATAGTATGTCTATGAAATACGGGCAGTAGGAGAAGTAGGGAGAGAAACGGTAGAAGCCTTTTGGAATGTTGTGCTTTAGATGTATGAAGATGATAGCATGGACAGACAAAGTTAATAACAAATAGGTTATAGAAATGGAGGAATAAAGATATGTGGAAAAAAAATTGGAGAAATAGAAGGGCAGAATACGTTCTAAGGTATTTTTGGGGAATAGAATGGGGTATATTACAAGCAGAGATATGAAAAATATATATATAAATATAAATAGATGTAGACCTAGATCAAATAGTGATAGATGCAGACTGTGCAAATTTCAGGGAACTGTGTAGGTTAGTTCAGAATAGGAAACAATGAGGGTACACGTCTAACCAGTTCCAGGTCTGAAGACCTAATGATGATGATGATTTAATTATAAGGAATTTTTAAACTACACACGAGAAAGTTTTCCATTATTATTTTTAATTTAAGTTCGACATGTAGATTCCACAAAGTATTAGTTTCATGCCTTTCAAGACATTGGCCTACGATTTGTGGTATAAAGAACCGCAAACATTGCATTCTCAGGTTATGAAGAAGCAGCTGCATCTATCGGTTTTAGCATGCGAACATGAAAATTCGTAGTTTGTGACAACGAAGAGTCAAAGAGATCAGGGACATGTCTACTGACCATCATCGAAGACAGAGTGCGGGTGCAAAAAGTTTTAGTCGGCAAAGTGATCCTTTCCCTTTATCTGTTCCTTATATCTACCATATCTTTGTTACACCAATTAGGACTGCAAGATATCGATCGAAGAAACAACCACCAAAGAACCCACAAATCTATTACCTCTACGAGGCAAGTTTTTGATAAGTAAGAAATATTTTAATATAATATATACTAATTATTAATACACTTAATACCTAGTTTAGTCTTTAAACTCAATTCTGTAATGTGAAGTTAGTGTTAAGCGTGTTGTGAATAATATTAAGTAATAATTATGGTTTCAACTTATATCCTGTATTGCAGAATTTCAAATACTGCATTCTTGAGTTTATACTGATTAGAAATAAATACAGTACAATTAAAATGGGGTTGTCCTTATTACATGATTTTCTTAAACGGTTAACCACAAATAAAAAACGAGTTTAAATGAAATAATATGTATAAGCTGTGCAGTACATTGTTAAAATTCGAAACTAGAATATCATAATTTTCATTAACGTGTTTTAATTGCACGTTTAAACATTCTTCATTATTGTATTTATTGTAAAATTAAAAACACAGCCTTTCAGTATGAAAAGGAAAATGTTAAAAAATCTTTAATGACAATAAGTTGTTTCCCATCACATATTAACTTTTGTGAGGTTATTAATACGCAGAGATCTTTAGATTTTTATATATATATATATATATATATATATATATATATATATATTTTTTGGTAACAAGATGGTAGTATACTGGGTATGAAGTCCAAATAATACTAGTTTATGCAAAATTCAAAATTTAATTTCTTCTGCTTAACGTTTCGAAAATTTTTGCCTTTGTCAAAAGCATCTACAATTAGAAGAGTTGTAATATAAAACTAACATAATATAATAGATAAGTTCCTTACTGTATAAAATCAATATTTGTCAAATTTGAAAAATAGCAAAATTGTCAAAATTTAAAATAACATATGATTACGTTGATCAAAAATTATTAATAAAATTCATTTAGTAGGAAACAGGATCTAGATCTAGTAACAAATTGAGCCTTAAAAACTAATATGTTGGAAGATTAATATGGTTGAAGTGGATGATGTAGATTTAATGTTTATGTGATTATTATAAAAGAAAGCTCTTAATGAAGCGCATTAGATTTAAAGTGATTTAAATTGTATAGAGTAGAATAAAATCTGTGTGTGTCTTCTATATCTTGTTTATTATTCAAACATTGATTTTCTTGGTTTATATAGTACGATTCTAGGAAGAGTCTGGTTTTGTAATTGGATTCTTTGTCTAATATTTTAATTTCATCATATGCCGGAGTATGTTTGGTTGTATAAACATGTTTAACCAATGCACATTTGTTAGAATTGATCCTGCAGTCACTTCTATGTTGTGTCAGACGATTCCTCAACCATTGGGAAGTTTGACCAATGTAGGATGCCTGACAGCTACAGACGATCTTGTAAATTAAGTTACTGTTTAATAATTTAGGGGTAGGGTTCTTTATTGTAGTAAATAGGTTGTTAATTGTATTGTTGTACTCGAATGCAATGGCAATATTAGGTTGTTTAAGAACTCTTACTATTAACGGAGCTAAACCTCGAATAAATGGTAGTTTTTTGTATATGGTGGTATTTAAATTGTTAATGTTGTTGGGTGGTAAGTTATTGTTGTTGTTATTGGAATTGTTGAATTTGCATTGTCTTGGTTATTGTTATTAATATTTTGAGATAAATTATTGTTAATATTATTATGGAAGCTATTGTTTATATTCAAAGTGTTGGTGTAGATGAGTTTACGTAAAAATTGTTTGGGGTAACCATTGTTTAATAAGGTATTGAAAAGAATTCTTTTATTTTTATTTAAAAATTGGGGATCAGAAATCTTTTCGATACGATATTTCATGGCATTGACGGTGTTGAATTTATGTTTCAATGAATGGTTGGAAAGAAAATTCAAATATCTACCTGAATTGGTAGGTTTAGTATAATAGTCAAATATTAAAACATTGTTTGTTCCTCTGATAACTAAGATATCAAGAAAATGTAATTTTCCATCTATTTCTGTCTCACTAGTGAATTTTAATTGTTGATCAAAGCTATTGAACGTGGTTATTGTTTCATTGATATGATGGGGTGGGGCAGAACAGATGATGTCATCAACGTACTTGACGAGGAAAGTCATTTCGTAAGGTAGCCGTGGGAGTACAAAATCTAGGAGAGAATCCATAACGATTTGGGCAATAATGGGTGATATTGGAGAGCCCATAGGTGTGCCGAAAAGTTGGAGATAAAAACAATCTTGAAAAACAAAATAAGTATTATTAAAAATCAAATTAACAGTAGCAAGAAAATAGTCAACAGGAATCTTAGAGTGAGGTTCAATGACGGACCATTTTTCTTTAATGATATTAAGGATTAGCGTAAGAGGAATGTTTGTAAACAACGAGTACAACAATACAATTAGCAACCTATTTACTAGAATAAAGAACCCTACCCCTAAATTATTAAACAGTAACTTAATTTACAAGATCGTCTGTAGCTGTCAGGCATCCTACATTGGTCAAACTTCCCAAAGGTTGAGGAATCGTCTGACACAACATAGAAGTGACTGCAGGATCAATTCTAACAAATGTGCATTGGCTAAACATGTTTATACAACCAAACATACTCCGGCATATGATGAAATTAAAATATTAGACAAAGAATCCAATTACAAAACCAGACTCTTTCTAGAATCGTACTATATAAACCAAGAAAATCAATGTTTGAATAATAAACAAGATATAGAAGACACACACAGATTTTATTCTACTCTATACAATTTAAATCACTTTAAATCTAATGCGCTTCATTAAGAGCTTTCTTTTATAATAATAACATAAACATTAAATCTACATCATCCACTTCAACCATATTAATCTTCCAACATATTAGTTTTTAAGGCTCAATTTGTTACTAGATCTAGATCCTGTTTCCTACTAAATGAATTTTATTAATAATTTTTGATCAACGTAATCATATGTTATTTTAAATTTTGACAATTTTGCTATTTTTCAAATTTGACAAATATTGATTTTATACAGTAAGAAACTTATCTATTATATTATGTTAGTTTTATATTACAACTCTTCTAATTGTAGATGCTTTTGACAAAGGCAAAAAATTTTGCCGAAACGTTAAGCAGAAGAAATTAAATTTTGAATTTTGCATAAACTAGTATTATTTGGACTTCATACCCAGTATACTACCATCTTGTTACCAAAATAATTAAGCTAACCAGTCCATTAACGATTTATATATATATATATATATATATATATATATATATATATATATGTGTGTGTGTGTGTTGTGTGTGCGCGTGCGTGTGTGTGTAATCGTTTGGACTGGACTATGCCTTTTAAACAACTTTGCTAAATATTTAACTGCAAATATAAACGCGTTTAAACTCAAGAAGATATATGAGCTAAACAGTCTACTGTTAAATTTAAAGCTCAAAAATATTGTAACTTTTTCCTATCTTTTTTTGTGCTTACATCACGTACTTAAACAGTCTTTGTTATAGTTTTTATTATTAAGTGGAAAGTATTCTGCAGATTATTCATTATGTTGTTCCATGTGCACATTTTTCTTTCAGCAGAATACGTGTAGCACTTTTAGACTTTTCACTTATTTTCGATTTAAACGGTACAACCGTAGTTTAGACAAATTTGTAGAAACTTTAACAATGAGTTCAAAATAAAATAATTAAATATAGGTACACTCTAATTATTTAACAACACCCTCAATAAAACTGTGATGGAATCTTTGCATAACATACAAATCATTACCTGTTTTTCCCCTCCAAAAAAGGAAAAGTGTTAAGTTATATGTTATGGAAAGGCTTAAGCAGTGAATCGCTGCCAACATGCCAGACCGCTAACTAATTGTGAGTTATTTCATGTTGACAACTTTTATTTATTTTTGTGTTTTGTTTTCGAAATGGGAATCATGCAAACATGTTGTAGTTCTTTAATAACCATCAGGTTGTTAATATCTATGTAGAGCCAGGTAGATAAGAAAAGGATAAAAGAGTATAGGAAAACCTAGACCAAGCTATATTAGTCAAATTATTGGAAATTTAGGTTCTAAAAGGTATGTAGAACTTTTTAGATGAGCACAGAATAGAAAAGAAGTTAGAGCTGCGTCAAACCGACCTTAAGTAAGGTCGAAAACAAAATGATGATGACAAATCATTGTGACATTTGTTCTTCTTTCATTACCCAGAAAAAAGAATATTGCCGCCTCATTCTTTTTCTCACAAATTTTACGTATCTAACTAAATTCTACTACAGTTTGGTCGACCTGACAAGTGATCCTCCCAAGCCTTAATAAAATAAGTAATAGTACAAAGGTTTATATATAATCATAATAATAGAGCTTAATGCTAAATCAGGCGAGCATAAACATAAATAATAAACATTTGGAAAAATTGTAATAAACATAATGCGAAATGTAAGACATATAATCATAACAATTTGACGCATTGAGGCAATATATACATAAAACAATTAAAAATCCTTTAGAAGATTCATAACGAATAATTATATAAATTAAGATATACATAAAGACTACATTAACCTGAAACATTTTCTTTTTATAATGTAAACATAAGAATGTGTGCTCAGTATAATTCATAATTAGTAATGACGACTAAATTCGCAGCTAGTTCTGATAAAGTGTGATATTACTATAGGGTTTAAACCTTGAGGTGTCCAATATTCTGATATATGATATGTAAGTTTGCTGAAAGACGATGATATCATTAACCACATATCTATCGTGAGGTAAAACACTGACTATTTCATAAGGGTCACTGTACTTCGGGATAAGCTTTTTATTAACAGCAAGTGTGATATCTGTATTAGTTACCATTATAAAGTCCCCTTCTTAATACACGTGAGCTTCTTTATGTTAGGAATCATAATAATTTTTTGCTGTAAGCATGCTCCCTCAAAGTTTTCAACAGTCTTCTGCCATATTTCTTCCAAATTTTCTGGACAATCTTCTAGAGATTCTAAAAATTGTAAAATAAGGGTTAAATGAATTAAATTCTGATTTGCCCTGAAGCGGTGAGGACCCTGTAGCCATATAAGAGTGTGTCCGCTAACTGTAGTGGTGCGGAAGAGGGTTCCTATGGATGAAATTAAGTACAAAAATAATAAATAACATGACTTAAATACAAAAAGTGCTATGTTACATTAACACTTACCTTGAAAGATTTCTCTCTGTTAAAATCAGAAACCCCCAAACCGTCTACCACAGCAATCTTATGAAGTTATTTCTACGTGGAAAATGGATTTTCTGCATAAAACTCGCTTGCTTTGGCTGTAATAAAATAATGTTGTACAGTAGAATACTTCTTCCTAATAAGATACCATCACTGGGGTGGCTTAATATCCTTTACAATTAACTGACTTTACTAGTCCCTAAATAAATTGAAATAAAATTCAACCTAAACTTGACCTCTATTAACATAAGATAATTTCTGTACACATACAATATACTTTCCTAAAAACAAATTCTTAACCTCAAATCTGACCAGGTATTGCTAAAATAAATAGCTAAAGAAAAAATCTTTAAAACCCTTAAATCTAAGCTATTGACAAAACTAGTTGTACACCCCAAATTTTTCCAACTTTTATAATTAATTACAAGACATTCATAAATCCCCAAATATTGAAAATGTTCATAATAATGAAGCACTATAAAACTGTATATGAAGCTTTGACTAAAGACATTTAATCTATTAAAGACTGAAACGAAGGAGAAAACTTGTTTTCTTTAAGAATGAACTTTAAGGTCACTTCATATCATGAAATGAAATACTTTAAGAAATTTCATGCTTTCTATGGCCAGTCTTAACTACATCTTTTAAAAAACAACAACCTACAACAAAAGGTGTCTTGTGGTAACCTTGGATAATCACAGATGGTGGAGAAAGTGGACATGTAAATATGAGGAAAGGTTATAAAAGAACCTTCAAGTATTTACTAGTAATAAGTTCAAATTTAAGTGGCAGCGGCAGAACGAGGAACTGCGACCTTGTACGGCACTCAAATGCTAATATTTTTATATTACCACAGCTACAGTGACACTAGTCTTCTTACAATTGTCGCGCCACACCACAACACAAAGCACTTGAAGGTTAATCGTCGTAAAACCCATAAATTATACTGTATACATGACGCAAGGGAAATGACCTGCAACCTACATCTTATGCGATAATTAAAGTTAATTTTAATTGCAAACGGATCATGCAGCCAACCAAAATACAAGGCATTTTTGAAAAGAAAATAACTATAAAGGGTGGAATGGAATGAAAAAATAATTAATATAAGAAAATCCATGAAATATTTACGCGAACAAAACCGAAACAAAAAATTATACAAAAAAAGACAAAGGAAAAATCACAAGAAATATAAAGATGGAGTTTAACGACAGGGCGTTTTAGCTCGCCTTGTGCGGTTTTGAGAGTTACAACCCCATCAGCTACTGGGTGGACCGCGACGACACAATTAAGAGACCATGAAATGGGTGGAACGTTATCAGCTTTAAATAGCACTAACGTATCCACCTGAACCTTCAGAGACGTTTTGTTCCATTGTGTTGTAGCGTATGCAGATACTCCTTTGACATCCACAGAAAGTAACCTGGTGTCAGGCAACTTCAGTAATTGGGGTGACTGCTTACACGGATGAGAGGATGCGAGTTTAAGATGGACCTCAATCTGAACAAAGACAGTGGCTAGTTCCTCTAAGGCAGAACTTGCTCACCTATGGCATGAAGAAGCAAAGTTTTAACTGATTTCACACCCGCCTCCCACAAACCACCAAAATGAGGCAGTATAATGTGCCAAGAAATATATTCTTTCATGGCAGCTAATTTTGCTAAAAAAAATTAATTGTCTATTGGCACCTTCAAAATTTGTTCCTGCAATTACAGTAGAGATGTTTGAAGCGGCCATGCTTGACAATAAATCGGCATAGAGCAGTTGATTCAAGATGGAGTACCTGGTAGCAATGCATATAAACATAAACATGCATTCAACACTCTAGCCCCTCATACAAAAAAAAAGCGTTTGGCTTGAGTGACTTAGCATGGGGGAAGGTGGCCAACAGCAGGCGCAATGCGGCGGATTAGTCTTCCAACAAGTCACACTGACTCAACACTCGACGAATGGAGTTTACTTGAAATATTCCAAAAACCAGTTGAACACCAGCATGGAAGTATCGCAGATGAACAAAGTTGATATACAAATCCGTAAAGCGACTTTTACTAGGTAAAAGAGCGGAACATTTCCTGTCGGAGGATAAGGGTGCGCGAGATATGCAACCACCAACCCGTAAGATTCCCTCTCTAATAAAGAGGAACAATTTGCAAAGTCTTTTAGAATTGATCGAGACTGGATGGAGTCCAGCTAAATAGAAAAGTGAGTTTGTTGAGTATATGTTTAATCAGGGGGTTCAAAGCGCTATGGAGCTTGAAACAGGACAAAGGCCCAGTGTATTTTGCCCACGGATTTTTCAAGCGACAATGCGCATGATAAAATGAAAAGATGAATGACTTTCCAAAATCGTTTCATTCCAAGAAGGCAATGCGACAGTGGTCAAAACCAGACATCATGTTTCTCAATGAGAACTTCCAAAGAATTAAAAAGTGGAATGAGTGGACTGTAAGTGTTGAAGGAGCGATGCAATGCAGGCGATGCCACCCACCATAAAGAACGATGACACAAGTCAGAAGCTAGGAAACCACATAATCCAACATCGGCAGGATTCTCAGCGGACGAAATATGATGCCAAGAAGCGCGACAAGTGTTTTCCTGAATATAGGAAACTCGATTGGCGATGAATATCTCCCATTGCTACAATGGAGAACGAATCCAAAAAAGAACCACCATGGAGTCAGACCAACAAAAATTTTTTCCATAGGTAATATAGGGATCAAAAGTTTTGAGGATGAAGGTTAATAGTATGGAGGCCAAAGCGGCGGTTAACAGTTTGAGCCTATGTCGCGGAGCAAATTTGGACTTAGCACAAACTAAGCGAACCTTAACAGAGGAAGATGTAAGAAAACGAAAATGAACAACGGCACAATAGCTGCATTCGGGAATGTCCACAAAACAACGAACTTCATACGTAGAAAATTGTGAAGGAAGTAGCAAGTGTGGCAAAGCAAAGTCGGAAAGGAGTGGTAATTCATACATATATCTTTTCCACAAACCGAGTAAGTTGGAGGAGGGTTATCATCACAGTCTAATTTCAAAGATCATAAATGCTGAATTAAATGTTTTACCAAAAAAGGAGATAAAATTCCTATAGGGTCGAAAATACTGGCTAAGTTAGGAAGCAAGTTACGCTTGGCACTTGATTATTGTTACTACTACCATAAACCACATATTTATATTTTACTGTTGCAAGCAATTCATGTCGATTGAAAAGCACTGTCACAATAGTTAATTGCAATAAGCTATGTTCCTTTTTTACTTAACATACACTACTACCTTCCAAAATAAAAACTTGGCAACAGCTTCTTAGTGGTTTGATTGTGTATTGGGGGTACTGCTGCGTCAAGTGTTGGATAAAATTTTGAAGTACCTTCTCTGTCACTCATCTAGGTATTCTGAGAGATATGGTGATGCCAACACGGACAGACGATAGTAAAAGTTATTTACGTGACTCAATAAAGATCGGGTGTGATTTGTACATACACCAGTCTAAAGATTTACAAAGAATTTAGAATGATTCATAGTCTGGTGTATGTATGGAACAATCTCCCTATGCCTAGTTGCACATAGACTCTCCATTAGTCTGTCTGAATTAGTGATCCTGAGCAAATACGAGCTTAGATAATGGGCATCGCAGCATGTCAATTTTGTATAAACAACATAACCCTGTTTTGTTGTGGTGTCATCCATACCCAAAAGCCACTGTTGCACCACTACAAACCCGTAGTTATACCTCCGGTGAACCACCAATGACTCGTCTGTCTGGATGGTGTAGTTTGGACCTGCGAACATAAATAAATGAGGCTCCACCAACAGCTTCCGACTGTAAATGTCAGGGAGATAATAGTGGAGAATGTATATCTTCGTAGTTTCTTCCAGTTGCTATAAACTGAAATTGTAAATAATAAAGTGCATATTATAAAAATAAAAATACATTGCAGTTAATTCTATGTTGTTCCTGCAAGAGAACATTTATGTTTGGATGATATTATTAACAAATTTCTTTAAATTTCGAATTTGTTAGTTTGTGTTGGGCAGAAAAATACTTACCTTAGAGTACTTGGAAGTCTTTTATGTGGTGTTATTGTAAGGCCCATTATTATGCCACGTTATTGTTGATAATGATTCCAATTCATTCCATAATGGTTTCTCCAGTTGTCTGGATACAAATTCCAATAAATTAGAATGACTATGTATGTACTTTTTCTTTCTTTTTTTCTTAATCTTGTTACGTTCATTTTCGACAATAATTGGTTATTTTATTTACAATAATTTTCAACTCAAATCCTTTGCTAATTAATTATCCGTTTATCTAAATTCCATGTCTACAATTAAATAAAATCGTCGATTCATAATTAAAAAGAAATACGCTGGCTAATAATTTTCAACTAAAATCCACTTTGCTTCTAAAACGAAACTTTATTCGATAAATTAAATATCCTGTATATTTTACTTGGTAAATACTTGCGCTAATTAAGAATACTTCCCAGAATTCTCTAACATAAAGTTTACGCTATACTCAGATAGTCGATAACGTGTTCCAAGTATCTGATAATTGCTTCTTATGTGTTTTCTGTCGGTAGAATTCGTCGAATTAAAGCTGTGTATTATCCCAATATAAACTGTGTTTTTCCAGGTTAATTCTGAATAGAAATATTACTTTGAACTCTGGTCACTGGCTAAACGAAATTGATTTTATTTGCTTTGCAATCTACATAACGGAGACACGTGTAGAAATGTTAGGTTGTTTCCGTTTTTCGTTATGAAAATTTCGCGCGCGTAATACGGCTTGGTGCGTATTTAGGGTTTTTAGAAAATTGTATTTTTCGTCGAAATTAAATTAATTTTTACTGGTATTTGCTCTAGCTTCTTCCGGTGGCCTTAAAGCAACGATGAATGGTCGTCCCTTGCTGTAATGGGAGGCCAAGCGCGTTATTTCTGGGTGTAGGTCCACCTACTCGTTGCTGTTGACCAGCTAGTGACTCAACCCCGACGTCAGCAACTTCGAGGGTGAGTGTTTTCTTTCTTCATCATTTACAATTGCGACCATATCGTTTGGGATTTTCAGTTTAAGCTCATGCATTCCTAAATTTAATCCGTTTAGACGACAATTAGTGAATTAGTTTGAGATTTATTGACACTATATGAATGCATTACTATTTGCTTTAAAAACTAAGAGTATGCAACTATTTAAAGTGAAAATGATTTGAGGGCTTGCTGGCACGTTTGAAAATGTTGTCGCTATTAGATGTATATACTTAGTTTTGGATTTACCGTGCTGATTTAGAGCTGGTGGTTTTAGAGGGGTAATTTCGCTTAATTTCTTTTTTTGTTGAAACTCAATCTAGGGAGTAATCTAAAACCGTCAGCTCACCATTTAAGAAAAAAGATTTGTTCATTTGGTTGATACTTTTTTTTTGAGTTAGTGTGTAATTATTTATTGCTGTACATATTGTGTTTAATTATGTTTCTTTTGTCGATATGTTGTGTTTTGAGTATGAATGAGTGTGTAATTTTTCTTTTATTTCAGGCCTCCCTTAATTTTTGTTGTAGGTACAATACCCAGCCCACTCGCCGATTGAGCCCAGTTCATTTCTTTTCTTTTTGGTTTTTTTTCTAGGCTATGTCAATGCACGTAGCAATCTTCTTTGGGAACTAAACCACTCATAGTTGTTAAAATCATCTTTATTTACGTTTCGATCCATGACCTAACATCGTTGTCAAAATAATAAAAATTTCAACTTTGACATTTATTACACAAATTGAAGGTGACTTTGATTTATTAATGTTTGATATATTTGGCTTGAATACATTAGGTGAAAATTTTAAAGTTTAGAAGAATGAGTGCCTTCAATTTGTGTTGTGCCCTGGGAGCGACTTTGAGGTAGTCAATACGCTTAACGTGAAATCAATGATTAATTTTTATATAGTTAAATTTCATATAAATTCAATAACTTGAGGATTGAAAAACATTTTTTAACATGTTTTTATTTATACGATTGAGAGGATGATTATTAAAGAAGTGTGCGTTTACCTTACTTTAAGGCTTAAGCAGGCTATATCTTTGATAGTGCCGGACTTTCACCGACTAAAAAACTTCCCTTGTTCTTACATGGTTCTGAGGCGACCCTAAGGTGGGTTTACACTTGTCAGATACCAATGTTGTTCTACGAATATTTTATTGGTACTGAGGAGATCCTATGGCGGGTTTACACTTGTCAGATATCAATGCTGTTCAGCAAAGATTGTATATGGTTGTGAGGCAATCCTATGGCGGGTTTACACTTGTCAGATACCAATGCTGTTTTACGGGGGTTGCTAATATGTCTATTGTTATGTAATTAGTTATTGTATGTGTAAATAGAAATCATGTATCTAGGCTGTATTTCATGCTAATATCGCAAGGAAAACCCAGAAAAAACTTGCAATGCTACCCAGATATTGGGGGCATTTGCTTTTCATGTGTTATTTCTTTAGTAATCGAATCCATTAAACACTGAAAGCACGGATTCGTTCGTGATGCATTTATTTTTATGTAGGGTTATATAAGCAGCTTCTTTGATTTTTAGTTTTTGGTGGTTTCCTTTCTGTCAATAATTTTTGAGCACTCTTATTTTATTTTATAACTGGAGTCGCATGCATGTTGGCAAATCATGGATTTTTCAAATTTTCTATCTTTTATATATTATTTATGTTCTTTTAATCGAACTTCAAATGGTCTGGAACTTACCCTATATAAAACTTGTTACATTCGCACGGTATTTTGTAGATGCAGTTTTTTGAATTTTGTATTGCATTTTTGGGTTTTGTTTTTGTTAATCGTGTTCTTAGTGTATTGTTAGTTCTAAATACTGCTTTGATTTTGAATTTGTTTCCTATTCTTTGGATTTTTTCGGAGAATCCTTTTATGTATGGTATAGAGAGCATTTTTTGATGCATATTATTGTATTCTTCTTCTTTATTTTCTCGAACTTTATTCATCTCTTTCTCTATTATTCTTTTTAGATACTTTTTTATTAGTGTACACTTTCTCTTTCTTTGAAATTTCTTTGTTTGATGATATTAATTTTGCTCTATCATACATGGTTTTGGTAATTCCACGTTTGACACAGTGTGGATGGTTTGAATCGTGAGTTGGTTTTCTGTATATCGATGTATTAATTGTGGTATCGTTTTTGAATTAGAATATCTAAAAACGGAAGTTTTCCATGTTGCTCTAATTCATATGTGAATTTAATAGTTGGTTCTATTTTGCTAATTGAATCTACAAAGTGTTTAATTAGTTCTGTATTATAAGGCCAAATAGCATAGGCAACATCTACGTATCTCCACCAGATTAGTGATTTCAATTCTTGTGTAAATATTACATCTTTTTCGAATTCCTCCATGAATATATTACCAAAAATTGGCGATTGTGGACTTCCTATCGCCATTCCAAAGTTCTGTTTGTAGAATTGGTCATTTATTTGAAAATATGTGCTATTGATGCATACATGAAGTAATTCCATGATCGATGTTATACTTAGTGTTGTTCTTTCTTTAACCCTTTAACGCCTAAGGAGCCATATAGGGTAAGCTAGAATTTATTCCACAGATTTGATCTTATCTATAAAAAATGAAATGCAATATGCAACTTTCTGTGATGTCCTCATCACTTTGAAGTATATCCGTTGCTACACGTGCTATAAAGTTTAGTATAGCAATAATTGTTGTTTATTTATGACGCAATTAAAGTGTCTGCATTTATTTCGACTAATATCTGCCTGCGGCCATGGATATAACATTTAGGTAAGTATAGCAAAAGCTTATCATTTTTTGATAAATTGTTGTACTGGTATAGTTTAGAGATTATAAATTATTATTATTATAAATTAATATGTGAAAAATCTTTTATATAGAGTGTTTTGTTTGTTTAGTGTGCCATGATTGGCACACTAGCCACTAGCACTGTCAAATGTTTCTAAAAGCATTTCTCTTCATTATATGCCACTGCAATCGTGTTCTTATGGATTCAATAACTTTATTGTATTTTTGCAGCGGTATTACATTACAATAGGCACTTGATATAGCATACGATGATAATGTGGAGCGAATATACATTGAACCACCAGAGGTAAATGTAAACTCAGATGAGGATTCAGCTGACGAGAATGCTGGTGGCCTAGTAGACAACCTTACTGAACGACAACTCCTCAGCAGCGCTGAAATTGTAATTCGAGATCAGGCTAGTACAGAAGAGAATTCTGAATATATCTTGGATGTGGTCGCTGATCCTGTAGGAAATTTAGAAAAAAATTGAAGCCAAAACCAAAGGGTAAAGCACAAGGGTGTATGAAAAATCGAGAAATATTTATGTGGCATAATAAAGATATAAATGTTCAGGTTGGATGCTTTCCAGAATCTAACTATACTTCCTCCCGCGAATTGAAAGCTGTGGAATTATTTGAACGGTTTTTTGGTGATCAAGTTTTGGAATTTCGTCGTGCAGAAACAACAAAATATGCACTTATTTGTCGTTTTATACACTGTGCGGATAATTCCAAAATTGATAATACTGACAAAATGTGGAAACTGCACCCACTGATGGATCTTCTAAAAAAGAGGTTTCTGGCTGAATACCGAGCTGAACTGCATATGAATTTTGATGAGTGTATGGTGGCCTACTACAGTCGCCATGGGTGTAAACAATTTATTAGTGGTAAGCCAATATGATTTGGCTACAAAATCTGGTGTTTGAATATAGTATCTGGTTATTTGATTTCATTTGTAGTTTATCAAGGAGCGAATACATCTGAAAATACTGAATACCAGACATTATGTGGAAAATCAGTTGTACCATTACTAGAAATGGTGGATGCATTTCCCAGTGAAATTAAGAATTTGCCATTTAAAATCTATTTTGATAATTTGTTTACCAGTTTACCACTACTCACAAAGATAAGGAAGCATGGATATGAGAGAAAACAAACTTCTGCAAAATTGTCCTATAGAATCGTCAAAAGTTATGAAAAAAGAAAACGGGGATCGTTTGTAAATGCAACCTCTATCAATAATATTGCCGTAGTAAGGTAGGTAGACAACTCTGTTGTTACCATAGCTTCTACCACTAACGGAGTGAATCCGGTTGGTTCAGTAAGCAGATATTCTCGTGAACAAAGAAAACATAAATGTAAGCAGACCACACGTATTTGCTGAATATAACAAATATACGTGAGGAACTGATAAAATGGGCGAAAATGTCTCTTATTATTGAATAGGTGTGAGACGCAAGAAATGGTGGTGGGCATTGTTTACGTGACTTATTGATACATCAGTGCATAATGCTTGGGTTTTGTCCAGAAAAACTGGTAAAGTAACTTCACAAATTGATTTTCGCCGAGAATTGGTAACAACTTATCTTGAAAAATATAAAAATGCGCCACTTGCGCCTGGAAGGTTGTCAACTGTTAGTTAAGTACAAGGTCGAATTCATGACTAAATAAGGCAAGATACGGTGAACCACTTAATCTCCACTATTGAAGCAGGAAAACTTCTTGTGGAAGTTGAACACGAACATATTGTGTGAAATGTGATGTTGGACTCTGTGTTGATTGTTTTGTAAGTTAGCATTCCTCAAAATAACAGTTATACACAATTAGTTGTGATTTGTTTCTTGTATTATCTGTAGTTTTTAGTGGTGTAGCCTATAGAATTTTTTGCCCTATATACACACATTTTGTATAAATATAACATATTTCGTAGTCATTTGTTTATCTATTAACTATAATACAAAAATAAGGAAATTCTGACAATAGAAGCGCCTAGTATGCCATATATGGTACACCCTGTATGCAAAAAACTACACACTCTACACATCTAAAATTGCGCATGGTTACTAATATTGCAAAATATAAAAATGACCCAAAACCTTAAAGAGACTTGGAAAAAGAATTAATTACCGGCATTAAAGGGTTAAGGTTTTCATCATTTTGTAGTTTGTTTTTTAATACTATTAAGCGTTTTGTTTACAGGGACATGTATGAAGAGATTTACTACATCAAAACTTACCATTGTGTATATTTTCAATTTTGATGCTTGATAATTCTTTAAAAAATGTTGGTTGTTTTTTATGAAAGAATTCGCTTTCCCTGCTAATGGATTTATAATTTTGATGAGAAATTTTGCTAAATTATGGCATGGTGAATCTATGGAGTTTACGATAGGTCTCAAAAGTTGATGCGTGTTTTTTTTTTATAGTATACGTTGTGGCATCAGTGTAACTTATTTTTTTGTTTTAGATGGGCGCTAGTGAACAAAAATCTTCCGACATAGCTAGGGGTCATATGCAGAAATCAGAACCAATCATTTATACAGTCGACCCACTTCCACTTTCAAACAATATCTTCTACTAGCGCGCGTCAAACTAAACTAGTACGTACATCAACGTACACCACAAAACCACTACTAAATTTCGACTACAAGTTTCCATAACCATACAAAATTCCCAAACAAAACAAATTGTAAAAGGACAATCTTTATTTATTATAAGTTATAACTATGCCGAATCAAAAACCAGAACAAAACGAAACAAGTAAACAACTGATTTATTTATAATCATAGAAATGACAGAACAGAAACTAATCTTCAGGATCATCTTCCTCATCTGGGTCAGATGCAGCAAAGGGCTTCAAATCTTTGAGGTGCCATCTACCGGCTTTAGAATCATCAATAAAAAACTAATCACGACGATAGCTAACAAAAAAAATATCAGTGTTCAGGTTCACTCTCACCCTAATACCAACCGAACTGTCGAAACAACTACAATGCTTCACAACGCCTAAATTTGCTAGAATCACAAATCCTCTACGAGTCTCGCCTAGACTAACAACCAAAAATTACATCAACTCAAAAAAATTATGATGCATAAATTACTAGAGCGACTAACTCACCTCGAGTCTCGTCTAGACTTACGTAATGCTGAGCGACCAACTCTTCCTGAGTCAAGTCTAGACTAACATACTGCTGAGAGCGACCAACCACGACGACAAGTTCCGCCTAGACTAAATTGTGTTGCAATGCCGATCTAAATTAAAAATCTGCTATCAAAACAAAAACGTGCCTATGCACAAGAGCAATTCTCAAATGATATGACGGCAGCTCAAACCGATGTACCCTTAAAAATAGAATTCGTAGCATTATCATCAAATTCGGACAAAGCATTTTTTATTGACTCAAGCGAATTAAACAACCAGGATCTTTCACTTCCATAGCCAAAAGTCTATCTAAAATTTTTCTTTTCTCAACGACTGGTTTCTCACTTATTACACCTCTAATCCTAAGTTCATATTCCAGTTCCTCTTTAAGTAAACAAACAATTTGAAATTATTCAGACATATTTGTTATAGTCTAATATTTTAATGAAATGAAATTGATAAATCTAAATGATTCAAACTTTAAGAAAAGTGTCAAAACAAATTTGGTCAACGAAAGGTCAAAGTCAAAAAGTGAATTAGGTAAAAATAGATTTTTGCCAAAACAATATCGAATAAAATCTTTATTAGGCCAAAATAAAATTAAAGTTAAAAATAAATTCGGCTAAAGTAATTAACTGACTGAAGGAAAGTCAATGTCTCAACTAAATTTGTGCCAAAATGAATTTCGAGAACAATAGCAAATTTGAGCAAACAAATTTCGAAGCCCTACACGTTGAGGCGCAAGTGAAACTTTTTTTGTTGTTGTTTCCTTCTCAGAGAATCGCCTTTGTTGACAGAAGTCTGTGATGCGTGTTTTTTTTTATAGTATACGTTGTGGCGTCAGTGTAACTTATTTTTTTGTTGTACATGGGCGCTAGTGAACAAAAATCTTCCGACATAGCTAGGGGTCTATTCCTGGGTAGAGCAATAAGAAGTGGGTGGGTAAGTCGACTTATGTTTGCAAACCAAAGCTAAACTAAGTTAAATAGGCGCCACCAAGTCCTGAGATAATCACGATAATAGCAAAGCACAATTCTAAGGGCGGACATGGAAACCCAAAGATAAAACGAACGCCTTCGTTAACAAAAACCTGTCTTATAAAAATAAGACGCAGCTCCTGTAAGAAATTACAAAGATTAAATAAATAAAAATGTACAACACCATTTGTGTCCTATAAAAGTATCAAAAATAAAAAAAAATGTATATCCAATATAATATTGGCACAAAATTATTACCCAAAAATTCTACCTTTATGTTATCAGATTTGATCGAATTTGACCAAAATAAAAGTCTCAAAGTTTAACTAATTGTTTACTAAAAAAAACTCTTTTAAAATTTCAAAACTTTTTAACAAGTAAAAAAATTTTTATCATTAACATGTATAACAAAGTCAAGGTTTTGGCTTTTTAAAGCAAACGACTGCTCTTCAAACATAAACTTGCTTTAAACATTTGATTAAAATAATTTGTAACCACAATACACCGAATTAACGCTTCTAACCTGGGCAGATCTTAAGGTAGACTACAGTTTCTAAATTATTACGCAGCGTGTATTTACATTTTCATATTTAGATTTTATAATTTATCTGTAAATAAAAGCTAATTACAAGAATAGGAATGTTTAATTTAAATTTTATGATAGCTGCACGAAGCATCTGCTTTCACGGCAACATCTGTCAACTGTGCACACAAAAAAAAGTATGACGTCGAAAATATACCTTAAAATCTATCTGAGGTTCAAATGGAACAAAGCTTGTAATTATATAAACCTAACTTGACAAAATTTCGTTCTACGGCTTGTAAAACCAGTTCAACAATAATTGAGAATTAAACAGATTATATGTTCGTAAACATAATAGCAACTTTTCGTACTTTATATGATAGTCTGTTTATCAAATTTTTACGACATTCAAAACACATGCAAGAAATTTCTTATATGTAATAACGAACCGAACTGCCTCTGTTGCTCCAAGACAAATCTGGACGGAAATTCATAATCTCCAAACAATGTTACTAGCCATTTCTAATTTGGGACGACTGCAATCAAAACCAACATCTTCACTCGTACTTAATCTATCATTCTTCGATGGCGAATTCTTCGTTGACGCGCTAAATAAATGAAACCAAATTAAATTAGTTCGTAAAATGTATAATTTACCAACCGTTAGTAGAAGTTTTCAAAGTGGTTTCAGGTCTAGCACGACCTGACCCGCTCACACAAGTAATTTAGCCGAAGGTCGCACGCCTCTAGCCGGGAATACATCTTGATAAGGCGGTTGCTAGCGCGCGACTAACTCGACAAAGCGAGAACCGAATGATAGCGACGTTAGAGGTGGGGAAATAGCAAAGAAGCAGCTAGAGATGCTTGACGAAGTAACTTTATGTCACACAGATATTTTAATATAAGAAGATTAATAAAGAATAAGGCACGCTTAGCGCATTATCCTCGTAATTCAATGCGAATAGTTATTGCTCAAATTAAACATGTTACAAAGTCTCTTTTATGAATTTTTGGTAGACCGTAAAAGTGAGGTGGCTTGCTGTAATGTGGGACCAGTTTGCTTCTTTCTTTGATTTCGAACTCTTTTTAAATTTATATATAGTTTTGTATATTTTATTTTCAATTGATTTTGTTGGGTCCGTTTTTAAACTATGTGTTAATTTTCACGACTGAGTGGTTTAATTCCCAAAGAAGATTACGAAAAATGCAAAACAAAGCACAACAAACATACTACTTAGTAATCACCTGTTTCTTGTAATTGTTTTCTTTCTGGGTATACAAAGCACAACAGTTGCTAAAAATATATTTTCGTTTGACGTATTTATATATCCATTATACAATTCACATACGTACACAGAAAGCAAAATTTGTACTACATAGTGGTATCATACTGCTATCGTATTTGTGACAATCATACTACGGTGTTGAATCGTGAGTGGGGGATTTTGTACAAAAAATCATAAAGTAATACAGGATGTATCCTTTTATGTATTTATAATAAAATAAATATCTCTTTCAGAAGAAGAATTCCTATTGCAGCACAACCATTTATTAGAGCCACATTATCATTATTGATATCCAGTCCATTACTTTTATTGTAGTGCTTTACTATACTTTAAAAACTTCCCGCACTTGGAATTTAAATCCTGGCTGTGTGATTGTTAAAATGAAGGTATTTTTGGAGTAACTAAATATTAGCGTGAGAAAAATAAAAGCATTAAAAATCCACATTATTAGTATAAATTTGTAAGACATTATCTTACAAAAGACTAAGCCACTTATGTAATAATCAGTTTATTTAGGCAGTGTATATCAATATAACACTATATTTACATCCACCAGACCTTTGCAATTAAAATTTAGTTTGTTTTCAAATCTCGTCCTTTCTTAATATTAGTATCTAATAATGTATGTAGACATCTACTAAATTATTATCTGATAAAATAAACTATATATAAGAAAGGATGTGATTTTAAACGTGTACGATCACAACAGAATTGATATTTGCAAGGCATGCTTCAAACAAATTAATGTGCAATTGCATCAATTAAAATTTTTTAGTGTACGCACGCTTTATTTTTAACTAAATAAAAAATGGACGTACAATGTACAGCAACAAGTATTATACAATAATTTACATAATAACAAATAGTTTAAAATAATTAAAATATAACAAACAGTTCGATATAATTGACATTTAATTATTTAACTCTGTTTAACATGTTTGATTTGTGTTAAAATTTGTAAGGATCTTGCGTGCTGATAAAATCACTATTAAAAAAAATAACTTAAAAATGCAAGTTTTTATTTGCATTATGTTTTATGTACTCTTAATAAATATTTATAATTATATAACCATACATTCGTTTTTTCTTTTATATACACTTTCACTCTAATTATCACTATTTCATTCGACTAAATAATAAATTTGCATATATCTACTGAGCATTTAGAATTGTCAGTCGAGGTGAGCAGACCCTAACATAATTTACAACTTAATCTGAATTCAACTCAAATAAAACTATGCACTTATTTAATAATGCTCACCAACGACTTATTGATTTAGGTACTGTACAATGCTAAGAATGGAGGGAGCATAAAAATATTCTTTTTTTAACAATTTACATGAACTAATGTATGATATTTTAAGTGACTAAAAAACAGGTCTGCTTGTTTGTATAATGAAACAGTAACAAAAGGAACTGGTATTGAAGGCACAATTTTACTTTGGCAGCAACCAAAGTATTGTTTTCATTTCAGCCAAAAATCCTCTAACCCATACTTTTTTGCATTTATCATATTTCATGATATTCTGAAGTGCTTCACTTGTATTAGCATATGATAGTAAACAAATAAGTAAATTTTGAAAGTTAAATACTTATGAATGTGCAGTTTGACTTAAATTAAAAATATTAATTCCAATTACTAAGATTAGTTTTAAAATTTTGAAGATATAAAAGTCAAGGTCAATAGGAACTACAAGATATAGATGAGTCATATAAAAAATAATAATTCCTTGGATCAATTTTAGACATTAAACAAGTGTTGAAATAATTTACTAACAGATATAAACTAAAAGCAAGTGTATGCACATCGATGTGAGAACAATTGCAATAGTAGTAGAAGACTTAGTAGTAATAAAATCACATTAATTATACATCGTATAACACATGTATAAATGTATAGACATACATGTGTGCATGCGCATGCACATATGTGCACATGCACATACACACAAACAAACACGCATGCATGAACGTTCGTACACACACAAACCTATGCACACGTGCACTAATGAGATATTGTAACTACACTTGTGGTACGGTTGACATTCTTCTGCTGGTGTTATTACTAACAAATATGCAAATATGTAGCTAACATTATCTACATCTTTATATATATATATATATATATATATATATATATATATATATAGTGTAACATTTGTAGAGACTAATAATTAAAATAATATTTAGGCAAAAATATAAAATTGCCGATTTCTTTACTTACTCATAAGTAGGCTGCTAATTAAAATAGAATGCTCAAATTTTGTACATCATGATAATTCACATTGTGCTTTAGATTGTGAACTTAAATTTTGCCTAAGGCACATGGATTTTGTGCACTCTAATGGAAACTAAAGCCTACTATGACCAAAACACAGTTTTGTGATTGTCAAAGTTATGATTCAATCAAACAACCATGTTATACTTCTTTGGAAAGAATTTTTGTTAGCATTTCAAAAATGTAAAATCCAATATGCTGACTATTAGAAAATAAAAGGTTGAACATTGACAATGCTAAATCTATATGCCAGACAAAATCTAAGTCCACAATGTGAAGCACAATGATGAATTAAAACCATCATGTACAAAATTTGAGCATTCTATTTTAATTAGTAGCCTAGTGACGGGCAAATGAAAAATTGACAATTTTGTATTTTTTGCCTATATTTAGTAACCTATAAAAACTTTTTAAATTTGAAAACTGATCTGAGACACCCTAATTATTGTGCTACTTTTGTCCAATTTAACCAAGATCGTATAAAAAATTATTCCTGTTATTCTGCAAACTAGTGAAGTAATTTAAAATAACCGTGCTCAATAAATGTCAGTGCAAGCATTACGATTGTTACAAAAATGTTTACAGTTAGTTTGACTTTTGCCGATTTTGAGAAATCACAAGTAGGTCTGCATATTTTAAATTAATTCAGGTAATGGGAATTGTTTCAGGGCTTCAAATACTAATTGAACTTTAAATACTAGTTCAAGTTTATCTGTTCAAATCCTAGATTAACCGCTATTCCTAGTTCAAATCCTGTTCAAATTTTATGCAACTTTAATTATATTGAATTAATTTCATTCTACTCAGAAACAATTCATTGCAAATTAGCATTCCTTGGTTTAGATTTGGCGAGGGCCTGGTATAATTCGATCCAAAAAACAATCTCCCTATTAAAGAAGTTTGTGTTCAAAGTTCATAGTATTGAGAACTGGCAAGTCTTGGAATTATTTTAAGGCATCAGATGTCAATGATCACATAGTTTCTAAGAAGTGTGATTTTTTTGTATAAAAAACTTTACAAAAATATTCAAATCTGCATTTAGTATTTAATAGTTCTACGGTGAGAAGTAGTAACTTTGATGTTCAATTTTTCAAGATTTCACTTAAGTAATTTATTTATATAAGCAAGGGCGATTTACCGGTATCTTTGATGAATGGAATATTTCTCAAAGTGTAAGTACGGTTGTGTGGAAATTCAACGCAAGTTTATTTACTGAACATCAACGTTTCGAATAATAACAATTAACAAAAACAAAAAACTAGCATTACTATAAAGTACTTACATTCAATGTGATTAATAAAAATAATTCATATAAACTTTGAAAAGGATATTAAAGTGTCAGTGTGATGGATAAAAACATCAAGTAGTATTAAATAAGAATAGACATGAGTGATTGAATTTGAAAAGTCACAAAATTAAAATATAACTAACCAATAAGAAGAGTGCAATGAATAGATCTACTAAAAGTTAATCTGTTACATATGCTTTATGTTGTAGTTTTATATAAATATGTGTATATATGTGTATATATATATATATATATATATATATATATATATATATATATATCGATGTGATTAAAGACCATAGAGAAGTCATATTGCATCATCTGATAAATATCAGACATTGTAAACTCAAGAAAATTCGAAAAAGCCAAATTACTTCACACTTATTTGTATAGAAAATATTTGCGAAGTGCCCAGTATAAAATGTATCAATGCATAAAACTGTGATTATTAGATAGTTTAATTGTGTTTTAGGTAAAACATAAAAGTCGCATATGTAAAAGAACTTACATTAGGATTTTTATTGAAAACACGCATGTGTAAAATCTATTAAAATTTAATAAGTTACAGAAATTTACGTTCAAATATATTTAATTACTCAATTATATGTAGAACCGCGTGAATAAACACTTTGATGTTCATGTAATAGCAAAAGAATTTACATCAGTTGAAAAGATATATTTCTAAGTATAAAAAATGTTTATTGATCCCATGTTCTAGAATGATCAAATATTGAAATAAAACATGTAAACGACGTGAATAACCTGGAGTGGCAAAAGAACTGCAGAAAATCGATGAACTTGAAATTATTGAAAGCAGTAAGATGTTGAGAGGTAAACATTTATTCAATTATTATATAACCCGGAGTGGTCATAAAAAACGGTGGAACAATACATTCTTGAAAATTGGTAACGTACGTAATGACACGTCTTTTAGAACAAACCCAAAGGTGGAAACAACACACTAGACCAAGTGTAAAAATTCTTGAAGCCTATGTAAGTAGAGGTTCGCCTTTATAAAAGCTTTCATGTTGGCATATTATTGATGAGATTAGATAATACATTTGTATTTTAAAGTGCTACCTAACACGTACAGTACTTAGTAGTGAAAATTATTTAAATACGGTTTTAAGAGGAGTGTTACTTGAACCGCCGACGTTACAGTGTTGATTGATACTCAAAAACGTTTTTACAATGGTCTCAAAATGGAAGATAGATAATAAAAGTAATTAAAACTACGGCAAGATAGTTTAAAAACAAAGGCATTGTAAGCAGAAATATCACGCATGAGTAATAGTTAATTTAAAAGTCAACATTGATACTGTCAATTTGTAACTTACTTGATGTGCGTGTGTGTGTCTTTTGGTGCGTGCATGTGTGTGTGTATATATATAAAAATTATAATTGTTTGTATACACACGCACGCGCATGCGCTCGCGCACACGCACGCGCTCTCGCACACGCTCTCGCACACGCACACGCACGCGCGCGCACACACACACAAATGTTCTTTTCTTGGGAATAGGTCATTTATTAACATTAATTCTTTTTCCTTTCTTCTCATTAAACTAATATAAAACACAAACATTACACGTTTTGGTTATTATAATTGTATTTTATATTAGTTTAATGAGAAGCATTCGGATTTAAAATATGCAAGTCTTTATCAGAATGTACAATAGGATATCTAAAAAGACCAGTATTAATTTTAAGTATGTTTCAAATTATTATAAAAACTTTGAACCAACAACGAAAAACATCGATAACCACTATTATTATTCTTACTTTTTAGGATAAAATTCCTTATTTAAAAAACAATGCACAGGGTCAATAAAATTTCATGCTATGATAATTGTGGTGGGGTATATATTGGTCAAAGTTTACAACATTTGGGCAAAAGGTTAATTGGCTATAAGTACGACAAAAATAACGTGACTGCAATAACTAAACACGAGGACACTACAGAGCATAAATTCAGTCACAGTAAAACAAAAATGCTAAAAACAAAGTTAAATAAAAAATGCGAAATTATGGAGATGATTGCTATAATGTAACATTCCATAGCAATAATGATAAAATTGACATAAAAATACGAGTAAAAATATATTGTGATATATAAAAAGATAATAAGATTTAATATATCTACCGTTAAAGTTAGTATGAGTCTTGTGTTGTATGGGTTTGTGTGGTCAAATTAAAGTTCTAGGTGTTATCTACTTTTATTAATGGAATGGGTTCAATGTGTTTATCAAATGCAAGTACGTTGCCACATTTAAATTTAAAATTTTAATGTATTGCCAACTAGCATTGGAAGCGTGTTTATGAAATTGTGTACTTACATACAACTGTACTGTTTAAAGTTCTATTACAGACCAGGAGAAAATTTTTAAATTGCCCTTACAGATATTGTTTTGAAGTTTTGATGCTGATTGAAAAATAAAAGATATTCTATGAGATTATATTATGTTATATTATGTTAACTGATAAAATTTGTTACCAGGTTCATGATAATGAACCCACAGTGCATACGTAGTACAATACCTTAAAGAGGCAGAATAGATACAGAGCTTGACTAACAAAAATGCAGACATCAGTGCTATTAAATACATCTGGGATCAGATGGATAAAAATTGTTTACTTTCGGTAAGAATTGTTCATAAGGCACGGTACAAAATAGTGTTAAAATATTTTTTTATATAAATTGTGTTCTATTATTTTGCTAGATTTGAAAGGATAATGTTGTAAAATAACGATGATTGCAATCAACTTATTTGGTATATTATATCATATACCCGCATATTTTTCAAATGTTTGTACTATAAGTACATTAAGAAATGCTTTCTAAAATATATCACAACAGATATGTTTGTTTATTTTTAGTGTGCTCTACCTCTAATAATAAAATTTATGGCAGGACTACTAAATTTTAATTTCATTTGAACTTTAATTACGTGAAGTGCAAAATTGTATACATTTCACTGACCACTTTAATGCAAATATGTAAGTCATCAATGCCACTGGTATGACTATTTAGGTCTATATGCTTTTTAATATTTTCAACCACTACTAAGCAATAGTAGCACATTTCTCATAGTCCAGAAGGTAATTATTACAATTATGAAAAGAAACAATACTCCAAACATTATTTCAGTTGATGTTTATGTATTTCAATATTTACAATTTTATACAAAGTTAAATCAATTTCTAATAATTCAGAATATCATGAAAAACTTTTGAGAAATAAAAATCTATTACATTTATCCTTTGAATCAATTTTAATGGAACTTGTTACTTTTGAAGTATAACCCTTTAGATGTTACTGTACTTAGTATACAGGATATTTGAAAATTAACATTTTCAGGAAAATATATATTAACAAATAAGTATAATTTACTTCATAGAATGTTGAAATTGTAAATTTACTTCATTGTCACCACAATACTAAACTACAAGATGCATTAACAATATCAGTCCAAATTCGATTATCGTGTTTGAAACGCTTGTTTATTAGTCTAAACGAGCAGCAAGTGAATCAATGCCTATAACTTGATGAAATGAAAAAAAAATGGCTATGATTTTAGAATGTTAAAAACAACTGCTTTGGTATGACCAATATAACAGTAATACAAACCTACAAATTAAAAAGTTAGTACAAAAAGTAAATAAATAAATAAAGTAAATAAATCTACAACTCTAGCTATTTTAGAACTTGTAAATGAAGTAACAGCTAGTTTTGAAAGAGGAGATTTTTGTATGGCTACGTTTTTCGATTTAAGCAAGGCCTTTGATTGTGTTATTCATGATATTCTTTTAAAAAAATTAGAATACTACAAATTTGATCATAATAGCTGTTCACTGATTAAATCCTATCTGAGCAATCGACAACAATTTGTAACTTTTAACAATAATAATTCTGAGATTAAAAATATAAATTATGGTGTACCACAAGGATCAATATTGGGACCCGTTTTGTTTTGATATATATTAATGATTTACCATCATCTGTAACATTAACTAACTCAATTTTATTTGCTGGCGACACCACTTTAGTCAATTGCTCTAATTCATAATGACCTTTTCAATAAACTAGTTATCACCCATTTCTCGGCTACCTCTTGGTTCACTTCTAATAAATTAAGTATTAATGAAAACAAATGCCAACAAATGTTATTTGCTTTAAAAAACCATTCTTATATAAACCCTAAATTTGTTAAATTTCTAGGTGTATATGTTGATAGTTCCTTGAAATGGGATCAACATATAAATGCTATTGCTTCTAAACTAAATAGCGCAATTTTTTGTATTCGTAATTTAAAACACTATGCCTCCACGAATATCGTTTTGATTGCATATTATTCGCTTTTCAAAGCCACCTTCTATATGCTATTTTAGTCTGAGGCACTCCTCTTATACAAAAGACTATTTGGACTACAAGCAAAGTAGTTAGAATTATGGCGGACTTAGCTATAGAGCCGATTGTAGGTCGTATTTTCTCCAGTTTGGGATTCTTACATTTCCATGTTTATACATCTTAGAATGCCTGCTATTTATGCACAAATCGTATAATTCCCAACCTGTGGCCTTTCTTACATCTCACCATCATGATACAAGAAACAATAATCTTTTTCGTGTTCCATTTTCTAGATTACAAGTCTCAAGACATTCTTTTAATTATTATTCATACCAGTTCTTTAATTGTCTACCACATGTCACTAAATCATTGTCAAGGAATGAGTTCAAAAACAAAATCAAAACCTTTTTGCTACATCAAAAGTACTACTCATTTGAAGAATACATGAATTGTGATTTTAATGTTCACTTAACATAAATTAAATTATAACCATGTTATTTTTTGTGTCTGCAAAGCTTTGAAACATGTCATTTCTTGTTTATAGTTTATATTTGTATTAACACATGACACATATTTGTATTGTAATATTGACCTATGCAAAAAATTGTTTTTATTTTAAAGCATGAATAAATTATCTATCTATCTATCTATCTATACTGCTTCACATTTTTAGTAACTATTTTGTGAGTAATTGTATCATCATATTTACCTGTTTTGGTTATAACTTTAGGAATAATGCTTGTTCTTACAAATATTCAATTTCGAGATTAATGATATAAATAATTTTTGTAATTTAGTCGAGACAGTGAATTTAAGTTTACGATTATGACTCACAAGATAAGGCAGAATCTGAAGCATGTAAAGAGTACCTACATAGCAGCTTATTAGTATGTGATATCAAAACACGTATTCTTTAATATTTGATATATAAAGTATTCTTAATTAAGTTTCATTTTCTCGGCATATTTCACAATATGGTTTTATAATGAAATTTCTGAGAAGTAAAGAAAATTGTCTTGAAACTCTACGCACAAACGAATCGATTTTATACTTTTTAAACACAATTATTTTGAATACTCGAGCTTAAAAAATTGTACTAACAACAATTAGACTTTTGTTTTAATCAACCTCATTTTATGTATTAAATTCTGAATTTAAATAACAAACTCGTTATTTTAAATGGTAGAGGTTTTTAAAAAATCCCTTTTCTGTAGTATACATTTACAAATAATGATAAGTTTTAATCTTGAAAAATACATAATGCACTGGTTGAATTGATTTAGGGTATTCATTCAACCTCAAAGCACCTTTCCTACAGACATGCACATAGGGATGTAAGATGGACGTCTTACATCTCTATCTACACGTGTTTCACAGAATTTTACATTGCAGTATTAATCCAAATTTGAAAACTAATTAATTTTTTACTTATATACAACTTAGGACACCAAACTCACATTTTGCTATATAAGAAAACATGAAATTAGCAACTCTCATTCTATTTTAATCAGAACTTTTGATGAAGTTAATTTTTGCAAGCTAAAAATCCTTTTTGCTTAAGAACTTTTTAATTGTTACTTACTCCTAGAACTAATTGTTTTCGAATGAAAAATAAAATTCAATAGCATGTAAGAACTTTTTTTTTAAATTACAATTCACATTCAGTAGGTTGTTACAATGGCAATTGAGTTTTGATGTAATATGGTTCAGATGCATACTAAGATACAGATGCCGCTGTCAAATTGTGTTTGCACTTTATTTTTGACACTTTTCATGCACAAACTGTCACTTACTTATTAAGTTTGTAGTTGCGGATTTAATTAGTTGTCTCGGTGCGAGGTTTTTTTATGTTTCATAACATGTATATCAGTGTTGAGATGATCAATATGCATTTTCTGTATGCCCTGGTAAATGGCAATTTATTTGAAGCTAGGTGTCTTTACTTTAACAAAATATATGTAACAACCGAAGTCCATCATTTTGAATTCATGTTTTCACTAACGTCTCTGTGACACTAGAAATTTTGAAGAAATCAATCTACATTGATCATTCAGGAACAGTTGAAACCACAGTGGTAGAATATACAGGCGGTTTTGGATTCACAAGCATCAGAAAAATTGCCAATGTAGTAAATTTTATTCGCTCAATTGTTTGGAAAAGTTTAAAGGTGCAGCAGTTATATCCTCAAACCATAATTAAACTCTTTTATAATAAGATTTTCATCAGTGATTAATAATTAATTAACATATTGTGTAGGGCAAAGCAAATTTTTCAAGAGTAACTATCAGAATGGTCATATATGAGCAGTCGAGTTCCTACATGCTATTGTAGAGTACCAATTTCAATATATATTTTCTATTAACGTGTTGATTGGGATAATAGGGGATTACTTAATTGGTCCACTTTTTGTGTCTCAGCCTTTGAATGGAAATACCTATACGGAATTCTTAAAAAAAAGATCTTCCTAATGTATTGAAAATAAGCCACTCGTTATTAGGCAAAAAACATAGTTAATGCACTGACAGCTCGTCAACACTTAGATGTACCGTATTCCAATCAATTGGATAAACCAAGGATGACCATAACACTGGCCTTTTCTTTCTTCAGAATTAATTTCATGTGATTTATATTTCTAGAGTCACCTTAATTTTTTAATATATAATATGCCCCTTGAACTATTTTTGATTTAACGACTCGTACACAAGTAGCTTGTTAACAATTTCTCCAAGTATCAGAATCAGGTTCGTTCTAAAATTACACGGAACACAAATGTTAAATTTATATTAGCACTTAACCAATGCATAAAAATAAATAGTTTATAAATACTTAAGTAAAAATCCAATCAATGGCTTTTCTTTCTTTCAAAGAAGTCAATTACTCAGTTGTTAAAATTCTCAATAGAATAAATAAATAATTTCACACTCGATAACACTGCTAATGTACTTAATTTTTCTTCTGGTATTGAATTTTTTAAAATTGTTTTTATTCTTTTATTTGTTTCTTCTGTTCATAGGACGTCTGAAAATGGTGTAATTAGTAAATTTTGCATTTTGTTCATGTAAAATATGTGAAAAAAGTTTCTAAAACTGAAAAGGAGCAATCCTCAGCAACGTTCCACTGCATCAGAAGATACTAGAAACGAAATGCAGCAGCATGCAAGATAAGAATGTATACCGGTATCATATACAGCATGGCTAAAGCGTTAGTTTAGTTGCTGCACTGAAATAAAGCAGTCAACAGACGGGGGTGTGATATTATGTATATTACTTTTAGTCAATATATAAATATCTCAATCCGAATTAAATTTGGCACTTTTCTTTGTTGGTATAATTTAAAGTACTTTGAAAAGAACAAGATTGTTTACTATTGCAACTTCTTCAATTATTTAAAGGTGTACAATAAGCAATTATACATATACTAAATTCGTGATCTATAACTTATAATATTCCTTTAGAAATGTTAGCAACCAAGTATAATTTCAATTAATAGTTTGTGTATTTGTGGAATTACAAATATTTGTTTATAGTGTGAAAAATATTCATTGGTAAAACAAGTACATATATACCATGGGAAATAATTTCAATTGATTGTTCCAGTGTTAGGGAGTTTCAATAACCACTTCACTGTTATTTTGGGAAACAACTTATTCAAGGTATTATTTAAAACAGAGAAGCTTTGCAACATGTTTAAATCTGATATACTGAAATTCAACAAAAATCATTGCATCGTTCTAACAGGTTGCATGATTTATTCATCTCTGGATTTAGTTCATTATGTTGTAATTCACGAATCAATTATTTTGTTACCTAAAGTTTTTCGGCAACCTTAGAAGTCATTCTAGGCATCCCTCCACTGGATCTGTAGGTAGAGATGGCTCTTTAGGTGGTCCTTAGACTGGCGTTCCAAGGTCTGCATACTAGGGGAGATGGTGAGCAGCATGCCTCTCCTGGAGGAGTGCTGAACTCGATCACACCAACAATGATTCTCAGGAAGCACTTCGAGGTTTGTCTTAACACCGAAAATGTGTCCCCAAGCGAGATCTCCATCTACACAGATGGTTTCAAAAGTGTCATACTGGGCAAGCTGACTAAGCAGAAGTCATAACCACCATGCATGGAGTTAATGCTATTTTGGAATGTAGAATCCAAAATAGCTTAAATAAGCAGAAGCTCTTCTCAGGGGTGGTACTACAATGCCATCACATCATTGAGCTCGTTTTTAACACTAACACCGTAGAGCTAGCTTGAGTCAAAGGGCATTCAGGAGTACATGGCAATGAACATGCCTACGCTTTGGTAAAACAAGGATCGGTTCAGAGCTTTGTTGACCCTCAGTCGTCGGTTCCTATATTAGCATAGTGATGTTCTCCATGATAAGGCAAACAACCCACCACCATCATAAGGACAGGTAGGCTTGTACTCCCATGACTAAAATCGAAAAAATTGTCATATGCTTGCCGAGATGGAAACTACAGCAGTTGGTTGGTATTCTGACTGGGTACAGCCAACTAAAGAAGCAATTTTATTTTATTATGACTGAACTCTGTATAGAAATAACATCATAAAAATTGCTGTGACAGAGTTTGACACCCTTCGATTTTGACAAAAATAGAAAAACCTTTCATGGCAAGCATTAATATAACGCAGAATTTTCGTATTCAGGCCATGTTATTTATTATTTTTGTTTTTGTTTATTTTCTCTTCTCATTTATTGATAAAAACTTACTTCCGCACCACTGTAGTTAGCCGACACACTCATATTTTATGGGGTATCTCCATCCATTCAGGGAAAATCAAAATTTAATTCATTTAGCACTATTTTACCAATAACATAGTCATCATCATCATTAGGTCTCCAGTCCTGGAACTGGTGAGACGCGTACCATCATTGTTTCCTATTCTGAACTAACCTACAGATTTCCCTGAAATTTGCACAGTGTGCATTTATCACTATAACATAGTAGCAAAAAATAATTTTCTAGGAAATTTAGTAACTTTTTATTGTATATAACTAACATACAAGCTTTTATTAACATTCCATAGTGGTGTTATTGAAGGATCTGGTTATGGACCCAGCATATTGATGAAGAAACCAGGTGGTTAATTCCAAAAGATGGATAATTTGTAAAACTATTACAAATATTATGACATGAAATCAATTTACCACAATACAAAGTAACAGGAATTTAACAATTAAAAGAAAAATGTTAAAACATATTTATAAAACTGCATTTTCCTATATGGCTGCTTGAGAAGTCGTATTTAAAAATGTTTTCTTTTAGCGTTAGTGTTAAAATCTTATTAGTGATCTCATGTTTAATGAAGTAAAGACTTTTATTGGTGACTACAGTTTTGTTAAGTATGAAATTTTACCAGGTTTTACAATTTTATTAATGCGAATATTTTTATGAATTGTTATTATATAGTTTCTATGGCACCTACAATTTATTAGTGCACATGCGTGCATGAGACGTAATAAAAGTAAAGATAAGAGATTTAAAACATGTAAGATATTTTAAGAAAATTTTATCGGTTTAGAAAAAGAACAAAACTTAATTGAAGTTTGTTCTTGTTAACCTTATATTTAACCACAAGTATAGACTACTACAGGAAGACATTTTACTCTGTGAATAATATCAATAAACTCCTATCCTATCAAATACGGTAAAAGATAAAATTGAAAATAGAATTTTTATTTACAATTGGAACATCACAGTAATTATTTATAGTGTGTTCTTTACATATGTACAGTGCAGCTCATTGTAACCTAATTAATTTTCAGTTAATAAAAATAAAACGAAGAGTATAAGTGTTAGATTTAAAAATATGTTAAAAATGCGACACAGAGGAGTTTAATGTAAATCCTAGATGACTTTTGTTATTACTGTGTTAAAAGAGTAGATTAAAATTGCCAGACAAATCTGTTGAGTAATTATTTTGCTAAAGCAGGCATAATCTTGTATTTCTATAAATATAAATATAAAATATTTTGGTGTGTTAATTAAACATAGTGTTTCGCATTTAACACTATTATGCAAAAGTAGCTAAAAGTGTTATATACTTTGGGGTCTTTTAAACAACAATTTCCTCATCAATCATTATTGTCGTTATACAATATGGGTACCATTTAGGATGCCCAAGCAATTAATATAATATATGATTGGTATTGCAACAGCTGATGGTAAAGATGAGTGAAATAGTATCTCAAATATATTACATAAGAATTTAGATATGAAAAGGTATACACATAATAAATACCACACTTGTTAAACAAGCAAAAGCGCACATGTGTAACAAGTTTGATTGCAATACAGATTAGTCTTGTCATTTCATAACTGTGGACAAAACAAAAATACACTAGTATTCACCTGAATTTTAAAAATAGTCGAAACAGTAAATCTGTTCTGGTGAACTTGTCTCATAGAAGACTAAGGTTGGTTTATTAGGCAAGAATGTCTTCAATATTTGGAATGCATATCGCACAATCTGCATAGTTTATCTTGAAACAAAGAAATGAATGGATAGCAAATATTATTACTACCTATTGAACTGTTTCAGTAGTTTTTTAAATAATACATAACAGTATTCAGTACACAAAATAAAATTTTCCTTTATGCACTTTTCATTCTAATATTATATGAAATATGCTTTGAAATATTTCCACATCAACCATATAGAATTAGCTGTCAGCAAATATTTTGTTTATGGGCTGGAAAAAATAGCATGCTGCAAATAGATATGTATCTAATAAGAAAGCAATAAATGCAACATTCACTTTGAATGGTTGAAAAAATCTCATTATTTGAGATGATTCAATACATTGCACAGACTTCCACTAAGTGTACTGACCTAAAAAGGTAACTGCAACAAAAATTAAATTGCTTTGAAATAAAAAAAATATTCTTAAAGATCTTAATATCAGATAATGTGATAAAATATAGAACCAGTGGTAAAGAAAAAAAAACAGTAAAAGTCCGAAAACATATTAAACAGAAGCTTTTAGAAAAGTCAAAACTTTTCAATACAAACAAGGTTTTATAAATCTGGAAAATTTTTACATTTAAAAAAAATTATTTTAGCCCAAAAATTAGTGTAACCTACTGCAAAATTGCGTTTTAAAATAAATGTCGTAGCAGCATTTCTAGCAGATTTTTGGCACTCTGGTGTTTTGAATTTTCTATACAATTTTCAGTTTTTTAAATGATATAATTAATTAGTAATAATAAGTTCCCTAAAAGAAGCTACCGGATAATCAACATCCAGACTAACGATGTATAGACTATGGATAAGTTTGGAGATTAATAATTATTTACTTAATAACAGAAACTGAGGCTGAAATGTAAAAATAAAATGACTAAGAAATTAGGTAAATGAAGAAAAAGTTAATTTTCAAGAAGAATGGTTTTTAAACAAAATTTCATAATTTTTTTATTCTTATATTTCAAATTTTTCGAGTATAGCTGATGAAGATAGGCTCTAGGGTATTTCTTGTAGCGCCAGGGAAATAATATGTTTAAGAGCTAATAATCTTTTCAGTTCAACAGTTAATGGCATTGATAAATCTCATAAAATTCAAAATTAGCCCATTGGTAATTCTCATTTATACTGTTAATGACAATATACAGAAAAAAAGAATGTATGGTTGCGTAATTTACAATTCATAAAATTTTAATAAGTTAATTTTAAAAAAATTTTTTTACAAGAAATAAATTTACAAATGACATTGAAATTTTGCAATTAAATGTATACTTCACCATTATTTTTCACTTCTTTTGTCCCAACTCGCATCTATCAGTGCAAGAAATTATTGGTAAAATATTAAGTTTTTGTAAAGATGACCATTTAAGCACAGCACTCATTAGCTTTTGAAGTCACATGACCCTACATGGGTGGATCATTTCATGCGGGGGTTTTTGCTTTTGATAAATACAGATTACATACGATTATAAATACTCGAGTCACCTAAGTATTTATAATATTATTAAGCAGTGACCAGAAACACCAATTTTTCTTATTGCATATAAATATGCCAATAACAATGTTAGATGTTAATCTTGTATGATAAACTCCATATTTTTAGATTAAAATGTGGAAACAAAGAAGTGATTTGTGAAGAGAACATTCGGCCTGTACAGGGTGAACTCTTTTACGACACTCATAAATGAACTTTTTAAATAAGATCCTCAGCTGATTAAATTAAAGTATGATTGCACTATTTTATGCTGTTTTAAAATTTGTTTTTATATTAAACATACCTATAAATAAATAAGTGCAGGTACGTGTCCATCCAGTTTTGAGACGAAAGCCTAATGACAAAAAAATAAGCGCAGATAAATCTAATGATTATTATAAACAACTACATGTGTTGGTTGTGAAATATCTGCAACTACAACCACTGAATGTCGGAGAAACAGGGTATATAATTGTAAAACAATAGAAGGGGACCGAACTGCATCTAACAAGAAAGAACAGCGCCTATGATGAAATACAACAAACATAGAAACAAGAAGAAAATTGTAGAAATCATATGTGTGAAGCACAGCACATTATGCATATGAAATACGGGCAGTAGGAAAAGCAGACTGAAAAACGGTAGCAGCCTTTTGGAATGTTGTACTTCAGATGTATGAGGACGATAGCATGGACAGAACAAATAGTAGGGGAACAAGGACATCTGTAGAAAAAAATACGTTCTAAGGTATTTTTGGGGAATAGTATGGGATATATTACAAGCAGAGATAGGAAAAAAGAGGTAGATGTAGACCTAGATCAGATAGTGATAGATGCAGACTGTGCAAATTTCAGGGAAATGTGTAGGTTAGTTCAGAATAGGAAACAATGAGGGTACACGTCTAACCAGTTCCAGGACTGAAGACCTAATGATGATTGGTTTACAAAATACTGACTAAAAAATAAAACTATGCAGAAATAGCTTTTCATTATATCTTTCTTGTCGTTAAGGAAATTGTTTTGATATTTGTAGAAGTTAATAAGTTTATTGTGGACTTTAGACAGGTGGTATTAAAAAAAAATAGATGTACAGAGTGTTTGATTATTCATACTTCAGTTTCTATTCTTTTATAGGTGTCACATTGGATTTTTATACAGTTGGATAAAGCAAAAAATATATTTTCAATGGTGTATAATAAGACACAATTATTGGCCAAAAAACTATTATACTGTCAAGAAGGGGGTGGGCTTATAAAATGTTTAAATAGGGTTTTGAAACGACTTGCTAGAATGGGAGTATATTTGGTTTTGTTTGGGTATTTTCTTTCAGATATTTTGGTTTAAAAATTAACAACTATTCCACGTTTATAAATTTATAAAGCTTTTAAAACTGCATTGCATTTCACAACGTATACCGGCCAGATACCAGGCTAGGCTAGTTGTTATTAAATTTGCATTTTTATAAAATTTAATTTGGAGTTAGCATATTCAGAACCTTTTGGATGTAGAAACAAATATCAAAATTGTGTGGTATACAGCACGCTTTTAAAATTTTAAGAAGTTAAGTGATACTCCTGAAAAATTTGTAAATCAATTTCAGTTTGAATATGTTTTAACAATTAAAGATTTGTTATGTAATGACAAGACGTTTACCGAATAAGACATTAATGCTTGTTACGTATAATTTAAAAGCTGAACCATCAACGTTTGTTAGCTATTTTCAATACTGTAAAAAGTTCAATATACATAAATTACTGGATTATAAAACCATCCAGAAAATGAACGTATCTAGAGAAAAGAACTGTATCATTACTCAATGATTAATAATAATGAATTGCATAGTGTGCGTATACGTAGGTGTTAAGGCAACGGAAACTAGGGGAGACGGGTTGTATTTATAAGGGGACTTAAAATTTGTATTACTGAAAAATAGACGTGTTTTTGTACTGTTCTGAGTTTTATTTCATTTAAAAAGTTTCGAGTAAATTTTGAAAGTCAAGTTGTACCTGGAGGTAGCAAATAGTGAAGAGAAGTAGATTCAGTGGTACTGGAATGCAGTAAAGTAAAGTCTAAGGTAGCAGTTTTGTGGCAAAAGAAAAAGTAATTAGAAGAGGGAGTGCTGGTCTGTACCGTTATCGTTTTGAAGAGGAAAGAATAGTGGAATTGGAGTTATCCGAGTATTTGTATAACATAAAATTTGTAGAAATATTAGTAGTTTTATAGTCCGGAAATTACCAGTTGCTCGAGTTACTTATTTTTTCAGGAAGTGCCTGCAGTTGGACACTTGGCTTCAGGATGGCTGGAAGGCGGCGCCTGTATTTGGATTCCAGGTATTAGTATTTAATATCTACGCAGTGCTTTAATCAAATTCATAAAAGTGGAACTAGTGTTTAGGAATACTTTTGGCTTTTAAAATTATTTTGAAAACTCCTTGGATATTTGTTTGGGTGTCTAGTTGAGAGGGGTTTGCCTAGGACGGACCCACCCTAGGTAGGTTCCGCTACGTGGTTGACGGCCCTGTGAAATATATAAGTGCAGAAGCTGTGTTAAATATTTAAAGATAAATTGTGTGGCATAACTCAACAAGGCTCTAAAATAAGACAAGAAGTGACAGATAGATATACTAGGCCTATCACTCATAGGCCTTCAACTTTACATTATAAAGGGGTTATCTTGTAGTGTTTTGGTAGTTTTTTTTATTAAATATATGTAAAGAAACCATTGCATGTGTAGTGGATGTTCCTTCACAATTTGTATTTAGTCTCTACGAGAATTTTGCAAATTTTAGTTTTCTATAACCAAATTTTAAATTCATACTGTATAAAATTTTTATTTTACGGAAATTGGTTTGATAACGTACGTATAAAAAAATATTTGAAAAGCTTTGTATAGCAAACATACTTTGTAACTTAATTTCCATACTTAAATACACAATACAAACTTTGACTATTAATATACTTTGCCATAGCAATTCGCAGTGCTGTGCTTAAAATTTATTAAAGATTTCAATTTACATAACAAAATTTGATCTTCATGGGCGCAACACATATATAAATGCAAAAAATAGATTCCAATTAGTTAGAAAGTATCTGTATTACAATACATGTCTGTCACGCAAACTTTACTCATATGTTAACACATTATTTTCCTTGAAATTATAGTCTAGTTTTGAAAATTACCTGTATACTGAGAAAGTATTTAATTTTATAACTAAACAAACCTGCTTTTCATAAGCATTAACAATCACTAATGTCATTATGGTAATGATTAGGCCATTGCCTCTGTGAAGAGTATGAGTTATAATATTCGCGCTGCTAATCTCTATGTTAAAAAATCGTTTCGCATTCGAAGGATTTCGTTATCATAAGTTATAAAAGAGTTCCCTTATCATTTTGACTGAAAATGAGAAGTGATCGCTTAATTAAAACTAAGGCATAACTGGGAGTCAACATATTGTACATCACGGATTTAGAATTATGTACGATTATATGCATGATTGCATAAAAGTCTCTTTTAAAAACAAGTTTCAACAATTAAATATGCCAGTTTATCTGACATCACAACACTTATATATTAACACGGGTACGGAAGTTCTAAGGTTAACGTCGTTTAATAGGAATATCAGTCGCAGTAGTAACCGACGCATTAACTTTAGATAATTGGTATTCTAGTCTACCCTGTAAGTCACTATCAGTGTTTATATTCTGGATATCGCTTCGGTCGATGGATGGTAGCATGATCCGGATGAACTGGAGCAGCAGGTGGAACAGGCGCAGGTGCACGTGCTATACTTGGTGGTTCTTCACTTGCTGAACTACTAGGTGATGGAAAATACTCTCGAGGCACTGCACTGCTTGGACCTGGTTGCCCCATGACATCTTCACTCGCCCACCGAGCTAACTGCTGTTGAGCTTGAATAAATTCATCGCTAAAAATAGGAAACCTAAGTGAACTTTTTAAAATTTAACTTTACCTTTCACTATCTGGTGTATCACCGCATGGTATCCCTCGATCGTGATCTGCACTTTCATAGATACTTTCTTCTTCTGCTTGCCGATGAGGATAAGCTAACCTACTGGGGGGCTGACGATACCTTCCATAAACAAAACGATTATCCCTATGTGACTGATGAGAGCTCTCGCTGCACGCTGAAGAAGATTCTTGACGATAGTGACGATCTACTTCGGTTTCGGACATTCGAATATCCTCCGATCCACTTGGACTCATATGTCGAGAATGATGTTCAAGTTGTCGGATTAGATCCTCTAAATTACGAATTCTAATAGGACCTACAGGGGCCGTTTCATCATCGTCATCATCTTCTGCGTCAACCATTACCTAGTATTATAAGAAAATTTAGAGCCAATTATTAATAGCTGGAATATGTGATATTTTTGACTACAGCTTATTGATTCAAAATACAGACTATATAAAACATATATTGCCATGTATATAAAAACTAGACATTTAATAGTCAGGATGTATATGTATATTATTTGAATACCAGAATAACTTAAAAAAAGATAGGATGTGTGATATCTGAACAGTAAAACTACAGATATGGTATTTAGGTCTTGGTTACATACAATTTTAAAATCTTACTACCATAATGATCACTGTGTACCTTAGACAAATTTCCAAATAAGGTTGTCGCTAAGATATAAGTGTCAATGCTAATATAATTATAAAGTTGTTATATACAGTTTCGATCCAGAAAATTAGGTAACTATTTTACAGAGGGGGTTCAGTGAAATATCTTACTAAAACTTTTGTAATCTGGAAAACTGCCATCGACCTCAATTGTACACAACAAAATAAGGGTGCCAATAAACTCAGAGGAGGGATGATGTAAGTGCATGAAGAAAATGGAAAGTATTGTCTTTAAGGAATATTAACGTCCATTGGTGAATAATTTGAATGCCATCAAATCCGATTAATTTTGGGGTCTTCTAGAAAATAGCTTCACATGGAAAATGCAAAGGATGCCCAGAAAAGAAAAAGAAAATAAATCTGGTAGTGCGATAATAATACAAAACAGAGAAAAATTTTATATTTAATCAAATGTTACCGGACTGAATAGTCAAATAATAATAATCTAGAAATTCAATGGAAGTATTGACCTGTTATTAAAAACACCTCGTGTTAATAGAAAAAAAATTGCTTTTAACTTAATTAAAGATGTCTGCCTTTGATGTTAATATTTGGGACTTTAGTTCCATTCACAATCAAAATATACCACTTTAGTTATAAACATATATCTATGTATAAAAATTCTCACTTGCGAGCAAATAAATTTCTACACAATAAAACTTTAATCAACAGTTATAACCGCTATAACTATCCCACTTTAGGAAACGTCTATCTGTCTTAAAAGACCTTACGATAAAATTTTTCATTAATTATACATTGGCAAAATGTAAGTAAACTCCAATTTCAAACTGTCAATAGTTCATTAAACTTTTAAAAATATTTTATCCATTGGGAGGTTAAAATTTTTTTTGCAATTCCTATAGACTTGTAATGAGGATGTCACTATTCTCCGCCAATATATATGATTTTGTACCCATAATTGTCATATTTTTTTCTAATCTAAGACTGAACCTACCGAGGAAACCAATATCTTTCCTAAAAGACATTATATACACCTAGAATTATGACTGAACTAATAATTATGTCAGATTCCATGTCCCTTTTCTCATGCTTTTACTTACGTTTTCAACTTACGGGTCAGGTATGAAGGAAATTAAAATTGACATCTCGAGGTCAAAATGAAAAATAGCAATGTTAAAAATCAGACATCAAATCAATTTAATCTTGTTTATTCGGTTCTTTCTCTAACATTTTTTAAAACATAACAATATACTAGTGTGAACTAGATGATTGAACATAAACTTTGTATATGTTAGCATAATTAATTGTGATAAAATTAAAAGCACAGGCTATAGTTAATCAGCAATCGTTCTAGGTATTACACTGCATAGTAAGTCCAAAAAAGATATATTCTCAGAAAGATTAAAACAAAGTATTAATTGTTTCTCATATAAGATTCAACATACATTATACACAATCTTGAAGGAATACTTGAGCTTGAAATAAATGCATCAGAATAATACATTTTATGCAGGGTCTAATACAATATGAAACCTTTTGTATGAAAGACAATGCATTTCTAAATGAATATATCTCCACAAATAAGTAACAATAAAACCATTTTTTTCGTCGACCGTTTATTAATGTCAATATTAACGAATGATTTTGTTTTAAAAAGGATGCATTAATGGACGTCATTAATGCACTCTTTTTCATTAAGTAACTCTTTTTGTGACTTCGACGTTTTGATTTTTAATAGAGGTATAACCTCAACCAGACATACGGTGTCAGAGTTTTGGATTTTTTATCATAATTTTTTTTTCTATCCAGCCTTTTCTTCAAAGTAATTTTGAAACCTTTTTCTATTTTTGGTGCCAATGCATTATTTGTTAATGGTAGTCTTGAAAAAAAGTAAATGCGCAGGTGAAGGCTCGCCATACCCTACTGCTGTATTACGAAATTCTAAAAGCGCCAGATACTTATCACGCTTTCCTTCAAGGGCCTTTAAGAGTAAGAGTTTACTTACCTGAACATTACGTTCTATGTGTCCATTCGATTGGGCTTGAAGTTTTGATATTGAATCCCAATTCCTTTGCAAATTGTTTGTAAACAGAACTTGTAAATTGGGTTCCATTGTCCGAATATACTAACGTAGGAATTCCGTACCTGGCAAAAATTGATTTCAGATGTGTCACTACACAGGCAGCTGTAATATTTCCAAGCAACTGAATTTCCAGATATTTCAAAAAATAATCTACTACTAAAAAATAGTTGTTACCCTCCATATAGAAAATATCTGCAGAAAGTACTTCCCAAGCCCTGATAGGAATCTGTCGATTTAACAGTGGTTCACTGGTATTATTTCTTCGGTATTTTAAACAAACACTACACTGTTCAACTGCGGCCTCAGTATCCTTACTCAACCTCGGCCAAAAAATAATATTTCTAGCTCTTTGCTTGGTCTTTTCTATGCCCATATGATTGTAGTGCAACCTACTTAACATGTTCTTCCTCAGGCTTCGTGGAATAATAATTTGACTATTCTTATAAAGTAAACCTTGTGTTTCAATTAAGGACTCGCAGTACGTAAAAAATGTTTTTGCTAATTTTGAAACTTCAGACTGTTTTTGGGGCCATCCTATGCGAACATATCTCATAACTTCCTGTAATTCCTCATTTTCAGTTTCCGTAATTAATTGTTTAATTTTCGCCCCAGAAGCATTGACTTTGATTAAACTTACTAGAGCTTCTATTTCTTTTACCGAATCTTCACTTATCAAGATTTTAGATTCATAGCTAGACAGTCCTTGATAACGTGTCAGCAATAAAAAGCTCTTTTCCTGGCTTATATTTTACATGTAGATCATAGTAATGGAGTTCAATTCGCATTTTTTGTAATCGCATTGGGCACTGATCTAATGGTTTTTTAAAGATAAACTCGAGAGGCTTATGATCTGTTTCAATAACAACCCTTTTCCCATAAATATATTGATGGAACCGTTCACAACCGAAAAAAATGGCTAACATTTCCTTCTCTATTTGAGCATACCTTTTTTGTGTTTCTGTTAGCAATTTGGATGCATATGCAACTGGTCCTCCATTTTGCAAAATTACTGCTCCTAACCCATTCTGACTGCTGTCAACTGACAGGGTAATGTCTTTTTTTATTGTCAAATACTGCAATTCCAAAATACTTGATAAAATTTCCTTTAGTTTGTGGAAATCTTTTTCGTGGGGATCAGTCCATGTCCACTGAACATTTTTCTTACATAGCATCCTTAAGTTACTCGTTAATTTAGATAGATTGGGTATGAACTTGGCAACATAAGTAACCATTCCTAATATGCGTTGAACTTTTTCAACATTAATCGGAGTCAATATCTGCTTGATTGCCTCTACTTTATCAGGATCAATCTCAATACCGTCCCGACTAAATATATGACCAAGATATTTGACCTTACTTACCCCAATCTGGCATTTACTTTTATTAAATTTGACACCCATTTCCTGAGCGCGCTTTAGTATACACTTTAACCTATGATTGTGTTTGGCTTCGTTGGTGCCATAGCAAATTTGTATACCTTCTAAATCTTCAAATATTCGAGAGAATGTTTTATGAAAAATCTTTGGACTTGGAGAAATTCCAAAAGGCAATCTGGTATAATGAAAACGTCCCCACTCTGTTTGAAATGTCGTGAGCTTGGCACTTTCATTATCTAGTTTAATTCGAAAAAACCCCCGATTTGCATCTAAAATACTGAAGAAATTACTCCTGCTAAATTCGAAGATATTTCTTGAAACGTTGGCAAACTTACATGTTCTCTCATCAGTGCTTGGACCCAAACATAGACATATTTGTTAATTAGCTTTCCTTGCAATTACAAAAGAACTTACAAACTCCGTGGGCCCAATTGGTTTTATAATACCCAATTTTAATAGTCTGTCTAATTCAATTTTAACATCAGTCTTTAAATGGAAAGGTATTTTACGCATAGGCATGTATGACAGAACATAACCATTTTCAACCAAACTTCGTTTGGTTAATGAGATGGTCTAGTCTGTCGTCTGTCGGTCGGTCTGTCTGTCTGTCCGTTGCACGGTTCCCGTGATGTTACAAGACATATAATATATGATTCTTATCCAGTTTTTTACGCTGAATACGAATACGCTATTCACTTTTCGATATTTCAATTATTAATCAAAATATTCGACTTTAAATACGAATTTTTACACATTACTATTTATTATTTTCGCGTACAATTAAATTTCAAATATTTAACACAAAGGTAAGTAATATTTGTTGAACTTAATGTCTAAGTTTGGTTGTGAGCCGTACATGCGGCTTAGATTTTTTTTAACTGTAATTGATAGGGCGGTATTTTAATTTCCCCGATAACTTCAAATATATCGTATTCACTAATTATCTCTTCTCTGTTCACAACACTAATACGTTTTACTAAATTTAATAATTGTACTGCATGCAAACCTAATACAGGAGAAGCGTATTTTGAATTTATAGCTTGAAACTTTAGACTTACATTTCTAAGTGGGTTATGTTTTTGTACTGCACTTTGAAAAACGTCTATCCATTACTGGTATTGAATGGTTATTATATCCATTTAGTCTAACTTGTATAGGGCATTTTTTACTGTTCAGTGTTTTAAAAGTTTCTAAATTAATACAGTTTACCTGTGCCCCTGTATCTAGCTTAAAGCTAATTACTTGGTCATTTACTTTAACATCCTCAATCCAATGATCTTCACTGATTACGGAATTTATAATTGCACCTAAGAATATTCGTTTTCTCCTTGTTCTACATGTGTTTTATTTTTCTTAATCTTCTTTGGGGATTAAACCACTCATAGTGTTTAAAATTATCTTTATTAACGTTTTTATCCATGACCTAGGATCGTTTTCAAAATAATAAAAACTTCAAGTTTGACATTTATGACATAAATTGAAGGTGACTTTGATTTATTGATGTTTGAAATATTTGGTTTGAGTACACTAAGCAAAAATTTTTAAAGTTTAAATGAATAATTGCCTTCAATTTGTGTTACGGCCTGGGACCGACTTTTTTTAGGTAGCCAATACGCTTAACGTGAAATCAGCTGATTAATTTTTATTGTATAAATTCAATAACTTGGGAATTGGAAAACATTTTTTAACATGTTTCTATTTATACAATTGAGAGGATGGTTATTAAAGAAGTGTGCGATTGCATTATTAAAAGGCTTAAGTAGTCGTTTTTTTATATTTATTTTGAAAGGGAAATCATTATGATTTAGGCTACCTCTTTGGTAGATTTTAACATGGTTCTGAGGCGACTTTATGGCGGGTTTACACTTGTCAGATACCAATACTGTTTAACGGAGATTGTATATGGATTGTGAGGTAACCCTATTGCGGGTTTACACTTGTCAGATACCATTTGAAGTTCGATTAAAAGAACATAAATCATATATAAAAACTAGAAAATTTGAAAATCCATGATTTGCCAACATGCATGGGACTCCAGACATAAAATAAAATGGGAGGACGCAAAAATTATCGACAAAGAAGAAAACCACCAAAAACGCAAAATCAAAGAAGCTGCTTATATAACCTTACATAAAAATAACTGCGTTGCAAACGAATCCATAACTTTCAGTAAACAATGGATTCCATTACTAAAAGAAATAACAAAAGAAATAACAATTGAAAATCAAATGCCCCCAATATCTAGATAGCATTGCAAGTTTTTCCTGGGTTTTCCTTGCAATATTAACATGAAATACAGCCTACATACATGATTTCTATTTATACATACAATAACTAATTATATAACAATAAGCATGTTAAATAGAAAACCATTATTTCGGCAAATATCTAAGTGTTGGGGGATCTTGGTAACCACAGGTTGCTTAACCCCCTTCACTGAATCTCGGTGAAATAAGACATAAAATTAGAAAACAATAAAAGGGAAGCTAGCTCAGAATATAAATAAGTGCAGATACGTGTCCAACCAGTTTTGAGATGAAGATCCAATGATGATGATGAAACATTAACAACCCCTGTAAAACAGCATTGGTATCTGACAAGTGTAAACCCGCAATAGGGTTACCTCACAACCATATACAATCTCTGTTAAACAGTATTGGTATCTGACAAGTGTAAACCCGCCATAGGGTCGCTTCAGATCCATATACAACCTTCATAGAACAACATTGGTATCTGACAAGTGTAAACCCGCCATAAAGTCGCCTCAGAACCATGTTAAAATCTACCAAAGAGGTAGCCTAAATCATAATGATTTCCCTTTCAAAATAAATATAAAAAACGACTACTTAAGCCTTTTAATAATGCAATCGCACACTTCTTTAATAACCATCCTCTCAATTGTATAAATAGAAACATGTTAAAAAATGTTTTCCAATTCCCAAGTTATTGAATTTATACAATAAAAATTAATCAGCTGATTTCACGTTAAGCGTATTGGCTACCTAAAAAAAGTCGGCCCCAGGCCGTAACACAAATTGAAGGCAATCATTCATTTAAACTTTAAAAATTTTTGCTTAGTGTACTCAAACCAAATATTTCAAACATCAATAAATCAAAGTCACCTTCAATTTATGTCATAAATGTCAAACTTGAAGTTTTTATTATTTTGAAAACGATCCTAGGTCATGGATCGAAACGTTAATAAAGATAATTTTAAAAACTATGAGTGGTTTAATCCCCAAGAAGATTAAGAAGAATACTAAACAAACCACAACAATCATACAGGGAGTGTTTCATTTTGTATGCAATTTACCAGCTTCTTACTCCTGCACAACTTTACAAAGTGATTTGGTTTTTTACAATAATTGCATGTCTTGTTGTATGCAGGACATGCATTTAAAACATGTGAACGACCACAGTTTCTACAATTATTAATTAGCTTATGATTATTACTACTGTTCTGTCTGAATTTGGAATTTGTAGTTTTGTATACCGTTGTCCTTGTACCTCTATTATCGGTGATAACCGTTGCGCTTTTCCGACTTCGATTTACCCGAATTGCTTCAATATTGTTTATTGTGAACTGGTGTGCAACATGAGTGGGCGTCTTTTCACTTTCCTTTAGTCTTCCATATGTTAATTCTGCAGATTTCACAATTTCAATTGCTTTTTCTAGGATTAAATTTTCCTCTCTTAGTAGTCTATCTTTAAAGCGTACATCCGTAATACCACATACAATTCGATCTGTGATTAAACTACTTTAAGATCCCCATATTCATAATCTGTTTTTAAATCCGTGATAAAGGCTTCAAAAGTCTCGTCAGATTTTTGGACCCGCAGATTGAATTTATGTCGTGCTATACTTAAATTAGTTTTCGGTATGAAGTAGTTATCAAACTCGTTTATTACTAATGTGCAATAGTAAAGCTACTTGAATCTCTTTACTCTTATTGCTTGCACCTAATGCGACCAAATATAAATTGAATTTTCTTTTCCACAGCTTCCATCCATTCTTCATTAAGATTTGAAGCATCAAAATTGAAGTAAGATGGTTGTGTTAGTTAATTCATTATTATTTATTTGTAATTTTCCAAATGTCAGTTTTATTTGCACTAGTAATACTTAAATAATTCGCAGCGCCATGTTATAAACTTTAGATCAGGTTCTTTGTAATTAGTATTACCTAGTTAATGAAATAAAAACAGCACCTTGTTTGACAAGTATTTTTAATTTTTTCTACTGTCAAGCCTAACCCCCACCAACTAACATTCATCTTTGACAGGCTACTATGAACTTTATAATATGATGATAACAGAGACCAAGAATGTTGAAGGTTTCTCTACCTCGTTTTTAGCAACCAAGTACACTTTGTACTTCTGAATAAACCTTTTATAAGCGTATTTCTTTTTAGAAAAAGCAAGCCTTTGTAGCATTTTGGTGCCGAAATCCGGGAAAGTGAATCTGACTGGATTACAGAAATACAAAGTGACATTTAACAGGAATAGTCAATATAAAGTATCGCGATCGTGGCTATTTTTTAATAATAGGTGGTTATAACAAAACTCAACAATGTATAGCAAAACGGGCGGTCTGTGGAACGCAATTAACTAAAACAGTTAACAATATTAACACAACGTTAGATAATAATAATTACAGTACTGAAGATATTCATACCCTTTATCAAAGTTAAAGTTGGTTAGTGATAACCTGAAAGAAATCGACATACAAGTAGAACCTCTACGAGAAAGCATCAAAGAAGAGCTCACGAAACAATGTGAATATGAAAAGGTTGCTGTTACTACAGAGTCAAAATTGAAATTTCGATTAAATGCAATGGAAAAGGCACAATCAGCAATTCAAGCTGACTGCATTATTACGCAACCCCCAAACAACACAATTACATTACCATCTTTAACATAAGTGAAACTGCAGCACTTGCAATTAATTAAGTTTGATGGCACACCAAAAGAATGGCTTCCATTTGGGAGCAATTTCAAAGTATGGTTCATTAAAATCGACATTTAATAGAAGGCGATTGATTTAATAATTTACGAATGTCTGCGATTGGTAAAGCGGCAGAAGCCATTGAAGGATTCCCGCCATCGAGAGCATTCTATGAAGAAGTACTAACTACACTTAAAGACTACTTTGGAAATTCTGAACGGCTAATAGGGCAATATTTCGAAAGCATTATGAAAATTGATTCCGTGAAATCAAAAAATGACGTGAACACTATGTGCAAGAACTACAATCTCATAACGTCGGCAATGCGTGTTCTTACGATTCTGGAAGTAGCAAGTACGCAGTATAACATGATTGTGAAGTCTAATTTAATGAACTCACTACCTCACGAAATCCGATTGGGTTATTTCCGCCAAAGCAATAAGAAAGTTTCAGACTATGATGGCATCTCCAAAAATACTGCACAAGAACCATCAATAATTGCTAGTGGGTCAACGTCAGGTAAAAGGGAAGAGGACGCAGACAAACACGTGAAAAGTTTATTGCAGTTTGTCAAAAGCAAAATAGAATCTTTAGAACAAGTTACAAAGCCAGATGCAGACAGATAATAATAATAATAATAAAATTCATTTTATTGCAGGAAGAAATCCTAATTTTCAGTAAACAAATAAACAATATTTTTCATTACATATCATATACATTACTTCTTGTAGTAATTAATTAATACTAAAATTAATTAAATAAGACTAAAACTATTGTTCGACTTTATAACAATTTTGAAATTTAATATAATATAATAACATTCTTTTGAATGAATGTATGTTATTGACATTCTTTAATTCACTGGGTAATTTATTATATTTGTTTAATCCTTTAAAAAACAAAAAGTTCATTGTACTCATAATTTGTTTTCTTTATATAAAAGTTTTGTCTCGTAAGAGTGAATTACTAATAACATATTTATTAAGGTACGTGGGATGTAAACCCTCAGTTTTAAAAGTAAATATCATAGCAAAATAATAAAATTTATCTTTAGCTGACAACCACTGCAGGATACTTAGCATATGTACAATTGGTGTATATCGGTTACATCTCAAAATAATCTTTATTGACCTATTTTGTAATTTTTATAATTTATATATTTGAGTTTGGTTAAATGGATAATTTATTGTTGCACAGTAATCAAAATGTGGTTTTATAATGCTGTTATATACCAAAATTCAACTATATTTAGATAGTAATTTGAATATTCATGAAAAAAAGAACAATTTTCTTGATATCTTTTTAACCATATAATCTAGCTGTTTGCCAAACATTAGATGATTATCAATTATAAAACCCAAGTATTTAATTTCAGTCATTATTTCTATTCTACTATTATTCATTTCAATGTTAAGTAAACTTGTGTTAAGTCGTTCGTATTTTTTGTTTGTTGTTATACAATCATAGCCATGGTGTTTAGTCATTTAGTTTAAGTTTTTGACATTTAAAAAACATTCAATATTCGTCTAATTTTTGAAACTCTTAACAAAATTAAGAAATAATATAGCAATATAAAACTATATCAATTGACATGCATAATGAAACTAACTTAGTTCTGTACACATAATTTAGAACGGTTTTACGCTTACATAGTCATACACACTAAATTAAAACAACACATGCCCGTTACTTATAATTATGTGTACTATTAAATTGAGAAAACACTCACCCTTTCTAGCTAACACCTACTCTTTGTAATACATATAATTGTAATTTCGGTTTGAGGCGGTACTTCAGGTGTAGACCAACTGAAATTCTAAGAATACCATCATTCCGTAGAAGCTGAACTACTTCTCTATTTATTTGGGGTCAAACCAACTGTAGTTAGACAGATGTAGACTGTATCCGCCTGACCATATAACCAATTAGTGCATTCTATTTTGAAGTATATATATGATGTCTTGATAAAAGCTTCCTTAGAAAAATAACAGTGTTTTGAGGTTACTTGTAGTAGTGGATTTTGGCGTGTGTACGGGACCTCATTCTTCAGAGTTGGAGGCGACAGATAATTGCCGTATATTTCATTGTATGTTGGTGGTGAGCTATTTATTACCAATGATTCCTATGTGGGTGGTTGCTCACTGCCAAATAGCTCCTCATAGGGCGGCGGCCTATCACTCAAAATTGTTTGGTCGTCCCATGAATTATTAAACTCAGATAATCCCTTATCTAACCTCGATTTTGCCAGTTCTGGTGACTAGAGAATATATTCTCGGCGAGTGGATTATATTTATGGTAGCAATTCTAAAGTAGTCAATATCTAATATACATTATTGGTTAAACAAGTTACTGCACCTTCCATTTAAATAAAGTATCCAATTCGGAATTTCTGTTACATATCGACTGTATACGAGTCTCTCGTATCACCTCGATTAATAAATTGATTAAGATGTCGTATTTATTATATGTTGTTTGATTCATTTCATTCAGCATGCTCGGTTGCAACTCATGAGTACACTCCATGACACTGGTTCGTCATTCAAACAATTTTGCAATGCGCAAAGCAAAACACCTTTGTCTCGAAACCTCACAATTTCACTATTTTAATACTTAAGAGTAAAATCAACTTCCGATTATTTGTTTAAATCCTATTATTAAACATTGTTAATCAACTTAGGTTAGTACGTGGTCACCCAATATATTTCCCAACATAATAATTTTCTCGCGGTCCTTGCTATTTATGGTTTCTGGTCACGTGATTGGTCTAATCGGACTTCTTGCAAATTTCACTACTTTTAATCATGTGCACACGTGCTTTTGGTTAAATATTATAATCAGCTTTTATCATTGCTACTACTGATCCGATAATTTTCAAGATTTAATTTCTAGTCATTTTTATGCATCCTAAGTCACTTCAAAATCATATTTCTATAGATATTTCCTAAATTGCATAGTATTGCAATACTTCCGGTTTAGAATATTCTAGAAGCAAACACTTGTTTTCTTAGCGCCTTATTTGAAATTTCCTAATTTTAAGGGATGATAGATATAAATTGACCTAGGTTATGATTGTTTATGTTATAACCTGTCACCGAAACTAGGATTGGGTAACTTTTTAATGAATTGACCAGTGATGGGTGAAATATTAAATCAATTTTAAAATTTTATAGAACCCCCAAAATGTTATTTGGCGTTACATACAGATACAGCAAATTCTAAAATTTGAAATTGTTGATCTATCTTCCTTTCTAAATTTACTTTGCCTGGCTAGCTCAATGGAATTGACGGAGTTTTCAAAATTAAATCAAACACAGCAATATCATAAAGCATTTATACAGTATAAACTATTTTCTTTAATACAAAAGCATATAGAACATTTACAACATCGTTTCTTTCAAACATAAAATAATTTCTAACAAGTACCTATTTACTTAATTGTCAAAATGTCTTTTACCTTATTTTAAATTTACAGAACTAAATCTTTTCTCCTATGGATAGTTTACCTGGCTTCGATTCCCCTGCTTGTAAAGTTTATTTGGCTAAAAAATCCTTGACTTATAGTCTATAAAAAAAGGTCAGAGTGTTTCGAACTCTGATCACAAACATTCCTGGTAAAGATCCTTACAAAAATAAAATGTTTAGGTCTTATTCTATCTTAAACTAAATGACAAATATTCAAATATTAGTTACAAACAATGTTTTAAAAGCTAATATTTGCAAAAATCCAGAAAACAACGCTCCTCAAATTTTCAATTGATAGTATTAAATATCTTCGACTTGTTGGCTTTATTTTTTAAAATGACATTCAAAATCAGCTTACAAAATTTCCATCCATTTAGAAACCAATGTGCATCCTCGACTTAATTATTTAAGTTGATTTTTAAATAGCTATTTATCTTGAAGAATTTTCCATGTTCATTACATTTAATAACTTCACTATTTATATGCAGATTACGTTTAACTTTACTTCTTTATTCACTGTTCCATCTTATCATCAACGTTATATTTTAATTATTAATTACGATATGCATATTGCATACTCAACATATTATCTTCGCACAGGAATATGCTCGCGACTTAATCAAGATAACATTTCGCGATTGAATACATGAATAAATCTAATGTCGATTATTTCTGTTTATATATAAAAATTATCTCTTTTCTAGAACGTATAAGTGACGTATGGAATTCCATTCCAAAGAACACACGCCTATCTGATGTAAGTTTCTAGGAATTTCTCATTTAATTACCTCATTAGTGCAATCCACTTATTAATGACGTGTACGGTCCGTCCTACTATAACACATATAAAGGTTATTGTGGCATCACATACTAATGCGAAAGATAATCTATACATCTTATTTATTTTTATTACATTTTATGGACTTTTTTAATGTTCCGGTCGTTTCTTGAATAAACGTTTCTTTATTAATTAGGTATTTACGTAGTTCTAAGTACAGATGACATCCTTTCTTTATTCATAATATTCTATAAAATTCTTTATCCAAAATGAATTTATGTAATTCAAAAATCAATTTATATGATTAATTTAAAGCGTTATAATGCAAACGAGGTGCTATTCTATGGAAAATATTTGCTTTCACGGTAAAATGTGTTTTAATACGCATTAACATTGTTGTGAACAAAAGTTATTAGTGTACTACTTTGTATACATTTATACTAAAAAGTTAATCTTGAATTACATTGTATTCATGTCCTAATATTCTTGGGATTTATCACAACCTAGGTACAATATGCTTTCCTTTTACATGTAAGTTGTTCTAGTTTACCATCTGTGAATTAGATTATCTATGTTACGGAGACCACAATCAAGACTAGCGGTTTACCTGTCTGTGATAGTACACTCCAGATCAGAGCTGTGCTCATTCCAATATATCTCGGTGGATGCTGGAAAAGATGATTAGTATTAGTTGACGTCTCAGTGATGGTCTGGTTACTAGTCAGTTGTTAGTCCCGTAACAAATAAGTCAATAGTGAAACATCGCAAATACTTTAAGTCTCTGCACCCTAAATAAGAGAAATGTAAGTCTGCTTAGTTTATATGTAATAACATGGGATACTATTTTATGCTCTTAATCTCATTGATACGATCCATGTGCATATTAAAATGTTTAATTGTGGAGTGCTATTTCCATGTTAGTTATGTATTAGCAGTAACCCTACATCGATCCCACAGTACTCCTCAGGCTGCGTGTCATGTACCACCTCCCATGGGCAAGCGGGAATCCCGATAGCCCCACTTCACTCATTTAATAGAATAATTACTGGAATAAGGGATACACGAAAAGATTAAAGCGTTATTTTTTTAACAAAATTGATATGACTCCTTACGCAAAATTTGTATTATTTGTATTTGTATTATTATTATTATTATTATTATTTATTATTATTTATTGCCCAACAGTACTAATCATTTACAAAACAAAAATATAGAATAAGCAAATTAGTGACCAAATTAAAGAGCAATATTCCAGTTTGAAACGTACAAGGGAGTAAAATAGCAACTGTAAGCTAAATAAATCATTGAAACCTTTTGTGTTTCTAATCACAAATTCCAAGGAGGCACTCGCTGCATTACATAGTTCTTCTATATGTGAAGAAAATGACAGGGTTGGATCACATACTATCCCAAGATCCTTAATTCTATCATATCTATTAATAGGTGTGTTACCAATTTGATATTCAAATAGTATGGGATTCATTTTTGTTGTAAATATCATGCATTTACATTTTGCAGTATTTAGGTGTAACCTATTGTTTCTACACCAATTAACAATAAGGTTAATTTGTTGTTGTAAGTACTCACAATCAGAATCGTCTTTTATGGTTGAATAAATTTTTAAGTCATCAGCAAACAACAAATTATGATACTCCAGTGTGTTGGGAAGGTCGTTAATGAATATTAGAAACAACAAAGGACCAAAATTGGACCCTTGTGGAACTCCAGATGTAGGCACAATTATATCAAAAATAAATCCATTATACCTCAACTTGTTGCCACCCCAAAAGATACGATCTAAACAGCACCAATAAGGTTTCACTAAAACCATATTTATTCAATTTATTCAGCAATACAAAATGATCTATTTGATCAAAAGCTTTCTTCAAAGTCTAAATATATAGTATCAACTTGTAGTTTCTGATCAATGGAATTGGCTACATACTAAGTAAAAACTGTTAAATTGGATAAAGTGCTCCTTTTTTTTCTATAAAACCGTGCGGAGTCGATGAGAGGATATTTTTTATTTGCATGTAGATTTGTTTATACAAAAATGATTTAAATATTTTTGCAAAATTATTGATAATTGAAATTGGTCTGTAGTTAGCTATATCAGATTTAGTCCCACTCTTAAATACGGGGCAAATTCTAGCAAATTTCCACTGAGATAGAAATGTGCAAGATTTAATAATTAGATTAAATATAATGTTTAGTGGGTAAAGAAATATAAATTTACAATCTTTAATTAAAAATTCTGGTATTTTATCCATTCCAGCAGTCATGGAGTTCTTCAAATTGTTTATTGAATGTATAATATCATCATCCAAGATAGACTTTAGCATTACAGTGTCTATACCATTAACATCCACTACTTGGATATTGCTCTCATCTGATAGTTTATAAACACTGGCAAAGTATTCAGCAAATGCATTTACAATATGTTTAGGTTCATTAAATTCTTTATCATTAAATGTCATAGTAGCTGGAATATTGATAAATGACCAAAAATACTTCGAATCATGTTTAATATTTTGTTGTACCTTAACTGAGTATGTTTTAGAATCCTGTTTGACTTTATTTTTATAATTAGTTCTAAGTTGTTTAAACTGATTATACAATGAATCTATTTTATCTTTTTTGTACTTTCTGTATGCACAAGCTTTTTGTTTTAACATATATATATATATATATATATATATATATATATATATATATATATATATATATATATTAACTCTCTGCTGTACCAATCAGGAAACTTGGTATTAATGTTTTTGTAAAGAGGAACGAAACTGTCAAGAGCTAGCTCTAATATTTCATAAAATTTTGTACATACTTGATTAATATCATCATAATAGTCTAGAACAGACCAGTCTATATACATGAGAAATTGATATAGACCATGATAATCAGCTTTAGAAAAATTATAGTTCTTAACTGAAACGTTTATAGGAAATTTGTTTAACTTTTCCGTTTCGATATTAGATTCAATTAATAAGGGTGGATGATGGGGATCAATATTGACCAAAGCAGTGTCACATAATGTTACATTGCATACTTGAGATTACTACATACTAAGTCTAATATTATATTATTTACATTAAGTACACCATTAAATTGTTTATAATTTAGAAAATTTTGTAAAATGTCGACTCTGAAAATAAATGGCTTTGTATTTATTTTAGTGATCAATTTGCATTCCCATTTAATGCGTTTTAAAATGTAAAAATAATTATTTTTACATATACAGCATACGTTATTTGCTATGTATTTACAATACGCTTATATCATACAGGGTGATTATTTATACATATTTATTTGTAGAATTTGGGTTGCAATGACCTCTCTTGACCCCTTATCACGTCAATATATATTTATATAGATTTTTATGCAAAGTCCAAATGATCATTTCAAATCGGGCTGGTAATTGAAAGATGGAAAATATAAGATCTTGGACTGGACTCGAACCTGTATCTTGGTCTTTCGCAGACCATGCGTTTTTCAATCGAGTCCTGTCCAAGACCTTATATTTTCGATCTTTCAATTACTAGCTCGATTTGAAATGCTCATTTGGGCTTTGAATACAAGTCTACGTTATTATTTCATCTTATCAACTATAATACGTTAGTATTTATCAACTTACCTTGTGTAGTAACTACCTAATATATTTATATAAGACTAAGATACAGGTTCAAGTCCAGTTCAAGACCTTATATTTTTCTTCTTTCAATTACTAGCTCGATTTGAAATGATCGTTTGGGCTTTGCATAAAAGTCTAAGTTATTATTTCATCTTATTAATTTTAATATATATATATATATATATATATATATATATATATATATATATATATATATACAGGGTGCCCTATTTCTTACACGTTGTATGGGTAACTCTGTTATTTGTGACATTAGAGAAAAGGTTAAATAAGGAAACTAGTGCAGTTTTGAATGCCGAGTTCAGCCATGAAGAGATAATTAACATACAGGGTGTAGCAAAAGCGTTATACCAAAATAACGAAATTTTGATCTTTTTTGTTTTCTTTCGTGGTTCATTTATTGTGATAGATACAGTAAAACGTTGTAGATATTTTTTACATTATTTTAAAAGGAGAATAAGATAAACTTATTTGTTTTTACATGGCTTTGGTTATGTTCGAGTAAATAAGTGAGGTTATGTTTTTTTAAATGGAAACCATAATTGGGGGTAGTTCTGATAGAAAGGCATTTTTTTTCTCTTTTCAGTGATGTACTACAGTGTACATGTTCAACATAAAATTTTTTGAAAAAATGTTGTTTTTATGAAATACGAAACTTTGTATTAAATAATATGTGAATATTTGAACTGATTTTAAGAATAGCCATATGACACATAACAATAGATTTCACTTGTTTGAATAACAGAAATTAGATAGTACTTGTTACGTCATCATTGAACAATTTAATAGTGGTGGCAATAAATACCATTAGTGCGGGTACCCTACAGTTTGAGTGAAACCTTATTCCGTAGTGCGAGTGCGTGAAGTAACATGATTCGTACTCGAATGGTAACAGAAGACAGTTGAACGAGAGACCTGAAAGCGACACCACACCAAGCGCGCGTGGTCTTGGGTAGTTTGTCTTATTTGCTCTGTTTATTACATAACCGCCACACTGCCATCGGTATTGCTACATAATAGCAATTGGTCCTTCCTTATCATTAACATTTCTAGATTAATCTTAACAATTTTATCAACCAGTACTGTTATTTTGTGTTTATACGTACATTATTTTCTTCTAATAGCTAGAATGTCCTATACAAATGAAGAAAAAAAAACATGCTCTTTTGCTACTATTTTTCGAATCGTAACTCACGTGCAGCAGCGGATTTGTACTTTGAAAGATACATGGAATGTAAGCAACCACACTGTCGGATATTTAACAAACTTGAAAATAATCTTAAGGCATATGGTGCATTTACCAAACCTAAATTCTTACGAAAATATGAAGAAACTGTTGAAACGAATGTGTTGGCGTTTATTAACTATAAACCAGAATCTTCTACTGCCGAAATTGCAAACCACTGTGCAACTTCTAAGGAAACTGAGGTATATTCTGAAAAGTCGGAAATATCATCCCTATCACTATTCTATTTCGAATACATTGTATCCAGTGGATAATCAAAGACGGATAACATTTTGTCGTTGGTACCTTAATAAATGTGGAGAGAATTCATATTTTTGGAGAACCATTATGTTTACTGACGAGACTAAATTTACAAATAACGGAATATTTAATCGGCATAACAAAGTATTTTATGCTCAAGAAAATCCTAAACTTATGCGTGAATCCAGAGATCAACATCAATCTGGTATTAATTGTTGGTGTGGAATATTTTGTGGAAAAATTGTTGGACTTTTTTTTATAACGACAATTTCACCGCTGCCAATTACTTAAATTTTTTAAAACACCAACTGGAAGAATCTTTGGATGAATTACCTCTTAACATCCATTACAGACCAAAGTATTTCCAACACGATGGTGCCCCTGCACACAGTGGTATATCAGTGAAGCAATATTTAACTGATCGTTTTGAGCACGTGATTGGTAACAAAATGGAAATTGATTAGCCTGCTCGTTCACCACAACTTACGCCGTTAGATTTTTATTTGTGGGGTGATTTAAAAAATAGAGTGTATTCTACTACTCCTCAAACGCTTGAGGATTTAATAGCTAGAATCCAAACAGCAATTGCAAGCATTGATGCACGCACAATGGAAAAAGCACTTCGTAATGTTAAAAAACGATTTGAGCTGTGCCTTCAATAAAATGGTGGGCACTTTGAACACTTTTGAAGTGATATTATATTTAATATTTTAACATGATTTGTTTTTGATATTTTGTTACGTCATGCATAAGTATTTTATTATTTAATACTAAGTTTCAGATTTCATAAAAACAAAATTTTTTCAAAAATTTTTATGTTGAACATGTACACTGTAGTACATCACTGAAAAGAGAAAAAAAATGCCTTTCTATCAGAACTACCGCCAATTATGGTTTCCATTTAAAAAAACATAACCTCACTTATTTACTCGAACATGACCAAAGCCATGTAGAAACAAATAAGTTTATCTTATACTCCTTTTAAAATAATGTAAAAAATATCTACAACGTTTTACTGTATCTATCACAATAAATGAACCACGAAGCAAAACAAAAAAGATCAAAATTTCGTTATTTTGGTATAACGCTTTTGCTACACCCTGTATGTTAATTATCTCTTCATGGCTGAACTCGGCATTCAAAACTGCACTAGTTTCCTTATTTAACCTTTTCTCTAATGTCACAAATAACAGAGTTACCCATACAACGTGTAAGAAATAGGGCACCCTGTATATATATATAATTAGTTTTGGGTTTTAGGTCAGCAGAATTGAAGAGTTCTCTTTTTTATAAACTCAAGCTTTCGGAAATTTATTTTTCCATTATCAAGAGTACTAAAATTAAATACAAATGCATTAGTTATGAGAACAGGGTTGACTTAATAGCTAAAAATTATATATAACGGATACTTACTAAAGTGAGATAAGATACAATTGGACGATTAATAATAATGTACAGTGTATAAGGGTATGGTATAATTAAATTTAAAAATAAAAATAATACTAAATATATCGTTAAAAGGAGTAAAAATATTTTTAATTAAGATGATGTATACTGTCTTTATATTTAATTTTTTTAAACAGTTGTTTATATGAGAATTTTTTTTGTTTGGGAAAAGTATCTTTATGTGTATAAAATAAACGCATTAATTGTAATGACACTGTTTGTAGATATATTATATTTTAAAATATTTTTATTAATTTGTGTAGTTATCTTTATATATATTTTTTGTATCAGTATGGTTGTAAGTAAAATAATATTATAACTTAATCATTTATTTCTTAATTTTCTATTTTCAAATACATTTTTTTAAATTTAGAAGGTAGGTATATATAGAACTCAAGTCTCCAATGTCGGTTTTTTTATTAAGTGTATTAGAATTTTGATATATGTAGCACATTTCAAGGAATTCACGTTTTAATTTATTATTTTCTATATGTAAAATTTTTGGATTGTTAAAATCAATTTTGTGGTTGGTGGTATTAATGTGTGTTGATAGGGCAGTTGCATTTGGTTTAATGCGTATGTCACTTTTGTGTAGTGTTAACCGCTGTTTGAGGTTCTGTGAACTTTGCCCAATGTATATATTGGGACAATTTGAACAATTAATTTGATATATGATGTTCCTTTGATCTAAAGGAATAGTTTTGTCTTTTATTTTAGAAAAAAGGTTATTTATTGTTAGGTCGGGTTTTTTTGCAAGTTTTATATTAAAATTTTTAAAAATATTATCTAGTTGTGAAGTTAACTTATCAAAATATGGAAATACCTTGTAATTAGGTATTGTACTGGTTAAAGTATCTGTAAAATTTTTGTAGTTTATATTTGTAGTGTGGTTAAATATTAGTCTTTTTATTAGAGGAGTAGGATAACTGTTATCTTTTAGGATATCATAAAGTTTGTTTAAATTTTTTTGGTATAAAGAAGGATGGCTTATGTTTTTTATTCTATTTTTTAGTCCTAAAATAAAATTAATTTTCATATTTAATGGGTGATATGAATAATAATTAAGATTAATTAATTAATTAATGCGTTTATTTTATACACATAAAGATACTTTTCCCAAACAAAAAAATTCTCATATAAACAACTGTTTAAAAAAATTAAATATAAAGACAGTATACATCATCTTAATCAAAAATATTTTTACTCCTTTTAACGATATATTTAGTATTTTTTTTATTTTTAAATTTAATTATACCATACCTTTATACACTGTACATTATTATTAATCGTCCAATTGTATCTTATCTCACTTTAGTAAGTATCCGTTATATATAATTTTTAGCTATTAAGTCAACCCTGTTCTCATAACTAATGCATTTGTATTTAATTTTAGTACTCTTGATAATGGAAAAATAAATTTCCGAAAGCTTGAGTTTATAAAAAAGAGAACTCTTCAATTCTGCTGACCTAAAACCCAAAACTAATTATATACAATTAAGAAAGCAAGGTCGTTACCGAATTTAGTATATATATATATATATATATATATATATATATATATATATATATATTGCTATGTAGTTTCAGGAACAATCGAGCCCCAACGTTGGGGATGTTTTCTATAACTCCACCTCTCTGTGTTTTCCTATCAAATTTAAATCTCACTAATTTTACTATTATGCCACGGCTAGCTTTTATTATTCTACACAGAGTGCACAACATTACGATGATCAATTTTTTTTTCTCCATACCTTTCTGATTACCTATCTGTTTCAATTATTAAACGAAGTCAATTAATTCCATATAATGAAAAGAAATAATATGTACAAGTTTTGAAAATTATTAAAATACATCCTTCAATCAATCAATATCATAAGTCTTATTTATCCCAAAATTTATATGCTTTGAAATCAATCTAAAGTCACCAAAAACTACCCTTTTTATCAAAGAAACCTAGAACGTTCTAAACCTCTTTATAATATTAAGTATTTTTAACGTATGCAATGTTGTTGCTGACTTCGTTACACTCTTGTATAAATTACGTAAATTCAGTATTCAAATTTAAATAGAAAAAATATCTTAAAACTAATTAGATCTGACCTGTTACAGGTTGTTCGGGTTGTCTTCATTCGTCTATTGAACCCCATAAATTACTTAGTGCTTCTTTATCGATTCTCGCAACTCAAAATTGTACCAAAATCGTCGACGCTGATTTGAAGTATTACACTAATCCATTTAAAATATCCCCATATTCGAATTATCATCAACTATAATATCTATCCACTCATTTGAAATATTATACCATCAATTAGAATTTTCCATGCATTTAAATTATTATACCATCCATTAGGATTTATTATCAACCAACTATCTATCCTCGAATTATCCATCCATTCAGATTTATTATATTCGAAATTATTATCACCCAATTAGGATTATCCATACACTTGGAGACGTTAAACGGCAACAGAAATTTTCATATTTGTAGCACTTATTTGTCACTATCTATTTCATTAAACATTTGAAATTATGCATGACTTTTTGATTCACAGTGGCACGGCTTTGCCCTGCTTAATTAGAACTGAACTCACTTATCATTGCTTGCTGTTAAATATAGGCTGATCCCACTTGCATGTGGGTTGGGTTTTCAACAAGTCTGTCGTTATCTTAACTAATAAGGTCTTTGTATTTGATGCATCTTGAAGTGGTTTTCTGATGTAATATATTCGGTTTTTCGAGTAATGGTTATTAGCTTATAGATACCTCGTTAACAGACCATACGTTGTTTTGTGTAGATATCGCCTTTTCCATAATTAAACAAAAATACATGATGTAATTTCAATTTCACTTTCGTCTATTTTATATGTTTTTGAACTGCATTTTCTTATCAAAAATGTTGATTGTTTCTACGCACTTACACAAAGCTTCGTTAAGTTTTATCTCTTTTCTCCGTATTATATTATCACTAATTAGAATCATTTTCAATGCGTGTTTAATCACATGTACTATCCTTTCCTCTAAATACGCGTACTTTTACTGAAAAATATTGTTACTTGCATTGCTTAAAATTAATAAAGCTCTATATACCGAGTATTAAATACTTGTTATTTACCTAATGTATGAATTACCTATTTCTATGCTAAATATGCGTCCTATTGTTGTAAGATGTGTTTATTTGCGTCGCTTAAAACTAATTATGCTCTATATACAGGATGTTAAATGCTTACTATTTACATAATATCCAAATTACTTAATTTTCTGTTAAATAAATGCAGTTTTCTGCTTCCTATTGCAATTTATGGTTACTGCACGACCTTTGCTACTGAATACACCCCTAAACAACCCCTTATCACAGCAATATATATATATATATATATATATATATATATAAATATATTTATATATAGAAAAAGAAATTTAGGTGTGGGAGATAGTTATGCAAAAAAAGATAGGGCACTGTGTAGAAAATTACTTACAAAAGAACATGGTTAGATTAGAATCTAAATCCTTAAATACAGTAATAATACAGGTATACATCGTCACCTCTAGCTACAGTGACGAAGAAGTAGAAGTGATCTACTAAGATATTGAAGACATACTAAGATACATAAAAGGACATGAAAATTTAATAATTACAGGGGATTTTAATGCAATGGTAGGTGAGGGTAGGGAAGAAGCTGTAGTAGGTTTATTTGGTTTAGGCACGAGAAACGGCAGGAGAAATAGACTGGTAAAATTTTGTAACAAGAACAATTTAATCATTACAAACACATTATTTGAACATCATGCTAGAAGATGATGCACATGGAAGATACCAGGAGACATAAAATAGATTACATTCTTGTTAGACAACAATTTAGGAATCAAGTAAAAGACAGCAAAAGCTACCCAGAAGCAGACATAGACAATGAACACAACATCGTAATTATGAAGGTCACTCTTAAATTTAATAAAAAGAACGGAAAAAGACACTTAGACTCTGAGACACTAAAAGATGAAAAATCCACGAAAGATTTGAAAAAGTAAAATGAATTGCTGAAAGATATCAGGAAAATTTCTGATACTAAGGAAGTAGAAACAGAATGGAATAACATTAAATCCAGCTTAGACATGGCGGCCAGAGATATTCTGGGATATACACAAAAAGAAAATAAGAAACTATGGATAACAAAGAATATCCTGAATTTAATAGAAGAAAGACGAAAATACACAAATAGATCAGACGAAACGGGAAAACAGAGATACAAAGCCCTAAAATAAGAAATTATTCGCAAATGCAGGAAACTAAAGAACAATGAATTGATGAAAAGAGCAAAGAGGTACAAACTAAGATGGAAATAGGAAAGACTGACAAAGCATACAAACTAATTAGAATGAATTTTAGGGATATAAAAACATATAGCAAAAATATAAGGGACACGGGAAAAAACGTCATTATAGAAAATGTAAGTAAATGGCAAGAATATATAGGGAATTTATATGCAGGAGAGGAACTAACAGCACTAGAACAGGAATCAGACATTGAAAATGATGACTAGGGATATCCTATACTTAGAGATGAATTTGAATTAGCATTAAAGGGTCTGAAAAACGATAAGGCGCCGGATACAGATAAGGTGCAAGCAGAAACTCTAAAAGCCGCTGGACAACAGTAACAGTAGGTCCTTTCTAACTTGTAAGCTATATGTATGACACAGGTGAGATGCCCAAACATTTGAAACGTAACATCATAGTAACTATACCAAAAAAGAAAAGCGCGAATAGATGTGAAAATTTTTGAACAATAAGTTTGACAGCACACATGTCAAAAATATTAACTAGAATTGTACAATGATGAATGGAAAAACGAGCTGAATAAATACTAGGAGAAATCAATTTGGGTTTAGGTGAAACAGGGGAACTCGGGATGCTATTTCAGCTCTGAGGGTATCAAGGAGAAAACAATTGAAAAAGGGGAAACCGTGTATATAGGTTTTCTAGATTTGGAAAAAGCATTTGACAATGTACAATGGAAAAAATGTTCGAAATACTCAAACAGGTTGGAATAAGTTTTAGGGATAGACGGATAGTACATAGCTTATACAAAGAGCAAAAAGCAGTAATAGAATTAGAGTAGGAATATAGAGATGTAAATATTAGAAAAGGGGAGCCCTGTCCCCATTAATTTTTAACTTGTACATTGAAGAGGCAATGAATATTGTCAAATACAGGAAGACGTTTGGAATTGTTATGCAGAGAGAAAAGGTTGATATGCTTAGATTTGCAGATGATATAGTGGTATTAGCATCTAGTAAGGAAGCTCTTAATGAAATGGAAACAGTTTTAACAGAGAGATACGGTATGAAAATTAACAAAAATAAAACTAAAGTATACAAAGAAGGGGAAAATAAATCTAAATCAAGAATACAAATAGGTAACGAGAACTGACAAGAGGTTAAGGATTTCTGCTACCTAGAAAGCCAGATAATGTGAGATGGGAAGAGCACAAAAGATATGAAACAAAGATTAGCACAAGATGGTGCTACATTTAACAAGAAAAGGCAACTACGGTGTTCAAGGACAACAAACATAGAAACAAGGAAAAGATTGCTTAAAACATACATGTCGAACACAGCACTGTACGGCTGTGAAACCTGTACAGTAGAATAACCGGATAGAATAAAGGTAGGCCTTTGAAATGTGGTGCTACAGATGTATGATTAAGATATCAAGCACAGACAAAGTTAAGAACTGTAACATGTCAATTCACTACTCCCTTGCCATGTTACATTGTGGTCCCATTTCCTTCAATATAAAAGCATTATTCGTTTTAATTTTATATTAATACCGTTTACAATCACAAGTTAGTTTTGATTTGTGTAACATATCCCTTTAGTATTATTAAATAATACATTATATACATCGATCTTTAGTTTTAATTTAATATTCTTTCTTTTTTATAAATAATATAAATAATTAAGATCAGATGTAATTTTCCAATTGATAAACCTTTGAATAATGTCCATAAATACACAACTGGTGTATATATGAATCTGTCATTTAGGATAGTTTTCTTGTTTGGTCCCTCTCTCAAAATGTGTGGTTATCTTTAAACCAGAACAAATTTTCGTTTGTCTTCATATCTAACAATCTTTTGAGCACATGCCATCTTCCAATAAAGATGTCCTTTTTAAGGCCATGATGTCGTACCTGAATACTAGCAAAATGCTTATCGAGAAAGCCTACCTGAATAACCCGTTCAAAATATTAATAAATGGTAAGCTGATTACAGATAAATTTTTAGACTGTTCCTGGTGGCGTATTACAATATTTCATTTTTGTAACACGTTTATTTTCTAGGGTCCTTGTATGGTATATCCTTAAATGGCATAACCTCTGGTGGCATATCCTTCGGTAGCATATTCCTTTGGTGAAGTATCAAATTATCTGTGCTAGGCTTCTAAGCCTATGCATTAATTTTACTACATACACATATTATCTTTTATCGTACAAGAATGTTACGTTGACGTTTTATGTACCTTCTAAAATAAATTACATGTCCATTGATGAAACATATGGCTGTGGAACAAACAAGGATTGGCTCTTACAAATTTGAAGTTTGAGGTTAACAACTAAAATAATTAACGATGGTGTTCATCTCAACAAACCGTAAGAAGATCCTATCGTTCTGAACAAGCCGTAAGCTCAATGCTTAAGTATACGTTTTCTTTCATATATCCTGAATACAGGTACGAGTTAATCTTATTTACTTTTGTCATGGAACAATGTGCATGTGTTACTTTTTAAATCTTAATTATCCGAAAAATAATGCATGTAAAACATAGTCATACTTTTACTTACCTACATTTTAACTAATTTAATATTATCTTTGCTTTCCTGTATAACCTTATAGTTTGTAAAGAGAAAAGCTATCATGAAACCTTCTTTTGTGGATTTTGAGGTTATATTCAATTTAAATGTTCAATTCAAATTTTCCTAACTAATGTTAAACACAACAAAGTGTATTTAGGATTTCCTTTTATTTAGAATGTTAATTTGAAATTGTGTCTGAGCACAATAATAATTTGAGATTTTCTAGTATCTTATCTTGTAGCATTTAAGACAAAATTTTTAAATTATGAGAGTGTAAAAAGGAAAGGTGCAGAACAAAGAGGCACTAGAAATGGTAGGGGAACAAAAAAATATGTGTGACACAGTAAAAAATAGAAGAGATAGGATGATAGGCTACATATTAAGGCATGAGGGAATAGTGCAGAATATATTAGAAGCAGATATGGGAAAAAAGAGAGGTTGAGGTAGACCTAGATTAGACTATTGCACACAGATAATGAAAGATATAGGCTGTGGCAATTTCAGGGATATGTGCAGGCTAGCTCAGAATAGAAATCAATGGAGGTACGCGTCCAACCAGTTCCATGATGGACAACCTAATGACGAAAAAAATAATCGTACTTATACCTGTTGATTATTATAAGAAACTACAATAATTATTGGTTTCGCAACATTCTCAAGTAATGTTATTTGTGCAAAAGGACTTACAGGAAAACTATTAATTCGACAAATGTGTAAGTATTAGGGGATCCTTTGTAGCCACAAGCTGCTTAACCCCCTTCACATACAACTGAAAGTAGGGTAGCTAAGCCGGTTTGGCAACAGAGATCCACAGCAAGATATGTATACGCCGGTTCGAGAACAATATGAACAGCTAAGCCGCTTTGGGAAACAAAACGTGCAGCAAGATATGTATACGCCGCTTTGAGAACAAAATTGTCTTTGTGTGTAAATTTGTTGCGTCGGGGGTCGTTAGGTCTTGGGGGTGTGCGTTCGGCGGGGTCGTTAGATTTTTGTCGTGGGGTGGTGCGCGTGCGCTGGGGTGGAGATATTTTCTTAAGAAATTTTTTAGCAGCGTTCACGACGTTAAATATTAAATATTAAATTTTAAAAAATGTTGGTTCGTATTTTTCTGGGGTAGGTTAAGCTAAAATTAAAACGCCGAGGTGAAGAATTTTTTAATATTAGGCAAACGCGTGCAAGTGGTAAAGAGTGTTTTAGCTCTCCTCATAAGCTGCGTTTTGTACGAAGTAGAAAATAAAATTGAGAAAATATACGAAATGTTATATGATGGAGGTCAAATTTTAAACGTCTGCAGGTAAAATCTTGTAAAAAGAAGTCGTTCACTTCTCGCAATTTCAATGTCACGATAAAATACTAAGAATTTGCATGCAGTCGAATATAACCTCGTGTTTTTATCTGGTAATATATATGCAAATTATTCAACTTTTAATATAATGTATTTAATTAACATAAGGTGTGTTGCAAAACCATTCAAGACAGGTATGTCGTATATTTCCTTTGGTTACATCATCCCAAAATAATTTATACAAGTACACTGAACTTGCAGTCGGATCTAACATATAATCTTTTAATTATACCCGTATGAATTTAAAATATATGCAAATTATACCACCTTTCATCACGATTTATTTGACTCTCAAATTATTTGATTTGATCTTATATCAAGGCTTATGTATTAACTTTTACAACTCAAGGTGTAGCATCAAGGTTTTTACGTCACTCTCAAACTATAGAACTTAATAAAAATAGCTTTCCTTAGCACCAATATCATTTAGAAAATATGTGTTTCATTAACATATACTTATTTATTAAATATTTCCTACCAAAATTTATTCAAAAAAATTTAAAAGTTCTTTATTTTCATTTTCATATAGGTAAAATCACCACGTTGCTATGCTCTCGGCTACCTAGTTCCGGCTACTTTTCCAAGGTCGTTGTGACGTCATAGCCTTTTATAAATATAGAGCAATGTAATACTATTCTAAAATTCTAAAAAAGAGTCTTTCTTACTAACCACAAATACATACAGCTTGTAGAACGCGGATGTATCCAAGTCAGTCCATCGGCACATAAAATAATCTTTTAATCCTTTCCTCTTTCTCTAATAAGATGTTCTTTGTCTAACACATCTTTGTATTGTTCGCGTATTGTCGCAGTGTCTTCTATTTAGTCCAACTTTCGCCTTTTGCATGCATTTCCTCTAATTCCAGCTGTCTTTTCTTCCACTTACAGAGTATGGCGTGCATAATTGGGCAATTTCCTGCAGCGTCAACGGAGAGTTTACTGCCAATATTTACGCGTAGTCGTACAACCTCTGGGCGAATGTTAGGCGTACTTATCAACCCCGATACCGAAATGGTTATTTCTTTTGGAATTGTAGAATATGGTGTTACAGATTGTGTAAAATATGTTACCTGCTTTAATGTAGCACTTGTGTAAGATTTTTATTTTATCTTGGCTGTTTTCCTACTCTACTATCTCCAAATAATTTACAGGTAAATAGTTAAAACTAAAAGCTGAAAGCACATACTTTATCAATTTTTCCCTTTTCTCTGGTTTTTCTGACAACTTAATTTGCAAGCCCGTCAATTTCTTTGTATTGCCGTTCCCCCAATACATGTACTGTAGCAGGTTATTATACACTAAACAGCAGCTATTTTGAAGCTTGTCCGATAACTTACTCCACATTTTAGCGATACCGAGTACATTGGCGCCTTTAGGAAGTATAACTTACTATCTTCCAATAAGGTTAAACAGTCTTTTAAGGGATTAGCGAATGTGCATCTGGACAACGTAAAAAATCTAGTATATAATTTCCAAGTTGTTTATTAACATCAGGATTTGTTATCTGACACACAAATTTGTTGTATATCTTAATTCTTGCATTGGTTGTTAGCCATGTTAAACAATTGAATTTATATTAAAATTAAGTTTAAATGGCTCCATGCTTGGCATTAAATATTTTTAAATTTTGTTATGTATAATGCCAGAATAAAAATTTTAAAATAGTATTACATTGTTCTTTATTTATAAAAGGCTATGACGTCACAACGACCTTGGAAAAGTTGCCGAAACTAGGTAGCCGAGAGCATAGCGAAGTGGTGATTTTACCTATATGAAGAATTTTGTTGTTAAGTAAAACGTGCAAGTGGTAAAGAATTTTTAGCTTTCCTCAAAAGCTGTATTTTGTATGAAGTAGCGAATAACATTTAGAAAATATACGAAATGTGATATAATGGATCAAATTATAAAGTCTGCATGTAAAACATGTTGTTCACGATTTCATTACCAAGATAAAATAACAAGAATTCGCAGTCGAATATAACCTCGTGTTTTTATTGAAATTATAGCTCTCTGGTAATATATATGCAAATTATTCAACTTTTAATATAATGGATTTAATTAACATAAGGTGTGTTTGCAAAAACATGTTAAGACTATTTCCTTCTTGGTATGCAAATTATACCACCTTTCATCACGATTTATTTGACTCTCAAATAAAAAATTAATTTGATCTTATATCAAGGTGTTCTTGCTTACATTTAGCAATTTCAATATATATTTAATATGTGTGTATATGTAAAAACATGTTAAGACAGGTCACTCGTTATTTTATTCATGATTGCATCACCAAAATAATTTATACAACCACACTAAACTCGTACCCGGATCTAAAATTTAACCTTTAAATGTATGCAAATAATGCCGTTATTTAAAAGGTGGTGAAGAATTTGGATGGGGATGTACTCATTCTCAAATGCGGAATGGTACTCCATAAGGCGTTCTGAACGGAGGCTTTGCACGCATTAGGTGATTGAATACTTCGGAGATTTTTAGGTTAAGCAAAAAATGCACGTGTTGACGAATCTCCGAGAATTTCAAAAATTATTTTTGTATTAAATATATAATATTAAAAGAAACACACAATATTTTAATGTTTTATTTACAAAACTTACATTCTTTAATTGTCCCTATCTTTTGTAGGTGGCGGTAGCAGATTCTTATTTGAATAAAATATAGATAAGACTTCCACATTAAGAAAAATGTATCTTAGTTAAATGTACGGGATTTTATTAATTATAGTTTAGTAAAGTGCATGGTAGTTAATGACCTCGAGGTTGTGATATTTATAACAACATACCGATATATGTAAATTATATATGGAAACTGCATAACTTCAAATCATTTTAGCATAATTGTTAATTACCAAAATTCATAATTTCTACTTCCGTTAAAAACACATTAAGTAAGTAAGTTTATACATACCGATAATACAATGGTAAAAATTCTTCTACAACACATTAAACAGCTTATTTATATTTGCTACCTTAAACAACTATGCGGAGTGCATATAAATGTCAGAGGAAGATTTCTTATCGTTCCCTTCCAATCTTAAAATTTATATCGTCAATAAAATAATAAACAGATTACTAATAATAGGTCGTCAATGGAACTAAAACAACATATACAAAATGTGTACAAATGAAAAGACCACTTATTAATTAATCATGACTATAAATTCCTTTAAAGATTTGATATTCATAGGTAGTAACAATGTTGGTGCTATATATATAAACGACTTTTTATGAGCATAGTTTAAATTAAAATAACACCGAAATTTATGTAAATTTAATAGTTCTGGTTTATAGTTGGTTGATCTTTGGAGAATAAATTTTATGAAACTTAGGTTTAAGAAATTAATCATTTTACAGGTGGGATTAAATAAAATGTACTACTTTGATGATAAAACCTATGCAATGCATTTTATGTTTACACAACTATAACATACTTTAAAATTTAATACCTCGGTAGTAGAATATAATTTTTAATTGTATTATTGTAACATAAAGTTTGCATAAAAATGCAAAATACATATCCGTTAAGAGGAATTTTTCAATATGATACTTACAGATTCGTTAGTAAGTTTTACAATTAAACTTATTTCAAGACATTTTTGAAACACATCTTACTAGTCTCAAGGAATATGTATGTATGTAGGTATAAAATATACAAATAAAAACACTACTTAATGTAAACATTATTCTTTATTAAAATGAATAATTGGTTATATGTACAAACCAGTTTTTGAGTACAATTACATCTGTGGTTGCGCAATTGAATGACGAATGTTGTGTGGTATGCTAGAAACACTTGTGTGAATTGGTGTAATACTTTAATTTATGTAGAGGAGTACACCCTAAATCTTCTAGGTTAATAACATTTAGGTGTGGAAATTCATTGTAAATTGCCATCATCTCAAGATATACCGTGAAAGTTGCTTAACCATATCTTTTGGTATTTGAAGCGAGCTGATAGACAGTTCCAAGAATATGGTGGTTTCAGCACATATGTTATTGCAACTCCATTCGATAGGGATAGTTGTAAAACAGCCATTTCTTTAAACACAAAGTTATTATGTGCAATTTTAAACTTTTGAACGTCGACAACTAATGGACTATTAATTTTAGACTTCACTCACAATATTGGTTGCAGGATTGTAGCGGACCAAACGATCGTGTAGAATGAGGCAGTACGCTGTAGTGTGAGCTTTAAGCGCTTCTTTCATTTGAAATTCTAATCGTACGTCAACCGCTCCCACTTTCACTATTTCGTTTTGATGGGAACAATCGATGACTACAAGTGGAGCGTGCGTTTGAAATTCATTGGGTGTTAATATCGGCTCGCTGATACCCCGTAGTACGATTGTTGAAACTGTGCATACATCTCATATAGTATAGAATAGCGATTGGTATCGAAATCAATGTTAAGATTATCGTAAGGATACATAGATGAACCCAGATGTAATTTCATATTGGTCAACTTACAGTGGTCGAACTGACTGCGCCCCTTTTGCGCGATGTATCGGTTTGAAAGCAGACAATAACAAAACGTGGTTTCTCCACTTGAGAAGCCGTCTTCACGGCCCACGTATGCGTGTGTGTTGTATGTAATTCTGGATATTCGTGTAGTTCCCAACTGCAAAGCTTATGTCCATGGTGGCATTGCGTTGAATATGTTTGAGTAGTTTTAAGCGCTCTGCATCTGCAACGGTTATATGTGGAATCCGCCATGATATATGTGTAATAGTAATTTTGATTGACTCTTTGGTATCAGAATTCGATATAGCTGCATCGTCAGCACTACTTCTAATAAGAATAAGCTCTTGTTTGATATTCAAAAGAATTTTCGGTAGTCCTCCGCAAATCCTAAAACCATGCGCAAGGGAATGCATACGTTGAAATGACCATTAGCATCAACGAGATCAAGCTTATCGATGGGGACCAACCGGCGTTTCTAAAGCGACGACTTTCGCTATAATCGTAGGATAGGAAATTTTAATAGTCGTAGTTATACCTGGATTACGAACGCGGTCAATAGTCTTTCCACCAAGTTCATAACGAATTTCATCAAATAAAAATAAAACTCCGTTGTTGACAAAATCGGCGGTAAGCGAAACGCCACCATCTGACTTATTCATTGTACCCTCAATATAAATTACGCTGTCCCATGGTAGTGTATAGACATCTTCGTTTTCTATTGGAATCCGTATAACATCGTTCTTCTCATACGTGGTATTGAGTACGGAGTATGCATATGTTTGTCGGCATTGATGATGGTTGTATCAAATATAGCACGTTGCGTAACATTTAAAATATTACTATCCATTTTAGCTATGTAGCACTTTGAGTCCTAATGTTTGCAGAAATTTAACGTTTTCCGGTGTTAATCGGTGCACTGGTGTCTTGTAACTGGTAAAGGTGCTGATAATGCGTCTATTAATAGGTTTTGGTGGTTTATGCTCATAGCGCAAAACCATTGTTTAAAGACGCTTTAGATAAAGTCTAATCGTGATGGTTTCCGACGAAAAGTGATGAGATTACCGTTTTGATCAACTATTTTAACAATGATGCGATCGATGATTCGTGTATTAAGTGGCATATAGGTGACGTTCACGGGTTTTCAATAATCTTGTACCCTGCAGCAACTGCAGGAAAGAATTGATGCAAAATGTGTACAGGTTTGCTATTCCGATACGATCCGACCACAAGATTACATTCAATACATATTGAATTGATTGGAAAGACTTGTGCCGGATGGTCCGAAATAGCAGTAGTAAGAGCTGGTAGTTTACGTTTCTCAAAACCCAGCAACGAAGCAAGTGAATTTGGTTGTGTAAAGTCCACTATACCTGATGCTTTGATTTCTGTATGTAAACTGTTATTATTGGCTCGAATATCAATAAGATAACGTTTGGATGAAGTGCGTTCACGGGATCGTTCAGATTACGTCGTACGAACTTATTAATATCTGCCACTTCATAAGTTCCTTCTGGTAAAGTAAGCACGATGTCATCAATGTAAAATTTATTGTTCGCTTCCGTTACATTGGGAATTGAAAATATGTATCAAAGTTTGTAAGACCAATAACGTATTCATGGTCATCATCGAGAACAATTGGTGGGTTGATGATTGCGGTGAGCGTAGATTCAGTTCCAGTTAAAGTAAATGTGTACATGTTCGGTGGTTGACGATAAACTAACAACTAGTCGTATTCGTAGTTGGGATGGGGTAATAAAAAGCAAATTCCTGAAACACTTGCAATATATGGTTTTTAATTAAACACTTTTATACAAAACAGTTAAAATACACTAAAATCAAATAATATATAACGTTGTTAGAAACTTAGCGGAGGACTATTTTGCAGTAAAATTTCAATACGAAGTGTCCACAGGTAACAGTGTTAAGCGGTTGAAATTGTTCATAATTATAATAGAGAGTGCATGGTCCTGATGAGGTTAAGTATTTGACAAGTTCCCTCGGAGGTCGTAGATTACCAATGCTATCATAATAGACTGCCCTTGAACCATCTTTTTGTACGCGGTCCAATGAGTTCCCACACCACGTGTAGTATCATGATTAAGAATACCACATTCTCGCCAACGAATTGTGTTTGGAAGTGAATTGCGCATGAATATTCCACGAAAGTGGGATATTGGTAAACGTTTTATGTATTTGTTCAAGTCAACATTGGTCAACGCTCGCATAGGTAGATTTAACGAATGCGTTGAGTTTTTTTTTGTTGTCTTTGTTTACGCAAACCTTGCCCGTGTGTAAGAAAAGGCTTTAGGTACAGTCCATGTCCACGGCGATAAGGTTTCAAATAGAGACCCTTTCCAAGTGTCACTGCCTCTTGTGCCATATTATGTCGTTTCGCTTCATCTAATTGTTGTTGTCCAAGTTTAGCATCGTTGACAGCTTTTGCAATCCCAGCTGCTCCACCCGACAACGCTCCAATTGCGGAAAGGGCTGCAAAATAGGTATCAAAGGTAGGAAACCACCAGTTTTGGGTACAGGGATTACACGTGGGATGCCACGAATTTCATCTGTTATTTCTTTAATCGGTGCCACTGCAAGTTTAGCAGTTTTAATAAGATCAGTCGGACGAACGTTTTAATGCGTTCCCAAATGGTGCGAATTAAACGCTTGAATGGTATACCACTTCCTGTACGTAGACGCTGACCACATCGTTTTCCTTTACACCTTATCGTTTTTGCGACAACCCATACCAAATTTAACTTTGGCATTCATTGCAGAACCAACAGCAAACGCAGCAAGTTTTTCACCTAACGAAGCGTCGGGTGCAGTACGACGTTTTTGTGCTGTTTCGGCAAGACGTCGATCAGCTTGGTGTCGGGTTGTTAAGTCTGTAGAAAGATCGTAGGCGATGTCGTGTAGTTTGCAGGCTTCGTCTAAGGGATTACGACCTATATCACCACGCTCGAGGCGTTTCTGAAGCTTAGTACCCGGTCCACAGAAGCGATAGCCTGGTAAATGTAATTCTACCGGTAAACGATTGATAGCACTATTGAGTAACCCGTAGCCACGATAGGATTTCATTAATCTTGTCAGTCGAAAGGTTTAAAGGAGACTGGTCATGCGTGTAGAATTACTCGCTTAAATGCTTACCATACTGCAATTACGTTTTAGTATATGGATAGAATGCGTCTGGTAAAGCAACAATTGGCGTTGCCAATTACGGACCACAACTGCAGCAACAACACTAACGTGCAAAAGCATGGACTACTATTACCATCAACAATACGGTGTATCATTACAGGTCCATCCAATTGTGGTAAAACTAATGTAGTCATCGGTCTCTTGAAACATCCGAATGGTGTACGCTTTGAAAACGTTTATCTCTACTCAAAATCCTTGTATCAACCAAAGTATCAGTACCTAGAGAGGTTATTACAACCAATAAAAGAAATAGGATATTTTGCGTTTAACAAATGGGATGCAATTGTTACTCCAGCGGATGCAAAACCTAATTCGATATTTATTTTCGATGACGTGTCGTGCGATAAACAAAATGTAATGCGAGAATATTTTTCTTTAGGTCGACATAAGGCCATTGATTGTTTTTATCTATGTCAGACCTATTCCAAAATACCTAAACAATTGATTAGAGACAATGCTAATGTCCTAGTGCTATTCAAACAAGACGAACTCAATTTAAAACACGTATACGCTGACCATGTAAACACGGATATGTCGTTTAACCGGTTTAAAGAATTGTGCGGCGTATGCTGGCGAGATCGGTATGGGTTCCTGGTGATCAATAAAGATGGCGATTTGCAGAGCGGTCGTTACCGAAAAGGTTTTGACACCTATATATACTTATAAAGCACATAAATAGCATATCACTTCCTACCCGTTTCTAGACGATGGCAGACGACGTGAAAACCAAACAAGAACTCATAAAAGTACGAAAGGCAGTCAAGAGGAAATTACAAGCGCTAAAAGCAGGTGTGGTTGAAAAGGAGCTTGCATTAAGTAAAGTCTATGCACCTATTACAAAACGTTTACAAACACTTCAGACCGGTCTGCTGAAAGATATTAAACAGGAGTCCAAGATCGAAAGCCAGCACTGGTTACCACAACAACATGACGTACAATCTACTCCTAAAAGACGCCCTAAATTTCTCGATCAGGTGCGCAGTTCAACACCAATCGCCGCACCACCAATAGAGGAGGCATGGGAACACAATCCTCATAGCCCAGTCCAGTCTGTGGAGTCCACCTTAGAAGAATCGGAGAGTAGCGGCAACACTCCAGAGACCCATACAGAGTACGAACGGTACCTAAACAGCGAAGAACATCAGGCCTACTTACAACGATTCTTACCATCGGTAAGATACTATGTCGATAATCTGTTTTCCAACTTTACTGGTATTTATAACAATGACACGGAGCACTTGCGCAGGGATAAAGTACGTTTTAATCCGGAGACAGGAAAATTAATGATTGGTGATTCGGACATTATCTTCGGGATTGGTGAAAAGGTGTGTAGAACGATTTTGCTACAACGGTAGCAAAGGGTTGTACGAGCAGCTGTTCCTTCTCAATCCTTTGGGTAAATTCTCACTTAAAGAAATTAACGATTATGCGGACATTAAAAAGAAGTAATGCAATGTATAGCTTACGACAGCAAACTATAAACCCGAGTGGTCGTGGTCTACTCATGGATTATAACGAGAAGCCACTAGAGTATGTATACTTTGATGATCCCAACGAACTGTGCGAACGGCTCAAGCTTCTGGTCGCCTCGCAAGATGCAGGTAACACCGGTCACACAAACGAAATTACATCGATTATGGAAGAATTACGCGAATTGCGTATAATAGCGTAGATTGTGCGACTTGTTATTCATTATCACGATGGTTATCGACAAGTTTGGACATGCGTCTGACTGTGCTTCATATATTTCTTATGATGATTACTACGATTTTGACAACATGAGATTAGCGCGCGTCGCTACACCACAAGAAGATGATGATGCAGTCACGAAAGCGTACTTAGAATCGCGGTTAGCAACGCTACACCAGCAAGAGGGCGAACCAACGCTTGGAAGTGGTTCCACTATTCAGCAGTATATAGACACGCTTGTGAAGGAGACAACAAACAGTATGATAACACAATTCTCGAGCGAGTATGTTACAAGATCAGACTTTAACCATTTTGAAGAGATGATGCGTAACCTTGTTCCAGCCACTGTGAACGCTAATGTTGTACAAATCGTAACCAAACGGATAGATGATTCTATGAATAGCATATATAAGACATTAGACGCTGCTATTCAACAAGTGAAAGCACAATTTAGAATAGACATTGCACGAATTCAAGCAGATATTCAACAGTTGCAAGAGAAACTTAAAACGCACGCATATAGCCGTCAACCATACACACACACATATATTAGCAATATGTCTGTAAAGGAGCAAATCGTCCACGAGTTACATAAGCCTGCTCGCATTAACTTTCCTAGAAGACATGTAATCACAAAAGGATTAAACGAGCTGTTTCAAGCCGATTTGGTGGAAATGATCCCATATGCAAAGATAAATAAAGGATTTAGATACATTCTAGTTGTTATCGATGTATTTTCTAAATACTTATGGGCCGTACCGGTTAAGCGCAAGACGGGTAAGGCTGTTTCAAACGCTTTTCAATCAATTTTCAACAAAGACCATCGTATTCCACGGTACATTCAAACGGATTTGGGAAAAGAATTTTATAATTCAACATTTAAGGCTTTAATGGAAAATATGAGATTACACATTATAGTGTGTACAGCAATAAAAAGCTTGCGTAGTAGAACGCGTTAATCGTACCTTAAAGTCAAAATGTGGAAACAATTTAGTTTGAATGGTTCGTATCGATGGCTGAATATACTATCCTCACTCGTGACTGCATATAACAACACCAAACATCGAACAATCGGCATGCGACCTGTAGATGTGTCAAAACGCAATGAACGCAAACTCTTCAATACAGTGTACAGTACGATCAAAACAGTTAACTTAAAGAGTAAAAAATTTTCTGTTGGAGATCATGTTCGCATTAGTAAACATAGAAGTCAATTTACCAAGGGATACACACCAAATTGGTCTAACGAAATTTTTACGGTGTACAAAGTGCATTTGACTAATCCTTTAACGTACCTGTTGCGCGATAGTCGAGGACAACCAATATTAGGCGGCTTCTATGCAGAAGAACTTCAACGAACACACTATCCGGATGTATATTTAGTGGAAAAAGTATTGAAGAGAGTTAAAAATCAAGTATATGTGAAATGGTTAAATTTAGATTCTAGCCATAATAGTTGGATATCCAAAAATCATATTTTGTAGATTTGCTGTTACGTGTTTGTTTACCATCATATGTCATTCATCAATAAAAATTTTTTTACTGTTATATGCTTTATTATAGCGACACACACACACACACACAAATTACATCTATGTACTACTAATTACTACACTAGTTCTACGTCAAGAAAGTTGTTTATAATTCCTCATGCCCGAAGCGCAAAACGTTGATGTAGGTTGATTTTCGCTGTTTTGGTTGAACTTGAGTATTTCGATGTCCGTGAATATGTGTAAATAACAAGCAGGTAAAAACACATTACCTTCTCAGCTAACAATTTCTCCCCGTACTTGACCAACACTCGAGGTATATATATTTATTGTAAAAGGTATGCGACACGTACAATAGCATCCTCCATTATATCTAATAAGTGCTATCTATAGCGCATCAGGTAGGATTACCAAGATGACATAATTTACATACAAAAAATAGTATTAAACTAAAACAATAACTTTAATAGCATATACACTTTTTTATAATCATCTATACTATTTGATGGCCATTTTCCCGAATCCGGACCACACGTCCATCCTGGTTGCTGTTTTGAGCCCTCCATTGCCAAATTCTTGAGGAGCCAGTTATATGTTGTTCTATGAGGGCCAACTACATTAGGTTGGTACTTATAATTTACCTTATACTTTAAAATTAACTTCAATACTTTTTTTAATACCATAGGTTGTGCGAAATATACAACATCTACAATCATATCGTCAATCGCTGTGACCAGTGATTTATAGTTGCATTTTATATTCATGATAGGAAATGCCTTCGTACTCAATACAGCTTGGTTGGTTAGTAATTCTTCAAGGAAATATACATCGCTCAAACTATAATTACTCTCTATTGCGTCTAGTACACCGCGCACCTGATGACATTTTAACTCTGTTTTGCCGTTGCAAGCATCAATGAAGTTTGATACAAATTGATCGCACCTACTCTGTTGTTTAAACAGCATGTCCATTACATCAATGGATGTATCATTGGTCAGCGTTAGCCATTTGAAGGCTTTAAAGGAACATGAACACCTACTCTGAACAGTATACGTTTGATTTTGTCTACATCATTCAATACTATGGCATGTTTCAGATGTTGGTGTAAAATGCGTTGTTCACTCTCGAACAAATCGTACAGTACATTGTCCATGTTAACTTGAAAACTTCGCACCACTATCGTTGTTGTTCCACTCACTGCGAGATCTATCCAAGTACCTAGCTTTTATGGCACATTCATCAAAATAGGTAATGCTAAAGTGTTGTGATACTGAGCATCACCTAGTTATTCGTCTGATAAACCCCCCACTAGTTTTTGTAACAGCATTAATAAATCAACAACCTTGAGATGATCTCTGGCAAGGCGACTCTGTTGAATTTGAGCAATATATTTAAGGAAAATCCAATTAGAGGTGTTTTGGTGGTGATAGATTGTTATTCAAATTATCTATGGGAATATCCTTTACTTTTAACGAAGGATGCATGCCCGGTAAATTGCAAATTAATCAAAAGAGTATAACGTTAATCATTACTCTACATAGAGCACAAAAAGCTGTCATAGCCATGCGAGAAATATGTTGCCTGATAAATACTCCCTGTATGATTGTTGTGGTTTTGACAATTTTGACAACGATCCTAGGTCATGGATCGAAACGTAAAGAAAGATGATTTTAAAAACTATGAGTGGTTTAATTCCCAACGAAGATTAAAAAAGGTTGTCTGATGTCGCTAAATCTATATATATATATATACCAATGATTAATACCTTGAAAGTAATAGGAAAATAAAATTTAAAGTTGTCAACCATGTTCGGGTGGTAATGTTGATTCGGTCATTGATACCTACTGCAAGTTAAAACAAGTCGTATACAATGATGAAAAGTTTTTGAAACTAACTAAATGTGATCTTGAATACATGCTTTGTAAAAGCGATATAGTTCAGATTCTGCTACGATTCTTCAACAGACAACAACAGATAACAATAAAACTCTGTTTAAATTAATTTTTAATAACGACTTAACATTGCGTAATTCTATTAAAATGATTTGAAATATAACGGTATTATTTTTATTGTTTAGCATCAATTTAATAACATTTGTTGATATAAGATGAAAATTGTGAATTTTGGTAATTGACAATTATGCTAAAATGTTTTGAAGTTACCTTGTTGCCATATGTTCCATTTAACAGAATTAAAACTCAGATATATTATAGACATTCTTGCAATTATTTACCATATGTGTATATATTTCTCTTGACAATAATTATTAATTTAAGAATAACTTATTGAATTAAAGTAAGTTATTTATAAGCACTAAATTCTACAATAATTAAAACGAGTTTGAAAATAAAATGTATTGACAATGTAGCTATACTTGTAATTTATTCTGCCAGGATCAACAAAATATAATGCAAAATAGTTGTTTTAGTTATAAACCAGAACCATATAATTTACATATGGAGATATGTTGTTATATTTATACTATAAATAGCCCAATCGCCGAGGTCATTAACTACCATGCACTTTACTGAACGCGGTTGTTAAAGGGCGTTATATGAACGTTTTTGCAAAGAAATAAGTAATATTTATCTCAGTTTGCGAGATGTTAAAACGTTTAGATCCGTAAGTTATGCATATCTTTTAGAAAACATATTTGCTTTTATGGACAAATTTTGCTTTACATTCCTTAACTTTAATAATTTCACTAATCATGTTTACAGAGTCTTTTAAATAATAATATCCTTTGAACATACTATCATCTGGAATACAAATTTTGTTATACCTATATCTAGTACTAATAATAATTAGTGTCTCTAGCACTGTAAAATTTAACTAGAATAAATAATTCACAATCTTTTATAGTGTTTAATTAAATCGGTCTTTTAACAACAAAAGAGGTATTTTGCACATTGCAAATTATTATTACCATGCTTGTAGCAATAAATATTACATAATAAATTGCTGGTTATTCACCTAACAATAAAATTTTACACTAAGAATATATAATTGGTGTATGCTGGGTTGCCTGCCATAGATATGCATATATTTTTAGAATTTATGGAGTACCATTCCGCATTTGAGAATGATTACATCACTATCCAAATTCTTCACCACGTTTTAAATAACGACATTATTTGCATACATTTAAAGGTTAAATTTTAGATCCGGTACGAGTTCAGTGTGGTTGTATAAATTATTTTGGTGGTGCAATCATGAATAAAATAACGAGTGACCTGTCTTAACATGTTTTTTGCACACACACCAATATTTTAAATTAAAACCATTATAAAATACGAGTCGAATAATTTCTCCTATTCTTTTGATATTTAATACAAAATAATGGGGCAGAGCCCCGTTTAGGGCACGTTTAGAAGCTCCCTTCCCCACCATTCATCATTTTGAGAGTGATTATGTCATCCACCACATTTCCTATTTTTGCTTAACCTAAAAATCTCTTTAATTAACTAAAGCAACGAGAATAAAAACAATGACGAAGCTCTAAAGATCACCGCTAAATTCTTCACTACATGCACGTTTTGCATAACCTACAAATTTTTATTACGTTTGTGCAATTAAACGAGTTATATATATACAATGTCTAATACGTCATCTACATACAATCACCAAACCGCTAAAAGTAAAAGAATTTTTCTTGCCACATAAATTAAATGTATAATTACATTTAAATATTTAAATATATTCAAATTGCTAAAATGTAAGCAAGAGATCCTTGATATAAGATTAAATTAATTTTTTATTTGAGAGTCAAATAAATCGTTATGAAAGGTGGTATATTTTGCATACCAAGAAGGAAATAGTCTTAACATGTTTTTGCAAACACACCTTATGTTAATTAAATCCATTATATTAAAAGTTGAATAATTTGCATATATATTACCAGAGAGCTATAATTCCAAACTCGAGGTTATATTCGACTGCGAATTCTTGTTATTTTATCGTGACATTGAAATCGCGAGAAGTGAACGACTTCTTTGTAAGCAAGACATCCTTGATATAAGATTAAATTAATTTTTATTTAAAAGTCAAATAAATCGTGATGCAAGGTGGTATAATTTGCATACCAATAAGGAAATATACGGCATACCTGTCTTGAAATGTTTTTGCAACACACCTTATGTTAATTAAATACATTATATTAAAAGTCGAATGTCGACGTGATTTACATATATATTACCAGATAAAAGCACGAGGTTATATTCGACTGCATGCAAATTCTTAGTATTTTATCGTGACATTGAAATTGCGAGATGTGAACGACTTCTTTTTTACAAGATTTTACCTGCAAACGTTTAAAATTTGACCTCCATCATATAACATTTCGTATATTTTCTTAATTTTATTTTCTACTTCGTACAAAACGCAGCTTATGAGGAGAGCTAAAACACTCTTTACCACTTGCACGCGTTTGCCTAATATTAAAAATTCTTCACCGCGGCGTTTTAATTTTTAGCTTAACCTACCCCAGAAAAATACGAACCAACACGTGAACTCCATTTTCTACACACACAACATTTTTTAAAATTTAATATTTAATATTTAACGTCGGGAACGTTGCTAAAAAATTTCCTAAGAAAATATCTCCACCCCAGCGCACGCGCACCACCCCACGACAAAAATCTAACGACCCCGCCGAACGCACACCCCAAAGACCTAACGACCCCCCAACGCAACAAATTTACACACAAAGACAATTTTGTTCTCAAAGCGGCGTATACATATCTTGCTGCACGTTTTGTTTCCCAAAGCGGCTTAGCTGTTCATATTGTTCTCGAACCGGCGTATACATATCTTGCTGTGGATCTCTGTTGCCAAACCGGCTTAGCTACCCTACTACTGAATCTCGGTGAAATAGGTGATATAATTAGAAAACAACAGAAGGGGAACGGAGCTGTAAGTGAAGGTACGTGTCCAACCAGTTCCAAGACGGAAAACTTAATGACGAAAAAATAATTGCACTTAAATCTGATGATTATTATAAACAACTACAGGTGTAGGTTGTGAAATATTTTCAAATAATGTTGATTGTGCGAAAGGTTATATTGGAAAACTATTAATTCAGCAAATATTCAAGTGTTGAGGGATCTTGGTAGTCGCATACGCTTAACCCCCTTCACATACCCCTACATGTGATTTTCCAATGCTTCACCCGAAGGTACTACATTGGTCAGGAAGCAAGTTTTTGTACCTGAAAAATTTTGAATTTTATCAAACCCTTGCTGTTCCAAGCAAGGTAGGGATCTTTAACGTGCGTGACAACACACACACGAGACCTCCATTCTATCTCTCCTCCGATCGAGGGTCTATTTTTGTGAAAAATGCTTGTCTAACGGACTGTGTCGGGATTCGAACCCGGGACCTTGGGCATTCCCTTCCCATACCACTGAATATCGAGGAAATAGGTTGTACATTTGTAAACAATAGAAGAGGAACTGAACTGCATCTAACAAGAAAGAGCAGCAGCTAAGTTCAAAGACAACAAACATAGAAACAAGGAGAAAGTTGTTGAAAGCAATTGTGTAAAGCACAAGCACAGTATGTCTATGAAATAAGAGCAATAGGAGAAGCAGACAGAAAAACGGTAGAAGCCTTTTGGAATAATGTGCTTGAGTTGTATGAAGATGATAGTTTGGGCAGACAAAGTTAGTAACAAAGAGGTTATAGAAATAGTATGGGGAATAAAGATCTGTGGAAAACAAAAATAGGAGGAATAGACGGGCAAAATGTGTTCTAGGGAATTTTTGGGGAATAGTGCGGGATATATTACAAGCAGAGATAGGAAAAAAATAAGTAGAGGTTGTCCTAGATCAGGCTATTGCACGCAGACAGTGAAAGATGCAGACTGTAGAAATTTCAACTCAGAATAAGAAACAATGAGGGTATGTGTCTAACCAGTTCCAGGACACAAGACTTAATGATGATGATCAATACCTGGTCAGAACTGAGGTTAGGAATTTGTTTTTAGGACAGAATATTTGTATGTATCTTGAAATAATTTTGTATTAATAGAGTTTAAGTTTAGGTAGGTTTTTATATCAATTTATTTAGAAAATAGGTAGTCAGCGAATTGTAAAGAATATCCAGCTACCCCAGTGATAACCTTATTTGGGGGAGGGGCATTTTATTTTGAGAAATTTGTTTAATGAAGACCAACTTTAGGATACCAAAGCCAGAAAGTTTTATGCGGAATAACCGTCTCCCATATAGAAATGACATCTAAAGAATTGCTCTTACACTTGGTTTGGTGCTCCTCGATTTTGACAGTAGGAAAAAACTTTCAGGGTAAGTGTTAATGTAAAGTAAAATTTTTGCATTTAAGTCTTGTTATTTACTATTTTTGTATTTCTTTATTTTCTTTTCTCATTCATCCTTAAAAACACACTTCCTTACCCTGGCTGTTAGCAAATGCACTTTTATATCGATACGGGGTCAGCTTCATCAGAGTAAATCAAAATTAATTCATTAAATGCTTATCTTACTCGTAACACATCAAATAGTTTCCCATTATATTAAGATAAGTATTCCCAGTTACAGCTTATTCGCTGAAAAAAGAATGTCCATATATTTCAGTAGAACTTATTGCACAAAAAACATTTAACTTAGGCATTTGACTATTTCACATGGATTTAAAGCACGAGTGTGTCCTATATAACCAGTTTTAAATAAACTGATTAAACCATGTTATAATTGTCAGTCTTGATGTCTGTAAGGCCCCATGCTCTGCATCAAAATATAACTCCACGATGAGCAATTACATTACGGCAATGAGATTATATCATTGCCTTGTGATACACCTACACTTTAGTAGGCAAATAGTGAACTTGAAGATGTAGCAGAATTTTTGAATTATACTAGACTTCACCAATACAGCCAGTTGGACAGCTGTGGCATGATATTTTTGTATGACTAATATAGGAATTAATACGCAGTACTGGGGATTGGGAAATTCCAATCGACATTAAATGAAATGTGGCCCTGGATTTCATCTGATTGTACAACTTTATATATTTGTTTGAAATTAGTACATTATGAATTTGCTACATAAACTATATCAGGATAATTTCATGTTTCTTTTTAAAACACACTAAAAGAAAAAAATATTTTCAGGAAAACACCCAGAAGATAAATAAGAAAGCTTTAAAGCTACAATCCGTAAAAATGCAGTATCTGTATATACCATACAGCTGCATTGCACAATACTTACCTCTGCCTCTATCACTTTGTCTTGACCACTAGATCTTTTATAATCTGAATAACCAAGACCACATTCTTGAAGGCTCCTACGTAAAATATCTTCACTAAGTGCTACACTACTTCCCGAAGGAGTTGAAACTCCTCTATGAGAAGCTGCATTTCTAAGAGCTTGAACGATATCTTCGTGATATCCGTTCAAACTTTTAAGCGTCCTTTCAACTTCCGATACACTAGCGCCACTCATTAACTGACTGGTTGAATCTTGACTTTGTGATAAAATATTTTCAGCAACATCCGTACTCATCACCAGGCCATAGCCTTGTTTCTTTAAAATACCTTTCTTTTCTGGTAATTTGATGTTATTATGTTGCAAGTCGATAAATGAAACAATTTCTTCTTCACCTGATGTAACAACAAACATATATTCAACAAATGAAACAGGAGCTTTATTAGACACATACCAGAATGAATAGCATCATCTTCACTTCCAGGGCCAGGAGTCATTCGTTGTAGTTGCTGCATTTTTTGGTCACTACATACAAGAAATACAGTTAAAGTAACATGGAATTGTTAAGCAAGATGCACTAAAAGCAATTAATAATGTAATCGTGCAACATAAATAGAATTTCTAATTACAAAGAATTTTTGGAGCAAATTCCAAAGTAAAATTTAAACAGTGAAAATAGTACATAGATAGTAACTGACTAACTGGAAGTGTGAAGAACCTGCTGGTCCCAAATGATTGGCTGGTCGGTATAAGACTCGCTGTGAATCGACACGGCTAAATAAAAAAATTTATTTTAGAAGCTTATACATTAAGTGTTTTTTTAAAAAGTATAGCTTTAAAAAACTTTTGTTAGCATTATCCACAAAAATATTTTTACAAAATGTATTAAAAGAATTTGAAACTAGACAAAAAAACTTTGCTTTATAAAAATCATACCATATCATACTTATTTATATCCAAAAGACATGGTAATAGAACAATAATATAAAATATAAAACAAACAGATTGAAAATATATAATCTAGGCAGAAAGACACACCAAGTAGTATTAGGTTAATATTTATATATATATATATATATATATATATATATATATATATATATATTAAAGACGAGTTATTTGCAGTCCGCAATAAGAAATTGTGTAGAACAATAAATAAAATAAGATGTATCTGTAAACAAACTCATATGAAAATAATAAGAGCTTATTGACGATACAAATCGGGCTAGTAGTTATATAGCCATTAACAAAACATTAGCTTTATCACTTCACATGGGAGGAAACATCCACTGACCGACGATTTCGGCTTTTTTAAGTCTCATCAGAGCAGATTAGTTTCCAACCCTATGAAGTAATCAAAGCTATTATACTGATATAATTTCGAAACAATCTCTGTACTATGGCAAAAGTAAATAAAACCGCCATCAGGTGACAAAATACCAACACTACTAAGTGTGGAAGTACAGAATTAAATCGAAACTACATAGTAGATTCTATAGATGGCTATAAAAGTACGTCTGGCCTTTGAGATTTGCGGAATGTTACGCAAAATTTATTTGCAAACGTAACAAACCTTTTCGTGGCGACACCCGGGTTCATGCCTCAAAGGCAATTCAAATAATAAAGACAAGTTATTTGCAGTCCGCAATAATAGCTTCGATTACTTCATAGGGTTGGAAACTAATATGCTCTGATGAGGCTTAACAAAGCCGAAATCGTCGGTCAGTGGATGTTTCCTCCCCTGTGAAGTGATAAAGCTAATGTTTTGTTAATGGGTATATAACTATATATATATATATATATATATATATATATATATATAATTTAAAAATGATTTGTGGGTTTGAGGTCTCTGGATTAAGTTGAAAACTCTTTTTTATGGCTTAAATTTTCGAATTTATTTAAATTCTTGATCACAGGCTATAAACTTGAGATTAATTGAAAACTAGCATAACAAACATTATAAAAATCTTGGAAAAACTTGTAAAACTAACAAAATTAAACGTTTTTAAATATAAATTAAATTAAATTAAACTTGTATGTACATCAATTGATGTACATACAAGTTTAATGTTTACAATTTATATTTAAAACGTTTAATTTTGTTAGTTTTACAAGTTTTTCCAAGATTTTTATAATGTTTGTTATGCTAGTTTTCAATTAATCTCAAGTTTATAGCCTGTGATCAAGAATTTAAATAAATTCAAAATTACATAAAAAAGAGTTTTCAACTTAATCCAGAGACCTCAAACCCACAAATCAATTTTAAATTACAAATATTTAGGTCGTAATTATTTTCACTTTATATATATATATATATATATATATATATATATATATTGCAGTGACAACACGTTGAGGCATCACTAAAAGAATGCTGTGACGCTTCGCTTTGATGCGCTACTAAAAGAGTGCTTTGATACAGATACAGCAAATTGTAAAATTCGAAATTGTTGACTTACCTTCCTTTCTAACTTTACTTTACCTCGCTAGTTCAATGGAATTGACACTTGTGAGAACTTATTCACATACAAACAAGATGAATTGAATTCTTTAAATAATTTCTTAGACACTTGCTATCAAACTGGGTAAAAATTCATTCCTAAAATTTCTGAACCAGTGATATCTACTAATCTTGTGCCATTAACGGCTAGGTACAACGATAAAAATAACCACAAAAGAAGCAAAGTCTCTGAAAACAGTAATCTAAATTGACGTCACGCAAACGGCAGATATGTGTATTTGGGGATAGCCATGTAAAAATTTTTTCAGAACTATTAATTGTGTTAACTGGTTTGAATGATTTCTCTGTTTATGTGGAATGCAAACCCAACGTAACCTTAGACGAGGTGATCACTAACTTGACTACAAGCCTAGCAACCTTAAACAGTGAGGATTTGGAAGGTACCAATGATGCATTAAGAGGTACAAGTTTATCCAATAAAACATTAATGAAGTTAAAGGAAATTGCTAAAAATACATACTTAGTCCTCATTAGCTCTCCATTCTGAAACAGTCGTTTTCTACAAAACACAATCATCCACAAAAATAACACCATCATATATGACACGCTAATAGACCACACTGCTCTATTCTTTTATATAGATATAAACAGTATTTTACTGCCAAAACTCTTCTCATGCACGGTCTTCATATGAAACTAGCAGGGAAAAAACATTTGATTCAACATATGTTATTTGTAACCAAAAATTTCACAGTTGCTACCTCATCATCAATGGCTTAACAGAAATCAAATTTAATCTATATCAAATTAAATAGTTGTACAGTCGATACTTCCTTGTCTGGTTTTGACTTAACCAGTAAGAATACTTTATTGTTAGACTCAAATACGTTGCAAGACAATGTTGATACTAGACATAAGTATACAAGTTCAACAAAGTCTTTTTTATAACACACGAACCATCTTGTCTTTCATTGTAACATTCGAACCTTGCACAGCAAGGCCGACAACTTAGCCGTTTTATTGAATAACCTAAACGCCCCTTCTGTCTTTGTATTACTGAACATTGGCTTAGTAAACAGGAATATATTGAAATAGAAAACTACTCACTTATTAGTATATCAAATAGACAACATTCCGAACATGGTGGCACAGCCATTTACTGCGCTAACAATGTAGAATTTCTAAGTAATTCAAAATATGGTCACCTTCAAGACGACTTTAACTTTGAGTTTTCTTATGTCTACTGCAGAGTCTATAAAATTCATATATTATGTATTTACCATTCCCCACATGCAAATTGAGATCTTCTTCGATTCCCTACATTCAATCCTAGATACGATTTTAGGAAACTGCAAAATAATAATTACTGGGGACTTTAACATAAATATTAACAATTATAAAGACAAAAATGTTATTCGGATAAAGCAGCTATTCAGCTTATATAATTTAACTTTGCATGTAACAAACGATACCAGAATCACAAGAAACACCCTGTATTGACTATGTCGCGAGTAATATTAATACTAACCTCCTTATTAGCACTGAAATAATTAGCAATGATCTATCAGATCACGAATTTGTATTATTCCATACATGTTTGGAACGAGCTAAAAAGCCTGACTTTTCATACAGAAGGATCAGTTCAAAAAATGTTCAGACTTTTATCAATAATTGTGCCAAAATCAATCTGAGTGATTCTTCAAAAAGCCTAAATAATAAATTCTACAACCTAGTCTCCAGTATTTCTTGTGCTCATGATACTTCATTCCCTCTATGAAAATGTACTCACAAAAACAAAAGTTGGCTAACAACTGGTATTAAAACATCTACAAAAAATAAGAAATTTTTGCACACTCTGTATAAAGATTTTCCCAACTCCACTTTTGTAAAATCCTACTATCTTAGATATAAGAAAATCTTTAATACCACAATTAAATTAGCCAAATCCAAATAATTCGCTGAGCATATCTCAAGTTCAAAAAATCAGCAACGTGAAACTTGGAAACACATAAATTAATAGATAGAGATGACTCTCGAAAACAGAAAATCCTTTTGGAGAACTGCCCTGAGAATTATATAGCCAGTACACTAAATGTTCATTTTGCCAGTGCAGCCTATACGTTAGTCTCCAAGCATTTGTCTTCGTTATCCGATGCAATAGAGCTATTACACCAAACTAAATCTACTAATGATAAGAATTTCAAATTTTTCCCAACTAATGAGTATGAAATTACAATAGTCTTGAAATCTTTAAAAAACAAACATAGCTCGGGCGAGGATGGTATCACCCCTAAACTACTACTTGTTTTACCAACTCCAATTATTAATTATCTCTCCATGCTCATAAATGAATCATTTTGGCAACTTTCCTTCTTGCTTAAAATGCTCGATCATAGTACCCTTACATAAGGGAGGCTCTTTCACTGCCAACAATTATAGACCTATATCTCTTTTATCCATAATTTCCAAATTAATTGAATCATTGGTTAAAACTAGGTTATTAAGCTTTTCAAATAAATATGAAATTTTTGATAGCGTTTAATTTGGGTTTCGTCCGATGAAAGGTACTACAGATGCTGTATATAACATCTTAAAGAAGACATACTCATCTTTCAATAACACTAACACCGTTTCCACTGCTATGTTCATTGACCTCAGCAAAGCCTTCGATTGTGTAAACCATGATATTCTCTTAGGTAAACTAAATTTCTATGGAATTTGTGTAATTGCAAATTCTTGGTTTCGTTCATATCTAAGGGATAGAACACAATGAGTAAGAATATCATCTAGCAATCGTACTGTTCTGTCTGACAAAATAGGGTTGCAGGTGGGAGTACCACAGAATTCAGTATTGGGTCCCATTCTGTTCCTTTTCTATGTAAATAATTATCCAAATAGCATTATTCACGGTAATTGCACATTATTTGTGAACGACATCACATTATATTGGGAGTCCAGTTCACTGAGCATTCTAAATAGCAACATCATTAACGACATACAAACGACAAACAATTGGTTTTCCTTGAATAAATTAACAATCAACCCTCAAAAACCTGCATTGTGCCCTTTAAGGTACATTCCACTATTGGTATTCAGTTTAATGACCCAATGTTAAACTTGGTTGCAACCACAAAATTCTTGGGTTTAATATTAGACCAGAATCTAAAATGGTCTGATCATATTTCCATGTTAGCCACAAAACTATCTTCTGTTTGTTTCGTGCTTAAAACTATTTCTAATGAACTAACATTGGCGTGTTCACTTAAAGCCTACCATGCATTATTTCAGGCAAGATTACGTTATGCTATTGCTTTTTGTCGGAATTCCACCGATGCAAACTCTATCATGTTGTTTAGACTACAAAACAGGGCAATCCGAATTATTTACCACTCATCGAGAACTGAGAATTGCAAACCTCTGTTCAAAAAACTGAATGTGTTGACTTATCCATCACTTTTTATGTATGAAACATTACGTCTATTTCACAAAAATAAACATCAGTTCATTACATGACCATCTCACGCGTCGTAGAATATATATATATATATATATATATATATATATATATATATATATAGATAAGCTAAAGTTATGTGTTAGTGAAGATGTAAAATAACATAGTTTTAAAAACATTTTTATAAGTTGACCTAAGGTATATATAAACTAGATTTTTATAATAGCAGTAATTTATGTAAAAATATTCTTAGAAACATATTTGAAAATGGAAAACCGAAACACGTCATATGTATTGAATTAAAATGATTGATTGAGCAGTTTCAGTTCATCACAACAAACACCATATAACTAAGACAGTTGAAAATGACCAAATTCCAAGAAATTTAATTAATATATATATATATATATATATATATATATATATAATAGATTCTTTGTTTCTGGACGTTATTAATATTAAATTAAGATTCGATTTTGGGTTTTACTTTGTCCAAATGTCATAAATTATTCAAAATATGCCAAAGTCATTTATTAATAACTGACGTTTCGGAAAGTATGTTTCCTTACACGCACGCACGCACGCACGCACGCACGCACGCACGCACGCACGCACTCACACACACACACACACACACACACACATGCATACATACAAACACATTAGAACGTAATATACAACTGTATATAAATGATAATATTTTTATTAATTATAATGTTTCAGTAGATTATCATAATTTTATATAATTTATAAGTAACATCTTTAATTTTGAAAATTTTATTTTCTTATTTGTAATTGCCACTTCTGTAATTTTTAGTATTAATAACGTAGTTAGTAAAACAAAACAAAACCAACACAAATTTCATTCATCACAAAATTTCATAAAAACCAATAGTTTAATAAATGTAAGTATAGATTTAAGAAATTCTCCAAAGATGTTAACTATTTAATTATAGAACTAAGTGCAAGGAAACATACTTTCCGAAACGTCAGTTATTAATAAATGACTTTGGCATATTTTGAATAATTTATGACATTTGGACGAAGTAAAACCCAAATCGAATCTTAATTTTATATATATATATATATATATATATATATATATATATATATATATATCTACTCCACATTCGACCCTCATTTATTTATATGGTTCCTGCACTCTACAACAAATTACCGAGTAGGATCCAGTCTAATAAATAAACCTCAAAGTTCAAATCGGCGTTGCCGGCCTTGCTACTGGATAAATGTTATGGATAAATGTTATTACACAGTGCAAGAATATCTAGAAGACAATCACTCATATTAACCAGGCGGGCAGTTGACACATGTACATCTACTTCTACATATTAGCTTTATATTTTTCTTATATTATATTTGTAAATTATACGTGTAAAAAAATTCTCTGTACAATACCATATCATATGGGTGCAAATAAAACATAACATAACATACCAAAAAATTATTATATAATTAAGACGTCTTTAGATTTAAATGACAAATACTCAAATATCAGTTACAAACAATATTTTAACAAAAAATTATACTTGCAAAAATCAATGAAGGGCTTTTCCAATTTATAATCAATGGTATTAAATATCTTCAACTTCCATTCTTTAATTGACATCAAATCCCAGTTCACAAAATCACTCATAAAATCTCCATTTAGAAACATCAGTGCATCTTCAATTAATTATTTAAATTAATTTCCAAGTAGCGTTGCATCAAAGAAATTTCCATTTTCATTGTATATTACAAAATCAAATAACTGTATTTAACAATTTTCATATTTATGTGCAGGTTACTTTTAACTTTATCACTTCTCTATTCATTATAACATCGTAATTATTAAAGTAACTGTATGCATACTGCATACTTCAAATGTCTTCGTGACTTAAATGAATCGAATTTCTTTACATGTTGCTTGGTTGATGCGAATTAATTAATGAATTTTAATAAAATTTCTCGTTTATATAAAATTTATCTATATTCTAGTTCGTTTGAGCTTCGTACAGAATCCCAAATACTACACGCCTATCTGATGCAATTTTCTGGGAATTCCTCATTAGTGTGATCCACTTATTAGTGACGTACACTGTCCGTCCTACTCTATCATATATAGTTTGCGGTCTCCCTCACTAATATGTAAGGCTATTAAACAGCTTTCTTATCGATTTTTATTACATATTATGGATTTTTTAACGTTCCGGTCGCTTCGTAGAATAAATTTTTATTTATTAATTAAGTATTTCCCTAGTTCTAAGTACAGATGACTCATCCTTTCTCTATTCCTAATATTCTAGAAAATTCCTTATTTAAAATAAATTTATACAAAAGTCAATTTATATTATTAACTTAAAGCTTTATGATACAAATGAGTTGCATTTTCATAGAAAATATTTACTTTCATGGTAAAATGTTTTAATACACATTACGATTAAAGCGTTTCGTCTTTAACAAGATGGGTATAGTTCTTACGCTAAATAGAGCGAATGTTTTATATGTAAAGGGAAATGTATTTTTGATGATAATTATTGGCTATGTATTTATGCTTGAAATTGATTAATTTTCATAAAACATAAGGTCTGCATTTAATGCGTTTTTACATTATTTCTTAACGATTAATTATTTTTACTTATACTGATTATATTATTTGCTATGTATTTACAATATGCTTATATCATACAGGGTGATTATTTATACATGACAATTGCATTTTTGCTTGGCACTTTAATGAATAAAAGTACGCTTGTATTACACAAGGTGTAACCATAAATTTAAGGAAATTTCTATTTTTCTATGTCCGCTCTACTTATTGGCCAGAATTATGCATTTTTGATTTTTGGTATTTTTCCTTGAATTAACTTTGAGTACCCTTTTGATCGCACTTTCAGACGTATTTTCAGATTTGTGTTAAGGCTTAGATCTCGACATGAACATCGACTTGCATTTAAACTTAAATATCAACTTAGTACATATGACATCAATGAAACTGACATCAATGAAAGTAGCATCAACAAAAGCCGTCTCAACAAAATGGCATCAACAAAAGTCGTCTCAAAAAAAACCCTTTTTTGTTAAATATTATATTATTTGTAAATCGGCTTATTTTTCGTGGCACAATTTTTGCACTTTCAAATTCTACTTATTCTGAATTTTAACTTTTCACTAATTAATTTCATCACGTAAATTTCTACTGCGTTTGAGCATGTTTGTGCTTGGTTGAATATGAATGAACTCCTTATTCATTTCCTATTGTATTTATAAGCTTTTCCCACCAATCGTGTCTATTGGCGTGCTTATTGATCAAGACTTGAACTTTGCCTTATCTCTGGCAGAACTCGGTATTTTCTCAAATTCTCTGGTTTAATTCTTCGACAAAATGCTCCATCTATCACGTAAGCGTTCTGTACATTACAGTATTTTGTTAGGATTTCCGATTATTGCTTTTATTCAGTCACGTATTTGATGTTTGTCGTTTAAAAGTCCAAAACATTATTGTACAATTAACCGTTCTTGGGAACTATTCCACTCTGATGAGGCTAACAAGCCGAAACCATTGGTCAGTGGATGTTTCCTCCCCTATGAAGTAATAAAGCTAATGTTTTGTTAATGGCTATATAACTACCAGCCCGATTTGTATTTGTAAATGGCTCTTATTATTTTCATAAGAGTTTGTTTACAGATACATCTTACTTTATATACAATTTTCTTATTGCGGACTGCAAATAACTTGTTTTGTTTATATATATATATATATATATATATATTCTTCTGGCTATTACTCCACCCCTCCGCCCTTAATTTTTGTTTTATTTATTTAAAAATTTATATACACGACTTTTTGTCGTCGCCCCTAATTTTTAGTATTCAATAATATGACTTCTATATTATGTGCTTTAGCAAAGTTTGGTTGGTTATCTATTTACTGTTGACTATATTTTATGCCTCGACTATATGAAACCTTTATCTCAGGACGTTCACCTACTCACCGTGAGTTCAATCGTGAGTAGATGTGCACTGTCCAACCAAACTGCACACTCGTTTGTTTTACTACCTTTTTAATATGGAATTATTTACTGTATATGCCAAATTTTACTGATCAATGTTGCTTGGTGCCAAATTAATTTATGTATACTATTTCTGACTTTAATTTTGACGTTTTAAGATATTACACGGTACTTACCTGAATTATACTGCGCTGAATGCCGAATGCCTTCTTTAAATGTTGCTGGCTCTAGATCTTAGTCACCGTACGCACCTTCACAAGGATTCACAATCGCTGTTCACTTGCGTATCGCCTCCAGGTGTTCTTAACAATTTTTGCTGACCCCAAATCTGAAATAATTTACCCTAATTTTAGAATTTTGAATAAACCGTTGTATCTACTTCCCCTGCGTTAATTCTTCCTTATAATATGCTGCTCTCATGTCTTCCTTCTTCGTGCTCCAATCAGTCCTCTCGCCTTTCCGTACTCAATTCAAATCTATCCTGCCGTACTGTTCCAAATCAACCTATTCCCTGCTATTCCTTCAATATACACACTGCCTTTAATCTATCCAAATTACTCCAAAATTATTAATATCGTCGTTGCTTCGTATATCCACTCGAATCTCCTGCTGCCTTTTAACCAATCGTCCCAAATCCAATACCAATCTCGTTCAACCTAAATAAATCGTCGCTTTCCCGTCGCACTATTAACCACTCTAAATATTCTTTTATAATCGCCGCTTTTGTACTATCGATGCTTCTTATACTTTCACTTGACTAAATCAGACTATTTAACTCAAAAAACATTTATTTCATCAAAATATTATACAACTTTTTAACGCAGGTTTGCAAAACACGTCTTTATACTGAAAATAATCGAAAAAGAATCTCTTTATTTACTTCGCTAAGCAATAAGCATAACAACCTTAGCTCACTTAATTACATTTTTAAACGCACACAATATCCAATAACAATTCGTCTTTACTCTAGTGTCCAAAATACCTTCACTATAGTCTTTATATACATTCATAATTTCTACCATTGGTCCTAAACACTTCACAATTCTCCAATAATATTTTATATTTCTATTCACTTATAATTTTGATTTTACAATTCGTCCAAAAGTTGATTCTATTTAAATGAAAAGCCAAAATATTTACACAAGACCTGGACGCTTGGTTGATTGTAGATATCCATAGACGCGTACGGTTTTCAGACGGCAAATGTACTTTCAATGGCTTATAAAATTTCAACTCAGTATAAAACCTTGAGTACCGTGCATTGTATCAACGTCATAAAGTCATGTTGTTTACCTTTGGCACATGCGTTTCAAACTAAATGGTAAATACTTTAGCATATGTAAAGTACAGCAAAATATAGTTTTTAACTTATGGATCCGATTTATGAATCATGTTGTTTGGCATACACCCTTTTTAACACAAATCTACCCTTAGAAGCCTTGTAACCCCCCCCCCCTACATTACAATATATATATTAAAGTGTATGAGATTGAAGCCCATTATAATTAATTAAACTTATATATCATTAACGACAAAACTTTGAACGATTTATACTTAAATTTAATCAAATACACAATAATCAATTGATCCATACTTGAGATTTCATTAAACACGTGAATGGTGAATAATTTACACTTATTACACTAGTAATTATCTGCAGTCAGTTAAAAACTAGAAACCATAAGATTTTAAACAGCACTTAGTTTTTTGAGTGAATTCAACAGTAATAAAATCACAAAATACCATGACCAGAGGATGTATGGCTCTATTTATAATTGGCATGTTTATTATATTAAACCAGAAAGGACAATGAAAACCAGCTACCTAAAAAAAAGTAATGCTTATAATATGTAAAGTAATTAAGATATAAAATGTTTAAATGAAATACCCATGTCAAAAATAAATGTAATGATCTATATTCTATGTTAATTTAAGAACTCATTATTATGGTACAAAAAGGCTGGTGATTGTAAATTGCATGATGAAATATGTAAAACAGTAGGCTAAGGGACAATTTTTTAAGTTGAGTTGCCTAGGAAACGAATTATTATTATTATGAGGTATTATGATGTTTTAGCAGATGGATTGAAAATAATTTTTTCAAATAAAGAAGTTTTTTTTTTACTTTAATCTTGTTCATTATTAAAAAGAAGTATTTGATATTGTGTATCATCACCAAAGCTGAAGATATATGCCAGCAAGTGCGTTATTGAAATAAATAAATAAGAAAGGTTCATACAACTTCGTGGAAGTTTAAAAACAAGGTAGTGTGAAGACAATGCCAGAATATACTCGTGTGGTAGCAACAGGAAGCTGGATTCATCATAAAATAGTAGGTAGAACAAGAGATTTCACGAGCATCGTAGGTGTTGGCCATCATACTTGGAACCAGTTCTGGTAACGCAATCGTTTCATCAAAAGTACTACAAACTGTAATGTATCCAATTTTTCATTAGTATTTATAATTCGTATTTCACATTGTTTGTTTCTAAAACTAAAACCAGCTATTAATCACATATAGTTACTCTTCAAGTGAAGTATTTAATTCAGGAAGCAGTTCAACAACGAAAGTTGTGAAAAGTTGTACATACCTTCTGGAGTAGCAGAAAAGGTATTTATTATAGATAGTTATTATCTTAAAATTAAAAATTTAAACACCCGTGCTGTAATTAATAATTCACTAACATTAACAATTCTAAAATAGGTTAAGGGTTACGGTTCTATATAGTTTGGTGTAGAACTAAGCTTACCGGCATTTGAGTTTTTCAGAAGCTTATTCTGATTTTTATACAGAGGGAGCTAGTATCCACATATTTGCAATTTGATATTAGTCATTGAACCCAGAACTTGTATCATTTTAATTTGAAATTCATCCTGAGAGAGTTTTTTTGGAGTTTCAAACAGCCGAAATATAAAATTTTTAAACAAACAATATATTTAGGAGTCACTTATACATTTAGCATACAAACATAAAAGGTATTCAGGAGCTTAGAACCGAAAATTGGCACTTTGGCGAATTCGAAACCTTCTTCAAAATGAATCACATTTAAATTAAATAAATAAAAGGAGAGAGAAAATATACAAACAGAAAAGGTTTCTTCTTCCACCTCGACAAACTTTCCATTTACCTAATCTCCAAATACCACCGTGCTCCTTCGTAGCTCTCCAGTCTCCTCCTGGTTAACTCGAATCTGACCTAAAATTTCATTGTTTGAATTTAAACTCTCTGCTTGATTTATTTCAACAATTTCCACTAAATTTTGATAATCTTTCTCAAGTTTCTTGTCTATTCTATTTATATCTTCTTGTATCCCAGTAATTGTTTCCCCCAGTTTTCTTTCGATCATTTCCATTTTGGTTTCCACCTCTTGTTGCGCTTCTGCCCTAAATAAATTAAAACTTTCCTGCAAGAACGTTGTTATCCCTTCCATCCGGACCTCCATCAACTCTAACCTTTCCCTTATTTCCGTGTGTGTAACCTTCATCACTGTCTGAAAAGTTTCTTAAAACTTCTTCGCCTCTGCCTGCGCATCTCTTGTCTCTGCCTGGAAATTCATAAGAAATCTCATGATATCCTGCATTTCGTTCTGCTTGTCCTCTTGTACACCTTCTCCAGAAGACGTTCCTGTATTTTCTACCACAATTACTTTTGATTCCAAGTGCCCCTGTTGTCGTTTCTACCTCTTCTTACACATTCGTTCCTGTCTCAATCCCATGTACTCTCCGTGATCTGATGATGAGCCTATCGTCGTTATTCATCTTTTCTACTATCATGTAATCCCCAACTAAATCTCCTGCTTTACGGGCCCCACCTTCAGCTTATTCTACAAATATTTACCAAACAAGAACTCTACTACAAAGACAACTACTTCCAAATCTCGCGCCACGTTCGGTATGTCACCTTTTCTGTTTGTGTATTTTCTCTCTCCTTTTATTTATTTAATTTAAATGTGATTAATTTTGAAGGTTTCAAATTTGCTAAAATACCAATTTTCGGTTCTAAGCTACTGAATACCTTTTATGTTTCTGTGCTAAATGTATAAGTGACTCATAAATATATTGTTTGTTTAAAAATTTTATACCTCGGCTTTTTAAAACTCCAAAAAAACTCTTTCAGGGTAAATTTCAAATTAAAATGATGCTAGTTCTGGGTTCAACGACTAATATCAAATTGCAAATATGTGGATACTAGCTCCCTCTGTATGAAAATCAGAATAAGCTTCTGAAAAACACAAATGCCAGTAAGGTTGGTTCTACACCAAACTATATAGAACCGTAACCCTTAACCTATTTTAGAATTGTTAATGTTAGTGAATTATTAATTACAGCACCGTGTGTTAAAATTTAAATTTTCAGATAGTAACTATAATAAATACCTTTTTTACTACTCTAGATGGTATGTACAACTCTTCGCAGCTTTAATTGTTGGACCACTTCCTGAATTAAATACTTCACTTGAAGAGTATCTATATGTGATTAATAGCTGGTTTTAGTTTTAGAAACAACCAATGTGAAATACAAATTATAAATAGTAATGAAAACTTGGATACTTTACAGTTTGTAGTACTTTTGATGACACAATTGAGTTACCAAAACTGGTTCCAAGTATGATGGCCAACTCCTACAATGCTCCTGGAACACACTGAAATCTCCCGTTCTACCTACTACTTTATGCTGAATCCAGCTTCCTGTTGCTACCACACGAGTATATTCTGGCTTCGTCTTCACACTACCTTTTTTTACTTCAACAAAGTTGTATGAACCTTTCTTATTTATTTATTTCAATACCGCACTTGCTGGCATATATCTTCAGCTTTGGTGACGATACACAATATTCAAATACTACTTTTCATTAATGAAAAGGATTAAATTCAAAAAGAAACTTCTTTATTTTAAAAAATTATTTTCAATCCATCTTTTAAAACATCATAATACCTCATAATGATAATTCGTTTCCTAGGCAACTCAACTTAGAAAATTGTCCTTTAGTCTACTCTTTTACATATTTTATCATGCAATTTACAATCACCAGCCTTCTTGTACCATAATAATGAGTTCTTAAATTAACATAGAATATAGATCATTACATTTATTTTTGACATGGGTATTTTATTTAAACATTTTATATCTTAATTACTTTACATATTATAAGCATTACTTTTTTTAGGTAGCTGGTTTTCATTGTCCTTTCTGGTTTAATATAATAAACATGCCAATTATAAATAGAGCCATACATCCTCTGACTGTAGATAATTACTAGTTCAATAAGTGTAAATTATTCACCATGCTATCTATGTGTTTAATGAAATCTCAAGTATGGATCAATTGAATATTTTGTATTAGATTAAATTTAAGTATAAATTGTTCAAAGTTTTGTCGTTAATGATATATAAGTGTTAATTAAGTATAATGGGCTTCAATCTCACACACTTTAATATAATATATACATATATATATATATATATATATATATATATATGTATATGTATATATATATGTATATGTATATATATATATATATATATGTATATAGGTAAGTTGATAAATACTACAGTATTACAGTGAATAAGATGAAATAATAACTTAGACTTTTATGCAAAGCCCAAATGATCATTTCAAATCGAGCTAGTAATTGAAAGATGGAAAATATAAGGTCTTGGACAGGAAGTGAACCTGCACCTCAGTTTTGCCGGAACGGTGCGTTTACCAATATATATATATATATATATATATATATATATATATATATAATAATTCAATTTATTGAGGATTGCATTGTATTTATTTAGTTACTCCTGAGGAAGAGAAAAATAAAATCTCGAAATTTGCTGCAATCCCCAATAAATTGAATTATTTTAAATTAATATTCAGCAAATAAAACGTGAAGATTATATATATATATATATATATATATATATATATATATATATATTGCTGTGTTAATAGGGTCATTTAGGGGTAGTTAGGACCAAGAGTATAGCGCACTCCACATAAAATACATAAGGGCTCAGAAAACCACAGTTTTCTGAAGAAAACAAGAAATACGATGATTAGACTGGATAGTAAATGACAACGCCCTGTATGTAAATAATAATCGTAATTAATTTAGATAATGAAGAATACTTTAAAGATTTATTTGAATAAAACAATTCCGCAAGTCGTTAAATAGCATAAATGCAAGCTGAAACGCGACACGCGTGGATAACGCATCAAGAATCCTAATTAATACAAGCAGGTTTAATAATGTGTAGGATAGAAATCGCAGATGAATTAATCCATACATTGTATTCCGTCTACGTGACTAGAGAATTAAAATCGACACCTGATTTAATGGAAACACACAAAGCATGTCTACTAAAAATCAAAGTTCACCAAATTTATTTAAACAAACAATGATTTACTTATCTAAAAGTATGAAAATCCAAGCGAATCAATGCTATTAACTTGAAATCGTACGTGACAAAAGGAACGCGTTGATGTTAATATACAACCATAACACCATGGAATATTCAAAAACCTAGTTTATACAAACAGCAAACTTTGCGCTAGTCTATAGATAGTCGGTGCATTTAAATATGCCCGGTTTTTCCAAAAATCAGTTGACCATGAATTAAGTATAGTTCACGTCTCTGAAGGCCAAAAATATACACGTTAAGTAAGTTATTGTGAAGTGTGAAATAATTTCGCTGAATATGAAAATTAATGGTTTGCCGTTTTACCCTTAATAGAAAAAGAACCTCTAAAGAATCCCTAAAGCTCCATACAATTACGGGAGACAAATATAAATATGGGAACAAGTTTAACTCAATGCTGAAGCAATTATTACTAAAACAAAAAAGTTGATTTATGGAGGAGTTTAATGCAGTACGCTAGTATTATTAAGGCGCTATAGATGAGGAATGCACACAACGGTTGGACCAGAGACGGATTTAAGTGGATGCAAAACAACAGGTTAGCCAATCTGAATGTTTATTATTATTTGATTATTATATTTGTGGATATTTCATTGCACTTTGTTAAACTGGAATAACTTAAGATTTAATATTACAAATTTAAATACTTTAAAAATTGCTTTCATGATAATTTATGTGAGGGGTCGACAGGATTTAGTTTAGGGTATACGTTGTAAATTACGTAAATAAATGAGGTTAAATGAACGTTCATCAGGCTTCAATTAATAATTAATAATACTAGTGATTTTGTTGACTTTTGATCATCTTTGATTATAATAATTATTAAATTTATTGATTCAATTATTAGAAGAAAATTCCAGTTAAACAATTTAAACCTTTTCATATGTTGTAAATATTTTTGAGGACATTATAATAATTTGTGCTTAAGGGTGTTTTGGTTTAAAGATTAGAACAGGAAGGAGAGATAGGTGGTAGGTTTAAAATCTTTGTTTGTCATATTGTCACAAGCTCCATGCATAATTCAAAAACTGAGCTAGCCGGCGCAATCGAAAATTATATATTAGAAATCAAAAATTGAGAAATTAAAAATTTATACCTTTTAATTCATAAAAAGGGCACATAGGAGTATTGCTACAGTATCACAACAATATATATATATATATATATATATATATATATATATATATATTCATACATATACTATTGCCGTGGAATCGTGGATTAAACTTTTAACATCGAGCCCCAGCGTTGGGCCGTCATAAGATTGCCATGGACTCCGGTATTAAGGGTTTTCTGTTTCACTAGTGTCATTAAATAATTTTCAAAAATGCACAACTTTCAAAAAAGATTGCTTACCCATTTATTTCTGCTTCAAAAATCTTCAGCAGCTTCCCTGGCTAGCTCAGCGGTACCTCTTCTCGGATACCTAAATATACAACCATTCTTCCTTCACCCTCGCACCCCATTCAATAAAATCACCAAATAATATAACAATCATACCATCTTTTATTTACTGCTATTTACAGACAAATTATTGACATGTATAAAAACAAACAGTTGGTACACTAATTACAAACTCAAATGTGATATGTTTTAAAGTCCTTGATTTTCTAATTATGTTCAAACAAATTCAGTAAAATATGAGTAGATGGGCCCCACATATTACCATAAATTGACTGTACACTGGAGTATGGTGAGCTCATAATAACCCAGTTTATTTTGTATATGCCTTTTACCTTGCATAAATTAATACAAACGTTATAGACCCGTTTACCCTTTACACTCCAATTTATATTCAGAATAAAATTTAGTAAGTTTTAAATACACCCCTTTTCAATCTTTAAACCCCAATAAATTGTCCAGTACATGTATCTTTTCCAATAAGTTTATATAACCATAAATAAACCCCAAAATTCACTCACACAGCACCAAAATTTCACAAAAGTTTATCAGTTAATCAGTTAATCATCAAACACATAAAAAGTACTCGGAGTAAATGGACCTTGAATAATACCTTCTCTAAAATTCCTTCATTATAATTTATTTATTTATTTTAATACTCTAAGTAAACTGTGGGGTATGGTGAGCTCATAATAACCCAATTAATGTATGCCCTTCTACTTTGCATACTCTAAAACAAAAAAAAAACAAAGCCATGTACTCTTCACAAAATTTCTAGACACCTTCAATTTCTAGTTGAATACCGTAATAAAGTTATTTACACATATTCTGCTCAATACGTAAATAATTCACACTACCTTGAAAAACACTCTCATACGCTACCCCAATATTTACAGTTTATAGGAATCACAAATTTAAATCGTTAGCTGGAATTTCTAGAAGATATTCGCTCTGTAGATGATACCATGTAATTTTCTATCTGATCGGCAGGACGTTTCTCTCAATTACTAGACGACTTCCATTTCAGTTGATCCGCCAACTCCTTCTCGGTGTAACCAAATTCCAAATTTCATTTCACAGTAATCTACGTTACTTAATGTCCTGACACGAGTTGATTAAAAATTATAGGTGATACCTCAAATTAAAATAAGTAATTTCGGCACACTAACAGCGTTTTTATTTAATTTAGAGGCTACCACTAAGCAATACAATTTAAATTATTTGTTAATACTCACACTCGTGTTAACTTTCATACGTGCTTTTGGGACGATCGAAATAATAAGGCACGAAGTTAAAAGACAAGAGAGCGAGTCCTAGTTCTCTAGAGTATTTATATCTTTCGACTGTAACCTCCCCAGGCCCCCAGTTATCCGAAATCTCGCTCACAACAACACATTCTCACAATTTTGCACTCAACCCCAATTTCAAATCTGCGAATTTCCGTACCTCGTTATAAAATTTCAAGAAAATCACGCTACACTATCCTCGTGTCTATATCAAATTGAACTAACATATCGACCAATCGTAGACTTAATGACGTTTCTCAAATCCCTCCTATATTATTGTGGTCTCATGCTTATACGTTTTGTACGTCTCAGTCTAACCTTGTTTGAGTGGTTGAAAAATCGATATCCTTGTTTGTTCACTGTTTACACACGTGGACTGTCTACGTGCGTTAAATAACCCCTTCATTAGCATTTCTATAGAACGCATGCGGCGGTTTTACAATATACGTAGAATCTTTGTTTGTTATCTCTAGAAATTATTGGAACGTGACATTTAATAATACGGAGGTGTTCAATCGTAATATTTTAAATAACACTTCTACGAGTTGGATATTCCATGTATTTCAAACCCTACTGATATATTTGTTCGTTAGCAATGCGTCTCATCTTTGGTATTACCGGGTTTTTAACTTATAATCGTTCAATTAAATTCAAATTAATTAATAAATTAATGGCATTGGCTTCTACCATTTAATTTCTTTGCAAACCTACTTAAATTTCATTAATTATTTATAAAATTTCGTTAATACCAGATACTTAAAAATGAATTAACTAATATAATTTTCACACGTAATTTCTGGTTGTTTCTTTATACAGGGTGTGTTGAAATTGTTTCGCTTATATTTATTTTTGATCTTTTAAAACCACTATAATATATATATATATATATATATATATATATAAAGAATAAGTAAATTAATGAGTCTTAAAATAATATTAAAAAATGAAATTTATTGGCAAGTGACTCAATATTAGCCACAAGGGCATCCTGTCGACGCGTTTCGCCCTAATTGGAGCTCATCAGGACAGGAGTAGCAAAGATGTAATATTTAACACGAACACATTATGGGAAGTACAGCATCATGATTGCCATACAAGTCTAGGATTATCAAGTGCCCAATAGTGGAGATTATGTATATTAAAAATTCCCACCCTGTGGAAGAACAACTCATCACACCATAAAATTCTATCAAAGAAGTGCCTATTCTTTAAGTGTAGGCAAAGCATTTCACGACAAAACGCTAACCTTTGTGCATAATCCTCAGGTACCAGGGCATGCACACGTTGCACAAGATAGGGATGCAAGTTATTTCTGTGCAACATTCTATACACAGTGGTCTGACTGATGCCAGTCTCCCTGGCAATGTTCCTGACAATGGTTATAGGAGCATCCAACGCCATTGCTATGACTTCTTCACCTTCATCTCTAAGTCTTCCTTCCAGGTCTTTCACCTTCAAGATAAGCTCGGTGTCCTCTTTGAAACACCCTATAATCAGGAAAGTTAGCCCGATTAGGATGACATATTCTGAACTCTCTTGTAGCTTGCAGAGCATTGCCATTGCAAAGCCCATATACGAAATGCATTTCTGCATATTCTCGAGCAGTTAAGGCATTTCAAAATGTAAAATTTACCAAACAATATGTACAATAACAACTAAACAATCACAAAACAACAAAATGTACACAATGGAAATTAGTAACTTAAAAATGTCTAAGACAAACTAACTAATATTTAAAAACACATAATTGCAACCACACGACAAGACATACTAAATGCACAAATTGTTAAGTACCAAGGAAATATGGTGCGGAATGCAGGCTATACCTAAAATGTAGTTGAGGCGCATTATTGCTAAAGAATTTGTTTAACTGTAAGTGATTTTACGCTTCAACATAGATAACTCTGCATATCCCAGAAGTGTAATCAGTGCTCATATCATATATAAATTCTCAGATAGTTAATTAGTTAATAAACTGGCATCCATAAGTTATACTTCTAAAGAAAGGAGATGAACCAGGGACGTTTTATGATAGGTGTAAACTTTTAATTAATAACACCTTTTTTTGAGTACTTCGCATTTGAAAAGCATGCAAAATTTTTCATTCTACATACATGCTGCAAAAAATTTTGATTTCCTTTTGAGACGATGGATAATGTTTCGAAAAAGTTGTAATTTATGACAGCTTTCGCTTTTGCATATACGACAAAAAAAGAATCACGTTAAAATGGATAATGTTTCGAAAAAGTTGTAATTTATGACAGCTTTCACTTTTGCATATACGACAAAAAAGAATCATGTTAAAATGTGTAGCTAATAATAAGCAATACTTACGTACTTGTAATACGTTTTTTTATAGGTCTTTACAACCTACAGCCTACTAGGTAATATGATAAAATTCTGTGTTTTTGTATGTAATTAACTTTGTTATAGTTTTGCTTTTGTTAAATGTCTTCTAATTTATCAATAAAAAATATTTAATAAATTAATGCGATGAAAAACAAAATGGCGGCCTTTATATTAAAATAAAATTTAAAAGTTTAAAAATTGGGATTATTGTAGGTTTAATATCAATGTTGTGATTCATTGTTGAAGAGAGAAGAAAGAGGAATTCAAAAATGGTCGAATACGAATCCAACACGGCGTCCATAAGAAATAAGATAGTTGGTGTCTTTAGCATGCCCAACTTGGATTCAAAAAATTTGTTTGCATTTATGAATTACTAAAATCATGCCTAGCAACCTTTATTTGCAAGTTTTTTAATAAAAATTAGAATAAAGTTAATATTTGACTTTTTGAAAATTCAATTCACTGAATAATAAAGTCGATATGAATAACTTGAATGTGGTCTACTCTGCACTTTACAAGTATAATAATAATCATTTTCACAGATAGTTTAGAAATATTTAACTGATGTATTCTGTTTTGTGTGCTTCATTCATCATTGTGTTCCATTTGGCTATTAACTATTAAGATATAGGTTTTATATTATGACTTACTATGGTCCCTAGGTGACAACATGATTTAGTGAATTGCATTAGTTTAGTTATGCTTGTTGTGCCATATGATTAGGTTTGAATTCATATGTTGTTAAATGTTAATTTATTTATTTCATCTAATTGACCATGTTACTTTTTAATTATGTTTGCCATAACTATTTTTTAAAAATTAATCAAAGCTGCATGTCATGAATAAGTGTGTTTTTTAAGTATAAATCAGGCGTAGTCAGAGTAATAATTTATATAAGTAGAGAGTTATACTGTTTTGAATTGAATTGTACTAATTTTCATTAAATTTTTCAGTCTATGAAGAAGGCATAAAGTCAGTGCCGAAACGTTGAATAAAAATTACAATTTGACGCTGTAGTTTTTCTTCCGGTAGGATTGTATGCCAAGATATCACAAAAATCAGTCATTTACCAACTTTCCTTCAAGAAATAATAATAATAATAATAATAATATATATATATATATATATATATATATATATATATATAATAGTTTTTCGATAAAATGTTACGGTACAATTGGGATATTTTAGTCCAAAGGACTAAAATATCCCAATTGTACCATAACATTTTATCGAAAAAACTATTATACTAGACTAGTCCATGAGCTTACCTATTATACAAGTTGCTTCATTTAGCCGCTAGAGGGCTTCAAAGATCGTGAAAAATATTTAATATTTTAAAATAACTCGAAAACGCGCCGATAGATTTCGACCATTTTTGGGGTGCGAGTTTCTACTTTCAATTGACATCTTTTCGTGGTGTACGCAATAATTTTAAAAGCATACGAGTGTCCCAAAAATGATGTATTGTATAAATATCCGACCATTACCTTTTTCTTGTTTATGCAATGACTATCAATTTTTTTTATGAGTAGCTGACTTAATTTGGAAACTTTTTTGTCGCTTGTAAAATTTTGATTAGACGAGCGGTTTAACAGAAAAAAATAATTTCAAATGTCTGCATACTTTCGTCATCATTGCTGCATTAATTATAAAACGGGGCAAATCAAAAAGCATAGTTTAGTAGTTGGCTTTGCTTTTTATTTGTTATTAATTTGACTGTCATTTAACCTCAGTTTACCTGTCAAGTCGCGAATTTCTGCTTAATTCAATAAAAGTTTGCATCATTCATCTTACATTATGAGAACTTACACAAACAAAGAACACGTGGATATGCTTTTGGTTTTCGGATTTTGTCAAGGAATTGGTTGTGAAAGCGTCAGAGTCTATAGGGAAAGATTTCCTAATCGTCGAATGCCAAACCACCAAACATTCGCAAATATTGAAAGACGTCTTCGTGAAAATGGTAGCTTTCAGTCAAGAAATGCGGATCGAGGATGTCAACATACCACAAGAACTGCAGATGTGAAGGAACAAATTTTGGATAGAGTTGAAGAAGACCCAAAAATAAGCACCAGACGCTTAGGACTTGAACTACAAGTTCCTAAAAGTATTGGTCATGATGTTTCAAAGGAACAGTTATTACACCTATACCACGTTCAACAGGTACAAGACCTTTTGCCTATCGATCCTGAAAGGCGTCTAGCTTTCTGTCAATTTATTCAAGATCAGAGAATTCAAAATGCAAATTTCAGTCGCAAAATTTTATTTACAGACGAAGCTTATTTTACAAGATCTGGTATTACTAACATACATAATGAACATGTTTACGCTTAGAAAATCCTCATGCAACTAAAGTGACTCACTATCAACATGAATTTAAGATTAATTTCTGGGCTGGAGTTATTGATACTTTTATTATCGGTCCTGTTGTGATACCAAATCGATTAAACGGAGACAATTACTTGAACGTTCTACAACAAACATTGCAGAATTTATTGGAACATTTGCCATTGTTACTTGGCCAAGACATGTAGTTCATGCACGATGGTGCTCCTCCCCACTTTACTCTAGCTGTTCGACAACATTTACACGAAAAATATCCGGATCGATGGATCGGAAGGTGATATGATGCTCCTACAAATTGGCCAGCACGATCGCCGGACTCGACGCCCTGTGATTATTTTTTGTGGGGTACCTTAAAATCTAAGATTTATTCGTCTCCACTTGATAGCGAAGAAGAATTGTATAGACGAATTTTAAATGCAGCCAACTCTTTAAAAAATAATGCACAAACAATGCAGAGGGTTCAGTTAAACTTCTTACGAAGAGTTAATTTGTACATTGAAGAAAATGGCGGCGATTAAAAAAATTTATTGTAATGGTCCAACACTTGTACCGCACTGTTAATTTTCAATGATAGTAATAAAAATAAACAAAACAATAAAATAAAAATAAAAAAACAGACATTTGAAATTATTTTTTTCTGTCAAACCGCTCGTCTAATCAAAATTTTACAAGAGACAAAAAAGTTTCCAAGTTAAGTCGGTTACTCATAAAAAAAATTGGTAGTCATTGCATAAACTGGAAAAAAGTAATGGTCGGATATTTATACAATACATCATTTTTGGGACACTCGTATGATTTTAAAATTATTGCATACACCACCAAAAGATGTCAATTGAAAGTAGAAACTCGCACCCCAAAAATGGTCAAAATATATCGACGCGTTTTCGAGTTATTTTAAAATATAAAATATTTTTCACGATTTTTGAAGCCCTCTAGCAGCTAAATGAAGCAACTTGTATAATAGGTAGGTTGGCTCAAATCGATCTATTTCGAGCCAAATAATCTCTGTTCTTACGTTGTACACGTATTTTCCGGACACCCTGTATATATATAAATTTTGTTTTAGATAAATTGGCTATTTCAAATGATCTCAACATACAAAAGGCAAGAAATTAAAAATTAGTAAACTGCAAATACTAACTGCATAACTCAGGTAATATACCCATTAGTTTGTTTAGGACTACTAATCTTACACAATATAAATGTAGAAGTAATTCGTATATGGCAATTTTTTATATTTTAGATTAGTATTTACTTACCCATATGTAGCAATATTTCCTAAGATTGTGTTGGCACTGTCAAGTGAATCCTCTTGGGAATGATTGCCAACCGTACTAAATTTTTTAGGCATTGGCTTTTTGTACGGTTTCTGATATTTGCGGACAGTAGTTTTCCTTCCAGATGAATATTTGGAAATATAAATAAAAAACAAAGAAAAATTCAAATTAATATTTTTATAATATCCTTGACTTAAATGACTGAGTAAAAACTAACTTTAAATGTTCAAGACCAATTTATAATTTTAATGTTCGAAAGTGATAAATCACTCGTACTACACGCATACAAAACAGCAACTAATAGTGAGAAAAGTACAAGCAAGAAAAGTACATCACCAAGAGTTGCATCCTTGATTCACATGCATCTTGTTATTTCATTACATAAAACATCAAACGAAAATAATTTCATTTAGTATAAGTATAAGATTTACAATTTTACCACAGCTTCCCAATTGGCAGGCGGTGGGAGGGGGTTTCTAAAACTTGATATACTAAACATTTACTATTATTTGTATCATTATTGCAAATCTAGTTACAAAAATGCAAACAAGTGTTACTGTAAAATTTTTTATAATAGTTAATATAACATGCTTATTTTATTTAAAACCATGTTATACCAACTCCAGAGTATGAAATCACTACTAACAAATATACAGTTGAGCAACTAAAAAGTAATTTAAGAATAATAAAAAACCAGCAAGCTAAAGCATGATCATATAGAACTACCCAATCGCCTGCTCACTAAGCTGAGACAGAACGAGATATTATTGTGTACTACAACTGACCTGTAGCATAGAGCTGCAGATGTAAATACAAGGAAAACACCCCCTACCACCGACAACAGAACGGCCACAAGAAAAAACGTGTTGGATCCGTGGTAATAGGCTGCAGATCCAATGCAGAATGTGCAGGGTAGCGGTGGTGCCGGACGGCGGCATCATGCATCAACACATAGGCAAGAGAAAAAGAAAAGCAAACATCAGACTAATATTATATACAATATTTAAATATACATTGCAACAACAAAATATTTGTGAAGCTTATGTACATTCCACAAAACAGATTCGCTCTGATGGGTGGAATCCTAGGCCTCATTAGTACCTGAAGCAAACTGCAGCTACTGCAAAACAAATGAAGACGGCTTTTACTACGCCAACAAGGATAAACACCATTATCAATGTGCTCACATCATCTGAAGATGAAGAACCTGTGAAATAAATTTGTAGTGTGTGAACAGTAAAGTGAACTGATCTTATATCACTGTCCGAAAACTATGATCAAACAAAAGTATATGTTGCTAGTGCTGCAAATTAAAAGATATAAAAATTTCTTCAAACGAGAAGCAAAATGCACCTTGCTCATTTTGACATATGTCAAAAATGTTAATGGGAAACTAAGAATCAATATCATCAACACATTAAAAACCTTCTCAAAAAGCATTACATTTTTTACTTTTATATTACATTTTTTTTAGGTCTTGTAGGATACAAAGAAATGATGTTGTACTTGATTATATAGAAAAATTACTTAAATTCCAGGGCCAGCATTGCCATCTAAGAAACCGTAAAAGTTATGAGAAATAAACAAAGAAATAACCGATTACCTACTTAACACTGGCAGACCTTCTAAGAAAGTACTAAACCCAATTCTAAATGAAGAAGTTGGTTGGTCAACGAAAACTAATATGTTTCCAACTAAATAGTAATTAATAATTTTGTATAGCATTGGAAAAGTAATTCAAGCATAGTGAAGGAAAATTAATATAAAATTGTAGGTTATTTTGAAAATAGAAAAATCCAATGACCGGTTTCGCCGTTATTGCACCTCGTCAGATTGGTCCATTTCTCTCTGCAAAACAACCAACCAAGTTCTTGAAATTATACACAAATCATGGTGTATTAATATGTACAAAATGTATCTCATGCGCCCACTATACCCGATGTAAACAATTAACTATCAGTGACTTTTTGAAGTCTCCAACATGACAGTATAGATGGCATTGCTAGACAAAATTCTAATAACTATGTAGCATTCAAAAATTTCCTTCTGTTATATTCCATAATAATTCATTATTTCTGCCCATAATTATTTGCATCGCCCAGTATAAATTAAATTCCCAATAAAGATTAGCTTCTGTTATGTGAAGAAACATGTGACGGTGGTTTGATAAGATTATTTAGACTGAAATATTTCGTATATTAATCCTAAACTATATACCGTCCCTGAAAATAATTTAGGCCGCGTATCAAATAAAATACAACTTACAATAAATCAACGTTCATAAAACTTATAAATAGAGGTACGTTCCGATATTATCTGAATCGTATAATAAACTATAAAAAGAAAGTATCTGCATATAACCTATTACTAAAATAAAGCTTATTTAGTATCTTATAACGACCAATGTATTAATTATCTATTCAAATAATTTTTACCTACCTAAATAATTATAGTAATTTATAATGGCTGAATTTTTCAGGCCGAATCATTTGCTAGCTGATGAGTTGGACTATGAGTTGAAAATTCGCTCAGTAGTCAGTACAAAAAATCAAAATGATAAAAGAAAATTTTTTACAAGATTGTTAGGGAGATGAAAAAATAATCCTGGTCCTCGCATAGATATGCATAATTATATACTAGAGGTTACCTTAGAACAGGACATGACTGCTACCACTTTACGACTATTTATTGAGGAGTTTGGTGACGACATGAATGATAGTATATTTCGTAGAGTATGTCCGCGATTAATTTACTTATTTATTTATTTATTTTATACCGTTAACATCATTATTTTAAATTACAATATAAATATCAATACATTCAACTTAAATAACATTAAGCAGACTTTAAACAAAATGCATATTAAATTAAATTAAATGTGCTAATTAGATTAATCAAGACAGGATGGATAAGTAAGATAGGTGAAGTGTACAAACAAAAATGAAGTGCACAACAAAGTAGTAATCAGATATTAAAATATTACTGCATAACATAGCAATGTAGGTTTAATTAGAACTTACTCTATTTAAATGAAACAAGGTAATGATTTCTTTAATGAATATACAGTACAATCAAACAAATGGAACAGATTATGATGCTTATTAATTAGTCTACACATTCTATCAATAGAAGAAAAATAACCACAGTTGGTTCTATGAAACCCAATAAAAGAGGCACGTACATACACATCTTCTGTAAAAGTTCAGGGCAGATAATATGGCAATTCAAAACATTGAAGATAAAACATATATCATTGATACACCTCCTATTAGATAGAGAGCCCATATTCAAAACTGAAATGGCACTGTGCTCGTTATTTAAAGTTACTTGAAGACACAGCTTATATAATATATATTTAAGAAATCTACTTTAAACATGCTCAATCAAGTTCGAATAACAATGGTAAATTGGATTCTCGAGACAGGCAACGCATACTCTAAATGAGAACGGATTAGAGAGGTACATAATATTTTTATAGAGTTAATATTTGTGAAATGTGTAGTATTTCTTTTAACAAATCCAAGCATACGCATTGCTTTGGCTGAAATGTTTTTGATATAGGAAACAAATGTTAGGTCCTTAACGATTAACACTCCTACAACAGTCATCTCAGTAAAAATCTCTAAAACTCGACTATTTAAAGAATAAAATGTCATGAACGGATTACGTTTTCTATAAAATCTTAGGTCATAACATTTATTAATGTTTAACTGCAATTCAATATGATCACACCATTCACAAAATCTATCAAGATCAGATTGAAGTAACAAATGATTGTTAGGAGAATAAATAGCATATATATTTTAATGTCATCTGCAAACAAACGAAACTTTGAAAACTTAAAAGTTGATTTAATATCATTTATGAACAATATAAATAAGATTGGACCAAGGTGAGAACCTTGCCGAACATCTGATTTAACTACAATTAATTTCCTTTGGTATAAAATTTCGGATTTTAACAAACAGACTTCTCCCAATAAGGTCACTAGAGATCCAAATCAAGCAAAAACCTCCAATGCCAATTGTTGCAAGTTTGGTCAAAACTTTCTAAAATCACCATAAATACAATTAACTTGATGACCTCTTTCAAAAGCAGTAGTAATAAAATCTACAAACAACAATAAGTCGGTTGTGGTAGGGCGTCCAACACAGAAACCATGTTGTTCCATCAATAATTAAATTTCTAAATGTAAAGGTCAGGTGTTCTGAGATAAAGCTTTCAAAAAGTGTTTGGTATACAACTTATTAAGGAAATAGGCCTATAATTAGAACTATTAGACTTATCACCTGATTTATGAACTGGAGTAACAAAGCTAGCTTTCCAATCAGCTGGAAACACTTCTTCACGTAAGGACAGATTAAATAATATGAATAACGGTTTTGAGATAGTACAAACACAAATTTTCAAAAATATAGGTGGAACTCCATCAGGACCAGGAAATATATTTACATCAATATTGTTTATTTTTGAGTAAATGTCTGCTAAATTAATATTAAAATGTGAAATATTGATATTAGACGAATTATTGTTTACATATTATGTTCACTACCACTAACATAAACAGAGAAATGGGTTGCAAAAAAATTGGCAATCTCATTGCCTCCACAAGCAACCTCATTATTATAAAACATCCTGTGCCTTAGGGTGCATATAAAATTTACCGGTTAAAGAGAATGATGCAATTCCGCTTTTGACGAAGCACAGCGCTTTTAGAGACAAGAAAATTTAGCTACCTGCCTTCAATTAGAGGTGAAACAATTTGAGAAAGTAAAAAGTACCCCAATGAACGTTACTGCAGACAATTTAAACATATCTATCGCTCCTTCTATAGTCCAAATAGCACAACCTACAAGTTTTGACTACAGTAAAAATAAAGTTTTAGCTAAAGGAAGTAAAATTTTCAGGCGAGCCCAAAGACCTCTTCCCTTTTTTAGAACACATTACCGAACTAGAAAATCCCATCAGGTTGGCAAAAAGCATCTATTCAATTCCGCAGTCGAGCTCTTTAATAAAGATGCATTTATAAGGTTCTACAGCATTCAGCATATGGTAATGGATGGGCAATCATTAGTAGCTTTACTAAAGAAAGATTTTTTACCGTTAGGAACTGATGTTGATATTTGAGACCAAATTAGGAATCATAAGCAAAAGAAAAATGATAAAGTAACAATTTTTAATTGCTCATTCAGAAACGCTTTTCGGTTGCTTAAGTAAACTCTCTCATGAAACAAAGTAAAAAGTATTAAATATAAATTACTTCGGGAACACCAACAAGCTCTAGCCTTGTTAGAAATTGAGAGAGTGTTCAAATTAAAAGAATTAGTGAAAAAATTGGAAGACACCAATGCCTCTAAAATTAAAAATGTGAATACCGCAGCTTTTAGTAAAGTTTCTGAAATTTATACGCAACCATCCACATCCAAAAGTGTGGGTCAGCCTAATTACATTTCTAAAAGATTTAATAATAATTTTATACATTTTTTAACTTTTGTACCTGGTACTAGTACTACCGAAAGGACTTTGAAAAAGTCCGAATATCCCTCTCATAATACCTTACCTAATGATGACAGCTATCCCAAGGGCGTACCCAATAAAGTAACCTATTGTGGCGAGGGAAATCATATTTACCCTAACTGTCTAATGAAACAAAAGAAATTTTGTTTTAAGTGTGAAAAACCTAACAAAACGACTTTAACTTGTCCAAATTGTTCAAAAAACTTACAAAAAGAGTGATGGGAGCCGGTCGTTACCCTTCTTGTCTCGAATCAGCTGATAACTACACAAACATTAATAATACCGTTCACACCAACCAGCATGTAACAATAATTATGCCGCTTCCAACATCTTGAAATCAATCAATGTCAAATTCCCAGTGCCCGGGGCCACTTCACCCATAGTAGACGGGGAAGGCATCCGCTTTTGAAATACTTTAACTTAAATTTAGTACCTTCCCAGTCAAATAACGTTTCTATGGCTGATGGTTCCGTCCGATCTGTCCGAGGAGAAGTTCACTTACCGGTACAAGTAAACGGCCATTACCATTTAATTAAAGCTGTTGTAATTTTCTCTACCTTAGGTAGCGACTGGAATAGCAATAGTATTACTTTCAAATTAATATTTTATTTTGGAGTTGTGTTAATAATATCCGGTCAGTAGGATGTAGATTAGGCTTGTTATTTTAAGGTTAATGTATGTGTAATATGTTTTGGAAATTTACTGTTAATAGAGCATAAGTTTAGATGAAATTTTATTTGCAGTTTGTTATAAGATACGTAAAGGTGGGCATTGTTAAGGATATTCAATCAATCCAATGATGAAGTTGGATCCTGTTTTTCTCCAATTATTTTAGTTTGATAAAACGTTAAAAAAATGTTATTAAGGTGTGATAATAAAAGGTAACAGCGGAGGTGATGAGAGTTTGGAACATAGTCAGCAAGGACAGCTATCTGAAATAACCGTTTCCCAGGTAGCAAATTTCCGATTGACATTAATGGTAGTACTTTCTTACAAATTCCGCTAGTGTTATAATGGCTAGGTAATCTGTCATTTGTTTCATTTCCAGCTTAGTTGTTTCTGACTAGTTACCCTATCGAAGCTTGAAGAAGTCACTGATAGTTAGTGGTTAATATTCAAGTATAGAGAGCAGAAGGAAATCTTTTGCACTTGTTAATACACCATAATTGGTGTATAACTCAAAAACTTTGTTGGTTGTCTTGCAAAAAGAAATGCACCAATTTGATGAGCTGCAACCACAGCGAAACCGGTCATTGGTATTTCTTTTTGTAAAACAACAAACAATTTAATTTTCGTTCGCTATGCTTGAATTACTTTTCTAAACCAGATAAAATTATTTGTTACTATTAAGCAAGAAACGCATTAGTTTCTGTCGCCCAACTTCCCGATTAACATTAGGTGTAGTATTTTCTTACAAAGTCCGCTAGTGTTATAATGGGTAGTTGATCATTTGTTTCATTTCCGCCTTAGTTGCCTTAAACTAGTTATAAAATGTTGTCTGGCAATGCCATCTTTATTATCCTATCAAAGACCAAGAAGTCGCTGATAGGTAGTTGTTAATATTAAAGTATAGAGGGTGGAAGGAAATATTTTGTACTTATTAATACACCATAATTCGTGTACAATTCGAGAAGTTTGTTGGTTATTTAGCAAAAAGGAATGCACCAATTTGATGAGCTGCAACCACAGCAAAACCGGTCATTGGGGGTTTCTCTTTTTCAAACAACCAACAATTTAATTTTCGTTCGCTATGCTTGAGATACTTTTCTAAACCAGACAAAATTATTTGTTACTATTAAGCAGGAAATGCATTAGTTTCTGTCGGCCAATTTCCCAATTAACAATAGGTGTAGTACTTTCTTAGAAAGTCCACTAGTGCTATAATGGGTAATCTGTCATTTGTTTTATTTCCACCTTAGTTGTCTTACACTACTCATAAAATTTTGTCTGACAATGCCATCTTTACTATCCTATCAGAGACTTGAAGAAGTCACCTATAGTTAGTTGTTAATATTCAAGTATAGAGGGTGGAAGGAAATCAATTGCATTTATTAATACACCATAATTCGTGTATAATTCAGGAACTTTGTTGGTTGTTTTGTAAAAAGAAATGTACCAATCTGATGAGCTGCAACCACAGCAAAATCGATCATTGATTTTTCTCTTTGTAAAACAACCACCAATTCAATTTTCGTTTGGTATGTTTGAATTACTTTTCTAAAACAGACAAAATTATTTGTTACTATTAAGCAAGAAAGGCATTAGTTTCTGTTGACCAACTTCCCGATTAACATTAGGCGCAGTACTTTCTTAGAATGTTCGCTAGTGTTATAATGGGTAATCTATCATTTACTTCATTTCCACCTTAGTTGTCTTAGACTAGTTATAAAATTTTGTCTGGCAATGCGATCTTTACTATCCTTTCGAACACTTGAAGAAGTCACCAATAGTTAGTTGATAATATTCAAGTATAGAGGGCGGAAGAAAATCTTTTGCATTTATTAATACACCGTAATTCGTGTATAATTCAGGAAATTTATTGGTTGTTTTGCAAAAAGAAATGTACCAATCTAATGAGTTACAAACACGGCAAAACCGGTCATTGGGTTTTTTCTCTTTATAAAACAACCAACAATTTAATTTTCGTTTGCTATGCTTGAATTACTTTTTTCTAAACCAGACAAAATTATTTGTTACTATTAAGCAAGAAACGCATTAGTTTCTGTTGACCAGCTTCTCGATTAACATTAGGTGTAATATTTTCTTAAAAAGTCCGCTAGTGTTATAATGGGTAATCTATCATTTACTTCATTTCCACCTTAGTTGTCTTAGACTAGTTATAAAATTTTGTCTGGCAATGCAATCTTTACTATCCTTTTGGACACTCGAAGAAGTCACCAATAGTTAGTTGATAATATTCAAGTATAGAGGGCAAAAGGAAATCTTTTGCGTTTATTAATACACCATAATTCGTGTATAATCAGGAACCTTATTGGTTGTTTTGCAAAAAGAAATGTACCAATCTAATGAGCTACAACCACGGCAAAACCGGTCATTGGTTTTTTCTCTTTATAAAACAACCAACAATCTAATTTTCGTTTGCTATGCTTCAATTACTTTTTTCTAAACCAGACAAAATTATTTGTTACTATTAAGCAAGAAAGGTATTAGTTTCTGTTGACCAACTTCCCGATTAACATTAGGCGCAGTACTTTCTTAGAAAGTCCGCTAGTGTTATAATGGGTAATCTATCATTTACTTCATTTCCACCTTAGTTGTCTTAGACTAGTTATAATATTTTGTCTGGCAATGAGATCTTTACTATCCTTTCGGACACTTGAAGTCACCGATAGTTAGCTGTTAATATTCAAGTATAGATGGCAGAAGCAAATCTTTTGTACTTATTAAAACACCATAATTTGTGTACAATTCGAGAAGTTTGTTGGTTGTTTAGTAAAACAAAATGCACCAATGTGATGAGCTGCAAACACAGCAAAACCAGTCATTGGTTTTTTTCGCTTTTTTATCATTTTGCCACAGGTTCGCAAATTCAAGACAATGAATCATTCATTTTGGATAAGTTTTAAAATGATATAAATAACGTAATATAGCTTTTTGCAGTTATTTAAATAATTTATTTCATGATTTGATACAACTAACAATACAAATTCATTTGATTTCTCTGTTCAAAATTTTTCTACATGCTGTATTTTAAACACAAATAATTTCATATATGGTCTGAATTAAGAACCAAAACAGTAACGTCATTAACAACTGGTTCTAGGCCACACACATGTTTTCAGAAATGTTTGGAATTTATTAAAATGTAAAAGCAATAAATGTGACACGTTTTGAAAACACATATGTCTAGGATTGTAACTAAATGTATGTAGTGAACTACCACAGAATTATATATTATAACTTGCATCATGTTTCTATAATAAATGATTAAGGAATAAATAATTTGTCAGTACCGATGATTAGTAGTGTAAAAAACACTACAAACAAAAAATAATAAACACAAGATCAGCTAAAATAATGACAGAAAACTAAGTAAAATAAATAAATATAAACAAAAAGACAAACTTATTAATAAAATACATATAAAACTAGTACCAATATAACAAGAGAAAAGAATTCTGGTATAACAGTTGCATCTCATAAAGATGGGCATCAAGAATGTTATGTAAAACTTCTTATATTGTATTCCTTATTGCATTCATACAGAAATGCCAACAAAGAGGATTGGGAATTCAATGTGTTTATTATAAATTTGAATCCCTTTGGTAAATTGTTACAAAGCATCTGTGCCACATACAAAAGTTTTGACTAGTCTTGAATTTGGAATTATTTTATGGATGTTACTGATATATCGAGTATCATGATAATGAACCGACGTACAGCAAGTATAACTTTTTTCTATTAATGTCCATTGTTTATGTATAAATAGTTAAGATTAGATCTAACAGTTTTTAAACAATAGTCTACAGTGCACATTTTTAGCCGAATGGCTAATGATTCTAATAATCAGTTTTCAATTTAAAAATTACAACAATATTTTCCCAAAGTGGTATAATTCCAAAAGGTGATACCATAATATTCTCGATACAAACAATGCATTGTATTCTTTCATTGCATTTCTTCCAGACATTTCAGTGGACATGGTTTTAAGTGCATGGCATACAGAAAATAGTTTGGTAGTTAGCTTCGTTATGTGTTCAGAAAAGTTAGTTCTGATCAACCATTCTGATCAAAAATTTGGTGGCCATGATTTATTTTAGTGACAATTCATTTGGAACATGGTATGAGATAAAAGTTAAACAAACAATTTTTGTAAGTTTAAATAAAATTCCAAATCTCAAATCAACTTTTCGAATTTGATAAATCACAAGGAATACAGTTGTTAAATAATGTTAGTATGGTAGTCTCCAAATGATAACTAACGCCCTCTCCTCTAAATAATTTATTTATGTATATTTATTTATTCATTTACTACAGGTAATCCACCCAATTATAGGAAAATTTAACCAACAATACATCTACATTTAGAATCAGATTTACAAAACTTAGTCATATTACTTCAACTAGTCAAACTAATATTATATACACATGTGGACAGTTTTAGTGTCATTGATATAAGTCAGTACAAAATTGCTTAAAAGAACATTGAGAATAAAATTTATAAAGCTAAACTATATATAGTTGAAAATCATGAGAGAATGCATTCGCGTCATAGGTTTCTGAATTAAAAGCGATATACTTGTAAAGGATTATCGAAGTATACTTAATTCACAGGCTTTGAAAGTATGTAAATTATTAAATCAGCCACCTATGATGTAAATGCATTCTTTCATGATTTCGACTACATCACAGCTACATCTAATATTATTATAATGGATACACATCACATACACTGTAAATTTTAGCATTGCGCTTGATCTTGCAGACGGAGTGAAAAAAGTTTGCGTTGTCCCGATGCTCGCATAAGAATCAAAAAGATAATATAAGAGACAAGTTTGGAAGAGTCTATATCATCATGTACCATCTTGTATAAAAATGTTAGGTTAGCCATAATCCTACGTATCTCCAGGAAGGTAAAAGGAATCTGTTTAGTAGGTAATTGTGAGTACATCCTCTGTTGGGGTAATGGCCTTCAGCTTTAAAGAATAAGAATTTCATAAATTTTAATTGATCTCTCTCAAGTGATAACTTGTGGCAGTCATAAATTGGCGATCAGACAAGAGCTTGATAGAGCATTTTCAGTGTGTGTATATCAGAAACGCTTCTGCAATTTCTAGTAATAAAGCCTAAAGTTTTATAAGCAGCACTTACAACTTTATTAATGTGCATAGTAAAAGCATAGTAAAAGTCATAAATAATACCCAGATCTTTAATTATACTAGGTCTATTCAGCTTGTGATGTCCAATACTGTATGAATAAATAATGGATTGCAGTTTCCACATGCATGTGACAATTTAGCATTTAGTAGCATTGACAGTAAGCTTGTTAATCCGGCACCAGCTAATACGATGATCGAGTTCCACCTGCAGATTGACACATACGATCCAATAGCAGAATAAAGTTTCATATCATCAGCATACAGAAGATTGTAACAGGCTAAGGATTTGTAAACATCATTTATAAAGAGGATAAACAGTAAGGCCCCAAAATGGAACCCTTGATATGGCAATGCATGCACAACTCCGATTTATAACCGTTATAAATAACAAATTGGATGTATTTTTTTAAATGGGAAGCAAATCACTGAAGGAGAGGTTGCTAAAGCCATATATTCTAAATTTTAATACTAAAATAGCATGATCTAAATGATCAAAAGCCTTGGAAATGTCTGCATATATAACATCAACTTGCCCGCTAGCATTCAGGAACTCAGAGATGTATTGTGTAATAAGAACTAGGTTATTAAAGAAACCATGCTGATTCGGCAATACAAAGTGTGAAACAAAAGTAAATATTTTGTTGTGCAGAACCATTTCAAAGACTTGCAAAATTAGATAATATAGATATAGGTTTATAGTTGGTAATATTGTTGGATCCCCTTTTTTCAAGATAGGACAAATTACATAAGTTTTCCAGACTGACGGAAAGTCGATGGTTTCAATCGAAAGCAAGACAAAGGGCAGGCAAATACAGAAGCACAATCCTTCAGAACATATGAAGGGGATCTGGTCCACTCCAGAGGTAGCTTTATTCTTGAGTTTTCCTCTTCAAGTTTAAACTACATACAGAAACTGCATTACTTAAAAAGCTGACACAGAGGATCTGCAATGGAGGTTATCAAATCCTTGGAGTTTTTGCTGAAAATTTTCATATCACATTCGAAGCATTCATTCCAAGATATGATCAAACCAAGTTGCTGATGCTTAGTCGCTTAAAATCTATTTTGTAATTGGATTTTTTAGCTAAGGCGTCGGCTTCTGGTCCAGGATGGTCAATGGTATGCTGTTCAAACACGTCACGGTGCTTCGATCGTTTGCTAATTCAAGAGAGTTGTTTGAAGCCTTCATTATATGTATTGTTTCAGGTAAGTTAGATACAGTTAAGGAAACTAGTCGTAACAAATCTGCTTCGGATTTACCTATCTTAGGCGAGTTCAAGGGCTTTCTCACAAACCAAGCCAATCTTTTGGATGGTTTGGAAGTAAAACAGATCAAGGTTGTTACAGGTAATGTTCACTTTGTTCTGTTTTTCTGACGTACATGCCAAGTAACAAAAAGTTTCTACCCCTCTAGCGACCATAACTAAAAATTTTAAAGAAATATACTTATCATTTCTGCGCCATTATCTCTTATTTTTCATTGACAACAAAATGTTGTCTTGAATACTGCAAAACAGATATCATCCACTACAGCATGAAATCCTTAGAACGACTGTACAAAATTCACCCAAAAACCAACTTTCAACGCTGCACAATACTCTAAAAATCTTCTACAAAAATCATCGTGATTTAATTCCTCACTCGTATTTCATATACAACCCAGAAAAAAAGCTACTAACTGCAAATATTAATCTATTTCCATATATTATTTATCAAACGTCATACACCCAACCTACACGATAATAACCAGCGAGCGACTTGCTAAAAAAACAAAAACTTTCATTATTACCAAACAAATAAATTGAATACTAACAGTTTTATCCCATACTCAGAGTTGTCATCAAACAAGACAAATAAGTGCATGCACAATGAACTTAATCAAAGCAATTCGCAATTCCCACAACAAAAATGCCATGGTAAAAAACAAAAACCTTCCTCTAAAGCACCTGTTTGACTATGCTGATATATCTTGTCTGCCTTCTAAACATGATGTGCATGGGTAAAACGTAACCTTCCTGTTCAACCAAAATAAATGCATAACAACAATAAAATCATGCCAGTGAAATATGTAACTAACTACCAAGAATGTATAATGCAAGTCGCACATAAAGAAATATCGCCTTGAATATATGCGTATTAACAAACAAATCTACCACAAGATGAAGTGTGCTGTATCCAGACTTTGAACACAGTTCAACTTTGCAAAAGTAACCATAATCGATTCAAGTGTAATGATTTTATCAAGTTGAGTCCTCTAGAAAGGGCCACAAACGTTATAGGTTTGATGATGTGCTTCAATTGCTTAAACAAGGATCATATAGTGATCCACTGTACTTCAAGATTTATGTGCAAGTGCTGAGCCTTGCTGTTCCAAGCAAGATAGGAATCTTTAATGTGTGTGACAACACTCACACACTGGACTTACATTTTACCTCTCATCGGGGGCATATTTTTGTAAAAAATGGTCGCCTAACATTTTTCAAGTGGACCGTGTCGGATTCGAATCTGAGACCTTGGGCTTAGTAGTCACACGCATACCAACTGAACCACAAAGCCATCTGCAAGTTCAAACAGCACAGTTTGCTGCATACCGATTCTTCATTAAAATCAAATCCTGGAACAACCAGGGACAGTGGTTGCTACACCCCAAATTTTTATCGAGTCTTCACCTACTGTCTCAATTTTCTGTTCAAATACAGTTAAGGTTCTATTTCCAACAGCTAACGTGTTATGCTTGACAGGGCAGTCAATCAAATTCCGTGTATTCTGACTGGTGTAGCAAGTTAGATCTAACTATAGAACAACTAAACATTTCTGTTTGGGACTGAGTGAATCTCTCTCCTACATTTGTTCACGTTGTGATGTGGAACTTAGTGCATGCCATTTTTTTTTCAAAATCAAACTCTCATGCTTTGTGTTGGATAAGATCACAGTTGTAATTTCAGAGTGCAAGATAATGTCGTATTATCAGATCAGTCTTTCGATCAACATGGGAAAATCGATTTGTTGATTGGTTCTCCAGCTTTCTCTGAGCTTCTTTGCATAGGACAGTCCTAATCTTACAATTCTTCAGAAAATGCGTTTTGGTTGTGTCGTGCCTAGTTTGTGCTAGTTTGGCCATACAGGCACCAGATCAACTAACTAGATTTATGTAAGCTTGAAAGTTGTCCTGCAGACAAGATTCTTTCTACAGAGGAGAATGCTTGTGAATTTAGTTTCACACAAAATACATACGGAGATTCAGAGGGTAAATTTGTCGTTTCTATTCAGTACCAGTTGCCCACAAAAGTGTTAGGTGATTTACTTGCTGCTACGCAAACAAAATTCTTTGCTCTGGAGAAACACCTTCAAATTAATCCTGAATTTTCAAATCTTATACAGCATTTATAAGTGAATATTTGGAGTTAGTCGCATGTCAGTGTCTAATCAAAATACGAGTTTGTCATATTACACACCTCATCATGGTGTCTTAAAGGAAGACACTACATTTGATTTTCGAATGCTCCACCCAAAGATACTATATTGGCCAGGTAAGGATCTTTAACGTGCATGACAACGCCCATTCACAGGACCTTCTTTTTACCTCTCATTCTAAATAAGGCGTATTTTTGTGAAAAATGCTCACCTAACATTTTTCAAGCGGACAGTGTCGGATTCAAACCTGGGACCTTAACATAATAGTTACACGCATACCAGCTATGCGACAGAGTCGCTTGTCTTAAAGGAAGACAGCCTCACCACTAAACTTAAGAATGGTATTCACGGTTCCCAAGTAACTACAACCAGCCATTCTTTTAACAATATACAAATTGTATGGGTGGCTATTCAATAGCATCTCCTCTAGATTCTAGTTTGTTTCAGAAAATACTTGTATGCCACAGGTACAGATATAGAGAAGCTTTATCAGCAAGTTCAGGTAGAGCCTTCTCAGAAGCCTTAACAACGCATTCTGTGGCGGTTTTCACCTGCAGATCAGATTAAATCGTACGATTTGAATATAGACATTTATGATGCAGCCACGTTCTTAGGTATTTGTTGCCGCTTTCAGTTAGGCAGTGATTCACAAATTTCTTTATCAGCGGTTTTTAAAATAATCAAACGTGATTTCCATGTCACAATTTGCTGGCACGCATAGACAGTCTCAGTGGAGCTCCAGAATTTTGTTCACAACTTTGAAATGTTTTAGAATCAGGATGTTTTAAACTTCGCAAGTGGATCTTCAATGATTCATCAGACATGCCTCAGACTCATTTTCAACTAGGTGTTAGATCTTGTTTGGGTTTTTTCAGCCGATCACTTTATGTATTTGATTTCAGGTTCATTACATTCCATGAGAGGCTTATCGGATCTCTGATTCACTGAGTCTCCTTTCACCAATAAATAAATGCCCAAACACTAGTCTTCCTGTTTAATCCATGTAGAATGTTCCACTTTTTTTCACAGTACCTTTTTGGGCTGGCTAAATGAATTATTTTATTGAAAATCTGGGAAATTTTATAGATAACATTTGGCACTCTCTTATTTTTAGCAGGAGTTTTGATACAATTTCTTAAACAATTGTATTTTTGTTTGCATTTTAATAATGAAAAGCTAGATTACTGCATTCCCTTCTTTCTTTGTGGTACTATTCTTTATATTTACATAACCATTTAAAGTAATCCTCGGTGTTCAAATTATATTATTAGCATTAGTTAAATCTTGACGCAAAAATGTATACATTTTCAACGAACTTCGTTCGTTTATGAAATCGATTTGTCGTCCGTCTGTCTGTCCGTCTGTCCGTCCGAGGCCTTTCTAATGGTCGGACATCAATGTGTGATACATCAATCGATTCAGCTCGGTGTCCTGAGCTTAAGTTTTGATGTCAGTTGAAATCGGGCCACGGGGACGCCGTGCCCCCGCGATATTCCGTCGGGAAAATTAAAATTTCAAATAGGTCCAAAATTAATGTGCGATACATATTTGGACTCCCCTAACATAGCTGAGTCGAAATATAATACCCTCCACAAAATCTGACCACGGATAGCCGACCCCCCCGGGGAATTAATTTTTATTTTATCTGAATACTTATAATTATTACAACATAATAATTTTAATTTCTTTAAATTGTTTTAAAGTAAGTCTACATTTGGAAGTTCGTGGCGACAATGCCTTGCATTTTCAACTTGTTACATTATAATTTGAATAAGGGCCGCTATACTTGCGACCACGTCCCCAATGCTCCACCCGGAGGTACTACATTGGTATATACATTTTTACAGCTATCACATGTCACTGCCAATTTAATGATATAGAATTTGTTTGTGCATATGCAAATATTATTGTAATGATATATTGGATAGTTTGACTGTGAAGAGAAGGATTTTTAATCTCGGACAAGGCATTTGCAGCAATGCTAAAATGAATTTTTGGAAATATACAAAATTTACTGAAAAATTCATGACTGAATAGTTCAAATGGAATAATACTTCCAATTTATTAATCGAAAACAGTGATAATAAAATGAAATTTTTGTAATGTTTATTAAGACATGTTGACATTAATAAATACATTGGACCATTATAAAACTTTATTTTATCGACTACCACATACGAAATGACATCTTTTGGCCGAAGAAGAGTTTGGCAAAATTTGTTTCAATAACTAGTGATATAAATTTCCACAACATTAAACTTTTATCTCCAGCGATGAGACAAAATTTATTTAAAATTAAGATGTCATACGTAGAATTGTTCAATAAACTCCAAGAGACATATGAACAAGTGCATACAAAATTTATGAAATGGAAAACAAAAAATGTTATAAGTTCGTATTACTTGCTTATTTTGAAGAATAGTTACGAAATTTTAAGCCATCAAGCTTATGGTCCATCTATTCAATGTTAAGAACTACTTCAATAATTAAAAATGATTTTTAAAGTTAAAATTCAAATTTTTATTCCTAAAATATAAATACTTTATAGAATGTTGTGTTTATTAATTGCACTGATTAACACAGCTAGTATACGCATAGATTCAACTCTTTTAAATTTTCTGGAATGTGGGCACTTGGGCATTGAAAATTAATAAGAAGAGAAATGACTTTTAACTTATATATTACTGGACACAAAATAATTTTTGTACAAAAATATAAATATATGCTGGTTTACTTAAGTCTGTTTAAAATTACTCGTTTATATTTTTATTTTTGACATTCCAGGAAAGTTATCAGTTGTCCAATTTTTAATTATATTGCGACTAAGTGGAGACATTTATATTTTTCGAGGTGTGTTGTTTTTTGTTATTAACAAGGTCTCTAGGTTAAACACATACATTGTAGGGTATTCAAGAAAAGTATGCCCACCAGATCCTCTACTCGTGCAGCTTCGACCACCCTCAATGCCATCGATTAAAAACACCACAGCAAATGTATAGAGCATGAAACACTCCTAAAATTCAAATGCAAAACCCCTACAAAAATGTTATCAACTGTAAGTGTATTCAATGACTAAAGTGGTTATTTAAATATAATTTTAATAAATACGTGCTTAATATTAAATTTTGCACCAGATCTAGTTTTTGAAATTTCAGTCACTTGTTACAATAAATCAAAATACTTATGGTGAACATATTACAACTAGCCTTTTAGTTGGTATAGCTAATATAAAATCACTTACCTGAACCCTTTTATGAGACTTTCAAAAATTATATGAGGTTTTGTCTACCAAATATGGTTCAAATTAATCCTACATTATTCGTTAATTATCAGAATGGAACATCACTAAATAGGTTATAAATATTATCAAATTTAGAAAATGTTCCCTTAAAATAGGACAGTATTTGAATTTGTATCATTCTTAACCATGTAACAGTTTTTCTTTTTATTTATTTAATTTATTGAGAACGTGTTTCAAAACCTAGCCCCAAGGAAGAAGATAGAACAACAATTTCGGCTTCAAGTTCTTGACGCTATTGTAGTGGTACTAAAATTTTAATTATAATATTGAATGCGTTTAAAATAATAATGCACATGAGACACAATAATTCAGAACTTCAATGAGACTTCAAACTTTTATGTGTAGAAGTTGGAAAAATAAAAAAAACTTGTTGTGCCGATGGCTAACTTGACTATCACCTCAAGGAAGAGTTACAGTGGGCTGGATTGAAATATTCTTTGCAAAACCAAAAACAAAATAAATTAAAATTGGACGCCACTGTATCTAGCAAGTATTAAAAAATTATAATTTTAGGGTAGATATAGTAACGATATCGAAGTAGATATTTTTAAAATTTTCTATTTACCTCTTTGGAAAATTGACCAGACTAGAATTAGCATGCTTCTATTCTATAATGAATAATTTGTATCCAATAACAATATTTAACAAAATAATTTCACACATTTTAGTCATATATGAAAAAAATTATTAATTGAAAAAATTTCATTACTTAATATTTAGATGAGCATCAGATCTGATAATCCCATACAAATTTAATCAAAAACAGTAATTCAAGTAATCTTAAAATAGTTATTAGTAAGAAATTCAAATATAACAAAGTTGCCGCAAATATTACTTTCAAGAAATTATACGTTCATAGTAAAAAAATTAAATAATCGAGTCGATTCAATTGGGTACAGGGTCTTACAGACTGGAACGATGGAGGTTTTCGTAGCTCAAACTTAACCGCTTGTGGGAAAGGAGGTTGTCAAATAAATCCACAGTGAGATTGGGAAACAAATACTCACCCTTAACCGCTGGCTGTTACTCTACTATTGAAAAGAAGGGAGAAAAGTTGACCATTTTCAACAACAGCATAAACATAATTAGAGCAAATACAGTCGAATGTTCCAGTCTCCAAGCAAGTAGACGACATGCTGTTTGAATTATCAGGTAACCAAAAAAGTTTCTGCATTTTTAAAAAAAAAAAATATAAACCAGTAATACACTATTATTCAGCAAAGTAATCACCATTGCCCTCAATGGCCTTCTGTCAACGTGATACCAATTTTTATATGCCGGTATTGTAGAAATCTATTGATTTTTGAATAAAAAAGTGGCAGACTACAACCATACCATCAACTCGAGTTTTGAACTGCCTATGTCTCATACAATTGTCAAAAGATAGGAACAGGTTGTAATCACTTGGAGAAATGTCTGGAGAATAAGGTAGGTGTGGTAACGTTTCTCAGTCAAGCTCAGAGATTTTTTCTCCCAGGTCACTATTATGGTATGAGGTTTTGTGTTGTCTTGTAAGAATAATACTTTCTTTTGATTGATCAAAGATGGCTGTTTCTGGAAGAGTGCTGCTTGTACTCACTGAAGCTGATTACATTAGACCACAGCAGTGATGGTGTGCCCATTTCCAAAATCTCATAACCGACAAATGCGGCTGCTGTCCACTAAACACACAATATAATATTTTTTGGGTGCAAGAAATTCTTTGGAGTATAAGGTATTGGATCAGTTGATGACAACCAATGATAAGATCGCATAGAATTGGAGTACAATATTCACTTTTCATAGCAAGTTAACAACCGATCAAGAAAAGGTTGCCAAACAAATGGTAATGCAGCTTAATTTATCATCTGAATTTGTGTGGAACACATTTTCTTAACTTCCATGACTTCCCTAGCTGGTGATGGTGCAATCGAATGGTTTCATCACTCACATTGAACCTTTCTGCAACCTCTAATCATGTTGTACTGTAATTTGCCTCCACAACTTCTTTGTTGTTAATGATCTTCGATCTTCCAAAGTGTACTTCATTGATCAAGCTGAAGTCTCCTTAGGAAAAATCCATAAACCACTTCTGTGATGTCAAAACACTACAGTGTTATCTCCTAATGCAGTACAAATTTTACACACCACCTTGACCGCTTTGGTATCAAGTTTGTACACGTACAGTAAACAACTTTAAATTAACCTTCAGTACTTGAATTGTCAGAAATGGGTGTGTAACATATCTCATTTTTGTTCAACATGCAATAATGAATATGCATTAATTATTTTGCTACTTACACTCAACTAACAACTATCATGAAGAATAAAGTGAAATGAATTTGCTGTAATACCTCCACTACAGTAAAGTCTTAAATCTAAAGTTGGCAGACTAAAGTACATAAATAAGTCATGAATTTTTAATTATATTTTTTCATGTCAACTTTAATTATTTTGGCTAACTTGTCAGTTGATTAAAGTAAATAAGCCACTCTCGTCTATGTAGTAGCGTATAAGATTTGCCTTTTCAATCTTCATTTATTTTAAATTTAAGAGCTTATTAAAGTACATAAATTGATTTATGTTTTAAGAAACACAGAAAATTTTCTCTTATGGTAGACAATAATTGTGCCACGATACATAGCATGTTTTTAATAAACAATGCACTTGTGGGGCATGGGTTGCAAATTCATACTGTTTCCATTGTCTTAAGCGTTGAAGGACTACTTCCACAAAGTAACTGATGTACAAATTACTTCTGATAAATCATTTCCACCTACATGAACAGGATTCTTTAGAACCCCTGGAGATTTACAAAAAAAAAGAGATTTGTCTACAGATCAAGCCTATGATGAAAAACAACCAAGACTTACAGACGATGAGTTTTCTATTTGAATTTACCAACAGTTGAGAATTTATGTAATACCGATCCTGATATTATAAATAATAAAGAAAGAGGCTCCTCAAGCTCGGAAGAAATCTCATCTGTGCCGACTACAGTATCTAACGAGTTACATTTGGTATTACTGCGTCTAACGGAAGTAATTGCTCTTCTACAAAACACAGTTGAAACTTTGGTTGATCAACAAATAATTAAAAGAGAAACTGAAGTTGAAAATAAATTGTGTGGTAGAAAATAAGTCGTATATAGTGGATTTTATGGAATTCCAGCAAGGGGGGATGTTTCAGCCCTATCAGGATCATGCATCCTATTGTATTTTTAAATAAGATTCAAAAATGTTTTAATAATACAAGAGTTTAGGATAATTATAAGGTTAGCTTGGGAATTAACTTTTTAAAAGGTGGTGCCGCAGAATGCGCCACTTTAAAAGAAAAGTTCGTTTAGCTCCTATGCAGATTTCTCTGATGCTTTTAAAGGTAGATATTGGGATATAGAAAAACAAAGATTTATACCTTAAAATTAATTATGGTAATTTCGAGGGGAGAAGTAGGGTAGAATATTTTTTAAGATTTGTAAGAGAGACAAGTTTTCTTACAGAAAAGATTCCAAAAAAAAGGATTAATTGAAATGCTTTCTAAACATTCTCCTGACGAAGTATAAAGAGGTATTGTCACTCAAGGTTCAATAGAAGATGTCGAAAAGTAATTATTTAAAATTAACGAAACTTATAATAGGGAGGACAGGGGAAGACTCAGCTGGTGTAATGAAATGAATAGGAATTATAGGGAGGATAGAGAAATACAAGGTCGTAATTCGTTTGAGGATAGTCACGAGAGTAGGCAACTTATAGGTAATAATTCTGCCATTAGGGATGTTTTTAGGAACAAGAATCTGTTATGAATAGGAGAAATGTACGTTCAATTACGCGTCTCTATAATGAGTCAGAAGTTGTTGAGTGACGATGAGAGTACTGAGGATGTAGAGGAGGTTTCAATACTGTGTATAAATGCTTAGTAGAGAGTATATGTTGTAACATTTTAATACATAGTGGCAGTGATATTTTTGCTGTATTGGATAAATTTTATGAAGTTTTGATAGATTTACAGGATTTTACCAGGTTACCGTAACAAATATTGATATTGCCATAGCTGTTGGTGCAAAAATACAAAAGTTAAACGACAGATGTTATCGTTAGAGATAAATGAAGTGGAAGTAGTATGCTTAGTCGTACCGAATTTGAACAATGATTGTATAGCAGGATACAACTGGTTAAATAAGAATCAGGTGAATATAGATTTTAAGAAATCGTAAGTTAGGTTTGTGTCTGGGGATAGCTATCATATAGCCAACCTTTTCCAAGGTACAGAAAAGGAAAATCCGTTCCATATTAATCTTTTAACTATGATTGATAAAACTAAAATACATTTGATAAGAAAGGGCTGTGAATTACTCAACAAGCATCGATATTCGAAAGAGGAACTGGTAAGCTTTGCGGCTAAAGCTGAATTGTTAAATGTAGAAAAAGAGGATTTGCATGGTTCATTAACAAAACATACTGAGACTTTCTGAAGATCTGGTTAATGGAATAATAATGAATTGTGTAAGATCTGATCAGGAAACTAACGTAGCTGTAATTTTTTACGGCTGACTAATGAGTAGAAGGAAGTTAAGGATAAGTTAAAGGTCATCAAAAGTGATTTACTTTTAAAAAAGCATTATAAGTCTTCAGCCGTTACCGGCAGTAGCAAAATAATTTTTATTATATGAGGGCCTGTTCCACGTAGTGGGAACTGCAGGACCAAATTCATACAATTTAGTAGATCAAGAAGGAAACAAGCTAGGTAAACACATTATTGTTAACCTGAAGCCTTACAAGGTTCATGAGGTTTCTTCCTAGAGAATACGATAATGTTTATTTGTTATATCCAGTGATATATGGTAGGTTATAGTCTATTGGTTTCAATGTAGTTTAAGTTAGGGGTGATCATGAGATTGGCACATTAGTATAGATAGATAGATAGATAGATATTTAATCAGTACCCATGTAAACATGGTAAAATTACATAGTGAGCAATGCCCAATACATAAATAAATACATATATACATACCATTAGCCTAGTTTATCAAGCAAGAGTGTAATACAATTTAAGAAGTGAAGAGAATAAATACATAATTTAAAAACTTAACAATAAAAGTTTATGTCACAGTCTAAAACATCACAATGCTTTATCCAAGCTTGTCACATAAATAATGCAAAATCACAAAATGTGATAGAAGTCATCAATTAGAGATAAAATTTATAGAATATTACAGAAACTACAAGAAAACAAACCCAAGGGTAATCAAAATGATCAGTAAGGAATTCTTCGATCCTGTAATAACAGCGCTCACGCAGCAAGGACAGTAACGAAAATTTAAACTGCTTGAAGTTATTGAAAGATTTTATTTCTTGGGTAAGTTTATTGAAAAGTGTCGGTGCTGTGTATAAAAATGATTTTTTATAAAGTTTGATAAAGGTAAAGGTCTATAAAAGTCAGCTGCAGTTCGTGTATTATGAAGATGAAATGAACTATGAGTAGCAAAATTATTATAATATCTGTGAAAAAGGATTAATGATTCAAAAATGTACATTGAAGCATATGTTAGAATGCCGAGTTTCTTGAAAAGAGGTTTACAATGAGCAGTTTTATCCGCCTTGCAGATTATTCAAATGGCACGTTTTTGTATTTTAAAAATAATTGAAATATTTTCCAAAGTAGAATTGCCCCAAAAAGCTATGCTATACCTCATTCTCGACTCAAATAGTGCAAAGTACACATTAAGAGTGCATTGTTCCGATAAAGCTCCTGAGATAGTTCTCAATGCAAAACAAGCCAAAGGTAATTTTTAGGCTAATGAGATTATATGTTCGGACCAGTTCAGACTCTGGTCAACTATTAATCCTAAAAACTTTGTCGATGTAACTTGGGACAGACATAAGTCATTCAAAATATTATCAGCAATCGTTATACCTTTAAACGCCACCAGACAGGTTTTTTCAATATTTACTACTAACTTATTGGCAGTAAACCATTTTTTAGCAGATTCAAAATCTGTCATAATATTATTCTCTAAGCAATTGATAGATGGAGATTCCCAATTAATAGTAATATCATCTGCAAATAAAGTAACATTTCCATGTTTAATTGCATCAACAATGTCATTGATATAAAATAAAAACAAAATGGGTCCTAGCACTGAACCTTGGGGAACGCCTAAGGATATTTTTTGTTTATCAGATACATTATTATAAGGAGTGTGAACTGATTGAAATCTGTCGTTCAGGTATGATTTCAACCAATTGTTCGGAAGTCCTCTGATTCCGTAGAAATGAAGTTTCTTTAAAAGAATGTCATGATTAACACACTCAAATGCCTTGGTAATATCTATGAACAATGCAGCTGACAGAGTATACTTTTTGTTTAATGCAGAGTACACATCACTCAAAAAATTGTGAATAGCATCCATAGTGGATTTATTTTCACAGAAACCAAACTGTGCAGAAGAAAAGACATCGAATTTTTTTGCAAAATTAACAATCCTTATTTTAACTAATGTTTCAATTAATTTCGAGAATACTGACAACAAGGAAATAGGTCTGTAGTTGTTTGCAACAAATGGACCTCCCTTGTGAAGCGGAATGACAATTGCATGTTTTAGACATGGAGGAAACACACCTAATTGGAATGACTCATTTATTAGATCAGTAAGATATTTTAATAGATTCATAGGCAGGCAGACCAAAACCTTAGCAGGAATATTATCATCACCTGTACAATGTTTGTTTTTAAATGATTTGATGATGTCCAGAATTTCATATTCGTCTGTTGGAAATAACATAAAATTTTTTTCAAACTTTACAATTATTTCTTAGAAAGTCAGTTACATCAGACAATGATGAGTTATTGTTAGAGACTAGCTTAGGTGCAGTTGTAGCAAAATGTGAGTTCAGGAAACTAGCCACATCCTTTTCTGGTATATTTTCAAGACGAATATGAGAGGTATGAGACTTTGATCTACCTGTCAATTCGTTGATAAGCTTCCATGATTCCTTTTGCCTATTCTTAGATAGTAAAATACGGTTTGTTAATGAAAGTGATTTAGCCAAATTGATTACAGTTTTAAATATTCTTTTGTAATTTAAGTAATAGTTCTTAATAAAAGACGATGATGGAAAACGTTTGTAAAGGATATGTAAAAATTTTTTATTTTTGGAAGATATTTGGATGCCTCTTGTCAGCCAGTTTTTCCTTTTTATATAATGACTTTTTTTATAGGAAAAGCCACTTCAAAAGCTGATGAAATGTTGTCAATTAAAATCTGGAATTTTTTATTTAAATCGGAGAAAGAGGGTGATGTGTTGATCTGAGCACACAGCTCAGTGAATTTAATCATATTATTTTGACTAAATTTTCGAATGTGCCGAATTTTATGATGGTTTAAAAATTGAGAGGTACCCAAAGTAAAATAAATAAAATTGTGGTCGGAGAGGTCATTCTCAATTATCTCTGTGGTCATTTGTGTAGACGAATTTATGTTGGTAATTATATAATCAATACAGGAACTCGAAGAATTGGTGACTCTAGTATCATTATTAACATGCATTTGCAAATTATGAAATCTCAGAAGCCTCTTTAAACTGCTAACATTTTTTATCAAAGATATTATTAAAATTTATATTAAAATCATTACATTTGATTTTCCAATGCTCCACCCGAAGGTACTACATTGGCCAGGAAGCGAGTTTTTTTTTACCTGAAAAATTTGGAATTTTGCCGAACCCTTGCTGTTCCAAGCAAGGTAGGGATCTTTAACGTGCGTGACAACACTCACACACGGGACCTCCATTTTACCTCTCATCTGAACGAGGGTGTATTTTTGTGAAAAATGCTCGCCTAACATTTTTCAAGCGGACCGTGTCGGGATTCGAACCCGGGACCTTGGGCGTAGTAGTCACACATACCACTACACCACGGAGCCGCCTATATTAAAATCACCAGTAATAATCACCTCACAGTGTGCTGTAATTGCATTGAGCACTGCATCAAGAGAATCGAAGAAGTAATCAATTTTTCCTGTTGGAGAACGGTAAATACAAACAATATGTAAATTTCTCTTTCTGTTAAAGACATGAGAACATTCAAAATGAATTTCATCATTTAAATAATTAAATGTTGACACGTTATCAAAATCAGACATTTCAGCACAGTATATTGCAGTTCCGTCGTGTTTTCTTTGTTTCTTGCAGAAAGAGCTAACTAAAGTGTAGGATTCTAAATGAATATATTTATGACTCATCAACCAATGTTCAGTAATACACAGCACGACAGGGAAGTTTAAACTATCCAAAAGTACAGATAAATTATCTGCCTTACTGCGCAGGCTCTGCACAGTACACAATAGAAGAGAGAAACCAGTAAATTGTTTTCTTATAAAAAAGGACTGCTTTGTGGAATGCTATTTCGCAAGTTGTCCTTAGTTAAAGGAGCAGTTAAGTTATCAGTTATGGAATTTTGAAAATTTTGAATATCATGATTTGGATCATTTACAGTGATATATACTAGGTTGTTATTAATAAAACTATTGTGAGATGACTTTGTGGTGAAGTTGAATGTAGTATGTAGTATATGTTTAATTAAGTGCTGCTTTCCAAAATAATTGAGATGAAGTCCATGCGAAGTAAAATGTTTAGAAGAAAGTATGTTATTGACATCTATAAATCTGTAAGGAGTTTTAGTTTCGGTCAAATGCGAATATATATATATTTAGGTTGAAATTGTAAATCAAGTTATTTAGAACATTTCGACCTTTCCAATAAGGCGTAGCTAATAAAATTAAGTTAGTTTTTTTCGCTGTATCTTGTAGTAATTTAAGGGTGCTTTCCAAAATTATTCTTCCTTTCAAGTTGTTATTTGAACCTCCAAAGATTATGATATAATCATTAGTGTTTAGATTTGCAAGTTCGAAAGGCAAGTTACTGACTACATCATCCAAAGTGGCATTAGGCTTACTGTTAACATATACAGTGCTAACTGCTGGATCCGTAAATGATCTGAGTATTTTGGAGAATCCTCTGATTTGACTATCCCCAAAGACTACAATATTTTGTTTTCTGAAAGATGCAAATTTGGCGATTTTCAGAGGCATCTCAGGAGTTGCCGCGCTGGCAAATTCCATAGAAGGTGGTAGGTGATTCTGTGACTTTTCTGGATCAGAGATAGCGAGTGACTTTTTAGATTGATTAGTAGTCACAGAAGCAACAATCTCATTCTGAATGTCAAAGTTTGCAGAGGTATACGCACTGACAATATTCAGGGTTTCATTTAAACTAGTAGAAAGTTGACTGTGGCCAGAAACAGATCTTTTGGTGTAGATAGGTGAATATTCATACATTATTGAAAAACATTCATCAGAGAAAGATTTATCATAATTCTTATTTGTAATAGGACAGGCAGAATTGGTAATTGCGAGAGTTTGAGTGCCAGTTCCAGTAATTAGATCAGAGGTGATAGAATTTGTCACTGATAATGTTTGAGTACCAACAGAACTACGAAAATAAGAAGTATCATTTGAATTTGTATTTAGCCTATCTACTGTCTGAAGTATATTAATCTTAAGCTTGGCATCATGCAGCTGTGGATTAAGCTGTGTTTCATTTGCAATGGCTTCTTGAATAAAAGAGTTGTGATCAAGTTTTAATTTAGCTAAGTGATGGACCAATAACTCATTGTCCTCAGCAAGCTGTTGAAGTTTGGAGTGAACTTTATCAGTGTTATTAGAGGTAGTAGAAAAATTTGTTCCTGAGGAAATGCAGTTTTCACATAACAATAGGTTATTATTCAGTAACTTTGTATGTTTAACTCTATGAAGACAGCTCTTGTGGTAAACACTGTGGCAATGGATGCACACATAATTGTTAAAATTTTTTTTAGGACAGCATAAATAGCCCAAAGATTTAAAGCAAGGCTCCATAAATAGATCATTTTCAGCCATAATAAACTTAGTAGGTAATCTGTAATATAAGTAAGCCTTATGGATAATGAAAATTTAAAATTAATTGCAGATAGAGAATAAATGCAAATATTATATTATCTAATTCCAGATATGCTTCAAAGTGATTCTTGTTAATTATGATAACAGTAAATATGTTGCCTTCAGTTAAAAGATAAGGAACAAGTCCAAGAACCAGATGGTTAATAGGTTAACAATATAAAGACTGTTGTCCTTATAAAGGATGATTAATCAGTTATAAATGCTGCACTCAACCAACTATCAGCATCATGATGAAGAATAAGAAGTAAACTACACTTTGATATACTTTTCACTAAATAAAAACATTTACTTCACAGTTTAAAAACACAAAATGACAGAGCACATTTATCATACACCTTTACAGTTACAATTTACTTTTGCCAATGTGTTTAAGGGATTGAGGCAATAGTGACATAAGGGAGTCGGTTGCTACTTGACGTGCATATTGAGAGCATCGTCCAGCAGCTGCTCTTAATTTTCATTATAATTTAAGTATTTTATATATCAATATCAGATTGCTGCTATAAATTCGTATTGTTTGTATTTACATTTATTTAATTTCATACTCGTTATATGAGAATTCATGTTTGCTTTAGAAAAATTAAGTGTTTAAAACCCTGAAATTCTCATGTATCTAATAACTATAAGTTTTGTACGCCCGTCTTTGTGTTAAAGTTGAGAGGCACAAATCGATCGCTTATTGGGATTTGCGTCCGAGGGTTTCGGAGTTGGGGGCGTGGACGGGTGGTGGTTAGGTGGAGAATTTTTGCGTGCTTAGGATAGGCCGGTTTTTATGGCGGAAAACCGATAACTTGCGGAGAAATAAGGATTTTCCGGGAAAAGATTAATTTGAAGCGACGTATTCGTTAACGTGTTAAAAAAGCTTGGATCCCTCAAAAAATTCCGATCTAAAAACCGAACCAGTCGTGCGACGAGGTCGGGAACTGTTCCGTTGACGTTACTACGAGAGAGAAGAAAGATCGAGTTGGTTTGTACAATTCGTATTCAGGCGTTAAAAAATTTCTAATATATGCCAAACAACGCTATTCGTATTCTAAAAACTGAATAATTCACCATTTGCGGGCTACCACTGCAGTTTTTTCTTAAAACACTTATTAAAAATTGTATAATTTATTCGACAAACGTCACAATCAGGTAACGATCACCAACGGAAAAGTACGAGCGTGTACCTTCAAAATCTATGGTAACATACTTCCTTTCAAATTTCTGGAATTTTCCATTACAATTCAACCAATACGATTTAGAAGTACCGTTACTTGATTTAAATTATAGGAAAACGTCGCTTTTTCACATACGCTGGCTATTTATTTCAAAAATAATAAATTTTTCATTTTGGCGTTTCTTCACGATGATAGCCGAGCATTTTCAATAGACCGTGATTTAGTCAGAATTCGGTGTATTTCGTGTTTGGTCCGCTAAATTGAAAGTAATTCAGGGTAATTAAAAGTAATTGAAAGTATACTACTAACCAATTTACAAATACTGACACCTCCATAGCGCGATGCTATGATATCTGGCTACCAAACGTAAGTTTAATGGTTCAATTCCCAGTTCCATTTACTTTTTTTAATTTTTTCGTCAACTTTATAAACAACCATCTGCATTTATTTTATTTATTAGTATGCATAAAAAGAATCAGATCATTTCTCATACGCTTTGCAACGGTCTATAATGTCTATAATTTATAAAATCTAACTTACACTTACTCTAAAACTGTTTAAAAAAAATGACTTTCCTGGAATTGTCAAAGTTATTGGAAAAATAATAGGTTATGCATTACATAACGTACGAACAATTGAAACAAAAAACACGAAACGCGTTCACCGGCAGCAACAACATGTCGGTTACCGTTGGTGCGAGAAAGATGTATCATCCAATTAATTTTCTAAGTTACTCTTACGCCTTTAAAACATTTCTAATATACATCATTAAACACTAATCGTATCCTACAACCTGAATTCTTAACACTTTGCAAGCTGCTACTGTGCTGTTTTCATAAAACTTTCATTAAGATTGGTACAATTGTTTCGGGACACGCAACAACAGATTCATCTAACACACACATACATACTAGATTCAATGTGTAGTTTTCAATCTTTTTCCTTATTTAACATACAACATTTACTATATATATAAAAAGCTGGGTTAATTTAATATCACATTAAATGATACCCACTTTAAAAAAATTACATAGTCCATAACGTTAACGTCGCTTTATCGTTATTTATTTAACCGAGTTTTATCGTAATACTACAGCAAATTTAACATCATAAATTGCAGTTCATCACTTATACATATTACATACGCAGAACATATTACCTACACATAACATATTACATACACAGAACATATTACATACACAAAACATATTCCAATAGTAGATTCACATCTATTCAAATATTTAACATACACTATTTGCTATATCTAGAAAGCTGGAATAAAATTATCTCTATTTAAATGTGCCCTTTAAAAGAATACATATCCTCTATAACTTTCACTTTGTAATACATCAAAAAACAAACATAAAAACCAAATCGCTAGAATCCGTACGCGTATTCAACTTCAACATTTATAGTCACAAATACAAATACATATACTTCTTTAATTATCCACTAACAAAACCTCTACGAATGGAAGAGCTTAACACATTTGCTTCTTTACTGTACGAACTCAAAAAGATTTAGGAGAATTTTAAACTTACTCTAACATGCTATTCCGGGAATTGTTTTCGTTTCAACTTCTACTTAAGCACCTATATTGCTTTCTGCTTTTTAGAACTATTGCTGCAAACAACCTCACGTATTGTTTATTAATTTTGGATAAAAAAAAATTGTTGTTCTAATTATTCCAATTGCCCTATTTCAAAATTAACTACTCTTAAACGAAACGACAACTACCAACCGGCGTTATTTAGTGGAAATTCAATAATCCTTCGAAATTGTTCTACTGCATTCTCATTTGTTCTGCTACATTCTCATATCTTCTACTACATTCTCATTTCTTCTACTGCATTCTCATTTGTTCTACTACATTCTCATTTGTTCTGTTCTTTCTGCATTGCTCTACATTGTTATGCATCGTTATGCTTCGTTATGCATCGTTATGCATCATTATGCATCGCTATGCAACGTTATGCATCGCTATGCATTGTTATGCATCGTTATGCATCGTTATGCAACGTTATGCATCGTCATACGTCGTTATGCATCGTTCCGTATCGTTCCGAATCGTTCCGCATCGTACCGAATCGTTCCGGAACGTTCAAAATCGTTCCATATCGCTCCATATCGTTCCATATCGTTCCAAAACGTTCCAAAACTTTTCATACAGTTCCGTATCGTTACGAATCGTTCCGTATCGTTCCGAATCGTTCCGTATCCTTCCGCACCGTTCCAAATCGTTCAAAATTGTTCTATACATTCTCATTTGTTCTGATTCGTTCTGCATCACACTGCATCGTACTGCATCGTTCTAAAACCTTCTAAGTCGTTCGAAATTGTTTCAGCACCTTCTGGATCGTTCTACAACCTTCTAAAACCTTCTACAACCTTTTCCACCCTTCTGCACCCTTTGGCAACCTTCTACAACCTACTTCAACCTTCTACAACCTTCTACAGCCTTCTACAACCTTCTGCAACCTTCTACAACCTTCTGCAACCTTCTACAACCTTCCACAACCTTCTACAACCTTCTGCAATCTTCTACAACCTTCTACAACCTTCTTCAACCTTCCACAACCTTCTACAGCCTTCTGAAACCTACTACAACCTTCTACAATCTTCTACAACCTTCTAAATTGCTCTTAATCGTTCTAGAACCTTCTCAGTCGTTCTTAATCGTTCTAAATCGTTCTGAATCGTTCTAAATCCGATCGATTCTCCAAAGTAATTTTGACAAACCCTACTTGAGCAAAGTGGTCTTCATCCGATTGATTCTCCGGAGTGATTTTGACAAAGTCTACTTGGGCGAAGTGGTCTTGCTCCGATTAATTCTCGCAAGTGATTTTTAAAAATCTACTTGGACGAAGTAGTCTTGATCCGGTCCACACTTCGAAGTCATTTCAAAAAAGTCTACTTGGTCGAAGTGATCTTGATCCGATTGATTCTCCGAAGTGATTTCGACAAAGTCTACTACAGCAAAGTGGTCATGCTCGATCAATTCTCCGAGTGATTTTGACAAAGTCTACTTGGGCGAAGTGGTTTTAATCCGATCGACACTTTGAAGTGCTTTTGACAAAGTCTACTTGGGCGAAGTGGTATTGATCCGATCGACACTTCGGAGTGATTTCAGCAACGTCTACTTGGGCTAAGTGGTCTTGATCCGATCGACACTTCGAAGTGATTTCGGCAACGTCTACTTTGGAGAAGTGGTCTTGCTCGATAGGCACTTCAAGTGATTTCGACAAAGTCTACTTGGGCGAAGTTGTCTTGATCCGATCGACACTTCGAAGTGGTTCCGGCAGTCTGCTTTGGCGAAATGGTCTAGATCCGATCGACACTTCGAAGTGATTTCGGCAAAGTCTACTCGGGCGAAGTGATCTTGATCTTGATCTTGATTCGATCGCCTCCTAGGAGTTATTTCGACAAAGTCCATTTTAAACGGAGTGATCTTGGTCCAATCGGCTCCCAGAAGTTATTTTGACAAAGTTTGCCAGGCTTTTGTGGCAAGTTTCTAGGCTTTTGTGGCAACTCTGTAGGCTTTAGTGGCAATTTTCTGGGCTTTTGTGGCAATTTTCTGGGCTTTTGTGGCCATTTTTCTAGGTTTTTGTGGCGATTTTCTAAGCTTTTGTGGCGATTTTCTAAGCTTTTGTGGCAATTTTCTAGGCTTTTGAGGCCATTTCCAAGGCTTTTGTGGCCATTTCCTAAGCTTTTTCGAATACTATTTGCGCTTCTCCAAAGATTCTTCTATAAACACAACAAACATAGAAACTTGGTGAAACCAAAATTTAAATGTCTTTATTAACGACTTTTCAAAACCATTGGCAATAACATTAAATCTTAATTGCCGAGATATGCTCTAAACTTGAGAGAGAAGAGCGCAGAGAGTGTAAGGGCGCAGAGAGTGTAAGGACGCAGAGAGTGTAAGGGCGCAGAAAGTGTAAGGGCGCAGAGAGTGTAAGGGCGCAGTGAGTGTTAGGGTGCAGAGAGTAGTAAGGGCGCAGAGAGTGTCAGGGCGCAGAGAGTGTCAGGGCACAGAGACTGTAAGGGCGCGGAGAGTGTAAGGGCGCAGAGAGTGTGAGGGCGCAGAAAGTGTGAGGTCGCAGAGAGTGTGAGGACGCAGAGAGTGTGAGGACGCAGAGAGTGTGAGGACGCAGAGAGTGTGAGGGCGCTCAAAGTAGTCCCGTAGGGACTACAAACCGCTTCTAGTTTACTATAAGAGCAGCTGTGGCATTAAATCTAACGAATCTTGCAATTAGTAATTAACCAAATTAAAAAAAGAATTCATCTCAAAATGGATCAATTAGCAAAATGATATAGTTATAAAGTATTTAGAAAATTCCCCCATACTTAATTTCAATCGCTTTTAACATGTTTGGGATGTACAAATTAATAATCATCATGTTGGTAGGGTTGACAAATCTGTAAGAGGTAAGTCAATGTGGGCGTCGCCGTGGATCAATGTAGTAAGCATAAGACTACGGATCCCAAGGTCCTGGGTTCGAATCCCAACACGGCCGACTGCTTGAAAAATGGCAGGTGAGTATTTTTTACAAAAATTACACCCTCGTTCAGATGAGAGGTTAAATGGAGGTCCCGTGTGTGAGTGTTGTCACGCACGTTAAAGATCGCTACTTTGCCTGGAACGGCAAGGGCTCGGCAAAATTCTAAATTTCCGGCCAACAAAAAACTCACCTCCTGGCCAATGTAGTACCTTCGGGTGGAGCATTGGAAATGTAAATGCACGGTTGGTCAATGTGGGTGAAAGAATATGCAGCATCCCCACATTTGGGTTTCCAATGGTCCGCCTGCAGGTACTACTTTGGCCAGAACCGAGTTTTTTTCTTAGCTGAAAATTTTGAATTTTACCAAACCCTTGCTATTCCAAGCAAGGTAGGGATCTTTAACGTGCATGACAACACTCCCATATGGGACCAACATTTTAGCTCTCATCCGAACGAGGGCGTAATTTTTGTGAAAAATGTTTGGCTAACATTTTTCAACCGGCCTGTGTCAGAAATACAATCCGAGACATTGGGATCAGCAGTCATACACGAACCTGTCTGATCCATGAAGCCGTCTAATATTCACCATCACAAGCTTGGACTGCCAATGCACTACAGTGTAATAAATTAACTTTAAAAGGTTGGATCCGAAGTTATAATTTAATGTCTGACAGTGGGAGTTGATGACAATTGGAATTCTGATGCCAGTTTCTAAAGCCTATTACTAACGTTATAAAGTTATCGTCTGATGTGATTCACAATAAAATGTTTAAATTTTGTTACTTATGTAAGAATACAAATATTGCATTTTAAGAAGAAGGTTAATGTGTAAAATAGCTTGGTTTTTTTACATATTATTTTAGAGCATTTACTCTGTTTACTTAAACAGCTGTTGAAGTCTGCTACACTTATGATGCATTTTAAAACAAACTGAATTAAAATCATGTAATTAAAGTCTTCATACTGGAAATGCTATTCATGCCTGTAAAAAGTTACTATAAAAAACAACATCATCAAAAGGACAAACAATACGTCACAAACAACAAGTAAATGTCAATAATTGTATTATACTATATATAAAATAAAATTCGAAAAGTTATAAGTGTATAGACCTACCGTATGGAGTTTCTTTCTTCTTCATGATATCTGCTAGATTACTAATGGGGTTAGACGCTTCTGGAGGGATAGTAGATGTTTGTGTTGTAGGAGCTATTTCTATTTGTATTGAGCAATCGGGTCCACTCCAACCAATTTCGCAATAACATCTGTTGGTGTTAGAACAAAACTAAAGAAAAACGTTTTGGTAAAAATAATAGTAATTAATATCTTACCCCATGACCAGAGCATTCTAAATTATTCTGATTACTAGGACACTTAGTTTGATCTATATGTGGAAATATACTAGAACAAGTTTGATTAAGGCATATGAGGTTTTCGCCACAAGGAGTACCATCACGCACTAAACCTAGGGGTGGAAGATCTGTTTTAGTCAAAGTTCCACTAGTGGCCCTAACAAAACATTAGTAAAATACACTCCATTTTTTAAATATTGTTTACTTACTTGCATTCATATTCAACTCCTTTTATTGAAATGATTGTTCGCGAATATAATTCATCTAAACCCTTAACAATAGGAAAACGACTACCTAATTGGCATTGCAATGAACCACATCTAACATTTTCTGGCATGCACTTCATCAACTTGCCATGCACATCACTTCCACAATGTCCATTTATGGATCCTTTTGAATTAAATTGATCAAAACATTGCGGATCACCTGCAATTCCACCATAGCCCCAAATTTGTTCACATTGAATAGCTAGGGTGGGGCAAACTCCATTAAAACAATACCCTGTATTTTCCCCACAGGCGTTGCCATTCTTTTTATGGAGATCAGTTGGACATTCACCATTCTCACCAGAACAATGTTCAGGTAAATCACATTCATTTGTTATATCTCTACACACTACACCTCTCTGCTTCAACCTACAGCCTGCACAGCATGGACCAGAAGCACATTCAGCTTCTTTCGTTAACTTGCAAGTAATAGGATCACAACATGGATCAACACTTGGACATTCATCTATTGTTCCGCAATCGCAGTCTTCACCTTCTTCAACCACACGATTACCACATGTACGCCGCACCTGTAATAAGCACACAATGTTATTGATTAAAACAAAAATCAAAAATTACCTCCAATTCGTTTGGTTTATTTAACAGACATATACCATTTCCTGTCCTAAGTCTATCTATATAATCAGAACGGCTACATTCTGAAAATTTATAAGGTTGTACGTTATCTAAACCTACAATAGCTTGGGCCATTATACACCCATGCCAGTCTCTACAGTAGCATTCCTCTCTTCCGTCATCATGCCCCATTCCGATATTATGACCTATCATGTGTGCCATAGTTCCAGCCAGCAGATGAGGCTCATATGTATTAATATCTACATTAATCCCTACAGCTTTTGCAGTACACACAGTACCAGGAACTGCCATTCCAGCTTCACCACCAACGAATGCTTCACCTGTTAGTAATTGTGTAGTGTCCTTATCAACTTTAAAAAGTTTTCTAGAAGTGTAATCATTAAAATTAGATAAAGCACGTCCAATGTCCTGAGTACGATCTATTTGAGCTTGATTACCACCTTGCCAAGTTTCAATATAAACAACAGAAACTCGAGTATTTAATGTACGAAAATAGAGATCTGCAATATTAGCTACTTGAATTGAGTCATGCACCACCTCAGCCCGCGTACTTCCATTTCTCTTCTCAAACATTGCTTTGTCAATAACCAATGCCGTTTCGATGTACTTAGTTGCTTCACGGACATCCCTTTTTAAACGCTCTTGTGTGTGAGGTAGAAATCCAGCATGAGGGTTCAATCGCCATTCCATATTTCCAGAATTTGCACATCCCTTATTAGCTTTGGTTCGAGCTTCAAATATAACATGAGGGTGCTTCTGCTAAAAAAGAGGAAAGCTGTGCAGTCACTTCAAGTTCTTAGAGAAATAAGTTTGTTTAAATATCTAATATAATTGTGTGTAACTTAATTTAAATGAATCTTTATCTCAATGTATAAAATGCCCTTAAAAAGGATGTAATCAATTAATACAAATATTTTACTCAAATTGATGTTTTGGCCAAAGAGTTCGTGCCTTCCTCTGCTAAACTAAAAAAATTCTTTGTTTTTTTTTAAAGACTATATGTACATACACTGCACTGTTAATTTGTCACTCATCTAAGATAGATTATTATTTTAATCGAAGTTGTTTTTAGTAATTATTTAAAATTTATTCAAAAAAAATTTAAATAGTTAAAATATTAAAAATGTAAAAAGGGGATTTTATACCTCTTAGTGAATTATATGTTCAAGATTTTAATTGTGATATTAATGTTCTGTCATAACATCTTTTCTTTTACGATATATACACCTCTTGATACATCACTACCAAACAAATTTAAACTCTGGTTGCTTTTATTTATGAATCAGCTCAGGGTAAAGTATGTTGAAAAAAGACCAATGGTATTAAGAAAACCCAATAAGACAAAACGACCGACTTTTACGTCTACACAGAGTATGAGCAATGGAAATGAGTTCAACAGTGAAAAGCAAGATGGGAGTTCGAAAAGGTGTCGTAAGTTGATTCAAAGGTGAAAACATGGCCGCCACTATACCTATTCAGATGAATAATCAAGATGGAAACGATAACTTGAGGACGAATATAAGAATCCTGAAAAATAGTTGATATTTAGAATCTACGAATTTACAAAGAAAAATAAGTCAAACAAATCAATTACTTACCTTCTATCTCTGCACTCAAAAGTTCAGCAATTGCCTGAATTGGTATCTGAAACAGAAATACAAATAGGCAAATACAAGTCAATAATTGAACCTCTTCGACTTTAAGGGTGCCTAAAAAAATAATATTGTAACAAATAACCACTCATATGTACACACCGCTGGAAAACCATTGCAAGATATTTTAAACTGTGCTGGAGTGTCTAAAAACTAATTATTAATAAAAAAAAATGCGGATTTTCACACTATTTTTCGAATTATTACTGTTTTATTATAGTACTAATCTAACCTCAAACCACAGAAAAATAACACGCCTTGACTAAACACACGCTAGCGTGTGGGGTTCGATCAGGTCGCCACAGGCTAATCATCATTTCCTAGGGACACCATTGAATAGTGACGTCATCAAGTTTATGGTTTTCTCCCACTGGTTAAAGTTTATAATGTAACATCAAAATATGATTACTATGAGCGTGACATCAGGATTTGTAGTTTTGAAACTACTAACAATTTCAAGTGCGGGAATTCGTTGATCAAAATTAGAAATGTCCATATACCGGATTGGTTATAGTATCAGATTTTGTTTTAATCTGTTTTTGTTGGTATAATTCGTCTGGAAAAAAATGAAAATGAAAACAAGCGATTTTTCCTTTGGACAGATTTCTCAAATTACAGAGAATTGTACTTATTCTGCAAGGTATTAGAGAATGGTATATATAGTCGAAACCAGTTAAGCTGACCGATGACTCATCTTGTTAAAGCATATTCATCAATGCAATCAGAACGTATTTCTAGCATTCTGGATTAGTTCAGTTGTTTATACAAAATGGCGCATGCAGTTTATATTGTGACAAATACTAGCTGAGAATGTATGTCCCAGGGCTTTTATAAATGATCCTTTAATTTCTACGAATTATAAGAAATGTTTGTTGGATATGCAGTTGCCAACGGCATTAACATAAGTATCAAATACATTTTTCTTTTATAAAAATTAAACCAAAAAATTTAAGGTAAATTAGAAGTTTGGAAGGGAAATACACCAACATTTTATTTAGATGAATTGTGTTTAAATGAAGATATTAATAATATGGAAATGGACAAGCTATTTTCAGGAATGTAGATAAAATCTTAGTTTCGAAATGTACTGCAGATACTGGATATTTAGCATGGTGTCGCGATATTGCTGGTTTTGAAAACAAAGTGAATTTTCAAGATATTATATTGTTATTAAGTATAAAGATGCGTGTGTTCTAATTGATTTGATGATATCTGAAGACTAATAATTACTGTTGGAATTAGACTTGTTATTCACACAATTATCAAGGAAATTGTAGTTTCGGATTTTATTTTATTCCTGTTTTATATGGTCAACAAGCATGGTTGTACATATAAAAGTGTATTTGTAAATATTTAATCAAATTTAGTATTAAATAAACAAAACAGTATTGTATTATTTTATTGTAATATTGCTCTACTACATTAAGAAAGTATAAATCTAGGACACCACTTCATTTTATATTAATCAATTATTCTGAAATTGAATCATCTTCATAAGAGTCATTGCTGCTTGAATCCTCTAAGTTGATAATAAGTTTTTTCAATTTGCCACCATTCTATCATACATTTTCTGAATGGTGAGTGCATTTTGCCAATATTTGTCATCTATCCTTCTAAGTGCTTCATGCTATATTAATTGTACGTGCTCGTCATTAAATTGTTCATTAAATCTTCCAATATTTTTGTCGTAATAGCCTTTGCAATTATTCCAAATTAATTCTATTGGATTAAATTGGCAATGGTATGGAGGAGCCTTAATACTTTATGGCCACTTTGTGTTGCAAGTTCATCAAGTATGAATATTTTTGGTTGAACATTTTCCTTTACTAATGCAAGTAATTTTCTTTTAACATTGAAGTGTCAGCAAATATGTTATGTCGAAGCAAATAATTAATTAATTCCTCTTTATTTGAAAAATTGTTAGGAACCTTTTCGATTAATTGCGAATGATATGAAGCATTATCTAGCACGATTAAACTTGGACCGCTTAAATTTGGTAATAAACTTTCTTGGAACCATTTTGTGAACATTTCTGTGTTCATATCACCATGATAATCTGCATATTGTGATTTTGAAGAAAACAAAGAGATGCATCATGTATAAACCATTTTTATTTCCAGCATGTATCACAATAAATTTAAAACATTTGGTAACTATACAAAGCACAGTGACAGCAACAAATTGACAACTAACCGTCTTCCTGTTCCAAATGGCTTCTTCTTGATACTTTTGTGAGAATTATCATGCCAATTCTTTTTGGCAGATCCCCTACTAAAAAGCCAAGTCTCGACAAGAAAACAGGTTCATATAGTTGCGTTTCCTTATTGGAATGGTAATCCTTTAAGAATTTTATTCGTGCAGCAGCTATATGTTGTTTCTCGAACAATCCTTGCCTTCCATCATCTACTTTATAAAAAATCCTATAGTAGGTAAAAGTCTTCTTAAGCTAGTTAATTTGAAATTACATATGCCGGCAGTAACAAGCTCTTTTTGGAGTGTTTGTGCAGTTACATAAAGTCCTACAAATATAAAAATTAGTTACTAATTACAATTAACCTTCATATTACTTTTCGAGTGCATCTCATAAATTTTACGTTTAACTGCATGTTTTATAAAATCTTCAACATCGCAAGATTTGCTTTTTGTTTGGTTGCGTTTCCTGCACGTCGAATGAATTGGAAAATTTTCCTTTAGAGCTTGTGAGCCTCCTCTCTTAATCCTAGTTAAAACACTAAGGCTAAACCACATGCTTCAGAGATTTGCTGAAGAAATAATTAATTGATTTGGAGGATTAAGTGTATTTATTTTTGTACCTGCATAACACTTCCAAATGAAACTAAAACACATTCATTATCACGCTCTCTTTCAAAATAATCCATGACGTTCAAAATCACCTGGTGTGTTTGGGGTTTGAGATGTTTGTTTCGAAGCATTTTGAACAACTAAAAAGCAAAGAGGTGATAGTATTTAGTTTTGTTATAGGACGACTGTATTTACCGTTTATAATGTGTAAGAAATCCTTTTACTTTTGAAAAAAACTTTTATATTTGCAAGAACTAGGTGAAAAGACAACAAAAAGTGACAGGAAACTAAAATTATTTATAGGTTATAATAATACAAAAATATTAGTTATAACAGACATACGTTTTGATGCTGCCATACCAATCCTTAAAAGACGTATTTTTTTTCTATCCATCCTGTTTTAGGGCAAATAATTACATATACTGACAAAGACATGCAATTTTCATTATCATTTCTAATAATGTACCGCGGTGAGTCATCGGTCAGTTTAAATGGTTTTGACTATACAAACTATTCACATAACATTTGTTACTTTTTATGTGTGAATTAAATAAATCATTGGCTGATAATAACAAAACCACGTGGATTTTCCGTGTACTTATTTAACATTTTAATATCAACAGATTCGTCTAAAACAAATTAAACAAAACATTAATAATTTTGAAACATTGAAACCCAGAACCACATAATTTATTTTCTCATGATCCAGTTGTAAATCTTTATCAGATACCCAAAATTCTTATTTAAATATTTTTGTTCGTACATTTGTTAATAGTATTAATCTTAAAATAATTTTTGGTTGTGCAAATGAAGTTTATCTGTATAAATTTTATGTACATTGGATTTCCGCCGCTTCATCAAATAATAACGGCCATGGCTGTCTAACGTCAGCCTTCAAGACGTACCCCCAAAAAATGACGTTTAGCATGTGGCGACCTGAGCAAAACCTTGCACAGTAGCGTGTGGTTAGTCATGGTGATAAATATTTGACCATAATTACAAACAAATATAGGTACAGAATGATCCAACGAAAAAAATAGAACAATGACGCTACTACACTTTAGAGTTGAATTAGCTAAAACACTATGTTCAATTGGAGTATCTGTCCCACTAAGACGTGGAAGACTTTCGGATTTACAAAACAACATTGTGACTAAAAGGAAAAACCAAATACACGTTCCATACCTCCTATCAAGATGTGAGACTTGGCAAAGAGAATCATTTTTTTTTATAGAATAACACTCGTTTGAGGTGCAAAAATCCATTATGCAAATCGTAAACGTTTGTCATTTTGCATTTGTTGACTTAAGGACAGATAGCAGCTTGAGTGAATCGGTATCAAAAAATTTTAGACCACCTACAACGCAGGAAATTCTAAAACAGGTACAACATCGTGAGTCGTGATGAATTAAAATGAATGAAAAATGAAATGAATTAAAATTAAATTGTTATCATTTGTTACTTTATAGTATAGTATTATGTAAATGATAATTTTGCATAAATACCAGGTGTGCAACTAAGTTTACGGGTTTTTTTTTTGATCAATGATAAACGGAACATTTTAAGAAAAATGCAAAAAAAATAGGTTATTCAAAGTATCGTCACATGCTAGCTCCATATTTTTACTCTCTCTGACAATATGTGAATACCGCGACGATAAAATGACGCGTCTTTGGATCGAAACTATTAACCCGACCAATTTTGCATTTCTCGAAATTGTAGCCCAGCCAAATTATGCACCATCGACCGGAAGAAACGATAATCTGAAGAGGCCAAGTCTAGCGAATAAGGGGAGTACCGTAGCAGATCCAATTTCAGCGTTTTGATGATGTTCTGGACTATGGAAGTGCGATGGCACAGAGCCTTGTCGTGCTGCACTATCACTCGGTTATGTCTCGTGTCCCATTGTGGCAGTTTTTCGAGCAATTCCATCTGCCTTTCAGTCAACTTATGCGGCATCCATTTCACTTCCTTTAAAATTTTTCTTATGGGATGTAGACGCTTGGACTTATCTTGGCACGTCATGTTTAATGTCTCCGCAAGGTTATCTTGTGTTTGCGCATCATCTTTATCCGATAAGGCTTGCACATCGGTGTCCTTATTTGGTTTTGGTTTTCCGGAGTGTTCCTTGTCTTCAATGGCAAAATTGTCACTTCTGAAGCGTTTAAACGAATCTTCGTAGAAAGTTTTCGATGATGCATGATTGTCGTAGGTCTCCTCAAACAAACGACGTGCTTCAGCTGCATTTTTTCACGTTAAAACAGAAAAGCAAAACTTTCCAAGAATACTGTTTATTTGGCATAAAACTAGACATTTTCGTTGTTGGAAGAAACATATTTGCGTTGCGATGTGTGTTGGCACTGTTGTAATATTAAGGGCAACTTAGCTGAGTTCCTTAAATATTAAGGATGGCTTAAATTAAACTTTGTTACACCGTTATGTTTTAAGCACCGCTTAGTTAAAAATCGACAACATTTGGTATCCTTGCTATTTAAGTTCCTGTTTAGGTTATTTTTCCTAGGGAATATTACAATTGTCATTCTGAATGGAAATCCTAACCTCGAATCGCATTTCTAACCCTTGTTCGTGGTTTTGGCGGAATTTCTTATATTTGTATGCAAGTACAATGAAGAAATTATGTCAGAAAAAATACGAGCGCGGTTCTTGAATTTTACATACAAGGAGAGGAAAGTTTTGCATTCTCTAGTTTTGAAATTTAAACATATATATTATAAAAAATAAAAAGCGGATAAAGTTTCTGGTTGTGACGAAAAAGTGCAAGTTTAACGCTGTTTTTCCTAATTTATGCGACAGAAGCCTGGATTCCTTAAAAAATTCTACGAAAATCAAAGAAAGGAGATTAGCAAGAAAGCAGCCGAGGCAAAGAAGGAACTTTTCGTTATAAGTGGAGGAATAAAGAATACTTCCAAATCAGATTCTAGCGATGAAGTTATATTATCATTAGTAAATAATAAAACTGTCTTTGGTTTTTTTGGAAAACCCGCTTGATTCCAACAATTTTGGAGAACAAATAGATGAACATCCTAAGTAATCAATGACATTTGACTTAGAAGGGCTATCGGAATGTAAGAATATTAAACAATGTTTGAGAACTAATTAATTTGTTAAGAACATGCAGATCTTTTTGAATGCTCGGTAGCTGAGAATGAAAATATATCTACAGATAATGGACAACATGATTGTTCTAGTTTGCAAGCCAGACCGAGTAAAAACAGGAGAACAGCTAGCTTCTTGCAAACTCCATTGTCGAAAAGTTTAAAAAGACCTGCGGAAGTAAATCAATCGTCCACAGGATCTGTCTAGGACTCGAAGCGAGCACTAAACGAACCAGCTTTATTCAGAAACAGACGCGTTCAACGACAACAGTCAGGGCATTGTCTTCGTCTCAGTTTAAAAAAAAGTATGACGAATTATTGGACAAAAGAATAGTAATTGCACAATTTGAAATATAAAACTTGTCTAACAATATTGAATATCAAAGAAGGGAGCATGAACTGCGATTTGAAGTATTAAACCTTGAAATAGAATTACCAAAAAACCCAAAAACCTGTAGTTAGATTTATATTTATTACTAAAACTAATAATGTATTATTAATTTTTTGGTTAGTACAAATTAGCAAAGTATTAATTTATTGAAGCTTGTCTAAAATTGTTATCATTGACTACATTTCTGTTAGGTACATCTGGAACCTTATCAAATTCTATTAAATAATTTAATTCATCCATGTCTATGTGCTCTGGAGGAGGTGGCTCTGGTTGATTGCTGTCCACAGCAATGATTGGAGTACAGCTGTAGCTACAGTTGTTATTAGCACAGGTTTCGCTTTTATTCTTTACCCATTTGCTTATATTGGAAAACGTCTCTTCCAAACACCGAACAATCGTTCCACAGTATTGCGTGTACGGAATGTGTGCTTCATTATAGTGTTGCTGTAGTCTAGTAATGGAATTTCTCAAAGGTGTTAATAAATATTCTTTTAATGGATATCCAGAATCTACTAAAATTTCTATATAAGCATAATACAACTTAAAAACGAATAATTTACCCAATAAAACATAATTATTAAATTCACCCCCTTCAAATCAAGCTCGTAAACGGCTATTCGTAAATATTGTTGCGTAATGAGTAGACCCGCACATTATTTAAAGAAGATGAACGCAACGTCTCTATTTTAAATAATATTACACTTATGAAATGCATTAAAATGTGGAAAGTAAGTAACATACAGGGTATTTTCTGAGTAGTAAAATAAAAATTTTTAATATTTAATTAATTTAATTTATATTACATATTATATTATGTTATATTATTATTTGTTATCTTATGTTATGTTATGCTATGTTATGTTATGCGATGTTATGTAATGTTATGCCATGTTGTGTTGTGTTATGTTATGCCGTGTTATGTTATATTATGTTATGTTATGTTTTCAGCTTTCCGAGGTGTATGTATTTACCAACATAACGCAACATAACATAACATAGCACGACATAACATTTCATAACATAGCATAACTCTACACAACCTTGCATAACATAACACATATAGCATAACGTAACAACATATATATATTGTATATATATATATATAAATATATATAAAGCATAACATAACATACATAGCATAACATAACATAACATAACATAACATACGCAGCATAACATAACAAAACGTAACATAGCATAAAGTAACGTAACATAAGTAACGTAACGTAGCGTAGCGTAACGTAGCGCAGTGTAACGTAACGTAACATATTATAACATAGCACAACATAATATAACAACATAAGATAACATAATATAACATAAGATAACATAACATAATATAATATGTAATACAAATTAAATTAATTAAATATTAAAATTTTGTTAATGCATTTCATAAGTGTAATATTATCTAAAATAAAGATGTTACGTTCATCTTCCTCCTTCTTTAAATAATTAAACATCACGGTATCGCAATTTTTAACTATTCTCAACCTATAATAGGATTCTACAAATTCTTGTTTTTGCTTATCTAAACATATGCTTTATATTTGAGTTGGAAATGAGGTTATAAAAGCAATTGATATGTCGTTCTTTGAAGTCTTACTTGTCCCCACAAACATAACATTTTTACGAAATGCTTTATAATTAAAGCGAGCAATTATACGAATATTCGTTTTTACTATTGCACCCTCTTGTGTATTTAATAGGTACCCCTTCGGCGGTGATTTACTAACCTTTTATCTGTTTTAGTTCGTTTTGGGTTAAGTTTAACGTTCTTATGCACTATTTCTGTGGATTCAATGTAATACCGTGTATTTTTGAGAAGTGTGGTTTATAGTAAATAAGGAGAGCGCAGATACGTGCTAGAAAATTTCACGTTTTACTAACTCAGTAACACATGACTCCACTTCACATTAACGTCTACTATTTATGTATAGAAACACTTATTGCAAGGGTATGTATAGTGAGACAAACACTATTTTCAATTTCTTTACACTATGCGACATTGAAATATTTTTCATGTTAAAACCAACAAACTGGCAATGCGTATATCAAGCGCATCAGTATAAATGTTCGTCAATATGTCGTCACATTGATTTGCTTTTAAGCAAATATTCTATTCTTATTGTAGTATAAACCTATAATTTTGGTACCTTGTGGATTGTTTTATAAGCATTATTCTACAATTTCTTTTTGTTAGTAGCCATTTTAAAATCTTTCGTATATCTATCAGATATAATAACGTGCTTATAAAATATTCTACTCTTTTCTTAAATAATTTCTCTTATATTACACTTTGTGGTTTCTTATCTAGGCATGTGGTTGATAAGAATTTTCTAAATGTTGCTAGTTTAATTGTAAAGCGATTGTGTTATATGCTCAAACTTTTTTCTATTCTCTATGGAATTTCCGTAATTATTTTTTAGAAAACAATTTTATGAATACATTGGTTAAACAAGATCATTATATTTCTAGCGCTAGTTCGCGCTGTTTCTTCTATGATAAATACTATTAACCCAATCGGGCAGTTACAAAATGCCTATGGTGGAAACTTACTCTTGTTCATATGACTGGTAGATAATTAGGTGACGTTCTTTTAATAGAAATGCTAATATTTTCAGCACGGTTTGTAATCAATATTCTTCGGACTGTAACACATATTCTGAGTCGTATATTTTACTTCCACAATGTTAGGTTCTTTGAACTAATGATTACTTGATCGTACTACAAAATTTTCATATTGTTGTTACCACACACTTAGTTTGGCTGCCGTTGTATGCAGATGAAGTTATGATGAAATAAGGACCTTGCAGTTATCCATGACCCTTAAAAGACTGCACGCACGAACATCATTAAATGCCAATATGTATGCTTGCTTGATTTACTTAGGATACGTGGATTTGTTGGTACTAAGTAAATATTTAGAGATAATAGTTTGGTATACCAATCTTTTGTCAAGTAAAGGAAATACGTCCTGTAATGGTTAGTTGTGTTTTTATTGTTGTTTAATATGCTGCTTGGTATTTGTGAATGTGGTAACCTGTGTTAGTACCTCTAACTAAAGCGAGGTCGACGACGCTTGCGGCAATAAATCCAATATAACGTCATAAGCCTAGCGACTAGGAGAAGAGGTAGACGTTAATGCATTGTGTTATCATGCATTCAAATGTCATAGCGATAGTTAAGCAACATGTAGTTACGTTTTATTTGAATAGGTAATGACACATAGATTTAGGTGAATACTGAGTTACATATTGTTGCGAGCTACTATTAGGCAACCCGTCAAACACACAAGCGCCGTAAGCACTGTATATTCTCCATGGACCGAAATTCTTCTAGCAATTACTGGAGGATGATTCATCCTTTTTCATTCAGGGTATAAATAAGACCGATGAGGAAGTACAGAGTCTGTCTATATCAGAATGTCGAATATAAATTCTATCGTGTAAAGTTAAATAGTTGAACTTTTCGAAATCCAAGAGTAAACATAAATGCTATATTATGTGAACGTGTCTCATGTACATGCAGCTTGTAGAATACATAAATAGACAAAAGTGTAAGAAATAAATTATAGTAGTGTTTAGTGTTGCTAAGAAGACTTATAGTTAAGGAACTAGTTTAAGAAGATATTAGTGCTTGTAAATAATATTAGTGTGATAGTGCTTCATTGTTAATTGAACTGAAAACATCTCTAAATAAGGCATATACTGTTAATTAGACTTGTAAATAGTTAGTGATAAGGACTCTTGTTATTACTTGTTTTAAATCTGTGAAATGCGGTAGCAGTAGCCGGTTACAATATATAATTTGTTTTTAATCTACTGAACGGAAGATCTGTTACCGTGATTACCCAAGTATGTTGAACAGTCTTTATAGCTGCGGCGATCGGTTCATAACGACTTGCGACGCCCAAATGTTTCCTCGGAAATTTATCAACAATGGGGGAGCGCATAGCTTTAATACTGATCATACTAAAATTCGTCTTCCGAGGGGCTGCAATGTCTATAAATTATTAGAAGGTCGAGCTTCGTCTTGTGCTATTAAAAAAAATCTATGCCGCATGTACGCCATACAACCAAACTTAAAGCCATTATGTAATAGAAATTCACACAAGTTTATTTTTTATTTTATTTTTTTTTTATAAAATTTTTCGAACATATTTTTCAAAGTCGAATAACTCGAAAACCAATCAACATAGAGTATTGATGCTATGTAAAAATATGCTCAGGAGGTCGATATTAACCTAAAAATAATATTTATATTTTGTTATATTGAAGTTTTATATAACCAAAATTTCGACTTTAAAGTCGAATTACTGGAAAACTAGATGAGATATCGAAAATTGGCTAGCATATTCTTAATGATCGTAAAAAACGTGCAACGGACGACGGCGGCGACGACGGCGACGTAGCGATCTTATTAACCTAACTTACTTCGTAAGTTTGGTTGAAAATATAGTGGTAAGAGTCTAAACTTTGAAGAGTAGGAGATTGGTATTAATAAATAGAAGCACACAGTGGTATTGTGCTAATTTTTTTTTTACCGGAACGCGTATATAAATTATATAGACAGGGCCGATCCTGGGTAGGCGGCCGCTCTGTGCGGTCTCATGTCCCAAATTTAACAACGGGGCGGGGGGAAGATTTCCCCCAATTTTCGCCCGTCGCCAGGATCGACCCTGTATATAGCATAAAAAGGAAAGGAAAGGAAAATCATTACGAAACCCATTTTGTGTATATGTATCAAACCCTTGTTTATAATAATACATATAAAAATTCGTCAAAATTTAGAAAAAAAAATTAGCAATTCTTTTTAATATTTTTTTCAATACGTCAGCCAATTCTCGTTATCAGAAATCATCTTTAGTTCCGGAACGCGTTCCTGTCCAAAAAGGAAGTACCGGAACGACGTTCCGGAGCGTTCCGGCTCGACAACACCACTGGAAGCACAGTGTGTTTGTTGATAGCTGTAAACAATATGATTATTTAATGTAACGCTATCTGGTAACCAAATGTCATAGAGATAAGTAAACATTCAAGGTTTTTAAAAATGATATGATTGGATGTAAAGGTACTGGTAAAATGAATTAGGTTTTGTACTGGTGATTGGTTAATATTTACAAAGATACCACAGTGTGGAGGTGTATCAACATTGTATAAATATTTAGTTCCACTTGTAACCTGGATCTTATCCGCTTATGTTAGTTATACAGTAAAGAGAAAGTGATTACTGCGGTTATAAAGAACTATCTAATCCCTTGGGCTTTATAATGCAAGGTTTAATGTATTATGTAACTTGCTTATAATAACCATATGCTAAATATTCTAATAGAGTGAACAGATTTTAGAGATTCTGTTGTCGGTTTTAATAAAATCCCTATGCAAGATATAGAAAATATTGTTATAAGAATAAGGGAACGCAAATTAAGTATAACTTTTAACAATATCTATCTATATGGGTTGATATTGCTTGCTTTCAAGCCGGGCCATGGGCCTGATGGGTCGCAGACCGGGTCACCCATGGGTTCCATAAGTCACTTTGTCCGCTCAAAACCTTTTACAGGATTCCTTATACATGCTTGGGGTTGATTCTTTGGAATCAACCATTATTAGAATCATCCTAGCATGTGCATCCACATTTTCGATTTTATACCAGCCATTAGATATCAGAAGTTATTGTTTAATATGAGTACTTTACTATAAGAGTACTTCTTGTTTCACATAAAAGCCGCACGTGATTGTCTCAATTCCTGTAGGTTGATACGTCAAACTACTTAACTGGTGATGAGTAAGACGATATTCGCTTATTTAAATATTCCAGGGTAAGTGTACCACTCTAACTGCCTCTTGGTGTCTACGCAAGTTATGTAATCCCCCAGTTGTTATATATATATATATATATATATATATATATATATGTAAAGAAAGGTATAATTATGAAATTATTAGAAATATTAGAAAATGCGCTAAGTGATGTGCAACAATGTAAATGAAGGACAATTCATTTCAGTTTATTAACGTTCATGGAACGGAAGCGCTACTTTGTAGCACAGAGATAAGTGACACTACAGATGTCAGGTCACAGGCGGTCACAGACAGTCACGTACCGAAATTACCTGGAAATCAAGCTCTCAACAAAGTAATTATGAATAGATTTAAGATAGCAATATTGTATTATGAATAGAGTCAAGTGTAAGCAGACATTAGGTCTGCAAGTTCCCACAGCCATGTAAAGGGGTAGGGATATTATAAAAGGCCTGGGAGCCCCAGTCGACGACAGTTAATCCATCGTTCAGCTTTGACCTTGCAGTTCGAAGATTACTCATTTTGTACAATTAATTAATTAATTTCGGACTTAGAATAATATTTCAAGATTATTAAAATTCCAATTAATTTCTGTATAACAAATAAATAAATGTGTTAAAAAGTTGGAAATGTCTTTTTAAAAAAGGACCGCTCTCAGCCACGAACCTTAACTAGCGCAGTCGTAACGGATGTCAAAAGGGCACTAGCAAATCCAAAATCGAGGAACTGGTGGTCTGGAATTTCAATTCCGAATTTGGCAGAACAAAACAGAAGTTGGAGACGAAACAAGAATCGTTTAATCCCAGCAAACAAACAGAAGTTGAAGGCGAAACAAAAATCGTTCAAATTCAGCAAAAGAAAAATTGGAGGCGATCCAAGAATATATCAAATCCAAAAAAAACCGAAAGGAAGAAAAAATCAATGAAATCAACGAAGCAACTAGTGTAAGTTTATTTTCCTTTAAACCAATTGAATTTTAATTTTATTTTAACAAACATATTTGATATTTGCTAGTTTATGATTTATATATGTATATTGACTAATGTTACCATTATTTTATGCAATTTTTTGAAAATAATCTACTTAGCAATTGCAAGAGATTATCTTCAAGCTGTTATTGAAATTTTATTATTAATTTACTCTGTATATGAAAAAGATAAATAGGAACTTGAGAAAAATTATTTCTGAGACACAAAAACTAGAGACAATTAAAAAGTCGCAAATTTTAAGCGCGCTTGAGATTATATTTACGTTTTAACTGGCGCAAGAAAATTTTTAGAAACAAAATCAAATTTCTAATTCAACAACCCGGCATTAACTAACGCAATACTCCGAGAATAAAGGCGAAAATTAAAATCACGAATTTAAAGCCAAAATTATAATAACGCAACTATCCAGACGCAAAACTCATCGTATTCCGTAAATAGCCAATTTGCAATCTATTATTAAAACCACATCTTTAGTACGAGAAATAACAAAGCGCAAAACCAACATCGTCTCATCATTAAAAGTGAATAAAATCGTTACCTTGAACAAACACGCATATATCGAATTATAATTACTGACCAAAGCTATTTAAAACATCACGAAAACCTTTCAGAATAAAAGTACGACCGGAAACTTTTATAAAATATTAATTTAAATTATGTTCAACTATAAAACCAACCCAGGAAAACTATAAATAATTACTACTGTAAAACGCATATTGCAACCTTATTCAGACTTGACAATTTTAATTAAATATTTCAGTAAAATTAACAACGCACAAATTTTATTATTCCTAAACACGACATTATATAATTCGAGTATTTCATTGACGGAGTAGTTAATTATATAAAAGCCGCAACCTATTCAAACAAAAGCTTTCAAGAAAGATCAAATTGTATTAGATCACAACATTTACTGAATAACACCACAGTATATTTAAAATTAACCTTGCAACTAATTAACTGGCAACATCCTGCAGCAGATTACAACATTGTAAGCATCGCAGACACCTTACAAATCACATACACCCACGGGAAGAAATAATTATTACAGACATAATTAAAATCAGCGCGATTAAAATAGAAAAGCTTTAACTGACACAAAACAAGCAAGTAAAATAAATTACCCCAAAATCACTCAGTCTTATTGAAACTTCAGAAATTAAAACTAACATCGGCAAATTAAAAATATACGTAACCAAACCAATACCAAGCGTAAAACTTATTAAATAACTACACAACCGTGCAAGTAAATACAAATTAAGCAAATCAATTCTTTAAATAATCCGAAACGACCCAAGCTAAAAATAGGAAGTAAACCAACGCAATCTAAACGGAAAAAGTAATAAATCCAAGCAAGGAATAACACTACAAACTACGAAATAAACCCAAACTTTTAAGAAATAAAAAAATAATCAAAGTCAAATTAAAAGAACATTCCCCCAGCCAAAATGAGTAGTGAAATGAAACTCTATATGGAGATGATTCCCCAATTTAACGGTGATCAATGTTTATTAAGTAACTTCATTTCGGCCAGCGAAATATTCCTAAAAACATTCTATAAGCCTGGAGATAACGAAAGTAACATTTTGCTTATCCGCCTTATAATAAGTAAACTAACCGGAAGGGCACTAACTTTAATCGCCAGTCGAGATGAGTTAGACCAATGGGACGAATTCAAACGCGTATTAATAGCACATTTCGGCGATTAGAAAAACTTAAAATGTCTAGTAAGAGATTTGATAAACCTTAGAATGGAACACAACCAATCCCCATATCAATTTGGGATGAAATCCCAAGATGTAAGAAGCTCAATCTTGACAAAACTCAAAATCGAAGAAACCGATGCAAATGTCAGACTTTTAAAAACAAAAATGTACGACGAGATGGCATTAGACACCTATCTAAATGCACTACCCGAACAACTTTCAGACAAAATTAGATTTCAACATCCCTAAGACTTAGAAGAAGCAAGGAACATGATAATCGAGGAAGAAAACGTAATGTATTATAGAAACAGATTATATAACCCTAACGCGAATAAAAGCTACACACCAATAAAAACAAACAACCCGCGAGACAAACAAGTCCACAGCAAAAATTCATCCCGTTCAATGCACAAACCAACCAAACGCGAACCAATAATCCACATTTTAATAATTCGAACTTTAACAATTAATATAAACAACTCTCAAAACCAACGATCAACCCATACTTTTCAAAACCTGCATTTCAACCGAGATCTAACCAAAATGTAAATCAGCAAAGACCAGTATTCAACGCGAATCCTATTAGAAACTCACCAATGACAAATAATAATAATCCCAATAACTATTATAAACCCACGTCAATGGATACCTCATCTGGTAACACCAGACCCAACACAAAAATAACGCACATAAGACCAAACCCTAATCAAACACGCACTTTCACCTCAGAAGAGCTATTTCATCATGAAGTAGAGGAATATGAAGATGAACAGAATAATTGCAATCGACCGTGTACAAACAACGAACAAAACCAATCAATCCATTACGAACGCGAAGAAGCATAGAAAACTTACGAAGAGGACGACGAAGAAAACGCGTTCTCAAATTTTCAGATAGACCGATTTATAACCGACCAAACGTAATAAACCTAAATAATATGAATCACCTTGTACTACCCTATAAAGAAATACTCCACGCAGAATTCAAACTACTAATCGATACCGGATCTTCAAAAACATTAATTAGCCCGCGAACCGTAAAGAAACATTACTTAAACTATGTAGAAAGAGAACCGTTCAAAATTAAAACCGCCCATCAAACAACCCTACACCAATTCGTAGCAAACATACCTTTACCAAAAACATTTAACGTAAAAAATGAAACACAAATTTTGCATATTTGAATTTAATGACAAATATGACGGACTATTAGGAATGGACCTTCTAAGAAAATTAGGAGTCAACATAGATATAAAAAACCGTTTACTAAGAACCAAATATGGACGAATCCCTATTAAATTTCAAAACACCCAAATTGACGAAAAATATACCATAGAACCCCGAACAGAAAAAAAGATAAAAATCCCCGTAAATTCAAATAATAAGTTAGGAATAATAAATCACATAACTTTTCAACAAGGAGTAGAAACCCCAACCGCATTAGTACAAATTAAAGATAATTATGCCACAACAACAATATTAAATTCAAACGACTACCCCGTAGAACAAATCTTAACAAACCCGATTAACGTAGAAGAATTAAATTTTAACGAGATGGAAATAGGCGAGAACTTAAACGAAAATTATAACCCCGTAGAAAACGACGAAATGTTGAGAGAAAATTTAAATAATATCCGATTTAACCGCGACATAAATCAAGAGGAACAAAGAGCAATACAAAAATTATGTTTCGAATACCGCGACATATTCCATTGCGAAGGAATACCCTAACCTTTACAAATACAGTCAAGCACAACATTGAATTAGCAGACAACAAACCCATATTCACCAAAGCATACAGATTGCCCCAGGCAAGTCAGGAAGAAGCTGACAGACAAGTAGCCGATCTATTAGATGAAGACATCATACAACACTCCAATTCAGCACGGAGCAGCCCCGTATTAATAGTACCAAAAAAACTGGACGCATCACGAAAACGAAAATAGAGAATGGTAATAGATTACCGCAAATTAAACGAAAAGCGGTAGACGATAAATACCCGTTACCGAATATAACCAAAATTTTAGACAAATTAGGCAAGTGCCAATATTTTTCGACGCTAGATTTAGCATCAGGATACCATCAAGTGGAAATGGAAGAAAGAGATACACAAAAAACAGCCTTTAGCACACCTAGAGGACACTGCGAATATAAACGGATGCTATTTGGACTAAAGAACGCACCCGCAACTTTTCAACGAGTAATGGATAACCTACTACGAGGGATACACAACGAAAAATGTCTTGTGTACCTAGATGATATATTGATATAATGTTTCAACATCATTAGTGGAGCATATTGAAAGATTACGAGAAGTGTTCGAAAGATTAAGAACAGCACAATTTAAAGTACAGTTAGATAAGAGCGAATTTCTACAGAAAGAAGTAGCATTTTTAGGACACATAATAACACCCCAAGGAGTGATGCCGAACCCCGACAAAACAAACGCTGTATTAAATTACCCCATACCCAAAACGAATAAGGAATTAAAAGATTTTTAGACCTTAGTGGTTATTACCGTAAATTTATTAAAGGTTATGCTCAAATAACCAAGCCCCTAACCAATTATTTAAAAAAGGGAAACAAAATTGTACATACACCAGAATTTATTAAAGCTGTAGACAAAATCAAAAGCATATAAACAAATCACCCCGTATTAGAATACTCCGATTTTTCGAAACCATTCATATTAACAACAGACGCATCAAATGTAGCGTTCGGCGCAGTATTAAGCCAAGGAACAGTAGGCAATGATAAACCCATCAGTTACGCATCCAGAACCCTCAACGAAACAGAGCAACGATACAGTACCATAGAGAAAGAATTGTTAGCCATAATTTGGGCAACAAAGTATTTTAGACCATACCTATACGGACGGAAATTTTATATATACACCGATCATAAACCATTAGTATGGCTATGCAAACTCAAGGAACCCAACTCAAAATTACAACGATGGAGAATCCGATTAGAAAAATATGACTACGAGATCATATACAAAAAAGGAATTTACAACAATAACGCAGACGCTTTAAGTACAATTCAACTTAACGCACTATAAACAGAATTAGTAATAGGAAACCTAGACGAGACAGAAATTAGAGAAGACCCAGACGAAATGGAAACCATACATTCGACACAAAATGACGAACCAAAAACCGCAATTAAAATTTTAAACGAAGCCATAGACATGAAACCCAATCAGTTTATAATCACAGAAGTTTTAAACAACCCCAACCCTGTAAAATATACGAAAGTAGATAACAAAAAGATATATCAAATACAAATAACCAAAGACGACAATGAATCACAAATAATTAAAATTCTAAAGGAATACACCCCCGAGAAAAAACGATTTTACTTTTACTTTAACACGGAAAATTTGTCTAAACCATTTTCGGAAATATATGTTAAATTATTCGACAATTCTGGCCCTGAACTTATAAGATGCACAAGAAAATTAATAACATTAGACGACCCTGACGAAATAAATGTGATCAGAAACCAATACGAAGGAAAAAGCCAACCATCATGGAATAAATAAAACCCTAAAACAAATCATGAGACGTTACTACTTCAAGGACATGAAAAAATTAACTACAGACTATATCAACCAATGTAAACTATGTGACAAAGCAAAATATGACAGGAAACTCCCAAAGATACCCTTAATGTTGACCAAAACACCAGACAAACCTTTTCAAAAATTACATGCCGATACTTTAGTAGTAGAAGCACAAAGTTACTTAACAATCGTGGACGCATTTACAAAAATAGGCCAAGCAATACCAATCACTTCTAAAAATAGTATAGACGTAACTTAAAGATTTTTACATTATTTTACATTTTATGGAACGCCCGAAACCATAACATTAGATAACGGAAGCGAATTCAAAAACGAAACAATACAAAACACTTTGGAATTACACAAGATAAAAATTCACTTTATAACGGAAAACCACCCTGAATCCAACGGACTAATTGAGAGACTACATTCAACCCTATTAGAAGAAATCTGATTATTAAGAATCAATTACAAGAAAGAACATATAACTAACTTAATGTCATACGCATTAATCGCCTATAATAACACAATTCATTCATCAACAAATTTTACACCCTTAGAATTAACCTTAGGTCATTCAGATTCACCAAACCCTTATGATATACTTTATAACAAAGAAATCTATCAGAAATACGCCAAGGATCACAAAGAGAAACTAAAAATAACTTATGACAAAGTAAAAGATAAGTTAGTTGACCAAAACACCAGACAAACCTTTTCAAAAATTACATGCCGATACTTTAGTAGTAGAAGCACAAAGTTACTTAACAATCGTGGACGCATTTACAAAAATAGGCCAAGCAATACCAATCACTTCTAAAAATAGTATAGACGTAACTTAAAGATTTTTACATTATTTTACATTTTATGGAACGCCCGAAACCATAACATTAGATAACGGAAGCGAATTCAAAAACGAAACAATACAAAACACTTTGGAATTACACAAGATAAAAATTCACTTTATAACGGAAAACCACCCTGAATCCAACGGACTAATTGAGAGACTACATTCAACCCTATTAAAAGAAATCTGATTATTATGAATCAATTACAAGAAAGAACATATAACTAACTTAATGTCATACGCATTAATCGCCTATAATAACACAATTCATTCATCAACAAATTTTACACCCTTAGAATTAACCTTAGGTCATTCAGATTCACCAAACCCTTATGATATACATTATAACAAAGAAATCTATCAGAAATACGCCAAGGATCACAAAGAGAAACTAAAAATAACTTATGACAAAGTAAAAGATAAGTTAGATAACGATAAAGAACGCATTACCGCGACCCGTAATAAAAACGCAGACATAAATAAATTTTCCATAGGACAAACCGTATACGAGAAAAATTACCAAGGCAAAAGACACAACACGGCACCGAGAAATTTAGGCCCCTTTAAAATCAAACGAATATCCGACAAAAACGTAGCTGTAGTAGACAACGGCAAGATAACAAAATATATTCACCTGTACTTTCAGATAGAAAATCATCACCCTCACCGTCAACCTCTACCCAGGTAGAACGGACACCGAAATCATAATTGAAGACATAAAGAATAACCCCGGTATACTACCGATAAAATTAGGCAGTATGCAGAACACCATAGACTATTGGACCTTTGCACAAAAATTCGATTTAACCGAACTGAAACAAGAATTTCAAATAATCAAAAATAATTATTACCGACTAAAACAATCGATGGACACAACAAAATTCGGAAAAGATTACGCAATAGAAATGATGAACTATGACAGCATAACAGAAAGTATTTTGAAAAACATAGAAGATAAATTTAATCGACTAATAACCACAGAACAAACGACAAGAAGAAAAAGAGGACTAATCAACGGATTAGGAAACATAATAAAAGCAATTACCGGTAATTTAGATAATCAAGACGCAGAACGCTATGACAACGCGATACAACAATTAATAGAAAGCCAAAACGACATCAAAACCATAATTAGTAATTAAATATCGTTAACTCAATCAACTATCATAAAATTTAATGAAACCCTAAGAAAATTAGTTAGAAACCAAGATAGTATAGCCAATCGAATACAAACCCTAGAAAATAACATGCAAACTACCATGTTAGGCATGCGAGATTTAATCAGATTTAACACGATTCACAACCAGATATTATCAACCCTTACATTAATTCAACAAATTTTAGCAACGTTAGAAAACGTAGTAACCTTTGCCAAATTAAATACCCTACATTCAAGTATAATAGAACCAATGGATTTATTAAAAGAACTATTGAGAATAAGATCTTTTATAACCAACAGTAAATTACTTTTCGATGTAATAGAATCAAACATTTTAATATTTGAAAAAATAGGTATAGTTAAAGGCTATGTAAAAAATAACGATATAACATTTTTAATAGAAATACCAATAGTACAGATTAACAATTACAATTATTATCACTTATTTGCTTTTCCAATGAAAATGACTAGAACATACCAAGTTATTATACCAAAAACCAAATTCCTATCCTTAAATGAACTGAGATATGGTTACACGAACAAAAAATGTGATGAAGTCACACCAAATCAATACTTATGCCAATCCTTGACAACGACAACAATTCAAGAAGACAGCCCTTGCGAAGTACAACTACTCAAATTTTCAAATCATTACGAAAATTGTGAAGCCAAACCTGTACAAATCACCAATATGAAAGTACAGAAAGTAACGGAAAATAAATGGATAGCCATTTTCCCCACCGAAGTAATCGCAACAATATACTGCAATCAAGATGAAAGTAACTTAGCATTAACCGGAAGTAAATTAATCACCCTTAAGGAAAATTGTTATTTGAAATTAAAAAATGAAATAATTAGAGTTTACCAAGATCCCGTACAAATCAAGAAATTAGCAAATTTACCCGATTTACAAATCAAGATTACTCAAGACGAAGACGAAGAAATACTTCAAAACTAATGCAAATGGAACACCTGGAATTAGACAACCTCAACCACGCCATGAAACTCATGGAAGATTACAAAGAACACCTAAACGAACTCAAAACGCCCAAAGTGCACTACGATAATATTAGTGTATGGACGATTATATTAATTATATTGACAATTTTATTGATCATTTATGTAATTTACAAAATGTATATTAGGTATAAAAATAAAGGAAACAGTTTTAGATTTAAGGCAACCAAAGAAACAAATGTACCCTTAGAAAGAGTTTTAAGAAATGAGATTAAATGAATTTTAAATTAAAAATCAAGAAAGGTAAAAACCCTTAATTTTTAATGTAGGTCGGGAAGAGTTATGTAATCCCCCAATTTTTATATATATGTAAAGAAAGGTATAATTATGAAATTATTAGAAATATTAGAAAATGCGCTAAGTGATGTGCGACAATTTAAATGAAGGACAATTCATTTCAGTTTATTACCGTTCATGGGAACGGAAGCGCTACTTTGTAGCACAGAGATAAATGACACTACAGATGTCAGGTCACAGGCGGTCACAGACAGTCACGTACCGAGATTACCTGAAAAGGAAGCTCGCAACAAAGTAATTATGAATAGATTTAAGATAGCAACATTGTATTATGAATAGAGTCAAGTGTAAGCAGACATTAGGTCTGCAAGTTCCCACAGCCATGTGAGGGGGTAGGGATATTATAAAAGGCCCGGGAGCCCCAGTCGACGACAGTTAATCCATCGTTCAGCTTTTACCTTGCAGTTCGTAGATTGCTCATTTTGTACAATTAATTAATTAATTTCGGACTTAGAATAATATTTCAAGATTGTCAAAATTCCAATTAATTTCTGTATAACAAATAAATAAATGTGTTAAGAAGTTGGAAATGTCTTTTTAAAAAGGACCGCTCCCAGCCACGAACCTTAACTCGCATTACTTTAAATGTTAATTTTAGTGTATATAGTCAAAGTCAGTGTTGGTACTATAATTTTATTTGCAGAAGTTATGGAATAATTTTTTATAAAGTTAAATATGTGCTGTCATCAGATCTAACAGTAATATTGTGCACAATTTTTTTATACAGCTTCATCAAGGTGCAGCATTAATTTTCATAAAGCTTATTATATACTTTTATTAAATCTAACAGCAATATTTTACATAATTTTCATTATGCAATTGTATTAATAATACAGATATATTTTTATAAAAATTAACACGTCCTGTCATAAGATCTGATAGATAGTGTTATTTTTTATTCTCCTTATGAGACAATATTAAAAATACAGGTTTATATTATTTTAAAGTTTGATACGTGCTGTCATAAGATCTAACAGTGCTATTTGTTTCCCATTATGACTGTATTAGAAATACAGGTTTATATATTTTTATAAGTTCAATTCGTGCTGTCATAAAATCTAACAGTATTATCTTTAACGATTTTTTGTGTAACTGCATCAGAGTGCAACACTATTTTTCAATAAGTTTATTTAGTGCTGTCATAAAATCTAGCAGTTATACTTTGGTAAACATCTTTGAGAATTGTTTATCTTATGCGTGTATATGTAGTTACAGTGCTTATCTAAGAATGCTTCATGGCACTTTAATGTAACACATCCATAATAGATCTATTACAGCTATTGTCACATCTCATGTAAACGTAATATTCTATTTAAACAAGGGAATGTTCTTATGATTAATTTTTTATATACAAAATGTAGATACCTTTGTTCATGCTATAAAAGAGAAAGAATTGAAGTTAATAAAAACCTTTACAATTTATGAGGTTATTATTTTTGCAAAGGTAGCAATTACTCGCGTGAATTAAAACATTTAGGAGTATCTTATATAAAATAAGTTCAAACCGAGTCTGAGGTTATGCTATAAATGTTTGCTACATATCCAAGGCGAGACGTTGCAGTGCAGTGTTCACTTGGGCAATCGGTAAGTACTTTATATCTTTACAAAGTGTCTTGTATTTTTGGTGTCTTAGATTTATGCTCTTGAGGTTTCTATACCGGCCTCTAAGAAGTTAGTTACATCTCAATCATACGACAGGGTATAGTGGCGCCTTTAATGTCATCTATAGTTCATATACCTATTTGACTCTATGAATAAATTTCCATCTTGTTATACATCAAAGATCCCACCCCGCGCTCATTGACTCAGCTGACCTAATAAGTCCGCTAGCCATTTTGTCAAATTAGGTTCTTTTACTTCTATAGGTCATTTTCTAACATTTCTAACCCTGGGTCATAATTTCCAAAACAGGAAACTTGAGCTTCCTTTGTAGAAGCCTTTTGAATGTGGTGCTTGGGATGTATGATAATGATAGCATGGACAGACAAAGTTATTAACAAAGAGCCTCTAGAAATAGCAAGGGAAGATATCTGTAGAGAACAAAAAACTAGGAGAAATAGAAGGAGCGGACACGTTTTAAGGCATTTGGGGACTAGTGCGGGATATATTATAGTCAGAGATAGGAAAAAATAGAGGTCGAGGTAGACTAAATCAGACTATTGCACCCAGATAATGAAACCTGTTCCAGGACTGAAGACCTAATGATGATGATGATGATGATGAAGACGCAAATAGTAGTCATCATTAGCTGTAGTACATATTGAGTAATGAACTTCACAAATTTTTAGTTCTAATCTTTGGTATATAAACGCTATTTAAATAATTATTTGCTACATTAATTATTAGTCAAAGGTTAACAATTGGCGGCTCTGTATAGACGTCATTACGCATTCCACATTTGCGACACAATTTGTGTAATCTAGCCTATTAAAAATGTTAATAATGAAAATTTCAATTTTGTTCAATTCATAGTCGAAGTGCTTCATCGCAACTAGTCGTAATTTATGAATTGCCCCTTGACATTTTCAATGCAGCACACTTTGCTCCCTTTTTCTCCATGCAGAATGCTTGTCCTTCATGCAGAATGCTTAATTATTATCTTGTTTTGTTTGATAAAATAATACAAAATTTATAAATACCTTTATATCGCTTTATGCAGTTAAAAAGGCACTTAATTGGAAATTGGAAATTATTTAGTAGACGGGCTTTTCGATCATTTATAATACGCTTATTCCATATATGGCGGACCGCTACACCAACATTTGCAATTTGCAAACATTCGCATTTGTCGTTAACATGTGAAATGGTAGCAAATTCAATGTAAACAACTATTCTGTACTGCGTATTTCAAATGTACGTACCGACGTTATATTTAGATTGCAAAGTGATTAGAGATGCAATTATCAGGATACGATTTAGTTAGCTGATAGATGAAATGCTAGACCCTACCCAAACCAGCAAGATGCACATAATCATTAATTACTGATTATAAATGTACGTCCGTTAATAGAACACGCAGAGTATTGTTTATGTTATTTATATTCTCCAGACTAGTTAAACTACAGTTGGTCCATAGAAAGTTGCAAATCGTGGTAAATACCTTTACTTACTAACACAATTGTGACTGTTTCATGAGAATTTGGTAAAAATAGACTGGGTATAAAATTTATAATGCATTGAATGAGGAATCAATGTGTAAATGAGAAACAAAAACGATTTTCATCCCAATACTCTCTTTACCTATAAAATGTGAATGCGACTATTCAGTTAAACCGTAAATGTATACACAGGAATAGTAAACTAGTATTGTTAAGGTCTATGAAAATTCGGAGTCCGTCCTTTTATAATTCAACTTGTGGTGCACTTTTTATTAGACCTTTGTTGGCGCCGCGTCTTAATAAGAAAACCCTGCCTCAAAAACGTCAATGTGTTACAGGAAGATTTTTCATTGTCAAACGAGCCAATGGATGAAATAAACAGAATAAATGGCCGAAGCAAATGGAAGAACTTTAGAAGAGAAATTTGTTAGCTGGGGAAAAATCCGTGGAAGAAGGGCGGGGGGGGGGTGAAGATAATAGGACCAAACTTAACGAGGGAGTGGGCGCCATGTAACAAGGAGTAGATACAAGTGAAGAAGAGTGGTTAGGGCTCCTTCAAGCAAACGCTTAAATTAAACAAAAGTTTTAAATTTTACTATCCAAAGCTTTTCGAGACTTACATAGAATTTGTTTTTTGGAACACTATCAGTGTCTTCACTTAGTTCTGACACGTCCAAAATAAGCGAAACACATTCTTTTCCACACTAAATTAAACAAAAGTAAAAAAAGAACAAAACTGTCGATAAACCACTAATAAAAAAATCAATTTTAAAACAATAATGGATTTATAACCATATGATCTTAAAACGAAATTAATTTCTTACTTTCGAATCCGACATCACGGGAACATCAAACCTTGGAGGTGAATACGAGGTGTGTCTAAATTACTAAATAAACAAATAATTCAATGACCAAAAGAAATAAATTGGAAATTGTAATTTTTAATACCTTTTTTAATTGAACATAAATTTTAAAGACATAAGGCAGAAATCGCAAAAATAGCTTTTTTTTTCTTAAGGAAATTTGTATTATTCATGCTACTTACTTAGAAATTAACTGATACTTTTAAATATTTCATTTTCATAATGAAACAAAAATCTCTCAACAAAAATAAATACTTTGTCACTATGTGGACACCTCGATTACAAAACTTTTTCATTTAGAAATAATCAAAACCTAATTAATAAGATAAAGTTATTACATCGATTAATTGTTTAAAAAGAGTGTTAAATCAACAACATCAAGTTTAAAAAAATTAAAATTACAAGTATTAATGTGAATAATAGGTAATTGAAATTCGTATACACATTTTAATAAAATGCAGAATTCTAAAATATTTCACAAGAAGCACGCAACTTCAACATGAAGCAAGACAAAATTTGTGTGATTCCAAACTTTCTCTGCTTTTTATTTCGAAATTCCTAACCCAACTAATATTACACTTCCCGTTATCTCGTTTCCAAGAACAATTAACAATTGAAGTCAAAATACGTTTTGCCTCAAATCTAATTGAAAATAAGCTAGCTACATTAAAACCGTATTCTTTACCCGGACCAGACAACTTAATTTCAACTTTACTGAAATCCTGTTCTCAAGTGCTGTCAACCCTTTAGCATTAATTATGCATAAATCGTTTACTGAACGTGCTCTCCCTCTAATATGGAAAAAAGCATACGTTACACCTATCTTCAAAAAATGCAATAAGTTAGATTCAAAGAACTATCGCCATATAAGCATGACATCACACACTGTAAAAATAATGGAATATTTGATTGTGCATAACCGTTTCTGTTATCCGAACAGGTCATACCTAAGCAACAACACACTTTTATCCCAAGAAGACCTGTCATTTCAAATCTTCTACACTGTCTTAGTGATTAGACTACAATGTTAGATGCCTCCGTTCCAGTTGATGTGATTTATCTAGATTTCTTGTATGCGTTTGATCAGGTAAACCATAATGTCTTATTGAGTAAACCTGAACATGCTGGAGTACGTGGAGATCTACTACTGTAAATAAAAGAGTTTTTACAGAACCGCACGTTGTGTTCGTGCTGGTGAGTGCTTATCAGAGGTTAACCCAGTGCTAAGTGGTGTCCCGCAAGGATCGGTACTTGGGCCAATTCCATTTGCAGTGTACATACCAGATATACCATATATATTAACCAGCAAAGTGTCCTTTTACTCGGACGACATCAAGCTATACTCACCAGCTCAATAGAGGATTGTTCTGCAGTTGGATCTTGACAGTCTAGTTAAGTGGAGTAACGATTGGTATTTACCTTTAAAAATCTCTAATTTTGTTGCACTCCATTTGGGAAAAAACAATCTTAATTCCGATCATTACATCTCAGGCAATAGCTTCGAAAGTGTTGCAAGTCACAAAGATCTTGGGGTTTCAATAACCACTGATTTGACATAGTCTTTACACATCTCTACTATCTGTATTGCACTTAAAAATGTTTCCCCTCACATGTTTACTAAAACATATTGTATCTACGCCCAACCAACCCTTGAGTTTGCAGGTCTTGTTTGGTATCCTGAACTAATTATAGACAAAGCAATTCGTTTGCCGTACGGTATAGTAAGACCTTCTTATGAAGAGCACCTTAATTTAATGAACCTGTTAACCCTTAAAAACATGGTCAAAACTTCATGTGGTCAATCCTTTTTAGCAAATCGTATATTTAAAGTATGGAATAACCTGCTTAATAATGTTATTGATTCCGCCTCAGTTAACAGTTTCAAAAACGCTTTAGATAAACTATTTAAGAACTTTGAAATTCAAACCTATTAGCTTACTTTTTTGTGCTACTAGACTCATAATTTTTGCAATTAATATTACGTTCTAGTAGAATGTTATTGAGAGAATCAGAGCAATTTTGCGCATTGCATTCATATCTAACGTAGATTTTTACATGTAAATTCCCAAAAGGAGGAGTGGAAGGGAGGGATTTCCTCCTTGCTCCTCCCCTTGCTCGAACATCCCCACATCAGCCATTTTGATTACGTCACACCTGCCTTCTTTGATTACGTTACAGCGCCGCCGACTCAAATTACTTCACGTTTGTGGAGCGTCTGGCACAGATCCATCTTGTGGGATCCACCCAATGGATCCACCCGTTCAACCGGATCCACCACTCGGGGCGTTCTTTCTTAGGGTATGATACATAAGTTTCCCAACCCGAATTTTTTTTAAAACTAAATTGCAGGAACACGAATACTAACTACACCATGCGCAACAAATTCAAACTTTTCCTTAGCGCTTTAATTTTCCAAGAATTTTTAACATAACTTTTTCCACACTTCATTTATTTTCTTTTCTATTCACCTGTCTTTTATATAGATCTACGCTAAATTATAACTTTCCTGCAGCTCATACCTAAAAGAAAATCCAAAAACCATTCTTAAAACTTTTTATAACAGACAATTTTTTACTAATACAGTTTAAATTTTGTAAACCACATTTCTAAATACATATTCACAATTTTTATTCTTAACCTAGAACCTCACATCGGCTTATACTTATTAATATTTATTTCTAAATAGAGCACTTTTTCCAATGACCAACCGGACCTACGTGCTTCAAATTCCTCTGATTTTGTTCCCATGGTTTCGCTTAAGAACTTGTATATATTTTCCAGATTACTAGAAGATGTTATAACCATATTTTTTGTGTTAAACGATTTCACATCGGTAGTTTGTTCTACCGTTTTTGTGTAGACGCCGTAGAGTTCGCAATTAACTTTTATTGCCGTATGTTGTGTTCTTTTTCCATTAATTAATCGAATAAGCCGCTCCTTCTGCTTCCAAAGAAACTCGGACACTCTATCGTCGACACTGGCGTTCTTTATGCGATAGCTAGCCATTAAACGCTGTGCTAACCATTTCTACACCATCTTCGCCAGTAGCGGTAACTGTTGCATTTTTATGCCTGTTGCTCCTCAAGTGTGCGGCATACGTAATCTTTTCCACTTCCAAATCGCATACTTTACACAGAATTTGTGGTTGTTTCGTACAAGACTCTTCAACTGCTGGCGGAGCTGAACGTTTACGGCTTAATAACATACCGTGCTGCTTTCCCTTGTGCCGCAGTTGAGTTGTCCATTCTCGTAAAAGCGATACCGCAAGACCCACAGTTTAAGTACTTTGCTGCTGACAGATGTATAAGCATAACCTTGGACGATGTTACACCACGACATTTGTTGTGATGCCGTTTGAGAACATTTTTCCAGGTATAGGAAGCACCACAAGAGCTGCAATTAAAAATATTTTCGGAGGGCATTTTTCTTCCACTATCTTCCATGGACTATGAATTATAACTAAAGCGTTACATGTAGCGCCATGGTTTATATACATTTTGGAAACAACCGAAAATTGCCGAAGACACTCGAAGAGTGCGCAAACGCTGTCACTAAATCAATTAGCATTAATACAGTATTGCCCGAAATAAACAGTACTGAAATTGTAATTGTTTTGTATATTTAAAAAATACATATTATTGACACTTTATTATATGTTCTAAATGTGCACCTCCTCGTTCGAGACAGACTTCATAACGATGTTCTAAGTTTCTGGTCATATTATTGAATAAGGGTTGTCTTAGGGCTGCGAAGAAGACTCTAACGGCATCCTTTAATTCATCGATGGTTTGTGGTGACCGTTTGAAAACGGCATTTTTAGCCATGCCCCAAATGTATGCGTCTGGAGGTGTGAGGTCTGGAGAATGTGAAGGATAAGGGAAGTCAGTAAATCGTGATATGAATTTGCTTGGAAAATGTTCTTGAAGAAATTGACGAATTGCGGCAGCAGTATGGCAAGTTGCCCCGTCCTGCTGAAAAATTGGTTTCGAAATGCCAAGTTACGTGCACGACAGAATTGACGTAGATCAGGGATAAATCGTGTTAAAATTTGTCTGTACCTCTGTTGATTAAGTGTGACTTGCCTACCATTCTTCGATAAAGTACGGACCAATGATTCCGTGTCCGGAAACAGCACACCAGACACTCACTTTTTCACTATGTAAAGGAACCTCTTAAACCTCATCGGGTCTGGCAAAGCCCAGAAATCGATTTGTGCGACGATTCACATAGCCTGACAAGTGAAAATGTGCTTCGTCTGAAAACCAAACATTTTTCAAAAATTCAGGATTTTCATACTGTAACGCGAGAATTCTGGCGCAATATTCCACTCTACTGCGATAATCCGAGGATGTAGTTGTTGATGTACCTGAATCACATACGAAAATGTACCCAGCTCCTTCAGGATTCTTTGAAAGGAAGTTCTTTTAAATCAAGTTGTAACGCTGTCCTTGCCTGGCTGACTTTCGGATTTTCTAAGATTTGCTCAAAAACACGTTCATGGTTATTGTTGTTGTTAACTGTCCTGGGACGCCCTGAGTTTCCTTTTCGTTGGCACAATACACTACCTGTATTTCTAAACTTTTCAATAACCTTCAAAATTACAGCATTACTTGGAGAACGTTTATTAAACCTTTGTGTGAATTGATCAGACACGTATAGCAAACTTGCACCATTATGTCGGCCGATTCCGTATGAACGAAAATAATGCTCTACCAGAAACACTTTCTCCTCTGTACTTAACACCATTTTTAACAATTAGGCCCTACTAATTACTTGTTTGAGGTTTACTTGACAGGTCTATACTAGCTAACTTGAGTGTGACAGCGCACGCATAAAAACACCGCCAACTTAGTTTCAGTACTGTTTATTTCGGGCAATACTGTACTAAGCATTCCGTACTTTCGTAGGTTGCTCATTTTCTAGAACCAAATCTTTCGCATAGCGGTCGGTAGTAGGTAATTATTTCTAGAGACGGCAAGTACTCGATACCACACAAATAGAGAATTAGATGCTCGGTGACTGTTAACTTCCGCTTCTCTCGTAAAAGGTAGGAAAAACTCGATCAGTCATCCGTCTAACTTATACTTCGACCTGATCTCGTTCCGGTAATTTCCAAACATTTTTCAAACGACAATGGTCTCCCATTTAAGCCAAAAGGTGTGTTGTGGCGAAGTAACTGGTGAAAGTAGCTAAAGTGGTAGTTTATATAGGGCGAGAACGTGATGCATGAGTGATCATGAATAGAGCGGAGTGTCGTAGCGGAAAAAGACATGTACAAATATTAGTTACAAATTTTTTAAATACAAAACTTACCATTAAACGGAAATTTCAAATACATATTTATGCATCAGTAGAAGTATATTTACAATTATGCCAAGAACAAAAACAGACACTTTTTGAAATTTACACAATAAATATTTGTACACATTTGTACACTATATAACAAAATATTGAGAGCTTTTCTACTCTTTGTCAAATTGTTTTGATTTATTTACAAAATTTTTAGAATATGCACTTGATGTGTTTCAAAATAGTACACGTATAACGAACATAGTATGTTATTATCAATTATTTGTTATTTTCATTTGTCAGTTAGATGCAATTATGTTCGGGTTAGTGTACAATATGTTATTATTCTAGTTCTATTTATAAATTTATATATACAGGGAGTCACTCTTTTAACGTTTATTCAACTTTTGTTAATCGTTTATTTAATTTGATTATAGTAAATTTTACTTAATTTACTTATGTATGTTTTATCATTAAATGACGTTGAATATTTAAAAAATATACACCATTTTGAAAATTTTTTGTATTTTTAATTTGTTTCTGTTTTCAAAACTGTTGCTCTTTAATAATCAAATTTGTGTTGGATTTGTCTCTGATGCTTCGTAAGGGCAGTTCTGTTTGTTTTGTCGTATTTATGACCATCTGTTCTTTTTTTTGAGGTATTGCATACTCTGGCCAACGTATACACTATTACAGTTAGACTGACAAGTATTTTTGTAGAAAGTATATGTATATTATTATTCTTATCTAAAAACACGATTAAGATACGTAATAAGAATGAGACTTCTTCAATCACGGGTTTATGGCTTTATAACTTAATATAGTGAGTGTGTTTAATAAGTACGTTGCTATGAAAATGAATATTTACATATTTCGAGCTTTTCCTAAAATTTGTCTTATTTTGCTAAAGTTCGGAGTGTTGTATGTTTACGAAATGTGCTAGTTGCTATTTGATGACCACTAATCACATCATTCTCCATCAAATTAAAATATAAAATTTGAAATCAATCCCACTAAATTCACTTTAAGCGTCATATTTTTAGATTGATGAATAATTTTTTATTTTTATTTCCAATTACCTACTATATACCATTATGTACATTGGACTTATGATACACACGCATAATTCGTTACTTATAGTGGCTTTTTTTTCAAATATTTCTATGTATACTTCATTTACATTCTCATACTAAAAATTTTTTAATTAAAACCACATTTTTTTCAATTCCATCCATTTATCACTTGAATTCTTTCAGTAACTTTCTCTATTTCATTTTTTCTCATATTAATGCAAAGTTTTATCAGATACAAAGTTCTATTTCAAGAAAATTTTTCGACATACATCAAATTCACAAAATTGAACCATGCCTTAATTCAAGTTAAACTGATTCGTTTACAAATCCTGTTGTATTTAAAAGGAACGCCTATCTGTTGACAATCGTATAGTTCAACGATTAAAGCTTTGTACGTGATTCTTACATGCAAGATTTTGGGTATTTTTACTAATTTTTGATGTATAAACGAAATTGATCCGCTATTTCCTGCACGTAGAACTCCAAGTCATTGGCGTTGGTTCTTTTGGATTTTCACTTTCCTTAGTCATGTACTTCTTGTTTGTACAGTAAATTTTATAAACTTTGCTTTTATCACCATGCCGTAATTATTTCTAATCTATTAAGGTGTTGGATTTTACCTTTCTGGTCACGTAGTCTTAATTTAATTTATGTATTAAATTATATGTGTTTTCTATTTTACGCATTTTTAAACCAGTTTGTTTAACTGGGATTCTTAGTGTAATGGTGATGCACTACTCACGCGTATTGTGTTGCAGTTTCCGTCCACGTCGTTTTATAGCTTGCCAATTGTTTATTTAATTAAATCTTCTAGAGTACTTTTCATTTCTTAAAATAATTATAACTATAGTTTATATACAGGGAGTTGTCACTTGCTTTCTTGCCTAATCGTTGAATTTCTCATTTTTTTGGTAAAAATGTCTAGTTTTCCAAACTTTTGTAACGCAATATTATGAGAATTAATAGTGGCTAGAACTTAATAGTTATTTATACAAGGGAAAAAAGTACTAGATTTTAGCTCGAGGTGTGTTTGTCTCCCGACGCGATGCGGAGGAAGACAAAACACCGATAGTTAAAATCTCACATTTTTACCCATGTATAATACACTATTTTTTTCTGTGACAGGCAAAACGATGATTTAATATTGAAAAAAATAGTACAATATATTAAAGTCTAAAAATCAATCGATGCCAAATTTGAAGTTTCAAACAAGTAATCAAATATCTGTCAATTTAGTTCTGCGAGTGGTTTCAAAAATTGATACTTAAGTTGTTTATATTGGTTGTTTTTAACGCAAGAAAGCTATGATACGATGTTATGTTCACCCGAATGTTACAAGTGTGGACTCAGCTATAAATTAAATATCATGGTGTTCTTACTTATTTGCAAATACCTGAGGAAAAAGTACTCATTTTTTTCCTGGGAAAAAGTAAATACATAAAAAGTGACATTTTGTCACCTGTCAAGAAATATTAAATGTCAAATTTTTTTCCCGTCACATTTTTTAATATACAGGATATCCCAAAAAGATGTGGCACATCAAAGTCAGCTTTTTCCTTACGGAACACCCTATATTTAGTAGCAATTTAAAATTCTACGCAACAAATAAGATCAAGTTTCATTAAGGTTTCTTATGCCTATCTATTATAGTTTTTGAAGTATTTAGATTTTCTGACAAATGTGATATTTTTAAAAATGTTTGTAATTCCCGAAAAAAGTTATTTAAGAAACAATCGGTGTGACCTGAAATAGTTGAATATTTGTTTTTCTACGACTGCTTTGGAACGAGCCTATTTTAGGTGTGTTTTTGATAGAGAAATCTACTACATTCTATACAGGTTTTTATTCCCGCACTCGTTGCTAGGCAAGTTGCTAAGCAACCAGTGCGGGAATGTTCAATTTGCACGGTTGCGCTTATATTTCTATTAATCAAGTAGCCTTGCACTTGCATCTTATTTCCAATGACGGCCGAGTTTTCAAAGGTGGGCTATGAAACAAATAATAAACCAACAAATGTCAAATAAATAATTTCATACTGTAAAAGCGTTTAAAATCTTAAAGAAAGTCTTTAAAAAATGGCTAGTGATAGTGAAAGCGAACTAGAACCGACGCCTCCAAATATTGTGGAAGCTGCAAATGCAACTACATTAAATTTATTACCGGAAATTTCCAAAAAAAAATATGAGACTGCTTATAAATCGTTTATGGATTGGCGAAGAGATCAAAAGACAACATCTTATTCTGAAAATGTTTTAATTGCGTACTTTAATGAATTATCTAATAAGTATAAATCTCCGACATTGTGGACGCATTATTCTATGTTGAGAACAAGTCTCACCATCCATCATAATGTAGATATATCAAAGTATGGAAAATTAAGAGCGTTTCTCAAACGGAAGTCAAGCGGTTATAAATCGAAAAAATCAAAAATTTTTACAACAGAGGAATTAAATAAATTTATTACTGAGGCTCCGGATCAACAGTTTCTTCTGACAAAAGTATGTAATATTAACTTAGGAGAATAATGCGTATTTATAGCTATTTTTATATTGTTACAGACTGCATTAATTATGGGAATTATGGGTGCTTGCCGCAGACAAGAATTACATCAGATGAAGATTACTCATTTCACGGAATTGAGTTCTGCGATATTAGTTACAGTTCCTGACACGAAAACAAAAATTATACGCAGCTTTACGATAACGAGTAATTTTTATGAAATCACAAAAAAATACTGGAATCTACGTTCATCAAATGTTTGCGATCCTAGTTTTTTCTTAAATTATCAGAAAGGAAAATGCACCACACAGAAAGTGGGTATCAATAAATTTGGTGCTATGGGAAAGCAAATTGCAACGTATTTAAAACTACCCAATCCGGAATTATATACTGGTCATTGCTTCCGGAGATCTTCCGCCACTATTCTTGTAGATGCTGGAGAAGATATATCATCTTTAAAAAGGCATGGTGGCTGGAAATCAACATCAGTCGCCGAAAACTATATAGCCGATTCTTTAACTAATAAGTTGAATGTAGGCAACATAATACAAAATTCAATTGATAGCACATCAAATGTTCCATCAACGTCCAAAGACAAGAATTTCCAACGTCAAGAAAATTTAGTTTTTGAGAAAACACCTTCTACAATGACGTTTAATAATTGCAATGTAACCTTTAATATTGTTAATAATAATGAATCTAAAAACTAAACTTAAATCAATTTATTTACTTTTATTATGATAAATTTGTACTTTTCTTTGAATTTATGTATATTCACAAACGACAATAAACTTATGATATTAATAAAATGTATACTCCTATACTTACCATGTATTTTATAATATTAACAAAAGAGGTATCACATTTAAAAAGTACGTACTACAGTCGTAGAAAAAGTATAGTGTACAACGCATGGAATGCCCATTTCTCACTCGTATGATTTATCATACTCGTGAGAAATGGGCATCATTCCATGCTCGTTGTACAATATACTATTAACGGGTTCTAGTTTCTCTAAAAGAATGAAAGATATTTGGTAAAAAATTCACAGTTCGTTGCACGATAGACAGTTAAATACAAATATAGCAATACTCTGATTAACACCGAAATTACTGAAAAACGTTTGGAAAATTTCTGATACTAAAGAAGTAAAAATAGAATGGAATAACATTAAATCCAGCTTAGACATGGCGGCCAGAGAAATTCTGGAGTATAAACAAAGAGAAAATACAAAACTATGGGTATCAAATGATATTTGAATTTAATAGAAGAAAGGCATAAATTCAATAACAGACTAGATGCAGCAGGAAAACTGAGATACAAAGCCATAAGATGGTAAATTATTTGCAAATCTAGTAAAACTTAAGAACAATGGATTGCGGAAAAGTGCAAAGAAGTACAAACAAAGATAGAAATAGAAAGGACAAACGAAGCATACAAACTAATTAGAATGAATTTTACTGATATAAAACCGTTAGCTAAAATATAAGGGCACGAAAGGAGACATCATTATAGAAAATGTAGAGAAAATGCTTAGATGGCAAGAACTTACAGAGGTTTATATGTAGGACAGGAACTAGAAGGACTAGAACAGGAATCAGACATTGAATAGGATGACTTGCGATATTCTATACTGAGAGATAACTTTGAATTTGCATTAAAGAACCTGAGATATAATTAGGCACCGGGTATACATAAGATGCAAGCAGAAACTCTAAAAGCCGCTCCACAAGCAGTAACAGAACGTCTTTTCCAACTTGTAAACTATATGTGTGAGATAGGCTAGATACCAAAAGATTTCAAACGTAACATCATAGTCACATTACCGCTGAGAAATGTAAAAATTTTTGAATAATAAGTTTGCCAGTACACGTGTCAAAAATTGTTACGTGCCGAAATCGGCCGTAAACATTCATATAGTTTTAATATGCGGGAATTTCGCGCCATAAATTTGAAAGACTTGCTGTGCGTATTTGCGTCACTTCAGAAGTGGTTGCGCGAATTTCGCGCCGACGCGTGTGGATGAGAGAGGAGTGGGAAATTTCCGGGAGACGCCGAGGCTTGCCTTTGAAACGCGAACAAGAGTGGTTGTGTCTTATCGTATCTTCTATTATGTAGATTCCCTTTGCCTTTTTTTGAGTATCGTTCCTCAAACCCGTTCCTTATCGTTCCCGCTACATATAGAAAGAAGATCAACGAATTTGGACGCAACCTGGCCTAACAGCAGCCCACGACCCGAGATACATTAACGAATTCACGGAGCCACGCAGCCGCCATCATAAAATAATCCTAAAGGAAGCCACGACCCGAGAACTATATGAATGTTTACGGCCGATTTCGGCACGTAACAAAATATTAACTAGAATTGTACAAAGGCGAATAGAAAAACGAGCTGAAGAAATACTAAGCGGAGATCAATTCGGGTTTAGCCGAAAAAAGGGACTACAGGAGGCTATTTTAGCTCTAAGGGTGATAGGGTGATCAAGGAGAAAACTATAGAAAAAGGGAAAACGTGTATATAGAATTTATGGATCTGGAAAAGCATTTGACAAGTTAAAATGAGAAAAAATATTTGAAATACTCGAAAAGATTGGAATGAGTTATAGGAATGGGCGGATAGTACATGACCTATACAAAGAGAAAACAACTGTAACAGAATTAAAGCAGGAACGAAGAGAAGTAAATATTAAAAAAGAGGTGAGACAAGGAAGGGCCCAGTATCCGTTAATTTTTAACGTGTATTTCAAAGAGGCAACGAATACTGTCAAATGTAGGAAAGCATTTGGAATTGTTATACGGACACAAACAATTGATATGCTTAGATTTTCAGATGATACAGCGGTATATGAATCTTGGTAGGAAGAGTTAGAAGTAGTTCTTAGTGAAACTAACAGAGAAATACGGTATGAAAATTAACAAAAATAAAACTAAGATACTAGAATGTGAAGGACGGAAAAATAATTCAAAACCAGAATTCAAATAGGAAACGAGAACTTACAAGAGGATACGGATTTCTGCTACCTATAAAGCCAAATAGATGAGAAAAGTGCAAAAGATATAAAACAAAGATTAGCACAAGGCTGTGCCGCATTTAAAAAAAAGCAACCACTATGCTCAAAGACAACAAACATAGAAACAAGAAAAAGGTTTCTGAACGTATATGTTTGGACCACAGTACTGTATGACTGTGAAACGTGAACAGTAGGAGAAGTAGACAGGAAAAAGATAGAAGCCTTTGAAATGTGGTGCAACAGACGTATGAGGAAGATATCTTAGATAGACAAAGTTAAGAAAGAAAAGGTTCTATAAATGGTAGGGAAAGAAAGAAATACGCGGAAAGCAAATAGGAGAGATAGGATGATATGACACATACTAAGACGTAAAGGAGTAGCGCAGAATATATTGAAGAAGAGAAAAGAAAGGTAGCGGTAGACCTAAATTACATTGTTGCATACAGATAGTGAAAGATATTGGTTATGAGAATTTCAATAAAATATGTAGTTAGTTCAGGATAAAAATCAATGGAGGTACGTCTTCAACCTATTCTAGGATGGAAAACCTAATAATGAAAAAGTAGTTGTATTTAAACCTGAATATTATTGTAAACACCTACTGGTGTTGGTTTTGCAATATTCTCTACAAACGTAGATTGTGCGAAAGAAGTAAATGGAAAACTATTGATAAAGCAAATGACGTAGTGGTGGGGATCTTGGTGGCCGTCAGGTTGCTTAACCCCTTCGTGTACCACAGAATATCGGTAAAATAGGGTATATTTTTAGCAAACAATAGACGAGGAAAGGTGCAAATGATATATAAAAAAAAGATACACACAATATCGTGGTGTATCTAACAAGAAAAAGCGGCTGCTATGTTCGAAGACAACAAACATAGAAACAAGAAAAATTGTTGAAGGCATATGTGTGGAACACAGCACTATGCGTCAACAGTAAGAAAAGAATACAGGAAAAAGATAGTGGCATTTGAACTGTGGTGCTACAGACGTATAATGAAGATATAGACAATTAAGTGATTCTAGAAATAGTAAGGGAAGAAATATATCTGTGGAAAAAAGTAGAAAAGTAGAAGAGACAGGATGATATGACATGTTCTAAGGCATGTGGAAAAGCATGGGTTATATTAGAAGCGAAAAAGGGAGGAAAAGAGTGGTAGAGGTAGACCTAGATTAAAATATCGCACACAGATAGCGAAATATCTAGGTTGTGAGAACTTCAGGGAAGTGTGTAGCTTAGTTCAGAATATGGAGATACGCGTCTAACCAGTTGCAGGACTGAAGATCTAATGATGATCACTACTTTACACTCGAAACTTGGTGGTTTTAAATTTTCAGCATGGACTCAATTTCTTCTTTAGTGCGAATCTTTATAATATTTTTCACATTCCGTCTCTTTCTTTTTCATTTTCAAATCATTTTACGTTTTCTTGAAAACGTTGCAGTTTTTTCCAAAATTTGGTTACAAGTATATTTGTTGCTCTATTTTTTCTTCAACGGAATTTACCTATTATGCATCTGACTGATCAGTTACACTTCAACTTGTTTATAAATTTCACTGAGGATATATCATCATCATTTCATCATTTTGTTTTCGACCTTACTTAAGGTTGGTTTGACGCAGCTCTAACTTCTTTTCTATTCTGTGCTAATCTAAAATGCTCTACATACCCTTCACAACCTTAATTTCTAATAATTTGACTAATATAGTTTGGTCTAGGTCTTCCTATATCCTTCTATCTTTTTCCTATCCAGCTGGCTCTACATAGATATTAGCAACCTGATGGTTGTTAAAGAACTCTAACATGTTTACATGATTACCATTTATAAGGAAATGGAAAAGTGTTAAATTATATGTTATGGTAAGGCTTAAGCAACGAATCGCTGCCAACATTCTAGACCGCTACCTAATTTTGAGTTATGTCATGGTGACGTTTATTAAATTGTATGTTATGGTAAGGCTTAAGCAACGAAACGCTACCAACATGCCAGACCGCTACCTAATTGTGAGTTATGCCATGGTGACGTTTATTAAATTATATGTTATGGTAAGGCTTAAGCAACGAAACGCTACCAACATGCCAGACCGATACCTAATTGTGAGTTATGTCATGGTGACGTTTATTAAATTATGTTATGGTAAGGCTTAAGCAACGAAACGCTACCAACATGCCAGACCGCTACCTAATTGTGAGTTATGCCATGGTGACGTTTATTAAATTATATGTTATGGTAAGGCTTAAGCAACGAAACGCTACCAACATGCCAGACCGCTACCTAATTGTGAGTTATGTCATGGTGACGTTTATTAAATTATATGTTATGGTAAGGCTTAAACAACGAAACGCTACCAACATGCCAGACCGCTAACTAATTGTGAGTTGTCCTGGTGACATTTAGTGAACTGATTTTTATTTTTGTTTTTGTTTTATTTTCGAACTTACTTAAAGTCGGTTTGACGCAGCTCTAAATTCTTTTCTATTCTGAGCTAGTCTAAAAAGGTCCACATACCCTTCACAACCTAAATCTCTAATAATTTGACTAATATAGATTTGTCTAGGCCTTCCTACTCTATTTTTATTTGGTAGTCTATAATCTAAGACTTTACTAAATAGTCCCTCATGTCTTAACTGGTGCCCTATCATTCTATCTCTCCTGACCTTCAATTGTTTCCACATACAGGGATCCTCACCTATCCTTCTATAAACTTCCTCGTTTGTTACTCTTTCTGTCCAACTAATCTTTAACATTCTCCTATAACACCAAGTTTCAAAAGCTTCTATCTTTTTCTTATTTACTTCTTTAATTGTCCAAGTCTCACTACCGTATAGTAGAACGCTCCATACGCACGACTTTAAGAAACTTTTTCTATTATCTAAACTAATACTATTAGCTATGAGTAAGTTTTTCTTTTTTAAAAACATTTTTCTAGCTAGAGCTTTTCTAGCTACTATACCCCTTCTGCTACGTCCATCCTTTGTAATTATACTACGTAAATAGCAAAATTCATCTACCTCCTCTAACTCGGTATTACCTATTTTTAATTTTGGTTTAGAACTAGCTGTAACTCACTTGTCATTATCTTTGTCTTTACTGAGTTAATTCTCATACTATAGTTACTCCGTAGTATCTCATCTAAATATTTAAAACTCTCCTAACTCTTTTCTAGACTCTGCTATAATGGCTATATCATCTGCAAAACGTAACATGTCTATTTTCTGTCCCTGTACACTAATACCTATCTCTTTTCTCTCTAGCTAAGTTTAAAGCTTCCTCAATATAAACATTAAAAATCAAGGAGACAGTATACAACCCTGTCTAACACCATTTCTAATCTTAGCTTCCTTTTTTATTTCATCAAATCTAATTACTACGCTTTGGCTTTTATATAGCCTGTAAATAATTTTTCTATCCCTATGAGAGATTCCTATTTTTTGCAAAACCCTGAACATAACAATCCAATTAACCCTATCAAATGCTTTTTCTAAATCGACAAACGCGAAATGAGTCTTTATTTTTTTGTAACCTTTTTTCGATAATTACCCTAATCATTAGCATCGGTTCTCTAGTCCCTCTGTCTTTACGAAAACCATATTGGTCTTCGCCTAAATAATTCTCAGTCAAAGCTTCTACTCTATTTTTAATTATTATTGTTAGTATTTTGGAAGCATGAGAAGTTAAACTAACCGTTCTAAAATTCTCACACCTATCAGCTCCTGACTTTTTTGGGATTGGGATAATAATATTTTTTTCGAAATCTATTGGAACCTCACCTGTGTCATATATTACTTTTACTAGTTCATATAATCTATCTAAAGTTTTCTGACTTGCATATTTTATTAATTCTGCGGGAATATCGTCTATCCCTGGCGAACAGCTCTATCAAATTCCTCTCTTAATATTGAGAACCCTATTTCTACATCCTCTTCTTGGTCGTTCTCTGACTCATCCATATCGTCTCCCTTATATAAATCTTCTAAATATCTATTCCATCTATCTGCTACCTCAACTTTATTTATTAGAAGCTCATTATTCTCGTCTTTAATACCATTATATTTTTTCCTATCTTCCCCAAAAAACTTTTTAATTGCCCTGTAAGCCCTGTCTGTCTTACCTACTATCAAATCATCTTGTATTCCCATGCAATTCTCCTCCATCCATTTATTTCTAGCTTTTCTACACTCATGTACTATCTTATTTCTAACTGTATTATATTTTTGCTTACTTTCACTATCCACTTCTCTGAAAGGTTTAAGCTTTCTTCTATTCTTTATTAAATCTAATATCTCCTTTGTTACCCACGGTTTTCTCGCTTCTATTTTTATCTTACCTATAGTCTGTGTTGTTGTATCATGTACAGTCACTTTTACTTCTTTCCATCTATTTTCTATGTTCCCTCCTACAGCTATCTCTTTGTTCTTATTATCTAATACTTGTTTATATTCCTCTTTTACCCTACTATCATTAAGCTTACCTAGATCCCATCCCTTTCTCTTAACCTTTCTCAATTTTTTGAATTTTAGTTTACACTTCATTTTAACTAAGTTATGATCGCTATCTATGTCAGCCCCTGGATAACTACGACAGTTTTAAACTTGGTTTCTAAATCTTTGTTTAACTAAAATATAATCTATTTGGTATCTAGCCCTATCACCTGGCGCTTTTCAGGTTTATCTTCTTCTAACATGTTGTTCGAATAAGGTGTTTACAGTTACTAATCTATGTTCCTGGAAAAACTCAACTAATCTTTCTCATCTATCATGTCGTCTACCATACCCAAGTTTTCCTACCATATTTCTTTCATTATCTTCTTCCATTAACGCATTAAAATCGCCCAAAACTATTATAATTCTCATCTCCTTTTACTTTTCTCATTATACTATTTATATCCTCGTTTACCTTTTCTACTTCCTCATCCTCGTACTGAGTTATTCGCATGTAAACCTGTACTAAAACAGTGTCTGTGGGTTTTGTACTCAATCTAACCATAATTATTCTATCACTAAATTGTAAGTACTCTTTAACTTTATGCCCTAATCTTTTACCTAACACTATTCCTACGCCTGCCTGTCCATTAGTTGAAGAAGTTGTAATTATTCTATAATTATCTTTCCAAAAGTCATTACTATCTGGCCATCTCACCTCACTAATACCTAAAATGTCCAGCTTTTCCTTTCTCATTTCGACTAATAAATTTGTTAACTTATCTACTCTAAGTAATGACCTTACATTCCAAGTCCCTATCACTAAATCAAACTGTTGTTTTATATTCTTACGATGACGAGCCCCAAGTACCCCTCCCGGAGATCCGAATGAGGAGTATTTTACCTCCGGACAAGAATTTTACTTGTGAGCTCTCCATCATATGTATTTCGTGTTTTAGCCCACGCACACCTGGGAAATATTGTGGTAGGCTCCCATATCTTTTCAAAACGCAGTTTTTAAAGATTTTAGCAAAAAACCGTATCCGTCACGGCCAACCCCCAACAAGCTTGTAAATTATTGAGGATCGCCCGAGACCAACCGACCCTCCTCCAATATCTTTTAGCCAGCAAGGCTGCTGCCCCTTGCTGCGCCTTTTAATCGCGTTTTACGATAAGCAGGCTTACTATAGTAGTATTCTTTATCCCCTACTATAGGGGATATATATATATATATATATATATATATATATATATATAATTTTCCATTAAAATTTCTTCAATAGCGTTTTATATTTTCTTGCAACGATTCAATGGACTTTAAATAGTCGAATCATTTTTTCTTTATGGATTTTGTATCAGCCATTAAGTTTCTTCTACAGATTTTATAACTTTTGAATTCGTATTCTAATTTTTTAGTCTTTGGAATTTTTTTCTGGTGTTTCATATTTTTTGTAGTGGTTTTTAATTTCGTGAGTAATTGCAATACTTTAGTAAAAATCATCTCCACACTATAACAGCACTATCGCCTGATCGTCTAACTTTTAACATAAAAAGCACATAATTAAGGTCTAGAAAATTCATTCGTTTTATTAAAGTACAGTGTTGATTTACAAAAGTTACGCATAATTTCAGTTTATTTATAGTTCCTAATTTATATATAAATCAACTATAATTTCTTCAAAAATTTGTAATTTACTTTCAGTCCAATTAAGTTTCCTGGCACAATAATGGGTGATGTATGACCAACCCATGCTGCTCTGATTTATCCATATATAATAACTGATCTTTCTCTAAAATGTTCTGACCTGTATTTGATTATTTGATCCATCTGCAGAAAATAGCGAAATGCTTAGCCATGAATAAATTGTGCGACATCCACCCGAAGTTTTAGAAACTAATTATTAACTAAGGTGAAACAATACGATACCATTTGCAAGGGTTATAATTAGTAATGGCATGGTGTCAGTTATATTAACCCTTTTAGTTGGTTGTCGTATACAATTACTACAACATTAACGATTTGAAAGTTCAAAATTAATTTACAAAAAGAAAAATTGTGCTATATTTGTAATTAAAGAACTTTATGATAAAACATCATCATTAACATACCCTCAGCGAATCTGTTTTGTAAGGTTCAAAATAACCAAAAAGTTATCAAAGAAACAACCCAGTTAGAAGTACGAAGACCCTACTCTTAAAAGACGATTAAAATACTAATTCTCTTAGCTCTTTTCAACATCGCTGCATAAAAATCCTTCAAACTTTCATAAGCCCTTACTTATTGAAGGAAAATGTAGATAGTCTAAAAATTTCATCAGGAAGTTTCCATTCTAGTAATATATTTCAACCTGTAAAGCCTAATTCCACAAACAATAGCATTACTTGGGGTGAATACAAAACTATACAAACATCCACGTCTTTGTGTTGTAATATTAACATGACAAGTTTACATTCGGTTTCCCTCAAGTAAAATAACTTTGTGGAAACTGCAGAAATTTTGGTTATTTACTGGTATATTGCGCTAGAAAGAATTTAGCTAGTAACATCCGACTTTTTACATTTTGTTTTCCGTCTCGGCATTGATTTTTTGTACCGCTAAAGATTCTTTAGCAAATTTGTAGACCAAAATGTACGATTTGGACACAGCCATGAAAACTGTGCATTGGTATCTGAAAAGCAAAAGCTCGCAAAAAGCAATTCACTTCCAGAAAGTTTTCCAATGACTACAGGTGATTCAAAAACACCCTCTTATATTTCATGTATTTCTGACCGGAGATTGCAGAATTAATGGATAATAAGAGTTCGGTCCGGTATTCTCCGACAATTTCATGACTACTTAACAACCTTCTGTGGAGGGTTGGAGGTTTCATTTCCGCTCTGAAGACTGTACAAGTTCGAACAATTTTAATTAAGTATATATTTTTATGTTTAATAAAGTGATTCAAGAGTGGATAACTTTTTAATTGAATAAAACTTAATAACCTTGTGGTTTATTCAAGTCAGTTGAAGTAAAGAGTTAAAACTTTCTTCTTAAATTAGGCGACTTCAGTTTGTACACGTTTGACGTAATTTAATAAGTTGAAGGGTTTGAAATTTATTATAATAACATTTGACAACTAATAGAGTAGCAAAAGGTAAATGGGTCAAATTGAATTGAAGTAATATAGAAGCATTTTCTTCATAATTCAGGATTGTCTTTGTGAACGTTATAAATAATTTAATTGCTTGAGAGGGACATATTCGTTTGAATACAGCGATGTTTTGAACAGTAATTTTATTCTGGGGTCCGATCAAAATAGAAGGTCATTAGATGTTAAATCATTTTCATGTTATCCTAATAGTACTGTCATCGAAGACCAATATTGGACTTTAAATTAAAAAAATTGCAAAAGCTTTGAAGACGTGTAGATCCTGATGAATCAAAGGCGAGTTCTAGCGGATATAACCGAAAACATGTTAATTTTTTCGATTTTTTTGCATAATATCTTGAAAACTATTGGACCGATTATATGCATGTATTTGTACACTACGTAGTTACCAAGTTATAGGGCGTTAAATGGCTTATGAATACACTTACGAATATCTAGTGCACTAAAGAGACAACTTCGCAATATCAAATGAATTATATTGAATTTAAGCACCATGACGAAGTACTTTTTAGATTACTGAAACGGGCGAAACGGCTTGGGTGTTCCAATGAACTAAAGAGCCGACCAATGATTTTACCAAATTGGTTGGGTCTATGGTGAGGAACCAGACTAAGACAGGCCCCCAAAAGAGAGCAGCAGCTTCATCGGTAGCAGAGACCATAGGAGTCGGTATTGCATTCTAAGGCACGTTAATGCCATGTGGAAGTCAACGGGAAACTACCATATTACCTCCCAAGTACACAGCGTACTCAAATTGTAATAAACATGATGGCATTCTCTGGGCTAAAAGATTCCGGAGTTAAAATAGTCCCCCATTCGGATCTACGAGAAGGGAGTACTCCGAAGGATGTGATCGAAAAGTTCAGAATAAGAGTAGGGAATATTTTGCGAGTCGGGGCGTGGAATGTTAAAAGTATGAAGCAAGTAAGTAAGCGAGAGAACTTAAAATTGAAATGGATAAGTTAGCATTAGAAATAGTAGGAATCAGCGAAGTTCGGTGGCCAGAGGTGGAAGATTTTTGGAGTAATGACGGAGTAGAAACGATCTACAAAGATATCGAAGACATACTAAGACACGTAAAAAGACACGAAAATTTAATAATTACGGGGGATTTTGATGCAGTGGTAGGTGAGGGTAGGGAAGGAGCGGTAATAGCTTTATTTGATTTAGGCACGAGAAACGACAGGGGAAATAGGCTGGTAAAATTTTACGACAAAACCAATTTAATGATCACAAACACATTATTTCAAAATCATGCTAGAAGGCGACATACGTGGAAGATGCCAGGAGATATAGGAAGATCACAAATAAATTATATCATGTTAGACAACGGTTTAGGAATCAAGTAAAAGACTGTAGAAGCTACCCAGAAGTAGATATAGACACTGACCACAACATCGTAATTATGAAGGCCGCTCTTAAAGTTAAAAATTTGAAAAAAGAAACAGAATAACACACTAAAAGATAAAGATATCAACGAAAGATTTGAAAAATGTCAAGTGAATTACTGAAAGTTATCGGGAAAATTTGTGATACTAAAGAAGTAGAAACAGAATGGAATAACATTAAATCCGATCTAGACATGGCGGCCAGAGATATTTTGGGGTATACACAAAAAGAAAATAAGAAACCATGGATAACAAAGGATTTCCTGAATTTAACAGAAGAAAGATGAAAACACAAAAATAGATCAGACGAAACAGGAAAACAGATACAAAGCCATAAAATTGGAAATTATTCGTAAATGCAGGAAAGCTAAAGAACAATGGATTGATGAAATGTGCAAAGAGTTGCAAACAAAGATGGAAATACGAAAGACAGACGAAGCATACAAACTAATTAGAACTAATGTTAAGGACATATATAAACCATATAGAAAAATATAAGGGACGCGGGAGAAAACGTCATTATAGAAAATATAGAGTAAGTGATTAGATGGTAAGAATATATAGGGAATTTATAGAGGCACTAAAAGCATTACAACAAGAATCAGACATTGAAAATGATGACTTCGGATATCCTATACTAAGAGATGAGTTTGAATTAGAATTAAAGGGTCTAAAAGATTGTGGGGCGCCGGGTTCAGATAAGGTGCAAGCAGAAACTCTAAAAGCCGCTGGACAAGAAGTAACAGAACGCCTCTTCCAACTTGTATGCTATATGTATGAGACAGCACGAGATGCCCAACTATTTCAAACGTAATATCATAGTAACTATACCAAAAAAGAGAAGCGCGGATAGATGTGAATATTTTCGAACAATAAGTTTGACAGCACACGTGTCAAAAATATTAACTAGAATTGTACAAAGATGAATAGAAAAACGAGCTGAAGAAATATACTAGAAGAAGATCAATCTGGATTTAGACGAAACAGGGGAATACGAGAGGCTAGTTTAGCTCTGAGAGCAATAATGGAGAAAACTGTTTCACGTAACAGACTAACGGAGAGTCCTATATAAGTCCACGATTTATTAAAATTTACAGTTAATAAGAACTATTTATGCTATTATATTGAAATTTCTGAATAATAATTGCATATTATATTTTAAATATTAAATTATTTGTGAATTATATTTAAAAACTCAAATGTTGGTCAAAGTTAATAAAATTTTGGTAAAATATTTATTTTAATTGCTTCAATACCAACCCCGTTACAATTTTAGAAAAAGCGTAGCTATAACTCGATAACTACAAAGAATACAAAAAACATGCATATAATCAATTTTGCGATTTAGCTTTGACCAATAGTTTTCGAAATAGTAACGAAAAGTCGAAAACTAACAAGTTTTCGGTCATTGTCTCTAGAGCTCGGATCTGATTTATAAGGAATTTTGGTTTATTCATCACTAGGTTCGTGTAAATAAGGGTGCAAAGTTTCAAAGCTTTTGGATTTTTTTAGAACGTGAAACCTTTCGTTGACTGGACTATAAAGGTTAGTGATTAGTTAATGTTTTACCACAAAAATACGATATATGGTAAAGTGGGGAAATACCGGCCTTAAAAGTAATATAAGAGACAATTTTGTTTAGAATAAATCCATCTTTAGCTGTATGGCGTTGAATATAAGTAGTGTGATAGGACCGGTTTCAACTCTAACTGCGTTTGCTCTTGTGATACGTCGAAAAAATACGTCACTACAAAATAGTGGAATCGTTTTGATTTCACAGTAGATCCAGCCAAACGAGAAGGTAAAAAGTGGGTTACTTGCAAAATATAATAACCTTGATTTCAAGCAACGCGTGTTCACTCTTGTGATACTTGATACGTTGAAAAGTAGGTCAGCAGAGATGATAATTTTTAAGGGCGTGTGGATGTAATATAAGAAGCTGTCGAAATTAAACTGCATTTTGCAAATATGTATTAACATGTATGTTACCGATAATATGAAAAACTAGTTAATCTTGGAATTAGCTATGTAATCTGCAGATTATCTGAGCAGACTCGTTACAGCGAACAACCATTGCCTTATTTCCCACATTACCTTGATAATCTGTAGATTACCTAGGTAATCTACAGATTGCCGGCTGATCTCGGGTTAATGTGCAATAATGAAATAAAGTAGGTATGCAATAGTGGCTAGATGGATATGACAGGAAACCAGCGGCTATAACAATAATAGGAATATTTTCTTGATAACACAGCGCGATTAAACAAAACTGAAATATTGCACATTTGAAATTTATTATTTAAGCAAAATTTTATACAGCTGGTCATAATAAAAAGCGTAAAAAAATACATCCAAATTTGCGTATTGTAAAAGAACAAGTAATCGGTTTGTAGTGAACTGTGTTACTGCAATTTAAGCATTGATAACACAATGAGTTACAAATTATAAGACAAAATGTTATATAATGAGTTCGGTAAAAATTTAAAAAGCTAATTATAAATTGCACAATCGAGTGGTGATATATCGAGCTACACAATAGTTTGTTATTACGGTATGTGCACTTTTTGCAGCGCATTGAATTTTATACTCAAATTTTTAAACCTTGACCAGAATTAAAAGACTGGCTCGTTGCAGTCGTGCGTGAAGACACTTCCACATCAGGCACAAAATCTTTTGAAACAAATTTTCCTTATAAACACTGAATTGGAATCTAGTGTACAATTGTTTTAGAATACCAGCTTTAGTGCCAAGTCTGTAGAAGCCATCGCTTGTTTTAATAAGAACTACAGCTAGTTTTAGCTCAATCCACATCTAGAATCTTTACTCTTACAGTGATTTGAGTCAGGCACTGCTAGCATTTCTTAAGTTGTATGTAGAAGATTTTTTGGTTTCTACTCCTTGCACGTTTTAATTGAGACGATTTTTACAGATTCTGTACACTGAGTTCTTGTTTAAACCATCTTCCACGACATCGGTTTCACTACAGATGACATACAGAGACATGTTACATGAATAACAACTATGAGGACTCGAGTTTCTTTTGGAACAAACAATTCGAAGGACGTCTCTTATCTTTTGCATACTGGGGCACAGAGCTCGCCATCAATCAAATGTCAGTGCTATAAATTAACCTCCATCTTTAGTTAACCTAACTTTAAAGTTTCGGTGCAATACGTGTTGTGTTGTTGCGAGTTGTCAAAGTTAATCGAAAAATGAAATTAAACCGTGAAAATTTTTGCGCAACAATTTTTTATAATTTTCGAAAACAATTATCTCAACACAATGCCTCGTCAAGTTGGTTTCCGTTTTCGGTAATGGAGTACCAATCACATAAATCAACAATTTCTCGTTGGAATGAAGAATTCAAACGTGGACGGATTAGCCTTTAGCGACGATTCAAGAGTAGGTACACCAAAATAACGGCAGTCACTTAGGAAAACGTCAATGCTGTTTGCAGCTCATCAACGAAGATCGACATGTGTCATATTGCGAAATTGAAGCATCGCTGGGGAATTCAAAAACTACAATATGAAAATGTTGCATGAAGAATTGTGTGTAAAAAAATTAGTTTCCTGTTGGATATCGCATCTGTTGACCGAAGAACAGAAAGCAACTAGGGTGAATTGCTGACAAAAATTCTAGAGCGCATTAACGTAAAAACTCTAAAAACGTGTACAACATCGTGAGTGGCGATGAATCTTGGATTTACTCATACGAGTCAGAAAATAAACGCCAATCATTTTCTTGGGTGTTTCAAAGTGAAAAAAGTCGAGAAGAGCCATCCGTTTTCGAAGTGTCTCCAAACAAATGTTCGTAACATTTGTCTTCGAAGCAGGTCGTGTAGTAACAATTCCTCTACAAGATCAAAAAATTGTTACTGCCGAATGGTATACAATTGTTTGCTGTAAGTCATCGCAGAGCTTCGAAAAACCAACCCAAGGAATCATTCCCCACCAAAATGCTGCATGCTTGCACACAGTACGCAATACTTTGAATTTTTAACGCAATAAAAAATTTCGAATTGTTAGACCATTTTCCGTACAGTCATAACTTAAGTCTCAACGATTTCTATACCTTTTCGAAAATCAAGGACGGACGTTAGAAAAAACGGCCGATGCCTTCAAAAATAAAACTGTGACTGTACCAACAAGCGAGTCGAATAACTACTTCCGGAGTTAGTTCCAGCGCATGCAAAAGTACAATTATCTTCGTAGAGAGTACTTCGAAAAACAATAAAGTCTCCAAAAGCTATCTACTGTTTTATTCCAGCTCTATATGCAAAATTTAAAAGACAATCCTCGTATAAAGTAGAGTTTCTTCTGTCATTGAAGTTTCTTGGTGGACCTAGTGGTACAAGCGGATGCAATTTCGATAGAAGTGTATTTATTTTCAATGTTCTCTATTGCTGCCAATTGTTCTGAAGCACCGAGTTGCTCTAGATTCTCTTCATTCCGCACCATGTGAAATATATCTTATGGCATGAATGATGAGGAAAGACCAACTTGAGCAGGGAAACAGAATATTACTTCATACGTACCCTGTTTAATTTTAGAATGGTAAGCCCGATTTTTCATGGATTGTACAAATTTTACTCCCTCGTTCCACTTATCGGTTTTGTTGTTAATAACCCAGGTCGTCAGCATATTCTCGATACCTTGGTTGGCTTGTTCAACACTATCCTGATTTTGGCTACGCCTTGGGTTGCCATAAACTATTTTTGGTTCTGACCACATTTGTTTTAGGCTTTTCAAAATTTAATTGCAAAACTCGCAACCATTGTCAGACTGCAAAATACATGGAGCCCAATGAGAAGAAAAATGTTTAGGTTTCAAAACTACAAATGTTGATTTTGGTATACAAGAACAAATTTAAAATTTTCGTCAGAATTGAATTGATAATCTATTAGATCGACTTGACATCTATTGTTAAAATTAGGCGATATTATTGGTTTTACAATAATCCCACTTTTTTTCGCTTTTAGTTAACATAGACGACTTGAACGAGGCAGATGATGCGGAAACAAGATGTAAAATACTGAGAACGAAACTTAAAAACCACACAGTAATCAAAGTTTACAAACGTGGGATTACAGATGATTAGATATAAGAGTGGAAATGTACAAAAACATTTCATAAACTGATAATCAGGCTATATAAAAAAACTACACGTAGCTTTGCAAAAAAATCGAATTTTTTGGATAGCATACCGAACCATTGTTCAAAAGTATTGACTAAAGAATAGAGAAAAATTAGTGTAAGGTCAGTTTGGATTAAGGTAAGACATTGATTTGAACGAAGCAATCATAACATTAAGACTATTATTAGAAGAAAGGATTACAGTAAAAAAACATTGTAACAGGATTTGTGGGTTTGGTCAAGGCTTTTCACAATGTAGGTTAAAATACATTACTTAGGATTTGAAAGAAAGCCGAAATACATTACAAATTGAAGCAAGTAATTTACAAATTACGTAGTTAACAAACGATTATAATAGAAACAAGTTATAAAATAGCAGAATGAGTGTAAGACAAGGATGTACTATGTCACCACTCCTATTTTACTTGACTATATAGCAAATGATATACATAATAAAAAAATAGAACAAATAGATGTCGTAGGTTATTCAAATGCTGAAGTATAAACATGATGTGGTAATAACGATACTAGCAAAAATATAAGAAATTAGTAATAGAACTAAAAGAGTTTAAAGAAATATTGGATAGTAAATTAAGAATAATAGTAAATCTTGGGGTCTCGATTAGAAAAAGTAAAAAAGTTTTACTACCTATGAAGTTATGATATAAATCACAATAGATGCAGAAGACATGTAAAAGTAAAAAAGCCTAAGTAAGAAAGGCCTTTGAGGTGCACGGCACGATACTAAAAAGTAGGATAGCTCTGGATATTGGAAAGGAATATAGAAAATCTAGGTCTCGAGCGTAGCACTATACTTCGATTCACTGACACTAAGTAAAGAAAAAGTTAGAAGGTTGAAGCTTTCCAAATGTGACTGTATAGGAGAATGTTTAACATCAACTGGACAGGAAAAGTTGGTAACGTTTGGGACGTAGACGTGGTTCAGGAAAATAGAAATGTTATTGATGTAATTAAGAGAAGTCGTTAATGACGATAAATTATGAATTAAGACACGATAGAACAATTAGAATAACGATAGAGGGCGAAGTCGGAAATAAGGTAAATTCAGGTAATACATCAAATTAAAAAAAAATTAGAAGGCACTGAAACAGTTGGCTCAGGATAGTAAACCGTGGAAAACTGCGTTAAAACAATCTATCGCGTGTTGAATATAGCAATTTGAATTAAAGTTTTTAGGAGTATCTGTGCTTTTGTTTTACCCTGTATGTAACTCTTAATCTCTTTAAGATTTTGTTACATCTGTAGTTTTGCGGTACAACCATTTTTCATCAAGACGAAATGATAACCTTACCACGATAATGATATCAGGACTGTATCAGTGCGTTGTTCTTTCATGACAGTTGTCCCTGGCTCCTTCCTATACTAGCTCTAGAATTAAAATCGATATCTTAACACACATACAACGTTTTTGTCAGATTCATGTGGTTTTGCTTTGTCCCTGTTGCGAATTGACTACGTTAATTCCAACGGTCGTTTGTTTTCCTGTAACGTATTAAAGCTTGTTTGTATCAACGTTATCTAGAAATATATCTTCCCTTGATATTCTGCTCTGCTTTTAAAACGTTTGAGTTTTACCTTTGAAAAATAAGACTGCTATTTTAACACATATTCAACGCTTTCATATTCCCTTATAATACTTAACTATAAATTAAATATGCTATACTTTTACCCCCATTATTATTAATTCTCATGCCCTATATTTAAATAAATACTATATTACATCATTACTAGCTAAATATGACATAACTAAATTAACTCTACATTATTATATATTCCCTAAGCTTTAAATTAATTGTTTAAAATATCCTAATTTCCTAAATGACTAATTTGATTTTCCTATAACCTATGGTTCTAACTTCTAGCTTAACCTATATATATATATATATATATATATATATATATATATATATATATTGTAGTGGTTTTAAAGAGCTAAATTTAAGTATAAACAAGGCAATTTCAAACACCCTGTATAGAGGAAACAACCAGAATTTACGTGCGAAATTTATTTCATTTAGTTCATTTTAAAGTAACAAGTATTACCATAATTTTACAATTAGTGATTAAAATTTAGATAGGTTCGTAAAGAAAATAAATTGTAGAAGCCAATGCAAAATTACTAATTAATTTAATTGAGTTTAATTGAACGGCTAATTACGTCTAATACGCATAAAAGCATGAAAAGTCGATAATACCAAGGTGAAACGATGTGCTAACAAATAAACAGCCGTTGAATATAAAATACCTTGAAAAGCTAACTCCTAGAAATGTTGTGTTAAAACGTTTGTTAATTGAACACCTGCATATTTTCGAAATGTCAGGTTCCCCTTATTTGTATAGATAAAAGACAGAATTCGAAGTATATCGGGTAAGCGGTCGGACGCTTCGCGTAAATGTTAACTAAAAATTTCCTTAAAGCGCAGAAAGGATAGACGATCAATGAAATACGTCAGAATGAGACAGGCATTATAACAGTCCACTTCTAAACGCACGTATTCAGTTCACATGGGTTAATTTGAAACGCGGACAGTAATATCGATTTCTACCAATCAAACAAGGTTAGAAGGAAACATAGAATATGCATAAGAGAGGAATAGGTTACATTAGGTTACATTCGAAGTGTATAAATACTCTAAAAGAATTAGCATCGTTCTCTCTTTTAACTTCGTTCTCTTAGTACTTTCATCTGTTGAGACTACGAACAGAAATTTACCACGAGCTTGTAAGTATAAAATTATTTTAAATTATATAGTAGAGTGTTGGCCTCATAATTTTAAACCAAGCATTGTGTCGAGTCTAAATTTTATTGAGTGCAATATTTATTTTAAACAAGCTCGTGAAGTGAAGTAATGAAACGTAAATTAAATTAAATTAAACTAAAGTACGGGATTATGAAAGAAGTGTAATAAATTTGGATTTGGATTTGGATGCATTGTGAAGGCAGAGCACGCAGCACAACTTAGATGGTGTTCATCTACAAATAACTGGAGGCGGCGAGCAGAGCAGAACCACGAAACAACTTAACGACATCGTCAACGGAGTAGGGATCTTCAAGAAATTCTAGGTAACGCTTTAGAATTTGATGTTTTTGATAAACTATGTTATTGTGATATGTGAGAGTGAACTATGATGGTATTTTGCATTATTTTGCGTATTGAAAATAATACGCATAACTAACTTTTATTATGGCATTTAAATATAAATCTAAAGCTGATTAACGTTCCTCAGGAATTTAAATATTTTTTTGTTGTGAGTACATGGGTTTTTGTTGTGTTTGTAATAAGAATATGCAAAGTACAAAGCATACATTAATCGTAATTATCTGGATTATCATGAGCTCACCATACTCCAGAGTTTCCTAATTAAAATTAATTATAAATAAAAAAAGAAAGATAAGGTATTATTCAGGGCCCATTTACTCAGGTTACATTCAATGTGTTTGATATTTCTAGTTAAAATTCTGGACTTTACAAAAATCAAATTTATTGAGGTGTAACTTGATCACCGAAATGTAAATAATCTTGAACTTTTATTTGTAAATAGTGGCAAATAGATATTGTATGATTGTTGTATTATTTTGTGGTTTTATTGAGTGTGTGCGTGAACGATAAAGAGTATGATAGTGAATCTAGGTATCTAAGAGGAGACCCAACTGAGCTAGCCAGGGAGCTGTTGAAGAATTAAGGCGATGAAGAGAGGAATCTGGGTAAGAAATTATTTTTTTGAAAATGTGTTGCTGAAAGATATCGGGAAATTTTCTGATACTAAGGAAGTAAAACCAGAATGGAATAACATTAAATCCAACTTAGACATGGCGGCCAGAGATCTTCTGAAATATACACAAAAAGAAAATAAGAAACTATGGACAACCAAGGATATCCTGAATTTTATAGAAGAAAAACGAAAATACAAAAATAAATCAGACGAAACTGAAAAACAGAGATACAAAGCTATAAATGGAAAATTATTCGCAATTGCAGGAAAGCTAAAGAAGAATGGATTGATGAAAAGTGCAAAGAAGTACAAACTAAGATGGAAACTTGGAAAGACAGACGAAGCATACAAACAAATTAGAAGGAATTTTAGGGATATAAAACCATACAGCAAAAATATAAGGAACGCGACAGGAAACGTCATTATAGAAAATATAAAGAAAGTGGTTAGATGGTAGGAATGTATAGGGAATTTATATGCAGGAGATGAACTAACAGCAATAGAACAAGAATCAGACATTGAAAAGAATGACTTGTGATATTCTATACTTAGAGATGAGTTTGAATTAGCATTAAAGGATCTAAAAAATGGTAAGGCACCAGGTATAGATAAGGTGCAAGCAGAAACACTAAAAGCTGTTAGACAAGCAGTAACAGAAGGTCTATTCCAGCTTGTAAGCTATATGTATGTGAAAATTTTCGAACAACAAGTTTGACGGCACACGTGTCAAAAATACTAACTAGAATTGTACAAAAACTAATGGAGAAACGAGCTGAAGAAATACTAGGAGAAGACCAATTTGGGTTTAGACGAAACAGGAGAACACGGAAGGCTATTTTAGCGGTGCAACCGTTTTTCATCGAGACGAAATGATAACCTTACCACGATAATGATATCAGGACGGTATCATTGCGCTCCTATAATTCAAAGATAAGCATAATAACAATAACGTTGACAAAATGGCTACCGAGAAAGGTAACCCAAAATAGTGCTCACGGCTAATCTAGAACATAAATTCTCGAGTAGAAAGAGAGGGTAGATGAATTTGATAACTCGAAACACAAATTTGGGTGCCAGGGTGTCTTTAAATAATAATTTCAAGAGGAGATGCAGAAACCCTTATAGAAAAGCACGACAGTTTATCTCAAAAAGAATTTCCTTACTTACTTAGTTGAACCACTCGATGGATGTGATCTGAAACAAAAATAAACACAGAAACATTTTACCAGGATCACTGTTTGTGACCTCTCACAATACCACTATCAAATATTTTTCATCAGGTTCCAAAATTTATTTCCATCATGAACATAAATAAAAGATCGAACCTGATTGAACTTGTTACGTTGAATTTTACATCACTAAATATTTTCATTCGATTTACGATGTTATCAAATTCTCACGATTGGCAATTTCTGGATATTCACATCTAAACTAGGCCCAAAACCCTAACAAAGTATTAGACTTAAAAATAGTTTTTAAGATCGCATCAGCTGCCATATCAATAAATTGTTCAATTTGTTTTACAGTTTGGGTTTGTTGTAAATTTTTGGTTGTGATTGAAAATGGATTGCAAAGACAATTTAGATCTATTTCTCGTATTGGAAAATATTCAGATAACCAAAAGACGAAAAAATAAGTGCACTTAAATCTGATAATTATTATAAACAACTAGCAGTGGGTTGTAAAATATTTTCAACTAATGTAGATTGTCGAAAGATTTATTAGAAAAAATATTAATTCGGCAAATGTTCAAGTGTTGGGGAAACTTGGCAGTCAGAGGCTACTCCCCCCCCCCATTACCGGGGAAATAGGGTATATAATTGTGAAACAATAGAAGGGGACCAAACTGCATCTAACAAGAAAGAACAGCGGCTATGTTGAGAGACAACAAACATAGAAACATGAAGAAAATTGTTGAAAGCATGTGTGGAGTACACCACAGTACGTCTATGCAATAGTGGCAGTAAAAAAAGCGGACTGAAAGAAATGAAACCTTCTGGAAAGTTGTGCTTCAGATGTATGAGGATGATAGCATGGACAGACAAAGTTAATAACAAATAACTTATAGAAATAATAGGGGAATAAAGATATCTGTGGAAAACAAAAAAAATAGGAAAAATAGAAGAGCAGGATACGTTCTAAGGCTTTTTTGAGGAATAGTACGAAATATATTACAACCAGAGATAGGAAAAAAGAGGTGGAGGTAGACCTAGATCAGACTATCGCACGCAAGTAGTGATAGATGCAAACTGTGCAAATTTCAGGGAAATGTGTAGGTTAGTGCAGAATAGGAAATACTGAGGGTAAGCGTTTATGTTTGGTGACTAGAGGACGGAGATTTTTGAAGTTAAGGCTTTAAGGTAATTTATACAGGATCAGGGGAAGAAAATTCGGGTGTGGAAAAAGTTATGCACAAAAAAGTAGGGCACTGTGTAGAAAACTAACTACAAAGGAACGAAAGAGTACACATAGTTAGATTACAATCTAAACCTGTAAATACAGTAATAATACAGGTACACATGCCCACCTTTAGCTACAGTGGGGAAGAGGTGGAGGCGATTTACATCCTGAAATCGGTAGAAGGACATGAAAATTTAATCATTACGGGAGACATTAATGCAGTGGTAAATGAAGTTAAGGAAGGAGCGCTAAGAGATTTATTTAGTTTAGGCACGAAAAACGAGAGGAGAAATTGGCTTGTAGAATTTTTCAATAAAAACCATTTAACCATCACAAACACATTATTTTAACATCATGCTAGAAGAGGATACGCGTGGAAGATACCAGGAGACACGGGGATATATCAAATAGATTGCATTCTTGTTCGACAACAGTTTAGGAATCAACTAAAAGACTGTGAGCTACCCAGAAGCAGATATAGACATTGACCACAATATAGTAATTATGAAAGGTGCACTTAGATTTAAAAATTTTAAAAAAAGAATGGAAAAGGCACTTTGACTGTGAGACACCAAAAGCTAAAGATATCCACAAAAAGATTTGAGAACAAGTCAAACGAATGAAAGGAAGTAGAATCCGAATGGAATAACATTAAATTCAGCTTAGGTATGGCGGCCAGATATATTGTGGGTTATAAACATAAATACAACGCCATAAAATGGAAAATTATTCGTAAATGCAGGAAACTTAAAAAACAAAGAATTGATGAAAAGGCAAAAAGATATAAACTAACATGGAAATAAGAAAAACAAACGAAGCGTACAAAATAATTAGAATTCATTTTAGGGATATAAAATCGTGTAGCAGAAATTTAAGGGGCACCAGTAGGGTAAAATCAAGAAACCCAGGCCCTCATTTCCTCCAGAATCCCTCATTTCCTCACTCATCTGGACCAAAAAGTTTTCTTTGTCTAGCCATTTTTCATCTTTCGAGATAAATATATCTTAATTTTCATCTTTTGAGATAAATGAGCATCCACATTTCCTCCCACGTGATAAACCTATTTTTAAGATTTTTTACTGCTAACATTCTGGACCAAATAGTTTTCTTCGACTAGCCATTGCATCTTTCGAGATAAACCTACCTTGTTTGGTATCAATTAACAATAGATTTTTCTCAGGTACCCGAATCTTTAAGAATTTTTTAGATTGCATCATCCCCAAGGGAGCTACCCTAATTTTAAGATTTCTTACCAAGACCGATTTCTAACCGTCCGCATAAATTTTTTTAGTCATGCGATACATCTTGTTAGCTTAGAATTTTACGCAGAATTCGAATCTGCAAACAGATTTGAAATCGGACCACGCCCTGCAAAGTTATACTTTAAGCTCTCAAACCTCTAAATTTCGCCTTTGCTCGTATATATTTAACTCCATTTTTAAAACCTTTTCGCTACCCAAGGTATATGC